>CM069436.1:99359737-104359737 GCA_035610365.1 Aquatica leii | reverse complement strand
ATCCCTTGACGGTGTGAATAGTTTAATTACAGCAACGTGACGCCATGGAAATTTTCCCAAATATGCCATCTGCTTGTTATCTCCACAGATAAAGGAAACGTGTGAAGGGTATGGAAATTGGCTATAGACAATTATGAAAAAATCAATTTAAACCACGAGCCCACGTATAAAATCTAAACAAATTGTGCTATAGAGATCTTAGCATGTTGGTAGTTGGATTTGCTAACCGCAAAAATTCGAAAATCGTATCGAATATTAATTTATATTTTATACGTGGGCTCCTTAACCACGAGATGGCGACAGCCACAACACTTTTATATGTTATTAGAACGAAACATGAATATAAGCTATAGAAATATATCAGTATAATTGTGGAAATACATCAGAGAGTATTTCCCAGTGCTGATGATCCCCAAAAGAGTGAAACGGCCGTACACTGGTTCTCTCTGGTGGTAATTTTTGCAATTGTACTGATATAGTTACTTTTCACTATATTCGTTGATGGACTGCAACCGTGTTAATATTCGATACGATTTTCGAATTTTCGCGGTTAGCAAATCCAACTACCAACATCCTAAGATCTCTATAGCACCAATTTGTTGTCATAAAAAAAAAGTGATATGTACATGTTTGTATTGACTTCTAATATATTTACTTATTAGAATGTCTTCAAATTTAGTTTTTAAAAAACATTAAATTAATAAGTAAAACGTATCCTCTTGAATTATTATGCTTTTAATTGTTTTTAAACAATCATAGCTATGTCCTGAAAAATTGCAATGTCGTACATAGGTTTTCAACTTTACAAGTTTTTATAATTTTGTTTTATAAGTTAAAAAAATGTCAAGTCATATTTGTTTTGCATAAAAAAAGTAAATGCTAACTAAATTTTTCAACATTAAAAAACGTACAAATGTGATACTTCCGTGGTTCAAATCCCGTAGCTGCCAATTCTAAAAATTTGTAACAATCACCGCAGCTTTAATTAGAAACTAATAAAATAGCTAATGTTCAACGGTATTCTAAGAAATACAAACAACAAATGTCATTCCAGAATCAAAATTTATTTATTTATTTATCGTTACTGGCAAAATTCGACCTAGATTATATACGGAATTTACTTTAAATTATAAATCAAATATCTAATAAACTGTTAATGTTAGAAATAATTTTTATTTAAATAAATTATAATATGCAAGAAAAACTGTTATAAATGACGGATACGCCCACTTTTGTTTTTTTTTATCAGACCCATCTTTTGATAGAACCGAGAAAATATGAAAAGCCAGTTTCATACCAAATTTTAAATTACTAGGACTTTTGGTTCGAGAGTTATCGTAGGTACATCGTTACACACACAGGCACACACACATCCAGTTTTTTTTGTCAAAATACATTTTTCTGATTCAGGAGACCTTAAAACGTAAAATTAGGCAATCGCTATACTTTCCGTTTAGGAAAGTAAAAACTGTTGCAATTAATGAATTACAAACAACTTAATTTTCATTATTTTTTTGTTTATAATTTATTGTGACTTTAGTAGTACATAAACTGTCCTAAAAGACGGTTAGTTGTGTTGCTTGTGGATGTTTCACAACTCAAAAAACCCGTTGCTTAACCTCACAATTATTGACAACCTGTGTCAACCGAATAAGAGTAATCCGCCATATTAGATGACCATCGCGGTCAACTGTATTTCACTGAATTTTTATATGCTTATCTCAATGAGTAGAATATTTTAACGATCACCTGATAGAATTCTCAATAGGTCAATCAAGTTGCTTTGTTCTCTCAGAGGCTTATTTTGTGACGTATGTTAGTTGACAGTTTATAGCTACCAACCTCAATACAGTAAATTTTACTAGTCTATTCTAGCACGCCAACGACTTAGAAAACGCTTAAAGAACGTCATTTAAGTACTTCATTAAACTTGTTATCAACGTAAAATTAAAGAAAAAGTATTTAAACTTAAAACCAACTATTTTAAACCTTTCTTTAAATAGCATTAATGCAAAAACGTTATGAATTGATAAAATTTGTTTTTTTGTTAATAATATACAATTGGAGCGTGCTATCGTAGTTTCGTCGCAGTCTGCTCTTAATTCAAAATTTTGTTGTTCTTAGTTTTTCCTTTTGCTTAATTTAAATTTATTTGTATATATTTCTATTTCTATTGTATGCTATATTCATTGTCATTATACTATTATTTCCATAAATAATCCTTACCCTATTTCAGATAGATCTCGAACTTGGTAGATTGTTCTGTCTGACCCTTATCATTGATTCAAACGCTGCCGTTGACATAATTTCATTTTACTTAACCACGGAATATTTAAAAACAATTCCGTTAAAAGGTATGAAATTTTTATAACTTAATATAAAGGTTTTTCCTTGCTGAAATTTTAATAGATGGTATTCATATTTAATATTAAAATCTATATTTTATTAATTTAGGATTAGAATTAAAAGTTAATTAGAGTAAATTCCAACTAATTGGCCAAAATTAAGATAATATTTGTTCGATGGTTTTTAAATAAATTGCATTATAATTGTTCTTACTAGTAAAAACGAATACATAAACATGGTTTTAAATTAATTCGCCAGTCAATAAAATGTAGATTATATTTAAACTTTGTAATGAAACCGAAAGGAATCTTGCGACACATTACTAAAATAATATCAAAACGCCAAAAACCACAGTAATAACATTTAAGGAATGCCGTACGCGTTTCGATAGCTATGCATACATTCAATTAAAATTATTCTTTTTATGCTTTAACTTCGTGCGCTTTAATGCACATGGTCGATCATATAGATTTAAAGTTTGCAGAAAGTTTATCTGCCCAAACTAAAATTGGTTTTTTGGTTTGTCCTATATATACTGGATCTCAGTTTTAACAGCCAATTTGTAATATTCCTGATTTATCCCTATAACGTCTAATAAATCTTTTGAGCATTTTCATTTTTTTATTATGTTCTAAGGTTGTCACGTTACAAACATTGTAGTATGGTTTTGTTGCCCAGTGCTAAATATCATTTACATACTAGAAGTCACTGATAAAAATTTTTCACTTCAAACGATAAGCAAGCAACACATGTGTTAACGCCATGCTCAGAGGTTTCTAGATTTTAAGTATCTTAGATTATCTACGCTGTTAGTTAGTAAACAAATTGAGATTGTCGATGTTGTAAAAAATTTGTTGGGGTACAGATACGTTTTCATTTTACAGCGCGATTTGATTTGTTATCATAGCAACGTTGCTCACTCGCAGATGTTTTTTTACTTTGGAAAATTTCTATAACCAACTAATTAAACATGCACGGAAGATAAGAACTATATTGAACACATTTTGTTAATCTGCGTTAGATGTAAAAGTTGATACTAACGATTAAATTACACAATTACAATGATCACCAATCCCAATGCAAAACGCAATCACGTATGAATCAAGTAAGTATTAACCTCCAAAACGACTATCGGCGCCCCATTTAATTGTTTAAGTGCTATGCAAGTAGAAGGATTTTATAAAAGAAACGAATCTATAAGATAGATGTTGACGGATAACAAAAATTGTATCCCTTACTAACCCTTTGTGTTCTACCGCTCGTGACACGCACCGCACGTAAATAACAAATGAAATGACTTTTCTTATGGCTACAAATTTGATTAATCTACGAGAGACTTGTCCTCGCGCGACGAAGTTGTCTAAACTACACTTGAAGTATAGTAAAATGATTTTAAATTCTTTTGACACATTTAATAAGAAGCTTTTTAAACAAACGGTGTGAAATTAGCCATAGATTTCAGCCATAAAAATTAATTTCCAGTATCACATCTTAAAAACGAATTAGAACTATTACAAAGTGTTATATCTTTCAATATTGTTACTAAATAATAAAAACAATCATTATTTATCAATTTAAAAAAAAAAAATTTTTGTAACAACTCTTACAGATAAAATTATTTTTTGCATTAACGCTTATTTTTCGCAATGAAGTGTAATTCTAATTTTTCTGCAAATCTACATACGCATATAACAAGCATTAATAAACAACATATCAAAAAATTAGGATGTAGTTATTTCTAGAATCAGAAATAATTCGATTCAAATTTGGACTACTACAGACTTGGAAACTACAGAATAATTTGAACATTCTTAAATAATCAAATACAAAATTGCGACTTGGGAGATAGAAAGACATCGAAAAAGTTGGTGAAAACAATATGCTAATAATAGGAATAAAAGATGAACCAACAAGGGAAATCTTCCTTCAAAAAGAAGAAATAACTTTAGAGAAGACGATCGAGTGCTGCGTAATAACAGACAATTCAAGAAAACAATTAAAAGAAATGAGAGAAGAAAAACCATTACGTGAAAAGGAAATAGCCTCCATTAACCGACCAAACCAAATAAAAAAATACAAACAAAGTACTTAATTTCAATTTATCAGCGACAACTTTAATGAAAAATTGCAGAAAATGTGGTTTTCACCATGCTGTAAATAAATGTCCTGCATATAGAAAAAACTACAAAAATTGTAACAAACTAAATCACTTTGCACGTGTATGTAGATATAAAACTAGAAACGTTAATAAAGTTTTTGATGAGTACAAAGATGATTATTTATCAATCGATGCCATAAATAGAAACGGATTTGGTTATTGTAGTAGTTACCGATAAACAGTAAAATAGTTGTAACCATTAAATTTAAAATTGATACGAGTGAAAATGTCAATATAATTTCATTAAATGATTTAAAGAGCCGGTTTCACAATCGTAGTTTAACCTTTGGTTAACTTAAACTCAGATGAATTTAAAAATAGTGTCATTGGTTAGTGGTTTTAAGTTAACCAATGATATGACAGGATTTTAAATTTAACCGTAGTTAATCTGGAGTTTAATCATTAATTATGAAACCGAGCCAAAGAGCTCAGAACATAAAACTAATATAATTCAAAGAACCAATGAAATGTTAATGACATTTACAAACGAAAATATTTCGTTATTAGGTAGGTGTTATTTAGATTTCAGATATAAAGACATGCCTTTAAAAAATATTGAGTTTCATGTAAGTAGAAAGGGCCCACTATCCCCTCCACTTTTGACGTCATTACTGACCTCGGAAGGAACGTGGGTGACTGTATTTTTGGGAAAGTTTTTTTTCTCTCTCACACATTTTTTTCTCTCTCACAATTTTTTTTCTCTCTCACATTGTTACATGATCGCATAATTGGTAATTTTGATTGCGTCGTGCGTCATCGCATAACTGGTAATTTTTTATGCGTCATGAAGTCTCATGATTCGAGCGAGAAGTATTTTTATTTAAAAAAAGCTGTGGGTGTACCTGGATTTGAACCCGGGCTTCTTGATTACAAAGCGGCGACCGTAACCACTGGCCTACGCAAACAGTTGAATCGAAACGGTGAATTGTAAATAATATAGTGATATATAAAAAAAAAATGCCATGAAAGTACTGAAAGCAGGGTTGAAAAACGTGATTTGTAACAAAAGAAAAAATGAGAAAATTTTATACAAATAGTTTTGAAAACAATAAAAACTACATATAAAAACCTTTATTTTTAATTCATTATAAACTCTTCTATAAAATACATTATTTCTAATGCGCCTTCTGGAAGTTCTTCCCACTCGTTTTGTACAATTATAGCTTCTATTTTAGAGTTTTTTTCCAAGTCTTCCTCCATTTTGTCGTCTTTTTCATCTGCAATATAGTTAGTTGTTCAAGTTGTAAGCAATAAAAAGTATTTGTACGTACCTTCCGAGGAAATGCTAATGATGCTATCATCGGCACTATCAGCTGACATAAAACCTGATAGATCCTTTATTTGAGGAGGTCTTGCGCGACAACTTGGCAAATCATCTTCATATATGCCTCTAGCAGATGGAGTACACCAATCTCTTTGCGATGTAGCCACTATGCAGCAACTTTTAAAAGATCTGTGAAAATCATATATTAACGTGCATAGTAAAGATAAAGGATGTTATACCTGAGTTCTCTAAATTAACGCTGCAGTTTTCACAGATATTTTCCGATTCAAAGAGAGGACTACTTAGAACGGGTAAACCTTCCATTGCAGTAATTATACCTAAAAAATTATTTGCAATCAGTACTAGCGGTGGGTATCAAACATATGAATAAAATTGTCATTAGCTGTAAATATAGTTTTACACAGTTGGAATTAAATATGTAATTGCATAAAAAGAATTACTGTATGTAAAAAAAATATTATATAAAAATTGTACTTACCAATACTCGTAAGATACAGGAATAACGCTCGGATATTGTCTGACACACGCCGAAATTTTACTGGTAATAACATATTTTGTGAAAGCCAGGCATTAACGTAAATGACCATGTAATTAGATATAATTACTTAAGCAAACGCATCCTTCTTCAATCGATAGTAATAAATATAGTTTGAATAATTTAGAATTAAATATGAAATCACATAAAAAATTAAAGTAACAAAAAAAAAAAAAAAATCAGTACTATTTCTAGAAAAGATTATTAAAAAATGTTTGACGCTATAAATATTTTTCATGTAGTTAGCAATTGATGACATAATTACATACAACTTATTACCAAAACGTATTCCTACATAAACCATAGTTTGAAAAAGAAACTGTTTTCGGATAAACACATTTGAAAGAACTATAAAAACTCATTATAACTGTGTAAAAATAATGTAACACCATCTTAAAAAGTAAAAACAAGCATAGACTTTAAAAGTTATAAATTATTTTGCGAAAACCGTCAATAACATAAGCAATAACATAAATGACCGCGTAATCACTCATAACTAATTACTCTAATGCATTTTTAATCGAATTATAGTTTTAAAAATGGAATTAAATATTTTACCACATAAAAAATAAAGTCAGAAAAATCAATACTATAATAATATGTAGAAAAGATTATTAAAAACTGTACTTACTAATACTCTTAAGATACAGAAACAACTACTCCTGTTTGACGTTATAAATATTTTTCGCGTAATTTTCAATTGATGATATAATTACATACATTTAATTATCAAACCGTATTCCTTCATAAGCGATACTTTGAAAAAGAAACTGTTTTCGAATAAAATATTTTGTACTATAAGAACTCATTATAACAGTGTAAAAAAAATGTTATAGAGCACCATCTTAAAAAACGAAATACAAGCAAAAAATTAAAAAGTCATAAATTATTTTGCGAAACCATCAATAACATAAGCAATAACATAAATGACCGCGTAATTACTCATAACTAATTACTCTAATGCATTTTTTAATAGAATTATAGTTTTAAAAAAATGGAATTAAATATTTTACCACACAAAAAAATAAAGTCAGAAAAATCAATACTATAATAATATGTAGCAAAGATTATTAAAAAACTGTACTTACTAAAAAAGTAAACGTTTTACTTACACTATACAAGTTAAATAGGTATTTAATTTAGAAATCAATTTTTTAACTATGATTTAAAAACTAACGTTCAAAAACTTCAAGTTATTTTTTTTAAATTTAGTTTAAAGTGAAACATTATCAAAATTATTGAAAGAAATGTTTAGCAAAAATCTTTACGAGTTTTAAAGAATGTAAAACATTTTAAAGTTGACTTTTGTTTAGTTATAATTAATCAATGTAAAATCTTAAAACAACACTTCAAAAATATTTGTTTTTAATTTGTATTTCATACTAATGTTTCAACTTTAGAATGATAAATAATAAAACTTGAATGATTTAAATACTAATTAGCAAATTTTTTTTTTAAAGAAAAACAAATAACTTTAAAATGTTGCAGAAAGCAAAATATGTAAAAATTGTGTGTATTGGAAATTTTCATTAATGAATGTAAGATTCCAAAAGTAGCTAATGTTGCTCATTAATCTAACGGTTTTAACTTATGTCAAATATTTTTTTACAATCGCTTATATTTTTTAATATGAATCTTTACAGTGTTAAAAATAAAATATTTCAATACAGCAAATATTAAAATATTGAATTTCAAATTATTGATAATCGCTTCATAATTATAGTGACAAGTTAGCTAATAAAATCTTCATTTTATTTTTGATAACGAGTAATTGCTTATGTAGAAAGCCAGTAATTAATGTAATAGTAATGATTATGTAATTATCGTGACAAATTCTAGAAATTAAGTCAAATTGTTCAAAAGTATTTTTATGTAGTACATAAAAAGGATACTGTTTACAATTAATCTTGATTTGTAATATAAAAATTATTCATGTTGAGAAGCAGAAAGAAAAGAAAAACCGAAAGGGTAAATATTGCACTCGGACACTATACTAAAAAATCATGTACCTTTTGTTAACGATAACGTGTAATATGACTTATACACAAAACAATTCTAGCATTTCGCACATTCTATTGCGTAGACAAACGGCATTTAAAGCTAGATTTTATCTATAAGAAAAAGAATACATATCAACAATAATCAAAACAAAGAACTACACAACGCAACAAAAACATTTATATAGGAATTGCAAGTTGTTATTAAAAATCTACTCGTGCACATTTTAACACGAATGATTCACAAATTAACCTAAACCCAATTAACATTTTTTTCTCTACCACAAAAACAAGAAATGTTATTTTATTACTAAAGACGTACAAACAAACAAGTAATGCAAATTACTGCAGATCAAACATTAATTGTAAAACTAAACTGAATTACAATTGTATTTGTTTAAGCTGTATTGTAGCTAAAATTCTAAATTTTAAGTATTGTTACTAATAAAAGTTTCCTTATAACAAACAAAAAATTCACAATTACAAGTAACGCAAACTAAATATTACAAAACGAATAGTTAACTAGAACAAAAAGATAAACGTCTTGAATTCGTTAATAACACCAGTATACTTTTTTAACAAATAAAAATATTAGTAAATGTATTAACTGTAGTTAACGTCAAAAACTAAACAACATTATTGAAACAATAAAGATTATTTGAGTAACATACTATTGAATTTCATTTGTTAACAAAAATTTTGATGAACAGTTTAAAACTTATTTTATATAAAAATTATCTAAAAACACAATTTAACAAAGTTGTTGTAATATCAGCTAATTCAGAAACTACTTCTTAAAAAATTAATACACTTTACTCTAAGCTGGTGAAATAAAATTCCTAATGAGATCTGTATACGATTCTTTTACATTAATATTATAAACTGTTTAAATCGGTTTGTAAATATTTTTACGTTACAATTACTTAAGATTACAAGCAAAAAAATGTTATTCGAAAACAATACATATAGAAATAAATGTTTGTAACAAGTTTAGAACACGTTTGAAGATAGTGAATAACTTGAAGACTTATTTTACACCTCAACTAGACAATGTAGAAAATGTGGTAATTTTCACGATTTTATTGAAAATGTAGTATACTGCTTAACTAATAAATGGTAAACCAAATGAAAATATTAATCATTTTTGTAATAAACACGTGATTACTAACAAATAAACTTTTTATTTAACGATTAACAGAAAAGAAAGAAAACATTTTTAACAAAACCTACAAGCAAAATAAAGTTAAATAAGTAAATAAAGAAAACGTGTAAAATTAAAAATTTTCCTTGTACAATTTTAGTTGTAGTTATAGTAATTACAGTGAATAACAATGTAATTAATGACTAAGGAAAGCCACAAAAATATTTTTAACAAAAACTATCTATCAATTTTGTTTTAAACGAATATAATTAGATACTTTTATATCATAATCTTAAGAAACAAATAAAAAAATTATTAAAAGCGCAAGAAAAGCAATAGGAATTTACTGGAGTTATTAGAAGTAAAAGAAAAAAAACTTTTGTCAATGTTTATAATTACTTAGTCATGCTGAAATAGAAAATGAAGAATCATTAAGAATATAATTTTAACGAAAACTATTTAGCAATTTAGTTTTTTTGTTCAAATAATTAAAATTAGATACTCTAATAGGTACCATAATCTCAATCAGTAAACAAATAAATTATATATTTTTAATGGACAAAAAGCAATACATGTACAAACTGTAAAAGAAAAAGTAAACATAAAGCAAAATTTCAAAGAATAAGAGAAGGAAGGAAACTACGTAGAATATAGAATATATGTTCTAATAAAACTTGTTTTATAGTAAATGGTGTTATTGTTTAATTAAAAATTTTAAACTTACGAGTTTTTAAACGTAGTCTAGGTTTTTTGTCAAATAATAAATTACAATCAAAAATATCTAGAAACATTTGAATGTAAATAAGCTTATATTTTTAATTTTGTCATTCGTTCAAAATTAAATAATTGTTTAAAAGATTGTAACTAAGAAAAAAAAAACGTTTAGTTATATCTGACACTTTTCATATTTTTTTGGTTTGACAGGTTTTACATTACATTTTTACTAAATTAATTCAAACTGAATCTGTTTAAGCAATAACCGATATCTAGTTTATTAACCTAGAATTTTGTATTGAGAAGCAAGTTCGAGATATTCACAAACGAATAGACTTGTTTATAATTTCAATTTTTGTACTAAGATTTTTCTTTTGTGTGATGTCATCTTAATAACATACTTTGTTCCACGGGTGCACTAGTGTAAAACGTTATTTAAATATTATAATACGTTTTTACAATTTAAGAATTTTTAAACTTAAAGTATTAGCTCTATGGGCACCTACGTAACGTTTAAATTTCTTCTCAAAGTTAATGTTACGAATAATTATTATTAAAATCAAACTTTATTAAAAATAGAAAACAAAATTACAAAACCATTTTAATACGCAAAGCAAAACTTATATACACATTGTCACTTAATCTATTGTAAACAATTACGAACACATTCATTTATAAATTTACTTTGTACATACGAGGTAAATTTATTAAATGTCATCTTAAGTTGGTAGTAGTGTATTTAAAAGTTAATAAATAAATCATTAAAAGATATGCTGTAACGTTTCAGAAACATTTAGCGTCACTTTGAATTAGAAAGGGTAGGGGATACAAAATAGAGCTACGCAAACCAAAGCAAATTGGTCTCCAATCCGCAGTGGCGGACAACTAAAGCTATAACAGGACTACTTTTTTAACAATTATGAAAATTTTATTGTCTACACCAACGGCCCTTGGATGTTTATGTTACCTTTTATAATTTTCTATACAATTTATCAGTTAATATAATGTATGAAACCGTTTTAGTAGTTATTTTTATGACTAACTGCTTTCTTACATTTATAAAAATTTACATACAACATAACTGGTAATTTTTATTTACTTTTGTAAGCTTTAGTCTAAATTTCTTTGTTCTGTTATTACTGTTGCAATGAAAAACTGTACGAACCATAATTCTAGCAAATGATAAATTACGTTCAAACAAGATTTATTTAAAATATGTATTTAAAATGAAATAACGATACACAACTTGTTGCAAACTAGAGCAATGGCAATCAGACACTACCATATATGACGCGCAGTAAGTCGATTTCAAATTCTTATCTTCCATAATCTAAGAGTTTGACAATAATTAATTTAAAAAATATTACATGCTGAAGCGTTTAAGGCTTTGTATGACTAATAACTTATTTAGCTGTTAAGTTTAAAAAATAGAAAAAACTAAACATTTAATTACTAAATCATATAATTAGATTCTGATGATAGTAATAACTCATATTAAAAAATTAAACTTGAACGATGTTAAGAAATATAATTGTCAAGGGCTTTAATGACCACAATAATATTACCTATTGGCTATTACTGACACAAAATAAGTAATTTTCAAAAAATTAATTTTATGTTATAATTATAAGTTGCTTTAATTTTTATGTTTTCAATAAAACGACTCAATCAAAATTATTTTTAACGTTATTAGTGTTATTAAAATTTTATAGTAAAGTTTGTTATTAGAAAATCAATTGTAAAATTAAAAAGAAAATAATAAAACAGTTTAAAATAAGAAATAGATAACAATTTTAGGTAAGTTATTGCAGAATTACAGAGACAAACTGTGTTTTAATGCATTTATATTATATAAAATTTATATAAAGTTTTTACAAGTTTGATGCTGACATGTCAAATTTTTGAAAATCACGCTGGAATTGTATTCATGGCGAATTATAAAACAATACAAATTTTAGTTCATTGTTTTTTGGTAGTGCAATTAAACTTAACTTCTTTAAATAGTTTTTTTACTTGTGTTAATGTTATTTACTACACCTAAACTTCAACACTTTCAGGAGAATCACCCTCACTATTATTGTAATAATCTAACCACACTTATAAGTTTTTGGATTTTACATCTAAAAGATTGTATTAAGGTTAATGATAACGCTTATTTAAAATAATAAGATTTGCAATTTATTAGTCTAATTATTATAAACGTGAGGTTATATTAACATATAAGAAGTAAGGTTAGCTTATTACAAATATTACGTTAGTTGGTAAAACCTCTTAAGTGTAATTTAAATTAATTATTGTCAAACTCTTAGATTATGGAAGATAAGAATTTGAAATCGACTTACTGCGCGTCATATATGGTAGTGTCTGATTGCCATTGCTCTAGTTTGCAACAAGTTGTGTATCGTTATTTCATTTTAAATACATATTTTAAATAAATCTTGTTTGAACGTAATTTATCATTTGCTAGAATTATGGTTCGTACAGTTTTTCATTGCAACAGTAATAACAGAACAAAGAAATTTAGACTAAAGCTTACAAAAGTAAATAAAAATTACCAGTTATGTTGTATGTAAATTTTTATAAATGTAAGAAAGCAGTTAGTCATAAAAATAACTACTAAAACGGTTTCATACATTATATTAACTGATAAATTGTATAGAAAATTATAAAAGGTAACATAAACATCCAAGGGCCGTTGGTGTAGACAATAAAATTTTCATAATTGTTAAAAAAGTAGTCCTGTTATAGCTTTAGTTGTCCGCCACTGCGGATTGGAGACCAATTTGCTTTGGTTTGCGTAGCTCTATTTTGTATCCCCTATCTTTTATAATTCAAAGTGACGCTAAATGTTTCTGAAACGTTACAGCATATCTTTTAATGATTTATTTATTAACTTTTAAATACACTACTACCAACTTAAGATGACATTTAATAAATTTACCTCGTATGTACAAAGTAAATTTATAAATGAATGTGTTCGTAATTGTTTACAATAGATTAAGTGACAATGTGTATATAAGTTTTGCTTTGCGTATTAAAATGGTTTTGTAATTTTGTTTTCTATTTTTAATAAAGTTTGATTTTAATAATAATTATTCGTAACATTAACTTTGAGAAGAAATTTAAACGTTACGTAGGTGCCCATAGAGCTAATACTTTAAGTTTAAAAATTCTTAAATTGTAAAAACGTATTATAATATTTAAATAACGTTTTACACTAGTGCACCCGTGGAACAAAGTATGTTATTAAGATGACATCACACAAAAGAAAAATCTTAGTACAAAATTGAAATTATAAACAAGTCTATTCGTTTGTGAATATCTCGAACTTGCTTCTCAATACAAAATTCTAGGTTAATAAACTAGATATCGGTTATTGCTTAAACAGATTCAGTTTGAATTAATTTAGTAAAAATGTAATGTAAAACCTGTCAAACCAAAAAAAAATATAAAAAGTGTCAGATATAACTAAACGTTTTCTTTTTTCTTAGTTACAATCTTTTAAACAATTATTTAATTTTGAACGAATGACAAAATTAAAAATATAAGCTTATTTACATTCAAATGTTTCTAGATATTTTTGATTGTAATTTATTATTTGACAAAAAACCTAGACTACGTTTAAAAACTCGTAAGTTTAAAATTTTTAATTAAACAATAACACCATTTACTATAAAACAAGTTTTATTAGAACATATATTCTATATTCTACGTAGTTTCCTTCCTTCTCTTATTCTTTGAAATTTTGCTTTATGTTTACTTTTTCTTTTACAGTTTGTACATGTATTGCTTTTTTGTCCATTAAAAAATATATAATTTATTTGTTTACTGATTGAGATTATGGTACCTATTAGAGTATCTAATTTTAATTATTTGAACAAAAAAAAAACTAAATTGCTAAATAGTTTTTGTTAAAATTATATTCTTAATGATTCTTCATTTTCTATTTCAGCATGACTAAGTAATTATAAACATTGACAAAAGTTTTTTTTTCTTTTACTTCTAATAACTCCAGTAAATTCCTATTGCTTTTCTTGCGCTTTTAATAATTTTTTTATTTATTTCTTAAGATTATGATATAAAAGTATCTAATTATATTCGTTTAAAACAAAATTGATAGATAGTTTTTGTTAAAAATATTTTTGTGGCTTTCCTTAGTCATTAATTACATTGTTATTCACTGTAATTACTATAACTACAACTAAAATTGTACAAGGAAAATTTTTAATTTTACACGTTTTCTTTATTTACTTATTTAACTTTATTTTGCTTGTAGGTTTTGTTAAAAATGTTTTCTTTCTTTTCTGTTAATCGTTAAATAAAAAGTTTATTTGTTAGTAATCACGTGTTTATTACAAAAATGATTAATATTTTCATTTGGTTTACCATTTATTAGTTAAGCAGTATACTACATTTTCAATAAAATCGTGAAAATTACCACATTTTTCTACATTGTCTAGTTGAGGTGTAAAATAAGTCTTCAAGTTATTCACTATCTTCAAACGTGTTCTAAACTTGTTACAAACATTTATTTCTATATGTATTGTTTTCGAATAACATTTTTTTGCTTGTAATCTTAAGTAATTGTAACGTTATAATATTTACAAACCGATTTAAACAGTTTATAATATTAATGTAAAAGAAACGTATACAGATCTCATTAGGAATTTTATTTCACCAGCTTAGAGTAAAGTGTATTAATTTTTTAAGAAGTAGTTTTTGAATTAGCTGATATTACAACAACTTTGTTAAATTGTGTTTTTAGATAATTTTTATATAAAATAAGTTTTAAACTGTTCATCAAAATTTTTGTTAACAAATGAAATTCAATAGTATGTTACTCAAATAATCTTTATTGTTTCAATAATGTTGTTTAGTTTTTGACGTTAACTACAGTTAATACATTTACTAATATTTTTATTTGTTAAAAAAGTATACTGGTGTTATTAACGAATTCAAGACGTTTATCTTTTTGTTCTAGTTAACTATTCGTTTTGTAATATTTAGTTTGCGTTACTTGTAATTGTGAATTTTTTGTTTGTTATAAGGAAACTTTTATTAGTAACAATACTTAAAATTTAGAATTTTAGCTACAATACAGCTTAAACAAATACAATTGTAATTCAGTTTAGTTTTACAATTAATGTTTGATCTGCAGTAATTTGCATTACTTGTTTGTTTGTACGTCTTTAGTAATAAAATAACATTTCTTGTTTTTGTGGTAGAGAAAAAAATGTTAATTGGGTTTAGGTTAATTTGTGAATCATTCGTGTTAAAATGTGCACGAGTAGATTTTTTAATAACAACTTGCAATTCCTATATAAATGTTTTTGTTGCGTTGTGTAGTTCTTTGTTTTGATTATTGTTGATATGTATTCTTTTTTTCTTATAGATAAAATCTAGCTTTAAATGCCGTTTGTCTGCGCAATAGAATGTGCGAAATGCTAGAATTGTTTTGTGTATAAGTCATATTACACGTTATCGTTAACAAAAGGTACATGATTTTTTTTTTAGTATAGTGTCCGAGTGCAATATTTACCCTTTCGGTTTTTCTTTTCTTTCTGCTTCTCAACATGAATAATTTTTATATTACAAATCAAGATTAATTGTAAACAGTATCCTTTTTATGTACTACATAAAAATACTTTTGAACAATTTGACTTAATTTCTAGAATTTGTCACGATAATTACATAATCATTACTATTACATTAATTACTGGCTTTCTACATAAGCAATTACTCGTTATCAAAAATAAAATGAAGATTTTATTAGCTAACTTGTCACTATAATTATGAAGCGATTATCAATAATTTGAAATTCAATATTTTAATATTTGCTGTATTGAAATATTTTATTTTTTAACACTGTAAAGATTCATATTAAAAAATATAAGCGATTGTAAAAAAATATTTGACATAAGTTAAAACCGTTAGATTAATGAGCAACATTAGCTACTTTTGGAATCTTACATTCATTAATGAAAATTTCCAATACACACAATTTTTACATATTTTGCTTTCTGCAACATTTTAAAGTTATTTGTTTTTCTTTAAAAAAAAAATTTGCTAATTAGTATTTAAATCATTCAAGTTTTATTATTTATCATTCTAAAGTTGAAACATTAGTATGAAATACAAATTAAAAACAAATATTTTTGAAGTGTTGTTTTAAGATTTTACATTGATTAATTATAACTAAACAAAAGTCAACTTTAAAATGTTTTACATTCTTTAAAACTCGTAAAGATTTTTGCTAAACATTTCTTTCAATAATTTTGATAATGTTTCACTTTAAACTAAATTTAAAAATAACTTGAAGTTTTTGAACGTTAGTTTTTAAATCATAGTTAAAAATTGATTTCTAAATTAAATACCTATTTAACTTGTATAGTGTAAGTAAAACGTTTACTTTTTTAGTAACTACAGTTTTTTAATAATCTTTGCTACATATTATTATAGTATTGATTTTTCTGACTTTATTTTTTTGTGTGGTAAAATATTTAATTCCATTTTTTTAAAACTATAATTCTATTAAAAATGCATTAGAGTAATTAGTTATGAGTAATTACGCGGTCATTTATGTTATTGCTTATGTTATTGATGGTTTTCGCAAAATAATTTATAACTTTTAAAATTTTTGCTTGTATTTAATTTTTAAGATGGTGCTCTATAACATTTTTTTTACACTGTTATAATGAGTTCTTATAGTACAAAATATTTTATTCGAAAACAGTTTCTTTTTCAAAGTATCGCTTATGAAGGAATACGGTTTGATAATTAAATGTATGTAATTATATCATCAATTGAAAATTACGCGAAAAATATTTATAACGTCAAACAGGAGTAGTTGTTTCTGTATCTTAAGAGTATTAGTAAGTACAGTTTTTAATAATCTTTTCTACATATTATTATAGTATTGATTTTTCTGACTTTATTTTTTATGTGGTAAAATATTTAATTCCATTTTTTAAAACTATAATTCGATTAAAAAATGCATTAGAGTAATTAGTTATGAGTGATTACGCGGTCATTTATGTTATTGCTTATGTTATTGACGGTTTTCGCAAAATAATTTATAACTTTTAAAGTCTATGCTTGTTTTTACTTTTTAAGATGGTGTTACATTATTTTTTACACAGTTATAATGAGTTTTTATAGTTCTTTCAAATGTGTTTATCCGAAAACAGTTTCTTTTTCAAA
This sequence comes from Aquatica leii, assembly GCA_035610365.1. Taxonomy (NCBI): domain Eukaryota; kingdom Metazoa; phylum Arthropoda; class Insecta; order Coleoptera; family Lampyridae; genus Aquatica; species Aquatica leii. Next base: position 104,342,361 of record CM069436.1, on the reverse strand, counting down.
CTATGGTTTATGTAGGAATACGTTTTGGTAATAAGTTGTATGTAATTATGTCATCAATTGCTAACTACATGAAAAATATTTATAGCGTCAAACATTTTTTAATAATCTTTTCTAGAAATAGTACTGATTTTTTTGTTACTTTAATTTTTATGTGATTTCATATTTAATTCTAAATTATTCAAACTATATTTATTACTATCGATTGAAGAAGGATGCGTTTGCTTAAGTAATTATATCTAATTACATGGTCATTTACGTTAATGCCTGGCTTTCACAAAATATGTTATTACCAGTAAAATTTCGGCGTGTGTCAGACAATATCCGAGCGTTATTCCTGTATCTTACGAGTATTGGTAAGTACAATTTTTATATAATCTTTTTTTTTTACATACAGTAATGCTTTTTATGCAATTACATATTTAATTCCAACTGTGTAAAACTATATTTACAGCTAATGACAATTTTATTCATATGTTTGATACCCACCGCTAGTACTGGTTGCAAATAATGTTTTAGGTATAATTACTGCAATGGAAGGTTTACCCGTTCTAAGTAGTCCTCTCTTTGAATCGGAAAATATCTGTGAAAACTGCAGCGTTAATTTAGAGAACTCAGGTATAACATCCTTTATCTTTACTATGCACGTTAATATATGATTTTCACAGATCTTTTTAAAAGTTGCTGCATAGTGGCTACATCGCAAAGAGATTGGTGTACTCCATCTGCTAGAGGCATATATGAAGATGATTTGCCAAGTTGTCGCGCAAGACCTCCTCAAATAAAGGATCTATCAGGTTTTATGTCAGCTGATAGTGCCGATGATAGCATCATTAGCATTTCCTCGGAAGGTACGTACAAATACTTTTTATTGCTTACAACTTGAACAACTAACTATATTGCAGATGAAAAAGACGACAAAATGGAGGAAGACTTGGAAAAAAACTCTAAAATAGAAGCTATAATTGTACAAAACGAGTGGGAAGAACTTCCAGAAGGCGCATTAGAAATAATGTATTTTATAGAAGAGTTTATAATGAATTAAAAATAAAGGTTTTTATATGTAGTTTTTATTGTTTTCAAAACTATTTGTATAAAATTTTCTCATTTTTTCTTTTGTTACAAATCACGTTTTTCAACCCTGCTTTCAGTACTTTCATGGCATTTTTTTTTTATATATCACTATATTATTTACAATTCACCGTTTCGATTCAACTGTTTGCGTAGGCCAGTGGTTACGGTCGCCGCTTTGTAATCAAGAAGCCCGGGTTCAAATCCAGGTACACCCACAGCTTTTTTTAAATAAAAATACTTCTCGCTCGAATCATGAGACTTCATGACGCATAAAAAATTACCAGTTATGCGATGACGCACGACGCAATCAAAATTACCAATTATGCGATCATGTAACAATGTGAGAGAGAAAAAAACTGTGAGAGAGAAAAAAATGTGTGAGAGAGAAAAAAAACTTTCCCAAAAATACAGTCACCCACGTTCCTTCCGAGGTCAGTAATGACGTCAAAAGTGGAGGGGATAGTGGGCCCTTTCTACTCATGTAGTTAAAGATTTGAATTCCGTTATTGGGTTAAATATGGCACTAGACTTAAAAATAATTGAATTTTCTGATAACACAAATATGAAAAAAAATGAATCAAATAAATTATGATAAAAGTTACGAATGTTTAATAGACGAATTTAAAAATTTATTCAATGGAATAGGTAAAGTAGGTAAACCGTACCATATTGAAATTGAACCAAATGCTAAACCGATTGTGAACCCTATCAGAAATGTACCATTTGCTATACGAGACTCGTTCAAAAAGTGCCTAAATAATTTAGTAGCTTTAAATATTATTGAAAGGGTAGAAGGGTGTTTCGACTGAGTTAATGCATATGTTTTAGTGAAAAAGAATGATGATTCGTTGAGGATTTGTATTGATCTAAAAAGTTTTGACTTTGTCAATGTCAAACGTACAGGGCCTTGGAATCCACGTGACATAGTTAGGCAACCAACATTGGTTGTATTGGTATAACGTAAAAAAAGTACTAAATAAAAAATTTAATTTGTGACGTCTAAATTAAGGTTAAATAATTTATTAAAAACGGTAACACATTAATAACAATACCTGTTTATTTGAAATAAAAAGTAGTATCAAAAATTAGTAATAAAATTTATTTAAAATGTATAACTGATGTTCAATATGTTGTTCTTTAGCTGCGATACATGTGTTAATTCTTCTATTTAAATTTTGGAAATCATCGATAAACCATAATCTGGTACGGAGTCATCGAAAGGTTCTTTTTTAGTGCTTTGTGGCAATTTTCTACTAATAATCTTAGAAATCAAATGCTTATAATTTAGAAATCGAATTAAACTGACTTTATACCTGTTGCCTGCAGTTAATTTTGCTACCGTTTTATTAGGATTTTGTTTCATGCGATGGCAAATTTTTTTGATAACAGGTGCAGTGAGTTCAGTAGTTTTCTTCGGGGAAATATTCGTTGAATTTGTCGATGCAACTTTGAAAAGAATGTGAAGTTTCATCAATCATTGCGAGTACCACTTCCCAGTTTGAAAATTCGTCATTACAATGACGGTGACACGTTCAATAGTATCGTAAAATGCTATTATCTAATATAAAATTACAAATATTAGACCTCAAAATTACAGCTGTTATTCAGTACTTACCAACAGAAACACAAAAAGTGCTAAATAGTTATGATTATAACTATTTTAAAATATAAAAAATAAGAGAATAAGGAAAACGACGAAAAATGATACCCGACGTCAACAAATGTTACTAAACGATAACACTTGTGATAACAATACCAACCTAAAACAATGTTAATGTTCAATTCGTAGAGCACGTGGGAAATGGGTTTTAATGAAGGCCCTGTATAAATTATCAAATATAGCCAACATCACTTCTAATTTAAATGGATTGACTAAATTCACCATACTAGATGCCACGAGTGGATTTTGGACTATACCATTAGATGAAGAGTCCAGTAAGTTATGCACGTTTAGAACTATATTTGGTCGATATATATATTTAAGAATGCCATTTGGTATCAAAACAGCTAGCGAAGTGTTTCACGAAATATTCGAACAAAAAAGTGTTGAAACCTACATTGATGACATCCTAGTTCATACAAAAAATAAAGAAGAGCACGATGAAACATTGAAGAAAGTATTGAAGAAGGCCGAGGAAAATAATATGAAATTTAACTTACAAAAATGCAAATTTGGTCTTGATGAAGTAATTTACCTACGACACAAATTCTCCAAGCAAAGAATCTCGCTAGATAATGAAAAAGTTACAGTGATAACGGACAGGATTAAACCAAAAAATAAGAAAAATGTTCAAAGATTTTTAGAGTTATTCACTTATGTAAGGAAATTCATCCAAAACTTATCTGAAAAAACGAAGTCTTTGAGAAATCTAATAAAAGAAAAAAATGCATTTATCTGGGAACCAGAACAAAAGCGAGCATTACAAAAATGAAAACAGTTAATAACAATAGAACCGTTACTCACATATTTGGATCCAAATAAGCATACAAAATTGTTAGTAGATGCATCGAAATGTAGACTAGGAGCAGTCTTATAACAAGTAAAACCATGTGAATATGCGTTACAAGCAATGACTCAAACACAACAGCAATATGCGTAAATTGAAAAGGAGCTCTTGGTCATATGCTTTGTTGTTAACAAATTCTATGAATACGTTTATAAAACAATTAAACGATTGTCCCGCAAGACTTTAACGAATGCTGTTGTCGTTATAAAAATATTAAATAAACTTAATTTATAATCCAGGTAAAGATTTGTTAGTTGCCGATGCACATCTAGAGGAAGCTTACGTGAACTTTTTTACGACAACTTGCATCTCAATGTTTAAGTTTGTTTAATTCAAAAAAATTTGTCGATGACCGATGAAAATCTGAAGAAATTGGAGAAAGATACTGACAATGATGAACTGCAACAGATAAAAAATGATATAAAAAATGGATGGCCCAAACAAATAAATAAAATTTCTAGCAATCTCAAATCATACTATGAAATAAAATCTGAGATCACAATAGGTGTAAACAATTTATTATATTTTGGACAGCGAGCAATCATTCCAAAGTCGTGGATCAACTAAGTATTAGGTAGCATACACACCGGTCAGTTTGGCATAAAAAATGTATTGCACGAGCAAAGAATGCTGTATATTAGCCTAATATTACAGTAAATATAGAAAATTTAGTAAACATATGTTTGCAACCAATTTCAAAATTCAAACAAGAAAAAACCGATGATTGCACACAATATTATTAGAAAACTATGGCAGAAATTAGAAATCAATTTCTATGAATTAAATAATGAAACATTTTTAATAGTACTGGACTATTTAAAATATTTAGAAATATGTAATTTAAATAAAAACTTAACATCGGCTAATGTTAAAAATTAGTAATTCAATTTGCAAGTATAGAAGTTTCTCTTCAAGTATGAAATTTGTCCTTAGAATTCCCTACACTTTCATCGACAATGTCAAATTTTAAACAGCATTTTTAAATGCACTTCCTGTAAGACCATCGATGAGCTCTGTACTTTTACGCCCGGTGCAACCTTCACCTTTACATCGTTTCACGCGAATATGCAATTACATTTGTAAGGCTAAATCGGGATAAATAATTTAAATTTTTCTTTATTGAGGGTTTAATTTGATTCTGTGCTAATTGTCTGTAGCGGATTTTGGTACCCACCAAATGTTTACTGTTATTGCTGAAGATAACGAGCAGGTGGTATAGTTATAAAACTTCCATGACGTCACGTTATTGAAAACGTCATTTATTATACACCGTCAAAGGTTCGAAACGTTTAGGATTATCCTTTGTTTGGAAATGAACTTCTACAAAAACTTGGAAAACTTATTCTGTTAAGTCGAAGGGAGACGCTGCGCATTTGTGTTCTCAGATAATTGGATGCTAAAGGTGACCTTTACTTGTGTTAACGCTATGTGCTCATTTGTATTGCATTTAATATTACTTTTTAGGTAACTCAAGTACGGAATTAGCTAATCCCCCACTGGATAAAACCTAACTGTGAGTATTACTATTTAATTTTTTTTTGATTTGTACTTCAGTGGTCATATCGATTATGACCATACGTGCATGTTAGGTTAACACAATTAATAATATTTTGTGCTCCACAAACTCATATGCAGTGCGCATTGAGTCTCGAAGGCTTAAATTGTTTTATTTGTCTGCGATTTTAAGAATTGCGAATATAAATTCATATTTTATACTGATGTAAAAGTTTAGACCGACCGGGTCAGCTTATTATATAGTGTGTTGCTCAGTATTCAGCGCAACTTATAATCGATTCGACTCACGTATTACTGTTTGAAAAAAATTAGATTGATGTACCTTCTTCATCTTCTGTGATAAAATAAATATATATTCTGTGTTATTACTCCTGTAATGTTATTTGTTTTTTTCCAGTTACAGGTAAAGTTAGACGGTATCTCCCTAATTTAACCTTAATCGTCTTGGCGTTTTTTTTTAGATTTATGTTATAATTTCGAATAACAAATGTTGCGATCCCTCTCCGGAGAAGCTGTGCTAGCCGTTGCTTTGTTTAGTTACAAGAAGACCAGCGTAATAATTTATTATTGGCTGCCCAACTCGAGGAACCTGATTTTCTCGTAACACACGGTATACCCAAAATAGGAATTTCTGATGGAGGTAAGTAATTTACGAGTATTGAATTTCAAAAGTTTGCTAAGCAGTAGAATTTTAAATCAATTATACGTTTATCGCATCACCAACAATCGAATGGATTGTTTGAACGGACTATCCAATATGTTAAAAAACTAATTAAAAAGTCGAAAGAAAACAATGACGACATATATTTAAGTTTATTACCAATACATAATACTCCTGTTTGTAATGTTTATGCACCATCTGAAATTTTAATGTCAAGTTATCCTAGAGATAATCCAGTTATCAATGATTTCAATTGCAACCTAAACTTATAAATAAGAAAACTTCAGATTGTAAGATTAAATCTTTCCAAGAATCATCTCAAAAGTATTATAACAGAAAAGTAGTAGATAAAGAAAGTTATCCGATAAATACTGAAACATGGTTTCAAACTTATCCTCAAAGCACTTGAAAAAGAGGAAAAAGAGTTAAAAGATTAGAAATAGAACCTATAAAATAATAAAATAGAATGGAGTCTGCATTACAAGAAATAGCATTTATTTTTAAAAAAACAGCTCACAACCAATGCAATCTTTATTCTTAAATTTTTTCGTATATAATTTAGAAAGAAATTAAAAATACAAATACTGAAATTATTAATGGACCGAGTACAAGTACTAATAAAAACAATAATGAAACTCGTACAAGCAATAGAACTACTAGAAAACTATCAACTTTCAAAGATTAAACAGTATTTGTAATTTCAAAAATATGTTATGTTAAAAATAAAATAGAAACTAAAATTAATTAAATTAAAAAGAGAGATGTTATAGTATACGCATACAAATGTACAACATTGTATAGTGGGTTGCATATTCAACTTGTACCGTCATATTTAATTTTTTAAATAAACCAGTTCATACCCAAACATCTTTAAGTAAAAACATAACATATTCGAAAATAGCCTACATTGTTGTTTAGGAAACCCAAAAGATCTAGTACGCGTTAAGGATAAATCAGGAATATTTAAAACCAACTGTCAAAACTGCAATCAACCATATGTAGGACAAACCAAAAGACCGATTAAATTTTGGTTTAAAAAGAAATAGGCTCACATTGAATTTCAAAAAGTAGATAAATCTAGCGTTGCCAATTACATGCACGAAAAAGGACTTAAAGTAAACGATATATGTTTAATAATAGAAACGAGTTGTATGTGTATAAAAGCTAGAAATTAAAAAAAAAGATTGTTAAATAATGATGATTGAGCACCATTAGGTTTCTCCAAAATATCAAATCTATACGACCGACCACCAAGTTATAGTATAAATATTATAGTTTTAATTTAATGTACCGCTGATGATGGTAGCATAGCTATCAAAACGTGCACGACGTTTTTTAAAAATTAATTTATATTGTTTTAATTGTAATTTACCGAATTATTTTGTTGTAAATTATCAACAAATTAAGTGTGCGTTGTAACAAAATTTATAAAATGTTAAGATGATAACGTTTTTTATAATTTACAACTAATCAAATTACGTAGCAATTATAGTGTAACCTAATTGAAATAAAAACATAACAAAAAGATTTATATTGTAATTTCTAACAATGAAGTCGACAATCACGACGTAATTTTCAAACTTTGGTTTTGTAATTTTCTAACATTTTACATTATTCGCGCTGGAAATATAATTTTTGCGCCTTACAATAATAATAATAATTTATAGTCAAATACAAAGAGCAGGAAAGTTAAAATTAAAAGATGCAAAACATTACCAGCAACCATTTTCATAGTCGAGAAATTCTTACATCTTAATCTGAAACCGTCTTTTAAATATTAACATAAATTGTTAAATTTCGTTCTTATCAAGTTTTGCGATAGCTCATCTTTCTTACAATTTCTAATTAATTTTAAAGCACTTTTTGTGATTTGGGCGTAAGTCGACGGTTTCATTAAAGTGTAAAAGCGGCACGTTGCTCAACTTTAATTCTATTTAGAAAGAAACATCTTAAACCCTTTAATATAATATTATGCATTAATAAAGCAAATTTAGAGCGTACCATTAATCGGCGTTTTCCTAATTACATTTCCCCTTACAATTAACGCAAATCAATTTTCCTAAGCGATAATATTAATCATAATAAAGTTCACTGCAAATTAGTTAAAATTCAGAAATTCCCATTTCATATATTAATAAATTTTGGCTTGTTATTCGGGTCACATCATGTTATTTAAACAAGAATCTAATTTTAAAAATGTATTTCCGCACACTTAACCTTTCCAATCGTAAATTCTTAAAGCGACGGAAAGTTTTTATTTGATTTATATTCTCCTAATCCTAGAAAGTTTCTCTTCGTTCCCTTTAGGGTAGTTTTGTTCTCAAAGTGTTGTAGTTACATAAGTATTTTGACTTCTACCATTTAAATCTGTTGAGTAATGTGCCTTTGATACTACCCTATTGCATATATTCCGACTAACTTAGCATAATAAAACATTCCCAAGTTTCTGCATAGAACTGTGGTTAATTAAAATTAAGAAGACTCTGGTTAAACAAGCAATTACTTTTCTTTGCCTTAACTCGAATGCGTGCAATTAATCTAAATTGTTTTATCTACAATTATAAAGACACAAAAACTCTATAGAACTTTTCTTAAAGACTTACTACAATCTGTAATTAATTACGTAACAAGCTTACATTTCTGCTATCAGCTGTAAAATACAGAGGGCGAGGATTTCTCTTGCCCACTTCTCATCTTTAACTAATTACACTGTTATGGTATTTTCTTAATTAGTTCTGAAGGGATAACAATACAACAATCTTTGCCACAAGATACGTAAACTTGCTAATGATGCAAGTCTGACATTAACATTACGTATCTAGCTACGCATTAAACCTACTCATATGAGGTAAAAACTCCAAAGTTAATTCTACAAATTAAATTTTTTTAATAAGTTTAAAACACCAAACGTTGAGTCTTTAGGTAAATATTAATTGCGTTTTTCTGTAATTTAAAATTTATTTACTATGCGTAAAGTAATTATCACGTTTTATTAATTTATAAAACATTTAGAAATTTTGTAATAAGCAGTTGCAGTGTTAAAAAATACAAAAAGAAATAACAATAATACAAATATAAATGTAAGTAGTCAGTGTTGAAATCTAAAAGTTTTAATTTAGATATAATTAACGTATTTAAATATAATTTGTTAATTACTGATTTTGAATTCATTAATAAAAACCATATGTAGAGACAAATCTCTAATTGATTGTTTTTTAAATCCACGTTAAGCTTTGATATCTACTTAGATATAGAATTTTTTCCAGGATAAAGCGTATAGTGTAGACAATATTGTCAATTTCAGATCTAAAATAACTATATTTAATTACATTGTTAATTTATTCAAACCTGCATAAATTAAAATAGTGTTAGATAATTTTTTTGTAGGCTTCTAAAGTTACAAGAATTTTTTGATTTTTTTTAAATTATTAAATATTTGTTATGTGCTAAAACATCTAACCGTAAAATTGCCTATAAAACGTAACAAAATGTTAAAATTCGTGATTTTTTTACTGATACTAAATTGTAGGGTGCCAAAGAAAGACACGGCATTTAATAGCTTCTAGGTGCTTATTTACCAAGACATTTTTGCAATAGCTTCATTGCTCATAGGACTTATTTTTGAAAATCTACCACGTAAAATCTAAAAATTATAAGTAAACAAAAAAATATATATATATTGTGTCAATTTAAAAACTTTAAATTGGAAATATATTTACAAGAAAAAATAATACAGAAACTTACAAAAACCTTTTTTGAGAATACTGCTACTCTTTCACCCCCGGGCCACATCAACTTCAAAAATGTAAATTCAACTCCTTTTTTATGTTATATCGTTCAATTGTCTTTAAAAACGCTATTCAGAAATACCAAAAACATTCCACTTGGCAGTTTTGAAATAATTAGAAAATAAGAAAGTTTGGGGAGATACTGTTAAATTATACTATTTGTAATAAAAAAATTATAATTTTTGAGATAGTTATTACATGCTGTATCTCTTGAATAATATCTTAACATTAAAGAAATTGTCATCCGCGTATTGTACGAAAAGATCAATATCCTCAAAAACTAAGTGGATGGAATTCTAGGAGATAGAACTGTTGGAACTTTGTTTGTAAATAGAGACCTCACAAGTGATATTTTTGTGAATTTATTGAAATACAACAGAACCGTTGATTGTTCAAACTTTAGAATATCAAATCGATGGCGAGCCGCAATTAGATGCACCGCATTACGCCATGCAAACTAGACAGTGGCTAGATAAACATTATCTAGAAAAATTAATTAGTTGTATAGGAGCAATCGAGTGGCTTTTTGTGGAGCTACATCAAATCAATTGTTTATAAGAAAAACTCAGCAGATCTACAAGACTTACAGCATTTTTAACGATGTATCTTATAATGTAAACGTTGCATTTAACCTATTTAGTAATTTGCAACAAGAAATTCCCGATTTGAATTACATTTTAAGACCTGTCGCATAGACAACTTACATTACATCTCTTTTTTTTAGATTTTGTTTGATCATATATATCCTAAAATTGATCATGCTGATTTAGCACCACAAATTAACGTAAGTTAGAGATTTTGACGCTATAATAAGTTTGTTCTCGCTTATGACGTTCTTTTCCATTTGAAAGCGCTAATGAAAACCACAAAATTTAAAAAAAATTGTTACTTATCAGTGCATGTTTGCTTGAAACTAGTCGTTAGGTAAGAATGTATTTTATAAATTAAAACTTTATTAAAATTCCTCTTTTAAATGTACTCACTCAAGAATTTATCTGCATTACGGCTATTCACACACAAATTTATGTTGGGTTGATAAAACACCTTTTGGTAGGTTTTACAAAATGGCGATTTAACAATTCGAATCGATTGTTTTTTTTTTCTTTTGCTTTTTTGGCATTGTTTTCCTTGTTATTCGGATGTGTCTATTATTTAGCTTTACTGTTATGGTTAAGAACTCATCTGAGATCACTCAAAGTAGCGACATTTTGGTTTACGCGATCACTAACGTAAATATTTATAGACACTCGGATACCAGCGTAAGCACTTACCCGACATCTACAAAACAAAGGTCAGATCTTTCGATTATTTATTAACGAAGATAAAGTTATGTTGTACCGTGGGCCGCGTAAGCACCACTTTGATTTATAGTAGTCTCGTAATCTATTTGTTTTGTTATTTCTACATGTCATATATGGTTGTTAAAAAGAAAAAAAACCATTTCATAATCAATAATTAAGCTAATTAAACCTTTATGTAAAAATTTTAGGTAAAGCATTGCATATCAAATAGTAACTTTGTGAGACAGGGCAATTAAGCATGAAATCCAAATTGAGCATTACAAACTTGACCTATCAATAGTGATGCGACAGACGTCTGCTTCTGCTTCCGCAACTGCGGAAGTTCTGTACCTTTTTTGACATCCGTTTCTGTTTCTGCTTCCGTAACTTTTATAACGGAAATTTGAACAGAACTTTACGACCGTAAAAGGAAAGTGCGCGGATGGTAGATGAGTGTGCTTAGGACCCGAAATTTGTTTAACGCGTCACTGATACGGCATACCTTCTCTCAGAAGGTGCCGAACTCAAATGGAGTCTAATCTACGTCATCATATATGATGAATTCATCATTACAAGTGTTAGAATCTATGTTAAGTATGAATGTAGACCAGCAAGACTCGATTACAAATAACGAAAATGACAATCTACCTTTGGAGACACAGTCATAACTACAAGAGTACAAAAAAAAACGATTGCCTTTGCGTGAGGATTCCCTTATGTCGTGGAAATTAAATTCATACAAATATACTAATGTTTTGCCATTAGTGCGCCAATATTTATCAGCTGCTCCCAGCAACATCGCCAGTGTGCAATTATATAGTAGAGCTGGTTTTATATATGAAGAACACCGGAACAGATTGTTAGGTGTAAAAGCGGCCAAAGTGTTTTTCATAAATAAAATTTACCATTGCTTAATTTTGAATATTAGTTCTATTAAAAACTGCATTTGTCAAAAATTGTGTGTATTAAACGTCAGCTTCCGTTTCTGTTTCCGCAAAAATTTACTTTTTACATCTGTTTCCGTTTCTGCTTCCGTTTTGACACTTCCGTTGCATCACTACCTATCAACGTTTACCTGTTGACACGCGTCACGTTAATTTTGTCTACCTCCACGTAACAATCTTAAGTAGAAAATTTTAAAAATTATGTTGATTCGGGTAAAAAAGTAAGTGAGAGAGTGCGTGTGTTTGTAAAACAGAATCAGTACATTCCTATTTGAATTAAAGTCAACGTGTAACAAAATTATGACAAAAAAGATTAAAAACTATATTATAACATTTATTGAAATTTGCAAAGACTCTTGGTTACATTTATACTACCGACTTAGACTTAATTTGAGACGACTCCTGGTGATACGCCTAAAAAACGTCAACTTAACGGGTGGTAAAAGCGATAGGCCAAACAGTTACCAAAACAGAAACTTTTAAGTGGTATCCGGATATTTAAACGTTGGTTTCTTTAAATCGCAAGATTGCAAAGTTGAGGTTATACAACAATAGGAGATACTCACGACACAAGAAAAACATTACCAAAACCGTAGATTACAAAATGAAACACATTACTTTATAATGGTAACTCAAAATTATCAATTCTATTGTCTCATTCTACAAACACAAAAGAAACGTATCAACTATACGTAAAATTGTTCGATATTCAAATCACCAATATGGTTGCTGAAAATATTAATTTCAAATCTGGACCGTTAGTAGATTCTAATTTTATGATTTTATTTCCTCTACATATTAAATGAGCTACGTGTCTTTAATCATTAAATTATCATAGTTCGTATTTTTATAAAATTCTTGATACGACACCGGTAGCAAGCACGCCATTTGGTATAAATGTCTGAATGCTTCGTTGCTGTATTATTACCAGACCGTTTGAGTTTTATTAAACTCAAAAAAATAACTGAAGTGAGGGTAGAGTTCCTTTTACAATGCTAACAATTTGCTATGAGAGAAAGTAACGTTTTCAAAAACGGCAAAGAGTGTCTTTACACTCAGGATACGTCGAGGTCTAGAACAGGACGGTTTGAATATGAAATTTAAAATTAAAGTTTATGAAGCGGACGTTGGCTTTATATATTGCTTGGTATCAGTGTGATATCAAATAGAATTTGTGAAGACCTGCAGGTGCTTCCTTTTAGTCAAGACAGTAGCTCCCTCAAAAATCTTAAATGGAACAGGGTTAAAAAGTTTATTCTTTGAAAAGCTCATACCACTTCAGTAGTTTTTTTTTATTTCTATGATTATTCGTTGTAAAAACCGTTTGTTTTGCAGCACAGCCCACGTTTATGTTTTTCCTGAATATCAACGCTTGGGAATGTCAGACGTAAAAGAAATGCATGGCTTTATAAAACTAATAAACTACTATTTAGAGTTTAACTTCAAGCAATCAGTGGAACGTCAAATAATAAGTAAAGAAATACACCATGAATGATAAAAGAAGAACGTGATGTCTACAAAAATACAAATCCTATCTTTTAAAACAGCTGAGTTTTACAAGATACGCTGGAAATAAGCACTGTGTAACTATCATTTAAAATTAATGATGCGGTTGTTTGATTACTTACGTAAAAGACCCGGTATTTGGAATTACGTTATTCAGTTTAGGTATTTTGGATTTGTTTTGTTGATTTTAGATTGAGTTTCATAAGTTATTTTACGTTTTTAAATTCAAAGTTACAATTTAAAATTGTAGATACAGTTTTGTAATTTGTTACGTCGTAAATCATCTGATTTTGCAATTCTGTTTATAGAGCTTTTTTTTGTTTGATCAAAATTCTAGTAGTAATTTATGTTTCCCTTCTGAGATATCATCGGCTAAAATCCGTATGTTTATTTTAAGATGGTTCAAAAGTTCTGCGTTTGAAGTACATTCTCAGTACAATCGTACTTTGATTTCTTTGTGTCAATCGTTTAGATTACGTGGAAAATTAAGGCATTATCTTAATTTATTAGGCAGTTTAAATTCTTGTAGTATAATATTTTGTCAATTTGACATTTTTACGTAGCAGCCAAATGCCGTGTCCCAATACTACGAATTTGACGTAATTTGATCTGTTTGCCTCCTTGTCGCACTTCTTAATGAGATGGTTTTCTTTCTTGAAGTTTCGAACACAGCTTTTGTGAAAAGGGTAGTGGAATAAGTTACGGTTCATTGAATTCACTGATTTCTGATTTAATTTAGTATGTATCGTAAAGTGGATTTGTGCGTGAGTTTGCTTCGCAATCTCATTTCTTTGGCCTTGGTGGCGGATCAATAAGAAATCATCCGTCGGTAAATTATTCATATGGTTGTGGTACCCTATCGAAGTTCCGGACGACGTCAACTGGCCTATGCTAACCAGAAGCTCGACTTCAAACAGTAAAGGTATTTATTGATTATCGATTGTTTATTTATTCGTGAGTTCAGTGTGTTAAAAGCTTTAGGTTTTAAGTAAAATCAGAAGTGTTGCGAATCAATGTATTTAACGATAACGTAACTAATAATTGTCAGTATTTCTCGAATCTATGTGACAAAATTTTCGTTGAAGTAAAGTTTTATATTGGACGTAACCGTGAAAATTTACGATTAAAAAAATTTTCATCTTGGGTTAATAATAACGAATTAATTCGTTTTATATTTAAGTAATTTTCTTTTATGTAATGCGCACACGGCCGTGATTTAAGTAATTAAGATTGTCCAGTGGATTTTTTTTTGTTTTATTTCTTTAAATTTTGTTTGTTTTTTTTGTCTTTGTGCATTTATTCAGTTAACTTTAACTTTTTTTTATTTCTTTTGTGTATTAAACATTCATTTTACGTACATTTTTTTTGTTTTGTTAATTTCAATACTATTATATTTTTTGTTTTGTGTTCAAATAAATGTTAAATGGTTAAATTGTGAACAAGATTTTAATTCCGTCGGCCCCCGCGTTACGTAAATTTTATTTGTAGATTATTTCAGATTTTAGTGAGATACACTATTAACGTAAGTCTATTTAGAGTGTATCCTTCAGGAGCGGGCTTGTGGTTGGCAAGGACCAGAAGTCCATTAAGCTTTACTTCTTCCTGGTGCCCTTTAATTTTGACTCGATTTCTTTTTGATTTTGTGTTTTCGTCAAGTTTTCCAAATCAATCACGAAATTCTGAATAGAACCCACCCCGTATTCACTGAGCAGCGGCATAACACTGTTTATGTTACCTTATTTCAGGCAGTGACATTGTTTCAACTTTTGCATGTAACAACCGTTTTGTTCCGGCATTCAAATTATTGTCTCGCTTGTTGAAATATTTTTTGCTGACTTTGCTTGCATTCGTCAACAATTCGTTTTATATATCACTGATTTCAAATGGTCCCAGAGAAGAAATCTAAACTTGTCAAATCTGGTGGTCCTGCTGGTCACTCAACTGCAGTACGTCTGTTAATACAATAGTTCGGCAATCGGTTGTTAACCAATTACAAACATTTAAAGCATAATGTGGTTAAACTCTATCTTGTTGAAAGAATAACTGATTTTTGTCCAACATTTGATTTTCTTCTAAATTTTGCTGATTCTCTATTTCTACGGTTCTACGATGTTTTAAACATATTTAAGTAAATTTCATCAGTTAGTGTTTCATTTATTAATATGGGCCTAATGACAGCATCACGAAAAATCCTGAGTGCGACCTTCTCTGAGAAAATGAGGGTTTTCATCGCTCTAGTAACGCACATTGTGTTCATTAACAGAACCATGTAAATTCAAGCTGCATTAATCACTAAAGCACATATATGTGTTGCAAAGTTTGCGTTTGCATTGACTAAATTAGACATAGTCTTACAAAACTCTATTCGTCTGTCGTAATTATTTTTATTAAGCTCTTGGACATATTTCATTTTATAATGATGGAACTTATACACTTTTGTCACTTTACGAACTGATGAGTATAAAAGCCCAGCAGGATCTGCAATGAGATTTACAGCAATATGGCCTATTACCTCAATTTGAATTATTTCATTTACTACCCTGTTACCATGTCTTTTCTTATTTGCTACCGCTTCCGTGTCTGTGAATTTTTGTAAAAGTTCTGTAACGGATTTGTGACTTAAATGCTTATTTAGATGCCTATCATTAAAAACCCTTGTCGTGGCTATAGCACATTTGTTTTGGGAGCCAAAAATAAAAATCATTTCAACTCTTTCAGCAACCGAGTACACCATTCGTACCCGAACTTGTGCAGATTTACTTTAAAACTGAAAAATTGTCAAAGTCAATGCATAAGAAACAATTTTTATTTTTTGATAACAGAAGAAAATTCACTTTTTTATCTTGCAAATTTTATCACAAAGGCGACATTTTCTTAAAAAGCTAATCATAGAAATACGGAGCTATTGCACAGTTAAACAAACGTTTGAGCTTTCAAAAAAACAAATTTTTTAACCTCCTCTATTTTATCTTTTTAGGGGGACTGCAGCACGGACGAAAAGGACGGGATTTTGCACATAACATTTTTGTTTTCTAGATATTTAGGGTGGATTGTTTTTAACCTTTAACCGCTAACGTGCGGTCTGTGAGACCCCAGCTTTATTGTTTTAGTTACAACTTTCGCAACAAATTTTTCTGTTGCGTAGGTGTTCGTATACCTTTCTACCAGTTAATGATCTACTTGAGTGTAAGCCGGCTAAGTGGACGGTTGCGTAGTTTTCAGTATAAAACCTTTTGTTTAGAGTAAAGTGCGTTTAGCGGTCTCTGGGACCTCACGTTAGCGGTTAAGTGACGATAATAAGTTTTAGAAATTTTACGGTGTTAGTGTAAAAATGAGTACAAATATGAATATTCCTGACAAAATGAATCCGGATGACCCCAGATTTGTGAATTGGGCTCAAAATTAATTGGATCAAGACGACGAGAATTTAGAATTTGAAGAAAGCGACGACGACTTTCGTGATGAGGAAGATGTGGAAGAATTTTCAGAAAAGAGCCCCGATAAAGATGACTTCCAAAATGAAGGTTCTAGTTCTGGGAGCTCAGAGGATAAACCAGAAGGAGCTATTAAAATCAAAGAGGAGTTTTACTTTGAAAGAAACAAGTTCAAATGGTACCACGATTTTTGTAAGCGTAAAAAGGAACCTCCAGTAAATGTTAGAACTAGAAAACATAACATTGTTATTACGTTACCTGGATTACGTGCAAAAGCAAAGCAACTCGGTAAAAATCTAAAACCCGAAGATGTTCGGTCGTTTCTTTTTTCACAAGATATTATCGTAGAAATTATTCATTGGACTAATGTAAAAATAATCGAAGTAAGACAAAAATACAAAAATCCAAATAGTCCTGTACTAGCCACAGTTGATGAAATAGAAATGAAAGCTTTCTTGGGTCTTTTGGTATATTCCTCAGTTTTTAAATCAGGAAATGAAAGCATAGATTCCATATTTGCCACGGACGGTACAAAACGAGAGGTTTTTTGCTGTACTATGCCAAAACGACGCTTTGAATTTCTTCTTACTGTGCTTTGCTTTGATGATGCTACAATTCGAAAAGAGAAACAAGATCAAGAAGATCCAGTACCATATATTTCAAAGATCTTCGATAAATTCATTGAAAATTCGCAAAGTGCCTTTTCTCTTGGAACGAATGTCACCATTGATGAGATGCTTGTTTCCTTCCGAGATCGTTGTAAGTTTAAAACATACATGCCTTAAAAACCTGCACGATATGGCATAAAAATTATGTGCCTTACGGATGCTCGTAACAACTATCTCTATAACGCTTATATCTATGCTGGAAAAAGGTCGGATTCAATATCACTATCTGGTGTTGACACCTTAGACAAGAAAGTTGCTAACTATAGTCCCAGTCGCAGAACATGTAGGTGGCCTATGGCAGTTTTTTTACGCTACTAGATGTAAGTACAATTAATTCCTATGTTCTTTTTTCAAAATTACAAGGACTATATAAAATTAGAGAGAGCTGATTTTTTGAAAATGTTAGCCAAAAGTTTAGTGCTACCACAGTGGGATAGAAGAATGGTAAATTTCAAATTACCTAGAGAATTATGAATGACTATTGCAAGATTGTGTGGTAAAAACGAAAATAGTGAAGCGGAAAGTAACCCTGTTGAGGACCGCCTTGAAAATATGTCTACTTGCTACGTATGTCCGCCAATACTGAAACGTAAAACCCAGTACGCTTGTTGTTCTTGCCAAAAGCCAATTTGCCTTCAGTGCTCGAAGAAAATATGTTATGATTGTGCAAAAACAAGAAACGAGTAAAATTAAACACTTTTGTTATTTTTTATGTGAATTTCAGTTTTCTTTATGTACAAATATATGTTTTTAAGTTTAATACCGTTTGTAAATGAACTGTTATTAGTATTAAATAATGTTTTATTTTTACTATTAATTTAAAGTTGAGTTTAAAGCTTAATCAAATAGCGGTCTGTCAGACCGCTCGTTAGCGATTGTGTGAGGATTCGGCACGTTAGCGGTTAAAGGTTACAAAATCATCTTGTATTATAACTATACTACTTATTGTGTTCTACAAAAACAAAGAGTTATAAAAGCTCAATAAATGACTTAGATTTAAACTTGGGCAACGAATCCACGAATTAAAAAAAATAAATAAAACAAAATAAACTATTGAATTATGGAAAATTTTTAAATCGTAAGCAACATATTCATTCAAGATAATAAAAAAAATAAAACTATTACTATGTTTGTTTTATATCAAATTGTTACATTTTATCTGAATATGTAAATATCAACAATCTCAAGATTGCAAAAATTTTTTTCAATGATTTGATTACTACATGTAATTTTTAAACAAATAAAAATAAAATAACATTTATTTAATATAAATTTAAAAAATTGAAGATTTTTATAAACATTTGTATTTGTACGTTAGACGACGAGATGAAAGAATCTAAGCTATGTAACGTGTAAATTTCAACTTCGAGTAAAAATCCGCCTGAAAGTTAGGCAACTTACAGTAACACATTCGACCTCGAGTCGTGGTTCTAAGTCACGCTTGTGAGGGCGCGCGAAGGTTGTTTGCCATCTACAAATTTCATTTTTATGCTGTCATTTGGTCGATTAACAACGGGGGAACGTCGGAGAGGTGAGATAAATGGAATTTCTTTTCATCTTGTAACATCTACTACAACGACGCTTTATTTTAGCATTGTGAAAATAAATCCGACTAAACATCCGGTGCGAATAAGATCAGCACGATGTATTTGGGCGGCCAAACGCATAAAGTGGGTTAGTATTTCACACGTGGTTTAGAAATGGAGGCGTATCAACTAATGCTCACAATTTTTAGCTCTTTTCTTTTGATGTTGATTTTGATTCTGGATGCTTGATGCTTGATTTTGACTTCTTCGTCCGTCGTTCTTAATTACGTCTTCGTGTTCTTACATCTGTAATCCGGTGGAAATGGTGGACACACTAAAACATTTCGGATTGTCGACAAAATAAGGGAACCAACAGGTATAAGGATCCCAGAGGATCGTGGGCGCGGTGCAAGCGAGGTATTTATGAAACCTTTATCTTCGAGTCGCGGGAGACTCGCTCGCTGTCAACCTTATTTCGGCCAGACGCTATAGCCTTCGGTTATCATCATACGCGGTACGTGCGTAGTGAACTCGAGATCGCTTTCTTTGTCGACGTTTGTAAATTTCTCATAGTAAGAATAATACAATTTATGTCTAAACGGACACAAGAGTGAGATGTAAGGTCTAGTGAATTTTGTTTTAATCGATTACGTTAATTACCGGTCTTAATTATGCTGTACTTTTATAACTTCATCTTATCAGAGTAATTCTAATGCGTATTTATAGCTTGTCGAATTAAGTTTAGTAATATCTAACGTAAATTCTTTCTGTAAAACATTTTGATAGTAATTATTCAACGCTTTATCTTGTAATGGTTGAGTCATTACAATTATTTATCGTAACTTCTCATTCATATCTGCGTCATATAAAGTAGTTTATAGATTCATCAAGGGTAGAAATTTGGGAGCTATGCCGTCTCTCGGAAACTAATTATTAGTTATATTTGATTACCGGTTGTGCGGAGCTTGATCAAGACCCACCAAGCGGTATTTTGTTTACGGTAACGCGATTACATATTGCTAATAGCTACAGTAGCCGCGGTGATAGTTATCTATACAATCTTAGTAGCTTCTGTGGCTCCCAAGATCTATTTTTGGGACCTGTTTATTTATATGTAATTTATATATATGTGTTGACTATTTTTCTTGTTGGGGGTTATATAAATAATTGATAGGGATTTTACCAGTGGCGTAACCGTCGAGGAGTTTGTGTTTCTTCCGTTCCGGAAGGAGGCTGTGAATCATTTATTACAATAAATGGTTATTGTTAATACAAAATATGTTTTCTTTTGGGGGGGACTTCGGGTCTAGGCTCTCCTTTTCTCCTACCTAGACTATAATTTCTGCGATACAAAAGTTTCGAGAAGAGGTGGCGCACTTGGGCATTTAGCTTAGCGGAAGAAATTTAGTGTCTTACGATTTTCTTTAACCCGACGACCATCTGCGGCGAGGCTAGCCGAAAGGTAAGCGATAACATCTGGGTAATTACGTTTAAGTAATATTATTCTTCATTCTTTCTTTTTTTTCTCCACCTTCCCCATTAGATCACAATAAATATTGTAACAGCTAATATTAAACTTAAAGCTTACAGGTTTTTTCAATTTTCTGTTCAACTTAACGTTCACAATAACAACAAAAAAGTGTAAATAAAAATAAAGGTGAACGTCTCAACAAATGTGTTCTCAGCCTCAGTCTGGATGTCGAGCTATAGTTTGATTTGTTTTTAAATATACAAGCTATTAACAAACGTTTAGGTGAATAATTCGGTTGTAGTTAATAATATGAATAAATATAACATTGTTTTAAAAATGTATTAGCTTAACATATGTATTGATTATTGAGATTTTTGATGCAACAAAATTTAATGAAGCTTTAATATTATTTTATTGTAATTCTATTTGATTAATTTATTTATTGTGTGTGTTAATAGTTATTTAACAAACAAGGTTGTTAATGATAGCTATTAATAATCGAGACATTTTAACGCCGTGAGCGAGTGTAACGAACGAACGCGTTAACATTGTCAAGATTATTTGTCGTCGATTAACAAACGAGTTAGTTTTAAAGTTTTTCCGTTGATCGTACGTTAGTGAAACGTGCGAAGTTATAAGGATACTAAACTATACGTAACCCGTTGTTATATCAAGTAGTCGCGCAATATCGTTATAGCAGTGGTTATTAACGATTTCATTGGTTGCTATACAAAATCGTACATTAACAGAAATTCATTTATTGGTTTAAAATCGTTCATTAATAGAGGTTATTAACAATATATTTCTGATACATTATTATACGTTATTATTATTATTAACAGATGATCGACGAAAAATAAACTTATTTTATATTATTTGTACTTAACAAATACTAAAAAATTAAGATAAATTTAAATACGTCAATTAACGTCAATGTTAATCAATATAACAACCCTAATAGCACAAAATATATGTACGATATTCTAATAATCTTAGTACATTATTTAAAGTCGGTTAAATATTGGTTGGTGTAATAGATATATTCTTGATATTGTTAAAGTGTATAATGCTAATATTTTAAAAATTTATACGTACCATATCATTGATATATTTTAATACCTTACAAATGCTTTCAAGGTTTACATGACATCAGGTAAATATTTTAATTCTAGATACTTATTGCAAGATGTAGAAAATGTATTCTAACTATTGTAAAACTAGATAAAAACAATGTTATAAAAATATGTACTAACAACATCGTTCGTGTATTCTAAAGTCACAAATGTTTGACTGACATAAAAGATATGTTATAATTATATATAGAGACTAATATTTCTGTTTAATCAAAATCTACCTTTTTTATTCTTATTTTTAACTGTAGTTATAAATTTACGTATTTATAGATATTAAACGTTTTCCTTAAACTTTTTTCTTTTTTGCTAAAAACCCTAACAGGATGTTCTCACGATTTAAATATGCTTATTTTACAAATTATTTTTATGTGCGTATATTTTAATAAAAAGTATTCCATAATCATAGTACGTAATCTGTTAAAAATTGTATAAGAGACGCAATTAGTTATTAAAAAATTACACAAGGAGAATATGAAATTGAGATATCTGCGTTTGAATTGAATTGAAAAACCAATTGCGTTATAACTAAAACTGTCGTAATTTTACAATAATAAACTACATTTGCTGCAAAAAAATTTTAGACAAGGTATTGTAATTCTGTTGTAAAATTACTAGTAATACTCGTAGGTATTTATGATTTAAAAAGTCATCTTTTCCAAATATTTTTGTGGCATTCTAAACGGGTTTACACAAAGTACCTTTTAGTAAATTTCGTAGAATTCTTTGCAACATTGAACGTATTAACCGTTTTAACAAGTATATTATTTACCTGCTTTTGGGTACTTCGGTCAGAAACAGTTATATAGACCCTGAACAAGAATACGGAAAGTTTTCTTTACTAATACGTGTTTGGATTTCGTGTTTGCAGTTTGCAAAGTATAAATTTTTATATCTATTTTAAGTGCAACGTAATTGAATAAACAGGTAAGTGCCTATACATTTTCTTATTTTTATTTTTGCATCATGTTTTCTAAATATAGAAAGCAAAAAGTCATTTTGTAAATAATTTATTTTAGCGCAGCGAATATACCTTAAATTTGACGTTTGCTTAGTTGGCTGTTTAACGTTTGCAGAAAACAAATTTCAACGGTCATCACTAATAAGAAACATAAATTAAAGAAATGCTTTTATTTACGTAACTATGGTCAATAATTAATAAACAACACATTTTAAAAAATATATAAGTAAATATATGCAAAAAACAGTTTCTAATATTTGTTTAAATATTATAATTATTTTTTTAATAGCAATCCCAAGAAAATGTTTTTGTGCACTGTTAAAACTAATTTTTTTACGTTTTTTGTAGTTTCACTAATTAATACTAGTTGGTGAAAAGACAAACATTACAATATATAGTAGATGTTTTATTGAAGTGATTAAATAAATAAAAATAATGATGCTGTTGAAATTTATGTAAGCCATACTTAAAAAAAATATGTCTTCATAGAGTTTCCTTATTGAAAAATTTAAACTAAAACCATTTGTCGGTATATTTTATACCAATTAAAATAACTTTAATACATTTTAATGCATTTATTAATTATTATTATAAAATGTAGATTTTTTTAATATACTTTGGATGAGTAAATCTTAATGGTGTGTGTTTTTTTTCAGATACCATCACAAGACGACTCCTAATGTAACAAACGTTACATACGTAAGTCCGTTGCATTGTATTTGGCAAAATTTGTAACATTTATGCCGTACCTATGTAATATGTGATGAGTAATTTTAGGATACAATTTTTTTGTGTACTTATTTTTTAAAGATGTTTAAAATGTATATATTTATGTTTTATTCATCAATTATAATTTTGTTTTGTTAGTGTCATTTTTATAAATAAACGTATTTTTACAGAACATCTGCAGTGTTTCAATACGGTTTAATAAAAACTGTACAATGCGTACCAAAAAAAAACAGATTAAATATAATTTGCAAACATACATATATGTAGAAGGTATATATTTGACAAATATCTCACAAATAATAGTAAGATACATCTAAAACATTTAAAAAAATAATATTTCCCATCTATTGGAAACAAATATTGAGACGACATCTACATCTAATGTCTGCCATGTATTGAAAACATATATTTAGAAAAATATTTATTTTATATAAATTATTGATATAGCATTACAATAAATGCCTAATATAAAAAGGTATGACATTTAAATATTTTCCAGATGTTATTTACTAATATATTACGTACATTTTGTGCTACTAGGGAAACCAAGAATCCCTGAAAAGAGATATGTATGTATGAACACATATTTGTAGAATTTTGTCAGAATATGCATGTATGCACTTTATATGCCTTTTGCATGCTTCGCGAGTGTTAATACTAACAATAACGTTTTATTATTGATCATTGCTAACTTAAATGGTAAATAAAGTGTTATTTTATCTTAAAAAATATAAAAATCAAAACAAAATATTTAAATTGAGGTATTATTTATAAATCCCATTGTATTAAGTAAAATGAATAATTCGATTACTAAAGCAGTAAAACATAATGTATTTATAGTAGACTTCCTTATTGTGTTATAAAATACTACTATATTAACTTTATTAAATAATAACGTTACCTGTTATATGTTTACCCTCCTATTTCTCTAAGGTATAATATAAATAAAGTTACATTGCCTCTTGTAACATTTGTTAATAAATACAAAAATTATTTGTAGACTAAATATTAACGGCACTGTTGTTTCCATTAAATAATTTCAATGTTTATGGAATTTTAATGATAAATGACTTATGTTTAGACATCTCACAATTAAATGTACTATTAATAACAGCAAACTTACGACAGTAAAATGATAGAACTGTCCGTTTCTAAACGTGTTAGAAAATAATGGTTATTGTTAATGATGATTATGTATCTACATGTATGCTAGATAAGTTATTGATTTTGTAAGAATAGGTCACAGAAAGTGGAAATATGAAGCAATATTCTCCGGTCAATGACAGCTTCTTCCGGAGCAGTAAATCAATTGCATAACTTAAGCAATGCAATTTTTTGAAAAATTGTGTCTTATACCATATTTCAAAAAAAAAGTAATAAAAATAAAATTAATTTGCTTATATAAAAACGTTTACTTAAAACATAATTAAAAAGAATAAAGAAAAAGTCGTCGTTCTAGATTCTGTCACCAACATCCTACGGGTATATGCAAGTGTCTCTAAATAACTTTTGTGCTTTGACCTAAATTATTTTTCATCCACTTAAAAATGTTTTTCTCTGTTAATTAAATGCATTGAATGACTACTTTTCATGTGTATTACTACTTTAGTAACATACACATACATATGTATCAGACATTTATAAAATTGGAAAGAAAAATTTAATTAAAATGCTTGAAATATATTTAATTAATTTTGTGTTACGTTACTATATTTCAAAAACGTGTATGTAGGTTACATGTTAAATTTATTTCATTTTATATTACAAAGTTATAGTATTGTATAAAACAATGAACTGGTAAATATTTCAAACGAAAATTTGTTTTAATTGTTAATGTTTTTTTTCAACACAAATTTCTAACTAAATTAAAACGTCATTAACGTTATTAAAAATGTGCGTTTATTGTTTTCTAATACTTCCATTTTAGTATACGTTTTCATACACCGATACAAAAATGAAGAATTGAATGCGTCTGAAAGTCCAAACAAATCTAAGAACCGTTGCTTCGTAACTTCGCTTCTTCGATTTTTCACAAAAATATTACGCAAAAGATTAACTGGAACGTACACGTGAGAACGATTAGCATAACGAAAATTTGTCTCACAGAAACAGCAGAGTCAACACCGATAACCAACTAAATAATAAATGTCTAAGTTAAAATCAACAGAGAATGTTAAACGGCAGGATGTGCTAATTACACAGAGCTTTTATTAAATACAAATGATCAGTTTAGCTTTTATTTATTTAAAAGCACAATTATGCTTTGTTTGTGTAAAAATAATTTTTGTTATGTGTTTGGTATATTTACTCCATTACATAAGAATGAAAACTTAACTACAAATATTTATCGAGTCTATAAAAGTTACTTCGGAGTAACCGTCAAAAATGAAGACAAACCGTGGGTTCCACACGTAATACGTACTACATATGCCAGATATTTAAGAGATTAGTTATCTGGAAAGCGAAATTCTTTATCTTTCGCCATTCTCACGCGGTGGAAAAAATATATAAAACTACGTTGAAGATTGTTTTTTTTGTCTCAATACGACAGCAAGATTCAACAACCTGAAGAAGAAAAAACATGTTTATATAGAAACCTCAAAAACCTCAATCACACGACGAACATCATGGCTCGACTTTCAATTGACAAAGAAAGCAAGAAAAGTGAAAGTTGTTACATTCCAAAATTAACACAAAGTCACTGCCTGCAATGTAGTAACATAAACGGGGGGTTGTGCCACTAGCTCAATGGAGAAGGGTGGGTTTTATTTAAAATTCCGTGAAAAATTGGAAACGCGATCGTCGTAAAAATGGAACTAGAACGGTAAAATCGTCAAATAAACGGAAAGGGCGCCAATCAAGGATTTCTATAAGGGGAAGCTTTCAAACCCCTGATTACCTGAAAGCTCATCCGGTTGGTTATAACCCCAGAACTTACCTTGGGTTATAACAATTCTGAAAAACACTTAAACAAAAATTTACGTATGCGGCGGCTAAATGAATAAAAGCTCTTTACATTTAACAATTTAACATTTATTGATTGAATATTTAAAACCAAGACAAAATAAAATAACAAGTACTAATTGATATCAAATAAATTTGAATAAAAGAAATGAAATAATCTTAAGCAAACAAAAATGAATAATTTACACACAAATCATTACATTAAAATTTATAAAAAGAAATGCTACTACAATAGCGTTAATTCGACGTCAAATATAATTAAATCTCAAGATCTTGACCGCATATTTATAACAAACAAATAAAATAACACACACAAAAAAAAAAAACAATACAGTTTATAACATATATATGTCCGAACTTTAATTCGAACTAAACAAAATATAGTTTATAAGTCGTTACATTATCATATATTCGAAATACGAATTATTTCTCAAACGCAACAAAACGAAATTAATTGACTTTAATTTCGCGCAAACACTATACGTGTTCATTGAAATAATTAAATTCAACGTTAGTCGTAATTTCAATTGACTCAAAATTGAAAGCTTTTACTGCATTTTTAATCGCGGGACACTGCACGATCAAACAACAAAATCGATAAATACCTTAATTCTTAATTGGTGGTACCGGTCGAACTTTTGGTCCAGTGGTTTTGAAAGCTAACACCTCGATGGACTTTGGCTGCTTCCCAAACAATAGGTTACCAGTGGAAGATTTATTAATCCGCCCACAAGGCGAAGGATGAGATTGCGAAACAAACTCACGCACAAATTCACGTAACGAAACATGCGATATTAATTTAGGCAAAACAGTGATCTTAATTAACCGTAATTACGAAAAAGGAAAGTTTTCCACTTAAATTCACTGCACCATCTTCTTTTACTTCCACGGTAATTATTAGAAAAGGTGAATTATCACCTGCGTGATCTACATTTTTATGACCGTCAACCAACTAACTTCCCACTCTCACATTTACCAAAAACACCTCTATATATCAACTTTCGTCGACTGCCCTTTCCACAAAGGCTGCGTTCGAAACTTCAAACACCAAAATGCTCTCGCGAAAAAGTGCAATAAAGAGGCAAACAAACATATTACGTCATATTTATATAATTAGGACACAGCGTTTCGCTTGTACGTGAAACTGTCAATTTGACAAACTATTATATTACAAGAATTTAAACTGCCTAATAAATTAAGATAACGACTTAATTTTTCCACGTAATCTAAACGTTTGACATAAAGAAATTCAAGTACGAATGTACTCGAACAAAGAACTCCTAAACCAACTTAAAATAAACAAACGGCGGAAATAGATTTAATTACGATTATATCTCAGAAGGAAAACATAACTCACAACTGGAATTTTTACGGCGTAACAAAATACAAAACTTTATCAACAATTACATTGTAACTTTGAATTTAAAATCGTAAAATAACTTATTAAACTCAATCTAAAATTCACATTAAACCAAATTCAAAATACATTAAATGAAAAAAAAAAAAACGTCAATCCAAATACTGTGTCCGTTATCAAACATTACTCAATCAACCAATCGATTTTTAAACGATGGTTACACCTCCCCTACTTAAAGAGGGATTTCTTAAATCACTCTATAAGCAATAAACTTAAGACGAAACGAAAACCCATAACCCAAAAAAAATAAACGATAATGTAAACAAACGCTAAAATAAAACGAAACTAAACCTATGGCTCTCGCGATCTCGCAATCATCGAGAACCCCTAACGAAACTAAAAGAACGAGAACTAAACGATAAGAAGGGTA
Organism: Aquatica leii; assembly: GCA_035610365.1. Lineage (NCBI taxonomy): Eukaryota > Metazoa > Arthropoda > Insecta > Coleoptera > Lampyridae > Aquatica > Aquatica leii. The sequence continues at coordinate 104,314,419 of CM069436.1, read as the reverse complement.
GCATATGTTTGGGTTCGACACAGATCACTCGATGCTGCACAATAGAAGAGGGCGCGCTGCGCTTCACGAGATCCGCGCATTGCGTTTTTCCCACAACTACTGCCCTCACCGAGCGATGGCACCTAGCCGCAAACACTACAGAAATAAAAGATAAGGACAGACAAGATAGCAGAAGAAAGAAAAATGGAAATAAAAGAACCGTTGTTTAGTCGCCTCTTACGACAAGTGGTGTCCCCACTGTAGAGAAATATTCTTAGTCCGTCTCTACACGGAACCCAAAAACGAAACTAACTAACCTAAATAAACGATAGAACAAAAACAAAAGACAAAAAAAAATCCAAACGGTAAAACCTAAAACTATTTATTCCCAGTCGGGTTTAACTTTAAGTCCTTGGCGTTCCATATGCCTTTTGATGCTCCCGTGTCATCAGACAACTCATAGGTCTGATACGAAACTTTCCGTTTCACATAGAACGGACCGATAAACTTAGGTGCCAGTTTGGCCGAGAAATATCGAGATGCATCAGAAAGGACATAATTCTTTCGCCACACTGTGTCTCCCACCTCAAAAGGTGCTGGACGACGACGTAAATCGTAATAATGTTTAGCGCGGACATAAGCGGCATTCAAGCGATTCTTAATGTCGACGTAAACTTCTCTAAACGCTGGGCCTCTTTCGGCCAAAAATGTACGATCAGCAAAAGCTAGATCGTCGATAGTGTCTGAATCGGTAGTTTTTCCATTACGTGATCCGTCGAGACAGATTTCACGTCCGAAATTGGCGAAAAACGGCGTTAAGCCGGTGACTTCATGTACAGCGGTACGAATAGCACATGCTACTTTAGCAAGATACTTATCCCAATGTCGATGGTTGTCTTCGATATATGACGATAGCATTGTCTTCATGACTCGGTTGACTCTTTCAGTTGGATTCGCTTGTGGATGATAATTAGCGTTAAAAATAATTTTGGACTTATATGACGAAACCATTTTCGTAAATTCTAAACTACGAAACTGTGTGCCGTTATCACACAAAAGATATTGAGGAACTCCAAACATTAAAAATACATCTTCTTCAAGACGTTTAGTAACTGCTGCGGCAGTAGCGGAACGTAACGGGAAAAATAAAACAAATTTCGAAAAATAATCTGCAACCACAAGAATATATGAATAACCACTCTTAGATCGCGGTAGTGGTCCAACAAGATCGGTAGAGATCAACTGCCAAGGTTTGTCCACAACAGGATGACGGGTCATAAGGCCAGCAGGACGTTTCTGTTCTGGCTTATGCGTGATACAAACTTTACAACCATTGATGTAACGAATGACGTCAGCCTTCATCTTAGGCCAGTAATAAAGCGGAACAATTCGTTCGAGAGTCTTAAAAATACCAAGGTGTCCAGCGGTAGGCTCATCGTGAAACTTAGACAATATTTCGAGTCGTTTAGACTTAGGCACAACTTCTCTCCAATTGTCATTCTCAGAACGAAGATCGGGATAGTCTACGGTAACATGCTTAAACAGCTTTCCGTTACTAATTTTCCACTGTGGAAAAGCGTTAGGTTTTGAACGTACACGTTCCATAAGTTTCGTTAACCATTTGTCCGAAGACTTAGGTTCGGTAATGTCACAATCGGTAGTAATGTTGTCGATAGCTGGTACTGAACGAGATAATGCGTCAGGTACGACATGATCCTTTCCTTTACGATGAATGATCGTAAAGTCAAATTGCTGCAGTCTAACAGCCCATCGTGCTAGACGACCGGTAGGTTCCTTTAAATTGTGTAACCAGACTAATGATGCGTGATCGGTAACTACAGTGAAAGTTGTTCCTTCAAGATAAGGGCGTAATTTTTCAATAGACCAAAGGACAGCCAAACATTCCTTTTCGGTAGTTGAATACTTGCGTTCACATTTTGTGAGCGACCTACTATTGTAACAAATAACACGTTCTTCACCGTCGATAAACTGTGTAAGAACTGAACCGAGACCAAAATCAGAAGCGTCAGTTTGAACTGTAAACGGAACATTGAAATCAGGGCAAGACAAAATAGGTGCGGAAACTAAACAATTCTTAATAATCTGAAAGGCTTCATCACAATCACTAGTCCAATTAAAGCTGGAATTCTTCTTTAACAGAGACGTCAATGGAGCGATAATTGTCGAAAAATTTGGTACAAATCGGCGATACCACGAGGCCATGCCTATAATTCTTCTAACTTCAGCGACACCAGTGGGAACTGGAATACGCAAAATTGCATCGACCTTTTCCGGGTCAACCGACAAACCAGTAGAATTTACTATAAAACCAAGATACTTAAGTTCAGGTTTACAAAAATGACATTTGTCTTTACTTAGCATCAAATTAGCCTCTCTAAGGCGACGAAGAACTTCAGTTAACACTTCCATGTGTTTCTCGAAGGAAGGAGCGCAAATAATGACGTCATCTAAATAAACAAAAACGTAAGGCTCTAATTCGGGACCTAAAACTCGATCAATCAACCTCTGCCAAGAAGCTGGTGCGTTAGCTAAACCAAACGGTAAGCGCGTGAATTGGAATAACCCACGGTTCGGAACTGTAAAAGCGGTAAACTGCCTAGACTCTTCGCTTAAAGGAATCTGCCAATAAGCGGACTTAATGACGAGAGATGAAATGAACTTTGCGTCACGAAGACGATCCAAAATAGACGAAACGTAAGGTAAAGGATAAGCGTCCTTTTCGGTAACCTTGTTGACTTTTCTAAAGTCCACGCAAAAGCGATAAGAGTTGTCCTTCTTCTTCACCAATAAGATCGGGCTCGACCAAGCGCTGTTTGATTTTTCTACAACGCCTAACTTCAACATCTTTTCTAACTCCAGATCGATTTGTTTCTGGATAAACGGCGAAACTCGGTAATACCGTTGCTTAATTGGTTCGGAAGTAGTCTTGATCTGATGTTCGATCAAGTTGGTGCATCCAAAATTTTTATTCGACGAAGAAAAATGATTACTAACTAAATTGTCTAACTGATTGAGCTGTTCTGACGAAAGATCGAGACGAGACTGAATAACGGAATCTTTTTCTTCCAATTGTGAAATGGTGTCCATATTTTCGAAACGCCACTCACCTTTTCTAAGATCAGGAACGATACCTGCTTGTTTCCAAAAATCAACGCCTAAAATTAAATTATGCGGAACGTCAGGAACAACTAAAACTTCTAAAACAACAATTTTTCCTTTAATTTCGATTGGGACGAGAAGTGAACCTAAACTTTGTACTGATTTACCATTAGCGACAATACAATTAACTTTAACTGACTTATTTAACTTTAAACCTAATTGACTAAAAATTTCCCAACCCTTAGAACCAACAATAGTGCGAGAAGCGCCACTATCTAATAAACTTAAAATTTCGTGACCAAAAACTTTAACGTAGACAAAAGGTCTTTCGTCAGACTCAGCAGACTCTAAAACATAATCTAATACGACTTTATTCTTAACGAAACTCTTTTTCTTCGAAGAATGCAAACTATTAAAATAGACAGCCGATTTAACTTTGACCTCAGACGTCACTAAACGGCTTCTTAGTACGTCCTTTACTCGTTTCCCGAACACTTAGAACAAGTGCGGACCGTAACGTTAGACTTTCCACAACGATAACAGAATAAACCTTTCTTAGGTTCTTTGCAAGAAGCAGCTCGATGGTTAGGCTTCCTACAATTCCAACATAATTGCGGACTACTTCGATTAGAAGAAGCAGACGCATTAACGATAGTTAACCTTCGTGAAGAAGGTGCGATACTAGAAGACGGTAATTGTAAATTTTGTCTAACAGGTGGTGTAGATTTTTCACCACTACTAACGTTATTCGAAGAACGAGAAACGGCAATGTCCTTAACTTGAGATGTTACATAAGCTAGATCAGGCTCCATGTCCTGCTTTCTACGAGATGGAGGCGTGTAAGCTTCAATAGCTTGCATGCGGTCCTCGATAATACGACCAAATTTAATTAACTCCTCAATTGAAGTAACTGACGACAAACCAAGCTGAGTTTGATAAACGGGAGAAATATTTCTTAATAAAATCTTTAACTGCTTTTCTTCAGAAAAAGGCTCATCGAGACGTGAAAACATGTTGCGAATAATTGCAACGTAAATACCCATAGGTTCATCATTAGCTTGAGTGCGACGCTTAATTTCTTCAATAAGTCGTTCGTCATAATCGGTAGGCTGGAATTGTTCGCGTAAAAACTTAACTAAATCTTCCCAAGAATTAACTGAACTACGAATGGATCTAACAAAAATCAATGCATGACCTGTAAAAAGATCAGTACACTCCAAAAATAGCTGATGGCTTGAAACGTTACGCGATAATTGAAGTTCGGCAACTCGTTCTAAGAATGCATTCAATGAAATTGACTTTGCATCACCAGAAAACTTTAAGTTCCATTTAGAAACTGAAACACTCTTAACATGACTAACAAAATTTGGACTAACAGCAGAAGACGTCGGTAAAGCGTTATCAACTACAGAAGGTTGAACGACAGGTTCGATGACTTCATCGGCGGAAGTAGACGGATTCGAAACAACAATTTGTTTATCCAAAAGTTCGTACTGCGAAATTAAAACAACTAAATCTTTTAAAAACTCATCTTTAACTTGAGAATCGTCACCTTGAATAGGAATTGAATTGCCAATACGGTTTAACAAATATTTAATTTTGGTTTCAATAGTAGAAGAAATTTTTGTAGTTGGAGTAATTTTTAATGAATCTATTAATTTTCTAAGCTCATCGATACCTTCACGAATCGCTAACTTATCTGCATTAAAATCGAACGGATACACGGGACGAGATAATTTTCCGGTAGCTTCTTCAATAAGGAAATTCTTGAGTAAACCTCGTAATACGACAACACCTAAAGATGCATCACCACCTCTAATCAAAATTTCATAACGTAATTCGTTATGCGATAAACGATCAACAATCAATTTGTAACCCATTTTAAAATGTAATTACAAAACGGTAAAATCTTCCAAAAATCACGAAACTTAACAGGCAAACTAAAATTCGAAAAAGGCCACACGCTGGAGACGCCAAATTATTTATGTTACATTCCAAAATTAACACAAAGTCACTGCCTGCAATGTAGTAACATAAACGGGGGGTTGTGCCACTAGCTCAATGGAGAAGGGTGGGTTTTATTTAAAATTCCGTGAAAAATTGGAAACGCGATCGTCGTAAAAATGGAACTAGAACGGTAAAATCGTCAAATAAACGGAAAGGGCGCCAATCAAGGATTTCTATAAGGGGAAGCTTTCAAACCCCTGATTACCTGAAAGCTCATCCGGTTGGTTATAACCCCAGAACTTACCTTGGGTTATAACAATTCTGAACAACACTTAAACAAAAATTTACGTATGCGGCGGCTAAATGAATAAAAGCTCTTTACATTTAACAATTTAACATTTATTGATTGAATATTTAAAACCAAGACAAAATAAAATAACAAGTACTAATTGATATCAAATAAATTTGAATAAAAGAAATGAAATAATCTTAAGCAAACAAAAATGAATAATTTACACACAAATCATTACATTAAAATTTATAAAAAAGAAATGCTACTACAATAGCGTTAATTCGACGTCAAATATAATTAAATCTCAAGATCTTGACCGCATATTTATAACAAACAAATAAAATAACACACACAAAAAAAACAATACAGTTTATAACATATATATGTCCGAACTTTAATTCGAACTAAACAAAATATAGTTTATAAGTCGTTACATTATCATATATTCGAAATACGAATTATTTCTCAAACGCAACAAAACGAAATTAATTGACTTTAATTTCGCGCAAACACTATACGTGTTCATTGAAATAATTAAATTCAACGTTAGTCGTAATTTCAATTGACTCAAAATTGAAAGCTTTTACTGCATTTTTAATCGCGGGACACTGCACGATCAAACAACAAAATCGATAAATACCTTAATTCTTAATTGGTGGTACCGGTCGAACTTTTGGTCCAGTGGTTTTGAAAGCTAACACCTCGATGGACTTTGGCTGCTTCCCAAACAATAGGTTACCAGTGGAAGATTTATTAATCCGCCCACAAGGCGAAGGATGAGATTGCGAAACAAACTCACGCACAAATTCACGTAACGAAACATGCGATATTAATTTAGGCAAAACAGTGATCTTAATTAACCGTAATTACGAAAAAGGAAAGTTTTCCACTTAAATTCACTGCACCATCTTCTTTTACTTCCACGGTAATTATTAGAAAAGGTGAATTATCACCTGCGTGATCTACATTTTTATGACCGTCAACCAACTAACTTCCCACTCTCACATTTACCAAAAACACCTCTATATATCAACTTTCGTCGACTGCCCTTTCCACAAAGGCTGCGTTCGAAACTTCAAACACCAAAATGCTCTCGCGAAAAAGTGCAATAAAGAGGCAAACAAACATATTACGTCATATTTATATAATTAGGACACAGCGTTTCGCTTGTACGTGAAACTGTCAATTTGACAAACTATTATATTACAAGAATTTAAACTGCCTAATAAATTAAGATAACGACTTAATTTTTCCACGTAATCTAAACGTTTGACATAAAGAAATTCAAGTACGAATGTACTCGAACAAAGAACTCCTAAACCAACTTAAAATAAACAAACGGCGGAAATAGATTTAATTACGATTATATCTCAGAAGGAAAACATAACTCACAACTGGAATTTTTACGGCGTAACAAAATACAAAACTTTATCAACAATTACATTGTAACTTTGAATTTAAAATCGTAAAATAACTTATTAAACTCAATCTAAAATTCACATTAAACCAAATTCAAAATACATTAAATGAAAAAAAAAAAAACGTCAATCCAAATACTGTGTCCGTTATCAAACATTACTCAATCAACCAATCGATTTTTAAACGATGGTTACAAAGTAATACTGATACTAAGTTTAAAGATAATGAAAAATCAACCAATCCTGATTCTGGTTCTGGTTCGTAACTTTAACAATCAAACCTTTTAACAAAAGTATTGCCGGCAATTCGATCTACTGCAATGATATTTGGTAATTTATTATTGTGTGACTTAGTGAGCTGTATAAAAACTGCACTTGTTCATATTTTAAATTGAATAAACATTTAAAAAAATTGTACATTTACAAGAAATAAACTGGAGTTGTCGCTATGTTCTTTACAACCCACAATCTTCGCATCTGCAAGTAATCGACATTACAAAAAATGTAAATTTATTTCTTCATTCCACCCGCCTTGACAGACTGCCGCGTCTTTAACATTAAACAATTTTTAACACTATCTTAACTTATGAAACAACATTAACAACAAAAATTAATAATTCAGTAAAAAAAACAAAAAAAAATACTAATTATACAATATGTAAAGAAAATTTTATTTTATGTGCTTACATGGAAGAGGACACAGTTTAACAACAGGACGTTTAAACACTCCTTCGACTAATTTAGCACTAGCAACACGAACTTGGTTATCACTTCCGGAATGTAGCTTGACGATTTTTTCAAGAATCAATTTGGATAAAGGTAGATTATCTACCTTTGCGATAAACATAGTGTCAACAAAATTAATTAAATTATCGACCCATTTTTTCCTTTGTTGTAAAGAATTCAAGTAATCGCAAGACCAACGTCGCCAAAAATTTTGATAAGAGATAACTTTCTAATTAGTTTAGCTTATCTTGGTGAAGTAATAAAATTGTTTCTGAAAATGCAGCAAGCACAACTTTACACATGAATAAAAGTGTCTTGTGCAATTCTGCGGATGGAAGGGCCTCTGTGACACAATCCTTATTACTGGAATCTACGAAACGGTATACGTACGCAACAATACCTTGTATCTTACGAAGGGAGTACAACTTGTTCAATAAATTAAGTACCCAATGCTTTTCATCTTGGGTGATCAACACGACAGTTCGCCCCTCCAAACGAGCTTCTTCTTCTGGAATCCAGCGGAAAGATCGAACAAATCATCGAAGTCTTGTAAAAATGGTGGACCCGCCCACCAAAGTAAACATGACAAAATTTCTCCCGGTAGGAGACCACGAGAGGCCGGATCAGCCGGGTTTTGTCCGGAACGGACATGTGGCCAGTGTTTTGACGGAACTCGCTCCTGAACGAAGCTTACACGATTTGAAACGAAAGGGCGCCAACAATGCGGCGACGACTTGATCCAAGTTGAGCTAACAGTGGAGTCGCTCCAAGCAAATATCCTTTTAATAATTACCATGGTTTTGTAAGTGCCTAAAACAAAGGCCACTAGTTTTGACAACAATACTGCGACGCCCAACTCGAGACCAGGAATTGATAGCACCTTTAAAGTGGCAACCTTGAATTTGGCAACCACAAGATTTATACGGATATTCTTGGCGTTATCGATAAAACGAAAATAGATCACACAAGCCTAACCTACTTGCGAAGCGTCACAGAAAGCATGAAGCTGACATGATTCGTACGACATATGCGGTAATAATCGAGGGATTTTCAATGCCACCAATGCAGGAAGTTTCCTTTCAAATTGAGTTTATGACCTACAGACATTCAAAGGAGGGGTGTCATCCCACCCGAGACCTAAAGCCCAGAAACGCCGAATCAGTCTCTTGGCGAACAAAATTACTGGACATAAAAAACCTAATGGATCGTACATTTTTGTTATTTCAGAGAGAACCGCTCGCTTGGTACATGAAAGATCTTAACCGCTGTATTTGAAAATGTTTGGCGGGAAGATAGTCTAACAACGAAATATCATTTCTGGCCCATTTGCGCAGCTCAAAACAACCCAATTTCAACAATTCCGCAAGGTGACTCTTCAGTTTACGAGCAGCCTTTAAAGTGTCTGCCCCGGACGCAACATCGTCCACTTACAGATCCGAACGAATGGCTTGCGCAGCAAGCAAAAAATGTGTTTTATTTTCCTCTGCCAACTGTAGCATACAAAGAATGGCCAAATAAGGCAAAGATGACATACCATAGATCGCAGTGTTCAAACGATAGGTTCCACCGAATTAATTGATGTTTACAATATGGTTCATATATTAATATTTATCGATACATTTGGCGTATATCGCAAGCAAAGACAATACGATGTGATCAAAAACGAAGCTAAATAGTTACTATGTCATTTTACAATTTAGGTCCGACAAGTAGGAAACCATTGAGTGACTTGTTGTGTGCGTCGCGCGAAGAAGCATTGAAAACCACACGAATTTTTGGATGACCCGCTTCAAGTTTAAACACACAATGGTGCGGAATAACATATAAATGCCTTTCTTCGGAGGGTGCGGCAAGAAGCGACATATGGCCCGATGCAAGATAATCTTTCATAAATACAGAATACATGCGGCGGACGTCAAGTTGACTGTCCAAACAACTCTCAAGTGCGAGCAAACGACGATCAGCAATCTGCATCGTTTTATTAAACGTGGGTAAAGTTTGGGGATTTTTGCAAAGCATCAATACACCAAAACGACCAGAATGGTCACGAAAATGCGTATTAACAAATAAATTTTCTACCTGATCATCTTCATGTGAGACGACGAGTTTGGTGGGGACTTCCTCCACCTTCCAAAAGCCTTTTAAAACGACGTTCATAGAGGTGTCTGACGTCATAAAAAATGAATATTTTGTGACTGTAGTGACTTGTGGTGCCTAAAAGTATCCAACCGAAGAGGGCCTCGATAGCAGCTAGACGCACGCCGTCACCCTGCACGAAACCCTCTCGGACAATAAGAGTTCCTAAGAGCACATCAATTGATCGTGGCATATGCCAGTTGGAATCTGCTAACTTCCAACCCTGATAAAAATCGAACGGAGGCAAGAGGCAACTTGGAAGATTAGCACAAATTTTTTGTACAACCACTGCTTCGACGTCCAAAGATGGCTCTGAAAAGCCTTGAGGACAAATTTTGCAATGAGTACAACCGCGTGAAAAGCGAAATGTCATATCACCTAAGCTAGATGAAGGAACTGGTAAGCGACCATAGGGCAATTCAAGTCGCTGACAACATCTTTCCTAAATTAGACTCGCTAGACTACCTGAATCACATAATGCCGTTTTGGTTTGATGGTTTGAGAAAAGCTCATAAACCATTGAAACGATTTTTCAAACCCTTGTTGTTACTATTTTTGAACAATCAATTTAATTTTTCTGAAAAACTTTGCTGCTGTGATATCTTAATTAAACATTTCATAGAATCATTAATCTCGTCAATTGATAAGTTACCAGTCAAACGCTGGTTTCCCTTATTCAAGCTAAGAGCATTTAAACAAAACCTACAACAATAGACTATGACTCTGTGCTATCTTAATAAAGAAAAAAACTTTCAAAATATATCTAATTGTTGCATGGCGTAAAATATATGTGGATCGTCTACTCGCTTTGTATCAGGTAACTCATTTAATGACGGAGTAAACTTAAAATCATAATTAGATACATCAAAATTGCAAATCCAAGAAGGCCCACACTATCATATCTCAATACTAAGAAGTTCGGAAGGAAAAGACTTCTAGACGCGATATCAGCAGAATTTTGCGCTGACGAAACATAATTCTATTTAAACTTATAAGTCAAACTTTGAATTTCACTAACTCGTGTACTTATAAACATTTGCAATCTAAAGGATTCAGTGTGAATCCAATTCAGAACAATTAAAGAATCTGACCAAAGATAACATTCAAAATCAAACATCATACATTTGATTACATTATGCGTTCTCCAAGTTATCCACTCGAAAGAGTTGTATTTAAGAAACATTTACAATTCCAAAGGGACAAACACGTGGCAATGGCTCAAGTCGATATGATAAATACGAAAAAATTAAATTGCGCCTTAACAATTAAAGTTGATTCTTACCCCAGCAAAACTTTCACAAGTAATACATATCAATGGAAGTTAATTTATCAATTTATAACAAAAGATGGTATACAATATTTAAAAATGGAGGTCTTACTAGGTCCATTGTTTGCTTTTTACTGCCGTTTTTCTCAACGTCAAAACGTATTATCAAATCAAATTCTTCATCTCCTAAAATTATTTTCAGTTATACCTGCTGAGCCGGATCCAAATTCATTTTTTCAAATGAAATAATACAATTTGTATTGCATTTTTGGATTTCTCAGTAAAAATAAAGGTCAGCTTAATCAGCTTTATACTTAAAACCGTTGGTTTTTGAGATAATCCAAAAAAACTGCTTGTGCAGCGTCTTCCGCCATTTTGAATATCTCGTGAATGATCGCACTTAGAGCAATGCGGTTTAAATTTGAGGAAAAACAAACTACGATTGTAACTTTTTACATAAAACTTTTTGTTAAAAATCAATGAAATCAAAAAATTTTTTTTAGAAATTCCATAATTTTTTTCTTAAATACACCTATGCATTTTTTCTTGCCGATAAAACGTAAAATTTATTGTCCTTTCTCTTGATATAAGGTTGTTGCCACTTATTTCTAGCGGTTTTTGAGATTTTGGAAATTTCTGTGAATGTGCTATAATATTGTAAGTCATAAATAACAATTTGATTGTTTCAAAGCCGCAAAGATGACAGACAGTAATTTGCCAGCCGTAACTAATTTTTGTTAAATAATAAGTTGATTTCACCGGTGTTCTTAAGTTTGCATTGCGTTTGTTGTTCTACTCTTGTTGTTTTATTGTTATTTTTTGTTCATTTTCAATTTTTTGTTGTTTGGTCTCGTTTTTGTTATTGTATTGTATAAGATTGCTTTAAGTGTAATCAAAATAATAGACATGGTCTTTGTTCTTAGAGAGTGTAATAGAAATCTCTGTTGACATAGCGAATTTACTCCCAGGGTTTTCCAGAAAGACGAGATTTTGGACGAAACAGTTTTGAAAGAGTATTAAGAAGGAGAAACAGAAAAAATTTGATTTGCATAGAAGAAAATCAATTCCGAGTGTTGTGTGTTCAAGAAAATAAGAATATCAGCGCAAGGGAGCTAGCCAAAGAAATTGAAATTAGCAGAACAACAGTGCAAATAATCTTAAAGCAGCACTGATCCCATCCATACCACATTCAGTTAAATCAAAACGTTTGCAGATTGGGCCACTGTCAAATTTAACGAAAAAAAAAGATTTTTTTTAAAAACGCCCTCTTTTCTGATGAATCGACTTTCCACAAAAATGGGTTGCTTAATTATAATACTGATAACCTTCGTATTTCTCGTACAACTTTTTAATACCGTTGACCACTGAACGTATGGGGCAGAATTTTGGGAGATCGAGTAATCAAACCGTACTTTTTCGATGGGAATCTGAATAGAAGAATGTACCTACACTTTTGACAAAACCAGTTTTACAAATTATTAGAAGATGTCCCCTTGGCAGTAAAGCAGACTATGTAGCTACAACACGACGGAGCACCGTGTCATGCTACTTGAGAAATCAGGAATTTCCTAAACGCGCATTTTCAGGATCGCTGGATCGGAAGAGGAGGGCCAATTCATTGGCCAGCAAGATCCTCTGACTGTACAAAATGCGATTTCTTGGGGTTACATAAACAATAAAATTATGCGTATCAACCTACTACAGCAGAGAATATCCGACACAGAATTACAGCTGCGTTTAGAGACATTACGCCAGATATTTTGAACAATGTCGACAACAACTTTAAAATGCGTATGAGAAAGTGTTTTAGATAATTTTTCGATATTTTTATTAATAAGGGAGCTATCAAGGAATTACGCTTAAGTGGGACACCTTGCATATGTAAAAATGACAGTCCAAGACAAAATTAATTCAGCACGCAAACTATATCAAAATGCAACATTATTGATAAACACGGAGGTCGCTACCATCGAAATGTTTTGGGAACGGAAAAGCGGTATCAGGGCAAATAAAACTCTGCTATATCAGCAGATTACTATTAGACGTTAAGAAAAAAGGCTGTAGATGTTGTTTGTAAGAGAATATTTTGTTGCATTTCATATTGTAAAAATTTGAAAACACATTAAATTATGTTATAAACAACATTTTTTTTCATTAAAATCCAAGCAAAACTAGAGCTAACTTAACCATCTACAATTTATTAAAATAAATGTTTTCTATTAGATATTGTATACATTTGATAAGCACACCAAAAGTTGGAATTTGTTGGTCAATGGTATTAATAAAAGAAACCGTATACAGACAGTAAATAAATGCTATAATAAATTAAAGTGAAGTAAAAAACCAAATAATAGTTTATTATACTTGCGTAGAAAATGAAGCATAGCATAACGAAGGTCAATGCAACGCAAAGTCGTAGAGAGTGAGTTATACTACATATTTATTTCTATTTATATTTACTATAACTTCAGCGTTATTAATTATGTTCTATTACTCATATTACAACTTTAGCTACATTTTTTAGATCATTTTTACTATTTTACTTAAAGTCGATTCGGTAAGTTAGCTTATTCAAATTGGTGTGCTTTATTGTACATGTAGACTTGATTCCAATGGAATATCTTCAATTATTTTTTGTAGTCAATGCCGGAATTTGGCCCAGGTACCCGATTATTGTAAGCTTACACTTTTTGAGAGATTTAGCAATAATATTAGTATATTGTTTAACTACTTATGATTTGGAGATGTAGGTCTTGTAATCTCATTTTATTATAATATTACGTTTACGTTTCGATTATCAGGAACGACATTTCCAGGACTGCCTGTAATTATAATTCCATGATCTTTTTCATTCCGTGGTTTATAATTTTATTTATTGATTGTTAATGAGTCAAATTTGTTAAAATATTCTTACTTTTGAAAAAAGAAAAAACACACTAATACCCAGTAAACACGGATTGAAACTGTTACAGTCACAAAATTAAAACAATTGTTTCATTACGTTGTTTCGTGTTAGTTCCATTTTTATATCATTTACATGTAACTGACAGTGAAAAAAATTGAAAGAGTTCCGATTTTTCACAATCAGTTTTAAACCGTTTTAGTACTTGCAATTTTTATCCCATAATTAGCAACCGTCTAAAAACTGATTTATTAAAACCGAATATTTTTTGAATAACTAGAATTGTTTAAAGATCGATTAAATAAGATTGAATTATTTTCAAAACAGTGGAATCGTTCTAGGAAAAACGAATACTTTGTGATTAGTCAGCATTAGTCGTTGCTATACTTTTGATTACTGTCGTCCACGCTTGCGCTGCAAATTGATATCTTTTCACTTGTTCGGTTGCAGTTTGATAAGTGATGCTGTGTGTACAATTACGAAATGGAACAAAAAACGGTAAGTCGAAACATTTTATTATAATCCATAAATGTAATCAATATTATTATCATTTCTGTTCTTTATGTATCATGTTTTAATTTGTATAAAAAAGTGTAAATTAACACACATGGTTGCGTTAAGGTAGATTATTGCGTAAATCTGATGATACTTTAGGATTTATAATTACAGTTCAGTTCTTCAAGTTTTCTATACGATTATGTACAGCTAAAGGTATTCACAGTGTTTTTATATCTTTCTATTGATTGCTAAAGCGATATTTATATTAAGTTTGTGTTGTTTTTGATTAAAAAAATGTAATTAATTTTGTGTAACTCTATGATTATGTATGTATATAAATGAAATATTTATTTCTATGTTACAGATGCGGTTAAAAGTTGCTACCCAACAGTAACTGATGCAGTTTTCGAGACTTCCGTGAAAAGGCCACATCCAGGAAAGTTGCAATATGTAAAAAATTCAATGTGATATTGTATTTAAAAATATTTATTGTGCAATAAAATTTCAAAGGTGCATTCAAAATGTATTATTATATTATTGAAAAAATTGTTTTAGTTCATTATTGAAACAAAAAAATCATACACGTATCGATCATTTAGTCTCAGTTCAAGAACGAAGCTTTTAAAACGTAAACCGAATGCAACATTTAGTTTGCAACAGATTTGAATTTAAAATACCGAAACTATACTGATTCAAATAAGTGAAACAGCGATGGACTTATAGCTATTTTATTGCGGTTAGGTTTCTTTTATGTTTGAAACAAGAGTGAATCTTAAATTTTTTGTTTTGAAACTGTTACTAAACATTATCAATTTTGTGTTTACTGGGTAGCTTACAGTGTTAATGTGTAACCGATTGAGTTTATGTAGCATTTACTGATCTTACTCTTATTTTATTGTTATTTCTTGAAAATATATATAACAAATTTGTTTGTTCTCTCGTTGATAGTTGATTGTTTTATCTAATTTTTTAGACAACTGGTTCATATGTACACTTGATGTCGCTGAGCGATAAATTTTTTTCAGTACAAAAGAGTGGCGCTTGTTTTTTTCTATTTTTTTATCTCAGCGACTTCTCAGCTAGCTGTGGCAACGTAATCGTTACCAACAGGACTCTTTGTAACAAAACATTTGTTAATTTGGAAACTGCATAAATTTATAAAAATATACTACAAAAACTTGTACTGTTCGTATGGTTGCTCTTACTCCATCTCGTCTTTTGCTACAATTTTAGTTTGTTAAATTGTTACAAAGTAATTTTTATATAAACAACAAAAAATATATTTAAAAGTATTTGTTGACGTTTTTGTGTGTTGTTTGGTTTAAGAAATCTATAAATCTCAAAAAACAGATAAACTGTTTTTTGTATCAATATTCGTAATTGTAATTTATAATTAACTGTTACGTAATAGAGTTTATTTTTCAACTCGAAACGGTTTGTAACAAATTAGAACCGATTTATGTACCAAATTTTATTTGCTTTTTTTGTCATTTATAAAGCACTGATTTAAATGTTTTCAGTTTTAAGCTACCTTTGTTTATAAAAAACGTAAAAAAGTAAATCAGAAAATTTGAATATGTACGTGTAAATACATTCACATTTTTTAATTACGAAAAAATTAAATATTTAAAATCTGAATGTAGTGAAATTAAATACCAAATTATATTAAATGACGCAATCCACGGCGTTTTATTAAAATTTCCTCTAACAATAGAACCTTTGAAGAATGCTAAATAAGCACATTTTATAATAATTTAACATAAAATATTCAGTGTTAATAATAAAATTTTTCCTTTACAATTTACAACATACAAAAGGAATTTTTCGTACATCACTTTCTTTAGTAAACCTAGAAAATCAACATGCTTTGCACTTGCTTATTATTAATTCAAAGTACACTTGCGCACCGGAGTTCGTTCTTTAAATTATTTAGCAAGTCCTAAGTGAAAAGGACGTACCAGAAATAAAAATCCCGTCGATAGTGTTTAATGTCGTTTTTTAAATAAAAAACATTTTTTTTGCAATAACACTTCTTTGAACGAATTTGATAGGTTTAGTTACGTATTGTCACATGCAGTACTTAAGAAATCTGTTAAATAACTTTGTACAAAATTCTACAAATAGAATGTGATGTTTTAAACACATATTTAAATAAAGTTTCGCCACTGCTATTAAACTTTCAAACTTAACAAGGATTAGGTTTCAACACCACTTGAGTGATTATAATTGAAACTTTTTGCTACAAACTTTACTAACATTGTATGGACTCTTTTGTAATACTTTATTTAAATTAAAACGCTACAATTTTAGGTATAAAATAAAACGTGGGCAACAAATTTGATTAAATCTGCATTACCGATTATTATACAGTGTGTCCGAAAACTATGGAATATATTATACAGGTCGATAAATATGCACTTTACACGAATAAGTTGTAAATAAAAGTTGTTTAACACTTAGTTATCTACCACCTGGGAGATATCAATTTAAATTTTTGCTGTAAACAAAATTGCAACGAATAACACTTACATTTTTTTAAATGGCAAGGCACGTCTTTATTATACTCATTTGATAGAGTCTTTTTTTCTCTTTTCAACCATATGAAACTTGAATACCTTTACATCAAAAAATTTTCAAGAAAAACAAGGACATGTCTAACAAATTTATTTTACTGAGCAGCATTAATCAGGTACGTAATATGTAGCATTGAAACAATTGAATGCACTTTAGAACACTGTCACACTTTGCTATTTGTTAGTGCTTGAAATATGGCTCAATTATCTGAGAAACATAGAATTGAAATTTTAATGATTCTGGGATATGGAGATAGAAGAAGAACCCAAGACGAAGTATGTAATTTATTTAATAACTTGCATCCAGAATTAAACATTTCGCAGTCCACGGTAAGCAAAATTTGGCGGAAATTTCAAGAGACAGGTTCGGTGAAAGATGCGAGTAGAACTGGTAGACCTTTGTCATTAAGTAATGTAGAAAAAGAAAATGTGTTCTTGTCTGTTGAGGAAAATCCACAAATTTCTGTTCGGCAAATTGCTAGAGACCATAATTTGAATAAATCGGCTGTACATGACGTTTTAAAAAAAGAAAAATTTCATCCTTATAAAGCTTGTGTAGTTCAAGAATTATTTGAAGACGATTTGGACAGAAGGCTGGAGTTTTGTGAAACAATAACAAACAAACTTGAACGAGATGCACATTTTCATAAAAATATCCTTTTTACTGATGAGGTCACGTTTTGTTTAAACGGCACAATTACCAAACAAAACACACGTTACTGGTCTTCACAAAATCCTCACTGGTATCTAGAAGGACACACCCAATACCAGCAGAAAGTCAACGTCTGGGTAGAAATGATTGGAAGTCAAATTTTGGGGCCATATTTTTTTGAAGATAGTTTAACGGCGAATATTTATCTCGATTTCTTAAGATTTGAGTTAGTTCCTGCTTTGGCCGAGTTATTTCTACATGAAGTAGATCCAGATATACCTCATAACAGAATATGGCTTCAACAAGACGGGGCACCTCCACATTTTGGAATTAATGTCCGCCACTTTCTTAATAATACTTTTTAAAATACATGGATAGGCAGAAGAGGTACGATAGAATGGCCTGCTCGCTCGCCGTATTTAAGTCCACTAGATTTTTTCTTTGGGGCAATATTAAAAGCAAAACTTATGTAAATAGACCTAATAATGTTGAAAAATCGCATTAGAGTTGAGATAAGAGCTATAACTCGAGATATGATTTTAAAAGCAATCGATGGTTTTAAAAATCGAATTTACCACTATCAAATTATGAATGGTTTACATTTTGAACATTTATTGTAAGTTTAGTTTAAATACATTTTTTTGTTATAACAATTTTATGTAAAGATATTTAAAGTTTAATATTTGCTATTGTGACAGTGCATTCAATTGTTTCAATACTACATATCACGTACCTGATTAATACTGCTCAGTAAAATAAATTTGTTAGACATGTCCTTGTTTTTCTTGAAAATTTTTTGATGTAAAGGTATTCAAGTTTCATATGGTTGAAAAGAGAAAAAAAGACTGTATCAAATGAGTATAATAAAGACGTGCCTTGCCATTTAAAAAATGTAAGTGTTATTCGTTGCGATTTTGTTTACAACAAAAATTTAAATTGATATCTCCCAGGTGGTAGATAATTAAGTGATAAACAACTTTTATTTACAACTTTTTCGTGTAAAGTGCATATTTATCGACCTGTATAATATATTCCATACTTTTCGGACACACTGTATATATTTTATCAATTTTAAACAACTAAACAATTTTTTTTTAATAATTGTTTTGATTATAAAAGAAAAGAAACTAATATATGTGACATTTAGTTTATGTCAAGATTTTTTGTCATGAAATTTGTTAAGCTGGTTTTCTTGTAACAAAAGAATAAGCGACAGCTAACGCAGTTGCTTCCGGAGAGGAAATCGCAGGCTTTGTGATGCAAAATTATAAATTAAATCTAAAAAGGCGTCAAAACGATAAAAGATTAAATTAGGGAGATAACGTTTAACTCTACCCGCAGCTGGAAAAGAATAAATAACACAACAGAAGTGATAACACAGAATATATATTTATTGTATCACAGAAGTAATTAAAGAGGACGAAGACAGTACATAAGTATAGTTATATAAACGTTGCAAACAATATTACATGGGTTGATATCACAGGCCAAGTATAAGTTACGCCCTTGACTGGACAACACGTCGCACATCAAAGTGCCCTAATCGATCTTTTCCATTTAACAAAGGAATTACTTTACCTTATTAAGATGAATTACAAGTATACGAAAATCAAAAGTATAGAGAATCAAAGCGCACCAGATAAGTATGTGACACACAAAAAAGAGTTTAAGATTAATTGTGATTACAACCTAGTATGTACGTGTGGCTATTCCAATAATCGACATGACCAACGAAGTAATACTCGTATAAATAGAAAATGCAATACTTACAGTTGTGTATTATCCAGTAGGGGATTAGCTAATTCCGTACCAGTATGACTAAAAACGTAATATGACATTTGACACAAAAACGTACATACGGCGTTATTACAAGTAAAACTTGATTTAATTCATACGAATTTTAAAGTAAATGAATGCACCGAGCATCCCTCTAATTAACTTCCCATAAAATGGTGTTTAACCCCTGAACTTCAACGACCTGGCGTCATGAAAACTTTTCAAAAAGAAGGTGTTCTATAAGGGTCACCGATAAGGTCACAGGTGGAGAGGTGGCGACCCGCTAAAGAATTAATTTAAACTCTCAATAATGAAAGCCTTAAAGATACCGCTAAAACGGTCCGTGTTGTAGAAGACGTTACTGGAAAATGAATCGTCTACAAAAAGTAGGCGTGTAAAGGACAAATATTATACTCAAAAAATTGTAACCTACCAATTTTTTAACATAACAAATTTTGAGCTTACTTGATAGTGGCGCTCACTTATGTTACATATGTTTAACACTAAGCATGTTTGTTTTTAGGTCAATACTTGTCTTGCAATAGCTACAGCTCAGTGAATTTCCATTGTTTGTATTGTAAATCCAATGGGGTTGTAATAACAAGTCTGTTGACAGGTGTCTATATTTGGAATGTACCATGGTGCATTAGTTATAGATCGGAAGACCTTATTCTAAATCATTCAAAAATTGTAATGTTGTTGTCAGATGTCGTGCCCCATAATTCGATCCCATAGGTCCAAACAGGTCAAATGATTGCCTTATATGCCAGAATTTTATTACGTAATGATAGGGCAAATTTACCACCAAATAGCCAGTAATGTTTTTTAATTTTAATGCCAAGTTGCTTCCTTTTAGTCCAGACATGGGTTTTCCACGTCAGTCTCTTGTCCAAATATAAGATATTTTACTGTATCTGTTTTCGGGATGACTTTATTATTCATGAATAAAATCGGTGCTCTTCTATGTCTTTTAGTGAATGTTACATTAACAAATATTTCATTGTTTTTTTATTTTCCAATTGCTTGTTCATTTCACTATTTTGTTTATGTTGTCTTGTAATATTTTTGTTGTTTTTTCTAAATTATTATTTTTGACCAATACAGCAGTATCATCTGCAAACATCGAAGTTAAAGAATCTTTGGTGGTCGGAAAGTTTACTGTAAATATACTATATAAAATTGCTCCCAGGACACTACCCTGTGAAACACCAGCTTCTATATTGTGAATATTTGTTACACTATCTTCATATTTAACGTAGAAGTATTTTTCTTTCAGGTAAGACTCTGAGACAATGTAGAGTGAGTGAGAGATGTTTCTTTTTAGTTTATACAGTAGACCCAGATGCCAGACTATGTCAAAAACCTGGCTGACATTTAAGAATACTGCAATACAAAAACTTTTTCTGGAAAAGCTGTTTGTATGTTTTTCACTACCTTATGAATTTGTTCTACTGTACTGTGTTTTTTTAATATTCAAATTGATGTTTAGGTACAAAAGAGTTTTTATCTATTTCGGTCTGTAGTCTTTTTGCAGTAAGCTTTTCTGCAATTTTCAACATTATAGACAACAAACTAATTGGCCTGTATGACTTAATGTCGTGCATAGGTTTTTCTGGTTTAGAGATTAATATAATTTCTGTAACTGAACAGGAACGTATCTAGCACTCACGATGGCATTAATAATATGTGTCAAAAAAACTATTCCTTATCGGTATATTATGGATTATTTATGCAGTTATAAGGTCATATCCGGATGATTTCTTTTTCCTTAAATTTTTAATTATATTAATCACTTTATTTGCTGTTGCTAATTTAGGTATTACAGCCAATTCGTTTGGAGTAGTTAAATATTCATATATTTTATTATGTGTATTGTTCTATTCTGGTAGAGATTTGAAAACGTCTTCTAAGTTTTCAGCGAACGCATCTGCTTTTTCCTGATCTGTTTTTAGCTATTTTTTATTTTCTATTTTGATTGCTGGTATTTGATTTTGTGGTCGTTTTTTCGTAGCTTTCCATAAAGCTTAGTCTGTACCTATACTTTGTTACGTGCATAAACTTAAATAATGCACTACCCTGTATGTTGGTTTAATTAAAAATTACTTTTCTATTTCTCGACGCCATCTATCGGGCTCGTTGGTCTCTTCGTATTGAGTAGACGATATCCGGTGAAATACGGGCATTTTTGACTTTAACATCGTTCATGTTATAACCTACATATGTCTGCGTGAATTAAAAATCGTTTTCTCAAAACGTCCACGTGTTGGGACACGATGGGTAATAGAAGTCTTCTTAATTAACTAATTTAATCCACGCAGGGTAAGTGGCTTTTGTTCTTTCTTTGATTAAAGGTAATTTTTATGTCTTTTCGTTAGCGCCATGTGCTACCTCCTAAATATGGGTATTCTTGTCGTAATTTAAAATCTACAAGGGAAAATTATAATTTCATTACGATCGTAAAGTATTCGAGTCGTCACCGGCCGTTCCACTACGATCTGGCACATGTTTTTATTCGATACCAAATTATGAGGGATTAACATTGAAATACTTTCATGGGACGATTATAACTATCTATAAGGCCTACGGTTAAAACTAAATAAACCGAAGACAATCACATTTCTGCGAGATTTTACTCATGCGGCAAACACCTGCGAAACCAACTGTCATCGAAGGTGTACAACAGCATTCGACAACCGGGTTATATTATATGTACTTTCTTTAAAAATAAGTAACCATTTTTGTAGATCTTGATTTCGTGAGGCATTGGTTTGACACGATTTGCGACTCAAATTGATTTCAGGCTCACTTGCCGGGGAAGCGCTTTCTTCGACCAAGTAGAAGTTACTGTATTGTGGGTAAGTTGATTTATTCATTTGTTCGCTGTCAGTAAGGTCGCTCACGAAATGTAGCTAATGTTAATTCCGTAATTGCTAACATTGCTTTATTACCAATAAGGTAGTATCATTAGTTATTTTGTATTTTTCGCATGCTGGTACAACCAATAATTATTACGAAAGTTTAGTATCAATTCAGTAATTATTATCACTGTTTTATTATCCGTAATGTCGTATTATTAATTACTTTGTGTGTTTCGCATACTATGTACAAACAATATTTACTACAAACTATTCTTCGCTGTTTATTTCAACGTAACTTACTTATGTATTGTGTGTTGCCGATACTACTGGCATTCCTGTACTGAAAATTCGATATATCTGTGATAATCATCGACGATTCTAAATTAAAGTTGTTATCTTGGTTACTCTTTCTTTTATGGCAACATACCTTTCTCTTTGGATCGTTGTTACCTAATAACAAACGCTGACTACTCGAACAGCCGAGTATAAGGATTACGAACCTTCAATTGAGTTACAAGTTTACACCGTCTGTCGTGAGCGAGACAGAATTTTACTTTGGATGAGCTCTGGCGCCCTTAAGCATATTGTCTGTGTTATCTATGAACCTCCCCTATCCCCGACTATTGTGAGTTGGCCGTGCAAGGTTCGTAAAACCAAAAGCTTGTAACAACTTAGATTGCTTACATATTACTCAAAAGAGTCGTTGTTATGTTTTCCTATTAGTTTTCTCACTTCTCTACATTCTCTGTTCAGTTTTGTTTTATCTTCTGGATGTTTTGTTAGTTTGCCATTTTTTCTCAGTTTTCGTTTTTTTCGTATTTTAGTTCTTAGTATAACCGGGCTTTTTTTCTGAAAACTTTTATATCTCATATTTTGTATTGTGGATTCCCTAGCTGCTTTCTGTTTTGTAAATGTCTCAATAGCTACTTCTAAATTTTGTGGCGATTTTAGTAAAACTTTCAGGTTTACTTGTTTTTCTAGTATTTGTTGGAACGATTCCCAGTCTGTTGTATTAGTAACTATCCTAGGTGGTTGTAATTTTTTTTGTTTTGATATTATGACAGTAATAATTGGAGTATAATCAGAAAGCAAATTTTAATTTGTTTCAATTTACAGATGCTCCTTAGATATGCCTTTATCGACAAATCTGGTAGTCAATTTTGATCCGTTGGCCAGTATGTCGGTTTGTAAATTGACAAGTGACTTAAACGCATTTCGTTCCAGAATTCTACCTGTTCCTGATGATGATAACCTTGAGACCTAATTTTTATGTTTTGCATTGTAATCTCCACCAGCCAGAAATCTTGCTCCAGGTGCCCTAAAATGTTTTATAGAAGAATGTTTATTTGGAGAGTAGTTTGATAGGAAGTAAATTGCTGAAACACAGAGTAGACCTCCTTGATCTTCAGTCGTGATGGCAGCTGCTTGTATAGATTTTTCCATCAATTTTAGGCAGCTCAAAATGTTTAAAAGTTTTTCTTACTATTGCTGTTGCTCCGCCTATAGATGTCCTGCATTGTAAACGTTATACCCAGCGATTTTAAGTTGCGCAATAATAAAAAGATTTAAATTTCAGGTTTGTGTTTTAAAACTCCGTTTGCGTTGCATTCAGCAACTCTCAGTAATTGTGCATTAATTAAAAAAAAATTGGAAGTACTTAATTAAATTTAATTAGACTAATTATTGCAGTAAATATTTTGAAATTATTAAGAAATGCTTAGTTTCCCATTTTGCCGTGTCTTGATTTTTACAATTCTACCTGATGCTGCCGATATTCGTCTTAGCATTATCCTCACATAGTTTATTGAATGTACTCGCTCGTTGATTAAAAAGCTACGTTCATATCTTGAAGGACCAAATTTTACGGTAGTTACCAATCACGCATCATTAGCCTGGTTGTACAATTTAACGAAACCTACCAGTCGTTTAGCACGCTCTTTCGTTCTGTTCCAGTTATTGACAAAATTACTACTAAAGGTGACATTACCAAACCTAAGTCTTCAAACAAATAGTTATTAGAATTCATGGAACGTTTCCGTTCTAGACCGTCTGTTTTTCCGCAATGAAAAATTATCGATGGGGAAACTATTTAAATACGTCACAGTTGACTATCACAATACTCGTTTTAAGACTGACAATTGAAGAAAAATTGCACCAAAATCTAAACGACTTAAAATACTATCGAAGTTTTATGTAGAACCTACCGCTGGCTCAGTTTGTGTATTTAAGATTCTTGCAAGAAGGAAAGTCTCTCATTATCTTTTGTGTGATAACGGCACACAGTTCCGTAGTTCCAAGTTTAGCAAAATGGTATCGTCTTCTAAATCAAAATTCATTTACCATCCACAAGAAAATCTTGATAAAATAATTAACCTAGTTATAAAGACTATGTTATTATCGTACATTAAAAACAACCATCGTCATTAGGATAAGTACCTTGCTAAAGTAGCTTCTGCTATGCCGTTCATGAGGTTTGTTACGTACGAAATTTTCATTACGGAATACTCTGTAGATGAATTACAATTAGATTCGGGTTTTGACGCCCTCTACCGATTCTTTCTCGTGACTGTTATTCGACGCAGTAATCGTGAAGCTGTAAACTACAGTAACGGGCCGGTGCCGAGGTTTTTCGAATTGATTCTTAAATTTTTAAGAACATCACGTGTGATGAACATAAATTTATAATTATAAATAATTATAAATTATAAAGTTATATTCTCGAGTGAGAATTTATTACGATTCTTTCGGCACGGGGTAAGATATTTTTCTCTTAAATCTATTAAGGGTCTTTCGTAATTTCTATATTCATATGATAGCCGGTTCCGACCACGTTGTCAACCATTGTGGAATTCAATCCGCAATTAGGATGCATAAGTACCATTAATGAATAAATCTACCGAGCATATCAGCTGTTGTGAGGGCCTGCTACTTAAGTAACATTGGGGTCTAGTCGAACGTTGTGTCGGGGAAGCTGATTTGGGATTAGAAGTAGATTGTGTTATCAGCCACCTGTCCTGAATTGCTACTTACATCGTTCGATACCTTGGGGTTCGATATTATGCTTAATGAAGAAGTCGAATGTGTTATCAGCCACCTGTGTTAAGATTAGTTCTTACAGTACACGATGCAACGTGTTTTTATATGCCATTTAATTATTTATTAATACTATCTTTTGTAGCTTTTGTTCTGTGTGAACTCGATTGTGATCCGATTTGCTATTTATTACAGGCCACTGACGAGAAAACGTTTTCTACGTGTAAGTGGAAGCTGGATGTTAGGTGAGTTATTTGTTTGACTTTTGATATCGAGATCACCAAAGTTATTCACAGAATTATATTTAAATGTTAATGATCGTAACTGCGTTATTGCTTATATACCAATAAGGTAATCTTAAACATGTCATATTTGTATCGCATGCTGTGAGGGAAAACCTAGTTATTCGGGGACTTTCGATGCTGTCCTTTTCAACATAATTTTCTTATGTGATGTGTGTTGCCGATGCTACAGGCATTTATGTAGGAGGATTGTGATATAATCTATAAATTTTTATGTAATCCTAAATCAAAGTTTCCTCTACTTATTAATGCAAATTGTTAATCATTTTAGAAGTTAAGGTTGGCGCATTTAGTGTATATTCGTCAATTTACGGCGCTACTAAAGCAAACTGTGATAGGTATTAATTCTACCTGGAAACCATTAAATGTCGTATCTCCTTATTATTATCCAACGTTAAGACGTTAAATTGATTATACTTGTTAATCTTTCTTTTTATCTTTCTTGCTCCTGTAATTAACGTTACCTATTAATTACTTTTGGCTACTCGAACAGCCGAGTATATAGACTACGAACCTTAAATTGAGTTACAAGTTTATACCGTCTGTCTTGAGCGGGACAGAAGTTACTTTGGATCAGCTCTGGCGCCCTGAAACATCTTTTCTGTATTTATTGTGGACCTCCCTATCTCCGACTATTGTGAGTTGGCCGTGCAAGGTTCGTAAAACCAAAAAACTTGTAACAGGTTTCCGATTTAACGCTCCTTTTTACAAATTTTGCGCGTGAGATCTGTCTAGACAATTCACGTTAGGGCAAGACGCCGATTCAGTAATTACTGACAATCTCGCTTTTGCAAATCGTACATTTTTGACTAAAAAATGCCGTTAGTGTCTGTTCTAAGCATTATAATAAGTTCAGCACTTTTTAGAGTCAACGATACTGTTTGCCAAAAAAACTGTGTTCTTTTAGATGTTTTACATTATTTCTCGGTCAAGTTAGTACTCAAGTTTATGGGTTCGTTTTATGTAAAACGGAAAGTTTCGTATTAAATCTACGAGTTGTCTGATAAGACAACATCTAAAAGTATTTGGAACGCCAAGAACTTAATTTAGACGGGACAAATTAGTTTAGTCTTAGGTTGAACTTTTTTGTAGGTGATCTCATTTATTGTATATTGTGTTTGTGTAGAGACGGACTAAAAATTCTCTATAGTGAGAATACCACTTCTCGTAAGAAGCAACTAAACAATAGTATTTCTATTTTTATTTTTGTCCTTTTACTACTTTTTTTAATTCTTTTGTGATTTTGGTGGCTATGTGTCATCGTTTGCTGTTGGCTGTTGTTGTTGCGCCCTTTTCTATAGTTTAGCATCATGCATTTAGTGTCAAACCCAAGCATATTACCCTTTCTTTTTGTAAAGTTTATTTTGTTTCATGTTAGCTTTGTAAAAACTTTGTAAAAAATTCTTAAACTCAAAAATTTATATTTTAGGTATAATGCTTAAAATTTATCTTTTCTAGTAAATCAGCTTTTTTTCTTTCTTAACGTTAATGTATGGATACATTTATTAGTATTTGAAATTTAAAAATGTTGCAATTTGTGATACTTATTTTCGTTTTTAAATTATTACTGAAGACAGGTATTACTGTCTTTTCGAAAGTCACCTATTCATTCATTATGGGAATTTAAAAAAAATGTTATTACTTTAGTTGTGATAAAATTACGTCATTACTAGTTTTGTTCTTTAAATGAAAATTTGACACCGTCAGTGGGGGTTGACAAAACTTTATAAGTATCAGTGTAACAATGAGACAGAAATATATAGATAAAACTGCTATAACATGAAATTTGAAGGGAGTCAATGTACTCTATTTCGTAATGTACGGTTTTTTGTTAACAATTAAAAAGAATCTATAAGTTAAAGTTAAATTTTAAGTATCACACTCAAAATTAAATCCGTAATTTATCTTGATTGATCGCTTATTCGTACAGATCCATAACCAGAACATAATAAAATAAACGTACCGTATGATAATCTTCAATTTCACTACAATTAAAATCGAATTACTTAGGAGGTACATAAGAATAATTATCAAACTCTAAACCATAACAAATCGTACATAATAAATCGTAAACTTATATTGCATTCCAAAAATTTAAATAAAAAAACGGAATTGTACGTACGTATCCAAACCAAATTTTTGTATCCAAAACAAAACTACGTACAGAAATAAGCATCGTAAAAATTAAAAACGTAATCGTAGATTTATGTCGTTAATTTTCAAAGGTAAGTCCTACAAGAATTAAAGACTTTACCTAGTGCCCTACCAATTTAGTCGTTATTTAATGACTTTTAATTTCTTTTTCTTAACACTCAATAATTCACAAATTTTAATTATTGTACCACTCACGCCCATCCCACCTTTATGTTACGTTTTGTAGGCAATTTTACAATAACATCGTTTAGCACGCAACAAACTCTTGTATTAAATGTAGTTATTTTCCTACCAGTTCAAAGCTGATTAGTTCATTATAATTCTCAAAAATGGCAGGAAAGATAATTCGCAAATCCCAACTTGTACCGTCCGAACTAATGGAAATAATTCAAACGTGTGCTTTTCGATAAGATACATAACGACATTGTTCCGCAAATATGGTTTTATTCAAGACAAAACAACGACAGAAGCCGATTGTGAATTAACGACTAACGTACAATCGAATAGATATTTTCTTGCAATTTTTATAAACGTATCTGAAACGTTCAACAATGTGTAGTGGCTTTCTATAGTTGAAGCTCATGTAGTTCAGAATACTTCCAGTTATTTGTCGAATAGATCGATCACTTACTCTGCTAGCGTATCCAGTATCCAGACTTATGTCAAAAAACTGAAGAAGGGCTATCCACAAAGTTTGGTTTGTGGAATCCTGTTGTTAATAATTTACTCAGTGAAGACTTACTAGTAGACTGCGACATCTTTACTAAGATAAGAATGTCTACCGGGTTTGGACCGTGTCATTGTTGTTGTAACCGAAGTTGCCAACGTTTCGCCTACTTTCATAAAGGGCTTCATCAGGGCGTGACATAAATCGCAAAACTCAAACAAGCAACTGAAATCTAAGTAAGAACTTCTCAAAAGTTAGGTTATCAACTTGTGAAACGAGCCGTAATCCAAACTCAAAAATGGTAAGAAATAAAACGATAACTTGAAAAAGGAAACGAAAATCTAACAAAGGACCACTATCAAGTTAGGTAATAAACTTGTGAGCCAAGCCAGATTCTAAACACCGTAGAAGTGACTTAAGAAGAAATAGTCTCCGTATATAAAGGAAAAGGATCGTCACGGGTGGTTAAGCTCTACTTTGATAGGGTTACGGTTGATAAGGGGCGTGTTTTCGATAAATGACTAATAACCGGGAACCAAAAAGGGGATGATTGCAATTTAAGTTATTGGGGTGTTTGATGATTTCTATGCTTTCTC
Source organism: Aquatica leii (assembly GCA_035610365.1). Lineage (NCBI taxonomy): Eukaryota > Metazoa > Arthropoda > Insecta > Coleoptera > Lampyridae > Aquatica > Aquatica leii. The sequence continues at coordinate 104,285,523 of CM069436.1, read as the reverse complement.
GGAATTTCCTGTTGTAAAAGAATGGAGATTTGGCAATCAACGTAACATTATCAATATCTACCTTGTAGTAAAATGATGTTCAGCAACCGCAGCTTTGGATATATACCTTTTCCTTATACAAGGATCATGTTTTGAAATGCGAGTAATGACGGAACGACCGGTTTCACCAATGTAGATTAAACCACATGAACAAGGAATTTGGTATACACCTTAAGATAAAAGTGTAGGAAATTTGTGATTGGAAGAAAGCAGAATCTGAGAGATTTTGCCTGTCGAGTTGAATATGGGCTTAATACCATTCTTACGAAGAAGTTTCCCTATTTGATGTGTAACTTTATGAATGTAGGGTAAAAAGGTCAATTTCGGGTTGGATTCGAGAGTAGAAATGTCCTTAGGTAATCGAGTACATAAATGTAGACGACAATTAATAACTCTATGAATATCTCGTTTTACCTAAGCATTGTTCACTAAGGTTCTAGTAAGATGACGGAGTTCCGAGTCTAGATTCTCAGGTTGGCAAATAGAAAAGGCACGATGAACCAAGGATTCAATAACAAAACGTTTCTGTGCAGGATGATGATAAGACGAAGCATGAAGGTATCTGTCCGTATGGGTGGGTTTGCGATAAACCGAATAACCCAGAAGTCCGTCAGGCTTACGAGTCACAAGAACGTCAAGAAATGGGAGAGAACCATTACTTTTAATTTCTATAGTAAATTTGATATCTAAGTGGTGATTGTTAAGCAGATCAAGAAACTTCGATAATTCAAGATGACCATGAGACCAAACAATAAGCGTGTCGTCCACATACCTAAACCAAACTTTAAGTTTTAATATTGATGATTCCAAAGCAACCGTTTCAAAGGATTCCATAAAAATGTTAGCTACAACAGGTGATAGAGGAGAACCCGTAGCAGCACCAGAAACTTGTTCGTAAAACTTGTTATCAAATTGGAAGTAAGTAGAGGATAGACACTTATCAAAAAGAGAAACCAAACTCAAGTCCTTGCCATGTTGAGACAGAATCTGTTTGATGATAAGAAGCGAACCCTGAATAGGAAAAATGACACGGTTCAAACCCGGAAGACATTCTTATCTTAGTATAGATTCCAACCGTGGAAGCCTTCGCTATTACATCTGACATCTTTGTTTATGCAGACGATAATACTGTTACCGTGTTTGCCAATTCCAGACGTAACCTAAAGGCAAAAATAATTATGTGCCTAGACATTGTGACCGCAATAAAGCAGAAACAATCCTCGGGGCATATCGGGCCGTTCCTATAGATACATTACGTGTTATTTTTAAACATCTTTTTTGCTTCTGTTAGTCGTGCGGCGTTCCTAACATCCCTGCATATCAGATTTCTGGTTAGCGTAAATTCGATGTCGTTTGGTTTTTTTAGTCAGATTCGATCGCTATACCGATTTCTTTTAAGCCATTATCAAACTGGAACGTGAATCTAAATTTTTTATTAGATGTATTTTCTTTAGTTTGCTAACAATATGCATGGTAGTTAAGTTTATTGTTTTGCAAACAGCGATGGCAAAGTAGGAGTCTAGCTTCGTTATACAACATTGCATGTTTATTTAGAAACATTTTTCTAAGCAATTTTGTACCAAGCAGGTTTAGGTAATTTGTTGGGTTTAATTCATTCTTTTTGAAACTAAAGTCCGGAATTAAGTAGTGTTATATTGTTCTAAGAGCAACAGTCGCACGGTAAACAGCTCCCTTCTGTTTAGATCGGACACAATTAAGTCCATCCCAATATTGCCTAAATTGGCGAACGATAAAGTCCAGGTTGTTAGAGAATTACACCGACGATATTATTATAGTTTTGCGTGGTTCACGACCAACAATGATATGTTATAAAAATACGGGATATAAGATACTTTCGGATGGTATTCAAATAATGAAAGCTACAAGCGTGCGGAATGATTTCGTGCTGTGAATGCTGCAGCAGGTATTGTACTAGAAAACATACGATCAGAAGTGTATGAAACTCAGGAATATACACCGTCCGATAGATTCCTTGAAGGTGTAACGGCAGTAATTCCCAAAACATTGAATGCTTTCATCGAAAGCGTTATCTTGAGACACAAGCGCAGTTCAAAAGAATTTTTGTGTGCCAAGTGTACTGCTTTTTGCCACGCTATAATTGCGGCGCTAAAGCCCTGCTCTTTTTAGTCCCTCATGCAAATTGGTTTTGGTACATTTTTGTACCAAAAATTTGGACCAAAGAAACTATTTAATATCGTGTCAGCATTAGGATTTTTGCTTTCTATCATGAATGTGTATTATTTCAACTGTCAGCTATCATACGACCAGGTATCGAAATTAACATAGATGCATTTTCAAAATTTTTCTTTGACAATGCGGACCTTAACACTAATACTCTCGATGGCTTCATGCCATGGGAAGCATTCAAAGTGTTGCTCCTAGAAGTCATAACGTTCCTGATCAAACAATACCACGCCTGAAAAAAACCCCTTCGGCGGTTTAGTCTTAGAAAATTATCAAAATTCCATTGCAAACCTTTTCAAAACAATGTGATTCGGACTTATCAAGTTTAACCATTGAAGATTTGGAATAATTACATCCCGTTTCCACCAAAGTTTTGCCTTCAATTTTTGATTTAATGTGGTTATATGGAAAATTTACTGGCGGCGCATCGATACCTGGGTTGAATGGTCTATTGGAACAAGTCACTGCTTCCTTTTCATTCCAAAAATCATTTGTGCTGTGTTTGCCATTTATTAATGCTCCGCCCAGTGAGTAAGACACAATCTATACCGCAGTGTGTTTGGTTGCAGAAAAATTTATGTAAAAGATTACAGCAACATACACTTTTTGTCACCTTTGACCTGCCACTATATATCAAAGCACGTGATATCATTGGTAATGCCGACAAAATACTTACGTATCGTGGAACACGTACTATGAGGCTTCCATTTGTTGATGTCGTTTATGGGAACTATTGAGTATTTAATGACTGAAAGCGGGTTGAAAAAGCACAATATCTGCACAAAATTCAATTCATATAATGTTATTTAGACACGCGTATTCCCGTGCTGTAAGAGCGCATATGTTAACACATCTCGCCTTGTCAGAAATTATGTTTAAGGGCATTGCACATTTAAAAAAAAACAAGGATAAATTGCAACATTTCTTGCTTGAAAATAATCGGTTTATGGTCCTGTCGGCAAGTGCGAATCAAGCAAAGACACTTGCCGAGAATTTTTGCCAGAAGCTGCTGCAGCTAAAACAAAATGGTACAACGGCAAAACTGTGGATGCAATATTTTCAGCTAGTGTTCTTGGTTAAGCGATTTATAGAAGCAGAACGGATGGGCAATTGGCAGCTTCATTTAGATACAATACAGCAGAGGTTACCCATTTTTCATGCTAGTGGCCATTTCCCATATGCCATGGCTAGTCGACTATACCTATAAGACATGCTCCACTAGGAAGCAAAAATGGATCCTGCGGAATATAAGCGTGATACCGAAAAGGGCTATTTTACTATTTGTCGTAGTGACAAATCTTGGTCTGGCATTAGGTTTGACATTAGACATTGGGAATGGTATATCTTTACAACGTGTGCAATGCTATGGAGGAATATTGTTGCATATCAGTTGATACTACTGAACAGCATGTGGATATGAGACAGACTCGTGTGTGTTGTGACAACTAAGATCTACATAAACTTCTCGATTTTTTTGATGAACACCCTCCGTTTTCTAAAAGCGACTGTGTTATCTCCATTAGTACAGAAATTATCGGAAATAATTCCATCGATTGTCATATGGCGCGTGAAGTGGGTACAACTGCTATGCAGCACATTACCAGCCAAACATTCGCTTATGTAAAATTGAAAAGGAAAGATAGAGTTCTTCCTCTGTCAATCATCAATTCTAGCATAAAAATCGGTAAGGTTGTGGTTCCCATTAACCCCCGTATTACTTTTTCAAACAATGTGTATTGTCAAAAAAAAAGAATAAAAATTGCAAGAATACCTTCATTACGAACTGACACCATTTCCTTTGTTATTAATCACGGAACAAGGTATTCGAAAGGAAATAAAATCCTCGTTGTATGCTGTCTTTGAGCCAATTAAGCACACTTTGTCAACCAGAGGCGGATTAAGCGGCTAGCGGACCTGGCGCCCGCCGGGGGCCCCACATCTTTAAGGGGCCCCGAGCTCCAAAACTGCCATTACATTTTCTTATTTATTTTAATTTTTTTTTAAATTTCTGTTTTTACCGAAAAAGTGAAAATGTGATCTATATTTACAAATTTCTTAAGAAGTATGGAAAGTTGTGGTTGAATTATTTTAAATACGCGAAATGGTGAAATTTCTGGCAACACTGACAACACTGTCTTCATTGAACTTTTGTACCACTCAATGCAATGCAATTCTTTCGTCGCCGGAGCCCGGACGCTCATGTAATCCATTGTGCTCGAGTTTAATTGAATTGAAATAATTCCGGAAAGGTTTTTCGTACCATTTTTGGTAAGTAATATTACTTATATTAGTACGTATTCGGTATTAGATGATAATGAAATGGTCCCGTTGGTAGAAGGTAGACTACTGTTATTAGGGGAAGATCTGGCAAAATGAAACTTGCCATTTTAATAATTATTGTCGTATTTATTGAAAAATGAAAAAAGTATTCAATTACTTATATTTTAATTTTTTAATTAGATAGATAAAATTATAGTCATTCATAATATGTTAGTGTTTTTTTCAAAATATTAAAACATTGTCGTATAATGATAAGTACTAAGTAGAAATACAAAAAAACAAGTGTTCTGGGAAAGTTGGTGGGCTTGGCCTTGGCCGTGAATAGCAGCGAACATTGCACCATTAATTAAATTTGTGTCGGCTGGTTAATTACACTTTTATTTGCTTCACAAAAAAAAGCAACAAATGCAGCTATCCATTTTCAAATTACATTTTTAAAAAAAGAGATAGTTCAGAAAGACATACTGGTTTAGACGTCAGAATACTAGATGATATAGCTCTATGGCCTACGATACTCACACATGAAATGATTGACCATATTTTTAGAAACAAACCAAAGAACATCGGGAATATGGAAGCATTGAAATCAGCGTATAAAGATAGGGATGAAGTGTATAACAGAGGACTTTCCCATGATCATTTTTACAGGATAAAAACAAATGGAATCAAAGAAGAGAGAAATTGGTTCGTATTTTTAGAAACGAGCAAATGTGTTTACTGCTACCATTGCAAACTGTTTTCAAAATCAAAATCCAAATTAATAACGGGATATCAGAATTGGAAATCAATTACGCCGACTTTATCCGACCATGAAATATCAAAAGAACATACGTCAGCCATGTGTACTATGTATAAAAGATCATCAAAATTTAATAGAATTGATAAAACGAAGAACATTATTGGAAAGAAGTATTGAAGCGCATAATATTAACTATAAAATTATTGAGTCGTTTAGGGCTAGCATTCAGGGGTCACGAAGAGAGCTAGGATTCTACAAGAAAAGGAAACTACTTGACGTGCTTAGAATTTCTCAGTGAGTATGACAATTTCTTGAAGCTACACCTACAAAAATATGCCAATCAAGGACGAGGAAACGTCAGCTATCTGTCACACCATATCTGTGATGAATTTATAGACATTCTTAGAAAACAAGTAAGAGCACACATAATCGACAACATTAAGTCTGCGACTTATTACAGCATCATGGTTGACTCTACGCCCGATATGTCACATGTCGATCAACTGACATTTGTAATTACATATGTTTTACCCAGTGGTGATATTAAAAAAAGGTTTATAGAATTCATCCCCATAGAAAAACACAAGTCTGCATATTTGGAAGAACAAGTTTTAAAGATTTTAGAAAAATTAGGACTGGATATTAAAAATTGTCGACGACGATCATTTGACAATGAATCCAATATGTCAGGATTACACTTAGACCTACTGGCACGTATTAAAGAATACAGTCCAAGTAAGGTTTATATACCTTGTGCCAGTCACTCTTTAAATTTAATCGGAAATTTTGCTGCAGAAAGTTGTACATCTACGATTCAATATTTTATGTTTGTGCAGCATTTATTCACATTTTTTTACTTCGTCAACCCATCGCTGGCAAGTTTTGTTCAAAAATCTCGAAAAGTGTGAACATGCCGTCTCAGTAAAGAGAGTTTCAGACACAAGATGGTCAGCAAGAGCAGACGCTGTACGGGCTATAAAACTTGGCTACAACTGTATCCAAAAGGCTTTACCTGAAATCTGTGACTCAAAGGAAGAAACAAAGACCACAATAGTCGAAGCAACTTCACTTCACAAAAAAATGAACAAATACGAAACCGCCCTGGTGACAGTGATTTGGAATACTATTCTACAGAGAATAAATGCTACTAGAAAATCACTACAATCAGTGGAGTGTGAACTATTAAAAGGCTTTCATCTACTAAGATCACTAGAAAATTTCATTGAACATTTCAGAGAAGACTAAGAAGAATTTGGAAAAGTGGAAAAAGAAGCAACTGAGTTGGTAGGACTATCATTTGATGACAAAGATGGACAAGCTTCTAAGGCACGGAAGAGAAAAATGTTTTTTGATAAAAGCAAAGAAGTCGGTCATAAATTTACAAGAAGAGAAAATTGCATTGTCAATTCATTTTATGTCATATGTGACAGCACCAAGGCAGAACTATCTCGAAGAACTCGGACTTATGAAGATGTTATAGAACATTTTAGTGTATTTTTTGATAAAAGATTACCACCTGAAACAAAAAAGGACGCGATAAAAAACCTGAAAGATTTTTTCAAAAATGACATTGATGTTTCTAATTTTGTTGATGAAGTAGACCAGTTCTTACTATTTCTGGAAGAAAACAAAGATGTCATAGTATCACAAATTTATCGAGCTGCAAGAGAAATGGCTTCAACTTTTCCTAACGTAAAGATCATTCTGAAAATATTTTTAACAATACCGATATCAAACGCATCAGGCGAAAGATCTTTTTCAGTTTTAAAACGCGTTAAAAACTATCTAAGGAGTACGATGGGAAAAGACAGACTGATCAATATGGTCATATTGTATATTGAACAAAAGGTTTTGGATGAAATAGATACCACAAAAACAATAGATGAATTTGCCAAAAGGAAATCAAGACGCAAATTCATATAGAAAACCTTGTGTTTTGAAATTGATGTGAAGAGGTTTTTTTTGTTACCATTCCAATAATTGTTTTATTTTAAAATTTCGTTACATTATCTAATCATTGCTTGGAAATGTTTATACTTTTTTTATTATGTTTTTGTCAAATGAACCCTTTTATTTAGAAGTCAAATATTAATAATACAATTACACTTAGTAACTTAGTTACTGTTAAATTTTTTTTAATAAATTTCTGATTTTGCTCGATACGTTGAATTTTATTATAAGCTAGCCTACATATTAATGGTTTAAGCAATTAATTAAAAATCTAATTTTGTATAGGCCTTGTTGCGGGGTTTGCTACAAAGTAGCCGTCTAGTTTTTCAATCTCAAGAATCTTAACAGGGGTTGAATAAGGCCTACAAAAACTGCTAACCGGAAGATGGGAAGATGTATTGCCGACTGGCTCAGGCGTGGGTTTCGTTGGGCAGTTGTGCGTTTTGCGGGTATACTAAAATTCGCACTCAACTTACGCGCTTCGCCAAAGGGGAGACGTACAATAATAAAACTGTAAAGAATAGGTTAAGGGCGCCAGATTCAATAAACGTCCAAAGGAAAGGAGAATTCGCCGAATCACACGAATTCGTAGGAGTTTCTGGTTGCATAGGTGAATCACTAGAGACTTGAGTAAAACGGCGGATAAAACAAAAGAGTGTTCGATAACCCCATTTAATTTAAATTATAATGAACTGGAATATATCTTAATTATATATATATATATATATATATATATATACAAGAATTAACGACAAACTATAATGAACGAGTTACCGGGCACGTTTAGCGCGACTATATCGATGAGCTTCTTCATCCGCAGTTTAAAACTGTACAAGAGCTTAGTATGGACAATAAAGGTTTAAAAAAGAAGGTGACCAACATAAGCTTATGTATTATGATACCCCCTATATATAATATGTATGAATTAATTTATGTGCAATAATATACCGACCGTTCGGTAGTTCAAACGACCCTTCGTAGGTCAAGTTTACTGAAGTTTACGCTTGTACGGGAGTTAAACGTAATCGCGCGAACGAGGAAGTTTAATTGGTTTTCCGCAAGAAAAAAAGGTAGTTAATTATATATTTGATTGTGTAATTAAAACACACGTATTTAAGCATAAGGCAAGGACCGGTAACGCCGCTTAACAAGGTAAGTTAAACTAATTATAAAATTAATAATAAGAGGTTAGGTGCTTCATCTTTAGCACGAACACTTATCGCTCAAGAATAACAATTCCCGGAAGTACTGGTGTGGTAGAAAAAAATTGGATCGTCACTGACCTTAATTATCGGCATAAAGGGGTGAGTCGGTGAAATCAGGGTTCTTACGTAACTTTAAGAATGAGAGGATCGACAGCTATGAACTTCAACGCATTCCATCACGACCAGAATAAGTATTGGACACAATTGGACACAGCTGTAATAGGTCAAGCTAGTTTATCACAATAATGATAGGATGATACTAACCCAGGTGTTATGGCTGGAAACTTGCCGAACTAAATAAGTTTTATCAAGGATGACATCGTACACCTTACAGTACTTCTAAAATTTAACTTAAGTATAATTAAATGACTACCAACTAATTGTAAATTTATTCTTACCGTAGCGTGGAATATCGAAACAAAACCGAAGACCAAAATTTTACAGAGAGCGTCCTAATATTTCCCTAACTAGGTAATACAGTAGCAGCTACTAAAATCAACCTTTGCTAATGTAAAAATTATTTATTTGCCAGGCGAAATCCGTTTTTTTAAACGAGCCAACAAAATCAGGCATTGATACCTTTGACAAATAATATAGGACTGACCCAAACCCACTAACTTTCACTCCAGATAACGCCTTTTGGAGGACGTTGATAGTGGACGAAAAATAAGAATATTTTTGGAAAGAAGAAAATTTACGTTACTACACCTATGTATAAACTATTGCCTAACTAATTGTATAAACATATAAAATGAACTGTTACAGCCTACTTCCTTACACCATTTTTTTTTGTTTTGGTGGCTTGGGTTTAGGGCCTCTAAATTTTCACAGCCAGGGGCCTCCAATTGCTTTAATCGCCTCTGTTGTCGACATCAAATATTCATGTCGTCGACGGAAAACATCTTCATAAAGTCCATTGGCACATCAAGACCATTTCTTGTCCATCTGTAACAAACACCTTCAGTATGTTGAAAAACATTACGGCTCAAGCACAAAGAGAGTTTTTGATGGATATCCGGCTGCAGAGATGGTTAATAGCACCAAAACCGCCAAGCGACTACGGCGTTCACGGGTCTATTAGTCATTTGCAATAGGTTTTAATGAAGATGCCTTCATCTCAAGAGTGTTTCTTATCAAATCAGTCAAATAAAGATCGTTTAATCGCCATGCTAAAGACAAAATTTGAGGAGCTCACTTTCAAGTAAATCAGGCCACAGAAGATGCAGACACCCTTATTGTCACTAGAGCGTTGGAAATGTCCTCTATGTATAACTTTGTTTATATTGTAGGAGAAGATATAGATTTGCTTGTTCTTCTAATAACTCTCGGGCACGATTATGGCAACATTTATTTCCGAAAACCTAGAAAAGGAAAAGTCTGCTAAAAAATATACACCTAACGCAGTTTAGAATACGATGAAACTGTAGTAGACAACATTTTGTTTCTTCAGTGGTTGCGATACTACATCATCTACAATCAGGGAAAAGTGAAATTTTTTAAAACACTCGGAAACTCTAGGTCTCTTATTGACATTATTTGTATTTTCAAAAATCGTAATGCTAAACCCGCCAGCATTGCTCAAGCTGGTAAAATTTTTTTTTATTGAATTATTGAAAATTTTGAAACCAATTCTTTCTTCAACTCACATCGATATAACCATTTTGCCAAGTGTGCTGCAAAACGTACCTTCCATTTTGCTTCTCTACCACCAACAACCAAGGCCGTCCGACAGCATTCATACAGAACGTATCATCACGTTCAACAGTGGCTTAATGTGCAGAAAAATCTACTAGATTGGAGGTGGATAAAATCGACAGATGGCCTAATTGTCATAATTACGCAGATAGAACCTGTTTCAGCTAACGTCCTCAACCGCATTTCTTGCAAATGTAAAAAAGGTTGTGGTGCTGCGTGGAGCTGCCGCAAAGCGAGTCTGAAATGCTCCAGAATGTGTGCTGTTTGCAATGGAAATGCATGCAGCAATGTAGCCAAAATATGTCTGTAATAATTTTGAGTAAAAGTATTTTCCAAGAAAACGTACGGTAAGGAATATATGGCTAATTTTCTAATTGCATGCGCTATTTTTTCAAGATAGCGTCACGATCGGCGCCACGCCGTGTTCGCAAAATCAGACCTCAAGATCTAAGTTTCAAAACTTCGCAACTTTTTGCAAAACCATTTGTATTCATTGACTGCGCAATTATTACAATAATAAAAATATTAAATATGAACATACTATTTTTCATATAAACAAAGTATCAAATTTCTCTATTTAAATACAGATTTTATTATACAAAATTAAATATGTTGAATATAATTACTTTGAATATACCTAACTAATTTTCAAATATATTTAATTTGTTCAAACTTCTACTGTAGTAATTAAACTTCTCAAACATTAAAATAATAAAATTTATTAATGTTTCTATGTGTTTTTCCATAACCCCCAAGGGTTTTGTAGAAGTTCAACTATACGACAGCAAAGCTAAAAACGCCGCATTAAACTAAAATCTTAATAATCGTTTCTGCTTTAAATATGAATGTTTGTAATACATTTTTTTTAAAACAAATTATCTCAACAATATAAACTATTAACTTAAGAATTCAAAATATTTTTGTTTTAACTTGACGTGTACAATAACTTCTAAACGTTTCCTTTGTAGCGAATTTTTACAAAAAAACTTCAACAATAACGTTATGTTATTAAGTTAAATGTCAACGACAATATTTTACTAAAAGTTTCGTTTTTAAAACTTTATAAAAGTAGTAGTATCATGGAAGCAATTAACGCACGCGACGTGTTATACTTTTCAAAATCTTTCCTTTGAAGCTTTGCGCTCATTCAAAGATAAATTAGCTGATATAAACCACTAAACCTGCGAAAACGTGACTACCTAACATATAAATTTACATTCTGGGGAGACCTTAACTAATGGCTCAAATTGCCTGAAGTAGTATGCGTGTAAGCTGGAGACAAAATTTATTCAATCCTGTTACGTCCTTTTTTTCAACCTCAATTTCTGTTTCGAATGTTACATATAATGCTATCGCTGCAGGAACTAAAGGGAAACAAGCAATTAGGAAAGCTAAGATACAAGAACAGAATTGGGGATTAACTTCGTCTGCAAACTCAACATCTTCACAATAATGTCTTGATTTTATTTTTTTTTTCTACTAGTTAAAACTACATCACAAAGTTACTAACACACAAAAGTTAACAATAAATGTATAACTCAAGAAAATTTACTCACACAAAGTACGTCTAATCTTTATATTTATTTAAATTTTATGAAAATTAGATTCAAGTTAAATTCGAATGAAATGTAAATGTGATTTATTGCATTAAAATACATTGGAATATGCAAAAAAAAAACTTTGAATCGTCTTAACTACAAGTTAAAAAAAAATTAGAAACATAAAAATGTGTTGTATAGCAAACTCCAAATGAAATTACATTTTACGCTAAATTTGTGGTAAACATTGAGAACGCGCTTGTAAATAAACTTAATTTAATAAAAACAATTTCATTATCGAAGATATGCGTCGTTCTGACAACAAAGTTTTTATTTGAGCACTTTATTTATTAAAAAGAAAGTTTTTATTAGCGAAAGTAAGTTTAGTTTTAAACAATAAAAGAAGTAATAAACGTTTGAGGGTTTTTAACTTGTTTTGATGTAATTTATATAATAAAATATTAATTGAAAAATTTGAAACGTTCACAAAGTAAACAAAAAACTTTATCCACGTACACAAGTTTAAGTACTAATAAGATTCTTATTTGAACATTTTGATAATGACCAATTCTCAAAAATACATAAAAAATTGCTGACGCATGAAAAAATAATAACTTTTGAATGGTGGATGGACCCAATAACAGAAAATATCTACAAAGTTATTTACTTTTAAATAATTAAGTTACATATTTCAAAATTAAACTTCTAGATTCTGATGATTGTTCACCATGAGTTGCGATAAAAGCTCGGCTTCTAAGGAATCTATGGCACAGGAATTATTCATAATGGAAAATTGTAATACGAACATATTGATATTTGAATTTTTAACTCAAGGCACAAAGAAAAAGTTTATTTATAAAATCGTTATACTGAGAAACACTACGCTTGTCAAAAACATCTTTTTTTAATCAAGATCCAGTAATTTTTGGAACAATGTTTTTGAAAGAACTTAATTATTAAAAAAATAATTATTCAACAAAACCAAATTATTTAAAAACACTTTAGTATCGAGTGATTAATATACAAATCACAAAAAATAAACTGTATGTTCAAAACAAAATAATTTACAAAACAACAGATTAGATATGTACACTCGACTAAACAAAAAACGGGACCCCTTGATTAGTTCAATTGAAATAATTAGCGGTATGAACTACACTTGTCAGCGATTGCGATCGGCAATAATTCGTCATTGTTTGCAGTGCTATTTAAGAAATTCAAATTAGACAAATAATAAACATTAACAATACCAGAAAATCAAATTGCTTATCTGCAAAAACTAAAAAATCAATATCTTCTTATTTTTGAATAATTTGGGACAGTAAACTGCATTTTATTTTTAAACGTACTATTTTCCAGATTGAAACAGTGCATTATAAACTGTATTAAGACTTATTTTTTGAAGACATTTTATATTACACTCAGAACAACCTATTAATAACATTGTGAACATAAATCTATCGGTCTTAAATTTTAATCACATTTTAAATACTTTTTTTTTATAACTCTTCTTGGTCAAAATGTCAAAGAAAGGCAATTACAATAATTGTTTTAAATAATTGCTAAAACACTTAGAAAAACTTTAATTAGTAGTGGAATAATCTTGTGTCAAAAAAGGTGTTTGCTGCATTTTATTTTTATACAAAATCTTTTTTTGTATAAATAAACCTGTATAATATTTGTAAGAGTAAATAAATAAAACTTAATGTGTCATTGAGTTTTTACACGTTACGTTTCTTTAGAGGCCGGGGAGGCACCATCAGTAGCATGATGAACAAAAAAAAACGTAATTCTCCTGTCACCCATATCTTGCTTTACTATAATACGATAAGTAATTGTTTTTGTTGTCATTTTCAAGAATGTCAATTAAAAACAACGAAGTATTTTAGCTTTATATTAGTTTACTATTTTCAGTTTTTAAATTGCTGTTTTAGTCTAAAAAAATGGACAACAAACAACAAAAGAACTTGTAACTGCATAAATAAAATCTATATTTAAATAAATTTTATTTCTCAATTTATATTTTACAATAGGTTCAAAAAGATATTTTCTAACGTAACTATGTAAATTAAAATTGAAATTTGATCCTAACTACTAAAAAATACTCATTTTACACGTTTACTGTTTTAATTTGAATTAAACAAACAATTGCTAAGAATGAGTATGACCTCCTTAATTATAAATGAACTCTGCCAGTTGTCTAGGCATTGATGCTACAAGAACAATGTCCGCTACATTTTTTGGAATTTGTGTAATCAACTCGAAGTCGAAATATTTTCTTAGATGCGTCATTTAAATTTTTTTAATTTTTTTTGTCAGTTAGAACAACACAATTCCAAAAATATTGCGGTTTATTGACGTAACTCCTTGCAAATTCTAGACACCTTGTTTTATTGTCTTTGTTAAATTGTTTATATCTGTTTGATACTTTATATACAAGCGTTCTTCAGTCTTACCCGTGCGATTAACTAGCATCCCGAAAATTTGACGTTAGCATTTTGAAAAGTTGTAAAAGGAGTTTAAGTAACATATGCCACTAACGCCGCATCTTGAACCATCGTAAACACTCTTTTGTCTACTTTTACCAATGGTTCTGTTTATCCTGTGCTCGCAATACGACTTAACTCAAATACGTCCCATAGTAGTCCGTGAAATCATAAACATTCGAGCTATTGCTCGAATACTCTGACCGCGCACTAACACCGCGATGATTTGAGCCTTCAAATCAACATTCGTATGTGTAAACACTATCAACAACAAATGGCTTTCTACATAAATTTACTAAGTTAATGCTATATTTCTACTAAATCAAAAATTATACTAAAAGCTACAATTACTCTTGTAATAATTAACGGTGAGCGTAATTCACTTTCACTTAAATAAAAGTAAAATACATTATTGTTTTTAATTGAGATTCCTAAAAAATTCAATAAAAACGACCATTTATCAGTATGGTAAAGCAGGATCCCAGTGACAGGAAAAATACAAATTTTGGTTTATAATACTAATTATAGCGATTTCCTCGTCCCTAAGGAAACGTAACGTAGAAATGATTATACATATTTAATTGATACGTATTAACAACATTCAAATAAATGTTTTATTTTTTACTAGTGTGTCAAAAAGAATATTGATTGTATTAATGTTATCTTAAAAAATTGTTAAATTAAAAACAACAGAAAAAAACTAAGGGCGCAAACATGCATTGGCCAACAAAGAAATAAATAGTTCACTGTTAACTATTTCATTCGAACTAACCAAGGTGTCCCGTGTTTTGTTTAGTTGAGTGTACTACAATTATAATAAAATTAAAATTTGAAATGAAAACAATAAAAAGTAAACATTGTAAAAAAGCTTATCAAAAATGTCTTAATAAAGCAAATGCCATAGCACAATATTTACTGCTTTCAAAACAAAAAATAGATATTAAAAAGAATATTAACCGTCAAAAAAATCACAACTCCTTTATTAATATTGTCAAACAATTCTCTAATTAGATTGTAAACTAAAACTTCGATAATCAAGATTCGTAGAAATATTGAAATTTTGTAGTAATTTGTTTAAAATCTATTATAGAAATATTTTTTTAAATCAATATATAAATACAAAATCACTTAAACAAAACAACAACGTGGCCACACAAATAGAAAATTAAAATAATTTAATCGTTTTTATTACACGATTTTGATTAGATCATAGTTTTGTGGCTTAGTGTTTATTAAAATTTTTAACATTTAAATGTTGAAAAGAAATGGTAAGAAACAAACGTTCAAGCTAGCAACTGGCGGTTTGTCGGCTAGCAAAAAAATTGATGCGTTTTGAAAGAAGCGGTCAGCAAGAAAAAAAAGCTCTCTCAACGTCTACGGCCGCCAAACGATATAAAGCGCCGCCCTATTTGTAAAAGCAGCTGGTGATAACCGCCGCCAAGAAATGGCCGTGTTTGTTGATAAAAAGAGCAACAAAAAAACGTTGTTTCTAAAAACAACAGACAATAACCACTACTTCTATCAATAAAAAACAACAACCAGCTGCCGTAGTTTTGAAACAGCAACCAAAACTGACGTTAAAAGCAGAAAAAGCAAAATGCGAACAAAAAACCAAAAACTTTCAAACAGAAAAAAAGCAAAACCGGCGGCTTTCAAAAATATGTCTCTAAAAAAACCAGTTGCTACCACGCAAAAAAAAATTTGAGAAACATTTTAATTACATTTCAGAATTAATTATTCATTACAATTAATCTTCTGCATCAAATTGTCATTTTATTTGTGCAGAATGGTATAATCTGTAACTAGTTTAAAATACAAATTTAATACGAGTGGAAACTTTTAAGCGTAAGAGTATGCGAGCGAGTGACATAAGAATACCGTAAACTGATAACTTTTCTACGCACCAAAAGAGCTGTTGTACATTAAGTACACGAAAAAATTTATTAATTGTGTTATTAGTTTTATTTTGTGTCGTCCATGTACAACAATAATATTGAAATAGTCTTGTTTGACGAGCCAAAAATAGAAGCTTCTAAAAAACCGATAAAAAATCTTGTAACCTACTTTATATCCTGCGAGCCCTGTTGGTCAGGTCCACAAACACCACAGTTAGCTTGATGGTCGGCGAGTGAGCCTGAATGACTAAAATGACAAAAGAAGAAAACTTGGGCGTTACTTCTTAAACCACTAGTAGAATACCTAGTGGAAAAACCAGGTGATCAACTCGCTAAAAATAAATTAGTGACAGCATCATTGACCCACACATTTATGAAGAAAATTTGACGACAAGCAAGTATTTTCATTTTCTGAAGACTGGATTGACAACACTATTTGTCCAAACAGTTTGCGATACGTGAGCAGCTGACTATTTGTCAACGATGTTTTCGCAAAGTTATTTCGAACTACGTTGATGTACGTTGGCCAGCAAGGTCAACGGATTTTTCACCGTTAGACTCTTTTTCATGGGGAACGATGAAAAATCAGATCTACAAAAATCAATAACACTCTTGGAAATAAAATTCGAAGAGAAGACATTTCACGAGCAGTGCGAAACTTGCAGAAGCGTGTGGTATTGTGTTTAGATGTAGAAACCGGATCATTCGAACACCTCTTATGATTTGTCCATCTGTTTTCTTTATCTACTTAGTTTAAGAATAAATTTCTTGCTTATCCTGTTGCTCTTAATTTAACACTTAATGGTCAACTGTGCAGAAATGTGAGCGTTGAAGCTATAAATTTGATGAACAGTCAAAATTTTGTTAAACCAAAGTGTTTTCAAAGCACTTTGCGCAATAATGAGTTTTTTTATTTTGCTTTGTATTAAAAAATATAAAAAGTGCGCTCTAAAAAATGTTAAGCGTTATAACCCTTGCATCTAAAATGTCACGGAAAATCTAAAGGCAGATTTAGATTTCTTGGAAAAAAGTTTCAGTTAAAAAGGGCTAACTGTCGATTTTTGCTAAAAAAACATAAAAACGACAATTAGGTTTTTTAATTTGTTTGTCATAATAAAAAAACAAAAAACTGCAGATCAGATTTTCTTACAGATTATTGATCAACCTAAAAATGCGCAACTTTTGTGTAATTTAATTTCCTATAATAACTGAGATACCCTAGCTTAAAGTCAAAAAACGAGCACCTTGTTTGTATCTTTGAAAGTAATGCAACTGCAAGCACGGTCTTCGATGATTCCGTTTTTAAATTTTGTATTGCGGTGCAAGGAATATTTCTACAAGTCAATTAAATTATGTTTTTATAATTTGTTATGTTGTACGGTAATAAAATGACATTGACCTGTACAGAAATGACCTTGACCCGTACGGAAATGAGATTGATGATAACTAGTGCACAACGTTGCCTAATCGCTAATAAACATGGAATGTACCGTATTACCTGTTACTCGTAAAACAAAATTGTTTCTTAATTATCGTATTGCAGCCCAAGCAAATTAGACATATGCTTCCTGATAAATCATCAAAAGCTGGAAAGTGTGTTAATGCCTTTTGGGAGCCCCAAATAAGAGTCCAGTAAGTTTGCGACGAATTCTGCTTAAGTTGTGGGAATCAAAAAACCACGAAATTATTGCACCTTTTTTTGCTTATAACTCCTAAACGACGCAACCTATTCCAATTCTAATCCTTATTTTTAATAAAATCTTAATTGTCCTGGAGCTTCAGAAATTCTAGGATTCGTGCCCCTATTCCCTTCTATTCGATTCGCACCTGGACACTCCAAAATGATGTTATGTGATTTTAAAATATAAGAAAACATTATAATGAATAATATTTTATTAAAGGTAACAACAGATGTATACAAACGATAACAGTATTAGGTGTCTACATAAAAGATCATAATATGAAAGACGTACAAGGTACTCAAGTTGGCGATTTTTTTTCGCTGTTTAAGAGAAGACAGTCGCTCTTCGCCGATCACGTCATCTACCTTCTTATCCTCAAAATCTTGAGAATGAGGATTTATTTCTTGCTCTCCTTCCATGATATCAGTCTTCAGAGACGGAATTGAGGCATGTGTGCCTATTGCAGGTTATGCAGATGCTAATGCATTTTATCCCTGCCTTCTTACAGGAACAAGTTGTTTTACACTCTTTCTTACATGTGCACGATATGGAGTTAACAAGTTCTTGTAGTTAACCCATTGCTAGTTATTTTTCATCCTCATCTCTCTAGATCTAGTACGTTACTCCTCTATACCTGCACTTGTAAATAATTTCTGAAGGAGTGCTGGCGAGCAGCCCCTTCTGTAAGAGGCATGGAGGCCAAGTGAAAATTCTTTTTTGAAAACGACGTCTGGAAGAAGTCAAACCTCACTTGATTGAGGGAGTTACTGCTTCCATCCGTTTGTAAGGTTTCTATAAAGTGAACGCCTGTTTTTGCAACTTAATCTGGAGTTGCAATAGGGTCAAAAAAATAGCGACTTGATGAAGGAGGTTTTGGCCTGCTATAAATTTCTTGATCAATGACATGCTTTCTCGTGTCTTCAGATAGCCGGGAATTGCTCGGAGTGTAAACGACAGTTTCCTGGTTTTGTTTTCCAGGTTTAATAAGAAACACGTTAGAGATTGGCGTTTTAAAGACAGCAACATGAAAAGTAAGCAAGACTAACAAATCGGTGTCCTCTCATTGCCTCCCTCTTTAGACCTCTTCATTGCTGTGCTCACAATCAGAAAATCTGTATCTTACAAAGCTTTCTTTACGTGAATGCTCTCGTCCATCAGTTTGTTTGTCAGCATCGATATTGGATGTTTTTTGTTGTGATTAATCAACAAGAAACAATCTTTCGGCATTGCGGTCTTGTTATGTTCCTGAAATATAACCGACGAACATGACATAGCACGAGCTCATCGCGCTCTTTCAGCAGACTTTATACTCTTCTCGGACACATTCTCTCGGTATCCATCGAAAACTATAGTGATACTGTAAGACTTATAATTGTATTTCACGTAATTTACGTACTTGTGAACAATATTGGAAAACTGTTCTCCGTTGTTCCACACAACTCTGTGCAGAAGAAAACCACCATCCACTACGTAGTTTGCATTCACAGTGAGATCCACTTTGACTGGAGTGCTTGTACAGTTAAGATTTTTTACTCTTCCGCATCATGCCGTCATCATCAAACAGTAGTAGTGGGTATGGACCAATTCAAATCCAAAGTACGATTTAAGCTGAAGCTGTGATTTCATGTGAAATGGAATGCGACGGAAAATCGTGTCCGGACTGATGGGGCTGATTCTCCGTTGATTTTTGCTGTAGCTTTTACGGCTCTTAGTGGTACCAATCGGTTTTTTTTTTACTAAGTTGAAGTTCTTTAAAGTTTTTCCTTTGAATGGTTTTCATACTGGCTGTGCCATTTTAAACGCTTTGTGGCAGTTGATGCTGTCATCTGCTGTAACTCCTGTGCTGATGGATATGAGGAAACTCATTTTAAGGAATGGGTCATGGCACTGAAACAATTCGCTAAATTTCTATAAATCGGTATGGTCTCTCTGTATTCTGGAGTTTGTTTTATCAACATGCTGATCGGAAGTTGAGAAGAAAACTTTACAGTACTCAACCATTTGATGACAAACTTCAACTGCAGTAGGTATGCCAGCGATTTACCGAGCTAAAGTCTTATCGCTAACTCCCCGCCCACGGAATAGCCTTCCACAGGAAGATATGGCTCTCATGAGCACTTGCTCGATGGTTATATCTGACTATATTCCAGACCAATGCTTTTTGCTACGCCTTATTGTGAAGTAACCTTGTGCAACAAACCGTAGATATTTAGTATGGGTCAGTGTTGTATTGAGATCTTCCATATCCTGCAGGTAGAGTTGACTAGCTTTTGCGTAGTTAAAGTCTCCGTTGGCGTAAAAATATAGAATCATGTTTCTTACGCTCTGTAGGTGTAACATCCAATTCCCACTTTTTTCAGCCTGGATAAACTGCTTAAGGACACCATCCAAAATTAATGCGCTTTTCAGCTGCGCTGTGCTTCCTCTTTCCTCCGAGATTTCAAATTGTCTTTTAAACTTTTCCATAAGACTGTCGATATTTGAGTTATGAATGTCAAAATTTTGTGATGTAAAATCCTTTATCAGTTAGTGCACCAGTCTCTTCGTCTGTCAGTTTTGTTTCTTGAGACGTAGACGTCGTCTATAGAATTATTTGACCAGAGCGAGCTGGGTCAACATATGAGCTCGTACAATTCAAGGATAGTAATGGCCTAACATCATCGTTTTTGTGGATGCCGTCGCAAAGCAAACACTCTACAAATCTTAGAAGCCGCTGTCGTTCATAACGAAGACAATTGTACCCATGTAGGACATGAGCAAGTGAAAACTTCCAAGTCGCACGGTAACACACCTTAAATCGCTATCTGGACCGGCAAAAGCAATAAATTTTCTTGCTTTTAACAAGAGTGAATGGCCCAAAGTGACAAAACAGCAGCGTTGGCAAATTTCTCTGCATTTCTCAGTAGCTACTGTGAAAACGGTGTAGATTGTATCAAAATCTGAGGGAGGAACTCTAATAAATGAGAGCCACAGTATACATGAGGTCTTGTAAGACTCATTTGATGTTATAGTTTCCATCTAGCCATTCCACCCTGGATGGTCGATATGTCCATTCTACTTCTTAAACGTCCAGAGCAAATCTGGCAACCTTGGCAATACTTCTCTCTCCACGTTGTCAGTTGGTCTCCATAACCGGGTGACTAAACAATTAGCACTTGGATAGTCAAAGTGCTGCGGAATGCTCCCATAATTTTTCAAGGAGATTGGTTTTGGTATCGTCTTGACGTTTTCATTAGAAGCGCTTGGAATCAGTGATTCCTTTGGCGTAAAACATTAGATACCTCCTACGGCATGAAATGTATCTCGACGATTAATAGTGTCCATGTTTATGTCAGCGTTGTAGAAAACAAACTAAGTGTAAAAGATATTTACTATAATATCCAAGGACTGCTGCAAAATGAATACTTAGAAATTTTCCGACTTCTCCATATGAAGTGCTTAATCCCAAAGCTGAAAATACGTCTACCAAATTTCTTGACCCGTATTTCCTGTAGAACAGAGTTCCGACTCCGAGCAAGATATGAGAGGTGAATGACTGTTATCGGGTTCCTGTGATCAGAGAATGAGCAATAGCTTGCAGTTTCTTTTCCACTTTCTTCTCCTTATCGGCACTCTCTTTTCGAAGAGTTGTTATGCTTGCTAAAAATAATTGTAGAGAATGTGGAATGTCATTGTTTGCATTTTGTAAGAACAGAGAGGGATATTTATCCAGGGTGTACACCATTGACCTAATGTCTTCACGTATTATTTTGGCGACTGCTTTCACAACTCTCATACGTTCTTCATCTACATCATTATTTCTGGATTGATACCAACTGTTGGTCAGAATTTTGTGTCTTGTGTTTCGGTAGCCTATTGTTGGCTGCCTGAATTCGTTGCTTCCACGTACAAGAATTACTGATTCTTCTAATATTTCAGAAAACTTGTAAAGAATATAATCTTTTCTGGGAATACTGCCTTGGTATTCTTGGAGAATATCTTCCAGTGAAAATTGACAGAAATGTTCATTCTGTTCCATATACTTGACGATGAAGTTAAAGCACTCAG
Source organism: Aquatica leii (assembly GCA_035610365.1). NCBI lineage: Eukaryota > Metazoa > Arthropoda > Insecta > Coleoptera > Lampyridae > Aquatica > Aquatica leii. The sequence goes on along the minus strand of CM069436.1, from coordinate 104,263,762 downwards.
CCATTTCCACATTTTCGAGCCGCCCCCAAGCTGTTTTAACATTAGAAGGGCCGGTAGCAACCTGAGAACGTACCAAGAAGAAATTTCGTTTGCACTTGCCGTGATAGCGACCTTCAGCTGCGACTACATCAATTTCAGAGGTGAGATTACGCAGAACACTCTCACCCCATTCATTACATCTAGCTCTGGCAGCATTTCTTATACTGTCTCCATAGTCATAACCTTATGCACGGTTTCTCAAACACTTTGTCGGCCACTTGTCATAGCCATCCTTCTTCCTCTTGCTCGCATCAATAAAGGTTTTCAGTGCCCTTTCCTTGATTGTGTTTCTTTCATCGTCCTCTTTGACAGCATCACCACAAATAAAACACTTCATGCTTATCATTTCTAGACGTCAGTATAAACACCACAAACTTATTGGACCACACGGAGGCGACGTCGTCGTATAACACACGAACGTTAAATTTTGAACGTCTTGAAACAACTGAATCCGGCTGTATGAATAGAAGAAGAAAGACACTTTTATGTCAGGCGCCGTGGGGTATGAAGGGAAACTAGACCAAAAAGGAATACCAATTCAAACCGGTTCTGTTTCTTCGCCAATTCGAAAATTGCACTATTGCAATAGAATAGAAAATGATACATGAAAATGGTATAAATAGCTCAACTTAAAAAGTCGCCGATTTTGACCGGGAAATCCATTCGACGCAGAATTTACTATTCTTAAAAAAAGTAACGAGTAGAATTTTGTGTAGGATGCGTCGTTTAGGAGTTGTAAACGAGAAACTAAAGAAATAGTCACCTTTTTAGTCAAGTTTGTAAAAATAGCCCAATTTTGAAAATCGATTGCGATTAAACCTTGAGCCGATTTTGACGCACTAAAAACCATTCGACGAATAATTTAATTCTCTTTAAAAACACTGCAAATAAAATTTTCGTTAGGATGCGTCGTTTAGGAGTTATAAACGAAAAATTAAAAAAGTGCATACATTTTGCGGTCTTTTGACTCCCACAACTTAAGCAGAACTGAGAATCCGTCGCAAACTCGCAGGATTCTTATTTGGGACTCCCGAAAGGTATTAAAATACTTACCAGCTTTGGACGATTTTTTGGGAAGCATGGCCTTTTTTGGGTCTAATTTGCTTGGAGTATTGTATTGAATACTGTATGTATCTACAAAATATGCTAAAAAATTGTATTTGCCATAGACACTTTTATTTTGATTTATTTTGTAAAATAGATTTTATATTTACATGTGCATGTATTCTTTAACATTGCGTTACTCTATAATTTAATTAATAGCGTATAATTATTGTAAACGCTTAAAAAATGTTCTATCAGCTTGATTATTGCAATTACAACCCAGCGAGGTATAATGTGTATCAATTCAATAGAATATCAGAGTCAAATCACCACGCTTAAAACACGCCACGGTCCAGTAACAAATTGTAATTATTCCAATCTATAATCCGTTTTTAACGTTCCCGGCCTTTAATTGCGTTTGTGTATTTTAAAAATCAAAACAAAAAAGAGTATTATTTCTAATTACTTGCAGAATCAACCAGAGCACACGCTGATTATTATAATTTGGATAAATATAACGTAGAAAATAACTTTTACTGTTAGTATAATGTTGGCTACTTTAACTTTTTCACACTAATAATAAAGTTAGCAAAATTAATAATACTAAAATTACGTATCATATAATTAAGATAATTATGTAGAATACACAATTCATGTTTATATGTATGAAAATGAGGAGCCAAATTTTCATAGGATTATATTAATGACCGTTTCATTTAAAATGAAAGCAATTAAAACAAAAGTTTGTGTTACAATTTAATATGAGGCATATTTTCCATTTACGTAATCCCTTCGGTGGCCATTATCTGCTTTAGTTTTGATGATTCTAATACATTATATCTGTATTTTCTAATGGATATAATTTGTTAGACGGTTTTTATTGTTCTCTTTAATTCTTTAAGTGTCTCATTACTTCACTCTAAAAATGCATTTGTCGCTATCAACAATATTACAAAATACGTAAAATAATTTCTTGTAACGATAGTTTAATAATTTTCTTTTATATCTAATGTTGGTATTTTTGCGTATGACCGTTGTGTCGTTCGCACACATTTTTAGCTTCGAATTGCATATTTTAAAAATGGTAATAGTAAAAAGCTTTCATGAGCAGGAAAAGAACGGCGATGTAAATACGATACGTTCTTTTTTAATCTCGTAACTTCATATTTGCGAGAAAAAGCGCTTTTACAGTTTCCTTTGGGAAGTTGTTTTCTACAATAAAATATCATAAGTAGGGTTTCCAGAACAGGGTGTAAAACAAGTATTTGCCCAGATGTTTCTAATTGGTCGATATACATAATGTATTTTATAGAGGTCGTTCTTGTATTACAAAACATATTGATACTTAATGTCGTACCACTTAATAGTACCATAATTTTGAATTTATTAAAATTGTTTGCTATAAAATTTTGTTCATTGCTTATACAATTAAAGATTAAAAATTAGTTTTGTCGTATTGTGATCAAAACATATATAATTAAAAATCAAAATTATTATTATAAGAAGAATATTTTGATTATTGACGCATATTGATTATTAGTTTTTATTTGCTAACAAAAAAATTAAAAAAACATATCTGTTATTAAACAACTATTTTTGAAACAATAATTAATTTAACACACTAAAGAATTTGTTAAAACTGTAGCTTATTATTGCGACTTTGTTAAAGGTTACAAAACAAAATATACTTGCAATTAAAAAAAACAAAGAAAATTGACATTGTAGAGCCTAATTTTGTAATCCTTTGTATTTATTTTTTAATCAATTAAGTAGCATAATGCAGCAATGCACATTCCAATTGCATTCGGCTGACACACGTTTATTATGTTATATTGTACTACATATGAACTTTGCTGACAGTTTGTAATTTTACTATAAATGTAAATTATTTATACATATCTATTCTGATCAACAATTTAATTATGCAAATAACCGACGTGATAGGCGGTTAAAGCCATAATACAAAAACGTGTGTAAATAGCCACTACTAGCTTTTTTTTAAAACAACTTTTGACAGTTAAGAGGAATAAAACTTACGACTGCAAACTTATCACCATCTACCTCACCAGCAAACATTTTTGACAGTTAGTCGGGAAAAACTAATTTACAATTTTTACAGATCACAAGTCGATCATATACGCGTTTCGACAAAAACCTAAAGGCGTTTACCACGATAATTTTGTCATTTAGATTTTAAAGCGAAATTTTAAAGTGACATTCTTTACATTTTGATAAAAAAAAACGTTGCCGCCAATGCACTGTCTCGTGTCAACAGCATCAAAGCGCCTCTATTCGATTTTGTCAAACTCGTTGAAGTAAAAACACACGACGCATTTACGTCCCAGGAGTTCACTGCAAATGCAAACAGGTAACACTTCCAAAAACTGTAGTGTTTTTAGTTCAACTGCTCGCTCTTTTGTTCTAACAATTTAGCGCAGACAAGTTTTTGATGCCAATCACAGTTTGGCACATCCAGAAGTACGAGCTACAAGTTGTTACCGTCATTTTATTTCTGGACGCATTCTTTTGTGAAAAACCCGGTGATATTTGAATTTCCTTTTTTTATTTGGTTTGGTCATTTGAGTAATGGTGTGTTTCGAATAGATAAATTTAATTTTTCCGTTAAATAAAATACGTTTTGTTAGACCTTGTGATAAAATTTTATTTGTTACTATTTTTCATATACGAAATAAGTTAGTATTAGAATGTTAGCCGGCGCGCTATAACGCCTTTCTGTTCAATTCAATTAATCAATATACAATAGTGATGAAAAGTATAAATTAAGACAGTGCATTAAATTGAGGAACACGTTAAATCAAAGTCGTGCTAAGTGCAACATACAAAACCGTCCAAGTCTTTCACCCTATCCCTATCTTCCTGTTCCCTTCGACAATCATCACGGGGAAATGACTTTGGGTAAGTTTTTTATTGAATAGTTAAGTTGCAATTAGCGTTGGTTTTTCTTTGGAATTTTGATACGTAACAAGTAATTTTGCATTAATTTATTAATTGTAGTTTTGGTTCTAAAGCGTAAGATTGTATGTTTTGCAATAAGAGATTAAAAGTTTCAAGTGCAGTGATCAGCGTGACCGCAATATCGAAGTTATTTCAAAGTGAATATTCTTCAGCCTTCTTTCGTCCACTCTTGGACGTAGGCCTTTTCCAACTTTTTTCACTCTTTCCTGTCTTGGGCTATTTGATACCATTTTTTTCCTAGCTGTCTCCTTAATGTCGTCCGTCCAGTTTGTGGCCTTTCTTTGCTTCTCTTTGTTTCACACGGCCGCCACTGTACTACTCGGGTTGTCCATCTATCATTTTCATGTCTTGCAACATGTCCCACCCAACGCCACTTCAGCTCCGCCATTCGTACCATCACATCAGTTACCTTGGTTCATCTCCTGGTTTCCTCATTTCTGATGTGTTCTCTTAGAGAAACCCCAGCGTTGCGTGTTCCATACTCCTTTGTGTCATTCTTATTTTGTTTTTATGTCGTTTCGTTAGTGACATCGTTTCTATGCCATATGTGGCTACTGACAAAACACATGAGTCGTATACTTTCCGTTTTAGACTTATCGGGATATCTTAGTTCTTTAAGATGCAGTGTAGTTTGCCAAAGGCGGCCCAGGTGAGTCCTATTATTCGGGTCACTTCTGCTCCTTGATTTTCTTTTCCCAATCTAATAGCATGGCTTAGGTATATATATTCGTCCACGTTTCCTATTGTTTAGTTGTCAATTTGAAGTTAGATGTTATTTGGACCCATGGTTTTGGTTTTGCTGATGTTCATTTCCAATCGCACCTCTTTAGATGCTTGGTTCAGTTGTTGTAACCTTTCTTTTATATCTTCTAGGACTAACGTAAATAGTTTTGGTAAAATGGTATCCCCCTGACAAACTCCTCTTTGTATTTTTATTATATTAGTGGTTATGCCTTTTTCAATCTTGATATGCATTGTCGCATTTTGGTTTGATTTTAGAATGAACCATGATTCTATTGTATCAAAAGCCTTATGGAAATCTACGAAGGCCAGGTAAATGGGTATGTTGTATTTGGTCGTTTTTGCAATCAAGGTGCGTATCGTTTGGAGGTGGTCGATAGTACTATATCCCTTCCTGAAGTCTAAATCCAGTTTTTTGATAGTCGGTTTGTGAGGATTTTTGTGAATAACTTATAGAGGTGGGATAATAGGCTGATAGGACGGTAGTTTCCTATGTTTAATGTATCTCCTTTTTTACATAAGAGGATAACTTCTGCTTTATAGCATTTTTTGGGTATTCTCATTGTCTTCACCGGGGTATCTTCCGTTTTTCATTTTTTTCAGAGTGGTTCTTATTTCGTTTATAGCTATTTCTGGCATCTCTTCCGATCCTACGTTTGTTCCTATTGTTGCTTTTTCTTGTGGTTTTAGTGCTCCGTCCGGTACGTTTGAAGAATAAAAGTCCTCGTAGAAGTCCTCTATAATTTTGCCTATTTTATTCGATGTAACTATCATACCTGATTTGTTTCTGAGTTTTATTAACTTCGCTTTCCTTTTTAAAAGCTTAGATCGAAGAACTTTCACATTGTTATTTTTTTTTATTGTGGTTTGGATTAATTTAGTCTTGTAGGTTCTTACATCTTTGCGGATCTCTTTTTTAAGCCTTCTGTTTACTGTTCTGTATTCATCGGTTCCTTTATCCGTCTTCCTTCTATATTCCATCAGTTCTACCGTATTCGAACTGAGTTTTTGATTCGTCGGTTTCTTTTATCTTGAGTATATTTTTCTTGCTGATGTTTGTATACAGGCTCTAATCTTTTCAGTGAGTAGGTCAACATTTCCATCTATATAAACTTTGGTAGGTTTTAGCCTTTTCGCTATTTCATTTTGATATTTTTTTTTCTTCGTTTCTAGTTCTTCGTTTGTAAAAAAACGTGGTGTAGTTATTAGTTTATTTCTCTCTTTCCAGGTGTTTATTTTAATACATGTTCGGAATAACCTGTGATCGCTACTCGTGTCAAATCTGTTTAGGACAGTCATAGTCACGTCGGTGCATATTTTCCTGTTATTTGAGAGCACATTGTCAATTTCATTTATCACAGCATAATCTGCGCTTCTCTACGTCCATTTTTGGTTTTCCGGTTTTTGAAAAAACGTATTTAAGTAGTATAAACCTTCGTTTCTCAGAAAGTTCAGAAGCATCTCCCCTCTGTTATTTCTTTCCTCTAGGCCGTAGTTTCCTATGTATTCTGTGTCATTTAGTGTTTTTCTTCCTACTTTAGCGTTAAAATCTCTAACCACAATCGTGAAATGTGTCTTTTCTCTTTGCTTTGCTGTAGCTATGTCTTCATATACTTGTTCCACTCCTTCATCCTCAGAAGAGCTCGTTGGGGCATATACATTTATTAATTTGCATGTTGTATCGGTTGTTTAGTCTTATTATAATGTATATAACTCGTCCAAATATCGAGTGGTATTTTATTACTGCATGTTTAATCTTTTTGTTGACCATAAAGCCTACGGCTCCAATATGATGGTTTACATCCGAGTTCTTCTGGTATAATATGTGACCCGATTTTAAAGTTATGTTATTTTTTTCTGACAGACGTGTCTCAGACAGTCCAATGATATCCCATTTGATGTGCTGTAGTTCTAAGTTCTTCTAGGTGTTCTTCTGTTCTCAACGTTCTTATGTTGTAAGTTGCAATAAAGAGACGCTAAACCCTGGAGTTTTTTAAACAAATTTTTGCGTCCCCCAGGCAGACTGGTTTAACAGTGTGAGATTCTGAGTTAACTCTATTCAACTGGAGTAATTTCTTTTTAAAATTTATCATTTGCATTTGTTTGGTTGGTTTGGTATGAAGGTTTTGGCAGTTAAAACGCCACGCTTGCCGAGCGTGTTGGCGAGTGGTTGGTTTGCAGCCGCCCAACTTAGGAACAGACGCTGTTTGTGACCGCTCACTCTAAGATAGACGCAGACGTCACGTTACCTCTTGGTCCGCGGGAGGTGTTTGATTTCCTTCTTACCTCCCATATCTGAGGGGCAATCGCTTATCCGCCACCTAGGCCTTATTTTAATCCGCCTACAAGATGACATTATAAAAAATGAAAACCTGGTATTAGCCCAGTTTGGCTTCCAGAAAGGAAAATTAACAATAGACGCACTACAGAGAATATACAACATGGCAAAACCGGCAAAACAAGGTACATAGAGGACCAGGATCGCTGATTTCTCTAGATATTAAAAATGCTTTCAACTCGGTCCCGTGGGTCTCTGTTGTCGAGAAAATCAGTGTTAAGGGCATTGACGCCCATATCAAAGTCATTACGAGCTATCTGACAGAAACAAAAATAACGTACTATAACGACAAACAGCACAGTATACAACACTAAGTTAAAGATGGTGTTCAACAGAAGTCAATTCTTAGTTCAACGTTGTCGAACCTATTTTATGACAACCTCCTTTCCATTGATCTTCTGAGCCAATCTCTCTAACTGCGTTCGATAACGATCTGGCCATCTTTGGTCAAGAAAATAGCGCGCAGGCTTTATAGACAACGATGAATCACGCATTAGTGATCGTTGACCGGTTGATCGTGGTTCCAGAGCAAACCGAGGCAATCGAATTTGAGCACGAAGGATTCAAAATTAAATTGAAATAATTAGGGATTACCGTCGACAAAAACCTATCTTTCGGGGCACGTATTAAAACAATTATTGTCGAAACTGCTAACAAAAGAAAAGCTGCACTTGCCAAACTAATAGCTAACGTGAAAAGACTTACACACTTGAAAAAGAAACTTGTCTTATCCACAGTGCAATCTACTATTCTATACGCAACTCTAGTTTGGATCAAAGTTACCAAAATTGCCCGATATATGAATCTTCTAAAGAAAACGCAAAGAAAATGTGCGTTTTGAATAATTTTTCCCTATCGCACGATGACTCTAGAGGCGGCACAGATGCTAGCAGAAACAACTGCTATTGACCTGTTAGCAGAAAAAAGAGCAAATGCTAAGAGAGGTGTGGAAAAAACCACAAAGAAAGAACTTTCTTTGCAAAAATCGCAAGAAAGATGGGCAACTGACCCCAAAGCGCAGTGGACGCATAAACCTAATGTAGCACTGTTTTTCGAGTGTTGCCGCGTCACAAAACTTTTACTTAACGTTTCGCTAATCATGCTGTCAGCTGATCGTCTTGCGTTCCTTGTTATATGTCGATTTTTTGGCTCCGCATCGCTGATCCGTGTCCGTTGGTCTATTGAGTTGCGTTCATAAAGATCTGGTGACTTCTTTCATGTTCTTTAGGCAGCGTAGATCTCCATGTGTTGTTTAATCTGTATCCATCCTCACGGTTGAAGTTGTTAGGATTTTTCGTTATTTTCAGTAATTCCAGTATTATTTGTTGGTGATAGTGTCTGCTCTTTGCTAATACCTTTACGTTTCCGTAATTAATCCGGTGATCTCCATTCTCATGCAGATGTTCCGCTACTGCAGATTTGTCCTTGCGTCTCGTTGATGTTCTTTAACCTTGCACTGAATGCTACATACGCTCTAATTTGTATATACCCTTGGTCTGTAGTCTCGGAAGTTGATTTTTGTTAGGTGGTATAAGCTGATCTATTTTCTTAACTATGTTATAATGTGTAGTGATGTTCTTCTTTCCTAGAACCCTATTTAATATGTCAGTGACTCCGGCAACGTAGGGTAAATAAGTATATGTTTCTAACGGTGTCTCCGCAGCAACCTCAGCTTGCTTCTCCTTCTTCTTCTGTGGTCTTATAATTTTTTTATTGTAGCTATTTTTTATAAGAGCGTCTTTGATGTGTTTGATTTCCACCGGCGTGTTCTTCATCACTAATTTTCTCTGCTCTTCTTAGAAGTGTCTTGATAAGTGGTCTCTTCTGTTGTGGATGGTAATGAGAGAATGCGTGTAGATACCGGCCTGTACGTGTTTTTTTGCGGTATACGCTATGACATAACCTGTTGTTGTCCGTGCGTGTTACCACAACGTCTAGAAAGGCAGCGTTTTGTAATTTTTGATCTCCATGGTGAATTTGATACTGTTGCGGTATCCATTGATGAGTTGAAGAAAACTTTGTAATTTTTCCCGTCTGTGAGGCCATACGACAAAAAGTCACGGAATATCCACATGAGAATGGAGATCACCGGACTAATTACGGGAACGTAACGAATAATACTTGAAACACTGGAAATAATGAAAAATCCTAACAACTTCAACCGTGAGGATGGATACAGATTAGGCAACACATAGAGATTTACGCTGCGTGAAGAACATGCAAGGAGTCACCAGACGTCTATAAACGCAACTCAACAGACGGACACGGACCAGCGAAGCGAAGCCGAAAGACAGCATATAACGAACAATGCAAGACAATGACATCAGTCTTTAAAAATCTTCTGAAGAAGCTGATCAGCTAAACGTTAAGTAATAGTTTTATGACACAGCAACGCCCGAATAACAGTGCTACATTAAACAACAACCGTGAAAACTTGCATTCTGCTATTGCATAACCTTATCCCGAACTTGCGAGATTGGCAGAAATGGAAATTCAGCATCTTAAACTTCCATAGCACTCAAGCCCTAGTCGATGACGCGGAGCACACCATTTTCTGGTGTCCACGCTGGCAAAAACGAAAACGTGCATTATTTCAAAAACATGACTTAAACACGAATAATATAATTCAGAAGATTCTAGTCAACAAAGCCGTGTGGAACAAAATAAACGCCTTCTTAGTTAAATTCTTAAAGTGAAGGAAGCGGAATGAAAAATATGGTACAACCTAAAACATGGAAACGCTGATATACTTCAGTAGGTTATACACGTTCATAGCCAATAAAACAACTCATGCTGTGATGGGTACTGTTAACTGTTTGTCATCGTTATTAATCTCTCAGTCTTGTCGTCTTGATTTACCTATTATTTTAACGATTACAGGTTCCAAGGACCTGATTTTAAAACCTCTGTTATCTTATATTGCTATTTGCTGGGGTCGGGTTGTCATTTAAATTTGTAAATTATTGTATCATATGTATATTCACTTATTTACTATTTACATAGGAATCTACCACACTTGATATGACAGCGAGAGAAATAAAGAGGTCATGCCGTGAGAAGGAAACCAAAAAGTGTTACCAGCGGCTAAAAACTCGGCCGCTTCCTTCGACCATTGAGTAACTTCGCGTAGCGAGCAGGTGTCGTTAATGCCATGCGTTTAGTCACGACGGACGGTTGTGTGTTTTTCGCTTCACGCTTATAAAAAACTGCCGATTTCCAGGGCCAAGGTAAGCATAAAGTTATATTCTTATTTTATTAGGTTTATCTTTATTACATCACCAGATTTTATAGTTACATATATCTTCTTTTTATTTCAGATGCCACGTAAAACGAATTGAACAACCACAAAAACTTCTTGGACGGTTGACTCATTAAAAAATGCATACTTTACAGCACTTTAAAAAATGATATAATTTAGTGAAAGCTAACAACGATAGCTACAAAAACTCTCCTAAGCTGGGAAGACGTACTGTGTTCAGTTTTAAGCAAGAAGAAATGCTGGCTAGTCATCTTCGGACTATGTCAAATAAATATTATGGCCTGGCAAAAGAACAATTTTGAAAAGTATGTTACAGTGTAAACACTTGGGCATTATAAACAGGTTTAACTAAGTCAATCAAACTACGGGGAAAGATTGGCTAGCTGGATTTTTATAGTGTCATCCTGACTTGAGTATTAGAAAAGCCGAAACTATTAATACCAACAGAATTCTCGGATATAACAAGACTGAAGTAACGGTTTTTTTGATGGTGCAGCACAACTTCGAGCCTCAGATGATTTACAATGTAGACGAGACTGGAATAACAACCGTACAAGAGACTAAAAATGTTATAGCTCCTAAAGGGCAAAAACGCGTTGGATCTGTAATGTCATAGGAAAGAGGTTATAATAACATGTGCTATAAGTGCTTCTGGGTCTTTCATTCTTCCGCTTTTTATATTTCCGCGACAACGTCACTTACCGCATCTGGAAAAAGATGGACCTCCGGGAGCTGTTTACACACGTTCTCATAATGGCTAAACTAACAAAAAAATATTTACTTTATGGCTACGTCATTTCATTAAACACACTAAACCTTGTTACATGCCAAAGTTAACACAAAGTCACTGCCTGAAATGAGGTAACATAAACGGTATTGTGCCACTAGCTCAATGGAGACGGGGTGGGTTGTATTTAAAAGTTTTGTGATTGAATTGGATTAACTTGACGAAAACACAAAATCGAAAAGTAATAATGTCGAAATCAAAGGGCGCCAGGAAGGAGTAAAGCTTAATGGACTTCTGACCCTTGCCAACCACAAGTCCGCTTCTGTAGGATACACCCTAAACGGACTTATCTTGATAGAGTGTATCTCACTAAAATCTGTAATAAAATAATAAAGTAACACACGCGGAGGCCGACGGAATTAAAAGCTCTTTACATTTAACAATTTAACATTTATTTGAAAACAAAAAAAAACAAAATGAATAAAATAATAAAATAATTGAATTGAAATTAACAAAATTAATCTCACAAATCAGAAACAAAGAACGCAAAATGAAAGTTTGAATAAATACACAATACAGAACAAAATAATAATAATAAAACAAAATATATAATATTGGTAAACATTAATTACCAAAACAAAACAAAAATTCACGGCCGTGTGCGCGTCGAAATTAATTAATTATAAAATCAAATAAACTTATAAAACTAATATATATATATAAATATAAAATTTGAATCGATAATTCGGTTCCGTATAATAAATTTTAAACTTGGGATTAAAACAGTACCGTAAAATACGGTCGATAATTAGTTACATTAACGTTAACTTCGAAACACTTGTAATTTTTTTTCTTAAAATTCAAAGCTTTTAACACTTAAATCACGTAATTAATATCTTCACGATTAAATAAATGGTGCAACATAAATACCTTGAATTCGTCGTAACTGCAGGAACGAACTTATGGTTAGTCCGAAGTGGCCAGATGAAAGGTACCCCAATTAATTTCTATGCCGGCGGAAGAATTTCCTTTTTAACACTAACTAAATCCGCACAAATGCGAAGACTGGACGTAGCACAACCCCAACGATGGCATATCCAACTTGAAACGTGAGTTTTAATTTTGAAAACCATGAAATCTGCTTAACCCGTAAATTACGAACTTTGGAAAAATCAAACTTTTCCACCACTACACTTAATTTTCACGGTTCCAATTAACTTCCGCGGTAAGGCATAACGATAGGGTAAAAAGTACCCTCACCACACAATTACCACACGGTAACCGGTATTTTTAATTGCGACCAACGATTGATTGAATCATCAAAAACCAAATTTTACCATATTTAACACTTCGTCTTCCCACTTAATTCCCTCAACTTGCGCGGTAACATCTACGTAAAAGATAAAACATTAAACAAATGAACGTAACAAAGATGACAACTATAATTAGCCGCGTGCATTCCATCACGTAGACTTTGACAAAAACCTTTCCCATCAAAATGCTAAGCTCGCGTATTTGCAGGTGGCTCATGATAGCGCTTAATCAAATAGAACTCAGCCTAAACAAAGTGTAACTAACAAGAAAAATGGATCAACTTACATTCCAAAAAGGAAGTCGTAAATTATATAGAATTGTTATTTTACTGAGATAATTAAGTAAACTACTAAATCAAAATCAAAACCACGGAACTTTATGCATTCAAAAGAAAATACCAGTAATGATTGAAAACAACTTGAAATACCAATCAACTTAAATCACGCGCAATACAAATCACGAGCAAAACGTTTTTGATGCTAACACCGTATCAAACGACGAAAACAAAACCAACAAAAAAAAAACGAAAACTCAGACAGCAGAATCGATTTATGGGGTCTAACATAAAAAGATAATGGCTGAATTACAAACGCAGGTCACAACCTACTTCTGATTTTTGTTTTGCTAATTTTGGATAATCACAACAGTTATGCTACTCTCAAAGCTTGGGGGCTGGCAAAAGAGAACTATGTCAAAATGCTTAGAATTTCACCATACTTATGGCACCTTTTACAACCTCTTGACTTGGCCTCCCAACTTGTACATAAAACCAATAAATTTATTAAAAATTACACCATACCATACGACATTGCTGGATTGTTTAATAAAACCTACACTAAAGTAGCTTCTATTAAGAAAAGTATGAAGCTTTAAAGCAACGGGAATGTTCCTTATGGATCCTAAAATTTTTTGTGATGATTACTTCATTAATGAGGAAGCCAGATCTGTGTTTATGGATAATGTCTAACAGCAGCCAGTTAACGTCACTCGTATTCCACTCATATGAAAGCAGACAGTTAATGAGCAACATTACGTAAAACCTGTCCCAAGTCAATATATTCTTTGGGACACATAAATTTAACTAAAAGTGGTTCCCGATGAAGCTGTTGTAAGCCCAGCTCCGATTCCAACCATCACATCATGTGGAACACGAGAACGGCCTGTTATTCAGAAAACACATACCATCAAATTTATCACAATTCCATTCAAAAAAAGTGAGACCAATACTGATAACGATCAAACAGTTATTGACTTTGCTAACATTATCTCCATTGTAAGCATACTGCCATAACAACTTATCTCTAATAAAAACATATCATTGAAAAACAAACAACATTCTAAAATTTTTACAAGCACTCCTTCCCACCAAGTCCTTTTCGGTCTTCCTCTACACCTCTTTTGATCTGGTTTCTACAGCGTTATTTTTCGTATGGTTATTGTTTGATTACTCATAATATGCCCAAACGATTTTAGACGTTGCGCTTTAATGTATTGTAATATATCTTCTCCTTGTATTTTTTCTAATAGTTCGAAATTAATTTTTCTTCTAATGTCGTTGATGTCCTTTTTTAGCAACCCTAAGGTGTTTTTTAATATTTTCCATTCAAATTTTTATGGGTTTTCTTCCTCCTCTACCGTTAGTGCCCACGTGTGCATACCATATGTCACCAACGGCCTTATCAGTTGTTTTTTATATAATTAATCTTGTGGTTTTTTGTAACTCATTACTTTTGAGGATCGTTTTATTTGCGTAATATGCTTTGTTTCCTTTCTATATTCTCTCTTTGATTCTTTTTTGCAGTTCGGTTGGTCTTGCGATCAAATTTCCTAAGTAGTTAAATGTTTTCACCCCTTGAAAAGTGTACTGCTCTACTTTCAAGTTGTGTTCTTGCTTCTTATTAAGTGTCATATATTTGGTTTTTTCTTCATTGGTTTTTAGTCAGACGTTCTTCGATTCTTTGTCTATTCTACCAATTTTTTCAATTAATTTTTTTCTTGGCCTGTTGATCACTGTCATGTCGTCCGCGAATGCGATAACTTGGGTTACTTTGTTAATGACAGTTCCTGATATTCCTACTTTCTGCATCATTTCCTCTAGAATTAAGTTAAGTAGTACCGGTGATAGTGTATCTCTTTGTTTAAGACCTTTGTCTATTTTAACAAATTCTGTTGTTCCATTTATCTGTACTGATGATTCTGTGTTTTTCAGTTGTGCTTCTTACCTGGTTTAAATCCTTGTTGGTAGTCTTGTATTATTTTTTCTCTGTCATTATTTGTAGCCTTTCTTTGAATATGTATGCTAACACATTATATGTTGTATTTAGTAAGATAATTCTTGTGTAGTTAGCGCAAATTTTGAGATTCGCTTTCTTAAGTGAGATTCTTATTCCTCTGCTCCATTCCTTTGGATTTTTTTGCTTTTTCCAGATCTCTGTAATCAGTATACTATCACTTCTTGGAGATATGCCGTTTTAAGTTTTTTGATTATTTCTTTTACCTCCTCTAGTGTTGGTTTTCCTTGTTGCTTCCTCTTCTTTTTTCCCTTCTTAATGTTTTGTTTTACTCTGCTTGTTTTTGAAGGATCTGATTTTAATTTTCGGTTTAATCTTATTTTTTTAATTTTATTGTAAAAGTTTCTCAAATTATTATTCTTATTTTTCTTTTCTATTTGCTATAGTTGCTCGTTTATACATGTATTTTTCTTTCTTTTAAATAATATTCTTGCTCTATTTCTGATATTCTTGTATTGTTCGCTGATCTCTTTGTTTTTGTTTCCCAGCCATTCCACCCATACCTTCTTTTCTCTTTCGATTATGTGTCAGCATTCTAGATCAAACCATTAATTATTTTTTATATTCTTTTTTTTGCTTCCTATCGTTTTCTCTGCTGATGTTGCTCTACCATTTTGTTCCAGCCGGCGTTTGAGTGTTAACCAAACGAGTTGCCTTAAACAACTCAGCTAATGGTGCTTTATGTCCTCCCGGCGTCATCTGACAAAACTTAACAAAATCCTCGTTACGATTCAATAAATGCGAACCAGATAACCTTGTACTTTTCAATTTCTTGATTTAAACCTTTAAGTTTTTAAATTTAGAGGAGTTTTAAAAGTACGCAAGTTATAGTTTTAGAAAATCTGGTGGTTGAAAATAGAGGTGTTATTTTGATGTTGAAGAAATTTATGGAATGGCAGTGGCGGAGTAATATGTTGAGCGATCTATTAGTAAGAAGATCAAGATTCCTAAACAACTTTTTAGTTCAAATGAAAGTGCGGCTTCAACCTCAATTTTACGATTAAAAAATCGATTCTTCGATTACAAAACCAGAGATTTTTACTGCTATAATACCAAGTCTAAATGAAGAAATTAACCCTGCAGTGGTGGCGCTGTGTCTGTGAGACCCAATGCGCAGTACTTCCCCCTATTACGTAAAAAATAACGGAGGTGGGGATACGCGCTCTTATAAGTGCCTACACGGTGCTGTCACCAGTTGAGTAGAGAACGGCCCAACTTGAGATATTTATAGTTTTTGTGATATTTACAAAAATATCTCACAGACCCAGCGCCACTGGTGATGTAGCAATTTTTTATCTGTGAATTACAAAACATATTCATAAGGTAAGTGATATATTTCAATTTTTTTAGTATTATTTCACTCATCGGTTTATATTTGTCATAGAATGAGTTACTATGAAAAGGAGCAAGCGCGTTTGTTGCGACTGCTGGCAGAATATGAAGCGGAAGATGGAGGCGAACAACTGTCGTCAAAAAAAAAGTGACGCTGATGAAAATGTTTCCGAGCAAGATGTGCAGTGTGATATGGATATTGAAGAAGAGGTAGAACAGAGCAGTGATGTAGAGCCCGAGGAAGAACCGGATGGGCATAGAAATCCATCTCTTTTTGGTAAAGATGGAACACAGTGGTTCAAGCATCCGCCACCAGCTCGTAAAACAAGATCCGCAAATGTTATAAACGAGAAACCTGGAGTTACAGGCGTAGCAAGAGACGCGAAAACAATTTTGGAATGCTGGAATTTATATATTACCCAAGAAATGGTAGATATGCTGGTAGAAAATACTAACAAATATATTACACAAATACACGGTCAGTTTCGCCGTGAACGTTCATGTAGACCAACGGATACTATAGAAATGAAAGCTTTGTTAGACCTTTTATATTTGGCAGGAACTCTAAGAGCCGCCCGATTGAATGTTGCTGAGCTTTGGGACAGAAGCGGTACAGGGATCGAAAGGTTTTGGCTTACAATGTCACAACAAAGATTTCTTTTTCTATTACGTACTCTACGGTCCGACGACAAGGAGACAAGAGAAGAGAGAAAATCAACGGACAGACTGGCAGCAATACGAGATTTTTTTGAATTATTCAATTCAAATTGCAAAAAATATTATACTGTTGGCGATTGTGTTACAATAGATGAAAAGCTCGAAGCTTTCAGGGGACGGTGCATCTTCAAACAATACATCCCGAATAAGCCCAATAAGTATGGTTTGAAAATATATGCAGTAATCGATTCACATTGCCGCTATACTTTGAATTTGGAAATGTATCCCGGTCAACAGCCCGAGGGTGCATTCAGACTTCCTAATGATCCAACTAGTCTTGTAAAACGATTAATTTTACCAATATCAGGATCAGGAAGGAATGTTACGGCAGACAATTGGTTTACCAGTTTACCCTTGTTTCTCAGCTTTTGAATGAGCACAGATTAACTTATGTTGGAACTGTGAGGAAGAATAAACGGGAACTTCCACCAGAATTCGTAAATACAAAGGATCGGCCAGTTAATTCAAGCATGTTTGGTTTTTCAAAAGATATGACAATTGTGTCATATGTTCCCAAAAAGGGGAAAAATGTTGTATTGACGTCGAGTATGCATCATAGTGATGACATAAACATGAACACTGGAAAGCAAATGAAGCACGAAATTATAAAATATTACAACAGTACTAAAGGCGGTGTCGACACAGTTGATGAACTTTGTGCAACATATAACGTTGCTAGAAATACAAGGCGATGACCGATGGTGATATTTTATTCACTTTTGAACTTAGCTGGAATTAACGCTCAAATAATATTCACTTCTAACAATAAAGGGCAAGAAAGAGAAACGATTAGAAGATTATTTTTGAAAAGGCTTTCTTTATCACTGACCGAAGAGCATACGCGGCGAAGGGTCCTGGAAAAGAATGTCCCTAGAGCTGTTAGAGAAAGGCGCGAAGAGGCTGCTGGTCTAACCCGAGATCATCAGGAAGCAGAGGTTATCCCACAAGGCACAAAGCGGCGCTGTTGTTTTTGAAAAAAGGATAGAAAAACAAAATATTACTGTTTATCATGCCATAAATTCGTATGTCTTGAGCATGCCCAGTTTATGTGTTCGAATTGTGTGCAATAATTTTTCATTTTGATTTTGTCTTGACATATTAGAATAATGTTTATTTTGCGTTCCTTAATTTGTGCAATAAATGTGTTTTTAAGTTTACTGGTATTTTTTTTTGTTGCAAAGAAGAGGTATTACAGCACTTTCTATTTTCAAGGCGAAATTGTTGATAACCACGAAAATATTCACTAAGTATGTCTTATTATAGTCCAAGAAATACAGGTCTTTGACGTAAATTTATATTTTATTCAAATTTTGATTCAAAAAAGATAATCTGAGTTGTTCCTTGCGCTGGGTACTACAGACCCAGCGCCACCGGGTGTGTAACAAACAGGGGCGCCACCACTGCCGGGTTAAGAATTCATTATTTCAGGCAATATCAGTTGTTTTTTTTCCTTTCAGTTCGTGTTCTGACGCTAAATAGTTTTTTTTTAAATCATATTGTTATAATTGACACGTTTAAATATTAATTTTATTAATAAAATCAAAACTAAAAAATGTTGATGTACGATGAAAAATTTTTATTTGTGAACGTTAGCATATTACTATTTTTATCGAGTTTGAATTTAAACATTTCTAAGTAAAAAAAATCAATTTTAATTTAAAAATTACTCATTATATTTAAATTACTAATTTATTCCTAAGCATTAAAGAATTTATTTGTTTTTGTTTAAATTTACTGAAACAACCGTTTTTATTTCAGTTTCTATTTGAAATCTGAAAAAAATATTTTTAACAAAAAATGGCTTTAACGTCAATATAAAATCAAAGTTCAAAATTTATTCTACCTCTAATTTTTAAACAAGTATTAATTAAAATGTTAAAAATATTGTAAATACGTATAAAATTGTAAAAAAATTGCGTTAACGTCTTGAACTAAAACACACAACAGAATCTATTTATTACAAACGCATTTTACTCAAATGCAATTGTAATCTATTGACTCGAAAAAGTTTCCTGTCGTCTTATAAGGATTATTGTTCTTAACAAAGTCATTCATTAAGTTTGTCTTTTCAAATCTAAAGCCTACAAGTTATAAGAAAATCTCCATGAAAACTTTTGGGTCGTATACGGCGATTCATTTTCATTAGTACAAAAAGACTCCCCTAAGGTTGATAAAGGTAAGTCCCAAACGTAATATTGCTTTATGCACTGGTTTACTTGTTATTTATAACTGGATTTAAATAACATTTAGACTGTCACAATTAAAGTTATTTTTCAAAATTTATTTTATTGCATGAAGATTCATATCGTCATAAACTTACCGCAAAAAAGTATTCTCGAAAATGTAAGCGTCCTTACCTGAAACAAATAATAAAAAGTTATTATGCTGTTTTAATCAACAAAATAAAGACATGTTTAAAGAAAGATAAAGAAAAATTGTTTTGTCGAATGAAACCGCAAACTCGGTATTATTGCAAGAGCCCTAAAGGTGTTTAATTCTCAATGTCGGATTCTACAACAAAGGTCATTTGTAAAACTAAATAAACAATTTAAACCATGAATACATAAATGCACAGTTTATATAACTAAGAAAACATCTTTTATTATATCAATTGAATTAAAATTAATTTTAACAGTTTTGAAGTAAAAATTTTGAGAAAAAAAACAACTGGTTAATCAATATTTCTAAAAAGTATTGTGCAGATTAGCACAGGAAAAAAACTCTTTTGTACGTTTATTTTTAATAACAAATAGTAGGTCGATGTTAAAGTAAATAGCTCCGTTGTTAATACTGAATTATTATTTTTCCTTTACAGAGCTTTTGTTAAAGGTAAAACATTGATAAAGTTTGCGTTTGGCTACGTTTCGTGCTCGGCAGTGAATAATTTTTCACGTTGTTTTGCGTTATTAAAACAGTCTTCATACTAAATTAACATTTTACCATTATAATTACGTTTTATACTTTTAAATAAATACAGTAAAATTAATTAAGAAAAATAATATGAACAATTTTAAACCGTTAAATACTGCTATTAAATACAGAAAATTTAACAAAGTTGATGTAGTGGTAATACAATAAACTACAAAGTTAACTTAATATTGAAGCAACATTTTATAGCTACAAATATTCTATTAAATTTTATATTTATTAGACAGAAAAAAGTGTATTTTTTTTAAAACCTAAAATTTAAAAAAAGTTTTTAATAATATATTAATATGACATGCAATAGAAATAGCGTGTTTAGCTGTATTTACGTTAATCTTTCAGGATATAAAAATAAAATAGTTATAAATGTAAAAACAATTATAATAACGTTAATTCAAAAAAACATAATTAAATACTATGTGAATGCAATTTTTGTAAAGATCGTACATACAGTTACTTTTATTTGCTTTTAAAAAAACTGTAAGATTAGTAATATTTTTATTAGTAAAAAGTAAAATACATCTACATGTAACCAATAAATTATTTAAAACGTGACCTAGATATGTTTTCCTATGTTGTTAAAAGTTATTTAAACTACTGTTAAAATAAAGCTTAGTAATAAACATTAGTTGTAATTCATGTATTATTTATATTTAAACATTTGTCAAATTTGTGTTTTGAATGTTTTACGACGTATTTAATTTCATAAATAAAAATAAAGTTATTATAGCGTTTTTGTGAAAATGGGTTTTATAAAACATTTTTAAATTTTTTTTAACGATTATAAGGTACTTAACAGTGGCAGATAATTAACGCATAATTTAAAACATATTTAATTACTTACAGCAGCACATTAAGTAAAAAAATTCCGCTTGAGAAAGTGAAAACTAAAAACAATAACAAAAAAAAACTAACACCGCAAAAAAATCTAAAAGTTGTAGTAAGTAGTGGTTTTAAATTTACACTTTACTAGGTAACATAGTAAACATATCGTCTGTTTCAAAACTGAATTAATAAAAAAAATTACAGATTAGGTTAGTGTCTGCAATAAAGTTATCTAGACAGCTGTCCGTTTGCTGTCAAAATGTATTACATAAGCCATTTCATTTTAGTAATATGGTAACGCAGTGGATTATTATATCTGTCATAACTGATAATGTGCTAGATTACTTTATTATTAAATTTAACTTTAACACATAATAAAATGGCTTTTGTAAGGCAGTTTGACAGCAGTGGTTATAGTGCCTTATAAAATAAGTTACTAGCTTGGTTACCAACCCTTTTTTCCAGCGAATCCTGCTGGTAACAACTACGACAACATATTTAGCTAAGATATCAGTAAACAGGTATTACAAAAAAGAAAAAAACCAGCGCCACTCCTAGCGTACTCGTAGAAACCTTGGTTCGGAGAGACTAAAGGTACATATAAACCCACTGCCAAAATAATTAGATAGAGAAGGAGCACACAATTTGATAACGAAAAAACCTAACAAACTGGTTATATATTTTTCAATAGACAAAATTCAATAAATTCGTAACTATGTGTAAAAGAAGAACGAATTTTCGTCAACTTGCTAAAATTAAATTAGCAAAATTCTAAAATGTCGGCAACCGTCTTTTACTCATTCCAATCGCTAAATGCGTAAATGTGAAACGACAATGTAAAATTAAATAAAAGAAAAATAGGTTGGGGTATATTAAAACGAACAAAATTAACAAGACAAATCTTAAAATATGAAATTTTTTTGTTTACGAATATTACAATGAAACAGAAATACTTACTTTGATGATATAAACAAATAATAAATAAAATATAGTAAGATCTTTCCTGTTGGAATAGAATAAGATAAAAACATTTTTAGAAATGGAAAGAACTTGGTTTTGGGTTTATTCATCTTGTTTTCTTTAAGATCATTTATGTAATTTTGCATTAACTTATCAAAGTTATTTCACGTTATTAAATTCATCTTACTGTCGTTTCTAAGATTTAAAAAACCCGATTTATATGTTTATTTTAACTCAGTTAAGAGAATCTTTTTTATTTTGTTATCATTGCATTTTTTGTCGTAAGAAACATCGGCTAAGCATTAGTGTATTGCGTTTTGTCAACGTTTTTGTCGTATTGTTAGTATTTCTTGAAGATTTTACGTCACAGGTCTTAAATTTAGTGGTGGTTTATTTATATGGTTGATTTCGTTTTTAGAGGAAGTTTGCAAATCTTCTCAAGTTTCGATAAGATTATTTTTACTCTTAAAAAATTCGGTAGTGTTAATAGAAATGTGGAAAAAGGTATGGTAAAATTTAAATTTTTGGGAAATTATTCTAGTTCGTATATTTTACGGTTTTGACGTTTTACTTGATCCCTAGTTTAGTATCGTACTGAGAGAATTGTGTGATCGTTTATAGTTTTTTGCGACAAAATTTAATTTCGACTTTCGAGTTGCGGTTTAAAAAGATTTTCCGATGATCACAGGTTGGCAAGGTCTGGTGCTCTTCTGATTTTGAATTTTGCTTTCCCATTTTTGAGTTTTTCAAATTTAAAACAAAATAACCTGTTTAAAATACTAAAACAATTTTTCACAATTAAAGACATAATTCCAAACAAAGTCTTAATACACCCAAACCAAATTACTGACGTACGTTGCTTAACATCAGCACACATTGAATTAGACCACTACTTAGTGGTTACGGTTCTTAATACGACTACAAAAAATACATTTGTTTTGTTGAAATAAATTAAACATATTTGTTAACAATTCTACGATGCACAAACTAACTCAAAAAATCAAAAAAAGTTCCATCTTAAACTAACTTTACTGTGAACATAAAACATGTTTTTAAGACAGGGATTTTCTGAACTAACGTTTATCGCATTGATTTATAGTAAAAATCTAATGTAAACTCAATCAATGGTTAAAGGAAGAATTGCTGAGGTATGATGCACCTATACGTTCTGTGGTTAACTTTAATTTTCTTTCTTCGTTTGTTGCATTAATGGTACTACGCTGATGGCAACAACGCATTTTAACGTGGATTAAACACGTTATTTTACATGGGTGTTTATTTCGAATTATGGATATTCTATTCGTGCGGGTTTAAAGTGCCTAAGGCAAAACTTTTTGCATGATTATTGTTGGTTTTCGACCTGTCACCTACTTAAAAAATAAAAAGCTAGCAATAAAACCCGCTGTTTGACCTCTACGAAGTAATGCAAAGTTCGACGGATTAAATTTTTAGATTTTAGTAACACTTTTGTGCTAAACGTATTGTATTTGTGATATTAGTTTAATTACATTCTTTTTCAGTTTTTAGGGATGTTGTTTTATGCACGCAAAATATACACTGTTCTAGTTCTATTATTAGTTATTACTTTGTTTGTACTCGTAGGGGTGTTAAACCGACTGGGTTAAATGGTTAACTGAATTATTTTCTCATTGGTTAACCGGTTAATTTAAAACTTAATTACTCATTTTTGGTTAATCGATTCAGGGTAACCACTTTTGGTTAATCGAATCAGTTTAACCATCCTTGGGTAAACGATTTAGGTCAACCGTCTTTGGTTAAACGATTCAGTTTAACCATATTTCGTAAAACGATCCAGTTTAGCTATCTTATACGATTTACTTCACGTGCTTGGTTAATGGATCATTTTAATCACGAATTATTAAATTGTCTATTTTGACCATGTTTGGTTAAACCTTTGTTCTAAGAAATTGTTATAGTCAAAAGAGTTAATAATTTATTTACATAAAATTTTATTTTGAAACCACCTGCCTACTTAAAAGCACATCGACTTAATGTGCATTTAAAAATATTACTGGTAAAATGATATTTTATAATTGATAAAAAGGATCATCCATTATTGGTCGTGAATTATATAATAAATAAAATCATTATTAAATTGTTTGTGCAATTATACAGTATCTGAAGATGGCCCATCGTTTATTATAGCAGGC
Organism: Aquatica leii; assembly: GCA_035610365.1. Classification (NCBI taxonomy): domain Eukaryota; kingdom Metazoa; phylum Arthropoda; class Insecta; order Coleoptera; family Lampyridae; genus Aquatica; species Aquatica leii. The sequence goes on along the minus strand of CM069436.1, from coordinate 104,240,103 downwards.
CGAAACATGTCATGTCATTAATTGAATATTAAAAATATTGATTCGACAAGGTTTTTTTTGATTGATATCATATTTTATAGTTTTACAAATTTTGAATTCAATAATAAAATTTGGAAAATGTACCTAGATAACCTATACATATTTGAAATACGTTTTTATTAACTGAAAACATTTTTTTTTAAATAGTGATTTGTTAGAATACAAAATTAACTTAAAATAATTTAGTTAATTTCAATTAAATTTAGATTGTTTCGCCAATTTCTGTACAATTACTTTGGCACCAAATATTGATTTTTGAGTGACAAAAATAGAATAAGTTATTAATGCCTATGTACAAATTACAGGCTACAATTTGTTTTCAACCCCTTGTTGCATTTTTCTTAAAAAATCCTGTTACCTGTATGTAAGAACGCACATACCAACGGTAAGGAGGTTCTATTGGCGGCGTTGCGTTTAACAACAGCTAAGTTATTTCAATTTCAATAAAGTCAATGTTTGACAACCTCGAGATTATAGATGAAACGATTCTAAGTAGTCTACGGATTACAATAGTAAAGAAACATCTGTGTTGCAAGTACCCAGTAAACACAAAATTGATATTGTTTAGTAACAGTTTCAAAACAAAAAATTTATGATTCACTCTTGTTTCAAACATAAAAGAAACCTAACTGCAATAAAATAGCTATAAGTCCATCGCTGTTTCACTTATTTGAATCAGTATAGTTTTGGTATTTTAAATTCAAATCTGTTGCAAAATAAATGTTGCATTCGGTTTACGTTTTAAAAGCTTTGTTCTTGAACTGATACCAAATGATCGATACATGTATGATTTTCTTGTTTCAATAATGAACTTAAACAGTTTCAATAATAATATATATTTTCGAATGCACGTTTAAAATTTTATTGCAGAATAAATATTTTTAAATGCAATATCGCATTGAGTTTTTTACATATTGCAACTTTCTTTGATGTGATCTTTTCACGGAAGTCTCGAAAACTGCATCAGTTACTGTTCGGTAGCAACTTTTAATCGCATCTGTAACATAGAAATAAATATTTCATTTATATACATACATAATCATAGAGTTACACAAAATTAATTACATTTTTTTAATCAAAAACAACACAAACTTAATATAAATATCAATTTAGCAATCATAAGAAAGTTATAAAATTACTGTGAATACCTTTAGCTGTACATAATCGTATAGAAAACTTGAAGAATTGAACTGTAATTATAAATCCTAAAGTATCATCAGATTTACGCAATAATCTACCTTAACGCAACCATGTGTGTTAATTTACATTTTTTTTATACAAATTAAAACATGATACATAAAGAACAGAAATGATAATAATATTGATTACATTTATGGATTATAATAAAATATTTCGACTTACCGTTTATTGTTCGATTTCGTAATTGTACGCACAGCATCACTTATCAAACTGCAACCGAACAAGTGAAAAGATATCAATTTGCAGCGCAAGCGTTGACGACAGTAATCAAAAGTATAGCAACGACTAATGCTGACTAATCACAAAGTACTCGTTTTTACAAGAACGATTCTACTGTTTTGAAAATAATTATTCTTATTAAATCGATCTTCAAACAATTCTAGTTATTCAAAAAATATTCGGTTTTAATAAATCAGTTTTTAGACGGTTGCTGATTATGGGAAAAAAATTGCAAGTACTGAAACGGTTTAAAACTGATTTTGAAAAATCGGAACTCTTTCAATTTATTCGCTGTCAGTTACATGTAAATGATATAAAAATGGAACTAACACGAAACAACGTAATGAAACAATTGTTTTAATTTTGTGACTGTAACAGTTTCAATCCGTGTTTACTGGGTAGGTACTAGAACCAGTTGGTTTTTACGGCACTTTTTTAAAAAATGCGATTATTTTTATTATTTGTAGATCATAAATTAATAAATTTTGTTAGAAGAAAGTCTTCTCTGCAGAGGAACATTTTATGTGGGCATCTACATAATTTTTAGTTAAATTTATTTTCAATTGCCATTGATGCTTTTATGCAGTTTACTATAACTAATTAAGTAAAATATAAGATTGAGGCCTCTAGTATACAAGTGCATGTATACAATTTTTAATTTTTCTTTGCATTTTTCTATTTTTAACCAAAAGTAAATCTTAGATATAAGTGTCAATCTCGTCAAAACAATAAAACCAAATAACAAGGAAACTTAATTCTTAACCAAATCATTTTAAAGTTAACCATTTTTTCTCGCGATTGTTATTTTACAGGCAATCGATAATCACCACGGCAAAAAATGTATTATTTATTCAGTAATTCATATAAATTAATCAAACACAAAAACAAATTAAACACGTTTTAATTGAAACAATCTTTTTTACGTTTAAAAAAAAAGGTTTTCTTACGTTTACTTATACAAAATTATACTTTCTATAACTAAAACGATGATTTTTTAAAGGTATTTTTAACTTCTTAATATTCTATAAAACATATTCAATATAAACATTCGGTTTTAAAATACAAGTTTTTTCATATTGTCGTTGTGTTATCATTATGGTTGCATTCTTTTTAAGTTACCGTTAGTTTTATTATGTTTTTCTGTTTAGCTTAAATTTTTCTTACACGTTTTAATCAAGGCGCGTTAATTAATATGTTCTATATTTTCATCTAGTGCTACAAAACTGTTCTAGAAGATCGATCTAGTTATACCAATAGTATAATTTAAAAAAACCATGCAGTCAATCCTGTCTTGTCTTAAAAATAAATTTTGAGTACACACATATTACCAATTTCTAAGTACAGTAGTTTTTAACTAACAGCTACTACTAAATTTAAGGTAAAAATATTTCAGTTAACAATAGTTGCTTAAAACAAATCATAAACAAGGATTAAAACAATTTGGTTAACTAAAAAGAATCATTTGGTTAATTTAACTTTAAATTCATTGAATCAACTCTCGTAGTTGAAACGAATCAGTTACCAAAAATGGTTAAAATTAATTGGTTAACCAAAAATGAATCACTTGGTTAATTGGTTAATTTGACTTTAACTGTTTAACCGGTTACCAAAGGTCAAAATTAATTAATTAATTGTAGTAACAATACTAAAAGTTATCTGTTCACTTAAAACTTAATATTGATTATTGTGATATTGATGTGTAATAGTCACCGCTTTCTATTTTGTCGATTTTCTGTTCTATAATTGCCTGTGTACCGTTATACATCTTTTTAGTTACGTTAGTTACATCGTTTTCTTGCATTTATTCAGCGAGACTGTTCATTTAATAAAAGATTTAAAGACGTTTTTATTAACATATGAATATAACTTTTATCTTGATCACTTTAATAAAGTGAGTTGTCCCAAGCAGGATCTACACTAGCAAAAACTTTTGCAAGAAACAAAAACATCAACGGCAAAACGAAAAATCACATCCTAGGACGTTCTAGGCAGAGGCATTGAAAAATAACAACACAAAACACTTCTTAAAGCTGCTAAAACAGTTTGTAAGTCTATTTTCAGAAGAAAAAGTTTTATTATTTTGTAAACATATGCGATATAGTATAACAACTATTTTATGATTTTCTAAAAACTAAAGTACAAAAAACTGTTTTTTTAACAACAAGAATAGACACAAGATAAAAGCATATCTTATAAACACCCCAAGTAACAAAGTGGTTTTATAATTCTCAAGTTAGAAAAATTTTCAATTTTATTGTAGTTATGTTGTTGCTCTCTAAATGTAAAATGGTTCTATTAAAGTTGTCTGAAAGATTATTTTGTTATCTATTCAAAATGATTTTTAAATCGATGTTTAGAACGTTCTTACAACAAAATTATAAAGTTGCATATGAAATAAGTATAAAAGTGTTTTGTAAACGCTTATATAATATTCGTTATAAGAGATTCACCCCTTAGAAATATTAATTGATTTATATATAGCTATGTCGTTTATCACTTTAGAACTGTTTTATACAACTGTTTTAATAAAGTATGTGACTACGTTATATAATTGTTGTATTAGTAATATTATATAACAATTTTGCTTTCTGGATCAGATTACTCACAACGGAAGTTCCAATATAACTGTTAATTCAAAGGACACAAAGTCTCAGTTATAAAAATTAGAGAAAAGCAGTTATAGAGCAATACTACTATTAAAGCGCAAAATTATTGTGTTAAATATAGTTATAAAACAATTCGGATATACTTGCGTAATAGAAAACCACCTGATTTGCCAGCATATCCACAACCGTTTGTTGAAGAAGCTAAAATAATTATTTCAGAAAGATTAATAATGAATGGATTGCAGCTTATTGTTAAGTTACGCTGCTTTATATGTAATTCGCCTGCTCGACCATTTTCATTCGCTTTTATTATTTAATACGCGATTAAAAATTCATCAAAATATAATCACATTTGTAAAATACGATGCTGTCGTGTTAACTTTTACATAAATTAAGGTAATTAAATTTGAACGTTTTATAAGTTTTCTAATGTGGGCAATTTTATTCACATGTACTATCATTTATCCACCATAATTCGAAGATATACTTAATATAAAAAAACCACATGTATCCTTAGTATCCTTATTTATATTTTTATCATCTCCTACCTTACCGGCTTTAAGACGTTGTCATGTCTTACGCACGGTTGCCAGCTTGTGCATAAAATCATACAACAATTTATTTTCCTACACTATATGCATCATAATTGTTGTATAAGAGTAAATTTGGTAATAAAAATGTTCTATTAAAAAGGGACCATTCTGAAAATGTACTTGCATATATTTACATGGCCGCCATTCACGAGGAACATAAAATTAACTTATATTTAACTAGTTCGACGACAACAACACATCAATTAAAGCTTCTTATACTGGTATCTATCTACTATTGTGATTTTATGATCAAAAATTGAAATTTAACCTTTTTGTTTTTTTACTGATTTTTAAATTGTTTAAATACTCAATAAACCTGCAGCGCACTTAAAATTTTGACCCATCTACTTCATAATTGACAGTAAAGTTTCCTTCGTAGCAAAAAACGACATCCGTGTAGATCTACCTCATTAAATTACGTGTAAATAATATATACTTGTATACGTTGCCATTTTTCATGAAATAACCATCAGTTTTAATTTAAGTAAGTAATAAGAATAATTAACTGTAAATAGCTATAAACGACGGTAAATACGTTGAATTAGTTTAACACCCGCGAATTTCAAAATTAGCTTTGAATAATTCGTCGGGATAAAACCACAACGTAAAAGGACATTGGGGGTAAGCAATGTCGATGCAATTTTGAAATTCGCGGGTGTTAAATTAATTAAACGCATTTACCGTCGTTTATAGCTATTTACAGTTAAGTTTTGACACATAGTAAAATTATACTATGAGATGGCTCTGCCATCAAACACTTTTGAAGAATAATTTAGTTCCGAAAAGTAGTAATTAATAACTGTTTGATTTCATTGAAGCTGCTCTACACTACAAAAATGTTTTATAACTTCATCAAAGCTATTGTACTAAAGAGCCAACCAACTATAAAATATTCATGAAACTGTTTTGTAATTGATATATAACGTTTACGTAACTATCCCATAACAGTGTTGTGTTGGTTTTATAAAACACGTTAAAAAACGAATATGTTTTATAAATATGTGCCTATTTTGCATTTATAACTATTGTAAGAACGTTTTAGTTACGTTTTTAGAACAAAAAGTTTTTTAAATTTTGTTTTGTAAACGTTCTCTCAAACGTTATAAAATATAAAATTGTTACTTGGGACGTTTTATTCTTGTTTTAGTGTTTAGTGTCAGTGTGGTTCCGATACAATTTGTTACGTGCAAAAAAATGTTACAAAATAATTGCCTATTAAATTATAATCAATGTTTCTACTAGTAAATAAAAATCGAAAATTGGCGAGGGCGCCAGGAAGAGTTGTAGCATAAAATAGCGGTCTAGGTAAACACACTTCAAACAAAGCTTTTAGAGTGTAAAGGCTTTGTTACATTTAAAAAATAAAATATATTATTTGTTAAATTAAAATTTGGGAAAAAATGCATTCTAAGTGAATTCATTAAGTTAGACAAACAAGAAAAATATAGCAAATAAATAACGTTACAAAAAAAATAATATGAGTAAAAAGTAAATAACAACACAATAAACAAAATAAAATAATATGGAATCAAATCTTATCACACAATTAAAAGATAAAATAAATTTGTCAAGACCTTTAAACTCAAAATAACATCTAAACAATTTAAAATAAAATTTACGTTAAATTAGAACAAATATTTATTAAAAATTACTTGACAGTTTTCATAATACAATGCTTAAAAAAACATAATAGTCTCAAATGGAAAAAATTAAATTATTTATCTCAGTCTTTTCCCCAAAAATATTTTAGTTTTAATTTATTTTATTTTAAACATGTTTCGACATTATGAAATGTCATCGTCAGTAACTCTACAAACAGTAAAAAATATTAAAAACATAGCTAACAAATAAATTATAAATGAGCATTAATATTATTAAATTGACATATGTCAAAAATAACAATTTGAAATTATCAATAAACATACAGCCAGAAATGATAAAAAATAAATTTAAATATAAAAAAAAAGTAAAGTTAGAATTTCGGATTAAGAAGAGGAGAAGTGCTTATATCGAGAAGTTAATTAGACACGTAGAAGAATTATCATTAGAAAGACGATAAATTTTTAAAATTTCAAGATTGTTGGGATAATTGCCTTTATTACAAAAATGAAGAAATTAAATATTAAGAACAGGAGAAAAGGAATCACTAGTAGACAAAATGTGTATTTAAATGTCTATTAATAAAATAAATATGTTCTTTCAATCTAATTTTGAACTTTCCTCCAGTTTGGCCGACATAAGAAGATATTTATTATTAGCAATATAAGATTTTAAATTACTATTTGTAGAAAAAGAAGTAGAAACGTAAATTGTTTAGACAAATTTTTAAGTAAAAGACAAGAAGGACAAGGAAGTAATAGAACGGTTAATATCATTACTACTAGATTTATTATATATATAAAGAGCTTAACAACATAAACATAAAACTTTATATTCTTCGAACAAGTTTATCTTCTTCGTTACATCAATGTGAGTTTGACACATTAGATTTTAATATTAGAGATTACGTATTGTTTATAATTGGTAATCGTATTCATTCTAACCTTTGTAAGAAACTAATTTATTTACGCAACTGTCAGCTGCGTCCTTTATATTCTTCTAAACCTTATTTTCCAACACATAATATTTCTATTTCTTCTATTTCTGCATCTTTACCTTTAAATCCCAATTCTCATAATATCAATAATAATAATGACATAACTTTCAATCGAGACTTCTTAACCTTAGTAATGTCACTTTTACTTTTGAAGAACATAATTTGTTAAACTCGGGTCGTAAATATAATCTTCCAATTAATATTACTAAAAAGCATGTTGAAACTCTAGCAGTTAGTTTAGAAAATGTTATTCAAACTTATTCAAATCAAAATATATTAATAAACAATAAATAAATAAATAAATGCAAAATTAAAAACAATAAATAAAACAAGCCCTGATCTTTTTGAAAGTAAATTTATGATGTAAACACATAGGTTACACATATATGAAAAGCAGTACAATCTTTTTATAAAGTAGTGTAACGCAAAAAATATTTGCAAATATTTAGAAAACGTCTTTTATGTCTTAAATGTCATAAGTTTTAATTTTTCGTTATTGTAAACAGTCTTTAGCAGTTTTTGTGCACGTAAACGTCTAACTATTTTTGAGAAATTTTGAGACTTTGAGGGCCTCCTAGTCTCTGTTTGAGCAATAAAATGTTGTATTAAACTCTTTCCTGTCTAAATGGAACGCTTTTTTCCCTCGAAGAATTTTAAAAAAAGCGTCTAATTTACACAGAAACTTATTACCAACCCCTACCAGCTGCAGTGGGGTAGTAATAATGGAGGTAGAAAAATTCCAATTGGAATTAATAGTCACAAGAATATTGCCCTAGCCCAGGAGAGGGGAAGTAGGTTAGAAAGAAAAATGCAGCCGAATTTGGAGATAGCTTATATAATAATAAAATAATATGCACTTTGATATTTAAGAGATTTAGAAAATACCCAGAGATACAGGCGCCAGGTAGTTTATTTTGAATTAACAGGTGTAATTCTGGCTAAATTACTAAAGCCGAGCAAAGAAATACATATACAGTAAATATACTTAACTACTTAAGGATACAATAGATATAATAATACATACATATAGTAAGCAAATTAGACCTAAGTTAATATGGACTCTAAATACATACGAGTCGAGAACACAAATTAAGGAAACTTAGTAATTTCTACCGTTAGGGAGTAATTGCAATCATCGTCGAAACAAAATTCTTACTCGTAGAGTAATCCAAACAAATTAAGTAAAATTAAGTACGATTAAACACAATTAAATCATACGTAGTAATATTTAAAGAAAAATTTAAGTAATATTGAAGTAATAATGAGGTAAACGTGTATTCAATTAAAAGGCTTAAGCAAACTTGGTCTAGTCACAATCACACGACCAATTATGAATCGTTAAAACAAATAACACTACATAAAATGTAAAAAAGATAATACTACCTTACTGTCACAGGTAACAATGTTTTACATAACCCGATCGGTCGACTAGTCCAGAGCTCTGTCCAAGTGTTCGTCCTTAGTGGTCGGAAAAGAAAGTAGCTAAAACATACAAAAGTAAGACAGCACCTCCACAATTCACATTTAATGTAGGTTAGCACATAAGCAAAATTACAACAATAGATAGAAGCTGATAATTGAAGTTACGTTTACTTAACTTAAAAAAGAAAATTAGCATTGTAAATTTCCACAGGCTGCATCCAATAAAATTCTGAAGAAACGATCATTCGCCGTAGTTATTCCAAATCGAACAGTAAGGATTAGATAAATTGTCTCAATCAGATATCGTAATTATAACACATAACGGCACTCGTCGCCATCTTTAGCATCGACGCAAGAGAGATGTGCGAGGTTGACTTTCACCCGCCATCTTGTACCCTTTTATTCCTCGTAAACGGTTACATTTAGGAACAAGCAGCCAAAGGAAATAAAGAAAATCGGAAAGATAAAAAAAACCCTCTGTAAATATTTGTCTAGGTTAGCAACAATAAAATGTGTATTAGAAAACTTACCAAGCTAAGAGTTGACCATTTAAAATTAAATTTTTATAGCGGCGTCAAACTTCGTGCTTAGCAACTACAAGACAAGCTGACAAGAAGGAGCAAAATACAAGTAACGCATGCGCTACACTTTGGACCTAGTTCAAACCCGCATCTAATAGTAAAGGCACATTTTATATTTACGTTACTGAATAAAAGAAAACTGGTGCGTTCATTTGAGAACATTACTAAATAAAAAAACGTAACAGTCCCCCCTAGCAAGATAACAGACCGGAGCATATAGAAAAAGAATGAGAACAAATACAACAGAAAATTCTTGAGAGCAATCCAAGAAGAACGAAGGTGAAGAGAAAGAACTTTTCCCAATTCGCAAAGAATCAACAATCCACAAGGTGCAAAAGTCGCATGAAGCGGAAAGATACTCCAAAGAAACAAGAAAGGAAGTATCACAAAAAGGTATGCGTTGGAAGTCGACATTAGTCGGTACGCTATAGAAGCAAGAAACAACGCAGTCCCAAAACATCAGTGAAAGTTAACCCTAAACAAACCAAGAGAAAAAAGAAGAGGTATAGGACAGAACGAAGTTTAGACTACGGTCCAGGACAACGCCCTAAAATCCCTTGAAACCCCAACCCACAGAAACAAAACCCTAATACCCACCCCAAGAAGTTTAAAAAAAAAAAAGAAGGAACGTAGGCAAAACTGAGAGTTACAGGAGTTCTGTGTATAGACCATAAAGTCGCCAAAAATGCGTATAATGTTTATCCACCATCGTGAAAGCAAACCAGAAGAAAAATCTTCAAAGAAAAAAAATTAGCTCAAAGAGCAAGAAAAGAAACTGTAAACATTAATTTGGGTGACATTAACAACGTCGACTAAGTCGTAACGCTTCTGGAAGCAAGCAAAGCCAATGTCCCCGAGTCATCAGTCCATCCCATGAGTACAACAAAGATTTACCCACCCCCAACTACTACATCTCCCCAGAAAGAAGTAAGAAAAAAACCAAACGTAGAAAAGGCAAATATGAATAGTAGTAATAAGAAAACAAAGAGTCCAAAAGAAAAAATCAAGAAACGCAGCCAAGTAGTTACCAATCCTCTTCTACAACACCACTAAGTTTATGGCGCTTACGTTTTCGAGGATATCGTAGAGAGACGTTAATCAAGTTTATTTCGTCGTCTGAACTCGGAGAAGATTCCTTCGAGACAGTGGTATAATCTGGCTTCAGATCCTTTACATGCCAAATACCCTTCGACTTCCCTTTGTCGTCTGACAACTCATATTTCCACGACGACACAACTCTAGAGACTAGAAAAGGACCTACAAATTTAGGTGCGAGTTTGGCGTTAAAATGCCGAGTAGCATCCGAAAGAACATAGTTGCGTAACCAAACTCTATCCCCCATAACAAACTTGACCCTACGACGTAAAGCATAACGTTTTTCAGTAACCTGATAGGCTCAAAGCAAATGTTTTTGAATCGTAGCGTTGATGTTAGTACGTAACTTGGAATCTACTATTGGTGGTTCTGGTTCAACAATTGGAGAAGAGACTAAATTTTCCTTAAGAAGAAGAAAAGAGCTTTGACATTCGTCAGTCCAAAGGAACGAAGTATTTTTCTTAGTTAACGCAGACAAAGGAGCAGTCACCGTAGCAAAATTGGGTATGAATCGTCTATACCAACTAGCCATCCCTATCAAACGTCTAACCTCCGTGACAGTAGTAGGCGGTGAAAGATTCACAATCGCCGAAACCTTGTCTGGATCTACCAAAAGTCCATGTTGATGACAATTCCAACAAGTAACAACCTTTCCCGAAGGCGAAGAAACAACAGGAGTAGGACCTGCACGAGGTCGAGTCACAGTAGGAGTAGTAGAACGTGTAGAAATCTTAGGTAAAGTTGTTTTAACTTCAGAAAATTTAACAGTACGTGTTGATGTTGACGAGTCAGATTGTTCACTGACGTAGGCTAAAGTTGGTTCCAACAAACAAGAAGACTTACGCGAAGGTGGCGGTTTAAACGTATCCACCCGATATTTGTTCAGCTCTAATCGTTTTCCGAGAGCCAGTAACTGAGTGATGGAAGAAACGTCTACTAACGCTAGCGAAGTTTGATAGAACGGAGCGAGATTGCGAAGAATAATAGTCAACTGTTCTTCTTCGGATATTGACTTGGAGAGTCGGCTAAAAAGACTCTGCATGGTAGCAACATATAAGGCCAGAGTTTCCGAAGATCCCATAGTACGAGAACGAATTTCATTCATCAGTCTTTCGTCATACTCCACCGGTAAGAAGTCTGCTTTTAGCATAGCTACCACCTCTTTCCACGAAGATAAAGTTGATTGTTTACTTCTAAAAAGTAAAAGAGCCGGTCGCCTTAACAATTCCGCAGTACCCAAAAACAATTGTCGATAAGACATATTCCTTGTCACTCGCAATTCCTCCACACGAATTAGAAAGTCCAAGAGAGAAGAAGACGAATCGCCAGAGAAAGTTAATCCTAATTTAGAAATAGCCAAAGGATAAGAATCAATCCGAGAAACATGTTCTGGTTCAGTGTCTGATCCAGAAGATAAAAGTTCAGGCTTCTCTGTTAAAGGAATGTTAGTAGAATTCGCTTGAGGGCTAGCAATAGAAGTACGAGAACGAATAGTACGCTTAAAGTTAGTAATCTGCTCTTCGACAGTCACTTTTATAGTATGTATAGCAATAAGAAGTTGATTGCGGTCGTGAAGTTGTTCTTCAGACTCAGCATTAAGTAATTCACAACGTCGTTGCGTGTGTAGCCACAAATTAAATAATCTAGGAAGAGAAGAAAAAGAAAGATTTCCATCAAACGCCTTGCTGAGTGTGTTTAATTCAGCGAGAGATTGATCCAACGCCATCTTGTCGTCTTCAAATGGCAATTTATGCTTCAGTTGAGTAAAGGATTTGTTTAGTTCCGCCTGAATGACATTTCGAACCATTCTCCGAAGAGAATCAACCCTTTCCCCTATCTCAACTCCCCTAGAAATAAGTTCATACTCTAGCTCAGGTTTGTGTAAACGGTTTATATCCCATTTCCACAAAGACATTTTCGAAAGCAAAAAAGAAAACTAGCAATCACTAGTAAAAGTCAAAGAACGCAGAAAAGAAGAAAAATAATAGTAAGCTATCTCGAGGCCCCACGTTGGTCGCTACTTATTACCAACCCCTACCAGCTGCAGTGGGGTAGTAATAATGGAGGTAGAAAAATTCCAATTGGAATTAATAGTCACAAGACTATTGCCCTAGCCCAGGAGAGGGGAAGTAGGTTAGAAAGAAAAATGCAGCCGAATTTGGAGATAGCTTATATAATAATAAAATAATATGCACTTTGATATTTAAGAGATTTAGAAAATACCCAGAGATACAGGCGCCAGGTAGTTTATTTTGAATTAACAGGTGTAATTCTGGCTAAATTACCAAAACCGAGCAAAGAAATACATATACAGTAAATATACTTAACTACTTAAGAATACAATAGATATAATAATATATATATATAGTAAGCAAATTAGACCTAAGTTAATATGGACTCTAAATAAATACGAGTCGAGAACACAAATTAAGGAAACTTAGTAATTTCTACCGTTAGGGAGTAATTTCCCTCGGTGCAATCATCGTCGAAACAAATTTCTTACTCGTAGAGTAATCCAAACAAATTAAGTAAAATTAAGTACGATTAAACACAATTAAATCATACGTAGTAATATTTAAAGAAAAATTTAAGTAATATTGAAGTAATAATGAGGTAAACGTGTATTCAATTAAAAGGCTTAAGCAAACTTGGTCTAGTCACAATCACACGACCAATTATGAATCGTTAAAACAAATAACACTACATAAAATGTAAAAAAGAGAATACTACCTTACTGTCACAGGTAACAATGTTTTACATAACTCGATCGGTCGACTAGTCCAGAGCTCTGTCCAAGTGTTCGTCCTTAGTGGTCGGAAAAGAAAGTAGCTAAAACATACAAAAGTAAGACAGCACCTCCACAATTCACATTTAATGTAGGTTAGCACATAAGCAAAATTACAACAATAGATAGAAGCTGATAATTGAAGTTACGTTTACTTAACTTAAAAAAGAAAATTAGCATTGTAAATTTCCACAGGCTGCATCCAATAAAATTCTGAAGAAACGATCATTCGCCGTAGTTATTCCAAATCGAACAGTAAGGATTAGATAAATTGTCTCAATCAGATATCGTAATTATAACACATAACGGCACTCGTCGCCATTTTTAGCATCGACGCAAGAGAGATGTGCGAGGTTGACTTTCACCCGCCATCTTGTACCCTTTTATTCCTCGTAAACGGTTACATTTAGGAACAAGCAGCCAAAGGAAATAAAGAAAATCGGAAAGATAAAAAAAACCCTCTGTAAATATTTGTCTAGGTTAGCAACAATAAAATGTGGATTAGAAAACTTACCAAGCTAAGAGTTGACCATTTAAAATTAAATTTTTATAGCGGCGTCAAACTTCGTGCTTAGCAACTACAAGACAAGCTGACAAGAAGGAGCAAAATACAAGTAACGCATGCGCTACACTTTGGACTTAGTTCAAACCCGCATCTAATAGTAAAGGCACATTTTATATTTACGTTACTGAATAAAAGAAAACTGGTGCGTTCATTTGAGAACATTACTAAATAAAAAAACGTAACAAACTCGTTAAATAAACTACTATTTTGCGTATTTTTCTGATAAAGCAACGACGCTAAAATCATCTACATTATGATCAACTTATCTACTCAATGCTAAAAGCTACTTTCTCTGCAAAGAATAAAATCAACTTATTTAAAAATGCAGTGTGGGATGCAGACCAAGAAATCTAAAACCTTCAGCAAAAATTAATACTGGAAATTCTAAAACGATGCTCCTGTTGAAATGTATTTATGTAAAGTTTGCTTTTATGTAATTTTTGTAAGCATATTTTACAGTTAATTGAATTGAGTCTATGCTATGGACTGTTTTCATTATTGGAATTAAAATAGATGTTAGACATGTTGAATATAAAGAATTTCTGCTAGCGATCAATATAACTGTTTTAAAACCAAAAAATAAAACATTGATGGTGACAAATAACAATAAAAAATTACATTAATTATTTAGTTTTCTACCGAAAATATATTGGATTAATGCGCAGGGGAGAGAATACTTCGCCGAGATTCTATTTGAAATAAACACCATTGCAAAAATCATAAGAAATATAGCCAAAATCCTTAATTTATTCGATTGTACACAAAACAATGCTTTAGGTAATCGTCGGCTACTTTGTTAGTTAACAGAGAAGGCAATATTCCACAAGTAAAACGCCATAGAGGTTAGAGAAGTTGGTCGGTCGCAAAAAACTATATAAATGATAATATTAATAAAAAAGTTCAGATAAAAAGAAAATTTTGCCAGTTTTCCAGCTTACAATTATCTAAATATTGAAATTGCAAGTATTAAAAATATTGAACTTTTGAACAAAAACTTAAAATTGAGTATAAGGAATTCCTATTAAAGATTGTCAAAACCTAACAAAAAATGTGTATGCATTACTAGAAAAAGTTACTTTTTTGAACTCGAGTGATTGTCGCCCTTCGCTTCGCGCTGACAGCAAACAAAAGTTGAACTTTCAGCTCTAAATACACAAATAACTAATTTATTAAAAATGTATATCGTAGTACTTTGCTTATAATAATGATTATGCATATTAATAAATTGACATATTTTTTAAAACAATTATTTAAATAATTTCTACAAAAAAGTCTACCTATTTAATTACTTATTTTTATGTCAAAATTGAATTAAACAAGTTAAAAAATAATAAACGCAATTAACAAAAACTTCAAGTAGAAATTTAATTAAAAACTTCACGCCAGTTTAAAAACGCAATTAAATTCTATACAACTTTTTCAGACGAATCTAAGTTGTCTAAGACGCCTTTGCTTATGATATAATAACGTATAAAACATTTTTCATCCTAAAAAATACGCTTATAAGTAAAAATTATCGCGCTATTAATAATACGAATACAATTCAAGAATAAATTGAGTTTTTAATTTAAATTTAAAAAATAAAGTATTAACAATTAATGCATAATTTTATGAAGCGTAATGTATGTATACATTTTTAAATTTATTCTGAATATAATTGTTAATAATTTAATTTTACTTTTAACTATTAAATTATATACACAAATTGTGTTTCGAATTTTGAATAAAATGCATTGTGCATCGAAATACTAAGAAATATATTGCATTTTATTGAATTAACTAAACTAGCACGGAACTAATTACGTAAGTTTAGAGCTTTGCGGTACTCAACGTTTAAATTGCACACGAACAAATTATCGACTTTAGCCTAGAGAAACTGATTAAATAGTAATTTGAGCATAAAGAAATAATTAAAAATAGAAGATGGTTGCACTTATATATAGTATTATATCACACATTTTTAAAATGTTGTTTTGTTGTTTGTTTTTGCAATCCACTACATTCTAAGGGTTTTAATAACGGTTTGAATAATAAATATGTCGAGAATAGCATGAAATATTAGGTAGTGCACTAGAGGATATACAGTATCCGCAGCTATAGCGGTTAGCTCTAGAAAATATTATCTCGCTTATAATTAGAAAATATTAACACCGTTAACAACGTATTAACCAAGCTGCGCTGTTAAAATTAGTTTTTTTTATATAAAACAACGGAAAGAAATATATTTTTAGTTTTAAATGTAAGTAATTGAAATCTAGCGAAGCAGTACGAAACGATCGTTCTCTTGTGACATATCACACTGAAGCTTAATAGAAACGCCACGTTCGTTAAAATCAGATACACTATTACACATCTGCAGGAGTTCATCACAGAAAACGACTTGCTACTGACGCAAATATTCTCAAATGTTTAAAATTAAAATTAGTCAAATATTTAAAATCAAACTTAATCAGTCATGCAATTGAAAATTTATGCAAAGTACCCCGATAAACTTAAAAAATGGGTATCGTAAAGTCTTTGAAGCTAAACAGAAGCTACAAAATTATGCAAAATGTATAGCCGCATATTTTAAAAGGTTTTGAAATGCAGACAACTTTAAACACATGGTAATACAAAACTCGGCTTAATGCAGGTCATAATTTTTGTGCTTTAAAATTCTTTGTACTTTAAAATTTGAAAAATTTAGTGTAGTAGTTTCTAGTTTAAATTAATTTTACTACAAAAGTAATAAAATTTCTGTTGTGTGCTAAGAAATTAAAAAATTTGTGCTAAATAATTATTTGAATTTGAACAATGGCACTATAAATTTTAATTATAAAAAATAGATTAAACTTTGAATCAATACAAATTTTTATTAAACGCAATGTTTTATTTGCTTACTTACTGTTATACTACAATAAAACTAAAAAATACAAACAAATCTAATCTACATTAACTAAAAACGCAATTAATTTTATGTAAAAGAATTGGTTTATTATATTTCGAATTATCTAATTAGTAGAAAATTGTTTTAGGAAACATTTTTTTGTACTTACACAACACAGTACAGTATTATTTATGTAACGAATAATCAAATATATTTGTTAGTTTACTATGCCAATTGTGTTTTATACAAAATTAAATTTGGTGCATAGTAATTAGAAAGGCAAAAAAAATATAATTACGATAGACAAAATTAGTAAAAAAAGATAAACCAAAATTAAATTAAGAAATATTAGAAGAGACAATCAAGACAAAGCAAAATAAAAACCTAAAATTGAATATAAATTAACATAAACCAAAATACAAAGAAATATAAAAGGTCCTGTCGTACACAAAGAAGAGTTTTATATTATCTTTCCATTTACAAATAGATGAAAATTATTAAAAACAATTCCAATAGGCAAAGTGAAATGAACTACATTACTCAAAAAAACAAACGCCGCACATAATAGTATTTTACTCAAAAAACTGAACAAAAATAAATCGAAACAAAATCAGAAATTTCCCAAAACGGTTGCTATTTAAAATGCTTTAATGTATAAAAAACCATAACTTAATATTTTGTTTTAAATAAATTGGACAGGTTGTCGGTGCTTAGTCGTCTTCTAAGTGTCGTAGTAGTTGGTCGTACAGAACAACACAGAATTTATTTTTCAGTTTGTAATTAGACACCTTTTAAAGTGTGCTTTGGAGTAAAACGTTGTAATTTTTATAATGAATATTGTTGAACTAAGTATGTAATAATATTATCATTGATTTATTTCAAAATAACAAAGAAATGCTTGCCGAAAATTGCTTATTACATTTTTTATAACAATTTCTTAATGGGCAAATAAGATGTAATATTCACATTTTTCAAGAAGTATTGGTTTTGATATCCCATAGAGGAAAGTACCATAGGCCCAGGCTTGGTCCAGGCTTGGCCCAAGTCTGTACAAGCCTGGGCCAAGCCTATAGGCCAGGCTTGGGCCAGCTTTGGAAAAAGTCTGGAATGATAACCATGACCCAGTCCTGGTCGCTAGGCCTGGGCCATGCTCAGTTGCCAGACCTGGGCCATGCTCAGTTCCTAGACCTGGGCCATGCTCAGTTGCCAGACCTGAGCCATGCTCAGTTCCCAGACCTAGGCCATGCTCAGTTGCCAGACCTGGGCCATCCTCAGTTGCCAGACCAGGGCCATGCTTAGTTGCCAGTACTGGGCCACGCTTAATTGCTAAAACTAGCTCAAAATTAAATGCCAAGAATTAAGCATTAATAAAACAATGGAATAAATAATTGTATGAACGTATTTACACTTTATTGTTATTACTTGTATTATGTACTATTTAAATTACATAAAGTTTTTTAATTACTATTTAGATCTCGTCTTAAATTATATTAATATTTAGTTAGTACAGTGATTATTCTTCATCACTAGTTCACATTCAAGTTCAACTCATTTTGGCACCTTTTGTGTGATATTTTTTGGTTTTTTGTATCACTAGGGTCATTAACGTCACTCGCACAGCTGATGTTTACACTTTGATTATTTAAGCTTTGCCGGTTAACATCTAAATTAGTTTTTTTATTCAAAACTTTTTTGGTTTATTTAACGCACGCCATCTTTAAACTCTAAGGTAAGAATCAGACATAATTACTTTTAGTATCCTCGCCTCGTGATAATTGCTGAGTAAACAAAAGAAATTATATTTGAAAGTTTTTTCCTTCTAGTTAAAACGTACTAACATTAAATGACTGTATAACTGAATCTCGGAGATTTGATTCATCACCTTTACTACTCTAGCAATGAGAAAAATCTTACATTTAACTAACAGATGATGTAAACAAGGATGGCGGCTGCGCTAAACGAAAATACCTGAATCTCGCCATACGTAACCGAACGGCTCAAGTTTCAATTTTACACTTTCGATATTATCATAACTCAACTTATTAACCAATTTTTTAAAATTTTTAACATTGAAAAAAAATTATTATTGCTATTTTCTTGGATAATCCAGCCTTGGCCAAGGCTGGGTCAACCAGTCTTGAACTAAGCTTGGGTCCCTATGGAATAGGAAGGCTGGGTTATCTAGGCTTGGGCCAAACTTGGATTCACATGAAATGGCCAAGGATGGGTTATACAAGCTTGGACCAAGCTTGGCTAATAGTTTGCATGGCCGAATCTGAGTCAACCAGTCTTGGCCCAAGCTTGGGTTTCCACGAAATAGCCAAGGATGGGTTATGCAAGCTTGGGCCAAGCTTGGGTAAGAATTGGCATGGCCGAGGATGGGTTAACCAGTGTAGGACCAAGCTTGGGTCTCCATGGAATGGCCAGGGCTGGGTTATCCAGGCTTGGGCCAAACTTGGATTCTCATGGAATGGCCAAGGATGGGTTATACAAGCTTGGGCCAAGCTTGGCTAATAATTTGCATGGCCGAAACTGGGTCAACCAGTCTTGGCCTAAGCTTGGGTTTCCACGAAATAGCCAAGGATGGGTTATGCAAGCTTGGGCCAAGCTTGGGTAAGAATTAGCATGGCCGAGGATGGGTTAACCAGTGTAGGACCAAGCTTGGGTCTCCATGGAATGGCCAAGGCTGGGTTATCCAGGCTTGGGCCAAACTTGGATTCTCATAGAATGGTCAAGGATGGGCTATCCAAGCTTGGGCCAAGCTTGGCTAATAATTTGCATGGCCGAAGCTGCGTCAACCAGTCTAGGCCCAAGCTTGGGTCCTCATGGAATGGCCGAGGCTGAGCTACCCAGTCCTGGGCCAAGTCTGGGCCAATACAGGTACGCCAAACTTAGGTTTCCCAGTACTGGCCCAGGTCTGGCCCCGTTGTCTAACTCTGGGGTTTCCTGTATGGGATAACACGAAAAAAATTATATAAAATGCTCAAAAAACTCAAAAAGTCTAGGTGGCCTATTGCAAACAGAACACGTTTTTTAAAAGAAAAGCTGTCATAGAAATACTTCATAAAGTTACAAGAAAACTTGATCATCCATTAAAATATTTTGATGATTTGTAAAATCACAGTAAAAGACTCAGACATTAGAAGATACGAGTAAATCTGGAAACCTCATACATGCTATCCAAATGAAACTCTGAGAGAGTGATAATCTGGATATTAAAACTATTCCTACAAGAGATGTTAAATATCTAAATAGTCGTATAATGCTTTAGTATAAAATTTATTTTCGATACGCCCACTTTTCGTTGTTAAGTAGGGATGGGATGTCAAATTTTAAAATACGATTTGTTTGAAGTAGGCAGACATCCTCTAGCGTTGTGTACGCCCAACAAAGCTTTCATTGTTAAGCATTAATCGGATTTTGTGGTGATCTGAGTAAAAGTTTTTATTTGGGATGAGAATTTATTTTTTGTATTGTGGGTTAATTTCATTCTTCCATAATTGTCTGCAGCGGGTTTCCATACCTCCACCCGTATTCTTTATCTTTGGAGTTGACAAGCACGTTGTAATTCAAAAATTTCCATGATAGCACCACTTAGACTTCTAAGAGGTTGAATACAATTCATCATATTGAAGAAAACCGTTACCAAATTTACGAAGTTAATTGGAGGAAAACTCTGCGAATTCGCTTATTTTAAGTGACCGTATGAATCAAAAAAAGATTTGTACGTTACTTTGTGTTAGATTTTAATTAACATTTAGGTAATAGTGGTAAAGAGCTAGCTAATCCCCTACTTAAGAAAAACTAATTGTAAGTATTACACTTTCTAATTCTAATTTTTAGTTTTTTGGTGGTCAGTCGATTGTAAAAACGTCAGTACGTACATGTTAGATCGTTAACACAATTAATTATAAAATCATTTTGTTGTGTCACATATTATTATTATTATCTAAATCTTCGATTTTCGTACTTTTGTATTTTAATTTACACATCTAGTTATTTCTCTTCTGAATGTAAAAGTTAGGCCGACTAGGTCACTGTGCTGTATGACGTAATGCCCAGTTAAAGGCGCAGTTTATATTTTGTCTGTGATACCAACCTACGCGCTAGTGATAAAATTTATATAAATATACTTTTGTACCTTCTTTTTCTTATATTTCTTCTTCTTCTTCTAACTACTGTCTGTAATAAAATAAATATTTATTCTGTGTTACCACTTTTATAGTTACGCTGGTTTTCTTGTAACAACAAGAAAAGAAGCAACAGCTAACACAATTTCTCCGGAGAGGGAGTCGCAGCCTTCATGATGGGAACTTATAGATTAATGCTAAAAAAGGCGCCAAG
This sequence comes from Aquatica leii, assembly GCA_035610365.1. Taxonomy (NCBI): domain Eukaryota; kingdom Metazoa; phylum Arthropoda; class Insecta; order Coleoptera; family Lampyridae; genus Aquatica; species Aquatica leii. Next base: position 104,219,192 of record CM069436.1, on the reverse strand, counting down.
ACGATGAAGGATTAAATTAGGAAGATATGGTCTAACTCTACTCGTAGCTGGAAAAGAACAAATAACACGACAGAAGTAATAACACAGAATATATATTTATTGTATCACAGAAGTAGTTAAAGAAGACGAAAACAGTATATATCGTCACGCATCTACGTGTCCTAATCGATCTAACTTTTACATTTAACGAAGGAATGACTTTACTTTATTAGTTAAATTTCAAGAAAACGAAAATCAAAGTATCGAGAATTAAAGCGCAACCGATAAGTATATGACACACAAAAAAAGAGTTTATTATTAATTGTGATTACAACCTAGTATGCACGTGTGGCCATTCGAATAATCGACATGACTAACAAAGTAAAATAGAAAATGCAATACTTACAGTTGTGTATTATTTAATAGAGGATTAGCTAATTTCGTACCGGTCTGACCTAAAACGTAATATGCAATTTGACACAAGCGTACATACTGTGTTAGCACAAGTAATTTAATTTAATGCATATAATATTTGACGTAAGAAAATGCGCCGAGATTTTTCTTCCTATAAAGTGGTGTACAACCCCTTAGCCTTCAGCGACCTGAGGTCATGAAAACTTTTCGACAAACAGCTGTTACCAACGTCACTGATAAGATTACAGGTAAAAGGATCGGACCCGCGAAGGAATTAATTTAAGCCCCCAATACAAATAAACGTTACAAAATCACATACCTCAAATAAGCTTTGACTCAACACTACGCAAAATTTGTCCACATATTCACGTGGAGTGGCGTGAACCAATTTAATAATGAAAGCCTTGTTGGACCAGAGGGACCGCTAAGATTTTACAAAACGTTAGCAGGAAATGAATTCTTTTTGACAACCGGCTACGAAGAAAAAGGTAGAAGACGTTGAGGGACACATTTTATACTTGAAAAATTTTTATACTCGAAAATTGAACTACCAACTTTTTAAAACAACACTATCTTGTCATTTGTTCTTTTTTAGCTACAGGTAGATTTAAACAGTGTCTCTCATTTTAGTCTTTTACTGCGCCTTGTTAAATTATTTTATAATCTAACGCCACGAAGCCTACGACTCTATCGCCGGAACAACCGAGTTAGTGGTTTCTTTTAGTTACGAGAAAAACCATTTAACAACAGTTAACTCCAACTAATTTTTACTAAACTTATCCTTTAACTTAATTAACACTAATAAAATGAAGATATTTAAGAAAAGCAACTGACACGTAATTTATATATGCGACTATCACTCGATGTTTATAAACACTGTTCACAGATAAGTAGCACTTTGGTTTATTTATGTAAGTTGATATTTATTTTCACTGGCATACTATAATCACTATATATCTATACCAATTTTTCACACTTCTGACTAGACTAACTTTTTCCGGACACCTGTTATATATTTTTACTTTATCAGAATCCAGAATAATTTATCTTTTTTGAAAGTCGTATCAAAGTTTACAAACACTTTGGGAACGCTTCAATATAAAAAATTTAGTAAATAAAAAACAAAAAAAGAATAGAAGTCGTCATATGAATAGTTGTAGATTTTAATACTTTATTTTCGATATAGTAGTTTTAAACGAATTATTTTTTTGTTTCCTCAAACATGTTACCTAAAATCTAAAGTTGTTATATACATACATATCATTAGTAGAAGACTAATAAATCGGACAAAGCCATAAAATATGTTAGAGGTTCTCCGTGCTTGTGGACAATACCACGTTTAAATCACACTGTTTTAGAGATGGCTATAGGTGAATATAAGCAAAATAGACAGTTTATGAGAGCGCTGTATGCGTTAAAACGTTAATAAAAAAATTTTGCCGGATAAAAAAGGTCCACAATAACCAGTATAAATCAAAATCGGCCAATTGATACTTACACACGTCAACAAGTTATCACAGCTTAATTAAAAAAAGAATACAAAGGTAAAATTATTCAGTGAGCACCAATTAATAAAACTTTTCTGGAAGTATAAATCGAGTACATTTTTTGTTTCATAAAATTGTTCTATATAAGCAAGACATAAAAGAAAGTGAAACCTCACACGTAGTATAGTGCCCAAACCAACTATTAAGGAAGTAAATAAATACGGTGCATAGCGTGCTACAATCATGCAAAATGACTTTCATATTCACAACTAATGTATAATCGTACTTTGAGAATGATCTATTTATTTTTATGATGGCCTGGAATAACTATGAAGAAAACCTGTCAGACAAGCAGCACAAGTTATTAGTATAAACGTTTTACGTTCAAAAGAAGTTGAATTAATGTAACTCAATGTTGCCAACACACTAATCAAAACACTAGATGCAAAATAAAAAGTACGTCCACCGCTACTATTACTACTATTTGACAGTGTAATGTCATTTCTTGTCGGATGACTTAGTTTGGCATTTTTATTACGTTAATCGTAAAGTAAACACGTAATATTAATACTCAACAAAAATTTCTAAAAATGGTATTATCAGCTATAATACCCCTAGAGCATTGATAATACCGAGATAATTTTGTCATAGAGATTGTAGAAAGCGTGTTTCTTGGTAATATCACGAGGCCGAAGGCCGAGTGATATTACCTCAAAGAAACACGCTTGAAACATTCTCTACGACAAAATTTTGAGTATTTATCAATGCTCGAGGGGTATTCGGTAAGATAATTTTTTACTACTTTTCATGTTGTTTAATTAATTAATACAAATTAATTGTGTTTTTTAGTGTATTTTCTAAAAGAATTTTGTTAATTTTCTTGTTAAAATATCAGAAAATCTTTGTATGATCATTATGAATTGATTTACTATCTGACATTTAATTTGACATTTGAATATATCATGTCTGCTTTGCCCGATAACACCACTACCGTGGTGTTATCGCTGTAATCCGTTGATGATTGGTTGAATTTTAAAAAATGCAATAAAATCAAATTTTTTTATTGGTTAATTGATACAGTAAAAAATTATCAATAAAAATAAAATACAAAATTAAACAGTAAACTGATGGCTGTAGAATTTTTGCTGATGCATGCTACGCTTATTCGTTTTGCATTTAAACCTAATTTTCTTTCTTTTCTTTTATGCAATTTTATGAACTACGTGTTTATACAACAAACTTTATATTGTTAATATCTAAGGTTAGAATCAAATCTAATTCATGGTCGTTAATTTTGTAATAAAAAATATAATAATAAAAACGTATTAACAAAAAATGTGAAAAATACATTTAATAAAAGCAAAAATAATTATTTTACCACGGCAGCAGTCGAAGACACAGACCTCTGAGTGTAAGCCTGAATAAAAATAAATACAAAGACTCGAATTCCTTTAATTTATTAACTATAACATAATACACTATTTACATTAAAGAAAAATGAACATTATTTGAATCAAAACAATATTTATAATAAAACAGTATTAGAATAAAACAAAATTTGGGTTAAAACAATATTTGGGCGCCAATCACCTTTAAATTGGTGATGAATAAAAAGCATAAAATCTTATACCTAATTATTAATTGATATTAAATTCAAAAATAGTAAACGTTTAATTTGTTATCGAGTATGTATTCCGAAAAGTTTTAATAACACAATTTAATTAATGTGAATGTAAAATGTAGTAACATAATTCCAGTTGACTCACCATATTTAATATGACGTTATCGGATATCTTCTATTTTTAGCACATTCTTTGTTGAAGTGATAAGATTCTTCCAAAGGAATGTAGATTTCCAAACACAACAGCAGGCATAAAACCAATGTATAAAGATCCAATGAATAATAAACTCCAATAACAGAAAATCCAGTAAATAAAAGACAAAACCAAAATAAAAGATTCAGTAAATAAAAAAAAGGACCCTAAATATAAACAATTAGAATGGTTTTTTAAATGACATGATGTACTTACGCTACATTGAAATGCAACGGCCTTCAAATAAATTCCTTTGTCTAATCGTATTGCGTAACATTGTGAAATCACTAAAAATGTTGAATTCAATAGAAAAATTATATCAAAACAAAGGTAAACTCACCAACAATTAGATGGAATGAATAAAAATTAAATTGTATGCGTTTTTACGCCATAATCAAGAGAATTTGTCTTCCTTGCATCACTCACGTGAAAAACCCAAGATTGCTCAAACGGAAGTGCAAGCTTAAGCTATTACTCAGTCGTTTTGACACCACGCGACGTTGCCAAACTGAATAAATTTACGTGCAATATTAGTTGGAGAAGATAAACGAATGTAAAATTGAATTTTAATGTAATGAACTCTAACGGGACGTTACAATTTATAAGAATTACCTTTCCAAACGAACCTTAACAAACTAAGGTTAGAATCAAATCTAATCCATGTTCGTTAATTTATAAGAATTACTTTTTCAAAACAAACCTTACCAAACTAAAGTTTTTCTACCACCGTATGGACTAAACAAGATAAAATAGTAGCATATATGTTGTATTTTGTATCAATTCTAATTTATTGTCATTTTGCGAGTGTTTGTGGTTGAAACTTATTATTTCTATTTGAGCTAAATGGGATTTGTTTAAAACTATGTCTAGACGGGAAAACATTGCAGTAGATAATTTAAAACGTTAATTTTTGTAGTAAGCAACAGTGAGAATTGTCACAAATATATTAACTTTTTGTTAGAAATTAAATTAATATTAAATCTGTATTAGGGATATTAATCGTACTGCATGCTTTTATTTAATGTTCATTTCTTTCTTATTAAATACGCTGGTGCGATGTGTTGCCAATTATTATGTTACCATTTGGCCTGTGAGATCTTACTTTTAATTAACGTTCTTTATTAAATTTTTGTACGTTGTTGATTTGTGACTTTGATTTGTAATTGTGTACCGGTGTGGACCTTTTTTTGTTGCGGGTTGCTACTTTGTTTGATCCGAAAAAATAGTTCTGTAAGCGTATCAACAAATATGGCACGTTTATAAATTTACTATTTTGATAAATTCTACATCTGGTTCCTAAGAACACAAAAATTTTTATTTCTTGTATATTAAAATTCCAATTAATTAAAAATTAATTATTATATAGATAACTATGTCGAATTTGTTTGTTGTAACTGTGGAAACTACATCAGAGTATCCTAGTGCTGAAGAGTTCCAATAGGATGAAACAGCTGTCCACTTGTCTTTGATGATAGTTTCTGCACTTACACAAACAAAATTTTTACTGTTTTCGTTTAAGTTAGTGAATCTAATTTTCCGCTAATATTCAAAAAAAAATTTGAAATTGTGTGGTTTAAATTCAAAATACTAACTACATCTTCATAGTCATCTAAATAATAATTCACTATTAGTGGCTCTTTTATACACGTAGGTAGCGTTGACCACCGAATTTGCAATTAAAAATTAATAATTTTGTTTAATGTATAATCAAATACAAATTTTAAAAATCGACTTTACATTGATTTTTATTTATAAACAAAATAAAGTTTTTTAAATGTTTATAAATAATTACTGAAGAATATTAAAAAATACATTTTTTATAATTAGTTACAAAAGATAATTTTCTGTAGTATAAACAACAAAGGATCAATGTTTTTGATGTGAAATTTGTAAAATTATAAAATTGATTATTTCAGTCTTTGTATTCAAATTCTTTATGGATATAATATCCGCCTAAATGCCTTATTTTTAATTTTTGTGTCAAAAACACCAGATTTTTATAATTTCAGTATTTAATAATATTATAAAAAAATATACACATACATAATATATAAATATAATTATATTAATTCTTTATGAATTTATTATCTGCAATTTAAAATACTTTCATTTTAGTTTAAAGTTTAAAAGAAGTAAATAAAAAACAATTGAATTTTTTAGATTCATAACCTTATTAAAAAATAAAAACAAATATACCTTGTAGTGCAAACAAAGCAAACATAATAAAGGAACTTTGAAACAGAATAGTTTTAGGCAATATTAAATTATGTTTGAGTTTCTGTTTGTCTTAACCTAAAAACATATGAAGTTAAGATACAAATTTTCATAATACGTAATAATTTAATAAATTAAGTGTTAAATGTTATACGTTTTTAAAATGCACTAATTTGTCATATTATTTAGCAAAAATTGTTTTAAAAAAATTGGTTATAATACACTGTTAAAATTTGACAACGTAAACTAAATATATGTTATTTAAATTTTCTTTATTTCAAATGTTGAAATTGAAAAATAAAATATTTGATAACTTTGTTATAAAAAACTTTCTATTGAACTTGCATCTCAAAAATCTTTTTATATTTGATTATACAAACATCATTGTTAATTGAAGTAAATTCAAACAGATTAATTGATAAGCGCTAATATTACTATTTATAAACATTTATAATTTTGAAATAACTTAAAATAAGTAATGTTGAGAAAATACTTTCGAGTTTGAGTTTGAGACGTCGAAACATTTCCATTTTTCATAAATAAATTGTCAACATGTTTACTTACGTATTAATTTCTTTACAGTATACAGGATGTCAGAAAAAAGAAAAAATTGTCTAGATACCAAAATTTGCTGAATAAAAAAAAAAGAAAGGAAGAACTGGAAAATCATGTGAAAATTACTTTGCCAAATATTAATAACAACCATAATACAGCAGAAACCCAATATTCTGAACTTGTACTTGAAAGAAGTGTCAGCAACAGACAAGAAACTGATCTTCTAAAAAAGGAATCCATCAACATCTTTAAGTTCCGCTGATAAAGAGAAATCTGTTAGTATACGCTAAAATGTAGTATAATTATAAGTGCGGCAACATCGCAAATAAGTATTGTATTCTATTATTATTTGTAAGCATGTATGAAGTTAGTTACAGTTGTACATGTATGTAGAGATGATATAATAAAAACGTGCCAATGTAAATAACAGGTTATGGACTCAGGAACGTATTAAAGTTGAATAAAAGTATAAAGAAATAATATTGGCACAATCAAGTAAAAATATGTCTATAGAAGCTCTGAATGGCAAAAATTATAGTAATTTGGTTTTTCGAATGCGGATGATTTTAGCTGAAAATGATGTTCTGGAATGTATCGAAAAAATCACAAACGCTGATCAACTTGGAAGTGAAAAAGAAAAGAAAAAATATGTAATGAAAGAAAATAAAGCGAAATCTCTAATAGTACAATGTGTAAACGATAGTCAATTGGAATATTTAAGAGAAAAAGACACGGCATAGGACATGTGAAAAACATTGCAAGGGCGATATGAGAAGAAAGGATTACCGGAACAATTATATCTAAAAAGAAAATTGCTTTCTATGAAAATGGATGAAGACGAGTCCTTGGAAGAATTTATTGAAAGTTTTTAAGAGATTGTTAGAAAATATAAGAATTCCGGGTGTGAAATGAGTGAACGTGAATGAATGAATGTTTTATTAAGTTTACCTAAGTCATATGAAACTGTAGTAACAGTAATAGAGAATAATCCAGATTTGAACTTTGAATCGGTAAAGAATAAACTTTTGGCTAAACACGAAAAAAAAGATTATCGAAACGAACAGAAAATAAAAGAAGTGCAAATGCATGTGCATTTGCAACACACAGAAACGGTAGTTTTAGGTGCGGAAAGTTGGGCCATTATGCAAGAAACTGTTGGAGAGAATCGAAACAAAGCGAAACATTTACAAGTTCGTATGGAAGCAGAGGTGTAAACAGAGTAAGAAGTAGAAGTCATTTTAGAGGTACATTTACAAATCAAGGTAGAAGTTTCAACAACCACAGGACATACCATGTTTAACAAGATAATGGTGACGCAGGTGAGAACAAAGACAGAAGTGTTTGTTTCATAGGTGAGACATATGCTAATAGTGTAAAAGAATCTGATAAAGATGTGATAAGTTCTTTTATTGATTCAGAATGCACTGATCACATGATTAGCGACAAGGCATATTTTTCAGATTTTTTGATACTAAAGGAACCTATAAGAATTGCTGTAGCTGTAGGTGTAGGAAATATACAGGCATTTATTTATGTAAGAAATAAAAAGGTAAAATGTATAATAGAAAACGTTTTGTATGTTCTAGAATTAAGAAAAAAATTATTGTCCGTAAAGAGATTGGAAATCGCAAATGTTTTTTTTTTTGAAAATGGAGAGGTTAAATTAATAAAAGAGGAAAAAGTATTAAGAATAGGGACACTTACAAATCTGTACGAAATATTATTCGAAGTTTCAGTTGCTGAATGTCTAAATGTTGAAAATGTAGAAAATAATTTCATTAAATGGCATAGACGTTATGCGCATATAGGTTTCTCGGGTCTAAAAGAAATAATAAGAAAACAAATTGTTACGGGTATTTAAACAAATATAGCATTTTTAAAAGTAAACTTTTGTGAACTGTGCGTAGCAGGGAAATTTACACGTTTACCGTTTGGTAGTAGATCTAAGGGTACTAGAATTTTAGATATTGTCCATACGGATGTTTGCGGACTGAGAAGTCCTGTTGAGAGTAATGGTGGGAAATATTTCGTGACATTCATCGATGATTTTTCTAATTTTACATGTGTATACATATTGAATAGAAAAAATAAGATTTTTGTTAAGTTAGAAGAGTATTGCGCTATGGCAGAACCAAAATTTATTTGCAAACTTTCGAAGTTGCGATGCGATAATGGTGGTGAATATAACTCAAAAAAATTTATAAAAAAAAGATAAAGGGATAATGTTAGACTATACAATTTCTGATACACCACAACAAAATGGTAAGGCGGAAAGAAAAAATAAGAATTTGACTGAACGTGCTAAGGCATTATTGCATGATTCAGGATTACCTAAACAATTTTGGGGGGAAGCTGTTTTAAATGCAAATTATGCAATGAATAGAGGGATTACAGTAGGTTTAGAAAACAAAACACCGGCCGAATTTTGGTTTAACGTTAAACCAAATGTAAAAAATTTTCGAAGTTTTGGTTGCACTGCGTATAGTCACACACCTAAACAATTTAGAGACAAATTTGATTCTAAGGTTGTAAAGTGTATAATGTTAGGATATGCTCCCACGGGATACAAGTTGTGGAATTTAGAAAAGAAAAAACATATAACAGCAAGAGATGTTGAATTTGACGAAGAAGTTTTTATTATAAAAACAAGGTAGTTGAACCAGTTGTTGAAAAGGTAGACGAATTTGATATTAGTAGCATAGAAAGAAATGTGAGCGTCGATGAAAATGTTAAAACTGCTGGGAACAAGAATCTTTTAGAATTAAATAGTCTACAAAACAAACGGAATGCTAAGATACCTTTACAATGAAGACAAATATAAAACCAGGTTAGTAGTGCGAGGTTCTGCCCAAGAAAAAGATTATGATGATATATACTCTCCAGTTGCAAAAATGACAACATTAAGAGCGTTATTAGTGGTAGAAAATCAATTAAAATATTACTTCCATCAATTGGATGTAAAAACGGCTTTTTTAAATGGAAAGTTAGATGAAAACATTTATATTTCACCTCTTCAAGGAATAAATGGTAACACAGATAAAGTTCTAAAGTTGAAAACGGCTTCATATGGCCTTAAACAATCGTTCAAGTGCTGAAATGCTGAGATAAATGATTTTTTGTTAAAATATAGGATTTAGTAGATCAGATAATAATCATTGTTTATATTTTATAAATGAAAAAGTCAATAGAATATTTTTGTTATTGTATGTTGATGATATGATTGTAGCTGTGCCAAATTTGCATGAAATAATTAAGATGAAAAATTTGTTAACTAGTAGGTTTGAAATAAAAGGGTGTTTTGAAACGTTTTCTTGGATTGGAAATAATTTATGATCAAAAAAGAGGTATTTTAAAATTACATCAATCAAGGTATTCAGAAAACGTTTTGAAGAAATTTAATATGATTAATTGCAATGGATCAAGTATTCCTAGTGATCCTAAAATGAAATTTGATTCGATTAACAACAAAGAAAAGGTAACAAAATATCATTTTAAAGAAAAAAGAGAAATTCTTAGTTCAATTCGCGAGTATGAAAATTTCTCGTTAGTAGGAAATTTGTCAGGAGAGTTTTTCTGCTCTTGCGCCGAGACTGTCAAACTTTCGACCGCAGTATTCATTCATTTTTCGCACGAGATCATCGACGAGTTGAGTACTCTGCGCCCGGGTTAACCTTCACCGTTAGATTGTTTCACGCTGCTATTTTAATATGCAATTACTTTTGGAAGGTTGAAACGAGGTGAGTGGTATACAATTTTCTTTATCGAGGGTTTAAATTGACTCTACTAATTTTCTGTAGCCGATTTTGGTAGCCACCAAATGTTCTTCGTTATCACCGAAGATAACTAGCAGGTGGCCTTGTTCGAAATATTCCATGACATCGCAGTATTGATACGTTCTTATCATATCCACCGACAAGAGTGGAGAACAACCAAAAATGGAAAAATAAAAAATTTAGTTGGTTAAGTCGAAGGGAAACGCTGCGCACTTGCGTACTTAAAAATTGGATGCTAAAGAAACCTTCTTATTTGTGTTAAAAGTATATGCTCGTTCCGATTTGGGTTTAATATTACTTTTTAGGTACATCAAGTACAGAGATTAGCTAATGTCCGACTGAGGGAAAACCTAACTGTGAGTATTACTTCTTTCAGTTTTTTTTTTAAATTTGTATTTCGGGGACTAGGTCGTTTATGACCGTACGTGCATGTTAAATTAACACAACTAATGATATTTTTGTGCTTCGCGATTGTTTGGTTTGTCTACAATAGAAATATTTGTACTTATAAATTCAGACGCTTTTTTTTCTTTAGTTCAAGAACTGTTTGTATTTTTTTCAGCTTCTACTAAACGCTGATCAATTCTGAAATTTAATTTATCTAATGTAACAAATATAACTTTAAAACCTTTATCAATTACTCGATGTTCTAGTACAATAGATGCAACAACTCCTTTAAGGTATCAACTTGGGAAGGTTTATGATGCTTTGTTTGAAATAAGCGAAAGAAACTTTGAAAATAACGTAAAAAATTTGGCTGCATGGTTGGCCAAAAAATTGTAAAATTTTGAGTTCATTTGCATTGTTATGCAGTTTGTATTTTAATGATTGTTCGGTGTTTGAATTTGCCGCTTGTTTATTCGTCAACGAACCAACATTGTTCGATTATAGTTACTAGAATGACGACGCGGCAAATTCAAACACCGGACAATCATTAAAATACGCACCGTATTATGGTATAATATTTTAAGTAAAGTTAACGTTTTTAGTAAAATTATTCAAAAACTGAACTTTGTTGTTGCTCAGTGTAATCATTTAAATAATTTGAATAATTTCTTGAAAGCTTATCGCTTCGATAAAGGTGTTAATGATCTATTGATTGATGTTAAGAAAATAGCATCCAGTTTAGACATAGAACCTAAATTCAAAAAAAGCCTTAGACCGCAAAAAATAAAAAAAAAACAGTTTGGTTATGAATGTGATGATGAAACGATCCACGACGAAACTTTAAAGTTCAAAGTTGATTGTTTTTTTAATGCTCTAGATGTAATCATAACATCAGTGGATGAGAGATTCTAATTACTTCCTTCTAACTCTAATAATTTCGCGTTTTTATGCAATAATGGTAAATTTAAATATTATTCTGAAAACGAACAATTAGAATTATGTCAAAAAATTGAAAATTTTTTAAACGACATAACTCGCAATGAGCGAGACATAACTGCCGTGGAACTTGTTAAAGAATTGCAATATTTACAAAATTTTGATAAAAAAGTTATTACGTCTCCAGAAGAAACTTTAAATTATATAACAATTTATTTTTTTATTTACACTTTTCACAAAATTCATGAAACTTAGAAAACTTATAAACTTTGAAACATTTACAATGTTTGATGTTTCGACAGCAGTCTTCTTCAGAAAGAACTGAAACTAAAGATATAGGATCCTGAGAAGCCTTTCTATTACGCCGTTCGGATCAGTGGTTTGTGACGGTTCTGATTCATTAGTTTTCCGGAACATGTTTTTCCATATTGGCGATAGATCGATTCCATTATCCCTATTAAAATTGTCGTACTTCTGGATTTTAATGGCTTCCTTGTATAGCCTAGGCCAAAAGCTTTGGGATTTAGTCAACGTTGTTGCCTCTTCAAATTTTATCGTGTGACCTGTGGCTAAAAAGTGTTCCGCAACAGCAGATCTTGCGTTATGTTTTTTTTTAATCTAGTAGCTATGTTGCGTCCCGTTTGTCTTATGTAAGCCAGCCCACACGAACAAGGGATGTGGTAGACCCCTGGTTCCTTGAGTGGTGTTTTTGTTTCTTTTGATTTTGAGAAATTTGCAGTGAAGATCACTTTAATATTTTTCCCTCTAAGTATCCTGGTTATTTTATCCGTGCAGCATTTTATGTAAGGAAAGGAGGAAGTTGCCACGGTTTTCCCCTTCTTTGGTGTTTCCTTAGTGTGTTTGTTAATTGTTCGATATATGTCTGCTTTTCTGAAACCGTTTTTTATTAAGGCGTTTGTTAGGTGACCTAGATGGGTCTTTAACGTGCTTGGTTCACTGATCGCCTTGGCCCTGTGTACTAAAGTTTTTAGAACTGTTAACTTCTGAGCTGAACGGAATGTTTCTGTTGAATCTAACTGATTGATGTAATCCAGAAAGTTGTGAAGTGTTTCTGTTCTATGAGACCAAATTACAAATGTATCGTCCACATAACGTAGCCAGCATTTTGGTGTGAGGGTAGCGGTTTCTAATGCTCTTTCTTTGTTCTTTGTTCGTATACAATATTGTTGAATGAGAAGTACGGGGACATTAAGCATAACTCAATTAGTCCGTTAAGCTCCTCATCCAAATCCGCTTTTCGTAATTTGGTCTTGATTATATCCAACGCTGTTTGTAGTAGCATTTTTGTGAAGAGAGATGTAACATCAAAACTGACTAAAATGTCTTCTGGTTCCCATTTAATTTCTTTAATTCTTGAGACGAAGTGCTGGAAATTCTTTACGTGATGGATGCTTTTTCCCGTAAGCGGTTGTAAAATGGTACATAAGTATCTAGCCAGAAGATGAGTGGCTGAAGCTGTAGCACTCACAATTGGGCAAAGCGGTACCCCTAGTTTGTGAATTTTTGGAAGTCCGTAAAGATACGGCATCCTAATGTCTGTAGGAATTAGTCGTCTCTTTTGATGTTCCGGGATCGTGCTTTCGGATTTTACAGCAGTCGAAATCTTTCTCTCTAGAGATTTTATTGGACTCCTCTTCAATGGTTTACACGCCGAATCTTGTAGCAAAGTATCGATTTTTTCCGTGTAGTCGTGGGTGTTATTGATTACAGAAGCATTTCCTTTATCGACTGGTAATACAGTAATTTCTTTGTTGGCCTTAAGTTCTCTTAAGGAATTTCTTTTCCCTCGATGTTGGATTTCGGTGCTGTAGAAAAACGTGTCTATTGTAATTCAATTAAAAAATCGCTAAAACGGGGAGAAAAATTTCAGGTGTTCGTTTTCACCTGACAAACAGTTCGGTAAGTAAATCAAACACAACCATTCTAACAATGGGTACATTTATTGCAACAGCAACATTAAAAAAACAATCGAAAAAAGACATAACTAAAAAAATCTAAAGTGATTATACAGTAAGAGACAAAGCGCATCTTTAATTAATTTGACAGATAATATAAAAAAAATCTACGTAAGTTAATCGTGATAACATACATATATCTAGTCGTTTGTGCATACAGTCAATACAAAAATAAGTAATTAAATACAAAAAGAAGCTACTTATTTTGTTTGCCAATATGCGATTAGCGCTAATTGCATGCAGAAAACAACCCACTAAGTTTGCGGAATTAGTTTCCCCAATGAATAATATTAAAACGGTTTATTAGATTTGCTTATTTCACAAAAGTTACACATGACATGATTACATTTAACCAATACGAAATAAAAAAATAATGCTTAAAAACAATAAATCTTGCCTTAAAATAGAAATTCACTCTTACCGCAGTGATTTTTTCACATACAAACATCGAAATCTGAATTAATTTGCACCATTAATAACGTGAACGTTCCAAGATTCTTAAATGTGATACTACTAAACATTTCGCTAGCACGTGCTGTTTTTTAATGGTAACAGAAACGAAAATAATTAAAAGAAAATCAAACTCGTAGACAACGTTTACGACTACAGAAAATTCGTACAGCGCAAAAAACCTAAAATAAATTTGTAAACATTCAGAATGACGATAATAAGTTTGTGCAATTATCAAAATAATTTTAAACATAGCTACGTACCTGACATACTCTAAAAGAACTATTAAAACTATTTTGTAATAATTTCAAAAATCAATGCGTTGCCAATGATTTATTTGCGTAGAATTGCATATAATCTATGCTTTTAATAAATCAATAAAACAGTCAAATGACAGTCAATAACTCAACCAAAACCTTTAGAGCTAGCTTGCTGACAAAGATAAGTTTCATTTCAGATTATAAATTTAAAGTTATTGAATTTGTTAGAAGAAGATGGAGGTGACTTAAATTCAACTTTATGAAACGTTAATATTACTTGACTATTTTTAAAATATTAGTAGTTTATTATATAGTCTTTTAACTGTTTCCAATTTTAGTAACAAACACGCCACCACGGCTAGCTAAAATGTTAGTGAGTGGGAGTAGTTAAGAATTTCATAACACATCAACAAAAAAAACAGGCGCCACTCCCTGCGTACTTCTACATAGTGTCCAAAATTTTTCATATGCAAATTATGTAACATTTTATTTACCTAACATTGGTAGTGTTCACCTAGTGCCCAAAAACGCACTGTACAAATTATTTAACATCTGGAGTAACCTAGTAAGAAAATTGCAAATGTGCCAACATAACTCGTGTATAGGCATTTACAGACACTATCCACAAGAAAACATAACAAATTAGTTGAATATATTTTCCAATCAATAACAAAAATTCAGTAAATCCTAAGAGCAATTAGTTAAAGACACAGTCACCTAATGCAAGTTAATTAAACGTTAGCATTTGTATACTACTGGCTTTGTTTTCCAAAGAGATAAAAAAGATTAGTTAATTTTAATCACAATCAACAGAATAAAAAATATCAAGCAAAATTGAGTAAACATTAACAATTACATGCAACCGTAAAAATTGAGTTTTTGCATACCAAACTGACCTTGAATACGACTAATGTTTAAGGGTACTCGATCGGATCAGGTCAACGTAAACCTAATACTCAATAGCAAAATCAGCTGAAAGCTATATAATATACTCGACTAAAAGTAAAATATTAATCAAAAATCTTAGATACAATAAAAATAACTAAAAGTTTAATAGAAGTGCTAACACTAAGACATTAAGTGATTAAATGCAACTGGAGGCTTAATTTAAGAAAATGCAAATACGTACGTAGCACAAGTTATAAAATCAGACACAATTAATTTTGCAACAATCAAAATGACAACAAACCGAGAACTAGTATATGACAATTTATCCTTACTCTAGTATCAAATTATACAGCCAGTGGCGCGCTCACTACCAGTGCCGTACCAATAATTCTATTAAAACTACGAGTTGTAAAAACATAATGACTAACGACACGTAACAACACAACAATTCGTTTTAAATCATTTCTTTAAATTAAAAAAAAAACTTTTTATAACAACAGTTATTCAAATCCACTATCAAACTATCATCTAGCGAAAGAATTATTTTGCGACATCTTTCTTTTTAAATTCGTAACTTTTCCTAAAGCATTCACATCTCTAATTTTTAATTGTTTGTTTCAAAATAATACGTTAAACAAACCCCAATTTTTCTTAAATTTTTTGTTGAAAGTGCAATAAAGTATTTTTGATTTATTGTACTTTAGTTTTACTTTAGTACCAATTCCATGAATTAAAATTTTAAGTGTTAACTTAAAAAGGTATAAAACTGTAAAAGTAAATCCATAGATCGTTGAAGCATTTTTTTGTGTATTTTATAGGCATTTAGCATTAGGTCGTTTATGCTCAAACTGCTAACTGCCATTGTAAAGCAAAAAATATTGCCACAATAATACTAAATTTTTTTATACAATTATTAAAAGCGTGAAAGTGATTTAATGCAAAAAATAAAGTAATAATTCTGAAAAAAGAACGCAAAGCAATATTTTTGACAAAAGTACACAACTAATTATGTCTGCATTTATTAATTTCTTTAACTAGAATTTTAGTTCCTGATTTTAACAAAATAAAGACATTACCTTTTGATTAATATTTTAGATAATAAACTAATTACATAAATATGTTAACAAGTAAATACTATAATAATATTGTCATTTTTGACAAAGTAAAGAATATTTAGGTTAATACCACATACCGTAATAACGTACTTTGCGGTATGATCCAAATTACTTTTTCACATTATGTGTTATTTAATGTTTTATGTTTTTGTTTTATATACTTGTAATACTAAACTCTAACTTTATTAGTAATAATATTTTTTACCAAGTCTTCAATTACATTAACAAATTAGTATCATTTAACAACATTTTTATATTTATTATATTATCTTATTACCGTTTTTAGTGTAAAATATCAACAGTGTTATGTCGTTTTACAAATAAAAATCTTTATTTGTAAAAAAATGCTTTAATTTTTTGTTATCTAAATAATAAGGTCGTAAATGTAAACAATTTATTGTTTATTAACAGGTATTGAAACAAATCGTTTTGTTTATTCACCAAATTTATATTTATATATATTCTACAATTCTACAAATTTTAATCAAATAATTTATTACCTTTGTACATAATCTAATGTCAAGTAGTTTTGGTTACATTAGTGGGTATAGTTATTGTTCTACTTATTTACATATTAAGTAATAAAAGTTATCTATTACAGGACGAGGAAACAAGACTAACGTCTGGTACATGGAAGTTTCAAAGCTCTGAGAGATAACTTTCATAAGAAGTTATGTATGTGATTTTACATGAAACTGTGTAATACTTAATAAGATGAGTTATCTATCCGTCTAAATTAGAATTGTTAAATCAACGATTATTAAAATAAAACGCAACAAATTAAAAATGTGTCGATAGCGATAGCGATCGTAAACCGCAACATAAAAAGATCCACAACGTTACAAACAATTTTAAGTTGTTAACAAATAAAATGAATGTATTAGAAAATAAATTATAAAAACACACAAAAGTAGTAATCATAAATTTAGAATTTGCAGAATAAAAAAAATCACTCAAATAAAAAAAAATTGAGATAAAAAGGACGGGTATTAGCTCAGCAACACATGAAAAGGGACAGCGTTAAACAAAAACGCAGTTGTTGCCAACCACAACTGTAATGTATAAATAAGAAAAGTGTAGCAAAACAACATTTAAATATATAACAAAACACGGATGACAATCACATCAGCAATTGCCCTAATAAAAAAAACTATTTCAATAAACAACGGTTGTGAAAGCGTAAATACAATTATTAAATTAAATTATAGACTACAACACTTAATTGTATTTATTTTGAAAACTATTGCAATATGAATAAATAAAGACACTACTGAATTTCAGTACAATTAGAGCAAGAAACATCCCAAAGCAGGTAATAAAATTTATACCAAAGTATATGGCAAAAGATTTGCTATAAAATGTATATAGAAACAACAATAAAATACAAATATATAAGAACAGTAAAAAAAGTATCAATAAACAGTTAGGAAGATTCTCTGCACGACGCTGGCGATGTCAACACCACATGCAGGTTTGAACAGGAATTTTCGACAGGCTTGAACTTGCATTACTTTTCTCTTTATAGCATATTACATTGTTTGCTTAAATGCTTCGATCAGTACATCTATAGCTGTTGCAGAGTTAACTTGCCGACGTTTTAAACGTGCTGGATTTTGTGTTCATTTTTGTTCATTTGTGTAAAGCAGTAAAACTACTTTTACTCCGAATTTTTTCAAGTGACTAAGTGTGATTTGTGGTTAATGTCGGGCGTTGAATTACTGTTTAAGTATGCCACGCGTGTGTAAAAATCATCCCGATAGCTTCTGCTATGTCTGCGGGGAATTAACCTTAAAAGCGCAACGAAAACCCCTTCCTCCGCTTGTTAAAATAGCTTATAAATTGTACTTTGATTGTCAAGTTGGCGACAAGCACAAAACTTGGGCTCCATCAGTTTGCTGTACGACTTGTTACAGTAGTTTGACCAAATGGCTCAAAGGTACCCGTAAATCAATGCCATTTGCTGTGCCCATGGTTTGGCGTGAACCTCGCTGTTATCTTACAGATTGTTACTTTTGTATGACTTCCACCGTCGGGTTTTCGAGCAAAAGTAAACATACAATTTAGTATCCCAATATTCCGTCAGCTCTAAGACCTGTTCCTCATAACGATACTTTGCCAATCCCAGAGCCCCTAAACACTTATACTCTAGAGCCGGAAATTGATTTAAAAGACTCTGAGCCACAACCTGAGGTTTCGAATGATACGTTCAATGATGATGAAGAGTATTCCGTAGATTTAGTATCTCGGCAACCTCACCTCCTTACTTAATCGGAATTAAATAATCTTGTCAGGGATTTGCAGTTACCCAAGACTAAATCTCAGCTCCTAGGGTCGTGACTTCAACAGTGGAATCTCTTAGAAAAGGGAGTAATAATATCTTCTTACAGGACCAGACAAGCAACCCTGAAAATTTTTTTCTCAAAAGATAAAGGTTTAGTGTTCTGTCCTAATGCAAATTTATTGATGACAGAGCTACAGATGCCATGTGACCCAGACAAATGGAGACTGTTTATAGACTCATCAAAAACAAGCTTAAAAGTTGTCCTGTTGGCAAATGGGAATGACTTCCCATCAGTTCCAGTTGCATACTCTGTCAATATGAAGGAAACGTACGAAAACATCTTCAGAACCCTTGATAAAGTGTTAAAATTAGAGATTTGGGGCTCCCTCGAAAATGGTGGTTGATGGAAGAAAACGGAAGACATATTTGTATTCAGGACGTCATTTTACATTAGAATCACCCGGAATAGTGTCAGGGCTCGATAAAAAATATTTTTTTGCAGACCAGTGTTATCACTATAGATTAAATGTAAATAATTTTTTTTTCAAATATACAAAAACAATATCGAAACAGAACCTAAAGCAGAAACGGAAGTCTAAACTAAAAAAATTTTAACTCTGCAAAAAGCATTCTTTCCCATTTCACATGAAAAAGGTTCTTAGAGGAAATTTTACAAGACAATGAATGTTATGGCAACTTGCATACTAATGTCTGTTGTGTACCGATTTTTCTAGAATATTGTCACTGCTACGCGTATTGTAATCATGCACATCCCGGTTTATAGTAAAGGTTGTGTTTGCGTTTATAACAGTTATCAGTTAACAGACGTTGTTTATATTTATGTAACATATTTAAATTGAAGACATTTGCTTTTGGAAAGAGTTCAACCGATGGAGTGTACGATGCTAGTTTTAACACTTGCTCTAGGGCATTGTTTTGCACTTTTTGTAAGGGACTAATATGAGCCTCGGATCACATCTCTAGATGGAGTTTGTGAGATAAGAATAAACGAAGACACGGGATATGGTTTTTATAATTTTGATTGAGGCAAAATGTTTAACTCATATAAAAATTCCAATCCCAGATACTTAATGTTGTTTTCCCAAATTAATTTTTGGTAGTTGATGAGCACAGTTGAGGAGCAGACTTTTAAAATGCAGTTTGTCCATTTTCAAGATTTGTGATATAGGTGGCGCTGTAATCCTTACACAATTCTCTTTCTAAGGAACGGTTCCTAGACGTTCAAACTATATTTAGTCCCACATGCATTTCCAAACACAACGCGAGTAGGGTAGATTCGCCGGTTCTGCGGCACTTTAGCTCCCCCCTCTCTTACTTTTCTTATGGAAAATTAACATGTAGACTCCCCCCTCCACTTCTCCTGTTTTAAACCAATCAGAATCAATGACGCCCCCACTGCGCCATCTTTAATTATTACCAATCAACCTGATTGGTCGAAACCACTCCTACTTATTTTCAGCCACACCCATCAACCGATTTGAATGCGTTCGGGTAAGATCGGAATTTCTTCGTATACATTCGCGTGCGCTTGTAATTTTTAAATTTGAATTTCGTGTAAGTTCGGGTGCGCGCGTAATTTTTCAAATTTTAAGATCGGGTTCTTGTTTTCCCGCGTTTTTTTTTTAATTTGAATTTTGTGTAAGATCGGGTTTTCATTACGGCGGGCTTTTTACAAATTTGAATTTCGTGTAAGTTCGGGTGCGCGCGCAACTTTTCAGATTTTAAGATGTTTTTCTCGGCTGTGGTCGAGGAACGAGTTTTTTGCATTCGGGTAAAACCAATAAAACACTTATTGCAATTACAATAAATACTATATTTACAATATTTGGTAGCGTGATTAAATTATTTATATAATAAGGTGAAATACATTGATTAACAGATGTATAATATATTACTCAGTCTGCTTCTGTTGTATACATGCTTTATATTTTACATAATAGTATATTAAATTAAACCGTCACATTTAAATGTACGAATTCTATCAATAGATTCCGTTTCCATTTTATTCTACATTGTTTCATTTTTTGTATCTAATCAAAAAATAACATAAACAAAATATGCTGCAGGTGGAAAAGCAACATATAGTATGTCACTAAACACACTATAACCACCAAACTTGAGTTCATACGTTATAGTAGAGAATAAAATAGCAATTTATGTTTCCTCTATGTTTATACATTTGTTCGGTATATCTTTATGTCCCCAAGCTAATGTACTAACTGAATTATTACATAAAAACCTTTTATCGTCAAAAAACGATAATGCAACCTTATTTTTTAGTTCTGTATATATAGTATGTAAATATGATCTAAAGCCACTAAATTTTCTGTAAATCTTTTCTCCATGTATTAAAGTAGCTTTTCTGTATTCATCTATTGTCAAATTTTTTGAAGCGTGATAAGGAACACCCTTTGCTTTAGGAGTTAATTCGCCCTCACAATTTACAATATAAGCCTTAGAACCGGTTCCCAAAAATTCCCATAATATTCTACCTCCATATTCGTCCTTCATTCTTCCTACCACAGAACTCGATATTGGAATTTGGTGTGTATTATTTAACGTAAAATTTGATGTGTCAAATTTATCTAAATCCTGTTTCATATCACTATAAAAATTATTGGTTTGAACTTCTAAAATGAAAGAATCGGTATCTGTATATAAAAGACAAACCCTATCACCGTATTTAACCTTTAGATGATTATAATAAAAATTATACATGATTAATTTAGATATTTCTAAAACGCAAAAACCTACATAAATGGGTTTATTATATTCGATGTTTAACCTATCCATCTGTATAGCAACTAAAGTCTGATTTTTTAGGTTTGAAAATACTAGACAGTTTTTAAAATTTGGTTTTGATACAAGCGCTTCTACACCCACTTTCTTACCAATGTTTTTCCAATGTGTCAATAACCGAACATCTACTCGTTTATCAACATTTTCCATTGTCTTGCCAAAAACAGAGTTATTCATTAATTTAAAAAAGTCTTTTTCAAATTTGTTTTTAGATTTATTTCGCATCTGAGTGTTAAGATCAATACATGGTTTTAACCAAGCAGATTGTTTAAATTTTAGTATTCTATAAATTTTTGTTAATATCAAACCATTAGCAATTGCTTGTTGTAAATTGCGAATGTGTATTACATATTTTTCCTTATTCCTCAAATTTGGAATTAATTTTTTTATTTTAGTTTTAGAGTTTGGGGGGATAATAGACTCTACACAAAAAGGCAAGTCATTATGTAAATCATGTAATACTTGCGGATACTCTAAATCAACTTCTAAAATATATCCAATTTCAGAATTAACATAATTTTTATTTAAACTAAAGCTTTCAACATCTTCTACCAACAACCATTCAAAGTTTTTGATAGGCATGACCTCCGACATTGACGCGCCATATAAATTCGTTGCATCAATGTATATTATAAAAGAAGATGGTTTGTTTGCATCATAATTTGGAATAAATATATTATTGGCAATCGCTTGTCTCTTACTACACATACTTATCCCCCCTCTGATGCCTTTTTTTATAAAATGTATCATATCGACATCTGTAAATAATTCTAACTCAACACCAGTGAGTTTTAGAGCCGCATCCCAAGCCAGACCCGGTGCTGTAAGGTACTGTGCTGGATCCAACCCATAAATATTTAAACATATTTCTCGAAAATTTTCATAAATATCGGTCAATAACAAAACATCTGATTTGAGATATAAATCTGAATACTCCCCCAAATTTTTACATTCAAATAAATTCCATACCTCGTGAGCCCGCGTATAGTCAATTTCTGATATATTCGAATCGCGTAATTGATCATAAAATTCATTATATGAAGGCAAGCGAGTTTCTTTGTCCATCAGTTGCGGCCTAAATGCAGTTTGTTCGACATTGGCGAGCAGCACGTGTTGTTGTTAATGTTTATAGTGGTATTAAAATGTGCAATAATCCTGATAGTAATGAAGATTATCGAAGGCAAAAATATTGTCGACAATGTAGATCGTGGTTCCCGCAAAGGGAAGCAAAGCTCGCACACGCGACAAAGAAAAAACCAGATAAGGTGAAGTTATATTTTTTTTCGTACTTACTTCATCTACATTATTTAAACGCCAAAGGTATTCCAATCATGACGCAGAAGATGTCACAAAACTCCAGGGACCCATCATAAATTTGCCGTAAAATATACTGTGACTTCTTTCAATAAATCATTTATTAGAATACTAAAATCTCCAATAAAAAATCTCAATAGGTACGTGTTCGCAACGAAGAATTCAAGATATGTTATGTCCATGTTAAATATAACTCAACGGAGAATCAACAGCATTGCTAAAAAAACTACATACAGGAAATCCTTTAAGAGAGAACAGGGAGGGAGACGGACAAAAATGTGAACAAGGCGTTAGCTGTCAAAAATTTCATTTTTATGTTGAAGGGAAAGGAAAACCATTATCGCCGAGAAAAATCACGCCAAATTTATCCATCGTCGGAATACAATATAATGAAGTTGTGGAAGTTGTATAACAAAAAAGCGGATGAACAGTCACATGTTCATTACAAATACTTCTCAAGAATATTTAACAAAGATTTTAATATTGGATTCGGCACCCCAGCTACTGATGTGTGTGGGTATTGCATTCGAACGCAAAACCAAATTAATATTGCCAAAGCAGAAAGTGACGAAATGCGATTAAAGATGGAACTTAATGTGCATAAAGTCAAAGCCAAATAATTTCACAAACTCATGCTTTGACGTTTTGTTTTCACCTACAACAAGTGCAGGTTTTACCTAAAATGCCAATACAAGATGCGTTTTACGCTCAACAGCTTGCTCTATATTTTTTTTTGTCTTGTTGGAAACACTTCAGCAAATCCCATCTTTTATAGTTGGATGGAACATCAAACAGGCAGAGGTGCTATGAAAATATGTTCTGTCCTTTTCCATTTCTTAAAAACCGTAGACATCCCGGAAGGATTAAAGAGTATTAGATTTTTCGCGGACAGATGTGGTGCACAGAATATGAGCAGCCACATAGTGCATACACTTCTCATTTGGTTGTACAAGCTTGCACCCAAAACCATAACCGAGATTAGTATTATCTTCCCAGTACGAGGACACTGTTACTTGCCCGCAAAGTGTTTCGAAGGGTAGAAAAGCTGATAAGAACTAAAACTATTATAAAGCAACCAGAAACTTACTGGGAAATGTAAGACGGCTTGGTGTCAAGTAGTATCTAATAGACGTTAAACACGTTCTGTCATATTTAAAAAAGATTACAGAAATAAGCGCTGCAAAAAGAATTCTTTTAAAGAGAGGTACCAACCAAGTGCTTGTCAAAACTGAGACATTGTATTGTAATGATGATGCAACCAAGAAATACCAAGCTTGTTGAAACCTAGAAAACGCTTGGAGCAGAATGTTCTGCCTGAACTACCCATAGAAAAGGCTATAAAAAAGGAATAGCATCAGAAGCCTTGTGGTGGCCATGGCTGCGGAAAAATAGACAGAAGATCCAGAGCTAACATGGATGAAGGCAGTTTTCAACAATAATACTAATAGCAAAGAAAATGCAAATGCAGAAGAGTGACGATTGCACATGTGCCGACAAGAAGGATGTACAATTTGTGTAAATGTGATTATTAAAACTATGTATAAAATCATAATAAAGTTTCTGACGTTCAAATAGCATTAAATCCCCCATTGACATGCAAAGCGCGTTATGTCCAAGACATTTTTGTATTTTTCTGTAAAATACCTAAGTACTCCAGTCATGCAAATTGTGTCCAAATTGTACATGTTTTTTCGCATTTATTGGCACAGGCATAAACACTTAAAAGTTATTTCTTAAAAGCAGGGCAGTTTTTGTACTTTCTTGAAAAATCGCTAATTTGGACAAACTGCTTTCTGAAAATCTGCCCCTCAGTTAATTTTTTGGACTTTTTTTTAAACACAACATTGCTAATCAGTTTTTAGTTTGTTGACATATTTTGTGGTAGTAGGAGCATCATAAATTAATCAAATGTCAGTTGGGTAACAGTAGTAGATAAAACAAGTCGTTGATGTAGATGTGTGGGTCCCAGAATTATATGCCTTATGTATTCAGTTTTGCTCATTGTTTCTGCAATTCTAACCATACATTTCCCATTACTTAGGTAATCTGCCATGATCCACAATGTCAAAAGGTTTTTTTGAAGTCTAGGAAGAATATTATTTGTTGAGTAGAATTATTTATAAATTGGATTATTTGATTTATCCGTTACTGCTGCTTGGGTATCTGTGTATTAAAAAAAGCCACTCTGATTCCAGTTTATAATATTGTTCTTATTCAAAAAGTCTCCTGTTTGTTATGATGGTTTTTGTGTAATAAAAAAGGAAGCAACGGCTAACACAGTTGTTCCCGGAGAGTGAGTCGCAGGTTTCGTGATGCTAGATTATAAATTAAATCAAAAAGGCGCCAAAACAATAAAAGTTTAACTTAGAGAGACATCGCTTAAATCTAAATATGCTGCCAACTAGTAATGGCTGTTTTTCTGTTTGACATCTTGGTCGGTTTACGTAACTTTTGCATAAGTTTGTTGTCGTTTTTTCAAGTCTTTTGTGAATTCTTCTACAATGCAATTCAAATAGTTATTGAATTCATTAGCTATTATTTTGACTACATTAATTATTTATTAGGTTTCCCGACACTGAATTTATTTTATCGGCTTTTTTGTAGTTCTCTAGTATTATACAGTAGTTAATTGTTTACTTTCAAGATTTGTTTCTGATTATTGGCATTTTGCCATACTTTTTGTTATAATGCTGCCTAAAAAAGTTTCTAAATCTAAAAAGTCACCAAAACAATGAAAGACTAAATTAGGGAGATATTATTTAAATCTACCCGCAGCTGAAAAATAACAAATAACACGACAGAAGTGATAACACAGAATATATATATTTATTTTATCACAGACAGTAGTTAAAGAGGACGAAGAAAGTACATAAGTAAAATTATATGTTTTCCAAACACTAGTACATGGGTTGATATTACAAGCCAAGTATAAGTTACTCTCTCGACTGGGCAACACGTCGCACAGTAAAGTGACTTAGTCGGTCTAACTTTTACACTTAGGAGTAATTTAAAATTTTTAAATTTAATTACAAGAGTACGATAATCGACAGTTACGTTATATCCAGTGGGGGATTTCCGTGCCAGAATTACCTAAAACTCCATTAAAATCTAACACAAAAAAAACGTACAAACGGCGTTATCACAAGTAAATACTGTCTTTAATTCATACGATCATTGAAATAAGTAAATCCGCCGAGCTTCATTTTAATTAACTTCGAAACGTGGATAATTATTTCCTACAATAAGATTGTATTCAACTCTTTGAACTTCAGCGACGTGACTTTATGGAAATTCTTCAACTCCACAGATAAAAGGAACACAGGTGGAGGTTTGTAGACCCGCTAAAGAATCAATTTAAACCCTCAATACAAAGAAAATCTAACGACTTACCCCGAGTAGGCTTACAATCAAATAAACACAACATCGAAATGGCGCTTTTAAAATTTGACAGTTAACCACAAAAAGTGGGCGTGTCGAGGACAAATTTTATTCTCGAAAAATTTCAACATACCAACTTTTTAACATAAGTTCTTTTGTTTCCTTAAGTTATCTGAGCTATTTGTGATTTTTCTTGTTCTTGAATATTGATTGAGTTTGTTTGAGTTGGGATGGTTTTCAGTTCCTTTCCTAGCTGATTGTAATTTGAATACTTTTCAGATTCTTGCTTAAAGGTAATTTTTTCAAAAAGAGTCATCTTCCACTAAAGTGAAAATGCGTGCCAGAACAGGTTATTTGAGTTCACGATAACACCGTCTATAATAGTATTGGATAATGACGTGGTAGGCATTGCTGTTCCAGTTTGTTTATTACCTGCATGTTGTTTATTTCTAAAGCAGCGTTATAATTAAATTTTCCTATTTAAGTTTCCTCTTTGCAGTAAATTGGTACCACACCACCACATGGTCCATCTTTAGATGAGAAAAAAAACCGTTTTGTAACCAAAAATTTCTTGTTTTTTAAATCCAGTCATGTTTTCGTTAGTAGTGTAATGTCTATGTTACGTTAAAGAAGTTGCAACAAAGCTTCCAACATGTAAAGTTAGTTTCTTAGATTTCGGACGGGCCCACTTCAAGTGTTTAGTTTTAAATGTCATTTAAACTTTTGCAATAAGAATAATTAAGGTTTGTTTACTTTTTGACATAATTTTGTTGAATAATTAAAGTAAAACTTCTGCATATATGGTAGATGTTAATTTATTTTCAAATCTATCTACATGTTTTACAGTCAAATTATCATCTGAGACGTGTTTCTATTTCCTCGTTTGTCCGTCAAATCCTGGCACTTTTACTGTAGAGACTTTTAGTCTATATTTGAGTATGTTTAAATCAGTTTTTTTTACATTTTTTGCCACAGTTCCGTTTCCTCTTGGTTTTAGTTTTAGTTCAGGTACATTTTTGTTAGGCCTCTTTAGCTTCTCAACTCGTCTAGTCTCTCAAGTGACCTCTGCGCAGCTGGGAATCTTGGTGTCTTTGTCATTTACAGCTGCCTGTAAGTGTTCAACCTTATCAGTCAACAGTTAATTTTTTGCCCTTATTTAAAAAGAACTGCGATTTGATGTGAATCACCTTCAGTTCTAACCTCATTTTTTGAACTACAACAATCGATTGTGCTGTCAGTATTAGAAATTGCAGAGCAACGCTTAACGCATTAACCTCGTCTGCCATATTATTTGTTTACTACGCTAAAACAGTTTTAGAATTGATATCTACTACAATCAACGTTAAAACAGTATTTAACCATCCTATTACCATTGGGGTCTTTTTTGACCCAAGACGTGTTGTTTTTGTTGTCTTTTCTTAAGTTTTTTTTAAAACTGTCCTAATATTTTTTAGCTGAGTTTCTTTCAACAATGTTTAATAATATATAACAAATTTTTCAATTGTTATTTGTTTTACGACGTAAAAAAAAATTGTCGTTGGGGTCATATTTGACCCCACTTGGTAACCGACGTTCTAAAAAGTAATTCTAATATTTTGTATGCATTTGTTATTAATCTGCTTATTTCAACGTAATTCAACGTGTTATTCGTCTGAATCATGATTACTACCATTCCGTTTTTAGTCATTACATTCGGTGACTTTATTCGAATCAGTTGAAAAGTGTGTCTGCTGTGTTATTACATTTGATTAGAAATAGTTGTTGTTGAATTATGGCTAGAAAATATTTGTCTCAGCGTGAAGTGGAAGAAATAGCTAGCAATATTAATTTACTGAATGAAATTCAAGATGAAGTTTTATCTGACGATAGTGATGCCGAATTTGAAGAAGTAAGTGTACCTGATGTAAACCCGATTGAAAGTTCGGAAAACGATGACAGTGATGATAATTCGCCCAATGATAAAGATATACTGGTGGGCAAAAATGGTTCCATATGGAAAAAAGATAAGCCTCATGTTAGAAGACGAAATCAGCGAAATATTCTAAATTAACAAAATTCAGTGAATATGTTTCAACATGTCTAGATACTTTTCATTTATTTATCTCGGAAGACATTATGGACATAATACTTAGAGAAACAAACATTCGAGTTAGAAGAATTGTAGGCGATACGTGGAAGCCAGTAGATGCTGATGAGTTACATGCATTTTTTGGATTACTGCTTCTAGCTGGTGGTTTGAAAGCACGCCAAGAACTAATATTGGAGCGGTGGAGTACGAAATACATGTCTCTACATAGACCAATTTTTTGTGCTGCAAAGTCTCGTAATTGAATGAGAGACCTTTTGAAATACATTCGGTTTGACGATATGGACACCCGAGAAGAACGACGGGCAACAGATAAATTAGCAGCTATTCGTAACATTCACGATATTCTTGGTGCAAATTTTGCAAATAATCGAATAACCCTAATATTGAAGTATGTATTGATGAACAACTTTACGTGGAAAGTGTATATCAAGTCGAAGCCAGATAAATACGGAATTAAAATCTGGGCTTTATGCGATGTTAGTAACAGATATTGCTGAAATTTCCAAATATATACTGGAATGGTAGACAACGCTCCAGAACGGGAACAAGGTAAAACACAATTTTATCGTTTTATGCACGAGTATAAAATTTCATTTCTAGGGAAGCGGTTAGTTTTGAATTTGATTGAGGGTTTGAGAGAAGGTTATGGTATTACCACAGATAATTTTTTTACGTCTATGTCTTTGGCGAAGGAGCTACTGCAGCAATCAAAAACCTTGACCGGAACAATTCGTAAAACACGTAGAGAAATACCAAAAGAATTTTGGCCAAAAACAAATCGAGAAGAGTACTCAAGCGAAATTCTATATGGAGAAAACACAATTTTGGTATCTTATGTACCTAAAAAATATAGAAGCGTTATGCTACTTTCAACGCAACACCAAGATTTGGAATTGTCCGGAAAAGAGCTCAGTTACAAACCGCAAGTTATCTTGGACTATAATAACTGCAGAGGAGCTGTGGACAGCGTCAATAAAATGGTGAAGGAATACTCATGTAGAAGAAATACAAATCGCTGGCTTCTTGTTCTATTTTTTAATTTCCTTAATATTGCTGCCATGAATGCAATTATTCTATACACTACAAAACTTGGAAATTTTGAAAAAGGGAAAATATCCCGAAGGAGATTATTTTTGCAAAAACTTGGGTTTAAATTAGTAATCCCACATATCAAAAATCGTACACTTTAAGGATTACCAAGACATGTGCAGAATGCAATAGCGATGGTTTTGCCAGACACAGAACCAGAGGAAGTGGGACCCCAAGACGAAACTATCGCTCGCCCAATAAGAGGTCGTTGTAAGATATGTCCAAGAGCAAATGACAAAAAATGTTCGGAAACGTGAAAAGTTCAAATTCTTTGTATGTAAACAACATTGCCAGAAAAAAACTACAATAATATGTAATAGTTGTTGCCCTCACTAATTTATGTTTACATTTTATTTTTATTAGTTTATATGAAATCTAATGTTAATTTAAAATATTAATAAAGGTTACCATTACAAATTAATCGGTTTTTCTTACAAAATAAGAAAAAAAACTTGGGGTCAAATCTGACCCCACTTGGTAATCGGCGCCTCAAAAATTGCTTGGTAATCCGAAGGTTAATAAATACAGAAATTTTGTTATTTAAAACTATAAAGTGATTAAATAATAAAAACCATTGTGGCACAATACTTAAACAAAATTCACAACAATAAATACCAATAGCGAGAATACTAAACTAACGTATTAATACTACTGGCGTTCACGTGAACAATTAAGAAAAAGTATTAAGAAGAATAAAACTACAGCTTTACACTTGCCAGTAAAAACTTGGTTAAGCAGCCATCTACTCTATTCGAAGTTTAGTTTTAAGTGAAAGTGTTTTACTAGTTATGGCTATAAATTCTTTAATAAAAAAACATTGTTTTCCTTAAATTTTTTACAGCATGGAACTCGTCAGACTAAAAAGTTTTTTTCAAGCAATAAAAAAATTACAGTCTGTTGCGTGGTGGAAGACATATTACTGGACTTAAAAAAAACTGCAACAAAAGCAATGTTTTAACTTATTCAGCTACTTTAACGACAAAGGAAACAAAACCTAACAACAACTAGGGTAGGAAAACTTTGTTACATCGCCTATAATTAACAATCACAAATAAAATTTGCCTGGTATAAAAAACAAGAATTATTAAAGACGAAACCATCCGATCATCTAATGCTGTAACTTAAATTAACGATAAACCAAGTACAAATTGAACTGTTTTTGATGCAAATAATTTGTCTTTGTCAACGTCGCCTTTCTGTTCGTACTCGTTTCAATCAGGCACAGATTCAAAATCTTAAAATTAATTGTAAAAATATTTATATTCTTAAATAGTTTTAGCTCAAAACGATTAATGGTTAAAACCGTTTTAGTACTACACAAAAACAAACTACTGAATCAATTTACACAAAAAGACACAATCAAAACAATACACACAATTTAATAAATGGCAATTTAACAGATAAAAATCAATATGTGATGCAAAATACGTTTCATCCTAAATAAAATTGTAGCTAGTGCATTCAAAGACGTTCCATATTAAAAAAAATTGTTCGTCATCTAATTAAAGTTTGAATTCTAACACTTTTATGCATAACGAATAGATATTTTCATTCGAAGAGTACATTGAATAGTTGCGCAAGAATCATACATCTTTTGAACAAAATAATCTTACTACGGCTTTTCAATTCAAAAGCTAAATCCCGATTGAATGAAAATTTGATCCAATAATATATACTCTACAATCGGTTTTGTGTCATTCTGCATAGTGCTCAAAAAGCTTTATATTCTTAAAGAATAGTTCAATTGCATTTAGTTTTTTAAGATATACATTTTAAAAACGTTTTGATATAAAATGCGTTATATAAATGCAAATTTGGTTTGCGTTTTTTGGAATAGATGCATCTGCTGTTACAATTGCAATACAATTCCAGATCAAATTTAAAGTTTAACTCAAATTTCATTTTGCAAATTCTAAATAAAAAGAAAAATTAATGTGTACGTATTTGACACGTTTTACTTCATTGTCAGTTTCAATATATTCTATTTTTAAAAAGTTACAATGTTTTAATTTTATATATATGTTACCCAATCAGCAAGAAAATATTTTTGAAAAGTTTTTTTTTAACGTTTTACAAAAGTTATATTTACATTTTTAAAAACAATGCAAAAACGTCTTAATGGCCAGAATTACGTTGCAAAGTCAATTTTAAAAAAAATATTTTAAAAATGTTTAAAAAATATTATTTATAATATTATTTATATATATTTACAGCATTTTACAAATGTTACATGAATGTATAAAAATTGTATAATCAAAGCTTTTTTTTAATATTGCAATATGCTTAAGAGCAGTTCTACAATCATGGTATAAATGTAAGTTTAGTTATACTTGCTTAAATTTTAAAATACTGACATATTTGGCTGTTAGCCAACAGCATTTTACAATGAAACTAAGTGTAACTTAACTAACATTTATACTATTATTATAAAACCAGCTCTAAAATGTTTAGATAATGTAATCTCTGTGTACTCAAAATACTTTAATTTCATGTGTTGCAAACGCATTTGGTGCCTATAACTAAAATTAACACAGTAACATAAAAGTAAAACAAACAATATTCATGTAATTACTTTATATTAATTGAAATAATTATAATAATCCTCACAAAAGTTTCCAATTAATCAACAGTTTTTCTATTCTATGGATAGGATCCTTTGGAGTGGAGGAACAATAAAAACAACCTTTATAAGTTGTTAAGGCCTGAATATAGGTTGTTTTTATTGTTGCCGTTCCTCCACACCGAAGAATCCTATCCATAAAATAAGAAAACTTTTGACTAATTATGCATGTACCTCTTGGTGTAAAAACGAAAACCAGAACAACTAAGAATCCAAGATTTTGAAACTTTGTACATACAAAATAATGCTGCATCAATATCAGAAAAAATTACATACCAAGATTAATTAATTATTGTGCACGTTGAAATCTCCCATTTAGCCAACATTATATCAATTTGATAACCTTAAAACATCACAAAGAATGGAAATTATGAAGTACATAGAATGAACATTTTACTACTGTGGTTTTAGCGTACCATTGCTGTAACAAAATAATATTACACTTCAGCAAAATTTCTTGCAACGAAAAACGTACCATCATAATAAATACTGACATATACTAAAAGTATCTATTTAAGTTTTACTAGAACGCATAGCGAGTAATACCATGGAAATTGCTGATTCGATGAAGCTTAAAACATAACGCAATTATAATATACAAAATTGCCATCTTTTCAGGCAGATACTGGTACTTTGCGCAAACGCGGTTATTAAGCACTTAATTCAAATTTGCAAGAACGCTTTTAGAAAAACGAAAAGTTTTATTATGTATTTATTAATAATATGCGACAACATTTTATATAGTTGTGTTTTTGTTACAATATATAAAAGAAAAAAGTGTATAGCTGAAAGCAAGCAAAAGTGTAATTCCTGATAAAGTACAAACGTATTTTATGTTACTAAAAAATGTTTTAGAAAACATTTTTAAAATACTTCAATATGAATGAATATTTTTAAAACGCAAGAAAAATACTTTTTCCAAAAACATTTTTTATTTTGACAATTTTAAAACGTTGTAACTTTTTTAAAACATGAAAAAAAAACGTTTACTTGCTGATTGGGTAGACTCAAATCCCAAATTCGCCCATTTGCTGAAACAAATACTCAGTTCGCGATCTAAACAATGTGAAATGATCAGTTGCCGAAAATATGTTTTATTTCGGCATATGATTAACGTAAATTATACATTACGCGAACTAAGCCATACGTAGGTGCTCAAATGCCAAACTTAAAGATATTACGGCGAATGCTCATTCTCAATTTAACATCCTCCGATTGTGTATTCTAAAAATGCTCAGACCCCAAATGAAGTTCTATTTGGAGTTTTAATGATAAATGGCCATAAAAAGTGATTTACCATTACAAATAGTTGAAAAACTATAAGGAGAGGAAGATCTAGACCAATTAATATTGACGGATACAAATACGGAGAATACTAAATCGAATCCAGATAAATATTTTCACATAGAACCTGAAACCGAAGAAACTGGAAAAACAATTACAACTATCCAAAGTATTCGACAACTTCAAACTAAAGAACTAGAAACTGCGGATAAAGAAGACCTAAAAGAAGATGTGTTTCAAGCAATGTCAAATGTAATAGCAAGTGTCATGGTAGTTCCCCCTGTTCCAATAAATAAAACTTTTATTTGAGTTGTTTCTGTGAAATAAGCGTTTTTTTATTTCATTTTGATTTTTTAATTTGAATTTGTAATCTGATTTGAGTTAAAATCTATTTCCCAAAAAAATAAATATTTTTTCTAATTCTCAATCTCATTTGGGGTCTGAGCATTTTTTGAATACACAATCGGCGAATCTTAAATTGAAAATGAGCATTCGCCGTAATATCTTTAAGTTTGAGCACCTGGGGATTGCTCAGTTCGCGTAATGTGTAATTTACTTTAATGAAATGCCGAAATAGAACACATTTTTGCAACCAATCGTTTAGCATTGCTCAGATCGGATATTTAAACGCAAAAAGTTTTTAATGCGGTTCATTGACTATGAATAAACCAAAAAATCATTAAACGACATAGCATTATTAAATACAGGTACTGAATTACTCATGATCTCACAAAAAAAAACATCAACTATTAATTTTTAACTTTATTGTCTGAAATAAGATGTTTAGAAAAACCTAGCTGAAAACGATCATTTGCCAATTATAAAAAATTGTATTTGAAAAGTTTGATGCAGAAAGTAGAAAAAAATAGAAAAGAAATCTGTTACTTAAAAAAATCTTTTTTTATTTTAATTTAAAACGATTGGATAGCTCATGATTTAGAAAGCTCCGCCGAGTATTACGTTACATGTGTTCACTTTGCAATTAACGGGATTGAAACTAAGTCATCCGAAAATGACAGTTATAACACCAAATGCAAAGTTGCCAACTAATATGAGAGTAAAATATACCAGATGTCTAGATAATGAAAGGAGAGACTGTATCTCGACAGTGGTAAGACCGAAAAAATTGGGTAAAAAATCTTCAAAAATAAAGTATACAAAAAACGGCTGAAAATTGTTTTGAAATTTGTAAATCTACCGCTGGGAGGTGTAACTACTATACTTTTAACAACAAAAGTTGATAGCTTGAGTGATTTTGCATTATGATATTTTTTCCTATCTGTTGTCATAATAATGGAGAGAAATAGAAGCTAAAGCATTTTTTAACATTTACATTTTAATACATCTCGAACGATTCAATTTATTTGAATATTTTAGATTTCGTTTGAAAGAAAATTTTAGGCTCTTTGAACAAAAATTTTCGTTTAACAGTTTAGTTTAAATTAAATCAACTAGAGGTCGTTATCTGTAGCAATTACACATTTTTGTGATTTGGAAAAAAGTTAAATAAAAGGGTACTATTTTCATAACAGACTTTAAGGCGTCATAAATTAACAAAATGTATGTGATGACTGCTTCATGATATCTTCATCTGTTCTGGATTTATAAGAGAAAAAAATTTGAGTATTTCAATCGGATCAAGTTACTTTAGCGAGAAAAACAAACACTAAAATGTTAACTGCTAAGTTTAAAAAAATACAAAAAGCGTATATGTTACGCATCTATTTCCAAAGTTTTAAAAATAGTAAAATTGCTACGCGCCAATATGCGATGCAATTTCTACAAAAAAGACATTTCTCTTGAAAAGTGTTTTTAAAATTGGCTAGGCGATTACAAAAAACTGTCAACGTGCAGCCTATTCAAGCACCGAAAAAGATACGTAGAACACGCATCGAGGATAATATTATTCCAATCAGCATTGGTATTAATTAATTGACATCCGAGCGTCACTTTAATGGAAATATTAAAATTGGTGGTTTGTATACCCTGCTATCGTTGTCAGTTATCATTTTGTTATAAATTCAACGCAAAAATTTAAACGCTAAAAGCATCAATTTAGTTCATACAAAATTCATGAAAGCGTTATACATTCTTTTTCATATTGGTCATTTTGCAAACGTTGCATAATATTTTTCTGTGATATAATTTTAGCATCACAGTGACATTCAGCTTTTTTATAGATGATAGTGACAGTTTATACCGATTTCATGCGAAATTTTCGACACAAATATTGTGTCAAAAAAGTAGCCAAAACGATGTGTAATTGATACCTGAGTAATGGTATTAAAAAGATACCTTTTTACGAGAATTTTGTTATTTGGGATTAACGTATTCGCCTACGTGCATCACGATCCCACCTTAAACTTCAGAAAAAATATTGTCCAATTGTCTTTCAGAGAATAATATGATATCCTACCACATTGTTTTACATCAAGCTACTGATTATGATACTAGACTGAACCATTGTCATTTTACTGTTAAATATGATTTGAGAAAATCGAAATTTATTGTCATTAATGTAAAGAACAGATGAAGCAACTTTAGATAGCGCAGGGGGTGTAAATTTACGTAGTAATTATTAGTCCAAGCAAAACCTACATTGAATGCAGCAAGTAAAACATCAAAATCACTGGAGTTTGAACGAATAGTGTAGAATCGTAAAAGACGAAAATATAGGGCCACAGTTTTTGACCAAACCTTTACCAAAAAAAATTAAAAAAATTTTTAAACGTTTTTCGTTCACTACTTTTATAAAACGTTTTGTTGGAAACAAGAAAAAACATGTAGCTTCAGCTTGATAGTTGTCCGGCGCATTCTTCGAAGCGTGCGTCAGCATTTAGACGAGCAGTATTCATATCGTGTTATGGTTAGAAAAAGTCTATTGTTTATGTAGACTGAAAGATCTGGTTTTTCAAGAGAAATTAACAATAAGAAAAAATACGGTATAACAATAGAAGCTTGTCTAGAGCTAAAATTAAAGCAACAATTTTTTCTACCAAAATTAGACTAAATAAATGCATTGAGAATGATGGAAGACATTTTAAACATTTGTGAGCTATTTGTGGCAAAACTTTAGTAATTCTAAGTGATCTGTGGCTTCTGTGACTTTATTGTTATCACTGACGTTTAGTTGGTCCGTTAGTTTCAAAACTAGGTTTCTTCCATTGGAGTGATTTGTTTTCCTTGCTAAGGTAACTTGATCAAGATTAAGATACTCAAATTGTTAATACTTTTTCTTATAAATCGAGAACGGATGGAGATATTCTGACGCGGTTTTCACCAAAATTTATATATAAAATTTTTTAAAACAATCAAAATTAATTAATTTATCTTATTATGACAGATACAAAAAATATCACAAAACAAAATGATACCATATCACTCAAACTATTAAACTATGTTTTTAAACGTATGGCTTATCTACCAATTTTTCGAGATTTTTAAATACCGTGACCATTTTGTCTCTTCATATTCATGTACGTTATTACAAACTTTATAATAATTTCTAACTATTTCTTTTGCCCGCTTAATTTATATTGATTTTTCTTAAACATTTAAGCTTTATCTTTACAACTGTCGTTTGCTGCTAGATGAATTTTAAGTTTTGCAGTTAAATTTAATTTTACTTTGTTGTTTATATGAATGTACGAATGTACTAAATCACGTATGTTGTTTCAGATTATTGTCGTCGTAAACACTTTTCATAAATTGCTAGGAATTGTCAAGTTTGTGATGGTCTTTGATATCCAATGTATTACTTTAATACAAAAACTAATGGAGTCTCGTTTATAGATTTTTTTGATGCACTTGTGCTTAATTTAAACATAACAACAAACTTAGAAAAAGTCGCACGTTCGGTTTAAGATTTGGTTGTAAACTAATTAATCGTATTAGTGATACCACTGTTATATACTAGTGTATTTATTTTTAGATTTTAGGATTATGGTTACACTTTACTAGTACTAAGAAGTGAGTTGTAAACCGTAAGTAACCATTTGTGTTTTGTCACCTTTTATTGTCGATCGTATGAACTCCGACCGAGTATGTGTTTTTTGTTATCAAAAATATTTGTTGTCATGTTAACGTCTAAATTATTCATACTGCAGGGTTTGATTTGCTGTTTGCTAATTTTATTCAATCGCCAATTATTTATATCATTTTCATACGTTAAAGTTCAATTAAAATTTTTTTTTATAACTGTCTACATTTGCGTTGTAATGCAGTGGTTTGCCTGATTTGAGAGTTGCTAAGTATATTTTCTATAATTTTTTTATTATCATTTTATAGAAACAATTTAAAAACTTCTGTAACGACACAGTGATTAAAAATATTAATATTAAAAAATTAACCAAAAAATAAACACTTGAGTTCGGTTGCATAAAGCGTAGTTAACTATGTCGTTAGCTGACGTCGTTGTTAAATAACGACGTTTAACGACATGAACACGTAGTTAACTATATAGTCAAAGGTAACAATGTTTTGGGCAACCGGCCTTAGATACCCTAACAAAATCAAAATAATAACAAAATGCAAGATAACTGTTACAAAAAACAGCATGTTTGGTATGGATACAAACAAAATAGAAAAAAAAACGTTTCCCAAAATGTACAAAAGAAGAAAACATAAAGGCCTCAATGAAAACTGTATAAAAAGAATTGTGACGTTCATTTTGCATACTGTGCTTACTACATTTGTGTTGAATAAGAATTATAAAATTTCAATAATACGCAAATTTATTTTACGTAAAAGATTTATGTGAAAAACATCCCGAAGTACTGCCCAATAATGATTGTAATTAGAAATAGAATTTGGTGGTAGTATCGGAAACATCTTACTAGAGTAAGGATTGACTTACATTGAGACCATAAAAGTTATTCTGTTTTACTAATTCTAACACATTTTATTACTTTATGTAAAACTAATTGAAGTTCGGTAAATAGTTACACATTTGTATAAACAATTTATCGATGCAACACTGCTTAGTATAATTTTTTTAAAGCTACACGAAATACGACTCTTTTTTGTCTCAACACGTTGGTGTTTAAAATTTTTATTATTTGTAATATCTATGTGTAAAATTATGTTTCAATTTTTAGAGATGTATGATTACAATATTATCTAGATCTAGACGGCACAACTATCAACTGTACGTACCCCTCTTATTGTTTTTTGTAATTAAATGTCATAGATTTGTTTCGACCAGGTTGTATCGGGTGCGCATGTTGTCACAAACATTATATATTGTTGTGTCAATGTTTAATGGATTTAATTTTGCGACTATGTTTAGTGTGAGTCGTACTTATACAATTATGCTTTCTATTTAGTAAACGAAGTAAATAAATTTATTTCAAAGTAAATCTATAAATTGCATTTGTTTAACTTGCATCGCAGTCTATACTGCCTACTTAACGTTTCTAACAGTAATTTTTTTTTTCAAATATAAATCTGATTCAACGCAAAAGATATCGTACAAAAATTGTAAAAAGAGATGGTGAAATACCTATCTAATTAGACAATAAAAAAGAAGTTATGGAAGTGGATTTTGTTGACATCTTCTACAAAAAAAATAATGAGACCATTTGGCTGAAGGAACTTCCCGTCCATATATAAAATTGTTCAAAGAACATAATTAGATACCCACCAGGTCTAGGTCAATCAATAGTGAAATTTAGTAGTATTGCAGACATTATTTATTTCTCGTAAGATAATAGAAATCGTTGTGATTTATACCAATCAAAGAAGCTCACGAAATTGGTAGTCGCAATAGCAGTGAAAATAATACGACGTAAAAAATGTATTTGAAACAAGTTAATAAGATAGTTAATATATTCTGGAGCACTAAAAAGCAATCATGAACTCGTAAAAATGCTATGGCAAGACAAATTTTGCTTCAAACAACCCACGCTTGTATTCTGCATCAATGCCTCAAAATTGGTTTTGCCAAATATTCTGTTAGATGCGATTCAATACGATTGATACAAGAAAAAAAAAGAAATCAAATAGCTTCTAAACATGATGTATTTGAAATAGTATCAAATTGCCATAAATGGTACATTCGAAATTTTTATCTTACTGTCGACAAACAGCTCGTACCATTTCGTGACAGGTGCTTTTTCGTGGTATATATGAAGAGTAAACCTCCCAAATATATAATGAAAATTTGGGTGCTTACAAGTACATTTGGGATAAATAAGCAACACTCCAGAACGCGACCAAAGAAAAAAGTTGTATCAGATTTGGTGTCCGAGTTGAATCCAGGTCGTAGTATTGAGTGCTGGCAGAAAAATTGGTTGATAAGAAACTGATTTTATGTGAAACTCCAAAAAAAAAAGAAATTGCATAACTAGAGAAACCGGCCTACTAATTTATCCATTTTTGCATTTTAACCAAACTCATCATAGTCTTACACGTCCTATAAATAAACAAAAATGTCATACTTCTTCCTATCAAACACCGCGATACAGCCATTTCAGAAAAAAATAAAAACCCGCTACAACTCCACTAAGAGTGCCGTGAATACTCTAGACAAAGTAGTCACAAAGTATAATTACAATAGACAGACAAAACGGTGGCTTCAACCTCGTTGTTTATAAACTTACAAGGCCGTATACAGAGGGGGAGGGGGTTGGGGGTTAAACCCCCCCCCTCCTCCCAAATCCCGATAAAATAAGCAAAAAATACGCGACAAATTATCTTTTTTTTTATAAAAACTAATATTTGAGTGAAATTCAAATGTAAATGGTTTGTGACTTTTGTAGACAAATGAATCAATAAATTTTCTGACTAACGCGTCCGGACCCGGTGCGGGACATTACAAAGGAAGTAGTAAAGTCAAACTGTATTAAATTACTCAAGGGTTTTTCAAAACAGATATGCATGCATGTGGTCGGCAATATAAAATGTTTTGCTTGCGATTGACTAAAGCCGCAAAAATAAACGAGTGGGCAGAGCTGCCTCCCTCGTCCAGTTTGTCGCTTATTTCCCATTTCATATACCACCTTAGAGTCAAAGAGTGAATTGAATTGTCTCAGTGTTTGTTTTTTGAATCGTGTCAAATATTACATTGTGTGATTTCGCATACTGAACTATTAATTGGTGAGTGAAGTAAAATTATATAAATACGAGTTACTTTAGTTTTATAGTTTTTTGTGTGCTTTGGTTTTAAGGTTTTTATCCTAACAATTTACACACCACACAAGACATAATACCACAGTTCGCCAAAAAATTAAAATGACCAAAAAAATTGTCCAAATTTATTTTCACCATACATTTTTTCTTGAAAAATCTTTTACAAAAAGCAAAAATTTAAGAATTTTTAACCATTGAATTTCAATTTACATAAAAAAATTGTCTTTTAAAATTAAAAAAAACAGTATTTGCGATATTACATAAATCACTCCAGAATAATATGTAGTTTGTTTTCTTTCATTTAATTGAATGAAGCTCTAAAAACAAACACGACGCAAAAACGGTACATTAGGTTTTAAATGCGTTTTCCATTTTTTGCTTAATTGTGTCAAAAATTGTGAAAAGTAGTGCAACTTATTATTATTATTATTATTTTAGAGTAAAGTTGGATTTCTGTAATATGTATTAACATTTTTTTTAAATTTTAAAACAATTTTTCTATGTAAATTAAAATTCAATAAATTTTTTATAAATTTTAATTTCCAAGTATAAAATTGTTCAAGAGAAAGATATGGTAAAAATAAACTTGGACAATTTTCTTTATGATTTTAATTTTTTGGTAAACTGTGGCGAGCCGTCCTATTCTCTCTATATTGTTTATTACGATGTTTGCAATTTTGTATTTTGCATGCAATATAATTAATTTTGGCGCTGCATGTGTAGAATTTATTCATGAGTAGGATGGTAGGTATATATGGTTTTATTGTTTGTTACAGTTGCTACCTACTAACTTGTTTGCTTGCTTGCAAAAAATGAAGCGTAAAGAAAAGCAAATTCCGCTCACTAATTTTTTTACTAAAAAGCCCAGAACAAATGATTCAAACATTTCAACTGCAGCCCAAGCTTCGTGCTCCCACACAAACACGACTGCCGTTTCATTGGTAAATGTATA
Source organism: Aquatica leii (assembly GCA_035610365.1). Lineage (NCBI taxonomy): Eukaryota > Metazoa > Arthropoda > Insecta > Coleoptera > Lampyridae > Aquatica > Aquatica leii. The sequence goes on along the minus strand of CM069436.1, from coordinate 104,177,989 downwards.
TATTGTTGGTGTTGGCTCACATAAATCTGTATCTGGTGGTGGCGAATTGAATCCAAAATCTAAACCAATTTTATCAGAGGCGAAACAGTGTGATTCCCAATTAGATCAGGATATTTCTGAAATCGTAAATAAAAATCTATCCGATTTTCAAAAAGAATATTTTATAAGACGGGCCTGGATACCCGCAAAAGATTTTAAGTTTCCCACTAAGCTTGATGACAAAAGGCATCTCACATTTCAAAGAACGTGGTTAGACCAATTTCAATGGCTGATTTATTCCAGAAAAAAAGATAGTGCATACTGTAAATATTGTGCTCTTTTTGCTTCTGAAAGCGAAGGAAAAGGTAGTCATCAGAATCTTGGTGTCTTGTCAAAAAAGGATTACGAAATTGGAAAAAGGCTAAAGAAACATTCGTGCACCACGCCACCTTAAAATATCATTTAAAGGCAACAGAAAGGGCTGAAAATTTTCTGTCAATTTATGACGGTAAAAAACTCAATATTCAAGAAGTTCTAAGTTCCTAATTTGGCAAAAAATCTCAAGAAAATTGGACGAAATTAGTTTCCATTGCCAAAACTATTATTCTATTCGGTCGTCAGGAATTATCCTTGAGAGGCACGTCCGATCAAGGAAATGTTTTGCAAGAAAAAGAGTCGAATAACGGTACATTTCGTGCTCTCTTGAGATTTAGAGTGGATGCAGGAGATGAAACACTGAAATCTCATTTGAACAGTGTAAGCAAAAATGCTCAATATACCAGCACTCCTGTACAAAATAAAATTATAGATATCTGTGGCGACATAATTAAAGAATCGATTGCTGAAAACGTCAATCGGTCTTCAGTTTTGCGAGAGGACTTTTTAGAATTTTTCCCTATTTATGATCTTACTGGAGAAGGTAGCGCGTCATGTATAATTAAACGGTTGGAAATGAATAGGATAGAGACTAAAAGATTAATTGGCCAAGGCTATGATGGTGCATAAGCGATGAGTGGATGTTTTATCGGTACTCAAGCAGTAATGAGAATAAAATACGTGCACTGTAGTGCCCATTCACTTAATCTGGCAATTGCGGATACGTGCAAAGTACGGAGCTTCTCCAATTGTGTAGGAACTATTTAGTCAGTCGGAAATTTTTTTTGCTCATCTGCACTACGCACGGCGGTACTGACATAAGCTATTAAAAATCACATGCCAATTTGTAAACACAAAACGTTAATATCAATGTGCGAAACCCGATGGGTCGAGAGACACGATAGTGTGATGCGTTTTCATGAAATCCTTTTGCCTATAGGCCATGCTTTAGAGAAGTTAAAGGATACGGGAAATAAGGAGACCTCGCAAGCAGCTAACCAGTTGCTGGTTGCGATACAATGTAGAAATTTTCTTCTAAATCTTAACATCGCCACCAAATTGTTTTCAATAACAATTAATCTTTGCAAATATTTGCAAGGTGTCGGCTGTGATCTCGCAACTGCATGTGATCACGTCGACGACGTAATAATTGCCTTGACTGGGATAAGTCAAGAAGCAGAGACACATTTCTCATTACTGTAAATAGCTATAAACGACGGAAAATACGTTGAATTAGTTTAACACCCGCGAAATTCAAAATCAGCTTTGAATAATTCGTCGGGATAAAACTAAATTACTATTTAAACAGGGCGAGGAACAAAAAAAACAACTGAACGGGGAAGATTTCAAGATGACAATATCGCGACGAGTTGGGCGCCAACAACATCGGGACAATGTAGCGGTTGAAACTCCCGAAGAATATTATAGAATTGTTGCATTTCTTCCGATTCATTTAACTGAACGGTTTGTCAATCACAATCAATAATAGGATCGCTATCATTGTTCATGCAAAAATTTGGCATCAGCGCTAACAAGTTACAGGAGGCAGTAAAATTTTACAGCCCACTTCTTTGTGACGCAACAAATTTTGAAGGGGAGTTTATGGTTTGTCGAGCGAAGTGGTCAAAAATTGATGTAGCTCAATTGCCCACTACACCCCTAAAAGCTTTGGACAACTGCGACATAATGATGTTTCCCATGATTCACAAGCTCCTTACAATTCTTGTGACGCTACCTGTGTCGACGGCAACACCAGAACGTACCTTTTCCTCGTTGCGTCACCTAAAAACTAATTTAAGGAACAGCATGGGACAGTCGCGACTTACTGGACTGGCTTTAATGGGCGTTCATCGCAATATTTAAATTAATCCAGAGATCGTTGTCCAGCGCTTCATCTCTCAGCCACGACGTATAGCGATATAAGCATTTAAATTTTGTACCTTGTATAATAAACATATAAATATTTTAAAAAGTTATTATTCTTTTGGTCCAGAGTTTGACCCCTCCCAAAGTAAATTCCTGGTTACGGCCCTGTAAACTTAATTGACATTGCAGTCATAAATGCCTTTGTTTATACGTTTTAATATGCGATTTAACCCTCTGGTTGACAGGCTGGGTCTGTGCGGCATAGGCTCTTTTGTTGTATTTTTAAAATATTTTTTTTTAAATTTCATTAATAAAGACATGTATTCCTTAATTTCACTTAATTTTATCATCTGTCGCATGGATGCCAAAAAAGCTTTGAGCTTGTCAGACAATTTAATTTTTCGTATTTTGTGTCGTTGGACTTTCTCTAGTTTCTGAGTATTAACGCAGAATTTTTTTGCATACGGGTAAGTCCCTACATTTTAATTTTTTATCGTTTCTGCGTGTTTTGCATGTTACCAAACTTTTATCTCGAGTTTTGGGGATTTACCTTTCTTACTCTAAATAGTTTATTTTTTGTAAAGAAATCCCAGTTCTTTATAAACTTGGTTTGTACTATATAAAGCAAGACAAGGGATTTTTTTCGTTTAGTTTCTATTTAAAGTGCAATTGAAAGATTTTCCATTTGTGACGTTTTCTACTTGTGACTTTTTTATTTTTGTTTTGCAAGATGGATGCTCATGAACGGAAAATTATTAGACTACAGGCACTTTACGATGAAGTACCAACCTCGGACGCTTCTGAAACACCTGAGTCAGAAGATAAAGGTGCACAAGACATAATTAGCAAACACAATACAGATACGGAGCAAGAAAAACCAGATGAAGATGGCAACCAATCAGATAGTTTTAGTACAACCTCCAGATCTATATATTTTTATGGAAGAGACAAAACCAAGTGGAAAAAGCATGTCCCAGCCAAATATTGTTACCCAATTGCTTGGTGTTCGTGCAGGTGCAAAAAACGCAAACACCCCAATTCAGTATTGGATGCTCTTTTTTGAAGAAATTTTAGGCATAGTTATCAAAAATACCAATTTGTATATATAAAGAATATCACCAAGATACTTACTAATAAAGTGGAAATGAAGGCGTTTATCAGTTTGCTGTATTTTACTGGTTCTCAGCATGGGGGGCGAAAAAAATTATACGAATTTTGGTCCGAGCAGGATTTTTGTTTCTGATAAAGTGTATACATTTTCACAATACCGATACAAGAGATAAACGAAAGAAGTTGGATAAACTTCATGCCGTTAGAGACATATTTGAAAAATTAAATGAACAGTTTAAAAAACATTATAGTGTGGGTAAATATGTTACTCTAGATAAAATGTTGTTAGGATTTTGTGGAAGATGTGGCTTTCGTACATTCCGATCTAACAAATATGGGATCAAAATGTAATACAATGGATGCAAAAACATTTTACACGTCGCATTTGCAGATCTATACTGGAATAATGAATATTATTTTAATAATGACGAACCACATCTCAGGAACTGGAAGGAATGTTACCATGGATCGATGGTTTACTGAGATGTAAGTCGTTTGTTGCATGATAACTGTAGTTAGTACAAAACAATCCAGTCGAAAGTTGTTGCCAAAAGAAGTTAAAAGTGTTAAAAATAGACCTGAAAAGTCTCCATTTTTTGCATACCATGCCGATATGACACTTACTTCATATGTCCCAAAAAAGTCAAAGATTGTATTACTTGTATCGTCAATGCACTACGATGGCAAAATAGATAAAAATACTGGTGATAATAAAAGACCAGAGCTACTAACATTCTACAATTCCACAAAAAGCGATGTTTGTGTAGTCGACATGATGGTTACATCTTATAATGTAACTGGAAACACGAGAAGATAGCCATCGGTGGTTTTTTTTGGCATGCTCAATGTAGGAGCAATTAACACATTCTTAATAAATAAAACGAACAGCCAAAATGAAAAATTTTTAAAAAGCAGACGTCTATTTTTGGAAAATTTAGGCAAAGACTTAGTGATAGAAAACATGAAACTATGAGCAAATGTGCCAAATCTACCAGGAAAAGTAAGTAATTCTGAGGTATCTTAGTCACAGAAGAGCCCCGACCGACGATTTCAACTGCTCAAAAAAGGTGCAAATTCTGCAAAGACCAAAAATCAAAATAATCGTTGAAAACTTGCATTACATGTAACTTTTTTTTAATAAATGGGAACTGCCAAGTTAATTTTTTTTACAGCTATTTTGACTCCTAGCAGTGCGAAATAGACCAGGGTAACACATGCATATTAGAAACTGGGGATATCAATGTATTATTAGGGGAGAAAAATAAAACACAGTTTGGGTCTAAGAAACGCAACACGTCAAATAGTGTGATTCTGAATCTACGCATCAACCGAAGGGTTAATTCGCGGTTTTGCGTGTTAATCTGCAGCTTGATTAACTATTTGATCAAATCATTTTAATTCGTGTCAAGTCAATCAAAATTAAACCTCAAGATTAAATGAAGTCATGATCCGATATCGGTCATGTCTCGATTAAATAACTTCTGTGCGATTTTGATTAAATAAATTTAATAACGCAAATTAATTTTTGGATTCATTGGTATAAAAAGAAACTAATTCACAAATTAAAACGAAAATTAAAATTAAAACCCAAATTATAATTAAAACGCATATTATAATTAAAACGCGAATTAAAATAATTTGATCAAACAACGAATTAAACTGCTGATTAAAACGCAAATCAAATTGCAAAACAGTCGATTAAACCGAGAACCAAATTTCAAACAGCGAATTAAAACGCGAATCCGCGAATAAAAACTGGAAGAAGTTAATTAAACCGCGGTTTAAAACGCAAAATCGCAAATTAAACCGCCAATTAAAACGCACGCAAATTAAACCATGAGTACGTGAATAAAAACATGAAAAGGTTAATTAAACCGCGGATTAAAACACAAAATCGCGGAGTAAAACGCGAAATTGTGAATTAATTCTAATTGACCCCGCAAATTAATTTAATTCGCAAAAAAGTAAGAGATCGCGGACGGTATTCTACTTACGCACTAAGTTATAATTTTCAGAAAAATGTTTGTTTTGAAAAAAAAACACTGAGGTCCACTCGGATTTGTAGAAATCATTATTAAAATATTTTTTTTTATTGTTAATTGACTGATTTTAATTTGTATTTGTGTACCATTGTGGACCTTTTAATGTTGCGGGTGAAAATCTTTTCCTTGTTTATCTGGTAAAATTTAGCTATTAAAGTTTTATTTCCCATGCCTAAGTCTACGACAAAGTGAGTTAGATGTGGTATAGTCTACAAGAACCAGTAACTGAATAACAAAAGCAATGTTTATAAAATGCCTATAAAAAAAGAATAGTAAAAAGCAGTAAAAATTAAGAACTGGAAGGTTGTTAAAACCGATTATTTAAAAAATCTATATTAAATTTAAAATATGTAGTTTTGAAACTGAAGTTTTAATATTAAAAAATAATGCTAATTTATGTATAAAAAATTGACGATTTAATACTTACATAAAAAAATTCTGAATTAAAAATATGTATTCTATTAAATTATTAATTTAATGTGCGTGTATATTTAGAATTTGAGTGTAGTTTCTTGTATCGATTTCTGAATTGTTTATCTCTATTATTACTCAGTGTATTAGTTTCTGAAAGTTATTGCTGCATATATTATTCATAGTAGATTACATACAGTTATAAAAATTTCATGATAACATAAAAGTTAATAACGTTTTGTTGTAGCTTTTGATGTTGATGACATTTGCTGAAGTTTTATGTAGATTAAATTTATTGCCATATAATCTATATACTAAAACGTTTCAAAAATCAAGAGTACAGCCATTTCGGTGCAAACCCTATTATAAAAGAAGAAAATAATATTAAATTTAAAAATAAAATATACATATCTACTTTTTTATAGTCGTCGCATTTATCACAGCAATTTACATATATATTTGTTTATTTGAGTCTTTGAATATTTTAAGATGCACGCTGCTTTTAGGTTTGCAATTTTATATCGGTCATACTTTTGTGTTGTCATGAAAATTCTAAAACGTTAAGATGTAAAGACTTTGTACCATTCCTTGTTTGTTGTTTACAAAAGAAACTTACTTTGTATCATCAAAAACATTTGCATGGAAATTTATAAACATATTTGTAATAAAATCAGTATTTGCAAAATTTACATAATTTAAGGGTAGTCGCGATAAAGTAATTTCAATTTTTCTAGTCTAAATATTTTTATTTTATTTAAATTATGTGACTTTTACACAAGATTCATATATAATTAAAATATTTTGCAAAACAACATAATGGTAAAACATATTTTGAGAATAATTAATTGAAAAAATATCAGTAATGTTTATTAAAATTCTCCAATTGCTACATAAAACTTCAAATAAAATTAAAGAGCAAAAAGCTATGTTTACACTGTATAAAATTGTTTTTCAGATATATACTGTTTCTGTTTTTCCAAGTCCATGTAAACAATATCAAATTAAATTAGCTTTAAAATTAAAACTGCTACGTTTTCTTATTTTGTTTTTGTTCGGAAAATGTTAATTTCTTTGCTTTTATTTGGATAAGCATGTTTACGTTAAATAAAATCTGAATTATTTCTTAAACTTTACTTAAAATTAAAATTTTAGGAAAAATATTTAGAGTAGTCTTAATCTAACATTGTTTTAATTTTTACTGTTAAAGAAGACGGTATGTACTTTATATTTTTGTAACGTTTCTAATTGTTTAATCCTCCGTTGTGTGAAATGGCACTGCACAGCACATTCCCATTTTGAAAGGTATTTATCTGTTTTCCCGTTGTCTTATTAAAAATCGATAACAGTTGTCTTTATAGGTCAACGAACTGAAAAGACTAAATTTTACGAGCATCTCACGGTTGCTACAAACTTCTAGTAATTTACGAACCCTGCACGACCAACTCGCTGTAGGATTGTAGGATTAAGTGATAAGTTTATTTTAATGGGCGCCAGATCTCGTTTTGCAGATATAGCTATAAATCAGCACAGGAGGCATCGAAGAAAGAAACCAAATTGTTGTACTTTAATTAATGTTAGAAGGATAACTTAGATTCAAATTTGAATCAATAACAATTAGAGATAATTTGATAGCATCACAGTAAGTGAATTTAGTTCAAGTACAAGTATACGTAGGTACTAAAACACCGAAAGTATCGGCAACTCACAATACACTCAAATCATAAGTGTAAAAGTCAGGACATACAAAAATCTGTGTAAATAAATTACATTAACAATAATTGACAGTTGACGTAATCAGTATGCGATAGCAATTTAATTTAAACTAATTGACTAATAGTAATAAGAAGCAAATCATTTTAAACGTTTCGACGCGATTAGTAAGTATGACTCATGAGCAGTACCGTAGCGACAGCGAATAGTAAAAACCAAAAATTGACTTACCAAGATTCAGGTTTACTTTCCTATCGTGTTACCTGGTGACTCACAAACTCTACAACATATATAAAGTAACATTTATAAAAGGTAAGAAAAACGAAACGTATCGTATGCTGTTACATATGCACTTTCGTCCAAAGTGGTATTAGTTAAAACGTCAATTGCCTCCGAATTGGAATATTAATCGTATCTGCCTTTGTATCGCAGTGTTCGTAGGTCCAATGCCTCCTTTTAGAATTTTTCCATTGCTGATGTTAAACTTGTACCGACAAAGAAACACACATTTAGTAGGTAGCACGTGGCGCTAAGGAAACGACATGGAAATTACCTTTAATCCGAAAAAGAATAAAAGACACTTACCCTGCTTTGAATAAATTAACTAATTATAGATATTTTCATTATACATCGTGTCACAACACGTGGATGTTTTAATAAATCAAGTTTAATTCAAGCAGGCATATTGTTATGTAGCGAACGACGTGAAGGTAAAATGACGGCTTTTCCTATACATTTTGAAATTTATGCACGTAACACGGTATCAAGTTAAAAAACGTATCTTACCCAAAAATTTTATATTTCTAATTAGCTGTTTTTTAAACACAAAACACGTTTGAACATGCACGATATACAAATATATTTCGACGGAAAATAGAGCAAAGGATCCGTACGCCACTGGCGATAATGATGACGTGGATTATGTAAGGGGTTTTTTGGGTTTACCTGAATTCATAAATAAATAGATAAAAATTTATTTTGATTACTGTTTTTAAATGTATACAGGCTATAATTAACTATCATTACTTTTTAAATAAAGAACGCCCTGTATGAGCTAAATTAACAAACATAAACATGTTGTAACCTGAACGTGGGCGCTCCGATAGTGTAGCAAATCATACGGTAGAATTACGTGTTAACTCGTCAATGTTTTATAGATCTTAATTCAATATAGTGCAATGTCGTCTGTACGGAAGTGTGTGAATTCGTCTTACAGTTTTTGTTATATTTGTGGCAAATATATGGTATTAAAGCAATAACTGAATATTACGGACTTTGTAAAAAAAAGTATATTTCGCGTATTTTGGCTTAAAACTTGAATATCAGGATAAAGTTTGGGCACCTTATAAAGTCTGCAAACGATGTGTTGAAGACCTTCGACATTGGTTTAAGGGCAAGATAAAAGTTTTCCGATATGGGATTCCTATGGTATGACGCGAGCAAAAGAACCATAATAATGATTGTTACTTTTGTTCGTGTAATGTAAAACAGTATATTTTAAAACGGAAGCAGTCAAATTCATACCCCAATCTGCAATCAGATATTCGTCCCATTACCTCATGGGACCGAAATACTAGTGCCCAAGGCCTCTGCTACCTTAGAAGAGATTTCAAGTTTTGATGAAGATAGTGCTGTACCTAAACCCGATGACAAATAAAGTTTTGATTTTGAAGATGACAACAGTTCGAAATTTTTTTCCCAGGGCAAGCTAAAAGGTTTGGTAAGAAACTTGAATTTTCCCAGACACGCTGCTGAGTTGCTTGGAGGCAAGGCTCACAAACAGAATCTTACATTTGCCGGAAGTTTCTTCCTCCTAGTTTAGATATCGTAAAAAGCAGTTCACTTCCTACTTTGTCGAAAAGGAAAATTTGGTTTATTGTACCAATATTGAAGGTTTGATAGATACATTTAAGATCTCATACGACCCAGGATAGTGTCGTATTTTAATGGACTGTACAAAAAGAAGCCTTAAAACAGTTCGGCGGTTTCTATGCTTCAATTCCTTGGTGCCTTCTTATATAGTTTTTCTATCACCGCTTCACATAAAACTAGGATTGATGAAGCAATTTATAAAGTCACTTCCAAGAGATAGAAACTGCTTCAAATGCTTAATACCAAAGTTTCCAGGCCTTTCGGAGACAAAGTTGAAGAAAGATGTTTTTGTTGGACCAGATATTAGACGGCTTATGGCTGATTTACAATTCATCACAACCATGACGGATCCTCAAAGAGAAGGGTGGATTATCTTTAAAGAAGTCTTAGAGAAATTTTTAGACAATTACAAAGACCCTAACTACATACACATCGGCAAAAGAATGTCAAAAGCATTTAGGTTGCCTAATGAGTTTGAAAGTTCATTTTCTTCATTCCCACCTTGTCTACTTTCCAGAAAGGAGCTGTGAGCAAAGAACAAGGTAAACGATTTCACCAAGATATTAAGGAGATGGAAAAAAGATACTAGAGAAAATGGAGCGTCTCAATGATTGCAGACTACTGTTGGACGAACCTTCAGGATGTTTCCTACAAGCGAAAGTGTACCAAAAGGAGTCTCACTGGAAAAAAAAATTTGTTTAGTGCTTACTAATAAATGTATTTTAAGAAAAAAAAATTTAGACGAAAATGCGTCTATGTTATTCTACGATGTCAAAATAGACAAATACGTTTTGATATTGTCAACACAATATTACACACAAGCCACAAAAATTTCAAATAAATATAACCCGTTAGCCATCTTAGACTACAATGAAAACAAATTAGGGCTTGACACAATGGTATTCGGCTACAGTTGCAAACGAGCATCAAATCGATAGCCTTTAGTCATGTTTTAGAATATGCTGGACGTCAATTATTTGGTTTCTTATATTATATACAAGAAACTAATCTTCGTATGCAGGAAGAGGGTAAAATGTACCCCATGTACTATTTTTTCTGCGTATTTGTTGCGTGCTGCTTAGAACTGTTTGATGCTGCTAAGCATACCTCATTTATTAGTAAGTATACCCTGTTATATGCAAAAAAAAGAAATGCCCAAATAAAAGCAACATAAACAATGTATGCGTCGGTGCTCAGTAAAGTTGGTCGTAGGTTAAACTCAAAATCACTGATTATTTTACAATGTAAAAACAAAAGTCAAAATTAAAAGAGCACCAGGAAGGTTAATAGCTTAATTCGGCTTCTAGACCTTGCCAGCCAAAAAGCCCGCTATCCTATTGAACAAGTGAAACTTAGCTTGTTAAATTGTATTACACTAAAACCTGCAATCTTTAATTTACACAAAACGAGAAAAAAAACGGCATAAAAGTTTTGTTACAGCTTAACTATTTACATTTGCTGAAATGAAATTAGCAAAAAAAATAAAGTAGGACAGTAATTAATTTAAATAAAACAAAACAATAAATTAGATATGAATTAACGCAACAGAACAAATCGCGTTAGGTACCTTAAATCAAAAATAAATTTGAGAAATTTAACAACGTGTCGTAAATTGAAAGTTCTCTTAACAGTACGATACACAGGCAATAACTTCTCTTGTTAAAATCAACGCTTTTAAAGCACTTAAGTTTGCAAAGAATCAAATCACAATTGATTTTAAACAGGATTTATAAATACCTTGAATGAAAGGCCTCCAAGATAATATTACAAAAAATTCGGTTGGTTTGTAAAACTACAAATATACCTTCTTGAACTTAAATTTTTATTGAACACGTGTCATTATTATTATGAACACCAACACTAAATATTAAGCGTTGAGTTTACCGAAAACTATATTATTGTGTCAAAAAATACTAGCAGTCTTCCAACTTCTTTCAAAAACGCAAAACATTACATTTATCAACTTGGTTTCCCCTACCTTATTTAAAAACTGTGACGTAAAATTCTTAAGAAAAACACCACAAAAAAAAGAATTAAAAGTGTTCTCGCAAGAAGCGCAAAATCATCAAGTGATAACAAAACATAAATGACTAAAGCAAACAAGCATACTAAAATATAAAATTACAATCTAAATTTTTTGAACCAAAAGCTGATGACTGACGAAACTAATATTCAAAACATACGACAATAAAATCGACCTAATTAACTTAAGTACATCTGCACTAAGTTTGTACCTACAAAATGAAAATTAAAATAAAAAAGAATTTAAAAACGTAAAATAACTTCTATAAATTAATGCAAAATTATTCAAATAAACTTTCGCAAATCAAACGAAGGTTACAACCCAGCAAAATTTTTTTATAATTTTATATTAGAAAATAATTAGCTGGGGTACAACTTGGGCCGACTCTTACGCAAAGCCAACCGTGGCAAACAAGCTAACACATTACACACACGTTTTACTTAGTATTGTTTGATAAGTCGGTATTGGGATATGCTGCAGAAAAAGATTTATCTATAGAAAGATATCGTGTAACAGCCTTATAGTGGTTAGATGAGATTGATGACGACGAGAACGTTGTAGAAACAGATTCAGCGTGTTCCAAGTTAGAAGACAACGTAGAAACTCAATATGCTGAACCAGATATTTTTAAAGTATGTTATTTTTTTTTGAAATTAGATTCCGGTTTTGACGCCCTCTACCGATCTTTGCTCGTGACTGTCATTTTACGACAAACTTGCGAAGCTGTCAATTGCCTAAAATGGTCTATACGTCTTAAGTAATTTCTTCCAATACCATCCGGAATAATGGAAATCAAATTGTAATTACATAACGTTCATAAAGTATTTGAGTCGTCACAGGGTAAGATAATTGCTGTGGTTTTATTAAAATTAGTTTGTAATTCCTCCTTCATTTAACAGCCATTTTCTATCCGCTTCGAGCACATGTACGTTTTCAACAAAGGAATAGTGAATAATAATTCTTACTAAGAAATACCGTTACCGCACACATACGCTTTTGGAAGGCGTTTTCTACGCCACGAAAACGAGGTCTCGATAAGCCTTACCGTGGGAGATGTTACTACCTGTGTACTAGTCGATTGTGTTATCAGCCACCTGTGCTAAATTGTTACCTACAGTATACGATACAACGGGTTTTTATGTAACATTTAATGATTTATTAATACGATTTTTTTAGCTTTTGTTCTGTGTGAACTAGATTGTGATCCGATTTGCTTTTCACTATTTATTACAGGCCACTGACGAGAAAACGTTTTCTCTGTGGAAGTGGAAACTGGATTTTGGGGTGAGTTATTTGTTTGACTTTTATATCGGGATCACGAAAGTTATTCACAGAATTGTATTTAATGTTAATGACCGTAATTACGTTATCGCTTATATACCAATAAGGTAATCTTAAACATTTCATAACTGTATCGCATGCTGTGAGGGAAAACATATTTATTCTGAGACTTTCGGTGCTGTCCATTTTGACATAATTTCCATATGTAGTGTGTGTTGCCGATACTGTAGGCATTTATGTATGAGAATTGCGATATAATCTAGTAAATTTTATGTGTTACTGAATCAAAGTCTCCTCTACTTGTTAATGCAAATTGTTAGTCATTTTAGTATTTAAAATTGGCGCATTTAGCGTACATTTGTCAATTTACTGCGCTACTAAAGCAAACTGTGATATGTGTTAATTCTACATGGAAACCATTAAATTTCGTGTCTTCTTATTATTATCCAAAGTTAAGACATTAAAGTGATTATAATTGTTAATCTTTCTTTTTATTTTTCTTGCTCCTGTGATTATCGTTATCTATTAATTAATTTTGGCTACTCGAACATCAGAGTAATAAGGATTACGAACCTCCAATTGGGTTACAAGTTTGGATCGTCTGTCGTGAGCGAGACAGAAGTGTTATCTTGGATTAGCTCTGGCGCCCTTAAGCATACTTCCTGTGAACCTCCCCTACCTCCAACATGTGTGAGTTGGCCGTGCAAGGTTCGTAAGACATAAAGCTTGTAACAACTGACGTTAAACAAAATAATCAAATTGATAACGGTAATCTTGAACATATATTAAATAAAACCCTGTGTTGAAAGACGACTGCAATCGGGTGTAACATTTCACAAATTTACATTAAATGCAATGTATGATCTTATAAGCACATTAGCTCCCAATCGACAATAACTTTTTTGTTTTTATATCAAATAGTTGTTTACGTGAAACATCTTTTTTTTTACATTATTGTTATATCGATTATACTATTAAAATTATATCCAAAAATGTAAGTTTTTCATTATTTTGAGTGTTGTAAAATCGGCATTTTTCGATATACGCGATCTTCCGACATCCGAAAGTAAAGACCAAGCAAGAAATCCGAACAGCGTAAAAGTAACAATCCTAAATATGTAACAACTTGCTGCAAATCTTAGCGTGCATGATAGGCCTAAGAACAAATAAATTCAAAAAAAAACTTGGCGTCTGAAATTTGGTGAACATTTAGCAAGTCAATACAAATTCTGGTTTTTCTTATTTTTTTGTATTACTTAAGAGTTGAGATAACGAGCTTCAAAAACTTGCAACAGTAAATTTAAATCCAAGTGAATAAAGTCTCAAGAATCTTTAGTTATCTGAGAAATTTTGTATGGAAAAACAATTATATATTCTCTAAAAAAAGTTCGTATATATAAAACAGTCGTGAGACCTGTACTCACATATGCAGTAAAAACTCAAGCAAATACAATAAAAAAAAAGCGGTATAAAGACAACAGAGATGCAAACATCAAGACCTACTAAAGGAGTAAGTTTGAGAGACCAGATAATAAGCAAAGTTATTAGAGAAGATTTTATAATTCAAGATATAATGCGGTTTACGAGATTGAGACGATGATGTTGGAAAGACCACGTCAATAGAATAACAGAAGGTTGATGGGTCAAATGTGCAAACGATACAAATCCGAATTTAAGGATACCTCCCTTCAGACCTACAAAAAAATGTTGCGATGGTAGACATCTGTTTCCCAAGTGGCTCAACGAGATTTACGACTAAAGAAGGCACTGGTATGGTTAGTTCACTTATATAAAGTAGATAAATTTTCTTTATTTGGTACCATTTAATTTCGATTTTTTTAACTGCATTTTTTGATTGCGTATTGAATTATTCTGGCTTTGGTGGATAAATTTTTTAAAGATGCATAGCTATGAGATCATTGCGCACATTTGGCCAATCAAATTCGATAAGTAAGTTGTTGACATTTATAATAGTTTAGTACCCATTACTTTCACTTACTGTATCCATTTTTTTTGTACCTAAAACGGTAACGTTCTTTGAGATTCTTCGCCAAGCCACATTTTAAGCAACTTTACTATAGGCAAAGCATGACCTCTTATTGTGTTTGGAATTGCTTTGACAACAGAAACTATGCATTTGATTTGGTCACATTTTGTCCAGAATTGGTACAAACACTATTTTTTACAAGCGCACATTATCATTGCAAAACTTGCTACAATTTTATCACATAGTAGTTTTCCTTAATCGATTAACTTTATTTATTGCATAAGTCAAAAATTAATTTAATGTTGATGTTATGTAAGAAAACTTTAGTGTGGTTTTTTATGCTGTATAAATTTTGCACTGGTTTTAAATGTTATTTACGTGCTAAAGGTTACTGATAATTATTTCCGCTTCTAACATGAATAAAACAGCATGTGTGTTAATGCTATACCGAGGGGCAAAGCGCAGTGTGAATTCAGTTTTACAAGGTGTGTGAAATCTTTGTGTAATCTGTAAAACAATAATTAAGATAAGATAACACAAAGTATTTAAATCGACAAGTGTGTGGGTATGAATTGAATAAGAATTTATCTTATATTGTTCTGGACAATAACTATTTTAAAAAAAGCGTTAATGACAAAAATGGATGCAAATACTATATAAGAGACTGAAAGATTTGCACGAGAAGAGCTCAGCTCACTAATTGAAGAAGAAGATTTTTCAAAATATCTTGGGGTTTTATTTTCTAAAAATCCGAAGCGTTTTAAGTTTTTTCTGGTCACAGACAAATTAATTGATTGTTGTAAGAAAAGTAACACAAAAAAGTATCGAGCAAATATTGAATCGAACTCGTTTACAAGATAATTGTAGGTCGTGTTCAATGAGCAAATCCACCTCGGAATCCAGTCACCATCATTGTTCTAAGTATACAGTCGCATCAAATTTAACCGAGGAAAACTCCGTTATACTGCGGCAATTGAAATTATGAGCCAAAAGTAGAGAAGATGAAATAAGGTGGGAATCTTTTTCACTGGACATTGACAAGATACTAGTAAATTCGCAATAGTTTGAAGCTAAAGATTAAATATGTAAAGTACCTTATTCTGTAAAAATTATTTCAAATCCTAAAAATTGCTAATGACAGGACTTGAAATGCTATACAATGGGTTTTATCAAATTTCTTCCGACATTTATTAACTAAACATATAAATGCATCAACTGAAACTAAAAAATCAGATTCTCAAAAAATTACGTCTTTCTTCCAGCCCCCATTAGATTGTATATCAGATATTCCAAGCACGTCTACATAATGTAAATTCTAAAATAAAAATCTTGTCGAATATTGTCATTTCCGGACTTGCTAACAGTGACGATAATTCTCGAATGACGTCTAAAATTCAGGACACACATTTAATACCAAACAGTGAAACTGTAACTGGTAATGAACCTACAGAAAACCGGGATGAAAAGGTTTCGAAGTGGTCCGCTTTGAAATATTCAAGATCAGAGAGATTACGGCGAGCCTGAGAAAAAATACCAATACACCTGACATTTTTAAAAATGCTCAAAAGATGTGTGAAATTGTAGAAAGCCTTTCTAATGCTACTGATAAAACCACATCTAATCTGTCAAAGAATTGTACTCCAAATGATACAGTTGAAGATACGATTCAAAAAAGTGCGGCGCAGAAGAAGCAATTTTTAACAACTTTTCTGGAAAACTTCTATCCAATACTTACGAAAATGCAATCCAATAACCACAATGTATTTGATGAATATACTAATAAAATTTCTATCTACCTGTATTATACAGGGGGAAGATTGTTATACGAAACATTTTACCAAATTTTAAAGAATAGTATACCATCAATAACAAGTTTGAATAGATACTTAGTAATCGATAGAAGTACTTTGAAAGAAGGTGAGTTTTATTTTAAAGGTTTTGAAAGACATTTGGAAGAAAGAAAATTACCGAAGCTTATTTGGGTGTCTGAAGATGCAATTCGAATTAAAGGGAAGATCGAATCTGATCCTATTTCTAACAAACTATTAGGTTTTGTGTTGAGAACAAAAATCATATCCACCGTCAAAGGTTGAGAACCACCAGGACAATCCTTTCTTTTACGAAGACAAACATAGAAAATTTAATTGATTAAGTCACAGGGAAACGCTGCGCACTTACAGTCGTAATAATTGGATGCCAAACAAACCTTTTTTATTTGTGTTAAACGTATATGCTTGTTCCGATCTGGGTTTAATAGTATTTTTAGGTACATCAAGTACGGAGGTTAGCTAACAGTCCGACTGAGGTAAAGCCTGTAAGTATTACTACTTTCAATTTTTTATTTGTGTTTCGGGGACTAGATCGTTTAGGACTGTACGTGCATGTTAACTTAACACAATTAATTGTATTTTTGTGCTTTGCGAATTTATCAGTTGTACACATCGAATCTCGAAGGCTTAATTTGTTTGATTTGTCTACAATTTAAACATATGTACTACTATGAATTTACATTTCTATGCTGATTTCAACTTCTGTGATACAATAAATATATATATTCGGTGTTATTATTTTTGTAGTGTTATTTATTTTTCGCTTACTACGAGGAGAGTTAGACGGTATCCCTCGACTTTAATTTTTCATCGTCTTGGCGCCTTTTATTAAGATTCACGTTGTAATCACACATAACAAAGCCTGCGATCCCTCTCCGAAGAAGCTGTGCTAGCCGTTGCTTTGTTTGGTTATGAGAAGACCGATGGGACTTTTTATTTTGACAGCTCAACTCTAGAAACCCGAGTTTCTCGTAACAATTTTTAACCTTGAACTGTTACACATCTGTAGAACTAAATGCAGATAATAAAGTTGATGTTACTATTTCAGAATAAGAAAATTGAGGGTTTGGTTCCCAGTATGTTCAATCTTCAACAATTTTCAAGACAAACTTGTGAGAAGCAATTTCGAATGGCAAGATCAACATATTCTAATATTATCAATTTTACTATTAAAGAGTTTTTGCAACGTATGACTACAATTCAAACAATACATAATATTGTAAACGATGTTCATAGTGACTTTGCTTTTCTTAGAGAAGAAACAAAAACAACTTTCTTCAAAACTATGCAGGAAATAACAGATGCAGATATGAGTTATTTCAACATTAAACAGTGTGTGGACGCGGCTTCCAAAGATGCACTAATAGAAGCAGAAAATAGTAGACTACCTGTTGAACAACTTAAACATTTTAGTGTTGATCTACCAATAAAAGATTTAGACGACATTGAAAACATTGTCACAGAAGAAGATTTTAATGTACTATATTCGGAATTTGTAGAACTTAAAGATTTTTTGATGAGGTTACAAATCACATCAAAAAAGATTCTAAATATGTCAAGATTAAATTTGAAAATAAACATGTTATTATAAAAAATCGTCTTATTGCTGGTTACTAGATGAATCGTCTGGTAGATTGAGTACAGACTAGTTAAAAAGATTTGTAACAAAGGACCGCATTCTGAGAATGAAGAAAAACACAATAGCGCAAGAGATCTTTTAAATAAACAACCCAAAGAATAGGTAAAAGAAGCAAATATCGAAATTACTAGTTGCGAAGACGAAGATGAATAGACAGAATATATATGACGATTTAAAAGATATCAACATACGGGCATATTGAATACTAATGCCTCCATGGCTATAACTTTTATAATAACGGGCCAGACCGTGTCAAAAGTGGTTTTCCATTTACCTTAAGTATTAGTACATAAGTCCTCCTAGTGGAGATTCTCAGCAACATCGCGCTTGCGCACAACAACTCTAAACATGGCGACCGACATGGACGTACGGTTAAAGCAACGAGCTGTCATTGAATTTCTTACTGCAGAGGGTGTAGCGCCGATTGACATCCATCGAAGGTTGAGTGCCGTGTACCGTGATGCGTGTGTTGATGTGAGTACTGTTAGGAGGTGGGTAAGGACTGTGAAAGACGCAAATCCTGTTAAAACGGATATCCATGATCGGGTACGCAGTGGCCGACCAGTGTCTGCGTGTGGTGAAAGGCAGGTCGCTCTCGTGGATGAACTTGTTCGTGAGAATCGACGGTGTAACCAAACTGACATTGCCAACAGGGTGGGTATTTCACAAGAAAGAGTACATCACATTATCTGCAATGTGCTGAAGTACAGGAGAGTTTGCGCGCGTTGGGTTCCCCGAATGCTTACTGATGAAATGAAAGCCAATCGGAAACAAATTTGCGAACAACTCTTGACTCGATATGAAGCAGAAGGTGACGCTTTTCTCCACACCATTGTGACCGGTGACGAGTCGTGAGCGCATCATTACGACCCTGAAATGAAACGTCAGTCCACGGAGTACAGACATAAGGGTTTGCCAAACCCGAAAAAGTTCAAAGCAGTTCCATCAGCTGGGAAAGTCATGATTACCGTTTTCTGGGATTGCGATGGCATCGTTCACATCGAATTTTTGGAACGTGGTCGTACTGTCAACTCCGAACGATATGTTAACACCCTTACACATCTACAGCAACGGCTGCGTAGGGTTCGTCCAGACAAAGTGCCTATTCTGCAACATGATAACGCTCGGCCTCACACAAGTCAGAGAACGCGTATAGCACTGGAGAAGCTTCGGTTTCATGACGTGCTACCTCATCCACCTTATAGCCCAGATCTTGCGCCTTGTGACTTTTTCCTCTTTCCGAAGCTTAAGGAACATCTTAAAGGCAAGCGTTTCTCTTCGGATGCAGAGGTGATAGCGGAGGTGCAGAAATGGTGCCGTGGGAAGTCTTCAGACTTTTTCCGTGACGGACTTACAAAACTCGTAGTATGTTGGCGTAAATGTATTGCTGCTAACGGCGATTATGTGGAAAAGTAAATACATGAGTGCGTAGAGGACAGTTTTCACTATTATTTCACATTTATATGTAAACCGTATATCTATTATTAATAAAGTTATAGCCATGGAGGCATTAGTTTTCAATATGCCCTCGTATTTTCTAATACTAGTACACCCGAAATATTTCTTGAAAAATATTATGTGGTATGGTATGATCAACATTAGTACATATGCAGAATAGCAGAAGAAATGAACAAAAATTATTTCAAAATAAAGTTTTTAAAAACTTAACTTGAAACTTTCATTGGGCCGAAGACGTTTAAATTGTGGAGTTAAAATACCTATTTTATGGGCCAAAAAATCTAATTGGAAACAGTCCGTTTACATTGTGTCGAAGCGACTTAATCAATATTCAAAAGAAGTATAAATTAGCAAAGCAAAACGTATTACCATGATTGAAAAAAATCAACTACGTAAAATTCAAACTGATTTTAAAATTTTGATTAAATTGTATAATTTATAAGGTAAAAGTCCGTATAATTTTGTGAATCTTGTGTAATTTGGTGTAAAAAATGTTATTTGCGCTTTACTCCTCGTGCATGACTCAGTGATTTCTACATTTTAAGTATCGTTGAACATCTTTGCTATTATTGGGTAAATCAATTGCTATTTTTATGTCTTTGTAAGAGATTAACTGGAGTAAGAATGCAGTTCCATATTACGGCTCAATTTAATTTATCTTTTATTATAATAGCAAATTTTGTCACCTGCACGTGTTTATTACTTTGAAAAATTTCATTTGTATAACGTCTGATAGAGCACATAATTACAAAGAATTGGTGGCACACCTGTTAATATAACTTAAACGACTTTGGGAAGCTTAGCGCACTTTGATGTTAATTATCGTATAAAACGTTTAGTATGTTATCTCTAATAGCTTGATTGTATATGTGTATCAGCTTAACTAGCTGGAACTGCCATTAACTAATCGCATAGTAGAAACGCTGAGTAAGTACTCTGTAATAGGAATGCAACCCGTGGAAACCTGAATTCTACTATAGTATTACATAATTCTTATAATAATAATCGTAGCAAAAAGGTAGAAAAATTTGATTGACTTGAAGAAAAACATGGTTAAAGCAGAAACTTTAGCATAACAAACTTCAAAGAAAAACCCGATTTACTTGCCACCCTTGCAAGGATGCAATGTGCCTAACCGACAGTTTAGAAACGTATAGCTAGCCAGAAGATCACCAAACATAATATTTTTTACAGTAACTATTAAAAAAAATCAATAAACATGGAAAATGTTTATTATGTACAAAATATAAGCATGCATATACGCATACAATTTAATTTTTATTCATTCCATCTAATTATTGGTGAGTTTACCTTTATTTTGATATAATTTTTCTATTGAATTCAACATTTATAGTGATTTCCAAATGTTACGCAATATTTAGACAAAGGAAGTTGTTTCAAGACCGTTGCTAAGTGTAACGTGAGTACAGCATGTCATTAAAAAAAACCATTCTAATTATTTATATTTAGGGTCTTTTTTATTTTGGATCTTTTCTTTTACTGGATCTTTTCGTTTATTCCGGTTTTTGATTTACTGGATCGTTTATTTTGGTTTTATTAATGGATTTTCCGTTATTGGAGTTTATTATACATTCCTGCTGTTGTTGAAGAATTTTATCACTTCAACCAAGTATGTGCTAAAAATAGAAGATATACGATAACGTCATATCATGTGGTGAGTCAACTGGAATTAATACTAATAGTTACATTTTGAATACAAGCAATTAAATTCAGTTATTAAAATTTTTCGGAAATCATACTCGATAACAAATTAACAGTTTACTATTTTTTTCATTTAATATCAATTAATAATTAGATGTAAGATTTTACGCTTTTTATTCATCACCAATTTAAAGGTGGTTGGCGCCCTAATATTTTATTCCAAATATTTTTAATTCAAATATTGTTTGATTCAAATATTGTTCATTTTTCTTTAATGTAAATAGTGTATTATGTTATAGTTTGTAAATTAAAGGAATTCACGTCTTTGTATTTATTTTCATTCAAACTCACACCCAGAGGTCTGTCTCCGATTACTGCCGTGGTCAAATTATTATTTGGCTTTTATTAAATGTATTTTCACATTTTTTATTACACGTTCTTTATTCGGAATATTTTTTTATTACAATGTGGCCATTTAACACAACGAAGGAGACGCAACGGAGAGTTTATTACTTAAAAACGTTAAAAAATTTTAAAAACAAAGTAGTAGATAAATTAATGCTAAAACACACCTTAAAGTTTTTGTTTATTATTACTTTTCATTAGTTTGTTTAATACATGTTTTTATAAATAAACAAACACGCATACAAATAATGTAATAAGTAATTTTTGTAATGAATATTGCCAAAATGCAAAAGATAATATTAAAATTATTTAATTTTACAATTAAAAAGAATTCCAATCACAAGATATGTAGTCGTAAGTCAATAAAACAAAAATATTTAAATTTAACGGTTTGGAAAAAATCTGTAAATAAAATGTAAACGTAAAAAAACAGGTATTTCATGATATAATAAAATAAACATAATTTATGTACTAAAATATTTGAATAAGTCTTGTATTTTGATTTAATATTTCTTTAACTAAGCTTTTAAAGCGAGAGACTGTGTAAGGCTTTGAAAGTTTTAATCTGAGGCTTCTATATGCAAATTTTTCGTAACGTTGGAAAGTACAAAAAACACTAAATTATGCCGGTTGATTAAATCAAAAATGTACATTTTTTATTAAAAATTGTGATTCATAGTTTTGAAAAGAATATTATGTTTAATCCGAGTAAAATAATATATTTGTCGTCTTCAACAACAAAAAAATATCTACAAGAATTGTGATATAAACAACTTAATGCTTTTAACTTGAGCAAATAACCGAACGTGAAAATAAGCCTCTTTGAAGTAAAAAGGAATATATAAATACATTTTAATTTACAAAAGTTGATTTTAAATTTTGTTTGTAATTTTATTAATTCTAAGAAAAAGCTCGCATTTTACCTATAAATTAAACAAAGAAAATTCTTATTTGTGATAGCAGGAAAAACAAAATAGCTCTGCATAATTTTATATTGAATACGATGTACAATCAAGATTATGGAAATTTTGAGGCGGCAGCAAAAACTCAAGTTACGTCTTCATTTATGAAGAAAAATGCATATCTATTTGGAAGTCGGTTATCCTGGAGCTTTTAGATGGGTACGCTCTTACGCGACAAAGGTTTTCTGAGCTTCAGGTAAATAGACCAACAGCAAGCAGCAAAGACCCACCTCACCTCCAGGCTTTATACTCCTGTCAGATAATGTAAACTAAACAACGTAGCGTTCTCTGTTCTCGGGAAAATACCAGAGGCGTCTCAAACCGTATCATGTTTATTATTCCCCTTAATATATTTTGTTTTTTTTTTCATATTCCCCGCCCACTCTTTTCAATTCGATTTGAAACCCAAACTGTCAGCTACATGTACTCTGTACTTGAAATTTGTGGTTGATATTACATCTATCGACTGCAGGCTGACGGTAATTTCAACTTATATACAAACACGTACATGAATTGTCCCTGTTGTCAATTGAACGTAATTTTACATTTACAAGAAAATGTTGGCTGTTTTAAAATAAAAACAAAAACTAAGAAAATACATTTGTGTTTGGTGTTAATTAATTTTAGAATTGCAAATTTCTTTTCATTAAAGTGACATTGCTGGTGTACGCTTTGTAAATGAAGTATCGATGAAAATTCTCGTTTTATTAAAAAAGGTAAAACATGTAAAGGTTTTTCATGTTATATAACTTTTTCTAAGTGTATTAAACCTTTTCATAATTAAGCACGTACTTATATGAATACTATAACCTTTTCATCGCAAAGTTATTACGCATAATTCACCCTTTAGAGAAATATGAAAACAGTTTTGTGCAATCTTAATGAGGATTCCTAAAAAATCAATACCATTTTATATGTAACGTTGGGAAAAACGTCTCGTTGTATTTTTACATACGTATTTTAAAACGTTTAAAATTCTAAAATTAGAAAAAAATATTAATAGCTAAAAGTGTTTTTAATTAATGTATTTACGTTAAAAGCTTATATTACATGTTTACATATGTGCACATAATTGTTTACTGATTCTATAACTACAGTAATCAATACTAAACCGCTTATATTCTGCTATCTGATGGAATTTGCTTCTGTAATTAAAAACTTAAATTAACTCTACTAAACATTTTTTTAGATACAAATTTTTCACCATGAAACCTAATAAAATAGTTTTTGGGTATATGGTGTAATATATTTATTAAAAACAAAAACTCGCAAGCTTTCAAACGTGGTCTACGTTCTTCTTTAGACGACAACTAAAAACTTCATAAATGTTGTAAGTTCTTTTAGCTACAGCATTTGCCCGAGGTCTAAAGAAAAACCACCATTAAAAACTCTAGACGTAGCTTATAGTGTGTTTGGTGGATAAAGTAAAGATCCGGAAATAACAGGTAACCAGGTGTCACATAACTTATAATCATTGTCCCTGTTAAAGTTATTGGGTACTTTAATAATTTCAATTGTTTCTCTAATCTTTCTTGAACGCCAGTTTTTGGTTTTAGCAATCATAGTTTTTTCGAAGTTTATGTCATGAAAAATGTTTAGCGCATGTACGGCAATGGCAAATTTAGAAGGTTGAGGTAAACGAAGAAGTCTTGTGTTCTTTTAGTCTAGTTTCAATAGTTCTACCAGTTTCTCCAATATATACTTTACCACAAGCGCATGGAACTTGATACACTCCACAGGTGTTATGTGGAATTTTATGTTTTACCGGATTCAACGAATTTTTAATTTTTGTGGTAGTATTATAAGCAACTTTAATATCATTTTTCTTCAGTAATCTTCCAATTTTGTCACTTATATTGGCAACAGAAGGTAGAACACCAAAATTAGTGCTTATAGTTGAATCATTTGGTACAGTAGGTGTAGTTTTTGGTCGAAGATACTTTTTAGATTGTTCTTTATTAAAACGATTTCTCATAAAAACTTTCTCAAGGTAATCTAATACTTCTGGTAATTTATCTTAATGGCAAATTGTCATCGCACGGTTGTATAATGTGCGAATTGTTCCAAATTTCTGAGATGGATGATGATGAGATTTTGCGTTTATATATGGATCCAAATGTAACGGTTTTCGATTAAAAACTACAAGAAGTGAACTGTATAAGATTGATAAAGAAATTCCTCACTTAGGGGAAAGTGGGGGAATTGGGAATGCTTAAGTTCCAATGCTCAAAAATAATAGAAAAAAGTCATAAACATAATGAGCTTTTATTGCAACATAAACTTTGCTTATCTATCTATTTATTAGTAACACAAAAAATATTCAAAATCAACGTGTTATTAGAAATATGAACGAAAACGAAAAATATTGCTGGTTTGCTTTTTACCCGATACTCTATGGGGTAATTAAGACTATCCCGCGGGCGAAATGGGATCGATACAATTAGATCTTTATAATAAACTACAATTTCTTTGTGTGGCTTATATCACACACGTAACCTTTACTAGACTTGCCGGCAGTGCATTTTCCATGTGCCCAGAGTTTACAAATGACGCACATGATCCAATCTTCAGACGGTGGGGATAGATACTATTCGTTGCACATTATACAATAAAATTCCTTTTCGTTCTCATTTCTTTGTAGAGTTTTCTTTAAATTTTTCACTACATTAACCCTTGACTTGTTGCTTCTTTTGTATGGTTTTAATGTTCTTTTCTGCTTTTCTAGTTGGAACTTTTTCTTTTTTAGTTATTCTCTCTAGTTGAATTTTTATTGGTGTGCTGGATAAAATTTGAGAATGCTTCTTATTCTGTCGCTTAGAAGTGGTTCCTGTTTTAGGAATGACAAGCATATTGATAATTTTGCGAAAAGGCACAGAAGTGGATGGAGAAGAAGTATTCATGGTAACGTTGTCATTTTCAGTAATACAAATGGCATCCTGTGTTGATGTTTGACTTTGACTGATAGTGTTAATGGACTCATTCATAACTTTGCTCAGCTGCAGTTTCATGAAAATCGCAGCCTGACTGGTGTAGGATTGATCAAATACCGTTTTTTCAAGAAAATGTTGGCTGTTTTAAAATAAAAACAAAAACTTAGAAAATACATTTGTGTTTGGTGTTAATTACTCATTCATAACTTTGCTCAGCTGCAGTTTCATGAAAATCGCAGCCTGACTGGTGTAGGATTGATCAAATACCGTTTTTTCAAAGTTGTCTTTAAATTTGTCAGAATCAATTGGATAAATTCCAGCGACTCTAAATCCACTGACAGTCTTGCTTATGTTAGAACTTTTGTTGTAAGCTTTTGTAAAAAGTTGTACAACCTCGAATTGGGTTATTCGTTTGCCGGGATTGTTAACCATGTAGAGCTCACATTCTTTATTGTATGACATTTTTAGTGAACTGAAGATTGTCAGATCCAGTGGCTGCATTTTATGAGATACATGGGGAGGCAAGGAAAGAACTTGCAGGTTGTGTTCTCAGATTCATGATTATCGAGTATTATTAATACTGGTTTTTCTTTGGTAAGTTCTACAAAATAAATAAAGTGTCGCAAGTAGTCAATAAATATGGTCTCATTTATCCAACCAGAATCAGAAACCGTGGAAATCATGTCGCCGTTACAGCCTTTAATTAACAGTCCGTTAATTTTCTTTCTTTTGAAGATACACTGTTGCATGCCAAAGTTGAAACAAAGACACTTGCCTGAAATACAGTAACATAAACAATATTATGCCGGTGCTCAGTGAAGACGGGGTGGGGTTCTATTCAGAATTTCGTGATTGATTTGGAAAACTTGACAAAAACACAAAATCAAAAAAAATCAAGTCAAAATCAAAAGGCGTCAGGAAGGAGTCTAACTGAATGAACTTCTGACCCTTGCCAACTACAAGCCCGCTCCTAAAAGATACACTTTAAATGGACTTACCTTAATGTGTATCTCACTAAAATCTAAAATAATCTAAAAATAAAATTCACGTAACGGAATTAAAAGCATGTTTACAATTTAACTGTTTAACATTTATTTGAACACTTAAAACATAAAAAAAAAACTAACGACGTTAACCCAAGATGAAAATTTTTAATCCTAAATTTTCACGACTAACGTCCAATTTAAATCTTTACTTCAATAAAATTTACTTCAACGAAATTTTGTCACATAGTTTCGACAAATACTGACAATCAATTTTTAATTACATTATCGTTACATACATTAATTTGCAACACTTCTGATTTTATTTAAAATTCCAAAGCTTTTAAAACACAATTGCGTAAACAAAATTTTCACCACATTTAAATAATCGGTACAAAGTAAATACCTTGAATTGTCGTCGTAATTCTAAGAAAAAACTTGTAGTTGATTCTAGGTTGCCAGCTGTATACGGGAAGAAACGTTGGAAGGTATCCCCAAAGGACTATGTATCAACGGAAGGTTTTTTTTAAGAGCCGCCACCAAGGCGAAGATGTAGCCGCGTCGTTACACTGGACGAACACGGTTCTACACTACATAAAACATAAACCGAAAGCGCGTGAAGTTTACTTAAAACCGTAGATTTTACGAATTTGGAGTAACACTCCACTAAGGGATGTGATTACCACCCTAAAACCAACTAACTATCTCACTAAAACATACTGACGACTGTTAACCGACTTCCTTCTATTATCACCAACTTCACACACATTATTCGATTACCATTTCCCCAAAGGCTGTGTTCAAAACTTCAAGAAAGAAAACAATCTCATTAGGAAGTGCGACAAGTAGGCAAACAGATCAAATATCGTCAAAATCGTAGTATTTGACCACGGCATTTGGTTGCTACGTAGAAATGTCAAATTGACAAAATATTATATTACAAGAATTTAAACTGCCTAATAAATTAAGATAATGATTTCATTTTTATGTCATTTAATTGAACTCACAAAGAAACCAAGTATAAATGTACTGAGAATGCACTTGAAAAGGAAGAACTTTTAAACCAATTTAAAATAAACAAACGGCAAAAATATATTTAATTACAATGATATCTCAGAAGAGAAACATAAATTACCACTAGAATTCTGATCAAACAAAAAAAAATAATTGTCGAATCAAACATAATCACAGATGATTCACGGCGTAACAAAATACAAAACTTTATCAACAATTTTGAATTATAATTTTGAATTTAAAAACGTAAAATAACTTTACTAACATTAGAATGTCTTCCGGGTTTGGGCCGTGTCATAGTTGCAACCGAAGCTGCCAACGTTTCGCCCACTTTCGTAAGGGGCTTCATCAGGGCGTGAGATAAATCGCAAAACTCAAACAAGCAATCGAAATCTTACTAAGAACTTTTCAAAAGTTAGGTTATCCACTTGTAAAACAAAACAATGAAAAGGTGAGAAAGAAAACGATAACCTGAAAAAGCAAACGAAAATCTAACAGGTTACAGATCAAATAGGGAAACTCCTTCGTAAGAATGGTATTAAACCCATATTCAACTCGACAGGCAAAATCTCTCAGATTCTTCCTTCTCCCAAAGACAAATTCCCTACACTTTCATCTCAAGGTGTATACCAAATTCCTTGTTCTTGTGGTTTAGTCTACATTGGTGAAACCGGTCGTTCCGTCATTACTCGCATTTCAGAACATGATCGTTGTATAAGGAAAAGGTATACTTCCAAGTCTGCGGTCGCTGAACATTATTTTACTACAGGTCACAAGATAGATTTTGATAATGTTTCGTTGATTGCCAAATCTCCATTCTTTTTCAACAGGAAATTCCGAGAAAGCATAGAAATCATCAAACACCCCAATAACTACAATCGCGATCATGGTTTCGAACTATCCCCTCTTTGGTTCCCGGTTATTAGTCATTTATCAAAAAAACACGCCCCCTAGCAACCGTAACCCAATCAGGGTCGAGCTTAATCATCCGTGACGATCCTTTTCCTTTAAATACGGAGACTATTTCTTCTTAAGTCACTTCTACGGAGTTTAGAATCTGGCTTGGTTCACAAGTTGATTACCTAACTCGGTAGTGTTTCTTTGTTAGATTTTCGTTTGCTTTTTCAGGTTATCGTTTTCTTTCTCACCTTTTCATAGTTTAGGTTATGGCTTGTTTTACAAGTGGATAACCTAACTTTTGAGAAGTTCTTAGTAAGATTTCGATTGCTTGTTTGAGTTTTGCGATTTATCTCACGCCCTGATTAAGCCCCTTACGAAAGTGGGCGAAACGTTGGCAGCTTCGGTTGCAACTATGACACGGCCCAAACCCGGAAGACATTCTAATGTTAGTATAGATTCCGGCCGTGGAAGCCTTCGCTATTACAGTAAAATAACTTATTAAAATCAATCTAAAATCGATTAAAACATCAACCAATCATGTATTTTAAACGATGGTTACAACACGTGGGAGGTACATATATGCCACTAGCGCTGACAGCTAATGCCGGTTTCATCAATATTAAAAATACGATGACCAGGTATATTGTGTTTTGTTTGGATCCATTTTAGTTGATCAAAAAACATGTTCACTTCGGTGGCGTTAAAAGCTGTTATTCGATTGCGTAAAGTAGCTTCTGGAATCTGTAAACTGATGGAAAAATGTCGAGACATAAAGCCATAGTACCAGTATTTGTCTGCCCGCTGGGTTTCTTTGTTAAAATTGTGTTTCAGTTTGTTAGCTTCAGCAAATCGAAAAACAATTCTACGTAATGAATTTGGTGTTATGCCATAAAAAGACTTGCAGCAATCAAGTATTTCTTTTGCTAGCTTTTCTTTTTGTTCTTTAATAAATACAGTGTACAGACTTTTTTTGGTATTTTGAATTCGTTTTGTTTTAGTTGTTTGAATAATGTTGTTTTTGGTACTGAGTATTTGGTAACAGCTTTGCCCAATGTGAGCTTTTTACTTTTGACATCTTTGATTGCATGGCAAAGATCCTCATTTTGGTATTTTGGTTCAGTCTTTCGTATGGAATTTCGAGGCATCTAAAACGATTTGTAACGTTAAAACATTTTTACACACTCAACCGGCAGCAGCACTAAGGGTAATTAAGGACGCAAGCTGTAATTGGAAACGTTTCCAATTACCCGCCTGATACCGTTCCCAATTGCCCGAAGTAGTCAATATAAATCAACATAGCCGCCATTCTCAACAGTATTTTTCGTGAACTACAAATGACGCGGTGTTTGAAAACAGATAGTACATGCATGATAATCTTTTGAACAGTGCAGGACGGTGTAGTGCAGGGGGAAGTATCACTTATCTAGATGTTCCCAATTACCCGCCGTTCGTAATTACCCCACTCTCCCCTACAAGTTCTTTTATGTCAACAAAAACAACAAGTTCTTATGCATTATCCGATACTACTCGTTCTGTTTCATCTAAAGGTTTGGATTTTGCTGTTGCTCCTTCAAGAATTTCTGTTGAGGAAATTATATCCAACATTGAAGCTAGCATCAGTCGTCTTCCAGATCGTGAAGCAGCCGATATCCGTTTCGAAACAACAAGAATACTACGAAAACATCAAGCTCTAAAAGATCTAAGAAGCAATACTAGTCTTATAATTCTACGAGCAGGTAAAGGAAAAGCTACTGTAATGATGAATAAAACAGAGTACATCAACCAAGCTAACAATTTACTCAATAATCCTACATCTTACATAAAACTACATAAAACCCTAATAACAAATACAAACTATTAACAACAAAACTATTGAAAGAAAGTAATTTATTACTGTCCAAAAACTAACGCCAAAAGATCCTCTTATTCCAAGGTTTCATAGATTACCTAAGATGCACAAGCTAAATTTACAATCAAGTTATTTGAAGATTGTTTAACAGCTTCATTCTTTTTGTTTAATGGTGAATATTATAAACAAATAGATGGTGTAACAATAGGATCGCCAATTTCTGTGTCTATTGCAAATTACTTTATGAAGCATTTTAACCTTTTAATGCCCAACGTTCCCTTTTTGGGAACATTTTATAAAACATTGTAAAATATTTAAAATAATGCAATGAAACGTAAATTTTTGATAATTATTATTTAATAGTGTTCAAAATACAGGAATATCTTTTTAATTTTTAATTATCGTACATGGTTTATAGTTTATAAAGTTTTAAATTATGTAAAATTTTGGAAAAATAAGTTTTGCTTATTAAAAATTCTTGTGCAATGATATCATATTTTATACAACAAGATTTTTTATTTCTAGTAAAGGTTAATTGGTTTGAATTTAATTGTTTGGTCGTAAAAAATTTGCATTCTTTGTTATGTTTCTTAAATGGGAACGTTGGGGCGTGGATTACCCCCTCTTACCTGAGTATGAATTTCTATGCAAGTGAACACAGTTTGAGTCAGTCACAATTACGTTGCTTAGTTGCTTGCAGAATATATTGTGATACGTATTATAATAATAGTTTATGTTAGTGTGGCGTACAGAAAATTGTTATGGATACTTCTACTTTCTACGGGTAAGTTATATCTTTGAAAATGCATCCACTGATATAATTATATATAATTATTATAAGTATATAATTGCATTCTTTTCGTTTTCAGGAAGAAATCCGGTGTATTGCAAAGGTATAGATACCTTTCCGATGCTACAGAGGATGCAGCATCAACATCCCACAAAACTTGGACATAGTCATATTGCCCCCAGAGGCTGGCAACCGTAATATTGAAAGCGACAATGAGGATATTGATGAAAATGACCTAGACACAAAAGACATGCCATCAGATGTAGCAGGTGAACTTGAAATTCACGTGGCGATAAAACCTTTATGCAAATAGAGATAAAGATAACCCCAAGTTCAAAACAACAGATCAAGAAATTCGTCAGTTTTTGGGATTGCTCTTAGTGAGTGGCTATCATAACCTCCCCGGCAAAAAAGATTACTGGTCCACTTCAGAAGATTTACAAGCACCGATATTCTCAAAAACCATAAGCAGGGACGCATTTTAAACAATCAAACGGTACCTTCACCTGGCTGATAACAATAATTTGTCTGCCACAAAAATCGAAAATTTGTACGAAAGTTTGCGCCAAAATTTCCAACAATTTGGTGTATTTCATCAGACATTGAGCATCGACGAACAGATGATACCCTACCACGGCCACCACTTGTCAAAGATGTTTATAAGAAATAAACCCATACGATTTGGCTTCAAGTTGTGGGTACTTTGTAGCTCAGATGGTTACCCATACAATTTCGACATCTACTGCGGAAAAAATTATGGAAAAGTAGATACCAAGTTACCAAGTTGTTGACAAGATGCTGTCTATCATTTAAGAACCTTCATTACATGTTGTGTATTTTGAAAATTTCTTTACAAATTATCAATTACTAAGTGATTCAGCAGACCGAGAAATACGTGCTTGTGGAACTGTACGCGAAAATAGAATCAAATGTCCGCTGCTTGCTGCAAAGGAAATGAAGAAACAAAGGCGTGACTAGTAATTACCATCGTGTGACTCCAATACAAAAATGCAAACGTAGAGTCAAGAAAGAAAATAACAAGAAACTTCCTCAAACTTCGTATGATTAAGAAGTATAATCAGGGAATGGGTGGCGTAGACCTATTGGATCGTATGCTTTCTAGTTATAGGCCTCGTCTAAGATCAAAAAGGTGGTGGTGGAATCTGTTTGTCAATGGACTAAACATGGTGATTGTTGGCGTTTTCCGATTTTATACGTATCTTCACAAGGAACAGAAAGTTACACACTTATCTTTTCGTCGTTCTGTTGCAATGTCTTTCCTGAAGGTTCAAATGGTATCACGAAATCGCTTGGGAGTACTAACTGCTTCAGTTGTTCAAGATATCAGGTACGACAATGTGAACAATTTCCTTATATCAACTAAACAAGGAAAGTGTGTGGTTTGCGAAAATAAGACTCGCCTCAAATGTGAAAAATGTGAAAAAAGCTTACATAAAAGTTTCTGTTCTGAGGCATACCATAAAAAGTTATCTTCAAAAATTATAAATGAATAACATGTAAAATTTCTATCGAAAGTAAAAGTTCTAATATTAGATTTGTGAATTTTATTATAGGTACTTCAACGTTTGGTGTTTGGCAAGAAATTGTAAATGACACCCCAACGTTCCCATTTTGGGAACATAGCAATACAAAAAAACTGAAACTCCGAATTTTCTAATTCCAACGAAATGTTGTCATTTACTCAAAGAACAGTAACATATACCAAAATAATAGTAAAATATCAGTTATAAATGGGGTCAGAAACTAAAAGGTTAAAGAAGCTTTAAAATTTGCATCTAAAAAACCAAAACTATGGCTTAGATAAATTGATGATGTTTTTGCAATCTGGTCCCATGGTGAAGATGAACTACAAATTTTTCTTCAATACATAAATAATCAACACCCAAACACAAAATTTAATATTGAAAAAGACATTATTGGTATCTTACCTTTTCTTGATGATAATGATAGAAAGAAAACCAGATGGTACTTTAATATATTCAATTAATCTAAAACCAACACATACGGATCAATATATAAACGCAAATTCTCATCATCCATCTCAGAAATTTGGAACAATTCGCACATTAGACAACCGTGCGATGACAATTTGCCATCAAGATAAATTACCAAAAGAATTAGATTACCTTGAGAAAGTTTTTATAAGCAATGGTTTTAATAAACAACAAAGTAAAAAGTATCTTCGACCAAAAACTACACCTACTGTACCAAATGATTCAACTATAAGCACCAATTTTGCTGTTCTACCTTTTGTTGCCAATATAAGTGACAAAATTGGAAGATTATTAAAGAAACATTATATTAAAGTTGCTTATAATACTACCACAAAAATTAAAAATTTGTTGAATCCGGTAAAAGATAAAATTCCACATAACGCCTGTTGAGTGTATCAAGTTTCATGCGCTTGTAGCAAGGTATATATTGAAGGAGCAGGTACAACTATGGAAACTAGACTAAAAGAACACAAAAGACATCTTCGTTTACTTCAACTTTCTAAATCTACCATTGCCGAACATGCGCTAAACACTTTACATGACATAAACTTCGAAAAAACTATTTGCGAAACGATTGCTAAAACCAAAAACTGGCGTTCAAGAAGGATTAGGGAAGTGATTGAAATTATTAAAGTACGCAACAACTGTAACAGGGACAATGGTTATGAGTTATGTGACACCTGGTTACCTGTTACTTCCTGATCTTTACTTCATCCACCAAACACACTATAAGCTACGTCGTTTATAGCTATTTAGAGTAGCTACGTCTAGAGTTTCTAATGGTGGTTTTTCTTTAGACCTTGAGCAAATGCTGTAGCTAAGAGAACTTACAACATTTATCAAGTTTTTCAAACATTCGTTTTTTCTAGTTACCTTAGTTTTATAATTGTCATTTTATTAATTGTCACCTGAAGAAGAACGTAGCCCACGTTCGAAAGCTTTTGAGCTTTTAATAAACATATTACACCATTTACTCAAAAACTATTTTATTCTACAAAACACAATTCATAATTATTTTTTATAAACACGTTTTTAAAAATTCACTCGCTGATAGAAGAAGATCGGTGTGACTAAATATTGTGGGCGCCAGGTTTTATCACAGTAAAAGTTACTTGAGACACAAATCTGCAAAAAATTCTATAAAAAACTGTTAATGCGATACTAATATTTGATTAATTTTATATACTGTTGATTCAAATAAAAAATGCATTAAACTAAGATCTTCTGCAACTTTTATTCTGAAACTTTGACAATTCTACATGCGTTCTTGGCGCTCACTTATTTATAAAAAAATAATTACTAGATCCCAAGCACAAAAAAATTCAACAAAGAAAACATTGTTTTTAAAATAGTTTTTATGATTAAAAAATACATATTTTAGTTGTTGAAATGTAAAGTGTCGTTCTCAGTGTATGTGTGTGTGTGTACTAAATTAAATAAGATTATGTGAATGTAAATATTTAGTTTCCAGATTAACTTTTTCTGAATAAATCGCAAAGGATTCTACGGACGAAATCTTATAATAAAATAAAAACGTCTCAAAGTGTGTCAATATTGTAAACAAAGTCGCTAACGTTTTGCCCGCTTTTGAAAAAGGCTGCGACCTTATAAACTTAAGGGATAAATGCTAATTTTAAACTAGAGATAAAAGTAGAAATTCCCTAAAGTAAGTGTGATTCATTGTGTTGTGAACTCTGATTTTGAGTCAAAAATCGGAATTAATACACTAAAAATTGAATATTTGATAACCTTAAGTTGATACGAAAAACGTTAATCCATTTAAAAGACAAGCACGTCAACAAAAAAACCTTAGTAATCTAAAAACTTCTCTGTGGTTAAGTAATGGCGTTCAATTTAGTTAAGAGAACATTTGGTAAAGCTTTTCCCTGTCAGTCGACTGTTGTACTAACACAGCACCAAAACCAAATCTCAGAGGCATTAGTTTGAATGAAAGAAGGTAGTGTTCAATCAGGACAATTCAAAATTCTTTCAACGTAGTCAAAGCATTGTCACAAAATGCATCCAATCAAAACGGTGTATTGTCACCAGTGAGTTAAATAAGAAGAAAAAGTAAGTTGGCAAAGTTAAGTATGAAACGACAATAGCAACTGGTCATACCTACGAGTCGTCAAATTTCAGTTAAAAGAGAAGGTACAGGAATGCTCAAGATAGCATCTACTTTTCAGGACCACGAACACAATCAATTAGTCGTTGGAAAGTTTCCGACGCATTATGCAAAAGAAAAAGTGTTCTAGTAAACTAATAAAAGCCTCAATTTAGAATAGTAAAAGTGGTAATTGGCTTGGAATCATCCCTAATCGAGATCTGCCAGTACGTCGAACGGATATCTAAAGTAGAAAGATAACCAAGCACCGCGCAGACAATCAAGTATTGAAGAAATAAACGGTAAAAAGTAGGAATCCCGTTTTGCAACTTCATTAACATTCTTGAAATTGACAAAACTTGTAAGTCCCAGTTTTTTTTTACCCTGACAATTGGATTATTCAAAAGACTACAAAAAAGTTTGTCTATTCCTAGTTGTGGCATTATGTCAAGTTCTTCATTGACATACAAGAGAATAGAGACATAATGCTGTCTAATCGGGTTTGCCAAAGTAGGGATCAGATGTTTGACCAAGATCACACGACCACGGCCAAGGTTTTGTAAAAAGAAACATGTTTTCAAAACAGAGTTGAGTTGAGATGCTGCTAAAAAAACAAAAAGAAATCTGGGACTACTCTCATAACTCTCCAGAAATCTACACTAAGAATGATGGTTTGCGACAAGTCAGGTACGACCAAAACATCCAAAATTTGTAGGTAATTTTTAAAGTAAAATGTTGACCCAAATACATGACATTTGCTTCCATTTTCAAAAAACAACAAAAAAACCAAAATGATACCGGAAAAACTATACCACAAAAATGAAGAATTTTCCATCTAGGTTTCCCAATAAGCATTTGAATCTAGTAAGCCTAAGAACAAATGTCCCAAAACCGAGAGTCAAAGAGAAAGCTTCTAAATTAAGTTCTTTGGTAGATAAAAAACAAATCAGATCAGGTTCTAGTAACTTAGTAATTTTCCTCAAAGGAAATGGTCAAAATGAATTAATGGTATAGCGAGTGTACTCTAGTTGTTTCCCATGAGATAGTAATTCCTTAAACGAAGCAATCGAAGCTAAGGCTAACTGAGTTTAGTAAAAATACTGTAAATTACAAGATCACATTTGAGATTGCTCTGATTCAAGTGGAAGGCACAAAAAATGATTAAAAAGTCTCTGCGTAGAAGCTACGAGCAAGCTAATGGGCTCGTACAGTCTCATAATACGTTTACAAAGTTTGTCTATGCTTGTAATCGATAGACTAAAATTCTAACTTTAATAAAGCGACTACATGATCTTACAAACATAAAGTAGCACATCGAGTTCGATAAATCAGTAGTGCTGGTTATGTTAAAAATATTTCGGTGTAATTTTCGTACTGTGTGAATGCTATCTCGGAAGTACCTTTTACATTTCTTTTATAATTTTGTGCAAAACAAAAATCAGACAGATGGAAGTCTGTGGGTTTCTTCATTATTTAAGGATCCTAAATCATCCAAGTCGATTTTGTGTACTGAACGACTGTTTAGGTTGCGTTTGTGTTGAAGAATTCATCGGAGTAAGAAAGCTTTGTTATTTGATTTTCAATTTTGTCATTAGCAATTTTGGTTACTTACACGTGTCCCATTAATCTTGCGATATTAGCAATTGTTTTTTCATATTAAGGAAATTATTATGATGACGTTACAAATTACGAGAGATTCAAAATAATGTTGAAACTAAGTTAACTGAGAACATTGAAACTATTGGTTAATTATAATTAGATTTAGAAAGCCCACTTACCAAAATATCAATATTCATTTGGGAGAAACTTGGCGCATATGGTTTTTTTTGTCTTATAGATTGTGGGAACAAAAAAAAATGTTTGTGATAACTCTATATGTACCAAATTATTTATTTTAACAAATTTTAGAAAATTGTGGGGAAGGTGCCGTTAGATAACTGCATACTTCGAAATGAAAAAAACAAATTGTAAGTATTTTATTTTTCATTTTAATTTTTTTTAATTTACTGTACGTTCATATTATGTTTGTTGTCACAATTAAGTATAAAACTTGTTTTGTTTCTGTAAAATATTACTGAATGGTGCTATTTCTTTTAATCATTGAGATACTAAATATTTGTGATATATTTACCAAGGTAAATTTGTTCTTTTGAAAGGTAAAAGTTAGGTCAACAAGTTTTATTTTATGTACGACGCGTTGCCCAACCGAAGGGGCTTTGCACCAACGATTATTGTGTCTGATATTTATCGACTCCTAATAGTTGTTGTAACCTGTGTTTTGTCATTTGTTCTCTTTAAGTGTTGGATAAATTTAAATTGTGTTTTCTATTACCGGTTTATGATCAGCTTGCTTTTAAGTTACGAGAAAATTCTCGTAACATGATCCACTCAGTAAATTGAAGGTAGGCAGCAAATAATTAAGAAGGGAAAATTCCCCTAGCAGTAGCCAAGTGCGCTAATCCTCAAAATAAATTTGTTTACACCATTGCCAGAAAATTTAAGGTTTCGTTTTAAGATG
This sequence comes from Aquatica leii, assembly GCA_035610365.1. Lineage (NCBI taxonomy): Eukaryota > Metazoa > Arthropoda > Insecta > Coleoptera > Lampyridae > Aquatica > Aquatica leii. The sequence continues at coordinate 104,140,275 of CM069436.1, read as the reverse complement.
TTCGGTAAATATTCAGAAGTAGTAACAGATACTGGTATAGAACCGTAATTATTTGGCTCAGCAGCACTCGAGTTTAAAGGTTGTATTTTCAATTTTAAATGGTAAGTCTTAAAAATAGAAGTAACTGGGTGCGGAATCATAGAGATGTTACTATATGGCCGTTAAAACTGTTTACTTTGGGAGTCAGTCGTGTTTTGTAATTTGAGAAGAAATTTTCGTTTTGCAAAAATGTAATCTGCGTTGACATCTGCCTCATAAATGGATAATGGATCCAAAAGATTAAAATGCGGATAAATGGTTTTAAAAAGATATGACCGTCAAAGGTGTCTTAGTAAGACTGAAGTTCAGTAATACTAGTGGCGATAACACCGGAATCAGTACCAAAAGAATGCGACAAAGGACTAAAAACAAACTGTGGAGCACTCCGAAGATCATCAATTGTACCCTTATTAGAAAAATCCCGAGAAGATATCTCATAACGTAGCTAGTCAATATGCAGATGATTTAAACCGATTAGAAATGCAACAAAAAAGAAGAAAAACACCTAATCAAAACCACGAGCATCAAGTAAGACCATATGATAGTCGTAATAGGTATCAAAGTGAAACAAGAAACTCCAGAAGAAATCGCTATGCTATAGTAGAAATTATTATCATTTGAATGAAAAAAGTGTAAGAAGTCCAGCGTCCGGAAAAGTAAATATCCCTCGACAGAATTTTCCAACTGTCCTCAGAAGGGGCATGGAGAAAACAACAACATGTAAATATTGTAAAATCATTTTTTCAAACAATTAAATGTAACTCCCGATAACGAATTAAATGAAAAAGGACACAATTACGTATTTCAAATGACAGTGAATTTGTGAGGTAGTGAACAGACAGTATTAATAGACACTGGTAGTGCAGTTAGTGTAATTTCAGAAACTTTGTTTGAGACGTTGTACGGGTAGACCCAAATATCCCAATTTTATGTAATGTAGGTATTTTGATACAAGGAGTGACGGGAATAAATCTGTAAGATTAGAAAGAAAATACAAGCTTAAATAAAAAATAATTTTCCCATAGTATTCTTAGTAGCTAATTATTTAATTATTACTTGTATTATTGGCATGGATTGGATGATTTTCACGGAAGCAGTGATTGACATTAACAAAAAAAAATAAAATATAGAATTACCATTGAAGAAACCGTGCCACAATTTGTAGAAAAGACACAAGCAGTTCAATAGTCACCTAAATTAAAGGTAAAAGGTAATGGCAAAATGAACAAAACGTTGAAAAGTTTTACGTAAATCCAGTAGAACCTCAATACCAAAGGACTTTATCAAATAGTAACACCGCAGAAAATGAAGACACTTATCAAAATAACAGTTGTTCAGGATGTCTCGTTGTTTTACTTATTAAAACAATACTTGTTAAACATACAGAAAGACATAAAATGCAAGCTATGAGTAATTCTGTATATATTACAGCTAAAAAGACAATATAAAAGAAATCTATAAACACGTTTTTGATGATAAACCAAGAAAATGTACGGTTTATCAATGTACATTAGATGTTTATGATAAAACACCATTAGTCAAAAAATCTTATCCTATTCCTGATTCCAAAAGAAACGACGTGGATAAAGAAATACAACGCAAGTTAGACTGTGGGCTAATTAAACGCTCAAGTTCTCCGTTTTTCAATCCTGTAGTTATTGTTTCTAAAAAAAAACGATTACTTCAGTGTATTACAATTTAGATTCAATCTATATAACAAATGTTTAATTTTTGTGATTTATTACATCCGATAGACAGTTTTATTATTCGGTTTCAACAAGTTAATCTTTATGAGTTTTATTAAATATTTTGGTTTGGATAATTTTTGTTGTTAACGTTGTGTCTTGTCATGGGAAAGGTCGTCTTCAAACTCTACTATTACGTCTTAATTAAACTGTTTCGGTCACAGTTTTCTTTATGGAGGTGGGCGCTCACAAAGGTTACAAAGATAAGTGGTTTTGGAAGGCAATAACTCACAAGTTTTCAATCACTGAAAGTCAATAAGATGTAGTCTGAGTTAGGGGCGAATGAATCCTCTAGATTTGAAGGTATTCGCGGAAGTTATGCAAAACACAGTGATTTTTTAGTTCAGTTAGTGGAGGTTTGTTTCTCCTAATTCGTAGAATGTACGGCTTTTAAAATTTTTTTATGTAATGTAGAATCGTGATTGTTTAGTTGTGCGACGCGGTTTTATCTTCGCCTTAGTGGCGGCTTATTGAAAATCTTCCGACGGTAACTTGTCGAATGGTTGGGATCTAAATTCCTGTCATTTAAAATAATATTTAATTAAACATGTTTCGCTAATAAGAATTAGCATCATTAGTATAACTAAAAACTAAGATTAAAACATTGGAGTATAAATAAAGAATACTAACTAAATAAAATTGTTAACCAATTATAAATTAATATGTCATTTAAACGTGTTTGACAATTTTATGCAGTCTACTATATTTAAAAAATTATTTTAAATAAAGAAAATTGAAAAATAAATAATATCAAAAGAATAGAAAAATGAAAAGAATAAAACTATTTTGAACTAAGAAGAATTAAAGGATCTAAATTTAATATTTCATTTAGACAATTTATAGAAACATTGTTAGAGATTCTATTTATTTCAAGAGTCTCTTATGAGTTAAGAAGAAATTCTTTATGGCAAACGTAAAATTTTGATATTCAAATCTGAACAAAATGAATGCCCCGAACATAAAATATGGTTGGCAAAAACAGAGTTAATGTTATAAATATTTGTGTTTAAATTTCTATTAATCAAATACAAATGTTTATTTAGTCTAGTTTTGAGTTTTCTACCTGTTTGACCAATACATGAAAAATTGCAAAAAGAATAAGTAATAAGTAATTTAGTAAGTTTATACAATCCAGATTTATGTAAAGCTGGAATGTGATCTTTATTATTAACTAAAAATAATTTAAGTGTGTTATGTGTTGAAAATGAAAGGTTGATATGTTTTTTTAAAAGGTTTTTGCAAAAATTGAAAACAATGAGCAAAGTATGGAAAAAATCTAAAAACCATTTTATTATTAGTAGGAAACTTCATTAAAATTTTTGAATAAATGTTTTATACAAACTCTGTGAAAAATACTATTAATTAATTGAATAGGATAACAATTACTTAAACCAATTTGATTTATAATTTTGTGTTCTTTCGCAAAATTAGAAGAAGACAAAGAAATTGATTAATTATTGATTAACGATTAAGCTGTTTATTCGTGAGTACAGTGATTGAAAAGCTTTAAAATTAATTATAATGACAGTTCACTGTTACTTATCGAATCTTTAGTTCATTCGCCAAACATTTTATGGTGTTTGTGCTAATTTCAGTTGTTCTTTTATTATTATTTTTATTATTAAATAACAAACATAAAAGACGGTATGTAGTTTAAAAGTTTATCATCAAGTTTAAAATGATAAACCAGAAAAATTTATTAATCACGTACCATATTAAGATTTTCGATTTTTTTTTTTTTTTTAAATAGTTAGGAAATCTATCTTATGTTGTTAGTACCTATGTATTTTTTTTAATGCGAACACGGCTGTGCATTATAGTTTTCTTTTAAATGTAATTAAATTTTTTTTGGAATTATTTTCATTTTGTTTATAATTTCAGTGTAACCATGTTATTCTTTTCATTCCATTTTGTTTTAAATTAAATTTTTATTTGCGTTAACTTGATTAAAATTTAAAGTAATTCCTGTTTTGCTGCTTTGTCCATTTTTTTAAATTTCCAATTATGCAATAAATGTTAAATTGTAAAATGTAACAAAATTCTTATTCAATCGGCCTTGGCGTATGTGAGTTTTAAGATTCCAATTTTTTGTGTTATACACTCTTAAGGTAAGTCCCATTTGAGTGTATCCATTTAGAGCGGACTCGTGGTTGGCAAGGGCCTGTAGTCCATTTGAACTTGACACCTTCCTGACGCCCTTTGATTTTGACTTTTGTTTTCGTTAATTTCAAGTTTTCCAAACTGTCACAGAACTTTGAATATAATCCACACCTATCTTCATTAAGCACCGGCAAAACCTCGTTTATGTTACTTTAATTTAGGCAAGTTTTATTTTTCTAGCTGTTGCACGTAACAAATTCTAAGTAAGTTGAAGGGATTTTGTAATGCCATTTTCTTATATCTATCGTAGCTTTTAGAATGTTATAATAGTCTAGTTAGTTTTATGAGTCTGTGGTTTAAGGTAGTGTAAGTGTTGTGCAAATGTGAAAGAAACCTAAAGTGTCCTTTTGTTTGGGTCAGAGACTGGACGACCATAATTAAGAGGTTAGCAGCGCGTAATTTAAGTTTGATAATTGATGTTTTGAAATCAGTTTAAGTCAATATATACATTTTGCATTGTAATTTTTATTATTAAGAATACGATCAATATCTACCCACAAACCCCTAGAGAGAAAAGAGCATTTATCTCATGTAAATCCGCGGATCAGATTCATTTCCAAAGAATTACAAAGTAGCACGCGTGAAGCGCGAGAAGGTGTTACAATTTCAACTGATAAATTTTGTAATTTTTTTAAAACAGCTTCTGTTAATTGTACCCTCATTAAAATTGTTACGATTTTTAACATTCTTCTTAAATACTATAAAGATGGCCACAGTTTTCTGTTTTGAGTGGCTGTGTAGGTCTTCTTTGAGAATTAGAACGATTTTGTTTTAAATTCAGTTTTCTTTTGTTTCGCTGTTGTTGCACCCTATGGTTTCTTGGTTTTTAAAGAGCCGCTTGCACAACGACACAATGTTCAATTCGATTTTCAGTCAATCGTAACACGAAAAACTCACGTTCCCTACGCGAATTCCAAAAATCCTTTTTGACTACGCCAATTAACTTTTGACTAATGCAAATTCGTTTTTTAAAATATAATAAGTTTCTTATTGCAATAAATTTTTAGTTGCTACAATCCTAATGCTGAATGTTTGAAAATACAATTACAACTGTTTTTGTGTAAGGTGTACAAAGTCTTATACAAATGATTACATTTTATAGTAAGCATTTTACAATTTTTGTGAGATACTGGAAGTTTAATCTTATCGTGCGTTTTTGTATAAATTCTTTTATTTTTTAAGGTGAGATCTGACAAATCCCATATGAGTTGAACGAAATCATTAACCATTCATTTTTTTGCTGTTCGGCCATTTTTTTCATTTATTTTAAATTAAAAAAAAACTGTTACCACTTGAATTTGTCGCAAATAAAACATGTTTATAAAAAAATTTTCTTTTTATATACGATAGCAAAACATATAATGCACAAAATCGATATTCATATAAAATTTACTAAAATTTACAAATTTAACAAAACTACTAATTTAAGTAGAAATCGTTTTTGAAACACAAAAACTAATTTAAAATTGGATTTTGCAAATAAATGCGTCCTGAAAAATCTGATTCAGATAATTTAAGTGCTGCTTTACATAAAACCACTTCAATCAATGCTTTACGAGTAACTGCAACCAATATAGGTATTGATGTAAACAATAACGTTCTAAAAAGCTTCACTCATAAGTTGGAGTTTTATCATTATTTCAACAATCCTGTTTTAAAATCAATAATAAACATTTATTAAACTTAATGTTACTTTAAAACTTAAAAACGTTTAAAAAAATTAGTGCTTTATTTGCGTTTTTTTTTTATTATTCAATTAAAAATAAATCAACAAAACTCATGTATTCGCATGTTACGTACACAACTCAATTTTTATGAAAAGGTTTTATTGGTTAAATAATCGTTGCTGTATTCAGTTATAACAAAAATTAAACCAGCGGTTTGTGATAAGAGCTTTATGCTAACACGCATAAATTACAGCAATGTAAATACAGTTCGATTAAACAACATAGCTTTTATTTGTTATTCTCTTTTTTTGTAAATAGAAACTTTAGTAGATTAAACTAAATATTACTTCATTTTAAAAGTGTGTTTTTTTTAAATTTTTTTTGGTATCATAAACCCAATTTTTAAGGTTCATCCCGGTTGGATAATAAATAAAAAAGTTTCAATTCGAATAATTCTGGCGGAAATCGCGTAAAAACGTGAGTGGAAGTTAAACCTTGTAATGGTAGTAAAATGATAGAAGCGGAATTTTGCTGTTAGCATGGCTTCTTGTTTGTTTCCGTATCATATCTGTACTTAAACTTTAATGAAAAGTACTGCTACTTTATCAACTTAAAATAACAGCAATTTAACGTAATAAAAAAAATTTGTATCATTTGTACCAAAGTACAATACAAAATTTAGTTTTTATTTGATAAACCATAAAATCCATCTGTCAGTAAGAATTATTGGATTTGCAAATACAGAAGTATCAAATCGAAAAGCAGATACTAAAATGAAATATATCAGACCAGATCTATACGTACAAAAAAAATTCTTTTCTCTCAAAACCCCGACTTAAAACATTAATTTGTTTGTAGATACCAAAATTGTAGTGTTTTATTAATTACGTTCGAATAAATCCAACATAAGATAATTTGTTTGTATTAACTTGGCAAGGAAGTTTAAGAACACGTGCAATATTTGAGTTACTGTTTGTTATGCATCCCGTGTAGATGATGTTTATATACTAAGTCGTACAAACTGTCATAACTTCATTAATTTCGTAAACTAAGGAAAACATTTGGTTTTGTACTCTTAATTGTGAATTCAATTTCACCAAAGCACAAATAAAACAAACAATTAAAATAATATGAACTACCCAAGCATAATACTGCATTGCAGCAATTTTAGCGTCAATATAATCTAACTTTGCCTGAGAACTTAATTTTATTAAGCACGCAGTCTCAAACACGTCATTTCTTCTAATGAAAGTTCAGATTTTAAGGAAATGCAAGTAGCAATAATTATTAAATGTAATTGGAAGTTTAAATTAGTTTAAATTTGTCTAGAGTACAGACTGAGCAATTTCTATTAAAATTTCTGTTACGTTACGAAAGGACAAGTATTAAAAACAAATTACTTTTTTTTTATTTTAATAAATATATTTATTGTGTACGAATTATTATTTGCAAAAGATGAAAAATACGCAAAATTTCATATTTCACAGCAAATTACGTCTTTATATAAAACATTTAAATTGCTTCCGTTTCGTAATACTTAATTAGGTCTTTAACAAAAATAAGAAATAATGTTTACTTAGTTTGGCAATTTAAAGTTAATATTGTCAACATGTTTTTGGTTAATTTAACTGACGAAACAATAAAGTATTTTTTTAAAATATTTTTAACAACAGTAAACTTGAAAGTATTCATTCGAAGCCACAATAATGAAATTAAATAAAAATTAAAATAATTTTTTATTGTGTATTTAAAATAACAATGTAATTATTTGTTATTTTTTTTACAAAAAAAATTAGGTTTTTTAAATTGCACACATTGTTTTATATTATTTGAAAATTTAATTAAAGTCAAATATTTGTAACTTATAAATATTTATGCTAAAACGCATTAAAATTTTTGTTTTGGTTACAACAAAGAAATGTAACAAAACAGTTTGGTTTGTGAACGTTCTTTTTGCTGTTTGTTAAAAGAGAATTAACACAAACTACAATTTTGTAAGTTTTGTTTTTTTATAATAAGTTTTAAAATTTATATCTAAGTAAATGCATTTAATTTGCATAACATTAAACTAATTTACGATATAATTCTGAGACAATAGTCCATTTTACAAAACGGAGTCAATATTTAAAGTATTTCAAGTTGTTTTAAAGTTGCTCCACATTGACATTGCTACAAGCTTATAGGTCTGACAAACCTTGCATGGCCAACTCACACAGTCGGAGATAGGGGAGGTTCAAATGAATAAGAATTAAAGGGCGCCAGATCTTTTATAAGTAAAACTGCTTTCTCGATCAGGACAGAAGTCTAAGCTTGTAACGAATTTCAGGTTCGTAATCCTTGTTCGTGTAACCAACAGAAATAAAAATATGTTACTATAAAGGAAAGATAAAATATGTATAACAACTTTAATTTAATAACATGGATTATTAACAACGAGTCCCAGAAATTCTCAATCCATAAATGCCGGAAGTATCGGCAACACATAATACATAAACTTACACGATGTCGATAACGAAGAAAATTACATGACAAATATCGTTTGTACACAGCATGCGATACATACAAAATAATTAGTGAAACTACCTCAATGGTATTGAAACAATTATTGTAATTACATAAGTTAAAACCAGCAAAATTTCTTGTGAGACCTTTGTGACACAACTAATTAAATAAGACTTAATCGCAATCCAGTACCAACTTGCTCGAAGAAAACGTTTTCCTCGTTGAGTCAGCCTGGAATAAATTTGAATAGCAAATTGTGTCAACACAATGACTCCCGAAAGCAAAAATCTACAAAATTGTCAATTACTACTAAAAGAAAGTACACATAAAAACCCAATTATCGAATGCTGTTATTTGTTGACATTAACCCCTCGTCGATCGATAATGCATCGAAACATACAGCCAAAAATATGGCGGGACGTGCTATCAAATTAAGAAGGAAATTACCAAAGAATTCTAAAAACGGATATGAAAAGCTTACCCTGTGATGAATACACTACTATAAATGCGTAATGAAATTATAATTGCATTTCCATTAACGTCGATGTTGTTAGAAACTCATAATTTTAAACATCACAAGCCATTTTAAGTAGTTCCCGGTTTAACGTCTTGCCAGGAAATGAAAAAACAGAAACAGAAATTTAATTTTAATTCAACCAATATACAGGGTAGTGCATTTTTAAATATATGCACGCAACAACATATACATGCAAAGTACACTAATTAAATTCAAAATTGTTGATAATATAAATAAAATAATAACATTTAAACCAGAAATCTAATTTGCGGAATTAAATTAGTTTATAAAAGGAAAAGTAAAGTTCTTATAATGTGCTCTTGTTATTTTAAATAGATTAATTTTTTTCACATATTTCTTGTTGTTTATTTCGGATTTTGAAGAAATCCTAATTTTCTCACTTATTGTCAAATATAAAAAGCTGCTCATAAACTTAAAAAAAAATTTGTTTCAAGGCAACACATAGTATATTATGAAGAAGCAATCATGCAAATCCACTTTTGAAAAAAAGTGAGGCACTTGCCGTTTCTAACCGATTTAAAGATCTTCTATCAATATATGAAGTCAGATTCGAGTAAAAACCAACACTTCTCTTGTAAAATTCAATATGAACTTGAGCGTTTGGAACAAGTAGCGATAACATCAATACAGTGTACGGAATCACGGATAATGTTATCAATCGGGTAATGTTATCACTTTATTAAAGAACTGGCCAGACGTATGCTACTACATACAAAAAACATCGTTTATAGTAATCATAATTTTAGTTTATGCTATAAATTTTTTTCTCAGGTTTGTTTCTATCCCAGAACCTATTTTGGATTGACTTTTTTATGTATATTCAGAATACGCTTGTACATTGAGTGACAAATTTAATCATTGTATCCAAAAAATACTTGTTTTGCATGTTTAACTTTATTTTTGCAGTGTTATTTATTGATTCAAGTGTTTCGACTGACATACGTAACTTTACTTCATTTAAACATCTCAAAATACAATATCTTCGAGTTACTTTATATTTTCAGTGTACTTAGAAAATGTGTATTTGCCATTATTTTTTAAAGAACTTTATTTAACTACGTCTTATGTTATAACATTAATTTGTATTTATTTTTAGTGTCAGCAAATTACTGAGAAAAAATATGTAGTTCTTAGAACATTATTTTTTTTTATTAACGATGTCTACAAACTAATTGATGCAACAGATCCGTCACTTTAATTTATTTGGTTCAATTGAAACTCATCTTTGGTCAGATTAGCTTTGAAATCAATTGTAATCATTCAACTGACGTTTTGCAATATTAATTGTGTTTTTAAACGTCGCACTGATCAGTTCTTATCATTTGTATTTGACAGCGATTTTAAGTATTGTGACTTTAAAATGGCGTTTGTTGTTAACAATTCGTCCAAATATAATCAGCGTGCGGTTATTCAAATTTTGTGTGCTGAAGGATGGCAACCATTGCAAATTCATACGCAAATGCAAGCAGTATATGGAAACGCATATTTTGCGTATTCAACTGTTAAGGAATGGTGTCGAAAATTTAAAAGTGGTGTAATAAAAAATAAAAACACTCAATATTAATAATAAACGTGCAAAATATAATAATACATTTATCGAAAACAAAAGTTATTACCAAGTCAGCAATCGGAACACATACCTCCGGGTGTGAGCTTGAATGAAAGTAAAATATACAGACGTGAATTCCTTTAATTTATTTGCAATTATAAGATATTACACAACTATTTACATTAAAGAAAAAATGATCATTATTTGGATTAAAACAATATTTGTAATAAAACAATATTTAGAATAAAACAATATTTGTGATAAAACAATAATTGGGCGCCAACCACCTTTAAATTGGTGATAAATAAAAAACATACAATCTTGTAACTAACTATTAATCGACATCAAATTCAAAAGTAATAAACGTTTAATTTGTTACGGAGTATCTATTCCGAAAAGTTTTTGATAACACAATTTAATTAATTTGAATTTAAAATGTAGTAAGTAGTTGCATAAATTCCAGTTGACTCACCAATATCATATGACGTTATCTACAATCTTCTATTTATAGCACATTTTTTGTTCAAATGATAAGTTTCTTACAGAACAAAATAACGAATCAACCGAATGTAGATTGGAAAGCAAAAACAGCATAAAACCAAAAGATATAAATCCAGTAAATAAAAATTCAATAACTGAAAAATCCAGTAAATAAAAATTCCAATAAAAAAATCCAGTAAAATCCTCAAATAACGGAAAAATCTAGTAAATAAAAAAACTCAAATAACGGAAAAATCCAGTAAATAAAAAGATCAATAAAGAAAAAACCCTAAATATAACTAATTAGAATGGTTTTTATTTCAAATGAAGAACTTACGTTGGTTTACATACAACCGTCTTGAAATCACTAAAAATGTTGAATTCGATAGAAAATTATATAGGAATGAAGATAAACTTACCAGCATATAGTTGGAAAGAATAAAAATTAATTTGTATGCGTGTTTACGACATTATTAATAAAATTGTCTTCATTGCAGCACTTACTTCGTGCAAGCCTAAACATGGCTCAAACGGACGTACGAACAAAAATCAATTGCTTGGTCAAGTACAACGCGACATTGCCAAACTGAATAAATTTAAATGCAAGTTAGTTGCAGAACATAAACGAATGCAAAATTGAATTTTAATTGCAATGAAATCTAACGGGACGTTACAGTGGAGGAAAGGAGACAAATAATAAGCCACGACCAGGTGCATTGCATACTGCATCAACAGACAGGAATGTGACATGTGTAGAAGACCTGATTAGAGAAAATTGTCAAATTTCAATCAGACCAGTTTCAGAAAATGTTGCTGTGGGTATAGAATCCATAGTATTGTACACAAATTGGGTTACAGCAAAGTTTTTGCGCAATGGGTTCCTTGCCTTTGGCAAAAGGCCAAAAAGGCTCGAGAATAGGCTTATCTTTGCAACATCTCACGAAATATAGGCAAAATGGTAATAATTTTCTTTTGTCAATAATTGCTGGCAACGTATCTTAGGGTAATTATTTTGAACCATCCAGTAAACTGTCATCGATGCAATAGAAACACGCAAATTATTGGCCACCCAAAAAAGTTTAAAGTTCAACCTTCTGCAGGCAAGGTGATGTTAACTTTTTTTTCGACCATGAAGAACCCTTGCTCATAGAGTTTACAAAACCTAGAGTGCATATCAACGCAAACCGGTATAATAAAACTTTGAACAAGCTCCATCAAGCAATAACAGAAAAAAGTCCAAAGAAGCTCTCACGTAGTGTTATTCTGTTGCTCGACAATGTTCGGCCTCATGTTGACAAAGTAGTGAAAGAAAATCTACAACAACAGGAATGGAGAGTATTAGAGCATCCACCCGATTTATCGCCTTGCGAATTTCACATCTTTGGGCTACTAAAAAAGACGTTAAAAGGTAATTGGTTTCAATCGGACGAAGAAGTACAAAATACCGTAAAAGAATTCTTTAAACAGCAGCCACAAAAATTCTTTAAGCAGGATCGGTTGGCGAAACAGTAAAATATGTGTCTTAATTGGAATGATAATTATTTATTTGGCAATATTTTTTTCTAGAACAAAGATGGGTTTCAATTAAACAAGCCTCCTGTTTATTACTTTATAATCAATCTACGTTTATTTTTTTTTTAATGGAACAATATTATCATTCGGTTATTGTTATCAAAAACAAATTGAACAAATCTCGATAAAGCCTTATTGTTAGATCGCCATTTGTTATGTGAAACTGTTATTATAGATGAAGATAGGAATAGACAACAAAAACTTTGTGATTGGTTCTTGTATGTACAAATTTGGTTTTTGGTTAAATGTATTATAATATTTCTGAAAAGAAATGTGATATAGAATATTTTTATTATTGGGACTATTGCAAATATTACAATGATCAAAATTTATAACGTTATTAATAATGTCATTTTTGGGAAATAAGTCAATAACATTCTGAACGTTTTGAGCAAATCTCGGTAAAATCTGAATTTTGCACAAAAGTCGGTCAATCCAAAGGGTTTTGTCTTTTAACAAGTTTTATAAAATACATTTTACCAAAATTTAGTGATTTTATAGTTCTACCCCAAAGATATGTTTTGTCAAAAAAATTATAAAAAATATCCAAGCGATTGCGTAATGTACGTTTTTATCCATTTTGTCAAAACTATAAAAACTGGATTTATCGGTTTTTGCATGATTGCTCTTCATTTAATGAGTTAGATACATTTATAACCTCTGTTGATTAAATTTGATTTACACACAACAAAAACTAAATAAATCATAATTGTAAATAGCTACAAAGGCGGGAAACTTTGAAAACTGATTTTACACCCGCTTAATTCAATTTTAAATATAAATACGTGCTAAAACCACAACGTAAAAGAATTATTGGGGGTAAAACAATGTCAATGCATGCCAACTTTTTTATTTTTGATTGTTTTCATTTAATAATTTTCTTTTAATTTTTTTAAACATAACCACAAAATAAAACACAGTTTGCAAGAAGACGGTTCCATCTGGAGGTAATAAAAAACCATGACTCTCAAAGTGTGTTGCTTATCTCTATATTGTTCTGTTGTTTTGTTTTGGGTGCTGTCAAAGAAAAAAAGTCCGCTTAACACTTGTCGGAAATCGAAATCGAAATTTAAGTGATTTAAGTAGTTTCAAGACATCCGTCATTTGCAATCTACAGTAATTAATATTCTTCTTCTCCAGAAATGCTAGATTTGCCTGATTTGTTTGATAATTAGGCCGCGAATTTATTTTTTAGCAGTTTGTGAGCGGTTGTAAGTAACGCTCAAACTCTTTTAAAAGCAAAGACAGGTGCACTAAATGCAAAAATTAATGTTTGGATTTAGTCTTAAAGTCCTCGCTAATGTCACAATTCTAGTATGTCTTTAAATGCAGTTACTTTGTCTGCCAACTTAAAAACAGTTCTGGTTTTCTCTTAAAGGCGCAGATTGAATTTATGGTCACACAATTAAACCACTTTTGTGATCGATACCGTGTTACTGAAGTGTGTTGCCAGGTGATTTGGTTAAGTTAAAAAACTTTAGTACGGTTTCTCGTACTATATGAATTTTACGATTCACTGGTTTTTAACGTTAAGTAAACAGCACGTGAGTTAACGTTATGTCCAGTAATATCTACATTTTAAGTATAGTAAACCATTTTCATTATTAATGGGTAAGATACGCTGGGGGTAAAAATGTAATTTTACTTTTCGGCTCAATTTAACGTTTCTTGTATTATTGCAATGAGTTGGTTTACGGCCACGTGTCTGCAATCTCGGAAATTGTTAAATATTTTTCTTTTATTCCTTTGGATTGATAATTTGAAGGTGATCGGATGCCAGAATTAAACATCTAAATTTTAATAGCTAATTTGAAATCAAGTCTTGTAGAATATTTACAAGATGACTCTGTGACACCCGTAAATTTTTATTATTGAAAAAGTCATTTGGGAGTTTGGTGCATTATCCTTGTAATAATTATTGGATGAACTATTTTCAACTTACCTTTATATTTCTATTTGTTACACATTTCGCAATTATAAGGAGATGTTATGGATATGCCATTAAGTAATCGCATGTCCAGAAACCCTTAGGTAACTTCTTTCTATGATTTCATAATTTCTGTTGGTTTTAAACAAAGATACGAACGATTTAGATATATACTAGTTGTTACGATTAATTTATGCAGATTTGCTTTAGTAATTACTTGTTAAAATTCTGATTGCGTAATCGCTAAATTTTCGTTGCCACTACAATAAATATACTCATTATTTTACTTATGTTGTTCGACTTCTTTACCATAAGTGTTTGTCCGGTGAAAACAAGCACCTGAATATATTTCTCCTTATTTTGGCACTTTTGTAACTGAATTATAATCAACACATTTAAAAAAATGCTGAATCCTATTAATTACCCATCTAACTTTGCCGTTGTTTTTTTTCTTTGTGGTAATTAAGATATTGGTAAGTTATTGCACTTCAACCTACAGCAAAGTTTACGTTTTACCGTAACATCTTTTCTGAGAGAAATATTTGCAATATTATGCTCTGATTAACAATTTTCCTCTGGACAACTATTTTATTTTTGTGTATAAAAAAAAGCATACATATGTACTCTGCGTCCATCTACTAATAAAACTGCTCAAACAAGTGCAAATTAAAGACGCGTGCTTTGATGTGTGTACTAACATTACAAAAACGTAAAGCTTGTACGCATGACGTAGTTTTCAAAACTACTTATGCGATTTGAAATTTTTTTTTACAAATATTTAGAATGGATTTATAGAGTAAACATAGACTACATATTATCCAGCTAAGATAAAAAAGTTTTTTGTGGTGACATATTTTACAACTAAAATTGAAGAAAAAATAGTCAAACAATGAGTTTTTTTACAAACGCTGCCTTAACGGTAAAATATATTTAAATACTTTCTATAAAGCAGTTGTAGAACTAAAAAAATATTATAAAAGTTTTGCCAAAACATATATCTATATGTTAAAGGTAATGCACAAATTGATAAAATATTACTAAAAGTTATATTTAAAATTATTTTTAATATATTACGAAATATTTAAGTAGATAAACTTAAATTCTTATCAATATACATTTCTTTGAGAAAATTTTATTTAGATAAAAATTGCCTTTTACACAACATTATTTGGACAAGTAGTTTGGTTTTTGCAATCGTGTTTTTTAAAAACAGAATAAAATACGCTTTGGTGTAAGCAATTGGCAAGGAAAGCAAAGAGCAAGGCGCGTTTGTTTACAAGGTAAGTAGCCGAGCGTCACAGTCGTATAATCCGCGTGATATGCACTGTACGTACGTATCCAGAATAGTGTTAGAGTTGACAAATAAGTACAAGAATTTAATGCAAAATTATTTCCAAAATTTACTTTTGTTGTTTTCCATACATGTCAGTAATTTAACCTGATTCTATTTATTTCAGAATAACACAATCTGTATGGGAAATGAGGAAAAGTAATAAAAACGGGATGCTTTAAAACTATGTGCTATAATAAATATGTCAACAAATGGCGCAGTTAGTTAAATACAGTTTTCTAAAACTTCGTACATAAGCTTTGAAGACTTTGCTTATATATCGCTTTGATAAGAACATAAGTGATTTTTGCAAGTAGACACGTAAAAAATGGGAAAAGTGTCAAAAACTAAAAATCTATACGTGCAAAGTAGCGCGGCTAACCTAGTAGTTAATAAATTTTAAGGAGTACAAGCCATCACTGACTTTGAATACGAATAAATTACTACGGTACTCATACGGTAAAAGTCAATTTAAACATACTCAAATGCAAAATAAGCTGAAGGCTTCATAATTATACTCGACTGAAAGTAAACTATTATTGTTGATACACTAGAAGTAGCTGACTATAATTAATAAAGCTAAAAATTAAAATGATTAAATAACGTTAAAGGCTTAATTTAAAAAAATTAAAATACGTACGTAACATAAACTACAAAATTTACCACAGTTAATAAATCTGAAGGTACAAGATAAATAAATTGCATAAAAATTTTATAGTTAGCTAGTCGAAGTTTAATCGCTAAAAGCGTAATATTAAAACAACGTAAAAGTAAATTTTAAAAAATGTTTACATTTGAACGCACAAAGTTCCAAACAAATTCAACTACCTGCAGCCAAAGTCGAATATAAAATGAATGGAAAATGAAATACAACCAAGCCTCCTCAAGTTGTGCAAGCTTATGACTAACGATGCGTAACAAAATTGTGGATTAAATTTCAGCAAATACAATATACATGTACACCCAAGCACAGTGACTTTAGGTAACGTCTCTCAGCTTTCAGATAACCTCTCGTCTATAGAAACGCATCGGTACCGGTCCACGATCCTTGAGTTAAAAACCGTAGTCCCACAATTGCATCGACGAACTTAGGTTTATATTCATATACCATGGGAGTAACCACTAACATAATATGATGGCAGCGCTATCTCATATTATAAGTTACTACCCAAGCAACATTTTGTAACCGTGGTTACGTTGTAACCAGTTGCAAATTAGTAACATTAGCACCATGGTAATTAAACCGTTGCAGCAACGTAGCAGGAACTTTCGTAATTTACTGAGGTTTCAAATCTATTACAGAAATAACCATTTTACAACTATGGTTATAAGTAAGTTTTTCTTAAACCCTTATGTAACTACTGTGTCAATTTAGTGACATTAAAACCTTCATTTCGGTTTCGAGTGTAACAGTCTTGAAACTATGGTTACAAGTGTGAATTTCTAAAACTACACTACAGTGTTAATCTATACGTTCAAACAGCAACAGAAGAAGTGTATTTTACGAGATTTTTATAAGACACATAGTCCATTATTATTATCCAATAAACAGTACCGAAAGTGTTTCTAATTCAAAACTACGTAAGTACAATTATTTGTATATTATATTACTATAATTTTAATGGTGCATTTAAACTACTGTTTTTAATTTAATCAACGTTGAAGAATTAGTTGCCAATTATAAGTAAGCAAATTTTAAATTGATTTTATTTTCTTCTAGGATAAAATAGAGTTTGATTGCAAGGACATTACAATATTACACACAGTGATCAGAACGTGTAAATTAGATCGCCATTGCGAACTCCTATAATCTTTAAAAAAGCAGTCGAGATTATGATCATTGAACCGATTATAATTGCACATGTGCGTTTGTAGCCTAATACAAATATTTAACTAAGAATTACGTAGACGCATTAAACTATAACATGTGAGGAATATCTTAATCCGCCATGGTATTTTAACACAAAGACATTTTTCTCTTAACAAAATTTATGCATTTACTATTTACAAAATTTATAAATAACAGACATAATCCGCTTTTCTTGAAAATTTGCCGTAAAAACCTGTTTACTGGTACCTACTTGCAACAGATGTAAAAATTCTTTTATTATATATTTTTTGTTTGAATGTAGTTCTATAAGAAACTATAAAAAATTAAATAATGTACATTTATTATAACTTTTTATATATCTGTATCTTTTTATTAATATATTTTTATCTCTACTTTTGTTTTAATCTTTATGATGCAGTTAGTAACTAAAATCTTGGATAAGTTGCTTAACAAAAGCGGTTATAAAGTAGTTTCAAATAATGGTAATAAGCATGTTTTCAAAACAGTTACATAGCAGTTGCTGTAAACGGTAACTACAATGTTACAAATCAATTACAAAACCGTGATGATAAACCATTACAGAAACGATTCAGAATAGGTATACATGATTTGTAAAAAAGCGTTATAGCAACGCTGCAAAACAGTTACAAAGTAGTAATTGCAACGGTTTCAGACACGTTGTAAAACGGTTATAATATTACTGCAGTTGCCTTGCAACTGACCAAATCCGGTATTGACAACGTATCAGGAAAGACTCAGCAACTATTCTGTAACTAAATACCTTATTGAAACCATAGTTGCAAGAGAGTTTTACAACCGTTTTGCAACTGATTTTTGCTACTTGGGTATATATTAAAGATAACTAATAAATTATTTAAATTAGCTGTGTAAAACGTATAAAACTTGTAGTTCGTGGAACATTATAAGAACAGCAAATAATTCTTTAGTAAATTTGTTTATTAAATATTGGAAACGCAAATTATGAAAATTGAACCTGACGTATGTTTTGGATAAGCTTCTTCAAAGGTTCAATAATTTTACATTTATAACATAAAATAAAATACACAATAATTATATCAGTTAGTGAGAAGATTTAAACTCGCCAACAATGTTTCAGTTTGTAATTAAAAATTTTAATATTAAAATTAAATAAATAATAATAAATTTACAACTTCATTGTGAAGTGAAAGTTATGCAAATGACTATCTTTAAATAAAATTTTACTAATGCGCAAACGTTCAATAACTAGATAAATAAAACTATGAAATTTTAAAATTGCTTTACATAAAATATAAAACTAATACAGTTCTATAATTTACTGCATTATGATTTTTTTTAATTTCTATTATCTCATAAATTAGTCTATTTTTTTAATTTTTTTCCTTATCTAAGATTGTAGGAAGTTGAAATTATGATTGTTTTCTATGGAATGATCAGAGAGAGCAGTTTTAGGATTATTTTGTGTATATTTTTTATTTTTTATTACATTTTTATGTTTGTTTATTCTATTTTTCAAGTATTGCTTAGTTTGCCCAACATAACTACAATTGCAGTTTAGGCAATTCAATTGATATACAACATTAGAATCATAAAAAAATGTTACTTTTGTCTTTCAGGTTTTTAAACAAAGTTTTTCCAATAATTTTTGAAAGCAATAATAAAATTGTATTTTTTTAATTCTTTTTCTGAAGTATAAGATAAATTAGGTATAAATGGTAATGATAGAATTTGTTTTTTCTTTCATTATCATTAATAATGTTTTCTTTGTTTATATTTAGATTAATAGTTGGTGAAGAATTAGCTACATTTGAGCTTGTATTATTTTTATTTTAATGTTTTAATTCTTTTTCTAATATATATTTTAATATATTTAATAATATTTAATATTAGTATTTATGAAATTTTCAGAATGAAATTTAGGCGAAGATAAAATGGTTCCTCTGTCAATTAAATTATTAATTATACTTTTCTTATATTTATTGGAAGTAAATGAATTAAAATTTAAGTATCTACTAGTTTTTATATTTTTTCTATACCAATTTGTGTCAATTTTTTTATTAAAATTTCTAATAAGTGTCATATCTAAAAAATTTATTGGCTTGTAACTATTTTCTTTTTCTATAGTAAATTTTAGTCTTGGATGAATACTATGAAAGTTATTAAATATTAGATTTATATTATTTTAAAATTATTATTTATTTTTGATAAAAAGTAATATCATCAATTTTTTTAAAAGTTCTTTTCTAAATTTTGTAAAACTAAATTAGCATTATACTAGACAAGAGTTGTCCCATTACAATTCCAAATTTTTGTTTATAAATTTTATTGTTAAATTTAAAAAAAGTTGAATTAAGGATGAATTGTACTGCTTTAATAAATTCATTTAAAGGTAAATTTGAGAAAAATTTGATTTTGTTCCAAAAAATTTTAATAGTATTTATTGCTAAATCTGTAGGTACGTTACTATAAAGTAAAACTACATCTAGAGAAAACAAAACTTGATTGTATGGAATAGTTACAGTATCAATAAATTTTTTAAAAGACCAAGAATGTTATACGCTGTATTTAGTTGCTTGTGTAATGTTGATTAAATTAGATAAAAATTTTGAGAGTTTGTAAATTGGGCTCATATATGAAGCGATGATTAATGTAAGTGGTTTATTTTGTTTATGTAATTAAGGTGATCCATATAATTTAGGTAATAATCCATTATGTGAAATTAAATTTTTATAATTATTTTGTCTGATGTAATTTAAATTAAGCCATTTTTTTAGATTTGATTATTAAAATTTTGAATGTTTATAATTGGATTTTTTTCTGTTTGAATATATGCCTTTATAATTTAATAAATTTAACATTTTTAGATCATAATCATTTTTATTAATGATTACTGTTTTTTGAGTTTTGTCTGCTTTAGTTACAATTATTTCATTATTATTTTTTTAAAAACGTTTTTGTATTTTTAAATTTAAAAAAAAAACGTTATTGGTAATTTGTTCAATTGCTTTTAAAATTTTATTTTTATGTTTATAGTTAGTTAAAATGTTATTGATTGAAGATCTTATAGAATTTTGAGTTTCCGATTCTAATGTGTCAATTGAATTCTCTACATTAGCAATAATATTTTCATATAAAGAATGTCATGATTAGAGTTAAAATAATTATAGTTAGATCCTAAACTTAGAATTTCGGTATGAAAGTGTCTGTTAAATTTTCTATCCAGGTTTTATTGATTTTGTTATTTATATCTAAACTTTTATGATTTGTTTTTAAAAACAATAAGTTACATTTATTGTCATATTCTAAATTATTAATTTTTTTTAAATGTATTTTTTTAATTTTGTTTTTTAGTTTTAAGTTTTGTAATGTTTTTATTTAAAAAAAAATTGCAAAATCAACTTAAATTGTACTTTTGTTTCTAGATGTTTTTTTTGTTGTATTAATTTTTGTCTGGTACAATAGCTAATTTAGTTTTACAAAATTTAGAAAAAGGAAAAATTTGATGACATTACCTTTTATTAAATATATATAGATGACATTCTAATTGCAACCAATCAAAATAATATAAATCTAATCTTTAATAACTTTAATAGTATTCATCCAAAAGTAAAGTTTACTATAGAAAAAGAAAATAGTTACAAGTCAATAAATTTTTTAATGACACTTATTAGAAATAATAAAATTGACACAAATTGGTATAGATAAAATGTAAAAACTAGTAGATACATAAATTTTAATTCATTTACTTCCAGTAAATATAAGAAAAGTATAATTAATAGTTTAATTGACAGAGGAATCATTTTATCTTCACCTAAATTTCATTCTAAAAATATTAATATATATAAAAATTATTTAATCCAAAATAACTACCTTCAACATTTCATGAATACTAATATTAAAAAAAGAATGAAAATTAAAACATAAAAATAAAATTAATACAAGCTCAAATTCAACTAAATCTACATTATTATTAATAATAATAATAATGAAAATAAATTTGTATCATTACTATTTATACCTAATGTATATTATACTTTAGAAAAAAATTAAAACAATACAATTTTATTATTGCTGTCAAAAATTATTCTACTCTTAGAAAATTTTTTTTTAAAAACCTAAAAGACAAAACTAACATTTTTTATAATTCTATTTTTGTTTATTAGTTGAATTGCCTAAACTGCAATTGTAGATATATTGGGCAAACTAAGCAATACTTAAAAATAGAATAAACCAACATAAAAATGTAATAGAAAATAAAAAAGATACACAACATTATCCTAAAACTGCTCGATCTGATCATTTCATAGAAAACAATCATAATTTTAACTTTAACTTACCAAAAATCTTACATATGAAAAAAAATTTAAAAAAGAGACTAATTTATGAGATGATAGAAATTTAAAAAAATCCTAATGCAGTAAATTATAGAACTGACATAGAAAATCTTAATTCAATTTTTTATTCGATGATTTCATAAACAATTAATTTTAATTTAACAAAAAACCTTTTGTTTTTATTAATTTCTATTTTTCTTATTCCTTTTCTCATATTAAAAAAAAATGTTTGGATATTAGTAGTTTTATATTGCATTAAAAAACATTTTTAAAATTTCACAGTTTTATTTATCTAGTTATTAAACGTTTGCGCATTAGTAAAATTTTATTTAAAGATTATTATGTATAATTTTATGTTCCTTAATTTTGTTAAGATGTATTAGGCATGATTACGCCAAGCACGAATTTATTTAATTCTGTAGTAGCAAACAATTAAAGTTTATATTCACACACAGACAACTAGTAGTTTTATTATTACTTTTGTTTTTTTAACACGTTATGTATGTCTTTAAAATTGTGATTAACAATTAAACCGTGTAATACATTTTGTGTTTAGTGTAGATTAAGTAAAATAGCCTTAGTTAATTGCGGAATCTTTGGTAGACCACGTTAGAGCACATACAACATTAACCCTAAGTTATAATAAGAAAATATTGTGTTAACATTTCGTTTCACATATTATAAAGTGTTTACTACACAATATATCTAAACGTTTATTTAAAATGAAAACTTTGTAGGAGTTATAATTGTCTTAAAATTTATTAAGAACAAACTAAAATCAGTTTCAGAATCAGAACGGATGCAATCTTAAAATAGATTTTGCATGTCTAATGTACAACAAACCGTATATTGAATGTCGCAAAGTCACTAAATGATTTAGGTGCTATTGACAAAGTCTCAATGACTAGAATACCACAAACCAATTTTGCAATTCAACCTGTCTGCGAAGAAAATATTTTATTTATCATTGACAGTCTATTCTTAAATAAATTGTCACATCCTATTTAACAAATAAATTAGAATAAAACTACAAAAAATAAATAAGGTAATGTACCTATAATATAAATTTTTCAATTTTAACAAAAACGTGTGAATAAAAAGTAAATTTTTATTAAACACATAAAACAACATTTTAGTAATGTATACGTTTTACTAATAATATTGCAATATTTCTCTGCACGTTACGAAATAAACCGAACACAGATAAAACGAATTTTACATAATGTAAAACATCAAAATAAACCGTTGCCTTTGCAAATATTTTATATTAAAACAGACAAAAATTCAATGAATTATAAGCAACATGTTTCTAAGAAAAATTGACTTTTTTCTTTTATCTTCAATATTTTCTATCACATTTCTTTATTTTTTAATATGAAATTTTTTATTAAGAATATTTATTTTAACATTTATTAATTTTATTATAATTTAAAAAAAATAGAATAATAACAAATTCTAGAAATATAAACTTAAAAATAAAGAAATTATTCTCTTAATAAATATTTTTTTAAAAATTATTACACATCGTAATGTTTTTTTAACTCAAAAAAATTTTCTGTAAAAACATTTTAAAAATCAATATATAAGAATTTTAGTAAATTAGTTGATACTAAATAGCAGACCATTGAGTTTATGACGTTCCAAAAAAAAATTTATGTTATTGATTCATAATTACAAATTGATACGAAGGCGTTTTTAAAATTTTAAATGATCCTCTTGCACCATTAATCAGTAGCCACATGTAAATAGTAACTGCAATTTTAAATAAATAATTTAACAAAAAAACAAAAAATGCAGTTGCATATAGTTATTACAAATTGTTACACAAAAAAAATTTGACTAAATCTAAAAAACATGGTTTTTATTACGCATCGTATCGTAATGTTTAATTAGATCTTTCAACAACTTCGACTTTCTAAAGAGATGCAATAATTAAATAACTTTCTAAAAGAAATCGTAACTTTTCGAGCCTAGTCCTCGATTGTGTAACTTTAATAAAATTTACAGAAGTTAACAAGTGATTTGTAAATTTGAAAAGTCAGTTGAGAAACACAAGCATTTAATGATAAAACTTCTTAAATTTTTTTATAAGTAAGTTGAAAAATAAAGTTTTATTTTTAAATTACATGATCCTTATCATTTAATAAAAACATATATAAAACGTTCTTTTGGAAATATGAAAAAAAGTGTTTTAAAAGTTATAAACGCAAATATGTTTAAGAAACGTATACCCACAGATAAAATTAATTGTATGTGGAACCGGGACATAAAGTTTTCAAAGTAAATTAATTTGCAGAAAGTTGGTACAAAATAACAAAATATTGCAATACCTGTGAAGTATGTCGCAAAAGGATTAGGCACTGCTGCTACTACAGTTTTAACTGCATTTGAAACGTCGGACAATAGAAATGTACATGAAGTTGTAATACTGTCATGTAGAAGTACAACCTCAGAAACGTTTTGTTAAGGCCGTTTTAAAAAGTCTTTTCAAAAAACCTAAAGTTTGCCATATGGTTTATTAAGAAATTAAAGCTAGAAAAATTTCTAGAAATGGTTACAAAATCCAACTAATGTTATACCTGAAACAAGAACAAAAAATTGTTTAATTATAGTGTATTATACAAATTAAGATGTTCTCTAATTCAGACTAAATAAAAATATAATTTTTAAGTTCTGTTGAACAAGCCGCGTTGTGTGAATCACAAAAAGAAACTGAAATTTGGATCGAGAACTGCGTGAAAAGAACCTGCAATAGAAGTTCTCTTATAAAAACAAAGTATGACGTCTAATAAAAAAGTGTTTTATATTTAGTGTTTTATTGCATGTTCAGTTTTACCCAAAATATTTTTTATCCTAAACGGGTTTTGAGGAGATATCCTAAAGATGTCTTCAAGATGTACAGTTTATTAACATTCGACGTCTTCAGTATGTCTTAAAGATGTCTAAAGACGTAATAAGATGTTTGCAAGATGTCTTGAATATCTTGGCTTGACATCTTTGAGATGTATTTACGATGTCTATGTGCTGTTAGGGACAAGACGGAAACTCGCGGGGAAATAATTCTACAATTACTACAATTATTTTTTAGCACTGCTGACTGAAATTAAAACTTATCATATTTTTAAAACATAAAACAAATTATAAGGAATATCTTGTTTAATAATAATAAACACCACATTCGGAAAAGACAAAAAAGGAAGTGAAATTGGGCATCAATTCAAGTTCCAGCTTTGTTTCATCTGAGCGTTTCATCGTTTCGTTACATGAAACTTCGAATCAAGCATCTTGTAAGTATTTTCAACAGTAAAAGAGATATAAGTGAGCCAGTCAACCTCCAAAAAATAAAAGAGTGAAAACCTGCGGCACATAACATACTAACTCATCTTCTAGGGTTGAAACGTACAGTTTGTTTGAATAATCCAACTTCTCCTTATAAGCTTGGTCGTTACTAATGGGAAAAGATATTCTAGACGAGATGATGAAACACATAAATAAACGAATAACAATTTTAAAACCAAATTATTATACAGAAATAAGTTTTGCCACCATCTAAGTATGGTTGGGATGAAAGCATTACATTACATTATCTTTTAAACGGTTTCATGGGCAATGGAAAAAACACACTACGACCTAATCAAAAAAAGCTTTCTATTCCAACGCTTTATGTGTGCAATCTGACATCACCAATTAAAAACACTAATCCAAAAGTGATTGATATGTATCGTACGTCACTAAAAAAAAAGTTTTGGGTCTATGCATAGTACTAACAATGTAAACCCAGACACCAAAAAATTGTCGATAATTTAACTCTACAATTTCAGAACAGCAGGAGTATATTCAAGATGATCTGTTAGATTACCGAAAATCAACGAGTCAAAACGGATTGGGTTATTAAACTATATAAACAAAAACTTTAAAAACAACAACTAGATGTGCATCTGCAACCTGTAAACAATTTTTATATAACAACTTTTATATAACGTACATATAAGATTAGTCATTTGCCAACTAAACCTTAGCCCGCACAAATTTCCTTTAGCATTACTACCAACACGCAAAATATTTTATACACAGAAACGTAAACTGAAAGATCATTAACAATACAGTTAGTTGTTTTGCATGGAAGTAATTCTGAAAAAAAAAATTTGACAACAGCGGCTGTGAAGTCAATCAGTCATGCCAACATCTACGGAGCACATAAACAAAATGTAAACGTTTTATTTTCTAATAAATTAACTTATTCAGTTTCAAGTAATACTAAAAGCATAAAACTCCCATCAATAAAAAATGTGACTATTACCTAAAAATTGAATTTTTCGTCAGTCTACCCAATGCAACTGTCGGGTAATAAGAACATAAAAACACTTTACCTTTTTGATACAAGTTGAGTTTAAAAATTAAAATTTAAAAAAAAATTTATTAAATATAGTAGTCTCATAACCTTCCTGTCAAAAAACATAAATAAATTATTAAATGTATGCGCACGTAATGTCAAACGAGAGATTGTTAAAGAAATCCAAAAAGCGAAATCTTTTCGTTTCAATCTGAATTCTTGTTGGAATGTTAATTAAGCTTCACTTTGACTATGTTGACATTAGAATTTTACAAAAACGGATGGTCAGCATACCGTTCGTCTAAAAATCAACAGATAAAGCTTACCGAGCTTTTATAACCTCAGAATGAACACAGTTAAGCTAAAATTTGCAAGATCAATGTGTTTTTTAGCAGTGTAAGAAATGTAACAGGTCAATATACAGATCTTTAAACAAAACTAAGAAGAGATATGCTAAAAATAATTTTTGCGCACTATTTGAGTTTAGTGCTAGAACGCACTGCCCTAAAACAAAAAAAAATATTTGGTTTTAGTTTAGTCTACAACTGTATTGTCACCTCTGTGTTAAATTTGTCGATTTAGTTTTAAAATTTTCATTTTTTTGTGTTATGTTTTAAATTTACCTCAAGTTATGAGTAGGGGGAGGGGGGCACAATGATGCAAAGGGCACATAGATACACAAGCATTATCGAATAATCGATTGAAACTATTCGAGTGTTGCCATCTCTTAAACGCTGTTTGAATGTATCCTACTCGTTTGCACCGACAGCCAGTGAGCTGTTGGCGCTCTACAAGTCGTAACCTGTTTCGAATGCGGCTAACTAAAAAAAGACGTCAAATGTAAAAGTGTTTCCCCGATCTTTTGTACCATCTTGTCTAATATTATGATTTTAGTATTTTTTTTATTTAGTATTTTTTATTCAAAATAATTTAGTTGGTTTCTTTTGTATAATTTGCATTTTGGAAAAGTTTTTTGTGGCACTTAGACACAGCAAAATACGGAACACATTGATGTGTCTCAATGAGGCCCCATAAAAATTGTAAAATATTTTAAATCAAAATTACATAGATATTTTATTTTGTCATCAAAAAAAGGGTGCGCACATACAAGCCCAAGACTAAAAGACGTAGTTTAGATGAAGACAGGATCAAGACAGCCGTATCTGAAGTTACTTTAAAGGTATTATCTATTAGAAAAGAATATGGTATCAAACCTGCAACTCTGCACCATCGTGCTGAAAAGTTTAGAAAAGCTTCTAAGGAAAACCAATCGTCATCTTCTAATTTGTATGGGTCAAAGTGTACTGTTGCTGACGTATTTACTGCCCAGCAAGAGAAACTTTTTTCAGAATATTTGTTGACTTGTTTTGCATTTAATAAGACTGCAGTGGCTAAATTCTTTGATAATTTTGAGCGTGTAATGTTACGCTATAAACTTACTCCTGATCGTATAGTCAATTTGGATGAAACAGGTATTAATAGTTTTGCCAACGCCTAAAGTTTTGGCTGAAAAAAAAACAAAAACAAGTAGGACAAATTGTGTCAGCTGAACGTAGAGAACTAGTAACGTTTTGTGGAATAGTCACAGCAACAAGTGCTGCTCTTTCTCTTGTTAATGTTTTTCCTCTAGTTCATTTGAAAGACCCGTTTTTGAATGGGGATCCCCAAGGCAATCTTTGTTTGGCAAACAGGAGCGGCTGGATGACAGCTAAATTGTATATGCAAGTTCTTCAACACATTCAACGACAAACTTCATGCACTAAAGATAACCCAATTCTAATTATTTGTGACAACCACGAGTCACATATTTCTATTGAAGCTGTCAACTATTGTCGTGACAATGGGATTATCTATCTTTTTTTGCCACTACACACATTACACAAATTACAACCGCTGGATGTCAGCGTTTTTGGTCCATTTAAAAGTAAACTAAAAACATTGCTAAACTTTCAAAATCTGCCTTTTGGAGTCTTTTACACCCAATAACATCACAAGCGTCTTTTCAAAGCCAGGTATTTGGCCATTTAACAGACTTGCATTTGGGGATGATGATTTTGCACCTATGGAAATTTTCAGTGAGAGTTCCCAAGTGGAATACAAAGAAAATAATCAGCAAATAGAGAGACAGGGAGTAGATTTTGTGGAGCCGGAAATAAGTCGAAATTATTGATGAAAGCTGTAACAGAGACGAAACACAAACGGACCCTTTAGATAACTCATCGGATTTTGATACATCTGCGAATATTGTTCCACCTCTCAACGTTTCACCGTTTCCAAAGGCTGGACCAAGCTACCAGACTAATAATAACACAATGTCTCCGGCAGCTATACGACCATATCCAAAAAAGGCTTTGAATGAAAAGACATCTAAGAAAGGAAGAGAAAAAGGAAAATCCAGGGTTTATACTGACACACCAGAAAAAAATCGGTTACAAATATTACATAAAGAAAAACAAAGAAAACGAGAAGTTAAATTGATGAAGCAAAAAGCAAAGGAGCTGAAAACAGCAAGAAATTGATTAGGATTTACAGAAACTAAAAAAACCTAAAAAGAAAAAATTTTGTGTTTGTTTGAAGCCAAAGTCAGATTCGGATTCCAGTAAGAATGAGTTATTTAAATTAAGTGATGACGATGATGAAGAGTCAGACGAAAAAAGTGAAAAATTTGACATTCCTAATCCTGAAAATATAAATAATGGGAATTTCTTCCTTATTAAATTTGAAAAGAAGAAATCTGTAGTCCATTATGTTGCAAAAGTCATTTCTAAATACAGTTTGACTGAATACCAAGTGTTATATCTTAGAAAAAATCCAAGGTCTTATATTTTTGTTTTTCCTGATGTAGAAGATCAAGCAAGCGTTGGTTTTAGAGATGCTGTTTTACACTTGCCTAAACCAAATTGTACGAAGGGCACAGCTCGAACATCCTATACAATGTGCAATAAAAGTAGCAATACGAGCGTTCTTAATAATATTACTTAAGAAGTTTACTACTTTGTTAGCGTATTAGAGTTTTTTTCGATTGTTTTTGTTTTGCTTTCTGATCTTTATTTTTTTAAATAAAACGATAGTCTGTTATGAAGAATTCAGATATTCTTAATTGTTAATTTGGTCAAGTTTCAAGTATTTGGTAAGACTGATTACAATATTTTCACAATAATAAAGTATTACTTTCATAAAAGTGTTATACTTTAACTAATTTTATACAATCTCCACTTTGTATTAAAGTGCCCCAAGTGTATCTAAGTGCCCCGTTAGTAGGGCAAAATGATTCAAAAGCCATTTTTTACAAAACACGTACTAATCATTTTCTTTTACTACTTACACTATTTTTATCCTTGGCGTTATAATATTTATAGATTTAGCTAAATGTTGGCTTGAAAATTAATCATAAACGTTGTTGAAATGCTTAAGAAAGTTAAGCCACCTTCCACAAAAAATTATAGAAATTACGTGTTTGGTTAATTTGAATTGACCGCGGAACCTTGATTTTTGGACAAAGTCTTTTTGGTTAGACCCGGTATTTAGCGTTGTTATATTTATTGACATATATTTCATATCTTTTGTGACATCGTATAGCTATTGTGCTTTGTAATTTCAAAATATTTAACATTTTTCAAGTTTATCTTAAATTTAATTTTCATTTATAAGTATATATTTAGTGCATATGCACTTGAATCATTTAGGCCGAGTTTATTGGTATACGTTTTGAGTACATTTTATAATTTATTGCTTCCGACAGTCATTACTATTATTTGGTTTAAAAGATTTAGATTGTATTTCTATATTCTAGTAAGATTGTTTGCATTAGTCATTTAGGATTTGTTATAACTTAATGATTTTGCGTTTTTCAACGTAAAAAACTTTGTCTAAACTCACGTGTTACTACGATTTGTTATAATTTCGCATCTCTGTCTGTCTAGTTTTCATCATATGGGCTTTTTTTTTTAAAACTAAAAGGAGAACATTTTACTTAACTAGACAGTTGGATTCTAATTCCTTCTCGGAAAACATTAAGATGTTGTAATGCCGCGGTTACTCTAAATTAAAAATAGCAAGCTTGCTGTATTACAATGTGTTCATGAAATATTTACGTTAAAAGTTTAATGCTTCGTTTTCGTTTTAGTTAATAGATTTTATCGTTTGTCAAAATTCCCGTAAGATTATGGATGGAACGTTTAGTTTCTCTTTTCCGTAATCTTACGTTACAGTAAAACAAATTTTTTTTAATTAATTTTTATTGTAATTGTTTATTTTATTATGAATTTATTATGTGTGTGAAGTTTTGTTTGTTTATTGCATTTTTATCCTTCTAATAGTGTGTACATCGCTCGACGTGCTCTCTGGCGAGAAAAGTCCAGAAGCTATTTTGAGCTA
Organism: Aquatica leii; assembly: GCA_035610365.1. Lineage (NCBI taxonomy): Eukaryota > Metazoa > Arthropoda > Insecta > Coleoptera > Lampyridae > Aquatica > Aquatica leii. The sequence goes on along the minus strand of CM069436.1, from coordinate 104,109,891 downwards.
TAAACCTTCTTGGTGTAATTTTGACTTTAACCTTTACTTTCACATTTTAAATTTTCCAAGTTATTCATTTATTTTTGAACTTGACTCATAACATCTTCACGTAGCACCTCATTTATTTTATTTTTATTCAGACATTGTTTTTATCAACATCTTTTGTATGTAACAACATTTGTAAGTCTGATGCACTAGTCAAATGCTTGAACCGTATTATGTAGTTGCGTTCATTTCATTCGTTCTAACATATCGTCGTGGTAAATGTAAAAGGTTGTATGTCAAAAATTTTTTTATTGTACCATAGTGGCCAGTTCAGTGATCTACACTACCTCTAATAGGTCTTATGTCGTTGACCCAATAAGAAATCGACTATTCCCACTCTTGCAAAAAGACGAATAGTCACGTCATTGATATTGGTCACTGCAAACAGTATGTCAGAACTCTTCACTATAGTAATGTTTTTGTGTGTTTGTATTCCTTGTTCTGGACGTTATACTAAAGAATTCAACAAATTGTACAATATAAGTAATTTACCAATCACTGTCTTTTAAAATGTATTTTATAATTACACTATTGTTATTACTTGTAATAAAATTTTCAAGTTTCTTTCTATAGATAAGCTAACCTTACTTTCTTTCGCATTTATTTAGTGCCAAAGCACCTAATTATTTTTGTTAATGATTTACAGTTTTAATAAGACACTGTTTATTTAGTTAAAGACTAATTACAACATTATAATAATTATTAATTAAATAGAAAAGTACAAATCTTCGACAAGCAACCATTTGCACCAGGCAATCCGGAACGCCGGTTTTGACATACGACCAATTGCATCTGTTCCAGATTCCTTTAAAAAAGTTATCAAAATGATTGGAAATCGTGGGCGGTACTTAGCAATCAGTAGCATAACTTCCCCGGAGACTACTGGTAAGAGTTAATAAGATTCTGTCACCACAAAACAATAAGATGTGGAGTGGAGATGATAATTAATTATTTTGCTGAGAAGCATTGACAATTATCGATTTTTAACATATTATGTTCTTTAGATACTCAAGTAACCTGTGGAGTCGAAGGAACCATTCACGGTATGGCGTTACAAATTGAACCTGGGGCTGAAGCGGAACTTAAACTTTTAGAGCCTCCATTTGAAGTCACTTTCGAATATACTGGTTCAGAAATAGAAGTCGATTTTGCTAAGGTTAATAATACTTCGAGTTTTGAAGCACCAATTGTAAAACAAGCAGAATTATTGTTAAGTGACTCTGAAGATTTGTATCAACCTGAATCTGATCAATCTAGCTCATCAGAAGACATAGAGCAGTTTGCTGTGTAGTCTAGCGACCATATTGACGAACCCACTGAACAAGTCAATCGAAGAAAACGAAAAGGGCAAAGGAATTGTAAAGAGTGGAAGAAGCAAAAAAATTCTCAACTGCGATTGCTAAGCAAGGCTTTTGTAGGTTTTGAAAAAAGTTAAGAGTTCTGCAAGTACAGGCAGACTGTAAAAATGATTCTAAGGCTATAGGACCACGCTGGGGTGGGCATAGTGTACGTGCTCAAAAAGGTGGGCCAAAAACAGCCTTTAAGTGCGATACAATCAGTGATGAACAACGCAACTTGTTATTCGCCAATTTTTGGAAGAAAAAGAGTTGGGATTCTAAAAAAACATTTGTTACCGAAAACGTTTTGCCAACTTCCTCAAAATATAGAAAAATTGATATTGAAAACTCAAGAAAAAAACAAAGCTTTTGCTTTTGTTTTACAGCAAAAAATAAAGAAACTGAAGAAACTCAAATAAAAAAACAAGTTTGTAAAAAATTTTTTTAAACACTTTAAGTATAGGGGAAAAATGCTTACGATTATGGACCACAAAGGTTGAACAGCCGCAGTCATCTCAAATCAATTTAAATACCCAGAAAGATGGAACTATTTCAAAAGAGTTAGAGACCTGGTTTAACACTCTGCCAAAAATTGAATCGCACTATTGTCGATCCTCTTTAAGCAAGTTATATCTAGAGCTAGTTTTTTACAGCTTTCGAGGCATGAATCGCATATATATAGAAAAATGTGCTTCTAACAATAAAAGAAAAGTATCATGGATTACATATCAAAATACGTATAAAAAATAGAATTTGGAAATTTACACTCCAAAGAAAGATCAGTGCAATGAGTGCACTTTGCACAAAAACGGATCACTTAATGAAGAAATTTTTCAGAAACATATTAAAAAAAAGAACGATGCCAATAGGGAAAAAAATCTGACAAATCCTTAACTTTGGAAAATAAAAACATCAGATGCTATACTGTCGATTTGCAAGCTGTATTATTTTCACCTCGTTAAAATGCTTCAGCAAATTATTATAAAACAAAAATTAAAAGTCCACAACCAAGTCTATTATAACCAAGCCACAAAGGATGTCTCGTGTTATGTTTGGCATGAGGGTAGTGGGGGTCTTGAAAGTGACGTTTTTTGCACCATAGCTACTAAATTTATCTTGAAAGAAATCGATCAGTTGGTACCGCAAAAAAGTTATAATATGGAGCGATGGTTGTGCGTATCAAAATAAGAACATCAAGTTGTCAAACGCACTACTTCACATCAGTACGAAGAATAATATAATCATAGAACACAAATGTCTAGAAGTAGGACACACACAGATGGAGGTTGACAGTGTCCATTCAACAATAGAAGCAATGCTAAGACATCGCAAAGAGATTTTAGTTCCTGCCGATTACATACCTATTATTGAAAGTGCAAGAGTCAAGAAACCATACAAAACATTCTATCTCAGCCATGACGATTTTCAACGTTTCAGCACAGACTACTACAGCAGTATTCGTCCAGGGAAGAAAACTGGGGACCCATGTGTAAACGATGTCGTTGCATGCCAGTATACTCCAGAAGGTATAATTAATTTTAAACTGGACTTCTGTCATGCATGGCAACCACTTCCAACTCGACCGCGAGTTTCAATCGCAATCAGTGAGCGATCAAAATTACACGATAGGCCTTGCCCTATTGAGGAAAGTAAATATCAGCATCTGCAGATATTGAAACTATTAATTCCAGAGGATTACATGGATTTTTACACCAGACTACCGTTTAAATAAACATGTTACTTTTTAAAAATAATTTTTTCATTAGTCTAAGCTTACTTTTTAAATTTTTAATGTAAAGAATATATGTAATATAATTTGATTATTATTTTTGTTTCATTCTAAATACCTAAGTTTAGTGTTTTAAATTTAGGTATGTTTACATAAAAATTGGACTTATGTCAACAAAAGTGGCCAACATTGACGAGCGAACAGTCGTATATCAACCTAGCTTGCCGTAATATTCATCTTATGTCAAAATGACTATCGCTCGTTACTAAAAACTTGTCAACTTTGATGTATTGTTGTTTGTAAGTGTTTCGGCCACACGGAAGTCGAACAGCGGACTGTATTTACTTTATTAGAAAGGAGAGGACTTCCGGTAGCAACCCACCGAATTATTAGTCAACGACAATTTAAAATTACTTATGTAAAGTTTCTGGTTCTTCTGGAAAATCGGGAGCGCACAACCACCCAAACCCGTAATAAATCAAGGCCTCGATTCACCCAGAAATGAGCGATTGCTCGACTTACCCTGATCTTACTTTTCCCTAGTTGGTGGAGTTAAGTCTTTAGCACGCACAAAAGGGCGCACGGTTTACGCACTAAACATCACAATTAACATTTAAGAAAAATTAATGAAATAGAATTCAAGAAAGGAGACGTAATGATCGGTTCAAAACTAAGTAACGTACTCTCGTATTTATCAAAAACTTGTGTTTAAAATGAAACTTAAAAGAGGGGACAGCAAGTCACAAAACCTAAAATGCAACGCGAGGATAACGACTTAAAAAGAAAACGCTCGCGCTAACATACCGCCCACCTAAAATGAGCGATGCTCTATTTTAAAGAAAATTAAAGAGTATATAAAAAAAGGAATAACATAGAAAAAATAAAAAGGAAAGAAATTTAAACGGGTCCTGGAAGCGGAGCTAACCGCGAAAGCGAACGAGTGAGATGACCATCGGCAGTTTTAACGGTGGCTATCCGAGAGAGATCATCAGGTCCTGGGTGTAACGCAGTCACTCGACCAAGTAACCATGACATTAGCGGTCGGTTGGAATCCTGAACTAGCACTACATCCCCCACTTGAGGACCGGGGTTATGTTGAAACCAGTTTGATCGTTGAGTTAAAGTATGCAAATATTCAGCAGACCAGCGACGCCAAAAGTACTGTATTATGCTGTTTTGATAACGCCAGCGTTGTTTGAAAGTAAAGTGGTTAGTATCTAGAAAGGAAGGAGAACATAGCAAAGGCTCACCAATAAAGAAATGGCCCGGACTCAAATAGTTTGCAGCTTCGGCGGGATCAGATGAAAGGGCGCACAACGGACGGCTATTTAATACCGCTTCGATTTGAGAAAATATGGTACAAAACTCTTCAAATGTAAAAGCCGTGTTACCAATTTTGCGATATAACAGACGCTTAGCGGACTTAATAACGGCTTCCCAAAGTCCTCCAAAATGAGGAGCATAAGGAGGATTAAAGACCCATTGAATACTACGAAGAGAGAGACGCTCGCACAACGAATGATTGTTTTTGCGCAAAATATCATACAACTCAGCGAGCTGTCTAGCTGCGCCAACAAAATTGCGGCCACAGTCCGATCTGATGCGAGATGGTATTCCCCGACGCGCGATGAACCTGTCTAAACAAGCAAAGAAAGCTTCTGTAGATAAAGACGAAGCAAACTCTAGATGTACAGCTTTGGTTGCGGTGTAGACAAACAAACATAGATGGCCTTTTGTAGTACGAGACGAACGAAGAGTATTAACCTTAACAGTAAAAGTTACTGCATAATCTACGCCGGTTACGGTGAAAGCCCTTTGCGGGTTAACGCGATCCGCAGGTAAAGGCGCCATCGTTGGCTTAAACGTGTTAGCTCTAAAGCGGTGACACGTCATGCATTGACGGATGCGCTTTCTTAAAAGACTACGCAACGAAATGATCCAGAATTTAGTTTGTAATAAAGCTTGAACGGTCTGAGGACCAGAATGAAGAGAGACGACATGATAGTATGAACACAAAAGAGCGGAGAGATGAGCTTGCTAAGGTAATAGCAGCAGATGACGAGAAGATGACGGCAAAGCGGAGTGGCCCAGCCTTCCGCCCACCCTAAGAAGACCCTCCTCATCCATAAACGGAGACAACTGTGCTAAAGATAAAGGGAGGCGTTTACCTTGCCGAAGCCGCGCAATCTCTTCTCTATAATAAGCGGCTTGAGTGATGCGTACACAAGCATGCGTAGCCTTTTGTAGTTCGGCAGGAGAAAGAGGCAGAAGCTTATCAGAAGAAAAGATTGTGTTGCGAGCTTGGGTGTTTTGAAAGAAACAAAGTATTCACGCAAACGTACGGTGCAGTTTTTGAAAAGAAGAAAATCGTTCGATGACGGGGAGCAAAGGATGAGAAGGCACAAGGCGAGCAAGAAGTGTTGCGCCAACTTTAAGATCAGGTAACGAACAATCCAAAATGGTAAGAATAGCAAAAGACCGCCACTGCGGCAAAGGCTTACTTAGAAAAATAAGACCGGAAATCCAGAAAGAAGCGCTGCTCATAACTTCAGGAGTAGCACCACGACAGGCTAAATCAGCAGGATTTTTGGCAGTATCGACGTGATGCCATTGTTGTCGTTCAGTGAGATCGAGAATAGTGACAATACGGTTAGCGACAAAGGTATGAAGACGATGCGGAGGAAGAGAGAGCCACGCAAGAACTACTTGAGCGTCAGTGTAAAAGCGAGCTTCTCTAATAATACTACTGGCAAAAAAGGTTTAATCGAATGGAAAAGGCGCGCCAGCAGGAGCGCTCCACATAGTTCGAATCTTGGAATTGACAAAACTTTTAATGGAGCTAGCTTTGACTTAGCGATTATGAGGTGGCACGATTGTATTTGTTGAGACTCAGCGGAACCAGAGCAAGCGTAAATAGCAGCTGCATATCCCTTCTGAGAAGCGTCGCAGAATCCAACAACGTGTAAAATTTTATGAAAAGAAGGGAGATGCATCTTGGTATGTGTATTTGAGAGAGGTGAGGCAAACCGTCGACCAATTTGGTCCATTGAGAGGCAAGAGCCGGGCAAAGAACATCATCCCAATCAAGCTCTTCGGTCCGTATACGCTGTAGAACGAGCTTCATTGTAAAAACCAGAGGGGAAAAGAACCCTAGAGCGTCAAATATTCTAGCAATGTAAGAAAGAACTGCTCTTTTGGTGCAGTCACCATTAAAACTGAACTTGAAAAGAAAAAGTGTCTAAACGATGATTCCAGCACAGACCAAGGATCTTAAGAGACTTATCCTCGGTCGAAAACATTAGAGGAGTTTCTAAATGATCTTCAGGAAGACCTTCTAAAACTTTAGGAACATTACTAGACCATTTGCGCAATTCAAACCCTCCTTTTCCCAAAAGACGAGCAAGTTCGGTGCGGAGAATTAGCGCGTCCTCAACGGTGCCAACACTGATTATCACGTCATCAACATACGTATTCTTAAGGATAGCAACGGACGCAGTCGGGTAATGAGATCTTTCGTCCTCAACTAATTGTTGAAGACATCGCTGAGCCAGGTAAGCGGAAGGAGTTAAGCCGTACGATACCGTATTTAGTTCATACTCGACGACAGGCCAATAAATGTGTTGTAAACAACGATCTTCACGACGTAATAAAATTTGTCTATACATCATGCGAATGTCACAACACAACGCGATCGGATTTAACCTAAAAGTTATCAAAACTGTAGAAATATCTTTTTGTAGCTTAGGACCACTTAAAAGTTGCTCGTTTAAAAACTTACCATGAAGAGAAGACGAACCATTAAAAACCACACGAATCTTTGTCCTCTTTTCACTACATTTCGAAACACAGGGTTACGGATCTTTACCACAGGCACTTCTTCGACTTCCCAGAACTTGACGAAAAAGTCTGTAGGATTGGACTGAAAAGTTAGAAGAGAGACAGCCGAAGAAGTTAACAAACCCAGACTTACAAGTTAGAATAACGTCGCCAAATATAGTAGGAAAAATTGAAGGATTACCTTTAATAATAGAGAAACCCTCTCGAATGACTGTAGAAAATAGATCAGCTCCGATAAGCATTTCTATCTTACTAGGTACATGAAAATATTTATCTGCTAGTTGACGATGTTTTAGACTAGAATAGACTTGTTCAGAAATACGAGCCGAAGGGAGGTTTTGAGATATTGAAGAAAGTACGTAAGGAGTAGCTGTGATAATTTCAGAATAGTAACGAGATTTTATTACACAGTCGACAGCACCAAGAGTGCGGGAGCCCATTTGTCCAATTCCCGAAATCTGTAACTGAGAAGGGCTGGGAGTTAAACCTAAACCTTTCACCATTTCGTTAGTGATAGCAGAGACTTGCGAACCAGGATCCAGAACTGCTCTAACAGGGCAAAACTCACCGCAACTATCTCGGAGTAAAGCTTGAATTGTACTTAGAAGAACAGTATGATTAGAATGAGTAGGCGGAAGGCAACAAGACATTGTTTGAGCAGCTGTAAGATTACTTGAGGAAGTCCCCGCTTTCGAAAGTACAGGATTAGAATTATCTTTCTTATCCAAATGCAGTAATGAATGATGTTTACGACTACCACAATGCACACACGATCGTTTCGATTTACAATCTGTTATTAAATGAGCTCCGAGACAATTAAAACAACGCGTGTGGTTACTTTGCCTCTTTCATCTATGGACATTCGTTGGAATTCTGGACACCAAGTAATACTGTGGTCAGATTTACATACAGGGCATCGTTTAGATGATGAAAAGGAACGATTGTAAGCAGAATTTGCTTTATTAGGTTTAAAGGACGAAGCGGCTAAATGCGGTTTGGAAGTTAAAGCAACCTCCTTTTCTCGAAGAGGAACTGAAGCAGCGGCTATAAGGATTTTTGGTTTGACCTTGGTCAAAGAACGTGATTTGAATTCAGCTGCAGATAGTTCGAGACTACGCACTTGTCGATTGATGAACTCAATAAGTTCCTTATAAGTAGAAAAATCATCATTTTGTCGCCGAGATTCAAATTCACGAGAGGTAGATGGATACAAATTACGCATAGCTAAATACAAGAGAATGAATTCAAAGTGATTTTGAATGGGAAGTGCTGCTAAAGCACTAACTGCATTTTGGTGTACTTGAAGATATGATCTAAGACTTTCTTGAGTAGGTGAAACAAGAGGCTTAAAATTCAGAATGGTATAGGTACATTCTGGCTAAACGCCTATCGTTTTGGTAACGATCTTTTAATGCTTGATAAGCAATTTCATAATTTGCCTCGGTTAATGGAAAGCTAGCAATAAAGGATTCTGCTTCCCCAGCAAGAGACGTTTTCAAATAGTGTAATTTAGCGAGAGACGTTAAGCTTTGATTGTTATGTACTAATGAATCAAAAAGACCGATAAAATTTGTCCATGTCGCAATTTATCCATCGAAATGCGGAATTACAATTTTCGGAAAGAAACCTTAAAGTGGGTCAGAAGAAGAACTGCATGATTGTTGTGATGCTCCGCTATCAGTGTCAGCACACATCACAATTAACATTTAAGAAAAATTAATGAAATAGAATTCAAGAAAGGATACGTAATGATCGGTTCAAAACTAAGTAACGTACTCTCGTATTTATCAAAAACTTGTATTTACAATGAAACTTAAAAGAGGGGACAGCAAGTCACAAAACCAAAAATGCAACGCGAGGATAACGACTTAAAAAGAAAACGCTCGCGCTAACAGTAAGTCTGGTTCCACAATAAAACCAATTAATTTGTGAGAAGTGGCTTAAGTTCATTTGTTCAGCGTTTTAACTATAGTTCTTAATAAGATAAGAAACAAGAAATCGTTTGGAAGATCGAATAAAATGTCCTTATAAAAAGTTTCGGTTTTTCTAAAAACTTTTATTGCCAATGTTAACACATATCACAGTGTATTCTTTTTTTTAACGTTTTCATAAACAACAGTTTTAGCTATTAACATTTTGTTTAACGTAGTGCTATAAAAAAATCAAAATTGGGATATTAAGAAAACGTTTAATATATATTATGTTTCTAATTGCTTTGATATGAAACAATACAATTTTATTGTGTGTAGTGTTAGATTGCCGTATATATGTTAAAATGTATTGCATTTGCCACATACACAGCAGCGCTCCAAGCGTGGCTATCGACAAGCGACAGTTTCCAAACCAGCAGGTATCGAATAGGTCAACCGCAAAGCAAATTTGAACGTACTTTAACAACAAAACAAAAACATCTTGTTTTTAATTAACATTAATTCGTATAATTCTAAACTTGCTATAGGTACATTCGAATTTCTAATAAATAGTTTTACTTTATACTCTAAAAAAAACTAGTACGCAAATTTTATTTATAATTACGCTTTTAGATGCTTAAAACTGCAATTTAAAAGTTAAAGATTGTGTACACCAGTTTCCATTATATTACTAGCGCACGTACCTAATCTAATTTGTGCATGATAGTGTAGTAAATTCCACTCGAACGCTAGATCTTTTCAAAACTTTAATTATAACTTCAACATAACGTTTTAATAATAAATATATTGCACTTGAGATGTGTTTTTGTTCTATTAAATTACTTTGATAACAAGATTCGCAGTACTTTGTCGTTAATAATTGTATTGTATATTCGGAAGCGTAAGAGTTGTTATAGCAGGAAACGCCCTTTTTACACTTTCAACAAATGTTGTATTTCCATAAGACAGAAATAAACAATATGAACTAAACACAATTTTCCGAGACAATAAACGACAACAAATCAACCCTTATAACAAAGGCTCAAATTTATACAAACACTAGAAGGAAAATACATTCATAAGCAGTCGACTTTCTGAGAAAACTCATATTTCTTGCGACAGTAACACGGTTGAATAACATTATTGATAAGCTTTCTAGAATATAAAAACACAAAAACGAATCCATAAAACTAATATTATTGGACATCGGATATCCGATCAGATCAAAGATTGGTCTGTTTAACTTCGTTGTAAACACGACCAACGTTATTGTGTTATTGATAAAATACCAGATTCTGCGCATTTTTGCAATCAACTTAAACTTACCTGAATAAATTCTTAATTAACTGCAGAATTTCGTTTCAAATTATTCCCTGTACAAGTCACATACATCCATTGTCTTGGAAAATTTAACAGATCCCTTCTGCATACTTAAATATCATTCTTATTTTATTTTTGCTTCTGTAATTAAACATTTCGTGCTTTTCCAAAATCAACCTTATCGCACTTTTACCTATTCTACCAAATTAATAATCGCAATCTAATTATTGCGGTATTACATTACCATTTTAGACATTCTTAGTTGATTTTGTATAATTTACACGCATCAATTATTTATTCAGATTTTATAAAAGTTTAATGGAATACAATTTATGAGTATTAAAATTACAACGATTTGCATTTTTTAATTGGCGCAGAGAATAGTCTCGTACGTTTCAATGTTTACCGTTACATGCGGATTTTAATTTGTATGATCATTTATGTATTGTGTAGCATCTTTACAAATAACAACTAACAATGTAAAATGTTCCGTATGTAAACAGAACATTTTGTTACATATAATGCGCGATGTTGTTTCATTTAGTGTTTGTTTGAGTTATAAAACTTTTTGAAACAATATGAATTTTAAATTTAATTTTTTAGCTGACGTTCAGAGAATTTTTATTAACTGCTTGGCTTTGTATTGTGACTTATACGTTCGTAGGTTTTTAATCAAATGAACATTTTTAAAATTAAATAAATTTAATTGAAGTAGCGTCGACAAAATTATAACAATGTATAATGTACTTTTAGTAAACATTCTTTACATTAACCTTATTTTAAAATTTTGAAATCGTTTTTATTTTGATTAGTTAATTGTTTCTTTAAGACTACGTTTCGTGCAAGATGCGTGTGCAGACTAATTACTTGAGCAGTTGCTACGTTTGCCTAGATAAATTAAAACTAATTTTGACAAATAGCGAAAACCGGTAAACTTCTGCAATTTGGTAAAGATGTTCATTATGGCATACTATTCAACATACTGAAAATCCTGGACTCAATCTGTTAGGTTCGAGCCGCCATCTTGGAAAAAAAGTGCTCTACTCGGTTTTTCATTAATATCTCTGTTTTTATCGGAATAATTGTTTATACAAAAAATGAAGTTCATTAAATTCTCTATAATCAAATCAAAACACGTTTTTTCCGTATATGTGTTAGTAAAAAAATTGAAGAGAGCAAAGTAGGATCGACTAGTTCGCCATTGAGAGGAAAACTAAGATAATCCATACCAGGTTTCGATTTCAAAAAAGCATGCTTCTTCTGTACAGAAACGATAGATCGGGAGTTTTATGAAAAAGAAACGACAAAGCACTGTGATAAACGTATAAAAGTACATTGCGTTCAACGTTTATTCGTAAAGAATAAAGTTTTAGATAAGGCTATACAAAGGGAAGACAAGTGGAGTCGCAAAGTAAAACAGCGAATAGAAAATGTTTTTGACTTAGTAGCTGTTGAAGTTATATACCATGACAGACGTTACGTAAACTTTTTAAAAAAACCAGGAGAGAAGGGTAAACGCCCACTTATAGATGATGTGGTGTTAGTAAAAAAAATAGAAGAGAGCAAAGTAGGAGGATTGACTAGTTCGCCATTGAGAGGAAAGCTAAGATCATCTATACCATTTCAAAAAAGCATGCTTCTTCTGTACAGAAATGATAGATCGGGAGTTTTATGAAAAAGAAAAGACAAAGCACTGTGATAAACGTATAAAAGTACATCGCGTTCAAGGTTTATTCGTAAAGGATAATGTTTTAGATTAGGCTATACAAAGGGAAGACAGCGATTTAGGTAATTTTTGACATCATTGAAAACAGCGATGAATGTCAATTTTCATTATTTGATTTGATGAGCCGTGTCGGAGATTACGTTCCTCTTGAACAAACAATAAAAAAAAAACTTCAGGAAAAATATAGTGATGACATAATTATAGCCACAAATAAAAAGAAAGTTTCAATTGTTTGCGTCCTAGACACTGGACACAAAATTCTGTCGGAACATTAGTACAATCATCGTAAAACCGACGAATCCGAAGAAAGACTTCGAGTAGCCGAAGCAGATGCTGAAATTATAAGAGAAGACATTCGGTCACAGATTTACGGCACCTTGGCATATCCCTGGAGCAATGATTTTCTCAAAAAAATTAACAACGATATTTTAAAATCACTCGATTTTTGTTGAATGTTATAATAATGAAAGGACGAAAATATATGCCGGAAAAACTCGAATGAAATTGTACTTCCATCGCTCACGTTATTATATCCGCGACCAGACCATGATCTTTTTTATCGCCAGTTCTAGTCAGCGTATTTATATTTTTGTACTAAAAGTTCGGCTCCAAAAAATTAATATAAATTTTATCTAATTTAGGATTTTTAATTTTTTATAACGAAGCGCAAATACTAAAGGCATCAGCGACTCTCCAACCTGATGCCGAAATATCGCCAAAAGGGTTTTGCCAATTTGTATTTGGTAATGCCGATTTTAATATCAGTACCATCGATGGATTGCATACGTTTCACAATATGGACGACATTGCATGTGTGGCCCCTTGCAGCGCTGTTATTCCTGGTCAGGTAATCAAACGAATCACGAAAATACCAACAACTGCCAGTATTGGAAAGAAAGGTATATTACCAATCAAAACATTTGAGTACATCAATAGAAGAAGATTAAAAAATATTGTCATTGCAGACGTTCGGTGTTTAGAATCTTTCGAGGTAAATATTCTGATGCCATCACTATCCAGATGTTTGGAGAGTTCGATGACATTATCATATTCTTAGGAGGATTTATGGAAACTTTAACAAATACACAAGAATTTGAGCACTCTAAGGGGTATATCAGCATCCGATTTTCGGGTTGTGTAATATGTATACTTTTTAAATTTAAGTAATGACTTTGTAGATTTGGATTTCGTGAGATATTAGGTTGACACGAAGTGCGATTCAAATTATTTACAGGGTGTGTGTCGGGGGAAGTACTTCCTTTGCACCTGCGGAAATTCCTGTATTGCTGGTAAGTGTTTTTATATGTTTCTCTTTCGTTGTCAACGAGGTTACTCACGGAACTGTCACTAATAGTATTTCCGAACTGATTACCGTAATTGTGATATCATTTAATTAGAAATTCGCGTATACTACGTGTGCTGTATACTCCCCTTAATAATTGTGATAATTTAGTGTGAAAGCCATATTACTAAGTATGTAAACGATATTTACTACACACTATTCTTCGATATATACTTTTACTGTAGTTTATTTATGTATAGTGTGTTGCCTATGCTACTAGCATTTCTGTATGAAGAAGTCTTATATATTCTGTGATCATCATCAGCGGTTCTACATTAAAATTGTTATTGTGGTTAGTTATTTTTTTTATGACAACATACCTGTCTCCTGTGGCTATCGTTACCAACTAATTACTTTTGACTACTTGAATAGTTGAGTAGAGGAATTACGAACCTAAAATCGTGTTACAAGTGCTACCATTCTGTTGTGAGCGGACAGACGTCGCTTTTGGGATAAGCTCTGGCGCCCTTAATTATATTGATGTATCTATGAACCCCCTCTCTCTCCGACTATTGAGAGTTGGCCGTGCAGGTTCGTAAAACACCTAAAGCTTGTAACAAATTTATCCCAAAACATGTAATTTCCACAATTAAATAACAAACGTCCATTATGGTATGGGGTTGCATGTCTGCTAAAAAAGTGGTCACTTACATGTCGTTACAGTTATTTATTTAACAAGTTGAATACAGCATTTTATTGCTCGAACAGAGACTACGAGGCATTCAAAGTCTCAAAATCTCTCAAAAATAGTCTGACGTTTAAGCTGACAAGTGCGCAAAAACTGTCAAAGAAAGAATAAATATTTCTACAGCTGCAAAAGTTTTTTTTAAGGAAAAACGTAAGTTATCGTTTTCAAAACTCTAAATGTTTGACAAGTATTTTTGACAGAAACCCTCGACGTGGAGATTGCAAAATAAAATTTTGTAAAGAGATTTTATACAACTTTCTCTCACTAACAACCACAATGTAACTCAGTTAGCAACACATCTTTAGTAATAAGATTGAATAAAAAAACGATGATGTTAATAACGTTTTGAAATCTACTAATAATTCTAGAAACAATAAGGAAACTAAAGTACCAGTAATTCTTAATATCTCTCAAAATAAATAAGTTTTTATTTTTTACTTCCCGCAATAGTAGATACAGTTGTAAAATTACGCCTCAGATTAACTTTATATTTATTATTTGTAAATTCGAATGTATTTTGCCATTAGGCAAAATGCTGAATGTTAGTAAATATTCCAAGTGGTAATTTAAAATGTTTACGTATGTAATAAAAAGAAAATAAAATAATTTATTACTGCACATATTTAGAGTACTCATTGCAGAAACACGCAATTGCTATTGATTTTACTAGTAAGCGTTTCACGTATATCGAACATCGACTGAACGAGTTCAGACATTTTCAAAGAAACAAAAACAATTACATATTATTAGAAAGCTTACAATTAAATATTTATTTTGAGGTAACGATAAAACGGAAATGACAAAATATTAGGTCGAGCTTGTCATAATGCCAATGACTATAGTACCAACATTGTAAAAACTATTTTACATGTTTGGTAGTAACAATTGTATTATTTTGTTTATACAAATTTAACTGTTTCATTGTAATCAAATTCACTTTTGGCTGTTGTTTCCCAATTATAGCCTTAGTAGTATGTAATAGTTTAGTGCAAAATGAATGCAGACTGCAAAATTTTTCTAGAGGAGCATAAAAATGGGTATTTGGGCTGTGTTGGTAACGGTTAGGTTTTCTTTTCCAAGTAATGTACGGTAAGAAACACAAAACAATAAACAAAATCTCAAAACATCAAACTTTATTTGACATAAAATATTTTCAAGAGAAGTCACCTTCGCAAAACTCAAATAATAATATTGCGCTCACAAAGATGTCGAAGATGTCATTGACTGTCATTTTCTGCTGGCTTAGATACGTTGGAAAACATTTAGATAAATGTAAAATTTTCTCTAGACACAATCAATTTTGGAGCCAAACTGGAACTTTCAGAAATTTAGCCAAATTTTGATTGAGTACGCTTGGATTAAATAAATCATTCAATGATTAAATAAACAATTTATATCGCGTGATTCCTGACAATTGCTTCACCACACTGTAACTAAATGAAGCGCATGATGATTACTGGATTTTACCCAAGTTTTATGGCGGTTCACAGTTCTACAACTTCTAAGATTATGACACGATTGGAGCTACGGTGCCACATCCTCTCAGATGTAAAAATTGCAAAGTGGAGATTACATCTTTGGAAATGTGCATCCACAGTTTAAAAATTAAATTTTGTTGCGTTCTCGATTCCTTGTCGTATCTAAAGAAGGCTTAAAGCAAATTGGACTCGCAATAAAAACATTTCGCGACGCAAAATAATCGACATACGTTTTTATTAAATTTTCTTTTATTTACCAATTCTACATTTTTTTCTTCTTGAATTCTTTCTTGAATTGTTCAAGTACTCCCCTCCCCGAGTATCTACGCGGATGCGACGCTATGTACCTTCGCCGGCTTCAGTAATAAACCGTCCGTGTTTGTCTGTGGTTAATTGGTGCCGTTTTGAATTTTTTACGAGCAATTTTATTTCGGCTGGTATCTGTGAGACGTAAGGTTTGTGTAAGTGTGATTTTTTTTTACGGTATGAAAATTTATAAAAAATGATTTTCTAGTTAAGTTTTCGATATGGTTGACAATAATCTACCTGGTTCTTCAAAAAGGGTGAAGTATACCATTCCAGATCTCGAAGAAACTGTTTTAAAATGGGCCGAAGAGGATTATTCCTGCGGTAAGGACGACGACGTAGCTGATGGTGACTTTATTTTGAGCGAGCACGACTATGAAAGTGAATTTGAGATGGAAGATAACGAGAACAATGATATTACATCTGAATTAGATTCGTCAAATTTTTCTGGTGAGGGAAATTTAAGAGAGAATGATTATACATCAAAATATTATTACAGGAAAAATCGCTTCAAGTGGTCTTCCAATCCTGAAAACAAATACAAGAACCTTGAAACACAATATTGTCTTGAAATCCCCAGGACTAAAAACTAACGCTGCGGCAGCTTCCGATGCTATAACTACGTGGAATATGTTGTTCACTAATTACATTTTGGACATTATCTTGCAGTGGACAAACGGAAGTTTGAAATTCAGGACAAAATTCAAGAAATATATTCGCGATCTTCGCGATATGGATATTATAGAATTGCAAAGTTTTCTAGGAGCTCTTCTAATAACTACAATTTTTAAATCTAACGATGAAGATATTAGATCCATATTTGCTACCGACGGTACTGGTAGGGACATTTTCCGCTGCATAACCAATAACATATGATTTAATTTTTTTTTTACATAAAAGTCGCAGGTAAAGCCAATCAGTTATTTTATTGTATCTATTTTTACAAACATTTTTATTGTGGTCTTTAATTGACTTTCAGCAAGCGCTGTCTAATTGTATTTGTAAGCGAATGTTAACACAGCCAAGAGTAGCATAATTCACACAACTTTTCATGTGATTCGCCGATAACGAGTGCTTTTTCACTTTGTCTTTTAAATGCTATAAATCGGTAACATTATTTTTACACCATAATGAATTATGTGAAAACACTAAACCTACAAAACAGTAAAATATATAGATAAATACATAGATTCTTTAAAATCACTATGGACTTTTTTATTTTTATGTTTACTTAGTTTACGAATTAGAAGTAAAGGCTGAGGACTAACATTAAATTTAAATTCTAAACGCCTAAATTAATATTAGTTATTAATTTGTTAACGCCTTGTACTATTATGAAACTAAAACGATAAGTCGTCTATTACAATTTAATATTATAGATCAACTAAGAAAATCAACTGTAAAGTTTGTCATATGTGATAAGCAATGTGCATTCTAGCATCTGTGTTCTATCACATGTGCTGCGAGGATAATGATAAATGACGTAAGTCACGGAAGCATTCCACTGGCACTGAGTAGGCGGATTGAGCTCCAGGCTTATCTTCTTTTCTATCTTGCATAAAATGTGTGTCATACAATTGACTACAATAACTATATTATTCACGATTTTCGTACCTCAATTCTCAATTTAAACGCATGAAATTCAAACTCTGATAATTTGGTTTAAACGCGAATATTTTGTAATTTTAAAGTAAATAAAGTGCCTTCGTTATTCATTTTTCCAAAGAGTCATTGACCAAATGACCTGATTGAAAAGCCGCCACTGAATTTAATAACCTCTGTTTAATAAATTGCAAATTGCAGGCTTATTTAAACCATGTTAGAAATATGCGATAAATTATAGAGGTTCAATAAAGAGAATGCTGTCTGCAAGATTTGTTAATAAATTATAAACTGCATTTAAAGAGGAAAAATCCTGTAAAAACCAGTAAAACAGACATTAAAAGCACGCATCGCCACCGGCGCCCCGTACACCGCCTAACTAACAGCAGCTATCAGCTCATTCGCTGGAATTGTGTCAACAATCTCATTCACGTCGCGATTTGTCACAACTTTTCGGTTTCCGTAGTCGTGTATAAGGAAAATGACAGTTCCGATTCTTACAATATTAGAACATATGTTTAATACCTACCCCTGTGGCAAATTAATTTAAAATTTTTGAAAATTGAATACATATTCCTATTTTAAGGCGTATTCTATTTAGATTCTTTTACATAAGAGAGTTTTGCAAATTGCCTACAACACAAAAGAAGTATGTATTTCTAAAACTTGCGATAAATTTTCACATGGTAATTATAAATATACATACATTGCTTCTTTGCGTCAAGGGGACAAAAATTTGCTGTTACTTGGCAGATGATCTTCACTAATCACTTAAAGTTTACAATTGAAATTTAAATGGGGACAGATTGAACTACTGCTGAAATATTCCGAAAATATTAGAAACTAAACTATTAAGCTTGCAGTTTTATTTGTAACCTTGTAGAGAATTTGTAATAAATTTACCTTGCTTACTGGAAATAAAAAATATATATTTGCCAAATTTTTGTGAGGTTTTAGCAAACAATTAGTGATACATGTGTGGTAGAAATTTCAGTGACTTTAATAGAATGATGTTGAATCATTATGTATGGCAACAGGTTGTTGGAAACAAATTAGTATGATAGGTATGAAGTTTGCATATTTAAAATCAAAAATTAGCACATTGTGTATCTATGATTAGCACCTTTGTTCAAAAACGGTGACCGAGTTTCAAAACTTCAAAAAAATGCGTTTTAAGTTATTTTTGTTATGCGATATTGTTGTGACGATGACGAAAAATCCATTAATTTCATGTAGGCAAAAAACAAATACGTCAAATATAATGTAACACTCCTCCAAGGTAGCTCTGGAGATGTGCAATTGTTTCTTAGGGTTTATGACATGAATTAAACAAAAATACAAATGGAATGAGAAATATATTACTGAAATAATAAGTCACCAAAGTAATCCATAACAAATATTTATCGCTTTGTATTGATTTGGGACAATTACATTGTCACTTGCTGCACAAAAGACATTGAATTATAATTTAATGTGAACAAATAGAAAATTGCAATGTCTTACCTTATTTTGTTTGTTGACCCTCTCACAACTTTCTTAATTTTTAATCACTTTTAACATTACCTATTTTGCTTTGAGATTTACGGTCTCGACCGATTGCGAGTTATTAATATTGAATTTCACATCTTATTGGAAATTAATTCTTACAATGAATTTAAATTTTTAAATTAAAATCGAAATTTATTTTGTTTTTCTGGTGCTTGTTACAATAAAAACACTGTACTTTTGACAGTTGTTTTTGTAAAAACTATTATTTTTCAGATCTCTTATGAAGGAAAGAAAAAAATCTATCGAGTTACCAAACTTTAATAAACAAGAGGAAAACAGACGAAGAACGTGACAAAAACACCACAAAGATTACACAGGTTTTTTCTGTTCCATCTACATCAACTTTGAGTACTTGTTCTTCTTGATCTATGGCTTTGGAAAAGACGACTCCTACTGATAATGAAGAAAACTAAACAGCACATCAACTTGATGCGCAGGTAACAACTAAAGAAGAGCCACAACAATTAACCAACACTGATATAGACCTGAGTAAGGTAAACTCTGTTCACGATGATTCAGGTCATTGTCCAAAGGTTCGAAGTACGAATACTATACAAATTTTAGTTGAAAATGACTTAAAACAAACTACACGGTTCAATTGTCTTCGTGATTCGTCGTGTCAAAGATTTTCTTCTAATTATTATTTTTCTTGCAAAGTTTTCGATGTGCAAGAAAATTATAATTTATCTCGGGGTTGTAATGATTAGTTACATTTAGCAATGAATCTAAGTAGACATGAAAAAAAATTATCTCACTTTAGTAACTATCAAAAATGGACAAAACTATGTCAAGCATTAAAAAATAAAACTATAATTAATAGTGTCAATCAAAAACTTCTTGCAATAATAGTATACGTTATTCAATTTTTAGCTCGGCAAAATTTAGGTTTTTGAGGTCAAGACAGTGTTATCTCAAAATAATAACGGAAATTTTTTAAAGTGTATTGAGATGGTAAGTAAATTTGATCCTTTTATGAGTTATCATATTCAACGTGCTACTTCACAAAGATGCAAAAATGCCCACGTATCTTGGTGACAAAATCCAAAATGAAATCGTATCTGTTTTGACAAAGGAAACTTCAAATTTCAATTTTTGCAGGCAAAAGAAGTATTTTTTAATTTTCAATTTGACTGTACAGTGGACACTGCACATATAGAGCAAATAAGTATTAGTTTATTCTAAAGAATTAGAAATACGCGAACATTTTTCAGCCTTTTGCCCTATTTTCGCTACAACTGGCATTGGTTTTATAATAGAAGTTTTAAGAAATAATGTGACGGGACAGGGCTATGATAACGATTCCAACATGCGTTGTAACAATTGCCGTTTGCAAAATTTCTTTTCTTTTCTTTTAGATCTGAATCCACGAGCGTTTTATATGCTTTGTGCCACTCGCACATTAAATTTAATAATTAATGATGCTGTTTTTTTTTAGTTTAGTTCAGGAATTATACAAATATTTTTCTGCGTCTACTAAACGTTGGAGTATTGTCAGACAACACTTAACATTACTTAAAACCATTATCTGACACAAGATAGTCAAGAAAACTTGATGCAATAAAGCCACTGTTTAAAAAATTACCAAAAATATGTATAAGATAGATTTGATCAGGAATCAAAATATCAAGCTAAATTTTATTCATTTTCAAGATAGAGCGCACAGAAACAAAATAAATTGCAAGTTCAATGCGTGATAATCAGGTGCTGTTGCAAATGCCCATTGTTTTCTACTGCTCGTTGAAACAAGTGGGGTATTTGTTCAGGCCCGTATCTAGATAGTTTGATTTATTTTATTTATGTAAATTATTTGTGTATTTTTGTATGTTTGATTCTGTACTATCATTATATAGCGTGCCTAAAAATTAAAGGATACATGTACTTAATTAATTTATAATGTACCACAAAAATTTAAGAAGTGCACCATTATCAACCAAAAATACTGAGTAAATTAGTACAGTTTTGTGCGGCATGTTCACGTAAACACTGCGTGTATTTGTTTACGCGCACTCTATCTTGAAAATGAATAGACTTTGGGTATTTAGGGGATAAAATATCAACATTTACGTTAAATGTTCAGTTCACATCTGGTATGAAGTTTTAGTGCATGTCAATTTTGTTAGTAAAATTATACAATCAGAAACTACGAATATAAAATTGGATCTGGAAGCTTTACAAAAAGTAAAACAATTTTTGCTTGAATTCCGTACAGATAAAAAAACTCAATAGTGTTATTGTGGCAGCAAAAGAAACTGCAAAAAAAGTTAGATGTGAAACCCAGTTTTTAAACCGCCACATTTTTACGGCGTCGACAAAAAACTAAACAGTTTGACTACGAACATAAAGATGAACCAATTTGAGATCTTAAAACATTACACAAAATTAATTCTTTTACTGCATTCTTAATCAAACACTAATTTCAGTCAATGATAGATTTTCCTTATTAGAAAAACAAATAGACTCATTTTAATCTCTATACCATTTAGACAAAACTCCTGAAAAATCGCAACTAAGACTTTCGTGCAAAAAGTTACAGGAAAAACTTTAACGATAATTTAGATAGGTATAGATGGAGACGATTTATACGACGAAATTGTACAAATCTAGCCTATGTTAAAAGATTTAAAAAACAACATATTTATAATTTTACAGTTTATATTTCATAATGATTTAATTGCAGTTATCTAAATATAGCAGTTGCTATTCGAATTCTACTCACTTTAGCAAAATTCTTGAATGATTTACAACTGGAGTTTCAAGTTTCTTTAGGCTCATTAGAAAATTTTCTTAGCATGAAAATAACATGTCATAATAATGGTTCGATTACTGTATCTCAAGAAGCTTATACAAAACAAATATTGATGAGATTTGGAATGGCCGAATCAAACCCTGTCTCAACTCCAGTGGGTCGTGAGGAAGGAGAAAACTTGAATACTGCGAAAAACGTTCCATATCAAGAAGCGTGTCTTACTCATTTTGCGGCAGTAACTCGACTAGATATAGCTTTTGCGGTCAATAAGGCTGGGCGGGCAATAGAGTCGCCATACAACTGGGATTAGATGAATGTAAAAAGAATTTTTAGATATTTGCGAGGGTCATCGAATTGTAGTATCTTATATCAAAAAGATGATACTGAGTTGAAAGTTTTCAGTGATGCCGATTTTGCCGGTGACAAGAAAACAAGACGTTCAACAACGAGTGTTATAGCTACTTATAGTGGTGGAGCGCTATCCTGGATAAGTCAGTTGCAGAAGGTCGTAGCACTTTCTACGACAGAAGCTAAGATAATCGCAGCAAGTGAAAGAGCAAAACAATTGGTTTGGCTGAAGAGACTTTCATCAGAATTATTAGATCCTTTAATTATGAATTTTACTCCGACATTATACATAGACAACGCGAGCGCAGTAAAATTGGCGAAAAATCTGGAATACCATAAACGTTCCAAACACATAGAAGTTAGGCATTTTTAAGTGCGAGAACGATATCTGTATAATGAATTAAAACTTGAACACGTCAGCAGAAAGGATCAATTAGCTTACCTTTTGACAAAACCACTCGAACGTCTTCGCTTCGATACTCTATCCAATAGAGTTGGTCTTCAAACTTCAATATTCTCACGAATGCAATGTTGTGAAGGAAGTGTTAAAAGGACAACACCGCACTTAAAAGAATTAATGGTGCCCTCTAGTGTGTAAGAGACTCTCTAATATATGTAGCATGTGTCAGTTATTCCGTTATTCTTTGTATAATCAATCTTACGTTTATTTCAATTATATATACATAGTTTAATACTACTTCTACTGTTTATTTATGTCCTGCAAACAGGTTTTGGGCCCAGATATGTTTATATAGTTCCGGTAAATTGTGAAAGTTGATGTAATTACAAGTGTACGGCATATCAACAAAATGGCGTCGAGTGATTTTAAAGTAACTATCAACAAATTAGAAGGTCCGGAAGATTGGGTCAAATGGAAATGGCACATGAAAATGGTTCTGCGAGCATACGGATTGGAAGATCTAATTGATGGTAAGCGAACCTGTACTGTATTAACAAAAGAGTCGACAGCAGAACAGAAGAGCAACGTAGCTGAATGGCAAAAGGAGGATGCAAAGGCAGCTAGCATAATTGCAGGCGCATTGAGCAATTTAGTGGCAGAGCTTGTGCTTACATGTAACAATGCAAAATAATTGTAAGATAAATTAAGTGCCCAATTCGAGCGCAGTAGCACTCAGCGGTTAAACATGCTAATTGAATCTTTCTTTAGAATTCAACGTGATAAAAAGGAAGACATTAGTACGCATGTAGCTAAGTTACAAAAGCTATTTGTTGATCTAAATGATGAGTTACAAAAGCATGAAGAGAACACATTATCAGAACGAATGCTGATCGGACAAATTCTGTCAACATTAAGCAAAGACTATGACAATTTTAAAGATTTGTGGGATACAATTCCTTCAAAGGAGCAAAAATTGAATTTATTAATTGAGAAGTTGTGCACTATTGAATTGCGTGAAACGCATAGTGATAAACATGCATCCGAAACAAAAGCATTTGTTGTGCATAGTTCTAAAAGTGACATAGCTGGAAAGTCTAAAAGTAATATGAATCGTGCGAAGAAGATATTTCCTTGTAACAAGTGCAAACAAGTAGGCCATTGGGCAGCAGAATGTCCAATAAAAAATGCAGATAAAAGTAATAAATCTTCAGTGGGAAGTGTAGCATTTTGTACTCAAGTTATGGGTGCAACAGTTGGTAAAAAGATGAATGTAGCTGCGGACAACTGGTATTGCGATAGTGGTGCATCTAGACACATAACCCCAAATAAACAGTACTTTACGTTGTATACGAAGTTTGTTGTTCCTGAGACAATTTGCTAGGGAAAGCAAGAGGCAGTCATGTTAGCCCATGGAAAAGGTACCATTAAAGTTCAGGTTCAAAATGACAATGAATGGATTGATGCCGAACTGAAGAATGTCTTATACGTACCTGATGCGATTTTAGTAAGTTTCGGAGACTGTATCTTTTAAAACATAAAAGTGAAGTGGTAGGTGTGCTTATAACTTGAATGAAGCTAGTACAAAAGGTGATGTTATAAAGTGCTTCAGGTGTGATGGAGGCAAAGAATTTGACAATAAACAAGTTACTGAACTATTAGAAAGTCGAGGAATTGGACACTTCATAACGCCACCCTACACACCACAACAAAACGGTGCAGCTGAACGAGAAAATAGAACAATAGTCAAAGCAGCTCGTTCGATGCTTGTAACGGTTTTTTTAAATTTATATAATCAAATTAGGGTTCTTTAAATAAACATGTAATTTGGTGTAAGTGTAGTTGCCTAAGTTGTTGCATTTTCAAAAATTGAATTTGGAATTATTTCCAGTTTAAACGACACAAAGATTTTATCTGACACCTGTGATATTGAAAAACTTGTGATAAAAACAGTCTTCGTTGAGAATTTTTCCAAAAAGGAAGTTGTGCTTTTTCGAACGCGACTACTTGAATTTGTGCACATAGTAGTAGATCGTATAGTTATCAAAGATCTAAGTGCTCAATTCTTTCGCATTCTGCGCATTTATGGTCGCTTAATTCGAATTATCGATAGGGTCCTTTTAGCTTCATTTAGGACACCATCACGCTTCGGCGGATATTAAGCACTCTTCAGAAGCTATTCTACAATTTCTATATCCTTTTTTTTACATTATAGGTATGTAATTGAAAGGTACCGTGTTTATCATTACGATTATTTACTTTTTAGGACATGTGACAACTTATCGACAAATTATCGTCCATTTTGTATCCAAATGACACTAGGTGCTTGGTATAATTCAGTAATTAAGCACATCCATGCTTATAAGTTTTGTCAAATTTTTACTACAAGCCTACTAAGATCAAAGGTAATTTTATTGTTTTTAGTATACATATGTCGCTTCGAGTTATATATATTTTAGGCTTTTTTTTTAATCCTTTGGTCACATTGGGCTTGTGATTACGGCGCTGTCACGGTTATCGTCGCTTCCGCTTTTATTGTCCTTTATATGCTGCAACTACACGAAAGCTAGGTTTTAGGTATAAGTATTTATAGTTTTGTAGTTTTTTTCCTTATTAGTTTATATTATTAATGCACTTATTAAAAGTTAGTAAAAACAATGATAGTGAGATTTAACACGATTGTAAATTAGTTTAATTAGTTCTTAAAATACCTGCGTATTTTATAAATAATTTTCTTAGTTTTATTATGGCTAAGCGAGTTCCAGTTTCCTCGCGATTTGATTACTTACTAATTTATAAAACAAGAAAACTGGTGGCGCTCAACTTATATTTATGTTTTTTGTTTATTATACATAAGTCATTCAAATTATACATTACGTTATTTCTATAACATTGTTTTTGTCCCTCGCTACTTATTAAGTACAAACGAATTCACGCCTAGCCTCCGAATTAAAAACCCGAGTTGCGAGCTACATGCTTAATTCAACAAAACTTCCGAAAGAATTATGGGCTGAGGCATGTAACACAGCAGCATACTTACTCAATCGCACAGAAAAACCTTCTATTAAAGACAAGGCTCCTCGAATTGTGGTATGGAAAAGAAATGGGTAAGCTTAAACATTTAAAGATATTTGGAACGCAGTGTTATGTGGATGTACCTAAGAATTTTCGCTTTAAGTTCGATGACAAAGCAGTTTTTGGATACTTCGTAGGCTATGTAAATCACAAAGATGGGTATAGAGTATGGATTCCTTCTAAAAGAAAAGTTATTCTTAGCCACGATGTGAAATTCAAATTAGAAGTAATTTGTAGCTTTAATCAAAGCACAGAATCGGAGGAAGCACAAACTACATGTAGCAAGAAGAAAAGTGTTAATGTTACTTTAACAGAAGAAATTAAAAATGAAGATACACAGCAAGAAAATGTTAGTGAGAACAGTGAACCTACAGAAGAAATTGAAAATATTGCATCTGTATCCGAGGGAAGAGAAAATATTCCAATAGAAAACAGCCACGAAGGTGAACCCCGTACAAGTAAACGTGAAGTTAGAATATCGAATTGGATGGTAGGTGATGAAATTGTATTCCTATCTGAAATTCAGTCGGATTAGTGTTCAGATCCAAATTTGTATTCTGAAGCAGCCCAGTCAAATGACAAGCAAAAATGGATGTTAGCTATGCACTACGAATTAAAATCGTTAAAAGAAAATCAAACTTGGGATCTGGTGGACCGATAACCCAACATGAAGGTTTTACAAAATCGCTGGGTTTTGCGACGCAAAATTTCATCTGATGGAAGTATCCGATTTAATGCTAGACTCGTAGCAAAAGGATTTGTCCAACGGGAAGACATTGATTACGAAGAGACTTTCAGTCTAGTCGCACGTTACGATGCCATTAGGATGTTACTTGCTTTAGCTGCCACAAAGCAAATGACATTGAAACAATTTGATGTTAAGACGGCATTCCTGAATAGAGTACTTCAAGAAGATGTTTATTTGAAGCAACCTGATGGATTTGAAGATGGTACTGATCAGGTGTGTCATCTGAAACGAAGCCTGTATGGTTTAAAACAGGCACCTCGTTGCTGGAACGAGAGGT
This sequence comes from Aquatica leii, assembly GCA_035610365.1. Lineage (NCBI taxonomy): Eukaryota > Metazoa > Arthropoda > Insecta > Coleoptera > Lampyridae > Aquatica > Aquatica leii. Next base: position 104,083,441 of record CM069436.1, on the reverse strand, counting down.
TTGTTGAATTTATGAAGAAAGTTGGTCTGAAAAATAGTTCAGCTGATCCGTGTCTATTTTATCGAACAAACGACCAAAACAATCTCGATGTTGCTATTTATGTTGATGATGGTTTGGTCGTTGGCAACAATGAAAATGAAATTGAAGAATTCTTGAATGATTTACAACTGGAATTTCAAGTTTCTTTGGGCTCATTAGAAAATTTTCTTGGTATGAAAATAACATGTCATGATAATGGTTCGATTACTGTATCTCAAGAAGCTTATACAAAACAAATATTGATGAGATTTGGAATGGCCGAATCAAACCCTGTCTCAACTCCAGTGGGTCGTGAGGAAGGAGAAAACTTGAATACTGCGAAAAACGTTCCATATCGAGAAGCGATAGGGTATCTTACTTATTTAGCGGCAGCAACTAGACCAGATATAGCGTTTGCGGTCAATAAGGCTGGGCGGGCAATGGAGAAGCCATACAACTGGGATTAGATGAATGTAAAAATAATTTTTAGATATTTGCGAGGGTCATCGAATTGTAGTATCACATATCAAAAAGATGATACTGAGTTGAAAGTTTTCAGTAATGCCGATTTTGTCGGTGACAAGAAAACAAGACGCTCAACAACGGGTGTTATAGCTACTTATGGTGGTGGAGCGGTATCCTGGATAAGTCAGTTGCAGAAGGTCGTAGCACTTTCTACGACAGAAGCTGAGATAATCTCAGCAAGTGAAGGAGCAAAACAATTGGTTTGGCTGAAGAGACTTTTATCAGAATTATTAGATCCTTTAATTATTAATTTTACTCCGACATTATACATAGACAACGCGAGTGCAGTAAAATTGGCGAAAAATCCGGAATACCATAAACGTTCCAAACACATAGAAGTTAGGCATTTTTACGTGCGAGAACGATATCTGTATAATGAATTAAAATTTGAACACGTCAGCGGAAAGGATCAATTAGCTGACCTTTTGACAAAACCACTCGAACGTCTTCGCTTCGATACTCTATCCAATAGAGTTGGTCTTCAAACTTCAATATTCTCACGAATGCAATGTTGTGAAGGAAGTGTTAAAAGGACAACACCGCATTTAAAAGAATTAATGGTGCCGTCTAGTGTGTAAGAGACTCTCTAATATATGCAGCATGTGTCAGTTATTCCGTTATTCTTTGTATAATCAATCTTACGTTTATTTCAGTTATATATAGTTTAATACTACTTCTACTGTTTATTTATGTACTGCAAACAAACAGTATCTGTTGCCACTCCAGAAAGATCCTTCTCCAAATTAAAGCTGATAAAAAATTTTTTAAAGTGCAACCATGAATCAACAACGGTTATCAAGTTTATCTATCACATAAATAGAATCATCTATATTAGAAGAAATTGATATTTACCATATCATAAAAAAATTACCGACATGAAACATCGAAAAGTGGATTTTTTCTGAATTGCCGATTTTTTAAGTTTTGAAAAAAGGATTTTATTTTGTTTTGTTTTTTTGAGTTATACCATTGCATTAGCACATGTATTAACATAGCTTGTATAATGTATTTGATTTGTATATTTAACCATTTTTATGTTTTTTGTATTATTGTAATTGTTTGTTTTTACTTAATAATAATTTTTTTAACTATAGTTTTCATGGGCCCCATGAAAATTTTTGCACACAGGTACCACTAACTATCGGCACGGCACTGTGTAGCAAATATTGTTTTGCAAATATTATTTTATGTTTATTTAAGTGTTCTAGAACATTTAAAAGTGCATAATTAAGCACTTGCTTTAGTAATTTTTCTTGCATACATATTTTAACATTTTATAATGTATATAAAACTTCAGCTCTGTTTTTATAATTTTTTAATTAATAGATTAAATAGTCCAATACTTGTTATATTCTATAGAATAAAAATATTTTTATAAAATATTACTGCTTTCTTTGTAATTAATGTAAAAACATGGGAATCTCAAAAATATGCTTCTAAACAATTAAAGATTTAGACACATGTATTGCTGCAATCAACTAATTACTTTTCTGAAACTTATTTAAGATTCTTAGGAGCGTAGAAACAAATGCTTTTATAAATGAGTTTTTTGATTTAAGCTGCTACAGTGAGAGGTCAAGACTTTTTGCTCCGATAGTAATTTGCCTTATCAAAAATTAAAAAATATTAAGTTGTCTAATTTAAAAATAAAAAATATTAAAAAAATTAAAATATTAGTTAGGGATGATTCGTACATTTTTTTCAAAAACAAGTTTTAACTAAAACGCAATAATCATTTCGAGAATTAACAATTGTCCTGTGATTGTAAGTTCAGACATCAAACTGGAATATATGTATATCAGACTGACGTAAATCAACAAAATATTTAGATTTGCTGCGAGGCCACGTTACATACAGAAGAGCCGATAAAGTAAAATGAAAATTCCAACCAAGTAGATAAATATATTTAACAAAACTGCAAATGGGCGGATTAAATTTGGAACTTGATTTAATGCAAATTTTTCGATCATTGTTAAAACTTTAAAAAGTTTGTAAACATTGGGTTTTCTAAGTTGAAATAAATTACAGTTAAATAAAAAATTCTAAATAAGTTAAATTTACATTTATAATAAATTTAAAACAAAACAGTGTAATGTTTACATTGTTTTAAAAAGTTTTGCAATAGTAGCTTAGTAATAAAACTGATCTGAAGTTTTTAATAAGTTTCAAACACGTTTTTGTTTCAATTTACGTTTACTATCATAGCGTTCTGTTACATAAAGTTTATAAAAAACTATTTTGTAATAAGTTCTTGTTACATTACTAATAAAGGAAACTAATTTTACATAATTTAATAATTAATTTCAAAAACTTTATTATTAATTTTTAGTACCAACAATTTTAGATATATAACATACTGAAAAAAACAAATTATTTTTTTTTAGAGTAAATCTATGACTGTATCACACACTGATATAAATAAACTATTAGGATTTTGTTGTATTGTACATTTATCTAGAAATGGCAGTACTACATAGTCTGTTCTTTAAATTCAATAGCAACAAACAAACAATAAATTCAATAAATCAGTTCTACGGCTTATAGGATAGAATTCTAGCATTTGTAACATATTTTACCCTTCAACAGCTTTTGTAAAGTAAGAAATGTGATTTGTTATTGAATTCAATGTAACAGCGCAACACAATAGATTACAAATAGAAAGGCTATTTTAACATTAAAAAGCAGTTTGCAAGGTTTTAAATTCAAAAATAATAACTAAATTGCAGTATAGAATGCTTCTGAAGTACAAATATAACTAGTAATTTAAAACAAGTTAAAATTTTGCACTACAATTGACTTAGGTTTGCATGATAAAAAACATTACGTTACGCTATTGCAGCAAATGGCGGCGTCGAGACGTATCGTAAAATTTTAAAACGCTCATTTCAACTGAAATGGCGCCGAACTTACAGTATAACAAAATATTATAAAAATAACATTCTTTTAAGAAAGTTATTATTGCGTTGCAACGAATATTTTTTTACTTTTTATGATAAAAACCATATTTTTTTAGTATACATAACTTTTTACTGTTACTGTGTTGTTTTTAATTTATTAATTTAAGTAATTTTTAAATTTACTGTAAAAATTTATATTTTATTAAATGAGAATTTCGAGGATTTTTAACTTTAATTTAAATTATGAAGCATAATAAAGACTGACGTATTACATAAGTTTCTACTAAATGAATTAAGTTATCATGCATAACAAATTTTGTTTACGTAAACAAGATATCCTACTTCATTAATAGTGTTTGATCTGTATTTGCGTTTAGGGTTGTGAATTGTCCTTTACTAGTTATTCTACACTAGCATCTTGTAGTCGATAGTGTTAGTTTCTGCTAAAATTAATAAACGTTCTTTGCGATAATAAGTTGTTTAAGTAAAGCAAAAATGGAATTTGTACAAAAAAAATCATTTTATATATCCATAAATTTATACATGGTCGGTCAAAGTAAAATTCTCCATTGCTACACAAAATATAAAAAAAAATATTTATAAAAGTTGTAGGGTCCTTAAACTTTTAAAATTATTCTCTATACAAGGTATTTCATATTAGGACAACACAAACCTAACTTTTTTAGAATTCAAATTGGTGTAAAGGTATAGACATTTTAAGATAGTTTTTACAAAGTTATAAACAGTTAAAAAATTTTTGGAAAACAAAAGCTTGTATCAAATTGAAGTATCTTAAAAAGTTTTGAGCACGTAATATAGGGTGTTCTTATTAAAGCTTCAAGATACAGAACTTTAAAGAGTCAAAAAAAATTTTTTTTTAAATAAAACGATCTAACTGTGAATTCGAGATCTTGCAGATAATAAAATTCTCTATAGAATTATACAAGGATGCCATCAAAATCCAAAAATTAAACTATTTCAATAAAGGGTAAATATGAAAAAGCATGTTCCGGAAAACTCGTGAATCAAGATCAAGATGTGGTTATAAACCAAAAAAATGGAAAAACATTCAACGTGTCAATGTGAATCAAACCTTACCGTTCAAGTGTCACAATTGTAGAATTATCCGACATTTAAGTTATAAATAGTAAATTTAGCAAACATTGTTGTGTTAAAAATGTGCTATATAAATTTTTCTAGCATAAGAATTATTCTCGACACGCACAGTTTTTGTGGTTGACTGTCAAATTTTAAAAGCACGTTTTCATTTTTTCTGGTAACGTTTGTTTGTCAACACAAACTTCCGTTTAGCGGTGTCTACGCCCAACAAAGCTTTCATCATTAAGTTATTTTACGCAATTCTACGTGAATACACCTCTATCTGTGTTTCTTATCAGTGGAGTTGATTAGCACCTGTTGCAATTGAAAAATTCCCATGATGTCGCGTCGCTAAAGTTCAAAGAGTTGGATACAAGTTGCGAAGTTAATTAGAAGGAAGCTCTGCGCATTCGCTTATTTTCAGTGATCGTATGAATTAAAAAAAAGGATTTACCTGTGATAACGCCGTATGTACGTTTTAAGTAATACTGGTACGGAATTAGCTAATCCCCTACTGCATAAAAAATCTTTTTGTTGTGTCATATTATTATCTGGTGCGCTTTCATTCTCTAAATCTTCGATTATCGTACTTTTGTAATTTAATTTAAGAATGTAACGTCACTGCTTCTTTAAGTGTAAAAGTTAGACCGACTAGGTCATTTTGCTGTACGTCGTGTTGCCCAGGATAGAACGTAACTTATATTTTGTCCTTCGTCCTCTTTAACTACTGTCTGTAATAAAATAAAGATATATTCTGTGTTACCACTTCTGATATGTTATTTGTTCTTTTGCCGTGCGGGTAGATTTAAAAGGTATCTCCCTAATTTAGTCTTTCATCGTTTTAGCGCCGTTTTAAATTTAGTTTATAATCGATGACCACGAAGTCTATGACTCTACCTTCGGGAACAACTCAGTTAGCCATCGCCTTCTTTTTTTTGTTACGTGAAAACCAACGTAACAAATTTGGTTCTGTTTGGGTTCGATTTTGTGTGTGCGATTATAATTCTTTCTAGTTTTATTGATTCTTTTACCTTTTAATTGTCTTTAGTGTGTTTAATTTACTCGAAACTTTACTTTGCTTTTTTAGTCGTTGTTACAAGACGTCGAAGTGACTTCACTTACTTTTACTTCTTTGTTTTTAGTACATTGGTTTACTTTACATTAGTTATCGACTTACTTTGCTTTGATTTGATTTTCAGTCAGACATGCGTTAACAAATTTCTGCTTTTGATTTACCATTTTGATAAGTTCACTGTTTTAGGTTTTATTGTGTCTTTTAGTGTGTTAGCTATGTATTCCTCAAATGAAGAACCATTAATTCTTCTTTTTTCGGATTCAGAAACAAACTTAAAAAAAACTGGAATGTAACGTTTTCTGGTGAAGATACTTCTTTACTTATAGAATTTCTAATTGTATTGACAAGTTGTGTTTGTCTCGTAGTGTTTTACAGCATGATATTTTGTTTTGGTTATATTTCTGCTAAAATTCTTTCGGTTTCTTTTTTTTCCATTTTACTTCAGGACCGACTACCTCTCCGTTTGTATATACTTAAATCCGCTTAGTCGACTTTTTTGGATTGGTACGTCATCTATAGGATTGTCTCTTCTGCTTTTCTTGTCTTGAGTTTCCTATTCTGCTTGTCGGTAATAAAGTTTCAAAGTAAACTTACCAATTTGGAGCAGCAATTCGTACGGTTTCGTTCTAACTGATATTTTTTTTCTCTTTCTTTTGTTTATAATATGGGCGGTTGGTTGGGCATTGAAGAGTTGGTCACTCTTTTTCGTTTTTTCTACGGAGAGAAGAACACATCTTTTCTTATCTTTCTCCGTCTGTCTTTTTTCTTCATATTCTTCTTCTTGATTAGTTGATTGTTTTTCTTTTTTTTCTTCTTTTTTTTCTTTTGCTTCTGAAAGTTCGCTTTTAGGGCAATTGCTTCTTTTGTTATTTTTCTTCTTTTCTTTTCCTTCTTGGTTAGTTGCTTGAACACTTTTTCCTTTTTTTACTAACTTCGTTTCTTAGTGTTCACTTAACTATGTTTCTTTTTTTTCTCTGTTGCTTTTTTTGCTTTATTGGGTTTAGTGGGTTTTTGTTTCTTTGTTTTTGGTTTGAAACTTGGAATAGACTGCAACGTCATTTGGCTCCCAACTGTCTGGGCTTGATTTTGTGTGTGCGATAATAATTATTTCTAGTTTTATAGATTTTTTTACCTTTTCTTTGTCTTTAGTGGGTTCCATTTACTTGTAGTTTTCCTTTGCTTCTTAAGTTGTTGTTGCAAGACTCGACGTCGAAGTGACTTTACTAACTTTCACTTCTTTGTTTTTAGTACATTGGCTTGACTTTACTTTAGTTATCGGCTTACTTTGCTTTGATCTGATTTCTAGTCAGACATGTGGTAACAGATTTCTGCTTTTGGTTTACTATTTTGATTAGTTTACTGTTTTAGGTTTTATTGTGTCTTTTAGTGTGTCAGCTATGTATTCTTCAGATGAAGAACCACTAATACATCTTTTACCAGACTCTGATTCAGAAACGAACTTAAGAAATTGTAATGTAACGTTTTCTGGTGAAGATCTTTTTATAATTATAGAATTTCTAATTTGTATTAACGAGTTGTGTTTGTCTCGTATCGTGTAACAGTTTTAACTTTTTCTCTCAGCTTTTGATGTTTTATCTGGAAAAGACCTTTTTGTTTTTAGGACTAATCGAGGTCTGTTACTCTCATGGAATGACACTTTTATTTTGTTGAAGTTGGAGTTTTTACGTTTAGATTAGGACTATCGTCTGAGCTATGAGGTCTCGCAAATTCATTGGTTACCTCCATGCGATAGCTCTTCCATCAGCTATCAAAACCGGTTTTAGAGCAAATGCAACGCAAGGTCATTTGCTGGATTATAACGCCGTTCTCTCAACTTCCTTTACCTGGATTGAGATCACATCGAACATCAATTCTCGTGATTCTTTCAACTTTTCAACAACAGAGATTGGTGACAAAGTTCAAGAACCGTCTGTAGCCTTTGCTAAGATTTCTATTTTCTCTCTTCATGCTTCTACACTTTCTTCTTCTATATCTACTTATACTTCAAATGCTTGCGTTTGTTGTCGTTCTCAAGGTGATAAACCTTTACGTACTGTTCCTTTTCTTCTTTCTCTTCATTATAATTTTTTTTTTGGTTTCTAGGTTTATTAGGCCTACTACTGATCCCTGGTACGTAGGTTTAGTGTCTATAGTTACTGCTTCTCCTCGTCGTTTCTCTCGTTGGTGTGTTGTGAAAAATCTTTTATGTAAACGTGTACGCATTTTCTCTTCTGATCCTTGCGTTTGGAAGTTAGCTGTACCATCGAATCAGCGCAAGCAACTTATTTCGGATCACCACATTACATCTGATTGCGATCACCGCAGTGTTAGGCGCACTTTAGCATCCTATTAAGTCACGTTACGTTTTGCCAAGTACGACAATGCTTTTCAACACAGGTGTCACTACAAGCTCAACGCGTCTACATAAAAATCGTGCTATCTTTAAATGCAAAAGCTGCTACTAATGCTTTTGAATCTACTTTATCAGTTGCTTCCAATTATTCTTTGGTGTCTCCTTTTAATCGTTCTCTCTTATTTTATCGGCGTCGCAAACGTCGTAAGTGCTAGTTCACTTTTTTGGCTTTCGACTTTTGACTAATGCTATTCTTTTGGTTTTTTCTGTTGGTTTTGGTGGTTCTAATCTTTGAATACGTCGTTGGTATCGTGTTAGTTGTAGTTCGGTTGCTATCTATTTGCTTTTACTCATTTTGCTGTCACCGATATTTTTTTTGGTTAAGTTTTTGCTAAAATTCTTTTGGTTTTCTTCTTCTCCGTCTTACTTCAGGATCGGCTATTTCTCCGTTTGTATATATTTATATCCGCTTAGTCGGCTTTTTTAGATTGGTATGTCATCTATAGGACTGTGTCTTCTGCTTTTAAATTTGGTTTTTCTTGTCTTAAGTTTCCTATTCTGTTTTTCGGTAATAAAGTCTTAAAGTAAACTTACCAAATTAGGGCAGCAACTGGTACGGTTTTGTTCTAACTGATATCTTTTTTTTCTCTTTTTTCTCTTTTTTTTTATAATATGGCCGGTTGTTTGGGTATTGAAGGGTTGGTTACTCCCTTTTGTTTCTTCTACGGAGATAAGAACAAATCAAACATTTACATCTTGTCTTATCGTTTTCCGTATGTCTTTTTTCTTCCTTTATTGTCATTCTTACTTCTCATTTTTTTCCTTCTTATTCTTCTTCTTGATTAGTTGATTACCTGCTTGTCACACCTCTTTCTTTCTTTTTCTTCCTCCTGAAAGTTTACCCTTGAGGGCGATTGGATGGGCACCGTAAAGTGGTCTTTTTTTATGTTTTTTCTACGGAGAGAAGAACAAATCAGACATCTACATCTTTCTCCGTTTATCTCTTATCTTCTTCTCGTGTCATTCTTATTTTTCATTTTTTTTCTTTTGCTTCTGAAGGTCGTTTTTAGGGTTATTGCCTCTTTTGTTTTTTTCTTGTTTTTTTTTTTGGTTAGTTGCTTGGACACTTTTCCTTTTTTTAGTAATTTTTTCCCTTATTGTTCAGTCAACTATGTTTCTTTTTTTTTCTGTCTCAGTTACTTTTCTTGCTTTATTGGGTTTAGTGAATTTTTGTTTTTTGTTTGGAATTTGGAATAGACTGCAATGTCGCTTCTTGTCCTACGTATTTCCACTTAGTCGGCATTTTTGATGTCAGTCATCGTTAGGATATTTTTCTTCTTTGGGTTTCTTTTGCTCATGGAATATTCTAATCCATTCTTTGGCATTTACAATCCATTGTAAGATGCCATCACGACGAGCATTGACTCACGACGTTCGATTAGCAAACAAAGCTTCTTCTTCTTCTTTATTTACTGTTTTTTTTTCTTTCTTTTGGTTTTGTCTTGGGTTACGCGGTTTAGATTTCTCAAGTTGCAAATTTAATTAGAAGAAAACTCTGCTCATTCGCTTATTTTTAGATATCGTATGAATTAAAAACAAAATTTACTTGTGATAACGCCGTATATACGTTTTCTTTTGTGTTAGATTTCAACTGAGTTTTAGGTAATACTGGTACGGAATTAGCTAATCCCTTACTGGATATACCACGCCAGAATGATGTGCATTTGTTGTTCTTTTGTTCAATTTTTGTCATGCGTTTTGTAAATTACGATTTGTCTATGTACAAATTCAACATGTCCGATAAATGTTTGTAATGTTATGCAATTACGATTTTGCACGGAAGATGTTTGTCTATATACAAATTTGATATTACCGTTATATCATACAATCACGATTTTGTACACAGAATGTTAGTATCTTTACGAGTACTACACGTTACGTTATGACATAAATTAAGTTTAGTACGTTTCAAGTTTAAAAGTTTTAATACGTTTTGTTTACGTTCGACGATAGTTCTAGTCATAGATTTTTACGAATAAAAGATGAATCAGATCAACAATACTAATATTTAGAAAGTAATAGCCTATATCCTACATGAAAAAACTAAGCCTGTTTCACTCAAAAGAGGAATGAGACAAGGATATACACTTTCACCAAAGCTTTTCACACTAGCAATGAAAGACATATTGAAGAACATAAACTGGACCAAAAAAAAAGAGATTTGAAAAGTTAAAAAATAAAATTGCGCAACACCTAGAAATAAAAATGTTTGAGCAATGTGTTTTGCTGGCAATAGCGTATAGAACAGAAAATTGGACATCGACAAAACACAACATAGAATAACGTTGAAGACGGAAGAGATGAAAGTCCAATCCAAGTGTAACATCTGAGGTCTACAATCCCACGTTAAGTATACTGGACCTCAGACATGAATTTGAAGAAAAGACCCCAATCTTCAAATTTTGCTGTAATTAATTTTAAGTAAGCAAAAACAAATTGGCGTAAAGTAACCATCACTTAGGACTATTTAAATAGAAAGAAAATGGATGATAGAACAGACAAGGTTTCTACTAAAATCAATCTACCCACAGCAAAGTTTAACCGAGAAATAGTTTTCGGCGAATGTCGGACACAAATTGTTAATATCGTATCGTCAGTGGCGCGCTCGCTACCAGTGCGGTACTAAGAACTTTGTCAAGATACAAAAATGTAAAGTTTTATTACTAACAACACGTAACAAATTAAAAAACATGGCAAAAATTGTAACATTACCTGGGATTATACATATTATAAAACTCAAATATTTAAACCAATTCATTAAAATGACTAGAACCATTGAGTTATTCCCTATTAATTTTTATGTTCTATCAAAAAAACTTTTTTTTGTTCTTATTAACAGCCCTTTACCCTAAAAGTAAATTGCGCGTAATTTTATTTACAACTGTTACTTTAGTATCAATTTCAACATAAAGTGCAAAAACAAAAATTTTGTTTTTTTTTTTAAAGTAAGAAAATTGCTGCTAGCCATATAAACATATGTGAAATATGTGGTTTTAATTGCATAAGAAAACGCATTAATTAATGAAGTTAAATAAAATGTTATACCCACCAAAAAACCGATTTCGTTCTCTTAGATTTACTAGCTAATTTGTTTTATCAAATTTTTTTAATCGATGGAAACTTGCTGTAAAATTTTAGTTTTTGCCCATATAGACAAGCAATTCAACAAAAAAAAATGATAAATAGTAGCAATTTGCAGTTGTTTTGTGATGTACGATTTCATTAAATGTTCACTTTTCTTTCTTTCAACCCTGTTATGCCCAAATGGTAGTTAATTGAAATTGTGTTGTAGACGCTATTTGGTTATATTTTGTTCATAATCAGTGTGTAATTCAATCTGCCTGGGTCGTTAATGAATTGTTGGGCAGCAAAATTTCATTATGTTTGTTTTATAAGAATATGGAAACACCATTGACAGTTGCTCAGCTGCTTGAAGAAATAGAAGCAATGTACACGAATAATGATACAAACGTGGACAAGATTATGAGTATAAACACTGCGATGATTCAAATAGGGTTAAATTCAAAGCAATTCCAGACACTTGCTGAAACTAACCTTTGATAGAAAGCAAAAAAAGCGATTGAGATGTAACAGAGAGATTAAAAAACTCTAAAACAAAAATAGGAAGATGGCAAAAAATTAAGATTAGATAACGGGTGATTTAGTTCAACGCAGAATGGAGCAAACAAATTTTGAAAGTATGCCTCCACTTATTTTGTCAGCCGATAGTAAACTTGAATTTTTAGAAATGTTTCTATCATCAGATGTTGTAAAACATTTAGTAAAACATACAGTTTTGTATTCCACATCTAAGAATTTTTGATTAAAATTTGGCAATGATAAAATTCTTGTCTTTATAGTTATTTAGTATCACTAGATATGTTTCTGTACCGTAGCGTCGCATGTTTTAGAAGTTTTGATAGGATGTTAATAATATTCTAGTGTCAAATTTTATGAGAAAAACCAGGCTCAAAGAAGTAATTCGATTTATCTATGTAGCTGGCAACAATAGTCTTGCATCTAACAATAAAATTCTTATTTGGATTTTTGCGAATGTATACAATTTATTTGAGGCAAATCCGTTTTGAATTTAAGGATTACTGCGCAAACTTTAATGTATACTAAAGTCGAACTGTTTAAGCTAATAATCCGAAAATAGGTTTAAGAAAATCTATTGTGTTAAGATTTGTCAACTTCCTCCAAACCTTATTTCCAGATTCAAAATGTTTCCTGTTGTTTGATATTTTTTTAGCAGTGCTTCACCTATAACCAAATGAAGTGACATGGGTTTTGGTAGGACACGTGTCGTTAGATAGAATCGTGTTGATAAATTTTCCATTGAGACCACTCTAACAATAAAAAAACTGGTGTGGTCACTACACGACTTTCCTATAAGGAATGATAAAGAAATGTGTACATTTTTTTAAGGATATGTTGTCAAAAATCACTTTGAAGTGATATGTACACGTTTGTATTAACTTCCTAGCATGATATATATAAGTTTAACTTTATTCATTGCCATTTGGCTTACAAATTTGGTCGTGTTGTCTATACATATATATTACATTTCCTTATCCCTTCTCCCCCCTTAACTTTTTCCTCCTGCTCCATACTTCCTCCATCCATTCCGCTCCTTTTCCGTTTTCATCTAAGATATCCACTGTTTTCATCACCTCTTCTCTTAGTTCCCTGCATCTCTTTCTCATTTGGTTCAGATCTTCCATTTCTTCTCCACATAGCCTGCACAACTTTTCTGGTTCTTCCTTCCAATATTTGTTCCCTAACTCCTCGTTGCCACATCTGAACCTTGCCACCATTTTTTTCCTTTTGTTGCTTTTAATCTCACTGTCTTTTAAATATTGCGGGACCCCTTCCCCCTTGATATCTTTATAATTCCTATTATATCTGCTCTCTTTTATCTTTGTCCGCCTTTTTTGGTTTTCGATGTCTCTATCTCTCCTTATTATTTCTTCTCTTGTCCCTACCCCCTCTTCTCTTAATCTCTCCACTTCTTCACTCGCGTACCCATTTCTTTTGTAATACTCTTCTCTGCCCTCCTGCCCGTACTTCACTTTCCCTCCCTTTATCTCTTTCCAACATTCTTGCAGAATTTTGCAATCTGTTCTTTCCCTCATTTCTTCCTCGTATTTTATTGCTCTTTTTCCTGTCTCAATCCTTATTTTTTCTATCTGAACCTCCTCTCTCACAATATACCCCAGTGTATCCCAGTCCAATCCTAACACCCATCTCCAGTATTTTTCCTGTAGCCCCTCTACCTCCCTCCACTCCTTCCAGCCCCATATTTCCGCTCCATACATTACCACCCCCTTTATTAATTTTTCGAACAGCAGTTTTCTTTTTTTTATATCCATCTTGAAAATTCTTTCCCCCACACCCCATACTTGTCCTATTAGCCTGTTTCCTTTCTTCACCCTTTCCTTTATGTGTTCTCCCACTTTATTATCCTGTTTCATCGTGTAGCCCAGGTATGTCAATTCCTTCACTTGTTGCACTTTCTCATCACTCCATCTCCACTCCTCTCTTTTTCTTTTTGCCCCTCCTTTTCTAAATATTATTATCTTTGTTTTCTCCGTGTTTACTTCCAATTCTTTTTTTTTCATATATTTTTCTAGCGTTTTCATCATGTCTTTCATTTCCTTTTCCTCCTTAGCCACCAGCACTATGTCATCCGCATACGCCAACGACCATACCTTAGCTTTCCCTACCACTATCCCTCCTGTCTGTTGTCCTCTCATTGTCTCTTCCAGATCCCCCGTATATACCGAGAACAGGCTTGGGCTCAGTGGACATCCCTGCCTCAACCCTCTCTTTGTTATGAATTTCTCACTCTCTTCTCCATTCACTTTAACCCTGCTTCTCGTTTCTTCGTATATTTCCTCTATTCTTTGTATTAATCTTTCATTGATTTTTTTTCTTTTCATATATTCCCACAGCTTTTCCCTATTCACTTTGTCAAAAGCAGCTTTTAGGTCTACGAATAGTGCTACCATTTTCCCTCTTTTTTTTCTAGTTCTTTATTTGTTAAGTGTTTCATTATATATATGTTGTCTATCGCCCTTATTCCTTTTCTGAATCCCGCTTGTTCGTCCGGTACCAAACTTCTTTCCTGTATTTCCTTCTTCTTCTTGCAGTATTGTCGCGTACAATTTGTATGCCGAGCTCAGTAATGTTACCCCTCTATAATTCTCGACTTTCTTTTTTTCGCCTTTTTTATGTATTGGGCATATTATTCCCTCTCTCCATCTCTCTAGGAATCCTTCCCCTTTCCATATTTTGTTTATTATTTCCGTCATCCTTTTTGCTACATTTTCTCCCCCGTATATCCACTCTTCTCCTTGTATCCCATCTTCTCCTGTCGCCTTTCCTTTTTTTATATTCTTTATCGCCTCTATTACTTCTTTCTCCCTTATTCTATCCCTATCTCCCTCTTCTTGTCTTACTACCGCGTCTTTCCTTTTTTGTTTTTCCTGCTTTTGTTCTTCCCCTCCCAACAGGTTCCGAAAATATATCTCCCATTTTTTAATTTTTATTCCCTTTGTCGTCCTGTTTTTTTTCCTCTGTTTCTTTAGGTACTTCCATACATCTTCTTCCGTTTTTATTCCTTTAATCTCCTCTTGTTTCTTTTTGTTTTCCTCCTTCTTTCTATCGCATGTTTTTTTGTATATTTTTACTGCTTCTTTGTATTCTTCTCCTAGCATGATATAATTTTTTCGAATTTTTTTTCTCGATTTTATTAAGATATAACCCAAATATTGCAAATTGAGCTTATGTTGTCATATCGACTAACCCATATATTTGTGCGCCTCGATATTGTTTTCCCCTTTAGTAAATCAGTAAAATCAGAACAACATTGTTTGTGTAAAATAGAAAGACAAAAATGTAGTGGATGTTTGTATGACCAACGCTTAGATTTTGTCCAGAAAATTTGGTAAAAAAATAAATACTTTGGAGCCTCGAAGAACTGCGCCGACAGCTTTGCTTTAAAAATATGACAAATCTCCTTACGCATTTGATTATTACAGGAGGAGCAAGACACAGATGTGCAGTATGCAAAAATAAAACAACAAAGCAGTGCTTGATAGGCATCTTTTGAATTACCATGATATTAGATTTTATTACTTATCTTTGTGTATTTTTATTTTTCTTTATGATAACATTATTAGACTTTATGACTAATTCAAAAGTGTTTGATGGCAGAGCCATCACATAGTATAATTTTGCTATGTGTCTAAAGTTAACTGTAAATAGCTATAGACGACGGTAAACACGTTGAATTAGTTTAACACCCGCGAAATTCAAAATCTGCTTTGAATAATTCGTCGGGATAAAACCACAACGTAAAAGGACATTGGGGGTAAGCAATTTCAATGCAATTGTGTAAACGCCACCAGAATGAACTACTGGACGGCCGTTTCGCTCTTTTGGAGCTCATCAGCAGTAGGAGATACACTCTAATGTAGTGTGCAATTGCATTGATGCCCCTTATAGCTTTTATTTAAGTTTGACGAAGTTACAATTCAAAAGTGTTTAATGGCAGAACCATCTCATAGTATAATTTTACTATGTGTCTAAAGTTAACTGTAAATAGCTATAGCGACAAATTATTCAAAGCAGATTTTGAATTTCGCGGGTGTTAAACTAATTTAATGTGTTTACCGTCGTCTATAGCTATTTACATTAATTACTAATGTTTATCTGCTTTTCTCGTTTCATCTATAGAATCTTAAATTAAATGTTTGAAATTGTGAAAATGTACCTAGCTATAGTCAAAAACCACACACATCAAATTTGAAAAACTGCAACTCAAATATTTTTTAACATTTTTGTCATCCTACTATACTTTCGACATGATTTCCTAATTCTTGTTTTTTTAACAAAAGATAGTCCAAAAAGTGCAATTTTGCGACTACGAATATATTTGTAGGCCGAGGTGAAGCCGAGGCCTACAAAATGCAAATACTCGCAAAATACTTTTAGGACGTGTGATACATAAAATTTTTTATGCTGACGTTAATAATATAAATTTTTTAAAATCAGTTATTTAAATTGTGATTTTAATAAAATATAATAACATATGTTGATAAAACTGAAACCTGTAATGACAAAACTCAATTGTTTTTTTAATTAACTTGACAATTACATAATATTATTACGATTTAACTTATATGAAAATAAAACTATTGTTGTATTAGCAGATTTGTTTTATTTGTTTAAAAAATTTGTATTAGTGTTATTCTAAACAATAACACAGATAATGGTGTATTTTAATAAATCTGACTGATTGACAGATGACGTTTAATTAATTAATGATTCTTAGTGCCAACTTCTAGTTATAAAATTCTACTACACTTTACAGGCCTAGGCCGGAAAAGTAAAGTTTCCGGCCGATTACGATGTCTGTAAAATACAGCAAAACGGACGGAAGCACATAAAAAATTTACATTATTATAATCATATTTCATCGCAAATGTTTTTGCCTTAAATAAATTTTAATACCTTTTAACTGCGTTATTCTTCTTTAATATGACTGTTCTGTGTTTGTTTCTTTTTCATATTTTTTGTATAGACACAAATCGTAAATAATTTTTTTTCTAAAAGACATTTAACAAAAAAATACAACCTACAAAAATAAAATTTGAAGTTTTTGTAAAATATGTTTTTTAAATCGATTTCAGTTTTAACGAAAACAGATGTTTAATGTAGGTATTGCCAATTAAATTTGCAAAAATTAATAAGTAATTAAATGAAAACGTATTTGAACTTCTTATACTTTTTATTATTGTAATTTTAACAATAACAAAAAAATTTTTTAATGTAAAATTTTTATTTTAAATCATTACTGAAACTTTATTTTGTCGTTTTTTTAAATTTTGGACGTTTACTTTAAAACTTAACTAACAGTTTACAAAGAAAGTTTTATTTATTCTATCCAAATTTAAAATAAAAATTAATAGAACCGTTGTATGTAATATAATTATGAAAAATTACTTTTGATACGTAATAACCGTAATTGTTACAATTATTTATTAGACATTAAAATAATTCTTAAAAATATGCATGTAAGAATTCATAAATAACGCATTTAATTTTTTTTTAAATTTACGATTTCATAATAACAATATTACTTATTATTATTTGAAAAAAACTATAATAAATTATGACGCTTTTTTAAACAAATATAAAAGATTTTGACACATTATTTTAAATAAAAACATCACTATGTATTGTGCGTATTAGTCTTTTAACTAAAAAATTAATGTTCTAGAAAATTGAAATATCTAAAGAGAATACAACGCATTCTTATATAATCAATCAACGGACGTAAAATATGTGTTTCAATTACTAAAATTGAATGTGGCAGATATTTAACTTCTATAATCCATCACGGAGCTAAAAAATAACAAAAAAAATTTCCAGTAGTAAATTTAAAATTCAAATCTTTACGAACGCAAGAAAATCTGTTGTTGCGTATTTTTGCATTTTTAAAAAACTGCAATAAAATATTGAAAAATTTATTTAAAAGTAAAAGGATCAGAAGCGTTAGTATATATGTAAACCACCTATGAATGATTTAAATGCAATTTGCAGAGTGCTGCTTGCTTTTAAATAAATTTCTGAACTGTATTCAAGATGTAAATTGAAATTGAACTTATTGCCGGTAGTTTCTAGTGCTCTATCGTATAAGTAAATCTCAACGACAATTTGGAAACTGAAAGCTTTAGAAATTCAACTCTATTCTCCTTTTTTATATATGTAAATGATATACATGGCTTTTAACTAAATGTGAAAGTATTGTATTATTGTCTAAAACAATGGCAATATTTTGATTAAAATAATACAAAATGTAAAACTTTCATAAATTTATTTATTATACTTAACTACCGTAATTTATTCATAATAATGTATATTTCTGTAGTGTGTTTAAATGTAACTAAAAATAATTTATTGTTTTAACTATGTATTTGAGTTACCATGAAATACAATCTAAATGTCATATTATAAAACTTTTTAAGTACTGTTATAACCCAGCTCTATTGTTAACAGTTTTAATTACAAAGTACAACAAATGTAACTGTATCTTTAAACAAATAATACAAAACTTTAACACAAACCTATTCAAACAAAATCTAAAATGTGAATAAAAGAAACACCTTTACAATTGAATTACAGAGTACTTATAAAACTGAAGTTAATAGAAACAACTGTATCAACTACAATCTTCATTTTCTAATAAAATTATAAAATAGTTTTATAAAGATTTAATAATTGTTTTAATAGTTTAGATTAGAAACAAAATAATAAAGCAGTGTTAACTTAAAAAAAAGGTTTTATTGTGTTTGTGCCTTATTGCATTTATTTTGTAATTTATTAAAATTAAAAATAGTTATTTTTTAACAAAGTATTTTGTTAAATTTTGCACATGCTAAATGTAATAAAAAAATTATTATTGGAATTAAATCTTTGTGATGGAAAATTGTAACAGGAGTGATTCAAAACGTTCACTAAATGATGAAATTTGTTATCATCCGGTTATTGTTATTAAAAACCCAAAACCCTAATGTGATTCTATTAAACGGCGGCGAAGTGCAATGTAATAAAAAAACTGACAATTGTTTCAAATCTGTTTAGAATACGCAAGTAAATTACTAATTAAACAAAATATGTAAAGTACACACTACGTATCAATAACTTTTTAATATAAATGCTTTGATTAATAGAGATCTTCTAGTTAATGTTGGCTAAGCTAAAGTTTTGACAAAATCGGAAAAGAAATTGATGATATAGTCAAAAAACCCGGTACTCTTTAATTACCGAGGGGTTAATCACGACGTATTTAATTGTACACTTGAGTACAAATACAGTGAGTACACGTTGCGGTCATATGAGTACACTTGGGTATAGACTAGTGCATTTGAATACAGAAGAGTACACTGAATATAGATGAGTATACTGAATACTGATCAGTACAGTGATTACAGCAGAGTACACATAAGTACATCTGGTTCATATAAAAATGTATGTATAGTACACATTTTCAGATATAACTATGTTTACAAAAGAATGGTAAATATTAATTAATATTGAATAAAAAATAAATCAAGAACAAATAATCAACTGCCAAAGTACTGTAAGAAAAATTTGTTACTGTACTGTGAAAAGAAATTAATTTATTTGTATAAGAATCTCAAATTTACTTTAAAAAAATGAGAAAGAAGAAATTTTCATCTAAATCGGAATTGGATTGTGGAATTGCATTTTCAGCAAAAACAATTTTCATCCAGTGATTGCTAATAAAGTTAATTCATTGCAAACAATGCGTTTTCAACAATTTCAGATAATTTGTCGGCACTGTAATAATCTACATCAAATGTTTCTACTAGCGTCGACTCGTGAACTCTTCGTGGTTTGAAAAATGTGATGTTTGATGATTTCAAGTCTATTTTTGCCATGTTCAATAAATTGGATGCGGCGTAATCTATTTAGCAATTGTAAAATTGAAATATTTATGATGGTGGAAAAAGTAGACGTTAAAGATCTTGCCGACCTGAACAGCTGCTCACATGGTTGACTAGACAACAACCAGGGCAAAAACATTTCTGGTTTTAAACAAGAAACTAATTGGAATTTCCGAACTTAACTTAGAAGCGCATGAGTATTGAGTTCTATACATTGAAATAAATTAGTAGAAATAATTTTGTTTTGATAACGTATACTCTTGAGTCGATATTATCCATCGTCTTCAACCTCTGAGAAAGAATACGACAAACCAAATTTTGTATATTCATTCTCGCTCACGCTTAAATTTTTTTCCAAAAATGAAGATAAGATGTTATGAATTAGTTTCAAATATGTTTTAGTTTCTTTGGCCTTTTCAGAAGCTAGTAAGGAAATGAAAGAACAAGATAATTTCTGTGCTTCTAAAAAAAATAAATTACTGAACTCTTAAAAAACATTGCGTAAGAAAATATTTACCTTCACATTTATAAAACGCTTGAATCACTACCAAAATCACCCGGCTGATGCAAACATCAGCTTCGGTAGCATTCGGTGATACACCGAGTTCATTTGAAAGCGTATTTTACACAAAAGTATATTTTGAGTACATATGAGTACACCTTGAATACACATAAATTTAAATGAATACACTATCAGAATACATTAATTCACATGAGTACATATGAGTTGTGCAGAGTACAAATGAGTACTGCAGATTACATATGAATACACAGAGCATGTACACCAGAGTACAGCCGTGCGTAACCCCTCGTTAATTACTAATACGAAAAACCAAATTACGTTCTCACAAAACTATGATTTCTCGTTCTATGGTAAAAGTTTTTTGTTGTTTAGAAATATATTTATTTATGTTAAATAATGTCGACGAAGAAAATAGAGTTCGCGACATTTGCGCCTTACTCGCCAATATTTACATTAAAACGTGGATTCGGACTCTAATGCCATCAGAAGCCCCATGTCAACATTTGTTATTTTTTACAAAAACTTTATGCACACCGTTCTCGCGACAGAACAATAACCTATATAAGAATTAAAAAAATTTTTGCAACCATTTATATCAAATTTCACAGATTTAGTAATCAACATGATATTTCTGGTGTATTGTATTTTTCAAAAAATTATATATCATTTTACAAAGGAGAACACAAAAAATAATGTACGTATGAGATAAGTGGACAAATCATTTAAACACATCTTAAAATTCTGTTAAAATTGCAAAGAATAATGAATTTAAAGTTAATGTCTAATTTGACAGAGTTAGTAATAAATGTAGTACCAACATTATATTTTTGGTGTTTATTTATTTTTAAAAAAAGAATGTAATTTTACAAAAAGCAACACAAACAATAAAGTACGTTACTCTCCTCGGAAGTATCATAGCATAACTTACTCACAGGCCTTGCGTCGCAATATCGTTCGTTATGCTTTGCCTTACTTTCGACTCTAGTTATCTAAATTACTATTGTCTACTGCTAGTTGTATAGGCTTTCACTATTACGTATAATAGTAGCTTGTAAAGTATCACATTTTTTATCAGTTGCTTATGTTATAATAGTACTCAAGGTTGAGACTTGGTATATAATATATTATAGTAATTAAAATAACGTAAATATGAAGTAATTCATAAAGTGTGTAAAGAACGTAAACGCAACATTTGATTCAAGCTCCATATTATGTAGAGGAACAAATATTGTCGAATATCCAGAGAACCAAATTACAAATGTAAACAAAAATAGTAAATCTGTGTTAAACAACGAATTTTGTGCTAGTGATGCCACACAAAAGGAAATACAATTTCTAGTGTTATCGGCAAAAAAAGTGCCAATATTATTATAGAAGGTTTGAAATTTTGGACAGTGCGCCAGTTACTTAAAAGTTATCAGAACAAGTAAGCTAAAAAATACGTATATGTTAGATTTCTTTATAAAAATAAAGCTGTGAGGTCAGCAAACACTTACAAGTAGCTGAACGCAGCCGTTTTCAGAAAAAATCACGTCGTTAAACAAGTTCGCAAAGTTATAGACAAAATCATGAAAGACTGAGAAACGTAAATACTGCTGTATTCTATTTTTGGATGTCACACGGTTTTTTGGCACTTTCTTGTTAGATATGGCAACAAGTTTATACTTCTATACTCCATTAACTCGAGCGTACTCCGAAGTAGGTGTCTTCTCACGACATCTTAAACCAGAATTGCTACTTTGGCCGACGACATGGTTATCCTCCCGCTTATCGACTTTAATATAGCTTCTCAACAGTTACAAGAAATCCGATTTGGAAAACGCATATATAGACCAAACACAAACAAATGGGCCTAAACTGCAAAACCTGTATTGATTACTAGACCGTCAATCCTCGTTGTTATTGGAGAACTAGTTGCTGTTTGAGTTTAGTGACAAAGGAGATTTATTGAAACATTCCAGATAGCATGTAAACTTGCAGCAAATTTGCTTTCACTTGACTTATCCTTACCAAGTTTACAAATCTTGATGCAAGTTTACAGCAATATTGGTAATATTGGCAACTTTGGCGACACACGCTTGAGAAATTTGAGTAGCTTGCTGCAAACTTGCTGCAACATTGCAGACATTTTTTTTTTCAAATTTACAGTACGACGGCGTAAACGCATAAATACCGGCGCATGTCTTGCCATTTTTATGTTAATAAAAGTCATGTTTGTCATTTATATGGTGTTTGTATTGAAACGTTCGAGAAGTTATTCGCAACTTCCAGAGCCTTCGCGAGGTTTTCTAGAACGTTCACCGTGGCAGAATGCAGAACATACGGAAACGTTCTGTCACAATGTATAAATACCGAAGAAACAATTCGTAGGTCAGTTATAGTTATTGCCGTAATGCGAATACAGCAGTGTTAAGAAGATTATTCAAGTCTAAATAAATAAGTCGTTAGCACGTGTGTGTACATAAATATACGAAAAATAATCTTGTACGTGATTTTAGTGTAAGCAAGTGTGTGAAGCTATCCGCGGACTTTGTCTTATCTTTGTGTAAGTAATATAAATTAGTCTAAGTGTTTTTATTAAATATTATTAGATTTAATTAGTTCGGTTAACTTAAAAGTGTACATATTTGTAGTATAAGTAAAAATATTAGTAGTAGTTTAAATAAATTAGTGTTAGTAATAAAATTCGTTACAAATTGGCGTCAGTGCAGAGTATCGTTCGCGAATTTTAGTATAAATATCATTAAGAAATATCGCTCCCGTAATAATAACATTGATTGCGTATATCAATAAAAATTTAAGTTCGGGATTCGCGTGTTTGTTATAGCATTTAATCACAGCTCTTAAACTATTGTCGGGCTTTAAAAAATTTAGTATTATTAAATTTTTTTTTAAATTATTATTCGTGGTTTTTCAGAAAATGGAAGAAAACTCTAGAAAATGGAAGAAAATTCTAGAAAAATGGATGAAAAGATTTACGAAAATTTGCAGAAAATGGAAGACAATTCTAGAAGTTTACAAGAAGAAATACGAACGAGCCTTGAAAATCAAATAAAGACTATTGAGGAACAAATACAAGTTAGTGTAGGAAACCAAATCAAAATTGTGCAAGAGGAAACCCAAGCAGATATGTTAAATTTAAAAGAAGAAATTTGCGAATCTATGAATGAGAAAATGGAAGCAATAGAGGACAAACTAGAAGACAGAATGAAACTGCCTGAAGAAAGAATAAATCGAATGAATTGTCACGGCGAAGGAAGCGTCACGAGTGAAGATTTAATAATGGACCATAGGGAAGAAACCACTCACAAGTTTAAAGTTGTACTTCCAAATTTTGATGGTAAAGTTCCATGGTCATCGTACTAAAAGCAATTTAAAGCCGCAGCTACAGCTAATGGTTGGAGCAACAAGCAGAAAGCGACGTCTTTAATTGTGTCCTTACGTGGAGAAGCTCTTGGAATCTTGCAAACTGTTTCTGACCACCTACAAGAAAATTACGAGCTTTTAATTTCACGTTTAGAAATGAGATATGGAGATGCTCATCTTCAACAAGTGTATCAAGCTCAAATTAAAAGTCGGGTTCAGAAAGCTGCCGAAAGTCTTTAGGAGTTTGAGGCTGACATCGCTAGATTGACACGGCTTGCGTATTTTACAGCACCAGACACCTTCTTGGAACAGTTGGCTATTCAAACCTTTGTACACGGCCTCAAAGACAACGAAACCCAGCTGACTCTCCGGTTAGCTCGACCAAAGATATTGTATGACCTGTCTGCTTTGGAGTTTGAAGCAGCAAAACAAACATCGCAACGAGACGGTCATAAACTTTGCTGTGCTGCAGAAGTACCCGCGCTGGAAAGCATCGAGGAGATAGCGCGACGAATACTTCGGAAAAGAGGAGTGACAACTTTGAACTGCGGTGAAATAGGCGACGTACGACGGCACCGTACTAAACCTAAGAAGAGGACAAGAAGAGCGCTCAAAAATTTGGAACGAGGCGAGCAAAAGAAACAAAAAGTAATCTTATTTACTCAGACTCCGGAGATTACAATTCAAAAGGCATCGCCTAGGGAGCAATTGCATAGCATTTATCTCGATGGCAAGATCAATGGAAGAAGTGTTCAGTTACTGGTTGACACTAGAGCGACGAAGACCATCATTCATTCGTCGTCAGCAAACTTGCTGCAAGTTTCCAAACTTGTCATGACAATATTGCTGCAAGTGTGTCGAAACAAGATTGTCACAAGCTTGTTATTGCTTTTTTATTCCTTTGTATAAATGTCAACATAAAACGTTTATTACTGTACTCATTTTTATTGAAAAGCTGAATGTTTTAAAAATATTTTTGTTTATACATGGTGTTTAGTTTCGCTAGACAGCATAAAGTTATACTTTTTTAAATAGCAACTCATCAATTTTTTTATGCTGTTCGATAAAGGCTTAGAATTACTTAAATCGCTAATAAATTGCTAAAAATTACTAAAATTCTTAATCAATTGCTAAGAAATTACAAGAATTGGTATTTGTAATTAAGTTGCTAAAACCATCAATTTCAACAAAAAAGTGTTTTTTGTACCATTAATTAAAAAGTAATGCTATAACCTTTTTGACACTGCAATTGTAGGTATTGACAGAAATAACTAAGACCAAGTAAACCAATTAAAGTTTTTTACTCAAATGTTATCTTAACTTGAAATGTGATTTGCCTTGTGATGCTTGCGTGTCAGGTATAAACACATACGTTCCTAGAAAAATGCAAATCATAAATTTTTTAATAAAATCATAAATATTTGTGCTGTATTTATGGTTTAACAGTTATTCTGATGTGTTTCAGGGTTTTCAAGCGGATTAGATATCATGCGTTGCTTGTTCAATTTTTTTAGTCAGCTAGTACGTTGCTGGGCGATTGTCTCTAAGTGACTTTGAATTATGGAGTCGTAAGATGATTTTTTTCAGTACACTAAAACTAATTTAAACATTTGTTTTCCCTGATTTACGAACATTTTGAAAGTCAACGGACTGGAACAATATCAGAAGATGATTTAATTGAGTTAGAATTATTTGTGAGAAATTATCGAAAGGAACTATCTTGAAAAACTTAGATTTGGAGTTGGTCATAAAAAGTCATTTCAGATTTGTTAAAATTGCATAATGCAATGATAACTAAATCAGGTAGTTTCTAAGGTGAATCAAAATCTGGTCATGCATTGCGACTGATCTAAATAAGCACGCAAAAACTGTCTATATTTGGATGAAAGAGACCAAAAAATAGAAATTGCAGGTCATGGCATTGAAAACTAATAGTGATCCAAGATGTTTGAAGTCAATGCGAAACTTATAGCTACTCTAAAATTCTAAAATTGGTTTTAAATGGATTTGAGCAATGGGAAATTGTGCAGCAATAAGTTGAGAACCTGACTTTTGAAACCAGCTATTACTTTACCTATGAAAGATGTTTAGAGTACAACAAAATATTTAGAATATTTAGAAAAATAGGTAAATATAATGATTTGTTAACTTTTAGTGATCTTCAAGGAAAAGACAAAATGAACCTCCAAACAGTCGAGAAATTGTGTGCACTTTAACTTGCTAGTCTTTTAGAACAGAACGTGGTGTATAGTGCTGAACCAGTTGCTTATCTTAAATTTGTAACGGCAGACGTACGTGAGACACAACAATAAAAGTATTAACGTACAATGTTAGTGTGATTATTCTGTAATGTTTGTTTATCCTATTACTAATAAGCCTAATACAATGCACATTTATGTTAAAGGTGTCAGAAAACGGGATAAAGAAAAACCAATCATTGTAAGCAACAAAATAAAGTGCAACGAGAAAAGTGTGAAGTGCATAAAGTAGTACCTAAAAAATGGCGTCGCCAGAAGTTGTAACAATAGGAAACGCAGCAATGAGCGGAATAAAACCACCCAAATACCTCGTTATAAATACCAAAGAAGCATCAAATTGAAAGTGTTGGCTACAGCAATTTGAATGATTTGCCACATCAACGCAATTATATGCAAAGCCACCCGAAGTACAAGCAGCTACTTTATGGCAGTAATTGGGCAGGAAGCAATTCAGATTCAGACACAGTTTCAATTTAAACGGAGGCAAAACGAAACGATCTCAGAGTAACAAAACCAAAGTATAACAATTACTTTATACCCAAAATCAATGTTTCGTTCGAAAGATAAAATTTCTTTAAAGCCATACAAAAAGACAATGAAACCTTTGATGAGTTTCTCACAGTAATAAGAAATTTAGCTAAAACGTGTGAATTCAGAAACTTGCACGATGATCTTTTAAAAGACAAAATTATTTTTGGCATAAAATCAGAACAAATTAGAGAAAAATTACTTACGGAACTTGAATTAGACCTAGGAAAAGTAATTAATATTTGCAAATCGTCTGAACAAGCTAGTAAACAACTGCAGGAAATCGGTCAAAGTGAAAGCAGTAAAGTAAATGTGCTTAAGATAACAAGTAACAAAAAACAAAACCGTGAATTTTTCTGTAAAAGATGTGGTACTAAAAACACCAGAAAAACTTGTTTTGCTTACAATCACAAATGCAAAACTTGTAATAAAAAGGGTCATCTAGAAACATATTGTTTCAAAAACAGGAACAAAAAACATTACAAAAGTGTCAATAAAGTAAATAGTGAGCAGCAAAGTAACTCAAGTACAGAACCGGCAGCATTTTACGTTAACAAAATTAATCAAGGTATACAAGAAGATTGGCATGAGATTGTTAAGATTAATAATGTACAATTCAAAGTAAAATTAGATACATAAAAGTATCAGGTGAAACATCGTTAACATGTAAAATTAAAGATAAAACATGTGTAATTAAATTCATTATAGTAGATGAAAAAGTGTCAGCAATACTAGAAAAAAAATCATGTCAAGAATTAGGCTTAATCGTTAGAGTAGATAAGTTAAATTTAAAGACATGTCACACGAATTAGGCTGTATCAGATCATACGAATATAGACTTGATAAAAAATCCTAAATTCACTATATTGCAACCATGAAAAATACCTTATCCAATAAGAAATGATGTTAAGAAATAACTTGATCACATGGAAAAGCTAGGAGTAATCAAAAGAATAAGAGAACCTACGCCATTTATAAGTGCAATGGTTATTGTAAGAAAAAACAAAAATCTAAGAATTTGCATGGACCCAACTGATCTAAACAAAAACCTTTTAAGGAGACATTTCAAGTGTGTGTAATATTACCTATATCAAAGAACGCACAAAAAGAAATTAAAGAACATACAGCTCAAGATGAAGAACTACAAGACCTAATTAACTTGGTAAATAATAGTTTCCCAGAAGAAATTACTAAGGTACCAAGCAGTGTAAAAAAGTATTTCACGTATAGAGATGAACTTTCATACTATAACGGGTTATTATTTAAATAAAATCAAGTGATAATACCAAAAACATTTATAAAAACAATGCTAATCAAAATACATACAGAACATTTAGGAGTGCAAAGTTGTCTTAGACGAGCGCGAGAACTATTATATTGGCCAGGACAGTCTAAACATATAACGGAAGTTATTAGAAAATGTAGTGTTTGTGAAAGAACTCAAAGAAGAAACTGTAGTAAACCGTTTATTAATAAACGTATACCTCAATTACTATTCCAAATCGTCGGGAGTGACTTATTTGAGTTTAAGAGGTCAGAATATTTGTTGATAACTGATAGTTACTCTGGTTTTTTAGATTTTGTCAAGTTAAAGACACAGACTTCGGAGGAAGTTATCAATCACATGAAGTCTTGGTTTGTAGTAGATGGCATACCGCAGATATTAGAAACCGACAATGGACCGCAGTTCTCATAAAAAAAAATCAAATAATATGCTCAAGAATGGTCAGTTGAAAACGAAACATCCAGTCCCTACCATCCAAGAGGAAACGGATTAGCGGAAAGAGCAGTCCAAATAGCAAAGAGCTTATTACGGAAAACGTATTACGATGGTTCAGATATCATGTTAGCTCTATTGAATCTTAGAATCACATCCAGATGTGACGCCCTATGATCACCAAACCAAAGACTAATGAGTCGAGTCACAAGATCGACATTACCAGTGGCGATAGAGAAGTTAAAACCAACAGTTGTACAAAACGTATCTACCGAATTGGAACAACTAAGAAGAAAACCAGCTGAAAATGCGAATAGATACAAATCAAGAGAATTACCTTTGTTTAAACCAGGAAACAATGTAAATATAGAAAAATCTCATAGAAATTGGATAGGAAGAAAAGTAATACAAAATACAGAAAACCCAAGATCGGTATTAGTAAAATACAACACATAGAATACAATAATTACAAGAAATTCGAGTCATTTACATAACACAGACGCAGAAATAAACCAGCCAAAGGAAGTCACAGTATCAGTACAAAGGAATAAAGAACAGGAAAAAAACAGAAGCTACTAAAATTACACCAATCGAAAAAACACTACAAACAGAAGACTCGTTGACAAGTAGACAGGATATCAAGACGCGATCAGGAAGAGTAGTGAAACCGGTTGAGCGATTAGATTTGTAATAATTAGATTCGTTTGTTAATCATTTATTTACATTATTGTTCTGTCATTAACTGTTACTATATAGGTATAATGTTAAAAGAGAAAAAGGGGGATGTAACGGCAGACGTACGTGAGGTCTTGTAGACCCCATGCAGATCTAGAGTGCCGTACTTTTTTTGTCGATACGCTTGCGCAGCCAGTCGTTGCAATACCCTCCCCTCAAATGTTATGCTGTCGCGTGCAGCGCGAATTTTAGTCGTTGTTGTGAGTGTGAGGAATCTACATCGCTGCAATTTTGCTTGGGGTCTGACAAACCCCACCCAACCATTCACGCGACATTTTGTGAGATACTTGAAGGTAAAGAATTTTGGTTTATTTCTTTGATTTTTGTGCCAAAAATAAACAAATTTTAGCTGTCATGGCATCTGGTTATTATGAAAAAGAGCAAGAACGTCTATTAAACTTCTGGAAAGAGTTGAATGAAGAAAAAGAACATTTCATTCAGTGGAAGTAAAATTAGTATTGAAAACTCTCAGGAGGCTGAAGAACTACAGGACAATATTACAAGCGCAGATTACGAACATGAAGTTGACGATGCTTAGGGAAATATTCTTGAAGAGGAAGACAGTTCAGACGATGATCAATTAGATACAAGTACTAGTACACATTATAAAGGTAAGGACGGCACGAAATGGTTGAAAACATATAGTAATAAGCGGGTTCGGACCAGGGCGGAAAATATAATAACGCATTTACCAGGAGTTAAGCGAAGTGCACGAGATTTGAAAACACCTCTTGATTGCTGGCTATCATTTATTGATAATGACATAATTTCAGACATAGCAAAATACACTACAATAAAAATAAGACAAAAAGCCGTAAATTACAAACACAAGGACTTTTCAATGATGCCAATGAAGTGGAAATTAAAACGTTATTTGAATTACTTTATCTTGCAGGTGTGTTCAGGGCAAACCACAGGAATTTAGAAGATTTGTGGAAAACTGATGGCACTGGCATAGATATATTTCCCGCAACCGTGTCGGCCAAAAGATTTATGTTTTTGATTACTTGTCTACGATTTGATAACGTCGAAAACAGAGCGGAAAGACTGACAATAGACAAACTTGCTCCAATAAGAGCGATCTTTGACAAGTTGGTCGACAACTGTCAATCTGCATATACTCCAAGTGAGTATCTAACCTTAGACAAAAAGCTCGAGTCGTTCCGAGGCAGATGTTCCTTTCGGCAATACATTCCAAACAAGCCGGCGAAATACGGCACAAAAATACAAGCTTTGGTTAATGCTAAAACATTTTATACTTTGAATATGGAGGTATATACAGGAAAGCAGCCTGATGGGCCATTTCAAATGAGTAACACTCCAAAAGACATAACTCTTAGAATGGTTGCACCAATTTCAGGAACTAACCGAAATGTTACTTTTGTTTCAGGAACTCACAATAATCATAAACTCACATTTGTCGGTACTCTAAGAAAAAACAAGCTACAAATTCCTTTACAATTTCTCTCAACTAAAAACAGGTCAGTGCCTTCCAGTTTATTTGGTTTTCAAAAAAACATAACTATCTTGTCATATATGCCTAAGAAAGGCAAGAATGTTTTACTTCTTTTATTGTTACATCATGATGATACAATTAGTGAAGATTCCGGCGAGAAGATGCTTTCTGAAATTATAAGCTTTTATAATTCAGCAAAGTCTGGGGTTGATGTAACAGATAAACTATCTGCATTCTATAACATAGGTCGCAACAGCAGAAGATGGCCCCTAACAATTATGTTTTATCTGCTAAACACTGCTGGCATCAACTCACAAGTTTTGTATAAGTTTAATACCGGCGATCAGAAAATGAAAAGACGAAATTATTTAAAACATTTAGGGTTGACTTTAGTCAAAGAATATGCACAAGCTAGGAAAAACAATCCCAGGATAAAACGAGTTTTGAGAGAAAAAATTAGCAGCATATTTGGAGAACAGTCGGAACAACCCCCAAATAAAAAAAAACCAGTTGGTGTTCGTGGTCGATGTGGCGTTTGTCCTCGAAGGATGGATAAAAAAACACAATATTCTTGCCATAAATGTAATATTTTTCTTTGTTTAGACCATGCTGTTATGCAATGCGAATCCTGTGCTCATACATCCAATGCTGTATAATGTACTACGAGCGTGTACCTATTCGATCAATTTCCTTATACTTCATGTTATGTTATTCTTATTTTTTTTGCCAATGTTTTAGAAAGTGTTATTTTTTAGTTTCTGTTTTCTAATTTGTTTTAAATTGGCGTTCCATAAGATTTATATTTTGAAAAAAGCACGTCTATATTTGACCAGATTGTGTGCCCTAATTTTTGAACTTATTGACTTATCTGTTTCTTGTATTTTTTTTGTTCTGTTCCAAGTTTTTTCAAGTCAAAAAGTTGTTTAAAACACGTTTTTAGCATCTTCAAAAATACTGTGATTTTTTTTAAATAATAAAACATTTAAGACTCTAAATTTCTAGTGTTTTAATAAAATATGATATTTTTTCAAATAAAGACCATCTAAGTTTAGTTGCGTATTTGTTCAATCCAAATGAGGCCAAAACAAATAATTTTAGTCAAATAATGCCTAAAAGTTTATTTTGTCCCAGATTATGACTTACAAACATTGAGGTCCGCTAGACCCCACCTGACCGCTAAAATAACTTTTGACCACCCGACCGACGCCGGGTTAAAAGTGTTCTTTATCTAAATTAAGCTTTCATCGAACAAGGTTGCTACTTAAAAAAGTGTAACTTTATGCTGACCAGCGAAAACTAGACACCCTGTATAAACAAAAATATTTTTTTAAACATGCAACTTTTCAATAGAATTGAGTACAGTACTAAACATTTCTTGCTGACATTTATACAAAGGACCAAGTAATGGCGAACCATGTATATAATAGACAAACAAATAATTAATTTAGTTTACAATAATTTCAAAATTATTTTAGTAAAATATGTTTAGTAATCGAAAATAATTGAGAATAGTATATTTTACAAATTATTTATGTTAGTGTTTAAGCTTCAAATTTGTACTAATTTTCAAATAGATTATGTATTTTGCCTAATTTTGTAGAATTGCTTTAATTTTAATAAAGTCAACAATAATAACTTTACGGTACAATATTCAAATTTTATGCTGATTTAAGATTGAATTAAAAAAAACATTAATTTGTATAAATTTAAATACAATCTCAATAACCGGTGTTTTATTTTGACATTTTATGTTTCTTTAATTTTTTTTAAGTTGTCTAAACGTTTTGATAAATATTTTAGAAAAAATATTGAATTTCTCATACAAAACGACTTGTAAAATGTTTTAATGTTTATAAAACATAGATGGAAAGTATTTTTGTTGAAATCAAAATACTTGGAAACAGTTTTGAAATTAAGGTTCAATGAATTGCAAATTTAAAAATAATCAAAACAAATAAAATAAGCTTTCGTAACGTTAAGCAGCAATAAGAAATTATTAGCTATAAAATAATTTAGATTTCAAACTTTTAAGAAGCATGTAACAATTATAACTTTTTTTTTTAATACTTAATAAATTAATTTCTATTAAAAGTATACTGCAATAACTCATTTAAAAATGACATTATCTTAATTACCAGCGACAAAATAGAACATAGATTTACGTAATTTATTTAAAATACAAAGAATATTAAAATTACATTACGAATAAAAATAAGGA
The DNA here is from genome assembly GCA_035610365.1 of Aquatica leii. NCBI lineage: Eukaryota > Metazoa > Arthropoda > Insecta > Coleoptera > Lampyridae > Aquatica > Aquatica leii. The sequence continues at coordinate 104,051,137 of CM069436.1, read as the reverse complement.
TTAGAATAAATAGTGTAATGTAACTAACGTCAATGCTAAAGGATTAAATAAATGGATTCGTAACCTAATCGTGTTGCGTGATATATAAGCACCCCTAACGTTAATGTGAATCTATTAGGTATAATATATACGAGTATGTACGTAAAATCGTGTTATTAAAAGAAACGTTTTATAATGCAAAATTTACACAAAACGCAATTTATCTGAGAATTTAAAAGTCGCTTACCTTCATAAACTGCACGTGTTTTAAAGTAGAAATCTCTCTTACCTGTAATAAGAAAAAATAAATATTAATAATTGCGAAAAAAATATTTTGGAAATTACTCACAAGATCGTCACAATTTTTGTAAATTTGCGTTTTTCTGGTACTCTTTTACAAGTTACGTAAAGATTTTTTTGATTAAAGCAAACAGAGTTATTTAGTGTTCAAAATAAAAATTAAGAAAGTACCCGTACACACGTCACAATCTCGATTTAATAATATAATAATGAAAATTCAAAACAATAACTGTAAATGCTTTTCATAATTTTTTTTGTTAAATAATTGAAACACAATTATATTATAATTATAATTTGGTAATTGCATTTTAGGACAGGAGTCTTATCACAAACGCACGTACAACTTCGGTCGACGAACGCGAACTGGCCATGTAGATAAAACAAACATTCAAAAAAAGATAAGAGAAACAATGCTTAGAAACGTGTACCAACAACCTGTTCAAAATTTTCTTATCGTCATTATTGAATGCACAAAGAAATATTATAAATAATACGTAAGCAATACGGGTTAAAAGTCAATGTGTCATTCTGTAAAAAATTCATTTTTGTTTATTTTTAGAAATATTTATTTACTACAATTTTCATTTTTTTTATATATAGAAAATGACCGTAAACTTAAATTAATTCATTAATTTCATCGTTTATTTTAATGTTTATTATATGAGTTGTTTAATTTAATTTTTTATTTTATTCATAAAATTTTACACAAAAGGACCAAAAACATTTACATCTCCTAAGGTTGTTGACACGGTGAATGAAAGTAAACTATTACACATTTCTGTTGAGCAGTTTGCTGACTGCAAAAAAAATGTTATCGAACAGAGCGTAGCTGCTATTCTAAGAACTGTAAGTTTTTTTTTCAAGTGTATTAAATACTACCCAAAAGATAACGTATTTACAAATGTTTAAATGTAGGTAATGTTACGTAGGTCAGTCATCATACTTCAATAAATAAAAAATACTGCAAAAAAAACTAAAAAGGTTTCTGTAATTTTTGGCTGCTACAGATGCGCCCTACTAAATGAATACAAAAAAATTGTTCAAAATGTCGTTCATTGGCTAAAATATAAACGTTCAGACGTAGCAAAAAATGCTTTACGTGCATAAATAATTGCACATTGTGTCTAATTGTATTTAAAAATGGTTAACGAGGCGACTTAAATGTGAGAGAATTCTATCGTGCATAGACGACATTGTTCTGCAAACTTAGAGGAGTATCATCAAATTCTCGCCAAAATTTGTTTTTGAAAAAAAGTTAAATACAAGTTTCTGGTGAAATTGAATTTTGGAAAAGTCTGTTTCAGTTCAAACATACGCATTGTGGAAATTCATCACGCGAATTCTTCTTAGACAACACTAACTCAAAAGTAATTTGGCACTAAAATCGAGGTCCAAAACTTTTTGTTACTGCAACTACTTACAAAATTAGGTCACGGTTCAAAATCAACATCGCTTAACTGTTGAACTTGTTGGACATCATAAGATAATAATTTTTCAAAATGCTGTGTACCGTACTGTAAGACTGCAAGCTATTTCTTTAAAGTAAGTGTTGAGCCAATAGCCTATGCCGCATCTCGCATTTCAAACGTTAACTGTTTTTATCTTTCCATTCCTCTTTTTTTATATCTTGTAACGTTTACATTTTTTTACGTTTGAATACGTCTGTTTTTAATTAACATTTTTGTATTCACTGTTATGTAAATTCTTTTGCGCAATAAAGTTCACGCACTGACATGCGTGTGAGCCTTCTTCTTAAGCACAAAGACATCTTACGTTTAGAAATGAGGTGAAGTAGACATTTTTTTGCGTGCTGCAAAAAGTGGAATTACCACTTATTTAATTTGTGTTTGTGAATTTTTGCCCCAATGGTGAAAATTATTTATGCTGGCGTTCGTTGTAGCACCGCATTTGTTCGTAGCACCGCATTTGTTAGTAGCATTTGCATTTTGTTGTATTTACGAAAAATAGAATAAAAAACCCGTAAATTCGAAGGGGTAAGTCATTTTTGTTTTGATCCGAATTGTATAATTCATCGCAATTTACGTTTTAGTTTTTTTTCTTTGTTCCGGATTTTTGGTTTCGTTCTTATACGATGTTTTTGAGTATGAAAGTCTTATAAATACGATTTCGATCTTTATACGTCTGCGATTATGGAAATTACGATCTACGATTATCAATTTTATCGATTCAAAGGCAAGATATCAATCAAATCTTCGTGAAAGATACGATTTATGGAAATTGCATCATATTGCACCAATTCAATGAGTCATGACCACACCTTAATAGAAGCTGCGCAATTCGTAAGTTATAAAACCTTCAATGACACGTATGTAGATAATCTGTAATTATTAGTTTTAAGTTTTGTTTTGGTTTCAATATTTAACCATTTTAATATAAAAAAAAATATTGTGGCGTCCAACTTATAAAATCTTTTGTATTTATCAAATTCAAAATTATTAATCTTAAGTAACGTAAGAATTCCCACGACTCTAATTAAATAAATATGAAAATTCTCATTGTTCTTATGTAGTTTGTTTTTTTAATGGTTTGTAATAAATATTTTTGTGAGCTGGCTGGTGCATTATTTAATTTATGTGTTATGCGTTTGTATTATGTTACATATTTGGCACCGATTATTTGTGTGATGTTACAATCTCTGTCCCTTAATGCACCAGTAATTCAGACTATCCAAGTCATTGTTGGCCTTCTACTACTTTTTTGTTTTGTTATGTTAAAAAGATGATAGGTTAAAATTTTTTGAGTATCAAAATTGTTCTGGGCACTCCCACCTTTTGTCTGCGATTGTCAATTTTTATAAGCGCGCATTTTATTCACTTTGCGGTAATATTTGGTGCAACACAAACCTCTACGCCTAAAAAGGCTTTCACCATTAAGTTATTTCACGTGAATATGCAAATTGATTTTGTGTCTATCTAAGCGAAATTCTATTTGGGGTGAGTATTCGGGGTTTAACTTAATTCTTTCTTAATTGTCTATAGCGGATTTCCATACCTCCAATAAGTTTCCTTTATCGGCGAAGATAAGAAGCAGATGGACTATTTGGGGACAAATTTTATGACGTCACGTTACTATAACTTAACTATTCACACCATCAAGGAGATGGAAACCTTTAAAGTTGCAATTTCTTTAGGGAGGAAAAGCCACTATCAATTGCTACACTAAGTCGAGGAAAAACGCTGCACATTCGCCATCTCAAGTGATTGTATGTTTTGAAAACAAAATTTATTTGTGTTAGCGCCGTATGTACGTTTTGTGTTACATCTAATGTTACGTTTCAGGTAATACAAGTACGGAATTAACTAATCCCCTGCTGGATAAAACCTAACTGTATTACAATTTCTAATTTTACGATTAGTGCTTCGTTGGTCATGTCGATTGTTGACCGTACGTACATGATAGATTGTTAATTAATTATAAGATCATTTTGTGCGTCACAAAGTCGTATGCAGTGCGCGTTGAGTTTTTAAGTTTTTATTTGTTTTTGTTATATACTTTTGCAATTTTAAATTTATGAATATAGAGTCATTCGTTCTTTGAATGTAAAAGTTTAGACCGAATAGGGCAGTTTACTGTACGACGTGTTGCCCAGTATAAAACGCAACTATATTTAGTCCGACCCATGTCGCGTTTGGAACATTTATGTAATTATATGTATGTACTTCCTTTGGAATTATTGTCTGTGATAAAATAAGTATAGTTTCTGTGCGATTACTTCTGTCGTTATTTGTTCTTTTCCATTTCCGGGTAAAGTTAAACGATATCTCCCTAATTTAATATTTCATCGTTTTGACGCCTTTTTAGATTTAATTTAAAATTTTGCATCACAAAGCCTGCGACTCTCTCTCCGGAAACAACTGTATTAGCCATTGTTTATTTTTTTTGTTACACGAAAACCAGTGTAACGGTTTGTTAGGATATAATTTAAATCTTGCTTAAGCCATTTTTTTTAGTAAAATTTTAATACTTCCACTTACATAAAAGAAAAGAAAGTAAAATTTTGATTTTGTAGATAGAAAGAACGCTATTAGTACTCTTAAGTCTTTCCACGCACGCCAATAAAGTTTATTTATGGCAATTTACGCAAATTATGTTACGTGTCATTCGTATTAATGTTTCGCGTTTTCATAATTTAATAAAATGTTTGCCACGTCACGTCATTCACCTCACTGGTTGGATATTTTGGATTTATTTGATACCTACGCGGAAAGTTTGTAAATTTGCTGTAAATGGTTTGATTTTGATAGAAACCTTGTAAGTGGTTGCTTTTTATTTAATTTTTTATCGTTGATGTTTTTCTTACGTTTTTAGCAATTTTATTGAAATGATGGTTTATCACGTATATTAACAGAATTAAGGCAATTATTTGACCCTCACAGGTATGACGTCAAGCGTCATGGTTGTTTTTGTTAAACTATAATTATTAATAGCGAATTAGATGGAAGTCAAGGTCTTCTGTTCAATCCCGTTACCAGTGTTGGGTAAAATCCCGCAATTGTGGATCTGATTTAGATTCTTACCTACATAAGTAACTTGATCAAGATTAACTTAATAAATCTAGATCCAAGATCTAGATCATTTGGATCTAGATCCTACCCATCATTGCTCGTTAGTAAGAGTAGAAGTAGAATTTCTCTAAAATGGTGTCGCATACAAACACTAGGATTGATGACCTCAGAGGGTTTGCTCAATTCGAATTTTGCACAGCTGTGGATGCCTGTAAAATATCGTTTATCAAGGCGACTGACTTGCACTACGCTGCAACGTTTAATTTCTATTATTTCGTTGTAACTATGTTACGAGATTTTATCTACGTTTATATTATCTATTGAGCTTTAAGTGTTATTAATTTTGTTATGCGGTACTGCCCTCAGCTAATATTATTCGTATTTTATTAGCTAATAGACAAAGCAACTAGAAGTAACGCTTTTATTTTATATCTTAAAGATCATGTCTCGCTAGACAAAAACTAACGTTTACACAGTTGTTTGCCTCCTCGTTAATGATTGTTTGCTTGTATCTTATTTTTTGGACAGCGGGTTTGTATGTATGTACACTTGGTATCTCCAAGTCAAAGATTTTTTCCGATACAACAAAATGTCGTCTATTTTTTTCTTTTCCGATTATAGTAATTTCAATCACGCCAACTCACCGATATCGTAACTAACGGCATGACGTGGTTGTTACGAACAGAATTTGTTGTAATAAAAACATTGATTATAAAAGCTTAGCATCAACTAAAAAAATCAAAACAGAAATAAATCAAGTTATCAAACCGAGTTTTAAAAAAAACTAATTTAGAATGTATACCACTTAACGTTACATCTTCTTTTATATATTTAGTTAAAGTTGTTACGTGCGAAATTTTCATAACGTAATACCCTGAATATCGAATTAAAATTAGATTCTGGTTTTGACGCCCTCTGCCGATCTTTTTGGGTTACTGACAGGTTGCGGATTCATTTTGAAGCTGTCAACTACGTGAAACGGTTTGTGTCGTAAATTTGACCTGATTCCTAAAATTCTAAGTGCATCCACCGTGATGAGTACGAAATTATAAGTCACTTACGAATTTATTGTAATCTATTCGGCACAGGGTAAGATATTTTGCATCCGGTTTATTAGGATTCCTTTGTAATTTCTGTATTAATTTGATAGCCGTTTCACATGTTCGATTCAATAAAAAACAATGAAAAATAATTACTATTGGTTAATGCCGTTACCGAACGCTTAAGATTTTGGGAAGGCGGATTATCCACAACGAAAACGAAGTCTCGACAAGCATTACTTTGGAGATGTTGTTTCTTATACACCAGTCGATTGCGTTACCACCCACCTGTTCGTAATTAAATTTAACAGCATTCGATACAATGGGTTTTTTATATCTCCTTTAATTTTTTATTATTAACGATTTTGCAGCTTCCTATCTTCGTGAGTTATTGTGTGACACGATTTGCTATTCAATATCTATTCTAAGCTACTACCGGGGAAAACGTTTTCTTCGCACAAGTAGGTACTGGATTTTGGTTAAGTCAGTTTGATTATTTTTCTTCGCTGTCATAAAAGTCACTCACGGAACTTTGGCTAATGGTAATTTTCGTAATTACGTTTACTGTTACAATACCATTAAGGTAATTTCAATTATCATTTTGTGTGTATCGCATGCTGTGTATAAACAATATTTATTACAAAATTTTCTTCGCTATTTCGATTCAACTTAACCTATGTATTGTGTGTTGCCGATATTTCTGACGTTTATGAATTGAGAAATTATACATAATCCTGTTAATCTTCTTCTACGTTACTACATTAAAGTTTTTATACCTGTTAATTTTTTTTTATGGTAACATACTTTTCTCCTTTAATTGTGGTTACCCGAACACCAGAGTAACAAGCATTACGAACCTAAAAATTCGTTACAAGTTTGGACCGTCTGTCGTGATCGAGGCAGAAGTGTTAATTAGAATTGATCTGGCGCCCTTTTAATTATAATTCCCTTGAACCTCCCCTATCTCCGACTGTGTGAGTTGGCCGTGCAAGGTTTGTAAGACCTAAAGCTTGTAACAAAGTCCTGTTTTGGCTACAACCGTAGATAAACGTAATCAAGAACATAAAATACTTTTTGTTAAATTAGGTCAACACGAAGAAATAAATGTTGGCATCTTTTGTAATGATTTTACTAACAATTTATGGTATCGATGATGGTAAATTAAATAAAACAATCAACTTATTTAAATAGTCAGGACTGGCTTGAAAAGTCTAATTGCAAATATCTCAGAAACGAACCATCATCCCAAGTCCAATCATCCAATCTTAAATATAAACCTTCCCCATTTCCTTCCATCGCTTTCAATTTTATGCGATACTAATCCATGCTAACCCTGTTTTTGTTTTGAAATAGTTGTTCCAGCGAATTAGTGGTTGTTTTCTTCTTCTTTTGTGCTTTTATGGCCTCAATTTTATTACTTTACGGCTTCATTGGGTTACATCACTTTTGGCTACATGCTCAGCGTATCTATATTTTAGAGATGATTTTTTTCCTACACGTAGTGGTTCTTACTCTGTCATTTCTTACTCTATCTCTTATTGTTATTCCTATCATAGATTTTGCAATTTCTCTTTGAACAACTCTTAGTATTTCTATATTGTGTGGTTGTCCTTTTCTTTGTCTCTCAGCAAACAACAACTTAGGCCAGATTTTTCAGACAAAATCAAAACAACACAAACATGAACCAAAAAAGACTGACAACCAAATTAATTCTGCAAACAATCATGAACCAAAATAACATAATAGAACTACAAAAAGCTAGGAAATAAGAAATATCATTAAAATGCTCAGTTATGAAATTACTGCACTTCGACAACAAATTACCAACCTTAATAGGTCAGTATTAAATTGCGGCATAGAACAGAGCGGACATAATTTAGCATACCGGTCTATAAAATGGAAACATAATATTAAACATCACAAAGTCGAGAAGTACGATCGAGACTTTATGCAAGACTCAACTTTAAAGATAGAAAACTATAACGGCTCTATACCAATAGCAGCAACCTACTGTCCCCTAGTTACAGAACAAACAGAAAAGGTTTTTAGGAGTATTTCAAATCTTTAAGCCAAGCATTTGCATTGGAAATTTTGATTCATTTCTCCAATAAATAAAGCTCTGCAATTAATAGTAACTCATTTAGACCACCCACCTACGACTAAATCTAGCTACTGGTCAACGGATCCAGCAAACATTCCAGTCTGCTTAAATTTCTTTACTACTAAAGGTATTAAGCAAGCGCACCTGCGCGTTGAACGAAGGTATGACCTCTGCTTGGATCATACTCTCACAATATTAACCATAAGTACATTTATAATTCCTAAAATCCTAAAATTAAACTGCTGCAATTACACAATTAATAAAGTAATTGGGACTTCTTTCGTGAGGTACTTAAGAAAAATGCTTAAACATAAAAAACATAAAACCCCGGATGACATAAAAATAGCAGTAGAAGATTTTTTAAAAACTATACAAAATGCGGCTTGGAAATTAACATCCACCCTACCATATAATTCCATAAAAATAAGGTACCTAGCAAAAATCGCTAACAAAATAGCAAAAAAAAGAAGATTACGCGAAAAATGCCAGAGAAAAACGACGCCGAAAAAGCCGAAATATTTGCCAATCACCACAGCAAATTTTTTTACCTATTACCTGAAGTACATTGTATTGATGAAGAAGGTATAGGTAAGTTTTTAGATGCCCCGCTACAACTGTCACTGCCAAACCAAGCCATCAGAGTAAAATCTGCCCTTAAAGATCAATAAGGTACGACTTAATAACGGGAAAACTCCTGAAAAAACTCCCACCCAAAGGGTTTACAATACTAACAACGATATGTAACGTGATCTTAAGAACTGCACATTCCACTACAATAGCCAGTTGCCTAAATTATCCTAATCCATAAACTTAACAAACCTCTTAACCTAGCAGAGTCCTACAGGCCCATAAATTTATTCACTCTAATCTCAAAAATCTTTGAGAAGCTATTACTCAAAAGAATAACTTCAACTCTTAAACAACAACACCTCATACAAGATCATCAATTCGGTTTCCGCAGGCAGCACTCAACAATTTAAAAGTTTATATAGCGGTAGTTGTCATTAACAACACATCTGAAACCAAAAATATTGCAGTGCGGGTTTTCCGGACGCCAGCCAGATATTCGATAAAATTTGGCGCAAAAGTTTAAATGTACAAACTAAAACAATGGCTGCTTGACAACATATCTAATACTACGTTATCAAACATAAAGGTGTATTTACTAACCTGTTTCCTATAGACTCTGGTGTGCCCTAAAAAAATGTACTGGAACCAATGTTATACTCGTTGTATACAGCAGACCTACCAACTAGCGAAAAAGTTTCAATTGCAACTACTAGCTACAGATGAAGATCCAGCAAGAGCCTCATCAAAACAAACCTACTTTAACGTCATTCAGGAAATAGCAAATTAAAACTAATGATATTAAATCCGTACACTGTGACCTGCGTTTGAAAGTCAGCAGTTTTCTTTTATGACAGACCCCATAAATAGATTCAGCTGGCTGAATTTGCGTTTTCTTTTTTTTTCTTTCTCGATTTGTTAGCTCGGTGTAACCATCGTTTAAAATCGATTGGTTGTTTAAGTAATCTTTGGTAATGGACACAGTATTCTGAATTTGTTTTAATGTAATTTTAGATTGAGTTTACTAAGTTATTTTACGATTTTAAATTCAAAGTTACAATGTAAATTGTTGATAAAGTTTTGTATTTCGTTACGCCGTGAACCATCTGATTTCGCGATTTTGTTTATTAAGTATTTCACTTGGTTTGTTGAGAATTCCAGTTGGAATTTAGGTTTCCTTTCTGAGATATGATCGTAATTAATTATATTTTCGTCGTTTGTTTATTTTAAGTTGGTTCAAAAGTTCTTTGTTCAAGTGCATTCTCAGTACAGTCGTACTTTGATTTCTTTGTGTCAATCGTTTAGATTACGTGGAAAAAATTAAGTCATTATCTTAATTTATTAGGCAGTTTAAATTCTTGTAATATAATATTTTGTCAATTTGACATTTTCACGTACAAGCGAACTGCTGTGTCCTAATGCTATAAATATGACGTAATGAGGACTGATTGCCTCTTTATTACACTTCTTAATAAGAGTGTTTTCGTTCTTGAAATTTCGAACACAGCCTTTGTGGAAAGGGTATTCGAGAAAAGTTGATATATGGATGAGGATTCGATCGTGGGAAGAGAATTAGAAATACCGGGGATCGTGAGATGTAGTAGAGTGAGCAGGGTACTTTGCCCTATCGTTATGCCTTACCGCGGAAGTTAATTGGTACCGTGAAAATTAAGTGTGGTGATGAAAATGTTAATTTGTTTTCAAATTTCGTAATGTACGGTTTATTTAGACGTCACGGTATCCAAAAATAAACAATCACGCTTGAGGGATTTAGTTTCGATGTTTTAAGTAGAAAAATCCCTTTTCTTCGCCATTGTGCGGTTTAAAATTGTGAAATAAATCTTCCGCTGGTGACCTATTGTTTGGGAGTTCCACGGATCCCACATTCGACTACGATACTTTTGGGGGAGCGACCGAAGTCCATCTGATGTTGTAGCTTTGAAAACCACTGTGACCCGCCGCTTATCTGGTATCTCCAATTAAGAAAAAAAAAGGTATTTAACGATTTTGGTTATTATCGTGTAGTGACCCGCGATTATAATGCAGTAAAAGCTTTGAATTTGAGCCAATTGAATTACGACTAACGTTAAATTTATTTATTTCAATGAACGCTTAAAGTGTTTGCGCGAAATTAAAATAAATTAACTTTGTATTGGTGCGTTCGAAAAGTAAATCGTATTCCCGAATATATGATAATGTAACGACTTATAAACTCTATTTTGTTTAGTTCGAATTAAAGTTCGGACATATATTTTATAATCTGTATTGTTCTTAGTTATTTGAATTATTTAATTTCTTATGCGGTCAAGGCCTTGAAATTTATTTGCGTTATGTTTTATTTGAAAACGTCGAGTTAACGCTATTATTGTAGCATTTTCTTTTTATAAATTTTGATTTAATGTTTTGTGTGTAGAATGTTCAATTTTGTTTGGTTTTGCTTAAGATTATTAATATTTTTTATTTTATTAAAAATTTGTTTACTAATCATTATTTTTTTTTGTTGTTTAATATTCAATCAATAAATGTTAAATTGTTAAATGTAAAGAGCTTTTATTCATTTAGCTACCGCATACGTAAATTTTTGTTTTTAAGTGTATTTCAGTAAAGTTACAACTCAAGGTAAGTTCTGGGGTTGTAACCAACCAGATGAGCTTTCGGATAATCAGAGGTTTGAAAGCTACCCTCATCGTGACCTTGATTGGCGCCCTTACCGATTTTTGACTATTTTACCGTTTTAGTTCAATTTTACGTCGATCGCGTTTCCAATTTTTCACGGAATTTTAAATTACAACCCACCCCCTTCTCCATTGAGCTAGTGGCACAACCCCGTTTATGTTACCGCATTTCAGGCAGTGACTTTGTGTTAATTTTGGCATGTAACAACACGTCACTTTTACCAAACGGAAAGCTACTTGTCCGCTTATCACCATTAGCAAAAGACTGGTCCCACAATCTGACAACGCGAGGCACTTAGGTACTTGGATCGAGGTCTAACGTGGAGAATCTACATATGGATCAAACAAAAACAACTTAATCTAAAGTTTAGTAAGCCCTACTAGCTGCTTGGTAGATATTCACAACTCTATCCATAATAAATTCCTTATTTATAAATTTATACTCAAACCGATATGGGTATGGGTGAGTGCCACCTGTCAAAGAAGAAATAGTAAAAGTTACATCGTCAAATTAGAACTTCATCCAAATACACTGGCGTACAACATACATAAAACCGTAGGTTTAAATGGCAGTATACTGTTGACATGTAGACTAGATTTTAAACTAAAATTTTCTAAATTAAATATTCAGCATTGTTATGTGCTATAGTTGTAGCTGAGGGGACGTTAAAGAACATTTGTCTCTATTGTCACACCACCATTTAACTCTAGTAATTTACTTATGGTTTCTTGAACAGAATGTAAATAGCAGTTAACAATGGATAATATACCAATGATTTCATTAATCTTACAATTAACATTTATGCCTTCGTAAAGTAAAACCTTAATAAGCAAGGTTGCCCGGTAAAGAAAGATTAATAAAAAAATGCTTACAAGTTTAAAGGTCAATTTTACCAAGATATTTAATTTCTTGTCATACGAATAGCGCGCAGTCATGTTGCCCACTCAAGAATTAAACTTCGTAAAATAAACGAAAAAAAACGTTTTCTGGACGAAATAAGTACTTTTTATTTACTTATTTACGATTATTTTATTTTAAAAAATATAATAAAAATACTCACATTAGTGTATTTACACAAAAATTAGTTCTATTTTATTTCAGATATAAAAAAAATATATAAAACAAGATTAATATTACTTTTTTTTCACTTAATGTGTTTTATATATTTTTTTAACTTTTAACAAACTCTAAATTTTTACGTAGGAAATGTTTTATTTTGCCCGAAGGATAAACTGGTACCGTACATATTCGTTTTAATTACTTTTTCACATATAAAATTATACTAAAAATTAATTTTCTACACTGTAAAAACTTAATTTATTTAGCTTACAAAATCTTAAATATAAATTTAAAAAAAAATGTAAAAAATTATTCCATTACAAAAATATTTTAATAAAAAGTTTAATCTTTTAGAATTTGATTTATTTATAACAAACTTAAAATTATAATTTCAAAGTGTCACGTATAAGAAATACTAACAAGTACATAAATAATTTTGTGTAATATTAAATAACAACTACACTTTATAATAACTTATTACAAACTTTCACCACATAACTTAATGTACAAAATATCAAACTTATTACAAAGATTTCCGAGATGAAACGACTAATTATATTAGGATGCTGTTAAATTTATGCTCAGTTTAATTAATTAAATTTATTTCGTTTTATATTAAATAGATTGTGGTTTCCTTTAAAAAAAATCGTAAAAACACTTTCAAATGCGTAAATAAATCTAATATTAAATAATATAGGATTAATCTTGCGAATAAGTTTTTTTTGTAAACACAAACATAAAATCGCATTTAAAAAAAAATAAATAGTGGAAATTGATAAAATACATTTTGCAAAACTCTTTCGACAAAATCTCAAGTTAGTTTGTCAAATTGTGAATTTATGCACTTAAATCTTCTGAACGAAACTTATCGATTTTATGCAAAGTTGCGATTTATTCCCATTTTTTGTTGCCCCACGGTAAGATTGTTATTTGTAGATGCACGAAATACAATTGCGTTATTTTTCAAATATATGCGTTAAATATTTTATATATAAAAGTAAAATCGTGTTTAAATAAAAAATAAAAAATTTATTTTTACATATCAAAATGATTTATTGTCAAACCATTTTAAATTAAAAATATTTTATTTGTCAAAATTATATTTTGAGTTAATCTGGACCATATACATACATATATAAACAAAGGTTTCTTAAATTTTGTATAAACAACTAAAAAATAAGATTTTAAAAAACAATGTAAAACACTGGTACTGCAATTGGATTATGAAATTTTATAAAAAAATCAAAGAAAAACTTTGAAATTGTTTAAACTACAAATCTAATTTTATGATTACAAAATGATTAATTAAACTGAAAAGTCAAAAAACAATTTTTAATTCAATGTCTAATTTGCACAAAAAAAATTTACCCAAAAGTTGTTATAAAACAAAACAATAAATTTTAATTGGAGTATTTTAGGCAGTGATCTCTGATTCTTTCTAAATACAAAAAAACATTTTCAGAACCTGAAAAAAACTGATTGATTGCGCTGTGAGGTCTTGCTTTTATAAACTAAAGTTTGGGTGTTTTTAAACATACTTTGATTGTCGGTTTCTAACACGTGTTGCAGCACCGCTGACTTTAAAGATTGTTTAAGACGAGTGTATCTTTAATGCTGTTTAATACGAATTCCCACGCTTTTAGCCGTTTTTCCTATAAATGTAACGCCGTCATATTGAAAAACAATAACTTTCACTAGATTTAAGAGTTGACTCAATTTAGAAAGAGTAAAAACACAGTTAGGTTTAGTCCGTGGTACCTTTGACAGATAAACTATAGACACTGGTTGAGCTGTAGATTCTGCTGTAACCTTTAGTTTCACAGACGTTGTAACGAACCCTTACTTGTAACATAGAGCTATTGATATTAGAATTAGAATTGTTTATATGCTTAACAATTCTCGTGTTGTAAATCAAAGCGCATGTTATCCCTGCTTAAAGCCGCTTGAGTCTTTTTGAACCGTCCGTTATAAAACCGAACACGCAACAACAAAACGTCAAATTCAGTTTGAACTCAGTTCGAATTAGAATTCGGGTCCAAGAGCCGCTTGCAGAATAATACATATAGGCTGTTTTAAATAAGTTAACCAAACCTCCGAGGAGATACCGCTGTAACGTGCACATTTTTTCGATTGATTAGGTCTGGTTTTAATTAACATTTTTGTGTTCACTATTAATATAAATTCTTTTGCGCAATGCATTTGACGCACAGCACATGCGTTATGAGTTCTTCTTCTTAAGTCATTCGCCATCTTGCGTGCGTTTGTCACCGCGTGAGGACGTGTTCGTCCTGCACAGCGTGCAGAAAATGTCCACATGTTAAATTTGTACGGTGGACTGCTGCGTTCGTCGTATGTAATAATATCCGCTTTCGTTCGTTTAAATTTACGCCTTCGTTTGTTTAAAGAAACCCGTAATCTAAAAGGGTTTCTTCTTTTTATTCTGTACGTACGAAATGGAAGTTTTTTTTAACTATGGGTTACGATATACGACTACGTTTCTGATTTATTCGATGCTTTTCGATTTGTGTACGTATGAATTTGTTTATGGTTACGAATATATCATACGTTACGTTTGTTTACGATATTCTGGTTATTGGATCTGTACGGATATTAGATCAAATCAGAATAAATAGGAAAAATATGGAAGTTTAAATTATGCATTTCAAGAGTATCGTAATGTTGCATGAATCAGATGAGAAACGCGTAATTCAATTAAGTCACGTGATGACCACGCCCAATGGGCGAAGTTACAAGCAAGCAAGTGATATTAACCTAACCTTCAAATTACACGTATGTAGATAACTTAAGTATTCATTTGTTTATTTGTTTTGTTGGTTTCAATATTTAACCGTTATAAATTTAATATAAAAAATATTGTGGCGTCCAAATTATGTTTCAAATTATGTTCCAAATTATATTTTAAATTGTATGTCAAATTAGAATTGTAAATATGAGTGTACGATAAGAATTCCCAGACCCTGGTTATAATTTGAATAAGACTCATTGCTCTAATTTATTGTTTGTGTGTTTATACGTAATAAAGTCGTAAGAGCTAGTACGGTGCATTATTAATTATTAGTTATTATTATCTGAACTATAATTATTATTTATTATTATTTAAATTTAATTGTTATACCGCTCCACCGTATATTCCTCTTTCTACATACCGGACGTCGTATTTGTAGTTGGCCTATGTAATGTAACCGTCGTTTAAAATGATTGGTTGTCTGATTATTTGCGGGAAGGACCCGGTATTTGGATTGACGTTATTCATTTTATGTATTCTGAATTTGATTTAATAGATTTTGGATTGATTTTAATAAGTTATTTTACGTTTTTAAATTCAAAGTTATTATTCAAAATTGTTGATAAGGTTTTGTATATTGTTACGCCGTGAATCATCTGATTCTGCGATTCTGTCTATTGAGCATTATTTTTTGTTTGATCAGAATTCCAGTGGTAATTTATGTTTCCTTTCTGAGATATCGTTGTAATTAAATATATTCTACCCGTTTGTTTATTTCAAGTTAGTTTAAAAATTCTTTGTTTTAATTGCAGTCTTAGTACAGTCCTACTTGGTTTCTTTGGTTAATCGTTTAGATTACTTGGAAAATTAAGGAATTATCTTAATTTATTAGGCAGTTTAATTTTATGATCGTCTTAAAATATAATATTTTGTCATCTTGGCATTTTTACGTAGAAACAAATGCTGTGGTCTAATACTACGATTTTGACGTTATTTGATCTGTTTGCCTCCTTGTCGCACTTCTTAATGAGACTGTTTTCTTTCATGAAGTTTCGAACACAGCCATTGTGGAAATGGTAATCGAATAAGGTTAAATATATAGGTGATTTTGGTAATAATAGGAAGTTCACTGATAGTCGTACAACTTAAGTATCGGTATGTAGTTGTCAGGAGTTAAAGTCGCCCCTTTTAGATGAAGTAGTACCGCGGAAGGCTTCAACATAGGTACAGTGAATCGTTCGAGTAGAAAAACTTTCCTATTTCGTAAAGCATTTACGGTTTATTAAAGTCACTGTTGATTAGTTCCGTATTAGTATATATCGTGGGTTTGCGTGTACGTTGTGTTTGGCAATCCCAATTATCGCCTTGATAAATAATTTAAAAATCAAGTGGTGGTAGTACCCTATCGAGATTCTGGCCTAAGCTAACTAAGAGCTCGTCTTTGAACAATCAAGGTATTTATAGATTACCGATTAAGTTTTAATTCGTGAGTTCAGTGATTGAAAAGCTTTGAAATTAGTTATGAGAATATATTGATAGATATTGAATATTATGATAGATCAAACTATTTATGGTGTTCATGTGTGCTAATTTTAAGTATTATTCTTATCCACTAAATTAAAAGACTTAATGTAACCATTTTATAAAGGTTGTTACGACATATAAAGTAAAGAATGAAAAAGATTCTTAATTGGCATATCATAATTTAAGATTGTAAAGTTTGCTTTATACCCCTACGGACTTTGATTTGATTTTTTTAAGTATTTTATTTTTTTTTACTTTTAAAAAGATAATTTAGTTTGTTGATTTTTTTATTATTTTTATTTTTTTTAAATATTATTTGTGTCAAATTAAGTTTTAATTGTAAATTTCTTGTTTTATTGATTATCTATTCTTATTCTAATTATCTAATAAATGTTAAATTGTTAAATGTAACGAAGCTTTTATTCCGTCGACTTACGCTGTTGTGAATTTTTAGAACATTTCAGATTTTACGTGTGATACACTGATAAAGTAAGTCCCATTTGAGTGTATCCATTTGAAGTGGACTCGTGGTTGGCAAGAGCATCTGGTCCACTGAGCTTTATTCCTTCCTGGCGCCCTTTGATTTTGACATTTTGATTTTGCGTTTTCGTCAAGTTTTCCAAAACAATCACGAAATTTTAAATATAACCTACCCTGTCTTTACTGAGCACCGGCATAACACCGTTTATGTTACTTTATTTCAAGCAAGTGTCATTGTTTCCTCTTTTGCATGTAACATAAATAAGCCGTTAACACCAGGTCTAGGTAACGTGTTGAAACATTTTTGCACGTCTACTTGGTCCAGTCAATACCATACCAGGCGTCGTATTCGTAGTGTTCGGCTATGACCTGCGTAATACACCGTCAACATCAGGTCTAAGTAATGTGTTCAGATTTTTGCACGGCTACTTGACCTACTCTGACATGGGTCTCGTCCACCGATTCGTTGGAAGTTACTACCGTCCTTGTATGCTTGCATGGTCACCTTCGTTGCCGCTTACCGAACGCTCGTTTACTCATCATTTTTTTCCGCTCATTTAACGATTGCTTGATTATCATTCCCGTTATGCTTTAATTAGCTTGCTGAAATTTATCGTTCCGCTACAGTTTTCTAAAGGTGTAACATAAATTTGTTTTGTATACTGTTGACTTTTACTTCCCGTCGCCTAGCTCCGACTTTAAAACCGTTTGAAGCTCTGAACACCGTGTTTATACTGCAGTTACTCGGACAACACCGTCCCCATGGATTATCTATTTCTAATACCGCCGTCTGTCCGAAGTAAACGTCGTAGCGTAAACTTTGTAATAGATTGTTTAATAAATTTTAGATAATTCGTACAATCATGGTGTTTTAGAATCTTTAAATATTAAAAGTTTTTTTATCGGCTTTATTAATTAACGCCTCGTTTATAGTTTTGAAAATTCTCTTTCAACAGAAAAACAGGGTCTTTGAAAATTACTTGATACGACCCGTCTGAGAGAAGATTGTAGATTTTCTTATCATAATCTAATTGATTCATAATACCACTAGCGTTTCCTTTGTCAGCTTTAAGAATGACTATAGATGTATTTTATTTAAGAAGTTTTAATGCAAAAATTCCGACTTTGAAGTATTACTTTTAAGAATTTCTGATTTACAAAGAGTTTTTGTAGTTTCAAAGCGGATTTCTTCTGCAAGAAGATTCGGAACTTCTTGGAAAATCTTCAAAAAGCGTTAACTTGTAATTATGTTAGTCACAAACAATTACAATAGGAAAAGTATTAATCGATCTATTACAAAGCTTACGTCTGCGAAACCAAGAGTAACAATGGAATCTATGGCTCAACCAGGGTGTATCGCTTATCTACTCTATGTCAAAGGTGCCAATTCTTAAACAATCTTCAACGTCAGCGGTGGCGCAACACGTGTTAGAAACAGGTCATCAAATTATGTTTAAAAACTTTAATATTTTGGTTAACGTTTTTAAATACTATTAGCGAAAAATTAGAGAATCTATTGAAATAATTAAAAATCTTTTTAATAATAACCGAAATGTTAGTTTTATTTTACCGGAGGTTTGGAAAGCACTTTTACCGATTGGAGACCGGTCTATAAAAACGACATTTCACGACGCAATCAATCAGTTTGTTCCGGGCTCCAAAGATGTCCACTGCGACATGTTGTGAGGAGAGCTCTGGCAATACGGGAATTATCCAGAATAGAGAATTATAAAACTGAAATTACTTTTATATAAAATTGAAACCACAGTATCATTAAAAAACATGTCATCTTATGATAAGAACACAAAAGTTTCTTTATACACAATGACTTAAGAAATGGTTTATAGCCAAAAAAAAGTTGTTGCAGATTTTTTAAGCTTTTACTTATTTTAACATTTTTTTAACAAATTCTTTACTGCACACACTAATAAACTGCACTAAAGAAAGATGTATCGTCAAAGCAAACAATTTTGCTCAAACTATAACTGTTATTAATCAATTCCAAATTTTACAAATATTTCCTCGATTGTTTCTAAAAAAATTTGAGTACTTTAAGTACGGTTTTTATTCAATCGGTTGTATATAATACAATAGTATATTGATTTACAAGTTTAGAAAAGCAACAATTTGGCAGTGAATGTAGATGTTTGAATTCACAAGTGAGCGTAGCTCACGAGTAGGTCAAATTTACACTTTTCTAACGTGTAGATCATGCTGGTTTTTTTTGTGTACTGACCAAAATAACGCAATTATGAGAATGTCGAAGAATATTATGTTATCAAAGTATGTTCATTATTTGTTTATATAGTAACAAAACATATCAGCAAATATATAATTTGTCAAAAACATTCATCAAAAATAATTCAATCAAACGGGAATAATCAAGAAATTTTACAATTGATATCAGATTTAAGTAAATTACCTAAAATGTCTAAAGCCATGTTTTTTTTTGCAAATTTTAACGTTATTACAGCAAGACAGGCTTGGAGTGGTATTCTACAATTATATTTATGAAAATTAGAAATATTTCCCAATTCACATCTGTCTAACCGTTGATTAATCAAAAGTTGCTAGCGACTAACCCAGTTGAATTCGAAGATTTTGGTCATAAGCTTCGTGATGCTAAGTTATTAAAAAATTAAAAAGGTGCCAAAAAAATTAGAAGCTAGAATGATAGACACAGTTTAAATCTATCTAACACTGAAACAGAATAAATGGCTAGACACTGATTATAACAACTATTTTTTATTTTTTTTTTTCAAATAAAAAGAAAAGCATTACGTAAGCAAGACAGAATTATGTACATATATAGCGACAAACAATAATTGTATAAATATACCGAACGCTCGCTTACTCACCATTTTTTCCACACCCAAGATAAAACTAAAAACAAATAACCTTTCAAACCTATTGTTATCGATAAGCATGAGTCATCAATGGATAGTGAACCTCTCGTTGAATTAGATGCCAATGTTGAATTCAATAATAATAAACCTTAAGACTTCTGAGTTTACTTATACTGTGTAACGTGTAAATTCGAAATGGAGCGAAAATCCGCCTGATGGTAGGCAACTTACCGTAAAATCGGATAATACTCGACCTCGAGTCGTGAGTTTAAATTGCGCTCGCAGAGGGCGCTCGAGAGTAGTCGGCCATCTACAAACTTTATTTCGTTTTGTCGTTTTGCTGTGTAAGGAGCGTGGAAACGTCGGATGGGTAAGAAACACGAAGTTTCTCTTTCATCGTTTAATATCTACTACAACGACGCTTTATTTTAGCAATCAATAACAAATCCGACTAAACGTTCAATGTATACAACACAAGAGCGATGTATTTTGCTGCAAAACTCATAAAGTAGGTTAGTATTTCGCACGTGGTTAAGAAGATGGAGGCTTATCAACTAATATTCGCTATTTTAGCTCTTTCGTTCTTTCGTTTTTTTGTCTTTACTGTTTGGGTTTCTACATGGCTGTTGGAATTTTCTGACGAGTTCGGTTGAAGATGGTGGACCGTGCGCTTTTGGAATCGCTGAACTAATGCGGTAATCGTAGTCACAGAGTAAAAAGGATCCCAGTGGATCGTTGGCGCTGTACTAAAGGTTGGGGGAATAAAGTATCGAGGTATTTATAAGATCATTAAATTTGGAACCGCGGGAGATCACTAGCCGTCGGCTCATTTCGTCCACGCGCTTTGGGGTCAGGACTGCTGCTCTCGCTACGTACGCGGCGTTTCGTTTTAAGTGAAAACAGTGCGGACCTTATATGTAAATACTTTTGTAGTTCGAACGTTATCTCGTACATCCGGTACACCTATTCGATTACAATTATTTCTAATTTCTTTAATTGAACGATATTAATGAACTTTTAGAACTTGAATAATTCTGATTAATAATATTTAACGTCACTCGTTATAATATAATAGAATTAATTGCGATGTTTACCAGACGCCTTCATTGTAATGGTTGATCTATAATGATTATTTAACGTAACCTACACTTATTATCTTGTTGTTTCATATAAAAGAATATTGCCATTATCAAGGATAGAAATTTGGGAGCTATACCGTCTCTCGTACACTAAATTAATGATACTTTTATTACCGGTCGTGCTGAACTTGACGTCAAGGTCCACGGGCGGTGTTACGTACTTTAACGCGGATAAATTTGCTACGATTTACGGTAGCCGCGGATATACCTTTTAAATATTAACGCTTTAAACTTTTTTTGGCTCCCAGAGTCTATTTTTGGGACCTGCTTTCATCTTATATGTATATTGTATGTATATTGTTACCATTTTGTGGTGTTATGTAAGATAATTTAATTTCGGATTATACCAGTGGCGTAACCGTCGAGTGGCTTTTTCCGTTCCGGAATTGGCTATTAATCAATATCCTTAATAAATGGTTATTGTGGATTCGTACTATGTTTCTTTTGGGGGGACCTCGGGTCTAGGATCTCCTTTTCTCCTACCAAGACTGTGTATCTTCGACAAAAATTCGAGAAGAGGTGGCGCACTTGGGCATTTAGCTTACCTAAAGAAAACTTGGTGTTTTACGATAGCCGAAAGGTAAGCAACAACATATTGTTATTGATAAGGATGAGTCATCAATGGATAGTCAACCTTTTGTTGAATCAGATGCCAACGTTAAATTCAATAATAATAAACCTTAAAACTTCTGCGTCTACTTATACTTTTGCGCATGAGCAAGATGAAGCAGGACCACTGGCAATTCTGTCTGAACTTGAGAACGACAAAAAACTCTATGAAGAATGCAATGCGTTATTAAATGAGGATACAATTAAGGCTCTTCTATTAGCAGGTTTTTGTCAACCAAAGGAATATGATATGCCTGATAGAAAATTCAAATAATGAAATCACAAACGTTAATTTTATTCTTCTCTGTATTATACAAACAATAAGAAACCTTTCATGAAAGGTAATCGCAGTCTCTGGTTATCATATTCTGTGACAAAGAATTACGCGTATTGCCATTTTTGTTGGTTGTTCGGAGCTGAAGTCAAAAGAAAAATTTTGTGGTACACCGGTTTCACAGTTTGGAAACATTTTTCCACATCTGTCGTTCAACACGGTTTAAGCAAAGCTCATCTTAACAACGCAGCTGTAGCTTCAACATTTCTTTAAAAATCAGGTAATCAACTTAATCGACAAATAGGCAAACAAATGCCGCATGATTATGAAAATACTTTTAGACACTGTAAAAACTTTATCTGCGTTGGGTGTTGGTATTTAAGGTCACAGGGAGACCTTACACAAGAAGGTTTATCCTGGAATGTATTTGTTCATAATTCAGTTGATTTCTTATCATAATCCAATTTTTCAGGCACATATTAAATCCTCACAGCAAATTAAATATTTGAGTAAAACAATTACTTTCGAATTATTAACTATTTTGGCAAATGAAATCAAGAAAGCTGATTGCTGACTCTAGAATAAATGTTGCACATCTAAATCAAATGGTTATTTTACTACGTTACGCCGTGATTGAAGATAAAGATGCCAATTTCAGCACCAGCTGTGCTAAAATATATAAAGGAGAAGTTTCTATGCTTCGTACAATTACAAAAGAAAGACGCTTGCAACGTAATCACTACAATTTTGTTCGACAAATATAATGTTTAGAAGAAATATTTGTGTTGAAAAGAATTTGTTGACGATGAATCATTTCTCTCGTATGTTCACTGTGCTAGTTATCAAATGAATTTGGTTTTAATGCATGCAACACAAGATAATGCTATTCCATTAATAAAAGTATTTTTTGTTTATTATCTTTCTGTTCTTCATATCAAAGGTCTGAGTACAACACGTTGGGCTGCCCAATTGAAAACTGTAAATGCGATAATTCAGAATTTTTAATGTATCATAGACTGCATAGAAAAATAAATATTGAAAATTGGAGCTTCTGGAGAAGATATAATGACTGCTCGATCGTTACTTTCCTTGATGAATTGGCAGTTTTTTCTCAACTTATTATAGGGCCATTCAGTACTCAGCGTAAAAAATATTGTACAAGCTCAATTGCAGAAAAAAGAATTGGATTTGATAATGGTTCAGAGGTGCATTTAACAGCATTAGAAACGAAAGCACTTACTATAATTTTGTTCTATAGGTAAAACAAAAATGGCAAAAAAATGGACTGGGAAAATGCCGATTTTCCCATCATTCAAAAACGCAAAACCAAGAAAATGTTTGATATGATATAAAAGCTGCTGATTTGGTTTAGAAAAACATGAAACACATCAAGCCAGTTACTGAGTGATTTTGTACACAGTGTGCAACGAATTGCAAGAACGTGCAGAAGTATTTGACAAAAAAAACGATGTTTTCAATTTTTTTGATGCCTGAAAAATGTTTTGGACTTTGATAAGGAAATGCCTCAAATATTACTACAGATAATAAATACGAATTGGTGAGTTTTAGTGATACATATGTATATTTCGATAAATAATAATTTTTCGAACGACAGCCCATTAGATTATTTGAAGTTAATAATTGAAAACAATTTAATGGACAGTTTTCCTGAGTTGTGCTGTTTAATTAGATTGTTTTGGACACTGCCTGTAAGTACAGCTAGTCCTAAACGTGTCATGAGTTTTTTGAAAATAGTAAAAGAATATCGCCGAGCTTCTTCAGCCGAAACTACGCTCAATGATTTTAGTATCCTTTACATGAAAAGATCGGTAGCAAATACACTAAATTTGGATTCTGCATTGTTTGCTGAACAAAAAGCAAGACAAGGATTTAAAGTGACATAAAGTAATGTCTTTTGTTTTTATATTCAATAAAAAATTATAATTAAAAATTGTGTTATCACATTCGGACTTTTATTTTTATACCAAAAAGTGAGCTCTATTGAAAAGTTGCCGCCCGGGCTTTTTTTTGTTAAATCCGCCACTGGTAATATTTAATAATTTAACAAATTGTTCATTTACAATTTACGTTAATAATTAAAATGAGTGAAAAAAAGTGTTGTTAACTGAAATAATAAACAAGAAACAAGAAAAGTAGACAAAAAAATAATTTTGACTAAACTTGATTTGATTTTTAGTAACTAATAATTGTGATAGTTTGTCATCTAGCAAAATAAAAAAAGTATATTTAGTAAAAATTGAAAATGTTTTATTTTTTTAAACCAGTAGTTAAAAATAGTTAAACAATTTTCTTTAAAAATTACATGTGTTTTAACAATCCTATCAAAATAATTTACAATTTTAAATTTTCAGTTTAATGTATAAAATTAAATTAAATTTATAATTAAAATAAATTTTAATTTAGTTGAAACGTAACATAATTTATTAAACTTTTGAAATGTGTTCAAAACAATCAAATATGTTTGTATTCATAAGTTTTTTAATACAAATGTAGGTTATATATGCGTGTTGAAAATAACCAGCTGATAAAATCATTAAAAATATGTTGTTAAATAAGTTTATGCTGTCGTTAGTTATCATATTGTAAGCTTAGTATTTTAAGTGAACATGCAAACATTTTTTTTATTAGTAGTTAAGTGTAGATTTATAAGATACAGTCTAAAACTTAAGAATTAATATAAACTAAGTAAAAATTATTACCTACTTTAATAATTTTAAAATCGTTTTTCTGTTACGTTATTTTTTTAATTAAAATTATAGTGTTTTTATTTACAATTAAAATGTTTGTTTTTTAGACGTAATCTTAATTAATATATGTACTTGGTAAAGGTTCTTTTTCGTCCTCTTTATGTGCACTAATTAATTTGGAATTATTCGTTTAGGAGCATGTAAAACCACTTTAATTTATATTTTTGTGGCAACGTTTCGTGCTAAAAGCGAGCACTTCATCAGGCCAACTGTAATTTATTAAACTCGTAAGTCAACAACATAGTAACAACAGAATGAATTAACAGATAATTTTTAACACATAAAACTTACAGATCCACTTGATTTTATTCTGTACGTTTTATGTGTTAAAAATTGTCTGTTAATTAGTTACTATGTTGTTGACTTACTAGTTGAATAAATTACAGTTAACCTGATGAAGTGCTCGCTTTTAGCACAAAACGTTGCCACAAAAATAAATTAAGGTGGTTTTACATGCCCTTCCTAAACGAAAAATTCCAAGTTAATTAATATACAGTGTGTCCGAAAAGTATAGAATATATTATACAGTCGATAAATATGCACTTTACACAAAAAAGTTGTAAATGAAAGTTGTTTATCACTTAGTTATCTACCACCTGGGAGATATCAATTTAAATTTTTGCTGTAAACAAAATCGCAACGAATAACACTTACATTTTTTTCAATGGCAAGGCACGTCTTTATTATACTCATTTGATAGAGTCTTTTTTCTCTTTTCAACCATATGAAACTTGAATACCTTTACATCAAAAAATTTTCAAGAAAAACAAGGACATCTCTAACAAATTTATTTTACTGAGCAGTATTAATCAGCTACGTAATATGTAGTATTGAAACAATTGAATGCACTGTCACAATAGCAAATATTAAACTTTAAATATCTTTACATAAAATTGTTATAACAAAAAAATGTATTTAAACTAAACTTACAATAAATGTTCAAAATGTAAACCATTGATAATTTGACAGTGGTAAATTCGATTTTTAAAACCATCGATTGCTTTTGAAATCATATCTCGAGTTATAGCTCTTATCTCAACTCTAATGCGATTTTTCAAATCTTCAACATTATCAGGTCTATTTACATAAATTTTGCTTTTAATATAGCCCCAAAGAAAAAAATCTAGTGGACTTAAATCCGGCGAGCGAGCAGGCCATTCTATCGTACCTCTTCTGCCTATCCATGTATTTTGAAAAGTATTATTAAGAAAGTGGCGGACATTAATTCCAAAATGTGGAGGTGCCCCGTCTTGTTGAAGTCATATTCTGTTATGAGGTATATCTGGATCTACTTCATGTGGAAATAACTCGGCCAAAGCAGGAACTAACTCAAATCTTAAGAAATCGAGATAAATATTCGCCGTTAAACTACCTTCAAAAAAATATGGCCCCAAAATTTGACTTCCAATCATTCCTACCCAGACGTTGACTTTCTGCTGGTATTGGGTGTGTCCTTCTAGATACCAGTGAGGATTTTGTGAAGACCAGTAACGTGTGTTTTGTTTGTTAATTGTGCCGTTTAAACAAAACGTGGCCTCATCAGTAAAAGGATATTTTTATGAAAATGTGCATCTCGTTCAAGTTTGTTTGTTATTGTTTCACAAAACTCTAGCCTTCTGTCCAAATCGTCTTCAAATAATTCTTGAACTACACAAGCTTTATAAGGATGAAATTTTTCTTTTTTTAAAACGTCATGTACAGCCGATTTATTCAAATTATGGTCTCTAGCAATTTGCCGAACAGAAATTTGTGGATTTTCCTTAACAGACAAGAACACATTTTCTTGTTCCACATTACTTAATGACAAAGGTCTACCAGTTCTACTCGCATCTTTCACCAAACCTGTCTCTTGAAATTTCCGCCAAATTTTGCTTACCGTGGACTGCGAAATGTTTAATTCTGGATGCAAGTTATTAAATAAATTACATACTTCGTCTTGGGTTTTTCTTCTATCTCCATATCCCAGAATCATTAAAATTTCAATTCTATGTTTCTTAGATAATTGAGCCATATTTCAAGCACTAACAAATAGCAAAGTGTGACAGTGTTCTAAAGTGCATTCAATTGTTTCAATGCTACATATTACGTATCTGATTAATACTGCTCAGTAAAATAAATTTGTTAGACATGTCCTTGTTTTTCTTGAAAATTTTTTGATGTAAAGGTATTCAAGTTTCATATGGTTGAAAAGAGAAAAAAAGACTCTATCAAATGAGTATAATAAAGACGTGCCTTGCCATTTAAAAAAATGTAAGTGTTATTCGTTGCGATTTTGTTTACAGCAAAAATTTAAATTGATATCTCCCAGATGGTAGAAAACTAAGTGATAAACAACTTTTATTTACAACTTTTTCGTGTAAAGTGCATATTTATCGACCTGTATAATATATTCCATACTTTTCGGACACACTGTATATACTATAAAACAACATTTTTATTTCAAAAAGAAATAGAAAATTATAGTAAATATTTAGAACACAACTAAAATAAATACGGTTAATAAAAATATGTATTAAACATTAAATTTGTTAGCTAGTGTAGTTACATATGGGCAAAAAAAAACTTTAGAGCTGCAAAGTAAAAAATCAAAATCACGTAAATATTTTTAAAAGTTTTAAAATTTAGTGATAATTAAAAAAAAGTTTTTTAAAAAGTTTATAAATTTAACTATTAACGTATTATTTACACTTGTGTGCATAGAAATGGACCCACTGTAAAATTTGGCTTCAACGATAGTTTCTTTAGAAACTATTCATCAGATCAAAATAAGAAATATGCTGTTTGAAAGATAATATAATATGTTTCAATAAAAGTTTAAATTTATCTCGAGTGTATATTGTTAGTATGCGTAAGAATCGGTAAACAAATGAAACGTATTTATATAGTCGTTATTACAAGAATAACTTTTGAAAGATTGAAATTATTGTCTTTGCAATTGAAATTTGCACATTATTCGTCTTTTATAATTTGATTAGTTTTTACGTGTGCTGTTTTAATCCATTCTATACTGCAAAAAGCTGTCCAAGTAATTTTTAACTGAATATGACACACGCAACGGTTCGGAGAGTCATGGGAAGACTGGATTTTTTAATAAGTGACCTAAAACAATCAGAAAGCAACTTACAACGTGACTTCTTTATTGTGCCATCAATATTAAAAAATCGTCACCTTAATGCGGTCCAAGTGCCCAACAACACCTCTATGTAGTAGTGAGTAAACCGCAACACAAACACAGCAAAGTAACCTGACTCCTAAGACACGCGATTAATCTAAAATTTACTCCAGTTCATCATCAAGCACGTTTGCGTTTTGCACTGGAATATCTAAATTGGACATTGGAACAGTAGAGATTTGTTTTCAGATAAAACAAGAATATTCCTCTACAGTAACACCCAAAGAAGAAAAGTGTAGTCCAGTAGAGCAATTTGCAGAATGCTGCATTCAAAAACGAAGTAATTATTAAAGTAATTCTGGCATGATCTTTAGTGCAGAAATCGACCCGTAGTCACAAAAAAGGAGGTTTAATGCTCATACTCGCAAAATAGCACTTTCCGGACTAGTGATACAAATAACTATTTTATGCATGACAATTCGAGGTTGCACACAGTAAGAATCGTAGAAGACTACATTACATTACAAAAGTTGTTTTTTGGGTTAATAACTGGTTAGCTTGCAACCCCGTGCTAGACCCAATTTAACATTTATGGGATGAGCTTAAACGACCAATTTGAGCTAGAAGAAGAGTGTCTTAACAACCTGCAAAAAACAATTGCAAACTTGTATATATATTTATATGGTTAATCGTATGAGTTATGAGTCATACCCATTATTAAAAATTAATTTAGATAATTATCCATTTTAATTTGTTTTATGTTTTAAATTCACTATATGAAGCTGAAGTGTAATATTTTCGGAGTCGTTTTCTTATTGTTGAAATTTTTCCCTATGATTTGTTATTCTTTATTCTAGATACATAATAAAAAAGGTAATTTTTTAAGTTAAAAATGTAGTATACTAAAAATTTTCTAGTATAAAATTTATTCTCGATTCAAATTTTAAAAGCACAATTCTATTTCTTCCGTTAACGTTTCTGCAACACAGACCTGCAATTAGCGGTGTCTACGCTTAACAAGCCTTTCATCATTAAGTTATATCACGCAATTCCACGTGAATAGCAAAAGCCTATTTGGGGTAAGTTTTTTATTACGTTGTATCGAGAGCTTAAATTAAGTCTTTAGCGGGTTTCTACACCTCCACCTGTGTTCCTTATCAGTGAAGTTGATAAGCACCTGTTGCAATTAAAAAATTTCCATGATTTACCTGTGATAACGCCGTATGTATGTTTTTTTGTGTTAGATTTTAATTGAGTTTTAGATAACACTGGTACGGAATTAGCTAATCCCCTACTTGATAAAACATAACTGTATGTATTAAGTTTTCACTTTAATTCTTAATAGTTTGGTGGTCAGTCGACCATACGTACAAACTAGGTTGTAATCACAATTAATGTTAAAATCTTTTTGTTGTGTCATATTATTATCTGGTACGCTTTGATTCTTTAGATCTTCGATTATTGTACGTCTGTAATTTAATTTAAAATTGTAAAATCACTCCTTCTTTAAGTGTAAAAGTTAGACCGACTTAGTCACTTTGCTGTACGACATGTTGCCCAGTCAATGGCGTATTTTCTACATGGTCTGTAATATCAACCCATGTACTAGTGTGTAACAAAATGCTGAACTATGAACAGCTAACTAGATCTAATGTTGTCTCCTGGCCTCTATCCACGACTAACAAACATCGGAAGTGGGGTGAGTACCGATTTCCGATTAAATAAAATAAAATTAAACAAATTTCCGGCAGGCGCTACTGGGTTAAACAACCGATCACGGAGATGGCTAGGAGCAACCGAAAACTCCTATTGACATTAGAATTAGAAAACGGCACAGGTAAAGAAGAAAAAAAAATAACGATGGCAACATGTTACAAGCTTTTTAGGTTTTACGAACCTTGCACGGCCAACTCACAATAGTCGGGATGAGGGGAGGTTTAAAGAAACAGTAAATATACTTAAGGGCGCCAGAGCGGATCCAAAGTAACTTTTCTATCTTGCTCAGGACAGAACGGTTCACACTTGTAACACGATGTTGTCATAAAAGAGCAAATAACCACAATAACAACTTTAATCTAGAATAGTAGGATTATCACAGGTATATCGAATTCTCATTACAGAGATGCCAGTCGTATTGGCAACACACAATACGTCAATAAAATACAGTGAAATAAATAGCGAAGAATAGCTTGTAGTAAATATGGTTCGTGTACAATATGCAAAATACACAAACTACTTAGTAATATGGCATTACAGACAATCACACAGTGATAATAAATTATTACAGTAATATTAACCTATCGTAACAAGTCGTAGTAATTCATCGTAGGCGATGTATACAAAGGAAGTACTAATATGACCTTATTGATAATAACACATCGAGACTAATCACGAAATTAATATAGTATTAACGTTAATTATTCGTTGGTAGTACACAGCATGCGCAACTCAAAATAAGAAAAAAAATTACTACCTAACTGGTAAACAACAGTATTAATAATTTCGGAACTAATATTAGCACAAGTTTCGTGAGTGACCTTTCTGACAACGAATAAAATACATAAAATCACTTACCCCTAATACAGGAACTTTCACTCGTACGAAGAAAGCGCTTTCCTCGGCAAGCAATCCTGTAAACACTCTTAAATAGCAAGTCATGTCAAACTAATTCCTCACGAAAGTGAAATCTACAAAATGATTAGTTATATTGAACGCAAGTACGTAAAGCCTAACCCGGTCGTCGTATGCTGTTATACCCCGACGAAAATGGTGGTTACGCAGGTATCTGCCGCCTGAGTAAAATTTTCAGCCATATGTCGTATGCCTCGGATTATACTCGTCCGACGAAATTATTATTCGAAATTGATTCTTCATCAATAGTTATCGACAGGAATGGATGCCCGCACGTGGCGGAACGGCTATCAAATTACGAGAAATTACAACAGAGTTTTAATAAATGACAGTTATAAGCTTACCCGGTGACGACTCAAATGTATTATAAGCGTAATACCCTTATAAATTGGTCCCCATTACGGTGGATGAATTTAGGAAATTTTAATTGCCAGTCCACCGGCCATTTTATGCAGTTTCCAAGTTAAAGAATTCGTCGTAAATGACAGTCACGCGTAAAAGATCGGTAGGGGGCGTCCAAACCGTAAGCTAATTTCAAGTCAAAATACATAGGCTTACGCAATGAAAATTTCGTCCGTAACAAACAGATTCTCAAGTTTTCAATAAAATTACCCTGTATTAAATATCGTTTACTTTATTAAGCTGTACAAGAAATAGTAATAAATTATGAACTACAACTTAAATAAAAAGATTTATCCTGCGCTTTGTATGAATGATAATCGCCTAGGTTTCGCCCATTATAAAAAACACGCGTACCCGCGTTAACCCTTCTTTACTTAAAGTCGCTTAAGGTTATGAATGTTATGATTGGTGTTGACTGTGGCCGAGGTGGAACGAGCAGATGAAAGATAGTCCTGCGACTTGTTTCCTACCGGAACTGCTGGTTGAACCCGGTGGTTGTTCTCTAATTGTTTTTATTGTTATATAAATATACCGAAGGTAGACACTTGTGGTATAAAATCATACTTACCCACGATGTTATTGGGGATTCGAATTATCGTACGATGTCG
This sequence comes from Aquatica leii, assembly GCA_035610365.1. Lineage (NCBI taxonomy): Eukaryota > Metazoa > Arthropoda > Insecta > Coleoptera > Lampyridae > Aquatica > Aquatica leii. Next base: position 104,019,750 of record CM069436.1, on the reverse strand, counting down.
CCGTGTGTTTAATATCCGGTTTGCTAACCGTAAGCATAAGGTTCGTTTAGTACCACTAATGCTTTTTTATTGTAAATTATAGCCGCCTAATCTCACTGAGGAGTCTTATTTTCCGCACAGGTAATGCAACAACCTTCTTTTGAGTACGTGTTTACAGGAAGTAAAGAATTCCTTCTTGATAGGTGTGATAATCTATTAATAGGTCACCAATAGGTCGCTATACAAATTTGACCTGCATGTTAAGTTGCCTATACTTTAGCGTTTGTATTTTTAAACTCGTTACAAGTGTTTGGAAAATGTATATAATTATACTTATGTGCCTTCTTTGTCCTCTTTGAACTACTGTCTGTGATAAAATAATTATATACTCTGTGTTATCACTTATGTCGTGTTATTTGTCCTTTTCCAGCTGCGGGTAGATTTAAACGGTGTCTCCTTAATTTATTCTTTTATCGTTTTGGCGAGGTTAAGTTTATAATTGATCACCACGAAGCCTGCGTCTGTATCTCCGAGACCAACGTCTGACCGCACTCGAACTGGGGCAGGGATTGGGATACCCCGGCTGGTGCGAGACGAAACAGAAACTAGATTTAACAAGGGGTGAGGCCGATAAAAAGAAATACCATTCCCAACAGTATTCTTGTTTAATATAAAAGATATTTCTCGCGTCACAAAATGCCAAACATACTGTATGTAAATCTACAACGCGACACAAAGTGATGCCAACCGAATGTGCGCGTGGAGCCACAGCCAATGCGCCAATAGCACCGCGCAGTTAGAAAATGGCTTCAATACTAATGAATTTGAACAAAATATACGGGTCTTTTGGCCAAAATACTCGTAATGGTGCAAAGTTAAATGACGTTAACAACGGTCTATGTCACGCACATGGAGGAAAGCAATTGTGGTACATTCAATGTGACCGGGCTTAACACAGTTGGTTTAACCTTTTATAACTACAATAAATTCTATACGGTAATCTATCTAACAATTATTATAACGTAATAACACCTAATTATTGTCTTTAAAGACGTAACGCTCGGTACTATTACCTACTTGACGTTGGATATTTGTACAGGTTACCACAAACACGGGGTGGATTGTCAGGGCTGAGTCGACGACAGCTACACTAGTTCGTGGTCCACTTGTGGACTTATCTCAAGATTGTGGCATACAGTAGCAAGCCTAAAAGTGATATCCGGTTGAAGTATATGCTAAAGATAACGAATAAGACACCACAGGTCAGAAACGATTAAGTAACAACCACTAACAAGGAGACACGTCACAATAAACTATTTACCATTGATGCAAGAACGAGGACAAACATTCAGACAGACAATTACCTTTAGATGATGGGCAGGCTCACAGATGATGATGGGTGGAATAAAACCAAGTCCACCATGTGAAATTTGTAGGTGCACTACTTTAACAAATTACTAGAAGTCACGTATAATCTTCGACATACAAAATGAATACGACCTCAATTCTTTCTCAGGTTCGTATTGTACGACAAGTCACAAAAATGTCTTCCTTTTTTGTATTTACTTTTAGGCGATCATCCTCGCACAGGAAGTTCTTCCATCTTTTCAAAATGGCCTTTTTTTCCAAAAAACCCTGAAGGATGGTGGGGAAATCAAAATCCCACCAAGAAAATCCCAAAATTTAAATGATAACACTTATTTAAATGTAGGCAACAGTTCCTTTGATACAAAGCTAATTGTACTTTTCAAATTATTTTGGGATACAATCAAATAAATCGTTACACACCCCCTCCGAGACAGAAAAAATTTGAAAACCACTATTCAAAACCCTTTATGTACCTAGTAGCTCTGTATAGTCATTAAATTGATGAATTAAAAAATATCAGGATGTAAAACGTTAATTTTAAATTACTAACTTAAACTTAAATGAATAACTCCAGCAGTCGTGGAACACAACTGACAAATCAGGTAAACTAAAAGTCACTCAAAACCAAACGTACAAATTTGCACCGAGACATGATCATTCATACCCGTACAGGAAACAATACTCCTAAACTAAATACCCCTTTACCTAATATTCCTAAATTCTACTAAAGAACAACTATGCAATTATCATTCAAAGTTTGTAAAGAAAAATATTGTTTGGCAAACGTACAAATAATATGAACGAAGATACTGTTAGTAACTAAACTAAACTAAACTAAACTAAAATCTACGATATGGAACAAAATTATTCCTCATCATCCAGACCGTGATCGGCCTTAAGGTCTTTAATATGGAAAACACCTACGTTTTTTCCATGTTCATCGGCCAACCTGTACGTTAACGGACCAGTTACTTCTTTGACGACGCATTTCACGTATTTCGGCGCTAATTTTCCTACGAAATTTTTGCTAGCATCCGAGAGAACATGATTACGTTTCCACACCGTGTCGTTGACCCTAAAACGAACAACTCTCTTACGTAAGTTATAATGACGGGCGTTACGCTCATAGGCCTGAGCCAAACGACTCCTGACATCTTTATGAATCTCGGATAATTTGGTCAAGTCAGCAACAATGCGTTCACGATCTCCAATTGCTAAATCTTCCTCTCCGAACTGAAGCAGTTTACCGTAGTAATCGCCTGAACTTGGCACGGTTCTACCTAAGTTAAGAAAAGAGGGTGTATATCCGGTTACTTCATGCACAGATGTACGAATCGCGTGCGCGACTCTGTAAATTTCAGCATCCCACTGACGATGGTTATCGTTCACATACGAGCGGATTGCAGTGCCTAGAACGCGGTTTACACGTTCAACAAAATTCACTTGTGGGTGATACGAAGCGTTGTACCAGATTTTCTGTACCTTATAGTGATTCATCAGTTTTTTAAAGCAACCACTGATAAATTGGGGACCATTGTCTACCATCACGATTTGTGGTACGCCAAATAAAAGAAAGACGTCGTTCTCTAAAAAGTTAGCAACGGCGCGACTAGTCGCTCTAACTACCGGTCGAACTAATACAAATTTAGTGACCCAATCACTAACGACAATTAGCATCGTGTTTCCACGCGCTGAACGAGGAAACGGACCCATTAAGTCAATGGACAAGCATTGAAATGGAAACCTAACTTTTTTGGGACTACCCATTAAGCCAGCACGAGCACCTTGCGACGATTTACTAGCCAGACAAATTTGACACCTACTGACATAGCGGGATACTTCACTACGCATCTTAGGCCAGTAATATAGTTCGCCGAGTTTGCGATACGTTTTAAAAGTACCAAGGTGAGCTGATGTAGGTTCGTCATGGTAAAGTTGTAAAAGCTCACGACGTCTGGAACGAGGGACAACTTGTTTCCACTCGACTAAATTGGAGGTGACATCGTGACGATTCGGTATTAGTTTAAAAAGAGTACCATCTTCGATTCTCCAATCGGGAAAGGAATTTGGATCAGCCTTTACCCTTTCTATTAGGTTGGTATACCATTTATCACGGTCCTCGGGGATGATTTGTAAAAAACTAGTCCCGAGAGGGGCCCTAGATAAAGCGTCGGGAACAATGTTCTGCTTACCCTTCCTATGGGTAATAGTAAATGAGTGTTGTGAAAGTTTTACACTCCACCGCGCTAGACGACCAGAAGGGTCTTTCATATTCTTTAGCCACAATAAGGAGTAGTGGTCCGTAAGAACTGTAAAGTGGGTTCCTTCGATGTAAGGTCTAAATTTCTCTATACCGAATAAGACTGCAAGACATTCACGTTCGGTAACTGAGTAATTTCGTTCAGCCTTATTAAGTGTTCTAGAACCATAACAGATAACATGTTCATTACCACCTTCTCCTTGGGTCAAGATCGCACCCACACCCACGTCAGAGGCGTCACATTGAATCACAAAAGGAAGCTTAAAATCAGGACTAGCCAAAACCGGAGTCGATGACAATAACGACTTAAGATGTTCGAACGATTTTTCGGCCTCGGGATTCCACTTAATAGATTGTCCTTTTTTTCTACCCTTAATCAACGCTGTTATAGGAGCCGAAACTGTCGAGAAATCCTGCACAAAACGTCGGTACCACGAACACATTCCCAAAAATCGTTTAATTTCAGTACTGGTTTTAGGTTTAGGAAAATTAACAACAGCCTCTACTTTAGAAGGATCAGTGCGCAATCCATGTTTATCAACAATGAAACCTAAATACGACAAACTCGACCTACAAAACTGGCATTTCTCAAAATTTATGGTTAGATTAGCATTGGATAACCTTTGACGGACTTCCTCGAGAAGCTGAATATGTTCTTCGAACGTGCTGGAAGCTATGACAATATCGTCTAGGTAAACAAATAGCTTTTCTCCTAGTAGAGGACCGAATAAATTATCCATCAGTCTTTGTTGCGTGGCCGGGGCGTTAGCTATACCGAAAGGAAGTACAACATACTCAAATAACCCGCGTCTTGGAACTGTGAATGCGGTTTTCTCACATGACGCTGCGGTAAGAGGAATCTGCCAAAAAGCTTTCTTTAGATCGATCGATGATATAAAACGGGCATCATTAAGACGATCTAATATACTAGAAACGTACGGTATGGGGTAAGAATCTTTCTTGGTCACACTGTTTAGTTTTCTTCCGTCGAAACAAAGTCTGTACGAACCATCAGACTTCCTAACGAGCAACATAGGGGAAGCCCAAGGTGATTTCGATTCGCGAATGATTCCAGCGTTCAACATAGCATCAAGTTCGGTGTCAACGTGGACTTGCATTGCAGGCGAGAGAGGGAAATAGCGCTGCTTAATGGGTTTTGCATCTCCGGTATCAATATGATGTTCTACGAGGTGAGTGCGAGTTAACTTATCATGTGCAAGTTCTTTAAAGCGTTCGACTACGGAGTTTAAACGAATTTGACGATCCACATTTAGGTCGTCGACACTACTTATCCTAGGCGAGGTAAAAGCGCTACTAACCGTAAACTCATCCGTTACGAAATTAGCTTTAATACCGAAAACCTTGCAAAAATTGACTCCTAAAATCAACCAAGTGGGAACACTATCGCAAACTACGGCTTCTACAAGTCTGGTAACACCGGAGACAGTTAGCGGTAGCATCACGCGTCCGATTACATTCTGACGTACACCATCGGCTGTAGACAAAGTTACATCGGCACAGGTGACTAGGGATAAGTTAAAGTCTTTTATCAAATGCATTCCTGCGGCACCTAAAATGGTAATGTTTGCACCAGAATCTATCATTGCACGAGCAGAAATAGAAAATAAAATCACATCAGCGTAAGGCCTGTTATCACCGGATGGATGAAAAAATTGGTCGGCTAGTGACAATTTACGGTCGGAATTAAGTTTATGTCGAGGCGAACAAAAGGATTTTACAAACTTTAGCCAATCCAACCAGTGTGGTTCGTTAGCCCTCAAACTATGGGGTTTGACGAGTGGTCGGGCTCGGCACTTCGTCGAACGCAGTTTAAATGTTGGCGGGGACAAGTAGGTACGGTAACGTCGGCAGCACCACATAGGAAACAGAATTGAGTCAACTCCTTGACACATCTCTTAAAATCGTGGCCTTCTACTCGACAATTCCAGCAGATTAGAGCTTTCCGTTTGATTCTTGATTTACCATAATCACTAGGTAACGAAATATTCTCACGACTGGAAGAAACTTCTAAGACAGAGAGTTTGCTACCACTTGCTACCCGTGAATTATTCGTTCTTGTGTTTTCTAGTTTTAAACATAAGGTGTTTAAATGATCTACAGAATCAACGTTGATTAAGCTCAAAGGTGTTGCGTAAAAAGGTTGAAGATTGGCCATAATAAGCATTAACTGTTCATGTGGACTAGGAGGACGACTAAATCGTGAAAAAAGTTCCTTCATAGTGGCAATGTAAAATAAAGGGGCTTCGTTGACACCTTGCTTTCGAGCGCGAATCTCATCCCACAGCATTAGTTCAAAATTTCCCGGTAAAAAACAGGTACGGATTCGTGTGACAAGGTCAGCCCACGAAGATACGTCGTCTCTGATCGAGCGAAACCAAATAAGCGCAGGACCAGTAAAAAGATCGATCGCCCCTTCCAGCAAACGTACATCGCTAATATTTGAAGCCCGCTTCTTTTCTTCTAAACGACTTAGAAAGGTAACGGCTGACATACCATCCGCTGTACCAGAGAAAGAAACTCCCCATTTGCGAATAGGTACATGACTGTGTCGGCTATCCTCAAGCCGTTGAAGACTAGCGTCTAATAAACCTGCTAATCGGTCAGCAAAGCCTGCTTTGGTCTCGTTAACACGGGGACCAGGGGTAACAGGAGGCTCATGTCTTGGTAAAGCGATAGGTGTAGATTGAGCTGCATCACACGGTTCGCCGGCGTCAGATGAAGAAACAGGATCGACAAGCGCAAGAATATTACTAGCAGCCGTTTTAAGATCGTCTACGGCGGATTCATCGTTCTCTTCGCCTACAGGAATACGATCGATACGTCGAGCGAGGTGGAGAGCTCGAGTTAAGTACTTAGGATGGGATCGATTAACTGGATCAGCAAGTTCTGTTTCAATAGAAGTAATCTTGGCCTTACACGCATCGATTTCCGATTGAAACTCTAACATTGAGGAATCCACCCGAACAGAAACATTTAGGTACTTTTCCTTTTTAAAAATGGGCCCTAACAATTTACGTTTCTGCGCTACTGTCATACCACTTGCATACTCCATTCCCCGAATTTTAAGTTCATACTCGAGTTCATCGCTCAACAAACACTTGACATCCATATCTACTAAATTATAATACTTTGGAAGAAACGGTACGATGTTAAAATTTTTGATAAAATTTCCCAATAAACTCGGGCCCCACGTTGGGCGCCAATTGTCTGACCGCACTCGAACTGGGGCAGGGATTGGGATACCCCGGCTGGTGCGAGACGAAACAGAAACTAGATTTAACAAGGGGTGAGGCCGATAAAAAGAAATACCATTCCCAACAGTATTCTTGTTTAATATAAAAGATATTTCTCGCGTCACAAAATGCCAAACATACTGTATGTAAATCTACAACGCGACACAAAGTGATGCCAACCGAATGTGCGCGTGGAGCCACAGCCAATGCGCCAATAGCACCGCGCAGTTAGAAAATGGCTTCAATACTAATGAATTTGAACAAAATATACGGGTCTTTTGGCCAAAATACTCGTAATGGTGCAAAGTTAAATGACGTTAACAACGGTCTATGTCACGCACATGGAGGAAAGCAATTGTGGTACATTCAATGTGACCGGGCTTAACACAGTTGGTTTAACCTTTTATAACTACAATAAATTCTATACGGTAATCTATCTAACAATTATTATAACGTAATAACACCTAATTATTGTCTTTAAAGACGTAACGCTCGGTACTATTACCTACTTGACGTTGGATATTTGTACAGGTTACCACAAACACGGGGTGGATTGTCAGGGCTGAGTCGACGACAGCTACACTAGTTCGTGGTCCACTTGTGGACTTATCTCAAGATTGTGGCATACAGTAGCAAGCCTAAAAGTGATATCCGGTTGAAGTATATGCTAAAGATAACGAATAAGACACCACAGGTCAGAAACGATTAAGTAACAACCACTAACAAGGAGACACGTCACAATAAACTATTTACCATTGATGCAAGAACGAGGACAAACATTCAGACAGACAATTACCTTTAGATGATGGGCAGGCTCACAGATGATGATGGGTGGAATAAAACCAAGTCCACCATGTGAAATTTGTAGGTGCACTACTTTAACAAATTACTAGAAGTCACGTATAATCTTCGACATACAAAATGAATACGACCTCAATTCTTTCTCAGGTTCGTATTGTACGACAAGTCACAAAAATGTCTTCCTTTTTTGTATTTACTTTTAGGCGATCATCCTCGCACAGGAAGTTCTTCCATCTTTTCAAAATGGCCTTTTTTTCCAAAAAACCCTGAAGGATGGTGGGGAAATCAAAATCCCACCAAGAAAATCCCAAAATTTAAATGATAACACTTATTTAAATGTAGGCAACAGTTCCTTTGATACAAAGCTAATTGTACTTTTCAAATTATTTTGGGATACAATCAAATAAATCGTTACAAACGTAACACACTTCCATTTTGTGCGTTAAGAAAGTTACACGTCAAGCCTGTGAGTTTCCTTATTTTTAAGTATCTTAAATTAGCCACGCTAATTTTGAATAGCAAATGGCAGGTTAGGACGTGGTTGTTATGAGCGCAATTTGATTTTTATTTTATCATTACCAATGTCGGTTACATGCACCTGTTCTTTCATTTTAGAAAATTCATGCATGAAGTATTAAGAATTGTTCCAAATGCGTATGCTGCAAACCTATGTTAATTGAGGACATTGAAACCATTGTTTCAACTGATATAATTGCAAACAGCATTACGAGAAGTTTAAATATCTTAACTAACGTCAAAAAACTTAGCGCACTTAATTTTTTTTTACATATTATATAGCTATTTTAGGGAATATGTGTTGGATGTGTTATTAGCTAATTGCATATTCCGGGACGCCAAATTGTTACTATTTTGTTTTTTATATAAAATTTTTCTTTTCTACATTGTCAGTTGTTTGCACGCACGACTGTACGTACATATTACGCTTGCTGTCACAATTAGGTAAACAACTTTCTACATGCAATAAATTAAACAGTGCGCTCTGTTTCGGTTAAACTTGTGATATTTAACATTTTTGTGTTATATTTACCAATGTGGATTTATTGGGAATTCAAAGTTAAGCCAATTAACTTGTTTATATGTACGACTTATATAATATAATATAAATGCAGGCAAATTGACATAAAATAAATACAAAGTTTTGACATAGTTTTTTAATTGTCATTTTACGTATTACCAACACGAATTGTTGAATTTAGGTTATTTATTTTTCGTGTCATTAGCTCTTGAAAAAATTTAACTTATTTAATGTTGATAAATAATTAGAAATACAATCGTAAAAAAACATCAAGTATACTTTGTGAAGATTGCATTGCCAACTCGTATGATTTGCATTCCGCCATCGGCTTGGCTGTAAACTTTCATACCCGTTGGCAATGACTGCCAATCATTACTCGTTATACAACATACTATTTTTAACAAACCTAATAGAAGTATATAATTATTAAACTACTTTAATAATTTCATATTTAGTACCAATTTAAAATAAAAATTACATTAAAATAAATTCAATTTATAATAAAATTAAATATAAATTTAGTTGAAACGTAACATCATTTGTATTCAATACAATTAAATATGTTTGCATTTATAAGCTTTTTGAACACAAATGTAGGTAATATATGCGTGTTATAAATAACTTGCTCATAAAATCATTAAAATAGTTATCGACTTAGGGTTTTTTGTATACTGAAACAGTTTTTTTAATTAGTAGATTAGCATAGATTTATATAATACATTATAAAGCTTAAAAAAGAATATAAACTAAACAAAAATAATTTTTTTAATAATTATAAAATCTGTTATGTGAAGTGAAACTGCTTTAGGGAAAGTAATTCTGAAATTGGTACGTTGCACGTTTCTGACGTAATTGACATAAGCTATGTTAACCTTTAATTACTTTTTATATAAAAAAAATTGCGGTCAGTTCATTTAAAATGGCAGAGTCCCAGGAACATTTTGCCTTTTCTTCAATAAAATAAAACAAATTAATTAGCAAAAAAGTTTCATTTTTTCTGTAAGCTTATGTGACTTATGTAACTTTCTTAATTAAAACTATTCTTATTTAAAATCTTTGTTTTGTTGATGTAGCATTAATTATTTATTTTTAAGTCTGCGTTTTTAAATAAATAGAATCTGTACTTAATACACAACAAAACACGATAATTAATTGATGAAAAGCAAATATTATTATATAGGTATTAAATAAAACTGCAACACAAAATTGTATTAAAGTATTCTAATTAGAAATTACTTAATTATAAAAATGTTTAACCTTTAATTTTAATTAATATTTGGATTTTATGCTTGGTTGCATTTAGCATGTTTATTTGCGTGTGTAATTTAAAAAAATATATATAATACCAAAAGCGGTTTTTCAAATAATTAATGTAAAAAAATATTCTAATTTAAAAAAAAAAAGACGTGTACACACACATCAAAAACATTTAGATAGCACAAATTCACAAGTATAAAAATATTTGTATTTTGAACGTGTTTTACGGCACCATTTTAAACGTTTAACAAAAAAAATAATCAAGAGAAAACCGTTTTGTAGAAACCAGAACAGCTATGAAAATTTAAAGTATTTCTATTGTCATTGCATGTTACGTAGATACGTAGATTATAGATAACGTAAACTCACGAATGTCGGAAATGATTCATGAGGTAAAACGGCAACGATAAAATGTTACTTACAATGTTATTTACAAAAATGACGAAAAGCGTAATAAGCAAAGAAATTTAAATTAAACCTGTAAATTTCGCTGCACCTTAGATAATCTTTTCTTTTAAGTAATGGCGCAATAATTTTGCCAGGATCTGGTATTAAATTTGCTTTAAAAGCCGCTTACGGGTTAATTTCAAATCGAAACGAAAGTAATTTTAGCTGAAACTGCATATTCGATTTACCGTAAAACCTTATGAGTGCATATGCATTAAGCTTTTTATATGTCTGAAACTTTAAAACGTTCTGTAAAGTAAAATTACCATAAAGTTCTATAGATAATATAAAAGGAGTACTGTACGATAACTGCATACGAACAACATCTGCGTATAATTTGAATATTACTCATTCTTGGTTGACTTTGCAAAGCAGGAAATTAAATGTAAAGCTTATGACTTGCAACATTGAACAAGTTTTATACGCATACACTAATCGGAATACAAATTGAAGTTTTGTCAAAAAAGATTTTGTCATTAAAGCAAATCAAATAGGATTTGCGTTTAAACGATAACGTTACCGTGCATGGAAGATAGATTTACTCAGTCGACATAATTAATATTTTATTTACACAAATTAAAATCATTTTAAAATACCGTGGCTGCAAAATACTTAAAAGCAAATTTCAATTTTGCATCAAGTACGAGTTTCAAACTCCGACATGAGCCGCGTAGCGGCGAGTTGAGGAACAAATGAGTGCTTAATATTAAATGGCGCAATTTTGTGTGTGGACATTTTAAACAGCTATAGAAAAGAAATTCGTCAATTGTTTTTTTTAACTTTTGCGTTTAATGCTCATAGATGAATTATGAAGAAAATTTCTCATAAATTTTGTTTAATTTATGGTGTGATCTGTTGGCCATTAAACGATATGGAAGCTAGAAATCTTTGATTGTTGCCGAAGGTTATGTTGAAGCTTCTATAAATAAAAAATTGATGTTACTGTTAATAATATAAACTCATACACATTGCTTCATCAGGGCGTGAGAGAAATCGAAGAACTCAAGCAAGCAATCGAAATCTAACTAAACACTTCTCAAAAGTTAGGTAATCAACTTGTGAACCAGATTCTAAACTCAGAAAAGGTAAGAAAGAAAACGATAAACTCGAAAAAGCAAACGAAAATCTAACAAAGAACCACTACAGAGTTAGGTAATCAACTTGTGAACCAAGCCAGATTCTAAACTCCATGAAGCCTCTTACGAAAGTGGGCGAAACGTTGGCAACTTCGGTTACAACATTGACACGGTCCAAACCAGGAAGACGTTCTTATCTTAGTATAGACTCCGGCCGTGGAAGCCTTCGCTATTGCTTTGTAATGTCCCGTTAGAGTTCATTACATTAAAATTCAATTTTACATTCGTTTATTTTTGCAACTAATATTGCACGTAAATTTATTCAGTTTGGCAACGTCGCGTGGTATTTCGGAAGCGTCTGCGTAATCTACCTGAGTTAGAGCTTAAGCTTGCACTTCCGTTTGAACAATCTTGCGTATTTGACGTGAGTGATGAAAGGAAGACAAATTTTCTTGATTATGGCGTAAAAACCCATGTAATTTAATTTTTATTCATTCCATCTAATTATTGGTGAGTTTACCTTTATTTTGATATAATTTTTTTATCGAATTCAACATTTTTAGTTATTTCGGAATGTTGCGCAATGGTTAGACAAAGGAATTTATTTTGAAGGCCGTTGTAAATGCAGCGTGAGTACAGCATATCATTTAAAAAAAACCATTCTAATTATTTATATTTAGGGTCTTTTACTTTTATTTTTATTCTGGATCTTTTCTTTTACTGGATCATTTATTTTGGTTTGGTCTTTTAATTACTGGATTTTCCGTCATTGGATTTATACATTGGTTTTATGCTTGATGGCGTGGTTGGAAATCTACATTGCTGTTGAAGAATTTTATCACTACAACAAAGTATGTGCTAAAAATAGAAGATATACGATAACGTCATATCATATGGTGAGTCAACTGGAATTAAGTTACTACATTTTACATTCAAATAATTAAATTGTGTTATTAAAACTTTTCACTCGATAACAAATTAACCGTTTACTATTTTTGCATTTAATATCAATTAATAATTAGATGTAAGATTTTACGTTTTTATCACCAATTTAAAGGTGGTTGGCGCCCTAATATTTTATTTTAAATCCTGTTTTATTTCTAATATGTTTAATTCAAATATTGTTCTTTGTTCTCTAATGTAAATGGTATATTAAGTTATAGTTAATAAATTAACGGAGTTCACGTCTTCGTATTTATTCTCATTTAAACTCACACCCAGAGGTCTGTGCTTACGATTGCTACCGTGGTTAAATTATTATTTTTACTTTTTATTATACGTTCTTTATTCGGAATAATTTTTATTTACAACTTCATACACATTACATACATTTCTATTTTTCGTTTTACACACGTAAAACAAGATGTTATTAATTTTTTAATTTTTTTACAGACACTTTTTTAATGCTACTTGATAGATATGATTCTTAGAATAATCATTAACTACTACTATGTACACTGCTTCAAAAAACTTATTGGACACCCAACCAAACTTACGTTATAACAGAACGCCTAGTTAAATTTGACAACATTGGCATTGTAGACATTACTTGTATCGATATTACGAGGTTACTAACCATTCTTTATAAGCACCGCTTCAAGCGTTCCAAGAACATGTATTTTACCTGCAAATATGTATCTAAATTGTACCCTAAGCCTCGATACACACGGGCGATTTTTATCGCGAAGTTCGCTGCGAGCTTGCCGCGAACTTTTTCGCGCGGGGTAGCGGACCAAAGAAACAAATGGTGGGATTCACACGTAGGAGAGCTCGCAGCAAACTTACCGCGTGCACGCTACTAGCCCCTGACGCTCGCCAGGTACTGCTACTTCGCCACGATCTTGCGGCAAGAATTTCTCGCCGGCGGTTAACCAGTACCTGAGGAGACATTGGGGAGTTCACACGCCTCGCCGATCGCATGCGCTCGCATCTACAAATTAATCAGTGGGGATCGCACTAAACTTGAAGAGTACATATTAAAACTGAGTGTACCTGAAGGGCTAATAATAAATTAAATCAACATTAAAAATCAAATTAAAAATTTCATTAAACGGAAGAGAACCAGTAAACAATCATAAAATACGTGCTAAATTTGTAGACGCTTTTTTGTCAAGATGGATTCCACCGGTTTTGATGCCGACATTTTTATTGAAGGTATAAAGAACTCTGGAATATTTCATTGCCAGAGTACCACGACAAAATTTAAAAAAAAAACGCGTGGACGGAAGTATGTTCACTGATGTGCAACGTGTTTGAAGACAAATCGGAAAAAGAACAAAATGATTTAGGTAAGTAAACGTATTTTATTGCTGGACATAGCACTGTTGACAGGTAAACAATATTTTATCCTATTGTCCGACCTTCCACATACTGCTCAGAAATTGTGTCTTCACAAAAATTATTGACCCTGATCCATGATGGTAAACCACCAGCGTTGCTTACGAAATATTCTGCCAATACATTTCTTCTCTGAGTAAGTGTTTGTCCTCCCTGTCTGATATTGCTGTTATCAATGTCACACATGCCGTTCATAACGAGCGTGTCCTCATACTTGTAACCATCTCTTGCTATTATATAATTGTGCAGAACGCAACAACATTTTATTATACTTATCACTAGGTCAAGTTTTACATCCATAGCTCTGTAAAATATCCTCCACTTATTTGTGAGGATGCCGAAGGAACCTTCCACGTACCTAAGAGCTCTACATAAACGGTAATTAAATATTCGTTTGTTGTAATGTAGAAATTTTCTCGTATAAGGTCTCATTACAAAATCAGATACGGAAAACTCTTTATCCCCAACAAATGTGTAAAGCATCATAGTTGTCGTTATTCCCGGAAGAAGTTGTGGTCTTGGTAAGTTTTCTTGGCCCTTTTCTAACATGCTGTATAACTTTAAGTTTTTAAAAATTGTACTATCGGATTCTCTTCCACATGGACCCCCTTCAATATAGTTAAACATATAGTTAGCATCGGCAACTACGAAGAGAACAACAGAATGAAATTTTTTGTAGTTGAAGTATTGCGAGTCGCTAAAATCCGGTTGCACAATGTTAACATGCTTTCCATCTAACGCGCCCAAGCAATTGGGAAAGTTTGCATGCTCAAAAAATATTTCAGCCTTTTCCACCTAGCCTTTGGCAGTGAATTATGGTATACACTCCTGACGCAGATTAGTACAAATAGCAAAGCAGACTCTTCGAATTATTTTCGTTACAGTTGAATGTCCCAGTCTGTACTGATAATGTAACTCAATCATACTGCATTCACTTCCCAAGTACCTAAAACAATTGTTCTAATCAAAAAGAGACACAAACTGACGAATATGCGGATGATCCCGTGAAAGAAATAAACGTTGCAGCATCAGCGGAGCCGCCTGCAAGGCCATCGAGTCGTCAGAGTCCACCACTTTCAAATACGCCTGAGGTCACAGCTGCAAAAAACGTTCCACCAAAGAGAAAGCACACTGCTAGTGAATTTTCGAGGATTCCAGCAGCAAAGCGACGTGCAATAGTAGAAGAAAATTTATTAAAATTTATAAATTCTACTCCTGCAGATACACCAGTACAACCGACAGATGATGACAAAAGCTTTTTCGAGTTGTTACTGCCAATCCTAAAAATCCTACCTATTGCCACCAAACTAGAATTTAGATGCAGTGTTATGAACAAACTGAAATAGTTGCGGGCATTTGTTTATAGTGTTAAAAATGTTCCTACTACTATCGTATTGATGCCTACCCACCAACAAGACGTGTTAAAGCCTCCGCAGAAAAGACATGCACCCACACATACTCCTGCTAATCTCAACCAACCACTATGCATAGGTTTAAATCAGTAACAGCAAACCATGCACAATCCTTCACAGCAACAACATTCTTACACCAACCTGTCCACGGTAAGTCAGGAAAGTCATACGGATCAGTCATATCCGTGGATGCTGTCACCAAACAGCAACTCCCAACATTCGTCATATACCTCTTACGACGGGATTATGATGAAATAAAATGTTTTATATACCATTATTTACTTGAGTTTAGTATAATTATTATTATTCCAACAGCCAACATCTCTACTGGGTTGACGGTAAGTCGCATAGCTTTATTTTCACATTTTATAGAATCTTCTAATTTATTAGCTAGTTTGTTGAACAAGCAAATACTCATGAAAGTAATTAAAAAATTTTAATAGGTATTCTTGTAAATCACTAAACAACGTAACAAAAGCTCCTTTTAGAAGTCGAGCACTCACGAGAGGATGAACCCAATATTTTCTTTTGGAGTTCGTGTACAAGCTATGGTAAGTTAAGTACGCCACTGCAGCACGTCTTGATACATCCATGGTTGAAGTAGACAACGCACTGATGATTCGTAGTTGCGATCTCTCCAAGAAAAGCTCGCTCGTGTGCATAGTAGGACGACGTGCTCGCGGCGAGCCTAAAGTTTAAAATTTGTTTCTCGCCGAATTTTCTATTTATGTATGTGTTCTTTCCTTAAGTTTTAAATAAATGCTATAGCACTTAATTAAAAAAATTCGAATTGTTATTTATAATTAAATAAGTTTTATAGATAGCTATAATAAATTTAAACTGCATGCCCAAATATCAAATTGCTGTTGTAATTAGCCTAATGTTTTTAATATATCCGGATTAAATTAAAGTCAACATTCCGATTTTCTTTGTATAGGAAGTATTATCATCATTAGAACGTAATTAGTGATTGAACAATCTTAATTTCCATTACAAATTCTCAACATTTATTTGTAGTTTGCATTTTTTGTGCTTTGTTTACATTGCTTGTTATGTTTTTGTGTTGAATATAAGAAAAATGACAAAATTTGAAAAATTGAACTTTTATTAAATAATAGGAGTATGATTTAACATATAAAAAAATGTTTTCAAACATTGTTATTTGTTTTTTTGAACACTAAACCATTCTATGACCATCTTTCTTCCGCACCGAGAACGGGTTTATGGACCGCACACAAGTAGCATGATTTTTTTATATTTTTGCATTTTTAATAATTTTTATATTATATATTTATAATTATACCCCATGTAAAGTACGCAATGGCAAACAAATTAGCTATTACAACGATCGAGACCTGCGTTTCACTTGTGGCAACAAACAACTAATCAATTTCACGCATTTGCATTAATCCTTCCGTATATTCAGTAAGCGTTGTTTTGTAGACTGTGATATTTTTTTTAGTCTTTGTTGGTAATTGTCTAGCACCTGAGGTTATTGGTACGTAGAGTGCTCTAAGGAGTTATTCACTATTACTGGATGGTTACATACTGCACCTTGGTCGACCTGGATGAATAGCCCTTAGACATTTGTTCGTAGTGCTTAGTGCTCGCCGTAAGTGTTTAAAGTGATTTTATTAATCTCTCGAGTTGTACGACAATAACGTTATGTATCTCCGTACTTGTGACATAAACAAATACAACAGAAATCCGTTTTGTTACCGCGTCGTGTTACATACCTCATAAATACATATTTTAGTCTATTTTATTCCATTTCATCCAGTCATTTGCACCGCAAGTTTAAGGTCCAGTTGCGACCTTAAAAATTATAGAAAACGCCAATCTAATTTTAATTTTTGCTCAATCGACGTGAATGGAATTCAATTTGATTCTTTATAATCTGCCGCATCAACCTGTAAAGTCCAGGAACAGTAATTTCTTACGTACAGGGGGTATTTAAATTGCATTTAAAAAATCACCTGAAGTCAATGTTCGAACAATTCAACGAAATTGTGTAAAAAGTTACTTGTCAAATCTCCTGTTGCATTTATCCAAATCAACGCACAGAAAAAGACACACCGCTGGCAAGAGGATTTGCGTTAATTAATTCCCAGAAAACACGGGTATAAAAACCACTTTATTAATTTGTGTTGTAGTTTAAACAACGTTGAGACCGAGTCATGTACGAGACAATAGAGGGCGTTGGCGGCGCATTCAACGAAAGGGATATATCGAGTCGCCCAGAATTAATTTTAGTTTCATTTTCCTAAAGTGTTATTTTGTTATTGTGTTATTTATGTTATCGAATTTAATTTGGAGTCTAATTTTTATTTATTGTGTTATAAAATCTAAATATAAATAATCTTTTTATTATACAGTTTAATTGTGTTACGAGTAGTAGTTTCTCCACTTAGCTACTTAGGGAGTTGTGGACAAAAACAATCCCACAACGCCAGGACCGGTTACACAATGGAAAAGTATAAAAATTTTTACTTGGGGTTAAAATTGTTTAATAAAAATTTAGAAACATGCTAAAAAAAATGCTAACATTTTAATCGTTGTTCCATACTATTAGAAAAAAAATATTTGTCCCAATAGTTGTCTCATCAAATTTCGAGGTAATGCAGAAATTTTAAGTAGACGGGGCGGTTCCAAGCGCGGGCGGGACCCCCGTTTTAAAGAAACATCGTGTAAAAATAAGATGGGATAATGCAAACAGCCCAAAATAAAGACATAATATAGCATCTTGCTTTATACAATAAATCATAATAAAGCAAGTGCAATAACTCATCAACAAAATATAATAATACAACTGCTGCTATCAACCTGTACAGAAACCTGTAATAACTAAAGAAAATGCCTACCGGAGATTGCAGTTTTCAGAAGAACATTATATTTAGATTGAAAAGGTGTTGTTTTTTCTGATAAAGAAACTTTCTGCACTTCCCAAGATAGTAAAAAAGTTCTTTGGAGGCCACGTAATTCTAGATATGAGTCAAAATATGTGCAGTCTAACAAAAGAAGTGGGAGAATTAGTGCTGCTCATTGGGGATGGATGAGTGATGGTGGCCCAGAGGAATTAACACGTGTTGATGGACGCTTAACTGCTCATACCTACCTGAAAATTTTGGAAGACGTTATGTTGAACAGTTTATCCCGATAGACCAATTCGGTCTGTTTAGGAGAATTTTCTTATACATACAGCAGCGGTAGTTCAAGAATGGTTCTTACAACATCCCAAAGTGGAAAGAATCCGTTGGCTATCTAAGTAAACGGATTTGAACTTGCATCGCCATATTAATACCTTGTGGAAAAGATTTCGAAGAGCTAATATATGTGCCAAATTAATCAATTCGGTGCCAAACCGTCTACGGAAATGTATAGTCAATAATGGAGATTACACACAATATTAGCATGTAAAATACATATATTTTATATAATTTCGAAATAGGTAATACTTAAATTAAATGTTACGAGCAGAAAGTAAAAAATGCGTTTTGCACTTTTCTAATTTTGTGATTTTTTGATTTACAGCATTTTCAAATTTTATTTGGAATTTTTTTAGCGTTTTGATTTTATAAAGGGATATTTATATATCTTTTAATTTTTCATACAAACAACTTGAAAGGAGTAATGAAAATTTATACTGCAATTGTTTGACCACTAATTACGTTTTAATGGTGATAATATTTCCTTTGCAAGTCGGAATATTGACTTTAATTTAATCCAGATATATTAAGACTTTTAGGTTAATTAATATACTAGTTTTGCATTCGGACATACAGTTTATCATTATTTCTGCTATGGGTAGAACTTATTTTATAATAAATAATAATTTATTTTTTTTAATTACTTAAGCAGAGAACATAAATAAATAGAAAACTCGGCGAAAAAAAAATTAAAACTAAGGGTACCTTTTAGATACATATTTTTAGGTAAAAAAACACGTTCTTTGCTTGAGTTGTTAAATTTAACTGACCGTTCTGTTATAACGTAAGTTTGGTTGCCTACCTTGCAGGTCGCGCTTAAAAGTGTCCTAAAACTTTTTTGTGGCAGTGTATACATTTTACTCATTTCGCCCACCACTTTACAAAGCATCCTAAATACGTGTTTGTACAATAACAAAATAACATTAAATATGAAGGTTGTGTTGTGGCGCCCACCGTGACAATGTGTGCTTAATTAATTACTTCTGGTTAAAACACACAGTTTGTTATCAGAGCGTTATAAAGCCTTCCTTTGATTTGAACTTCGTCACAATAAGGGTCCAGATTGTTTATCAACTATTTTACCTAAAACCCATATGGCAGGTAAAATGTTATCATCTTTAACTACTACTACATCTCCAACATCAACCTTATGTTTTTGATTACACTATCTCTCTGATTTAAGTTATTAAAAATTGTTTAGGTCATCTTTTCCAATCACTATTTATAATTTTCTGTAATAACTTCCATTTATTTAAACCAAGTACATTTTCATCTGCGTAATCTACATCAGTAATTGTTATAAAGGGCACTCCTACCAAGAAATAACCAGGTGTCAAATGAAGAGGATCATCTGGGTTATCACTAAGAATTGATAAAGGTTTTGTATTTAAACATGTCCACCGAAATTTGGCCCTCTTGAAGGTATGTGTCATTTGGTTGACTCCAACGTTAATAATTCAGCTATTTTGAGAGGTACTCTGTACTATTAAACAATTTACGTAACATAACATCTGCTCTGACAAAATTAATGTCATTATTACTAGAAATATTGTGACACGCGCCTCTACGTGAAACAAATCGCCTAAATGCAGCAATAAAACCTTCAGCAATAAAATCAGTCACGGCTTCTAAATGGATTGCACGAATCGCCATGCAAACAAACACATGTAACCTTTATAAGATTTTGTTCCTCTTCTTGTTGAAAACCTTATCTTAATGAGACCTGCGTAGTCCACCTCTAAATTATTGAATGATCTACTTGGTTTTAGTCTAGTCGCTGATAATCGACCCATCAATTGTGTAGTTGCTGCTTTAGAGTATCTTAAACAAATTGTACAATTTTTTAACCATATCTTGTGCTCTTAAAATCCAAAATCGACTTTTAAAGAACTCATCATGACTTGAGGTCGGTCAAGGAGTGTCTTTAGATAAGCATTTCCAACTATTAACTAGCTAAGGTGATCATCGCATTATACGAACAAAAAATGCCACGACCGTATATTAAAAAAGTTGGACAAAGTGGTAATCAAAATTATAACTTAGCTTATTTGGAAAGAACTGTGAAGGCTGTACAGAATGGTCGGTTAAGTATCCGAGGTGCATCCGAACCATTCGCTGTTCCATATACCACATTACGGCGGCGAGTTAAAATACCACATTTACTGAATTATGGAAGACAAACTGCTCTCACAACAGAAGAAGAGCAGAATTTAGCTAGAGGGTTACTTACATTTGCCAAATGGGGATTTTCCCAACTGCCTCGCGACGTTCAAAATATAGTACAGTTATTCATTAAAAAACAAGGAAGAACTTTGAAACAATTTAAAGGTAATCGTCCGGGCACAGAATTCGTAAAAAAATTTCTTAAAAGAAACCATGAACTGACAGTGAAAATGTCCAAAAATATTAAACGGGTTAGAGCTGCTGTAACGCGCGAAACAATTAACGAATATTTTAAGAATTTAAAGACCACCCTCGAAGGTGTTCCAGAAAGTCATATAATAAATTATGACGAAAAAAATTTTACGAATGATCCCGGCAACACCGGAGTGATAGTAAAACGTGGTGTGAAACATGCAGATAGAATCATGGATTATTCTAAAACATCTGTTAGTGTAATTATAGCTGGGACAGCTAACAGAATTTTATTACCCCCCTACGTGCTATATAAAGCAAAATATGTGTATCCCGGTTGGATGGAAAGAGGAGTTGCCGGAGCATAATATAACAGTAATTCCTCCGGTTGGTTTGATTCTGTTATCTTTAAAGAATGGTTCCGCAAAATTATTTTACCTTACGTTTGACGGCTTCCAGAAGGCACACCCACGGAGGTAATAGGTGACAACTTATCCAGTCATCTTACATTATCGGTGCTTGAGGAATGTTTATAATATAATATACGATTCACGCTACTTTCTCCAAATTCCACACACCTATGTCAACCACTTGATGTGGCCTACACGAAAGGGTGCTTGGCGGAGTAGTTTGGAAAAATGAAAAAAAAGAAATCGTGGAGTTATTCCAAAGACTGAATTTCCACGGTTGCTTGCAAAAGCCTTTGAGACAGTTGGTGCAAATAATGCAAAAAACTTGCCGGTTTTAGAGCTTGTGGAATAGTTCCATTTTGTCCAGAGAAGATGATTCGAAAAATTACTAGAGAAGATCAGCCAGAAGACGAACAAAAACGGCCTGAAAAGTTATGGGCAGACTCCTTTGTTAGCCAACTCAAAGAATTACGACAGGGCCGTTCGGAAACACAAAAACGCGATAGGTGCAAAAAAGTTAACATACAAGCTAGAAAAAATGTTCAACCCGCTGATATTGCTAACAGAAGTGGAAAGAATGAAGGAACTATTTCTAAAAAGAATCAGACTAACAACTGGTCGGATGAAAGTTCGAACAAAGAAAACGATTTTGAACAAAATCAAAGTGAGATACTCACAGAGGCTGAAATTGAACTGAACTTAAAGGAGGGATATTTTGTTTTGACAGAATTTGTTACACAAAAAAATTCCAGGTAATTCATTGGTAAAATCGAAAAAAAAATTAGTGGTGACCAATTTACAATAATTTTTTTGAGAAAAGTTGTTGGAAAAAAAGAGTCTTACTTTGTCTTTTCCCTTGTTGAAGACAAACAAGTTGTAACAAAAAATATTATTGAAAATATTGTAACAGGAAAAGATCTAAGGCGGGAGCGGTACCGCTTTAATGAAGAAATAAATAACCTTAATAATTTAGAATAAGAATAAATAATGAAGTGCCAGTGTCACGATTTTTATCTCGTATGGACCCTCTTCAAGGAAGATACTTTGGTTTTATCATTGTGTTAGAAACTTTTTTGTTTATAGTGTTTTGACTGTATGTTTACGAATCGAGTTTTGTAGGATAGAAGATTTGTTATTTTTCTTAGTATTATATTTATTAGTATTTTCAAATTTTTTAATGGATAGATGTTTTAAAAAATGTATTTTTTTGATCCACTTCATCTCATGAAGCACTTTAAAAAGTTTATTAGTACATTTGAACAGGTGATCCGCTTCACCCCCAAATGAGAGGTGAACCGGATCACTTTTTTAAATTTTTTAAATAGTTTGTGGCCAAGGTTCAAAATATTCTTTTCTAACAGATCTATAGAACAGGAGTGGACAATTAATAAATATTTTTTGTAAGCCATTCAAAGATTTACTTTGACGGCAGTGCTAGAAAAACATATTTTGATCCGCTTCACCCCAGTTGCCGGTATATTAATTCAATGCATGTTCAACGCTACCAACATCAATACAGTTAATTTTTTTAGTCTAGCACGCAAACAAATAAAAAATGTACCTTAAAATTGTACTATTTGATTTAAATAAAATAAAAACACAGATTGTATATTGATAAAATATTTAAAATCGTTACTAAAGACAAATTTATAACAAAACCTTTTATTGTACAATTGATATTCTAAACTAAAACAGCGTTTTGATAATATAGTTAAATAATTGTTTGTATTTTTTTTGTAAATCATTATTATATGTAATTTAAAAATAGTAAACGTTACAATCTAATTCTTTTCTTCTCAAGTCGAATTGTTAAATAACAAAAATTTGGTATATTTAAAAACATGCGATTTATAATAGCGTACTTCATAATTTTCTCGGCAATTTAACAACATTTAAATATATTATAATACGTAAATAATTAAAATAAATACCGTTGAGTAAAGGGTGAATAATTTAGAAAACGGAAAATAACAAAACGAATGGTGTAAAGAAAGTTTATTTTCTGAATTTAAAATTTTTAAACCAATATTTTATAAGGATTTTCAAAATTAAATTACAATACTGTAAATTTTTTTTGTTGTTTTAAAAAGAACAAAAACAAAAGTAAATTTAAAAGTTTGAATGTTTTATTTGTCAACAAATGAAATGTAAAATCTATTTAATTAACGTTGCGTTTTGTAAGTATCTTGAAAGCTTCTTCACTAGGTACGTTACGATACTTACAAATTTTATTTAATCTTGTTACGTTAACGATGTCTTAACTTTAAGCTGGTGTAATTGATATTATCACTATTTTACCGCTTATGTGTTAGCACTTACGGCAAATTAAATATTAACGAAATTTACACATATGGCGCTAATCTAAGAAGTTTTTCATTATAATAATTTGAGTCAAACATGACACGTTTACTAATAATTTTAGTTTACTAATTAGATTAATTTTAAATTTAATAGATTTTAAATTGTTGCATTTTAATCTAATTAGTTAATTAATCTAAAAGTAGTTAAATCGTAGTAAATCTCGTAGAGATCTTTTAAATCCGTTTATACGTAAATCAGGTAGTAAAACGTGTAAATTTTGTGACTTAATTTACTTAATTAATTATATATTTGCCAATTTGTAACTTTCCAAATGTTTTATTGACTTTAAGTAAGCAAGATGAAAATATAGCTGTATCTACTGTGACTAATGTAGTTCTGCAAATTTAAAAATTAGATTAAAGAAGTATATATTTTTTACAGAATAAACATTTGAAAAAGAAATTTAATAAACCCCCAGATAACAAAAAATTGAAGTTGTTTATGGTTAAAAAAACCAAACATATTAACATATTAAACGCAATAGTTACAATATTTACATAATGCAACTGTCTTAGAATTCAAATAACATTTTAAAATAAATTTTTGCAACAAAAATTGTTATTTTTATGTATTATAAAACATTGTGATATTAACATGTTTTTGATTTGTCTGTAACTTAAACAGTACAATTTTGTACATTTAAATTTTTAAATATACTGCATCTGAATAAATAGGTTTTACAATATTGATGTAATATACTTAAATATTTTACAATGGCATATTAATAACGACTAAATTTCATATAATAGTTTCTTTAGTCACTTCTGCTACTACATAAACTGCAAGCATATATTTTACACTTGTTTCAATGCAAATTTTACTTACTTTGGGTTTGGTGTAATTAAACAAAAATAATAAAACATATAGTTACCAAATGTAAATTTAAAATTGACTTTAAAAGATTGTTTTTATATATCCATGTTTCTAAACAGTTTCGAAACAAAATCTATACAGTTTCAAAACGAATCTTAATAATAGTTTTGATTGTTTAATAATTTATGTTTCTTAGTAAATATGGCGGACATATATCTATCCGATTGTTTATAAGATACTAAACCGGTAACAAACATTTTATATATGTTTCTAAACTAAACCGATTTTGTGTTGCCAGGGCAATTTTAACCAAAACGCGCCCAGCATTAAAACTTTAACCATTATAAAAAATCCAAGCAATTTTGTCCTAAAGATTTTTGTTTTGTTTGAATGCATAAATAAAAATTATTTTATTTATAATTATAACAAAATTATATTCATGTTAAAAAAGTATATACCTACAGATTTGTCCCAAAGACTGTCCACCGGTTGACTAGACCAATAATAATAATTATAAGTGTAAGCATTGTAATCTAACTAAATTTTCACAGTTGCATCTTACGCGTTTTTATTAATAAATGTTTTACATATTGTAATTTAACGAAAATTCCTAGTATCGCACTATAAACTTTATTAATTAATATTATCTGCAGTTTATTTATATGAAGGTTTCTGTTTTTATTAACTGTGTTAATCTCTTAATTTTGTTACTTGCTTATTTAAATTTGTTTATATTAAGCCTTCAGCTAATTTTATTGTATTTACGATCGTTATTAATAATTCATTTTCAGTCGAAAGTAATTATCTAGCCTTCAGCTTACTTGATTATTCCTGTTTAAGTTCATGACTCAAATCAAACCAGTAATTTTAGTAATTGTTTATATTCAAGGTCGGTGGTGTCTATTTAAGTCGGCGTATGCAAGTTTGCACTTTTCACAATTGTTGGGAGGATACGTAGCTAACATTATTATATGGTACACTAAGGGAGTCCAAGTCAAGGGATAAGCCATACGTTACTTTTATAACATTCTTGAAAGATTAAATCCTGTTACTGAAAATTTTATTGCATGTAATTATTGCAACTGTATGTGTTAATGTTTGATTGATTTTGTGTCTAATTCACTAAAATTTGTTTATTAAAAGTATACTACGAATTTATTACATATAAAAGTGTTGTGGCTGTCGCCATCTCGTGGTTAACAAACCCACGTATAAAATATAAACTAATTGGTGCTATAGAGATATAATATATAGAGATAAAATAACGAGCCCACGTATGAAATATATAGATTGCAATCGTGTTAATATTCGATACGATTTTTGAATTTTCGCGGTTAGCAATTCCAACTACCAACATGCTAAGATCTCTATAGCACCAATTTGTTTATATTTTATACGTGAGCTCGTTAACCACGAGATGGCGACAGCCACAACACTTTTATATGTTATTAGAACGAAGCATGAATGTAAACTATAGAAATATATCAGTAAAATTTAGGAAATACATCAGAGAGTATTTCCCGGTGCTGATGATCCCCAAAAAAGTGTAACGGCCGTACACTGGTTCTCTCTAGTGGTAATTTTTGCAATTGTACTGACATAGTTACTATTCACTATATTCGTTGTTGGATTGCAATCGTGTTAATATTCGATACGATTTTCGAATTTTCGCGGTTAGAAAATCTAACTACCAACATGCTAAGATCTCTAACCAATTTGTTTATATTTTTAATACGTGGGCTCGTTAACCACGAGATGGCGACAGCCACAACACTTTTATATGTTATTAGAACGAAACATGAATATAAGCTATAGAAATATATCAGTATAATTGTGGAAATACATCAGAGAGTATTACCCAGTGCTGATGATCCCCAAAAAAGTGAAACGTCCGTACACTGGTTTTCTCTGGTGGTAATTTTTGCAATTGTACTGATATAGTTACTGTTCACTGTATTCGTTGGTGAATTGCAATTATGTTAATATTCGATACGATTTTCAAATTTTCGCGGTTAGCAAATCCAACTACCAACATGTTAAGATCTCATAGCACCAATTTATTATGTTCTCTAGTTATTTAGTTGTTTGCTTTTATCATTTACGTAATTTTTTTGACATTGGGTTTATATCTACTATTCGTGTCTCCATTGGTGGATTTTTCCTAAGGCCTCCCCATACCTACCGCGCCAATAATGTCACGCAACGCAACAGTGTGCGTGAAGCAACTACAACGAATGGAAGCACGTTTTTCTCATTTAATAAAGTTTTTCGCGACGCGACGTGTATGTGTATGTACCATATTAACAAAAATGGGTAGTACAAGAATATTTTACAGTACGGTACCTTACGTAAATTGATAACTGGCATAATTAGCTATGAATGGAAAAAAAGATAAACAAAATCATGTGATTAAAAAACGCGGAAATTAAACAGTTTCTTTGGAAAGCTATCTACTAATATTTAAATTAGGCTACTGAACCAAGACACGACGTTTCAAATGGTAGTGGTGCAACGTCAACTGACGTGTCTTCAGTATCTTCAAACGTAGGTATTTTGATACTTGCGTCAATTGGAACAAAGGAAAAAGACACAAAAGCCCCATCAGTGCCAGGAATGCAGCCCTACGGGCAGCGCAAAATTAGCGACGATTTAGCCAAACGACAATCGACGAGTTCACACGTGATTACATTTGTAACAACGGAGCCAATCAAAACAACAAAAATGATTTTCTCAAGATTGATCGGATCTACAAAGATAAGGCGCGATGGTTGCCAAAACACTTATTCAAATAGCAGCTTCTAAATGGCAATAAGTTCAGCGAAGTGGCTAATTTATTTTGAAAGTACTGGATATGTGTGTTAGTGGAGCGTGTCGTTTTTTTAATAAGAGAGAAAGTCAGCTTAACAAAAAGAAAGGTTTCAATGACTGAAAAAATTCCTATTATCAAGTATCAACTCATGAGAATTCCCTTATTCACAAATTATATGTCCTGCACACAAACGATAGAAACAACTCCTGTAGCTGCATTGACCACGCGTTAACAATGTAATTAGATGAAAAAATAAATTACTAGAAAAACATTTTGAAAAGAGTAGTTGCATGTGTGAAAGCGCTTGCATCACGTGTTTTGGCGTTCAGAAGACACGAGGAGAAAATAGGTTCATTATACAATAAATATTATTTGATATTCTTAGAAGTTATCGCTTAGTTCGTTCTATTGTTAGCTAAATTCAAGTTCAGTACATTCGAGTTATCTCTCATCAACGACATTTGAAGAATTCATTGGGCTTATGGGAGACAAGGTTTTGAAGACAATTGGAATGGAAATATTAACAACTAAATATTTTTTGCTGATTATTAACTCAACGTCTGATATATCTCACATGGACTGAAGACTGTCGTCATGTCAATAATAAAATTTTGAAGGATTCTATGAACAGTGAGGTTATAGTCAGCAACAGAACTTATGTGTTGAGGCCGAACAGACTAGATAGACTATTTGCAGGACTACTCTAAGCAAATTGTAGACAGAAGAATTCAAGTTTGCCTTTAAAAAAATTTAATTTGTGTGTGGTGCAAGAAAAATAAAAGTTTCTGTTAGGCATAATTGGATGTTAGTGAAAATGTTCAACGTAACACTGAGTGAGTGTAGTGAGTTCCGAGTAGAAGGCGAGACAGGGCTAAGCAAGCTTTTCTTAACGTAAATTTTAGTGATGTGGTTTCGAAACAAGAATTTCTGACCTCTAGCCAATTAAATTTTGCCGTTAGAGGAACAAGTTATTACCAATATAACCAAAGGCATAACAACCCGACCAAGTTTAGCGACACAAAAACAATAATTATTGTAAATATAATCAATAATTCAAAGGTATACAATTTAAAAATTGTTTAGTAAATAAATCTGATATTTTCATTTTTTGAAAACATTTGCAAAAGAAAAGAATGAATTCTGATTTAAAAATTAGCTACTTTTTAAATGTTGTTTAAATTAGATAAAGGCAACAAAGTCAGGCAGATTTGGATGAGTCGACTTCCAAGCCTGCCGTCACGCCCACAGCCGTGCCCGCCACCGAGCTCGCTGTACCCACTACCGCGTCCACCACCAAGGAGCTCATGGAAAAAAGATGGACCATGGCATTCAACAAGAAGAAGCGTCCCGCTGTCTTCGAAAAGCCGGAAGCCGTCGAGACGACTTGCAGGGATAGGATCCCTCCGATTGTCCTTCGCAACCAGAAGGACTACGGTAAGGCGATGCAAACCTTACGTGATTCTAATGTAGATGTTTCCATGGCAAAGACAACCCGAAATGGCGTCGCCATCCACGTCGTCACCACTGAAGATTTCCGGACTGCGACGCACGTCCTAGAAGAGGCCCGTCAGGAGTTCCACTCCTACTAATATCGAAGTCGTCGACGTCCGCGTGGAGATTTCCCATCCCAGAAGCGACATCGGCAGTTCTACCGGTGCCAGCGCTTCGGTCACTCCGCGAGAGGATGTCAAGGGACCCCTAGATGCGTGAAGTGCCTGGAGTTTCACTTTAGTTACGAGTGCCCGAAGAAGCGTGAAGACGGTCCGGCGACGTGCTGCAACAGCAGGAACGACCATTCCGCAAACTACAAGGAATGCTCGGCTCACCCTAGACAGCGACAGGTAAGTACTCATCGTACTAATCGTTCAGCTCCTGTTTCACCAGCCACACGAGTACCCGCCAGGCCGGTGAACCCAGCCGTTTTGTTTGCTCAGGTAATGAAACCGGTTGAACCCACCGCACCTGCGCCAACCACCACCGCTGGACAGACGAAGGCTCAGAAGTACGTCCACACCGAGGTTACCAGGTAAGAGTCCGCCCTCATCAGAGAGTTCCTCGCCCAACTCCGTTCCCGCAACTAGTAATGGCAGCAAGCAGAAGAAAACCAAACTCCCTCCTCATCCCGATCTGGAACGCTAACGGTATAGTTAATAAAAACTTAAATTTCAGGAGTTTCTCTACCGCTCTAACATCGACGTCGCTTTTGTTTCCGAAACTCATCTTCGTAACTGCGACAATCCAAACATTCCCAACTATTCGAATTATAGTACCAACCAAACTTCAGGTCGCGGAAGAGGTACGGTGGTTTACGTAAAACGGTCTATTTCCAACCACTACATTCCAACACCACAGCTTCCGAATCTTAAAGCAACCCAAATCGTCATTAATACGGCAGCTAACGGAGACATAGTTTTCATCCAGCAAAGATGTCATTCCCGTAGATTTAGACGCGATTTTTAACGCCAGGACCCCCACAATTCTCGCAGGAGAACTGTGGCACAGCAGGAAATCAAACTGCATCGGTCGACTCCTGCAAGACCTCGCCAGTATCCGAAATTTTGTTGTAGACGGACCCTACGAACCCACCATCCATCCTCACAACGGCCTCCTCGACGTCATCGACATAGCCGTTTTCAATAACATCAGGCTACTTCACGATTTAATTACCGTTTCCGACCTTACTTCCGACTACGAGCCCGTGCTCTTACAACTCGGTGATCAATCAGAAAACGATAACCTTCAATTCGAAACAAACATCATCATGTGGCCAACTAACTAATTCGAGGCCAGTAAACTTTTCACTCAATAACATCGCCCATCACCGAAAAAAATCGCCTTAGACGTAGATGGCAACGCACCCATCGCCTAAACGATAAAAGAGCTCTTAACGCAGCTCAAAACGCTATTCGAACACAGATCGAAGCCCATCGCAATCTTC
The DNA here is from genome assembly GCA_035610365.1 of Aquatica leii. Lineage (NCBI taxonomy): Eukaryota > Metazoa > Arthropoda > Insecta > Coleoptera > Lampyridae > Aquatica > Aquatica leii. Next base: position 103,989,631 of record CM069436.1, on the reverse strand, counting down.
TTTTTAATGACAAACTTCAGTCGCTAAATTTACAAGACTACAGCGTCTGGCAAATGACCAAAATCCTGAAAAACAGGAACAATCTTCCCATGGCCGCTATTCACGGCCCCAGAGGTCTGGTCTACACGGATCTAGACAAAGCCGAAGCTTTCGCCGACACGCTCAAACTCCAATTCAGAGCAAATCATCTAGACGACAAAGACTTCCGTCGCACAAGTGCCGTCCACCGCGAAGTCAGAAGCATCCTGACGGCAAACCCGAACGAGCTCATCAAGCACACTTCTCTGAATTAAATCGAAGCGGAAATCAAAAATCTCAAACCGCGCAAAGCTCCCGGGAACGACGGCATTCCCAACAAAGCCACCAAAAAAGGTATAGCCACTTTAACCGCGATTTTCAACGCTTTCCTAAGACCCCGTTACTTTCCACATCAGTGGAACACCGCGGACGTCATAGTCATCCTCAAACCCGGAAAAGATAATGTCATGCCGCAAAACTATCGTCCAATTAGCTTACTTCCGACGCTTGGTAAGCTATTGGAAAAAATCATCCTCACCCGATTACAAGAACAGGTTTACATTAACCAAATTATTTCCCAAAAAGAATTCGGTTTTCATAAAAAAACATTCCACGATTCACCAAGCCCTCCGCGTCGTAGAGCAGATCACCGACGGCTTCAACCACCGCAACGTCACAGGCAGCGTTTTTCTCGACATCGAGAAGGCGTTCGACAAGGTCTGGCATCGAGGCCTGCTCTACAAGATGCACCGTCTAAGCATCAACATTTCCATGGTACAACTCCACGGTTCCTTCCTCAATCGACGCTCGTTTGCGATCAAACTTTACACCGCCAAATATAATCCACGTCACATAGAAACCGGCGTTTTTCAAGGATCTAAGCTATCTCCACTTCTATACAACATCTTCACCGCAGACGTTCCAAAAATCGACAGACTCACGTACACTTTCTACGCCGAAAACACCGCCGTTTTGGCAACATCACGCTCGCCCGCTCAAGCCGAGAGAAATATTCAAACGGCTCTCACATCGCTCGACAACTGATACGACGACTGGCAAATAAAAGTCAATCCTACGAAAAGCACCGCCGTCCACTTCAACCAAAAAAACATCAAACCCGCAAGCCGCTTCCACATCAAAGGCAACGACGTCCCCTGGGTGGACGAGACAAAATATCTGGGCCTCACTCTATACATAAAACTGTTATGGAAATCCCACATCACCCAGAAGCTCGCCTCTTCGAACGGCCTACTGGTTAAGTTATATCCAATGCTGTGGCGCAACAGGCGCCTCAGCATCGACAACAAATTACTCATCTATAAGACGATCATCCGCCCATCCACGACGTACGCAGCACAAGTACAGTTCTACGCTGCCAAAACTCACACCACCAGAATCCAAATCTTCCAAAACAAGATCTTCAGAATGATTGCTGAGGCCCCCTAGTTTGTCCAAACAGACCGGCTCCATCAGGAACTCGCCATCCAAAAGATTGCAGATTTCGTCCGCCAATCCGCAGCTGCGCTCTATGCAGACCTCGCGCCCCATCCCAATCCCTTCGTCCGGCGGTTTTGGGACTACGACAGAGATGACATGCCTAGGCACAAGTGGCCTAAGTATGTCATCCTAGAAGAATGTTTAGAATGAAATGTACTACCCAGCGGAAAAGTTTGAAACCAAAGAGGCAACTCGGTGGTGGAAAACCGATCCATTGGGGCTATTTAAGCAGACTATGTTATCATTTAGAATTAAGCTTTAAAAATGAATTCAATTAAAAAGCAATAAACATGTATGAAATCTGAATCTAAATAACATCAGTTTTTAGAAATTTTCTGAAGAAACCGACAGCATGATCAGCGAAACGTTAAGTGAAAGTTTTGTGACGCGGCAACACCCAAAAAAACAGCTACATTTCAGATACTTTGCTTCTAGAATAGATTGTCTTTCAGTCTGAGGCTGAGACTACCAGATCATTTTTAAAGAAAACTGACTCTAAATACTCTAAAACTAGGAATTTTTTTTTGCATTTTTAAAATTTTAGGTATAATGGAGGTGTAATAGTTCAAATTATAATGAACAGTAATATGTTAATTAAGATTTAAAAACTTTAAAGACGCTAAAGCTTTCTAGCTTTCCAACCATGTCGGCGAATTCTTAGATTACACACTTCTTCCGTGTACTACTAGTTTATATTACGGTTTCTTTTATTGAAAATCAATTTCTAGATTCGAAGATAACAGTGTTGGAACTAACACAAGTTTAAAATAGAACCAAGTTTTATTTATGGATTGTCCAGCTAAATTATTAACTAGAATTATATTGAACTGTTTTAATGCTTGGATAAAAACGTCAGGGTTCATGACAAAATTCCAGGACAGCTATAGAACAGGTTATTCTACAATAGACAATATTTCAATCTTTGAAACCTAGGCCGGGATCTGGCATAAGGTTAATGTATTTGAGGTAGGGGTAAGACTAAAAAGTCTTTTTAGTCTTTTATTGTTTTTTTGTACCTCAATGATATGAAGTAGATGTTGAGTGGGGAATGTTACTTAGGAGGGACTGGCTCTCACAAGTTGACATTTGGATATTTAAGAGTAATTGAAATACTAAAGACATATAGATACTTAGGTATCACTTCATCTTTAGGACTGGCATTTACAAAGCGCATGGACGCCAAGTTAAGCACAACAGGGCGAGCACTAAATACTCTTTGGGGCAGATTACTAAAAAATAACTGTTTGCCTATCTCAAGAAAATTTGCGGTATTTTAATCGATTCCGGCAGTTGTCCTGCGGTACAAGTCCTTATTCTGGTAAATTCAAAAATTTGAGCAGGTAAAAAAATTGCTTTCTCATTTCTTCAAAAAAACATTTGAGTTTCTTGTGAGTTGTCCTAATTATGTTTTGTACAATGAAAAAAGCAGAGAAAAATTGTGTTTTCATACAATACAACAAAATATGCACGGTCAACTCGCTGTAGGATTGCAACAATACCTGTCGGAGAAAAGAGAAGTTCAAGTGACTTTATTTTAAAGGACGTCAGATCTTTTTTTGCAGAAACAACTCCTGTTAGATCAGGACAGGAGGCTCGAAACTTGTACAAAATTGTTAAGGTTCGTAAATCTGGAGCAAACGAAGAAAGAAACCAAATCGTTAGCAACAATTGTACTTTAATTACTTTAGAAGGATCAAGAAAATAAAATTTGAATCAATAACAATAACAAGATAATTTGATAGCATCACAATAAATAAATTTATTCCGAGTACAAATATAAGTATGTATTAAAACACCAGAAGTATTGGCAACTTACACCACACTTAAAACAAAAGTGTAACAACCAAAACATACAAAAATCTTCCTGAGTAAATGACTATAATAATGATAATAATTGGCAGTTGACATAATCGGCATGCAATAGTAATTTTACTTAACTAGTTGAGTAATAGTAATAAGAAGCAAATCAATTCAAAGGTTTCGACACGATTAGTAAATATGATTATTCATGAGTAGCACCGTAGCGACAGCGAAAAATTAAAATAAAAAATTGTCTTACTAAGATTCAGGTGTACTTTCAGAAAACGTTTTCCTACTGGCTTTCTGTAAACAACTTTCTGAAAATAATCGTATCTACCTGGTGACTCACAAACTACAACAGGTAAAATAAACATTTTAAAGAAAGTAAGAGAACCTAAACGTATCGTATGCTCTTACAATATGCCTTTTCGTCCACGATGGTTTTAAGTATTAATTGTCTCCAAAGAGAAATTCAATTGTGTCTGGTACATATGCCCTTCCGTACTAGATGATGTTATTTAACGGTCAAAAAATTCTGCCCTTGTATCGCAGCGTTCATAGGTATAAAGCTTCCTATTATAATTTTTCCTAGCAAATTTTAAACTTGATCAGAAACTAGGACATGAACATCCAGATTTACCTTTACCTTTAGCTTTAAACAAAAAAGAATAGAAATGCCTTACCCTGCGTGTAATAAATTAATTATTTATAGATGTTTTCAGTACACATCGTGTCGCAACACATTGATGTTTTAAGAAAAGGTTTTTTAATTCACGCAGACATAGGTTATGTCGTGAACGATGTTATATTAAAAATGACAGTCTATCGTCTTCTCAATACGAAGAGACCAACGATAGATGGCGTCGAAAAATAGAAACGTAATTTTAATTCAACCAATATACAGGGTAGTGCATTTTTTAAAATTTATGCACGTAGACATTTCTTTAAAGTACTCTGCAAAGTGATTGTAAGTAAAAAATTTTTTTTTAGAGGAATGGAAACACTTTGGCAGAAAAGTTATTAGAGGGAAACATAAATAATGTATGACCTTGTAGAGTAGACATGAGCAATATAATAAAAGCAAAAAAGGAATAAGTTGCTGGGTGCTGTTAGTGCAAGTGCTTATCATTATAATCCATTGGTTTAGTGTGGGAAGTAAGGAAGATTATGAAGACTAGAAGGTAACAACTTCTTCTGAATCACAGACCAGAGAAAAAAAAGAAGTTTTGCGTTGTTTGTTATTCACCTTTTTTCAGCCGGTCCTGCTGGTAATAACCACAACATCACGGTTAACTGAGATGCGTGATTGAAAATGCTACTACAAAAAAAGAATACAACGGACAGCCCTCCTAGCGTACTCATAAAAGCCTTGGTTTAAAGACACGCAGTGGCGGATTTGCAGTCTTGGCCGCCCTAGGCTCTGTAGTACCAGCAGCCCCACTTAGCGGTCTGATTTGATAATGTCTGTGTATCAATTAATTAATACACACAATAATTTTTAAATTTTAAAAAGTTAAGTTTTCTCCCGCCGCGCCGCGTACGTCAAAAATTACATTTAAAATAAATTTAAACAATGCTAATGTTAATTTAATCTTTATAGACGCTGATAATTTTAAGTAATTACGCTTATGCTCATTTTCATGTACTTAAAACAAATAAAACAGTTATTTTTATTAAATATTAATTGTAGCGAGTCAATTTTACATTAATTTTTTGTAATCCTAAAGATTTACGATAAAGTATTTGTTGCTACATTGTACATTTTATTACATATTCTGTTAGCAATTTAAAATGCATTAGTCAAATGAGTATTTTACAATTTTATATTCTGCTCTTTACGTGACTGCAATAATTTCAAGCACTTATCCTTTTATAGGTGTTTGCCAATTGTATTCGTTTCCATACTGTTTTTACGCTAAACGTATCGATAACATATTGATTCAAGTCACGTTAGGTATAATCAGTTTAAATAACTATACCAATCAATTTCCTAACGTTAATAACCATTATATAACGTAATTTTTTATTAATTTTTGACCGTTTACAAATTTCAATGTATTCTAACTTTAATTTTTAATTTAAGTAGTGCTTTGTGTTAGTATCTTTTAATCTATAAAGTACAGTAAACTAGCATTCGTCTATTGTGTAATTAAAAAATGCTTGTCTAGCAGTCGCTGTATTTACCAAGTACGTTTAAATTTTCTGACAATTTAGTTTTGAATGTGTAGTGTATTAGTGGATTGTTGCACTAATTATACAGGCGCGAATCTTCCTAACTAAAAAGACTGTTACAACACAGAATCGTACAAGACATTTTATTTATCTTCACATAATTATGTTAAATATACCTTTGTACACTGTATATCATACTATTATTTATATTTAACTTCTGTAAATAAAATGTATACGTAGTAACTGTAATTGCTTTTATAATGAATTGAGTAAGGTAACTTGTAAATAAACGCCAACAGGACCCATCGAAGCCTCTATAAAATTATAATGTTCAAAGGTTGTTTAATTAAACGAAAATTAATCAAAGAAAATTATTGATCAATTTTACACATGTTACATACGTTATTTGTATAATAAGGTAGAAAATTCATTTTTTTTGCGTGTCTTCGTTCTAAGTCTAAGACTTTAATGTAACATTGCTAAGAACAAAATTAGTTGTTTACATCTAACATAAAATGTTTTTTCAATTACTTCATTGATATACCATATGACCAAATTGAACAAATCACGTAAAAAAATCGATTGCTAGCCTCGTTGGCCTTCCTGCGACGTTGCTGCGACTATAATAACGAAAAGTCAACACTATAGCTAGATTCAAAACACTACACCAAGATGATTAGAGATCTAACAATAAAAATTGTAAGCAAAACTACAAAAACCAAGAGAAAATTAAAAACACTTGTTATTGTCGGAAGCAATTCTACTTTGGTTATACGGATTACCTAAGATTCATAAACAAAAAAACACGTTTAGACCGATTGTTAGTACTTGCGAAGTTGCAGAAATATGTGAGATTGACAAGCAGCTACGTGAAAAACTTTGAACATTTTGTACAACTAATACAGTAACACCAAATAACAAACAACGACATGTTAGTAAAGTTTGTCGTTCTATTTTGTACGAACGTAGAAGAAACATTGCGACTTATCAGAAAACGATTAGTGCCCATAGGACTAAGTGAAGACTTAATCGACTTAGCAAGGTTATGTTGATTACAACTTCTTCTTATGGAATAACAAATTCAACGATCCTTTGTGGTTCCACTAGAGGAGTGGAACCACAAAGAGTTTTCCGTTATTGCCAGTGATTGTCAACCTTTTTATAGAGACCTTCAGAATAGAGCCTATACGACAAAGCGAGAGAAAACCCGCATGCTGGTACCGTTAGGTAAATGACACCTTTATAATATGGTCACATGCAATGAAACCACTGCAAAAAGTTAAAAAATTGTTGCTTCTTTTTTCTATATTTACTAGTAAATCGCACGCTATGTTGTTACGTGGAAAAGCTGGAACAATGGAACTTGCCTGAAACAAAGTAACACAAAGTTTTGCCGGTGTTCAGTGAAGATGGGGTGGGTTATATTCAAAACTCCGTGGCCGTTTGGAAAACTAAAAAAAACACAACCAAAGAGCGCCAGGAAGGAGCAAAGTTTAAATAGACAAGAAGCCTTTGCCAACTACGAGTCCGTTTCAAATGGATACACACAAATGCGACTTGCCTTAAGAGTGTATCACACGAAAATCTGTAACAATCTAAAATTCACATACGCAAAAGCCGACTGAATGAAACTGTGTTACATTTAACAATTTAACATTTGTGACAAAAATTGAAATAAAAATAGGACAAGCAAGCAAACAAGAAATTACATTAAAACTTTGAATCAAATTAACGCAAAAGAAATTTTAAATTAATACAAAACTGAATAACAACAATAACATGGTTACACTAAAACAAAATAAAAATAATTAAAAAAAAAAAATTTAAGAAAAATATAATGCAAGGCCGTGTTCACATTAAAAAAAAATACATATTAACAAAATAAAATGAATGAATGAAATGTATAAAATGAAACAAAATCGAAAATCTTCTGTTATGGTACGCAATTAATAATTTTTTTTCTTGCTTAACGTCGATAAAACACTTTAAAGGTTGATCACAAATCGTCTATTTTTTTGTTGTTTAAGAATAATAATTAAAATTAAAATTAGCACAAATAAACACCATAAAATGTTTGAAATATTCAATAACTATCAATGAACTCTCATTAGAATTAATTTCAAAGCTTTTCAATTAGTGATCTCGCGAATGAATAGCTTCGGTAATCAATAAATACTTTTAAACTTTGTTCGTTGACGGACTTTTGTTTACCTTTAAGCCAGTTGACGTCGGCAGGAACTTCGATAGGGAACCACAACCATTTGAAAAGTTACCGTGGAAGCACAAACTTACGCACAAACTCACGGTACGCTAATACGAAACCAAACCAGTATCCAGTGAAATTCAACAAGCTGTAATTGTTTTACGAAATAGGAAAATTTTTCCACTTAAAGTAACTATTCAGTGTTCCATTGCTAAGGATTTCCGCGGTAATTCATCTAAAGGGGCAAATTTACCACCCGATCAACTACATCCCGATACTTAAGGTCTTTCCAACGACTGTCAACTAACTTCCTCCCAAACCAAAATAACTTATATCTATCAACTCAATCCGCCACCACATTCCTAAAGGATGTGTTCGAAATCTCTGTGAAAAAAAAAACCATAAAACAAAGACGTAGGAAAAAGATGCAAACAGATTTAATTACAACGTAACAGTAGAGTTTGATAACAGCCTTTCTTATTGTGAGATTTGCATTGACAACAAAAATATCTAAAGGCTTAATTATACTCATAAAGATTACTTGTTGAAACCTGAATCATAAAACTCTTTAATGAATTATAAAAATAACTCAATTCCAAATGTAATTTAATACAACTTACACAAATAAATCAAGTGCAAATGCACTCTGAACGTGCTTAAAACAAAGAACTTTTAGACAAACTTTAAATAAACAAACAGCTAAAATATATTTAACCCTAGACAGTCATAGTGGGGTATCTAAAACCCAAACAAGTTTGCATATCGATGTGCACATGCGCGTAAATTACGTTACGCGCTTTCGCTTACATGTAAATTCACTTTGAGGCAGTTGTGAACGAGTGACGGTTGTGTTTTGAGAGTTTTGAGAAAGTGTTAGAAGTATAACCAAAATTATAAAGTAGTAGGGATGTGCACCGCCCACTGACTAAACGCGAATTAGAAATGGCTGTAGAAAATATATAGGCAGATAACAACGACAAAGAGGATATATTTGAAGATAACTCCGATTTAGGAAAAGATTACGTCAAAGAGCGGTCAGGTAGCCAAAGCGATCAAGATACTGATGACATTGATTTGTTATCGAATAGTGAGGATAGTTCTTTGCTAAACAATCAGTTATTAGGGAAAAATGGACATAAATAGACAACTATTTGCCCTTCAAGACGTGGGCGTCCGAGGCGAGATAACATTGTTCTCCAATCACCAGGACCAAGAGAAACTGCAAAATTAGTAAATTCAGGCAAACAAGCGTGGGAATTATTTCACAAAATATTCTGAACGAAATTGTTCTTTATACAAATGAAGAGATTACCAGAAAATGTGATGGCACAAAGCAACAAAGCTACACAAATGAAACAAATTTGATAAAAGTAAACGCGTATATCGGTTTATTATATAGCACTTTTCTACTAGTATATCCGTGAAACTGGTCGTTCCGTCATCACACGTATTTCAGAACATAATCGTTGTATAAAGAAGTATACTTCTAAATATGCGCTTGTTGAATATTATTTTACCACACAATATAGATTTTCATAACGCAATATCTCTATTCGTCTTCATTAAGAAAGTCCGAGAAATCATCTCCGTAATAACTTCAATTGGGACAACGGTTTTAAACTATAACGCTTTAGGCTTCCGGTTGTTATTGATTTATCGAATAAGCGCCTCTTTTTAAACGTAAACTAATCAGAGTCAAACTCATACCACCGCAACGATACTTTTTTAAAAATACGGAACAAACTTCTTCTTAAGTTAGTTTTATAGAGTTTCGAATCTGATTTAGTTAACAAATTGATTACCTAACTTTGCAATGATTCTTTGTTAGATTATCTTTCACTTTCTTAAGTTTTCGATTTCGACTCAACGCGCACTGCATGATTTTATAATTAATTGTGTTAACCTAACATGTACGTACGATCAACAATCGACATGACTAACGAATGACTAATTGTAAAACAAGAAATTGTTATATTTACAGTTATGTTTCATCCAGTAGAGGATTAGCTTATTCCGTACCAGTATTACATAAAACGTAATATGAAATCTAACACAAAAACGTACATACGGCGTAATCAGAAGTAAATTTCGTTTTTAAATCATACAAGCATTGAAGATAGCGAATGCGCAGCGTTTCCCATCGACTTAATGTAGTAATTTGTAGTAAAAGTTCCTTCCAAAACCTATCGAAATCGTAGAAACCTTCAATCCCTTGACGGTGTAAATGGTTTAAGTACCCCAACGTGGCGTCATGGAAATGTTTCCCCAAATATCCCATCTGTTTGTTATCTTCACTAATAAAAGAAACGTGTAGGGGGTATGAATATTCGCTATAGACAATTAGGAAAAAATCAGTTTAAACCTCTAATACAAAAAATTATAACCACTTACCCCAAATAAGCTTTCACTAGATATTAATTTCCATATTCCCGTGGAGTCGCGTAAAACAACTTAATGATGAAAGTCTTGTTGGGCGTGGAGGTTTCTGTGTTGCACATAACCTTACCGGAAGAAGAATAAAGTCGTACTTTTACCGTTTTGACAATCGACCACGAAAAGTGGGCGTGTCGAGAACAAATTTTATAGTCGAAAAAGTATATCCTACCAACTTTTGAACAAAACAGGCGCCAAATAAAGACATGTCTAGTTGGTTTTAGGTCCTTATTGACCAAAATAATTGCCTATAGCTTCAATTTTTATAAGAATTACCTTTGAGAATTAAACAACATAAAATCTAAAAATTATACTTGGTTAATAAAAACCCAACGCGAAGAGGTGTAAACTAAAGACTTTACTTATACCGTAAAATGGGGTGACTTTGATTTTTAGGCGTTTTAATTAACCGTTTAGTTTTTAAATTTTGTGGTTTGTAACCTAGATATGAAGAAGTAACTATTTCAATTGACCGTAGATGGTTCTACCAATATGAGAAACCTGGGTTATGCATATTTTGGTTTCTAGATTTTTAGTAGTGTTCTGCATATTACGTTATAAAGCTGTGCTTGCATTTTGTGTATAAAACGTTGTTTGTAAAATTATAGGTACGTATGCGTTGCATTCATTCTTATCATAATCAGTTATACTGTTATCAAAAGTAACATGCTTTAGGAACATAATTCTCTTAGAAATTAAAAAAAAACATTGCATCATAACTTTTAAATGTTGATTCTTCATCCGTGAGGTGACTTTGATCATTGAATTTAGTATTTACTAAATTGTCTTTCATTGATATTTTGTTACACAAATGCCACGTGTTTATAAACGCAAGGTCGGTTCACGGCAATAAAAAAATTTTACAAATGAAATGTTGGAAACTGCTTTACAAGCAGTAGCAGATAGGACGAAGTCTATGAGAATGAGAATTTAAAATCTCTTACGCTACTCTTAATAATAAATTTCATGGTAGACATGGTACATCCCATGGCGGTCAGACGGTCTTTTCCAATGCAGAGGAAGGCGCATTTGTGAATTCCATTATTAAAAGTTTTGACTAGGGATTCCCATTGAATAAAAAAGACTTGAAAATATTTATAAAAAGTTACCTTGATAGAAAAGGTGTCACAGAGATCCGTTTTAAGAACAATTTGTCTGGGGACGATTGGGTAGACTCATTTCTTAACCGACACAATAATTCCTTGGGCAGCCAACATAAAAAGGTCCAGAGCTGGAGCAACCAAAGATATCATTACAAATTATTTTACTAATTTAAAAGAAGTGCTTCAAGAGGTTGCGCCAACTCACATTTTAATTACAACGAAAACATCTTGGCGGATGACCCCGGTAAATCTAAGGCCATTTTTCGAAGAGGTGTAAAATATCCAGAAAGAGTAGTAAATTTTGTCTAAGTCGGCAACATCTATTATGGTTTGTGGATCAGCAAGTGGGATTTTGTTTCCGCCATTTGTAATATACAAAGGTGAAAATTTATGGAACACGTGGACAGAGGGTGGGCCTAAAGGGAAGCCATGCTGTTCTAGTCCGTGTTGTAGTGGCGGTGCACGTTATTCGAGATCCAAACATGGATGGATTGATGCTGAAACTTTTAATGATTGGTTTGATTCAACATTTTTGCCTCATGTTAGACGTTTAATTGGAAAAACGGTTCCCATTGGTAACAACCTTTCATCTCATTTGAGTGCCAGTGAGATAAAAAAATGCAAAAAAAACGATGTGGCATTTGTTTGCTTACCGGGCATTAGCACACACATCCTACATCCATTAGATGTCGCCTTTTTTAGGCTGTTAAAAATTATTTGGCGAAAGGTGCTGCTTAAATGGAAAATAGAAAATCCAAAAGAAGGTGTTGTGCTAAAAGAGATTTTTCCCAGCCTTTTCAAAAAAACTTTAGAACGACGTAGAAAATAAAAACTCAAGACATTTCTTCTGCTATACAAAAAAACCTCATTGCATGGTTTGAAGCCACTGGTATATATCCCTTAAATGCAAGTAGAGTTTTAAAGAAACTTCCGGATAAAAACAAAAATGCTAATGAATTAGTTACTGACACATTGACAGAGTTTCTTAAGAAACAGAGAGAAAGTGGACAACCAGCATAGAAAGGAAATAGAAAAGGAAAGAGACTGAACGTTGCACCAGGCAAAAACATTACATCTATGGATTCTGAAAGTGAGAAAGAACCAAACATTAATTTGCCTCTCACTGAAGACAGCGACACGGAATCAGATATTTTTGCGAGGTCAGAGTTACTACCTGAATATATGGAAGTGACTGATGAAGCCATTAAACCCGAACAATATGCACTAATTAAATTTAAGGGCACAGGAAAGAGAAAAACCATATTCTATAAATATGTGTGTCTTATTAGAGAGGTTTTGCCCAGTGACATAACCGTAAAAGGAATGAAATCAAGTATGAACAATGACATTCAAAAGTTCAGATTTGTTGACGAAGATCGTTCTGTTGTAAAAAAAGAGGACATATATATATAATTTTATTACTATTTTTAACACGTAGTTTAAGTTTTTTACAGAAATTAGGGAAGGATAGGAAGAATTAATCTTTGCAAAATCTATTGAGTTTTTTAAATTATCTAAAAATAAAATTAGGTTTTGACAGTTGAACGTTATCGAGTTTATTATATTCTAGAATTTTATATATATGTATATTAATATCATTGAAATTTTTATCGGAGGTGCTTCAAATTTCGTTTATTCTGTTTTTGGTTCTAGTTCAGGATGGTAATAATATGGTTGTAATTATGAATTAATTAGCTAGATGGAGAAACCTGGAGGTCTCTTTCGTTTTTTAAAGTTTTTTGATTAGTGCATTATTAAAATTTTGTTCGTTCTCTTCTTGCTAAACCACTTTTGTTGCGATTGTGTGGTATAAAATTGCCTAATTCTGTAATCAAATAGTGTATTGTGTGATTGACTATGATTTGTTTGGTCGAATGTATCGTATTGTTAATTCTATAGAATTGGCTTACAATGTTATCTAGTAGTACTGCTAAGGGTTTTGTTTCTACGTAATAGGTAATGACATGTGTGTTTGGATTGGATTACTTTGCCAACGCCTAAGCGAAATGGTAGGATTAGGAGATATTTGGACGTAGTTAGCGACTATTGCATCTGATAATTTGAAAGCATCACTCTGATTTACATGTCGTCTTATTACTTCGTAGAGACTGTAATTAGTTAACAAATGTATTGCATTATTGTAACCAATTACGGCGTAGCTGATTAATGAGTCCGTTGGTTATTAGGGGTTTTTCTATTTTTAGGCAACGCCTATCCTCTGCTAATGTTGAGTGGAATCTTTCAACTGTAGAATTTTTTGTCATCGTGTAGTGCAATTAAATCTTTTGTAATTTGCAGAATTTATTGTTTTTAAATTCTTCTCTTGTCTACGGTTATTTTTTGAAGTACGCCATAATGGGATATAAATGTTATCAGTTTGTCAATTGTATTTGTGCTTAGTGATTCTATAGATGTTGTGTCTGTGTCTGGTTTTATTAAAAATTGTCTGAGTTTGTACGGATACTTTATTTGTATTTTGATTTTAGCTAATGACTACTTGATTTTTATATTGATTGAGCGTGTTTCGTCATCCGTTTTCTTCTGTGCTAGGTTAGATGATTTCATCTGTACTGGCTCTACAAGTGTGGAATTGTCTGGTATTAGTCATAGTGCGAGGAAGTTTTGATATATTATGTCTACGATCTAATCCACTTCGTCCGGGTTTGTCATCATAGATATTGCGTCTAGGTCTTTGTCTACAGCGTTCATCTTTATTCTCGATAATGCGTTTGCATTGGTATTTTCTTTGGCTTTTTTATAGGTAACGGTGTAGTGATACTCTTCTAATTTTAGTATTCATCGGAGTAATCCCAAATTCGGTTCTTTTAAGTTCAATAGACATTATAATGGTGTGTGATCAGTAATTATGTTCATTTTACTACCGAAGAGGTATGTTCAAAAATATTTTGTTCCTCATACTAAGACTAGTAATTCCTTCTTTGTAGTGCTATAGTTGCACTCTGCGGGATTTAATGTTCTCGAGGCATATACGACGGGCAGGTAAGCGCCTTCTTTCTTTTGACTAAATATTGCTCCAATTGGTACATTAGAGGCGTCCGTGGTCAATGTAAATGGTCTGGAAAATTCTGAGTATTGTAGTATAGGCTCGTTTCATAATTTTTTTTTTTAAGTTTTGAATGTTTTTATAAATTTCTGTATTGGTTTAATGTTCTCTCCTTTTTTTAGACATTTTGTAAAAGGTTTGGTTATTTGGGTAAAGTTGTTTATAAATCTTCTATAATATCCTAAGAGTTCTAAGAAAGATTTGATGTCTTTAGTCGTCCTAGGTATTGGAAAGTTTTGGCGTGTAATTTTTTTGTTAAATGATCGATGCATGGTGTTCCTGGATGTGGTGGTCATAGATTCGGGTTTATAATCTAGCTTCTTTCCTGTGGGTTTTAATACATTTTTGTCGGGCGTGGTTTGAAAGCTTGGGCATTGGTTAAATAGCTCCATTCGATATGACCAGGGCGTGTATCGAACGGTTCACTTGAAAAATTGCTTCTGTGGGTAGGAACCGCTTGTGTCATAAGTTGTAGGGGTTAATTGGTAAAATGTGAAGGTTGAAAATTAGAAATTGGAGGTGAAAGAAGGCTGTTGATAAGAAAAAAACTAAGGGGTAGTAGCGGTTTATTATGTCTGTTTAATTGTTGTGGTACACGGTGTGATGTATAATTTTTGTAAAACTGTGGTTTAGAAAAGGATGGTGCGGGTGCTTTCTGTATATACTTAAAATGCTCTTTTTCAATTACGTCGGACATGGCATCTTCGAAGGATGCGGGTTTTCTAAGTCTAACGATATTTTTCAGATTTTCCGTTAGTCCGCGAAAAACGTTCTAAGGGTTATGTTTTCATATTGGTTATTATATATTTGCTTTGTTTGTTCCAAAATATCTATAGAAATTTTTAATTTAAAATTTATTCTACTACGAATTATTTGGATACGTTTTCCGAAGGCTAATAGCGATTCATTTTTATGAGGGTAAATTGAAATTAAATCTTGTTTCAAGCACTCCAGATTTTTTTGGTCGCCAAAACTCAGCTTAAGCGCTTGTTTTATTAGTACCCAATCAGTTAATTCGCTTCATGCACCTATTAATATTTGGGTCCTATCAACTAGTTTGTGTATTACTACCCTTAACAGGCCTTCATTTAAACATCGAGGCTTTCAAATGTTTTTTAGATTAAAAACAACTGTGTTAGCCGTCTATTATTTTTTTGTTACACGAAAACCAGCTTAACAAATTTGGTTACCAACTGTCTGGGCTCGATTTTGTGTATTTGATTATAATTCCTTCTAGTTTAATCGACTCTTTTATCTTTTCTTTGTTTTTAGATTTAGTTTTACTTCGTTGCATTAGGTGTTGTTGCAAGACTGACGTCGGAGTTACTTTACTAACTTTTACTTACTTTTGACTTTACATTAGTTATCGACTTACTTTGCTTTGATTTTCAGTCGGACAGGCGTTAGTAGATTTCTGCTTTGGTTTACTGCTTTGATTTGTTTCTTGTTTTAATTTTTATTGTTTTCGATATGTATTAGTTAGACGAGGAACCACCACTTCTTACTTAATCGGATTCTAATTCGGAAATTAACTTGTCGAATTGGAATGTTACTTTTTTTGGTGAAAATCCTTCTTTGCTTATGGAATTTCTTCTTCGATTTGACGAATTGTGCTTGTCTCGTGTTTCACAGCATCCACTTTTCCTCTCAGTTTTTGAGGTTTTGTTTCTTTGAGTTCTTGGAAGGACGTTGCTGCGTTGTTGAAATCGGAATTTCTTCCGCTACCTTATGACGATTTCTTAATTAATTTCTTTTTGACATTTCTTTTTCCAAATCCGTATACCTCAATTCAAGATCCGCTAGATACCTGGTTTTTCTTTTTTCTGGTTTTGGGGACTTATATTTAAGGGTGGATTTGCATCTCTTCTTTTCTATACTTCTTGTTTTTTTCTTGGTGTGCTTGGTATTTTCTGTAAGTGAGGTCTATGGGACTGCATTGTTCTCTTGTTTTATAGCGTAACGACTGATATCGACTTTCAACGAGTACATGTTCTGATACTTCATTTCTGTTGGTTGGAGTTTTTGGTTCATTGGAGTATTACTCCGCTTTATGCTACTTTCAGACACATCTGGTAGATGATGTTTAGCAAATTGGGAAAACCTCTTTCGTTTACGTTTCTTCATGGGTTAGGTTTTATAATATTTGGGCTGGTTTTTGATTTCAGGGTTCTGTCCTTGGCGTATGCCTAAAATTTCTATTCTTGATTGTAGGTTGTATCCACTTCTCAGGGATTTATGTTGCTGGGGGGTAATTTGTTATCTTAAAAAGTTAGTAGGTTAAAATTTTTCGAGTTTAAAATTTGTTTTCCAAACGCCCACTTTTTGTGGACGACTGTTAAATGTTTAATATAATAATATAATATAACATTACAATAAATGGCCAATATAAAAAAGTGTGACATTTAAATATTTACCAGATGTTATTTACTAATATATTACGTATATTTTGTGCTACTAGGGTAATTATTTATTATATTTTTTAGTGTACCTATGTGACTAATGTAACTGGCATATACAAAAAATTGAAATTTTGAAACTTAAGGATTTTCTACGAAATTTAAAATCTACTATAAGTTTATAATTTGCTACGAAGCAACTACAGTCATGTTTAAGAAAAATTAATTACAATCTTGATAAATCCAAATTCGTTAAAGATTTTGAAAATTGTATCATAAAAGATAACGTAATGGAAATCAAAAGTAATTTTTAATTAAAACCAAATGTAAATACCGGAACACGTTACAAACATTGATCCATGTACGCAATCTTATTTATTTATTTACATTTTATGCACTGCTGTTCAATTGCATTTTTTTAACACTTTTTTTTAATTCTTATTATAATATACCCATCAATAACAGTATTACTTACTTTAAATAATTAAATCTAAGATAATATAATCTGTTTAAATCTGAATCCAGTTAAATATAAACTGTGTAGCATTTTTAAACCCCTCTTTGAATCGTTTTACTAATCGAGTGTAAATCTAAAAGAAGTTAATACTGTTTAGTACGCTATATCTCATGCAGAGATAATTCAATTTAATATGTTTCCATAATTGAAATTACTTTCAGACATGGAAGACGTATATTAAAGTAATTCGTTGAAAATTGACTCAGAATTGTACAAACAACAAACGGGTAACAACCCTCATAAATTTCCATAATAGAAATTTTTTTTTTATAAACGGTAAATGTGTTTTTGGTATTGGTGTGTTAGGTTTTTTTTTTGTGTTAACCTAAATAATGCATGGTTTTTTTGTGATTCTGAATTTTATGGTAATTTTACAATTTAAATGTGATTTGATATATTACATAAATTGGGTTAACACCAAACTCGCTTTGTGATGACGAAGATGCTCGGGCTACCGATTGCATCTCATATTAATATGGATAGGACTCGAGGTTCTCATCTCGTAGATTAATTGAACTTGTTTTGTGCTTTGTAGTGCCACTGAACCGAGAGAGGCTATAATCAGTCTAAAGGCGTGAAATTTAGGGTAGCAGAATAGAATTTGCTCTTTATAATTTAACTTATTTCTACCCCCATCTTGTTTGTTACACAAGCAACATACTATGACAATTCTATAACATCAAACTTGCAATTAAAAATTTCTTGTAACAAACGGTATTTTCCAAAGTTACAAAATTAAACAGTAGTTTAAATTAGTTTTAATTAAAATAGTTGCTGGTGTATTTGCTCTTGCAACTTGGCACAATTAACGGAAGACGTAACTGAGTTTCTTTAGAAGTCGTTAGGAGTTTTTCGCATTACTGCAAACAGCAAAAAATACATTTCTGTTTAATTTTAACCGTGACATACTGCAATCATATTTTAGAAACTCATAGAACTTAAGAGAAGTTAGAAAAGGCATCGTTTGTCATTTAAGATGACAGCGAATATTAATAGAAAAGGGATAAACTTGAATGCATGGGAATTTTGGTAGGCTTAGTTTACTAAGTACTTTAATGAACTAAACTTTACTCACAAAAGAACTATATCAAAAGTAGTTTAAGATAATTAGCAGATCAATTCAATAAATACAAATGAAGTTAAATAACGCGTTTAATGTAAACGAGCTAAAACTAATTAAATAATCCGCATAATGCGGTTAATTAATGTCGCTTACAAAAGATCCGTAGATTTACCCTTACGTGTAATTATTCCAAGTTCTAAATCTCTGGTCACTGTTAGAGTTTTATCATTTTACAATTCAACAGTAAATGCTGTTGCCTTGTTTTTGAAATATGATAAATGTGTACACATTATTCTTTAGTATTTGAGACGTTGACTTTGTAAAAGTACTTATACTGCACCAGTTTGTATTTTTTAAAGTATAAAAACATCAACTAAAGAAGTTTCTTTTCAAATCAATAATATGTAGTTAGAAGTATTTTAAAAAAGCTCATTCTTTTACTTTCTCAAATAACCGTGACGAATTTCTGGCAGGTATTCAATAAAGCGTTTAGTAGCTACATTAGTTCGATGCTCAAAATTTACATTAATATTCTTGTCGCTCAAATCTTTGTAATAGGAGATGCTAATTTTTCTGTTCACTGAACGTATACATCAAACACATCCCCTATTCATTTTCTTACAACCAATTCTATCTTATCCCTAAAGCGCCGTATATAATTTTACTGTTTCCGACAGATGCTTTCCATCACAAGACAAAAATTGTACCTTAGCAAATATTTAACTTTTAATTGACAATTACATTATACCAAAAACAAAATAAATTTTTGAATGTATCGTTTTTTTTAGAAATAAATTTATAAAACTAATGTTATAAATCAAAATAAAAACAAAAAAAGAAAACGTTCGTTTTCCGTATTTTATCTGTGGTATTTATATTAAACGAGTTTAAAATATGCTTTTTGCAAAAACAACGTTTCGAACGTATTTTAAAAAAGAATACATGTAAAATGTACTTTTAGAACAAAAAAATGTATATGTTATATTCTAATATTTGTAATAAAATAAAGCACAATTTTTAATCGTTTTGTAACTTTGCTGAATTGCCAATTTAATTCTTATTACTATACCTCGATTGCCCAACAGATGGAAATAAGTCCCCTTCTACAAAATTACATTAAAAGTCTGATGCACTTCCCGAATTATTATGTATTAATTATCTTCGTATTTCAGCGTTTCGTTAAATTTTATCAGTATTTTTTAGATGTACACAATTTATTAGTTTAAAATATTTTTTTTTAAGATTATCTGCTGTTGTTAATATCAAAGTAGGAAATATAATTCTTTAAATTTTTACCAACTGATAAAACATTTTTATACGTTATCTAAAACATTATTATGAATCTTTCGCCAATAAAAAACATAAATCATTTATTAGTATCTGATAGCTAATCATATTTTCTACATACATTTTTACATAAGAAAACACAAACATAAGAAGGCAAACCTCCCATTTTTGCAATTAAACAATTGCAAAGACTTCGTTGCGTTGGTTTACTTTAAACTCCAGACGGTTATTATCAAATTTCACAAAAAGATCAATTTTTATTTATATTTTAATTTGTGAATCGCCGTTTGTACATTTTTTTTTAAATTAAACAAACACAAAGTATTCTTTACCTGGATTTACACTCGACTTTCTCTAGGAAGATCATCTTTTATTTGCATTTTAATTTTGGAATTGTATTCTACACAAATTTTAACACATCAAACACAAAAATCAGAAGGCAATTCCGCATTTTTTCAAATTAAACAATAACAAAAGTTTTAGTTGCGTTGTTTCAGTCTCTAATCAATAAAGAAATATTTAATTTGGAAAAATGGTATTTCAGTCTTCACTTTTTTTGAAAATATTTTATTGATTTCACCGGCACACAAAAAAATATTCTGTACATTTGACTAAACCCATCTACTAACATTCATTTCGACGCGCTGAATCCAAATCTGAAATCCGTTTAGCCCCTACACTCACAGATTTTGAGTAAATTGCAAAAAAAAGGGAATTAAGCAAAAAAATACGAAAAGTGCCAGTTATGGCTGTAAAAAAAATTTTGTAGACTTTGTAACGTTAAAAAAAAAACGAAAATAGTAGTTCAATTCGCGAGTATGGGAAATTTTTTGTTGGTATGAAATTTGTTAGTACCTTTCTGCTCTTGCGCTAGACTGTCACATCTTCGACAGCATTCCCGCACTTCATTTTGCATTAGATCATTTGGCGAGTTTGTTACTTGTACGCCCGGGTTAACTTTCACCGTTAGATTGTGTCACGCTGCTAATTTAATATGCGATTATTTAGGGAAGGTTGAAACGGGGTAAGTGGTATACAATTTTCTTTATTGAGGGTTTAAATTGACACCTACTAATTTTCTATAGCGGATTTTGGTAGCCACCAATTGTTCTGCGTTATCATCCAAGATAACTAACAGGTGGTCTTGTTCGAAATATTCCATGACGTCGAAGTATTGATACGTCCTTATCATATCCACCGTCAAAGGTTGAGAACCGCCAGGACAATCCTTTCTTTTGCGAAGACAAACATGGAAAATTTAATTGATTAAGTCACAGGGAAACGCTGCGCACTTACGTTCGTAATAATTGGATGCTAAACAAACCTTTTTTTATTTGTGTTAAACGTATATGCTCGTTCCGATCTGGGTTTAATATTATTTTTTAGGTACATCAAGTACGGAGGTTAGCTAACTTTCGACTGAGGTAAAACCTACCTGTAAGTATTACTACTTTCAATTTTTTTATTTGTGTTTCGGGGACTAGGTCGTTTAGAACCGCACGTGCATGTTAACTTAACACAATTAATTGTATTTTTGTGCTTCGCGAATTTATCAGTTGTGCACATCAAATCTCGAATGCTTAATTTGTTTGGTTTGTCTACAATTTAAATATATGTACTTATAAATTCAGACGCTATGTGTACGTAATTATTTAGTCCGACAAGGGCAGTTTGTTATACGGTGTGTTGCTCGCCACTCGGCGCAGCTCCTAATGTAATCAGCCTACGTATAAATTTTGTCAAGAATTTACATTTCTATGCTTAGTTCAACTTCTGTGATATAATAAATATATATATTCGGTGTTATTACTTTTGTAGTGTTATTTATTCTTTTCTTACTACGGGGAGAGTTAGACGGTATCCCTCGACTTTAATTTTTTATCGTCTTGGCGTTTTTTTTAGCTTAACGTTATAATCACACATAACAAAGCTTGCGATCACTCACCGACGAAGCTGTGCTAGCCGTTGCTTTGTTTGGTTATGAGAAGACCGGTGTGACATTTTATTTTTGACAGTTCAACTCTAGAAACCCGAGTTTCTCGTAACAACTTGGATCGAGTATATGATTTTTAAGTAGTTTAATCCGCTGAATTTAAATCTAAAGTTTATTTGGCCTGTAAACCCTCCAAAATTTAAATGAATTGCACAAAACTAAAAAAAATTGCAGAAAATCGCGAAAACCTAAAAAAAATTCAAAAAATCGCGAAAAACTACTGTTATGACGGTGAAAAAATTTTGATGGACCTGAATCAAGTATGATTTTTATGTATTTCAATTCGCTGAACCCGAATCCGAAGTTTATTTGTCTCATTAACTCTCCCAAATTCAAGTAAACTGCGAAAAACCGAAAAAAAGTGCAAAAATTGCAACTATAAAAATTTAAAAAAAATTATTAAACACAAATATAGATGTTTCTCGTATATTTTGATGCCTGGAATACAAGTTTAGTATCTTATAATCTCAAACATTCCTAAAACTATAAAATTTGTTAGAAATAGCATCTAAAAAGACGTTAGGAAATAATCTTCATAGATTTCAAACTGTGCTTTGTTTGTATCAAAGTCGTTTGTCTTCAAACCGACAGATATATTCAGACGAATCAATCAATGGTGTTCGTATAACATTGTGAGTACCTGGATCAAATTATAACATATAGAAAGAAGATAGGATTGCTTGTGCCTGTAGCCAGAGCACCTCCTCGTGCATCATCTGGCAAAATTCCTAGATTAACAGCGTGTGTGCTGTCATGGCAGATACAAGTGATGAGTACTTTACGATGCTAGCATTTGGAAACCCAGTAGCGGCGCCTAGTTAGAGTGAGAAAGCAGGTCCGCAGGCATCGTCATCAAGCAACTGCAGCTCTTCACTAGTGGGTAGCTTGGCTTCTGAAAAGTATAGTATGACAAGAAGTAACTCCCATTTCTGTAATAAAAATCCTGATTTATTTTGTTACATTTGTGAGGAATTTTACTTGGTTAAACACCGCGAACCGTTTTCTGATAAAATGAAAAAAAATATATGCAGACTGTTTTAGTATCCAAATAACGAATTGGAAAACGGCTTTGGTTCTACAAATTGCTTGCGGTCGATGCAACATTAACTCAATAGGAAAAAAACGAAAAGCAGTAAAACTTAAAATTCACAATACCAATGATAGAGTCTTCGCCAACAAGTCAACAAAATTGTTATTTTTGTATGACTGATATTACCGGTTTTTCCGTAAATACTAAGAGCAAAATCAAATACGCCAATGTTTCATCAGCTGTTAAGCCACAGAAAAAAGTAGAAGAGACAGTACAGGTCTCCAAAAAAGAAAGTTCCGATGATGAAGAATACTTGCCAGATAGGAAAAAAAAGATCCAGAAACATTTATTAGAAAAGAACTCATAATCTTGAGCGAGACTTAAGATTTCCTAAAGATGCAGCTGAATATCTAGCAGCAACACTAAAAAAAAATCGTTGGCTAAAGGAGTATCAGCTCAGTTTTATCGAAATAAGGAAGAAAAGTTCCGGCAATTTTTCTCGAACGACGATGAGAAATCAGTGGTATTCTGTTCGAATATCGTAGGTTTGGTTGATGAATTAAAACCGAACACGTATAAAGACGATGAGTGGAGACTTTTTATTAATTCATCAACAAGAAGTTTCAAAGCCGTCTTATATTATGACGGAAACAGATATGCGCCAATTCCAATAGCTTATTCGGGTAAACTAAAAGAGACTTACAGATTGTATTAGATAAGATAAAATATTCGGAACATGAATGGAAAGTTTGTGGTGATATAAAAATCGGAACACTACTTCTAGGTCAACAATCGGGGTTTACAAAATATCCCTGTTTTTTATGTTTGTGGGATAGTAGAGATAGATAAAATCAGTATGTGAAGAAAGAATGACCAACGAGAGAAACATTTGATCGAGGTACTCGAAATGTTATACGAACAGCATTGAGCTAAAAAAACGAATTTTTGATGGACCCCAAATTCGCACTTGACAATGAACGACAATGAGAGGGCAGCTTAGGTAAGTTTTAAAAATGTTTCACATAACTTTATAGGAAACAATAAAAGTGAGAATTACAAGACTTTAGTTGAAAAGTTGCTGAAAAGTTACAAAAATTTGGGTTGTTTGATGAATCTTAAAGTGCACTTTTTACATTCTCACTTTGACTATTTTCCTGAAAATCTTGGAGACTATAGTGAAAAACAGGAAAAACGATTTTATCAAGAAATAAGTGAAATGGAGAGTAGGTATCAAAGAAATTGGACCGTCAACATGATGGCAGATTTTTGCTGGACGTTCAAAAGAGAAATACCAAAAGAAAATAGAAAACGAAAAAGGAATCCGTTGCGTAGGCCATTTGAAGACAAACGAGTTCGATACAAACGAAGAACCGTTTAAAATCCATGATGATCGTTTCCTATCTTTTCTTTATATGCCGTTTTTTACGATTTTTTATAGATTTATGCATGTTTGAGATTACAAGATTATAAACTTGTATTCCATGCATAAAAATATACAAGAAACATATATAATCGTGTTTAATAATTTTTTTTAGTTTTCATAACTGAATTTTTTGCAATTTTTTTTTGTTTTTTGCAATTTACTCAAATTTGGGAGAGTTAATGAGCTAGATAATATCTACAATCAGATTCAGAAGATTGAAATATATAAAAATCATACTCGATCCAGGTCCGCAAAATTTTTTTCACCGCCATAACTGCAGTTTTTCGCGATTTTTAATTTATTTAAATTTTGGAAGATTGACGACCTAAATAAACT
The DNA here is from genome assembly GCA_035610365.1 of Aquatica leii. Taxonomy (NCBI): domain Eukaryota; kingdom Metazoa; phylum Arthropoda; class Insecta; order Coleoptera; family Lampyridae; genus Aquatica; species Aquatica leii. Next base: position 103,965,296 of record CM069436.1, on the reverse strand, counting down.
TCCGATTTAGATTTAGCGGATCAAACTACATAAAATTCATACTCGATCCAGGTCCACAAAATTTTTTTTACTGCCATAACTGGGTTTTTTATATTTTTTTGCCTTATTTGTAGTTCATCATTCTCGTAAAAGTATTTTTTATTCCACGGTGATATTGATTATAGAATTTTATCAAACGCTAACTCTTCTAGTTGGAGTATTTTTTAATTTGTTTTCCGTTAACTCTAACAGTTATTGTTAAAGTTGGTTAGAGGATATAATCACAATAAACAAAAACAATAATCTACAAATTATGAAGTGTTAAGCGTCCCTATATATGATACGCTAAATTTCAGAATTTACTACTATCAAAATATTAGTCAGCTAATAATGTTAGTCCGTTTTCCTAATAAAATTTGAAAAATGGTACGATTGTCTCTACAAAAAAATAACAGTATAAAACCAAGTGCGTTTTCTTATTAAAATTGGAAAAACGTCACGGTTGTGCTTGCCAAACGCAAAACTTTTGAGAACATAACGACATAAAACTTTACGAGTTTTCCTAATAAATTTAGAAAAATCTCCTTACAAAATATTTGTCAAGTATTTATTAACTTTTTAAAATAAGCATCACTAGGGATCGGCTTTACATTTTATTTTAAAATTGTATGTTTACTTTATTTTATAATTTGATTGCATAGTAATTAAAATAAAGATACAGCAACCGTCGCGTTTTTTGATGTATCAGTGCGGTGTTAAAATTTGCAAAATCTATAGCTGAAAAGTTACGGCCAGCTTCTCCCCTTTTTTAAAAATCTATAAAACTTGTAAAGAAGCCAACCAAATGGTTCGTAAACAGATCATAGTAGAATTACAGCTATAGCAGCAGGTAACGTAAAAATTTATTTCATTTGCATTATTTTATGTACTTACATGTAAGGATTTATATTAACTTTACTTATGTACATAAACGTTTCTATGTATACTGTATTCAATGTGCTAACTGAATATAACACAGATCACAATACTGCACTATCTGAAAATATACCGTTAGTCAAAGTCAATACTAGATCATGTTACAGATAGAATCAATAACGCTCTAAGACGTATTGTGCATTTTTTTTACGTAACAAACCACCAACAGTACAGAAATTTATAGGTCTTATTAACAAAAATAATAATTTGCCAAACTTAATTATTGTAATTGTTGTGTATTGTCTTTGTAATATACGTTCTTTTATAGGTACAGAAAAAGAAACTGCAACAGTATGTTTCCTCAAAAAATTAAAATTATTGAAAAAAGGCAAGAAAATGTATTGTTGGGCAAAACTTATGTTAACGCCAATTATGTTACTACAAAAATTTAAACAGATACAACAATTTAAACAGCACGGTAAGCCTTTATTTTTAAATTATCTATTAGACTTCAAAATTCTTTTTGCTAAAGGTAAAGTATTAATTGTGATGATTTTTAAGTATTTGAAAACTGGTTCAAAAATGTAAACAACAGTATAAATAAAAGTGTTATAATCTATTACGCGTTAAATAAGACAATTTTTGGAAACCAAGAAATTGATAAGAAAATTAAAATAAGAATGTATAACACAGTGCTGATACCAATTCTTACATACGCTAGTAAAACGTGGGCATTACAAGATAAAAAAGAAGTAAAAATTAATGCAACAAAAATGAAATTTCTCAGAAGGCAAATAACACAAAAAGAAACAATAACAAAAAAAATAGAAATGAAATAGTTAAATGGTATGAACACATAATATGGATGAATCAGAATAGATTGGTGAAAGCGATAGTAGAGATGGACGGAGTAGGTAAAAGAAGAGTAGGAATACCTAGAAAGAATTGGATACAAAAATAGAAAAAAAAGAAAGAAGATGATAGCAGAAATAAAAAGCTAGCACTGGACCGAACGGGATGGAAGTATGTTTCAGAAAATATCTAATCGGACACTTTTAAAGGTACACGGATTATGAAAGAAGAAAAAAGAAAAAAAAGGAAACTGGTACGAGTCGGTGCTAAGTAACTTAAAAGACGGCGCTGTAATAGTAATTAGATAATGCTCCGTATCACAGCAAAAAAATAAAAAAATAATCCAACTTTCGCAACTAAAAAAAATGGTATATAAGATTGCTTAAGTACTTAGTCTGAATTTAAGGAAGACGCAGTTAAAACAGAACTTTTAGCGCTTGTTTCACTAACAAAGTATGTAGTGGACAAAATAGTAAAACTAGTAAACGCGTTGTACTACGATTGCCACACTGAGTTAAATCCCATTTAATTAATGCAGGTACAAATTTTCTAGAATAAGTACAATGAAATACAAGATTTCTTGAAATGATCTTCTTCAATTAGAATTAATACTATACCATAAACATATTGCCGAGTATTTGCCAAATCCTAAACACTATACGAGACACTGTTTTTGACGTTCCAACGTCCCGTTTTTGGGTACACAGGTAGCGATTTAATAACAATCAGACGTCATGGCTGATAGAAATAATCGGAAATTGCGGTAAGCTATGTTAAAAAAATTGAAGTGATCCAATCGTCATTACATCAAGTAGATGTTCCAGTGTGTCACAAACAAGAATAACTTACTACATTTCTATGAAAAATTGAATTCAAATGGGTGGGTGTTTTTATGTTGTAGTTTGGAATCAAATTCAAATCGATTTCAATCTAGTTACAAATGACATGCCTCAAATTCCCTGCTGACGTTGAGGTGCCAACCATACATAATTGTTGGAACTCATAACTACAGCGATAGGATGAAAACCGTAAATAAAATTACAGACACTGAACAATTTAACACAAAAATTTTATCAGATAACACCATAAAAATAAATTTCCATACTCCGGAAAACTACAAGAAACTAGTACACTACTTGAAATATGTCAACAGTATTCACCATAAGTACTTACCAAAAAACTACCGCGCTTTTAAACTGGTTATCAAAAAAGGACATAAAGTCAGGAATATATTAAATGGAATAAATAATGTCTAAAAATTACACCCGCATACAACAATAAAAAAATACATATTTATTTAGAATAAAATATTACAATATAGTACAATAGTATGTGCTGTCAATAGTATAGTCTTATCAAAACATACGGTAACCCAGCAAACACAAGGTAGCTTAATTTAGTAGTTTATTGGGTATTGAAAAGTCATTTATAAGTAATTTAATTTTTTTCGTAATTTAAGAGTAGTCTAAGGTGACTTTTAGCAGTAATTTAAATGGTTACTAGTTTAAAAGTAGTATACAAAGTAGTTTAGGAGTATTTCAGTATTGTGGTAGCATAAAAGTAATTTAATTAGTAACTTAATAGTAATTAAAAAAATAACGTTGTAGCTTAATAGTATTTGAATCACCATTATACTACCCGGTAATTAAAAAAAAGTAATTAAGGAGTAATGTAATGGTGCGTAGCTTAAGAATAGTTTAACCAGTAACTTAAGATTAATTAAAAAAATGAACGTTGTAGTTTAATGGTAATTGAGTCACCGTTATACCACACAATAATTAGAGAGTAATTAAGGAGTAATGTAATAGTGGGTAGCTTAAAAATAGTTTAACCAGTAACTTAAGAGTAATTAAAAAATTGAACGTTGTAGTTTACCGCTAATTGAGTTACCATTATACTACCCAGCAATTCAAAAATAATTTAGGAGTAATGTAATGATTGGTAGCTTGAATAGTTTAAAATTATAAGCGACTTTCGGCTTAGACCGCGTCGTAGTAAAACACCCAGACTTAGGCTTGGTCATAGTCTCTTCTTGAGAGCCAAAACAAGAAGTAGAACTTGGCCTTTGCCGTATTGTCGTACGTGAACCCAAACAAACTGACGTTTCGCAAGACATTGCAGCTTGCATCTTCAGAGTGGTAAATGTCACTCAGTAATTATTGTAAATCTGAAAGTAATTAAAATAATTCCCTAGATTAAAACCTTAAAAAAAATTATTAACCCCCCAGGTTCCAAATTAAAGAGTTAAATTTAAGCGGTTTAAACGTTTTTGCGCGCTATCATTTTTCTTATAGTAATTTCATCGGAACAAGTGACGTTAGCCGTTTAAATGATATTTGGCTCATTTAACCACTCGAATAACGTAACGTAAGCAACGTACCTTCGAATCACCATACAATAAAAATATAGAATAATAATTGTACTTAGATGACATAAAAAAGTGGGATATTTCCCAATTACGTTATCATGAATTTGTTGATCTCGTAACAAACGATTATCACTTGAATTTTCATGCATTGAGATCCAAAATTATTTTTGGCGAAACTTCGACAAACTATTAGAGTACTTCTTCGCACTGACAGCTTTATTTGATCGCTTAGCCCCGCATAGCTCAACGTTTAAGAATTAAAGTATAAACACCTTGAAATGCCAATCTAATATAAAAAGGATAGTATACTCAAGATAGATTGTTCAGTCTCGCTCTCGATCGACATACCGCAAACGGTAACATCTGTAGATTACTTAGTAACCCCTTTTGTAGAACTGCGTTAATAAATAATCATGAGGCTAACAAATAAGAAATAAGAAGCTTAAGTATATCTCCGTTGTAATTGTAACACAAAAATTACCATCACGAAGGATTCTGCTTCTAGAGAAATTTTTCAAGTCAAAATTAAATGTAAGTATAGCATTCGAGCACATCTGGGTCTTAAGTCTATGCTGCGCCCTTTACGACAGAGAAACGTATTAATCATTGAAATATTTAGCCCACACATGATTACAAGAGAAAAGTTGCCTATTAGACAGTCAAAAATGTATTAAGACGTATTTTAAATCGTTACATAAGAAACCGTAAATAGAAATATAGTCAATAGTATTAGCAACCAATTAAAGGCAAAACTTTGTGAAAAATCTTTTACTAACTACGTTACTATCTAGAGACTAAATCCAAGAAAAAACCAAATTAACACAATGCTCTAATAAAAAATCTTGTTGATTACAACGTTAAAGTGACAAAAAATGCTGAGCTTTTTGTAGATCATCCAGCATATGTCTTCAAGGCTAATAACTACAAGTTCATCCAACATTCTACAAACCTTACCTTGAATTAATCCCTTAATTGCACACGTTGTACAGAACAAACTCAACCATCTTAACATCCGCAAAGTACCAGGAATAGACGGTGTGATAGAAATTTTTCCACTAAGTATTTTGACATCTTGAAATACTACCTCTGAGACCGCAAATTTAGAACCAAAATGGAAGCAGATGTACCACAGGGTAGCGTCTTGGTACCAACTTTCTACAACCTATACACGTCTGACATCCCAAAAACCACTAATACTACTATTTGTATTTTTGATGATGATACTGCCATAGTATCAGCTCATGAAAACCCAGCAACAGCATCTAACTCAGTATGAAACCACTATTATGGGTGTCGTTGTAAGTCTCTGGAAAATTAAAATAAATGCAAAAAAGTACAGCACATAGACTTTACTCTAAGACAAAAACATTGTCCCTCGCTTTATTTCAACATCGAATTCTTTTGAGCGGTATCTGCCAAATATTTCGGATCCCACCTAGACACTAGATTAACATGGAAAGTTCACATTACCAAAAACATAAGCAGATTGACGTGAAGGTCAAAGAACTCTAACGGCTGAGAGGGAAAAACTTAAAGCTTTCCTTAAAAAGCAAAATACTAATATGTAAAATAATCATTATTCGCATTTGGACGTATGGAATCCAAATATGCGGCTGTGCAAGCAAATCCAAAATAGCATTGCTACAAAAAAACTAATCTAAAGTACTACGTATGATAACTCACACACCGTGGTATTCAAACTAGACGCTACACAAAGACCTACGGATTTCTTATGCTAAAGAGGTCATGAAGCTGAGAAGTAAAAACCATACCGATAAAATATTAACCCATCCAAATAACCTGCTCCAACCATTAGTTGAAAGGGAACTTCTACGAAGACTACCTAGACTTTGACCAGTAGACTTACTGGCAAATTAAGAAAGGTCTTCACTAAAAGAGTTCTCATCACCACATTATAACTAAAAAAAGAAAAAAAATTGGTTAACGATAATAGAAATCAGTTCAAGATAAAAATGACCTTGATTCAATAGTTGTTTACATAAACATCAAGAAAAACAATTTGAAAATGAAATAACATATATATGTACTTAAAATAAATAAGAACGTTACAACTGGCAAAAATTGTACTCTAACATGAGTTTTTTTTTAAATTAAGTTTTAGTATAATTGTGTCGACAATCAGAGCTTTTGTTACATGTTACAGTGACGATATACAGATTTGGGATAAAATACGTTACCAAGTAAATATCTTTAAAACGAGAATGACTATATTTATGTAACTTTGCAGTCAAGTGCAATGACGCATAACGCATCTGATGTCATATTATTTGTTAGTACTGTATTTCCGGTTTCACTAAAATTACTCTCGACTTATTTAATTTAAATGGGACACCCTGAATATTTTTGCAGATTTTAATAGATCATGTTTTTCTGAATCCGTACATACTGGTTTTAGTGTAAAAAATCTGCAAAAACGAGAAATAAATCACTTTACAGTTAAAGAATAGGTGAATTTATTATTTACTATCTAGTAAGTACAGTTACTTAATGAAATTAATGATCAGAAATAATTTGTACGATTAAAAATAGTTCATTTAAGTGAAAAAGACCGTATTGAAATATTAATGACGATCGGTTATGGTGATCGTGTTAAAACTCATGAAGAAGTGTGTAATATTTTCAATGATCTGCAACGTAAAAGAAATCCAATATTACGTTTAACTGTTACTAAAACATTACAACGTTTTAGTACAACTGGGATGGCTAAAAATTTTGCAAAAAACTGGAAAACCGCGGACCGCAACGAACGAAGTTATCAGACATAGCATTGAAATTGAAGAGAAATCACCTCAAACTTTTACAACAAATTTGGCACTAAACCATGGCATAAGTCAACGTTCTGTAGAAAAAATATTGAAAATTGAAAAGTATTTTGGTATAATTGGTTCAAGAATTGTCAGACGATGATTTTGACCGACGGGTGGAGTTTTGCGACTGATGAACATTTGTAATAACGACGAACATTTTGCAGCTAATCTGGTGTTTTCAGATGAGGCAAGTTTTTGTTTAAATAAAACAATTAACCGCCATAACTTAAAATATTGGTCAAATGAAAATTTTCATTGAATTCATAAAGGACATACCCAGCATTCACAAAAGTTGAATGTTTGGTCGGGACTAGCTGAAAATAGGTTTACAAGCTCATTTTATATAGACGGAATGGTGAATGGTGACAAGTATTTGGATTTACTGAACAACCAAATTATTCCTGCACTTCAACGGAATGAACAGTTACCACAAAATTATTGGTTTCAACAAGATGGATCACTTCCCCAATATGATCGACGGACTAGGAATTTTTTGGATGCGAATTTTCCAAATCGAGGGATTGGACGTAGAGGATCCATAGCCTGCTTGTTCTCCAGACCTAAACATGTTAGATTTTTTTTGAGGTTATCTAAGATCAAGTGTTTATGTTAGACGACCAACAGGGATTGAGAAATGTGAACTAATACGTGAAGTCTTCAAATTCAGTTACTCACGAATGTATTAATAGGCTTGCATATTGTCAGGAGATGAACGGCGAACATTTTGAACATTTTAAGTGATATCGTTTAAATTATTATTTTCATTAGTTTAAAATCAACAAATTTACTTATTCTTTAACTGTAAAGTGATTTATTTCTCGTTTTTACAAATTATTTCCACTAAACTTAGTATGTACGGGTTCGGAAAAACAAGATTGATTAAAATATGCAAAAATATACAGGGTGTCCCATTTAAATAAAAAAAGTTACGAGTATTTTTGGTGAAACAGGAAGTACAGTAGTAACAAAAAAAATGGCATCCGATGCGTTATGCGTCATAGAACTTGGCTGCAAAGTTTCATAAATATATTCATTCTATCATCTCTTTTAGATTAAATTTTAACTTTTAATTGTTTTTGTAACTTAAATAAATTTAAAATATAAAATAATTAAAATAGATTTATTCGAGTAACTAAAAAAATTACAACTATTTCATTATAAAACTTATTTGACTTTATCTAAGCAAATTGTAATTAAAAAAACTTTTTTAGTTGTTTATTTTCGTGCCTTAAAAACACACTTGCGATGTCACATAAAATCATTAAGAACTTTGTTAATTAGAATTTCAAAAAATAATAATTAAAAAAACAGTTACTAGATAAAAGTATTTGTAAAAAATAATAATTAATTTTTTCCGATACATTTAAGTTATATTCAAGGACTTGCAGACGTCGCAAGAGATAATATAACTATTCCTTTTTAGATAAGATAGTTTATAATTACTGTAATTATGAATCAAAAAGGGTGACTAGTTTTTGCTACTAATGTAACAACGTTGATAAAATTATTGTTCAAATAAAATAAATCTTTTTAAAAACAAATTATTTGATAATTCAAATAAAACTGGCGCAGTCGGTAGGATTCCGAAAAGATTAATTATTAATCGAAACGGAAAAGTTTACACGGTCAAGTGTCGAAAAAGTGTTTATTGTAAACAATGACGTGGCCGGCGAATTTCAATTCCTTAGTAAACGAAGAACAACCCAGAACAACCCTCCAAGTCAACGACGAGTGTAAGCCCGCAACGTAGCCCAAATCAACCACAACAAGGTGCATCGCAGCATCGGTTGAAGGAAAACATCAACGGCAAACACCAAGGAAAACACCAAGTGCGAGTCCCGCAACGCAGCCAAGGTGACCACAACCAGGTGCATCGCAGCATCGGTCGAAGGATACGTCAACAGACAACGCACACAATAAAAAGGTAGGAAAGCTAGTTCTGACATTGTTATTTTAACAAATAAGGTACTTCCTTAAAATATTCTGTTATATCCTCCATTAATTGGAAATTGCTTTTGCAAATTTAAATAATAATAAAAACACCAAAACGGACGATCTAGTTGAATCATTAGACTCGTTAACGTTAGAAGCGGAAGACATGGCAAACCCACCTGTCAATTATCAATTATTCAAAATAGAATTAGATACGATACCGTTATTTGATGGTAAAGATACTCAAATAAATGCTTTTTGTTTAACATGTGAAAATATATACACACGTTACCAAAATATACCCGAAGTACAAACCGTAATTAGAGCCGCAATATTTTCTAAATTTAGAGGTAGAGCTTCAGAAATTTTGTCACCACGCGACGATTTAACTGATTGGCCCCAAATTAAAAACGCGATAATCGAACACTTTTCGGATGCTAGAGATTTAGAACAATTAACAGTTGAGTTTAATAATATTAAAATTAATAAATCGGAAAATTTAGTTGAATACGGACATAGGATAAGAACCTCTTTAGGCAAATTAATAGCAAAATTAAATTTATCAGAATTAACGAATAAACCTATTAGGCAAGAAATTCTTATTGCTAACGCTTTAGATAGATTTTTAGTTACAATCCCGTACCAAATAGCAATGCAAATTCGTTCAAGAAAACCCAATACTTTAGAACAAGCTATAACATATGCTCAAGATGAATTAAATTTTGTACAAAGATCAAACCAATCACACTTAAATTCATTTAATACACACAGTAAAATATTTTCAAGACAACCACAAACGAATCCAGTTCCAAAAAATATTTCTAATTATAAAAACTTCAATCAACCACCCCAACCACAAACTAATACATTTTTAACAAATGCTTCTAATCATAGATTTTCAAATCAAACTTATCGATCCCAATTCCAACAAAACCAATTTCAATTTAAACAATTTCATAAACCACCTTCAAATGTGTTTAAACCTAACCAAAATATTAACTTACCAAAACCCACTCCAATGTCAGGAATTTCGAGTATAAAAAATTCTTTTCACGAAATTAATCCCGAATCCGTGATTTTTAACGAAGAAACTAATCAGTATTACGCACCTGTCAATTTAGAACAATTTGACCAAATTAACCCCGAACAAATTACAAATGACGAAATAATTACCGAATATGACGAAACTGAACCGGAGGTAAATTTTTTAGAAACTTCCTTAACAACCGAATCAAGCTGACACAACACTTACCCTACATTAAATTAAATAACCCACCTTTAAAAATTTTGATCGATACAGGTAGTGAAATTAGTATTATTGACCCTAGAATAATTTCGAAATATTATCCAAATTCTACTAAACCAGTAAATATAAAAATAAATACCGCGAATGGAATTACTACAATGAAAACTTTGGCAACCGTACCATGTTTTGATGAATTCAAAGCTTCAGGAAATTTTAAATTCATTGTCTTCAATTTTCACGAATTTTTCGACGCATTAATAGGAATCCGTGATTTAAAGAAATTAAAATTTAATATTGATCTACAAAATAATCAATTTACGCGAGTAGATAATAACAATTTTACATTATATTACGACAAACCGATAAAAATTAACATTCCACTCAGAACTAAACAAATTATGACATTATCATACGCTAAACCTAATCAAGACATTTTCATACCCGAAAAATAAATTGACGAAGTAAAAATAAGTGAAGGAATATACACCGTATACAATGGAAACGTAAATTTAGTAATAGAAAATCCAACAAACTCAGATAAAGAAATACATCTTAGTGACTTAAATGAAGAAAGAATTGACCCAAATGACGTACAACCATTTTGCTTTTCGCAAGAACCACAATTAAAAAACCTAAACAATTTAATCAGAATGGACCACATGAATTCCGAAGAACGACGAATGATAATTAAAGTTTGTAGAAAATACATCGACATTTTTAAAACACCAGAAGAAAAATTAACGGCAACGCCCCTAGTAAAACACAAAATAAACACAAAAGACGAGGAACCCATATTTTTAAGATCTTATAGGACACCTTTTACAAATAAAGAAAAAATCAGAAGACACGTAGAAGAAATGTTAGACCAAGGAATAATCCAACCAAGTATTTCACCCTGGGGATTTCCAGTACATTTAGTTAACAAGAAGACAGACGCATCAGGAATAAAGAAAACTAGAATGGTAATAGACTACAGACAATTAAATGCCAAAACAATAGACGATAGATACCCGTTACCAAACATTGAGGATATTTTAGATAAATTAGGAAGAGCTCAGTATGTCAGTGTATTAGACTTAACTTCAGGATATCACCAAATTGAAATGGAAAACGTATCAAAACAGAAAACTGCATTCAACACCGAGTTCGGACATTTTGAATTTAACCGCATGCTCTTTGGACTAAAAAACGCACCAGCAACCTTTCAAAGAATGATGAATAATGTATTTAGTGAATTAATAAACACACAGTGTCTTGTTTATTTAGACGACATTATCATTTTTTCACCAAATTTAGAAAAACACCGGAAATCGTTAGAAAAAGTATTTCAGAAATTACAACTACATAATCTTAAACTACAATTAGATAAATGTGAATTTTGTAAACGGGAAACGGAATTTTTAGGACATGTAATCACCAAAGATGGAATTAAACCAAACCCATTAAAAATCGAAGCAATCAAAAACTTTCCAATACCACGAAATCAAAAAGAAATTAAAGGATTTTTAGGACTAATTGGATATTACCGTAAATTTATTCAGGACTTTGCCAAAATCACACGCCCCTTGACAAAAAGACTAAAGAAAAATACAGACATTAAAATTGATGATGAATTTATAGAAACAATAAATAAGTGTAAAACGCTTTTAGTAAACGACCCAATTTTAAAATACCCGGACATGAACAAACAATTTACTTTAACGACAGATGCCTCTAACGAAGCAATCGGAGCCGTACTAACTCAAGAAAACCACCCTATCGCATATGGATCAAGAACGCTTAACGACGCAGAAAAAAATTATAGTACAACAGAAAAAGAACTTTTGGCAATAGTATGGGCAACCAAACATTTTAGACCCTACTTATATGGAAACCATTTTCTCATTAAAACGGATCACAAACCTCTCACATGGCTATTTTCATTAAAAGAAGCTAATTCAAAATTAACTAGATGGAAACTAAAATTGATGGAATATAACTACGATGTAAAATACAAAAAAGGAAAAGAAAATTATGTTGCAGACGCATTATCAAGACCACCAAAAGAAATTTACACAAACGAAATAGACTTCGATACATTAATTGCAAACGCAGATGGACCCACAGATGCAGATATAGCAGAACTAGACGAAATTCTTAAAAACTTACCACACCAAGACGACAACGATACAGTTCACACATCAACAGGAGAAATAGAAATTAACATTCCTTACAACGAATCATCATTAAATACAGCAAAATACCAAATTATATTTGACACCCATCAGAATACTTCAGACGCGATAATAAAAAATATAAACTTATTCGGAAACACAAAGAAAAGAATTTATTGTAATTTACCTTTCGGATATAGTGACACTCAAATTTTAAATACCTTAAAGGAAATAATACAACCAAATACAAACACTAGTATTTATTTCAAAAAACATAATATGGAAAGAGATATTCTTAGAATAATAAGAGAAAATTTTAACGACAATGTCAAACTAAATATCACCAATAAACTTTTAGAAGATATAGAGGAACCAACCGAACAAACAAAATTCATACAATACTACCACACTGGCAAAACAAAGCATAGAGGAATAAATGAAACTTACAATTCGCTCAAACAATTATATTATTGGCCAAATATGGAAATAGAAGTAACAAAATACATTAATAATTGCGAAATATGTAACCTGTCTAAAATAGACCGTAATCCACAAAAATTACCCGTCGCACTAACACCAACCCCCGATAAACCCTTTCAAACAATACATTCAGATTTGCTATTTATTAACCGAAAAATAATTTTAACCATAATTGACGCATTCTCAAAATATGCACAGGCTTACTTACTTCCCGATAGAAACTCAAAAACAATTTTAGAACACTTAACATTATTTATGTCACACCATGGCATATTTTCCAAATTAATTACAGATAACGACCCTTCCTTCTGTAATAATTTAATATCCGAATTTTTGAATACCCATAAAATCAAACATCACAAAACTTGCACGGAAAACTCAAAATCAAACGGAATTGCAGAAAGATTTAACTCTACATTGATTGAATCACTCAGAGTATCAAACATGGAAAAATCAAACCTATCATTTGAAACCCAGTTGAACATGGCAGTAATAGCTTACAATAACAGCATCCACACAACAACAAAATTTACACCTTTCCAAATTATTAAGGGAAACGAAAGAAATATTTTACCTTTTGACAAAACGACGAATAAAATCACTGAAGATTACATCAACGACAGAAACAAAACCATGAATCTTATTAACCAGCACGTAAAAGAAAATATAATAAAATCCAAAGAGAAAGTACAAGAAAAACAACCAAAACATTCGATAGAAAAAAATGTTCCAGGACAAGTTGTATTTGTTAGAAGAAACGCTCAAAGAAATAAATTAACACCCTATGCAAACAAAATAAAGCTACAAGATGTAACCGACAAGACTATCACATTCAAAAATAAAAGAAATGCGACCACAAAACTTAAAAGAGATTTAGTAAAAAGGTCTAAAAAATATATGTTGTTGCAGGACGAAGATGATAATCCTTATGATCCTGGCCCTAGCACTAGCAAACGAAAAAATCCAAATTAAAGAAGTTAATAATTATTTATTACCGTTAGAATTAGGAAAAGCTTATAATCATTTATTTAACCATAAATTAGTTTTTACGTTATCCCATAAAGACTTAAATTCATTAATTATGAAATTAACTAAACAACACGAACTCATTTCAAATAAATTTAGAGAAATTCACCATGGTAAGCAACTTGAAACCAACATTTCAGAACACGACGCTAATGTCATAAAGTTACTCAAACAAGCAGACAAACAAATCCAAAATATTTTTACAAAAGTCACTAACTTTATAACTTCTAGTAGAAACAAAAGATGCCGTTTCAATTTTATTGGTAAAACAGCTAACTGGCTATTCGGAGTAATGGACGACGACGAAAGACAGGAAATTTACAGAGCATTAAACTTATTAAAAGAAAATCAAAATAACGTTATAAATAATATTAATTATAAAACAACCCTGTTGCAAAACATGTTGAATCAGATTGAAACCTTAATTAATAATACTAATAATAGTATAGAATTAATTGAAAAACGCCTAAATTATATCAATAGAGAAATCTCATTTTTTAACCAGTACTTAGTAATACTTGAAACCTTATTTATCTTAGAGAATAATATTAAAGAAGTAGATAGTTTTGTAAACGATTTACAACAATCAATTATATTAGGTTTTAGAAACCAATTACACCCATTTTTATTGCCTTATCCGCAAATAAATAATGAATTAAATTACCTCGAAAAATTGTATCCAAATGGTGTTATAAATTTAATAAACAATCATTATTATTATTCGATTCTTACGGTAAAAATTGGACTAGATGCCGAAAGAATTGTAATATCGGTAGAGTTTCCCATAGTGGAAGATACCATTCTAACATTGTATCAAATTGTTAAAGTACCTCATTTTCAAACTTACGTATTAGAACAATGTGATTTCTTAGCATGGTCCTACAATAAATCAATTTGTGTATCTGACTATTTACAAGTTGATAATAAATTTATAATTAAAAGCAGTGTTAATGAACAAATTAGTGACAAGTGTGTGAATAACATTTTAAAAAATAGTGTCAATAATTGTACAATAGTTAAAGTAGAAGAAATCGTTACCGAACTTAAACCATTAAACGATGCCAACTACTAAGACGAATTTAATTAAATACGAGTGTAAAACAAAAGGTACATTTAACGTACACAAAAATACTTTAATAAAGTTACCCTTATATTGTTCCATCGAATTTGAGAATAAAGTGTATACCAATCGTAAAGACCAAATATATAAAGAAATGAATTTACCCAATATTTCAGAAATAAATTTTGAAAATATTATTGTTAATTATAAAAGTTTTAAATTAAGTAAAACTAATTTAGATAAAAATCTTAAAAAGCAAATTATGCAAGAAACATTAGTACAGTTAAAGGAAATACCATTATCAATTCAATTTTCTCAGTACTTACTGATTTTTCTTGTAATAATAATAGTTGTCTTTGTATTGTATAAGTATAGAATTAAGATTAGAAATAAATGTAAAATAAACAGGTCGACTTCCTCTTTAACTAACAATGAAAAGCCTGAGGACAGTCTTTTAACTCGCCCCGGAAGAGTTATATTCAAGGACTTGCAGACGTCGCAAGAGATAATATAACTATTCCTTTTTAGATAAGATAGTTTATAAATACTGTAATTATGAATCAAAAAGGGAGACTAGTTTTTGCTACTAATGTAACAACGTTGATAAAATTATTGTTCAAATAAAATAAATCTTTTTAAAAACAAATTATTTGATAATTCAAATAAAACTTTTATGTATAAACAAATCAACAACATTGAGAAATAATAACATTAGAAGACAATATTAGAACCACACGCTTATACAACAACTTATTTTTTTGGCGAAGATTTTTTTAGTACACATTATTACTAAGTAAGTATTTTCAATAATGTTTATTTACCTTTGTTACATATGTAACAAGTTTTCATTTTGTACGTACAAGCAAAAGACCTTTTCAAGTGTTTAACGTTAAACTTAACGGCGAAACGCTTTTATAGCTTTAATAAAAGAGACCATGTTCTCTTATTATTTTTGTGTGTTTATTTCATTTTCTTTTTTTTTATTTTGTAACATACCAGTTAATTTTTATTTAATTGTTAAATATAATTAAATTTTACACGCTAATAATAAACATACGTAAGTATTAAAATCACCAAAACGAAATGTTATGTTGCACTTTTGTAAAAATAAATGTTATATTATTTTATGCAAAGTGCAATGTCAGCAACAGATTTTTACATTGTTTTAACATATAATCTACAATACTTTGTAATAAAAATACAATTTATTTTATATTACAATGAATATGCACTAACAAAGTAGTTGATTACAAAAATATAAAACTTGTAATCGGTTATTTATTATTTTAATAACATTTTTTTAATTATTTGTTAATATGCCCTAATCCTTCAAAAAACATTAAAAAAAAACTGTATATTTTGATTTTAATTTATTTTATAAATAAAAAAAATAAACGATGTAAAATAATAAACATTAATTAAATGGAAACAAAAGAAGCTTTTAGCGGTTGTTTTTTTACGCGTATTGAACGTTGCCCGGTAAATTCGCTAATTAAATAGAAACATTTTGATGATTTTACTCTTCATGTACAGCAGGTATCTAATATGACGTAAAAATAAGACAACAAAGAAATTGCGTAAACGAGGTTTCCAGAGAAATATTCCAAACTTTCTACGTGAACGGCGCTTTTAACGACTCTTGGGTGGTTTGACCATTAGTGAATGTACTAGTGCAGGAATTTAAGCACTACATTATTTTTATTGTAAAGAAATTTCTGGCGATAATTATTTTTTTAATGTTTTTTATTGATTAATTATGTTTAATTAATGATTACTAATAAAATATTTACAACTTAGTAATTTTATCTTAATTTTAATGGCAATTATAATTAAGGAAAGAAATTGAAATAGATTTAGTAAATTCAATAATATATCAGTTGATCATATGACTATCATTTTTATATATTTTCATTAAAAATTGTTTTTCTTTAATTTAAAATTTATTCAAGGGGAGCATATCTAAATTAGATAAGTTTAGCAATGTATATTATTAAATATATTTTATTTATCAAACCAAATAAAAATTAAAAAAATTATGCAAAATCTTTAAACATGAAACTGTTTATTTGGTTTTCCTTTTTTCCAATCTTAAACATTAAATTAGTATATTGTGCACTAAATAAGAAATTGTGGTCATTGCTAACGAGTATAAAAATTTGCAACCGAGCCGAAATCGAGGTTTGCAATTCATACGAGTTGGAAATGCAGACTGCTTACGAATTATAGATTATATTCTTTTTATGACTATATATTTAATTAATCAAGGTCAAATAAAAATTAAACTTTTTACTAGAACAAATATCGCGAAAATAAGTAATTTAAATTTAAACATTTATGTTGTTAATACCAGTCGTAATACCTAAAATGACAATTATTAAAAAATTATATGTCAAAACTTTGTAATTATTTTATGTCAATTTTTCATCGTTTATACTACAAGTCACAAGTGTAACTATTATTTAACTCTTGGTTTTGGCTATTCATCTCCGCATAAAAAAGCGGCAAGTTACGTGCTTTAAATACATAAAAAATTTTATAAACTCAAATCATTTGCTATTTTAATTTTTTAATAAATTAATTTTGAACAAAAGCTAATATGAATGAACTGGATCAGTTTAAAAAATATCAATTATTTACATTATGCTTTTAAAGTTAGTAAATAAAAAAATCTATTTATGTTAAAGTCTATCATGCCAACACATTTTTCCGACAAATACGATGTTGGTATCTGTACGTTTTTCGTAAGAACATGTGAATGTGACTTACAAAGCAAATAAGGTAAATTTTTAAATGTTTAAAAATACTTTGTGATTAATTGGTGTTATTCTAAGAAATGAATCTTTACGAGCTAATAACGAAATAAGAAAATTGCAATTGAAGAATTGATGATTTTAGTATCATTGCTTTGAAGTAAAAACAATTTTAATCTTTTTTATAATAAACGTTTAGAAAATGCAATGTAAAATTAATTGCTGCAAAATTTGTTTAAATATAAAAAATATTGCAATAAAAGGAAAGTTTCAACAAAAATGTATTTTCAATGTATAAACAAGTGATTTGCACTAGTCTTGTAAGAATTTATTGTTTTTATATTACTTATTTTGTGTTATTTATTATAACGTAAGTACAAAGTGTTTATGATTGAATTTTTAACAAGATAATAATACTGTGAATAGATTGTTTCTATTAGATTATGATGTAATACCGAGTAAAAGTATACATAAATACTTATACAAACTAAGCATAAATAATAACATACAGATATCAAGCATCTTGCGAAAAAACATCTTGGTATCTTGCAACTATCGACAAGTACCAAAAAATAATTATTATATATTATCAACAAATTGCTGTTGAAGTTTTTTTGTCATCAAAAGAAAACTGCAAAAAAAGTAAGTTGCAAATTAAAAATTTTGGTTGATTTTCATTACCTTGAAGTTAGTTTTTCTAAAATGTGTTTACGTTCAATGTCAAGAAAGTCGCCCCTAAATACCAACGTTTTCAAAACTTAAAATATTTAATTTAGAAAATAAATTTACTTTATATGTACATGGTACTACAGAGATCGTATCTCGGATCGTAGCATGTTGGTAGTTGAATTAAGCATAAATTTAAAAAAAATTGTATCAATAAAACACAATTATAATCTACCAACAAATATAGTGTAACTAACTATAATAATACAATTGCAAAAACTGCCACCAGAAGGAACGAGTGTACGACCGTTTCACCTTTTTGAGGATTATCAGCACTATGAATTTATATATCAGTATAATTATGGAAATGCATCAAATAGTATTTCCCAGTGCTGATAATCCCCAAAAAAGTAAAACGGTTCTCTCTGGTGGTAATATTTGCAAATGTACTTATATAGTTACTTACACTATATTCGTTGATGGATTATAATCGTGTTCATTAAAATTTGCGATTATTTAATCTAACTACCAACATGCTATGACACCAGTTTGTTAAATTTCATACGTAGGATCATTAACCACGTGATAGCGTCGACCACAACACTTTTATTTATATGTACCGTGAAAACCAATGGAATAGCATTCCGACGACCTTAAATAATTTTGTTCTCAAATTTGTTACGTGCATGAATTTAAAAATGCACTATATTGGTTGAATTAAAGTTGCTTTTCCATTTCTCGGCGCCATCTATCGGGCATTGTTGGTTCTTTCCGGTAGAGAAAAGGAAAGCCGCCATTTTTACTTTGACATCGTACGCTACATAACCTGATGCCTGAGTAAATTAAAAATGTTTTCTTAACACATCGACGTGTTGTAACACGATGTATAATGAAAATATCTATAATTAATTAATTTAGTCAACGCAGGGTAAGTGGCTTTTATTTTTTTGTGATTAAAGGTAATGTTCATGTCTTTTCATTAGCGCCATGTGCTACCTTCCAAATCTGGGTTCCCTTGTCTGTACAAGTTTAAAATTTACGTTGGAAAAGTTTTAATAGGAAGCATTGGACTTATGAACTCTGCGATACATGGGCAGATACAACTGAATTTCTATTTGGTGGCAATTGATGTTTAAATAATACCACCTTCTGCAAAAGTGCATATGTACCAGATAGATTGATATTTACATTCGGAAGCAATTGGTAACTAATACCACCTTGGACGAAAGGGTACGCGTAACTGCATACGATACGTTTTGGTTTTCTTACTTTTTATAATTCTTTCTTTTTATTTGTTGTAGAGTTTTTGAGTCACCAGGTAGACACGATTATTTTCAGGTAGTTTGATTACAGGAAGCCAGTAGGAAAACGTTTTTGAATTTTTGATTTTAACTATTCATTTTCGCTACGGTGATGCGCATAAATCATATTCATTACACGTGTTGAAACGTTTGAAATGATTTACTTCTTATTACTATTATTCCATTAGTTTAAGTTAAATTGCTATCGCATGCTGATTACGTCAACCGTCAATTATTATTACTATTATTATTATAATTAATGTAATTTACTTACAAAGATTTTTGTATGTGCTGGTTGTTACACTTAGGATTTAAGTGTTTGTGAGTTGCCGATACTTCTAGTGTTTTAGTACCTACGTATATTTGTACTCGAACTAAATTTACTTGCTGTGATACTATCAAATTATTCCTGCATGTTATTAAATCAAATTTTAATCTAAGTTATCTTTCTAACATTAATTAATTAAAATACAATTGTTGTTAACGATTTAGTTTCTTTCTTCAATTCCTCTAGTTTTACGAACCTTCAAATTTTTATACAAGCTTCGAGCCTCCTGTGCCGATCTAGCAGGAGCTATTTCTGCAAAAAGAGATCTGGCGCCTATTAAAGCAAAATTATTTAAACTTCCCCTATCTCTGATAGGTATTGTTTCAATCTTTCAGCAAGTTGGCCGTGCAGGGGTCGTAAATTACTAGAAGTTTGTAGCCAATTCAATGATTGTGGTACACGAAATATTGGTACAAGTTTATTAAACCTGTACGGAATGAAATTGGTCAAACACAATGCACAATGTTGCCTAATCGCAAATAAACATACAATGTATTGTATTGTTTATTAATCTTGAAACAATTTTTTTGAATAGTTGTTTAAACAAGTAAATTCAAGTTGTTTAAAATGCATTAAGGTTTACAGACTAAAAAGCAATTTGCATATTTGTAACGTCCCGTTAGAGTTCATTACATTAAAATTCAATTTTACATTCGTTTATTATCTGCAACTAATATTGCACGTAAATTTATTCAGTTTGGCAACGTCGCGTTGTTTCAAATCTACGTGAGCTATAACTTAAGCTTGCACTTCCGTTTGAACAATCTTGCGTAGTTCACGTGAGTGATGCGAGGAACACAAATTTTCTTGATTATGGCGTAAAAACGCATACAATTTAATTTTTATTCATTCCATCTAATTATTGGTGAGTTTACTTTTATTTTGATATAATTTTTCTATTGAATTCAACATTTTTAGTGATTTCACAATGTTACGCAATATTTAGACAAAGGAATTAATTCAAGGCCGTTGTTGTAAATGCAGCGTGAGTACATCATGTCATTTAAAAAACCATTCTAATTATTTATATTTAGGGTCTTTTCTTTTACTTTTTTGGATTTTCTGGATCTTTTATTTTGGTTTTGTCGTTTAATTACTGGATTTTCCGTTATTGGAGTTTATTATACACATTGGTTTTATTTCTGCTGTTAAAGAATTTTATCACTTCAACCAAAAATGTGCTAAAAATAGAAGATATACGATAACGTCATATCATGTGGTGAGTCAACTGGAATTAATACTAATAGTTACATTTTGAATTCAAGCAATTAAATTCAGCTATTAAAACTTTTCGGGAATCATACTCGATAACAAATTAACTGTTTACTATTTTTTGCATTTAATATCAATTACTTATTAGGTATAAGATTTTATGCTCTTTATTTATCACCAATTTAAAGGTGATTGGCGCCCTAATATTTTATTCCAGATATGTTTAATTCTAGTATGTTTAATTCAAATATTGTTCATTTTCTTTAATGTAAATAGTGTATTATGTTATAGTTAATAAATTAAAGGAATTCACGTCTTCGTATTTATTTTCATTCAAGCTCACACCCAGAGGTCTGTGCTTTCGATTGCTGCCGTGGTTAAATTATTATTTTTACTTTTATTAAATGTATTTTCACATTTTTTATTATACGTTCTTTATTCGGAGTAATTTTTTATTACATATTTTTCTGAGGAGATACAACCGCGTCGAACTTCAGCCCATTTAGTTATAATTAAATAAATTAAAAAATATAGGTAAAAAAACATGTTATAATAAAAAACAGAATAGTATACCGACTGAAAACCTCAAGAAACAACAGAAACAAATATTCTAATTAGTCATATTCTTTTTTGTAAAAAATACAATGCAAACGAAAAATACGTACAGAATGTCATTTGCATAATTTTGTAAAGATAATTGGTTATTTACAATATTTTACAAGAATTTACAAGCCGTTCAAACAACAGGTATAAGTTTAAACGATTAAAAAAAATTAAATAAAACGTTCTATTGCCTTGGGTGCATAGTCTCGTCCGTCTTATTAAACCCGTACTACGACCGTTTCTAATACTGCATATTATACGAAGAGTTAGTAAAACACGCGTCGCCGTTATTTTGTATCAAATTATTCAGATCAGTAGGCGGATTTGTAAAAACTTTATTCTTAATGTAGGTTCAAATACAAAAGTCCAAGGCCCGGTTTCACCATTAAGAATTTAACTCGAGATTAACTAATCTACGGTTAAATTTAAAATTCTGTCATATCATTGGTTAGTGGTTTTAAGCTAACCAATGATATGACAGGATTTTAAATTTAATTTTAATGGGTTCACAAACGACAATACGGCAAATGTTAAATCCTACTTCTTGTTTTGGCTCTCAAAGAGAGACTAAGGACCAAGTCTAAAAAGTCTAAATGTTCAGAAAGTAAGAGTTGAATAACGATTAAAGATTTGTCGACAAATATCATAGTCTATAATATTGATACAGGCTCTTTTGAGCGATACACAGTCGAGAATAATAATAATTATTTGCAAAAGAAAGAAGAAAAGTAGTAGCAATGGTCACTACTTCTTTTAGGTTTCAGAACGAAAGTATGCGCGATAAGTAAGCTTACGTACAACGGTTGTGTTATGTGCCTAACTTTGACTTTGACTGCGTTCAAATGATCGAAGAAACGGATGTCACCTTAACGACAATACATAAAGTTAACGATGATTCAAAGTTTGCAACTGAAAGTAAAATTGAGTCAGTTACAATTAATTAAAAGCAAAAATATACAATACTATAAATAAAAAAAATTAAAGAATTATACGATACGATGAGATATCAGAAGCAGGTGCGAGTCATCCGTCACTTCTAATTTCTTAAATGAAGTGTACTCCACAAGTTTTCCATATCTTTGAGATAGTTGTGTAGAAAGGCCGTGTCGTAGCTCCACGAAAATCGTAAAAAAGTAAAAGATAACGCAACGACGCGACGCTATTTTAGAATCGTTTTTATAACTGGAAACGTCGCGTCATTTACCAAATTGCTTAATCTAAATAATTCCTTGAATAAGCCTTTCTCAGTACATCCGTTGAAAGCATAATAAAAATAACTAACGAGGAAAATTTGACAGACGAAAAACTACTTACATGACTCGCACTGATACAACGACGTTTGTAGCAGTTTCGAATAGGTAAAAGCTAGATCGCGCATATATTCACTCGTAAAGGTGATATGTGCTATGCATTTAAAACCTAGTGTCGGCGCACAAACCAGTGCAGTCGTGAATTTTAATTTAAAATAATATTTTTTTAACAAATACAAAAATAACAAGCTCTTAAATTGTGGTAGGCAAATCACTCTGCTTTATAGTACTTTTATTAAGATTCAAACTGTTTTCTTTTAATAACGTTTCTAAAACGTTTTTTTAGATAATGGCTACACTGTATGAACAGCTAATTTATTTTGTTTTGTTTTCAGATTTCAGCTGAGTTTGTTGTCCTCTTATACGTGTTTCCAAAAGTTTCTTAGTTATACCTACTTGTATTTTGTTTTGTTGTTAGAACTGTTTTGTGCTAGTAGAATTTTTATACTATTATTTTGTTGGTTTCGTTTATTTGGTAGTCACAAAATAAATAAAAATAAAGAAACATGTTGAAAAGTTTAAAATGAGAGTAGTAGATGATCTTACACCTTACTCCGTCACCCATTATGCTTCAGCCAATTATATATGTATTTTGCATGATTCCACCGTAAATGTTGCCAAAAAGTCAATGAACAAAGCGCTAGAAGACACTGTAAAGTTTTAACAATGTTTAACAGATCTCACCATAGACTTAAACGGTTCCTGGCAAAAACAAGTGTTTTTATCGTTGAGTCGTGTTGTGTATGCGTCCAGTTTTGACAATAAAAAAATAATCGATGTCTCTATAAGGTTGACGGGCACTCATCAAAAAAATTGTTGCATGAGTCAAATTTCTCTATGTACCATCTACTAATGAAAAGTTAATCACGGATCGAAGGAATCATAACTTTTGTGCAAATCTCATAAATGCGTTATGAAGTACGTGACATACTGACATGGTAAACATTTACATCTTTCCAAGTGTATCATAGACAAAATAAATCAACTTTATAAAAAAAAATTGGTGTTTCTGTGTACAGATTGAAAAACGAAACAAAAAAAGCAAGAAGTGCAAGGAGCCAGTCTAAAAAAAAGCTAAAAGAGACGTTTGAAGAATCCGAGGAGGTTATGTACTGTTTTAAAAAAATTATAAATATTTTAACACAATATGATTTTTATTGAATTTTTTGTTATCTTGAGAATTGTAAAATCTTTGTAAAACTAACAAACAAAAAAAACTTTGTCTGAGATAATTAAACTGTAATAGTAAAAAAATATTGTCTCTACGGGCGATAAATAGTAACTTCGTGTACTAAATACAAAAATACCAATGAAAATTAATAAATAGCTATGTTAAAAATTTTATTTTTATAAAAATTTGTGTTTAAAAATTTTGTGGCCGACATAAAAACATTTTAATTTGTATTTTATATCCTTGTGTTGTTTCTAAATATCGCAATCGTTAAAGTTTAGTTATAAAAAGTTTATTTTAACACACGGATAACAAAAAAGCTGATAGGGCAGACGATTGCAATAAAAACGTGTATATAAAGACATTGCAGATAAGTGCCAAGCACGCAAATCATTAAGGAAGTGGGCATGGCAGAGTTTTCAACATTTTATTCGGTTAACCTTCCTACGCCTTATTCGCTATCAGTATTTTGTTAAATAAGCTTCTGTTACCCTCAAATATTGATTTCAACTAAAAGACTGTCACATTTACTTCTGTTCTTCAACTGCATGTTCTTAAAGTATCTAAATTTTGAATGTAACGCAAGAAGAGGGAACGTTATTTGAATGTAACTATGTAAAGTGCGTAGTTGTGATATAACTGCGAGTTTGATGTACTTTATGTTAAATGTCTTTTTACCAGTTTCTGTCATAAGATTTCCTGTGGGACAATAAGACGTTCTGTAAAACGGCACTTGGAATTTCTCGATCTTTTATTACTTATTACATGAAATCTTACGCTCAAATTGTTCTGGCACACTTAAATTTCATTGATTCATAATGCAAAAGTTATAAATTTAATTACTTGAAGTGTATATTTTTAAAAACTAAACATTTTTACTATAATTTAACATAACCGTTAATAGTTGTACCAAGTGTAATAATATGCAAATTCAACTAAGTATCGACTATTGTTATAATAATAATTATACGTAAATAATTATTAGTTTTTATTGTTATAAATATGTTAATGTTAATTTTTAGAGTAACAATGTTGTTTACAAAATAATTGCTGATTTTGTAGATATTTACATTAATAATAAATTATTAATTTTAATATTAATTAACATTGCAGCGTAGGTTTATTTAAATATACAACCATATATAGATTTATACTAAAAAGTTACTTATAGTAAAAGACAATGTTGTCAGTTGATGGTAACGTGAAATTTTTTTTTTATTGCGTTTTTGTAAACGAAGACTGTTACGGTAAGAATTAGGGGTAACTAAATTTAAATGGAGCGATGGCCGCGGTAGCTCGGTTCTTGTAGGCAAAATGGAGTGGGTTAGAAATTGTGAGGGGAATATTTAAATCAAAGATGTCGTGGTAGATAAAATTAGTCAAATAGTGATTAGAAATTGTTAGAAATGGGCGCCACACAATTTGTTTAGTTACGGTCCTGTTAAGTAAATTGTAAAAGTTTAACAGGGCTCTAGTAGTAGCGAAGAGTTGCTGAAAGAAAACGGGGAAGTTTAAGCAATAAATAGCAATTAGTAAATTTGATGTAAATATAATGAATTTAGAATAAATGGCAATTTACAAAATAATCAATAAAATATTCAATTTTGAATTATGCAAACAAAATATGCGTGAAGTTGAGTAAAACAATCGATAATGGATTTCAAATATTACAAAAAAATACAGGATCTAAATTACCTTGTGTTAAAACAAAAGTAGTAAAACTAATTTAATTAAGTTAGGTTCGCAAAACAAGCAAAAAGAAAAAAAAATTAAATTGAATTTGGGGCAGCGATCGGGATTCGACAAGACAGTAATTACAAATTTGAAATACAAAACAAAAAAAATCTTACCTTTATTACTTCGCTGATGAAACTCCGTGCACGGTATTTCCAGTCGAAGTTTCCTTAAATAAAATATTTAAAACAAGCAATTGACCGTCGGCAAATAACAACCGAGAATTAGAGTTAGGTTCAAATTTACTATCTCGTAGATCAGGGGATGCGCAACCAAATTTATGTAGGTTAATAGGTCAGTTACAATTACGTTATAAGTCAACAAATTTCAAGGTAAATCAGATAACAAATTCTTATAGAAACAAAGAGAAATTAAATTAAGTAAATTGAGCCCAAGTTTAAATAACAAAAGTGAATTTTAAATAACAAAAAAAAAGTATAAGAAAAAGTTTTTGAATTTCTAAAGTTGATTAAGCAAGTCGGATTTTGATTAAAAGTTTAATGTAGAAAATCAAATCTTTGAGATTTGCACAAATATGAATTAATTCACAATAAAACGAAGATTAACGGTTGGTTTTTCACTTAGTCAGTTGCTGCAATTGAAGTTGACTTCTCAGCGTAGCGTTAGTAGAGTTTACAGATGAACGGAGTATTTTGGTAATTAAAGGAATTCTCATACGTGGGGGGAAACAATCCGTTGGAGAAGACGTTCATAGAAATTGGAACAATTTCGTTGGAAGAAAAACCGCTGTAAAGAGGAAGGGAGAGAAGCGAAGTTAGATTAACTAAATAAAGCAAAAACTAAGTACTTTACCCGGGTATAATAATCCAGCGTTAAAAAAAGTAAGTACACTTTTAAAATTTAAAGTAGCTTATAGCCGTAAGTATACGATTTTTAGTAATTTTAGGAAAGAAACAGGTTTCGTAGATATACTAAAAGTTAGGAAGGTTTCAACGTAATATCCGGTAAAATCACCGTGTTTAAGTAAACGTTAGTACTTCCAAGGTACAGTAAATTTTTGAAGTGATCTCGACAAGAGTTTGTCAGGAACTGATTAAAGAAGGAAACGAAAGAATCTAGGTCATAATGACCTCACAAGATAACAAAATAAATTCGTCAGCAAACTCGTGAGAAGCTCAAGTAACTGATAGTTTAAACAAGGATCTTGATAAGGACTTGCAGAAAAACAGAATTTAATCAAGTATTGCGAAGATAATACGCTCTTAATTAATCATAAATTACAAATTATCAACTTTAAAATGTAACGACATGAAGCGTGAGATTAGCAGCAACAGCAGATTCCGACACGTCTAACTTAAATAAATCAAACAGTACCGGATTTAGAAAAATTTGCTCAGGGCGTAACAAGACATTTTTTCAGTTTCTGTCCGTTCTAACCTTAACATGTAGAACATGTTTGATTTACGTGTTTACACAATATGAGACTGAAAGGCCAGTTTCTATTAGTAGATAAAAATGTAAGCAATATTTGCACCAGACTTTAATTAAACCTACGTGTATTTACGGTATAACTGTGTACAAATGTTGCTTTTGCATGTCCAAAAACCAGTGTGATTTTGTTAGAATGTAATCTATGTATTCCCACGTTTTTGTTGTTGCTTATTGTATTTCTAATGTGTTTTATATACTCTATTGTAGTAAGCGTGTGTTGTAACAAAAATAGTAATGACGTGTGTATTGTCATATATAAAAAAAAATAAACATTATATAAGTACACAATTTTCTTTAAGAAATCTGAGGCTAAACGCCATCTCGTGGAAACGGAGCTACGTACGAATTCATCCACATGTAAAAAACTATGAAGTTATTAGTTAGATAGTAAATATTACAATCGCGAATTTAAAAAAATTTATTTGAATTATAAGCGGCATAATATTCCTAACTGTACTACGCAAGTGCAAAAAATTGTTTATATAATTGCAGAAACCATCATCAAAGACCAGTGGTTTTAAATAATGGATGACGAACTGTGACTGAAACTGCTGAAATACAAGAATTGAATGAAACAGCAAGATATCAACATTTAAAGTTCCAAGTTCAAACTAATTTGGAGAATTGAAATTGGTATAAAGCGTTCAAACAAGATTCTGATGAGAAAAGAGTTTTGAAGCCTGTGAATCTTGAGATAACATAACCAAACTGGTGTTCTTATGTTTATGGTCCAAAAACAATTTGAGAAGCATCAGAACGTATTTAATTACAACAAACCTTGTGGCAGCGTAGACTTGGGAGCTCTATAAAGGAATTTCTTCCTCAGGTAATGTTTCTTGCACATCAATTAGCAAGCAAGTAGACAATCGAGTGGAAGAGCAAAAAACAAAAAGCATTAATGTTGAAAAACAAGTATAAATTAAGGAAAATATTCAAGTGTTTTGAATGTCACGAAAAAGAACATATAGAAAAAAACTGTTCAAAGAAAAACTATAACAATAAAAAAAAAACTAAAAACAACAAGGCGAAGGAAGAAAGAAGTACGTTTAATTTTTGCGACAAAAACAGAAGTAAAACAGAATCGATGCTATATGGATAGCTGTTGCAATGCACACATGATAAACAATGCTGAAAAAATCATTACCATGAAAACTATAAAAAAAAATCTAGAAGTAGTTGTAGCTAACAACAATACGATTGAATATCATGGATCTGAAGATGTGATAATGCCGATTAGTAACGAAGTTAATCATAAGAATAAAGTTTTGTCAGTTCCAAAATTAACTAAACACTTGTGTGTTATCAGTGGGTGTCATAGTAGAGAAAAAATTTAGTATAAATTTTAAAGTAAAAGAATGCCAAACTATAAACAGTGAAAGTAATATTGTTGCAACAGCCAAGAGTTTGAGTTAAGTTTATAAGTTGAAGCAACAGTAAGTGAATACTGTTTAAGCTAATCTGACTTGTAACCGTCGCTTAAAGTTGTTCGATTACTTTGGAGAAAGACCCGTTATTTGTATTAACGTTATTCATTTCATGTATTTTGAATTTGTTTTATTGATTTTAGATTGATTTTAAGAAATTGTTTTACGTTTTTTTAGTATGTCGTTGAATCATCCGTAATCTGTGTTGATTTGGCATTTTCTTTGTTCGATCAAAATTCCAGTGGTAACTTATGTTTCCCTTTTGAGATATAATTGTAATTAAAATTATTTTAGCAGTTTGTTTATTTTAAGTTGGTTTAAAAGTTCTTTGTTTTAAGTGCATTCTCGGTGCAGTAGTACTTGGTTTTTTTGTCTGAGTTCGATCAAATAACGTGGAAATGAAGTCATTTTTATAATTTATTACACAGTTTAATCTTTATGACAATAATGTAATTTAATATTTTGTCAATTTGACACTTTTACGCAGTAACAAACACCGTGGTCCAACACTACGTTTGTGACGTTATTTAATCTGTTTGCATCCTCTTTGCACTTCTTAGTGGTATGGTTTTCTTTCATAGAGTTTCGAACACAGCCAATGTGGAAATGGTAGACGAATAAGTTGATATATATAAGTAATTTTAGCGGAGGAAGTTAGGTTCAGTTGGTTAAGTCGTTCGAAATGTTTTCATTGTCGTGGGTGATAAATTCACCCTTGGCTTTAGCTGAAGAATTACCGCGGAAGTCATTAAAAATTGGTACAGTGAATCGTTCAAGTGGAAAAACTTTCTTATTTCGTAGAATAATTACAGTTTATTGAATTCACTGGTTACTGGTTTGATTTTGTATTAACGTATCGTAGATTTGTGCGTGAGTTTGTGTTTCGCAATCCGATTTCTTTTGCTTTGATAGCGGATCATTGAAAAATCTTCCGACAGTAAATTGTTCATATGTTTGTGGTATCTTATCGAGGTTTCGAACGACGTCAACTGGTCTAAGCTAACCAGGAGCTCGGCTACGAACAAACAATCAAAGAATTTATTGATTTTCGATTAAGTTATTTATTCGCGAGTTCAGTGATTGAAAAGCTTTGAAATTAATTATGAGAGTTCATTGACAGATACTAAATATGTCGATGATTCAAACCATTTATGGTACTCATGTGTAATTAATATTATTATTATTATGCACTAAAATTAAAAGATGTAATTTAACCAACGTCTAAAATGCTATATTGACATAAAAGTAAAAGCAAGAAAGAAAGATATTCTTATTTTGCGTACCATAATTTAAGATTGTCAAATTTGTTTTATACAATTACGGAATTCATTTGATTTTAATAAGTATTTAATTTTTTTATTATGCGCACACGGCCCTACATTATTAATTTTTTTATATTTATAAGGGTAATTTAGGTTATTTATTCATTTTTTTAAATTATTTTTATTTTATTTCAGTGTAATCATGCTATTCTTGTTCAGTTTTGTTATAATTTAAGATTTTGTTTGCGTCAAATTGATTTAGTTTTAATGTAGTTTCCTGTTTTATTGACTTCTAATTTTAGTTCAATTATGTAATACTGTAAAATTTTTGTATGTAACGAAGCTTTTATTCAATCTGTCTTCGTGTATGTAAATTTTTGGTCATTACAAATTTTTAGTGTGATACACTCTTAAGGTAAGTCCCATTTGAGTGTATCTATTTGAGCGGACTCATGGTTGGTAAGGGCCAGAAGTCCATTGAACTTTACTCCTTTCTGGCGGTTTTAGTTTGATTTTTTTTAAATTTTTTTTTGTTAAAGTTTTCCAATCACGTAAATTGAATATAACTCACTCCATCACTGAGCACCGGCATACCTCCGTTTATGTTACTTTATTTCAGGCAAGTGTCATTTTTCCAACTTTTGCACGTAACAAACTGTAGATAAGAAAACTATGAAGTTACCTAAAGAAAAATGGCACAAAAAATTAGGTTACCTTATTTTTATTATATATATCAATAATAAAAATATTTTACGCATTTCTTGGGTTGCTTTTTTATACTGAGGTTTTCAAAAATTCAAAAGAATCATTGGACAGTTTCTATTCGACCGATGGGTCAGGAAGAGATATTTTCCGTTCTACTATGAACAGAACCAGGTTTGAAATAATTTTATCTTGTTTGAGGTTTCATGATGCGACAACTAGAACAGCAAGAAGAGCAATCGATACTGCAGCTCCTATTTCAAATAATTTGGAAAAATTTATTTGTAATTGTCAAAAGTATTACACTATAGGTGAATACGTAATGTTAGTGCCATTTTGAAGTAGGTGTAAATTTCGCATGTATATGCCAAAAAGTCAGCAAAGTACGGTATACAAATTATGGCACTGACAGATGCTAGAACTGCATATCTACTAAATGCATACATTTACACTTGGAAAAATAGCGATGGCAGAACTTTGAGCGAAAAAGAGCAAAAGCTTCCCATTCCATGTCAGTCGGTCATCAGACTTACGAAGCCCATTCACGGTACGAATAGAAATTTGACTGCTAACAACTGGTTTTCATCTATTCCACTAGTTGAAGAACTACGTAAAAGAAATCTGACATATGTCGGTAAGCTGAAAAAAAAACAAAGTGGCAATCCCTGCGGAATTCTTACCCAGTAGGAAACGAAAAGTGCAATCGAGTTTATTCGGATTCAATGAAACTAAAACGACACTACTATCTTATGCTCCGGCAAAGAACAGAGGAGTGGTTTTGGTATCTTCTATGCATCACTCTAAAGAAATTGATGAGACCTCTAAGAAACCAGAGATGATCCTATTTTATAACATGACAAAAGGAGGCGTTGATACAATGGACCAAAAGATTGCTAATTATACTTCAAACAGAAGATCTCGTCGTTGGCCAATGAAAAATTTTTTTTCTAGTTTTGATATTAGCGGAGTAAATAGTTTCATCTTGTTTCATTCGCACACTGATACTGACAAATCGATGGATCGATTGAAGTATATAAAAAAATTGGCTCATTCTTTGATAGAGCCATTTTTGAAAGAGAGGCTTCTGAAATCGCATATTCCTGTATCAATAAGACTTCGAATTTGTGACATGCTGCAAGTTCCATTTGAGCTTTAAGAGATAGGTATCTAAAAAAGTATATCAACCATGTAATTTATGGACGTAAAAAAAACACTATGTAGAATAAAGCCAGATTAGGCGCCAAAGGTTTTACACAATCGTATGAGATCGACTATTGCAAAACCATTTTTCATGTATAACGAAATTGTGCAGAGTTGTGCTTGTTTAGTTTTAAACAATGTAAATATGATTGTTGTGTATATGTAAAATCAAACTTCAATTTTTAAATTGTTGCTATATACCTAGATGATATTTTTGTTTTCAAAAAAGATGTTCAAGAAAAATACAAACTTAAGGATGCATTTTCTCAATACGATATTTTTTTAACCCTCAAAAAACTAGGTATGTCAATAAAATGTTTCATTGCTTCTAAAACACTTTTTCTTAGTTTGAAGTTTGCAAACTTCTTCTGCATATGCGGTAACACCAGCTCCTTGGTAAAATTTTTCTTGTAAGTAATTTCTTGATTGCAGTTTTGATATTATTTGGATAAAAAACTATAAAGACGTTCAGAACCGATACATCGACGATATTGAAATAAAGGTTAATAGGCAACGTCTATTTTACCTCTTGCATATATAAGTTGTTACTATCTGATCTATCACATCTACTCTAACTTTCGTTTGCTTATAATATAAAATTATATCCGCACTATCTCTGACAGAGATTGAGTTGAATGTTTTGTTTGTTTTGCTGTAGTGTGCCGACAACTGTCATGTTCTTTTTTAATGAATAGATACCTAATGGAACAAGCTGCTTATTGATTGTTACGTATTTATCAGATATAATATTTGTCTTGCACTGTTTAATGATAACCCTAGATGTAATACATCATCGCTAATTTTTCTGCTCCTAGACGCGTTTTGCAAGCTTTGTTATCATCAAACCTTGTAACGAAACGGTGGAGGCAGTCGTACTTGTATTAAAAATAAAATACAATTTTGGAACAACACGTATATTGTCGCCACCGTACATAAATTCTATTGTTATTTATTATATCATATTATCGTTGTTAATAAATACTAGTAGACAACAGATGCCGTAAATTTGTAATTGGAACTTAGTTAAACTGATAACAGTACACGTGCAGTCACCTGAAGACTTTAATTACTTCTACAAAAGTCATTGACCTTTGTAATCGCAAAACAAAGTTGCCTAAACCACTATTTTCTCCATTCCAATCAGTAATTTTTGTGTCTATCCTATGTATACGGTAATTAACTCCGTTTCTATTACACGCCGTTTTTGTAGCACCGCATATTGTTTATGGCATTTACGTTGTGTATTTGCGTTTGATGCTTGGGTCGTATTCCGTTAAGTTTACAATAATTCTTACATTCATTATAAAGTGTAAATTTTTTAGTTTGTATGAGGTGGAATACACCCAAAATTGCAACCTTTATTATAACAAATAAATGTATGTTAATTGTGCTTGAATTATTAAGGTTTTAAATTCAACGCTTGACATTTTTGTTTCTTCGTATTGGGAAATTGACATAGTTGCTTATAAAATTAGAAAAATGTTGTGCTAAAAGTGTTTTAGTATGATGTTTCTCCCATGTATAAAATTTATTCTCGGAACGACTACTTTTCGTCGCATTGGGTAGGGATACTATGTCAAATCTTATTCTTCCGGTAGAGTTTAAATAACGCAGAAATGATGTAGTGTTGTGTACGCCCAACAAAGCATTGTTCATTGATCATATCCATGCAAATATGAAATAGAATATCGTTGCGATGTAAGTGAAAGTCTGTATTTGGGATAACCATTTGTTTTTTATGTTTGTGGCTTAATTAAATTCTTCCGTATTTTTATGTAGCGGGTTTTTATACCTCTACGTGTTCTTTTTCTGTGGAGTAATAAGCAAATGTGGTAATTGGGAAAATTTTCATGATGACGTCACATCACTGTAACTCCAACCATCTACACCTTCAAGAGGTTGTATGCATTTATTATCGTATTGGAGGAAACAATAACCAAAATTACAAAGTTAATTTGAGGAAAATTCTGCGCATTTGCATATTTTCAGTTTTCGTATGAATTAAATGGGTTTACTTGTGATAACACCGTATGTTCGGTTTTTTAGATTATTATGCGTTGCACTTTGATTTTACAGATTTTCGAAATTCGTATTGGTGTATTTTAATTTACAAAGTAAATTTGTTTCTTTTCTTAAAGTTAAAGGTTACGTCGACAAGGTCACTTTGTTATGCGACGTGTTGCCTAGTCAAATCCTTATTTAGTATCTTGTTTGTGATACTGACCTACTTGATAGTGTTTGATAAAATTTATATACATCTAATAATTTTCTAAAGTAAACGGCTGTCTGTTATAAAATAAATATACTCTGTGTTACCACTACTGTTCTGTCATTTGTTGTATTGCAGCTTCAAGTAGATTTAAACGGTGTCTTTCACCATAGTCGTTTATCGTTACCACCACGAAATTTACGGCTCAATCACCGTTAGACATGACTCTTTTGAATTACAAGAAAAACTACGTAATACAATTATGGGGAAAACAATTTCCGATTTATCGTAAAATTGCATCAGTCATAAACAACTGCTAAACTTTTTTAAGTGTAGAACTCATCTTGTGGTTTCGTACTATGCTTGCTGCTGGTCGATCTGTATTTCAATTTATTGTTAGCTGCAGACGTGCTAACAGGAACGTATATCTATCATTAGAATTATCACTAACCCTTGAAACATTTTCAGAATAATTATTATCACATCCTTCTCTAAAATTTTCGTCAACGTTTGCATTATCTTTTGATTCAACTTTGCGTTTACTGGATGGTTTTCCATTTGATTTCTTTGAAGAAAAGCTTATATACCATTCTAGATATGCAAGTCTCAATCTGCAGATGCAGGCTAATACTAAGCTGCTCACACGTTCACAAGTTGAGACTATGTACAAACTACTTTGACGGAAAACAAGCACATAGCTGCTAACAAACAGAGTGAAAACTGTAGAAAACATTTTGTTTTTTGAAGTAACTCTTTTGCATTTAATATGTGAAGGATTTTTAAAACACATTTTCTTAAAAAAAATTACATACTTTGTTATGTTAAAAGTGTATTTTTGACGGTCGAAATTATCTAATGGAAAAACAAACATTTTTCCGGTGGCTGTGGTACCCTTTGTACATGATCATCTAACGTACGTGTCGGGCGAGGCGTTCATTTTTAAATATTTATTAATTACTCATCTACGTTATAAATGGGTGTCGTACTTTTGCTGCTTATGTGAAGGTTTTTCTGGGGTATGAATCGATTTTTATATATGTGATTTAATTTGATTTTCCCGTAATTGTCTTTAGTAAGTTTGGATAGCCACACGTATTTAATTAATGCGGAGATATTGACACATGTTCGTTTATATTGGAAAAATTCTTATGACGTCACAATCTACGACGAAGTGGAAAAAGTGTTCCACTTATGTTGATTGAGGATATCGAAATTTGGTTAATCGCTACAATTATAACCGTATTGGAAGGCCCATTTTCCAAAGTACCAATATTAATTTAGGGGAAGCTTAACTCATTTGGTTTTTTTTTCATAGGTTGTATAAAAAAAATTTATTTGTGATAACGCTGTATGTACGAGATTCTTTATTTGAGTGATTTTTAGAAAATTTCTAGGTAAAGTGCCGTTAGCTAACAGCATACTTAAAAAAATACAAATTGTTGGTATTGTATTTGCTATCTTAATTTTCTTTACCTACGTTGTCAATCGTTTGCACGCACGAATCTACGTACATATGATGCTTGTTGTCATAATTAACTATAACACCTTTTTGTGTAAAATATTATTAAACGATGTGCTCTGGGTCTTTTAATCATGGAGATATTGAATATTTGTGTTATATTCACCGTTGTTGATTTGGAATGTAAAAGTTAGGCCGATAAGTTTAATTTTATGTACGACGTGTTGCCCAACCGAAGGGGGCTTGCGTCAACAATAATTACCTATGATACTAACCTATGTACTAATAATTGATTGCATCTATGCAATTCTACTACACTTTTCTTTTCTCTTTCTGTGATAAAATAAATATATTCGTTGTTACAATTTGTGTTTTGTCATTTGTTCTCTTTTAGCCTTAAATAGATTTAAACGGTGTTTTCTATTCTTGTTTCCAACCATTTGGACTCTTTTTTAATTTGTTTAGCACACCGAGACCTACGATCCGCTATCCGAATAATATTGAGCTTGCCGCCAGCAAATAAATTACTGACTTAAAGAAAATATCAAATTTTAAGTTACGATAAAATTATCGAAATAAATTATAAAATAAATAAGGCATCAACGGACCTGATAGAACCATATTGTGCATTCTATGGTTAAAAAAATACGTTTTTTTAATGGTTAGAATGTTGTATAGTTTCAGAGAATTTTTGTGTCGGCCACTTTGCGTTAGATATTTATAATAACAGTTTCCACAAGTGTTTTTTTTTATTTCAAAAATACAAAATGACTAAATTATTTTAAATTTAAATTAAAGTTTTAAAAAAATTATTTATTCAAAATGTAAAAAATCAGCTTTTTGAACCGTTCTTGTTTCACACATAAGTAGAATACGTTGCATTAATTCTACAAAATTCTGTTTTAGTTAATTTAAACTAAACAAATATAGTAAAATAGAAACTAAGACAACCAATTTTATTTTATTAATTTTAGTACTGATTACCATCTTTTAGGTAAAGTGTAGAAAAAAGTTAAATCTTTGAAACATAGAAAGAAAACACCAGATCGTAAATTTTTTTTATCTGTAAATAAAAAACAGAATTGCAAGAACTACAAATGAAACTTATGCAAACACGAGTTGTTTTTTCGGCAAAATTCAATAGTTCTAATATAAATTCAAGTCATGTCTATATAAATAAATCGTTCGATTTTATTGAAAACTTTAAACGTGCTTTAATTTTCTAGATTTTCATTCACCATCCGTCCTGCACACGTTTAAATTGGAAATGGTGTATGCCGCCAGTGTTTAGTTTGCGGTATGAGAAACAAATAAGATCGGTAATTTAATATGAAATTGAAACACGTGGTACTTTAGTTATCGGCTTAGCCGGTAACCAAGTTTTCAACTACAACGAGAATAATAAAATTGTTAGTTGCCAAAACGCGTGCAATTTAGTAATCGATTTTCTACTAATACTCGAATAATGATAAGAACGTCAAATTTAGTGATTCATATTTTTACCACTGCGAGGAAATTGCTTGTAGTTTTTCGATTGTACGTAATAAATTTATTCTAAAAATACGTCCTTTTATAATTGATTTGAACAGTTTTGTCGAGAAAATTTTATTTATTTTACGTAAATTGAAATTATAAAAGTTGTAAGAACGTATAACGACACAAAAGATTAATATGGATTATAAAGTTTGGCACTGGAAACATTGTAAAATGTTAGTCAAACAAATAGGTACTTTAAATTAAATTTATAATATAAAATTAATTACTTTTTAATTTAATTTGATTACTGTAATCTGTATTAGTTAAATTAAGGCAAAAAAGTGATTAAAAGTAAAAACCATCAACAAAATGAATACCTAAAATAATGTTATAAAGCGTTTATTTTTGTTAGTGTACTACGTTTTATAATGTTAATTTAAAAATACCAAAAAAATGCAATTACTAAAAATTTCACGTTTTTTTATATTCTTAGTTTATTTATTTTGGATAAATTTAGATACGAAAAAAACCAAAAAAATAAGTTAATTAAAGAAGAAACTGAATTGAGTTACATGATTTTTTTTTTGATTACTTAAATTTATTTCATGTATTTTATGCTATAGTGCATCAAACACTTTTTGTAAATTATCTTGTAAGTATCTGAAAGATATTTTGGTCGTCATTATTAACAATTGGGTATCGCAGATTTTGCAGAAACTTTATCGACATATATTTAAAATTGTAAAATAAAAACAAATTGAACTTTAAAGTAAAAATAAATGTTAGCAATATTTAAAATTCTTAAAATAATAAAAATATAAAAATGAAAGAATAATAAACATTATTATAAAATATTCAATTTAAATTTCACTTAGCTTTTAACTCTACTCTTGCTTTTATATTCACAATACCTAACAAAAAATTAAATTCTTAATGTATTTGTAAAACTATAAAAATAAAAGCATATTTTATATTAGACATGACAATAATGGATATCTACTTAAGAAGGTTACTTAATATTTTTACAGGTAATGTTGTTTAGTTCTTTTTGTACCATAGGGTTTAATTAAGATGGTTATTTAAAGTTTTCCTTTAGAAAGAAAAAAAAACTTACTTTACCATTTTTGCTTACTTTATTATTAATAATAAGATATTCTACATAAGTATATTCTTTAAATATTGTTTATGTTTTAGCAACACTTAAAATAGTAAAAAAACATGCAATTTTAGGTTAAAAAAAATTAAAAAGAACAGTGTGGCAAACGTACTTTTAGTATATAGATTAAAACGGTGAAATACGCCCCACATTTTGAAGAAATTAAATAAAACTAGAAGAAATATTAATATATCTCCGTAAATATTTATACTATCATAACATAACACATATAAGCCTATAATAATAGTATATTATATATCAAGGTTGAGAAGTGCATCATTATAACCTAAGCGATAGATTATATCGCGAGACGCGAAGCGTCGAGGGATATAAATCGCGGAGGTTATAATGAACTTCTCAACCGTGGTATATATACAATTTTTTCCACTACTAGAATATTTAAAACGCTTTTACCTGTTACTAAATCAAATTTAAAATTCAAGATAATAATTGTAAATTAAAAATCAAGTCAGTGATTCTGACAGTTGTCATTAGTTTAATAGAATTAATTTTGACGTAATTCTTAATCGTAATTTAAAACACAAAAATAAGCAGATAACGTAAGCTTTTATTGCTTAAATTGTTTAAAAAGATTATTGTTGGCATTGATTATATCTAAAATATATTGAATTCAATAATTTTCATATTTAATTAAGCGCGAACTTCAAATAACCTACTTTTTAAAATTAATCTAATTTGTTAATTGAACAATTTGAAAACTTAAATTAGCATTAAATATAGTCTCCTGCTCTTGGTAGACAGTTTCGTAAACTTTTTTTCTTTGAAACTGTTATAGTATTATCAGAAAATGTAAATATGTTCATCATAACCCAGTGGTTAAGAATGAAATATTATTTACCTGTTCTTAACCCTAGAATGAATAAGGTGAGTCTCCGGGACTCACTGCTCTTTGAAAATTAGTGTTATAAAAAAACGGCATTAGATAAATTAATTTCGCTTTAAGAATACCTAACTTAAACATTTGTAAACACATCCCTCTTTCGGAGGCCGTACGCGTGAATTTTTTTTTGTTGTGCAGTTAGTGCAGTTAGTAGAGTGTTACTCCAAATTCGTAGAATCTACGGTTTTAAATAAATTTCACGCATTTTTGGTATCTATTTAACGTAGTGTAGATCCGTGTTCGTCGAATGTTACGGCATGGCTACATCTTCGCCTTGGTGGCGGATCCATAAGGAATCTTCCGTGGGTAAATTATGCATATGGTTGTGGTACCCTATCGAGGTTCCGGACGATGTTAACTGGCCTATGCTAACCAGGAACTCGACTAGAAACAGTAAAGGTATTTATTGATTATCGATTGATTAGTTATTCGTGAGTTCAGTGTTTCAAAAACTTTGAAATTTTAAGAAAAATTAGAAGTGTCGCGAATTAATGTTGTAACGATAATGTAATTAATAATTGAAAGAATTTGTCGAAACTATGTGACAAAAATTTCGTTAAAGTATACATTTATATTGGACGTTAGCCGTAAAAAAATTTACGATTAAAAATTTTCGTCTTGAGTAATAATAACGAATTATTTCGTTTTATATTTAAGTAATTTGCTTTTATGTAATGCGCACAAAGCCGTGATTTTTAAGTAATTAAGATTTATCAGTGTTTCTTTTTTTTTGTTTTATTTCTGTAAATTTTTTGAAGTGAAACTTCTTTATCGGCGTTGGAAAAAAATTTACCGTCACATTTTACGCGTCACGTCACATTTTTTATCGTCACATTTTTCCGTAGCGTAGCGACGTGATAAATAATATATCAATACTAAAGTG
Organism: Aquatica leii; assembly: GCA_035610365.1. Taxonomy (NCBI): domain Eukaryota; kingdom Metazoa; phylum Arthropoda; class Insecta; order Coleoptera; family Lampyridae; genus Aquatica; species Aquatica leii. The sequence goes on along the minus strand of CM069436.1, from coordinate 103,925,258 downwards.
ATCAACAAAATCAAAGGCTTTATTTTAATTCTAATTCCAGTGGATTTTTAACAAAAGTAAGTAATTATATCTATTTTTCTAATACTTGGGTGGAATTAATTGACATAGAGTATAAATTCTGAAATATGTTATTAATTTAAATTTAAAATATTTAAGGTTAACCTCAGTTTCTGATTGAACGATGACATTTTAAAAAAAATATGAGGGCGTGTACTAGTGTACACACGTAAGAAGTGAAACTTCTTTATGGCCTTATTTTTCGCAAAATGATCTACATGCAACTTTTCAGAAATTGGTTAAATAAAGTTAAATAAATTTTAAACAAAAGGATTTTATTATCATAAACATGAATACAAATTTTTGTAAATCAATTAACTAATTTTTGTAGATTCAATTTCATATTTCAGTTACCATAAGCCATTAATTACAAAACAACAATTGATCGTATCTTATAGCAACGTTTTGATCGTGTACCTTATAACCATCCGTTTTGTGACCTATAGTATGTGCCTTCGTGGCGCAATCGACTAGCGCGTTCGGCTGTTAACCGAAAGGTTGGTGGTTGGAGCCCACCCGCGGGCGAACTTTTTATTTATTTTACTACCTTTGAACACCTTGTACAATTTGTATTTATTTAAAAATATTTTAGAATTTTATAAAAAAAAGATGGCGCGTAACGAAAAAAATGTGACGGTTTTTTTTTTCCAACGCCGATAAAGAAGATTCACTTCAAACTGTGACGATAAAAAATGTGACGTGACGCGTAAAATGTGACGGTAAATTTTTTTCCAACGCCGATAAAGAAGTTTCACTTCAATAATATATCAATACTAAGGTGATCAACAAAATCAGAGGCTTTATTTTAATTCTAATTCCAGTGGATTTTTAACAAAAGTAAGTAATTATATCTATTTTTCTAATACTTGGGTGGAATTAATTGACATAGAGTATAAATTCTGAAATATGTTATTAATTTAAATTTAAAATATTTAAGGTTAACCTCAGTTTCTGATTGAACGATGACATTTAAAATTTAATATATTTAAGGTTAACCTCAGTTTCTGATTGAACGATGACATTTTAAATTTAATATATTTAAGGTTAACCACAGTTTCTGTTTGAACGATGACAATGATAGTAATAATTCTATTTCAATTAATGAAATGCTGTAATAATCTTAGTAGCAAAAAGTTAAAGTGAAATAATTGTATTATTTGTATTCATGTCTATTATAATAAAATCCTTTTGTTTAAAATTTATCTAATTTTAAATTTAAGATATTTAAGGTTAACCTCAGTTTCTTATTGTAACTATCGGTCAATGTATATGATTTCATTAAAATAGTATTTATTAATTAATAAGACTGCTAATTTAATGAACATCAATTAATTGGCATAGAGTATAAATTCTGAAATATGTTATTAATTTTGTAAATCAATTAACTAATTTTTGTAGATTCAATTTCATATTTCAGTTACCATAAGCCATTAATTATTAAATTTAAGATATTTAAGGTTAACCTCAATTTCTGATTGAACGATGACAATGATAGTAATAATTCTATTTCAATTAATGAAATGCTGTAATAATCTTAGTAGCAAAAGTTAAAGTGAAACACGGTTGGTTCAGACGAAGAGTACTTTCAGTTTCTCCAACGCAGTAGGGATAGCATGTCGCTTATTTCGTTACGCGTCACATTTTTAATTAATACGACTGCTAATTTAATGTTTAAATTTAAGATATTTAAGGTTAAACTCAGTTTCTGTTTGAACGATGACAATGATAGTAATAATTCTATTTCAATTAATGAAATGCTGTAATAATCTTAGTAGCAAAAAGTTAAATTTAAATAATTGTATTATTGAATTGAAACTTCTTTATCGGCGTTGGAAAAAAATTGCCGTCACATTTTACGCGTCACATTTTTCCATTACGCGCCATCTTTTTCTTGCCCCTACCACGGTTGGTTCAGACGAAGAGTACTTTCAGTTTCTCCAACGCAGTAGGGATAGCATGTCGCTTATTTCGTTACGCGTCACATTTTTAATTAATACGACTGCTAATTTAATGAACATCAATTAATTGGCATAGAGTATAAATTCTGAAATATGTTATTAATTTTTGTAAATCAATTAACTAATTTTTGTAGATTCAATTTCATATTTCAGTTACCATAAGCCATTAATTATTAAATTTAAGATATTTAAGGTTAACCTCAATTTCTGATTAAACGATGACAATGATAGTAATAATTCTATTTCAATTAATGAAATGCTGTAATAATCTTAGTAGCAAAAAGTTAAATTTAAATAATTGTATTATTGAATTGAAACTTCTTTATCGGCGTTGGAAAAAAATTGCCGTCACATTTTACGCGTCACATTTTTCCATTACGCGCCATCTTTTTCTTGCCCCTACCACGGTTGGTTCAGACGAAGAGTACTTTCAGTTTCTCCAACGCAGTAGGGATAGCATGTCGCTTATTTCGTTACGCGTCACATTTTTAATTAATACGACTGCTAATTTAATGAACATCAATTAATTGGCATAGAGTATAAATTCTGAAATATGTTATTAATTTTTGTAAATCAATTAACTAATTTTTGTAGATTCAATTTCATATTTCAGTTACCATAAGCCATTAATTATTAAATTTAAGATATTTAAGGTTAACCTCAATTTCTGATTGAACGATGACAATGATAGTAATAATTCTATTACAATTAATGAAATGCTGTAATAATCTTAGTAGCAAAAAGTTAAAGTGAAATAATTGTATTATTTGTATTCATGTCTATGATAATAAAATCCTTTTGTTTAAACTTTATCTAATTTAACTTTATTTAACCAATTTCTGAAAAGTTGCATGTAGATCATTTTGCGAAAAATAAGGCCATAAAGAAGTTTCACTTCTTACGTGTGTACACTAGTACACGCACACATTTTTTGTTTTTTTTTGTCTATGCATTTATTCAATTAATTTTTTTTATTAAACGTTCATTTTCAGTACATTTTGTTCTTGTTGTTTTGTTTGTTAATTTTGTTGAATTCAATTCTATTGTTTTTTTTTGTGTTTAAATAAATGTTAAATAGTTAAATTGTAAACAAGCTTTTAATTCCGTCAGCCTCCGCGTTATGTAAATTTTATTTTTAGATTATTTCAGAGTTTAGTGAGATACACTATATTAAGGTAAATCTATTTAGAGTGTATCCTTCAGGAGCGGGCTTGTGGTTGGCAAGGGCCAGAAGTCCATTAAGCTTATTTACTCCTTCCTGGCGCCCTTTGATTTTGATTTGATTACTTTTCGATTTTGTGTTTTCAAGTTTTCCAAAACAATCACGAAATTTTGAATATAACCCACCCCGTCTTTACTGAGGACCGGCATAACATCGTTTATGTTACCTTATTTCCGGTAAGTGACATTGTTTCAACTTTTGCATGTAACACATTCATATATATGATCTCGTACGTACGAATAGTAAATAAAATGTACACATTATTTTTTATAAATATATTTTGTTTACTACCACATTTATACATAAGGTGAGTCTCTTAGACGCACACGTATTATTTCAGTCTTATTTACTACAATGCAAGTGGCAACGTTGCATGCGCATAACACAAATGTGTATAATGTTGTCAGTTTATGGAACAATACCTGTGAGTACTCGCACGTGGTTTTAGCTATTGAATTTCTTTTTTGAATAAAATTGAAAACACATTCTTACTGCTTATTTGTTTTACGGAGTTTGTTCTTGTTATTTGCCAGGTAAGTTTATTCTCTATTATTATGAATTATTTTTTATGCTTAAGATAAAAAATCGAACTGTAGGTATTTGTCAGGATTGAGCAGATAATATCTATATATAATAAATGCGGGTGAAAAAAGCAATTCATTTCTTCTGTTTTTTCTCTTTTAGTGCGTTGTTGTAATATGGCATCAGGTTCCAGTAAAAGATCAGTTAAGTTCTCTGATCCTGATTTTGCGCAAACAGTTATGGAATGGTATAGTGAGCATGAATCAGAGGTTTCTAGTTCCGAACACGACTAAGAAGATAATGAGGATTTTATTCCTGAGGAACTTGATACTGAACCTAGGTCGTCTGATAGTGAAACCGGAACTTTTAAACAATATTTATTGCCAATCAACGAAGATGTTCAACATGAAACAGTGATGGTTGGAAAGAATGGTTTCAAATGGCAATCTAATGCATCAATTCAGCAAAAACACTGTGTCACAACATTGCGCGTTTTGCTTCAGGTCCAAGACAACGGAATCAAATTTTTTCAATCATCGATTCTTGGAATGCATTTGTTACTCAAATTATGGTTCAAAAAATAGTTATTTGCACTAACAGAGAAGCAAAGCGTCAATGCACTGCAAAAGATAAAACATGGTTGGACACTGACACAATGGAGCTAAATGCGTTTTTTAGTTTGTTATTGTTGGCTGGCGTTGAGAAGCGGTGGGATACTCCAATGCGAGAACTATTCTTGGATAAATGTTCCAATCCCATGTATAAATCAACAATGTCGGTGAATAGGTTTGAAAATTTACGGCGGTTTATTAAATAAAGAACTCGCAGAGCACGTCTAGAAACAGATAAGCTTGCACCAGTAAGATATATCTGGGAACTTTTTCTGTCACAGTGTAGAAAATCTTTGATCCCCAAGGTAAATGTGACAATTGATGAACAGTTACTAGGATTTCGGGGACGGTGTGGATTAATTCAATATATGCCAAGTAAGCCTGCGAAATACGGCATTAAATTTTTTTGGATGTGTGAAAGTAAAACTGGATATACTATTGATGGATTAATTTATATTGGCAAACAACCTGGTAAAGAAACACAAAGAATTTTAGAAAAACTATAGTATCTACACTTACAAATTCTGTTAAAAATACGTCTCGCAATTTGACATGTGATAATTTTTTCACCAGTGTAGAATGGTTTCAAAACCTGCTCAAAATAGGATTAACAGCCGTAGGCACAATTCGTCAAAACAAAAGAAAAATTCCTCTACAATTCAAGGCATCTAAGGATCGATCAGTTCATTCTACAATGTTTGGAATTAATGAAAACCTAACTTTAGTAAGTTATGTTCCGAAGAAAAACAGAGCAGGTATTCTTCTAAGTACCATGCACCACGACGGTATAATAAATAAAAATTCTGCAAAGAAAAAGCTTGAAATTATAGAATTCTATAATAAAACTAAAGGAGGTGTGGATGACATGGACCAAATGATAGGAAATTATACATGCAAACGACAAACAAGACGGTGGCCCTTTGCAGTATTTTCTAACATTCTAGACACTGCTACCCTAAATGCATTTTTTTATATATCCAAGAACATCCACGATTTGAAAATGGGAAAAGTCATCGAAAAAGACTTTTTTTGAAGCAGCTATGTAAGGAATTAGTGACACCCCATATAGAAAAACGTTCACACAACCCATATTTACGCAAAGATACAATAGAATGCATAAAGCTTTTATTCAACTTACTCCAGAAGTCAAAACTAATGAACCACCCGCAAAAAAACGACGTTGTTACGTATGTTCTTCTAAACTAGGCAAAATGAGTAAATTGATTTGTAGTCAATGTAAGAAAAATATATATAAGGAACATAGTCTTATGAAATGTATTAATTGTAAGTAAATATAAATAGTTATTTTTTCTTTAAACTATTAAACACATTATTTTTTCTGTTATGACTGTTATGAGTCTCAAAGACTCACCTTATGTATAAATGTAGGAAAAATAGATCATGCATCCTAGGGTTAAAAAATACAACTTCACGACCTACCATTATACGTAATAATGAAAACCTATGCAACTAGTAGCGGAAAAAATATTTTTCAATAAATTTATCATTTAGATGTAAGAAAGGCCATTTAAAAAAAGCTTTGGTGGGGCGGTTTACACTGGCATCTGTGAAATATGCCCCACTAAAAAACATTAATTTGTGCAATCTTTATAGAGCAATTTTTTGCACTTTGTGCACTGGATCGACTCGGCTTTCATTTCAACGAGAATTTTTCATTGTTTTTTTGCCAGTTTACTACTTGTTCCAGAGGTACTAGCTTCTGAAACGCTATTGTTTTTGTTTGAAGTGGTTTTTTTGTTTTCTGCAACAAGGCGTCGTTTATGAGAAATGCTAATTCTATCGCCTGCTGTTTACGGTTTGAAGCTTCCGTGGGGATGAGAGAAATCGGATCGCTTCCTCGAAGAAATTTTGATAGAGTTTCTTAATTTTCATCAAGTAAAAGTGATGTTTATTGGTTTTGCTGGGGGCTCGTTCGTTTGTTAACGCTGCATCCAAAATTGAAAAAAAGTAGTCCGGAATTGCTTCTGGACTGTATGGAAAAATTCCGCAATCTCTGAAAGCAGTCACAGCATTTGATACAGTTGTTGCTTTGCCCCATGCATTCTTAATTAATGTAGAAATTACCACTTTAGAAAGTTTCCTATTTTGGTGTTGCACCATCTAGTTTCTACTCTCCTGGAAGAAGTGTTTCTTTAAAAGACCAAAGCCCAGTAGCTAGAAGGCTTGAGTGGTATGACTGGGTAAGCATAACAGCACCACATCATTTTTTGAAGCAGTTTCTAATATTTCTATAGCATTACAACGAGATCCATGACTGTCTAATATCAACACAGCTTTTCCTTCACTTTTCTCTAGCAAGAAATATTTTCTAAACTCTCGGAGGACTTTGGATTTATAAAAACCCCAGATCCAGGTGAAAGCCTATTGGAGAATTTATGGGTTTTGGCCTTTTCCTTAAATATTAAAACGGGTGGCATAAAATATCCTTCTGCACTGCAGTAGGCAATCAAAGATATATTTTCTCCCCTAGTTATTAAATAAACATCTTTAGCACTTTTTGTAGCAACCACTTTTCCTGGTTTATTATTGACTTGAATTTCCGTTTCGACGACATTAAAAATGTCAGGTTTATTACGCAAATCATTCTCTGTCAAAATTTACTGTAATAACTGAAAGTAATTTCCAACGTCCGATCTATTCATTTTTTATCGACAGATAAGCCTTTGGATTTGCAAATTTACAACTTTTTATTGCGACGTAGAAACGTCTGAAACTAGTCATACCCTGTTGAACGCCGTATTGTGAAAAATCTGTGGCGAAAATTTGAAAACCAGTTTTTTCTACTGCTGCAACATCTGAAGCAATACTAACTTTTTCTGACGTCTGCCTGACTAGTGTTTTTTCATGTTTATTCCTTAATTCTGGACAACGACTCAATTGCACGTTTGCATTCCTTTTCGCTAAATGTCTTCTCCGGTATATTCTGCTACATTTACCGGAAGTTCTACTTTAAAAAAGTGGAGCATCTACCCCAATGGGTCGTATTTCATCGTTTTACCCTACAGTAAATCATGACCGATTTAACCCTGCCGTTTTTCATAGAAGTACTCTACACTATTATTGAAGTAAAAAATTCTGACCCCTTAGTATAAAGTCTTATATTTTAAATAGTAATGGATTAAGTTTTATGCACTAAAAACAGATAGATAAAAAATTGAATTTTGTATAACATTAAAATTGCAAATTTTAGGCTTTAAAGTGTGGTTGTTGCAGATATTTAAAAAAAGAGGCACAATTTTTAAGCAACGATTAACACAACGATTACAGTTTTCTGTCTCTCAAAGAACTGTACATACCTAGGACTTTTTTCTCTATTTCCAAATCGTTTAAGTGACGTTTCAAAATATTGAAATGCAACAGGTTTCATATTTAGCTGGCTGCTGAGAACAGGTAACGGAATGTTTAAGTTCTCATGCGACAACCGTCAACCAAAGTATTAAAAACATTTTTTAGTTAATTGCTAATTTAAAATTATTAGTATTACAATATTTTATAAAAATAATATTTATTGTTTTTATCTATTGAAATAAATAACTAAATTAGCGAATAAAAAAAACACAAAAATGATTTGTTGGTTACAGTTTTGGTATAAATAGGAATGTTTAAATAGAAAATGAATATGTCTCATATGTCCGCCGAGTTCAAACAATTTGTATTGACTGCAAAACATTTTTTTAAAAACGGAAAACAGAATTGTTGAAAAAAAATAATAAAGAATCAAATGAGAAAAGAATACTTGGAAATACGTAAAAACAGTGTTAACTATTCCACAAAATTTAGTTTGGTGGAAACAGTGGCACCAGAGATTCGTTGCATGTTTGATGAACATAGAGAAACTATTTAAGAAGCTAATGAGTTTACAGGTAAAATCAAACTACTTTCTGGTTCAGGGCAACGACTGATCATATTACATATTGGTAACAAAAATGGATTGTTGAAAATATGTATAAAATGATTTATTGGTAAAAAGGTTCTGTTGATTACCACGACAAAAATATGTACTGTGAAGAATGGAGTAGAAGTTGGCACTAATAATAATTAATTAATTAAATGTCATACGCCATTCTGTTAGATTTATTAATATACATTATTATCTGTTATTGTTTAGACTTTGATTGTAGTATTTATTTGAATAAGAACTACGTGCCATAAATGATCTGCACCAACTAGTGTTGCCACAGTCAGTACAATATTTTACAAAAATTTTATTATTTACTGGCTCATTTTGTAAGCGAAGTTTCCATGAAATATCGGGTCTGACTTTAATTTATTCTTAATATAATCGTGTTACTGTTCACTTATTTTTTACAAGTGGCAGACTTATTTTAAATGTAACTTGTTTTTATATTTCTTTGTTTTTATGACCTTTTTAAATAAAATAAATCTTGATACTGACGTTTTTTCTTTAGCAGTACAAGCATTTGTGCCTGTTAGAAATGATATTTATACCTTATACCTATCATTATAAACCGAAATCGCTGATGATCAGCTTTTGTCATATTATTTCCATACCACTAACAAAGTCGCTTTTTTAATAAATTTTAGAAAAAAAATTATTGTTAAAGTAGTGAAATTTTTTAATGTTTCAAATATTTGTTTGATATGCTGACAAAGTAAATATGTAAATTAATTATAAATTAATTTTAAGCCTAATTTAACTACAAACTTTGATGAAACGTATAAGTATAGATTACCACGTCAAAAAGTTTGAATTAATCAATTTATATTTATTGATATATATTATGTAAGACAATTTCCATTGTCATTATTATAAATCAGTCACTTAACCGTTCAAGTTATCAGGAAAGCACACGTCACTTATCACTACTTAAACTATCACACATTAAAGTTGTGGTTGGTCAAGGTTTTAGATGTCAACAAATTTCAAAAATTGCTGATTTATGAAAATATTGTTTCTTAAATTTTAAAAAAAATCAATACTTAAATAATTGTTTTTAACAAATTTATATTATAAAGGTTACCACAAAAAATTTAGTGTATTACACGTCCTTAAAGTATTTTGCAAGTATTCGCATTATGTGGCCTTTGGCTTATACTCGCAAAATAACACTTTCTGGACTAGAAATACAAACAACTATTGCATAACTTTTTTCTAAATCAATATTATACTGTTTTTAAGGCCGTGGCATGTATGCCGCTCTATAGTGATGCTAAAACTAATTTTACGACTGCACAAGGTCGTGAAATTAAACATTTATTTAAGTGTAATTAAAACGACTTTAGGCAGAAGTATAAAATTTGAATATATTTATCACTAATCAATTGATTCATATATATTTTTTTATTTTTTTAACTCTTAACTTTTGATATTGTTTGGTTTTAAACTTAAAGGTCAAAACTTTTTACTACAATAGCAGTGTTTTTTTGGGTCACCATAATTCAAAGCGATAGTATGAAAATAATTTAAAAAAAACAGGTCAGTAGTCGCACGGGATCAACATATCATATTCGCATACTACACATGTCATAATTGCATTAAATGCAGCATGGCTTCAGTACCTTTCTAACCTTCTATAAAAAGTGACTTATTACATTTTTTATTTTATTTTGTGCCGTGATTTGGTAATTATGGTATTATCCGTTGATTATGAATAAAGGTAGCAAAGACCCTAATCAGTGACTGAAGTGCTTAAGAAGAAATTGAAGCTAATGATGTTGATAATGTATATGGTATAATGGATGAGACGAAAGATTCTATTGTGTGTTATCTGACAGTGATTCTAAACAAAAACCAATGAGAACGATGTTTCTAAAGCCAGTAACAAATATGAAATGTCTTGTTACTTAGATGACACCGCAAAATCCATGTCTATCTTGCAAATTTGACACATCGACTTTGATACTGATTCAGACAAAGAAAATTGTTTTGAATTTGTTCGTACAAGAAGTTATCCATAAAACTTTGTTTTAGAAGTTTGTGTCAACGAAACCCAAAGAGTACATAAGTTAAGTTAACATAAAAAGACTTTTAAACTTTGAACATTGTTTTATATTTTCACGTTTCACAAAACTTAATAAAAGCTTACAAGCTTAAAAAAATTCACAATAGCTGATGTTTCGACAGTCATGTCGCTGTCTTCTTCAGAAAAATTAAAACAAAAGATATAAGAAGTTTTGGAAATTAGCCAATTTTTTTTTATTTCTTTGAGTATTATAAACTTTCTGGTGTCTAAGAAATGTCCCAAAACAACCGATCTTGTATTATATTTCTTGTCCGCCTTATGCTCTCTTATCTCGGTAGCGATGTTGCGCCTCTTTTGTTGTAAAGTCAACATTTTTTTTAATATTAAAACGAAAAATGAACAAAGTAACTAGTTTCTATCTAATTAACAAAAATGTGGTCTGACACTATAGGTGTAAGCGTGAGCACTTCTACTGTAAAGGAAAAGACACTATTTAGTTTTGAATTAAAAAATATAGAACAATAGTATATAAAAATCAACAGCAGTTTGCTTAGGATTACAGAACATAAGAATTAGAGCAAATAAAATTTCCTTAAAAAGAATTAGGTAATTGCATCAATTAAACATCCAACTTCCGCTATAGCATAAAGTTGCATGCCTTCTAAAAGAGTTGGTTTTATACATATCGTCTCTGGCATGATGAAGGCTATTAAATACCTTAAAATATAGTAGAAAGAACTTGTTTATCCAAAAAAAGTTTATGTTCTGAGACGATAACGCTATTTGCCAAGATTTTTTTCTAAATACTATTGTGATACAGACAATGTAAGAATACAAAATATTTACAAGAATTATACTAAATTTTAACTTTTGCCAGAATTTTTTTTTGTAGGGTGACTATTCATGTACCTTCTTACAAGTCAATGATCTGGTTGTGTGTAAACCGGCTTGGTAAACGAATGATTTGTTTTTTGTGTAATGCGGTCAGTGGTTTCTCAGACTTCACGTCATCAATTAAGTCGCAAAATTAAATTTTGGAAACTTCACGGTTGTATTGTAAAAATAAGCAAAAACGGAAAGTTTCCTGACAAAATGCATTCTGAAAACCCCAGATTTATAATTGGGTTCGAACTCTGTTGGACCAAGATGACAAAACGGTGAAATTTAAGGACAGCAATGATGATTTGAGTGCTGAGAAAGATGTAGAAGAGTTTTGTTAAGAAACTTTAAGTGGTAAGTACTTTATTTAATTATTTTTAAAGTGCATTTGTTTTTAATGACATTGTCATTTTTCGTAGGTGTAAAGTTGAACCGTTGTAAATGTTAGAACGCAAAGCAACTAGGTACAAATACAAAAGCTGAAGATAGATGTTGTTTTTCACAAGACGTGATACTAGAAATTATTCAAAGGATGAATGTAAAAATAAAACAAAACAAAAAAATAAAAAAAGCAACCAGCTCTGTACTAACTACAGTTGATAAAATAGAAATAGAAATTTTCTTGAATGTTTTAATATACTCTTTTGTTTTTAAATTAGAAAAAGCTTTGATTCTCTAATTGCGACAGACGGTATAAAACGAGATGTTTTTTGTCGTACTATGCCAAAACGACGATTTGAATTTATTCTTCACTTTGAAAATGCTACAACTAAGAAAAATGAACAAGATTAAGAAAGTTGAGTACCGCAGATTATAAAGATCTTTGATTGAATTTCTTAAAAATGCATTTTCTGATGGAATAAATGTGACAGCTGACGAAATGTTTGTTTCCTTTAGGTGTTGTAAAAAACCGGCACGATATGGTGTAAAAATTATGTTCCTCGGCGATGCTTACAACAACTGTCTTTATAACGTGTATATTTACTCTGGAAAATGCTCAAATTCAATATCACTGTTTGTTAACAAAAAGAATAAACTATTATAAGTAAAAAGCGGATAGTAAGGCAAAAAAAATACCATAAAAGGTGGCATAAAAGGCATATTAAACCTGCCAAAAAAGCAATAAAAAAGGCACAAATATCTATTAAAATTTACAGTTAATTTTTTTGTTTTACAATGTGCTATTATTTTCCCAAGCACAAATCAAATATTTTTCAATATTTTGGCCAAGAATCTGTTGCCTTTTATCATTTAAAATATTCTTATAGAAGGAAAAAGTTCTTTCGACATTAGTTAGTTAATTAGTGTAGCAAATTTTAATGCCGATGTTTCTGTTATTGTTAAAGATATTTTTTGTTGATGCTTCATGACCTCCACTTTTTGAATTTTAGTCAGTTGTTTAAAGAGGTCAAAGGAAGTATTTTTTGATGTGACGGAATCCAATTTTTGATTAATTTTTCTTCCTATAGTCTCTGGACGTGCTCTTATAAGTGCTCTTATACTTTCGAATGTAGCGAAAGATTCGATCATTCCGGTTTCGCTTTTTTCTAGCTTCTTTAAGTCGTCAGGAATGCCGGAAAAGTGTGTTTTTAGAAAAACTTGTCCTCTCTTAACAGCTTCGTCATTAAAAGCTTTTTGTGATTTAGCAATTGCTGCAGAGGCCGTCTCGTCAAATAATTCAACCACCTGAAGTAAGACAATTCAATTAATGTATAAGACAACGTCAGATTATAGTATGAACTGTACCTCTTTAATTTTTTCAAAATGTGTGGCATAAAAAATAAAAGCAGATAACCAAGTTCCCCATCTTGTTACGATAGGTTTTAGTGGAAGTTTAACATCTACAAGTTTTTCTTTATAGGCCCTTATCTGTATTGGTGCTTTCACAAAAACCTGAATCAAGATCCAATAATCAAAAAGAGAATCTAATATGTTAGAGATTTTTACCTTTTTGATGGCAGAAATTAACTTGTTTACTATTGCAAACTTGTTTCTAATGAATTCACACACCCTATGTATTCCATGTGCTAGAAAAGTTAAATGTTTTAAATTCGGATAAAATACTTCTGATGCCTGAGCGGATTTGATCATATAAGGTGCTGCATCGGTTACGAATAAGAGAACATTTTCTTTTTTGACGCTATTAGGATACAGAAGTCCTACAAACATAAAATCATATAATTTTAATTAATAGATTGGATTATATTAATCAATCAAAAAAAAAAAAACTTACGTAAACAATCATCGAAAAAGTTTCCAACTGTTTTGTGATTGGTCTGTGGAATTTCTTTGGATGCTAGCAAACGAGCTTTGCTTGGTTCTAGTTCAGACAATTTACCAACTACAAAATTTGCTATATATCGACCTCTGCAATCGGTTGTTTCATCAACCGAAGTCCAAATGTAATGGTCCCCAATGTCATTCCTTATTGTCTGTATTTTCTATAAAAGGTAAACCAGCATTTTGAAAACTATTAATACTTTAATTAAACTGCTTAGCGATTGGTAACATATGTCTAAATATTTTTTTCTCAAAATTGATTCTTCTGGAACAACTTGTTCGGTGTATTTTTCTAGGAAATGGCGAAAATTGATATTATCAAGTTTTTTAAGAGGAATTTGAATCGACATCAAAAATCTAGAGCAAAAAGTGTTTTTGATGGGCCAGGTTTATTCTGTCGATCTTCTATAACGTTTTTTAACAATGGTTGTTTCATAGTTTTCTTTATTATTTATTAAATGTAAACCACTACCTAAGTGTTGTTTTACATGCTACATTTTAGTAGCACCGATCTAACATAATACATATACTAGTAATTAAAAGTATTTAAATTAAGATAATACAAACTTACTGATCCAATTTACTCCGCTTGTAATAATTTTCAAATTTTGATTGTTTATTAGGTGGCATTTTAGAACTTACTCACAGCACAACAGCAATAGACTTACACAGTGAGACAATATCACAAGTAATTATAACAAACAAAGAATATTTTAGTCATGTGTTGCAGTCATTAAAGAAATTTGACCGGACAGAATTAAAACTATCTATATTTGTTTGTTTATTCCCATACGGTAAAAGTAAAATTGTGCTCCCTATGTAACAAACAAGAAAATGAAGATGTCTTTCACTTTGTAGCTACATGCCCCATTCTTAAACAATTTCGTGTTAAATACTTTAAAAAATCTGCACTAGATTACGAAGAATTTAAAGAGTATTTAAATGGTAGGAATTGTATAAATTTAATTAATTACTGCAAAGATGCATGGAATTATAGATATCTGTTAGCTATAGAGTTTAATTATTAGGTTATATTAGACGTATCTATTTAGGTTTGTTTAAGTATGTTTTGTTGAAAATTTGCTTTGGGTTTTGGGTTTCAGAATAATTTAATAATAATTTTTTATTGTGAATTAATTTGATTTAATAGGTACAGTTCTGTGACAACTCCTCAGACGGCCTTCTTTAGACCATGAGTATGTCTGATCACTGTATTGTGTTGCAACTTTCTATTGTAAAAAAAAAAATGAATAAAGACTATTATTATTATTATTATTATTATTATATTTGTTTGCTTTACTTAGGTACTGAATAGACCTATAAAATATGATTCATTCTGAAATCCTTTCGGTTTTGTAAATAGTGTTCTGTTAAGCCTGCCATTGTACATAATCCTAGTATAAATTCCTACAATAGTTCTTCTCTATAACCGGCTTTTATATTTAATGTTTTCTGGAAAACATTGTTTAACAAATGAAATACCTGTTGTTATTTATAGGTTCGTGGTAAGATCTTTTGACAAAAAATGTTAATTAAGTTATTGTACGTAATTTAAGTAAAATTTTGTAATGAGTTATTGTCATCAACCTAGTAAAACACTGTTTACACAAAAAATCAAAATTTATATGTAAAAAGGCAATATAACATAATACACTGTAAAAAGGCAAAAAAAAACAAAAAGTTACACAAAAAGGCAAAATAGGCAGACTCTAGGCATTTGCCTGACTGTCCGCTCTTGTAACGTGTACATTTTTTACGTTTCAATACGTCTGTTTTTAAGTAACATTTTTGTATTCACTGTCTATGTAAATTCTTTTGCGCAAGCATTTGACGCACGCACATGCGTTATGAGCCTTCCTCTTAAGTACGAAGTCATCATCCATCTTACGTTTAGAAATGAAGTAGTGAGCGGACATTTTTTTGCGTGCTGCAAAAAGTGGAATTACCACTTATTTAATTTGTGTTTGTGAATTTTTACCCTAATGGTGAAAATTATTTAAGCCTGCGTTTGTTTGTAGCTCCGCATTTGTTCGTAGCATGGCATTTTGTTGTATAGAATAAAAACCCGTAATTCGAAGGGGTAAGTCATTTTTGTTTTGATTCGAATTGTATAATTCATCGCAATTTACGTTTTAGTTTTTGTTTATGGTACTTGGTTTCAAATCTTCGAAACAGAATTAAGAATACGATTTACGAAAGTTGCATCATATTACGTCATTTCAATGAATCATATGATGACCACGCCTAAATGGAAAGTTGCGCAATAATTTTATCTACGTTCGAATTGGAAGTTTTTGCTTTTACGACTACGTTTTCTGATTTATTCGATGCTTTTCTGATTTATGTACGTGTTAATTCGTTATGGTTACGAAAATTTCGTTTGGATACGTACGCCTTTTTACGATTTTGATGTTTGAAATGTGATATTAAGATATGGTTTACGATGCACGTTTGATGTTAGTCACAACGTCGCTGTTACAATGAATTTCCGTTACGAATTATGATTTTTTTGGATGTTGCGAATGAAAATTTTACGCTTCGTTTGTTTTACGATATTCTGGTTAATGGATCTGTACGAATATTAGATCAATCAGGATAAATACGGAAAATATGGAAATAGGCATTTCAAGAATTTCGTAATGTTGCGTCATCGCATAAATTAGATGAGAACGCGTCACTGACCTCACCAATTCGACTTGCGCATTAAAGTTTGAAAGCAGGTAACTTTAAATTTATATTTGACCTTTGATACTGTCAAAATATGTAAATATGTTTTTTTGTTATGTTAGTGTAAATCTTTTGGTTTCAATATTTAACCATTCATATATATAAAAAATATTGTGGCGTCCAATTTATAAAACTTTTGTATTTATCAAATTCAAAATTATTAATCTTAAGTAACGTAAGAATTCCCACGACTCTAAATTAAATAAATATGAAAATTCTCATTGTTCTTATGTAGTTTGTTTTTTTATAATGTGTTTGTAATAAATATTTTGTGAGCTAGCCTGGTGCATTAATTTAATTTATTTTGTTACGATTAAAGTGTATTCGTAAGTTTTTCGCTATACTCTTTAGTTATAAGATTGTTTAAACCAATGGAGAAGTCAAATTGCAATTTAACTGCCAAAAATTGGTTCAACTCAGAGCAATTAATGCAGGATTTACAAAAAGAGGCCTAACATATGTAGAAATAGTTGGGAAAAATCAAACGGACAAAGGTTGAGATTGAGTAAAATCAATCACCAAGCACTATTAACACTATTGAGCTAGCGTTTCTAATTGTTGGACATTCTTTTATTCCCTTTGACCGGGCCTTCGACGTAATAAAAAAAACAAATAAAAAGACACCGATGATTGTTCAACCCAGTCACTACGAAAGTTTAATTAAAAAGCTGCAGATGAGTATAGATTAGATCTTATACGACAGGTCAGAAACAAGAAAAAGTTATTATTTTCAATAAAAGTAGAACAAAAAACACTATCTCAGTGTAAAGTAAACCCAACTATTTCGTTCACGTTAAAAAACTACCACTAGGAAATAAAAAGAAGGAAGATCACTAATCGACTGTTGGCTCAACGCTATGATAGCAATTGGAATATCTTCCAAGATCTGGAACTGTACAAATAAAAAAATTTTTTGAACGTGATTTGAAATAATTGATTTCAGAGTAAAAAATTATTTTTTCAATAATTAGTTTTAAACCAAAAAGCTACTTTTGTTATGTCTGTATATAAGATTAGTAGTAAGTACTAGCTGTTAGATTAACGCATTCACTTTAAGAAATGTTAAAATCATCAGAATAATAATACAAATGTTAAGTATTTTCAAATTTAAAATTAAAAGTTACCAACTATGATATCTGAAAAATTTCCTGCTATACATATATTACAATTTTTATCAACAAATAATGTAATTAATTAAAAGGAAATCGATAAATTAGTACCGTTCGTATATTGTTTAATTCGCATTATAATTGCTGTCATTGTAACACTAGTTTTACAATATACTATTTTGCACTAGTTAGAAACTGTTAAAATTTTCTAAATTCTAATTAAAAAAATTATCATTAATTTTGGAATAAATTTATTCAGAATATTAACAACACTGCTAAGTAAATAAAAACATTTTTTGTTTAACAATTAATTTAACTGAAAAAAGCGAATACACAAACATAGAAAACAAACTTTTCAAGATATAATATAAAACCATTATAATAAACTTAAACAAAAAACGTCGATTTTGCTAAGATAATAACAAATAAACTTTAGACTCAGTTTTCGCCATTAAAAGAAAATCTGCTTTAGATGTATAATGTCGTTTTCCAAACGTCGTATCCTGACGTTTGATTGATTGTAATGTCTCCGTAAGTCCTCGGCGCCAAGACATTGCACCAAACGGTCAATGATAAATAGATGTACGATCTAAGTAAAGATAGGTTTGTAACCTAAATCTCTACCGTAAATTCACAAAATATGCGCATCTAAAATTGCTTTTCTCCAAAAAAGTTTATAAAAGCAACGTAGTTTTTATGCAAAATCCATTGTATTGTTAAAACTGTTTTGATATTTTTATAATATTTTTATTTTTGTTAGATTGTTGCGTTTACAATGTTTTAAAAAGCGATAAAAGAAAAGTGATTTGATCCGAAATGTATTGTAACAATAAAAGTTCATTAATGTATGTAAATGTATGTAATATAACTTTATATGCAAGTGCATAATGAAAGTTTTGTTTTTTAGCACGTTTAGATGAACTTACTGTACTATTTAAATAAACTTTATGCGTAAATAAAGGTTTTAATTATTTTTTTACAGATTAAATTAAATGCAAATTTTATGCGTTTATTTTACGTAAACAAATTGTTTCTTTTTGTGTAGTAATAAATAGCTTCTTAAAGATTGGTGCTCTGGATGTACAACGTAGGTTATTGTTTTTATATTAAACCAAAAAAAAACGGGACAAAAGAACAAAAATACGAACAGCTAGTTGTGTTATTTTTTGTAATCTGAGATGTATTTTACGTAAAGGTTTTTGTAACTCGTTTTTGGCGACTGAGTGAAATCTTAATTCTAAAAAGTTGTCTGGATATGTCGGAAATCTTCTATTTCGAATAGAATTGTGTCTCGAACCGTTTTTTTCCTTTTAATTTACATTTTAAATAAAGAGTTTTGACAAATACAAAATTTTGTTTATCATATTAATGTTAAAGCGATAAATGTGGGATGTATCGGATGAACTTTCTTTATCCGATAATAGATACATTCGATTCAACATTGATTCAAACGAGAAATTCGTAATGAAATACAGATACCTTAAAAAAACCGACTAAGATTGCTTCAACGAAAACTTTAGCGGGCCAAATCAAGGACTATCCCACAGTTACTATATCAACGCATGAACTAGAACTAATGACGGACAGTATTGTTAATTTATTAAAATCCGCATTTGAAGCAAGTTGCCCAAAAACTGTCAAACGAATCCCCAACAGGATAACTTAGTGAAACAGTGAGCTTGACATAGCAAGGGCACGCACCAGAAGGCTATTTAATGCAGTCAAAAAAGTCAGAGACTGGAATGTATACAAAACCAGCCTCACAACATACAACAATACCATTGACAAGGCAAAGAGAGATTTATGGAGAAACTACCGTAAGGACGTAGAAAACGAACCTACAAGTTCTCGACTCCAAAAATCTCTGAGCAAAGACCGCACTGGAAGCATCGGTTCTTTGTTAACCAAAAGCGGAATATTTACAGACTCGGTTAAAGGCATTCTGCAAGAAATACTGCGAAAACACTTTCAATGTCCAGGATCTGATGGAATTTATTCATCATGCTGCAAAAAGGAATTTGCTGCTCTTCGAAACGCAATATGCTGGCGGATTGTCAAGGTGGTATTTATACCAAAGCCAGAAATATCTGCGTACACCCAGACCAATCAGCTTGACTTCTTTCATCTTAAAACTGCTTGAAAAAGTAGTCGACAGGTATATACGGGACGCGGCATTAAAAGTTTTGCCTCTGCACCAAAATCAGTATGCTTACCAATCTGGAAAATTTAGTGATTTAGCAATTCACTAACTAGTAAGCAGATGCGAACATTCGATCCAATACAATGATATTGCATTGGATGCTTTTCTAGATATTGAAGAAGCATTCAACAATACTACATTCACTTCAATTGCAAGGGCAATAGAAAAAAAGAAATCACACCTTTAGTCCAAAACTGGGTCAACTCAGTGCTCAGGAATTGGACGGTTATAGCTACTTTATACGGTAGCACTGTAGAACCTACTGTGGTGTCTTGTTATGAACGGCCTACTACAAGAACTAGAAGACGGCGGGGTATTTGCTTTAGAATACGCCGACGATCTCACCACTATCAGAAACGGGAAGCTTGGGGCAACTGTATCAAACATAATGCAAAATGCACTAAACACCGTCGGAAAATGGTGCAAAAAAAAGGGACCATCACTCTCTCGATGACAAAAGAAGTTGAATATCTATAACTCAGTCTTGATACTAGACTGACTATTTATCTAGAAAAAGTCACAACAAAAGCCATCAGGGTTTTTATTACAACCAAAAGGATAGTCTGGCACACATGGGGAATGAAACCCACAATGACCAAATGTGGTAACAAGACTCATCGTCACATACGGTGCGCTTGTATGGGGTGAGAAAACCAAACTTGAAAACACAACTGTAAAGCTAAGCAAAGTTCAGAGAATCGTATGTCTGCTGATAACAGAAGCGATAAAAACCTTACCCGGAAGAACAGAACGGGTATATACAACGTGCTGCGCGAAGAAACAATCTGAACTATAAGATCCGACTTCACAAAAAATTATCACATTTTAAAAAAATTTAAAGTGATAATACCGTCACAAGACGAGTGATGGTAAGCAATGTTTGCTGGCCTTGGGTAAATATGCGTCCGCTTTTTAAGCTAAGGTTGCTGCTATTGACTGATGTGTCAAAAACATTATAGACCGATATCAATCATGTCTGACAGCCAAGCTGCACTACTGGCGTTAAGATCGCCAGTAACAAAATACAAACTGATTATGGTTTGCATAAACAGTCTGGAAATATTGGCAACTTGCCAACCAGTGCAACTCATCTGAATACCAAAAAAAAACAATATGTAAAGAGAAACTTAATAGCGGACGCACTTGCTAAAAAAAGCACAACAAGGACATATATCGGACTTGAACCCGTTTTCCAAACCGCTTACGAGACGAAAAGAAACATTTTGCAGCAAACTTGCAACGGAGCATAAAAAACTATGGAAAACGCTTCAGGCATGAGGCACATGAAACTCTTCTTTACAGAGCCATAATCAAACACTCAAACTGTACTATCAAGCATAAGTCGACAAAAGTTAAGGAAACTCATAAGACTACTAACAGGGCACTGTGGCTTTAACAAACATATGCATAAAACGGGACTGCAAAGTAGCTGTCAATGCCGCGGACGTTTGGAGCACGACGAAACTTAGCAGCGTCTGCTGTGCAAATGTGAAGCATATCAAATGCAACGATTCTCGGCAAACCAAAACTAACCGATGATGATTTAAAAAAAAATCTTAGAATAAACTTCTGAACTGTATTGACAAAACAAATCTGCTGAGAGAGCACCAAATAAGAAGTGCACAAAAAAAACAAGGAAACCGCAATGTAAAAGTGCTAACAACAAACCAACTCTTGAATTAAATTAACAAAAAAAATTGTAAACATGTATATACTTCTGTCTAATGTAGAAAAATTGTGTAGTTTTTATTCAATTCTTTACAAAATACAAAAAAACTAAGAAAAAACAGCGTGTCTAATAATTTTAGCAAATAATGCTCACAGACAATATTCATGCCGTTTTCCTAATCGAAGACGATGGACAACTGTCGTGAATAAAAGATCTTTCTCTTGTCCGAGGACGTAAGCTATATGTTAAGATGTTCAGAATGACGAAATAAGCATTACGCTTCTTTTGGAAAATTTCTGCTGGCATTCGCTCAAGATCAAGACCTTTAAGTGACGTTTGACCGTTGAAAAGAACAAAAAGTCGTCGGTCAGAACTTGGTGGTCCAAGAATGTAAACAAACCTACTTTGTCCAAAACTTTGATACAATAAATTTCATGCAAAGAAAGACGTAGAAGAGAGAGAGAAAATTGTTTCACTGTTAAAGATCTTCGCAGGTAATTTATTGCATAATTTCTACTTTTGTTGAGAGTATTTGTAGAACAAGTGCAAAATGCATTTGTCGTCAAGCCAAATTTCGAGGTACTTGAATTCAAAAACCTTACGGACGAACGTATCTTTGAGGTGCTGTAAAAAATCTCGTTTTAAAGTGGAATCAAATACCATGCATTTAGTCTACTGAAACCGTCAGTTTGCCGTTGCCAGTAGGTGTTTGATTTTGCATCTAAATTACGTCTAGAATTGGTGGACACGGTGTCAGTGATTTTCGCATCGCAAATACAACATAAGAGTGTATTAACTTAACTTACGGAACATAAAAAAGCAGCATTAGAGAAGATTTACAAAAGAAGTCAAACAGGGCAGCAAATAGAGAGTTTGGACACAAAAACCGATCAATGAATACTGAGAATTGAAGTCGTTGGAGATAGATTTGTGTATAGACTATTTCAAAAAACTGTATAACGGTACCGAGAACACAATCCCATCCAAAACAAAAACACAAAAACCAGACTATACAATCACAGAAGATCAAGTAAAAAAATTACAAAACAGGAAGGCATCCGGATCGGATACAATTACAAAGGAACAATATACTAACAAAAGAAATAAAAATATTATTTAATAAAATCATTAAAGAAGCAAATGTCCTTGAAAAAATGGACGTTAAGTGTCACCGTACTGATATCTAAAAATGGTAACAAAAGAATACAGTAAGCTATAGGAGAGTTACACTATTATAAACAATAGCATAACTGTTTGACGGAATACTTGCCGATACTTCACGTCATCCAGTGACAATTAGGGAAGAACAACAAGGATTCGGGAAAAATTAATATACTTTAAACGTTATATATACCGTACGTCAGATTAATTGCCATCAGTAAAGATAATCTTCCAAGAATCCTACATAAATTTAATACTGCGGGTGAACATTATAACATGATTATTTCAGTCGAAAAACAAAGTGCCTAACTATCCTTAAGGAACCCGTGAGATGTAAAATAAAAATAAACAGTAAAATTACAAAACATACCCTGATATTTAACTATCTAGAAGCTGACATTACAAGGGATTGTAAGTTCTACCGGGAAACGATGAATCAGGTAAAGAGAGCAGCCATCGCGTTAAGAGCATTGAGAGACACAGTATGGAGAAATAAATACCTTAGAATGAACTGCAAAAAAAAGGTATAAATTTTGCGCACTTCTTTAACTTGTATCCGTCCACTCCTGAACGTAGGAGTTGAGTACGCCCTATGCTAACTTACGATATTGAAAGCAGAACTGACATTAGTAAGATAATCTAAGCAGTAAGAACATCTGAAATGAAAGCATTGAAATTCAGAATAGAAACAAAACGAGATCGCATTGAGAATAAACATATCAAAGAACAATGCAACATTCAGGATATTGTAAGATGGGAACGAGTGTAAAAAATTCAATGAAATAAACACTAACATTGATAATACAAAACTGGTAAAAGAAGCACGTGATGGAAAACTGCAAGGCACCAGACCACGAGAAATATCTCACCTCTTCAACTTTGAAGTTAACAACCTTTTTTAGCCGATAAGAAAGCCTGTGATTAAAAGTTTTTGGTCTAAAACAAGGTCCAATTTCTGATAAGAACTTTGAAGCAATAAGTTTTTTGCAAAAGGAGATGCAGAGCGGAGTGTTTAGTTAATATACGCCAGGAAACGATAGAATCAATGCTATAAATTCTTAGTAAAGTTTGATGATGCGGTTTGGTTTCAATTGGCGACGACAAAACCAAAAATATTGTAGCCAGCCGGCAATTTAAGTTAAAGAAGTGTGTCAAGTATAATCATAGGCTATAAAATCAATGCTGAAGGACCATTTTTAGTTAGTGGCGTGTTATAAGCATACTCAGAAGCATTCAGTGAGCAAATATTAGTAAAAGACACCCGCGTGTTATTTAGTCATTAATGAGCTAATGGCATTTGTTCTTGATTTGTAAGGAACAAAAACATATTGGCTGAGATAGAACATCGTTATAAATCGTACGCTATGGTTGTTGTGACTTTTCTTATTCGACTGAAGAATTATCATTACTCCATCACTATGATGAGAATTGAAAAGTTTTCGACAGCAAAAGAGAGAGATGCTGCTACTGTTTGGAAATCGTTTTATTTGAAAACTTTGATCTTACGAATTTACTTTTTTTTGTGACTACTTAGTCTTCTCAACACTCAGTATTTTAGTGACTTTAAGTTTTGAAAAGGTCTAATCTAATCGTCTAATTTTTTTTGTCTAAGATCTCTTCTTCCTGCCACGATATTTTAACTATTTCTTAAGAGCGTCATAGATATCAGAATCTTCTTACAAGATTTCCTTGAACCGTCGAATTTCTTAGATATAATTTTGCGCGTGACTGTCTTTTTCGGAGAAGAAATTAGTTTGGATAAATAAAAGCATTCTGAATTAAATTATTTTTTAAGGGAGGTATCGGATTTGAGATCATCGTTTACAAGACTCCGTCACTCCGGATACACAATAAAAAAAAAACTTTATTTGGAGTTTAGCTGACATAACGTAGCGTTTGCTTAACTTTTCAGGTCTAGGATTTTGAGATTAGAGGTAGAAAACAGTCCAGCTACTAGTACCATCCAAATCGCTACTCATTTTGAAGTTTACTAATAGAAGATTTGGTAGGTCTGATTTTAAAGATCCTTTTTCAGAATTTCATGTATTGATAAATTGACATGAGAAGGGGTTCTTAATTTACATAATTTACATTATTGGACAGAAAAAAAATTTCACTTCACTTCAAAAAAAATGAGCACCAAACATTGAGAAACCGCAACATTGTAACGTGTACCTATTTTATGATAAACCTTCGTATATACGTTTGTTTTAAATTTACGTTGTCACCTAAGTCATGTTTTAAGTGTTTTGCGTAAATAAATTTTTCTTTTCAATAAACTTATAGTTTACGTTGTTAAAACTTTCTTTTATTGGTTTTCGCAGATTTTGCGTTTCCTTTGTGGTAATAAAATTATATTGCATTATATAATAATAATTTATGTTTCTGACTGTCATTTAATGTTTTTAGTTTTTGAGGCATAAGTAATTTGATATATTATTGTTTATTATAACACTATTAACAGTTTCATGTATTTTTTGTTATCGTTGCATTATTCGTCGTGAAAAATCTCGGTAAATACACATTTTACTACATATTGTTTTATTTCATATCCTTGTTTGGTTTATTTGTTTTAGAGTATGTCTTTTTTGAAAATTTTACGTACTAACTCTGTACTTTTTACATCTCTGTTCGTTGCATTTTGATCATATGTGATTTCTTTTGAGAACGTGTCTTAGCTTATAAAAGACGACGTGGTTATTACTGAGTTAGTAATAATAGTAGTAATTCCAGAACGAATTATAATGAGAACTCGTGACGCGATGGATGTTTTACCCCTAATAATCGTAAAGTTGTGTGATTAGGGTTGAAACATACTTAAGTTCAAAAATGTTCAAATATACAAAGTAGTTCTTTATTTCATATAGGCTTTCGTTACGTTTTATGGTTGGGTGATGTTTTGCATCATAGAAGTCAAGCTACTGCAAATTCGCATTTCGCAGTTATTAAATAAATATTATACTCATTCAAACCTTCACCGCCTCTTTGAGTAAGTTTTACTACCCCGTTTGAGTCTGGAATTGCCGTTTAGCTTCTGGTTCCAGCCATCCGCAGTTTTAATCAGGAAACAAAATTATCTCAAGTATCTACAATTTACGTTAATTGCAGAAATTTTTATTGCAATTAAATTGTGTTCAGTGTAATGATTCTATTATTATTATTTACTGATAAACACTTTTAAAAATTCGGTTTTATATACGAGTATATATAGTAACAATTAACACACAAATTTACCTAAAAAAGGCATCAGACGGGAAGATAGAATGTTACCTTAGGTTTGAATTAGAATATGCGTTCAAATATATTAATTAAGGTAGCAAATGCATTAGTCTCAATAGTTTAAAAAAATTACATAATCTTTCAATTTGCTGACAAAATTGTTTTTATTGCTCTTCAAAGCAAAGAAACAATAATAAAAAAAATTAAAAACTTACTTAGTAATTGTGACTCTTTTGACGTTTTAGATTAGAAAGAACATACCTGAAACAAAATTATTATTAATACACATAAGTATTAAACAATTATCAAAATTATATTTTTGCACTACACGTTAGCACATAGTTTATTGCAAAACATATAAAAAATAAAGTATTTACTTTATTAAATTATAGAATGACATTTTTTATTCGTTTTTACTCGCAAAAAACCGAAAAAAATTATTAAACAGTAAACAGTATTAAAATTTTACTTGAGATTGATGTTTAAAGATTTTACTCGAATTTGTTTTCTATCTTAAGTAATTTTTTGGAAATCTTGTTTTTTTTTGTTAAACTTTATAAATGCTTGAAGCCAAACAGAAACTTTCAAAAATATATGAGAATTTTTATCTCAAAATTGATTTCAAATAAAACAATTTATAAATAATGTATTTGGATTATGCTTTTATAACAAATATCAATTATACAAAGCTAAAACTAAATTATCAAGCGAAATTCAATAATGTTGTCACTTGAGCTTTTGAGGTTAAGGTAAAACTTCAAAGAAAATGATTCAAACAGAAAATATACCGTAGAGTTTGAGCGGGAGTCACTTCAAAGGATTTTACATTAAAGCGTTATCCGGTTTTATATTCTCTTTTGTCATTTTTTAACAATTATCTGTAAAGATTCTGTGCAAATAATTCTGTATTATGTTACATTTTTTATACATAATTTCGAAAATTAAAAACGTGTAAAATAGTGCAACTACGCATTCTTTTGAAATGTTCTACGTAACAATTCTAAACTTTGTAATATTAAAAAAATATTTCAAGAATAAAATTAAATTTTTCTAAAAATGTATCTTGGTAGAGTAACGAGTGTTGCTAATAAATTTAAGCTTTCCTGTGTACATTTTAATATTGCAACGTAAGTTTTATTATTAGTAAAAAGTCAGCAAAATTTAATTTATTTTTGTAAATTAGACATAAGATTTGTTCTTTAATCTAAAATTTTCAAATTACGTTTCGTGACGTTTTGACATTTAAATTGTTTTTAAATGAACATTTGTAATTCCAAAATAACAGAAAATTCGGTTATAATCTATAAAAGCTTTGTATTTCTTTTAGTAATATCAAATTACTTTTTTCATGAAATGTTTTCTTTATTTTTATTAAATTTATTAATGTAACATAAACTGCTTTTACATTTTTTGCTAAGAATAATTAAATAAATTATTCATTTTATTTATAGTTAATTATATTTAATCTTGAAATATTTTTATAATACATTTATAAATTATTTAATAATATTTGTCACTATCTTAAAATTAAAATACGTAAAAAAATAAAGCATATAAAATGTGAAAGGCTAAAAAAATGTAGGACAAAATTTAAAAAAAAATCTATATGAATTCATAAAATGCAAAAAATAAAAAAAAATTAAAAATAAAACAAATCAAACTGGTAATCAAACAATACTAAAAAAACTTTCTGCAAAATTGCATTTTTGGTTTTTGTTTTTTAATTTTTCGCAAATAAATCAAAATAATCGAAAAACAAAAAATATAATAACAGTTGTAATTCTGTTATAAATTTTTTTGTAAGAATAAATACAACCATCTTCTTGAAGGTTTATGGAGTAGTCATAGTATTTTAAACAAATTATGTTTCTAGTAAAAAAACTTTTACATGGACTTTCCAGCGTAGCTTTGCAAGATTCATGCCTAAGTATTTAACTGACTCAGCATGTGGAATCTGAGTATCGTTAATCTTGATAAATATTAATATAATATATAAATATTGTTTTCTTTTGTTAGTGTAGTTTATATACACAAATTTACTTTCATTTACCATGACACGCCACGTTTTGTTCTAGTTTTTCAACAGCCTCTTTAAAATTTTTTCCTGCTGCAGTATTGTCAGCAAATGTTGCTCTTGTTTTATGTTTCAAGTGAGGGATATTGCAAATGTATAACACGCAGAGTACTGGGCCTAGTACACTACCTTGTGGTAATCTTTTTTATTTAAGAATAAACCTGTTTTTGCTTAATTTTAAAGTGTTTTACTGGCAAATAAGATTAAAAAAGTTGAGATTGTTGTCGTGGCAGGTAGATGTTTAATTTGTAAAACAAACCTTTGTGTCAAACTTTATTCTATGTGCCTGATCTATGGTGGTGTGGTTTTTTCTAAAGCCAAACTGATGAAAAGGAATCAGTACCTTTTCTTCTTTTATCGGTTTTAGTAACTTCAGCAGTAATTTTTCGTATAGTTTTGAGATGACACGCAACAAGGAACCCAACTGCCATCTGCGTTTCTGATTGGAGAATTCTGGAGTATGAATTTTTTTAAATACTGGGTAGCTTTTTTTAGATAATACACAGTTTTGTTGTCGTTTGTAAGATTCTTTCAGTATTCGCCATGTGATCTGATCTAGTGCAATCTTCTTAATTTTTTTTTTAGTTTCTAGTTCTTTATTCTTCTTCGGGCAGTTACAATTTTTTGTTTTAAAGAACAGTTTTACTTCATGATCTAATTATTCTCTAGTTTTAGAGAAACCGATAGAAAAATAAAGTTTTTAGGACTGATTTTGAAGTTTTGTCAATCAGTCAGTTTGATAACATGCAGTTCTTTTTGAATAACACTGTCACTGTAAAAAGTATGAAGAAATGATCTGAGTTAATATCCCATGTTTTGCCAAGCAGTATAATACTGTAATAATAAATTTTAGTTTTGACATTAAAAAATGTGGCCTGTATTTTTTCAATGTGGTAACCCATTTCCTGTTGCTGTAAAATGGTTAATTGGTAGTTTTTATTTTTGGGACCTACTGTTTATGCGCGATATTCCAATTTGAAAATACATTTGTCCGTTTTATTCAGTTTTTGAAAAAAATTTCTGGAGAGTGGAATAAATTGACCATTCTTGTTGATTTAATTATTTTTTCTGTTAATTTGTTCTACCTTATTGCTACTGCTTAGCTACAAGTGTTCACTGGGCTTCTTCGTTTGCACATTTTTAATTCTTTACTATAATTATCCTATAATTATCCTATAATTAAAAAAGTGTTTTTTACGCAATGTACGCATCGTTCATATTTATATCTAATAATTTTTCATTATAGCAACAATACTTTCATGCAACTGGTCAAAGTTCTCCATGCTGTTCACAACGATTGGCGGAGACTGCGGTATTTTTTAGCTTTGAGTTGTTTTCTTTTCTTGTATCTTTCAACTGCTTTGTAGAACGGCGAGTGAGTTATCCTTTTTCTTGTCGGTTTTTCCACTCGGTTTATTTGGCTAATTCTTCTTCATCAGCGAGGTATTAATTTGACACCGTTTCCTCTTTTCGAGGTTGTAAAATGCGTGCCAAAGTTTTTCCTAACGCTGTATATTTATGTTGCAAGTCTGCATACATTGTTTGCATTTTTTTTTAATTTTAGCTGCATTGCATTGCATTTATTAACTTCGTTTGCTAAAACTTTGTATTGTCACTTTGTAACTTACAGTCGAGAAGCTGACCTATCACTCGCGTCTAATGATACCTGCGTATTCGCATCAAAAACTTGACGGTGGCAAGCAATTAAAATGCAAAGATCAAAAGTGTCAACTGTTTAAATGGTAGTAACCTTTTAAAACGTAGATGTGTCTGTGGATTTTTGTCGTATACTTGTGCCTTGGCGCGTTTGGCAAAAATGATGAGGAACGTTTTGATGCTGTTGACACGAGCACATCGGCGATAACGTTTTCTTTGTCCGAAATGTGACGAATGTGAGTGAAAACTGCAATATAAAATCTAAATGACAAAATTGTAGTGGTGAATATTTTTAATGTTTTTGCTTGTAATTTGTACAAAATTGTAAATTGTTTTTCCTCAACCATGTGGCAATAATGACGAGGTAGATGGTTAGTAGTTCGCGGTTGTAGATTCTCAGTAGTCAAAAGTTTTTTTAAAAAGATGACTAATGGTTGTCATTTAACCTGAACAAGTTGTTGGCGACGGCATTATTTGATGCGTTGATGATAATGGCTAGATGTGCTTCCAATTCAGGATGAGCTAAACGTGTGACTTAAGTGAGACTTTTTCTACAGGCGTTAAATGCAATTTCTGCTTTGTTAAAGCTTGAAGGTTTTTGTAAAGAAGATCGTTGAGAGGCGCTTAAAACGTAACTGCTTTGGAGATGAAGCGTCGCATGTGCTCTTTGATTAAGTAAGCGTAACAAAAATCTAATCCTTTTAAAATTTCGTCTATGAATTGTTAAAAAGTATGACCGGTGTTTCAAAGTTCAAAGTATGTTAATTCGAGAGACCGAAAAGTGTTGTTTGCAGTTTTTGGAATGTCCTCATTGGCGACGTGAATCGGTAATAGTGCGAGCGTTTAGTGCACGGCAAAATGTCCAGTTGTTTCCGTGTTTTAGTACCATGTATAGTGGCAATGACCCGCTGTTGTTTGATAATCTTGGAACTTTTTCTTAGCAATTTGGATTATCATGCGCAAAACGTGGCATATGCAAGAAACTATTTGTCTTGAAGTAGTTCGTATATAGTGCTTTATTAAATGTTTGGGGATGTTTGACATGCCGGATGGTTGAGTTATTTCAGAATTTTTTTTGTAGAATTTGTAAAATGTAGTTGTTCCTGAAATAGCGTGAACAGCGTCAGTATCATTGACGGATGTCGTTCCTTTGATAGAAGTTACAAGGTTTATGGCATTTACTTGTTTTTAGTCCAAAAATTTGGTGAGTTGAGAAATTGGTTCCATAAGATTTGTTTTGTCGGTTTCGTGAAGATGATCTGTTGCGGGAACGGGAAAGCTCATAGCTCGGTAATTCTTTGTTAGTATGCCGGAAAAATTAATTAAATCCGGCAATTTTGTTAAAAGAATAATTTTGACTGATTATTGCACATTTTTGTGTGCTGATTCAGAAAATGAGATTAAAATGTATTTGACAGGCTCTATTCTTTTGTAATTGGCATATTGATACAGTTTCATTTATTTATTTAAATAAAGTAAGAATACAGAATGTAAAGCACTAAGATAACGCCAACATACAACTTAGTCATGACATTCAGTAATAAATTGCATAGTATGCATTCTAAAAACTTGAATTTTTAATTATGCACTGTTTATTGAGTCAACACTATCTGCAATTTGTGTGTAATGTGCTTCCATTCTTCTGTTTAGTTTATAAAAGTATAGTGTTATCTTTCTGAAAATTGTACAAACTGCTTAAAAATGCGTTGAAATTGTATAAATTATTTCAATAGATTTTGTCACGTATATGGTGTTGACTTTTAAATGTCAAGAAAACCATTACTCATTTAGTGCGAAAAAACCTAAAAATAATAGTTTTTCTTGTTGCTATTTCCTGTGTGAATAAGACAACCGTGCAGGAGTTTTCACTATATACAGAAAAAATGTTTACTACGTCAAGTACTAACACCAGGTCGAAAAAAAGTTACAGTCGACTTTTGATAGTTAAAACCTTCAATAATTCGAACCTCTCTATGATTTGAAGTTCATAGAAAAAGTCTCAATAAATCAAATAAAGTCAAGGGTTTTTAAAACAATTAATAAGTTTGAACAAAGCAATAAGCATCAAAACCTCGCAGTAATTCGAAATTCTTACTCAGGTACGTAACTTGCAATTTATCACAGTTTAATTAGTATTTGTTTTACTGTAACATTGTTGATTTTGCTTTTGTTTTAAAGTGAGACGTAAAAAGTACAAGTACTTGTCGATTTTGGTGAAAAAGAAAATTATTAAAATTATGAAACCAATGAAGGTGAGTTTCCTCACCTTGAAGGAAATCTAGTCATTTGGCTTAGACAGTGTAGGGGTCAAAAAATATCTATTAGCGAAAACTTTCTGAAAAAGACAAAATAGTTTGCTACTGTTTTGAGCATCTAGAAAGAAAGGATGGCTTACAAACTTTAAGAAAAACAATAATGCTGAAAATCTTTTCTTCTCCAATACACACAACCGACCTACACGGCGTTTTGAAACTGTGCCTTTTTCTCTTCTGGGTTAAACAGGCAGACGGTAATAAACTTTTAGTAAAGCAAATTCTGACATTTGATTTGTTTTTTTATCAAGCTACAAAAGACTGTAAAAAACGACACAATGTCATCTGTTTGTTATCCTAGAGACTGAATAAGCGGCACACATTTTATCTACAGTGTCTACTCCGCCTTTGGTTACGTTGTAGTTTAGGATAATTTAGGGCTTTAGGGTGAGGGAATGCATTTCGTCGGCGTCAGTAATGTTCATTTTGTCTTTTTAAAACCTAAACAGATGAATTCTACAGTCCGGTTTTTGTTCGGCAAAAATTGTTTTGGGATTTCGACTTTATTTTTCTTTATAGTACCAACAACCGTTATTTTCTTCTTTTACAAATAGTCAGCGAGTGGCACGTTTGTGTACCAATTATTGATGGTCAAATTCCGATTTGAGTTTTTAATAGTTCTACTAAACGCTTCACAACGTCTGCTGGGAAATTTGAAACCGCAAATGGCCCATATAGTTATTTTCCACAATACATTTCTAGCTCGGACGTGTAAAAATTTTTGACGTTACATAACATATTTATTTTCTATTTTGCTGCACAACACTACAGTGACCTTTAAATGTATGCAGCATTTCGTCAGTGGTAGTGTATTCGCTCAAATTGAACGCTAACTTGACAGTGTTGACAAAAATTTCAAACCGCTCCCAGTTTGTCGAATTTTCTCCTTTCAGCTCTGGTGTTGTTGTCATCAAATCTTTTACAACTCATGACGACTTTTGTGATTTGAATGCCAGTGCCGTCGCTCGCAAAAATCTCTTTCACATTTGTGTGGTTGGGTTTTTTTATACCGATTAAATATAACAGACCCAAGTACGCCATATTTTTACAACCCCAATCTTTCAAATATTGGTGGTCAACCCTTAGCTGATCAATAACATATTTATGTATTTAAAGACAACGTAAATTATAGCAACGTCGACAATTTGGAAGAACGCATTCTGTTCGTTTTCAATGCCACAAGCTCGTTGAGTGACGCCTGCGGGTACTTTTACTATGTTTAATTTCTTGGGTTTTGAAGGAACATGAAATTTGGTCTTACGCCTTCTAAGTGACTAGTTAGAATTCCTCTGAAGAAGTTTCTTATTTGGTATTAGTGTTTTCAATTTGTTGTTCGATTTTGTTTTCCAAAAACCTGCCGACACTTAAGGGATAACTAATGCTTGTCGATATTTTTACAATCCCGATCTCTTAGTCAACTCTTATTTGGTCAATATATTGGAGTGTTTCAAGGTATCGTCAATCATAGCAATGTCAATAATTTGGAAGAACTCACTTTTACCATGTTCAATCTATTGGTTTTTAAAGGTACACGGAACTTGGTCTTACGCCACTTAGTTGACGTACTTTTTCCAATTTCTGAGTGGTTATTTTCTCTTCTTAAAATTTATATCAAGAAATCTTTGTTCAGTAGCAGTGTCTTCAAGTTGTTCGATTTTATTTCCAAAACCTTGCTGTTACTTGAAGAGTAGTAAGTCTCGTTATCTCATCAAATAAATTTTTGGTAATATCCTGCAGTTTTTTTGCTTAAGTGGTCTATGAATCATAAGGAGACAATTCTAAAACCCAAAAATACATTGTGGTATAAAGGAGACGATATAAATTTGAAAAAGATCGTGTACGTAATATACATACACATAAAAGCGCGTGTCGTAAAATTTATGCTCACTTGAAATTTCACAAAATATCTAGTGGTAACAAACAGTGTTAAGTACACCTCTTTGACTAAAGTTTAAAAGAGACACATCGTATGAGTTCTATTTCGGGTGTGAAATTGGTAATGACAACTCCTGGGCATGTTACATCTGTTGTGTTTCTTGTGTACTTTTGCTTACTAGCTGGTTGAATGGAAAAACGCGTCACATGTCATTTGCAATTTCCGTTTCATAGAGAGAGCAAAGGATCACTCCACAAACTGTTATTTTTGTGTTGTAAAAATTAATGGAATGGAAGAAACTTATGCAAATCTAAAACTTCTACTCAAAATGATACAGTATAAACACTATTCTTAGTATATTTGTGGAGATTTGAGAGAAACAGCGCTAGTGTTAGGTCTTTAGCCTAGTTACACTAAGTCCTGCTGCTTGTTGTGTGAACCCGAGGAAAAACCGTTTTGTATCAACCGCTTGTGAATCTTGAGAAAATTTACCTTCCTCCATTACATATTCAACTTGGTTCGAAAATTTTGTAAAAGCAATGAATCCTGATGGTGAAGGTTTTAGATATCTTAAAAGTAAATTTCCAAAATTAAGCGATGCAACAATAAAAGAAGGAATATTTGATGGACCAGAAATAAAGGATCTAATGAAAAATGTTCAGTTTAAACAACTATGAAATGAGCGTGTGTGGCATTTACAAAAGTTCCTAAAAACTTGTTAAGAAAGAACTAAATCCGCAACTATTAGAAATTGATTAGTGAACTATTAGAAAACAACAAATGGCTTAGATGTAATATGTCTCTGAAAATTAATTTTTCGGAATCACATTTGGATTTTTCCACAAAATCCTGAAACCGTAATGGAAAATTGCTACTAAAAAAATGCAGTGTGTGGCCAAATTTGTTTAAGAGTACGGTAGTAAAAGCTTTAACCAAAAAATACGTAGAAGATAGATACGTAGCTGCTGGCTAAGCTTCTCAAATGACGTAAAAATTAAGATAGTTTACCGTCTTTTATTTCTTTACCTTTCAATAACTGTCGTGTTTTTTGGGTTTGCAAAATTGTGAGACGATTAATAAACTGAGTCTTGTATTGACCATTAGTAAGCAAATTTTCTAAAACGTCTCTTACTTTAACAACACATTTTAACTTGATTGTAGCGTGTTTTGCGTGCTGTAATTCTACCCAAAGTAAGTTTGTGCTTTAATTTGCAGGAACCACATGCAAAGTTCTTTAGTCAAAAATGGAGGAATTTGAATGCCAATGCATTTGACCTAAGCGGAAGCGTTTATGATAGTAGTTTAAGTAGCGTTGTCAATGCTTGGGTTTATTTTAAATTGTTATTTAGTTAGTTTTGGTATAAAGCTCTTTTATAATTTGTAGCTTATTTGCCGCTTTTAAAATTTTCCTCTGGCGAAAAGTGTAACATAACATAATCAGTAGCTCTGATACCTCTAAGGAGTCGAGGTTATATTAACTTGCTACATTTAACTTAAATACTTCAGGTTTATTTTACATTGTCAATAAATTTCGTTCACTCTTTCTTATCTTGAGTTGTTTCACTTCATTTTTTTCTCCTCTTTTCCAGTATTTCCATCATGTTGGTATTCCACGTTTTGCATGGTCTGTCTACTGTTTTTTTTTCAGTGAATCGAAATTCCCATACTTTATGGTTTCTCGGTTGTTATTCATTTTTATAATATGTCTGAACCGTCTTAACTTCCTTACTTTTATTACTTCTACCAGTGTTTAGTTCTTCTCTTATTGCCGTATTCTTTATCTATCCTCTAGGTAATCGTTACTATTTTTAAATATCTCATTTCAGCAGTTTGGATCCTGCTTCTCTGTCTCTTGTTAAGTATCTAATTTTCACACCCATATATGAGCGTTGGTACGTATATAGTTTTATATACTGTCATCTTTGTTTTGTTGGATACTTGTTCATTGTTTAGGAATCTTTTGTTCAGCTTATGTGATAGTCTTCCCGCATTTTTTAATGTATTGTTAATACCATCTTCTAGATCATCTTTCTTGTTAACTATAGTTTTTAGATACTTATATATATTTGTCTTTTCAATTGATTATTCATTTTTTCGTATGTTTAATAGTGCTGTTCACGTTTGAGCAATACTCTTTCGCGTTTGAGTTTCAAGTTTTTAGATTGTAATGCAGTTTTTTCTTAGTTTCTGCTATTTACTGGTTTTAAATTATTTCAGCCTAAATACTATTTTTTTAACTTTACATTTTTTTGATTATTTCATCTATTGTATTTCTAAATATAGCTGGAATTAAACTTTTCCCTTATGTTACTCCTTTTGTTGTAATAAACATTTCGAATGTTTTGTTATTGGTTCTGATGTGATTGGTAGTACTTTTGTAGAAGCTTCAGATCGCATCTATTAATTCTTTATATAATTTTTTTGCTTTTAGATTATCCCACAAGGCGTGTTTTTTGATTAGGTTAAATGCATTATCTATATCGGTAAAGCTTAAGTATACTGATTTATTTTTGACTGTGGTTTGTTCTGTTATTTGTTATAGTGTGAATATATGGTCTTGTTAAGCACGATGGTGGTTCGTACTTAATAGGTGGACACCTGCCCAGGTAATCAGTATCTGAACGATACCAGATTCTAGGACAGATGTCAGTGATCAAACAAGTTTTACTTTGAATGACTACTACTACTACTACTACTACGTACTATTAAGTACGATAACACCTTACGTACTTAATAGTCTTGTATACTATTTCTAAATCCACTTTGTTCATCTTGTAGTTTGTGTTCGTTTCCTCTCTCAGCGTGTTCTTTAATATTTTTTTATATACCTTGGCCATCACACATAGCAATGAGATTCCTCTATAATGTATATGTTGTACGAAATTGACGAATTCAGACAATGACCGAAATTTATACCCAGAACGCGCTGTGGACTTTATAATATGCTCAGATCGCATTGTGGGTAAATTTATTTACAATGTTTCGACCACTGAGCGAAGCTTACCACTCACAATGCGTATTGTGCAAGTTAACAAAATCCACTACTCGATTTAACGACGAAGGTCGTGCGTATACGAAGTTCATCGCATTGTGGTTAAGGGTACCTAATGCAAAAAAGCCATAACGCAAAGTATTCTAACCGATTCTAACCTGTTTTATGCTGTCTGTTTTTGAGGGTGAAAGTTAGTGTAAATATGAAAGAAGAATTCGAAGTTAGTTTAAAAAAACTTTATGTAGAATCGAATAATAGATCTACACTTCTTTTGAAAGCTGACTATAAATTACTGTTAAGTGAGGTTAAGGAAACACAAAGATTACGAAATTCGGAAGAATCACTTTCATCTAAACAATACCGAAGATTAAAGAGATACGATTTGCTGAATATTGGACATGATGAAAAATTGATAGCCAAAAGATACACTGATAATGATGATATTAGATTTTGTGTTTACCTTGATCAGTTATTCGATATTATTCATGCAACTCACATAAATATTGGTCATAAAAGAGAAAAAGGTATGACTTTTTACTTATTGTCGCTAACCGAGTTTAAAATAAAAATTATATTTTTGTTAGGTATGGAGCATGAATTAAAGAAAAAATACGTAAACATTACTCGAGAAGTAATAAATTTATATCTTCGAAACTGTAAAAGAAAAATATTTCAAAAAAAGGTTTGGTTATAAAGCCGATAATTTCCAAGTATATGAACTCCAGATGCCAGGTAAATTTAAACGTAATAGTTATTTATGTATTAAGGGAATTATGAGGTAATTGAGACCCATTAATTCCCGTCATACATACATAATTTTATTTCTGACAGCTTTTAATAATCGTAACCATGACATATTTACGTAACCAGTTATAAAAAGACTAATCAAACAATCATAATTTGTTTCAAACTGAGAGTCGTGTAATATTATAGTTTGAATCATGAATAAACAGGTCTCGACAATATGGCCGCCGTTTCAGGTACGGTAACATTAGTACGCAAAGTCACGAACTATCTTAAATATATAACATGCAAAACAAACAGATATTAAGTTGGCTAACATGTACAGTATTTTGTATCCTATGTTAACTAATGTGTTTGTTAAAGGACAAAATATTATCTTTGCGAATTTAATTGGATGTTACATTTGCGCGCACTAACTTGTGACTTATTTAAACGGCAACCATATTGTCGCGACCTGTTTATTGATGAGTCAAACTATATTGTACTTTACATTAACTGTGATATGACAGTTTTGAAAAATATTACGTTACCTAATGTCAAAAAACGACGTAAACTGTCACTTTTATTAACGGAATTAGATAAACATTAATTATAGGCACCTACCTAGTCAACATTAGTAAACTGATATAATTTTAGGTCGACCTAATCGACATGCAAACAGAGCCGGATGGTCCCTACAAATTTATATTAAATTATCAAGACCACTTAACAAAATTCTTATTTTTGCGACCGCTTAAAACCAAAACCGCAGAAGAAGTCGCCTACAATTTAGTCGACATCTTCTGTTTGGTAGGTTCGCCATTTATACTACAGAGCGATAATGGTCGCGAGTTTGCCAACTCAGTTATTACGAAACTTGCTACTCTTTGGCCGGGTCTTAAAATTGTTCACGGTCGACCAAGGCATTCACAGAGCCAAGGCTCTGTTGAAAGAGCTAACCAGGACGTCCGTGACATGTTAGTTACCTGGGTTGAAGAAAATAATGACATGAAGTGGTCGGAGGGGTTAAGATTTATACAATCAAGAAAAAATAGATCATTTCATAGAGGAAACGGAAGAAGCCCCTATGAATCTATGTTTGGTACTAGGCAGATAAACGGTTTAGGCGACGCAGATTTGCCAAATAATATTGTGAATAACTTACAAACCGAAGAAGACTTGGCAGAAGTCATGAAAAGTATAGAAAATCAAGATAATCAAGACGGTAATGTAGAGGGTGGAGTAAACTTAGAGGAAACGTCGCAAAGTACAGAAAATATAAATGATTAAGATGGTAATGAAAGTGAACATTTAGTAAACAACAACGGTAATATGACGGCCAATGACAATTTAAAACATGAAATGCTCGAAAGAAATACAAGAATTCTAAATGAGCGAGAAGAATCACATAAAAAAATGAAAATTCAAGCCGCTAAGATGTTACAAGAGTCGAATCAACGTTTTTCTCTATTGCCAGAAGGCACTATTATTTTGGTAAAAATTCCAGATGTTGACAGAGGCCGCCTTACTCCAAGAAATGCATTGGCCGTTGTTACCGATGTTAATAATGACGGGTTATACACGCTGAACACCGAAAATGAGCCACTACAGCAATTATTTTCAAGAAATGAGCTCTTACAAGCTGATTCACAGTTTATTTCTCAGTCATTTCAGAGTAATAAGAGCATTTCTCTGCGGACTGCAGCAAATATGTCAACAAAGGGCTGAGGACAAAGTTTTCTGAGGTGCAACTGCAAGAGATTTTGTACTGACAATAAGTGTTCCTGTAAACAGCGAAATGTTAAATGCAATTCCAAATGCCATGGCTCATTAACCTGTAAAAATAAATGAGTCATAATTATAATAGCATCGTAATCATATTTTTTCAGTGAGATCGATATAAATACGCAATACATATTTAGTTCAAATAAGACGATTTTATTTTTATTTGTTCTTGCAATACAAAATATAATGCGAGTTTTGTTAAATCGGGTAGTGGATTTTGTTAATTTACCCAAAACGCGTTGTGAGTAGAACGCTTCGCTCAGTGGCCGAAGCTATGGTAATAAATATACCCACAATGCGATCTGAACATGTTACAAAGTACACAACACGTTCTGGGTATAAATTTCGGTTATTGTCCGAATTCGTCAATTACGTACAACATATACATTCTTTGGTATTTCTTTTGTTATGTTTTTTGTTAGATATTTTATCATTTCGAGTGTGATTTCATCCTAACCCAGTGCTTTTCCTATTTTAATTTTATCTATTGTTTGTTTTAACTCTTCATCTTTTATTGGGTAAAGGTGATCTGTTTCCTCTTTGTTTTCCTCTTGAATCATCTCTTACGTTACTTTTTTATCTTTACCGTAACTGCTTAAAAGTTCTTTAAAATATTCTCTCCATCTGTGTATTATCAAGTTGTTATCAGAAATTTGACGTTTTTCTTTGCTGTTTATACTTTTTGGAACCGTTTCTATATAAGTTTTTAATCTTTTCAATATTTTGTAAAATGGTTTGGTTTTTTTTGCTGTTTGTCTCTATTATTTTGCCGAATTTTTTCCAGCTTTTTCTTTTGAATATTGAAACTATTTTTTTAACTATCTGGCGTTGTAGTTTGTATTGTTCCTACGTTTCTTGCGTTTCTTCTTTGAGATATTCTTTCCACAGAGTTTTTTTTCTTAACTTCTCTTACTTTTTAATTTAGCATTCAGTTCCTTTGTGTTCATTCCTATCTTTCCTTTGTTCCTTTGTGATTATATTTTTTAATATTATCCATTCTCCTTCAATATCTTTTGTTATTTTTCTGTTTACTCCTATTTCCTTTTCTATTCCGTTTAGGTGGTCGTCTTGCTGTTTCTGAGTGAGTATGCTTATTTGGTTTTTTACTAATTTTAGTTTTCCTTTGGGTTATTTACTTGTTTATTTATTTCTACTAGGTAGTGATCACTTCCTATTTGATAGCTTTTTTTCACTCTTCTGTCTCGGATTCTTTTTTTTGTTTTGAGTACAATTGTGTAGTCAATTACTGATTAGCAAAATTCTAGTAGTAACTTTCCATTTCTGTTTACTATCTCTTCTCCATGACGTCCGATAACTTCATTCCAAATTTTTGTTTTATTCCTCACTCTGCTCTTCATATTTTCTATTATGATAATAATTTTTTACTTTCCTTCTGAACTTTTTGGATTTTTTCTTTTTTGTATTTTTGTCTGGTCTACAGCATATTATACAGCTATACGTTTCGTATAATGTTTTTTTTAATCATGCATGCCACTCCTTAGCTTAGTAGTTTTTTGATTATTGCCATTGCTTTGTTCGTTACCTTTGAATCCATCTTGTTTAGTTTTTACTAGTTCTTTGCTTGTGCCGTTTTAGTAATTTTTCTTCGTTTTTGTTAGAAGGATCTTTCCTCAATTGTGCGTTTTGCTTATGTTTTTTCCCCTTGTGATTCTTTCTGTACATTTTCATTCTTTTCACTTTCTTTATTATATGTCACGTTTACTAGATCTTCTGCATAATATGTCTTACTATTTATTATTAATTGGTTATATTTTAAACTAGCTTATTGTCCTTGATTTCTTGAAGCTTTTAAATGTGGTATTAATCATTTCCGTGTAGTTTTGTTAAATCCATTTTTGGATCCTTTTAATTTCTTAACATTTCTTAGAATTTCGTCCTGTTGTATCTTTCCTTAAACTTTCCCATTCTTCCTACTTTTTTATGTCTATCTCCTGTTGCATGTTTACTCTTATTTTGTTAAATATTATTTTAATTTTGTCTTCTGTAGCTCATCTTCCTTCTCACTCCTCGCCCACTACTCCTTTTATGATTAGATCTTTTCTCCTTTTTTCTCGTTTAAGGATTTCAATTTTTTCGTTTTGCTTAATCGTTTAATTCTTTTTGTGTTTTCTTTCTTAATTTTTTCCATTTGCTTGATTTAAATTTTGTCATCCATCAAATCTAATTTATTTTGAATTTGTGTAAATATTTCTTTAATTTCTTACATATCCGTCATTTTTGCAACTTACTTTGATTAATTATAGTGTATTTTATGTTGGTATAATGTTGTCTAATAACACCACTAAATCTCCAGTGGTAAGGTTTGTGGCCCGGTTCTACACCTCAAAGACACAACTTTTCTTTGTATAGTGGTCTGCTGTTGTAAAATTTATTTGTTTATATTAATTTATGTACGATTTCTAGTTGGTATGTTACTAACTAACACTTCCCCGTATGTTAGGTTGCCTATTGAAATTGCTTATTTGTTTATCAGTTATCTTAGTGGCAAGCAATTTTCTTCTTCATTTTAAAACTTCCTAATTTCAATTAATAATATATTTTGTACAATCTGACCCTCTAATCCACTCACTTCTACTTATTCAATATCTCTTCTGCAGCATTCACCTCTCTGTTTATTTCTCACAAATACTCAATGTTTTACTTTACGCAATACGGCCTGCAATAAAC
This sequence comes from Aquatica leii, assembly GCA_035610365.1. Taxonomy (NCBI): domain Eukaryota; kingdom Metazoa; phylum Arthropoda; class Insecta; order Coleoptera; family Lampyridae; genus Aquatica; species Aquatica leii. The sequence goes on along the minus strand of CM069436.1, from coordinate 103,883,593 downwards.
TTAAATATCAAAGCAAATGCAGTGTTTGTCTTACTATGAGAACATATTGTTTAGATATATCAAATATATTAAAAAGTTTTTTAAAAACTATACATAAACCTCACACGCTAAAATCTCTGAATTCTTTGTAATTGAAGCTAATTTTAAAAGAAGCTTATTAATTTACGTTTGTCTACTATTGGATACAAATAAAAAAAATAATTTTTGAATAAAATCTATTCTAAAAATCACTTTAATGTTTAAAATAAAATCATTAATTTATCTTCGCTTACGCTTCAGTAATTAAGTATTTATTGTAGCTACAATTTATTGCCAAATATTGAATATGGTTAACAAAACTTATCGGCGGATATTATATTCGACAGGTTAATGAACACTGGATTACTTCCTTTTGTTTACCAAAATGCTAATGTTTAGATGCATATTTCATATTCGGTTTAATCTATCGTTATTGTTTTATTAACAATTTATTTGTAAAGTGTACCTACAAGTGTTATTTATTCATTTTAAGGTTATTTATTTTGATTATTCACAAATATTATTTTTATTTAAAAAATAAATGCTAACAAGTTTACAGTATAAATATATACAATATTGGCGAAAATTTATTTAAACGAACTGATTTATTAATGATCACTTTCGATATGTGTAGTTAAAGTATAAAAGTAGAAAAAAACGTTTTTTCAAACGAAACACTTTCAAAATGCAAATATTTAAACTTATACATTTTCATTAAACTTGTGTTGAATATTTTTTGTGTGTGTTACAGTTCATTGAAAGCACGATTAAACTTCACTTATCGTTTGTAAATGCAAAACTTTCAACTAAAGTTTAAGGAACTTTTCCGATAAAAACGGTCATTCCATTCAACTTTCTGTTATTGCTTGTAGTTTATTAAAAACTTTGTTTATTTTGCAAAGTTGAAACTTTGAGCTTTAAGAAAAAATGGATGTAATAAATGCAGACCAATAGAAGCGGGTGTTATACCAGAGCCTTCTATTCTGACTCAGAGAACTGGAAAATTCATCGTTACGGTCTCCGGTTCTAATATAATAAATCTAAAACATCTTTCTAAAATAAATTACGTAAAGGCATCTATCGGGTTTGTTCAAAAATTAAATTTTTATTATGTAAATGTTGACGTTGGCTGAACGTATGCGAGTTATTATTTATTGAAGTTGTTTAGTATTTTATAAACGCCGTTATTAAACTCGAGTTGTTTGAAAGTTTTAATTTATGCATTTGAGGTGTAACAGTTTACTTGAATTAAAATATATAACAAAGGGAGGTAGTTTTAATTTAAAGAAGTACTAAATTTGAAATCCTAAACTGTTTATTAATTAAAAACAATAGTGACGATTGTTTTATGGGAGTTCTTAGAACAAGCTGATACCTTTAGATTACTATGTGAACTGATAATGTAGAAAAGAGTCCTTATGCGTACAATTTTGCAAATTATAGTTAAATCAGATGTGTTTAGAAAGCACAACATTCTTCTAAGCCCCTTTACTTAAACCGTTAACAAAAATTTTAAAAATTAATAGTGAAACGTTTGTAAAATTATTCTCAAGTTTGAGAGCTTTCACCAAGTTTTTATTCATTTCTATAACGTTCACCGAAAGATATAGAAAATTCTCGAAGGATGGTCAAAATGTATAAATGCGGTACAAACAAATACTAGGTCAGTTATTTCAGTAATTCGAAGTCGGCAGTGTTTAGATAAATAGAAGTTATTCGCGGACTTTATCTTTCGGTGAGTGCACTATATAAAATTAGCGTAAGTGTTTGTATTAAATATCCTTAGATTTAATTAGTTCGTTAGTTACAAACGTGTAAATATTTTTAGTATAAATAAATTAGTTTTAATAATCGTTACAATAGTATAAGTAATTTATTATTTACAATAAATTTATAAGACTGTTCGAAAACGTGAAAATGTCAGTTACGTGTTGGTTACAATAAATTGAAAAGAAATCTACAATTACTATATTAAAATTGGAATTTTGTATGTATTAATTACCCAAACATCTCTGATTACGCTAATTGTGTTAAATAATGCAACTGTTAAGTTGAGCAAAACAAAATGGTATTTTTTAACTCGAAAAAAATCTGTAATCAATTCCGAATGTAAAAGAGTAGAAAACGGAGTAAAAATATTGTGTTTAGACATTATTTTTTCTATAAAGTTCATGGTACCTTTGACATAGGGTAGATAAGCGATAAACACCGGTTGAGAAATACACTCCGTTCTTACTCTTAGTTTTGCTGACGTAAAATTCGTGATAGATTGTTTAATACATATAAAATCTTAAGCTTTTGCGATTATATTGTTTTTGATTATAAGCAACTTTTGGCTGACTGACGTTTCGCAAGACATTGCAGCTTGCATCTTCAGAGTGGTAAATGTCACTGTCAATGAGTGACTTAATTACAAGGTGATTCATTTAAGAAAAATGAGAAAATGATCTGCTGAAAATTTGGTGCGCTCAACATTTAAATGTTGCAATAATAAAAAAAATAGCACTTTTTTGTAACATTGTACTAATATTGAAAAATATTTATAAACAACTCCTACAAAAATATACCTTGCCTTAAAGGGGGAAAAACCCCAGCTACAGAAATTATACCAATGTAGTAAGCAAATTACTATAATGGCACATACCGTCAGATGTAGCTAGCGCCAAACAAAACCAAGGCAATACTCTTATCAAGCAAGCGCCGTATGGGCCTTTAACTTCTCTAGTTTATAACTGCGTCGTCATATCTCATAATCATTTCAAATACCTCGGCGTATTTCTAGATAAATTCTTGAATTATGGCCACCACGTAAAGATAGTCGCCGACAAAGCTGCCAAAACGGCCTCGCCAATAAATTTCGCCAATCGTAAATGACCCAGGTATGTTGAAGCGGCAATTAATGTTATCATGCTCAAGCATGTTATATGCTGCTTTGTATGAACAAAAGCTCTAAAAATGGGTCAGTATCGAGGTATAGTCCAGCAAAGAAAAACATGTATTGGAATTATTATGAGCTACAGAACTGTAGCTACGTAAGCGGCACTACTTACTGAAACCTTGGGACTTTCTAGAAAACGGAAAGCATATTATAAAAAATGCACCGTAAACAAAAAACAAGCCAGAGAGCTGACTTTGTTACGTGCATACATTTCAAAATGTTATACCGTGTATATTCAGTACATTAAAGTTAGATTCCTACTTTCGACGCCCTCTAACGAGTTTTGTTTTACTTTATTTCTTGTCAAGACGTTAAACCAAACATTGCTCAAAAATCGTACTTGTGATGTTTAAAATTTAATTTCCTAAAATCATATGCGTATGTAAAAACTATGATATAAATCGAAAACGCATTTCTATTAGTTTATCCATCACAGGGCTAGCTTTTTCTATTAGTTTTTAGAATCTTTTAGTAATTTTTGTGTTAATTTGTTAGCTCGACCTGAAACGTGTTAGTCCGCATGCTTCGTGTATTCTCGACTGATGAGAGGTTAATATCAACCAACCTTCATAGAAAGATTATAATTTTGCAAGGCCTACGTTAAAGCTAAAAACAAAGCTTTGACAAGAAATTTCTTCCGACGTACTGTTTCTTATGCGTCAATCGACTGCGATATTAATTTTTAATTTAATGTGTGCAACAGCATTCGATAACCGGTTTTTATGTCTAATTTCTTTTAGTGTTAATTAATAATTTTGTAGATTTTTGCTTTTGTGAGTCATTGTGCTGACACGATTTGTTCTGTTTATTAGTGTTCCAGAACGACTCAACGAGAAAAACGTTTTCTTCAATCAAGTACTGGATTGTGGGTAAGTCTTAATTACATTTACGTTATCATAAAAGTCTGTCACGAAACTTTGTTTGTTAGTGTAACTTACGTAATTACAATAATTGTTTCAATAGAATAGAAGTTCGGTAATTTTATTAATTATTTTTGTATGTCGCATGCTGTGAATTATAGATATTTCTCATTATCAATTTAATTTTCTTGTTGCCAATACTTTCGGCAATTATTGATTGAATAATTTACGATAAATTTCTAGTGCTCGTTAATAATCTACAACATTATATTAAAACTGTTATACATATTTATCTTTATTTTGTTTGGTCCGTTTAGGATTACGAACCTGATTTCGTTACAAGCTTGGACCTTCTGTCTTAATCAAAACAGATGTTTTACTTAGTAAGATCTGTCGTCCTTTAAATTCTATTTATTTAAACCTCCTCTATCTCCGACTAGTGTGTTGGTGGTGCAAAGTTCGTAAGACTTAAAAGCTTGTAGCAATTTTACAAAACAGGGAAGCAAAATGACAAAGTGGTTATAAGAGAAAATGCACACATCGGGTCATCTCCAACATTAAACAGTGGTTGAATAGATACTATAAGAAACTAAATTACTATCTAACTCAAGTATTGTCAGAGCAGAGCTACTTTGACATTTACCTGCATGGGATCTGAAATCCGCAATGCATATACTGTGGGGAGGTGGACAACGTGAAATATATGGTGTTTGCCTGTTCACAATGAACCGGCCTCAGAGGAGAACTAATTAGACTTACCTTCGAGCAATTGATCCCCCAGATATTCGGTTGCCGCGAACGCTAGGCAAGCATCAATCCCTAGATTGTAATGATAATAAACAAAAAAAACTAACTTCTTAAGGCTGTAGAGAAGTGAAGTCACCGCGAGACAACAGGGTACCGCCCAATAAACTACACACTAAAATCATATGTCCGGTTTATGTTGGTTATCGTCAATATTTCTATTTATACACGTTTTATTTATACAAGTAGACATTAATGCCGGATGATGACTTAAAACAAACCGGAATCAAGCCATGGTGCTAAATCAACTAACTCCGTAATATGATTATAAGCGATTTTTTGCTTAGACCGCGTCATAGTTAAACACCCAGACTTTTTAGGGTTGAATTTTAGTTTTTCATTGAGAACCAAAACAAAAAGTAAAGCTTGACGTTTGCCGTATTGTCGTTTGTGAACCCAAACCAACAGACGTTTCGCAAGACATTGCAGTGTAACGTTTTCGTTACTGTTATTATTTGATTTTAAATTATTTGTATCATTTTAACTAAATGTTGCGTGTAAACCTTCCTTTATTTTTATTTTGTGGAGTCGCTATTTTTTAGGGCGCGGCAGCCTTGAGATTCATTTAGTACTTAGCGTTTGACGAGTACGCATGTGGTATTTTATTTTGAAGCCATGTAGCTTTTATCTTACCTTATATCTACAATATCTTTATTTAAGAAGTCTGTGTTAATAATACAGGTATGTCTTTTATTTCTATTTTGTTGAGTTTATCTAATTCCCAGTTTTTATTTGTTTTACTTTTTTTTTGTACCGATTTTACCTTTAAATGAAATTATCGTTACCTATATAATTTGAGTGGATTTGGTGTATGAATACACCATTATTGCCAATTATCCAAATTGATTTTTGTGAAGAAAATATACCTTGGTCATCAATTCTTGATGGAAATTTCCCAAGGCTATTCGCCAACATTAGCTCTGCATTCCGTTGGATGACATCAACGTGAAATTTGATCTATATGCGTGAGTTATTTATATCTATCTACATTCCTTTCGTTGATTAAAGACTGCTTCATCAACAAATTTGGTTTTCTTCTTACAAAATAACATATTTGAACGTAACTTATTAAATATAAAAAAAATAAAAGTACCGCAAATATTTAATTTAATTTAATTCAAAATTGTTTCTCTTATTATATGTAAAGAAATACCGGTATTATCTTAGTTTTAAGTTTAATTAATTAAAGATTGAAAATTTCTATTCTTAGTTTTAAGTAATCTTACTTTGTTTTACCTTATTGTTTTTGTTTTGTTTTGTTTTTGAATATAGGATTATAACTATCTTTTGAGATTGAATCAATGAGTTTTCCTGTGTAACTTTTATTGCAGATAAGACTTTAATAGTTTAGTCTTAAAATCAAACTATTTGGCATCCCTGACATCGGAAGTTAATTGAAAAATTTTGACAACTTTTCTAATTGTTTAATTGATTTGTTTTCATCGTTTGTTAGCGCACTCTTTGCTAATTTAAACTACCTGAGTTTTGAGCTTCAGCAGCTTGCATCTTCAGAGCGGTAAATGTCACTAACTCTTTACTTCCTATTTTGGTTCTCAACGAGAGACTAGGACCAAGCTTAAAATGTCCGAGTGTTTAACTACGACGCAGTCTAAGCCAAAAGTCGCTTATAATCATAAACAAAACAACCGCAAAAGTTTAAGATTTTATACAATTCTGTAGTAGCCTACAAGCAACTAATAAAAAAAAGTTTCGTGTACCAGTTGCTCTTAAGAATAGGCTAAGCCAAGAAACCCCAAGCACAACCAGGTAACAACATCTGTAAAAAAAATAAAAAAATTAGAAAGCACATAGAGAAACTGCCATCATTATAAGGAAAAGCATAAAACATTATGTAATAGAAAAAATTTTTAAACTATATCTACAAATCACCAACGTAACTATTGAAGGAATGCTTGGACTAATAACTATGTCAGCCATGTACTGCCCATCTAAACATCACAATAAAATAGAGCACTTTGAAGGATTTTTCAAAACATTAGGCAACAAATTCTTTGCAAGGAGAAACTACAATGCACAACAACCATTATGAAGTTCAAGAAAGTCAACTCCAAAAAGCAAAAAACTTTTCAAAGCAACAAAATCAAATAAATTACGATATTTATTTACTGGCGAACTATCGTATTCAACGACAAATAGAAAAAAAACCTAATGCAATAGATTTCTGTATCACAAAAGAAATTGAAATTAAGAAAATTATCAGAACTATAGTGATTCTAACTGTTTATTCACAAATCTAAAATAAAGAAATACAACTTGTTAACGTTCCTTTCACTAAAAACATTTTTACTTTCCCAACCGCAACATCCCCCTTTGCACGCAAAGCTGCTCTTCCATTCAAGACCCCCGGAGGGCATTCATAACGCTTTAAAAAAAGCAGTATTCCACCTTGGGAATCAGTGCTGGGTTAAGACACTTTTCTTGTAATAGGCGGCTGAGTATGGCCGCCCGGCACTTACTCTTAGTGGCAGTCTACGGGGAGCAGACTAACCGGAGTAGGCAGAATAAGACCTGGTACCTGCATCGCACCTCCACTCCATTCCACGCGCGCATCACCGCTCAACAGTAAGCTTATTGAGACTTGGCGTAACTAATGACCGTTTTAATATCGTTTTGTTTTTGTATACATATATTATTTTATTAGCATTGTACCTATTGTGTTTGTAAACATATTATTAAACCAGGCTAGTGTTTTATACGAGTTTGCTCTACATCGCGCCTCGTAGTGACCACCGCCGTATCGCAACGCAGCATAAGCACTTGCGACGGGCAACCACCGCGTTTCGTTTTTTTATAATATCCGCCTCGGTAACAATTGGCGTCCAACGTAGGGCTCATCCGGAAGCAACACGCGTTTCGCTGCTTACGCGCAATGGTAACAATCGCGCCCCACGTTGGGCGCCAATGTTACCGTTGCGCGACGTAAAGAAACGGTGGTGGGGCACTGTCGCGAAAGTTTATGCGGCGTGGATACGACACTGACGCGGAGCGGCGAGTAAATAATAATTGAGAATTAGTTCTAGAAAATTATATTATAATAAAAAGAACAAACAGTCAACATATATGTATACACAACTAACACTAGAGTAATAACATATATAAAATAATGTAAGGTGTCTTGACCAGCACGGATTCTCAAAGTGGAATGCTGCTTACGAGTTGAGCTGCTTTTTTTAAAGCGTTAAGGATGCCTTTCGAAAGTCTTAAATGGTAGGGCAGCTCTTCGTGCAAAGCGGGATGTTGCGGTAGGGGAGGTGGAAATGTCTTTAGTAGAATCCATGCACAACGATAAAAAATCTTGATTTATGGAATTCAGTTATGGGGTACTGTTAGCGACTCCAACATTGCTACTCTGCAAAAATTTCGGAACAAGATTTTGCGTGTAATCAGTGACCCGCTTTATTACGTTTCCAACGAAGTGATTCTACACGATCTGTGAACAAACCTATTAATCGATTCATTAAGAAATACAGTCAATGCATTCTAATGTGTTGGTTAATAAGTTAAACGTGCCTGAAGGTATTAAAGTGCATAGACTAAAACGTATGCTACCAACAGACTTAACTTTAGGATCTAGGTAAATTTAAAAATTAAGACGGCATAGACAAATAAACTTTAGATCTAAGATTAGATAATTATAAAAAAGATTACTCACTAGATAACACTTGACATGCCAATGCTTTTTTGTCAAAAACAAAAGGTTATTGCCGTCTGGGCAGATTGCAAATCTCTCAAAGAGTTAAGTAAAAAATAAATGGAGTTGAAGTAGAAGTCTTTGCATATGGTATTCTGTTTAACAATCATAACAAACACCAAATGACTTCTGCTCACAATCTTATCGGTAAGTGTTTTTGCGAGTTAATCGTAGTAGCTTTGACAATTGTGTTTCAAGACAACTCTGCAAGTAAATGGTTTATGATACCTTTACGCCATTTTTTTCGTAATTCAATAATTGGCGCTTTGCTACACGTCTTTAGATAACCGCACAGAAAAGCTCCGCCTACAGGTTCTTTACAAATTATACGAATTTTAATTACGTAATGACGAAAATGAACTAGAACGGCAAAAAGAGAAATCGAAATTTACTTAAAACTATGTTTTCAAAGTCAATTATTATGTAAGTAGAATTTTGTGTGTAGTAAAAAAACGTTCAAAAATTTTATAAATTCAAATACTAGAAGTATTATATACTTCGAAGTTTGATAGTATTTGTTACTACGTATGCCACCTATAGTAATATAGAAATATTAGAAACAGAAGAACATAAAACGATATTAAGTACTTACTCATTAATAACAAAAAATAATAATTTTAATTAATAGAAACGCCCAAACAAAAACATAACAAACTAACATAATAAAAAGTTAATGTAATCGCAATTAGATGTAATATCTTAATTGTATTAGTCTAAAGAAATTACACTAGATACTAATAGAAAATTGAACAATGCTAATTTTCATTATAAGAGTTTACAGTTAAATAAACGAGTTAACAACAAACATTTAATTATTTTTGTGTACCGTTTTGTTAAATGAATTTTTTGACAAAGTTTATAATCAGTCTAATTTAGCTAGAACTAGAATATTGCATAATAATTATTAAAATTTTTATTTAAGTTACTATACTCGAAGTATAACGTTATTTTATACAGTAACAAATTTAAAAAAACTTTATTTGTTTAAACTGTTTACAGTGCACGCCACTTAATGGAATCACGTTGGAATTTGCGGTTTTTGATAACAATAACCGATTGATGACCATTTCCAAAATTTAAAAAAAATACAAATGTTTATTCCTTAGAAACAGTAAATACATACAGCGTGTATTTGATTAACAGATTGTTAATTTAGTAGGTGACATCACAGCATCAATACAAGCAAAAAATGTTCATAAAACGTTTAAAACAAACATTTTGAGTCAAATAAATCAAAAAATATGAACCTATAGCATTAAATAGTTTGTTGACACCGTCAACAGAAATAAATCAAAAACAACGCTATGATCTTTAATTTACTGTTTTAAGAACTACACATTTCTTCTCAGCAATTTGCTGACACTAAAGATAAATACAAAATAACGTTATCACATAAGAGTTATTTAATAAAGGGACCCGTCTGATAACATTATATGTGATTGCAATAAGCGACGTGCACTGTATTTACACTATTATTAATTACTGTAAACCCAACTAGAACCACAATACAAGTTAAATAAAATAACAAACAGTTCAATAAGAACAACCGTTACATTAATTTATTTATCACTGTAACCGTATACTGTCCGCGGATTAGACAATAAGTCACTTGATACATTTGTTTATTTTAATAATACGTTCTGTTTTACATTAATGTTGTCTTAAAATTTAATTTGTTAGAGTCCGCTTTTTTTAACACTTACGTTGCACTTAAGAAAATTCGACCTTTTATATTTTCTCCTTATCTGGGATTATAGCAGTACATCTCGAAAATCGTTTCAATTGTTCCAAATATATGGGAACGTTTCAATTACAATTGTTTAAGGGTCAAACATTGAACTGTATAATGTATTGGAGTAATGTCAAGTTGTTAAATTGATTTTTATTTTTGGTTTTGAAAGTAACAAAAAAAGTCAAATATAAATCAAAATCCATCCATGTTCAAAGTGTGTAACCGTCGTTTAAAATAAAAGATTAGTTGTTTGATGATTTTCGTGAAGAACCCGATTTTTGAATTGACGTTATTCATTTCATGTATTTTGGATTTGCTTTGTTGATTTTAGATTGATTTTAAGTTATTTTACGTTTTTAAATTCAAAGTTATAAATTGTGGATAACATTTTGTATTTTGATACGCCGTGAATCATCCGTATTCTGTGATTTTGTTTATTTGACAATTTCTTTTTTTAATCAAAATTCCAGTGGTAATTTATGTTTTCCTTTTGAGATATAATGGCAATTAAGGATATTTTAGCAGTTTATTTAATTTCAAGTTGGTTTAAAAGTCTTTGTTTTAAGTGCATTCTCGGTACAGTCGTACTTGGTTGTTTTGTGAGTTCAATCAAAGGACGTGGGAATGAAATATTTATTTTAGTTTATTAGACAGCTTAAGCTTTACGACATTAATGTAATATAATATTTTGTCAATTTGACACTTTTACGCAGAAACTAACACCGTGACCCAATACTACGTTTATGACGTTATTTGATCTATTTGCATTCTTGTTGCACTTTTTAAAAAAACTGTTTACTTTCATGGAGTTTCGAACACAGCCATTGGGGAAATGGTAATAAGGTAATATACATATGTGAATTTGGTGATAAAAGGGAGTCGGTTAACAGTCGTCGACATGCTTTAATAAGATAGTTTTGTTAGTTGGTTTTGGAAGTGGTAAACTCATCCCCTTTTTTGTGCAGTTAGTGGAGTTTTGTTTCTCCTAATTCGTAGAATCTACGGTTTTTAAGAGAATGTCACGCGCTTTCGGTCTATGTTTGACGTAGTTTAGACCCGTGTACGACGCAGATATATCTTTGCTTTGATGACGGCTATTGAGAACCTCCAGTTGGTACATAATCCTGTGAAAAGCACAACTTTTCTTCTTGTATACATCTGGCAATCTAGAATCCAACCACAAGTTCCTTCCTGGACTTACGACGACAATTTAAGGTATTTATTTTGTATCGGTGAATTTTTTAAGAATAATTAGTGTTGCGAATTAACGATTTCATCGATAATGTAATTAATAATTGATTATTGTTCGTATTTGTCGAAACATAATCCCGTGTTAAAAATTTGTTTGACGTTAACCGGATAATCTTACTATTAAAGTTTTCATCCTGGTTTCATAATAAATGATATTATTTTAGTTTATATTTAAGTCTATGTAATGCGCACACGGCCGTGAATTAAGTAATTAAGATCTACAAGTGTACTTATGTTTTATTTCTTTAAAATGTTTGGTTTTGTTTTATTTTTTTGTGCATTTATTGTTTTGTTTTGTTAATTTAATTTTTTTTAACTTGCGTTAATTTTAATACTATTACTTTATTTGTGAGTGTGCCAATAAATGTTAAATAGTTAAATTGTAAACAAGCTTTTAATTACGTCGGCCTCCGCGTTAAGTGATTTTTTAGCTTATTTCAGATTTTAGTGAGATACTCTTCTATGAAGGTAAGTCCATTTAGAGTGTATCCTACAGGAGCGGGCTTGTGGTTGGCAAGGCTCAGAAGTCCATTAGGCTGTACTCCTTTCTGGTGTAATTTGAGTAATTTTTTTGATTTTGTGTTTTCGTCAAGTTTTCCAAAACAATCACGAAATTTTGAATCTAACTCACTTTTTCTTCACTGAGCACCGGCATAACACCGTTTATGTTACTTTGTTTCAGGCAAGTGACATTGTTTCAACTTTTGCATGTAACAAGTGGAGTATTAGATATGTAATCAAATTATTTAACCTAAAGTCTGCTCTACAAAAAATCTTATAAATTTAATTTGCTTCAAACATGTTTCGACATATTTAAATGTCAACCTCAGTATATCTACAAATAGCATAAATTATTAAAAATACAGCTAACGCATAAAATTATAAACCAGCATACTTAGTAATATAATTAAATTGACAAATGTCAAAGATAACGAATTGAAACTATTAATGAACACACAGCTAGAAATGATAAAAAATAAATTTAAAAAAAATTGAAAGGTAAAATTAGAATTTAGAATTAAGAAGAGGAGAAGTGCTTGTATCGCAAAGTTTATTAAGACACGTAGAAGAATTATCAAGACGATGAATTTCTAAAATATAAAGATTGTTAAGATAATGGCCTTCATTACAAAAATGAAGAAATTGAATATTGAGATCAAGAGAAAAAGAATGGCTGGTAGACAAAATGTAATTAGCAAATGCAGAACAGGTATTAGAAATATCAGTACTTAAATTTCTATTAATAAAATAAATATGTTCTTTTAATCTAATGTTGAAGTTTCTTCCAGTTTGACCAATATAAGAAGAATTACAAGAAGAACACAAAATTTTGTAAACACTAAACTTATATAAAGCAAAAATAGGAACTTTATTATTAGCAATATAACCATTTAAATTATTATTTGTAGAAAAAGAAATAGAAACAAATAATTATTTAAACAAATTTTCAAAGAAAAGAGAAGAAGAATTAAATTTTTATGTAAATGGCGAAAACAAGTTCTATGAATAACTGTGTTTAAAATTTTACAAGGATAACCATTATTATAAGCAAGTTGTTTAATAATTTTAAATTTTTTATTAAAACTGGTTATAAAAAGAGAAATAGAATAAAGACAATTTATGAAAGAACGAAAAGATGCAATTTTATAATTATATGGATGATTACAGTGAAAACAAATTAATCAATCCATACAAGTAGGTTTACAATATATTTCAAATTTGTTTTTTTTATTATCACGTAAAATAAGTAGATCTAACTAAGGAAGAAAAATATTGTTTTCAATTTCATAAGAAATTTTATTTTGTGATAAAGTGAATTAATAAAATCGTTAAATTTACTTAGATCGTCTAAGGAACCATTAAAAAGAACAATGCAGTCTTTTACATATCTAAACCAAAAAGTAATCATGCTAGAAAAAGAACAATTAGAAAAAAAATTATTTTCAATATTATTCATAAATATTTCAGCAGCAAGGGGACAAATTTTTGAACCCATAGCTATACCCGATAATTGAGAATAATAATTGTTAAATTTGAAAAAAAAATTGCTTGAAAACTAAGTCAAGAAGAGAACACACATCTAAGATTTAGTAAGTGTTTAAAGAACTGTTAGAAAAAAGTAGATTACGAATGAGAGATTCAGAGACACATTCTTCAGGACAGATGGAAGGAAAAAAATTTACAACATCAAAAGAAACAAAATAAGATGTACAAGGAAAGGAAATATTTTCAATCTTAGAAGCAAGATTAAAAGATATAAGAATAGCATATTGATTAATAAAGTTAGAATAAGTTCTAATTACATTATTAAGCCAAGGTGCAAGTTTAGCTACAGGAGAATTACAAAAGGACACAACAGGACGTAATGGGATTGAAGGCTTATGAATTTTTGCAAGACCATAAGGAAGAGGTATAGAAGGATGCATAAGCTTTAAATGATAAATGTTACGATTTTCTAGAGAATCAAGAGTTAATTTACAAGACTGAAGACAAGATATAAAAGAAGATATAAAATAAATTAAAATTAAAATATTTTTTGTGGAGAAGACTAAGTTAACTAGTTTAATTTTATGAATCAAAATAAAAGTAAAAATTAAATTGCAATTTTAGCGCATATGGTAAGATTTAAATGCAAATGTTTAACCAATAATGAATTTTCACATAAATTGATTTAATACTAAAATTGTTTTAATTTTTACTGTCGTTACATATTGTAACTATTAAATGTCAAGTGTTTTGACAAAAAAAATTTAAAAACACAATATTTTGTTTAAGAACGTAATAAAAAGATAATAAAATTTAAGTATCTTTAAAATCCTTGGCAATTAAAATAAAACGTACAAAAATAAATGTAAAAATTTTTTTTAAAGCAGAAAATGTAAACGTAAAACAAAACATGCCAAGGTAAATATTCTGAAAAAGATCTACCTTTACAAGACTCCGAGTGTTTACTTAAAAGACTGGAAAATTGCATCTTACAGAAAACAATGTCAGTATTTTCGTGTAATTAAAATCATTTTTATTTAATGGAATAAACTAAACTTACATCTTGTACGATTCTAAGTAAATAACAATAAAAATCACTTACAGGTGAATTAGTATAATCAAGTTGTTAATTGTAATCTCAGTAAGTTCTCTCGCTGATTTTAATTTTCACTTCGTACTCGAGCAATCCTACCAATTACCTTCTTAATCTAAGCCTTGAAAGTTCTAGCTTGGATTTTCAAACTCAAAGGAACATAACGATTCAGGCTAATGTCTTCCCAGATCACACCCAACGAACCAGATAAAAACAATTAGAGAAATAGCGTGATTTGAAATCTCTGAAAATGCGATTTGGATTTGAGTCTTTACTTGAATAGATTTATGTTAAACTAAGAGCGAATTATAAATCTATTGAAAAAAAAATTCGAATAAACGATTTTAGTAATAGCGTAACGTTTCAGTTGGTTTCTAAATTTTAGCGCTTTGTTAACAAAAACTATTTTTAGAAATATAGTAAAATCAGGTTAATATTTAAATTTTATTCAAGTTTTACTAATTAAATTAGTCTGCGAAATTATTGTGATTACATTACCCTAACAATTTGTTTAACAAAATCAGTTTAATAATAAATAGAATAATGTTTAGGTTAAAACATGTTTAATTTAAACTTGGTTTTCAGTTTCAAAATATATATATAAGCTGCTTTAAAATTGTATTTAAACATAATATTAAACCGGTAAGCGTACAAGATGCGTACAAAGAAACCTAAACAATTATAAAGTTTAAATAAAATAACGTGACTAAACAATAAGCAAAATATGCATAAAGTTGACATTTTTAATTACCAATTTAATTTATTATTATAAAATGAAGGTAAACTCAAATTTGTTTTCTAACACAGCTTTTCTTAATACCCAGATTCGTAACTTAAATACATATTAAGCACTGGCTCTGGAAAGTGATGAGGTGACCTCAAGTACGTGATATAGTGACCGTTGACATTTACTATTGTAAATAAAAGTATTTATAATCAACGAGCTCCAGTAAATGTTGCTTAAATGACATCTGATAATGCTACCGAAAAGAAGTGTACCGGATGCAAGTAACCGTCAAACGTACCAAGTAACAATGGCAACCGCCAATTACCAATCCAATTATGTCTTAACCGATAATGCAATTTATCTCAAATTATTACCTCATCATTTATCGACGGAGTAATAGACTATGCAAATGTGATTACCACAATAAAACACGTAGATTAAGATAAAAAAATACAAAACGTATAGCAAATAACAATTAAAATTAATTTTACAACAGCAGAGACTTACCAAAAAATGGTGAAACCTTCAAAAAAAACTGGTGTGGTCATCATACGATTTTTCTAGGAATGATGAAGAACAGTCACATATTTTTTTTAAAGTTACATTGTCATAAAACTACTTCTAAGTGATATGTACACGTTTATATTGACTTCCTAGCATGCTATAACTTTTTTGAAATTTTTCTCTTCGATTTCATTAAATCTATAACCGAAATATGGCAAATTAAGCTTATGGAGTCATATAGACTAACCACTATATTTGTGCGCCTCGATTTTACTTTTCCTTTTAGTAAATCAGTAAAAATAATTATTTTTAACGTATCTTACTTTCCCTTCAAGATATGAAATTTTTATCTAAAAAAATCGTTGCAGGCAGGATTCGAAACTAGATTATATACTGACTTCCAGAAAAAGTTGCAACACCTAGAACTTGTTGAACGATTTTATTGAAATTTTTAGGAAACGTTTATTTTCATAAAACAAAGTAATGATTAAAATTTGAATAAAATCTAGGCAGTAGTTTTTTTTCCTGCTGTTTCCATAGTAACATAGTAACAATAAATTTAAAGTAGTAGACCATTTAGTAATTCTCAAGTTTGCAAATTGTTGTTGTTTGTTCACAATTTCATTCTGAACTTGATAACAATGCCGAGAGTACGTCAACATCCACATATTGAACGTGGCCGTATTATTGGTATGAAAGAGGCCGGACTTTCGCTAAGAGAAATTGCTCGTCGTGTAAACTGAAATCTTTCATCGGTATTGAGATGTTGGTCCAAATGATCCGAGGAAGGGGTTAAACATCGTAGCAGTGGATCTGGACATCCTCGGAAAACTACAGATCGCAAAAAACGTCGCTTAAGAGTTTTGACCACAAAAGACACATTTTTAATAACTCGATCAATTGCAAATGATTGAATGAGAGGTATAGGACTTAGAATGTCAAAGTCATCTGTTTATCTCCGGATAAGATCTTATGGGTTGCGTTCATATCGTCCATTTTTATGTCTTCTCCATACACCACTTCACTGTCTACGCAGACTAGAGTAAACCAACGAAAGAATCAATTGGGCACAAGAATGGCATCAAATTGTGTTTAGTGACGAGTCCCGATTTTACTTGTGGGCCCACAATGATCGTAGGAGGGTCAGACGGATGCGTGGAGAACATAAAAATCCAACATTTTTTGTAGAACGCAACGCAGCCCTGACTCAAAGAGTTATGATATGAGATGCAATATGTTATGGTAGCAGATCACCCTTGGTCTTTATTGACGCAGCTGGTTACATTGCTAATGTGCTACAACTAGTTGGGCTTCCATATCTTCAGGGACTGCAAAATCTAATTTTCTAGCAGAATAATGCGCGCTCTCATACGGAAAAGGCTGCAACACGGTTTTTGGAAAAAGCTAGCATTGCTGTCCTTCCATAGCCTACTCGGTCGCCTAATTTGTCGCCCGTTGAACATATGGGATATGATTGGTAGGCGACTGGGTAATTTGCTACACCCTCCAGATAACTTACACCATCTCCAGCTACAGATTCAAGAAACTTGGGACGATATACCACAAGCAGATATAGTCGTTCAACAATTTCTAGGTGTTGCAATTTTTCGGGAAGTCAGTATATATGAAATTCACTTTGAATTATAAATCAAATATCTTATTGTAACACCCCGGTGGCTCACAGTCTCGGCGTTGGATTTAAAACGTTATTAATTTAAACACAATTAACATAAATTTATTCTGCAAATTAAAAATGTAATTGTAACAATAAATATCTACAGGTGGTGTAGTTTTATTTCCTGTTGTATAACAAATAAAATGTATTTTATTAATGTTATTAACTTCGGTGGAATGCGGCCTACCACTTTCCGTTAAATCGAAATTGATTGAATGCGGCCCACACAATTTAACCTGCAAAAAAAACCTGTACTTTTCCTAAAAGAATGATAAACGTAAATGGCGTGGTTACAATTCTGTTGAAAACTGTGCTAACATTAATTTAACAGGGATAAAAGCGGGAAAATTATTCAGGTATGATAATAAAGGTTATAAGACAGGTGTAACGAATTAAGTTTTCCAGGGAATACACTGCTACTGTGAACTGAGTTTGATTTCTAATTTACGACGGGTTGACCACGTGTCTATTAATGACAACGTTTCAGACAAATAACACGGTGGAATTCAATAACGTTATTACTATTACGGGTTGTTGCGGTTTAGTTATACGGTGAATCGAAAACTTCGGCAAATTCAGGTGAGTATTTCAAAATTGACACCGATTTGAAATGATTACTTTTAGATCTCAGCCCGAAACCAAAACGTAGCGATGCTAAACGTATTGAGATACTTTAAACCAGCCTGGCTCAAGCAGTATCTCAACGCATCAACTTCAACTACATTAAGGGTTGAAAGTAACTGTAGATTTAAGTTACGCAAGACAAATCCTACACCAGCCTGGTGCAAGTGATTTGTCCCTTCACTAACGGACTGAGGTTCGCTATTAACAAATACTATTCGGTGAAACCGGAGTTTGTGGTCAACTTGAGGGAGGGCGTTTGAACGTAACAGGGTTCTAATACACAACGGCAAAGTGAATTCAAAAATCGTAAGAGTAGCAGGGCTCGAAGCGGGTCGGTATGAGTTGAGAATGTCCAGGTACGATAGCAGGTTTCGGTTAATCGGTGCTCACAATTATACAGAATCAGGATCGGTTCGGAAAAGAGTTAGCCGGGTACAAAAGCATTAAGTCGTAAAGTAATAAGAATCGGATAAACACAGGTCGGGTTTCGGAAAAGAGGTTCTACCAGGAACGGGTCTCGGCAGAGAGAGCGTTTTCAACGTTGACGGCGGCTTTTATTTGTTGTTCCGTTCCGGTTGAATGGTTATTCGGCAGGGGAGAGTCGCGCGCTTCGAAGCGGTAGAGGTGGTCCACAGCCGAGCGTCCAAAGCTCACGCGTAATTGGAACAAATTTATATATAATTTTCAAAACAATTACGGCCACCTCTGCCGTTTCGTTACATTATAAACTATTAATGTTCGAAATTTTTTTGTTTAAATAAATTATTAGGAAGAATTATTTGTATAAAAAACTGTAGAAATAATTCGAATAATTTATATACGTACAAAATTATATAAGAAAAACTGTTAAAAATAGCGGATACACACACTTTTGGTTTTTTATTATACCCATTTTTTGAACCGAGAGAATATGAAAAGCCAACTCCATACCAAATTTTTACTTACTAGAACTTTTGGTTCGAAAGTTCTCGTGGGTACATCGTTACATACACGCGCACGTCTGACACACAGACACACAGACACACACACACACACAAACACCCAAAATTTTGTTGGCGAAAATTACATTTCATTTCTGATTCAGGAGACCTTGAAAAATAAAATTAAGCAAAAAATATTTTTTTAAATTTCCTTATAGGAAAGTAAAAACAATATTATATATACTACCATACATATCAAATAAAAACAGAAAGATCTAACCGAGTCGACATAAAATATTTGCATCATTCAACTAATGCCAAAACGATAGACACTGCAAAAAAACGGCACAAATTCCATAACACACTAAACGTAAAACACAGAGTTACAAAAAACACCTAAATATCTTCTTCGTAGATTTAGACCCTGCAGAAAATAACAAAGTAATCTACAACATACATATTGAACCCAGTGACAATCTTCTTCAGAAGAGTGCCAGATAAAACAAAAAATCATCTAGTGATAAGTGATAAAATTGATTATTTTTTAAAACTGTGACTGAGCTTCTAAAAGTTGTTCATAATTTGGTAGAAACTGGGATGAGCTGATTCGCAGTAGCGAAGCTAAGTGGTGGTCAGTCAAATGGTTTCTAACGCTGTTTTTGCAAAATTTTATAAGAGAAAACACAGGTTCTCAGATGTAAGAAGATGCAAACATCGCAATTATCTTCTGAGCGTGAGATTTAAAGTTTGGAAAACTTGATTTTGGCAGGGCTTTGTGTAGCTCAATCGTGGATAAATAGTTGCTTAAATTTAGTGTTACGTTACAACTCAATTAGTTAAAGCTGCAATTCTGATTTGGTCGATTTACAATCCACATTAAATGACATGCTAAAAATGTCCAAGTCCTGTCTGATAACTTTGAAGTCTTGGAATCTTTTTTCAAATTCTTTATGAAAACATTTTACGCTTTTTTTCACAGCTTGTAAAATTGTCTTTCCTAAATGCAAAGTTTGTTATCCATTCATTATCTTTTAGATGTTCACACTCGTCTATTTCTTTTCTTCCATACAGGGATTATTTCGTCTTTTAGATACCAAACTCGTTTGAAAAACCGTCCTGCACGAAGTCACCTTGTTTTAATGTAGTAATCGAAATTGTCTATGATTCAGTGCTCGTGAACGAATGCTATTACAAGCTTAATAACAACATCAGCACGTGTTTTATGTCTAAAGCAGATTTACACGGAGCTTGTTGATGTGTGACACAATAAAAAATACAATTTCGTTCCCGGATAACGATTTGCTAAATATGCTAACATAACCAGTCCGTGTCATATTCGGTGTTCCATCAGTAGTAATGTTACAAATATTAGTTAGGATACTTTCAAAAACAAACAGTTTTTGGAATTTCTTGAAAAATGTCTGATCAAACTAATTCTTCAGCTGTCATTTTTGTTTGAATTTTTGTCCAAAGCAAAGGAACTGCATTTAAACTTATCTTTAATTCTAGTTGTAAAACAAACTGCTTATTAATTACTTCAATTCTAAAAGTAATTGTTTTTTGGGAAAAACTTACTGTCTTAAAATACTTTGTTGTATCAGGACACAAAATACTTGAAGCATACAAGTTTTTACAAATTTGCCATAAAAAAATGCGTTGGTATTAGTTGCAATATTGTATGCTACAACGAAACTTGCATGGGTAGCTAGCTTTCACGACCAGCTATGTCTTTAAAATATTTTGCTGACCTGACAGTTTATCTGTTTTTTGCTTCCGTTCTTTTTCGGTTGTAGTTTCATAAATTGCATTGTTAGGTTTGGTCATAATATGTCGTAAGAAATTGAATTCCTTGAATACGGCTACAGCTTTATGGCAAATGAAGCACATAGGTTTATCTTTAATAGACATGAAAAAGCATTTTTTAAAACACGAGATTCTCAATCAACTTTACGTTTTATTCAAGCCATTGTAACGATAAAAAATGTCAAAAAATACTACCAACATTAGCTATAGAAATACAAGCCGTAGAGATGATTTAACACTTACTACGTGACTGTCCAAACTACACTGACCGACTAAAAACGGACGAAACAAAAATGGTAGTAGCAGATTCGTTCCTAACTTAGCTGAGCAACACAGTGCGCTCTGCAGGCCAAGCACGTGAAAACACCAATGTGCCACATGCATTGTATTGTTGTATTCCACATAGCCATGCTACTAATCTGGAAACATCTAGTACGGCACTACGCCTACCCGAGGTTCCGTGCAAACTCAGCTAATATTAGGTTTGCTAATACCGTACTTAAAAGGCAATAAGAAGGCAACCGTTATTCTATTTTAGCAATTCTATTCTAGCAACGCAAAAAATACATTTTGTCTCATGTGTAATTGTAGATGTTATTTAAAATCACCTCGCTGGTCGGATATACTAGACCAAAGAGCCGGATTTGAACCGCGAGCCGTACTTTGCCTATGATTGCCCTAAACTAATAAAAACTGTTTAGTGTTTAGTGGAATATTACGAATTATTTTGGGTTTTACGCATTTTTGGTATTATCAAGAACTTGCAATGTGTTCAGAATAACAACATTTTATTTTCCAACATTATTATCATTATTGTATTGTATGTCGACTAAATGGTTTATACTGACAAAATAAAAAGTAATAAAATTGAGCTGTTGTATACTTAATTTCTTAAAGTTTATAAATAATAAAAGAGCTATCGAACATTTGGTCACTTCGGCCGAATTGAAAAAAGTGCCACTTGGAGATTTTGTGTTATGCGGAAGAAGTAGAAGAAAAGCTAATATCGAGGTCCGCCATATAAAATCAATTCCGAAGAAATTAAAAATCGACAGCAAAAGGTTAGTGGGCTTTCCGTTTTCCATAATTCCTTTATGTGTTGGGTAACTTGTTAAAAATTGCGGTATCTAAAATTGCATTTAGATTTAATTTAAACATTTTACAAGTTATTAAATTTAAAGTGCTTAATGAGGTGACGTGGAAATAGAAAGTTATAATAAATAATTATAAACCGCATTTACAAAACTTGATCCGTTTGTAGTTAAAATTATTGCATTAAGTAGTATAAGCTTCAAGGTAGAGTTGATAAACTTGCGCGTTATCTTACATACATATTTGTGAGTAGATAAAAATGTCCGAAAGAGAATTAAAAATTTTAATACATAAACGAGGTTGCATAAAAGGGATGATTACTAAATTTTTAAGATTTCTCGAGGAAAATCGCGATAGTTTAAAAAGTTACGATATTGAATCGAGGTTACAAAAGGTCGAGAGTAGTTTTGACGAATTTTATAATTTACAATCCGAAATTCAGGTTAAAGACGAGGATAACGATCATAGTGCGGTTTTGGATGAATTTGAAGAGAATTATTTTAAAGCGGTCAGTTTAGCACGTGAAATTATTGCGAAGCTTGCCGGTAAAGCAATTGTCGCAAATGCCGCGGCTTCTACGTCTAAGCTGGACCACGGTTCCGTAGAAGACAACGGCGAAGAGGTTGCGTTAGCTAGTGCAGTCCGTTTACCTATATTAGAATTACCATCATTTTCTGGAGAATATGAAACGTGGTTTCATTTTAAAGATACCTTTATTGCGCTTATTCATTCAAATTTAAAACTAAATAGCATACAAAAATATTATTATTTAAATTCGTGTTTGAAAGGTTCGGCAAGTCAAGTCATTTCGTCGTTAGAAATTAGTCAAAAAAATTATGAGGTTGCTTGGAAGTTATTGACTGAACGTTTTGAAAATGAAAAGTTTATTATCAATTCACATATTACAGCAATATTTGATTTACCAATTTTTAATAAGGAAAATTATGTAGCTTTAAGAGAATTATTAGATAAGTTTGTCAAACATAAAGGTGCGTTGGAAGCGTTAGGCCAACCTGTGGAACATTGGGATGCTTTGCTAGTACATATCGTAATAAATAAAGTAGATAGCGTAACGCGTACGAGTTGGGAGACCGTTGTTTGTGATCAAAGTGTACCAAGCATAAAACAATTAATAGATTTTTTAAATAATAAATGTAGGATTTTAGAAACGGTGTCAAAAAAAGTGGTTTGCGATCCAATCAAAACTAAAATAAGTCATGTGGCAACGACAAATAATGAATACGTGGTGTGTAAAGGAGATCATTTAATTTACAAATGTAGCGATTTTATTAAACTCAACATCGATGAAAGGATAAATAAAGCGAAAACGTTAGGGTTGTGTTTAAATTGTTTAAAGAAAAATCATTTTGCAAAAGATTGTTTTAATTGGAAATGTCAAATTTGTAATAAACCTCACAATAAACTGTTACATTTCAAAAAAAAGGATAAAGACAACGAAAAATTAGATGTAACTAATGTTGTAACTACACATTGTCAAACTTATGAAACTTTGGTATTTTTGACAACAGCCGTTATTGGAATAAAAAATTATAAGGGTGATTTTGTATCTGTTAGAGCATTATTAGATGCCGGTTCCGATGCTAATTTTATTACTGCTGAAACTTTTAATAAATTAGGAATAAAGTATAAAAACTCATCGAACATTTCTATCACAGGTATTGGGTACCAAGTATCACAAATTAAAGAACAGGCGAAGTTAGAAATTAAATCCTTTAATAATTTATTTAGAAAACAATTAAATTTTCTAATTATCAATGAAATAACGACAAAAATTCCTGTAGTCAAAATAAATACAAACGGATTTAAAATTCCAAATAATATTAATCTAGCAGATCCGAATTATAATATACCAGGAAAAATAGATTTACTAATAGGGGCTGAAATATTTTATGAATTGTTAATGATAGGGCAAATAAGATTAGGTACGGGAAAACCGACTCTAAGAAAATCACAGTTAGGGTGGTTAGTAACGGGTAGTGTTATGTCTAACAAAAATAAAGACCACGTTATCAGTAATTTTAGTGTGGTAACAAATTCTGAAAACAATATACAAAATACTTTAGAAAAATTTTGGTTAAGTGAGGAAATAAAATCAAAATGTAGTTTAGTTAAACGTGAAGAATTGGAGTGTGAGAATGAATTTAAACAATCTACATTTCGAGATGATAATGGAAAATTTGTTGTTAATTTGCCAATGAAAAATGAAGTTTTAGGTGAAAATAAACAAGCGGCTTTAAAAAGATTTTATAACATTGAGAAAAAATTAAAAAATAATAAAGAGTTAAGAAAGGAGTACGTTAAGTTTATGAGAGAGTATTATGAATTAGGTCACATGGAGTTAGTAAGAAATAATAATAAGCATGTCACGAGTTCTTGTGGGTATTATATTCCTCATCATCATATAATTAAAGCTAGTAGCAGTACAACTAAAATCCGTGTTGTGTTTGATGCGTCAGCAAAAACTGATAATGGTAAATCTTTAAATCACATATTAAAAGTAGGACCTGTTGTACAAAGCGATTTATTAGCTATTTTATTACGTTTCAGGCAACATAATATTGTTTTAGTAGGAGATATAGAAAAAATGTATAGACAAATATGGATTAATAAAAAATTTAGGGATTTTCATAAAATTTTTTGGCGGGAAAGTGAGGATCAACCGTTGTTAGAATACAAATTGAAAACGGTAACTTACGGCACAGCATCGGCATCGTTTTTGGCAACGCGTTGTCTTAAAGAATTAAGTATTAGTAACAAAACAAAATTTTCAGAGGCAGCTGAGGCGATCGAATATGATTTTTATATGGATGATCTCATTACGGGAGGGTCAAATGAGAAAAACGTTATTAAATTAAAAGAAGATATAATTAGAATACTCATGTCTGCAGGATTTAATTTAAGAAAACTGGGTTCTAATAGCAAAAACGTGTTAAGTAAAAATTACAATAAAAGTAAAGATGAACATTTGCTAAAAAATGAAAACGACAAAACTTTAGGTATCATTTGGCAAACTGATGACGATCTTTTAAAATTTAACGTAGAAATAGAGAATAAAAAACAAATTACTAAGCGAGTTGTATTAAGTACTTTATCGCAAATTTTTGATCCTTTAGGGTTAGTAGCTCCTGTCGTGTTATTAGCTAAAATATTTTTACAGGATTTATGGTTACAAAAGTTGAATTGGGATCATGAATTACCGTCAAATTTAAAGAATAAATGGTCAAGAATAGTAGAACAAATCACTAAACTGAATAAATTAAAGATTGAGAGGCACGTTTTGTTAAAAAATTACAATATTTTTGAATTACATGCATTTTCTGATGCGTCCGAAAAAGCGTATGGTGGCGTCGCGTATGTTAAATCAGTAGACAAAGATGCTAATGTAAAAATTGCGTTGTTATGCGCGAAATCAAGAGTGTCTCCATTAAAAAGGTAAACGTTGCCACGTTTGGAGCTTTGTGGTGCGTTATTGTTATGTAAGTTGGTTCGCCTAATCAAAAAAAATATGCGGTTAAATTTTCACAAAATATGTTACTATACTGATTCATCTATTGTAATGAATTGGATCAACTCTGATTCAAGTCGGTGGAAAACGTTTGTTGGAAATCGTATCGAACAAATTAGATCAATGACGCAACCTGAACAATGGCTGCATGTAAAAGGTAGCGAAAATCCAGCTGACATTCTTTCACGCGGTACACAGTTAGATAATTTAACTTCTAAAATTTGGTTTTTAGGACCAACGTGGTTATATAATGAGTCGAGTGAATTTGTAACTCAATATAAAGTAAGTAATGTAGAAAACGTGGAAATTGAAGAGTGTAAAGTTAAACGTAGTTTTGTTGTTACAAACATTCAAAATTTATTTGAAAAATTTTCAGATGTAAATAAATTGATAAAGGTAGTCGCGTGGGTACAAAGGTTTCTTTATAACTGTACTAGTTTGAATAAGTATTTTGGACCGCTTTCAAATATTGAAATAATAAAATCAGAATTAACTTTAGTTAAAATGGTACAAGCAGAGCATTTTACGAATGAACTGAAAGCACTTAAATTGAAAAAATTAGTACCAAGTAATAGTAAATTACTGTGTCTTAATCCGTTTCTTGACGAAGAAGGTGTTATCAGAGTCGGAGGTAGATTAAAACACGCTAATATAGCTTATAACTGTAAATATCCTATAGTTTTACCTAAAAATCATCGATTTACAAAGTTAATAATCGAAAAAGAGCACAGGCGTTTATTACACGCAGGTTCTCAGGCTGTACTAGCTAGCGTGCGGGAAAATTATTGGCCTTTATGTGGCAGAGATGTAGTTCGTAACGTTTTAAACAAATGTGTTATTTGTTTCAAAGTTCGTCCAAACACTTTCAAACCGTTAATGGGCGATTTACCACTAAGTCGAGTTCAACCGGTACGTCCATTTTTTGCAACTAACGTTGATTATGCAGGTCCATTTTTAATTAAGAATAGCAAATTAAGAAACCGCACGTTTATTAAATCATACTTGTGTGTTTTTGTGTGTAACGTGACAAGAGCAGTGCACTTAGAATTAGTCACGGATTTAACTTCACAATCATTTATTGAAGCACTTAAAAGATTTGTTGCCCGTAGGGGTATTCCTAAAAAATTATATTCTGACAATGGGACAAAGTTTGTAGGTGCTAAAAACGAGTTTAATAGTATCAAAAAAGAACTTATGGCTGTAAATTTGTTAAATGAATTTAAAAATTATATTTTGAGCGTTCAAATAGATTGGCAATTTATGCCTGCCAGGTCTCCTCATATGGGCGGTTTACATGAAGCTGCAGTCAAATCAGCTAAATTTCATTTGAAAAGAATATTAAGTAATGCTTTCCTTACATATGAGCAATTAAATACCGTAATTTGCCAAGTTGAAGCTGTGTTAAATTCCAGGCCTTTGATTCCTTTATCAAATGATCCAAACGATTTATCCGTTTTAACCCCAGCCCATTTTCTGATCGGTGAAAGTTTAGTGGCTGTGCCACAACAAGAATTTAAGGAAGTGGTTGTCAACAAATTAAAAGCTTATGCCAGATTACAAGCCTTGGTTCAGCATTTCTGGCAGCGTTGGAAGAATGAATATTTGTTATCATTACAACATAGAGCAAAATGGAAGACAGGTCACATTTCTGAAGTTAAAATTGGCAGTATCGTTCTCCTTAAAGAAGATAATTTACCAGTGCAACAATGGAGAATGGGTCGCATCATCGAAGTCTACCCCGGTGACGACGGCATCATTCGTGTAGCTACTGTTTTTACTTCTAGTGGTATAGTGCGTCGAGCAACGCGTCAGTTGTGTCCTTTACCAATATGTTAACTTTGGTGTATTGGCAGCTTTAGCTTCAATAGTGCGGGAAGCTGTTTAGTGTTTAGTGGAATATTACGAATTATTTTGGGTTTTACGCATTTTTGGTATTATCAAGAACTTGCAATGTGTTCAGAATAACAACATTTTATTTTCCAACATTATTATCATTATTGTATTGTATGTCGACTAAATGGTTTATACTGACAAAATAAAAAGTAATAAAATTGAGCTGTTGTATACTTAATTTCTTAAAGTTTATAAATAATAAAAGAGCTATCGAACAAAAACAACATCCAGTATATGCGAAATCAGCAGTATGGTCATTCTAAAACATATTGTAACAAACCATACGTTTGCGTTAAATGTAGCGGAGCTCATAATAATGAAACATGTTATAAAAGCAAGGAAACACTAGCTATATGCGTTCTTTGTAGAGGAAGCCACCTGACAAATTATAAAACTGTAATCATAAAAAGAAATGGAATAAAAAAGAATAAACAAAGAACAAAAATGACACTATTTAATACAAATATTAACCAAGTCAACATACAACGTCTTACAACATTACAGCAGGGAAGAATTTATGCTGACGCAACAAAAAACAATTTAAACTAAACTGACGATTTACAGTTATTATCTTAGCAAATTGTCTAAAAAAATTTATAAGATTATTTAATCAATAAATGGAGAAAAATAATGGTACTCAACATGTTGCACTGTTGCAATTTACAAGTAAACTAACAATTATAGGTCATTCACTTGTTTTATAACGTAGATCAAATTTCAATTAATGCTTGTGGGAAGAATAGCTGAGGTATGATGCAAATTTACCTTTTGCGTTTAGGTTTAATTTTATTTCGTAATTTCTAGCATTTACTATGACCTAATTATTTACAGTTTAACACGTCGTATTGACTCTTTTGTACGTTGAATTTTTAATATCTTTTTTAGAAAAATTATTCTTTATAAAATAACTCCAGTAAACTGGAAACATTGTCAAATTAAGACTATTTTGACACGCAATGTATTAAGCCTAGTATGTTAATAGAAAAGATACTTAAACCTCGCTTATAAACCGTAAGTAACCTTTTATTTTCTTATTCACATTTTACTGTCGAGCGTTTGTTATGACTAAAATTGTTTGTTATCACAAGTTTTTTTTTAAGCTTGAGGCTTGATTATTGGTTGTGTCCCATTCTTTCCAATGTATATAAAATTCATATTGTTAACGTTTAATTTTACTATTATAAATTTTTCCACTTTTTTTGATCGTTTACTTAACTTAAAGATTTAGAATACACAGGTATCGCAATTCAGTTATAGAGATTTGTTAATTGGTGTGATATTGCATGTACAAATATTTGTTTGCTCTTACATTTTTACAGACGTTGAGGTTAAAATAAATTATACACTTCATAATAGTTTAGTCGTATTCTGTTTGTTTTCGTTCAGTGTTGTGAGGCGTAAACGTGCATCCGTCTTTTTCTTGTTCTGGCGCCTTTTTAACCGATTATAATCAATACATCAAAGATTTTTTTTTTATTAGTTGCTTTACCCACACCACTCTTTGATATCATAGCTGCCTTTCTTTACTGTGGGTTAAATTTAGAAGTAATTGATCGCGTTTGACTCAAACGCACGTTATGAAATTATAATTTAACATTCGATTACTTTCCAATTATAGCCACAGTGAACATGTCCGTAAAAAAAAACTGCACTGCACTATTTAATGTCATAAACATTAAGATGGAGACTTAGATAGCTACGTACGATATATCTACGTCTTTTCGTTTTAATTTTACTGCTACTTGGCGCAATGATTGTTGTGCAGCAAAGTTCTATATCGCCATTATACAAAAAACTCAATTACTTTTTTTTTGAGTTATGACTAATGCACTATGGTATGTATCTACTCAGAAAAATTAAAATTTAAAAATAGAACTACATCTAACTCTAGTATTGAAACCGCTACTACAATTAATTCAAAATCGATGATTGAAAAAATGTTGGCCATCCGATTTAAATGGTAACTAAGGTCGACTGATTAACCCGGTGTTGGTTGCTACATAAGTGCTTCTTTTATTTTTTTGCAATTACTGCATTTGTTTCATGATTGGAGTAGTTACTGTCTTTCCCCCTTCCGGTCTAGTTTCCCAATTGTCTTTTTACAAAATGTAGGTGGGAGCATATTCTGCAAGCACTACACTGTTCAGTTGTTATTACCTTTTAGTGGCATGCCCGATCAGGCGTTAAGAATTTATTTTATTGTGCAACCAATTGTATTATTTATTTTGTTGCGGAATAAGTGATAAAAACAATGAGTTCAGTTCAGTTCAGCCCGATTAAATAAGTTTGTGATTGAAAGTATTGTTTTTAAAACATTTTCACATTTTATTTTTCATAGATTTACAGCTCATCCAGTGCTGGATGAAGAGAATGATCGCTTCAATGGTTCAGTAACTGCAGCTAATAGCAAACCCAGTCGTTACAGAACAAACTCTGAACAATTTGATTTTTTGTCTACCGACTCCATTGATAATTATAGATGTTTAAGAACCATATGTTTAAAGAAACGCATCTATTTTCTTTGAAAAAAAAACAAATCATTATTCTAGCTGAAACACCACGTTTTTCAGATCACATTCGCAAAAAAATTTGTGAAACGCCTTTGCAATGCTTTTTCCTAATTCTGTATTAAAAAAAAGGTCTCCCGTAAGAGCGATTGCTTAGGCACACATTGTGATCAGTTGAAAACTATACTTGGTCTCACTTATTTAGCTAGGGTGCAACGGAACCAACATTTAAATTTAAATCATAAATGGTTGCTCCTAAGTTTTTCCGCGCCACAATATCGCCTGGATTATTTTACACTTTATTTTGTGCTATTAGCACAAGGTAGGAATCTACAAAATTGTTAATAATAAAAGAAATTAGATATAAGAACCCAATGTATTGAATGCAGTTCTTTGCAATTATTAAAAGGTGGGTATCGCAATCGACTAACGTATACGAAGTAACATCTCGGAGGCACATACTTCGTTTTCGGTAAGAATAATATGCCTTCCAGAATCCTAAGCGTTTAGTAAAGGCATTTATCGATATTAATCCCTCATTGTTCTTTATTAAATCGAAACATGTGGCCAAAGCGTGGCGGAACGGCCGGTGATGAATAAATTACTTTAACGGCGTATTAAAATTATAATTTTATTTCTATTAACGTGGATGTCTGTAGAAACAAGCCATACTTAAATTATTCCACCATACCGGCCATTTTACGTAGTTGTCAGTTTAACGTCTTGGCATTAAATGACAGTGAAAGAAAAATCGAAAGAAAGCGTCAAAACCAAAATCTAATTTTAGTTCAACCCATATACAGGGTATTACGTTATGAAGTTTTTGCACGTAACATGTTTGTACCGCATTTATACATTTCTGTAATCTTTCGAGAATCTTCTATATTCTTTCGTGAATGTTCTAGACGTGGATAAAAAGTACGTGAACGCTCTCAAAATTTATAAAAATTTCAATTGATATTGTGTTTCCAGACAAAACAAAAATGTTTCCTTTATCATAAATGCATAATGACGATACAATAGATTCCAACAAATATAATATATAACAAAAACATTATAGCATGCTAGAAAGTCAATACAAACGTGTACATATCACTTTAAAGTGAGTAAGATAAAAAAAATTTAAACAAAAATTGTTTAATGTGTAATACTTAGTAATTTTACTATTATTTCTTTTAAGGAAATAAAACTACATATAAACCTAAATTTTCTGAATTCTCTATATTCTTTTGGCTCTAATGTTTTTCTTTAATTTGAAAATAAAAACTATGTAGAAATTCCTTATAGGAAAGTCATGTAGTGACCACAACAATTTTTTAATATGCAAAACTACATAAAATCTACATCTATCTTTATGAGCTTTATTGCAAAAATTGCTAGTGTTCCATTAAAACGTAAAAAATTAAGAAATGTCTAAGAAGGGTTTTGCTATTTATGTTCCCGAAAAAATGCTCAGCAAATGTCATCGTGCTATTTGTTCAGAATGTCAAGAGTGTTTTCATCCGCCATAAAAAGAGAATTTAGACTAAATCCGTTATCCTTATATATTATATTATCTTATAAAACTAAGTATATATATTATACATTTCATTCTAGTTTTTTTTCTGTTTGGATGTTATAAAAAATTTTTTTTCGAAAAGTTAAAAGTTGACCTGATGAGAGAAACCAACGGCACCAAACAAAACCTAGCGACTAAGGCCGGGTTATAATAAATAAATAGAAAAAAACTAAATTATTATAATTTCTTGAATTGTTTAGATTCTAAATTTAAAAAAAATTCAATATCAAATGCTGTACAATTACAAAATTATTATATTAAATACATACGTTAATCAAATAAATTTAAAAAAACAAATTATATTTTCCAGTTTCTTTGTATGATATTATTCGTGTTATAATATAAAAAGAAATAAACTACAGTTGACGTACGTTCCGCTTTTACAATAAAAAGGTTTCCTTTGTATTTAATTTGCAATTTGAATCAGATTTTTATTCAAGTTTAATTTGAACCGACAATTATTGTTCAATTTTAGATTAATGATAAACGCATTATTCATTTTATAATAGAGTTTTTGTAATGTATTTTTCGACCATTGTGTATCTTTTGTAATTCACAATTTAATAGTCTTGGCAAATTTAAAATTGTCTTTTATTAATAACGTATTTAATTAATGTTTGTTTTTTCAGCGTACAAATTGTAGTGATATAACATTGATTCCATAGAAGGTTTGAAAGAGTTTTTGCTGAAGTATTAGAGGTGTTGGTATAAAGGAGTTCAATACGGTTTTAGTACACACAATAGAAGTGCTCTGGCGTATTGCTTTCAACTCTCAGTAAACGTATTTGTAGATTTTGCAATAGAATTCCTTCAAAGTTTCTTTTCTAAAATTAAATTTTCTAAAAAATTAAAATAAAAATTTGTATTGTGCACCACACGTCTGCATTTAAATTAATGTTAACATCATTTTTGTTATTGCCTAACTACATAATACAATAAATTTTTTCAGTTAATTTACTGCAATCTGATTTTAAGTACAATAAATTTAGGTTAAAATAATATTATGAGAATTTATTTTATTAAAACCTAAAATACAGTTAGACTTTTTTATATTTTTTTATAGTTAATTTACCATACAATTCACATTTACATACATGTTTTTTAAACATATACAATTAGACGTAAATAGAAAAAAAATTACAATAGATAAATCCCATTTATACAGTTTGCTATAACATGCTTACAATGTAAGTATCTATCTTAACAATATCAATTCAGAAGTGATTGATTGCTTGTTACGAGCTACAAAAGTATTTTAACAATAGTTGCATTGTAAACATAGTTACTAACAAGGTTTCTTCTATAAACATTTTTTTTATTTAAGTTTAAATATACTTCACAATAAAGTTTGTTCTGTGATGATGTTTACACAACTTAACTCTAAAGCTTTATGAATTTCTTTTTTAAAATATCTTAAACGTAACTATTTTCTATAATTTTTCACGTAAATACATATATTAATTTATTAAAAATTTTAAATGCAAATTTAATTTTTTTTTACATGATTTAATAATATTTTACTTTAATTGAACTTAATAATAACGTGGTACAAATTTTACAAGAAAAATAAAAATATGAAATTTTTAAAAAGTTTGTACATATAAACTACAAAGTTTGTGACTGAATAAACATTTTTATTTTGGTAAAATCAAGTTTTTTTAAGATACGATTTAATTAAGTAACATATGCACAAATGCACGTTCTCTCCCGACGAAATCAAGAACTCAAAGTAATGAAAATTCCGACCTAAGCAAGAGCCCAATTTAATCAAAAACCACGTGACAAGCGGCTCAGGACGCAAAAACGTTGAATTTATGCACAATATTAATAAAAACGCTTCAGTCAAATTTTCAACAGCAAAACTTTATTTTTTGTATCCGTTTTGCTACTGGCTTTTATCGTACTCCGTACTTTGAAAAAAACACCCGGCTTTTAACCAGAGAAAAACTTCGAAAACGTCAAATAAAACTAAACTGTAAGCTTAAAAGAGTAACTATTATGCTAAAAAAAATAAAAAAATTATAATTCAGAATAAACTAACAACTCTACTCGAATTGATTCCGCAACGGCGTTCGTCTAGACTGAGAGCGTTGACATTAGATTCCTCTTTGTTTATCTAAATTTTATATTGCTTTTTTTAGGCAAAGAATATTTTTTGACAAATTCACTGTCCTTTGTCAACAGCATCCTAACGCTTCTAATCAATTTTATCAAACTTGCTAAAGCACAAATATACAACGACCCAGTAAACACGGATTGAAACTGTTACAGTCACAAAATTAAAACAATTGTTTCAATACGTTGTTTCGTGTTAGTTCCATTTTTATATCATTTACATGTAACTGACAGTGAATAAATTGAAAGAGTTTCGATTTTTCACAATCAGTTTTGAACCGTTTCAGTACTTGCAATTTTTTTCCCATAATCAGCAACCGGTTAAAAACTGATTTGTTAAATCCGAATATTTTTTGAATAACTAGAATTGCTTGAAGATCGATTAAATAAGATTGAATTATTTTCAAAACAGTAGAATCGTTCTAGGAAAAACGAATACTTTGTAATTAGTCAGCATTAGTCGTTGGCAACGACTCGTTGCTATACTTTTGATTACTGTCGTCAACGCTTGCGCTGCAAATTGATATCTTTTCACTTGTTCGGTTGCAGTTTGATAAGTGATGCTGTGTGTACAATTACGAAATGGAACAATAAACGGTAAGTCGAAACATTTTATTATAATCCATAAATGTAATCAATATTATTATCATTTCTGTTCTTTATGTATCATGTTTTAATTTGTATAAAAAATATAAATTAACACACATGATTGCGTTAAGGTAGATGCGTAAATCTGACGATACTTTAGAATTTATAATTACAGTTCAATTCTTCAAGTTTTCTATACGATTATGTACAGCTAAAGGTATTCACAGTGTTTTTATAACTTTCTTATAATTGCTAAAGTGATATTTATATTAAGTTTGTGTTTTTTATTTAAAAAATGTAATTAATTTTGTGTAACTCTATGATTATGTATGTATATAAATGAAATATTTATTTCTATGTTACAGATGCGGTTAAAAGTTGCTACCCAACAGTAACTGATGAAGTTTTCGAGGCTTCCGTGAAAAGACCACATCAAAGAAATTTGCAATATGTAAAAAACTCAATGTGATAATGTATTTAAAAATATTTATTGTGCAATAAATTTTGAAACGTGCATTCGAAAATGTATTATTATATTATTGAAAGAATTGTTTTAGTTGATTATTGAAACAAAAAAATCATACATGTATCGATCATTTAGTATCAGTTCAAGAACGAAGCTTTTAAAACGTAAACCGAATGCAACATTTAGTTTGCAACAGATTTGAATTTAAAATACCGAAACTATACTGATTCAAATAAGTGAAACAGCGATGGACTTATAGCTATTTTATTGCAGTTAGGTTTCTTTTATGTTTGAAACAAGAGTGAATCATAAATTTTTTGTTTTGAAACTGTTACTAAACATTACCAATTTTGTGTTTACTGGGGAAGATCTGCAGATGCATCTTTGTCTCGGAAATTTATTGCAACTTGCTCCCGCTTGATAAATATGCAAAAATGCAACGGCGGGCGTATACGACCGCTATGCGGTCGATAAAGTTTTTAAACCTAATAAGCCAGCGGTCGCATTTAGAATGTATTAGAATGCAGGAGACAACCGCTGTGGCATGCAAGCCTCGTGGAAAAAAAATAAAACTAAAAGTATAGGTAACTACTTTGAATGGTTATTATAACATTTGAAACAGAAATGCGACTGGCCCTCGCATGTTGCAGAATATGTTGCAACCTTTTTTACATGATTTTTACTTATTTCTCCTCGCATTTTCTTTGCATAACCACTTTTACAATACTTCCTAACTTTATCAAAAAGCCCTTCTTTTTTACGAAATGTATGAATGTTTGCTGATTTTTCTGATGGTGGTTGAGTTATTTCCTTTTGAACATTGGCTTCCTCATAAGTTAGAAGAGTATTCACCAAATTTTCTCAAAACTTTGTAATTGTCATTTTCTTGTCGGCAAGCTGGTTGTATATTATGTGAGAATTTACTAGCGCTGTCCCCAAAATAAACTCGACAGCAATGCTTTCTACACCATTTCAAAGATTTTCTTAATAGCGAATTATAGCTGCTCATCTGATCAGATTGATCAATGGACGATTTACCTTCATTATATTCGATTATAACTTTCGGTTTCTGGATCATATCACTGCGTCGCTGTACATTCACAGTTTCGATAGTGTACTTGGTGCTGAGTACTAAAACGTCCCTTTTATCTTTCCACTTCATTACGTATACACCTCTTTCGTTTTCTTGTCCAAATACTTCTTCTTTTTTTAGTTTCTTTTGTATGACGTCTTTCGGATTTCCACGCCTGTTTGCCTTCGTCGTACCGATATAATGGGTTTTCTATCCAACAAAATGTTTGTTAGTTCAAGACTTGTATAATCAGCTATAATAGTGCGTCCTGAATTTAGCCAGTCCTTTGAAAGTTTGACAACTATGTTAGTCGAAACCCATTTTCGATGCACAATTTAAAAAGCTTAACTCCATATTTATGGTTTTTTTGTGGAATGTATTGCTTAAATAGCAATCGTCCTTGAAACGGAATAATAGACTCATCTATACAAAATGTTCGAGAAGGAGTGAAGACCGTTTGAAAGTTTTTGACAAGCTGCTCTGCTAATTAATGGCCTCACCTTGTGTAGACGGTGGGGTGTAAAGCTAGTTCGCCTCCACGTGGTGCACCCTGGGTAACGCTAAATGAACTAGCACATACTGGCAGTCAGATAATCCAAGGATCTCCTGACTATACGACACATTTAATTATTAAATTAAACTACGACATTATCATGACCCAAAACAAAACAAATGGTCCTTCTCAGGACCCTATGACTAGAAAAATTGGACCCTCAGTCCGATTTTGTCAGATTAACATAGAAGGCATTAGTTATGCTAAAAGCCAGTACATATCAAAATTATTAAAAGATGACGATATCGACATAGTTGCAATCCAGGAAACTCATTGCGAGTCAGAACAAGAGCTCCAAAAAAGAGGAAAAATACCAGGCTACGAACTACTGGGTGCAACGTACCATAGAGCATACGGCGCAGCCACTTATGTAAAAAGCAACATAGAAAATGCATCTGTAGTTTCTATATCTGTTACATGCCAAAGTTAAAAACAAAGTCACTGCCTGAAATGAGGTAACATAAACGGAGTGGTGTCACTAGCTCAATGGAGAAGGGGTGGGTTATAATTAAAGTTTCGTGATTGAATTGGATTAACTTGACGAAAACACAAAATCGAAAAGTAATAATGTCGAAATCAAAGGGCGCCAGGAAGGAGTAAAGCTTAATGGACTTCTGACCCTTGCCAACCACAAGTCCGCTTCTGTAGAATACACCCTAAACGGACTTACCTTATAGAGTGTATTTCGCTAAAATCTGAAATAAGCTATCAAAGTTTCACACGCGGAGGCCGACGGAATTAAAAGCTCTTTACATTTAACAAGTTAGCATTTATTTGAACAGAATAAAACAAAATGAATAAAAGAATAAAATAATTGAATTGAAATTATCAAAATTAATTACACAAAACAAAAACAAATAAAAAAAATGCGTGAATGTACGTTTGATCAAAACAAATTTAAAGTTAATGGGATAAATAAACAAACAAAATAATAAAATACAACATACAAAATTTAAAGAAATAAAACATCACAAATTAATAAATCTTAAATCATCTAACAATCACGGCCGTGTGCGCGTCGAAATAATTCAATAACAAAATGAAATAAACTTATAAAACTAATATATAAATATAAAATTTGAATCGATAATTCGGTTCCGTATAATAAATTTAAACTTGGGATTAAAACATTACCGCTAAATACGGTCGTTAATTAGTTACATTAACGTTAACTTCGAAACACTTGTAATCTTTACTTGAAATTCAAAGCTTTTAACACTTAAATCACGTAAATAATATCTTCACGATTAAATAAATGGTGCAACATAAATACCTTGAATTCGTCGTAACTGCAGGAACGTACTTGTGGTTAGTCCGAAGTGACCAAGCGAAAGGTACTCCAAATAATTTCTATGCCGGCGGAAGAATTTCCTTTTTAACACTTAACATAATCCGCACAAATGCGAAGACTGGACGTAGTACAACCCCAACGATTGCATATCTAACTTAAAACGTGATTTTTAATTTTGAAAACCATGAAATCTGCTTAACCCGTAAATTACGAACTTTGGAAAAATCAAACTTTTCCAACACTACGCTTAATTTTCACGGTTCCAATTAACTTCCGCGGTACGGCATAACGATAGGGTAAAAAGTACCCTCACCAAACAACTACCACCCGGTAACCGGTATCTTTAATTGCGACCAACGATCGATTGATGATTGACCCCCAAAAAACCAAATTTTATCATATTTAACACTTCGTATCCTTACCTACTTTCTTCAACTTGCGCGGTAACATCTACGTAAAAGATAGAGCATTAAACAAACGCACTTAACAAAGACAACAACTATAATTAGCCGCGTGCATTCCATCACGTAGACTTTGACAACAACCTTTCCCATCAAAATGCTAAGCTTGCATATTTGCAGGTGTCTTATGATAGCGCTTAATCAAATAGAACTCAGCCTAAACAAAATGTAACTAACAAGAAAAATGGATCAACTTACATTCCAAAAAGGAAGTCGTAAATTACATAGAATTGTTATTTTACTGATATAAGTAAAGTACTAAATCAAAATCAAAACCACGGAACTTTATGCATTCAAAAGAAAATACCAATAATTTAAATCACACATAATACAAATAACGAGCAAAACGTTCTTGATGCCAACAACGTATCAAACGACAAAAACAAAACAAACAAAAAAAAACGAAAATTCAGACAGCAGAATCGATTTACGGGGTCTAACATAAAAAGATAACTGCTTAACTCCAAACGCAGGTCACATATCGATCGACAACGGCATACAGATTGTAACTACAAAAATTGGAAGTATCACTATCTCCAACATTTATAAACCTCCCACAAGGACCTGGCCAACTCATGTTCTTAAAACATACCCCCATCCCTCTGTATATCTAGGCTACTTTAACAGCCACCACGAACAGTGGAAATATAGACAAAACGATGTTAATGGGGAGGCTTTGGTCAGATGGACCGAAGACGAGCACTTACATCTAATCTTTGATGCTAAAGACAAAGGCACATTTAAATCAGCTGCATGGAACAGGGAATATAACCCGGACTTATGCTTTGTCTCAATGGACTCTAATAATACCCCTTTGGCTGCTACAAGAAAAGTTCTCTCGGAATTCCCCCACAGCCAGCATCGCTCAATCATCATGGAGATCGGAACCCAAATACCGCTAATAAGATCCATCCCAAGACCTAGATGGAACTTTAAGCGAGCTGATTGGAAAAAATTCTCATCGGAACTAGTTAAATGCTTAGGATGGATACCACCCACGAGTAAAAACTACGCTCGGTTTGTCGGGGCAGTAATTAGCACAGCTAAGAAGTGCATACCAAAAGGGTACCGGAAGGAATATATTCCTGGATGGTCTCAAAGCAGCGAAGAATTATATCAAAACTTCCTAAAAACTGGTGATCAAGAAATTGCAGATCAGTTACTTCATAGTTTAAATGCAGCAAGACAACAAAAATGGAGTGAAACTGTTGAAAATTTAAACTTCCAAACATCAAGTCGGAAAGCGTGGTCCCTAATTAGAAAACTTGGAGGTGGAAACTCTCCTAAACAGCAGAAAGCTCCCAATTAACCAAATTCAGTGGCCTCTCATATTGTGATGACATCTAGAGCACCCAGAGATAAAGCCCATACAAAAAGAGTAATAGAACATCTAAAAACTCTTAAAAACGAATCTACAGTAACTGAACACTCTCGTCCTTTCACCGGCGAAGATGTATCCGCTGCCCTTAAAGATGTAACTTCTGGGAAAGCCCCAAGGTTTGACGGAATTCATCCTGAATTCCTTATTAACTGCGAAAAATACGCGAAGAGATGGTTGGCGTGCTTCTTCACAATCATCATGCAGACTAATAAAATTCCTCGAGAATTCAAACGCTCAAAAGTAATAGCCATTCAACAACCAGGTAAACTAGCAGACCAACCAAAAAGTTACCGCCCAACTGCGCTGCTGTCATTAACGTACAAGCTGATGGAAAGATTGATCTACAACAGAATAAGTTCAGTAATACTTAGAGATATTCCAGTCGAACAAGCGGGTTTCAGACCTAAACGGAGCTGCACCGACCAAGTATTATCACTAACCACATATATCGAAGCCGGTTTTCAAAGAAAACTAAAAAGTTCTGTCGCATTCATTGACTTGTCAGCAGCGTATGATACCGTATGGAGAGAAGGAGTTATATACAAATTCCTACGCAAAATTCCCTGTAAATTCACATCAAGATTAATAGAAAACATGCTTAACGACAGAGTTTTTCAGGTGATAATGGGATCAGAAATCAGCACACCCAGAAAGCTTAAGAATGGACTGCCGCAAGGATCAGTACTTTCGCCATTGTTGTTTAGCCTATATATAGCGGACATGCCCGAAACAACATCAACAAAGTTTGGCTATGCCGACGATTGGGCTCAAACCACTCAAACTAAATTAATAGAAGAAGCCGAAGAAAATCTTACCAATGACTTAAACGTAATAGGAAGTTTCTTTCGAAAATGGAGGCTGCAACCTAATGTTTCAAAAACAGAAGTAACCTGCTTTCATTTGAATAACAAAATGGCTGATAGAAAACTTACAGTCTACTTTGATAACACCTTACTTACTTATTAGGACCCAACACGGCAGATGTGCATACTTTTTAAACAAATGGGGAAAACTACCATCCCCCTCATGCGACTGCGGAGAGGTCCAAACGATTGCACACATAATAGAGGAATGTCCCCAACGATCATACCAAGGCAGCCCCGAGGAGTTCCTGCTTGCAACGCCAGATGCGATAGAATATATAAATAACCTGAATGTTTGTTTGTAAATTTACCTAAGTTTGCTATATTTGTTATTGTTATATACTTAAATGTGTCGAAACGCCATACGCTAAATAAATAAATAAATGTGTAGACGGTCTCCTTCAGGGCAATTTTCATTATCGGAGAAGTGCCACATTCGAAGAAGCAACTGAAACCTATTTCTTGACATGGTTTTTGGTACAATAAAATTTCGATATAGGTCGTCATTGCTCCAGTACTTGTCCAAGGAAGGCATTTTTACCAAGCCCATGTAAGCCACAACACCGATAAATTTAATTATTTCCTTTTTGTCAACTGGAGACCATCGGTGAAGTCGTGAACATTTTTTTACGTCATTTGAATTACACAGTACTTGGGTAGCATATCAGTTCGTTTGATTTACCATATTCACAATGATTTCATTGTCCAAAAGTGTGTGGAAACAGTTATAGGGCGATAAATCGTTTATTAGTATTGCAGCGTAATTGCCATGTAAACCACCCTCTCCGGAGTATTCAAATTCTTGATGGTTTCCAACTGGCTCTGTCCACGTATACTTCATAACATTTCGGTTGGTTTCGGCCTCATTGTCAGATTCCTGAATATCACCAATATTTGGTGGTTGAGTTGGAGCTACAGTCTCAACTTCAAAGAGTTGTTCAAATTCTTCTGGAGAAATATTCTCATTTTCCTCTATAGAACAATGATGAATGCTAGTTGTGATGTCAACGGCTCTACCTTCGGGCGAGGCATTACCGGGAAAAAGTGACTTGGAACAGCAGGGTTCATCCAAAACAATATTATTTTCAACCCTCAATTCCTCTGAAATCTTTGTACAAGGTTGCCATTGGCGTTTGCGTTTTTCTGTTGAATATTCCAACTCAGACACATCTGACGTAGCTGACATATCTTCATCACTAAACGGTAATAACATGGGGTCAAGGTCTGAATCAAATGAACTAAATGGATCAGATTTATT
This sequence comes from Aquatica leii, assembly GCA_035610365.1. Taxonomy (NCBI): domain Eukaryota; kingdom Metazoa; phylum Arthropoda; class Insecta; order Coleoptera; family Lampyridae; genus Aquatica; species Aquatica leii. Next base: position 103,842,322 of record CM069436.1, on the reverse strand, counting down.
ACCTAAACAACAAAAAATACGAACTAGTAAATCGCAAAAAAATTCAAATATAAAAAAATTATTAGATGATTTTCGAGCATCTTTCAAAGCATTTCATTCTGATCATACACGCACTCCACGTAGCGATAGAAGCAAGACTGGATACTTACAATGACACGAACTAATATGAAATTTGCTGACAAGCAGCAATCCAATAAACACGACCGCTATGAATACGACCGCTGGCACCAGTAACATAAATATGCCGTCGATGTCCGGAAGGGCGTATACGACCGCTAACGGTTTTTTAAAAATTTTTTATTATTTTAAAAAAATTTTTGCAAAAACATAGATTGTATAACATGAAATGTATTTTAAAATGTTATTTTGTACTTGGCGTCTGAGGCATTTTTTCTTGATTTTACGTGGCAGTCAACCTGTTAAACAAGAAACATTTTTAAACACGGACATAATTGTTCACTGCGATCTCTCGACTTTAACTACTTGCTTTTATGTTCCAAAAACTTAAAGAAAAGTGTTATATCTTTTTTTTTACAGCATTCAATAGCTTTATTATTAGGCTACCTTGTGGGCCAGCACGGTCGTTGCCCTTTTTATTTTGTAGCTTACTGTATTTTTCAAGGTAGGTCAAGTCGAGTTGAAATGTGCCAGGTTCAACTATGCGTTAATGTCAATATGCAAAACAAAATAAGTTTAATTCTGGTAAAACAATCGTATGTTTAAAAGAGATAAAAAGTTAAATCGCAGAAATGCCGAACGCGGTAATGGAACGGATCAGCTCTGGGGCTCAACACTGCCGCCAAGTGCCTACAAAATGTTATGCACGTATTTTAGTTCTTAAGTTAATTAAATAATTTTTGGCGATTACTGATCACTTAACTGCAGAAAATGCATTACAAGTAATTAAACTAAAGAAAATAACCCAAGTAGCAGTAGTTGCAGTTGAAAATTATTGTAAGTTAATACCGGTCTTCAATTGATACTTTATTGAAAGTATTTATATTGTAGCAAGAGAGTGATGTTACTAAAGGAACAAAAAGCACAACAGTTGATGGTATAATTAAAGCTAGTTCGGTTTACGATAAAGTTTAATCGTAAATTAAAGTAATTGAAGACTAGGTGATTCTGTTACAAAGCTTCTTTTACAAAACTAACAGGATGATTTGACGAATGTCACGTAGTGCACGTCGCCACAATAATATTGCTACGCTGTGTCAACGTCGAGTTAACAATCGGTACTTACAATAAAGGCAAACGCCTTTTCAGTAGCGCCACGAGGTACCGTTTCGGCTGCCTGAAATTGCGATGACCTAATATTGCCTAATGCGCCAATGTGTTCCTTTACGCTTTGTTATTGGAATTTTTTTGTGTTCAATTTAACTTTTACTTTGTAATCCGGATCTGGCAAAAAATTATTGTGTAAAGTTTAAACAATTATTTATAAATTAAATAAAATAAAAATAAAAACAGCCGCACGAATTTTGTAAATGCAACAATAGGTACATTAGGTACTTATTGCAGTTATAGGAAAATGGTCTAAGGTACAATTGCTATCTTGTACCTTTGACCACCAGGGTATTATACCTTGAGTCAACACAAACAATGATAAAATAAATTATTAAGCTGACAAATTTGATTTTAATAAAATGAAAAAGTTTCTTATTTGACAATATACCTACTAAAACAAACATCAAATGATTGAGAAATGTCGTGCTGTTTCTTCAACGCTATGTGGCTGTGGCCATTTACACACTACGTTCTCTAATAAAAAATTATGTGTAGAATTTTTCATTTTACGTAAGTATTTTATTTCACTGTTTTCAATGTCTATAACTTCCACAGCATAGTAGCTAACTGTGTTCTCACTTACTATTTTTACCAACACAAAATCAAATTTTCGTATCGATTTGTTTTCACCAATTACTTCTAGTTTCTTTTCTTGTCTTGTCAATTATATCATCGTAAAAATTGCTTTCACTGGAAGTGTGATCATAGAATTCCTCAGTGTCAGAATCAGATTTTTTTCCATTTTAGAGTTGCATTTGTCTTTTGTTTAGTATGTTTCACTAACCGTTTAGTAAACAAATATTTAATTTATTTCTGAGGTGCCTGTCACTATCTTGGATTTATCTCTCGGCCTACTAATTTTTTTCGTGGGGGACACTCAAAATATGGTAAATATTTAGTCATTGCATTTGGACTAGCAGAAAATCTACTAGAATTAGCAAATGTACTAAGAATAGCAGAGGGTGCATTAGGACTAGATATAGAGAAAGATAGAATATAAAGATTTCACAAATATTTGACGCCAAAAAACAACATTCTTCATTGGTTGTCTTAAGCTCGCTTACATCGCAGACACGTTCTGCACGACTTGCCACCAGTCAAATTATAAACGTTTTGTAATGTTTACAAAAAGTTGAATTCGCATCACGATTCAACACTGGCAAAATAATTTCCAAATAGTTTTGTATTTGTTTTTAATTAAATTAAGCAGCATGTGTGTAAATGCACATTCCATTTTTATTCTGTTGACGCACATTTATTGCAATTAAATTATTAGTAGTAATCGGAATTTTAATATTTGTTTAAGTTCTTGACAATTCTACGAGTTATTTATTTATTTGTAGATTGATGAGTTTTGTCTTGACTATTAATTTTTTTGCTTGTCTCGTGTGTACGTCTTTTAACTTAATTTCAATTACCGGTAGCAATACGAGATTATTACGTTACGTTACGTATAGAAAATAATTCTTAGTTTGTATAACAATTAATTTGTGTAATAAATATATGTTAATTGTACATAATTATTTAATGCTTTAAGAGTGACATTTTGTTTCCGGAACGCCCAGTTTTCATTGTATTGGGAGTGATTGCTGTCAATTTGTTAATGTTTGGCATCGAATTATGGAAAAAACTTATTTTTCCGGTGATTGTCTGATTCAAATTTTTGTGATTTACTTTAATTTTCCCGTATTGTTATTAGCGGTTTCTGGATACCTACACGTTATTCCATTAATATTCCATGTTAGGAAAATCTATATGATGACGCCATGCCACGTTGGTTGAAGATATCAAAACCTATACTAACGTAATATAATTCTAACCGTATTGGAAGGCTCACTTACCAAAATAACATAATTTGGTGAAAACTCGCCGCATTTGGCTTTTTCATTATTCGTATGAACGGAAAAGAATTTACTTGTGATAACACCGTATGTACGTGTTTGTTTATTTTAGCAAATTTTAGGAAATATTGGAAAGGTGCTACTAGCTAGTTGCATTCTTCGATGGAAATCTAAATTGTAAGTATTGTATTTTCTAGTTTAATTTTTTTGATCTACGTTATCAGTCGGTTGCACACTCGACTGTACGTACATATCAAGTTGTCACAATTAACTCTAAATAGATTATTAGACGGTGCGCTCTGATTTTCTAAATTATCGAAATTTTCACATTTGTGTTATAATTTACAAATGTAAATCGCAACCGAAGTGGACTGGTTTCAACAATTATTGTCTGTGATATTCACCTACGTTCTAGCGTTGGATCGCACCTATATAAATTTACCTCGCCTTTCTTTCTGTGATAGAATAAATATAGTCGTTGTTACAACCTATGTTTTGTCATTTGTTCATTTTCAGTTTTGGGTAGATTTAAACGTTACCTCTCATCCTAATCTTTCACTATTATGGCGCTTTTTTAAATTGCTTTATAAATCAAACTGAGTTAGGTGCTAAGAATAAAGTTACAAGAAAATTCTCGTAATCATCTGCCAACCAGAGCTACCGGGGATGCTAAAGTTATTGGATTTTTATGTTACTTACTTTTTGATGAAAAAATGATTTTGGAAAGTTGTTTCCTTCTATGTGTTTCAATGAAATCATAATTTTGCAATTTGATTTAATTAAATTTATATTTGATACAACTAGAACAATTTTTAAAAATTACTAAGGAACGTTATTGACAGAAAAGATTTTTAAATAAATAGAAATCAGTTATCAGCAAATTTCAGTTTCTTATTTCAATAAAATAAAAACGTTAGAAAATAGCAAGTCTTAATATTTTGATTTATAAAACAAACGTGTAAGAATGATGTAAGTGTAGTAAAATTTAATTATTTAAATTTTTTGATTAAAGTTTAAAGTGTTGTGACTCACACGCAAACTATATAGAATTTTATGATAAAGCTTTGAATTTAAACAAAAAAATCAAATACGACGCTAAGCTAGATATACGTGGTGAGCCACAAATCTACATTTTTTTAAATGAAACACCTTATGTGTTAATACGTTTTGGAATCCTTTTAAGGTCTACTGTACAGTGATATATGACACTATAAGCAGTTTCAAATTTTTTTTCTAAAGTTATGGATTTAAAGAGTGTTAGACTTTTGAGAAACAAAATCTTATATCAAAATGATATTTTAGTATGAAGTTTAGCACTATTTGAGGTATACATAAAAATTGTAAACACGCAATTAAGTAATGCAACGTGTTCTTTATTCAATGTCAAAGATAAAAAATTTCAAAAGGTCTACTAACTAATTTGAATAGATATCTTGTAGAAAATTAAATTTTTTATTAAGACTACCCTATAAGGAATTGTTTTAATAAAAATGAAATGTGAAATGTGGCGTACAAAAAAAAAGTAAGAAAAAAAAATAGATGAGCAAAATGTATTTAATGTATTTTTGGCTTGTGATTGAGATTTCCCAACTTATCCCCAGCTTATCGTAACAATTAGCTATTAGTCTATCTACTACACAAAGGATTCTTTAAAAAATTAAATAAACTCATATCATATTCAGCTATTGCAAAAGTTGAGTGAAAATGAAAAACCAAGAAGATTGGTATTTTGCAATTAAACTCAACAAATAATAAATGTAGATGCTGGGTTTTTTTAGTTTGCCTTGTTTGTGAATGTAGCCACATTTTGCAAAAATTGTTGTGTTAACCGCCATAACTATGTTTTATACAAACCACAAGTCAAATTAGGTGGTCTTTAAATGCATTTGGTGGTATTATCAAAAGTTATGTAATAAGACCCCACTTTTTTTATAGTATTGTGAATGGCTAAATTTATATAGAAATTGTGCAAATTAATTTTCTTCGATTTCGATTTTAACTTATTCAACGGAATATATTAGAGAAGATGTGTTAATTGCATGATAGTGCTCCTGTTCACCACACTGGTTCTAGTATTTGGATTGGGTTTATTTAAGATTGTTTAAATGCTTAATCGAAGTTATTTTACGTTCATTAATTCTTTTTATTTTAATTTTTATTTTATAGGTACCTACTTGCAGATTTACTTAATTCATTAAGACCAATTTTGTTGTCGTGTGTTTTGAGCATTTTATAATTTATTAGTTCATCAGACATTTTGCACTTAACTTTATGTAATTTTTTAAACTAAATCAAACATTGATATACTGATTCATTCAAAAAAATTTTTTTTAATTTTTAAATACATTTTAACGTTTGTATTTTGCAATTTCGTGTTAAGTTTATATCAATTTTGTTTTAATTGTTATTCATTCTTTTTTCTGTCGCTCAATTTTAATTAACTGTTCTCTTACATTACATTTTTTTAATTGTATAATAAATTTGTAATTTTAATCACACCGCGTTCGCTTTGATTTTGTGTCATAATTTTAGATTTGTGACTATTACAACCTTATAGGTAGGTTCATTAAAAATTTTTATTACATTACATTACACAATACAATTGACAATACAATACAATTAGTGCTTATAATCTCATATCATTCTAAAGAGGATTTTAAGAGAACTCCAAAAACGTTAATATACAATGTTTCATTTAAAAAAAATACGTTTTTTTTTTGTTTTGATTATAGAATACCCTGTATAGTGGAAATAATAAAATTTTAAAAACCCTACAACATTTTTTTTTAAATATTTTGTATAATAAGGAAGATATTTAACTTTGGCACACAAAAGCTGTATAACTTAATTTAAATCAAATAAGTTATATATAAAATCGTCCAAAAAGATAAATAGATATAGAAAACCAATTCAATTTGTAATTATTATTAAGCTTATTTTGATTTGCTCAACCAACAAAATTAAAATTTACACATAATACTAATATGCTTGATGTGATTTGCCTCATTGCAATTTATCTAAGCATATTGAGCTATAATCGGTTTGCAATATAACTTGTTACATATGTAACAGTATGCAACAGTAGTTTTTAACAACAGTACCGCATAAAATGTATGGATATTCTTTAAAAACATTTATATCTTAAAAATTAGATTACCAATAAATGATAAAAGGTATGGCATTTTAACAATTAAAAAAATTTACAATTAACTTGTTTTTATTAATCTAAAGTAACATTTTATTGTACAGTCACGTTTAGTTAAAAGCTCTTCTTGCTTTTATACTTTTTAAAAATAAAACAATTTCTTTTAAAAAGTTTTTAATGCAAACCTGATTAATTAAAAATACGAAAAAAAATTTTAAAATTTAATTACTTTGACGAAAAGCAAAAATTTGTTTCATTAATGTTCTTGTTTAATAAATTTTTCTTTTACTTCTACGTAAACATTAAAATACAAGAAAAATTATAACTAAATGTATAAAAATTCTAACAATCGTATTTAAAAACATATTCATCAAACAATTAAATACGCTCTATGAAACGAGTATTTTAAGCTGTCGACACTTTAGTTTTGCATTAAAATTAATTTCAATTTAAACAAATATGTAAATTATTTTTTTAAATAAGACTTTTAAAAGTTTTACACCGTATTACTTATAGTAAGAACATAGTATTCATATCTGTCTCTGATTTTAAAAGTAAACAATAAAACTTCTAAGAATTATTTAAATACGTTTTTGCAACAAACTTTTATAAGGATTTTCTAACGAAATTTAATTAAAAGCAATATTTCAAAGATGTTAATTTAGAAACTTGATCAAATATTAGTAATAATTTATTAATTAACTGAGAAGTTGTAAACATTTTACTCAAAAGATTTTAAATTAACAAGTACAAATTAGTTTATTTTGATTGCATTTTTTAATTTTAATTAAGTCAAACCTTAAATGTTTTTAATTTTAATAAGTTAACATAACAGTTTTGTTAAATTTATAACTTACTATTTTAATTTTTTAAACGATTATTAAATAAATTAAAAAAAATTATTAAGTGCGTGTAATCTTTAAGCGCGATTAAAGTAAAACTTCTTTGATAATACTGAAAAGATTAAATTTAAATTAAAATAAATACAATTTTAGGTTGCTGATTTTTTGTTTATTTATTTAATTATGAACAAGTAAGATGCTTTTGGAACTTTGCCATTTTAAATTAACTGAACTTTGTTTTATTTTGTATTAATGATGTTTTTTATTCTATATAAAATTTGTTTATACCACTTACTGTTTAAAAAAATTTTCACTCATGAATTAAATTAACTGAAAATTAAAAAAAAAACAATGCTTCAATAAATGCTGGGATGGAGCCGATTATTTAAAATGTACACCGCTGATTAAATAAAATGTGGAAAGAAGAAGAAATACTCAAAAATTCGGCAGAAGGCTTGGTTATTAAAATCCCCAAAAAAAGGGACAAAACAGAATGTAGAAATTTGAGAGCCATAACAATATTAAATATAACAAGAATCATACTAACACGATTAAAAGAAGCAACACAAAATATGATAAAGTAAATTAAACGGGATTTAGAACACGATATAGACCACATACTAACTCTTAGGATAATAATTGATAAATGCAACAAATGGCAGAAGGGCATTTATTTAGGTCTTATCGATTTTACCAAAGCGTTTGATAAGGTAAACAAGACGACATAATGGTAAATAAATACTAGGAGAATTATAGAGTTCCAAAAAAATATATCAAAATTTTACACAACGGTGAACGAACCGCGATTATAGCAATTGAGACAGAAGTAAAACAAGGTTGCATTTTATGTCTTCTTCTTTTCCTATTAGCTATGAATTAGATAATAAAAAAAACACTTGATAACAGAAGAGGATTTACCTGAAAATTTGATAACAAACTAGAAGATTTGGAATATGCAGACAATATACGTCTTATAACACAAAGTAAAAATCACAAGACCAAATAAACCTGTTAAGAATAACAGCGAAAGAGATAGAATTTGAAATAAATATAAAAAAGACATGCACGCTATCAATAAACCACATCGACGATACAGAAATCGAACTGAATGGAGAAGAAGTGGAAAACAAAAACAACATCGACTTTCTCAGCAGCACATTAAAAAATCAAGTTGCCAAGCAGACGTTAAAATTTGAATACGGAAGGCGTAAACTGTCTTCCATTCTTTACACAAAATTGGAACTCCAATGAACTATCCAGAAACACAAAAATTATAATTTTTAAAGCAAATATAATGAGTGTACTTTTATATAGATCAGGATTATAGGCCTTAGCAAAAAAACTAACTAATAAAATACAAATTTTTGCAAACAAGTGCCTAGAGTAGACATTAAAAATATTTTGGCCAACAGTAATCTCTAACAAGGAATTATGGAGTGATACATCTACTATTTATTATAATGTTTGTCTTTTTATCGACTAGTATGAGTTAATAAAATTACAAAAAACATGATTAGTTTTAAAAGTGCACGAAAGCATTTTCTTGCGATTGCTATTCAAAAAATAAGGATAATATTCAAACAAATTTTAGAAGCTGTTTATTGCATATATTTACTTAAATATTTTTGAAATGTTTTGTTTATTATTTATTGACCATAATTACGTAAATAAAAGCATTTCTTTATTTTATGTTTCAAATTAGCGATGACCGTTGAAATTTTCTTGGATTATTTTCTGCAAACGTTGAACAGCCAACAAAACAAACATCGAATTTGGGGTGTACTCGCTGCGTTAAAATAAATTATTTACAAAATGAAATTTTGCTTTTCTATATTTAAAAAAACATGATGCAAAAGTAAAAAATAAGAAAATTAACAGGCACTTACCTGATTATACAATTACGTTGCACTAAAACTCAATATAAATGTTTAAACTTTGCAAACTGCCAACACAAAATCCAAATGCATATTAGTAAAGAAAATTTTCCTTATTCTTGTTCAGGGTCTATATAACTATTTCTGACCTCAGCACCCAAAAGCAGGTAAATAATATACTTTTTCAATGTTGCAAAAAATTCTACAAAATTTACTAAAAGGTACTTTGTGTAAACCCGTTTAGAATGCCACAAAAATATTTGGAAAAAATGACCTTTAAAATCATAAACACCTACTAGCATTACTAGTAATTTTACAGCAGAATTAAATACTTGTTCTCAAATTTATTTGCAGCAAATGTAGTTTATTATTATAAAATTACTATAGTTTTAGTTATAACGCAATTGGTTTTTCAATTCAATTCAAACACCGATGTCTCGATTTTATATGTAAATTTGAAAGCACAGTTAAAAAAATGCATAAAAAAGTTAGATACTGATTAAACATAAGTATTAGCTCTATATATAGCTATAATATATATTTTATGTCAGTCAAACCTTGAAAAACATTTGTGACTTTAGAATACACGAACGACATTGTTGGTACATATTTTTATAACATTGTTTTCATCTAGTTTTAGAATAATTAGAATACATTTTCTATATCTTGCATCTAGAATTAAAATATTTACCTGATGTCATGTAAACCTTGAAAACATTTGTAAGGTTTTAAAATATATCAATGATATATATTTTTATATGTTTTTAGAATATTATTAATATACACTCTAACAATATCAGGAATACATCTATTACACCAAGCAATATTTAACCGACTTTAAATATTGTACCAAAATCATTAGAATATCGTACATATATTTTGTGCTACTAGAGACAATACGATCATCAAAGTCGGTGTGGTTTTCTACTACAGCATTTCTTAATTCTCACAAAGTAATTTTTATTAATGCTGTTAATGTTAATAAACATATTAAAATCACTTCTTTGTCTGTTTAGGACTACCGTGCTATGATAAACTTAATAAAAAAGAAAAATATTCTTAACCACACATATGCACGTTGTAATAATAAGCTATTAAATGTTGTAATTAGAAGTATTCCAGAGACTACTCCGACAAATACAGTCTTAAACAAATGAACAATCTTAATTTTACTTTTACCAAGGTCATTCAACTGCTGTAGAGTAGCTACTTCTAATTTCTGACCGTCAATCGCACTAATGTTTTTGCTGCCAAGTTTATCGGCATTTGCAATCAAAATGTACGGCTCCTTACAGCAGTAAGTATAAAATATTTAGATTTTTACCTATCCTACATATTTAGTAAGATTTGCGATCTAGCTGCTAAATAGGCTAATTTTGGAGAACCTCACCCTGCTAACTATAACCAATGTCCTGCTGCTACTAACCGCACATCTTTCAAAAATCTCCTGATTGGAATAACGTTTAATTTACGTCTAACATCTTTTTTCTCCTCTTCATTCTACTAAAGAAATGCTTAGCTACTCATCAACCACTAATCAACAATAAACGAATGATACAACATTTTTTCAACCAAAAAAACATGCTCAATTTGACGTTTAGTCAATCTAATCCGATCGAATTAGCAACTTCAGCTTTTTTACAGAAAACTCAACAGTTTCTACAAATTATTTTTTAATAATCAATTATGTCGACTAAACCTAATGTAACATCCCTCAAGATATCTTTTTGGATACTTCACTTCACTTCCTTTTTCAGTACGAAATCGTTGCTGTACTTTTATCGGAAACTCACCTCAATGCTTGCTATAAACGCAAAGCTTCTAATTATACCTTTTAGCGCACCGACAATAAAAGCGTCGGCTCTGGTGTTTTTGTTAAAAAATCGCTTTGGCACCATCAACTTCTTAAGTCTTCCCGTGATCATATAGAATCAAGGTCAATATTGTGTTACGTGCGAAATTTTCGTAACGTAATACCCTGTATATCGAATTAAAATTAGATTCCGGTTTTGACGCCCTCTGTCGATCTTCTTGGTTACTGATATGTTGCGGAATTCATTTTGAAGCTGTCAACTACGTGAGACGGTCTGTGTCGTTGTAATTTGACCTAATTCCAAAGATTTTAAGTACATCCACTGTGATAGACAGGAAATTATAAGTTAATTACGAATTTATTGTAATTTATTCGGCACAGGGTAAGATATTTGCATCCGGTTTGTTAGGATTCTTTTGTAATTTTTTTATTAATTTGATAGCCGTTTCGTCACGTTTCGACCACATGTTCGATTTAATAAAAGAACAATGAAAAATTAATACTACTGATAAATACCGTCACCGAACGCTTAAGATTCTGGAAGGCATATTTTCTACAAAGAAAACGAAGTCTTGACCAGCATTTGCCTTTGAGATGTTATTTCTAATACGCCAGTCGACTGCAATGCCCACATTTTCGTAATCGCAAATAACAACATTCGATACAACGGGTTTTTATATCTTATTTCCTTTATTATTATTAACGATTTTGTAGCTTCCTATCTTCGTCAGTTATTGTGTTGACACGATTTGCTATTCACTATCTATTCCAAGCTACTCACCGGGGAAAACGTTTTCTTCGCTCAAGTAGGTACTGGATTGTGGGTAAGTTTATTTAATTATTTTTTTCGCTGTCAGAAAAGTCACTCACGGAACTTTTGTTTATGTTAATTTCCGTAATTACGTTTACTGTTACAATACCATTAAGGTAATTTCATTAATCATTTTGTGTGTATCGCATGCTGTGTACAAACGATATTTATTACGAATATTTCTTCGCTATTCGCTTTGACTTAACCTATGTATTGTGTGTTGCCAATACTTCTGGCATTTATGAATTGAGAATAAAGTTTTTATACCTGTTAATCTTGATTTTAAGATAACATACCTTTCTCTTTTAATTGTGGTTAACCGAACACCAGAGTAACAAGGATTACGAACCTAAAAATTCGTTACAAGTTTGGACCGTCTGTCTTGATCGAGGCAGAAGTGTTAATTATAAATGATCTGGCGCCCTTAATTATTATTCACTTGAACCTCCCTTATCTCCGACTGTGTGAGTTGGCCGTGCAAGGTTCGTAAGACCTAAAGCTTGTAACAATTGCTCAAAATTTCTGTCGGAAATATAATAACCGTGTATGCAATCCAAAATCTAAATTATATAGAAAGCCATCCTCAATTATCAGTTAATGCACCAACTGAACCTACTTTCTTCTATGACACCTACCGCCCGGAGATCTTGGACATAGTAATTCTTTAGAATATCTCCTTTTCCCCATCATATACTATATTTCTAAACTTAATTCACATTACATACCCGTTATAATACATTTAATACGTTTAAAACTGATACTGCTCCCTGTTTATGCTTTCATACCGGTTGGATTAAATTTTATCATTTACTAACTGATAATCTTGGCCCAATCCCAATTACTTATTTGCAAAATTGCCTTGAAGACAACATTTGGTTTTTTTAAACAGCAATCATTAATTCCCATAACCTCGCTACGACTTCGACTACTAAAAAATATTCAAACTCTCTACCTATTGAAACAATTAACTCGTTGCAAAAACCGCGTTAAACATAAATATCAAAAAACTTTTAACACCCAATAGAAAAGAGATCTATACAAATTACAAACTGAAGTATGTCTGGTTCTACTAAATTACAAAAACAAGTTTTAGATCCACAAACTAAATTCTCTAAATCACGATTCCAACTCATCTAGGCAAAAAATTTTACGTAACGTTTCCTCTAGACTTGATCTTCCAAATAGCTGACCTTGAGCCTATGGATAAAATTAACTCAAAGGTTCGATAAGCCTTCTTCTGTCATCTCCAAAATTGCCAAAAGAATAATTCTTTCTTGTTTAAGAATTCTTCCTGACAAGCAATTTGAGTTTTGATCTAAGCATTCTACAACTGAACAATTTTTCAGAGCCACTATTACCATTTAATGTCCAACAATCAAGCCAATGGACAAGTTTTCTTAGACCTTTTAAAAGGATTTGATCGAATTTAGCATGATTACAAATTAATTTCGGTTAAAATTTATGCCCAACTAACACGTATCACCCATTCCTTTATCACGCATTATCATTTCCGCATAAAATTACATAATTTTTTGTCCTCAGTCAGCCCTTTAGCAGCAGGACGTATGACACTCCCAAACCTCCCAATATAGAACTAGCACTATATGCTGACGACATCACTATCTTAGTATTTTCTTTTTTTTGTTGCAAAACAAATTAAATCTAAAAAACAAAATTCTTTTGTATAAAACTATCACCAACTTCATCATGCTTTATGCTTCACTTGTCTAGAGTTAAACTGCCAACTCAATAAAGTCTAAGTCGCCCAAAAAATTTCTGAGACTATCCCTTAGTGCACCCAGGTTCGTCAGAAACGAAGACTTTCACCGGGATGCCAACGTTGATCTTATTAGAAAACGACTTCTAACAGGAGCAAAAGCACAATTTTTTAAACCATTGAAACCCATTTGTCAAGAAATCTACAGACTACGACTACAAAATAAAATCAAATGCCCAAGAACCATTTTATTCAGGAATAAAGCACCCTAAGTATCCTATCGATGTCTTTAACTATTTTATTTAAAATTCACACACAAGACGACGGGGTAAAAAGAAAAATTTCTGGCCCATCAGCAAAAAGATAAAATTAGAAGTCGCTTTTATAAAGTTTATAATCTGGTTTTGTGTAGAGGTCAATTATTTAACTCTGTAGTAGGTTTTTGTTAGAATATTGTTTATTTCTTTAAGTTTATGATTTCTTTCATGACCCCTTACGAAAGTGAGCGAAACGTTGGCAATTTTGGTTACAACATCATGGTTTTGATATAGAATGTACAAATTTTCATTTTTCTTATTTAAAAAATGCTGACACTCATAAATACAGTTCCAAGATTTAAAAAAAAACGAATTTTGCATTTGGTAATTTCTCTTCTTGGGGATATCTTCAAATGTTATTTTTTATATTTGTTTTATTTAACATGTTAAGTATGTAAACGTAACCTTAACTGACAATTACGTTTAAACTATTCACCTACAAATTATAATATTTTTGTTTAAATTAATTTTTTAATGAAAATAAAATTGTTTAAAAAAACGAGTTATTAAAATTTGACATGGTTTCGATTGGTTTAAGAACGTAAATTTTAATGTCAAACATATTGTTTAAAAATTTTTTTGATATAGGTCACGCAAAAAAAGAAAATTAAAAAAGTCTATTATTAAAGTGCATTAAGCAAATTTCTAAGACAAATAAATAAAATTGTTATTTTTGTTAGGACACGTGTTAACGATTTCAACCGTTAGCATTAACCCAAGCACAATTATTAAACAAATGCCAAACTGTTTGATAAAGGTGAAAGCTTTTAAAACATGCTTTTCCTTCTAGGACACATACAATGTAGATATTTTTGACACAAAACAATCAATCAATTTATTTTGTTATATAAATAATTTTAACATTATAAAACATAACACAGCGCGATAATACACAACTTTGTGAAATTGCTCATTAATTTGTACACTAAACTTAATTTCGCACACGTTAACGTTAGTTTTGCACAAAATCTATTTCAAACACGAAATTTGACAAGTTAATTTACAAACCATTTCCTATTGCTTTAAGAGACAATTTTTACAAAAACCTAAAATATAATTATAAAAAAACAATTTAATGTTATTTTTTTTTATTGTTAGTAGTCAAATTATTTTTAGTTTTTATTATAGAAAAATGTCTTTTTTTTGTATAATACGCGCGCAAAGTTAATTTGCATATAAAGAGTCGGAGATTGCCTTACTTGGGTATTAAATTATTTAAATTACTCCTAGATCGTAAATTGCGTCATCAAATAGGTTTTCATAAATATTAAGAAGTAGGTCAAAATATATAAAATGTAAACATGATTATCCAAGTCAAACATTAAATCAAAAAAGCGGATTTTCTAAAGAGATAGGTTTTGGTATTTTTTTAAACCGTCTCTAGAAACGCGGATTTAAATTGTAATTATTAAAAAAAAATTACAAATTCGTAGTCAGACACAATAACGTTGCTACTAAAATTTAAACAACAAATAAGATATCCTTTTTTTTCAAATATTATTTAAAAAAAATTAAATCATTAATGCAAAACATTAAAAAGTATATTTACTACGTAAATAATAATAAATTTTATTAATTAATTTAAGTATAAATACTCATTAATAAATAAATGTAATGGTATAGTTGAGGTTGTGGCAAGTTATACATTGAAACAACTGGCAGCACTATTATTGCAAAGTTATAACTAATTACCTCTTTTAATTATTTAATTAATTTTGTTTAATAAACGCTCACAGACAATCTTTTTTATTAATTAAAAAAACAGATTAAATATTTCTTTGTTTGTATTTGTTATTTTTTAATATGGCAGCTCAAAAAATAAAACCCGACAACATAACTAGTAAGTTCAGTTTGCTTACAATAGATGGCATTACTTCCAATACTCCTCCTTGAGCAACTTTAAACGTAAACTTTCAAAAAAATTTTTTAAATAGAGTTTTAGTTAAAATATTAGCAATTTGTTCTTTAATATTAATGTTAATTAAATTTACAGTCCTTCCAATATGTTAATTAATATTTTTTTTCAATGCTTTTTTCCTTTTTATGAATTATCCTTCTTTAATATGTTACAACATATGTTTAGCTGCTTGATTATTGATATACATATTTGTAGGCTATTTATTTTCAAATGTTTTATTATTCCTCTCATCTAGCACAGGGAGATACCGTTTAAATCTAAAGAAAGCTGAAAGAGAACAAATGACACAACATCGCATGTATCAACGTGTAGATGTATTCTATCACACAAAGAAAAGTTAGAAAAAAGAAGTACATAAATTTACATCAATGCGATCAAATTTTAGATCGTAGGTCAATATCACAGACAATAGTTGATGAAGTAAGTTCGGTTGGACAACACGTCGTGTAAGAAATGAAACTTGTCGGCCTAACTTTTGCATTCCAAAAAAAAATTTACATTTGCAAATTATAACACAAAAATACAAATATCGATAATTTAGAGAACCAGCCCAAGCAACATTTTGTAACCGTGGTTACGTTGTAACCAGTTGCAAATTAGTAACATTAGCACCATGGTAAATAAACCGTTGCAGCAACGTAGCAGCAACTTTCGTAATATACTGAGGTTTCAAATCTATTACAGAAATAAGCATTTTACAACTATGGTTGTAAGTAAGTTTTTCTTAAACCCTTATGTAACTACAGTGTCAATTTAGTGACATTAAAACCTTCATTTCGGTTTCGAGTGTAACAGTCTTGAAACTATGGTTACAAGTGTGAATTTCTAAAACTACACTACAGTGTTAATCTATACGTTCAAACAGCAACAGAAGAAGTGCATTTTACAAGATTTTTATAGGACACATAGTCCATTATCATTATCCAATAAACAGTACTGAAAGTGTTTCTAATTCAAAACTACGTAAGTACAATTATTGGTATATTATATTACTATAATTTTAATCGTGCATTTAAACTACTGTTTCTAATTTAATCAACGTTGAAGAATTAGTTGCCAATTATAAGTAAGCAAATTTTAAATTGATTTTATTTTCTTCTAGGATAAAATAGAATTTGATTGCAAGGACATTACAATATTACACACAGTGATCAGAACGTGTAAATTAGATCGCCATTGCAAACACCTATAATCTTTAAAAAACCACTCGAGATTATGATCATTGAACCGATTATAATTGCACATGTGCATTTGTAGCTTAATACAAATATTTAACTAAGAATTACGTAGACGCATTAAACTATAACATGTGAGGAATATCTTAATCCGCCATGGTCTTTTAACACAAAGACATTTTTCTCTTAACAAAATGTATGCATTTACTATTTACAAAATTTATAAATAATAGACATAATCCGCTTTTATTGAAAATTTTCCGTAAAAACCTGTTTACTGGTACCTACTTGGAACAGCTGTAAAAATTATTTTATTATATCTTTTTTGTTTGAATTTGGTTCTATAAGAAACTATAAAAATTTAAATAATGTACATTTATTATAACTTTGTATATATCTGTATATTTTTATTAATATATTTTTATCTCTACTTTGGTTTTAATCTTTATGATGCAGTTAGTAACTAACATCTTGGATAAGTTGCTTAACAAAGCGGTTATAAAGTAGTTTCAAATAATGGTAATAAGCATATTTTCAAAACAGTTACATAGCAGTTCTGGTAAACGGTAATTACAATGTTACAAATCAATTACAAAACCGTGATGATAAACCATTACAGAAACGATTCCGAATAGGTAAACATGATTTGTAAAAAACCGTTATAGCAACGCTGCAAAACAGTTACAAAGTAGTAATTGCAACGGTTTCAGACACGTTGTAAAACGGTTATAATATTACTGCAGTTGCCTTGCAACTGACCAAATCCGGTATTGACAACGTATCAGGAAAGACTCAGCAACTATTCTGTAACTAAATACCTTACTGAAACCATAGTTGCAAGAGAGTTTTACAACTGTTTTATAACTGATTTTTGCTACTTGGGAGAGCGCACTGTCTAATAATATGTAACACATACAGAAAAAGTTTTATAGTTAATTATGACAACAAATTAATATGTGCGTACAGTCTTGTGTACAACCGACTGGCAACGTAGATTAAAAGAATTAAAGTAGAAAATATAGTACTTAAAATTAAATTTCTCAAAATTTGCGGAAATATAACAAACACGTGTTATCACAAGGAAATTCGGTTCCAACGATTAATCACAAAAAATGCGTTGAGTTTCCCAGCGAAAGTTTTGATTGCTTTAATCAACTTGGCGTGACGTTATCATAGAAATTTTCTCAATAAACAAAATGGGGTTTAATAGCTCCACGTTAAGTGTGAGGATCCGGAAACCGCTAATGGCAATACGGAAAAAATTAAGTAAATTACAAAAAACATAAATCAATGCTTACCCCAGAAAATTTTTTACAAAGCAACAAAATACTGCATCCATCTACGTTATACCATTGATAGTTAGGAAGTAAGCGAACAACAATCCCAAAAAAAGTAAATTGTCTTCCATCAATAATTTGATGTCAAACATTAACGAACTAAAGAAACTACTACCAATGCTGCAAAAGTCGGCGTTCCGGGAATAAGTTTTATACATAACAAATTCCCCCCCAGCAACGTAAAACTTGGTAAGTAGACACTAGCTAAAATCAAGAATAGAAATTAAGCATACGCCAAAGACAACCCTAAAATCTAAAACCAACTTAAACACCCAACCCAAGATAAAACGTAAAGATGTTTTCCCAGATTGCTAAGTATAACCAATCAAACAGCCAAAAGCTCCAACCAACAGAAATGAAATGTCAGAAAACGTACTCGTTGTAAGTCGTTATCAGCCGTTACGCTATAAAAGCAAGAAAGCAACGTAGTCCTATAGACATCATTGAAGGACAATTTTAAGCAAACCAAAAGAAAAAGTAGAAGTATAGAGAAAAGAGAATTTCAGACCACAGTCATGGACAACACCCTAAAATCCCATAAAACCCTAACCCACCCTAAATATAAATCTTAAAACGCAAGAAAAAAAACTAAGTATCACTATCTAACAGATTTTAAATTGTGATGTACGGATTTAGAAAAAAAAATTCAAAACGAAAAACTAAGACGGTTGTGCCAAAAACTCTGTAACAGACGATATGAGATTCTTCTATCAAAAAAACCAAACAGACTCTAAAGTGTCGGATTCGTTTTTCTTTTCGTAGACGTAACAAAAAGGAATGACCAACTTTTCAATACTCAAGTAACCGCCCTAAAAGCAAACTTTAAAAAAAGTCAAGAACAAAGAAAAATGGTTGGCACATAGAAACACCTTATACCCTAGAAGAAGGAAATAAAAAGTAAAAAAATAGTCATTGTACAAATGCGTACCAATTGCTTTCTTTAATCGGAAATTGTACTACATGACTTTAATGCCGACGAGCGGAATAAGAAACCTAAAAAAAGAACAACTAAACTAAACCAAAGTAACAGTCCTACTAGTGACTTACTAATCTTAAAATAGCCAATTAAGCGGCAGCAACTACATACACATAGAAAGGTAGTCTGTTCCGAATTAAGATGGTTAAGCAAAAAAAACCTAAAGAAATTTACCATAAATTTAAGAAAAGAAGAAATTGAGTACAGCAAAATGGAAAAAAAGTTATTGGGAAGTATCCCAGTTATAACTAACAAAATACCGCCAATACAGTCAGAAAACAGCCAAATGTCAAAATCTGATTGCTAAAATTTACGACGTTTGTGACGTCGGTGAAAAAGAAGTGAACGTTTAGAAACAGAAGGCGAAGTACAATTAGAAACATAGAAATGAGTAGTTACTGACATGAGAGAAACGTTCGCAAAAGTCCTTTGAGCTAGAACAGAATGAGCAGACGATAGAAAACCAGCAGTAAAACGATCGCACATTAGATTTAAACTAAGCCCTTTCTGTAACCGACAACCGGACAGTACCAAACGTACTCCGCCACTATACGTCTCACCTGAGGGTAATAGAAAAGATGCCGAAGAAGAGCTAACGTCTTGGCAACACTACGATGACCAGAAGTAGAATGGACGTGATGATCATGAATAGTAGGTTTACGTTGGTCGTTCGGAACTAATAGCTTTCACAGCTGCTTATCGCCAACTTGTATTTCTTTGCACAGAACACCTTGGATTACTAACCAACGAGAAAATCGACAAAAAGACGCAGACACTTTACACGTTAACAGATTATACCGGTAATCTTCGAAACCGAAACTTCAAGAAAATAAGCAACCGGATTAGACAACGACTGGTGTTCACTTGCGTTAACCGAGGATGTCTTAAAGAAATAGTTTGAAAAGGCGTAAGTGGTTTATACTTGTTTATGAAAGCTTTGGATTGAACGAGCTGTTTTCAATACCTTATTAATTCTGCAAACGTAGACTTACTGATACCAAGGAGGGAGATTAGGATTAAGTATGGTGGTAACGTACATCCCGATGTATTCGGTAGCTCGCATCGTACGCTTACAAATTGTCTCCATTAAGCGATTGTCGTAATCTTTCAAGAAAGCAAAAAACTTTGGTTTGTCCTAAAAACAAGAAAAACTTGCCAGACAAAACCTCAAAAGCTGAGAGAAAAAGTTGATGCTGTGAAACACCACGACACAAACGCAATTTGCCAATCCAAAGAAGAAATTTTATAAGTAAAGAAGGATCTTCACCAGAAAACGTAACGTTCCAGTTTTCTGCATCCGAGTCCAAGGAAGTAAGAAGGGGTGGTTCTTTGTCTGAGTAATACATATTTAAAACAATGAAACCTAAAACAAAAATTACTCAATTAAAATAGAAGGAATTATAACTACACACACAAAATCAAAACCTAGACAGTGAGATGCCAACTCTTGTTACAAGAATTTTTTAGTAACTTAATTGCTAGCGACTAAATCAGTTTGATTTGGTGATTGGTTTGTAAGTTTCGATGTGCTAATTAAAAAACATTTTAAAAAGCACGAAAACCGTGAAAGATTGGGATGGGAAATACCGTTTTAATCTATCCAAAGCTGAAAGAAAACAAATGACAAAATTGTAACAAGGAGTATATTCATTTTATGACAGAAAGAGAAGTTAAAAAAGAGAAAAAGATAAATTTACATAGATCAGTGACATTTACCACTCTAAAAATGCAAACTAGAATGTCTTGCAAAACGTCAGTTTTTTGGGTTTTTCAACGACAATACAGCAAAGGACCAGAGTTCTACTTCCAGTTTTGACTCTCAAGGAAAGACTAGGATCATGCCTAAAAAGTCTGGGTGTTTAAGTACGACGCGGTTTAAGCCGAAAGTCGCTTATAATCATCAACAAATTAATTATAGATGATATACTTAACCCTACAGTTAGGCAACACACTGTACTATAAAACAAATATTTTAAAATTACGCTTTTAGGTATGAGATTGATGCAACATACTAGTGATTAAATAAGAATGGCGCAATGCATATCAAGCCCCAAGCTTGAATAATTTAAATGTTAAATGACACCAAATATTTTTGATATCAAAAAACATATACGAACGGCAACAAAATGTAATAAAAGGCAAAGAACTACTTACGGCTGACAATTCTTTCTTAGTACTAGTTTGGTGCAACCTTACCTAAAATACTATACACTTGTTTTATGGCGTAAATCAAATGTAAAATCAATCAATGCTTGTGAGAAAAATTGCTGAGGTATAATATACGCTTACGTTCTGCGGTTAAATTTATTTTTTTGTCGTTTCTAGCATTTACTACTACATAATAAATTTGTTCATTTATTTCTACTTAGTTACATGTCAACAATGGTATTGACTATTTTGTACGTTCTTCTCAATCCAAATTTTATTAATTAACAGTGTTTTTCGTTACTTTTTTAAATCATTCTGAACTAAACTTAAAATAGTATACAAAATCGGAATAAAACGCACGTTGTGCTTCAGAATTGCTTGTAACCAAATTAGCTCTATTTTTCGTATCACGGCATTATATTTGTTTATTTATTTTTTTACATTTTAGGGATGTTTGTATCTTTACTAGTACTCGTAACAGGTAGTAAACCGTAAGTAACCTTTTACGTTTTAATTACATTTTACTGTCTATCGTATGTACGACGACTGAGCATACGGTTGTTTGTTATCAACTAGTTTATGTATAATTTAAGGTTCAGATTATTCAAACTCGGAATTTGATTTGATGTGTGCCATTCTTTTTCAATTTAGACGAATTACACTTGTTAAATAGAAATTTTAAGATTATAAACCTTCTTACTGTAATTGTTTAATAATACAATGTGTTTCTTCATTCGAAAGTTCAGTTTATCTGTAAGAATCGTAGTTAGTTTTGTTTTGTCATCATTGCATGCACTGGCAAGATTTTTATTCATGTCTTTTATCGGGTGCAGTTTAAAAAAGGGCAAGTTAGACAACTCAAAAAAAAAAAAGTTTTGGAGGATCGGAAAATAGTATAGGAATATTTTAAAAACCAAAAAAAACTTGTAAATAATGGTCTTTAAACGATGGCAACACGGCTAGGCGGTTTTTTAGAAGCTTCCAAGTATCAGCAAAAATTACAAAAATTGATGAAGGGCTAATCAAAAAATGTTGCGTAGTATTGGAAGATCGTTTTTTAGATTATATTTATGGTACGTGCCTACTTTGATGCGGAAGATTTTGCTTCTAATAAGACAGCTTTCTAAAAAAAGCGCAAAAATGTTGTAATAAGAACTTTGTCTAGAAAAACTCACACAAGAAAGACTTCAAGATTTCTATATAACATCTGTCAGGACGTTGCTTCTTAAATTTAAAAGAAATCTATCTTATGAAGTTTTATAGCTTTTAGTTCCACTAAACAAAAATTTGAGGTTTTAGTTTACAAGATGTTTAGGACAAATGAAACGAAACGTTGTCAGATATTGTCGACAGTGATTGACATCGTTTAACTTGTACTTTTTTCTATAAAACAATTTGAAATGTCAATATAAGTTTCTGTATCATTTACAACATTGTAAAAATATTTTTTTATTAATAAAAGATTTGGTCCACATTTGATGGTTGTTCGTCGCACTGTGCAGCGACTGCAACCTTTATCTATGCGCGTATCGATTTAAGAAGCTTCCATTTTAGTATATTCTGCGATGACTAAATCATTGAAATTCTTCACTACTCTCTGGAATACGCGACATCGTATCATTTTTAATTGCCGACACCTTTCACGAATTCGCTAACATGGTTAACCTTGTTAATAAAAAATATTGCTTTAAAAATGTGAGGTGATACCCTATCTTAGTTACGGTTTTTATATTTAAAACAATTCAAAATGCTAAAATTTTAGATTGTCAGTGATAAAAATTGTGTCCGTTAGTGTTATTTAATGCATCTCCAATTATTTTAAATTAAAAAAATAATAATTAGTGGAAAATTTAACTAGACCCAGTATTGTTATATGTAATTTAATATTACTGTAATATAACAATGATGTATACTCTAACACCTTTAATTACAGAAAATTATTTATTATGAAGTAGAACAATGCAATGGTCAATAATAATAGTTCGTATTGTATCAAATAAATTCAAATTTGTTGTAATTAATATTTTATTATAATTTTAAATTTATGTGTAAATAACAATTAAATTTAAAAATGAAACTAACGTTTCCCAGTTAGGGTATTCATATGCAAAAATTATCTAATAAATAATAACTATCAAAAAACAAATTTTACGTTTGGTAAAATAACGCAAGTACAAAAAAAAATGTAGTTCAATTTAAGAAACGTGTAAATCTGAAAATAAAACGCTAATAAAAATGTTTGTAAAAGCGATAAAGTTTTTAAGGAGTTGTAAACCTACATAAAATCAACACTTAAGATTCAATTATTTAATTAATACTAAGCAAAAAATTAGTTTATGCGTATAGTAATGTTACACAAAAGGCTAATAAAGTTAAATTATGTATGTTTTTTGAAATGTTGCAGCTTGCAAAAGAAAATTTTATAATTAAATGCTACTTTCTCGTGTTGTAAGTAATTTGTTTTACAATGGCAGAACTGCAAGACCCCTAAATTAGATTTTACGATTGCAGTAGTAAAAACTAATTAATGCAGACCAATTCGCTTGTTCAGTCTGAGTTACTGTTTAAATCCTTCAGTTTTTAGTATTAATGCGAAACATTTAGTTGCAAAGTAAGTTAAGCTCTTTACAATTGTCATGTAAATATTTTAGTACTTAAATGTTACTTACTTGTGTAGCAATTACGTTTCTATCTTGTTGATAAAATTTGTGAAGCTTACCTGAAAACAAATAAAAAATATTTTTATTATAAAAACAAAACGCATATAAAAGTTGTGTATTGTATTTGATTAAATAAAATCTATCTTAATAAAAAAAACATTTGTTTTATTATAACTTTCTAAACGAAAACAGTACTATTTGTAACAATGTAAACATTCAAAAAAATTACAGAACATTATAATAATTAGAAAAAAAACCGATTTATTAAAATCTTAGTTTTAATTTTATAAACAAAAAAATATTATTTACTCTGTAAAACATAATTTAAATAATTGGCAACAATAATATAGTTTATAGAATATTTAAGTTTTTTGTGCATAGATGCTATAGGCTTTTTGGCAAATAGAAATAAAACAAACAATATGGATTTTAATAACAACAAGGTTATTACAATATTATTTATTATTAAAAGTTCAGTTTTTAAGTTTATTTGATATTAGTTTTAAAATTTTGTTTTAATTTATATGTTATTAGATTTAATGATCTCTAGAACAAATGCTACAAAGGTTCTTGGTTTGATAATAAATGAAAATATGAGCTGGAAAGATCAAATACAATCTGTTATAAAAAAAATTTGACCAATAATTAGAGTGCTTTCTAGAATTAAATATTTTACATCAACCCATGTTCTCAATATAATTTATAACTCATATATACATCCATATTTTAGTTATTTAAATTCGATTTGGGGTGGAGGTCCTTTAGTACATTTGAAACCATTACAAATATTGCAAAATAAAGCGTTAAAATTAATACACAAAGAACCATATTTTACTGCAACAAACAATCTTTACATAAATCAAGAGATTTTAAATTTAAAACAGTTACACATAAATGAACAGTGTTTACTAATACAAAAAATAAAACTTTAAAAATTAAAAATTAATATTAAATATTCAGTTAATAACCAAAGACACAACCATTACACTAGAACTTACCAATATATTCATATTGACTCAATAAGAACAAACAAAAGTAAAACTGACATTACTAAAAATGGAGCTTTAATTTACAATCAATTACCAGAAAATGTTAAAGAAATTAAAAAAATACCTAAATTTAAGTTTGAATTAAAAAATTACATTAAAAAAAGTATATTATAGTACCTTTGTTAATTTTGTTTGTAGAACTAAAATCATTTCATCTAGAATAGATTATTTTTTAATTGTAGGAACTGTGTAACATGAGTTACTCTCGCACACAAATTGTATGTTCCTTTTCAATAAATAAATAAATAAATAATAGATTAATTAAAGAAAATTTTTGTTTTGGAAAAATTGTGACGAATGAGACAAAATAAAAATGAATTAGACAATAGTCACTACTTCTTATATAAATATCATTACCAAGCAGGCTTAGGTAAGCTCATGTAAGACGATAGGTAGCTTAATTCAGACTTGAATAAATTCAACGTGACTTAAAATAATTCGACGGGTAATTTGTAAATTATACATAAGCAAATAGTTTTTTAATACATTACTTGACTTTAGGTTCAAGGTCTCAACTGCCATATAGAAAATCTTTAACAAAAAAAAAACGTCTGGAGGTTAATGACTGGTTCTCTCCATCGACATCAATGAATGAATTTCTCCTAATTAATAATTGGCTGAGAGAAAAAACCATTTAACCTGCAACCGCGCATATAATAAGCTACCGGTTTTGCGTGTTACCAAAACTTGGCTTGCTTGGCAACACGGAAACTATCTAAAATCGAAAATTGTAATACGAATGCAACCCGTGGAAACTTGAATTCAACTATAAAAAAAGGATTTTGAATCATTCTGAATCTTAAACGTTGCGTTGCTGTTTTTTTATTAGAAAAAAGGCTTTTCAGTAATTTTGTCTTAAACGCTAGTTATTTGGAGTTTATAAAAATCTATTTAGATTCTAATCATATGTCGCTAATAGCAGAATCTGAAATTAAAATGAACACGCTTACTGTATTTCACACCAACTAGAAAGTTTTATCTAGGAAACTAAGAGTTGTTTTCGATGCGTCCGCAAAGGCGTCTACAGAACTTTTGCTAAACGACACGCTAATGATCGGACCTAAACTGCACGAAAATATTTTTTGGTTTTATTAAATTTTTTGTTTTTCAGCCGCTTTGATTTGAGATTTTAAACAAATTTTTCGACAAATTATTATTGCACTTGGCCAACAATATTATCAAAAAATATTATGGCGTTTTAACAAAAATCAAGCCTTATACTGTCCTTACTTAAACCAGTTCAGGACCATTTTCTATGTACTTCAGTTTGTTACTGAAATTGCTGCTGCCTATTTTCAGACTAAATTTTTGTTTGCCCCGAATATTTGATTTCCTAGGCACCAAACTAAGCCCACTTAAAAGTTATATCTGGTCTATGCTTCTATGTGATGCCAAATTTTGGGTCTTGACGGAAGCGTTCACAAAAAAGCTTGAGATCTTTGAGATGTGGTTATACAACAGAATTCTTAGGGTTGATCATGTCTTCAAAATATTTCTAAATGTGCTTTTAAAAAAACCAAGATAATAAGACAAAACACTGGTCTCCAAAAAAATATTTTTTATCAAGCCTTGACACTATTCCGGGTGATTCTTATGTAAAATAACGTCCTGAATCCAAATATGTCTTCTGTTTTCTTCTATCACCCACCATTTTCGAGGGAGCCCCAAATCTCTAATTTTACCACTTTTCGATAAATTAATTATAATTTATTTATCGAACGATAATAATTACCCAAGCAACACATTGGTATAAAAAACATCTAAATGTCCGGCTAATAGACATTTATTAGACATTAAAACGTTTTTAAACGCGTTATTAACGTTTATTAGACGGACATTTAGACGTTTTTTGTACCAATGTGTTGTTTGGGTATTATAATAATAAATATATGGACATGAATTTAATTTAAATGGAAAAAAAAACTATTTTAGCTATAAACAGTAATAAATAAAAAGATATTCATCGTTACTTGGTGCTTGCTTTCCTTTTATACCCTGAGGTACAGCTCTTTCGTTTCAAAAACCAGCAGTACTCCGCCAACAAGCTTGCATTCCACTTCCCTGAAAATCTCTTCTCCAGACTGCTCCTAAATTTTCAGGGAAAAAATCCAGACGCGAGTGAAAGAAGTGAACTTTAAGAGACATGTTACATCCTATGTCCTTGTACGCTAAAAGCAGTTCCTCGACGTGAGCGACATAATCTTCACTTTTGTGGTTACCCAGGAAGTTTTTACAAACGTTTTGAAATGCAAACCAAGCTCGTTTTTCTTTTCGATTTCGATCAATAAACGTCGAATCTTGGAAGAGTTGTCTAATCTGGGGACCAACAAAAACGCCTTCTGTGATTTTAGCTTCGCTAAGACGAGGAAATTTAGTTTTCAAAAATTGAAATGCGCCACCTGTATTGTCCACTGCTTTCACAAACTGCTTGATTAATCCAAGTTTCATGTGTAAAGGTGGTAAGTAAATATTTTCCTTCGGAACCAAAGGATTGTGGACGACATTTTTCTGACCAGGAATAAGATTTTCTCGCAGAGGCCAGTCCCGCACGATGTAATGTTTATCTCGGGTTCGGCTATCCCATTCACAAAGGAAGCAGCAATATTTTGTGAATCCTGATTGCAGACCCGTGAGTAGAGCAACAACTTTTAAGTCAGCGCAAAGTTTCCACTTATAATCATGATAACTAATTTTATCAAGGATTCTGAAGATGTTTTCGTACGTTTCCTTCATATCAACAGAGTATGCAACTGGAACTGATGGAAAGTCATTCCCATTTGCCAACAGCACAACTTTTAAGCTTGTTTTTGATGAGTCTATAAACAGTCTCCATTTGTCTCAGTCACATGGCATCTGTAGCTCTGTCATCAATAAATTTGCATTAGGGCAGAACACTAAACTTTTATCTTTTGAGAAAAAACAATTCAGGGTTGCTTGTCTGGTCCTGTAAGAAGATATTTTTACTCTCTTTTCTAAGAGATTCCACTGTTGAAGTCGCGATCCTAGGAGCTGAGATTTAGTCTTGGGTAACTGCAAATCCCTGACAAGATCATTTAATTCCGATTGAGTGAGGAGGTGAGGTTGCCCAGAAACTAAATCTGCGGAATACTCTTCATCATCATTGAACGTATCATTCGAAACTCCAGGTTGTGGCTCAGAGTATTTTAAATCAATTTTCGGCTCTAGAGTATAAGTGTTTGGGGGCTCTGGGATTGGCAAAGTATCGTTATGAGAAACAGGTCTTAGAGCTGACGGAATATTGGGATACTGAATTGAATGCTTACTTTTGCTCGAAAACCCGACGGTGGAAGTCATACAAAAGTAACAATCTGTAAGATGACAGCGAGGTTTACGCCAAACCATAGGCACAGCTGATGGAGCTCAAATCTTGTCCTGGTCGCCAACTTGACAATCAAAGTACAATTTATAAGCTGTTTTAACAAGCGGAGAAAGGGGTTTTTGTTGCTCTTTTAAAGTTAATTCCCCTCAGACATAGCACAAGCTATTGGGATGATTTTTACATTCGCGTGGCATAATTAAACAGTAATTCAACGCCCGACATTAACCACAAATCACACTTAGTCACTTGAAAAAATCCGGAGTAAAAGTAGTTTTACTGCTTTACACAAATGAACAAAAATGAACACAAAATCCAGCACGTTTAAAACGTCGGCAAGTTAACTCTGCAACAGCTATAGATGTACTGATCGAAGCAGTTAAGCAAACAATGTAATATGCTATAATGAGAAGAGTAATGCAAGTTCAAGCCTGTCGAAAATTCCTGTTCAAACCTGCATGTGGTATTGAGATCGGCAGCGTCGTGCAGTGAATCTTCCTAACTGTTTATTGATATTTTTTTACTGTTCTTATATATTTGTATTTTATTGTTGTTTCTATATACATTTTATAGCAAAACTTTTGGCATATACTTTGGTATCAATTTTATTACCTGCTTTGGGATGTTTAACGGCTATAAGTTCAAATTCTAAAAAAATGCAAAAAATAAAATAAAAATGGGGTCGCCCAAAATAGGTGGGTGATCGGTAAAAACGGAGCACATTTTTGGATTCAGGAGGTCATTTTACAAAAGGATCGTCAAAAATGGTATCAGGGCCAATTTTCATGCAGACCAGTATAAACACAATGAGAAATCAAAAGAAATATGGTCTGCTCTGATTAATACTTCAAGGAAAAATTCTAGGCAAAAGGAGGCACGGAATCTCCTGGTTGAAAAACCTTAGAACTTGGTTTGCTATATTTACACGAACCTTAAGTTGCCTTGTCTGTTGCCGACATCCGGCACGGATAGGCACTCTCAGAAGAAGATGGTGTGTCCAGTTCACCATTGCTAGCTAATGCAAGAATTAGCAACAACTTTTCAATTGCAATACGAAAACGCATCATGTGTACCATATTTCAGCATAAAATTTATCTTAATGGTACCTATACTATACGGAGCTGAAAATATTCAATCCGCAATAAAATTGCAACACTAAGTAATGCAACTAATTTATTTAAGTTAAGCAAATGAGAAAGCATTTACTCAACTTCTCAGCAGCTTCCAATCGTCAAAAGAGACAACCACTTTTGGGTATGATAAAAAAAGAGTCATTTACAGTTAAAGTTTTAGGAATAAATGGATATATTTGCTCATTCGTGCTTACCACACGTAAGGCGCTAACAAAGCGACATATACTTTCTGAAATATTGCGCATATACGAGCAGCCATAGATTTTTTGCTTTTACCGGTTGTTGCTTATATATCTATGGGATATCTTGAGACAGAAACTTTATCAACATTTTATCTAAAACCCAATTGCTGGTACAAATACGTTGATGATACATTTGTCATTTGGTAACATAGTCCTTCTACGCTCAATGAGTTTCTATGTCATTTAAACTCAATTCATCAGAATATTTGGTTTACTATTGAATTAGAAAACAACTCTATTCACCATTTTTAGACGTTTTAGTTAATAAAACAAACCTATACACATAGATATTTAAATGGACTATATCATCATAATCTCTCTAAAAAATTGTCAGTAGCTAATTCCTTAGTCTACAAAGCTATTTCTTTGTCAACTTCAAAAAAAAAGGCAAATAATCGAATCAAGATGTTAGCAGCAAACAATTATAATAAAAAAAGTATTAAACAATCTATTACAAAATTTACGTCTGCCAAACCAAGAGTAACAGCAAAATCTATGTCTCAACCAGTCTCTATCGTCTACCTTATGTCAAAGGTACCACGCAACGTATAAGAAAAAATTTGTCTAAGCAAAACATTTTTACTCGGTTTTTTACTTTTCGTACATTGAGTCTACTTTTCAATCTGACGGCGTTTATGGCATCGCTTGCTTTTGTGGTCGTGCATAGATAGGAAAAACGTGTAGATACGTGAGAATTCCTATTAAAAAGCATCTAAGCTGTAATCGTCTTAAACAATCTTTGAAGTCAGCGGTAGCGGAACAGGTTCTAGAGACGGATCATCAAATTATGTTTAAAAACACTAACATTTTGGGAAATGTTTCTAATGACTACCAACGAAAAATTAGGAAATCCATTATAATAATTCAAAATCCTTTTAATATTAACCGAAATTCTAGTTTTTTTTTACTGAAGATTTAGAAACGGTAGGCGGTCTATAAAAGCGATATTTTACGGCTTCCGGGCTTTGAAGGTATCCACTGCGACGTGTAACAAAAACTCAGCTTGTGTGGTGACGACAACATAAGAATTATCCAGAATAGAAACTTGTATAGAGTGCAAATAAACTAGTAAGTTTCTTTACATCAAAACTGTCAATTTTAGACCTTATCGGCAGCAATACCGTCGAGAAACCAGTGCAGGCGTAAATAACGACATGTAATAAATTGTTCATTTTTTTAAATTAAATTTTAATACAAAGTCAAGTAAGTTAGAATTACTTAGAAAGTGAAAACTATTGAGAATGTGGTTTAGCAATGTAACATTAAAAGTACTTAGTAAAGTAAAAAATAAAAGTGTACGGGAACAGTCAACGGTAAAAGTCTGCAAGTGTGAACGGTAGCAAGCCAGCGCAGACTTGATGCGTTGCAGTCAAGAAAGCAAATTTATGAACACCGAAGCCAGAAAAATTAATAAAAAGAACTAAAAAACCGAGTGATTGAAGCTTTTTGAAGACGTAGCAGAAATTACTACTCCGCTATCTTATAAGAACCAGTTTCGCACTTTACTAACATAATCGTCGTTTGCCAACATAATTTTAATTTGGTAGATAAAAATGATTTTAAAATAACCTCTCCTTTAAAGACGACCCACACTACCAAAATATATGATTTCCAGTAAGACACCTTACATATTCCGCTAGGCTTCGATGTGTTAGTTCAGATATTTAAGGTATCTTTTGTATTTAATAAATTTATGTATCGTTGGGTTCCAATTTTGTAAAGGTTTTGTTATTCATGTATAGTAGGGAAATATAAATTTGTTTGGTACATTTTCTTTTATTATTGCAAAAAATTGAGTCTAGGTTGACCCAAAAATCCTGGGAGCAAAAATTCTCATTTATTAATAAACAAACAGTAAGTGAAGCAAAAATTAAGATTTATAAAATTTAAAATAAGAAAATTCATTTCGCGTTACGTAGATTGAGTAAAACCTAGATAAAGTCTATCAGAACCCATATTACTCGTGTTATAAGTATCCAAATTTTGACATACAAAAAGTTTTACACTTTTCTCGCTCAATTTGGATCCGTAATAAATTCGCGACTGCGTTAGCAAGTCCAGATCCAAACTTTTTACAGGCATTAACAGCTAGCCTTTTTTTTAATTTGGTGCTTTTGAATGCCACTTTACCTTAGCCGCTAGCAACTGCTGCGACTTGAACTTATGGAAAAGGTAGAGTAATAAATATTTTCACGCGTTGCAACAGCGCTAACGTTAATGCTTTAATCCTACAAAAAATATTACAATTGAGTTGCTTGTAATCATAAGAGAGAAAGTAAAACCTTGTTATGTTAGGAATGTGATATATTAAATCCGTTTAGCGCTATCTACGCCCAACAAGACTTTCATAATTAAATTATTTCACGCAATTTCATGTGAATTTTGTGTCTATCTGAACGAAAGCCTATTTGGAGTAAATTGTTATATTTTTTGTATTGGTGGTTTAAATTGATTTTTTCATAATTGTGTATAGCGGGTTTCTACACCTCTACATGTGTTCCTTATAAGTGGAGTTGGTAAGCACCTGTTACAATTGGAAAATTTCTATCGCTGAAGTTCAAAGGGTTGAATACCATCATGTTGGATAAAACAATTTATCCAAGTTGCGAAGTTAATTAGAGGAAAGCTCTGCGCATTAGTTTTATTTCAGTGATTGTATGAATTAAAAACAGGATTTATGTGTGATAACGACGTATGTACGTTTTCTTTTGGGTTAGATCTCAATTGAGTTTTAGGTAATACTAGTACATAATTAGCTAATCACTTACTGAATAAAACATAACTGTAAGTATTACACTTTTACTTTAATTTTTTATATCATCGATTTTCGTACTTTTGTAATTTAATTTAAGAACATAGTCACTCCTTTATGTGTAAAAGTTAGACCGACTAGGTTACTTTGCTGTACGACGTGTTTTCCAGTCAATGGCGTAATTTATACTTGACCTGTAATATCAACACATGTACTAGTGTTTAAAAAAATTATAAAATTATACTTATGTACCTTCTTCGTCCTCTTTAACTACTGTCTCTGATAAAATAAAAATATCTTCTGTGCTATCACTGCTGTCGTCTAATTTGTTCTTATCGACTGAGGGTAGATTTAAACGGTGTCTCCCTTATTTAACCTTTCATCGTTTTGGCGCACTTTTAGATTTAGTTTGTAATTGATCAGCACGAAACCTGCGACTTTACCTCCGGGAACAACTGATTTAGCCGTCGTCTTCTTTTTTTGTTACGAGTAAGCCAGCGTTACAAATTTGAGGTCCAATGTTGGCCGGTAACTTAGTTGTTCTTAAAGATAGAGTCGTAGGGTTTGTAATATGTTAGATTATAAACTAAATCTAAAAAACGCCAAAACGATTAAGGAGACATCGTTTAAATCTACCCGCAGCTGAAAAAGAAAAAATAGCACGACAGAAGTGATAGTATAGAATATATATTTCTTTTATCATAAACAGTAGTTAAAGAAAACGGAGAAGGTACATAAGTAAAATTATATAAATTTTTCAAACACTAGGAGATGAGTGGCAAAGCATAAGTTACGCCCTCGAGTAGGCAACACGCCGTATAGCAAAGTAACGTAGTCGGTCTAATTTTTGCAGGATTGACTTTACATTCTTAAATTAAATTACAAAAGTACGAAAATCGATCTAGAGAATCAAAGCGCACCAGATAATAATATGACACAACAAAAAGATTTTAACATTAATCGTGATTACAAGCTAGTATGTACGTATAGTCGACTGACCATCAAACGATTAAGAATTAAAGTAAACATGTAATATTTACAGTTATGTTTTATCTAGTAGGGGATTAGCTAGTTCCGTACCAGTATTACATAAAACTTAAAACTGTAAATCTAACAAAAGAAATCCTATATACAGCGTTATCACAACTAAATCCTCTTTTTACAATCACTGAAAATAAGCGATTGCGCAAAGCTCCCCTCTAATTAGCTTTGCAACTTGGGTAATTGTTTCCTCCAATATGATTGTATCCAACCTTTTGAATTTCAGCGACGTGATGACGACGATGAAAATTTTGCAATTGCAACCGGTGCTTATTAACTCCACAGATAAGGAACACAGGTGGAGATATGGAAACCCGTTATAGACAATTATGTAAAAATGTTTTTAAGCCCACAATACAAAAAATATAACGATTTACCCCAAATAGGGTTTTGCTCAAATTGAAACAAAATTTAATAAAAGCCTTGTTGGGCGTAGACACCGCTAAACGGAGGTGTTGCACAAACTTACCAAAAGAAATAAAATCACGTTTTTAAAATTTGACGGTCAACCACAAAAAATGGGGGTGTCGAGGATAAATATTATACTAAAAACTTTTTAATATACCACATTTTTAACATAACAACCTTTGTGATGACAGTTGATTAGAGTTATTAAGTTACACCCGGCTTTTGCTTCGAACTTAAACTGTGCTCTTTGCCTAATAATTAATTTTGTTTCTAGTTTTTTTCTTAAATATTATGTTTGGTTTTGTTTATCAAAAAACGGTTTCTTTTCTGATAATTTTTTTTCGTTTTTAGGATTTGTTACATAAAATTGTTACCACCGTGTAAAGCTTTAGTTTATAATTAAATTATATTAAAAATAAAACATTTTTTTAACGTGCAAAATAGTGTGGAGCGAAAAAAAATATTTTTTTATATGAATAAGCTTAGGTGTGCAAAAGTTGTTACTATATACCAGTAGATTGCCATTAATTGTTTTTTTCAACTTTTTCAATTTTTAACGGTGCCACAACGACCTTGAATGTTTACGAATGAGATAATAGATTTAATGAATTAATGTTTTTTTAAATAGTTGTTGATATCAAATGTAGATTAACTTGAGCTCAAAGGTATGAAAAGGAACACAAAAGGGATCTTTTTAGGGGGGTTCAATATTTTTAAACGACTCATAATTTATCATGTCGTAGTATTCTTGGGCCTCAAAATTTAAGACAAGAACTTTAAACTGGCGTATTGAGTTAGACTTCTCTTGCTCTCTTGCACGTATTATTCGACAAAGGGCAACGTTCCGAATGATTGGTCTTTTATCTTTGATCATGGCCAATAATATGTTCTTTGTGCGTTTTTTTGGATAACTGGATTAACTACATCGCTCAAATGTTTTAGAAGATACCTAGTTAATGAGATGAGTTTCCACAAGTGTCTTGGACCTTCCCAGCAAGCTGATTTAACTTTAATCCTAAACTAGACCGGTACAATGAGAAGATTTTGTGAGGATTCATTTGAGGAAACATATGTATAAACTAAGTATTCGACTGGCAGTTGTGAGCCAGCGAGAGTGTGACATTGGCCCAAGTTGAATATTTGCCAGATATATACTGTATTCACCTGATGTAACAGCAAGAACTATTT
This sequence comes from Aquatica leii, assembly GCA_035610365.1. Classification (NCBI taxonomy): domain Eukaryota; kingdom Metazoa; phylum Arthropoda; class Insecta; order Coleoptera; family Lampyridae; genus Aquatica; species Aquatica leii. The sequence continues at coordinate 103,807,311 of CM069436.1, read as the reverse complement.
TATACAAATATTTCTGATCGTTACGTAGTTCCTTTAAATCAATTTCCGGCAGGTGAGATCCTTCATGTCCTTTAATCGGTTTAAATTTTATAACGGGTAGAGCGCATTTTTTTAAAGCTATACCAATTGGCCCACTAAATGATTTAGGACCATTTGTTGCGCCGTCTAAACTAGTGAAGAGATGTCTCAGCGGAAGTTCATTTGTGTGCAACAAGCACACGAACCAATGGAGAGATTTTTTGTAATGGAGCTCTAACTTCCTTATCACACCATTTCCGTATCCGGTATTAACGTTTGTACCATCACATCCTATTGCAATTAGTTCTTGAGTGTCATATTGTTTCAGTAAACAGTAATCTGTAATAGCTTTTGAAATACTAATAGCATGTCCTGATGTAGGAGTAACATATCCTTAATATTCGGAAATTGGTTCCTGAAGGATCACAATATGTTCTTCAATAGCTGTTACTAGATGATGTGCTCCATCTTTTATAATAGTTTTTCTGGATGGATCCTTCTTTTTGTCAAAATAGGTCGGTCTTAGTACTAAATTTTCTCCACCATCAGATTGGAATTTACTCATACATTTTTGTCTCTTACGTCTCATTTTACTACGATCGATAACAGACGCTGTATCGTTTTCAGTAACAATACCTAAATGTTGTAGTAACGCAGAAGAAACAGCAGCAGCACTACGGTCGGAAAGACCCCATCGATCACATTCTCGAGCTACTGTTGGCAGAGTTTTACGCATTTGAGCATATGTTATTGTTAATTTCGATTAATCGAAGCACGAGATTTGTTGAAAATCCCAGATGAAGTAGAGGGAGTATTATTATCTTTCAATAAAGGCAAGTCTAAATCTACAGTATGATCATCTGACAAACTATCGCCTAACTCTACGGATCTGTTGGTTCTTTCTTTATCGGGTTTGTCAAATTTCTGCACTTTAGAACTGTTGGCTTCTTGTAGTGATTTTTCTTGTTTCACTTTTCTTTTTTCCCGTTCTTGTAGCTGTTTTGTCATTTTGTTATCAATATTTCCTATCATCATTTTTCTGATAGCTCTTTGGTCAGTTAGAAACACTCTCTCCATTACAGGAACTTTTTTGTTTTTTTCGCAAATGCATTTTTTGTAAGTTTTACATTTGCAATATGCAATGTCGAACTAAACTTTCGATTTATCTTTAAACTCTTCGATTTTCTTTATAAAACTGAGAACATTGGATTGTTGTTTGAAGGGTTTCATGAGATTTCTGTATTTACAGTGGTAATCACGGATCCAATAATACGTTCAGTAGATGTTATAGGTATTGACGCTTTCTTCCATAGTGTTTCGAGAGAAGGGACGATAATTTTGAATACTTCTGAAAACGTTGGCTCTTTTAACTGACCTTCCCATTTCAAATTGTTACGAGTAAATATATACTGTCGCAATATATCACCATATGTGGGTAAAACATTTTCATTAAATGATACTCCAACTCCAAGTAACGGACAATTACTGTCTTTTGCACGTGTTAAAGTTGGCATTTTTTGTTTATTACTTGCTATAATTTAAAAACAAAAGAAATATAGTTATAAAATCAGTTTTTGTGGCCGAGCATTTCATTTATAAATAAAAGATAAAACTGGAAAATGTGTGTGATATTAGCCGTAATTCTTCGACATTCAGTAATATTGTGGCACTTCAACGAATCTGTTTGAAGTTACTAAATTTTTTTAGGGCGTTACTGATAACATAAATATTTAATTTTTGTCCCAAGTTAAACTACATTTTGAACAAAACAAAAATTAAATAAGCATTGATTTTTGCGTAACTTTGATTTTTTTTACAACTTTGAAGGTCGTCGTGGCACCTCAAGATATAATTTAATTTGTTTTAAATTCAAAAGTTGAAAACAGTATACCATGTAACAACTTTTGACCACCCAAGTCTTGTCAAACTTAGAAAAAAAATTAAAAACGCAATATTTTCGTTCCTCCCTAAGTGCAAAATCCATTTTGGAAACATAGAAATTGTATCGCTTAAAACACTGTCCAAGACGCATAGAATGCACATGTTCTTTTTGTGTCTCACAATATTAAAAAATTTGTGCCAGAAAACTTTGCGGTTTTGTGTTGTGCGGAAAAACGACTGTGTATCAACAGCTAGGCGTAACAAAACCATGACGATTAACTGGTGAGCTGTAATGTAAACAAAACGCACGTAACAAAACTTTAATTTTTAACAATGCTTATTTTAATTTTAACAAGATTTAAGAGATTTTTAAATGTATTTTCCTTCAGACACTTCTACTCAAAAATCGATTGACTTTGAAAACATAGGTTTAGGTAAATTTGGATCTATTACTTTGTGGCTCTATAGTTTTTTTCGTCAGTATGTAACTATTATTTTTTTATGCTATTAGTAAGTGACAGTATATTTTTAAATTTAAGAATAGAGTTACTTCATAGCTGTGATGTTTAAGCCTGTTGGAGTTATATGGTGAGATTCCTATGAAATTGGCGATTATTATACACTTATTGTGTTGAATATAGTCAAAATTAAGCTATTTTAATTTATTAACAAAATTATACATACATTGTCTATCTTTGGTTATGCGTTATTTATTCCATGTTAAATATTTATTAAATTTTATCATTATTTTAGACGTTATTCTGTAGTTTACAATTACATAATAAAGTCTAAAGATATGCTAATTCTTGTTTGAAACAAATGATTGGTTTCTTTGTTATAATTAACGAATAAATTCAAAATATGTACAATTTTAGAAAGTCATTACTGTTCAAATAATGAACTTCAATAATTCATAGACACAATCTGAATCTGAAAATCTTATTTAACTCTCTTCAACTTCCTAATTTTTTAGATTACTGACATTAATTATATTTAAAGCCGTTTCTCATATAATAGATTATACTTTTCAAAATTTCTTAAATTAGAAAAGCTATTACAATTTTTTAATTATAAATTTTTTTAATTAAAACAATTTTTTTTCTATTATTAAGAAAATTAATGTAGATTTTTATTAAAAATATGTTTAATTCAAATATTAGTTTTTGTAAATTTTAAATAGAATATTTTGTTTATATACATTATAAACATAAAACTTTAAAACACAAATAAAATGTTTTGTTTTTTATAATTTTAGAAGAAGACAATAAAAAAATAACTGCGTTTTTTTCTAATTTAAAAATTGTATTTAAAGTTTAAATTGCTTTTATTTAAGTTTTATAGAAAACGTATATCGATTACCAACAAACTCAAACCAAATTGTTTAGTTATTTTTTTTTATAAAGAAAAGTTGTAGGTACTTAGAAGTTACTTATTGTCGTATAACTTTGTATAAAAGATTTATAAATAATATAACGTCTTAAAAAGTTTAATAAAAAATTCATGAAGAAGTGAATTAAAATAAAAAAATATATAACAGATTATTAAATTTATTTATTAAAAGATTTCTCGTTTAATAATTGTGCGTGTTTGAAACTGAAAAATACTACAAACACTGATATTATCTGTGCCGTTTGTCAAATGTAAACAAATCTTTAATTTACGTTAATTAATTAATTTGGAAAAAAATACAGATAAATATAACTTAAATAATTCAAAGTTTTATCGGATAACATTAGATAAACTAAAGTTGATAACGCTTGTGAGTAAGGAAAAACAAACCTATTGAGTAGATTGTATTAAGCCATTTATACAACATACGTGAGGGCAAAACATCGTTTTATAAGCGATAAAAATCGTACTCCACTTTGTAGCATATGTTCATCTTTTGCTATCACACTACCCTTCGTTTTAAGACGGTTAAAATAAGTGCAGAAAACACCTTACGCATCGAACCGAATAGAAGCACGTTCGCGCAGTTCCTTAAAGAGAAAAGCTTAATACCTACAATTTTTTAATAAGAGTTCAGAAATGTGAGCTTTAAACGTGGTCCTTTAAAATGCTGATTGATAATTTTCAAATAACGGCAAAAACCAATATTTAACCTTTCTTTCCGCAGTTACTTCATTTTGTTTTACACTAAAATGTTTTGTTTTATTTTACATAAATTAAATTATACAAAGTCAATATTGTATTTTAATTAAAAAGTAAAATACGTTTGTGCAATTTTTTTTAGAATGTACCACTCAAAAGCGCGTAGAAACAATACATTGAAATTATAAAAAATAATTCCTAAAAAATATTTTTTACTAATTATTTAATTTAAAAAAAATAAATTGACTTATTTAAATCTCAAATTGATAATTTAGAATTCTACTCAAAATATATAATTTGTCTTATAAAAACGTAATTAAAATTTTTGTCTAAAAAAATGTAACTTTTCTTCAAAATATAATAATATCATATAAATCTTTAAGTTGTTTAATAAATTCAATTTTTTAATTAGTTTTAGAACATAAACATACGAGCGCAAATTAACAAAAAAATAAATTTAAATGCGAATTCCTATCTGAAAATTGCTTTTTCGCGCAAAAGACATTTTCATAAGTATTTGGTACTGCTATTAAGACACACTCATTCAAAAATGAACATGCCCAAGCGTATAAAACTGTTACGTATCTGGTCAACATTTGTTTGAAAAAAGATTAATAACATCAATAACACGTAACTTTTGCATTTTATCTTAAAATGGTGGTATCAATACGTTAGTTTCAAGTGTGCCCTCAAAAGGAAAAACTTAATACAACAAACAGAACCGTTCCTGCAATGCAATAAAATTCGTAGCTGCAATTTCAACTCAGTTCATGAAATTAAGTTAGTACGCAAAAAGAGTTTGACTATACACCAAAACTAAAAAATTAAGACTGAAAACCTTTATATTAGTTATCGACTTATCGTCCATTTATTTTGTATGTCAAGCAATAAAAAATCAGGAAACAGTAAAAGTAAAAAAAACTTCGCTAAGCCAATCCCAAGTTTAGAACTTTACTACTACCAAGAAGAAAGAAAAGAAGAGAGATCGAAAGATAACACCACGAAAAAACTGGGTTTAAGTAACCGGTCTGACAGCACTTCGTAAAGGTTTTTTTACGGTTATAGATAAAAACCGCTAATGGATCCTAAGACGGAAGAAGGGCAAATATAGTTCACCATCGGCAATGGAAACGTTTGAACTACCTGAAACGGAAAAATAGATCTTAGCAGTTCTAGAGGAAAGTCTATGTAGAAGAAGTACACTATAAAATAACAGTTTTTGGACCTTTAGGTTGGGAGTCCGAGCAATGCGTCAGCAACTCATTCTTCCAAAAAATTTTTTTTAACGACAATCGTTAAAAATTGATGTTGTAACGTGCATATTTTCTAAATTGAATACTTCTGATTTTAATTAACATATTTTTAATCATTGTATATGTAAATCATTTTGCACAAAGCAATTACTCAATGCACATGCGTGTGTAGCCATACTTTTAAGTCATCATGAAGCAGCGGTACGTCGCAAAGGAACGTTCTCGTCTTGTCACAGTTTGTCACATTGTAAAAATTTAAAATGTGATGTATTGCTTTTGTTGTTACGTTGTCAATTCACTTTTGTTGTAGTCTAAATATGCATTTGTCGTAATTATACAAAAGCCCGTCATTTATAGAGTTAGGGTTTTTTTTTGTTCTTTACTTATAATGTAACCTCTGGAATTTACGTTTTAATTTTTCTTACGAGCCACCGTTTTTTTACAACACGTTTCTGATTTGTAAGATGCTTATTTCTGTATGTATAATTTCGTTTTTAGATACGTAGGTACCATTACGTTTGTAACGACTAATTTTGGTATTTCGTCCTTATTTCATCTAATAGATAGGCAACTTTGCCATCGCCCGTGTGAGATATCCGACCTCGAATAATATTCTTCAACTTTATGCACGCAGAGGGCGCAATAGTAATTGACCTTCTAGGGACGTTTCCGTTCATTTTGTCTTACGAGTTTGTTATGGATGTTGCGGAAACGGATGGGTAAGAAAATAAGGTTTTCCCTCATTAATCGTCATCTAACGTAAAGACGTTTTTATTTTAGAAATCCCTAATAAATCCGCTCGAATGTTGCATTCGTAGAACAACGTAGCTAAATATTTTCTAACCAAAGTCTTAGAGTAGCTTTCTTTCTTCTTATGGATTAACGAAGTCGTTAGTTTGCTTATGGATTAACGAAGGCGCAATTCCTTTTGTGTGGTGTAATTCTACTGATGGCGTTCTATTGTGTAGTTTGAGTTCGCTGAGGATCAGTTGGAAGTAGTGCCACGTGCGAATAGTTATTTCTTAGATAGTTTCTGGCCGAAAAGGTATTTATATATAATATAAGTTTCCACCGGCATAATCAAGCGGAGAATACGGCACCACCTCGACCCTCGTCTGGTCAAGTACTTCGGAGTTACCGACTTGCGATTGCGCTAGGTTGTATTGTGACAAAATTTTAAACAACGTTATAATTTAATTTAAATGAAATAAGGACTGATTACGTAGTATCTGTGTATTTACTAATTTTTTTCTCTTGTTAATACTTTAAGCCTAAATCAATGTCAATTTTGTTGATTCACTATAAATGTCAAAACTTTAATTATTAATGTGCGGGATTGTAACTACTAGAGATTTGGAAATACGTGTCGGATTGTGATTCTGTCGTAAAATGAGTTTCGATTAATTTATACCGGTCGTAAGCTTGACGTCAAGATCTACGGGCGGTTTTAAAAATGTTACTTGCGGTAACGTATTTATGTTGCTACCGTATATTGTACTTACGTCGGCGTATTTAATTTAGTAAGCATATTTGTTTCCAGAGTCTACTTTAGATCTGGTTTAGCATTGTGATTTATTTTTTTTGTGATTATGCATATGTAATTTGTACCAGTGGCGTAACACTCGATACTCATCTTTCATCGTCAATAAAATTACTCTTTTCTTTGATTTGGTGATGTACTTTGGGAGACTGCGAGTCTTGGATCTCCTTTTCTTCTGCGTAGATATCCTACGTTCTATTGAGTTGCGAGAAAAGGTGGCGCAATCGGGCATTTAGCTTACCTAATAATATTCTATTTACTTCGATCTTTACCCTACGACCATCTGCGGTGGGGCTAGCCGAAGGATAAGCGTAACATCTCAGTATAATGAATTCTTTTTTCTTCTTTTTCAACACCTCCCTCATTGGAACGTGGCACGACTTTAAATTTTGATTTTTAGAATGCTATTTATTACGATTAATAGGCGTTAGATGTTAGTCTGCACGTCACATTTCTAAAAAAATTAGAATTTGATATGGTTACCAAAACGATATTTATTTATTGTGTTACGTCTGAAATAATTTGATTTAAGATTATTATACATTACGTTTATGTATTACAATGTTTTGATTATGGATCCATACAAATAAGAAATTAATTAGAGTAAATATACAAAAATTTAAGTTTTGATACATTGCGAAAATTACGCCATATTACGTCATTGTATGAATCAGATGGACCGCACTCAAATTGCATCTGCAACGACGCTAGCTAAGACAAAGTAAACTTCAATACTTAGGAACTTGACTTTTGGTACTTAAACTTGTAAACACGGTTCTTAATAGATAAATCTTTATTTAGATTTTATTATGATGTTTCATATTTTTTATATTTTAATGGTTTCAATATTTAATCCAATTTCGTTATATAAATGTTGACGTAGCCAAATTTAAATTTAAATTGTTTTCAAATCAAAATCAAATTTAAAAGTTCGATAGAATTCCTTCGACTCTCTTTATAAATTATTTGTTATTGTTATTTGTATCATTAATTGTCTCATGTTTTATTATTAACGTTTTGTATTTTATATTTTGTTCTTTTAATATTAATAAATTGTTGAACTAGCTTGGTGCATAAATTTGCATTTATTTTAAAGTTTATTTTTTTTGTTATGAATACAATTTTTGATACATTAGAATAAATCAAAATTAAGATAAACATCTTAAAAATAAATTATGAGAATAAGCACTATAATTGTTTAAGGAATAAAGATCTAGCAAGAAAAAAGACAAAAGAGAAGGGTAGAGGAACGGATTTAAAAACACTCCAGATATTCTGTTAGAATTTAAGGCAAATAAAGAAATATTTGTAATATGAGACTTTTACCGGAGAATAAAAAAATAAAGAAAATTATCCCGTAGTAGGAAGGTATGGAGAATGTAAAATATATGATAAAAAATAAAAGCTAAGAGAATTGACCAGTCAAGCGACACTGAAAATGATAAATGGATTTTTTCCGAGAGAGATATACAAAAGTTGACGTAGACACCAAACTAAAGAATTAAGGCCGTCTGACACGATCAACTCTTTCAACGAAATTTTGAATGATAATTTGAACAAAAAATATTGCATAAAGGAAAGTGCTACATATTCTTAAATAAAATACATCGTGAATGTGACACTAATTTATATTCTCTATGAAATTACATATGAAAGCAGGCGCATTGCTTATATAACCTGAAACATTATAACTGATTATAACCTCATTTTAAGAATTAAAGAAGTCGTTTTAATCCCGCCAGTATACAGAACCATTCTTCATTCAATAGAAATCGCTAAAAGCGTAATTGAAATAACCGACGATAAAAATTAAATATAAAGAAGAATTACTTACAATTAACCGAACAGGCGATATCAAATCAAATAATCGAAATCACCTCCAGTGAGGTCTGAAAACTTTTGGCGTAGTAAAATTTAATTGTAATTACGATTTTTAGAAAATAAATTAATACGGACACGTAACAAAAGAATAACATGACAAGAAGTCAAAAAAGGTTTAAAAAAACAAAAAAACGGCGGATTCAGGAGACATTGCTATTACCTTAGCAAAATATGATGTGGATAAGCTACAAAAATCCTAGCAAAAACATTCAATAAATATCTATTAGCAAAAAAACAGCTTACATTGGTTTTAACTTCAAAAAAAGAAATTAAAAAGAAGTCAAAATTAAAACAAAAACAAATCTTCGGCAGTATTGGTAGAATTGAATTTAGATAATTGATATGGTACGGCCGAAGACAAACGTTTCGCCTCTGGCCGTTTTGTTTGCGCCGTTTTGTACCCTGCCGTTTTGTCCTTCAATTGATTCACTTCCCAATTGTTTTGCCTCCGGTAATTTACTAAATTTAAATGTAAAAATTCCTTGACACACCAATATGCATATAATGTAAAATGTAATGAGATCACTAAAAAACCATTACCTGCAATTGTGCTAATCATTTTTTAAGAAAATGTACTCAAAAAATTTCCCATTAGTAAAGTTTCACTGGCGAATGGCGTAAATTATATTAAAAAATGCTATAAATAAATAGGCAGTAGTAAATCATTACATTGTCAATTTTCCTACTGTGAGTTTTGTTACGACTTAAGTTAAGGTCAGTTTAATATTTTCATTAATGGCGGAGTACGTTTTGTCAAAACCAAACAAGCAAAAACTTGTTTATAAAAATTACATTTAGGTTTGTTATGTTCAAAAGTTGGTAGGTTAAAATTTTTTGAGTATAAAATTTGCACTCGGCACGCCCACTTTTCGTAGACGGTTGTCAAACAATTTATTGCAACACGGACCGTTTTGGCGGGTCTCCACCCAACCAGGCTTTCATCATCAAGTGATAATGCAAATGGATTTTGTGTCTCAGTGAAAGTTTATTTGGGGTATGTGATTATATAACTTTTTTTTGTATCGAGGGTTTAAATTAATTCTTTAGCGGGTTGCTACCCCTCCACCTATGACCTTGCGTTGATAAAACACCTATAATATTGGAAAGTTTCCATGACGTCACATCACTGAAGTCCTGGGGTTGAACACCGTTTTATTGAAAGAAATACTTACACAAGTTAACTAGAGGAAAACTCGGCGCATTCATTTACTTCAATTATCGTATGAATTATAGACAGGATTTACCTGTAATAACGCTGTATGTACGCTTTTGTGTCAGATTTCATATTACGTTTTAGGTTATACTGGTATAAAATCAGTTAATCCCCTACTAGATAAAACACAACTGTGAGTATTGCATTTTCTATTTATACGAGTATTACTTCGTGGGTCATATCGATTGTTGGAGTGACTGTTTTTTTTGTGTGTCACATACTTATCTGGCGCACTTTGATTCTCTAGGCTTTTGGTTTTCGTATTCATGTAATTTAATGTAATAAAGTAAAGTAATTCCTTCGTTAAAGGTAAAAAACCAATTAGGTAGCTTTGATGTGCGACGCGTTGTCCAGTCAAAGACTTAACTTATATTTGGCCTGTGATATAAATCCATGTTATATTGTTTGCACTGTTTATATAGCTATACTTATGTACTGTCTTCAACTGCTTTTGTGATAAAATAAATATATACTCTGTGTTATCACTTCTGTCGTGTTATTTGTTCTTTTCCATTTGCGGGTAGAGTTAAACGATATCTCCCTTATTTAATCTTTTATTGTTTTGGCGTCTTTTTAGATGTAATTTACAATCTAGCATTGCAAAACCTGCGACTCACTCTCAGGGAACATTAGATTGTGTTAGCCCTCGCTTATTATTTTGTTACACAAAAACCAGCGTAACACGTTTGGAGTGCGTTCATCGATCAAGTTGTAAGGGACAACTATAGACGGACGGCACAGGTAACAAAGTTGTAAAAATCGGTACGCATCATAATCATGCAGCAAAAGCCGCTAGGTTTGCGATAGCAAAGGAGTGTGTCTCAAGGACACAAAAAACACCACAACAGATTATTGCAAAATTTATAGGAGAGGCTCACACGTATGCTGGTGTTATTCTGCCAAAAAAGGATTCATAAAAAATAGTTTGTAGAGTCAGACGACATGAAGAAGCACCTGTGCTTTCAATAAATATCCAAACATTGTTTCTAATGTATGATTAAAAGATAAAATTATGTCAGAAAGATACTGATCCTTTCAACGGAAAAAAAATCTTTATTTTTTTGCTCAAAGTCAAAAATGCTTAGAGATGTTTAGTATTGCACTAGCCAAGTTTAAACAAGTATGCACAATTCACGTTATCAAATACAATGCCGTTGTACCACTAGTGTACGTTCTTTTGCCAAATAAAGCAAAAACTGCGTATGTAAAAGTTTTGCAAAAATTAAAACATATGCAACCCTAGGCTGCAACTAACTCTACTTATGACGGATTTCAAACTGGCTGCTATCTAAGCACTTAAATTAGAATTTTCAAGTCGTATAAAAACGGGATGTTTTTTTAACTATCGCAATCCGTCTGGAGAAAAGTTCAGACTGAAGATCTCAAAACGATAATGATCACGAGGTCGCTTGTTGGGTCAGAATAATTTTCGTTTAGACCTGAAGCAAAAATTTCAGTAGTAAAAAACTACGTCCTGGACGTTAAATTCAAAATTTTTTAATTCAGTTTTAGTAGATAAATAAAAATCACGGTAATCTAAGAAACAATAAGTATGTCGTAATATCAGCTCGTATATTTTGAGAATTGTTAAGTTATTGATTACTTGCATGGGATTGCGTACTTTAAATTTATTTTGGTTGAATATAGATGTTAAAAGATGTTCTTTTCTTTTTATGTATCTACTGCAAATCTTAAAATTAAAAGTAAAAAAAAAACAAAAACGGTTGTAAAATCTCTACTTGCTCTTAGTGCAACTGAAGCTGGTTAAAGCTAGAGGTAAAAATTCGGACTCAAAACGGTTGGGAGGTAAAACGGTTTGAGGTCAAAACGGCTGGGGACAATACAGCGGGAACAAATTGTCTGTAAATAAGTACAGCTATGTCAAGAAAATGCAAAAAAAAGATTAAAGAGAGATCTGGATTATGCACTATAGAACCACAAAAAAGAAGACCAAGAATATTTTAAAGTCAAAACACAAAGTAATGACGTTCGAAATGCAGGATGCAACAAAAGCTGTAGGACTTTCTGTGTTGGTAGAAATTTTGAAAAAACTACATTGTATAGGTAGCCAAAACATCAAGCTAGCAGAACTTTTTTAAATCAACATTTTTTACTTTTATTACGATGGTTTTAATACGTTTATTTGCTCAACATTGCGCTTCTAAAAAGAATTGTACACAGGTTAATGGTTTGATTGGCAAATAAAGTTTCCAACGGAGTTAACAGTAATATGCTTATATTTTTAATTAGAGGTTACAGTTTTTTGCGGATCGTATATTGAGTAAAGCGAAAAATTTTCAAAAAAAAACAAAAATCTGAATGCTAAACGTTTTTCGGGATTTCTGATAATTCAGGTTTTGAACATTGATTATGCATACCAAAAATGTTATTGTTTTAACAAATTAAAAACAAAATATTTCAACGATTTCCGACTTCTGACTAAAGTACTTCCTTCAAATACCTTATGTATTTTTATTTGATCTGATCTAGACCATTCCATCACTTTTGGCAACCCAAACACTCTCAGAACAAAAAACTAGATGCGGTATCGATAGAAATAGTCGTGGCAATAACGGCAGTTTTTTCCATTTCGGTGTTTCTTGAGCAAAAAAGTAGCAGTCTATATTTTTTTTCTGACCCGATGTTTTACTGGCAACTGCAGACCAGCACTTTGACGTCCAATAAAAAATGGAATTCCACGACATTAAAAAATTGGCAGTACCTTAGCTTGGTTGCGGCTTAGATCAACTGGATTGGACGACAGTTCAAATTATGTTAGAGGTCGTTTTCTGTAAAACAGACGTTTAAGGGTTGGTCCGCAGTTAACATCCAAGTAAAACATCGGGTCAAAAAAAATTCATTGACGGCTACTTTTATGTTCAAAGAAATTGTCGAAATGAAAAAAGCTGCCGCTATCGCCACAATCCTTACTACTGATGCCGCATGCAGTTTTCTGTTCTAAAACAAAACAATTTTAAAAATGAGACAATGAAACGTTTCCGAAGTATTAGAAAAATTTGAATTTTTCATCAATTACTTTTCCATTGGTCTTTCCAGGCAAGATCACGTCCTTAATCGCACAGGTGCCGTTTCTAACAAATGAAGAAGACTCGTTTTTCATATTCAAATAGAACCTATGTCAGAAAAAAATTTCGCTTTTGTGTCAACCAGTAATTGAACACTTTGTCCATTGATCTTGTTATTGAGATAAATGCTGTGTAACTGCTCCATAGACAGTGCCACACTCCTCTTTTTCAAAGCATTTATCGCGTTATTTTCCAAATGCTTTCTTGTGTTTGCGTGAGTACTTCTGCAGCACAGCGGAGTTTATGGCTGTCTTGATGCAATGCTTGTTTTACTGCTTTAAACTTTAAGGCATATGTTAAAGCGTCATATAACGTCTTAGGTCGAGCTAGCCGTCGAGTCCTGCGTTTTTTTATCTTAAAATCTGTCTACAACAGCCTGTATAGCCAATTGTTTCAGAAAGATATCTAGCAAGCGTAGGATACGCAAACAGTGTGGAAATGTCGTCTCCAAACTCTTGAAAGCTCTTCGCAGCTTTTTTAAAACCGGTTTTTTATTTCAACTAGATATAGTTGTTTTAGACGAGCATATCAACATTTTTTCTCTAGACGTAAAATTAACAATTTCTAATTTTCTTCAAGGTGCTCAGACACATCTAGATGACAAATTCCACGGTAGGTCAACTATAATAATACGTAGTTCTATAAAGCATTACTAGTTACATTCTTACAAAGCAGACTACCTGCAAGGTACTATTATGGAAGTTGAAAGATTATCAGCAACTTTAGTTAATTTAAGCATTTAAAGTCCACCACTTCATAACCTAACAAAACAAAAGGTACAATTCTTGTTTAAACTTGTAACGTTTTCATTACTGTTATTTTTTTTATTTTAAATATATTATTATATTATAATTAATATATTATTATATTACAATTAATATATTATTATATTATAATAATAATATTATTAAATTATCTGTATTAATTAGGTAATCTGTATTATTAAAAAGGTCAGCCTTAAAATTCATTCGCTACTTGGCCTTTGAGTATTGCGCTTGTGGGCTTAATTTTAGGGCGAGGTCAGTCTTGAAATTCATTCGGTACTTATATCTACAATATCTTTATTTAAACAGTCTGTGTTAATAATACAGACTTTTTTATGTACCGATGTTATCTTTAATGAAATTATCATTATCTTTATAATTTCAGTAGATTTGGTATATGAATAACACATAAATGCCAATGATCCAAATTGATTTTCTTAAAGAAAATACCTTGGTCATCGATCCTTGATGGGAAACTTTCCCAAGGTTATTCGCCAACATTAGCTTTGCATTCCGTTAGATGAAATCAACGTGAAATTTGATCCATATGCGTGAGTTACATATATCTTTCTACATTCCTTTCGTCGATTAAAAACGTTGTTCATCAACGAACTGGGTTTTTCTTTTTACTATATAACTTTACATTTGAACCTTATTACTTATTAGATACTAAAGTTAAAAATTCTTCAATTAAATATGCCATTCTTAATTGTTTAATTAGATATGTAAAAGTTAATCAAGTTTCACATTCTGTAATTAATATAAAAATTAAATTTGATTATCGCAAATATTTAAATTAACTCAATTCTAAATTGTTTTTCTTACTATATGTAATAAAATACCGGTATTTTCTTAGTTTTAAGCTTAATTCATTAAATAATAAAAATTTCTATCCTTAGTTTAAAGTAACATTACAAAATTTTACCTTATTGCTTTTGTTTTGTTTTATTTTTGAATATAGCATTATAACTATCTTTTGAGATTGAATCAATGAATTTTTCCTGTGCAACTTTTTATTGCAGATAAGACTTTAATAGTGTAGTCTAAAAATTAAACTATTTGGCCTCCCTGACTTCGAAAGTTAATTGGCCAACTTTGGCAATTTTTCTAATTGTTTAATTAATTTCTTTGTATCTTTTGTTAACGCGCTCTCTATCTAAGAAGCTACCTGAAAGTTGAGGTTACAAACTACTAAGATCGAGATTTTTAGTTGGCTAGGAACCTAGACATACCATCAGCAATGCAAAAACCAATTGGGAAGTGTTTGAAGATCATATTACCATAAATCTTAATTTAAGGCTAAGCTTAAAAACAACCGATGAGGTAGAATATGGCAACAAACCACTTTACAACAATTGTACAAGAAGCAGAATGAAAGGCAACACCACAAACAAACAATCTAAAATCAAGTATTCTTAATATTCCTACTAAAATAATAGAACTAGTAAAAACAATAGAACAAGAACTACATGGCAACGCCAACAAAGATAAACTAAATTGAATAAACAATACACTGCGCCGTAGCTTGCAACAAACCCGGAATTAAACATTTAAAAAATATATAAATTAACTTTCTGTGCATTATCAACCAATATGGAGATCTACAAAATAAATTACACAAGCTAAAGAACACATACCATCTTCACAAAAAAAGTTCTGATAAAGAAAAAGCTGAAACATTTGCTGAGCACTTACAAAACACTTTTCTGCCAAATTCCAACGAGTCCTATCATGAAACTGAAAATTACCTCGCAAGTCCACGGCAACTAATTTCCAATACGTAGTTTCACACTGCAAAAAATTAAAACCCAAATAAAACTACTAAATAGCAAAAAATTTTCAGGTTACGATCTCATAACAGGAACCATCTTAAAACGCCTACCGTTTAGATACTGGCTATTACTATTGAAATTTATTCAAATTACTTTAATATTTAAACCGGGCAGCCTTTCAACCCAATCAAATCATATCGCCTCCTCCCAATAGTTTTCAAGCTGCTGAAAAAAATATGATTTACAGGTATAAACAAATGCGAACTCTAAGAAGCATAGTTATCAACAACTATATTATAGTGCAGTGTTTTTGGACGCGAGTAATGTATTCGATAAAGTGTGGCATAGAGGGTTGTTTTTTAAAATCATTATTATATACTTATATAATCCTACCTAACTGTTCGTTACTTTGAAACTAAAGTAGTCAGCAAAACATCCCAATCGAAAGAAATAAAAGCAGGCGTTCCCCAAGGTAACGTCCTAAGGCCATTAATATATTTGCTATATACATATGACTTACTGACCACACTACATACAAACCTATGTACCTTTGCCGACGACACAGCACTACTTGCATGTAACGAACATCCAGTAATAGCTTCAGAAATACAACTAGAATATCTAGAAAGTAACCTTTACGACCAAGCACTTAACGTGTCCTCCGGTTACTATTAGCAACATTAGCATTGGACAATTAGATGAAGATACTTAGGTTTACACCTAGATCGACGTCTAACATTGATGGTTTATATAAATAAAAAAACGTAAAAAAATAAATCTACGTTGTAAGAAATTGCTTTATTGGTAAAAACTCGACCGTTACATTAAACATTAAATTATTTATTTATAAGTGCATAATTGGTCTTATTTGGTTATATGGTTGCAAACTTTAGACATGTGCTAGCAAATCAACTTTAAAGTCAATACAGCGCTTCCAGTCTAAAACATACTATCTAACGCCCCGTGGTACGTGTCAAACATGACTTAGCAGATGAACCCTAATCCAAAAAATTAAAAAGGAATAGGGCAGTAGCTTTAATAGATTATACTAGGGGTGTTATCACTGGAAACCTTCTCCTCGCGTTTGTAATTAATTATACATAAAATTGGCTCATAGAATATTGAAACGTTCGAGAAGTTATTTGCAAATGCAAGAGCCTTCTAGAAGCTGTTATCCATTTTCTAGAAGATATAGCGAAAAGTAGGGAACACTCGAGAAGGACTCGCCGATGTGTATATTGTTACCTGCGTTTGTAATTCAGCCATTATCTTTTTATGTTAGACCCCATAAATCGATTCTGCTGTCTGAGTTTTCGTTTTTTTTTTGTTTTCATCGTTTGATACGGTATTGGCATCAAGTGCTCGTTATTTGTATTGCGTGTGATTTAAGTTATTGGTATTTCAAGTTGTTTTACATTCATTACTGGTATTTTCTTTTGAATGCATAAAGATCCGTGGTTTTGAGTTTGATTTAGTATTGTACTTGTTTATCTTCGTAAAATAACAATTCTATATAATTTACGACTTCCTTTTGGAATGTAAATTGATCCATTTTTCTTTGTTTAGGCTGAGTCCTATTTGATTAAGCACTATCTTAAGCCACCTGCAAAAATGCGAGTCTCAGCATTTTGGTGAGAAATTTTGTCAAGGTCTACGTGCCAAGATGCACGCGACTAATTATAATTTTCATCTTTGTTAATCTCGTTTGTTTAATGCTCTATCTCTTACGTAAATGTTACCGCGCAAGTTGACAAAATTAGGTAGGAGTTCGAAGCTTTTAAAAGATGGAAAAGTTGAAGTGAGGGAGAGAATTCAATCGATCGTTGGTCGCAATTAAAATTACCGGTTACCGGGTGGTAATTGTGTGGTAAGGGTACTTTTACCCTGTCGTTATGCCGTACCGCGGAAGTTAAAAAGAAAATTGGTACCGTGAAAATGAAGTGTAGTGGTGGAAAAGTTTGATTTGTATCTTCTTTTCAAAGTTCGTAATTTACGGGTTAAGCAAATTTCACGGTTTCCATAATTAAAACTCACGTTTCAAGTTGGATATGCAATCGTTGGGTTGTACTGTGTCCAATCTTCGCATTTGTGCGGATTATGTTAAGTGTTAAAAAGGAAATTCTTCCGCCGGCATAGAAATTATTTGGAGTACCTTTCGTTTGGCCACCTCGGACTAACCATAAGTTCGTTCCTGCAGTTACGACGAATTCAAGGTATTTATGTTGCACCATTTATTTAATCGTGAAGACATTATTTACGTGATTTAAGTGTTAAAAGCTTTGAATTTTCAAGTAAAAATTACAAGTGTTTCGAAGTTAACGTTAATGTAACTAATTAATAACCGTATTTTACGGTACTGTTATAATCCCCAGAATTAAAGTTTATTATACGGAACCGAATTATCGATTCAAACTTTATATTTATACGTTAGTTTTATAAGTATATTTCATTTTGTTTTGAATTATTTCAACGCGCACACGGCCGTGATCTTAGATGAATTAAGATGTATTAATTTATGCTGTTTTATTTCTTTAAATTCTGTATTTTGTATTTTATTGTTTTGTTTGTTTTGTTTATCCCATTAACTTTAAATTTGTTTTGATCAAACGTGCATGCACGTATCTTTTGTTCCTGATTTTTGTAATTAATTTTGATATTTTCAATTCAATTATTTTATTATTTTGTTCATTTTGTTTTATTCATTCAATAAATGTTAAATTTGTTAAATGTAAAGAGCTTTTAATTCCGTCGGCCTCCGCGTGTGTAACTTTATTAGTTTATTTTAGATTTTAGCGAAATGCACCCTCTAAGGTAAGTCCGTTGAGGGTGTATACTACAGAAGCGGACTTATGGTTGGCAAGGGTCATTAGTCCATTAAGCTTTATTCCTTCCTGGCGCCCTTTGATTTCGACATTATTATTTATCGATTTTGTGTTTTCGTCAAGTTTATCCAATTCGATCACGAAACTTTTAAATAAAACCCACCCCCTTCTCCATTGAGCTAGTGGCACAACCCGTTTATATTACTTCATTTCAGGCAGTGACTTTGTGTTAATTTTGGCATGTAACAATATATAACAACGGAACAATTCGTAGGTCAGTTATTGTCGTAACGCGAATGCAGCTGTATTAAGAAGATTATTCAAGTGAAGATAAATAAGTGATTAGCACGTGCGAAGTTTTAAATAAATAACAGTGTACACCGAATCGAGTGAGCGTGACCTATAGTGTAAACAAACAAGTTAGTGGCTTTATCTTATCGTCGCGTAAGTGATAGCATATTATTGTTTTATATAAATTTCTATCAGTTTTTATCCTTAGATATTTAAATTTAATTAGTTAGGTTAATTTAAAAGTGTACATATTTCTAGAATAAGTAAAGCTAATGTTTAGTCGTTATAAATAATTAGTTTTTAATAAATAAATACGCAACAATATAATGTTATTCTAATTACAAATAAACAAATATATACCAAAGTAACGAATTAAAAAAAAACTTAATTTTTTTAAACGCGCACGTGCTTCTCATACTTTGACTTCTGACTAGACTAAAACTTAAATTCCTTTGAATACTTTTAATATTTTTATCTGATTTAGAAATTTTCATATCTTTTAACAATCTTCTTAAAGTTTCCAAATACTTCGGAAATGCTTTATTATATTTTTTTATTTTAGTAAATTACATTTTTACTTCATATTTAGATTCTACTTTTTGTTATGTTACTTTTGATAGCATCTGCCTATTTTAAAAATTTATCTTTTGAAGATATCTTGGTTCTAACAAAAGTAATGAGAAAACAAACCGTTTTAATGCATTTATAGGCTTTCTTTGTAATAAATTTGGAGAAGTTATTCTTTAGTACGATATAATAATGCAAAAGGATTGTATAGTATTAAATTAATATATAAATTTAACATTATTTACTTAACCAATTTGTGTTTTTAATCAATGTATTTTCACGATAAGATTTTATGTACCAAAAAGATATAAGTGCAAAGCTCTGCACTCTCACTATCATTTTTTCATTATAATAAAAAATTATTAATTGTACAAAAATATAAAAACTTGAAATAATTACAAAAATAAATATTTATAAATTTTAGATATTTCTGGTGTCTTTATAAAAACTACCAATAAAAAAAGTCCTGTCGCATTCAAGCTTTATTTTTTCACTACTTTTAAGCTGAATATACCATTAAAACTACTATGAAAAAAAATTATAATATAATATTTACTAAATTTGTTTTTTACTTTGCTTGTTTATTATGAATTAATAAACTTTTATTTTTATTGGTTTAATTCTACTTTAAAATAATTTATTGGATCCATTTTCCATATTTTTTTGCATGAGTGCCAAATTCTGAAACTCATTTCAGTTCATATTTGCAGTTACATTATTAAAAAAAAATAATTCTAAATTTAAATTAAATTTAAAAATGTTTACTAAGAGTAATAATATGTTTTTTAATTTTTAATAACAGTATATTACAAGTTAGCATTGCTTTTATTTAATACTGACAAATATTTACAACGTAGGTACCATTAAAAACAAGCAGTTACTTTTACTTAATGCTACATAACTTGTTATTACAGGTGCTCGCAGTTTCTAAAAGCACAAAAGTTTCTATGGAATGGTTAATGTTCAAGATGCACTTGCACTTTATAGAATGAGTAAATCTTACTTTAATGGTACATCCCAGGTTGTTCTGTAATGGATTATTTTAGGACAAAGTATTTTAAACGGTTATACTTCACAACAAAATTTTTAATGTTATATTCCATTGTTTAACAAATATTTGAATTACATTATTTTTATTTATTTTAAAACAAGTTTGATTAAAATTTTTAAAAATTAATTATGAAGTTTTATATTGTACAAAAAATGTTTAGAACTTTATAATCAATATTGTTCGAAAAGTTTCTTTTATTTGATAAAAAACTTTTAAATTAATTCGATTTTTACTCTTTATTTCTATCTTTAAGAAATCTAACTACACTTGAAAATAAGCTCGAGCTATCTCTTTTTATGGTTATAGAAAGTTTTGTTGGTATTATTTCCGTTTACTTGTTTTCAATTTACTTCTGCAAAATAATGTACGTGATAGTATTTGTTTTCAATTTATAAAAGGCGCTATATATATATTTCTTTAATTCAAAACAAACACTTTAAATAAATGTTTTTTTTAATTTAAAAATAAAATTAATTAGTAAAACTAATTAACGTAATTTAAGTTTGTAACAAACATTTCTTTTTTAAATAAATAATTTTAATTAGGTGTATTAAAAAAATATAAAAGACACAAAAACTAACAACATAATAAAAACAATATGATTTTGTTACCATTACAAAATGACTTATTTACAACGTAAAAATATAAGTATATAAAACATCTTTATTATTGGTAATAAAACGTGACGACGTTTCAGTAATAAAAATGCTTTAATTGCATTTAAAATAAACGTTTTACTTTTTAATAACACAACATAATTTTTATTTGTTAAAAAAATCCTATACGTAGTAGAATTATTTGAAATTTGCAGGATTACTACATGTCAAGCGCTATCGCTTAGCAAAGTAGTGTGAAATGCTTTCGAATCCATGTCTAGACGTCATAAACTACAAAGTTTGATCATAAAACTGAATCTGAATGTTTTGTAATAAAAAAAATAGTTTTTTTAGCAATGTAATAACAAAACAAATTATTAAATTCTGAGAGTTTGCTAAACAATTTGCAAGCTGTAGTAGATCTAACTTTCGCACAATCTTGTTTTTGTAAAGCTGGTAGTAAACAATTTTATTTTATTTATAAGTTGATACAGTTTTAATCTAAATAATAATTTATTATGTTACTACTTATTATATTTTGTGTAATCACAAATATTGTTTAAAATGAAAGTCGTTGTATAACAACAAAGTTTAGAAATTTAATTACGCCAAGTAGATTTTTAACAGATAAAAAACGATTTTTATTACTCAAATTCAGATAAAAAGATGTATTTGAGATTTGTCACGCAAAGGTAAATCAATTTACCAAAAACTATTTGAGAACCATTTCAATAACTAAGTAAAGGCCAAAAATTCAAGATAAAAAACTGAACTAATAAGCAAATACTTAATTCTGCTCCCAAGGGGCTTTCTATTGGCATTCTGTGCCAACTAAAGATTGACTGGTGCAAACGCTAGAAAAAAAACTCTGACTAACTGCAAATTTAACATCGTTCATTATAAGGACGTTCCAATAGTAGTTAGGACCATGGTATGGATTCCGGGACCCAATGTGAAACCGGCAAAAATTACCAAAGCGCTTACAGGCTTAAAATCCAGAGCTTTTAATGGAAACTTGTAGTGTTGTGGATAAAAAAGAAGATTTGAAAGAACAACTTATACTTATCATGAGTAAAAGCTCATGAGAAAAAACAGTTTCTACTCCAGATTTTACCGAGAGAAGAAAAAAAGCAGAGCATAAAAGATAAAGATCGACAAAATCGAACCAACGACGTCGACAGAGGAAAGATTCTAATTGTAAGGCAAGTATTTTTACGGTCTTACAGATAAATCTAAATAAATCTAAGTATGAACAATGCAGATATTGTACTGATACAAGAATCTTGAGTTGATTGAGAGACTGTTAGGGGAATGAGTATGAGTGCTGAGAAAGACGATACAAAACATTATAACGGCTTTGGCATATCTTCCATATGATTAAGCAGAACGACCACCAACACAACAAGTTATAGAATTGATGCCGCTTTGCTAACAAAAAAATTACTCTGCTGTAACTCTAATGTTCACCTTACAATTTGGAGAAGCACTGAAAACAACAGGAAAAGTAAATCGTAAATCGATCATTTTTGTCAGTACTTTAAACTTTGGTAAAAATAAAACTGATGAACCATATCATCAAGGCATCTATCAAAAACGCTTACAAAAGTAGTTGCCCGTTAAAAGTAAAGAAAATCAACCAAGGGATCCTTTGTTAAAATCTGAAACTTTTTTTTAAGATAACAAACTTGTAAGCTTTTTAACCCTCCTAATACGGGGTGGGAAGTTTTGACACCCCAGCGGAGCAATTTTGTTGTTATTTTTAATTAGGTGCAACATTTTCGTTTTATGCTTCGTTACATTGTTCCTCATACTTTTAAGTATATAATATTTAACACTATAATATCATTTTCATCTTATTACTACATGGGGTCTTCAAAAACCGTATCTGGTACTGTTGTTACTATTATACTTAAAGTTTTTCATCATAATTTAATTATGCTAATTATTTAAGTGATTATTAATAATTAAAGATATTTTCAATAATCTCCTCTTTTGAGGATTCAACAAAGCTTACCGATTTGTAATTAAACTAATTACTGTATTTAAAATTTATATTGTCTGAACATTTGTAGGTATTACTACAATTTTATTGTGTTTGTTTGTGAGTTATTGCAGCTGATAGATGATAGCGAGTTTTTCTCGAGCAAAGAAAATTTTGGAAATGGCTAGTAACGCTAATAATTCTGGTGAGTACATTTATTATATAATTATTAGATTTGTTTTTAGGCAAAGAATATGAGAATTGTGTAGATACGAACTTAGATTTAGGTAGCAATCTTTCTGAAAGGGAAGATAAGGTAAAAAAGTAATTAAAGAAGATGACGAAATAACTTATTCAACCGAATCTGAAGAAATAATGGAAACAAACTGGCAACTTATGTGGTGTACGAAAGATGATACATTTTGTCTAAAGAAACTTCTCATTAGAAAGCGGAGTAGCGTAAATAATGTAACTAAAATTCCTGCAGGTGTACTTTCAAAAATATCAATTTTCAGTATTACAGATTTGTTCAAATCGGTTATTTCGCCGGAAATTGTGAATTATCTAGTGACATTTACTAATCAAAAAGGTTCTTGAGAATCGAAGAATCACAACAATAAAGAAAACGCACAGTGGACACCAATAAATGAAACTGAACTCTACGCCTACATAAGTTTACTAATAACAACCGCTGCTCTCAAGAGTAATAGAAAACTAGTGCGAATGCTACGGCAAAATGATTTTTGCTTTAGAAGGCCTATTTTTTCTTCGACGATGCCTGAAACACCATTTTTGCAAATTTTGGGTTCGTTGAGGCACCAGTATGAAGTTTCACAGAAATGTTATTAAAAACTGCCAGAAGCACTACAATTCATTGTCACATTTAACTATTGACGAACAACTTGTAGAATTTTTCGGTAAATGCTCTTTAAGGGTTTACATTAAAACCAAACCCACGAGGTGTGAAATCAAAATTTTGATGCTTTGTGATGCTGAAACATCAAATTGTAAAAACCTTCAAGCTTATTTAGAGAAGCAAGGTCAGGCTCCAGAACAAAACTAAGGCAAACGAGTTGTCTTAGATCTAGTTTTATGTTTGAGCTCTGGATATCGA
The DNA here is from genome assembly GCA_035610365.1 of Aquatica leii. Classification (NCBI taxonomy): domain Eukaryota; kingdom Metazoa; phylum Arthropoda; class Insecta; order Coleoptera; family Lampyridae; genus Aquatica; species Aquatica leii. The sequence goes on along the minus strand of CM069436.1, from coordinate 103,783,390 downwards.
ATTATTACGGACATTTTTTTTACATCACTGGATTTAGCCGAAAACCTGCTAAATACGAAGCTAAACTTATGTGGAACGTTGAGAAAGAAGAAACAAAATACTGGATACAACACATTTGCATCGGCACCAATTTAACTACCAAACGTGTAAATCGTGTGAACTAAGCATGCATAAGCTTGCGCACCAAATTAAATATTTATTAAACCATCAAAAAATTCCATTGGGAGCTTTCTTAGATATAGGAGTATTGATAACACCTCTTTTAACTCCATTAAAAAGATTGTCAAAAGTTGAGAAATTTTTTGGTCCGTAGAAGAATAAAACGACGCCCATTGCAGCAAAGCTTTAGTAGATTAGGGTCTAAAATCCGTCTATCTGAGCACAAAAGAGTTAATCTACAGTAAACAAAAGGACATCAGAGAGGGGAAGGAAACGAAAAAATACACTTATTAAAAAAAAAAGCTGAAATTTGTTTATTAGGGCTTGATTCAACCCTGGGGTTTAGCATATAAGACCATCAAATGGGAGATTAGATACTTATTGAAACAAAAACATAGTTCATACTGGTTGGCAGCTCGTAGACTAAAAGAGTCAAAAATGTTAATAACGGCTCCATCCATAACGAGAGTTAAAGAATTAATTAAGTTAAGTAAAAACCAACTAAAGACTTTTCATAAGACACTGTCCACTTATGAAACACCTCACTAACATAAAAGTAACAGTCTTGAATATAAGATGTGCAGAGAAAAAGAGGAAATACGTGTTCACATATTAAGCGAACGTCTTGTAAACGCTAGATACACTTTGGAGCTAAGTGTATTAAACCAAAAGTAATAATAAACAAGTACGTAAATCTGACTCTTAAATTTATTAAAGAAATAGTATTTATGACTTGAAACTTTATGGGACGCTACATGCTTAGAGGTTAGATGCAAGAGCTAATAAACCTTACCAAAAAGAATAATAGTAATAGTTGTTATTGCTAATTTGACGTATTTTATTGCATTTACTATTATCTTTTAATTATGATCATAATTTGCAAATGCACACAACCCAACAACTAGTATATAAGTTTAACTTTATTCGTTGCCATTTAGCTTACAAATTTGATCGTGTTATATATATACATCTATCATACATTTTCTTATCCCTTCTCCCCCCTTAACTTTTTCTTCCTGCTCCATACTTCCTCCATCCATTCCGCTCCTTTTCCGTTTTCATCTAAGATTTCCTCTATTTTCATCACCTCTTCTCTTAGTTCCCTGCATCTCTTTCTCATGTGGTTAAGGTCTTCCGTTTCTTCTCTACATAGCCTGCACAACTTTTTTGGTTCTTCTTTCCAATATTTGTTCCCTAACTCCTCGTTGCCACATCTGAACCTTGCTACCATTTTTTTTTCCTTTTGTTGCTTTAACCCTTGATATCTTTATAATTCCTATTATATCTGCTCTCTTTTATCTTTGTCCATCTTTCTTGTTTTTCGATGTCTCTATCTCTCCTTATTATTTCTTCCCTTATCCCTACTCCCTCTTCTCTTAATCTCTCCACTTCTTCACTCGCGTACCCGTTTCTTTTGTAATACTCTTGTCTGCCTTCCTGCCCGTACTTCCCTTTCCCTCCCTTTATCTCTTTCCAACATTCTTGCAGTATTTTGCAATCTGTTCTTTCCCTCATTTCTTCCTCGTATTTTATTGCTCTTTTTCCTGTCTTTACCCTTATTTTTTCTATCTGTACCACCTCTCTCACAATATACCCCGGTGTATCCCTGTCCAATCCTAACACCCATCTCCAGTATTTTTCCTGTAGCCCCTCTACCTCCCTCCACTCCTTCCAGCCCCATATTTCCGCTCCATACATTACCACCCCTTTATTAATTTTTCGAACAACAATTTTCTTTTTTCTCCATCTTGAATACTCTTTCCCCCACACCCCAGACTTGTCCTATTAGCCTGTTTCATTTCTTCACCCTTTCCTTTATGTGTTCTCCCTCTTTATTATCCTGTTTCATCGTGTAGCCCAGGTATGTAAATTCCTTCACTTGTTGCACTTTCTCATCACTCCATCTGCACTCCTCTCTTTTTCTTTTCCCCCCTCCTTTTCTAAATATCATTATCTTTGTTTTCTCCATGTTTACTTCCATTTCTTTTTTTTTTCATATATTTTTCTAGCGTTTTCATCATCTCTTTCATTTCCCTTTCCTCCTTAGCCACCAGCACTATGTCATCCGCATACGCCAACGACCATACCTTAGCTTTCCCTACCACTATCCCTCCTGTCTGTTGTCCTCTCATTGACTCTTCCAGATCCCCCGTATATACTGAGAACAGGCTTGGGCTCAGTGAACATCCCTGCCTCAACCCTCTCTTTGTTATGAATTTCTCACTCTCTTCCCCATTCACTTTAACCCTGCTCCTCGTTTCTTCGTAGATTTCCTCTATTCTTTGTATTAATCTTTCATTGATTTTTTTTCTTTTCATATATTCCCACAGCTTTTCCCTATTCACTTTGTCAAAAGCAGCTTTTAGATCTACGAATAGTGTCACCATTTTCCCTCTTTTTTTTCTAGTTTTTTATTTGCTAAGTGTTTCAGTATATATATGTTGTCTATCGCCCTTCTTCCTTTTCTGAATCGCGCTTGTCCGTCTGGTACCAAACTTTTTTCCTCTATTTCCTTCTGTAGTCTTTCTTGCAGTATTGTCGCGTACAATTTGTATGCCGTGCTCAATAATGTTACCCCTCTATAATTCTCGACTTTATTTTTTTCGCCTTTTTTATGTATTGGGCATATTATTCTCTCTCTCCATCTCTCTGGAAATCCTTCCCCTTTCCATATTTTGTTTAGTATTTCCGTCATCCTTTTTGCTACACTTTCTCCCCCGTATATCCACTCTTCTCCTTGTATCCCATCTTCTCCTGACGCCTTTCCTTTTTTTATATTCTTTATCGCTTCTATTACTTCTTTTTCACTTATTCTATCCCTATCTCCTTCTTCTTGTCTTACTACCGCGTCTTTTCTTTTTTCTGCTTTTGTTCTTCTCCTCCCAACAGGTTCCGAAAATATATCTCCCATTCTTTAATTTTTATTCCCTTTGTCGTCCTGTTTTTTTTCCTCTGCTTCTTTAAGTACTTCCATACATCTTCTTCCGTTTTTATTCCTTTAATCTGCTCTTCTTGCTTCTTTTTGTTTTCTTCCTTCTTTCTGTCGCATGTTTTTGTATATTTGTACTGCTTCTTTGTATTCTTCTTTTTTTTCTTCCCTTTTTTCCACTGTCTTAATGCTCTTCTTGCATTTTTCTTTGCTTCCTTGCATTCCTTATCCCACCATTTCTTCCATCCAGTTTTCTCCCCCTTCCATTTTATAAATCTGACTCTCTCTGTTGCTTTCTCCATCATCTCTCTCATTTCCTTTACACTTTCTTGTAATTCTTTCCCTATCCATACCGTTTTCCCTATTCTCTCTTTATATCTTTTTATACTCTCTTCTGTCCACTCCTCTTCCTCTCTCTCTTCTCTTTCCCTTCCTTCCATTGTCAATTCCAGTGGTTGATGGTCTGACTCTACCCTTTCTCCCACCTTAAATGTCTTTACCTTTTCTGCGGCCTCTTCATTTGTCATTACAAAATCTATTATTGATTCTCCCCTTCCTCCTATGTACGTAAATTCCCCCTTTCCATCGTTCATTATTTCCCACCCTTTTTCGTTGCACAATTCCAGCAGTTCTTCTCCCTCTTTATTTATCACCTTGTCCTTTGTTTGTCTCTTTCCCGTCCCTTTTCTTTCTTGTATTCCCCCCTCTTCCCCTATTCTTGCGTTGAAGTCTCCTCCTACTATTATCAATCCCTCTTCCCTCTCTTCTATCATCTCTTCTATGTTTTTCCTTGTCTCTTTCATTCTACTGCTATAAACCGTCACTACTTTTATTTTTGTTTTTCCCCACTGTATGTTCCTTTCTACAACTCCTCTTCTCTGTTGCACTTTCTCTTTCTTTTCCTGGCTCAACCATTTTTTCTTTATACCCGTTATTATACCCCCCTTTGCTCTCCCTTTATTCTTTTCTCTTTTTGCATGTTGCACCACCCACTCAAATTTCTCCGGCAACTCTTTTTCTCACCAATCCCATTCTTTTACTTCCATCCATGTCTCCTGTAATCCTACTACATCCTGTTTCTTAATGTACTTCCAAAAATCATGTTCCAAAACAATACTCTCAGCTCACTAACCTCCCCCTTTCTTACTTTCTTTTTTTCTCCTTCTTTTTCTTTTCCATCATTCATTATTCCTTTTCTTTGCCATTTTGTCAACATTCTCTCCTTTACCACCCCCCTTTGCCCTTTAGTTTTTTGCCTTTTGGTTCCCCAATTTCTTTCCTCATTCTCTGCTCAGTCCCCTATCCTTGTCGTTCCATATGTATCTGTCTCCGTCTATCTCCATTTTTCTGTACCCTACCCATACTCTTTTCCTTCCGCTCTTTTTCCACCGCTATGTTCATTATTTCTCTTTGCACTCTTCTTTCCTCCCATGTCAAATCGTGACTTATATATATTCTTGTATTCTTTAATTTCTTCTTCTCTGCCATTACCTTCTGTTTTTCCTCCCATCCTCCGATTTCCGCCACCACCATCTCATTTTCTTCTCCTTGTTTATTACTGTCACTTTTTCACCTCTACTTTTACATTTAATTTTCTTCCAGCATCTCTGCTAAATCTTTTGTGGTTTTACTTCTCCACCCCTTTATCACAATATTACTCTTTCTTTTCCATCTTTCCTCGTCTTCCGCTTTTTCTCCAGTTTTTTTATTCTCTCCACCAATTTCTCTTTTTCTTTCTCCCACTTCTTTTCTCTTTCTCCCACTTCTTTTCTCTTTCTCCCATTTCTTTTTCATTTCTTTGATTTCTTGTCTTATTCCTCGCATATTTTCTTCCATCTGTTTCATCATTTCTCTCATTAATTCTTTTAACTCCTCCATTTCTTTCCTTCCTCCTTCTGTTCTTGAGGTTTTTCCTTCGCTCTCCTCCGATATCTTTTTAATGTCTGGTGATCTTATTGTTTTCTTTCCTCTTTAAAATATTTGTTGCCTTTCTTTTTCCTCTTCCTCTCTCTCTTTTATTCATCCCTTTCCCCTTTTTTTTTTTATTACTTATTTATTTATTTATTTTTTAAAATTTAGTTATTTATTTAATTTTTTTTTAATTTTTGTTTTTTTATTAATTTTTTTTTAAAATTATTTTTATTATTATTTTTTTTTTCTTAATTCCTCCTTACCATCTTTTCTTATAATAATGTAATAAAACTAGTCCACGATACCCGCTCGAATTTTCATACGTTATCTGAGTTCGCCTTTACCTTCTTCACCATAAACTTAATGTAATTATTCCTTACTTACATTAAAACTGCACTTCTAATTACTTCCTTATCTGAATCTACTTCACAATTCTCAACACGCATACGTTTATTCACCAGTTTAATGTTTATAGCCTAATCACTTTAATGTATCCAAAACTCCGCAATAATATTAACCAAAACACGTTCTCACTCAACCACTTTCAAACACGATCTGTCAACCCAACAACTAGTAGCGTATACACAACTAATTTACCAAACGAATATATGAAATAATATATAGTCTAGTCAACCAATAATAAAAAAAGTCGTTATTAAAAATATTTCCAAACACTAGGAAACTGATTTTTCTCCGGCAGCAATTAAAACGCTGTGAAGATCATGCTTAACAGTCACAAAAAACAGGTTTTACGAGAAAATCAGGTTCCTCGAGTTGGACAGCCAATAATAAATTGTTACGCTGGTCTTCTTGTAACAGAACAAAGCAACGGGTAGAACAGTTTCTCGGGAGAGAGATCCCAGGCTTTGTGATTCTAAACTATAACTTAAATCTAAAAAAAGACGCCAAGACAATAAAAGATTAAATTAAGGAGATACCGTCTAATTCTACCCGTCGCTGGAAAAGAACAAATAACACCACAGAAGTAATAACACTGAATATATATTTATTTTATCACAGACGATAAAAAAAGTATATAAATCTAAATTTTTCCAAACATTGATATGTTGGTCGAATCGATTTTAAGTTGCGCCGGATACTAGGCAATAAGTTGACCCTGTCGGTTTACACTTTTACATAAGCAGAAAATATGAATTTATATTCGTAAATTTTAAACTCGTAGACAAACAAAACAATTTAAGCCTTTGAGACTCAACGCGCACTGCATATAAGTTTGTGAAGCACAAAATATTAATAATTGTGTTAACCTAACGTGCACGTACGGTAATAATTAACATGACCACCGAAGTACAAATCGTAAAAAAATTGAAATAGTAATACTCACAGTTAGGTTTTATTCAGTAGGGGATTAGCTAATTCCGTACTTGAGTTACCTAAAAAATAATATTAAATCTAATAGAAACGAGCATATAGCGTTAACACAAAGTTTCTCTTTAGCATTCAATCATTTGAGAACGCAAATGCGCAGCGTTTCCCTTCGACTTAACCGAATAAGTTTTCCAAATTTTCGTAGTAGTTTATCTCTAAAAGAAATATAATCCTGAAGGTTTCCAACCCTTGACGGTGTATAATTAATAAAGTTTTCAATAACGTGACGTCATGGAAGTTTTCCAACTATGCCACCTGCTCGTTATCTTCAGTGATAACGATAAACATGTGTTGGGTACCAAAATCCGTCCTATTTAGCTTTCACAGATTTAATCGCATATTTGCGAAAAACGATCTAAAGGTGAAAATTGCACCGGGCGTAAAAATACAGAGCTCGTCGATGGTCTTACAAGCAGTAAAATTAAATATGCTGTCTAAAATCTTTCCTTAGACTAGTCAGCTGCCTTAGTAATTATATTCTTAAGAATCCAACAGAAACAAAAACAAGCAACACTACAATCGAGGCATACTGATTGGATAGCGTTTAAAGCACGTCTGTATAACTTAGTTAACTTAAACATAATGCTCAAGTCTCAAGAAGACATTGCAGCAACAGCCTAAAAAGAAACTATTGACGCACATAATATGCAAATTCAATAAGTTTGTCTAATCATATTGAAGCAAAAAATTGCAAAAAAACTACGACGACGTAAACGTTGACAATTATCATGACCGGCAAAAAATAAAAGAAAAAAAATTATTACTATTGGATATAATAAATCAAAATATTTAGAAATTTTTTCCAGTCTTACAGCGACAGAAACCATTGATTATTGGCTGTGAAAAACCAGCTAGAAAATTTAAAAAAATCTGCAGGTATCACAACCTGTAAAAGATAAAAATGGAAGATAAACGCGAGCTAAGAAAAAAGCTGTTGCTTTTTCCAAACTTCTAAAAATAGTATTTACAGTTTTTCATCACAACTCAGCTCATTAAAAGAACGCAAAATCTGCAGTTCACCTTTTCTTACGGAATTAGAATATTGGAAGTCAAAAAACCACACTAAAAGGAAAAAAACACAAAAGGTACCAGACTGGGATCTTATTGCTGGCAAAGTATTGCAAAAAATAACTTCAAAATTTTTAAAAGCATTAACATTTCTATTCCTACTGAAATGTTATCCTAAACAGTAGCACAGCTGAAATAATACTCATCTCAAAACCGTCAAATCGTTACGGCTTATAATACTCAATCCGCTTATAGAGAAAAAGGAAATCATACCTAACTATAAATTCGAGTTTAGACGCCACCACAACACGACGAAACAAGTACATCAAATTGTTTACACAGTTAAAAATGCCTTTGGAACTAAGAAATATTGCTTCGCTGTATTCCTGAATATCAAGAAAGCTTTTAGTAAGGTGTGGCATCAAGACTTAAACTATATACTAAAAATGACACTACTACTATAATTTTTTTTGGAACAGGCTAAATTCAAATAAGACAACCGTTTTCAAACAGATTTTTGTTAGAGTGCCAGGCTTGTTTTTGTGCACAAATCCAAGCAACGTTAAATTTTTGAGCAGAAAAAAATCGTCTAAGGTTAAAATCGCAAAGAAAATATCCGTAGCGATGTCTAGATTTTGATTTTGTATGTTACGTGTCTTTAGTTATAAGGTTTTACATTTCGTATTTTAACGAAATCCTTAGTACCCCACTGTAAGCGAATGATTCAGTAAAAAAACGGAGACGTTTTGTTGATACCATTTGACATTGGACATTTACTGCACATAGTTAAATTAATTTGAACCTTGAGCGTTTAGTCTTATTAAAATAGGTTGCAAATAAAGATTTGTGTTTAAAAATTTAGAGTCGGTTTTTCTGCTACTAAACTGCATGCAACAAGTTAACAAAAGCTCGGAGTTCTTTCTACAATTACAAAAACTAAAAGCATTTCGTTTTTTGTATTAATATCTAATACTTCGTGGACCATTGCAAACCCGGTACAATTAACGTTTGGTTGTTTACTTCAGTGGTGACTTTTGAAAGAGAATTTGACATCGATCAGCTCTCGCTAACTGTAATATTTATTTTCTATGCAGTTTATTTACTTTATGGTTTTAGCGTTATTTACTGTGTTTAATTTTGTAATCGCGTTACGTACTATTTTTTTAGATTAAGCCTTTAGCTTTATTAATAATGTTTAACTTTTAGCTTTATTAATTATGCTAAGCTTTTAGCTACTTTTAGTTTATCTAAGATCATTATTAATATTTTACTTTTAATCGAGTATAATTACTTAGCCTTCAGCTAATATCGAACTTGTGCATTATTGTTTACGTTGATTCTTAACCCCATACTTTGCAGGTTTTGACCCCATATAGTGTTTGATTAAGAACTTTTCTCTAAAATCTACTAGTCAAATGCCTGTTTACAATTTATGACAAAGGTTTTATAAGCGTTTCCAGATGCAACTAGCTTCTCTGTTTTTCTTTTTTTGGTTATGTCGTTCTATTATCAAATCGGATAAAATTGCTCATGTGAGAAAATCTGTTACCAGACATTGACGCTGTGAATATGTTACGACAAATGAACTCTGCTGTACATCACATTTTATTACGTTTTTATTTCGGCAACGTAAAGTTTCTGATGTAATCAAAACTCCAATGAACGCATCGAGTTCTACTACATCAATGTCTTTTCATATCTTTTATATCTCTAGATGTAACTTATTGTACTTTCAGTATATACAAGTTGTTTTGATTGGTATGTTTACTCGAATATTTTATTGACCTTGTTGGCATATGCTGTTAGTCTAGATTTGGTTCTAACAATTTTTATTAAAAACAGGTGCATTATTATCTTCAGAATTGACAATGTGCGTCATTTTGTAACCGTCGTTTAAAATAAATGATTGTTTGTCGGATTATTTTCGGGAAGGACTCGGTATTTGGATTGACGTTATTCATTTAATGTATTTTGAATTTGTTGTAATAGATTTTAGATTGATTTTAATAAGTTATTTTAAGTTTTTAAATTCAAAGTTATAATTCAAAATTGTTGATAAAGTTTTGTATTTTGTTGCGCTGTGAATCATCTGTGATTTTGTTTATTTGACAATTTCTTTGTTTGATCAAAATTTCATTAGTAATTTATGTTTTCCTTCTGAGATATATTTGTAATTAAATATATTTTAGCCGTTTGTTTATTTTAAGTTGGTTTAAAGTTCTTTGTTTTAAGTGCATTCTCGGTGCAGTAGTACTTGATTTCCTTAGGTCAATCGTTTAGATTACGTGGAAAATTAAGGCATTATCTTAATTTATTAGACAGTTTAAATTTTATGACCGTCTTTTAATATAATATTTTGTCAATTTGACATTTTTACGCAGAAATAAATGCCGTGGTTCAATACTGCAATTGTGTAGTTATTTCATCTGTTTGTCTCTTTGTCGCACTTCTTAATGAGATTGTTTTCTTTCATGGAGTTTTAAACGCAGCCTTTGGTGAAATGGTAATCGGAAACAGTTGTCGATATGCTTTGATAAGATAGTTAGTTGGTTTTGGGGTGGTAACCTCATCCCTTTTTAGAGGAGGTAATGCCGAGGAAGTAGTATGCCAAACGCGTGAATGTTTAGTGCAGTGAGTGTAGTTTTGTTTCTCCTAATACGTAGAATCTACGGTTTTGAAGAGAATGTCACGCGCTTTCGGTCTATATTTTACGTAATGTAGAACCGTGTTCATCGAGTAGTACGACACGGCTATATTTTCGCCTTAGGAGCCGCTCTTGAGAACCTCCCGTTGATACATAGTCCTCTGGGGATACCTTCCAACGTTTCTTCCCGTATACAGCTTGCAACCCAGGATCAACCACAAGTTCTTTCCTGGGATTACGACAATTCAAAGTATTTATTTTGTACCAATTATTTAAATGTGGTGAAATTTTTGTTGACGCGTTCGTGTTTTAAAAGCTTTGCGTTTTAAGTAAAATCAGAAGTGTCGCAAATTAATGAATATAACGATAATGTAATTAATAATTGATTATTGTCCGTATTTGTCAAAACTATGTGACATAATCCCGTGTTAAAAATTGGTTTGACGTTAACCGGATAATTTTACTGTTAAAGTTTTCATCTTGGCTTTATAATAAATGAATTTATTTTCTTTCATAATTACATAATTACAAAGTAACGCGCACACGGCCGTGCATTAGGTAATTAAAGTTTCCATTGTTTTTTTTTTGTTTTATTTCTTTAAACGTTGTTTGTTTTTTTATGCATTTATTCAATCAACTTTAATTTTTTTTTGTTTATGTTTACGTACAGTTTTTTTTGTTGGTTTTGATTTCTTAATTTTGTTAACTTGCGTTAATTTCAATAGTTTTTTTTATGTTTTGAGTGTGCAAATAAATGTGTATAAATTTAGTGAGATACACTCTATTAAGGTAAGTCCATTTAGAGTGTATCCTTAAGGAGCGGGTTTGTGGTTGGCAAGGGCCAGAAGTCCATTAAGCTATACTCCTTCCTAGCGCCCTTTGATTTTGTGTTTTCGTCAAGTTTTCCAAATCAATCACGAAATTTTGAATATAACTCACTAAGCACCGACATAACACCGTTGATGTTACTGTATTTCAGGCAAGTGTTTTTGTTTCCTCTTTTGCATGTAACAATTTGTTCCTTCTCTAAAACTTTTCTTTTTTCAATTTTATAATTTTTTATCATATCTTTTTTTCTCTTCGACAGCTTTTTAATTGTCGTCTTTAATTTTTAATAAATTTTATTTTCTCGACATTGAATTAGGAGTGCAATTTTTATCATCAATTGAACTTTGCTGGACGTTTGATCATCACTAGTCAATCGGACTTAGCTACAATTTTCTTAAGCTCGACTTGGGTTAAGATTTTTTTTCTTTCTTTTGCATTTTTAACGGTTAAATGTTTTTATGTAACACTGTTAGTACAGTTACTCTTTATTGTGAAATTTGTAAATAACGAATATAAAACAACATACACATATAATACATTCAGTTTTTTATCCGTATATTATTATTTTACCACGTTTTAAGTTTGTTTACGATTTACTGTCTATTGTCCACTAACTCTGACTACTTCAAACTCACTCTGCCGTGCCAACCGTTTGCTTGTATACTACCATCAAAGTTACTAGAAAATTTAATTTCGTAAAAAACCATAAAACATGCCAACATTGATCCAACTTCGAGTCTAGTAATTACTTTGAAACGTGCTAAGGTCAAATCCGAACTAATTTAAAATAGATTTAAGATTATTGGGTTCTATTTTTCTCGATTTGCCAAAAAAAATATTATTTAAAATTAAATTTTAAAGTTTATTTTTTCATTTATTCTATAGTTGCACAAAATGGGATTAATTATTTTATATTATTTATTTTTATTTTTATATAGATTCACTAAACCTTCCCATTAATAAAATATAAAAATAAAAATAAATAATATTAAATTTTAATACTCAAATAATTTTTTTGTTTTTAGAAAGCTTAATTTTTTTAATCTTCTAACGCTATTTTTTTTATGAGTGATTTGTTTATGTATTTTTTTCAGATACTATTGTTAAAGCATGGCGCCGTTTTTGCTGTTTTATTTGATTCTTGATTGAATTTTGTTTCTACATTACTATAACTAGTAATTAGAGTATAAGATATCTAAATTCGGTACTTTGTTAAATAATTTTGCTGTCGGCAGCTAATTTACATTTAAGGAGTAGCTCAGACGTTGTCTCTTTTAGTAAACTAAGAGTTACAATATTAACAATTTAATATATTAATAAAAAATTCTAAAATATACGAATATTTGTTAAAACAATATAATAATTAATTTTCTTGTGTTTCTTGGTCAATACATATATTTTACAGTTATTTACAAATACTATAATTTTAACTACGAATTGAATATCCGTGTTTTAATTAAACATAAATTTTTCTACGCGTTAAGCAAAATCGCTGTTACATAAAAAATGTGATTCATTAAGACTATATTTTCTAGTTTTAATAAAATATAAAGAAAAATTTATTTTTGATAACAATAATGTCAAATTTAATATAAAAGAGTAAAAAATTTCTATACTGCAATATTAAATCACCTCAGAAATTCCGGGAATATTTCTGACTGTAAGTATTTCCACATCCGGTTCCTGTTTCCTGTACGTATCATCTTGTGAAGTATATTGTCTGCGCTTGCTAAAATCAATTTTACATTTATGTACTTCATTTCAATTACTCAGAGTTCTACGCATCAAAAGTGACACTTCATCAGTTATCATTAACACAATTGTCATTACAAATCTACCATTGCCTTAAAACACAATAAATTTAACCCTCGACATCTATTGTTAAAATACGATCGATTAATAAGTACTAAGAGCTTTTGTTCGTATGTAACGTATTTTTTCCTGATTCAAACTTTAAACTCGTTTTATAAAATGTCTGCTTAAGTTTTATAAATTTTTCAATTTTGCAAAAGAAAAGTGAAATAATTTTTAAGAAGAAATAGATGTAGCTTGTTAGAAAGTTTTGTAAACCAGCAAAAGTTTTCGTTAGTTCTTTCACAAATTTATTCACAGAACGAATAGCTACCGCTTTTTGACTCAGTTATTTAGCAAACAAGTTTGAAAACGTTTGATCTACAAGAAAATATTTTAACCACAGCACAACCAACTAAAAAGTCACGGATGCGAGCGAACTGGTAACGAACCTCAGTATTTTAGAAAACTTTGACACTTCAGGTGAAAAGACCGCATAACCACAACGTTAAAGCGACGATTTTCAACGTTCAAATTTAAATAAAAACATTGGCATTACGTGGCAAATTCTCTATGAGTAATGCTTAGTTCAAAGTTCAACCGCAAATGCATATCTGATTATATAGAAATTAAGTGCGTATTACGGAGAAACAGGGGAGAATGAGTATACGTAGTAATGTAAATGTACCGTAAATTTTACATATTATACATACATAATTATGATACTTACATAATAAATCTTTTATTATTAACTATTAGATCAATTTTGTTTTTTTTTAACATAAATATTGATTATATTATTTATCTGTATTGTTGTATTCTTTGTATCAAAATAATAAAGCTTTAAAGGTACAAAATTTTCAAATAACGTAATTTTTACTTTAAGTAAAACAAGTTTCACTTAATAAGCTATTTATTTTACTAATAGATAATGCATAGCTTTATTGAATACGATTTAGTTTTTGGTTAAGCGAGCTTGCGAGCGAGGATAATAAAGAGGACACATTCTGTACGCGTTACATACAATATCTTACGTTCGATTAGATTTTACTTAAATAATACTAGTATATATCAAGCAAAATAAAAGTAACCTGGTCTTGAAATAGTTTTATACATTTAGTGCTGTTTTAGTGTCGAAAACACTTATAGGATGCTTGATTCGAAAGTTGATGTAACGAAACGATGAAATGCTCAGATGAAACAAAGCAGGAACTTTGCGGTGATGCCTAATTTCACTTCATTTTCTGTATTTTTTGAATGCAGTGTTTGTTATCATTAAACAAGATATTTTTTGATTTGTTTTATGTTTTATAAATATAATAAGTCCTAATTTCACTCAGCAGTGATGAAAAATAGTTATAGGAATTGCAGAAATAGATCCGCGCGAGCTTCCGTCTTGTATACTGCAAAAACGGTACAATATAGATGAAAATTGCACATAAACAATTTAATGAGCACAAAATTTACTGCAAAAAGGTCCACGGGAGTGTATAATTATATCTAATAGTTTCAGAGTTACAGAATTTTAATGTAATTATCGTGCAACTTTGCACACTTGTATCTTCTAAAGCTAAACTATTGAAGGTAATTATACCCTTCCGCAGACTTTTTTATAGTAAAATTTCTCTTCTATAAAAATGTTTCTGTGCAACTTTCCTCTATCTTGCACCGTTTTAAGGTAATAGTTTATTGGTTATTTTAAGTTATTAAGCAAATCATTTTAATACAAAAATTGTGGCGTGTGTAATATTACGACACCGACAAAGCTACCCTTAGCAGCAAAACAGCCGCGGCGGTTACCAAAAGCAACTCGACCGAAACATACATGTTTTACTAAACCGATAATTTATGTTCAAATGTTAAAATGCGTAAACGAAATAATTTAATAAACCTGATCTATAAAGTTTTATAATAAAAATTATTATAATTATTATTACTATTATTTTTCTTTAAAGGTACGTTTTGTATAAAGTCCGCAGGAGTGTATAATTATATCTAATAGTTTAAGAGTTACAGGATTTTAATGTAATTTTTGTGCAACTTTGCACACTTGTATCCTCTAAACTATTGAACGTAATTGTACCCTTCCGGCGACTTTTTTATAGTAAATTATGTCGTCTATAAATATGTTTTTGACGCAGGCATGATTTGCAAAACAACTCTTACGACACCGACAAAGCTACCCTTAGTCGCAAAAAAAGCGGTGGTGGCTACCAAAAGCAACTCGACCGAAACACAGATGTTCTACTAAACCGATAATTTATGTGCAATTCTTAAAACGTTAAAGAGAGTCATTGTTATTGGTCCATTTTTAAATAATTCAAATTACCAGTCCACCAATAATAAATTCGTTAACTTTTAGAATGTATTTTTTACATATGTTTCGAGCTAAAAAATAATTAAGTTCGTCTTCAGAAAAATCTACAAAACATATTTACAACTTATAAAAAGTTAAGATTATAAAAAATTTTTAACTTACATTTTTTGAAAAATGTCAAATATTAAATTTTGTAACTAGATAAATTAAAAAAAAGTTTTACAAAATGTTAAATGTAAATTATTTTAAAAAAGGAAGATGGTGCAATTTGAAAACAAATCTAAGAAAATTTAAGTTTAAAATCATAATTGAAATTGGTTTGATCGTACAACAAGAAAATTTTATTTGATATTTTAATATAAATTAACTCTAGTAATTCAAGAATTTGTTTGTTATTGATGCTATTAAAAGGATGAAACAATTTGTTAGAAAAAAGAGTATGACGATTATGCAAAACATGTTGTGCAAATGTAGATTTTACTGAATTCGGATTAAAAAATAGTTCAAAATACATTAATAGTATACATTCTTATTTTTGAAAATTGTAATAAACCTTGTACGTAGGTAATATTGTGTTTGTCTTCAACACCTTCCGATAATTGCAATATCTGCGATGTTTGTGAATTTTGTGTTGTTTTTTGTTGTAAACGGAGACAGCAAATTTAATTTTTCTTTTCTTTGTCTTTGGAAATTGACAAGTCGCTTATAAAATTAGTTTTACTTCTTTTACGTCGAAAGATCGCGCTAAGAACACCTAGATAATTTAATAAAAAGGCATGTCGATTATTTCGCGTTGCGAAATGTTTTTATTGCGACTCCTATCTGCTGTAAGTCTTCTTTAGATATGACCGGGAATCGCGTACGCGACAAACTGTTAAAAAAAATCCAATTTATAAACTGTGAATGGACATTTCCAAAAGTGAAATCTCCACTTTGTAATTTTTACATCTGGCAGGATGTGGCAACGTAGCTCAAATTGTGTCATAATCTTAGAAGCTGTTGAACTGTGAACTATAAAACTCGGGTAAAATCCAATAATCATTACATTTCGTTGTTTTTTTAAAAATGCGCTTCAACTAATTAGAGTGTGGTGAAACAATTGTCAGAAATCACGCTATATAAATTGTATATATAATCAGTGAATGATTTATTTAATCCAAGCGTATTCAATCAAAGTCTGGTTAAGTTTTTGAAAGTTTGGCACTTTGGCTCTAAAATTGATTGTGTCTAGAAAAAATTTTACGTTTATACGAATGCGCTCAACCGTATCTAAGCCAGCAGAAAATGACAGTCAGTGGACATGAATCTCAATTTTTCGATCTTTTCTCGCATAACATGCTTGTGAGCGCAATATTATTATTTGAGCTTTGCGAAGGTGACTTTTTCTCTCGAAAATATTTTATGTCCAACAAAGTTTGATGTTTCAAGATTTTGTTGCTTGCTTTGTGTTTCTTACCGTACATTACTTGGAAAAAAGAACCTAAGCGTTACCAAAACAGCCTTCTCTAGAAAAATTTTCTATAAAAGATGTACCCTCCAGTTTGCAATCATTTTGCACTAAACTATTACATACTACTAATGTTATAAATGGGAAACAATAGCCGGAAGTGTTTGGATTTAGAGTTTTTAATACTAATTCAATGCCGAGCACAATTTCCGTTTTTCTTGGAAAGGTAAAAGGCAAACAAATTGAACTACAAAAATAAAAAAAATTACTGACGGCGCCTATTTACATGCCATGATGTTTGTTCGAGTGCATGGATATAAGATAACGCGATTGAGTTTCTCTTTAAATATGTCACTGGAAGCTGTTTTATCAGCGCGCAGCAACGTCTACATTGTTATACGAAAATGCCTATACAACATATTATAAGCGGTGCAAAAAAAATAAGATTATAAAAGCATCCCAAGATAGCATCTTAACGTATTTTAATAGTAAATAGCTATGTTCTAAAAACTCTTCACTGTCGATTAAAAAATATTATATGTTGCAAACAACAATTAATCTTAACGAAGAAGTTGGTACAGGTAGGTAAGCTCCCTGGTATAATTCCCTATTTGAAAAGAAAATGTGCACCGAAAAAGTACCACACATTAACTAAACAAAACGTTAATAACTTTTTAATTTGTTGCCACGTTCTAATGGAAGAGGTGGAAAAAAAAAGAAAAAAGATAAATTACTAAGATGTCACGCTTACTTATCGGCTAGCCTCACCGCAGATAGTCGTCGGGTAAAAGAATACTTTTTGGTAAGCAAAATGCCCGAGTGCGCCACCTCTTCTCAAAATTTAGTCGAACGTAGTAAGTCTAGGCAGGAGAAAAGCAGATCGTAGACCCGAGGTCCCCCAAAAGAAAGATACCCAAAATTAACAATAATCATTTATTATATCTATATATATTAAGAGAAATTCCTTGAAGGGAAAGAGACAAATCGACGGTTACGCCACTGGTATAAACTACATATACATAAATTACACAACAATTAAATCACAATGTTAACGCAGGTCTAAAATAGACTCTGGAAGCAAAAGCTTGTACTAAAATTAAATTACGTTGCCGCAACTACAATAAACGGTAGCAAGTACACGCGTGACCGCAAGTGAAAATTAAAGAAACATCACCGCCTGTGGTCTTTGAAGTCATGTTCACGACCGGTATAAATTCCGTCAATCATTCATTTTACGACAGAATAATTCGTTTCGAGCTCCCAAATCTCTGATAATTACAAATTCCCGCACATTACGGATTAAAGTTTCTTTTATTTTACTGATAGCAAATAAACAAACAAATAAATAGTTTAAATAGGCGTATCGTATTAACGAAAAGACAAATGTCTAGGAAGAAAGTACACAAAACGTCAAAATCAGTTTCTACTACATTTCACTTAACTGTAACGTTATTTGCACAATTTATTATACGATGTCGTTGAGCGCGAGCAGAAGTCGAGACTCCGAAGCGCGTGGACGAATGAGAGTCGAGGTCGCGCGGTATCCCCGGCTTTAGGTGTTATAACTTAGATATAAGCATAAATACCTTTTCGGCCAGAAATTATTTAAGGAAATACCCATTCACCAGGTTGCACCTCGTTATTAACTCTCGGCAAACTCCCCCAGATACAAGAAAGTGCCATTAGTCGACTTGTATCCCCTACACAGCTACTTGTTCGTTACTTCATAAGTGCAGTGAACGACTCCGTCGCTTGTAAGAAGCTAAACAGAAAACAACCCCAGAAAGAAAACTACTCTATGATTTTGGTTAGAAATATTTAGATCCTTCGTTCTACGAATGCGACATTCGAGCGAATTTATTAAGAATTTCAATCCGTCTCTGCCACATCCATCACGAACACGTACCACCAAAAAAACGGAAATCCATAGATGGGCAACTACTCTCACGCCCTCTACGTGCATAAATCGAAGAAAATAGTTCGAAGTCAGATATTTCACACGGGTAAAGGCAAAGTTGCCTAACCATCAGGCGAATTAATGCCCATTTACAAATTTACACGTTACATCGTGTACATAATAAGCAGTATTTATTAAGTCATTAAGTAATGTAGTTTTTAATAATTTTCTATTGTATTTTGTTTGATAAACCTTTTTTTTTAGTGTAAAGTAATAGTTTGTTACCATATTTTTATTTCATTTTTCCTGATCACGTTTTCCATAGTTGAAATATCTTGGTGGAATTGCTCACCGCATTCGTCGCTCTCAGCGCCGAATGAAGAATTTCCGAACTCCATAGTTCTCAGCTTTTCTATTGTCAAGAAATTCAGTTACGACCTTTTTAAAAGATTTCCATGTGTTTTTGTTTTTGTTGTTTTTTTTTTAATTTAGTTTCAATCATTTCACCACAGGAAACCTAGATCATTTTTATCCATCATCATAACAAATTTTTTTTATTTACTCAAGTTTAATGTGCAACTGAGAAAGATATATGTAGTTGCTTAGGAATTACATATGGTTAAAAAGTTAGGTTTTTTGTCAATGTCTTGTGATAAAATGAGTTTTGCGATGTTTGCTTCTCATTCACAACAACAACAACTTATAAAACCTGAAGCTTTCGCGGTAATTTTGCCTTAAACCGCGTCGTAGTTAAACACTCAGATTTTTTAGGCTTGGTCCTA
This sequence comes from Aquatica leii, assembly GCA_035610365.1. Classification (NCBI taxonomy): domain Eukaryota; kingdom Metazoa; phylum Arthropoda; class Insecta; order Coleoptera; family Lampyridae; genus Aquatica; species Aquatica leii. Next base: position 103,764,288 of record CM069436.1, on the reverse strand, counting down.
GTATATCCTGAAGAGCCAAAACAAGAAGTTGAACTTGGTCTTTGCCGTATTGTTGTTCGTGAACCCAAAGAAACTGACGTTTCGCAAGACATTGCAGCTTGCATCTTCAGAATGGTAAATGTCACTGAAAGAAAAAGGGACCATATTTATATCATGGGCGATTAGCGTGATTAATGGACCTTATCTTTACGTTACTGCTTGATTGACTTCGTTATTACACAGAGTAAATGTTTGTGTGCTTTCCAAGAAGCTTAATCTTTGTCTTAGAGGATGCAATACTGATAGCCAAGATTTGCTGAGTCTTAAACTGTCTTTTTGGTTGATATTATATGGATGTTTTTCTATTTTTACAGCTTTGCGGATTGGCCTGGGAAAGTAGAAAAAAGTTCTAGCCAACACTTTAATTTAGTCAAAGTTTAGCGTGTGTCCTTGGTTCCACAAGTATTCTGCCAATGCTGATTTTGTAACGCTGCGGTGTTTGCAGTTAGCTATATGTTCTTTTACCCTATCTTCAATAGAGCGTCCCGTTTGTACTATATAAACTAAATTTTGTAAATTTCTGCATGTTTTGGAGCCCCTTGTTTGTCTGTAGCAGATGTAAACCAAGTGTTCAGGGTATCATTAGTCGTAAAGACGGTTTTGATATTATGTTTCTTTAGCACTCTGCTTATTTTGTCTGTCGAACTTATACATTATGGTAAATAAGCGGTGCTAGAAGGAGGTGATAAGTCTTCTTTAAATCCGTATCCATTTTGTTGTAAAAACTCCAACAGTGTTTCCTTTTGTAGATTTTCATTATCTGACACACGTCATACTAAGGTATGCAAAACAGTATTCTACTGTACCGGATGGTGGTGAGATTTGCCATTTAAATATCTATTAGTGTGCGTATTCTTTCTATAAACGGAATGTTTCAATTTTTCGTTATTTTTCTTTATCACCAGTACATCAAGATTGCCTAGACTACTATTATGTTCTAACTCCATAGTGAATTTAATGCTGTTATTTGCAGAGTTTAGATGTTGAAAGAACTGATTTGGTTTATCTTTGCTCATCAGAAGAAAACTATACAAGAAAACAAATAGTAAGAATGCATATTAAGTGTTTTGTTTTGTTCTGATTACACTTAAATAAATTTTTCTAAAATAAATTTACATTTGCAGACAAAACCTAAAATACTGAATTTAAAAACCAAATTCTTTCTACCCTAAATGTATCGTCCAAACTAATGGAACAGCATCCACACGGCTCCAAATGATTTCGCTTTCAAATTTTATAATAATATTCGTACAAGTCCTCTAAAATTCATTATCATGTACGGTAACAGCTTTGACCTGTATGGAAATAAAAGTGATCAAACACAACGCTGCTTAACCGCAAATATACATTGTATCGTATTATCTGTTAATGGTAAAATAAATTGTTTATTGACTTAGTTTTAGAAAAATATTTAAAGTAAACTGAAAAACTCTTTAATAGTATGAAAACAATTAGCTTCCGCTAGTTCGTAAACGTCTGCATCAGCTTCTTTACTAAATATTTCAGAATAATCTTAGTTTGTAAGTCATCTCTTGATTGTAGTTTAGATGTTCCTCGTGAAAAACTATAAAAGCGTTAAAAACTGATACATCAAAGATGTTGAAAGGAACGTGCAACTGGCCAACGTTTAGTTTGTTTCTTGCAATTATAATATGTTGTTCCATCTGATCCATGACGTCGTATTGCTGCTAGACGTGTTTTTATGCATACTACTTAGCAGAATTATTCATTTAATTTCTTTGGCGCGTAGGTCACCATAGTAACATTGTTTCTAAAACAAAATATAAAACAACAAAGTACGCATTCTCTAGACGGTGTTAGTTCTTTCTGAATGTCTCGTTTGTTTTGTCTTAGTGTCTTACATATATCATACCATTGATAGCGTATCCAGAGCTGGATTTACACATCCAAAACATTTTAAAGCCATGTTTTGCAGGTTTGCTGTGCGTATACTGTATAACTTAGCTGCGATCTCGATAACCAACAAGCTTATATAACTTCTTCTTTCTGCGTATCGGAAACTGACATAATTCCTGGATATATAAAATTGGTAATTGTGTAGAATACATATGCTTCCTTATCAAGCAAAGAGAACGACAAATAATATTGTATTTCCGTACTTTGCTTGATGGCGACTGATCTGCAGCTATGGATGAGCTAAGAGAAACGTTCTATCTGTCATCAGAATCAATAATATTACTTGAACAATTCTCGGAATAGTTATTATCACTTCTTTCTTCAAAAATTTCCTCAACATTTGTACATCTTTTGATTTAACTTTGCTTTCACTAGCTGACTCCTCGTCTGTTTCATGCGCCCATGCTAACACAGTTCCTTCAAAGTCATCATCCCCATTCTAACTGCAACACAACACCTTACATACTGAGAACAACTAAATGCATGTTTCTGAACAAACGTTAATATACCATTCTGAATATGCAAATCGCAACCTTGAGATGCAGGCAAATACAAAACTGCTTACACATACACAAGTTGAGACGTCTATGTACAAACTCTTTTGCCGGCAAACAAGCACATAGCACTCAAAACAAAAAACTTTAAAGCAACAAATCAAGTGGTTACTACAATATTTTTTAATAAGATAGTTTTAGTCAATCCTTTTATAACAAAAATTGCATTTGCAAAAAACTAGAAAAAAATTTTGATTGTCCAACATAAAGATTACTTGAGAAATAAACAACTTCAAAGACCTTGCATCATTAATGCTATTTACCAAAATAAAAAAGAAATAAATAATATTCAACTCTACTTAAAACTAGTTTATACAAAAAAATTATTTAAATTGCTTAAAATAAATAATTTATAAAATATTAAGTTTACTTAAATGCTTACGAACACAAAAGTTATAATGTTCAACAAACAAAGTTAAATTATTTACCTTTAATAGTAATAAGAATCAAAAAAGAACAAATTCTACAATTGAAACTCACTGCAGGAAGCATTTTAACACAACACTTAAAACATAAACATTAATCAACACAATATTTATTAAAACTTGTAATATATAACATTAAAAAAAAAACGATAATAAATTGAACTAACCTATATAACCTATTTTAGTTATTCTAAACAATAAAATTTTGTTTTTATTTTTTTGATATTTTTTTGCATTTGTCAAATAAATGTAGCCAAGACAAAATAAAAATTTTCCACCTTAGTTGATTAGCTCAATTGCCGTTTATATTATTTCTTCAAAAAAATTGTTTAAACATTACACTACAGTAACTATATATAAAAAAAATTATTGTTGTTCATTATGTTTATTTATTGCGCTTTAATCTTGTTTATAAAACAATTTTATAAATATAAAAAAAGATTGGACGAGATTCACTTTTATCTTATATATTTATTAACAAATTCAAACAAAATATTTACATAAAAATAAATTAGTTATTAAATGTTGTTGTGGTTTAGATACGTAGATGACAGATTTTGTTTACTCAAACGTAAACTACAGTTGCAACATTTTCTCACAAACAATCACAATTTCATACGACGAATGTAACTGCTGATTTAACTTATGTTCTAGCAAATATTGAGTGTCACGTTTTTGAATCAATTTGCGATTACATCTTCAATTCACCAAAAGTAAAAGTACAAAGGGCTCAAGAGACCATTAACCTACGAATGCGTAGTGAGAATAGAAAAGAGTAAAAAAACTTCTAACAGAATTGCAACTGGGTAATAAAAAACCAACGATTCTATGAGAAATGAAGCAATTGTTTAAAGAGTACGTTAATGAAGAATTGTTGGAACCAATGTTTCTACTATTAATACCAACAAATATAAAGTTAATCTTAACTGTTAGCACCAATAAATGGTTTTACCATCATCGTATAACGTAGCAGAAGCTCCAACAACTGCAAGAACACATCGAGACATTAATGATCAATGCAAGCGCATCAATTAAAACAACGTGCCAGATTATCTTCAAAGTCTCGTTTAAAGGTAAATTCTTAATCAATTTAGGAGAAGAAATTTCTATTGTACCACCATTGCCTAAAGATATTTGCAGCAATTATAAATCTTTTACAGCTAATGGTACAACTATCGACACATATAGTGAACGCCTTCTAGAAGTGAACCTTGGTTCTGTAGCATACCTAGATGACTTTTTATTGTTGCCTATGTTGAAATTAGAAATCAAACATTTATTATAATTATATATTATCTATATCGTTTAGTTTTATTACTATGTCTGTCTCCTCTTTTCGTATTACCATCATCTTAGTGTTTTCCGTGTTTATTTGTAAGTTTTTATTGTGTAGAGTGTTGTTCCATCGCTGTAAGTTGCAATGTATGTTTATTCTTTGCGTATGTAATTATATCATCGATAAATACGCTTTTCCATATACAGTGTGTCCGAAAAGTATGGAATATATTATACAGGTCGATAAATATGCACTTTACACGAAAAAGTTGTAAATAAAAGTTGTTTATCACTTAGTTATCTACCACCTGGGAGATATCAATTTAAATTTTTGCTGTAAACAAAATCGCAACGAATAACACTTACATTTTTTAAAATGGAAAGGCACGTCTTTATTATACTCATTTGATAGAGTCTTTTTTTCTCTTTTCAACCATATGAAACTAGAATACCTTTATATCAAAAAATTTTCAAGAAAAACAAGGACATGTCTAACAAATTTATTTTACTGAGAAGTATTAATCAGGTACGTAATATGTAGTATTGAAACAATTGAATGCACTGTCACAATAGCAAATATTAAACTTTAAATATCTTTACATAAAATTGTTATAACAAAAAAATGTATTTAAACTAAACTTACAATAAATGTTCAAAATGTAAACCATTCATAATTTGACAGTGGTAAATTCGATTTTTAAAACCATCGATTGCTTTTGAAATCATACCTCGAGTTATAGCTCTTATCTCAACTCTAATGCGATTTTTCAAATCTTCAACATTATCAGGTCTATTTACATAAATTTTGCTTTTAATATAGCCCCAAAGAAAAAATCTAGCGGTCTTAAATCCGGCGAGCGAGCAGGCCATTCTATCGTACCTCTTCTGCCTATCCATGTATTTTGAAAAGTATTATTAAGAAAGTGGCGGACATTAATTCCAAGATGTGGAGGTGTCCCGTCTTGTTGAAGCCATATTCTGTTATGAGGTATATCTGGATCTACTTCATATGGAAATAACTCGGCCAAAGCAGGAACCAACTCAAATCTTAAGAAATCGAGATAAATATTCGCCGTTAAACTACCTTCAAAAAAATATGGCCCCAAAATTTGACTTCCAATCATTCCTACCCAGACGTTGACTTTCTGCTGGTATTGGGTGTGTCCTTTTAGATACCTGTGAGGATTTTGTGAAGACCAGTAACGTGTGTTTTGTTTGTTAATTGTGCCGTTTAAACAAAACGTGGCCTCATCAGTAAAAAGGATAATTTTATGAAAATATGCATCTCGTTCAAGTTTGTTTGTTATTGTTTCACAAAACTCCAGCCTTCTGTCCAAATCGTCTTCAAATAATTCTTGAACTACACAAGCTTTATAAGGATGAAATTTTTCTTTTTTTAAAACGTCATGTACAGCCGATTTATTCAAATTATGGTCTCTAGCAATTTGCCGAACAGAAATTTGTTGAATTTTATTCAACAGACAAGAACACATTTTCTCGTTTCACATTACTTAATGACAAAGGTTCTTCTTCTATCTCCATATCCCAGAATCATTAAAATTTCAATTCTATGTGAAGTAATAACATTCTGTTGAACTTTCATTGTTTATTATTTTGAAATGAATATACACAACGTTTCGATTGCTGTGGTATCTGCAATCGTCATCAGGTGAATACTAACAAACTTAGAAACTACTGGAGCTTATATACTAAAAAACATGTTCGATGAAGCGTTTAAGCGTACAAAATCAATTTAACGTAACAGATTAATTAATTAACAAAATTACTTAGTAAAGTTTAAGTTGTTTTAGAGGTTCGATAAGTGGTTTCCATATGTTGCTTATCTCGACACTTGGCTGGCTGAAAATTTCTTTGTTGTTGTTGATGAATGCCGCTTCTTTAAATTTCCGTTGGTACCAATGTTCCTCCCTGTGTATGATTTTTGCTTCCAACCATTTCATTCGATGTTGGTTATCCTACGAATGTTGCGCAATGCCGGACTTAGAAGTCTCTCCTCTCTGTGTGTGCGTCTGATGTTCTTTCAGTCTGATGTCAAGTGGTCTTTTGGTTTCCCCCACGTATGATTTGCCACATTCACATGGAACTTGGTAAATACAGTTTTGGGAATCTCGACTTGTTTGTGGCTTTGTATTGGAAATTATACTCCTAATGGTGGTCGATGATTTGAACACTGTATTTATGTTGTAGCTTTTCCCTATACGTTTTATTGATTCTGATAAACCTTTGACATATGGGATGCTCAGCAGTGAATTGGGCAGTTCTTCTGTTTTAGGTTGTCCCATGGTGTTCATTTGCTTTTTCCGCAAAAGTTCTCCTACAATCTTTTCTGGATAACCATTCTGCCTTAGATCGTTTCTAATGTTTTTGATTTCTTCTCGTAGCCCTTTCTCTGTGTTGCACAACCTGTACGCTCTGTCGATTAGAGATTTTACTACTCCCCTCTTCGTAGATGTGGAATGGTTGGATTCAAAGTTGAGATATCGACCGGTGTGTGTCGGTTTCCTGTAGACAGTCGTTTCCATAATTTTCTTGTTCTTTGTTACTTGAACGTCTAAAAAAGGAAGTGAGTTCTCCTTTTCCTTTTCCATAGTGAATTTGATGGATGGTTTTATGTTGTTCAAATGTTGTAGAAAAAGGTCTAGTTGCCGATTACTGTGATTCCAAATTATGAAGGTATCGTCAACATATCTAAGCCATGTTTTGGGTTTGAATTTTGATTTCTCTATGGCCTGGGATTCAAACCAGTTCATGTATATGTTGGCGACTACTGGTGGTAGAGATGAACCCATTGGCAGTCCTTCGTCTTGAGTAAAGAATCTGTCTTTCTCCTGAAAGTACGAGTTCTTGAGGCAACATTCTAGGAGCTTCATTATTCCTTCTACCGGCAGCGTGGTTCTTTCCTGGAGTTTTTCATCTTCTCGGAGCTTCGTTTGGATGATTTTCAATGCTTCTTCAACTAACACATTAGTATAAAGACTTTCTACGTCGAAGCTGACTAATTGATCCCGTGGTTGTAGCTGTATTGTTTTCAGAATCTCAACGAAATGTTTGGAGTCTTTGACAAAAGATGAGCTGTTCTTCTGTAGTGGTTGCACAATTGGTAGTAGAAATCTGGATAGCTGGTATGTGGGTCCATTACGAGAGCTGGTTATCGGTCGAAGCGGCATGTTGTTTTTATGTATCTTCGGTAGTCCATATAGATGCGGTGGTTTGCTGTAGTGTGGTGTTAGCATCGTTCTCATCCTTGGTGTTAGATGTCTTTCGTAGAGTTTTAGGACTTGATAGATCTTCCTCTCCAAGCTTGCTGTCGGATTTTTCTTCAATCTGCGGTAATTCCCTTGATTTAAGACGTCTTCAATTTTTTGGTCGTAGGTGGTGGCATCCATGATAACAGTTGCGGCCCCTTTGTCGGCTGGAAGTATTTTAATGCATTTGTTCTTCCGTAAATTTGTGAGAGCTTTTTCCTCGTGTTTAGTGATGTTGGTATGTTGTTTTCTTTTCTTCTCTAGAGCACTTCTGATTTTCCACTTAAATTCTTCTGCTTGTGTTGGATTCAAACGTGTTGTCTCGACGGCACCAATGATGTCCAGTACAGGCACGTGTTTTGGTGTTATCGAAAAATTGAGTCCTTTCTCTAATAGAGTCGTTTCTGTAGCAGACAGTGGATGTGTCGATATGTTGACTATCGTTCTCCTTGCGTTCTTTTGGTTGTCGGCTGCTTTCTGTTGGTTTCGTGTGAGTTTAACCCATTTTCTGTCGTGTGTTTTTTGGTGTAGTTGTCGTACCTTCTCGCAAGTAGCGTCTATTTTGCGGAATATTGGTGCGTAATCTTCTTCCAATGTGAACTCTTTTATCTCCTCGAATCTTTGTGTGGCGTCTTGGAGTAATAAAGTTTTCTTCCATCGATGGTGGTTGATTTGTGCCCGGATAAGCGCAAAACTTGCTCGTTCCAGTATCTTGAGGGCTCTTGTTCCTGGTATCGGAGATTTCACTCGGAAGCCATCTGGTATAACTTGGTTGTCTCTTGCCCTCCGTAACAATTTAATGTGTGTCTCTTCCTTCGTAATCTTGATCATTGTCTTCTCGTAGTCTCGAAATTTGTTGCTGATTCCGGGTCCATACCGGTCTTCCAACGTTTGTTTGAATGTATTAAACAATGTTGTTTGATGTGAAGTAATAACATTCTGTTGAACTTTCATTGTTTATTATTTTGAAATGAATATACACAACGTTTCGATTGCTGTGGTATCTGCAATCGTCATCAGGTGAATACTAACAAACTTAGAAACTACTGGAGCTTATATACTAAAGACATGTTCGATGAAGCGTTCAAGCGTAAAAAATCAACTTAGCGTAACAGATTAATTAACAAAATTACTTAGTCAAGTTTAAGTTGTTTTAGAGGTTCGATAAGTGGTTTCCATATGTTGCTTATCTCGACACTTGGCTGGCTGAAAATTTCTTTGTTGTTGTTGATGAATGCCGCTTCTTTAAATTTCCGTTTGTACCAATGTTCCTCCCTGTGTATGATTTTTGCTTCCAACCATTTCATTCGATGTTGGTTATCCCACGAATGTTGCGCGATGCCGGACTTAGAAGTCTCTTCTCTCTGTGTGTGCGTCTGATGTTCTTTCAGTCTGATGTCAAGTGGTCTTTTGGTTTCCCCCACGTATGATTTGCCACATTCACATGGAACTTGGTAAATACAGTTTTGGGAATCTCGACTTGTTTGTGGCTTTGTATTGGAAATTATACTCCTAATGGTGGTCGATGATTTGAAATTTAAAGAAGCGGCATTCATCAACAACAACAAAGAAATTTTCAGCCAGCCAAGTGTCGAGATAAGCAACATATGGAAACCACTTATCGAACCTCTAAAACAACTTAAACTTTACTAAGTAATTTTGTTAATTAATTAATCTGTTACGCTAAATTGATTTTGTACGCTTGAACGCTTCATCGAACATGTTTTTTAGTATATAAGCTCCAGTAGTTTCTAAGTTTGTTGGTATTCACCTGATGACGATTGCAGATACCACAGCAATCGAAACGTTGTGTATATTCATTTCAAAATAATAAACAATGAAAGTTCAACAGAATGTTATTTCTTCACATCAAGCAACATTGTTTAATACATTCAAACAAACGTTTCAATTCTATGTTTCTCAGATAATTGAGCCATATTTCAAGCACTAACAAATAGCAAAGTGGACAGTGTTCTAAAGTGCATTCAATTGTTTCAATGCTACATATTACGTTTCTGATTAATACTGCTCAGTAAAATAAATTTGTTAGACATGTCCTTGATTTTCTTGAAAATTTTTTGATGTAAAGGTATTCAATTTTCATATGGTTGAAAAGAGAAAAAAAGACTCTATCAAATGAGTATAATAAAGACGTGCCTTGCCATTTAAAAAAATGTAAGTGTTATTCGTTGCGATTTTGTTTACAGCAAAAATTTAAATTGATATCTCCCAGGTGGTAGATAACTAAGTGATAAACAACTTTTATTTACAACTTTTTCGTGTAAAGTGCATATTTATCGACCTGTATAATATATTCCATACTTTTCGGACACACTGTATAAATTAATTGTATGTTTTTGTAGCCTACTTTTACTTTCTTTACTTTGTCTTTTACATCCTTTCAAACTTCATCCATTACTAGATTGAACAGTGCATAAACAAGTAATCAAAGTAAAGAAAATGGTGAAAGAAAATAAAATAAAGGCTTGGGAAGAGTTCGATTTAAGGACGAAAAAGGATAGTCCAGGGAACCAAAAACTTTTTTATAAAGTATTCAAAACTCTCCGGGAATAAAAAAACTAAAATAGCGCATTATATAAAAACAAAAAATGGACGAATGTTAAGAAACGATGTGGACATCATATAGAGATGGAAAGAGTATTTCCAAAAGATAGAACTATAGAAGAGAGACATAATAGAACACTAGAAGACGCAGTTGTAGTAAACACTAAGAAACACAAAAAATGAAGAACAAGAAGAAATAGAAGAAGGAGTATTAAAAAGTTTGAAAAAGGAAAAGATCCCTTAAGATTGCGAAGTAAAAATACCGTTCCCAGTATACAAAAAAGGAAATAAAAGGGAATGCACAAACTATCAAAGAATTATAATTTTACCGACAATAACAAAGTTATACTAAAGAGGACTAGAGAGAACGCACAATGCGGATTTAGAAAGGGAGGAGGAGTGCATGACCACGTATTTGTGGTAAAACAGCTATAGAAAAATACACAACAAAAAAAACTATATGTAGACCTGAAAAAAGCATTCGACAGCGTTTCAAAAAAAAAACAGACAAATTGATAAGAGGTATAAAAAGCCTATATGAAAACACACAAAACGTCGTGAGAACTGGAAATAGACATTTTAAAGAGTTTGTAACTGAAAATGGACTTAGGCAAGGTGGGGTCCTAAACACTGCACTGTTCAAAAAAGTTAATAACAGTTTGATAAAACAAGTGAACCTAGAAAAATAAAAAATCTGACGCCTAAAATGAAATCATTATACATTGCACGAGGCATGTCAGAGGAGCTTATAGAAGAACTTTCAACCAACTTTGCAGTAAAATCGATCATTGAAAACTGCAACAACCCGAAAACAAAATTAATTATGAAGACAGGTACTTTCAAGACAACTAGTAAAGCAAATATGTCACTTTAAATGCTGACAAACCAACATCAACAGTATTGTACACACACAAAACGATGAACTTGGCATTTTAAGGAATCTCCGCTAATTAAACATTGTTATACATGGATGACATCATCATTACAGGTTGCAGTATAAAAAATCATCGCAACAACTTAAAGGGCGTTTTTTGAAACTTGCAAGAAATCTAACATAAAACTAAACCCTCAAAAATGTCAGTTTTTCAAACATTCAGTAAGTTTCTGAAGACACCAAATAACCGAAAATAGAATACTTCCAGAAAACCGTAAATTATGTAAAATTAACAACAGCTGATGAAGTACGACGTTTTGTGGCAATTACATATTTTTACAGTAGTTTTATCAACAACTTTGCACATAGAACAGCATTACTAACACACAATACTATAGTTACTATAATTTTTAACAATTACTATAATTTAACTATTCACGCCGTCAAGGGGTTGGAAACCTTTAAACTTGCTATTTCTTTTGTGTAGAAAAACCGCTATCAATTGCTACACTAAGTGGAAGAAAAAAGCTGCGCATTTGCAATTTCAAATGATTGTATGCTTTGAAAATTGAAATTGACTTGTGTTAACGCCGTATGTATGTTTTGTGATAGATTTAATATTATGTTTTAGGTAATACAGGTACGGAATTAGCTAATTCCCTACTGGATAAAACCCAAATGTGAGTATTACAATTTCTAATTTTACGATTAGAACTTCGTTGCTTATGTCGATTGTTGACCGTATACGTTAGGTTAACACAATTGATTGTAAGATCATTTTCTGCGTCACAAAGTCGCATGCAGTGCGCGTTGAGTCCCTAAATCTTCATTTTTTTGTTATATATTTTTGCGATTTTAAATTTACGAACATGAAGTCATTCCTTCTTTGAATGTAAAAGTTTACACCGACTAGGTCAGTTTACTGTACGACGTGTTGCCCAGTATAGGGCCCAACTTATATTTGGTCTGACCTATGTATTAGCGTTTGGAAGGTTTACGTAATTATATTTATGTCTTCTTTGTCCGCTTTAGAATTATTGTCTATGATAAAATAAATATATATTTTGTGTTATTACTTTTGTCGTGTTATTTGTTCTTTTCCAGCTACGGGTAGAGTTAAACAATATACCTATTTTAATCTTTTATAGTTTTGACGCCCTTTTAGATTTAATTTATAAAGTCGCATTACAAAAACCTGCGATTCCCTCTCCGCGAACAACTGTGCAGTACTGTCCCAATTTTGGTACTGTCTGAGCTTTCTTTGTGGCTGCAATTATAATTCCTTCTAGTTTTAAAATCATAAGCGACTTTCGGCTTAGACCGCGTCGTAGTAAAACACCCAGACTTAGGCTTGGTCATAGTCACTTCTTGAGAGCCAAAACAAGAAGTAGAACTTGGCCTTTGCCGTATTGTCGTTCGTGAACCCAAACAAACTGACGTTTCGCAAGACATTGCAGCTTGCATCTTCAGAGTGGTAAATGTCACTGAAAGAAAAAGTGGAAATGACGATATTTATACCAATAGCGATTAACGTGATTAACGAACCTTATCGTTCCGTTACCGCTTGACTGACTTCGTTATTACTCGGAGTAAGTGTTTGTGTCCTTTCCAAGAAGGTCGATCTTTGTCTTAGAGGATATAATACTGGTAGCCAAGATTTGCTGAGTTTTAAACCGTCTTCTCGGTTCATATTACAAGGATGTTTTTCTATTTCCACAGCTTCGCGGATTAGTCTGGGAAAGTAGAAAGGAGTTCTAGCCAACACTTTAGTTTGGTCAAAGTTCAGCGTGTGTCCTTGGTTCCACACGTGTTCTGCCACTGCTGATTTAGTAACTCTGCGGTGTTTGCAGTCAGCCATATGTTCTTTTACTCTAACTTCAATAGAACGTCCCGTCTGTCCTATATAACTTGATCCACAGGAACAAGGAATTTTGTAAACTCCGGCATGTTTTAGAGCCCCTTGTTTGTCTTTAGCAGATGTAAACCAGGTGTTCAGGGTATCCTTAGTCGTAAAGACAGTTTTAATATTATGTTTCTTTATCACCCTGCTTATTTTGTCTGTTGAACCCATACAGTAAGGTAAATAAGCGGTGCTAGTAGGAGGTGATAAGTCTTCTTTGACTTTTGGATTTAATGCTCTTTTCCATGCGTTTTGGATCTCTTTGAACCCGTATCCATTTTGTTGTAGGGACTCCAACAATGTTTCCTTTTCCTTTTGTAGATTTTCGTTATCTGACACACGTATAGCTCTTTTGGCTAAAGTATGCAAAACAGTATTCTTCTGTACTGGATGGTGGTGAGATTCGGCGTTTAAGTATCTATTAGTGTGCGTTTTCTTATATATATAATATAATAACCGCGAAAGCTTAAGATTTTATATTATAAACCTCTACGGCGAGGAGGTGTTTTTACAAACTAGATCTTTAGATCGTTTGCGCCAAAAGAAAGAAAAGCTACTTACAGACCTAGCATTTCTAAAACGTTGCCGAGACCACAACGTATTACCATCGTGTATGAGAATTAAACATCAATTTCTAAATTCTCATACTGAGCGAATTTTTCGCAAAGCTGGCTTCGAACTATTACGTTCGGAAATTCACAATAAACGCAAAGTACTGGATTCTGTCAGCAAACAGCTATACAAGTTACATTTAACTTTGTCTAATAAATTAGAATACTCGATATGGGTAAAAATAGATGCTATCACTACGATACAAGCTAACAAGATTTATGAACAATCAAAAATAAAACAAACTAAGAAATTCGAACGGTTACATCCTTCACAGCCTAAGAAAACGTTAGACGACCATAAAGTAATTGTCAACCTAACAGACACGGTTTTGGATGCACAGACCACATCCTTGTTGAAGAAGGGTTTTAACTACGCCGTTACGTCTAAGACAACTCCGATAGAAGATATAGTATGTGGAGTAGAAGCTGCAATACGCACTCTACCTAAGGAAATCTCTGAAATTCGACAAGATGTTTGCAATATTGTAAGAAAAGCAAAACCGCCACGCTCTAATATTAACAGACATGAGAGAGTTGCAGCTAAGCGGTTACGTGAGAATAAGGACATTCTAGTATTGAGAGCAGATAAAGGAAACGCTACAGTCGTTATGAACATACAAGATTACAACGACAAAATGACGAACTTACTCTCAGAAGATTGCTACATACGTCTACAGAGAAACCCTTTAAACTCCTTGTGCACTAAGGTTAACTCCGCTATCAAAAACTCCACTACTATCGATATCAACATGAAACAGACTTTGATTGTCAAAAATCCGGTTATGCCACGAATCTACGGTCTTCCCAAAATACACAAAGAAGGAGTCCCTCTTCGACCGATAGTGAGCACCATCAATTCACCAACCCAATCGTTAGCACGTTATCTAGCTGCAAAACTCTTGCCGTTGACAGGAAATACAGAAACTCACATCAAAGATTCTACAGACTTTGTAGAGAAAATTAAGAACTTGCGTATAACAAAAGAAGATATTTTAGTCAGCTTTGACGTGGTATCTCTTTTTACTAAAGTCCCGATCGACGAAGTGTTGTTTTTGCTCAAGGAGAGAATTACTGAAGAAGAAGTTCTGCTCATCGAACTCTGCCTCAAAAACACTTATTTCAGTTATAACGACAACTTGTTTAAACAAGTAGAAGGAGCGGCCATGGGTTCACCGCTCTCTCCAGTTATAGCCAATATTTACATGGAATATTTTGAAACTGAAATTATGAAAAATGTTGAGTTAAAACCAAAAACTTGGTTCAGATATGTTGATGATACGTTTGTTGTATGGCCTCATGGCAAAGATAAACTAAACCAGTTCTTTCAACATCTAAACTCTGCACATAACAGCATTAAGTTTACTATGGAGTTAGATAAAGAAAAATAACGGAAAATTGGGGCATTCCGTTTATAGAAAAAAAAAAAAAAAAAAAAAAAGAAAGAAAACGCACACTAATAGATACTTAAACGCCGAATCTCACCACCATCCAGTACAGAAGAATACTGTTTTGCATACTTTAGCCAAAAGAGCTATACGTGTGTCAGATAACGAAAATCTACAAAAGGAAAAGGAAACATTGTTGGAGTCCCTACAACAAAATGGATACGGGTTCAAAGAGATCCAAAACGCATGGAAAAGAGCATTAAATCCAAAAGTCAAAGAAGACTTATCACCTCCTACTAGCACCGCTTATTTACCTTACTGTATGGGTTCAACAGACAAAATAAGCAGGGTGCTAAAGAAACATAATATTAAAACTGTCTTTACGACTAAGGATACCCTGAACACCTGCTTTACATCTGCTAAAGACCAACAAGGGGCTTTAAAACATGCCGGAGTTTACAAAATTCCTTGTTCCTGTGGATCAAGTTATATAGGACAGACGGGACGTTCTATTGAAGTTAGAGTAAAAGAACATATGGCTGACTGCAAACACCGCAGAGTTACTAAATCAGCAGTGGCAGAACACGTGTGGAACCAAGGACACACGCTGAACTTTGACCAAACTAAAGTGTTGGCTAGAACTCCTTTCTACTTTCCCAGACTAATCCGCGAAGCTGTGGAAATAGAAAAACATCCTTGTAATATGAACCGAGAAGACGGTTTAAAACTCAGCAAATCTTGGCTACCAGTATTATATCCTCTAAGACAAAGATCGACCTTCTTGGAAAGGACACAAACACTTACTCCGAGTAATAACGAAGTCAGTCAAGCGGTAACGGAACGATAAGGTTCGTTAATCACGTTAATCGCTATTGGTATAAATATCGTCATTTCCACTTTTTCTTTCAGTGACATTTACCACTCTGAAGATGCAAGCTGCAATGTCTTGCGAAACGTCAGTTTGTTTGGGTTCACGAACGACAATACGGCAAAGGCCAAGTTCTACTTCTTGTTTTGGCTCTCAAGAAGTGACTATGACCAAGCCTAAGTCTGGGTGTTTTACTACGACGCGGTCTAAGCCGAAAGTCGCTTATGATTTTAAACATAACAACCGCGAAAGCTTAAGATTTTATATCCTTCTAGTTTTATCAATTTTTTTAACTTTTTTTTGTCTTTAGTGGGTTTGACTTACTCTAAATTAACTTCGTTTCTTTAGGTATTGCTGCAAGACTTGACGTCGGAGTTACTTCACTAACTTTTACTTCTTTGATTTTAGTACTGTGGTTTGACTTTATATTAGTAATTTACTTACTTTTCTTTTAATTGGATTTCTGGTGAGACACGTGTTGTCGGACTTCTGCTATGATTTTTGGATTAACTTGATTACGTCGGATAACTCTTTCGGCTTATTAGATTAGTTTCTTATTAGTAATACTACTTGTACTGTTATTTTGATTGAGTTGTAGTCGTACAGTTTTGCTTCACGATTAGCTTAGTTCTCTTTAAGATTTTGTCGTAACTTTGCAAAACGTGATCGAAGCTGTGCTACTATTTGGTTTTTTTCCTGCTTTTTTTAACATTTTTAGAAAATCTTGCCATTTAGATGGCTACTTAGCGGTTAGAAGTGAATCGACTTAGGAAGCAGGAGCTTTAATATGAATTAATCTCTCGTGGGTTTTATTCTACAGTGGTCGTTTGATGTATGATAACGTAGCTGTTGAACAAGCTGTTGCTGAATTACAAACGCTACCTAGCGAATTTGATGGTAATTTTTCTTCTTTTACTTTGAAATGAGCTAGCACCTTATGGGTACACATTCACCGTCGTTGTTTGAATATGTCACCTGATGAGAAAGATGAAGCAAAGTGTCATTGTCAATTTGGACTTACGCTACAAACCCTACGAAATGAGTTCACAGCTAAAGGGAAAAAAGCTACCAAAACTACGTTGGTCTGTCCTGCTAATTTACCTTTGTCTAGTCCTAAACAGGTTTTGGTAGAGTACTTTCAGACAAAAAACCACCTTTTACTTCTTCGAATTCTGAGGCTGAAATAGACGTATCGGTTCGAACTACTTCTGCTCTTCCGAAGGATACTGCTACTAATGTGTCACTAACTAAGTGGAACTTGACTTTTTCGGGCAAAAGTTCGTTTTCGCTCACCGAATTCTTGATGCGAGTTGATGTGTTGTGTCTGTCGCGTGGCGTCTATCCACAAACTTTGTTAATTTTGCTGCTAAAATCCTGACTAGAAAAGCTTTATGTTTGTTTAGTGTTAATCGAGATTTTTGCGTTCTTGGCAAGATGTAGTTACTTTATTGAAATCAGAATTCTTACCACCTGATTACGACGATCGTCTATGGAATGAGATTAGAAGTCGAACAATGGGGCCTTAAGAATCGATCGACATGTATGTGACGATTATGCAAAGTCTCTTTCAGCGATTATCATTTCCCGCTTTTGAGGAAACTCAACTTAAGACCATACCACGTAATTTAACTCCATACTACTAGTCTGCCTTAGGATTAACGCAGATCTCCACATTGACTCTCAGTTGATAAATTATAGCAAGCAGTTCCATTTTCTTCGCGGTGAATCACTGGACTCTTGGAACCTGCATTGGTTTATGTTAGCCACACCTTAGTTTCTTCTTTTGCTTCTACTTCTAAGAATCGTTTGGTACGGTTTGAAGACAGTGCTACTACGTCTAATTCTTTTCGTCGATGTTTTCTTGGTTATTCTCGCGTTACTTGTTGGAATTGTCGTCAGATGGGACATGTTTCTCCGAATTGTGATAATGTGATAAACCTCCTACTCTTCACTGTTTTGGGTGTAGACAGGTAGGAGATAGTCGACGCAATTGTACCAAGTGGAATACTGTCTCGGGAAGCTAGGTCATGATCGAGTCGTAGATTCTACGCTATTTTTAACCTCGGATTCTATCTTAGATTTGACTGACAAGCAACGTATTCTTTTTATTTATTTTATATTTGCCAAGGTTCGTGATGATAAGCGTTTTTTTTAAGGTTTTCTTTCTTTGCTTTTCTTGATACTGGTGTTTTTCCAACCATTTTAGGCGGTTGGATGGGAACCGTAGGGTGGTCTCTCTTCTCGTTCTCCTACGGAGAGAAAAACGAATCAGGCATTTACATCGAGCCTTATCTTTCTCCGTCTTTCCCTATCTCTTATCTTTCCTACTTCTTATTTTTTTTTTTAGACTTAGGGACTTTCTACGTGCCAACAATTATTTTTCTTTTTTTTTATCTTCTTTATGGTTTACCTCTTGGGTGGTTAGCTGGACATAGAAACTTCTAAACTTATCTTTCTCCGTCTGCTTCTTTTCTTGTCTTCCTTACTTTTCATTTTTTTTTCTTTTCTTCTTTTACTTTTATCTTGGTTAGTTGCTTGAACACTTTTTTCTTTATTTCTTTAGTGTTCACGCAACTATGTTTTCTTTTGCTTTTCTTTCTCAGTTACTTCTCTTGCTTGATTGAGTTTAGTGGGTTTCGGTTTTGTTGTGCTTGAGTTGAAGCCTAAAATAGACTGCTACATCGCTTCTAGTACTCTGTACATCCGCTTAGTCAATATTTTTGATGTTGTTAGTCACCGTTATTTTTCTTCTTTGGTTTTTTTTTCGCTTGGAATATTCTAATCCGTTCTTTGGCATTTACGTTCTAATGTGACATTTCAACACGACGAGCATTGACTCACGATGCTCTATTGGCAAATGAAGCTTCCTGTCTTCTTCTTTTTTTCTTGGTTTGCTTAGTATTGTCTATCAGTGAGGTCTATGGAACTGTGTTGTTCTCTTGCTTTATAGCGTAACGACTGATGTCGACTTTCAACGACTACTTGTTCTGATACTTCTCTTCTGTTGGTTGGAGTTTTTGGTTTTTTGGAGTATCATTCTACTTTATGCGACTTTTGGACACATCTGGTTGAAGATGCTTAGGAAAACCTCTTGCAGTTACGTTTCTTCTTGGGTTGGGTGTTCTTGTATTTGGGTTGGTTTTGGATTTCAGGGTGCTGTCCTTGGCGTAGGCCTAAATTTCTATTCTTGATTTTAGCTAGTGTCGACTTCCCAGATTTTTATGTTGTTGGGAAGGAATTTGTTATGTTGAAAAGGTGGTAGGTTAAAATTTTTTGAGTATAAAAATTGTCTTCGACACGCCCACCTTTTGTCGGCAATTGTTAATTTTTATAAACGCGCATTTTATTCATTTTCCGGTAATCTTTGGTGCAACACAGATTTTTACGCCTAACAAGGCTTTCACCATTAAGTTATTTCATGCGATTTCACGTGAATATGCAAATTAATTTTGTGTCTATTTAAGCGGAATTGTTTTTGTGGTGAGTAATATTTGTGTATTGGGGGTTTAATTTGATTCTTTCCTAATTGTTTATAGCGGTTTTTCATAGCTCCCACACGTTTCCTTTATTGGTGAAGATAACAACAAGATGGCATATTTTCGGAAAATTTTTCATGACGTCACGTTACTATAACTTAACTATTCACACCGTCAAGTGGTTGAAAACCTTCAAAGTTGCAATTTCTTTTGGGAGGAAAGGCCACCATTAATTGCTACACTAAGTCAAGAGAACGCTGCGCATTTGCTATCTCAAATGATTGTACGCTTTAAAAAACGAAATTTACTTGTGTTAACGCCGTATGTACGTTTTGTGTTAGATTTAATATTACGTTTTAGGTAATACAGGTACGGAATTAGCTAATTCCCTATTGAATAAAACCGAACTGAGTATTACAATTTCTAATTTTACGATTAGTACTTCGTTGGTCATGTCGATTGTTGACCGTACGTACATGTATTTAATCTTTCATCATTTTAGCGCTTTTTAATATTTAATTTATAATTACAAAGCTTGCGACTTCCTCTCTGGGAACAACTGTGTTAGCCGTTGCTTATTTTTTTTGGTTACACGAAAACCAGTGTAACACGTTTTGGCAATCCAAACCAAATCACTACAGATTCTTAAAAGCAATTACAATTTTTTTTGTTTACTGGATTAAGTGAACTATTGGAAATAAAAAGAATTCGTACTAAATTTTACCACCACGCTAGCAACGGTAAAATTAAAAAATGACATCGAATTCTTAAAACATCTTTAAAATGTCGGTTCATCATTCAAACAGCAGAAAAACTTTTATTTATCCTGATTTGAACAATTACAAGTTTGTATTTGTCAGACATGATGCTATAAGAAAACCCTTGCAAACTCCATATAATTGCCCGTATAAAATATTACACAAACAAAAATTTAAATGCAAAGATTAATAGCAAAACCCAACTCATATCAACTGATAGATAAAAATCTGCTTAGATCCTTAACGATCATGAAGATGACAATTTTAGGTCTTGCTTTTATACGGTGGTAGGCTACATTTGGGGGCCGGCGATTGGGCGACGGCGTTTGGGCGCCAGGCGTTTCGGCGCCGGGCGTTTTGGTACCGGGCGTTTCGGCGCTAGAAAAAAGTTGAATGAAGTCAAGTGAAATGGGATTCTTATGTTATTGGGCAACATTTCTTGACACGAGCCAGATCAAAATTTGATGTATGTACTACGTTGGTTAACAAAAAATGTATGTAAGTACAATTTCAGTTTCAATCTATTAAAAATTTTAGATACTTCAATTCATTATACTGAGTAGATATTAACTAAATAATACAATAAAATAAATAACGATAGAAAAAAAATTTATTAACATGCACTATAAAAAATAAACAAAACTAAACGTGTGACATGTTACACTTACAAAATCAAAAATTAAATTAGATGTATGTACTACGTTGGTTAACAAAAAATTCATGTAAATACAATTGCACTTTCACTCCATTAAAAAGTTATAAGAAATGGCTCTGAGATATTCAATAATTGTTCGGTTCTCAAAGTCTTGAACAATTGTGGTAATTCTGTTATCCGCAGCTTGGTATTTTGCCCTTTTATGAGGAGGTGCTTGGCCACCTACAAATTTTTCATATAATGCGTCGCGTTCTTTCTAGACGCTTTGCAGGCCGTCGATAAATTTGCACAGCGACGGATGGTCCATACCTAATTGGCACTGCAAACTACGCTGAGCAGCCTCCGCAAAATTATTGATACAATCTTCATTATTACGCACTCTTTGGTACACGTTCCAAATATTTGGCGAAAATAACGCCCTCTTGCGTGTGTGGTTTCTATTTCACCTTCCAACGTAGTTATCTTCAAACTAGTTTAAAATTGGATGCAATTCTTTCGGTAATTGTGCAAATCAATGCATCAATGTGATTTAGAGGAGTAAAGGCTAATGTAACTATCATCCGTGCAGAAAGAGCAAAGATGAAAGAGGCAGCCTTATAATCCTGCCGTTGGAAATGCTTCAGCAACTGATCCAATTACGGCTATTTCGTAATCCAACGAAACAGTTTCAGGTTGAAATTGCGAACACATTTCTTTTATAATTGAAAACAGCCGATCGTACGTTTGCCGTTGTTTCTTTGGCAATAACGCGTACAAAACTGAAAATACGAATCCACCCCTGTTTGCCAAAATATGTTCCATCTATAAACATTTGTTTCATGTGCTGGCTCTATCGTGCGTTATCTTCCAACCCAAATATTAATATTCTAAATAGGTCCGGCTACTCTGATCCGGTATCCTTCAATAAAAACATCTTGGATTGTCCAGGAACACATTCGTATAGTCTGTACGCTTCCGGAATTACTAACGCTTCTAGATCTATCGGAGTTGCGGGTGCAGCAGCGATACGGTTTTGTGTCCGCTGACACAATATTCTAATAGCATCCTTGTTGAGTAACTGCCCTTGAACTGCAATTCCAGTGCCTTCCAGGACATGATTTAGTATTTGGGCAGGAGTCTCCATGGTTTGTTCGGCACGTCTTTTAATATCAACTTTTATTTTAGAAACACTTACGCATGCCGCATCACTATCATGGTTGTGGTTACCCGAGGAGCATAAGTATTCGTCATTTAATCGCATCTCCTAAATTTTTTTGTTCCATCATTGCTTGCCTTGTCAAAAACGTACATGTAACCATTATAGGACACCTTTTTTTTTGTTTCGCTTACTTTGAGTATCTTCCATAATTAAATGCAGACTTGGACGCTATTACGCTCACAGAATTATGGCAACAAATATGTGCAGACAACTGAAAAGACTGATGTGAAAGAGTAAGTTTAAACACTAAAATTTTCTAATGACACTAATCTTCTTAATTGTTTTCTGAGCACACAAAAAAAGATTTGCAAATAATAATGGTTACCTAATGATTCCAACTATCACGATTTACACTAATCTTCGTAACTGCTTTCTGATCACAGGACAAGACAATAATTAAAATATTTTCCAGATTAAATGTAGAACAATTAAGAAAATACCGATATTGCAAAATTTACTTTAAACATTCAATCCCATATAAGGTTATGTAAAGTAGCGTTTTAAAAGTGCGTTGGTAAAATTTTCTTGCATAACATAATTACGGCACCGAAACGCCTGGCGCCCAAACGCCTGACGCCCAAACGCCCGGCGCCCAAACGCCTGGCGCCCAAACGCCTGGCGCCCAAACGTCCTGCTTTGGTTTTTATACTAGCTCTAGTGAAACAAATTATTTAGGAGCAACATCACCGCGAAAAAAGCGAACATCATCAGGAGGAAAAGTTACCTTTCAGGCAAATTAACAAGTGTTGTTTGTTTTTAGTTTAATTTTGCAAAGTGTTATGTATATCTTTAACACTAGGAGGAGAGTACTATAGCTGCACAACCGACATTGTGGTTGCAGACGCAACTGTAATGTAAACAAAAATTTTAGTGGTAGTCAAGGTGTTTAACCGAAATTTTGGCATATAATTATAGTATTTTGCAATAAATTGTTCTTATATTAAAAGATTATAAAATTATAGATTTAAATCTTTGTAATCTATACATTCTATAACAACTACGACAAATAAGAAATCGACTTATGCATTGTTGTCATAACGAATTGTTTACAGTTTTAAAAAATAAAAAATAATTTAAACATAATGCCTTAAAAACCCAAGTGTAAATTCTTTATAAAATTAATTAGATCTGACGCTGACGCTAAAGTTTCTTAGTTTTTCAAGTACTTTCCAACAAGTTTAGTTCAAACGTTTGACAAAAACGGGTAATTACTTTCAATTAATTTTGATCGGATAAATATAAGTAGACATCTACTAACACAGTCTTTTCATGTAAAATTGGTTTATTCAAATTTAAACAATTTATTTATCTTTTAGTTAATGCAGACTGAATATTTAATTTAATCGGTCTCTGTTGTCGTGCACTTTAATAACACTTTCAAAATCAGGTGTGTCTAAAACACGAACGCATAAAATTAGTGTGCGTGTCAACTTTCCCAGAAATATTTAGGCGACTATATATATACTTTTGGTAATCAAAATTTTAATAAAAAACCCAGTTTCTTAATAAACGCTGATGAATATGCTAATTAAAAAACAGTTTTTCTTTGTAACATCAACATGTTATGAAAAGTTAATGTACGGCTTTTAATATTATCTCAAAGTTTGTTAATTTGCTTAAAATAAAGTAAATTACTTTAGTTTAATTTCTTTTTAGAATAAAGTTAAAACTTTCTAACTTGATTGAAATCAATATTTTGCAAAAGTCAACATTTACTTTCACTTTTGTTATAAATTTAATAATTTTTTTTATATAAAAATGATTATTTGTTTAATTTAGTCATCATTTAATAAAAATTTAATATTTAGCTATTTGAGATTACAAGAATTGGCACGTGTTTTGTGCGGTACCAGTCGCCTGCGGTCGCCATAATAGTTTGTTAATTATTCGATGTGTAGAACGTGCAATTAAGTATAATATTCAAAGTTTCCACAAGTACAATTCGAAAATTGTACTAAGCGGGAAATTATAATAGGTCGAGTCCGTTCAGTTTTTGACAGTAAATAGCTTTAGGCCTTGTACAAAACAACTAACTTTAATCTCAATCGCATAATCATGTTATTGTTTAAAAGTTGATACCGTCATTAAAAGAAGTGGGCAATTTGGTTATATTTTGATGTGTATTAATTAAAACTAGATAATAATAATAACAACAAACAACATGTTATTATTTTAAAATTGTAATTAATATAGTTTTGTGTTCTGAGTATATCCGGTGTGTGAATTTCACACAAGCCAAGCTTTTCGCACACGTTGTAGTGAACATTTTTACAGCCTGGAATAAACTGATTAATAGCGCTTTAAAATCATACTTTTATAAAATGGCTTCCGATCGATAAAACTGGTTTCCAAATATCCGGCAGAGAAAAACTAGAACATCGTTGCGTTGTTTGTGACTAAAAGCCTAAAATGATTTAACTATTTTTTATGTGTTTTGGATTGATTAAAAAAAAAAGCTTTGTGCACTAAAGAATTTACTACCGACGGTTTTTGAGAAGGGTGATAATGGGACAATCAGTTTAAGTATCTAGTAGCATTGCTCGTGTGGTCGTTAGAGAAACAGATCGAAGCCTAAGAATTCGTATTAAGAAACATTAGAGATATAGTCTTTTAAATTAGAAATAGCAGAACACACGTTAGAAACAAATTATTAAATTTTGTTTAAAAACACTAAACTTTTCGGTAATTATTATCAACCAAGAACTTAAGAAATCTATTAAAAAAAATGTTTTTAATATTAATCGAGATTTTTGTTTTTTTCTACCGGATATTTGGAAACCAGTTTTATCGGCCGGAGACCATTCTATAAAACTGATTCTTTAAAGCGTTAAAAATCAATTTATTCAAGATTCCAAAGATGCCCAATACGACTTGTGACTAAAGCTCGGCTTGTGTGAAATCACGGGATTTCTGCTTATTGAAACGTATTGATAAAATAGTTTTTTATTAGAAAAACTAAAATAATAAAATGATTTGTAGTTTCAATTTAAATTTGGTAAACATCAAACTAGTATGTAGGCAACTCTCCACTCACCGTCTTTTTAGCGGTAGATTTTCTGCTTTTCAAATTTGCTTGCTAGAAGAGGTATTAAAAGCAAGTAATTTTGTTGTCATATTTGTATTTTCTGTTTTGCCGTCAGTTACATTATTTTAGGGGTCTGGTTAAAAAATCTTTCCTTCTGTAAACATCCGTCTTATTTAAAATTTTGTTTCGCACGTGGCTTTGAGTTTTATATGTTTCTTAATTTTGGCTCCCGGATTTGTTACTCCTTATTTTTTTTTGCTGGATTTTTTTGTGCTCGAAGTTTCCTTTCATATTACCTATGAGCTATCATTAGCTTCCGTTCGAGTAGATAGAAGACTAAACAAAAACTTTCAACATCGAATGGCTTACAACAGATGCAGGCTATCTTTGAACAGTAAAACATTTTGAAAAAAAAATTGTTTTTCTTTTTTGCTGTGCATAAACCACATACCTATGTAACTTTAACTGTAATGCGATTAGTAAATCAATTATTATAAAAGAAGTGCATTTTTTAATTAATCTTAATTGTAATAAAACTTGGGAAGTACTATTTGCAGTGCGTACATTTACGTTTTAATTACTCTTGAAGAATATTTTATTATTGTTTGTTGGTCGCTCTATTTATATTGCTTCTCTGTGTTCGCTTTTTCTCAAGGGTTCCGTTAGATGACTTAGCTCGGGCTTTAACGCGTTGGGTTTGTTGATCATTTTGACTATGTGTACTGAAGTTTGTAGCACTTAAAATTTTTAAGTTGGATGTTGTTCCGATTCGGCATTCCAGGTATCTCTCGATCTGTGTCCGTTTCCTACAAACTTGATGCTTTAATGTGTTATTCATATTCCATAGTGACCAGTACGTTCAAGAACATAATCTTTTTGTTTGTTTTAAGGTCTATGGGGAATTTGATATTGGAATCTAATTGGTTATTATGTATTCGTAAGTGTCTAGCCATTCGGCCCTACAATGGGTTACGTTATCCTTACATCTTCTCTTATCATACTAATATAATTTGTACAGAAATTTGTAAACTAAACAAAAAAAAACAAAACAAAAACTTTATCCCCTAAAATCTTCCCATCACCATCTTATTATTCTAAATCGATAGTCCTAACCCTCCCCTCTTATTCTTCTTTCCTTTACTGCTTTCATCCAATCCAATCCCTCCCCCTCCTCCCCAAGCAAAGCCTTCCTTCTTCTCCTTTGTTCCCTTAGCTCGCTACACTCTCCACTCAAGTGTTCTATGTCCTCCCATCCCTCCCCACATAATATACATCTTCTCATTACATCCTCCTTCCAATACTTATTTAGATTCTCTTCATTTCCGCATCTGAACCTAGCTATAAGTCGTTTCTCTACTAAACTTCTCCTCCCCATCAGATACTTCGGAACCCCCCTGGACACTATATTCCCATATCTTAGGTTGTACTTTCCTTCCCTTATCTTTCCTTCCCTTTCTTGCACCTGCGAGTCTTTGTCTCTTCTTACTATCTCCTCAGTATTTAACCTCCCTTCCTTTCTCTTTCTTTCCACATCTTCTATTGCAAAACCTCCTCGTTGGTAGTAAAGTTTTCTCTCTTCCTGTCCATATATGCTTTTGCTGTCTTTTACCGTCCTCCAGCAACATTGAAAAAATTTACATTCTCTCATTTTCTTCATTTTCTCTTCATAACCCATCGCCCTTTTCCCTGCTTCTATTCTAATCTTCTCTAACTTCCCCTCCTCCTCTATTAACCCGGCGTCTCCCTGTCTAAACCCAGTATCCATTTCCAATATTTTATTTGTACCCTTTCCAATAGGTTCCACTCTTTCCAACCCCATACCTCCACCCCGTACATCATCACACTTTTAATCAATTTTTCAAACAGCCATCTTCTCTTCTCGATCTCCTTTCCAAATACTCTTTCCCCTAAACTCCATACCTGCCCTAATACCCTGTTACCCTTCTTTGCTAATTCCCTTATATGCGCATCATCTTTATTATCATACCTTAGCTTATATCCCAAATATGTCACTTCATTCACTGCCTCTATCTTCTGTTTTCCCCAACTTAACTCCTCCTTTTTCTTCCCTCCTCTCTTTTTTTGAAAAACTACCATCTTAAACTTTCTCACATTTACACTCAAATCTTTCTTTTCCAGATACCTCTTTATCGTATTTATCATACCTTTCATCTCCAACTCATTTTTTGCCACCATGACCATATCGTCTGCATATGCCAATATCCCTCCCTCCATAACAATACCACTACACTGACCACCTTTCAACACTTCTTCTATGTCACCTATATACAGTGCAAATGAAATAAGGCTAAGAGGACACCTGCCTTAGCCCCTTTCTCGTTCAAAACACTTTACTAACACTATCCTCTATTTTTACTCTATTCTTAGTCTCTTTATATATCCCTTCCAGTTTCCTCACTAGTTGTTCCGATATTCCCTTGTTCCTTAACACCCTCCATAGCTTTTCCTTATTCACATTATCAAACGCAGCTTCTATGTCCATAAAGAAAGCGTATACCTTACCTCCTTTCTTATCTAGCTCTCCATTCACTAACTGCTTCAATATATAGACATTGTCTATTGCCCTTCTTCCCACTCTAAATCCCATCTGCCAATCTGGTAATAGTCTTTTTCCTTCCACTTCTTTTTTTAACCTCCTTTGTATAATCATGGCATACAATTTGTAGCTTACATTGGTGACACCAATCCCTCTATAATTCTTTACCTCCTTCCTATCCCCTCCCTTATAAACCGGCAGAATTAAACTTTCTTTCCAACTCCCTGGCAATTCCTCTTCTTTCCATATTGTATTAAAAAATTTTCTTACATTTCCTCTTACTCTCTCCCCCACATATTTCCATTGTTCTCCTTGCGTACCGTCCGTTCCTGCCGTCTGTCTTAATTTTAGTCTATTTATTGCCTCTTTCGTTATCTCCCTCTCCTCCTGTATTGTATTTACCTCTTGCAATATCACCTGCCCTGGTTCTTCTCTTGTTCCGTCCAAACGCTCTATACAATAACCTAACTACACCTTTATATCCGTTAAACCTCCTCTCCTCTTACCTCTTCTTCTCTCCTTGTTTAGAAATTCCCACAATTCTCCTTCTTTATTTATTTCCTTTACTTGTTTCTCCATTTCCTCTTTATACGACACCTTTCTCTCAGAACATACATTTTTAAAATTCACTTTCTTCTCCTTATACTCCTGCACATCTATTTTACCTTTCTTCCATCTTCTTCTAACATTTCTCATCTCTGTTTTTGCCTCTCTACATTCTCTATTCCACCACCTATTTTCGTTCCTCTTTTTTCCTTGTCTTTTCTCAAACCTCTTTTTTTCTACTGCCTTCTCCATTTCTGCCGTCAATTCCTTTAGTACTTCTTCCCCCCCTACATCTCCCCAAATCACTTGCTCCAATTTCATCTTATATCTTACTATGCTTTCCTCAGTCCACACCTTATTTACTCCCCATCCCCTTTGTTCCTCCTTAATTCTTTGCTCCTTTCCTTTTAAAATCACTTCCAGTGATTGATGATCCGATTCCTCTTCATCCCCCACTTTAAAACTTTCTATGTCTTCCCACATCTCTCCACTCACTATCACGTAGTCGATCACCGATTCTCCCTTCCCTCCCATATAAGTGTAGTCACCTCTGTCCCCCTCCTCTATATTTCCATTAAGAATTGACCACCTTTTTTCCTCACATATCTCCACTAGCATTTTCCCATTCCTATTAACTGTCTTATCCATGCTAACTCTTCTCTTTACTTCCCCTCCAATAATCACTCCTCCCTTTTCCTCTGTTCTCGCGTTAAAATCACCCCTTATAATAATCTTTTCCTTTTCCTCCTCCTGTACCATTTTCTCAATCTGTTCACTTATCATCCTCATATCCCGCCCATAAACTGTTAACACTATATATTTTTCCTTTCCTTCTCTGACCACATAATTTTTTACAATTCTTATCCCTTGCTTTTTGTTTCCCTCCTTCTTTAACCGACCAGTTCTTTTTTATGCCCGTTAGAATCCCTCCCCTTGCTCTACCTTTACTTTCTCTTCTTGTTGCAAATTCTACCTTCCAATTATAGCCCTCTGGTAATTTTTCCTTCCATACTTCCCAGTCTTTTTCCTCCAACCATGTTTCCGACATTCCCATCATATCAAAACCCTCTACATATCTCCAGAAATCCTCTGCCTTATTTTTTATGCCTGCCACATTACAAAATAATAATTTTATTTGATTCTGCTTTTCCATCTCATTTTCCTTAAAACTTGCTAATATAACATCATTTGATCCATCCTTCCCTCCCCCTACTCTTAGTTTTTGTCCCCTTTTTCACTAAAGTTCACTTTCCTCATCCCAAAATCTTTCTTCCCCTTCCAACCACACTTTCAAGAATCCTATTTTAATACTTTTCCCCTCTCCCTTCATCTTACTCGCCTCATATCTTATCTTCTTTTGTATATCTATTTTCCTTCTCGTCATGTCATCATCTAAATAAATCCTCGTACCTCTTAACCTTCTTTTTTGCTTCCATACATCTAACTTATCCTCAAATGTACCCATCCTTACTAACATTACCCGATCTGCTAACTTTCTAGTTTCTACCACTGTTTTCTCAATATTTAAATCCTTCTTCATCCAATTTTCTACTTGCTGCTTTTGCTCCTTCTTTCCATCTTTCACTTCCATACCTCTTATGATTATGTTTGTTCTCCTTTTTTCTTTTTCCGTTTTTTCCCAACTTTTCTCTATCTTCTCCAATCTGGTTTCCAACTTTCTATACTTTTCTCCGTTTTCTTCAAATTTCCTTTTCCATTTTTCATTTGACTTTCTTAATTCTTCCTTTATCTCTTTAACCTCTTTATTATTCTCTTTCAACTTCTTACCCATCTTAATTTGTTCCTTTCTTATACTTTTTACCTCCTTTAACAGTTCTTTACACATTTCTACTAAATCCTCCTCTTTCCTCTCTTTACTTTCCGCTACCGGTGATTTCCTTACTTTGGTGCTCTTTCTGAACACCTCCTCCACCGTAGCTTGCCTTTTTCTTTTTCCTTCTGACCACTCTTCCTCGGAATCCGACATAATTTCCCTTCTCCTCTAAACTTTACACTGAATAACTGTCTGCCTTTTTTGAAAAACGAAATGTTAATTATAATAAAATCTCCGAAAAAACAAAAACAAAAAAAACCACGTATTATATAACTTAACGAAAAATAATAATTAAATTAAGTTTAAATCACCAAAAAATTCCACTATTTTAAGTTTATAAAAGCAAAATATAAACGCCGGAAAATCCACGTTGATTAAAACAGTATCTTATCAGCGCGCCGCATCTTACATCGTAATCAAACGACTACGTTTTAAAAGCACTATTGCGTTTTCTACGTTTATAAAAATTTTAACTTTAAATTAACTACCATTAAAACGTGTTATTTTAGATTTAATAAATTAACGTAACGTAACTATACAACTTTTCTCTTTCACCGCCAAAACGTAACCTTGAATCTAATTGGTTGATGTGATCCAGAAAACTATCAAGTCATCTGCGTAATGTAGCCCAGCATTTTGGTTTGAAAACAGCGGTTTCTAATGCTGTTTCTACAAAAACTTTTATAAATATAAAAACGATGACTTTAGAAAGTGATGATCCTATGGCTGCTTCTTCAATTTGCTCGTATGTAATATCCTTAAAAAAAACGCGGATTTTAAGCACACTTCAATCAGTCCGTTAAGTTCTTTGTCAAAATTTGTTTTCCGTAATTTCGTTTTGATGAGGTTCAATGTTGTTTGTGGTAGCACTTTTGTGAGAAAAGAGGTCACACCACAACTGATCAAAATATTTTTTGTTTCCAATTCATAACCTTAATTTTTGAGCCAATGTGCTACAAATTTTAATTTAATGGATGTTTTTTTTCTGTGAATGATTGTAAAATTGCAAATAAGTAACATTCTTAATTTAGCTATACCCTTAATTTGTGGATTTTCGAAAGACCGACAGGATGTGGCGTTTTGCTGTCTAAAAAAATTTGGCGTCTTCTCTGATATTATGTAATTGCGTTTGCGGATTTTACAGCGGCCAAAATCTTTTTTTTTCAGAGTTTTTATTTACTCTTTTTTAGCGGTTTGTGTGCCGGATTTTGTAACAACGTATTAATTTTGTTCATGTAATCGCTAACGTTCATGAACGCAGAGGCATTTTTTTGTCACCTAGTAGTCTAGTAATTTATTGGTTTTTTGTTCTGAATGAACTCAAGTTTATTCTTTTAGATAAAATAGCTGTCGCTGGTTTGCTGAGTGTGGCAAAGGACAGATTGATGAGAATTATGTCTGTCTTTAATTGCGGTTTTGGAGGAATTTGTTCTTCCTACAACTTTTGAAACTTTACCATTTGTATTTTTCTTTGTTTTTATAGCAATTTTTGTGGTTTTTCGTAAATCTTGGTAATGTTGTATTTGCATCTGATAAAAAAGGTCAATTATGCAAGAATGCGTTGGCGTTTGATTTTAAGTGTTTCCAATTTTTGTGTTATTATTTTGAGATGAAACCGGACTATTGACCCCAACCACGCAATATAAAGACTTCTCAGGATCATATATCTTCAGTTTCAGTTTTTCTAAAGAAGACAACGACATGATTGCCAAAACGTCGAGTTTTGTGAGGTTTTTAAAGTTTGTGAGTGAGTTTTGTGAAACGTAAAAATATGGAACCCGGTTCAAAACCAAAAGTCTTTATTAACAAATACATCAGGTGGTCATTGCGATAACAAAATTTCCTAGTAATTAAGGGTTCTTTGCTTATAATTGATTTTTGTATTATAATATATATAATCTAAATTGCGTTCAATTTTGTAATAAAATACAGAAGTAATTGCAGTGCGTTTAGTTAGTAACGTGGTTACTAAACCTATGTCTTACGCCGCCTGCGTAGATGACGTCAACTATTCCGGTTGGATTAGAAAAGCGCAAATGCGTTCAAGTAACGTATTTACTAGCTATTGGTAACGGGAACCTGTTGTGTTTTCTCTAATTACGTTATAGAACTATTGATTACTTTTGAATCTACAATAATTCCAAGTAACAAAATGGTTTTATAATTCTTAAGTTAGAAAACTTTTCAATTTTATTGTAGTTATGTTGTTGCTCTTTAAATGTAAAATGGTTCTATTAAAGCTGTCTGGAAGATTATTTTGTTATCTATTCAAAATTGTTTTTTAAATCGATGTTTAGAACGTTCTTATAACAAAATTATAAAACTGTTTATGAGATAAGTATAAAAGTGTTTTGTAAACGTTTATATAATATTCGTTATAAGAGATTCAAGCCTTACAAATATTAATTGATTTATAATAGCTATGTAGCTTTGTTATTTATTACTTTACAACTGTTTTAATAAAGTATGTGACTACGTTATATAATTGTTATATTAGTAATATTATATAACAATTTTGCTTTCTGGACCAGATTACTCACAACGGAAGTTCCAACATAACTGTTAATTAAAAGTGTAACCATCATTTAAAATAAATGATTGGTTGTTTGATTATTTTCGTAAAAGACCACCCGGTAATTGGAATTACGTGATTCATTGTACGTATTTTGGATTTGTTTTGTTGATTTTAGATTGAGTTTGATAAGTTCTTTTACGTTTTTAAATTCAAAGTTATAATTCAAAATCGTTGATAGTTTTGTATTTTATTACGTCGTGGATCATTTGATTCTGCGATTCTGTTTATTGAGCATATTTTTTTTGTTTCATCAGAATTCCAGTGGTAATTTATGTTTCCCTTCTGAGATATAATCGTAATTAAATATATTTTGCCGTTTGTTTATTTTAAGTTGGTTCAAAGGTTCTTTGTTTTAAGTGCATTCTCAGTACAGTCGTACTTTGATTTCTTTGTGTCAATCGTTTAGATTACGTGGAAAATTAAGGCATCATCTTAATTTATTAGGCAGTTTAAATTCTTGTAATATAATAATTTGCCAATTTGACATTTTTACGTAACAACCAAATGCCGTGGATTAATACTATGAATTTGACGTAATTTGTTCGGTTTGCCTCTTTGTCGCACTTCTTGATGATATTGTTTTCTTTCATGAAATTTCGAACACAGCCTTTGTGGAAAGTGTAGTCGAATAAGTTGATATATAGATGTGATTTTGGTGAGAGAAAGTTAGTTGGTTGACAGTCGTGCGAAATGTAGATATCGCGGGTGATAAATTCACCTTTTTAGTGGTAGATGAGGAATTACCGCGGAAGTGATTGAAAATGGAACAGTGAATCTTCAAGTGGAAAAAAACTTTCCTTTTCGTATAATAATTACGGTTCATTGAATTCACTGGTTTCTGATTTAATTTAGTAATTATCGTAAAGTGGATTTTTGCGTGAGTTTGTTTCGCAATCTCATTTCTTTTGCCATGGTGGCGGATCTTCTGTCGGTAAGTTATTCTTATGGTTGTGGTACCCCATCGAGGTTCCAGACGACGTCAACTGGCCTATGCTAATTAGGAGCTCGACTTCAAACAGTAAAGGTATTTATTGATTATCGATTGTTTAGTTATTCGTGAGTTCAGTGTGTTAAAAGCTTTGGGTCTTAGGTAAAATTAGAAGTGTCGCGAATTAATGTATTTAACGATAATGTAATTAATAATTGTCAGTATTTGTTACGATTAAAAATTTTCATCTTGGGTTAATAATAACGAAATATTTCGTTTTATATTAAAGTAATTTTTTTTATGTAATGCGCATTTAGGTAATTAAGATTTACCAGTGTTTCATTTTTTTTGTTTTATTTCTTTAAATTTTGTTTGTTTTTTCGTCTTTGTGCATTTATTCAGTTAACTTTTTTTTTGTTTCTTTTGTGTATTAAACATTCATTTTACGTACATTTTTTTGTTTTGTTAGTTTCAACACTATTATTTAATTTTTTAGTGTTCAAATAAATGTTAAATAGTTAAATTGTAAACAAGCTTTTAATTCCGTCGGCCTCCGCGTTACGTAAATTTTATTAGTAGTTTATTTCAGATTTTAGTCAGATACACTTTATTAAGGTAAGTCTATTTAGAGTGTATCTTTCAAGAGCGGGTTTGTGGATGGCAAAGGCCAGAAGTTTATTAAGCTTTACTCCTTCCTGGCGCCCTTTGATTTTGACTTGATTACTTTTCGATTTTGTGTTTTCGTCAAGATTTCCAAAACAATGACGAAATTTTGTATATAACCCACCCCGTCTTCACTGAGCCCTGGCATAGCATCGTTTATGTTACCTTATTTCAGGCAGTGACATTGCTTCAACTTTTGCATGCAACAAAAGGACACAAAGCCTCAGTTATAAAAATAAAAGAAAAGCAATTATAGAGCAATACTACTATTAAAGCGCAAAATTATTGTGTTAAATATAGTTATAAAACAATTCGGATATACTGGCGTAATAGAAAACCACCTGATTTGTCAAGATATCTGCAAGCGTTTGTCGAAGAAGCTAAAATAATTATTTCAGAAGAATTAATAATGAATGGATCGCTGCTTATTAATTTACATAAACTTTATTTTCTTATTTTTATTTTTATCATCTCCTACCTTACGGGTTTTAAGACGTTGTGACGTTGTAACCTGCGTTTGGGGATTGCCGCAGCTATCTTTTATGTCAGACCCCGTAAATCGATTCTGCTGGCTGAATCTTCGTTTTTGTTTTTTTGGGTTTCTTCGATTGATTGTTTGAGTAATTTTTGGTAATAGACACAGTATTTGGATTGACGATTTTCATTTAATGTATTTTGAAGTTGTTCTAATAGGATTTTAAATTGAGTTTAATAAGTTATTTTACGATTTTAAATTCAAAGTTACAATTTAAATTGCTGATTAAGTTTTGTATTTTGTTACGCCGTGAACCATCTGATTTCGCGATTTTGTTTATTGAGTATTTCACTTGGTTTGTTGAGAATTCCAGTTGTAATTTATGTTTCCCTTCTGAGATATAATCGTAATTAAATATATTTTCGTCGTTTGTTTGTTTTAAGTTGGTTCAAAAGTTCTTTGTTCAAGTGCATTCTCAGTACAGTCGTACTTTGAATTCTTTGTGTCAATCGTTTAGATTACGTGGAAAAATTAAGTCATTATCTTAATTTATTAGGCAGTTTAAATTCCTGTAATATAATATTTTGTCAATTTGACACTTTCACGAACAAGCGAAATGCCGTGTCCAAATGCTATAAATATGACGTAATGGGGACTGATTACCTCTTTATCGCACTTCGTAATGAGAGTATTTTCGTTCTTGAAATTTTGAACACAGCCTTTGTGGAAAAGGTAATCGAAAAAAGTTGATATATGGAGGAGGATTCGATCGAAAGAAAACAATTAGAAATACCGGGGATCGTGAGATGTAGTAGAGTGAGCAGGGTACTTTGCCCTATCGTTATGCCTTACCGCGGAAGTTAATTGGTACCGTGAAAATTGAGTATGGTGGTGAAAATGTTAATTTTTCAAATTTCGTAATGTACGGTTTATATAGACGTCACGGTATCCAAAAATAAACAATCACGCTTGAGGGATTAAGTTTCGATGTTTTAAGTAGAAAAATCCCTTTTCTTCGCTGTTGTGCGGTTTAAATTGTGAAATAAATCTTCCGCTGGTGTCCTATTGTTTGGGGGTTCCATTGATCCCGCATTCGAGTACGGTACATTTGGGAGCAGCCGAAGTCCATCTGAGGTGGTAGCTTTTGAAAACCACTGTGATCCGCAGTTTACCTGGTTTCTACAAATAAGTAAAGGTATTTATCGAATTTGGTTATTATCGTGTAGTGACCCGCGATTGAAATGCAGTAAAAGCTTTGAATTTGAGCCGTTTGAATTACGACTAACGTTAAATTTGTTTATTTCAATGAACGCTTAAAGTGTTTGCGCGAAGTTAAAATCATTTAGCTTTGTTTTGGTGCGTATGTAAAAATAATTCGTATTCCATATAAAGGATAATGTAACGAATTGTAAAGTTTAATTTGTTTGTACGTTTAGTTCGAAACAAGTTCGGACATATATTTTATAACGTGTATTGTTTTTAGTTATTTGAATTGTTTGTTATATCTATGCGGTCAAGGCCTTGAAATTTAGTTGTGTTATATTTGATTTGAAAGAAAGTAGAGTTAACGCTTTGATAGTAGTATTTTCTGTTTATACGTTTTAATTTTTGTGTATAGATTGTTCATTTGTTTTACTTACTTATGATTATTTCATTTACCCGTTTCTTTTATTCAAATTTGTTTGATATTAATTAGTACTTGTTATTTTTTTTTTATTATTACTTATTCAATCAATAAATGTTAAATTGTTACATGTAAAGAGCTTTTATTCATTTAGCTGCCGCATACGTAATTTTTGTTTTTAAGTGTATTTCAGAATAGTTACAACTTAAGGTAAGTTCCGGGGTTGTAACCAACCAGATGAGCTTTCGGATAATCAGGGGTTCGGAAGCTACCCTCATCATGACCTTGATTGGCGCCCTTACCGATTTTTGACTATTTTACCGTTCTAGTTCAATTTTTCGTCGATCGCGTTTCCAATTTTTCACGGAATTTTAAATACAACCCACCCCTTCTCCATTGAGCTAGTGGCACAATACCGTTTATGTTACCTCATTTCAGGCAATGACATTGTTTTAACTTTGGCATGTAACAACGTCTTGCGCGCGGTTGCCAACTTGTGCATAAAATCTTAGAAAAATTTTTTGCCTACACTATATGCATCATAATTGTTGTATAAGAGTAAATTTGGTAATAAAAATGTTCTATTAAAAAGGAACCATTTTGAAAATGTACTCGCATATATTTACATGGCCGCCATTCTTAAGGAACATAAAATTCGAGATAAAATTAACTTATATTTTACTACTTCGACGTCAAAAACACATCAATTAAAGCTTCCTTTACTGGTATCTATCTACTATTGTGGTTTTATGGTAAAAAATTGAAATTTAAACTTTTTGTTTTTTATCTAATTTTTAAATTTTTGTTATATACTTATTAAACCTGCGGCGCACTTAAAATTTGCGACCTATCTACTTCATAATTGACAGTAAAATTTCCTTCGAAGCAGAAAACGACGTCCGTGTAGATCTATCTCATTAAATTTTGTGTAAATAATATCTACTTGTATACGTTGCCATTTTTCATGAAATAGCCATCAGTTTTAGTTTAAGTAAATAATCGGAATAATTAAGTTCCGAAAATTAGTACTTAATAACTGTTTCATTTTATTGAAGCTGTTCTACACTACAAAAATGTTTTGTAACTTCATCAAAACTATTGTACTAAAGAGCCAACCAACTATAAAATATTCAAAAATTTGTTTTGTAATTGATATATAACGTTTACGTAACTATCTCATAACAGTGTTGTGTTAGCTTTATAAAACACGTTAAAAAACAAATATGTTTTATAGATACGTGCCCATTTTGCATTTATCGCTACTGTAAGAACGTTTTAGTTACGTTCTTAGGACAAAAGGTGTTTTATAAATTTTGTTTTGTAAACATTCTCTCAAACGTGATAGTTATAATTCTAATATATTTACTTATTTTAACTTTGTGATCATTTCTGTGTCGAATAAATACGAACTTATGTATTTGTATCTAGCTATGTTCCTATGAATATTTTATAATTTACAATTTACTGTGACATGCTCTCTTTTTAATTATTTCTCTGTGATGCACCACTAGACAAAATAAATTATAGTAATAATGTTGTCACAACGTACTTTTGTTTTTTTGCATGGTTGTGTTGCTAGTTTGGAGGCCCTTTTTCTTACTCCAAACCTGTTTTTTTCTACTCCCAAGAAAAGGTGGCGCAGGGTACCAATTTACTAATCTACCTTGGATACTACTATTTCAACTCACGGCCATCTTCAATACTAAGCCAGCGAAAACAGCTAAGTCAACGACATAATTTTCTTTTGTTTCTAAACCTTTGCAATTAGTGTGTTACAAAATAAAAATGTTATTGCAAACAAATTAAATATTACATGTGCATGTTATAATATTAATTTGAAAAAAAAAATTAAACATATTACGTTTATCAAAAATGTCTACTTTTGTATAAAATTTAAGTAGAAGTTAAATTTTATAAATGATTAAAAATATTATAAAATAAATAATATTTATATTTCTATAGGCACAAATACATAAATAATTTATTACAGTTGCACACATCTTAATTACAATAACTCACAGTTAAATTAAAAAAAAATACAAATAAATTTACAATGAGAAAATAAAATCACAAACATTTTTAACTAATTAATAAAAATTTGTGCCGATGCTAATAAAATTGCTTCAAACTATTGAACAAGTTGACATATTTTGTTTGATAACTCCTTTTATAAATAAAAACCTAATTAAGGTAACAACATGACTCAACATTTCAAAAATTCAATTAATTTAATTGAATTTAGAATTTCAAAGTCTAACAAGTCTAAGACAAATTAATTTTAATAGTTTTGTAATTCATTTTTACAAAAAAAAATTATTATAACTAATAGATAATAAACCTATTGATGTTTAAATATTTCGGAAAAAAAATTATTAATTTATATTCTTTGTATTACCTTTTTTAAACAAATTTTTGTTTTGTAATAATTATTATTTTTTATTCAATTAATTTTATTTGATAAATAGTACTTAATTTTACTAATTATTCTTGAAATTTTATAATCATTCAAAAGCCTAAAAGCACATTATAAAGTAATTTATTTTAGAATCCCACGCTGTAACGTGAATACGTACACCCACAGCACATTCAAAAACAAAAGGAACGGTGTCAAACAAATACAAATTTTTAACGAAACTATAAGAAAACAAATTGAAACTAAACAATTGTGTTGTTCCAAAAACTAAATTGATTTAATAGTATAAGCATTCGTGTTTACTAATTAAAAATATATTTTAGAACTACCTGGATTGATTGCATCAAAGAAAATTATTCAAAAAAATATTAACACACTCGCTTTTAATTAAAATTTAATTAAAAACTTTCTAAAAGCTTCCCGTTTAGTTCGGCATTTTAATAAG
The DNA here is from genome assembly GCA_035610365.1 of Aquatica leii. NCBI lineage: Eukaryota > Metazoa > Arthropoda > Insecta > Coleoptera > Lampyridae > Aquatica > Aquatica leii. The sequence goes on along the minus strand of CM069436.1, from coordinate 103,725,437 downwards.
AAGAAGAAAAAAATATTTTTACAAAGTTCGTTTTACGCTTGTAATTAAATTAAACATTTCATAGAATTAATCTATTGCACAGTCAACACTTTTCTACAATTCGTTACGTGCGAGTAATCTAAAATTAAAATTGCGTTTACATCGATTACAGAAAATGTAACTGACGTATTTCTTACAGACCTATCATAATGTTGTTCGATTAATAATCTTATCATGCCATTTTGCAATTATTTGCCGCAAAATTAATTTAGAAAGACATCACTCGTAAATATTTTACGCTTCATAAAAACGTTTCAAACGTAGAGTTTTTAAAGCTTTTTGTATTACTGTGCTCAACAGTTTTATTTTTGTAGTTGATTATATACTTATATAATTAATGTGATTCTGTTATTATACCAACGTCTAATATTATTTATTAAATAATTTCAAAATAAAATTTATTAAAGAAAATGTGTTTAAGCAAATGTAAAATTAATTAAATGTAAATTAAATAAATTATATTAAATATTAAATTTTATTTAGCATTTATACAATTGTAAATTCTAAAATAATTATTAAAATAATATATTGTATATCGAGTAAAAAAGTTTGTCTCCAAGCCGAAGGCGAGACTGCAATTCATACGAGATGAATATGAATATAATAAATAATAATTTGTGTAGGTAATACTTAAAATGACAATTGATAACATATACATCAAAACTTCGTATTTATTTTACGTCGATTTGTTTTCGTATATATCACAAGCTGGAAGTGTTACTATTATTTCATTCTAAACTTTTAGCTATTTATCCTTATTTACAAAAATGTGAGTATAATTTACGTGCTTTAAGTACATGCAATCTTTTTATAATAAACATTCACGTTTAAAAAATGCAAAATAAAGTTATTTAATTAACCTAATAGATCTATATGCAGCAACAACAATCTTTACTGCAAAATTCGTTTAAATATAAATATATTGCAATAAAAAACAGGTTAGTACATGGAACATTATAAAGGTTTTCACCGTTTTTTTAGACGATTTTTATGCAGTATGCAACAAATGTAGCTGCATGTGTTTTGGCGTGCTGGTAAACTAGTTGAAATAATTTATTTTTACTCAAGTAAAAATGGATGTGTTTTATGGGTAGCTATTGCGTTCAATGCAAGACATCTGGATAAAAATTTAAAAAAAGTTTGAAGCCATTAGCTTTGTAGCAAATATCAAGCTGAAGCAGCCAAGAATTCTGAATGAAAAGATGCAAATTGAAATTTTAAATCAAATCGCCATGTGTTCAACAACGTCGCTTTGCAAAGTTGCAAAATTAACGGGAATGTTACATGAATCGGTTCGAAAAGTCTTAAAAGCACATAAGTTTTTTCCTTAAAAAATGCACATTCTTCAAGAACTAGGGGACTTTGATCGATCCTGGTAGACGAATTTAGTTTTGTAAAACTATGATTGAAAAATTTAAACAATATCCTAACATTTAAAAACTCCCGTTCTTGTAGTGAATGCACATTCTTTTTAAACGGACAGGTCAACAAGCAAAATTAAAATTAAATCCGCGTATTGCACGAGAGGATCACACCCAATATCCTCAGCAACTAATTGTATGGGCTGGCATTTTAAGACATACAATTGTTGGACTTTTCTGAATGAAAACTACAAGTGATATTTTTTTATTTATTATTTCTTGAAAACACAATGGAGCCGTTGACTATTAAAACTTTGGAACATCAAATAGTTGGCAAGCTGCGATTTGATGCAAATCTGCTTCACCTTCAACTGGATGGTGCTCTTCGGCATTACGCGGTGCAAACTAGGAACAGTAGTTAGATAAACATTATTTATTAAAATAAAGTGGTCGTAGAAGAGCAATCAACTGGCCATCGCCATCGCCTGATTTGACACCGCTAGACTTCTTTTTATGGGGCTATATCAAATAACATCAAATATCTACAAGACTTACAGTAACGAATTGTCGACGTTGGTTGTTTCATCACTAGTGAGACATTCCAAAAAATGAGGCAAAAAGTACAATTTTGACCATTATTCTGTTAAGAAAACAACAGTAAACATTTTGCACACTTCTTGTAATTACTTTTCCAAATAAGATATTACAAACAGAGCAGTTTTAAAGCGTTAACAGCATATCCTAAAATTTCATTATTTGCTAATTATTTCAAAACTGTTAAGTAAAATGTCACTTTTTGATGATACTCCCATTATTTTGGAATAACTGTCGTAGTGTACCTCGTGTTCTTCCGATGACGATGCTACTAGTATATCATCTACATATGCATAGAAACAATTTATGTCTTGTAATATTCCATCTAACAACATCTAGAAGGTTTGTGCTGCGTTGCGTACTCCGAACGTCTTCTACGGAAATTCAAATAACCTAAACGGTGTACGGTCGGTACGTCCTCTTCTGCTATCAAAATCTGGTAGTAGGTTTTTACCAAGTCTATTGTATTGAACATCTTCTTTCCATGCAGTGTTTGCGCGAAGTCCTGAATATTCGGTACTGGATACTTGTCTGGTTCTGTGTTTTTTTTGCACCATATGTAAGAGTGATGTCCATGAACTGTTAGATAGTCGTGCAATCCCCAGTTTAATGAGTATCTTAAACTCTTCTTTGACCTTTTCAGTTTTTATGGTGTGAGCTTTTACGGCCTGAAGGCTGCTGATGGGCCATCTATTACTATTATGTATTGTTTTGTGGACCGCGTCTTGTGTGAAAGTAATCCTGCTGGTTTCGTCATTACTAGGAAATCTTTCAACAACTCGTATAATTTGTCTATTGTTTATCGTGTTCACTCCTCTGTGCTTCTGATCGCTGGCTATTCGCCTCTCTGCGGTGAGGTTTGTGGGTGTGTGGTTTTAATTGTCGCATATCCACTAGAAGTTTGTAGCATGATAAAAAGTTGGTTCTTATTATTAGTTAATGCGTTTCCAGATCCAGATGCACTACTCTGTATGTGTCGTTATCAGTACTGTTGGCTGCGTCGAGCATATACTGCAAAATTTGTTGTCTTTCTCTCAGTAGTTTTTGCGGAAAAATGCACACGTCGGTTTTTGTGTCTACTAGGAATTTTATTTTCGATTTGTTATCTGTGACAAAAAGAAGGCGTGTGTGTGATTTTCAGCGTCCCTTGCCGTTATTAGCGAGTGTTCTGCTCTTTTCTTTAGTTGTTTGCTTTTTTGCATAGTGGCTTAATTTTTTTTGCTTTGTCGCCGAACTTGTAGTGGTACCAAAACCTGTCAAGTTCTATTTCGCAAACTGCTTCTTGTTCTCGTGTTTGTTTTTTCTCGATTTGTTGGCCCACTTCGCAGTTCTGCTTCTATTTATTGTGTCGTCTAATGTGTTGACCGTCGGTCCCAGATGTGAATTTATAGTAGTGCTTACAATTGCTTCTGCTAGGTAGGCTACATTTGCGAGATTAGCGTCGTTCTGTGTTGCGATTTTTGAATAGCATTTTTAAAGATCTTTTTAACGGTGTATCATAAGAGAGTTTTAATTTACATTTTTGAAGTTGGGGTAGCCGGGGGTGAAAAGGTCGTTGAGGATGTGTCATTGACGATGTCAATTTGGTTCCTTTTCCGTATTACCATAACGAGTTTTTGTAATTTTTAATATTATTTTTGTAGTAAATATATTTTCAATCCAAAGTTTTCAAATTTTTATTGAAATGATTGGCGACTGATGAAGCAACGTTTACACGTAACGATAAAAATAACTGTCATAACACTCATATATGGACTGTTAAAAATCTACATGCTGTTTATCGTAATCATTTCTAGCACAGATTTTTGATAAACTTTGTGATACTAGATTATAAAATAAATCTAAAAAGGCACCAAAAAGATAAAAAACCAAATTAGGGAGATATCCTTTAACTAATAACACGACAGAAGTAATAACACAAAACATGTTTTTATTTTATTACAGACACTAATTCCAAAGAGGACGAAGAAGCTACATAAATATAATTACGTAATACTTCCAAACGCTAATATATAGGTCGGACCAAATATAAGTTGCGCCCTATACTGGGCATCACGTTTTACAGTAAATTGACCTAGTCGGTCTAAACCTTTACATTCGAAGGAGGAATAAGTTTACACTCGTAAATTTAAAATTGCAAAAGTATATAAAAAAGTAATCAAAGACTTAGAGACTCAACGCGTACTGCATACGACTTTGATACGCACAAAATCATCTTATAATTAGTTGTGTTAACTTAACATGTACGTACGGTCTACAATCGACATGACCAACAAATAACTAAACGTAAAACTAGAAATTGTAATACTTACAGTTTGGCTTTATCCAGTATGGGATTAGCTAATTCCGTACCTATATTACCTAAAACGTAATATAAAAAAAAAACGTATATACGGCGTTAACACAAGTAAACTTTGTTTTTAATGGATACAATCATTTGAGATAGCGAATGCGCAGCGTTTCCCCTCGACTTAATGTAGCAATTGATGGTAGCAGTTTCTCCAAAAGGAAATCGCAATCTAAAGGACTCCAACATCTTGACGATGTAAATAGTTAAATTATAGTAACGTGACGTAATGGAAATTTTTCCCCAAATATGTCATCTGTTTGTGATTTTTACCAATAAGAGAAACGTGTGGTGGGTATGGAAATCTGCCGAAATAGACTTTCGCTTAGATAGACACAAAATTAATTTGCATATTCACGTGGTATCGCGTGAAATAACTTATTGCTGAAATCCTTGTTGGACCTAGAAATACCGCTAAACGGAGGTCGTCAGTGTTGCACCAAACATTACCAGAAAAATAAATAAATAAATTTTTATACTCGAAAAATTTTAACCTACCAAAGTTTTAACATAACAAACTAGTGTAAGATTGATTTAAAAAAAAATAAACAACTGTTTATTAATCTAATATGTTTAATCCCCACTAAAAATAAAAAATAAAATAAAAACGTTAACAATAATATTTTTCTTATTATGCAAATTTTGTTAAAACAGTTTTACGTTAATAGCCTTCTTTTAAGATGTTTAATCGCCCCTTGAAAATAAAATCACCAAACACCCAATATATTATCGTAAAAAAGTTTGTGTACGTTTTTATGCTATTTGCTCAAAGAAATTAACAAAAAGTCCTGATACAAATAAGTTGCCTGATTAAATATTTGGTTTTATTAGCTGTTTATTTTTTGTTATTTGTAAAATCAATAAAAAAATATTAAAATGTTTATTGGCATTTTGATAATTCGTCTAAAAGAAATCCTTGACGAAACAATTTTTTGTTAAACCATTCAAAAACCAAAATCGTTGAAAAAAGAGGAGAGCTGTTTTTCAGAACTACTGCTGAATGTGGTAGGAATAATACAACCGTACAAATGGCAGTAGGTGTCGATAGCTATAAAACACCACCACTTATTTTCTCAATGGAAAAAACATGTGGGATGAGTGGGTTGCTCTTCCATCACAAGCTTACCCCGATTAATTCAAATCGCGAGAGAAAATGATGTCATTTTAAAATTACCTCCACATTCATCACATCTGCTCCAGCGCTTAGACTTGAGCGTATTCAAATCACTTAAAGGAAAGTGAGACGCAAAATTACTAAAATGACAAAAACATAAAGAGGGGCAAAGAATTCCAAAGGAAAAGTTCCGTCATGGGATAAGGCAAATGGGGTCGCAAATATCAAAAAAAGTTGTCGGTTTTCGAAAAAGATAAATGTTTCCATATAATTCAAACGTAAATAAAAAAGAGCAATATGATTATCTCGCTTATAAAAGATGAGAACAACATTTACTAGATGCCAATAATAAATTGAAAGATCTTAATCACCATCAAAATGATCAGCCTAGACCATCCTCAGGTACGGCAAGTAACGGAAACTGAACGTTTAAAGAACTATTATTATAGAGTGTTAAGCTCCAAAACCAAAAAAACCTAAAAAAAATAGCAAAAGTACAGAATTAATCACAAATGCCAAAACTTTTAGGCTTGTGCCACACCAACAAGCAGAAGACGAATTCATTCCAACTGCAAACTACAACAGTGACAATGAGCTATCTGAACCAATTTATGAAGAAGACGATAACGATATTGAAGAAGAAATGAGAAAACAGGAAAATTAAAAAAAATGTGTAGACCCAATCAATAACTTGCAAAAAATATTACCACAGACGATTCTAATAAAATTTTTGAGAAAGAAAATGCTGAAATATTATGTTGAACAAGTTGTTCCGGAAGATAAATTATTAGAGGTAAAAGGATGCTATCTGTAAATTCTCAATCATCAACTTTTACATGTAATAGCGACCGGAATCTATATTAAGATAAGATAAGAATGTCTTCCGGGTTTGCATGGTGTCATTGTTGTTGTAACCGAAGTTGCCAACCTTTCGCCTACTTTCGTAAAGGGCTTCATCAGGGCGTGAGATAAATCGCAAAACTTAAATAAGCAACCGAAATCTAAGAACTTCTCAAACGTTCGGTTATCAACTTGTGAAACAAGCCATAATCTATACTCTGAAAAGGTAAGAAAGAAAACGATAACGTGAAAAAGCAAACGAAAATCTAACAAAGAACCACTACCAAGTTAGGTAATCAACTTGTCCTCCGACAAGAAGAAATAGTCTCCGTGTATAAAATATTGCTAAAGAAGATATTTTATGTGCTGTTGAGTCTTCTGTAAGACATCTTCCTCGCCACATCTCAGATCCCATTCGTATTAACACTGGCAAAATCCTTGAATCATCTAAAATTCCTAAATCCAACATTTCTAAGTCGGAAGAGTCAGCCCTAAAAAGTCTTCGTAAGAACCCTGATATTATTGTTCTTCCAGCCGACAAAGGCAACGCTACTGTAGTTTTAAACCAAATTGATTATGTTGCAAAAATCAATTCTATTTTGTCTGAGGAAACTTACGCTCTTCTAACTCACAACCCCACTTTGAGGATTGAACGTGAGGTCAGCCAAATCATCAAATCTTCCAATCTACTTCCTGAAACTAAACGTCGACTTACCCCATCAGATTCTAAACCACCTCGTCTATACGGACTTCCCAAAGTTCACAAACAAGATATTCCTTTTTGGCCTCTCGTCAGTACAATCTCCTACCTACAAGCTAACCAAATTCTTGTCCAACATTCTTTGCGAGTTTACAGGTCCTCTTCTCACATCCTCAACTCTCAGAATTTTATTCAACGTCTAGAAACTATAAAGCTTAAACCCGAAGATCTTCTCGTGAGCTTTGATGTTACTTCACGTTTTACTCAAGTTCCTATTAAGGATTCGCTTATTATTATCAAACAGATTCTGTCTCTTTTAATATTAAAACCTAAAGTGTGGTTTAGGTATGTTGACGACAAATTTATTGTTTGGTCTCATGGTCATCTCGAATTAGCTTAACCATCTGTGACGATCCTATACGGAAACTATTTTTTCTTAGTCACTTCTACGGAGTTTAGAATCTGGCTTGGTTCACAAGTTGATTACCTAACTCGGTAGTGGTTCATTGTTAGCTTTTCGTTGGCTTTTTCAAGTTATCGTTTTCTTTCTTACCTTTTCAGAGTTTAGATTATGGCTTGTTTCACAAGTTGATAACCTAACGTTTGAGAAGTTCTTAGTTAGATTTCGGTTGCTTGTTTGAGTTTTGCAATTTATCTCACGCCCTGATGAAGCCCCTTACGAAAGTGGTCGAAACGTTGGCAACTTTGGTTACAACAACAATGACACGGTCAAAAACCGGAAGACATTCTTATCTTAACTTTTACATGGATGGACAAAGATGTTTCTTTTGTACCAAGAGAGGATATCGTTTTAAACTTGCCTAGGCTTAATTGCATACAATATTTAATGAGTTTGTTTAGAATTTCTATGTGACAAAACTCACATTGTCCACTTTTTATAAAAAAAAATATTTTTACTACAAATCTGACCTTAATAAAAAGTGTTTTGTAATGCTATTAAAAGCCTTAGGTTTGTAATAAAGTTTCTAGTTTATGTAGATAGCTTTGCTCTTTTACACGTTTGCCTCAGGTTAAACTAGTTAAACCTAATGGTTTGTACATGCCTGGATACACACTTACCCTAATTTTTAAGGAAGTGTGTAGTAGGCACAAAAATAAACAAAAACTGTAAATATTAAAAAGATGTTTTTTGTCCATGATTAATGTAACAACATGAAAAGGAAACTTGTAGTTAGGTAGCAGTATTTTATATATGTGTTCGAAGTTGATCTCTTAAGATTTTGCTAAAATCTTACCTCACTTCACCTTAATCAAATTAAAAAAAAAAGTTTTAAAATTATCAGCATTTGATAGAGTAAATAAAAGAATAAATAAATTAACAATAATTAGTTATAAAAATAGATTAGAATAAACTTACATATATGTAAACTCGGCTTATATAACGTTCGCTTACCTGAAACAAAAAAAATATAAATTAATTTGATTTTAAATACTTACAAAATGATTTTAAAATTTTCAAAATTATTGTAATTTAATTTAATGAAATCATTTCCAAAATTCTACGATTATCATACGTTTATTTATAAAATTTTTATTATTAGAAATAGTAAATACAATTAACACATAATTAAAAAGACAATTATCTACACAGTAAGTGCACAATTTTTTTGAATTTTTTTTAACAAATGCAACACTTATATTTACAACATATCGTTGTTGCATTTTCATTTTTATCAAGTTTACATCAATTACTTTTTGAGTATTTAATCATTTTGTAATTTAATCATATATTTAAATTGATAGTTCCTATAAAATTCTTATTACATATGTAATAGGCGCTAGCGTCAATAGTATAAAGTTTTCTATTTTAAACAATTCGCTTCTTTATAGATAGGGTACCTTTTCCAATAATTTATTAAAAACAATTTTGTTTTCTTCGTATGTTTGAACTAGTTTATCGCAAAAGGTTGATTTATTTTTAGAGAAATTCGTCGTTCTACAAATTTTGCTATTTTCTAGTTTGTTGTTAGCAAAATGATTTGCTTATAAAAAGTATTTAAATTTGAAAAAAAATATTGACTTTGTTAGGATATACAAAAGTTAATTACATGATGAATTTTAACAGTCATCGTTATTCTATTTTTGTAATATTAAACTTAATGCCATTACAGAGTTCGTGTTTTAGAGACCTAGAAAAAAAAGTTTTTATCAGATCCGGTTACCTGCCTTAAAACCAAATAAGTACATCACCACCTCAAGAAATTCAGCGAAAACACTAGTCAATAATAAGAGCCGTTATTAAACCAACGTACAAATTGTTAATTTAATAAAATCAATCTTTAAAGTAAACTGATCCAGAACAGTCAAATGAACTATCAACAAGGTAACTTGGTAGAACAGGAATCTTAAGAAAGCAAGGGCATGCACTAGAAGGCTATTTTACACAGCCAAAATAAGCAGAAACTGAGACGAATACAAAACTAGCTTTACAATATACACCAATGTCATTAAAAAAAGCAAAAAAAAATCAGAAAAAACGTAAATAATTAACCAACACGTTCTTGCCTCTCGAAAGTTCTAAGCAAAAACCGTACTTTGCAGGAATTACTGCAAAAACACTTTCCGGGTTTTTCGTTAACTTAAGTTCCTAAGCACGGGACTTCAAAATACCAAACAAACAGAATTAGAATTTCGAAAAAAATAATTAACCTAGACTAAGAAATCAATACGTTTAAATCTTTTCAGTCTCCAGGAGCTAATGGAATCTATCTCATCATGCTGCTAAAAAAGATTTTCTGTTTCTTCTGGTATCGGATAGTGGCGTGGGTAACACAACTACTACAAATCAGCCTGTGCTTGATGTGTAAATCATAACCAGTTTTTTTTAAATAAATTATAATTGACACATCAAAGATCACGTTAAATCCTATTAATATCACACCCACGATCTACTCTCCGAAGTTCTGAGCTGCCGTTATTTGCTTTAGGATGATTAAGTTACTGGTAAATGATCGCACTTTACCCTAGCGCGGATTTAATTTTTTACAGTAACAATGTTTTTATAATCAAAAAAATAAGTTCAATAAAAAATTAAAAATAAATATTGAAAAAAAATTAATTAAAAAAAATCTTTTGGGAAAGAGCTACTGTTAAACAAAAAATAAAAAAAAAAACAGTTTGTTAATTGTATTATCAAAAGATTTTCACGATTTTAAATATTATATATTAAACAGCTATTGAACACATTTTATAGAAAATTTTACAAAGAATTTAGAATAGCAAAATTTCACATCTTAGTTTTTTTTATATAAACACACAACAAATCTGAAATTAATAGCGTAATCAAAATAATCTGCATTGTGAAACAAAGTGTTACTTTTTAAGTAATTAATACTGAAAATTAATAATATAAATTGTACAAAACATGATAAAAATACACTTCTCTAAACTAATTTGAGTGTCACAAAAATAATTAGATTTGCAAAAACATCAAAACTGTTCAAAACAATTATAAGTTTTGTTTGTTATAAGTGTAAAAGCAAACATGTTTAAAAGTAAAATATGTAAATAATTTATAACTTTTATTTGGCACTATTATACGCCGCATTGCAGAAACGAAAATGCACCGTAATATATTTTTAGTTTAAATATATATTAAACGTGAAATTGTATTTTATACAAATTTTAAATGTCATTGCGAAAGACATAAAGCGGCGTTAACCGACTGTCAAGCGATTGTAATTTAAAACCTAGTAAATGCCGTTTTAAATATTTTAGCGATTGGCCGTTAAACGATTGTAAATCTACGTTTTTGGTTTTATTGTTCGAAAACAATTTTTTTAATTTCGATTTCGTTTTATGGCCGATAACAAAGTTGTGCTTTCTGACAAAACTAATAATAAATTTAATTGCGTGGCATAAGGTACTTAAATCCTGAAACTTTGACATGAAAGTTTTTCCTTGTTAGATAATTATGATATTGAACGCGATTAAATCTAAATAACTCTACCAGTTTTGCTTTCGTTTAATTGCCCACGACAAATAGAATTATAATTGCATTAAGGTTCGGAGCAACCGTTAAATTAAACGCGGTTTAGCTTTAACGTGCAGGATGTTACATGAAAAACAACAACAAATATAGAAACGTGACCGGAGTGAATTATGTCTTCTTGCAATAAATAGAATTTTCATTATCTTATTAACTTTTTGATTTGGATGTCGTTAAATTTATCGATGTAGTAGCTTGATCGGCAACGTATGTAATATTCTTTTTGGGAGTTTATTAAGCTGCTCAGTTATCATGTGTCATAGGCAGTGCTCATAGACTTATCTGTCATCTCGCAAAAGCTCGAACGGCTCAATTCCTGTCGTTGTGCGAACAAAAGTCATCTTTCGGAACAATGAAGTCGACGGAAAAATTAAATGAGGCAAAAAATTACGATTCCAGCGTCGTCTAATTATTTTTGCCCGCGTGTAAGAAAGTTAATTGACGATAATGTAACCGTCTACAGTTAGTAACAATTTCGACAAATAAAATCACACACGAACTTGTTATTGTCCACGTTATTTTGTACATGTTTACTAAATTGCGTACTACGACTTTGAATACATTAATATATAATGTACCAAAACTATTAATTTACGGCGTAGATTGTATCGCGTTCTGTTAAAAATAAAAGTAGTTCTGAATAAAACATAAACTTGTAATAAATTGTAAAGAAATTTCTTGTAACTATGTAATGTTATATATGTGGGCGTACATAGGCAACCAAACTTACTTACTTACTTCATTATGCACTCTTTGCGGATTACAGTACTAAAATTATTTTGCCTTTAAAATTTTAGGGGATAAAAAGAGACACCATGAAACTCTCTAATGTGCCACAACAACATTTCAATAATATAGAATTTTCTAGTTGTTTGTAAGTGATGTAAAAGTGTGTAAATATATTTTGTAATCACGTTCGCGCCTGACTTTTTTTTACAAATTTCAAACAAGAAAAAGTAAACTTGAACCAGCTACGCCATTGCATTTTTTCTAAATGCAGTCATTATTATTACAACATGGTCCTTCGAGCCGGATGCAACACTAGTAGCACAAATTATATGTATACTAATGATCTTGGTACAATATTTAAGAACGGTTAAATAATGCTTAGTGTAATAGATATATTCCTGATATTGTTAAAGTGTATAATACGAATTTTCTAAAAATATATACGTACAATATCATTCATGTATTTTAAAACCATACAAATGTTTTCAAGGTTTACATGACATCAGGTAAATATTTTAATTCTAGATACTTACTGCAAGATGTAGAAAATGTAACGTTTCCGATACTGTTATTATTTGATTTTAAAGTATTTGTATTATTTTAACTAAATGTTGCGTGTAAACCTTCCTTTATTTTTATTTTGTGGAGTCGCTACTTTTTAGGGTGGGGCAGCCTTGAGATTCATTCAGTACTTAGTGTTCGACAAGTACGCATGTGGTACTTCATTTTGAACCCTTGTAGCTTTTATCTTACCTTATATCTACAACATCTTTATTTAAAAAGTCTGTGTTAATAATATTTTTCATTTCTATTTTGGTCAGTTTATCTAATTCTCAGTTTTTATTTGTTTTAGACTTTTTTTTGTACCGATTTTATCTATAAATAAAATTATAGTTACCTTTATAATTTGAGTGGATTTGGTGTATGAATAACACCATCAATGCCAATTATCGAAATTGATTTTCGTGAAGAAAATACAACTTGGTCATCGATTCTTGATGAGAAATTTCCCAAGGCTATTCGCCAACATTAGTTCTGCATTCCGTTGGATGACATCAACGTGAAATTTGATCTATATGCGTGGTTTTTTTTCTTACAAAATAACATATTTTAACGTAACTTATTAAATATAAAAAAATAAAATTCTCTAATTAATATAAAATTTAAATTTGCGTACCGCAAATATTTAATTTAATTCAAAATTGTTTCTTTTATTATATGTAAAGAAATACCGGTGTTATCTTAGTTTTAAGTTTAGTTAATTAAATATTGAAAATTTCTATTCTTAGTTTTAAGTAATCTTACCTTATTGTTTTTGTTTTGTTTTGTTTTTGAATATAGGATTATAACTATTTTTGAGATTCCTTGTGGAGAACAACATATTTGAATGGACATAAAACAACTTATTTTGCGAATTTGTGCTAATTGTTTTTCTTTTGTCTTGAATACACGCCTGGATTAGAAATATTCTTTCTATATCTCAATTGATTTTCGTTATCTGGTATCGTACTTTTATTTAAAATGTCTCGTATCTATGCCTTACTTTCTGAAAAAATTAGTTACGAAATTTCTATCAGAGAACAAACCCCTTTGTGTACTCAGGATCAACGTCGTAGACAGACGAATCTAAGGTTCTAGTGTCTACCTATGCTTTTGAGCAAGATGTCTCCAAAGTATCTAATTCTTTGAAAGATTTAGCTTCGAAAATTTATGGTCTTTCTGATTTTTCTTCTGGAAGTCCTGAAGTTAAACGTCTGCAGTACCGTTTATCTCATGTTATCGACCGAATTTCCCGAATTCTTGCCGAAAATGACGAAAGAAAAAATATTGTCGCTAAATTAAATGAATCTTTTGTTGATTTAGAAGGCGAGTTTCTTTTACGTTTAGATAGTGTTTCCGACATTGAGTCACAATTACAAAATACCTCGATTAAAGAAACTACCGTATCTCATTCGTATAGTATGCCTGTTTGTAAATGGAATTTGAAGTTTACTGGTTCTGTAAGTAAAAGTAACTTAATCCAATTTTTAGAAAAAGTTCATGAATTACGTTTAGCTCGTAATATTTCTTTCCAAGAATTGTTCGACTCTACCGTTGATCTTTTTGAAGAACAAGCTCTTATCTGGTATCGTTCTGTTCGACATACTGTAAATAACTGGCACGATTTGGAAAAACTTTTGAAAGGAACTTTTCTTCAATTTTCTTATGATGACGACCTTTTTTCTGAAATTAAGCAGCGTACTCAAGGAGAAAACGAGAGTGTTGCTATCTTCATTGCTATAATGCAAGGTATGTTTAACAGATTGACTACACCTCTTTCAGTTGAAGAACAACATTGTATAGTAGAAAGAAATCTTTATCCTTTCTTTATCTCACATTTGGTCTTACAGGATACTCCAACGTTACCTATTCTCTAAGATATTTGTCGTAAGTTGAAAAATAGTCGCCAACAAATTAAAAAATATCATCCGCCACCTTCAAGGAAAGTGAATGTTCTCTTAGCTCCTGACTTTGTCTATACTGATGATATCAATATGACTGACTCAACCCCGGAACTATCTATGTCTGTCGTTACGTGTTGGAATTGTCAAAGTAATAGACATATCTATTCTGACTGTAAATTACCTAAGAAAGTTTTTTGTTATGGATGTGGAACTCCTAACATAATTAAGTCAAAGTGTACTTGTTCCTCTAAACGTAATGTGGTTTCTGGAATTCCTGCTGGTCAACCAACCGTTTCTCTTCTAAAAAACGAGTCTGGCGCACGAAGAGGTGCGGTGTGTCCCGAACGTCTAAGCCATTTCAACAAAAATATCTCCCGTACCATCCGAAAGATAGAGTAAAGTCATCTAAAACCTACTTTTCTAAAAATGAATGGTCTGTTTGGTTAAAAACCATTTCTAAGTTTTATGTAACTCTACCTCACAGTGTTTACCTGAATTATCTCCTCTCTTTGCCTCTATGCCGAACGACAATCGTCCCTACATTAAATTTTTCTTGAATAATCAAGAACATATAGCTCTTTTAGACACAGGTGCAAATATCTCTGTTCTAGGTAAAGATGCTTTACATGTCGTCTCTTCTTTCTCTACAGTTTTTAACGATCTCTCTATTCTTATATCTACTGCCGATGGAAAACCTCAAACAGTATCTCAAGTTATTGAATTCCTATTAGAATTACTAATGTCACCAACCATGTGAAATTTTATGTCGTGCTTACTATTTCTATTAGTTTTATTTTTGGAATGGATTTCTGTCATCTGTTTAATATATCTATGGATTTTCTTTCTTCTTCGTTTTCTATACCTAAAGAAGTTTCTGTTTGTAGTGTAAATAAAGTTAAAGGTCTCTCTGATCAAGTTCCTGAAAATATCAGTAAACTTGAAGATATTGTTAAGAAATTTGAGTCGTTATCTCCTGATACCTTTTTACCTGAAACGCATTTATCTTCTCACTATATTGATACTGGTAATACTAGGCTAATTAAGCAACGTCAATACCCTCTCTCTCCTGCCTTACAAACTCATCTTAACAGTGAAATAGATCGTCTTTTAGAACAAGGTGTCTAATAGTCCTTGGAACTCTCCTGTTTTACTTGTAAAGAAAAAGGATGATTCTTAACGTATGTGCTTTGATGGTCGTAAGTTAAATGAAGTAACTGTTCGTGATTCCTATCCGTTGCCTAGAATTGACTCTATCTTAAATAAACTTCGTGATAGTAAATTTCTTTCCTCAATTGATTTAAAGCAAGCTTTCTTTCAAATTCCTCTTGATATCGACTCTCGTCTTTAGAATGCGTTTACTGTTCATGGTAAAGGTCTTTTTCAATTCAAACGAATACCTTATGTAATAGTGCTCAAGACTTATGGATGCAGTACTTGGTCCAGAACTTGATCCCTATGTTTTCGTCTATCTTGATAATATAATTATCGCCGCTCCTACCTTTGAGAAACATTTAGAGGTTCTTAATTTGGTTTTCTTAAAGCTTAAACAAGCTAATTTTTCTGTAAGTTTTGAAAAGTGTAAATTTATACTTGATTCCCTTGTCTTTCTTGGCTTTGTTGTTGATAAAGATGGTTTGCGTACCGATCCTAAACAGGTTCAGTCAATTTTAGAAGCTCCCGTTCATAAGAATACTACTGAAGTTCGTAGGGTAATAGGTTTGTTACAATATTATCGTAGTTTTATTAAAGATTTCTCTACTATCAGTGCCCCAATTAGCTCTCTTGCATGGTAACCCCAAAGAAGAATCTATTGTTTGGACTTCTGAAGCCGACCAAGCTTTTTCTACTTTAAAGAAATTATTGACTTCTGCTCCTCTTTTATCTAGTCCCGTTTTCTCTAAGCCTTTCTTCATTCAAACTGATGCCTCTGACGTTGGTCTAGGTGCTGTGCTTTTTCAAGAAGCAGATGGTTTTGAACATCCTGTAGCTTATGGAAGTCGTACCTTAACTAAAGCCGTTATCAAAAAAGAGTGTCTTGGTGTTTTGTTTGGTTGCGAACATTTTCGAGGTTATGTTGAAGGTACAAAGTTTACTGTCTTTACCGATCATTCTTCCTTGCTCTGGTTAACTAAACTCAAAAATCCGGCAAATCGTTTAGCTCGTTGGTGTCTTCGTTTGTCTCAATTTAACTTTTCTATTAAACACCGTAAAGGTTCCGTAAATGTTCCTGCTGACTATCTCTCTCGTTCCGTTAATCTTCTTCAAAATTTTGAATGAATTCCTGATGACTGGTATAAAAAAATATTGTCTAACGTTGTATCTAATCCCGCTGATTATCTTGATTTTACAGTAAAGGATGGTATTTTATATAAACATTTGCGTCGCAAACATAACGTAGTTTCCAACTTATCTGATTGGAAAGTTGTCGTTCCTACAGAAAATAGAAATAAAATTATTTCTGAATTCCATGATGAAGTTACTTCTGGTCATTTTGGAGTTTTTAAAATGTCTCTCGTGTTGCCGAATTTTATTATTGGCCAAAATTATTATCTTCTGTTAAGAAACATGTGTCTAATTGTTTAGTTTGTGGTTTTCATAAGACTCCTAATGTTGCTCGTGCTGGATTGATGGGTAAATACAAAAACATTAACTTTCCGTTTCAGATGACTTCTATTGATTTTATGGGTCGTTTCCCTCGTTCTAAGAAAGGAAATACTCAATTGCTAGTAATTACCAACTGGTTTACAAAATTTGTTATGGTGAAACCCTTGTCTAACGCCACTACCGTATCTGTTGTTAAATATCTTGAAGAAAATGTCTTCACTATGTTTGGCGTACCTCAAATTATTTTGTGTGACAATGCACAATTTTTTAAGGCCAAGCAATTTACCGACTTTATCTCTAATCATAAAGTTATTATCTGGTATATAAAGGTGATTAAATGTTCAAACTTTATATAATGAGAAAACAGGACACCAGATTTAATAATATTGATAAAATTCGAACATAATTCAGCATTAACAAATTAAAAAGGGTCTAAGTAATTTTCTAATAATAAAACGAAGAAAATTTTGGAAGTACGTGGTTTTCGGAAAAAAGTAACAAATAAAGAAATACACGTTTTAATAAAATTGTACATAATAGTAACTAATATGTAGTATAAAGCAAAAAAAATAGCATTTCTACAAAAATATTTGTAATGATTCTATACAAAAAAAAATTAAACAAATTAAATAGATTACTACTCGTATGGCAGTTTATCATAAAATTTCTGATAATCTTTTAGAAGACCCTGTTTTAAGATTTGTAGGTAAAGGTCTTTTCTTTTTTAATTTTTCTGCCCTCTTTAAATTATCGAATTTGCATGTATCCACCTTTTTATTTATTCTTTGGTTTAACGCTCAAAGTTGTTCCGAATTTCTTAATGTATAGTGAATTTCACTACTTGGCAAATATTGGAGCACCTTGATGTCTGTGACCACAGGGTCTCCCACGGCTCTACCTGGACGTACAGAGTTGTAAAATTTTAAATCATCAACATTTTTCAAGAAGGTATGAGTAAGGTACTTTACATTATATGGTGATGGGGTTGTTCTTGCTTTTTGACAGTAGTAGACATAGTCAGCCTAAAGGTTTATCTTTCGATTACGTATCTGCCGTTCTATAGTGGCATGCATGAAATCTACTTCCATTTGAGTATCACCTTTCAACAAATACTTTTGCGTAAAAACTATGTTGTGCTGCCCTGCTAAATTTACGAAAGCATTATCCAAAGTTGCATTTCGATTTTGTCCTGTGCAGCCGTAGCTATAAAAATCATTTCCCGTATAGTACCTTTATCCTCATTAATTTCTTGATTAACGAAGTACGTAATTATGCTCGAAAATTCATTTGCAGTTAAGCCCCCTTCACTCTCGTTCCAAAAGAAACAGAAACCTTCTTTTGTCTTCAGGTTGAACACTGTAAAATTGTGTACTATTAACTTTGTTTTATAGTACATGACGGAAACGGTTGACTTTGAACTTAGTAAAACGCTTTGTAGATCCATAACGTACACTTGTACTGATAAATCAGCAGATCTTAAAAATTGATTAAGAAAATGCAATTTAATTATTAAAGATTTACAGAAGAAGAATATAAAATCAAGATATCTGCGTTTGAATTGAATTAAAAAACCAATTGCGTTATAACTAAAACTACAGTAATTTTACAATAATAAACTACATTTGCTGCAAAAAAAATTTAGACAAGGTATTGTAATTTTGCTGTAAAATTACTAGTAATGCTAGTAGATATTTATGATTTTAGAGGTCATCTTTTCCAAATATTTTTGTGGCATTCTAAACGGGTTTACACAAAGTAAAGTAATAAATTTCGTAAAATTTTTTGCAACATTGAAAAAGTATATTATTTACCTGCTTTTGGGTACCAAGGTCAAAAACAGTTATATAGACCCTGAACAAGAAAAAGAAAAGTTTTCTTTACTAATATGCATTTGGATTTCTTCTTTGCAGTTTGCGAAGTTTAAATTTTCATATCGAGTTTTAGTGCAACGTAATTGTATAATCAGGTAAGTGCCTAATAATTTACCTACTTTTTATTTTTGCAGAATGTTTTCTAAATATAAGAAAGCAAAAAGTCATTATTTTAAGGCAGCGAGTACACCCTAAATTTGATGTTTGCTTAGTTAGCTGTTCAACGTTTACAGAAAATAATTCAATGAAATTTCAACGGTCATCACTAATAAAAAACATAAATTAAAGAAATGCTTTTATTTACGTAACTATGGTCAATAATTAATAAACAACACATTTTAAAAAATACATAAATAAATATATGCAAAAAACAGTTTCTAAATTTTGTTTGAATATTATCCTTATTTTTTAAATAGCAATCCCAAGAAAATGCTTTTATGCAGTTTTAAAACTAATCATGTTTGAAATTTTTTGTAATTTCATTAATTCATACTAGTCGGTAAAAAGACAAACATTACGATATTTAGTAGACGTTTAATTGAAGTCGATAAATAAATAGAAATAATAATGCTGTTGGAATTTCTGTAGTCATATTTAAAAAAAAATATGTCTTCATAGAGTTTCTTAATTGAAAAATTCAAACTAAAACTATTCATACCAATTGAAATATCTTTAATACATTTTAATGCATTTCATAATTATTATTATAAAATGCAAATTTTTTAATACAACTTGGTAGAGTAAATCTTAATTGTGTGTTTTTTTTAGGTCCTAATGTAACGTATTTTACATACGTAATGCGTTATATTTGGCAAAATTTAGAACATTTATGTACTACCTATGCAATATGTGAAGATAGTAATAAGTAATTTTTTTGTGTACTTACTTTTTAAAGATGTTTAAAATCTATACAGGTTTTATATTTATGTTTTATTCATCATTTATAATTTTATTTTGTTAGTGTTATCTTTATAAACAAACGTGTTTTTACAGAACATCTGCAGTGATTCAATACGGTTTAATAAAAACTGTACAATGTGTAGCAAAAAAAACAGATTAAATATAATTTGCAAACATACATACATATATGTAGTAAGTATGTATTTGACAAATATCTCACAAATAATAGTGATACATATAGAACAAATTAAAAAGTAATATTTCTCAAATATTGTAACGTGCATTTATTTTTCGTTTGAATACGTCTGATTTTCGTTAACATTTTTGTATTCACTGTTTATGTGAATCCTTTTGCGCAATACATTTTGACGCGCGCACATGCGTATGAGCCTTCTTCTTAAGTACGAAGTCATCCTCCATCTTACGTTTCGCAATGAAGTAAAACGGACATATTTTTTTGCGTGCTGCAAAAAGTGGAATTACCACTTATTTAGTTGTGTTTGTGAATTTTTGTCCCAATGGTGAAAATTATTTAAGCTGGCGTTCGTTGTAGCCCGCATTTGTTAGTAGCACCGCATTCGTTAGTAGCAATTGCATTTTGTTGTATTTACGAAAATTAGAATAAAAACCCGTAAATTAGAAGGGGTAAGTCATTTTTGTTTTGATTCGAATGGTATAATTCATCGCAATTTACGTTCTAGTTTTTTTTTCTTTGTTCCGGATTTTTGATTTCGTTCTTATACGATGTTTTTGAGTATGAAAGTCTTATGAATACGATTTCGATCTTTATACGTCTGCGATTATGGAAATTACGATCTACGATTATCAATTTTATTGATTTCAAAGGCAAGATATCAATCAAATCTTCGTGAAAGATACGATTTATGGAAATTGCATTATATTGCATCATTCAATGAGTCACGACCACACCTTAATAGAAGCTGCGCGATTCGCAAGTAGTAAAATTAAACCTTCAAGAACACGTATGTAGATATCTGTAATTATTAGTTTTAAGTTACGTTTTTGGTTTCAATATTTAACCATTCATATATAAAAAATATTGTGGCGTCCAACTTATAAATTTTTGTATTTATCAAATTCAAAATTAGTAATCTTAAGTAACGTAAGAATTCCCACGACTCTAATTAATTAAATATAAAAATGCTCATTGCTCTTATGTAGTTTGTGTTTAATGTGTTTTAAATAAATATTTTTGTGAGCTGGCTGGTGCATTCATTTATTTGTATGTTACATATTTGGCACCGATTATTTGTGTGATGTTACAATATTGGAAATAAATATTGGCACGACATTTACATCTAATGTCTGCCATATGTTGAAAACATATATTTAGAAGATATTTATAACTAACATTTAGAAACTATTTATTTTATATAAATTATTCATATAACATTACAATAAATGACCAATAAAAAAAAGTGTGAGATTTAAATATTTATCAATGTTATTTACTAATATATTACATATATTTTGTGGTAATAGCAAAGATTCCATTACAATCTAAGATTGATTTAACAGTAGCGAAAATGCAAAGTTCAAATTAATTTTTGCACCATCGTGGCGAAATCAAGTTTTGTTGTTAAAAGCAGTAAACAGGTCCAAACGAATCAATGGCACGACCGTCCTTAAACGCTCCAGGTAAACCATCCTTTTATTTTCAATACTAACAATTGTATATTTGAGACATTGTATGTTTTTGTTTTTACTTAAACGTATTCAATTTATTACTAGTTATTTTTACAAAAATTTCTATAAATGGAAAATTTTATTGCGTTTTAGTTTTCAGTACGTTATATGCGGAAGTGTCAATAATTACCATTACAGTATGCTTTCATACAAATAGATTTCAATTCATTCACATTATTACACACTTACGCATTTTCAAACACTTTCTAATTCAAAACTATTAATCACAAAATTACAGTTTTCAGTTAATAAATTGACTAGATTCAAAGAGTTTATAAATTCAATTAAGAAAACAAATGGTGGTGAATTAGATATAGAGCAGTTCCAGATTAGCATGGAACAATTTAAATCAGTAGCAAACGAATATACAGATCTTTCTATACAAGTATTATCATTGGAATTATCATCAGATAACTTTCTTATTAGTGAAGAGTTTGAAGATTATTTTCAGTTAATTTCACAAAACAAATCTGGTTTACAATCGCCCAGCAATTTATTAAATGGTCTAGTTACACCTTAAACGAATTGTAATGTACAACTACCTATGTTAAATATACCCACACTTTCAGGACATTATACAAAATAGGTTAGTTTTCATGCAACTTCTACAGCGTCAATTGACAATAATTGCACTTTATCAGACGTAGAAAAATTCTATTTACAGAATTCAGAGGGGTCCGGCCAAGAAACTCACTCAAAATTTAACTGCAACTGCTTCAAGTTGTAAAATAGTCCTGTCTATGCTAAATGATATATTTAATAATTAAAAACCCATAATTTTTTCACATTTAATTTTTGATCAAGTTAAAATAACAAAAAAATTAGCTTCCGATCTAAGAAAATTGCCAGATAACTTAACCTACCATCTTCGGGCATTAGACAAGTATAATCTTACAGATGACAAATTTAAAGCCGCAGGTCTAGCATATACAATTAAATCTAAGAGATAAATACAGTTGCTGCTTATAGTAAATTTTAACTTAAGCAAATTCCTTCTATAGAGGAGTCACTTTTTTTCATCTAGATTCGAGATTTTAGAGAACATAGCGCCCAACAATTCAAATAATCCTAACAAGAATACTAGGTCATCTATGATTCGAAGTTTCAAAAATTTTAAGTGTCTTCTAAGGTCCAACATAGTTCACAGTTTAAAGCAGTCATGTGCAGTTATCAAAAATTGTAGTTGCGTTTTGTGTAAAGGCAATCACTTACTTTATTCATTTATGTACAGCACAAAAACGTTTAGAAAAGGTCAACGAATTAAAAATCTGCAAAAATTGTTTAAAGCACAGTAGTAAATTCAAATGGAAATCAAAGCATAAATGTAAATTTTGCCATTAATAACATAATAGCCTTTTGTGTACGATGAACCTTCCACTTCCCAAGGTGCATCGATCTCAAATGTTTCATCTGCATCCTAACAAACTAGTTTATCATGTACAAACTCCAATCAGGTTTTGCTTTTAACTGTTATAATAAATGCAAGATGTCTTTTGAACTCAGCTTCTCAAGTCAGTTTCATAATAAACAGTTTGTGCAGTAAATTAGGTCACGTGCCTGCTATAATAAATACTTCAGTTATTGGTATTAATGGAAATTGCTCTCTTTTGAACAGAGCTATTAATGTAAAGATTTCTTTGTCAAACAAATCATTTTAAACTAACTTATCCTGTCTAGTAATTCCTAAGATTACTCAAAACCTGCCCATTAGGAGTCTCCTCTTGATATTCCATCTAACGTAAGGTTAGCAGATACAAATTTCCATAAATATAGTCCTATCAATGTTCTTATATGTAGGTGCTACTCATTTTTACCGTTTATTTTGTATCGGGCAAATATCAATAGGGCGGAATATGCTTACGTTACAAAAAAACTCTGATTGGTTGGGCTATTTCAGGTTATCATGGTAAAGAAAACTACCAACCTAATTTAAGTACTTGCAACATTACTATTACGAAACCAGTAGAGAAAAAACAAGGCAATCTTTTAAATGAGACTCTTCCTATGTCACTTGCAAAATTTTGGCGAGTTGAAAATATTCAACTCTATTTTTTTATTGTCTTTCAAAGAAGAATTTTGCGAGAAATACTTTGCTGGAACTGTGACGCAAGATCAAACTGGCACACTCATTGTTTCACTACCATTCAACTCCAAACTATCTTTGTAAGATTACAAAAAACATGCTCAAGATAGACTTTACAATTTGGAAGGAAATTTGCTAAAAACCCGGCCTTTCACCAGGAATACTCAAAATTTATCTATGAGTACCTACAGTTAGGCCATGCTACCAAAGCAGACAGTGATATGATCAACCATGAACACACAATTTCCATTATTGACGGACAAATGTCGATAAAACATATACCCAATTTTTATATTCTACACCATACAATATTCAAAACAAATTTGTTAACAACAAAACTTCGCGTTGTTTTTGATGGTAGTGCAAAATCGAATTCTAACATTTCAATCAACGAGACTCATATCGTTAATCCTGTTGCAAAATGACTTGTTTTCAGTATTGTTACGTTACAGAGTAAAATAGCACTTACAGGAGATTTGCGAAAAAATGTATCGCATCCTTAAGGTACATTCAGCTTTACAATAATTTTAGGGTATATTATGGCAAGACAATCCAGAACAACCTGCCGATAGATATCAGTTTAATACGAGTACGTATGGCACCGCATCTACTAGCTATTTAGCAACTAAGTATTTGGAATACCTAGTTAATCAAAACAAGGTTAAGTTTCCAAAGGCATCAGAAGTCGTAAAAACTTCGTTTTACATAGATAACCAACTCTTCACAGCTGATACTATGAATTCGAAAATTCTTATAAAACAACCAAGTTGTCATTCAACAGACCAACGAGTGCAACACTCCAATCTTCATTGTTCTTTTGGGAGAAAGTTCTAACGCCAAGGCGCTGGGCCTTTCATGGAACTCTGTTTCTGTTTACATTTATTACAATTGCAACTGCACAACAATAGTTCTTGCATCACAAAACGAATTATTTTTTCCACAGTGTTTTACTTTTTTGACACATTGGGTTTGCTCTCTCCTATTTTAACTACAGAAAAAAAATAATTCAACGGCTCTAGGAACTCAAACTTTCATGAAATTAATCAGTTCCCTCTTTTATTCACTCTCAGTGGCTTAATTTTAACTTGCAATTAGTTCATCTAAATCCATTACAGATCCCACGATATAAAACGTTGAGTCCTAAATTCACAATTCAGCTGCACGGTTTTTGTGACAGCAGTACGGTGCGTGCATTTATGTAAAGTGCAATTTCGGTAATCACGTTTTAACACATCTACTGTGCTCTAAATCTTGAGTTGCTGCATTACATACCATAACTATACCAAGACTGGAATTATATTTGGTTGTGCTACTGGCACAACTTATGCACAAGGTTAAAAATGTTCTCAAAATGAGCTTCAATGCAATTTATCTTTTGTCCAATTTCACAACAGCGTTAAACTGTATTCAATCCGCTCCAAACAAGTACAAAACATTTATAGTCAATCGCATTGCTGCTACACAAGAATTGTTTCCAAGTGACCACTGGCGTCATGTAAAATCGGAGCAAAACTCCATCTCCCTTTAGTGGTCTGGACCTGATTTCTTATTTACTACAAACGCATTTTGGATAAATAATAATATCACAGTTGTCGACACTGACATTTCAGATACAGAATTAAAAGTTACATCGTTAATTGTGACAAGTAAAGAGGGATTACAAGACAATCTAAACCTATTTTATAAATTTTTAAGTTTTGTGAAACTACAGCGTGTAATAGCTTACATTATTAGATTTGTATCAAATGCAACTTTCACATATACATAGTTTAAAATCTAAACACCAACTAAAACTTTTTTCAAACATTTTATCTTTAAACCTTTTTTGGACAAAGACCAGATTATCAGAGTAGATGGTCGTATCATTCAAAGATTCAACAGTTAGCTACGCTAAAAAGCATCCAGTGCTACTACCTAAAGATTATCCTCTCACCAAACTGTTATTCAAACATTTCCATAATACTCTACTACGTTGTAGAGCGCAGCAATTACTTTCTTGTATTTGCAATCAATATTACAGGAAAAAGCATTCCCAAAAATAACTCGAGGATGCATTAAATGTTTTCGTGTAAACCCTGCATCCTTTAATCCTTTAATGGGTGTCCAGTCCAATTTTCGTAAAAAACAAAACGGGCAGATGAGCCAAATTAATAAAAGCATACATCTTTGTATTTGTATGTTCGTTACAGATCTTTCAACTGCCTCATTTATTGCAGTGCCTAAACGGTTTGTTGCTCGTCGAGGTAAACCATTTACGATTTCTAGTGATAGTGCCAGTAACTTTGTGGGCGCTAGAAATGAAATAAAAGAACTTTACAAATTTTTGCAATCACAGAGTACGCAAAATGAAATTTCAAATCCTTTACACAAAGAAAGCAATAAATGGGAAATCTATTATATTCCGTGCACCTCATCAGGGTGGAATATGGAAGAGTGGAATCCACCAGGTTGCATTTAAAAAAGATAACCTTTCGTAAAATCTTGATTCAAATAGAAAGGGTTCTAAACTCCAGACCTCTATCCTCAGATCCTCTGAGAATTGGCAGGCTTTTATATGCATTACCAGAACTTAATTATCTAGATATCAAGAAAAATCGTTGAT
Source organism: Aquatica leii (assembly GCA_035610365.1). Taxonomy (NCBI): domain Eukaryota; kingdom Metazoa; phylum Arthropoda; class Insecta; order Coleoptera; family Lampyridae; genus Aquatica; species Aquatica leii. The sequence continues at coordinate 103,699,493 of CM069436.1, read as the reverse complement.
CCCCTTATAAAAAAGTCAACATAATTCATGCAGCACTTTTGAAAACGTTGGAGTCTAGGAGTAGTTCCAGAATTACAACGTCGAACCAAGTGGTTTAGAAACTTACCAAACCTGATGCAACCTGTTGTTTTAGTTCTTATCCGAGAAGATAATCTTCCACCTTTTAATTAGTAACTAGGCAGAGTAACAGAGATACATCGATCGACAGATGGTGCTGTGCGTTTGTGTAAAGTGAAAACTCCTAGTGGAAACGTTATCAAACGTCCCATGTCCGTGGGTTGAGCTACCTATCGGGCGCGTTTCCAGAAGGTGGATAAGAAGGTAAATAAGATTTAACGGTACGTAGCTTCATCAGCTGACCCGAGACAACTCTGTTTACCTTGGCAAATATTAGAGTTGCTGCCTAAAATCCGTAAGTACTCCAATACTAGTGTCACGCAAACCAGTTCTCCTAGCTCAAACTATAATGTCGTAGAAAGAGCCAACACTAGAATAACGATCCGTTCCATTGCTCTGCTGATTTTGGTCTCACGAGCAAGCAGTGCTGTAGGGTTTTAGCTTAATTGTCTGGACCAAAAGGAGACCACCTCATCAAACACCTAAATCTAAGGTGGAGAGGACCAGGCCGATAGATGCGTGATTGGATAGAAGACCAGTCGTCACTGACATTAAGGCACCGCGCACGCCGACCTTCTTTTCCTTCGCACTTGTGGGAACATATTATATGGAACCACCGACCTAAAATTCAAAAAAAGAGAGAACTCTGAGCAGAACCCAAAAATAACGGCTGACGCTGAGCGCGAACCCGAAAAGCCCAAAAAGTTTTCGGGGACGGTAAGGCAAAAGCTTAAAAAATAAAGAGAATTGGAAGCGCAAACAACCGGTTCCACTTTAATGGCGGGGACACGAGAGCAAAACCCACCTATACAAGAAGCAAAAGCGGACACGTCAGAAACGGAACTGCGAAATCAGACGGTGCACGCAACTGTACTAACTGCCGAAACAAGAGCGCAATCTTTCCAACAGTAGCACACCACTTTCACAGAAACGACCGGTAAAGCAAAGTTGAGGGGTCGAAGGAACCCAAAAAAAGACATTCAGAATCCGAGGTCATAAAAACCTTGATACTTGGATGGATTGACGAATTGGAGAAGGGACAAACTTCTCCGCGTTCTCAGAAATGTACACATAAAAGCAACCAGAGTGGCTAGTCGACACCTCAAATAAAAGAAACCACTGGGGGGAAGATACAAAACTATAGATTATTTATCTCAAAGACCTTCCTGCGTCAAAGAAAGTTATCACTTGAGTCCCGGAAACCGCACTAGAATCGGTCACTTTATTAAAAAAAATAATGGTACAGAACCTGGCGGGTGGTTAACTTTAAATCAGATCTTATAGGAATCCAATACGTCCTGTTTATGGACAAGAGGTCCTGAAAGAAGGTGGAAGCGTCAACCAACCAATTGCACCTTGGATTTACAAATATCACTCTCCGGGCGCTGACCGACTCCAAAAAAGACAGCAAAAAACCGGATACTACTAGGGATGTCCACGAGGCAATGGATGTAAATCCAGAGCCAGAAAGAACTTGCTGACGGCAAATCTAATGCTGAAAATGGTTCAGATAAACATACATCACTGTAGGGCAGGCTCAGCGGCCCTCAGTGCTTATATCGTGACACACGATATTGACATTGCCCAAGTCCAGGAGCCATAGATCTACAAGAGAACAATAAAAAAGTTGAACTGGCTAGGTAGATGGCTGCTTGCGGCCCAACTTGTGCACAACCTTCGCACATGCATTATTGTAAAAAATGCACTAAACTTAATTCCATTTTGGGATTTATGTTCTAGAGACCTAGTGACAGCTAAAATATCTGTAGTCGAGGAAAGCAACCGGAGGCAGTTTATTATCAGATCTGGTTACCTCTTCTACGACCAGACAAGATTACCGTCGCTTGAAGAAATCTACAGGTTGATTAACAATGGGCCCAACAAACCGCTGATTCTTGGATGCGATGCTAATGCACACCACACCTTGTGAGGGAGCACAAACACAAATCCAAGAGGTAAAAAACAATTTAGACATAATAAATAACGCAAATGCGCCCACGTTAAAACTAAGACGTTAATTGTTCCGTTTACCATACGACAGAAAACGGATGACATAAAACTACTTACGATGTACAGAGTTACGCTTTTGATGACAAAAGAAGTCAAATATCTAGGATTTACTCTTAATACTAGACTGATTTTTAATGCGCATCTAGAAAAAGTCACAACGAAGGCCATCAGGGTTCTTAGTACAACTAAACGGATAATCGGGCACACATGGAGATTGAAACCAACAATGATTAAATGGTTATATACTGTAGTAACAAAACCCATCATCACATACGGTGCGCTTGTATAGGGTGAGAGAACTAACCTAAAAAGCACAGCTACAAAGCTAAGCAAAGTACAAAGAATGGCACATCTACTGATAACGGGAGCGATGAGAACGTCGCCCACAGCAGCCATGAAATCACTACTTTCATGTGTAATGACACTTTCTATATTCGCATATTCAAATTAACTGTATAAGTAATTACTTAGTTTTATTTGTGGCGCATTCTACAATTATAAATGTCTATGGTTTAAGTGCGCTATGTATGTTATGTGAAAACGAAACTTCGATTGAAGCCACGGTCCAAGAAACGCCATAGATACTACAACGCGCTTTTGGCCAACAGGAGCCAATACTAAACAAATTCAATGCGCAAATTGGTTAAGTACAAAGCCTAATTTAGTGCGAGGTGCAAACGGTTTCGAGCCAATATTAAAGAAAAGTAAAAATTAAAACAATATAAATAAAAAGGTGTATTTCGACAAACAATTATTACAAAGAATGGGTCATCCACTTCGATCTGGCTGACGGTTTCCAGAAGGAAGTTCTATTTAAAATAACAAAAATTCAAGACTTCTACAGTGATCGTACTTTTGAGTAAATACAATATGCAAAAGCGCACGTTTTTAACTAGGTCAGAGAAAAGTTCGTTTCAAGTATTGCTTGTGTTTTAATATTATTTTATATTTGTCGGGCAAATTCATTCGACGTCGTATTTAATATCTTTATATATCTAATAAAGTTGAATGGTATTTATTTATATTTTTTGTAAAGCAGGTGAACATTCAAACCCCACGAATACCCTGATTGGGCATAGAGTTTTTATCTCAAGTGTTTGAATCTAGCTATAAAATTAGGAAAGTAAAGTAAACGTAGGATATCATAAAAAAGAAACGTTGCACAGTTCTACCATTACACTTCGATATAAATTAGTGTAAGTGTTTTTATTAAATATCCTTAGATTTAATAAGTTTGTCAGTTAACGTGTAAATATTTTATTGCAAATAAATTAGTGTTAATAATAATCGTTACAGTGGTGTCAGGTGTGGGGTTTGCGATTTTTAGTATAAACACCATTAATTAATTTAATATCGCTCCCGTAGTAAAAACCATTGATTGTTTAAATAAATAAAACTTTAACTCACGTATTTGTTTATAGCGTTTAGTCTTAGCTGTTCCATTTCGTTAAACTAGTGTCGGGATTTATTAAAATTTGGTTAATAATATAAACGTTACAATATGCATAAGATGGGACTGCAAAGCAGCCCTATCTGCCGCGGATGCTTGGAAGACGACGAGACTCCGCAGCATCTGCTGTGCAAATGCAGAGCGTGTCAAATGCAACGCACAACAATTGTCGAAAAACCAAAGCTAACCGATGATGAGTTAAAAAAAGCCCATTGGAATAAACTTCTAAACTGCCAATGTGAGCACACAGTGTTAACAAGTTCATGTGTAGTTATTTAAGTAGTTTAGTTCAGTTTATAATTTTTCCTGTTTAAAGCCACCTCATTTCAAGGTGGCCGGTATATGTACAGAAATTTCTTATATGTTGTATACGTGGGTGTGCATAGGCAACCAAACTTACTTTTCATTATGCACTATGCGCATTACAGTACTAAAATCATTTTGCCTTTAAAATTTTAGGGGATGAAAAGAGACGCTATGAAACTCTGTAATGTATCAGTTTGTGTAAGCTGCATTTACAGTGCTACAACAAATTTTCAATAAAATAGAATTTTCCAGTTGTTTGTAAGTGATGTACAAGTGTGTAAGTATATTTTGTAAATTCGTTCGTGCCTGAATTTTATTTACATATTTCAATCAAGAAAAGGTAAACTTGAACCAGCTTCCCCACTGCATTTTTTCTAAATGCAACCATTAACATTACAACATAAATGTTATAAAATCCCAATTTCACTGCAGCAATTTCTACTAGTATAAAAAAATAAACCACTTTATAAAAATAAGTTGATCCCTATTTTGTTATATATTTGCTGTTTAACGTCAAATAAAAATTTATGTAGACACAAATTTAATTAGATTTGTAATAAATTACGCGAAACGTTTTGTTTATAATATTTTTAATATAAAAGCACTAACGAAATAAAGCTGTACAATTTTAAGCCTACTACTACTCTTGTTTTACCCTCTATATTAATTCAACAACAGAATGTTAGCGAAAAGGGGAATGTGTGTGGAAATTTAGCGGTCAAATGACCACAAAAAGTTAGGGCTTGTGTTAGTCAATTTATTTTGGTCAACATAATTTAGATCCATTCAATTACAGTAGCACATAGGGCATTCTCATATTTCTTCCAAATTGGTTTTTTATACGTATTGCAAAATGTTAAATTGCTAATTCTTTGTAAGTGTATTGATACGATCGTTTGTTGAGGAACTAATTTTAACTAAACAATTATGATAACAACAAATGGAAATTAAAACAATCAAATTTACATTTATGTTGTTGCTTTGTTATAAATTTTCTCTATAGTTAATTAACATGTTATAAAATCGAACTAACCATTGTTTTTAGTTGCATAAAATCGCAAAATTTGAATACACTTAAAAAAAAACTTTTTATGTGTAAAAAACTTTTTATGTGTAAAACATAAACGTAAAAATTGTTTTAACAATTTACGTATTAATCAAAGTTTTTCGACGATGCTGTTTGTAACTAACAAACTTTTAAATAAAAAGCACACGCTTTACTACTAATGTTAATTCATGAAAAAATTGTAGTTAATTAAAAGCGTTAGCGTTTAATTTTTTGACAGTTTGCTGGTGTAAAAGTACGAAAGATAACAAAGGTCTGAAAGCTTTGACAAATTTTTTAGTTAATAAAGTACATTTTAAACTCTTCGTTTACATTTTGTTATACGAAACTCAATTATATAGTAATTTAAATAAAATTAAATAAAAAAATAATTAAAAAATTTTTTTAAAGAAATTTATAATAAATTATAAATAAAAACAGTTATGCGATATTTTGTTAAAAAACGCTTTAAAATAAATTTAAAAAAAAACTATAACTAAAATGGGAAATTATTTTTAGTGTTTATTGACGCAAAATGTCTATTACTTTACTTATTAAAGAAGATTGACGCGTGTCACGGTAAGTATACAATTCGCAAAATTGTAACAGTTTGTAACCAAGTAAGCTTAAAGCCCGCTGAATCTTAAGAGAGTCACGTCACACATACATGATGAAACGTGCTGACAGTTATCTTGATTTACCACACCTATCTGGTGCAAATTACGATTATTTCGTCTATTGATTAATAGATTGTAATTATATAACTAAGACTAAGTAATTCGCAAATACGCAAAGTAATCTAATTTATGTTAGACTAAGAGGTTTGATGACAAAAGCCTCAATAAGTAATATTTAATATAACGTTTAAGTAATCCATCCTCAAAGTGGAGTATTGTATATACAATTAAATTATTTAATTTAAGTTTTCTCCGCAAAAAATATTTTTGTTTTAATTTATTTTATTTTATAAACATGTTTCGACATTATAAAATGTCATCATCAGTACGTCTACAAACAGTATAAATTATTAAAAATATAGCTAATACATTAAATTATGACAGACCATACCAATTAATATAATGTCAAATGTCAAAAATAACAAATTGAATAAACACACAGCCAGAAATGATCAAAAAATAAATTTAAATTTAAAAAATAGAAACGTAAAGTTTGAATTTATGATTAAAAAGAGGAGAAGTACTAATATTGAGAAGTTTATTAAGACACGTGGAAAAATTAATAGAAAGACAATGAATTTATAAAATTTCAAAATTGTTGACTAAAGAAGAATTACAAGAAGAACACGAAATTTGGTAAACACCAGATTCATCTAAATCTTGCATCTCAGATTAAAAATATTCTTTTTCCTTCTTCATCTTATCTTGTTTCTTTTGATGTTGTCAATCTTTTTTCTTCTATCCCTCCTAAAGAATGTGTACTTTCATTCGTAATCTACTTTTTTCTAATGATTCTTTAAACACTTATCTAATCTTAGATGTTTGTTCTCTGTTTAAATTATTATTCGTAGAAAAAGAAACATTAAATTGTTTAAACAAATGTTTAAGGAAAAGACAAGAAGGACTAAAGTAAGGACTAGAACCGTAAACATCATAACTACTAGATTTATTATATACCAAATTTTTAAATAAATGGCAAAAACGAGTTCTATGAATAACTGTTTAAAATTTGATAAGTATAACCATTATTATAGACAAGTTGTTTAATAATGTTCAATTCTTTATTAAAACTGGCTTTAGAAAGAGGAATAGAATAATAACGATTAATTAAAGAACAAAAAGAAGCAATTTTATGATTATAGAGTAAAAAGGAATTAAGCAATCCGTATAAGTACGATATATTTCAAACATAAATTTTTCATTACCACGTAAAATAAGTAGATCTAAATAAGAAAGAGAATTGTTTTCAATTTCATAAGCAAACTTGATTGTGGGATGAAGTGAATTAAGAAAATTGTTAAATTTACTTAGATCGTCTAAAGAACCATTAAAAAGAACAATGTAATCATCTACATATCTAAACCAAAAAGTAACCATGCTAGAAACAGAACAATTCGAAAAAAAATTATTTTTAATATTATTCATAAATATTTCAGCGGCAAATGGAGAAATGTTTGAACCCATAGCTAAACCTAATAATTGAGATTAATAATTGTTATTAAATTTTTAAAAAATTTGCTTGAAAACTATGTCAAAAAAATAACAAACATCTAAGATTTAATAAGTATTTAAAGAACCATTAGAAAAAAGTAGATTACGACTGAGAGATACACATTCTTCAGGAGCGATAGAAGGAAAAAGATTGACAACATCAAAAAAAAACAAGAAGAGATGAAGAAGGAAAGAAATATTTTAAATCTTAGAAGCAAGATTTAGATAAATCTGGTGTTTACAATATTTCGTGTTCTTCTTGTAATTCTTCTTATGTCGGCCAAACTGGAAGAAAGTTCAAAATTAGATTAAAAGAACTTATCTATTTTATTAATAGAAATTTAAATACTGATATCTATAATACCTGTTCTGCCTTTGCTAATCACATTTTGTCTACTAGTCATTCTTTTTCTCCTAATCTTAATATTAAATTTCTTCATTTTTGTAATAAACGCCATTATCTCAACAATCTTGAAATGTTAGAAATTTATCGTCTTTCTAATAATTCTTCTACGTGTCTTAATGAACTTATCGATATAAGCACTTCTCCTCTTCTTAATCCTAAATTTTAATTTTACCTTTCTATTTTTTAAATTTGTGTGTGTTTATTGATAGTTTCAATTTGTTATTTTTGACATTTGTCAGTTTAATTATATTATTTGGTATGCTCCTTTATAATTTAATGTGTTAGCTATATATTTTTAATAATTTATACTGTTTGTAGACATACTGATTATGACATTTTATAATATCGAAACATAAAATAAATTATAACTAAAATATTTGATGTGAAGAAGACTTTAAGTTAAATAATTTAATTGTAAAAATAATATTCAAGATGAGGTTAACAATAGAAATGTATATCTAAACAAAAAAATTATTAGCGTATGAAAAAATTGCGTAAATACTTGACAAATCTAAAAAGGCAAAAATTCTAATCTGAGCAATAAGCAGTTATTAAATGTCTGCATTTAATAGAAAACAAAATTATTATTTTTGAAAATGAGAGAGAAATAGAGAGTGATTTAATCGTTTTCTGTCAATACAGTGAATTTCGTATGGCGTCGTGAGTCACAGCTGATACAGCTTGTTCAGTTTCTTGTGGAAAAAACCTTGTATGCGCAGTAAATTATGTAGACTGTTGTAAAATGCTTACGAGCTATTTATCCAGCTTAAAATTACATGCAGTAGCATACTTTTTATACACATAAATAAAAATCGGAGTTATAACTAAACTAGCCGCCTTACCTGACATTGGTTTTTCCACAAGGAACTGAGCAAGCTCTAATGTGTTTTGTGGTAAATTTTAAAGCAAATTTTTATAATATTTTAAATTATTGTCATGATTTGCTACGACTGTTTTAGAGATAATAAACTGAGATGACGTAAAAATGTTAAGTTGAAATAAAATGTCGGTCTTTTTTCTTTAATTTTAGCAAAAAAAAAGTTTCTTAATTAATAAAATTAGTTATGAAAATTAATACAGTAAGACTGAAAGTATTCACAAAGAACGTGACCTTCTAGTATAGGTAACGCAGTAAACATTTCTCAAAAAAGTAAACCAACAGGTCACGTGGTTTCCGAATAATTTCGATCGTCCGTTATTTCTTTAACCTTCCTGGCCCTGGGTGATGTTCAAAATTCCTGATACTGCGTGGGGTGCATGTTCACCCCAACTCTATTCTTAATTTTAGTAAGAAGGAAACTATGAACGAATTATTATTTGTTGGATATATTATGGAACAGTTTGGGTCATTTGGGCAACTTAATAAAAGAAAAATTAAAAAAACGTCTATTGCTAATATGTAATTGGGAACATTGTGTATACAATCAAAGTTAACATTTTTTACATATTTTTGTCATTTTGCTGCATTCTGGGCATACAAAATTTTTTACAAGGTATATTTTGATTGGACTTTATTGTCCTTTGACCTTCAACACATATGACATCGACCTCGTTTTTGTGTTTCGCGCGCCGGTTTTACTGGTTCATCCTGATTTGCGTTAGGCTGCTGACTGATAGCGTCTAATATTTTGTTTATTTCTTGAACTGTTTTTTAGTTAACCTCCTCCTTTTCATATAGGGTTTTACTAGTTCTTTCTCCAATTTCAAAAGGAACAATCGTTTTTTGTGGCGGCACCGTGAATTCCAATCTGGGTGCAGAATTCTGTATAAAAAATAAGCGTTCACTGCAACAACGTCGATAAAATTCCTAAAGATGACGGCTAGCTATCTTTTTGATTGTCTATTACAACCGTATTCTGCCACCATCTTATCCAGTGTATCAACTGCGCTCTTATTACCATTATAGTTAAATATGATCTCCGGTTTTTTGTGCTCTTCTTTCGAAACAATACCATTACGATGTTCAAATGATAGCAAAATAACGCTTCTGTTTTTCTTTGAAACATACGATATTATAGTAACCTCTGGTTGATACGCAAAAATAGAAGAAACCACATCACGTTGCCGTTGCGGCAAGAAATCTGCAGGTATAAAAGCTTTATTCTTCTTTAGTGTTTCATACTTTGTAAGTTTGTGGTCTAGTAACTCTTCGCCCAACTCCAAAGAAGTAAAAAAGTTGTTTTGTCGTTGCTCCGTGTCTAGTACCCAAACACGAAACTAAATCCGGTACCACCCTTGTTGGATATCGACTTAAATTTAGTTTGTAGAGGGGATGCTGCGGGTGAATATGTTTCTCCCCGGGAAGTGAACAAGCAAGTTTGCAGCAAGCAAGAGCTATGCATCTTTTGTCCGTTACCGTTATTATTATTTCATTACGTGTACGGTTAAGTTCCAGTTTTTAATTCAATAAATTTTCTATAAATGGAAGCAAATTTTATACAGTTTATTACCCGAAGAAACATGGTCTTCGAGCCGAATAATTTAGAAAATAGTAATGCACAACTTACAGAATTCGAAACTAAATATTTCGACACTATTGCATTAGCAGAAAGTTCACTAAATCAAAGTATTTTAACTGCAACGTCTCATTCAAGTCCCCGTATCTCTGAGTCTACGAGTTCAAACTTTGTCAAGTTGCCAGCCATTTCCTTACCCAAGTTTACGAGAAAGGCAGAAGATTGGTTAAACTTTAAAGATATCTTTTTTAATTTAATTCACAATAACGATGCTTTTACTAATATTCATCGATTTCATTATTTACGTGCGTCTTGTATCGATAGGGCTGCTGACGTTATTAAAAATTTGAGTTTAACTTCAAACAATTACTCCATAGCTTGGGACTTATTAAAAGACAGGTATGACAATCGAAAGTTATTGGTTCATCATCACATGAAATCAATGTTTGAAGCGGAAACTATTGCAAAGGAATCATCTTTTAAAATCAGACAATTGGTTGATTGTATTGAGAAAAACTTGCGTTCGCTTGACGGTTTGGTGGGAAGAGAATCTTTATGGGAATCATTTTTAACTTATTTAATTTATTCCAAAGTAGATTCTGCAACTTTGAAAGAGTTTGAAAACCTTAGCGATTCTAACGACCCTCCTACTTATGATAAAATCATGGAAAAAAGAGCTTCTTTATTGGAAACGATCGAACAAAAACGCGTCAAACAATCAATTGAAAGGCCGACATTGGCATTTAGCAAACAAGCTCCGGTATCCAAATCTATTCTTTCTGTTTCTACACCATGTCTTCTATGTCATAAATCACATTCTCTATACAGTTGTGACAAATTTAAGCAACTGGAAAGAAATGAACGCAGAGCTAAGATAAAGCAATGGCAGGTTTGTTTCAATTGTTTACACAAAGGGCATTTTAACACTAACTGTCATTCCAAAGTTAGTTGTTCTAAGTGTAAAGCAAGACATCACACTTTGGTGCACATTGATCAAGAGCCTAGTCTTCCTGTGGTTAGGGATGAACCCGATCAAGTTACACCAGTAACCTCAAATCAAGCTGAATTCTTTTCAGGGGTCACTTCTTCTTATCAAGGAAGTTTGTTCCCCACAGTTTTAGCAAAGGTCCTAGACGCGCATGGCAATGCTCATTTTGTAAGGGCACTACTCGATTCAGGAAGCATGTCGTCGTTTGTCACTAAAGATTTCAGTGATAAATTAAAAGTAATTGAAACTCGTATCTGGTATCCAAGGAACTTCTACACAGTTAAATGCACACTGTCGCATCACCCTTTATTCAATGGTTACCAAATACAAACTTAGTCTTTCTTGTTATATAATACCTAACATCACAGGAAGTCTTTCTATTATTCCATTTGACACGTCTGATCTAATCATTACGTCAGGTGTCACATTTGCAGATCCAAATTACAATACACCTGGCAAAATTGATATGTTGATAGGAATTAATCACTTTTGGGACATTTTGCTCCAGAACAAAATTTCTCTGGGCCCGACTCGTCCAATTTTACAAAACACTCGTTTTGGATATATAATCTCTGGTGCGGTTCCTCTTAAAAACCTTCGTGTTCAAAGTATACAATGTAATTTAACAACAATCGAAGATTAATTAATGCGTTTTTGGGAGCTTGAGGAAATACCTAATGACAAATTACTGTCACTGTTGAAAACGTTCAACGTGACATTCAAGGCAGATTTATTGTATCTATATATATATATAGCGAGGCTTTGCAGCTCAATGCCGCTTCTCGCATCCCAGACGCCACCTGTCCTTGTCATTCCAATCTCCTTCCTGTAGTTCTCTTTTTTCCATTTCCTTATTTACGTTCTTTATCCACTTCTTTCTTGGTCTGCCTCTTTTGTTTCTCTGAGGTGGGGTCCAATTCCATATTCTCATTGGTATTCTTTCAGGACTCATTCGGCGCAAGTGCCCATACCACTTCAACTGTTTTTCATATATGTTATCCACAATAGTACTCTTTGCTGACATTCTTCTTCTGATATCTTCATTCCTAACATGTTCTTGCAGCGTTAAGCCACAGCATCTTCTCCAGTACGACATCTCCGCTGACAGTAGTTTCTGTTCACTGTTTTTGTCCATGACCCACGTTTCCGACCCATAAGTCATTACTGACTCTATCATTGTTTTATAAATATTTTGTTTTGTTTTCACTGTAAAATTTTTATTCCACAGGACAGGATGCAGTGCTCTTGTCATGTTTTTGCCTCTACCTATCTTCTTCATTATGTCTTGGTCATCTCTTCCATCGTCGCAGATTGTGACCCCCAGATAATCATAACGCTTTACTCCATTTATAATTCCACTATCTAGCTCCATGTCTGCTCCCGCTCCTCCTATTACCATATATTGTGTCTTTTCTTTGTTTACCTCTAATCCCCAATTTTTATACTCTTCTATGAGTTTATTAAGCATATAAGTCATATCTTGACAGTCTTCCGCCATGACAATTTGGTCGTCTGCAAACAGGATAGTGTGTATTTGGCTGTCATTTAGCCATACCCCCATTGTTCTGCACTTCCTACTCCAGTGTTTTAAAGCTTCACTTAGATAGATGTTGAAAAGGGTTGGGGAGAGGCAGCAACCTTGCTTTACACCTTTGGTTTGCCGAAATGGAGCTGATGTTTCGTTTCCGATTTTGGCTACAGTTTGGTTTTCTCTGTATATTGTTTTGACTGCATTTATGTAGATATTGTTAATGCCCACTTCCTTTAGGGTGGTCCATAACTTTCGAAGGGGAACAGAATCGAATGTTTTTTTAAGTCTATGAAAGTTACATGGAGGTCTCTTCCTTTTGCCAGACTTTTCTCTGTTAGGTGTCTTAGAGTGAATATGTTATCTATGCAGGATCTTCCTGCTCTGAAACCACTCTGTTCTTCAATTTCATTAAACTGACTTTCTATTCTGATTTTAAGTATCTTCCCATATAGTCTCCCCACAGACGATGTTATGCTTATTCCCCTATAGCTACTGCATTCTTTTCGATTACCCTTTTTGTATATGGAGCTGATATGTGAAATTTTCCAGTCGTTAGGTATATTTTCACCTTTCAGGCATCTGTTGAATATAGTGCAGATTATTTCTAGAGCTCCTGTTGTAGCATGTTTTAGTAGCTCGATAGGGAGATCACCTGGTCCTGGTGCTTTATTATTTTTCATTTGTCCTAGGACTTTTTTTAGTTCCTCCAACGTGATGTCTTCTACGTCCGCCGTTATCTCTTCTTCCGCGTTTAAGCGTGTGTCGAGGTATTCTTTTCGGTTTTCTGTTAGCAGTTCGCAGTAATATTCTTTCCATAGTTCCGTTTTTATGGGATTTATTTTTTTTGTCTCAGTTGTGTTTTTTCTTAAGCTGTTTATTGTTTTCCAAGCTTCTCTAGACCTAGACCCTCCTATCATAGAGCTAATTTGTGCATATTTGTTGTCCCATGCTATATTTTTTGCCTTTTTTATTTCTTTTTTAACGATGTATCTGTAGAAAAAAAATTTATTGTATCTATTCCTTTTAAAGATGATCCCGCTATGTTGGGAGATTCTTTAGAACAGGCAACTCGCAGATTTCATAATTTAGAGAAACGTTTTGCATTGAACTCCGCGTTACGGGAGCAATATTCTAATTTTATGCGTGAGTATGAGGAACGTGGCCACATGACATTAGCTTCCTCGTACTGCCAACCTATTTACCATCTTCCTCATCATAGTATAATAAAAGAAGAGAGTCTCACAACTAAGTTACGTGTGGTTTTTGACGGCAGTGCGTTAACATCTAACGGCATTTCCTTGAATAACATTCAAAAAATCGGTCCTGTCGTTCAGCCTGATCTCTTCTCAATTTTACTTCGTTTTCGAAAATACGCTTATGCTTACTCCGCTGACATACAGCAGATGTACCGGCAGGTGTTAGTAGATGAAGCGCAACGTCCTCTGCAAAGCATTCTGTGGCGGTTTAACAAAGAAGAGCCTTTAAAAACTTATAATTTAAATACCATCACTTATGGAACGGCATCAGCTAGTTTTTTAGCGACTGGCTGTTTAAAGGAGGTAAGCTTGCAATGCGCAAAATCACATCCTAGGATTTCAAAAATTATTTTAGAAGATTTTTACGTGGATGATCTTCTGAGTGGTGCTGATAGCTTAATCGAAGCTCAATCAGGTTGCAAGACTCTGAATGATGTTTTAAATTCTTATTGTTTTCCTCTCAGAAAATGGCTTGCCAACGATCCGAGAGTAGTTGATAACATTGATAAATCTCACATACATCCAAATTTCCTTAGCTTTGATACTAACGCCAAAACTCTTGGACTCTTATGGGCCAGTCACTCGGATAACTTGTTATTTTCAATTTCAAATTTTAATTTAGGTATTCCTACAAAAAGATCTATACTTTCTGATATTTCAGGAATCTTTGATCCGCTTGGTCTTATTTCACCTTGCGTAATGGGTTTCAAATTTTTGCTGCAAGCTTTATGGCTTGAGAAACTCGCACGGGATGATCCCTTACCTGAACACTTGCAAACTCTTTGGTCTCGTTTTAGAGACACTTTGCCAGCACTCAATGACATTCGTATACCGCGCTTAGTTCTTTGTAAAAACCCTAAAATTCTAGAACTACATGCATTTTGTGACGCGTCGATGAAGGGCTATGGCGCCTGCTTGTACATACGCTCTATAGATTCTGAAGGTTATATCAATTCTAGGTTATTATGTTCAAAGGGAAAGGTAGCTCCTTTGAAATGCATTTTTGTTCCTCGACTTGAGTTATGTGAAGCTTTGTTACTCGCTCGTCTTGTGCATAAAGTCATTATTGCCTTAAATATAGAGTTTAATCAAGTAGTTTTTTGGACAGACTCGACGAGCGTTTTAGGGTGGTTAAAAATGCCTCCCAATCGTTTGAAAATCTTTGTAGCCAACCGAGTAGTGGAAGTACAAGAACTTTCAAAAAACGCGTGCTGGAATCACATTTCTAGTGCAGATAATCCCGCCGACTTGCTTTCGCGCGGTATTACAGCCGTTGAACTGACAAATGCTACACTTTGGTTTAATGGTCCTAGCTGGTTAAATTCTAAAAAAACGATGTGGCCGCAATCTTCATGCAGTTCTTTAACTGCTTCATTGCCAGAAGTGAAGGAATCGCTTTGCACACTAACTGTTGTAAACGAGGTTTCTTTTCCGTTTTCTCGGTATTCATGTTTAAATCGTTTAAAACGTATTGTAGCTCTTTGTTTGCGTTTTAAAAATAATGCTTAACACAAAGGTACGACCGGCAATTTGGTCCACTACGTTATTCGGAGTTGAATTCGTCTTTCACTAAATTACTAAAAATGTCTCAACGCGATTCTTTCAAAAACGAATTAAAATTATTGGCCTTTAATCAGCTATTAACGCAGTCAAATCTACTCAGTTTAACACCATTTTTAGATTCAGATGGCTTAATTCGTGTAGGCGGAAGATTGAGCAATTCTCTTTATCCCTTTTCCAAAAAACACCCAATTTTAATTTCGGGGAAACATCCATTAGCTATGCTAATCCTTCAATACGAACACTTGCGTTTGTTACACTGTGGCGCAAATCTTCTTCTTTCTTCTGTGCCTGATAAGGTTTGGATTACATCTGGGAGAAGTTTGTCTAAGAAAGTTGTCCATACCTGTGTTAAATGTTATAGATATTTAGCCCAAATCACGATGCCTATTATGGGGCAATTGCCTTTAGCGCGCGTACACCCTTCCTTTCCTTTTGAAAGGGTTGGAGTGGATTATGCTGAACCATTCATGTTAAAAGAAAGGTCAGGTAGAAAGTGTAAAATGCATAAGTGTTATATATGTCTATTTATTTGTTTCACAACCAAGGCAATACACTTGGAACTTGTGACGGACTTATCTACGCAACATTTTATTTTGTGTCTCCGTAGATTTATTGCACGTCGTGGGCGACCAAATCATATTTATTCCGATAACGGAACCAACTTTGTCGGTGCAAAATCTGTTTTAAACGATCTTGGAAAATTTCTTAGTACTCATACAAACGAAATGAGTAATTTTGCTACCGAAAACGAAATTCAATGGCTTTTTATTCCTAGCCATTCACCTCATTTTGGGGGATTATGGGAAAGTGGCATAAAAGCGGCTAAATACCATTTGAGACGAGTTTTAGGTAGCGCTAACCTCACTTTTGAAGAGTTTTACACGGTTCTTGTTCAGATCGAATGTATATTGAATTCCCGACCTATAACACCTCTTTCCTCTGAACCTGAAGACTTCGAACCTTTGACGCCAGGACATTTCCTAATAGGAAGAAAGCTTACGACTGCACCTGATCCTGACGTAACTCATTTACCAATATCAAGAATGGCAAACTTTCAACGAATCCAACAACTTATTCAGCACTTTTGGTCCCGTTGGAGTCGCGAGTACATTAATGAAGTGCAACAAAAGTGTAAGTGGCGTAAAACTCATTCTGAATTAAAGCTCGGTGCTTTAGTGTTAATTAAAGACGACCAGTTACCCCCAGTGCGCTGGAAAATGGGTCGTATCGTTACTCTTCATCGTGGAAAAGACAATGTAGCTCGTGTTGCTACGATTCGCACCTCGAATGGTGTTGTGAAACGGTCGTTTCAAAAGATTTGTCCCTTTCCTATCGAGCCTTTATGTGAAGTGCGTTAGAACCTTAGATTATAAGTATTGTTGTTGACATTTTATTTACATTATCTTACTTGTTTTGATTTACTTAAATTATCATAGTGTTTTTTGATTTCTTTATTGTTTGTTAGTTAATTAGTGAAACACATTTAGCCATTTATTGTTTTTTGAAAGCCAGTTCTTTCAAGGCGGGCGGTATGTTGGATATCAACTTAAGTTTAGTTTGTAGAGGGGATGCTGCGGGCGAATATGTTTCTCCCCGAGAGAAGTGAAGCAAGTTTGCAGTAAGCAAGAGCTATGCATCTCTTGTCCGTTACCATTATTATTTTATTATGTGTACGGTTAAGTTACAGTTTTTTAATTCAATAAATTTTCTATAAATGGAAGCAAATTTTATACAGTTTATTACCCGAAGAAACAGTCAGTTTAATTATATTATTTGGTATGCTCCTTTATAATTTAATGTGTTAGCTATATATTTTAATAATTTGTACTGTTTGTAGACATACTAATTATGACATTTTATAATGTCGAAACATAAAATAGATTATAACTAAAATATTTTTTGTGGAGAAGACTTTAAGTTAAATAATTTAATTGTAAAAGTAATATTCAAAATGAGGTTAAAAAAAGAAATGTATATCTAAACAAAAAAATTATTAGCGCATGAAAAAATTGCGTAAATATTTGATAATATGTGTACATATATGTTGACGAATCTAAAAAGGCAGAAATTCTAATCTGAACAATAAACAGTTATTAAATGTCTGCATTTAATAGAAAACAAAATTATTATTTTTTAAAATGAGAGAGAAATGGAAAGCGATTTAATCGTTTTTTGTCATTACAGTGAATTTCGCATGGCGTCGCGAGTCACAGCTGATACAGCTTGTTCAGTTTCTTGTGGCAAAAACCTTGTATGCGCAGTAAATTATGTAGACTGTTGTAAAATGCTTGTTATTTATCCAGCTTAAAATCACATGCAGTAGCATACTTTCTGTACACTAAATAAAAAGCGGAGTTATAGCTAAACTAGCCGCCTTACCTGACACTGGTTTTTCCACAAGGAACTGAGCAAGCTTTAATGTGTTTTGTGCTAAATTTTAAAGCAAATTTTTATAATATTTTAAATTAATTTCATGATTTGCTACAATTGTTTTAGAGATAATACTCTGAGATGACTTAGATGTTGAGTTGAAATAAAATGTCGGTCTTTTTTCTTTAATTTCACCAAAAAAAATTAAACTTTCTTAATTAATAAAATTAGTTATGAAAATTAATACAGTAAGACTGAAAGTATTCACAAAGAACGTGACTTTCTAGTAGAGGTAACGCAGTAAACATTTCTCAAAAAAATACAGGTCACGTGGTTTCCGAATAATTTCGATCGTCCGTTATTTCTTTAACCTTCCCGGCCCCGGGTGATGTTCAAAACTCCTGATACTGCGTGCGGTACATGTTCACCTCAACTTTATTCTTAATTTTCACACTCTTAATTTTAGTAAGAAGGAAACTATGAACGAATTATTATTTGTTGGATATATTATGGAACAGTTTGGGTCATTTGGGCAACTTAATAAAAAAAAATTAAAAAACGTCTATTGCTAATATGTAATTGGGAACATTGTGTATAGAATCAAAGTTAACATTTTTTACATATTTTTGTCATTTTGCTGCATTCTGGGCATACAAAATTTTTTGCAAGGACATTTTGATTGGACTTTATTGTTCTTTGACCTTCAACACACATGACATCGACCTCGTTTTCGTGCTTCGCGGCCGGTTTTACTGGTTCATCCTGATTTGCGTTAGGCTGCTGACTGATAGCGTCTAATATTTTGTTTATTTCTTGAACTGTTTTTTAGTTAACCTCCTCCTTCTCATATAGGGTTCTACTAGTTCTTTCTCCAATTTCAAAAAGAACAATCGTCTTTTGTCGCGGCACCGTGAATTCCAATCTGGGTGCAGAATTCTGTATAAAAAATAAGCGTTCACTGCAGCAACGTCGATAAAATTCCTAAAGATGACGGCTAGCTATCTTTTTGATTGTCTATTACAACCGTATTCTGTCACCATCGTATCTAGTGTATCAACCGCGCTCTTATTACCATTATAGTTAAATATGATCTCCGGTTTTTTGTGCTCTTCTTCCAAAACAATACCATTACGATGTTCAAATGATAGCAAAATAACGCTTCTGTTTTTCTTTAGAACATACGATATTATGGTAACCTATGGTTGATACGCAAAAATAGAAGAAATCACAGGACGTTGCCGTTGTGGCAAGAAATCTGCAAGTATGAAAGCTTTACTGGTCTTCAGCGTTACACACACTGTAAGTTTGCGGTTTAGTAACTTTTTGCTCAACTCTAAAAAAGTAAAGAAGTTGTTTGTCGTTGCTTCGTGTCTAGGACCCAAACATTAAACTAAATCCAGTACCACCCTTTTGCCTTAGTTTTGTTCTGGTGCATTTCCCTCCTTTTCCAAATAGAGTTGCAAATTTTTGCAGTAAAAAGTTTCTGCGTCAGCAAGAATCTAAATTTTTATACCATACTTGACAGGCTTACTCTTCATGTAGACTCTGAAAAGGCATCTGCCGCGAAACAACACATCTACTGCGAAGTGTGATCCTGGGGTGTAATACATTTGACATTTATGAAGATCTAAACAACACTTGATATAAGTGCTAATTTTTTCGTTGTTCTTTTCATTAACTTTGTATTTTTATCGGCAAGTCTCATGCAACTGGAAATTTGCAAAAATCTGCTTCGTGGCATTGATGCCAAGAAAATTAGACAATGGAAACAAGGGTCATCTTGCCACAGCATCCGAATGGGCTCACAATTAGCCTTTAGTGCTTCAGCACATACCAACAAACCAATAAAGGCATATATTTCAGTATCGTCGACATCCTTCCAAATCATATTATCTACCCCGTCATTACGATTATCAATTTCATAAGCCACTCGTTGATTTGTAAAGTTTACTATTTCATTCATCATATCAGCAAAAATAAATAACTTGAACACTTTTACCATCCTGCTGGACTTGGGTACTTAGGGAGGAACACCAGGACGAACAGGAATTATGTTTTTCGATTGCTACCGTTTCCGGTTGAAGGGCTCTTTCAGACAAATTGTGATGAAAACAGTATAACTCTACAAATATAAATAGCCATAATGAGTTAATTGCTGCATTCCAGTATAATTGATAGGTAATTAGAGTAGCACTTGAACTTTTTATGAACCAAGTATGCTAATTGCTTTACACAGAAAATACTAAACCATGTAATATAGTATGTAGTCATCATATAAAGAAACCGCAATAAAGAATATCGGAAAAACTTGACAAAACAGCATCTAATATATTACACCTAATACCACCTGGAGTGAAATCTCACCCCGTCAGCGCATCGTTATCATTTTTCAAATATATCTGAAAAACCGTTAACTGGATTTGATTATTTTCTAATTTGACAAGTACCTAAAAGTACAAAGAACAATGTAACGAGACATAAACCAAATAAAACGGCTATTACAAAAAATTGAGACCAAAAAGTTCAAACCGGGGTGAGAACTCACTCTACCCGGGGCCGGGAAGGTTAACTGGTTTAAAAATTTTTGTAGTGTTTGTCACGTTGTAGTCAATTAAAACCTGTATCATATTAAAATGTAGCTTTACTTTTTGGTTTTGGTTTCTTATAAATAACTGAAACAGCAACATAAAAAGAACAAAGACAAATTGAATAATTTTCCTAAATTTCATAACAATTTCAGTTGCCAACATTTGGTTTTGGAACTGTTACTTTTTGTCGTATAACCTAGTTTGTTATTTTTATTACGTTAACCGCAATTTAAACACGTAATATTAATGCCTATTTAAATGTATACTTGTCGTACACGTGTTTCGACCCAGCTATGCTGTCATCCTCAGCAGTATCTCCAGTATCAGTTCGCTGAAGATGACAGGATAGCTGTCGAAAAAATATATTTAACGCTACAGTGTTTAGTGTCTATTTTATTCATTAATGCCTAACAAAAGTTTCTCAGTTCATTAGTGGTCATCACGTCAATTTTTATTAAAAATTAAATTAAAAAATCACTGATGTCTGTAAGAGTTTGTAACGTGCGGTTTCCTTACTATAACATCTTGTATATATCTATCTTGCATAAGCTTTTAAGTTGGCAACACTACCTTCAATTTTTTTATCTTCTTGAGGACTCATAATGGTCAATTTGAGATTGAAACCTTCGTCTAATGCTCAAGGAATTGGCTAAAAAATTTCTAATTGACGGTCATCCTGCTTCGTTTTAATTGTGTATTAATCTGATGAAACGTTAGTTCTATTCTTATAGACTTTTGTCGACACGTATTATAAGACATATCATTATAGGACATTCTTAAGAGAAAATGGTCTCCGTATTTATAAAAAAAGTATTGTCTAGGTAGAACGATATCGACGGGCGTGTCTTCGATAAACCAATAACAACCAAGAATCAAAAAGGGGATACTTCAAAACTGTTGTCACGATTGATTATGATTTCAATGCTTTCTCACTTAAGACAAATGGAGATTTTACAATAACTGAGGCGTTATCAAAATCTTTATTGTAGCCTATTTAGCAACGGCAGATCTAGATTTTTTTATACAACGATTATGTTTCGAAATACGTGTGATGACGGAGCGACCAGTTTTACCGATATAGACCCAATTACATGAACAAAAAATTTTAGTATACACCTTGATATGAAAGTATAGGAAATTTGTCTTTAGAAGAAGAAAAAATGGAAAGATTTTACCTTTATCAATGTAAGGTAAAAATTCCAATTTTGGATTAAAATTGAAAATAGAAATGACTTTAGGTACTCGAGTACGAGGATGTAGACAATGACTCAAAGCTGCCTAAATATCTTTATATAATATTGTTTAGTAGGATGATGGAGTTCCAATTCTAGGTTTTTGGGTTGGCCAATAGAAAAAACGTGATAAACCAAAAATTCAATAACAAAAAGCAATGTGTTAATTTCCGATAGACAGAATAACTTAAAAGTCCGTTGGGTTTACGTGTCACAAAAACGTCGAGAATTGGGAGAGAACCCCTCTTTCCGATTTTTATGGTAAATTTAATATTCAAGACGACCATGAGAGCAAACAATAAGGGTCTCATCAACATACTTAAATCAAACTTTAAGTTTAATATCGGTTATTCCATAGCAACCGTTTTAAAGGATTCCATAGAAATGTTAGCTACAACGGAAAATAACGGAAAACCCATAGCGGGAGACCAAACTTATTCTTAAAGCTTTTTATCAAATTAAAAGTAATTGGATGATAAACACTTATCAATGAAGAGCCAAACCTTAATTTTTCATTATGGTGAGACAGATGATAATAAACGAATCTGTAATAAGAATTTTGGTAACAAGCTATCAAAATTCACAAAAAAGTCTTGGAGTTTAAGCTTTATAGATTTCAAACGTTGAATGAAATTATCAGAATTTAAGATGTGATAAGAGGTTAACTTGTTAATTTGGAAACAATGTCGAAGAAAAACTGGCTATTTTCTAAGTAGGAAATTGGACAGTACTGACAATAAGTCTGAAAAGTATACCTTGTTTGTGGATTTTAGAAAATCCGTATAGACGGGAAAGATGAGATCTGAGACGTGGCAGGGAAGATGTTTTATAGAAGAACAGCACATAAAATATTTTATTTAGAAATGCGTTTGGGAGCAACAAAAATATGCAAACCCTTGGATAGCACCGATTCCTGTTCTAAAAAAAAGTCAAACTAGACCGTTTTTACAAAGTCAGTAATTAAAGAAATTTTTTGATTTTTGGATTTCGACGATTGAAAATTTTGGAGATGAACTTCAGTAGTTAACCGTGAAGTGGTATTAGACTGTTGGTGAGTAATGTTGTCAAGGAAATTCCAATTATCCGAAGATACTGAAAGAGAGTGTTAGTGAACTTAAGAAAATTTGTTTAGAAATCGTCTACGTCTAGTTTGCCTAATCCGTTTGCGTATCAAGGCACGGTAAAAAATAATTTTAGACAAACGTCTCTGAATGTGGAATTTAATTTTGAGAAACTCAGGAATGATGTGGTCACGACAACGACTAAGAAAAGTTTGACAAGTTTTTGACGGACTTTAGAATTTTCCCCTCTTTGGTTCCCGGTTGTTATTGGTTAATCAGAGACATGCCTCATTTTAAACGTAACCCAATCAGAGTCAAACTCATTCTACCGCGACAATAGTTCTTCTATAAATACGAAGACAGCTTCTAAAGTTACTTCTATGGAGTATAGAATCTAGCTTGGTTAATCAGTTGATTACCTTACTCTATAGTAATTCTATGTTAGGTTATCGTTTAATTTTGTAAATTTTTGATTTCTTTCATAGCCTGATGAAGCTTTTTACAGGCAAAACGTTTGACGCCATGTGCCACCTTGGTAACTAGACGCTTATTTGTGTAATTAGTTCGTTGATCAAAAATGAAATGAAGTAAATATAAAATTACATTACAATGCAAGATTAAGAGCTATGAATTTTGTCAGCATTTTTTAAACCAATGTAAATACCCTTTTTTTGTATTTAAACTTTATTATGTAGATCGTATGCATGACGACCGAGTATACGCTTGCTGTAACAATTAGCTCGCGCTAATATTTTTGATTATATGTCAAATAGTTCTAGTTTTAGACTTGAGTATATGTGCGCTTTCCTTTTTTAATTTACATGCATTTGAAATTTGTAATTGTTCAATTTTTTTGTATCTCTTAATTTACTTTTCTTTAGCTGCAAAAGTATTAAATAATAACGTTTATGCTGATGATGTGGTTACTGGTGCTAAATTTCCAAATTACTCTTTTGGTTTCGGCAGGTGAATTAAAAAAATGGGCTAGTAATTCTCATCATATTGTAAAAACGTTTCTTCTTATTTACAATCACCTGTAGCTATTGATAACGAAAGTTCTAGTTTTTTTT
This sequence comes from Aquatica leii, assembly GCA_035610365.1. Lineage (NCBI taxonomy): Eukaryota > Metazoa > Arthropoda > Insecta > Coleoptera > Lampyridae > Aquatica > Aquatica leii. The sequence goes on along the minus strand of CM069436.1, from coordinate 103,675,876 downwards.
TTTAAAAAGCTGAGTCGGGGTACATGAGATTGGTCGCTTCAGTTTGCCAAAATTAACTTCCTATAAGAAAAAACAGCAAAGGCTTCCCTCATTGAGAACACCCCAACCACCAAAAATACACTCTAAATTCCTTCCAAATAGTTTCACTTTCACACATCAATTGGTTAGGTGACACTAGAGTAACTTCGTGAACTGCGGATCGGATTGCATAACCAATCTTGGGGATTGTATAAGGCGTTATACCGCACTTTTTGAATATGATACGCTCGAAAAAGATCTGAAACAGGCTTTGCTCTAAATTGTGTACCGTTGTCCATCATAATAATTTGTGGTACACCAAACAATAAAAATACTTCGTTTTCAAGAAACTTCAAGAAAACGTTTCCATTTTTGAAAATACCCAAAATGTCCAGCTGTTACTGAATCGTGACATTCATTCAAAACCTTCTCTCCTAAGTATTTTAGAACAACTTCTTTCCATTGAGACAAATTAAAAGGTCGATGACTCGTAAAAATCAATTTAAGAAGACAACCTTTTTCATCTACCCTCCAATCCGGATACTTGTCACTATCATTAAGCACTCGAGAACGTTGTTTAACATACCACGGGTCTAACTTAGTTTCATCAAAAATATTTAGCTCGGTAATGTTTGGAATTCAAAATAACGCGTCAGGGACTATTATGTCTTTGTCTTTACGATGAAGCAAATCAAAATCTTATTGTGAAAGTTTCGGAGCCTACCTTGCTATTTTGTCTGTCTGATCTTTAATGCGTTGTAACCACAACAAACTTTAGTGGTCTGTTGCAACCTTAAAGTGTACACCATCAACATAAGGCCTGAACCTTTCTATTGCAAAAATAACCCCAAGACATTCCCTCTCAGTTGCACTATAATTTTGTTCTGAGCTAGTCAAAGATTGGCTTGCATACGCTATAACATGCTCACCGTCTGAAAACTTCTGCGTTAGGACGGCACCTAAACCAACATTACTTGCATCCGTTTGAATAACAAAAAGTTCATTAAAATTTGGAGAGGCTAACGTAGGAGCCTCGACTAAAGTTTTCTTGATAGCAATAAAAGCGGATTCCGCCTCGGGGCCCCAATCGATAGTTTGCTTTTTTCGCCTACCTTTTATTAGTAAACTAATAGGTGCTAGAAGAGTAGCAAAATTGGACACGTAACGCCAATAACATGAACAAAGACCTATAAAACGTTTAATTTCTGTAACGGTGCGAGGTGTAGAAAAATTTACCATAGAAGACACTTTATTCGGATCAGTTCTAATGCCGGTAGCATCTATGACAAAGCCTAAATATCTTAATTCGGGTTTACAAAACTGACATTTGGCAACATTTACCGTTAATCCAGCATTCTTTAACTTATTGTGTACAAGATGAAGAGTACGCATGTGCTCGTCGAATGTTTTGTTAATGATTACAAAGTCGTCTAGATATACAAAAACGTACGGTTCTATTTCAGGACCAAAAATCTTGTCCATCAACGGCTGTTGAGTTTGAGCAGCATTATGCAACCCAAAAGACAAGGCTCTAAACTGAAATAATCCTTTTCCTAAAATAACAAATGATGTTTTTTCTTTAGACGATTCAGAGAAAGGGAACTGCCAAAAACTTCTCTTAAGGTCTACACTGCTTATGTACTTAGCATCGCGAAATTTGGAAAAAATGGAATCAAGTCTTGGCAAAGGGTAAGCATCTCTTTAAGACGGCGGCCATTGAAACAAAATAGTATTTCGTTAGAACTTTTTTTAACTAGTAAAACTGGTGAACACTAAGGACTTTCGGATGGTTCGATAATTCCGAACTGTAACATTTGATCAATTTCTTTGTTCAACACTTCTTGTATATAAGGAAAAAAATTGTAAGGCCTTTGACAAATTGGCTTTGCCTCACCGGTATCGATGACATGTGTGTACAAATGAGTTTTACCTAATCCATTACTGCCTAAATCAAAAAATAAATTTTTATCTTTTCTAAACAAGAATTATCATCACGAGTACTAGTAGACAACTCGTTCACGTAAAATCGGTCATTAGAAAAATTATATCCATTTTTGACAACCTCAAAAAGTGCACGTTTGAAATTTATGGCCTCTCGTGTCACAATTCCAACAAATACCGACAAAGATAATTGTCCTCTTTCCGTGCTACTTATATTACCGTCATATTTGTCGAGTTGACTAGCACTACCGGGTTCCAAAACTGACAACGTTGGTTGACCAATGCTTCCTGAACACACTTCTAACTTCCTACAAGGAGCAGATAGCCAACTGAGCCACGTACTGAGGTAAAAGGTTTTTCTTGATAATTCGAGTACGAGTATTTTCATCGGTAGGTAGTGACAACTTTTGAAACAGATTTATCATTGACGTAATATAAATGCCAACTTTTTTATTTTTTCTCTGATATATATTACGGATTTCTTCCCAAATGATGTCGTCCATGTCAGGAGGTAGAAACTCTTCTTTTAAAGCCGTCACTACGGAACTCCAGTTCGTAAGACTAGCTCGCTTAGCCCTAAACCATCTTAAGGCTGAAGCTTAAAAAGATCGACGGCAGCTGTAAAAAGATCAGACTGTTCTACACCACAAACCTGGCGCAGTTCCTCAAGACGTATTACAAATTCGTACAAAATATTAGGAGACAAATGGCCATTAAACGTAACACCCCACTCACAAACAGGCACCATACGGCTGCTACTTGAGTTTGAAGCAGTATTAGAACGAATAACGATAGATGTAGACTCAAAGGTCTGGGAAATAGGAAAATTATCATTACCCTCGTCGCTCTGACTGTCCTCGCTGACCGAAATTAGTTCATCCTGTCTGGAGAATGAAAAAGACATAGCTCTCGTTAACCCTTTTACGGTCTGCCCAAGTTTAGCTTTACATTGGTTAAAATATTCATTTCTTATTCTGTCCTTAGCTTCTTTATCTCGTATTTCTTCTTTGTTCTTAGATATTCTACTTATTCTCGTACGCAAATGGGAAAGTCTACATTTTATACGGTTTTCCATCGTTACGGCAATATTTCCTGGATACTGTATTATGTTCTCCGCCACCTCTTTTAATGAATTCCTAACGTCGTCCTAATCAGAGCTTTTGACATAATCATCTACTAAAGAAGAATATCCTTTCTTATCATTAATTAATTTTCGCAAAATTATTCTCAATTCAGATACTGACAACTCGTACAGAGTCGTAAATCCACGTATACGCAGTTCATACAAGAGTTCGTTCTTTCGCAATAAATTAGGATTTAAGTTTTTCACTCTAACAATATAACTTAACACCAGCAACAAGAGACAGCGATAACGTGCAAGTATAAAGAATTTAATAACAATGAAATTAAATATTTATGTGCAAAACAAATGAATTCAATACACTCAAAAACTTGTTTAGGTAAACGGTATGCTCAATGTAGCGAAACACAAAATAGATGCTTAAAAATTAGCAAACAAAAGATTACTGATAATAAAATAATACGAGTAATAAATTTGGTTTCAAAAAGCTACTTTGTTCCGAAAATTATTATTTACATAAAAAAATATAACAAATGCTTTTAACCCACTCAATTACATCTTACGGCCCCACGTTGGGCGCCATATATTGTGTAACACCGGAAGCATGTTTATTATTTATACTTTTTTTAAAAAAAGCTGAGTCGGGGTAAATGAGATTGGTCGATTCAGTTTGCCAAAATTAACATTTAATTTTAAGAAGACTTACATATAACAAATTAATAATGCATTCGTAAAAGAATGGGCGCCACAAGTTTTTATTTATTGATTTATTCTTTTCTTTGGATACCTACTATAAACACTTGAAACTTATTAACTATAGTTAAATGATAGTTTACACTTAAACTAATTATTTCGGTTCCTAATACGAGTTTAGCTTATACAATGCGTATTTACAATTATGGATACAATTGTGCTGACAATTAATATCTTACTTTGTAATGTTTATGGGACTACCAAAACCTTTATCTCCCTTATCCTGGACACCAGCTTTTGCAAAATCGCGGTTTCAAAATTATTCAATTGCTTGCACTCGGGTTCTTAAAATATCATTCTTCGCTCTCTCTAATCGCCGTATCAAGAATGCCTCGAAAATTCTCCGTATTTGCGATCATGAACTATCGCGACCTTTTTCTAATTATGGGAAAGTTGCAATAACGTAAATATGTACGAGGTGCATTCATTAAAACGTTACAGTACAAATATACTCAAATCAACAAAAAATGCACCAAAAGAGTAATTTTGTCTGAAACAATTCGAATTTATGATTCACTTGGTTTTTGAACACTGGCGTTACTTTACGCAAAGCATTTTATCCAAAAGTTATAGACCTCAAAATCGGTCTGGGATGAGAATGCACCAGAAGAAATTCGTATCGCTTGGCATAACTTTCAGTCGTAACTATTGTTCTTACATCTCTTACATATACCTTGCTATATACCTTTAAAAGATCAACATAAAATAGAACTACATGAATTTTCAGACGTTTGTAAAATTGGCTATTGTGCCGTCGTGCATTATTCACAATTTGCAACATATAGAAACATTATTGCTCTGTGCTAAAGCTAAGGTTGCTCTTAAAAACCATTTCACTGCTTCGTTTAGAGCCAAGATATGCTTAAATATTTTTACAAAGTCACATCCTCTGGTAGCTTTAATATCTTTCTTCAGAAGCATTCTTGGTTGCATTTTGCAGATTTACCGCTCGTCGTGGAACTTGCAAGGAACTAATTTTGTAGGGGCTAATCGTCATCTCTAAGATTTAGCTCGTCAAATTGCTGCTAATCTTGCCATCAAATGGAATTTTAATCCTCTTGCCGTATCCCATTTTAATAAGTTCGCTAAAACTAGAATGAAATCTTTTAAGACCCATCTCTACAGAGTTATTGGTAGACAAATTTTGACTTATGAAGAGTATACTCTGCTTACACGCATTGAGGTATTACTCAACTCTAGAACGCTATGCCCTTTAAGTTTGGATCCTAATGATCGCCAATCTTTGACTCTAGGTCACTTTCTTTCAGTGGAACCTCTTTCTAACATTATACCTGACCCTGATCTGTCACAAAGAAATTTGAATTGACTAAGTCGTTAGCAATTGTTGCAACGCATGCATTCCGATTTTTGGTTGCGTTCGCATAAAGAATATCTGCACACCCATCAGCAGCGTTCTAAATGGGATAAAGATGTTCCTAATATTGCTATCTTATTAGTTTTAGTAAAAAATGAAAATAAACAACCAATTTTGTGGAATATAACTCGTGTTATTGCGGTTCACCCTGGTTCGGACGGTGTTGTTCGCGTCGCTAATTCACACTTCATCGGGTAATCTCTTCAACGTCCAATTCTAAAACTTTGACCGTTACCTAAAGCATAGTTTATTACATATTTTCTAATTTTTTGTTATTTTAGTTTATCGTGACGGAACCATTGGTGTGAAACGTGTGACCTTGATTTTTTTATTATAGGATTTAAAATATTTTTTTTTTACATTATGGAAAACATTGTTTTTGGTGGGCGGAAAGTTCGTACAAATTAGATATATCACGAGAAGTATTTGAGATTCGTTTAGCCTTTATATAGTTAGTTGTATTTGATTTCCGACACCGCAAAAACCTTGCTTACAACCTTCTCCACACTATCCTCCAAAGAAAATCAACATTGAGCTTTGGCTGGCCAGCCAAGGAAGATGTGCAAGATTTTCACGTAAGTTATCTTATATTTTCTCTTATTTAATAGGGTGGGCCTTAAAATCAGCACCTAATAAACTTTTATACGTCATTGAAATAGACTCGTCGTTACAGCTTTAAATCTAAACAATTTTTGTAGATCATATTTTTTTTAGCTTTAAATTTTAATTATGAACGATTCTTTACTATTAAGTTATCTAAATTTTATGCACTAATAAAAACTAGTTTTAAACAAACACATATAAAGCACTTACTAATCATTTGTTTATTTATACTAATGTATATTACCGCACACTTGACGCCAATTGTCACAAATTTAAGGCTTAATTTATTTCTAACCTATCACATAATTATTGGTCATCATAAAGCTAACTTAAAACACAATACAACAAACTAAAATTTAATAGAAACATTTACAATAATTTATACATCACTGTAACCGTATAACGTCCGCGGATAAGGTTAGCTTTTATTTATCTAGACTATTTATTTACACTGGCACACATTTAGACCGTCAAATTTTTCTTAGAGTTCTTACTAGACTAAATATTCTATCTGTTTTGGTTATTGCTTTGAATGATTTTGAGACATTTTAATAAAGAGAAACAAAAACCAAAAACAAAGGTTACTATAATATATTAATGTATAAGCGTTTGTTAAAAGTTTTTTTTTTCTTAAGGGTTTAAACCGTGTTTATAACTGTAAAAACGACGTTGTTAATAAATATAAACAATTTGTTATTAATTAAAAAACAAGTTAATTAAATTAATGTATTAAACTAGCAAAATGAAATAATTTACTTTTTATACTAATAAATTAATTATTATTTTATTATTATAAACAGGATTGTATAGTACCTTTGTTTGATAATTTTAATTGTACTAATGTTTGCAAAATCTAAACAAAGCTACAGTTTTATTTAAAAAAGAAATCATTTAGTTATTTGTATAAAACCAAATGTTTTAAGTTAATTAATGTATATTTTAAAAAATACGAAATTTAAGAAAATAAGAAAATGTTTAATAATAACGTACTTTAATTCCAAAATTAAAAATTACTTAATAGCAAACCATTTTTAAAACAATTATCAAATGTAGTTGTTTTTAAAACGATTAGCGTAAAAAATCTATATGTACTATTCCCGCACGTACAAATAAAATAATTTTATCAGAAGCCTTTTATAAAAACTTGGATTACAGTTCTCGTTTGTTGAAGTGTCGGAAATATAGCTTTAAACTGGGAGAACGTTTTTCAGGACATTTTTAACAATTCTCTTTTGTATTTGTAAAAAAATCTATATTAAGTTACTCATAAAAAAATCTATCTGTGTTTAATTAAATCTAAAGCTCCCTTTCGCTATTGAAATTATAATGCACTAAGGATTTAATAAAAAGGTCAAATATCTTCAAATTTTGCTTTAACCTATAACATTTCAGTTTTTATATAAAAGTATGGATGTATCTCTTACCGTGAATGTCAAATACTTTAATCAAATTTATAACAAGACGTGATTAAAATCAATGATTGATTTTTTTAAAACAGATTTTTTTTAAGTTATCAACGTTTTACAACTTGTTTTTAATAATATCTATTTATATAATTATTTTTCTAGAAATGTTTTTAGAAGTTTCTTAAAAATTTTCTTGTAGTTGTATAAGTTTTTTATAAAATTTTACTAATTTGTAATGTTGAACAACATAATTGAGTTATTTGTTAACTTAGGATTATTGATTAAAACATTTATTATATACCTTTAGGATCGTTATAATGCTTTATTACAATAACCAAAAATTATAATTAAACAAACTAATTCCAATGTATACATTTTAATAACACAAATTTAATAAGTTTCTTACTGAACAAATTTGATTGTGTAAAAGCGTAAACATTTCCATAATTAAAAAAAAAATATTTTACAATTAAATATTAAATAAATACTTAATTTTTAATTACCAACAAAAGAATTTTGGTTTTAAGTTTGATTTTTTTTTTATTTTAAAAAAATGTCTGCATTAACTCTAATGCATAATATCGATTTGGTTACGAACGAGACCAGATGCCGTAACTTATAAACCATTTGGTGATTTAACGGCGTAGAATTAGTTTCGGTTAAGCACAAACATTTTACGATGACGATACTTCTCTGTGTTATAAGAAAACAGTAAAAGTACATACATTTGCGATGAGTTTAAAATATTACTTCTTTGTGCATAATTTATCGATAAAACATCTACGTTATTATGTAATGACGTAATGCATATTTTGCACATAAATTACACCCAAAACTTTGAAGTTACCAATCAAATTAAGAAATTTTTTAAGTAAAAACAAAAATGCTATCTATGTATTTATTAGCTAAAATTTCATAAATAAAAAAGCTATTAAAACTTTTGCAAGGGCGCTTAACTAATAAAGTAAACTTCTTTTATCTAAAATATTCATAGTAAGTTAAAGCGTTTATATAGTAAATGCCTAAAATTACGTATATCATAAGAATATACGGTCGTATTTTTGAGAAAACTAATTTAGAATATTGGAAGAAAAGAAAACCAAATGGAGTTGGCAAAAAAGTTTATTTTAACCAATGCGTGTTTTGTCTTTGTTTTCCATCAACGTACCGCATATAATTCATATTTTTAGTTATTTTACAACGTATAAAGCTTCTGGTTTTTGTTAATTAAAATACAATCAATGTATAATGCTAGTTAATTGAGTAAATACAAGTAGTACATTAGTTTAAAATTTTTAAAAGTTTTAGTTGTCACGATAAATTGCGTTAACTTATATCAAACATAAAACGTTTTATGTATTGATTTTGTATACAAAATAACTTTAGCAAACATTGCTCTTTGTTCATCTCTTAAAAGATAACACGTTCATATGTTGTAATTTGTTTTATCTCTTTATACAAAAAGCAAATAAAAATAAATGTTTATTTACCACAAACAAACAAACCAATTATTTTATATTGTACTTTAGCTCAAAGTTACTGACTATAAAAAAACTTAAATTGTTTATGAATTTAAAGTAAAATAGAAAATTATTTGAAAAATGTTCTACAAAAGCGATGTGCTGAAATTTGTTGTAATAAAATGTTTCTAAACAAATTTAAGTCTATAGCAAGTTAATGCTCAAAATAATTTTTAGTATACTGTGTGTCTACCGCCTTGACGACGAGTCTGGTAAACACAAGTTTCTGAACTAAACCGTTTACACGGCGACCGATAGCAATTACCATATCAAATAATTTCTCAAATGTAATTAAAAATTATGGTAAATGTATAACCTGTAAAAAACTAATTTCTACTATGCTTTAAACTGTACTGTAAGTAAAACAATTGAAATTAGAGTTTTATCAAAACCAGACGCATTCGGTTATAGTAATTCATTGTCTGTCTACAAGCAACTTACTTGTTATATCATTTTATATCTAATTCTTCTTTTTTAAACTTTTTAGCGATTTTAGGGGATGATTATATTGTTAAATTGTTTTCACCAAATAAAGATCGGATAATGTTAATTGAATCAGGTACCGGCACGTTAGTAAAAGATTTGAAATCAAAACTAACCAAAATGTCAGTCGGTTGCAAACAAAAATTCTGCAACATTTGAACAAAATTCCCCGAATTGAGTAGAAATGAATCAGACTTCCTTGTTAAGAGTTTAATAAACTTGTAAAATATTTAGAGATTTTATAAGTAGGTGAATTTATAGCGCGGATAGATCATAGAGAAATATTACATTTATATTTTAGAATCTTGAAGTATTAAAAGTTTTTTTATCGGCTTTATTAATTAACGACTCTGTTAAAAAATCTTCAGTCAGCGGTAGAGAAACACGTGTTAAAAACGGGTCACTAAATTTTGATTAAAAACACTACGATTTTGGTTAATGTTTCTAATCCAATCAGTTTGGTCCGGAATCTAAAGATGTTCACAGCGACGTAAGACAAAAACTCAGTTTTTGTGATAACGATAGCACGGGAATTATACAGAATCGAAAAGTGTATTACAAATGCATCGCGTGGAAACCTGAATTACACTATAATTTCTCTGTATTTTATTTGGGTCATTAACAAAAACATCAACTCACACAAGTACTACGTAGCAAATTAAATCAAACTGTAACGTTCCGTTAAGAGTTCATTACATTTAAAATTTTATTTTGCATTCACATGCTAATTTGCATTTAAATTTATTCAGTTTGGCAACGTCGCGTCGTACTTCGAATCGACCGTGCAATCGATTTTTGTTGGTACTTCCGTTTGAGCCATCTTTAGGCTTGCACGTTGTGACCTGCGTTTGAAAGTCAGCAGTTTTCTTTTATGACAGACCCCATAAATAAATTCAGCTGGCTGGATTTGCGTTTTCTTTTTTTTTCTTTCTCGATTTGTTAGTTCGGTGTAACCATCGTTTAAAATCGATTGGTTGTTTAAGTAATCTTTGGTAATGGACACAGTATTCTGAATTTGTTTTAATGTAATTTTAGATTGAGTTTAATAAGTTATTTTACGATTTTAAATTCAAAGTACAATGTAAATTGTTGATAAAGTTTTGTATTTTGTTACGCCGTGAACCATCTGATTTCGCGATTTTGTTTATTAAGTATTTCACTTGGTTTGTTGAGAATTCCAGTTGTAATTTATGTTTCCCTTCTGAGATATAACCGTAATTAAATATATTTCCGCCGTTTGTTTATTTTAAGTTGGTTCAAAAGTTCTTTGTTCAAGTGCATTCTCAGTACAGCCGTACTTTGATTTCTTTGTGTCAATCGTTTAGATTACGTGGAAAAATTAAGTCATTATCTTAATTTATTAGGCAGTTTAAATTCTTGTAATATAATATTTTGTCAATTTGACATTTTCACGTACAAGCGAAATGCTGTGTCCTAATGCTATAAATATGACGTAATGGGGACTGATTGCCTCTTTATCACACTTCTTAATAAGAGTGTTTTCGTTCTTGAAATTTCGAACACAGCCTTTGTGGAAAGGGTATTCGAGAAAAGTTGATATATGGATGAGGATTCGATCGTGGAGGAGAATTAGAAATACCGGGGATCGTGAGATGTAGTAGAGTGAGCAGGGTACTTTGCCCTATCGTTATGCCTTCCCGCGGAAGTCAATTGGTACCGTGAAAATTAAGTGTGGTGATGAAAATGTTAATTTGTTTTCAAATTTCGTAATGTACGGTTTATTTAGACGTCACGGTATCCAAAAATAAAGAATCACGCTTGAGGGATTTAGTTTCGATGTTTTAAGTAGAAAAATCCCTTTTCTTCGCCATTGTGCGGTTTAAAATTGTGAAATAAATCTTCCGCTGGTGACCTATTGTTTGGGGGTTCCACGGATCCCACATTCGACTACGATACTTTTGGGGGAGCGACCGAAGTCCATCTGAGGTTGTAGCTTTGAAAACCACTGTGACCCGCCGCTTATCTGGTATCTCCAATTAAAAAAAAAAAAGGTATTTATCGATTTTGGTTATTATCGTGTAGTGACCCGCGATTATAATGCAGTAAAAGCTTTGAATTTGAGCCAATTGAATTACGACTAACCTTAAATTTATTTATTTCAATGAACGCTTAAAGTGTTTGCGCGAAATTAAAATAAATTAACTTTGTTTTGGTGCGTTCGAAAAGTATATCGTATTCCCGAATATATGATAATGTAACGACTTATAAACTCTATTTTGTTTAGTTCGAATTAAAGTTCGGACATATATTTTATAATCTGTATTGTTCTTAGTTATTTGAATTATTTAATTTCTTATGCGGTCAAGGCCTTGAAATTTATTTGCGTTATGTTTTATTTGAAAACGTCGAGTTAACGCTATTATTGTAGCATTTTTTTTTATAAATTTTGATTTAATGTTTTGTGTGTAGATTGTTCATTTTTGTTTGGTTTTGGCTTAAGATTATTAATTTTTTTTTATTTTATTAAAAATTTGTTTACTAATCATTATTTTTGTTGTTTAATATTCAATCAATAAATGTTAAATTGTTAAATGTAAAGAGCTTTTATTCATTTAGCTACCGCATACGTAAATTTTTGTTTTTTTTTAAAGTGTATTTCAGTAAAGTTACAACTCAAGGTAAGTTCTGGGGTTGTAACCAACCAGATGAGCTTTCGGATAATTAGGGGTTTGAAAGCTACCCTCATCGTGACCTTGATTGGCGCCCTTACCGATTTTTGACTATTTTTCCGTTTTAGTTAAATTTTACGTCGATCGCGTTTCCAATTTTTCACGGAATTTTAAATTACAACCCACCCCCTTCTCCATTGAGCTAGTGGCACAACCCCGTTTATGTTACCGCATTTCAGGCAGTGACTTTGTGTTAATTTTGGCATGTAACAACGTAGTAAGTGTTGCAAAGAACACAAATTTTCTTAATTATGGCGTAAAAACGCATACAAATTAATTTTTATTCTTTCCAACTAATTGCTGGTAAATTTATCTTCATTCCGATATAATTTTTCTATTGAATTCAACATTTTTAGTAATTTTATAAAGTGACGCAATGAATTAAGACAAAAGAATTTATTTTCAAAGACGTTGTATGTAAATCAACGTAAGTGATTTCATGTCATATAAAAACCATTCTAATTATTTATATTTACGGTCTTTTCCGTTATTGGACTTTTCTGTTATTGAACTTTTTCGCTATTAGACGGTTCTTTTAGCGGACTTTTTCTTTACTGGATTATTCTTCATTGGATTTATATTTTTTGGTTTTATGCCTGCTGTTTTTGTTTTCCAATCTACATTCGTTTGATTCGTTACTTTGTTCTGAAAGAAGCTTATCATTTGAACAAAGAATGCGCTATAAATAGAAGATCTCAAATAATACGGTTATATTATATTGGTGAGTCAACTTGGAGTTATTCTACTACGTGTTACATTTTAAATTCAAATTATTAAATTGTGTTATCAAAAAAAAAAAAAACTTTTCGGAATACATACTCCGTAACAAATTAAACTTTTATTACTTTTGAATTTGATATCGATTAATAGTTAGTTATAAGATTTTTATGCTTTTTAGTTATCACCAATTGAACGTGGTTGGCGCCCAAATAATGTTTTAATAAAAATGATTTTTTTTTCTTTAATGTAAATAGTTAGTGTAATATGTTATAATTGCAAATAAATTAAAAGAATACACGCCTGTGTATTTTACTTTCATTCAAGCTCACACCCAGAGGTGACTCGTGGTAACTTAAACTTAAGACCTTCTTCTCGTACGACTTTTGAACTCTTTCAATTTTACTGTCTTAAATACCTCTGCCTGTAAATATTTCTAGTGTTAGTATAAGTTTGTAACTTTTGTAAATAGTAGTGTTGATAGCAGAATAAAACTTCTACCGTCAGCCTTACAAGTGGCGCGCAACGAAAAAGACCGAAGAAATTTTTTATTAAAAATTGAGACAAGAAGTAAAACAAGAAAAATAGCGGAAGCAACAGCCCCAATCCAGATGTCAATACAGCAGCTGCGAAAGCTCATCGTGGCAATTGAAGTAAACGCGTAAAGTCAAGCTCCAGGAAGCATGGCAACGGAATCACTAACGAGATGCAAAACACGGCTCAATGGGAAAACCGACGTCCACGCTTTCATCAACGCCGTATGCATATTTAAGGAAAGCGAAGCTTTCTACGATGAGAATGCATTGAAGGGACTCCCGATGCTGCTAAAAAAGCCTGCGTTAACATGGTGGCAAGGCGTAAAAAATGCTACTCCTACATGGGCTCAAGCGGTGCAAACACTTAAAGCCACGTACGGCCCGGACCAACCCACGCACGTGCTCCTTAGAAAATTTTTCTTTAAAGAACAAGAAGAGAACCAGGGTGCAGAACTTTTTAACGCGGAAAAACGTGCTATCATTGCGAAGATTCCACAAACGACACGACCGGTCGAAGAATTCCAAGTAGATATGGTCTACGCCACTTTGACCCGAAAAACAAAGAAGGCAGTCAACCCCACAAAATTCAGCACGTTTCAAGAACTCCTAGACAAACTCCGCTAACTGGAGCATCTTTCGAAACCAGAAACAAAGAACCAACCTCAGGAAAATGGGACGGGCAAGAAGCCGAGGTGTGCGTACTGCCGAATACCGGAACATTCAAAGGACGAATTCTGGAAGAAAGCCAAGACCAAAGCCGCGGCACAGCCGAAACAGAACACGATCCCCATAGCGAAGACTGCCATCAGCTGCTTCGGGTGCGACAAACCCGGAGTAATTAGGAGCAACTGTTCTAAGTGCGCGTTAACAGTAAACAATACAGGATTTTTCCTCGTGAACACGGAACTGTGCGACACCCCGGTAGTAACAATTCGCGTCGGTAACTCTGTTGGTGGTGCGTACCTTGACACCGGGGCAAAACAAAGTGTTGCGGGCAGGGCATTGTACGAACACTTGCAGAGACTAAATTGTGTGTTTAACCCGCAGAACGCAAACGTGATACTCGCAGACGGTGAAGTACGCCCCCAACAAGTGCTAAAAACTATAGTGGATGTGAGGCTCTTGGACCGTGTGATAAAGACAGACTTCATTGTATCACCAAGTGCTCATAATAAAACCCTCCTAGGCATAGAATTTATGCGCCGAGCTAAACTCATTCTAGATACCGCTGACAACCAATGGAGTTTTGCTGACAAAACAAAAAGTGGCCTTTAGACCTGAACCTACCCTTAGTTTTCTGTCAAAAACATTCCAGCTGGCTCAGATCAATCTAGACACCCACCAGCCAACTCCGATCCGGCCCAAACCGGCGCCTAACGATCCCAGGGCACAATCACAACAGAGGCAGACCTTGTTCGGTCTCGAGACATCTCAACGAAGAACAGCACTAGCTTCACAAACGAGAACGATCGACAAAATATTTGCTGACGCCTTCTCACCGTTCGCGGAGCCACAGCCTCTTCCTAGTGGAGTAATATTCCCGCATTCATCAAAGAAAAAGAGGCCACGAATAGTCGATGTGCAAATAATAGATGTAGAAGACCTCACTCCAAGGGCCGACGAAGCCACCGCCCCCAGTCAGGTCGACAACGCCAGGCTTGCCACTCTCCTGCAGAAACACGCTGGCACCTTTGTAGCAGGGGGCCACGCCTCACGCCGAACACTGGATTGAAACTAGCGACCAACTCCCACTATATCGAATGCCTCCCGCAAAACAAGAAAAACTAAAAAGCGAGATTGACAAGATCCTCCTTGAAGGAATCATCGAAGAAAGCGAGTCCGCCTGGGATGCTCCAGTGGTAATGGTTCCAAAGCCGAATGGAAACGTAAGAGTCTGCGTCGATTACCGAAGGTTGAACAGCATTACCACCGCCGACCATTATCCTCTCCCGCGGATGGATGATCTCCACGCTGCCAAAGCCACCGTCCTGTCAACTATGGACTTACGAGACGGCTACTGGCAGGTTCCAATTCGCGACAGCGACAAAAACAACACCGCCTTCATTACCCCGTTTGGGCTGTACCGGTTCAACCGTATGCCCTTTGGACTACGAAATGCTTCAGCAACCTTCCAACGGTTAATCGATTGTTTTCGCGCGGGATTGACAGGTGTAACCGTTCTAGCATACCTAGATGACATTATTGTTTTGTCGGAATCACGAGATAAACATTTTAAAGACTTGGATACAGAGTTATCGCGATTAAATAGTTTCAAACTCAAACTCCAAAGAGGCAAGTGCGTGTTTTTCGACGAACGTGTACATTACCTTGGTCATATTCTGACAACCAACGGCTTACATGTCAATCCGGAAAAAGTCGCGGCCATCGCCAATTTGCCGGAACCCCGCGACACGAAACGCCTCCTATCATTTCTGCAAATGTGCTCATGGTACAGAATATTCATAGAAGGTTATGCCCCCATCTCGCGTTTACTATCGGCACTCCTAAAAAAAACGCGGAGTGGAAATGGAGAGAAGAGCAACGTCAGGCCTTCCAGACACTAAAAACCAAACTGTTCACAGCACCAGTTCTTCGACAGGCCGACGCAAAACTAAGCTATGGCATCAAAACCGACGCTAGTGGTTACGCCATAGGCGCAGTCCTATCCTATGGAGAAGCCGCAGACAAACGTCCGGTTGAATATGCGAATCGTCTCCTTACCCCTGCCGAAAGAAACTACAGCCTCACTGAACGAAAAGTTTGGGCAGTGGGAAAATTCCGGGGGTATATCGTAGGATGTTCAGTAACGCTCTTTACGGACTACCAACCTTTGGCTAATGGCTAATGTCACTAAAGACGCCTACAAGCAGACTAGCCCGTTGGGCCTTAACGCTACAACCATATCAGATCACGGTCAAGTATACACCTGGAAAACACAATGTAGTCGCTGACGCCCTATCCAGACCATCGTGTGGACCACATAAAGTACTCGCATGCGAAATATGTAACGTGTCCATTTACGTTCCTTGCAGGTCCGCCCAAGACATCCGGTAGAACCAACTGAAAGATGGAGAAATAGAAAAGATCATAAAAAGCTTCAAAACCAACGAAGCAGATCTCGGAAGTTGGACGTCCAAGAGATACTTAACGAGCCACGGTGTCTTGTACAGATACGCCCCAAAGTCGGATTCAGAGAACGCACAACAAGTAGTCTCACAGCATCAATGAAAGACTGTTCTAGCCGACCATCACGACGCTCCCACGGCGGGACACTACGGAGCTAAAAGAACATACCAAAAGGTAGCAGAAAGGTACTACTGGGCCGGCATGCGTCGCTTTATTGCAGACTACACAAAAACTTGTTCTGAGTGCCAAAAATGCAAGCCAACAAACTTGAAGCCCGCCGGTCTTCTTCAAACGCCAGCATCCATGAGGCGTTTCGAACAACTGGCAATAGACCTGTTCGGTCCTCTCCCGCAAGCAACCCCTGGTCACCGGTGGATATTCATCGTTGAAAATGTCACGTTAGAATTAGAATTATTCCCGCTCGAGCGAACTGATGCTACCACGTGCGCCCAGGCACTTATCAACAAGGTTTTACTGCGATTCGAAACACTACGCCGCTCCTAAGCGACAACGGTACGCAGTTCGTAAGCGCGGTAACGCAGCATGTGACCTACTGCCTAGGGATCAAACAAGTGCTCACTCCCATGTACCACCCGCAAGCAAATCCCGTAGAACGGAGAAACAGGGATTTAAAAACACAGTTTGCAATACTAACTAAACGGCAACAAACAGCCTGGCCCATGTTTCGATCAGCGATTCACATCGCCATTAACACAACCAAAAGCGAGTCCACCCAAACAACAGCCGTTTACTTAACGTTTGGTAGAGAACTCATAACGACGGACGACGTCACTCGCGACTAAAGGTTCATAATACAGTCCAACAACTTCATTCCGGAAATCACTCCGTTCCTAATGCAGCAACAGGAAGTATCCGTGAAGCCCGATTGCAACAAGAAGGAAAACAAAAACAACGAAAGAAATACGCGGATAAAACCCGCCGGGACACATCTGATTACCAACGTGGAAACCTGGTCTTTATCAAAACGCACATCCTAAGCAATAAAGAAAAGGGAACAACAAGCAAACTCGTACCCCGCCGAGATGGTCCGTATCGAGTGCTACAGAAAAGTCACCTACGACGTACGAAATAGCCCATAAAGAAGGTGGTGAGCTAGTGGGAACTTACTACACATCGGCCATCACCCCATATTATGGTAACCCGGAAGAAGTGCCCAATGCAACAATCAGGAAAAAGGGACAACTGAGAAAGGTCAACCCTGACACACCTAATCCTGAATCCTCGTCGGGACGTCATAAGGATTCAGAGGGAGAGTCTGTAACAGACCCATAAAACGCCTGCCAGTCAGACACCCACAACATACGCCGTACATGCGCCCCTCACCAGTGCTGTGCCACATGGAACGCTCATAGATAAAAACACAATTGAACTAGTTTATAAGTGCAGCTTCCTGGCTCAACGAAAAACCACTAAGACGACTTGTTTCCGTAAGAACTTCTTAGGCAATATGGTTCTATTAAAACCACCTCAACACGTGATCACCAGGTGTCGTTTCAGGGCTGGCGTCCCGGACATCCTCAAGTGACGCTAACCAGCGGCGGTAACGTAACGCCAGTGTTAGTGCTGTTGACTCGTGGTAACTTAAACTTAAGACCTTCTTCCCATACGACTTTTGAACTCTTTCAGTTTTACTGTCTTAAATTATTCTGCTTGTAAATATTTCTAGTATTAGTATAAGTTTGTAACTTTTGTAAATAGTAGTGTTGATAGCAGAATAAAACTTCTTACAGTTTTTATTTTATATTACGAAACACTTCAAAGCTTCTATGGTTAATGCTGGGTTTTCTGATTTCTTTTTAACCAAAAGATATCAAAAATAAACAGACTTTAATTCTAAGTGTAGCATTCTATTGGCAGATAAATTCAGTAAATCTTTTTTAGGTTGGTTTCCAAAATTGCTTATCTACGGCTGCATTTAGAAACGGTATTATGATCCACCTTTGCCCAATGTTCTCTGACAACTTAAAAAAAAACTGGCACAATTTTTCTTTTAAATTCGGAAAAACCATTTCCATACCAGGTATAAATGCTTTGATTTTTGTCTAATCAAAATTGTTTTGATTTATAGATTATGACCACATATTAATTTTTTTGTAAAACTTTGAGTTTTGTCTTTAACAGTAATGACATTTTCATTCCGTCTTTAAAAGTTTTTATCCAAGGTATATTGTTATGTTAAAAATTAGTAGTTTAATTCGCGAGTATAAAAATTTCTCTTCAAGTATGAAATTTTTCCTTAGAATTTGTAATAAAAAATTAATTAAAACGTATAATAAAAAATTTGAAATTACATTTATTAAAAGCATAAATAATTATTTTACCACGGCAGCAATCGAAGCACAGACCTTTGGGTGTGTGCCTAAATGAAAATAAATACACAGACGTGAATTCCTTTAATTTATTAACTATAACACAATACACAACTACATTAAAGAAAAATGAACATTATTTGAATTAAACATATTAGAGTTAAAACAATATTTGGAATAAAATATTTGGGCGCCAATCACCTTTAAGTTGGCGATGAATAAAAAGCATAAAATCTTATACCTAATTATTAATTGATATTAAATGCAAAAGTAGTAAACGTTTAATTTGTTATCGAGTAGACATCCCAAAAAGTTTTAATAACACAATTCAATTAAAGTAAATGTAAAATGTAGTAACATAGTTCCAGTTGACTCACTATATATGATATGACGTTATCGGATATCTTCTATTTTTAGCACATTCTTTGTTGAGGTGATAAGATTCTTCCAAACGAATGTAGATTTCCAAACACAACAGCAAGCATAAAACCAAGGTATAAAAACTCCAATAACGGAAAATCCAGTAAATAAAAAGACAAAACCAAAAGAAAAGATCCAGTAAAAACCAAAATAAAAGAAAAGACCTTAAATATAAATAATTAGAATGGTTTTTAAATGACATGATGTACTTAAGCTGCTTAGCAACGGACTTGAAATAAATTCCTTTGTCTAATTGTATTGCGTACCATTGTGAATTCACTCAAAATGTTGAATTCAATAGAAAAATTATATCAAAATAAAGGTAAACTTACCAACAATTAGTTGGAATGAATAAAAATTAAATTGTATGCGTTTTTACGCCATAATTAAGAAAATTTGTCTACCTTTCAGCACTCACGTGATAAATCAACGATTGCTCAAACGGAAGTGAGCTTAAAATCTATAACCCAGCTCGATTTGAAACAACGCGACGTTGCCAAACTGAATAAATTTACGTGCAATATTAGTTGCAGAAAATGAACGAATGTAAAATGAATTTTAATGTAATGAACTCTAACGGGACGTTACAAATTCCTTACACTTACGTCGAAATTGTCAAATTTTAGACAGCACTTCCTGTAAGACCATCGACGAGCTCTTTACTTTTACGCCTGCAAATTTTTTTTTATTAGGAGTTTAATTTGATTCTGTGCTAATTGTCTGTAGCGGATTTTGGTATCCACCACATGTTTACCGTTATCGCTGAAGATAACTAGCAGGTGGCCTAGTTGGGAAACTTCCATGACGTCACGTTATTGATAACCTCATTTCTTATACACCGTCAAGGGTTAGAAACCTTCAGGATTATCCGTCTTTTGGAGATAAACTACGACAAAAACTAGTAAAACTAATGCTGTTAAGTCGAAAAGAAACGCTGCGCATTTGCGTTCTTAAATGATTGGATGCTAAAAGGGACATTTTACTTGTGTTAACATTATATGTTTGTTTATATTGGGTTTAATATTACTTTTTAGGTAACCCAAGTACAAAATTAGCTAATCCTCTACTGGATAAATCCTAACTGTGCGTATTGCTATTTCAATTTTTTTTTAATTTGTGCTTCGGTGGTCATGTCGTTTATGACCGTACGTGCATGTTAGGTTAACGCAATTAATAATATTTTTGTGCTTCACAAACTCATATGCAATGCGCGTTGAGTCTCGAAGACTTAAATTGGTTGTTTGTCTACGATTTTAAAATTTGCGAATATAAATTTAGACGTTATGATTATGTAAAAGTTTAGACCGACAGGGTTAGCTTGCTGTACGGTGTGTTGCTCACCATGTTACGTGCATAAATTTAAATAATGCATTACCCTGTATATTGGTTTAATTAAAAATTACTTTTATATTTCTCGACGCCATCTATCGGGTTCGTTGGTCACTTCGTATTGAGTAGGCGATATCCGGTGAGATACCGGCATTTTGACTTTAACATCGTGCATGTGTTAACCTATGTCTGCGTGAGTTAAAAATCGTTTTCTCAAATCATCCACGTGTTGGGACACGATGGAAAATAGAAGTCTTCTTAACTAACTAATTTATTCACGCAGAGTAAGTGGTTTTTGTTCTTTCTTTGATTAAAGGTAATTTTTATGTCTTTTTGTTAGCGCCATGTGCTACCTCCTAAATAGGGGTATTCTTATCGTCATCTAAAATCCTCAAGGGAAAATTATAATCGGAAGCTGTAGAGCTAAGAACGCTGCGATACGAGTGCAGAATTTCGATTTGGAGGCAATTAATTACCTTAATGAATATCATCTGGTTCGGAAGATCCTAAGTACTGGATACGATTAAATTCTCTTCGGAGGCAATTAATTACCTTAAGGAATATCACTTTGTTCGGAACATCCTAAGTACTGGATACGATTAAATTCTTTTCGGGGGCAATAAATTAATACCACCATAGACGGAAAATTTAGTGTAACAGTATACGATAAGTGTCGGTTCGATTACTTTCCTTTAAATGTTTCTTTTACTTATAGTTTGTGAGTCGCCAGGTAGACACGATTATTTTCAGGAAGTTTAATTCCAGGAAACCAATAGGAAAAACGTTTTTCTGAAGGTAACCCTGAATTTGGTAAGTCAATTTTTACTTAATTATTCGTTGTCGCTACGGTGAATACTCACGACTTATTATCATTACTAATCGTACGTTTGATTTAATTTGTTGCTTATTATTGTTACTCAATTAGTCTAAGTAAATGACTTATCGCTTGCTGATTATATCAACAGTCAATTATCATTATTCATGTTATTTACTGATGAAAATTTATATATGTTATGGTGGTTACACTTTTGTTTGACGTGTAGTGTAAGTTGCCGATCCTGCTGATATTCTATTTTCTATATTCTCTCTAGTACCTGCTTAGATTTGGCTATTTAACTTTTAATATATTTATCTTGATAGAGTAATTAAAGTGAAATTGTTGTTAACGACTTAGTTTCTTTTTTTTTCGTTTCTTTCAGCATTACGAACCTAACATCTTGTTACAAGTGTGAACCGTTCTGTTTTGAGCGGGACAGAAGTGACTTTGGATAAGCTCTGGCGCCCTTAACCATATTTTCTATATTATCTATGAACCCCCCTACTCCCGACTATTGTGAGTTGGCCGTGCAGGTTCGTAAAATACCTAAAGCTTGTAACAACCATTCGATGCAACTTATAATCAATTCAACCCACGTATCTATATTTGCGAACATTTATATTGGTGTACCTTCTTCATCTTCTGTGATAAAATAAATATATATTCTGTGTTATTACTTTGGTGATGTTACTTATTTTTTTTTCAGTTACGGGCAGAGTTAGACGGTATCTTCCTAATTTAACCTTTCATCGTCTTGGCGTTTTTTTTTAGATTTATGTTACAATTTCGCATCACAAAGCCTACGATCCCTCTCCGGAGAAACTGTGGTAGCCGTTGCTTTGTTTTGTTACAAAAAGTCCATTTATTGGCTGCCCAACTCGAAGAACTCGAAAAACCTGATTTTCTCGTAACAATAAAAATGCTCAAATAAGTCGGAAAAAGAAAGTTTTGCCTTTTGTAAATACTTAACGATTTGAAACACGTTTTAGTAAATTTCTGACAATCAAATAAAAAATCGTGTGAGGTTAGATATCGCTGTGGTTAGTAAGGTTTTTGGCCGTAAAACGGCGCAGCGTAGGCTTGAATTCCCGATGTAAATTCATTCATTCTTAATTTCAATGTTGTGCTAGTATAAAGTTGAAAACAACATTCGGTAAAGGATAAAATAATCATCCTTTATGACAATGTTTGTTTAAGGGAAATTTTTCTCGATGCTGAACACATGAACTTTTAAGAAACCGCTCGAAGTTAATTTACGTATTTTTTTAACGGAGATTCAATTCAGGTTGCGATTCTTTGAGGTATCGGAATGTGTTTATATTTTAATTCCTAATACGTCAAGTCAAGCAAGAACAAACACTAAAATAAATCGTCGTTGCGGATTTATACATCACTAAAATTCGTTATAAATAAATTGGGATTGCTTGGTGCATCAAAACTGTTAATCGTTTGCTACAAGATCAGATAACGTTATTGAAAAACACCTCAACTGTTTATGTCATTTAAATTAATAACCCTGTTTGATAATTAATGTTATTTAAATGACTATTACTTTTCGATAACATTTAAATTAATGATACGGTTTTACATGTCTTTTAAATTACTATTACGATTCTATAATTTTTTGTAAGGAGATTTGGAAGTACGTTGCGGACCTTATATGTTTTAGAAGGGTCCGGTGAGATTACTATAACAAAAATATAAATAGCGCGAACGACTGTAAGCAAATGAAATCTAGCGATTACATTCGGTGTATGATTTTCCTTTTTTATGTTTTTTAATCTAAGGTTTTAATAACTTCCAACACTACAATGAAATGTATCGAATCATGTTTTAAAATTCAATGTAGATGGTAGTTGATGATGTTGAATTAGGATATAAATCTGATTGTAATTTTTATTCAGTTTATATGCTACTAAGTCGTTATGACAACTAAATACTTAGTCTTGAATTGTGCTGTGACATTTTATCTTTTTTTCGAATTTTTGTTATCCGCTATGATGCAGTACTACTCTAGAATAAATCGTAATAACTTTCGGTTGTTTTATTCTTAACGCATAATAGAATTGCGGATTTGGGCACTCGTTTCCTTAGCCCAGACTCTTTTTCTTTTTGGATTTTTTTTTCTCGCAAGGAACAAAGACAAAGTTGGGTACTAGTAGCTCGACCGAAGACTATTTTCTGCTTACGTTAGCCAATCAGTCAACTTTATTTGTTTACTCCTTTACAATTAGTGCGTTACAATACAAAAAAGTTCAGCTCAAAGTTTGAAAGCTCTCATCAGTACTTTGCCTTTTGATAACCACCTAACCTCTCGGTGGTAAAGTAAATTTTGGTGCAGTGAACCTATACTTTTACAAATCATTTAAAATAATCGTGTTTGTAACGTTTTTCCTTTAATAAACTTTATATTAAAAACTTCACTGTATTTATGTGGCAAGATTTAAGTCACGAGAGCTTGGCTGTAAAGGAACCATGTATTTAAAAAACGTTTGGCTACAGTTCCTTTAGTGTTTTTAAATTTAAAACCAGTTATGTCTTTTGCTCCGTCTGTACAGATAACTATGCATTTTTTCTCTCAATCAACATTAAAATTTTGTATGGCTTCAAAGAACACGTTATATAAACACTGACTCGTTATATACCTAGAAACAGTTTTACAAAACAGTATTTTATCTATCAACATTTCATTAAAGTTAAATCGCGAAAAAGCTATAGACTGTGCACAACCCGCAATATCGGTAGATTAATCAGACACCAGACATATAATAATACTTTCTTTTATTTTCCTATGACTTCATCACCAATGTCAGTTGCCATATCGCTCATCCTACGTTGAATAATATTGTCATCAAATTTTCACTTCTTGTTTGCCGAACATAATCTAAAGCTGCTAGCGCTCGTCAAGCAAACGCCGACTGGTGATACGGCATACGTCATTGCGCGCGCCGCTCTGTTCCTTTCGCTTTCACTCGACTTTCATGCTCGCCGCTCTCGCGTCGCATCGCTTTTCCGACATATGTAAAATTCAAGCCTGGATTAGTTTGTTTGAATGTATTAAATAATGTTGCTTGATGCAAAGTAATAACATTCTGCTGAACTTTAATTGTTTATTATTTTGAAATGAATATACACAACGTTTCGATTGCTGTGGTATCTGCAATCGTCATCAGGTGAATACTAACAAACTTAGAAACTACTGGAGCTTATATACTAAAGACATGTTCGATGAAGCGTTTAAGCGTACAAAATCAATTTAGCGGGACAAATTAAGTAACCAAATTACTTAGTCAAATTTAAGTTGTTTTAGAGGTTCGATAAGTAGTTTCCATATGTTGCTTATCTCGACACTTGGCTGGCTGAAAATTTCTTTGTTGTTGTTGATGAATGCCGCTTCTTTAAATTTCCGTTTGTACCAATGTTCCTCTCTGTGTATGATTTTTGCTTCCGACCATTTCATTCGATGTTGGTTATCCCACGAATGTTGCGCGATGCCGAACTTAGAAGTCTCTCCTCTCTGTGTGTGTGTCTGATGTTCTTTCAGTTTGATGCCAAGTGGTCTTTTGGTTTCCTCCACGTATGATTTGCCACATTCACATAGAACTTGGTAAATACAGTTTTGGGAATCTCGACTGGTTTGTGGCTTTGTGTTGGAAATTATACTCCTAATGGTGGTCGATGATTTGAACACTGTATTTAAGTTGTAGCTTTTCCTTATACGTTTTATTGATTCTGATAAACCTTTGACATATGGGATGCTCAGCAGTGAATTGGGCAGTTCTTCTGTTTTAGGATGTCCCATAGTGGTCAATTGCTTTTTCTGTAAAAGCTCTCCTACAATCTTTTCTGGATAACCATTCTACCTTATATCGTTTCTAATGTTTTTGATTTCTTCTTGTAGCCCTTTTTCTGTGTTGCACAACCTGTACGCTCTGTTGATTAGAGATTTTACTACTCCCCTCTTCGTAGATGTAGAATGGTTGGATTCAAAGTTGAGATATCGAACGGTGTGTGTCGGTTTCCTGTAGACAGTCGTTTCCATAATTTTCTTGTTCTTTCTTACTTGAACGTGTAAAAAAGGAAGTGAGTTCTCCTTTTCCTTTTCCATAGTGAATTTGATGGACGGTTTGATGTTTTTCAGATGTTGTACAAAAAGGTCTAGTTGCCGATTACTGTGGTTCCAAATTATGAAAGTATCGTCAACATATCTAAGCCATGTTTTGGGTTTGAATTTTGATTTCTCTATGGCCTGGGATTCAAACCAGTTCATGTATATGTTGGCGACTACTGGTGATAGAGATGAACCCATTGGTAGTCCTTAGAAAGAAGAAGAAATTTTCAGCCAGCCAAGTGTCGAGATAAGCAACATATGGAAACCACTTATCGAACTTCTAAAACAACTTAAACTTGACTAAGTAATTTTGTTAATTAATCTGTCACGCTAAATTGCTTTTGTACGCTTGAACGCTTCATCGAACATGTCTTTAGTATATAAGCTCCAGTAGTTTCTAAGTTTATTAGTATTCACCTGATGACGATTGCAGATACCACAGCAATCAAAACGTTGTGTATATTTATTTCAAAATAATAAACAATGAAAGTTCAGCAGAATGTTATTACTTCGCATCAAGCAACATTGTTTAATACATTCAAACAAACGAATCAGCTACAAATTTCGAGACTACAAGAAGACAATGATCAAGATTACGAAGGAAGAGACACACATTAAATTGTTACGGAGGGCAAGAGACAACCAAGGTATACCAGATGGCTTCCGAGTGAAATCTCCGATACCAGGAACAAGAGCCCTCAAGATACTGGAACGATCAAGTTTTGCGCTTATCCGGACACAAATCAACCACCATCGATGGAAGAAAACTTTATTACTCCAAGACGCCACACAAAGATTCGAGGAGATAAAAGAGTTCACATTGGAAGAAGATTACACACCAATATTCCGCAAAATAGACGTTATTTGCGAGAAGGTACGACAACTACACCAAGAAACACACGACAGAAAATGGGCTAAACTCACACGAAACCAACAGAAAGCAGCCGACAACCAAAAGAACGCAAGGAGAACCATAGTCAACATATCGACACATCCACTGTCTGCTACAGAAACGACTCTATTAGAGAAAGGACTCAATTTTTCGATAACACCAAAGCACGTGCCAGTACTAGACATCATCGGTGCCGTCAAAACAACACGTTTGAATCCAACACAAGCAGAAAAATTTAAGTGGAAAATTAGAAGTGCTCTAGAGAAGAAAAGAAAACAACACACCAACATCACTAAACATGAGAAAAAAGCTCTCACAAATTTACGGAAGAACAAATGCATTAAAATACTTCCAGCCGACAAAGGGGCCACAACTGTCATCATGGATGCCACCACCTACGACCAAAAAATTGAAGACGTCTTAAATCAAGGGAATTACCGCAGACTGAAGAAAGATCCGACAGCAAGCTTAGAGAGGAAGATCTATCAAGTCCTAAAACTCTACGAAAGACATCTCACACCAAGGATGAGAACGATGCTAACACCACACTACAGCAAACCGCCGCATCTATATGGACTACCAAAGATACATAAAAACAACATGCCGCTTTGACCGATAACCAGTTCTCGTAATGGACCCACATACCAGCTATCCAGATTTCTACTACCAATTGTGCCTACAGAAGAACAGCTCATCTTTTGTCAAAGACTCCAAACATTTCGTTGAGATTCTGAAAACAATACAGCTACAACCACGGGATCAATTAGTCAGCTTCGACGTAGAAAGTCTATATACTAATGTGCCAGTTGAAGAAGCATTGAAAATCATCCAAACGTAGCTCCGAGAAGATGAAAGAGCTATGAAAAGATGAGAAGAACCACGCTGCCGGTAGAAGGAATAATGAAGCTCCTAGAATGTTGCCTCAAGAACTCGTACTTTCAGGAGAAAGACAGATTCTTCACTCAAGACGAAGGACTACTAATGGGTTCATCTCTATCACCAGTAGTCGCCAACATATACATGAACTGGTTTGAATCCCAGGCCATAGAGAAATCAAAATTCAAACCCAAAACATGGCTTAGACATGTTGACGATACCTTCATAATTTTGAACCACAGTAATCGGCAACTAGACCTTTTTCTACAACATCTGAACAACTTCAAACCATCCATCAGATTCACTATGGAAAAGGAAAAGGAGAACTCACTTCCTTTTTTTAGACGTTCAAGTAAAAAAGAACAAGAAAATTATGGAAACGACTGTCTACAAGAAACCGACACACACCGGTCGATATCTCAACTTTGAATCCAACCATTCCACATCTACGAAGAGGGGAGTAGTAAAATCTCTAATCGACAGAGCGTACAGGTTGTCCAACACAGAGAAAGGGCTACGGGAAGAAATCAAAAACATTAGAAACGATCTAAGGCAGAATGGTTATGCAGAAAATATTGTAGGAGAGCTTTTACAGAAAAAGCAATTGAACACCATGGGATGGCATAGATACACATAAGGAAAGGCAAAAGACCGTCAAGATGACTCCAGTCAGTGATATCTTTGACATTTTCGTCAAAAAATGTAAATCTGCGCACTCTACTCAAAATATAACAATTGATAAAAAACTAGAAGGATTTCGCAGAAGCTGTAGTTTCCGCCAATGCATTTCAAGCAAGTTCAATAAGTACGGACTAAAGATATATGCCATAGTGGATCTGAAATTTTTTAGGCATGTAATATGAAGGTTTACGTTGGCATCCAACCAGACGGACCTTATTCTTTCGATAATTTTCCGCTGACTCAGAAATTAGTTGAATAAAATAGACATGCGTCACATGTAATTATTAGTTCACCAGTCTTTTCGTTTTCAGTTTGTGATTTATACCATTAATTTGTTATACAAACGTATTTAATGTACTGAGAATCTATGGAAAACAATAGTTACTCTTTGATTATCTATACATTTTTTAATAAAAAAATTTAACAGTCTTTACAAATATATGCAAAAAATGACGTGCGGAGTTATAGTCCGCAGTCAGTGACGTTATCAATAAATTGCGCGCTAGTAACAAAAAATTAAATAACTTGTGGCTACAAAAAGAATTAGTTTTATTGCTACAAAGCAATACAAAGTTTGACGCATTATTTTATTCTTTTTAGAGTTTTTATAATAACTTTATTCAAAAAATCAAATCTTAGAAACTCCTCAGTTACAGTTCTGTTTTTAAAAAAATTAATAAAAAAGATCATTTGGTATCATTACGTGTTTACCGAAATAAAATGTTCTAAATAAATAAGCACGTGCATTTTTAAATACATACAACGTTGTGTAAAAGAGAACGTGTTGTTAAAATAAACAAGTGCATCAAGTTGACTAGCTACCTTATCCGAGGACGGTATACTGTTACAGTGATAAATAAATTAATGTAACTGTTGTTTCTATTCAACTGTTACTTTGTTATTTTTTTTAGCTTATATTGTGTTTTTAATTAGGTTTATAATAATTATTAATTCTGTAAATAATTTAAATAAATTTGTTACTATGTACCAATCGGTGCGTAATCAATTTAAAATATTTATGTGTTTAGTTTTAACCAAAACACTAATAAACCATTTATGTGTATGTAAAGTTGCAACTGTAAACATTTTGTTGCAGGTACAATAACTTTTAACGTATTCAGTTTACCAAAACTAAGTCAAACTTCTATTTGCGTTACTTTTTCTTGACGTGTACTACTATTTTACGTGCTTGAATTGCAGATTAATCTTACTGTACCGGAAATAAACAAATACAATGTCAAATTAATTCACTAACACAAAAACAAACTAAAAACAAATTTTAATTTGTTTAAATAAATAAAACTTTATTTTAAGTAGATTTATTTATTTATTTTAGATGTTACGTTTCAATTGCAAGTTAAATCAGTTTACACCAAACTTTAATACTAAATTTGTTCTTTACAAACTGTAATTTAGATAGTTATAGCGTTTATATTTAATCCAATTAAAAGTTGTGTAATTGAATTGAAGCAATTATAAAACACTAATAAATAGAAAACTACTAGAGTAAATTTACAAACCAAACAATTAGCAACTAAAATAAAAGTATATAAATCTATAAAACAAATACAAAGTAAGTAATGTCTTACTGATACTAATACCAAATGTTTATTAAATTTAAATTTTTGTTAAAGATTATTTTTGTCAAATTTATAAATTTTGTAGATACTTTACAAACCTGGTATATTTTATATTTAAAAAATTAAAAAAAGAAAACACAATTTTATAAATTGAACACTGAAAAAGACTGTTTTCAAGTTTAAAGTAATTAATTAATTAATTATTATAGATTTTTATTATTATATTTAAATTAATTAGTCAAAGAACTCTAATATTTTCAAATATGTTATTTTAATAATTAATTAAAAATAATTGGCATATTGTTAGTAAAACAATCAAATTAGGAAAAATGTAATTTTTTATCGAATAAATTTTTAATCTAAGAATAGAGTTTAAAAAGTTCAATAATTGAAACTATTGTATTTAATTTAAAATCTAATAAGTGCACTTAAACTTTTTTTAAAATAAACATCAATTTTACATCAAATAAATTTTTAATTTAATACTAGAATTAATCAATAACTATTGCATTTAATATAAAATTTTGTTGAGTAAAATTAAGTTTTTTTTCCTAAATAAATATTTAATTTAAAAGTTCAGTTTAAATGAACGATATTAGAAAATTATATATTTTTTGTTTTGTTGAATTTTTTACTAAAAATACTCTTAAGTGAATGATATTTAAGTATATAACAGTTATTTTTAAATCAAATTACGACTGTTATATATTTGTTTCTAAAATGGTTTTTAATAAACATTTAAAAAAATCGAACGAGTAAAGCTCATTTTTTATCGATAATCTAACGAACAGATTATTTATAAGAAAATTTTTCTTACAAAAAGGTTTCATTACACAAAACGAATTATCCAACGTCTGCAAAATGCATGTTACATTTATGCTCCATCGCATGCAAGTAACAATAAAATAACTGCATACAATGTAAAACGTGTACAAGCACAATCCATGCAGACCAACCTAAAATTACATTGCCGTTTTCTCTCTAAATCGTTTGCTACAAATTTTAAATTTGTATTATAACCAATATTTATGTAAATGAGGTTTGCCAAATATATTATTTACATTCACAATACGTACGTAGCCGCAGAAATACATCTTTAAAAAATAAAAATTGTTTTTCTTTTATATGTACCTCATTAAAATGCAAATTTTGATATTAGCATTGAAAACTGTATTATAAACAATAATATTATTATCAAAAATTTTTATAATGTAAAACAATAATACAAATAAATAATCAATTTGTTTGTTAGTGTAAGTAAAATTTGTACTTAAATAAAGAGAAAGTCTCTATCTCTATTGTATACTTTATGTTGAAGTTTGTTGTGTACATGTATATATACATATATATATCACGTACACGCAGAAGCTTACTAAAGGTTTGTTTACGTCACAGTGATAAATTGGTAGAACTTTAGCAGACACCTGTCGGACACAGATTATTAACATGGATAATTACGATGTACACTTGAACGGAATCGACTATCTTCTTAGTAAGTACGTCAAGCTGATAATTACGCAAAACTAATATTTTTAATTTATAATTTCTAACTTGTTTAAAATTAACTCAGATTTTTATATTGTAAACTAAGTAGTGATAGTAAAAACGTTTTTAATTTAATACAAAATCGTTTTTTTAATTTGTTTTTTGGTAATATTAAAAACCAACTAACATTTTAGTTTATAAATTATGTAAAACAAAATTAAATCAAAACATTTCTCCCAATTGCTATTAATTAGAATTTTAATATTAATATTACGTTTTGTCATTATTTTGTTTATTTAAACAATTATTTTATTAAAGTTATAATCCGGTAGAAACGAGTCTTCTTTATTTTCGCTAAATATTAATTATTTTTGTTTTTACATAATTAATTAGAAAATATGGGTTCAATATAAAATTTTTTAATGTAGTTTGCAGTAGCTATGTGATGAATTAATGAATTTTATTTGTTAACTTGATACATACCTTATTCAATGCATGTCGAAAATAATATTGATTTACCTAACAGTTATTTTAACTTTTAGATAAAAAAACTTCAACAATAATAATGGTTTTTTAACAAATAAATATTTTCGGGTTTTGAACCGCGTTCCATATTTACACTTTTCACGAGATTTGTAAAACTTAGAAAGCTTACAAACTTTGAGAAAGTTACAATGTTTGACGTTTCGACAGTCATGTCGCTGTCTTCTTCAGAAAAACTAAAACTAAAAAAACTAAAGAAGACAGCGAATTTTTTTTTGATTTTTTTAAATGCTATTTACCAACAAAAATTATATTTCTTTGAACAGCGATAATTTGCTTTATTTTCTTCCATAAATACGCCTTAGCAAGCAACTAGGAAATTTTTGCATTGTATTAAAGATAAACTCAATCATGCACTTTGCTTTTGAAAATTTCAAAAACGATATAAAGTTTTTCGGGTTGTCTTGTCCAGTCCGTTGTAAAAATTGGACAATTTTCTTTAAAAACGGGTTTAAAAAAAACGGAAATCGTCAAATACTTATCTGGTTTTTTTTCTGTGTGCCTACACCAACTTATTTCCGCAACTGACTAGTTGGTAAAACAAATGTTTTCTTTTGGTAAACTCAAAAATTTTAATTATTTATTGTTACAGTGTATTTTTCCGTACGTAGTAGAAATATTAGTAAATTTCCAATATCAGTATAATAAGGAAATGCCTGGTTTCGAATATGCGACGACCACAAAAGTTTCTTCAAAAATTCAATTGAAGGCCAGGATAACGTTATAATTTATCTTTTATTTATATAATCGGTAGTATATTATTGCTATAAGTTGATTCACCATATTGTTATTTTTTTCTTATTAATTCGTTTTTATCATAGGTAGTTAAATTAAATAGAGTAAAATGTCAAAATGTAATTATGAGTTGTATTTGTTCTTAGGATTAAATTTAAGTTTTTTTCTTTTCCAATTGTCTTAAATTGGTGGCGCCCAATAATCAAATTTTGTTTTTTTTTTATTTGCCTTATCCTTAATGTTCCGGTCGGAAGTGAGACGACTCGATAGTTTCCGTGCTTACCGAGAGCAGCCGGAGTGTGTGAAACCGCTTAAGTTATAAGGACAGTCTCAAAAAAGAGGTTACACATAACTGACGCCCAACTTAGGCCCGGTTTTTTTTAAATCTCACTTCCAAAAGAGCATTAAGGTTTTAAGTTGTTACCGAATAGTTTTAAGAGCATATTCTTTTTATTCTTTATTATTGCATTTAATACTAGTTAATATTTTGTCTTATCGAACTATCTCAAAATGATGAAAGTTCATTATTTTACTACCGATAAATTAGATGGAGAGTTAACTATTCGTAATTAAGATCCTACTAGTCGTAAAGTTGATGAGAAACAGAAACTTCTTAGAGTTCAATTAAATTTGGAAAAACGTAACCTTTCTCTTGCTTCTTCTTATGCGCGTATTCCGGTCGATGTTCTTCAAGAATTACTTTACTGTCAAACTAAATTAGACAAACTTAAAACTTTAGTTCAAAGCTTTGAGGATAAACCGTTGTCATCTGAATATAATAAAATAACTACAAAATTTGAACATTTAGAACGCAGGTTAGATTACATGTCTAGCGCTATTGATGATCTTAATAAGCCTAGCTGGACTATTTTAAAAAATCTTTGTCTTCAATTAATCGAATCTCTTTCTGAAGTAGCTGAAGGTGACGAAATGCATTATAAAGATTTATTGTCTATTTTGGAACTTTCTGAACAACAAGGCACTAGTGCATCCGCTAATACTCCGCTTAGCGCTAAGCCTATCCCCGAAGATATTTTAAATCCAGTGTTATAACCGTCCCATAGCTCTCCACATACAAGTACTCGTAGGGTTGACTTCGATCTTTTAGAACTTATCCATCAATTTTCTAATCGTATACGGAACCTACAGTTATCACCAAGTTCTACTCACAATTTAGTTCCCAATGTAGTTTCAAATTCAGTTGGAGTTTCAAAATGGAATTTAAAATTTTTCGGTAACACCGCGAGTCAAGGTGTAAATTCATTTCTAGAACGAGTCGAAAAGTTAAGAGTAGCACGTAATTTGTCCTTTGAGCAGCTATTTTTAGAGCTGTTGATTTGTTTGACGATCAAGCTTTGATCTAGTTTAGATCCAGTCGTAATAAGATCAAACGTTGGAATTAAATTGTCACTTTGTTAAGAAAACATTATCTTCCTAGTTCGATCCAGAGTACAAGGTGTTGACGAACGTCTTCATACTTACATAACCATTATGATTAATCTTTTTAATCGATTAAACCAGATCCTCCGTGAAGATACTCAATTAAAATATATCAGAAAGAATCTGCAGCCTTATTTTAGTAGTTTTCTTGCGTTAATCCAAATAATAAGTATTAATTCGTTGATTGACAATTGTCGAGAATTAGAAGAAGTCAAAGATAGAAATAAAAAGTTTCCATTTAATTTTTCTACTCATAGCGTTCCTTTAGAACCAGACTTAGCCTATAAACCGTCTACATCTACAAAACGAGAAGTAAATTCCGTTACCACTAGCACTCTAAAAAATTCTTTTCAATTTCGTACGTCAAGTTTTGTAAAGCCTTCTTGTAATGTCATTTGTTGGAATTGCAAAGAAAACGGGCACAAGTATCATCGTTGTAATAAAGAACGTACTATTTTCTGTTATGTTTGCGGAACTCCTAACGCTACTTTTTCTACTTGTCCAAAATGTAGCCATAAAAATTCAAAAAAAGAGTAGGAGCAAGCATCGTGTTCAGCCTACAACGCTTGAACCTCGAAATACTATAAGCTGAAAATTTTTTAATGAAAAAGTGGTTACAAAAAGTTTCCCAATCTTATAAAACCTCGCAAATTAGATCAATGTTCTGCCATCATCATCAGTATAACAGAGCGTTTATTAACGTTCAAGTTAACAATATTCCTTTATTAACCTCGTTGGACTCCGGTGCTAATTAATCCGTGATTGGTAAAGAAGGTTTGTTTTTGTTAAATAAACTAAATTTGTCACTAAATCATTTTAATACCAGAATGACACTTCAAACCGCTGATGGTACTTGTCAGTTAGTCTTAGATTTAGTAGATTTATTTGTAATTATTGACGGTATTATAAAAGTCGTTAGTTGTATAGTTTCTAATACTATCTCCGCCCCTCTTACTCTTGGTGCCGATAGTTGTTACTTTTGTAATTTAAATACAAATCTTCGATCGGACACATTTAACGTTTCTAGTTTAAACCCTTCAACGAAATATATCTTTGGAAACGACGATCTTTCACCAGAACAATTTCGAACACTAGAAGTGATAATTAATAAATTTTAGAAGATTAGTGGTCCGAAACTTGGTCGTACTCATATGGTAACCCATCATATTGATACGAGAGATGCAAAACCAATCAAACAAAGATATTACCCAATGTCACCTGTAATGTTAAACGCTGTTAACAAAGAAGTCGATAACATGTTGGAATTAGTTATCCAAAAATCATTTTTGCCTTGGAACTCTCCAATTTTCATGGTCAAAAAGAAAAATAGTCTTTTAAGATTTTGTTTTGACGGTCGCCAACTAAATAAGTTAACAAAATGAGACGCATATTCACTACCTTATGTCAATGGTAATCTTGATAGATTACAAGACGCCCGTTTCTTAAGTTCTATCGATCTTCAGAAAGCATGTTGGCAAATTCCACTTTCAAAAGACAATTGTGAGAAAACCGCGTTTGTTGTTCCAAGCCAAAGTTTATTTAAATTTAAAGTTCTTCCTTTTGTTTTTAACAACAGCCCTCAAACTTTATAAAGAATGATGGACAATATTTTTGGTCCCGAGCTAGAAAATGTTTTTGTGTTTATGGATGACATCATCATTACCTCTAAAACTTTTTCCGAACATACAAATACCCTCCTCAAAATTTTTAATCGATTGAAAGATGTTTATTTTACGGTAAATCTAGAAAAATGCAAATTTTGCAGACCCTCTTTAACGTATCTAGGTTTTCTTGTAGACAAAGATGGTTTACGTACAGATCCTTCTAAAGTTGACGCAATCGTTTTATTTTCTACTCCTACAAATTCGACGGAGATTGAAAGAGTTTTAGGAAAGGCCGGCTGAGATCGGAGGTTTATTCTAAATTTTTCAAGTGTCGTATCTCCTATACTAGAAGTTATAAAAGGTCGACAAAAAACCTATTAAATGGAATGATCGTGCTGAATCTTTTTTTCACAAACTTAAAAAACTCCTAGTTTCTGGGCTCATTTTAACTAGTCCTGATTTCAGCAAACCTTTCATTATTCAATGCGATGCTAGTGATGTCGGCTTAGGAGCGATCCTGCTCCAAAGAGAAGGTTTAGAAGAAAAGCTTATCGCTTATGCTAGTTGTTTATTATGGAGTTCAGAAAGAAATTATTCTGGGACAGAGAAAGAATCTTTGGCTTGCTGATTTGGCAGTGAAAAGTATCGTCTTTATATAGAACTTACTCATTTTAAGATTATTACAGATCATTACGCCTTGCTTTGGTTGTACAAACCTCAATCGGTAGATTAGCTCGTTGGACAGCTAGAATATCTCAGTATAGCTTTGATATTGAACCCAGAAAAAGCAAATTTAATGTTGTACCCGACGCACTATCTAGAGCTCCTGTCCTTGTTGCTAACCGGTCGGTCGGAAGAGATAACTTAGGAGATTGTGCGACATGCATAAAAAGAAAAATGGTAAAAGCACCATTTCCGATACGAAACGAACAAAGGACAAAAAAACCGTTGGAAATAATTCACTCTGACGTCTGTGGTCTAATGAAATTTGTTTCAAATAGTCGTTTAAAGTGCTTACACACATTTATAGACGATTACACACGTTACTGTTATGGTTACTTCTTAAACAATAAGAATTAAGTTTTAGAAAAATTTAGAAGCCAAGTTGAGAAATATACTGGCAAGAAAATAAAATATTTGCAAAGTGATAATGAAAAATCAGAATACTTAAGTAAGCAAATGGCAGAATATTTAAAACAAAGTGGCATAATTAGACGTTTTTTATGTACTTATACACCACAACGAAATGAAACTTCGGAAAGAAAAAATAGATCATTAATAGAGAAAGCAAGAAGTTTACTGATAGAAGCAAACCTTCCGATGTCTTTTGGGCTATTAAATAACATTTAACTTTTCCAAAAGTGGGCTGGATACACACGATCAATACGTCACTTGTACATCTTTGGATCAAAAACATACCTTTTAAACAAAAACCTAAAGAAAAACAAACTTGATTCAAAAGCTATTGTAGGTTTTTTTAATCGTAGAATCTGATATTACAAAACGTTTTCGAATTTAGAATCCAATTAAAAACAATATTGAAATTACAAGAGATCTAAAAGTACTTGATAAAATGTATTAATTAGATGGCTCCAAAAACTATGACATCATGATAAATGAATTTCATGAAAAAAGGGTATAAAAAAACACAGTAAATGAACATTAGCCAGTAGAATCAAAAAACAATCCAGAACCTGGTACAAGTAAAAGAGGTCAACACGAAAATGAATATCAAGAAAACACACCTGAAGAAACCACAACAAAACGGAATAGAAAACCTCCAATTTGGATGAAAGATTACGAAATAAATTTTGATGCTGCCATGATTGCTGAATGTAAATCAAATGAAAATGATGAAGAAGAGAATCAAGCAATAAAAAGAAATCAAAGTTCACATTCAAAATGAAACCTGGGTTTTAGTTGACTAAAAGAATAATAGTAATATAATTGGTTCGAAGTTAATGTTAAAGAAAAAATATAAAGCGAATGGTGAGCTGAAAAAAAGAAAAACAAAGTTAGTGACTAAAAAAATTGCTCAAAGGAATGACACTGAATATGTAGAAACTTTTGCTCTAGTAGCAAAATTTAGTTCAATAAGATTTATGTTAGCTTTAGCTGCAGAACAAGATTTAAAATTGTACAAACTAGACTTGTCAACAGCATTTTTAAATAGTGAAATTCAAGAAACAATATACATAGAAAAGCCCAACAATTTAGAAAGTTACTTAAATGAAATATTGATTGAGAAAAGTTCAAACCCAGATAAATCCACGTATCTAAAGACTAAGAAGAAAAAAACTTTCAGGAAAATGATAAGGAAAAAGTTTGTTTATTAAAAAGAGCTCTTTATGCATTGAAACAAGCTGGTAGAAAGTTGTTTACAAAACTAGATCTAAAATTAAAGCAGTTCCGTTATAAATCATCAAACGCAAATCCTTGCATGTATACATTAAAGTAGGAAATAATAAAGTACTTGTAACAATTTATTTCTGCTAAACGAGTTCTGCTATATTCAAAATATACAAAACAATTAGGACTAAACTTCGTACGAACACAAGAAAATGTCACTAGATATCGTAGACATTTTCCGTAGACAAAAAATTTTGTACTCGATATTTTATTAAGTACGCGAACACCTGCATAAGTTGGAAATCCAAAAAACCGAAAACAGTGCCACTTTCAACAGCCGAGTACATATCATTAACCGAAGCTTCTAAAGAAGCAATTCATCTTAAGCAATTACCTTAGTAATTGTAATAATTACTTAATAGTACCGAGAAAAGAAATAACTATTTATAACTACAAGCTGCTGAAAACTTGAGTAACAATTCCATTGTGAGTTCGCGTTGGAAACACATTTTAATAAAGGAATATTTTAGAAAAGCAGTTCAAGAAGGAGATGCAAAAATAGTCTATAAACTTTCAAGTGATATGGATATGGATTAAAAAACAGAAAATAGCTCATGTAGTTTCATATGTATTGACTTTTCTGCATCGTAATTAAAGTAAACAACAGGAATGCATAAATAATATTTCACCAAGTAGTAAAAGATATAAGAAACTTCAAAACTGGAAAGTGGAAAGGATGCAAAAAAATCAAGAGTATGTATCATATTGGACAAAGAAAAAGGTAAAAGTTACAGAAATGGAGTTGTGAAAAGAAAAAATGCAAAATTTTATGTTAGACAAAATTATGTAAGGATCAAAAAAAAAGTTATTTATAAAAAAAATTTGAAAAATAATAATTACAATAGACATAAACATTTTAGCGGTTATTGATCCCAGTGTTTGCAGTGGCCAAGAATTTGTTAAAGTGTTAAATTGAAAATTTTAAACTATTAGGTTTCCAATGAAATAGAAAACGATTGGAACTTGCCATTCATTGACATTGTATTGACCAGAAAGGGCAATAAATTAGATATAAACATTAACTGCAAAGACACCAACACCATGCAATTTATAGCAAATGATTGAAATCATAGCCCACATAAACTTGCTGCTTTTCAATTTTTGATTTAACGATTACTGAATTTCCCGTTGTCAAAAAACAATTTTAACAAAGAATTAAAATATATTAAACATATTGCAAGATATAATGTATTTTCTAAATCAATAATCAACAATATCATTAGAAAACAGAAACATAAATTAAATATTAAAAATGTGACTACGTTACAAAGTATTAACAGCAAAAAAGAAAATAAATATGTAAAACGTTTGTATTATCCTACATATACTAGAGGACTCTAAAATCTTCTCAAAATTTGATTACAAAATAATAACAACTACTAACAATAATAACATTTTAGGTAACCTGAAAGATCCAATAAATATGTGCGATAAATCAGGAATATATACAATTAATTGTAAAGACTGTAGCCAAATACCTATAGACCACACCAAAAAACCCCTGAAAATCCGTTATAAAGAGAATTGAATTCATGTCAAATATCAGAGAATAGATAAATCCAGTGTTGCCCTACATATATTTAAAAATAATCATAAAATAGAAGATCAAATTAATTAAGAAAATAAACAATAAAAAAAATTAGATTAGAGACTTTGGAAATTTGTAAAAAAAATGTTACTGATAAAGAACGATGACTACGGACCGTTAGGTTTTTTGGAATTGTTTAACTTAGAAATACAAAGGTTCAATAACACACCATTTTTTCGAAAAGTGACAAACGCAAAATAATATTCATCAGATTGCTGATGTTCTTCGATGGAAATAAAAGACTCTGGAATTTCAACTACTGAGCTCAACATAACCCGTGAGTCATTAGGGACAATAATGAAGGTGTATAAAATCATCATTGCCAAATAACCGAGATAAGTTCTCGGCGATATTATTTAAAGAACCGGAAATGTAGGGTATGGTAAAATTAAATTTTTAAAATTCAAGAAACCATCTGCCAAATTTAGATAATTGTGAAGATTGATTAGAAAGTCAACGAATAGTGTCACAATCGACTTTAAAATTAAAATGTGAATTAGTAATATAATCCTTACATTTATCTAAACTAAGCATAACAGTTAAGGATTTGTTTTCAAAAACAGAATATTTTTTTCGGTAATAGAAAGTTTTCGAGATATAAAATAAACGAGAATAAATACCATCTTCAAATTTTTGAAGTAATACTCCGGAAATTCCGATGTTGCTAGCGTCATTTGTGTGAAATCAGGTGGTAGAAGAACAGGTGCCTCAAAAAAAGCTTTTTTAAGTTTGTCAATTGCAGAAATGTGAACATTAGTTATTTGAAATTTAGTGTTTTTTCTTCTAAAAAACGTCATCATACACAATTCCACATGGAAGGTTCAAATGTTTCAACTAACCAACCGGCTGTTGTTTCATCAATTCCGTAGGATAATATATCTTTGGCATCAGAATCACAAACTTTATCGTTAACTTCTCTGTCGTGTATTAATTATTCCACAGAAGTTTGGTTTTCAACTGCCTTGGTTAAAATAAAAGGCAACTGTAATATTTGGCACGTCGTCAGAGTGCTGTTGGATAGTGACAGTCATTGTGACTTAATCGCAGATATGCTGGCAAACAAATTAAAATTAACTAATTATAAAATCAATATAAAAATTTCTGATATTAGTTCCTCAGCAGTAATTTCAGATTCTGTGGTTAACAATGAATTAGCATCTATGCAAACGAGTTTCCAAACGACACTTGTTTTGGTTTAAACTAAACTGACGTTAAACAATCCGATAGAACATATTTAAGGCACTTTTAGTTTGCCAAGAGTTCCCCCACTTTAATATTGTCGCAGCAAAAAAAATTGAGAAAACGCGGTCATTATGACCATTGCGTGTGTTCTCCCGGGATAACTAAATAATTACAATTAATTTAGAATTTGTTTTTAAAAATAGGTGTAAAAGATGTCATGGCGGCCGGCATGTTAGCGATTTTTTAAATTGAAAATCAATACTTTTTTCCTCTTGTATTTTTGGTCCTTTTTTACTTGTTTGCTAGGAGGATAGGGAGCAGATTTCATTCTTTCTTGCACTTTTAAGTACTGGTCACCGGCAAATTTACGGGCGGGGGGACGGGACCAAACCTTCCCCGCACCCCCAAAAACAACAAACAGATGCGTGAATTCACAATCTGATTCGTTAGTTGTACAGTGGTAAGCGGTGACTCGTGCGCGTTTCGTTTAGTTTGTTGATTCGTTGTGTTAATTAATTAATTCATTTACATTGACTGTTCATTATTCAACTGAAGTGACATGGAAAAAAAGCGTAAAGCTGACGATACCGGTACCGCCGGTACTGTTTTGTCCTTTTTTAAAAGGAAAGAAACTGGATCAGTTTTACAAAGTGTCAAAGCGGTCGAAAATGAGAATGACCATTGCAGTATCAAAGACAAACAATTTGTTGCCAAGTTTTTGAGTAGTGAAGCTTCGTCGTCTTTAGCCAATACACATATCTCATTTCATCAGTCCTAACGACATCGGGCTGTATATTAATAGACAGGTTAGTATTTCATTAGTTACTATCACGGTGTAACTTATTATACACCGTGGTTACTATAAATAGTTACATAACTTTCTATTTTTGAATGTTTTTTATTAATTATTTTGTACTGTTTTTCTACTCACATAATTGCATTGTTATTGAAATCAAGGAATATTCGAGTAAATAAAACTGAGTTCCTATTAATTATGTTTTTTTTTTCATCAAATTTATTTGACATGCAGACTTGTTTTCAGGTTATGCCAAAAGAAAAAGAAAATTTGTTGAAAAATTTCTGGGAAGTCTGAAGAATGTTTCCACTCTCCTGCAACAAATTACGGCAAGCGCCAGCTGAAGTTTCAACACAACTGGCTAAAAACAAGAGAATGGCTGGTCTACTCGAACAAACTTGACGGTGCATTTTGCAAGTACTGCATGTTATTTGCACCTGCTGAAGCTGGGAAACAATGACTTCCACTAGGCAAACTTGTGCGCGTGAAATACAGTGATTGGAAACATGCATTAGAAGATTTCAACAAACACCAAATTATGACTTATCATGCTAACGCCAAGGTAGCTGCCGAAAACTTTCTTTCTGCGGGATCTAACAAGAATGGCATTATTAATTGCCTGGATAAAAGTGTAGCAAATCAAGTCGCAGAAAATCGGCGTCTTCTTACAATCAAAACAGTTACTTTTTGTGGAAGACAATGGTTACCTTTAAGAGGACACAGCGATGGAGGCCCACTCAACATTAACGACAATGAGGATTTCATTGCATACGAAGGAAACTTTCGTGCACTCTTGAGACTAAGACTTGATAGTGAGGATCAAGACTTAAAAAAACATTTATTGAAAGCTGGTAAGAATGCTACTTACATAAGTTCAGTCAGCCAAAATGAAATCATTTCATCCTGCAATGACATGCTGCTGTCAAAAATAGTAGCTAAAGTAAATAAGGCAAAATGTTTTTCAATTTTGGCAGATGAGACAACTCATATACCTTGTGTGGAACAGAAGTTTGTTATGTGCAAGATATGTAGACTTAGACTTTCTTCAATTTGTCCCAATCTTCGACATGTCTAGTAAAGGGATAAGTGAAGTAATTATAGGGAAACTGAGAGAATTTGGAATTGACACAGATAACTTATATGGGCAAGGCTACGACTGTGCATCTGCTATGAGTGGTGCTTTTTCTGGAGTACGGGCTTTAGTAAGAAAAAAAGTTCCAAATGCTCTGTACGTGCATTGTAGTAGTCACTCTCTTAGTTTAGCTTTATCTGATTCGTGTTGATTGCTTTTAATTAAAAACTGTGTGGGTACTGTCGAACAAGTGTATGACTTTTTTAATACGTCGAAGCGCCAGGCAATTTTGAGGAAACATTCTGATCTTCAATACGGTTCTAAAAGACTAAAAGTACTATGCCCAACTAGCTGGACGCAACGACACAATTCTCTAAATACATTCTGTGAAATCTTTGAAGCGATACTGAGATCACTTGAGGAAGTTTACAACTGGCCTGATGCTGATACATCAATTAACGCAAATCTCCTTTTGTGTGCCGTTCAAAGTGTGAATTTACTTTTATGCTTCGTACCATAAAAAAGTTATTTTCTTATGCCTTGCCATTGACGCAGTATCTACAGTCTGAAAACAATTATCTTGCCAGCGCTGTCACATATGCTGAGCACACTGTGAACAAATTACAAAAAATAAGAGATAATTCCGAGGAAGAATTTGCAAAACCATTAAAGTACCAAGGATGATAGGGCGCTAAACGACCCGTGAAAACGTTACCCATGACAGCCCAGAAACATATTTTAGAAGGGCTGCATTCATACCATTCATTGAGCATGTCATCGTTCAGAGAAACTCATAAGAAAATAAATGCCATAGAGGCTTTATCCTATTGTGAATTTAATATGTACCCATCTGTGCATAGGCTACTACACATAATGGCGACTTTACCAGTAACAACTTGTAGCGCTGAAAGGTCCTTTTCTACTCTAAGATATTTGTAAACCTACTTACGAAGCACCACCAATGAAACGAGACTTAATGGACTTGCAATTGTAACCGGCGGTAAAATTTGGTCGTGAATCTTTTGTAAAAGAACCTGTATTTGAATTAATTTTGGCTTAATTATAAGTGATTGAGTATTTCACGTTAAAGCATCAAAAACGTTTCACTCGTTTAATTTTATTACGTCAATTTAAGTTGATTTGTATTTAATAATTATTTCACAATTATTATTGGTTGTTTTTTTAAACGCATAAAGGTCCGTGCTCTTTATTACGATTTAGTATTTTATTTCTGGTTATTGCATTGAACTAACAACTTTATCTAATTTATGGTTTTCTTTGTGGAATAAAATTTGATACATTTTCTTAGCATCTACTTTTGTTTATTTTAAACCCATTTTCGAGCGCAAATGTTTTTGTATGGTGATTTTAGCTGAGTATGCGATTTTTATGGAAATATTCATACGCTGTGAGTACGTGACGTGACGCATATGGTGACAATATTTTTCATTTTTATTAATTTACTTTGTTTAGTGTTCCATCTTTTACAAAGATTTTACGGCGCAAGTTTGTTGAATTAAGTGGGATTACGAGGTAATATAAGGATAAAATTTTGATTTTGAGAGGATGGAGAGTTGGGTTGCAATTTAGAACATCGGGTATCGAGATGTAGTCAAGCGTACGGGGTGCCTTTAACCTACCGTTATGTAATACCGAGGAAGTGAAATAAATGGAACCGTGAAAATTTAATGTTGTGGTGGAAATGTTTGGTTTTCCAAATTCGTAATTTTACGGTTTAATGTACTTTATGGTTTCCAAAATTACGCTAACGTTCCGAGTTGGATTTGATATCGAAATATTGTGTTAAGAAAAAAAATCCAGTCTTCGCTTTCGTGCGGATTTCACGTTGGTATTAAAAGAAAATTCTTCCGCCGTCATTTCATTGTTTGAGGGTCCCACCGAATCTCGATCGACTGCAGAATACCTAGACCGTTCTGGAGTCGCTTTATCGCCTAAAATCAAAAGGTTCTGGAACCGCTGTGCCCAGCAGATTTCCTGGTACAAACAATTGAGTCAAGGTATTTAATAAATTTGATATTATCGTGAAGTGAATCGCGATGTAAATGTTTTAAAAGCTCTGAATTTGAGCCGACGTATTTACGGCTAATTTTAATATTTCAAGAAATACTTGAAGGTGTTAGTTTGCGTTAATTTTGCTTTGATTAATTAATTTTTTTTTAAATCAAGTCATGTTTGTTCATGACAGTTAATGTAACTCGATATAAAATGTAATTTTACAAACGCTGTGTTTGAAAACATAAAGTTTCGGACGTTTATATTTTTTTGTTTTTTTTTATTTGCGTTTTAGTTTAGTTATGCGGACATGGCCTTGAATTTTTTTTTATGTATTTGAATTATATTGTGTGAAAACTAGTTAACGCTTCATTTATTTTTCTAATTCTAATTTTATATATATATATATGTATATATATTCAGTTTGTGAATTTTTGTTTATATTTCATTTTCTTATTCAAGCTTGTTTGATTTCTATTTTTATTTTAATAAATGTTAATTGTTAAAATGTAAAGAAGCTTTTACTCATTCGGCCGTCGCGAACGTAAATTTTTAAGAGAATATTTCAAAGTCGAGCAAGTTACAACTCAATGTAAGTTTCAGGAGTTGTAACCAATCAGATGAGCTTCTGGGTTATCAGGGGTCCAGAAGCTGTTATCATCGTTACCTTAATTGGCGCCCTAACCGATTTTGAGTTTTTGCCCTATTTTATTTCAATTTCATTTTCAATCTCGTTTCCAAGTAATCACGGATTTTTTTTTTGAATATAACCCACCTCGTCTCCACTGAGCCCGGCATAACACCGTTTATG
This sequence comes from Aquatica leii, assembly GCA_035610365.1. Taxonomy (NCBI): domain Eukaryota; kingdom Metazoa; phylum Arthropoda; class Insecta; order Coleoptera; family Lampyridae; genus Aquatica; species Aquatica leii. The sequence goes on along the minus strand of CM069436.1, from coordinate 103,630,913 downwards.
TTACTGTATTTCAGACAAGTGCTTTTGTTTCTACTTTTGCATATGTACACAGAGACATTTCAGTTAGTGTTGAAGAAGTTTTCGACGAATTGGCAAAAAAATCAAGGAGAATAAACAATAAGCTTTAAAATTAACAAATCATATGTAATTCTTGTAACAGGGAATTATTAATTATTGTGGTGGTGCGTCGGTGTCGAGTTTATACTAGACTCAACGGTACTTCACCTATCTGTCTGACTTAAATAAATCAAAATCTAAACTAAAGTATCAAAAATATTCTTGACCCCCCCTATAGGCAAGATCTAGATACGCGACTGGTACTGGTTGCTAAGAAATATAAAAGTCAGCCCTCATTTGTTGTTTGATCAAATATTATGTGTATTGTAAATAAATTCTATAAAAATCAACCATTTTTCATTACAAACGAAGTGCATGCAAGAATTGCACAGTGTAAAGAAAGTACCAAAACAGTGCAATTAAAGGCGCTTCTGTATAGATCACTAGAACCAAATAAAGAAAACAACAGTTATTTGGTAATTAATGGCAAATCAGACTTTTTTTATATAAACAGTAAAACATCGCATCTATTACACGACTTTCCTATAAGGAAGGATAAAACAAAATTACATATTTTTTTAAGGTTATGTTGTCATAAAATTATTTTAAAGTGATATGTACACGTTTGTATTGATTTCCTAGCATGCTATAATTTTTTTGAAATTTTTCTCTTCGATTTCATTAAGATATAACCGAAATATGACAAAATGTTGTCACTAGGATTTTTGGTTCGAGAGTTATCGTGGGTACATCGTTACACACACTTAGACTCCCAAATTTTTTTTAGAAAAATTGTTGCAGGCAGGATTTGAAAGTAGATTATATTTGTAAATTTATATTAAATTTTAAATAAAATATCTAATAAACTGTTAATGTTAAAAACTTTGTTTTATTTGAATAAATTGTTAGGAAGAATTCTCTCTATAAGAAACTGTCAAAATAATTCAAATAATTTACATACGTACAAAATTGTATAAGACAAACTGTTAAAAATGGCGGATACGCCCACTTTCGGTTTTTTTCTAGGTCCATCTAATAATACTGAGAGAATATGAAAATCCAGCTCCATACCAAATTTCAAGTCACTAGGATTTTTGGTTCGAGAGTTATCGTAGGTACATCCCAAATTTTTTTTGTCAAGATTACAATTTTTCTGATTCAGCAGACCTTAAATAAATTATGCAAAAAAATTTTTTGAAAAAAAATGCGTTCGTTATACTTTCCTTATAGAAATTGATTTTGTTATAGTAATTGTTTAAATGACAAATAAAAAAATGTTTTTAAAACATTATTTTATATTAGACATAAAACTTTCACCATAAAACATATTAAAATATTTTAACGTTAACTTTTACATTTTAGTGAATTTTTTTTTAAATTTAGTTTTATAATTTAACAGTTTTTATCATTAACGGTGTATATTTATTGTAAATAATTAAACTCGCTACAACAACAATAAAATTGCAAGATAATAAAAAAAATTACTTAAAACGAATACCACAACAGACACAAAAGTTTTTACTTTATTTCTATGTCTATATACCTAAATTAGTAAAAACATTTTATTTTTAATAAAAAATAAACGTTAAATTATTTTCGTTTATTTAAATAATAATAGTGTACCACTGCAAGCTCAATTTTTGTTTGTCAAAAATTTTTATAAAAGACCACAACCTTTATTTAGATCTCGTTTGGAATGTAAAACCCCAAAACTCAATTTTTATAAATTGTAAATTCCAACGCAAATAGTTTTACTTTATAATAAAGTTATTTATAACATAGTACATTTAACAAACACACAACTACTCTGGGTCATATTTACAATTACTTTAATAGTTGAAGTTTGTAAATTATGGTCTGTACTGCAACACGTTTGTCATAATTTTGCATATAAAAATGATTTATTAAAAACTGCACTATTATATGCATTGTTATTTCGTGTGAGTTACATTTGTTTAACGTTACACTATGATAAATCGTTAAAACGATGCCTTTAGTCTCTACCATCATTTTAAATGCAAGATTTTTTAAACACACATTTAAGCTGCTATTAACATGCAAATAATTAAACATAATCCAGTATAATTACACCTTTAAAATAATTTCCTTTGTTATAATATTCTAGAAACGTTAATGGCAAATCCAAAACCTCATTATCACGCACCAAGTCCTGTATATCGATACGAGTTAATATCTAAATCGCCGTTACCTAATTAAAATGCATAAATGTTATAATGGTTTAACCCAATCCATACAACACTATCAACAATGATATTGTAATCCTTTTTTCTGTGACACGATGCTTAATTTTCTTATTTGCTTTACTTTTGTTAATCTAAATAATTCCTCTATTTTACCATAATATATGTAATAATAAACGTAGAAACAAATCTTAATTGTTATTCAAGGACAAAACAAACTCGAGCATTTTAACATTTAGATTTTTATCATTTGAACAACAATGCTAACCTACTATTTGCATTTGCTGATTTATTATGTTTTTATAAATAACGTTTTTTTAAGGTTGTTAGTAAGAAAAATATAAAGAATCTTTCAACCTTCAGTTTTTTTTAGTTTGGCGTTTACAAATCGAAATGGTGAACACATTTTTATTGCGACTTAAATTCTTACTAATTTAAGGCAATTTTTATACCTACAAGAGTCAAATAAATATTTTTTATTCAATTGTGTATTACAATAGAGAAATAGACAAACTCCCTAAAATTATGTGTTCGTTAACGTTTTCTTATGCATGTTATTATTACAATTTAGACTTCACAGAGAAAAAATTAGAAATTATAGTTTTTAAATTTTATGGATTTGCAATTGAAATCATTTTATGTTGTTAGTTAGAATTTGTGATTTGTAATCGAAATATGTAACTTTAAAAAAATAAAATTTGTGTTAAGTAGGTGACTACAACTAAAAACTATGCACGAATAGTAGTAAGTAAATGGCTATAGAGATAGAAACGTTAAAAGATGATTTTATACTCGCATAATTCAAATAAGTTTTGAATAAACCGCGCTAAAACCATAACGTATAAACATTGTAAGGTAACACAATACAAATGTCAAAAACTACTAGAATGTATTACTAGACGGCCGTTTCGCCTTTTTGAGACTCTTCAGCAGTGGGAGAACACACTACCGTGCTTCTACAAATGCATAAACAGTTTTATAGCTTTATATTAATAACAGAGCCAACTCATAGTATAAATTTACTATGCATGGATAACAGTAAATAAATGGCAATAAAGATATCAACGTTGAAAGCTTATTTATTCAAAACTTATTTAAATTACGCGGGTATAAAATCAGCTTTTAACGTTTCCATCTCTATATCTATTCACTTACTATTATTATATCATTTACAAAAAACTAACTAACACTGTAAATTTTACATAAGTATCTAATTGCTTTTTAAACTTATATAGTTTACTAGCGGACCCGACAGACTTCGTACTGTCAAAAAGATTTTTAATATTGCAATTTTTTGTTCCTACGTATTTTATAGTCGGGGTAAAAAATTCTTCTAAACAGAACCGTCACCCTGGTGATTACCTGGCGCATAGACAAACAAATCTGATGGTTTTCCAACACGGGAACATGCAACATACAATTGACCATGTTATAACAACCGATCCAACCTTTCATTGAAGATTGTGAGGTGGCAATCCTGGCAAGTCCAGCAAGTTTAAAAATTCCGGTGGATAGTTGACTACATCATCTTCGTTAGTAGCCGAATCAACTGATTTATATATCCTCGATTCGCCTAAACAATAATTTTACATTGCTGCAAAACCTTTGCCATTGCAGAGTTCTTCGAAATGTTGCAGGTTGGAGTTTCATTGCTTTGCATATTTAATGGCAATTTTAGTGCTGAATGGACTGTTCGACCACCTTCAAGCAAAGTTGCTGCAATTCCCGACAAAGCGAGTGCAATTTTATTTTGTGAGCGAATTGTTGCTAATAATATAGAAATCAAAAAAGTTTTTCCTGTACCACCAGGTGCATCTAAGAAGTAAATCCCGCCAGTTTCATCATTTGTTACTTTCATAAAAGTATTAAAAACATACTTCTGTTTTGCAAACTCAGTATATAAGGTTACAGAAAATCCAAGAAAAACAACACAATGTACAACCGTAAATTATTAAAAACGAAAAATATATGAAAATTATGAAAAATGTAATAAAAAATGCACGTCTTTATGTTTTCATTTTCTAACCGAACTGTTTTACATTTAATTGTTATCTTATTTGATTTTATTATTGAAATTAATTGATGTTTACTATATTGACATTCGTATTAATTAATAATTGCTAGTTTTAATGTAATTATATTTATATACATTAAAAGTGAGGTTAATCCAAAATAAATAATATAATTACGTCCACGTGTTAGATGTAATAAAAAAGATATAACCACTCACTTCTGTTAGAAATCCACTTGAATTATAATAAGTCTTTTTATTTTACCTGTCAGTTAATAATATTTCTACTGTCCATTTTTGATATAAAATATAACCTCTACTTACGATTTGGTGAAAGGCGCAGTTCGATCACAACACTATTAAAAATTCTTGATTTAAGTGAATATTTAATTCAGATTGTATAATAATCAGAATCAGATGCAAATTTTTTTGTAAATAAACAATGTAATTAGGAACGAAATTGTTTCTCATGTCACTGCGTCATTATTATTTCGGTTGTCAACGAGTGTTTTCCTAGCTTACGGCAGATGGCGCGGTCACTGGTAAACAGCTGATCGTTAAAAAAAATTATTTTCTCGCGGTCGCAGATATGTGACTGATGCAAAAAATATATAAAAACCATCCTTGATGCGGATTTTATATCATGTTAAAATTTCAACTCAATCGGTGCAGAACTTTTTGAGTTTTTGAAGCGTACACAAACCAACATAACATTTATATATATATATATATAGATTATATTAACCATATTAAAAATATACCTTATTTGCAACACTAAAAAGTATAAGCATCACAAAGAAAAATTTTAAATTCATTGTATTATTATTTAAAATAAAAACACAAAGTTACTCGTTCTTAACGGTTGGAATATAGAGGCTGTATCAAATTACGTGTTAAGTACAGGGATCTCGTTTATTATCAGAGATGGTTAAATAGACAAAAATGATCTCTAAGTTATGCCTAAATAAATTCAAAAAACAAAATTTACCCCCTCTATAAGGTTTCTAAAATATGGCGGAAAATAATAATATTAGTTTACTTTTTATATAATAAGGAGGTTAAGGCTGTTTTTTAAAAATGTAATTGTTATTAATATTATTTTTGAAGATTTTTAATAAAACAGCGTTTTGATTAAAAAACCATTTTTATTCTTTTCTCTTTATTTTAAAATCTGATTTTCTGGTGACGACGTTTCGCTTATCGTATATACGATTGACAAAATTTTTCAATAAAAGAAATAATAAAAACGTAAAAATTTATATTCAACTATGTTATTAAAGTAATAAGATGCTAATACCAAAACCAAGTAATAAAAATTTATAAAATTAAAAAATTTTAATTAAATGACAATCACAAAATTATAAAAATTTTAACTATGTACAACAAAGGTTTGAAAAAGCTTACAAGATAAGCGAAACGTCGTCACCAAAAAGTCAGATTTTAAAATTAAGAGAAAAGAAAAAAAAATGATTTTTTAACCAAAACGCTGTTTTATTAAAAATCTTCAAAAATAATATTAATTAATAATATTAGTGTTTTTGATTTTTACCTTTAAAATTGTTATTTGGGGAAGTATTTAAAAACTGAAAAAACTTTCTTAACAAAACTTTTTCTGCTCTTTCAGTTGATGGAAATAAATTTTTGTTATTGTTATTACTTTAGTTTATATCGATACCTACTTTTTCATATGGCAGCCATTTTAAAGTCTTATGCCATAAGATAGAGAAAAAAAATCCTGATTTGAAAAATGTATAACATGTTTATAAAAAAATCAAAAATAAGTAGAATTCAAAGAAAATTAATAAATAACCTAAATTTAACTACAATATATGTTCAAATTGACGACCATGATTTTCTAGACACACTACACATCTTCTCAAAACTTGTTCTGAAGCACGTCTAATATGAACCCTCAGACAATTTCTACATGCACTAATAATTTGCTCTCTTAGCTGCTCAATAGTGTTCGAAGTTACAGAGTACACTTGATCCTTAACGTAACCCCAAAAGTAAAAGTCTATTTGTGCTAGATCCGGAGACCTTGTAGGCCAAGGTATGTGTCCATTTGTTCCTAACCATCTGTTGGAAATTTTTGGTTTAAATAATTTTGGACAACTTGCGCATTGTGCGCAGGGGCATCGTCTTGTTGAAAATGAATTGATTAGAGTTCATTTAGGGGAATATTGTCTAGGAAACTGGATTTGTAAGAAAATGAGATACATATTAGAATTTAAATGTCCTTCATATATGATAGGTCCGATAATCAGATTATTAAATATCCACACTAAACATTTAAACTAAACTGAACTTTAGGTCTAACTTCTATCATTCTTCCTTCATTTTTTGTGGACCAACCTAATAAATTTTCAATCAAAACGGGTTTTTTTAAATTTTAAACTAATTTTTGATTTTTTATGAAAATGTAATACATTTTTGAAATCAGGATTTTTTCTCTATTTTATGGCATAAAACTTTAAAATGGCTACCATATGAAAAACAAAAGTTGGTATCGATATAAAGTAAAGTCATAACGATAACAAACATTAATTGCCATCATCTGCAAAAGCAAAAAAAGTTCTTTTAAAAAAGTTTTTTAGTTTTTAAATACCTCCCCAAATAAAAATTTCAAAGCTAAAAATCAAAAACACTAATTTTATTATTTTTTACTATGTTTCAGGAACTTTATAGAGAGAGTAAATTTGGTTTGTTGAATTTATTTATGCATAACTCAAGGATTATTGTTGTCCATTTAACCGACTCTCTATCTCTGATAATGAACTAGATCCCTGTACTTAACACGAAATTTGATACAACCTGTACATAACATCACAATAAACCATAAAACCATTAATAATTATTTAGTCAACAAAGAATGATTATAAAAATGGACGTTGCACATTATTACATTGAAAATTTCTTTTTACACACTCGGTATATTTCATATTCATTTCAGTTGGCAACTTTACATTTGATGTTATAACTGTCATTTTTGGAGAACCTAGCTTGTCATTTTCATCCCGTTAACTGCAAAATAAACGCAAGTAATTCAATGCTTGGCAGATTTTTCTAAAGCCAATCTAATCGTTTTGTTGTGAAAATCGAAAGTAAAATCAATGAGTGTTTATAAGAAGAATAGCTGAGGTATAATGCACTTTTACGTTTTACGAGTGAATTTGATTTTCTTTCTTCGTTTCAAGCATTTATGAACGTATTAGCTAAATCACGTGTTCAACATGTTTATTAATTTATTTGCTTTTCTTTAAGATTATTGTCGTGGTAAAAACTTTTTGTAAACTAGTGGCAATTGTTTAGTTTGTGGCCGTTGATGTCGGTTGTAGGAATTACGACCGAGCATATGTTTTTAGTTATCACAAATATTCGGTGTCATAAAAATGTCTAAGTTATTTAAGGTCCGAGTTTGATTTGCTGTGCGTCATTCTTACTCAACCAACAGTAATTTATATCAACTTTGTACGTTCAGGATAAATTTTTCTGTTGTATATATACTCTGTGACATAAAAAATGCACCAAAAATACGTTAGAATTTTTGAATCAAACTTGGCAAAAATGTTTAACTAGCGAAAGGTAGTAATTGATTAAAATTTCATTCACAATAATTCAGTAAGCATAAAAAAATTGACGTTTTACTTGTTACAATCGAAAGTATTGGGTATGGTTCTTAAGAGATTAAGTTGATTTCAGTATTGTTTTTGGTTGCAATTATTTTGTTTTTTGTTTGTTTTTCTTTGCGTTTTGAGACTGCGATTATACCTAGAATCCGGTAACGTGAAAATTATCGACAATTGAAAGATTTTGATAGAAGTCGCCTTATTGACTTACGTGAAAGTTTTTCATTTAGAGAAATTGCAAACCTTCTTAACCCTAACTAATCCTCTGTAGTGCGATGCTATCGAGCATGGTCTGGAAAAAATCAAAAACGTTGTAAACAAGAAAGCGGACGGCCAAGACAGATAATTGTGATTCAACACCGAAATTTTTGATTAATGGCATTAAAGCACCAATTCTCAAGTACAAGATTAATAACTGATCAGTGGCCTTAAAACGTAGGAGGTTCTGTAACCATTTGTTCAGTTTACCGTGAAACTAGAGCTTTTGTCTTGCAGTTCTATCGACCGCATCTTGTGCTTCCGCTGGCGGCTCGTCATCTAATGCGACGTTTGGAGTAAACGTGGAATGGCATAAAATGGTTTTCAGTGACGAATTCCAATTCTGCTTGGAAATGCACAATGCTTACATAATGGTCAGACGTAAACGTGAAGAACGTCGCAATGTGCAGTTTTTTGTTGAGCGGCATGTTCACCACACTGTGGGAATTATGGTATGGGATGCTATTGTTTATGGAAGCTGGTCGCAGGTGGTATACATCCGAAGCAATAGGAATGCCCAACGATATGTTGATAAAGCGTTATAGTTCCATATCTTTGTATTCCAAGGCATTCTATAAAACGCTTCGGAGTAGCTAACGTTAATATCTTGCCGAGGACACTTAGATTTTCCGACTTTTTGCCTATCGAACGTGTGTGGGACATGATGTGTAAAAGCATCAACCAATAAGCAAACCCTCCACAAAAACTAGAAACTCGGCATAAATTACAGATTACCTAGGTCAGGTGGAATCTATGCCAAGAAGGGTGCGGGAGTATGAAACCAATAGAAGTGATCCAACACATCCTTAATAAAAAATGTTTTTATCTTTTTGGATCAAAAATTCTAACGCCTTGGTGTTGCATTTTTATGTCACAGAGTATATTTACTTTGTAGTACAGTGTGTTGCCGAACTTGAGGGTTTAGTATATCTTCTGTAACTGACTTAACTACACATAATGTAATGTTGTATTTATGAAGATCTGTTGACCACATTTTACGAACTTTGATTCCAAAATAAATTTACTTCTTGTTAGCTTATACCTGTTCTACTACCCCAGTTCTGTATATAAGATCTTGTAGTTACCTTTGTTCTGGCATTTTTTTTTTAATCTGTTATAATCTGTACATTAAACTCAGGCTAATTTGAATTACCCACGCCACTCTCCGACATCAGAGCTGCCGTCGCATTCGCATTTGTGAGTTAAGTTTAAAGGTAATTAAACCATTTTAGCCAAGTGCACGTTACAAAATGTTGAAAATGGTATCTGATAAGTTTTTTTAATGGCTTAGCGTTACTCGTGTTAACATAGATGGTGAACGGTATTGAAAAGTTCCTAAAACTATAAAAGTCGTTTTTACTAAATTTTGTTTGCTATTAATTTTACTTGTGTGTTGTATTGTTTTAGTGTAACAAAATTAGATATATTTATTAATCTAAATTTTTTTATATAATTAAGATAAATTTAGTTTTAACATAGTTACAGTATCAACTAGCAATTTAAGCAACGGTCTGCTGAAATCAAATTTTTAGTTTGCTAACGCATTAAAAAAGAACCTGTAAAAATTTTACGGTTGTGACAACTTCAAAAAAATTTAATTTTAGGTCGATATTAAGTTTCCAGCTATTGAAGTTTTTTGTAACACTACTTTATAAATTAATAAAATACGTTGTTGCCAAGTTTTTTTGCGGGTCCTGTTGGTAACAACCACGTCACTACGGGTAGCTAACATGTCGGTGAGTAGGCGTAGTTTAGAATGCTATAATACATCAACAGCAAGGAAACATATGTCTTAATAACAGAATTAGCTGAAGGCTTTATAATATAATCGACTAAAAGTAAAATATTATAATCTTAGATACAATAAAAGTAACTAAGGGTTTAATATAAGTAATGACGACAAAAGCTTAACATAATTAAATATAACGGAAAGCTTGTTTTAAAGAAATACACATACCTACGTAACACAAGTGTTACGGACGAAATTTTCATTACGTACGCCTATGTATATTGACTTGAAATTAAATTCCGGTTTGGACGCCACCTACCGATCTTTACGCGTGACTGTCATTTACGACGAATTCTTTAACTTGACAACTGCATAAAATGGCCGGTGAGGCTTGCAATTAAATTTTCTAAGACCATCCACCGTAATGGGGACCAATTTATAAGGGTATTACGCTTATAATACGTTTGAGTCGTCACCGGGTAAGCTAATAGCTGTCATTTATTAAAACTCTGTTGTAATTTCTCGTAATTTGATAGCCGTTCCGCCACGTGCGGGCATCTGTTCCTAGTCGATAACTATTGAGGAAGAATCAATTTCGAATAATAATTTCGTCGGACGAATATAATCCGAGGCATACGATATATGGCTAAAATTTAATGTACCGAAGCTAACTACAATTGTCGAGATTCTACTCAGGCGGCAGATACCTGCGTAACCACCGTTTTTGTCAGGGTATAACAGCATATGACGACCGGGTTAGGCTTTATGTACTTGCGTTAAATATAAATAATCATTTTGTAGATTTCACTTTCGTGAGGAATTAGTTTGACACGACTTGCTATTTAAGAGTGTTTACAGGATTGTTTGCCGAGGAAAGCGCTTTCTTCGTACGAGTGAAAGTTCCTGTTTAGGGGTAAGTGATTGATGTATTTTATTCGTTGTCAGAAAGGTCATTCACGAAACTCTTGCTAATATTTGTGCGGTAATTATTAATACTGTTGTTTACCAGTTAGGTAGTAATTTTTTTTTCTTATTTTGAGTTGCGCATGCTGTGTACTACCAACAAGTAATTAACGTTAATGCTATATTAATTTCGCAATTAGTTTCGATGTTTTATTATCAATAAGGTCATATTAGTACTTCCTTTGTATACTTTGCCTACGATGTATTACCACGACTTGTTACGATAGGTTAATATTACTGTAGTAATTTATTATCACTGTGTGATTGTCTATAATGCCATATTACTAATTATTTTGTGTATTTCGCATATTGTACACGAACCATATTTACTACGAACTATTCTTTGCTATTTATTTCACTGTACTTTACTGATGTATTGTGTGTTGCCAATACGACTGCCATCTCTGTAATGAGAATTCAATATACCTGTGATAATCCTACTATTGTAAATTAAAGTTGTTATTGTGGTTATTTGCTCTTTTATGACAACATACCTTCCTCTGTGACTCGTCTTTAGTTAATAACCAACGTCGACTACTCGAACAGCCGAGTATAGGGTTACGAACCTAACATCGTGTTACAAGTGTGAACCGTTCTGTCCTGAGCAAGATAGAAAAGTTACTTTGGATCAGCTCTGGCGTCCTTAAGCATATTTACTGTTTTTTTGAACCTCCCCTCATCCCGACTATTGTAAGTTGGCCGTGCAAGGTTCGTAAAACCGAAAAAGCTTGTAACAGAAGTTATAAAATTAAACACAAAGTCGAAGTCAAGGTCTGTTTTCTGCAGTAACCTCTGAAATCATCCAACTAAACTATTTATATTGGATTAGAAAGGTTAGACAGGTGTAAAGTAGAACATATTTCTACTTTTTATAAATAGATTTATAGGAAACGACTCCAACCTTTTCTTGTTGCTTTTGCGTTTACTGAAACGTTCGAGAAGTTATTCGCAACTTCGAGAGCCTTTGCTAGGTTTTCTAGAACGTTCACAGAAGAATGCAAAACATACGGGAACGTTTTATCACAATGTATTAATATCGAAGAAACAAATCGTAAGTCAGTTATTTCTGTAATGCGAAAACAGCAGTGTTAAGAAGATTATTCAAGTGGAAATAAATAAGTCGTTAACGCGTGTTATAAATAAATCTAAAAAGTACGTGATTTTAGTGTAAACAAGTGTGTGAAGCTATCCGCGGACTTTATCTTATCTTCGTGTAAGTGATAGTGTTATATATAAATTATACTGTAAGTGTTTTTATTAAATATCTTTAGAATTAATTAGTTCGGTTAGTTTAAACGTGTATATGTTTTTAGTAATTTAATAAATTAGTTTTAATAATAAAATTCGTTACACTACTATAAAATAAGTCAAATTTTGCTGAAAAATAACTTGTTTTAATGTGGCACGATAAGACCAAATAGAAAAGATTTTTCTATATACTTTTAGGCATTGATAAGTCGGTGAATATGATCCAATCGGATTCAGTTGTTGCCACCAACATCGCCGTGTACAAGTGGAAAAATCTAGGCACAAAATGTGTTTCAGTGGTAAGCAATTTGCAAAAATTCAGAGAGATAAACAAAAAGGCGACAGAAAAAACGTTCCCATATGAGAAACGTTGATCTATTTCATCAAAACAAATCTGCGTATGGTGCAGAATGAATACCTTGCAAACGGTGGTTATATTATTTAGTTACTTTCTGGATGCCGCCATAGTCAACAGCTACGTTTTGTACAAGTTTAATATAAAAAAATTGCAAACAACAAAAAATATTATTAATAAATTGATTAGTATCTACAATGAGAATAAACTTTTAGGAGAAAAACCGACTTCAGCAAATTTAGTAGAAGTTGGTTTTTAGTTACTCATAAAAAGAATAAGAAGAAGATGCGCTTAATGCAGTTCGACAAAAAACAAGTGCGAACTGATATTTTCTGCTAACAGTGTAATGCAACCTTGTGCCAAGATCAATGTTTTTATGAATACTAATAAAACAATAAAAGTTAAAATGTTTTGTTTTGTAATGTTCATCATGATTGGTACAAAATTTCTATTAGTACAAATATGCACCGCTACCCAGCACCGTAAGATGTTTGTCATAACTCCTACTAGTACAAACATGTACCATATATAAAAAAAAGTAAACAATGCGCATATTACTAAAAAAAAAATTTTATGTTAAAACAATTGAATTTTAACTTCAACATTTGTTGACAAGCGGCCTTTTTAAAAATGAAGTTTTTTCTACATTTAAAATGCCATTATCTACATAATCTACAATTTCTAAATTGACGCATTGTCTATTAAAGATTAATTAAAGGTCAAATTTTGACGGCACGGTGTGTTTATTTAGTGGTAATTTTAATAATAATATTTTTGCATTAATACAAATACTCAAAAAAATTCTTAAGAATTGTTACTCGCTAAAGTTAATTAATCGGTACAGCATAGAAAATTTCAATGTACTTTAAGCATTTTTAAAATTCTAATTTTTTTTTAAATTTTGTCACTCTACATGTAAATAAACCTTTTATTTTGTGATGTTTTTTAAGAAAATAAAGTTTACTTACCCTATACATAAATTATCATACATTTGTAACATAACAGTTGCAACATAGTAGAAAGTTTGCACGGTATTAAAGTTTATTTAAAATAATGCAAAAATCCAGAAGTGCAGTACTTACATTTATATGTTTTAAATTAAATAAACAGTACGCCACTGACAATCTGTTCGATTGTGAAACAGACTATTTATGTATTTTTCGTTTTTAACGTAATATTACTGACGTTGTTTTAGTTCATATATTTACTATTTTTCTTGTATTTTTTACACATAAATATAACATGGTATTGATTTTATAATCATGTTTACACCTGTTGGTTTACGCATAATGCTACAAAAGGATGTCTATTTTTTTATATTAAAGCTAAACATTTTATTATACCATTTTTATTTAATACAAAAAAAACAGTCGTTAATTATAAATTACGATAAACAATTTTGTACTACATAAATTCATTTGAAACCACTCAATTCTAAAAGTAAGTTGTTAAACAATTAATCAAAGTAATTAAAAAAAAATCTTGAGTAAAATCAAGAAAAACTTTGTTAAAACAAAAGAAATTAGTAATTACTAAGAAAGCTCTGTAAAAGTTACTTGGCAGAAAATTCAAAGTTATTATCTTAACGGAGTTTCGATCAAACAAACTTAACGGACAACCTATGAGTTCAATAAGTGTTATTTGCTTGGCACAAACTTTCTTTCGTTTATTAGGCTTCATTCGATATAATATATTTGTTAGATCAAAACAAAAATTGTCTAACGTACTGTATTAAATAAATTCTAATCTTAATATCGTTTGGATAACAAATTAATTTTGTATGTAATATGTATTAAAGACAAACTTAAATATAAATTTTTTTGTTTAGTCTAGACAATTTTTTTTTTACGAATTTGCAATGTTTTTAGAAGTCAATAAGTAAATTTAATAAAGTTAAAAAAAAGTATAGATTTATTATTAGCACGCGAATATAATAAAATAGTATATTAGTTCTTAACTTTATTTATGTAGTTTCAAAGAACTACAAAAAATTGTATGAATTTTTGTTCGGCTTCTTTTATTAAAATTCTTTTTACTTAAATATAATGTTCGAATAATAATCTCAATTATTTACTTTACAAAGTCTAATTTTGTGCAATAGAAAATTTTTTTGTGTAATTTATAAGTTTTACTAACTACTAGCTGTCAGATCAATGTATTGACTTTAGTCAATGTTAAAGTCATCAGAATAATAATGCAAACCTCAAATATTTTCAAATTTAAAATTAGAAAACAGGCAGATACAGATAACTGTTACCAACAGCAATAAATCGAAAATCGCTGTTCTGCAATTTTAAAACATATAATGTAAATAAAAGAAAAATATACGTGGCGTTTCTTAATAAAATACTAATATCTAAGGTTATTTTTGGATTAATTTAAAACGAATCTTGTTTTTATGATATCTTTGGTATGATTTTAGATATTCTTGTAAAACGGAGAACGCATCTTTTATTCATCAAAAAATATTTTCTTCTGTACAACATAATTTTCTGTGTTTGCCAGTGGCAATCGTGGAGATTTGCCCTAAATTAATTTAAAATTAGAAGTAATACGCAACTACTTTTTCTTAAAGCAAAAATTGTTTTAAAAATTCTCATTCATTTCTATTGTCCCTAGTTTTTTTTTCGATTGACGTGCGGTTTTTGCATAAAAAAATAAAATCCATTCATTTGCACGTAGTTATGAAATTGGGTATTATCGAGCAGTAAAAACGTATCTAGTAGGTAAGAAACAGATTTCAATTTGCATATATATAACATAAACAATTTTGACGTTTCGTTTTCCAAATAGAAATATTCTAGATGCACAAACATTTTCAACGATGCATAGAAAGTTGTGCGAAAAGAAAAGTTTTGAACCAAATAATCATCTAAAAGTAGTACAAGGTACTGTAAGAACAGGCCCGCGCCGTACATGAGGGCAAAGTTGTGTGGTGCACGACGGCGCCGAGAAAAGGTACATTTCCTATGATGCGGCAAACGCATGCGGCTCACGCAGTGCGTCTGACGCAGTGCAGTGTACTGATACAATGAAAACCAATGCAAACGTGTTTCTACATGCGTTAGCATGTCTGCGCGGCTCTACTACTTTCAGAGCAGTCCAAACGCAGACGGTGAACGTTCAACAGCAAGAAATATGAGTGAACAAGCGAAAATTCTGTTTCAGTTGCCGAAGACAAAAAACTTGTCGACAAAGTGGCGCAATTTCCAATCTGGCAAGTCCGGTGTAGAAGAATCAAACTGCCAAAGACAATGCGTGGAAAGAAATAGCAGAATATCTTGAAAGATCATGTAATAAAAGTTATCATTAATTTATGTTAGTGTTTAATGCATGCTAAAATTAACAGTAGTAAGCTAAAATATATAAACGTTGTTAGGTATTACACTTATTGCGTTCTATTTACATAATGACTTTGCCACTGTAGTGATCCTTCACGACTATTAAAATATGTAGTAAATGAATCACGTACAGCGAAGCCATCACTATTTGCAAAACCACCTCCCCTTGCAAGTGGCAGTAGATTTGTAGCTGGCGGTGCTTCAGATGGGTCTAGCTCATAATACGGTTTATGTCGATCTTCCAGACAACCATCTCTCAGTAAATTATGAAGACAGCAGGTTACAATAATTAAGTTGTCAACAGTTTCTGATTTCAAGGCAATCGGCGTGTAAAAAATGCGAAACACCTGGCTTAATAAACCAAATGCATTTTCCGACACCCTACGAGCCCTAGACAGACAATAATTAAAAATACTTTTTTGGTGATCCAAATTTGTGAGAGGTCGGGAAAAAGGTTACTGTTATTTGTATGTAACCGAGATGCTTCATCGCCTACAAAAATATGGGGCAATATCAAATCAGAATTCGGTAGTTTACATGGTGGACGAAACATTTTCTCTCTTCTACATTCTTTTCCAAGATTGCTTTTGTCAAACATTCCACTATCACCTTCCTTATCATACGAGCCGACATCAATAAATATAAATTTATAATTACTATCAACGACAGTAAGCAAGACGATCGAGAAAAATTGTTTATAATTAAAATAGAGCGAACCCGATCGTGAGGGACAAAAATGCGTACATGCTTCCCATCAATCGCTCCAACACAATTTGGAAAATCCCATTGTCGTCTGAAAGCCTCCGCTTTTCCTTTCAAGTCATCTGGTGTGAGTGATGGCAAACAGATGGGTGTTAATTTTGTAGACAGGGCCAACAAAGTTTTCTGTACAATTTTGCTAATATAAGTGACAGTTATCCTGAATGCAAATGAAAGGGAGTGAAAGAATTCACCTGTTGCCAAAAAACAAAAAAAAGTAATTTATTGGACATCACTTTTAAAAAATATCGGACTATTAAAAATGATTTACTTTATTTAGTGGTTAAAATTTTACCAATCAAGCAGCGAGTCAAGTAGCAAGTGACAGGTATTTGGTATATGGAAGTAAAAGTAGTAACTGCTCAATTACAAATGACCGACATTAACTGTCCACGTACATTGTAGTGGAAGATTGTAAAAAAAGATGGAGGAACATTAAAGATACCTATCAGAAACGGCAAAGAAAAGGAAAGAAAACAACAGGAAGGTCTGGTTCCACAAAGTCGAAGCCATGGGCGCTGGCCGGTATGCTAGCATTTCTAGGAGCGACAGAACACAAACGCGAGTAAGTTGACTTCATTCTGGATTTTTACGGAACGGTTTTTAATACTACATATATTGTTTATTTACAGAACTATGACAAACATTACTATACAAGATAACGACATTATGCCCTTGCTAGATGAAACCAGCGTAGACAAAGAGTTTCTACTGAGACAGTTAATAATACACAGGCCTCACAAAATATCGAAAATCCTGTAGAGCCCATACAAAATCGTAGTTCCTGGCGACCACCAATCAAACGTCAAAGGCATAATGATAATATTATACAAATTATGGAAATGCGCAGCAAAGAGAGGCAAGAAATTGTTAGAAGTTTACAGGCAAAAGAAGATGACATCAATTTATTCTTTAAAAGTATTGCGCTGTCGGCGAAGAAGTTAAGGCCCGATTTAATTAACGACGCCAAACTCATGTCCTTACAGATGGTCTTCCAATTGGAAGTCCGCAATAAACAATTAACCGGTTTGCCTCACATTTCACAGGACCCAAGTACCTCTTCTAGTATGTATTCAAGTAATCCGCCAAACTCAAATTCGTATGATGAAACTGACTACACCCCTAATGCCCTAAGTTACGAAGCAGTGTTTGAAACGTTGTAATATTGTAGGAGTATTAGCACTGTAGATGTATTGAGTATTACAATAAATATCATTAATAGTTGAGCACTCTATGTATTTATTTAACATACCTTAATGTTACAGCTAACTTCTCCTCTGGAGTGATAGGGTATGGATATCTATTTGAAGAATTTTCTTTGGTATCATCTTGTATCAGTTCATGTATATAATTGAAATGTTCAATATTTAGTCTAAAGAATTCCCGAAATTTATTATCGTCTTGCAATAAATGCCTAAAAAATCTTCTTCCCGTCTTGTTCTATATATAGGGTGCACGTTTGCATTTCTGTTTTGCAGAAATTGTTGCAGGAGAAGTTCTTCTTTATCAATTTCTTCGAGCATTACGTATTGCAGTAAATCACGTTTACTCATTTTTTAAGAGAAACAGTCTACGCAAAGTGGAGAATCGCATACAACTGACGTTTGAGCAACAATGCGTCTGCCGTATACGTCAGACGCACTGCGTGAGCCGCATGCGTTCGCCGCATCATGGGAAACGTACCTAAAGCCTCAAACCTCAAAAGTGAAAAAAAAATAAAGCAACAAACAACATTGTCAAAACAAAATTTATAATGATAAAAAAGTCAGTAAGGAATTGCTAGCTATTACATTGTTTTTTATTAGTTTATTTTTTTATTTTTACTTTTTGAGACGAGGGAACCGAATTACCGCTCGAAAATAATATATTTTTCAAATAAGAGTACGCAATAATAGCATTTATTCGATCGAATACGTAACATGATAACATGAATTGTGTAAAGAAATCTGATTTTATTTATGTTTGAACTTGAAATTTGGCTTGCAACGAGCCAACGAGCTAACAATCGTTTTTTTCCTGTCTGAGCTTGCAATGAAACGATAATTAACTTAGCAAAGTAAAAAAGTGCATGGGGTAAAAGATATTTGCATTTGCAACTTTAGTTTTTTGTAGTTTTACAGACTTTATAGTGATGTGTTTTGTGTTGTGAATTAAAGTAAGTTTATCTAAAATTTATTTTTTATTTTGAATTTATTAAAACATTAAAAGCCAAAAACTTGCATCTCAAAAATCCTTTTATATTTGATTATATAAACATCATTGTTAATTGAAGTTAATTCAAACAGAATCATTGATAAGCACTAATATTAATATTTATAAAAATTTATAAATTTTAAAATAACTTGAAATAAGTAATGTTGAGATAATACTTTCGAGTTTGAGTTCGAGACGTCGAAACATTTCCATTTTTGATAAATAATTTTTCAATTTGTTTACTTACGTATTAATTCCTTTACATATCAGAAAAAATTGGCTGGATACAAAAATTTGCTGAATAGAAGAAAAAGAGGAGTAGAACTGGAAAACCATGTCAAAATTACGCATTTTATTTCAAAACCCGAGTCTACTTTGCTAAATATTAATAACAACAATAATACAGCTGAATCCCAATATTCTGAACCTGTACTTGAAACGAGTATTAACAAGAAATTGATCTTCTAGAAAGCAATTCATCAACATCTTCAAGTTCCGCTGATAATGAGAAACCAACGCCTTCAAAAATTACCAGAACGGAAAATATGAGTCAACTTTCAAAAGATGCTGCACTATGGTCAAAGAAATTACTTCCTAATAATATTCAAGTATTAGTAGAACGTGGCCCTGCTCATTATCAAAACAAAAAAGATATTTATTCAAGAGATAGTTCGGAGTCGGGGCGTAAGTTTTCCAATAGTTACTTTTTTAGAATTTTACCCAACGAAAAAAATTGAGCGTTTTTGGTTGTTGTATTCCGAAACAAAAAATTTACTTTACTGCTTCTGTTGCAAAATTTTTAATGACAGCGATTTGAAATCTATTCGTCTTAGTGATGAATCTGGTTACAGGCAGCATTTAAGTGAAAGTGAAAAGAGCAAGTTACATATCGAAAATGTTCTAAAATTACTGGATTTTTCTAACCGTTTTAATAAAAATGAAATAATTGATTCTGAAACTCAAAATGTAATAAACAGAGAAACTAAATACTGGCAAGCTGTTATAGAAAGAATTTTCTACGTGATTCAGTTTTTAGGTCAGCAAAATTTAGTTTTTCGTGGTAGTAGTAATAAGTTGTTTAAGAAAAACAATAGTAATTTTTTAAAATGCATAGAAATGATTTCCAAACAAACAAATTTCAGTTTCTATAAGATTTGTTAATTTAAAGAGCACGAGAATTAGTATAGAACATTTTTTTATTATTTTGATGTGTCGGTTGAAGGCTTGACAATTTTTTTTTTGCGTTACAGAAAGAAGGCTTAAATATCAACGATTTGCGGGGTCAGGGTTACGATAATGGGGCAAATATGCGTGCTAGGCATAATGGTCTACAAAAAAAAATTAGATTTTAATCCGCGAGATTTCTTTGTTCCTTGTTGCAATCAAACCCTAAATTTAGTCATATGCAATAACTCCTTTAAGGTATCAACTTGGAGAGGTTTATGATGCTCTCTTTGAAAAAAGCGAAGGAGAATAACGTAAAAAAATTGGCTGCATCGTTGGCCAAAAAACTGATTTTTGAGTTTATTTGCAATCTTAAATTGTGGTATAATATTTTAAGTAAAGTTAACATTGTTAGTAAAATTATTCAAAAACCGAACTTTGATGTTGCTCAGTGTTGTAATCATTTAAATAATTTGAATAATTTTTTGAAAACTTATCGTTCCGATGAAGATTTTAACCCTTAACTACAAAGGTAGCGTCTGAACGACGCGACGGCGTAAAAGCGAAATACCTTAATTTGTCAAAAACGGTAAAGCCCACAACGCCGTCACCTCATGTATTCCGGACGTGATTGGTGGTTGATCGGTACACGCAATATTAGATATCTAAGACTTGAAACAGGTCAGTTGCCTAGAGATCTTCTAGCTGAACAGTTTGATAGATAGTCCGGGTATACGTAATAAAATCGTTTGGAAAGTTTTCGCACAAATATGGCCGGACCATCAAAACGAGTTCGATTTAGTGATGTAGATTATAAGAAAACACTTTAACAGTGGTATGATAAAGTAGATAGTGATGCTAGTGATATTAACAATGTCCTAGAGGAGAATTGAAAAACAACAAATAGCAATTAGTAGTGATGAAAGTGAGAATGACGAGCTGTTAATAAATTGTGTACAATATTTTTATGGCAAAAATAGAAATATATAGAACAAAGCTGAAGTACTTCCATCATCTCGTACTTGTAAACATAACATAGTGATGAAAGTGCCTATTTTGAAAGTCAAATCTCAAAGAATCGGAACACAAACAGATCCATTATCAGTTTGGCACATGTTATTTAGTGAAAGCATTACAACAAACATTATATGTTGGAAAAATAAAAGCCAAAATCAGATCCAATAGCATAAATCAAAATAGGACTGAGCTAAAAGATCTTGACATTGTTGAATTTTATAGGATGCCTTGTGTATACCTCAATTTTTAATTCGAACCATGAAAATCTACAGACCCTATTTGCAACGGATGGCACCGGACGGGAAATATTTAAGGCTGTAATGAGTCGTGAAAGGTTTGGTTTCCTTTTTTCATCGTTACGGTTTGATAATTCCGATGATCGTGATCGATGCAAGGATGAAAATCATTCAGCCGCAGTATCAGAAATATTTAAACAATTTATTCAGAATTGTCAAAATTTTTATGGAATTGGTGCATCTGCAGGTATAGACAAAATGCTTGTAAGTTTTTGGGGACGATGCCAATTCAAAGTTTACATGCCGAACAAACCCGACAAATATGGACCAAAAATAATGTTCCTTACGGATGCCAGAACTATCAACTTGTACAACGCGTATATATATTGTGGCAAAGACACTGATGGTATTGGACTTTTACCCGAAGAGAAAACGTTTTCGAAGCTATCACAATCCGTAATAAGACTTGGTAAACTTTTATTCACTACCAATCGCAACATAACGGCAGACAATTTGGTTTTCTTCAGTAGAGCTTGCCGAATTATTCTTTTTAAAGGGCCTTACGTACTTTAACACATTAAGAAAAAATAAAACAGATATTCCTAGTAAATTGAATAGTAAATTTTTACCCAATAGAAAGTGGAAAATACGCTCTATGGATTTTAAGAAAATTTGACCCTGGTATCTCATGTGACTCGCAAAGGTAAAGCAACACTTTTAATCTCTTCAATGCATAATACGATTTCCAATGATATTATTAGTAACAAACCGGAGATCATTGAATTCTACAATACGATTAAAGGTGGCGTTGATGCCCTTGATGAAAAATGCGCTAAAAGTACCACAAGTCGTGGAACGTGTAGATGGCCTACGGCAATATTTTTTCGTTTGGTTGATATAACTATTGTTAATGCATATATTTTGCATCAGGGTTATAAAGATAATCCAAAAATATTAGACAAATCCATTTGCAAAACAGTTAGCCAAACAACTTGTCGAAGAGACGAACAGCTAACAAACGTATATCTCAGGAAATAAGGGACAGTATCCGTCGAATCCTCAGACTTCCTGAAGAACACGAGCAGGCAGGTGGCAATTGAGATACATTAGAAAAAAGAAAATTATGCCATTTATGTCTACGAAAAAAAAACCCCATGACAAAATATCTGTGCTTCAAATGCAAAAAGCCGGTATGCTTCATTGTACGAAGCCCGTCTGCGTTGTGTATTATTTTTTTTTAATTTTTCACTGCTTTCTTAAAAGTGTTTTATATAATAAATGCATAAAAATTATAGCAGGACACTTTTTTTAGTTTTAAAACGAGACTGCCTCAGATTTGAACGACACTGAAAAGAGCTGGCGTTGTCATTATAAAATTCATAAGTGTTTTAAGTAACTTACTCATTAAAGCACATCCTAATACTTTAAAGATTATCTAACAATACCAGCTACAAAATATATTTAAGTCTTTTAAGGCTTTATACCGCAATATTTGTAGTAGTCTCCCAGGCGGCACCACGTCCGAGTTTATGCTCCAAACATCGCACCTACGTAGTTAAGGGTTAATGATCTATTGCTTGATGCTAAAGAAATAGCATCCAGCTTAAACATAAAACCTTAATTCAAAAAACAAAGAGGTCTAAGACCGCGAATAAAAAAAACATTTTGATTATGAATGTGACGATGAACCGATCCACGACGAAACTTTAAAGTTCAAAGTTGATGGTTTTTTTAATTCTGTAGATGTAATCATAACATTAGTGGATGAGAGATTCCAATTACTTTCTTTTTACTTTAATAATTTCGCGTTTTTATGGAATATTAATAAATTTAAAAATCATTCTGAAAACGAACAACTAGAATGATGTCAAAAAGTTGAAAATTTATTAAACGACAAAACTCGCAATGAACGAGACATAACTGCCGTGGAACTTGTTAAAAAATTGCAATATTTACAAAATTTTGATAATTAAGTTATTACGTCTCCAGAAGAAACTTTAAATTATATAACAATTAACAACTTAGTGGATTCGAGCATAATACTTCGTCTTTTATTAACAATGCCTGCGTCTGTTGCTACCGCAGAACAATCTTTTTCAAAACTCAAAATAATAAAAAATTATTTAAGATCGACCATGGGCCAAAACCGACTAAGTAATCTTGCTATCATTTCAATAAAAACGGACCAGCAATAAAAATTAGACACCGAATATTTAATTAAACAATTTGCAAAAATTATAAACATACATTATTATTAAATATATTGTTTTGTTTTTATTTGTCGATCAGTTTTGTCCTGTGATATATAAACGAGTATTTTTAATGTTTTAAATATTTTTTCTATTTTTTGTTCTTTTGTATCATATATTACATTTGAAACTAAAATACAAAAATTTTGAGTTGTAATACTTTTTATAATTATGTTATGTACTTTAATGAAAAAATACTTGTATGGCTTATGGCTTGTACTTGTAAAATACAAAAATTAAAATAAATTTTTCAAATATTTTTTTAAATTATTTTTCAATAGTAGTTAATAATACGTAACCTAACCTGTATCTGTACTCACATATGAACGTAATACAAATTTGGGACGTTATTTCAAATTTGCACAAGGGCGCCAAAAGTGCTAGGCGCGGGCCTGTGTAACAACACCAGAAATTGAGATAAAGGGTTCAAATTCAATTGAGAAAGATCACGGAATAAGTACACAAAAAATTGAGAACAGTTTGAATATCTCACATATTCTTGTTTGGAAGATTATATGACAATTTACTGTATCCCTACCATATCCAACGGTTTCAGGTACTACTCCCTCGCAATTTTTCATTACTGGTGAATTTTTACCAACGGTTTCTTCAAAAAGTGTATGAAAATCTATGATTTGATGGTGATATTTTATTTATCGATGAAGCAATTTTTTTTAGAAACGCCATCCAAAACTTTTACAATAATCATTTTTGGGCTGAAGGAAGCTCACATGCAATATTAGAATTCCGTTACCAGGAACAATATTCCGTTGACGTGTAAGCTGAACTATGCGGTGACTATTTAAAGCAGTTTCTCAAAGAAGAATTGTCAGTTTAAATGAAAGAGTTTTTTTCTTTTTGATAAGAAATCGAGTGTGTTTATGCACGACAAGGCGGCAGGGCATTTTAATCTTAATTTTCTTTTAAAGGCAAACTACTCAACAGAGAAACATTTTTAAATCTTTAAACCACATCTAAAGTTTACTGTTGAAATAGAAAAAAAAACTCACCTTAGTGCTGAGCAGTTTCATTATATAGAGGTAATTAAATGATTTGTTGAGACTCAAAATATTTTTCTGTGTAATGTTAATTGCCTGACTTTTATATACAAATATATAATCTAGTGTAGCATCACTGTACTGCTCCTGCTCCGTTAAACTCGCAGAGTAACGTTGATTGTAGCTTTGTGTACAATTAAATAATTTGTAACGTTTTAATAAACTAATAGAAAAGTAATTCTCAAAAATCATTGTTTAAATAAACAATAGGTTATGTACCCAGTGCGTTTCTTTTAAAACTAGTTTTTGAGAAACACGAATTATTTTTGTAAAGTTACGGTCGTTACCGCGTGGTCGAGAATTTATAGCCATTGCTTTTTGTGAGTTTTTTCAAGTCAAGATGGATTTCAAGACGCAGATTGAAAAGCTTGAAAGCACCAGCAATTGGAGAAGGTGGCGTAGACAAGTGGAATTATTGTTAAGACACCAGCACACCACCTTCTTACGAAAGTTCGTACATGAAATTTGCGGATTGTAATATCGAAAGCACGCCATTTTCGTATTTGATTTTGCAGCGAAAGACAAAGATAATAAAAACTTAGTTGCATTTTTAAATGTGTTGTAAACAAAACAATTTGGTAATTATCGTTACAGTCCGTAGTTCAAAAAAAGAGACAGTCACAAATCCAATGCAATAGAAAGAGATGCCATGTGAAAACGACAACTACAAGACTTGCGGAAAGTAAATTTTGTTTGTAGGTGGTCAGAAAGGAAAGAAGGGTGAGACGTATGCTATTTTCTTGCGTATTCGCAAGGTGCATGCTACCGACTTTCGTAAACGAACGCAAAATCCCGATCGTAAGAAGGACGTGCTCCCAGTACAGGACGCATTGGAACTCATTGTAGGCAATAGAATATCGCCTAAAACACCAAACTCCGAGTAACCGGAAGATATAAAAAGAGTTTATAACGCAGAGTTGAAGTCCTATAAAAAATGTAATGCCCTAGTGCAACTTATTTTAGTAAGTACAATAAATGATGCTAACAGCCACGTGCTCTTCGGCATACAAAATTTGGAACAAGCTGCTATCAGTGTATGAACAAAGCTTAGGTCAATGGATAGGTTAATGGAAACATTTTTCAGCTGCGAAAAGGATAATTCCGAAGATATAACAACTTATATCGCACGCCTTCAACGCAATTTTAGTGAATTGAACGACGAACTAAAGAAGTTAGTGAAGACCGAGCTACCGGATTTATTGCCGATGAGTCGAATGATGTCAACATTGCCACCAGAACACTTCGAATTTAAAAGTGTATGGGAATCGGTACCATTATCCAAAAGAACCATAAATAAGTTAACAAAAAGGCTATAGCTTATTGAAATGCGACTTCCTGAAAGGAAAGGTGATTTCCCCGCCCTGATGGCTAAAGATATAAGATGTAAAGACACGCTTAAAGACTAAATGGCAAAATCTCGGAATTACCAGAAATGTTTCAAGTGCCATAAAGTCGGACATCTTGCGAAAAATTGCCCTAAGAAAAGCGGAAACGCGGGAAGTTAAAAAAAAATGTCGAATGCACAACGAATGTTGACGGCAACAATCGATGGATTGCAGACTCAGGAGCGTCTCGCATATGACTAGTAAGAAAGAATATTTTCTTACTTACAAAACTTTCGACTTTGGGCGCAAAATTCAAGTGGGTAACAGTGAGGTTGTACATGCATATGGATAAAGTACACTTAATGTAAAAATGAAAATAAAAGGTATATGGAAGCCAAACTATTTGCAAAACGTCTGGTATGCACCGAAAATTGGCAGTAATCTTTTTTCGATTGGTCAGACAATGGATAAAGGTTTTCAATGTAGTGCTGATCAAACGTGTTGTACATTTAAAAAGGATTGTATGATTAGTAGGTAATAGAAATAATCAAGGATTGTTTATACTATGTATGCGTGTGTGTTTAACACATAAGACTGCTGAAGTGTTCCTTGCAACTAAGGTTTAAAAACTGCAATTATGGCATGAACGTTTATGCCACCAAAATAAATGTGAGAAAGCTTCTTAAAAAGCAGGGTATAGAAGTACTACTAGAAGAAGAGTTTTGTGATGGTTGTGTCCTTGGCAAACAACCCCGTAACAGTTTTGGTACACGCACTAACACACCTGGTGCATTAATATATGCCGACGTTTGTGGCCCTATGCAGGAACTATCATTGGGAGGTGCTCGGTATTATGTGTGCTTTAAAGATGACTATACAAGGTTTCGTCGTGTGTTTTTTATTAAATCGAAGTCAGAAGTAATTGACTGTTTAAAAGTGTACATTAACAAAACTAAAACTGTTGGACATAAAATCAAAAAGTTCTTAAGTGATGGTGGTTTAGAATTTAATAATGTGTGTGTTAAAAACTTATTAGAATCTAATGGAAATAATTTTACACAAAATGATTTAGCAGAACGTAAAAATCGAACACTAGTAGAGTGTGCACGTTTAATGATGCAAAAGATTTGACATTAAAACTGTGGGCGGAAGCTATAAACACAGTGGTATATACACTTAACGGAACTGGCCCAACATTCATTGACAATGAAACATCGGGAAAATTATGGTTTGGTAGAGATCCAGTAAATATAGACCACTTAAGAATATTTGGCACAAATTGTTTTGTACATGTTCCAAAAGAAAAACGTCAAAAATGGGATAGGAAGAGTGTTGTTGGCAAATTTGTGGGGTACTGTGGTGATAAGGACGGTTATCGTATTTGGATTGATGCTAAAGTAAAGTGATCCTAAGTTGGGATGTGGTGTTCAAAGAAGAATGTCTTATAAAAGATAAACTAGATTTATGTGCTTCAGAAAAACCTGATGAAGAATATTCAGAACCACTAATTGTGTTGAAAAAAAATATGCAAAAGTGAAGTTGTAAGCAAGGTGGTAGCCACAACTTCGGAGGAAGTAGTTGATAATGATGACGGTACAACATTATCCGGTAAAACAATTTAAGAATGCAGAAACCTGAGAAGAGAAATAAAAAAGCCGGTGTACTTGCAAGACTATGTATATCTAGCAGAATATGATGTTCCGAATACATACGAAGAAGCAATGAGCACTAATAAAGCTGAAATGTAGTTACAAGCAATGCAAGAGGAATTGACCTCTTTAAAAGAAAACAACACTTGCAAACTTGTAGAACTTCCATCAAATTGCAAGATTATTGGTAATCGATGGGTACTGAGAGTGAAATACAAACCAAATGGTTCAATCGACAGATTTAAAGCCAGACTTGTAGCAAAAGGTTTTACACAGAAGATTGGTCGGGATTACAATGATACGTTTAGCCCTGTGGTTTGTTTTGATAACGTGCGGTCAATCCTAAGTTTTGCAACCGCTGGAAAACAGTACATAAAACAGTTTGACATTAAGACTGCATTTTTATATGGCATCTTAGAAGAAAATATATACATGAATCAACCAAAAGGAGTTAATGATGAAAGTGATCGTGTTTGCAAACATAAGAAAAGTTTGTACGGTTTGAAACAAGCACCAAGGTGCTGGAATAAACGCTTTGTGGATTTTTTTGAGTGGGTTAAGTTTTAAACAAAGTGAATCAGATCCATGTCTGTTTATAAAAAGAATTAATACATCAAACTTAGTGGTAGCAATGTATGTAGATGATGGACTTGTTGTAGGGACAAGCATGGAAGACATAAACTTATTTATAAGTGAACTAGAAAAACAGTTTCAAATGACAATTTCTCTAACATATTACTTTGTGGGTGTTCAGATAACACAATTAAAATGTGGATCTATCTTTATAGATTAAAGTTTGTATACAAAGAAAATCCACCAGCTCAAGAAGTTCCATGTCGTGAGGCAGTTGGTAGCCTTATGTATCTAGCACTAGCTACGAGGTATGATATTGCTTATGCTGTAAGTATTATATCAGAAGCACTTGATAATCCGAAAACTTCAAACTGGAAAGCAGTTAAACGAGTATTCCGATACCTTAAAGGAACACTCGAGATCGGCATCTTTTAGGAAAGCAATTGTAAAGTGTCACTTTTTAAAGCTTATAGCGATGCAGACTATGCAGGTGACATAAATTCAAGAAGATCGAGAACTGGAATTTTGTGTAAAAACCAAAATGGTGCAATCTCTTGGAGTAGCAGAAACCAAGGATGTGTAGTCTTATCTACAATGGAGGCTGAATATATAGCAGCAAGTAATGAGGTAAAAGAGATGATTTGGCAAAAGCGATTGTTCCTTAAGCTTACAGGACAACTGTGTACTCCTACTCTTTGTGTGAACAATTTAAGTGCAGTTAAGTTGGTGAAAAATCCTGAATTTCACAAGCGATCTAAACACATCGACATCAAGTTTCATTTTATTCGTGAAAAGTATCGTGATGGTGAAACTAACTTATGTTATATAAGTGGAGATGAACAAGTGGCCGATATTTTTACTAAGCCATTGTTACGTCATAAATTTGAGAAACTAAGACTTTTACTCTGAGAGTAAGGTTGATTGCTTTGTGTACAATTAAATAATTTGTAGCATATTAATAAACTAATAAAAAAGTAATTCTCAAAAATTATTGTTTAAATAAACAATATGATTAAAATATTAACAAATTGGTGCTCCAAACCCATTGCATCCAATAGAACTATTAACTGTCTATTCAGTCATCTACATCATCAAAAAAATTAATGTAATTAATTCAATAACAAGTAAGATTATAAGTTTGAGTAGTCCACTATGTTAGGAAAAAACTTAAGAAGACTAAAAAACGTATTAAAACGTAACAGCTATCCTAGCAAAATTATAAATAAATTATTATCTAAGAGTAACAATACTTACAATATACTAACCCAATACGCTCTTTTAACTTAACTACTAACTCAAGTTTTACAAACACAAAAATTATTCATGTATCTGGGTTAAATACTAATAGGTACATATACTTAAAAAAATATTAAAATTAGTACATGTCATATAAACACTATATAGAACAATAAAAGATAAAAAGATTATCTTCGATGTACACAATGGCCTACGCAAAATCGACTATAACGCTTGTAACAAAAAAACAAAACACAAAAAATCGTCTGAAAAACCATCTATCAACCCTTGCAATCTTAGATGTAGAACAACAGTTTAATAAACGATTGATAAGTGATACAATTTTTATCACTAAATCCCAACAATAACATAATTTTAATACTGGTGCCAATAATAACAGTATTGTAGGCATCTGCGGTCATCAATGTCTTTGTGTTTTTCAGCTCTTTATTCAATGCGGCTTATTAAGTAGCGTTTAGTTGTAGAATGCAAAGTGTAAATATATTGACTCAATAAATAATGAAATAAATACAACTATTAAAAAAAATTATGCACAATAACTTAAAATAAAATAAAAACGTTACTTGTATAAATAATCTAAATAATAACGGTGATGTTAGTCAAACCACTTCCTATCCATGGTGTTCTTTGTCAGTTTCTTTACCATTTACCTATAACAAGGTTAGTCAAAAGCATGACAAATAAATTTTAATTTATAAGTTAATTAAAAAATTGTTGGTAATTAAAAGTGCATTAGTTGAAGAAATCGTATTACAGGTACTAATGAAACCAACTCAAATAAATAAAACGGTGGTAATTGTAAGTGAACATTATTTTACGTTAAAAATGCTAGTTCTCTAATCAATGCACTACTGTAAATTTTTATTACATTAAATCAAAGAGCAACTTTACGGAAACAACAAATCGTAGGTTATGGCTATTAATAGTTGAATTATTTTATGATAGAGTTCTTTTTTGAATACTATTGCAATAAACGTTGCGGAAGTAACGTCGTCAATAACGCCACGGGTTGCCGTTACATTTTCTAAAATTGCGGAACGGATTAAATACCAAGTTTAGGCGCCACGGTAAGCCATTACGCTTGTTTTTTAGTAGCGGTTAAAAATTATAACCAAATACGCATTAGAGAATTTACTAGATTCGATCAGCTATGCACAGGAACGGCAACTAAATATGTTTTAGTAACGGTTAAAACAATATAATAAAAGTCTTAAAAAATAAAAATGACATAAAAAAAAACAGAGAGGGTCAATCGATCTCACAGTTAGTGTTGTATCGGTGGAGTTCTGGTTTTAACAGAAGAAATTTTAGGTTTGAATGTTAGAAGCTCAATTTAAAATTCATACAAAGGATTTATGTACTACATCAAATACAATTTTTACCTAAAGCTTGATTGCAGCTAAAACGTCGAGAAATTAATATTAAATTTAAATTTTAGCTTCTAATACGTAATTTGCGGAAAATTCCTGGCTATTATTAAATGAAGTTATTGTTAAATTAAATAATTATATTAAAGAAATGTCCACAGGATTTTTTGAACTCAGTATTTAGCAAAATTTATTTACCAAAATTTGATTCAGATTTACTAGATTACACTATTGCCTATGTTGTAATTTTGTGTGATAACTCAATGGGTTAAAGTTTGTGCACTGTGTTCTGTTTGTATTTTATTATTTCTACACAAATTGTAAATTTTTTTGTTTGTTCAATTATTTAATTTTAAAAATGTGACAAGTTCATAATGACAGCTCGATTTTTTTCTATGTGGTGTTATCTTAATAGGTTAACTATAGTTAGATGTATAGTAGATTATTTATAACTTTAAGTAAATAAAAACATTTCCAATTTTTAAGCGTGTTTGTAACTTAATGAAAAAACATAGACATTAATCTTACTGACGTCTAGTAACGCAAAAAAATTGTTATAGGCTACCTAAGTGTGCTACGGCTGCGACTATGACAAAATTTATAGAAATGTTGGTATCGTCAACGTTTCTGTCGGTGCTGTATACCACTTAGAAAGTGTAACTATTGAACCAATCAACTGAACAGTTTCAAAAACTACAAAAAAACTGATACTCAACTTATACAATTTCTGATATCTGCCACGTTTGAGTCACAATTAAAAAAACTACATTTTTTTGGGCACAGGACTACGTCAACAAAAACCATACGACCGTTTGTTCCGCAAAAGCTAATGTTCAACATCTTCAAAAATTTACACAACATGGCACATCCAAATGCAAGAGCTACAACGAGACTAATCAAGGAACGTTTTGATTTTGCCAGGCATGGAGCAAACAATACATTTAAAGTCGGCAAAATAATATATCCAAACATACAAGTACATGTAATAGAACCTTTACTACACCATTTCAACGATTTCAGCATGTACACATAGACCTAAGCGGACCTCTTTCGATATCAAAAACAATGCTTAATGTTTGACTTGCGTCGACGGATTTTCCTAATGGCCAGAAGTCATTCTATTTCTAGACCGTTACAAGTCACAACGGACAAAAGTCGACAATTTTAATGCAGTTTGATTAATGCCTTAACAAAACTCTAGAGAATAAAAAATATAAAAGCAATCTATAATACTCTCAAAGCAACGGGTTGGTGGAACGCGTACTTAGACAATTAAAAGCAGCAATCAAATGCCACAATAACGACACTTAAACCGAAGTACTTTCGATCGTCTTATTAGGTATCTGTACAGCATTGAAACAAGATATCAACTGCACATCAGCACATTTTCTCTACGGTGAACACTTGTGTTTACCAAAAGAATTTTTCATCAGAAGTGAACCAGATTGCATCTGATTTTTTTCAATTTACAAAATTCTGAATGAGGGATGCTGTAGCGACTAAATTTATATTTGAATTTTGCGCCACAAATCGTGGTTTCCGCGATTATGAAAGTTCCAAGCTTGACCGCTAGGATCGCAACGGAAATAGTAACAGGATGATAACTATTACATTTTTTTTTATCTAACGTGGTTGTGCGATATGTCAATAAACGCCATTAATTAATTAAGAGCTAATTAGCTAAGCCGACTTACACTTATGTCTATTACGCCTCTATGACAAAAACTCTAAAATAGTACAAAAATATTGTGTCGTTCAAATTTAGGTTGTTAGAATTCCTACGGCCCTATTTATTAATTTGTAATTAATTGTTCTATTATTCAAGTTTTGTATTTTACATTTTGATCTTTTAATATTAATAAGAAGTTGTTGACCGCCTAATGCAATTTTTTTAAGAATGTTTTATTTGAATTAAATATTTGATTTTGCATTTATATTTTTTTTGGACGTTACACACTCATAGTGATTTTTCTTGTTTAAAATAGACAAAATAAATGCATCTATGTTTTCTCAAAATCAATAAACATCTATGTTAACCGTTTCATATTTTTTTAATTCTTTTTTTGACACAAAACTAAATAATATACTAAATAAAACTAACTTAAACTAGTCACATATAAATTTAGAATATTACTTTTTAAAATGTAAGAATTAATAAAACATCAGCATTTATATACATATAAAAATGACATAAAAAAACATAAGAAAAATAGTAAATTTTTTATAATGAAGTACTTAAATATACGTTTGGTTAAGAATATATGTAAAAGGTACTTTCTTTTTATACTAACACTTTGCATGTCAAACGGAAAAATAAATTGAACATTCATATATGACAAAATTAAAAAAAAGTTGACGTAAGATAGAGTAAAACAGAAATAGCAATTTTCTGCTCACAGTAACAATTTTCAATAAAAGTGCGTTTAAAAATATTATTTTTTTAATTAAAAGAACCTTAATATTTTCACAAAAATTTAGTTTGCTAATATAAGTGTCGTGCACTAATTTAAAATTCTGTTATTTCAGTTTATACAAGATAAATGACTTGACACCGTTTTCAAAACAATTAACCTTTACGAATGCGAATTCTTTTACATTGCTTAACATGATATTTTGGTAGGAACAATTCGGTTGTATTATTTCACGTTGAAAATTTTAACAATATATTTTGAACGTAATTGGTTGACATTTAAAAAATTTTACGATTTTAAGTAAATGGCAAATAGTTTTAATATTTACTAGTAACACTTCCAATAAATATAAAAAAAAGGTCAACCATAATTTGTTCTCAACTTTGCGTGACTATCAATATAATTTGTCACCTAGTCTTTTCTTCCAAGTAAAATAAATTACTAAAAGTTTTCCTAGTACTTAGCGTAGGTCAATCGATGTTGTAAATTTATGATATTATTAATTTTTTTATGGTAAAATCCATTACATAATGTTGGCGTTATCTGACAGTGTCTATTCGGTTGTGGAATCAATAAATATTTATTGTATACAAGTACATTTATATAAAGTAATTACTTATAATTTGAGTATTTAATTAATAAATATAAAAACGATTTTAAATTGAACGTTAAATAACAACATTACCCAGTTGATTGCATTGCAGATTTTATGGTACGCTATACAATTTTGGGATTATGCTATTGACGATAAAACTTTTGTAGGTGCGTTTATGTTTTACTGTTTATCAAGCTCATCTGCAACAACATATTTAGGCATAATCTGTTTTAAAACAACGAGCTTTGTTTTGCTTAGGTGCGCCCGGACAAAAACTTTTTGCAACAAATAATAAATATAAATTTATGTACTTAAAACTGTAATAATCATTCGTGTAGTGTAAATGTTTAAGTAAACGAGTAACATACTTTTGCCTTTAAGCATAAATTTAAAAATAAAAATTAATAACTACAAAATTATATTTAACAGCTCGATGAAATGTTTGCAATTACATAATGCAAATTAATTATACTAGATTAGATTTACAAGAATAAAAATAAGTTTCATAATAAATAAAAGCAATATTGAATAAAGTCGTCGAACGTAGTTGCTGCAATGTATCTTTCAGAACGCTTTACGAAAGTCTGTAACGATTATTGCCATGTAATTAACTCAGCTGCTACGGATCATTTTGTACGTCAAGGATATATTTACTGCAAAGTAAATAGGATGAAACAATCTACCGCTAAATGTACACTTGACTGAAGTTTCAATTTACCCAAAGTTCTATTGTGCGAGTTTATATGCATTGTATTTACGTCTGCGTTGTAGTTGAAAACGAATCATAGAACTTGAACACGGTGTTAGAATTCACATTGACATAATAAAGTGTCTGAAAAACTGAAAAATCTGGATTAATTTGAATTCGTGTTACTCAAATTAAACATGCAATTGTATCGCAGTAATTAAGTTTAATTATTTTAAGTATATTTAAAAACTACAATATACAAGTTTATCAACTTCTTTTTCTTCTTATCCGCTTTTGAAAAGCACAAAACACCAATTTTTTTTATTGCCGTTGTGTTGCGTCTATATCTGCATCTCTTTTTGTTGCATTTTTAAGTTATAATAATTAAAATTTAAAGTAGCAATATTATATTTTTCTGTAATTAACAAACTATTAAAATACTATACTCTTTATTTTTTTGAAGTGAAACTTCTTTATCGGCGTTGGAAAAAAATTTACCGTCACATTTTTTCCGTTACGCGCCATCTTTTTTTCTGAAACGCAATAGCGACGTGATAATAATATATCAATACTAAAGTGATCAACAAAATCAAAGGCTTTATTTTACCTAATTCTAATTTCAGTGGATTTTTAACAAAAGTAAGTAATTATATCTATTTTTCTAATACTTGGGTGGAATTAATTGACATAGAGTATAAATTCTGAAATATGTTATTAATTTAAATTTAAAATATTTAAGGTTAACCTCAGTTTCTGATTGAACGATGACATTTTAAATTTAATATATTTAAGGTTAACCTCAGTTTCTGATTGAACGATGACATTTTAAATTTAATATATTTAAGGTTAACCACAGTTTCTGTTTGAACGATGACAATGATAGTAATAATTCTATTTCAATTAATGAAATGCTGTAATAATCTTAGTAGCATTAAATTAAAGTGAAATAATTGTATTATTTGTATTCATGTCTATTATAATAAAATCCTTTTGTTTAAAATTTATCTAATTTTAAATTTAAAATATTTAAGGTTAACCTCAGTTTCTTATTGTAACTATCGGTCAATGTATATGATTTCATTAAAATAGTATTTATTAATTAATAAGACTGCTAATTTAATGAACATCAATTAATTGATATACATGCAACTTTTCAGAAATTGGTTAAATAAAGTTAAATTAGATAAATTTTAAACAAAAGGATTTTATTATCATAGACATGAATACAAATAATACAATTATTTAACTTTAACTTTTTGCTACTAAGATTATTTACAGCATTTCATTAATTGTAATAGAATTATTACTATCATTTTCATCGTTATTATATATTTTTGTAATTAATGGCTTATGGTAACTGAAATATGAAATTGAATCTACAAAAATTAGTTAATTGATTTACAAAAATTTGTATTCATGTCTATGATAATAAAATCCTTTTGTTTAAAATTTATTTAATTTAACTTTATTTAACCAATTTCTGAAAAGTTGCATGTAGATCATTTTGCGAAAAATAAGGCCATAAAGAAGTTTCACTTCTTACATGTGTAGGTACACTAGTACACGCCCTAATTTTTTATATACTGACACACTCGAAAGTTGCAGTTATGCATTCGGATATTGTATTTCATAAACAGAACCGTCACATTATATTATTTCTATTACATTTTTTAACTATTAAAAAATAAAGTGAATTCTAACCTTTCAAGTAGTCGAGTGTCTTTTTACCGAGGTCATCGGTCTCTCAGACTTTACGTTAGCAATAAAGTCACAAAATTAGGTTTTGGAAATTTTACGGTTCTAGTGTGAAAATGAGCAAAAATGAAAACTTTCTTAACAAAATGCATCCTGATGACTCCACATTTATTGGGCTTAAACTTTATTGGATGCCAAAAAATGAAATTAAAAAAAAGTGACTTTGGTGCTAAGGAATATAAAAGAGAATTTTGTGAAGAAAGTTTCGGTGCGTTTTATTCCCAAAATAAAAAACTCTTTGTATGCTACCGGACCAAATCGCAATTCATCCGAGAATACGGCGGAAACTGTTGTAAAATGCTGCTTGTATTTTAAGTAATTTTGCTACTTCAGCGTTTTTACAAGTTTTTCTGATGCGTCACATTTACGACCAGTTTTTAGTGTGTGTATATTCGTTTTAAATTTATTAAAACAATAATTAAAGCAAGATAACGCAAAGTATTTAAATCGACAAGTGTGTATGTATGAATTGAACGAGAATTTATGTTCTATTGTTCTAGACCATAATTATTAAAAAAAAAAAGATTTAATTCAATAAAAACGTACCTACGTATCTACTTCTTAAATCAGATGAGAATTAAATTTTTTCAAATGTCGAATACGTCTGAGGATACTCTACACTAAGAAAAAATACCCGATTATGTAAAAATTTGCTCATTATTAATGGATTTGAGAAAACTGCGTTAATTGATGCAAATACTATAGAACAGGCTGAAAGATTTGCACGTCAGATCACTAATTGAAACAGAAGATTTTCCAAAATATTTTAGACCATTATTTTCTAAAAATTTGAAACGTTTTAAGTTTTAATTGGTTCAGTTCTCTGCAATTGGTGCAATAATTAAAAAAAAAACCTTATCTTGAAACAGTTAGGGAAAATTAAACGATCACTCCATCACAATTTCAAGTCAATAAACACTGAAAAAAAATGCACTACAATAAATTAACTGATCCAATTTCTGGACAACCAAAAATCATTAGCTTTTACAATTCTATTAAATGTGGACAAAAAATCTGTAAGATTACAAGCTTCTAAGACATCTTAAAAATGTTTAATGCAGCATATGCAGCTAAAAGTTTGCGGTTGACCATACCCAGAAATCGTCAAAGTTGCTGGACCGTTGCAGGTTTGGTTGCATTATCGATTGTTTTGATTCTGCTACATTTAGTGCCATTTCCATTAATGCTATAATAATATTTTTTTCTTGTCACAGAGCACATTTAAATGAATTTATGACAATACGTTGATTGTTGTATGATTCCTTGTTGGAGCATCATTGCAAATTATTTTTTTGCTGCTTCCTGTCGAATTAGTGCTAATCTGTGAGCTTGACAATTAACTAACTGTCTTTGTGTAGTAGTTATAAAATGGACAATAGAGTGTTGCACTATTTTAGGTAGAGCATTGTTAATCTTTGTCACGCTGGAAAACTCACTTAATAGTTTTTGGTAGCGGTTATTACCATTTATTGATTTTAAAGTTAACGATTTGCATTTTGTTAATTTTCCTGTAGAAGCTAGTGATTTCTTTTTATTAATCAAACCCTTATTTCGGATGTGCATTATAATGTCAAAAAAATTTTAAAAATCGTTCCTGAGTTTTGGTTGATTGACATTGCCCACTATGAAACGCCCTAAAAATGCTCGTCTGAGGTTAAAACCTAATTGTAAAGTTTTAAAACCATAAGTTACAATTTTTTGTTGTTTGCTGCATAAAGTTTGTGTACCACAAACAAATTTTTTTATATAAGTACGCTTATGTCTGCGCCGGTGTCTGTCAAAGATTGTTTTGTACATTTGTTTGTCACCTATAAACGGCACACTTGGGATCGTTGACTGTGTTTAAAAATCCATGCACTCGTTTTTTGTTGTATACATGCAAGGTTTGTTAAACCTTTGTGCTTTCTCCCAAAATTTATTACGGTACAATGATACGACGTAATTGAATTTTGTACAGTCCGCTGTAATTTCATTTAGCTGAAATTGGACTTTTACTTGCATGAATCATAATGCAGGATCGGTGGACAATAGAATTTTTTTATGAAAGCACAAACAACGTAGTGTTGAGCTTCTTTGGCTATCTTAATAATTAAAACTAACTTATGTGCTAATTTGCGAATCCGCGTGGCACTTAAACTAAAGTATTTTCACATATACAAAAGATCATTAAGCAAAACTGTTTAAAAAAAAATGTTAATAAACACCAGTATAGGTTAGCCCAGCTAAATAACACACAAAACTTTAAAATAAATTAATTGCGTTTATTCTGTTATTATTTCCATTGCTATCCTAACGATCAAACTTTCACCTGCCAGGATCGCGGAAAACCACGATTTGTGGCGCGAAATTCAAATATGAATTTGGTCGTTACATTATTAAATCGACATAAATATTAAAACAAAAAAAAAGATAAATATAAACATAATAATAAAATCTAAATAAAAATTTTATCAAATTATATAACGTATTTAAACGTTTAAGTACCAAAGTTTTTCTTTGATTTTTAAGCATAATGTAATCTTTGAAATTTGCGTTACGTACGACAATTTTTTCATACTACGACTACATATATTGTTTACACGTTTTTCGACTTTGATTTTTGCAATGCGATATAATACGATTACGATTTATGTATGTTATATGTTAGTCTGCACGTCACATTTACACAATTAATTAATTTGATTTGGCACGTGGAAAGTTTAAAGATTATCATACGTTATGTTTATGTGTTATAACATTCTGATTATGAATCTATACGAATAAATAAGTTTCTATATGCATTACAAAAATTACGCAATATTACGCCATCCTATGAATCAGATCAATCGCATCCTAATAGCAATTTTTGCGATAACGCAAAGTCACAGAATTATTAAGGAGGGCAGAAGCGTCACTCGAACTTTTGAAAAAAACCAAAATTATATGCGCATGCGCGGCTTCGCCATTTTTTTGGTAGTTTTACTATCAACCTCAAATTTGTTGTTAAAAGTGTTTAAGTTATAAGTTAATAAGTGTGACTATAATCAGTAAAAGAAGTGGAAGTAGTTGTGTTGTTCGCGGTTGTATTAGTAAGACAATGAACAAAATATCTTTGTTTAGGTTTCCGAAAGATCCAGAAAGGTATGTTTGTTAATGTTTTATGGTTGCTTACAAATACATGCAAATTAGATTTTCTCTATTTCGACATAAGAATTAGCGATTCTTACACTAAAATCCGTGTAAGAATAAGCAAATTCTTACACGAATTTTAGTAATGTTAGTTTTTTCAAAGTTGCTATCTCTGCATCGTAAATTGACGTTACATGAAAAAGAAATCAAAATTATTGGAACTTAACAATTGAAATTCAAATTTTGATGCCAAGATCAAATAAAAACGTCCTATTAATACAAAGTTATTTACTTATAAAGGTATAAAGAGATAAATTTTGTATGAGATTTTAGGTTAACACATAAATTTCAATATGTCAAAGTGTAAGTGTTGCCAATTCAATAAAATATAAAAGTTTCCCAATGTTGTTTTAAAATTAAAATTATACGAAAAATTTTAAATATTGTATCGAAATAGAGAAAATAGTATAAAGCACACGTCATAGAATACGTTTCAATCACTCGACCGCTTCATAAACTCGCCGCTGCCCGGCTCGTGTATGAAACCCGGTCTCGTGCTTAAAGCGCGTTCATTCTGTAACTTGTGTTTTAATATACTATTCTAAGCCCTTTATAAAATAATACAAATATAAAAGTAGAATGCTTAATTAACTCACTTTTAATTTTTCAGAGCAAAAATTTGGTTCATGGCTTGCAATCGAGAGGATTTGTCATTAAAGACCTTTGTTCAACCGTATGAAGCTTATCGGCTCTGTGCACTACATTTTGAAGATAAAATGTTTGCTAATGACACAAAAAACAGGATGTTACCTACTGCAATCCCAACAATCTTTTCTCACTTAGAGTGTTCAAGTGGAAAAAGAAAAACCACTCCTGTTAATAATGATTTACCTAAAAAGATACGTGTTTTATCAGGTGAAAATGTTTTGAAATTTGCTTAAAAGTGATTAAGGTTTTGTTAGAGCATTTTTCGTATTCGCTTTGATAAAAAAATCTCTACCGATTAGTTCCAAGTTTCTTTATTAAGTTATTATTTAATGACTTTAAAGTTATATATTTTTGATAAAATAATTAAAACTTCTCACCGTTTTAAGTACCTATAAGTATTATAAATTTAAATTAATTTTGATTTGTTTTTAGAAATTATTGTGAAGCCTCCGAGCAGCTCACCACACCCAGAAGAACATCGATCTGAGACCTCATCAGAAACACTTGGTAAGTTGATTAAATATTTATTTAATTTTTTTGTAGTAATGCTATAGATTATTTACTAATTGAAAACTGTCTGTTTTAGATACTGTCGTTGTTGATACGATTCAGAATGAAAATCAAGGCAATTATCCTTTATGTTCACCAGTGTCAACACAAACAACTGCTTCACTATCATCATATTCTCCTAGAAAAAACAAATTACGAGAAAAACTGAAACTTCTACAAAAACAAAAATTGAACATGAAAACTGCATTGACCACCAAAGAGCAGAAAGTGACACTACATGATTTTGATAAATGCTGTAATAATTTTTTACCACAAGCACTAGCAGATTTTGTCAAAATTCAATCTCGACTTGGCACTAAAAAGGGTAAAGGACGAAGATACCCAACTCAATATAAACAGTTTGCGTTAGCTTTATATTTCTTAGGTCCTCGTGCTTATAATTTTTTAAAAAAATTAATTTTCTTACCAAGTAAGCGTTGTTTGGAACGCATTACAGAAAAATTAATTTACCGTCCCGGATTGGCTAATGATGCCCTCTATAGAGCTTTAGAAATAAAAACAGAATTAATGTTGGAGCAAGATAAGCATTGTATCATGTGTATTGATGAAATGTCTCCAAAGGCAAATTTATATTATCATACAGGACGGGACGAAATTGTAGGTATCAAAGATCTCGGAGATGGCAACAAAGAATTTATACCGGCACAAAATGCATGTGTAATTATGGCTAGAGAATTATATAGTAATTGGAAGCAACCAATAGCTTACTACTTTCTAAATAACACATTCCCTGCAAAGGAACTTCGTCTAGCTTTAGAGGAATGTATTGAAAATTGTCGAACGTTGGACTAATTATAGATGCTGTAGTAAGTGATATGGGCAGCAATTTTATTCAGTTAACAAACATTTTAAAAATAACACCGGAAAATTTACAATTTATCGTTGGAGGAAGGTCTGTGTTGTATTTGTGTGACACACCTCATTTGTTAAAGGCTACCCGTAACAATTTATTGTGCAATTCGTTACATTTTAATGGCCAACAAATTTCATGGTCTCATATAAAGGCCTTTTATGAGAGAGACAAACCGCAAGGTAATAGGTGTGCTCCTAAATTAACTAACGCGCATATATTTCTCACTAACTTTTAAAAAATGAAAGTGAAATTTGCCGCT
This sequence comes from Aquatica leii, assembly GCA_035610365.1. Lineage (NCBI taxonomy): Eukaryota > Metazoa > Arthropoda > Insecta > Coleoptera > Lampyridae > Aquatica > Aquatica leii. The sequence goes on along the minus strand of CM069436.1, from coordinate 103,589,327 downwards.
CAGGTGCTTAGCAACACGGTAGCAAGTGCTCTTAGTACTTATGTGAGTTTAGGAGGTCTCCCTGAATCGGCTATACCTACCATTGAAGTTATAGACAAATTCAATAAACTATTTGATATGTTAAATTCTACCTTAAATAATTCACATAATTTATATCAAAATGTTTTTCGAGGCCATGAATGTCAACTTAGATTTCTAAATGAAATGGTTGAATTCATACAAAGTTTAAAAATAATTAATAAACATGGACATGATATTACAAACAAAATCAAATTTTTAAATTCATGGCTAATTACAATCAATGGCACTAAAAAATTGTGGGAAGTAACAAGCACAGCTGGTTTTAAATATTTAATGACAAAAAGAGTAAACCAAGACTGCTTAGAAAACTTCTTTGGCAATATACGCCAGCAAGGGAGTAACTGCATTAACCCTACACCCATTGTATTTGAAAGAGCATTTAGAAAGTTGTTTTGCCAAAATTATTTTCATGGAGGTAATAATAATTGTTCAGATGATTTTGATAATCTATTAACGAAATTAAAAGAAGTTAATTTCGAAGTCGATATGGAAACTCATGAAACTGAACAGCAACAACCCTCGTCTATTACTCTACATGATTACTGTTATAGAAATGAAGATTTGCCTACTCAAAATGGTTTTGCTTATGTCTGTGGTTATTTAATTAGAAAAACCTTGGTGCTGCGTACATGTGAACTATGTGAAAAATTAGGTAAAACTAGTAATTTGGAATCAAAAAACTTTCGATAGTGGCATAACTCCCTATGGACCTTTAACATCTCCCAATGAATTTTTTCTACAATTTGTTTATAAATTAGAGCAAAACTTCTTTTTCATGTTTAATAAATTAATAACAAAAAAGGAATAAGTGTAAATTACTTGCAAGTATTTGATAAATTTGATTTTCCTCATGATTGTCCTCAGTATAATAAAAATTATTTAGTTAAATTATTTATTAGAATGAGAATTTTTTATGCAGTCAAGTTTGCCAACAGGGAATTGATCAAATCCAAAGACAAAAAAAATAGAAAAATAACAATTTTGTCTCATTTATAATAAACCCAATTTTTGTTTGACTTTTATAATTACATTTTTTTGTTTTATTTTTTAATGTAAACATTACATCGTGGTTTTTATTATTGGTTTTGACAGATTTTCTGAATTGTAACTACAATTATTTAGTCTTTAGTGATAAGCGCTTATGTAATAAAATACTATTTTTTTTATTGTTTAATTATTTATTACTTTGTTCTATTTACTGATGATTTATTTGAAAGCTATGACTTTTTATCAGTAATTAATAAAACATACTGTTTCAAATTTACCGCTCTTAAATACTACCAAAAACATGGCCGAAGGTCACCCAGTGTAGCATCTTCAACATCAAAGTACCGCCTTTGAGTGACGCTTCTGACCTCCTTAATAATTCTGTGGCAAAGTGTTGATAAGGTAAATTTAATTTTTTATGTACTTCTCTTCTGTACATAAACTTGTAAATACCTTTTTTTAATAGATTTTTTATGTAGTTTGTGTTTCACGTACTTTTTGCTTTAAATAGTTATCCCAGCTTCTTTAAAAAAATATTGTGACGTCAAAGTTTTAAATTTAAGTGTTTGCAATCTAAAACAAAATTTAGAGTACGATAGAATTCGTACGACTCTTTTAATAAATTATTAAATATTGGTCATGTTTTATATTTTATGTTTTGTTTCTTATTTCTCTATATCAATTTGCAAATAAAATTTTTGTGATTAATTTAATTTACTTGCCGACATCTCAAGCATCAATATTCGTTTGTTAGTGTTGTTGCGTAATGGGTAAAAAAAGCTCTAGAGTGACAAAATAAAAACTAGAAATTTACATAAGTTTAAAGTCAATTATTAAATTAGATCAAGTATGCGACAGGTAGAAAATTTATTTAAAAAATCTTGATATTTAGTTAAAGTTGAAAAAAAAACGATATTAATGTCAAATTTGACATATTTATATTTACTAATATTATATTTCTTTTTCTTTACTTTTTTAAAAAAGGTTGTAATTTTACAAAAGGCAACATAACAAATAATGTAAGTTACTATCATCAAAAGTTTTATATCATAACTCACTCACATGCAAAGCTCGACCGTGCGGCCTCGCGTCTCGTTAATGTTTGTTATGCTATGCTTTACTTCTGACGCTAGTTCCGTCAATTACTAGTACAGTACACAAGCGCAATTGCAATATACAAAAATAATAAAAGTTTTTTGAATTCCGCTATAAAATATACACAATCAATCCAAATAACTTTTGACTGAATCCAACTATAATCATTTTATATTTTCCTTATATTCAATTAAAAATTAAAAATCCATGCTAATTGTTACAAAATCAATAAAAAACCAATTAAATTTAGTTAATTGCATATTTATTCTTTGAATAAAAATTATTGAATTAATAAACATGTTTTTTAAATAATGTTTTATTAAATTGTGTAAATTGAAAGTTTTATTTAATTTTAAAGTTTGTTAAAACATTTTACACAAAGTATATATATTAGTTTAAGTTAGACTGATAAAAATTGTTAAAAGAAATCATTGTCAAAAGCAAAATTAACATTTTTGTTCAAAATAGCTTAAGGAAACGAAAACGTGCCATAAAATAAAATAAAAATTTGAAAACTGAGCATTGCATTATTCAAATATAGGTGTAATATGTAAATTGTAGAACAATTTATACTTGAACAAAATTTACGGTGTTGTTACCCAGAAATAGATTTTTGTGATTTACGTTGAATGCCGATTTAAGTAAACAACGTTTCTAATTAATGCAATTTTCAAAATAATTTTTTTTAACAATTTAGTGATACTATTATAGTATTTTTTATGCACATATTTTTTTGTTTGCTAGAAAATATTTAAAACAAAAAAAAATATTAAACGTTAGTTGCTGTATATAAACACTGACATTTTTTTATTTACAAACAATTTTATTTGCATGTGTTTCAATTTAAAAGGACTACAACGGAAAATTAAGCACAACGTTATATTAATTTTATGTAGGAAACTTGATCTTTTTAGAGATTACAGTTAGAAACAGGCAATTAACATTCTAATTAAACAAGAAAGTTGAGAAGTAAAGGTAGTGCATGTTCTACACTTGCACAAAATAAACGTGTATTTCACTTTGTAACGTTAAACGCAAAGTAATAGACAAAAAAATTAAATATGTTATTAAATACTTTATTTAAATATTTACTGTAAAGAAAATGTAAATATTATATTCCTTTTTATTTTTAATTTGCTATAAGGAATGTATAGCGATCGCAATTTAAAATTAAATTTTTTTATATGATTTTACGTTTCAAGGTCTCCTAAATCAGAAAAATGTGTTTTTGACAAAAAATTTTTGAGTGTCTGTGTGTAACGATGAACCCACGATAACTCTCAAACCAAAAGACCTAGTAACTTAAAATTTGGTATGTAGCTGGTTTTTTATATTCTCTCAGTTCTATCAAAAAATGGGACTGATAAAAAAATATAAGTTAAAATGAATTCACAAATATAATCTAGGTTCGAATCCTGTCTGCAACGATTTTTTTTAGAAAAGAATTCTATATCTTGAAAGGAAAGCAAGATACGTCAAAAATAATATTTTTTAATGATTTAAGGGGAAAGCAATATCGAGGCGCACAAATATAGAGATTATTTGATATGACAAATTAAGCTCAATTTGCTATATTTCGGTTATATAAAATATATAAAAAATTTCAAAAAAATTATAGCATGCTAGGAAGTCAAAACCAAATGTGTACATATCACTTCAAAGTGGTTTTATGACAACGTAACTTTAAAAAGAATATGTAGACATTCTTTCACCATTCCTTATAAGAAAGTCGTGTGGTGACCACACCAGTTTTTTTTGTTATTTAAACGTTGTTAAAAATATGTCATTCTGAGTTTCTAGAACTAAAAACAAATTTATTTAAAATCAATTAGTAGAGTAAACCAGCATAGTATTGACGATTGGGTAAAAAAACTCAACAATAAACTCAATTAATATTAATATTTATGCAAAACGCTTTATTTAGAGAAAAAAAACAACCATGAAGCAATGTAACTTTCCAAAAAATAGATTAATAACTGTGTTAGCAAATAAATTACAGTAAATTTAACTGTTATAAGAAATTCAAGTTCTTTCATTGTAAGTGTTTTTTTATAAAGGGTGTGAACTACAATATATAAGAGTCTTTTAAATATTTTATAAGCTTTTATGTTTTTTATTTAATCTACCTTTTTAACAAGTGTTTAAAATTAAATTTTTTATGTGTTTTTAGAGGAAGAAATCCAGAATCTGAGACAGATTGGGAGACCGCGCCAATGAACGTGTCCACCACGTCCAATAAATCTATCTGGAAATTGCGTGTGCAACTACTCTCTAACGACTAGAGTAGAATGTGGGGCAGCCCCGCATGTTGGTAAAACATTCTTCTTTTTACTTCTAGTGACACTACAAAGATTACAAAAAGCACTTTGCATAGAAGTTCTCCATAAATGTGCTAATTTAAACGCGAAGGGAAAATGTAACACCTAATTAAATAAGTTCCCACAATCCGTGCTCACACATTCACAGAGAATTTATGTTGATTGTTGCGTCCTTTTGTTGCGTATAGATTTTCTGTGACCCGAACATGGCTATTTCTCAAACTAAAAATTCCTTCACTTGTGAATGTGGCCTCGTCAGTAAACAACACGTGGTTGGAGAAGTCAGGCGTGTTGTGACAATATGTCGTAAAAATTACTGACAGTATCGCTGGAAATGCGAAAAATTTTCTGCAGCGACTGATTAAACTTTTTGTAATCTAAATAAATGTTGTAAATCTTCGTGAATAATTTGCCATACTGTATGGCGGATGACATTTAGTTCTTTAGATAGGATGAGATAATGTATTTTGGCGACATAGGTAAGATGGTAATATAGTAATCCTAGCAAACATACCTATAAATGTACACGATCAAAGCTATAGTTTCCACATTATTCCCGGACCACGATCCCTCGACGGACAATGCCCATCATGCCCAAATAAGATCCCGTCCTCTTTTGCTAATTAATTCCTGACAGGACTGGGTGGTCACCAGCGACGACTTAGCCGCGGTGGCTAGCAAAATTCCTAGAAACAAAGCTTCTGGACTTGACGGAATACATTGTAATGTTTTGCGCACGGTTGTTCTAGATTCTCTCTCATCAACGATCGTTGACCTGTTCAACTCATGTATAAAAATTAGTTATTTTCCTACCAGCTGGAAAGTTGGTAGACTAATCACTAGGATCTCGCCAACTCCAACTCGTATCGCCCGATAACTTTGTTATCCGAACTAGGCAAATTTTTCGAAAGGACACTTCTTAAAAAAATACACGACGACATTCCGCCTAACGTTCTATTCCATCCTAGTCAATATAGCTTTGTTGCTGGCAAAACGACGACTGACGCCGCCCGTCGATTAATGACAATTGCACAATCGAACATCTCCAAGTACAGAATAGTTATTTTTATAGACATATCTGGAGCGTTCAACAACGTATGGTGGCCCTCTATAATCGAAGCTCTCGTCGTTAAGAGAGTACCTGCAGATGCTACGCGCATCATTTGTAGTTATTTGTCGAATAGATCGATAACTTATTCTGCGAACGTTTCACGTTCAACTTTCACGAAACGACTGACGAAGGGCTGTCCACAAGGCTCGGTTTTTGGGCCGACTTTGTAGAACTTGGTTGTCAAGGATCTCCTGGACAAAGACTTACCAGCAGACTGCAACATTTTCGCTTATGCTGACGACATAACTGTCACAGTGTCCGCAAATTCTCGACGACACTTAGAGGCAAAATCGAACACGTGCCTAAACATCGTGACTGGCTGGGCTGGCAGCAACAAACTAAGCATTTCTGCAGACAAGACTAAGTACATGGTTTTTGGCTCTACACTAAAGACGAGATCCATCACTGCGCTTCTACGAATTCAAGTACCTCGGACTATTGCTCGACGACAAGCTGAGTTTTGTTAAACATTGCGCTTTCGTGGTTGACAAGTGTAAGAGCGTCTTGCACTTGTTCTACAAATACTCACGGCTGAAATAGAACTTTTACAAAAAACATCTTGCGAATATCTTCGACAATGCAGTCATTTCACCTATGGCTTAGACATTTGGTACCACAGACTTCGACACACTCACGTGGTCAGGAAACTGGCCTCGTTACAATCCTTGTTCCTAAGAACTATCCTAGGGGCGTATCGCATCGTTCCCGTAGATACCCTCTGTGTTATTTCCAAACATCCTCCTCTACATCTCCTTTTGCAGGAAATTTACTGCACCAAAGTTCTTCGCAAGGCTGGCTCGTGCAATTTCCTTAACCAGCACGTTTCAAACAAAAATTTTCCGTCTTTTTCAGCGGCCAAGCGTCACTTAAAGGTCTTGATCTTGGGCAAATGGCAGCGGCTGTGGGACACTTCCCATAAAAGGCGTAATGCCTATTCTCTTATCCCGGATATCCTTACCTGGGTCAGAATGCCCCACGTCCCTGGACGAGAGGCGGTCCAAATCCTGTCTTTACACGGCGGATTTCGTTGCCATCTAAAGCGCATTAGCGTTTTGGATGATGACAGGTGTCCGTCGTGTGGCGTTCCTGACACTGCGGCGCATCGGATTCTCGCTTGTCGCGAATTCGATGAGGATCGGAGAGCCCTGTTAACCATTCTTAACTCATTTCCCGATTCCCCTCAGGCCATCCTAGCACTGGTGCCTGATGTCAACATTTATAGACCATTCGCTAAGGGAGACCACAGTTTACAATAAGAATAAAGTAAATTTTGCTAACGAATTTTGCATGGTTTTGATTATTTTTCTAAGTACGCTATGGCAATGTAGGAATTTAGTTTTTATTAACATTACCAGCACGTATTTAATTTAGAGTCATTTATGTTCAGTATTTTATTTTGAATAACACTTTTAGTTTATTTTTCGCTGTAGCTACTTAACTAATCTGCCTCTCTTATTTCCTTCAAAATTTCTAAGTCTTTTTCCTACCTACTTGGTTTTATGCCCTAGAAGCGAGGATAAACCGAAAAGCAGGTGCCTCGCTGAACCGCGTGCTCGCAAAGCACGTACCGTTACCTTAGATCATCCAACTGTCTTAACAAGACTTGTCCCTTCAAATGAAACATCTTCTTTCTTACCTATCCTATTTGTGGCGAACTTGTACCAAGCAAGTTTGGGTGGTTTGGTGGATCCACATCCCCCTCCTCCTCCTTCTATAAATGTACACCAAATTATCTCCAATGCAGTTTGGATATCTACCGTTTCAAATAAGAGCAAGCGCAGAAGGATTTTTAGTCTTCCACGTGCTACAGAAAACTTTTGTTTATGACCAGTAAATTTTGCAAGTGCAAGTGTCAATGCAGAGCTTAATGCAATTTCGTGTAGATTTGGTAAAAAGCAAGGTAAGTTAATGCTTTTACATTAAGGAATAGAGTAGATGTTGCTCTTACAACTGATGTAATTAGATTTTTAATTAATTGTTTCGTAACTATACGTTAATTGTTAAGTTCTATACTCTATTCCTTAAACATAAAAGCAATGTAGAATAGCAAGTATTTGCACAATATAAAACAAGTTTTATATTTTAGACTATCGCCAATATACTTACCTCACTATCACCAATATTCCTACTACTACTATGCCTGGAAAAAAATACAGAACCTTCCATGGTCATCTTTAAAACGTTTAATTTTAAAGAATAAAGATGCCAATGAGCCAAAATTAAGAAAACTAATTACTTTACCTTCTGAAACAGAGCTAAGACTGTATAATGATATCTATGCAAGAACTGGGATTTGGTCTTACTGTTGTGCAAATCAGAAAATTGCGTTTTCTCTAGCAAAAGCAGTAGGTAAGCAAAATTTCATTAGCAATCAAAATGAAATTACAAGCAAATAATGGTGGGTTAAATTTAAAGTAAAGTATAGTCTTGCACTTCCTGAAAATTTGGCGGCTTATCCAGCTTCAATGGCTAATGCAGTAATAAAGATTTTTACACAAAATTAGAATTTTTAATAGAAAAGCGTGGAGTAAAGGATATCTTATCAAGAATTTGGAATTGCGATGAAACAGGTTTGTCGTATGTTGTAAAACCATGCAGAATAGTTACGGCTATTGAAAAAAGATATATCTACAAAAAGTTTTGCAGACAGGAGAGAGACAACGACTCTACTTGGATGCATCTGTGCAAACGGGTCCTTTATACCACCTTTAATTATCTTCACATGGTTAGAATAGAACTCTGTTACTCTTCTTATAGATTCACACGTTTTACATGTAAACACTGAAGTGATAGAATTAGCAAACAAGAATACATTTTTTAAATTTACATTTCCAGCACACATAAATCATCTTTTACAACCGCTGGACGTTGGAGTTTATTGCCCATTAAAAACTGCCTGGATTCACAGCATAAACAAATATATGAAAAAGAAACAAGACCGTGAAACCTACTAGTTCAAATTTCTACAAAATATTAGATACAACATTTATTAAAGCGTTATTCCCCTAGAATATAGAGTATGCGTTTAAAAAAAATCGGAATTGTTTCCTTTTAATAGAAATGCCGTTCCAGAGAAAGCTATAACTCCTTCACCATAAACAGAAAATCCAGTCTCTGAACAATCTGAAAAAGATAGGATTGCTGTTGACAATCCTATAACAGAAGTAACTGTCAATAAATTACTAGAAATACCTTTCTAAATTGATGTAGTAACTCCAAAAAGAAAGAAGAGGGACTTCAGTGCTAAATGCTTAAACCAACTTCAGGAGAGAGACTCAACAAGTTTACAGCGAGATATGGAGAAACTTGAATGTTCCAAAGCACAACAAAAGAAAGGTACAAGATCAAATCGTCCAAATAAACGCTCCAAAAAGGACGATGATTAGGAATGTGGTATTTGCGGAAAAAGTTTTAGCAACGACGTAAAACAAAAAAATGGGGCACAGTGGATACAATGTTCCCTTCGTTGTGTTCCATATCACATAACTTGTCAGCCGCAAGCGGAGGATGAAGATGAAGTTTTCATGTGTGACGGGTGTTCCGTATCGGATTGGGAGTCTTTTGTATATTGTTTACTATTACTTGGTATTAAAGAGTTTTTTATACAATATTGCATATTTTTGTCAAGTCATTAAACTACTTTACCACAATCGTCAAATAAAATAGCTTATCGTAAAATTACCTTGCATTTCTTAAGTTTATAAATTTCAGTTTTTTTCAATTGAAGTTAAATTTATAATAATAGTAATAGCGTGAAACAGATTTGAGAAGGAGCTAACCTATAAACTTTGTAGTTAAAATTTAAAAAAAAAATTGCACCGATATGTACGCTTACGCATAATACTCACCTATATAAAAATAATAGAATGAGGTTGTGTTCCGTTTTCTACGGTAGCTCTAGTTGACACATTTCCCTTCCAAATGTGTCGCACGCAGTGCCACAGGTGCGTGCGCATTTATAAAGGTGTGCGCGCCATAAAAAAATTAGTAGCCTCCGCCCCGCCACTTTTCTTGACATTTTTCCTCTTACTTATTGCGATAAAATGCGAGTTTCTCTATGCGCGCAATTCAAGAATAAACTTTTGCTACCTATTTCATTACTAGTTTATTTTAATTTGAAAAAAATATTACTAACAACAATCGATGCATCACCATCTAAAAACAAAATGTTATACGAGTCTAAAACGCTAATATTGAGTTGGTCTCTAATTTTAGATTACTACAATTATGTTTTTAAGTTTGTTCAAAAACATACAATAACTCAAGCCTATGTTTTTAGTCAATTACTAGTGCAATAATTTAAAAAAATATGCCATATGCTTTTGGAAAAGATGTTTCTTAAAATTGTTACGTGCAAAAAGATATTTTGAGTAGAGCTCATAATTAGAAATTCATAAATATTTGAAAATTCCAAAAACGTAAACTAAATTCAAAAATCGGTTAAGGCGTTAGAAAAGATTGTAGCATAAAATGATTCTCCAGTCTGTAGTGTTTAGATTTGAGTAGTCTCGTGATTAATACAGGATACACAGACAATAACCAACACGGCGGGAGATTAGATACGCGATAGGTTAAGTTAAGCTTAAAAAATAATTTTGTTACAATGTGAATGTTATTAAAGCAATAAACAAACATATAGAGCATTTGTGATTTATAACAAACAAACAAACAACATTACATTTGGCGACGAGGATTCTTTTTTTTTCGTGGTTAGAAGAAGATGAACAAACAACGTGGTGAAAATAAATACAACAAATCAAAAACATCTCTGGAGACAACATTTTTGCAAACATAGACACATTCAGCTTACATAATGGTATGGAGAACATTAGAAGCCGATTGCAGAAGTGGTTAAAAAAATTCGACAATTTTCTTATCGCTGCTGACATAACGGAAGATCGAAGAAAGGAGGCGATGCTATTGCACCGTGCAGGTGAGGAGGTTTTTGATATTTACTGCTCTCTTCCTGATCCTTTCCCGTCTGATCCCCCATTAACATGTTACGAGATAACCAAAGCAAAGCTTAATTCTCATTTTGTCCCTAATATTAACACAGTTCAAAATTTTCAATTTCCGTCAAGCTAAACAGTTGGTCTCAGAGTCCATTGAGGAATACTATGCTAGGTTATTGAAATTAAACACTAACTGTTCTTGCAATGACAAAAACAAAGAAATCAAGTCACAAATAATACAATGTATCACGTCCGCACGATTAAGGTCTAGCTGAAAATCCAACACTTGAATAACTGCTTGCCCAAGCAAAGGTTTATGAATTAACAGAGAGTCAAGCTCAGCAAATAGAACCAACCACAAAGCAAGTTTTTCGAATAAGTAACTACAAGAGAAAAACAAACACAATGAAGCTCAACCAGCAGGCACTCACTCAAACAGATACGAACACACGACCTAGTATAACCTAGTGTGACAATCAGTCTAACAATCAAACAGACAATCAGACAAAAATGTCAGCAAGAAACGTTGCGTGTCATTTTTACTCCAAATAAGGTCATTTCTCAAAATGTTGCATTACGAAACAAAGAGCTCAACAAACACAAGGCACTCAGGCACACACAAGTACATCTTCACAGCAAGTTACACCAACCAGTAACAACAACAGAAGTTTTGCAACAAATCATGTAACATCAAACATAGAAACAACAAACTGTAACATTGCTATAGAAGGAGATAGTAGTTCTGAACATTCTTTTCAGGTTAGCATCGTTAATAGAATCAGCGAAGTACCTACTATAAATATAAAAATTGACAACAAGGTTATTAAATTTATAATAGACACAGGCAGCTCTGTAAATTTAATTGGTAATACAACATTCTCGAAATTATTCAACAAAACGTTATCTAAAAACTGTACAGATATCTATGCATATTGTGCTTCAAACAGACTGAAAATTGTAGCAAAATTTACAGCAATCTTAAAATTTAACAATAATTCAACGGAAGCCATAATCCATGTTGTAGAGGAAAACTGTCAATCATTATTGAGTTACAATACATCATGTAAATTAAACTTAACAAAAATCACTAATAATGTCACACAAACAATCATTAACACAGAATATGTCCAAATTATTTATCTAGAATTATGTAAAGGTATCAGTAACTTGATTAACTGTGAGATTAAATTACACATAGATCCAAATGTAGTTCCTGTTGCACAGAAGCACAGAAGAATTTCCTATCACCTTCGAGCTAAGATTGAAGAAGAAACATATTAGAAACTCAGGTCATTATTGAAAAAACTACTGGTGCTACTCCATGGCTGTCATCGTTAGTTATAGTCCCAAAACGGAATAAAGACACAATCAGATTGTGTGTTGACATGAGAACAGCCAACAAAGCCATTCTAAGGGAACGTCACATCACTCCGACACTAGATGACATCATCAATCAATTAAATGGTTCAGTAATGTATAGCAGTATTGATTTATGAGGTGGGTACCACCAACTAACTTTAAGTGAAGAAAGTAGATACATTACTACTTTCTCGACACATGCAGGTCTCTATCGATACAAACAACTAAGTTTTGGTATTAACGCAGAAGCAAAAATCTTTTAAAACTCAGTGAGACAAGTAATTGCAAGTATTCCAGGAGTTATCAATTATAGTGATGATGTACTGGTCTTTGGAAAAACGGTCGAACAGCACAACGTGTCCTTGGAAGCACTCCTAAGAAAGCTACAAGAAGTTCATTTAACAATAAATACTGGAAAATGTGTTTTTAGTGTCCCAAAGATAAAATTCTTTAGATATGTATTTTCAAAAGAAGGAGTTCAACTAGATAGTGATAAAGTAAATAGTATCGTAAACATGAAACCACCTGAAAACCCTTCAGAAGTTAGGAGTCTTTTGGGTATGATTAGTTACCTATCAAAGTTTTTGCCCAATTTAGCCTAAAACATAAAAATTCTACGAGACCTAGCACTCGAAGATGCAATATGGGAGTGGAAACAAGAACGCAATGAAGTCTTTCAGACATTGAAGAATCAGTTGCAACAAGCTACCACACTGTCATATTTTGATGTCAATAAATCAACCGATTTCTTTGTAGACGCTGGAGCAGAGAGTCTTGGTGCTTTGTTAACGCAAAGAAACAACATAATTGCGTATTCAAGCAGAAGGCTTACGTCAGTTGAGAAGAAGTACAGCCAAATAGAAAAAGAAACGTAAGCATGCACCTGGGCTATTCAACACTTCAACATCTATCTATACGGTTCGAAGTTTACACTTCATACTGATCATCTCCCACTACTCAGAATCTTAGGGAACAGTCGTTCTTGTCCCAGCGCACGCATCGAGAGACTGTTATTACGCATTCAACCATATGAATTTAAAGTTGTACATCAAACAGGAAAGTCAAACTCATCCGACTATCTATCTCGACATCCTCTAGAAACGACGGCTGACCACACCAAAATTGAAGAGTATGTAAATTTTATAATACATGAAGCAATGCCTAAAGCTATGACAGTTGAACAAATTCAAGAAGCTACTAAAAATGACATAATACTGACATTATTAATAAATGCAATAAAGAATGGCAAGGACAAGTGGAATCAACCAGAATTAACACCGTTCAATAAAATAAAAACAGAAATAACTGTCCAGGATGTCATAGTACTAAGAAGTACACGCATCATCATACCAAGTTCACTTCAAAAGCAGGCTATAGAATTGGCACATTAAGGACACATGGGCATAGTAAAGACAAAACAGTTGCTACGAACCAAAGTTTGGTTTCCAAACATTGACAAACTAACAGAAACCTTCATAAAAGATTGTATACCATGTCAAGCCGTAACGGATATTAAACACTGAGATCCAATTACATTGACACAGCTACCAGGTGTTCTTTTTACTCATCTAGATATAGATTTTGTTGGCCCATTTAACAATAAAAAGTACATATTTATTCTAGTAGATGAATATTCTAGATACCCACTTGCTGAGGTAATACCATCGACAAGCTTTTCTAGTGTCAAACCAATATTTGAAAGAACATTTAGCACGTTTGGAATTCCCAAACAGATTAAATCCGATAATGGTCTACCATTTAATGGTCTAAAAATGAAGTTATTTTTAGAAAACCTTGGCATAAGACACTTATGGGTGACTGGCCTAAAGCAAATGGTCTAGCCGAACGTTCTGTACAATCATTCAAGAAATCACTCATTTGTGCTCACTTAGAAACTAACCAATTTGATTTGCAAATTCAGCAATTTCTCTTAAATTACCACAGTACACCACATTCCACAACAGAACAAATACCGTTTGAGCTTGTATTTCAAAGAAATGTTAATAACACGTTACCATTGCACAACACACAAGAAACATCACAAAAATTACATCACAGTATACAACTCAAATATAAAAAAAATTGAAGAAAACATAAGGAGTATGCTGATAGAAAAAGATATGCAAAAACCCACACGTTCAATGAAGGAGACATTACACCCAGATTCAATCCACACCCATACAAAATAAAACAAGTAAAAGGTACACAATTTTTGCGGAAAGAGGTGACGAGACTATAATAAGAATTTCATCATTTTTTAAACGTTTTCACTCTGATACCTCAAAACCATTATGTCCTAAAACCATCCTCTTAACTACGCATCTCCAACCACAACCAAACATGCAACCCACCAAACCATTACCTCTGAGCACTTCGTGGAAGATCAACCTCAGAAAAACACCCAACCTAGAGAACATATTAACCACAATCAGCGACGAGCTTTTTGTTCATAAACCAAACGAAGAAGATGAACATGCTTCTGTAATCTCTCAGGAAGAAGATGATTCTCACTTAAGTTCCCATGATGATGACAGGTATGAAGATCTTAACAGTGCCAGGAACAAAGAAGAAAAAAACTTCATTGCGTCCACTTCAGATGTTGACTCAGAACACATATCAGTTCAAACAACATCGAGACCGCAGCGTATTTTAAAGAAGCTTGTTTACCTCGATGACTATTATACAGACTTTGAATCGGAGTAATATTTTCTCAAATACTTGTTCCGTCATTACATAAAAATTTATCAGTTTATTTGTCTTATTTACATGCAGTAAGATCTGTATATTTTAAAGTAGAGGCGAAAATGTAGTGTTTAGATTTGAGTAGAGTCCCGTGATTGATACAGGAGACACAGACGATAACCAACACGGCGGGAGATTAGGTACGCGATAGGTTAAGTTAAGCTTTAAAAATAGTTTTGTTACAATGTGAATGTTATTAAAGCAATAAACAAACATACAGTGCATTTGTGATTTATAACAAACAAACAAACAACATTACACAGTCCTTGCTAACCAAAAAATCTAGGTTCAAGGTTTCAACTTCAAATTATAAAATAAAGAAATACGCGACTGGCCGTTTAGAATATAAACTTTGATACGATTAAAAGATGAAATAAATTAGCAAATTCCTTTGTACGCATAATAAAAATTTCGTTATGTAACTATAAAAATAAACAATCTTAACAAAGCAAAATCAATTCAAACCTAGATTCCCTTTTAAATAAAAATAATTTAGAAACAATGCAATACAAAAGTTTTAATTACAACGCAACTACCAAAACAATACAATCTATTTATAAACGATAGTTTATAAATACCTTTCTCTGTAACAAAAAGTACCGGTCGGCAAACTTTCTTTTCTATGCTGGCAAACCTTTGAGATGTGCAATGTCTAAAATTAGTGTTCGCAAAACTGGCCTAAATACGTTAAAAGACTATGCTTTAAAAACGAACAAAACATATGTAACGCACAGAAAACTACAACACCACGTAATTCCACGGTAAACGCTATAGTAAAGTTTCAAATGAATCGTTAGATTGTAACATTACAAAATGGGAAATTTTCTTTTACTTTTCAGTTAAACTTTTCATTTGTCATGTTTGTCTATTTATAGATTCTGCACGAACGAAAGATAAAATTTGAGAATAATTATTTATACAAACATCAAAAAAAAAAACATGGCGCAATTTAACATCAGTACTAAAAAGTTATTCTCATAACTGCTGAATTAACAAATGATAACAATAAACGAAGCATACTTAGAGTTAATGAAATATTAAATGATAATCCAAATCTTAAGAACAAAAACAAAATAAAATTTAAAATATTGGAGTAAGTCGTTTTAAGATTGTGATTGCAATGTTTTACGGTTAACTGATTCTTATTGTACTTGACTGGAACTCTAAATACTTAAGACTGAAAATTTGTTGCTACGCCATTTCCATCAGGAATAGTGATACAGCACCATACCGTTCATGATCAAACTATTAAGCAGAAAACAGACTAAAATAAATAAAAAAGATTTTGAAACAATCTATGCAAAAAGATTGTACAAGCAAAAAGAAATTGTATCAAGCTACAAATCATTTAAATTAAAAAAAAGTTTTTTTTTAAATCAAAAAGTATTCTTTACTCTATGTACAAATGTTAAATACAACAAAGTGATGTGACATGATGTAACAAACGCACGTATAGAATTCAGGATAAATGCTGAAAATTTCCATAAATGTATTGAAAAAAGTTTAGTCAATGTTTTATGGTTAAAAAAATTTAACAAGGACAAAAAATACGTTTTTCTACAACTAACAAATATTACGACACATTGTATGATTATTAGCAACTGGACAACGTTGGGCATTTGTTTTTCACCAACATTTCCTTACAGGTCAAAGTTATTTCTGTACAAGTCAAATCTATTACCGTACAGAATAAAGTATTATAAAAACAAAATTTAACAGACTTGTACAAATGTTCTGTAAACTACAATTATAAAATTTTTAGCTTTCAGCTTATTTTACAATTGTGTAGTACTGTTTACGTTGACTTCATCCAAACAAGTACCATTAAAAAATTTTATATTCAAAGCCTGTGCTGGCAAATGTAAATCTACAATTGAAAAATTGATTGAGTTACAATTGTAAAAAATTTTATTGACTATTTAAAAACTTTACAAAAACTACTGATAGTTGCACGTTTGACGTGTTCAGTAATCGAATCAATCAAATAAAAAAATACTTAATTTGCAATAACAAATTTTTTTACAAATCAACTAAAAGAAGTCAGTATTTATTAACATCAATAGTTGCAAAATATCAGAATGTTTCTCAACCATGCCTGATATCTCTACGTTACTATTTAAGTTTATGTTAATGCAGTTATCATAAATATATATGTATATACCTTTACTATGTATACATTATAACATTATAAATATAATCTATATGCACAGTGTTGCTATCTTGTTAACATTTTTAGTTTGTAAGTCTTGCTTAGGTTATAATAATACATTTCGCAAACTTGGTATATAATATACTATTTAAGAACTTGTCAGCTTGTATTTGTATTTATTTATTTATTTCAACTATAAATTTAATTTTGCATTCTGCAACTAAAAAACCGTATTATAAAAGTAAAAAATTAAATAAAAAAACTATACAAGTAACTTAAAATTAATTTAATAAAGAAAAACTTTTTAATTATTTAGTTAGGTTCAGATTTTTCAGTATTATTTTGCTTTCTAAACATTTAGAAAAATTGAAATAAACAATAATACATGGTTTATAAAAAACACACATAATACGCTTTTGTATTAAAGCCAATAAAGTTAAATTAATTCATACGTACAAAAATTGCAAAAACAAAATTAAAATTTTATTGTTTGAACAAAAAGCTAATAATAACTAACAGAAAATTAATTTTCTATTTTATTGGAAAAAAATTGTTAACTAATACATCTATGTACCTCAATCAAAGTAGACATATATATTTTGCAAAAAAGTGTTTTTACTTATTTTATTAGCAAAAATAAACAACTATTGTTATAATAAATTGAAAAGTATAAACTAAATAGATAGGAAACATTTAAAAAAAACGATATACTTCTGAAGATTAATTATGACATAACCTGTTCATACATCTACATTACAAGGGACACGCACAAACAAGCAGACACGAAACCTGAAGTGTAGAATAGTAAACTCGTAAACAGTTTGGCATTACCGTCAAGATCGGTACACGCAATCTTTTGCTATAGATCTTGTTACAAAAAGAAAAATATTTACTTTAAACGTAACAAACGCTTTTGTGTTACAAATCTAACAAAAACATTTAGAACAATGTAAATTGTTTAAAACCCAACAATTACAGTTATATCAGTTTAAATTTATTTTATTTTAAAATACGGATAAAAAATTAACAAGAATTTTGTTATAAAAATAAAATAAACAAATAGTTGGGTAAAGGTAAGTAGATTTAAAAATTTTATGCAAACATTTTACCGCAGTACACACACGTTTATTTGAATATCAAAATGTAAATGAATATATTTTTTATTGTCAAAGTCTCAAATGTTTGACATTGAAGCTTTTTTACAGAAACATAAATTTTATGTGAAAAAAAAAGACCTAAATAAATATAACACGTTACATAAAAAAATTCATATAAAATATTGCAAGAAGAAAGGTTCTACGATATGTTTCGTCAAATAAAAATTACGTTTGAATATGCAAATTACACTCAAATATTATATTAAATTGAAAATGTTAGATTAAATTTGCCTATTAATCATTGGCGTTGTAAAATTGTATTTAATAATCAACATATTTTTTGAATTTAAGCTTAAGTAAATTAAGTCAAAGAGAACGAATCGTGTCAAGTTGATCCTAAACAATCTTTATTAAAGAGATTAGGGAATGTTACCAAGTGACTTGATTTATGTGTGTAAAGTTTAAGATCATCCTGAACCTAAGATATATAGTGTTGGTCAAATTTTTTTTATTATCAATAAAATTAAACGTTTAATACTAAATCTTTTTTTTTTATACTATTTAGATAAAAAAAATTATATGTAAATTAATACTATTTCATGCTAGAATAAAAAGAAACGTATTGACAAACTGATATTTATGCTTGAAGAAATACAGAAAACGTAAATATAAATTATTATAACAATAATTTATATTGGGAATTTTCCAAATATAGGTAAAAAAACATTTGTTTTTTTGTGTTTTGTAAAGCTCTGTCTAATGTCAGCGTTTTACAAAAAAAGATAAATAAGTTATATACGCATAATGTATCTAATTTTGTTTCTAAATTTGCAAAATTAGTTTTTATATAACAATGTTATGTAGAAGTAAAGTTTCAAGGCATGCACTTGTTTTTACAAAATAAATTAAACATCAAAGTATCTTTACTTTAGTTTAATTTGTTTTGTCTTTTGTTTGATTTTCACATAAAATGAAAGCAAGCATTGAAGTTTAGTTGTATGTTGTTTTAGAAAACAGACGCTTTGTTTACAATTATTATTAAAACATAGTAAAAGTTAGTAAGAGTTTTAAGAATGTTTATACATTCTACGTATAATAAATATTGTAATAGTTTTAAACGTAAAATTGTAGCAAATACGCATTCACAAATATTTCAGTACAATAGTAATTGTACAAGACAAATAGAAACAGAAGATTAAGAAACTGCTGTTTGAAACTTACTTGTGAACATTTAATGTTGATTTAATCTACAACAGACTTATCTTAGATGTGTTATTAAAACATATTTACAGCGTGAATTTTTTGTACGAGATGTTAACTTTGTAGATGTTTTTAAAGCAGTTATTTAATAATTATTACAACATTGACATGAAAAAAAATTTATTTAAATAATATTATTGAAACAATAGTATATTGTAACGAGTATGTAAGTTTGCAACCGAACCGTAGGCGAGGCTGCAATTTATACGAGTGGCAATGCACGTTCCTTACAAATTATACACTATCGAGGAGATAAGAGTAACCTGGGCATCTTTTACATAAAAGAAAACAACATTTTTATTTCTAATATTAGTAGCACATACATTTGACTCAAGATGTTGCAAAATTTTTCTAACTGTGATCAATCTCAAAGTTACAAGATATTTTCTGAACCCAATCAAAAGTGCACGCACCTCTCACTATTCGAGAGGATTTGGCCACTTTTGTGGGAGGTTTGGGCAATGTATTACGTATGCTACATATTGTTATTTTACTTAAATTTTGTATATATATATATAAATTTGCTATATAAATAGACAGACTAATAAAATATGCTCCAAAAATTAATATTAAAGAAAATCAGTATCCGTATTTAATTTTTCTGTGGTGACACATTTGGAAATCACAAAATCATTGACTTAAAAATTTCTATCTAACACAATAACGTTATCTTTATTAAAAGATTCTTCTTTTAAAGATTTGAAGACGGAACAATAGATATTTTCTATTTCGTCGGCGCTGCTTGTTTTCCTGTTTTTTTTTCTACTTTGACAAAAAAACACTTGATATTTTTTTATATAATTAGAAAATTCTTGATTTGTTTTGTCTTTTGTCTTTCTTCTTATTCATTCTGTGATTTTCTTGTTCTGTTATTTCTACTTATTTCTTCTCTCTCTTCTATTTTATACTGACTTTCCTGGAACCAGCATTTGTATATAGTATATTCTGACGGAATCAAAAGTTACTGCTACGCCGTTAATTGGAGAATTAGACTGGCAAGAACTAGAATTACCATGTAATTTGGATTTGTAACATCCATCCACAAAAAAGATTAAGATAATACAAAAAAAAATCAACGAAAGAAAGTAACAAACGTCTTAACTCTTTCAAACAATAACAATTTCCATTATCTTTTTATTACAAGCAATTATATAATAGTACTTTATAGAATACAATAACAAGCAAATCAGAAAAAAATACTACCGGTTAGATAAGCGTTTAGTAACACAGAAATACAATATTTGCATTGTGAACAATATAGTAATTAAAAAGAATTAATAGCAAACGATTAAATAACTACAAATTGAAAAACTTACTTTACCAAAGTTCTTTAAAGCAAGTAGCTACATCCGAAATGTTATTCTCGAATCTTACAAAGTATGTAAGCTTACATGCAACTACAAGTGTTTGCTAAAATCTGGCTTTGATTACATTCAATACAATTAAGGATACTCGATTAGTCAACGTACTCAATAATTTTATGAAATATAGCTAAAAACAAATTTTCAATTTTTACTGAAAGTAAATTATTAATTATGTTCTTTAAATAAAATGTTAGCTGGGGCCTAATACAAATAATAAATTCATATCAAAATTAATATCGCTTAAGGTTGAATTGATAATAAAAAATTGAATAAAGTTAGGTAACACAGTTACAACAAGATAATAAAAATTAGAAGTTACAGAGAGGTACAAGTCATCTGGTATGATCAATGATATTTCGCGGTGTTTGCAGCTGTGCGTAGTTTGAATCTTCTGAGCTCATTAATTACTTGGATCGGTTTATTGTATATGTTACGTCATTGTAAAAAAATTACTCTTTCCGCCATTAATCCCGGGATTAAACAGAAATACCTTAAATCGACGAAACGCGCTATAAAAATTTTATGTTACTAAAACAAAATAGGTGCCGTCGTCCTTACCAGTGAGGGCCAATCAAATCAAGAATCGCTTTAATTCCGTCAATACACAAACAATTTTTATTTTACCGAAAACACTAAAAGCGTAATAGAAATAAGGCACAGCAGCCAGTTTGTTATAGCCGTATTATATTTTTTAACGGTCTATAAACAGACAAATTAAGCGGTTTGTAGTTTATAGCTGAAGTGTCAATAAAAAGTCAGTGAAATAATGCAGGATTATTAAAAAACCATCACAAAATTTAGTTTATTTCACAAAATAGTGTATACTTTCTAAAATGTTTGGTACTGCCATCTACACTGAAAAATGTGTCGATCCATCTAATACAATAGAAACATGGAGTCGCGTATACTGTTTGAAGTTCACCCGTAGAAATATTACTTTATACTGAGTTTCCTATAACTTTTGTTCTTCAACACACTGTGACAAACGTGTCTCATTTAGCGGAATCCGGTTTCGTCAATTATATAAATAGTAACTTTTTTAAGATTTTTAAAAATATCTCTAATATTTTTTCTATTAAAATTTTAACAGGTTATTCCAGATTGAGTAATTTTGTTATTAGACTGATTCGACTACTTAACCTGTCAAACGTACAAATTTTAGAAAATATTGTAAAATTTTTAAACAACCGATTAAAAATCTTTATGATTATAACTGTAGCATAACACTTGACAAGCGAAAGTCAAATAAATTACTAACTCTGCAAAGAAACTATGAGTGAGATGGCAAATTAAATGATTTGATTTATTCTAATTAGAAAAAAATTACAAAAACATATCTTTTGCTTAATACTTATAATCTATCTATTATCCGTAAGAAACAAATTTTTTTTTATAAAGAAACAAAGCAAAGATGAGAAATGTGAAATAAAATATGATAGCATATAAAGATCATAAAATATATGTTTAGGCACGTTAGAAACGTAGAGATGAGAAATACTATAAAAACGAATAATGTTGTTACAAGATTAACAAATCGATCTCATCCATTTTTAGTCTGTACCCGACGGTAAATACAAGTAAATTTTAAACTATCATAATCAATGTACAAAATTCGTATCGTTGAGACTATTACAGACACAGAAAGTATAGAGCGCAGTAATCAAGTAATTAAAACTTGATCCAAGTTTGAATTTCAGACAACAAATGAACAAACTGGTCAAATTTTAACGAGAAAACACGAACTCCTGAAATTTACAACAAACTGGTGAAGCAATCTAATAAATTAAGCGGGGACTTTAGACCCCTCAATCTCACCCCACTGATTTCACAGCCGGCGCGCGACGTTTTTCACTTTGTAACTTTGTCATCCGGAACCAAAAAGGGGTATTTAAGCGACTGTATCATCTGCCGAGGCTCTTTCTTGTTCCGAGAATTTCCGTAATCTAAAACCGAACCTTATAACTTAACCTGTAACCTCTGATAACCAACCCTGCGATCTACCTGACAACCCTTAATTTTTATTACGGTACTAACCCGACAACTTGTTGTTCTCCCTGATTATTCTTCTGATTCTAATAACCGACATAGTAATTCCCCTGGACATTCTGCATTAACCTGCACCGTGCAAAATAAACTTCGACTGCTGTTTCTACAAAAACCGACTTCACTAAGTCAAGCTCATCGTCAGACCATTGTTCATCGATTCATCCATTCTGGAAGTTTGCTTGTCAGTTACTTGTAATACTGTGTGAATCGAGTATATATGCTGGTAGTGCAAGGTGCATAACTCCCACGGTTGTTTATGCTGTAAAGTTTTACACTTATAGCGAAATAATCGCGGTCGTTATACATACGGAAGAAAGTGGCTTGACTGCTACTTCGTCGTAGCCAACACCAAGCATACCAGCACCCGTTCTAAAATCATAAATCCACGTCAGTAATCAGACCAAACAAATCAAATCAAATTTTCTCACAGATCCTCGTATACATTTCATTTGAAGTAAACGACTTTGAGCAGGTAGCAATCGACTTCCGTTATTTGAGGTAGTGATTGATGTAAATTACGTAAACTGGACAACAGCAGCAATTCAATCGTTGTTTCAACGAATAAATCAGTCTTGCTAAAATTTATTTAACAGTAAATTAATTAATCTGAACCAATTACGTGGCAAAGTTTTCTTAAACTGATATTTTTTTCATTCAAATGCTGTAAGACCGTTGAGTTTTATTATCGGTAAAAACTAACTTTCAATTTGACAAACTAGACCAAGTTGTTGTGCGCATTCTCTAAAATAATTTTGTTACAGCATTTCGAAATCATTTCAAGGACTAAACATCCGTTTTAAGAAATGTAGAATTACACTATAAAAATTTGACATGTACATTCCCAACAAATAAATACACGTTTTTGTCTGGTTGAATTTACGTTGCACGTTATATTTTCAAGGTTATTTTTTGATCTTTTATTTTAACGTCTGTTTTTTACGTTAGTTTTACATCAATAATTGCTTATCTAATACCTCATGGTGTAACTTATCAGTAAAATCAGCACAGATTATGCAATTTGAAAAACTATCAAAAATTGCTACCTTATATCCAACGTTGTTTTATTGTCGGTATTTTCCACGTTATTTATCAACGCAATTTTAACATTGATAATTATTGTTTGTCAATTATCAGTGTACAATGTTCGTAGAATTGACGTCATTAGACCACGATAAAATTACTGAAGATTATAACGATGTATATAACACTATTCTATTGTGTCAGTATTTTACACGTTATTTATCAACGCAATTTTAACGTTGATAATTATTAATTATTTTTCAACCGTTGGTGCTTTTATGTTGGTGAAATTAACGTCATTAGACTA
Organism: Aquatica leii; assembly: GCA_035610365.1. Lineage (NCBI taxonomy): Eukaryota > Metazoa > Arthropoda > Insecta > Coleoptera > Lampyridae > Aquatica > Aquatica leii. Next base: position 103,565,439 of record CM069436.1, on the reverse strand, counting down.
CGTTGAAATCACTTAAATTGTAGCGTTGTATATAACTGTGTTATATTGCTAGTATTTTCCACGTTATTTGTTAACGCAATTTTAATATTGATAATTTGTATGTTTTGTAACATACTAATTGCAAAAGTTTAGAAATAAAAGTAAAATGGTTAGTCGACTAACTTGTTTTGCCTAGATTTGAATTGAAGACGGCCGTAGGTTGAGATTGTAGTACATAAAATAAATTGGTAAATTGATGCCCTGAGCCACCTTTCTTTGCAAGTAAAGAAAAAAGCCTGGATCAATGGAAAAAGCCCCCAAACTCGGAACACAATTTGACAAAATTAAAACTACGATTTATTTTGAGTGTTGCTGTAACGTGCACATTTTTTCGATTGATTACGTCTGCTTTTAATTAACATTTTTGTGTTCACTGTTAATATAAATTCTTTTGCGCAATGCATTTTACGCACTGCACATGCGTTATGAGTTCCTTCTTCTTAAGTGATCAACCATCTTGCGTGCGTTCATCAACGCGTGAGGACGTGTCGTCCTGCACAGCGTGCAGAAAATGTCCACATGTTAAATTTGTACGGTGGAATTCTGCTTAGTCGTATGCAATACTATCCGCTTTCGTTCGTTTAAATTTACGCTTTTGTTTGTTAAAGAAACCCGTAATCTAAAAGGGGTAAGTGATTTCTTTGTTCTTACACGTGGTGTGTAACCTTTGATTTTGCGTTTTAGTTTTTTTTTGTACGCACGAACTGAAAGTTTTTCTTACGATGAGCTACGATATACGCTGGTGGATACGTTCAATTTGATTTGTTTGGATACGTACAATTTCGATGGTTTACGGTGTACGTTTCTTTTTTTTCTTTTTTTGTACGCACGAACTGAAAGCGTTTTTAACTATGGGTTACGATATACGACTACGTTTCTGATTTATTCGATGCTTTTCGATTTGTGTACGTATGAATTCGTTTATGGTTACGAAAATTTGGTTTGGATACGTATGCCTTTTTACGAATTTGAGGTATGAAATGCGATATGAAATTATGGTTTACGCAGCACGTTTGATGTTAGCCACAACGTCGCTTTTACGAAGAATTTCCGTTACGAATTATGATTTTCATGTGTGAAATTCGATGGAATTTGATTTGGATGTTTCGAATGAAGAATTATCATACGTTACGTTGTTTACGATATTCTGGTTATAGGATCTGTACGGATATTAGATCAAATCAGAATAATTACGGAAAATATGGAAGTTAAATTTGCATTTCAAGAAATTCGTAATGTTGCAATAAATCAGATAAGAAACGCGTAATTCAATTAAGTCACGTGATGACCACGCCCATGCGCTGAAGTTAGAACAGCAACAAGTAATTCACCTTCAATAACACGTATGTACCTTAATAACTTAATTAAGTGTTAGTTTTAAGATTTGTTTATATGTTGGTTTCAATATTTAACCGTTATAAATTTAATATAAAAAATATTGTGGCGTCCAAATTAGATTTCAAATTAGAATTGTAAATCTTAGTGTACGAGTAGAATACCCCGTCCTGAATATAATTAGAAATAAGACTCATCGCTCTAATGTTTGTGTGTTGTTTATATTTAATAAAATCATAGAGCTAGCACGGTGGATTATTATTATTTTAATTATGATTACGTTATATAAATGACACCTATTCGTCATTTTTTTTATTCGTTATATTGCATCACACTATAACACAAGAAACAATAATTTAAACTATTTATAAAATCAGATACAAACACATAAATCGTTAGTAAATTGATTAGAATAACAATTATTATCAAATAATAATTATTTAGATATCGTTGTAGATTTGGAAGCAACTAAACTATCAGCAAAATGGTTGACATTTAAATGGTTTATGTACCGTATAACAAGACAATTTTCTATAAGCGATACCTTGAATTATTAATAGATGGATAATACAGCATAAATACTTTGCGTTACATGTAAAATAAAGGATAGTATACTTAAGGTAGAAGTTCCATCCTCGTTCACGACAAACATAACCAAATTAATATCATCAATAGGACGGTTTGTATCTTTTTACACGTTTTTAGTAAAGATTAAGCAGGAGGGTCGTAATAAACCGGGAACTAAAAGTGTAAAGTGTGTAACTCGCAGCCACGTGTGAATCAAAATTTATCACAATCATTAAATAGATATTCGCTTTAATTTAATCAACATCAAGCAGGTTTCTTCGATATTTATCTTTTTGGATTGAAAAGAATTTGTTCTAAAATGATTTACATAAGATGAATGCTTTTAGAAAAAAATCATACCCTTACCAAGCAAGTTTTGACGGAACCTCCAGAGCACACAAAGTCAAACGTAATTATGACGTTAGGCTATATCCAAATCTATTGCCTGCTTTGTTGTTCGCGGCAAAAAGATTTATTAGCAAGTTGAAATTTTGCACCTTTACGCGACTGTGAGTGGAAAGTTGAATACTAGTCAATTTAAAATGTACCCAAATAAATTTGAAATAATTACAGTTCAGTAAAATTATAAAGTTTATTAGGCAACGTTAAAAACTTTATTAATACGCAAACATTGAAAACATACATTTTTAATTTATTTGTTTGATTTAACTTAGCATTTTTGGATTTGCTGCGTACAGAATACTCACGCGTGACTTATAGTCATTGTTTAGTCATTTTCCGTTGCACTGGTAACGTGTACAGTATTGTCATTGAATACTTCTGATTTACCCATACGTAATTGGGCACTGCTTTTGTCGTTGCACTAATTATCCGCTTTTGTTGTGATATGTTATATGCGTTCGTTGTAATTATAGAAAAGTAACGTAATTAATTCGAGCTAAGTCTTTTCTTCGTTTTTACACATGATATAATCTTGGTTTTTCCGTTTTAGTTTTTTTCTTATGTATGACAGTTTTTCCTTCTACTACGTTTCTGATTCTAACGATGATTATTTCTGTACAAGTTTGTTTTTAAAGTAGCAAAGTTTGGTTTGGTTACGTACGTGCAATTACGTTTTTTGGATTTCGATTTTTGGAATGCGAAGATACAATTTATTATGAACGTTTGATGTTAGTCACAACGCCGGTTTTTGGAAATTTTTAGTTATAATTACTTAATGCGTTACATCCGAAGTAATTTGATTTATATTGTTTTTTATGGTTACGATATTTTGGTTATGGATTTGTACCAATAAAAGATTATTTAAGATTAAAATTACGGGAAGTGTGAAAGTTTTATACATTTTATAAAAAATTACGCAACATTACGTTATCATATGAGTCAGATGAACCCAAGATGAACCGCACCCATAAAACTGCACTTTTGCGACGACGCGACAAGCATAAGGTAAAACTTTAATACATCTTCAATGCTTTTATGTACTTGCTTTTTGGTACGTTTTCAAATTCAACCCTATTTATAAAATTAAAAGTAATTGTCTCATTGTTTTGTATTTGACATTATCTTCTTTTGTGATTAAGAAATTTATTCAAGCTAGCTTTGAGTATTTGTTTGAATATGCATTTATTTGAATGTGAAAATGTGAAAAAAATCAATCAAACCATTGTACAAAACAAATAATTTACAAATTTTAAAAATTTTATATTATATTTTAATATTCATCTTATTAAATCACGTGATCACCAGGCCCAATGTAGCAAAATGCAAGGCACGTTATACAACTTTCGGAAACACGTATGTAAATAACTTGTAATTAGTTATTTAAGATTATTTTTTTGGATTTCAATATTTGTTCTCTTAGTAGTATAAAAAGTATTGTAGCGTCCAAAATTTAAGAATACAATAGAATTCATACGATCTAATTATAAATTTGTAAATATTTTGCATTGTTCTATATTTTATCCTTTTTCTATATAATTAAATTATTAACTATTATAAACACGTAGTAATTTTTGGTAAAATTCACGTATATACATCACGTTGAATAAACGATGTGATATCGCTAATTATCGAACTATTTGCGTTTACATATATATATTTAAAAAACGAGGCTATTAAACCTGAAATAAATCACGTTGAAATATAATATAGAAACATGTGAAAACATGCGACATTTCTATGTTGACTAAAAGGTAACTAATTCAAAACGTTTGGTTAAAGTTTTCAAAAACGTTTTATCAACGTACTTGTGTTTACTAAGTTACAACGTATAAAACCATGTTTTAGTTTATATTTTGATTGCTTTTAGTGGATTCTTTTTTATTCCTTGAGCTTTACTTATCAGTAAGATCAAGATGATATTAAAAATCGGCCATCTTAAGCAAATAAATTTAAAAATATGTGGATTCGATTTTAAGTTATTGTCAAAGATCGATAATTTTTATTGTTTTTTAAATTTTTGTTACTCACTATACATACTCCTCATTCTTTATTGCAAATTAGTAAATGTAAGATGGAATTTTATGTACATATATAACGAACGAACTAATTACAATTTTTAATAATAACAACCAAAACCACTTTAGTTTATAATTAAAAAATTTTAAACATTTTTAGATTTGTATTTTATTAAATACCAAAAACGTAATTACTTAATACATCTAAATACGCCCACAAATTAACTACCAATTAGAATTGTTAAACAGCTTAAAAACTATAATCACATAACAAACAAGAGTAAAACCAACCATCAGTTTTAATTATAATTTTACACAAACGAAGCTGGTACCCTTTACATTGTAACTAACTTACTTAAATATTCCGTTTTATTTTTGTCTTAAATAAATAATAATGGCAACAACTGTTTCATTGTATTTAAAATAAATAATTTTACTTACGTTCACCAAAAACTTGTTTCAGCGCAAATGTAAGATGAATAAAACACTAACCTGAAAAAAAAAACAAAATGTTAGTTACAATATAATTGTAAAAATTTAATTAAATTTTTTAAAATTTATTTAAATAAAAAAATTTCGGTTGTTAATTTTTCAGACATAACTCAATTACGTTGTGAAAATATTGTTTCAGCGTAGGAGGTTTTCTAAATACGATCGTTTAAATTATAAAGCAGGTACGTTAAAAGTTTTTCCTGAAACTTTAGTTATTATTTTAAACTTGGTTAAAAGTTTTCGTCGACCTTCTGAATGATTAAAAAATTTAATAGTTTTTAAACGTCATCAACAAGAAAAGAAAGTTTAATTTACTTACAAATAATTAAAATTGAACGTAATTAAGTTTTTGCAATTTTATGTAATTATTAGTTACAAATACTCGTATTTGTTCGTAGCATACATAACGTTTAGATAAATCAAATCAAAGAAACGCATACTAAAATAAATTTAAAAAAGGAAAATAAAAGTTGAAATTAATAAATTTACAGTTTCTACTCTGAGTTTGATTGTTTTAAATTTGTTTATTGGATTTTGATAATATCTATATTAACGTAATTAATTTATCAAACGTTAAAGAAATACATACATTCTGCTTAATAACGTTATACTCTACGTTTACAAAACCGTTATTTATGTCGTTTTTGGTTTAGTCGTAAGTAATAAAAAGCAATTTACAAAAGTAATAAGAAGCTAAGACCTTATTTAATCATGCTCGAAAACTCACAACATTATAACAAATGAAGGTTATTTTGTAGAGTGTTTTATATATAGTAGTTAAAATATTTCCTTAACAAAAAAATTGAGTTAACTTTATTTTCTTTAAAGCTTCTTAGCAATATTGATCTAACATAAAACATATCTTGCGAACTTAGAAAATAAAAGTTATTTTATATTCTGTTTGATTTTTTGAGAAAAAACAACTTCAGCGTTTTCTTAATGGTAATCAATATGCTGCAGAATATTATATTTTGAAACAATGCTTCTAGGTCTATACATAACTAAACAATTTATTCAGTTCTAAATAAATTTATCTTAAATGTAATGCTTTTTGTTTAAATTTATTTATAGTTCTATAAGAACATCAACATTAAATACTTAAATTGCAAAATCAGTTTTATTCTCACTGTACTTTTATCATGTAAATTTTTACACAAAGTGTTTATATCAGTTTTATTAATTTTTAAGGTTATTTACATATGATAACATTTCATAATATTATAATTTATATAATCGATTATTTGGACTGTTTTAGAATTATTATTAGTGCATTTAATTTAATTTAATTATTAATAATTCCATTTTAGAAAAATATGAATAAATGCTCATCCACTATCCAAACAATATCTTATTATCTAACTAAATATATAATGTCTAGAACTATGTTTAAAATGTGTAGAATGTAGAATATGTGTATACTATTTTAAGTATTCTAGCATAAACCTTGTAATTAGGATCAAGATGTGTAAATAAGTATATTTATGAACATGCAAGATTATGTTGTAAATCTAAATATTATAAAGTCACCCTTATCATTAATTGTATTAAACAATACTATTAATAGCATTTTCAAAGCGTATATCTTAGTATGTAGTGCACAAATAGTTATCGATGGTAACTTAATTATAATGCATAAAAAAACTGAAGTTTATAAACATATAAAAATCTAAATTATTTACACTACGTTTAATAACACTTTTTTAGTGTTTATTATTATATTATAAATATTACGCGGTAAATTAATAAATAAATAATTCTGAAAATTCTAAATTTAGTATGTTGATTTTGAATATTTTTTTAAAATAGATATGTAAAGTTGTAAACAAATAAACAAAAAGAAACTTAATTAATTAAAATGATGTTTGGTGTGAAGTTAGACGTTAATTTCTATATCTAAATAATAAATATTGTTTCAGTAAAAATATATGTCTTTAATTATAGATTAGTTCCAACTTGACTTTCACGAAAAATAGTCGTGTAATATTTTTAATCATTAACGGTCTATAACAATCGAGTAACCCTAAATACAAAACGCACAAATCCAAAATGTTCCTGGATGAGGTCAAACAAATAAAAAGCAGAAGCATTTGCAGACCGCCTGTTAGATAAGTTGCAATTAAATTCTAACAAAGTAGACAAAGAAATAGAAAAAGATGTACAATTACAAACTTATCTAAATCAAATCAAACAATGACTGTCTGAATGAAAGATCAAACTCACCTTCTGGACAAAACACCAAAAATGGCCAACAACCACTCTCACGAACAAACACATCCCAGTTTAATAATAGTTAACTACGATATGAGCATTGTAAAGTTTCATATTACGCGATGGGAAAATTGATAACCCATAAAGTATCGTAATATGTAATTATAATACGAATATTGTACAACGTTTTATCTCTTATCAATAGTTTTAATTTCTTAGAGAAATATAGAGGTAGTGATAAAATAATTCAGTTGGCATAAACTATTAAAACTATTTTGATTCAAATAGGTGTATTAAATATATGTCATTGTAAATTACGTAAATCCCTGATAACACATCGTAATGTTATTCTTTACCACACCAGTGTGGTAAAGTGTTACTTTTACTTTACCACACTAGTGCGGTAAAAACTGACATTACGATGTGTCATCAAATTTTGACATGATATATTGATAAGAGATAAAAAAGTTTACGAGAACGGACTCGTTGTTTTGTTAGTTATTTTGCTATTGATTTCATTTGATTTAAAATTTTATTGAAAGTTTTTTTATTCCTATTTGTTGTGCATTCATTTTTAGTGTTTAAAACATTTATGATGCTTAATTTGAAGGTTCATGTAACAAAATGAGGAAACGCTCAGATGAAACCACGCTGGAACCTGCAGTGGTGTCCAATTTCACTTCACTTTTTGTTTTTTTTTTTTGGATGTAGTTTTTATTATTATTAAACAAGATATTCCTTATGTTTTGTTTTATGTTTTAAAAATATAATGTCTTAATTTCACTCCGCAGTGCTAAAAAATAATTGTAGTAATTGTAGAATTAGATCTACGCTGCAAAAACTGTACAATATAGATGAAATCTGCACATAAACAATTTATTGAGCACAAAACTTATTACAAAAAGTCCGCGAGTGTGTATAATTATATATCTAAAGTTTAAGAGTTACCGAATTTTAATATAATGTGAAACATTTTTGTGCAATTTTGCACACTTGTATTTTCTAAACTATTGAAGGTAATTGTACCCTTCCGCGAACTTTGTCATACTAAATTTTGTCCTTTATAAAACGGTTTATGTGCAACTTTTCTCTATCTTGCGCCGTTTTAGGGTAATAGTTTATTGGTTATTTTAAATTACTAAGCAAATCATTTCAATACAAAAATTGTGGCGGTTTCAATGCAAACAAGGAAAACAACTTTAGATACCTGGTGTAATATTACACCAACAAAGCTACCCTTAACCGCAAAAAAGCCGCGGTGGTCACCAAAAGCAACTTGACCAAAACACACATGTTCTAATAAACCGATAACTTATGTTCAAATTTTAAAATCTTTAAACGAAGTAATAATTTAATAAATCTGATTTATAAGATTTTATAATAAAAACTATCGGTAATTACTAGTTTAAGTCATAAACGATTTCACTGTAAAGTTAAGTTAAGTTCAGTCAACATAGAACGAAAGTATGTAAAATAAAATTTGAGTACATTTTAAATGTCGTAATTTTACCAACAGTCAGGCAATTGTAAAGATTATTAGCGTTATAAATCTGTTAAGACTAGAGAAAGGATTAATGTTAAAGTAACCTTCATCTGTTTAATGTTTCTTTATAGTCAATAGCGCATTTGTTTAATATTAATAGGAGAAAAAATTGTAAAATCAGTAAACCTTTATTTCATTTGAAACACGTAGTGTCGTCCAGTAATAAAACGTCGTAACATCTTAAGGGTAGAAAGAAGCATAACGCCGCTTTTAAAAAAGTGAGTAAAAAAAAGAAAAACCAATTGGCGGATTTGGTACTGAGAGAGTTCGTGAACTTAACCAACCAGAAAGCGTTTTAGGAAATAAAATCAAAATTGCGTACAAACAGAAATAGAGTTTTAAACGAAGGTTTTAAATCCCTAACACGGTCCAAAAACAAAAAAAGTTGCATACGGGAGTTTTTCTTTTGACTTACTCGCAAAAAAAAATCGGGTTGCTTTTTTAACGTACTTGCGAAGGGAGTTAATTTACACGCTGCTTTTTTTTACCTACTCGAAAAAACTATTTCTGCGTTGGTTTTTTTTTTTACTTATCCGAAGAAAAGTTACTAACAGGTGGTTTTTTTTTGTACTCACAAAAGGAGAGTTACTAACGAGCTGGTTTCTTTCACGTTCATTTATTAATTTTTTTTTTGAGTGTACGTTTTGTATAAAGTTATTAGTTAGTGACAAATTATTACGTGGTTCCCAACCTGCGTCCAGTCAAAACCCAACAAACCGCAATACGTGATCTTTAATTTGAGGGTTAGGTCAAAAATTAGTTGCATTTATTTGGATATGAATTTGTAAGTTTTTTATTTGATTATTATACGAGAGATACGATGAACTGACTAACGCGAGAAAATTGAGAAATTTAATTTTATCGCTTAAAGGAGGTTTTTTCTTTATTTTTTTTGTTGTAAATGGAGAGTGCAAATTTAATATTTTTTTTTCTTTGTCTTTGGCGATTAACAAGTCGCTTGTGAGATTAATTCTAATTCTTTTGCGCCAAAAGATCTAGCTAAAAATGGCTAGAGAATTTCATAAATAAGCATGTCGATTAATTCGCTTGGCGAAATGTTTTCATTGCGAGTCCAATCTGCTGTAAGTTTTTTTTAGATATGACAGGGAATCGCAAACGCGACAAAATGTTGAAAAAAAAAACTGTAAATGCACATTTTCAAAGGTGAAATCTTTACTTTGCAGCTTTTACATCTGAAAGGACCTGGCAACGTAGCTCAAATTGTGTCATAATCTTAGAAGCTGTTGAACTGTGAACCGCTATAAAACTCGGGTAAAATTCAGTAATCATTTAGTTTTGTTGTTTTTTTTTTAAATGCGCGTCAATTAATTAGAGTGTAGAAAAACAATTGTCAGGAATCACGCGATATAAATTGTTTATTTAATCATTGAATAATTTATTTAATCCAACCGTACACAATCAAAGTCTGGCTAAATTTCTGAAAGTTTTACTTTGGCTCTAAAATTGATTTTGTCTAGAGAAAAATTCTATATTCATCCGAATGCTGTCAACCGTATATATACCAGCAGAAAATGACAGTCGGTAGATGTGAATTTCAATTTTTTGACGTTTTCTCGCATAACATGCTTGTTAACGCAACATTATTAGTATAGGAGCTAGCAACATTTTCAAGAAAGAATTTTAGATTAGCTGATTATTTGATATGTTGTCCTCCTTGCTCTTTTGGATAGACCCTGGGCTGTCTGGCTGGCGGTAGCGGTTGCGTTTATTAGTGCGCATCTTACCTGTACAGGTAATAATTCAAGATTTTGAAAACATTTTAAAAAGCCAAATTTTCAATTTTCTGTTTTTAGATAGGTTTACCAAACATGTTTTTATTATTGCCAAACACTTTTATCATTGCTAATTATCTGCCAAACGCAATTTTTTTTTATAAAAAATTCAAACTAGTATGTCTAATTTTAATATTATCTTATTGAAGTATACAAAAACCTAAAATCAATTTGCCAGACGTTAATTCAATTGCTATGAAATACTTTAGAAATATATTACAGCGTGATGCTAGTAGTCAGAGAAAGATAGTTGCAGAGTGCAAAAGAGATAGACAGCGACAGCGGCGCAGCCGGAAAATTTACAAGCTGGCGTCAGTCTGTCACATGTTTGTGTTTATGTTGTTTTCACCGGTTATTTATAAACTTTATTACAATGGCCAGTGATAAAACGCGATGTGTTTTTTGTAAAAGCAAAAATGATAAAATAATACTTTTCGTGGGTGTACGTGTGAAATATAAATTAAAGTACAATGACACCAAGTTGCCTACACAAATAAATGAGACAGATGGATATCACAGACAGTGTTATAGTAGTTTTACAGCATTAATGACAAAATACCGTGATTTATTATCAGAAACAGATTATGCCAGTAACTCCAGTCCACCTCAAAGTTCAAACAGTGAGATCGCATGTGAGGTTGCTTCCTCAAATTCAAATAACCCAGAAGATGTTGGTCAAAGTTTAAGTGATCCGAGCATATCAGGAAATCCTCATCTAAGTTCCAACAGTGAGATACTATCAGAAGATGCTGCTTCAAGTTAAGATAGTCAGACAACGTTAGCTGTTGCTGCTTCCATCTCTACTTGTGATTTAAGTATCAACGAAAATGCAAGTTGTAACGAAATTTCTGACACCATATTGAAGATATTGAAACAGGTCGACAACTTAATGTTTGTTTTTTTTGTGATAAAGATCGTAAGCAGAATAAACGTAAACAAGAAAATCTTCATCCAAACGATTCAAAACGTTATGATAAAATTATTGAGTAGATGCAAAAACTTAATAATGAACAGTTGTTACAAAAAATTAATTGTGAATTAGCTTTTTTAAATTATTATAATAAAATAATTTCAGACGTTCCATATACATCTTGGCATAAAAATCGTAATATTCACAAAGACATTTTTAACCATATTGTGTCAATAATAGAAGAAGTTTTAAAGAAAAGAAAATTTGTATTGTTATCATCTCTTTCCGATACGTACAATAATGAGTTGGAATATGAGCGGTAACGTCATTCTTAGTCGGATATTAGTTTAATAACTAATCATTACCTTGAAGAAAAAATACTAAAATATTTCAAAAAATCAATCAAAATTATATCGAAACAAAAAAAACTATTATTCATAAAGATTAGAAGATGATTTGACAAAACTTGAAGAAGACAACCTCATTGATAAAGTGGCATTAACATTGCGAAATGCTATTTTAAAAATTGAAAAATCGAAATTGCCATCCAAAATGAAAACAAGTGACTTAATTTCTGGTGAATGTGAGATCACAGAAAATTAGATCGATTCTTCAAAATATTGATTGGGGGTAAAGATATTCGGCACAGAGATGGTCTAAATTGTGATCGATTAAGTTCCTCAGTGGCTGCTGATACATTTTTTGTGTAAGTAATAGTACAGCTAACCATCCAAACACATCACTCTTGGTATGGCTATAAAAAGTCTAACAAGCAGTAAAAAAATAATAAATATTGTAAATAGGTTGGGACATTGCTGTAATTATACCACTCTAGAGAAATTGGAAACTGAAGCAACTATTTTGTTTGTTCATCAAACCCAAGTTTGTCTTCCAGACATTATTCTAATTCCCTCACTATGCACAGGTGTAGCTTTCGACAATTTCGATAGATACGTTGACACATTGAATGGAAAAGAAACACTACACGATACTGTGAGGATTATATACCAAAACATTGATGATAATTCTCATAGCGGATTAAATCAAGATGATGATACAAATGCAGAAAATATATTACCACCACCACTGAAGAGACAACAAACATTGACGGAAATCATTTCTGATATTATTTTCTATGGCAAGCGATTAAAGATAGTCGGTCGCTTAACATGAGTCCAAATTAATCAACCATCTCCACCGGAAAATTTTTCTTTATTGCAATCAAGGTTGACATCGAAAAAGTCTTGTCATTTCCACTTACCCTGATGCCAACGTCGATGTGTCATTTAGATGGTTCAATCTGTAAAACCGACAAAGCACAATTAACAAAGTTGATGCAGAAGAAAATGGAAACCACCACTGATCAACAGCCGTTGATGTTAGTATCGTTGAAGGTTTTTTCATGTTGCATCTCATGAAAGAGGTACCACAAACTTTTGATGGTATCTCTAAAAAAATTTTTTCAATGATCTCCCAGATGAAATCTGTTCGAATTGATGTGGTTTTTGACCAATATTTTTTACTTTTAATTAAAGATTTTGAACGTTCACAGCGAGAAGAGTCAACCACTCCAGTATCAATTGGTCCTAATCAAATAAGGCCACAAAATTTCGCAGCAGAACTAAAGAATGTGGAATTCAAAATAGCTCTAGTTAACTTTTTTATTGATCACTGGGATAGTGGAGATCTGGTACTTTTTATTGGTAATAAAAACATTTACGTAAGTTTCAACAAATGCTATTCATATAAAATGTTGAATAACAAAGTTGTACGGAGTATTAAAAAATCTTTATCATGTGAAGAACACTAAGAAGCTGATTCTCGGATTATTTTTCACATATGTCAAATCGATTTTGACGCAGACGTTGTTGTACGCTGTTCTGACTCTAATATTTGAATTTATACTACTGGGAAATATGGATCACCTGAAGGCATTTTTGAAAATTTGGATAAATATCGGTGTAGGAAATTATCAGCGATACATAAACGTTAATGAATTATACCGAATCCGTTGTGATTCTTTATCTAAAGCTTTACCATGCTTCCACGCAATCACAGGGTGTGATTATACGCCAGCATTTTTTAGAAAAGGTAAAGTTAGATCTTTTAAAGTCTTGGAAAAATCTAAAGAATATCAGTCAGATTTTGGAAACATTACTATGGATGATGAAGAATTACTGGAAAGTACTTTTGTAACCCTCGAGAAATTTATTTGTCAAATTTATGGCGTTAAAAATTCTTTAGATGTCAACAGTGTTCGGTTTCATTTGTTCTCAAGTACTTTTCAGTCAAAAAAAGTCGATAAAAACTATAAAAAAAAAAATCAAAAATTTTGACTCATCGGGTTTGCCACTCTGTAAAGCGGAATTGCAACAGCATATATTGAGGGTTTGCTACGTAACAACACTTTGGAGAAATGCTCATTTAAAGCATCCAACTTCTTTGTCTCCAGTTGCTTCCGGTTGGACCATCAAAGATGATAAGATGTGATTTTGTCTGGTTCCTGTGAGAGCAATTACCATTATCAATTGCAAACATTATTATTCAAAGTAAGTATGCAATAGAACATCTATCAATAAATAAATAAAATATTATAATAAAAACAAAAAGAATTGTGCTAATGTTAACTTTATTTGGTTGCAGATGATTATGAAGATCTTTTTTTTGTAATACCATTATGGACTGAAAAATTAAAAAAAAATTATAGAATGACTTAAACACTTAATATTTCTGATTTATAATTCGTGTGTGTTACCAGAGCAATTAAAATAAAAAAATTAATTTTATAATCTTTAATCATGCAGTTTAATTTTTTGCTTTCTAAGTCAGTTATGTTCGAATTTTATTTTCTTCTTTATGTTTAAATTTTTTTATTGGGATTTGTAGTTTTGTAATGATTAACCATCTCCTTCTCAGAAATATATTCTGCAACTGTCTCTCTCGGATTTGATGAAATTTTTCAACGTTTATGTACGTAATTTGATGCAAGGAATCCAATTTTAATCGTCAGATGGTCCAGTTTTTTGTTATAAACAATTTAATTTTTTTAATGGAATTTACGAAAAACTTATAATCGATAGATGAAAATTAATTAAACATTTAGATAGCTTACATCAAAATAAGTGATTAATACCTGAATCACTTTTTCGTATTGTTATTATTTTTTAAGTTATAGCGTGATAAACAAATATTATTTTTTCGCTGCAGTTGAACGAGTCTAGGCGGCGCGCGCACCGCCAACACGCTAAAAGCATGTTGAAAATATGACTATTTGTCGTTCTTATTCAAGGTTTAGCAATTAAATTAACGTCTGGCAAATTAATTTTAGGTTTTTGTATACTTAAATAACATAATATTAAAATTACAGACATACTAAAATAATTTTAATTTTTTATAAAAACAAAATCGCGTCTGGCAAATAAATAGTAATGATAAAAGTGTCTGGCAATAATAAAAACATGTTTGGTAAACCTATCTAAAGACACAAAATTGAAAATTAGACTTCTTCTTCTAATGAACGCAACCGCTACCGCCAGCCAGATAGCCTAGGGTCTATCCGAAAGGGCAAGAATGACAACCTATCAAAAAATCAGCCAACCTGAAATTCTTGTTTTCCCGACGTTGCTAGCTCCCGGACTATATTATTTGAGCTTTGCGATGACTTTTTGCCTTGAAAATATTTTGTGTTCAATAAAGTTCGATGTTTTGAGGTTTTGTTGTTTTCTTTGTGTGTGCTTTTTAATGACAGCGGTTTAAAATCTGTTCGCTTTAGTGATGAATCTGGTTACAATAACTGGCAGCATTTAAATGAACATTTAAACATTCATGAAATGAAAAAATATCGAAAATGTTAAAAAATCTTTTTTAATAAAAATGAAATAATTGATTCTGAAATTCAAAATATAATAAACAGGGAAACTAAATACTGACAACCCACAAAACCAAATAGGTTCCATAATAATGCTTTTAGAAGCATAGAGGCAGTATTGATATTACTGAAAGCCTTCCTGTAGCAGTAGAATGGTTTATGTTTAGAGATAGGTTTTGACACTCCAGTAGAATGCTGTACAGTTAGTGCTTATAGAGTCCTATTAGACGTTGTACAAAAGCAGGCCAAAGGTAGAAGTTTTCACGTTCCATTAGAATGCTTTAAAATAGTGCCAATGTAGTACTTTCCTATGTTTTAGAATAGCATGACAAAGTTAACGACTAAAAGGTAATTAATTTGCATGCTTTTACAGGGTTTTAATAGCATACCATAAGAAACACAAAAAGCATGAAATGATTAGTTTTAAGTCATTTTTTATTAAGAAATTTGTACAGTATCTTTGTCTAAACTATAATAATTTTTAATCAATGGTTTGCGAATTTGTAGTTTGCTGCATCATCCTAATTATTTCATTTTTTAATCTCGCTTTGCCATGACGTAGCCATTGGAACACCTCATTAATAACATCTATAGGAACTCCTTTGAATCAACTTTGGGTTAACTCTATAACAAAATTATGCGTTTAATTATTTTTTATTATCTATTATCAGTCGCATGCATTTTTACTAGATTCATATCAAAAATATGTTTCTTTTTATGAATAAAATAAATTTTTTATTACAATGCTTTTTAAGTTTAAGTCCGCAGGTTGGTCACCCCTGTTCTAAAAAAATAACTGGATGCCAAGTAAAAAATAAACAATAACAATAAAGCGCTAAAACGTGGATAAGCTGAACGTATAAAAATTGTTTATTTTTTACTTACTTTTACTTAAATCAGCAGAATTTCTAATAGCTTTTTCTTCTTTAATTCAGCACAAAAAGAACCCATTTACAAATATAGACCAAGCCCGAAGTCGTCTTCCTTTCGTAAACGTAAAACTGCATATACCCGTACTTAGAAGCGTTTCTGGTGAATCAAACTCGGTAGTCGGTACATATTTCGTCACAATTCTCAGAAATCAAATTATCTTATCTACATTTACAGTATCAAACGCGAATGCATAAGTTTTTATTGCATACATATCTTTATCAACAAAATTTAGATGTGGGCGTTTAATCTCTACAGGAAGTTATTTTTGTTTAGGTATTACAATTTAGCAACTTGTACAAACGGGTTTTTCTGATATTAAAAATTATATTTCTTTATCTCAAATAAAGAACGATTAAACCGATTTTAGAGGTACTAAAACACTAAATGAATGTTATCATGTTAGTCGTAATACTTGAATTTCAATACATTGTCAAAGTTGCTATAAACACTTTATTTTTTATATCAATATAGAAGGCCTATAGGAGTGATTTTAAAGGAATCTTTTAAGGTACTTTATTCTCCTTCTATATGCATTGTTATAGAATCAATATGGGAACGCCATTATAATGCTACATTTCTAATACTTTAGTGATTCCAATCAACTGCCAATTTTAAGGCTGCTATAAGCACTTCTTTCTTAAATTAAATATAGTATTCCTATAGAAGTGTTTTTAAAAGAATCTTTTAGAGTACTTTATTCTTCTTATATAGGAATTCTTATAGAATACGTTTTAAATTAAGTGTGTTATTAGAAGTCCATACACAAACTACTATTGGCATGCTTTAGAAATGAATATTTGGGAATGCTTATCGAACCTACATGGAACTTATGGTTTTGTGGGAAGCTGTTATAAAAAAAAATTTTTAGGTGATTCAGTTTTTAGGTCAGCAAAATTTAGATTTTCGTAAAACTTTTTAAAATGCATAGAAATGGTTTCCAAATTAGACCCGATTATGACAGAACATACAAAACGCTCTCAAATAAATGATCAAAGAAACTATCTCGGGGATAAAACACAAAATAAGTAATCAACTTGATCGGTAAAAATATCAAATCCAAAATTTTAGAACTAACTAAAAAGGCAAAATATTATTCTATATTATTAGACTGCACTCGTGACTAGTCACGGAGAACAAATTTCAGTTTGTATAAGATTTGTCAATTTAATGAGCACGGGAATTAGTATAGAAGAACATTTTTTATTATTTCGTCCTGTAGATGATGTGTCGGGTAACGGCTTGACAAATTTTCTTTTGTCGGCATTAGAAAAGGAAGGCTTAAATATCAACGATTTGCAGGGTCAAGGTTACGACAATAGGGCAAATATGCGTGGTGGGCATAAGTCTACAAAAAAAGTTTGACATTTCAATCGGCAATTATACTCTAAATTTAGTCGTCAATGATGCCGCAAAATCGAATACTTTGAGCATAAATTTTTTTTTAGTTCAAAAACTGTTTGACTTTTTTTTAGTTTCTACTAAACGCTGTTCAATTTTGAATTCTAATTTATCTAATGTAACAAATTTAACTTCAAAACCTTTATCGGATACTCGATGGTCTTGTAGAATAGATGAAATAACTCCTTTAAAGTATCAACTTGGGGAGGTTTATAATGCTCTGTTTGAAATAAGCAAAGGAAACTTTGAAAATAACGTAAAAAATTTTGCTGCATCGTTGGACAAAAAATTGCAAAATTTTGAGTTCATTTGAAGTCTTATATTGTGGTATAACATTTTAAGTAAAGTTAACAATGTTAGTAAAATTATTCAAAAACCGAATTTTGATGTTGCTCAGTGTTGTAATCATTTAAATAAATTGAGTAATTTCTTGAAAGCTTATCGCTCCGATAAAGGGTTTAATGATCTATTGATTGTTGCTAAAGAAATAGCATCCAGCTTAGACATAGAACCTAAATTTAAAAAACAAAGAGGTCTAAGACCGTGAAAAACAAAAAAAAACATTTTGATAATGAATGTGACGAAAATTTAAAGTTCAAATTTTAAAATTTGATCAAATTAATGATCCCTTCTTTTAGGAGGTTGGATGAAAGCAACTACTTCAGTAATTTGCGACGTTTCGTGTCCTGGATGAACACTTCATCAGGCTCGCTCACACTGAGTCAAGTAATTTTTTTCCAGAATAATTAAGTTAAAATTGATACATTTAAATTAAAAACGTGATGTGATTTCGTATATCGTGCAAAAAAAAGTTATGGGAAGCAATTCTCAGGCATTTCATAGACAAATGTTAAGTACAAACAATTAGTGAATTATCATACGACTCTATTCTCGTTTAATATGTACCTAAAATACTAGTTATTTGTGTTTTTTTATTTTTTCATAATTTATGTATGCATTCTTATTTTTGAAAATTGTAATAAACCTTCTTCATTATTTGAGAAAAATAATTTCATCGCTTGTTCATTATATTACGTAGGTAATATTGTGTTTGTTTTCAACATCTTACGATAATTGCAATATTTGCGATATCTACGAATTTTTTGATTTTTTTGCTTCTGACATAAGTAGCATTGTAAATAACATTGAATTTTGCTTTTTCTGTGAGGTAAATTTAAAGAAATCTTTGTTGCTTAAATTTTTTAAATGAATGTTTGTAATAGTACGTTATGTAGTAAAAAACTAAAGTGTACCTTTTAATCTAAAGGATAAACAACAAACACCTGAGGGATTAAAAAGCACTTTAATCTTGCGGTATATACGATACTTTTTTGCAGTTTGTGCTCTAAAATAATTAAAATTTAATGTGTTTAGAAAAATATAACAAAAACATCAAACGTGTTTAAATTGTTGCGTTAGAAAAGATACACAACTACTGAATAATGCAAAGTACAAAAATTAGAGAAATTTGTGAACAAAATTGCAACTGTGTCTGTTATGTAATTGACGCGCAGTCTTACTGATTTTTTAAAGTTTGTACATGGGTCGCATTTAATTAAAGCATAGAAAAATGTTGTAATTATAAAATTGTGTATCATTCAATTTACTGTCACTCTATGTTGCTTAGAATAAAATATAATAAGTTCTTGTTACGGTAATTTTCTATTATCGTCAAAGTCAGAACAGTTTATTTCTATGGTTGATGTAAGTGGTTTATAATTGTACGTTCGGTTGTACTTAACAACTAAACGTAATTGTATTAAGGTAGAATACAGGTAGTAATGTACAAAGCATAACAAACATTTGCTTTATTAAATAAACTTTAATTTGTTTGTAAGTGCAACTACTTGATGGTTAAAAATATATCACCCAAACTGTTATTTTTATTTTTACCAGCACACATTTACTCTAATTTTTAACATAAAATGGTATTCTAAACACTTTTTAATTATTCATTTGAGTGTTTCTTGCTTTATTTATTATTTAACATATAAAATATTGCTTATAAATTATCATAATTTATAACAAGTGATTTGGATTACACAATTTACGTAAAAATCCTTATATTAAATTTGAATTTTTTTAATATAACAATTGCACAAATATGATTAGTCAAATTTTTTATAAGTGCTGATAATATTAATACATTGATTCAAACAATGTCACAGAATAAGGGCATTATCGATAACAGAAGAAAAGTTAAGTACTGATGTTGAATCTTATGAATTCAAAAATTTCATTTACCATCACAACAACAAAGTCGTCAAATTTATTATGATGCAGATGAAACATGACTATACTTAAAAGCATTAAAGAAACAGCACTTGAGTTTTAATAGTATTGCTTCCAGTTACCATAAACATAAAAATTAAAGGATTTATCATTAAGACATTACCACCAACATTCATCTTAGACGAATTAGTGAGTCAGTATTTTGTAAACAAAAAGAATTTACCACCAAAAGCCGCATTTTATCTAGATAATGCATCTTCTCATCTTTGCCATAAAATCTTGATATCAGATAAACCAAAAGATAACCAAAACCAAAACCAAAGATTTTTGCTTATTTTTTACTACCAAATGTTATTTCAGTAATGCAACTTATAAATGAGAGGTTTATTAAATTTCTGAAAAGATTCTTTAGACAAATCCAATAAGATTAGTTTATTAGGAGACTGTGATTTACTAAGTTTTTTCAAAATCTTTAAATTTAAAAAATGCTGTTTATTATCTAACAAATGTTTGAAACGGCGTTTTTAAAAATAAAGAATCTGCGTAAATTCGAAGCTGAAAATTTTTTGATATTGACCTCCCAGCTTCTACAAAAATTTACTGTATTACTAAGCAAGTAGGTCAACTCAAACATAAAATAAGTCCAGATTCTGAATTGGTTAAAATGTGTTATCAATAATGACGGTTTCTAACGTCAAGTAGCAAAGAAGAAATAGCTAAGAAATAGAATATAGCTAATACCTATAAATACCAAAAGATAACATTAAATCTATCCAATGAGTAAAATAAATCAAGAAAGCCAAAAACAAAATTGTTAACTACAAAACACTGCTAAATACAATCCAACGATTAAAGTTAATAAAAAATTAGTACAATAAATCGAGGCTTCACGTTTGAACTGCGAAACAACTACATCACCACGGCTAGCTGAGATCTCAGTGAGTAGGCGTAGTTGAGAAAGCTACAGTAAAGGATGAAAAAAATAAGCGCCACTTTTTATACTCGCAAGATTCTTAACTCGGAGACACCAAGTGTACGTCTTAACCCACTATCCAAGAAATTAGGATAGAGCAAAAAAAATAATCAACGAGAAAACGTATATAATTCTCTTAAACAATAAAACTTACCATTATCTTCTCATTACAAGCATTGGTATAATAGTACCTTACAGGATTTAATAACAAGAAAAAACTAACGGTTACCTAAGCTAACATGGTCAATAATTTTTTACACGGAAATACAAAATTTTAAACACTGGTGGTAATTGATATCACTGTAAACTTATAAAGCAAAAACTATCAACAGTTAATGTTTATATGCAGCCGCGAACAATATAGTAATTAAAAAATTATTATTAGCAACGTTTAAATAAGTACAAAAAAACTTACCCACCTAAGTTTCTTAAAACAAGTAGTTGGTTGTTTCCAGAACGTGCAAAGTATCTAAGCTTACATGCGACGACATGTGTTTGCCAAAATTTGGGCATGACTACGTTTAAAACCATTCAGGATATTTCAGTAATATACAGTCAATCTACTCAAAAATGTTATAACATATAACTGAAGGGGTTTTATAACTTTGACTGAAAGTAAATTATTAATTATAATAAACGTATGGTAACTAATATATGAAGTAATGTATAACAAAATAATAATTAACACAATTTTTTTAAGACTCTGTTACTGCTAACGCTGGCGCGAACAAACATAGGCTGGGTAGCAATGCGAGAAAACCCCAAGTCGACTAGGCCAACAGAAGCAGGCCAACTAGCTCCAGTCGTGAGGGCGTAGATAATAATTTTCTTTATTTTTCAAGAAGATTCAATTATAAGGGCGCCACCGAATTAACCTCAATTCGCAAACGTAACCCGGAACGTTTCCCAGGTCTGCGGGTACCTAGCACTATATTTCCGTCTATGTAAAGCCTACTAATATGGATACCAACTACAAGCACTAAAAGCTTTCTTTTAAGGGTGGGAAAAATTAAAATAGCAGTAAAAAGCGTTAAGCGACAAAAGGAATATTAATTAAAGTTTTAAAGCAAAATTAAATAAAATACAGATAACGCAGTTGCCTGTTTTCCGAGTATACACCTTAAAATATGTTTAAGCATAACAATAAAAAAACAAAAACGGCCCAAATCAATCTCGATATAAGCGCTTGTATCGTTACATGCCGTACGCTAATGAACTATATCTATCTACGCATAAATTTTGAAGGAATACAGGTAATTGTGCTTAACTAATAATAACTACGCATGCTCAAGTACATGCCATGCTTAACGAACTAAATTAATAAAAATAAAATTAAGAAAGTTTTATAGCTTATCTTGGGTTCCTGAATCTGCGGTAAATTAACCAGGGCTACAAGTAGCAAGAATATAGGTTCCTCCCGTAGTAGCAGCAACAATAAAACCACCAAACAATAACTGGTTGAATCACGCCTACTATCTCTGACAATTAAAGTCCTTGCGTGGGGATACAACTTCCGTTTTGCTACTAAACTACCTAAAACGAAGCTAATGCAGATGCGCAAGACAAAAGTACAAACCATCGCTTACCGGAAACGGTTACCTAATGACATGCGAATTACAATACGCAAAAAAAACTAAGAGTAGCCAAGACAGTCCTTACAGAGTTATGATTTATCTAAAAGGAAAACGTGATATTACAATCAAAATATTAATATTTTTGCATGCAAGAATACTCGAACATACCTAAGGGTACTACTGCTTCGAAATCCGCTAATGCGAGTGAAGACACTAAAACTACTATCGGAATTCTTCATAAAAAGCAAGTAGTAAGCGAATTTTGAAATTTTAAAATCCCAAACTAGTGGATGCATAAACAAAATGCAGCTAGTTCCAAAAATTCGCTGTTCTCGTTTTGTATATAAATACATCTTAATGCATTTTTATCTTAAAGCATGCGTATAACGTAAAATTGGTTTAACTTGTAAATAGTGTTTCACGTCCCGGACAAAGCTTAGAAAATAATTAATGCATCGAAAATTATGGATAAGAATAATTAAACAAAATGATCGTAACAACTCTTATATAAAGAAGGGCATCAAAACAGTTTAAGTGTTTTTAGAAGGCGACGCACAGTGGTTCCAAATCCCAAATTGCTGGCCAAAAATAGAAGGAATTGTTGAATCGCTACAATATTTGGTACTCGGGGGTTTTTTAGGTCGCTGAACACGAATTTGAAAACAAATGTTTCAAAAACAAGATGGCGGCCAAAAAATCGCGGAACCTTTCCTCCAAATTTCAATCAATCGCTACGAAATTTGGTACTTTTAAGGTCAGCAAACACGAATCTATTTTGATAGGACGAAAGAATGTATTAACACAGTGGTGGGCATGGTACGTTCCGCGAGCCTTCTTCGCTCCGGGCGGGTATACGTGCGCCCTTGAGCCTGTTACGAATCGAGTTAGAGAAGATTAAAATTTGACCGCACGTGTCTTCTTGGGGTATACTAGACATTTTGTATTCTCAGAAAATCATGAAATCCATTGACCACCAGCGACTTGACGAATACAATGAACGAAATTTTTAAGAAATCAAAAGAATTGCAGGGGATTACCTGACCCATGAATTCCTAGTAAAGGAATTAATTATCGGAGCACCTGCACCGGCCCACATGGCCTGCGCTAACGAAATCCAAAATATGCCCACCCCTGTATTAACACATACATCTATGTGGGTTATAATAGATTGGGTAAGTATGTATTTACAAACACACTTTGAATATAAATACCAGTTTATTGAAAATCACAGTTTATGTTCTATTTGTCTAAGGAAACAAAATTAAGAAGAGACGCTTAGATTTATAAAGCCCAATTGCTGTCCGAATCGCTATCGTTGTTATCGCTAGAATCGCAATCAGCCATTTGGAGCTCCTTCTCGTTGTTTATAGTAGCGGTATTAATAACGCCATTGCTTCACGCAATAATAATTTGCTTGACTTTGCTGGACGCAAACTTGAGACGACAAGATCAGAAGCAATCAAAAGCCGTGCAAAAACATCCTACATATTCTACTGAATTTTCGAGCAAAGTCTTGTATAAATGATTTAATATATTTATTACAAGATTCTTAGGCTTCTTCTGACATCTGCCCGATTAGAAGCATCGAAAACCTTATTATTTTCGCACCGTGAATTAACAATTTGTGCACAGTGGTCGGCATGTAGTACCAAGGATATAGTAACACGTCTCTACGGGCTGTATCTAGAGCGTATTTTTCAAATTCATGCACATTTATTTCAAAACCGCACGATATTACTTAAAAGATCACGTGGAATCTTTTGATTATGTCTACATCCAGTCCCGTTATAGATGCGGAAACATCAGAGTTTTGAAAAAAAACGATGAGCAGTATTACCGTCATTCGTGCTACCATATCCTTGTTTCGGTTGGTCAATCAAAAGTCCCAGTTTCTCACGGAAACCTTTTTGAATTCTCTGTGTACAAATTTCGATCGTTTTTTTATCTGTTTTCCATTTTTTAATTTCTATTCTGTATGAAATATGTATAAGACACTCGAAAAAACAAATCCACGCGTGCAGAGATGATATTCCATATTGCAATTCTTTCAATTATCGTTTTCTTTAAAATTTTGTCAATGTCGTTGAATTCTTTCGATGTAGCATGGCAAAGATAGCATCATTGACTTGATGCAGTAGATGTTAACGAATTGCAGACTTGGCCAACAACCATTGTTAAACTAATTTGTAGGATACAATGATTTCTTTTCCGTTCACAATCGCATGAAAAGGTTGGAGCTGGTTTTCTTGTTCTTTGACGTCATAAACTTCATCTCGCGTTCCTTCTGCAGTCTCTTTCAAAAACTCGATTTTGATCGGCCTACAAAACTGAGGAGAAGAGGGTTGCGGATTTCTCCACACCGTTATTTCTTCGGTATCTCCCTCGTCAATGAACACGAGTTGTTTTGGCACAAGCGAAGTAAAGAAAATAGTTGCATCTATTTTATCTTCGTTGTCATTATCAAATTTTTGTTTGAAATTACTTTGCCCGGATGTTCTGTCACATTCCCATTTACAAATCAAATCCAATTTATAAATTTCATTGGATGGAAGGAAACTTAAAAGTTCACTTTGCACTGTTAATATGCGATGCGCGGTATGATCTAACAGTGAAGAACTGCAGCTTTAATTTCGGTTATCGTAATGTCATCTTTGGGTGGATATCATTTGTTTTCGCCCCCAGCACAGATTTGTACGCCGGATACATTTTCGAATTACGTTCCAGTGCTTCAGAACGTATTCTCTGATATACATGTTTGAACATACGGTATTGAATTATGAAAGAAAGAGCAGCATCGGCGGAATAACAATCGAGAGAAACGTTTGAAACAGTACGTAAAGTTTCTTGGTATTTGGAAGCCCTTGTAGGACTGCCCAGAGCAACGGCTTTTACCACTTTTGCAGCGTCTAATTTTCCTGCTGCTCGAAAGCTCATGTTGGTGGCAAAGGCAAGCTTTTCGGCACTAGACGGGTTACGAATGCCTGCAGTTTTTCATCTTTTCAATCGTTCACTAGATTTGTCGAAGCTCTGCGAACGACGACCACGTCCAACAACTTCAACTGCATCCTCGTTTTCTGTTGAGGTTTCTTTATGGTTTCAAAAGACTATGACTGTGCTTAGCCAATCCGTATTTTTTTCCAAAAACCTCGCCTTAATCCTTCTAGCTTTCTGCCATTTGTCTCGAATGTCGCATAATACCTTACGGGTTTTTTGTCTTTCATCGGCAAACACTATAACTACGTTGAATTTGTTTTGGACAATGCGACCTCTAGTATTGGATATATTTCATTCGCAGTATCATTCAAATGATCTTCAAATAAATGAAACAACTTCTGTCGCGCAAAACTAACTGCGGCCGCTTCACTGTTAATCCGAGAGCTTGAAAAAACCAATTCAACAGTAAGACAATGATGAATACTTTGAAAGAACCAATAATGATTACATGATGAAAATAATAGTCGAATTCGGTAGCCTCAAATGATTTCTATGAGAAACAAATCGCACGACATCGCACCCTACTTCGGTGTACCTCGCATAGCGTGTGCTCAGCACGCGCCGCGCCTGCATCAATTTATGAAAAAATTCACCAACACCAGAGAGGCAGTTTGGAGCAGCTAATTTTTTATGGTATAATAACTCAAGGGTGTAAAGAAAAAGGTGACACTTGAACTGTTGCGGAATTATGTTAAACAAATAACTTTTACACAACATATACATAACTTTTTTTTGCCGCGGGTACGAGAATTTATAATAGTTGATTACAGTTTTTGTAGCTCGGTGTGTGGTTCATATGAAAAATACCAATAATATTATAAATGTACTCACTTTCAGAAGAAGATTCCACCTTGGATAATTGAAATCGCTCAATTCTGTTGAAAGTTATGCCACTTCAAACACAGAGTAATTTTTAGACTGTAGCATACGACCAATCCTACCTGCTCGAGCGTTCTGGTTCGAACGAGATCCCAACGGCTAAATGCAACATCTGCCACTTCCCGACCCTTGGAAGGGACGCCACAAATACCCTTCTACCTGGCCCAATAGTTAGAATTCTTTCAACATAAACTTTTTTTAATAATATATTTAAAAGTTAATTTTTTAATCGATTAGTTTTCTATGAGTCTATCGTATCTATTAACTAGTTGGAGCGGTTGACTCCTAGTAGTCATTCTACTGTTATTTGATTTTTTGATCATCTGTTTTTGGGACGTCTAAAAAGAGGATCTTTGTTTGGTGGTGCGATGGTATAATTTGAGTGGAAGTTCAATGCTGATTAGTGTTTAGTGGCATACTGTTTACTCACATATGCATGCATGGAGCGGCTGCCTTATTGCAAATTATTTTAGATTAAAAACTTTAAATAATTTGAACGTTTCATTAATTTGTGCAATCTCACAGATGACACCCATAGGTAGGCTAGATTGGTCAAACCACCGACTTTTATAGTAAGAGTTTGTTTACTATTGATAACAAACATGTTTTTCTATGACCTAGTACATTTCATTCAGTATACTTTCCTTTTTTGTTGTGTTTTGGATACAAGGGTTTTTTAAATTAATATTTTGTTAATGTGAAGTTGAAGGTATATAACTATTACCTAACGCTGAACTATAAAAACTATAATTAGTATTTGGAATAAACAAGAATTATAACCAAAACAATTTAAACACATAGGCAGCAACCGCAAATCATGCAATAAAAAATTTTGAAAATCAACAATTACGACCTAATTTGTAGTACTTTCCAATTAGCACCTAGCCCTTTTTTATCTCAAAATCATTCGAGAAATCTAGTCTACACAATAGATAGGAGACCAAGTTAGTCTCTAAAATGACTACTTATGTCTTATTTGATGAAAAGATGATAAAGAATATGTTTTGGAAACTCTGCATCCATGCCAAGTAATGTTGAAACGAAACCTGTGGTACCCACAAATAATCGATTCTATTAACAAACAACTCATCAGAAATTATAGTTCCAAAGCAAACAGTTCTCCTAAAGACCATAAACCTTCTTCTTTATGTATGTACTAATAGACTATAAAAAAAATATAAAAAATGTATCACAACTCAGTAAAGCAGAACTTACTTGAAAACACTCACTAACGGCACAATAAAAATAATTGCTAATATGCCTAAAACCTATAGAAAACTCATAAAACAACTAAATGCAAAAAAAAATAATACATCACGTATACCAAATAAAGCAAGAGTAGGTTATGTTAAAAAAAATATTTTGATATAGATCGCGTGAGGTATGAATTTTGTCTATAAATTTTAACTGTTAATTTGACATATAAATATATATTAAAAAGACATTTCCGTTTTCGACGTTGAGAGACTGTACGTGAAGTCTATTGTTGCGCTCAGTGAGATCTCAATTTTTAAATATCGTATACCATCGACGTTATAAATGTATACATTATTTTCGTTTCGTGTGTGTTGTTTGCGAGAGTTTTGCTGGGGTAAGAATTAACTTTTACTTTTGCTACGCGATTTAATTTCCACGTAATTATAGCAAATTTAACTTTTGAGTCGATAACTTGGAGCACGTATGCATGAAAACATTAATTAGTAACACTAATTTTAAGAATCAATTTGGTGTCAAGTCAAAAAAATAATTGTAAAAGGGACGTTTTTAGATAATGTTTAAGCTTTTAACCGTGTATAACGTTAATGAATATTATTTAAATTTAATCAAATTTTTGTTATCTACCTTATCTTAATATCCTATCCTTATTTCTAAACTAATTTTATTAATGTTTAATCAAGTTTTTTTTTACTTATTACTTTATAGAATTTTCATCGTTTACTTTAAATTTATTTGTCAGTGTAAGTGTGACGTAGCTACATTTTTTTCAAAATTGCGCGTTTGACATTTTACAATCAAACTGCAAAATGAACACATGTAATTTCATGCTAAACTTTCTAAATCATTGGTCGTTCCGTCAATTTGTGTTTAAATTTAAATGTGATATTAGCCGATGTTTTATGGAAGAAGTCGCTGAGGTATGTTATGTCTACACGTTTTGCGGTTAGACTCAATTGTCTTCTTTTGTTTCTAACATTTATTACCGTATCTAATAAAAAACGTGTACCACACGTTTACTACTTCAATCGTGTATTGAAATAGATTTGTTTTTGTTTTGAATTATTTTTGACGTAGAGACTTTTTTTAAATTTTATTAATAATACTTAACTAATCCTGGATACTAGACTTACATGGCGGCAACAGTTAAATACCAAAAAATTAAAATAGTGTTAGAATTTTTTTATGTCAATGTATTATCAAACCTATCTGGGCAAATAGAATTCAACTGGGACGATGCACCAAAACTTTCAATGCAACGATTGAGCTTAAAATTCCACGATGCGCCTTGGTTTATAAGCAATAAAACGACTCACGATGATTTAGCCCGTTACGTAAATTTAACCGTAACGCAGTGCAGACGGCAGTTCAAAACACTTTGGAGAAAGGGTCGTGGGTGGTACTTGCTAAGCTAATAATAAAACAGTAGAAATATTAACCATAGATCCCGTTAACATATGTAAAACACTGAAAGTAAACAAATTCCAAAACACAATTTTAACAACAATTACATTTATTTCAACAAAAAAAGGGTAAAAAACACGATGTAGAACTACGCAAATAATATCAATTATGAGTTCGTCAATTAATATCGCAGACAATAAGTTTCTTAGGTTAGACAGCACTTCGTATATATAATTATCGTATTACAACATAAAAGTATAAATTAATAGGTGTACAAAATACTAAACTTGAATTGGTGCAAATTTAGTGATTTTTCAATCAGAAGCACAACGCACCTGCTATCAATTTAACACGTAATTGCACAAACAAATCTGCATACATTACTCGCAGCCACATCTATATCAAAATCGTTCGTATTTACGTTCGACACCAATACAAATTAATAGATAATAGAAAGAGGTTTTTACTTAGTTATCCAGATCTGTTATTAGCTAATGGCATGTTTTATGGTAGCATCGAGTAAGTTTGGAGCACGACGAACGCAGCGAAGAGTGCTTTAATGAAACGAGTGCTACAATTCCTCTTATTAAACGTCTGTTTTTTCTACTTTGCGTTTAAAAATATGAACTTGTTTGAAGAAATCTGTCTTTTTGACATGTAGGGACTTGAAATGCATGTGACAAATCTAAAAATTTAACTGCTTTTGATTTAAACAGGTTTTGTTTTAAATAAAATTTTTTAAAATTGTTTAAAACTAATTTAACTTACAAACAAAGCTTACAAATTAATTGAAAATATGGAACAGTAAGAAAATATTTTGTGCACACCTCCAGAAATTAGAGCAGCAGCTGCTGATGCTGTTAATAAGCTTCTTCCAGTAAAATCAAAATGAATTTATGATGAAGAATTGTTACGTACGAAATTTTCATTACGGACGACTCTGTATATTGAATTGAAATTAGATTCCGGTTTTGACGCCCTCTACCGATTCTTGCTCGCGACTGTCATTTTACGACAAACTTGCGAAGCTGTCGATTGTTTAAAATGGTCGGTGCGTCTTAAGTAATTTTTTTCCAATACCATCCGAAATTATGGAAATCAAATTGTAATTACATTAAGTGCGGAAAATATTTGAGTCGTCACAGGGTAAGATAATTGCTGTCGTTTTGTTAAAATTAGTTTGTAATTCTTTTTTCCTTGAACAGCCATTTTCTATCCGCTTCGACCACATGTACGTTTTCAATAAAGGAATGGTGAATAGTAATTCTTACTAAGAAATAACGTTACCGCACACATACTCTTTTGAAAGGCGTTTTCTACGCCACGAAAAGGAGGTCTCAATAAGCCTTACCGTGGGAGATGTTACTACCTGTGTATTAGTCGATTGTGTTATCAGCCACCTGTTCTAAATTACGACTTATCGTATTCAATGCACTGGGGTCCTATATAATGTTAAATACAGACGTCGATTGTGTTATCAGCCACCTGTTCTGAATTGCTACGTACAGTATTCGATGCACCGGGTTTTTATACAATAATTAATGAATTATTAATGCTAATTGTTTCAGCTTAATGTTCTTTGTGAGTTGGTGTGTGACACGATTTGCGGTTAAATTAATTTTACAGGCCACTGGAGGGAGAAAACGTTTTCTTCACGATAGTGGAAACTGGATTTCGGGTGAGTTGTTTAAATTGATTTTTTTATATATCGTTGTCACGAAAATTACTCACAGAATTTTGATCCATATTAACGATCGTAGATTTATGTATTGCTTATCTACCAATAAGGTAACTGTAATCATTCATTTTACTGTATCGCATACTGTGTGTGAGTGGAGAATATTTACTTCGACTTACTTTAAATGTGTATTGTGTGTTGCCGATACTGCGGGCATTTACATACTAAATCTTCTATAAAATCCTGTAAACCGTTTGTGTTTCGAAATCAAAGTTTGCTACACTTGTTAATGCTTATTATTGGTTCTAGTATTTATGAATTGAGAATTTAATGTATAGCGGTTAATCTGCTACTCTACTAAGTTAAGCTGTGATGTTTGTTAATTATATTTAAAAATCTTCCAAGTACGGATGAATGTAGAAAGTTCCTATATTCTTGTTATTGCTTGCCATTCACATCTTAAAGTGATTAAAATCGTTAAGCTCTCTTGTTAATTTTCTCTCTCCTGTGGTTATTCTTATCGACTAACTAATTTGGGCTACTCGAACAGCCGAGTATAAGGAGTACGAACCTTTAATTGTGTTACAAGTTTGGACCGTCTGTCTGCAAGGTTCGTAAAACCGAAAAGCTTGTAACAGAATATAACACGTTCGATTAATGGTGCCTGAAAAAGTGTGTTAAAACTATTAGCGAACATGTGTTACTTGCTTATTACGATGAAATGATCAAAACGAAGAAATTATTCACATTATGGGCGTCTTATAGCATGTTACGTGGTTGCTTAAATGTGTAAAAAAACGTGGACATCTCAAAGTTTACCTAAACCTAAAATTCTAATATTCTGCAAAGTTCGGAAATAGATGGTTTTATACAAGAAGCAGATCACTTGCTTTATTTGGCAATTAAGGTGATTCTAGTTGTCATATGTAAAATCTTTTGTGTACTAGTATATATTTTTAGGTTATGTTAATAATAAGATATGTTGGTGCATGCTGTAGAGACGAACTGTTAAACATGACTGTTGATGATGTGAAATTTAGCGACGGATTCACCATTGTTAATATTTCTAAAACAAAAAACCATTTAGCAAGAATGTTTGTAATTAACGAAATACAGTGGATTCATAAATCTACGAACTTATACTAGCCAACTCTGAATATTATACCGGACACTGTACTTAGCCAATAAAGGTGAAGACTTGGTGACAATTAAAAATCATGAAGGTTGGAAATCTTCTGCGGTAGCAGAGGAATGTATTGAAACATCCACAAAAAGAAATATTGAAATAAGGTGAATGTTCAATTCTGTTAATTCACCTCAGCAGATTACTTCTACTAGTGTACCGATCCCTGATTTTGAAAACAATATAACCTCTGCAGAAGTAAATGTGCAGGTTCAACAAGATTTGAATTATAAACATGATGTCATTACACAGAACCTACCTAGTTTAACAATTCATGTTCAAGATACGTGTATACAACAATTGTCAGATTGGTACAGCTTCAAAAGAAAACTAAATATTAACTGTATGCGTTATTATATATTGTATTTCGTTTGTTTCTAACTTTTGCCTTAAATTTTCTTTGTGACTAATACCTTAATTTTACAAAGTTAATAGTAAATTGTTGTAATTTTTATTTTTATTAACAGTATTTCGTTTATATTCAAATCTTTTCAGTACAATTAAACTTCTAATCTCATGAAAGCTAATAATTTTTAATTCGTTCCTATTTTTAATATTATGTTTAACGGCATTGACAAATGATGTTTATGATTTTGACATCATTCGTGTAAAAAATTCAATGCTGCCACTTATGAGAACAAAAATTCTACTAAAAACGATGTCACAATGAGCTACGTTGTGAAACTGTTTTCAGTGTCACAATTAAGTAATTATAAACGCAAATTAGATAAACGACGTTTTACTCACGTTTGTCCAAGCATGCTATTAGCTAATGACATACTGATGTACTAAAATTAGTTATTATAGTAACGCTTATGTTATCGTTGTTCTAAATCAAAAAAACAAATTTAATACTAATTATTATTTTGCATTTTTCAATTAAAAATTTTAATTAGAATTCAAGAATTATTTTTAATAACCTGATTTGTTATATAAATTAAATGGTAAAACTACACTTTGCTTATAAATCAAGTCTAAAGACACAAAAAAATAAAAGTAAATGTCAACTCAATTAAAAACAAAAGCCGAATAAGTCTTAAAAGATACGAAACGGAAGTACGCAAGAAATGGACCTTGACGACTTCCGCGATTACAATCTATTATAAGAAAATACACAATCAAGGTCGTTTAATCGATATTTATTGTCAAAACAGGTTCTTAAAGTAGAAAAGCTTTTAAACAATCTCTTCTATTAATTAAAACACCAAAACGAATTTCTGAGACATCAAACAACTCAAGAGAAAATATCGACAAACTGCCAAATCCTGTAAGTTAAGGATTGGTATAATTATGGTATTGGTTACTACTTGAACGTTCTATGGTTTGATAATAAAATACGTTTTATGGGTTTTACGACGTAAAATACAGTTGTTAGCTTATCTATATATTCTTATAAATGTAAGATTTTATACTTTACAGTTTATGCTTTACTTAGTTTTATAGCAGATACCTGAAAATTATAAATGCTATCCATACAAAAAGGCGAAGCCTAAGAGGGTTCTCTGTTAACGGCAGCATGGCTTAATGTGTTGCTATTATTTTACCTCAGATGTCTTTCTAGTCTCTTGAGAGTGTCATAATATGTTCACTTAAACTCCGAGTTCCCTAGAAACGCTTTCCTTTTTAGTATAAAAGCCAATACGTGTTAGTTAACCGTTTTTGTCTTAAACCATAATATTTGTGTACAACAATTTCTTTCGAAGTCTAATACAATTAATAAATTTGTTTCTAGTGGTATTTAGGTACCTCAAACAAAACACCAAATTACAACGTACAAAAACTATACGCTTCAATTAGAAGTTAATTAAAAATCTATTTGCTTGTGTAAAAAAAAATGTGTACATTACGCAATATTAGTTATGTATTCAGGATTTTTTTTTGTTTACACAATTATATAGATGGATAAATGCGGCATCGCATATATAAACCAAATACTGAATAAGCTCTCGTAATGCAACTAAGCGTTTATTCAGTCGCCTTGGGTTTACTTAAAACCTTAAAAGGTCACGTCTGAAATGTTCTCTACATATATATTAACTTCGAAAATTTGTTAACACACCCTTGAATTTGTGTTCGACAAAATTAAAAGCATTAAATGTTACTGTTTGCTTTAGACTCTTTCATATATCAATTTTGTATTCAAACTCAAAAAGGTGGAATATTACATAGAATTTACTAAAGCAATGAGTTTAATTATTACGACGTTGATGAAATTATGTTTGTGTGCCATACATTTTAATTTTGAAATTTGCATGCTTCTGTCTAATTTAATAGTTATAAAACAAAACAGCGTTTTCTGTTAAAACTGTAAAATTAAAAAAAAATTATTAATAAGTAAACTAAGTAAAAACAAAATTAAAAACTGGTGTGGTCGCCACACGACTTTCCGATCAGGAATTTTTGGATATTTTTTATTTTTAAATTGAAGGAAAACATCCTAATCAAAAATATTAAGTATTACACATTAGACCATTTTTATATAAACATTTTTGGTTTTACTCACCTTGAAGTGATATCTACATGTTTGTATCGACTTCTTAGCATGCTATTATTTTTTTGAAACTTTTTTGCTCGGTTTTATTTAAATATAACCGAAATATAGTAAATTGAGATTATATTCTCACATCGACTAACCCCTATATTTGTGCGCCTCGACATTGTTTTTCTTCTTAGTAAATCGGTAACGTACCTTGCTTTACTTTCAAAGTTACTACAACTTTTGGTTCGAGAGTTATCGCGGGTACACCGTTTTACACACACACACCGACAATTTTTTGTTAAAAAAATACATTTTTCTGATTCAGGAGACCTTGAAACGTAAAATTCTGCAAAATGTTT
Organism: Aquatica leii; assembly: GCA_035610365.1. NCBI lineage: Eukaryota > Metazoa > Arthropoda > Insecta > Coleoptera > Lampyridae > Aquatica > Aquatica leii. The sequence continues at coordinate 103,530,966 of CM069436.1, read as the reverse complement.
GCAAAAAAATTGCGATCGCTATACTTTCCTTATAGGAAAGTAAAAAATCAACTCATACACAAAGTAACTTTTTTCATAAAAAAGTAAAAAGAAACTCATTGTTTTTTTTTCACAGACTTTGCAGAAGAAATTTTGTAATTTCAGTTTATTAACACAGTTAGTATGATAACTCTTATTACATGTTGTCGATTATATCCCTAACTGTTTTATGATTTGATCAGAATTGGTTTTGTTTATCAATGATAAATTATCATCATCAGTTTCCAAATCTTCTGACATGAAGCATTTTGACGAGATATCTTCACCAAAAATTGCTGGAACATTTCTTCTTGAGCCATTATTGTTGCCATTAAGTGGAGGGATAGATATACAGGAAATAATGTTGACCTTACTAACAGTAGCAGGCTTTTTTACTGCTTTCTGACTTATTTAGATTTTTTTGGCTTCATTTTGTTTTGCCTTGCTTAATTTTTTTTACTTCTCTTGCACGTTCCTATTCTCCTTTTAAAGCAGTTTATTTTGATTTTAGGTTTTTTTATCTTTCAATTTTTTCCACACTGTTGATGTTATTACATAGGGCATTTTTTCCACATTTTGTTTAGCCTTTCCTTTTCTTTCTGGTTTTTGGGGCCGAAAAAGATGTTTCTCAAGTCTAGTTGATTCGTTTGAATTCCATGACATAATTTAATGTTACCCTATAGTCTCATCAACTGATGTAATTGTGTCGATTAAATTAAAAACAATCAAAATATTGGATATGTCCACTTTTTTACGATTATTAATTGACATTAATTCGTCCAGTAACCTTGTTGTTTTTTCTAGTTCATTTTCCGTGTTATTGCTACAGTGAACCAATTGTATTATTTTTTATTTTCATTAACAATTTGGAGAATTTGGCTGTGTGGTATATTTAATTTTTCGTTATTATTCTTATTTACTTCCGTAATTTCTTCTTTTTCTGGTGGTGTTGAAACATTATCGTCAGATATACTTGTGTTTTAAAATTCCTTCCACAACTTATACAAAACAAGAAAGTCATCTTTGGCGATTTCAATTCCAATTAAGTTTGTCATTTGTTCGAATGCTCTTAGCCGCTCTAAACCAACTATTCTAGTGAATTGATCTTATTTTAAATCATGCATTTTTAGTTGACTGGAATTATCTTGCTACCCTTTTTAATTTTTTTCTCAAACATTCGCTAAAGTCTGTTGCTTCTACATTCCAAGAAAATATTCCGTTCCAAATCCGTTTTCTATTATATCAGGACGCAATAATTTTTCTATCACGCATTTAAGAATCGGTGCAAAACGTTCCTTGGTTATGTCTTTGGTGGGATGGTTCTTTCTCCATTCAACAACAACCTTACGCCAACCGTCTCTTAAAGGTTTGAATGTCGATACATTGCAAGGTTGTAAAATCCTGATTGCATTTGGATATAAAGCTACTAAGATAATTTTAAGTTTGGTACAGAGATCACTAAGATTTCTATCTAAATGAGTTTGATGCCTGTCCACAAATAGAATTACTGGAAACTCAATAAGCCGTTTTTTTAAGCTGCGGTAAAACACATTTCCAACATATTCATAGAATACTTTTTGTTTCATTCACCCAGTTTCGCTCATACCAACGCTCCAGTCCTTAGGTACAGAGTCTATTATCTGCTTTTTTTAGTCTCTTATTAGCATACACTATGTTACGTACGAAATTTTCATTACGGAATACCCTGTATATGTAATTGAAATTAGATTCCGGTTTGGACGCCCTCTGCCGATCTTTTCTCGTGGCTGTTATTTTGCGACAGAATCGTGAAGTTGTCGATTGTCTAAAATGACCTGTATGACTTAAAGAAATAATTTCAAGAGACATCCGTACTAATGGGAATCAATTCGTAATTAAATTACGTTCGTGAAATATTTGAGTCGTCACAGGGTAAGATAATTACTGTCGTTTTATTAAACTTCGTTTGTAATTTCTCCTTAATTTGATGGCCGTTTCCCCACGCTCGAGCACATGTTCGTTTCAATAAAGAAGTGTTAAGGATTAACTATTATTGAGGAATACCGTTACCGAACACGTACGGTTTTGGAAAGCATATTCTCCGCCACGAAAACGGGGTTTCAACAAGCGTTACTGTAGGAGATGTTACTTCATGCATACTAGTCGATTGTGTTATCAGCCACCTGTGCTAAATTATTACCTACAGTACACGATACAACGGGTTTTTATGTAACGTTTAATGATTTATTAATACTATTTTTTTAGCTTCTTGTTCTGTGTGAGTTAGTGTGTGATCCGATTTGTTTTTCACTATTTATTACAGGCCGCTGGCGGGAAAACGTTTTCTCCGCGAAAGTGGATACTGGATTTTGGAGAGAGTTATTTGTTTAACTTTTATATCGTGATATAACGAAAGTTACTCACAGAATTGTAATTAATATTAACGACCGTAATTACGTTATCGCTTATATACCAATAAGGTAATCTTAATCATTTACGTAACTGTATCGCATGCTGTGAGGGAAAAACATATTTATTCTGAGATTTTCGATGCTGTTCATTTCGACATAACTTCAATGTGTAGTGTGTGTTGCCGATACTGCGGGCATTTATGTATTAGAACTTCGATATAATCTAGTAAATCTTATGTATTACAAAATCAAAGTTTTCTACACTTGTTAATAAAAATTGTTAGTCATTCTAGTATTTAAGGATTGCGCATTTAGCGTATAGTTGTCAATTTACTGCGCTACTAAAGTAAAACTGTGATATTTGTTAATTCTACGTGGAAACCTTTCGAGCATCGATAGGTCAAGAAATTTCATATATTCTTATTAGTATCCAACGTTAATACATTAAAGTGATTATCATTGTTAATCTCTCTTGTTATTTTCCTTCTCCTGTGATTATCGTTATCTATTAACTAATTTTGGCTACTCGAACATCAGAGTAATAAGGATTACGAACCTCAAATTGAGTTACAAGTTTGGATCGTCTGTCGTGATCGAGGCAGAAGTGTTATCTTGGATCAGATCTGGCGCCCTTACGCATACTTTCTGTGAACCTCCCCTACCTCCGACTGTGTGAGTTGGCCGTGCAAGGTTCGTAAGACATAAGGCTTGTAACAACTATTAAAAGAGGAGTACTGTCTCCTGCTGTGTTGAACAAAAACATCACCGTTATCGACGCTTCAGCTTTTCCAGAATCAATTTCATATACATTTTATGCCCCTTTGGGGGCCAAATTTTTTTTTCTGAAGACTAAGTAAAAATCTTGTCTCATCGCCGTTGAATACCCGTTTTGGATGATCGAGTATTTTATCTTAACATTTTATTACAAGATATGAATATATATCATTAAACCAACGTCTGATGTCTCTGGTTTTCTCACTGCGACAGTAGGATGACGTCTCAGAAATGCTTTGTATCATCCTTCACTTGGATAGTTGTTAGTAAAAGGATTTTCCCGTGGATTTTCTTTGAGAAATTATTTGACCGAAAATGTAACATCTTCTCTTCGCCGAGGGAAACCCTTTTGATGACATTCATTTATCCATTGTACCAGAGCGTTTTCTTCTTCTGGTGACAATATTGAAGAAGGTCCGTGTCCGGGTTTTACGAATTTGGCAGACAATCAAAATTGCAATGTTGACCGAGGAATGCCAAATGGTTTGCGGTCTCCCTTTTTGACATTTTTTGAGATGAAATAGCTTCCAATGCTTTAGTAAGTACATCTTCGGAATATTTTTTTTTTATCTTTCCCCTTCTACTGTTTTTGGCATGGCTATATAAAAAAAATATCGAAGCAAAATGTAACGGGTACCTACTTGTAGAACATTTTCAGTAAGAGAGTGATTGGCATATCAAATGTTACAATAATTGGCAGGGAGCCAGTAACTAGACAGAGTCTTCAAAACAGACGTTTTAAAGGCAAATTGTGAAAAAGTAAAAAATATTTGCCGGAAGGCCAATGACTGTAGTTTTTAATGATTTGCAAATACCAGTAATTGGACCTCTGTTAAAACACACTTTCAACGACATTTTTGAGGTTATGTCTATATTAACAGTAAATTCTAACATTTAAAAAGCTACTTAATCAATAATTTTATGTAAAATCACTTGTTCCCATAAATACAGAAGTTTAGTAAAGAGGTATGCACTTACCTAATACAGTACAAAAACGAAACATCAGATACAACTGAACACAATTCATGCGGTAAAATTACCTGTAGCCAACTTAAATAACCAAATTCTACCAGAAAAAAAGGAAAGTTGCTAGACTATACCTGTGCATAAAATAAAAGCATGATTTTAGGAATTATCTTATTAAAGAGTATTATAGCCAATAACAATACAGGGACCAACAACTGTATTGCTTACCCTAATAAAAAAATGTTTCGTCCTGTTTTTGTGTAGACTGCAGGCGTATCATTCCATTGACGCTAGACGAAACGTCTAACCAACCTTCTAATTATATACAAAAATGCGCGATCTGGAAACCGCAAAAACAATTTTTAGAATCAATTTAAAGAATAGTTATTAGCACCCGTAAACAGAGCATTTAAACTGTATACGGCTTTTTGATACCCAACGGCGCGGCGCGACTTACCAGTTTTGAGTAATGCTTTTTGACTTAAGAAACCTCCCAGTCAGTTTCAAATAATCAATCACTCAAGAAGTCTTTTCCAGCTATCCATGTACGTTCTTATTGGTTTACTTTGACGACATAATCATTTACTCAAACAAGAAAGAAAAACACTTAGAGCATATTCGGTTAGTACTTGAGCCTGTACAATAACACCAATTACGTATTGCTGCCAAAAAATACACATTCAACACCACCACATTTAACTATTTGGACCGCGTCATTACGCATACAAAAAACAAACCGCTTCCACAGCATGTGCAAATAATTGTTTTAGCCGTACGACCTTGCAGCCGAAAGGAAGCACCTAGCTTTGTTTTCTAATTAGTTACAAAATTACTTCTCTGACTGTGACCGATTATTTGCATCGTTAAACGAATTATAAATAACCGATTTCATTTGATGAACCGAAAAAGCAGAACATGCATCCCACTAAAAGAGTATCAGGTAGCCATTACAATTTATCCGACCAGATTAAAAAAAAACAAGAGAGTAAATTAAAACACAGATATTGATCAAGATACGCAAAATACGCAGATTGCGACCGAGTAATAATAAAAAAACACCCTACAACGATAAAAGAGTTGATCGAAAAATGAGTCGGCTCGTGCAAAGTAGTTCAACCAACAGGAATCAACGCATATTGGATCGAACGCCCAAATCAAGAATATTAAAATCTTATAAACACAACCTAGCGTCATCACCATTCGAAACACCATCAAACGACAATTAACCAGGACCGCTTTTAAAGAAGAAGAATCTATTACTGAAGAAGTTTTATCTCACCAGGTAGCTAGGTCATAAGCGCTCCCGGGCACAACAACGTGTATAAAACCGTCAGAACTTGCTACGATCGAACACACCTTGCGCATAAAGAGCCTGTGGAATCTGACGGTTTAGCTAGTCAACTACTACTGGGAGTAGGCAAATTAAGACGAGTATACCTATCATACGCGTCCATGAAAGAAGCTAGCCAAGCTGTTGTCTATACGTTATTGTACTTATATATAGATAGTATATGTTTTAATGATAGTATTTTTATTGTTTCATAATTAGTAATAATATAATTAAACATCATCAACCATTATTAATTAATCTTTACTTTGCGTAGTTGCCATTGTCTCGCTACGGTACTCTGAGAAGTAACAAAATAATTGCCAAACAAAGATGCAAAAAGAAGTACGACGCAATTAAGTTCTGTAAAAAACAAGTAACACTAAACTGTTGCCTAATTTAAGGACCCGCTAAAACAAACATTTATTGTGTTATTACTTGTAAACGTTAGACTTGTATTGTTCGATTTGTCTACCTTAAGTGTTTGTCAGGTGAAAACGAACACCTGGAGTGATTTCTTTCCGTTTTGGCGCTTTTTTAAATTGAATTACAATTGGCACATCTAAGACAGCCTAAATCTTAGTCGTTACTATCCCATTTCCCACTCTGAAAAATTCGAAACTGCCACTGCTGTATTTATTGTGATTAATTTAAAAATGCAAAAAACAAGTCAAAATGAAATAAAAATAGAGACGTGTATAAGTGCAAACAAAAGAAGAAGCAAATATTGTAAAATTAATCAATTGATCTATGTTTAGTCACTTCATAACCACAAATCGAAATACAATTGAAAAATTTGTTCGAATTTTGGACGGACAAATTAAATCGTCTTAGGAAAGGCTGTACTGAATCTAGAAAAAAAATTTCGCGATTGAAAAACACAGGATTGTCAGAAAATATAATTCAAAACTTCATAAAACAAAAAAAAGAATATAGATACTCAATTAAGGAACCCAAAAGGAAAGCATGGAAAAACATGTATAACGACCTAGAAAATAATCCATGAGATACTGGTTATAGAGTAGTTACAAAAAAATTCAGACTTGGCAAGTTTTTCCATTTAAAGAAATAGTCACACAAGTAATCAAACAACTGTTTCCAGAGCACCAACCTACATTTTGGAGCCCGGGGGCAACTTCTCCCCCTAAGTTATTTATAATCGAAGAGTTGACTAAGGCAACCTCAAATCTAAGAACTAAAAATGCGCCGGGGCAAGATGGAATTCCAAACAAAGCCATTAAGATATTAGTGAGAGAATACCCTGAACACATGGTCAAGATTTTTAACGGCTGTACTAAAGACAACTTTCCAGACCAATGAAAAAAGCAATATTAGTTTTAATACCTAAATTCCAAAACGGGAATAGCGAACTTAAAAGATATCGCTCAATATGCCTTGTAGACAATCTGGCTAAAGTCTATGAAAGACTACTGCTTCAAAAAATAATTAAAAAAAATTAAGCAACACCTCTCCAATTTGGGTTTAGGAATGGAAAATCAACGGTAGATGCGCTCGAAAGGATAAGTCAACTAGCGACAGAAGCTAAGAAGATAACTTAGAGAACTAGGAGTATTGGCGCTCTTGTATCGCTTTTAATACCATGCCCTGAAAACTATTAGTAAAAAAGATGCACGAAAAAGGCATAAATGAGAATCTGGCCAAAATTATAACCAGTTACCCAACAAACAGAATCATAACATACATATAAGCTCAAAAATAAATAAGAGCATCCAACATCAGATGACGTGTGGAGTTCCACAAGATTCGATCCTCGGCTCTGCATTATGGAATATCTTTTATGACAAAGTCCTGTCGACGCGGTTTCCAAATGGAAAAGCGTTAACAGCTTTCGCGGACGACTTAGCAGTCTTTGGGCGTGGCAGAACTGTTCAAACACTGATGCAGAACATGAATGAAGGACTACAGATAGTAGAGTTATCAAAGATTTTGATTTCTACTTCTTTCAATGCGTTTTGATGATATAGGTTTACGAGTGGAAAGGTGAACACTTGATAAACTGGCTCTTATACGGCGAATTTTTCAAATATTTGTAGAGAATTGCCAAAAAATGTACGTACCTGAACGTTACCTAACCATTGACGAGCAACTTATTTCATTTCGAAGCCGTTGTCCTTTTAGGCAATATATACCGTCAAAACCAGCTAAATACGGGGTTAAAATATTTTCCTTGGTAGGCGTGCAAAGTATGTACACGGTAAATTTGGAAATATACCCTGGAGTCCAGCCAGAAGGACCATTCAGATTATCTAATAAGCCAATTGATGTTGTGAAGCGTCTAGTGTCAGTTGTAAAAGAAACCGAGCGAAATATCACAATGGACAACTGGTTTATCAGTTATCCTCTGGTAATGGACCTAAAGAAGGACTATAAACTTACCGCGCTTAGAACAAGAAAGAACTTCCTAAAAAGTTTATAAATATTTCAAATAGAACTGAAAAGACATTTATTTGCTTTTCAGAACGATTGCATTTTGCTTTCGTACGTTCCAAAAAAAAAAGAAAAATGTGCTTATTTTGTCCACTATCCACAATGATAACAAAGTTGATGCTGAGACTTCCTTACCACACATGGTAAACGACTACAATAATACCAAATACCGGGTTGACATTGTAGACAAGATGTGTTCAGGGTTTAATGTAGCAAGGAATAGCAGACGTGGACCACTTACCGTTTTCTGCAACATCTTAAACATAAGTGGAATTAATGCTTTGGTGTTATACAAAACAAATAATGGAAATGACCAGATTTGCAAACGAAAGTTTTTGCATTCCCTCGCCTTAGACTACATAAAGGCTGAAATTCAAAGAAGAGTGTACAATAAAAACATTCCGCAGAAACTAAAAGAAAAGTGTCGTATGCTGGTGGAAGAAGATTTGCCACAAAATGAAAATGGGTCTCCAAGAAAGGTTCCGCGAAGCGGTAGTGGTAGATGTTTTCTATGTCCACGGGCAAAAGACAAAAAAACCACGAACTTTTGTGGATTATGTGATAGATGGGTTTGCATTGAACATATAAAAGGAAGTGCCCGTTACGTGTATCAGTTGTGGAGAACAAAAAGACCTGGATATAAATTAATCTGATTCATACTAAATATTAGCGTGTTAAGTTTTATTCTGTCGTATGTTTTTTTTTCTCTTTGTGCAACATTTATGTGAAAAAATAGTTTAAGAATTATAATGCGTTGAGTTATTGATATTTCAATATATTTTTTTGTACCTACGAGCGACATTTCTGTGGGATACACACGTATCCCACGCGACCCAACTTGTAGCGTAAGTTAACGCAAGTACTGGAGTGTTAAGTACTTTAACCAACATACTAAAATTTAATAAAAGTATTTAAGTTTACTCTAAGGTAAAATTGCACTTCTATTCAACAAAACTTCAGAAAAAAAATTGCAAAATGCTAATTTCTGCATTCTAGTTCAGATAGTGTAATGAGTTTTATTGCTACATTTTTTTTGTCAAAAAATACGTTGAACAGGAAGTTTTTACTTTCTTTAATATTTATTTTGGATTCTATATTACTTAATACTACAAGTAATAAAATGCAAACGTAACTGATACTTATTGATTTAATGCTTGACGTAAGAAAATTTGTTTGTATATATAATTAACTTTGTGTATGTATTTTTATGAAATAAATGTTTAATTAGAACTTTTTCAACAATACCTGTTTAGAAAACATTTTAAAGCTTTCGTGTTAAGTTATTTACTTAAACCAACGTTCGCACATACATACATTAATAAGAATACTAAAAATTGGCTGATCAATTGTTTAAACATTTTGCAAAAAAAGATTGTTATATAAATAAACAAAATCTAGACATATGCAAAAAACTCAATAACGTTTCCAATAGAAGAAAACTATTAGTTATAAAACATTGAAGCAAATTGCATTACATTCTATAACTCGTAAATACAAATTTGCGACATTTTATAAGCATTTACATGATGATTCTGTTAAAATAAATTTTTTAACAAGGAGCTCCAATCGTGCTCTACCCATGTCACGCTTGAAAGAAAAACGTACGCAACCAAAACATGACAATCCAATACCGCTAGACATTCTTATTGCATATTATAACTTCTTTTGGCTTTATATGCGACCTAAAATAATTTAATTTATTTTTTTGTTGTTATATTTAATTTGTTGTGTTCGCAAATTAATTTTTGAACAATAATCCAAACAAAAAATCAGATTTAGTTTGTGTCAAATCTTTTTAAATTGTACGATACTAAAACAATTTTGTTTTTCCACCGAAAAGCTTACTAAAATCGCACAGCTTAAAGGATAAACACATAAGCAGCTATATTTTTAAAACGAATTCTAAAACTATACTCAACAGTATAACCTTTCTTAAATTTTAGAAACAATTTTATAGAAACTCTTATTTTTTTCAATATTGGAATTATTTATTAGAAAAGTTGACAGAAAAAGTTAAATCGTTAAAAGCTTTCTCCGCACAGAAAACAGAAAAAGGAGATGGTCGAACAAACAAAAATGCTTAATCGTTTTCTATACGTGAACGAAGAAAATGTTAAAATAAAAAACTATTTTATCGAAGCATGCAATTTAACGGTAATAATTTTTTTTTATGTTTTTCGTCGCATTCTTTTGGCATTATGTACGCAGCAAATTTAATTGTATACGGATCATAGGAAACTAAAGCACCTGAAATTGTAGGTCTTAGAATTCCAAGCACGCTTGTGGGATACCTATACTACTACTAGCTATGCGATATTCTTGTAGTACGATATCGATAAACCCCTAGACACATATAAGCAAGAGCTAAGCGATCAAGTGACGTCACTTACACAATCTACCGATGATTTGTTTCAACATTAATATCTTGTTGAACATGCGTGATATACAATAATTAAACTTCAATTGGAAGGTACTTTATCGTTAACCCCAATCGTTCAACCGAATGATTGTTTAGAAACCTTATATATTACCGGCTTAGGGTAGTTTAAACCTCTAGAATACCAGTATGTCTCTAATTATGTTCAATTCATTACGTTCCCTTTATAACGTTTTCGTTTTAATTCACTAACCAAATGACCTAACTGCTTTAAATAAATGTTCGCTATTACTTTTTAAGAATTTTAGTTTAGTTTTCAGTTTTACTAATTTTTAAATAATTTGCATACCAAAAATAATTCACGTTTAATTAATGTATTTAATTGTACCTAATGCTCTAACGATAATAACTAGATTAGATACTATTTATAAATTTTCTGTTATAGGTATATAGTGTTTATAAAACTATGTATTTAATGAAGATATTTTTAAAACAAATTATTTCAGCAACAATTAGTAGTGAGGAAAATCTTTCATTAAAATATTAAATTGTACAAGCATTTGGTTTTTTAATTTAAGTAGGCTAAAGTCTTTGATCCAATTTAACAATGGTTTGAAGATTTTTTTTTAAATTTTAAATTTAAAAAACAAAAACCATACAATTGTCTAAAATTTTTAATATCATGGCATATTCAGATAAATGTTACACATTTGTCGTTGACATACATATAAATCAATAAACTCGATTTAATTGTCTTTATCTTTGTGTGTTGGGTATTTATTATTATTTGTTTTATAAATTTATAAAGTAAATTAATTGCAAAATGTTAAATAATTAATTCAGACACAAAGATAACAAAATATATTTCCATGTCAACCAATTGTAATAAGAAAAATTTCAAATCGGCAAATACCATTCAAATTACACCGACTATTTGCTATAGTAACGACTACTTTTTTCGCGTTGTTTAATTTGATCTTTGTTTAAATAAATTGTAGCCGTCTACGCTTTGGATGCGTTTGTTTGCAGCTTTTTAAGCACTGCCAACCACACTAAATTATAAATTAAAGGCAACTGTAAGAAAACGTTTGTTTTGTCGGTTCTTTCACCTATAGTAATATAGTTCTTTTTTTTTAATTTAATTGGGTTGCTAAAATCGCGCCCATTAACACATTACGTGTATTTACTTTTTTGAGAAATTAACTGCGGCACACATTTCAGCTTAGGGGGTCTTGATCATACTGTGCATAGGAAAAGTGAGACCGACGATTAGCAGAAATATACATAAAGGTAAAATATACAAAGTGAAGTATTTGTGTTAATATACAGGTTTACATTTATATCGTTTAAGTAATTATATTGAAACGTTCGCGAAGTTGTCAGCTTCGAGAGGGTTGTTACGTGCATAAGTTTTAAAATGTATTATCCTGTATCTTCTTGTTTAAATTCAAGTTACTTTTCCATTTTTCGACGCCATCTATCGAGCATCGTTGGTCCATTCCAGCCAAGTAAACAAAAAGTCGTCATTTTTACTTTCACGTCGTTCGCTACATAACTATATGCCTGCGTGAATTAAAATTCTTTTCTTAAAACATCTACATATTGTCACACGATGTATAATGAAAACATCTATAATTAGTTAATTTATTCAACGCAAGGTAAGTGTCTTCTATTGTTTTACGGATTTAAGGTAATTTCCATGTCGTTTCCTCAGCGCCATGTGCTACCTCTTTGTCGGTACAAATTTAACATCGACGATGGAAAAGTTCTAAAGGAAGCATTGGACCTACGAACGCTCAAAAATTTAATTACTGTGATGTTATAAAATTATCTCTAATTGTTATTGATTCAAATTTTGATCTAAGTTATTCTTCTAACATTAATTAAAATACAACTGATGTTAACGATTTGGTTTCTTTCTTCGATTCCTCCAGCTTTACGAATCTTAAATCTTTGATACAATCTTTGGATCTCCTGTGCTGATCTAGCAAGAGCTATATCTGCAAAAAGAGATCTGGCGCCCATTAAAATCTCTCTCTCCAATAGGTATTGTTTCAGCAAGTTGGCTGAAAAGACTAAGTTTGGAGTTACAACCGAGGAACAACAAGACCTGTTCCAAACACGAAAAGATTGCACCATCGCACATTGCATCCGAGACGAGAAGATAGCTCAGATTTTATCTTAGTTGAGAGGGTTTTTATGCGAGAAGATACTATATTCTTCAAAAGTGGCTTTATGGACAGTTGTTTCGTCAAACATATATTTTATTTTCTATAAGTTTTTCTGGTATTATGTGAGCCTCTCCAGTCATTGCAATTCTGTACGAAAGAATATAGGAAGCTTTGGTGGAATTTTCTTTAAGAGTCTATAAGCGTTTTTGTTCTTAAAAGCACCTCGCGTTTTTCCGTAAAAAATTCTGCCGTTTTATTTTTATATTTCGGGTGCAAAGATTGGAAATAACAAAGCATTTTTGCAAAAAACATAGAACTGTTTGGTAAAACTTTATTACACACTGAGAACAATTATCAGCATCTATAAATACAAAATCTGTGTAACTTTTGTCATACTTTCTCTTTTTTTTGTCTCATGAGATTTATTTAAATATGATTGACGTGAAGATTGGGATACTAAAGAACGTTTATTACCACTTCCGGATGTTGAAGTATGTGTTTTTTTTTAAGTTCTTGTTTTTAGTCAATGCTCCACTGCAATCAATTGAAAACACACTGCTCATAAAACATAAACAACTATGATGCACTGGCATTCATTAACGCAGTGTGTTGATGGAAAATAGAATCAGTGTTACCAGAAGAAATTTGTTCAGGTCGGTATATTACTATCATAAATTTTGGTAGATTCTGCTGAGAATAAAGAAGATTTAGCATTTGACATTTTAAAAATTAAATGATTTGTACACCTGACTGATTTGTTAATTTCTGCTCGCAGAGCTCATAAAAATTCTCCACACCTTGGGGCTCCGCGTAGCAGATTTTGACAAACGTTGGCATAGATCAACTGAATTGGAGGACAGTTCAAAATATGTTTGAGGTCATCATCCGAGGAAGAGGCGGTCGACTGTTGGTCTGCAGTTACCAACTAAGTAGAATATCGGGTCGGGAAAAATCCATTGGCTACTTTTATGCTAAAGGATGTGGCCAAAATAGAGGGAGCTGCCGCTATCGTCACGATCCTTTCTACCGGTATCACATCCAGTTTCCTGTTCTGGAACAGAACTGTCTTAAGAAGGGGGCGCAAGTTTGTCAGCTTCGAGAGCGTTCACGTAGTTTTTATCCACTTCCAGAACGTTTGGGAAGAATGTAGAAAATTTTTAGGATAGATAACAGAAATATATAAAAAAGCTTCAAAGTGAGCATAGGTCAGTTATTCGAAGTTGGAAATGTTAAGAAAATGTTTTAATAAATAATTGATTAACGCGTGGTTAAGATAAATATAACGGAGTATAAACGTACGTGTCTTTAATGTAAACAAGTGTCAGTTTTAAGATAAACGGAAGTTTTTCGCGGACATTATTTTTCAAGTGAATGTAGTACATAAATTAGTGTGTTTTTCTTAAATATCGTTAGATTTAATTAGTTCGTATAATTATAAACGTGTAAATATGTTGTGTGTAAATAAATTTGTTTTAAAATTCGTTACAATATACTAATTTATAAATCCGTATTTTATTTGTTGCCAGCAGGTTTACAATGTTTATAGGCAGCATAACGTTAATCATTGATAGCTCTTTAATTAGTTTGTCGATGTAAATTTTCTGTGCATCGCAGTTAAGAAAATATGTGGTTAAAATCTCTTGTTATGTAGCCACAATTTGAGCATGAGGGGTCCTCTAATACTCCGATTTTGTATGAGTGCGCTGGGTATCGTGTATGACCAGTTTTTAATCCTGTTATTGTAGTTTGGAGGCTTCGTGGTATGTGGCTATAGTTTTGATACCATGGTTTAAAGGTAATTATTAGGTGTACCAGTGCATACTGAGCTGTATATGGTTAATTTGAATTAGCCCAAAGTGACTGCCATTTATCTCTCAAACATAAATACAACCGTTAAATCTTCGAATGTGACATGTGGTTGATGATATATGTTTTCTTGTCGGATTGCTTGTTTTGTAAAAGCGTCTACAACATCGTTTAATTGAATGTTAGAATGTCCATTCATCCAGTAAAGTTTAACATCGCTAGAGTTTTGTTTTATACTAGACTTGCTGAATAGATGGAAATAGATCCCTACCACAAATGTGTTTGTAATTGCTGAATTCAAAGTATCCGGCAAAATTATATTAAAAGTCTGATTCACTCCACGAGGTTATCGTTTACTAATAATCTTGATATTTCAGCGTTTCGTTAACTTTTATCAGTATTCTTTTTTTAAAATAAGCTTTAGAAAAACAATCTGATATTGTTGATATCAAGGCAAGAAATAATTTCTTTTAAAATATCTACCAACTGTTAAAACAACATTTTTATAGGTTATCTAATACGTTATTATGTATCTTTCGCCAATAAAAAACGTAAACCGAAACATTTATTAGTGTCTGATAAAGAATTTATTCTAAATATTTATAAAAGTTGTGAACAAAGTCAACCAAGCAGCTCGAAAGCAGATCATACTAAATTTAGAGCTACAGCAGCCGCTAACGTAACCATTTATTTTATTTGCGTTTTTTACATACTTATTTATAAAAGTGTTTCTGTATCTACTGTATACAACATGCTAACTGAATATAACACAAATCACGTACTGCATTCTCCAAAAGTGTACCCTAGATCAAGACCAATATTAGATAATGTTACCAATGGAATGAAAAGTGCCCTAAGACGTATTGTGCATTCGTTCTTTTTATGTAGTAAACAACCGACAGTAAAAAAGTTATGGATTGTATTACCGAAGATGAAAATTTGCCAAACTATAAAGAAAGAAAAACATTATTGGGTTTATGTTAGTTAAACAAACAAAAGTGTATTGTGTTGGTAATATACGTTATTTTATAGGCACGGGAACAAATTGCAGTAAAAAATTATATCATAGTATGAAAAAGACGATTCGTTTGAGAAATAAGGAAGTATAAGAAAGAGGACAAGAAAATATATTTGTACGAAACTTGGGTGAATCCTGGTCCTGTTACTACAAAAACTCAAACAGTTTCTGGATTATTTACTGGTCTTAAAAGTCCTTCTGGTAAAGGCAAACGATTAATTGTGCTACATATAGAAACAGATACATGATTTGTTAAAAATATTTTTTTTTTATTTTTGAATCCGAAAAAACTATCGAGTACCATGAAGAAATTAATTCTAGAGTATTCGAAAACTGATTTGAGTCGGTGTTAAGCAACTTAGAAGAAAGTGCTGTAATAGTGTTACATACTGCTTCATATCATAGCAAAAAAGTAAAAGAAATCCAACTTCCGCAACTAAAAAAGCTGACAAGTAAATCGATTGAATTTGAAGAAGACATGGTTGAAAGAAAACATTTTAGTAATAAAGTATGTGGTGGATAAAGTCGCAAAAGCCAGTAAACGAGTTGTGCTCCGATTGTGACTGTATGACTGTGGGTTCAATCCCATTGAATTATTATGGGCACAAATGAAAGGAGAAGTTGCTAGAAAAAATACAAGATGTTAAAAATCTATTTCTAGAAGCAGTAGCCAATGTTTCTGCAGATAATTGAAAAAACCTTATACAGCAGACCTCACATTAGAAGTAATAGTTGAACCTATTATTATTCAATTGGGCAATGAATCTTCTACATCAGACTCCAATTCTGCATAAATTTTTATTTCGTTGTTGAATTAATTTAGTTGTGTTATATGTTTTAAATGTTGTTTATTTTGTCATCAGAAACTTAATAATTAATAGTAAACTTAAATTCTAACAGTTTCAATCATTTTATATCACGTTTTCTTATAACGAACAACCAGGTTCGTAATTACGTCTAATTATTATAAAATTTTTTAACAAAAATTGATAAAAAGCTAGACGACATGTTTATGAACAAAATGTGCTGGAAATTACCCTATTAAAAGATTATTGTTATACTTGTTACACCCTGTATATTAAATATAGTAATGAAGTCTAAAATAAACATTATAATTACAGTAAAACTTGACAGACGATGTTGCAACATCGAGTTTATCTTAAACAACTTGTATAGCACCATGACACTAAGACATTCATTTCTCTGCCTCTTGTTGTGTTTCCTAATATTGTTCTCATAATTTTCCATACTATAATTTTTAGGGCTTCTTCTTTTTTGTTTATTACCGCTGTTGTTTCCAATGCATAGATTTTGATGGGTCTTTTGTTGGTTTACTTAACGCTTTTTTTTAGTAGAATTTAATTTTTGTCGTATGCCTGATTTTCTTTTTGCAATTTCTTTTTCACTTTGTTTTCTTCGGTTTGTCCTAGTTACTCTCAGAGCAGCATTCTGTCGAAATGTGTTCTTGTGTTTTCAAGTAATTTTTTGCGTGTTCATGTTTCTTTCCTACCTTTATGTATTTTGTTTTTACTTCGTTCATTTCTATACAAATTTATTTTGTTTCTTCTAGTTGGTCTACAGCTGTTGTAATATCTTTTTTTCTATTTTTTATTATTGCTAAGTCATCCAAGTATTCCTAAGTGTTTCGGTTCTTTTATTAGTTCTTTCCTGCAAAATGAATCAAAAGTCATTTTGAAATCTGTAAGTATAATATTTGTATTTCTTTTTTGTATTCCCATTGTTTTTTAATTATTTGTCCCTTTATTTAATTCTTTTATTTATTACAAAAGATTTTGTTATTGTTTTTTAGAATCTCACTTGCGTATTTGTATTTATTACGCTCATTTTTAACTGTGCTAATAGTTTTCAAAGTATTCCTAAGTGTTCCAGTTCTTTTATCAATATCAAAGGCCAATTTGAAATCTATAATTGTATTTCTTTTTTGTCGTCCCACTGTTTTTGAATTATTTGTTTTACGGTGTGTATGAAATTTATGATCTGAAGCCATTCTGGTAGCCCCCAAATATATTTTGAGCATCTGTCTCTAGCTTTTACTTTATCGGATTTTATAAGTGATGCTTAACAGAGCTATTGGCCTGTAGTTTTTGTAATCTTCTTTCCCTCCTTTTTATACTATATTGGAATTATTGCACCAGTGCTCTAGTTTTTTGGCATCTTGTTTTGTCTTCATATTTGTTTGATTAGGTGACGTATCAGTGTTTGTGTCTGCTGTCCTCCATATTTTAGCAGTTCTGCCTCGATCTTGCGGTAAAAATTGAAGCATTTTCCTTCGAAATATTGTAGTTTCCGTAAGACTACTTACTTTTAGAATATTTTTGGCAGCCAAAATATTTTGTTCTAAGGTTTTAGTTCTTGAACCTTTACTTGAAGGGATTTTATCGGTTTAGACTGCATAGCTCTTAAAGAAAGTCGAAGGGCTTTGCTTTGTATATCATCTAACCGTTTTATATATGTTTTACTTGCTAAACCGTACAGGAAACACCCATAGTCAATTTTTGATCTAATAAAGAAGTTGTATAGTTTTTAACATATTGAGTTACTGCACATTTTTAAATTCATAGTTTATTTTACTAAGTACGAATTAAGTACATATGCACTTATGTCATTTAAGTCGGCTTTATTGTCATGCGTATTTAGTACGTTTTATAATTTATTAGTTCCGAAGGTATTTAGTATTTGGTTTTACCAATTTAGATTATAACTTTAGTACGCTCGTTTGTTTCGGTTCTTTATATTTCTTTATCAATTTGAGCGGTTTTTTGAAAGAAACCTCATTAAGTCCACTACACGTACTGCGTTTTGATTTAACTTTGTATCTTTTTTCTACGTCTTTGTGGTACTGTTTGTTGGTCTCTTTCACAAAGATTTACGTCACTGGTTATAAACTTTGGAAGGGTACTGAGGGGATAAAAAGATTTGGTTTTTGTTTTTAGAAATTAAGTCTCTTAAGTTTGAAGACTTTGAAGATATTTGTTTAGGGATAAAGTTACGGTGAGTTTTAGCTCGTAATACGTGGGTATTGGTGTCCGTAAAGTTATAATGGGTTTAATGGAAATTTAAGTAAATATATTTTTTAATTCGTATGTTTTACGGTTTCGACGTTTTATTTGTACCAAAGTATATTTAATATATGAAATTTTTTGTGTTAAGTGCCGACTTTGTGCTGTATTATTTCATTTTGCAATCTTTCGAGGGACTACCGCAAATCTGTAACCACTCAATTTTTTGGGTAACATTTGGAGATTTTATAACCTGCCGAAAACTTATCACCAAATGCTACGAAATAAAAGTATTTATAATGACAAGTATAAAATTAATTGTGATTTTACGTTTTGGTAGCTTAAGCGTTTGTATTTAATTTAAGTTTAATAAATGTAAAACAGCTAATTTTTGTAAAAAATTTTTATTCCCTTGGTGTTCGCGTTTATAAAATAATTTCATTACTACAGAATAGCGTAATTCATTCTGATAAAGGTAACTTCAGTTCAGAGTGTGTTTAGCAAGAATTCGGTTGGCAAGGTCTAGAAACTTTTTTAAACTATAAACCTTTCTGGAGCTCTTTTGATTTTGACATTTGCTTTTGCATTTTTGAGTTTTTTAAATCTGTCACAAGTTACTACTCTGAGCGAATCCACCCATTATTATTATATATTGTCAATATATTGTGCAAGTTCTTGTAATTCCCGTTACGTAAGATATTTGCGTGCCGTTATAGATTTGCAGAGTAGAACTACACTTTCACTATTAAATGTAAGATTGAATTGCATGTTTCAACGCGTTTTAATATGTAGAAATGTACGAAGTAACGGAATTACACAAATTATATCGGGCAAATGCGATTACGTTTTCAAAGCAAATATATAACATCAAAGACTACATCGGGTCATTTCTAACCCCAATTAAAAAAATTTTTTGAGGAGTTGTGCAAAACAATTTTATAATAATACGCGATTAGGTGAATATAATAAGCATTAATAAAATCAGCTTAAAAAAATCAGCTAAAATTAGCAATTATTACCAAAATTAAAAGAAAAGCATTGGATCGGAAAGCACCCCACAATTAAAAATCGCATTATTATTGTTTTTAATGTCATATAATTTATTATTTATAAAACTTGAAGAAAATAAGGTGTCAAATGCAAATTGTTTTAATAAAAAAAAACACAAAGCAAATATTTTGAAATGTTTTACGTAATTAGCTAAACTGCATAAACATATTAGAATGATAAACGTATTTATATTTGAGATTTTGTAATAATCGGTTAATCTAAAACATACATTTTAACCGGCTGATGTAGTAAGCCGATAACAAAAAAAAACATTGTTTCATTCATAAACACTTTAATCAAGCGACTTTTGATATTTGTAGTAACTGAGCTTTCAATGTAATTGTGGTCATTAAAAGTTTCTACAAGTTGTTACGGTAACACAACCGTAACCTGCATTAAGCGGTCGCTCAAAGTTTTGGAGAGTGAGTCGTAAGTTATCCTCAATGTGCTAATTATAAACTAACTAAAAGAGCACCAAAACGGGGGAAAAATGCATTGTAGAAGACAGCCGTTTACATCTGACGAACATGTAAAGTAAACAAATCAAACAACACAAATATAACAACAAATATATTTATTGCAATGGCAACATAAAATAGAATAAAATCAACAATCAGCATTATGAAGTATACGATAACAAATCGTTCATAATAAAAAGATAACAATTAGTATTACAAAGTATGTAATAACAAATTATCCATAAGGAAAGACATATAATTCTAGTGTTAGCAGATCCTTAGAGTAGGCAACACCTAATACACTTAGGTATATGGGTCATTAGAACTAAATGAGAATATAATTTGGCAAAACAACGAAGAATAATGCTTTAATCAATGCAAAACTACCCAGCAAACACAGATAGACTTAAATTACTGGTGAATTGCCATTAAATTACGGTAATTTAAGTAGTAATTTAAACAGTAAGGGCGCCATTAAGCAACCACTTAAACTACCAAAAATTCACTGACTTCTAAATTACTAATAAGCTACCATTAAAATACTGTTGTTATATTACCATTGAATTACTGTTAAACTACTGTTTTTAACTACTATCAAAACTATTAAATTATTATTAAAACCACTAACACATTTAAAAAAATAGATTTTTTAATTAATTATTTCTTTCTGTAATTTTTTATTTATTTCGTTTACAGAATTTGACGCTCATAATTGATAACTTGTGAGATTTTTTTAAAATTAGAATTTAATTTAAGTACTTACCTGAGTTTTGATCCCACGAACATCAGGAAAATCCCTTGCAACCTAAACGTGTTAACCACTACTCTACCTGACTTAATACTATAAATGCTAAATACAAAATCGAGTAACTTATTCGTAATTTAATACTTTCAACGTGAACCATTAAATATTTCACATGACAATCAGACTGACGATGAATTAGTCCTATATACATTTGCATCGCTACGTATTAATTATACTCTTGTTGTTTTTGTTATTCTGTAATCACGATAATTCATGTCTTAGTTGCTTGAAGTGGTTTATATAATCCGAATATTTTTGGATACAGCAGGTACAAAATTTCATGCAATATTGATATTCTTTTGTATCATAAGTTATAATATTTACTTTTATTTTATATTTATATTGCGTTACTGGATCCCGCAGATTGACCAATGCTATTTGACTTTCCAATATTAATATTTTCGTAAACTGTACGAAATCTTTTTAGTTGTCGATAATAATGGCACTTTCCTTCTTTCTATGCATTCTTCAAGCAATTGTTTGATAGCAGACCTAACTGTTTGGCAAATATAACGACTATTTTTAAAATAATTTAGCTTAACATTTATATAGCAACT
This sequence comes from Aquatica leii, assembly GCA_035610365.1. Lineage (NCBI taxonomy): Eukaryota > Metazoa > Arthropoda > Insecta > Coleoptera > Lampyridae > Aquatica > Aquatica leii. The sequence continues at coordinate 103,509,781 of CM069436.1, read as the reverse complement.
CTATTACTACTGACTATTAATTTACCTTGTATTTTAACGGACATTCAATTACCATTAAACTCCCCAACCTAATTCTGGAAGTACGCCTAAGTTACTGAGTAAACTATTCAAGCTACCAATCATTATATTACTCCTAAATTACTTTTGAATTGCTGGGTACTATAATGGTAACTCAATTACCGGTAAACTACAACATTCAATTTTTTAATTACTCTTAAGTTACTGGTTAAACTATTTTTAAGCTACCCACCATTACATTACTCCTTAATTACTTTTTAATTACTGTGTGGTATAACAGTGACTCAATTACCATTAAACTACAACGTTTAATTTTTTAATTACCATTAAGTTACTAATTAAATTACTTTTATGCTACCACAATGCTGAAATACTCCTAAACTACTTCGTATACTACTTTTAAACTAGTAACCATTTAAATTACTGCTAAACCTTAGACTACTCTTAAATTACGAAAAAAATTAAATTACTTATAAATGACTTTTCAATACCCAATAAACTACTAAATTAAGCTACCTTGTGTTTGCTGGGTAGTTATTACGCAATCCAAAGCAAAGCGCACCGGTGATAATTTTAACAGGTAATTACACAAGTAAATCAGCATAAATTAATCGTAAAAACATATATATCTAGGTTGTTTGTATTTACGTTCGACACTAGCACAAATTAATAGATAATAAAAAAAACTGTTGTTTATGGTTTTCCAGGCACGCGATTAGCTAATGGCTTATCGTAACAAAAATAGACATATAATAATATCACAAGTTAATTGTTAGTAAATCACCCAATGATGTCATAAACAGAATGTATTACTCGAAGTTGATTCATTAACGAGGATGGTCTATAAATTTACGTGCTGTCCTCATCAACGTCAAAACCGGAAGTGAAAACCAGTAATTTTCCACTTGTAAAATGACACTTACGACCCGTGAAAAAATTCATACAGTACCAAAACTATACTATAGTGCCAAAGAATAAATAATTATAATAGAATTCAAGTTTCCACGAGTTGTGTGATAAATAAATATCTGTGTTTTAATTTAAATGTTTTGATTAACTGTTACTTTGCAAATCCGGAGAACCAAAAAAAATTATTCGCCGTATTAGTTTTTGGCATAGATTTGTATTTCAAGAAAAGTTTTTGTCTAGATATTAGATGTTTTATTTTTAATAAGTTTAATCTAAATATTTTTTTTTTATTTGGTTATCTTGTACTTATAAATGTATTAATAAATTTGCAATTCAAAGCGTTTGTTGTTCAAAAAAAATCTTATAACAACCAGCGTCCTAACGATCAGTTTAACAATTATCTTAAATTTATTCTATTTCTCGATTCACTAATTTACATACAATTTTACGATTTTAAACCGTAATCACGCGTATACCATCATTAACATTATTGGATATACAAAATTATTTTGTTGTTAACTAGACGACGTTTTGTAGACTGCAGTGCGTATTAAACAATTGTCTTGTAAAACTCCTTTTAAACATAAAACTGAGTAGTAGTACTAATTAAAAATTTTTTTTTGCATTTTAGAAATGCAACAATTTAAAAGTATATAATTTGAAATAGAAGATATCCCTCTATTCCGGTTTTTAACATTAAATGCCAAATTGTAATTGTTAAACTATTAAACAAGTTTTTGTGCTTTCAATAAAATTTTTTGTACTTCTTTTTGTATTAAACCACAATGCTAATTATTAACGTTTTCAAAGAACAAAACAAAAAAATTTAATATAGTCTTAAATAATAAAACCTAAAATTTTATAAAACATAAAATATTAGATTAAGTTTTTTGTAATGCAAATAAAATAAAAAACTTACTCAAGCATGTTTATAATATAGCACAAATTAAAAATTGTTTTTTTCCCGAAAATAATATGTATAAAATTTAATAAATAAAAACTTCATTTTGACAAATATTAATAAAGTAAAATGCAGCAAAGTCGTTAGACATCTCGTCCAAACTGCAACGCTTACGGACAAATTACTAAACACGTGTGTGGTTTGCTGGCTATGACGCTTTTGTGGTTTATCGATTCTAGACGCGTTTGGTCAATTGCATAAGCAATTTATCTGTTAGATTCAGACACAGTAATTCTAATTGGTTTATTAAAACTTCACGGTCACACTTCAGAAGTACAGTGTTTGTCACGTCTATTTTTTATTTAAAACACTTAACTTAACTTAAACTTTAGGACGCTCATCGAAAAGAATGGAATATTCTGGATTTCAATGAAAGAAGAATATAAAAGTAATCGAAAGAAGATCGGGTTCAGTTTTCGAATTGAATCGGAGGAAGACTTTGTCGGCTTAAATAAATTAAGTCTATATCGCACGTGCTAGTGAAAAGATAAATATAACATCGCGAAGGCGTTGTAAACATAAGCAAAGTTACCAGTTTTAGAAAAATAAAAAGTGTGGACAGTAAATACCGAGTGATAGTAATATATAAATTAATGTCTTTTTTAAATATCGTTGAGTTTTATTAGTGTTAGTTAGAAGTGGTGAAATTATACTTATCGTGTAAATAAATATCAGTAAAATAAATTTAGATTTAAATATTGTTACACTGGTGATACAACTGTACAGTAATGAAAACGCGTTGGGAAAACGTTGATATTGTGTAAATAAACAAATGATAATTCGCGGCTTGCATATGTTTGTTTTTATAGAGTAATTATAACTGTTCCAGATTGTTAATATTAAAGAATCGGTCGTTATTAAAATTTAGCGTTATTAAAAATTTTATTTGGTGTTATTAACTTATCGTTATTAAACAAAAATTGAATGCAAAAATATTTGAAATTCTTAAATCAGTAAATAAAGAATGAGAGAAGATTCTCAGAAGTTAGGAGAAAAATTGTTCGAACTTTCTCAGAAAATGGAAAACAATTCTAGAAATTAAAAAAAAATACAAACAAGCATTGAAAATCAAATAAAGACTTTTAAGAAACCAGTATAAATATGCAAGGTTCTAGACAAAGATAAACAATCTGTAAATGACAAAATAGAAGCAATAAAGCACAAATTAGAAGACAGAATAAAACTACTTAAAGAAAAAATAAATTAAATTAAGTGCCTTGGTAGGGAAAATTGGAGGAATATCAGCCCGTTAAGGAAAGTCTTGAATATTTCGGAGATTTTATGATTTAAAGAGGAACTGGTAGGTTTAAATGATTGATAGGAAGTTAAGGAGCAAAATACATGTTTATTAAGACCAAACGAAACAGTTTTAAAAGCTACCAAATATTTAAACAATTACAATAGTGACCGGTATTACTATGAGGAATGGGGAAATATCAACCGCAATTTGGTTCATAGGCAAAAGTCGCACAGAAAGGTTTTCGTTCTTTCTCCAATGGTAAACTTACTGTGAGCCTATCCAGAACAGCGCACACATCTTAGCCAAAGTTCTTGGTTCTTTCCAAACTCTCCGCAAATAATGCAAATGTTCTCAGTAACTTCGGCGTCTGACTTTTCTTCTTTCTCATCGCAATTTTGGTAAGACACCTTTTATGATTATAAACGACTTTTGGTTTAGACCGCATTGTAGTAAAACACCAAGACTTAGGCTTGGTTCTAGTCTCTTCTTGAGAGCCAAAACAAGAAGTAAAACTTGGTATTTGCCTTATTGTCGTTCGTGAACCCAAACAAACTGACGTTTCGCAAGACATTGCAGCTTGCATCTTCAGAGTGGTAATTGTCACTGACCAAGCATAAGTCTGGGTGTTTAACTACGACGCGGTGTAAACCAAAAGTCGCTTATAATTATAAACATAACAACCGCGAAAGCTTAAAAAACTTTTTTTTCTTTCTAAGCGTTTTTTCTTGTTGTATAGTGCTGGTGTTTTTTTTTCACAAAAGCGCTGGTGTCATTAAGGTTACCAATATCTTGTTTTGTTGCTTTTTTTATTTTTGACTCTTCTATCTTTTGCAGCTTTTTCTGTGTGGCAGTTTTTTTTCTTCTAGAATGTTTTTCATGGGAGTCGATGTATTGCGTTTTCCCAACTTTCTTACTTTTTTGGATTTTAACTCTACAACATCCAGAAACTGGTATTATTTCTCTAAAAGAAAACTTATGTGTTGTTTCATTTTTGTTTGTGTCTTCCTCCATTTCTTGTTCTCCTATATCTTCTTTCCTTTCATCTTTTCTATTATCTGCTATTTGTTCATTTCTGGCAATCGGCTCATTTAAGTTTGTAGGTTGTAAGTTTTCAGCAGGGGAAAAATTCAGTTACTTGAAAACCTTTAGTAACTTTTTCGATAGTTGCAACTCTAACGAAAGCTTTGTTGAGCAAGTCAGCGGCTATATTTGGTGTAATTTTCTCTCCTGCGTAATTTCTCATAAATTTATCACATTCTAAATAACGTTAAAGTAATCCATCCTCAAAGTGGAGTATTGGATATACAATTTAATTATTCATCTCAGTCTTCTCCAGAAAAAAAGTTTTTAGTTTTAATTTAAATTTAATTTAATTTAAAATAAATTAAAACAAAAAAATTTTTTTTGTTGAGAAGACTGAGATATGTAATATAATTGTATATCACATTCTGAATTATATGCTGACTTCAAAGGCCGGTTTTATCAGCGTTAAATATTCTTGTTGGAGAAAATTTATATTTGTCCATTAAAGGTTTGCAAAAAAAAGTTCAATTTCTTCTTTGTTTACGCTGGTTGATTTCGGTTTCCTGAGTGTAATTTGTAGATTGCGTCGTAAAAATCCCTCCTACCAATCGCGACCCGCAGAGCCTTTTTCCTTGTTAAACGGATTTTGAAAATTATTGGATTTGGCAAAAATGTAGGCGCTTTCTTGAATTTGTGCAAGTGTAACTCCAAAAAAAAAGATTGGCAAAAGTAATTATTTGCTGCGATAACTCAAGCTCTTGTTCTTTAGTAAATACTGGACGTCGTCCTAATTGAGGCTTAGATACTAGCCCTCTCTACGTCCATCTTGAAGAATCGCTCTGGGAATGGCAAAACTTCTTAAGATTTTCCGAACCGGGCGCCCATTTTCTATTGCTACAAGAGCTGCCTGAAACGTCTTGGAAGTCCAACAAACTCTTATAGTTTTTCGCTTATAGGTCCGCGGCATCTGAAAACAAATAAAAATTTAAAACAATGGGAACAAATTTAAATAGGACTATGCCAGCCATGCCGATAACACCCACACAAAGGTGGCCAAAATTACCTCTAAAACAATAATCTAAACCCCAACACGTACTATAAAAATGCCTAAGTTTACGTGAGTTTTAGATAAACTGAGTGAAAGAAGACATATTATAGTTCATTTTTATACATACGAAAAATTTTTACAACTTACCGTTGTTGAAATATGGAGCCTTGAACACAACACTTTTCTTATAGTAGCATGTGCTTTATTAGAAAATTATCTATAAAAACTACACAGCTTGCACTAGCGCTGCCTAAACGATACTAGCGGTTAGGTTTGCTGAGACGCATGACTAGAGACATAAATCCCTTCACAACTTCTGACTGGCAGAAATTCTTCCAGTTTACCCTAAAGGAAGTGTCACAAGGTAAGGACGGACCATCGAGCAAAGATTTTAGATTTTACCTGCAAATTTTTATGGTCAAGTTTTATGGTCAACGTAACACAAACAGTTTGAAGCCGCAACTGTAGCTAATGGTTGGAACAACAAACAAAATATTTAATAGTGGCAGTACGTGGGGAGACGTTTGAAGTTTTGCAGAATGTTCCTGACTACTTTTAAGATTTATTTCACGTTTAGAAATGAAATATGAAAATATTTATCTGTAACAGATGTACCAAGCCGAAAAAAATTGCCAGATTGACACAGCTTGCGTATCCTATAACACCAGATACCTTCCTAAGATAATTGGGTATTTAAACCTTTGTAGATGGCCTCCAAGACAGTGAAACGCAGAAACGGTTAGCTCAACCTAAGACGCGGAATAACGATTTACTGCATGTCAAGAAGTTGCACCGAGACGTTCATAAACTCGGCTGTGCTGCAGAAGTGCTTGCGCAGATATTAGAAAGCATCAAAGAGATATCACGACAAATACTTTGGGATAGAAGGGCGACGACTTTGAACTGAGGTGAAATAAGCGACATATGACAACGCCGTACTAAACCTAAGAAGAAGACAAGAAAAATGTTCAAAATAAATACACCAATTACCCAAAAAAGTATCTTTAATATGTTTTATAGTGAAAGTTTGAATATTCTATATAATTTTGTAGCGTCAATAAAAACTAGTAGTTTGATGTAATGTAACAAAACTAAAAGTCAATATTGTTGCACAAATGGACATGAACGTAACACAAACTTTCTTATTCCTAAGTTTAATTTAAAATTGTAAGACTTCTGTAATTTTTAGATTATACTCAAAACAAAAAAGAAAATAATTCAAACAATTTTACATTTTGATACATACATTTATGTTTTCTAAAAGTTACTATTTATCCTTTAATTTTCACTTATGCATTGAGATAGAACTACTACATGATATAAGTTTAATAACGCATAGTGATGCAATTTTAGAATAAATAATTTAAACGATCGTAAATTGGAAATGTATAAAAAAAAACTAAAAAAACGGCAAGAGATTACATAATGCGGATAAAACAAATATAACCTAAAATTTTCAGTTTTTCCATCGTTAAAATTAGCGCAGAATAAACAACTCGAGCAAATTAAACGACAAACGCAAAATTAACTTATAATGAACAACAATGATTACAAAACTTTACATGTACTTGCTACTATTTTGCAAAAGTTAAAAATACAAAATTGATAAACAGTTTATAACAATAAAAATTCTAATCAAAATTACTAGTTTGATTTAAAATACATTTTTCGATTATTGTAAATACTGCAAAAAAGCATTTCATAAAATACATAAAACGGGTAGGTTTAAGCTATGACAAATTTAATATGATAATTATTAATAAACCAAATTTTGGATACGTATTTTGTTCTTAACCGATTAGTCCTGACATTTAACCAATAATACCCGTGACGCTGCTAATTACAATAGTTCTGCAGGCAAAGCACTTAATCTTAATACGTACAGCTCTCCAAAACTGCGCTGTATTGTGTTATGGGACATATCAAGCTTTAAAATCACAATACTCTAGTTATTTCATAAAGTAAATTTTGTCAAATCGTTGTTTCAAAATGAAATCTTAATAGTGAATTTAACAAAAGCAGTTTAACCATTATAAATCCTAGTTTCGAATAAATTATGTTCGATGGTGAGTTGAATAAAAATTTAGATGTATGAAAATGAATATATTAAATTTTTACTGGAGGATTTAATTTATATTTTTCCGATATCCGATACGCATCAATCTTGCTGAAATTGAATAAGAAATCTAAGCAATTCTTTTTTTGTGTTATTATTTATTCCGCGAAATTTACATTTTATAATTGCATATCGTTTTATAACAACAAGAAAATAATTAGTTAAGTTTTTAACAGTTTTTGAAGATTTTATTTAGTTAAGCAGAAATAATAAGCTAAGACGAGAGCGTCAATTTTTCTTATCAATTTGTTTCCCTTAGACTTTTTGGGTGTATTTTCAACTTTAACGCATAAAGTTCTTTATCAGATTACAGAGCGTATTTTCGGCAACTGAAGCTCATCGATTTACACTCCTAAATAACTTAATGTAGCGCCCATAATTTCTTTTTATAATGTGCTGTTCTTGAACTTAATTTAAGTTTATTATTTATTGTATTTTTATACATTTATAGTTGCACGTTTTTCTTATTTTTATCTTTTCGATATAACACTACATTAAAAACCTCATTAAGATAAAACACAATTGTAATGTATCATTAAGACCTACATTTGCATACTAGTATGAAAGTGAGAAAATAAAAGCAGACGCCGTTTAAAAATGGATACATTGCGTGTACATTCTATTATCTTTTATTGTCTGTTAACAGTCCTTGCTAGTCTTGTGCATAATAGTTCAGTAACACAATTTATTTTAGGTTTTACGTCGTTTTATAAATCTTCTGTTAACGGTTTACAATAAAATAAATTTACATTTATGTATCTTAAGATAAATACTTTACAATTGTATAGTAAATGTTTATTTAAGTTGTCATATGCACGGTTTTAATACTCGTTTTATTTTGAAGTTCTTTGAATGTTATTATATAATTCTTTAATGTTCTGGTTAAACACAAACAGATGACAAGTTATTTATTATACTGTATGATTTAATTAACTATATAGTTCAAAAAGCATTTATTGTTAGTATTTATGTCTTCTGTACATATTAATCTGAGAATAATTTAATTTCTTATTTAAACAATAACTTTTTGTTAAACATTTCTATATCAATAACAAAAATTTTATTGGTGTTTATATACAAATTTATAATTTAATAATTAGTAAAATTTAAAAAAAACAATTTCTGTTCTTGATTTTTTATGTTAATTTTGATACGAGTGGAAAGTTTTGAGCGCGACGGTTTACGAGCGTCAAGAACCACTAGAGTAATATTTCACTAGTAGTAGTAGTATTAGTACATACTTTTTTCACGACCAGAAAGTATAAGCCAAGTTATTATTTTTGGTTATTTTATTACAGTATTTTTAATTTTTAACTTAACTCTTATGTTAAAGGCAATATATAGGCGAGATAACTATAAGAATATCAATAATAAATTAAAAATGACTAAATGTATTTATTCAAAAATCACGTAGTTCTTAATTTTTATGCAACACTAAAATCACTGTAGAACCTCCTATGAAGCCACACCATAATCCGGTGCATGAGATGCCAGTTTTACGTCCATTCCAGAGAATTGCACTAAACTCTTCAACCGTGTAAAATGTGGCATACACCATAACTCAAAAACATGCACGAAACCCAGGCCTAATAGCAACAAACTACCAAAACCAGCTACAACTAATCAACATACAACGTACTAATCCGTTTTTTATCAATATAAACTTATCCCACATTACTTCCTTGATGCACAGTCAAACAACATACGTGCAAATTGCAAACAGAAACGTTAATACCACCAAAACAGAACAACTATCAAACATAAAACAACAATTAACTATTTAATCAAAACAGTGTAATATTAAACCTACTAACGACAGTCATTAAAAAAGTTTATCAATAATGGCCCACATTTTACGAATTGCAACATAGGACTACTTAAACATAAGCAAAAAATTATGACATTTCTAGATTTAAATAAGATTGACATTTTATTTATCTTCACAGATCGAACAGCGTTATTTATACCTCAATACTGCATATACCATAGTCATCGCCCTGACAATACTGCCCATGCCGGATCTGCAATAATTGTTTGGTAATAAATCTTCCATCATGAACTACCTAAATATCAAACATTCAAGCAACATATGTCAAATTAAAAGCTTTTCCATGAAACATAATAATAATTGAATCGCCAACCATACACACTGGGAATCGAAAATTGTCACCACAAAAGGCAAAAACTTCCTATTGCAAGCCATTAAAACTTTTTCATTAGTGGAGTTCCTAACTACTGGTCGGCAGATCCTAGAAAACTCTTCAACTTACTTGACTACTATGTAGTTTTGCAAATAGAAATTGCCTTCGATGGCGCCGCTTCGGTATTTTCTTTGCACTGTGCAATTCTTGCATGCACTTCGTTTGTAATGAAGAATGGTTGAATTTTTATAGAATTTATTTACAAGACACTTTACATCATATTCGTACAAGCAATAACAAACGCTTAATGTGTTTTTATATTTGAAAATCTTATAATTTCAATTTATACTTAATTTTTAAAAAACAAATTCTAAATTACTTGTAATTATGTAGCTAAACCGATACAATGCTAATATCCTAGATATATGGTAACAAAAACCTTAAACATTAGCTAAATTAATAATTCACTCCATGTTTGTGGGTAGCACGCACAGCTTATTTACTGACCTTTTAAGGTAATTACCATTTGCAAGTCGCACTGTTACTGAGCGAACAATGTTGTCCGTTGTTCTGTGTATTTCAGTTACGCGACCTAGCAACCACTGTAGCGGTGGAAGATTGTTCTCTTTAAGTAGCACTAAAGAATTTTGTTGCACAAGATTTGGTAAATGCCGGTACCACTTCGTACGGCGTTGAAGCTCAGGCACTACCTGTAGACTCCATTGGCGCCAGAAACACTGAACTATGCGCTGCATCCTTTGATAAAGGGACAGCCGATTTTCTTTGATGTTGTCTAAATTTGATGTGGCTAAAGCGTGTAGCGGTCTTCCAATAAGAAAGTGCCCAGGAGTGAGAGGATTGATATCGGAAGGATCGAAAGATAAAGGAGATAAGGGACGGGAGTTTAATGTCGCTTCTATCTGAATGAGTATTGTGTTAAAGTCTTCGTAATTGAGAGAAGTATTTTGTAGAACTCTTTTCAAATGTACCTTTACTGCCTTAACACCACTTTCCCAAATGCCCCCTTGATGAGGTGCTTTAGGAATAATAAAGCTCCATTTTATTTGTTCGTTCACAAGAAAGTTAGAAATTTCATCGTTATTATCATGTAACATTTTATAAACAGCTTTTATATCGTTGGCTGCCCTTACGAAATAAGTGGCATTGTCGGACATTATAGAGACTGGCTTGCCCCTTCGACCAATAAAACGCTTTAAAACAGAAATAAATGCTTCCGTTGTTAAAGATGTTATCAATTCTAAATGAATGGCCTTAGTGACGAAACATACAAATAAGCAAATATAAGCTTTTATTAGCTTGGAGCCGCGTAGTTTTCGATCTTTAATAAAGATCGGTCCTGCGTAGTCCACGCCTACGTGAGTAAACGCCGGAGTGTTTGCCTGTAATCGTGCACTTGGTAGGTTGCCCATTAAAGGGTCGTATGATTTAGGATTTACTTTGAAACACCTTATGCAATTACGCACGATTTGTTTAGCCGTATTTCGACCAGATATAGGCCAATAGGATTCACGAACAACTGCTAATAAATGTTCTACCCCACAGTGCAGGAGATTTTCGTGAAGGTCACGAAGTATCAATTTAGTAAAAATATGACCTTTTGGAAGTAAAACCGGATGTTTTTTGTTAAAGTCATAGCATGATTGTTCAATTCTTCCCCCTACTCTTAATATCCCGTATTCATCCAAAAACGGATTTAAAGCAAGTATTGTTGAAAACGCTTTCAGTTTCTTTTTTAATTTTAGAGCCTCGATTTCTAATTGAAAAGCATCGCTTTGGCATAATTTAATTAGAACGCGAGTGGCCTCTACCAACTCCATTGGTTGCAAATTTCCGGATGCCCGTTCAGTTTTTACTGTTTTAGAATTTTTCACAAATCTAAGCATCCAGGCAGTAACGCGTTTTAATTTAATTAATTTTGAAAATCGGCTAAATATGGACGTGTCCAGGGTCGTGATGAAAACAGATAGTTTAACGTTCCTTATTTCCCTGTCGTTATGATTTAAGACTAAATTGGGCAAGGTAGACCAGGTATCAGGTATCAGAGACTGTCGATAGAAACGATGGGCCATGCCACCAAAGGAAATTATTAATTAAGTCAACAGCTGATGAACCGCGCGAAATTAAATCGGCAGGATTCATTTTTGAAGGGATGTAGTACCAATTCTTAGGATTAGAAATTTCTAAAATGCTAGCTATTCTATTGGCTACAAATACCTTATATTTATTAGGAGTTGAGTTAATCCAGTTTAGAGTAATAGTAGAATCTGTCCAAAAAAACGACTGAGAGAAATTTATTGTAGAAGATTGTGTTACTTTCTCCATCAATTGCGCTAGCAACAACGCCGCACATAATTCAAGACGGGGAATTGTTGTTGTGTGCAGTGGTGCAACACGAGACTTAGAGCACAGTAATTGACAAGAAACATTATTGTAAGAATCGAGACACCTAACATATATGCAAGATCCGTAAGCCTTAGAACTACTATCACTAAATCCGTGCAATTTAATAGACATATTGTAAGGAATTGTGCATCTAGGAATCTTTAAAGTGTTTAAGATAGGTAACTCAGCCTTTAAAGTATTCCATTCGGAGTTTAAGGTTTGAGGAATACGCTCGTCCCATGATAACTTCAATTGCCACAGTTGTTGAATCATTAGTTTGCCAATAATTGTGATAGGTGAAAGAAGATCTAACGGGTCAAACAACTGGGATGCTGTTGAAAGTATAGTACGCTTGGAATTTGCAATAATTGCGTTAGGCATTGAAACTTTATATTGTATTGTGTCATTAAGAGAGTTCCATGTTAGGCCTAATGTTTTGGCATCTTCTCGCTCGCCGATTGGTATTGTATGAAAAGGATCAGAAACGACATTGTTGTTTAGAACCTTTTCACTATTTGACAAAAATTTTCTAATAGAAAATCCTGCGCTAGACAGAATTGTCATCAATTCTCTCTTGATATCTAACACCTCGTTTACGGAGTCAGCTCCTGTAAGCAGATCGTCTACGTAGAAGTCCGATCTAAGCGCAATAGAACCTTTAGGAAATTGTTGAAAATTTAATTGCGATAAATGTGATAAACACTTTGTTGCTAAATAGCTGGCGCTTGCTGTGCCGTACGTTATCGTTTGTAACTCATACGTGGAAATTGGAAGTTTAGGGTTATCTCGCCACAAAATCCTTTGGAATTTTTTTTGCGAAGGGTGTATAAGAATCTGACGATACATTTTCTCTATGTCACCCGTAAGAACAAAGCGGTATTGTCGAAAGCGTAAAAGAATCGAGAAAAGATCATCTTGAAGAACCGGACCAACCAGCTGTGTATCATTTATTAAAACGCTCGACGATGATTTAAAGCTACCATCAAATACAACTCGTAACTTTGTTGTTAAGGAACTATTTTTTACGACACCATGATGTGGAAGGTAAAATGATGGAACTTTGGATAACGCGATTGAGCTATCCAAAACTTCAGTTACGTAATCTTCAGAAGAAACTTTGTCGCAGTTATTTATTTGAACCATGTGCCCTAGTGAAACGTATTCTTGGATAAATTGCGAGTAATCTTTGTGTAATTCTGGTGTTTTTAGTAATTTATTTTCAAGTTGCAGAAATCTTTTTTGGAAGCCTGTTCTTTGAAATATCCTAATAAGGCGAGTTTGGCATTAAAAGGAATGGAAACTAAAAACCGACCTGACGCGGTCCGAGCGATAGTTCGTGTAAAATGATTCTTGCAGTATTGCTCCTGTCGCGAGAGCTTTGTTAATAGATTTTGCGGAACGACTTGATCCAACTTCCAAAGTTGCTGCACGCAATTTTCCAAGCTGTCATTTGAGATAAAAGGTTCTCGTGTAACCAAGTGAGAGTAGACTACTGCAAGAGAAGTAATGCTGCTACAGTACGTGCCAGATACTACCCAACCTAGTAAAGTCTTTTGCAATGTGGGCTTAAATTTTCCTAAAGATATTTGACCAATGCACATAAGATTATAGAAATTGCTCGCTCCTATTAGTAAATCAATAGGCAATGACTTGTTGAAGTTATCATCTGCTAACCGCAAATTTTCCGGGATATTCAAACTTGCTTTCTCAAAAGTATACAGCGGTAAGTTCTTGATAATTTTTTCTATTGTAAGGCATTGCAATTTCGTTTCAAAACTCGTTTGCATAGATGCTAATTGAATGTTAACCATCGAATTTAAAATTACTGCTGAGGAACTAATACCAGAAACTTTTGTATTGATTTTATACTTAGTTAATTTCAATTTGTTTGCCAACGTATCTGTGATTAAGTTGCAATGACTGCCACTATCCAGCAGCACCCTAACGTCGTGCCAAATATTACAATTGCCTTTTACCTTAACCAAGGCAGTTGAAAGCAGAACTTGTGCGAGATGATTAGTACACGACAAAGAAGTTAAAGGTCTTGTATGTGATTCTGAAGCCAAAGGTATATTATCCTGCGGAATTGATGAAACAGGAGCCGGTTGGATAGTTGAAGCATTCGTACTTTCCATGTGGAGTTGTGTATGATGACGTTTTTTACAGATACGACAAGTATACTTGGACATGCATTGATTTTGATTGGAATGCCTTAAACAATTTTTGCAAAGCTTTAATTCATACACCTTGTCTGATTTTTGTTTGGTAGAAAGAGATAAAAATGTAGGACATTCGATTACATAATGCTCAGCCTTGCAAATTGGACAGGAAATTCTGTTCGACGTAGTTAAAAACGTTCGTTGTAATTTAGAATTGCTCTTATGCATAGGGTTAAATGAGTTGTAGTTATTAGCATTATTAGAGGCTTTATGGTTCGAATCGATTTCTTCTAACGTTTGGCAATGTTGTTTCAGAAAATTGACAATCTCACGCAATGCAGGTATACTCCGAGGAGAAAACTCCGTAAATTTTATTTTTGTTTGATTGTCGAGTTTCGACATGATGATGTGATATATAAAAGGAGAACAGTGTTCAATAGAAACTGATAAATTTTGTAATGCTCGAATATGTTTGGATAATTCATCAAACAGCTTTCTGAGATCCATCGAGTTGAGCTTGTTTATAGGCCGTAAGTCAAATATACCATTAATGTGGTTCAGTATGATTAATTTTGGATTATTATAGCGCTCATATATTAAGTCGAATGCAATTTTGTAGTTTTCTGCCGATGGCTGTATGTTAGAAATGGTTTGCGCGGCGGCACCTTTTAAGCTACCTTTTAGGTATATGAACCTTTCTACATCCGTTAAATTTTGATTGTGGTGTATCAAAGATAGAAATGATTCGTAATATGATTGAAACTCGGTTAGATTACCATCAAAGGTAGGAAGAAAAATTTGCGGCAACTTTGCGTTAGAACCGCTAGATTGAGATGCAATGCGGGTGCTGGATTGGCTTTTGCTGCAACTGATATTATTGTTTAACAGAATTGTAGCACGAGAAGTGAGGTCTATGTACCTGCTGTAGAATTTATCGGAACTAATTAGTTCGTTGCTTTCAATCGATGCAACTTGAAGTTGTATGAATACGTCTTCATACTTTTCAGGCAAATTTTTGGTGTAATCTGCATGTAATTTAAGCTTAGTCGATGTAGCTTTATCGAGGTTTGACTCTGATAGAGAATTTAAAAATTGCTCAAAAATATTTAATTTGTTAATAAACGATTGCCCGGTGGCTAGTAAAAGCTTACTTTCTTTTTGGTTTACCATTATATCTTAGATATTGTGCTCGAAACAAAGAAACGCGTTTTGTAAATGTAAGATTACTCGCGAAAACTAAGCAAATAATAATGAAATTTCTAACGTTCTGTAACCTTGAAAGCCTGAGTTTTAAGCTTTGTTATAACTATAAGAAACCTAATGTAATTTATGTTGGGTAATTGAGATTGTGGCGTAGGTACCAATTTTATGATTAATTCTATGCAATAATGTATATAAGTAATACGTAATTCAAAATAGAATACGACTATTAAGATAATGAAATGAAATAAAAGAAGTGGCTAACCTGTGCCACGCGTGCACTTGTGCGTCTTGCGATAATGATGGCGTTGTCTCTGCAGAATTTGAATGAAGGTTGTAGCGAAGTCGATGTTGATGGAATAGCGATAATCCGGCTCGAAGAACCAATATAGTTTTGCAAATAGAAATTGCCTTCGATGGCGCTGCTTCGGTATTTTCTTTGCACTGTGCAATTCTTGCATGCACTTCGTTTGTAATGAAGAATGGTTGAATTTTTATAGAATTTATTTACAAGACACTTTACATCATATTCGTACAAGCAATAACAAACGCTTAATGTGTTTTTATATTTCTTAGCAACCAGTACTAAAAAAAAATGAATTAATTGCGTCTCCTATCAGCGTATCAAACAGGTAAAAAGGACCGAAAATACAGAAGGAAAAAAATATTGATTTTCAATAGAAAAAATCGGTAACACTATGTAGCAAACGGAATCCTCAGGAGGAAATGCATAGAGGAATCTAACTTTGATTTCGCAACTGACTATACTCCGGTTGTTAGTATTAGCACGATTGTTGTTAATAAATTGTCTCCTCTACCTCAAAAAAATATTGACTAAGACAATTTTCAAGACTACATAGAAACAAACAGTTGTAAATAAAATCGCCTAAAGAACAAGATCAAGCAGCACAATATTGTACTAGATTAGTGCAGGAAACAACACAGCTGCATGTCCACCAATTAATAGCTCGGAAACGCAGAACTAGAAAAATGTGGCATCGGTCAAGAAACATTGCAGATAACATAATTACAAAAGACTATCCAAAGAATTATAAACAGCACTCGACGAATCTCAAAATACTACTTTACCAGCTTATCCCCAAATGACCACAAGCTGTGGGAGGTTACAAAATAACTAAAAAGACCCCAGCTGTTTGTACCCACAATTTGCAAACGTAATGGTGAACAGGCACGCACTGACAAAAATAAGGCTGATACCTTAATACATTTTGCTGAAGTATTCAAATCCGAGCCAAGTGGCAATGACAGGAAAGTAGAAGACCGACATTCTACTCCAAATGTGCCCTCCCATAAAATTCTGTTCACCAGCAGAAGTAAAAAAAAAAAGATAATACAAACATACACAAAACGCCAGGCTACGATTTAATAACCGATCAAATATTAAAGCAATTAAAATGTTAAGTCTGTCCTATTTTCTTATAATTTGGAAATACGCCAAATTCATCATGATACATAAACTGCAAAAACCTCTGCACTAACCATTATTATATCGACCTGTCAGCCTCTTGCCCATAGTAAGTTAAATACTCCTACTTAAAAGGATATACGTATAACATGAGCTTTTGACGATACTACCCAACCACTAGTTCAAATTCCGGGAACTCTATTCCACTATACGACAAATTTATAGCGTAGTCAATGCAATTGCTAGTGCTTGTCATTTCACAGGCATTCGATGGAAACTAAAAATCAAACAAAACAGTCAAAATCACATCTGCGTTTTTCTGTATCTATCAATAACGTACTTTTACTAACTAAAACAGAAGCGGAACCTGGAAAAAGCACAAACAAACAAAACCCAGACAGATAGACATCGAATTTTGACAGCTGTATTGGCTAGTTGGGCAAACATTCAAGCTCTCATTTTCTCTAAACAACAAATTACTGTTATACAAAGTTATAATTTAACCGATATAGACATACGGGTTCAAGCTGTCGGGATGCACCAAGTCAACAAACCCAAAAATCATTAAAATGTTCCAAAGTGCTGATAACAATGGTAGATGCTCCATGGTATATCACCAACGACGCGCACTATAACGACCTAAAAAGACCTTTTTTATCTGAAGAGACCAAATACGAAAATTAAATAACAAACCATGAGAACGACCTAATAAAGCATTTAAACAACAGCGGTCCCACTGTAAAAAGACTACCTAGAACCTGGCCTGCGTACCGTAACAAATAAATCACAATATACAAGGGGAAACATTAGTGGATGATTCTCTTTCAAATATTATAAATGTAACACATTCACTCAGTGCTCTGCATAGAAATAGATTGTAAAATTGCAAATGATCAATAATAAAACATCTTTAGTTGTAAAATACACCACAAAAAGCTTTTTTTATTAACGAGATAATATATATGATTATAAGCGACTTTTGTCTTAGACGGCGTCATAGTTAAACACCCAGATTTTTTAGACTTGGTTCTAGTTTCTCCTTGAGAACCAAAACAAGAAGCAGAATTTGGCCTTTGCCGTATTGTCGTTCGTGAACCCAAACAAACTGACGTTTTGTAAGACATTGCAGCTTGCATCTTCAGAGTGGTAAATGTCACTGAAGGAAAAAGTGTAAGTGACGATATTTGTATCATTAGCGATTAGCGTAATTAACGGACCTCATGTTTCCGTTACCACTTGATTGACTTCGTTATTACTTTGTGTCCTTTTCAAGAAGGTTTTTCAGAGGATGTAATACTGGTAACCAAGATTTGCTGAGTCTTAAATCGTCTTTTCGGTTCATATTACATTGATGTTTTTGTATTTCTACAGCTTTGCGGATTAGTCTGGGTAAGTAGAAAAGAGTTCTAGCCAACACTTTAGTTTGGTCAAAGATTAGCGTACGTCCTTAATTCCACACGTGTTTTGCTTCTGTTGATATTGTAACTCTGCGGTGTTTACAGTCAGCTATATGGTCTTTTATCCTAACTTTAATAGAGCGTCCCGTCTGTCCTATATAACTTGATCCACAGGAACATGCCAGAGTTTACAAAATTTCTTGTTTTTGTGGATCAAGTTATATAGGACAGACGAGACGGGGTTCTATTGAAATTAAGGTAAATGAACATATGACTGACTGCAAACACCGCAGAATTTTTAAAATCGGATGTGTAGTTTTAGAGATTACCTCTTATATACAAACTTACAAACTTTACCTATTTATTAGTATAGACGTTGGATTTTTCTTAATCATATTGTTTTACTTAGGTAATTCAAAAATTATTTATATGAAAAAAGACAAAAGCAAAGTTGCTTTTATAAATTTTATTAGAGTTATCGTTAGCTTTTTTGGCTTCAAAACACCTGTCAAGTAAGTTGTATCCTATTTACTATAGGTATTAATATATTGCCAAACCGGCATATATAAAACATGTAAACATTTATTATGTAACTCCCGTTTGGTATTTATGTCAGACAATATAAACATCCGGCGATATGTTAACGAGGTGACAGACTCCATATTCTTCCATTTCTTTAGCAGTTAGAAGATCCACTTTTCTAGCAAGATAATGCTAGTCTCTACATAGCAGGACACTCTATGGACCCATATAAAAAGGTCAATGTTAATCTCTTACCATGGTCACTCAGATCGTTTGATTTTTTGCCTACTGAACACATGTGGGACATTATCGGTAGAAGACTGAGGAACATTACAATTAAAATTTTGTGAGTGAGTGTAAAACCAATAAAGAGAAACATGCAACATTATTACCCAAAACTTACAAAATTAGAACAACAGACATTAAAAAGATGAAGAACATTCTAAGTTTTGTTTTAAAGATTGATTCCGACAATAAGTGAAAAAAAAAATAATAAAAGCAACAAATACTATAAAACATATTAAAGATATTTTTAGGGTAATAGGTGTATTTATTTAAAACAATTTAAATGCAAGGTTTCAAACTTGGTCTAAGTTCTTCGTCAGGCAAAATTAAATTAATTTGACAATTATAAAACTTAGGTAAATAAAAACAATCACTTGTAAGAGAACTAGATAATAGGCGCAAGTTTGCCTGACGAAGAACTTAGACAAAGTTCGAAAGCTTGCATTTAAATTGTTCTAAATAAATACACCTATTACCCTAAAAATATCTTTAAAATGACTCGATTTTAGATGTTGTAGTATTTTTATGATTCACGTAATGTCTAGACCTTTGTTGTGTTAGAAGGCTTTGAATCTGAGTAAAAAATAGAAGATTTTCCCAAATTTAAAGCAATAGGTTGGTTAAAAAACTTTAAATGAAGACCTGGAATCTTGAACTCCACTTTGAAACAGATATTTTATCTGTCGATTTTAGTGCAGCGCAGTTTTTAAAACAAACTTTGAGGATTTCATTAAAAACGAGGTCGCTTCAGAGGACACTATCTACAATGCCGATAAAACACGAATATTTTGAAAATGTTTATAAGAAAATTATTTGCGCCAAAAAAAGAAAACTTTGCTTTTGGCCAATAAACCAGTAAAAAACGACTAACAGTCATGGTTTGTGCAAATGCAGTTAGAACTCATTTTTTGCCCTTGTTGGTGATAAGAAATATAAAGAAACCACACTATTTTAAAAATGTTACACGGTGTGAAGTGCATGGATAAATTTCAACCTGTTTAAGGAATGGTACATTAACGATTTTATTCAGTTTGTTAAAAAAATTGAAAAACGAATAATGAAAATAGGAAGATTCTGCTCCTTTTGGATAACGCTCCTTCTCATTTGATCAAAATATTAAATAGCTGTGATAATAATTTTAAAATTGTATTACAGCAATTCTCTAATTCATGGACCAGAAAGTGAAAAATAAACTAAACAAACTTTACAAAAAGCAAGTCTTATGAAGTTTAAATTCAGCTGTCACATGTTAGCTAATGCATAGGATTCACTTAGTCACAAACTTACAAAATGCCTGAGAAAACTTAAAACCAGTCATTGAAGAATAAACAAATGATTTAAATAGAACTGATAGTAATGAGGGACAAACTTTAAACAAAATGACCGAGTCTTTTAGCACAATTAACGTATTTAAAGAATGTGATGCAGTAGGCGTCATAGAATGGTTAAACAATGACAGTAATTCAACAAGATGTGCTAATTTAAACGGCGATGTTAGTATAAAAAGTGTAAACAAAGTTTGTCCTAGTGATTTCAATAAAGAAAATGAAAAAAATGTTAGCAATGTTAGACGTACTCACGCTAAAGCATTACAGCATTGAAAACAGCACTATGTTTTGAAATGAAGTTTTACAAATTAAGAAATTTCAGTTGAAGAAATAGTGGTTTCAATTCCATTGTTTTGTATCAAAATTGTTTTTAATCTTTTTATAATAAGCATTTACGTTTAGAAAATGCAAGATAAAATAGATGACCTCAATAGAGCTAATATGCTACAACAATCTTTAGCGCAAAATTTGTTTAAACATAAAAACTATAACGATAAAAAGAAATTGTTAAGAAAACAAATGTACTGTAGTTGAACAATTTTGTTATTTAAGAAAAGCTGTAGAAGGAAACACATTGTAACATATTTACCTTGTGTTGTTACGGTAATTTTCTTTATGCACGCCTTTGTTGTTACGGTCGAAATTTCTTTGGCGCACGCCTATGTGTTTCGACGAAAAATTAACTTACGTTTTGGACGCCCCCTAACGATCGTTTACGCGTGACTGTCATTTACGACGAGCTCTTCAACTTGGAAACTACATAAAATGGCCGGCGAATTGACGAGTGAACATTTTCTAAATTTATACACCATCATGGTGACCAATCTATAAGTGTAATACACTTAAAAATTCGTTTGCGTCGTCACCGGCCATTCCGCCACGTGCGAATACTTAGTTCTAATTGTTAATTGTTAATGAGGAGTCCATTTCGAATAACTATTTCGTCAAACAAATATTCTATGAGGCATACGACTTATGGCAGAGACCGAATATATTGAGGTTAACTAAGAACTGTCGAGATTCTACTCAAGCAGCAGATACCTGCGTAATCACAGACAAGGGGTATAACAGCATCCGATTTTCGGGTTGTGTTATGTGTGTACTTTAAAATTTAAGTAATGACTTTGTAGATTTGGATTTCGTGAGCTATTAGGTTGACACGAATTGCGATTCAATTTACTTACAGGGTACGTGTCGAAGGAAGTATTTTCTCCGCACAAAAGGGATTCCTGTATTGGTGGTAAGTGTTTTTATAAATTTTCTTTCGTCGTCAACGAGGTTACTCACGAAAATTTCACTAATCATAACTTCGTACTGATTATCGTAATTGTAATACTATTAGTTAGTAAATTTGCTTATACTACGTATGCTGTGTCCTACCCTTATTTACTGTGATAATTTAATGTTAATGCTATACTAATTAATTTTGTCTTATTGTCGTTAATGCCATATTACTAATTATGTTGTCACCGTCCCGGTGGTTTTTGGGGGCTGAGAATTTTTATCCATATTTTTAATTTATTATTATGTTGTAATTACGGGTGTGTTTAGCATTTCCATTGTTCATTAAACTTCTTTGTATTTTCGAATTGCGTATTTCTTGGTAACATTTTAAAAGTTTCCATTGTGTTTACTTACATTCATTTAAAATTATTTATTATCTTGTAATTGAATATCTTTTGGCGACGGATGTCTGTGTACGTGCCTTAAACCCATTAAATTTTTGAAACTTGAGATTTGGTTCATGTTAAAAATTATTTTACTTAGAATTATTCTTTGTTCAGATGTCTCTTTGTATATTTTAAGTTTAGATTAGAGTAAGATTTATGTTTCTGAACGCGTTTATTACTCTGTTCCCATGGATTTGCTGAGCTATCATTCTTGTTATATTTCATAATCAGAAGCAAGTGCTAATTTAGCTGTTGCGTGGGAAGATTCGGATAAGAATTGTCACGTACCTAAATTATGTTAAGTTCTTTGTCTTAAAGTAAGATGTAATTAGTGTAAGGTTTTTGATTGGAGATTTTGTTTTTGAGAAGGGGCTATTTAAGCTTCATTCTTTCCAGAGGAAAGTTAAGTTCCTTTTTGGCCCTCGAAAAGAAAGGTCCATTAATATAATTTTCTACTCCAATTAGAAATTTTATATAATTAAAATTAGTAAAATAGAGTTGATTTAAGTTCGGTTTAAGAAGTCAAGTGTTTTATGCGGGTAATTAACACCGAGTTTTCGGCGACGCATTATAAATACAGGTGATGAACATTACGTTACTTAAACATTCTAAATCAAGTGGCAAATTAGAACCGCACTTGTGTGTGTTTAATTAAATAAAGGTGAACTACGAACATTGGTTGAAATCAAACGATTGAGGCAAGAATAAGACCTTGAGGTGAAAAGTTCGGTAAACGTAGAATGTTAAAGTGTGGGTAATTGAACGAACAAGCGGAACATCTAAAGAATTGACGATTGTAATAATTAGTTCCGGGAAAGTTGCCGGTTGTTCTCCCAATTGAGAAAATAGTCGCTACTGCGGACTTTATAAAGTTTTCCCGGCTAATGGTACTGTATCGACGCGTTTTACCGATGCTGAACGCGTGTAACGTCTTTGACGGAGTTAAGTGAATCGATTCTGACAATAAAGTGTTGAGTTTTTGTTGTAAACTAAGGATTAGTAGCTGTCGAACCGCAGGCATACCTGTAAGTACCTTTAACAACTTATCCCCTCTTCACCCGAAGAACTTGCCTCCAATTCGATCGTTAGAGGAACATCACGGACACCAGTTATTTTCGACGCGTACTTTTATTTGATTTTGTTTTTGGTTGATTTAAATTGTTGATTAAAGTCAAGACGGGCGAATCGATCAGAATAGAGTCTTAGAAGTCAATTATGTCTTGATTATCAAACTTTAGACCCCTCTGACTCGGTTCGCAGTCTTGATTTATTATTTCGTTTGATGTTTTGTTGTATGCATGCTTTAGTTGTGAATTAAGTTAAGGTAGTTCTCGAGTAGCGGCATTTATCGTTTGCGGCGAGTCGTACGTATGACCAAGCGCTCTGCGGCTGATTCCCTGTGCGACTTTTAAATTTAAGATTGATTTGAATGATTTTATTAACCATTTTACTCGCTTTAAATTTTAATATACGAATTATCTCATATTTGACTTTCTCTGAATAGCCTGTTTTCATCTACGGAGTGTTCAAATTTCCGGTTTTGGCGAACATTTCACAGTGACTAAAAATTCGGTGGCGCCCTTAACAACTCTTCCTGATTTAAGTAAACTCGGCAAAAAGGTAAGTGAGAGACAAATAATTCGACCCGCCCCTTCTCGACTAAGTTAGCTGGCAAACCACCATCCCATTGTTACCTTCTCTAAACCACCGTTTTAGAGTGTAACAATGTAAACGATATTTACTGCGAACTATTCTTCGACATGTTCTTCACTTATGTAGTGTAAGTTGCCGATCCTGCTGCTATTCTCTTTTCTATATTCTCTACAGTACCGACTTATATTTGACTATTAAATTGTTAATAGATTTATCGTTATAGAGAAATTAAAGTGAGATTGTTATTAACGATTGAATTTCTTTTGTTATTCGTTTCTTTCAGCAGTTACGAACCTAACATCTAGTTACAAGTTTATTACCTTTCTGTTGTGAGCAGACAGACGTGACTTTGGATAAGCTCTGGCGCCCTTATATATCTTTTCACTTTATGTATCTATGAACCACCCCTCTCTCCGACTATTGAGAGTTGGCCGTGCAGGTTCGTAAAAACAGCAAAAGCTTGTAACAGTGTTATTAAGTAAGTACAAAGTATCTATAATTATTTTCTAAAAATGTAGCTGTATTAAGTGTAAACTACAGAACCAACTAAAATTTATACCAATGTAACTGCTCTGTGCAAATAGATTTTTTGATAAAACTGAAATCTAATACAGAGTAAATGTATACATTAATATTTATAAAAAACTGCATTAACATAAGCATAAATAATATCAGGACAAAAAATCTTGCAACTATCGATAAATGCCAAAAAGTAATTGATCTCTTCTAAATTTTTATGCAGTTTAAAAAACTAATTGATGTTAACCTTTCGATTACCATTAGGGTCTTTTTTGACCCCAGACATGTTGTTTTTGTTGTCTTTTCTTAAGTTTTTTTACAACTGTCCCAATATTTTATTTAGCTGAGTTTTTTTCAACAATGTTTAATAATATATAACAAATTTTTCAATTGTTATTTGTTTTGCGACGTAAAAAAAATATTGTCGTTGGGGTCATATTTGACCTCACTTGGTAACCGACGTTTTAAAAAGTAATTCTAATATTTTGTCTGCATTTGTCATCTAATCTGCTTGTTCCAACGTGTTTCAACATGTTATTTGTCTGAATCATGATTACTACCATTTCGTCTTTAGTCATTACGTTCGGTGAGTTTGTTCGAATCTGTTGAAAAGTGTGTCTGCTGTGTTATTACATTTGATTGGAAATAGTTGTTGTTGAATTATGGCTAGAAAATATTTGTCTCAGCGTGAAGTGGAAGAAATAGCTAGCAATATTAATTTACTGAATAAAATTGAAGACGAAATTTTCTCTGACGATAGTGATGCCGAATTTTAAGAAGTAAGTGTAACTGATGTAAACCCGATTGAAAGTTCGGAAGACGATCACAGTGATGATAATTCGCTCAATGATAAATATATACTGGTGGGTAAAAATGGTTCCATATGGAAAAAAGATAAGCCTCATGTTAGAAAACGAAATCAGCGAAATATTCTAAAATCACCGCCAGGATTAATAAAATTCAGTGAACATATTTTAACATGCCTAGATGTTTTCCATTTATTTATCTCGGAAGACATTATGGACATAATACTTAGAGAAACAAACATTCGAGCTAGAAGAATTGTAGGCGATACGTGGAAGCCACTAGATGCGGATGAGTTACATGCATTTTTTGGATTACTGCTTCTAGCTGGCGGTTTGAAAGCACGCCAAGAACCAATATTAGAGCTGTGGAGAACGAAATACATGTCTTTTTTGTGCTGCAATGTTTCGTAATCAAATTAGAGACTTTTTGAAATATATTTGATTTGACGATATGGACACCCGAGAATAACGACGGGCAACAGATAAATTAGCAGCTATTCGTAACATTCACGATATTCTCTCTGCAAATTGCAAAAAATCAAATAACCCTAATGCTGAAGTATGTATTGATGAACAACTTGTTCCTTTCCGTGGAAAATGTCCCTTTCAAGTGTATTTGAAGTCAAAGCCAGATAAATACGGAATTAAAATCTGGGTTTTATGCGATGTTCGTAACAGATTTTCCTGGAATTTCCAAATATATCCTGGAATGGTAGACAACGCTCCAGAACGGGAACAAGGTAAAACACAATTTTATCGTTTTATGCACGAGTATAAAATTTCATTTTTAGGGAAGCGGGTAGTTTTGGATTTGGTTGAGGATTTGACAGAGGGTTATGGTATTACCACAGATAATTTTTTTACGTCTATGTCTTTGGCGAAGGAGCTACTGCAGTAATCAAAAACCTTGACCGAAACATTTCGTAAAACACGTAGAGAAATACCAAAAGAATTTTTACCAAAAACAAATCGAGCAGAATAGTCAAGCGAAATTCTATATGGAGAAGACACAATTTTAGTATCTTACGTACCTAAAAAATATAGAAACGTTATCCTTTTTTCAAGGCAACACCAAGATTAGGAATTGTCCGGAGAAGACCTCAGTTATAAACCGCAAGTTATCTTGGACTATAATAGCTGCAAAGGAGCTGTGGGCAGCGTCGATAAAATAAAAGGAATACTCATGCAGAAGAAATACAAATCGTTGGCTTCTTGTTCTGTTTTTTAATTTCCTTGATATTGCTGCCATGAATGCATTTATTCTATACCTACACTACAAAATTTGAAAATTTTGAAAAAGGGAAAACATCCCGAAGGAGATTATTTTTGCAAAAACTTGGGTTTGAATTAGTAATCCCACATATCAAAAAACGTACACTTCAAGGATTACCAAGACGTGCAGAATCCAATAGCGATGGTTTTGGCAGACACAAAACCAGAGGAAGTGGGACCGCAAGACAAAACTATCGCTCGCCCAAAAAGAGATCGTTGTAATAAGATATGTCCAAGAGCAAATGACAAAAAATGTTCGGAAACATGTGAAAAGTGCAAACTTTTTTTATGTAAAAAACATTGCCAGAAAAAAACCACAATAATATGTAATAGTTGTTGCCCTCACTAATTTATGTTTACATTTTATTTTTATACTTTTATTAGTTAATATGAAATCTAATATTAATTTAAAATATTAATAAAGGTTACCATTACAAATTAATCGGTTTTTCTTTACAAAATAAGAAAACAAACTTGGGGTCAAATCTGACCCCATTTGGTACTCGGGGCCTCAAAAATTGCTTGGTAATCTAAAGGTTAATAAATACTGAGTTCTTTAAGTTAATTTAAGCATGTTATTGCAAATTGAATAATTTTGTTATTCGACTGATTCCATTACTTAACGTGCAAATTTCAATCATTATTGTGAACACGAAATTAAAAATTTTTATAATCAGAACTTTTTTATAACACTGCAAAAGCAAAAATTTTATAAATTACTGTTGACATTTCTTTCCCATCGAAAAAAAGCTCTGCATGAAAATTAGTAGTGAAATTGAAAATGAAATGCTTAATTTATTCTAATTACGTTGAACTTACTTTTCTGAAATATATTTACATTTAATTACAAGAATGTTCGATCATAAGCAACTTTCAACCTATACCGGGTAGTAGTTGAAAACCCAGACTTTTTGGGCTGGATGGATGTCTATTTCCACAACTTTGCGGATTATTCTAAAAAAATAGTAACTGTCCCAGACTAAAATAATAGATAAATAGATAATAGATGCTATCACTACGATACTAGCAAACAAGATAAACGACTATAAAGTAATTGATAATCTAACAGATACAGTTTTTGATGGACAGACTACATTTACATCATACAGGGTTTTAACTATGCTAGATAGATAGAAGACATAGTATGTGGAGTAAAAGCTGCAATACGCATTCTACCTAAGGAGATCTCTGAAACTATTCGACACAATGTTTGTAACATTGCAAGTAAACAAAACCGCCACACTCAAATATTAACAGACAGGAGAAAAACGCAGCTAAGCGGTTACGTAAAATTAAGAACATTTAAGTTTTGCTACAAACGTCTACAGAGAAACCTTTTAAAATCTTTATGCACTAAAGTAAACTCTGCCATCAAAAATTCTAATACTATAGATATTAACAAGAAACAAGCTCTAAACTCTAAATGTCAAAAATCCAGTTATTACACAAATTTACGCTCTCCCAAGATACATAAAGAAGGAATTCAACCGATAGTGAGCACCATTAATTCACTGACTTAATCGCTAGCACGTTATCTAACTATAAAATACAAACCCATATTAAAATGTTGTCTTTGGTAAAGTAAACTGTTGAAAAAGATCTGCTCATTGAACTCTGTCCTTAGAACACTTATTTTAGTTAAAACTACAACTTATTTAAACAAGTAGAATGAGCGGCCATGGGTTCATTTCTTACTCCAGTTATAGCCAATGTCTATATGGAGTATTCGGAAACCAAAATTATAAAGAATGTTGAAAAAAAAACAAAAACTTGCTTCAGATATATTGATAAACGTTTGTTGTATGGTCTCATGGCAAAGATAATCTACATCAATTCTTTCAACATGTAAACACTGCACATAGTAACATTAAATTTACTATAGAATTAGAACATAAAAGCATTTTAGCCTTTCTTAATGTACTGGTGATAAAAAAAAATAACAAAAAGTTGGAGCATTCTAAGAAATAAAATGCACAATAACAGATACTTAAAAGCAAAATCTCACCAACATTTAGTACAGAAGACAACTGTTTAGCAAACCTTAGTTAACAGAGCTATACTTATGTCAGATAATGAAAACTTACAAAAAGAAAAAAAAAAACATTGTTAAAGTCTCTACAACAAAAGAGATACGGGTTAAAGAAATCCAATAATCATGGGAAAGCGAAGTGAATTTAAATTTAAATGAAATCCTGAACAATGGGTTTAGATCCGCTAAAGACAAACAAAGGGTTTTAAAACATGCCAGCTTTTACAAAATTTCTTTTTCCTGTGGATCAAGTTATATAAAACAGACGGGACGCTTTATTAGAGTTAGAGTCAAAGAACATATGGCTGACTACAAACATCGCAAAATTACAAAATCAGCAGTGGCAAAACACGTGTGGAACCAAAGACACACGCTAAAGTTTGACCAAACTAAAGTGTTGGTTAGAACTACTTTTTACTTTTCTAGACTAATTCACAAGGCCGAAAAAATAAAAAAAAAACGTTTATATAATATAAACCGGAAAGACGGTTTAAAACTAAGCAGATCCTAGATACCAGTACTGCACCCTATAAGACAAAGATCAACTTTTTTGGGAAGGACACTCACTCTTACTCCAAGTAATAACAAAGTCAGTCAAGCGGTAACAGAAAATGAAAGTCCGTTATGAGCCTGATCGCTAATAATATAATACCGTCACTTACAATTTTTCTTTTAATGATAAATACCGCTTTGAAAATGCAAGCTGCAATGTCTTGCAAAACGTCAGTGCGTTTAAGTTCACAAACGGCAATACGGCAAAGTCCAAATTTTAGCTCTTAAGGAGAGACTAGGACTGGTCTGGGTGTTCAACTACAACGCGGTCTAAGCCAAAAGTCCCTTTTAATTGTATCCAAAAAAACCGCAAAAGTTTAAGATTTTATATAGGAAAGTTACCACTCAATAGCAACGTACACCTACAATGTTTAATTTACAAATCAAACTAATGCAATAGCATCCATAAGTTTTGAAATGATTTCGTTTTCAAATATTATAATTATGGTGCACGTACAAGTCTCTTAAATTATGTTTTCGTAATAATCTTATACGGTGATGGATTTGACCTGTTCGGATATGACTGACCTGTACGGAAATGTAATTAGTCAAACGAAATGCACAGTGTTGCCTATCCGCTAATAAACATAAGATGTGTCTAATTATCTATTAGTCGTAAAAAATAATTTTTTTGATAGTTATCGTTTGGTTTTTATCAAAATTTTATATTTATATACTTTTGTAAGCGTTTGAAGCAATTCTCAAAAGGTTTTTACCACTCGAATGCTGGTAACTCAAAAACAATTTTTTGAATAGATTAAACAGCTTCTTAGAATGATAAATATAAATAATAATTTTTATTTAAAAAAAAAACTTATGTATGTGTAACTGCCATTAATTTTATTTTTTGTTTTCAACGATTATAGTCTTAAATTAATGTTGTTTTAATAAATAAACTTTTTACTTAATGCGTAAGAACTAAATTAAGCGAACATATGCAGTTATGTGTATTTTACTTGTTTGATCGATAGCCGCAAAACCATAAATGGTCACGTCAATAACACCCCACGCAATTTAGAAATGCTTGAAAATAGGCCATTGTAACAATGAAAAAATGTCAACTTCAAAGATAAGCTATAAATTAACAATTTCGGTACACAAAGCTGCTATTTAATACCATTATTTTTAATTCTAGCCTCCTAACGTGTTTTGTCAGAAAATTTATATTAAGTACTATATATAATCAAACGTATACCTTCAATAAACTATAAAAAAAATACAAAAACAAACTTACGTAAAGAATTTATGACTTTGATTTCAACCGCAAACGTACCAAGTATTGAATAATTCATAACTGTCTCAAGAACACAAAATCTAACAACGTTTAATAAAATTAATTAACAATTTAACAACAAAAAAAGTTTTTTTAATTAACAATAACTTTTTTTTTAAATTGTTTTATCAAGAATATTTTCAATCAAAGCTTTAAAGATTTGCATTGCTAATTGAATTCTAAATTGAGTTTTCAATAAGGTGTATAAGCACTCAGTTTCTAGAAAGTAAAAGTTTAAAAGCGAAAATTTCTCATTTTGTCTAAAAAAATCTGTAATGGACTGTTGCATTTTAAACAGTTCGTATAAAAGAACCACAAAATTAAATCGATCCAATGCTGTTAGAGTTTGGAGTATAAATTGTAAAAAGTGTCTTTTAAAGTAAGTAAAGTAAATTATTAACGGCATTGTTTAATAAATATTAATCAATTTTTTTTTTAAATATTAAGTAAACAGTAACATTTTTTAAATATATTTATTTGTTAATAGATGCAAAAAGTTTAATTAATTTACACAGTTTAGGATTTTCTTTTTATTTGGAAGTAACATTAGTATTTTCAAACAAATGTTCACTGTACAGAGTAAATTGACTTTTCACTAGCGTTTTGTTTAATTACAGTAAACACATATTTACTTTTGCGAATTTCAGGTTTCAAATGATGTTTTCTTTTATTTGTTTATCTTGGTAAAATACGTTAAATAAAACCAACCTAAAAATACATAATTCTTTTGGTAACGTTAATAAAAAAAATTAATTTACAAAGAAAAACTATTAACTTTGTTTCTACTGGCTTTTGTTAAAAGTTTTACCTCGCATCTTATACTGTAGTAGGAATAACAAGAACTGACAACTATGACGTTTATGCATAAAATAATACAATTACCATAATTAAATTATACATAGGAAAATAATATGCAAATTGACTCAACATCTAAGATTAATAGACCCCAAAAGCTTTAATACACAACATAAAAGTATGACCCAATTTAAACTTTGCTGTTTTTATTAGAATAATGTTCAATATAAAAATAATAAAAATTTCATGAGTATTATAACAAATAATAATATGTTTTATTTAAAATAGGTACTCATTATCGTTTATTAACGTCTTGTACCCTTTTAATTGCTTTTAGGCTGCACATCAACTCAACAATTTAAAAGTTTTGTTAACTTAATTTTTTTTAGTATCTAACTTAATTTTAACTTGCTAAATAGTAAAAATTGTCTAAACTACAAATTGTTTCTAAAAAATTTATTTACTATACACTATGCAAAAAGTGAAACTTACTGGAAAAGTAGGAGTTTCTTTACGCAGACAACACCAGTAATCAAACTTGCTAAACATACATCATAGTTATTTATATATTTGTATTCACTTAATTTATATTATTTTTTTTTTATTTTGCATAAACAATGGCTACTTTGTGTAACTATTTTTGAAAAACAGTGCAATTTTGTGCAATCGAAAGTAGTGATTTTTGTATGAGTAATGCATAAAGTTGGTAGTAAATTCAGATTGACTTACTACAATTTTAAATTAGACTGATGGTGATCACTGATACCAACTATAGGTATAACCAAAATCGCTGGTGTACATATATTACAATATTTATTTACAAATCGCACTTTAGTTCTTAGATATTGACATGTACCGTTCAGCACGAGCTAGTGATCCCTTAGAGATGCTACTAAGCTAATTGTGTTGGTCACAACGTATGTATGATCGAAATATATGCTTGTTGTTGCCAGTGAACAGATTCCGCTAGTGGACCTTCTGTTAGTTACAACCGAGCGCGGTCTCGCTACCCGGTACGGGCAAGGTGTTATATATATATATAAAGTAAACGCTTCTTGTAAATAGTGTGTAAACCAGCCTATACAATAATAAAGGCAGAGTAAGCAAGATGGCGTAGCGTCTAGATGTAGACACTAATAAATGTTTATGTTTCTTGTAAAATTAAGTTGTATTTAATATTGTAAAATGTAGTGAACCTTTAATAAACAATATCAATATTATATAATAATTAATCAATATAAAACGCAAGGGTAGTTAAATATTCTTAAACTACCCTGCGTTATGTGTATGTTGTGTTGTATAGTTTCGTGTTACATACTCCCATTCTGAACCAGATATGTGTCCTGACGTGGGGTTTAGAAAATTTTGTTTCTTAGGAGATCTTCCTTTTCTGTAATTGAAAAATCCATTTTTTTCTATGGGCTCTTCCGATAGAGGCCCGAAAAATCAATGGCGAGTGTCTCGAATTGTTAAGCTAGTGCTGGCTTCTTTATCAGATATGCTAGCTTTTAGTTATTTGCATTAAATTTTTGGCACTCTATGCAGTGTTTGCCGTGGCCGACAATATGTTTCCTCATGACCACCTAGTAGTATTGAGTGGTTATAAGCTGGAATGTTCAGTCTGCTCCGTGGTGGCCGATTGTCGGAGCATCATAGTACTCTTTTAGGATGATTTTGCGTTCCTGAGCTAGAACAATTTGTATTGCCTCTTTGGTGTCGACTTTGGGAGCGTACCGAAATAAGGTACTTCTTGACATCAAGTATCCTCGGTTTGTCTATCGAGTAAAGTCTGCTGCTGCAGTTTGGTTGTTCGAAACATTGAATGATTTTTTGTAGCTCTAGATCTTAGAGTTGTCCCTTTTCAATATCGAGACCAGATCCTGTAAGAATGTCAATGAATCCTTTGTGATGGTTAATTTGTTATTATTTTGTCTAACGGATAGGCAACTTTGCCGTTACAAATGTATAATTACCTGACATCGAGAAATTTTTCCTTGAGTTTCATACTGTCAGTTGATCTTCTAGAAACCGTTTCCGGCTAGTTTTGATTTTGTCACGTACGGTGCGGTATTTATTTGCACTTTATTTTAATGGTGAACAAACCGGGGGGAAAGCAACGTCATCTCGACCTTTATTCGAACGGGTCGAAGTCAAAGGTCTTCCGATTCCGATTGTGCCTGTCAATGTGGAAATCTTTAAATAATGAATTATTTAATTAAGATACTCAATGACTTGTGTTCTTTAGCATATACGTTTATCAAATTTTTATCCTTAGCTTCGTATATAAGACTATTTAACTGTGATAAACATCAATTTTTGTATTTAATTTGTATAAATTTGAAAGTTACGATTTCACTTGCAGTAATTTAAATATAAATAAATTGGAAATACGCGTCGAAGTTGAAATTATGTTACTGGAGGTATAACCTATATAATCATCCGTCTCGCAAACTTGACGTAATTAATCAATTACGCGAGCGCATTTAATTATTGTTACCGTCCGTGAATTGCGGCGGTGTGTTAACAAAAGAAAAAACCAATATACTTGCTTCCAGAGTCTATTTTAGACCTGCTTTATAATTTTTTTTTGCTAACGTCATATGTATAACCTTAGCAGTGGCGTAGCCACCGGAGCAGCAGATATTTTGGTGAGTGATGACAATTCAATTTCTGCCTCCTTTTCCATTTTAATAGGGCGGTCGTCGTAGCTAAACCAAACAACATTTTTTCTTTAGTCAATAAACGAAACTGTCAGTTACTGTTGAAAGATTGTTTTATTTCGGATTGTACTGTGGGGATTGCGAGTCTGGGATTTCCTTTTATCTAGCTTAGACGTTCGGTACTTTACTCTTCCGTAAGAGAAGGAGGCGCTAAAGGGCATTTAGCTTATCAAAAAAGTGATTTGCCTACACATCCGATCCACGACTATCTGCGGCGTAGCTAGCCAAACGATAAGCTAAACATCTACTATTGTTTTTTTTACCTCCCCAATTGCTACGTTACAGCCATACACGCAAGACATTTTTCTTTTTTTTTGTGTGTGAGCAATGTGGTCGGTCATCTCTACCTTCAACTATTGCAGCTTTCTCTTTGGAGAACGCAAAAAGGTATTAGATTAGGAGTGAAAGGAAAATGTCGCTTGCTCATGCCGCAAACACGGAGTATTGCCAATCAAACAAGTACTTGTTGGCTTCCTCTTTGTACTCGGTATTGTTAGCTCCCAACAGTGCTACTGTGCTACTGTGTAGTACTGTAGTCTATGATACATGAAACGTTTTCGAACGGGAATGAGGGGTTATTGCTTTTTCCTTTCCAGTGCTGCATCTAGTTTAAAAGTGTATGTAGTTTTGGGGTGTTAGTAAACTGCCACCGCCTGTCGGAGAGGTTGAGGACAATGCCAGCGTCTTCTATGAAGTCGACCACGAGTTGCGTTCGGTTCTCCGCTGTTTAGCAAAATCACAAAGTCTGTTTCCACTCTTTAAAGACTACGTTGACTCTAGTTGTTAGGACCTTCTGTAGTCGATCTCTATTGTCTGCACATATGAGATTAATTACTTGCGGTGTAAACTGTGGTTCGTGTTGCTTCAGTGTTTTATGGAGTGTGTGGTTGGCGACGTTTTTGCGTGCTTTTGTGTCGATGTACGCATATTTAATTGTTTCACCGACGTTGATGTGTACAATGGGACACTGTCGTCTGCGCGTCTGCTTTAGTAGCAATTCCTTTTCTCGGCTAGGTAAAAAGTAAGCTGTACCAATGCTGCCTGGTTGTCGTGCATTTTAAGCATTGACTTTTTATAACGCCCGGAATCTTGCAACCGAAGCAAACAAGGGATGTGTTAGCGGCTGTAGATTTTTTGTCTTTTATTTTGTTTGCATTTGTCGACCTTCTAGTCTAGGGTTTTGCAATAATTGCACTTATTGCGTTTGTATTGGATGTCGGCGTTGTCTGTTCTTTAAGTCCTCCGTTGTTAGTTTCGTATAAATTCAACTGTGTTCTCAGTATTTTTTTCTTTATGGAGCGTTGCAATAGTATATTGTGTCTAATTGTAACGGTTCTGGCATACGATGATCCTCCAGACCTTCTGTCAGAAGTGCCAGTTTCTTGCATATAAAGCTTTTTGTTGGCGTGGAGTTGTTTTGTTCTGTAGCGAAGATTACTTTTAGAACTTGGTGAGATGTCTTTGTAGACCCATTAATTTTTTGAGCGTATTCATGGCTTCACCTCACGTTGTAACGGTATTCTTAATACTTTGCTACCATGTTACGGTTTTTTTACAGGTGCGTTGGTATCAATGCGTTTTGTTTATTTATATAGTTTATATAGTTGGACTATGTTTGTGAATGAGCGCGAGCAAGTCATCGCTTCCCTGGTAGTTGGCGGTGCACTGTGAGAACAAGTCGGTTGCTGGACGTCCGATAGTAGCCAACAGCTGGTTTAAGTGCTCTATGGTTAGCTGGATGCGCTGTGCTGCCAGTATTGTCGTTGTCATGATTACTGGCACTTTTTGTGCTAATTTTTGCTGGTATAAGCGAGTGTTCGGTCAATGATTCGTGGTGATGTTTTTTTCTCGATTGGCTGCGTTGTTTTTGTACGGTTTCTTAGCCTCTTGGTTAAGCGCCATTTGTTGCGGGTTGATTTGTGACAATGCGGTCTGTTTGAAACCACTTCGTACACGATAAAAGCGTATGTACTTGGATGGTTGACTAATTTTGTGTTACAAAGCTTATTAACCAATAACTTCATAATGTTTTAGTAAAGAATTTTAAAATTGTACCAGATGACTATCGGAGCAAATTTAAAAACGGAGTTTAAAGTTTTCATGTATATGGTTAATAGTCGTTATTGTAACTTCATTCAAACTGATGTCCTACAGGAGTTGAGCATCAACATTGTTTTTGGTTGATAATTTTACCGTTTAGTAACATTCTCGTTTCACGTTCTTTTACAAGTATTATTTTTCTCGTTTTCTTTATTCTCTATTTTAGATTTTATAACAGTTTTTATCATAACCATTCAGCAATATTTGTGTTTTCTATGAGTAAGTACTGAATAACAGCTGAATTTTAAAGTTGTCTAATTTTACATTAAGAGCATTTTACAATTATTACTTCTAAACAATGTACAGTTATTGCAACGGTGCATTTTAGAAAGGAGCCCACACGAAGGCTTATTGTACTCACGGCACCTGTTGTTAAAAACATTTGCAGTTGCATGGAACAAAGTCCAAACAAATCGGCGGAAAAATTATCTGCGGCAACAGGTATAAAATTTTTCTAAGTTCTATTTTTAAATTATAAGCTTTCAGTTTTTAGATTGTCAGTAAGAACTTGCCACAAAACATTAAAAAAGAACTTTTTGATGACTCCATGCAAGATTACGGTTTATCAAGAATTACGTGCTCTTGACTTTTTGCAGCGTGTACAATTTTGTGAATGGTTTATTGCACATTTAAGGATAATCTGTTGATTTTAACCTTATTTACAGATAAAAAATAGTTTCATTTAAGTGGATATGTAAATATACAAAATTCTATTACTTTGGCAACCAAAACAACACTGCATTTTTTTGAAAGTTGGTGTATAGATTGCAATGTGAAGTAGAAAGACAATTGGTCCAACAATTTTCAACAATTTTGTAACGAAGAACGTTATCGTAACATTTTAGGTCAAATTATCATTCAGCTACTTCAATTTGGTAATTTTCTTTTCAGTAAGACAATGCAACGGCTTATACTACCCAAGTTACAATTGAATGTATTTAACAATTCTACAATGAAATTTAAAAAACACAGTAAATAAGAACCAACTGCGCAACACTGAAGAACATGCAATACTAATACTATTTTTGAAATATTGAAATTGATGAGTTTAGTAATGTTTTCTAAAATTCAAAAAAAAAAACGTTAACACAAATATCGCAGCTGAAGAATAACGTATTGAACATTGGTTATAAATTTTAAAACATTGTTATTACTAATTTTTATTTTGAATAAACAGGTAGATTGTAATGTGTTACCGTTTTTACTTAAACTTAATTTAAAGGTTACAAATTAAATTTTTTATTTAGTAATTCTGGTTTTACTTGATACTAACCCAAGCAATCTTGGTTGCCTAACATATATGTCACGTGAAATACAAGTATTTATGAAAGCCCGCTACTATTAAAACGCCAAAATTTTATAAAAGTCGTTGTTCCTGTTGTCTTAGAAACAAAACTCAAACAAGATAATTTAAGTCAAATTTGTACACCTTGGTGCCTTGGATTTGTACATTTACTAACATAAAAAAAAGTAATTTAAGAAACATTCACTTCTACATGTCAACAATTAATTCTGCAAAAAAATAGAGAACTGCGGTTAAAAAGGTTCAAAAGTAGTCTAATTAAAAAAGTGTCATCATCAGAACGTGCAAAATATTTTAATTAGTTAACAAATCTGTAACGTGCACTCGGCTGAAGTGCTTTAATTACCATCCAACTTAACCCAAAATAAATTAAAGGTAGCGGATCTTGCAGAGTGCCGGAGGTAAAGAATTAAAACAAATTCTTAATGTGCAAATCATAACCGAATGAAAAGGACACCAAAAAAATAATAATTACAGGTGCTGGTTCACACCTATGCACAACTGAAGAAACACAAGCAGAACACATAATCTAACAAAAAATAAATTTATTTTGGAATTGGGGTGTATAAAATATAAAGTGTACATTATTTATAAATGCAATATGACACTAAGAGGAATTAACACAATAAAAAAGTTAATGATTTTAAAATTGAACTTTAACGTATGAAATTTATGTTAATAATAATAAATAAGAATAGCGCACAACAAATCAAGCCCCGAATTTGAATAATTTAACCGTTAATATAACATCAAATATAATTATACAATCGACAGCAAAGAGAAAAGAATACTAACGGTTTAAAACTTTTCTCCTAGTACCAGTAAAGTTTAAATATAATTCTAAAATTTGAAATAAATACACAAATATAATGCAGTAATATCAGAAATACTACTAATTAGTTTATAATCAAATCTAAAACAAAACGTGCGTTAGACTCCCAATCCACCAGATTTGTAGTTAAGTATTAAATTAAGCGCAACTGCATCGACAAATTCTTTCAAAAACAGTCACAAAATTCTGGGCACTTTATAAAAGGTGTTTACGACGACGATAATCCAAAGGAATAACAAGATTTCAATCCGTGAAAAAATTAGTAAATGTTTCAAGTACGTGATTTACTTGGCCTCGGTTGATTAATTACATTCAATTAAGAATATAAATTGTTTCGTCAAAAGCGTAAATTACCGGAAGAAAAAAAAGTTTGTCACATCAATACTACCAACATAATTTAATGTGAACGATGGAAACCATACAGAGCGATGCCTAATAAAATATGTTTAACATAACGAATATTTATTGCAAAACAAAAAACAAACAATATATTTATTTATTGGTAGTTTTAAAAACCAGACAAAAATGTGTCAGTTCTGCAAGATCCCGGCAGTATGTTGTTTTTTTTTTGCTTTTTTTATAGCACTCTTTACAATGCTTTCGAATTGTGTGCGATTTACGTTCTTTTTTAAAAAAGCTATGTGTACTCAATTGTACTTTGTCAGTATTCTAACTGCTTTTATAGTTCGTAAATCGACTTTATTTTGCAAAGGCGATCCTTTTCGGGACAATTTTTATTATTCCTAAAGTGCCACATTTTAATGAAATTTTAGACCTATTTTTTGCCATTATAAATCGTTTCAATAAATGTTTGCGCAGAGTTTTGGAATGAGCTCTACTTTTCTATGGAAGGCATTTTAACAAACCCCATGTAATTTAAAACTTTAAAAAACTGTACACAAGCCTTTGTACAAATAAAATACAAACAGAAATTCTAATTAATTGCGCACAAGTTCCGACTAGGTCCAACGGACAGTTGACGGTACCTTTACGACTAAAACGGAATTTGTAGGTTTTTTTTACTTTTTACATTAATAAAATTATATAAATAAAACATTATTAATATAAAATAAAACAGTGTTTAGTTAATTTAAAATGGCAGAATCCCAAGAACACTTTAACTTTTCAATAATAAATAAAAATAAAGAAATTAACTGGCAAAGAAGTTTTACTTTTTCCGTGGGTTTATGTGGATGAGGCTCACTCGTTTAATTTTCTTGTATTATTTTTTAGTAACCGTTTTAGATCTTTTGGTTGAATATTAAAAAGCTTTTATTTTTTGGTTACTACAAAAACATGAATAATTTGGTAACTGCATAATAGACGATTCCAAAAAAAACTTTTTTAACGCGTCGAACTAGAAAGTGTACAATAAATATACTTGCAAAAACTACTAAAATTGGTGAATAAATTTAATTTGATAATCAACGTCAGAACATGAACATATAAACATTAATAACTTAAAAACTATTTGAAACAATTTATATATAACATAAAAACAATCTTTTTTAAACATATTTTAAATAGTTAGATATGTTAAACATATCTTTTTAAATAATAAAATAAAAAATTGTCGATTAATAAATGTAATATAATTAAATTTCAATGATATAATAAAAGCTTTAAAATAAAGTTATTGCCAAAACAACTTTTATTTAGCCTAATTCAATATGTAAAATATTTTTTTTACGTTTGACTTAATAACGATAAATAAAAATTTTTTACATTATTAAAAAACTATATTTTTATTTAATTTTAGTTTTTAAAGCTACTATTTTCTGCACATTAAAACTAAAATATAAAACATGTGTCTTACTTAAAGAAGAGCTTTGCTACGAAAAGATTATTGTGTCATGTAGAAATTACAAAAACTTTGCAAATACAGCTTAGTTTTTATTATTGGGAAACACAAACGCATGCGTAACCTCGCAATCTTACAGAAACAAAAATAGTTTACGAGTTACACTTGAAACAACTAACTCTTAACTTTTTATTTAAGGAACAAGTTGCGCAGTTGAATTACTTTTATTGTATAAACTTTTTCTATAAAAATCAAGTTTAATAAAAACTAGCTTGCAAAGCGTTAGTCGAAAATTAAGATAAATAAACTTCTTAATTATTTAAAAGTTCTAAAAATAATAACAAACTTCTAATATTATTTTTGTTTTTAAGTTTTTAATTCTGTCTCAAATAATGTCAATCTTTAAATGTAACTTTAACCGTTTTAATATTTTGTTACTTATCATTTTAATAAG
The DNA here is from genome assembly GCA_035610365.1 of Aquatica leii. Classification (NCBI taxonomy): domain Eukaryota; kingdom Metazoa; phylum Arthropoda; class Insecta; order Coleoptera; family Lampyridae; genus Aquatica; species Aquatica leii. The sequence goes on along the minus strand of CM069436.1, from coordinate 103,469,826 downwards.
GAAAACATTAATTAGGTTTTAGGTTTGTCCTAAATGTTAACCAGACCCACATTTTCTGTTGTAATGAAATCTTGTTTGTTAAATTATTATTACCTCTTAATGTAACGTGTTTGATCATTATTTATCACGTCTAAGTAAAAGCAGTTAAGTTTATTATTTATATTGGTTTCACTTCGGTCTTAGTTCCGTTTTTAAAGCTTAATCCGATTCTTAATTGATTACACAGATGATGAAAATGTTTTAATAATAATTGAAGTTTTAAAATTGGTATGTAATTTATGTAAATGTTTTTTGTAGGATAGAAATGCTTTAATATAAGATGCAAAAAAAGTTTTACATTTACAGTAAATTAATGTATTTTATCAACGTGTGTTAGTTGATGTTTAACTATTAGGAGAATTTTCGGTATTTAGTAAATACAATTTTTTCTCTAGCTAGAAAATATTTATATATTTCAAAAATTTTAAATTTTTATTTGATATTTTCATGAAAACTTTGTACATATTCATAAAAATGCAGATCACAAAAAAACGATTAAAAATTTTTTTCAAAACGAAAAAAATTTTTAATTTTGTTAGATTGTTAAACTTTCTATTCTAAAATTGATCATAAATATTTAACTTTTGTATTGTTTTAATGCTATACTCTGTATTTTGACACAATCATACACTTTTTATATACAAAACGACTAAAAACTTGTTTATAATTTTTTTTTATAAGAACGTTTTACGTAACTAGAATATTTAAGTTTTTTTTTTGTTTTAAAATAACTTTAGCTACGTATTTATTTTTACAATAAATTTTAATACAATTTTATGTAATAAGATCAATAACTATTTTACAATTATTCTTTATAAAAACTGCGTTTCTTTTTTGTTAACTTTAAGTATAATTATATATTATATAAGACATTTTTAAAAACCTAACCGCTACTTAATAATTTAAAAAAAATATTTTTTATTTGTTAGATGCATTGTATTTGAATTCAGCTTCGCGCCGATGACTAGAGAGGCCGCATATTAAATTTTACATGAATTATCTCACGAGAAAATTGTAAAGTGCTGAGTATAAAATGTAACCATATATATAAGACCTTGCACACTTTGCAAAAGGGTCAGTTGCAATTGTATTTTCACACATTTAACATTAGAATTATAGCTACTAAACATTTTTATTGTAATCATAATAAAATAAATTGTTTTTAAAAAACCGATTTGAGTTAATCAAAAGTTAATTGGCGCAGTCGGTAGGATTTCCGGGATTCGCGTATCGAACGTGAGTTTTCGTGTTAACGATTGACTGGAAATCGAACCAAAAAATTGTGACATTGTGAAGTTGTGCAAGTGGCTCCTTAAAAATCAGGAAACCATAGGGTCTATCGCAGAACCAGTGCAACAACAGTGAAACGAAAAGAAAACGGAATTTGGAACAAAATCGTTCTAATTCGCAAAGAAGACCTACAGCCAATCACGGAAGGAAACTGTGGTCATCTTTATAGTGGTTAAAAAGAATGCTAAAAATCGTAAGAATTTGAATGTAAGTATAAATTATAGAAACTCTTTTAAACAATCTGCAAAAATTATCATTAGAAACCCCTTCAACTGACTTAGAATTAATTGCTAATCCCCAAACAACTAACATGAACCAATTCAAAGCTGAATTTTTACAATGTATACCTGAATTTGATGGTAACCCTAATGAACTGAATACATATTTATTAACAAGTGAATCAATAATTGAACAGTTTTACGATGAAAAAAATCCTACTAATTTTCAAAACACTTTTATGCTAAATTCGATTATTTCAAAATTATGCGGAAATGCAAAATTATTAGTAAACATGCAAAACGTTTCTACATGGAGTGAATTGAAAACAGTTTTAACAAATAGTTTTGCAGATCAAAGAGACGAATCTTGTCTTAACAGAGATCTAGTAATGCTAAGACAAAATCTAAATGAAAAACCTCAACAATTTTTTGACAGATGTTTAAACATTCTAAATTTATTGTGTAGTTATGTAGACGTACACGAAAAGAGTAAAGATGCTAAAAATTTAAAAAGGTAATTATACCAAGACCTGACGTTAAAAACATTTTTAGCAGGATTAAAAGAACCTCTAGGCACCACTATTCGTTGTATGAAACCCCAAAATCTAAGTGAAACCCTCCAATACGTAATAAGTGAAGACAACATTCACTACTTCACTTCACTAACAAAAATTATTCCAAACCACAAATTCAAACACATATAAGAATGCCACAAAACCCGAATATTATGCAAAGGTCAAACTTCGCAGGAAATTCATCTTTTAACTTTCAAAATTCAAACAATCAATTAAGACAAAATTCATTTCCTTCGCAATCTATAAATATCCAACAGAGACCAACCATTCGACCTCAACAATTCTTTACAAATGCACAAATGTTTAAACAACCCCAATCAAGGAATGTTTTTAAACCAAATCCCCATAGAAATTTCCAAGGCCAACACCCATGAGCACATCAACTCGTAATACGAACTTTGCGCATCCTGGCTCATCAACGTTTAATCAAAGCCAAAATTGTCAACCTACACCAATGAGTATATCTACCAGAAATTCTTATCTCCCACCTAACTCTGAACAATTGTTTAATACCGAGGTTGACGATAACCCGTCTAATGAAAACGGTTATTGCAACTATCAATATGACGAACAGACAGAAAATGACGAATGTACTAATTGTGACGGTCATACCCAAATTTATCAAGACGAGTTCGACTACGAACAAAACGACGAAAATTTTCAGGAAACGCCTCCACCAAACCCAAACACATGATGCCGCAAATAATCTCGATTAATACATCTAATACAAGCGAACTTCCCTACATCATTTTCCAAGAACATAATCTAAAAATTTTGATTGATACCGGATCAACAAAATTGTTTATTGACCCAGAAATTGCGTTAAAATTTTTTCCAAATCTTATAAAAAACGATCCATTTATAGTTTCAACCGTTTTTCAGAAATGTTCGCATAAGTACAGTACACTTATACCGGCTTCAGATATATTTCAATTACCGGAAACCAAATTATTAAAATTCTATTTGTTTAAATTTCATAACTCATTTGATGGTTTATTAGGACTAGATAATTTAAAATTTTTAGAAGCAAATTTAGACTTCAAGAACGGCTACCTAATAACACCATATAGTAAAACAAAACTTCTGTTTTATTCTCTTCAAAAGGAACTAAATTTAATTACAATAGCTCCGAGAACGCAACAAGTTATTAAAATCAAAACTTCAATAAAGGAAGGCGAAATCATCATTCCCCATCAAAAAAATCATAATTGCGAAATACCCGAATGTCTCACTATTGCAAAAAATGGCGAATCTTTAACTACAATTTTAAACAATACTATTAATCCAATTACATTAGATTTTTCGCAACCTATACTTGTAGAATATTTTGATGGGACGCAAATTGAAAACTTTTACCTGAATCACATCGAAACAAATTGTTTCAACAACTTAAATATTAACCAAATCAGAACAAACCACTTAAACAAAGAAGAAAAACTAACAATCATTAACATCTGCAAAGAATACTCTGACATTTTCTACCAAGAAAATATGCCACTTACTTTTACAAATAAAATAAAACATCAAATCAGAACGATTGACGAAGTCCCTGCTTATACGAGACCATATCGATATCCTTTCATTTACAAAAACGAAGTCCAAAATCAAATTAAAAAAATGTTAGATTCGAAAATTATCAGACCCAGTATCTCACTTTGGTCTTCGCCCATTTGGGTCGTTCCAAAAAAACTAGACGCATCTGGACAACAAAAATGGCGCGTAATCATAGACTATCGACAGTTAAACTCAAAAACCATTGACGACAAGTATCCTTTACCTAACATTACAGACCTACTGGACAAATTAGGAAAATGCCAATATTTTACAATCCTAGATCTAGCTAGTGGATTTCACCAAATTGAGATGAACGAGAAAGATGTAGAAAAAACTACGTTTACGACTGAAAACGGACACTGGGAATTTTTACGAATGCCCTTTGGATTGAAAGGTGCTCCTGTTACTTTTCAAAGAGTCATGGATAACATCCTCCGTGGTATACAAAACGAGCATTGTTTGGTCTACTTAGACGACATTATCATTTTCTCAACATCCCTCCAAGAACACATCGACCAACTTAAAAATGTTTTTCAAAGACTTCGAGAATCAAATTTCAAAATTCAACTCGATAAATCCGAATTTCTAAGAAAGGAAGTAGCTTACCTTGGTCACATAGTGACACCAAAAGGAGTTAAACCCAACCCGGGTAAAATCAAAGCAATAAAAGATTACCCAATTCCAAAAACAACTAAACAAATTAAAGGATTTTTAGGATTATTAGGTTATTATAGACGGTTTATTCAAAATTTTGCCAAGATCACTAAACCGTTAACCAAGTGTTTAAAAAAGGGCGCAAAAATCGAACACGATCAAGAATTTCTAACATGTTTCGAAACTTGCAAAAATTTACTTATAAATGAACCCATCCTTCAATACCCAGACTTTTCTAAACCATTTAACCTGACCACCGATGCGAGCAATTTTGCCATTGGAGCAGTCTTATTTCAAGGCCCCATTGGCCAAGATCTGCCCATAGCGTATGCATCCCGTACCCTAAACGATTCCGAACAAAATTATTCAGTGATGGAAAAGGAACTTTTAGCAATAGTTTGGGCAGTTAAGTATTTTAGACCTTATTTGTTTGGCCAAAGATTTAATATCATAACTGATCACAAACCACTAAAGTATCTTTTTTCCCTTAAGGATGAAAATAGTAAATTTATTCAATGGAAACTAAAATTAGCCGAATACACATACGACATTATATACAAAAAGGAAAATCAAACACCAACGCAGACAGTCTCTCGAGAATTGAAATTCATACGAAAAAAACTAATTTTTGGGAACAAGTAAATAACGTTTTAAAGGACACTAAGTATTACAACAACCAACAAACTCAATTATTCTCTGATAGCATAACTCGCACCCTGCAACCTCAAACCCAAATTTCAGACTCAAACGAAGACATAGACAATATTTCGATCTTAGTTCAACCAGATTTAGACAACCAAACCGTACTCGACCTACCCGAAATAATTATTGAACAAAATCAAAACAATAACTTAATTGATGACGATCAAACCATACACTCCAATGCAGGATCATATCCTAATTTTGAAATTCCAATCATATCTACAGCTGTCAATTACGGTCAAAATCAAATCATCATAAACTCAGTTCTACATTCTCCAGCTAATCCTAAACCGATTATTCTTTTCAAAAAACGAAAACGCATAAGCCTTCAATTATTACAGAACAATCTCGAAAGGGATGTCATTGATTTCATTAAAAACTATATCAATCCTAATACCCAGTATCATCTATATTTTGAAGATCCAGATTTATATGAACCATTTTCGGCAATTATTCAAAAATACTTCACAAATTCTTCGTTGAAATTTAAAAGATGCACAAAAAAACTTATCGATGTCACCAACAAAAATGACTTAAAAGAAATAATTCAAGCCTATCATGAAAGTAAAACCAATCATAGGGGAATCGACGAAACCTATGAACGCGTAAAAAATAAATATTTTTGGCCTTTTATGAAAAAATCTATTCAAACGTACATAAATGATTGTGAAATATGTCAACAAAGCAAATATGAACGGAACCCTGTTAACATTAAAATGAACATAACCCCTACTGCAGTTAAACCTTTTGAAATTGTACACGTAGACACCTTTACTCTGGAACGAAATAAATTTTTGACAATCATTGATAGCTTTTCCAAATACGCCCAAGCATAACATCTAAATTCCCTTTCCAGTACAGAAATAGTAAACAATTTAATAAACTTTTTCTCTCATCATGGTGTACCAAAACAAATTATTGCTGACAACGGTACGGAATTTAAAAATTACGTGATAAAACTTCTAGGTTTACATAAAATCAAAATACACTTTTGCTGTCCAAATCACCCTCAATCTCAAGGAACTATTGAGCGATTTCATTCAACTATCTTAGAACACGTACGGTTGCTTAATACAAAAGGATTCCTTAAAACACCAATTTCTACAAAAATAATTTATGCTATTCTTGCTTATAACCACTCAATTCACTCTGTTACTAAACTAAAACTTATTGATGTAATTAATAGCCATATTAGCACTGATGATCCTTTTGATTTAGAAATTGATAAAATTCTTATAAACGACTACATTAACCGCCATAAAGAACGATTTAAATTACTTTATTCCAAAATTAATGAGTGACGACTCTGACATCTTTCAAACAGACCAAACCGCATATGTCAAAAACCACAAACGACAAAAACAATCAAATAAATTTCACAAATCTACAGAACTATAAGCAGTAAGCCCCCAAAATAAAACTGTTTCCACCAAGACCCAAGAGAAAGTCCACATGGATAATCTCAAACTCCCTCTCAAAAAACCCTTTCAATTTTGATAATTAAACTAAAAAAAATTATAGGAAAAACTTTAGGTTCTAATGAACTCCCCATAGAAATTAAATTTGAAAATGTTCTACTTATTAAGAAACTTGTAAAAATAGATAGCTATTCAGTTGATAACAAAATTAGATTCATTTTACACATTCCTATAACTTATCCATTTGAATTGAACTTATTCCATTTATACTCGGTACCAATCCCTGATAAAAGTCAGTTTAAGGTTATCATACCAAAAAATAAATTTCTCATCATGAATGAATTGTACTTTGCATACACAAACGATTATTGTACGAAAAATTTACCACAACTATACTTTTGCGACGGCGTAAAACTGCAGGGCATCCAAAATGAAGATTCATGCGAAATCCAAATTTTAATTTAATTTTAAATTCTTCAAGCTGTCAACAAACAAACGTTCTTATACACCAACCGATCGTCGAAAATTTAATAAAGTCGAATCAATGGATAATTGTTTTACCAACGGAAACTACCTTCAAACTTCAATGTCAACAACAAAAAGAAATTACAACACTCAAAGGAACATATTTTGTCGAAATTCCAATTGGCTGCCGACTCAAAACACCGTTTCGAACAATCGAAAACAAGGAACGTCTAACAAACCCAGGACAACCAATTCTACTGCCAAAATTACAAACCCAGCAACAAACTCATTCAGAAGAAAAAATTAATATTAAATTAGAAGAAATCCCTTTAGATGAATTACAAGAAATCAAGAATAAGATTAACCAAAATCAACCAAAATTATCGACTTCAACAATGTTCGATACCCCAAATTTTTGGACATTGGTAATTTATGCAATATGTATTATTTTCATCGCTTACACTGTCTTCAAGATTCTGAAACCAAAATTTTGTGAAAAAAGGAAACCTGAAAGTCATTCAACTGTAGAACTTTCAAGTGTTCAAATCCCTCGCGGACACGATGGATTTGAATCTTCAACGGGAGGAATTATCTCACGAGAAAATTGTAAAGTGCTGAGTATAAAATGTAACCATATATATAAGACCTTGCACACTTTGCAAAAAGGTCAGTTGCAATTGTATTTTCACACATTTAACATTAGAATTATAGCTACTAAACATTTTTATTGTAATCATAATAAAATAAATTGTTTTTAAAAAACCGATTTGGGTTAATCAAAAGTTAATTCATGTATGGCCGCAAGTAATATACAGTGGAGAAAATACAGTACTCTTTTTTTTTGTTTAAATAGTAGTTATTTTTAATACCAACATCACGGTCCTATCATGGTAAATAACATTATTGATTTAATAATACAAATATTAATTATTACTTGCCATATTGTAACGACAGTAAATGGACTGTAATTATCTTTCTTTTGAATTATATTAACAAAGGGACTTACCATCACTAATTGCACGTTATCTTCGTAGTCAGAGCTCTGACGCACCACCATCAGCTAGCACTTCCCAATGTCAAATAAAATATAAACTGAATAAATTTTCAAAAACGTTTTGTACCGAATATAAATAATTTAAAAATTGCACTTCACAAAAATTGTATCTGCTTGTAATAATAATTGATTTTGATATATTTTCTTATGACAATTCAAAAAATTATTAGTAATAACAAAAAAAACAAGCAACATAATTCATTACTAAGATAATAACGTCTTCCGGGCTTGGACCGTGTCAATGTTGTAACCGAAGTTGCCAACGTGTTGCCAACGGTCCAAACCCGGAAGACGTTCTTATCTTAGTATAGACTCCGGCCGTGGAAGCCTTCGCTATTACAACATAATTCATTGATTTTTTTATAAACTATTTCTTTAACACATGTATGATTTATTTATGCAAGAAGATTTTTTTCTGATAGACTATTGCCAAAAAAAATAAAAAAATTTTACTGGTTTATTTTTCTATATTAAAATTCAAATTTTTTAAATTTAGATATGTTTAGCTTCCAAACTAATCAAAATAAAGATTTTTGTTTAATTGCTATTGTCAAATACTTTAAGTTTGTCTTTATTTTTGTGTTACTTTGTATGATGCAAATAAATTATAAATATAATAACATATGGCAAACATTAAAAAGTAAAAATTGAATAGTTGTTAAGCTTTTAAATTTTTTAATAATACAATTTTATTACACCGATGAAGATTTATTGAGCCTTTGTAAGTATTACGTTATTGTACTCTAATCATACAGTGGACGCTACTTATTGGAAGTACGGATAATGTTCCTTATCTGACCCATTTATTTGTAGCCAAGTTTTAGAAGTACTGCCACTTCTGGAAATTAGGTAAAAGTACAATAACAATGGCGTTAAGCTTTGTTAATCAGCTAATGTCGCCCATGCTCATGAATCAGTTTTTTTAAAAAAACTAAAATAAATACTATTTAAAAAAATATTGTTGCATTGGCTACTTTTTGTATTTCATTGGGACAGTAGCAGGGTGTTACGGTTCTAGTCTGAATAATTTATTTTTAGAGATGTTGCTTAGAAAAAGAGTAAACTGGAAGCAATGGATTATCGATAATAATGCACTCAGTGACAACGATGTTGATTGCGATTATAATCAAGTTTCAGATGACTCCAGCGATGATGAGAACTCGTTAACCAATAGCCAACACAGACGAAGAAACCGATCTTGAAGAAAATGAGCTCTTGAGTCGGAAACCAAAAGTAGTGGCCAAAAATAATAAGAAACTTCATTCTCAATCTCTACTGAATATGGGTCAAAATAGATCAATCACCCAAATCCTACAATTTATTACGGAACAGAAAGAAAACGACAACAACAAATTGAAAAACTAATTCATCATTTGACATTGTATTTTGTCAATGATACCTTAGAGCACATTGTTTTTGAAAGTAATAAATAATGTCTTCAAAAAAATAATAATAAACCATTACAGATAACTCAAGATCAACTTTTAATTTTTATAAATACACAGTGATACAGATAATTCGTTTTCATGTGACGTTAAAGCTCTGGTTTACAATTTTGGTGTATATACCAGCAAAAAATATCTTTGAATAGAAAAACGAACTTAGGTGCAAAAAACAACGTTATTTTAAATTTTTTAACTATTGTTTCTAAAGATAAAAATCATTTATTGTATTATGATAATTGGTTTGTCTCCTTAGCTTTAGCATTTACAAAAAAATGGAATCGTTCATAGTGCATTATACACAATACAATTTCTAATATAAAACTTTGCGATGAGTCAGAAACGAAAAAAAAAAGGACGAGAAATTTTTGAGTCACATTGACAGAGTTGCAGAAAGAGTTGTCAAATAATTTGACAATAATTCTGTCATACTAACAAGCAATTTTTGTAGAGCTGCAACTACAGACATTGTCAAACGATTCTAAAAAAATAAGGTAAAATGAATGTATGCAGATCCGTCACAGTAAGAAATTATAACACATTTATGAAGAGAGTTAATCTGATAGACGGGCTGATAGATTCCTGCAAATTTCAAATTCGTTTAAAAAATGATATCTACAAATATTTTTTTACTTGATTAATTAGATTTTAGTTTTTATTATACTAATAAACAGTAGTTAAACATTTGTTAGTACGTTACCTTTGAGTTACTTTGTGTTTTTAGTGTACTTAGAAAAATGACGAAGTTTTTACAATAACAACTTAATTTAATTACGTATTATGTGATAACATTGGCTTGTATTTTATTTAATTTTTGGTGCCAGCAAATTACTGAAAAAAATTTGTCGTTATTAGAACAGTAACAGCCTTACATTGTTTTTGATTTCTTTATATTTACGGTGTCAACAAACTTATAAGACTGTTGAATGCAGCAAGGTCCTTAATTTTCGATAAATCTGACTTAAAAAAATGTTAAATGTTTTATAAAAACTTTAATTTAGACATTTTTTGCTTGTATTGACATAATTTCGTTTATTAAACTACGCGCATTGTATACAGGGTGTAACAAGTATAACTAATAATCTCTTAATAGGACATAGCTGTAAAGATTTGGATCATACTTTTATTATAAACATAAAGTCCAGCGCTTATAGTTTTTGCGAAAAATTAATATTACAGTTTAAGACGATCCTGTCATAGCCTATTGTAAATTCGTAGGAAGAAAAGCCAATGACCCAATTCAGGATCGTTTAGTAGTAAACAACACGTACAAAGTGCAAAAATATTGAAACGTTCGAGAAATTATTTGCAAATGCAAGAGCTTTCTAGAAGCTGTTATCCATCTTCTAGAAGATATGCCGAAAAATAGGGAACACTCGAGAAAGATTTCCTTATGTGTATATATGCCGCCGAAACAAATCGTAGGTCAGTTATTTGCCGTAACGCGAATGCAGCAGTATTAAGGAGATTATTCAAGTTGAGATAAATAAGTCGTTAGCACGCGTGTGTACATAAATATACCGAGAATAATCGTGTACGTGATTTTTAGTGTAAACAAGTGTGAAGCTATCCGCAGACGTTATCTTATCTTCGTATGAGTGATAGTGTTATACAACGGTTATACATAAATTAGTGTAAGTGTTTTCATTAAATATTATTAGATTTAATTAGTTCGGCTAATTTAAAGGTGTACATATTTCTAGAATCAGTAAACGTATTTTTAGTCGTTTAAATAAATTAGTTTTAATAATAAATACGCAACAATATTATTGAACACGTACAGAAAGCATAACCTTGATTAACATTAAATAAGACTAAGCTAAAATTTCTTTTTCTGACCATTCATGGGTCATTGTGTTTATTTAGGTTGTGCGTTACTGTTGATTCGATTTTCATTTATTTTAAGATATTTTAAATACATTAAATTATATTTGTAGTTAGGTATTCGGTATTATTTTAAAGCATAAGTAAATCAGACACTACATGTATGACTTCAAAATAACCGATTGACATTTTTACTTACTTTTTTCTGTCGTGATTAAGAACCTTGAAGTAAATTAAAAATAACCTTGATATTTTAGTACGACACTATATCTCTTAATTGTTGTTTATTTTGTCATCAAAAACTTAATACTTAATAGTAACCAGTTTCAACCATTTTATATCACGTTTTCTTATAACGAACAACCAGGTCCGTAATTACATCTAATTATTATTAACACTGAAAATTTTGTATAGACATTTAGATTTACAAAGTAAATAACTCCTCACGTTTCCAATGAGACAGAAACAAAATTTTAAGTAGAAATGTCTAAAAAATTATTTTTGTTAAAAAGATTAGTTATCTGTAAAACATTAAAAAAAAACATTTTTTAAGTAAAAAAAGAAACAATTTGTAAATTGCATCGTTTAATCTACTTGTGACTAAATTAAAAATTTTTAAACCAGAATAAGATAGATACATATCGCTGTTAACTTTGTTAAAAAGCAAGTTAAAAGCAGTAAAAATATAAAAATTCTTCAAAATTTTTAGTAATTCAAAAAAATCTATAAAAGAAAATTAAATTCTCCACATTACAACAAGTTTCAAGTTTGTATGTTACCAGTGTAAAAACTAGTGAAAATATACTCCACAATAGAGTTAACTTATAATTGATCCCAAAACACGTTATTGGTTGTGTTGCATACAAACTTATTCATAAAAAAACAAATTAAGTTTAAGATGTGACGACTGCATCATTATTGATTAAGTGATTACATACATAACGGATGTGAAATATAAAATATTAAGAATGCCATTTCGTGGTAAGACGTGCAAAGACGTCATACTGTAAAAATTTTCAAATCTATTTTGGAAAAGACGGAAATGCTCCAAAACGCGACCAAGGTAAAAAAGTGGCATTCGATTTGATTTTGGGTTTGGTCTCAGGTTACGGAATCACCACAGACAATTTTTTTACCTTATTGAAGCTAGCCGAAAAACTACTAGACATAAATCTAATTTTGTGCAAAATAGTGAAAAGAAAAGAAAATTTTTTTACTCCACGGAATTTTTACCTTCTCGAAATCTGTCAATGTATTCCTCAATTTCTGCTTACTAACGGAAGATTACTATGGTATTTTATGTGCCAAAACAGAACATAAGCGTAATACTGCCGTCTTTAAAACATCGTGAAGGTACCGTTTTGGAGCAAAGCCACACGAAACCTAAAATTATTACACACTATAATTTTACTAAAAGCCTAATTGACACTTTCGACAAAATGGTGGCGGAATATGCCCGCAATAGACAGTAAAAAAAATAATCAGCGGTTTTTTCAATTTTCAAAACAGTACAATCGTTTTAAAAGTGTTTCGTTAAAACCGAATATTTTTTAAATATATAGAATTGTTTAAAGATCGATTAAATAAGATTAAATTATTTTCAAAACATTGAAATCGTTTGTGGTTAGTCAGCATTAGTCGTTGCTATACTTTTGATTAGTGGCTGCACATTTATATTTTTTTTGCTTGTTCGGTTGTAGTTTGATAAGTGATGCTGTGTGTACAATTACGAAATGGAACAATAAACGGTTAGTCGAAACACTTTATTATAATCCATAAATGTAGCCAACATTATTATCATTTCTGTTCTTCATGTATCATAATTCAATTTGTATAAAAAAGAATGTCAATTAACACGCATGGTTGCGTTCAGGTAGATTATTACGTAAATCGGATAATACTTTAGAATTAATTAAGGTTCCAGTGTCATTAATTAAAGTTCAATTCTTCAAGTTTTCTATACGATTATGTACAGCTAAAGATATTCACAGAGTTTTTATAATTTTCTTCTGGTTGCTAAAGTGATATTTATATTAAATTTGTTTTGTTTGTTTTTTAGTTAAAAAAGATGCATTTGATTTTGTGTAACTATGATTATGTATATAAATGAAATATATATTTCTATATTACAGATGCGGTTACCCAACAGTAACTGATGCAGTTTTTGAGGCTTCCGTAAAAAAACCACATCAAAGAAAGTTGCAATATGTAACAAATAATTGATAAATAAATTTGGAAAACCTAAACTTACTGAAACTCAATGTGATATTGTATTTAAAAATATTTATTATACAATAAAATTTTAAACGTGCATTCGAAATATCGATTTAATTATTTAATTTTAAAACCGAAATTAATGTATTATTATATTTATAAAATAATTTTTTTAGTTTATTATTGAAACAAGAAAATCATCTATTTACTGATCATTTAGTATCAGTGCAAGAATGAAGCTTTTAAAACGTAAACCAAATGCAACATTTATTTTGCAACAGATTTTAATTTGAAATACCGAAACTGTACTGATTCAGATAGGTGAAACAGCGACGGATTTGTAGCTATTTTATTGCACTTAAGTTTTTTTATGTTTGAAACAAAACATAATTTTTTTGTTTTTAGACTGTTACTAAACATTATCAATTTTGTGTTTACTGGGAATAGTGCAAATATTATTGAATTAAGTACATATAATTCAGATATAATCAATGCTTAAAGTAATAATGTTTATAAACAATTTAAATAACTTTAGCAATAAAAACTTACGTTATCTGTTTATTTTTTATTAAATTTTGAATCACGTCAAAATTAATTCTATTAAAATAATGACAAAACAAAACACTCTTCAGATTTTTATTTTAAAATAACTTAAATTTTAAATTTAGTAACAGATAAATTCCAATTAACCAGTCTGCTGTTTTGTAACCGAAAAAAATTGATTCCCAAGATATCATTGTGAATTTTTAAAAATCATTGTAATTTTCAGGAAATTATGTTTTAAAGTATTTTTGATAAAAGTAAGAATTCTTTGATTGTCTTACAAAATGTATGTTACGCTTTGATTCAAATGTATATTTGTCACTATGAGACTACGCAATTTTAAAACGATTAAAAACTAATACGTTTCTAATTTTTATTCAGAAAAATTACAAATACTTTTTTGAAAATTAATGGTGTTTACAAAGTCAAAATTTGTTTTCAAAACGTGAACATTGCCACCAAAAAAATCAATAAAAAAAATAAAATACAAAAACTCGTACTCCTGGGGCTAAATAGTATTACAACAAATATCATTATAAACGAACTTTTTGAAAAAATGTTAATTATGTTATAATTTTGTTTAAACATTTTTGTTTTATGAAAGTGAAATTTAAACGTAGAATATTTATTTATACACAGAAAAAAACTGAAAAAATAATTTTAATTTGGTTCTAGGCTAAATTATTGCCTGCTGTCTGTATCCACAAGTTTTCTTTATTCAATTGTAATCGAATGTTATCCATTCTATACTAACAACAAACTATATTTTATATTGTTGTTACATCAAACACATAAAACATAATTCATATTTGATAAGTAAAATTTTTTGCTTAAATAAATTTTAAACCAATAGTTGTAAAATCTACAATTTACACACTTTAAAATAACAATTTAAAAAAAAAATTTAATAAATCACAAAATAAATTTACCATCATGGACATTAAAATTAAGTAATAATTTTATAAAGATCCTTCTACGCAGGAAGAACATAAAAAACCACTTAAGCGGTTTCTTTATAAAACGACGTTTTGTGACTTAATTATGTACAGTTTATTACACATTCAACATGTAAAGTGTATAATCAAAAATCTAAATTTGTAAACGTAGTTTATTTTTTAAATATAATTTATTACTATTTCTATAATCACAAAAACTAATTCCTTGAAATTATTCGAATCAATTATAATTTTAGTTTTAATTGCAAATAATTAATTTTGTATTTATTGTAGTTAACTATGTAATTGCAACATAAATATTAACGATATTTTTTTAAATAAATGCTGATTGTAGTTGAATTAAAACAAAACGCTGCACTAGACTTAAGCTGCGCAGTTTAATGTAGATCTTTAATTAATTATAAAAGTTTTATTGAGATTTTTTGTGTTTATCTGTGCTTGTCTTTTCTTAATTTAACATTGTTTTTTTAATTTATTGATGTATAAAAAATTTTATTAACGTGTTTTTATTTATTCATAATTTTTTATAAATACCGATATATTTTAAAATTTGGCCGTAACCTTTTTTTTGTTTTAGAAATTTATGTATTAACTACAAGTATTTTTTATTTAGACTGCAAAAGAATTACAACAGAATATTGTTTTCTTTTATAAAGTCTACTATGGCAATACCTGATTTAAAAAAAAATCTGTTTTTGAAATTTACAAAAAAATCTAAAGAACAAAATGAACTAAACAAAGATGCAATTTAAAAAAAGTTTTTAGTGGTGTCGGCTAAAACAAATAATAAACTCAACAGCTCTAACATAAACTAAATTTACTTGGAATTAAAACAATACTAAATTACAATCTAAACCTTTATGACTCATATGACTGACGGAATCAATAAATTATACGGCAAATGAAATTTACTACAACAATAATAGACCTAAATAATCTTAAATCTATTTGTATTTAACAAGTACTTATAAAATAAAAATTAAAAAATCTAAACGAATTATGAAATGTCTCATTTTCTAGCGTATATTTCTTCTAATGTGCCACATCTCATTACTTAATCAGATTCAGATAAACATGAATGCGAAACTAAAGAAAGTGATTTTTTAGGGAGCAATGATTAATCAATGATTGACCTTGGTCATATTATATCTTATTTAATAAATAACAAATAAATACAATGTGTTGTATTCTGTACCAAAAATAGTAGGTTTTCAATTTTTTGTGTTGTAAAATTTTCAATAAAAGATTTGTTAAAAATCTGTACTAGTTGTGTTTATCATAATTGTGGTTATTAATTAAATTAAAACGAGATATTTGAACAGTCATCAAGATTTTTTATACGATATTCAAAAGCATTTTTTTTACTACAGCTTATGCAAGCAATCATACATTCGCGTATTAGTCATTTGGGTTGCCTTACATTTTTTAGCTTAAAATGACAGAGTGCTAGGAACATTTTAACTTCTTTATCAATAAATAAAAATAAAAGAATAATCAAAAACTTTAAATGATATTTGATATTTATTTTGGTTTAAGCTTAATCTTTTCAGTAACATCTGTCACAAATCAAAGTTCTACTTTACTTAATATAACTTAGTCTTAATGTAAAATAGAATGTAAATGTTTATACTTAACAAATATTGTTTAGCAATTTCCGCAGTCTTAATAATAATAAAAAATTTGTTTTAGTGTTAGCAGTAATTTAGTTTAATAACAAATTAGTTTGTCCGGATTTAGTTTAATGTTCCTAGTAAAAAATCCGTTTCAATCACAAAAAATTATTTGAATATTGTATTTTTATTTTAAAGACTTAATTTTTTATCATGAAATTAATTATTTACAAAGTAATAATTTTTTTAATGTATGCTCACATGTTAGGATCAAAAA
The DNA here is from genome assembly GCA_035610365.1 of Aquatica leii. Lineage (NCBI taxonomy): Eukaryota > Metazoa > Arthropoda > Insecta > Coleoptera > Lampyridae > Aquatica > Aquatica leii. Next base: position 103,452,991 of record CM069436.1, on the reverse strand, counting down.
GAAACTATTGAATAGAAAATAAATAGTTGGGCAACAAAATTTTTACGCTCCGTGAACTTCTTTCCGTTAGATTAATTGCTAAGCTTTACCTGAGGTATTGATTAACTTCAATTCTTTGTAAACTTAGTACAAGTTAAAGCAAAAGAATGAAAGAGCTTTTGAGGTGAAAAATTGAATGCTGCTCACAATTCTGCTCACCCATACTGTTTTACAAAATGTTATATATCGTGCTCCTATACTCATCTTTGAGCTGTCACTTTTGTTGAATCCGAAAAGATTAAGGTATACATCTAGTTTTGCGTTTCCTTTTATAAAAAAAAATATGTTTAAAAAAATTGCGTCAAAATTTTGTGTGTTATTTATTTTTTATTATTTCATTTAGCACAGCTGTAACGTTAACTAGCACAGATTTATTTTACCTCAAGTTTAATTAATTTGTTGATTTTAATATTTTCATTACATTAGTAACATTAATTTTCTATTTCAAGTTTAAGTTCCATTATATCCGTGTATTTATATAAGATTGTAATACAATTTCAAATGCTCGAGAACGTTTTATTATTGTGCAGCGCATAATGTCTTCATACCAAAATCACTTTTAATACATCAAATGTAACCTTTATACTAAAATATTGTTGGAAATACTTGGAATTTGTCAAAATCAAAGCTGATAACTTCAACTCTTATAAATATCATAGAGTTTTCGGAAACTCAATTACAAAAGTTTCAAAGATAATTTGAAAGTAAGTAAATATGAAGTTTCAGTCCTATTATGCGTTTTAAGTGCCATCTTGATAATGATTACATAATACAAGATAAATTTTATTTTCTAATGTAATTTTGTGTTTATCAAAAACATAAATAAGATTTGTTTTGTTATTAAAATGATTGCATTAATATAAATTGTGTTATCACCGAAAAAGAAAGCTGTAATGTAGTAATTAAATTAAAAATTGCTGGATATAAACTCAATATTTGTATAATGCGTATGTTGTTTTTAAATTTATTAGACATCAGTAACATTAATATTAAGTTTAATCAAAAATACCTTAATTTTTTAAAACATTGCAAACCTCAAATTTTTATAATTTGTAAAATGATGTCTAAGTAGAACATTTTAAACTAAATTCTAACGATCCAAAAACTGAATAAAACATGTAAGATGCAATAATATAAGGACAGTTTTATTTAGAATAACAAACTGCAAAAAAAACAAGACACAATTTAGAAAAAAGTAAAAATCAATTTACTAAAATTTAAAATTGACGCTAAAAACAAAATTACAAGCAGCACTGATTTTCAAAGCTAAGAATAACAAAAATGAAGAGAAATAACGTTTAAGACACAACATATTGAAACAGTAAAAAAAATTGATAAAATAAAATGTAAAATTTTTCTATGATGTTAGCTTTCTAAGTATGATGAAGAAACTTCTATTCCTGAAAATACATTAGATTCTATTTGTGATTTGTTTTATACTAGATGTTTTGTAGGTTTTTCTTACTTCAACCATAATTATAAATAAATTTTTAAAATTTTAAAAATAATTAAAAACAGAATTGAAGTCTATAAAGCACAAATTGTAGCACACAGGCTTACACAGAAATTCGGTATAAGCGTTTATGGCACAATTAAAATTAAAAATTACTCAAACTATATAAGCATAATATAATTATAAAACATTATAATGTAAAAACTGCATCTTTAAACGTATAACTTAAAAAAAATAATGTACCTAAAACCAGTAAGATTTACATAAGAATACAATAAAAACTTGGCATGGAAATTAAACAGAAAGATTAAAACAGTCTGCTAGAAGTTAAAATTTTATTGTAAATAAATATCTTATATATGTCGAATATATAAGAAAAATATCAAATAATTTAATATCAAGAAAAATATTGTAAAAGTTTATTTACTGACATATAACGTTATAGCAAGCAACATCAAAGACTTAATATATAAAACAAATAAAAATTTCTGTAATTAATTTATTATTTAAGTATTTAGAAATTTTTAGTTAATCAAAACAAATATATTTATAAAATACTAAAAGGATTTTAATTAGAAAATGCACTATTATTAAAAATTTAAACTAAAAATTAAAAAAAAAAATATTTAAAACATTGTGTCAATGTTATACATATCTGTTATAACCAGATGAGATATTACGGTAAGCACGTCAATACTAAGTAAAAATTGAAAAAAAGATAAAAAAAATTAGAAAGTATGTCAAGCGAAATTTTGAAAATTAAATTGGGAAGCAAATTTAGTGATAAAGTATACTTAAAAGCTACGTCAATGTAGATTGAGATTGAATTCTTTAACATAAATTTTAAAAAAAATTAATTTAGGATAATGTTTAAATATTTAAAACAAATGCATAAATATTTTAGTACTTACGTTACTTGTAATTCGATTACGTTTCTATTTATCTTAAAACGCTTACCTGAAAATAAAAGAAAAACAATTATTATATAATCATGTTTTTTAATACAATTGTAAAATACCAAATATAATTGAAATTTACTAACGTAAAAATGTTTTTAATTAACCTTTTAGTTACACTATTTTCAGTAATAGAAACAAAAAATCCAAAAACAGCTATAAGTAGGCAAATAAAACAAACTAAAATCTAAACTACTTAAATTAACAACACAAAGACAAAAGAAAGAAGACACATATAATTATTAATTAGTTTTGAGACGTTACAGTTGTAGCTTAGATCAAAAAGATGCAACTGATCCCAGCGATATCATTATCAACATTATTCGTCGAAATTCTACAATTTACTAATGTGTTTTTACTACTTTAATCACACTTTTTTGAACGTCAAAAATATTATAGTGTATGATTAAATCTTGTTTAGTAGTATATATTCATGATTCATCAATGTGTCAGGTGTTTAAAAAAACTATGTTTAATCAAAAAATCAACAATTAATTCTTTAAATGGTGCTTGGATTATTAAACTGCAAAGACCACATATGTATTGCTTGTGCAAATTCTTCTATCATATGTATATAAAAGGTACATGCCTGATATATGTTAGAACTATCATAATCCATTATTTGAACATCTTGTGGTAAAATTAAATTACACTAAAACAATCCACTAATTGTTTAAACAACATAAACACAATATAACAAACTCAAAATGTCACCGAGATTGTTCTTGCAAGCGAACGCGTTAAAATTACAATGTCGAATAATAAATTCTTATCTTAAAGAATTTGTCAGAACTAGTTTAAAGCTTTACAATTTTTTATCAATATTGGCATTGCAAGTTTTGTGATAACGTTTCTTTGTTTATACAAATTTTTTGAAATTAAAATTTCTTAATAAATTGTAAACTAGATTCTTAATAAGTTATTATTTAGATTTAGCATTTTTTAATATTAAACTAAATAGAGAATATTTCTACAACTTATTTAATTAGTTAAGCATAGGCTCATAACTTTTTATGGACTACCGCCCCCTTTACAAGAAAAAAAATTCAACGCCTCCTTTTACAGAATTGTTAATTATACCAATTTTAAGTCTGTCCATTATAATCACAAATTAAAAATTAATTATCTCTCTCTCTAATCGTGCTCCTCGTCGTGGCAGAAGGTCGTGTTATTATTATTAATTAAACCTACAAAAACATATTATAATAAAAACATTAAATTCAGACAAAGACTTATCCAACAAATACAATACACAATGGTAGATCATTTCGCAATGGGACACGGCACAAAGGCAAAGACAAGAGGATTAATCAAAGATAGTAAAAAAAATTACAACAAAAAAAACAAAATTCAATAAGAAACATAATTATCAATGCGATGGTTAAGGCTGGTAGAGTTTTAACAATTTGTTAATGTCGGGTTTCAATTTAGTTGACATCAGTCGCAAATCACCACGCTTAGTGTACTGCAGTCTACTCCTTTTCTTAGACCGTAAATTAGCTACTGCACTAAACCCACGCTCAGCTAAATATGATCATGGAAAGGCAATTAAAAATTTCAGTACTATTTTTCACAATCCATGGTGAAGAGTTGATATTGATTTTTGAAGCCAGAACTGTTGTTATCTATTTACTTTTAATTTTTTATTAGTTGTAAGTTTTACGAGTTATTCTTTTAAATTTGATGATTTCGCTCTATCTGTATTTGCAAAATAGTCTAAAACCTAGCTTGGTGTATTCATATTTAAAATATCCTGGAATCGCTCTGTAAAATCAGCATGAAGAGCGTCCAAGTGTTGGCAGTAAGTAAGTAAATCATCCTGTTTTACCGATAATGCTGATAATGTCGGAAAGTGTCTGTATTCACCTCTTCATAGATTTCGTATGAATATAAGAAATTTTCTCACAAAAGCAGCTGTGACGTTTTCTGTTTTTAATAAATTCAACTCATCACCTTGCAATTGTAAATTAACGTCATTATATATTTTAAAAAGGTCTGAAAATAACGATGTCATTTTTGGACGCAATCTAGTTTTCGCGCAGTTCATCGTCTCTGTTTTCAAGAAAGTCCCATGCTGACTCAAATAGATTAAAAAAGCGATTCAAACATTTTTCAAGAGTCATCGTATTTCTGTGTTTAGTATAAGTTCGTCATTTTCACTTTAAAGTTGCTCAAATAATCTGTCATTTAATAAATTGCTTCTCATCTTGTTGGCTGATCTAAGATTTTTTTAAGATTGTTTGCAAACAAGTGCTGACGATGAATAACACAATGTACAGCGAGTACATTTAGTACTGCTTGTTTTAAATCCGCCATGAAACCTTTATGGCGCCCCTTCATTGCTGGAGCACCATCCGTAGCAACTGATAAAATATTTGGAATAGAAATTTCTTTTTCTTAAAAAACAAACATGCAAGGTATTAAATATGAATTCTCCTTTTGTATTAGTTTCCAAATTTTTTGCAAACAAAAACTCTTGACAATTTTTTTCTTGTTTTCTCAATCGGACATAAGCCAAGAGTATTGCTTCGTTATTTGGTAAAGTTGATTCATCGAATTGAATGGGAAGTTTGGAAGTTTTCAAGTAATCACATAATGATATTTCAACTTCTTTAGCCATTTCATATTTCTGATAGTCTTATGATGAAGAACAATTTCGATTACCTTAATTCCTCACCAATTGTGTGTGTTAGGATTTTGCTATTAATAATAAAATATTATATAAAACAGGAAGTCCATCATCTTCTTGTTTAGAACACGATGCAAAAAAGTTGTAGTTGTAGTTGCTTGTTATAGGATAAATTTTAGCCTTTTTTATCAGCATGTATTTTATTCAAAAGTTCTTAGAGCTTAGAAGGCTTTATGACTTTTTTAAAAACATTTTTGGCAACACATAGGTACTAATTGTGGTGATTGCGTAAATTCATACTTCTATTACTCAATATTGTACTGCCGACATTTCTTCTTAGTTTCAGACATTTTGGAATTCACAATTTGTTACAATTTCTATACATTAACTTTTCAACCAGTAATTCAAATCAAATCAAAGTTATACAACTAATGACTATAATGATGTTATTACTTTATATGTATGGATTGCTGACAAAGTACACAAAAACAATAAGACATTAGAATAGCTCATCCCCGCCTTTTAAAGATTTGATTTGGAGCACGAAACAACTTGTGCGCTTTTGTTTGTTTGCGGTGCCCCGGTGCACTTGGTCTGCAAACAGGTTGTTACAAGTTTTCGTATTTTTGTCAAAACATGCTTCATTGCGTAAATTACGTCTTTGTTTATAATTAATGTTTATTTAAATGTTTTAATATTTATTTACGTTATAATAATAAGATAAACATTTTAGACGGCTAGATAAAATGTTTTTTCATAAAAAAAACATTTTTGGGAACCTAAAGGTGTTTTTTTGTAAGATGATTTTTTTGTAACCGCAGTAACGTCACAGTTCACGTGATTTCTGTTGTTTAAAAACAGTAACTACAGTGCTACCAAGCTTACAAAAACCGCGAAAAATATGCGGATTAGTTTAAACAACAAATTTACAAAGTTATGATTATAGAGAGAAATAAAACAATAATACTGAGAAAATGACTGTCAGGAAAATATACGAAATAAACGAATAAAAAAAATTAACAACAGAACAATCAAGTTACAACTAACAAATAGAAAATTTTAAATTATGATTAAAGACTTCTGAAAAATTTTAGAAATTAAAAAAAATATTTTTTTATTTTTTTTTGTCTAAACAAATGCAAACACAAAGTATTACAGTAAGCATTTGAAAGCAGGTAACACAAAAATGTTGTAAACAAAAAAAATATACAAAAGTTAAGTTGTTTTAAAAATAAAAGAGAAAAAAGATCAACAAGCATTTCTTAAAACATTATATGGTTTTTATACCCAATTGAAAAAAGGTGCTTGTGAATTTCTTTGTTAATCAAAAACTATATATATTGATTTACAAGTTTAAAAAAACTGGTGTGTTCACCACACGACTTTTGTATAAAGAATGATGAAGGCAAGTCTACCTATTTTTATATTTTTATTTTTTATTTCTTATTCTATTTATGAATTTTATGGGCAAAACGCCCAATTTACAATAATATTAAACAATTAATTTAATAGTGTACGACAGTTATTAATTAACCATTAACTATAAACACATAACTACAGACAGGAAAGTACATAATAAATTAAAAATACTGAAATTTGAAGAAGAGTTCTACATCGTAACACAACAAACAAGCAAAAGAGACAATAATTTATGGAAAAATTAAAAAATAGAAATTTTTTGTTGAAGGGGCGAGAAATATATCATAATCGATGCTAGGCAATTTTATACTTTCTAGGAATACGGCATATCGGAGAATGGTAACTATAATTATTTTTCTTATATTCAATATTGAAAGACTTTATATTACGTCTGTTATATTTAGGAACATTGAAATTTATTTTACTTAGTAAGTGAGAACAATCAATATTATTAGAAACTATGTTGTATAAAAATAAAATATCATTGAATTCTCTCCTCGACCTTAATTTCCTTAATCCTAGATATTGCTTAATTTCATCATATTCCCCTATCACAAGATTTTGACTTAATTAATATTGACAAAAACGTAGAAACTTATTTTGAACTTTTTTAATTTGGTAACATTGGGACTTATTGTGAAGACACCACACAAGACAACCATATTCAAGGACAGGACGGACTAAAGCACAATACAACACCTTAAACGTATTTACGTCTACAAAATGACTGGACGCTCTAAACACAAATCTTAATACTCTACTGGCCTTAATTACTATATTATTGACATGGTTACTGACAGACAAATCACATGTAATCGTAACTCTTAGATCTACAATGGTATCAACACTCTTAAGCCTAACATTAAACAGATCAAAATTGATTTCAGATTTTCTCTTTTTCCCAATAAAAGAAACATGGTACTGTTTATCTAAATTTAAATCAAGTTTATTAGCAGTACACCACAATGCCACCGTTTTTAAGTCACTTTTCATCGATTCCACGTCACTTTCACTCCTTATAACACTAAAAACTTTTAGGTAGTCAGCAAACAACAAGTATTTAGCATAGCAGAATTTATAACCAATGTCATTTACAAAGATATTGAAAAGTAAAGGGTCCAAATGGGATCCTTGAGGTACACCTGAAGTAGCAATAAAATCGTCGGACAAAAATCTGAAAAAGATTTTACTTTTAATCGCCTGTCACTCAAATAATAACTGAACCAATGCAGTAGAGAGCCACTTATACCATAATATTCCAGTTTAGCAATAAGTATAGTATGGTTAACCTTATCAAACGCCTTACTGAAGTCCGTGTATACAGACTCTACATCAGCTCTTACCTCGAAAGTACCTAGGATATGTTGAGTGTAGATCACAAGGTTGGTAGAAATTGAGCGGCCTTTGACGAAACTGTGCTGATTTTCCACAATTATACTTTTCATGAGTGAGCATAATTTCTCTTGTAGTAATTTTTCAAGAAGTTTAGGTATGGCAGAAAGTATAGTAATGGGACGATAATTTGTTACTACATTTTTATTACCACTCTTATGAATTAGTCGAATGAAGGCTGATTTCCACCACTCAAGGAAGACTCCCGATTTTAAAGACCAGTTGAAGAGTATTTGAAGTGTATAACTTAAGACCATTCTGCAATTTGTTAGCACAATTGTAGATACTTCATCAGGACCCATCGGCTTCTTATAAGTTAATTCACATTGCCAACATGTGCCAATATCTCCAAAAGCAAAACAAAGATCTAATAAGGTTCTTCTAATATTCCTGACAAAATTTATTTGCTGTAAACCCAGACCAGCCATACCACATATAAATACGTTACTTGTACGGTCAATAGCTTCAGTAGGATCAGGTAGGCCTATGTCCATGCTCCAATTTATCTTAGGTAAGTTAAAATCGCCAACAACAACTGTATCACAGTTCGGGTGCGCACAAGTAATTCTAAGTTCAGATAAAAATATCTCATATACATTAATTGCCGAATTCGGAGGTATATACACAGCACAGATTATTATGCCAGCCTTTTTTTAAGGTTATGTTGTCATAAAACTACTTTGAAGTTATATGTACACGTTTGCATTGACTTCTTATCATGCTATAATTTTTTTGATGTTTATCTCCAGGATTTCATCAAGATACAACCGAAATATAACAAATTGAGCTTATGTTGTCATATGGACTAACGCTATTGTTTTCCCTATCAATAAATCAGTAAAAATCATTATTTTGCTTTTCCCTTAATATATGGAATTTTTTTCTAAAAAAAATTGTCGCAAGCAGGATTGAAACCTAGATTATATTTGTGAATTTATTTTAAATTATAAATAAAATATTTAATAATGTTAGAAAATTTCTTTATTGGATTAAATTGTTAGAAAGAATTATCTCTATATTCCAAGAATTTACATAGGTATAAAATTATATAAGAAAAACTGTTATAAAATGGCGGATCTTTTGATAGAACCGCCATAATATAAAAACACAAAACTTCAAGTTACTCGGACTTTTGGTTCGAGAGTGATCGTGGGTACATCGTTACACACAAAAACCCAATTTTTTTGGTCAAAAATACATTTTTCTGATTCAGGAGCCCTTGAAACGTAAAGTTCAACAAAAAAAATTTTTTGAAAAAATATTGCGATCGCTATACTTACTTTATAGAAAAGTAAAAATTAAACGAGTAAGCCTCGCTCACTTAAGCTCACGGAAAAAGTGAAACTGCTTTGCTAATTAGATCCTTTTATGTTTATTTATTAATAAAAAAATAAATGGTTTACTCATCAATTAAATTAATTGAAAATTAAAGAAATTTTCAAAACAACGCTTCACAAACAAGTGGATAGTTACAACGAAACTAAAAGTTAGAATAGCTCATATCAATATAAACGTTAGTAAGTAGTTAGTAAGTAGTAAAAAAGCATAGTTTTTTACGACTGTGCTGCCCTCTTGGTCGTTACGGTGCAACTTACCAAAATATCAGATTTCAGCCTTCCTCCCATTCCTTTCTTTTTCTTTCTCTCCTCCCCATCAGATACTTAGGAACCTGGACACTATATTCCCATACCTTACATTGTACTTTCCTTCCCTTATCTTTCCTTCTCTCTCTTGCATTTGCGACTCTTTATCTCTTCCTACTATCTTCTCCGTATTTAACCTCCCTTCTTCTATCCTTCTTTCCACCTCTTCTCTTGCGAAACCTCCTCGTTGGTAGTACAGTTTCTTTTCTTCCTGCTCATATATATTTTTACTATCTTTTACCGTCCTCCAGCAACATTGCAAAATTTTAAATTCTCTCTTTACCTTCATTTTTTCTTCATAACCCATCGCCCTTTTCCCTGCTTCTATTCTAATCTTCTCTAACTTCCCCTCCTCTTTTATTATGTACCCTGGCTTCTCCCTGTTTAAACCTAGTATCCATTTCCAATATTTTATCTGCACCCTTTCCAATAGGTTCCACTCTTTCCAAACCCATACCTCCACCCCGTACATCATCACACTTTTAATCAATTTTTCGAACAGCCATCTTCTCTTCTCGATCTCCTTCTTAAATACTCTTTCCCCTAAACTCCATACCTGCCTTAATACCCTGTTACCCATCTTTGCTAACTCCCTTATATGCGCATTATCTTTATTATTATATATCCTAAATATGTCACCTCATTCACTGCCTCTATCTTCTGTTGTCCCCAACTTAACTTCTCCTTTTTCTTCCTTCCTCTCCCTTTTTGAAAAACTACCATCTTAGACTTTCTTACATTTAAACCCAAGTCTTTCCTTTCCAGGTACCTCTTTATCGTATTTATCATGCCTTTCATCTCCAACTCATTTTTTGCCACCATGACCATATCGTCTGCATATGCCAACACCCACACTTTAATCCCTCCCTCCATGACCACCCTGTCCCCTATATACAGTGCAAATAAATAGGGCAAAGAGGACACCCCCGCCTTAGCCCCTTTCTCGTCCAAAACACTTCACTAACACTATCCCCTAATTTTACCCTATTCTTAGTCTTTTTATATATCCCTTCTAGTTTTCTCACTAGTTGTTTTTCTATTCCCTTTTTCCTTAACACCTTTCATAGCTTTTCCCTATTTACATTATCAAACGCAGCTTTTATGTCCATAAAGAACGCGTAAACTTTACCCTTTTTCTTATCTAGCTCTCCATTCACTAACTGTTTCAATATATAAACATTGTCTATTGCCCTTCTTCCCACTCTAAATCTAATCTGCCAATCTGGTAATAGACTTTTTTTTTCCACTTCCTTCTCCAACCTCCTTTGTATAATCATGGCATACAGTTTATAACTTACATTAGTGACACTAATCCCTCTATAATTCTTTACACCCTTCCTATCCCCTCCCTTATAAACTGGCAGAATTAAATTTTCTTTGCAACTCCTAGGCAATTCCTCCCCTTTCCATATTGTATTACAAATTGTTCTTATATTTCCTCTCCCCTACATATTTCCATGGCTCTCCTTGCGTACCGTCCGTTCCTGCCGTCTTTCTTAATTTTAGTCTATTTATTGCTTTCTCTATTTCCTCTTTCGTTATCTCCCACTCTTCCTGTATTGTATTTACCCCTTGCAATATTACCTGCCCCGGTCCTTCCATTGTTCCCTCCAAACGCTCCATACAATAACCCAACCACACCTTTATATCCGTTAAACCTCCTCTCTTCTTCCCTCTTTTTCTCTCTTTGTTTAGAAATTCCCACACTTCTTCTTCTTTCTTTATTTCTTTTACTTGTTTTTCTATTTCCTCTTTATATGACACCTTTCTCTCAAAACATACATTTTTAAAATTCACTTTCTTCTCCTTATACTCCTGTACATCTATTATACCTTTCTTTCATCTTCTTCTAGCATTTCTCATCTCTGTTTTTGCCTCTCTACATTCTCTATTCCACCACCTATTTTCGTTCTTCTTTTTTCCTTGTTTTCTCTCAAACCTTTTCGTTTCTACTGCCTTCTCCATTTCTGCAGTCAACTCCTTTAGTCCTTCTTCCCACCCTACATCTTCCCAAATCATTTGCTTCAACTACATCTTATATCTTTCTATGCTTTCCTCAGTCCACACCTTTTTTACTTCCCATCCCCTCTGTTCCTTCTTATTTCCTTGCTCTTTTCCTTTTAAAATCACTTCCAGTGGCTGATGAATCGATTCCTCTTCATCCTCCACTTTAAACCTTTCTATGTCCTCCCACATCTCCCCACTCACTATCACGTAATTGATCACCGATTTCCCCCTCCCTCCCATATAAGTGTAGTCACCCCTGTCCTCCTCCTCTATATTTCCATTAAGAATTGACCACCCTTTTTCCTCACATATCTTCACTAACATTTCCCATTCCTATTAACTGTCTTATCCATGCTATCTCTTCTCTTTACTTTTCCTCCTAAAATCACTCCTCCCTTTTCCCCTGTTCTCGCGTTAAAATCACCCTCTATAATAATCTTTTCTTTTTCCTCCCCCTGTACAATTTTCTCAATCTGTTCACTTATCAACTTCATATCCCGCCCATAAACTGTTAACACTATATATTTTTCCTTTCCTTCTCTGACCACATAATTTTTTACGATACCTTTCCCTTGCTTCTTGTCTCCCTCCTCTTCTTCCACCGACCAGTTTCTTTTTATACCTGTTAGTATACCTCCCCTTGACCTACCTTTACTTTCTTTTCTAGTTGCAAATTCCACCTTACAATTATAGCCCTCTGGTAATTTTTCCTTCCATACTTCCCAGTCTTTTTCCTTCAACCATGTTTCCGACATTCTCATCATATCAAAACCCTCTACGTATCTCCAGAAATTCTCTCCTTTATTTTTTATATCTGCCACATTCCAAAACAATAATTTCATTTGATTCTTCTTTTCCATCTCTTTTTCTTTAAAACTTGCTAAGCCAACATCATTTTATCCATCCTTCCCTCCCCCAACTCTTAGTTTTTTGCTCCCTTCTTCACTAGAGTTCCTCTCTCCTCATCCCAAAACCTTTCTTCACCTTCCACCCACACTTTCAAAAATCCTATTTTAATACTTTTCCCCTCTCCCTTCATCTTACTCGCGTCATATCTTATCTTCTTTTGTATTTCTATTTCCTTTCTCGTCATGTCATCGTCTAAATAAATGTTCGTCCCTCTTAACCTTCTTTTTTGCTTCTATACATCTAACTTATCCTCAAATGTACCCTTCCTTACTAACATTACACGCTCTGCTAGCTTTCTAGTTTCTACCACTGTTTTCTCTATATTTAAATCCTTCTTCATCCAATTTTCCACTTGCTCCTTTTGCTCCTTTGAACTGATTTTTAGATAAAAACCGTTATAACTTCAAGTGTCTTTGATGCTTAGAAGTACTTTATAAATTAAAGAATATGTGGATATTTTTGCATATAAATAATTTTGTTACAAAATTACGGTTTATGTAGCAAAAAACTTTAAGTTCCATGTATAGTCACTGCAAAGGACTTTCTAGAAAAAGTTCCTAATGCCAGTTTTCTGTTAATGAAGATGGTGTTGGCAATTGCGTTGCATCAAACATGTCCGACGAAAAAATTACGTTTGCTAACAGTAAATGATGTAGAAGATTGCGGAAATATTTTGGTTATAAACAACATTGCTACTACGAATGAACGATTCAAGTTTATTAAAAAATCAAGTAAATTGCAAAAAAAACACTTTGAGTTCAATAGTTTTTGAGACCCTTCCGCTTTAAAGAAACAACTAAAATTTAATGCTATTTTGAAAAAGCAAAAACGACTTGGTCTAGACTTTTCATAAACCGGAGTATCACAAAATTACGTTTATTAATTTACTATAAAGGCATTTTAAAGTTTTGAATCCATAGGTAAAGGGGTAGACGCTCGATAACGTGAAATAATTTGAAATCATTTAAGTTCTTTATATTATTGAAATGGTTACATTAGCGAGCATCATTTTATTAATAAACAAATTACCAAAAAAACATAAATAATCCGAAATAACACAATAAAACAACAAAACATTTTAATATCAATAAGCGAGCAGTAATACAAATTTTGAATAAGAAGAAAATTAAGCTGCCATTTTAATTTGCTCCGTCTTTCATTGTTGTAAATGTAGTGTTGTAATCGTCATTTAAAGAAAAGTCCGTAATATGTAAAGTTTCTTCTTTACAATCTTGTTTTATGGCTACGTTATTTTTTTAAGTTGTTACGTGGTTTTTCTTGTAACTTAAAAAGGCGACGACTAACTCAGATGTTGTAGCGATTGAGTCGTAAGTTTCGTAGTGCTAAATTATAAAATAAATTTTTAAAAATCGCGAAAACAAAAAATACTGTTGGAAGGCACCGTTTAAATCTACCCGCAGCTGAAATAAAACAAATGACAAAACAGAAATGGCAGCACGGAGTATATTAGTTTTATTACAGACAGCAGTTCACGTTAGAAAAAGATACAAAATTTGATGTATACAAATTTATTCAAACTCTATCACGTAGGTTGATATCACAGACAAAATACTAAATAAGCTTTTGACTAAACAACACGTCTTAAAACAAAGTGACCTTGTCGGCCTAACTTTTAAATTCAGAATAAAAACGAATTTACTTCATGAATAAAATACAACAATACGAATCTTTAAGATTGTATAATTTATTGTGTTAATGTACGTACAACGACTAACCACCAAAACATTAAGAATTAAAATAAGAAGTATATATAAAATCTTAAGCTATCGCGGTTGTTATGTTTATGATTACAAACGACTTTTAGCTTAGACCGCGTTGTAGTAAAACACCTAGACTTAGGCTTGGTCATAGTCTCTTCTTGAGAGCCAAAACAAGAAGTAGAACGTAGCCTTTGCCGTATTGTCGTTCGTGAACCCAAACATAGATTGTTTGGGTTCTTTCGTGAATCCAAACTTAGTTTGTTTGGGTTCACAAATATGGCAAAGGCCAAGTTCTACTTCTTGTTTCGGTTCTCAAGAAGAAACTGGTCATAGTCATAGCCTAAGTCTGGGTGCTTTACTACGACGCGGTCTAAGCCGAAAGTCGGTTATAATCATAAGAAGTATATAACTTAAAATTAGTTTTCTTCAAAGCATTCGACTAGCTAGTGGCACTTTTTCAGCATTTTCTAAAACATAATTAACATTTAAGACTTACATACGGTGTTATCACAAACAAACCCATTTAATTCATGCGATCACTGAAAATAAGCGAAAGCACAGAGTTTCATTGAAATTAACTTCTTAATTTCGGTAATTGTATTCTCTAATACGGTAATAATTGCATACAACCCCTCGAAGGTGTAGATAATGTTAACTACAGTGACGTGACGCTATCGTAAAAATTTTCACAATTGCAACATTTGTTTATTATCTTCACAGACAAAGAACACGTGTGAAAGTGTGGAAACCAGCTACAGACAATTACGGAGAAATTAAATTAAGCCTCAAACATAAAAAACAAATGCATGCGTCAAATACAAACTTTTACTGAAATTGCAACCATTCCATGTTTGCATGGATTTAAATAGTAAATAATGAAAGCCTTGTTGCGCATACACAACGCTAGATGTCTGCGTTATTCAAACTTTACCGAAAGAATAAAATTGTATTTAAAATTTAACATTTTAATCCTACCCAATTCAATTAAAAGTGGGCGTTCTGCGAATAAACTCTATACAGGGGACAAACATCATACTAAAACACTTTTAACATAACAACGTACGTCTTTGTTTTTCTGGTTTTACTTTCTTTGGTTTTTGCAATGCGATATACGATTACAATCATTGCGTTAAATGTTAGTCTGCACATCACGTTTTCAAAAAATTTTCGTTTTGTGTATACAATTTAATATGGTTAAGCATTTAATAATTATTCAATGTGTTGCATTCACAAAATTAATTTGGTTCACGTTAGTCCGATGTTTTTAGGAAAAAGTCGAAGCTATTATAGACAGTCAAGTCTTACACTGAAGCCATTTAGCCTGTGATGATTAAAACGTTTATGTAAGTTAAAGTTTCGGCCGGTAGATGTGTCCCGGGTGATGCGCATATTACAAAAAACCCTATGATTTGGTATTTATAATTTGGTTAGGTTTGTGATTAATTTGGAAATTGTCGTACGTTATGTTTATGTAACATTATGGTAATAGATATGTACGAATAAGAGATCAATGAGAGTAAAAAAACGAAAATTGGTAGCTTTAATACGCATTACAAAAATTACGCAATAGTAAGTAATCTTTTAAATAAGATTTTTTTAATTAAAATTTATTATCATTATTATTATATTAAGATTCTTATTAAGTTAATATTATTGTTAGGTTTCAATATTTACTGTCTTAATAGAAAAATGTGGTAGCGTTTAATTTTAAATTTATGTTAGTTTTCAAATCAAAAATAAAATGTTAAAAATACGATAGAATTCCTAAAATTTCACTTATATATTTGTAAATAAATTGTTTTACTTTACTTGTTTACTTAAACTTGTTGCGTGTGTATTTTGTCACGCGCCATTTTTGGTATTAGTCCCCACCAACGTGCGCCAAAATCAAAACTCAAAAATAACTCTAAAAGCTAAGGAAGCTTTAACAGCCCATATTCTATATTATTTATTTTGTTTTTTAATAGTAACAAATTAGGTAAGCTAGGCTTGTATCGTTTAATAATTTATTTTTTATTTTGCATTAAATTTTCTTATACGTTATAAATCGTTGCTTGCTCATTTTTTATATTGTGTGCGGTGTTTTTTTTTTTGTAATTTTTGGCCCAGATTCTATATTAAAGCTATCAAATAATAACTACAATAAGTAAGACTAGCACAAATATGCGGTTTAAGCAGTGTAAAAAAAAAATACGGGACAACGCAGTAGTAGCGGAGGCGGCTGCAAGTCATGAACCCCGTCGTCTATTAATTAAGGATAGCAGTAATGTAAAATTT
Organism: Aquatica leii; assembly: GCA_035610365.1. Classification (NCBI taxonomy): domain Eukaryota; kingdom Metazoa; phylum Arthropoda; class Insecta; order Coleoptera; family Lampyridae; genus Aquatica; species Aquatica leii. The sequence goes on along the minus strand of CM069436.1, from coordinate 103,436,546 downwards.
CTCATCGATACTAGATCAAACCTTAGCATACTACCTGCTACGCTGAAAGTTGTCACCACAACTACTAATTTCAATCTGCAAGCAGCAAATGCTTCAAAATAAGTGTGTTCGGGTACAAGACAATGACAATCAAATTTGGTTTAAGACTTAATTCTAGGTAGACATTTTTAATAGCTAAAGTGACAGATGCCATTATTGAGGCAGATTTTTTAGCACATTTCAACAAAAATTTAGTTTTAGCAAACAAGAAACTTATAGACAATAATACCTTGCTAGGAGTGCAGTCTAAGTGCAAACAGTCTGCAGTAACTCAACTAAAAGCTATTTCCAAATGTGTTTTCGGAACACAACAGCTAAAATTTCTAAGAATACACATCACTCTAGAAGGAATCAAACCTCTTCTAAAAAAGGTGCAAATAATTATGGATTTAACATTACCAGCAACAAGCAAATTTAGGGTATGACCAATTACTACTAGAGCTGGTTACCTAATGCAGCTAAAACACAACTATTATTGTATGATATTCTAAAAGGAATTTTTAGAAAACGCATACAATTATAGTGGAATGATACTGCAATTAAACTTTTCAAGAAAAGTAAGCAAGACTTAATTAAGTATTAATTAAACAGTATTGGAATATCCAGATCCACAGAAAAGGCAAAACTAATTTCGTTCTTTTCAATAAAATTGTCAGCTACAAAAAAGAAGTATAGCACCTATGATAAAGAACTATTAGCGATCTACAAAGGTATACAACATCTTAATCGCTTCCAAGAATGACGTGAATTTACTGTATACACAGGCCATTAACTTTTGCGTTTAAGCAAAAACTGGATAAGTGTTCATCCTGGCAATGCAAATAATTATATTACATATTCCAGTACACAACCGACACTTAGTATATTAAGGGGTCTGACAATATCGCAGCAAACCATATGTCACGCATCCAAGCGATGACAAGAGTTCAGGTTAACGCTGAATCACTGGCACAAGCACAAGCCAAAAATGTCGAATTACAAATATTACAACAAGATGGCAAATACCAATTTTTAAGACTTTCAGTTCTGAATTCTGAACATAAACTTTGGTATGAAGTTACTGAACAGAGGAGTCGCATTTACATAACTAAAAAGTATCGTTGCAACATAATACAAAATCAACAAACACACAAAGCACTACTAGGAACGTTTTCAGCACCCGATGTTGGTTTATAGACATTGTGGGGCCCTGCCAATGGGTGAACGGCAGCAGTATCTGTTGACAATAGCAATACCTCTAGTGGAAAAGACTGCAGAAACCTGTGCATACCAACTGATCAAAGAGTTCAGTTCTAATTAGTTTTGTTACAGAAATTGCAAAACATCACAGCTATGTGTAGAAACAGAACAACGTCGTATCTCCCACAAAGTAATGGGTTAGTGGAACGATTCCCTAGATAGCTAAAACAAGCATTAAAATGTCACCAGTGCAATTGGACAAAGGAATTACCATTAATAATGTTAGCGATACCCAATACCATTAAAGAAGATCTAGGTGCTGCACCAGCAAAATTAGTTTACAACACGGCGGCTACCAGGTCTGATGATCGAAAAACGTTTAACTACAGAACCTACTAACAACTATTTAGTTCACTTAAAAAATCAGATGAAGCCACTACGCTACCAACAGTTTAGTGGATATTATAAGGACATTTGTGCCGAGGAACCTGGAAACATCAGAATTTGTGGTTTTGGGGATAGATCGATTACAAAAACATCTTCAACATCCATATGATGCACCATTTAAATTGATATCGCGTAAAGACAAAGTGTAGAAAATACTAGTGCGAGGTGTCAAACAAACAATTTCAATTGAACCACAAGATAACAGTAAAATTGGTGAATCTGTAACTTCAAATAATACACACGAAAATTTGGGAAAAGCTGGAAACCAAGCAACTCACACAAAAAGTGGAAGAACAGTAAAATTTTCAAGCATATACAAAGACATGGTCATGATTCGACATATAAGTTAGTGGCATGAAAAGTTATTTTCTGTTACCAATAGCGTTCGAATTCCTTAAGAAATTTATTAGAATGTGTAAATGCTCTCTCGCATCGCACAATATCACCTTTAATGCTATTTTCACCCGCAAGAGATGAAAGAGCATAAATAGAATAAAGAATATAAAAATCACCCTATACCGTTGTAAACTTAGGCTAATAAGGTTACAGTAGTATGAAAAACATGTGTTACAATTCATTTCTGTAACGGTCGTATACAAACTTACTCGCATTACAATTGTCGTCATTGTAACATTTGTTTTACAATATACTATTTTCTATTTCACGTATAGTAAAATTATTTTTTGCAATGTTCTTTTGTAAAAGTGCGTAATATAAAGGTTGGTAACACTAGCTGTCAGATATATGTATTGACGTTAGTCAATGTTAAATTTATTAGAATAGTAATAAGAATGTCAAGTAATTTTAAATTTGAAATTAGAAAGTAGGCAGATACTTAGCACTGTTATCAGTCATAACATATAAAAAATTGATAGGACATATGTGACAATTAGTATCAACAAATAATGCAAATTAAAACAAAATAGCAAAAGTAGTATAAAATAATTATTTGTATCACTAGTCCAGAAAGTGCTATTTTGCGAGTATAAGCATATACATACAAAAAGCAAATACTCCCAAAATACTTTTAGGACGTGTGATTTTTTGTGCTGACCTTTATAGTATAATTTAATTAAAAGCAGTTATTTAAGTATTGATTTTTAATAAAATTTAACAACATATGTTGATAAAACTGAAACCTGTAATGACGAAATACAATTGTTTTTGAAATGAATTTGACAATTACATAATATTATTACAATTTAACTTATATGAAAATAAATAAAACCTTTGTTGTTTTTAGCAGTTGTAAGATATAAACAAATTTGTTATATTTGTTTAAATAAACTTTGTTAGTGCTACTCTAAACAATAACAGATGTTAATTAATGATTACTAGTGCCAACTTTTAGTTATAAAATTCTACTACACTTTACCGGCCTAGGCCGGAAAAGTAAAATTTCCGGCCGATTATGATGCCTGTAAAATACGTCAAAACGGACAAAAGCACAAAAAAAACATTGCATTACAATTATTGTCATTGTAACACTCGTTTTATAACATATTTTTATTATTTGGTTTTTGTGTTCTATTCTTTCAATTTAAATTAGAAACATTTTTTTTTCTTAATTTACAAATGCCAATTTAAAATCTCGGCAAAAACAATTAAGTTAAACAAATTTAAATAACAAAAGTATCTAAGTTTAGTAAGAAATCAATAAACAAGAAAACGTTAAATACTCAAAGTCTTTCTCGCAATTTTATAAGTCGCATTAAACAAAAATTAAATAAATAAACAATATTATCTACAAAAAGTTTGTTTGCGTTTATTGTATTTACAAAGTTTCTAAGGTTTTATTTTGTACAGTTTACGTTAGACGTTGATGTAGGTATGAGAAAAGCACACAACCGCGTTTAAAATTCGTTACGAAAATATGGGAAATAAAAACTATATTTTTTTGTTTTGTTATGTTATGTATTTTAGAATGCTTATTATTGCGATAATAAAATAATTTACGTTAAAAAAATTAACATTTAAAAATAGCATTTATTAATTATTTTTAATGTTTCATGTAAAGAAAATATATTTTTTTAAAGATGTTTATAATAAATTTAGTTTTTGTATTTGGTACTGTAACATTATTTCATTTAGTTTAAAATATTTGAAAAGTTTTTGGTAGACTGTGAGATATATGTATGCAATATTACGAACATTTCCAAGCGACTCTTAGAATAATAATCTTCTCATTTTGAATGCATACTTTAATCTTTCTATGCAAAGAAAAACTTTTCTAAAATAAACACGAGTTATGGAAAATGTATGTTTTTAAAAGTTTAATTATAAAACCAATTTTATTGTTTTGTTGGCTACGCAATAAAAGGTATTTCGACTAAAACAGAATATAAAATGTTGACGTAGGTACGTAATTTATATTAACTTTCATAATTGTTTGTGCAGAATACTTAAACCGACATACAGAATTACATGCATTGTAATTGTTTTGGTTTTTTATTTTAAGATAATTGCAAATTGTGCCATTGTGCTTTTTTAATTAAATTTTATTTGTTTTTATTTCGTTAGAAAAATAATATTACATTTTTGTGTTTGTTATTTAATTTATTGCCTTAAATTATTGTTACAATTTTGACAAATTTAAATTATAGACTAAATACTATATTACTATCAAAAAGAATTATTTTATAAAAACACATTTTGCAAATGACTTGGGTTTAACTCCTTTGTAAATAATGCCATAGAGCTAACGTAATTAAACATAACTAAGATAAACTATTTATGAAGAAATAAAATATTTATTGAATGTTTCTCGTATAGAAGAAAGAAACCTTGTTTGTATGGTTTACAGTAAATACATAAACAAGTTACATTAACCCAGTTACAAATACATCGCAATATGGTTGAATGTTCGGAGTTCAAGTTTGTAAACAGGCAATAAAAGGGCCACTATTTAAACAAATATTTTAGAGGGTAAACTAAATTTACGCATGAAACCGTAAATTTATAATACAAATACTTCTGCAAACAGATTACTAATTTTACATAAACTGTATTTCTATTCAATTGCCGCTTTTAAGTACGTAAATTAACATAGACAATTACAAATAGTACAAATGTAATCAGATTACACTAATTGATTATATTTTAAAAAATTAAACATCAAACAAAAAAGTTTTTGTTACATTGCAACAAAACTTTTATTCTTGTTACTATGAGATTTGTTTGTTTTTAAAATTTTAGTATAATTCAGTTTACAGTCTTTGTCTTTGATTATAAAAGATAAAAATAACATTATAAAACAACATTTTCTGCAAATATTTCACGAAACATGGAAAGATTAAGAGTTGATTTTGTTGTGAAACCAACAGCAGATGGAAAATCAAACACCATATGCATAAACTCGATAGATACAACTAACGGACAGATTTTTAGAATACCAGTCGAGTTCCAACCTGCAAACTTGCATCAATTTATTACAAATACTCAAAACTATGTCAAAGTAAGAAAATCAATAAATAAAAGGTATCAAAAAGGGAAAATATGTAAAAAGGATATAAAGGAAAACAGTAAGCCAGTTGCTTATTTTTCAAAAAAGATAACTGAAGCTCAAAAAAAGAAGAAGGCAATATATATATAGAATGTCTAGCAATAAAAGAAGCTGCGAAGTATTAGCAACACTGGCTTATGGGAAAAGAATTTATTGTATATTCAGATCATAAACCATTACAAAATATAAACATCAAGGTTAGAACTGACGAAGAACTAGGAGATTTGACATATTATTTATCCCAATGTAATTTTAAAATTAAATATAACTCAGGAAAAGTAAACCAAGAAACAGACTGTTTAAGCAAAAACCCAGTTCTAGAACCTCATGACAGTACTGAAGATTTTTTAAAATTTGTAAATTTAATAAACCTAGAAGATATAAAAAATAACCAGCAGACAAATCTTGACCTAGAAAAAGAAAAACTTACATTTGAAAATGAAATTTACTATAAAAAGATGAGAAGAAAAAAATCATATTATCAGAAGAACTGAGCAAAACTCTAATAAAGGGTGTCCACGATACTTACTGCCGCATTAGAAAAACACAGATGACAAATAAAATAACGCCATTCTACACAGCGAAGAACATCATTGCAAATATTAAACAAATTTGCGATGAATGCGAAGTTTGTATAAAAAACAAATCAAGGAGAAAGTCAAAATTTGGTTTAATGTCACATTTAGGTCCAGCAACACGTTCATTTCAAATTATACCTATTGATACCATTGGAGGCTTTGGAGGAACACGGTCAACAATGAAATACTTACACCTTTTGGTCAATCATTTTACAAGGTATGCTTATATTCTTACATCGAGAAATCAAAGTTCCAATGATTTTATTAAACTAATAGAAAGTGTAACACAAAATTACAATATTGAAATGGTGTTAACGGATCATTACCTTGGTATAAATTCTAAAAAAATTAAAGAATTTTTGAAAAATGAAAACATAAAAATAGTTTTTATTGCTGTAAATTCACCATTTTCGAATGAGCTCAATGAAAGACTAAATCAAACTTTAGTTAAAAAGATAAGATGTAAAATAAATGAAAGTGATAAAAAAATAGCATGGACTACCATTGCACATAAATGTGTAAAAAAAATACAATGAAACCGAGCATACAATTACAAAATTTGCTCCAAAATACCTTTTCGAAGGTGAAAATATTAATATTTTACCAATTGAATTGAAATTAAAATGCACAAAAGAAAATCTGGAAAGAGATAGGAAAATTGCTCTGGAGAACACAATAGAATCTCATTATTATAATAAAAAAATATTCGACCGATATAGAGAAGAATAATTGGAAGTGGGAGACAAAGTATACATGGAAAACAAGAATAAATTAAATAGGAAGAAAATGGATGAACTGACAATTGGACCATACAAAATTATGAAAAAATTTATAAAAATGCTTATTTGTTAAAAAGCGTATACATATCTGATTAACAAGTCGTTAATTTAGAAGGTGAAATCAAAGCGTGAATACAAGCAAAATAATTTTATAAAACTTTTGAAAAAAGCAACATTTTGAGCCAACGGATCTGTATCATTAAACAGTTTGTTGACACCGTTAATAAAAAAAATCAAAAACAACGTTATGATGCTTCATTCACTAAGAACAACACAATTCTTCTCAGAAATTTGATTACACTAACAATAAATACGAAATAACGGTATCACATAAGACGCAATTAATTTAATTTGTTATTCAAAGAAAGCACATACTTTCCAAGTTAATTCTTGAAGATAACGTATTTAGAGATATTGAAATAATATACCGCTTCGCAAGTCAGTCAAATTATTTAAATAAATAAGTAACACTGCAAAATTAAGATAAATATGCAGAACAGCTATTTTTAGGGTACAATCATAAAATTTTTCACTCTATAGAAGCCTATTCCAAAAATTCAGCTCAAAAATGCATACAAAATAAGTTATTGATCATGTATAGAAACAAACCTGAGAATAAATTGATTGAACCAAGATTATGATTACTATAAGCGGCGTTTTTTCTATGTATTAGCATGCGTTTGGATTTTTACTTTAGTAAAGTGATAACATTACCCAATTGAAAACATTATCCGTGATTCCAATAAGCGGCGAGCGCTGTAATAGTAATTCATACCAAAATTTAAATCATTAGTTCGGTTCTGAAATCCGAATATTTAAAGCATTGCCTTGTGTTTATTGCTAAAGAAACATCTAACGTGCTAACAAGCTTAAAAATCAAAATAAAAAATTAATTTAGCACATGTTGGTTGGCTTCCAGCTTGAAAAGAAAATTAAACAAAGTAAATGAAACAAACCACTTAACCGATTATAATTTTATAGAAACGTTTTCATGATTTCATTCATTCTATATTTTGTTTATAAACAGCAATTAAAGTGTACGCATTATTTTTGCAAACTCAGAGTTTTGAGAATTAAAACAAGTTAACTGATTTGCACTATGTTGGAACTAATAGCGTGTGTAAGTGGATTACTTGTACCGCCATCGTTTGCAATCTTTTAATAACCAAAAACGGTTTGAGGCTTTGCATTTAATTATTACCTTGTTTTTACTATCGCCATCTAACAAAAATAAAAATTCTGCTTCCATATAAAAGTATATCATTGTCTAACTATAATGCATATAAACAAGGATAATACTAGCATTCTAAAAATATATACGTACAATGTCATTGATGTATTTTAAAACCTTACAAATGTTTTGAAAATTTACATAACATCAGATAAATATTTTAATTCTAGATACAAAATGTAGAAAATATTGTTGACTGACATAAAATATATATTATAATTATATATAGAGCTAATATTTATGTTTAATCAGTATCTAACTTTTTTATGCTTATTTTATTTTTAACTGTACTTAGAAATTTACGTATTTATAAATATTAAACGTTTTTCTTAAACTTTTTTTTAATTTTTGCTAAAAACTTTAACACATTGTATAAGAAACGCAATTTAATTATTAAAAAATTACACAAGGAGAATATAACATCTGCGTTTGAAGTAAATTGAGAAACCAATTGCGTTATAACTAAAATAGTAATTTTGCTGCAAAGAAATTTTAGACAAGGTATTGTAATTCTGCTGTAAAATTACTAGTAATGCTATTAGATATTTATGATTTTAAAGGTCATCTTTTCCAAATATTTTGTGGCATTCTAAACGGATTTACACAAAGTACTTTTTAGTAAATTTCGTAGAATTCTTTGCAACATTGGAAAAGTATATTAATTAACTGCTTTTGGGTACTGAGGTCAGAAACAGTTATATAGATCCTGAAAAAGGATAAAGAAAGTTTTCTTTACTAATATGCATTAAGATTTCGGGTTTGCAGTTTGCGAAGTTTAAATTTTTATATATCGAGTTTTAGTGCAACGTAATTGTATAATCACGTAAGCGCTTATTAATTCTCTTATTTTTTATTTTAGCATCATGTTTCTTAAATATAAAAACGCAAAAAAATCTTTTGTAAATAATTTTTTTTAACGCAGCGAGTACACCCGAAATTTGATGTTTGTTTAGTTAACTGTTCAACGTTTAAAGAAAATCATTCAAGGAAATTTCAACGGTCATCACTTATAAGAAACATAAATTAAAGAAATGCTTTTATTTACGTAACTATGGTCAATAAATAATAAACAAAACATTTTAAAAATATTTAAGTAAATATATGGAATAAACAGTTTCTAAAATTTATTTGATAGTTATTCTTATTTTTAAATAGCAATCCCAAAAATACGCTTTTGGGCATTTTAAAAACTAATCATATTTGAAGTTTCTTGTAAATTCATTAATTCATAGTAGCCGGTAAAAAGTAAAACATTACAATATATAGTAGATGTTTTATTGAAGTGATTAAATAAATATTTAAAAAAAAATATGTTTTCATCGAGTTTCTTTATTAAAAAAATCAAACAATCGGTATATTTCATACAAATTAAAATAACTTTAATACATTTTAATGCATTTCATGATTATTATTATAAAACGTAAATTTTTTAATACAACTTGGTAGAGTAAATTTTAATTGTGTATTTTTTTCCGATGCCATCACAAGACGACATCCTAATGTAACGGATGTTACATACGTAAATCCGTTGCGTTATATTTGGCAACATTTAGAACATTTATGTAGTACCTATGTAATATGTGATGATAGTAATATGTAATTTTAAGATACAATTTTTTTGTGTACTTATTTTTTAAAGATGTTTAAAATGTATACAGCTTTATATTTATGTTTTATTCGTGATTTATAATTTTATTTTGTTAGTGTCATTTTTATAAATAAACGTGTTTTTAAGAACATCTGCAGTGTTTCAATACGGTTTAATAAAAATTGTACAATGCGTAGTAAAAAAAAATCAGAATAAATATTATTTGCAGACATACATATATGTAGTAGGCATATATTTTACAATTAATAGTGAGATACATCTAGAATAGAGTGAAAACCAATATTTCCCATGTATTGGAAACAAATATTACGTATATTTTGTGCTACTAGGGTAATTATTCTTTTAGTAAATACGTTATTAATAAACAAAAAAATTTACAATGATAACATTTTTTATTAAACATTGCTAACTCTTAAGTGGTACGGTGGGGTTCCAGTAAATCCTAGAATATAAGACAAAACCTGTAGTAGTTTTGTCAGATAGCAGGTGGTACTGTACGTTTACCTAATCTTCTATTAACAGTGTTTCTGTAGTTAACGGTAACGGGCACGGTTACTCCTCTCGAGGAGTTCAGACTAAATCACAAGGCAACTGGACGAGATCGGTATTTGCTGCTCTGTTAAACATTAAACGCGGGAACGAACGAATAAACGACTAAAAATACAAACAGTATATTATGTAAGCTTAGGATTGTATCGAAAGGCGGACGAGAATTTGACTCTGACAGCCACTTAGGATTAATATCAGAATTGTAATGTTGTAGGAATATTATATGTCTATGTTTTGCATGCTTTTTTATAAGCTGTAACTGATTTATATAGCCAAAATTGTTAAAATTTGTATGCAATTGTCGTCTGGAGCGAGCATCGACAGTTACGCTCAACGCACGGTGCTGTACTCCAGACTCCAGCCGAAATTTGTAAAACTGTCTGTTTTGTATTGAAAAGATTTTGTGTTTCTAAATTTATTTGCATGCACTACCTCTTGCATGCCCAATTATCCGCAAAATTTACCTTTCCAATTTTGGATTTATTTCATCTTTCAAATTCGAGTCAAATTTGCTAAATTTATAGTTAAAAATCTGATCTGGCCTCACACTAGTTAACTTGAATTTAATACACTGCTTAGCATAGCCGAAAACCGGAAAACTGAAAGGAGCGCTGTCTCGAGAATCGTCGCAGTTTCAACAAACCTTCTTCGAGCGCCTCCCGAAGCCGATACTGAAGGATAGTTAAGGCGTAGCGTGTAGCTGCGCTGAAAGAAAAACTGCAGCGAAGCTTATACAGACACTTTCGTTTGTTTAGGTTTCGACATTGAGGTTATAAAACTGCAAAATTGTAATCTGACAGATTCCCAAAAGATAGGTTAAGCTTTTGTTTATATAAATCTTAGATATATACAGTCATGCATGCAAAAAACCTGGATTTGTACATAAATAGGTAATTAATTTGTGTAAAGTCGATTTGGGAGGAGGTGTTATGCCGAAAGGCGGAGCACCGCTCTACAATCTACGATTGTGGTAAAATAAAATTGTATGTAGTTTGATACAAATCACGTGCTTACATTTTGTTTTGTTTTTTTATTGTTCGCCAAATTTGTTTGAATAAGCAAAAAAAAGTATTACAATAAGGTTAAAATATTGATTGTAAGATGGCTGTGTTCAAGCCACTAAATATGATGAGTTGCAGGATATAGTCGAAGACCTAGCTTTTTATGATTCTGATGTAGCGTAGAAAGTAATGCAGATACAAACAAATTTATTCCTAGCAACCGAGACTTTGTCGAAAGCTTTAGTGATATCTCAAAAAATAAATCTAAAAATGTGCGGATAGAAAATGATGGTGGACGGGAGCGTTCATATTTGGTTGAAAAATCATTCAACCAAAACGAAACAGTATAAAAACCCGTTTCTGGTCAATACCTTCTCTCCCGTGATCTGTTCCTGGTAGAAACCTTCTCTTTCACGGCATGATACCTGTGTTTACCTGAGATTAATATTTTGTGACTAAATGATTTGTACCTGGTTAACTCTTTCTTAAACCGATCGTGATTCTGCAAATTTGTTTAAAATAATTATCAAATGCCTGCTATCGTACTCACACCATATAACAAAAACCGGCTTTCAAACCATTCTACTCTCACAATTTTCGTATTTAATTTTTTCTGTCCTGTATAAAAACCTTTGTTTTGTCAAAACGCCTTTCCCCATTGTTGACCACAAGCTTCCGCATCATTTGATGATGCTATTTGCAATCGCAGAACCTCAATCATGTAAGTAATTAACAAATCGCTCACGCCAGGCTGGTGTAGAATTTGTTAAACGTGAACTAAATCTACTCTTTAGTTTCAAAGACACATTTTTAACCCTAAACGTAGTTGAGTTTAGTTTATTGATTGATTAGGCAAGCCAGGTTGGTTTAGTATGTTTTAGTACGTTTGACGCCGCTATGCTTTGATTTGGTTTTGGACCGGGTCTCTAAAATCAATAATTCGTTTTCAGAACGCTTACCTAAATTTAACTCATCGGAACCTTTATTTTGCCATTTCAGTAAATTTGTCATAATAACCTAATTAAATTCCACCGTATTTGATTTGTGGAAAGCATGGTTGTTAATAGATACCAGTAGTCAATTGTGGTAATTGAAACCCAGTTAACCTGATAGCAACACACGTGCACAACCTAGAAGCTTTTATTAATTATACCAAAACTATAAACTTTTATCAACGCAATGCAAATTAAACTGAATTATTTTTCAGCCTACCTGTGATTTAGCTTTTAGTTACATACCAAATAGAATAAACTGTACAATTTATTGTAACAAATACATCTTATCTTAGCAAATAAACTTATGTGACTTGTGTTCTAATTAATAATGCTTTGAATCCAACTCCTGGCGACTTGAGCTACTAGGGATTGTACAGTTTGAGATTTGATTGCATCGCTTTACAAGAAATTAATTAAATGATAGTTTAACTGCAGTGACGTAAATATAAGAACTAGTTATATTAAAAATTTAATTAATTAGAATCGCTGCAATTTTCATTTTTTGGATCTGCATCAAATCATCAAACTCGTTATCTTTCGGTGAACTATCTGGCCACACATCATCTAGGTTTGAAATTTCATTTTTTAAATATATAATATATTTATAGACTCTTTAAAGACTAGTTCAAAATGGGTTTTCTTATATAATGGAGATATGTAGGTATCGGTGGCAGCTGCTTATTCAGTTCACTTAAAAGAAACGTATGACAATCTAAAGTTGCTGTTGGAAAAAATTAAATATAAAGACTACAAATACAAATTTAAAAGTGTTATGTACGTTGTTGGGCCAGCAGGGTGGGTACACTAAAATGCCTTGCTTTATTTGTGAACAGTGGGACAGTAGAGCCAAAGTTCTGAATTAGACAAAGATACAATGGCCTTTGAAACACAATCTTACACCAAGATTTAAAAATTTTGTATATGAGACTTTAGTGAAACCAGAAAAAATACTTTTATCTGTATTTCATACCAAATTAGGTGTAATGAAGCAATTTGTAAAAGCACTGAATAAGGATAGAACCTGCTAATAGTACCTTTGCAGTAAATTTTTCTGATTTTCTTCTGACTTGAAGGTATTTTTATTAGTCCCCAAATTAGAAATTTGGTTTTGGACAGTCAGTTTGAAAAAACCATAATTGTTGCTGAAAGAAAGGCTTAGATTGCTTTTAAAAGTGTAAGTTTACGTTCACATCGCACGCCGATCCATGTGGGACCAAACCTAACGGCTATTAGTAAGTCGAAACGTTTTCTAACTTGCGAGCAATTTTGAAAATGATTGTCAAAATTTTGTAATGCAGAAAATTCATTAATTACAAAACCAATATAAAACACACCACATTAATTTGGCTAGATCAAAATATGGAAATCTTTAACGTTTACTTTCACAATTACAATAAATTTTTATGTATATGACACTCTATTAATATAGATATATATGTAAGAAATATTTTGAAAATGTTTTATAATTAATATATTTCTTAAGTACATTTTTTTAAACTTAATGCATCTAACATTCGGCTCGAAGCAGCTTCAAAACACAAACTAATCTGTCTTCTATGGTTCTGCTCCGCTTAGACTCCTTAGGATTCGCTTGGCTACGCTTAATGTGTAAACACTTATTACCTAAATTTAAATTTGTATTCATCCGCCGAATTTGCACCACTTGGGAGCGCTGAGCTAGACCTGAGGTATAAACGTACTAACTAATGAACTACTTTTTGAAAAATCACACATTACAAGGGTATGCAAAAATATGATAAAAAAAATTCACAATTTAGGATGTTATATAAAAATCCAAATTTATTGTTTGGAATGCCAACTTAATTCTTTTTCCTTGAACAAATGAAAGTTCCCTCAGGAGTACTAAGGAAGGTAAAATACAAACATGATGGCTGACTATTCTTGGTGTTTCAAGCAGAAACAATTCTAAATTTGTACATAAAAAAATATTTAAAAAAAACATTACTTGTGTATATTTTTTTTTCGAAAACATTGTACCTAATCTTATCAATTTTTTTAATTAAGTAGAATACAGTTATATACGTTCGTAAAATTCATTTTTTTTTGTTTTTTAAATTGTGTTACATCTGGATGTGATAAAAGCAATCTAAATCACAACAACACAGTTAGTCAACATGACCTACTAACTCCATCAAAAACGTTTAATATTGTAAAGTAGTTTACTATGTATACATTAACCCAGAGCTGCAACGGTATCTGTTATGCTGGTTTTCGTGTAACAAAAAAATGAAGCGTCGGCTAACACAGTTGTTCCCGGAGAGTGAGTCGTAGGCTTTGTGATGCTATATTATAAATTAAATCTAAAAAGGCGTCAAAACGATAAAATACTAGATTAGGGATATATAGTTTACCTGTACCCGCAGCTGGAAAAAAACAAATAACACGATAGAAATGATAACACTAAATATATATTTATATTATCACAGAACGTTGCAAACAATATTACATGGGTTGATATCACAGGTCAAGTATAAGTTACGCTTTTGACTGGGCAACACGTCGCACATCACCGCTACCCAATTGGACTAACTTTTACATTTAAACAAAGAATGACTTTACTTTCTTAAGTGAAATTACAAGAATACGAAAATCAATAGTCTATAGAATCAAAGCGCACCAGTTAAATAAGACAAAAAAAAGTTTTCAACATTAATTGTGATCACATCCTAGTATGTACGTATGGCCATTCTAACAATCGACCTGACAAACAAAGTAGTACTCATATAAAAAGAAAATGGAATATTTACAGTTGTGTATGATTCAGTAGAGGATTAGCTAATTCCGTACCAGTATGATCTAAAACGTAATATGAAATCTGACACAAAAACGTACATACGGCGTTATGACTAGTAAATCCTGCCTTTAATTTATATAAACATTTAAATACACGAATGCGCCGAGCTTCCCTCTAACTAACTTTGCACTTGTGTAAATATTTCTTCCAATTCCAAGATTGTATACACTCTTTGAACCTTAGCGACGTGACGTCACGGAAACTTTCCAATTACAACAGGTGTTTTATCAGCTCCACAGATAAGGAACATAGGTGGAGGGGTGGAGATTTGCTAAAGAATTAATTTAAACCCTCAATACAAAAAGAAGTTATCTAAGCACATACCCCAAATAAGCTTTCAGTCAGACACAAAATCCATTTGCATTATCAAGTGGAATCGCGTGAAACAACTTGATGATGAAAGCCTTGTTGGGCGCAGACACCGCCAAAAGGGAAGTCCGTGTTGCACAAGACGTTATCGGAAGAAGAATGAAAACCGCGCTATTGTTTGATACAATTATGTATTCTCGACTAACAATTGAAGTTTCATCTTTTTATTAGCCGCTCGTTACTACAAATCGTAACTGACGGTATTTTTTATGTTATTTTAAAATTTATGAAAAAGATGAAAACAGGCTTCTGCAAGTACAGCAAAAAACAAAAAATGGGAAAGGTCTTATTGGGTCAAAAGCTAAAGAAGAACTTTTGGATCATATTAGTAAAAATGTAAACGACAAATTTGATAACGAAACTTGTGATTAAAATGAATCCTCTAAAGAAGAGTATTTTACTGAGGAGAACATGTTATGGCCGGTGATTACTAAAAAAGAGTATTTTATAAGTCGTCATGGTAATACTAAACGATCAACAACATGTCGCAACTGCAATGTGCGAACTCGTCGCAAGAATTTAGTAACTCATCTGCTAGGGCAAAAGGGGAGCGCTAAATAGGTCAAATTTCCGCTTTAGTGTTTCTATCTGTTTATGAAAGTTATGATGATAGCGTATATTGTAAAAAATACAAATTTTAACATAGCTAAAAAAGTATGGGGATAACATGAAACACATCGTAAAACCCACGACGAAGCTGTGTTTGGACTTTTCTGCTTGGCAGGCGTGTTTCGAACTAATAGAAGATATTTAAAAGTTTTGTAGCGCACCGATAACTTAAGTGTAGACATTTTTGAAACGACAATGTTATTCAAACCGTTTATGTTAATTATCTCATTACTTCATTTTTACAAGAAACAGTCTAGAAATGAACGACGTCAAATAGACAAATTTGTTTGTATGAAGACAATACTTGAAACATTTGTTAAAAACTGTAATCATACTCGGAAAATATGTCACTATAGGGAAAAACTTAAAATTATTTTATGGTCATTGCTCATTCGGGCAATGCGTGCCAAATAAGCCGGCAAATTATGGCCTAAATGTAATTGCCATTGTGAACACTAGAACGTTTTACGTGTTGAATATAAATTTATATCTTTAAAAACAATTTGAACAACTGTTTTAAATTAGTTACAAACGCAAAAACAAACAGGAAATTTCTTTTGTATGTTTGCAAAATAGGCCAGATGAAAGTTCGCAGTTTGCTTTTCAATCCGACATAGCTATGGTATCTTATATCCCTCGAAAAGGAAAAATGTAATGTCTCATATTTTTACTATGACAGTTCAATTGATCCAAACTCTGGTGAAAGTCAAAAACTAGAAATAACAACTTTTTACAATTTTTTGTTTAAATTGATTAACCAAGACCTACTATTGTACCCGGACATTCTGGACTCATACCAAATAACGAAGACCGGCAAAAACCCTCACGGTATTGGGTTTAATTTTCTGTAGTAAATAAAAACCCCCCGTGACGTCAAAACGCCGTCCCTCATGTTGACCACAAGCTTTCGCTTCATCCAGTACTATTTACTATAACCGAGCCTCAGTCCGTTAATACATTGACAAATCATTCGAGCAAAGTTGGCGTTAGATTTGTTAAATGCAAACTATAGCACCGTTCTCAAGAGGATTTCAACCACACCATTTACATCTTATCACTTTCGTTTAGGAAAATTACTGTTTTTTTTAAAGGTTAGATGCGGATCGTAGGCCGTGTTTCTCTACCCACAAATCCATTGGACGGGCTGGCCGCATTCGACAGAATCCCGTAACACATAATTTCATTTAAGTTACTCATTATATAAGAGGATTCAAACACATATTTATTGTAATAATTACATTTTTAGTTTACAGAATAAATTTATCTTAATTGTGTTAAAATTAATGACCCTTTAAATCTAATGCCGAGACTGTGAACCACCGAGTTGTCAGAGGAACCTATTTTGTAGGATAAAGGAGACTCAACGGTGACTCGTCAAAAATGGCCTGGCATCAACCAACACGAGTATCTAAGAGTGATAGAGGGCCCTGCCGGGGACCTGCTGTCCGGTGCTCTATCAACTGTGTCAGTCTCTCGGATGCTTGGGAGCTAGCTTAGGCACAAGTTAAACGTCGAATTATTCCGTCGTGCGACGTTAATCTCTTAAAGAAAATGGTGTTTAGGCACTCTGTCTTGCCTCGATACACATTGCAACCTTCTATAACTGAACGAGCAAGAGCTGGTATTGAGGTGCTAAACTGGCCAGCCAAAATCGACCAGAAATAAAAAGTTAGAAAAAGCCGCTACGAGTTTTACGATGAACTGCCGATTTCCTAGTAAAAGACTGGGTCGCAAAACCTCCAGGTGGAGGGGGTACTGTAGTTTTTATTAGTTTAAATAGGGGGTGCTAGCCCATACCTGCCGGTGCGGTCGCAACTATGACTCTCTTCCAGAATAATAGAATAAACAACATTAGGATACTAATAAGCTAATAAGATAAGAAAGGATAAAATAACTTGTGCATACATTTCGGCAAGACCGAAAACTAACGAACAAAATGTAAGCAAATCTTAACATTGAGTGAATAGTATTAAGTTTTTTTTTATCTTTATGTAAACATACATTTGAAGTTTATAACTAACACAATTTACATATAGAACGACACAAACATAAAGTGATTCTTAACAGTGGCTTTTGGCATTCTTTTACTCAATGTTTAATACAAGTGCTATTGACGCTGTGTTTATATTTAATGTAAACTGAAATGACAAACAACTCAAAAAACGTTTTTTTCTCCAACAGTTGACCTTAGTTCTTATTACAGATGAATTCTCAAAATTAAGGATAATCTACGACTACTTAGAGAACTTAGGAAAAAAATAAATGCCGTCGAAGATGATTCACAATCAATATCTAAAAAGCAAATCACAGCTGGAAGATATGCCATATGCTTTCGAGCAAAAGATAAAAAATTTTGTCTAACAAGTATTTCTTGCGGAAGCTGGGTGTGTATGGAACATTCAGATCAAATATGTCGTCGACGACACCGCAAAACCACGTTTCCTAAATGCAATACCACGTGTCTGAAAACCAATTTAAACACGTGTGCAAAAACAAGTATCTAACACTTTCTTATAATGTGATTGTGAGTGAGCACTGATACATTGAGCCCAAATTTTAACTTGTAAGTATGTTATTTGTTATAAATGTTTTATTAAACAATAAGATTTTAAGCTACATTAGTCGCAACCGATTTTCGTCCTTTTTTGTAAATGTTCTTGGATAATATTGCTAAAATCATCCACTTTAATCAAGAATGCAGATACGTGTTTTTGCAAAATTGTTTTTTGTTTTTATTTTACAGATACGTGTTTTTGACAAGCCATTATTTCACTCAGAATTGCAGAAAATATTACAGAGTGAAGAGGTTTTCGAAGATCTCCTCACATTTGACAATACTGCAGAGTTAGAAGACAGCGTCGAAGAGTCATCAAACCTAATTCCTGAACCTTTAGCAGCAGAAGTAAATTGTTCGCCCCAGGAAAATGTCGATAAAACGATCAGTACGATAGAGACTGATAATATCTGCCATAGTGTTCTTCTGGTTGACAACAACCACAAATTTTGACTAAATAACGACAGTATTAATAGTAGTCAATCCGAAATAGTCGACAATGAAGAACCAAATATTTTAAATTCACATGGTAACTACTGCATGCTACTGAAAAAACTACTGAAGATAAAATAGCGAGTCCTTGGAAAGCGACGTAGAACCACTAGACTATTCAGAAAAAAAAGGATTTAAGTAAAAAAAATCGTAAACGTAAGGAAAAAGGCTTACAATATAAAACTTTAAGAAAAAGTAAAGACTCTGAGAAGTATGTTTATGAAGAAGAAAAAGGAGCGTGAAAGCTAAGACCAACCTGTCAGTCTGTGTTGTGCAAGAAGGCTAAAAATAAGTTTTGTGAATCTTAGTTCTTTTGTGAGAAAGAATATTTTTTCAAATTATTAGAAAATGTCCTGGGATGTTTGGGACATGAAAAAAGTGTCCGTTTCATCGTTAGTTAAGTCTGTGCCCACTGAACACCCAAAAGAAGCACACTCAAAAAGATTGCAGTCACTTGAATATTTTTTTAAAAAAACCGTGATAATCTCCGGGTTTGTGAACAAATGTTTTTAAATACATAGATTTAAAAGAATGGATGGTGAAAAATTGGGTAGTTGCCGCAGCTAAGAACAAACTTTAAGATAGCAAAAACATATCGATGCCAACTAAAAAGCGAATGTCTGCAGAACTTAAAATCAAGATTAATACTTTAGAAATATTTTTAAATGGGCTTTCAAAGTTGGAATTCCAGTATTGTAGGTCTTCGTCGAATAGACTTTACTTAGAGCCATTATTCCAGAGAAAAACTGATGTATATCAGGTATACAAAGGTTAGAGTAGTACAAACGGCGTTAAGGAACTCAGTTTAGCACACTTTAAAAAAGAAATAAAAATCAAAAATATATTTATTTACAAATTAAAGAAGGAGCAGTGTGATATCTGCATTGGTTACAAAACTAAAAATGTTGCTAAAAAAGACTATAAAAAACACATTAAAAGAAAAGAAGAAGTCCGAAATAAAAAAGAGAATGACAAAAAAGAGGCTACAGAAAATTCTGAGTTAGGTATTCTTACAATGGATGTGCAGGCAGTGAAACTAGCTCCAGTATCGTGCATCTGCAATTTACTACAAAACAAAGTTGTGCGTCCACAACTTTACAACTTTTAACTTAAAAAACAAGGAGGTAAACTGCTACTTATGGCATGAGGCTGAAGGCGGTCTTGAGGCTAACATTTTTGCAAGTATTATCACCAAACATCTTTTCCAGTTTTTGGAACAGGATCCCTCAACTAAGAACATCTATTGTGGATGCGGTTACCAAAACCGGAACAACACTCTCAGTAATGCCCTTTATCATTTTGTAAGTGAGACAAACGTAACTGTGATCCAAAAATTCTTGGAAAAAAGACATACGCAGATGGAAGTCGCGCACATAGCTTGATACAAAGAAGACTGAAAAATAAAGATATAAAACTACCATCAGATTACATAGAGGTCTGTAAGAAAGCGCGACCTAAGCAACCCTTTCACGTAGAATTTTTGGATCAGACCTTTTTAAAAATTTTTCAAAATTGTTCTATTACCAAAGTATTAGACCA
This sequence comes from Aquatica leii, assembly GCA_035610365.1. Classification (NCBI taxonomy): domain Eukaryota; kingdom Metazoa; phylum Arthropoda; class Insecta; order Coleoptera; family Lampyridae; genus Aquatica; species Aquatica leii. Next base: position 103,416,259 of record CM069436.1, on the reverse strand, counting down.
GGAAATAAAAAGACTGGAATATCATACAAAATTAATTATTCTGACGACTGGACTAATTTGCCTCAAAGAATTAAAGTTAATCTAAACCCTCAAATAGGGAAAATATATCAAAGTCACCTAAAAAGTAAACAACAAAAATACGAGCACTTACAAGCTCCCAAAAAAGTCTTGCCATCTGACTGCCATAATTTTTATGATTCCCTTCCACACCCAGACAGCACCAATGATTCTATGAATATTCTGTAAATCTTTGAAAATTCTCTCGATATCTAGAATAATCATGGAATATTATTTGAGAATCTTATATGAATATTCATACATATTATTCATTGAATCTGACAGGAATAATTTTTGCTGTAAAATTTTATTTTATTCAATGAATAATTAACTTTTTTATTACAAAGAGCGATCATTATAAATAGTGAATAAATTATTTTAAATAAATTAAAGTAAATAATAATTATTTGGTCTCCGTTCTGAGATCATTATATCTAAAATAACTATAGTAATTAAATGTATGTATATGTATTTGATTTATGATGTAGTTAAATGGGTATGTTATCAACATTGAATTCAAATTTCCCACTCAATCGAAACGATTAGAGCGCAGCGCATGACAAAACGGCAAACTGTAGACTGTATAGGCCTTAGGTATAGGCACGGTAACAAAGGTAACGTCGGTAACCAAATCGGTAACTGTCGGTAACGTCTTTGGGTAACGTCACGCATACGCCTCTTTGCCTACGCCATTGTTAATATTTGTGACGTGTTTTGTACATATTTTAATAAATTAAACTGTTATAATTATTTTTTTCTATTGGCCGTTACATCTATTTTCGACAGGTAAGTCTAATTTTATTTCATTAATATTCGAATGACCGGAAATGTTCTTTACATCTAAACATGTATAACCTCAAATATTTAAATTTTATTTCTTGCCTGAATTTAGAATTATGCTTAAATTGATTTAAAGGTTTTCTGGGTTTTCAGCTCTACTAATTTTAAATTTTGTTATCAGTTTCAGTATGCGTAAGACACGTCAGCATACAGGTAGAATTAGCGAAAGGCATTTTCGTTGATTAGTTAATAAAGATTATAAGATCTTCATGCAAAGTACATCTAGTCGAGATGAGATGTTGAATACAACATTAGATCAAAATTCAATTATTTATCGTTCTTGAAATGAGAACGTAGAATTTAGCATGATTGATGATGATATGATTCGAAAAGACTTTGTTACTGTTGCCCCCACAAATAATGTTATAGGTCATTCACAAGCAGACGATGACATTATTACTACTAATCTTCAAAATGACCACGAATCTAAAAATGATGACACTTCAGACTTACTTCATTGTAATTTAAACTCCAATGATGATTTTCTAAATGTGAATGAATTTGAAAATTATGATAATCCGGATTTATCCGATAATGAAAATAGCAATGACACCATCGCAAGTAAAAGTAGCAAATTATCCAGTTCCTCCAAATTTGAACGGTATGTTTTTTCCTTACATAACAAATTACTTTACTTTTCTTTCATATGTTATATAGGCACATTACATGGAGGTGGCTCATCCAAGTCAGTTTGCGTAACTCCTTCACGTACATATTCAGAGAAGCAGTCTCAAAGGTGTAAGTATAGGCAATTATTTCATATTTGTATGTTATTATAGCTTCTTTTTAGTTAAAATTAACGTTCACAATAAATTTTCAACTTCTGGATCACCTATTAGCAAAAATCAAGGTAAGGACTGTCTTTAAAGTTTTAAATTCGTGTTCTATAACACGTTAATAGGGTTTACATGATGTCTTAACAATTATTTTTTTAGGCTATATTGAAGCAGCAAAAAAGTTTAGATGTAATTGACGACAAACTCAATCAGTTATTGAATAGAGGAACTGAGGCAGGTCTTCCTATCCAAAACCAAACATTCGGTGTGGACGACGAAAGAATCCTTGAATTTAAAAAAATAATCCCTCTGTCCACAGAAGACGATTTCAATAAGTTAGAAGAAATATTGTTATCTGAATCAAATGAATTCAAAGATTGTGGTAATATAATATTAATTTTTAATTCTTTTTATGTTTTTTGATGCTTATTACCTCAGTTTTTATTTATTTTTTTTTTCAATATAACTTCATGAGGATTTTTTTTCTCTTAGGTTCGATTCTTATCGCTTGGTGGCTCCAATCAATATAAGGAGGCTGTTAGAAGAATAATGGCCAGTGTTCTAACAGACCAGGTATCTGTCTTATACAGCTACAGAGGGCATAAAGGAAAGAAAGTTTTTCAGACAAAAGAGTTATCAAAACTAATCATAAGTGAGTTTAAAAACTTATAATGTTGGACATAAATTACCTACGTTACTTTTTTATTTTAGGAGCTGTATAGTTGTGTGAAAAAACTGGCTGCACAATTTTAAATAAAAATATAGAATTAGAAATTGCAATATGGTTAAGTAAATCTAAAGAACGCCAAAACAAAAGACATTAGCTATATATTTATATAAACCTTTCTCTGTAAATCTTATGTCTTCTTGTATCCACAAAATTTTTCTTGTCAAAAATTAGATTCTTTATTTTTCTTAAACGAACTTATACATTTTTTCATATGTGTTTTACATTGTTTTTCAATAAATTATTTTTTGTAGTCTAAAGCAAATGTGTTTCATTCAAGATTATAGAAACTTCTAAGGAATGCATATTTTAGGAACTGTATGAAGATGTGATATTCATAAACAAATATTGTACTGATTGTACATGAAAAAATGTATGATATTTTTATTTGAGCTTCCACAGGGTATATTATTGTCAACAACGTTCATTTCTAGATAAACTTGTATTATTTTTATTTTTAAACGTACAACGCTTTGGAGAAAGTCTCCGAAACGTACGTTTAAAAATAATACACGAGTTTATCCAGAAATGAACTTTGTTGACAATAGTGTATGTATATCCATAGGACTTATTCTGATTGTTCTACAAATATTCATATAATCTATTACAAATATTTAAAATGATCTTATGAATATCCATAAAGACCTTCTATGAATATACACAGGAATGTTATGAGAATATTCTTAGAGCGGACATTATATTTTCTAAGAATATTCTGTAAATATTTCAAATATCCTTAGAAGGTTTTAAAAATATTTGAATATTTGAGCGGGAATATTCATATCACAATCATAGAATAACTTGTGTTATCTGGGCATTAGGAATGTTTGATCCTAGTTTTTATTTTCCTAAGGATAGTACTTACTACGTTTTTTACTCTTTTATATTGTAGAACATAAAATGATTTTATTTTTTGTATATCTCAATTAAAAATGTGAAAACCAAATAGATTGTTAATCTTTATTCATGTACCTAATTAAATATCAAAACCTCGCAATTGTTAGAATTGTTGACCAATATCAACATCAAAAACACGTAACTAGCTTGTAAAACCAGTAGTGTAGTTTTTTTTTATATTAATAGCTTGTACGGTAACATTCAATAATGACAAACGAATAATACTCATTTAAGACATGATTTCAGAAAATTTGAGGTTTTTCCCTCTCCTTAAAAATGAGGTTTTTCAAGAATTTGGTTTTGCAGTGTCGTAGACGATGTATAGATTGTAAATCACACAATTCTGACTGAACTATGTTTTTCTTGCTATAAACTCCTTTAAGTAGTAATTTATAGTATGATTCTTATTGTTTTAAACGTTGGTTGTAATTTGTTAAATAAAATAATATAAAAAAAATGTGTTAGTTTCATATTCTACTATTCTATGTTCTTAGGAATCTGAAAATGTAAAACTTTAATAAAATTATGCTCACTTACAAATAAACAAATCAAAACATCTAATAATTTTAGTAAAGTAGAGTAACTTTAAAATATTAATGCAAACAGTTGTAATTAATTTAGTTTTTACAACTTTGTTATAAAAATGCGAATAATTGAAAAGTGTTACAATTATCAAACGACGACGTACAAAGTAAATAAAATTTTTATGACGGTTTTTATACATAAAAACGTTTACACATTTAAACAAAACTAATATTTCAAAACATTAGAAACATTGTAAGTTTTGTAAAATAGCAACAATACGTAAACATGATGTAAATTTGTATAATCATCGCGTTTGATAATAGCTTTGATGTTGTAAACTACTTGTAGATTACTATAAAGGATTAATCACATTAATAAATTAACAAGGTACACGCAAATATATGTTATAAATAATGTTTAACTGTCACTGAAATTAATTAAGATCGTTATTCTGATGTTTGTGAACATTTTATTTAAACATCAATGTATTCGTCAAAGTTTTGATTCAATTTTATTTATAAAATAAACAATATTGTTTTCATTATTGATTTTACCTTTTGTATAGTTTTTTTTTAATAACAATTCTATTTAAAACATAAATAAAATCGTTTGACTGTAAGCGTATTCCTTGACATTTAAATAAATGCAATTTAAATTTTACTTAAGGAGGTAAGATATTTTTATGTTTAGCTTATTATATTGTTTTAACACGTGCTAAGTTTTTAAATTAGTTTTTTAGTCAAAAAGGTGTAATTTTTTATTTTTGAAATGTTAGGTGTAGGTTGTGCTATTGTTTATTTCGTTTATTAAAATTGTGCTTTTTTTGTAAATAATTATATTAATTTTTACATTAAGAAATTGTGAAAAAGTAAATTAAAATAATGAAACGTAACTACACTACAGCACTTAACAATAAAATAAAATTTTATTATGATAATACAGCCGAATGTAAGTGCGTACTTACGTACGAGTATAACATAAAAAAAAGATAAATTTTTTTACGTATTATAAAACAAGTCAATAATAACAAACGCAATCAATAACAAAAATATTTTCATAAAACTTTTGTTGATAAGGTGACCCAAATGGTGCGTGACAATATCACTTTAGGTGAGTTTACAGATACGTTTTCTAAAAACTCAGACTACTAACAAAAAACAACAGCAATAAATTGTGCTTTGTTTGACCCAATTTCTTTCCTATAGCAACTACTTTTACGTGTAAATTTAAAATATCATAAAACAAACGCAACTGGTAGACCTTCATAAGCTCATTAGCTTTAGGAACAAGCGTTTATAATAATAAAACGAAAATTATTCGCAGTTTAACGTTATGTAAAAAAAAAACCAAATCAATTTTTATGCGTGTTTATACATTACTGTAATAGAAACGAAGTTTACTATTTTACGTCATTATATTTAGAATATGATTTAACAACCGCAAGTGTAAGTAGTATGGGAAGTGACTGATACCAAAATTTTTAATTATGTTTATTTGATGTATACATAGGTTTTCGTGCGTAATATAAATAGTTTATTAATACACACAAATTAAATATTTATGCCTGTAAAACAAGTCAAATGAATAATAATGAAGCATAAAACAATAAAACTTTTTAATGGATGAATAGAACCATAAATTATTTATCTAAACATCTTCGCCATCAAAAATCAACATAATCAAGACTATAAAAAATAAAATTATAGGTTTAAGCAGCCCACAATTTCTTGAAAAAAATTTGTGTATACTAAGGAAGAACAACATAATAAAAAAAATAATTATACATGCTAACACCAATACTAATATGACTTCACCTACAACTACTAGTTCTAACACTAACATATATAACGTATAAACTTTACATAAAACAAACGCATAAAAAATAAATGAATTAAATGCACCAGCCAGCTCACAAAAATATTTATTCAAAACACACATTAAAAACAAACTACATAAGAGCAATGAGAAATTTTCAGATTTATTTAATTAGAGTCGTGGGAATTCTGACGTTTTTTAACTTGATCACAAAAGTTTTATAATTTGGACGCCACAATATTTTTTATATACGAATGGTTAAATATTGAAACCAAAAGATTTACACTTTTAACATAATAACAAAAAAACATATTTACATATTTTGACAGTTTCAAAGGTGAAGTATAAAATCAAAGTTACCTGATTTCAAACTTTAATGCGCAAGTCAAATTGGTGGAGTCAATTACGCGTTCTCATCTGATTCATGCGATGACGCAACATTACGAAATTCTTGAAATGCATATTTAAATTTCCAAATTTTCCGTATTTATCCTGATTGATCTAATATTCGTACAGATTCATTAACCAGAACATCGTAAAACAAACGTAACGTATGATAATCATTCGCAACATCCAACTCAAATTTTATCAGACGTAATACATGAATGATTATCAATTTTTACTCATAAAAATCATAATTCGTAACGGAAATTCTTCGTAACAGCGACGTTGTGACTAACATCAAACGCGCAGCGTAAACCATATCTTAATATCGCATTTCAACATCAAAATCGTAAAAAGGCGTACGTATTCAAACCAAATTTTCGTAACCATAAACGAATTCACACGTACACAAATCAAAAAGCATCGAATAAATCAGAAAGCGTAGTCGTATATCCAAAGCAAAAACTTCCAGTTCGGACGTACAAAAAATTATTGCGCAACTTGCTATTTAGGCGTGGTCATCATACGACTCATTGAAATGACGCCATATGATGCAATTCCCGTAAATCGTATACTTAATTCTTTTTCGAAGATTTGAAACCAAGAACCATAAACAAAAAAACTAAAACGTAAATTGCGATGTATTACACAATGCGGATCAAAACGAAAATGACTTACCCCTTCGAATTAACGGGTTTTATCTTTCCATTTCTTTTTATACTACGAAACGCAAGTACTACAACCAAACGCAATTACTACAACGAAACGCCGGCTTAAATAATTTTCCCCATTACGCAAAAATTCACAAACACAAATTCAATAAGTGGTCATTCCACTTTTTGCAGCACGCAAAAAAAATGTCCGCTTCGCCTCATTGCGAAACGTAAGATGTCTTCGTACTTAAGAAAAAGGCTCATAACGCATGTGCAGCGCGTCAAATGCATTGCGCAAAAGAATTTACATAAACAGTGAAGACAAAAATGTTAATTAATATCAGACGTATTCAATCGTAAAAAATGTGCACGTTACACATAAGGTACACCAAAATTATAATTGTCCCAAACCAAACTAAAAAAATCATCCCGATTTTAAAAACAGATAAAAACAAAATTACAATGTATAATTCCAACACTATTTATAAAATGTTTTACAGTAGAACAAAAAACAAAATTAGTGTATAAACTGGATTGTATGGGTTGTCAAGTTTGTTATATTGGTCAAACTAAACAGAAAGTAAGAAATCGGTTAAACAACCATAAATATGACTGCACTAACAAAAAAAAACAGCTTTATCCGCACATCATATTAACAATGGGACACAACTTTGATTTCCATAATCCCACAATTTAGAACGTCGGGAATAATTTTAAAAAAGACTGGTTTCTCAGATGATATTTATCAACATTCACATAAATAATATTAATTTCAATAGTGACACTAACAATTTAAGTAACATTTATAACAACTTCATAAGATTTATATAAATTGCTCATGTCTGTTATTCGCCGGATTCAGCTGCTCAATTTTTCTTGTAAGTTCAGTCTTTTTTACATCTGTAAGTATTGTAACTTTCGTATTGTGCTTTTTATTGTTGCGCAATATTTACGTTCAATAAATTGTAGTGGCCTGAAGAAGTTTACACACAGTACACGAAACGTCGCTCATAAAGGAAACCTGAGTTGTTTTTATGCCTCTCCTTAGCGAAGAGGTAAAAAATTATCAACTGTGAAATTAACAGGAGGATAAAAACGTTACCAGTTAAAAAATAATATAAAATAATAATGGTAATAACTGACGTGTTCACAACAAAGTCATTTCTTCCATTGCCACTTTGAATTACTTTTAATAGAAAGCGTTCGTAGCCGAAAATGTTTATATCTACTTTGGTATTTGTCATCTGTCATTAAATTTAGTGAAAAAATAGTGTTATTACTGGAATAATTTTATTTTATTGTTTCCAACGAGAACACACTTTAGTTTTATTCTTTCCAATGCTGAGGAGAAGACGAGCTGATATCGGTCGTCAAAGTCAATCATATGTGCAACGAGCTACCTCAGCCGCTAACCGCACGGATGACTACCAAGCGACAGATAATGATAATAGTCGTATTGGTATGCCCGAATTGCGTTCGAAAGTGACTAAAAATAAAGTGGATAGGGTTAGAATGCAACTAGTTTGTAAACAGCAAAAACGATATAATAAACACGAGTAATGACGCCGGCGCAGTGCTTTTGCAAACTTCAAACGAGCAGCCTTCCACTACGATCTGGTAATCGATTATGGTGCCGACAAGTCAGTAACAATTGGTAAAATATCAATCATTTATTCGTATTGTAAGGCATTGGAATACAGCGGTGAATCTTATGTTGTTGTAATACGTTTGTTCTAATGAGCGATGCTACTAGTTTCTTTTGTTAATTAAAGTTAAATTAAAGTTAAATCTACTTTTATCTAATAGTATATAACAGTGTAATTAACAAAAAAAAAGTTCCGTGAGTTATCTATGGCTCGTAATTATGGAACAATTCCTTAAACCAGAACGCTTTGATGTCGATCCCTTGTGTCCAATTGCAAAAGCTAAATGGAAACATTGGAAACAAATTTTGTCAAATTTTATTGACAAAATACCAAATGCGACTGAAGGTCCATTATTATGTAATTACATTTGTCGCTCTTTTTCTATATATCAACCATACAGAAAGCTACAGTAGTGCTATCTCTACTCTGGATTCGTTGTATGTAAAACGTCGCAATGAAATCTTGGTCACACATTGCCTAGCGTCACGGAATCAGCAACCAAGTAAAAGTGTTGGTAAATATTTGAAAAGGTAAAAACAGTTAAGTAAACATTTCGAATCTAAATCTGTATTGGCTGAACAGTATAAAAACGAATATGTACGTGACGCGTTTATTCGAGGATTAAATAGTGCACGCATTAGGATACGGTTGCTTCAGAACACTACTGCTGAGCTAAATTCCGCATTCTACCTTACTGCGCCTACGCCTATACACAGGACTGCTGCGGAATTTTTGGCGGACGTCCCATCTGTAGAAAATTCTACAGCAGCTGCGTCATTTTGTTCTAAAAATTGCTTCTTCTGTGGTAACGGTCAACCTACGAAATCTATGAAACGCTGGTCCAGCTAGAAATGCTATCTGTCGTAAATGTGGCAAGAAAGAATATTACCAAAATGTGTAAATCAAAAAAACAACGCGATTCAGGCGAGGCGGCTGCCTCTGCTTTTGCGTTAGCTTTACTATCGTCGGCTCCTAGTTGTTTACAAAAATCATTAGTTACTGTGACAGTTAATGGAATAATTCCGCGCATTAATTGACACTCGGAGCTCCCTGAGTTTTATTAACCTTCAACATCGTGACAACTTGCAACCTCGAAATGACACCGTATATTGGTAAGATAACTATGGCCAATTCAGCTGTGACGTCAGAAATTGCGAGACGTTGTGTTGTGAGCATCGAAGTACAAACTGATCGAAATGAAAATATAGAAATGTTAAATATGAAAGACTTCTGCGCTGACTTCTTGATCGGTCATGATATGCTGAAAAATCACTCTTCTCTGATTATAAACTTCAGTAGAAACAAACCTCCGCTTGAAATGTTCACTAACTATTGCAAACGTTGTCCCAGTGTTTTTATTGACCAACCTGACTGTAAACCAGTGATAATTAAGTCGGGACGGAACACGGTAGAAGATCGGCAGTTTATTGCCACAGAAATTAAAAGATTGCTAAAGGAGAATATTATTGAACCCAGCCACTTTCTATGGGGTGCTCAAGCATTTGTTATTAACGGTGAAAATAAACAAATTCACTATGCTAGAGACTTACCCTCTTCCCAGAATAGAAGAATTAATTTTGCAAATATCGAAATATAAAATATTGAGTAGATTTGACTTTAAAAATGCCTACCATCAAATGCAAAGCATTGATTCTGAGCGATATTATACAGCATTTAAAGCAGATAGTAAATTGCACCAATTCCGACGTGTTCCCTTCGGAATTACTAATGGTGTACCATGTTTCCAAAGAACTATTAATACTGTGATTCAGGAGGAACTTTTATATTTGGATGATGTTATAATGGTGGAAGAGACTAGCAAGAGCACGATAAAAATTTGCAATTTTTTTTCTCCGCTGCTAAAATGTTTAATCTAACGGTAAATGAAGAAAAGTATGTTTACTCTACAAAGTCTATTGCGTTATTAGAGTATATTGTTGAAAACAAAATTATCAGACCAAACCATATAAGACTAACTCGGTTAATGAACCTGTTCCTAGCGATACTGCTTCCCCGCAAAGAACTTTCGGAATCTTTGCTCACTATTGTCGATGGGTTCCAGCATTTTCAGCTAAAATTTGTCCTCTCCTGATCAAAGCCTCTTTTGCCTTATCAAAGAAAGCTGTCGCTGCTTTTAACTCTCTCTAGAACTCTGCCACTAACGCCACTCTACGATGACGTTCCTGATGCTTCTGATTTAGCTATAGGTGCTATCCTAAGCGATGCGGGTTAACCGATAGCGTTTTTCTCAAGGACCTTAAACTAGTCTGAGCAAAAACACTCGTCACATATGCAATAGTTGAATCATTACGTTACTGGAAGCACTATCTCATAGATAGACATTTTGAAGTCTTTACTGATTAACGTTCAGTAGCCTTCATCTTCGATCAGCTGCATTTAGGCAAAATCAAGAATAAGGAGATCATGCGCTGAAGACTGGAACTTACATATTTTAAGTATGACTTTAAGTATGACATTGTTTAACGTCCGGAGAACAATAACACAACTGCAAACGCCCTCTCAACAATATCAGCGATTATTACCTCTAAAATCGCGCTTCCACAAAAATGAAGGTATCTTAATCCAAGCCATCGCACCTTTCAAAAAGTTAAATATTGATGTTCAAGACTCATTGCCTTCTACCAACAAAACCGTTTCCTCCTAACTATTATAAATGAGTACTCGAGGTATCTCTTTGTCATACCTTGCTCCGATACATCTGCCGCTAGAGTCATCAGGAACTTACAGAATATATTTTCACTTTTCGACAGAATTTCTTTATTTATGTCAAATGAACTAAAATCTTACCTAACCTCTCAAGGCATTGCCACTAGTCGTACTACAGTTTACAACCTAGCAGAAAATGGCCAAGTGGAGAGATACAATGGCATAATCTAGAAAACTATAGAACTGGAATTAAAATCGAAAGGCTTAAACATACAGCAATGGGCACTGGATTTGTAGCCGGCGCTTCGCTCGATACGCTCTCTTTTATGCACAGCTACAAATGCTACTCCTCACAAAAGAATGTTTACTCATGTAGGAAGATCACATAGTGGCTGTTCATTACCTACTTAGCTGTCAATTCCAAGACTGACTAATAGAAGCCAACCTCGAGTATGCACTTGTTAAACTACCGGATGAGCAAGAAACTAGTGTTTCTCTGCGACACCTCGCTCTTAGATGAAATACAACCAAGAATCAGGACATGATAAATTGGACTCCTGTAAAACCATTTCAACACCTATGTCAAACCGAGATTATTACGCAATACGACGATACCGACAGACGAGTTTTAGATATTACTATCAGAACAAACGAAGAACAAGAACAAGAAAACAAAAAAATAAGTATCAATGGACATCTGTTTGCAACTTACTGTAAGGCGTGTCAACAATTTTACTCGAAAACAATTCGCATTGGGATAATACGCTTAAAAATTCTGTTATATCTTCATTGCCGCACCAAATTCGCACATTGTTTGCAATTATCATATCGAAATGTTTTCCCTCAAATCCAAAAGAGTTGATCAAACATAACGGCATGCTTGAAGATATTTTGCATCATTCAAGACAAGATATGTGTATATTAATGACAAATAAAGTATTGTCTTGTTTAGGCGTGGTATCACCCAATCGTCTAATGCAGGATGCATTCAAAGACGAGTTACAAAGAGAACAACAGTACGATATTAAAGCATTAGCTGAAGCAGTTTGTAGAAATGTGTCGCAACTAAATGAACAACGAAAGATTGCGTACGATTCTTTGGTAGTAATTGTGAGCAATAGAACTGGTGGAATTTACTTTCTTGTTGCTCCTAGAGAGACTAAAAAAACGTTCCTAATTGCATTGCTTTTGACAAAGATCAGATAACAAAATGAAGCTGCCCTAGAATTGACTTCATCTGGAATAGCTGCGACTTTGTTAGAACGCGGACAAACTGCACATTCTGTCTTGAAATTGCTACTAAACATGCAAATCTACAAAGCATGAGCTTGTAACATGGTCAAAAACAGCGCAATGGCAATGATTTTACAGGTATGCAAATTAATCGCTTGTGACAACTACGCGATCGCCCACAAGAAGTCACTGGGGGCACTGGACAGAACATTGAAAGAACTTCGTGACAACCAAAATAATTTTTGGCGGAACCATGATTCTGTTGTCCGGTGATTTCGTCGTGCTTAAGAACATGAAACTTGTGGCGGTATGTGAACAAACTGTAATTGGCAACTAACGTGCGACTATTTTTGCAACAAGATGAAAGTGCAAATGTGTTTTCAATATAGTTGTTAAACATTGGAAAAAGAAAAATCGTTGACACCTGGACCGGATTTATCACAATACCCACAGATTTCTGTAACTGCACAGATTTGAAAGAAGAGTTTATTCATCCAAACGGGGTAATTCGATCGGGTTCCAATAACACCAACTATCGAATCTTAAAAGTTTTTTTTTTGTTACTACTAGTATCAACCGAATTCAAGGCTTTAACAAAGAATAAGACCTTTTTTATTCTAATTTTGACAACCTTATGACCAAATATAATTTTGGGACAAATCAAATATTTAATGTGGACGAAACAAGGATGTCTACTATACAAATACTTGCTCTCAAAAAACAAAAAAGAATCTTAGTAGTAACGTCTTAGGAACGAGGAAAGACAGTAGCCGTTATATGTGTCGTCAGTGTTGCAGGCGCCTACATTTCTCCATTGTTTGTCTTCCCTCGAGAGAAACATTCTGTTTTACTTGAGAAAGATGGCTTTTCTGGAACAATGAAGTCATCTTTTGTTATGTTAAAAAGTTGGTAGATCAATTTTTGAGTATAAAAATTTTTTCAAGTATAAAATCTGTCCCTCGACCCCCACCCACTTTTTCGCCGGCAATGTCAAATTTTATAACCGGATATTTGATTCACTTCCTGTAAGACTTGGTGCAGTACCGACGAGCTCTGTAGGCTCTGTATTTCTTACGCCCAACAAGGCTATCACCAATAGATTATTTCACGTGAATATGCTACTAACTAATTTTGTGGTTACTTAGGGAGAAGCTGAGTAGGGCGGATTTCCACACGTTCACCGTTATCAGTAAAGATAACGAACAGGTGGCATATTTGTGAAAATTTCCCGTTATTAAAATGTTACTATTTACACCATCAGGGGGTTAAAAACCTTCAAATTGGATTTCTTTTGAGAGGAGTTACTACCATAAATTATTACGTTAAATCGAGGGGAAACGCTGCGTATTTGCTATCTCAAATGATTGTATGCTTTAAAAACCAAATTTTTAGATTTAATATTACGTTTTAGGTAATGCCAGTACGGAATTAGCTAATTCCGTACTGTACATAACCTAACTGTGAGTATTACAATTTTAAACTTTACGATTTGTATTTCGGTGGTCATGTCGATTGTTGACCGTACGTGCATGTTAGGTTAACACAATTAATAATAAGATCATTTTGTGCTTCACAAAGTCGTATGCAGTGCGGGTTGAGTCTCGGAGGCTTAATTTGTTTTGTTATTTACTTTTGCGATTTTAAATTTGCGAGTATAAAGTCATTCCTTCTTCGTATGTAAAAGTATAGACCGACAAGATCAGTACTAGTGTACAGCGTGTTGCCCAGTATAGAGCGCAACTTATATTTGATTTGACTTATGTATTAACGTTTGAAAAATTTATACTTATGGACCTTCTTTGTCCTTTTTGGAATTATTGCTTGTAATAAAATAAATATGTACTCTGTATTATTACTTCTGTCGTGTTATTTGTTCTTTTCCAGCTACAGTGTTACCCTGTACAAACTATTTAATGTTGTATTGTAATTGTGATACTGCATTATCAGTATTAAACGTCCTTGTCGAAGCGCGAAATACTTAAAATTACCTGTTTTCCTCTTGCAATTCGACAAGACAGTCGTGCGGTATTAATACTGATAATATTAGCAAGAGGGTCCTGTTGGGGCTATAATCCTAATTATACGGCTATCAGACATACACCGCCCCAATTATCAATAATAAAGGATTTAGTACCGCATACTTGTTTTATTCGATCTGTGGCGTGGCCGTCCAGGTGTCGACAATCCGACACGGGAGCACCACCACTACGAATGGTAGCAGAGCGTGGTTTCGATCCACGGACCTCTGGGTTATGGGCCCAGCACGCTTCCACTGTAGGTAGAATTAGACAATATCTCCCTAATTTAATCTTTCATCGTCTTGGCGCCTTTTTTTCAGATTTAAGTTATAATTTCGCATCACAAAGCCTGCGACTCCCTCTCCGGGAAAACTGTCCTAGCCGTCGCTTCTTTTTTTATTGCGAGGAAAACACGTAGCAGATTTGGCTACCCAAGGGACCTGATTTTTTTGTAACACTTTGTCAAATGGCTCAACATTTTTTTAAGGTTCAGAAACCATCTAAAAAAAGGTACATCTTACTAATATTAGATAACCACACTAACCATTCAACGCTGGAAGTTTTTTATTTCTGCAAGAAAAATTATATTACAATATTATCATTGCATCCGCATTTAAGCCACCGCATGCAGCCCCTTGATTTGACGTTTTTTAGGCTTTTGAAAAATGCATACAATAAAGAATGTGACAATTTCATGAAATCAGGACCACTAAGAAAAATAACGCCTTATGAAATTGCTAAATTTTTTAATAAAGCTTACTCAAAAGTTGCTTTAATTGATAAAGGAGCTAGTAGACTTGCTACTGCCGGCATTTTTGTTTTTAACTCATCTACATTCACACCAGATGATTTTGTGGTTTCAAAAGATGCTGCCAAGGATAGTGGCGACCAAACACCTCAAGACCCACTTAATGTTTTTGTTGACTCTAAGAGTCAAGCAATCGAACTGCCATCAACAAGCTTATGAAACCAAGCCGTAGAACTTGATATCCAGTTGCCACTTAATGCCTCAGACACCTACGTTACAGAACCCGTTTTTAAGTGCCATGTACTAGTACCGGAAATGCACCTGATCCGCAAAAACTTGCGAAATCTTATTACAAACAAGTTCATTATTTGTTTTGATGACGTTAAAAAACACAACAAACTTTGGTTTTGATATAGGATTTGTGCGCCATGCCAATGTGTGAATCTGGAAAAAATTTTAACTGTGACTTATATCGAAGTGGAAACTAATGTGCAATATTTCTTTTTAAAAATAGATACTGGTTTTTAATACCTTAAGGCATGGGTCTCATTACTCTAATACATGGTTTTTATTACCTCTTGCATGGAGCAATGAGAATCAAAACCATTTTTTTTAAACATTTGTATCATCAAACATGAGGGAAATATATGTCAGAGACGCATCGAAAATAAAAGGGGCTCCTTTGGGCGTTTGTGTTGGGTTAGACTGCATCGACAATTTATTACAAGTGAATAACGCACGACACTGACCATTTACACAATTGATTTACTATTGCAAAAGTTACGATTACAAATTTCAAACAAAGTCATTAATAAACAATAACAGAAACAAACAAAACTGATTTCATTAATTATAAAAATTAAATTTATAAACGTTTAATGATCAACACTAGAACAAACGATCTGACACCCGCTCTTTTATCTTATCACGTTGTCACCACCAAATATCATTTCAATCTGCCTTCTTACAAGTTACATTTTCTGGCTGGTGTCGTTCTGTTCGCATGAAATTGTAATTTCACACGCGTTCCTATGCCCATAAAAGGCAATGTTACAAAATATCAAACCCTTATTGGTTGATTCTAAGTTATTAAGTTACAAAGACTAAACATTTTAAACATAATTTATGGTAACACAAACAAATTAGTGCACGTATATGTATTGCATAACCGTAGGCAGGCTTATATTCGGTGCCTCCGACATATATATTTTATTAAATTACCGAAGTGTGCACTAATATAACGTGTTATGTGATATTTATGCACCATTTCCCTTTGTCAAATGTGTAGTACTAGTCATGTATCGCGCCGTAACATGAATGTTCACAAAATACACAATATATAAACTGGAAATTACAAAAAGAAAAATGGAAAGATTAATGTAAAGTATTACAATAAAGCGAAATAAGAGAAACGAGTGGATGAGGCAAAGAATTAGAAAAACTTATATAATCGAAAGAACCACTCAACTAAAATGGTTATGTGGCATAATTAAAATACCTCAAATAAAACGTAAAAATTGTACAATGGAGACCTTGAAATAGGATGAGAAGAAGAAAACAAATCACAAGATAGTACGATGACTAAAAGAAAGTGATTTGATTAAAATGTATATTAACACCTCCAAATAGATAAAAATGGAGCACTAGGAGCTTAAGAAGAAAAAGAAAAAACAAAAACAAGTTGTTATTTTTATTTTGGTACAATTACCACAGATGTAGTTTTCCCATTGAGTTATAATATGGGGAGGCCGCGATTTGTATTCTAAAACGGCACCACTACCGCCATATTGATGATACATTAGTGTCATTTTAATGTCAACTGTCAGTGGTTGACTTTTTTCAAAGTTTTATAGTGATTTTTTGTGTTTCATGATATGTTTTTTTTAGTTTGTAATTAAAAACATTTAAAACATATTTGTTTTGTGTGTTTTACGTAGTAAATAGTAGAAAAGGTGTAAATAAGAAGGTATTATTGGAAATTACATTTCACAGGTATGTACACAATATAAGCAGAACAGTATTAAATAAATTTATAAATTGACACCCCGATTATTTTTTTCTTAGTTTGGTTATTAAAAATCTGTTTTAATAAAATTTAAATGTTAGATTACCGTTTTCATTTGAAATGTTGCACATTATTAAGAAATTTCATAATTTTTTTTACTAAATTAGCTATAATCTAAAAAAAAAATTCTTACTTTAGACTAATAAAGTTAATAATTGCCTAATTGCGTAAAACCACGAATCTTCAGTGTAATAATTTTCTTAAGAAATTACAGTATTTTAACTTTAGAATTATGATTATACGTCTGAAATTATATCAGTTACACTTTTTTTCTAAGCATAAATTCAAGTAATTTGATAACTTATTTTAATTTTGTTTATTAACATACAAATTGTTGATTTGAAAAATTTATACAATTAATGTTAAAGCTTTAATTTTTATGTAATCCGGGCCTGGCAAAGTTTCCATCTTGATAGTAGACTAAGCCACGCCCAGTAGTCCTATTTTGCACATAGAAAATAGATGCTTTATGTTATCTCCTTTTATAATAACTCAATGAGTTTTCCCAATTTATTTAATGTTTATCTTATTCGTGCGCTTAGTTTTGTTAGACTTTTCAGTAGAAATCGTAGGTAGACATTGAATTTTGTTTTTGATGTGATAAAATTTTTGTGAATTGCCATTTCTAGTACTCAAAATTGAATTTGTTGTTTTTTGATAACAAAATGATCCGATGAAGCAAATACAAATTTAAAGTTTATATAAACATTTAATTGCTATTACTACCGACACTTTATTAATTTATTAGCTAATTTTACAAAAACTTACAAATAAAATTGTTTCCTGTAGTAAAAAAAAATAATATTTTTACTCTTGTTACAATTTCAAGTTGTATTTACTTTAAACTAAGTTTAACTAACGCCATATACTAATTTAGCTTGAATAGATTTGTTATTAAACAACCCCTAAAATATAACTAAACATTGGTTGTTGCTGAACACCGTTTAAATAAAACCCTTAATCTATTTATATAAAATTTGTCAAAGCAAAGTCCAATACAACAACAACACATGGTGTTACATACATTTTTATTTTAAACAAAACAACAGTGCTAATTTTTGACTAAGTGAATATAATTTGCTTTAACTAAATTTTTAGGTAAAAATTGGTTGCGATTTAAATTGTCTAAATCTGGTTTTAATAATTCGTCTTATTAAATTAAATAAATTCAAAGCAGTACAATTGTAAAATGTGTAAAAAAATAAACGTAAAATTTGCAATCATAACTTTTTGCAACTATAAAAATAATAAAATAAATGTATTAGTTTAATGCATAAATAAATGAGATATTTCTTTAACATTTTTGAGTAAATATCCAACAAATGTTTTAGTTTGTTTTATAAAAGGCAGTAAATAATAACTGAAATTCTCATTATAAAAGCGTAACGCCGTGAAATAAATTTTTATATACACGTTCTGTTTTACTTCTCCAAATTGGCAACAATCGTATTAGGCTTATATATAGCTAACTGTACCATATAATTCTCTTATAACAACGCCCCAGTTTCTTTCAACGTCAACTTGAGTTAGTAGCAACACATACTTCACTTCTGTTTTGCAATACACACCTTTATCTTCTAAATTAATGTACTACACATTTTCTTCTAACACGCATCAACATTAAATGCTCACAGCATAAATTTTTTTCCAGAACATTTTTATTGGATGGCAAAGTTAAAAAGTTTATTTTCAATTACTTCGATTGTTTTATACAATTAAATTATTTAACTTAAAGTCTTTTCCACAAAAAATATTTTAATTTTAATTTATTTTTTTTATAATAAATATGTTTTGGCATTTTTAAATGTCATCATCAGTATGTCTACAAATAGTATAAATTGTTAAAAATATAGCTAATACATTAAATAATAAAAGAGTATACTAAGTAATATATATAAACTGATATATGACAAAAATAACAAACTAAAACTATTAATAAACACACAGCCAAAAATGATAAAAAATATAGTAAAATTTAAAAACTAGAAAATTAGAATTTAGGATTAAGAAAAAGAGAAGCGCTTATATCGAGAAGTTTATTAAGACACGTAGAAAATAAAATAGTTTTAAAATGGTTTCTAAAAATCCTATCTGTATTTTTTGTTCCTCTTTTATATCTTGTCTTCAGTCTTGTAAATTAACTTTTAATTCTCTAGAAAATCTTAACATTTACTATTTTAAGCTTATGAATCCTTCTATACCACTTTTCTATGGTCTTCTAAAAATTCATAAACTTTCGATCTTAATACGTCCTGTTGTGTCCTTTTGTAATTATCCTGTAACTAAACTTGCTCCTTGGCTCATTAACGTAACTAGAAGTTATTCTAAATTACCTAATGCTATTCTTAATTCTTCTGATCTTGCTTCTAAGATTGAAAATATTCCCTTTCCTTCTTCATCTTGTCTTGTTTCTTTTGATGTCAACCTTTTTCCTTCTATCCTTCCTGAAGAATTTATATCTCTCATTCGTAATTCACTTTTTTCAAACGGTTCTTTGAATACTTACCAAATCTTAGATGTTTGTTCTCTTCTTGAGTTTAGTTTTCAAGCAAATTTTTTTCAAATTTAATAACAATTATTATTCTCAATTATCAGGTTTAGCTATGGGCTCAAACATTTCTCCCCTTGCTGCTGAAATATCTAGGAATAGTATTGGAAATAATTTTTTTTTCTAATTGTTCTTTTTCTAGCATGATTACTTTCTGGTTTCGATGTGTAGATGACTGCATTGTTCTTTTTAATAGTTTTTTAGACGATCTAAGTAAATTTAACGATTTTATTAATACACTTCATCACAAAATAAAATTTTCTTATTAAATTGAAAACAATAATTCTCTTATACTTGTAAATAATTTAATGCCTTTCCCATATATTTCTTCTTTATTTATTAATTGTTTGCGTTTAGATGTTTCAACTTAATGGTCATCATCAGGCTTCTAAAATTAACAACTTAATAGTGAAATTTAAACTTTAAAATTTTTAACATACTTACAATTAATAAATAAATTAATAAATTAAAATTAAACGGTTTATGTCAAAATGACAATATAAATTAAACAAATTTTTTTTACGAAAAAGGTATATGAAATAATAATATTATTAACAAGAAAATTAAATAAAAATAATTTAAATAAAAACAAAAATGTTATTTAAGAAAAATAAAATAATTTTGAAAAGTAACAATTTCATTTAAACATGCATCGGGTTCTAAGTTTTTATGTTTAACAATTTTTTTTATCTCTAAAAAAATAATTTTAGACTTATAGCAAATATGAAGAATTTTGTAGTTACTTTTATAATTAAAACAGAGGTTATTCTTTAATATATGATTAGCGAAAGAAGATTTATTATATAAATTAATACCAACATTATTGTTTTTAATGTAAGAAAAATGTTCTGCTATTCTTGTTCGAAATTTACGGCCGGTTTGTCCAATATAAAAAGAGCTACAGCTACCATAATTTAGTTTGTAAACACCATATTTATTCAGAATATCAACTTTATCTTTACTATTGACAAGTAAAGATTTTAAATTAAATTTAGATGAAAAAGAAATATTAATATTATCCTTTTTAAATAAATTTTGAAATTGAAAAGAAGAGCGACTAATGTAAGGAAGAGAAAAATATGTGTTTCTAATGTTATCTGAAAGTGTAGTAAGAGTTGAAATGTATTAATTACTAATGAAATTAAAAATTTTATTTTGAAGTTTTTTGATCTTATCTAAAAGATTATTATAATTATTTGCTAAATTATAAATAATGTTAAGTTCTTTATTAAAATTAAATTTATTAAGAGGTAATTAAAAAAGAATCAAATAGATGACATTTTGTGTGATAAAGGATGAAAAGAAGAAAAATGAATGACATGATCAGTAGTAAAAAGAACTTCATTAAACATCTGGTTTAACAGCACCTGTTTAAGAAATCAAGTATTTCCAAACTATATAAAACTTACGACTAAAAGTAAATCAGTTCAAGCAATCAACGGTATAATTAAAGATAAAAAAGCTTGGCTACATAATAAAATTAAACATTGGCATCAAGTTAGAAACAATTTAAATCTATTACTATATAAAGAACATTCCACTCGTTTTCAATACTTCCATAATTTAAAAATTGATTTAATTATTAATTTTGTTAAAGATGAAGTTTTTGAATTTGGTTCTCAACTTTTTACTAAACTTAACTTAATTCAAAAATTAAAAAAATAATACAAAATAAAGTATCTTTTAATTTACATTTACAAACAGAACCTGTATTTAGTCAGATTCCAGACTTCACCTTTTATAATAGATTAATTAATTTAAGTACTTCAAAATTTGAAAAAGATGAGATTGAGTTTCTTAAACTTGGTCTCAAACACAATAATAATAATCTTAATACTAAGCTTTTAGATAAATTCAAAATAGATTTAGAATGCATTTTAGATAAAACTTCAAACTTTATTGATTCTAATTATGTTAGAGCTATTTGTAACCAAAAGTTAAAAAATATTACTTTGTCTCAAAGAAAATTTAACAATAAAATATTAAATGCTGTTAAACTAAAACAAAAGAGAGATAATCTAATATTTACTAAAACTGATAAAGGTAATACTTTAGTTTTAAGGAACAAAACTGTTTACATTGACAAAGGTAATAACTTTCTTGACTCTGATAATTTTCAAAATACTAATATAAATTTTCTTTTATTTTCCAACAAAGTTAAAGATTTTATTAACATAAACAAAGATATTTTATCTAAATTTTTTAATACAAAACATTATAATTTACTATTAATGAACCCTTCTTCACCTATTCTATATGGCATTCCAAAAATTCATAAACTAAACAATCCTATTAGACCTATTGCTTTTTTTTATAACACTCCTGTTTCTAAAATTTCATCATGGTTAAATCAAACTTTACGTTCTTACCTTCATTTTCAATTTTCTTTTTTTATTTCTAATTCACAATCACTAGCTGATGAATTAGTTGGTTTAACTTTAACAAATTGTTTTCTTATATCTTTTGATATTGTTAATCTTTTTCCGCATTCCTTTTATAGAATGCCAAAATATTGTTAATGAACATCTATTTGAATCTAACCTTCCTGATCATATTTGCGAGTTTTTATCTGATTGTCTAAAATTATGTTTAAGTCAAAAATTTTTCAATTTTAATAATCAAACTTATATTCAAAAACAGGTCTGCCTATGGGTAACAATCTTTTACCTATGCTGGCTAAAATTTTCCTTACTAACTTAGAAATGAAGAACCTTTTTTTGAATAATTTAATTAAAAAAAGGGCATTCCACAGTAACAGTGAACGCACTAGTGAAAAATTAGTTTGCAATAATACGTTTCTATTAGTGCTTAAAGTTTAGTAAAAACTGTATAGTTCAAGAACGTTTAAGTTTTTTTACAGAGACTACCAATTATTTCACTTTTTGTCGAATGAAACACTGACTATGCACTATAGTGTAGTAGTTTTTTCTATAAGTTGGCAACACTGTTTGCCTCCATTTCGGTTCGTTTGTGAAGTGTTGTGTTATTGTATTCTTCAAAGGCCTTTTTATCTGTTATCTGCAGAAAAGATTATCAGGAAAGGTAAGTAACTTTCGGATTTATCGCTCTTTGAATACGTAAGCGTCTCTAGTCCCGACCGTCACAACAAATTAGACAATAGTTTTTCCTAACCTACAAATTTGTATGCAAGTGAGCTAATAAACTTTTTAAAGTAAGAAAGTACTTAAAACGCACTGTTTTAGTTTGTTTTTATTTTTGTGGGAGCTGACTACAATACTTAATTAAAGTTTGAAGTTTGTCCCGACCGTCACATGTCCCGAACGTCACAGATAATCAATATCTCCTAGGACGCTTATTATTGAGTCTATTGAGTGGTTATGGATTTCATGGTTGTAAATGGCATAGTGTTTGTTGCTAGCTTTGATTTGTATCTATTAGCAGGTCCTTTTCAGATATGGATTCAGCGGAAAGAAAACATCGGTCAAGGAAAAAAATAAAACAAAACCCAGACGTTTGGAGGGAGCAATTGATTAAGGAGAAGGAACAAAGTCGCAAGAGAAAAGAGAAAGCAAAAGAAGAACGTTGTAAAGATGATCTCGTCAGAGAATTGTGGAAGGAGAAAGAGAGAGTAAGAAAAAAGAAATACAGAGAAAAGAGAAAGATGGTTTAAGTTGAATCTATTAATTTAAGACCTTTGGGCTCATACAAAACCCAAAATACGCTATGTAAAGCTGTTATGAAAACGAAGAAAGCAATGCCAGAGAGTCCGAGAAAAAAGGAGGCTTTTGTATTAGAATTGATAAAAGATGTGTTGCCCGCGTTTACTCCTCAGTTATCTGGAATTAATAAGCCTAGAAGGTCTGATGTTATGTCTGATCAAAGCGTAAAGACTGTGAAGTCATTTTTTGAAAGAGGCGATATTAGTCGTGCCGCACCTGGAAGGAAAGATACGATTTCGATAAAAGACACTATTACAGGAACACGTACCCATGTGGCGAAACGACATATGGTAATGTCTGTTTCTGAAGTTGATCGCCTATGTAAAGAAGAATACCCTACTGTGAATGTTGAAAGCAATTTTTTTCAGTTTCGTCTTCCCCGTGTTAGACCTATGAGCGAAATGATTCACAATGTGTTTGCATATACCATGCAAACTTTAATTACATGGTTAAAGCTCTTTACAAAATTTTACCAGATTTTCCTTCGACTTCAAGGGAATTGATAAATGAAATAGCTTGCGACGTGACTTCTGAACAATGCATGTCAGGTGAATGCCAAAACTGCTTCGATATTGACGACATTGTTGATTTGAAGCTAGATCAATCAAGTAGAGTTAGCTGGAAGCAATGGATAAAACAAGACAACCAGCAACTGATAACAACAATGCCTGGAACCGTGAAGAAACTCCTGGCAGAGATTCATTAGCAGATGTCCAAATTTAAACATCGCGTTTTTGTGAAAAATGTACAAGCCAAACATTTCGAAACCAAAAAGAAGGAAAGCTCTTCAACTGAAGTTGTGTTACAAGTCGACATTACTGAAAACTTTGCCATTCTTTCACAAGATGAGCTACAAAGCGCGCATTGGTCTCATCCGCAAGCAACCATGTTCACAGGATGTTTATGGAGAAATAATGGCGAAGAAAAGCATTCGTACTTAATATTTAGCAACAAAATGTCTCATGACAAATGCGCAGTGTGGGCTTTTTAGAGAAAATTGTACAGGATTTGAAAATTCATTACCCATCATTTGAGAAAGTATTGATATTTTCGGACGGCTGCGTTGCGCAGTTTAAGAATCAATTTACTCTATCTAATATATGCCACTCTCAGTCTGATTGGGGTGTCTATGTGGAGTAGAGTTTCTTTGCATCAAGTCATGGGAAAGGCGCAGTCGATGGGGTAGGAGCTACAGCAAAACGTATGCTGGGAATGTTTCGATTATTTGAAGACTAAAGGCATTAAAGGGGTGCATATATTTTTCATTGCAATCGCAGACATTGACGAGCACCGTGAAAAACTTGAAAGCAGGTGGGAACTTATAAAGCCTATCCCATACCTTCAGAAACACCACCATTTTCAGGCTCTGAGTTTCAACAGCATAACATATGGTGTGACATCTAACTCCAATAAGAAGAAAGTGCTGTTGACTCAAGAAGGCAAGTTGAATTACAATCCAGCGAAAGCGACATGAACGTAGATCAAGAAGAACCAATACACGAAGATGAGTATCAAAAAGAACTACCACCAACACTAAGGTCACTGAACCACAGTACAGGAAGACCAGGTCTAGAGCTAAGTACAAGCAGTGATATAGCAGAATCATCAAGATTTGTAACTGGTGGTAACACAGATACTCAAACAGGCATAGGAACTTATGTATTGGTGAGGTTTGAATCAAACAATAAAGAAGCAGGTTCAAAAAAGAATTTAAATACATAGCTGTTTGTCAAGGGCCAGTAGAAAATTCAGAAGTTAAAGTTATGTTTATGAAAGGTGCTAAATCTGAAAACAATACATTTGTGATGAATGACAACGACATTTCTGATATAAATATCAGCCAAATTCTAAAAATTCTTAAAGAACCCACCATCAAAACTTGCAGTAACCGCATATACTACCATTTTATGAATGATTTTGAAGTATATGTCTTATATTTTATCTTTTAAAGTTTATTTAATTTGATTACTAAGTTTCGTTATGTTTACTATTAATTTTTTCATAGTCATTGTTCTAAAAACATGTTTGTAATGTTATTTGTTAATAAAAATAACAGTTAGTTTGGATTTAGTTTACTGGTTTTCTTACTTGTCCCGACCGTCACAGGTTTTGAAAATTCATATGAATAATTGGTAGCTTCTTTCATAGTTAATTTTAGCAATACCCTATTACAGCACTATTCATGTCGATTATATAAAAAAATCAAATCTCTGTGATACTTGGTTTGGCTGAATTTCGAGGTAATGTATACTAATCCGCGGTAGTCGTATTTGTGCGTGTCCCGACCGTCACGCTGAGTCAGACATGAATTTAACACAACAGACGGCCAAAATTCGTAATTTTTAGGTAGCCATAATAAAACACAATTAATAGTCTCAAATGTACATATTTAATTTTTGAGAATTACTCTCTAGTAACCATTATACATTCAAAAGTATGTCAGAAAATGAGTCAAATTGTCCCGACCGTCACCGTGGAATGCCCCAAAACATATTATTTACTAAAAGATATGTTGACGATGTTTTGGTTGTATTTAAAGGTAATAATTATGACTTAGACATTTGTTTTAATATTCTAAATTCAATACATCCTAACATTAAATTCACTTTTGAAAAAAAATCTAACAACGTTCAAAATTTTCTAGATTTATCTTTAAATAGAGTTAATAATTCTGTCAAAATTGGTATCCATCGTAAAAATACTACTACTGATCATGTCATTCATTTTTCTTCTTTTCATCTTTTTTCACACAAAATGTTATCTTTTAGATTTTTTTTTAATCGTTTATACAAATTACCTCTTGATAAATTTAATTTTAATAAAGAACTTAACATTATTTATAATTTAGCAAATAATAATAATTATCCTTTAGATATGATCAAAAAACTTCAAAATAAAAATTTTTAATTCCATTAATATTAAAAACATTTCAACTCTTACTCAGATATCATTAAAAAGACATATTTTTCTCTTCCTTACATTGGTCGCTCTTTTTTTCAGTTTTAAAATTTATTTAAAAAGCATAATATTAATATTTATTTTTCATCTAAATTTAATTTAAAATCTTTACTTTTTAATAGTAAAGATAAAGTCGATATTCTGGATAAATCTGGTGTTTACAAATAAAATTGTGGTAGCTGTAGCTGTATTTATATTGGACAAACCGGCCGTAAATTTCAAACAAGAATAGCAGAACATTTTCTTTACATTAAAAACAATAATGTTGGTATTAATTTATATAATAAGTCTTCTTTTGCTAATCATATATTAGAAAATAACCACTGTTTTGATTATAAAAGTAACTACAAAATTCTTCATATTTGCAATAAAAAGTCTAAAATTAAATTTTTTGGAGATAAAAAAAATTGTTCAACATAAAAACTAAGAACCAGATGCATGTTTAAATGAAATTCTTAGTTTTAAAAATGATTTTCTTTTTCTCAAATAACATTATTGTTTTTATTTAAATTATTTTCATTTAATTTTCTTTGATTTGCATTTTACCACCACCCGTAGACGAGTTAACAGATTCAGAAAAATTTGATGATGATATTTTACTTGATGTTGATGGCTTTCCAGTTGATATTCCT
Organism: Aquatica leii; assembly: GCA_035610365.1. Lineage (NCBI taxonomy): Eukaryota > Metazoa > Arthropoda > Insecta > Coleoptera > Lampyridae > Aquatica > Aquatica leii. Next base: position 103,389,390 of record CM069436.1, on the reverse strand, counting down.
GGTTCTGTTAGCATGAACATGAAGAAGATAAAGAAAATTGAAGACCATCAGAAAAACCTGGTGCCAGTGATTCACCTTCATATGGAGACTTTAAAGTTCAAAAGTGGTCGAAAAGACACCTAAAGTATAACAAATTTGGAACCAATGATAGTTGTTTTACCACTGAATTCAAAGGTGTAGAAAGTGATTTAAAAGACTCATCACCTCGCAAGATCTTTGAAAAACTGTTAACGGATGACATTGTAAACTATATATGTGAGCAATCTATTATATATGCTAGGCAAAAGAATAACCACACGTTTTCTATCGCCGGATCAGAATTGAAGAGATTTATTGCAATTTACTTGCTGATGGTTTTTTTGGCAAATAAGAAAATGAGGCCAACAGGCACCGTTCGGAACAACAGAATTCAACAGTGCTCTCCCAGTAAACACGGATTGAAACTGTTAGTCACAAAATTAAAACGTTTGTTTCGTGTTAGTTCCATTTTTATATCATTTACGTGTAACTGATAGTAAATAAATTAAAAGAGTTCCGATTTTTCACAATCAGTTTTAAACCGTTTCAGTAGGTACTTGCAATTTTTTTCCCATAATCAGCAATAGTCTAAAAACTGATTTATAAAAACCGAATATTTTTTGAAAAACTATAATTGTTTGAAGATCAAATAAATAAGATTGAATTATTTTCAAAACAGTGGAATCGTTTTAGTAAAAACGAATACTTTGTGATTAGTCAGCATTAGTCGTTGCTATACTTTTGATTACTGCCGTCAACGCTTGCGCTGGAAATTGATATCTTTTCACTTGTTCGGTTGTAGTTTGATAAGTGATGCTGTGTGTACAATTACGAAATGGAACAATAAACGGTAAGTCGAAACATTTTATTATAATCCATAAATGTAATCAATATTATTATCATTTCCGTTCTTTATTTATCATGTTTTAATTTGTATTAAAAAAATGTAATTTAACACACATAGTTGCGTTAAGGTAGATTATTGCGTAAATCTGATGATACTTTAGGATTTATAATTACACTTCAATTCTTCAAGTTTTCTATACGATTATGTACAGCTAAAGGTATTCACAGTGTTTTTATAACTTTCTTATGATTGCTAAAGTAATATTTATATTAAGTTTGTGTTGTTTTTGATTAAAAAATGTAATTAATTTTGTGTAACTCTATGATTATGTATGTATGTATATAAATGAAATATTCATTTCTATGTTACAGATGCGGTTCAAAGTTGCTACCCAACAATAACTGATGCAGTTTTCGAGGCTTCCGCGAAAAGACCACATCCAGGAAACTTGCAATATGTAAAAAACTCAATGTGATATTGTATTTAAAAATATTTATTGTGCAATAAAATTTGAAACGTGCATTCGAAAATGTATTATTATATTATTGAAAGAATTGTTTTAGTTCATTATTGAAACAAGAAAATCATATATTTATTGATCATTTAGTATCAGTTCAAGAACGAACATTTTAAAACGTAAACAACATTTATTTTGCAACAGATTTGAATTTAAAATACCGAAACCATACTGATTTAAATAAATGAAACAGCAATGGACTTATAGCTATTTTATTGCAGTTAAGTTTCTTTTATGTTTGAAACAAGAGTGAATCATAATTTTTTTGTTTTGAAACTTGTTGTAATTGTTACACATTTTTTATATCGTTTATTTTGTCCATTGTCATTCTTACATATACATTATTCTAATATACTACAAAAGTAACTTTCAAAAGTAACGCAACCATTTTCTTCCGAGTGAAGTTAGCAACTTACTACCACAGCTAAAGCTGTGTTACTACTAAGGATACCATAGTTTTCCCCCACTTAACTTAATATTATCCTATTGCTTTGGAACACAAAATTAACTTAAACTTAAAGATATATTAATTTGAAAAATAAAGTTATAATTCATAATCTCTTAAAAATACAGGCTGTCTCTTAGCACGCTCAAACCTCCTTAGAATAGGTAAGTCTGGTTGTCGGTCTCTGTTTGGTGTTGGTGCGTTATTTGGCATCTCTGGAAGTTTTTCTTCAACACTTCGACTAGGTAATCTAGGAACATCAAATGTGACATATTTTGCGTTGGAATGTTTTTGTGAATGTGATTCCTTGAAGTCTTGGTGAGTTACACGAGTGGAACATAACTGGTTAATATGGCGTTTGATAATACGTTCTGAGTCTATCTTCACAAGGTAGTGACGAGAGCCCAATCTTTCTGTGACGTACCCAAATTCCCAGATTTCTCTACTTTGTTGGAACATGCGGATTTGAACTCTCTCCCCCACTGATAAGGAACGAACATGGTTTTTCACAAGCTGTGATTTTTGCGAGTGATTTGGAAAAATTGAGTCCAATTGGATTCTAATCTTGCGGCCGTAATAGAGTTCAACCGGAGATTTACCACATGCAAGAGGAGTGGCCCGGTATTTGAACATGATTTTTTGAACTTTGTGCGATAAACTCCCTGGTTTTTCTGAAATTGATTTCAGGCGATTCTTGAAGGTTTGCACGTTCTGCTTAGCTAACCCGTTAGTAGCGGGATGACCGGGGGCAATAAATCTTTGTGACACTCCATGTGTAGAACGATATTCTTTGAATTCAGTGCTTATAAAAATTGTAGCATTATCCGATACAAATATTTCAGGATATCCATGAAATGAAAAAATGTCTTCTAAAATAGTGGAACCAGTTGTAGGTGCGTCTCGTACAATACGAATTCCAGCCCATTTTGACTTCGAATCCACACACACCAAGAAATGATCTCCTTGGAACGGTCCAGCATAATCTACATGAATACGCTCCCAGTTAGTCTTCGGTGGATCCCACGGGTGTACGATCATTTTCGGAGGGTTGTTGCGCAGTTTAGCGCATTCTTGACAACTTTTAACAAGTTCTTCTATGTTACGATCGAATCCAACCCAATAGACGTAACGTCGAGCTAATTGTTTCATTTTTGTTATGCCTATGTGTGTCGCATGTAATTCCTGGACAATAGAGGCTTGAAGAGTTTTCGGTATAACAACTCTATCGGCTCAAAATAAAATACGACGAGAAAAGGTAAACGACGAATCTACCGATTTTGTTCGAAGTTCATTAATGATGGCTTGTAATTCTGAGTCCTTTGTGGTTTCTTGTAAGATGATATCAGCGGTAATAGAAATATTTGAAAATTGAAATAAAGTTTCAGAGTATAAATCATCAACTTTTTGATTGATGTAAGTGACGAATGTTTTCTGTTATTGAACCATTGGGGCGCGAGACAAGCAATCAACATTTTCATTGTCTTTACCTTTCTTGAATCTTACTGTATAATCAAATCCAGATAAAAATGATGCGTATCAAAGTAAGCGCGCTGACGTCATTTGTGGCAATGTCCGATTTTGGCCAAAAATTTTGGTAAGAGGTTCATTATCAGTGATTAGATAAAATTTTCTTCCGTAAACGTAATTATAGAATCTAGTCACGGCGAATACTATGGCTAAAGCTTCGCGGTCCAACTGGCTGTAATTTTGTTCGGAATGGGTCAGTAATCGTGAAGCATACGCTATTGGCTTTTCACTTTCATCAATTGAATGACTAAGTACTGCAGCTACTCCGCTGGGGCTGGCATCTGTTGTAAGGATAAGCGGCAGCGCTGGATCGTATGGTATGAGAACACGTTCACTGCACAGTTCTGTTTTAAGGTTGATAAAAGCTGATTCACACGCATCGGTCCAAAAATATCGCTGGTTCTTGCACAGCAACCGTCGTAAAGGGTAACATTTTGTTGAAAAATCAGGGATGAATTGCGAGTAGTATGTTACCATGCTCCGAAATTGTCGCAATTCTTCTACATTCGAAGGACGTGGCATTTCTAACACTGCTCGAACCTTTTTTGGCAATTTGCTTATTTTGTTATATTCGATAACGTATCCCAAACATTCAGTTTTTGTTTGAAAGAACGAACATTTGTTTTTGTTTAGATGCAAATCATTTTCTGACATTCTTTGCAAACACATTCGCAAATTAGAAATGCATTCATCTTTAGTAGCGGCATGGACAATGATGTCATCGAAATATGCTTCTACGTTTGGAAGTCCACGCAGAAGTTGTGACAGGATACGATTAAATTCTGAAGGAGCAGTCTTTATTCCGAAACTAAGTCTGTTCATTCTGTATGTTCCTTTGTGTGTGGAAATTGTTTGAATTTTACTTCCCTCTTCATCGACTTTCAAATCTAAATATGCTTTATATAAGTCTAACTTACAGAAGTATCTGGAATTACGCAAGCTATTGAGAACATCTTCAATTCTTCTAATCGGAAAATTGGCTGATTCTTACCTTTCATTCACTCCAGTTTTGTAATCAACACAGATTCTAATACTTCCATCATGCTTAGGTATTACAACAAGGGGTGATCCCCAGTCACTTGTGGAAACAGGGGTAATGATACCTGAATGCTCAAGTGCGTCCAATTCTTTTTCAACTTGTTCTCGTAAGGAGTAAGGAACATCGCGTTCTCTGATAAAAATTGGTTTGGCATCCTTTCGTAAAGTAAGTGACAGTTGCAAATTTGGAACACAACCTATCTTTTCTTGAAAAATGTCTTCAAATTCTCGAAAAACATCAACTTGAAGCATTGGTGACACGTCTGAGGCAGGAGCCGGCTGGTAAGTGGTATGTTGAGTCAGTTCATCGTCAATTTCTTTTAATTCAAGATCTAGACCTCTTATCCATTTACGTCCAATTAGGCAATCGTGACCCTGTAGCACAACGTACAGATCAGCGCAGAGAGATTTATTTTTATATTTGACATTAACCTTAGCTTTGCCTTTGCATGGAACAAGATCTTTTGAAACTGTTCTGAATGTTACATTAGCTGGTTGAATTGCAATTCCGAGGTTGAGCTTGAAAAATTCATCTTCTGAGAGGATAGAAAACTTTGCTCCTAAGTCGACTTCCATATTGTGCGGTTTATTATTTATGAGAACTGTAACCATATACTTTCTTGAATCAGTATTGACTTCCAGTAAGTCGAGAAAGGGTTGAATAATATTGATTCCGTATGAATAAACTGCATCATCTTCATTTGAAACCTGCTTACTGTCAGCTGCTTGACTTAAGTGCGTTTTAACACAAACTTTAGCGATATGACCGTTTCTTTTACAGGACTTGCAATAGAGATTCCTTCGATCGGTGCGGCACTCACTAGATTTATGGTTATTTTTCCCACAATTGAAGCACAAATTTTCAATTCCAAGTGCTCGATAATCTACTTTTGTCCTATTTGGCTGATTTCGATAGTCCCGTGATGATGATGAACGCGACAAGGAACGGCGAAACATCGATTTACTACGATAATTTGATATTTGGTCGCGATTACGGGGACGATTTCAACTTTTCTCACGGCGGGACCGAGAATGGCGAACCTGCGACAGTTTGTTCACGTCACTTCCGCTTTCCGACACGACCGAAGGGTTTGTTTGTTTCATTAGTTCATTGCTTTGAATGCGCGACCCTTCTAACACAACCGCTTTGTCCACAATGTCATGAAATTTGGTAACATCCGTTTGCAGTAGTTGTTCTCGAATTGTCCCCGAAGAAAAATTTCGGCAACCGATACCTTTTGTTTACACGAACACTCTACATGGAAATTACAATCTGCTAAGTTTCTTTGTAACATGGCAACATACTCGACGACAGATTCTTTCTCAGCTTGATAACACGATAAAAAATAATGTTGAGCCACGACACTGTTGGTTTTTGGTGCGAGCATTTTTCTGAAATTGTCGACAAGGTCTTCGTTTGGTACATCTTTGACTTGGTGATTTGGCTCCAAGAATGCTGATAAGTTATTGTAATGAATTGACCCAATTGATGCACACAGAAATTGTGTTTTTTTTGACGTATCGGTGACATTTTTAACAGCAAGGTGGTTATCAAATCGTTCTAGGTAGCATGTTAATTTTTCTTTTTTTGCATTGTAGTTTTCGAATGGAGCAATATTTAATACTGAGTCGGAAGTAGTGGCTCGTCTATTTAAAAGTTGTTCGACTAGGTGTTGCTGGGTGGTTGTAATAGTTTCGGCGAAAACTCCCAAAATTTGTTTCAGCTGTTCGGCATCCATATTTATTCAAATTGTAATAGAAATTCCTTATGTCAAGTTGAAAAATTATTGAAAAACACAACCGTTAAGGTTTTACGGTGTTAATGGTACTTAAGGTTTAATGGGGCATTGAACTCGGCAAGTATTTGGTTGAAAAATAATGAGAAAAAACAAAAACAAAAAAAAACACGTGCATGTACTTACGCGAGTTACGTACGTTGTCACGTGCACTTTTATAATTTTCACATCGTCGCCAATTTGTTGTAATTGTTACACATTTGTTATATCGTTTATTTTGTCTTTTATCATTCTTACATATATATTATTCTAATACACTACAAAAGTAACTTTGAAAAGTAACGCAACCATTTTCTTCCGAGTGAAGTTAGCAACTTACTACCACAGCTAAAGCTGTGTTACTACTGAGAATACCACAAAACTGTTACTAATCATTATCAAAACGAAAGGGAAACTTATGACTACAAATTTGATGTGACAAATAAAATATTATGTGTTAGATGGAAAGACAACGATGTATGTACTATTCTTACAAACCACGACTTTATTGAACCTCTGCAGCAAGTAAAACGATGGTCAAAATCAGAAAAGGCTAAAGCAAATATAGAACAACCAGCATTATTCGCGTTTTATAACGGTGGTATGGGTGGTGTAGACCGTCTTGATCAATGCATATCGTTGTACAGAATTGCCATACGGGGAAAAAAATGGTGGCGGGTGTTACTAACATATATGCTGGATATGACCGTTACCAAAGCATGGAAACTGCACCAAATGACAGCAAAAGAAAAACTACCTCAACTGGATTTTCGCCGTGAGAAGCTATTTCAAGGATAAAGTGTCTGTAAAAGCTAATAGACGCAGAAATCCTCCAAGTTCAATAGACATTAGTGAAGGATATCACTTTCCAGAAAAATTAGACAAGCAATTGAAGTGTTGTGTTTGTCATATGAAGGCTAGGTAGTCGTGCGAAAATGTGAAAAGACAATGTGCGTTGAAAAGGGATGCTTTGAACAATATCATTTATCCACCTAGCGTTTTTTTTTCAAAATTGAGTGAATGCTTTTTTTAAACTTTCGACTTTATTTTCTATTTTTTAAATTTTAATTTATTTTTTATTATTTCTAGTTGTGTGTTTATTGATAGTTTCAATTTGTTATTTTTGACATTTATCAGTACAATTATATTACTTGGTATGCTCTTTTATTATTTAATGTGATAGCTATATTTTTAATAATTTATACTGTTTGTAGACATACTGATGATGACATTTAAAAATGTAGAAACATGTTTATTATAAAATAATATAAATCAAAATTAAAACATTTTTTGTGGAGAAAAGTTTAAGTTAAATAATTTAATTGTATATCTAATACTCCACCTTGAGCATGGATTACTTTAACGTTCTATTATTTTAATCTAAATGTAATTAATACAAATTAAAAATACACATTTAAATAAATTGGTGTATTGGTAGCTAAATTTTACGATTTTTAACTAAAAATAAAATGTACCTAAGTAATTTAAAATACTTTATTAAACATTTGTATTAAAAACAATTATAATTGAATAGAAACATTTGTAGGCGGTGTTTGTAATGAATGGTTATTAAAGTTCAACAAAACGTTAGAAACAATAAACTTCTACATTTAGTCGTAACATACTTTCCTTAAACAATAACAGTTACTTTACGTGTTTAAGATATTAATTCTAAATTTTTTGTAGAATATGTCTAACTTAAAATATAAACTTTTAGATTTTTAAGTTACTGAAACATTCTCAAACTTGTAGAATATTTGAAGAAGGTCAACATTAGAAGTACACTTAACTAAACAAAAAACGGGACACCTTTGAATGAAATAGTTAAAGGTGCCATTTTAAATGCTATTCAAATTAGACAAATAATAAAAATTAAGAATACCAGAAAGTTAAATTGCTTTTCCGAAAAAAATGGAAAATCCATATACATTCATATTTTTGAATGATTTGGAACAGTAAACTGTATTTTAATTATATAAAGTATTTTCGTGTATATATTGAAACAATGCAATTTATAAACTTTATTATAGCTATTTTTTAAACACATTTTATATGACACCCGTGCAACAACTTATTAGTAACACTATGAATTTAAGACTATTGCTCTTTAAGTTTTAATCACGTTTTAAGTAGTTGCTTTTAATATATGTTTTTGGTCAAAATGTTAAAAAAAGCTATTATAAAAAATATTGTAAATAATTATTAACATGTTTATAAAGACTTATTAACAGTGGATTTATTTTGTGCCAAAAAATGTTTGCTGCATTCGACTTAAAGCCTACTCGCCGAGGTTGTCAAAAATCAGAGAAGTTTGCTGAAGTATCTGAAGTATGGAATCAACTTGTGGTTAATTGTATTATGCGAAACAAGAGTAAACATTACAATTGATTAACAACTATTTCCTACAAGAACCCAATAAATACGGTATAAAGTTTTGAATTGCAGATGATATTGAAACAAAATATATGTTAAATACATTTTTTTATTTGGGCAAGAAAAATTCAAGACAAACTAATATGTTATAAAATATGAATTAATGGAATCTAAAAAAACAGAAAAATGTAACTGTAGATAATATTTTTAAATTAATCAAAAGTTTACAAGAAGAACCTACATCATTAGTTAAAACTGTGAATCAAAATAGAAGGTTTACACCAGCTGCCATAAAAACCAAAAAATGATTTGTATTCTGTTAAGGAATGAATGTAAATGTGGCAACATCTCACATCGTCAGTTGTAAATTCTTAGTAGTATCCGTAAACTTCCAACGCTTAATGAAGAATACAAGAAACGGTAAAATTTTACAACAATGCTAAATATGGCGTAGATGTTTTAGACCAATGGCAATGACAGCTATATAAAAAAAGCAAAACAGCAAACATCATAAGATATCTAAATTTCAATAAAATTTGCTAGAAACAACTCGTGTGGAGATAGAATACTGGCATGGTTCAGTTGCGCTGTCAGCGGCATACTGCCCACCAAATCAACTAACAAACAAACACGGCTTTGTAAACTATTTCCAAAGTTTAGGCAATAAATAAAATTTAGTATGGATTCTTGCGCTGTATGAATTTTGGTCAGTCGTAAATACCATCTACGACCTAGACGTTACTAATTACCATTTTCGCTTCTAACGTTAAAATAACGTTACGTGTGCTAACGCCATACCCAGTATCTTGAAACATCTACGCTACAAAGGTATAAATGAATTCCGGTTTTGATATGTTACATTTGAAATTTTCACAAGTTTGTTACTTCAGAAAATCTTAATAACTAGCTAATTACTTTCTCATTGGGAACAATGAATAAAGCATATACGAATACAAAAAATAAACCGTATTAGTTAGACGTCAGTCACTAACTTAAGTTAGATGGGAAAATTGAAACCGTTTATATATCCTATGGTGGGGCAAGTAACTACGAAATATTGGTGGCATACTTGTAACGACTTTTATAAGCTTAGCGCACTTTGGTTTTAAATCATCGTATAAAAATATTGTTGGATGTGCCATTAGTTAATCGCATATTAGAAACGCTGAGTAAGTACCTTGCTTTTTTATTTCGTTACTGGATTTGGTGTCGGTCGTATGTACACGACTAAAAAATTTTTAATAGTGCGCTTTGTTTTTTATTATGTAATCACTGCAATTTCGCACTATTTTAATTTTTTTGGTATTTGCATTCAACATTAAACTATTTACTGCTTATGTGTGCAAAGTGTTGCTTAATTTAAATGTTTGCTAATACCGTGATATTGTTTGCAAACCATTAGTTATATATTTTTTATTCTAACTGTTTCTTGTTAAACTTGTCTTATTTATCTATCTAGCTTAAGCGTTGTTATAAAAACGTGCATCTGTAGTTTTTATTTATCCCCGTTTTAACACTCTTTTTAATTAAATTATAATCGATACATTAAAGACTAGGCTGACTCCTATTAGTTACCCACCCGCTAGCTACTCTGTTTACATATTTTTTTAAACTATGCACTTGTTATAGCTTGTTATGTTAAAAGTGATCTAGATTGCGTAGTAGTTTGCATCATATGTGAAGGTCTTTCTGGGGTAAGAATTGATTTCTACTTTTGTGACTTAATCTGATTTTTCCAAAATTGTTCTATCGACTTGAAATACCGCCACGTTTACTTTTTGCAGGAAACGATAACTATGAGCACGTACTAATAGGGATATTGGTCAATTACACCACTTTCAATACGTAATTTCCGTCCAGGGCTTGTATCAACGATTATTGTCTGTCATATTTATCAACTTTTAATTGTTACTATATATGTCTTGTACCTCGTTTATTTTTTAACTTCTTTGTCTTTTGTTGTTAAAAATAAAAATATTCGTTGTTATAATCTGTGATTTGTCATTTGTTCTCTTTCAGTGTTGGTTAGAGATAAACAGTATCTTCCATTATTAGTTTCCAACTGTTTTGACGCTTTTTTAATTTCTTGTAGGACTACCACTCTGAGACTTGCGACCCGTTTGCTAAATCATATCGAGCTAGCCGCTTGCAATTAAATTACGAGAAAATTCTGGTAACAAGTTAAAATGAGCACCGGAGTCAATGAAAAAGAAGAGTTAATTAAATTATTTAATAAAATAATTTATTGAGATTATTTAGTTAACACGAAGTTAATTATAAAAACCCTTTTAACTACCAAGGCTGAAGTAAAATTAGCAGTAGACTACTTTACCAGAATTATTCAAAATGCAACTTAAGAAGCTACTTTCCAATTTTTTCCTATTAGTAATAAATGTGCAGTCCAATATTTATTTAAAAAAAAATTGTCAAAAAAGGACGATCAAAAAGAATTTAGCAAAACGGAAATTATCTTTCGTTATAATCAAGTATGCACTGATCTTAAAAGATCAAAAAAAAGCCCCGAAAATTTTTTGAAGTGTCTAAAAATTTAAGTCCTAATGATACAAACTACGCACTATGGACGGCGACAAAAAGAATTGTATGCCAAGCTTAACTAATTCTTCCTATACAAACAGTAAACTACTCTTAAGCAAAAACAAATAAAGACGAAGCAATACTGTTTGCTCAACATTCAAAAAAAGTTATTGAACCTTTACCGCCGGTCTTAACACCCAAAGAAGAGTCTGACATTTTTGGCGGTTTTGTACCAAATGTCCCTATTGCCAATAGTTACTGTCAAAAAAGTCAACAAGACGGTTGACCTTATAACAGAACTACAAGAAATGCCTCAAAAAAGAAAGTAATGCTTTCCATAAGATAAGCCAAGCAAAGCTCTAAATAAAGTAGCTTTATACAAACCGATTGGTTTGCTATTTATACTAAGTAAGCTTATCAAAAAACTTATCGCTAGAAAACTTATGCCAATCGTTAAAAATTCAGATTTAATATTAGAACATCAGTTTGGTTTCAAGAGTACATAGAGTTGTTACGTGCATTAATTTTAGATGTAATACCCTGTATATTTATTACCTTGAAGTTAGATTGCTGTTTTTGACGCCTTCTGCCGAATGTAGTTTTATTCCATTTCCTGTCAAGACGTCAAACAGTCAACTACTTAAAATCGTGCTTGTGAAAAATGATTCTGAATCTTACAAAATCGACGTTAATGAATATAAAATTATAATTGGAGAACGCATTTAGGTTATTTGTCACAAGGTGAGCTTTTCCTATTAGTTTTTAGAATTATTTGGTACTTTTCTTCTTAATTTGGTAGCACGTCTAGGCACATCTAGCCACGTTTTTTGGTTACATGTTTCGATGCATTATCAATCGATGAGCGATTAATATCGACAAATACCTTCACGAAACGATTAGTATTCTGGAAGGCTTATGTTCAAACTGAAAACGAAGTATCGACAAGAATTTGTCTCTAAGATATTACTTCTTATGCGTCAGTCGATTGCGATACCAACCTTTTACTAATTGTGAGGAACAGCATTCGATACATCGGGTTCTTATATCTAATTTCTTTTTGTATTAACAATTTTGTAGAGTTCTACTTTCGTGAGTGATTGTGTTGACACGATTTGCTATTCATAATTATTTTAGGCCTTCTCAATGAGGAAAACGTTTTCTTCGGGCAAGTACTGGATTGTGGGTAAGTTTTATTTAATTATTTTGTCGCTGTAAAAAAACACTCGCGGAATTTAGCTTGTTTAACTTACGCAATTACAATAGTTCTCTCAATACCATTTAGGTATTTTTAGTAATTATTTCTGTGATATGGCTTGCTGTGAGCCTTAGTTATTTAACGTGTAATTTTCTTCTCTTATCGACACCCGATGTGTAACTTATGTATTGTGTGTTGCTGATACTGCCGGCATTTATGTATTTAGAATGTACTACAAAATTTCTGGAGTACGTTGTTGATAATCTACGTTATTAAATTATAGTTTTTTAGTTTATTTTATGACAACATACCTTTCTCTTTTATTGTGGTTTCACAAACATCAGGGTAACAAGGATTACAACCCTAAAGTTCGTTACAAGCTTGGACCTTCTGTTCTGATCGAGACAAAAGTTTTGCTTATAAAAGATCTGGCGTCCTTTAAATATTATTTACTTAAACCTCCCCTATCTCCGACTCTGTAAGTTGGCCATGCAAGGTTCGTAAGACCTATAAGCTTGTAACAGAGTAGTTGATGATACCTCTAAATCTTACATAAAGTTTTATTGCACAGCAGCTTTCTTTGATGACAAATAGGCATTTGAAAAGGTATGGCATGATGGACTACTCTTTAAATTAAAAAGTACTTTTCCACACTTTTACTATGTTATGCTAAATTTAAAAAAAAATATGGTCAACACCTCACAGAACTTTATCATATTAAATCAGGAGTACTCCAGCGTAGTGTTTTAGTACTACTTCTATATAGTTTTTATATAGCTGATAAGTCTACTAGCAAACAATTATTTACAGCCACTTTTGCCGATGATAAAGCAATCAATTGCAAACATAAAGATATGCTACAAACCTATTTAAATTGACAAAACGTCAAATAGAGTAAAAAAAGAAGGATACAAATCAATAAAGTAAAATCTATTCAGTAGTAAGAGGAAACAAGTGAGTGTCAAGAAAATCTAAGTTATTAGTACAAAACAAGCTATTTGTGTATAAAGTTGCGTTTCAACCAATTTGGTTCTACAGAATACAACTGTGAAGCACAGTAGCAAACTCCAATAGAAATATTTTTGGAAAAAGTGCTACACATTTGCTAATTGTAATGGGTTTTACAAATTGCAAATTCTAAACAAGTAAATAAAAAGAAATAACTTAAAAATCTAAATGTTCAGAGTTTGAGTTTGACTCAATTGTGTAAAGAGAATAAAAGAAAAATACATAGAAGAAGAAAATTTATTAAATATAGCGGTAGAACTTTTAATTATCAATTTACAAGATAATAGCAATGAAGATTATATAAGTGAGAAATTTATTGATAAAAATGATAAATCAGATATATTATTGTTTTTAAAAACAAATAAAGATGTTATAACAAATCTGCAAAATATATTTTGTGTAATTTCTTTCTATATAATTATTATATTATTTTTAATGCCGTATCATGTATGTATGCCGCTCTACAGTGATGCTAAAACTTATTTTAGGTGCATTTAAGCTATGCATTTTTTTTAAATATAGATATTATTTAAAAACTATTATTTTATTGTTCAAAAATAAATTGCATTAGATATTTTTGTGGAATTGTCTTTTATGTGAACTATTAAAACTTTTAACAAAAAAGTCGTTTGAACATGTATGTACTACAAAAGTATCAATTTATAAAAATTCAAACAAAATTTAAACAAAATTTTTAATTTGTTTACGTTCTACATAATATTTATGTAACTTTTTGTAACGAGTGCTTAAAACTATATCTGCTTAAATATTTTTTAAGCATTATATCGGCGTTAGTTAAAAATATAAAATTTAAAGATGATATTTCTCACTAAATTTTAATTACAACATAGTTAAGCAGTGTTCAAATTAACTAAAGTAAATCAATTTAACCCTACGTTAGTCACCTGGTGTACGATCGTAGACCGCCTCTCTTCCAACAGTGGTAGCGCTTCGGTTTTTTGTTGAAATTGCTCGGGCATCTCAACAGCTGTTGTTGTTAAGCGGCTCTACCTAATTAGTGTTTCGTTTTTGCTCCACTTGTGCGGTCGTGAGTTTTATTGTTGCTTCAACAGGTCTGGTCTACATACGTAGACCACGTGACTATTGGCGTAAACTTTTCTCACTTAAGTACTGCCGTTATTATTATTATTTTAGTGCGTCTTATTTTATTTAATACAAGTGTGTGTACATACAATTATACTTTAGGAAAAACCAAGTCTGACCCTAAAAAAAGACGCATTGAAAGATCAAAGGATCCGGAAGTATGATTGAGGTGGTACGACGACATGTCTAGTGATGAAGACAGCTCTATTATTGGCGAGTCGGATGAAGAGGAGGTTGATGCAATTCAAAGGTGTGACCACGACACAGAATCTGAACTAGAAGTCTCGGATCAAGAAGCATTATCAGACGATTCAAGTGAAACCCCGCTCTCAAATTTTTATATTGGGAAAGACAAAGTCACTACATGGAAAAAGACTATGCCTAATAGACAAGTTCGTGTGCGTTCTCATAATATTGTTTTCTCTCGGTACAAAAGGAAGGGCACGCAATGTTGCAATAGAAATTGAATGCCTAAAGTGATTTGTGAATGAAACTGTTATTAGAATAATAACCGTTTCAACAAACTTGTATATTTAAAAGGTACAAAGTCAATACCAAAGGAACCAAGATGCTAGGCAAATTAATGAGACTGAAATAGAAGCTTCTATTGGTATTTCGTTTCTGATTGGCACTCTCAGAAGCTCACGAAAAAATTTACACAGAATTTGGGATAATTCCAAAGGAAGCGGAATGGAGTCGTGCTACTTGGCAATGAGTAAGAAGCGATTTCGGTTTCTTATGAGATGTCTAAGGTTAAATGACGTGTGTACAAGAGATGAGCGGAAAGAGATTGATAAATTAGCCCCAATTAGAGAACTTTTCAAAATCTTTCTAAATAATTTTTAAAGCAAATTCGATTGGTAGAGCCAGTTGCAGGTACCAATCGCAATATTACTGAGGATAATTGGTTTAGTAGTCAATCGCTCGTCAAAAATTTGCTAAAGAAAAAGCTTACATATTTAGGTACTGTAAGGAAAAACAGACGTGAGGTCCCTCAAGATTTTTTAACTCATAAGACTCGCGAAGAGAGGTCTTCTCTTTTTTGTTTCCAAGAAGATTGTAGCCTGGTGTCATACTGCCCGAAGAAAAACAAGTCGGTGGTATTGATATCCTCGATGCATCATGATGATGCAATAGATGAAACAACATCAGATGCCATGAAGCCAGAAATGATCACTGACTACAACCGCATCAAAATTGGTGTAGATCTGGTAGATCAGTTATGCCAGAATTATGACGTAGCAAGGAATACACGTCGATGGCATAAATGCTCTTTGCGTCCATAAGGCAAACCTTGACAAACTAAAACGCAGCTAATTTCTTGAGAAATGTGCTTGGAAACAAATTAGACTGTAAATTGAAGTCAGATCAAGAATCATCCAATTACCAAAAGGAATACGGCAACATGCTCAATGCCTGCTGGGCACCACAAATATTCCCCCTCCACTTCATCAGCGACCTCTCGATTATGTCGGACGTTGCCATGTTTGTCTTCGAAATGTAAAAAAATCATCTAGAAGATTTTGTGTGAAGTGCGGGAGGTTTGCTTGCAAAAATCATATGAAAGACACTTGTACTGATTGTTTGAGCGAGTAAAAATTTTATATTTTCAGTGTTCTTTAAAACCTTAATTTTTTTAATGAACTTTAAATTTTGTTACTTTGAATGAATGTCGTTTATGTTTTGTTCTAAAAAATACAAGTGTTTTTTGCCAAAGTTGCACCAAAGTTGTTGTTTAATCAAATACCTCATATGAATGTTCAATAAATCCTTTAAAAAACATGCAGGTGGGTTGATATTATGTTCAATTATTTCGTTTATTTGTTTTTAAATAATATAATTTGTAGATCACGCGCCTATGTGCGTCACATACTAATAGGTAGAGTTAAATAAAAATACCAAAATTGTTTATATATCAAAACGAAATATTAGCAAACAACTCAAAAACTCATTTAAAGAATTTTATAATATTCGATCTATGTTTAGGTATCAATGTTAACAAGTTTTCATACAAAAATTGTCTAATTTTCATTTTAACTGAGTCAAGGATTTTCCCAAAAAATGTATAAAGCATTACTAAGATCATTTCCTTAAAAGCAACTCGCGCATTTGACAAATTCAAGCTATTTAAACCTTTAAAATTTACAATAGATCCCTGCTTACTCTTTAAGTTTGTAAATGTCAAGCATTAATCAGCGTATTCAGTATGAACGTCTACCTATTCAACAGTGTTATTAAATTAAATTTTGTAATAGAATGTTTATTGCTAAGTTTATTTAATAAGAAACGAACGTTAATACAAAAACCTAAATTTTACTAAACAAAAAAAATAGGTTTAAATCTTGCTCCGAGTGTGCTTAAATGAGATTAAATAAGAAAGAATTAAGCTAGATTGGGTCTACAAAGATCGGATTCGGCAGTACATAATTCTTTTTAACAATGTATAAATGCGTTTGTACTTAAAAAGTTTAAATAAGAACATTAGAAAAATGTAATTTAAACTTTGTTGTGAAGATTGATGCAATTGGAAGAAAATGCAAATATTGTATTTTAAGAAACTCTATAACATGCAAAGAGATGTATTTGTTTATTTCTACGACATATCAAAATCTAAAATATATTCGAACTGATTGAGAATGTTTTATTCAGATTAAACACGCTATGTATTTTATAACAAACATTAAACAAAACTGAGTTACAGTTAGTATCTTTTAAAAGAGCAATAAATTTTAATTAGATTCTACACATAAAACAAACATTTATTAGTTTGTTTAACAGAGATCTACATGAAAATCTTATTATATTTTTTGTTTACTTACAAAATAATTATAATTAATAAATTGTTCTAAAATATACAGAATTTTACTTTATTTTATTTAAACTTTTAATGTTTTGTAATATAATTGCCTTAATTTTTATTAATGCATCTTTGAAACGTTTAAATTACGTTACAAATTAAGAACTAAAAAACGTCGAAATAAAGCCCCGTACTAATTTTAGATAAATGATTTATAAGACTTTAAATATTCTGATTTGTTCGTGTAAGTACTGAATAAAACGTATTAATATTTAATGTGCAATACAATAAAAAGGTTTAACATTAATTATTCAAAAAAGTCAAAGTAGTTGTTAACTTCAAACAACATTAAATGTTTTATTCTGAAACGTTCTGTAAAAGATTTAGTAGATTTTAATTGATTTTGGGCAAACGCATTTACATAAAATGTCGGTTTGAATATTTTAACGTTACAATTAAAAACAGTCATATGTTGTAATGTTTACTTTAATTTTTTATTAAACGTTCTATTACTATAAACGTGCTTGATGTAATTGTGATAAACAATATGAAAAAAAGCGTAATTACAACTCTATTATATACCAGGTGAGTAATTTTTCGATTTAATTGAAATTGTTTACATTTAACCTTTATCACAAAAAGTTTATAATAATGAAATTGATGTAATTTATTGGAAAAATATAAAAATTATTAAACGTGATATGTCATTTAGATATAAATCCTAAATTACAGTGCACGCCGCTTAATAGAATCACATTGGGACCGAATGACGACAAAAACTAAAAAAAAAACAATTAAATTTTTTTTGTGAAGTGTAGGAACAATATTCATAAAATTGAAAAAGTTTTTAAATTTGGAAGAGAATGAAAAGTACGTAGGTCATAGTTACAGAAGATCTGCTGGTACTATGTAGGTTGAAAATGGAGATGATATTTTGACGTTAAAAAAATTTGGGGTTTAGAAATTGCCTGCAGTGGCGAAGCAATATGTTGATGAATCTATTAGTAAAAAGATTAATATTTCAACATTAGAAAATTGTAATAATTTTTTGGTTACAAATCAAGAGATTTCTACTGCTGTAGCATCATGCCCAAATGAAAATGGAAATACCAGTTGCTCTTTTCATTTTAGTTATTATTCTCATACTAAATAATTTTTTTTAACTATTATGTTGTAATTGACATAAATAAAAATTGATTAAGAAAATACACAATTTTATTGAAAAATCTGCCAGAACTAAAAAAGTACCCCCCAAGGCCGATATAGATATCATATTGCACCGAATTTTATTATTAAAACTAACTTATTTATACTACAAATATATACACGTGTATAACTAACAAAATTAATTAAATCTAAGGATATTTAATAAAAACACTTACACTTGTTTACTTTAAAGGCACGTACAAGGTTATACTCCGTATATTTATTTCAAACACACGCGTTAATTACTTATTTATTTAAACTTAAATAATCTTCTTAACACTGCCGTCTTTACATTACCGGAATAACTACTATATGATTTGTTTGCACCGAATTTACACATTTTAGTGAAACGTTCGCGAATGTTCCACATCCTTCGGTAAACGTTCTGGAAAATGAATAACAACTTTGAGAAAGCTCTTGAGAATAATTTCTCGAACATTTCAATATCAATGAGGGATAGAATACTGATAAACTTTTTATATCAGTATGGTATAAGTACAATGAATAAATTTTTTACTTTAAACAAGCATATTGTAAAAATTCAGCTAAAAAAATTTATTCTAGATAAGTCATTGTTCACGTATAGAAACAAACATGAGAAGAAAATTGATAACATAAAACCGAAATTATAATTACTATTACTACTATTTTTTTAATGTGGAAACATACTTTCGTCCCATTTTTTTATAATGTGATAACATTACCCGACTAATAACATTATCTGTGATTCCAATAAGCAAAGTTGACTGTATTTAATACTTTATAATATTATAGTACCACTGTATTATCAATTTAATTAACAGTATTTTTTAATTTCTTTTTAGAATAAGCCGTGTTAATGTAAAAACCAAAGTTACCAAAGTTTTGTATATTTTTTAAAAAACTACATCAGAGCATGCAAGTAATCGATATTTTATAGTCTTAGTTAATATTAAATTTAGCAGATGTTAACATTTAGAACATTTTGTCTAAAAAAGTATCTGATCCTAGATGCAGTTATTGCAATTTTCTTTATTTTTTCTGTATTAAAAATGCTAATGGAATATTTTAAAAGTGTTACGCTTGCATTTTTAAGTCTATTAGCAAGAAACTTGTTCGATTTAGGAATACAATGAAAAAAACAAAACTCATTGCGTTTTTAAAGTTACATTAGTAAAAAAAAAACAATTGGAATTATAACCTTTATTGGCAAACATAAGAAATAAGCAGTAAAAACCTAAACAGATTACCATTCACAGCACTGAACACATTGCAGAAATAAGGGAACATGTAAATACTGAACCACTGTAATTTGTGCTTTACGGTGGTTTTACTGAGAGCAAGTCTACCATCACAAAACGCAACAATAGTTACCAACTGTTTTCATTAACATAATCGTATGTGCCAATATAGTAAAAATAAAATTTTGCTAGTTGTAGTTATAAAACACTACGCTACAAAAAATTATTTTACCAGTAAAATAAAGTTTCAATTCTAAATTTTTTAGTTGCAACGTGATAAAACAACTCCACATAAGGAGTACATTTAATGTTAAGGTAGTGTAGTTTTGACGCACAAAAACACAAGACATTTTTTGTTTCTTATTGTATCCAAGAAAGGTAACATCAAACTTAAAATAGAATGAAATCAGAAGATAGTGCAACAAAGTGTTACATATCATTAATTATTAGTTTTTCAACAAGTCGTGTGTTAATTAAATTTTTGCCACGTCACTGGTACGCCGACACCACTGGTTGGTTGTTTTAACATAAATAGATATTTTAGTGAGAGATGGTTTATCGATTCTATTTGACTTTCTACTTCAGTGCTCGCCACATATAATTTATAATTGCTTGAAATCTTTTTAATAACCATATTGTTCCGACTGTATGTATTTGGTAATACATGATCGATTTGTTTTGTAATTTTACGGTGTTATTACTCGTGGTTCAAAGTTTCCTTTATTACCTTAAAATTATTGACAGAATTAGCTTACGTAACTGGTACTTTTTTTTGTCTATTGCCATTAATTAATTTAAATATAATTTATTTATTAAATATAATTTAAATATAATTTAAATTTTTTTATATAATTTAAATAATAACAAAAAAAGCATTTGTTATTGATTAAAAAATATTTCTCTAGTTCACTGTTGATTACTTTGCTTCTAATCTTTTTGATAATGGATTTATACGTACACTTGGTGTTTCCGATCCAAAAATGTTTCTAGTAAAACGCCTATTTTTTCCTCTTTACTATTCTACCATTTTTAACCACTTTCATTCACAAACATCTTTGCTAGCCGTAGTAACGTATTTGTTACCAACAGATCTACTAGAACACAAGTTACTAACAAGTTTTTCTTCTATTTACTTCTGAAAGGTCTTCAAGGTTTAGGTAATAAAATGTATTTTTGTAAAACTTTTTTTTTGCATATATTTAACTTAAATCATTTTCTTGTTTTAAACACTTTTTTAATCTTACCTATAAAATATTTTGTATTTTAAGTATAGAAAGCTTAAATTGAAATTAGCCAAATTTATGAAAATCTGATATGTTTTTAAGCTTGAATTTATAACAATTGATTTGCAATTATTTTTCCAATGCCGAAATAATTTAACTGTTTAAAGATTTTTTAACATAAGTTTTAAATGCTCCTAAAACTAACTAAACTTTGTGTGACATATTGGGCGGAATAATGAAAACTGCCAACTGAGTTTCATAAATATCTAAGTTTTGGATCCAAATATTTTTTTAAAGTGCTGTGATATGTACTACTAAAAAGAATTTAGCAATCAAACATAATAGAAGTACTAGTAACCGGAGTACGTTTCGTAAAGTTCTCCTTAAGATAGACTAATAAGAAAATATATGCAAGAAGTAAGCAACTGTTTTGAGCATTAATAATGCCTAGAAAAGTTTGAGTTTGATCTAAAGTTGTGGTCATACCTGTTTCATCAATATTTATAAAAATTAAATTTGTACTTTTTCAAAACCGTTAGATAATTTTTAAAGAATTTGTTACACTGGTTTTCGTGCAACCAAAAAAATTAAGGCTTTGTGATGCAAAATTATAAATTAAATCTAAAAAAACACTAAAACAATAAATGATTAAATTAGGAAAATATCGTTAAACATTGAAGCACAAATAACACGATAGAAGTAATAACACTGAACATACATTTATTTTATTACAGACAGTATTTCCAAAGAAGACGAAGAAGGTACATAAATATAATTACCTAAATTTTCCTAACGTTAATACATGGATCGGACCAAATATAAGTTCGCTCTATAGTGAGCAACACGTCGTACAGTAAACTGACCTAGTCAGTCTAAACTGTTACATTCGAAGAAGGAATGACTTTATATTCGTAAATGAAATGAAGACTTAGAGACTTAACGCGCACTGCATACGACTTTGTGACGCACAAAATGATAATTCATTGTGTTAACCTAACATGTACGTACGCTCAACAATCGACATGACCAACGAAGTACTAATCGTAAAATTAGAAATTGTAATGCTTACAGTTAGGTTTTATCTAGTAGAGAATTAGCTAAATCCGTACCTATACTACCTAAAACATAATACTAAATCTAACACAAAATGTACATACGGCGTTAACACAAATAAATTTCGTTTTCAAAGCATACAATCATTTGAGATAGCAAAGTAGCGTTTCCACTCGACTTAATGTACCAATTGGTGAAAGCCGCTCCTCTCAAAAGAAACCGCAATTTTAAAGGTTTCCATCTCCTTGACGGTGTGAATAGTTAAGTTATAGTAACGTGACGTCATAGAAATTTTTTTCCAAATATGCCAACTGTTCGTTATCTTCACTCATAAAGGAAACGTGTGAGAAGTATGGAAATTGGCTATAGACAATTAGGAAAGAATCAAAATTAAACCCTCAATACACAAATATTACTCACCCCAAATAGACTTTCGCTTAGATAGACACAAAATGAATTTGCTTATTCACGTGGAATCGCGTGAAATAACCTTGTTGAGCCTAAAAATACCGCTAAACGGGGATCGTCTGTGTTGCACCAAACATTACCAGAAAGTAAATAAAATGCTCGTTTATAAAAATTTGACAAACGCCAACAAAAGGTAGTTGTGTCGAGGACAATTTTTATACTCAAAAAATTTTTACCTACCAACTTTTTAACATAAAAAATTCTGTAACACTGCTTCTGTTACTGTTAATTCTGGCAAAACTAATATTCTCTGCTGTTCTTAACAAAACTTTGTATGCCTTTTTATAAAATTTACTATCCAGTCTTAATTTATATGCTAGGTTCTTAGGTGTAATTCTAACCGTAATTAAAGTTGCAACATATTTTTTTGTAATCTACCAGTAATCATTTTTCTGTATTTATAAATACTTGTCTATTATCTCTATTACATTTTCTTATCCCTTCTCCCCCCTTAACTTTTTCCTCCTGTTCCATACTTCCTCCATCCATTCCGCTCCTTTTCCGTTTTCATCTAAGATATCCACTATTTTCATCCCCTCTTCTCTTAATTCCCTGCATCTCTTTCTCATGTGGTTAATGTCTTCCCTTTCTTCTCCACATAGCCTGCACACTTTCTGGTTCTTCTCTCAATATTTGTTCCCTAGCTCCTCGTTGCCACATCTGAACCTTGCCACCATTTTTTTTCCTGTTGTTGCTTTTTGTCTCACTGTCTAGTAAATATTCCAGCACCCCTTCACCCTTGATATCTTTATAATTCCTATTATATCTGCTCTCTTTTATCTTTGTCCATCTCTCTTGTTTTCGATGTCTCTATCTCTTCTTATTATTTCTTCTCTTGTCCCTACCCCCTCTTCTCTTAATCTCTCCACTTCTTCACTCATTGCCCGTTTCTTTTGTAATACTCTTCTCTGCCCCTCCTGCCCGTACTTCACTTTCCCTCCTTTATCTCTTTCCAACATTCTTGCAGAATTTTGCAATTTGTTCTCTCCCTCATTTCTTCCTCGTATTTTATTGCTCTTTTCCTGTCTCAATCCTTATTTTCTATCTGAACCTCCTCTCTCTCAATATACCCCGGTGTATCCCTGTCCAATCCTAACACCCATCTCAGTATTTTCCTGTAGCCCCTCTAACTCCCTCCACTCCTCCAGCCCCATATTTCCGCTCCATACATTACCACCTTTATTAATTTTCAGACAGCAATTTTCTTTTTATATCCATCTTGAATACTCTTTCCTCCACACCTCAGACTTGTCCTATTAGCCTGTTTCCTTTCTTCACCCTTTCCTTTATGTGTTCTCCTCTTTATTATCCTGTTTTATCATTAGCCCAGGTATGTAAATTCCTTCACTTGTTGCACTTTCTCATCACTCCATCTCCCTCTCTCTTTTTCTTTTCCCCCCTCCTTTTCTAAATATCATTATCTTTGTTTTCTCCGTGTTTACTTCCATTTCTTTTTTTTTCATATATTTCTCTAGCGTCTTCATCATCTCTTTCATTTCCTTTTCCTCCTTAGCCACCAGCACTATGTCATCCGCATACGCCAACGACCATACCTTAGCTTTCCCTACCACTATCCCTCCTGTCTGTTGTCCTCTCATTGTCTCTTCCAGATCCCCCGTATATAACGAGAACAGGCTTGGGCTCAGTGGACATACCGGCCTCAACCCTCTCTTTGTTATGAATTTCTCACTCTCTTCCCCATTCACTTTAACCCTGCTTCTCGTTTCTTCGTATATTTCCTCTATTCTTTGTATTAATCTGTCATTGATTTTTTTTCTTTTCATATATTCCCACAGCTTTTCTCTATTCACTTTGTCAAAAGCAGCTTTTAGGTCTACGAATAGTGCTACCATTTTCCCTCTTTTTTTTTTCTAGTTCTTTATTTGCTAAGTGCTTCATTATATATATGTTGTCTATCGCCCTTCTTCCTTTTCTGAATCCCGCTTGTCCGTCTGGTACCAAACTTTTTTCCTCTATTTCCTTTTGTAATCTTTCTTGCAGTATTGTCGCGTACAATTTGTATGCCGAGCTCAATAATGTTACCCCTCTATAATTCTCGACTTAATTTTTTTCGCCTTTTTTATGTATTGGGCATATTATCCCCTCTCTCCATCTCTCTGGGAATCCTTCCCCTTTCCATATTTTGTTTATTATTTCCGTCATCCTTTTTGCTACATTTTCTCCCCGTATATCCACTCTTCTCCTTGTGTCCCGTCTTCTCCTGTCGCCTTTCCTTTTTATATTCTTTATCGCCTCTATTACTTCTTCCTCCTTATTCTATCCCTATCTCCTTCTTTTTGACTTACTACCGCGTCTTTCCTTTTTCTTTTCCTGCTTTTGTTCTTCCCCTTCCATCAGGTTCCGAAAATATGTCTCCCATTCTTTCATTTTTATTCACTTTGTCGTCTTGTTTTTTTTCCTCTACTTCTTTAGGTACTTCCATACATCTTCTTCCTTTTTTATTCCTTTAATCTGCTCCTCTTGTTTCTTTTTGTTTTCCTCCTTCTTTCTGTCGCATGTTTTTTTGTATATTTTTACTGCTTCTTTGTATTCTTCTTTTCTTTCTTCCCTTTTTCCACTGTCTTAATGCTCTTCTTGCATTTTCTTTGCTTCCTTGCATTCCTTATCCCCTATTTCTTCCATCGAGTTTTCTCCCCCTTCCATCTTCTAAATCTGACTCTCTCTGTTGCTTTCTCCATCATCTCTCTCATTTCCTCTACACTTTCTTGTAATTCCTTCCCTATCCATACCGTTTTCCCCATTCTCTCTTTATATCTTTTTATACTCTCTTCTGTCCACTTTTTTTTAGTTATGTACTTCTCCTCTTCCTCTCTCTCTTCTCTTTCCCTTCCTTCCATTGTCAATTCTAGTGGTTGATGGTCTGACTCTACCCGTTCTCCCACCTTAAATGTCTTTACCTTTTCTGCGGCCTCTTCATTTGTCATTACAAAATCTATTATTGATTCTCCCCTTCCTCCTATGTACGTAAATTCCCCCTTTCCATCTTCTTCTCTGTTCCCGTTCATTATTTCCCACCCTTTTTCGTTGCACAATTCCAGCGGTTCCTCTCCCTCTTTATTTATCACTTTGTCCTTTGTTTGTCTCTTTTCCGTCCCTTTTCTTTCTTGTATTCCCCCCTCTTCCCTTATTCTTGCGTTGAAGTCCCCTCCTACTATTATCAATCCCTCTTACCTCTCTTCTATCATCTCTTCTATGTTTTTCCTTGTCTCTTTCATTCTACTGCTATAAACCGTCACTACTTTTATTTTGTTTTCCCCACTGCATGTTCCTTTCTACAACTCCTTCTCTGTTGCACTTTCTCTTTCTTTTCCTGGTTCAACCATTTTTTCTTATTCCCGTTATTATACCCCCTTTGCTCTCCCTTTTTTCTTTTCTTTTCTGCATATTTGCACCACCCACTCAAATTCCTCCGGCAACTCTTTTCCCACCACTCCCATTCTTTTCTTCCATCCATGTTTCCTGTAATCCCACTACATCCTGTTCCTTGATGTACTTCCAAAAAACATGTTCCTTGTTTTTATTCCTGCTACGTTCAAAACAATACTCTCAGCTCACTCACCTCCCCCGTGCTTCTTCCTTACTTTCTATTTTCTCCCTTCTTTTCTTTTCCATTTCCATCTCTCATTATTCCTTTTCTTTGCCGTTTCGTCAACTTTCCGTCCTTTACCACCTCCCTTTGCCTTTTAGTTTTTTGCCTTTTGGTTCCCCAATTTCTCTTCTCTTTCTCTGCTCAGTCCTTGTCGTTCCATATGTATCTGTCTCCGTCTATCTCCATTTTTCTGTACCCTACCCATACTCTTTTTCCTTCCGCTCTTTTTTCCACCGCTATGTTCATTATTTCTCTTTGCACTCTTCTTTCCTCCCATGTTAAATCGTGACTTATATATATTCTTGTATTCTTTAATTTCTTCTTCTCCTCCATTATCTTCTGTTTTCCTCCCATTCTCCGATTTCCGCCACCACCATCTCATTTTTCTTCTCTTTGTTTATTACTGTCACTTTTTCACCTCTACTTTTACATTTAATTTTTTCTTCCAGCATCACTGCTAAATCTTTTTGTGGTTTTTCACTTCTCCACCCCTTTATCACGATATTATTCTTTCTTTTCCATCTTTCCTCGTCTTCCGCTTTTTCTCCAGTTTTCCTATTCTCTCCACCAGTTTCTCTTTTTCTTTCTCCCACTTCTTTTCTCTTTCTCCCATTTCTTTTTCATTTCTTTGATTTCTTGTCTTATTCCTTGCATATTTTCTTCCATCTGTTTCATCATTTCTCTCATTAATTCTTTTAACTCCTCCATTTCTTTCCTTCCTCCTTCTGTTCTTGAGGTTTTTCCTTCGTTCTCCTCCGATATCTTTTTAATGTCTGGTGATCTTATTGTTTTCTTTCCTCTTTCAAATATTTGTTGCCTTTCTTTTTCCTCTTCCTCTCGCTCTCTTTTATTCATCCCTTTCCCCCTTTTGTTATTACTTATTATTTATTATTTATTTTTTTTTATTTATTTTTTTTTGTTTAGTTATTTATTTAATTTTTTTTTTCTTTATTGATTTTAAAATTTTTTTGTTACTATGATTCTTTCTACCTGTATTTAATTAACGCCCGCCACAAATATTAGAAAAGTATATAAATAAACGTTTGTATTTCACTGTTATCACAAGCGCGCGCTTGACCTTCAAACAAGTCCGCGGTATCCGCTCGCATTCGCACACGTTATCTGAGCCACCTATATCTTCTTATCCATAATTTAATGTACTTATCTACTACTCACATTACAATTGTACTTCTAATCCTTTCTTCACTTCACTTTCCTCACCACGCCCACGTAAATTAATTGCTGTAAATCACTTTAAGTTACCCAAAACTCCGCACTACTATTAAACACGTCCTCACTCAATCACCTTCAAAACACGACCCTTATAATTTATATATATTTTATATAATTATATTATAAATGACTGATACTCGTTTAAAAAAATACCATTATATAAACAATGTCATTTAAAGATTTTGTTATGTCCTGTCCATTTTTGTCACATTTGTTTGAATTTTTATATAATTTTGAACCATTTTTTAAGCTGAAAATGCAAACATGTTACGTGTCGTTAATTATAAGTTTTTACAATTAGTATTTTAACAAAATTTTTAGCAGCGCACTGGTAGCGGGCGCGTTGCTGACGTTGTGATTTGGTAGATGGGTAAAGAAGTTTTGTTGTGTATTATTTACCGGTCTATTTTGCTTTAGACTTTGGCTGCATATAGATTCATTAAAATAATTAATTAAATTAATCGTTACTATTACAAAAGGAGTTGCACATAAAAAAAAATTGAAGTCTTAGATCAGTTTCTTGCTATTTAAATGCGTGTATGAAAAATGTCAATTTATTTGCTAATTTTAACGTTATCGCAACAAGATAGCGGAAGCTCGGAGAGGTTTCCTGCAAACACAATTACAAAACCTAGAAGCATATTCTATTGTACACATGCTTAAGACATAGTGGATCAATTCCAAACTCAGTACAATTAATGTTGGATGGATGACCTCAATAGTTACTGCAATTTTGAAAGCATGTGAAATATAAAAGAACAACAGTTTAAGTTAAATGCATTATAACTAATAGTTGTAACGTTTTTTAAGTTTTATGCACACGCATTTAATAATACAATCTTGTAAAACTTTTTTACAATAATCTTCTTGGTTTTTCAATAAATTTGGAAATATCTGCATAAATTGTCGAAACTTGCATTGTACACAAAATAAACACAAGTTTATGCAATAGCATAAAATGCATCATTCTCATGGGTGCTAATTGCGTAGCTTAACACTATACTTGTACTTCTCAAAAGGAAAATTGCACTGACAAATGTGTCAGCAGTCCCCTACTGACAATTCAATAATGTGTAAAATATTATACATAATATCAGCGATAAACACTGCTTCAAATAAAAAAAAAATAAAGAATAACTTACATATTAATTCAAATAAAATAAGACATTGTTTAAAATATATAAAAATCAACAGTGCCTACAGTTCCGCTTGCGTAAACCACGTCAGTCTGTTCTTGTTGTAATACAAGCTTTTTGTAATGTTAAAAATGTTTTAGTATGGTTTTCGTACTGGAACACCCACTTTTTGCTACATTAAAAAAAATGTTGGTTGTCAATTTGTTGTTTTTCTTGACGGATGGAATTATCCAAGGAAAAAAATTATTTTTCCGGTGGCTGTGGTACGGCTTGTATATGTTTATTTAACGTACGCGCTTAGTGAGGCTTTCGTTTCTAAATATTCACACTCATGCTCTTTATAAGTATGTGTAGTACTTTTGCTGTTTATGTGAAGGTCTTTCTGGGGTTACAATTGATTTCTATTTTTGTAATTTAATTTAATTTTTCCCTAATTGTCATTAGCAGTTTTGGATACCAACACATTTTCCATTAATGCGGAGATATTGACACCCGTTCGTTCATATTGAGAAAATCATTATAATGACGTTACAATCTACGACATAGTAAAAAGGGTTTTGCATCTACGTTAATTGAGGATTTCAAAATCTTTGATTAATTACTACAATTATAACCGTACTGGAAGGCCCACTTACCGAAATAGCAGTATTAATTTGGGAGAAATTTGGTTTTTTCTCATACAATAAATTTTAAACGGTGCGCTTTGGTTCTCTTAATCATCGAGATATCGGATATTTGGGTTATATTTACTAATGTAAATAGGTTTTTTAAAAATGTAAAAGTTTGGTTAACCGGTTTAGTTTTGTCGTGTTGTCACAACAATTATTACCTGTGATACTTACCTACGTATTAGCAATTGATCGCATCTATGTAATTCTACCTCGATTCTTTTTTCTAACCTCGCTTTATGTGATAAAATAAATGTATTGTTACAAGTTGTGTTTTGTCATTTGTTTTCTTTCTGCTTTGGATAGATTTAAACGGTGTCTTCCATCCTAGTTTCCAAATGTTTTCGAGTTAGCCGCCAGCAGTTAAGTTACAAGACATATATCTTAACACTAACTAAGTTTGTTTCATTTTGATTGATTGTGACAGCTTTCTCTTACAGATTACATATAATTTATCGTTTGATTAAGATGATTTTGATTTTCGTTGCTACTTTTATCGTTAATAGTCAAGTGTCGATTTTGAGCACCAGTCGTACTTCTACTCAAAAAAAAATGTTTGTTTTGTAACTTTATAAAACAATAGCTTGCCCGTTCAGCTTTAAACGTGTAGAATTCTATTTTTTCTTTTTTTCTCTGTGTCTACTTGCTATTGTCATTAAAATTCTGTCATTTAAGTATTGTGCTGGAGGCGATATATAAGCAAAGTAAATAAATTTAAATTGAAGTGAAGGTCGAAAACCAATAATTAACAATTTGTCATTAACATTTAATAAAACAAAACTTGCGCAACATGTTTCGGCCGAAAACAATTGACAATCTCATTGTCAATCAACATGGCCACTTAGGACACATGTTTTCAAACTTTTTAAAAAAAAATTCAATATAAATTAATGATTCAATTTCAAATTTAATAATGTTAATAATAGTTTAATTAATAGCTAATATTTATATATTTTATAAGTTTAACTTATTATGTTACCACTTTAATTGTGATGTTCGCCTGAAGATGGCCTCAATAATTGTAATTGTTATTGTTTTCGGCCGAAACATGTTGCGCAAGTTTTGTTTTATTAAATGTTTATGACAAATTGTTAATTATTGGTTTTCGACCTTCACTTCAATTTAAATCTACTCACCAATAATATGAATCCTTTCAAAAATTTAAAGTAAATAAAGTTTATACACAAAGTTTAAACAATCTTGTTAGCACGTTTTAAAAAACAGCGTTTAACTAACAACTCTTGATATGTTTACAGTAGTACATAGTTTTTATACTTATTTCGTGAACGAACGCACCTTGCTGTTTGCCTTTCTTGCCATCCGCTTACACCAAAACGTATTTAATTTTTCTTTTAAAAACACGATTTAAACTACTTGTACAACAATTTTCTGTAAAGGGCAATTTTTATTTACATAAAATTTCCTTTTTGATGTAGTTATATTGATAAAGATTAAGATAACCTACTTCAATTCTCTTTGATAAATTATAAATAATTTTAAATATAACATTTAGTCATATTTTATTAATTTGTTTATTAAACTTAACATATAGATATATGCCGTTGCAGACTTTTTTTATAGAGTTAAGTATTTAAATATTGCTCGCGGTTAAGTCAGCGTTTGTAAAAAACGCATTTCTCAAGTATTTATTTGTCGACTTTAGCTGTAAAACAGGTCACTACAAAAAACCTTTTTATTTTAACAGAATAATATATGGCCCAGAAATCCATTCGAAATATTGGTAAAAAATTTTTAGAAGCTAATAAGTATTTTTGGAGATTACCTCATACATACAAACTAACAAACCTTACCTCATTACAATATTAGTATAGATTGAAATACGCTACAAAAATATTACGACTACTTCAACATTAATAAAAAAAATTAAACACAATAATAATATATTTGTTTATACACAAAGTAAAAAAAATAGTTGAAGTAAAAGATAGATAAACAAGTATCTTTAATAATATTCATTTAAAAATTATAAATTTTTTTGTCGCACGAAAATTTTTAATTCCATATATAGTTAAAGATTACTAGTAAAATGTATATACAGTGTGGCGACTTTACCTAAAAAAAATTAATAAACATGTACCAAAATGTAATCGCAAAAGTTTTCACGGCCGGAGTTTATGTCAAAATTAGAACGTATTCCGGGTTTGGACTGTGAGGAGCTTTATCAGAATGGGAAAAAAAATCGAAAAAACGATTATTTAACAAAGAATCAGTACAGTGTTAGGTGAACTTGTTTACCAAGCCAGATTCTAAACTCCACTTCTATAGAGCTTAGAATCTGAGTTGTATTGCTAAAAAAATTAAAACTAACAATTGTAGAGATTTTTAGGAAAACTAAGAATGAGATTGCAACCGCATTTCAGTCAAATAAGAAAAAAAATGAAGCAAGGAAGAAATGGATATTGCTTTGTATGGATTTCAAAAAAACATTACCTTGTGTTATATTCTACAAAACAATAAGACTGTGTTGCTACTGTCTACCAAGCATACAGATTCAAATAATTTAGACAACAGCACAAAACCAGAAATTATAAAGTACTATAAATACAAGAAAAGGAGGAATCAACACTTAACGATCAGTTTTGTGCATTATACAATGCTACAGGACAAACCAAAAAGTAGTTCGTTGCAATGTTTTTTATTTGGTAAATATATCTGGAATTAATTCTTTTATTATTTATAAACCAAACCCGAGGTTTTTCAAAAAAATCTGGTATTAATTGTTTAAAGAGCTTCAACTAAGTAGATTGACTATAAATACACCTTAGGCTTGACAATACTCAGACATCATCATAGAATGCTGCAAATAAAAAAAGAAAAAGGTGTAAAGTGTGTCCAAGAAATAAAGTAAAAAAAAGGATCTGTTTTTTAAGCAAAAAAAATAGTTGCGCTTAACACAGAGACACTATTTGTAATTTATGTTAACTAAAATTTAATCATGTTTATTAAAAACTTTAAACCAAAATCGCCAATTTTTTTAATCATTGCGAAAAGTTTATTCACTTATGCTGCTTCAAACATGCGCTTATTCAAAGGTTACATAAACAGAACTGTAAAATAATAGCTATATTAATCAATTTATTTATTTAGACTAATATTTAGAATGTAAAAAAAAACATTTATGTATATACAGTGTGTCCCTGGATTTATGTTACAAGAGGTGTGCGGAATTAAAAATTTTGGAATTTGAATTTGAACTTTTGTAATAAAGTCTTGGTTCGTTTTAAGTTTATTCTAAGTGTACTTTTGATTTTGTAAAATCACGTAGATCTTGATTGAATAATTTGATTTTATTCATCTTTAAGCTTAAAATTTGGCTTTCAACGAGCCATCGAGCGAACAAGCGTTTTTTCCTGTCTGAGGATGCAATGTACTAAACCTTATATATTTAAGCGCTGCATTGGTCGCGATTTTATTTGTTGCCTGATGCCCGATCGATCATTCACTTTGCAAAGTGAAAAGGTTAAAGCTGGAAATGGGGTCTCGGGGGGGTGTGTGATGTCGAATAAACACACTCTACAAAATCCTGAGAAATGCCTTCTGAACATAAACAGCTCTTCCAGCAAGTCCGACTTCCACGTCCACGAAGGCATGAGCCGCGTAACCCCTGGGCAATGCATGGCATGCAATGGATGAAACAGATGTATGTCATGTAGCAGACGGAAGAGGGCGAAAGGCGAGTCTCCGGCGCCTTAAAACCGGATTTTTTCGGCTAAGGGAGACAACCCCAACAGAAAAACCTGGTCCTGACAGTAATAAGGTTTAGCAGATGGCTAGTAACCAGCTCTTGTAAAATTTTCAATTTACTTGCAGTACCCAAAGTAGCCTCGGAAACCGGACGGATTTACAGATGACGACGAACGCAAAGAAAAAGGATAAACGATGGATTGATAAAACCATAAAAGTTGCAACCTGGAATGTAAGGGGATTAGCACAGAAGGAAATGGAATTAGCTAAAGAGCTAGCAAATATGAAAATTGACTTTGCAGCTATACCCGAAACAAAGAAAAAAAAAGGGTCAAAATATGTAGATGAATATGTGATGTTTTACAGTGGAGTACGGCAAGAACAAAGAGCAAGTAAAGGCATAGCACTATACATACACAAAAAATGGGAAGAGAATATAAAAAAACTACGAATATATTAACGAACGCATTATCACAGCAAGAATAAAGTCTGCAAGAGGAAATGTAACATTGATTGCCATATACGCACCAGAAGAAGGGAAAGCTGACGAATCCAAAACCTTTTACAAAAAACTACAGTCTTTAATGGATAAATACAACAAAAAATTGACCAAGTAATATTGATGGGGGATTTTAACGCCCGGATAGGAAATCAATCTATCCCACATGTAATTGGATGTTACGGTGAAAATACATGTAACGAAAACGGAAAATTACTTCGAGACTTTGCCGCCTTTAATGAACTAAAAATAACAAATAGTTTCTTCAGAAAGAAAGATATACATAAATACACTTGGACGGCAAGAGGACAAAGGTCGATTATAGACTACATAATTACAAATAACAAACTAGCTGGACAAGTAAAGGACACAAGGGTACATAGAGGACCAGACATAGGATCAGATCATTTCCTAGTAATATCAACAATAGAAACGTACAAAAAGTGGAAAAAAATAAGAAAACCAGCAAGGCTAGATGAAGAAGTTTTCAAAATATATCTACTTGAAGAAGAAAGCATAAGACAACTATATCAGAATAGACTAAACAAAATATTAGAATGCACAGATACAAAAGAAGATATAAATGTGGAATGGCAAAGTATAAAACAAGCAGTGGAAAAAACGGCATGCGAAGTCTTGGGTAAAAAGAGAAAAATCAGAAAAAGGAAAGGATTAAGAATATGGTCACATGAAATAGAAGAAGCAGTGAAAGAAAAACAAAAAACATACATACATTATCTTAACAACCCCACTGAAGCTAATCATGAAATTTACAAACAAAACAGAAATGTCGTGAAGGAAATTACTAGAAAAACCAATGAAGAGTCTTGGGATAGATTTATAAGTAACATCGAACACGACATACATGGAAGACAAAACATGGCCTATAAAGTAATGAAATCCTTAAACAACCAGGAAAACGATAGAATACAAATAAACAACATAGACGAAGAAAACTGGATAAATCATTACGAACAGCTGTGGTACAATGAAAACGCAGATGAAACAACAATACAAAAAGAAGACGTAAGCGGTTTGGATGATATAGATTTAACAGAACTGACAGGAGCTTTCAAAGCTACAAAAAACAGAAAAGCGACTGGTATGGATGGTATCAATACTGAACTCTGGAAATACGGTGGACTTATATTACACCTTAGACTTTTACATTTATTTAATAAATGCTGGAAAAACTGCACCGTCCCTGATGAATGGAAAAAAGCAAAAATAATCACGTTGTTCAAGAAAGGTGATAAAAATAACCCTCAAAACTACCGAGGAATTAGCCTAGTCAACACCGCATATAAAATTTATGCCAGGATACTAAATAATAGACTGAAAATCATAACAGAAAAACTTATAGAAGAAGAACAAATGGGTTTCAGAAAAGGAAGATCGACAATAGATGGAATATTCACAATACAACAAATCATAGAAAAACACAGAGAATACAACAGAGAAACACATATGAGCTTTATAGACTTTGAGAAGGCTTTTGACAATGTAAACAGAAGCAAATTATGGAGTATTATGAAAGAACGGGGATACCCAAAACACTTAACGAGAGCAATACAAAGTTTATACATTGACACCAAAATTGCAATAGATACGGGCGGAAAGTTAACTAGAGAAATATTAATAAACAAGGGAGTTAGACAAGGCTGCTGTATTTCACCAACATTATTTAACATATATATAGATGCCATAGTGAAAGAGTGGAAAACGAAATGCCCTAAAGGTATATATTTAGACCAATACACCACCTTAAACTCTATTTTATATGCCGATGACTTAGTACTCTTAGAGGAAACACAAGACGACCTACAGAGAGAAATATATACTCTACAAACGATCTGTCAAAATACGACATGACAATATCAGCAAGCAAAACGAAAACCATGGCTTTCTCAGGCAAATACCCAGTTAGGACAAAGATAGTCGTAAATGATACAGTATTGGAACAGGTAAAACACTTTAAATATTTAGGCTGCGATATATCGTATGACCGAAGTAAAGACATAGAAGAAAAACTGAATAAATTCACACATATTTGCGGAACTATCAGCAGAACATTAAAGAATAAAACAAGAAAAGACACACAAATAAAATTTTACAAGACGATAGCTGTACCAACCCTCTTATACGGTAGTGAAACATGGATAACAACGAAAAAAGAAGAAAGTAGAATACAAGCGCAAGAAATGAAATTTCTAAGAAGAGTGAAAGGTTGCACAAAACTGGACAGACTAAGAAATAGAGATATAAGAACGGAATTAAACATCTTGAATATAAACGAGAAAATTAAGGAAAATAGAAGTAAGTGGAAAGAACACGTAGAGCGGATGCACGAGAAGAGGATACCAGCCAAAGGCAGATTTTATCAATGCCATGGAAGAAGAGATATCGGAAGACCGAGAAAAAGATGGGTACCGTAACAGGCAAAGTGCCTAAAACCTGAAGTGAAGAAGAAGAAGAAAAGGTGCATGGGGTAAAAGATATCTCCTTTTAAAACTTTAGTTTTTTGTAGTTTTACAGACTTTATAGTGATGTGTTTTGTGAATTAAAGTGAGTTCGTCTAAAATTTATTTTTTATTTTAGATTTATTAAAACATTAAAAGCCAAAAACTTGCATCTCAAAAATCTTTTTATATTTGATTATATAAACATCATTGTTAATTGAAGTAAATTCAAACAGAATAATTAATAAGCACTAATATTACTATTTATAAAAATTTATAAATTTTGAAATAAGTAATGTTGAGAAAATACTTTCGAGTTTGAGTTTGAGACATCGAAACATTTCAATTTTTCATGAATAATTTGTCAAATTGTTTAATTACGTATTGATTTATTTACAGTATACAGGATGTCAGAAAATAGAAGAAATTGTCTAGATACCAAAATTTACTGAATAAAAGAAAAAAAGAGGAAGAACTGGAAAACTATGTCAAATTTACGCATTTTTTTTTCAAACGCCAAGTCTACTTTGCCAAATATTTATAACAACAATAATACAGCTGAATCCCAATATTCTGAACCTGTACTTGAAACAAGTATCAGCAGCAGACAAGAAACCGATCTTCTAGAAAGCAATCCATCGACATCTTCAAGTTCCGCTGATAATGAGAAACCAAAAATTACCAGAACGGAAAATTAAGTCAACTTTCCAAAGATACTGCACTACGGTCAAAGAAATTAAGTCTTAATAATATTGAAGAATAAGTAGAACGTGACCCTGCTCATTATCAAAACAAAAAGGATATTTATCCGAGAGATAGTTCGGAGTCAGGGCGTAAGTTTTTCAATAATTACTTCTTTATAATTTTATCAAAGAAATATAAAATTGAACGTTTTTGGTTTTTGTATTCCGAAACAAAAAATTCAGTTTACTGCTTCTGTTGCAAAATTTTTAATGACAGCGATTTGAAATCTGTTCGCTTTATTGATGAATCTGTTTACAATGACTGGCAGCATTTAAGTGAATTGTTAAACATTCATGAAAAGAGCAAATTTGATATCAAAAATGTTCTAAAATTGCCAGATTTTTCTTTCTAACATTGTTAATAAAAATAAAATAATTGATTCTAAAATTCAAAATGTTATAAACAGAGAAACTAAATACTGACAAGCTGTTATAGAAAGAATTTTCTACATGATTCAGTTTTTAGGTCAGCAAAATTTAGCTTTTCGTGGAAGTAGTATTAAGTTGTTTGAGAAAAACAATGACAACTTTTTAAAATGCATAGAAATGATTTCCAAATTTGACCCGATTTTGTCAGAACATACAAAACGCTCTCAAATAAAAGATCACAAAAACTATCTCGGGGATAAAATACAAAATGAAGTAATCAACTTGATCGGTGAAAATATCAATTCCAAAACTTTAGAACTAACTAAAAAGGCAAAATATTATTCCATATTATTAGACTGCACTCCTGACTCTAGTCACCAAGAACAAATTTTAGTTTGTATAAGGTTTGTTAATTTAATGAGCACGGGAATTAGTATAGAAGAACATTTTTTATTATTTTGTCCTATAGATGATGTGTCGGGTAAAAGCTTGATAAAATTTCGTTTGTCGGCGTTAGAGAAAGAAGGCTTAAATATCATTGGTTTACGGGGTCAAGGTTACGACAACGGGAAAAATATGCGTGGCATAATAGTCTACAAAAAAAATTTTGGATTTCAATCCGCGAGTTTTCTTTGTTCCTTGTTGCAATCATATCCTAAATTTAGTCGTCAATGGTGCCGCAGAATTGAATACTTGGAGCATCAATTTTTTTTCTTTAGTTCAAGAACTGTATATTTTTTTCAGCATATACTAAACGCTGGTCAATTCTGAAATCTAATTTATCTAATGTAACAAATTTAACTTTTAAACATTTATCGGATACTCGATACTTCATTTGCATTCTTATATTGTGGTATAATATTTTAAGTAAAGTTAACATTGTTAGTAAAATTATACAAAAACCGAATTTTGATATTGCTCAGTGTTGTAATCATTTAAATAATTTAAATAATTTTTTGAAAGCTTATTGCTTCGATAAAGTATTTAATGCTTTATTGATTGATGCTAAAGAAATAGCATCCAGCTTAGACATAGAACGTAAATTCAAAAAACAAAAAGGTCTAAGACCGCAAAAAATGAAAAAAAAAAACATTTTGATTATGAATGTGACGATGAACCGATTCACTACAAAAAGATATGTCAAAAAGTTGAAAATTTATTAAACGACAAAACTCGCAATGAACGAGACATAATTGTCGTGGAACTTGTTAAAGAATTGCAATATTTACAAAATTCTGATGAAAAAGTTATTACGTCTCTAGAAGAAACTTTAAATTATATAACAATTAACAACTTAGTGGATTCTTTTCCTAACACAAGCATAATACTTTGTATTTTATTAACAATGCCGGTTTTTGTTGTTACCGCAAAACGATCTTTTTCAAAACTCAAAATAATAAAAAAATATTTAAGATCGGCCATGGGGTTAAACCGACTAAGTAATCTTGCTATCATTTCAATAAAAACGGACCAGCTAAAAGAATTAGACACCGAAGATTTAATTAAACAATTTGCAAAAATTAAAGCACGGAAAGCTCAATTCACTTAGCTAAAGTATTAATAACAATACCTAATACCTGGATATTAACCTTTAAAAAATGACATGTTGCATTATTAAAATAATATATTGTTTTGTTTTTATTTGTCGATCAGTTTCGTCCTGTGATATATAAACAAGTATTTTTAATGTTTTAAATATTTTTTTTATTTCTTGTGCTTTTGTATCGTATATTACATTTGAAACCAAAATACAAAAATTTTGAGTTGTAATACTGTTAGAATATGTTTCTGTTTTCTATAAGTTTATAATTATGTAAGGTACCTCAATAAAAAATACTTGTCTGGATTATGGCTTGTACTTGTAAAATATAAAAATAAAAATAAAATTATGAAAATACTTTTTAAAATTATTTTTAATAGTAGATAATAATACCTAAGTTAACCCGTATCTGTACTCACATATGAACGTAATACAAATATATATATAATACAATACACTGTATTGTATATAGAATTTTAAGAAAAAAATAAATAATTAATGAGCAAATCATTTTAAAAAAAGATGTGTATAAAAGAAACAAAAATTTAAGCACAAAAAGTGATAAAAGTAAATAGCGTACATAAATTCAAAAAAAGTAAATTAAAGGAAACATAAAATGTAACAATTAAATAAAGCATGTAAAGTAAAAAAAGGAAAAAAAACAAGCAAAAATTGGGCATTTGATGTAAAAGAAAATATAAAAAAGAATGCAATTAGTATTTAAAGTTAAAATGGTAAAAATTAAAAATATCAAAAGAAGGTTAAATGTATTAAATTCAAACGGAAAATGAAAAAATAAATAAGAAAAAAAATTGTGGAATTATCTCAAGAAACAAAACAAATTAAACAATATTTTAATTTTTTATTAACATTGTAGTTTTGTTTTTCAGTTTTAAATTTGTTTCTTTAATTTTTTAATTTGGGTTTAAAAAAGAAATTTATGTAAAATTTAATTCAAATTATAAAATAATTTTTATTTAGATATTTAAATAAATTGTTAATTTAACAAATAAATTGCAGTCTTTCTTAGTTTTGTATTTATTAAATTTGTTTTTTAAACGTTTTTAGAACAAATCCAAACCTAAACATAAACGAATAATCAAGACTAATCAAACAAACAAAATATTTAAACAAATAAGCTTAGAAGAAATAGTTTTTTTGCTAATAATATTTATTACAATTTCATGATATTTTATACATTAACTACAATGTTTTTAATATAATTAAAAATACATTCAACTGTATTGAATTTTCTTGACAAAAACGTGTGACAACACACTTTAAGCAAAAGTTAAAGTTGAATTCCGAAATTGGAAAGTCTCTGCTAATCAACGTATTTTCTAGACGTTGTGTCAAGAAACTATTACTTGTTCAGAAATAACTTTGTACAAGAAAAAAACTTCAACTTGTAAAGTTTTTACAGTAAAATATATTAATTGACGTTTTAGTAAGAAAAGTACGTTGCTTGAAAGTGCAAACTTCATTTTACGATTTAACTCAGTGATTTACAATAAAAGTGTTTAATGAAAGTTTAATTTTAATATGCTAGATATGTAATAACACAAATTTTAATTATTTTTCTGATTACAATAATTAATTATTAGCTTTAAATCTGATTTGGATTTTGTTTTTATTACTAATTTGAATTTTGTTGTTTACACATTGTGGTCTATAATTTTATTACTATAAATTGACCGTACATTTTAAAACGAGTGTTACAATGACGACAATTGTAAAGCGAGTAATATACGAACGTTACAAAAAAGGAAATGTAACACGTGTTTTTGATACTATTTTCTTTATTTTACATTATTTATTGATAAAAATTGTAATATATTACAGCAATTTGTCACATATTATAGTGGGTAAGCATCTGCTTACTTTCTAATTTCAAGTTTGGAAATATTTGATATTATTCTGATAACGTTAACATTGACTAAAATCAATCTGACAGTTAGTATTTATTACCAACTTTATATATTACACACACAAAAATCACTACTTTCGGTTGTACGTGGTTGCATTTTGTAACAGTGTTTTTAAAAAAAATCAGTTGCATGAAGTAGTGTATATATGCAAAATAGAGAAAATCGGTTTTTTTTGTAAAATTTAAATAAAATTTATGTTTATACTTTTTAATATAAATCATATTAAATAATGATTAAATTTAGTAGATAACATGAAAAGTTTTAATATAGTTAGACTTGATTAATTAGAGTTTAAACCCGTATAACAATTTATTTGTTTTCTCTGCATATGTGAAAACTTTTACTGCCAAAATGTGAAAATAATTGTGTATATTTATAAAATGGGAACGAGCTTATGGAACCACCGTATGCGTAAACTGAAAAAAAATTGGCTCGAATGTCATCATCTGGAAACCCTTAAATGCTCTATTATAAAAGCAAAAAAATACCATAATGCAGTATTTAGTCAATTTTTATACAAATGACGGATGTTGTTAACGTTAATATTACTGAAGAAAATAATTCTATTTTCATTATTAAAACACACTTAATTTTGTAAATAATTACACTAGTAAAGTTTCTCTGTTCTGTTTTCATTGATGCGTTTATACCAAACAAACTTTTTAGACATCAAAGCTTAGAATATAAAAATTTGCAACATTTTGTTTAAAGACGTTTCTATTTCAGTAGAGTATATTTGTAAGCTGAATATTGAAAGTCTTTAGAACTTCTAATAGAAACTTGTTACTTCTATAGTTTCATGGAAATTGAAATTTTCTCAATTTTCACGTATTCTATTTGATTGATGCTATTCTGTCGGATTTTTCTATTGAACGCAGTCAACAATTCTTGTATAAAATTAAAGCTGACAGAATTACGATTTACTCCACATTTTTGCTTTGCAGACGAAAAGACCAGTTCAAGTAAGGTTTTTTCTTTGTTTTGAAGTTACTTATGTACACGTAATGTAAAAAAATCGTTTAAGTTTATGTAGTCTTTTATACGCTTTTATGTTGTTAATTTCCTTATTATTTAAAATAAGTTGTTTTAATATAAAAGTGTACATATTATTATAAACTGCGGATAATTATGCATTTGCACGTTGTAAACACATTTGCATATTATTTTTAAATAAATGCTTATTTTAGAAAGTTTAATTTAAATTGCATTTGCCCCAACAAAAACCGTAACCAAAAAAAAATCAATGCTTTTAATGACATGAGATGGCTGTACACGCGAAATGTTTTAACAAACTTTTATGGATTTATGCAAAAACATTAAAATCTAACAAGAACTAGTGTGAAACATTGACATCGGCTATGATTTTCTTACACAAACTAAAAAACGTTAAACAAAATAATGTAATAAATATACTTAAAAACATTTGGTAGCACTTGGGTAAAGTGCTTTAATTACTTTCAAATTCCACCCACAACAAAGCAAAGGCAACGGCAGCTCTGATGTTGAAGAGTGGCGTGGGTAAAGGAATTAGTACAACTCAATTTATTTTCAATGTGCAAAATATAACTCATTAAAAAAGCACCAGAACGAGAAGTGCTTGTTCACACCTATACACAACTGAAAAAATACAAATCGAACACATATAAGCTAACAAGAAATAATTAATGGAATTGACATGTATAAAATATAAACTCAACAAATATTTATAAATGCAATATCATACTAAAAGTACTTAACAAGTCAAAACATAGAGATTATACTAAATCCTCGAGTTAACCAACGCACTGTACTTCAAAGAAAATATACAGAATAGAAAAATAAATAATTTTTAAATTGAATTTTAACGTATAAAATTGGTATAAATAACTGGTGGTTAAATCAGAATATCACACTGCAAATTAAGTTCTATTAGCTTTCTTATAATATGCTTGACATAATAGGTGTCAAAGACGGTCACAAACTTAAAAATCACCACAAATTTACGAAACTGTTGACCACGACGATAACCCAACAGAACAATAAAATTTCAATGCATAAAAAAATTAATAAACGTGTCGAGCAGTAAATTCGGTAGATAAATGCTAGAAACCTCAAAAGAAAATTAAATCTAACCGCTAAACGTAAAATTTTAAATATCTCAGCGGCTCTTTTTATAATCATCGATTGATTTTGTATTTGATTTTTACTATAAAACAATTAGATAACTCAAGGTTTATAAAGCTCAACTGAGCATTAAATTACATGTGTTTACTTTGTGCAGTGACAAACTAAGTTATCCAACAGGAAATAACAGTCATAACACCAAATGCAAAGTCGCCAACTGAAATAATCATAAAATATATACATAGTCATTTTTGTAACACGTGGCTAAGGCAAAGACAAAAAAAATTACTAACAAGATGGTATAACGTTATAAAAATAATAACAGATTTT
Source organism: Aquatica leii (assembly GCA_035610365.1). NCBI lineage: Eukaryota > Metazoa > Arthropoda > Insecta > Coleoptera > Lampyridae > Aquatica > Aquatica leii. Next base: position 103,346,718 of record CM069436.1, on the reverse strand, counting down.
GCACGTATCTAGAAAATACAAAATTAAGATAAAACTAAAATTATACTAAAAACTTACTTTCATGAAATAAAGGTGTATTTACATTGTAAGTTTAGTCTGTGGCATTTACCAAAATTATTAGTACGAGGAGGATCCTGTAAGCAAATCTGACCTTGGTAGTGGCGATTGCTGTTACGGTCTAGAGGTCTAATGATTATTGAATAAATTTTTTTTTACTAAAGTCTTTAGATTGCTGTTATGGCTACAGAATTGGACGTAGGTGTGAGGGTCGCTGTCATTTGTCTATTTTGTTAATTTAAAATAATTTTATGTAGGTCCAAAGCCTTTCTTTTATCTTTATCTATACGGAAAGTAATATTATTTTACCATAGAGTTGGAATTTAAGCCTATAGAACAAATTAATTTTTGGTGCAATCAAAATTGGGTCCATGTTCTCTAAACTACGTTTGAAATAAAAATTTTGGGTTTTGATGTTGACGTTTGTGGAGTGGTGTATTTTTAAGCTGTGTGCAAGTGTTCATTAACTTTATTTAATAAATTACCTTTTACTTATTGTTTTTTTAATTGGTTGTTAGTGAACATATGTAACTAGTCAACTGTTAAAGATAACCAGTGTCATCACACGGTTCTTTTGACACCCTACTTGAGGTTGTCAAGGTCTGTTTACCCTCAAACCCATACGGGTTGTTGTTTACGTACTATTGTTTACCGCGTTGCGTTGTTAAGACCTGCGTTTCTGGCTACCCGCCGGTTTGTTTGTTTTTCTTATTACACGCCAAATAACTTAAGCAACCCTCTCTCAATCAGCGGGATTTGATTACCCGATTTACTGGCGTACAGCTGATCTGCTCACGTTCATTGTTTTTTCTGTCGCCGTCCACAAGGTTTTTTTGTTACCGACTTACTTTTATCGGAGTCCTGTGATAGGTGCTATTAATTTATAGTATCTACGTGTATTACAAATTTAAGCATTTATACGAGTTGTGCGTTTTTATTAACGGGTTTTTTCCTAATTGTACGGCCCAGGAACAACCGAACGGCTGCTTCTTAATGTCGTTACTTTACATACGCCTTCAGTAATCTCCCTGCAAGAATAAAAACCTACGGGTCTACCCCTAGCAGGAGCGCTGTAGAAACTCTCGGTTTTCCAAATGTTAAAGTTGTTGAATTAGCCTGGGATGACTCTAGCGGTGTATCAACTGTCAAAAGAAAGATATTGAACGTTTCCCTGCAGGCAGTTAAACCGGACAAACCATGAACCACGTCTCTGCTTTAGGAAAAACTCATTAAGCTCTTGTATAATATTGATAAAGAGTCAAGAACACTGCTGAATCGGACCAAAGAATCAGCCAACACAGAAACAGCGATTAAATACAGCGTATTCAAAGTTTGCAACATTACCTGCCAACTTGCCACCGCTCTTATAACAAACAAAATAGCTGATACACATGCTCAGCGTGTAGTTAAACAGACTTCGCACGCAGAACCTAACTGCCGAGAAAATATCTCGAAGTAAGAGCTCAAATTAAGAACTATCAAGAATGCTTTGAAGCATTCGGTTACGTTTGAAAACATCTGGCCGCTGATTAGTGACGAATGACTTGCTGAGATTTTCAAGGCAGTCAACAAGGATAGCGCCAATTTTTACAACTCAGTTGTCCTTATTAACGGTGGAGAAGAAAACCCACCTTCTAACGTATCTGAAATGATTAGAGGGAGTTCATTGGCTGCAGGAAACATAATAATGGCCAAAAGTGTAGACATTATTGACGATGAAAATAGAGAAGACCAGATTAAGACAGTAACACACACATCCATTGGTGGCCTGATACACGACTTCAACTTGGGTTGCAAATGCGCATGGTACATTTGCGAAGATTAGAGAGCACAGGCCGCAAATGTAAAACATTTAAGGCTAGCGGTGATAGGCAACGAACTTACCCCAGTTCGAAACATTGGTGAATTTGTTTTCAGGGGCTCTAATATCACATTACATATCGCAAAAGATGCCACAGCTTCACCAAGAAAAATAGGATAAAGCACGCCACCGACCACCACAAAAGGCATAGGGACGCTGGTCATCAAAAATGAAGACAAAACATGCAGATTTTCTTAAGGGAGTTAAAACGGCACTAGGACACTCTTCTAAAAGCGGGAAGGAAAACTAAAATTGATCATTTACTTATTATTTCAGATAAACAGGAAGTTCTGGAAATAATTCAATTCAAAGTAAATTCAGAGCTTTTTGGGGCAGTGTGCACTCTGAAAGGGACTGGTCGAACAGTACATATTCATAATCTTGACGAAGTAACGACAACGGATGAAGTCAGACAAGCATTGCCAAGGAAATAGGCAAAGACCAAGCAAATACCCAATTCATTGCTGTTACTGCTTGTGCTGATACAACTGTCCTTATGCTTAGAACAAAGAAGCTAACAGTGGGTCTCAATTCTTGTAGGATTCTGGAAAGGGTTAAAGTTTTTAAATGCGGATGATGCTGGGAAACCGGACATCAGACTAGAGCCTGCAAAGACATAGATACAAGCAAGTTCTGTCTACACAACGGCAAGATTGATCACATTAAAACGACGTTTATACACGACTTAGTTAGTTCCGGTCACGACAAAAAATATTTTGAGGTGACACTAGATACTCACTTTCATTTACACCACACCTGAAAACTGTTCTAAATAAAGCAAGAACACGAGAAGTAGCCCGTGTCAAACTCATGACACAAGTTAAGGTGTTAACTCTAGCCACGAAAAAGATAATTCTGACCTCAGTGCTCAACACAATCATGTACGCTGTTCCTGTGTGGCATTCTGCATTCAGTATCGGTAGAAATATAATGTTAGCCAAAAAAACATAGAAAAGATTACCTCTCAGAATTACGGCTGTCTATAAGACGGTTTCCCTGAAAGCTGCCATGAGAGACAGAAGAGACGGATAGGCTGCAAGAAGAACAATGGAAATATACAGGAGAGAAAACGAAAAAAATAATTTTAAAAATTTTAAATAAAATATAGTCAGGTGAAGGGTTTTTGGATGATTGGAAAGAAGCAATAATATGCCCAGTTTACAAATGAACAGACAAAAAAGAGGTAAAAAACTATAGAGGTAAAAGTGTATCAAATGTGTGATATAAGATTTATATGACCATTTTGCAAAAAAGACTGGAAAGAGAAATGGAAGGAAAAAAGATCTTACTAGAGTACCAGACAGAATTTAGAAGAGGGAGAAGGGATTAGATAAAGTATACGTATTGAAACAGATAGTAAACAAAGAATTAGAAGTGAAGAGAGCAAAAGTTTTTGCGTTATTTCTGGATATAAAGGCAGCGTTTAATAATGTAAATAGGAAAAAATTATGAAATATATTAGGGGAGGAAGGGGATTAAAAGTGTAGATTTTGACGTATGCGGATGGCATAGTGATTATAGCAAAAAAAGAAAGAAAAATAAAAGAGATGATAAAGACAGTAAAGAAGTATATGGAAAAAAGTGTTCAAGTGTAAATGTGAGACAAACAAAAATAGTAGTGTTTCAAAAAGAGAAGGGAAGGTAAACAAAGAGTGGAATAGAAGTAGAGAGTCAAGGTAATAGAAAGTGTAAATGAAGTGGCTTATTTGAATTATTGAATCAGATACGACAATAAAGATAAAGCTCATATAAAGTGGTTGGGGAAAAATGTAATAGAATAGTAAGTCAGGTGTGGGGATAAGAGAGAGGAGATTTGGAGAGCAAATATAAGCAAAAAGATGGTTGTTTAAAAAATTAATAAAGAGTGTACGGAGCGAAAATATGGAGGTGTTAGAAATGGGCGGAATTGAGTAAAGTACAACAAAAATACTTAAAAAACAAACGTTAGGAATAGAAAGGAAGACGCCAGTGTACATAGTAGAGAAAATTAAATTAAAAAAGATAAGAGTTTAAGCGGGGTAGAGAGCAATGTGTTACGAAGAACAAATAAAAGAAAAAGAAGAATGTAAATTGCTTCAGATGTGCTGGAGAGAGAGACAAAGAATGTAAAAATTAAATATGGACAAGAACAAAGAAAAAGGTATTAAGAAAGAGTTGAATATGCGAGAGAAGAAGTAGAGAAATAAAGAGAGACCGGAAAGGAAATAAAAGATAAGATAATAAGAAGAGATAAGGATATAAAAAGACAAGATACAAAAGCAAGAATGAGAGAAGGGAAATACAATGAGAGATATACAAATATAATGATAGACAATATTCCAAGGTATATAAAAGGCAAAAAAAACCTTGAGATTAAAAAGAATGGTAGAGAATAAGTATTGGACAAAAGATAAAGATAGGAGATGTAGACTATGTGGGTAGGGGTGGAAAAATATAGCGCACATGTTAAAGGAATGCATAGAACTAAGAGAAGAGGAGAGAAGAAGGTTGGAGGTTTTGGGAGAAAAAATGAAATGCATTGAATAAGTATTAAAAAAAAGATTACAAGTAGTGTAGTACATGTATTTGTATATAGAGAATTCATTAGCGGTGGTGAGTCTAGAATTATTTTTTTTTGTTTTATGTTGTAGAATAATTTTGTGTTTAGTTTAAAATACGAATTATTTAAAACGTTTTTAGAATGCCATCTTGTGGTAAAAATACCACATAGGATAATATAGAAAACTAAAAATTATTTGTTTAAAAAATTTTTTTTAATGACAAATAAAGGTTTTTAATTAATTAACTTCTGAAACATTGCTTCAAACTAAGTGGAACTTAGATTTAATTCATATGTCTCTGGTCAGACCGGGTTAAGAACTAAACAATAAATTCACACTCTGCTATACCGCTGCAACCTTTATATCTGCACCTATCGATTCCAGAAGTTTCTATTTTGGTATATTCTGCGATGACTAATTTATTAGAATTCTCTACTTTTTTCTAGAACGTGTAAAATCGTATCTTTTATAGTTGCCGTCGTCTTTCACGGAATAGCTGCAAACATTAAAACGTTTTTAAACGTGAAATAAACGTTTATCAGACAGACATTTAAACGTTTTTTACACCTGACAAAAATATTATTTTGAAAATGTGACGTTATACCTTATGTCAGTTATGAAAATTGTGTCTGTTAGTGTAGTTAATCAGTAGTACCAAATGTTCAACATTTATAATTTTATGTATTAATTAAACTGGTTAAAAAAAATAAACATTTCCAAGTGAAAATAAAAATATGGCTACTAATCTTTAAATTTCTAAAAAATTTACTGTTTTTTTTTAATTTACAGCGTGGTGATTAAAAGTTCTAAGATTAATGCAACCATTAATTGTTTGACTAAAAAGTTTTAGGTGAAGAGCATAATAATAAATAATTAAATTCGACCACTACAATATTTATAGTTTATAAATCAATTTTTTTAGTTTGCTTACACTAATTTTACTAACAAACCAAACGTTGAAGAGTTATTTTAAATTGTTAAATAAAATAGATGAGTTTTAACGTATGTACACAAATGATTAAATAAAAAATAAAATTGATGTTAATATTTAACAAGATATTTTATCATTTAAAGCTTCAAAAACATAAATAAAAAATTTATTTTATTATTAAGTTAACAACATTGTTGAATGTATTTTAACAGCATATTCCATAAGTAGTAAAAAAGCCATCAACGATTGTTATCCGTAACTACACTGAAAAGTTAAAATAGGTTTTAGAAGTCGAGATAAAACAACGGCAACGGCCCAAATCGCAGTTGGTGCACAAAAAGTAAACTGTAAAAGTTCTAACATTGGTAATATAGTAAGAAATAACTACAGACTACAACAAAAACAAAATATTATTCTATATGTTTTTCTACTATTTTTAATATATTTTATTGCAAAGCAATTAAAATTAGGTTTACTAAAATATACTGTTTGCTAAATTAATCTTTATTTTACTATAAAATTAGAAAAAAAATTGTTATAGTAAATACGTGTCTAAGATAAGAATGCACAGCATTGTAAACGGGAAATGAGACCGGGTGGCTTAAATTAGGAAAAAGTTACCTTATTATAATTCGTCTAGATGCCGGTCGAAAAAATTCATTTTTGTATATCGTTTTCAAAATTGTCCAAAAAATTAAATTTAAAATTTTTAATTTTCCAAGCTTTGTATTTGTTTCAAAATATTAAAAAAACATTTTGTCATTGACACTTGTTAGGCTCTAAAAAACGACATTTTAAAATTTCTCATTTGACCAGCACTACCGTTTCCAACCATTATCAACTTAATTTTTTTATATGACCACAAAAAAAGAAACACCCTACAACTTATTAAAAATTTAAAGATTATCATAGATTACAGTTCTAAAGCTTAAAACAAAAAAAAGTAAATTTTATTATTTTTTTACATTTTTATCTAGTACGCGTTGAAACAAAATATTTTATTTATTTAAATATTATTATTTTATATATTTATTTAAATACACATATATGCTCTCTTTACAGTAGAATTGAAAACATCGTCTAACATTTATGGTAAGATTGTATTAACTGCTGGTATAACCGATGCCAATAACAGTTTTTTTATTTAAAAAGTTGCGTGATAAACTGGGTTTTTTACGTAACCCCAGAAGAAACAATCCAGCGGATTCAAATCTAGCCTTTGAAATAATCGCATAAACCTCATTTTTTCTTATAACTGCCATATTGAATTCTGACACAATTGAAATTGTTGCTTTTTTTAAATTTTTATAATATGTCACATGTTTTACCTTATCCATAAAAAAAATGTTTTGTAACCGTCGTTCGATTTTTGCGATTTATTTTGTGTAACACCCGGTTTTATTTGCTTTGTGTACTTTGGGATCGTAAAGTAATTTTACGTTAATTTAATGAAGTTATTCCACGTTTTTAAATTTAGCTTTGTCATTTTGAATTTGTAAGGAAATTTTTTATTTAACTAATTTGAATTTTTAAGCTGAATATACATCCGTATTTTGAATTTCGTTGATTTGGCATTCTTTTTGTTCTTTGAGATACTATTCTAATTTAATATATTTTAGTAGTTTGTTTTTTTTAAGTTTTTTTAAAAGTCCATTGTATTAAGTACGTTCTTAGTGCATTTGCACTTACGTCTTTTATTTATTTATTTATTTTATTACGTTTGCAGTCCACCTTATAATTTATTAATTTCGATAGACATCTTTATTATTTGGTTTCAACAAGTTAATCGTAATGGTTGTAATAAAATCTTATGATTCAGATAATTTTGTTTTGTTGACGTTGCATTTCTCGCCATGGAAAAGGCAGTCTTTAAACACTACCTTAGTATTAATTAAATCTGTTTGCATCTTTTTTTAACGTCTTTGTTTTACTGTTTTCTTTCACAAAGAATTCCGGCACAGCTGTTTTGGAAGGCAGTGGTTCACTAGTTGAACAATCATGCAAACACATTAAGATGTAGTTCGGATTATAGAGTAAATCAACCCTTAAAAGTTGGGTGTATCCGCGGAAAATGCAGAAAACTAAATTTTTAGTTTTGTTAGTGGAAATTTGTTTCTTCTGGTTCGCAGAATTTACGACTTTTACAAAATTTCACGTGTTTTTGAGTTTTGTTATAACGTAATGTAGAATCGTGTGTTAAGTTGTTGCGACACGGTTCAAGTTTTGGCGGTTTATCGAGAATCTTTCGACGGAACCTTGTTAGTTGGTGGTACGCTTCCGATCTTCTTGCCGACAACATCTGGCAATCTTACGAGCAACCAGAAACCTTTTCCTGGATCTACCCGATTAGAATTTAAGATATTCATTTTGTACAATTTAAACTAATTTGGTGAACGTAATTTTGCGAGTTTAGTTTTCTAAAAGCTTTGATGTTAAACAGAATAAGAATTAAAAATCTTTCCGAATTACTGATTTGATAGATTTTTTTCGTTTATTTATTTTTTTTAAACTTAATGATTTTGGGACTTTAGTATTAGAACTTTTAATTCTGTTTTTTAGAGAATTTATTTGGCTTTATTTGTTTTCTTTTAATGCGAACACGGCCGTGCAATTTCTAATGTAATTAAATTATTTTTTTGTTGGTTTTATTTATTTTATTTTAATTTAAAACTATGTTTGCGTTTACTTCATTCAATTTAACAGTTTTCTTCTATTGTATTAATTTATGCTGTTTTATTTTGTTTTGAGTAATAAACGTTAAATCGTTAAATGTAACAAAGTTTTTATTCCGTTGGTCTTTCTTATGTGAAATTTAAAGCATTTCAGATTTAGTAAAATTAAAGTAAAACCATTTACAGTGTATCCAACAGTAGCGAGCTTGTGGTTGGCCAGAAGTCATTTTGAGCTATATATTTTCCTGGCGTCCTTTTGATTTTAATATTTGTTTTTGTTTGCTTTTGAGTTTTCCAAACCGTAACGGAGTTTTTAGTATAATCCGCACCCATCTTTACTGAGCACCGGCAAATACCTCGTTTATGTTACTTTCATACATGTAATTTCCGTAATAACAGCTTTTTCACGTAACAATATTATAATAAATTGTTATATTTATGACTAAAAAGTAAATAAAACATAAATCAAATCGCTTTAGAAATGAAAGGAATCAAATTAACTATTTGCTTTAAGAAGTTGTACGTTTAGTAGATTTTAATCAAAGAATAACATTCACTAATAAGAAAAAAATGTTTTATTAGGAGCTTATTTACTGAGTGGAAGAAATGATCGTGCATTACAAAAATACAGATAAACTTTATTCAGATCGTCAAGGGCCGGTTTTATTTTCTTTCGTTGATTGATTTTGATCAGTTGATTGTTTCTGCCAATTCGTCACTTCTAGTTTTTATAGCTCTCGTCGCACATGATCGTATCATCTGGTTTTTGAACGTCATTTTTCTTGTACCATTGATTACTGGGTTTACCTTTTTTGGTTTCTTTTTTCTGCCATACGTTGTAGGTTTTAACCTCTGTGTTGTCGTTATTTCTATAATATCTCTTACTTGTAAGTCTTCTAATGCTTCTTGTTTTGTTCTTCTTTTCTGTGTACTTTATACTTTTTTTTTCTCCTAATATTCTTCTTATAATCTTCTTTTCCCATTTACACTTCACTTGCATACACTACTGTTGGTGTAATTATTGTTTTGTATATTCTAATTTTTATTGCTTTGGACACTACACTTTAACATTTAAAGCACCAACACATTTGCTTACATTTGTTATTCGCGTTATTTTTTTGGTGATATTGTTGGTTGTGGTGTTACAATAATTTTCTCGTAATTCAAGCGTCTAACTCAGTGTAATTCGGTGTGCTAATCCTACACCAAAAAAAAGAGCCAAACCAGAAATAACACTAAATACAGACCTTGTTTAAATCTGTCGATCACTAAAAAAACAATTGGCAAAACACAGACTCTAACAATAATGTACTATGTGACATAAAAAAATGCCACACTAAGAAAGCGTTAGAATTTATGGACCAAACGTATGGGAGTCTACCACTTCATCAACATATTTGTGGGCATTCATATAGCATCGGACGAATACTAACTGTAACATGCTTTCATAAACAATAACACCCCAATAAGATAATCCCTACAGTGTAATGAACGTGCCGCTCAACAGAATACTGCTCAATGAGACGTTCTCCACGTCTATGCCTGACCATTATGCGACTATTGTGAATTCTCAAACAGATTGGGAATTCGTCATTGAAGACCACTCTATGCCATTTCACGTCCCAATCTAGTCGCAAAGTACACCAATCAAAACGTTTACAGAAGCACAAGATGCAGTCATTAAGACTGCAAACCAAAAGCTCTAATTCAACGGCAAACTGTACGAAGGGTTATATGACGTCCTTTGTTTCAAAAACATTAATCGGCTATTGATCATGTACTCGAGAATCGGTTTCTTAATGCAGTTAATCAAAGATGACGTTTCTAGATCACAATTGTCTATCTTGACCGTCTACTTCCTCGTCTACGACGTTGTTGACCTTTTCCATGCTTGATAACACCGCACTACAAAAGATTAATTAAGACGGTTAGCAATTTTTCTAAATAAAAAATTACTTTCATGTAAGTCAACTAAACGTAATCGCAGCCTCAAAACGCAAAGAACAACACGAAAATAAAAAAATTGCAATCAAAAACAATCTCTCAAAAAATATACCCAATAATTTCAATTATAATAAAAAGTAAAACGTCAAGTTTTCCATGACTACTAGATTATTTTGATAGGATTTTTTATAAATTACTACTTTTTATTAGTTAAATATTTCTACTAAGTTGGGTTCAAAAATTCTAACGCTTTTTGGTGTTGCATTTTTTATGTCACAGAGTATACATATATTTGTGTTAAACAAAAGAAACTAATCTGTTAGACTGGTTTTCCCTTAACAAAGAAATTAAGCGACTGCTAATACAGTTTTTTCGGAGAGAGAGTCGGAGGCTTTGTAATGCTAAATTATAAATTAAATATAAAAAGGCGTCAAAACAATGAAAAAAAAAACAAATTAGGGAGATATCGTTTAACTCTACCCGCAGCTGCAAAAAATCAAATAACACCACAGAAGTGATAACACAGAATATATATTTATTGTATCACAGAGGTAGTTAAAGAGGACGAACACAATACATAAGTATAGTTATATAAACGTTGCAAACAATATTACATGGGTGATATCGCAAGCTAAATATAAGTTACGCCGTTTGACTGGGCAACCAGTCGCACATCCAGTTGCCCTAATTGATCTAACTTTTACATTTAACACAAGAATAACTACTTTATTAAGTTAAATTACAAGAATACGAAAATCAAAAGTATAGAGAATCAAAGCGCACCCGATAAGTATGTGACACAAAAAAAAAGTTTAACATTAATTGTGATTACAACCTAGTATGCACGTGTGGCCATTACAATAATCGACATGACCAACGAAGTAACACTCGTATAAATAGAAAATGCAGTGCTTACAGTTGTGTGTTATCCAATTGGAGATTAGCTAATTTCGTACCAGTCTGACCTAAAACGTAATATGCAATTTAGCACAAAGCGTACATACGGCGTTAGCACAAGTAATTTGATTTAATGCGTACAATATTTGACGTAAAAGAATGCGCCGAGCGTCCCTCTAACTAACTTCGCACTTGTGTAAGTATTTCTTTCTATAAAGTAGTGTTCAACCCCTAGTCTTCAGCAACCTGACGTCATAGAAACTTTTCGACAAGCAGGTGTTTTAACAACGTCATTGGTAAGGTTACAGGTGGAGGGGTAGCCACTCGCTTAAGAATTAATTTCCTCAACACAAAAAAAAATAATGGAATCTCATAATCTAAAATAAGCTTTCATTAAACCAAACGGTGAATTTGTCAACATATTCACGTCGATGGCGCAAAACAATTTAATAATGAAAGCCTTGTTGGGCCTAGAGATACCACTAAAAACGGTATACAAAAACGGTTATACAAAACGTTAACGGGAAATAAAATCGTTTAACAGCCGTCTACGAAAAGTAGGCGTGTCGAGGACAAATTTTATGCTCGAAATATCCCACCAACTATTTAACATAACAAAGCGTAAAAATCAAAAGAGAAAGAAGTGTTTTGCTAGTATTGTTGGTAGGTCTATCTCATATCTTTTTAATTCTCTTAGTAATTGTTTAATCTTTTTTCGGCGATGGTACTTTTAACGTTCCATGTAATCATTCTTATTTTATTTGTTCTTTGTCTTTAGTTTTCTTATTTAACAGTTTCTTTGGTTTTGTTTTTTTTCGTAAGCTCTTTTTATTGTCTTGTCGTTACCGTGTTAATATTCCTTTTTAAAGAGTTTGCTACTAGTATTTTGTATCGTCACTGCTGTTGGTAGAATGCTTATCTTTTTATTGTTTTACTTTTATTAGTCTCTTTACCTTTCTTACATTCATTATTGGTTCTATTTATGCATAGCTTATTGTAGCTTATCTTTACCATATTTATTTTGTTTTTTGGGTTCATTGTTAATTGTCATATTTTGAATTGGTCTCTCTTTCTTCCATTGTTAGATCGTTTTCAATAATTTTTTTTTGTTTTTTGACTTTAATTGTTTTTCATTATTCGTTGTTTGTCCTCTTAGTTGTATATTTCTACCATTATCTTTTTAGAGTTACTTTTTTCTCCGATTGCGTACGCTTCCTTTATTGCTGTACTGTGCGCTAATTCTTTTTTTATAAATACCTTCACGTTGTCTATTATATATTTTTTTGGTATTAGTCCTTTTATGAGAAAGTTATTCTTTTTACTTTTCTTCTCTAATGTTTCTAATATGTTCCCTAGTTTTTAGATTTTGTCGTTTAGTTGTTTCTTTTTTTCTTATTTTTCTTCTCTTCGTTTGGTTTTTTTTAGAAATTGAAACTCTGTCATTAAATTTGTATTCATTCTCTTTATTAGTTCTTTTTGTTTTTCAATTTTTGTATTTTCAGTTATCTAAAGAGTTTCTGTTTTCTTGTAATTTTTTCTTCTGAACTGGTGTTCTTTTGAGTAGGTTTTTCTTTCTGGTGATTGGGCAGTATTCTTGTTTCTTCTGTAACTTTTTCTTTGTTTTTTATCACTTTTGTTTATACTTTGTGCTTCCGTTCTTGAGTGGGTGCCTTTGTCGGTACTTTAACCTCAACATTTTTTACGCGTTGCCAAACGTACACTCAACTGTACAAAAAACAAAAAAATCTTAATTAATTCGATTGAAAAAGTTAGCGATCTAAACTAACCGTGTTAACAAATGGAACCGGCAATAAAAACATTGACAATACCAAATTGTTTTGTTACAAGCTTTTGCTGTTTACGAACTTGCACGGCCAACTCACAATAGTCGGTGAGAGGGTAGGGTTCCTAGATAATAATGAAAAGATATTTAAGGGCGCCAGAGCTTATCCCAGAGTAACTTCTGTCCGCTCACAACAGAATGGTATCACTTGTAACAAGATGTTAAGTTCGTAAATGCTGAAAGAAACGAATAAAAAAAGAAACTCAATCGTTAATAACAATTTCACTTTAATTCCTCTATAATGATAAATAGCTTAACGTTCGAATTGATAACAGTTGGATAACAGGATCAAGAATAATTTTAGTTCGAGTATAACTAAATATCCGAAGTATCGGCAACACACAACACAACGTAGATTACATTGACATGACTAGCGCAGAGTAAATGGTAGTAAATTTCGTTTGCATACAATATGCGAAGTACACAAAATAATTTAGTAATATGGCATTACTGAGAATCAAACACAGTAATAATAATAAGTTACTTAATTTATCGTAACACAGCGTGCAGAATTAATATAGCATTAACGTTAATCAATCGTTGGTAGTACACAGCATGCGCGTTTACCTAGCTGGTAAACAACAATAGCGATAATTACAGAACTAATAGCAAAAGTTTCGTGAGTGACCCGGTTGACTACGAAAGAAAACATATAAAAGCACTTACCATAAATACAGGAATTTCCACAGGTGTGAAGAAAGTACTTTCTCCGACACGTAACCCTGTAAGCAATTTGAATCGCAACTCGTGTCAAACTAATGTCTCACGAAATCAACATCTACAACAATCATTACTTAAAGTACAAGAAAGTATAAAGAATATAAACCGATAGTCGTATGCTGTGGTACCCCTAAACGTTGGTTTAATTAGTTATCGCCATAATCCTTATAAAGAAAAAAAAAGTTAGCATCGTCCCATCCAAATATTTGTCGAGGTTCATTCCTTCGTCAATTAATATCGAATACTGAATATCGTTAGAACACAAATAGGTGGTTAATACAGGTCACGGTGTGTCATCCACGTGTAGCACTCTTTGGCCGGGAAAGCTCCGCAAGACCCCCAATTCCGTAGCGTGGAAATCGCCTTACGCTGGTGCCCGTGTACGGCAACGTGCTGACGTATTTAGCAGTCGTTTACGATAGCCATATATCGATAAGGTACCAGAAAGGAACGCAAAATGGCTGTTAAAAGGAAGACGAATTACAAACGAGTTTTTACTAAAAGACGACTTTAGCTTACCCTGTAACGCCTCAAAGAAATTAGGTAATTAAATAATTATAAATGGTTTTCCATTATTTTCCAGATGGTAACGGATATATATCAATATTCAATAGTTACAGACCATTTTACATCATTCACATGTGACGACTTTCTACCAAATGACATCTAATGAGAAAAGGAACGTTAGAGGGCGTCAAAACCCGAATCTAATTTTTCGTCGAAACACATAGGCGTGCATACTGAAAATTTCGTCCGTAACAACATAGACGTACGTAAAAAAAATTCGACCGCAACAGTTTATTTGCAAAAACTAAAAAATATGTTTTTAAAGATTTGAAAAAATTTTATACGAAATATTTTCGTATGTAGATGAACGCTTTATATTAAAACTTTATTAAGGCTATTTATTGAACACATTTTAAACACTTCATTGTTTCTAATTGACATTAGAATTTTTAACGTTGGTTTGTTAACCACGAGATAGCGTCGACCAGAACCTTTTGGTATGCATTAGATAATATAACTCGGGGTTAATGTGCACTGCACAAATTGATATCACCTCAGGCCATCGTAAATTCATCCGTATAATAAATAACGGTATGTTTAATAAAAATGTACATTTTTACTAGAATATTGTTGCTTTAGTAAGAATTCGTAAAAAAAAATTGGAAAGAAGTTTGGCACTTTTGTTTGACTTGGAGTATTAGGAAGTCATGTACTAGAACCACACTTTTATTAAAAGAATTTTATTTTCTGTTTTTGCAGAATACGTTACAAAACTTTTTAAATAATGTTCAATCAATTTATGGTTTTACATTGTTAAAACATTCGTTTGCTATGATTTGCATTTTTTTTGTGTTAATAAAATTAACCTTGCATTATAATTCATGTTTCTGACTGGCAATTTTTATTTATCTTCTGAGATACAAGTAATTCAATATTTAAGCAGTTTCTTTATCTTAACACCATTAAAAGTTTCGGTTATGTTTTATTATCTTGGTTTACTGTTGTTTATACGATGTAAAAAACCTCGTCCAAACATACGTGATGCAAGGTTTCAAACCTAAATCCGAGCATACTCGAAACAAAACAACTTTTACTATATTTTACGATGCCCTCACTACTACTACAAATTACCCCAACTACCCAAATCCTAATGAAACTTGAGCACACCCAAAATGAAACGACCATAACAAAATTTAACGTTCTCCCACCGATCATAAACGCGTGAGCCAGGATCCGCACTATATAACTATTGGTTTATTTGCGAATAGGATAGTAAAAAAGAAATAAATTGGCATTACTTTGTCCACTTAACCGACTTTCTATAGCTTACTTTTTCCAATACATTTAAAACCAGAAAAATTAAACTGTTTTTAACAACCCAAAAAAAACAAGATTAAAAATTTTTAATAAAAATGCAAAACGTTAGAAAACATTCTATTTTGTTGTTTTAACAATATTTAATAGAAACAAAATTTTAATACAGTTTTTCTAAACCGTATTACCATTTAAAGTTCTTAAATTTAGTTTTTTTGTAACAGAAACGTTTGTGTCTAACGCTAATATTATTTTTAATACGTTTATTTGAATACGTAATAAACATTTATTTTAAATATTTATAGTCATTTAGTTCAAAAACGTTCTACAGCTGTGTTTTTATGTTTTAGAATTTAATAAAATTTTACAACTTTTAGATATTTTAATACTAAACAAAACTATGAATTTGTTTAGTTTAAAACAATCTGTAAATGTATAATTGTAAAAAACGTGTTAGTTTAACCTTTATCTAAAATGAAGACAGAAGTCTGTTAAATTTAAGCAGTTTTAAACCAAAAAAGGTTACTTCGTAAAAACTCAAATAATTTTTAACTGAAACTTTAAAACCATTATTTAAAACAAAGTATGATAGAAAATTATTGAGTGCTTTAAAAAAATAAAACAAAATGATATGTTTGAAATTAACATAAAACCAAAACTTTATTACAGGAATATATTGTAGAAGTGTAGAAAAAAACTATTTAAATTTTTGGTTCAAATACTAATGTCAACGTTTTTAATAAATACAATTATTTATAACATATTTAAGATAAACTAGAAATTTCTATACAATTAACAAAAACTGTATTCTGTTTATTTTAAAATTATGTCTGTAATTTACTTATAGCATAGAATATACTTGAGTCTTCGTTAGTAAATCAATTTTAAACCTTAAAATATTATAATTTTTAATATTTTATTCTAAAATTATTTTTTGTTATAGTTTTTACAATAAAAATAAAAATTTATTAATTTAAAAAAAAACAAATTAAATTTTTTCGTTTTTATTATTGCAGCTTCTACGTTTTTTTTAGACTTTAAACAATATTATTTTTTAAAAGCCAAACAAGTGGGAGTACTCGCGAGTGCTAATTTACCAGAAACGGAAGGATATTATTAGCATTTTAAGTGAAAATTTGCTTTTAATTTATAAACTGTAACTTTTAAATTTATAAACTACCTGTAGAGTCTTATTCAAAAACTACAAAAAAAATAACAATTGAAGTTTTATTGAACGATCGTTGAATTGATTAAACGTCACGTAGGGTACTTGTAGTTAAAGGACGAGTTATGTATTGTCAATATAAAGTAATTAATTTTTTATGTACAAACGTAATAATGTAAATAACGGTGTTTATTCAGGATGTCATATAATCTATTACCTACACACCCTTTGCTGGTTTTTCCAAATTGAATTACGATTATTATACAATGCGAAGTGTGTGTTAAGTATAATAAACGTTTAAAAATTTAACTACTTTGTATTCTATTAACAAATAAGTATTAATTTGTTTACATTTTAACAGGCTTATTGTGCATTATGCTACAGATCCTTTACGGATAAACTAATATTTTACAAGTTATGTTTTTGTCACGCCAATTTTAACATTGTACTTAATTTTAACGAAAAATGCATATTAAGTAAATTAATCATTTTTTTTAATTACAAATAATTGTGTAGTTAAAAATAAATTAAATAAATAATAACTATAGTAATAATATATATAACGATTATATCATCATTATTTTATTGAATATGTTATTTATGATTCATCAAAGTTATATCGTTTATGAAATGGTTTTATATATAAATAGATAATAAATATTTGTATGGTTTTGCGATACTACTACAATTTTATTGTTCCTGTTTTTTAAAAACAAAAGGATTACAATTTTGTACATACTTTTATTAACTTAATATTTTTTATTAACCAAAAAAACTTTTAAGCTTCTTTAAGTTAAATTCATTCTATTCGTGTTTATTTCAAAAATTTTCGACAATGTATCAATTAGTAATTACAAAAAAAAATTATAAAAAATAATCTTAGCTGTTACAAATTGTGATTTATATATTTTTTTTAAATGTAAAAAGTAAAAAATAAATTGGGAGTAGATATTATTTATTTTGTTCTAATAAAGTTGAAGAAAGCGATAAGGTCATTGTTTTTTAATTTTGATCTATTGAAACAGATATAAACTGTGTTATGTTAAAAAGTTGGTAGTTCAATTTTCAAGTATAAACATTTTTCAAGTATAAAATTTGTCCTTCGACATACGTTATCTTTTTCTTCGCAGTCGGCTGTCAAAACGAATTCATTTTTGCTGCTAACGTTTTGTAAATTACGGACCGTTCTTAGCGGTCTTTCCGACCAACCTTTCATTATTAAGTTGGTTCACGATACTCCACGTGGATATGTGGGCAAATTTTACGTAGTGTTAAGTGAAAGCTTATTTTGGGCGGGTCCAACCCCTCCACTTGTAATTTTATCAGTGACGTCCGTAACACCTGGTAGTCGAAAAATTTCCATGACGTCACGTTAGTGTTAACGTTATTGGTTATACACCGTCAAAGGTTGGAAACCTTTAGGATTATCCCTTTTTTTGGGAGACAGATTACTACGAAAACTGGGATAAATTATTCCGCTAAGTTAAAGAGAAACGCTGCGCATTTGAGTTCTTAAATGATTGAATGCTAAAAGGGATCTTTGACTTGTGTTAACATTATATGTTAATTTATATTCGGTTTAATATTACTTTTTAGGTAACTCAAATACGAAATTAGCTAATCCCCTACTGGATAAAACCTAACTGTGAGTATTACTATTTCAATTTTTTTGATTTGTACTTCGGTGGTCATGTCGTTTATGACCGTACGTGCATGTTAGGTTAACACAATTAATAATATTTTTGTGTTTCACAAACTCATAGCAGTGCGCGTCGAGTTTCGAAGGCTTAAATTTGTTTGTCGACAATTTTAAAATTAGCGAATATAAATTCAGACGTCATGTTCATTTAAAAGTTTAGACCGACAGGGTCAGCTTGTTGTACGGTGTGTTGCTCACTAGTCGACGCAACTTATAATTAATTCGACTCTTATATTTATGTACCTTCTTCATCTTCTGTGATAAATAAATATATATATATTCTGCGTTATTACTTCTGTGGTGTTATTTATTCTTTTCCAGCTACGGTTGGAGTTAGACGGTATCTTCCTAACTGAATCTTGTATCGTCTTGGTGCTTTTTTTAGATTAACGTTATAATTTTGCATAACAAAGCCTGCGATCCTTCTCCAAAGAAGCTGTGCTAGCCGCTGCTTTGTTTTGTTACAAGAAGACCAGCGTAACAATTTATTCTTGGTTGCCCAACTCGAGGAACTTGATTTTCTTGTAACAACTGTTACGTGTCATTAGAATTAACGATTTACATTTTCGTATTTTAATAAAAATTTTAGTAATACACTGGTTAATAGCACGTCATCGACACCATATTTTGGTGTAATTTGGTATTTACGGTGGGAACCTTTTGCTGATTAATGATGAAGACTCGCTGTCACTGGTTTGATTTTAATATAAACCTTGTTTGTTCAATTGTAGATAATTTTTTTAATTTAATTTCTCATCGTCGTTATTACTATTACGCTTTTACCGTTTATCGATCAACTTTATTCTCACAGGTATGGTTACAGACGCCATTTTGTTTTTGTTAATTTAAAATTTTTATAGCAAGTTAGAGAAAGTTTGAATCTTTTTTTTAAGTCTAATTACAACGGGTTTTATGCCTTTATTAATAGTGTCTGGCACCTTGTAGACCGATCCAGACAAGCGTAGTGACGAAAGATTGATAACCGCAGATGTTTGCTGAAATTGAACTTTGACTCGTTATCTGTCAATTGTAGATTGATGTGCTTTACAAATTTACGCCTTGTCTAACTGTACTACACGTTTATTAATATTGATATTTACCATGCTTTCAGTGTTATTAATTATGTTTTATTACTCATATTAAACCTTTAGCTACATTTTTCAGATCATTGTTTACAGTCGTGTCAATAAGTCAGCTTTAAGTTTATTCAAATTGGTGTATTTTATTGTATACGTGGACTTCATTTTATTATTCAAAGTCAAGGCCAGGATTTGGCCAACGTATTCAATAATTGTGAACTTACACTCTTCGACAAAACGAAAAATAATATTACCGAAATAGTACATTGTTTAGCTACTTATGATAAAGAAATTCACGCTGTGGTTGTGAAAAACGATCTTTTCGCGACCGCCTATAATTATAATCTCATGATTTTTCACTACATGATTTATAATTGTATTATTGCTTGCTTGCATGAGTTAAATTTGTTAAGATATCTTTACTTCTTAGAATTGAAAATAACAACAACACTATTAACAGTCTACAGTGTAATCGTTTGAGTATGTGTAGTACTTACTTATATTATTTCTTGTTGTTATTGAAAAAAATATAAAACAAAGTTGTCTACTGTTATGGGATTTTTTGGATAGAGGATTCATATGTACCTACACTTAGTGTCTCCAAGCCAAAAATTTTTTCTAGTACTAAAAAATGACGCTTGTTTTTGCTTTTTATTTATTATAGTTTTTCAACCACGCTCACGCACTGACATCTTAGCTAGCCGCGGCAACGTAGTTGTTATGAACAAAACCCGTTGTAATTAAAGGTTACTACCAAGCTAAGCAAAATAAACTCAAACGTAATTAATCTAATAAAAAACACAATACAACCTAATCACTGTTAAAGATTTAGCCGATTGTATGTATTTTGAACATTAGGTGCCACTTTGCTTTTGTTTTTTTTTTCTAAGCGAGATTAGTTTAATTTCTATTATTATTATTATTTGATCTTTTTATTGAGGGAGTTGCGTTAATTACTTTGTTTATTGTCTTTTCTATTGCAGTGTGATTTTATGTTTAAAGTTAAAATATATTAACATACAACTGCAGGGTCTGGAAAAAAAACCATCAAAAATTCTGTACACTAAGTAAAAATTATTTCGACAAATGAAAATAGCAGATAACAGTTCACCAGGAAATTTTGACATTTTTTTTTACTATTGTACTAACAGACGAAACATTACAAATTATTAAACAGCAGTTCGTACAACAAGAATTACAAAAAAATTGCTGAATTAACAAAACTGTTTAAAACAAAAAAGAAGCGTAGCATAGCTGTCATTTTTCATTCACTTTTGTTATATAGTATCATCAAACATCAGCACTTTTTTCCAATATATCAACAAGTTGTTACGTGCGAAATTTTTATAACGTAATACCCTGTATATCGAATTAAAATTAGATTCTGGTTTTGACGCCTTCTGCCGATCTTTCTGGTTACTGACAGGTTGCGGATTTTATTTTTGAAGCGTCAAAACCAGAATCTAATTTTAATTCGATATACAGGGTATTACGTTATGAAAATTTCGCACGTAACAAAGTAACATTTTTTTATCAAATTTACAGTAAAGGTTTTTGAAGGTGTCGGTAACTGTTAAAATCAATAACTATTCACAACAAAAAAATCCTTGATTTAGTAATTTGCAGTAGATTGCTAGAAGTAACTTATAGGTGTTACAAACCCTACTCAGCCAACTCACACTAGTCGGAGATAGAGAAGGTTCAAGTAAATTGAATTTAATGGGCGCCAGATCTTACTAAGTAAAAACTTCTGTTTCGATCAAAACAGAAAGTCCAAGCTAGCAACAAAATCAGGTTTGTAATCCTCAACGGACCAAAAAAAAATAAAGATAAATATCTATAACAACTTTAATTGAATATCGTAAATTATTAACGAGCACAAGAAACTTATCGTAAATTTTTTAGCGGTGGTTATATAAACGCCGGAAGTAACGGCAACACACCATACATAGGCTTAAATTACACATAGGGTGTATATAAAGGAAAAAATAAATTGATAATAACAAATATTAACAGCATGCGATACACAGAATAATTAATGACAATACCTATTTGGTATTAAAACAATTATTGTAATTACGTAAGTTAGAATAACAAACAAAATTTTTGTAAGAGACCTTAATGATACAAATCTAATTAAATAAGACCTGCAATCCAGTGCTTGCCCAAAAAAACATTTTCCTCGTTAAGGCGATCTGGAATATTAATAAACAGAGCAACTCGTGTCAGCACAATGATTTACGAAAGCAAAAATCTACAACACTATTAATTAATTCTAAAAGGAATTAGAAATAAAAACTCGGTTATCAAATGCTGTTGTACACATTAAGTTGAAGGAGATATTGAAGTCTATTATTCGTAGGTTACAGTACATCGGAGAAAATTTTTTTCTCGAAACTTCCTTTTTTAAATATAAAATAGGCCTTCCACATTATATTTTCATTAAGGTATTTGGTCTATATTAATCTTTTATTGGTGGAGAATACACCAAACACATGTGTACTAACACGTGTCGGGTTGTGCCTGTGATGAATAAACTAATAGAAACGTGTTGTCGTTTTATATCATAGTTTAAAAAAAATAATGATTTGACGAGGTTCGGAGTGATTTATATAGTAACCCATCAACTACTGACTATGAAGCAAACTTGGGAGGAAACATCATGACTCGGTCTATCAGTTTCAAATACCAAAACTCAATTATAGGTAGAGTAATGCAACATCTGACTCTAAATTCGTTGAACGAAATAAATTCTTGATAACCTTACAGGAGCTGAAAAATGACGTTGAATCAAAGATCCGCAAGACAAGACCTTCTAGTGCTACTGTTTCTTTTCCGGTAACTCATTCTGTGCCCTAAGCAAATTCTACTAATTTACAACATGAGGAAGCTGACTTGATTTCTTCAGCATCTGAAGAAGAATTGACAATTCTTGTACCATCGGCTGTGGGTTATTCTAAGTCTATTAAGGTAGCTAAATTTAGGCCTTGCGTCAAAAGTAGAAATCTATCTTTAGTGTAATGAATATACAAGGTAGTACATTTTGAAACTTAGGCACGTAACAAAATGCGTACTGAAGTTTTAATTTTTCTTAAAATGTTTATCTTCTGTGGATTCTGGTTATCACATTGGATCATATTACTTTGTTCACTGCCTCTCTAAATAGACTTAATGATGTCGTTCTAGTTTATGTTTGCAGGTTACGTAGCCACGATATTTGTCTGCGTCCTGCTGCTTTTCTACTTTCTATTTTTTCTTTGAACGATAAGCTGAAGTAGGTGATATAGGTGAAAAGGTCACGTTTAATACGTAGTGTGCCCATGAGACTTTAAGCATGTTGCGGTAGCACCACATCTTGAATGCATCTATCGGTTTACATAAAGCATCCGTAAAGGTCCACGATTCTGCCCCATATAGGAGGGTTAAGAGTACATAGAATCTGATTTGAAGTATTTATATATTTATAGAATTTGTTATATTTACCTAGTAAAAACATAATGACGGTTTTGATTTTGTTTTAAAGACAGTTCAAGTAACATTTGGTTTCGTTCTAATTTATGTTAAATATAAATTTAATTTTACTTATTTTATCTCTTTGAGTAAATTAAAATAAAAACAAAATAATTTAATTTTTAAAAACTCTGTGCAATATATAGAATATTTGTGTAATAATTATCAATTTTAATGCAGTGTGTGTAATATGTAAAATGTATGCAAATTATCTGTGACATATAGGCAATATCTCTGCAATGTATGCAACACGTCTGCAATACATATATGCATTATTTTTGCCATTATTGCGCGCGTAGGATTGTAATTTTACCAGTGAGTACTCCTTCGCTTAAGACAAACAAGTCGCGCACATTTAGAAAAAAAAGGAACATTGTCAGTCAGATTCTTGCAAAAGCAATATTTTAAAATTAACATCAACTTTGAAGTTAAGTTAGTTACACATGAAAATTAATTTTAGAAAAGATAAAAATGTTGAAGTAGAATGTTCTACTAAAAGCACAAGACAATACTTAACACATTAACTGTCAAGTCTAGTATGACAAAAAACTATACTAGGTTCTATGATCTATGGCACTTTATTCTGAAAAATGAGGTTACTATGAGTGGTAAAAAAATTCCGTATCTTGACATAGTACAGATTCCATTAAATTATGATTGTGGGCTGCGTGTACAATATATAAACATTTAAGGTTAAATGTTTACTCTCGTTTTTTGTATTCAAGAGAGGTGCACGCACGTGTTTGTTTTTTAGTGTGTAACTTGT
Organism: Aquatica leii; assembly: GCA_035610365.1. Taxonomy (NCBI): domain Eukaryota; kingdom Metazoa; phylum Arthropoda; class Insecta; order Coleoptera; family Lampyridae; genus Aquatica; species Aquatica leii. Next base: position 103,323,213 of record CM069436.1, on the reverse strand, counting down.
GTCAATAAACAATAATGTTAAGTTGAAATTAGAAGCTACGAGAGCAATCAAAAAAAAAATCACAAAAAAACAGTAAAGGAGGTATGTAATTGTAAAATATTATAATGTAAAAGAGTGGAAATGTTTGTTACACTGGTTTTCGTGTAAACAAAAAAATTAAGCAACGGGTAACACAGTTGTTCCCGGAGAGAAAGTCGCAGGCCTGATGTTAATTATAAATTAAATCTGAAAAGGCGCCAAAACGATAAAACATTAAATTAGGGATATATCGTTTAACTCTACCCGCAGCTGAAAAAGAACAAATAACACGACAGAAGTAATCATACAGAATATATATATTTATTTTATCAAAGACATTAATTCCAAAGAAGACGAAGAAAGTACATAAATATAATTACGTAAACTTTCAAATGCTAATACATGGGTCGGACCAAATATAAGTTGCGCCCTATACTGGGTAACACGTCGTACAGTAAACTGACCTAGTCGGTCTAAACTTTTACATTCGAAGAGGGAATGACTATATATTCGTAAATTTAAAATAGCAAAAATATATAAAAAAACCAAATGAAGACTAAGAAACTCAACACGCATTGCATACGATTTTGTGACGCACAAAAAGATCTTATAATTAATTGTGTTAACCTAACATGTACGTAGGGTCAACTATCGACATGACCAACTAATCGTAAAATTAGAAATTGTAATACTCACATTTAGGTTTTATTCACAAAACGTACATACGGCGTTAACACGAGTAAATTTCGTTTTCAAAGCATACAATCATTTGAGATAGCGAATGGACAGCGTTTCCCCTCGATGTAGTGTAGCAATTGACGGTGACCTTTTCTCCCAAGAGAAATCGCAATTTAAAGGGTTTTCAACCCCTTGACTGTGTGAATAGTTAAGATGTAGTAACGTGACGTCATGGAAATTTTTTCCCAAATATGCCATCTGTTTGTTATCTTCACCGATAAAGGAAACGTGTAAGAGATACGGAAATCCGCAGTAGACAATTAGGAAAGAATCAAATTAAACTACCACTACACAAATATTAATCGCCCCAAATAGACTTTTGCTTAGATAGACACAAAATTAATTCGAATGTTTACGTAGTATTGCGTGAAATAACTTAATGATGAAAGCCGTGTTGTGTTGCACCAAATATTACCGGTAAGTGAATAAAATGGGCGTTTATAAATATTGACAATCGCCGACGAAAGTTAGACGTGTCGAGGACAATTTTTATACTCACAAAATTTTAACCTACCAACTTTTTAACATAACATGTGACTGACAAAAAAACCTAGTAATAGTAGTGCATCTGCAGCTAATATTGGTTTTCAGATTGATGTAGGTGGTTCTGCGTGTAAAAATAATAATTTTAATCTATCTGTTGCAATTCAGCTAAAAGAAAATATCAATTGATGATCGATTTATAGAGATTTTTTGACTTGTGACCTTGCTCTAAATATCGTCATTTCTATAGTTTTACAATAAATCAAACTTGATTTTTTCTCCAAACATGTCCTTGGCATGACTGCACTAAAGATCAACTGGTATGCAAAGCAGAAAATTATTATTGGTATAGTTAACAAAATGCTTAGAAACCAGATACCAATAAAAATAAAGTGCATGCATTCATTGCTTTTTAAATTGGATTGGGCTAGTTTCAAAATCATCATTGAAAGACTATTAATGCCAAATTCTATTATACAATAATTAAATGTTTTAGTATATGCCAAGAAAGCGCTTCGAGTTGCTTTTGCTAATGTTTTAGTTAGCTAATTACTACGAATATAAAACTTTAAAGTCTTGTGATAAATGAAAATGTTTATCGTAACATAAATCCAAAGGAGTGTATTTGTATTGAGGAAACGATCCCGTTTAGAAACAAACGATCCCGTCAATATTTAATATGAAATGAAAGCGAGGCAAACTTTTCAAACTGTGACTATACATATAACGCAAAAATTATATACTACAATAGTGCATTTGCAGACATGTTCGGCCACATAACAGCATATCTAAATTTAGTAAGGAAACTTGCGAAGTGGGTGTAAAGATAGGAATTGAATTTATAACTGGGACTTCGATAATCAATGCATTATTATTGCAACCAAAAACAATCCACGATCGCAATTATGCTGTTAAAAACGCAAAAAAGTGCAAATAATGTAGTAAAACTTCTTTTGTGTGTTTGGATTGTTTCTCTCAAAAACATCAATGTAAAAAATTGTTCTTCTATTTTGTTGTAATAAATGAATACTTTGATAAAACATTAAAGATTATTTATATTATTTACAAAAATCAAAACATCCTCGAGACAGTTTTAAAAAGAGTAAATTCCTACAAAAAGCCAAACGATTTTTGCATTTAATAACACGTTAATTGTGACGGCCGCATGTATACATATTAAAAAAAACAATTCAAAAATAATTTTTTTACATTTTTTTTAAACACTTTTATGTTTTTAGCATTTCATAGAATTTTTTATATTTATTTAAAAATGGTCTTAGATCAAGCTAGTATTGATGGGAGCTTCAGATACTGCTTAAAATGCAGCCATTTGAACAAGTACAATTTGGTTTAGTTGTTTTTAATTGGCTTTATTTTACTTTTTTTGTAATTTGTGTAATAATTATGCAATCTAATGCAAATTTATGTAATTTGTGCAATATTTGTGAAATATGTGCAATATGCTTACAATATATGCAATATGTCTACGACATCTGAAATACATCTGCAATATGTATGCAATATGTATGCAATATGTATGCAATATGTATGCAATATGTATGCAATATGTATGCAATATGTATGCAATATGTATGCAATATAAGCAATATTTAAATCACTACGACACGCGTAAGACAGTATTTTTGTGTATCATTACTCTTATGTTTTAAGATTTTATCAAAAACAACAATTCACACTATTTTGTCTGTTTTTGTTAGAACATTATTATTGTTTTTAGTTTTAATTTTAGCTCTAAAATTAAAAAAAATTCTGAACAAATTTAAATACTCCGTTTTTTCAGTAAATACAAAGTAATTTAACGGTTTTCTATGTGTGAATAGTAAACTCTAAGTGTAAGTAAAAATTCTTTTTACGTATATCTTTTAGCTCATAATATTTTTTATAATTGTGTAAACTTCATTAAAATAAAAAGTTTCAATTTTTTCTTAAATTTTTCAATATTGCACTATAACGTATTGTTCCTGTATTTACAAACGTAACAAACACCATTTGAAAGACGATTAATAATTCTAACATCTACGATTAACTAACCTTAAGTTAAATTTATGATTCATGTAAACAAATATTGTAAAACTCAAAATTACTTATATATTATAACGTGTTTGTTTTAATGTATTATTTATATTTTGTTAACTTCTATCAAACATAGGATTATGTTTTTGATTTTAGCGTATTATTTACGCGTTAATAAACATAAAAAAACACTTTTTGAATAAATGAAAGAATGTCTACATATTTTTTTAAGATTATTTTGTCATATAACCTTTTTAAAGTGTACTCGTTAAATGTACACGTTTGTGTTGACTTCCTAGCATGCTATAATTTTTTTGAAACTTTTCTCCTTGATTTCATTAAATATATAACCGAAATATAGCAAATTTAGCTTATGTTGTCATATGGACTAACCCCTATAATTGTGCGTCTCGATATTGCTTTATCCTTTAGTAAATCAGTAAAAATGATTCTCTTTATAGTATATATCTTTCTCTTTAAAATATGGAATTTTTGTCTAAAAAAAATCGTCGCAGGCAAGTTTGAACCTAGATTATATTTGTGAATTCATTTTAAATTATACATAAAATATCTAATAAACTGTTAATGTTAGAAAAAAAAAACTTTAAAAATAATTCGAATAATTTACATATGTACAAAATTATATAAGAAAAACTGTTAAAAATGGCGGATACACCCACTTCTGTTTTTTTTATCAAACTCAACGCAAAGAGGCTATAAAAACGAGCTGTATACCAAATGTCAAGTTACTAAAACTTTTGGTTCGAGAGTTTTCGTGGTTACATCCAAAAATAATTCAAATAAGATGCAGCAGTCCGTATATAAACAAGTCAAAAGAATCTAGAAATTTTTTTTAACGTATGTTGTTTTTCCTTCAAGATATGAAATTGAAACTTAAACAAAGCAACACACTCAATTTGAAAATAATTATTTTAGAATTACTGTCATTGTTTAAGACTTATTGACAACGCTTAATAAGATTGCAAAAAACAACTCTAATAGTAATTTTCTTGCTAATAGTAACAAATCAAGAAATTTAAGCAATCATTTTAACAAAGTTCTAATTTCCATTCCACGTTCTAGTAAATTAAAAAACTCGCTTGAATTTTGTGAAATGTTTAATAGCTTAATTAATTCTAACCGCGATCTTGGATAAATACAAAGATTGCATTATCTCAACGCATGCTTAAGTAAAGACGGTGTTCAAGTAATCAGATCTTTACAATTTTCAACTACTAACTATCAGGTTGCTTGCAAACGTATTTGCGCGCGGTATGATCAGACTTATTCTTATTGGCAATCATTTAATTTTTATACTTGATTTAGAATCTTTAAAAAAAATGCATTTGTGTAATTAAAGAAAAACCTGTAATTTGTATACGTACGCATTTTTTGTGACTACGTGTTTTTTTTTGTTACGACTACGTTTTTAATTTATACGATGCTTTTTTCTATACGTAAAATTTAGTTATTTGGATACGAAAATTTGTTTTTTTATTTGGTTTTGAATTGCGATATAAGATTACAATTAATGGGCATTAAATGTTAGTCTGCACGTCACATTTCCGAAAAATTTACGTTATGGTTTACGATTTAATATGTTTACAAAAACGATAATTATTCAATGTCTTATGCTGAGTACAAAATAATTTTATTTACATACCATAGTAGAACAAAAGCCACCAAAACCAATCAAAAACGTATTTTTAGTGTAAGAAACTTAGAACACAAAATTATTTTTATAACTTGTTGCAAAAAGATTTATGATATGAAACAAATTGATTTAATTTTATTAGAACATGAAATAAATAACACTCCAATAATATTTCTGTTTTGAATTTTATGAAACGTAAACTGTGTAATTTATCAAAAACATTTTTTGAGTTAACTTTTAAAAATTTTAAAAACGTTTGGTGACAACACACCTGTGCAATTACAAGTTCAATATAGATTACAATAACCAAACATTTTTTATGTTTTTAAAAACTACACGAACACGAATGTAAGAACATCAAACAGACGTCCTTATTCACTCATAGAGAATCATATTTCTCTTTGTTATGTAGCGACATCAGCATACAACCATTTCCTTCCATTATAACTTTTTATAATCAAACCCAATTTAACAAAATAATTTTTTTGAGTTATCTAGTATACTTCTGTAATTAATTTTCTAAACTAAAATCCCGTTGTTGATAGCTTTGATCTAAGGTTAAAATCTTCTTGAGTACGATACACATTTAATAAAATAAATAGTCGTTTTTAAGATACGTAAATCAAATTTGTCAAACTACTCCATTTGATCTCTGAAAACTTAAATATTTTTTGCTTTGTTTCTTTTCCTAATAACAATACTTATTATGCACAAATAATTTTTTCATACTTATAAATTTATTACATTTGTTTTAAAAAAAACTTTGTTGATTTTCAATTAGATGTATGCATACATAGCAGATTTTGTTTAATCGAATAAGTACAACAAGATAAATAATATTTCAGACTCCATCAAAAAACTTTATTTTAAATATTGTTTAAAGATTCTAACATTACAAATCCGTCGTAAACAGCTGAGACAAATTATTTGTGCATGGTCAATTCGTTTAAAATCTTTGTCTTAAAATTTTTAGACATACTTTTTTAGACAACTTTTTTATAATTTTGTTCTACAAGTTAACAAAATATAATATTTCCCAAGCAACACATTGGTATAAAAAACGTCTAAATGTCCGGCGAATAGACGTTTATTAGACATTAAAACGTTTTTAAACGCGTTATAAACGTTTATTAGACGGACATTTAGACGTTTTTTGTACCAATGTGTTGTTTGGGTTGTTTTGTATAAAAAAGTATTTTTTTTAATTGAAATTTCAAACATCAAAAACGGACAATTGCGATACTTTAACTAAACAAGTTACAAGCAATCCGACGTGGTGTAGTGTCTAATAGTCTCGTATTACACCGAGGGCCTATGGATCAAATCCCGTAACTGCTACTTCTAAAAACTTGTCAAACAACTACCGCCGCTTTAGTTAAAAACTAATAAGTCATTAATGTTTAACGGTGTTCTCTAAGAAATATAACAAATGCTATTTAAGAACCAAAATCGTTAAGACATTTATTAAACGAATTTAATTCGTTGGACGTACGTTCTTATAGTGATCATAAAACATTTTTGTACCAAAATTTAAAACGTTCACTGTCTTTGAAAAAACAAATTTCTAACATTTAAAAAACGGATTTGTTCTACTAGAGTAGTGGCGAATTTGAAAATTATCACACGTACCATTATACCTTACGATGTTCTGATTTTGGTTCTGTACAAATAAGATCAATCAGGATTAATATACACAAAATTTAAAAATTTTGATACGCATTGTAAAAATTACACAATATTACATCATTTTATTAATCGGATGGATCGCATCCAAAATACAACACAACGTAATCAAGTAATTTTAATCCTTTATGTACTTGACCTTTATTACTAAAATTTAAAAATACGTTTCTTAATTAGATATTTTTTTAAATTTAGATTCAATTCTATCTTTTTTTAAGATTTTATAAAATATTTTTGCTAATTGATTTATAAAAACATTGAGACCTCTAAATTAAATTTAAGTTGTTTCCAAATTAAAATAGAATTCAAAAGTACGATAGAATTCCTATAACCTTAATCATAAATTTGTAATTAACTGTCACATGTCTTATTGTTCCTGTTTTTAATTTTTGTGAGCTAGACTGTTATAATTATTTAAACTATTTAGTCGCATCTATTTAAATTTTAATTTAGATTTATGAATTACCCTAGTAGCACAAAATATATGAACGATATTCTAATGATCTTGGTACAATATTTAAAGTCGGTTAAATATTGCTTTGTGTAATATATATATTCTTGATTTTGTTAGAGTGTATAATACTAATATTCTAAAAATACAATATCATTGATATACTTTAAAACCTTACAAATTTTTTTAAGGTTTACATGACATCAGATCAATATTTTAATTCTAGATACTTATTGTAAGATGTAGAAAATGTATTCTAAAAATTGTAAAACTAGAAAAAAGCAATGTTATAAAAATATGTACTAACAATATCGTTTGTGTATTCTAAAGTCACAAATGTTTTTCAAAGGTTGACTGACATAAAATATATAATATAATTATATATACAGCTAATACTTATGTTAAATCAGTATCTAACATTTTTATGCTTATTTTTAACTATACTAATCAATTTACGTATTTATATATGTTAAACGTTTTTCTTAAATTTATTTATTTTTATTTTTGCTAAACATCCTAACACGATGTTTTCAGGATTTAAATATGCTTACTTTAAAAATTATTTTTCTATGTGCGTATATTGTAATAGAAAATAATCCAAAATCATAGTGATTTTTGTTAAAAATTTAATAAGAAACGCAATTTAATGATTAAAAAATTACAGAAAAGAATATAAAATTGAGACATCTGCATTTGAATTAAACTGAAAAACCAATTGTGTTATAACTAAAAATATAGTAATTTTAAAATAATAAACTATCGTAATTCTGTTGTAAAATTAGTAGTAAGTATTTATGATTTTAGAGGTCATTTTTTCCAAATATTTTTGAGGCATTCTAAACGGGTTTACACAAAGTACCTTTCAGTAAATTATGTAGAATTCTTTGCAGTAATGAACATTTTAAAAAGTTTATTATTTACCGGCTTTTGAGTACTAAGTTCAGAAACAGTTATGTAGAACCTGAACAAGAATAGTTTTCTTTACTAATAGGTATCTAAAGATCGTGTTTGCAGTTTGCGATATTTAAATTTTTATATCGAGTTCTAGTGCAATCCAATTGTATAATCAGGTAAGTGCCTAATAATTTTCTTATTTTTGCATTATGTTTTCTAATTATAGAAAAAAGTCATTTTGTAAATAATTTATTTTAACGCAGTGACTACCCTAAATTCGATGTTTGCTTAGTTGGCTGTTCAACGTTTATAAAAAATAATTTAAAAAAATTTCAACGGTCGTCACTAATAAGAAACATTTTATTTACGTAACTATGGTCAATTATAATAAACAACACATTAAAAAAGTATATAAGTAAATATATTCAAAAAACGGTTTCTAAAAGTTAGTTGAATATTGTCCTTATTTTTTGAATAACAATCTCGAGAAAATGCTTTTGTGCACTTTTAAAACTAATCATGTTTGTGTTTTTTGTAATTTTATTAAATTATGTTAGTCGGTAGAAAGACAAACATTACTATATATAGTAGATGTTTTATTGAAGTAATTAAATAAATAGAAATAATGATACTGTTCAAATTTTTGTAAGCCATATTTTTAAAAAATATGTCTTTATAGAGCTTCTTTATTGAAAAATTCAAACTAAAACAATTTGTCTGTATATTTCCTACCAATTACAATGATTACGATACATTTTAATGCATTTCATAATAATTAATATAAAATGTGGATTTTTTAATATAATTTGGTACAAAAAATCTTAATTGTGTGTTTTTGTTTTCAGATGCCATCACAAAACGACATCCTAATGCAACGGATGTTACATACGTAAATCCGTTGCGTTATATTTGGCAAACTTTGGAACATTTATGTGATACTTGTCTAATATGTAATGACATTAATAAGTAATTTTAACATACAATTTTTTTGTGTACTTATTTTTTAAAGATGTTTAAAATGTATACAGATTTTATATTTATATTTTATTCATCATTTATAATTTTATTTTGTTAGTGTCATTTTTAGAAATAAACGTGTTTTTACAAAACATCTGCAGAGTTTTAATACGGTTTAATAAAAACTGTACAATGCGTAGCAATAAATACCCAGATTAATCATTTGGTATATATTTTACAAATATCTCATAAATAAAAGTGATATACATCTTGAACAAATTAAAAAGTAATATTTCTCATATATTGTAAACAAATATTGAGGCGGCATTTACATCTGATGTCTGCCATATATTGAAAACATATATTAAGAAGATATTTATAACTAATATATAGAAAAAAAAATATTTTATATAAATTATTGACATAACATTACAATAAATGACCATTATAAAGAAGTGTGTCATTTAAATATTTACCATTTGAATATTTAGCAATTTATTTATTTTATACGTTATATTATATGCAAAAAAAGTAGCAATTTTTAATAATACCGTTTTTTCAAGATAGTTTCAATTTTTTAAGATTTTATTAATCAAGAAAATTGTACAGTTTAAGTCAATGAATAAATAAGAATAATTACGTAAAGTGTATATTTTCCTATATGTAGTAAAGCACAACTGGTTAACGTAATATAAAACGTTTTACTTTAAATATTATTAACATTGCTATCAAAATCGTCTATGCAAATTAGATAAAATTAAAAATTTTATTAATTTATTGAAGTCATTAAATAAACATTTAAAAATGATTTGTTTAAAAGCTCATAAGAATTTTATGTTAAAGAACAAAAGTGTATTTTAGGCAAAAGTAAAACACACGCGTTATATTTATGACTAAATAAGAAAAATTGTTTATATTTGAAAACCTTTTACTTAAATAGCGTCAAATAATTGATAAAAGTTAAAACTAAAATAATTGAATTATTAATAATTTGAATAAAAACTTTAATGCGAAATTGCATGTTGAGTTATATTATTAAATTAAAATAATTGATATTTAAAACCAATGCTTTATACATCATAAAAATTATATAAAATATACAACAAAATGATTTAATAAAAATATGAAAATCACATTTTTGTATTTAAACTTTTTCAAAATTTATTCATAATTACAAAATATTTCTGAATAAAACAATTTAATTATTTAAATTTTACTCTTTAATAGAAATGAATTTGTGTTAAATAAAACAATAAAATATTTTTCAGCAACAGTTATTTTATTATTTTCCTAAAACTGATTTCTTCATCTGTCTTTATATTTTTTTGGAATCTACAAGTGAATAAACAACAAATTGTTATAAAGTTAAATAAAAGTATTAATATTTTATTTGTAACATGAATTTGTTCCAAAATTTTTAATAAAAAAAGTTCAAAGATAAACTTTGATTAAATTCATGATCAAAGACGAAACACAACGTTTGTGCGAAAGTGCTAAAAATAAAACTTATAGACTAACAAGCATCCGATGCCTAAAAATTTACTTAAAATTTACTAAAAACAAACATTTTGAAAACAATTTTAATTAAAATTATAGATAATATTTAGAATGTATAATTTAAATAATCCAAAATGTTTTTTAAATGTTAGTTAAATATGAGATAATTTTGTTCTATCACAAAGTTTTTCCTTACTTTAAACCAAATGAATTTAACAGTTTGCAAAAGAAAATTAAGTAATAAATATACAAATAAAATCGTAAATTTAATAAAATTAACATATTTTTAAAAAAATTAAAATTTAACAATTATACAAATAAACAAATTTATTTTATTAAATATAAAATGGCAGAAAATAAATTAAAAAGCTTTTTAAATCTTTCTTTTCAAATACTTTTTTTCTAGATATTGCAATGTAAGTGAACTGGCCTCAGGTTATCTTTGATTATAAAAGGTCCTGAGAAACCAAGCAACTTTCTATTTCTATACCGTCAAGCGTGATTTCTTTGGTTCTATATTTTTGAGATAAATTTTAAACGAAGAAAAACAAACTGGTTCTGTTTGACCTTTCTGAAACAAAATGTTTGCTTTTATAATAAAACAATTTTACGGACAAGTAAATTGCAATTAGCTAAATAGAAAATGTTTTAATTTCGATAATGCTATCGTAAAGAATAATTGATTTTCTTATATGTTTTATGTTACCGATGAAGTTACACGGTTGTTTTATTCCGCCGGAAATTTGCTTTTAGTTTTATACAGTGACATTTATTCAAAAATTCTATTAATTTTAGAATGTCGTTTTTAAGAATGAAGTTCGCAGCGAAAACACGGATATTAATTTTCGACGAATATTATTAGTCTCTTGACATTAACGCGACTAATATTTTGGAAAGTTTAACACTATGAGTAGATAATAGTTTAGCCGATTTTATACAGTTTCACATATAGTAATACCGAATTTCCCAAGGGAACAAGTGATATATGACAGGAAATAAAAACCTCACCACTATTGCAGGAGTTTGAATAATTTTATGAAAAGACTTTATAGGACATTTATTGAGACGTAAAGTCTAAGTTTTCACTATTTTGAAAAGCTTCGTGAAAATTCCTTTAGTTAATTTGACGTATATACTTGAAACGTAAAAAATAGTTCCGTGCTAAAATACAATTAAGCGTGGTATTACATTTATCTTTCGATCAAAACCAATTAAAGGCGGCATTCAAAAGCTGCGTTGATAATAACTGGTTCGCACATACCTGAGCACGCGGCGCTAAAAACGAAACAAAATTGTAGAATCCTTGTCGCCATATCGATGATTGCTGTAAAAGTCTAAAACGCATCACATTTTATCAAAACTTAATTAAAACACTTTAAGTATAACGTCTAAAGTTTATAAAAAGCCGCATTTTGTTTATTTAAAAAAAACAAACAATTTTCTAATGATATAATAAAAGCACAAATTTTTTTAAAAACTTTCGCGCTTGAATTCAATTTTTGTTGTCATTTTGTGTACATAAAAAAAATAAAAGTTTAGTAACGATTGTGCGCAAAGTTAATTTTACGTTCACTTTAAAAACTTATCCTACATGTGTACGTAGTGGCACTATGCTAAATCTGAAAGTAACCCTCGTACTGACTGAAACGCCACCCTGAAAATTGTGGAGACCCGATAAAATAAGACCGCGAGTGCGCATTCTGCGAAATCTATACTTGCTCATCGTCAGTTACGGTAATATTTTAAAATAAGAAAGTGTCCGAAAAAGTTACTTAAGTAATTTGTAATTGTAATACCTAAACTTTCTATGGTTAATGTTAATTTAACGAAAGGCTTATACTTTTGTTAGATTGTCAGTTTATAAACATAAAACTTTATTCGACATCAGTTTACGTTGTATTCGGTAAATTGACAGTACAAAGTTAGTGTATTTTATATTGTCAAGGGACATCAGTAAAAGGAATCAAGTACTTTGTAATATACTCATAAAAGTTATTTGTTCAATTTCTCAAATACAGTTCCTATTACTTAACGTTTTATCAATGGAAAGTACTTTACTACACAATAACAACCCACACAATATTAGACAATACTAAAATTTATACCTACTTCTGCACACGTAATCTAATTTAAAACGTTCAAGTAACTGTTGGTTTATTAAAACTTGTAATTGTTTCCATGCTAAAGTTATGCATAAAACCTGCACGCATTTTTTAATGAATTTTCTTATTACCTCGCGCGATAGCTTTCAGTGCCCAATGCTTTAAAGAGAAATAGTGGATATGACTTTAAAAAGTTTTGAATAATTTACAAATGCAAACAGTGGCTTACACTGTTGGCGCATTCAACGTACTGTGCTATAATGCTTTTGCTATTCAAGTTTGTGGTGACTTTTGATAGTTCGCACACTTTCCACATTCCATTTTGCACATTAAAATTTCATTCAATCTTTCGTTATGTGAATTCAAATTTAGACAAATTTTGTTTTTAATTTAATACCAATTTTTTGTTGTAAAAATTTACAAAAATGTTGACAAATCAATTAATTGAAAAAAAACTAGATGATAAAATAGAGTGAATGATTGAAAAATGTTCTTTTTAAGTTTAAAGTTGCTTTTTAAAAACTAATATATCAAAATTTTTCATGCTACAAACATAATCACCTGAAACCGCAAAAACAACAATAATTTTTCGTAATAGTATCAACAAGCTGTAATTTTTTGTAATATTTTTGTCAGTTTAATACTCTGTAGGGAATTTTAAAACAAAATTATTTTACACGAATTAACTTTTGATTAACCCAAATCGGTTTTTTAAAAACAATTTATTTTATTATGATTACAATAAAAATGTTTAGTAGCTACAATTCTAATGTTCAATGTGTGAAAATACAATTACAACTAACCGTTTTGCAAAGTGTGCAAGGTCTTATATATGTGGTTACATTTTATACTCAGCACTTTACAATTTTCTCGTGAGATAATTCCTCCCGTCGAAGATTCAAATCCATCGTGTCAGCGTGGGATGTGAACACTTGAAAGTTCTACAGTTGAATGACTTTCAGGTTTCTTTTTTCCACAAAATTTTGGTTTCAAGATCTTGAAGACGGTGTAAGCGATGAAAATAATACATATTGCATAAATTACCAATGTCCAAAAATTTGGGGTATCGAACATTGTTGAAATCGATAATTTTGGTTGATTTTGGTTAATCTTATTCTTGATTTCTTGTAATTCATCTAAAGGAATTTCTTCTAGTTTAATATTAATTTTTTCTTCTGATTGAGTTTGTTGCTGGGTTTGTAATTTTGGCAGTAGAATTGGTTGTCCTGGGTTTGTTAAACGTTCCTTGTTTTCAATTATTCGAAACGGTGTTTTGAGTCGGCAGCCAATTGGAATTTCGACGAAATATGTTCCCTTGAGTGTTGTAATTTCCTCTTGTTGTTGACATTGAAGTTTGAGGGTAGTTTCCGTTGGTAAAACAATTATCCATTGATTCGACTTTATTAAATTTTCGACGATCGGTTGGTGTATAAGAACGTTTGTTTGTTGGCAGCTTGAAGAATTTTTCATATTTAAAATTTGGATTTCGCATAAATCTTCATTTTGGATGCCTTGCAGATTTACGTCGTCGCAGAAGTATAGTTGTGGTAAAATTTTCGTACAATAATCGTTTGTGTATGCAAAGTACAATTCATTCATGATGAGAAATTTATTTTTTGGTATGATAACCTTAAACTGACTTTTTTCAGAAATGGGTACCGAGTATAAATGGAATAAGTTCAATTCAAATGGATAAGTTATAAGAATGTGTAAAATGAATCTGATTTTGTTATCAACTAAGTAGCTATCTATTTTTACAAGCTTCTCAATAAGTAGAACATTTTCAAATTTAATTTCTATGGGGAGTTCATTAGAACCTAAAGTTTTTTCTATAATTTTTAATTCTTTGAAGAAATCACTCGTTTTGATTATACTGGGATGCATGGATTTCAATCTAGCAAACATTATTGAGTTTTCTACATCTTGGAGTATCGAATAAATCATGTTATACAATGCTATAATAAGTTGGTTGATTGTATCCTTGATAAACATTGAGTTTTCTCGGTACGCTTGGCCGTCAACAATTAATTCAATTTGATTTAATTTTGATTGCAATAATTTTTCGTTGTGTTTTAATTTATCGATTGTTGTGTTAAAATTGTTTATTAATTGAGTCGATAGTGAATTTTGGGTTTTAATACTTGTCGATAAGCTTACTTGGTTATTTTGGAGTTCTGCTATCAATTTTTCGTAACGTTCGCCGTTGTTAGCGTCTAAATTTCCCGTTATTGCTTTGAAAATTGAGCCTAAGCCATTTAAAATGCCACGTTTAATTTTTTCAGGATGTGGTATAATTTCAGTCTTTTACCTTTTCTTCTATAAAGTGTAAAATTTTGAAATAATTTGAACTATCGTTTAAATAGTTTTGGTTCTTATCTAAAAGAATCACTAGTTTGTTCGAATGTGTTTTTAGTTGGTTTGTCTCTAAAATTATAGGTTGAAGATCATAAAAATGAATTAATTTGTAGTAATAATCATTAATCTTTGCTGTGCCTATTTTTATAGGTAAGATGCCAGATTTTTACC
This sequence comes from Aquatica leii, assembly GCA_035610365.1. Lineage (NCBI taxonomy): Eukaryota > Metazoa > Arthropoda > Insecta > Coleoptera > Lampyridae > Aquatica > Aquatica leii. The sequence goes on along the minus strand of CM069436.1, from coordinate 103,308,176 downwards.
TTTTCGGCGAATCCGAAGATGCCGGGTAAACTGAAAATAAATTTTTTTTTTTAGTTTAATTATCAAAACTGAAAGGGTTTTTTTGAGAGGGCGTTTGAGATTATCCATGTGGACTTTCTCTTGGGTCTTGGTGGAAACAGTTTTATTTTGGGGGTTTACTGCTTGTAGTTCTGTAGATTTGTGAAATTTGTTTGATTGTTTTTGTCGTTTGTGATTTTTGACATATGCGGTTTGGTCTGTTTGAAAGATGTCAGAGTCGTCACGATTTTTGTTTACGTTTTCAGTACGTTTTTCTTTTTCTTTAATAAGGTCCTCATTAATTTCGGAATAAAGTAATTTATATCGTTCTTTATGGCTGTTAATGTAGTCGTTTATAAGAATTTTGTCAATTTCTAAATCAAAAGGATCGTCAGTGCTAATATGGCCATTAATTACATCAATAGGTTTTAGTTTAGTAACAGAATGAATCGAGTGGTTATAAGCAAGAATAGCATAAATTATTTTTGTTGAAATTGGTGTTTTAAGAAATCCTTTTGTATTAAGCAACCGTACGTGTTCTAAGATTGTTGAATGAAATCGCTCAATAGTGCCTTGAGATTGAGGGTGATTTGGACAGCAAAAGTGTATTTTGATTTTATGTAAACCTAGAAGTTCTGATATCACGGAATTTTTAAATTCCGTACCGTTGTCAGCAATAATTTGTTTTGTTACACCATGATGAGAGAAAAAGTTTATTAAATTGTTTACTATTTCTGTACTGGAAAGGGAATTTAGATGGTATGCTTGGGCGTATTTGGAAAAGCTATCAATGATTGTCAAAAATTTATTTTGTTCTAGAGTAAAAGTGTCTACGTGTACAATTTCAAAAGGTTTAACTGCAGTAGGGGTTATGTTCATTTTAATGTTAACAGGGTTCCGTTCATATTTGCTTTGTTGACATATTTCACAATCATTTATATACGTTTGAATAGATTTTTTCATAAAAGACTAAAAATATTAATTTTTTACGCGTTCATAGGTTTCGTCGATTCCCCTATGATTGGTCTTACTTTCATGATAGGCTTGAATTATTTCTTTTAAGTCATTTTTGTTGGTGACATCGATATGTTTTTTAGTGCATTTTTTAAATTTCAACGAAGAATTTGTGAAGTAATTTTGGATAATTGCCGAAAATGGTTCATATAAATCTGGATCTTCAAAATATAGATGATACTGGGTATTAGGATTGATATAGTTTTTAATGAAATCAATGACATCCCTTTCGAGATTATTCTGTGATAATTGAAGGCTTATGCGTTTTCGTTTTTCGAAAAGAATCGTCGTTTTAGGATTAGCTGGAGAATGCAGAACTGCGTTTATCATGATTTGGTTTTGACCGTAATTGACAGCTGTAGATATGATTGGAATTTCAAAATTAGGATATGATCCTGCATTGGAGTGTATGGTTTGATCGTCATCAATTAAGTTATTGTTTTGATTTTGTTCAATAGTTATTTCGGGTAGGTCGAGTACGGTTTGGTTGTCTAAATCTGGTTGAACTAAGATCGAAATATTGTCTATGTCTTCGTTTGAGTCTGAAATTTGGGTTTGAGGTTGCAGGGTGCGAGTTGGGCTATCAGGGAATAATTGAGTTTGTTGGTTAGTTGTAATACTTAGTGTCTTTTAAAACGTTATTTACTTGTTCCCAAAAATTAGTTTCTTTCGTATGAATTTCAATTCTCGAGGGACTGTCTGCGTTGGTGTTTGATTTTCCTTTTTTGTATATAATGTCGTATGTGTATTCGGCTAATTTTAATTTCCATCGAGTAAATTTACTATTTTTATCCTTAAGGAAAAAAAGATACTGTAGTGGTTTGTGATCAGTTATAATATTAAATCTTCGGCCAAACAAGTAAGGTCTAAAATACTTAACTGCCCAAACTATTGCTAAAAGTTCCTTTTCTATCACTGAATAATTTTGTTCGGAATCGTTTAGAGTACGGGATGCATACGCTATGGGCAGATCTTGGCCAATGTGGCCTTGAGATAAGACTGCCCCAATGGCAAAATTGTTCGCATCGGTGGTCAGGTTAAATGGCTTAGAAAAGTCTGGGTATTGAAGGATGGGTTCATTTATAAGTAAATTTTTGCAAGTTTCGAAACATGTTAGAAATTCTTGATCGTGTTCGATTTTTGCGCCCTTTTTTAAACACTTGGTTAACGGTTTAGTAATCTTGGCAAAATTTTGAATAAGCCGTCTATAATAACCTAATAATCCTAAAAATCCTTTAATTTGTTTGGTTGTTTTTGGAATTGGGTAATTTTTTATTGCTTTGATTTTATCCGGGTTGGGCTTAACTCCTTCTGGTGTCACTATGTGACCAAGGTAAGCTACTTCTTTTCTTAAAAATTCGGATTTATCAAGTTGAATTTTAAAATTTGATTCTCGAAGTCTTTAAAAACATTTTTTAATCGGTCGATGTGTTCTTGGAGGGATGTTGAGAAAATGATAATGTCGTCTAAGTAGACCAAACATTGCTCGTTTTGTATACCACGGAGGATGTTATCCATGACTCTTTGAAAAGTAGCAGGAGCACCTTTCAATCCAAAGGGCATTCGTAAAAATTCCCAGTGTCCATTTTCAGTCGTAAACGCAGTTTTTTCTACATCTTTCTCGTTCATCTCAATTTGATGAAATCCACTAGCTAGATCTAGGGTTGTAAAATATTGGCATTTTCCTAATTTGTCCAATAGGTCTGTAATGTTAGGTAAAGGATACTTGTCGTCAATGGTCTTTGAGTTTAACTGTCGATAGTCTGTGATTACGCGCCATTTTTGTTGTCCAGATGCGTCTAGTTTTTTTGGAGCTACCCAAATGGGCGAAGACCAAGGTGAGATAGTGGGTCTAATAATTTTTGAATCTAACATTTTTTTAATTTGATTTTGGACTTCGTTTTTGTAAATGAAAGGATATCGATATGGTCTCGTATAAGCAGGGACCTCGTCAATCGTTCTGATTTGATGTTTTATTTTATTTGTAAAAGTAAGTGGCATATTTTCTTGGTAGAAAATGTCAGAGTATTCCTTGCAGATGTTAATGATTGCTAGTTTTTCTTCTTCGTTTAAGTGGTTTGTTCTGATTTGGTTAATATTTAAGTTGTTGAAACAATTTGTTTCGATGTGATTCAGGTCAAAGTTTTCAATTTGCGTTCTATCAAAATTTTCTACAAGTATAGGTTGCGAAAAATCTAATGTAATTGGATTAATAGTATTGTTTAAAATCGTAGTTAAAGATTCGCCATTTTTTGCAATAGTGAGACATTCGGGTATTTCGCAATTAAGAATTTTTTGATGGGGAATAATGATTTCGCCTTCCTTTATTGAAGTTTTAATTTTAATAACTTATTGCGTTCTCGGAGCTACTGTAATTAAATTTAGTTCTTTTTGAGTAGAATGAAACAGAAGTTTTGTTTTACTATATGGTGTCATTAGGTAGTCGCTCTTGAAGTCTAAATTTGCTTCTAAAAATTTTAAATTATCTAGTCCTATTAAACCATCAAATGAGTTATGAAATTTAAATAAATAGAATTTTAATAATTTGGTTTCCGGTAATTGAAATATATCTGAAGCCGGTATAAGTGTACTGTACTTATGCGAAGATTTCTGAAAAACGGTTGAAACTATAAATGGATCGTTTTTTATAAGATTTGGAAAATATTTTAATGCAATTTCTGGGTCGATAAACGATTTTGTTGATCCGGTATTAATCAAAATTTTTAGGCTATGTTCGGGGAAAATGATGTAGGGAAGTTCGCTTGTATTAGATGTATTAATCGAGATTATTTGCGGCATAATGTGTTTAGGTTTGGTGGAGGCGTTTCCTGAAAATTTTCGTCGTTTTGTTCGTAGTTGAACTCGTCTTGATAAATTTGGGTATGATCGTCACAATTAGTACATTCGTCATTTTCTGTCTGTTCGTCATATTGATAGTTGCAATAACCGTTTTCATTAGAAGGGTTATCGTCAATCTCGGTATTAAACAATTGTTCAGAGTTAGGTGGGAGATAAGAATTTCTGGTAGATATACTCATTGGTGTAGGTTGAAAATTTTGGTTTTGATTAGACGTTGATGGGCCAGGATGCGCAAAGTTCGTATTACGAGTTGATGTGCTCATGGGTGTTGGCTTTGGCAAATTTCTATGGGGATTTGGTTTAAAAACATTCCTTGATTGGGGTTGTTTAAACACTTGTGCATTTGTAAAAAAATTTTGAGGTCGAATGATTGGTCTCTGTTGAATATTTATAGGTTGCGAAGGAAATGAATTCTGTCTTAATTGATTGTTTGAATTTTGAAAGTTAAAAGATGAATTTCCTGCGAAGTTTGACCTTTGCATAAAATTCGGGTTTTGTGGCGTTCTTATATGTGTTTGAATTTGTGGTTTGGGATAATTTTTGTTAGAAAAGTTCTGGAAGTAGTGAATGTTGTCTTCACTTATTACGTATTGGAGGGCTTCACTTAGATTTTGGGGTTTCATACAACGAATAGTGGTGCCTAGAGGTTCTTTTAATCCTGATAAAAATGTTTTTAACGTCAGGTCTTGGTATAATTCCCTTTTTAAATTTTTAGCGTCTTTACTCTTTTCATGTACGTCTACATAACTACACAATAAATTTAGAATGTTTAAACATCTGTCAAAAATTTGTTGAGGTTTTTCATTTAGATTTTGTCTTAGCATTACTAGATCTCTGTTAAGACAAGATTCGTCTCTTTGATCTGCAAAACTATTTGTTAAAACTGTTTTCAATTCACTCCATGTAGAAACGTTTTGAATGTTTACTAATAATTTTGCATTTCCGCGTAATTTTGAAATAATCGAATTTAGAATAAAAGTGTTTTGAAAATTAGTAGGATTTTTTTCATTGTAAAACTGTTCAATTATTGATTCACTTGTTAATAAATATCTATTTAGTTCATTAGGGTTACCGTCAAATTCGGGTATACATTGTAAAAATTCTGCTTTGAATTGGTTCATGTTAGTTGTTTGGGGATTAGCAATTAATTCTAAGTCAGTTGAAGGGGTTTCTAATGATAATTTTTGCAGATTGTTTAAAAGAGTTTCCATAAACTGTACTTACATTAAAATTGTTACGTTTTTTAGCATTCTTCTTAACCACTATAAAGATAACCACAGTTTCCTTCCTTGATTAGCTGTAGGTCTTCTTTGCGAATTAGGACGATTTTGTTCCAAATTCCGTTTTCTTTTCGTTTTACTGTTGTTGCACTGGTTCTGCGATAGACCCTATAGTTTCCTGATTTTTAAGGAGCCACTTGCACAACTTCACAATGTCACAATTTTTTGGTTCGATTTCCAGTCAATCGTTAACACGAAAACTCACGTTCGATACGCGAATCCCGGAAATCCTACCGACTGCGCCAATTAACTTTTGATTAACCCAAATCGGTTTTTTAAAAACAATTTATTTTATTATGATTACAATAAAAATGTTTAGTAGCTACAATTCTAATGTTAAATGTGTGAAAATACAATTACAACTAACCGTTTTGCAAAGTGTGCAAGGTCTTATATATATGGTTACATTTTATACTCAGCACTTTACAATTTTCTCGTGAGATAATTCACGCATTTATTTACACGATAAATATAGCACAATATACTTAGGAGGGGCAAAAAAATCACTTGATACTATTATTAAGGCTACGTTTTGTGCTACACGTGAGCACTTCATCCGGTCACTAAAAATTTGTTAAAAATTTGTAAGTCTAAGATAATATAAGATTTAAACAACTAACTAATACACTATCTTTTAGCATAAAGGAACTTACACAAATAGGTTACAGTGGCACTATTCAACAAATCAGGAACATGAGCAACTACGTAATAAAAATTTTCATTATACCACAATGAAAACGTATGTATTTCGTACTTGTTTATAAGCTATCAAAGTTCATCTTTTCCGTGCAGTGCACGGGAAAAATTTCTCTCGTGCTCCATTGTTGCCAACTTTTAAAAATAACATTACACTAGTGACTTTAATTGTAGGTAACAATACTAACGACTAATTTTATAACAATAATATTTAGATAGATAGAGTTAATTCTTTACTACACTATACGTTCAATGTAATTTAACAGTTTTCGGTTTTATTCGGGTCTTATAATAACATTTTTATTGAAGTCAAATTTTCGCGCCATGAAATGAATGTTGGCGATCTGCATTTTTACACTAAATTTTTGACATCCGTCAAAATCTTTATTTGTATTCAAAGTTGAACCACATTCTTTATTGTAAAATTTGTGTAGTAAATTCTATTTCAAGTTTACTAGATCGAGTGACATGTAAGATATAAGTTTTTGTTGTAAACAGACAATTATGGTACATTGCTTTTTAGGAATGTATATAGTAGAAGAAGAACTAACCGAACAGCCTTTATTTTTAACAATAAATTAATTAAATGTAACATTACTGGTACAATTTGAATGGTTACTGATATTTAGAGTTTTAGTCGAACTCTCCGATTTGCTTTTGTCCGACGTGTCGACATGCTCTATAAATACCAAATATCAAAAGTACCTGTACGAAAATGGTTAGTATTACTATCAGAAGGAACATTTTTTACATATAAGTCAAACACAAACCTTTGTCAATAACCATTTCTCATCTAAACCTTCACAAATGTATTTGGTTACTTATTCCGCTGTTAATACTTTGGCTTTTTTAGGTACGTAACCAACACCTTGACGTTTGAAAAATGCGATTGTTGATGCAAATCTTTACGAAAGAATGCATCAGTGTATAAGTAAAAAATAGAAGTATTACGCAAGTATACTCTGTGAATTGTACTTACTTGCTAATGTCCACATTTTCTTTAATAGATAAACAAGTTTTTATCATAGAGAATCGACTCCATAGGGTAGATGGTTTCAAAAATTTAGCTTTCTTCGACAAATAAACAAGAAGAACATCATCACTCACAGATTTTACATTTTTTTGTTCGCGCCATTCATAGAACAAACGATACTCTTTTTTATATCTGTCTCGAGATTTCTTAGGAAATAATTCTGCTTCTACTTCTGCTGCTTGCTAAATAATATTTTCTCTATTTCGGTTTTAAAATTACTCTTTCACGCACGCATTTTAGTGTTAGAATGAAGTCTATTCTTTAACGATTTTTGGTAACTTTTATTTTCTAAGTTTTACATCTTGATTTCTAATTGCCACCTAATGACAGCAGAAAACCAGGTAAATGTGTCAGATATGTCTAGTCAAATATGTATCACCGTTGCCAACATAAAAATTCTAATAAAAATTTCCCTGCTTGGTTGCAGAAGGCTATTCAAACACTTATCCATTCTGCAACGAGCTGCTGCAGAAACCTGAATGCGTGTTTGAATATTTTGCCTTCTGCAACATATATATTTGAATATACTATTCTGGTATTTCAAGATTATGTTCTACAGAATCCATCTTTTAAAATGTTGGAGTGATTCAGACATAGGTATTTTAATTTTTATATGTTTTATTCTAAAATTGTAGACAGGTATAATGAAAAATATCGTTCATTACACGTGTAGTAATTGGGTTCGGTTTGATCGTAGAGTTCGTATTCAAATACTATCATTTTACTAAACTACCGTTTTATTTGTAATATTCACAAACCTCCACGTTTTCATACATCCTAAGTACTCCTCGGTTCTATCAACTATATCTGATTTTATACTAATCTACATTTGCTTTGTGAAAGATGATTGAACCTTTACAGGAAATGAATTAACGCGAATTTAAAGAATTGCTAACGTTTTACTGTATTGGCGGCAACCGATGCTCAATACAGTTCAATACCTTATTGCAGGTTCAATAATCTTACATGTCAGCAGTCTACACATTTATTACAATACTACAATTTTAACTATCAAAAATATATAATTAATTCTTACTCTACACACGGCAGAAAGGAGTTTTTCCATTCTCGCACGGAAAAGGTCTTTTTTCAAGCCTAGTAATGAAATATACTATTACGAATTAATCACATAAAAATGAAACATGAAAATATCGTGTCTGTGAAGTTAGCACGACATTCTATAAATACAAAAAAAAATAATAAGGGCACTAATAACACTTTTTATAGTTCTGCATTTCCTGATAAAAATTAAAAAAGGTCTTAGCTTAAAAAAACGAATTTGTAAAAATGTCGTGCTAAGTTCACAAATCTAGCACGACAATATCATCTCTAAAGTACTAAAAAGCGTTGAATATTACTATTTTTGACCAGAGTTCTGAAAAGTCCTGGTCAAGTTAGGTATACATATATGTGTAATTCTAGATCGCTGTTTTAACAATTAACAATTTTTAATAAATTTCTAATACTCAGACGTATTAATAATATAATAATACTCAATTTTCCGCAATTTTAATGGTAATTTTAAACAGTGCTTTAAGAGTTCTATGCATCAGAAATATTTAAAACAAAAAGTTTCAACGGATTATTATTTTTTAAACCATTTTCAAAAATTACGTCTGGCACGACATTTTGTGAAAAAGCATAGAATTCTTATAGAACTCCGTAAAACTACGATTAAATCTGCGGAAAATTATCAGCATGACACATTTTCACAAAATGTCGTGCCAGACGTAATTTTTAAAAATTGTTAAAAAAATAGTAATCAGTTGGTTAATCAGTTGGAACTTTTTGTTAAAATGTTTCTAAAGCATAGAACTCTTATAGAACTGCGTAATATTACGATTAGAACTGCGGAAAATTATCAGCATGACACATTTTCACAAAATGTCGTGTCAGACGTAATTTTTGAAAATTGTTAAAAATATTAATCAGTTGGAACTTTTTGTTAAAGTGTTTTTAAAGCATAGAACTCTTATAGAACTGTGTAAAATTACGATTAAATCTGCGGAAAATCATCAGCACGACACATTTTCAAAATATGTCGTGCGAGTCATAATTTTTGAAAATAGTTTAACATATAGTAATTAGTTGAAACTTTTCGTTAAAATGTTTCTAAAGCACAGAACTCTTATAGAACTGTGTAAAATTACTTATAAAAGTGCGGAAAATCATCAGCACAATGTTAAATTAACGATCTAAAATTACACATATATACTTAACTTGACCAGAACCATTCAGAACTCTTGTCAAATATTTAACGCGTTTTAGTACTTTAGAGAGGAGGGTGTCGTGCTAGATTTGCGAATAAGTTAGCACGACATTTTTACAAATTAGTTTTTTAAGGTGAGAAAAGCGCAACTTTTTTTAATTTTTATCAGAAACTGTAGAACTATGAAAAGTGCTATTAGGAATCATTATTTTTTTGTATTTATAAAATGTTGTGCTAACTTCATAGACACAAAAATATCAATCTATAAAAATTTAAAAATAACCAGGGACATGAAACGTTGAACAAACACTTGACAAGTAATGTATAATCAGAATTGATTGAATGTCAAGGCATAAGAAGATAAGAATTAAGAAGATAACTGAACAGCGATTAAATAACCTACATAGTTATCTCACAAATATTAAAATGAAATTATTATATACACAACTTATATTATTATTATCATTATTGAAGTTGATATCATTGTTATGTATGTTGATGTGTATCATTTCAGGAACAAAACATTTTTTTAAAATTATTTTTCACATCTAAAATTATGGGATTATTAAAATCAAAGTTGTGACCTGTGTCTATATGATGAATTGCTAACGCAATATTGCCTTTCTTTGTATTGCATTCGAATTAGTGATTGTTAATCCGATTTTTTACCTTATGCTTAGTTTGTCCAACATAACACACATTACAATCCGTACAGTCCAGCTTGCACACTCCCTCATATTTATCAATTGTATTAGTTCTCTCTTTAACGCTACTGTACAGTATGTTGTATAGTGTTAGTGTTTTACATAGTTGTCTTAATGTTACTTGTTTTTAAAACCGAAATGATTCTTTTTGTTAGATTTGGGATGTTTAATAACACTAATCTTAATACTTACATCATATACACCAAAATGATAAACGTCCCAAATCTAACACAAAGGATCATTCCGATTTTAAAAATAATGTATAAGAGTTCTAGTCAAGTTAAGTATATATGTGTAATTTTAGATCATAAAAGTTTTTAATAAATTTTTAATATTCAGGCTTAGGACGACATTTTGTAAAAATGCTAGCAGAGTTCTATGCATCAGAAACACATTTTCGCAAAATTTCGTGCTAGACGTAATTTTTGAAAATTGTTTAAAAAATAGTAACCAGTTGAAACTTTTCGTTAAAATGTTTCTAAATCATAGAACTCTTATAACAGTTTAAAATTGCGGAAAATCATCAGCACGACAGATTTTTACAAAATGACGTGCCTGACGTAATTTTTGAAAAATGTTTAAAAAATAGTAAGCAATTGGAACATTTAGTTAAAATGTTTCTACAGCATAGAACTCTTATAGAACTGTGTAAAATTACTGTTAAAAGTGCGGAAAATCATCAGCACGACACATTTTCACAAAACGTCGTGCCAGACGTAATTTTTGAAAATTGTTTAAAGAATAGTAATTAGTTGGAACTTTTCGTTAAAATGTTTCTAAAGCATAGAACTCTTATGGAACTGTGTAAAATTACTATTGAAAGTGCGGAAAATCATCAGCACGACACATTGTTAAAATAGTGATCTAAAATTACATATATATACTTAACTTGACCGGAACTATTCAGAACTCTTGTCAAAAATTGTAATATTCAACGCGTTTTAGTACTTTAGAGAGGAGGGTGTCGTGCTAGATTTGCAAAGTTAGCACGGCTTTTTTACAATTTCGCTTCTATAAGGTGAGAAATGCGGAACTTTTTTTAATTTTTATCAGGAACTGTAGAACTATAAAAAGTGCTATTGGAAGTTTTATTATTTTTTTTGCATTTATAAAATGTCGTGCTAACTTCATAGACACAAAAATATCAATCTATAAAAATTTAAAAATAACTAGGGACATGAAACGTTGAACAAACACTTGACAAATAATGTATAATCAAAAATGATTGAATGTCAAGGCAAAAGAAGATACGAATTAAGAAGATAATTAAACAGCGGTTAAATAACCTACATAGTTATCTCACAATTATTGAAAATGAATTATTACATTGAGAACTTATGTTATTAGTATCATTATTGAAGTTGATATCATTTTTATGTATGTTGAAGTGTATCATTTCAGAAACTAAACCTTTTTTTTAAATTATTTGTCACATCTAAAATTATGGGATTATTAGGATCAAAGTAGTGACCTGTGTCTATATGATGAACTGCTAACGCCATATTGCCTTTCTTTGTATTGCAGTCGTATTTGTGATTGTTAATCCGATTTTATACCTTTTGTTTAGTTTGCCCAACATAACACACATTACAATCCGTACAGTCTAGCTTGTACACTACTTTATGTTTTTCTATTGTATTAGTATCTTTAATGGTACTGTACAGTATGCGGTAATTACTGTTAGTGTTGTACATTATCTTAATGTTATTTGTTTTTTAAACCGGAATAATTCTTTCTGTTAGATTTGGGATGTTTATTAACACTAAACCTAATGCTAACATCATGTACACTAAAATAATAAACGTCCCAAATCCAAGTTCATTCCGTTTTTAAAAATAATGTATAGTACTCTGTGCGTTTTGTAGGAAACCTAATTCTTCCTAAAGTTGTTGTTCTGTTGACTGGAGAATCCTGTTGAGTATTTGTCTCGTCATGCGTGTGTTCGGAAAGGCTATAAAGAATATGGTTTGGTAGTAGGTTAAGCAAATCTTTAAAGTAGTAAACTGGCTCTAGTCTATCAATTGAAATAACACCCGAAATGGACCGTCCCAAGGCTTTTTATTGCATCATGCAAAATGAATACATATTCAGTGTTATTTAAATCGAGATGAATAAATGTTGCTTTGTAATTATGGTGTCTTGATTCGAACAAGAAGAACAATTTGCAATTTTTTCGTCTATCTATTCGTTAGGTGGCATTTTAATGCAGTTTTAAGTGTTCGTTCTCACTTCTTAATTTTACTATTGCTAGCAGGATGCGGTTGTACGAACTCTCTTTATCACAAACAGGTTGATTAGCTCAGCAAATAAAGATGATCTGGATGTTAAAGAAACATTTGACAATACTACTTTCACCTCAATTGCAAGGTCATTAGAAAAAAATGAATCACACCTCTAGTCCAAAACTGGGTCAACTCAATGCATAGGAATCGGACGGTAACAGCTACTCTCTACGGTAGCACTGTAGGACCTAAACTGACTGGCGAGTGCCCACAAAACCGCCAATCTGAAACGCACAGCTTTAAAGCTAAGCAATGTACAAAGGATGGCATGTCTGCTGATAACAAGAGCAGTGAGAACCACGCCTACAACAGCCATGGAAGCACTACTTTTACTTCCACCATTTGTTATAAGCTTAAGTCTTACAAACCTTGCACGGCCAACTCACACAGTCGGAGATAGGAAAAGTTCAAGTGAATAATAATTAAGGGCGCCAGATCATTTATAATTAACACTTCTGCCTCGATCAAGGCAGACGGTCTAAACTTGTAACAAATTTTTAGGTTCGTAATGTTACTCTGATGTTCGGGTAACCACAATAAAAGCAAAAGGTATGTTACCATAAAAGAAAGATTAACAGGTATAAATACTTTAATTTAGTAACGTAGAATATTAACAAGATGTAACATAAAACATTTAATCAGTGCCAAATATGTAACACACAAATATGTAACATACTTCAGTTACCTACGTAACATAATTTACTTTAATATAAAACAAACGCATAACAAATAAATGAATGCACCAGCCAGCTCACAAAAATATTTATTGAAAACACACATTAAAAACAAACTACATAAGAGCAATGAAAAATTTTCAGATTTATTTAATTAGAGTCGTGGGAATTCTTACGTTACTTAAGATTAATAATTTTCAATTTGATAAACACAAAAATTTTATAAGTTGGACGCCTCAATATTTTTTATATTAAAATGGTTAAATATTGAAACCAAAAACAAAACTTAAAACTAATAATTACAGATTTTTTACATACGTGTCCTTGAAGGTTTAATTTTATCACTTACGAATTGCGCAGCTTCTATTAAGGTGTGGTCATCATGACTCATTGAAATGATGCAATATGATGCAATTTCCGTAAATTGTATATTTATTTCTTTTACGAAGATTTGATTGATATCTTGCCTTTTAAATCAATAAAATTGATAATCGTAGATCGTAGTTTCCATAATCGCAGACGTATAAAGATCGAAATCGTACTCATAAGACTTTCATACTTAAAAACATCGTTTAAGAACGAAACCAAAAATCCAGAACAAAAAAAAAACCAAAACGTAAATTGCGATGAATTACACAATGCGGATCAAAACAAAAATTGACTTACCCCTTCGAATTATCGGGTTTTATCTTTCATTTTTCGCAAGTACTGCAACGAAACGCAAATGCTACTATCAAACGCAAGTGTTACTACCAAACGAAAGTGCTACTACCAAACGAAAGTACTACTACCAAACGCCGGCATAACTAACTTTTACCATTTGGGCAAAAATTCACAAACACAAATTAAATAAGTGATAATTCCACTTTTTGCAGCACGCAAAAAAATGTCTGCTTCACCTCATTGCGAAACGTAAGATGGAGGAGAATGACTTCGTACTTAAAAAGAAGGCTCAAAAACGCATGTGCCATGCGTCAAATGCATTGCGCAAAAGAATTTACATAAACAGTGAATACAAAAATGTTAGTTAATATCAGACGTATTCAATCGTAAAAATGTGCACGTTACAAAGAGTATATCTAATTTTCAATTCATAAATGCCAGAAGTATCGGCAACACACAATACATAAGTTGAGTCGAAGTGAATAGCGAAGAAAATTTCCTAATAAATATCGTTGGTACACAGCATGCGATACACACACAATAATTAATGAAATTACCTTAATGGTATTGCAACATTAATCGTAATTACGGAAATTAACATAAACAAAAGTTCAGTGAGTGACTTTTCTGACAGCGACAAAATAATTAAATAAACTTACCCACAATCCAGTACTTACTTGAGGGAAGAAAACGTTTTCCCCGATGAGTAGCCTGAAATAATATGAATGCAAGTCGTGTCAACGCAATAACAATTAAAAGGTGAGTATCGTAATCGACTGATGTGGAAGAAGTGACACTCCTTTTCGATGCTGATAATTAATAGGCCTTTAATTATTTTTCGAGGTTTATTCCTTCTTGTACTTAATTAGTTAAATCGGAACATGTGGCAAAAGCGTGGCGAAACGGCATGTGCCGAATAAATTACGATAAATTCGTAATTAACTTATAATTTCCTGTCCATCACAGTGGATGTACTTAAAATCTTTGGATTAGGTCAATTCACGACACAGACCGTCTTAAGTGGTTGACAGCTTCAAAATGAATTCCGCAACATGTCAGTAACCAGAAAGATCGGCATAGGGCGTCAAAACCGGAATCTAATTTTAATTCGATATACAGGGTATTATGTTATGAAAATTTTGCAAGTAACACATTACACCTTGTTGTAATGATGGAAATAAGACAAACAGCATACAGGCTGCAGTTTAATGAACACACGTCAATTACCGGGACAAACAAACCGGGTATATACAACGTGCTGCGTGAAGAAACAATCCTATGAGATCCAACTTCACAAAAAATATCACATCTTAAAAACATTTAAAGTGATAATACTGTCACAAGACGAGTGAACAAAAAAATGTACCCGGGCACGGTTAAAGGAACCATCTGGAATACAAATAGGGCCAAAAATGGCAACGGTACCGGAGCTGGGGTATATGGAGGCAGGCGCCGAGAAAAGCAATTTTTGCTGACTTTGGGTAAATATGCGTCCGTTTTTCAAGCTGAAGTTGCTGCTATTGACTGGTGTGTCAGGAACATTATCGACTCGAAACCATACACAAACGATCCGATATTAATCAGGTCTGACAAGTAAACAACACTACTACTACTACAAACTAATTATGGCATACGTAAACAATCTGGAAATATTGGCAATTCGCCAACCAGTGCAGTTCATCTGAATACCAAAAGACCAAAATCTAAAAGAAAACCTAATCGCTGACGCACTAGCTAAAAAAGGCACAACATGAATATATGTCGGACCTAAACCCGTTTTTGGAATTTTTTACGAGACCGGAAAAGAAACAATTCAAAGCAAACTTGCAACGGAGCATAAAAAACTATGGAAAAACCTCTGCAAAGATGAGGCAAAACGCTCTCACTGTCAAGAATGAGTTGACAAAAGTTAAAGAAACTCACGGGACTAATAACAGGGCACTGTAGCTTGAACGAACATATGCATAACAATTCTCGGCAAACCAAAACTAATCGATGATGAGTTGAACAGACCCTTTAGAATAAACTTCTGGACTTTATTAATGAAACAATACTGCTGAGGGAGTTATATTAGATAGGTGCACAAAACGACTAAGGAGACTGCAGTACAGAAGCGCTAGACGAGCCACCTCTTGAATTAAATAAAAAATAAAACTTTGCCAGCAATGAAAGAATTTCTTAAAAGTTTATACCACATCTCGCTCCTCATTTTGATAGGATCTGAGAGGCAAGTATTAAAAAAACAGAATTTTATCTAAACAGGATTTTAGGATGTGCTCGTTTAACATACGAGGAATTTCATACATTACTCACGCAAATTAAAGCTTTATTAAATTCTTGACCATTTAGTCCAATGTCCTCTGATCTGAACGACTTTAACTTCGTCTCACTTTCTAATAGGTCGCACAATGACGAAATTGTGTCATCTTTCAGAAAACAGATTAAATCGCTACAAATACGTTCAACATCTTCGCTTAAACTTCTAAAATAGATGACACAAAGAACTATCTGGCAGTTTCAAAGTCGGCCTAAGAAAATGAATAACGCATCAGAAGCTGAAAACAGTGTCTTAGTTCTGGTTATGAACGACAGTTTCCAACTCTCATGCTGAAAAATGGGCAAAATCATTAGCATCTATCAGTGCGCGATAAGCACGGACGTGTAGCTTCCGGGAAGATTGTAAATAGAGTGATAAAACGTGCTACTAAAAATCTATTTTTGTTAAGTGTGTAAACAAACCTCTAAAATTTATTAATTATGTAACAAGGTTATAAACACTAATATTTATTAGAATAATACTCGTTTATCACAATAACCTTTGTAATTTGACTTATAATTTGTTTTCGCCATTTTACTTATTTATGTTGTTGTTTTACAATTTGTACTTGATTGTATTGCGTTTATCACTATCTTAGTACTGTAACGGTTACATTTTTTTGATTGAATACTTCTGATTTAATTTAACATTTTTGGAGTCCCTGCGTGCGCAAATCGCTGATGCACATTACTTATGCGTGATTCGTAGCCATATTGTTTTAAGTCATCTTCCGTTGAACTTCTAAAAGAAGCGGACGTTCCTGCATAACGTGCAGAAAATTTCCTTATGTTAAATTTGAACTGTGGAAATCTGCTTTAGTAGTAATGCACTGAAAATATCTGCTTTAGTCGCTTTATTTTCGCTTTCGTCCGTTTTATATTCGCCTTTGTTTATTTAAAGAAACCCGTAATCTAAAGGGGTAAGTAATTTCTTTGTTCCTTACACGTGGTGTGTTACCTTTTGATTTTGCGTTTTAGTTTATTTTGTACGTACGAACTAGAAGTTTTTTTTTTACTATGGGTTACGATATATTCTGGTTGATACGTTCGATATGATTTGTTTGGATACGTACAATTTCGATGGTTTTACGTTACGTTTTTTGAATACAAATATTACGATTTATGTACGATACGATTATGAAAAATTTTTGATACGTATGTCCCCCCTATACGTTTATGAAGTTATGGTTGATGATCATCGATCTAAGGTGATAAGATAAATCAAATTATACTAAAACAATAGAAAGTAAATCCGGAAGCTTTCCAAGTATTACGTAATTCAATTAAGTCATATGATGACCACGCCACATGCGCTGAAGTTACGAACATCAACAAGTGGTAACTAACCTTCAATAACACTGAATAACACGTATGTACCTAAATATCTTAATTAAGTGTTAGTTTTAAGATTTGTTTATCTGTTTGTTTTTGGTTTCAATATTTAACCGTTGTAAATTTAATATAAAAAATATTGTGGCGTCCAAATTATATTTCAAATTAGAATTGTAAATATTAGTGTACGAGTAGAATACCCCGTCCTGATTATAATTAGAAATATTTCTCATCGCTCTAATGTTTGTGTGTTGTTTATATTTAATAAAATCATAGAGCTAGCACGGTGCATTATTATTATTTAAATTATTTTAGTAGTTATATATTTGGCACGATTAAAGTTTATTCGTTATTTATTCGTTACAGTACGTTTACTTTTTTATTATTTCTATTTGTTTATTTTATGATTAGAGTCCATTACGCTTTTGGCGTTTTTGTCCTCCGCTATAAAAATGTATTTGTCTTCCAACTGTTGATGGTAGAAACTATTTTTTATTCTGAAGTCCAATTGACAGAATCAGCTTTCTTCCGTTTTTATTGGTGGCATTATCTCCATATTTTTCCATGCAGCCCATTTTTTTATTCTCATCATTAAATAATTTTATCAATTAGTGCTTGAAGATTTGTATAGAAGTATGTTATTTTCTATTTTTTTGCCTCTACAGTTGGTACATATATTTGTATAATACTGCTTTTACCATACAGGTTGTTACAAGCTTATAGGTCTTACAAACCTTGCACGGCCAACTCACACAGTCGGAGATAAGGGAGGTTCAAGTGAATAATAATTAAGGGCGCCAGATCATTTATAATTAACATTTCTGCCTCGATCAAGACAGACGGTCCAAGCTTGTAACGAATTTTTAGGTTTGTAATCCTTGTTACTCTGATGTTCGTGTAACCACAATAAAAGAGAAAGGTATGTCACCATAAAAGATAGATTAACAGGTACAAAAACTTTAATTTAGTAACGTAGAATATTAACAAGAGTATATTTAATAAAATAATAAATGCCAGAAGTATCTGCAACACACAATACATAAGTTGAATCGAAATTAATAGCAAAGAAAATTTCGTAATAAATATCGTTTATACACAGCATGCGATACACATAAAATAATTAATGAAACTACCTTAATGGTATTGCAACAATGATCGTAATAACTGAAATTAATATAAACAAAAGTTCCGTGAGTGACTTTTCTGACAGCGACAAAATACTTAAATAAACTTACCCACAATCCAGTACCTACTTGATCGAAGAAAACGTTTTCTCGGGTGAGTGAGCCTGGATTAGTATGAATGTATGTCGAAGAAGTAACATTCCTTTTTGGTGTGGATAATTAATAGGCCTTCAATTATTTATCGAAGTTAATTCCTTCTTGTACTTAATTAGTTAAATCGGAACATGTAGCCAAAGCGTGGCGGAACGGCTATCAAATTAAGAAACAAATTACAAAAGAATCATAACAAACCGGATGCAAAATATCTTACTATGTGCCGAATAAATTACGTTAAATTCGTAATTAACTTATAATTTCATTTCCATCACAGTTGATGTACTTAAAATCTTTGGATTAGGTTAATTCAAAAACGACACAGACCGTCTTAGGTAGTTGACAGCTTGAAAATGAATTCCGCAACATGTCATTAACCAGAAAAATTGGCAGAGGGCGTCAAAACCGGAATCTAATTTTAATTCGATGTACATGGTATTACGTTATGAAAATTTTGCACGTAACAAGGTTTATTTATATGTTCATAATTCGCTGATTTTATGCATTTATTACTTTCCTAATCTTCTATATTTTCCATCTTGAATTCACGGTTTTGGTTTCTTAATTTTTTTATTTAGAGAATCTGAAAAACTAAACGCTATCTCGTAAAAACAGAGTTATTTCAACTATAGGAAACTATAAAGTTGTTAGATAATAAATATTACAAACGCAAATTTCAAAAAATGTATTTTAATTATACGCGCTATAATATTCTTAACTGTACTACGTTAGTGCAAAAATTTATTTATATAATTGCAGAAATCAATGACAAAGTTCAGTGGGCAGTTGTTTTGTCTTAATTGGACTCTCTAGCACAGCAAAACTTTATTGCAGTTTCCACAACTAAATAAAATAATTCGCTATGGTTTTATCCCATTCGCCATCTTGTAGAAACGGAGATACGAACGAGTTGGTGCACATGTAGACAGTTATTACAGTATTAGTTAGATAGTAAATATCACGATCGCAAATTTAAAAAAATGTATTTGAATTATACATGGTATAATATTCTTAACTATACCACGCAAGTGCAAATATTTGTTTACATAATTGCAGAAACCATCATTAGAGACCGGTGGACAGCTGTTTCCCATTTGGACTCTTTAGCATTGGAATACTCTTGCTTTGCTTTTATTCCATTTTTAACTTTTTGTTTTTTTAACTTATTTTTTGTTGCATAATTGTTTTCACATTTTTTATGAAAAAAATCTATGATGCTTTTTGATGTTTTTATGATCAGAGGATGCAAGTATCTTGTCAAACATTTTTGATCATAGTAAACAACACATTTGTCGAACAAACCTTTTTGTATATTTTACAATCTAATTTTGATATAATTATAGATTGACGGCATGTTAAACTTTATTCTACTGTTCCTTGACTATTGTAAAATAAAAACTTATTGTATTGGTAGAAAATAATTGTTATACGGTTTTTGTACAGTTTTTTTTTTTAGTTTTTAAGAACATATTTCTGACAGTAGCTTTATTTTGTTATACATTTATATTTGCTAATAAATCTAAATTTAAAGTAAGTATTTAAATTATTTACTTGAATTATAGGGTAATATTTTTAACATTTTTTGTTTAATCTATTTTTATCAAAGGTAATAAATGTACAAAATTTGAATCAAAATCTGTAAACATTTGCGTGAACGCTATATAAAGTACTACAGCTACGGAAATTATATCAAAAGAAAACGGGCAAATGGGGTTGCTACTGTACATAATTTTTGACTGGCCTCACGCAGCGATATTTGATAGAAACCTTAATTTGCATTGGGAATGTTGAATATCTCCCTGTCAGTTGATTCAAATAAAACTTTCCGTACTACAAAAATATTTTTTAAGTTTTATTATTCGTTTACTAAAAAAAAACATTAACGTTTAGGCATTTGCAGTTATAATCGAAAATTATATTTTGCAAGTATTTTTAGTTAAAGTTTTGTTATTTTTATTAAAAACAGTTGCATTTTATTGTGTTTTACACTTTAAATAGATCCGCATAGTTGTATGTTCAGTTTATATTTCATTTGAGTAAATTTCCATTAAAATCAATTTGAAAGTAACGTTAAATTACTCATCATTTTGTTACATACTTTTAAAAAGTAATTCTAATGATAACTTTAAATGAACAAAAAATTATGGTACTTATTGTTAAAAATTTGTCTTAATAAATTTAAAAACAATTTACTTGCAACAAAATATTACAATAGTAATGTGTATAGTAGACACAAATTCAAAAATGCGTTGATTGAAGTTCTTAAGAGATTACGATCCGTTTAATTATAATCTCTGTTTAACTTGGACATTCCTACCAGTCATTAGCAGTCGTTAAACTTAAATTGCCCTTAAGATAAATCTCATACATAAGGGCAACGTTCCACATCCTGCATTACATCAATACATTTTTAGCAAATACAACTCAAAAGGGTATTTAGTAATTTAAAATAGTTTTAATTTAATAATTTAAAAAAAAAATGTTATTTGTATTTATTTTACAATATTATGCGATTGCTAACTTAAATTAACTTTATTCTGTAATTAATCGTATGTAGAACTAACAAAATAAGCTTTCGGATTTAGTTAAAGCAACGTTTTTGTTGTCTTAAAGTAATTTTGATAATTTAGAATAAATAGTTGCAAAATATTTTATCAAAACAGGCAACAAATAAAAAAAAATTAAAAAAGAAAACTAAGTTTACCATTAATAATTAAAAAAAGTCTTGCACGTAATTTACGTAATCAAATAAATTCTAGTGCTATGTTTTGTTTTTAATTTATAAACGAAATTTACCAATTTTACAACAGACTTGACATTTTAAATAGTAAAAACAAAAAGAAGTTATAGATATTAACCCATTTATGCCTAATGGGTCGTTAACGACCCAGCGTCTTTAATTTAGATTTCCAAGCTTTGTTGCGTACATAAATTTAAATAATGCATTACCCTGTATATTAGTTTAATTAAAAATAACTTTTATATATCTCGACGCCATCTATCGGGTTCGTTGGTCACTTTGTATTGAGTAGGCGACATCCGGTGACAGACCGGCATTTTGACTTTAACCTCGTGCATGTTAGTATCTATGTCTGCGTGAGTGAAAAATTCGTTTTCTAAAATCATCCACGTGTTGGGACACGATGGAAATTGGAAGTTTTCTTAAATAACTAATTTGTTCACGCAGAGTAAGTGGGTTTTGTTTCTTTCTTTAATTAAAGGTAATTTTTATGTCTTTTTGGTTAGCGCCATGTGCTAACTCCTAACTATGGGTATTCTTATCGTCGTCTAAAATCCTCAAGGGAAAACTATAATCGGAAGCGGAAGATCATAATTACTGGATACGATTGAATTCTATTCGGAGGCAATAACTTAACACCACCATAGACAGAAAATTAACGTAACAGCATACGATAAGTGTCGGTTCGATTACTGTCCCTCAAATGTGTCTTTTATTTGTAGTTTGTGAGTCGCCAGGTAGACACGATTATTTTTCAGGAAGTTTAATTGCAGGAAGCCAGTAGGAAAAACGTTTTTCTGAAGGTACCCTGGAATTTGGTAAGTCAATTTGTACTTATTTATGCGTTGTCGCTACGGTGTATACTCACGACTTATTATATTTGCTAATCGTACGTTCGAATTGATTTGTTACTTGTGATTTTTACTCAATTAGCTTAAGTAATTGACTTATCGCTTGCGGCTTATATCCACAGTAAATTATTATTATTAATGTTACTTATTGATAAAGTTTTATATATGTTTTGGTGGCTACACTTTGTTTGACGTGTAGTGTATGTTGCCGATTCTGCTGCTATTCTCTTTTCTATATTCTTTCCAGTACCGGCTTATATTTGGCTATTTAACTGTTAATATATTTATCTTGATAGAGTAATTAAAGTACAATTGTTGTTAACGACGTAGTTTCTTTTTTTCGTTTCTTTCAGCTTTACGAACCTAACATCTTGTTACAAGTGATACCATTCTGTTGTGAGCGGACAGAAGAGTTACTTTGGGATAAGCTCTGGCGCCCTTAAATATATTTAATGTATCTATGAACCCCCTCTCTCACCGACGATTGTGAGTTGGCCGTGCAGGTTCGTAAAATACCTAAAGCTTGTAACAAATTGGCGACCCAACTTAAAGGGGCTCGATTTTCTCATATCGAATTTCTCATTTCACTACATTTCTTTTAGCTATTTTCTTTATTTGTGATTAGCGTAGTATTAGTGGTTCTCATAGGTAACTTATACTGTTGAATTTCTCTCGATTTAGTGTGTGCGATCATAAGTTCTTCTAGCTTTATTGATTTTTGTTATCTTTTCTTAGTCTTACGTGGGTTCGATTTTACTTTGCTTTCTTTACTTAGTTATTGCTACTGTTGAATTAAAAGGTGTTTATTTATTTAAGAAATAGTTGCCACTCTTGATCGTTCATGTTATGAATAAATATAAATTTTGAATAAAAACCAATTTCTAAGGCCGTACTCTGAGCAATTTCAATCATAATTAATACAGTCCACTGAAAATATGAATACGAGTACTACTTAGTGATTTTCTATAATGTTCTACATTTATTATTCTAAGTTTATAATAAGTTGTAATAAACTAGTTGTCTCAGAAAAAAATGAATAACAAAATGAAAAATGATATAGAAAAATGGTTGTTGTAAAAACTTGTCAAAAATGTTTATAGTTTTTTATAATAAAAAATAGTTTATATTGATTGTGTACCTGTTTTCAATAAAACGTTTAACACAAAACATGGTCGATTACGAGCCGGATAAATATTGGGTTGAAAATACAAGGATCATTGTCACAGGTGCACAAGGAACATAACAACTTACTCAAGTTGCGTCATCAATAGGAAAAATTATCAGACAAGGGTTGTTACGATACAATTTGAATGTGGAATTCAATAAGGGTTGCTGCAAGTGCAAGAACTGAAGGTGCTAAATACAGGTTTGAACATTCCATTATTTATTAACGTATTAAAGGTAAAGACATTTATGTTTGGATTGTAAAAGAACATTTACTTCACAATTGCTGAGTTTATGCGTGTACATTCTCACAATTGAGTGTTTGTTAAAGTGTTACATTAAGTCGCTTTGAAAAATTAACAATTTAAGGTTGTTTAACAAAAAGCGCAAGTGCTACAACAATAGCTATTTGAAAATAGATATTGGTTAAGGGAAAGTTTCATATTTGTATAAAAAGTCATTAAGGGTATTTTTACAAATTGTACATTGTTAATAAACGTTTAACAAAATGGCTAATATACAAGTTATGGTACAAAAACGAGGTAGAATTAAGGCAAAAATTAGTAGGATTGAAAATTATGTAAAACTAAACGAAAACAATTTAACAATTGATGTTAACGAATTTGTAATTAGGGAATCTATGTTAGTTAAGTCTTACGAAGATTATGAATGTATTCAGGATCAATTAGAGGAACAGGCTGATGCCGAGGAAAATGACCGGGTAGTAGTCGAACAGCAATATATTTCAGTGCACAGTAAATTAAAAACAATAATTCAAAATCGGGTAATTTCTAGTGGCGTCGAGTCAGGTGCGTCAACAACGGGTTTAATAAGCGCAGTTGCACACTCAACAACCCCCTCCTCTCAGGTTAAATTACCTAATATTAACATTCCCATATATTCAGGAAAATATGAGGATTATAGATCTTTTATTGAGCTTTTTACGTCATTAATACATGTTGATGGTCATTTGAGCAAAGTTCAAAAATTTTTATATTTAAAGTCTGTTTTAAAAGATGAACCCTTATTAATCGTAAAAGATTTGCAGATAACCGATGCAAACTACGACGTTGCTCTGGATTTATTAAAAAAAAGATATGATAATAAACTTGTCACAATAAATTGTCACATTCGCGTATTAATGGAGGTTCAAATAACTAAGGGTAACCCAGTAGCTTTAAGAGATTTTATTGTCAAAATAAAGCAAAACTACAATGCTTTGCTTGCACTAGGTGTGCCTGCAAAGCAGTGGGATCTTATTTTAGTATACATTATGTCTTCAAAATTAGATTTTAATACACATAAAGCATATGAATTAGAAAGAGACCCACAGGCACTACCTAGTTTTAACGAATTTCTCGAATTTGTTGAAAAACGATGTTTAGCTCTTGAAGCACTGGCAACCCCTGAGCACCAGCAGAAGTTTGTTAAGTCTAGTTATCATTCAATGTCTAGAGTTAATACAGATTACAAAGGAAAGTGCGCATGTTGCGATTTAAGTTATCATCCTATATTTCGATGTAGTAAATTTTCAAAATATGATTTAACGCACAAACGAGAATTTGTTAAAAAAAATAGGCTTTGTTATAACTGTCTTGGTTATAAACACACAGTTAGTGACTGTAAATCAGAAGGTTGTAGGATATGTAAAGGAAGGCATCACAGTTTGCTGCATCAAGATAGGAGTCGTAAAGGAGATGAAGGTCAAGATAAAGGAAAAGTCAACTATGAACAACAAAGGCATAAGGAATACATAAATATGGAAATTGATGGAACTGCATCAACCTCATCGTCAGTAGCAACTACTTCGTTTGAAATAAATTCTACTCCATGTTTAACAGCTAGCACACATAGGCAAATACTGTTGGCTACAGCAATGGTAAATTTAATTGCTGATAATGGTTCTAAGGTTGAAGCTAGAGCACTTCTAGATTCAGGGTCGCAAAGTTCATTTATAACTTCAAATATTGCAAATAAGTTAAATTTAAGGAAAAATTCTAATATTCAGGTGTCAGGAATCGGACAAAGTGGTGTTCGTGTTTCAAACTTTATCAAAGTTATTATTATTGAGTCTCAGAAGGATCCAAGAAAAAGGATTTTGACAAGTTGTGGTTTTTAATAAGAATTACTTGTCAACTGCCTTATGCATCAATAAATATCAAAAATTTATGTATCCCAAATGACATAGCTTTGGCCGATAAAAGTTTTCACATTTCTGGTGAAATAGATCTTTTGCTAGGAGCTGAAGTGTATTTTGACATAATTCAAACTGGGCTGTTAAGGTTAGGCGAGAATCTTCCTGTCTTGCAAAATAGTTTATTTGGGTGGGTTGTAGGAGGAAGTGTTGCTGATTTACATAATGTTTGGTCACATTTAAGTGTTGCTTTGTTTGTTCAGGGTCTTGATTTGGAAAGTTTAATATCTCAATTTTGGAGATTGGAAGAAGTATCCAATAAAAGGCACATGTCTCCAGAGGATGAACTCTGTGAAAAACTGTATTCCACTACAACGAAAAGACTTGAATCTGGTGTATTCGAGGTAAGGTTACCTATTAAGCCTAATCATGATGCTTCTTTCTTAGGCAACTCTCTTAACAAGGCTACTCAAACGTTTTTATCGCTCGAAAAAAGGTTCAAAAAGGATGTTAAACTAAAAAGAGAGTATAAAGCATTTATTGATGAATATTTATTACTTGGTCATGCTAAAGAGATTGAACAAGCTGCCGATTCAATGACAAGTAATAGGTATTATCTTCCTCACCATTGTGTAATTCGTGAAGATAAACTTACGACAAAATATCGTGTTGTTTTTAATGCGTCTATGAAAACCACCTCGGGGTTAAGTTTGAACGACATCATGCTTAAAGGGAATCCGGTTCAGCCAGACTTATTTGATATTATTGCTAGATATAGGACTTACCGGTACGTTATAACAAGCGATATACAAAAAATGTATAGATGTATTAAGATTCATTCAGATGATCGATTTTTACAAAATATAGTTTGGAGAGATGACCCAGCTGGTTCCTTACGCCATATTGAGCTTCAAACGGTAACATATGGAACTAACTGTGCTCCATTTCTTGCTACTAGAACCTTGGTCGAGTTGGCTAATAGAAATAAATTTACCTTTCCGTTAGCGGCTGAAACTTTACTAAAACAAACGTACGTAGACGACGTGTTAGGTGGAGCAAATACTTTGGAACAGTTATATCAACTTCAAAGGGAGTTAAAGGAACTTCTAGAGCCTGCAGGATTCAACTTGCATAAATGGAATTCAAATGACAAAACGCTAGTTTCTTCTTTAGAATCCAAAAGTTCTAAGGTTTTAGGTGTATTATGGAATCCCGTTTTGGATTCGTTTCTGATATGTGTACCAGATTTAGTCAGAAAAAATACTTTCACAAAACGTGAAATTTTAGGTATAATTGCGCAGATATTTGATCCTATGGGTTTTATAGGTCCAGTGATTATTGTAGCAAAGATAATTATGCAAAGGTTATGGGCATTAAAAATAGAATGGGATGAATTTGTAACGGAGGATTTTTTGGTAGAATGGCTTAAATTTTACAACCATTTGCCTCGATTAAAAGACCTCAAAATCGCACGTTGGATTTTTATTACAGGAAAGATTCAAAGTATTCAGTTGATAGGGTTTTCAGATGCTTCTATGCAAGCGTACGGTGCATGCTTGCATGTGAGAACGTTGTATGAAGGCAATAAGGTTACATGTAATCTTGTTTACTCAAAATCTAGAGTTGCTCCACTCAAGACGGTGTCGTTGCCAAGATTGGAACTGTGCGGGTTTTTATTATTAGCTCGTATGTGCAACAAGTTTAAAGCTTGCATGAATTTTACTTTCAATAAGGTTGTTTTGTTTACGGATTCGCAAATAGTACTTGCTTGGTTGCAGTCACCACCGTCCCGTTGGACAACGTTTGTAGCCAACCGAGTGTCGGAAATTCAAGAGCTATCCGTTAATGTGAAGTGGAAACATGTGTCGTCTGAGTTGAATACTGCGGACTACATCTCTCGCGGTCTGGATCCTGATACTATAATAAATTGTAAACCGTGGTGGGAAGGTCCACAGTTTTTATCAGATTTTTCATGGAATGTAACTTCAGAAAGTAATAGTAAATTGGAAATTGATTCTTTGCCTGAACAAAAACAGGTATCGCATGTTCACACCAAAATAGAAGTTAATTCCTCGGTTTTACTTAGGTTTTCGTCATTTGTCAGAATGCAAAGATCCATTGCGTTTATGTTTAGATTTGTTAATAATTCAAAAAAGAATTCTTTAAAGGTTTATGGCTCTCTCTTAGTAGAGGAACTAGAACAAGCTTTGGTTCAAATATTTAAGGTCATTCAACTTGAACATTTTCATGAAGAAATCTCATGTTTACAGAATGCTAAGCCATTAGCAAAAAGGAGTTCGCTGGTATCGTTAAATCCATTTCTTGATTCAAAAGGATTATTGAGGGTTGGCGGACGTTTAATAAATGCGCCGTTGTCATTTAATAGTAAACACCCAATTGTTTTGCCTACAAATTGTCATGTAACTGAGTTGTTGATCGAACATGAACATAAGTACTTGGGTCATGCAGGTCCTCGTTCTGTACTTAATAGTTTACGACAACGTGTTTGGCCTATTCATGCTTTAAGACGCATTAAAAGTGTGCTAATGAACTGTATTAAATGTCATCGATTTAAAGCAATAGTGTCCAAACAGTTAATGGGAAGTTTGCCCGTAGAGCGAACCCAATTAGTTCGTCCATTTTATCATGTTGGCATTGATTTTGGTGGACCAATCATGGTCAAGGAAACAAGATTGCGGAAATCAATAACTTCCAAAGCTTATATTGCATTGTTTGTGTGTATGGCAACTAAAGCCATACACATAGAGTTAGTATCGAGTCTTTCAACAAACGCATTTCTGCTTACTTTGAAAAGGTTTATTGCACGTCGAGGAAATCCAGTTTCGATTAGTAGCGACAACGCGACTAATTTTAAAGGAGCTAATAATGCTCTGCAAGGAATTTATAAATTTTTTCAAAGTCATAGTAGTGAAATTCAAGATTTTTTGTCCACACGAGGAATAAGTTGGAAATTCATTCCTCAAATAGCCCACATTGGGGAGGCTTGTGGGAAGCTGGAATCAAAAGTACTAAGTATCATTTAAGAAGGGTTTTGGGAAATGCTGTCTTATCATTTGAAGCTTTATCTACTGTTTTAGCTCAAATCGAGGCGATACTCAATTCCAGACCAATTCAATCTATCTCTAATTCTATCGCTGACTTGGCTTGTTTAACACCAGGTCATTTCCTTATAGGTCAAGCTGTAATTGCGTTTCCAGAAAGAGATGTAGTGAGTATTCCAGAAAATCGTTTAAACATGTGGCAACACTGTTCTAAATTGCGTCAAGATTTTTGGAAATGGTGGTGTTCTGATTATTTAAACCAATTACAACATCGCCCAAAATGGATGTATTCAAAACCAAATTTAAAAATAGGAGATTTAGTTTTAGTGAAAGAAGACAACTTGCCTCCGCTAGAGTGGTGTCTTGCAAGAATAATAGATCTTAAGCCTGGACGTGATAACAAAGTCCGCGTAGTCAAACTTAACACTAATAAGAGTGAATTTACTCGCCCCATAACAAAACTATGCCCACTTCCTATATCTACTCATAATGTTGAGGACAATACCTCAAAGGGGGGAGAATGTTGAATTAAAAGGTGTTTATTTATTTAAGAAATAGTTGCCACTCTTGATCGTTCATGTTATGAATAAATATAAATTTTGAATAAAAACCAATTTCTAAGGCCGTACTCTGAGCAATTTCAATCATAATTAATACAGTCCACTGAAAATATGAATACGAGTACTACTTAGTGATTTTCTATAATGTTCTACATTTATTATTCTAAGTTTATAATAAGTTGTAATAAACTAGTTGTCTCAGAAAAAAATGAATAACAAAATGAAAAATGATATAGAAAAATGGTTGTTGTAAAAACTTGTCAAAAATGTTTATAGTTTTTTATAATAAAAAATAGTTTATATTGATTGTGTACCTGTTTTCAATAAAACGTTTAACACAAAACAGCTACTAGACTGGACGTCTGAGTTACTTCATTAACTTTTACTTTTTTTCTGTATTTTTTTTTAGTGCTGCAGTTTGACTGTATATTAGCACTTTGCTTACGTTTCTTTTAATCGGACCTTCGCTTTGATTTTGGATTGACTTGACTACGTCGATTAAGTTGTTTCTCTTATTGGATTACTTACTGGGTAGTAATACGGCTTGTACTTACTGTTATTTTGAGTTCTTGTCAGACACGTGGTGGCAGTTTTCCGTCGTAATTGACTGCTTTGGTTAGTTTCTTGTTTACTTGTTTGTTTTAGCTTTGTATTCTTCAGATCAAGAACCACCATTTCTTACTTCTTCGGACTCTGATTCCGAAACGAACTTAGGAAATTGGAATGTTACTTTTTCGGGTGAAGATCCTTTTTTACTTATAGAATTTCTTATTCGTA
This sequence comes from Aquatica leii, assembly GCA_035610365.1. Taxonomy (NCBI): domain Eukaryota; kingdom Metazoa; phylum Arthropoda; class Insecta; order Coleoptera; family Lampyridae; genus Aquatica; species Aquatica leii. The sequence continues at coordinate 103,278,531 of CM069436.1, read as the reverse complement.
TCGACGAGTTGTGTTTGTCTCGTGGTGTTTCACAACATCAACTTTTTCTTTCAGCTTTTGAAGTTTTATCTGGCAAAGCCCTTCTTGTTTTTAGGACGAATCGAAGTTCGTTACGTTCGTGGGATGATGTTGCTGCTTTGTTGAAGTCTGAGTTTTTACCGTTGGATTATGATGAGCGCTTGATGGATTCTATTCGCAGTCGTACGATGGGAGCTAACGAAACCTCAATGCGATATCTCTTCCTTCAGCTAGCTGAACTAGTTTCAGAGCAAATGCAGCTCAAGGTTATTCGTCGGAATCTAACGCCGTTCTATCAACTTCTTTTAGCGTTGATGGAAATCAAATCTATCGCTGAATTAATATCTTTAGGCAAGCGTTTGGAGTCGAACATCAATTCTCGCGATTCTTTCCACTTCTCTACAACAGAGGTTGGTGACAAAGTTCAAGAACCATCTGTAGTCTTTGCTAATAAGATTTCTACTTCCGTTTCTTCTGCTATTCCTGATACTTGCTCTCTTACTACTTCTCCTCCCAATACTTGTTTTCGTTGTCGTTCTCAAGGTGATAAGCCTTTACGTACTGTTCGTTCTCTTCTTTCTCTTCCTCCTAATTTCTTTTCAGTTTCTAGGATTATTAGGCCTACTACTGATTCTTGGTATTTAGGTATGATATCTAAAGTTACTGCTTCTCCTCGTCGTTTCTCTCGTTGGTGTGTTGTGAAAAATCTTTTATGTAAACGTGTACGCATTTCCTCTACTGATCCTTGCGTTTGGAAGTTAGTTGTACCATCGGACCAGCGCAAACAACTTATTCTGGATCACCACATTACATCTAACTGGGATCACCTCAGTGTTAGGAGCACTTTGGAAGCTCTTCGACGTCACTTTTACTGGCCTCATATGAGACCTAAGGTTGCCGAGTTCATACGTCATTGTTCTTGTTCGAATTCGCGACGAAGCAAGCTTTTTAGGTCACGTCACATTTTGCCAAGTAGAACGAAGCTTTCCAACACTGATGTCGCTACAAGGTCTACGCGTCTACATAAAGATCGTACTATTTCTCCGGGTGTAAAGGCCGCTGCTATTGCTTTTGCATCTCCTTCTTCCTTCGCTTCTAATTATTTTTTACTATCTCCTTCTTCTAATCGTTCTCTTCTTTTTCATCGGCGTCGCAAGCGTCGTAAGTGTTAGTTCACTTTTTGGGCTTTCGACTTTCGACCTTTGCTATCCTTTTGGTCCTTTTCTTTTGGTTTTGGTGGTTCCATTCTTTGAATACGTTATTGGTATCTTGTTTGTTGTGGTTCGGATGCTATCTATTTGCTTTCACCCATTTTGCTGTCACCGATATTCTTTCTTTTTGGTTAAGTTCTGCTAAAAATTCTTTTTGTTTCTTTCTTCTACATCTTACTGCAGGACAGACTACCTTTCCTTCTGTATATATTTATATCCGCTTAGTCGGCCTTTTTGGATTGGTACGTCATCTATAGAATTCTCTCTTCTACTTTTGGATTTGGTTTTTCTTTTCTTGAGTTTTCTATTCCGCTCGTCGGCCTTAAAGTCTTGGAGTATACTTTCCAATTTGGGACAGCAATTGGTACGCTCTTGGTCTATGACTAACTGTGATATCTTTTTTTTCTTCTCTTTCTTTTTTTTTTCTTTTTTTATTATATTGGGCGGTTGGTTGGGCACCGTAGGGTGGTCTCTCTTTTCATTCTTTTACGGGGTGAAGAATGAATCAGGCATTAACATCAAGCCTTATCTTTCTCCGTCTTTCTCTATCTCTTATCTTTCCTATTTCTCATTTTTTTTCTTTCTCTTCTTAGGCTTAGGGATTTTCTATGTGACATCAATTCTTTTTTTTTTTTTTGATCTTCTTAGGGTCACCTCTTGGGTGGTTAGTTGAACATAGAAATACCTAGTCTTATCTTTCTTGTCTTTCTTACTTTTGATTTTTCTCTTTTCTTTTTTTCTTTTGCTTAAACACTTTCTTTCTTTTTATTTTTAGATACGTCTTTCTTTAGTGTTCACTGCAACTGTGTTTCTTTTTCTTTTCTTTCTCGGTTACTTTTCCTGCTGTATTGGATTTAGTGGGTTTTTGTTTTGTTGTTTTTGGGTTGAAGCTTGGGATAGACTGCAACGTCGCTTCTGGTACTCTGTACTTCCGCTTAGTCGGCATTTTTGATGTTGTTAGTCACCGTTAGGATATTTCTCTTCTTTGGGTTTCTCTTGCTCTTGGAATATTCTAATCCGTTCTTCGGCATTTACGTTCCATCGTGACATTCCAACACAACGAGCACTGACTCACGACGTTCAATTAGCAAATGAAGTTTTCTATTCTTTAATGGCTCTTACTTCTTTTTCTTTCTTTCTTTTGGTTTTGTTTTGGGTTTCGCGGTTTGGATTTCTTTTGGATTGGCACTCATTTAGTTTTTAGCTTTTTGGTGACTTTGGTATTGTGACTCTGGGATTACTGATTTTTTTTCTCTGCCTTTTAGGTAGTCCGACTTATGTCGACTTTTAATCAGAATCTTTTTTTTGCTTGAGATCTCTTCGTTGGTTTTCTTTGCTTAGATCTTTAGGATCTGTTTGTTTATTTTGGTGGAAGGATCTCATATCGTCTGTTGACGACTTTTTGAGCGCAACTGCATTAGTTTCTTGTTGACTTTTCTTCTAAATCCGCGTATCCCAATTCAACATCTAGACATTTTCTTCTTTTTACTTCTTTAGCTTAGTAAGCTTTGGGGACTTATATTTGGGGTTGGATTTGTATTCAGGGGTTGGGGTTTCAAGGGATTTTATGGCGTTGTCCATGACTACTTCTTCTTTTTCTCTTGGGTTGCTCAGTATTGTCGGTCAGTAAGGTCTATGGGACTGCGTTGCTTTCTTGCTTTTTAGCGTAACGACTGTTGTCGACTTTCAACGAGTACCTGTTCTGATACTTCTATTCTGTTGGTTGAGTTTCTGGTTCTTTGAAGTATCATTCCGCTTCATACGACTTTTGGACACATCTGGTTGGTGATGCTTAGTAAACTGAGAAAATTTCTTTTATCTACGTTTCTTCTTGGGTTGGGTGTTATTGTGTTTTGGGGTTGGTTTTGGATTTTAAGGTTCTATCCTTGGCGTATGCCTAAATTTCTATCTTCACTTTAGCTTTTGTCTTCGTTATTCTCGCTCCACGCTTTTATCTTGCTGGGGGGGAATTCTGTTACGTACATAAATTTAAATAATGCATTACCCTGTATATTAGTTTAATTAAAAATTATTTTTATATTTCTTGACGCCATCTATCGGGTTCGTTGGTCACTTTGTATTGAGTAGGCGACATCCGGTGACAGACCGGCATTTTGACTTTAACTTCGTGCATGTTAGTATCTATGTCTGCGTGAGTGAAAAATTCGTTTTCTAAAATCATCCACGTGTTGGGACACGATGGAAATTGGAAGTTTTCTTAAATAACTAATTTGTTCACGCAGAGTAAGTGGGTTTTGTTTCTTTCTTTAATTAAAGGTAATTTTTATGTCTTTTTGGTTAGCGCCATGTGCTACCTCCTAACTATGGGAATTCTTATCGTCGTCTAAAATTCTCAAGGGAAAACTATAATCGGAAGCGGAAGATCATAATTACTGGATACGATTGAATTCTATTCGGAGGCCATAACTTAACCTTGATGACTATCACCTTGTTCGGAAGATCATAATTACTGGATACGATTGAATTCTATTCGGAGGCCATAACTTAACCTTGATGACTATCACCTTGTTCGGAAGATCATAATTACTGGATACGATTGAATTCTATTCGGAGGCCATAACTTAACCTTGATGACTATCACCTTGTTCGAAAGATCATAATTACTGGATACAATTAAATTCTATTCGGAGGCAATAACTTAACACCACCATAGACAGAAAATTAACGTAACAGCATACGATAAGTGTCGGTTCGATTACTGTCCCTCAAATGTGTCTTTTATTTGTAGTTTGTGAGTCGCCAGGTAGACACGATTATTTTTCAGGAAGTTTAATTGCAGGAAGCCAGTAGGAAAAACGTTTTTCTGAAGGTACCCTGGAATTTGGTAAGTCAATTTGTACTTATTTATGCGTTGTCGCTACGGTGTATACTCACGACTTATTATATTTGCTAATCGTACGTTCGAATTGATTTGTTACTTGTGATTGTTACTCAATTAGCTTAAGTAATTGACTTATCGCTTGCGGCTTATATCCACAGTAAATTATTATTATTAATGTTACTTATTGATAAAGTTTTATATATGTTTTGGTGGCTACACTTTGTTTGACGTGTAGTGTTAGTTGCCGATCCTGCTGTTATTCTATTTTGTATATTCTCGCTAGTACCTACTTAGATTTGCTATTTAATTTTTACTATATTTATCGTGATAGAGTAATTAAAGTACAATTGTTGTTAACGACGTAGTTTCTTTTTTTTCGTTTCTTTCAACATTACGAACCTAACATCTTGTTACAAGCGATACCATTCTGTTGTGAGCGGACAGAAGTTACTTTGGGATAAGCTCTGGCGCCCTTAAATATATTTAATGTATCTAGGAACCTACCCCTCTCACCGACTATTGCGAGTTGGCCGTGCAGGTTCGAAAAATACCTAAAGCTTGTAACAGCTTGCTCAGTTGATTATAGAGTTATATCTACTATCAGCCACGTGTTTTGGCCCTACAGATCGTTTACTGATATTTTTATAAGTAAATTGTCTGACGGTTTGTTGTATAAAAACAATTTTAGTTTATAGCATAATGAACAGGAAAACGAACTTGTAAGTAGGGTATTCCAACATTTAATTGCATGATTTTGTTTATACAGGGTGTCCTCGAAATACAAGCATTAATTTTAACAAGACGCGGTTCAAGTCAAGTACAATCAATTTACAAAAAAAAATTATTATAAAATTTTGAAAATAACGAAGTTGCAATTTTTAAGGATTTAAGAGAAAGTTTTAACCGCCGATTCGTATGTTATTTTCTGCATTTTTTTGTTTTTGCTTTTTTTGGCGTCGATAAGAAACCACAAGTGTTTGCACTATATCAGAATTAAAATGATGATACTACAGATTCCGTAATTATTGTGACAAGTAACCTGTTCCGTTTAAGTGTAACCAGTTCGATTAAAATAAACTCAAATGACCAAACCGTCAAGGTAGTTATAGTGGAGCCTGATGATCTCCCCATGGAGAAAAGCATACAAAATTGTATAAATAAAAACACCCGGAATTGGCAAATATATAAAAGGACTTTGATCTGGTCGAGCAAACTAGAACAAAAGATCGCAAGCTCAAAAACGTGGCGAAAGTTGCAAGATGTACAAAGTTGTTTATAACAGATCAGATTTAGATATCTGGATAAAACTCACGCGTTTAAGAGACAAAACAAAGGAAGACAAATGGATAGCATTGCACCATATTAGATCAATGAGTGTCGAGCGTTTTCGTAAGATGGTGGAATGCCTCATCCACTACTCAAATACGAACGTGTGCATTTACACGACAAGCTCACAAACACCTGATGTAGCTAAACAGAAAAAGAACTCAACCAGAAAAACAAGCGCAATTATCGTACAAAAACAAGGAAAAGACTATAAAAGCACACTCAACAGGGCTAAAAAAAATTTTACAGGCACAGAAGCTAACAAAGCTATACGTAGAATAAGGAGTACAAAAGACGGAAAAGTCCTCATAATAACTGATAAGAATGAAGATATGAAGAAGCAGTAAAATTTCTGCAGGAAACCATTAAAGCAGAAGAAACTCATTCTCTAAACGTTACAGAGGCCGGTCAACCATCTCAGATGGAAACTATACAGTTTAGGAGTTTAGATGCTCTAGTGAGCAAAGAATTGCTGCCATAGAAGCAAAATTAGGTGCCGCTCCAAGCCAACCCATTAAAATCGGCAAATTACGACCTAACGCAAACGACACTCAGGCTGCTAAACTTGTGATGAGTAAAGAGAAAACGGACAAACTGCTAGAAGAAAAACAGATAAGAGTCGGGATGATCCGATGCAAACTTAAAAAATATGTAAAAATGGAAAGATGTTTTAAGTGCTGGGCCTATAATTATTGGGCAAGAGACTGCGATGACCCAGACAGATCTGGTACATGCTATGCGTGTGGACAGAAAAGACATTATGCAAAAATATGTAAAAACGAAGCATTCGGTATAATTTGCAACAAGAACGGTCATAAAGCTGGCAGCGGTAAATGTATCGTCTTTCGAAGGTCATTATTTCGGGCAAAAAAAGATATATCAAACGCCAGAAGAAATATACCCATCAGTAAAGTGTTAGTAATACAACTCAACGCGAACAGGAGCAAAACGGCACACGACATGGTTACCTTTCTGGCTGCCAGAAGAAAGTGTGATTTTATTGCCTTAAGTGAACCAAATATCGTAAGATGCAAGGGAAAAAGCAATACTTATGCTAATGAGAATAACGCGGTTGCAATTATTTAAACTAGTCATAACAACCTGTGATAGCCTATTTTACAAGTGATTGTATTGTGTGTGTGGATGTTCAAAGATATGTTCTGTACAGCGTATACATAAGTCCAAACTGCACGTTTACACTGTTTACTAAGTATTTGTCGGATATACAAAAACACCTAAAGGTTACCAAAATGCAAAGAAAACAAATCATAATAACAGGAGATTTTAATGCCAAACACACCTACTGGGGCGGAGAGGTTACTAACACTCGTAGAGAAGCATTATTGGAATGGGCATGCTCTGTAGACCTGGTAATTCTAAATGATGGCAAAACACCCACTCTGGTTTGACATAATGGATCGTCTTATATTGACCTCACAATAGTCAGCGAAGAAGTAGCGACATTAAAACCGACTTGGAAAGTAGCGGACAACGAAATATCCCTCAGTGACCATTTATTCGTTATAATGAACATACCAGAAGAAGGGAAGAATGCAACCAAGTACATATACGGTAAGCCAGATATAGAAAAGCTAAACAAGCTATTCGACGGAAAAAAAGGAAAGTACGGAGTAGGTGCAAATGAATGCGAAGAACTAATTAAAACAGTGTATAAAAAGTGTACACCACGTATGAGATACGGGGAGGACTACAAGATGCCTTATTGGTGGTCGGAAGGAATCCAAACTTAAGTTAAAATAAAGAAGAAAATATTTTAAAAAATTAAAGGCAAGAAATTAGAGAAACTAGAAAAAATGAATATAAAGATGCAAAAATAATCTTGAAATAGACAATTACACAAGCTAAAAAAAACAGTGGCTGAGCTTGTGTAACCAACTAGAAAAAAAATATCTTCGACGACGGCTATAAAATTGTCAGGACACAGTTAAGACTTCCAAACCTGAAGACGGCACTGCTTCCTCGTGAATGTGAAGAAAAATTCAACATTTGTGACTGGAAAAGAGAGCCTAGATATAATGATGAGACAAACGACGATCTCTGAATGTAATGCTTTCAGCAAAATAAAAATAATAACCGCATGTAAGAAAATTAATATAGGGAAGGCTCCCGGACCAGATGGTATACCACCTGAAATAATAAAACGATTAGTCCCAAAACACGTAGAATATTTTTTTAATGTATTTAATCACCAACTAAAGCCGAATTAGTTTCTAGATATATGGAAAAACTCCAAACTAATCCTAATACCGAAACCCAGAAAAACGAAGGAGGAAACAGCGAAGTATATAGACCGAGATGGCTTATTAATGTGGTAGCTAAACTTTATGAAAATCTCTTGAATCAGAAATTATTGCAGGAAATAGAAGCAAAAATAGGACTTTACCGGAACCAGGAAAGTACGACTGATGCTATAGAACACGTTGTTCGCAACGCTAAAACTGCAGAGAAAGAAAGAAAGTGAAATGCCCTAATTTTAATAGATGTTAGAAACGCATTTAACACGGCGTCATGGGAAAAAATCCTAAAGAAGCTCCTGAAGATAAAGATTAGCAACTACCTTGTGAGCGTAATCGAAGCGTACTTTACAAACTATACAGTACAGCTGCCATCTAATGCTAGAAAAAAGGTAGCCGGCGGCGTCCCGCAGGGCTCAGTCCTTGGACCAACCTTGTGGAACGACCTCTACGACGATGTTATGTCGATATGCGTCCCAGAAGACGTCGAATTAATCTGTTATGCAGACGATCTGGCCGTATCTGTGACAGCCAAAAACGCAGAAGATCTCGTTATCAAAACTGACGAGACTCTTCATGCCATTAAACTATGGATAGAACAAAATAATTTAGTATTAGCTGTGGAAAAAACCGTAGCTATAGTTCTTAATACAGAACGTAACATCGGCAGCATTAAATTGATTCTCGAAGATCTCACAATTATACCGTCGGTTCAAGTAACATACCTCGGCATGGTTTTTGATAGGGGGCTGCTTTTCAATAACAAAATAAAGCTAGAAGAACAGACAGATCGTTGTGTAGCCTGTTACCAAATCTTCGGGGAACAAGTTCAAATAAAAAAAGTTTTACCACTTTCTACTCAATCAATTGTACTATACGGAGCACCCATATGGGTAGAGGCAATGAAAATACAGCGATATCAAAATAAGATTGGAACAACCCAAAGAAAAATGGCTCTTAGAGTATGCATTGCATACGGGACGGTTTCAAAAGCCGCAGTAATGATAGTAGCTGGATTGATACCAATCCACCTTTTAACCGATGAACGAAAGCGCTACTCCGACCAGCGACAAGACACGAATAAGATAGATAGGATAAAAGAGAGAAGCATTACGTATAAAAAATAGCAGGAAGAATGGGATACCACAACAACGGGCAGGTGAACACATTGGCTAATCCCAAAAACAGAAAGCTGGTTAGAAAGAAGACATGGCCAGGTGTCCTTTCATTTGACATGCCATGGAGTATTCTCATCATACACATACAGAATAGGAAAGAAACTAGATCTAAAATTTGTCTACTGCACGGAAATAAACGACACTCCAAAGCATACAATGTTTTATTGTAAAAAATGGAAAACTGAGAGACACACGCTTTCAAAAACTATAAACGGCCAAAAAGTGATGCCAGAAAATATGGTAGAGTTTATGATTAAAAATAAAAATAATTAGAAAGTGATAAAAAGCTACCTGGAAAGAATCATGCCAGAGAAAGAACAAGATGAGTTACGCACATAAAATGTACAGTAAAACAAAAAAAACTACAAAATACTTGTAGATGGTTATGCCGAAAAAGCGGGAACTACAGCGTAGAAGCATACGGAGAGGTTTTGGCTGATAGGCATGCCCAAGAGGGTATAAGTTCGGCACTACCCTATATCAGGGTGAACATGAGTTTTCCTCTTCGCAAAAAAAAAGTTCGATTAAAGTACAATGACATTAATTATTTTGAAAACGTTGTTGGTACATAATGATACTTTCAAATTACATGTATTTAACTAATTACTACTACTTCAATAAATTAATGCTGTTTAATTTCTACAATAATATTTAAAAATACTTGTAATTAATAATACTTTCATATTTTTTTTATTTAATACTATCAACATTTCAACGGAGCATTAAAAACTTTCAATTTTTGTTGAATTTCATAAAAGATGTACAAGGTTTTGCCCATTTTTCTGGATACGCAATATCAGTCCACGTAACCACGAATTGGTGCAACTCCGTAGTGCATTCTGTTGACAAATTATTTTTGTGCCATTTTCTATTCGTTCGCGTAATTCTTGTGGAGCGTTAATTTTACTGGCATACACAATATTTTTCAAATCACCCCATAAGTAAAAATAAATTGGGTTTAGATCCAGAGAACGCGGTGGCCAAGATTCTGGTCCTCTACGACCAATCCACTTGTTTCGAAAAACAATGTTTAGATGTACTCGAACTAAAGTGTGGCGGAGCACCAACACAAAGAAACCGCATGTGTTGACATACATTCAACGGCACATTTTGTAATAGTTCAAGCAAATTATTCTGCAAAAATAATAAATACCATTGACCTGTCATACGTTCAAGTAGCACAAAAAAGCCAATCAATTGGAAGCCAACAATACCTACACATAGATTTATCGAAAATTAATGTTGAAAATGAACCCATCTTGTTGCATGTGGGTTCTCAAAATTTCAAACGTGGCCGGTTCGGTCGCACCGAGGGCCCCTGCGGCGAGCTGGTGTCCCTGATGGGAACAACATCCGCCCCCCCCACCGTCAAGGATGGTCCCGCGATGCTGTTGATCGCCGGAATGGGCGTCGTGGTAGCCGGTGGCGGCTGGTGATGGGCCCAAGGCGGAGCGGCTAGTCGCGCCGGATCTGGAACGGTGGCAACTTCTGGAGTTGGACCTGCGTCCGGTGGTGGCCGTCTTTTGATTACGTAGTTGGCATGGGGTCCCTGGTTTTAGACCTTGTTCCTGGCTGTGGTAACGCGTGGGGTTTTAGTGACTTCCCGTGGCTCCTCTGGTACCTTTATCGTCAAGTGGGTACGCGTGCAGATGACTTGGTCTCCGGCAGCCGTGTGGTCGGGCGGCGGAAGGGGTGGTGCCTCGTCTTCGCTCTCCGGTGGAGTCGCTTGAGGTTGCCTGGACAGGTGGTCAGGCGGTTCCTCTTCTTGGCCGTCGACACTAAGCGCTGAGAGTTTCGTCTCAGCTTTGGCAGGCGGAACATGCGGGATTACGTCAGCTTTGACAGCCGCAGCGCTGATCGTTTCTATTTCTCCTGTTTGTTCCCAGTGAACGGTGCGACGGACGTCAGTGCCGTAATGCGTGCGCCGGCGGCCAAAATCCATGACGGCATCCTCTTGTCGTAACCAGTCTTGTCCGAGGACGAGTGGCGAAACGAGAGCGTCGACGGCGAGGGCTCTGCACACGCTGGTGTGACCTCCTACTTAAAACGGCATCACAGTTTCGCCGAGGATTGGCATTTTCGTCCCGGCCGCTGTGGTGGCTTCTTGGAATTCGGATGCTTCTATCGGCGTCGTGAAGGCGTCTCGTCGTATAAAATTATGGGTGGCCCCGGAGTCGAAGATGGCTTTTGCTTCTCGGTCCTCGATGATCACTTTCGTTCTGGGCAGGTTTTGACGGACGTTTACCGCGTTTAGAGACGGAGCGTTGTTGTCTCTTTTTAAATTGTTTCTCAGAGCTTGCCTCCATGCTAGCTCTGTGCAGTCCCGATTGAAATGGTGCTTGGGGCAGTACTGGCATCGGGGCAGCTGTGGTTTGACCGGTCGGTCGGTGGCCGGTGTCGGTCGGAGCTCGGTGTTTTTTATATTTCTTAATGCGGCTTCTACCGTTGTGGCTTTCTTCACTAATGCCAACAAGTTGACCGGAGTGCAGTCAATAAAATGTCGTTGTACCGCCGGTTGTAGCTGGCTGATGTACATCGCAATATCGTTGGCGGGGTTGATACCCAGGCGCCTCGCAAGTTTGCTTCTTCTGTCGAGGAATTCGGCCGCTAGTTCGCCTTGACCCTGCTTCTTCCCGTAGTATTGGTTTTTTAGCTAATTACGGGCGGCGACGTCGTCATATTCGGCGCGCAGCAGTTCAGCGAATTCTTCCAGCGTCGTGGCGAAGCTGGCATAAGTTTTCCACCATTTTGCGGCGGCGTTGCGCAGGCAGCTAGCGGTTATCTTCAGCTTCTTTTCGTCGGTGTTTGCTTCCTCCAGAAGCGGCTCGATTTCTTGTAGGAACTTGTCGGGGTCCTCTAGCTGTGTCCCTTTAAAGACGGGCGTTTCTTTTTCTTCTGGTCAGAAGGCGGCAAGGCGTCGCAGCATCTTGTGTGCTTCTTCTGACGTAAGCTTCTTTTCTTCCTTGCATTATTGGGCGCCACTGAACGTAAGTGCGCCGTCGTCCAGTACGGTTGCTCGAGTATTTACCGGCATTCTTCCTTTTGCTCGTCGGAGGCGGGTTCCTCGTGGATTGCAGCTCGTTGCTTGCTACTTCGGAATTTTTCTTCGAAGTTAGGCCCCACGTTCCGGGCCGCCAATTGTTACCGTGGAGTCGGGAGAAGGCATCGCGACGTTGGCGTCGGTATCTTCCGGACTCGGTATGTGGTTCACGTAATACCGTTTTATTGCGATTTAGGAAAAACAACACCCAAGTCTACCAGAATGCAAGTTTATTAACTATATATTACAATAACGTCGTGAACTAACAATAATATTTACAAAATTAACTATATACATTCGCCGTTACAAGGGTATCTAAACCGTGCTCTCGAATATTGCAAGCTGGTTGGTGATCCTCTAGACTCAGAGGATCATTAAGCGAAGGAGTCTTTCCGCGCCAACCAGTCAAGCACCTCTCAATCTTGATCGCTGGAAGCGCCGGTTTTATACCCTTTTGCGTAGTTCTTGCGGGACCACCTCTATCGGCGTATTGCGCCGTGGTTGGTTGTCGCACCGAAGGCCTCTGCGGCGAGCTGGTGACCCTGGTGGGGACAACATTTTGAAAATTCCGTGATCCGTTCGTGCAATGTTTATAAAAGAGAATATTTTTAGTTAACTAGTCAGTTGGATTTTAATTCAATCTTGGAAAGCATAGACATGCCATGATGTACGCGTTTCTTTATATGTGTAGACAAGATTTGCTAGTGAAATAATGTATTTTTAAAAGTTTGTAAATCGTTTTGTTTTTGTTTTGTTAACGGAATTAATCGTTCTTTAAATACAACTTAAAATGTTCGTATGGTTATGTGATGGAAGTTTAGTTTCTTACTTCCATAATTTATATACTATATAAAACGAATTACACTAAATCATCGCTGTAACTCTAAAAGCAACATCGATTACTTCGCCTAAAGACTACGGCTAACCACAAACACGTTATCCGAATCGCATACCCTAACAGCACATAGATATCGTAAATACATCTCAAAGATGTTAAGCCAAGATCTTCAAGACATCTTGCCGACATCTCATTACGTCTTTAGACATCTTTAAGACATACTGAAAACGTCGAATGTTAATAAACTGTACATCTTAAAGACATCTTATTTAGACATCGTTAAGATGTTTCTTCAGAACCCGTTTAGGACAAAAAATATTTTGGGTAAAATTGCACATGCAATAAAACACTAAATATAAAAAACTTTTTTATTGTACGTCATACTTTTTTTTTCATAACAGAACTTCTATTGTAGAATCTTTTTACGTAGTTCTCGAACGAATTTCAGTTTCTTTTTGTGATTCACACAACCCGTCTTGTTCAACGGAACCTAAAATTTATATTTTTCTTTACTTTAGATTAGGCAATATGTTAATTTGTATAATACAGTTTTTTATATAGATTGGATGACTATTTTATTGATTTATATGTCAAAACTGTACACAATATCAAATTACATTTTAACTGACAATGAGAGCAAATAATTCAATTTTATATTATTTTTATATTCTAATTATGAAGTTTTGAAATATTTAATATACAAAACGGCCTGTTGCCCTTTCTTCCCATCCAATTGTACCTGAAAGTATAATAATTTGTACTAATAGCTCAGCGTCGTTTTAATAACATCATAGCTAGATGATCCTCCTAGTTTGAATAACTCAGTAACCTAAAAAGAAGAAAAAATAAATCGTTTGTTTTAAATTTCAAACATAAGAACAAAATTGTTAGTAGAAACAATAGCTAACATGCAATTAACTGTGTATGTTAGATTATTTTACTATTTGAAGCAATCATCTTTTATTCTTATGACATTTAAATATACATATTTACCATAGGTGTGAGATCAACTTACAGCATTTTAAAAATTATTTTCATTACCAAGTAATTTTTATAAATTCTAAAACTTCTATTTGTTTATGAAAAAGTTTATTTCTGGTAGATTGATTAAACTGCTAGTAATAAGTTACTGTTTATTTAGCCTAAATTGCTCCATTAATTTTTTTTTTTATTTCTTTACCTCTGAGAGATCAGTTACCAGTCCTCGTAAAATGTGGTTTTGTTGCATTAAGGTTTAGAAGTTGATATCTGAAATTAAACAAAAAAATGTTTGTACTATATAAAATATGCAATGCAAGAAAACTATACACAAATATACGTTGTTTCAAATATTTACTATTTTGATTCCTTTTTTATTCTGGTCCACTCTGCTCCTGTTTGGTAGCCTTTTTAAATAGTTATGTAATAGGGCATAACAAAATCTTATCCTCCTCTAAAAATTATTTCACAATAAAATAAGTTACTAATCGTTGAAAGTTTCATAGCATAACTGCTAACTTATTTTGTTGTTATTTGACCCACAAAGTGCCTTATAGTTTTTTTTGTCTGATATTGAACTAGGATCCATTGACCTTTTTTGGTGTTTTTAAAGGTTAGATTTGGAGTTTCGTCTTCTTCAGGTGAATTTAAGTAATCATCATCGCTGTCATCATACTCTACGTCTTCTCCAGAGCTACTAGTGTCACTGCAAACTGTATTCTGTTTCTTTTCCTTCTTAGTGTTGCTTACATTATCACACTGTGTGTCACTCATATCTTCTCTCATTTTTATCTCATTGCTTGTTTGTGCCTGTCTGCAAGTTATAATTTCAGCTCATGGAGCTATGCGTTTGCATTTTAAAGTTGGAAGTGGTTGGCTCTGTTTCAATGTTTGTAGAAGTAATTTTTCATAAGAATTTGTTGACTGCATTTTAGACAGGCTTGTCTCGTTTATTTATAATTAGGTTCTTCATTGGTTTCTGTGGGTTTTTCAATAGGTTGTTCATTGGTTGATGTACTATTATCGTCTAAGTTTCCTTCTTACTGAAATTTCTTCCACCTCTTCAATGCTGCAGGATCATACTTTTTTTCGGGGATTACATTTTCATTAAGAGGGCATATAACTGCATCAATCCATTTATTTATTTCTGTACCAAAAAAATCTAAATTAAGTTTAAAATTCTGTTATACGTTATACTGTGGTTATACGTTAAATGAAGGTTAAATCCCATGACGCGCAATGCTGCCCGCCGCAGCAGTGCAACACTAAATTCTAAAAAATCTCGTAGTGTATCTTAAAAACAATTGACAAATGTTAAAATAGTATAAGACACTTACCGACAAAAGCTACAACATACTTTTTTGATACAACTCTGCTATTTATAAAAAAAAACTTAAAACAAATGTCTTTAAACCGTCTTAAGTCAGACGTCTTTAAGATGACTTACAGTAGATGTCGTTAAAACGTCTTTCTTTAGAGCTACAGACGTACAGACATGAAACAGGCATAAAACAGGCGTCTTGAAGATGTTGTGTGCTGTCAGGGTAATTAGAACCAGATATTTATACGTAACAATTACCGTAAATATACCGGTTGTTTTGAATTATCACTTATTATGATTTTACGTACCAACGTTTTTGTCTGTGTTTGGTATAAATGCACATTTTGTGATTTACAATTAAAGACATCTAATCAGATTTAAAGCAAAAATTAAAGTAACAAATTAATGTACTCTTGACTAAACTAAAATAATTAATAAATTGAAGCACGTTTTTGATATAATTAATTTTGCGGACGAATGCCTTTGAATTTAATTTTTCTTTGTTTTGCAATGCATTTTTAGTATCATATTAATTTGATTTTTAATAAGAAAACTACGAAATAACAAATATTAAAAACAAAAAATTGATTTTTAATACTGTAATAATTACGGGTAAGAGCAATTTATATAATTAATTTTTTTCTAATTAAAAAAAATATAATATTGTATTTTGCCGCTCATTAAAAAAATTGTACGTTGAGTCAAGACGTTATCGTTGAAGCGTTTCTAAAAAGCTTTCGTTTACTCAACTATTATACTAAAAGTCGATAAGTCGACAAGAACTCTTAGTAAATTGTACGAATTTTTTTTAGTATTACACACAAAACGTTATAGCAAAATACTGTATACCTCATTAAAACTTATTGAATATCTTCTCTTAATGTCACGTAATTTTGAATTACAACTTATAGAAATTTAAAAACGTTTTACTGACAAATAAAATGTAAACTATTTTAATATAAGCGTAAATTAAAATTCTTTTTCTTAATGTTAATCACATGTATGTAAAATTGGAAACAAATTATTGCAAATTTAAACAGTTTAGCATTGTTGTAAAACAAATACACGCACAAATAAACCAATTTAATCAAAACGTTTACTATACGAAGTAGAAAATTCTACACATTTCCGAAAGGTATCTCATAAACATACGTTTTATTTTTACGTTTATTGTGACCCTCCTTTACTGACATAAAATAGCAACGAAACAATTCCATTAAACACATTTCTTCCGTTGACCCTCGGTTCATCTTTATTGGTCATATCGATTATTTATTTACTTTATTTACGTTACACTTTAACAACTTTTAGTGTATTCTTATCTATTTCTGTTGGTAATCAAAATGTGCTTGAACATACATAGACATACGATAAAAGTTAAGTAATGTTATTTTATGGTAACTGCCTTAATGTATACTACATACTTGTTTTTTTTTGTTTATTTATTTATGATCAAGAAACGAACAGGTCGTGTTCTTAAATGTAACAATTAAACTTTTGTTTACTTAATTTTAGATAAGAGCGTTCAGAATAATTATTATTAATCAAAATTAGCATATAGAACTCTAAATAGGTTAAGTAATCGATCATCATCACGACTTTCAATAATTAAATGAAGTAATCGTTACATAGAATGTTGACAAAGACAAGTGTGCAATAATAAAAATTTACGCAGTCTAATTTGCGGTGAATAAAAATTTAACTATGATTGTAAAAAATACAATCTAAACTGTTACTCAAAATTTGAATCTTCCAAATAAAATAACAAAACGTGACTAATATTTGTTATGTTTGTAAGTGTAATTTCTTGATCTAAAGAATTTGTAATTGTGCTTATATTAGTGTAATAAATAAACAAACATTTTGCTATGTACATCTTTTTTACACACTGAATAGAAAAGCCAGGTTTTATATACAAGGTGTGTCTAAATTGACAAAAAAGCTACACGCTGCGACATTGTTTGTTCAATTCTGAATCAAAAATCCTAATGTTAAATTGTTGTATTATGCTTCGTGTGTCTTCGAAAACCACTTAAAAAAAGTATACATTTGGCAACACTGTAAACTAGCATACGACTGTAAAACCTGCCGTTGCTGATAGAATTTCTGCAAATATTACAATAAGCTTACGTTAACGCTAAAATCACGTGACTTTTACGCTATTGACAATAAGTGGTTGGTTCCAAATGTAGAAATCTTGCACATACGGTATCTCGATAACGCTAAACAGAAAGTTACATAACCTTAAAAACGCTTTCAATTTTAACAGGTATTCTAAATGTTCTTATAAAATTTAAAACATACAATGTAAATTATGTTTACAAATTAAACCTTTGTTACATGCAAATAACTGTTAAAAAAAATTGCCTGAATAAAGTAACATAGACAATCAAAACAAAAAAGTTCAAATTAAAAGAGCGCCAGGAAGGTGTATAGATCAAAAAAGCTCCGGACTTTGCCCGCTCCTGTTAAATACGCTTCAAATGAGACTTATGTTATTTATTGCACTAAAACCTGAACAACAACAAATAAATTAACGCAATTTTACCAAACACAAAAAAATAACACAAAATAATAATTATAACTCTCAAGACTCTCTATGACCCCCGGATTTACATTTCAATATTTACCGATACCAAAATCACCCATACTTATAAATTAGTCTACCACCACTTTTATTAAAAATTGCGACGTAAATCTTTGTGAAAGAATATAGTACAACAATGACGTAGAAGATGCAAAAAAATTTAACTATCACGAAAAAGCACTGTTGCTCGACTGCTTTTCTCAAGGCAAGAAATGCAACGTTAACAAAACAAAAATATCCTAAAGCAAAAGATTCGATTTCAGTCTTAATCTTTGTAACTCAATATTAAAAATAACTGTCGGAACTATAAATCATAAAATGTTGTTGAAACGTGTGACAAAAATACTTTAATGATTCAAGTGCAAACGCACTTAATATGACAATACAATTAAAATTAAAATGAATTTGAAATTGTGAAATAAGTTTAATAACTATGCATCTTAAAGAAAACAAAATTAATAAGACAAATTTAAGTACCAGGTCTTTAAAAAAAATATATATATACGGACAAAATTAAACGACGGTTACAGGTTTGCACATAACCTCACAGACAAAAACCGTTTACAACATTTGGTTTGCTATTTCGGTGAATTTAGCGTATGCGAGTAATTATTTAGCGTTACGATATATTATGCGCTTGTGAAGTTGTAGAAAAATAGTGTTACCGTTCCTCGGAAAGTCTGCGGAAACTTGTTACGGACGAAATTTTCATTGCGTACGCCTATGTATTTTGATTTGAAATTAGCTTACGGTTTGGACGCCCCCTACCGATCTTTTACGCGTGACTGTCATTTACGACGAATTCTTTAACTTGGAAACTGCATAAAATGGCCGGTGAACTGGCAATTAAAATTTCCTAAATTCATCCATCGTAATGGGGACCAATTTATAAGGGTATTACGCTTATAATACATTTGAGTCGTCACCGGGTAAGCTAATAACTCTCATTTATTAAAACTCTGTTGTAATTTCTCGTAATTTGATAGCCGTTCCGCCACGTGCGGGCATTTGTTCCTAGCCGTTAACTATTGATGAAGAATCAATTCCGAATAATAATTTCGTCGGATGAATATAATCTGAGGCATACGACATATGGCAAAAAGTTAATGTACCGAAGCTAACTACAATTGTCGAGATTCTACTCAGGCGGCAGATACCTGCGTAACCACCGTTTCCGTCGGGGTATAACAGCACACGACGACCGGGTTCGGCCTTATGTACTTGTGTTAAATATAACTAATCATTTTGTATATTTCACTTTCGTGAGGAATTAGTTTGACACGACTTGCTATTTAAGAGTGTTTACAGGATTGCTTGCCGAGGAAAGCGCTTTCTTCGTACGAGTGGAAGTTCCTGTGTTACTGGTAAGTGTTTTATGTATCTTATTCGTTGTCAGAAAGGTCACTCACGAAACTTTTGCTAATAGTAATTCCGTAATGATTAACGTAATTGTATTACAATTTAGGTAGTAAGTTTGCTTATTTTGTGTTACGTATGCTGTGTACTACCCATAATTATTATGATAATTTAATATTAACGCCGTAATTGTTATCAATGGTTTATTATCAGTAAGGTAGTATTATTACTTCTTTTGTACGTTTCGTATACGGTGTCTCACCGATAACTGTTAGGATAGTTTAATGTCAATGCCATAATTATTATCACTGTTTTATTGTCAGCAATGCCATATTACTAATTATTTTATGGATTCCGCATGTTGTATACAAACGATAGTTACTACGAACTATTCTTCGCTATCTATTTCACTGTAATTTACTTATGTACTGTGTGTTGCCGATACTACTGGCATTTCTGTAATGAGAATTCGATATACCTGTGATAATCATCAACGATTCTAGATTAAAGTTGTTTTTGTGGTTACTTGTTCTTTTATGACAACACCCCTTTCTCTTTGGATCGTCGTGATCTAATAACAAACGTTGGTTACTCGAACAGCCGAGTATAAGGATTACGAACCTAACATCGTGTTACAAGTGTGAACCGTTTCTGTCCTGAGCAAGATAGAAAAAATCACTTTGGATCCGCTCTGGCGCCCTTAAGCATATTTTCTGTATTATCTGTGAACTTCCCCTCTCCCCGACTATTGAGAGTTGGCCGTGCAGGTTCGTAAAATACCAAAAGCTTGTAACAAATTTGGCTGCCCAGCTTTAGGGGTCCGATTTTTCGATTCTTTTTTATATTGAATTTCTCATTCGTTATCATTCTTTCTGCTGTTTAGATTTTTTTCTCTAACTAGTGTAGGATTACTAGCAGGAATAGGTAGTTTATATTGTTGACTTTCTCCCGATTTCGGGTGTGCGATCATTATTTTTCTAGATTTATTGATTCTTTTATTTTCCCTTAGTCTCCCGTGGGTTCGAGTTACTCTGCTTTGCGCACGTACTTATTGCTACTAGACTTGACGTCTGAGTTACTTCGCTAGCTTGTGATTTTTTTTTTCTTTTTCTCTTTCTTTGTACTGCGGGTTGACTTGATAGCAGTAATTGGCTTAGGTTTCTTGTAAGTGTACTGGTGCTTGGATGTCAGGATTTTTTGGATTAACTTGACTACGTCAGTTAATTTTTTTTTTCTTATTACTTGTATTGTTATTAGGGTTTAGTCGTACAGTTTTACGTCACGATTAGGTTAGTTTCTTGGAGATTTTGTCGTAGTTTTGGGAAACGTGATTAGAACTGTACCACTATCTGATTTTTGACTTTCCTTTTTTTCTCTCGTTCATTAGGAAAACTCGTCACTAAAATGGCTACTTGGCGATTAGAAGTGAATCGACTTAGGAAGCAGGAGCTTTAATATGAATGATCCTACAGTAGTCGTTTCTACCTCTACTCTCTCCGACTATTGAGAGTTGGCCGTGCAGGTTCGTAAAATACCAAAAGCTTGTAACAAACTCTTTATTTTTTTACTTCAATCTCCAACATTTTGTTCGAACCTTTTTGATGTAATTTCTAATACCGCTGCCTTAATTCTTTCTGTAATTTGATCAACGTCTTGAGCAGGCGTTGCATCCAATCTTTTTTTAAAAAAACCCAAAAAAAGCCTATAAGATTGATATCGGGAGATCTTGCAAGTCACAGGATAGGATCACCACGACCATCCATCTATTTAGAAAGTGTTTATCCGACCACTCTCTTGCATTACGAGTAAAGTGAGCAGAAGGTCTGTCGTGCACGTAAATCATGTTATGACGTATGTTCAACGGAATTTCTTCAATTACTTGTTCCAATATATTAAGATACCCATTGGCATTAAAACAATTTGGTAGATAGATTGGCCCAATGACCCTGTGATTTATTATGCCTAGCCAAACGTTAATTAAAACCCTCCTTTGATGACCCTATTCTATAAATTTATGCAAATTTGCTTTTACCAAGTGGTGAAAATTTTGAGTATTAAATACAGCATATCTGGTAAACATACATTTATCGTTCCAAAGAATACGCCGGAGAAAGTCGCAATCTTCTTGAATCGATCTTAAGATTATGTTACAAAAGTTTAATCGTAATCTGTTGTTGTTATAACAGAGATGCTGAACTTTAAAAACGTGGTATGGATGAAACTGGTTTTCTTGTAGAACCAAATGAACGCTCTTGTTACTGAGAAAATTTAATGTTGAAACTAACTGTCAAGTACTAAGCGTAGCGTCTTTGTATACAACGTTTACAATTTGTTCTTTTTTATGTTGTACTGCATGCCTTTGTCTTGTCTTTTTATAAACAAACCAGTTTTTCAAAGTCGTTGATTCAGTTTTCCAAAATGTATTTTGTCTAGGTTGTCTTTGGTTTGGAAAAGGTATGCCATACTGGTTTGCGGCCGCGTTAGCATTTCCATTACAAAAACCTTACATCAGGTGCATATCGGCATAGTCACTAAATGTAAAAGTCATTATGAGTGAAACAAACAATGTAAAAAAACGCATAAAACACAGAACAACAAAAACTAATCAAAAGCATACAAAAATCATATATAAATGTTAAAATTTGACAGATGATGCTTGTCAATGTATCAGATGATATTTTATAAAATGCGTTTGTTTTATAAACACATAAGAGCGCAGTTGCAAAAAGAGATGATAAGCCAATGTTTCCAAACTCTGCTTCAATAATGCAACGCGACTTTACGTCGATGATCTAATAACCCGCTTTTCAGATGAATCAAAGGCGATTGAAGTATGCAAAGAGATATTTTAACAGGCGACAAAATCATTAAAACTCTTGGTGTAGTGTGGAATAGCAAATATGATACACTTATCAAGTTCTTGACTTCTCTAGTTATGAAATAACAAAAGAAGCATTTTGTCAAATAGCTCAAAAATCTTTGATCCCTTAGGTGTGGTGGGTCCTTTTATATTTCTGATAAAATTATTCTTAAAAAAATGTGGATGTTGAAATTGGGATGGGATGATCCAACACCTGGAGATATATAAAGGGAATGGTCTGCATTTACAAGAAAATTAGTTCTTTTAAATTAAGTGTCATTGAGCGACACGCAATTCTGTCTAACAGTGTTTCTTGGAAACTTTATGCGTTCTGTGACGCCTCAGAAGCCGCATACGCTGCTTGTCTGTACTTGCAAAGAGTAGATCTTACTAATCAAATCAAGGTTTCTTTATTATGCGCCAAAACAAAGGTAGCGCCAATAAAATCCTTGACTATTCCTCGTCTCGAGCATCGCAGTGCCTTGTTGCTTGCAAAGTTAGTGAAAAAGGTGTCTTTAAGCTTTACTCTTCAATTTACATTGTATTGTTAGTCAGACTAACAAATAGTTTTTGCGTGGTGACATTCTACGCCAAATAAATGGAAAACTTTTGTGGCTAATCGAGTCTCACAAATCCAATCTCTCACTTCTATAAAAAACTAGAGACATGAAGCCGGTAGAAAAAATCCCGCTGATATTGCATCAAGAAGAGTTGGACCTGCATTTCTCTTACAATCTCAATTGTGGTGGCAAAGGCCTCACTGGCTGTCAAATGACACGCAGCATTGACCGGAACAACAAATTGATTATTTTACGGTAATTGCTTCTGATGTTAAAAAACAAGTTTTTTTTTATGAAGAAGGACAATTTTCCATTTTGTTGGTTTTCTATCATATTCATATTGTAAAACATTGCAAGTAGCCAACGATTTGTTGAACGTTTGCACGACTAATTGCCAAACATTTGATCCATTGTATCCACTCTCGACTTATAACAATTGTTATCTATATCAATTAGTTTTTTTTGTTCAGATTACCTATTTCACAAATGTAATGCATAGTAGACAAAGTTAGTATCGATTTATTTTTATGTGGCGCATATAAACACAATGAAACAATGCCATTGTAGAAACCAAACATGAGCTCAACACATGACGCAAGTAGTTAAAAATTTTTTTCACGCGCATCGTTTCAAATAACGCAGTTTTATGTCTCATTAGTAACGTTGCCACTTCCAAAATTGAGAAAAAAGTGTCGGCGTACACTATCCGACCGACACGAAGATATTACCCAACTAAGTCAAACACAACTTTCTGACCTTGATTCACTTGTCGTTCTCAACTTGGAACTTTACTACTATAAATTATTCCTTTGAGGGGGTAGAAAGACTGAATCACACAACCACCAAATTTAAATTCCAATATGAAAACAATTGTTCGACCGTAGTCACCAAACTATGCGGAGTGTAAACTGCTTTTAAATTTGCTTGTATTAAAAGCCAAAATTTATCAATAGTGGCGATTTTGTTAGTAAATATCTGCGCCCGTAAGTTGGCGTTACTAAATCAAATAGATTTTATAATAAACACAAAACGTTCATGCGATAATACAGCTTCGAATATTAGAACATGTGTTAAATTTCATAGTTCTTTTACAAAATTATAGCCACAACACATTTTTTTCAATATCGGACGCATCGGACTATCTTATCTATAAGAGTGAATCTACTTACTCCAGGTACATCGTTACTATGGTACAGACATCGTGAACGTCAATTGATTCAGTATTCTTTTACAAGAACATCCTTTTGTACTGAACTAGATTAAAAGGTGTTTTCTTAGACATATAATAAAGATAAGTACTAATATGTTCCAGTTGCTCATTCAGTTCATTTAAAGAAAAGACATGCTAATTTAAAATTGCTGTTGGAAGAAACTAAATACAAAGACCATTAATAGTTTTTATGTAAAAATTAAAAACTTTTATGGATTTCGCTTAGCTAGCAGAGTGGGTACACTAAAATGCCTGACATCAAAAGAAGTTGTACTTAAAATTTTAGTGAAAGCAGATGAAATACTTGTACCTCCATTGCATATCAGTAGTATAGTAGGGCGGGTTCTGGATCACTCGGGTAAGATCGGTAAAAGATCGTGAATTACGTTGCTATCGTTTCGTTTCGGGTATGCTCGAGTTGCACTCGTATTTAGTAAGTCGGGATAGATCGTATTGGTGGTGGGAGAATCGCAAAACGTTGTAGGAGTCGTTTCGTTTTGGATATGCTCGGATTGGAGAAGTTTGTAGTGATGGTGAAGCTTTAATATTAGTATTTTAATAACTCTTATTCATTTTAATATTTTTAAGAAAAAAAATTAAAATGAAACTTTTTTTTGCAAACTTGAACGAAACCTCTCATTTGGTTCTTTATCTGAGTGCAAGAAGTCTATCAATAAATGAGCAGTATAAAATTAAGTGTTTTAGTAAAATAGATAGTAAATTTGGGGAGCAAGTGTTTGTAGAATGTCAAGATTTTAAAGTACCTCTACCACAAAGATTTATTAAAAAGTTTTCGATTGAAGACGTAAACCAAATTAATAGCTTGATTGGTTCGGGAAAAAACATCTATCTTGTGAGTCGAGTAGCTGTTGGTGAAACAACAAACATTGAATTTGTTCTAGAGTGAAAAATGAATCAAGAAGGAGTGCACATAAAAAAAATTTATAAATGTTTATAATAATTATGCTTTTTCCATACTACAATTATAAGTGTGATCATACATTGATGAATATATAACTTATTTACATTGTTTACAAGTTATATTAGTGAGTTTGGTTTGGCATCTAAAATAAATTTATATTAATGTAGTATATAAAATCAATATTAAGTTCATCAAATACAATTAAAAAAAAAGTAATTAAGTAATGCGAGTAATAAACTTTGAGAGGAAATTTAACACATTTTAGTAAATATATAAATACAGTAACTTACTAAAGCCGGTTAAAAAATTTCCTACTGCACTCAAACCAACATGTCTATAGTTGTAAGATTTGTTTGTCCAAAATGACGGACATAAAAGGTACTCGATGTATACTATGTTCCCTTTACGATATAATCAAAAGTCAAGGAGATAAACATTTTTCTTTAAATTAGTGCATAAAAGAAGTTAAAAGGCAAAACAAACGATTTGTAAAGAAAAATTATTTAAGGATGTTTGCAAAAACAATAATAAATAAAAGTATCTTTTCAAACGGTGATGATGAATAACATCGAATAATGTTATGTAAATTTATACTAAACTTGACAGAGATTATGTATCAAATTTTAATTGATAAGAATTCTTTATTTTGATTGATAACTATTATTATATGACCTCAGCTAATAAAAAATATAAAAAATTACTTTAAACTGAAACACTACAGTTAAACTTTGGTAAGTGATTGAATTATTGATTGATGTTTTAAATTCATAAAGTTGTTTAAATATTTCATAAACTCAATTCTAAATAGTTTTAATTTTAAAGCTTATTATGTTTTAAAAGAAGTTAAACATCAGATTTATGTTAAGAAATCATAAAAATTTTCATTTGGAATAAAAAGATAAAGTTTTTTTAATTATGTTTTATTAAATATAAATACAAACTAAACTAACCTAAATCAATATTTACAATTATACTAAACTAAAGCCGTACTTACTACTATATTCTTTACATATTCTTAAGTCACTAATCGTCTTTGTTTTCTTAAATTACCTCTATACTGTCTTTCCGCTACCACTAAATCACTCTTAAGTTTTTTCACTAAATTTCTACTACTGCTACACAGTTTTTCATTATTACTAACTTTAGCCCAAATTTCTTTATAATTTTTTTATGGCACTAATAAATTTTTCTTAAGGTTTATTATTTTTGATGCTACTTTGTTCTACACTAAATTGGCTGTGCCCATCCAGTATGGAAGTTTTCTCGTTTTCGTCCTCCGTTTTCGCCTGGTAGAAGCTTTTTAACCCAATCCTTCCCTCTTGTTGGGTGATCAGTATTGAGCCCCTCTGTAGGATGTTCTTCCAGCTCAACAAACATACACTCACAAGTTAGATATAATGAAATAGTTTAAACAATTACTGAATAAGGATTTAACCTGCTTTCAGCATCTTTTTAGTAAATTTTCCACTATTTCATTTAAACTAACCAAGGAGTCCCGTTTTTCATTTAGTAGAGTGTACAAACCAAAAATAATTAAGTGTAAACATTGCAACTTTTACTCTCGTCTAGTACGCTCCAATTCATACTAGAGTTTTACTTGATGCAAAATCAGCCTTTCTAGTAAAGCCAAACATCAAATTTTATGTAACACATTGCGAAAAATTGGCTAGAATTAAATTCACACAAAATGATGTTAAGACAAATTTTGTAGAAAATGATTTACCGCAAATCTCTACGAATACCAATTTCTAGTCGGTTTTTTTTGTGATGAGGCTCATAACGGCACTAAATCTACGTTCTTCAAATAAGAAGACGGAAAAGCAATCAACAGTTTCTGTACAATAACCCATAATGCTGGATATAAAATTGAAATCTTTTTTTATAACCAGAAGTTGTCGTATCTTTGTTTTAGATCCTTATTTGTGGATAATTCAATAAGTTGCTTCTGTATTAGTACTATGTGTTCATCTGTACTTTTGCTCTGAGTTTGACTACTTGTCCAAGTACACGTAAAGAATGTCTCCAAGTCTTTGGTTAAAGTCCAAATGAAGCGCCGTTAAGTGTTGACAATAAGTAAACAAATATTTCTCTATTTTGAAATTTTGAAAGATTTGGAAACTAAAAACATTTGTTTGTACAGCAAAAGTTTTGCAACAAACGCAGATATTACACTTTTAGTTTTGATTAAATTAAATGTGTTACCATCCAGTTTTACATTAGTCTCGTTAAATCTGGCAAATAAATAAGCAATGTCATTTTTGAGATAATTAAATTGTGCCGCAAATCATTGTCTTTACTCTCCAGGAATTTTAACACAGAATCAAAGAGCGAATAGAAGTGATCTAAACATGCAGTTTTAGATAACCAACGTGCTTCTGTGTTAAGTAGTAAACCATTATAGTAATTAAAGTTCAGCAATATTGGGTTAATACTGCAATGTCATTTGGCTCGGATGTCAACGGACTAGATGGTTTAGAGTTTAAACATGCTTCTATTTGACATAATAATGTAGACAACCCTTCGTTAGTTAGCGTGGTGGTCCCAATAATTTGTTTTAGATGATATTTTGTGAATTTCACAGCTGTTTCCCAGAGCTCTCCGATGTGCGGAGCCGCCGAAGGAATGAAATGCCAATGTACCCCAACTGTTGTCAATGTTTGCTGCATGAAATCATCTTCTAATATGTACTTCATCTCTTGTTGTAATGCTTTATTAGCTCCTACAAAAGTCGTTCCATTGTCACTGTATATGTGGCTACTGTTTCCCCTTCTTGATGTAAATTTTCTAAAGGCAGCAGAAAAATGCATTTGTAGTCATATCACTCACAGCTTCTAAGTATACTGCTTCTGTAGCTAAACTTACAAAAATTACAATGTATCTTTTATGCGAGTGGTGTCTTCGTCCTTTAGAAGTTCGAATCTGTATAGATCCTGCGTAATCTATTCCTGTGTGAGTAAATGGTGCTGATGGTGCTACTCTAGGTGCTGGTAGTACTCCCATAACTTGCTATAATGTTGAACTTCTATACGGTATACATTTCATACATTTATGAATTTCTTGAATGATTTGTTTGACGTTTATTATCTAATACAATATATGCTGCAATAAGTTGATTCCCACCATGTAATAGTTTGCAATGTACATCTCTTATAATTAATTTTGCGATTGCACTTTTATGTGGTATATGGAATGTTGAAGTCTTCCCCCAACTCGAAGAATTCCATCTGAGTCAAAAAAAGGCTGTAATGGCAGTCGACTTTTTTTGTCAATAACCTGTTTTTGTTGAATCTTCGTGATTTCTTTTTTCCATTCTTTCTGTTGGACCAATTTTATAATTCGTATCATACTAAGGTTGTAACAATTTTAATTTCTATCCCGCAAAAATTTCGAAAATAGATTTTTAAGTTTTGGGAAATTTTCTGAATGAGATTTGTTGTCCCCACCTTTCCTGTCGGTTTTTTTTCAGAAAGAAGGCATTTTGGGATTTTTAAAGAAGAAGAGCACCTGTTGCGTGACCACCGAAAACGGAAGGTGCATAAATTACATCCACCAGTTATTAATAATTACAAACCTGCGACTGTATATATATATGTGAATTTATTAATGAAGCACCAATGTATCAAATCTGCACGTATTATTAACTTTAGATGCTTTATCATTACATTTCATCCACCATTACCTCTGAGCCTGCACACCATCTGAAGGTAGTCGTCACCTGAATGTTTGTCCTGGGTCTTGTGTCTATGGTTAATAAGTTATTGTAGTGTTTTTCTTCTTTGTTTGTGGTTGTTACTTAGTCGTACCTCACTTGTGGCGTCTTAAGTGTTATTGTTAACACAGTTGGCACTTGGCAATTGTTTTTAGGTTCGTTTCTGTGACCACCATCGAAATTGCTTAACAGCTACCTAGGCTGAGACCCTAGATTGGAAGCCCTGGTCGGTTCATAAGGCAGTCCCTGCATCAGTAGCATCCTGTGTTGAGGGTGAGCCGAGACAACTATACTCAGGTACCATCTAAGTTAGTTGTTAGGGTTCCTGAGTTCTCACCGTACTTTAAGTATATATATACATATTTTTTTATAAATTTGGTTAAATATAAGGGTTGAACTTACTGTTTTGGGACGCGGCTATAATGAAGCGTATTAATAGCTCACCTCAATGTGCGTGACGGTAATTAGTGAAGATAGTAAATTTATTTTGATAAGAATTACGCGCATTTTGGCCAAAATATACGTAAGTTTGTTTGTCCTTTAGGTTAAGTCGCGAAGCCGGTGTTTACAACTGCGTGTGGTTTATGACACGTTGGCTGTGGCTCCACGCGC
This sequence comes from Aquatica leii, assembly GCA_035610365.1. Classification (NCBI taxonomy): domain Eukaryota; kingdom Metazoa; phylum Arthropoda; class Insecta; order Coleoptera; family Lampyridae; genus Aquatica; species Aquatica leii. Next base: position 103,249,708 of record CM069436.1, on the reverse strand, counting down.
ACATTCGGTCGGCTTTTGGGTTCGTTTAATATATACAATATACACAGTCAGTCGGCTTTAAATATTGGTATTCAATACACTCAAAATTTGTTGAAAATTTTTGATTTTTTACGACCTCGCCCCGAGAAATCTTTTTGCGTTGTCTTACACAGCCTGAAGAATCCCAATCCCTCCTTAACGCTTAAATTAATTTCTTTTAACTTAGATGGAGATATCCCTCTGGATATTATGTTAGCAAAATTATCACTTGTTTTTACGTGTCCCCAACTCTCACTTAATATTGTTCCACAAATTGTACTAACGGTAAAGCTATTGTTGAGTCTTACCAACAAAAAACATTGATTTTGGACAGACATAAATCATTCAAGGTTTGTTGTATCATTTTGACCAATAATTCTGCAGCACATAATTCTAATTTAAGAATTGTTTTTTTTGTGTTTAGTAGGGCCACCTTAGACTTGGCATATAGTAGTTTTACTGTTTTGTAAGTCTTTTCTAATGCATCACAGAATCCATGTAGTTCTAATTGTTGTATTTTATTTGTATATCACATCCACTCTTTTACTAATATTTTTTCTACGCATAGTAATTCTTCTCTAAATTTAATCCATTCTTGTCGTATTTTATCGGGAACAGTTTGGTTCCAAGAGACTACTTTAATTCATAACTTTTTGATTATTGGTTTAGATTTTACTGTAACTGGGGCTAGCCATCCTAATAGATCATACAATTTAGCAATGTCTGATTAAATTAATCATTTTGTAAAATGTAATTGTTGTTGACTTATACAGACCTTAAACGTAAAACAATACTTTCTTGGTGACCAATTCAAACCCAAAGTTTTCTTAGTTCCTTCTTCATCTATTTCCATCACATCCATCCTTCTGAGATCAATAGGTAAGGCTTGTATTAATTCTAAATTGTTGCTTGCCCATTTTCTTAACGTAAATCTGGATTTGGAGAGTTTGATTATTTCTTGTTGTAATTGTTTTACTTCTTTCAGTGTATCTGTTCCTGACATCAAATCATCTACATAGAAATCGTTACTTACAACGTGTGATGCTGTTGGATACTTGTCTTTTTCATCGTGATAACTGCAAAAGGGTGCGTACGGCTAAGTAGAGCGCCGACGAGGTACCGTATGTAACGGTTGTTAGTTTATATTCTCTTATGGGCTCATCTTGCGAAAATCTCCAAATTATTCTGTAAAAATCTTGATCGTCGTCAGTAATTTTTACTTGTCGCTACATTTTCTCTATATCTGCTGATAATGCTGTTTTGTGTTTGTTCTATCTGAGTAAAATGTTTTTTAAATCCTGTTGCAATCTTGGTGTAGAAAGTTGATGCATCGAACATAAGTCTTAACTTTTCTTTTATTACGGCTTGATGTGGAATGTAATATGTTTTTTGCCTTAGGTTAGGTTTTTCTTCCATCACTGATTTCATATGACCTAGGGATAAGTATACCTGCATGAAATTCTTGTATTCCGTATATAATCCATCGTTTTCGTTAAACTTCTTTTCTAATTGTAAAAATCTTGCTATTGTCTTTTTTTTTGATTCTCCAAGTTTGTTGAGTATTCTTATAATGAGTTTCACAGTTTTCATTTGCATTCCTTTTATTTCTGGTTACTTCCACTTCCTCTAGTTCCTAAAATTTTGTAAGTCGTTGATCTTCTGCACATGTTATCATGCTTACTTTTGCTCTTGTCGATAAAACGTTAATTTTTCCTGACAATATCCATCCCAATTCTGTTTGTTGCGCCAAAAGCCCTTTGTCCAATCGTTGAACTTTTTCAGAAAATATATTATTAAGTATATCTACTTTTAGTATGATATCTATTGGACCAGGTATGTTAAAGGCAGGATCAAGCAATACAAAATTTTGAAATGTATACCCGTCACTTCTTAAGTTTTTAATTAAAAAAAATGTTAAGGAATTACTGTACTGATAACTGTGATATATAATTTTTTGAATTAGTTTAAACTAGAGTATAACTTTGCTTATATAAATACAAATTAAAGAAAGATATCAATTTTATTCAATTATGTATACTTACGTAACAAAAGTGTAAGCATTCAAAAATTATACTTTTTGTCCAAGACTAAAGAATTTGTTGTATCCATTTTACATCACTCATAACACAAAACTAATATGTTAATTAGATGCATGACTCTTTTATAGTATATATTATAGACTAGTTAGTGCAGGTATCGGCTGTATTGCGTTTCTGTATAAACCTGTAATTGTGTTTACTTAAGACGTAAAAAAAATACTTAATAATTTTTTCATTGTTATTTATTTTAACTTTTATATTAATAAAAATGTGTCACATTTTTTTTTAAAATTTTATATTAAACTTTGCGCGGACCCCTTAACGTTGTTCAGGAACCCCCAAATCAATTTTAGTTTTCTACGGACCTCTTGATTAATATCAGCGATCTCTGAGGTTTCGTAGTGGCCACTTTTAGAACCACTAATATAAATAAATGTTTGAATGTTATTTCATTTAAACAAACACAGTTTAAGCAAATGTAGCAAATATTAACAAAATTCTCAATTTCAAATTCAAGTCAAGTCATGAAAAATGTCTCTTTTATTTAAGATAACCAGTTTAATCAAATTAAGGTATAACAAAATTTGCAAACGAAGCACCGATACAATGTAATCCATTTTCGTAAGTAGTAACTTTCTATTGAATTTTAACTAGCAGTTTCTATTTAACTAGAGAATTTCTAATTGAGTTTTAGAACATACTTCTTAAATTCGACTAATTAAGAAGCGTTTAATTAAAAAAAATTCCACTAACATAATTATGACTTGTGTGTAATTTAAATCTGATCAATTGAATTTATCATAATATTTATCTTAGTTTATGTTTACGGCAAAGCATAAACGATATCGAATGTTTGAATTGATCAAAGTGTATCTGTTGCTGACCGTTGCAACTCCCTAAGGGTCTACTTTGTTCTCCTGTTCTCCTTTAGAAACTCTACATTTACAAAAGGAAGCTGTACGTTACAGACAAACATTATAAAACTTTGGAATGGATAATACAATCTTAAACATATATTTTGTTTAACGTTATTAATAATTTTTGTTTTTAGTTTAAATGGTTCTAAAATAGTAGTAATAAATACTAATGTGTAGAATAATATTGAAATTAGGATTAGTATCGGAAATGCTAATTTGCATCCATCGTTAATGCTGCAATCTACGCTTTACATTACTTTGAGTGTATAATTGAGAAGTGTATGGTGAGATGTAACCGCAAAACTAATCCAGATTTATAGTGTGAAGAAGTTATTTGCAGATAATTTCCTAACAGTTATAAAGCAATTATCAATTTTTCTTTCTAAAATTCTAACAAACTTAATGGCAGTTTTAAAAAAGTATTTATTAAAAATTACAAAAAAGCTGAGAACAAGAAATATGTTGTTAATTATACTTAAAAAGATTATACTGAATTTTTAATTTTGCTTCACGATGCTTTTGTACCCGCGCTGTTGATTTAATTTTAAACATTTCACTGTTTCCCAAGTCTAAAGTCCACATTTTTTTTTTAATTTTTGGAAATATCAAAAACATTTAAACTTTTGCAACTTTTTTAATTTTTTATAGATTATAATTTTACATAGAAATGTGGTATTATAACTTAGATTGGCTTTTCCTAGTATGAAATGGTGTTGTAGTGGTGGTTACTTATGCTTAATGTAATTGTTTACTCTATTATGACTGTCCAAAAACATAAAAAGCAACTGACTTTGACTTACCTTGGTTATATAGCTTTACATTTGTTACATGAATTTACTCGTAACTGTCGGCTAGCCCAATACATTTAAGAAAGAGGATTGCAGGTGATACTCGGTGTGCTAATCATAAAATAATTAAAAAACCAAAAAAACGTTAGAAAATTATTCATTTCAAATATCGTTTAAACCTGTCGAACACTGAAAGAGAACAAATGGCAAAACAACAAAATTTTTATTTTTAACAAAAAAAGAGACTTAAAATAACGATGCAAAATTATACAGATGATATCAATTAAGAGTTCGTCAATAAATATCACAGTCAATAACATTGATGCAAGCCCCTAAAGCTAAACAACACTTCGTGCATATAATTATCGTAGTACAGTATGAAAGTATAAATTAATAGGTAAACAAAGAATAAAACTTTGATTCGATGCGAATCTAATGATTTCGCAATTAGAAGCAAATTGCACTCAAAATAAATACAATACGTTATTGTGCAATCAAATTGGAATTCATTAGCTGTGATAACATCTATACGTACGTTGTACGTATTTTACAAAAGCAGCTATAACAAAAATTACCTGTATGAGAGTAGCATAAACGAAGTATTTGCCGGTGCTCAGTTAGGATGGGTGTGGATTATACTCGAAGCTCCGTGATTGTTTGGAAAACACAATAGTAAACAAAAATAAACGTTAAAACCAAAATAAACAAAAGTTAGAAAGGCACCAATTAAGTTTCTGGTTCAGTAAGGGTTTTTGCACTGTGCAACACGTCCGGCGATGTACACACTATTGGGAACTACATTTTCTATTCTAAGAAAACAAATTCTATTGATTTGCAAACAGGTTACATTAACAATTTAACATTTATTGCATTAAAGAAATCAAAAACAAATAACATATAAAATATGCAACGAACAAACCGAATTTCACACACAAGATATACAGGCTGTGTCAAATTTTGTGTTAAGTACAGGGATCTCGTTTATTATCAGAGATAGAAAGTTGGTTAAATGAACAAAAATGATTCTTGAGTTATGCCTAAATAAATTCAAAAAACCAAATTTACTCTTTCTATAAAGTTTCTAAAATATGGCGGAAAATAATAAAATTTGTGTTTTTAATTTTTAGCTTCAAAATTGTTACTTGAGGAGGTATTCAAAAACTGAAAAGCTTTGTTGCAAGTTTGATCTTTGTTCTACTTAACTTTAAGATGGACGTTGCTACGTCCCCGTCGGGGGTTTCCAGAAAGACCTTAGAATGATCCTGTCCTGGGACTTTCGGCCAGTGTCTGCAGTGCTCTTTCGTGAGTATTGCTCGAATCTCCTGTTTGGCTGTGTTATATGTAATCCCACAAGCCAGTTTAGGGTCTATGAGTGGTTTCGCGCTTGCCGCTCTGGCAAGCTCGTCAGCAACGTGGTTACTCGCGATTCCCGCATGCCCAGGTGCCCACACTAGTGTAACTGTATTACACTTACTTAATGCGTTTAGCACTTGTGTGCATTCAAGTACTAGCCTTGAGTTCACCACATATGATTTTAATGCTGCAATCGCTGCTTTGCTGTCTGTGACTATAAAGATTCCCTTTTTAGAAAGGTTCTCTTTTATTAGTTGATGCTGTCAGGATTGCATATATCTCGGGTTGAAACACGGTCGCTTTTTGACCTAGGCTTACAGAGATTCTGCAGCCTTGTCCATTGCTCCCGTACACTTCAGAACCAGTGCCCTTAGTAGTTTTTTAGCCATCTGTGTAATACACGATTCCATTCAGCTTTGTTTTGTTGGAATTGTTTTCCCAGTCGTAACGGGTAGGGATTGTTGTTGCCTCCGCTCTAATTACTAGGTGTAGTGGCGGCAGGTTCAGGAGAGTCTCCATGGCTGCCGTCGGGGTGGTTGTCATTGCCCCCGTGATTCCAAGGCAAGCTCTGCGCTGTACCTTGCTGAGTGTCTGTATAGCCCTCTGGATGAAAGTACTATGCCACCACAACAGTGACGCATACGTAATGATTGGTCTGATCATTCGAGTGTATATCCAGTGGGTCATCTTTGGAGATAAGCCCCACTTGCTTCCGAACGCTTGCCTGCAAGTCCACAAGGACTTTGTGGCTTTGTTCGCTATTCTCTCTAGGTGTCGTTTGAAGGTTAGCCCCTTCTCTAATGTCACGCCCAAGTATTTTCTTTCCCTCACTACCAGTAGCTTGGTTCCGTACATTGCTATGCTCTTTAGCTTTGTCGGGCCTTTCCTTCGTGAGAAGAGAATGAGGTTCGTTTTTGCCGGATTGACCGACAAACCCTCTTCTCTATACCAACGTTCAACTAGATTTATGGCTCCTTGCATCACAACTGATACGGTTTCTTCAAATCTGCCACGTACCACAATCACTATGTCGTCGGTATAGCCAACCGTGTTGTAGCCTGTCTCACTTAATTGCCTCAGCAGTCCGTCTACCACCAAACACTACAGTAACGGGGAGAGAACTCTCCCCTGCGGACATCCTCGTGCAATTCGGACCGCTACAGAGTCGTTATTAAGCGAGGCCGTAATGTTTCTATCTCTTAGGATGGTATCAATCCATCTACTCAAGGTAGTATGTACCTCTTTGTTTTCCACAGCAGTTCTAATCGATTCTAGAAAAGTATTATCAAACGCCCCCTCTATGTCTAAAAACGCCCCCAGAGTCACTTCCTTGCAGAAGATCGCCCTTTCGGCTGCGTCCACTACTCTGTGGACGGCAAGTTCACAAGATTTACCTAGTTGCTTGGCACATTATTACTAATGGGATTAGGCCCCAGCACCTTGTCCCTAATGTGTCGCTCAATGAGTTTCTCCAATAGTTTGAGGAGAAATGACGTTAGACTGATGGGTCTAAACGACTTAACTTGGGCGTATGAGTCCCGCCCAGGTTTTGGTATAAATACTACTTTTCCGTCTCTCCACGCCATGGGTATGTATCCCAGGGCAATGCTTGCCCTTAGTAATGTACATAGTGTGGAGGCTAGCAGGTCTAAGCCTTGTTGTAATATAGCAGGGAAAATTCCATCCATCCCTGGAGATTTGTATGGATGAAAATTTTCCACTGCCCACCTAATTTTGGTTAGGTTCACTATCTGACAAGCTATAACCCAATCTGTCCTGTTCCTCCTCGAGAGGAGTTCCAGAGTTGTTGATACGCTAGCGTCAGATTTGATGAGGGTCTTTGATCCCGGAAAGTGTGACTGTAGCAGAAGCTCCAAGGTCTACTTTACGGTCTCTGTGTAACTCCCCACACTTTTCTTCAAGGAACCGATTCTAGCCTCTGTACCTCCTTGTAAAGCTCTTTGGAGTCTCGCACTTTCTGGAATCTGTTCGATTTCTTCGCAGTGGCCTTATTGTATTCGCTGACTTTGGTTTGGTATAAACCCTATTCCCCGGTGTTATTGCTCTATTAAAGAGCTTTCTGCTCTGAGACCGCAATCGAGAGAATCCTTCATGCCACTAGAGCTTTTATTTGAGGTTTTTGTCTCTTTCGCAGGACAGCTTGTCTCATAGGCATTTATGATAGCTTTGCGAAGGTTTTCTTCCATGGCCTCTAACCCCGCCGAGTCATTCACCTCGTCGAGGCAGTTCTCGAGCTTGACCTTTAGGTTCTCTCTATAGAGGTCCCAATTGGTTCTTCTCAGATTTCTGTATACGGCCATTGCCGCTTTGCTTGACTCAATGTCGAAGCGATTATATCTATGGTCAGATAGCGATGGTTCTTCCGACACATGCCATTTGTGTACTGCAGGCAGTCACAGTTCCAAATGTTATATCAATTACCTCCCTTCGTCGAATATTGACGAAGGTCGGCTCGTTTATTACGTTGGCCACCTCTAGATTTTTATTAATAATATGATCTAAAAGTGACTAATCTCTTTTGTTGATGTCCGTGCTGCCCCACACAGTGTGGTGCGCATTGGCATCGCATCCGAGGAGAATTTGCCATCCTTTCCGTTGACAGTGGTCCACCAGCTTAGAGACTTCTATGGTTGGTGGTGGATTTGGTTGGTCGTAGGGAATTCAAGTACTAGCTCCCTCTCGTTCCCATCCCATTTCATTGTCAGCGTCACTGCTGCCAGGTCTCTGCAACAGAATTCCCAAAATGGCAGTAGTTTAACGCTATCTCTAGCTATAATGCACGATCTGGGATTGGTTTCGGTTGGCTAAGCAATGAGCCGCACTCCTCTCAATCCCAGACTTCGTATTTGCCCTTTAAAAGTCCAAGGTTCTTGTACCGGGGCTACATCAATATGATGTTTATTCATATAAGCACATAGGGCAGCAGATGCCGTCTTAATGTGATGCAGATTTATTTGTACAAGTTTAACTATTTTAACCTGTACCTACCAACTGGGGTGCAATAGATGACGCAGTAGGCTGTGATTCCTCTGAGGGCCCCTCAACCACTGTCCTCTCTTCGCACTCCATACTGGTCGCTACCTCTTCCCCCACCTTTGTCTTGGAGAGGAGTTTAAACGTCACTCTAGTCAGGTTGACGTAGGGTCTATAGCAATTGTTAGTACTTTTGTTTATTATCTATTGATTGTTATCATGATCGACGTTTTTGATAATGATAAAAAAGTTGATATGTTGGCTGTGTATTTTGAATGCAATAGAAATTGCCAAAAACCAGTAACATATCCAGAAAAAAAGGCACCGTCATTAATGATGTTTGGACTTTAGGAACATAACTTGTAACAAGCAGTGGCTCAACGAGGAGCAGTAGAAAATAATGTAATTGATGAAAAACAAATTTTATCAACTAGAGAAATAGGAAAAGTTACTAACATCTCCCATGCACGCGTTTAGAGAATTCTTAAAAAAAATAAATATGGTGGTTGTAAAATTAATTTAGTGCATACTTTACATCAAAGAGACACAGAAAAAAAAGAAGTTTTGTTAATTCCTAATTAACAAATATAAGAACAACCCAAACATTTTAAGATGCATACTATGAAGTGACAAATCAAACTTTACTAATGAGGGTATTTTCAACAAAAAAATATATAGATAGTAGTCCACAGAAAATGAAGGGAGAATTATAGAAGTTAGGATTCAAGTTCAGTTTAATTTAAATGTTTGCTGTGGAATATTTAATAATATGATTATTGGACCTATCATATATGAATGACATTTAAATTCTGATATGTATCTCATTTTCTTACAAACCGAGTTTTTTCTAGACAATATTGCCCTAAATCAACTCAAATCAATTCATTTTCAACAAGACCGTACCCCTACGCACAATACGCAAGTTGTTCAAAATTATTTATACCAAACATTTCATGACAGATAGTTAGGAACAAATGGACCCATACTATGGCCTGCGAGGTCTCCGGATCTAATACCACTAGATATTTACTTTTGGATCAAGTGGATTCTATAACTTCAATCACTGTTGAGCAGCTAAAGGAGCAAATTACTAGTGCATGTAGAAATTGTCTGAGGGTTCACATTAGACGTGCTTCAGAACCCATATAGCACACTTCGTTCTTTGTACGTACATTTAATGTACATTTTACGTACGTTCGTCCGTGTACAAAATATGTACGTACAATGTACAAAGTTTATGTACGTACATTGCCAACATACACTGTACGTACTTTGTACGTACAAATAAGTTACATCTATTGGTAACGCAGTTAAGAATCTGAGTTGATCATGCGCGTTTCACCTGTAGGTTAGTTACTTAAAATTATGTGTCGTATTTTGTAATTTGTGAATTGTGACCATTTGTGTATTTTTTTGGGTGTATAACTGCAGGACATTGATAAGTAAGTTATTCTACTACACGTACGTTTCAACAATAACACAAAAAGTTGTAAGGATCGCGCTTTACGTGCATTTATAACCTCACTAATTATACATTTAAATTTTATAAGTTAGTCGTAAGGAATTTAACTTTAGTTTTAATCATGCCTAAATACAAATTAGCACGGAACCATTACAGACAAGCTCAACAATTATCGGATTTTGAGGTTACAAATTTGAGTGAAATTAGTGTTGTAAATAATAGCAGTATAAATGCAAGTACAAGTAGTTGCAATTATGATGAGACCGAAATTTGTGCTTCTAGATTTTACAGTCACGATATCTCATATGAATCTTTTGATATGGATATTGATTTGAATAGCGATTGTAGCACTGGTAGTTCAGAAGTAATCGAAGATCCTGTAGAACGGTCAAATATCACAGGTTACATAACAAAAGCATTTCCATTGTTACTTGCCAAATGGGCTGTTACATTGAAGAAGAATGCTTTCCGTTATTTAAAATTAAACGAACTATTAACAAGTATGTATTGACATATTTTTGTGAATGAATAAAACTAACTATATTACATGTTTACCTAGTGTCATCGATGGAATTGTTCAAGAATGCCACTATCAAGGAGGTGGAATTAAACATCCAAAAGTGGATTAGGAGGTGCTCCTAAAGAGCTAAAGCAACAATCCGAAATTAAACAATCAAATATTACATATTTTGTATTTATTGTTGTAATATTGCTGTTTATTATTAAATTCTTATTAAATTTGTATTTGCATTTCATTACGTTTTATGCAGTAGATATTTATTTCATTTTAAAGTGCGCCTACGTACTGTACATACATACAGCTATCTACGTTTAATGTACATACAACACTGTACCTTTAATGTACGTACAATACTGTACGTACCTGTTAGGTACAAAGTAGTGACAAAAGGACGTACTATGTACGTACATTGTTCGTACGTTGGTTGTAAGTGTACGTACTGTGTACGTACATATGTCCGGAAGAGTACGTACTTTGTATGTACATGGTACGTACTTGTGCTATATGGAAACATATTTTGAGATATCGCTATTATTGACACTTATTGATAAATTTTCAATCGGAACGGTTTTCTTTAAATTTTATACTTATTTTTGATTTTTTTATGAACATGTTATACATTTTTGAAATCAGGATTTTTTTCTGTATATTATGGCATAAACCTTTAAAATGGCTACTATATGAAAAAAAAATTGGTATCGATATAAAGTAAAGTAAAGTAATAACAATAACAAAAATGTATTTTCATCATCTAAAACAGCAGAAAAAGTTCTTTTAAGAGGGTTTTTTTCAGTTTTTAAATACCTTCCCAAATAACAATTTTAAAGTTAAAAATCAAAAACACTAATTTTACTATTTTCTGCCATATTTCAGAAACTTTATAGAGCGAGTAAATTTAGTTTTTTGGATTATTTTTGTCGGTTTAATCAACTTTCTATCTCTGATAATAAACAAGATCCCTGCACTTAACACGAAATTTGATACAGCCTGTATAAATAAAAATTTATAACAAAACAAACAGTTACAATAAAACAAAAATTAATTTAAAATGTTTACTAAAAAGTAATTTTAAATTTTATTTAAAAAACAAATAAGTTAAGTTTAGAGTAAAATGAAATTCCAGGTAACATTAAATTTAAAGTAACATTAGGTTCAAAGGTTTTTGTGTTCGTAAAACTACATAATTGTATCAAAATAACAGCAACAAAAAAAAACAAACAAATGAGAGTGTGTATTGGAAATTTTTTAAAATACACGCAGCTGTACAGTTGTGGATTTCTTATTTTCTTAATTTATCTTTCAGAGTGGTAACATATTGTATGTTAATAACAAAATACATACCTAATATGTATGTACAGTTGTCGTTTTTCAGATTTTTCCAAAAAAATTCCATAATCCGAACATCTCCTTGCAGCAATTAGTTTGTATTACGGAGATTGCACTGTAATTATAACAATTGCTAAACTTAAAAAAAAAAAACTATTTAGGAGTACTCGTGTCGTTTTACATAATTTGAATATTAAACTACTAATAACTGAAGTCATGATTGGCGTAATTTATCTATCTTTGCTAACTACGACTACAAAACTAAAATTTAATAAAAAATAATGTACTTACTTTTCTCCGGCACTCTCATCAAACAAAATAACACCGATTCACTATAATTTGTGTGATAAACTACCAGTTTATATTTTTTTAAATATTTTTTTAGCATTTTCCTTTTCAAGATTTAGGAAACGAATAAACGTATTTGTCTCACATTCGTATTTATAGAGTGACGAATTGAACAAGTCAATGCAAGTTTGCGAAGACTGCGTATGCTTGTAACCAGATGATACTGGTATATCATTATGTGCAGGTTTTTACAAGTTTAAAATGTATTGCGACCACAAAGCGAATGCCTACATCCTATAACTTACACAATTTTATAAACTTATATAATAATTTTTTTACTTCATAAGTACTTTCATAGATAATGTATATGTCTTTATATTATAAGATAGTATAATGTTAGTAAATAGGTACTATTAGTGTATGTTGAGATCCACTATTGTGGACCCCTCTTTTCATTTCATGAACCCCCAAATTTTATTTTCGCTGACGTAGACTCCTTGCAGGTTGTCATAGACCCCTGGGGGTCGATATAGACTACTTTGGAAATTACTGGTCTGGTAGAATATATGCAATAACTGCTTTAAGGTATTAATTTGGGGAGGTTTATGATGCTCTGTTTGAAATAAGCGAAGGAAATTTTGAAAATAACGTAAAAAGTTTGACTGCGTCGTAGGCCAAAAAATTGCAAAATTTTGAGTTCATTTGCATTTTCATATTGTGGTATAATATTTTAAGTAAAGTTAACATTGTTAGTAAAATTATTCAAAATTTATCGCTCCGATAAAGATTTTAATAATCTGTTGATCGATGCTAAAAAAATAGCGTCCAGATTAGACATAAAACCTAAATTCAAAAAACAAAGAGGTCTAAGACCGCGAAAAATAAAACAAAACATTATGAATGTGACGATGAACCGATCCACGACGAAACTTTAAAGTTTAAAGTTATTAATGCTCTAGATGTAATCATAACATCAGTGGATGAGAGATTTTAATTACTTTCTTCTTACTCTAATAATTTCGCGTTCATGAAATATTGATAAATTTAAAAATTATTTTGAAAAAGAACAATTAGAATTGTTTCAAAAATTTGAAAATTTATTAAACGACAAAACTCGCAATGAACGAGACATAACTGCCGTGGAACTTGTTAAAGAATTGCAATATTTACAAAACTTTGATAAAAAAGTTATTACGTCTCTAGAAAAAACTTTAAATTATATAACAATTAACAACTTAGTGGATTCTTTTCCTAATACGAGCATAATATTTCGTATTTTATTAACAATGCCGGTTTCTGTTGCTACCGCAGAACGATCTTTTTCAAAACTCAAAATAATAAAAAATTATTTAATATCGACCATGGGGTACAACGGACTAAATAATCTTGCTATCATTTCAATAGAAACGGACCAGCACGAAAAGCTCAATTCACTTAGCTAAAATATTAATAACAATACCTAATACCTGGATATTAACCTTTAAAAGGTGACATGTTGCATCATTAAAATAATGTATTGTTTTGTTTTTATTTGTCGATCAGTTTCGTCTTGTTATAGATAAACAAGTATTTTTAATGTTTTAAATATTTTTTTTTATTTCTTGTGTATCGTATATTACATTACATTTGAAACTAAAACAGAAAAATCTTGAGTTGTAACACTGTTAGAATTTCTGTTTTCTATAAATTTATAATTATGTTGTGTACCTCAATGAAAAAATACTTGTATGGTTTATGGCTTGTACTTGTAAAATATAAAAATGGAAATAAATATATAAAAATACTTTTTAAAATTATTATTCAATAATGTATAGTAATACCTAACTTCACCCGTTTCTGTACTCACATATGATCGTAGTACAAATTTGAGGCGTTATTTCAAACTTGCACAAGGGCACTAAAAGTGCTAGGCGTGGGCCTGCTTCTACTTATATTTCTTTAGTTGTGTATTAGTATGAACTCGGACTTGTACTTTTTTAATTGGTTATAATCTGTATTTGCTAAATTGTACTAATTGCTTTACCGACGCAAAGTACACTTTACACACATGCTTTAAATGCATATTTTTAGTGTTTTGTGAATATTTGCATAGCTGATTATTAATATGTAAATGTACTGTGTACTAAGTAGATGATTACATATGTATGTAATTATTATTAATTTTTTTTTAAAGTTAAACAATAAAATTGTGACATCGTACGTCTCAGTTTTAATTATGACGTGCATTGATTCATGCGGTAACTTCACTATACTTTAACATTTTCTGTACTTAAATATTGTAAGCAATCTTAAAAAAACAATTTTAAACAAATAATTTGAAAAATTAAATTATGAAATTATTAATTACATTTAAAAAAAAATCAATCAAAAAAACACAGCGTTTCAATTCTAAAAATTAATCTGAAACGTCATATAATGAGATACGGTAATCCTAATAGAACATGTCATATCATTTACATAACGTAAATGAATACTTCCGGCCTGTTTCTCAAATTCTAATTTATATACATAACCTGAATTTAGGTTAAAGTGACACTGGTAGATTCAAGTTGTTTACCACAACAAACTATGAACATTAATCTTGCACCATAGATGACTAAAAGATTTATTGAGTTTTAAAGTTGAAAACATTAAAACGGTCGCAATGTAGCAAAAACATATGTGTGTGTGTCTATGTAATATTAAACAGTGTCCCCCCAAAAAAAATTTAATAACGTTTTTACATTATACACATTTGTCGACGTTATTTCACTACAAAGCTAGATAACTGCTATGGTTATTTTAGTTAATTTTACTTGAAATACGCAATAAATTCAAACTTTGAATTTACAAATTAAAAAATTAGTAAAAATTAATTCCATTAAACAATTAATTAAAACGGCACAATAATCAAATTTAAATACAATCTTTAAATGGACTTTTACAATAGTTATAAAATTTGACTTTTTATTAGGTAGAATTTAAATGCTATGTTATTGGTATTTATTATATACAAAATTATATTTGTTTAAATAAAATTTTGTAAAAGATTTATTAATTAAACAGCTGCTAGCCTTTTTATGTTTTACATTTTGTTTTTTTTTCTCTTAACATTTATTGAGTTCTTACGTTTGGTTTATTTATTTTGTTATTTAATACTTAGTTTCCTTTAGTTTTTCTATTAAAATTTTAAAATCTAAATTTAAAAAATTGCTATTTAATAGTATTCCAAGCTTAAAACAATAATAATCAATTTTTTTGGAGTTGTAGTGTAAATTTTTATTACACAGCTATATGTTTGCGCTTAGATACAGTTAGTGTCTTGTTTTTTTTTATGATTGTACACTCAACTAAACAAGAAACGGGACACGTTGATTAGTATGATTGATATAGTTAGCGGTGTAAACTAGGCTTCTTAGCGAATGCGATCGGAATCATTTGTGACCGTTTGCGTTTGAAACAGTGCATTATAAATTTTATTGAGGCTAATTTTTGAACACTTTTATTATTACACCTATGTATCAATCTCTTAATAACATTGTGAATATAAAATTATATTGCTCTTAAGTTTTAATCACATTTTAGGTAGTTGTTTTTATAATATTTTTTTTTACTTAAATTGTTAAAAAAGGTAATTAATTATAATAAATGTTTTAAATAATTGTTTACAGACTTATAAAGACTTGTTAACAATGGAATGAAAATAAACAAGTATATTCTTTGTAAGAAAAAATAAAGCAAACTTATTGCGTCATTAAATTTTTACACGTCACGTTCTGTTAAGGGCGAGGGAGGCACCATTGCTAGTATGATAAACAAAAAATTCGTATATTTCCTGTCACCCATATCCTGCTTTACTATAATACGATAAATAATTGTTCTTAATGCATTTTTCAGGACTATCAATTAATTATAGAATTACTAAATTCAGCGTATCTCCAGTTCAATGTGTCTTATTATTATTATTTTAAAAGGGAAAATCTAAACAACCCGTTTTTGCCGTTATTGTAGTAAAACCCAAATGATGTCGGCTATGTACCCACTAGATACAGCGCGATCATTCACTTTGTATTCAAAAATTCATAAATTATGTAAAAACTGACATCGCTTTAAATGGTTGGTAATGTGTAGTATTTTGAATTTTTTTTATGTAACAAAAATAATATAAAATAACAGATCGGAAAAAATAAACAAAGTTATAAAAGTTGAAAAAAATATGTGTAAGGACCAGAAGTACTTTTTGATGGAAATAAGTCTAATAAGATAAAATACCAAAGGACACACGTTTTAGATGGTTGTAATAAACTTAAATAAAATTTTGCTTGCCTGCAATAAGTTCCATATGCCTTCATGCTACCATCCAATTTTGTCTGACTTAGTTGTTTTGAAAACTTTGTGCATGTTAGTTAAGACAATTTGTTGTGAAGTATTTTGTATTTGATTTTTTTGTGAATTTTTTTTATACTCAAAAAGTACGAAAAAATTTATTGATTTGTCAAAACCGGTAAATATTAAACAGGCGCGTCGTCTATTTTTTGAGGAGGACGAACCCAGTGCCAATGTTTTATGCAAAAATGTTGATGAATCAGATTCAGATGATACTGTTAAAACGAGGTCAGTAGACTCGAACACTGATCATAAAGATCTTTGTTTTATATGTGTTTTTATATAAAAATTGTATGCTAAGATGGCACTATGGAACAAAACACCGTTTAAAATTACAAAAACGCTTCTTCATAATGTTCTTATAAAATTATTTGGTATAGTAGAAGAGGCTGCGAAGAATGCCAAAACTGAAAATCTATTTTTTACGAAATATATTCTAAATTTATTTGTGCAATGCACTAACCAATACCTCGAATTCAAGGTTTTTTAGAACTATTGTATTTAGCCGGTGTATTTAGAGGAGGTCATCAACGACTTGGCAATTTCTGGGCAACTGATGGGTTAGGAATAAACATTTTTCGAATAGCAATGTTTGGAACACGCCTTAAATTTTTGATAAAATATTTAAGATTCAATGACAGAGACACCAGAGAAATATGACGTAAACTCGATAAATTGGCTGCAGTAAAGAATCTTTTTACGGTTTTTGTCGAGAATTGTCAAAAACATTATCATCTTGGCCAAAATGTTACAATTAATGAGATGTTGCTTGGATTTCGAGGTCGATGTTTATTTAGACAAATTATTCCATCGAAACCAAACAAGTATGTAATAAAAATATTTTGTGTTATCGATACCAAACTGTAATTTACCACTAATATGGAGAAGGTCTTTTTCGCCAATCTAATTCATTAGATTTGATAGTAATGCGGGTTTCTAATTCAATTTTTGGATCCGGTTGAAACATTACCGCGTATAACGGGTTTACCAGTTTGAAACTAGTGAAAGAGTTAGAAAAAAATAAGTGCTTGTTTTAGCAACGTTTATGGATATACGAAAGATGAGACTCTTGTTTCTTACCTTCCGAAAAATCCGTTCTGTTCCTATTGAGCATGCACGTTTTTTCAACAAAAGTTTTTAGAAGCCCTGAGAAGAAAGCGGTGATTGTTTGTTTTTTTAATACAAAATCGGACGTACACGTAGTTGACAAACTTTGCGAAACTTATAATATTAGCCGAGAGAAAAGAAGGTAGCTACTGGTAATTTTTTACCACCCTATGAACGTAGCTGGGCAAAACTCTAAAATAATTTTTTTTGCAAATCAACATGAATTTGGTTTAAGTTTTCTCTAGCTTTGGTATAACAGCAATTACGCATTCGAACCTAAATTGCAAGTCTTCCGGTCAAAATAAAACAAATTCTAGAAAAATATAATCTTCAAGAAGAACCAGAGATGGGGACGTTAAGAGCGCTAAAAAGACGACGCTGTCAAGCGTGTTCAGCAAAGCAGAAAAAAACATTACAAAATGAAGCATCATTTTATGTTTAAAACAGCATTCAAAAATAATTTGTAAAAACTGTATCGATGCTAATGAGTGTGCTTAATTATCAAACTGTGTCAATGCACTTTCTAAGTCTAGGCATTGATGCAACAAAAACACGTAAGTAATCATCACTAAGCATCTCCCAAGCAGTTTCAATGACAGTAATTAATTGTTTGTGGTTATATTCTGAGTAACTTTTGTATTATTCTTTGATGTGCATATTGTAATAGTAAAGAAATTAAAATTTGAACAAAAAGCTGCATCACGTTGTTTAAAATATAAAATCTATAAATAACCTTCTGTATTTAGATGATTTTCATACACCCATCAAACGCTTGGGCCCTGGGAACTTGCCCAATTTTATACATTTTCTGAAAAGTATCTGCTCCACTTTTAGGAGCTTGTGTAATTAACTCCATAACGACTTTTTGACGGTCAAAACGTTTTTATAGGTGCACTTTCAAACTACAAAGTTTTTTTGCCGCTAAAAACAAACCGATTTCAAAAATTTTGTGGTTCATTGACGTATTGTCCTCACTAAAAAAATCTGTGTTGCCCGTGCGGTTAAATGGCATCCCAATAATTCGAAGTTGGCTAGAACATTTCGAAAAGTTGTAAAATGATTTTGAGTAACTTATGCCATTAACACCGCGTGCTGAGACACCGTAGACACGGTTTACCACTCTTAATAGTTCTGTATATTGTGTGTTAGCGATAATACTTAACTCGGGTACGTCTCACAGTAGTCCGTGAAATCATAAACATTTAAAAAATTGCTTGAACACTAAAAAAAATTGAGCCTTCAAATCAACACTCATATGTCAAAAACGTTAAAAAGCCTTGTTAATCAAAAATTTTGATTTGTCAAAAAACTAAAAAAATATTTTTAATTATAATTATTTAAATATACCTGATGGGCAATTACAAACATATTTACAATGAAAAAGTAATTAAAAAACAAACAGGAAGCTTGTAAATTGAAATTAAAGTTTAAGGTAGGCAACTTACAATGCACTACACGTCACGAAAACATCTTCTTTACTTCATGTTCTCCTGATACAAAATCGTAAGTTTTCGAAATTTTTCGTGTTAGTTTAGCGTATTAGGAGAAACTTTGAGACGTCGATTTTTGGGTTTAAACACAAAAAATTCAGAATATTTAAATAGTAATCGGTGAAATTGAAATCGTATTATAGTAAAGCAGAATATAGGTGACAGGAGACATACAATTTTTTTGTTTATCATACTAGAGATGGTTCCTTGCCCGCTTCTAAAGAAACAACGTAAAGATGCAATAACACATTAAGTTTGATTCATTTGTTCTTACGAAGATTATACGCGCTTAAATCTATACGTATTAACTACATTCAAATAAATGCTTTATTTTTCTACTAGTAGCGTAAAGAGAAAATTGTTTTTATCAACGTTGTCTAAACAAAATTGTTAAAATAAGAAATGCAGATAAAGGTTAAAGACGCAAACATGCATTGACGAAGAAAGAAATAAATTTTTTAGCGTTGCAATCAATTTTTTGACACAAAACCATTCTGCTGTAATAAATCTTTATAAGTGTGTTATCATATTGTTTAGAACATTTATTATAAATGCTTTTTTTGGCATTCCGGCCAAAAAAATAATTTTAAATAACCACTCTTAAAAGGTAATTAAAACTTATGTGCAATACATGATGTGCTTTTGTTCCAAATAATTCAAAAATAAGAATGTATTGATTTTTTAGTTTTGAATAGCATCGCAAACACGAATAATTGCCGATCGCATTTGCTAACAAACCTAGTTTACACCGCTAACTATTTTATTCAAACTAAACAAGATGTCCCGTTTTTTGTTTAGTTGAGTGTACATTGAAAACTGTGTTGGATACAGACGTTAAGTGGAAACAAAAATTTTAAACAATTAAAAAAAATTATATAAACAAGTATGTTTTTACTGGTACTAAAAACGGTTTTGCAATTTTATACATAAATTTTAAAAATATCACTTTTTTTAACTGAAACTAATACTTGATCTTAACAGTAATCAACTCGTTAAAATTATGAATAATACAACTTTTTTATGTGTTTAAATTTAGTATAAATAATTTTAATAAATATATGGACAAGTAGTTTCTCATGGTTAATAATATAAAAAAAATTTAAAGCGTATTTTAGGATAATGCAAAATTTACGTTGTGTTTGCAGCTCGGTGAATGCATTTAGGTAATCTGCTCTTGCAGTAATCTTGATATATGCTAGCCATTGCTTTTACTATGTGCAAGCGTATATAAAACCTTTACTCAATTTTAGCATTTTTTATACGAATTTATATAAATTTATTACTACGTAAATATAATCACTTTATTATAATTTAAAGACTTTGTAACTACACTAATTTTAAAAATTTTACCCGTTTTAGTTCTAATCTTCAATTTTTGTAAAAATTTAAAATTCAAATAAATACGACACAATTTAATCATAAACTAAATTACAACTGAGAAAGTTTCATCTATACCTCAACAAAAGTTTACGTCCATTTATATTCAAAAGATGTTTAGTCTTTCTTGAATAAACTTGTTGAAAGCGGAAAGGCGACTCTATTATAAATTTGTGCTATTTATTTTAAACGCAAAGCAGTAAAGTTTATAATATTTAAATTTAGAATGTTTAAAAATTATAGTTTAATAAATATTACTTTTAAAATAATCATAAAAATATTCAAATAAAAACTAAACCTCTAATTGACATACAAATAAAAATGTTAAAAACTAATTTTGTTTATTAGTAGATTGACTTAATACTTCAATTCAAAAATAAATAATTTTAATAACATTATAAGTAACTACGTATTTAATACATTTTGTTTTAATTTAATACCACTACTACGAGGTATTTCAAAGAAACGCATCAAATAAAATGTACTACTAAGTAAAAAATAATTATTTAATTCAGTGATAATTTACATGAAATTACTTTTTGAAGTCGTTGACATGCATGACATTGACGTAGGATTGGGTTTAATTCTGAATATTAACTTTGGCAGTTGGAAAAGGTTTAAATCAAATGTGTTTGGCATTGACTTCAAAAAGTAATTTTATGTAACTAAATTAAATAATTATTTTTTACTTCTAGTACATTTTATTTGATGCGTTTTCTGAAATTGGCTCTTTTTTTTTGTTAAAAAATATTCTTTCTCTTTTTAGTGATGTTAACAATAGTGCTTATAGTTACTGAAAATGCATCTTGTTTAAGAGAATTTTATGTCTATGTAAGTTTTTTATCCATCATCAGAATTTCTTTCTTTTTAATAAAAAAAAAAACATCGAAATCGGTTAGCATGGTAAAGAATGATCGTTAAACATACATAAAAAAGTGTAGATAGATTGACAACAAAATGTGTTAAGGCTGTTACGGTCGAATTTTCTTTACGTACGCCTTTGTTGTTACGGTCGAAATTTTCATTAAGTACGCCTATGTGTTTTCGACGTGAAATTGGATTCGGGTTTTGACGCCCTCTAACGATCCTTTTCTCATTAGATGTCATTTGGCAGAAAATCGTCACACGTGAATGATGTAAAATGGTCTGTAACTAGTGAATATTGATATATATCCGTTACCATCTGGGAAATAATGGAAAACCATTTATAATTAGTTAATTACCTAATTTCTTTGAGGCGTTACAGGGTAAGCTAAAGTCGTCTTTTAGTAAAAATTCGTTTGTAATTCGTATTCCTTTTGACAGCCATTTTGCGTTCCTTCATTTCGCACCTGTTACTTCCTCGATAAATGAATATCGTAAACTACGACTAAATAAGGCGTCACCTTGCCGTACTCGAGCGCTGACGTAAGGCGATTTCCACGCTACAAACTTGGGGGTCTTGCGGAGCCTTCCCGGGCAAGGAGTGCTACACGATTCGATACCAATTTACGAAGGAATAAACCTCGACAAATATTTGGATGGGACGATGCTAACTTTTTCTTTATAAGGCTTATGGTTATAACTAATTAAACCAACGTCAAGGGGTACCACAGCATAGGACAACCGGTTTATATTATTTATACTTTCTTGTATCTTAAGTAATAATTGTTGTAGATGTTGATTTCGTGAGACATTAGTTTGACACGATTTGCGATTCAAATTGCTTACAGGGTTATGTGTCGGGGAAAGTACTTTCTTCACACCTGTGGGAATTCCCGTATTTATGGTAAGTGATTTTATATGTTTTATTTCGTAGTCAACCGGGTCACTCACGAAACTTTTGCTATTAGTTCTGTAATTATCGATACTGTTGTTTACCAGCTAGGTAGTAAATTTTACTTACGTCGAGTTGTGCATGCTGTGTACTACCAACGATTGATTAACGTTAGTGCTATATTAATTTCGCACGCTTTGTTACGATAAGTTAACAGTAACGTAGTACTTTATTATTACTGTGTTTGATTGTCAATAATGCCTTATTACTAAATTATTTTGTGTACTTCGCATATTGTATGCAGACGAATTTCACTACCACCTACTCTTCGCTAGTCATGTCAATGTAACTTACGTATGTGTGGTGTGTTGCCGATACTTCGGATATTCAGTTATACTCGAACTAAAATTTATCATTATAGAGGAATTAAAGTGAAATTGTTATTAACGATTGAGTTTCTTTTTTTATTCGTTTCTTTCAGCAGTTACGAACCTAACATCTAGTTACAAGTTTCTTACCATTCTGTTGTGAGCGGACAGAAGTTACTTTAGGATAAGCTCTGGCGCCCTTAAATATCTTTTCATTATTATCTAGGAACCCTACCCTCTCACCGACTATTGTGAGTTGGCCGTGCAGGTTCGTAAAACCACAAAAGCTTGTAACAGGCTGATACGTGGTATACGTCTAAGAGTATATCTGGGGTATCTGCTTTTTTCCGTGTTTATTAAAAACCAGATGGCTGCACGAACTTTGTAACATAAATTGTGTTTGTTTCTCATTAATAAGGTTAACTTTAGTTTTAGATTGCAGTTTTTTCTTTTAACCTTCCTTGCAGATGGCTAATACAATAGAGTTAAATATTTAAACAATGGCGTATATGCTGCATAATGTGGCTAACAAAAAAATGGTACACCGTTGTCCACTTTGTTACGCTGGTTTTCGTGTAACAAAAAAATAAGCGACAGCTAACACAGTTGTTCCTGGAGAGTAAGTCGCAGGTTTTGTAAAGCTAGATTATAAATTAAATCTAAAAAGACGCCAAAACGATGAAAGACTAAATTAGGGAGGTATCGTTTAACTCTACCCGCAGCCGAAAAAGAACAAATAACACGACAGAACTGATAATACAGAATATATATTTGCTTTATCACAGAAGTAGTTAAAGAGGACGAAAACAATAGATAAGTATAGTTATATAAACGTTACAAACAATATTACATGGGTTGATATCACAGGCCAAATATAAGTTACGCCCTTGACTGAGCAACACGTCGCACTTCAAAGCGACCTAATTGGTCTAACTTTTACATTTAACAAAGGAAAGACTTTACTTTAAGTTAAATTACAAGAATACGAAAATCAAAAGCGCGCCAAATAAGTGGGTAACACACACAAAAAAGTTTTAACAATAATTATGATTACAGCCTAGTAAGTACGTATGGCCATTCTAACAATCGACAATGCCAACAAAGTAGTATCCGTATAAATAGAAAATGCAATATTTACAGTTGTGTATTATCCAGTAAGGGATTAGCTAATTCCATACCAGTATGATCTAAAACGTAATACAAAATTTAACACAAAAACGTACATACGAAGTTATCACAAGTAAATCCTGTCTTTAATTCATACGATAATTGAAGTAAATGAATGCGCCGAGTTTTTCTCTAATTAACTTTGCATTTGTGAAGTTATTTCTTTCAATAAAATGGTATTCATCTCCTGGATTTCAGCGAAGTGACGTCATGGAAACTTTCCAAAAATTATAGGTGTTTTATCAGCGCTACCGATAAGGTTCACAGATAGAAGGATGGCGACCTTCTAAAAAATTAATTTAAACCATCAATACAAAGAAAATTTAACAATTTACTTTGAATCAGCTTTCAATCAAAAATACATAAAATTCGACCACATATTCACGTAGAATTGCGTGAAACAACTTAATTTTTTAAACCATTAAACGTTTGACAGTTGTTCACAAAA
This sequence comes from Aquatica leii, assembly GCA_035610365.1. Lineage (NCBI taxonomy): Eukaryota > Metazoa > Arthropoda > Insecta > Coleoptera > Lampyridae > Aquatica > Aquatica leii. The sequence continues at coordinate 103,225,925 of CM069436.1, read as the reverse complement.
AGTGGGCGTGTCCAGGACAAATTTTCTACTCGAAAAATTTATTTACCAATTTTTTAACATAACTTTACCCATGATTTTCCGGAAATGGTCCAAATAGATCTATGGCCAACACTTCAAATCTTTACACTTACACTGGCGTTTGTATTCAGCCAGCACGTTTATAATTTGTTACTTTATATCTTTGACATTCAACGCACTATGTATAAAAACAAATATTTTCTATTAATTGTGGTAATCTGTTAAAATTTATTTTTCATAAGTTGACACGAATACCATACCTTACTACTTGTAATAATTTTAACAAATAATTACAAAAAATTGTTTTGCATACATTAGTTATGACAACATATATATCTAGGTCGTACGTATTTACCTTTGACACCAACACAAATTAATATATAAAAAAAAGATTGGTACTTACAGTTATCCAGACATGCGATTAGCTAATAGCATATTTAAACCATTCTCTAAAATTGCTGAAATAGATATATAATGGTATAAGTAAATTGCTCGTAAATCATCCACTATTATTATAAAGAGAATGCCTTAAGCTTCGAAATGACTGTCGCAATTAACATCGGAGGTGTGTCACTGAGTCTTTGAGATTTATCGTCCATTTTACAAATATCCCATTAAGTTAACCCTAAATTAGCTCTTTAAACTGGCGTTTATATTCAATGATTGCATCCATATATGCTCCAAGTTATTGATTCGAAAAGAAGTAATTAAGAAAAAAATCTAACATGTACGTACGGTCAACAATTGACATAACCAACAAAGTGCTAATTGTAAAATTAGAAATTGTAATACTCACAGTTAGGTTTTCTCTAGTAGGGGATTAGCTAATTCCGTACATGTATTACCTAAAACGTAATATTAAATTTAACACAAAACGTACAAACAGCGTTAACACAAGTAAATTTTAAAGCATACAATCATTTGCGATAGCAAATGCGCAACGTTTTTCTTCGACTTAGTGTAGCAATTATTAGTAACCTTTTACCAAAAAAAATCGCAACTTTAAAGGTTTCCAACCCCTTTACGGTGTGTTAACTTATGATAACGTGACATCATGGAAACTTTTCACCAAATATGCCATATGTTTATCTTAATCGATAAAAGAAACGTGTGGGGGTATGGAAATCTGCTATAGACAATTAAATAAAAATCAAATAAAACCTCCAATACACTAATATTACTTACACTAAATAGACTTTTGCGTAGATAGACACAAAATTAATTTGCATACCACGTGGAATTGCGTAAAATGACTTAATGGCAAAAGATTTGTTGGGCGTAGAGGTTTGCCTTGCACAAGACGTTACCGGAAAGTGAATAAAAAACACTTATAAAATTTGACATCGCCAACAAAAGGTCGGCGTGTCGAAGACATTTTTTATACTCAAAAAGTTTTAACTTACCAACTTTGTGACATAACAAATTTTTTCCCAGCAACATAAAAACCTGCGAAGAAGACACTAGCTAAAGCCAACAATAAAAATTTAGGCATACGTCAATGATATAACTCTGAAATTCAAAGCCAACCCAAATACAATAATACCCAACCCAAGAAAAAACGCAAATGAAAAGAGGTTTACACAATTTCCTAAGCATCACCAACCAGATGTGCGCAAAAGTTGCAAGAAACGCAATGATACTCTAAAAAACCAAAAATCCCAACCAACAGAAGAGAAGTATCAGAACAGGTACTCTGAAAATTGACATCAGTTGTTACGCTATAAAACAAGAGAACAACGCAGTTCTATAGACCTCACTGACGGACAATACTCAGCAAACCAAGAAAACGAAAGAAGTATAAGAAAGAAAGAAGTTTAGAAGACGGTCAAAGACAAAGAAACCCTAACCCACAAATACAAATCCAACCCTAAACATAAGTTCCTAAAGCTAATTAAATCAAAAAAGTAAAAAAAGGAAAATTAAGTATCTAGCAGATATTAAATGGTGATACGGATTTAGAAAAAAAAGTGAAAAAGGAAAAGTAAGATAGTTGTGCCCAAAAAGTCGTCAACAAACAATAAAAGATTTTTCTACCAAAAAAAAAAACCAAAGATCTAAGCAAAGAAAACCAAACGAAGAAATCTAAAGCAAAAAAAATATTCTGATTAAAAGTCGACATAAGTCGGACTACCTAAAAAGCAGAGAAAAAAATCAGTAATCCAAGTCGCAACAATAAAGTTTGGAAAAGCTAAACACCACAGTGTACCAATACAAGAAAAATCCAAATTGCGTAATTAAAAACAAAACTAAAAGAAAGAAAGGAAAATAAGCAAAAATAAATTTAAAAAAATAAGAAGCTTCACTTGCTAACGTCGTGAGTCAATGCTCGTCGTGTTGGCATGTTACATCGGAATGTAAATGCCGAAGAACGGATTAGAATATTCCAAGGACAAAAAAACCCAAAGAAGAGAAATATCTTAACGGTGACTGACAACATCAAAAATTCCGAATAAGCGGTTTTAGGCTTCAAACCAAAAATCACTAAACAAAAATCCAATAAACCCAATACAGCAAGAAAAGTAACTGAGAAAGAAAAGAACCACAGTTGCAGTGAACACTAAAAAGAAAAGTGGTTAAAAAAAAGAAAGAAAGTGTTCAAGCAACAAACCAAAATAAAATAAAAAAAGGAAAAGAGATAATTGTCCTAAAAGCAAACCTTAAAAAACAAAAAAAAAAAATGTAGTCTGTCCTGAAGTAAAATGGAGAAGAAAGCCAGAAACTTAATCAAAAAAAGAATATCGGTGACAGCAACATGAGTGAAAACAAATAGATAGCATCCGAACGACAACAAACAAGATACCAATAGCGTATTCAAAGAATGGAATTACCAAAACCAAACGAAAAGAACTAAAAAACTACCAATGATCGAAAGTGAAAAACCCAAAATGTCAACTAGCGCTTACGACGCTTGCGACGCTGATGAAAAAGAAAAAAACGATAAGAAGCAGGAAACAGCAAAGATTAAACAGAAGTAACTGATGAAGTGGATGGAAGAGTAGTGGCTTTTACATCAGGAAAAACAGCACGATCCCTATGTAGAAGTGTAGATCTTGTAACGATACCAGTGTTAAAAAGCTTTGTCTTACTTGGCAAAACGGCAAGTTTAGGTCTCATATGAGTTCAGTAAAAGTAAACGCGAAGAGCTTTTAAAGTGCTTCTAACACTGTAGTGGTGATTCTGAATAAATTACTTGCACTGGTCTGATAGTACAACTAACTTTCAAACGCAAGGATCAGAAGAGGAAATGGGTACCCGTTTATATAAACGATTCTTCACAACACACCAACGAGAGAAACGACGAGAAGCAGTAACTTTAGATGTCATATCTACATAGCAAGGATCAGTTGTAGGCCTAATAATCCTAGAAACTGAAGCATTAAAAGAGCAAGTAGCAGGAATAACAGAAAAAACGAAAATAGAAATCTTACTAGCAAAGACTACAGATGACTCTTGTCATCAATCTCTGTTTTTGAAAAGTTGAAAAAATCTCGAGAGCTGATGTTCGACTCCAAACGCTTGCTTAAGGATATATGATTCCACGGCGCGTTACTAATTAAAGTTTTACGGTAGCTGTTTGCTTATAGCTCCTCCAGTTACATAAAGTTCTTGACAATGGTTCTTTTCTTTGAATTGTTAAATCTTTGAGCCGGGCTTACCCAACCACAAAAAGATCAAAAACTTTAAACAAGGGCCTTTATGTAACCACTAGAAAATTGGATTCATTAGTGCTAATGCTCGGGCCAGGAGTATACCTAACCTCGGGAGAATTAACACCTCCAACAGGAACAAACAGATACACGACTTTACAAGTTTTACACTTACTCTGAATGATGTTCATGGCGGTGACGATGATTTTACTGAATGAGTGATGAACGAAATGAAACAAGTCCAGGTGAATCGCAGCGTAGTTGGAGTTAATTAATCAACAGGTCGTTCAAGTAGTCCAGGTAATAGCGGTTGTCGAAAAAACACAAAAGTAACAATCAGGTTCGGTTTAGCAAAGGTTTCTCGGAGAGGAGTTTCTGGAAACGGATCTCGGAGGAGAAGGCTAAGTAAGGTAAGTTCTTTCTAAGCTCGCGTGGCCGTTTTTATACACCACGTTGGCTTCGCTTGGCTGCCTTTGTAGCGGGGATCACCGTGCGCATCGTTCCGGATTTGGTGGGGACCTACGATAGGGTGAAAGTCCACGCGCAATTTTCAAATAATTATTGTCAATTTCCTAAAAATTGCATTTCTGGATTCGTATCGTTACATAATTAAGCGATATCTGTGATCTCAATCAATGCTAAATGAAGTTGATAGAACGGCGTTAGATTCCGACGAATGACCTTGAGCTGCATTTGCTCTGAAACCGGCTCTGCTAGCTGAAGAAAGAGGTATCGCGTGGTGGTAACATAAGCACCATCACCATCAGACGATCGTCGTAGTCTAAAGGCAAAACTTTGATTTTAACAAAGCAGCCACATAATTTCACAAACGTAACAAACTTTGATTCGTCCTAAAAACAAAAAGAACATTGCTAGACGAAACTTCAAAAGCGGAGATAAAACAGTTGATGCTATGAAACACCTCGAAACAAAGACAACTCGTCAATACGAATAAGAAATTCTATAAGTAAAGAAGCATCTTTGTCAGAAAACCTTACATTCCAAATTCCTAAGTTCGTTTCTAAAGAAGTAAGAAGTGGTAGCTCTTCATCTGAAGAATACATAGCTAACACGCTAAAATCACAATAAAACCTAAAACAAGAGACTAAGCAAAGCAGTAAATTAAAACAGACATCTGCTAAGTACAAGTAGTATCACTAACAACTAATACAATAAGCAGAAAGGGTTAACCGACGTGGTCAAGTTAATCCAAAATCAAAAGTGAAGTCCGACAGCCGTGTTTGACCAGAAATCCAATTAAAAAAAAATAAATTACTAATATAAAGTCAAACGAAACCACTAAAATCAAAGTAAAAGTTAGTGAAGTAACTCCGACATCAAGTCTTGCAGGAATACCTAAAGAAACGAAGTAAAACTTTGAGTAAATTAAACCCACTAAAAACAAAGAAAAGATAAAAGAATTAATAAAACTAGAAGGAATTATAGTCGCACACAAAAATCGAGCTTAGACAGTTGGGAGTCAAATTTGTAACGTTGGTTTTCGTGTTACCAAAAAAATAAGCAACGGCTAGAGTTGTCCCGGAGAGAAAGTCGCAGGCTTTGTGATAATAAATCATAAATTAAATCTAAAAAGGCGCCAAAACGATGAAAGATTAAATTAGGGAGATATCGTTTAACTCTACACGTAGCTGAAAAAAAATAATTAACACGACAGAAGTAATACAGCAGAGTATATATTTATTTTATCACAGACAATAATTCTAAAAAAGACGAAGAAGGTGCATAAATATAATTACATAAATTTTCCAAATGCTAATACAAAGTTCAAGCAAAATATAAGTTGCGCCCTGTACTGAGCAACACGTTGTAGAGTAAACCGACCTAGTCGGTATAAACTTTTATATTTAAAGAAGGAATGACTTTATATTTGTAAATTTAAAATCAGAACAGTATATAACAAAAAAAAATTAAGACTTAGAGGCTCAACGCGCACACTGCATATGACTTTGTGCCGCACAAAAGGATCTTACAATTAATTGTGTTAACCTAACATGTGCGTACGGTCAACAAGCGACATGACCAACGAAGTACTAATCACAAAATTAAAAATTGTAATACTTACAGTTAGGTTATATCCAGTAGGGGATTAGCTAATTCCGTACCTGTATTACCGAAAACCTAATATTAAATCTAATACAAAACATACATACGGCGTTAACACAAGTACATTTTGTTTTCAAAGCATACAATCATTTGAGATAACGAATGCGTAGCGTTTCCTCTCGACTTAGTGTAGCAATTGTTAGTGGTTTTTCCTTCTAGAATAAACCGCAACTTTAAAGGTTTCCAACCCCTTAACGGTGTGAACAGTTAAATTATTATAACGTGACTTTATGGAGATTTTTCCCCAAATACGTGTGGGAGGTATAGAAATGCGCTATAGACAATTAAAAAAAAATTAAATTTAACCTTCAATACACAAATATTACTCACCCAAATAGACTTTCGTTTAGATAGACACAAAATTAATTTGCATATTCACGTGGAATTGCGTGAAATAAGTTAATGCTTGTTGGGCGTAGCGGTCTGCGTTGCACAAGACGTTACCGGAAAGTGAATAAAACGCGTTTATAAAATTTAACATCGCCAACGAAAGGTGGGCGTGTCGAGGACAATTTTTATACTCTAAAAATTTTAACCTACCAACTTTTTAACATAAATTACAGACATTTAAATATTTTTCTTTAAGATAACTGTTTTATTAATTTTAAACGATTTTTAATAAAATATTTGAGAAAATTCAAACGTTCTATTTTGCATGCCATTTTTGTAAAAAATTATGAACTTTTTAATTTTTTTTTTTCATTAAATTCGACAAGATCTGGTATGTTTAAAAAAAGTACCAGCTAGCAAATTTAAAAACATTAAAAACAAGAACTTTCTTTTATACGATTCGAAGATTATTTAAAATGTTTTATTGACGTGTTAACTAATTTACTAGGTTCTAGAACTGTTGTTCGTGTAGTCTAAAAAAAAGTTCAAGATTGAAGTTGTGCAGAATGAAGTAAACTGTCTCATCGCATTTTTAAAATTACAACTTGTGCTGGAATTTTGGGAGATATAATGAATTTCGTTATTGACCATAACGATTGCAATTAAAAATGGACGTGTTTTTACCTAATTTTAAATTTAGAATTTTGAAATGCCTCTAAGCGAAATGCTTTATTTAAAATTTGTATTTGTTGAGTTTAATAGTTACATTATTTAGTTGGTAATAAATTTGAAAATTGAATCCAGGAATGTGTGTTAAACCAGCCAAACAAGTAAATCATGTATTATGTTATTATATAATATTGTTAAAATTAATTTTACGGTTTTATTTGTATTCAACAAAAAGAAAACATTAACAGCCATTAATTGACCTAATAAAACGCTAATTGTACGTAATTACGACTGATTATCAATCAAAGCATTTATTCACTTAATACATAAACGTGTTTTACATTGATTTCGTGAGCTTAAAAAATTTTAAAATTAGTTGTTAAATAAATTGAATTTGTTAAACGTGTTGTAAATCGCTGATAGAACATAAGAGATGTCCAATTCGTACGATCCCTAGAATAGAGGTCGTAACGGGAACGAAAATAAATAGAAGCTGATCGGACAAGAAAAATGAAACTATATCAACCTCTTGTCTTAGAACTCACCTTTACAAATTGACTTCATATAACTTTGATTAAGTTTCGGCGCTCTATCTAAAGGTTAGATAACTTATTCTCTCTCTTACACATACATTTCCAAATTAGGGTAGCATTAAATTCGCCCGCTTACTAATCTACGTACATGTATTTTGGGGGTTGTTTCTACTGCATTATGTGGCGTTTCCACGTCTTCTGAAAGGATTAATTCCTTTAAATTACGCCAATCCTATTTAAACTTTAAACAACGTTACGACATACGGTATTTAGCTGATATGCGGTTTTCCTTAACAGGATTACTATTCATTCAATAGTTAGTTACACGGTAAGTGCAAGTGGTTTTTAACTACGGACAAATTGTCCAGTAATCTACCATTTTAAGTCTTTGCAAAGCATGAACGTTTAAGAAATACTACAAAATAATAAAATGCTTTGCTAAAAACAAGACATTTTTGTTCGTTACATTTATTTAATTTAGAACAATATTCTAACAATTATTATAAACGTTATTTTAGTAAAAAAATTATACAAATTAATTATGAACATTTGTGTACGTATAACAAAAGACAACAAACAAAATCCAAATTTATTTGTATTGAACAATATGTGAACCAACAGCTACTTTTACAATACAAACAAAAACATTTTAACTATTACAAATAAATGTAAATAAAATTAAATCGTATTTTTGCTTAAACAATACTGTAAAGTTTGTAAACATTAATGTTTTTTAACTCAATGTTTAAGAATAAAACAAATTAATAACGTTCCACAAAAAATTGTTTTTGATATATGTAATAAACAAAATTGAATCATAACTTAATTCTCGTTTTAGTCATAAGTTATTTAAAACTTTTTGAGTAAACGACAAATACGATAAATAACGTTTGTAACAAGCGTGGTAATTACATTAGGTATTATTATAAGTTCAAATTAAGTTTAGTACAACTTTGTTTCGAATTTGTGTCTCAAAGTATTAGTTTTGATTTGTTAATCAAAACGAAAATTTGCAACTATTCAGTTAAATTAAAATAATCAGTAAAATTAAACTAACAAGTAATTTTTAATAAACAATTATTTTTCTTATTAACCCTTTCATGCATAATTTAAAAACAAATCTAAATTTTACATAAAAATATGTTTTTAGGTTTAAAACGCTTAATTATAAAGTTATAAGTAAATTTGTTTAAAAAAAATTATTTTTTTTTGATATTTTTAAAAAATATATAGCTGTCTATTATAGTGGACACCATGCATTAATATAATAATAATAATATAAAAAATCTTAAGTGGTTTAATTTGCCCCTCCTAGTGAAGAATATTCTTAACCTATTCATTACCATGCATTAAATGTGAAAATTATTAATTTTTATTTTCGTGAAAATATTTAAAACTATCAGGGTATAGTGGTTCATTACATTTTGTGCAAATATATTTGGTTTTCTTTTTACAGATGTCTGAATAGCATCTTCTACATTTTTTTGCATCAGTCAATTTTGGCCAATGGCCAAATCCATCTTGTCTTACTTTCAGAGGTACACGACGAACTGGTAAACGTTTTTTCTTTAAAATTCCAGGGAGTGTTGCTGAGCGAGATGGAAACATATTGTAATGTTTTAGTACAGTAAATTAGGCAACCCATTTTACTAAGTTTAAAAAAAAATTGTTATAATTTTTTTTTTCTCTAAAGAATTTGATTATTTTATTTTTTGGATACATCATCGATTAAGTTGAAACAAAAGAAATAGAAGTTTCGGTATACGTTTTATATCAGATTATAGTTTATCAATTATTTTATTTCTGTATTTAGTTTTCTTCATTTTATGTTCATGTTGATCTAAAATTATTGCAAATATTGCAACTTTGGGTTGTTATTTAAAGAATGATAACTACTTACTTTTGAGATTTTGTTTATTTGCTTACTTACATTAATTTATTATGAACATGTCATTTTATTATTTATTTCATTGTGAATAAATTGATGTTGGATACGGCAAATTTGAAATTATACCTGTAACACGACAAATAATATATTTGTATCGTAAAGTTTAGGTTAGGATTAGGTTTTGTATTGAAATTTGATTTATTTCATGTATAAAATTATAGTTTATAAATTTTAGGTCATTAATGTTATAATGCAAAAGGACTTTAAGTAAACATGTGACCCTCAGGGTTATTTAAAAAATACCTCCACGTGGCTGGTGCTTGTCTTGTCTGATTTTGTCTTGTGCTGTTGTCGTTCTTTCCGTCTGCTAAATAGATTGAGTTATGTGACTTACCTGCATAGGGACGATGAATTTACACAAATTGAACAAACTGTGACAAGTAAATCACCACAATTATTGTAATCGAAGAAACATTCAAGGGCATCCATCTGTAAATGACTTTAATGTGATTGTTCGGTATGCGCGCGCCGCGACTTACATAACATTATTTCAGTGATCATAAAAAGTTTTTATTATGTAATGGGGTAATTTTAATTTTAGGTTTAAGTAAATTCCTTTTTTATGAATAAATAAATAAGTCGTTACTGTATTTCGAGTTCAATTATTTATGTGACACATGAAAAAGTATAGCCAGTATCAAGGTGAGTATGTTGTTAAATAACAAACAATTGAAATTAAATTTGTTTCTATAAATGGGAAAACTTTATATTTTTTTTTATTCGCGTATAAATACAAATTTTCTGATTGTGTAATAAATGTTTCTTTTGTTTAAAATAGTTAATAATTATTCAAAATTTATTTTGAATCCTTTAACGCCCATTAACAATTAAGTTTAAATAACACCGCATATATTAAATGGCGCCCAACGTGGGGCTCAGCCAAAGTGCTGGTAGGAATTTGTTTGTTGATAGGAGATAATAGAATTGGTTAAACATAAATAGATTAAAATAAAATCAGTGCATGATAGAATTGAAGCAATTAATTAAAAAGCATTAATAAAAATGGTATGGATTAAGGATTGATTTTAAAATGGGACAGGATTTATTTGATATATCAATAATCATTTTATGTATGTGTTTTCTTGAAATTGTATGCTTTGTTTATTTAGATTTAATGCTAATTTGCAAAAAATTCTATAATATTTTTGATTGGCTTTAAAAGAGAGTTTATTAAATTATTATTAAAATTATTAAAATTAAAATTGGAAACACGTAATAGGAAAATATTTAGTTGCTTAGAAGAAAGACAAGAAAAAAGTGAAAATACACAAACAATAGAGGAAGACGCTGAGAAGTTAATGGAAATGGAAGAACAGAAAAAGGAAACAAAGAAAAAAATTGAAATAAAAAGTTACTTCGAAGCGATGATTCAATGAATAAAAAAAAAGATAAAAAGTAAAAAAAACAAGATAAAAAGGAAATGCAAGAGATGATTAAACAAATAATGGAAGAACATGACAAAAAATTTCAAGAATTTAAAGAGGAAAATAATTGCAAAATTAGAGTAGTTGATGACAAGGTAGAGGAAAAAAAGGTTGAAAGGTCGTTGAATAGAGTTGAACAGATGGATATAAATATTAGAAGAAATGATAAGCAATTTGAAAAGATATTTATGGAATTTGATCAAAGAATCGTGGAACAAAATGAGAAAATAAAAGGAAATAACGTTGAAATAATGGAAATAAAAGATAAAATTAGAAAAAATAGTCAAAAAAAATTTCAAGGGACGACGAAGTTACCAGAAATAAATAATATTAACAAGGAAGTGAAGAAGAAAGAAATTAACGACATGAGTAAGGAGTTGATTATGAATATAGAAATGATGTGCCAGAATATTCATCAAATTTTATGGTGATTCACGAGTCAATCCAAATATGTTTGTGAAAAACTTGGAACAAGAAATAGAAAAAATAAAGGATATCAATAGGGTCAAAGGAATAATAAGAAAAACGATGAACAAAGAAGCGGAGATATGGTTTTCGATGATAGAACAAGACATTCAGTCATTTGAAGAATTTAAATTTGCTTTTTTAAATAGATATTGGGGTAGAATTGAACAGAGTAAAGTCAGGAGGATGATCATGCACGGAAGGTATAAGGGATACGAGAGGTCAAGGGAATGTTATGCGACGAAAATAATTAGTCAGGTTAAGCAATTGTCTCCACCCATGGAAGAAGAGAAAATAACTTATTGTATAGGGGAACATTTCGAGGAAGATATCAATAGAAGAATTGGGTTGGAAAACATAAGAACGATTAAAGAACTAATGGTGTTATTAAAACATTTAGATCAAACAGTTAAATTTATTAAAAATGGATATGTTCAATACGGTAGTTACAGTGATGGATGGAAAAAGTATGATCCTCAACGGCAGGAGCCATTTAGAAATAATTATCGACCAGAGCAAGATAATGGGAGGAGAAATAACAGTTATAAAGACAGAGACGGAAGTACATGATGAAAACAATAAAAAAGAGTGGGAACAAAGTGAAAAGGATGATAAGTATAAAAGAAAAATGTACCAGAATTATAATATCAATAGAGGCCGTGGAACATTTCGAGGAAGAGGTGCGTTATCGGCAGGTCGAGAGAGAAAGTATGAAAGACACATAAATAATGTCAATGTAGAGATTAAAGAAGGAAATGAGGAGTTGAGTGCCGAGTCGGATCAGGAGAAAATAAATATAGATATTTCGAAATATGAAGAAAAAGGGACTAGACGCAGCAGAGTAGAGAGAAATCAGGATTTTTGTCAGAGGACAAACCAAGAGAAGTAAATACCTACGTACTCCCGAGAGATTTTATTGAGATATATAATAATCAAAGTACTTTAGAAGAAATAGTTTATTTACCAAAAATTAATATTAAGTTTGCTAATTTGAATTTAAAGGTTTTGTTAGATACTGGAGCAAAGGTTTCATTGATTAGCTACGATTGGATACAACGGCATACAGATTATTTTAAAAATAAATTGATAAATGTTAAGAATGTCAATTTAATTACCGCTAATAAGAAGAAAATTTCTATCGTAAGTGCAATGGTAACGGATAATATTAAAGTGGGAAATAGCGAAATTGAGCATGGTTTGTTAGTTATGAAAAATATGAACTTTGAGAGACTACTAGGAATGAATGTGTTAGGCAAGTTAAAAATGAAATTAGATCTAAAGGATGGCAAAATTTATGTGGATAATGAGGAAGTTAAGTGGGAACGGGCTGAAGAAGATGAAGTTTATGAAGAAACTGTAAAAAGACGTAAACAAGTTGAGTTTAAAAAATAAAATAAAGGCAGAAATAGGTTATAAATGTCCTGAAGAATGTCAGGAAGAAATTGAGATATTTTTGGAAGAAAGAAAAAAATTATTTAAAGATTTATTAAGAAATATGAACATAAACTTCATACGTTTGATGAAAAGTCGTTTAAAACTCGTACTTACCCAATACCACAGATCCTCAAGGAGAAAGTTTTGAAGGAAATAGATGAAATGTTAAAGAAAGGGATAATTGAAAAAGCTAGTACCCCATTTATTAACCAATTAATTGTAGTGCCAAAGAAAGATAGTACCATTAGATTATGTTTAGATGCAAGAAGAATAAATTCAATCACAAAACCTCAACATGAAACCCCAGAAAATATAAATGCACTTATGAGTAAAATAGGGAAGGGAACAATTTTTAGCAAACTAGATTTACGTAATTCATTTTGGTTAATTTCATTACATGAAGACTCTCGGAAGTATACTGGTTTTAGTATAGACGGGCATATTTATCAATTTAAGGTTGTGCCATTTGGTTTGTCCACGTCGGCCGCTGCATTGGTCAAAGTAATGCAGTCAATTTTGGATAGATATTCTGATTTTTGTATGCACTACATCGACAATAATTTACATACGAATAATTTTGCAAGCGTTAGAAGAAGCAGGGATGAAACTGAATAAAGAAAAATGTGAATTTCTACAAAAGGAAACAAAATTTTTAGGTTTGTGCATAAATTCAGAAGGAGTAAAAGCAGATGAAGGAAGACTGGAGGAAATAAAAGGATATGAAAGACCAAAGAATATCAGAATGTTACGAGCATTTTTAGGATTACTGAATTACTATAAGAAATTTATGCCGGATCATAGTAATAAAATTTATGGTTTGTTAGAGTTATTAAGAAAGGAAAAAAAATGGAAATGGGAACAGAAACATGAAGTAGTATTTGAAGAAATAAAGAGAAGTTTTTATGGAGAATTAAAATTGGTTCATCCAGATTTTGGTGAATCTTTTACGTTAGTTACAGATGCATCAGATCATGCAATAGGGGGAGTGTTGACCCAGATCAAGAATGGGGTAGAACAGCCAATTTACTTTGTTTCTAGAACTCTAAAGAATGCGGAATTAAAATATACAGTGACAGAAAAGGAAATGTTGGCGGTAGTATATGCAGTGAACAAGTTAAGATTCTACTTACATGGAAGACCATTTATTATAAAGACTGATCATTCAGCACTAACATTCATGATGAAGACTAAATTTAATAACAACAGAATCTATCGATGGGTATTGGTTTTACAAGAATACCAATTTAAAATCATACATATTTCGGGAAAAGAGAATTTAGTGGCAGACATTATTAGCAGAAAATATCAACCAGAAAAGGGATATTCACAGGATAAAATGATTGCTATTAATCGGTTGATTGACAATGACTTGTATGCAGCTGATAATGTGTTAGAATCGCAAGCGACCGATGAATTCAATGAAGTAACGAGACAGTTGGATGATATAAAGGATGTTTTTGGAAAGCTGGATTTATTGTTAAAAGAATAGAAGACTTAGAAGTATATGTGATAGAACAGGAATTATTGAAGAAATTCATTATAGATTTACACATCAGATACGGACATATAGAAATTAGGAAGACATGGTGTTTAATGAAGGAAAGTTTTTATGGGAAGAACGATTATGTTATAACTAAAAAAGTAATTAATAGGTGTCAGAAATGTTGTTTGGCAAATAATAGGAATCACACGAACAACAACATTGTTAAAAGTATAAGAGTGTCCAAACCTGGTGAATTAATAGCCATAGATTATCTAAGCAATTTAGTACCAACAACTGATCGTTTTACTAATATTTTGGTTACATACGACATATTTTCAAAATTTACTATATTATTTCTTACAACAAAATGTACAACCGATGAAACAATACGTTATATGGAGCAGTTAATTAGTGTGGATGGGAAGCCAAAAGGAATTTTAGCTGATAATGCTACTTACTTTAATAATGCAACATTTAAAGAGCATTTTGAGGAGCAAGGTATAAAAGTTAAGTTTTGTTCTATACGTCACCCGCAAGGAAACCCTGCAGAAAGGAATATCCAAGAGGTAATAAAATATTTAATAATTTTAGTGAGCAAAAATCATCGACTATGGAAAAATAATTTAGAAGAAGTAGAAAATTACATAAACTGGACACCAAACATTAGAACTGGACATTTATTTAAGGAAGAAAATTGAACCACCAAGACCGTGGGAATGTGAAGAGAAAGATTACTACCAAAGTTTAGAAAAAGCTAGAATACGTGTAGAAAGAAGTTTAACAAGATATGAAGATATGGTAAATAGAAAAATTAAAAAAAGAGTAATATTTGAAATAGGAGATTTAGTTATTATGAAGAATTTAAGAGTGGGAAGAAGAGATAAATTTATGTGTGCAAAACTACAAAATCCATATGTGGGATCTTATAGAGTTGAGAGAATTATAAACAAAACTACATATGAGTTAGTGAATCCAGAGGATGGTAGCATTAGAGGAAAATTTCACATGAATCTTTTGTATCCCTATGTAAGCCAGGAATAAAATATGCGCTGAGTAATAAGATTAATCAAATAATAGATTAAATTTAAGATGTAGCACAGAAATACATGTACATAAAATAATATTCAGTTTATTTCAAGTTTAGAGTAGTTTTGGTCATAAAGAAAAAATAGTTAAAAGATAAGTAAGGAAAAGGAGGAGAGGATAGATAGGTTCATAATAATAATAAAAAAAGAAGCAAAGTTATTTAGGAATAAGTATAGGTGTAGTTAGAAAATAGTTTATGAGTAACCATATTGGTTAAAACTCAAAAGAAATATAAATAAGACATATTTATTTTTTTCCCTTTAAAGAAGGGGTAAAGATGTAAAGTTTTAGTACAGTAAATTAGGCAACTCATTTTACTAAGTTTAAAAAATTTTTGTTATAATTTTTTTTTTCTCTAAAAAATTTGATTATTTTATTATGAACATGTCATTTTATTGGTTATTTCATTGTGAATTGATGTTGGTTACGTCAAATTTGAAATTATACCTGTAACACGACAAATAATATATTTGTATCGTAAAGTTTAGGTTAGGATTAGGTTTTGTATTGAAATTTGATTTATTTTATGTATAAAATTATAGTTTATAAATTTTAGGTTATTAGTGTTATAATGCAAAAGGACTTTATAAGATAAATATTTAGAGAATAAGAAATGCCGGACATAAGTGTCGCTTCAAGCCATAACTGAATTAATACTAACCCGAAAGACAATATGCAAGTACCGTTGTGATCAGGAGAAAATAAGAATCCCAATGAAATATTTATTTCCAACAGGCTAATTTTTATAAACATTCAGCCACGTGCTAAAAAAGAATATACAGGGAAATTTAAATATTACCAAAAATAAGTTGGTTCACCTGACAAAAAAACCACCCGCTAAACTGTAAATTTTGAAAAATTTTAGGGTGGAAGTGAACATGTGACTCTCAGGGTATTTAAGAAATGCCTCCCCGTGGCTGGGGGCTTGTCTTGTCTGATTTGATCTTGTGCTGTCGTCGTTCTTTCCGTCTGCTAAATAGATTGAGTTATCGCATTTAAAAACAAAAATGAAGTAGTGCGTCATAAATCAAACCTACAAAAAGAAAATATTTCAATAAAGAAATTATGTGACTTACCTGCATAGGGACGATGAATTTACACAAATTGAACAAACTGTGACAAGTGAATCACCGCAATTATTGTAATCGAAGAAACATTCAAGGGCATCTATCTGTAAATGACTAATGTGATTGTTCGGTATGCGCGCGCCGCGACTTACATAACATTATTTTAGTAATCATAAAAAGTTTTTATTATGTAATGGGGTAATTTTAATTTTCGGTTTAAGTAAATTCCTTTTTTTATGAATAAATAAATAAGTCGTTACTGCATTTCGAGTTCAATTATTTATTTGAAAATAGCCAGTATCAGGGTGAGTATGTTTTATTGTTTTTAAATAACAATTGAAATTAAATTTGTTTCTATAAATGGGAAAACTTTATATTTATATATTTTTTTATTTGAGTATAACAACAAATTCACTGATTGTGTAATAAATGTTTCTTTTGTTTAAAATAGATAATAAGAACGATGATACAGACTATAAAGTTACATTATTTTTAATTTTACAATTCAACGATATAACAAGTTTTAATTTAAATAAAATTTTTGGGAAGGTACAAATTTGTTGAAATGTCCTAAAGGATCGATATTTTTTTTCCACAAATATTAAATCATAAGCACTATTGCACTTGCAATGCGTCCATTGTATTTTGTAATAGATGTACTTTTAAGATTTGAGAATTCAGTTGTTTTGATAAAGGAACAACGCCTTGGCATGTTTGAGGAATTTGCATCAGTATTACAGGCGTCGTGCCGGTTTAAAATTCTTTGTAGGTGCATTTATTGTAAACTAAGTAAAACGTACTTTTTGGTACATACTTAGAATTAAGAATTTGGAACTTTCCCACAAGTTGTTATTTTACGAATTATTTTATTATTTGTATATACTTTTATTAGATCATAGAAATGTGATGAGTTTATATTCGATGAACCCAAAAAAATATAAAATTAATTCATATAAGGTAATGTTGCTAAAATTGGTAACAGCGTCATTCAACCCTTTAGGAATTGATGAAAATTAATATTTTATTAGTACTTATCTACCTATATCGTTTCTATCTATATGTGACAAAAAATATGTTTTATTTCAAATTTAGAATGTCGTTTGTTTAAATACAAATTTACTGTAACCTTTCTTCTTCTGGAAAATTAAATCTGTTTTATTGTACACCTTAATAATAAAATGATTTTTTGACAATTTATTTCAATTAAATTACATTTTAGTCACATTTCAAATAGTTTGATTTGGTTTAAGTAAATATTTCGTTTAAGATGGTTATAGTGGTTACTTCTTAGTTCTAATTTTATTTTTCAAATAAACATCATTTTGCCAAAGTCAAAAAAACTTTTTTTCAAAGAACTTTATTTATTTTCACGTATACATACAATAATTTTTTTGGGAATACAAATGTTTTTTTTATATGTGGGATAAATAAAAAAAGATAAATAATCGTTCGTAATAAGAAAAAACTGCAAGTCTTGCAAGATAGTCTTGTTTTTGCAGATATCTTGCAGAACTATTCTTGCATCCAGTCTTACCTTGAGTCTTGGTCTTGGTCTTGTTAATGGCGTTGTTATCTTGCTCTTGGTCTTGGTCTTTTAAATCTTGCGAGACCAAGACAAGACTGCAAGACCAAGACCGATTTTGGTCATCACTAGCGTAATGTTCATTTATTTCTCGTACTTAAACAACAACCAGTTAAAGAAGTTGTTATTGGAGATAACTTAAGTTAGTTAGTAAGTTAGTCCAAATGTGTTAAGATTATGCCAGGAACATAATATCGCATTTGTACGTTTGCCACCAAACTCTACACATTTGACAAAATCCTAATCGCACTACTGTTGATACTGCCTCAATAGGAGAGACATTCTTGTAAAAACTTTAAGAAGAGAAATAGGTCCAAAGAGCAACCAAAGGAACAAATTAGATGAAATGTTATCATGTGCAAATGCCAGATCCTTCTCAAAAGACGCAAAAATGTAAACAAAAGTTGATTCCTCGGATTATTCATCATCACTGAAAGACCATAATTTCAGCTTTGCTTCTTCTAAAAGAAGTGTGGAATCTTTCGGTTTCTTGGACAATTTTGAGAATTTTTAACTAGTGACATGGATCAAACCTCTGTGGAGCAATGATCAGATAAAGTTTTGCAGCAACAAAATTTAAAGGATATTTTTAAGCAAATCAAATTAAGAGATTATGTTGTTGTAGTATATGACGACCAGGAGTATCCTGGTAATGTTATTATTGTTATTGATGATGGGGCAGTTGTTCACTGTATGGAAAAGAGCGGTAAGTGCTGGAAATGACCTAAAATTACAGAGATTTTATTTTATAAGGCGTATGACATGTAACTAACTTTGAACTATATAAACTGCCAATTAGCTCTAGTATCGTCTCCTGGCCTCTATCCACGACTAGCAAACATCGGGAGTGGGGTGAGTACCGATTTTCGATTTATTAATATAAAATTAGCTAAATTTCAGGGAGGCGCCACTGGGTTAAACAACCGGCCACGGAGAAGGCTAGGATCAACCCAGAACTCCTATCGACACTAGAACTAGGCACCGTAAAAAAAAAAGAAGGAAAAAGATGAGGTCAGCAGTTTCTCCAGTTTTTAATAAAACTCTACCCTGTATTTAATCCTGTTTACTATTTTTTTATTGTACAACGAAATAATAAATAAATTACGAACTAAAGTTTAGTAGAAAAAAAAACGAAAGAATCATCATCCCCTTTGTATGAATTATGTTTATTTGTAGAGGTTTCGCCCACCAGAAAAAATACACGCATGCTCGTGTTAACCCTTTTTACTTAAGGTTATGAATTATTATGTATTGCGCCACGCGGTTTTACAAAACTATGAGGGTTGTTGTTCGCGTTGTCTCAAGGTAAAAATGGCTGTAAGAGCACCTAAGTGAATTCGAGATCAGCACTACGATCTCCCCCAAAAGCTGCCCCCTAACTGACAGGTCGTTCCCCTCACCGACAGCGAGCAATTGCTTCCTATCGTAAGTAAACTTAAACTCGTACAATTTGTGTACAATTCCGCGTACCGAACTATTCTATATTCTTACAGGACCTTTTTATCCCTGCTGTCCCCCGTGAACAAAACCGGTGTCTGCCTTCAAATATCTGCAGCGTTCTGAATTTACAAAAAAAACGAAACCCACGGTGGTATCTCAGGTAGGTGAAACCAATGTACAATATTACTATATTTAAGGACTAAACTAATTCTTCAACTAACAGCTAACATAAAAAAAAAAGTCAAATCGAACTTATCTTAAACTAAACTTATCTTGTTTGTTGTAGGGTATCGCAGCTGGTGGTGACTGTGTCCGAGGTGGAACGAGCAGATAAGGGGGTAGTCCGACACCCTGTTTACGCCCGGAACTGCTGCTGGAACCCGGTGGTAGTTCCCCACGATGTTGTTGGAGACTCCAATTATCGTATGATGTTGCCCTGTGTTTGAAATCCGGTTCGCTAACCGTAAGCATAAGGTTCGTTATTACCACTAATGCTTTTATTTAATTGTAGATTATAGCTGCTTAATTCCCCGTAGGAGTCTATTAGCCCAGGTACCAATATTCGAATACCAGCCAACTAATTGACTTTATGCCGCCAATATTCTTACACACAGGTAAAATGCAACAACCTTTCGAATACGTATTTTTGGAGAAAGTGAAGAATTCCTTTGTGATAACAGTGATAATGTATCAAAGGGTCACCAATAGGTCGCTATAAAAATTCCCAGCACGTTAAGTTGCCTATACTTCGGCGTTTGGATTTTTAACACGTTACATTCCCCTTTTTCTTCCAGGACGCAAAACTCGTTATTGCGTAACCCTACTATATGCTAACCTAATTCTAAACTAACTAAGTAACTTAAGAAATTCGATCTAATCGAAGCAATAAAAAGAAAACAAAAAAAAATACTTCCAACTTCTTACTCACTGGTATGGAATGGTTTCAGGTCTTTGACGTTCCAAACTCCACAATTTTTCCCTCGGTCGTTTCGCAGCTCGTACGTCCAAGGAGACAATCGTTTAGCTATCATAAAGGGACCAACAAATCTTGGAGCTAACTTCGCAGAGAAATATTTTGTGGCATTCGACAATGCAAAGTTACGACGAAGAACCTGTTCACCAACATCATATGTGACATCTCTACGTCTGAGGTCGTAGTAATGCTTATTCCTCTCATATGCCTTTATGAGTCAAGTTCGAACATCCGCAAATAACTTCGATAAATTACCAGTTCGTTCTATCTGTACATCTCGTACGTAGGTAAGGTTTTCTTCAACGTCCACTTTATGTTTATATTCTGTGCCCGTAAGGACCTGTTCTCGGCCAAAGAGAAGTCGGTAGGGTGAATAACCGGTTACCTCATGCTTGGCTGTACGAATCGCAGCACCGATTCTGGAAAGGTGACAGTCCCATTCACGCTGATTATCCTTCAGGTAAGCCATTAGCATAGCCTTCATCACCTTATTGACCCTTTCTATAGGATTGGCTTGAGGATGATACAAAGCGGTCGTTTTACGTTGTACAGAGTACATCTGGCACATCTCTTTAAACTTGCTACTAGTGAACTGTACTCCATTATCGGTAATTATAATTTGTGGTACACCGAACACTAGAAATATTTGTTCTTCAATTATTTTACACACTGCGGAGCTTGTAGGAGACCTTAACGGAAAAAATAAACAAAATTTACTAAGGTAGTCGCCTACCACTAGGATGTTCGTGTAACCCTGTTTTGTTCTTGGTAGAGGACCAACGAGATCGGCTGATATCATCTGCCATGGTAAGTCTACGACATTATGCCTAACCATCAAACCACTTGGCTTCTTTTGTTCAGGTTTGCACTTCTGACATACCACACAATTCCTCACATAGCGAGTTATATCAATTCTCATTTTAGGCCAGTAGTATTTCCGATTTATACGCGCTAGTGTTTTGGTGACACCGAGGTGACCTGCCAGTATCTCATCATGATGCTCCTTTAGGATTCTCCCACGTCTAGCCTTAGGGACTACTTCTACCCATTCTTCTTCTCGTAAGTTGGTTCTGACCTTCTTGTATAATTTATCTTCTTCTATTCTCCATATAGGATATCGCCTCGGGTTATTTTGCACCTTTTTGGTCATCGCCTGTATCCAGGGATCTTCTACAACTGTTTCTTCAGTCTCCAATACGTCAACGATCGGCACACCTCTGGACAAGGCATCTGGCACTACATGATCCTTATCTTTCCTATGGACCATCGTGAATTGGTACTGCTGCAGTCGTAACGACCATCGGGCTAATCTACCCTGCGGATCCTTCAAGTTGTTCAGCCATAACAGAGAATAATGGTCAGTCACTACCGTAAATTCGGCACCTTCGAGATAAGGTCTTAACTTCTCTATACACCATATGACTGCTAAGCATTCACGCTCTGTAGTGCTGTATTTCCTTTCGGCTTTCGTCAAGGATCGACTTAAATAGCAGATCACGCCATCGTTTCCTTGCGCATCTCTTTGGGTAAGAACTCCCGCTATTCCATAGCCACTGGCGTCGGTTTGCAATGTAAAAGGTAGATCAAAGTTTGGACATGTCAGTATTGGTGAAGAGATAAGTGCTGTCTTTATCTGCTGGTAAGCAACTTCGCAATCTGAAGACCAGATAAACTTAACTGTCTTTCTTAGTAACCGTGTCAGAGGTTCGATTAGCGATGCATAGTTTGGTACGAATTTACGATACCAACTCGTCATGCCGATAATACGTCTCACCTCGCTAACGTTCTTTGGATTAGGAAGATTCAAGATAGCCTGCACTTTGTCTGGATCAACATGAATACCACGGTCTGTTACTAGATATCCCAAGTACTTCAACTCTTTCCGGCAAAACTGACACTTTTCTTCCGAAAGTTTTAAGTTGGCATTCTGAAGTCTTGTGAAAACTTCCTGCAGCGTTTGGAGATGCTTTTCAAAGGTGGGTGTGACAACAATGATGTCGTCTAAATAGACAAATACATATGGTTCTAGCTCGGGGCCTAATACTCTATCTATTAATCTTTGCCATGTAGCCGGGGCGTTATGCAAACCAAATGGCATCCTTCTAAATCTGAACAAGCCTCGTCCAAGAACAGTAAACGAAAGAAAATCTCTTGATGATTCTGCAACCGGGACTTGCCAATATGCCGACTTTATGTCGAGAGACGATATGTATTTTGCGTCTCGTAGACGTTCTAATATGGACGAAATGTACGGTAGTGGGTAAGCATCTCGTTTTGTTACCGCATTTAACTTTCTGAAATCGACGCAGAAACGATACGAACCATCCTTCTTCTTAACTAAAAGGATCGGTGACAACCACGCAGACTTTGACCTCTCAATTATCCCATCTTTCAACATCTGTTCAACTTCGGCATCTATACACTTCTGTACCGCTGGAGAAACTGGATAATACCTTTGTATGATTGGTGGTGAGTCTGTTTCAATAACATGTTCGACCAAATCTGTACATGTTAACTCTTTTTCCGCTAGCCTAAAATGTTTCCTAACCAAATCATTTAGTTCGGCCAGCTGATTATGTTCGACTACTGTCTCCAATGATGAAATCTCAGTCTTCGGTTGGGCTTCAGAGAAATTCCATACCCCTCGTCGCAAATCAGGTACAACAGCAAACTGCTTCCAAAAATCGGTTCCTAAAATTAATGAATGTGATAGACCTGGTACAACAATCATCTCGACAACCGCAACCTTGCCTAGTAACTGA
The DNA here is from genome assembly GCA_035610365.1 of Aquatica leii. Lineage (NCBI taxonomy): Eukaryota > Metazoa > Arthropoda > Insecta > Coleoptera > Lampyridae > Aquatica > Aquatica leii. Next base: position 103,202,940 of record CM069436.1, on the reverse strand, counting down.
ACTGGTACTAACATAGTGCCTACACTACCGCATGTTTTGCCATTTGCCAAAGTAACCCTAGTCGTTTTATTTCTAGACAACTTCAAACCTAACTGCTGCATCAGTTCCAATCCGGGAGTACCAAGAATCGTATGTGTGGCACCAGAATCTAGCAACCCACAAACTTTAAAACCTAACACTTCTATAGTAAGATACGGTCTCTCGTCTCCTTCCGCCTGAGTTAACACGTAATCTAATACGGCTTTGTTTCTTTTAGATGTTGACGGATCTTCCGGAAACGTAACAGCATTCCGTCTTTTTACTGCAACGTTTGGTCGTTTCCCGACGTTGTGTCGTCTCGGGGTGGTTTCTTTCCTGTACAACATCCAACACATTTGCTTGCAGCGCTTGCTTTTCGAGGACAATCCCTAGCATAGTGACCTCGTTGTTTACACCTAAAACAAACAACCCTTTTTTTCTCTTGTTCTGCACACGACATTCCTGCCACTTCTTTGGTAAGCTGCGTCTCTACATACGCCAAGTCTGGTTCGAGCGAAACTGTTCTCTTGGTTGGAGGTAAGAAACCATCGACGTTCGTTTTAGCGTACTCTAAACGTTTGCAATACAATTTCAGTTCTGCCAAAGACTTGATGTCCGCCAATGCCAAGTGTAGTTGGTAGCATGGTAATACATTACGCAACAAAATGTTAATTTTTAGATTTTCGGACACCGGTGTGTCCAATCTGCTAAACAATGTATCCATCTTTGCAAAATAAACTCCTATAGGCTCATTTTTACCTTGTGTGCGTCGCTTAATCTCGTCGTAGAGCGCTTCGTTGTAGTTCGGTGGTTGAAATTCCGACTTCAATGCTATAGATAAATCTTTCCAGTTGGTAAAACTAGAACGATTTGCGCGATACCAAATTAAAGCCTCATCTCGAAACAAATCTAATGCTGAACGAAAAAGTTTGTAAGCCGAAACACCTCTAGCGATCCTGAGTTCCTCTACTCGCTCTAAAAAAGATCCTATTGATTCACCAGGTTTGCCCGAAAAGTGTACACCCCACTTATAAACTGGAATACCCTTGGCGTAACTGGCTGCACCTGCAACTGAAACATTTTCTTCAGCAACTTCGTCCGCATCTGAAGAATAACTCTCTTCGTCCTGAGACTCTGAACGTGTCTCGTCTGCTACTATACTCACGTCCAAAGGAGCCGTGACTGCAATTAAACTACTGCGCTTTATATGCTTAAAACGTTCGTCGTAACCGGAGTTTAATTTTAATAACTCAAGTATCAGCCTTTGCTTCTTTTGTTTGTCTTCCGGAGTATCAGGCTTTGAACGTTGACAGCGACCCAGAACATGCTGAAACTTGGAAGCGAATTTCTTTGAAATCGTTGGAGCTGTTCCTACAGTTAACCCACTAATTAACTCTGAAAGTTCTACTAACTTTCCCTCTACCGCCTTAACATCATCAGCGAATGATACTGGATACTCTGGACACGGAAAAGAAACACCGGACTTCTCTGTCTTAAACAACCCTCGTAACGCCGAACGCATGTCTGCCACTGTCCCGACATTTTCAAATCCACGTATCAGAAGTTCATACTTCAACTCGTCTTGTGATAGTCTGTTTATCTCTACCTTACTTTCAGAAGCCATTCCGACGCTAACCAATAACTAATCTAAACTTACTATCTACTTATTCTAAAAATACTACGTTTTATCAAAAACTTTTCCAGAAGCTGCTTAACTTATCACGCTTGCCCCACGTTGGGCGCCATTTTGTAACTAACTTTGAACTATATAAACTGCCAATTAGCTCTAGTATCGTCTCCTGGCCTCTATCCACGACTAGCAAACATCGGGAGTGGGGTGAGTACCGATTTTCGATTTATTAATATAAAATTAGCTAAATTTCCAGGAGGCGCCACTGGGTTAAACAACCGGCCACGGAGAAGGCTAGGATCAACCCAGAACTCCTATCGACACTAGAACTAGGCACCGTAAAAAAAAAAGAAGGAAAAAGATGAGGTCAGCAGTTTCTCCAGTTTTTAATAAAACTCTACCCTGTATTTAATCCTGTTTACTATTTTTTTATTGTACAACGAATAATAAATAAATTACGAACTAAAGTTTAGTAAAAAAAAAAAACGAAAGAATCATCATCCCCTTTGTATGAATTATGTTTATTTGTAGAGGTTTCGCCACCAGAAAAAATACACGCATGCTCGTGTTAACCCTTTTTACTTAAGGTTATGAATTATTATGTATTGCGCCACGCGGTTTTACAAAATTATGAGGGTTGTTGTTCGCGTTGTCTCGAGGTAAAAATGGCTGTAAGAGCACCTAAGTGAATTCGAGATCAGCACTACGATCTCCCCCAAAAACCTGCCCCCTAACTGACAGGTCGTTCCCCTCACCGACAGCGAGCAATTGCTTCCTATCGTAAGTAAACTTAAACTGGTACAATTTGTGTACAATTCCACGTACCGAACTATTCTATATTCTTACAGGACCTTTTTATCCCTGCTGTCCCCCGTGAACAAAACCGGTGTCTGCCTTCAAATATCTGCAGCGTTCTGAATTCACGAAAAAAAGAAACCCACGGTGGTATCTCAGGTAGGTGAAACCAATGTACAATATTACTATATTTTAGGACTAAACTAATTATTCAACTAACCTAACATAAAAAAAGTCAAATCGAACTTATCTTAAACTAAACTTATCTTGTTTGTTGTAGGGTATCGCAGCTGGTGGTGACTGTGTCCGAGGTGGAACGAGCAGATAAGGGGGTAGTCCGACACCCTGTTTACGTCCGGAACTGCTGCTGGAACCCGGTGGTAGTTCCCTACGATGTTGTTGGGGACTCCAATTATCGTATGATGTTGGCCTGTGTTTGAAATCCGGTTCGCTAACCGTAAGCATAAGGTTCGTTATTACCTCTAATGCTTTTATTTAATTGTAGATTATAGCTGCTTAATTCCCCGTAGGAGTCTATTAGCCCAGGTACCAATATTCGAATACCAGCCAACTAATTGACTTTATGCCGCCAATATTCTTACACACAGGTAAAATGCAACAACCTTTCGAATACGTATTTTTGGAGAAAGTGAAGAATTCCTTTGTGATAACAGTGATAATGTATCAAAAGGTCACCAATAGGTCGCTATAAAAATTCCCAGCACGTTAAGTTGCCTATACTTCGGCGTTTGGATTTTTAACACGTTACAGACATAAGAATGAAATTGCCTAAGCCTAAAGAGGCTCGAAAAAGTTTTTTTTGTTGTGCCCAAACTTTATCAATAATATCTACTGATCAAATTGTGATTTTGTATCGTTTTAAATGAAACTAAATGTTTTTTAATATAATGCATCATTATTATACTTAATGTCCCTCCTTTTTTAACCCAGTAATGTTTATAATACTATAAACAGGAAAAATATAATCTGAGCCAAAGTAACCCTACTCGTATGTATAAAATTGTTCTAAATTTCAAAATGCTGCTGTTTTTATTATTTTCTAAAAATGAATAATTTATCCATGTTGGTGTCTTTAACAAGTGTTAAGTAAGCTGTGCGATTTATGTTAAATTTTAATGATGACAAAACACTCTAGCAATAAGCTTTAATCTACTAAAACGTATTAACATTAGGTCAAAGTAGCCTTGCTTTACGTTATGATAAAAATAAACAGACAAAACATTGTTTAGGCAACTAAAATTAGAATTTGGAATTACGTCAATGTGGGTGTAAATTCTCAAAATAATTTAATTTTTAAAAGTAAATCAATACGCAAAAGATCTGAACAATTCAAACCGACATCTAAAATAGATTTTGAATTATTACTGTTATTAACAAGCTATTACAAAGCAGTTAACGTTTGGATTAATAATTTAACTCAGTTAAGTACAACAATAATTAACTTATGACAGACGAAGTGGAATACAACGATTATTAAATTACCTACGCATTTAACAAAAAAAGTAGTCTTTACACGTCTGCAAATTAGTCACATACAAATAACATCGAGATGGAGACAAATTGGCTGAAACAGACTAATACGTGAAACGGCTGAAATAGAATAAAATTTGAATTCATAAATGATAATATTAAACAAATAATTTATAAACTTATCAATTATTCGGTTGTGTTAACTCGGACAATAACAGTAACTTAGAAACTTTAGCAGTTTACACGTAAAAAAATTATGACGAATTCAATCAATTTCTCAAACCATATAAGTTGTCAAAGTTTTGAAAATGCTTTCTAAAAGCATTGTTAAAAAAAGATTTTATCAGTTATTACATGAATAGTTTTGCTGTAAAAATTTTTTTCTATTATTAACAAAATATTTAAAAACGTTAATTAGTTTAAAAAAATATTAAATGTTTAACTTCGGTATTAAGAAAATAAGAATCAATTTTATTTTATATTTTGTTTTGTTACGTTAAATTTTTAACGTTTGAAACACATTAACGCCCGTTGTATTAATTTTTTTTAACACTGCAAACTAGTTCGCATTTGCACGCAACGCAAAACGCGCTTCTGATAATATCTTTTAGAATACGAGTTATAAATGAACCGTAATTTAAGATTTTTCATAGTAAACAGCTAATATTTTCGTTTTCTAATAAAAAACACGCAACGGAAACAAGAATGGAAGTAATTCGAATCGGAGTAAAGTTCCGTTTTTTTCAAATATAAGAAAAGACGTTTATATGTATGACTGCTGACCCTACTGTGGCTATTGTTAAAATATATATATGTTGAACTACATTTTGTTAATTCATTATTAACTATTTCTTTTATGAATAAAACGTTTTTTTTTAATTTCAATTTTGGAAGTTATACTGAAATTGTTTGTAAGAAGAATTTAAATTGTGTAGTACTTAAGAGAGTGTGTATAATGAATTCGTTAATACTTTAAGTCATTGCAGTTTATTTTAACGTCATGTTGCGAATTTTAAAGCCATTTTTACACTACACTTCTTTATTCTGCCTGTTCCTGAAAAAAATAGTCTTTTTTAGTATTGATCGTCGCTTTAACGACTTCTTTACATTATTGTTACATAAGTATTTATTTACTACTAAAACTTAAAAAAAATACTGAAAATTGAGTTGTGTAAAAAAACACCACTTAAATAAATAATAATTTTAAATTAAGACAATCTTATCGTACTTCTAATTATTCTTCTAGAAGCATTCTGGTATAATGTAACGCATTTATCCCGATAGAAACAAATAATTGTATTAGCTAAAGCTAACTTCTTGTAATTTGTTTTATTATTTCTGAGAAAGATATTACTTCAATTAGTTTTGATTTATTTAGAATGTTGTATATAATAGTTATAAAATCTTTAAACAATAAACAATTTTGAAAAAAACATAGTATGTAACAGCAATTTGTTTAATATTTAAATTTTATTAAAATGTGCGCGGTTATGAACGAAAATTTAATCTAGAATCTGTTTTAATAATACATTTAATTGCAGTATTTTTAGGTTTTATGCGAGTCTAATTTTTGTACATTTTGCAAGTGAGCTTGAACACTACTGACACACAAAAAACAATAAACAATACAAAATATTTTAACCTTAAAATGCAGAACATGTTCGATATACGATTGCCTTTTGCAAATATATGTTATTGCCATCTGCATTATCACATTTACTTCACTTTTAGTTTGATTATGATACAAAATTATATCTAATTGCTTCTTGGCATTATCGCTGATGTTGTTACATGCAAAAGTTGGAACAATGTCACTGCCTGAAATGAAGTAACATGATGTTGTGCCGCTGCTCAGTGGAGACGGGTGGGTTATATTTTAAAATTCCGTGATAACTTGGAAACGAGATTGACAATAAAATCGAAATAAAAGGGTAAAAACTCAAAATCGGTTAGGGCGCCAATCAAAGACACGATGATAGTAGCTTCCGGACCCCTGATAACCGAGAAGCTCATCTGGTTGGTTACAACCCTTGGACTTACCTCGAGTTGTAACTTGCTAATTCTGAAATGTACTTTGCGGCGGCTGAATCAATAAAAGCTCTTTACAGTTTAACAATTTAACATTTATTGTATTAATAAAATAATAAAATGAATATCAAACAAACTTGAATCAAAATAACGAAAAAAAAAAAAAATAATAATAAACAAGACAAAAACAATTCAGAAACTGAGTATAAAAATTAATATTTAAACAAAATTTTAAAAAAAATAAATAAAGCGTTAACTTGTGTAAAAACGAATAAAAATAAAATTCAAGGCTTTGTCCGCATACTTAATCCGTAAATTAAAAAAAATACAAAAGTCATAAAATAGACATCCGAAGCTTTGGTTTCGAACTCAGCGTTAAAAAAATTACATGTTACATTTCGTTACATTATCTTTCATGCATGAATACGGCTTACTTACAAAACACCAAACAAAATTAATTAACTAAAGGAAATGCACGCAAACTTAACACCTTCGAGTGTTTCTTGGGATAAGTAAAATTAGCCGTAAAAAAGTCGGCTCAAATTCAAAGCTTTTAAATCATATCGATCGCGGTTCACTTCACGATAATATCAAATTCAATAAATACCTTGACTCAATTGTTTAAACCAGGTAAACTGCTGGGCACAACGGTTCCAGAAGCTTTCGAGTTTTGATCGACCCCGGGACGGTCTAGGTGTTCTTGTAGTCGATTGAAAGTACGGTGGGACCGCCAAACAATGGAATGACGGCGGAAGATTTATTTTAATACTGAATTGAAATCCGCACAAAAGCGAAGACTGGATTCTTAACACAACACATCGAAAATAAATCCAACTCAAACGTGAGTTTTATGATGGATACCATGAAGTTCATTAAACCGTAAAATTACGAATTTGGAAAACCAATATTTCCCATCACACCACTTAATTTTCACGGCACCATTTATTTAACTTCCGCGGTATTGCATAACGGTAGGGTAAAACACCCCGAACAATTAATTACATCACGGTACCCGGTATTTTTTAATTGCGACCAAAAAGATCTCTCAAAAATCAAAATTTTACTCTTTATAACACCTCGTAATCCTACTTAATTCAATAAACCTGCGCCGTAAAAACTTTGTAAAAGATGGAACACTAACCAAAGTAAATTAACAAAGATGAAAAATATTATTGCCACCCGCTTCAAGTCACGTAGGCACACGAAAGAAAGGAAATCTTCTCACAGAAAATGCTTACTCTGTTAAATTATCAAATAGCTCACAAATGAACTCAACATAAACAAAAGTATAGATACTAAGAAAATTGATCAAATTAGATTCCAAAAAGGAAATCGTAAATTAGATAGAGTTGTTATTCTAATGAGATAACCAAAAGTAAAAACACTAAATCAAAATCAAGACTACGGAACTTTATGCGTTTTAAAAAAAATACCAGTAATAATTGTGAAATAACTATTAAATACAAATAAACTTAAATTACACGTAACAAAATAACGAGTAAAACGTTTTCGATGCTTACACAGAACTAATCAATCGCTAAAATAAAAGAAAATTCAGTTCAATAAATCTGAATACGGGGTCTTTCACAAAAGAATTCCAACGCAGGTTACAATGTATGCTTCTTTTTCTTTTCTGCTTAAGCCCTTAGTGCACCCAGTGTTTTCGTCTTTTATTTGTCTCTATTTTGAGCTGTTGATATCCATTTTAATCCTGCAATTTTCTTTAAATCGTCGTCTTTTCTTGTAATCGGTCTGGTTATACTTCTCTTTTTACCTAAATGTCTCCAATGTATGATTTTTACGTTCTATGTTAGTTGAGTGAATGTTTCGGTTATATCTGTTACTCCTTAGATTAAAGCTCAATTAATAATTGACAGTGAAAAATCTTTAAGAGTAGAATCAACAAATGTTAACACTGATACGATGAACGGTACTGGTGCGTTTAATATAGAAACAAAAGCTGTATCTGTCATTTCGAATAATTCACCAATAATAAATTTACCTACGTTCAGCGGTTCTTATAGCGATTACACTTATTTTTACAAAACTTTTGATTTCTTAATTAACAGTTGACAAACATCAGAAAATTTATGTATTATCTTCACTATAAGGTGAAAAGTTGAAATTTGTTCAGTCCTTGGAGATTTGTGATGCAAATTATGGTCGAGCATGGGAATTATTAAAAAAGACGTATGATAGAAAGGATTTAAAATCAATTTTTGAGTTGCTTACTTTGTTAAAAGAAATTCCAACGGCGTTAAGACAGTTTGCGAATACTTATAATGGTGCATTAGGTCAGCCATTTGAGCATTGGAACATGATTTTAATTTATTGGTTAAAATCAAAGTTGAGTGGCAGAATAGAATTTGTTTAAGGATCTTTCCAAGCTCAGTGAATTTACAGAATTTTTAAACACAAAGTGTTATATCTTTTGTAACCGTCGTTTAAAGTTGTTCGATTATTTTTATAAAAGACCCGGAATTTCTATTGACGTTAGTCATTTCATGTATTTTGAAATTGATCTATTGATTTCAGATTAATTTTAATAAGTTATTTTAAGTTTTTAAATTCAACTTTATAACTCCAAGTTGTGGATAAAATATTGTATTCGTTTATTTCAAAATTATTACGCTGTTGAATCATCCGTAATCTGCTTCACTTGACATTTTCTTTGTTCGATCAAAATTCCAGCGGTAATTTATGTTTCCCTTTCGAGATATAATTGTAATTAAATATATTTTAGCAGTTTGTTTAAAAGTTCTTTGTTTGAAATATATTTTCAGTACAGTCGTGCTTAGTTTCTTTGTGTTAGTTCGATTAAATTACGTGGGAATGAAGTCATTTTTATAATTTATTAGGCAGTTGTTATGATTCAGGTCTCAACAAATAAATTTTATGACCGCATGAAACGTGATATTTTGTCAATTTGACATTTTTACGCAGAAACAAACACCGTGGCCCAACACTACTTTTGTAACGTAATTAAATCTATTTGCATTTTCTTTATACTTCTTGGTAGTATAGTTTTTTTATGGAGTTTTGAACACAGCTATTGTGAAAATGGTAGTCGAATAAGTTGATATATACAGGCTGTATCAAATTTCGTGTTAAGTACAGGGATCTCGTTTATTATCAGAGATAGAGAGTTGGTTAAATGGGCAAAAAGGATTAAGCTATTCTTTAATAAATTTAAAAAACAAAATTTACCCCCTCTATAAAGTTTTTGAAATATAAAAACTGAAAAATACTTTTGTAACAGAACTTTTTCTGCTCTTTCAGATGATAGCAATAAATGTTTGTTATCGTTATTACTTTAGTTTATATCAAAACCAACTTTTGTTTTTTATAAGGCAGCCATCTTAAAGTTTTATGCCGTAAGATAGAGAAAAAAATCCTGATTTCAAAAATGTATAACAAGTTCCTAAAAAAATCAAAAATAAGTTTAACATTTGATGAAAACCGTTCCAACTGAAAATTTATTATTAAGTGTCAATAATAGCAATATCCGTGAACAACAAAAAAAATTGGAATTAATAAATAACCTAAATTTAACTACAATAAATCTTCAAATTGACGACCTTGATTTTCTGGACACACTACACATCTTCTCAAAACTTGTTCTAAAACACGTCTAAAGTGAGCCCTCGGATAATTTCTACATGCACTAATAATTTGCTCTGTTAGTTGCTCAACAGTGTTTGAAATTACAAAATACACTTGATCGTTAACGTAACCCCAAAAGTAAAAGTTTAGTGTTGTTAGATTCGGAGACTTCGTAGGTCAAAGTATGGGTCCATTTGTTTCTAACCATCTGTCTGAAAATTTTTGGTTTAAATAATATTGGACAACTTGCACATTGTGCGCAGGGACACCGTCTTGTTTAAAATGAATTGATTCCATATCACAATTTAAGTGTCCTTCATATATGATAGGTCCGATAATCGTATTATTAAATATTCCTCATCAAACATTTAAACTAAACTGAACTTGAGGTCTAACTACTATAATTCTTCCTTAATTTTCTATGGACAAGCTTAATAAATTTTCAATCGAAACGGTTTTTTTTTAAATTTAAAACTTATTTCTGATTTTTTTATGAACATATACATTTTTTAAATCAGGGTTTTTTCTCTAATTCATGGCATAAAACTTTAAAATGGTTACCATATAAAAAACAAAAGTATCGATATAAAGTAAACAAATAACGATAACAAAAATTTATTACCATCATCTGAAAGAGCAGAAAAAGTTTTTTTAAGGAAGTTTTTTCAGTTTTTAAATACCTCCCCAAATAACAATTTTAAAGCTAAAAAGCAAAAACACTAATTTTATTATTTTCCGCCATATTTTAGAAACTTTATAGAGAGAGAGAGAGTAAATTTTGATTGTTGAATTTATTTAGGCATAACTTAAGGATCATTTTTGTCCATTTAACCAACTCTCTATTTCTTATAATAAAGGAGATCCCTGTACTTCACACGAAATTTGATACAGCCTGTATATAAATGATTTGGTGTCAGAAGGGAGTTAGTTGGTTCACAGTCGTTCAAAATGTTTTAAATATCGCGGGTGTTAAATTCACCCTTTGCTCTAGACGAAGAATTACCGCGGAAGCATTAAAAATGGAACAGTGAATAGTTCGATCAAGTGGAAAAACCTTCTTATTTTATAAAGCAATTACGGTTTATTCAATTTCACTGGTTACTGGCAATCCCATTTTTTCGCCTTGGTGGCGGATCATTAAGAAATCTTCCGACGGTAAGTTGTTCATATGGTTGTGGTATCCTATCAAGGCCCCGGACGATGTCAACTGGCCTAAGATAACCAGGAGCTTACCTACAAACAAGCAATCATGGTATTTATTGATTACCCATTAAGTTATTTATTCGCGAGTTCAGTGATTGAAAAGCCTTGAAATTAATCAAGAATTTACTGCTAGCTGTCAAATCTTTCAATTACACAAACATTTTATAGCATTTGTTTGTGCTAATCTTAATTATTATTAAACAACAAAAATAAAAAACGTAATGTAACCAACGTCTAAAGTGTTGTTTCGACATATAACGTAATAGCAAGAAAAAAAGATATTCTTATTTTGCGTACCATAATTTTAAGATTATTATATATTATATATTTATATATATACGTAAGTGTTGAATTATGTGGCACCCACCGTACCTATTGCATAAAAGACACCCGGGTGTATAAATTCTTTGATAATATATGTCATTGTGGCATATCGATGTGTATGATGCAAATGGCACTCATTTGTATATAAATACATGTTTAAAATAGTAAATGACACCCAACATTGTTGTCATATAAATTAAATAGTAAAGGTGCCAGTTAGTAAATATTTCGTTTTTAATTAAACTGTATGTATATGATATTTCACTTCTATAATGCTGCTTATATGGAGTAAGCTTTTGAAAAAAAAACATCCCTGCTTTAGGACACTTTTGGGACACAACTTTAATTGTCAAACTTGACATTAACACATCAACCCTCTGAACCCAGCAACCCCAAACTTAAGAATTTAAATAAGGGAAGGAGGTTGATCAAACCTTCATTTAAAACCACTTGCAATTCTCTATGAGGACAGCATGGCAGAAAGTGGTTTTATTGAATTTTTTTGTGTTCCTATAAAAAAACAACCCTCTAGATTAAGTAAAGTGGGGGAGTCTAGTTTTTTAACAAACGCTTTGACAAGTCGATTCTTGATTTTTAGTAAATAACTTGAGATATTAAACTTGACGTTGACACATCAACCCCGTAGCTCCAACAACCCCTAACTCAAAAATTTAAATAAGGAAAGGAACTTGAATGACTCTTCATTTAAAGCGTCTTTAAATTCTCTATGCGACAACATGGCCAAAAATAGATTTATCCAATTCTTTTCGTCTTTTTAAAAACAACCCTTTAGATTAACTAAGGTGGGGAGACTAGGTTCTTAAAAAAACTCTCGGGCAGATCAATTCTTGATTTTTAAAAGACAACTTTAAATTTCAAACTTGACATTGACACACCAACCCTCTAGCTCCAGCAACCCCTTACTCAAGAGTTTAAATATGGACAGTGCGTCAAACGACCCCTCATTTAAGGGTTTTTTTAATTCTTTGTGCGACAGCATGGCTGAAAATAGTTTTTTCCAATGTTTTTTCGTCTCTATTGAAAACAACCCTCTAGATTAACTAAGGTGGGGAAACTAAGTTATTAAAAAACACTCAGACAGGTCGATTCTTGATTTTTAGGAGACAATTTTAAATATCAAACTTGACATTGACACATCAACCCCCTAGCTCCAGCAACCCTTAACTCAAGAATTTGAATAGGGGAAGGAGGTCGAATGACCCCTCATTTAAAGCGTCTTTTAATTCTCTATGCAACAGCATAGCTAAAAATAGTTTTTTCCAATGATTTTTCGTCTCTATTGAAAACAACCCTCTAGATTAACTAAGGTGGGAAACTAAGTTATTAAAAACCCACTCAGACAGGTCGATTCTTGATTTTTAGGAGACAACTTTAAATATCAAACTTGAAATTGACATACCATCCCTCTAGATCTAGCAACCCCTAATTCAAGAGAAGGGCGTCAAACGACCTGTCATTTAAAAAGTCTTTTAATTCTCTATACGACAGCAAGGCCAAAAGTAGTTTTATTATTTTTTTTTGTCCCCATGAAAAACAACCCTCTAGATTACATAAGGTGGGGGGGTTGTTTAGGAAAAATCCTAAAACGCGCCACCTTTGACTTTTTGAACGACACATTTTGGCGTCAAATTTGATTTTGTCAGGTCAACCTTCTAGCCCCAATAACCCACAACAAAAACAAAAATTATAGTAAGGTGGTCGAGTAACCCTGATTTTAATGGTCTCTTGATTCTCTACGTGTGTGCATGATTGTTTTTAAGTTTATAAAAATTTTAAAAGTGTAGAAAAATTTGAAACATCAAAATTCAAGGTCAGAAGAAATTTTTATTAGTTCAACAAATGCTCAAATTGTGCGCAACCAACTTCCATACAATAATACAATAATTCTGCTCTAAACGTTTCCTTACATTTTGGAAGATCTATGGCGTAATTTAGCGGCATTCTTCAATATTGCGTCGACGAAATTTTTCCGTTGCGTAAATTTTAGTTTCTTTTTACTGTCGCATAGAAACTTGAAAGACGCTTCAAATTAGGGGTGGCTCGGCCTATTTTCCATATTTAAATTCTTGAGTTAGGGCACTAGTTTGTGAGTTAGGGTTTGCTGGAACTAGGGGATTTATCTGTTAATGTCAAGTTTCACGTCAAATCTTAAAAAAAATTAAAAATACAAAAGCATGAATATAATTAATTACAAAATTTAGTAGTAAAGTTTTTGATCTGTTAATAAATAATCCTGTGTTTTAAGTTTCTTAAAAGTGTAATTTTCGGTTAATATTTTTAGAAAGGCAGATTATGGTGTATTGATTTTAATACTCATCAGTGGGTATCTTGCTAAGTACTTTATTAAAATAATTATAATTTTAAAATTGTAGGTTTAATATAAACGTTCATCAATTCTTTGTCATAAGAAACGTTAGATGTAGTGTTCGTTTTGTTTTCTAATGTTTTGTACGTACAAAATTACCAGAAAGGATCAAGGTAAATACTGAAAAAAGTAAAGGTAAAAGTCAGAAAGTTTAAAAATACAAAACTAAAAATACATTTTTTTAATATTAAATTTGTATTTACATTTATCAATAATGTAGCAAATTTTCTTTGTGGACAATGTTTACGTCTAGCAACTTTAAAGAAGTAACTACTTTTTAGGATGCGGCTGTCAATTTCTAAAATTCTACAACTTGTTTCTGATGTTTTCTATTTTAGTATTTAATAAAAAATCTTTGTTCATTTACATTGAAAATCTATAGAATGCTCAAGAAAAGTCAAATATAACTGTAAATAATATACATTTGGTTAGGTATATTGGAATATGGTAGTATCATTTTATAATAAAAATATAATTTTGATTGTTAAATTTAAAGTTATTTTTTACATTGAAGAAAAAATGTTAAATTTCAAAAATCTTCAAAAAATAACATTTTTTGTTTACAACACTTATATACCAATTTAATAACAAAAAACAACAAACAAGATAAATCACAATCATGATAAAGCAAAGAAAAACCGTATAACAAAAAACAAATAAGAAAATGGGTCAGAAATCAATACAACTTATAGAACCTGGCATCTTTAATCAGATATCCATGCAACTAAAAAATATTATAACAGTGAAACAATTAGCAAACAAGATTAAAAAGTGGATGTTTCAAGAAAGAACTGGAATTCTAAAACCTGGAAGTACTTAAGCAGGTGTCTAGTTCTAGGGACATTGTTATGGATTTGGCTAGCCACCTGTGTTTAACATGAAAAGAACAGAGAAAAAAACTAAACAATTTCGACTATAAACTAAGTGAAAATGATTAAACCTCAAAATAAATTTAATGAGATGACACAATTTCAAAAGACAATTTTTTATAGTACTAAATATTACGATCTTTTATTTATTTTTTAATTTATTTAATCATATGCAACAGCACTACAGTTACCGTAACAACAGTTTAAGTTATAGAAAGTAAGTAATAAACGACGCGCGTTTATGTATGCCGCAGAAACAGAAAAAAACTCAATTAGAATCAATCTTGCAGAAAATACAAATTAGAAGCAAAAAAACAGTTGTTTGAACGGATGAATCACAATTTAAAGTTTTGAAAGCAAACGTCGTACATTTCAGTTTATCAACAACTAATAAAAAATATTGGAAAAAAAATTAAAAATATAAAATATGGAAATGATAGTACTATGATTTAGGGTTGTTTTTAAGTGCAGTAAAAATTTCATAAAATAGCTAACAAAATGACTAGTAAAACATTTACTTACTACATTACTTTAAACAACAAAAAATTGTTTATTTTTTGTTTAATAAGTTTTTGTTCTAATATATTTTATTTACAAAAATCAATTTTCAAATACAAGAAACTTAAAATAGAAAATAGTATACAAGTTAAAGTTCCTACGCTAAAATAAGCATAAATTATTGCTTATGAAAAACTAATTAAAACAAATATTGAACGTTTAATATTAATTAATCTTTGTAAAATTATATTTTTTAAATTTAGAAATAATTTTGATACATACAGTATAAAAACTATCTAAAATATTTTAATTGATTATTTTGTTAATAAATATCAAATAGTTAAATAATTAAACAAAAACATAACTGATATCAAAAGCATTATCAAGTTTTTATTAAATCAAAATGAGTTACGCAAGTTATATTTTAGTATATTTATTTTGTTACGATATCGCACTGTTCAACAATGTTGCCGCTAAAAATGGTGCCACAATCTACAACAATTATCGGGGTGCCATATAGTCAATACGTCAAAATTGTATACACGTGTATATCGCACAACGCCCTCTGTCTTATTATGAATGAACTAAACTGTATAAATCTGACCACCAATTGACAAAATGGCTCCCAAGCAATTTTTTGCGTACGAGCTTAAAAAGTGTTGATAAGCTCTAGAAAAATTTTTAATGTAAAAGTACTGTGGCTCCCAAACTTGGGTGCCTCTTTGTATTTTTGGGTGCCAAAATAACAATGAATACCCAATTATGGTGCCACGATGACAATTTTTATGTATATTATTATATAAGTTTGTTTTATACAGTTACGGAATTCATTTGATTTCATTGTGTTTGATTTTTTTTTAATTATGCGTACGCGGCCGTGCGTTATTATTATTTCTTTTTCTTTAAAAAGGTAATTTAGTTTGTTTATTTTTATAATTTTTATTTTATTTCAGTGTAATCATGTTATTCTTATTCAGTTTTGTTTTAATTTAAGATTTTATTTGCGTCAAATTGATTCAAAGTTTTAACGTAATTTCCTGTTTTATTGATTATCTAATCTCATTTCAATTATGTAATAAATGTTAAATTTTTAAAGGACTCGTTGTTGACAACGGCCTCTAGTCAATTGTGCTTTATACCTTTCTGGCGCCCTATGATTTTAACTTTTGATTTTGTTTTTGTTCAAGTTTTCCAAGCGGTCAAGGAATTATTAAATATAACTTACACCGTCCTACTGAGCACTGGCAATAACTTTGTTTGTATTACTTTATTTATAATATAAATCGTTCATTCATCTTTCAACAATGGAATCGACAAAAAAATTGTCGATTAAATGTTTTTACTGTATACAGACTCATTGTCTATTTTATTGCATAGATTTCTTAAAATGATCTCCACGGGATAGATACAATGAGGTAAAAAGATTAAAGTTGTGCATAAGTTGTTTGAAACCCTTTTCGCGAATTCATAAATGTCGGTGTGTTTATAAAAATCAAAGACGTAATACATTATTTCATTTTGATGACAGTAATGACTGCGATAGTAACAAAAAGGTTATACAACCAATCAAACGAGCATTGTCTCTGACACCAAATTAGACGCAGTCTCAATCACGTAACTGTTAATTTGCATTGCAGTGAAGCTCAGTCTTCTATTGTTCTTTTAGCTACGGCAAAAATTTATGTTTCTTCCAGTAAGAACGAGTACATTGAATGTAGATGTTTATTTGAAGGAGGTTTTCAAAATAACTTCCTTAGTTCAGAATTAGTGAAAAAATTGGATCTTCCTGTAAAAAAATATCGTTTTCCTAATTTTGAGTATTAGAAAAATTGTCACGAATATTACTTAAAACGTAACCGCAGTTGTAAAATCAATTCATAGTAGCTTCTACAAAAAGTAAAATTTTTTGGTTTTGAAAAACATAACGGGAGAGTTACAATTTCAAAATTTTCTTTTAGTTTAGTAAGTATACCAGATGGTTTGATTTTAGCCGACCCAAATTTCAACGTTTTTTCCAAAGTTGATATTTTGCTTGGCGCGTCAATCTTTTACGAGGCAATTACATTGAGAAAAAATCAACCTATTCTAAAAAACTATGGATTTTCATAAAAATCTTTATACTTGTTTGTTTTCTACTTCGTCTTTAAATTATCAGTTAGAAAAATTTGGTTTTTGGAAGATGTTAGTAATAACCAAGATTTGGTTAAATTTTCGACAGAAGAACAACATTGCAAAAATTATTATGTACAAAATTAGTCAAGAGACAGCACAGTTCTTTTTACGGTTACATTGACAATAAAAGGAAATGTTGATGAACTGAGTGATAATTTTTATACAGCAGAAAAACAACTTATAAATTTAGAAAAAAAAATTATTCGAGGATCGAACTCTTTACAGCATGTACACAAATTTTATTCACATGAGCAAACTGAATGAAAAACAAATCAAAGGCTCTGACACGACGTATTATTTACCGCATCATGGCGTATTCAAAGCTTCGAGTGTTACTACGTAGCTTTGTGTAGTTTTGGACGCTAGTTCAAAGAATTCAATAGGTTTGCCGTTTAACGACATACTTTATTTGCGATTTTTTTAAGATTCAAAAAGCACAACTACGTTTTTAAAGCCGACATTTGTAAAACATATCGTCAGGTTAATATGGTAACAGACCACATCAAATTGAAACGAATTTTGTGGCGTGACAAAATCCAAGATAAATTGTGTTATTACGATATAAATACAGGGATGTACAGAGTATCATCTGCTTTATTTTAGTCATATTTTGCATCAACTTGCTATAGAAAATGGAGATTTATTTCCGAATGCGCCTGGAATAATTCTATAAGACTTCTACGTTGACGATTTGATCACAGTTCTGAACAATAAGGAGTCATTACTAGCGGAAATTCTTAATTCCAGTGGGTTTCCGCTAACTGAGTTTATGACAAACATAGAAAAACACTCAAATAACGATCATAAATTTCATATTATGAATGATGTGAGGTCATCGAAAACTTTACGTATTCCTTGGAATCCTAAAACAGACAAATTTAAATTCATTTCTGATGTCAAAACTCGAGCACAAAGACTCACAAAACGCATTGTTTTATCAATAATAAGTCAGATTTTAGATTCCCTATGTATCATTGTGGAAATTCAAATTAGACTGGGACGATCCAATTCCAAGCAATTATGGTGAGCATATTACAATTTTTTTCATTATTTAAGTAACATAAGCAAATCATTATTTCTAGACATGCACCATTATCTAATCACGTGAAAATTAAATTACATAGTTTGACTGGCGTTTCAGAAAAGGCGTACGGAGTCTGTATTTATTTGAGAAGTACAAATTCATTTGGGAAGATTTATTCATTGTAACTTTGTTCGAAATCAAAGATTGCCCCACTCAAGAACGTATCGTTACTGAAGTTGAAATTGTGCGGTGTAATCTTTTTGTCATGACTGACAAATAATTGTTTAAAGACATTGAAGTTGGATGCCAAAGAACTTGATTTGTGGACATATTCAGAAACTGTTTTATCTTGGATTTTCACAGAATTAATGAAATGGAAAACATTCATTTGCAACCGAGTTGCACAAATACAAAATTTAACAATTGATGCGCTTTGGTGGCGAAAATTCAGTTAACATCATTTCTCGAGGATGTGAGCCACAAACTTTGAAAAATTCTACGTTGTGGTGGTTTGGACCATCTTGGCTAAAGTCACCTGAGGAATTTTGGCCTCAACAATCAAAAGTGTACCATGTGTACACCGCCAGAATGTAGGACATTGAAACGACAAATTTGTTTGTTAACCTCAACTGACTTATTATTTTCAATAAGTTTTCCAAATTGTTTATGTTAATAAAGGTAACAGTTTAGTGTTTAAGATTTAGTAAAAACACAAGGTTGAAGGTTCAAAGAGCAACTTTAGTTAATAGTCAGTTAACACTAGTTGAAACCGAAAAGGTTTTAAAATGTTTGATAAAAATAATACAAGGCCGTGAATTTCAAGCAGAAATTTCAAGCTTAACTAAATTAAAGGCAGTTTCAAAAACTAAAATTAAAGATTTGAATCCTCTTCTGGACATAAATGGAATCTAGGGCGTTGGGGACAGATTAGTTAATTTACAATTAAATTACGTCCATAAGTTTCCAATTTTCTTATTCGACAAACATAAACTTACTTATCGTTTAGTGGAAGATGAACACGCGCGTAGTTTGCATGGAGGTGTTCAGACAACTTTAGCAGTTGTAAGATCTAAATTTTGGTTTCATTTCTAATGATGTGACAATTTTACCCTGCAAGAGTAACGCCTACAAGGCCTTTTTTGTCTTGTGGGGTCGACTTTGCAGGTCCATTTCTTATTAAAGATGGCATACTTAGATCTAGAAAGTTAGTAAAGATTTGTTTATTGGTCTGTTTTTTGTAAAAGGCAGTTTATATGGAACTAGCAGAAGATTTCTCAACGTCTACATTTCTAAACGCATTAAAAAGATTGTTTGGCAGGTGTGATATTTCATCTCAGATTTGGTCAGACAACAGAAAAAATTTTATAAGTGAAGCTAATAAAGTAAAACGGTTAAAAAATTACCTTCTTGATACTTATTTTAAAAGTTACTAATAATTTGACATGGCATTTTATACCGCCCAGAGCACCGTACTTTGGTGGCTTGTGGGAGGCTTCGATTACATTAGTTAAACATCATTTGATTAGAGTCATTGGCACAATAAATCACTATTATGAGAATTTTTATACAATTATTGAAGCTATTCTAAATTCGCGACCGATTTGTCTTTTGTCTAATGATTCCTCTGACCTTGAAATCTTTACTCCTAGGCATTTTGATTGGCAACAAACTAACATCGCTACCAGAAGAGTACATGGAACCAGTTCAAAGCAATTCATTATCAAAATTTAAAATGGTTCAACAAAGCATTCAATCATTTTGGAAAAGTTGGTCACATGACTACTTACACCACTTGCAACAAAGAAACAAATGGATGTGGGATAATGAAAACGTTTTGAGAGCTAATCTAATGGTTTGGTGCGAGAAGATCACATTTATCTAATGGTATGGAAGGTTGGTCGGGTGATCAGCGTCCATCGTGTCATCTTGTATAATTCCTCTTTTTATTGGTATTTTCTTGGTGTTTTCATGTATATTAATCACTGACAACGCTTCTTTGTATACATTTTTTTTTATTTGTACTTAGAGTCAATGTGTGCGTTATTGTATTGGCTAGTGTTCAATTGAGTCAAATGCTTTTTTGTAATCTATAAAAGCTACGTGAAGTGGCAGGTTGTATTCCATTGTTTTTTCAATTAATATTTTTATTGTCAGTATTTTTTCATATTTTTCATATTACGGTTTTTCTCTATTATTTCTTTTGCCATTTTTGTTCATACCCATTCTTCATATCAAAGAACAAATTGGGCCATTTTTAGATGATTTAAGTTTTTTTGAAAACTCTAGTTTGTTTTGCAGTAGTAAGCCGACTGCTTTATGTTTTTCTCTAACAAATGGATAGCTAATAAAACAATTGTGAAAAAATTGTCTATTGTAAGGTTCAGCTCAGAATTATAAACATTACGGACTAATGTCTGAACAACTCCTCAATTTTGATGCGGTGATTCGCTAGGTTATTGTGCCACATGAATCATGCCAATAATAGCGTATCCAAAACTAAATTTTCACACCTAAAATATATATTTTAATAGATTTTGTTACAAGCTTTAGGTTTTACGAACCTTGCACGGCCAACTCACACAGTCGGACATAGGGGATGTTCAAGTGAATAATAATTAAGGCGCCAGATCATTTATAATTAACACTTCTGCCTCGATCAAGACAGACGGTCCAAACTTGTAGCGAATTTTGAGGTTCGTAATCCTTGTTACTCTGGTGTTCGGATAACCACAATTAAAAGAGAAAGGTATGTTACCATAAAAGCAAGATTAACAAGTATAAAAACTTTAATTTAGTAACGTAGAATATTAACAAGAGTATATCTAATTTTCAATTCATAAATGCCAGAAGTATCGGCAACACACAATACATAGGTTAAGTTGAAGCAAATAGCGAAGAAAATTTTGTAATAAGTATCGTTTGTACACAGCATGCGATACACACAAAATGAGTAATTAAATTACCTTAATGGTATTGCAACAATAATCGTAATTACGGAAATTAACATAAACAAAAGTATTGTGAGTGACTTTTCTGACATCGAAAAAATAATTAAATAAACTCACCCACAATCCAGTATCTACTTGAGCGAAGAAAACGTTTTCCCCGGTAAGTGAGTCTGTAATAAATTTGAATAGCAAATCGTGTCAACACAATGACTCACAAAATCAAGATCTACAAAATTGTTAATTACTGCTAAAAGAAAGTACACATAACATAACCCGATTATCGAATGCTGTTGTACACATTCAATGAAAGTTGGTTTCGCAGGTGTTTGCCGCATGAGTAGGATCTCGAAGAAAAGTTCTTGTCTTCGGTTTTTTTAGTTTTAAACGTAGGCCTTATAGAGTTATACTCGTCCCATGAAGGTATTTATCGATATTATTCCCTCATTATTTTTTATTGAATAGAAACATGTGGCCAAAACGTGGCGGAACGGCTATCAAATTAAGAAAAGATTACAAAATAATTCTAACAAAACGGATGTAAATATCTTACCCTGTGACGAATAAATTATTTTAAATACGTAATGAATTTATAATTTGATTTCCATTACAGAGGATGTTATTCGAAAATTTTCCTTAAGCGAAACAGGCCATTTTATGCAGCTGTCAGTTTAACGACTTCGTCGTAAAAAATGACAGTCACAGGAAAAGATCGGCAGAGGGCGTCAAAACCGGAATCTAATTTTAATTTAATATACAGGGTTTTACGTTATAAAAATTTTGCACGTAACAATTTGCTGGGAATCTGTAAAAACCTGCAGCGATTTCGATAACCAACAAGCTGCTTATCAATTGTTACGTTTTAATCATGTATAATACGCGTCTTACACTGTTTAATAGAAATCTCTAGAAATAAAACATTATCGCCAATTTTTCAGTTTCTAGACGCGTCTTACAATATATGGTATGGGCTAATCCTTGGAAAAACAGTTTGCGCACAGCAACGTTTCAGTTTCGTTTCACTTTTGTTTGAATATATACCGAGGAAAACACAAATTTCTTATAAATCAATTATATTCTTTTGTCACGTTTTTCTTGTAAATTCGTACAGTTTACGATTTTTTGTAAATATGCATCAGTCATAAACAACTGCCAACTAGATGTGGGTTAGCCCATTTGTACTCCATTCGAAGCAATATAACATGGTCGAGAAACTGCCAAATTGTCAGTTGCGGAGGAACTAAGAAAAACGGTCAATCCGTCATTAAAATCAACACTTGAATAATTTTCGAAATAATTATTATTACTTCTTTTTTTAAAATTGTCATCAACATCAGCATAATCTTCTGATTCAGCGTTATTCAATATCATAATCACCAAATTTGACATTACGTTTATGTCCGGTTGACGCAATTCTAACTGTAGCACAGCATTTTACAAACTAAAAACAAATGCTTATATACCATCCTGAGTATGCAAGTTGCAACCTGCAAATGCAAGCTAATACAAAACTACTTACACAAGTTAAGATCTTTGCATTTAAGTATGTCGGTAGCAAAAATATGTTAATCTACAAGGCATTTCTAAAACAATTTTTTTAAAATAAAGTATTTACAAAATTATAATATATAAAAGGCATCACCGAATTTGCCAAGCTCATGTCGTACATTGTAACCTGCGTTTTGGATTTCAGCAGTAATCTTTTTATGTCAGACCCCGTAAATAGATTCAGCTGGCTGAATTTGCGGTTTTCTTTTTTTTTCTCGATTTGTTAGCTCGGCGTAACCATCGTTTAAAAACGATTGGTGGTTTGAGTAATTTTTGGTAATAGACACAGTATTTGGATTGACGATTTTCATTTAATGTATTTTGAATTTGTTTTAATAGGATTTTAGATTGAGTTTAATAAGTGATTTTACGTTTTTAAATTCAAAGTTACAATTTAAATTGTTGATAAAGTTTTGTATTTTGTTACGCCGTGAATCATCGGATTTCGCGATTTTGTTTATTAAGTATTTCACTTGGTTTGTTGAGAATTCCAGTTGTAATTTATGTTTCCCTTCTGAGATATAATCGTAATTAAATATATTTTCGCCGTTTGTTTATTTTAAGTTGGTTCAAAAGTTCTTTGTTCAAGTGCATTCTCAGTACAGTCGTACTTTGATTTCTTTGTGTCAATCGTTTAGATTACGTGGAAAAATTAAGTCATTATCTTAATTTATTAGGCAGTTTAAATTCTTGTAATATAATATTTTGTCAATTTGACATTTTCACGTATAAGCGAAATGCCGTGTCCAAATGCTATGAATATGACGTAATGGGGACTGATTGTCTCCTTATCGCACTTCTTAATGAGAGTGTTTTCGTTCTTGAAGTTTCGAACACAGCCTTTGTGGAAAGGGTAGTCGAAAAAAGTTGATATATAGATGTGATTTTGGTAAATGAAGAGAGTCCAAAGTTAGTTGGTTGACAGTCGTCAAAATGTAGTTATCGCGGGTGATAATTCACCTTTCCTAATAGTAGATGTAGAGTTACCGCGGAAGTAAAAGAAAATGGTTCAGTGATTCTTTAAGTGGAAAACAAAACTTTCCTTTTCGTAATTACGGTTCATTGAGATCACTGTTTTCCGAATTAATTTAGCAAGTATCGTTAAGTGAATTTGTGCGTGAGTTTGTTTCGCATTCTCATCTCTTTCGCCTTGGGGGCGGATCAATAATAAATCTTCCGTTGGTAAATTACTCACCTGGATTTGGTACCCTATCGAGGTTCCGGACGACGACAGCTGGCCTACGCTAACCAAAAGCCCGACTTCGAATAATTCAAGGTATTTATTTTGCACCATCTATTGATATGTGAAATTTTTGTTTACGCGATTAAGTGTTAAAAGCTTTGAATTTCAAGTAAAATTTACAAGTGTCTCGAAGTTAACGTTAATGTAACTAATTATTGTCCGTATTTAGCGGAACTGTGTTATAATCCCGAGTTTAAAATTTGTTAAACGGGACCGAATAAGTTCTTGATTCAAGTATTATATTAGTTTTAAGGTATTTAAGTGTATTTGATTTTATAATTAATTAATTTCGACGCGCACACGGCCGTGAATTTTTTTTTTGTTTTGTTTTGGTAATTAATGTTTACCAATATTATATTTTTTTTTAATTATTATTTTGTTCTATATTGTGTAATTATTCAAACATTCATTTTGCTTTCTTTGTTTCTGTTTTGTGTGATTAATTTTGTTAATTTCAATACCATTATCTTTTTATGTTATTCATTTTGTTTTCTGTGTTCAAATAAATGTTAAATTGTTAAATGTAAAGAGCTTTTAATTCCGTCGGCCTCCGCGTGTGTAACTTTATTAGTTTATTACAGATTTTAGTGAGATACACTCTATCAAGGTAAGTCCGTTTAGGGTGTATCGTCCAGGAGCGGACTTGTGGTTGGCAAGGGCCAGAAGTCCATTAAGCTTTACTCCTTCCTGGCGCCCTTTGATTTCGACATTATTACTTTTCGATTTTGTGTTTTCGGCAAGTTGATCCAATTCAATCACGAAACTTTTAAATATAACCCACCCCGACTCCACTGAGCAACCGGCACAACTTCGTTTATGTTACCTCATTTCAGGCAGTGACATTGTTTTAACTTTGGCATGTAACAACATCTTAAGATTAAGACAATAATTACAAAACATTAAGTAGGTACTCGATAACGTTTTCATTTAACTGAAAAATAATTTAAAAAGTATCTGTAGCGTTTACACATCTTATTTAGTTTTTGTTTTTATTTGCCAATTCAAAGGTTTTTACAATTTACGTATTTTTATTTAATTGAATTTAATAGTTAGATTACATCAACCAGTTAGAACTCTCAAATACCTCGATACCGAATTGCGTTATTATCCAGCTGAGAAGTATTCAGTACTAAGAATAAGAAAAAATAAGGCAAACACAAAAAACGTAATACAAGATCGGCTGTTGAAGAACACTTTCTAGACACCAGACTAAAACCCAAATTTTTTCGCCCAGACTATGCACGAAAGTCATTGAAATACGATAATTTCAACAAAGATAAACATGTTTCAAAAAACTAATGAATCAAAACCGTCATGGACCATGGACTCAAATTGTGCAATATAAAAACTTTTTATGATGCTATATCTTTAGTTACAGTCTTGTAACGTTTGCGTTACTGTTATTATTTGATTTTAAATCTGTATTACTTTAATTAAATGTTGCGTGTAAACCTTCCTTTATTTTTATTTTGTGGAGTCGCTACTTTTTAGGGCGAGATCAGCCTTGAGATTTATTCGGTACTCAGCTTTTGAGTAGTACGCTTGTGGTACTTCATTTTGAAGCCATGTAGCTTTTATTTTATCTTATTGCTACAATATCTTTATTTAAAAAGTCTGTGTTAATAGTACAGGTATGTCTTCCATTTTTATTTTGTTGAGTTCATCTAATTCCCAGTTTTTATTTGTTTTAGACTGTTTTTTATGTACCGATTTTATTTGTAATGAAATTATCATTATCTTTATAATTTCAGTGGATTTGGTATATGAATCATACAATAAATGCCAATGATCCAATCGATTTTCTTGAAGAAAATACACCTTGGTCATCGATTCTTGATGGAAAATTTCCCAAGGCTATCCGCCAACATTAGCTTTGCATTCCGTTGAATGACATCAACGTGAAATTTAATCCATATGCGTAAGTTACATGTATCTATCTACATTCCTTTCGTTGATTAAAAACTTTGCTTCATCAACGAACTTGGTTTTCTTCTTACGAAATAACTTACATTTGAATGTAACTTATTAAATACTAAATATTAAAATTCTCTAATTAATATAAAAATAAAATTTGCTTACCGCAAATATTTAAATTAACTTAATTCAAATTGTTTTTCTTACTGTATGTAAAAAAATACCGGTATTTTTTAGTTTTAAGTTTAATTAATTAAATGATAAAAATTTCTATTCTTAGTTTTAAGTAACCTTACTGAATTTTACCTAAATGTTTTTGTTTTGTTTTGTTTTTGAACATAGGATTATAACTATCTTTTGAGATTGAATAAATGAATTTTTCTTGTGTAACTTTTTATTGGAGATAAGACTTTAATAGTTTAGTCTTAAAATCAAACTATTTGGCATCCCTGACGTCGGAAGTTAATTGACCAATTTTGACAAGTTTTCTAATTGTTTAATTAATTTCTTTGCATCGTTTGTTAGCGCACTTTTCGGTTATCTAAACTACCTGAGTTTTGCGCTACAGTCTATTTAAATAAAACAGCCACATGACTGTCAAAAGATCAAGTATTGTAAGTTTTTCTAAGTTTGTGAGTTTTTTATGTTTTGAGAAAATATATTATTATTCAAAATAATATTTATATGTAAATAAAATTTTCTTATTGAAACAGTGCCTGATAAATTTGAACAAAGCTATTATTTAAACACAGTTTATATTACACCCATGTAATAACCTATTAATAACATTGTGAATATAAAACTATTTCTCTTAAGCTTTATTCACGTTTTATGTAGTAATATCTGTTTTTGGTCAAAACGTCAAAGAATGGCAATTATAATAAATGCTTTAAATATTTGCTAACACATTTATAAAGACTTATTAACATAATTTTGTGTCAAAAAGATATTTGTTGCATTTTATTTCTATACAAAATATTTTCGTGGTTGCAAGGCTGAACTATTTATTCTTTGGTTCGCCAATGTATGTTTGCGTTCTTAATCTTTTTTAGCATTTTTTGGTTTAACAATTTTTTTAGATAACTTTAATACAATCATTTTTTTCTTTGCGACACTACTAGAAAAATAACACATTTATTTAAATGTTGTTAACACGTATGGATTTAAACGCGTAGAATCTTCGTAAAAATAAAAAAATCAGACTCAATGCATCATTGCGTTTCTACGTTACGTTCTTTTAAAAGCAGGAGAAATACTATCACTAGTGTGATAAACCAAAAACTTTGTATTTCCCCCGTCACCCATACCCTGCTTTAGTATAATGCGATAATTTAATTGTTTTTATTGTATTTTTAAGAATGTCAATTAAGAACAATGAAGTATTATAACTTTATATTTTTTTTTGCTTAGTCTTTATTCTTTAATTATTGTAAGAGTAATTATAATTTTAAATTTATAACTTAGTAGAAATATAGCATCAACTCAGTAAATTTCTCTAAAAAGAAATAGGCTTAATTAAGTTTGTAATGCAAAAAAATAAGAATATTTTAATTTTTTTGTTATTGCGGATAAACAATTTGACCTTCTGGTATTGTCATTGTTTATTACTTGTCTAATTTGAATTTCTTGAATAGCATCGCGAACGGCTACAAATGATTGCCTATCGCATTTGCTAACAAGCCTAGTTTACACCGCTAACTATTTCATTCGAACTAACCAAGGTGTCTCGTTTTTTGTTTAGTTAAGTGTACATAATATCACCGATTTTTTCTCTTTGAGCGATTTAATCATCTATTTTTATATTGCATTTTTGTTAGCAATTTAGATCTAAAACAAATGTTCAATACTTGTAGATTATATACATATATTTTAAGTTTAGCTGTTACTTTTGATTATATACTACAAAAAATAAATAAAATCTATTGTAAAATAAAAAAATGTTATCGTAGTAGTAGCACGATTATATTCTAAGCATCAAAATAATCGGAAATTAATAACAATTGGAAAGTATGTTATAGATATAATAAATTTGGTATTAAATTGATAGTAAATTTATGTGCTGTATAAACCATTAAAAAATGTATAAAGTATTTAGTAATCTAATCTAAAACTAATTATTTTACGTTTTACGTTACAATTAGGTTTTATCAGAACTACAGTTTAATTTCGTAAGCTTCGATTTGTGTAAAATCTCGGAATGCTTTTAGTAACAGCCAAATTCGCAAGCACAGGAGATAGTAATACGTCTTTTAGAATGCTTCGAAAGAAAGAAGATAAATGGAAGCACGATTGAGTTAATTAATGCTGTTCAAAAGGTAACATTACAATACACCAGCTTTTTGCAGTGTATTATATTTTGTTTTACTTCTTTAACAGCTTTCTTTACATTTCAATTAAATTGTTATTTTCTATTTTTCTTTAAATAA
This sequence comes from Aquatica leii, assembly GCA_035610365.1. Classification (NCBI taxonomy): domain Eukaryota; kingdom Metazoa; phylum Arthropoda; class Insecta; order Coleoptera; family Lampyridae; genus Aquatica; species Aquatica leii. The sequence goes on along the minus strand of CM069436.1, from coordinate 103,174,823 downwards.
CAAACAAATATAAGCATAAAAACCAAAATTTATACCTACTAAGGAAAATACGGCATTAGTAAAACAATTTTTATTAAAAGTGTTTAAAGTATAGTCTTCACATGTAATTGTCATAATGCAAACAAATATTATCTATGCATAATAACAAAACATAAAATATATAGTTTTTTTATATTTGTCTTTATTTTCTTATTTTAAATTCTACTTAGCTATGTTGCAAGTTTTCGTTTAGCATTTCAGCGTTTCAACATTTCATTTTGTCGGAAAGAGTTGAATGCAATCAAATTGCATTTGTTTTTCAACCTTTTTGCTGTGTTCTCCACCCTTGTTATTTTTAGAAACTTTTGAATATTGATCAAGTTTTTTTAAAATTCTTGTAAATTTTATTTTTTTAAATATACTGTACAGTACTTTAAAAAATTGTCAGTAAACGTCACAAATTTTTGTTTGTTTGTAGCATTTGTTTTATAGGGCCGCAGATGTCACTAATAAGTTTTTGTTAACGTATAATATTTTTTTTATTTTTCTACAAATATATTTTTTTTAATCTGTGGTTTGTATTGAACATAGTTTACTCGAGTATTCTTGAATTGATTTATTTTGGAGTTTTGTAATCATTCGCTTAAACCATTGAGTAATAATTTAAGAAGAGGCGCAAATAATGTGTGTTAAAAATCGTACTGTAGTTTTATCTCTTTTCTTTCTCTTTTTTTTACCCGTTTGTACCCCCTCTTTTCATAAACTAATAGACTAAAACCTGCTGCCATCTGCAAAATCGTGGTTTTTATTTTGCAAACTTACTTATTTGTTATGAAGTACCAGTTAGAACCTTTTCTTATATTTGTGTTTACTTTACCGTTTACCTGTTCAAAACAGGTTAATATCATAAACAATAGCTTGTATTGTTACGGCACAAGTCAATGTCAAATAAACTTAAACAATATCATGCTTTATATTTAAGAAAACAAAAAAATATGTGTATTCAAATATTTATTTATTTTTGTAAAATATAAATCGAAAACATAGAAATAACTAAAACAATGACAATTAAATTAAAAGAAAATTGTTATGGGGATTTATTGTTATTATTCGTCAATTTTTAAAATTATTCAAATTACCAGTCCACCAATAATAAATTCGTTAACTTACAAAATGTATATACTATTTTACATATGCTTCGAGCTTTAAAATAATGAAACTCATCTTAAAAAAAGTAAAAACATTTACAACTTATAAAAAGTTAAGATTACAAAAAGTTTTTTAACTTACATTTTTTCAAACAATCTCAAATCAGAAAATTTTAACTAGATAATTAAAAAAATGTAAGTTTTACAAAATGTTAAATGTTAATTATTTTAAAAAAGAAAGATGGTGCAATTTAGCAAGAAATCTAAAAAAAATTAACTTTAAAATCATAATTGAAATAGGTTTGCTCGTTCAACAAAAAATTTGTATTTGATATTTCAATATAAATGAACTCTAGTAATTCAAGAATTTCCCATTGAGCAAATTGCAGCTAAAACCGGCTTTTTTATAACTACTTTAGCTTTTAAAGTTACTCTTTAGAACACTTTTAAGTGGCTTGTGAAAAAACGGAAACCTCTATGAAGCGTTTAAGTAGCTAAAAATTCCGCAGTTATGTTGCTGTTAGGTAGCTCCTTTAATGCATTAAAATTGGGCTTATACAGTTCTTTGTGGTACTCGCAAATCTTTAAAGAAGCTCTAAAGGAACTGTAAACCACCTTTCAGAAACAACTATACAGCTTAAATAGCTTTATTTTTAGTACCTTTAAGTAGCTTAAAAATTAAATAAATATTTCATTAGAAAAAGAAATCTTGAAATCGTTACCTTTACTTAATTTCTTAAAAAAATTGAGAAAAGTGATAAAGGAGAACCCATTGAAAGACCTAGATTTTGTTTAAAAAGTGATTATCAAATTTATCACTTATTTTTACTGAAATCTTCTTAAACAATTTAGAAAATAAATATATTTCTGAACACCAAATTTTCTTACAAAAAATAATATTTTGGAAAAGATATGTTGATGACATTTTTTGTATTTAAAAAAGTTGTAAATATTTTTTGTAGACTTTTTTGAAGATGAGCATCATTATTTTAAAGCTCGAAACATATGTAAACGAATTTGTTATTAGTGGACTGGTAATTTACATAACTTTAAATTAAAATTAATGTTAAATTTCTGAAAGAATAATTGACCAATTCATCCTTTAAAAGGATTTTTGAAGGAGAATCCGTTTGTATCACTATGTTGCGTAGTTTAGTCAAAACTTAACGCCTTGACGAATTTGAGAACACACTGTGGTCGTTCCAGTATCTTCAAAATATTATAGGACGTATCTTCAACTATAAAACATATATTAAAAAAATTACGTATTATTGCTTGTCTACTACTTATACTTTCGTTTAGTGAACTGGAGCTGTAAAAAGAATAAATTTATTCGTCTTCACGATCGTCATCAATAAATAACAATCGACGTTTTCTTCCATATGTTTGAGAAACTACTACATTTGAGTATCTAAAGCTGATGTTCATATCAACAATTACAGCTTCTGTAAAAAATTATACTAAATAAGCCCAAAAAGTAAAAAAAAAATTAAGTTGTTAGTATGTATTTTAAAAATAAAGTTTTGAAAATGCAATTAGTATTAGTAATTTCAAAATTTTTGCGATTTTTTTTAAACAATTGTAAAAATATTTTATATATTGTTGGATTTGTATTGAAGTGCTTTCAGCATGCTAAAATAAACATAAAAGAATTTTGTTTATATTTTTTTTTATTTTTTAAAAAACTAAGTATTTATTAGACAAGGTGCTAAAGAAATGCGGCCCTAACATTTACGAAAACGATATTTTTATTCGACATATGCCAACATCAACAAAAAACATTTAAAGCAATGGCCAGAACGATTATGCAATTACGATGAATCGATCATTATGCAATATAATGATCGCGATATCGAGCGTCTGTACAATAACGATCGCAACCATTGATGGCTTATAAAATAACAATTGCGGTTGAGGAAAAGAAATTATTACTTTTAATTATCGCATAAACAAATAAGACTAATATAACACGATTTTACCTATAATATTTACTTTAATAAATGTATAATAATAGTTCACGGAAAATCGTAAAATTTTGTGTATGTAGGTAAATAACCCCTTTGCTCTTTTCCTCGTAAGAATTTTAAACCACATACAGATTTTTTAATAAAAAAGTAACATGGATTTAAAAAAACATTGAATTATATTTTTTTTGTTTACAGAAATTTAACAATGCATTTTTTTCAAAGAGAATTAGAAAACTCTTCTAGGAAAGAACGTTTGTAAAATTTGTGTCACACATTCAGCATTTTCGGAAAAACCTAGCTTTATATAAACACCAAGGTAAATCATAAAAACACAGGAAGTTAAAAACAATAAGCATTAAAAACAAATGACAATACGTATTTGAAAATAATTGCAAATTTATTTTTAATACATAAATCTTATGTTTGAGACAAATATCAACACGAGTTATGACTAATTACTCAACAATCTTTTCGGGGTCAATTTCAAATAGAAACATTTAATTTGCGAAAGAACGACACTTATTTTTTAATATGTTGTTTATTAATGTTTTAATTTATTTGTTCGTAAGGTTGCAGCAGAATCCACATTGCACGTCATGTCGAAAAAAAAACATCACAGTAGTATCTATTTTCTGTGAATTTTTGTAAATATTTTTTTTAAATCTAAATATGAACAAATTTTAATTAATTTATTGTTTAGAAACAATATTAAAAAATACTTAGATATGTTGATTTTCAATACTCCAAACGTTATTGTATCCCGGAAAACAAAAATCGAATGTTTATGGCTAGATTTATGACTAACTTTACACGAGCGACTTTTTAGCAACAGTCGATTACTAATTAATTCTAAATACCATGATTGCGATCATTAATTGTGGAAAATAATAGCGATCTCAGCCACTGATTTATAGTAATTATTTTAAGTTATTGTACAATTAAGTGCAACAAGAAGAAGAAGAATCCGGACAAGGAGATTCTCCGATGCTAATTTAAACCAGTTTTTAACGTTTGGTAAAAAAAAATTAAAAAAATATTTACCTGATTGAAAGTGTAGAACAAGAACTGCAGTGTGTTTAAAATTTCCTTTTGTTGTTATACATTATCTCCGAAGATGCTTCTCACAAATCTTCTTTTGTTTTAAATCTTCCAAGTTCATTGTGGCAATGTTTATATTTCTACAGCTTTTCTGACATTCTTTAGCACGCAATTTATCACTAATAAAAAACTTAAGAAAACTAGTACCTTTGTTTTCGGTATTATTATTTTCACAATTAATATAAACACAACCGTGATTTGTAACTTTTCCCATTTTAAAAATAAATCAAAAACATATTTACACTTAAACTAAACAAAAGTTCAAACAAACATTACTACTACCAGAATTTTAAAAATCGTATCGCAATGTTAACCGAAGAAAAACTTTCAATTTAATACCGAAGTTTACAAGTCGACAGACACGCAAGAACTGAAAAATTTCGATCCAATACAAACGTGGCGACCTCTACATCTCGATCCAATCAGTCGATACGATATCGCCCCTTAAGTTGCATTTCTTCTTACATTTATTATTCAATGCTTAAACTCTTTTGTAATTTTACTTAGTGCTCGTTTATTGACGGGGAAGCGTGTTAAATGTCATCTAGCTTTAGTTTTTCCTTTCTTGGATATCAGATGTTTAATGTTTATTAGAACTGTTTCTTCTATATGCGTTTGCTTTTTGTTAAATATCCGCTACGTGTTTAAGTGAAAAGTTTAAACTGATATGTTTGTCTAATGTTATAGTAAAAAGTTGCCAGTTGATTATTTTGCTGCAAAAAAAGCATTTTCGCTTCACTAGTATTTGATCCTACATGATTATTAGAACTAAAGTATGATCTGAGCTGAGATTAAAACATAATCTTGCAAAGAACTTTAGTGATATAGAAATTCAAAAAATCTGGTAATTTATTTGGATTGCTAGACCAATACGTATTTTTGTCCAATTTTGAGGTAAGAGATTGTTAATTTCTATAGCGGCTAATAATTATCTTCCTTTTGTTGTAGTCGTTTTTGAACCCCATATACTATTGTATCATTGTAGTCACCTCTAATTAGAAAATTGTTTCCAAGCGTTTTGAATAGAAATTCAAAGTGTTCCAACTTGTTATGTTTTGGAAAGCAATAAATTGCTGCAATTTAAAGTTTGTCTATATGGTGTTACGTGCAAAAATTGAAACAATGACACTTGCCTAAAATAAAGTAACATAAACGGAGTTATGGCGATGCTCAGTGAAGAAAACTCGACAGAAAACACAATGAAAAGTCAAAAATCAAAGAACGCCTGGAAGAAGTATAGCTAAATGGATTTACCTTAATAGAGTGTATCTCACTAAAATCTGAATTAAACTTAAATTTTACATAACGCAAAGGCTGACAGAATTAAAAGCTTGTTTACATTAATTATTCAACATTTATTTGAACACAAATGACTCCAAACATGAAAATAGAACACACAAAAGAAAATTATTTAAATTAACGCAAAACAAAAAATAAAAAAAATTAAGGAAATATAAAAATTAAAAAAATTAAAGTATATTGAATAATCGTATTAAAACAAACAAAATTTTAAAGAAATGAAACAAAAGTAAAATTATTATAAAAATACATTAAAAAAACAATAGTAGCTCTTAATTAACTAATGCACGGCCGTGAGCGTATTAAATAAATATCAATTCAATACAAAATGAAATGAATTTATCGATTTTAAAACCAGGAATGACAATCTTAATAGTAATTTACAAAATCAGTTAATTTTCCGCTTCAAACATTTTCTTTTTAACAAATATTTAGTCACATACAGTTCTGATAAATACGGACAATTACCATTTAGTAATTGTATTATCGATAAAATCGTTAATTTGCAACACTTATTTTTTTAACAACCAAAGCCTTTAAGACACTTAAACGCGTAAATAAAATCCACCAACTTTAATTAATTGGTACAACATAAATACCTTAAATTGTAATCGTCATAAAGACGAAAGAACTTGTGGTTAATCCTATGCACCGTCAAAAAGTTCTCAATAACCGCCACCAAGGCGAAGATATAACCGCGTCGCACCACTCGACAAACACGGTTCTACATTACGTAAAATAAAACTGAAAGAGCTTGACATTCTTTTAAAAGCCATAGATTTCACGAATTAGGAGAAACAAAACTCTACTAACTGCACTAAAAATTAATGTTTTTCTGCATATTTCTTCCGCAGCGTTACGAAATAAAGCAAATGAGTTTACCAGCCCAAAACCAAATAACTAACTATCTTTTTAAGACATTTCAACGACTGTCAACCAACTAACTTCTATCTTCTACTAAAATCACTTAACTTAATCGACTATCGTTTTCACTATGGCTGTACCACCAAAAAGTGCAAAGAGGATGAAAACAGATTAAATAACGTCACAAAAGTAGTGTTGGGCAACGGCCGTTGCTTCTGTGTGAACTGTCGAATTGACAAAATATTGTATTTCATTACTGTCATAAAAATTAAACTGTCTAATAAATTAAAAGAATAACTTCATTCCAACGTAATTTACTTGAACTAACACAAAGAAAATAAGTACAACTGTACTGAGAATGTACATAAAACAAAAAACTTTTAAACAAACTTAAAATAAACAAGCTGTTAAAAATATATTATATTACCATTATATCTCAGAAGAGAAACATAGATTGCAACTAGAATTATTACAAAACAAAGAAAATGCCAAAGAAACACAATTGCAGAATACATATGATTCAACAGCGTAATAATTGTGTAATAAAGGAATACAAAATTTTATCCACAATTTTGAATTATAAAGTTGGCTTTAAAAACGTAAAATAATCTTTTAAAATCACTAAAACGATTTTTAAATACATGAAATGACTAACGTTAATACAAATACCGGGTCTTTCACAAAAGGAATGGCACAGCTTTAAACGACGGTTACAATGGCCATAGAAAGTAATGCTATTTGCTTGTTTATTTTTGTGTTCGTATTCGGATCGTTTATAATATTTGATGTATAGCTTGATAAGTATTACAAAACCTGCATGAACATCACTGTCAAGATGTTTGGTGTGATAAAAATTAAATCGTGCTTCTAATATAAGCATTACATATGTATTATAGACATTTAAGAATTATTTAATTTTTTGGACGTGTTGACATAAGCCATAAGCGTATTAAATCGCAATGTTAGTGTTTGTGTCATTATGCACATATATAATCCATTTAAAAAAATTACAAAAACATAGCTGCTGCAAGATAAAAAATTGCATTTGCTCTACAATTAATTACAAAAAATACCAACAAAAAGGCAGCACAACAAAAAAGTTTGTTAGACGTTTTGTTTTTGCTCTAAAGTGACTACTGAAAGGTACCACGTCAAATATATGATATTTAGTTTGTGTGTAAAAAAACATATTAGCTAAAGAGTATTTCACGATATCACTGTCCGTTTCTTCTTTAGCACATAAGAACAAAACTTATCTTTCTACCATAGAAAGTGTTACAATATTTATTATGATCCAATGGGGGAGGTGGATAAAAAGAAAGAAAAAACAAATTACTTAAATTAATTACCAAGATGTTGTTGCTTACCTTTCGGCTAGCCTCACCGTAGATGGTCGTCGGGTAAAAGAAAATCGTAAGACACCAAGTTTTCTTTAGGTAAGCTAAATGCCCAAGTGCGCCACCTCTTCTCGAATTTTTATCGAAGATAAACAGTCTAGGTAGGAGAAAAGGAGATCCTAGACCCGAGGTCCCCCAAAAGAAACATAGTACAAATCAACAATAACCATTTATTAAGGATATGTATCAATAGCCAATTCCGGAACGGAAAAAGCCACTCGACGGTTACGCCTTTGGTCTAATCCGCAATTAAATTACTTTACATAACACCACAAAATTGTAACAATATACATACAAGATGAAAGCAGGCCCCAAAAATAGACTCTGGTATCCAAAAAAGAAAGTTTAAAACGTTAATATTTAAAAGGTATCACCGCGGCTACCGTAACTCGTAGCAAAATTTATCCGCGTTAAAGTACGTAACACCGCCCGTGGACCTTGACGTCAAGTTCATCACGACCGGTAATAAAAGTATCATTAAATTAGTAATATTCTTTTATATGAAACAACAAAAAATTAAGTGTAGGTTACGTTAAATAATCATTATAGATCAACCATTACAATTAAGGCGTCATGTAAACATCGTAATTAATTCTATTAACATTATAAAGAAAAGTGACGTTAAATATTATTAATCAGAATTATTCAACTTCCCAAAAGTTCATTAAATCGTTCAATTAAAATAAAAGGAATTGTAGTCGAAAAAAGGTGTACCGGATGTACAAGATAACGTTCGAACTACAAGAGCATTTACATATAAAGTCCGCACTGTTTCCACTTAAAACGAAACACCGCGTACGTAGCGAGAGCAGCAGTCCTGACCCTAAAGCGCGTGGACGAAATGAGCCGACGGCTAGTGATTCCCCGCGGTTCCAAATTTAACGATCTTATAAATACCTCGATACTTCATTCCCCCAACCTTTAGCACAGCGCCAACGTTCCACTTCTTCTTATCGTGCCGTCTTCTGCCGAAGGTTGGCGACTATCATGACGATCTGTATTTTATTTACGGCTGCTCTAAATAGCTGGTTTGTTGTGCAGTTGAACCATTCTCGTAGGTTACGCAGCCATGAGATCCTGCGTCTTCCTGGACCCCTTCTACCTTCAATCTTGCCTTGCATTATTAGCCTCAGAAATTCGTATTTTTGTCCTCTCATCACATGTGCAAAGTATTCAAGCTTGCGTGTCTTGATGATGTCTATCACTTCGTTTTTTGTTGACATCTTTCTCAGCACCTCTACGTTAGTGACTCGCTCCGTCCAAGCTATTTTTAACATTCTTCTAAACACCCACATTTCGAAGGCTTCTATGCGTTTTGTTGTGTTTTTGTTCAATGTACTGGCTTCAATACCATAGAGAAGTACCGGATATATGTAACATTTCATCATGCGTATTTTTAGTTCTTTGTTGAGTTGTTTAGAACAAAATAAATTCTTCATTCTATAAAATACGCTTCTTGCTTTTTCGATTCTTGTTTTTACTTCTTGTGTGTTGTCATTCTTAGAATTTATCCAAGTCCCTAAGTATTTATATTGGTACACCCTCTCGATGTTTTCATTATGTATTTTAAGCTGTACGTTGTTACTTGTCGGGAATTTGGTGATGATCATGAATTTTGTCTTCTTTAAGTTCATCTTTAGACCGTATTGTTTACTTTTTTCCTTAATCTTCTCGACCACCCTCTCAAGATCTTTGATGTTGTCTGTGATTATCACTGTATCGTCAGCGTATCGGATGTTGTTAATGGGTATTCCATTCACTGCAATACCAGCTGTTTCTGCTGTGAGGGATTCCTGGATGATTGCTTCGGAGTAGACATTAAAAAGTATTGGTGACAAGACACATCCTAGCCTTACTCCTCTCTTGATGTTGATTTCCTCTGTAAACTCTCCTTCTAGTCTGACCTTGGCTGTTTGTTTGTTATATAAAGTTTTGATTATTCGTAGGTCTCGTTTATCTATCTGTTTTTCTGTTAATAGTTCGACAAGTTTATTATGACGTACTTTATCGAAGGCCTTCTCGTAGTCCACGAAGCAAGCATATACCTCTTTGCTGACATCCAGGCTTCTTTGTGTCAGTACGTTCCACTGGGATCCTTTTTACTCTGCGACCACGCTTACCGCCTCAGTTCAGCGATTCCAAAAGCGCGCGGTCCACCATCTTCAACAGAATTCGTAGGAAAATTCCACCAGATATGTAGAAACCCAACAGTAAAGACGAAAAAACGAAAGACGAAAGAGTTTATGAGTTTTGCAGTAAAATACATCGATCTTTTAGAGTATGCATCGAACGTTTAATCGGATTTGTTATTGATTGCCATCCGACTTTCCACGTTCTTTACACAGCAAAACGACAAAATAAAAATAAATTTTGTAGATGGGCGATTACTCCTGAGCGCCCTCTGCGAGCGTAACTTAAAATCACGACTCGAGGTCGAGTATTTATCCGTATTTACGGCAAGTTGCCTAACTATCAGGCGGATTTTCGCTCAATTTCGAATTTACACGTTACAAAAGGTTTCAGAATAGTAATAAACAAGTTAAAAACAAAGCTGAAAAAAAAGTTTATTGTTAAGTAGTTAATGTAAAACTTCTGCGCAACTTAAAAGTAACTTATTTTTTTACGAAAGTTACGCTCATGTCACAGCTTACGTAGTTTTCGCTATTTAAAAAAGTAATTACGCGTTTTTTTTTACATTTCTGACTTTTATATGCCATGAGTTATTCTAATGTTTAATTTTGTTTTAATTGTCTCAGCATTTATGAAACGTTGTTCTAATTTTTTTTAATTTTTAGTTAATTTAACCTATTCGCTACCGACTGTCACATATGTGTGACACTGGGTCTACCAAGGCAAACCACCGTCACACATAAGTGTGGCTTTATTTCCATACCTTGGTCAAAACGTCTGTGACGAGTGGTCTGAGGATTGCTGCCGTTAAGGTTGGTGTAAGTTATGTTTTCTAACCGGCAGACGTGTACGTATGTGTGTGTGTTTTTTGCTATTCTATGATCAACGGTTGCTGTGAAAATTTGAGCAATATATATCAGTATTTACTCAAAATCAATTGTTACTCAAGAAGAACTTATTTGAAAATGGAATATTCCTGTAATAAACCTTTGCCGGAAAGTGAATTACAGGCTATAGTAGATCGGATTAAAAGAGTCAAAGATAATCATGATATGGATATTAATGATCCATATTCAGATTCAGGAAATAGTTATCGACCTTCTGAAAATGATTCAGATTCATTTTCTTCCGTTAATGAATTTGAAAGTAAAAGTTTGCCTCAAAACAGTGGCGTACGAGTAAAAGCTAGTGACAACAAATGGATTGATGTGAATTTAGATCCAATAACTACCGTTTTTTCTGAACAAGAAGGATTTAGAATAACTGTACCTCTAAATCTAAAGCTTTTTTGAAGTATTTTGTACGATATTTAATAGCTCACTCATTAATAAAATGCGAGAATGGACAAACAACTGTGCCTCGTCATTGCTGGCTAATACAAATCAACGTCGTAGTTGACAAGAACTGAAGAGATAAAACGATTTTTGGGTTTGTGCATTGCTATGGCCAATCTACAGATGCCAAGAATAAATCACTACTGGAGCCAAAACGTACTATATAAACATCCCGTTCTTCGAAATTTATGTTAAGGAATCGTTTTAAAAATAAACTTCTGTCTTTGTTTCTATAATGAATCGGATAATCAGCTGAATCATCTTCACAAGATAAGCATTGTTGTAACTCACATCTTATGCAACATTCAAAATATATATAAACTAAGGAAAAACTTGTCACTAGATGAAGCAGTTGTATTATGGAGACGCCGTTTCTCATTCAGACAATACATCCCAAATAAACCTTCCAAATACGGAGTAAAACTATATGAATTGTGTACTCCAAGTGGTTTTCTATTCGACATTAATATTTTCTTAGGAAAAAGAACGGCGACAAACGGAAATAGTCATGCTGCAGCAATAGTACAACACTTAATCAGCAAGTGTCAAGGTAAAGGCCAGACCTTATACATTGACAATTTCTATAATAGTGTCCAGTTAGGTTAAACATTGTATGCTCAAAACACAAATGTGGTCGGTACTTTACGTAAAAATCGTAAAAACATTCCAAAAGTTGTTGTGGCAACCAAACTGAAGAAAGGAGAGTCGACCCTTAAAAGGCGTAAACCGTAATGGTACAAAATTAGAGAGATAAGAAAGAAGTTATGAGTACATCTACAAAACACAACGTTTCGTTTCAAGGAGTTAGAAATTAACGAAGAAACATCCAGATGCGACAAGATAATATCTTATTATTCCACTTCTCAAAATTCTGTGCGATGATACCTAAAAATATTTTTCCATTTACTAGACGTGTCACTCTGGAATGGATGTTGGGGATATAATAAAATTGGTTCCGAAAACCAACATACATTGGTTTTTGACATCAAGTTGCTTTATCACTTTGAGGATTGATTATCTCGCTGCTGCTCCTGCCTCAAGCACTAGTAAGAAGCCTCAAAAGCATTTCCCCGAAAAAAGAGAATAAAATGCCGTTTTTGTGCAAAAGAAAAGCAGAGGTCTGTTACCTGGTATTCATGTGTGTTACCTGCCAATCATGTAGAACCAAACAGGGAGAACCCATTGGTTTGCACATTGAGAACTGTTTCAAAAAAATTCCTTTGAATAAACAAATGTATTAGCTTATGTCTATTTCATTTCAATTTCAAAACGAGTATTTTCTTTCAAAGGCTTGTTATTTCGGAAACTATTCATGAAATTTGTTTAATGTGCAATGTGACATAAGAGTGACAGTTGGCCTGATAGCGGAATATTCTATTTCTAGACCAGTGTCACATATATGTGACATGTTTGCCTGAGCTCTTTGTTCACATTTTTGGTTATTTGCATTACATGTTCGTACAACTTAGATATTTTAGATAGTTAGTATTCGTTTGACGTTTATAGAGTTAAGTTGCGTTTGATTTCCGACACCGCGTTACCGCGAAACCTTGCTTGTAACCTTCCCCACACTGTCCACCAAAGGGAAGCAACATCGAGCTTCGGCTGGCCAGCCAAGGAAGATCTGCAAGACTATCACGTAAGTTATTTTATATTTTCCCTTATTTGAAAGGGGGGTCCTTACAATCAGCACCTAATAAACTTTACACGCCGTTGAAATAGACGCGCCGTTACATTACATGAATAGTCAAAAACATTAATAAAAAATTACTTAAATACAAAAAGTATAACTTGGTCTAAAGCAATACCTTGATTTTTAGACTCGGTAGCGAATGGGTTAATTGATAAGTGAAAATTCTTTAAAATGTGATAGTGGTATAAACAAAATTTATATAGAATATAAAACATCAATCCCAGTCCCTGTAATTTATAGAAAGTTAGTAAATAATTAAAAAGTCACGAAGGGACTTTGAGTTTTTTTCCTCTTCAAGAGCACTCAACCAAAGCAATGATGGATATATATAAGCAGGCACCGCAGAGCTCCAAGTACCACTTGATTCTGAGATCCAGTTATTCTTAAACTTATCCTGAAACGAACCTAATATTATTAAACGACCTGAGCAGTTCTTATTGATTACCCGTACCGATTTTGTATTGCGATTTTAACCCGACTGGTTTTTTTTTACCTATAATTTCATACCACTCTAACAATCGACTTTGCCTACGTTTAACTAAAAATTAAATTATTTATTTTATTCTTCGCCGTTTTATCTTGTGTCAGTGGTCTTTTTTGAATCTGATTAAACTTTTTGTAAGAGGCTGTATAACCGAATCAGCTGTACAGTTACCCATGAGGGCAGTACAGTCGTTACACGCACTCTAAAGTAAGCACAAATGTTTAAATATAGTTTAGTAAATCAATTATCAGTTTGCGAAATTCATGATTGTACTAAATTAATCCATCATCTCGTGTATTGTGTATTAAAACGCACGAGCTTAACGTCTTGTAATTACATTTCGCAACCGATTTTTGTCGACTTAATGAAAAGTTGAAGCCTGTGAACTTGACTATCAACCTCCGAAAACACCGTCTCATTATCGCTAACCGTTTTCCGTTAAAAATTAAAAATAGCTGTCAAAGATCAAAGCCCAATTTTCGAAAATTCATTTTGTTTATATTCATTGTCAGTTTCTCTTGGATAACCGCTCTTGTCACTAATTGCCGATTCAACAAATTGAAATTATCCATTTTAAACCTAAAATCATTTACACGTTTACTCGTCAATGTAGTAAGTATCGGTATTTGGTGCTAACGTTTGTTTGTAGGTTGATCCCGGAAACGACGCAAAAGAGTAACTCTAAGCGGGAATAATTGAAACAGGGCCCGAGACGATTTATTATATTTTAATTGCATTGCTTAGTTTATGTTGTATATCATGTCAGTAATTAATTGCGATATTTTGAATGGTACATATTACATTTATTATATTATAATTAGAACGTGCAATTTTTTTTCTGCGACAGGTACTCGAAGTTGTTAAGCCACATCCTTCTACACCTGAGGACGGCTTACAACGGCAGAGTTCCAAAAATATTTTACTCTTTCATCAATACATAAAAATAAAAGAAAAATTAATCAAACCTACTATCCACAATGCCTTACATATATGTTCTGAATCAAACATGTTCATTATTAGAATGATAATCGATTATTGGAATCAGTGCCTTGACTTGATTTAAATGTTTTTTTTTGCATTTTTTCAGTTCTCTGTATGTCACTTTTTGTAGACATGATTCCTATTCCTATTGGTTTTTCTTACCAATATGTCGACAATAACGTCTATAGTATACTAAATTTGAATGTATCAACAACTAACAAGTATTTTGTTAATGGCGAAGTTTTAGGTTTATGGCAAATAATGTTGTGTTTTTTAACACGCCGGGGTTTTTTCTATTACCTTACCTACCACAAAAAATTTTGACGCAGCGACGTCATTGTCTTAAACTTTTTGATTCTCTTCTTCTTCAGACTAGTTTTTCTTCAATTTTCTCTAATTTTTTTTTGGCATAAACACCTTACACGTCCAACAAATCTAAAAAATTGCCTGTGTGGGAATGTGGTCGTAGCCATATGACCCTCATTCTTATAGTTGACATTGCTAAAACTTAAAACTTATTGCTGCACACGCATTTTTGTACGGAACCCCTACTTATTTCTTTCTAAGACTGACTACATTTTTTGTCGTTTGTTTTATCTGTATCTAGTATATTCCATGCTTTTTCTTTGAGATTGTTCTGTTCCAAAACAAGAAATTGGATGCGGCACCGCTGCTCTCTCCATTTCAGCAATGACCTTGAGTATCGAAGTAGCAGCTAATAGATTTTTTCTGTCATAACGTCCTGCTTAGATAGTAACTGCAAACCAACACTTGAACGTATGGAACGCCGTTTTGCTTTTTATTACTAAATTTAATTCCGTTGCATTCAAACAAACTTCAATTTTTATTAAGTTCATTTTTATGTTTGTCTATTTATTTTAGTACATTTAAATGGTTTGTTGAACAAACTTAACACATTTAAATTGTTAAGCAAAAACGCATTTACTGATGCAATACATTTTGTTCAAAATTTCTAACAATCATATTAAAAACTTTAATTTAAACTGAAAAAAAGTATATAAACAAACATTTTAATTCATGTAGCACTTTTTATATAACAAACAAAAAATAAGAATCCTTTAATTGTAGAATTAAAATGCATGTCGATTTAAAATGTTACATGAATTAAAATGTTTGTTGATAATTTTAATTCTTCAATTTTAAATAAAAAACATAATTACCAACAAACTTATTAATTCTGAATTAAAATACTTGTTGATAATTTTAATTCTTCAATTTTAAATCAAGAACAAAATTACCATCAAACATGTTAATTCTGAATTAAAATGTTTGTTGATAATTTTAATTCTTCAATTTTAATTGGCGCTGTAGGTTACGGAGGTTAGGAGTACTCTAACCAGTGGTAAACTTGCACTATAGTTTGGATAGAGTACTCACAACTTCCGCAACCTACAGCGCCAATTGAAATTGAAGAATTAAAATTATCAACAAACATTTTAATTCAGAATTAATATGTTTGTTGGTAGTTTTATTCTTGATTTAAAATGGAAGAATTAAAATTATCAACAAACATTTTAATTCAGAATTAATATGTTTGTTGATAACTTTAATTCTTGATTTATAATTAAAGAATTAAAATTATCAACCAACATTTTAATTCAGAATTAAAATGTTTCTTGGTAATTTTATTCTTGATTTAAAATTGAAGAATTAAAATTATCAACAAACATTTTAATTCACGTAACATTTAAATTCGACACAAATTTTAATTCTCCAATTTAAATTATTGTTATTTTGCTTGTTTTTTTGCTAAACTAATTTTTAACAACTTAAATTATAAATGATAGAATTAAAATGTTAGTTGATAATTTTAATTCGTCACTGTGATCGGTGGTAGCTTTTGAAACTATTTCAGTATAAGGAAATACATGTACATGGTAGTTCTAAATGACGCCACCGATTGAAGCAAACAATTAAAATTAGCAACTAACATTTTAATTCTATCATTTAAAATGTTAGTTGCTAAAAGTTATTCTAGCATTTCAATTTATTCGTGAAAATTTGAGGATTTATAATGTTACTTACTTCAATTTTAACATTTATTGTTATTCAAGTAACATTTTAAGTCAACTTACAATATACTACTCTAAAGTTTTTCAAAGCAAAATTTAAATTCTAACAAACATTTTTAATATGCACAAGAAATTATTTTATAAGTTACGTATAAAAACGGACAATAAAATCTAAACCACAACTACGCTTAGGTTAGGTTAGGTTTCTTCTCAGTTTCTTAACATTATAGAACTCCATTTTTTCTTGAAATTCCATAATTTTTGCCACCAATTTTTGTAAATAGAAACTTTGTGATGACGAGATAAAAAATGTAAACTTAGTCATTATTTAATTTCAAGTTTTCATTCTTTAAAAAAGTTGTTCAGTTTAGACTAAATAAAACATTGAAACTTACCTGATGCTTCAAAATAAGGAATATAGTGATTAAAAATTGCATTGCATATAAATTCTTTCTGTATCTTGAGAAAGAAAATAATTTTTTTATGCAAAAATTTTGATGTTGATTAAGTAAATATCTGAATATAGTCCACTCGTTTTTTTTTATCTCGATTGACCGTACATACAAATATAGGTATCTTTTTTACATACGTCATCAGAATAAGCTAAACAGTCTATACTAATATTTCTACAATATTAAAGCTTTGAATAGTAAAACTAAAATGTTTAATAACTTAAATTAAGTTTTTATTAAACGTTAATAATTTGCATAAGCGAAATAAATTGATAATTCTAAACTTATATTACACAAAGTTTTAATCTGGTGTGTTAAAGTTTATTTTAAGTATGCATTTATAACAACTTTAGCAAGTTATAACATAAAGGTAAGTATAAATACACTTGTTGGATACAATGTAAGCAAATCGAGCTTGTAGAGAGCATTCATACTTAGACATTTTATGAAAGTGCAATAGCGAACTGAAGAGGTAATGCTTGTGTAAATTTGCAGTCCGCAGCGCTGTGCAATTTGTTCGCAATTTTCTGCTATTTGGCTTAATGCAAAAAGGACTAAGTTAAATAAATGAAACGCACTTATTTTAGTTCTAACTTAATAATTATCCAATTTGAGTTACGTCATGTTTTCAAACGAGTTTTACTAAAAACATTTTTATAGAAAACTTTTACAAATGTTAGAAATACTTTTTACATACAAAATTTATTTAAAAAAATATACGTAAAGCAACCAATATAAGTATATAGCAATTGGTTCTTAGCAAACACAATTAAACTTTAAATTAAATTCTTATTGATATCTAGTATTTTCTAATTTATTATTGTAAAATTGACCGTTCCAATATTTTGTAACGTTCATTTTGACGTATACTGTATTCTACATTTAGTGTTTCAATAGAATTTTTTCATAGTTTTTCTAAGCCATTATTTATAAAATGGTTAAGTTGTGGTGAAAATTTTCTGTTCTGTTTTCTGTATCACCACGTTACATCATCTCTAATACAAGGTATGTCCTTACCTGTATTACTTCCTTGAGTTGTTACGTACATATATTTTAAAATGTATTACCCTGTATATTCTTGTTTGAATTAAAGTTACTTTTTCATCTATCGAGCATTGTTGGTTCCTTCCGGCGGAGTAAACGAAAAGTCCTCATTTTACTTTCACGTCGTTCGTTACATAACAATATGCCTGCGTGAATTAAAATTGATTTCATAAAACATCCACGTGTTGTGACACGATGTATAATGAAAACATCTGTAATTATAAAATCTTAAGCTTTCGCGGTTGTTATGTTTATGATTATAAGCAACTTTCGGCTTAGACCGCGTCATAATTAAACACCCAGACTTAGGCTTGTTCTAGTCGCTCCTTGAGAGCCAAAACAAGAAATTATTGTCGTTTGTAAGCCCAGACAAACTTCAGCGACATTTACCATTCTGAAGATGCAACCTGCAATGTCTTGCGAAACGTCAGTTTGTTTAGGTTCACGAATGACACTACGGCAAAGACCAAGTTTTACTTCTTGTTTTGGCTCTCAAGGAGAGACTAGGACTAACCCTAAGTCTGCGTGTTTGACTACGACGCGGTCTAAGCCGAAAGTCGCTTATAATCACATCTATAATTGGTTAATTTATTCAACGCAGGGTAAGTGTCTTCTATTCTTTTTTGGATTAAAAGTAATTTTCATGTCGTTTCCTCAGCGCCACGTGCTACCTCTCAAATGTTAATTAAATTTTAAATGTTACTTTTTGCTTGTTGTAGAGTTTGTGAGTTACTAGGTAAACACGATTATTTTCAGGTAGTTTGATTACAGGAAGCCAGTAGGAAAACGTTTTCTGAAAGTACACTTAAATCTTGGTAAATCAATTTTTGATTTTAACTATTCGCTGTCGCTACAGTACAGCTCACGAATCATATTTACTAATCGCGTCGAAACGTTTAAAATGATTTGCTTCTTATTACTATTAGTCAATTAGTTTAAGTTAAATTGTTATCGCATGCTGATTACGTCAACTGTGAATTATTATAGTTAACGTAATTTACTTACAAAGATTTTGGTATATCCTGGCTGTTACACCTAAAATTGGAGTGTACTCGAACTAAATTTGTGATGCTATCAATATTATCTCTAATTGTTATTGATTCAAATTTTAATCTAAGTTATCTTTCTAAAGTAATTAAAGTACAATTCATGTTAACGATTTGGTTTCTTTCTTCGTTTCCTCCAGCTTTGCAAATCTTAAAAATTTTATACAAGTTTCAGGCCTCCTGTGCTGATCTAGCAAGAGTTATAAACTTATCATTTGAACCTCCCCTCTCTCCGTTAGGTATTCTTTCAATCCTACAGCGAGTTGGCCATGCAGGGTTCTTAAATTTAAATTTTAAATATTGTTTGTTTTTATTCTACCAAACGTTTTCATAAAACCAATAAAGCACATAAAACCTGGTTTCTTGTACTTAATGGGTTTTTGGCTATTTGACATAAGTCAAATATTGCGTTTCCGATGCTTTGAGTTTGTAAAGCGTTGTGGTTTAAGTTATTAGCAATAATCAGCTTTAATATGTTTTTAATGATTTTATGGTGTAGTTAAGCAATTTACGTATTCGTTTATTGTTTTGATATTAGTGTATCGTAATGTATCGTCGATTTTGATCGCTATTACGTACATAAATAGATAAAAGCATTAAAAAAAATTAAATAAATAAATAAATAAAGAAAAAAATTAATAAATAAGAAATTAAAAAAAAGGGGGAAAGAGATGAATAAAAGAGAGAGAGAGGAAGAGGAAAGAGAAAGGCAACAAATATTTGAAAGAGGAAAGAAAACAGTAAGATCACCAGACATTAAAAAGATATCGGAAAAAAGCGAAGTAAAAACCTTAAGAACAGAAGGAGAAAGGAAAGAAACGGAGGAGTTAAAAGAATTAATGAGAGAAATATTGAAACAGATGGAAGAAAGTATGCAAGGAATAAGACAAGAAATCAAAGAAATGAAAAAAATAAATGCGAGAAAGAGAAAAGAAGTGGGAGAAAGAAAAAGAGAAACTGGTGGAGAGAATAAAAACTGGAGAAAAAGCAGAAGACCAGGAAAGATGGAAAAGGAAGAATAATATTGTAATAAAGGGGTGGAGAAGTGAAGAACCACAAAAAGAATTAGCAGTGATGCTGGAAGAAGAATTAAATGTAAAAGTAGAAGTGAAAAAAGTGACAGTAATAAACAAAGAGCAGAAAAATGAGATGGTGGTGGCGGAAATCGGAGGATGGGAGGAAAAACAGAAGGTAATGGCGGAGAAGAAGAAATTAAAGAATACAAGAATATATATAAATCACAATTTGACATGGGAGGAAAGAAGAGTGCAAAGAGAAATAATGAACATAGCGGTGGAAAAAAGAGCGGAAGGAAAAAGAGTATGGGTAGGATACAGAAAAATGGAGATAGACGGAGACAGATACATATGGAACGACAAGGAAAAGGGACTGAGCAGAGAAAGGGGAGAGAAAATAGGAATCCAAAAGACAAAAAACTAAAGGGCAAAGGGGGGCGATAAAGGAAAGAAAGTTGACGAAATGGCAAAGAAAAGGAATAAGGAGAGATGGAAATGGAAAAGAAAAAGAAGGAGGAAAAAAGAAAGCAAGGAAGAAGCACAAGGGCAGGTGAGTGAGCTGAGAGTATTGTTTTGGAACGTAGCGAGAATAAAAAACAAGGAACAGGATTTTTGGAAGTACATCAAGGAACAGGATGTAGTGGGATTACAGGAGACATGGATGGAAGAAAAATAATGGGAGTGGTGGGAAAAAGAGTTGCCGGAGGAATTTGAGTAGGTGGTACAACATGCAGAAAGAGAGAAGAATAAAGGGAGAGCAAAGGGGGGTATAATAACGGCAATAAGAAAAAAATTGTTGAGCCAGGAAAAGAAAGAGAAAGTGCAACAGAGAAGAGAAGTTGTAGAAAGGAACATACAGTCGGGAAAAACAAAAATAAAGGTAGTGACGGTTTATAGCAGTAGAATGAAAGAGACAAGAAAAAACATAGAAGAGATGATAGAAGAGAGGGATTGATAATATTAGGAAGAGACTTCAAGAATAGGGAAAGAGGGGAAATACAAGAAATGAAAGGGACGGGGAAGAGACAAACAAAGGACAAAGTGGTAAATAAAGAAGAAGAATTTCTGCTGAAAATGTGCAACGAAAAAGGGTGGGAAATAATGAACGGGAACAGAGAAGAAGATGGAAAGGGGGAATTTACGTACATAGGAGGAAAGGGGAGAATCACTAATAGACTTTGTAATGACAAATGAAGAGGCTGCAGAAAAGGTAAAGACATTTAGAGTGGGAGAAAGAGTAGAGTCAGACCATCAACCACTGGAATTGACAATGGAAGGAAGAGAAAGAGAAAAGAGAGAGGAAGAGAAAAAGTACATAACTAAAAAAAGGTGGACAGAAGAGGGTATAAAAAGATATAAAGAGAGAATAGGGAAAACGATATGGATAGGGAAGCAATTACAAGAAAGTGTAGAGGATATGAGAAAGATGATGGAGAAAACAACAGAGAGAGTCAGATTTAGAAAGTGGAAGGGGGAGAAAACAGGATGAAAAAAATGGTGGGATAGAGAATGCAAGGAAGCAAAGAAAAATGCAAGAAGAGCATTAAGACAGTAGAAAAAGAAAGGAAAGAAAAAGAAGAATACAAAGAAGCAGTAAAAATATACAAAAAAACATGCGAGAAAAAGAAGGAGGAAAACAAAAAGAAACGAGAGGAGCAGATCAATGGAATAAAAACGGAAGTAGATGTATGGAAGTACCTAAAGAAAGAGACGAAAAGAAACATCACAAACGAATACAAATTAAAGAATGGGAGATATATTTTCGGAACCTGTTGGGAGGGGAAGAACAAAATCAGAAAAAAAAAATACGCGGTAGTAAGACAGGAAGAAGGAGATAAAGATAGACTAAATGAAGAAGAAGTAATAGAGGCGATAAAGAAGATAAAAAAAGGAAAAGCGGCAGGAGAAGATGGGATACAAGGAGAAGAGTGGATATACGGGGAAGAAAGTGTAGCTAAAAGGATGACGGAAATACTAAACAATATATGGAAAGGGGAAGGATTTCCGGAGAGATGGAGAGAGGGAATAATATGCCCAATCTATAAAAAAGGCAAAAAAAATAAAGTCAAGAATTATAGAGGGGTAACATTATTGAGCACGGCATATAAAATTATATGCGACAGTACTACAAGGAAGGTTACAGAAGGAAATAGAGGAAAGAAGTTTGATACCAGACGGACAAGCGGGATTCAGAAAAGGAAGAAGAGCGATAGACAACATATATATATACTGAAACATTTGGCAAATAAAGAACTAGAAAAAAAAGAGGGAAAATGGTGGCACTATTCGTAGATCTAAAAGCTGCTTTTGACAAAGTGAATAGAGAAAAACTGTGGGAATACATGAAGAGAAAAAAAATAAATGAAAGATTACTACAAAGAATAGAGGAAATCTACGAAAAAACGAGAAGCAGTGTTAAAGTGAATAGGGAAGAGAGCGAGAAATTCATCACAAAGGGAGCGTTGAGACAGGGATGTCCACTGAGCCCAAGCCTGTTCTCAGTATATACGGGGGATCTGGAAGAGACAATGAGAGGACAACAGACATGAGGGATAGTGGTAGGGAAAGCTAAGGTATGGTCGTTGGCGTATGCGGATGACATAGTGTTGGTGGCTAAGGAGGAAAAGGAAATGAAAGAGATGATGAAAACGCTGGAAAAATACATGAAAAAAAAGAAATGGAAGTAAACACGGAGAAAACAAAGATAATGATATTTAGAAAAGGAGGGGGAAAAAGAAAAAGAGAGGAGTGAATATGGAGTGATGAGGAAGTGCAACAAGTGAAGAAATTTACATACCTTGGCTACACGATGAAACAGGATAATAAAGAGCGAGAACACAAAGGAAAGGGTGAAAACAGGAAACAGGTTAATAGGACAAGTGTGGGGTGTGGGGGAAAGAGTATTCGAGGTGGATATAGAAAAAAGAAAGTTGTTGTTTGAAAAATTAATAAAAGGGTGGGTGGTAATGTATGGAGCGGAAATATGGGGTTGGAAGGAGTGGAGGGAAGTAGAGGGGCTACAGGAAAAATATTGGAGATGGGTTTTAGGACTGGACAGAGATACACCGGGGTATATTGTAAGAAAGGAGGTACAGATAGCAAAAATAAGAGTAGAGACAGGGAAAAGAGCCATAAAATACGAGGAAAAACTGAGGGAACGAACAGATTGCAAAATACTGCAAGAATGTTGGAAAGAGATAAAGGGAGGGAAAGTGAAGTACGGGCAGGAGGACAGAGAAGAGTATTACAAAAGAAACGGGTATGCGAGAGAAGAAGTGGAGAGATTAAGAGAAGAGGGAGTAGGGGTAAGGGAAGAAATAATAAGGCGAGATAGAGACATCGAAGAACAAAAAAGATGGACAAAGATAAAAGAGGGCAGATATAATAGGAATTATAAAGATATAAAAGGTGAAGGAGTGTCGGAATATTTAAAAGATAGAGAGAATAAAAACAACAAAAAGAAAAAATGATAGCATGGTTCAGATGTGGCAACGAGAAGTTAGGGAACAAATATTGGAAAGAAGAACCAGAAAAGATGTGCAGGCTATGTAGAGAAGAGACGGAAGACCTTAACCACATGAGACAGAAATGCAGGGAACTAAGAGAAGAGGTGATGAAAATAGAGGAAATCTTAGATGAAAACGGAAAAGGAGCGGAGTGGATGGAAGAAGTATGGAGAAGGAGGAAAAAGTTAAGGGGAAAGAAGGGATAAGAAAATGTACTTAAAAATATAAATAAATAAATAAATAAATAAATAAATAAATAAATAAATAGAATGTAAATGTAAATGTAAATATAGAATGTAGGTTGTAAGTGTAGTATAGCACAAACTAATTTGTAAGCCAAAGGCAACAAATAAAGTTAAACTTATATTAGTGTATCGTAGTGTATCGTCGATTTTGATCGCTATTACGTACATAAATAGATAAAAGCACCGGTTAAAAGCTTAGTGATTTATACAATTTTCTCTACCAATTTGTTACGTGTCGTTGGTAATAACGTTTTTTGTATTTTAATAAGATTTTGCTATAAATAAATACACGGTGATAAACTTTTATTTTCCGTTTAATATTTGCTGTGAGTAGGTTGGTTTTAGAAAAATCCTTGTACGTTCCATCGTAAGTAATGTCTTACAGCAAACTTGGAGGAGGATTCAAATTTTTTCAAGCCCAAAGACAAAAGGTACCGATTCAGCCAGGTGTAGTTGACGTAGATTGATAACCGCAAGTGTTCGCTCAAATTAAACTTTAAAAACCTATCTGTAATGTGTCGTTTTTGATGTGTTTAATTATTAATTTCCGGTTCAACGTTATTAATCTGTGGTGCTTTTTGTAACTGTGCTACATATTCATCTATATTTCTATTTACTATGCCTTTAGTTTTATTAATTATGTTCTATTACTCATATTAAGTTTCTAGCTACCTTTTAAGATCATTATTAAAGTTTTAGTTTTAGTCAAGTCTATAGTCAGTTTTATTAAAATATTTGTATCTCTTTAGAAAAAACAATGTTTCCATAATTAACTGTTTTTAAGAGTTAACGGTGTATTATATTTACATTAAAATCTTACAAAATTTTAATTTTATCAAAGTTTTCGTTAAGCAATAAATTAAAACGACAATTATAAAACTGAGGTATCTAGGAACAAGATGTAACGTACCGATTGGGGAAATGAAAAAGGAATTTTAATTGTAGATGTTTGGCATACCTAGCTTCGTCGCAGATGGTCGTGGGTCAAATGATTACCTACAAAAAAATACTCTTCGATAAGCCAATGCCGTTTGTGTCACTTTTTCTTGCAAGAGGGTATGGTACAAAGCGTCTAGGCTACAGAAAAAGAAATCCCAGACCCGCAATACCCAAAGTACATTTAATTAAGTTTTCGAGCCGGATAATTATCTGGGGTGTATCCCCCGTAACATCACATCAACTTCGACGCGTACTTCCGATCTCTTTACATTTATTGTAACATTTAAATCAATGCAAGTAAAATCGTAATTTTAAAATTTATGCAAGTTAAGTAATAAAATTGCAATTTATCACAGTTAAATAATAATGTTATATACGAAGCAAAAGATAAAACTTGAATAAGCGCACGTGTTAATGAACATCGCTTATAAATTAATTAATTAAATCGTTTAGTTAAAGATTTCAACAATCGACGTGACTCGAAAGACCTTTAACAGCACCGATAGAGTTAGGGTCAATATAGCGTTTGTTCCCCGGTTTGTTCACCGTGGAAATAATGTGAAAGTAAAAATTTTTTTTTAGAAACTTGGCCACCATTAGACCAACTCCACTTACTCAACTCAAAGTTGAGTTACTAAAGCATGTCGTAGTCAACTTAACTTTTCAAATACGCCATAGGACTTAATTAATAGAAGACGCCTTGGGACTTAATTAACACAGTATGCCGTAAGAGTTAATTAACCGGGTACGACATAAGAGTTAATTAACGGAGTACGCCATAAGAGCTAAAATAACAAGAAATAGCTTGTACCTCAATACCACGTTTACTGCGTGTAAATACTAACTTAGAATATGTGCTGGACAGAAATATATCTGTGCAGTTTCTCAGACTCCCACATTCGAAGATGAATTTTGAATTTAACTAAAAGAGAAGCACCATTAACCAAAATGAAAAGTGACCGAAGATGTCTTTAGAAGATGAACTACGCTTGCGCCATCTGATAGCATAAAACTCGAGCACAATTTCTCAAAGTCAGGTATTCATACGTTGGTGATGGCAAAGTTGCCTATCCGTCAGACGAAATAATTGCAAGTTAAAATTGAGATAGAATTCCTTATAATCGTATGAAGTCTACTAGTTTCCATGCATCTGTAACAAGGTATATATTGGTAAAACTATTGATACTATATTATAAGGACACAAAAGACATTTTCGTTTATTCTAGCCTACTAAATATGGCAATGCCCAACATGCACTAGACAGTCTCTATAATATAAGCTTTGAGAAAACTAAAACACTTACTAAAACAAAAAACTGGAAATCAAGAAAAATTATAGAAGCAATTAAAATTATTAAATTTTCCGACAATTTTAACAGAGACAAAAATTACGTTGTTTCGTAATCTTAATTTTTCCACCAATTACACTTAAAGCTATGTCTATAGTTTTTATAGTGGTTTTCTTTTACACCTTCAAGCAAATGCTGTAGCTAAACAAACTTGCGCCTATTATTTAGTTTTGTTAGGATTTGTTTCTAGTTACCTTACTTTTATAATTGTCATTTTAATTTATTGCTTAAGAAAAAACTTTTCGAAAGCTTGTAAAGGATAAAATTAGAAAAATTTTGTTTTACCGACTTTTTAAGAAGCTCGGTTCCTAAAAATCTTAAATAATTAGTAGTTGTTGGCATATTAATGCTCTTTTAGACGCTATAGTAGGAATTTTTATAATTAAATTATATATTTTTTTGGAAATATTTTCTATAAGGAAAGTATAGCGATCGCAATTTTTTTAAAAATTTTTTTTTTGCATAAGTTTACGTTTCAAGGTTTCCTGAATCAGAAAAATTTAATTTTGACAAAAAAAATTTGGGTGTCTGTGTGTGTATGTGTATGTGTATGTACCCACGATACTTCTCGTTCTAGTAACTTGAAATTTGGTATGGAGCTGGTTTTTCATATTCTCTCGATTATATCAAAAGATGGGTCTCATAAAAGAACCGGAAGTGGGTGTATCCGTTATTTTTCTTATATAATTTCGTACGTATGTAAATTATTCAAATTATTTTTACAGTTTGTTTTAACGTTAATTCCTCTTAACAATTTATTCATTTAAATTTTTTTTCTAACGTTAACAGTTTATTAGATATTTAATTTATAGTTGAAAGTAAATTCCATATATAATCCTAGGTTCGAATCCTGCCTGCGACGTTTTTTTTCAGAAAAAAATTCCATATCTTAAAAAGAAAGCAAAATACGTTAAAAAATAACAATTTTCTTCTAAATGCTTTTGACTTGTTTATATACGAAGTACTGCATCTTATTCAAATTATCTTTAGATGTACCTATGATAACTCTCGAACCAAAAGTCCTAATTACTTGAAGTTTGGTATGCAGCTGGCTTCTTACATTTTTTTTGCTTTCTCAAAAGATGGGTTTAATAAAAAACCGAAAGTCCGCCATTCTTCCTAACAATTTATTCAAATAAAAAAATTTCTAACAATAACAATTTATTAGATATTTTATTTAACATTTCAAATAAATTCACAAATATAATATATGTTCGAATCCTGCCTGTGACTTTTTTTTTAGAAAAAAGTTCCATATCTTGAAGGGAAAGCAAGATACGTTTTTTACTAAAAGGGATAGCAATGACAACATAAGCTCAATTTGCCATATTTCGCTTATATCTTAATGAAATCGAGAAAAAAAATTAAAAAAAATTATAGAATGCTAGAAAGTACATATCACTTCAAACTGGTTTTATAACAACATAACCTTAAAAAATATGTAGATTTTCCTTCATCATTCCTTATAGGAAAGTCGTGTCGTCACCACACCAGTTTTTTTTTTCAAGAGATTTTGATAGTTTATTTCTCTGAGTACAACAATATCAAAAAAGTGTGACTTTGAAGAAAAAAGCTTTTGAGATATTCGGTTCCAAAGTTTTAAAATTGTAATTAAAAGTTATTTGGTAGATCAAGAATTTTAGTGTTTTAATTTAGTATACAAGATATTTTTTTACTTAACACCAACCATTCTAAAAAAAATGCAAGCGCAAATTAGTTAATTAAAAAAATCCAAAAATTTTTTTTACTGACAATCAACGACTAAGCTACAAGAACTGGAAATAATAATTAATAATAAAAGCAGATATGTACAACAAAAAAGCAAATTAAATTTCCAAAGTAATTTTTAAAGATTTCTTGCCAATATCTCATTCGCCACTAAAACTCCTAGAGAGTTTTGCCAATAGTATTGCATGGAATTGCCTGCATTTAGTTAGAAATTCTGTCTTCCAGTTCTTTGATTGTATTTGGTCTATTGAGAAAAACTATGTTTTTTTAAATACCGCCACGAAAACCAATCGAGGAGGTGAGATCAGAAAATCTAGAAGGCGATTTGAATGAAACCATTGCGTGAGCAAGTACTTGGTTTAAATATTAGCAAACACCATCATTTTGGTACCATATCGTGTTATTGGGTAGATCTGGATCTTCTTTATTTTGGTACAGTACTGCAAGTGCAGGTACTAATTTGTCCCTTAAAAATCCAAGGTATCTTTTATCTGTCAACGCGCACGCAAACAGAAATAAATCCAAGATACGGTTACCTATAATGACTGTCTGGTCGTGAACTTTTTGTGGAAACTGATTGTCAGTACCCATTTTGTAGTGCTGATTTTCAAGAGACTACTACCTACAATTTTGCCAATTTACTATGCCGTCGAGATAAAAAGTAAGTTTGTCGGAAAATATCATGTGCAAGAATTTGTATTTTGTGAAACTGTAGCCTGCAGACAAAGTCATATTCGTTTAGTTTTTTGACCAAAACCACTTAACACAAGTGCCATGTTCTCAACTTAAAATATTTTAAGACGGAAGTTTAAACTAAATCGTCAGCTGACAAACGGATAAAAGGGGATTTTCTTGAAACTCAAGCAGAACGTTTAATTTAACATCTTCCTGGACTGTTAGATGGTCCATTTTAGGGCAATCACATTTTGCTTTATCTTGCTAACGATGCACTATGTAATTAGTTCTCTGTTAATATATTTGTTATTAAATAAGCGGCAAATTTTAACTTATGTGTGAACGCTGTCTCCGTAATCGATTATCACGAAAATTTCTATTCTGTCCATGTTCAAATAGTTGAGACAGAAAAGTGAATTTAAAATACTATTAAGCAATGATTATTTAGCAAAATACAACATAAACTTTTGAGGAACCAGCGCAAAATTCATATCTGTCAAAATCGTTTGTTTTTTCCAGATAATGGTGTTATCGCATACGTTTTATTTACATTTCCGAAACTTTGGAACGGAATATCTCGGAAAATTTTTCTTTCCAGTATTTTTGATTTTTTAAACAATTTTGTTCGTAAATGCATCATTTTTATTTTAGTTTTAATCAAACTAAACTTTTGGTAAAAACAAAAGTAACCCTTTGTTCACCCTCTTATGGTGTTTCTAAAATTAGTCTTGCTAAAGTTAACGATCGTGTACAGACATTATTTGAAAAGTTAAAGAGTAATTATTTTACAGTTTTGAGTTACAGTTTAAGTTTTCCTTACTTCTAATTAAAGTTGTACTTAATCAATATTACCTAATTTGTATGTTGAGCAGTTAGATTGTTATAACCAATGCTTATACACTTTACTTTACAGTTTTGCATCTCACATTATACAGATCGATAACAACGATTCCTAAAGTTAACGTCAGAAACAACAATTTTTACTTTCCTATAACGAAAGTATAGCGATCGCTTTTTTTAAAAATTATTTTTGCATAATTTAAGGTCTCCTGAATCAGAAAAAAGTATTTTTGACCAAAAAAATTTGGGTGACTGTGTGTGTCTGTGTCTGTGTGTGTTTCTGTGTGTGTTTCTGTGTGTAATGATGTACCCACGATAACTCTCAAACTAAAAGTGCTAGTAACTTGAAATTTGGTATGAAACTGGTTTTTCATATCCTCTTGGTTCTATCAAAAGATGGGTTTGATAAAGTTTTTCTTATATAATTTTGTACGTATGTAAATTATTTGAATTATTTTTAGTTTCTTATAGAGATAATTTTTGGCAACAATTTATTCAAATAATAAAATTTTAACATTAACAGTTTATCAGATATGTAATTTGTAATTTAAAATGAATTCACAAATATAATATACTTTCGAATTCTGCCTGCGGCGATTATTTTACTGATTTACTAAAGGGGTAAGTAATATCAAGGCGCCCAAATATGCTAGGATATCAACACAAACGTGTACATATCACTTCAAAATGGTTTTATGACAACATAAGCTTAAGAAAAAATGTAGATATTCCATCATCATTCCTTATAGGAAAGTCGTGTGGTGACCACACCAGTTTTTTTTATAATTTTATGTATTTTTTTTTTATAATAAACAAACATCTTCTAATAAGAGTAACGTACTACAAAAATATAAAAAGTTTGTAATCTAAACTAATATGCGTTTGCTTAAAAAACTAAATTTGTATTTCAAAATTAAAATACATTCATTAGATAACTAATTTTGTGCTTTTACGTATATCGCGCTGTGATATTGTAAGACTTTTAAAAACTGTTTAAATAAAATCTTTAGAAGACTGTTATTTTTGTTAGATACCTACCGTTAATTAAAAAAAATAGTAATTAAAACTATAGTTCGTTTATTAATCAGACTGTTTTGTTCTGCAAACTGTTGTGGTAATTAAAAACCGAGCACCGCTTAAAGCGTAATTATAAAACTCAAAGACTAATTTTATTTTACACCACAAATAAAAAGTAGAATAGAAATAGCAATACGAATAAGTACCAAAAGGTGTTTACAACTTTTAAGTAACTAGTCTTGCGGATTGTTTTCAAGTAATTAAAAAAAAATTATTATTATTTTTATCTAATTTGTTTGGGGGAATAAAATTACAGCCATTATTTGAATTTTTTTTTAAATAGATAATGATAATGATACATTTCGCTTTACTAGTGCTTTTTCAAAATTTTGTAAAGATACAATTTATATTATTACTAAGATGATACTAAATATATAAGTTAAATTATGAAATTTAAAACTACATTTCGTTATTTCATAATTTTTTTTTGTTTGATGAATGCTAGAATGGATTTCAAATGAAATTGCATGACGAGTTACCAAATTTTTTTGTAATTAATTAATTCAATCTTCTTCGTTTAGGAGGGGCATATAAAACCACTTTAATTTATTTGTGTGGCAACGTTTCGTGCTGAAGGTTAGCATTTCATCAGGCCAACTGTAATTTATTAAACTCGTAAGTAAACACATAGTAACAACAAAATGAAATTAACAGATAATTTTTAACACATAAAACTTACAGAATAAAATGAAGTGGATCAATCCACCGACCAAGGACATTGGCAACTTTACGAGCTAGTAATTAATAATAAATACAACATTCAAAATACAATGGTCAATATTTAAAATTTTAATACAACGTAGGACATACACGTTCAACAAACAATTGACAAATGTTGTGTAATCAAAAATTTATGAATGTCAAGGGAAAGATAAGAATAAAAAGATAACCAAACCTGAATAACGATAGATCCAACCTATATAGTTATCTCACAATTTTGGATATTAAATTATTATAAGCGCTGCTTAAATTGTTGGTATCGTTGTTAAAATTAATATTATTGTTATATATATTGATGTATAGCATTTCGAAAACTAAACGCTTTTTCAAGTTGTTTTCCACATCTAGAATTGTGGGATTGATAAAATTGAAATTGTGTCCCGTGTCTATATGATGTACGGCCAAAGCTGTATTGCCTTTTTTTGTGCTGCAATATTTATGGTTGGCCATCCGATTTTTTAGCTTCTGTTTAGTTTGACCAATATAACACGCATTGCATCCAGTACAATCAAGCTTATACACTTCGTCGTGTTTATCTATGGTGTTAGTTCTATCTTTGGTATTACTATACAGCATGTTGTAAATGGTGTTAGTGTTATACATGGTTATTTTGATGTTAGGTGTTGTTAGTATCGGAATGATTCTTTGTGTTAGATTTGGGACGTTTATGATTTCGGTGTAAGTGATGTTAGTATTAAGGTTAGCGTTAAGGGTAGTGTTAAGGTTAGTACTAGGCGGGTTAACTGGTGGTGGAGTAATATTAGTTGTGTTAGTGTGTAGCAGTATTTTTTTTTATTATTTTGTGAAGATAGTTGTTGTTTCTAAGTATTTTCTTTAGAATCTTAAAGTTTTTTTCATTAAATTGAGGACTGCTCAAACCTATAATTTTATTTTTCATAGCCTTAATAGTATTAATTTTTTGGTGGTGCGGATGTTTAGATAAGTAATTGATTGTTCTATTAGAGGCTATCGGCTTAGTATACCATTCAGTAATTATCGTATTAGTACTAACATCCCTGATCAGTCTAACATCTAAGAATGGTAAAGATCCTTGTGTTTCTATTTCAAAAGTAAATTTTAAATGTGGATTGTAACTATTAAAAACGTTTAAGGTATTATTAATTTCAGTTTCTGGAATACATGCAACGATATCATTAACATAGCATAATAAAAATGTTGGAGTGTAAGTCAGTTTGTTTTTAACATATTTTAGCAAAGATGTTAAACAATTACCAAGAAGGATAACCAAATACAGCACTCTGCAAAACAACATTTATTTACTATCTGGACAAATTAATGAAAATGAGTGAAATGACTCGATGTCAGTGCTTGTTTAATCAGAGGTTTGAGCAAGTTATCCAGCTATAGGTGTCTGTCGTTAATCGGCTGGTAAATACAGTTAATTTTTATGTACAGAAACAAACGGATTTTGGAAGGCTTGGGATGTTTTTAAAAAACGGCGTTTGGTCGAAAAACATTATATCATTTCCTAGACAGTGCAGCAGATTTTATATTTTTCTCTAGTTTTACTTAGCTGCAGCTCTTGCGCGGATAGTCGTACTGTTGCTGCTGTCATCTACGGTGCTGGGGTAGAGTCTACTCGTAATTACGAAAGTCATTTATTTAATATTTTAGCCTGGGATTTTTTCTCATTATAATGTTTGGTTAACTAATATAATGGGTGTCTCCACAAGAGTGCCGGATTTAAATTTTTCGCCATTTTGTTAATACGAGTTGTACGGTGATTGTTTTTGACAGTTGTCACGTACAGACTACGCGAGTTAAGAATATAAAGAAGTATTCAAACGAACAACGTTTAATAATCGTAAAAGCACATTACAAAAATGGTGAAAGTTTTGCAAAAACAATTCGCCAATTACATCAAGTTTTCGATCGCAAGTATGCGTTAAATCGATAGACATATTTGAAACCAAATTTACGCTGATGGATCAGAAGATCGTTGTTTGTTGTCGTCCTTGTCGGTCACTTGAAAATTCAGCATCGTGGTCAAGAAATAAACATTTACAGAAACAGTATGCAACGAATTTTGATAAAGGATCTGCATTTGCACGCGTACAAGGTTCAATTGGTGCAAGAAATTAAGCCAAGAGACCATGCGCAGCATCGTGGATTTGCTGATTAGATGTTGGAACGTCATCAAGTTAATGCGGATAATTGTAACTTGTCTTATAACTTCAACATGTAGATTAAGAAGCCTTTAATTAATATAATAATAAATAAATCGGTTCTTGTAATAAACAATTTTAAGTATACATTAGTAATAATAAAAATAATAGCCAGTTATTTTGAAAAAGTTGTATTTATTAAAGTGATTAATTAACGTGTGCGTGTTAAGGATTTTGAAGTTGAAGCAGTTAAGAAAACAATTAGAAGTACTGTTTTAATGTAACTAGTGATAGTAAATCTGGAAAAAAGCACGGAGGAGTTAATAAAAGAAAGAGAAGAGCAAAAAGAGATATGCGATATGTGCGATAAGAGCATAAAAAAACAATTTAAAAGAAAGGTGGAAGTAGTGGAAAGGGAAAAAAAAAGAAAGAACTTGGTTATAAAAGGGACGGAAGGCCAAGAGGTAAAAGAAGAACGTAAAAAGCAAGTAGATAACTTGTTTAAAAAGGAATTGGGAGTGGAAAAATCTATAAGAGACGCAATTAAAATAGCGAGTGGGTTATTACTGGTAAAATTGGTTTCCGTAGAAGACAAGTTATAAATATTAAAGAAAAAAAGAAGGTTAAGAGAAACAAGGATATTTATAGATGAAGATATGCCACCAGTGGAAAGAAAGGTACAAACAAATTTAAAAATGAGAGGAAGAAAACTAAAAGAAGAAGAAAAAAGAACCAAAATAGGGTTTATGAAATGATGAGTTGAGGGAGAGTAGATGCACTGAAATGTAAAAAAAATAAATTAGAGAAAAGGAGGCGAAAAAACTATAAATAAGGGGGGTAAAGGATAAGACAAATGGGGACGACCAGGCAAAGATCAAGGATAACACTAAAACGAAAAAAATAGGATTAGTATTTTAGAACGTTGCATGGGGTTAAAAATAAAAGAGCTGGAAGTATATAGAAGGGTTTGACATTGTGGGTTTAGTTGAAACATGGCCAAAGAAAAAAGATTGGGAAAGATAGAAAGTAACGTAACCAGAGGGATATAGACAGTTTGAGACAAGAAATGAAAAAAAAGCAATAGCGCAAGGGGGTATAATATTAGAAGTAAGAAACAAGTGGGTGGTAAAAAAAGAGAAGAATACAAAGCAAAAACAAGGAATAGTAGTAAATTAAATATTAAGATAAGGGTAAATATACGGTGATAACAGTGTACGGTCAAGAAATGAAACAAACAATAAGAAACTTGAATAATCCACGGATTGACCACGGATAACCAATAGGTGGGGATTTTAACGCAAAAATTGGAGAAAGTGGGGGTATAATAGTTATAATGGTGAGAAAATAAAAAGAGTAACGATGTATAAAGCATTAAACAAACAAGTTAGAGAGCTATTGCAGTTATATGAGGGAAACGGGTGGACTGTAGTCAATGAAAATATGGAGGAAAGAGATATAGGAGAATATACATATATAAATGAGAAGGGCGAATTTATAATAAATTATGTAATGCTTAGTGGGGAAGTTTTAAAAGAAATAGCAATTTTTAAAATAGGGGAAAAGATTGATTTAGACCAGGTCAGCTATTAGAAGTAAGGTTGGAAGACAGAAAGAACAAAAGAGTAAAAAGTATAAAAAGATGAAAATATTGAAGTATATTGGAAAAAAATTACAGGAAGAACAATGGATAAAGGAAGGAGTAGAGAAAGGAGTGAAAAAACTAATTAATATTAAATAAAATATATAAAACAGTACAAAAAAATACAAAAAAATTAAAGAATGTAGAGAAAAGAGGTGGTGGAATAAGGAGTGCAGTGAAGCCAGGAAGGAGGGAAGAAGAGGCAAAAGACGATGAAAAAAAGAAAAAAATGATATTCAGGAAAATAAAAGATTAAGATCACCATATAAAAAAAAGTGTTGCAAGAGAAAATGAAATATAGAAAAGAGTTAGATGATCAAATAAATATGTTAGAAAATGAACTTTTTGAATAAGGCAAGAAAAATTAGGAAGAAACGGAGGGTACAAATTGATATAAAAAAATGGCGAGAACATTGCGTGGAGATCTTAAATGGGAAAAAAGAAAGAAATAGTAAATTTGAAGTAAAAAGGATAACAAGAGAAAGGAGCAGAACGACTATACAGAAAGACGAATTAAAAGAAACATTAAGAAAAATAAAAAAGGAAAGGCAGAAACGACGGATGGAGAGCAAGGAGAACAATGGAAATATACAAGAGATAGAACGATAGAAAGAATAAAGAAAATTTTAAATAAGACATGGTCAGGTGAAGGGTTTCCGGATGATAGGAGAGAAGAAATATTATGCCCAGTTTACAAAGGAGAAGACAGAAGAGAGGTAAAAAACTATAAAGGTATAAGTGTGGCAAATGTTGGATATAATATTTATATGACGATTTTGCAAAAGAGGCTGGAAAGAAAAATGAAGGTAAAAAAGATCTTACACAGAAAAAAAAGTTATCTCGAATTGAAGACTTATATTCTCTTGAATATTTTTACTAGATTTAATTAAAGCTGATCTTAAACTAAGAGAATTATATCATATTAAGATTTTTCAGTTTCTTAACACAGGAAACTAATTTTTTTAGGAATAGTTCTTGTTTTAAAGAAATGTCATAGAAACAATGCAACTGCGTTCTAATATCAAAGAAAACGATGCACTTCAATGTATAAAACTCTGTTACAAAAATTAAAGCCATAGAAACATTGATGTTCTAAAATGGAGAAATTAATTAATTTATTTTAGGAATCGTACTTTTAAATAATGCTTCGCATGCAGCTACGTGACCGCGTTATCATCATTACCTCGAATTGAATGTGTGTATGCATCGTGTGAAAAAGATTAATCTAATTTTAGCATTTTTATATTAAGATTATTGTGATTCGTACTTGTGTACTGTCTTCAGTCAACGGTGTTGTGCATTGTGCAAATTATGCGGTGTATTTAGAACGTTTGGACCTGTGCGTTGTTTGGACACAAAGGATTGTATAAAAATTGGGGACCCTTAAAAGAAATTATCCAGAACTACTACAGGTATCTATTGGAATCACTTCTTTTTTTTATTAGTGTAAATTTTGATGGTGCAATGTTTGACTGTCAATTTTTTAATTTAAATTTTAATTTTGTATTTTATTTATACAGAATAATTATCGTTGTGTGTCGGCGTTATGCAATTCTGGACCTACCGGTACTGCGGTTTCAAAAGACGCATAGAAATTGGTACACCAACCGAGTTCAACTCACGAAATGCAGATGATGAAAATCTTTACTGATACTTCTCCAAACAGAAAAGTGCAGCAATTTTTTGTTAAATTGATGTATTTTTTATAACAATTTATAACACTCATAAATATTTATTGTATGTGTCTAATTAAAATGTATATCGAAGTTTTTTATTTCTATTCTTCTTTTAAATAAACATTAACTTTTAAATCAAATTACGGTGAATATTAAATTAACAAACTCATGTACACAAACTAAATAAATATGTCTTTAGTTATAAACCAGATGTATTTGATTTAAACATTCAGATACTCAATAGATTGTATATGGTAGATCAAATTAAATACCATGTACATTAAATCAAGAGAACGAGAACTTTAAAATGATCATTGCTAGCGTTGAAATGAGAATATCAAACTATCTTGTTTCGAAACTCAAATTTTTTTATTGTTAGTAAATATCTTCAAAGAAACGCTTTACTTGTTTTAAGAAAATATTTCTTAGAATTATATGAAAGTCACTATTTACTCAAAATAAAGTAATTTACCTTAACTTGAGAGATTTTTTTTTTGTGTGTACCATTCTAGCAGACAAGATTTAGAAGAGAGAGAAAGACATTAGATAACGTATACATATTGAAACAGATAATAATCAAAGAATTAGAAGTACAGAGGGGGAAAGTTTCTCCGTTAATTTGTTATGTTAAAAATTAGTAGTTCAATTTGCGAGTATGAAAATTTCTCTTCAAGTATGAAATTTGTCTCGCGTCATGCGCGATCCTTTTCTTCGTAGTCGGCTGTCAAAACGAATTCATTTTCCTGCTAACGTTGCTAAATTACGGACCGTTCTTAGCGGTCTTCTCAATCCAACAAAAAGCTTTCATTATTAAGTTGGTTCACGAAACTCTACGTGAATATGTGGGCAAACTTTTAAGTAGTATTGAATGAAAGTTTATTTTGGGGTATGTAATTTTATAACGTTTTTGTATTGAGGGCTTAAATTAATTCTTTATCGGGTCCGATCCCTTCACCTGTAATTTTATCGGTGACGTTCGTAACACCTGGTGGTCAAAAAATTTCCATGACGTCACGTTACTATTAACGTTATTGCTTATACACCGTCAAGGGTTGGAAACCTGCACGATTATCCCTCTTTTAGGAGACGGATTACTACGAAAACTGGGAAAAATTACTGCGCTAAGTTAGAAGGAAACGTTGCGCATTTGCGTTCTTAAATGATTGAATGCAAAAGGGGACCTGTAACATGTGTTAAAATTATATGTTTGTTTATATTGGGTTTAATATTACTTTTTATGTGACTCAAGTACGGAATTAGCTAATCCCCTACTGGATAAAACCTAACTGTGTGTATTACTACTTCAATTTTTTTTTGATTTGTGCTTCGGTGGTCATGTTGTTTATGACCGTACGTGCATATTAGGTTAACACAATTAGTAATATTTTTGTGCTCCACAAACTCATAAGCAGTGCGCATAGAGTCTCGAAGACTTAAATTGTTTCGTTTGTCTACAATTTTAAAATTTGCGAATATAAATTCAGGCGTCATGTTTATGTAAAAGTTTAGACCGACAGGGTCAGGTTGTACAGTGTGTTCCTCACTAGTCGGCGCAGCTTATAATTCATTCGAACCAAGTATAGATACTTGCGAAAACTTACATTTATGTACATTCTTCATCTTCTGTGATAAATAAATATATATATTCTGCGTTATTACTTCTGTGGTGTTATTTATTCTTTTCCAGCTACGGGTAGAGTTAGATGGTATCTCCCTAACTTAATCTTTTATCGTCTTGGCGTCTTTTTTTTTAGATTTATGTTATAATTTCGCATAACAAAGCCTGCAATCCTTCTCCGAAGAAGCTGTGCTAGCCGTTGCTTTGTTTTGTTACAAGAAGACCAGCGTAACAATTTATTCTTGGCTGTCTAACTCGAGGAACCTGATTTTCTTATAACAATTTTTTGGTATAAAAGCAGCGTTTGATAATGTCAATAGAAGTAAATTATGGAATATATTTAGAAAGAAACAGATAGAAAAAGAACTAGTTAAGAATATAGAGAAAATATATAATGAGACAAAATGCAAAGTAAGAATACATGGAAAATTAAGTGCAGCATTATGGACAAATCAAGGATTAAGGCAGGGGTGCTTTTGAGAGGAGGAGGAGAATGAGTGGGATAGATGGAAGAGGTATTAAAAAGGAGAAGAAGATTACAAGTAGTGTAAATATGGATATTGAGATGTATTCGTATATAGAGAATTGGTTAGCAGTGGAGGGTTTAAGATTTTATTTGTTATGTAGTAGGATAATTTTATGTTTAGTTTAGAAATACGAATACTTTGTAAAAAAAAATAATATGACAAATAAAAGGCTATTAATTATTAATAGTATTATTATTAGCATTATATAAACGTAACCATTAGTTTTACATATTTATTACAAACGATCATTTACTGTAAACTAGAAAGCATAATTTGAACACCCTTGAGTAACTCCACGCATACTGAATAGAACTTACCAATATTTTAAATACACAGAAATACTCTGAAACGCTAATTATAACTCGGCGTTCATTTGCATATATTTATAATCACTGTTAAATTGCATTGCGTGAATCGTTTTCAAAATTATCCTGCATCTTAATAATATTATTATTATTTAATTGTACCAACAAAAACACAATTAGGGCAAATTATACCAAAAATGTTTAGAAGCGTTCAAACGATGTTTATTAGTTTAGAATGACGTATACAAAATTGTAATAGAAAATTTTTCGATAATTTACTTTGGCAGCGTGAAGTGGAAGCTAGAGTTTTGTAACTTCT
The DNA here is from genome assembly GCA_035610365.1 of Aquatica leii. Taxonomy (NCBI): domain Eukaryota; kingdom Metazoa; phylum Arthropoda; class Insecta; order Coleoptera; family Lampyridae; genus Aquatica; species Aquatica leii. The sequence goes on along the minus strand of CM069436.1, from coordinate 103,135,570 downwards.
AATTTCCTTTGGGGCTCAGTGATTGCTCAACTGATAGACCTATCAAGCTGATCGATACTGACGACATCTGTTAACATACTTTGATTTCTAATATAGCGCATTTGTACGTTTGTTTAAACAGTAAGCAGTAAGTTCTTTTAAATATATTTGTGTTAACGGTTTCGTGTAAATAAGAATTAATTAGTTTTTTTTTAGTTTTATGTAGATTATTTGTTTAGAGCAGTTACACTTGTAAACAACTTTGATGTTTCTCTTTATTATTCAGAAATACAAATATCAAGTTACAACTTAATTATGTTTTTTATGGTAATATATGTGCGTTGTTTGGTATTAACCAGAAAACTTAAATTATTATTTGTCTTTTAAATGTTAAGTAAAACCCACTCATATAGTTGTTCAGACATATAATAATTTAAAACGTTAAATAAAGAAACAACATAAAAATTAAAAAAATGTATCTAAGTATAAACATTTAAAATAAAACTACCTAATTAATTTTTTTAATAAAATGTAAATAAAAAATGTGATAAAAGAAATTACTACTAAGAATTATGGTTACTGTTTTGTTTCTTTTCATATCAAATAATGAATATTTTTATGACATTAAAACGATGTCAGAGGAAGATAATATTACTATAGTTTTATTTTAACAAACTGTGTACGTAATATCAAAGCAATTAGTTTTCACAAGAATGTAATTTTATATACAAACCAACACGAGTTTTTATTATTATTTATAGTTTTGTTTTTAAAATAATCTTACTGTTTAATCAGTGATTAAAATTTAGTTTTGTGATTATATATAGTTTTGTAAAATGGCTGCAAAGAGCTGTTCTAATAACCCTAACAAAATAATTACAAGAAAAGATTAGTCTCTAAAATGATCTTTATCAACGTATACAAAAATAATATTAATTTTAATACGGACACTAATAATTTAAGTAGTATTTATAATAATTTAATTTCTAAAATTACGAAAAATTATTAAGTGTGTTTCGCGGTTATTTTCAATTTTTAGTCTATTCTGATAACAGGTTACCTTGAAATAAATGTTTGATTATACATATCGTAGTGTCTGTTCTCCATGTTTAATTGTATTGTCATTTATTATTTATATTTATTTATTGCTTTTAATCATTGACTATTAATAATTCCATTTTTGTCAATTAAGTTTAGGACGTGTTCATGTTTGTCAAACTTCGGAGTAATTGCTCAAATGTTCTACGTAAGTTCTTACGTTTACTGTTTTTCTGTTTACATCTGTAATTTAGTTACTATTAACTTATTTGATTAGATAGTTGTTGTACTTACGTTAATAAATTGCAGTGGCCTGATGAAGTGCACATTTAGTGCACGAAACGTCGCCATAAAGAAAAACTGAGCAGTTTTTTATGCCCCTCCTTGAACGAAGAATCCAATAGTGTTACTTAAAGTTTAAATAAGAAGGATGAAGAAACCGTACCATTATGTATGAGTAAAAACATGTTTTTATCTCGTTTATTCAGATAAAATTGTTTATTAAAGTGCATATTTAACTGCAAAGTTTTAATGTTTTTAACTTACAGTTTTATCGTAATTATCCGAAGCCTTCTAATAACTCAACGTGTAAAATTTTTTATTAACTTTGTATGCAAACATCTAAAATGTTTATAATAACAAATATATTTGTTATTAAAAACAAACAGATATTTTAGTTTATACTAGAAAAAAAAGTAAATTACGTATTTATAAAATTATGGATTTAAAAACTTGTAACTATATCATGCAATTTTTAAGAAGTACATTATATAAATGTATAACCTTAGGACTTGTATAGCATAATGATTTGCAAAGATGGTCAAATAAATCTAAAAAAAAACGGTTACGTCAAATTATTTACGTACGAAAGAACTACATTATGGCCGTATTTGGATGTAAAATTATGTATAATTTAAACTAAACTTAAAATGAATTTTAATACAAAACATAACAAAATATTTAATTTTGGTTAAACTTAATATTAAATATGTTTATTAAAGCATAACAATTTATTTTTTATTATATACCGTTAAGTAGGATTTCTAATAATCGTCATTAATAATTTAAATTATAATTTAAAAAAAAATGTTTAAAATGTAATATTTATGTATGTACTATTACTGACTGAAAAATTTAGTAAATGAATTCAATAACGACTAGAAAATAGTTATAACTAAGCAGCTTAAAAGCTTTTCGATTAGTCGGAAGAGAGATTTAAACTTTTTAATTCAGTACTGTGATACAATAGTAAATAAACTAAAACTAATTGTTTAATATAATCTAAATCATTTATTTTGCTAAACAAAAGTATTAATGTTACCAATTTTGCTACAAAAATTTAAAAATAAGTAGCTATTAAGCAAATTTTATTTACACAAGTTTTAAATAAATCGCGGTAATATAAATAATGGTCGATTTTTATCAGTTGTAACTTTATAAGCTTTTGTTTGCGTGTATTATTGAATACACAATAACCTATTATCAAATTGTAATTATTGTTTGAATCAATTATATTTTTATCTATTTCATCATCTATAGTAACAACTAATCTAGACCTAGACGGTGTTTTATACACGAAGATCTCTAAACTTGATTAAATCTATCAATAAAAATAAGCTTAAAAAATTAATTAAAATATTAGATTTAATTCATTTATAGCGTTGGGGTTTAATGTTTAATTATATCTGGAGTAACATAACATTGTGAGTAAAGTGCACAATTTCATTAAAATATCAGTTATTAGAGAGCTTTTTTAAACAGTCCTGTCAGCCAATAGTAATAAGAAAAAAATTTAAATCGACCTATAGCATCAAAACTACACTGACTATTTGTAAATCGTAACCGCACGCACGTATCATAAATTTGACCAAATGATAACGTACAGAAAAACATATTGTAATTATTAACGCACAAAGTAAACCATCGTAATTTGAACATATCAAAGAAAACAAAATCATACGTACGAGACAAAAAAAAACTAAAACGTAAGCGGAGCTAATTACGAATTTTTTTTTAATTTACGACAAACGCATATAAATTCACAACAAAAGTAAATTTTTAACACAACAACAAAAGCAGTAGCAGTTTTACGAATTATTTTATCAAAGTTTTATATGAAGTCGAGACAGAAGAATCTTTTCTCAGTCAACCAAACTTTCTTCAATAGCATTTTTGTTGTCAATTTTTAATTCTCACATATTGTACACATGTAATTTTTATATTAGGTTTGTTCAAAATAATGGCTAAATTTTTGTAGCATTTTTGTACAGAATTTGGTGACAACCAAATTTAGAATGTTTATCAATCTTTAGGTCATAAAAAACTGTGTCAAATGCTTTACATATATCTAAATATATAGTATCCACTTAATGTGGTTCATCTAACTCTTCACATAGGTACAAATTGAGTAAAACACGCAAAATTTGTTACTGTGGATTGTTTTTCAAAGAATCGATTTTGATTTGAGTTTGAGAATTTTTTATACTTTCATAAATCGGTTTATATAGGATGGATTTAAGAATTTTTGCAAAATTAGACAAAATACTAATTGGTCTGTAGTCAATTTCACGAAAACTTTTTCTTTTCAAAATGGATATAATATTAGTTGTTGTCCATACTTAACGAAAAGCGTCAGTTTGAAACGAAAGATTAACCGTTCAGACGGAACATACATCTGTCAGACGCAATTTATCTCACCATGTTTTATCAAGTGTCCGTTAGTGAGCCTTGTAGTTGTTGTAATCAGCTGAGCGCTTGTGTGTGTTTAAGTTGATTTGCCAGTCTACAGAATACTCTATTTCTAAGGTAAGCTACGTTTTTCTATATTTAACACATAGATAAAACGTATGTAAAAGGACCCTCCTTTCTCAACTACATTCTGTTCAAGTATGGAGCAAAATATAAATATAGACAAAAATCTCTATGACTCCTCTGAACGCCGAGAAATACTATAGGAGAAAAAATGTTTTACTTAGCAGAAAAATCCCATAATCACATCAACTCGAACGTTTCAGCAAAGCATAATAAAAGTTAGTCTGTTTTTACTTGAAGGTTATTATATGCAAAAGTTGAAACAATGTCGCTGCTTAAAATAAGGTAACATAAACGATGTTATGCCGCTGCTCAGTGAAGACGGGATGGGTTATATACAAAATTTCGTGATTGTTTTGGAAAACGCAAAATTGAAAAGTAATAGTCAAAATCAAAGGGCGCCAGGAAGGATTAAAGCTTAATGGACTTCTGGCCCTTGCCAGCCACAAGCCAGCTCCTGAAGGATTCACTCTAAATGGACTTACCTTAATAGAGTCTATCTCACTAAAATCTGAAATAATCTACAAATAAGATTTACGTAACGTGAAGGCCGGAATTAAAAGCTTGTTTACAATTTAACTATTTAACATTTATTTGAACACAAAAAAATAAAATAATAGTATTGAAATCAACAAAATTAACAAAACAAAACAACAAGAACAAAATGTACGTAAAATGAACGTTTAATACACAAAAAAAATTAACTGAAAAATACACAAAGAAATAAAAACAAACAAAATTTAAAGAAATAAAACAAAAAAAAACTAGAAAATTTTAATTACTTAAATCACGGCCGTGTGCGCATTACATAAAAGAAAATTACTTAAATATAAAACGAAATAATTCGTTATTATTAACCAAAGATGAAAGTTTTTAATCGTAAATTTTTACGGCTGACGTCAAATAAAAACTTTGCTTCAACGAAGATTTTGTCTCATAGTTTCGACAAATACTGACAATTATTAGTTACGTTATCGTTAAATACATTGATTCGCGAAACTTCTGATTTTACTTAAAACCCAAAACACACTGAACTCACGAATAACTAAACAATGGATTATCAATAAATACATTTACTGTTTGAAGTCGAGCTTCTGGTTAGCATAGGCCAGTTAACGTCGCCCGGAACCTTGATAGGGTACTACAACCAAATGAATAATTTACCGACGGAAGATTTCTTATTAATCCGCCACCAAGGCGAAAGAAATGGGATTGCGAAACAAACTCACGCACAAATCAATTTGCAGAATTGCAAAATCAGATGATTCACGGCGTAGCAAAATACAAAACTTTATCAACAATTTTGAATTATAACTTTGATTTTAAAAAGGTAAAATAACTTATTAAACTCAATCTAAAATCAACAAAACAAATCCAAAATATATGATTTTACGCAAATAATCAAACAACCAATCATTTATTTTAAATGATCGTTACAAGGTCCTTCACGTACACTTAGAAATGAGTCAAACCCGAGACAAATTTTGAATATTTTTTTTTAATCAAACATATAAAGTTATAAATTCTAAAAAATACCGACGAAGATAAAATAAATGCTTCGATTGGGACAATTTTACTATGTACAATTTTCAGATCTTCAAAAGAAAGACTCAAGTTCTTTTTTTCAACTGCGGTATCAGAGCGGCTTCTTCTTTGAGCAGTAATGACTTAGAAAAGATGTTGCTCAGAGCTTTCAGGTTTGATGAACCTCTAACTCCTTAAAGCAGAGTAACCACAAACAAAACAACTTGTATTTTTGATATATTCTGTGTCTGTCAGACGTATGTTCCTCTTAATGGGGCAAATGTCTGACAAACGTATGTTTCTCACAATGGGAGTAATGCGCCTGAAGAGGTATGTTTTTTATTTTTAAGAGAAACATGTTTTGTCTGAAGGGTTAAATATAGTCAACAACGGCTTACAAAGAATCATCCGACAGTCTCTGATTAAAACCTAAATCTAAATTGACGTAAAAATATTATTTTCCATCACAAGGTGTATTAAATGTTAGGAATATTATTCGTTATTTTGGATGGATGCGAACGCGTACACTATTTTTTGAAATTGATCCATAATTGACCTATTATAACTCAGCGTAGAAAATATTTGACAAAGCTGTCTTTTAGAATTAACGAATTTACAAAAAAGTTTAAGATAATTTAGGATACAAGCTTTAGCGTGTTGGGTGTAGGCTTTGTATGTTATCTGATTTTTGGTTAGTTTTTTGAGACGTTTGTAGTCATTTAATTCATGGTATTGTTTAAGTGTCTAAATTTTTTAATATTTTATAGTATATTATTAATTAATTTGGGAGTGAACCATTTAAAGTAGATGTAGAATTGTGACGGTATCAAATATTAAATACAAGATATTGCATAACTTAGAGAAGGCTTTGTTGACATGAACGCAATTTTCAATAATTGACCAATTTCTACCGATGAGTGAGTGGTAAAGTTGTATGTGGTTTGCTGTATAAAATTATAACATTTGCTATTCGTGTTTGTTTAAAAATTACTTAGTTTAGTTTTATAAAAAAAGTGGTGATTGACAACGTAGGATGATATAAATCTTCAGTTAGAGCAGCCACATCATTGAGCTGTACATCACATTTGGTGTTGCTAATGACTAAGAATAGAAATCTAGAATGAATATTTAGACAATTATTGTATTGAGTACAATCGAAAAAGCTCATAAAGTTATACACGTGTAAGTTTTGTTATTATTTACATTAGAATAATAGAAGCAATGTACGTTGAAATCCTCAATTAATATAACTTTTTTGTACGAATAAACCAAGGCTTCCAAAAAATCAAAAAATTGTTTAAATGATTCAACTGAGGTTGATGCATTATTAAATCGGGTTTTCTTTTGGATGTACACTCAACTAAACAAAAAACGAGTCAGCTTAGTTAGATCGATTTAAGAATTTTAGACAAATAATAAACATTGATAATATCAGGAGATCAAACCGATTATCCACAAAAACTAAAAATTTAATTAAATAAATTTTTACACGTTACGTTTCTTTAAAGGTGGGGAAAAGACCATCACTACTGTGATAAACAAAAAAATTTGTATTTCCGCTGTCATCCATATCCTGCTTTACTATAATACGATAAATAATCGTTCTTATTGTGTTTTTTAGGAATATTAATTAAAAACAATAAAGTATTTTACCTTTATATTCATTTACTAATTATAGTTCTTAAATTGCTGTTATAGTCTAAAAAAACTGTCACCAGACAGTCGCCGTGGAAGAAATAATAAAATTTTAAATTTTTTTATTGCACTTCAAAGTTTATCGTATTATTAAAATATGGATTATTTAATAAAAAAATTAAACAAAAGATCATGTAAATGCATAAAAAACCTATTATTAAATAAGTTTCAATTCTTAATTCATATTTTACAGTAGGTCTAATAAGAAATTTTCTAGCGTTACCATCTGAACTAAAAGTAAAATTTGAGCTTAGCTAGTAACAAAACGACTCATTTTTCACGTTTACTGTTATTATTAGAATTAAACGTACGATTGCTAATAATGAGTATGACCTCCTTGATTGTCGACGCATTCTTGCAATCGTCTAGGCATGGATGTTACAAGATCACGCAGGTAATCATCACTAATTGTCTCCCAAGCGGTTTTACTGGGGGCAATTAATTGTTCGCGGTCTTCGGCAAAGAAATTCGCTCCCTGTACTTTCCGGATAACACGAACAACTTGACCAAAAACGTTTTTTATTATGTTGAAATATAGGCATTTTATTGTCTACAATAACACGTTTAAGTTATTTTGCTGCACCTTATTTTGCACTAACCTGGATACAGGGGCATTATCCTTAAAGAATAAGAAAAATTATTAATAACAGCTGTAAAGACTATAACTAGTTTGTTACGTGCAAAATTTTTATAACGTAATACCCTGTATATTGAATTAAAATTAGATTCCGGTTTTGACGCCCTCTGCGATCTTTTCTTGTGACTGTCATTTTACGACAAAGTCGTTAAGCTGACAACTGCATAAAATGTCCTGTTTCGCTTAAAGAAAATTTTCGAATGACATCCTCTGTAATGGAAATCAAATTATAACTTCATTACGTTTTTAAAATAATTGAGTCGTCACAGGGTAAGATAGTTACAACCGTTTTGTTAGAATTTTTTTGTAATTTCTTCTTAATTTGATAGCCGTTCCACCACGTTTTGGTCACATGTTTCTATGGAATAAAGAATAATGAGGGATTAATATCGATAAATACCTTCATGGGACGAGTATAACTCTATATATAAAGCCTACGTTTAAAACTAAAAAAACCGAAGACAAGAACTTTTCTTCGAGATCCTACTCATGCGGCAAACACCTGCGAAACCAACTTTCATTGAATGTACTAACATTAGAATGTCTTCCGGGTTTAGACCGTGTCATAGTTGCAACCGAAGCTGCCAACTAAGAACTTCTCAAAAGTTAGGTTATCCACTTGTAAAACAAGCCATAACCTAAACTATGAAAAAGTAAGAAAGAAAACGATAACCTGAAAAAGTAAACGAAAATCTAACAAAGAACCACTACCGAGTTAGGTAATCAACTTGTGAACCAAGTCAGATTCTAAACTCCGTAGAAGTGGCTTGGTTCACAAGTCAGACACGGTCCCAATCCGGAAGACATTCTAATGTTAGTATAGATTCCGGCCGTGGAAGCCTTCGCTATTACATTTCATTGAATGTGTACAACAGCATTCGCCAATTGGGTTATGTTATGTGTACTTCCTTTTAGCAGTAATTAATAATTTTGTAAATCTTGATTTCGTGAGTCATTGTGTTGACACGATTTGCTACTCATTTATTCCAGGCTCACTTACCGGGGAAAACGTTTTCTTCGACCAAGTAGGTACTGGATTATGGGTAAGTTTATTTAATTATTTTATCGCTGTTAGAAAAGTCACTCACGGAACTTTGGCTAATGTTAATTTCCGTAATTACGATCATTGTCTTAATACCATTAAGGTACTTTCATTAATTATTTTGTGTGTATCGCATGCTGTGTACAAACAACATTTATTACGAAATTTTCTTCGCTATTCGCTTTGACTTAACCTATGTATTGTGTGTTGCCGATACTTTTGGCGTTTATGAATTGAGAATTGGATATACTCTTGTTAATATTCTACGTTACTAAATTAAAGCTTTTATACTTGTTAATCTTTTTTTTTGGGGTAACATACCTTTCTCTTTTATTGTGGTCACCCGAACACCAGAGCAACAGGGATTACGAACCTAAAAATTCGTTACAAGCTTAGACCGTCTGTCTTGATCGAGGCAGAAGTATTAATTATAAATGATCTGGCGCCCTGAATTATTATTCACTTGAACCTCCCCTATCTCCGACTGTGTGAGTTGGCCGTGCAAGGTTCCTAAGACCTAAAGCTTGTTGCAAGTTTATATTGTGAGTAACTGTTGGATTATTATTTGATGTACATATTGTAATAATGGAAAAACTAAGAAAACTTTAAATATTAAGGAAGCTGACTTATTGTAATATGTAATCGTTCTCCAGCTACAAAACTTAAACTGAAAGCTGCAAAACCAAAACTTAAGTAGCTTTGGGTATTAAGACGACTCTCAATCACCTAACAAACGCCTGGGCTATGGAAGCTCACCCAACTCCATACATTAACTGAAAAGTATCCGCTACACCTTTTCAAGCTTGCGTAATTAACACCATAACGTCTTCTTACAGGTCGAATAATTTTTATAGGTGCGTCATTTTAACTTTTAGAAGTATTTTTGTCGCTAAAAACGTTGACGCAACGTCAAATTCCAGACGGCTCCTTTTATTGTCCTTGCTAAAAATTTCTTTTGTAACTACTTGATACTTTTTCATTCCAGTCTTTTTCAACCTTGCTCATGCAGTTAACTGGCATCCTAGAAGTTTGACGTCGGCTAGAGCATTTTAGAAAGTTGTAAAAGAATTTCGATTAACATATGCCATTAACGCTGCGTCTTGGTCTACCGTAGACATTCTTTCTCAGCCACGCTTCCTGTTTATCGTGTGCTTGCGATACTACTTAACTTGGATAACGTCCTGTAGTAGTCCGTAAAATCATAAACATTTGAGCAATTGCTCGAACACTAAGACTAAAAAATATAAATAGTAAATGCCAGACGAACGCTCTGATTATGTACCACTTCATATAATATAATACTTATGATTCATATCCGCACGGCTGCAGGTTTCGACATGCTCAAATTCAAAAAAAACGTAAACAACAAATGCTTCATAGCAATAACATGGCGTCATTGCCAAAGGTACTTGCCAAAATGATACAAATTAAAAATTAAACTGATAAAATAGCGTATGACATGCGTGTAGAAGTACTTCTAAAACCATAAAACCACAGTTAAGAACAAGATTTTTATGTAGCACTGTTTTTCGGGTGTTGCCGCGTCACAAAACTTTCTCTTAACGTTTTGCTGATCATGCTGTCAGCTTCTTCAGAGGATTTCTAAAGACTGATGTTATCGTCTTGCGTTCCTCGTTATATACCGTCTTACGGCTCCGCTTCCCTGATCCGTGTTCGTTCTGGTCTGTTGATTTGCGTTCATAGATGTCTGGTGACTTCTTGCATGTTCTTCGCGCAGCGTAGATCTCCATGTGTTGCTTAATCTGTATCCATCCTCACGATTAAAGTTGTTAGGATTTTTCATTATTTTTAGTGATTCGAGTATTATTCGCTGGTGATAGTGTCTGCTTCGTGCTAATACCTTTACGTTCCCGTAATCAATTCGGTGGTCTCCATTCTCATGTAAGTGTTCCGCTACTGCAGATTTGTTCGTGCGTAAGATTTTTATTATCATAAAAAAGACAAAGATTAACAAAAATTAAAATAAACGTAGTTACACTAAGTAATACAAAATGAAAAGAGCTTAAATAAATTCCTTAGACAAAAGAGTTTTATTTATATGATCTTTGCAGCGGTGTTTTTACATTTTTCACCTTTTGTTTGCACTTTTTTATCCCGGGACCTTTGTAACAAAACGAACACCACCATTTTAAACAAATTGAAAACAAATTTTAAAATGGTGCATGGACTTTACCCCCATCATCTTATATCCTACCAACGCCAAAACGATCCTCGCTCTAAAACTGGCACGAAAAGAAGGAAAAAGGATATAAAAGCGGTTACACCGTCTAGGATAGGATCTTTTTCGTCGTCGTCCAAGCGGCGTCTCCAAAGACACTTCGGACATCCCAAAAACGCCTGCCAAACCTGAAAACTAACCGTAAATTAACCAGCAATCCAATTAACGATCACCGCTTGTACCTGGAGCATTTGCTCGACCTGATTAATTCCTGACCGGCCATTTCAACGATTGGGACCTGCGTTTCACCTGTCGCAACAAACAGTGAATCATTTTTACGCATTTTCATTAATTTGTCCGTATATTTAGTAATTGTTGTGTTTTGGAGTGTTGTATTTAATTATTCTTGTTAGTGCTCACCGTAGATGACCGAAGGGTTATTCACTATTACTAGATTGTTACATACTGCACTTTAGTCAACCCGGATGAGTAGCCCTTAGACATTTGTTCGTAGAGTACCTTAGTGCTTGCCGTAAGTGTTTGAGGCGGTTTTATTCATCTCTCGAGTTGTACGACAACTTTATGTAACTCCGCACCTGTGACATAAAGAAATATACCAGAAATCCGTTTTGTTACCGCGTCTTGTTACCTCATACCTCATAAAGACATATTGAAGTGTATTTCAGTCTATTTCATCCAGTCATTTACACCGCAAGTTCAAGGTCCAGTTGCGACAATATATTTTTAATTTGTGTTTTAGATTAAAAAAACGTTGAAGTATAACCGTGTCGTACACAAACCAATAGAAAGCGCTGTCGGCGAATTCAATGAAGGAGATGTACAAAACCGCACGAAAATAATCTAAGTTTCATTTTCTGAATTATGTTATTTTATGTTAGTTTTTTGTGTGGTTAAATATAAATACGTTTATTTATTTTAAAATCTCAATTGTGTTTCGAATACTCCACCCTCCACTTAGCCACCTAGGGTGTTGTGGAAATAATAATCATCCAACAACGCCTGGACCAGTTACATTTGACGCCCGAGCATAGAGACTCCGGAATCTCCAATATCTGACCTGCAGTATATACCTGTAAGTAAAAAATTAATTCCATTTTTAGACATTTTGGTTGGCGTTTGAGCATCCTGTACTAAAAATCCACAATGTCTGGACACGTAGTAGTTACTCCAAAAACCGTATCCGAAACCAAGATGTGGTCCAGATGGATTAACAGTACGCGAGCTAAACAGTTGATGCAAAAACTGAAAGCATTCAAACTAGATCCAACCGTAGACGAAAACGAATGAAAATCCCGCCTGCTACATTTTCTCCAAACTGAAGAACATTTATTCAGTAAGCCTGCTTGTTCCAGTATTCAAGTAACAGCAGGAGTACCCTTAGAAGACGCACCTGTCGGTGCCATACAAGATTTGTTACCGACGAACCGTTCCAAACAAAAACCTGTACGAGAAAAGTCTTCACCGATACCAGCAGCCGTCCAAAGTCCAAGAAATAAATGAACCTCCTGATTAGAAAGATTAAGGAATTTTAATTCTAAGCAAAGACGAACCGTACCTATCGTCCTCGATAAAATCAATTGTTTGTGCCTGTAGCCATCGTAAAACAAGAGTTTCACGCCCTTGTAGATACCGGCGCCACGATAAGCTACATTAACTAGGCGGTGCAAAAACTCGTCGCTGAAGGTTCTCAACCTCCAAAAAAGAAACGAAATACAGTACAACTGGCCAACAACACCATATGTGAAACCAGCGGAAATAATGTGATTACCATTAAAATGGTCTTACAACATTTTCGCCTAAAATGTCAGCTGTTAGCAAACCTTAACACCAACTTCATGATTGTCCTGGATTTCCTTCGTCCACTCAGGCAGTAAGAGAGCAAATTAAATGCAAAATTCGGATCAAAACAGACATGAAGAAAAGATGCAGCGTATCCGTACTGAAAATAGCTGCCTTGACTGATTGCTACAAAACTAAATAAGGCCATTACCCGACAAAATTAACAAATTTAGTAAAAAACTAGGCCTCAAGATGTAGCAAAAGTTTATCATTTTAAACAAATTAAGAACAAGCTTGCGTTAATTAATAACCGGAAAACACCGGCAAAAACATTTTTAATTTGTGTTTTAGATTAAAACAACGTTAAAGTATAAGAGAGTCGTACACAAACCAATAGAGGACACTGTCGGCGACTTCGACGAAGGAGATACACAAAGCCGCACGGAATTCATTTAAGTTTTATTTCCTAAATTATGTTATTTTATCTTATTTATTTTTGACTTAAATGTAAATACGTTTAATTATTTTATTTTACATTCCGATTGTGTTTCGAATACTCATTTCTTCACTTAGCTACCCAGGGTGTTGTGAAAATAATAATCCCTTCACAACGCAAGGACCGGTTACACCTGCCACATGATACGCAACGTCCTTAGACTTCATGATCTTGATTGGGCAGTTGCACCTCCCTCAACACCTTTCATTATTTTTCACAAAGATTTGCATTCTTTGTAAAAATTAGTAAAAATACAAAATGTGTTTATCTCAGTCGTGTCAATCATACCCATGAAAAATATGAGAAATCATCTGAGATTTTTTTTCTGGCGGTACAATCTGCAGACATTTTATCTAAGGTATCTACCGCGCCTTTAGTTTTATTGTAATAAAGGTTAATAGATGAGTTAAAATTGTTACGTGTGTTTTATCATGATGTTTACTGGATAGTAGTACCAAAGATTTTCCTACTTTAAGAACATAAGATGTTAGCGTAAATTTTTTACAGTGCCGCAGAGCGTAAGATTTTGTGATAGCAGATCTTCTGCAACAGCAATACTTGTAAAGACATTGTAGGTGGTTATTCTGTATCTTGATTTCAAGTGTTCTGTCAATTCTAAAACCACTCTTCACGCTTGGTCTTTTTTGAGACCTTCTGCACTTTGTTTTTCCGTATACACTTGAAGACTGTGATGATAAGCATTCTCTTTTTCAGCAAAAACTTGATACGTCTGTATGTGATTTAGACTGTATATAAACTATAAAAAAACATCGATTCCTGGTAGGTACAAACTTTTCATTGACTGTGAGATGTGTGCTTGGAAAATAGTAACTTTAAATTGTGTAACAAATAATTTAAAAATATTTTTTTGCAAGTACTACGTGTAGTTAAATCGTCAAATCGTGTGAATTCAATAGATCCAAAAATTCCACTGAGCGACATACTGGCTGAAAATGTAAGTCTGCGAAATGCCAAATCAGAACACCACAATTTGCTTACTTGATCATTAGAATGAAGTGCACCTCCGTCAATCAGTAATTCAAGAAATACGTGCACTTTAGTTTCATTAGTGTCTTCCCAAATTCGTTGTTAAGCGTCTGGGTATTTTTCGTTACATAAAGCGGTCCATACGCTTTTTTTTATTTGTAAACGGTTCTATTTTGTATATTTTAGTTGAATTTGCTTCTTCTTCATCATTATTTAAAAAAAATTGTTTCTTTTTTTTGATAATAGACTCCCCACATCATCCAACTCTTCTTTACAATCTTCCGATTCTAAAACTTTATCGAGACTATCTTCACCGTCGATTTCAATTTCTTTAACGAGTTTTTGAAGCTTGATTTCCGTAAGAAAACGATTGCACGAAGCCATTTTACAAAACTGTATTCCAACATTATGACTAAACGCGATTTTGTCTAAACAGTCTAGACATGATCTTATTGAAGACAGGATGTTTATCAGACGCTCCTCGCATATCCGCAGCAAATAATTGCAAAAAAACTTTTTTTACGTAAAAAAAAGTATCGTGTACTATTAAGTCTTCATAACAGAAATCGAAACATGCCCTGAAACACAGACGACATGAAATAATTACTGCAAAGCTTACACAACAAAAACAAAGATTGGGGTGTGTTTACACCCTAGTTGGTAAGCAGAAGGTTAAACTCTGTAACGTCCCGTTAGAGTTCATTACATTAAAATTCAATTTTACATTCGTTTATTTTCTGCAACTAATATTGCACGTAAATTTGTTCAGTTTGGCAACGTCGCGTTGTTTCAAATCTACCTGGGATACAGCTTAACCTGGCACTTCCGTTTGGGCCACGCTTGGCCGTGCGTGTCGTAGTGATGTGGGGAAGTAAAATTTTCTTGATTATGGCGTAAAAACGCATACAATTTAATTTTTATTCATTCCATCTAATTGTTGTGATTCCGCAATGTTACGCAATATTTAGACAAAGGAATTTATTTTAAAAGCTGTTGCTGAGCAGCGTGAGTACATCATGTCATTTAAAAAACCATTCTAATTATTTATATTTAGGGTTTTTTACTTTTTTGGATTTTCTGGATCTTTTATTTTACTGGATCTTTCATTTTGGTTTTGTCGTTTAATTACTGGATTTTCCGTTATTGGAGTTTATTATACACATTGGTTTTATTCCTGCTGTTAAAGAATTTTATCACTTCAACCAAGAATGTGCTAAAAATAGAAGATATACGATAACGTCATATCATATGGTGAGTCAACTGGAATTAAGTTACTACATTTTACATTCAAATAATTAAATTGTGTTATTAAAACTTTTCGGGAAACACTCGATAACAAAATAATTAGATGTAAGATTTTACGCTTTTTATTCATCACCAATTTAAGGTGGTTGGCGCCTTAATATTTAATTCAAATATGTTTAATCCAAATATTCTTCATTTTTCTTTAATGTAAATAATGTATTATGTTATAGTTAGTAAATTAAAGGAGTTCACGTCTTTGTATTTACTTGCATTCAGCTCACACCCAGAGGTCTGTGCTTTCGATTGCTGCCGTGGTTAAATTATTATTTTTACTTTTATTAAATGTATTTTCACATTTTTTATAATACGTTTTTATTCGGAGTATATTTTTTATTACAACTCGTCACACGTGCTTTAATGGATTGCTTCTACATTTGTATTATAATATGCAATTTGACGTTTATTTAATCAAAAAATAACTACGCAGGCGTTTAGTTGCTACTACATTTAATTTAAATTCTTAATTGTCATTATAGAAAAATTGTTTTGTTTTGCAACTAAACTTTGTGTAGAAATAGGTTTTGTTAATAGCTTTTTAAATTTGTTTTGTAGGTTGATTGATACGCTAAACTGTGAGTTACTTTTGAAGATTGGATTATCCATTATAAAGTATTTTATGCAAAATGGGATGTTCAATTATAATTTTAAATATTTCAATGCCTTTCCCATATATTTCTTTTTTATTTGCGGTTACAGGTTTCAACCTAACGGTCAGCATCAGGCTTTTAAAATTATCAACTTAATAGTAAAATCTAAACCTTAAAATTCTTAATATACTTACAATAAATAAATAAATTTAAATTATACAGTTTATGTCAAAATTTGAGCAAGAAAGGTATATAAAATAATAATATTATTAACAAAAAAATTAAACAAAAATAAAAATAATTAAACCCTTTGAGGACTAGTGGTTGGCTGTGATAACTACAAATTAATTTTTTTTTGTATAAGTTCCTAGTGGTATTCTGTGGTAACCACCATGTTGTGTGTGTTGCCTATACTACATAGAATGAGAATCTGAGTTAGATTTGGCGCCAAATGTAGTATTTCAGTTGCACTTTGTGTTTTGTTGTGAGTGTACAGGTTACGTTCCCTAAGTTCCTGATTTTATTGTGTTTTTAGTGAATTATATCGGCGATGGCAGGTAATTATATTTGTATGTAGTAAACATGCATGTAAGTTTGCTATAACGTAATTATTGATTGCAAAACAAGCAGCAGTTATATTCTGTAGCATTATAATTGATGTTTTTTTACGGGATAATCACAAGGCACTATGCATTATTGTTGTGGATTTTCAGGAAACTCAAGATGGTCATACCAAGACTTGGAAAGACTGAATGCTACACAAATCTTTCAACTACTAGATGAAATACTCTCTGATAATGACTCTGCAGCTTCGGACGTTGATTAATCAGAATTATTTTCGAGTAATGACGAAGATATGGTTATTCTTGAAGAAAGTAACACGTCTGTTTATTTGAGAATAAATAATATTTGAAGTAATGAAAGTGATATACCTATCAGAAGAAATGCTACGGAAATGAATAACGATTCAGAATGGGAAAGCGACGATGATGTACCGCTTGCGCAATTGAAATTAGGACAAAATGATGACGTTTGGACATGTGATGTAGCATATTGTAATCACCCAGGTACATTTCCGGAAACAGTAGGTCCTAACATATCGAACACCATTAAAACCCCAACTGAAATTTTTTTAAAACTATTTTCTGAAACTTTACTAGATAAAATTGTTTTTGAAACTATCTACAAAAACGGGGGCAATAAAAACAACTTTAGATCTACAAACGCCGAAAAAATGAAAGCATTTCTAGGTATAAATCTTCTAATAGGCTTAAAAAAATCACCAAGCTATAAAGATTACTGATCCTCAAGACCTGACCTAGGAGACCATTTTATAAGTTCGTCTTTCAATAAAACCGATCAAACGAGGGTATAAGGTATGGCTTCGTGCAGATTCTACAAGATATGTTTGTGATTTTCAAATTTATACTGGCAAAATAGAAAATAGTAGTGAAAAAAATTTAGAAAGGAGAGTTGTAACAAACCCAACCAGAGATATTGTTGGAAAGTGCCATAGAGTGTTTTTCGACAATTTTTTTAATTCCGTAGAACTGCAAAAAGCTCTATTGGTCGATAAGATTTTTGTGTGCGGCACTGCTAGAAAACACAGAAAGCATTTGCCAACCAACTTCCAACAAGACAATGCTTTACAAAGAGGGGATTCAGACTGGCGTGTCTGTACAGGCGGAATTGTTTGCCTAAAATGGATGGACAGGAAATCCGTTTCATTTCTTAGTAATTACCAAAACCCAGAAAACGTAAAAACTATTCGACGAAAAAGAAAAGACGACACCTGTGAAGAAATAACATGCTCAATCATAGTAAAGAACTACAACCGGCATATGGACTATGTAGATAAATTTGACATGTTAAAATCTTTATATGGTGTTGATCGCAAATCCCACAAATGGTGGCACAGAATTTTTTTTTACTTTCTAGATGCTACGATAGTCAATTCACACATAATATTTCAACAGAGATTTACAACATCTAACTTAAGTTTGAAAGTCTTTAGAATAAATGTTGCTTCCGTATTAATTTGAAATGTCAAAACGTGGCAGACAGAGTGCTGGAAAACCTGTAAATAGTTATGTACCTCAGGAAATTCGATACTCTAAAGCTGCACATATGCCTATACGATCAACTTCACTACGGTGTGGCCACTGTAGTACCCGGGAACAGCCATACAGGACATTATGGAAATGTGCAACATGTAATGTTGGCTTGTGTTTTAACGATAAGAGAAACTGTTTCCTTTTGATTCACACTAAATAAGAACTAAAAGCATTTAACATATGTTGTAATCTTTTACACTTTAAGTTCCTAGTGGTATGCTGAGATAACCACCTCTTCTAGGCGAAACTATAAATATTAAATTTTTATTTTGTACTTATATGGCATACTACTGAACTTTTTAACAAAAACAGTTGTTTTTTAAACAAAAATTAATTCCGTCCTCAAAGGGTTAAATAAAAACAAAAATGTTATTTAAGTAAAAAGAAAATAATTTTCAAAATTAACAACTTCATTGAAAAATGCATCTGGTTCTAAATTATTATGCTTAACAATTTTTTTTATCGTCAAAAAAATTAATTTTAGATTTTTATTGCAAATATGAAGAATTTTGTAGTAACTTTTATAATCAAAAGAGTAGTTATATTCTAATATATAATTAGCGAAAGAAGATTTATTATATAAATTATTACCAACATTATTATTTTTATTGTAAGAAAAATGATCTGCTATTTTTGTTTGAAATTTACGGCCGGTTTGTCTAATATAAAAAGAATTACAGCAACCACAATTTAATTTGTAAACACCAGATTTATTTAGAATATCAACTTTATCTTTACTATTGGCAAGTAAAGATTTTAAATTAAATTTAGATGAAAAATAAATTAAAATTTTATGCTTTTTAAATAACTTTTAAAATTGAAAAGAAAAGTGACCAATGTAAGGAAGAGAAAAATATGTCTTTTTAATGTTATCTGAAAATGGAGTAAGAGTTGAAATGTTTTTAATATTAATGGAATTAAAAATTTTATTTTGAAGTTTTTTGATCATATCTAAAGGATAATTATTATTATTTGCTAAATTATAAATAATGTTAAGTGCTTTATTAAAATTAAATTTATCAAGAGATAATTTGTATAAGCTATTAAAAAAGAATCTGAAAGATGACTTTTTGACATTACGATGAATACCAATTTTGACACAGTTATTAACTCTATTTAAAGATAAGTCTAGTAAATTAGAAACGTTATTAGATTCTTTTTCAAAAGTGAATTTATTGTATAGATATAATAAATTTAGAATATCAAAACAATGGTCTAAGTCATAATTTTTACCTTTAAATATTACTAATATATCGTCAACATACCTTTTATAGTAAATAAAATGTTTTTCAATTAAATTATTCAAAAAAAGCTTTTCAAATTCTAAGTTAGTGAGGAAAATTTCAGCAAGTATAGGTGAAAGATTGTTACCTATTGTTTGATTATTAAAAATGAAAAAAAATTGATTTAAACATAATTTTAGACAATTAGATAAAAATTCGCAATATGATCAGGAAGGTTAGATTCAAATAGAGTTCATTAACCATATTTAAATAAATAATAATTTAGAACCAGATACATTTTTAAATAAATTTGTTAATTTTGAAAATTATTTTCTTTTTCTTAAATAACATTTTTGTTTTTATTTAAATTATTTTTATTTAATTTTCTTATGTTAATAATGTTATTATTTTATATACCTTTCACGTTTACATTTTGTTTAATTTATATAGTCATTTTGACATAAACTATATAATTTTAATTAATTTATTTATTTATTAATAATTGTAAGTATATTAGGAATTTTAAGGTTTAGATTTTACTATTAACTTGATAATTTTAGAGGCCTGATGATGACCGTTAGGTTATAACTTGTATCCGCAAATAATTAAAAAATAAAAAAGAAATATATGGCAAAGACATTGAATTATTAACAATTATAATGTGAGTTATTTTGTTAGTACTGATAACATTTTTTTACATTGTTTTAAATATTTCTATTTATAATAAACTTTATTTTAACAACACATATGTTTTAAAAACTAATTTTTATTATTGTTTTACTTGTAAAAGAATTATTTTTTATTTTGTTTAGAAAAACTGTTATTTGTAGCTAATAAATCTCGATTATTACTGTTACAAATATAAAAAATAAACGTAAAAATCATACGAAGAATTAGTAAAAACAAACGATTTTGTTGTTTTTTTTGCTAAAAAAATAAAACAATATCGTCGCACAAAACATTGTACTGTGTCCATAAATATCTTACAATAACTTCGTATTACATCCATGTGTTGATATACAGCTCTTGCCTGTCCGCACGGGATAACAAATAACTCGACTTGTGTTATTGGAAAACTTCAGACCACAATTTCGAGTTTCTGAATTTTCTATTTTATATGATTATTTACTACCCTTTACCTACTTAAGCTTTTTGTGTATATATTTTTTATCCCACGTTAAGCTTTATTTACTTTTATCTACATATTAGCAAAACACAATTTATCCATATATTATTAGATTTATTATTTTTTGACAATATTTTTAAACGTATTCAAGATGTATACTTTGTTATAAAATATTTTTTTAGTACTTACACTCAAACATCAATATAAAATTATTATAATACACATCCTGCGTATACGACAGTCGCGTTTTGTATCAATTCGAATCATATCAAAACATCTTTTTTCAAGGAAGTGTATTATAAAAATAACTTATACATTAATATTATATTTACTGCGTATTTGTTTGATTAAATCAATAAATTATTAACAATTTTTTAATTGTAGTTTTTAATCAGTACAACCCTATTGCTAATGATTAAATTATGCATTAATTATTTTGGTTTAATAAAATTGAATTTATATTAATATTGCTAAAATTAAATCTAAAACTCGTTTTATGTTCTAGCCAATTTATTTACGTAACAGGCAACTAATTGCATACAAAGGACTTTGGTTGTTACTACAACAGTCTACCGCATCACATTAGAAATGTTAGAACTACAGAAATTTCAAATAATTATACTTAATGCTTACAAAGGTAAAGTTTAAACGCCAGTGTTAAATGATAAAGTTGCGGTACAAGCCATTATCAAACAGAAACGGTAAAGTTTTAGTGTAAAGTACGTTTTTTTTACGTAACTAAATAAAAGTTTAAAATTTGTTATTATAATAATTGACCAAAATAATTATAAAGGAACGTAAACGATTTTTTAAACGTGGTAATACATACTTACACTTTACATTAAAAACATATTTAACACCTTTTTTTTAATCAAATTATTTATTAATTATTTGTAAAATTTTGAAAAACTAAATATCTAGTTAAATTAAAATTGAACAAAAATTGTTTAAAGCAGAAATTAAGACAAAATAATATATTTGCAATCGAGATGAATACGCGATGTAGATATGCTAGATATGATATGTATGTAGGTTTAGAAAATATTAACATTTGGTAAAGTAGTTGTGTATTTTTTAATACAACAATGAACTTCATACTAAAGTAGGCTACTGTCCACGCCACTAAATTTTCTTAACCAATACGCTTTGGATAATTATGTTTTTCACATAAAAGATATTTATTCACATGTTAAATATGTAATTCTAGCATTATACCCAGTAAACACGGATTGAAACTGTTACAGTCACAAAATTAAAACAATTGTTTCAATACGTTGTTTCGTGTTAGTTCCATTTTTATATCATTTACATGTAACTGACAGTGAATAAATTGAAAGAGTTCCGATTTTTCACAATCAGTTTTGAACCGTTTCAGTACTTGCAATTTTTTTCCATAATCAGCAACCGTCTAAAAACTGATTTATTAAAACCGAATATTTTTTGAATAACTAGAATTGTTTAAAGATCGATTAAATAAGATTGAATTATTTTCAAAACAGTGGAATCGTTCTAGGAAAAACGAATACTTTGTGATTAGTCAGCATTAGTCGTTGCTATACTTTTGATTACTGTCGTCAACGCTTGCGCTGCAAATTGATATCTTTTCACTTGTTCGGTTGCAGTTTGATAAGTGATGCTGTGTGTACAATTACGAAATGGAACAATAAACGGTAAGTCGAAACATTTTATTATAATCCATAAATGTAATCAATATTATTATCGTTTCTGTTCTTTATGTATCATGTTTTAATTTGTATGAAAAAAATATAAATTAACACACATGGTTGCGTTAAGGTAGGATTTATAATTACAGTTCAATTCTTCAAGTTTTCTATACGATTATGTACAGCTAAAGGTATTCACAGTGTTTTTATAACTTTCTTATAATTGCTAAAGTGATATTTATATTAAGTTTGTGTTGTTTTTTATTTAAAAAATGTAATTAATTTTGTGTAACTCTATGATTATGTATGTATATAAATGAAATATTTATTTCTATGTTACAGATGCGGTTAAAAGTTGCTACCCAACAGTAACTGATGCAGTTTTCGAGGCTTTCGTGAAAAGACCACATCAAAGAAAGTTGCAATATGTAAAAAACTCAATGTGATAATGTATTTAAAAATATTTATTTTGCAATAAAATTTGAAACGTGCATTCGAAAATGTATTATTATATTATTGAAAGAATTGTTTTAGTTGATTATTGAAACAAAAAAATCATACATGTATCGATCATTTAGTATCAGTTCAAGAACGAAGCTTTTAAAACGTAAACCGAATGCAACATTTAGTTTGCAACAGATTTGAATTTAAAATACCGAAACTATACTGATTCAAATAAGTGAAACAGCGATGGACTTATAGCTATTTTATTGCAGTTAGGTTTCTTTTATGTTTGAAACAAGAGTGAATCATAAATTTTTTGTTTTGAAACTGTTACTAAACATTATCAATTTTGTGTTTACTGGGTAGATACAACGTTAAAGTATCCCATTCTAAAAGTGAAGAATTATATATAAAATTAAATTAACTTAAAGTCTTCTCCACAAAAATGTTCTAATTTTTAATTTATTTTAAACATGTTTCGACATTATTAAACGCTATCATCAGTATTACTACTACAAATAGTATAAATTATTAAAAATATAGCTAACGCATTCAATTATAAAAGAGGATACCAAGTAAAAAAGTTAAACTGACGTAAAAGAATTATTATAAGAAAAACGATGCATTTCTAAAATTTTAAGATTGTTAAGACCTTTATTCTAAAAATAAACAAATTTAATATTAAGATCAGGAGAAAAAGAATGACTAGTAGACAAAATGTAATCTGCAAATGCAGAACATGCATAGAGATTTAAATTTGTATTAATAAAATAAATATGTTCTTTTAACATATTCTTCCGGTTGGACTATCATACGAAGAACTACAGGAAGAACACAAAATTTTGTAAACACCAGATTTATCTAAAGCAGAAATAGCATCTTTATTATTAGATTTTTAATTAATATTTGTTGGAAAAGAAATAAAAACAAAAATTGTTTAAACAAATTTTTAAGGACAAGACATGAACGACTAAAGTAAGGAATAGAACGGGATTTATTATATACCAAATTAAAACTCGTTATAGAAAGAGGAATAAACACAATTTATTAAAGAACGAAAAATGAAAAGGAATTAAGCAATCCGCCCAGCAAACACAGATGAACTTAAGTTACTGTTGAATTGCCATTAAATTACGGTAATTTAAGTAGTAATTTAAACAGTAAAAAGGGCGCCATTAAGCAACCACTTAAACTACCAAAAATTCATTGACTTCTAAATTACTAATAAGCTGCCATTAAAATACTGTTGTTATATTACCATTGAATTACTGTTAAACTACTGTTTTGAACTACTAGCAAAACTATTAAATTATTATTAGAACCGCTAACACATTTAAAAAAATAGTTTTTTTAGTTAATTATTTGTTTCTGTAATTTTTTATTTATTTCGTTTACAGAATTTGACGCACATGATTGATAAATTGTGGAATTTTTTTAAATTAGAAAATTTAATTTAAGTACTTACTTGGGGTTTGATCCCACAAACATCAGGAAAATCTCTTGCAACCTAAACGTGTTAACCACTATTCTACCTGACCTAATACTATATATGCTAACTACACGTTATATATGTTGAATACAAAATCGAGTAACTTATTCGTAATTTAATAGTTTCAACGTGAACCATTAAATATTTCACATAAAAATCAGACTAATGATGAATTAGTCCTATATATACATTTGCATCGCTACGTATTAATTATACTCTTGTTGTTTTTGTTATGCTGTAATCAGGATAACTCATGTCCTAGTTGCTTGAAGTGGTTTATATAATCCGAATATTTTTGGATACGGCAGGTACATAATTTCATGCAATATTGATATTCTTGTATCATAAGTTTAAATATTTACTTTTTTGTTTGATTGACCAATGCTATTTGACTTTCCAATATTAATATTTTTGTAAACTGTACGAAACCTTTTTAGTTGTCGATAATAATTGCCACTTTCCTTCTTTCTATGCATTCTTCAAACAATTGTTTATAGCAGACCTAACTGTTTAGCAAATATAACGACTATTTTTAAAATAATTTAGCTTAACATTTATATAGCAACTCTATTGCTACTGACTATTAATTTACCTTGTATTTTAACGGACATTCAATTACCAGTAAACTCCCTAACCTAATTCTGGAATTACAACTAAGTTACTGAGTAAACTATTCAAGCTACCAATCATTACATTACCCCTAAATTACTTTTGAATTGCTGGGTAGTATAATGGTAACTCAATTACCGGTAAACTACAACGTTCAATTTTTTAATTACTCTTAAGTTACTGGTTAAACTATTTTTAAGCTACCCACCATTACATTACTCCTTAATTACTTTCTAATTACTGTGTAGCATAACGGTGACTCAATTACCATTAAACTACAACGTTCAATTTTTTAATTACTCTTAAGTTACTGGTTAAACTATTCTTAAGCTACACACTATTACATTACTCCTTAATTACTTTCTAATTATTGGGTAGTATAATGGTGACTCGATTACCATTAAACTACAACGTTTAATTTTTTAATTACTATTAAGTTACTAATTAAATTACTTTTATGCTACTACAATACTGAAATACTTCTAAACTACTTCGTATACTACTTTTAAACTAGTAACCATTTAAATTACTGCCAAAAGTCACCTTAGACTACTCTTAAATTACGAAAAAAATTAAATTACTTATAAATGACTTTTCAATACCCAATAAACTACTAAATTAAGCTACCTTGTATTTGCTGGGCGTATAAGTAGTGTTACAATATATTTCAAATATAAATTCTTCATTATCAAGTAAAATAAGTAGATCTAAATAAGGAAGAGAATTATTGTCTTCAATTTCATAAGTAAATTTTATTTTTTAATGAAGTGAATTAATAAAATCGTTTAAAGTATGCTATGCTCTTTTATAATTTTATTTGTTAGCTACAATTTAATAATTTATACTATTTGTAGTATTTGAAGTAAAACGGGCAAATATCTCGAAAACGAGAAACAAAAAAAAATGTTTCAAATAAAAGTTGAAGTATTTCAAGGGGGACATGTGATGCAAGTTTCCACTTCTTGAGGAACGATAGATTTCAAGGTCATTTGAAGGTCAACTTTACTGTTTTAAATGGAAACCTATATTTTTTATTCTTTATTATTACTCCCTATAAAAAGATAAACAACTTAAGTAGAAACCATTTTTTAGTTTAGCGCACAGTTTCACAGATATTTTAACGTCAAGATTTGATGCAAGAAATGCATGTTACACACATAGTACATGTAAATTACTAGTCAGAAACAAAAGAAACTAAGCATGCTTGTGCTATTTTATTTAAGTACCTAATGTAGTAATCCCAAAAACAAATGTTTGCTTTACATCAAGTAGCAGCGTTTCAAATTTTCAACTTTTTTATTAGGTACTAGGTCTAAATAATAACACAAGTTTGACGTTCAACATGAGTCACTATCAACCAAGTGAAATAGTAGATATTACTTTAGTTGTGAATGCCATGAAAATTATCAAAGTGCTGCAAGGTTATACAGAAGAAGATATCCCCAGAGACGTCATCGTACAACTGCTGCTACAATTATTAGAATTGTGCGAAAGGCCCGACTTGGAAGTCTAAAACGAACCCAAAACCGAATAAACGCAGGTGATGTTAATAATAATGATCCCCGTCTTTTGGCAGTCTTAGCCTTATTACATCAAAATCCTCATATTAGTTTAAGAGAAATTCAACGTGATTTAGGTGTTCCCAAAACTACAGCGCAAAGACTTTTAAAATCCGCAAAATTTCATCCATACCATATTACTATCAATCAAGAACTGACAGAAGAAGATAAGATTCGACGTTTATAGTTTTGTCGCTGGGCTTTAAGACAGTTTGCGGAGCACCCTAATTTTTTTTATTTGGTACTTTTTAGCGACGAAGCCACGTTTCAGAACACTGGATTATTAAAACGCCATAACTGCCACTACTAGGCGGCTGAAAATCCTCATTGGTACAGAGCAGTTGACCACCAACACAGATGGAGCATAAACGTTTGGTGTGGAATTGTAAATGGACCTCTTATTGGACCACATTTCTTTAACGAAACTCTAAATGGTGCACGTTATTTAGACTTTCTGCAAAATGATTTGCCATATTTGCTAGAAGATGAAGATCTTCAGACGAGATTGGAAATGTGGCTTCAACAAGATGATGCGCCCGCACATTACGCACGGAACAATGTTTTCTCACAACGTTGGATTGGCCGCCGTGGGTACATTTCCTGGCCGGCTAGATCTCCGGACCTTACACCTCCTGACTTTTTTTTATGGGGACATATTAAAAATGTAGTTTTATTGAAGAAGACATGCGTTACCGTATAAAGAATGCTTGTGAAAATATTCCACAAAATGTTCTCCTACAGTGCATACAACACTTGCACCGTAGACTACAATTATGTATTGACGTAAATGGGGGTACATTTGAAGACCTTATAATATATTTCAAAAAAATAGTATAGTTTGTGTTAATTTTACAATAAATAAATATTTTTTTTGTTTCTGACTAGTAATTTACATGTACTATGTGTGTAACATGCATTTCTTGCATCAAATCTTGACGTTAAAATATCTGTGAAACTGTGCTCTAAACTAAAAAATGGTTTTTACAAAAGTTGTTTACCTTTTTATAGGAAGTAATAATAAAGAATAAAAAATATAGGTTTTCATTTAAAAAAGTAGAGTTGACCTTCAAATGACCTTGAAATCTATTGTTCCTCAAGAAGTGGAAACTTGCATCACATGTCTGCCTTGAAATACTACAACTTTTATCTCAAACATTTTTTTCTCGTTTTCGAGATATTTGCCCGTTTTACTTCAAATACTACAAATAGTATAAATTATTAAAATGTAGCTAACAAATAAAACTATAAAAGAGCATAGCATATTTTAAACGATTTTATTAATTTACTTTATCACAAAATATAATTTACTTATGAAATTAAAAACAGTAATTCTCTTCCTTATTTAGATCTACTTATTTTACGTGATAATGAAGAATTTAAATTTGAAATTTATCATAAATCTACTTATACGGATTGCTTAATTCCTTTTCACTCTAATCATCCGTATAGTCATAAAATTTCTTCTGTTTGTTCTTTAATAAATTGTCTTTATTCTATTCCTTTTTCTGTATCCAGTTTTAATAAAAAAATGAACATTATTAAACAACTTGTTTATACCAATGGTAATCCTTTTTTAATTTTAAACATGGTTATTCACAGAACTCGTTTCGCCATTTATTTAAAAATTTGGTATATAATAAATCTAACCGTAATGATATTTACCGTACTATTCCTTACTTTAGTCCTTCTTGTCTTTTCCTTAAAAATTTGTTTAAACAATTTATTGTTTCTATTTCATTTTCTAAGAATAACAAGTTAAAATCTTATATTGCTAATATTAAAGATCTTATTTCTGCTTTAGGTAAATCTGGTGTTTACAAAATTTCGTGTTCTTCTTGTAATTCTCTTCATGTCGGTCAAACTGAAAGGAAGTTCAAAATTAGATTAAAAGAATATATTTATTTTATTAATAGAAATTTAAATGTTGGTATCTCTAATGCATGTTCTGCATTTGCAGATTACATTTTGTCTACTAGTCATTCTTTTTCTCCTGATCTTAATATTAAATTTCTTCATTTTTCAAATAAAGGTGATTATCTTAACAATCTAGAAATTTTATAAATTTATCGTCTTTTAAATGATAATTCTTCTACGTGTCTTAATGAACTTTTTTATTTTTTTAAATTTGATTTTGTTTTTATCGCTTCTGGCTTTGTGTTTATTGATATTAGTTTCAATTTGTTATTTTTGACATTTGTCAGTTTAATTTTTATTACTTGGTATGCTCTTATATAATTTAATATAAGTTTAACTTTATTTGTTGCTTACGCTTACAAATTATTTCGTGCTTCCCCTATTTACAATTACCTTACATTCTATTTACATTTTATTTAAAATTTACATTTTTTTTTTAAATACATTTTATTATCTCTCCTCTCCTCTTAACTTTTCTTGCATACTTCTTCCATCCACTCCGCTCCATTTCCTTTTTCGTCTAAAATTTCCTCTATTTTCATCACCTCTTCTCTTAATTCCCTGCATTTATCTTTTATGTGGTTGAGGTCCTCCGTCTCTTCTCCACATAGCCTACACATCTTTTTTTCTTCTTTTTTTCAGTATTTGTTACCTAACTCCTCGTTCCCACATCTGAACCGTGCTATCATTTTTTTCTTTTTGTTGCTTCTATTCTCTCTATCCTTGAAATATTCTGGCACCCTTCACCCTTGATATTCTTATAATTCCTATTATATCTGCCCTCTTTTATCCTTGTCCATTTTTCTTCTTTTTGATGTCCCTATCTCTCCTTATTATGTCTTCTCTTTCCCCTACTCCCTCTTTTCTTCATCTCTTTACTTCTTCTCTCGCGTACCCGTTTTTTTTGTAATACTCTTCTCTGCCCTCCTGCCCGTACTTCATTTTTCCTCCTTTTATCTTTTTCCAACATTATTCCAGTATTTTGCATTCTGTTCTTTCCCTCAGTTCTTTCTCGTATTTTATAGCCCTTTTTCCTGTCTCTACTCTTATTTTTGCTACCTGTACCTCCTCTCTCACAATATACCCCGGTGTATCTCTGTCCAGTCCCAAAACCCATCTGCAGTATTTTTCCTGTAGCCCTTCTACCTCCCTCCACTCCTTCCAGCCCTATATTTCCGCTCCATACATTACCACCCCCTTTATTAACTTTTCAAACAATTTTTTTTTATATTTCCATCTCAAATACTCTTTCCCCCACACCCCACACACTTGTTCTATTAACCTGTTTCCTTTCCTCACTCTTTCCTTTACGTGTTCTCCCTCCTTATTATCCTGTTTCATCGTGTAGCCCAGGTATGTAAATTCCAGAGTTAATTTTAATACTAGTTAATACTATTGAAGCAAGCTATAAACTAAACTCTGAAAAGATAAGAAAGAAAACGATAACTTGAAAAAGCAAACGAAAATCTAACAAAGAACCACTACCGAGTTAAGTAATCAACTTGTGAACCAAGCTAGATTCTAAACTCCATAGAAGTTCTTTCGTATGCTTTTTCAAGTTATCGTTTTCTTTCTTACCTTTTCAGAGTTTAGATTATGGCTTGTTTCAACAGTGGATAACCTAACTTTTGAGAACTTCTTAGTTAGATTTCGATTGCTTGTTTGAGTTTTGCGATTTAACTCACGCTCTGATAAAGCCTCTTACGAAAGTGGGCAAAACTTTGGCAGCTTCGGTTGCAACAACAATGACACGGCCCAAACCCAGAAAACATTTTAATGTTATTATAGATTCCGGCCGTGGAAGCCTCCGCTATTACATTAGAATAACCCTCTAATTGGCTTAAATTACTTTAAACTACAGTTTATGTACTGCGCTTTTGTAAAATTCTGGAAAAGTAATTCTTATATAGTTTCTTCTGATTTACAAAATCTTTAATTCAACAATTTCATTTTTCTGATGTGTTTAATTCCTTACCTAAAGGTAAAGAATGCTCTCAGAGTCTACATAGATTTAGACTTTTTCTACACCACAATTTGCTACGGGTACGTGGCAGATGGTCTAACTCAAATTTAGAGTTTAATCAACAGCATCCTTTACTACTTTCAAAAAACTATCATTTTGTTAATCAGCTAGTAAACTATGTTCACGCAAACTACTTTCACACAGGTACTACGCTTTGCTTTGATATTGGATTTTAGGAGCCAGAGGTTTAGTTAGAAACTAACCGTCTTCAATATATGCTTCACATTTTGTCCAAGATCTACAGTTCCTCTTACGGCTAATTTGCCTGTTTGTCGGGTTAAATAAACAAAACCATTTCTTTACACGGGAACCGATTATGCTGGTTTCATACATACTTCAATTAGTCGACGTAGAGGCTTTAAGACTCAAAAGACTTCCATATGTAGTTTTGTTTGGTTACTAAAGCCCTATATCTGGAAGTTGTGTGTACTACAGCTTCCTTTTTGTTAGCTCTCAAACGATTTTTAAGCTGTCGTGGGCCATGTTCAATATTTTATTCTGATTGTAATACTAACTATATTGGAACTAAATCCCGTTTAAACGATATGGACAAATTACTAAATTCAAGCGAATATCTGGTTCTTTTTCATTGTGAAGTTTTGGAAAGAAAAATCGGATGGCGTTTAGATCCGCCCTCTAGTTCACATTTTGATAGTATATGGGAGCCAATATAAAAGCTATTAAAACACACTTTTATAAATCGGTTGGTACACAATTTCTTACTCTTGAAGAGTTGCAAACTGTTCTTTGTGATGTAGCACTTTTAAATTGTCGACCGCTTTGTGTCTTAAGTAACGAACCAAACGATCTTTAGGTTTTGACTCCCTCTCATTTTCTTAATTTGACTGTTGAAATTTATGTTGGTTGAAACATTAGATGACGTTCTCATTAGTCTTAAGTATCTTAAATCATCCATACGAATTTTGACTACGTAATTTGCGGTTTTGGATGTATTTCTTGTGAGAAATTTGACATACATTTTAATTTTACAACGCGATTTGATTTTTTGTGTTATTGTACCAACTTTGAGTATTTTCACATGTTGTTTTAGCGTAGAAAATTTCAACTACAATCTAATTAGGTACGGATTATAAGCACGCCCCGCATGCGTACTCTTATAATTTATTTTAGATGGAAACATTTAATTTTTATGTAAATTGTTGTTATTGCTACGAGAAATTGGAGGACACGCCTTTTGCGATACCTAAACAAACTTTGGGAAGCTTAATGCAGTTTGTTTTTTTAATCTATCGTATAAAACTGAGTAAATTTTTGGTGACAACTGTGTATATATGTGTCAATTTAATTTGTATAAATTTTAAAAGATTTTGTGTTGGATGTGCCATTAGTTATTCGCATATTTGGAAAGGTTGATTGTAAATACTTGGTTTTTTATATATAATTTTTTTGTTAGCTTCGCACGCTTCTTGTGACAACTAAGTATATAACTTTTTTGCATGTAACAAGTTAAACGGTTCGTTTTGATTTAAATAATGCTGTGATAATTGACAATTTTGTTGTAATTACCAAGGTAAACTTATTTGAATCATGTTATTTTAATTGTTGTATAATCTAAGCAGTTTGCATTATTTGTTGACAAACTTATGATTGTTATTTATTTGCTTGATTCTACTTGTTTTTATATTAATAACAACAATTGTTGTTACATGGTGTTTTGCGATTTGATTACCTTTAGTGTTTGACAGATGTAAACGGGATCTGTAGTGTATTTCCCCGTTTTGGCGCTCTTTTAATCATTTTATAATTAGCACATCAAGTACTACTTACGACACACTCTGCGAAGTGTTGAGCTGTCGTCTGTACTAAGTTACGGTTAAATTTACGTAACAATTTTACAGTACATATGTAAACAAATTTAGAATATTTTCATAATTTCTTGTATTACCAATTGTTTTTTCGTCTTAAAGTTTTGTATATTGTATGTTTCTATATTCATACACACGCTTTGTTGTTATGGTAGTTTTTTTTTAATGGTGACGACTGCAGAACTATACATTTTTAAAATAACTTAAACAAGGTCTACATTTTTTATATTCTTAATAAAAATCGTAAATCCTCTTTGGGCATTAGTATTTGCGTTAAAAATCTCAATCAAGAAAATGTTTTGAATTTTAAGGACATTTAATTAAATAAGTTTTGAGTTTCAATTATTGCTGCTTTTGTATAAACTATAACTATTCCCAATATTTTATTTAATCTTTTAGTTTAAACGTTGTTTACATTGTAATTAAAAAGTCAATATTGCATTCAATTTTGAAAACTGCGTCTGATCGAGTGGTACTAAATGATTGGTTTGAGATATTGTTACAGGTGCAATAAACTTTTATGTTGCATTGGTGATGATACCATTTAGAAACTTGAATATAAAACCACTAATATTTGCCCAAATGTAAAAACACACGTCTAGTAAGTTGTATTGTTGAATTTACAAACATTAACAAAAACTAATAAAATGCTAATTTAAAAAATTCTTTTCTTTAGTTTTCTATTTCAAATAAACGTAATTAAAGTTGTCAATAAAAAAACAATATTTAACTTTAGTTATTGTGTTGTATTAAATTGTTTCAGCACAATATAAATTTGAACAAAAGCTAATTAATGTCTGTAATAATACTGTATTTCAATTTTTATTTTTTAGTTTCACATAGTTTGTGCTATTACTAATATTTTTTTTTTATAATAATTTGCTATCTTTGCTAAAGTTTTACACATAAAAAATTATTAATTAGTACTACTATTTTAACTAATATTACGGTTGTTGGCAGCTAAACCACAAACAGATATAATTACAAACAGTGTTTAGTAAGCAAGTGTTATTAAGTTAACAGGAAATACATTGTAACAGTTGCCAAATGTTTAACTTAAGTGACTGTGTACAATTTAATATTATTAAAACTATAAATTTGGTAACGCCCAAAACAACGTTAATTATTACTTATATACTACTATACAAAGACTGATAAAAATTTAGATAATTTGTAAATTGTCTTTTTTAAATAACGTTTTATTTTTTGTTAAATTTTTTGTACATTTGTACATTTTATTAATTGATTAAAAAAATCTTTGTTGTTTACTTTTTGCTAAGTTAAATATTTCTAATTAAAAAAAAAGGTTTAGTCAAAATTGTTGGTTTAATAAATTATGTATTAATTTTAACTAAATTTACAAACGCCCGGAGTATAAATAAAAAAAGATTTGTGGCGTTAGAAGTAAGCAATCAAGTACACGTAAACACATGGAAAAACTAGAAGTTTTTAAAGTAAGCTAAAAAGTCATAAGAAGAGTAAATATCTAGGGGGACAGAAAAACACAAGTTCCGCAAGATACGAACGGTCTTTGTTATCTAGAACATACACAAGTGGCAAATTAAAGACATCAAAGTAATTGAAACATTTAAAAACATGAACATTGACACTTAAGTAATAAATGAGACGTAAAAAAAGAGAAGTGACATAGAAAAAATAATATATATACTAATAATAATATACTAATACGAGCAATAAAAAAAATAAAAAATAAAAATAGCATCTAAAAAACCGATCAATAAAAAAATATAAAATTAAACTTTTCGATGTTTGGAAGAGAAATTGTGATATTAGTAGTATATGAACCAACAGGTACACGAAAGCTTAGTTGTGTTACGTGTCATTTGTAATAACGTGTCACATGTTTCGTATTTTGACAAAATTTTTACTGCTGCACTGGCAATAGCTCGTCACTTACAATACAATTTAGCTTTTTGTGTCTGACATCTGACGTATTTTTATTTTACGGTTGGCGTACGCTGTGAATAGAATGAGTTTGGTAGAAATCTTGTTCGTTTAATTGTAAATAATTTCTTTTTCTTTTATTTTACATTGTCGTTATTATTACGCTTTTAGCAGTTTGAATAAAATTAAGATCTTCTTGCATTGAAAAAGTCATATAGATACTTGTACTCAATTGTTCACTGATAAATGACTATGAACGTTTTTGGCAATTTAAAATTCTTTACAGCAAATTTGAGAAAAACTTTAGGTTAATTGTTTAAACCCAGCTACTAAAAGTGAAAGTATTAAACCCCTTGTAATGACGTCTTATACTTAATAGATCGATTAAGCGTGTTCATTTGAATTGAACTTTGAAATTGTTGGCATGTGTTTATTAGTCGTTGGCTACGCCATTTCCGTGTATTTGCGCTATTTGACTGTTTTTCTGGCCTTTCTGATTCTTTAATATGTTGTTACAGTTAATATATCTCTTAGGTTTATTAAAACACGCAAGCTTCTTTACCGGGTCAATCCATTAAAAATCACCCAGAAAACAAAAGATTTGCTGCTCTACATTTTGTTTTTCTTAATTTTTTTACCAGTCACTCACCAATATTTGGTGAGCTCAAAACTGTATTTAAAATTATTTTTAGGCTAGTACTGTTTTTTTGGCGGCCATTTAAAGTTTGTTTCGGTACCGTTTTTTGACTGAAAACAAGTAAATGTCTATAACTGTGTTAATTTTTAAGATATCAAGACAAAATAAAAAACAAAATTTTCAGAATAAAATGCTCTAGATTTTTTGTCATACAAAGTGTTACCTTAATAGTAAGGAAAGTGGAGAAAATTTGTAAATACAAAGTTTAAATTAACTGAAATCAAAAGCTTTAGTGCTGTAAAATCACTAAAAGAAAGAAAGACTCACCTTCAATTTTTTTTCTTATGTAGATTTACTATAGTTGAACTTGTTTTAAAGCTTTTTCCTTTTTTTTTAAATATATATACTCAAAAATTACAAAAACATGAATTTTACCCATTTTTGAAGAAGAGTATCTCAAAAGGGACTGAGTCAAAAATTATTCAGATAGCACATCTTCATGGTATAAACAAGCTGTAAAAACTTGGTGACTGAGACTCAACTGGTTCCAGAGTTATGTGGTATCAAAGTTTTCCGAAAAAGCGGTGTCATACACGCACTATGGTTAACGGCAATGAAGAATAAAAATGCTTTTCCTATAAAAAAAATATTAAATAAAAATCAGTTCACAATGCATAAAAATGTCTAAACATGAAAAAAGAATATAGCATAAAAATGGCAAATATGTATACTGTAAATAAATTTGTAAATATATACACTATACATTTTATACTAAAATGGCCTCAGGAGTAATAAATTAATGTTAATGTTACATTTTTAGACATCTTTATTACTTGTTGATTAAAGTCTTTATAGAAATCATGTCTACACTAGTTTAAGTAATACAAGTTTAGACTTGCACACCCCTTCCACAAACTAGTGTTGCAATGACTCAGTAAGCCAATAGCTCTTAGAACATTTCTGAGTGAACATGGTGTGAAGTGGTGTTGTGAAGTTTTATATTTTACTATTAGTGTTTTTAGGTTTTTAATACTCAAAAATATTTTTAAAATAATTTTAATAATTATAGAGTAAACTTATTGAATCTGTTAATAAAATGAGTTGTTTTGTGGGAGAAGTAATTCGTGAGGAGTGTCATAAGCAAGACTATAAACCTGTACCAAATGAAATACTTATGGTGAGTGACTTACTTTTCGAAGAACAAAACTTATTAAAATTGAGAGTTAAAAATGAAATCAATAATATTTGTCATTATCATAAAACGAAATATTTCGAAAAGTTCAACCATATCTTTGGGAGAAAATGTTGTGATCGCATGAGTGTACACAAAAAACCAATTGAAAATGGATTGAGGAAAAATTCTTTTAGCTCGCCTTTGTGAGAAAACAAATTTTAAAGTTGAGTTAATACCCGGAAAAACTCTTTGTATAACATGTTTTACAAAAATATTTGTAAAAAAGGCAGATTGTGCAGAGATTGAAATGGAAAAGGATACAGATTTCATACCTGAAGCATATCAGGTAG
Source organism: Aquatica leii (assembly GCA_035610365.1). Classification (NCBI taxonomy): domain Eukaryota; kingdom Metazoa; phylum Arthropoda; class Insecta; order Coleoptera; family Lampyridae; genus Aquatica; species Aquatica leii. The sequence goes on along the minus strand of CM069436.1, from coordinate 103,099,433 downwards.
TTAATGAATCCCCTTTAAACAAAGTTAGCTCAATATGTAATTCTTTATATCTGTCCCCTTTAAGTAAGGTAGCTAAATTAAATAAAGACCAAAGACATTCAGCCCTAAAGTAAAAGACAGTTAATATCGCAACTGCTGTTAAAAGGAGATTAGAAGAATTTTTTGACGAGGATTTAGCTGACAAAGACCTTGCTAGTAATTTAAAAGAAAACGAATATGATATTTTGATACAAAAAAAATGCAGTTTGGCCAATAATGAAAAAATAATTCAAATTATTAGTCTTCTGTCCACTTCATGGTCAAGAAATAAAATAATAAAAGAATTTGGAGTTTCTGAATATATCGTACAACTAACACGGGAACTTGTGAAAGAACAAGGTATCCTCCCGCATCTTTCTAAAAAAAAATTTTAGAAAGTACGTGATGAAAGTTATAGAATTTTACGAGGATGATGTGAACAGTCGATTGTGCCCTGGGAAAAAAGAGTACGTTTCTATAATTGTTGACAATAGCAAAGTTCAAAAACAAAATAGGCTTCTTTTAAATGACCTGTTTACTCTTTTTAAACAGACTTACTCTAACCTAAAAATTGGCCGTTCAATGTTTTGTGCCCTGCGACTAAAGTGGTGTGTCCTCCCAGGATCATCTGCCACCCATCGCGTTTGCGTATGTAAATACTATCAAAACGTCAAGCTCGTCATTGAAGGAGCCAAGCTCAACGTAAGTTACAGAGACTTGATGGAATATCTTGTATGTGATGTTAAGAATGACAGTTGTATGCTGGACAAGTGTTTAGAATGTCCTGGATCAGAAGGGCTTCTAGAAGCTTTGACAAATGAAATTGACAAGTTGCCAGAAGAAATTGTTTTCAACCAATGGGTACATACCGACAGAGCTGACCTTATCACAAAAGATGAGTTTTTAAATCATCTAGTAGAAGAAATGGAAAAACTAAAATCACACACCATTTCATTTCAAAAATTCAATCTAAGTATTTCAAAGGACTTAAAGGTATCTTCAAAGACAGTGAATGTTTAGTCATTGGTAACTTTGCAGGGAACTTTACATTTTGTGTTCAGGACGAAATCCAAAGCTTTCACTGGACTAACAGGCAAGCAACGCTACACCCATTTGTTTTTTATTTCAAAAAAGAAGGAGAAATTTGTAGTAAAAGTATTTGTATAAGTGACCATCTCATTGATGACACTTCTACAGTTTATGAATTTCAAAAGCATCTTATTAAAGAAGTAAAGAAATCTTTACCCAAAGTAAAAAAAATGGTTTACTTCAGCGATGGTGCCAGCAGCCAGTACAAAAATAAGAAAAACTTTATTAATATGTGCCAACATGACAATAATTTTGGATTGATAGTTGAGTGGAATTTCTTCTGGGAAAAACTCTTGTGCTGGTACCACCAAAAAGGAAATCACCAGAGCCAGCATGCAAAGACCATACAACGAACAAATTCTTACTCCACGAGACGTGTTCAAATATTGCACTGAAAAAATAACTGGAATAACATATATCTTTGTCTCGGCTCAAGAAATCAAACAAACAGAAGCCGAACTAATGAAAAGATTTGAGCTTTGCTTGTCTGTGAAAGGTACAAGAGGGTATCATCGGTTCGTTCCTGTGAATGACAATGAAATCAGATATTTTACCACATCAACAAGTGAAGAATTTGATGAGCACAAAATTTCAATTGTGTTTACTAACACAGCATCCTTTACAGACAATGATTTTGTTGCGTGCATTTACGAAGATCAGTAGTGGTTAGGCATCGTCAAAGACAAGAGCGATCAAGACAATGACATACTAGTGCATTTTTTTATCCAGCTGGCCAAAAAACTGCCTTCCAGATATCTGAAAAGGACATGGTGTGGGTACCAGTGAGTAAAGTTGTAAAAAAAATCATTCCTACAGAACTAACAACAATTTCAGGAAGAACACACAACATTACTGAAAAACTGTGCACCGAAATTTCTACACTCTTTAATATTTTAATCAAATTATGAACTTTCACGTTAAGGCCTAATTGAGTTAAATGAATTGCCAAAATGTTTTTGTTTTTATAAAATATATTTATACAAATAAGTAATATGTGCATAAAGCATAAAAGTATGTTTCTCAGCAAATAAGTAATTTAAAATCTTAATTACCATTAACCGTAGTGTGTGTATGACACCGCTGTTTCGGAAAACTTTGATACCACATAACTCTGGAACCAGTTGAGTCTCAGTCACCAAATTTTTACAGCATGTTTATATCATGAAGATGTGCTTCTTCAAAAATGGGAACAATTCATCTTTTTGTAATTTTCGGAAATTGATTTAAAAAAAAGAAAAAAATTGAAGGTGGGTCTTTCTTTCTTTTAGTGATTTTACAGCACTAAAGTTCTTGATTTCAGTTAATTTAAACTTTATATTTACAAATTTTTTTCTCTACTTTTTTACTATTAAGGTAACACTTTGTATGACAAAAGATCTAGAGCATTTTATTCTGAAAATTTGTTTTTTTATTTTGTTTTGATATCTTCAAAATTAACAGAGTTATAGACATTTACGCGAAACTTGTTTTCAGTCAAAAAACGGTACCAAAAAAAACTTTAAATGACCGCAAAAAAATTCTAGCCTAAAAATAAATTTCAAATACAGTTTTGAGCTCACGTAATTTTGATGAGTAACTGGTAAAAAAATTAAGAGAAACAAAAATGTTGAGCAACATAGTCTGGGTGATTTGTAATGGATTGACCCTACTCTACTTTTCTGACTTTGTCAAGGTGAAGATATTTCGGAAGAGCACAAATTACAAAACGCAATAAAAGAAATAGACGTCGACAAAAAATTATTAAAAGCACATACCAACAAGATAACAGTAAAAACAAGATTAGAATAGAGAAAAAAATTAAAACATCCCAAAGACTATTACAAATATACTTTACGTTCTCAACAATATTTAAAATAAAGCTCAAAAAATTTAAAATTAAAATGACATGAAATGGGTGTTTTAGCACGAGAATATTACATATACACGCTAGATTTTGCTGATGATCAAGTAGCTATAGTGCAACTTATGCAAAATCTCAGTTGCATGGTATAAAAGGTAAAAGAAGAATAATACATATACTAAAACAAATTAAATGTAAACATGTAAGAAACGGCTAAGTTCAAATATTTAAGCATTATTTCAAAAAATGTAACTTGAGTAAACAACATTAAAAAAAAATAGGTCAAACAAAAACATACATCAGAAAATTTAATTTACTTCTGTGCGAAGAACATATTAAAAAAATAAAGTAAAAATATACAAATCAATAATATTGGGTATCATAACATACGGTAAAGACTATAAAAAATATATAAAAGAGATAAATTAAAGATTAACCCAGTACAGTTCGAAAAATGGAGAAAATCTTGCGGAGTAACACAAATAGACAGAATACCTAATGCAAAACATCAAAAGACAAAGAACATTGAAAAGACATCAATAAACAGCATTGAATAGAAGCACTTAAAATAAATGTGAATAAAGACACAAGTTTTACAAATCCGCAAAGGCACAAAACCTGTCAAAGGCGGTTTAGAAGAACTAGAATTTATGACAGTTAAAAACAATAAATGATTTTATTTTTTACTTCCTTATAATTTAATTAGTAAGTCGATTCGAGATACGTAAACGTATACATAACAACGTACTCAAAAATGCTTTTTCTTATATTATTGTTAAGATTTAGTTGGTAACAAGTTTTCTATTTTTTTTGGGGATTCATCTAAAGAATTAAGGATTATATTTCTTTTTGTTCAGAACGTGACTCAAAAGAAGAAGAACCAATAATTTCAAATATAACATCAGAAACTATTGAAACGTTTAGCTTCAAGAGCGTTTACGAACTTTTTATTCAATTCCAGAATGTTTGGGAAGTATGTAGAAAATTCTCGGGATAGATAACGGAAGATATAAAAGCGGTTTAAACGAATCATAGGTCAGTTATTCGAAGTCGAAAGTGTTAAGAAGATGTTTAAATAAATAAGTGATTAACGCGTGTGTTTGATATAAATATAACGGAATATAAACGTACGTGGCTTTAATGTAAACAAGTGTCAATTTTAGATAAACACAAGTGATCCGCGGACATTATTTTTCTAGTGATTGTAGTAAATAAATTAGAGTAAGTGTTTTTCTATAAATATTGTTAGATTTAATTAGATCGTGTAGTTTTTAACTACGCTGTAAATATGTTGTGTATAAATAAATTAGTTTTAAAAATTCGTTACAGTGGCATTAGTGTGGAAGTCGCAATTTTAGTGTAAATATCACTAATTTAATAGTGCTCCCGAAATAAAAACATTGATTGCGTAGATAATCCTCTGTTTAGTTTGCGTTTGTATTTATAGCGTGTAATTGTAACTGTTTTATTTCGTTAAACTGGTGTCGGGCGTTATTAAAATTCAGTGTTGTTTATCCATGTTATAAATTATGCCGATAACTCGTTATCAAACTAAACGATGCAAAAACATTTAAATTTCTCAAATCAGTAAAAAATAGTCAAGAATCGATGAATAAAAATATGTAAAAAAAAACTGTTTAAAAATTTTTAGAAAATGGAAGAAAATGCGAAAAAAATGGAAGGTTTTACAAAAGTTCTCGGAATATGGAAGAAAACTCTAGAAAAATGAAAAAAACACTGTCTGAAAATTCTCAGAAAACAGAAGAAAAACTGTTGGAAAATTCTAGAAGTTTAAAAGAAGAAATACGAACGAGCATTTAAATTCAAATAAAAGCTATTTAGGAGCAAATGCAAGTTAGTATAAAAAACCAAAATAAAATGGTTCAAGAGAAGACACAAGCACATATGTTAATTTGCGAATCTGTGAATGACAAAATAGAAGCAATAGAGAATAAATTTGAAGACAGAATAAAATTGCGTAACGAAAAAATAAACCAAATGAATTGTCACGGTGAAACAAGTGTCAAGAGCGAAGTTTAATAGACCATCATGAAGAAACCACTCAAAAATTTAAAGCTGTACTTGTAAATTTTGATGGTAAAGTTTCATGGTCAACCTACTACAAGCGGTTTGAAGCCGCAATTACAGTTAATGGGTGGAGCAACAAACAGAAAGCGATGTCTTTAATAGTGTCTTTGCGTGAAAAAGCTCTTGGAATCTTGCAAACTGTTACTGACCACCTAAAAGAAAATTCCGAATTTTTAATTTCACGTTTAGAAATGAGATATGGAGATCCTCATCTTTAATAAGTATACAAAGCCCAAATTAAAAATCGGGTACAGGAAGCTGCCGAAAGTCTGTAAGAGATGGAAGCTGACATCGCCAGATTAACACGTATGCGTATGCGTATCCTACAGCACGAAATACCTTCTTGCAGCAGTTGCTTATTCAAACCTTTGTAGACGGCATTCGAGACAGCAAAACACAGCAGACTCTTCGGTTAGCTCGACCGAAAACTTTAGTTGACGCCCATGCTTTAGAGTTCGAGGCCGCGAAACAGGCGTCGCTTCGAAACAATCATCAGAAATACCCTTGCACATATAAGAAAGCATTGAAAAAATAGTACGACGTCTATTTCGGGAACAATTAGCTCGAAGAAAAGAAGTAACGTGCTGGACAACGCTGTACTAAGCCCAAAAGGAGACCAAAAGAGCACCCGGAAAACTAGAACAGGTCGATTGAATGGGGCGAAGTCGACCTCAGCGTGCTATTCCTTGGAGATTACCATTTAAATGGCATCGCCTAGGAAACAATTGAATATCATTTATCTCGATAACAAGATCAATGGAAAAAGTGTTCAATTGCTGGTTGACACGCGAGCGACGAAGATCATCATTCGTTGTGACATGTTATTGGAAAATAAGAAGACGTCACCAGTAACAGTACGTCTTTAAACGGCGATGGGCAAAAAAATACCTACTCACGAACAAATCAAAGTAATCATTTACGTAATAATGGAGTACTCGACTATCAAGTACTGGTAACCGACATCACGAAAAAAGTTATCTTAAGAATGGACGTGGATATAAAGAACGATATTCTAAAAATCGACAATAAAGAAATTCTTTTTCATTTGTCAGAGAAGGCAACCGTGCGAGTCTTATTGAATGAAGACGTAACTCAGTCTGCGAAAAGTGAAAGTGTGGTGATGGCACGCCTGAATGTAAATGTCCGCGTAGGCTACATTGGTGCAATTGAACCCATGAAGTGCGACTTAGTTGAAGAAGGATTACTCGCTGGCAGAACTTTAGTACAAGTGAAAAATACGATGCTTGAAAGGATCTTAAATGTCAAGATCTAGTAACTTTGAAAAAGAGGACTGAGGTAAGCCAATGTACGCGAGTATCTCAAATTGTGAGATGCGTGAATTCTAACGAAGATACGTCACCGAAGAAGTGTTCACAATATCTATTGTACATTCTTACCTCTGAACGCTAAAACCTCAACCAAGACTAGCTCACTAAAATTAAAGTGTTGATCCAGCAGTATCAAGATGTGTTTGCGCTAGAGAGTGGTTTCAAAAGAAGAACTAACGTGATAAAGCATAAAATAAGTAACGTAACGCTCAGGCAATACGACAACATCTACGCCGACATTTTTTGGTGAAAAGAAACGAAACAAATAATTATGGATATGGAAAAAAAAGGATGATTGAACCTTCAAATAGCCCATGGGCAGAAACATTAAAGCGTGCTAGACGCAGTGGAACTCTTTAATAGTAAAATACGGTCTTCTTAAACGATACCTAGAGAATGTTGTGGCAACAAAAAAAAGGCTACAATTGGTAGTGCCAAAGAGCCTAGTGTCACAAGTGTTGAAGCATCTCTACGATGGTACATCAGGAAGACACTTTGACATAAAGAAGACATTGGGGAAAGTTCGAGAAAAATTCTATTTGGTAAATTGCAAAGAGGACGTCATGAAATGGTGCCGCAAGTGCACGGTATGCGCATCAAAAAATAGTCCAGCAAAAAATCGCAAAGCACCGGACATATCCAAAAGTGCTGCAATCGTATTTAAAGAAAAGTTTGGAAGTCTAGATAAACTATGAAGATAGCAACTGGCGGTCGGAAAAGTTCTAAACGTACGTGGTGACAGATGCTTTGTTTTTTATCTAGTCACCTAGAAATACTCACGTACAAAACCGTGATACGAAAATCTATGGCAAACATTATGAAATCTTAAGAGAGAAATGAAGTTCCACAAAATAAAGAAATTGGCAGTAGCTTGGTTGTGGCTTAGATTAACTGAATTGGAACACAGTTCAAAATAAGTTAAAGGTTGTTTTCCGAGGAACAGGCCTTCGAGTGTTGGCTTGCAGTTACCAACCAAGTAAAATATCCGGTCAGACAAAGTCCATTGACTGCTATGCTAAAAAAAGTTGCCGAAATGGAAAAAGCTGCCGCTATCGCCAAGATTTTTTTATCGGCGTCACATCCAGTTTTCTGTTCTGGGACAGAACAGTCTTAAAAAGGGGACAGTAAAAGGTTTAGCTTTGAGAGCGTTCACAAATTTTTTATCCAATTCTAAAACGTTTAGAAAGTTATCAGGATAGATAACGGAAACATATAAAAACGTTGCAAAGAGAGTACAGGTCAGTTATTCGAAGTCGGAAGTGTTAAGTAGATGTTTAAATAAATAAGGGATTAACGCGTGTGTTAATAAATATAACGAAGTAATGTAAACAAGTGTCAGCTTTAGAATCAACAAAAGTTATTGGCGGACATTATTTTTTCAGTGATTGTAATACATAAATTAGCGTGTTTTTCTTAAATATCGTCAGATTTAATTAGTTTGTGTAGTTATAAACGTGTAAATATTTTATGCATAAATAAATTAGTTTTAAAATTCGTTACACTATGTCATCAAAATACAAACAAATTTGATAATATTTTGAACCTTCTACACATCAAACGAAAATTGCTGTACACAACTTTCGTACAATGATTTCTGGACTTACTAGGTACCTCACTTCGAGAGTGAAACACGAGCTATCCGTTTTTATGCTTTTCTTTCCGCCATCAAATAAAAATTCATTTAAAAAACAAACTAATAGAAAGCTTATGAGATTCTAATAAAGGTAGAAGCATATTTCGCGCAACAATGTCTTTAGAGAGTTTCAAAGGAATTTTTAGAATAATAAGATTTGACAATAAACAAACCAAAAGAAGAATCCCGGATCAATTAGCGACTATTAGGGAGCTTCGGGATAAACGATTGGAAATTTTACCAATGTTCAATTCAATTTAGATGCAAATGTGACCGTTGATTAGCAATTGGTTGAATTTAAAGGCAAGTGCCTTATCTTGGAAAACTTTTTGAAGGAGTTAGAGAACAGAATCAGGGTATGCGAGTTGTTTTGAATCTATCTTACGGATGGAAGTGCTATAATTTTTTCACGTCATTTGAATTGGGTCAATTTTTACTACAGCAAAAAAAACAATAAAAAAAGAGGTAGTTCACACTATAGATAAAACGGCTACAACAATAAAAAACAGACCGTTGGTCATTAATCGTCATCTATAATATAATTGACATTAGTTCATACAATGGCTAGATAGCTTTTTAGAAAATTTAAGCATGTCGCTGATAAAAGTCTTTTTTTACTAAATGTTTATTTTTACATTTTGAATTGCTTATTTTAGGTAAATATTTATTTTTAGTTCTTGCTTTTGTTTTGAAATATTTTGCCCCATTTTTTTTACTAAATAAATGTTTAGTTTTATTCTATAAAATGTTTACATTAATGTAAACACGGAGCTAGAAGAAAACAAACGACGCACTAAGGTTAAACTGCTAAATACACATGTATATTTACTAAAATAGAAAACAAAGTAATTGTTTTTAGTTAGTATGTTATATAAAGATAAATATATTATATATATATAAAGATATTAAATGATAACGCTCATTGAGCAACATACATGCCTCGGGCTGTATTACGTTGTTTTCCGGGCCTAATCATCGTAAAAACGATGTTGGTGCATTAATAGCTACAATATTTAAATAATTTTCGATCAATTAAAATATTTATTATTAATTTGTTGACGTATTAAAATTACATTTAATTAAAAACTATAGTACTAACACTAACATTAATTATACAAAACAATCTTTATATTACAAGAACATTTATTACAATTAAAATATAAAGACTGCATTTTCTGAAAGAAAAACGTTTCTCGTTTAAGGTAGAATTGCGAGAATAACGCCCTGGCTATAAATCTGATTGTAAAATCTTTTATAACACTTAAAATTCCAACTCTTACATGAATATATGTATTAGAACGCCTAAAATATGTAAAATACAAGTGAAACTTACATCACAAATCAGTATTTGCCGTATTATTTAAAAAAAAGTCTAATGTTACAAAGAAAAAAACTCGGAGGCAAGATTTAAATTTCAGAGCTGTAAGGTAACAAAAATATTATTTCGAGGCTAATAAACAAATGTTTATTTTTAAATTAAAACTTTATATCCGTTCCCGGGAAAAAAATTTATTTTATTGCGCCCGAAAACACAGTGAATCAAAATATTCATCTTCCATTCCTTCACTTTGTGTCTGCAAGATGTGCGATTTTACGACAGCGTCTTAGTGCTACTTTTAGAAAATTTTATGGTTGACAGATAAATGTGTAGATTTACAGATTACTTTTTCAAAGTTGTAGAAACGGATCTGTCACTTTAGCAAAATTAATACATCAATTTGGTGTGAAAGTGTAATTGAAATTCTATATAAATTACTTAGAAACAGTATTAGCACCTGTAATTTAGAAAAAAAACTTTTTGAAAAGTCAACAATTAAATTATTTATATTTAAATTTGTTTTTATTTTTATTAACTACGCATACACAAACTTTGTTAAAACAAATATTGATTCACAAAATTATTACATATTTTAAATTATAAAAAAAAGTCTTAGAAGCCTGCCAATAATTAGAAGACTGGAAGACTGTATTAAACTACTTATTATTATATGAAAGTTTACGTTTTAATAAATCTTAGTGTTTATTAAAGTAACTGTATACTATGGTGGTGATAAGATTACTTGTTTTATTACAGGATTATATTACAATAAAGGTTTCTACTCAAATTTGACCTTATACTTTAACCGATATATAACTTAATAAGTTAATGTTAATTTATTTCAAAAATTGTGTTAGCAACGCAGTATTAGTTTATATTTTAGAAAACATGATATCCAAAACGTGTTTTCATGACGTATTTGTTGTAGAAAATTTAATAAATTAAATAACAGTAGTAAACTAACATTTAGCTAACGTAATAAATTAAATAACAATTTTATAAACAAAATTACAACATAACTTGTATTATGAACAAAAATACAATTGTAACGATTATTAAAACTAAATTATTTTTACTAAAAATATGTACACGTTTATAACTAACTGAACTAATTAAATCTAAGGATATTTAATAAAAATACTTACACTAATTTATATAGTACTATCACTTACACGAAAGATAAAATCCACGGATAAATTCAGTTTAACACCCATTGTTTACATTAAAGTTACGCACGATTTTAATTTGTCGTATTTATTTCAACACGCGTTAATCACTTATTTATTTAAATTTGAATAATCTTCTTAACACTGCCGACTTCGAATTACTGAAATAACTGACCTATTATTAATTTTTTTGTCGCTTTTATATAATTCGGCCATTCGTCGAGAATCTTCTATATTCTTTCGTGAACGTTTTAGACAGGCCCGCCTCTAGCAATTTTGGCGCTCTTGTGCAAATTTAAAATAACGCCCAAAATTTGTATTACGTTTATATGTGAGTACCGAAACAGGTTAAGTTAGGTATTATTATCCACTATTGAAAAATAATTTTAAAAAGTATTTTCATAAATTTATTTTCATTTTTATATTTTACAAGTACAAGCTATAAACCATACAAGTATTTTTTGGTTGAGGTACATAACATAATTATAAACTTATAGAATACATGTTACGGTCGAAATTTTTTTTACGTACGCCTATGTATTCCGACGTGAAATTAGCTTACGGTTTGGACGCCCCCTACCGATCTTTTACGCGTGACTGTCATTTACGACGAATTCTTCAACTTGAAAACTGCCTAAAATGGCCGGTGAAATGGCGATTGAAATCTTCTAAACTCATCCACCGTCATGGGGACCAATTTATAAGGGTATTACGCTTATAATACATTTGAGTCGTCACCAGGTAAGATAATAGCTGTCATTTATTAAAACTCTGTTGTAATTTCTCGTAATTTGATAGCCGTTCCGCCACGTGCGGGTATTCGTTCCTAGTCGTTAACTATTGATGAAGAATCAATTTCGAATAATAATTTTGTCGGATGAATGTAATCTGAGGCATACTACATATGGCAAAAATTTAACGCACCGAAGAGCTAACTACAATTGTCGAGATTCTACTCAGGCGGCAGATACCTGCGTAACCACGGTTTTCGTCGAGGTATCACAGCACACGACGACCGGGTTCGGCCTTATGTATTTGAGTTAAATATAACTAATCATTTTGTAGATTTCACTTTCGTGAGGAATTAGTTTGACACGACTTGCTATTTCAGAGTGCTTACAGGATAGCTTGCCGAGGAAAGTACTTTCTTCGTACGAGTGGAAGTTCCTGTGTTTGTGGTAAGTGTTTTATGTATCTTATTTCGTCGTCAACAAAATCACTCACGAAACTTTCGCTAATAGTAACTCCGTAATGATTAACGTAATTGGATTACCATTTAATTAGTAAATTTGCTTATGTTACGTATGCTATGTACTACCCATAATTATTATGATAATTTAATATTTATGCCGTAATTGTTATCACTGTTTGATTATCAGTAAGGTAGTATTGTTAGCTCTTTTGTACGTTTCGTATACGGTGCCTCACCGATAACTGTTAGGATAGTTTATGTTAATGCCATAATTATTATCACTGTTTTATTGTCAGTAATGCCATATTACTAATTATTTAAACGATAGTTACTACCATCTACTCTTCGCTATTCATGTCAACATAATTTACGTATGTATTGTGTGTTGCCGATACTTCGGATATTTAATTATACTCGGGCTAAAATTATTCTTGGTCATGCTAGCCAATTGTTATCAATTCGAACGTTATCCTATTGATCATTATAGAGGAATTAAAGTGAAATTGTTATTAACGAGTTAGTTTTTTTTCTTTCTTTTGCTTCTTTCAGCATTACGAACCTAACATCTTGTTACAAGTGTGAACCGTCTGTCTGGAGCGGGACAGAAGTTACTTTGGGATAAGCTCTGGCGCCCTGAAACACCTTTTATATATTTCTTGTGAACCTACCCCTCTCACCGACTGTTGTGAGTTGGCCGTGCAGGTTCGTAAATAGCAAAAGCTTGTAACATACAGAAATATATTCTAACAGTATTACAACTCGAAATTTTTGTGTTTTAGTTTCAAATGTAATATATGATACAAAAGCACAAGAAATAAAAAAAAATATTTAAAACACTAAAAATACTCGTTTATATATTATAGAACAAAACTGATCGACAAATAAAAACAAAACAATATATTATTTTGTAATGCAACATGTCACCTTTTAAAAGTTATTATCTATTATTAGGTATTGTTGTTAATATTTTAGCTAAGTGAATTGAGCTTTCCGTGCTTTAATTTATATAAACTGTTGAATTAAATCTTTGATGTCTAATTCTTTTAGCTGGTTCGTTTCTATTGAAATAATAGCAAGATTGCTTAGGCGGTTTTGCTCCATAGTCGATCTTAACTAATTTTAATTATTTTGAGTTTTAAAAAAGAGCGTTCTGCGGTAGCAACTGAAACAGGCATCGTTAATAAAATACGAAGTTTTATGCTCGTATTATTATCATTATCGTATTAGATCATTAAAACTTCTATCGGAGCGATAAGTTTTCAAAAAATTAATCAAATTACACTGGTCTGCATGCAAATCGGCCCTGATACCATTCTTCTCCGCTTGTTAAAACAGCTTATAAACTGTACTTTGATTGTCAAGTTGGCGACCAGGACAAGACTTGGGCTCCATCAGTTTGCTGTACGACTTGTTACAGTAGTTTGACCAAATGGCTCAAAGGTACCCGTAAATCAACGCCATTTGCTGCGCCCATGGTTTGGCGTAAACCTCGCTGTCATCTTACAGATTGTTACTTTTGTATGACTTCCACCGTAGGGTTTTCGAGCAAAAGTAAGCATACAATTCAGTATCCCAATATTCCGTCAGCTCTAAGACCTGTTCCTCATAACAATACTTTGCCAATCCCAGAACCCTCAAACACTTATACTCTAGAGCCGGAAATTGATTTAAAAGACTCTGAGCCACAACCTGGGGCTTCGAATGATACGTTCAATGATGATAAAGAGTGTTCTGCAAATTTAGTTTTTCGGCAACCTCACCTCCTCACTCAATCGGAATTAAATGATCTTGTCAGGGATTTGCAGTTACTCAAGACTAAATCTCAGCTCCTAGAATCGCGACTTCAACAGTGGAATCTTTTAGAAAAGGTAGTAAAAATATCTTCTTACAGGACCAGACAAGCCACCCTGAAATGTCTTTTCTCAGAAGATAAAGGTTTAGTGTTCTGCCCTAATGCAAATTTATTGATGACAGAGCTATAGATGCCATGTGACCCAGACAAATGAAGACTGTTTATAGACTCATCAAAAACAAGCTTAAAAGTTGTTGTGTTGGCAAATGGGAATGACTTCCCATCAGTTCCAGTTGCATACTCTGTTGATATGAAGGAAACGTACGAAAACATCTTCAGAATCCTTGATAAAACTAGTTATCATGATTATAAGTGGAAACTTTGCGCCGACTTAAAAATTGTTGCTCTATTCACGGGCCTGCAATCAGGATTCACAAAATATTGCTGCTTTCTTTGTGAATGGGATAGCTGAGCCCGAGATTACATGGTACGGGACTGGCCTCTGCAAGAAAATCTTATTCCTTGTCAGAAAAATGTCGCCCACAATCTTTTGATTCCGAAGGAAAATATTTACTTACCACCTTTACACATCAAACTTGGATTGATCAAGCATTTTGCGAAAGCAGTGGACAAGACAGGTGGCGCATTTCAATATTTGAAAACTAAATTTCCTCGTCTTAGCGAAACAAAAATCAAAGAAGGCGTTTTTGTTGGTCCCCAGATTAGTCAACTCTCCCAAGATTCGACGTTTATTGAACACCTAAATCGAAAAGAAAAACGAGCTTGGCTTGCATTTCAAAACGTTTTTAAGAACTTCCTGGGTAACCACAAAAGTGAAGATTATGTCGCTCACGTCGAGGAACTGCTTTTAGCGTACAAGGACATAGGATGTAACATGTATCTTAAAGATCACTTCCTTCACTCGCATCTGGACTTTTTCGCTGAAAATTTAGGAGCAGTCTCGGATGAAAACGGGGAACGGTTACATCAAGGCATCTCTAAGCTAGAAAAGAGATTTTCAGGGAAGTGGAATGCAAGCATGTTGGTACTGCTGGTTTTTGAAACGAGAGAGCTAAATGAATATCTTTTTATTTATTACTGTTTATAGCTAAAATAGTTCTTTTTCCCATTTAAATTAAATTCATGTCCATATATTTATTGTTATAATAATTATTGTAATTATTATCGTTCGATAAATAAATTATAATTAATTTTTCGAACAGTGGTAAAATTAGAGATTTGGGGCTCCCTCGAAAATGGTGGGTGATGGAAGAAAACGGAAGACATATTTAGATTCAGGACGTCATTTTACATAAGAATCACCCGGAATAGTGTCAGGGCTCGATAAAAAATATTTTTTTGCAGACCAGTGTTATTTAAATGATTAGAACACTGAGCAACATCAAAGTTTTTGAATAATTTTACTAACAGTGTTAACTTGAATTAAAATATTATGCCACAATATAAGAATGCAAATAAACTAAAAATTTTGCAATTTTTTGGCCAACGATGCAGCCAAATTTTTATTTTATTTTCAAAGTTTATTATTTCAAACAGAGCATCATAAACCTCGCCAAGTTGATACCTTAAAGGAGTTATTGCATCTATTCTACTAAACCATCGAGTATCCGATAAAGGTTTTAAAGTTAAATTTGTTCCGCTAGATAAATTAGATTTCAAAATTGACCAGTTTTCAGTAGAAGCTGAAAAAAATGCAAACAGTTCTTGAACTAAAGAAAAAAAATGGATGGTCAAAGTTTTCAATTTTGCGGCATCATTGACGACTAAATTTAGGGTATGATTGCAACAAGGAACAAAGAAAGCTCGCGGATTGAAATCCAGAATTTGTTTTTGTAGACCATTATGCCTACCACGCATAATTATTTGCCCCATTGTTGTAACCATAACCCCGCAAATCGTTGATATTTAAGGGTTGTATTTAGTTAGGACGTCTTGCACCGTAGAATAGTGAAACGCTAATCAAGATATCTCACTTTGTAGCAGTATGATTAAAAAAGTTATTTAAAACAATCTTTTCTCCAGCGGGCTAAATCGCGAAAAGTTTTTTTTTTTAAATAAATATGGTAATAAAATATTATTTTAAAAAGAGACTCCACTTAGAGAAATGAATTACTTCACCAGTATTGGATAATATCACGTTACAAATAAAACATAAGTTTTAATTGATACTGCCAACGGAATTTATCTTTATAAGTTTTTATTCTTTTACCCCGTTACATACATGTATTTTACTTACCTACATGCATCGATGTATCTTTACATTTTACATGGTGACGAATTAATTGAGTTAGCGATTAAAAAATGTTCTATTAATTTTGTTAAAATTTCGTATAAATATAGACAACCCATTAATCAGGGACCTGTGCCGGCGACCACCCGTTGTTAAACAATCGGATTACTAACAAAAGGATTATAACTGTTTGTAAACTGCAGGTAGAAACCTACTTAATTTGCTAACGCATTTATTTATTCAAATCAATCTAATAATACACCAAGTACGTAATCAATTTGATTAGAATATTGAAATTCATTCATAACGAATAAAAATAAAATTGCCTAAAGATATTTATTTACGACATATTAGCTAACAGTGTTAATAGTGACGAGAAAAATTTAAAACAATAAATACATCAGTCCAAAATAGGTACCAACATACTGTTGTCAACGCATAAATAAACAATCTTACAAATAAACATAACTAATAATAATCAACTATGTATAAATAATAATAAGTCAGCCTGTATATTATTTTGTATGCATATAAATTAATTTAAAAAAGAGGAAAAAGTAACAACTTTACAGATGTACATCCTTGACATTGAATTTTAGAAGATACAGTTTTTTCCACATACATTAATTTAAAAATGTCTCTCGAATAGGTAGCTGTCGTGATTGTCTTGAATCCAAAATTTCGGGTAACAATACTATATAATAAAATTGTTCAAGCTTCGAAAGCATTTTTTCTCCCAAAACAAAGTATCGATTTTAATCTTTTCTACAGAAATACCAGTAGGAATCCAAACAACAAAATAGCAAATGTCTTTTCTTACGATATTTAATTGCCCTTGGATTTGGTACATGTAGCTGTCATTTTGTTTTAATTTTAATTCGATTTCCTCTACTCGACAAAATTTGATTTTATTCTTTATAACGGCTTCCATGGGAGTGTACATTTTTGCACCGTATGGGCATTTGATTTCTACAATCGCATTTTCATCTACTACTTTGTCTGGAGATGCTGCCAAACATGGGTGAATTTCATCCACAAATAAACCCCACGGATTAACCTTTATATTCGTGACCTCTTGAAAGTCGTATATGGCGCAATGCTCATTTTTTCCCATATCTTTTAGCAGCAGTTTCTGTAAACTGTTGGTATAATACATTTTTTATTACATTTGCATACGAAGTTGCTCTGCACAAGTTACAAATGCGGTCAAAATTTGACGCTGTCAATATTTTCCACCGCTTTTCGTACCACCGACTCCTTCCGTGTTGACCAATAGTTTTATTCAAAATTTCTTCTCGCTTCAAAAACAATTTTTGTACAAATTTCTGCGTTGCTTCAGCTGCATACGGTTTATAATCAGCATCTGCGATTCTAGAGTACTTAGTACGGTAATGTATTGCTTTTTGATTGCAAATCTACTTACGTACGTACTATTGGCTGTAGTTTTCACGATTTCGTGGAGTGTACCTAATTCATTATGCGCTACAGCAGTTTTACTCCTAGTTTGATAACTACGGTGAAAAGCAAAATTCACACGTTTACTACCAACAAATTTCGCAACGTGGGAATTTTAAAGTGCTGCGGAATTGTTGGTAACATCATGTATCAAACTCTTGGAATCGTAAGATACACGACATAAACCGCTTTCTTCAAAATCTGGAATAATATTGTTTTTGGTTTTAGCAACGGTACAAAAATAACCCCGTATGATCACAAAAAATATGTTTCGGTGCAGTTAAAACATCAAGTTCTAGTTCTTTAATTTTTATATCTGTAGTCACATCTTGGATTTTTCTAAATTGAATGACTTTAGTAACTTTACTACGAAGCCTGAGAATATTTTCTGAGGTAATGTCTTTTAATTCGTTTTTGGTTTTTTGACTTGTCGTAGTTTATTTATGTAATTACGCAAAATACTGTTTTTGCATTCATTTTTTTGTATTACAGTAGAAGTACCATAGGGCATCGACTCCACAAGTTTTCGATGCACGCTGCTATCGCCGTCACCTACTAATTTTACATATTTCATACATTTCTATTGTTTTTTGGAAATCCTTTACTAAAATGACTGCCTCAATTCCAGTTGATGAACCGGTCCAATTTCCATAACAGGTGTGCTCTGGACATTGATTATTTTTGTACAAATCCTTCCGTGCACACACCAAAAAAACTTATTTTTAACAGCCATATAGAGCACCTTCTTTGTCCGTAGTCCAACTATACACGCAACACCTCACAAAGCGTTATAATTAGTGCGATACGACTGTTTGCTCCACGCTCCGTCTGTTACAACTGCAATTTTTGGACACCATTGGTCGTCTAATTCTATTAGTTCTAATGCTAGTTTCGTTTCTTCTTTGGCGGCTTTATTCATCGCGTCAATTGCTGCTCGATTATAACTTTGACAAACTTCATCTTGGTAAACGGCGTAGCACTTGATGAACTAGGAATATCTAAAACCGCAGAAAAGTCAGTTGGGTTTTCATTAAAGCTTTTGGAATCATTGGAATTTACAAAATAATATTCATTTTCAGATGAAAATATTTCTTCCTCAACGTAAAAGTTTATGTCGTTATCCATTAAATTTTCTTCAGTAGAAGAAAACGGCCGATTTCACTTCACTTTCTTCATCGTGTACACGCGATACACATGGTGCACTAACTGTGCGCACCCTTTCTTTTTCCGCACGCATTTGTTCTTTCATACTACGGCTTGTATTAGTCAACCGCAAGTATTTCGAATTTGCAAACTCTATACGACACATTCTCGAAAACTAAGAATGAACAACTAAACACAGATAATATCACTTCGTATTATGTTTGGTAATTACTGTTTAAATGAGATGTATGTAAGTAATTTGTAGAATAAAGTTGTTAATTATATTAGACTGGAATGTATCTAGATTCAACCAATAAATAGGATTTAAATAATCAAAAATTAATCTTAAAAAAATAATAATCACATTTTACGTTTACAATAATTGCAGGACGTTTTTAATAACAATTTATAAATAAACTTACATTGGTTCATTGTTTCAAAGGATTGACAATATTGCAAATGTTAGATGTTTATCAAGTACCTAATTTACATGCACCTCTGTAGCTCTATGATAATTACTAGAAATTTATTTATTCATCAATATCTCAAAACGACAATAAAGAAATTAAAAGAATAAGAATATACCTTTTATTGTTGTTCAACATCCTGTTAGTATTAGCTCTAACTTTGTAAAATATTTATTAAATGATTAATTATAATTTGTTATTATAATCTATATTTCGTATAAAACAAAAACAAAACAATTAATGGTAAAATACATAAATATTTTTTTTTAATTTTTTTTAATTTAATTTTGCCCGACGAAGAACTTAGAACAAGTTCGAAAGCTTGCTATTACTCTAAAAATATCTTTAATACTTAAACATTATTGGTAACTAATTTAAAAATATATTGTTTGTTTCTTCCAAAAACATTTTTTCCGTGTAAACAATCACAGCAATTTAATATTAATAGAATTATTAATCAATGACTTATTATGTTAAAAAAAATTGTAGCATTTTGAATAAGAATAAGTAAATAAACTTAAGTTTGGTTTGTTTAAGAAAGGGATTTAGATATCTATCATATTACAAATGGTAAATGCTGGTTTATGGTTTACATGCACCCCTGCAGTGAGCCAGGTAGTTCTTGTCATGAGGTTTGCAGATACTACAGGCGTTTATTAAATTTCAAAATTAAGATTTGATTTGACTAAATACAACCCTTAAGCTTTTTTTTCTCTAACGCCGACAAAAGAAATTTTTTGAAGACTTCACCCGACACATCATTTATAGGATAAAATAATAAAAAATGTTCCTCTATACTAATTCTTGTGCTTTTTAAATCAAAAATCTTATACAAACTGAAATTTGTCTCTAGTCCCCAATTTGTCACAGATAAATTGCCAAGAAAACGACGTTTCACCTACGTTCGACATTTAAATGCCCTCTATTCGGATTTTGAAACTAGGCTTGAAGATGCTTTGACTATGGTAATACCACCGTGGATAATTAACCCATATAGAAACATAGAAGAAACGAATGTCATAATACAAGAGGAACTGACTGAACTAAGTAGAAACGAAAAACTTAAGGTTTAGTTTAAAAACGGATATCAGCAATTCTGGGTGCAAAACAACATACCTGTTACTTATCCCGTATTATGGAATGTAGCGAAGAAATTTTTAATTTCTTCTCCATCGTCATACCTAGTGGAAAAGGGGTTCAGCGCTGTTACCAATCTCCTAACAGAAAAAAAGAAACAGTTGTAACATAAATATAAACAAGTGTTTTAGAATTTATTGATTTTCTACTCGCTAAGTTAGACAACCCAACTTACGCAGATTATTTTGCAAACTTTCGGTTTCATAAGGTTAGTTGAACTTGGAATTTATCGGGGTCACTTCCGATTTGTTTTTGGTAAAGAAAACTCGTCGAGTTACTAATTTTGCCCGTGAACGCTGTTAGAGAAAAAAAAAGGAATTACGAGGGTAGCTTTGATTTATAAGACGACGTGTTTCCTTTTCAAGTTGTTTGGATTTTTAAGATAACAGTTCACTAAAAATCAGGTGTGGAGTTATCACCTGATTGGTATTATACCGGATATAACGGCTAGTAGCTAACGTCGACTATTTTTTTGCCCCAACGCCATCTTGGGTATGTAGTATTTTTAAATTAGAATAAAATCGAAGAAAGTTAAAACAATATTGTACATGTAATTTATGTAGGGTTTTTGTCTCGGAGCTGATTACGTTATTTCCAAAGTTTAATTTCCACATTGCACAATCGCAAACGATTGCAAGTAGCTGTACGTGTCGGAAGGCTGATCTATTATCAAACAAGAAAAACAAGGTACCTAATGTTAAGTTGCTTAGGATTAAGATTAACAATAGATAGTTGTTTTCGTTGCAAGGTTTTACAACGGTTCTGTAATTTACGTTGTAAAACATTGACATTTTCTTTGTATCTTAGTTGTTAGATAATCTGAACAATTGTTGCTTAGTTATACAGTCTTATTTACATACGAAAAAAATAAGTTTATTTGTAGAGAAGACTATTTTTGAACTAGCACATACCGCCGTGTCAAGTACGAGACGAAAGTCAGGATTATTTTTTCTCTCATCACTACTCTTTTGAGCGTACCAATTACTTTATATTCAATCCTGTGGCGCCTTAAATTAAAATATCTTTTACTCACCCCAGCCTACCTAACAGTTAGCCGGAGGGTAGCTCAAAGGCGTGGTGGTTGATACACGAGGTATTCATTAAGAAAAAAAAACTAAAGTCATACAAGAAACTGTCATACAGTCTGGACATCATTAGCCGAGGAGATTTAAGATTAAACCTTACAAAATTGACGCCAAATGTTGATAATTTTATTATTAAAGCATCAAGTTCATCCTTCTCACTAAAAACATTTACTTATTGCTTCCCAAGCAACATTTTGTAACCGTGGTTACGTTGTAACCAGTTGCAAATTAGTAACATTAGCACCATGGTAAATAAACCGTTGCAGTAACGTAGAAGCAACTTTCGTAATTTACTGAGGTTTCAAATCTATTACAGAAATAACCATTTTACAACTATGGTTATAAGTAAGTTTTTCTTAAACCCTTATGTAACTACAGTGTCAATTTAGTGACATTAAAACCTTCATTTCAGTTTCGAGTGTAACAGTCTTGAAACTATGGTTACAAGTGTGAATTTTTAAAACTATACTACAGTGTTAATCTGTGCTTTCAAACAGCAACAGAAGAAGTGCATTTTACGAGATTTTTATGAGACACATAGTTCATTATCATTATCCAATAAACAGTACCGAAAGTGTTACTAATTGAAAACTACGTAAGTACAATTATTGGTATATTATATTACTATAATTTAAATCGTGCATTTAAACTACCGTTTCTAATTTAATCAACGTTGAAGAATTAGTTGCCAATTATAAGTAAGCAAATTTTAAATTGATTTTATTTTCTTCTAGGATAAAATAGAATTTGATTGCAAGGACATTACAATATTACACACAGTGATCAGAACGTGTAAATTAGATCGCCATTGCGAACACCTATAATCTTTAAAAAAGCAGTCGAGATTATGATCATTGAACCGATTATAATTGCACATGTGCATTTGTAGCCTAATACAAATATTTAACTAAGAATTACGTACACCATTAAACTATAAAATGTAAGGAATATCTTAATCCGCCATGGTCTTTTAACACAAAGACATTTTTCTCTTAACAAAATTTATGTATTTACTATTTACAAAATTTATAAATAATAGACATAATCCGCTTTTCTTGAAAATTTGCCGTAAAAACCTGTTTACTGGTACCTACTTGCAACAGATGTAGAAATTCTTTTATTATTATATCTTTTTTGTTAGAATTTAGTTCTATAAGAAACTATAAAAAAATAAATAATGTATATTTAATATAACTTTTTAAATATCTGTATCTTTTTATTAATATATTTTTATCTCTACTTTTGTTTTAATCTTTATGATGCAGTTAGCAACTAAGATCTTGGATAAGTTGCTTAACAAAAGCGGTTATAAAGTAGTTTCAAATAATGGTAATAAGCATGTTTTCAAAACAGTTACATAGCAGTTGCTGTAGACGGTAACTACAATGTTACAAATCAATTACAAAACCGTGATGATAAACCATTACAGAAACGATTCAGAATAGGTAAACATGATTTGTAAAAAACCGTTATAGCAACGTTGCAAAACAGTTACAAAGTAGTAATTGCAACGGTTTCAGATACGTTGTAAAACAGTTATAATATTACTGCAGTTGCCTTGCAACTGACCAAATCCGGTATTGACAACGTATCAGGAAAGACTCAGCAACTATTCTGTAACTAAATACCTAACTGAAACCATAGTTGCAAGAGAGTTTAACAACCGTTTTGTAACTAATTTTTGCTATTTGGGTTAGTTTATTTTATGTTACGTATATTTTATACAACAGATACACAATTTTATTTTGAACAGTTTTAATTTAAATTCAATTAATAAATGTATAAAACTTAACATGTGTTTTTACTTTAAGTTTTTAACACTAAACTTCACTACAGTTAGAAATTTACAAAAAATCAATATCAGGTAAGTAGGGAGTCTACCCAAAACCGAAAAACATGGGAAAAGGTCTACGACACGAAAAAGTTTGGAAACGTCTGGTTTAGATAGTAACGACAGGCCCGAAAACTTTAATTGCAAATATCTCAACATAAGGTCACTTTAGACAAAATCTTTAAATGAAAATTGTTTATTTAACGCCGCAAGGAACCTATTACTTAAGTTTGTAGTCGTAATTTGGATACATCCGGTATATCACGTAAGAAATACATTTATTATTGCTCTTGTCTGGTTACGGAACACGCCTTCGGACGCTTGCGTTAATATAGTGCACATTGCTTTAATTAAAATATAAAAGTAACTTATCCCAATTTAATTCAGAAATATTTTTTCATAGTTCCTGATACCTAATATATGTTTTCTGACTGTATTTTATTGACGAACTTAATTATGACTAGAGTATATTGGACTACTTGTTCGACACGTTTTATTATTGGGTATTTTATAAACAATCAAAATAATTTGTTTTTCTTTGAATGGTAGTAAATATGATATATTACAGTACTAGCAAGTTTTTATTTATTAAATTATTGTTTTATTGAAAAAGATAACAGATGAAATATATTCGGACGGAAATTACTTTGACCTGTACAAAAATAAAATTGATCAATCACAATACACAACGTTGCCTAATCGCAAATAAACATACAATGTATCAGATTATCTGTTAGTCGTAGAAAAAATTATTTTGATAACATTTTGAGCAATAATGCAACTGTAAGATTTTTTTTAAATTTATAGTTCACAAGTTAGAATTATTAAATTAACAGGAACAATTTTAGCATTTGTGGTTATAAGCAACTTTTAGCTTAGACCGCGTCGTAGTAAAACACCCAGACTTAGGTTTGGTCCTAGTCTCTTCTTGAAAGCCAAAACAAGAAGTAGAACTTGGCCTTCGCCGTATTGTCGTTTGTGAATCCAAACAAACTGACGTTTCGCAAGACATTGCAGCTTCCATCGTCAGGGTGGTAAATGTCACTTAAAGAAAAAGTGCAAATGACGATATTTATACCAATAGCGATTAGCGTGATTAACGGACCTTATCTTTCCGTTACCGCTTAACTGACTTTGTTATTACTCGGAGTAAGTGTTTGTGTCCTGTCCAAGAAAGTTGATCTTTGTCTTAAAGAATATAATACTGGTAGTTAAGATTTGCTGAGTCTTCCACGGTTTTGCGGATTAGCCTGGAAAACTAAAAAGGAGTTCTAGTCAACACTTTAGTTTGGTCAAAGTTCAGCGTGTGTCTTTGGTTCCACGCGTGTTCTGCCACTGCTGATTTAGTAAGTCTGCGGTATTTGCAGTCAGTCATATGTTCTTTTACTCTAGCTTTAATAGAGCGTCCCGTCTGTCCTATTTAACTTGATCCACAGGAACAAGGAATTTTGTAAACTCCGGCATGTCTTTGAGCTCTTTGTTTGTCTTTAGCAGATGTAAACCAGGTGTTCAGGGTATCCTTAGTCGTGAAGACAGTTTTAATATTATGTTTCTTTAGCACCCAGCTTATTTTGTCTGTCAAACCCATACAGTATGGTAAATAAACGGTGCTAGTAGGAGGTGATAAGTCTTCTTTGACTTTTGGATTTATTGCTCTTTTCAATGCGTTTTGGATCTCTTTGAACCCGTATCCATTTTGTTGTACGGACTCCATGAGTGTTTCCTTTTCTTTTTGTAGATTTTCATTATTTCACACACGTATAGCTCTCTTAGCTAAAATATACAAAACAGTATTCTTCTGTACTGGATGGTGGTGAGATTCGGCGTTTCAGTATCTATTAGTGTGCGTTTTCTTTCTATAAACGGAATGCCCCAATTTTCCGTTATTTTTCCTTATGACCAGTGCATTAAGGAAGGCTAGACTGTTGTTATGTTCTAACTCTATAGTAAATTTAATGCTGTTATGTGCAGAGTTTAGATGTTGAAAGAACTGATTTAGTTTATCTTTTCGCCATGAGGCCATACAACAAACGTATCATCCACATATCTGAACCAAGTTTTTGTTTTAAACTCAACATTTTTCATAATTTCAGTTTCAAAATATTCCATGTAAATATTCGCTATAACTGGAGAGAGCGGTGAACCCATGGCCGCTCCTTCTACTTGTTTAAACAAGTTCTCGTTATAACTGAAATAAGTGTTTTTAAGGCAGAGTTCGATGAGCAGAACTTCTTTTTCAGTAATTCTCTCCTTGAGAAAAAACAACACTTTGTCTACTTCTTGTTTTGGCTCTCAAGAAGAGATTAGGACTAAGCCTGACCTGGGTGTTTTACTACGACACGGTCTAAGCCGAAAGTCGCTTATAAACATAAATATAACAACCGCGAAAGCTTAAGATTTTATTTTAAATTTCAACATTTGTTTACGTTAAATTAAATACATAATAAATTAATTAGATGCTGGTAATTATTAAACATATTTAAGGCAAACAACTTAAATTTCACATTTAAAAAAAACATATTTTTTGCTAGTTTTAACAAGGTAAAAAATATTAACTGTTGCGGTTTTAGAATAAAAAATTAATTAAAAGTTCATTTCTAAATTTACAATTATGATACTTATCTAAAAATATCATTAAACAAATTAAACTAGTTGAGACAATATGAAATTTTTATAAATTGATGGTATTTAAACTATTTAAAAGTAAAAATGAAGTTAACGACGTTAAATACAACGTTTTACTTTGTACGTACGTATAATAATAGAAAACTTTAAAGTGCTTTAAAAAGTAAAAATAAAGAATAACTTTATCAATTGTCTTCTAAGTGATTTCTTCATTGAGTTAAATGCATTTGAACACAATTGTTGACATTTACTTTGAGATTCTATTTATTCTTTTTGAAATTTGAATTGTAAACATATTTCTAAAAAAATAGAAGTTTTGCTTAAAATTTTAGAAATTTTATAAATGAACTCAAATTAAAATTACTTTATTAATCTAATTGTAAAAACTATTTGTGTTAATATTACTATAATCTGGTTAAATACTCTAAAATCTAAGAAACATGTTTTTATTGTATGTAAAGTACAAGAAAATAAAGGTATCACAAATAAAAAATTTAAAAAACACACTTACCTATTGAGCAGACCAGAACTTTTACGTTAACGTGCATAAAGATGAAAAAGAAGTAACATAGTTCACCTAGAGTAGAGCAAATAACCCAGTTTGAATATAAAATGAACTACTTTAAGATGGTTAAGATGAGTTAAGATGCTAGGATTTTACATCTTTAGAACAGTGTTTTTAAGACTTTCGTCTGCATATAAAATAGTTTGACTGTCACAATCGCTTATTTGTTATAAATTACTAAACGTTAAATTTGTTATTTTTTCTAGCAATTTTGAAAAGAAAAAAAATGTTTTTGAAACAATAACTTAATAAAGTGCTAAACGAAAAGAAAATAGAATTTTACATCTCATGGGAATTTTTTATAGTATGCAATAGAGTTAACTAACAAAGAAATTTATTATTAATTAAATGGAAAGATAAAATAAATAAAAAATAATAAAATTAGAACTTGACAGTAAGGATTTATTATTCCTGCAACAAATTTGTAATTTTAAAATTTTAATGTTTTTTTTTAAAATAATCAATAAAATTATTTTTGTTTACATTATGTAGACCCTTTTAAAGGAATTAAATTTTTTGTTTGGTAAAAAATACGTACATGTTGGTACAAGGTTTTGTAAATTTAGTGTCTTATTTCACATATCTCTGTCTGTTAACCTTTAGGTTTTGATTACATATAAGTCAATTGAAATTAATTATTTTAATTAAAATTTGGCTTATTTTAATTTAAGGCATTAAGTTATGTGCCCAAAGAAAGTTACATTGCATCTTCAGACTAATGGAAGCGTGACTAGAAATAATTATTCTTTTAAATGTAATTGTTTTCCTTTTGTTCTTGTAAATAAGAGTTTTGCGTTTGCTTTCAATAATTCCTGAAGTAACTAATGATCAAAGAACATTTTAAATAAATAAATAACGTATTGTTATTTTAGGTTGGCATGTATACTTAAAATTTAATTTAAATAAATTTGTTTGTTTTGAATTAAATTAACCTATATTTTTTTTGTTTTCGCATTGTTTCTAATTTTAAATCGAGAATTACGTTTGTAAGAGCGTTTTGTTTCAACGCTTTGAGTTGTTCCATATCGATTTCCGGTCATTGTTTAATTTCTTTTTGTTTAAAGTTTTTTTTACGTTTGCTTGTTTTGTATGCTTTTATAAAACAATATGTATTTAGCATTAATTAATTAAGTTTGTGTTTACAAATGAAAAAAAAACAAGCAAATAAAATATCATACTTAATTACTAAACTAAATTACATTAACATGTGAAGGAAGTGTCACCCATTGGCCATTCCCTTAGTATACTAATTTATCAATTATTATTTAGCGAGGTTTAGCGTTTTAAGTCTACGAGTGTTATTAGCATTATCTAGTAAATTTAGCACTAACACATAGAGGTGATTTGTTATTCGGTTGACACAGGTAGTTGTACCTACGTCGTTTAATCTCATCGTTGATACACGTCACTTTTAGATCTTCATGAAGTGATTCGTTGCTTATAAACCATTTTGCATTTGCCTTCTTTTCCTCCGTACTCGTGGGAACATATTTCGGTGGACCAAAGAGAAAAAACAACGAAAAGCTTAAACAACCGGTTCCACTTGTTACATGCCAAAGTTAAAACAAAGTCACTGCCTGAAATGAGGTAACATAAACGATGTTGTGCCGGTTGCTCAGTGGAGGCGGGGTGGGTTATATTTTAAAATTCCGTGATAACTTGGAAACGAGATTGACATAAAATCGAACTAAAACGGTAAAAGACTCAAAAATCGGTTAGGGCGCCAATCAAGGTCACGATGATCGTAGCTTCCAGACCCCTGATAACCTGAAAGCTCATCTGGTTGGTTACAACCCCGGAACTTACCTTGAGTTGTAACTATTCTGAAATACACTTAAAACAAAAATTACGTACGCGGCAGCTGAATGAATAAAAGCTCTTTACAATTTAACAATTTAACATTTATTGACTAAATATAAAAAAAAAATAATGAATATCAAACAAATTCGATTAAAAGAAAATAATTAATGAAATAATAATAAGCAAGACAAAACAAAAATTAACAAACTGAATACAAAAATTAAAATATATAAAAAAAGAAAATAATACTAATAATAGCGTTAACTCGTCTTTTGCAAAGAAAACATAATAAAAATAAACTTCAAGGCCTTGACCGCATAAGTAGTAAATAAATTCAAATAAAATAAAAATACACAAGTTATTAAATATACGTCCGAAACTTTGCTTTGAACTAAACGTTTAAACAAATTATAGTTTACATATCGTTACATTTCGTTACATTATCTTTTATGCATGAATAAGATTTACTTTTACATACACACAAAACCAAAATTAATTAAATCGAACTTCACGCAAACACCTTTAAGTGTTTCTTGAAATATTTAACGTTAGCCGTAATTCAATCGGCTCAAATCAAAGCTTTTAAATCATATCGATCGCGGTTCACTTCACGATAATAACAAAGTCGATAAATACCTTTACTTAGATGAACTGTCGGCACAGCGTTTCCAGAAGCTACGTAATTAGATTGAACTCCGGTCGGTCCAGGTGATCAGTAGTCGAATACAAGCTCGGTGGAACCCCCAAACAATAGAATACCGGCGGAAGATTTATTTCACAATTTAATTTAAAGCCGCACAACGGCAAAAATAGGATTTTTCCACACAACACATCGAAATTAAATCCCTCGAACGTGAGTTTTTATTATTGGAAACCATGAAGTCTATTTAAACCGTAAATTACGAAATTTGAAAAATCAAACTTTTCACCACTACACTTAATTTTTACGGTTCCAACTTCCGCGGCATTACATAACGATAGGGTAAAAATACCCTAACCACTCAACTACATCACGGTACCCGGTACTTCTTAATTGCCTCCGAAAACAATAATCATCCCCAAAATCGAAAGTTTATCTCTTTTAACACTTCGTATTCCCACTTAATTAATTGAACTTGCGCCGTAAAATCTTTGTAAAAGATAGAACACTAAATGAACTAAATTAACAAAGATAAAAACTATAATTGGCCGCGTGAATTCTGTCACGTAGACCTACGACAGAAACAAAAATTTTCCCATAGAAAACGCTTTCGTCGCTAAATTGTCAGGTGCTCCAATCGCGCCCATAAAAGAACCCAACATAAACAAAGTATAGATACCAAGAAAAATTGATCAAATTACATTCCAAAAAGGAAGTCGTAAATTATCTAGCATTGTTTTTTTACTGAGATAAACAAGTAAAATACTAAATCAAAATCAAAACCACGGAACTTTATGCATTCAAAAAAAATTACCAGTAACAACTGTAAAATAACTTGAACTACCAATAAACTTAAATCACACGTAACAAAATAACGAGCAAAACATTTTCGATGCTAACATTGAACTAATCAATCGAAAAAAAAAGAAAGAAAACCGCAAATTTAGCCAGTTGAATCTACTTACGGGGTCTGTTACAAAAAAATTCAAACGCAGGTTACACACTCCAATGCCGGGGATGCGAGAACAAAACCCATCTATACAGGAAGCGAAGGCGAGCACGTCAGAATTGCAACAGCCACGCCAGAAATCGCACGAAATTGTACCAATTGCCGGAACAACAGAGGCGCAAAAACGCAACCTTTCCAGCAGTAACACACCGGCGTCACACCGGTAAAGCAAAATCGAGGGGTCGAAGGAACCCAACAAAGGACACTCTAACGAGAATTGTTCTTGCAATGATATCAAAAAGGTTCCCTAAAAACACCATCAGACCTAAAGAATCCGAGGTCATAAAAACTTTGATGCTCAAATGGATTGACGAATTGGAAAAGAAACAAGCTTATCCGCGTTTTCTAGAATGTACCCATAAAGTAGTATTCCTAAAAATAACATGCGCAGACAAAATAATCAAAGAGTGGCTAGTCGGCACGTCAAATATTAAGAAACTACTAAGGGAGGAGGAGGAGGAAGAGGAGGAGGATGTGGACCCACCAAACCACCCGAACTTGCTTGGTACAAGTTCGCCACAAATAGGATAGCTAAGTGAAAGAAAATGTTTCATTTAAAAGGACAACTCTGGTTAGACTTAGTTGGATAGGATAGGTAACGAAACGTGTTTCGAGAGCACGCGGTTCAGCTAAGCACCTGCCTTTTGGTTTAACCTCGCTTCTAAGGCATAAAACCAAGTAGGTGAGAAAAGGAAATTGTACAAGAACTAAGAGAGGCAAAGTCTGTGGTACTAAATGTCTAAACCATAGGTGAACATGGGAATGACTGCATTGTCGAAGATATTCGCAAGATGTTTTTTGCAAATTTCAGACGTGAGTATTTGTAGAACAAGTGCAAGACGCTCTTGTACTTGTCAACCACGAAATCGCAATGTTTAACAAAACTTGTCGTAGAGCAATAGTCCGAGGTACTTGAATTTGAAGACCCTACGGACAGGAGTATCGTGGAGGCACAGTGAAGGATCTCGTCTTAGCGTAGAGCCAAATACCATGTACTTAGTCTTGTCTGCAAATACTTAGTTTATTGCTGCCAGCCCAGCTAGTCACAATATTTGCGATCACTGTGACGCTAATGTCGTCCGCATAAGCGCAAATGTCGCAGTCTGCTGGTAAGTCTTTGTCTAGGAGATCATTTACAATCAAGTTTTATAAAATCGACTCAAATATTGAGCCTTCGTCAGTCGTTTGGTAAAAGTTGAACATAATACGTTCGCAGAATATGTTATCGATCTATTTGACAAATAGCTACAAATAACGCGCGTAGTGTCTGCAGGTGTTCTCTTAACGACAAAAGCTTCAATTATAGAGGGTCACCTTACATTGTTGAACGCTCCAGAAATGTCTATGAAAATAGCTAGTCTGTACTTGGAAACGTTCAGGCGGCGTCAGTCGTTGTTTTGCCAGGAACAAAGCCATTTTGACTAAGATGGAATAAAACGTTAGGCGGAATGTCGTCATGTATCTTTTTTAGAATCGTCTTTTCGAAAAGTTTACTTAGATCTGATAACAAAGTTATCGAACGGTACGAGTTAGAGTGGCGAAATCCTTCTTTCCAAGTTTAAAAATATTGATTAACTTACCAGCTTTATAGCTGGTAAGAAAATAGCCAATTTTTATGCAAGAGTTAAACAGGTCAACGATCGTTGATGAGAAAGAATCTAGAACAACGGTTCGCAAAACATTACAATGTATTCCGTCAAGTCGAGGAGATTTATTTTTAGGAATTCTGCTAGTTCTGTCGGTAATTACTTTGCAAAAGAGATCGGGATCTTATTTGAGCATGATAGGTATTGTCCGTCGAGAAATTGTCGTCTGGAAGTAATGTGGAAACTATTACTTTGATCGTGTCTGTTTCTGAGATTGTGTATCTGTCGCCGTCTTTAACATT
This sequence comes from Aquatica leii, assembly GCA_035610365.1. Classification (NCBI taxonomy): domain Eukaryota; kingdom Metazoa; phylum Arthropoda; class Insecta; order Coleoptera; family Lampyridae; genus Aquatica; species Aquatica leii. The sequence continues at coordinate 103,068,073 of CM069436.1, read as the reverse complement.
AGGACACGGTTGGATCGACAAAAATTTGGGAAAGGATAACCTGTAAACTAACCCCCAAAAACTTATCGCCAGGCCTTTTTCCACGAAGCTTATTCAAGGGCTATACCTTGCGGTCTTTACTGACAGTTTGTACCGGTGAAGCGCGGCTTTATACGAGACAAATCATGGATGTTTTACGTCTGCAGGGGCCTTTTGGTGGTGTTTTCCCAAACAGCGCACCGCTCGCTTTAACATGTCTAACTTAGTACTTCACCACGGTACACCAGATCTAGATCTTAGGCGTATGCTGTTTAAACCATTTTGATAAGAGTCAAAAATCATCCTAGCCAACTTACCAATGAAGGCGTCCACAGATTTAAGATCGTGGCACGAAGCACCACGTGGAAGATAAGTAGGAATAAAATTTGCGATAGCCTCATTTAGGCTAACAGGATCAATGCGTTTAAAATCAAGGATTATTTTAGGTATCAGTCGGTGGTTACTTTTTATTACTTCGAGAATGACACGCTAGTCTACTATTTTTCTGGCTAAGCATGGAGAAGCTAAAGTTACGTCTATATTCGTTGAACCTAGATGGCTACCGAAAGTGAAAGCTTGATTTGATTCATTAACAACACAGAGGTCACTTTTACCAACAAGGTTCTGCAAAGCGTCGATTTCAAATTAAAATCACCTACTATGATAATAAGAGTACCTCTTAGTTCATTAAGGATTTTGTCATTGCCAAGGAGGTGTTTCCATCCGTAACCATGGTTATTGCAATGTAGTCATTAGTTAAATGGGTGAGTGTCACCACTCCGACGGGTTTCAAACTATTGAAAGCATTAGCCGAGTAGTACCGCATAGAAGAGGATGCAAAATAAAGCACTTCGTCCGACGCATCGCAAAAGTTCTGCGATATGATCGCTTCTATCACCTGCTCAGGGGACAAATTTCTAGGAACGTCTAGGATAGATAGCCGAGGAATCGACTTGCCTTTGGGTTTAATCACAAAACCGGCTTGTTCGAGAATGGTCGCAAGTATTTTCGTCAGATTTGATTTATCAGATTCCAGTCTTATGAAGCTTTTGCCCGTTTTTGTAACTCGGTCTAGTCTAAGGCCGTATCTCTGCGAATCCAAAATTTTCATTAGTGTCATTTTGGTCTTGTCTGCGGTCTGTAACCATCGTTTAAAAATCGATTGGTTGTTTAAGTAATTTTTGGTAACGGACACAGTATTTGGATTGACGATTTTCATTTAATGTATTTTGAATTTGTTTCAATGTGAATTTTAGATTGAGTTTAATAAGTTATTTTACGATTTTAAATTCAAAGTTACAATGTAATTGTTGATAAAGTTTTGTATTTTGCTACGCCGTAAAAATTCCAGTTGTGAGTTATGTTTTCCTTCTGAGATATAATCGTAATTAAATCTATTTTCGCCGTTTGTTTATTTTAAGTGGATTTAAAAGTTCTTTGTTCGAGTACATTTGTACTTGAATTTCTTTATGTCAATCGTTTAGATTACGTGGAAAAAATTAAGTCATTATCTTAATTTATTAGGCAGTTTAAATTCTTGTAATATAATATTTTGTCAAATTGACAGTTTCACGTACAAGCGAAACGCTGTGTCCTAATTATATAAATATGACGTAATATGATTGTTTGCCTCTTTATTGCACTTCTTCGCGAGAGTATTTTGGTGTTTGAAGTTTCGAACGCAGCCTTTGTGGAAAGGGCAGTCGACGAAAGTTGATATATAGACGTGTTTTTGGTAAATGGAGAGTTTGAAGTTAGTTGGTGGACGGTCATAAAAATGTAGATCACGCAGGTGATAATTCACCTTTTCTAATAATTGCCGTAGAAGTAGAAGAAAATGGTGCAGTGAATTTAAGTGGAAAACCAAATTTTCCTTTTTCGTAATTACGGTTAATTAAGATCACTGTTTCCATAATTATAACGCAAGTTTCAAGTTGGATATTCAATCGTTGGGTTGTACTGTGTCCAATCGTCGCATTTGTGCGGATTATGTTAAGTGTTAATAAAGAAATTCTTCCGCCGGCATAGAAATTATTTGGAGTACCTTTTCGTTTGGCCATCCCGGACCACCTAACCATAAGTACGTTCCTGCAGTTACGACGAATTCAAGGTATTTATGTTGCACCATTTATTTAATCGAGAAGATATTATTTACGTTTACGCGATCAAGGGTTAAAAGCTTTGAATTTTCAATTAAAAATTACAAGTGTCTCGAAGTTATCGTTAATGTAACTAATTAATGACCGTATTTTACGGTACTGTTTTATCCCAAGTTTAAAATTTATTAAACGGGACCGAATTATCGATTCATATTATATGTATATAAATTAGTTTATAAGTTTATTTCATTTTGTTTTTAAATTATATCGACACACACACGGCCGTGATCATAGATGTTTTAAGATTGATTAATTTGTGCTGTTTATTTCTTTAAAATTCTGTATTGTGTATTTTATAATTTTGTTTGTGTATTTTATTCCATTAACTGTAAATTTGTTTTGATCAAACGTGCATTCACGTAATTTTTCTATTATTTTGCTACTGTTTTGTGTGATTAATTTTGTCAATCTCAATTCAATTATTTTATTTTATTATTTTATTCATTTTGTTTTATTTTGTTCAAATAAATGTTAAATTATTAAATTGAAAAGAGCTTTTAATTCCGTCGGCCTCCGCGTGTGTAACTTTATTAGTTTATTTTAGATTTTAGCAAATGCACCCTCTAAGGTAAGTCCATTGGGGGTGCATACTACAGAAGCGGACTTATGGTTGGCAAGGGTCATTAGTCCATTAAGCTTTACCCCCTTCCTGGCGCCCTTTGATTTCGACATTATTATTTATCGATTTTGTGTTTTCGACAAGTCAATCCATTTCGATCACGAAACTTTTAAATAAAACCCACCCTTCTCCATTGAGCTAGTGGCACAACCCCCGTTTATGTTACTACATTGCAGGCAGTGACTTTGTGTTAATTTTGGTATGTAACAGGTCTTAAAATAGGAATCAGATTTAGGTAGAATAACTACTGTCAACCTGGGAACAGGCGCTACGGATTTTCTCGAAAGTATTTTGACCTTCTCAACAAATTTGGTACAGGTCGCTTGAGCATAAGATATTAGGACTGGATGTGCAGCATCGGTTGGGAAGAGATTGACTGTTGCAAGGCTGGTTGGACATCAACCAAAGCGGTAGCAATGTTAGCAGTTTTCTGCGAGACGGGACGGTTTATTAAAGATTTCTTGAAGGTCGCTTGAAGCCTGCTGACTATGTCAATCTTTCTGATTGAAAAACAGTGGTAATCTTGCAGACAGAGATAACTTTTATAAGACGAGTGATATCTGCATCAAAAGAAGCTTCAATGCTGTGGGGCAAGGTTTTATCAGAAAGAATGACATCGTCGTCGCCTTCACGACTACGCGAAGAGGGGGCAGATTCAGCCTTCATGGCGGAGAAGACTAAGAGAATGGGAGTGCGACGTTTGTAGAGTGCTGGCTGGAGAAACAAACTGATACCTGATTACCCATTTAGCCGTTCACAGGATTTTATTGCCAGAAAAAGGTTGTGTTTATAGCCTGTGAGTCGTTGCCCACTTAACCTCGTGAAGGTAAGAATCTAAAGAACCGTAGACAAGAACAACTAATAACAATAAACAACAGTATAATTACAAAATTTCAAAATTACTGTTGGCCTTAATTATCCGACTTCGCTTGATTTGGACACAAAAATGAATAATCAAAATCCTTTTGCTTTAGCTAAAAGTGAAAGATTTATCGCATATTGAAGAAAAACGAGAATCACTGGGGGAGGATAAAGAACTATAAATTATTTATCTCAAAAACCTTTCTGCACCCAAAAATATCAGTACCGAACAACATCAGTACCGAAAGGTGGCGGGTGATTAACACTAAACCAAATCCTAAACGAACCCAATACGTCTTATGTATGGACAAGTGGTCTTGAAAAAAGTCAACCAAACAACTGCACTTTGGATTTTCAAGGGTCACTCTCCGGGCGCTGGCCGACAACAAAAAACACAGCAAAGAACCGGATGTTACAAGTGATGTCTACGAAGCAATAGATGTAATTTTAGAGCCGAAAAGAACGTGTTGAAGTCAAATCCAATGCTGAAAATTGTTCAAATAAATATACATCACTGTAGGACAGCCTCAGCGTCCTTCAGTGCTTATATCGTGCCACACGATATTCATATTGCTTTTGTCCAGGAGCCATGGATCCACAAAAGAACATTAAAAAGGTTGAACTGTCCAAGTAGATTGCTGCTTGCAGCCCAACGTGTGAACAACCCTTGCACATGCATTATTGTAAAAAATGCAGTAAACTTAATGCCATTGTGGGTTTTATTTCTAGACACCTAGTGGCAGCTAAAATATTTGTAGTAGAGAAAGGAATCAGGAGAAAGTTCATTATCAGATCCGGTTATCTTCCCTACGACAAGACAAGACCACTGCCGCTAGAAAAAATCCACAGACTGATTAACAGTGCGACCAAAAAACCGTTGATTTTTGGATGCGATGCCAATGCACACCACACCTTGTGGGAGAGCACAAACTCAAATCCAAGAGGTAAAAAACTTTTAGAATTTATTCTAAAAGGCAATTTAGACATAATAACTTGGTGGAACAGAAAACTTGACAAAGCAAGGGCACGCACCAGAAGGCTATTTAATACAGCCAAAAAGAGCGGAGACTAGGATGAATACAAAAGCAGCTTTACAACATACAACAATGCCATTAAAAAGGCAAAGAGAGACTCATGGGTAAGGTACTGTAGGAACGTAGAAAACGAACTTTTCGACTCCAAAAAGTTCTGAGCACAGACTTCACTAGACACTTCGGTTCTTTGTTGACCGAAAGCGGAAAGTTTACAGATGTGATTAAGGGTGCTCTGCAAGAGCTACTGCAAAAACACTTCTCGGGTTTATTGTTAAATGAGGTTTCTAAGCACTAAGACCTAGAGTTATCAAACAAACGGGCACTTAAGAAAAACAAAGAAAGAAATTCTGTAAACTTAGAATGAGGAATCCACACCTTTAAACCTTTTCAGTCTCTTGCGAGCTAGAAATTCACCAACTATTAAGCAGATGCAAAAATGCAATTTAATTTTGACATTACTACTATCACCTTAATTGCAAGGGCAATGGAGAAAAAAGAAATCACACCTCTAGTGCAAAACTAGGTCAACTAAATTCTCAGGAATCGGACGGTATCAGCTAAAAACGGATGCTCTGGCACACATGGGGATTGAAACCCACAATGACCAAATTGTTATATGCTGTGGTAACAAGACCCATCATCACATACGACACGTTTGTATAGGGTGAGAGAACCAACCAGAAAAGCACAACTGGAAAGCTAAGTAAAGTACAAAGAATGGCATGTCTGCTGATAACAAGAGCAATGATCATCTTAATTATAAGATCCAACTTCAAAAAAAGTTATGACATCTTAAAGAAATTTAAAGTGCGCGCAGTTAAGGGAACTATCTAGTACACAGATCGGCCCAAAAATTGCAACGACACCGGAGCAGGAATATATGGAGGCAAGCACCATGGGAAGCAATTTTTGCTGACCTTGCGTAAATATGCGTCCGTTTTTCAAACTAAAGTTGCTGCTATTGATTGGTGTGTCAGGAAAGCTATTGAGTTGCAATCATACTCAAATGGTCCGATATCGACTCTGTCTGACAGTCAAGCAGCACTACTAGCGCTAAGGTCGCCAGTAATAGATCCAAACTGATTATGGCATGCATAAACAGTCTAAAAATATTGGCAACTTGTCAACCTGTGCTGCTCATCTGAATACCAAAAGATCTAAAGGGAAAGCTAATGGCGGACGCACTGTCTAAAAAAGGCACAACAGGGACAAATATCGGACCTGAACCCGTTTTCGGAATCGCCTACAACACCAGAAAAGAAATTATTTGCAGCAAACTAGCAACAGACCATAAAAAACTATAGAAAAACTTTTCAGAAATGAAGCGCATAAAAATCTTCTTTACAGAGCCACCATCAAACACTCAAACTGCACTATCAAGCATGAGTCGACAAAAGGAAACTCACGAGACTAATAACAGGGCACTGTGGCCTGTGCATAGGCGTTAGACAAACCACATCTTACATTAAATTTAAAAAAATAGATGGCTATACACTAGACACTAGACCTAGAACTGTCTTATACACTAAGAATTTGTTTTCTACCAATAATTTGGATTTTCTATAGGAACCAATACATATTTTTCACTATAGCATTCAGTTGCTTTCTCTTATGTATAAGTTATTTTACTTCCCGTTTGATGGAGATCTGTACATTTAAGGTTACCGGAGCAACGGAGTTGTATGTTTTGTCGTAAACGTAATAGCTGTAGATTTAGTTTCAATGATTTGTATCCGCCAACGGTGTAACCACTTTTGGATTTTTTTGTAGAGTTGTTGATGCTTGTAATGGATTCTGGTGAAAAACTATTAACGCTGTATTGTCTGCAAAAGTGGCCACCTTTGTGTTGTCGTTGCATGGTATCTCTTTTTTAAGTATGCTTTGAAAAGAAGAAAGTATTGGAGTGAAAAAAACCGTTTGCTTTTGTAGAGTAAGCTAAAGTGCCAGACCTGTTCAAACATCAAGGAACAAGGCAACACAATATTTTTGTTCTTTAAAGTCTTTTTCGATTACATCTACGACTCTGTGTATTTGTTCTAAAACATGATGTTTTTGGCAAAACTCAAATTGATGTCGTAGAATAATTTCTTCTTTTACAATTATGGGTGCTATTTTTTTGTGTAGTAATTTCTCTAATACTGTTGACAGAATTAGTAATAGCGTTATTGGCCTATACGAAGTAACTTTGTGTGCAGGTTTGCCGGACGTTGAGGATATGTGGTCTATACATTATTGCTTTGTGTGGGAGTTCCTTCACTAGTTTAGCAGTAATTAGATCATACCCAAACGCTTTCTTGTTGTTCAGATATTTGATTTTAGTTTTGATTTCTTTGAGAGTAAGAGAGTAAATTTGCGGGTTTAATTGTAAAGGAGCTTGGAAATAGTCTTCAATCTCTTGTTGTCTCTTCAAGGGTAGGAACTGTGAGATGCGGTTAAAATATGGTAGATAGGTGTTCTGCAAATACTGTTGTTTTCTCAATTTTTGTCTTTGTCGAAGAACCGTCTGTTTTTTTTATTGGTGGAGTAAGAGTACGAGCATTGTTTAAAGACTTTGTTACCTTCCAAAGCGCGTACTTGCTATCTGCTAAAAGAAATCAAGTGCTAACATATTTGTTAAAATATTCATGTTTCCACTTTCTTAAAGATGTTTTTAATTGTCTAGTTTGCTGCCGATTTGCCTGGCTCTTCTTTCATTCTCGATTTTAATGTAAAGTGGATAATTTTCAATAACTTCTGAATTTTTGTGAACAGTGTTAAGGAGAAACCTACATTTTAAAGGTTTTTTGTTAGTTGGTCTACAGCAATGTCAATATCTTCTTCTGATTTCAAAGAATCTTTAATCGTTGTAGTGCACGTTAGGTACTCTCTGAACAGGTACCAGTTTGTGTGATTGTTGTAGCTTTTTTTGCTTTGTTATAATCAAAATGCTATTTTACAGTATCTAGGAGACAGTGCTTTGGTAACAAATAAATCTGCAGCATCACATACTTTATTTAGATTAGACGGCCGGATGTGGGCTTTCCAATGTATAAATAGTCGTAGTTGTGAGCCAGTGGAGCTTTTTGTAATTTGCGTTTTTTTGTGGTAGTTCTCCTCAAACCATAGGTTTGATTTTTGGCGTTAAAATCGCAGATAGCTAAAAACCTGTTACCTAGATTGTTGAAGAAAGCTTTATAATATTTTTGTTTTACAAAATGCCGTGGCAGGCTGTATATCGACGCGACTGTATGTAGACCACTAGGATTTTAGACGTTGATTACAATGCCTTGTATATAGTTAGTTACAAAAGCATTTATGACATAGTAAGAAATTTTGTTGTTTATAATGATAACCGAGCCAGGATGGGCTGTACCGTCAGGATGGTTAGTGTAGTGCGTAATATAATTGTACATATTGAAAAAGCTTTTTTTCGTAAAATGAGTTTTTGAGATCATTACTATAACAATTTTTTTAAAGAATAATTTGACTAGAAGACGTTGATGTGCTAACCTATTTGCATTCTAGGAGTTTACTCAGAGAGAGTATTTGGGTAAGCAAATTTATCATCATGCTGTTTTGATTTATTAGGTGGTAGAACAAAAATTCAAACTTAGACAAGAATTGTGATATTGAGATGTCGTTACTGTTGGTAGTTTGAATTTGGTTGTTGTTGTAATAATTTGACGTGTTTTGCAAATAACTTAGGTCATTCAGATTTGTGGAATATATACGTTGAGCAGTATATTAGGCTTCCTTGTACTTGTGGTTCCATTGGGGTTGCTGGGTTTTTTCTGTTTAGCAGGAGTTGTTGGTATATCTGCCAATCCTTGTAGTTTGCGGGGTGTGGTCTTTGACAGTGCGCGTTTGACGCGATCTTTTTTCGATTTTTGTAGATGGTAGTGCTGTGTTCATCCCCACACTTACCACACAAATAAGATTGATTTTGTTTTATAATTTTAGATTTGTAACGTTACAACTCTAAAGGTAGGTTCATTAAAGGCTGTAACTAACCTGATGGACATTTGGGTAACAAAAGATCTAGAAACTAATTTCATCGTGTCTTTGATTGGCATCCACACTAATTTTGAGCATTTTACTTTCTTTTCTGACATTTACAAAATAGTTACGAATTTCTATTCTAAGCTAATATTCCCCTAACTGCTAAGCGTTAAGTAAAAACTCTGTTTATGTTGAGTTTGTTCAGGCATTACTTTTATTACCACCTTTTGCATGTCACATTATATGTCAATTTTGTTGAACTAGAATTTAACAAACATGTTGCCGATAACTCCGATGATGTCAAAAAAAATTACTTTTCCACAAATGTAGTTGGTAGTACTAATGTAGTTATTAGTCCGGATTGCTCATAAGTGATTTGCGGCTCAAAATGTAATTATAAAATTACGTGGGCCACTATTGGAGAAACCATTAGAAAAAATTGCTTCTTTTTTGAAAACTATAACGCATACTAACCAACTCTGGAAGCAAATAAGTGGTTCTCTATAGATAATGTTAAGGTGAATGCTTTCCTGGGAATATTAATCATGGTTGGTTTACGTAAAGCACCAGTCAATGAAATGCCAAAGCCAGAGTCTTTAACCTTGTATATAGCATCCATAAGTCGAGCAAGATTTCAACCAATTTTAAAATTTATTCGTTTTGACAATTAGATTACAGGACAAGAAAGTGCGAAATTAGGTAAAACTATTAGAGACATATGGACAATTCTGAATTTAAATCTCATTTCTAATTAACATACTCATGAAAACATTACGGTAGACGAGCAGTTGTTTGGTTTCCGTGCGGTACAAAATTAACTTTTTTTGAGTAGCCGATTCTAAAGCATGGTATTCCTTACAAGGCGAATACGACGGATAATTTTTTTACATTGTTACCACTAGCTAAGCATCTAATTGATATGCCGATGCCGTTATTGGGAAATCTGCGTAAACCAAAGTCTTACTTACCTTATGAGTTGCAGCAAATCAAAAAATTGTTTTCAATTATAATAAAACCAAAGGAATCAACGTGGTAGATCAGAAAGTTTCAAATTCTACGTTTACGTCGATGGCCTTCGTTGTTTTTATACAGTATCATTATTTCAGCTTTAGCTGGTTTCGTTATTTTTACAAAACCCAACAAAAATAACCAATGGACTCTATATCGTCGCCGATTTTTGATAGAACTTAGCAACGTTTTATCCAGCAATTTAAACACGAAGTATGTTACCATTCATGCGTAGATACCTCTGGAAAGCGTGCCATCTAATTATGTTTTAATAAACTATTAGATAGAAAAGAAAAGAAAAATTCACAGATATTGCAAATCTTGCAACTATTGGACGGTGTTGAAAACAAACACAATATTACATACGTAATATAATGAACAAGGTTTATTGCAATTTTCAAAAATGAGAATGCACACCTAAATAATACAAACATTAAAAAAACAATTGTTTGTATTAAACATTTGTCCATGAAATGGCTGAGAATTGTTTTTCATAACCTTTTCATCGCTAGAAGATGATGATTGATGAAACTTTATTTAACACGATATTTTTTCAAGGCAAAAAATTACTTTTGCAAAGCTGAAATAGTCATATTGCGCTCACAAGTATTGTATATGCAAGAAAAGATCAAACAAATTAAGCCTCACGTCCACTGACTGCCATTTTCTGTTGGCTTAAATACGGTTAAAAGCAAAAGTAACAATTTTAAAGCCAAAGTGGAACTTTCAGAAATTTTACCAGACTTTGACTAAATACGGTCAGATAAAATAAACAGTTTGTACCGCGTGATCCCTGGCAATTGTTTTACTACACTCTAATTAGTGGACACGCCTTAAAAAAAACAAATCAAAATGATTACTGCACTTTATCAGAGTTTTATAACGGTTCACAATTCAACAGCTTCTAAGATTATGACACTATTTAAGTAACGTTGCCACATCCTTTCAGATGTAAAAGTTCCGAAGTGGAGCTTTCACATTTGGAAATGTGCATCCACAGTTTAAAAACTGTTTTTTTTTCAACAGTATGTCGCGTTTGCGATTCCCTGTCATATCTAAATAGGACTTACAGCAGACTAGACTTGCAATAAAAACATTTCGCAACGTGAAATAATCGACATGCATTTTTATTACATTCTGTAGGTGTTCTTAGCGTGATCTTTCGGCGCAAAAAAACTAAAATTAATCTTATAAGCGACTCGTCAATTGCCAAAGACAAAGAAAAGAAAACATTAAATTTGCTGATTTACAACAAAAAAACAAACAAAAAACTTTGTTAAACGATAGAATTAAGTTTAAATAGCTATTCTCAATTTTCTCGCGTTAGACATGTTACGCCCTGAGCAAATTTTCCTAAATCCGGTACTGTTTCATTTATTTAAGTTAGACGTGTAGGAATTTGCTGTTGTTGTTAATCTCACGCTTTATTTCGTTACATTTTAAAGTTGATAATTTGTAATTTATGAGTAATTAAGAGCGTATTATCTTCGCTTAATACGTGATTAAATGCTGCTTTTCTACAAGTCCTTATAAATATTTTTGTTTAAAATATCATTTACTCGAGCGTTCTCACGAGTTAGCTGACGAATTTATTTTGTTATCTTCTGAGGTCATTATAACCTTAGGTACTTCGTTTCCTTCTTTAATCAGTTCCGGACAAACTCTTGTTGAGATCACTTCAAAAATTTACTGTACCTTGGAAGTACTAACGTTTACTTAAACATGGTGATTTTACCGGATATTACGTTGAAACCTTCCTAACTTTTAGTATATCTACGGAACCTGTTTCTTTTCTAAAATTACTAAAAATCGTATATTTACGGCTATAAGTTAATTTAAATTTTAAAAGTGTACTTAGTTTTTTTAACGCTGGATTATTATACCCAGGTAAAGTACTTAGTTTTTGTTTTATTTAGTTAATCTAACTTCGCTTCCCTCCCTTCCTCTTTATAGCGGTTTTTCTTCTGACGAAATTGTTCTAATTCATATGAACGTTTTCTCCAACGGATTGTTTACTCCACGCGTGAAAGTTCCTTCAACTACCAATTTACTTCGTTCATCTGTAAACTCTACTAACGCTACGCTGAGAAGTCAACTTCGATTGCACCAACTGACGCTAAGTGAAAAAAAAAACAACCGTTAACCTTCGTTTTATTGTGAATTAATTCATATTTGTGCAAATCTCCAAGATTTGATTTTCTACACTGAACTTTTAATCAAAATCCTGCTTGCTTAATCAACTTTATAAATTCAAGAACTTTTTTTTATACTTTAAAATTTTACAATTTTTTTTTGCTATTTAAAATTCACTTTTGTTATTTAAACTTTGGCTTAATTTACTTAATTTAATTTCTCTTTGTTTTTATAAGAAGTTGTTATCTGATTTACCTTGAAATTTGTTGACTTATAACGTAATTGTAACTGATCTATTAACCTACATAAATTTGGTCGCGCATCTCCTGATCTACGAGATAGTAAACTTGAACCTAACTCTAATTCTCGGCTGTTATTTGCCGACGGCCAATTGTTTGTTTTAAATATTTTATTTAAGGAAACTTCGACTGGAAATACCGTGCACGGAGTTCCATCAGCGAAATAATAAGGTAAGATTTTTTTTTGTATTTCAAATTTGAAATTACTGTCTTGTCGAATAACGATCGCTGCCCCAAATTAAATTTTTTTTTGTTGTTTGTTTTGCGAACCTAACGTAATTAAATTAGTTTTACTACTTTTGTTTTAACACAAGGTAATTTAGATCCTGTATTTTTGTAATATTTGAAGTCCATTATCGATTGTTTTACTCAACTTCACGCATATTTTGTTTGCATAATTCAAAATTGAATATTTTATTGATTATTTTGTAAATTGCTATTTATTCTAAATTCATTATATTTACATCAAATTTACTTATTGCTATTTATTGCTTAACCTTCCCCGTTTTTTTTTCTTTCAGTAACCCTTCGCTACTACTAGAGCCCTGTTAAACATTTACAATTTACTTAACAGAACCGTAACTAAACAAATTGTGTGGCGCCCATTTCTAACAATTTCTAATCACTATTTGACTAATTTTATCTACCACGACATCTTTGATTTAAATATTCCCCTCACAATTTCTAACCTACCCCATTTTGCCTACAAGAACCGAGCTACTGCGGCCATCGCTCCATTTAAATTTAGTTACCCATAATTCTTACTGTAACACACGCATGTGCAAATAAATTAACTAATTTCTGACCTTTCAAAAGAAAAACTATTATATGTAACTTTTTTCGTTTTTGCTCCGCGTCAGAGTTTTTAAAACCTTTTCTCTTTCTTTGTCGCAATTTTGACTTTATATCCTAAAACGTTTTTTTCTGATTGGGCAAGTTCACGAAAGCTCTCAATACCATATCTGCCAATTGGTTTTTCCTTTTTTACTCAATCTGTTAAAAGCGGCGTTGTGTCCCTATCTACCCTTAAGATGTTACTAAGTTTTGTTATTAGGCGGCGCTGCATGCTACAAATGGAAAAAAATTAACCGATACTACTATTTTTTTCTCTTATTAATATTAAAAAATGCGCTACTGATTATGAAAAAGGATTAAATAAATGAACTTTACTTTAACATAATTATTTTCTCTAATATTAACAGATTTATAATGCTAATAATAGTAATAATCCTTACAATTGCTTCACTGTTGATACAATTTCAACATTCAAATGTTACTCAAATTTTATTTTACATACTTTCGTTCTATGCTGATAACTTTACAGTAAAATCGTTTATGACTCAAACTAGTAATTACTGATAGCTTTTGTTATAAAACTTTTTAATCAGATTTATTAAATTACTACTTCGTTTACGTATTTTAAAGTTTGAACATAACTTATCGGTTTAGTCGACCATGTGTGTTTCGGTCTTGTTGATTTTGGTGACCACCGCAGTTTTTTTGCGGGAAAGGGTACCTTTGTCAGTGTGGTAATATCTGGAGTTGTTTTTCTTGTAAACATACTGCATCGAAATTGCCACAATTTTTGTATTAAGATGATTTGCTTAATTTTCTTAGATTTATTCCGACAGCGGGAAAACAAGTCAACGTACTAGAAAGACACCTGCAAACTACGGTAAATTTTTGCTAGTAGATTAACCTGTGACCCCCGTTCCGCTTCAGTGTGTTTACTTCTGCTGCGTTATATAGAGTTTACACACTGTCGGACCGTCGCCCCCAGGGTTCACATGGGTTGAATTATGTTCTCAGACAATCAGCTTAATGCTATATCACTTTCCTTAGGAATACCGATGTCGTTATCTAGCCGAATTGTTATTTTTGTAAAATCGGTATGCTGTATAACTTATACTCATATCGACTGTCGTTATCCAAAATTGTAATTTTGAATCATAACAATTATCATATAACGGCGGCGTTTTGGTAGCCGTTATAAACATAACGATTGTGATGTATAGGTTTGAGAGCTTTTTTTCTATAAAAAAATGAATTTTGGAGATGTTTGCGCGTTGCATTATACGAGGAACTTGAAAATGCAATCAGAAAAAGAGTCTCTTCAGTTTTGCCGTGTATTTAAGAAAGTAAGGTTAGAAACTTATTTTTTCATACAGGCAAAGGAGCATTTTACGCGAAAACAGCGACCTGTTTAAAGTAACTACGTAAACAAAATGTATGAAACAGATGTGAGGGTATGTTTTGCAACTCAGTTTTATTTCCACTTAACACAAGATGCTTACACTTTTACATATTAATTAAAGCTATTATTCAATAGAAAATTGGGGCTATCGAGGGATGATGTGCGTCACTTAATAGAGGTCAAAATAAACATTTGAATTTTATTTCATACCAGGTAGCTTCAGTCTGGATTTTTTCTATTCTAAAATCTACCGGCAAGATGTTTTAGGACGGCACGGCGCGTGCCCTATATCCTTTTAACTCTTATACGTTTGGCGGTCGTATAGCACTCTTTGTTTTTTTAAAAGCGATACTTTTTTTCAAAATAAGGATTGCAAGATAGTGGGCGACATATCGATATAATTAAAATACCGATACAGCAAACCTATTTTACCAGTGATTGTTATGTCGATTGTTATCTTCAACCATTAAAATTTGATAGCGACTGGTCTCTAAGTATAACGAGAGTGTTACAGCATCACGCTGAATAAAGTAAACCGAATGAGAACAACAAATAAACTATTACCCTAAAACGTTGCAAGATAGAAGAAAGTTGCACATATACATTTTTATAGAAAACAAAATTTACTATAAAAATGTCCGCGGAAGGGTACATTTACCTTCTATAGTTTAGAAGATACAAGTGTGCAAAGGTACGCGATAATGTCTTACATTACATTTAAATTCTGTAACTCTTAAACTATTAGATACAATTATACCCTACCGCGGACTTTTTAGCAGTAAATTTTGTGCTCTATAAATATGTTTATTTGCAATTCTCATTTATATGTACCGTTTTTGCAGCGTACAAGGCGGAAGCTCTCACGGATCTGATTCTGCAATTACTATAATTATTTTTCAGCTATGACGAGTGAAATTAAGACTTATTATATTTTTAAAACATAAAACAAATCATAAGGCATATGTTGTTTAGTAATAATAAAGATGGCATCCGTAAAATGCAAAAAAATGAAATAAACTTAGGCACCACCGCAAGTTCCAGATTTGTTTCATCTGAGCGTTTCATCGTTTTGTTACACAAGCCTTTGAATGAAGCTCCCTATAAGAGTTTCAACACTAAAAAATTGTAAGCAACTGCTACATTGGTTTGACAGCAAAAGTGAAACGAAATTCAAGAAAACTATGTTCAAAAAACATTCTCTCATTGAAAAAAATATAATTGTTTGATTTTATTTACTATTTATTTTCCTTTACGGTTTGTGGTATGTATGATATTTAAAGTAAAAAAGACTGAGGTGCAATTTACTATATTTTCATAAATCTTCTTTTATAAATAGTTACCAATGGAATAATTGCAACATTTAACATCAAGCCCTTCACGCTTTTTTTTACTCTGAAATGAATTATGTTAAGAATTTATTGTGTTCGCTGGTTTTCGTTCGCCGAAATATATGTACGGGTGTTTTGCCCCTTCTTATGTTGTAAGCGGCGCGTACCCCCAGAGTTGTTCATGCTACCTTCGTAGTAGAAAGACATCAAGATTATTATGTTTTGAATAAATCTAATTCAAAGTTTATATATTTTATTTTGGTTTGTTGGCCACCTCAAAGTGCCAAGAAATTTGTTGAGCTGCTAGATGCTGCAAAATCTAGACACAAAATAGTATGATTGCAGTTTACAAGAAGCAGTTACTGCATCATACGATACAAATTATTTTGTTAAAAACTTATGTTTTGCTAATGATTGATTTAGACTTTCTGTTCCTGTATCATAAGCTCTTTATAAGTAAAAATTGTTTTCTACTGTTTGGTTTAGTTTCCTATCAAAGCGTGTTTTTATTTTAGTTTTTTAAAACTCTAATTTATTTTCTAAGTTTTTAGTTTCGAAATGATGTCTAGAGTATTTCTAATCATGAGCTTTGATTTTAGATTATCTTTTGTGTGGCAATAAATTTAAATTTATTTCATTCATGTTTACGTAACCCTTTCATTTCATCTAACTCTATAACTTAATGATTCAAATGATTTTTAAAATGTACTTAGAAAAATACCGTAGTGACATCTGCAGTACTATACTCGTTACCATTTTAATCGATAAAGAAGAATTACATTTACCGTCGTTCCGTAAATACCATAGATTTATTAAATATTTTTCTTTTTATCCTGATAATCCTTGACATAACATTAGAACAAAGTTATGAAAATGTTGTATTGTCATCAGTTTGTGACACGTGAGCAAATTTTAAAGTTAATCAGACTTTTGGAAATTGGTAAAAATTAGGTTCAAAGATTCCGTTACATAGAGTCATACATAGATACATACAGTTAATATAAGCGTGTTAAAATGTGACAACATTTCTAAGAAAAGGAGCTAGTACATAATAATTTATACAAAAAAATTGCGTATTACAATTAACACAAAAAAATTTTTAGTCAAACTTGCACAGTTGTTCTAATTTGATTGATTATTACTGTTATAGAAAGACTAAGCAAAGACATACCATAAAAAATTGCAACTTTAATTGTATTAAAACATTTATTTAATTTAACTTAATTATGCTTTGTGTAAAAGTAATCAAATTTATTTTATACCAAATTAAAAGTTCAAAAACAAAAAATGATCTTGAGTCAATGTTTTTAGTAAATATGAAAACATAGGTAAATTGAAAAAACAATTAATCTAAAATATTTTTAAGTTAATAACGTTATGTTCTTATTAAATTATTTCATTTTATAATAAATATTAAACTTTATTGTACCAAGTAAACATAAATAAAATAATTATCCAGACATAGATCACAAAAAGGCATGTTTTTATTGATTCTTTGTATTTGATTGTTACGACATCGTATAAAAAACTAAGTACAAATGTAGGCATAAAAATAAAACATTTATTTACTATCGTAAAATGTACATTTAAAATTTATTGTTTTACATAATATAAAAGATATTAGTACCAAAAAAGTTGAATTTAAGTATTAGTTGCGTAATCAATAAATATTTTTATAACTTTACACAAAAATATATATTTACATTAATATTGAAACTAAAGTTTTTAAATTAAAAAAATTAAATAAATATAATAACATTTTTTTACAAAGTTGTATGCAACAATTAGTAGGTATTGGAAATACATTTATGTTTTCAAAAGACTTCTTATTCAATTTTTAAATCGCGATGGAGTTTGTAGCAGAACTGCAACGTACACGAGATTGATTTAATAATATATTACTTTCAAATGCAATTGCATTTTATAGAACATTGCAGTGCCAGAATCGACATTTCTAATACAATTTTAATATTTGGATCGTCTTATCAGTGTAACACTATCAATACGTTTCTTAATTAAACTACAGTTAAAATTATGTTTATTTAAACACGTTGTTTTCTCTATTTTTGTTTTGCTACCGCTGCTAATTTTTAAATACGTATGCTGTACATTTTTATTTTAAAATGTTAACAGGATCCATTGTTATTTTTTTTAATAATTAAAATTATTATTATATTTTGTAACTTATTAAAAGTAAGCTCATCTTCAGATTATTAATTATTTTAACATTTTATACTTATTATGTCTTTTGTTTATTAAATTGTTTTGAGGTCCATAAATTTATGTAGATTTAACCTACATACAAATTGCAATTTATAATCACCTACACCGTAAAATAACAAAACAAAAACATTGAAACAAATTTAGAATTTAATTTATTCTAGATCAATTATTATAAATAACTAATTTTACTAAACTAAAACATAATACAACAAACACTAATAAAGTTTACAGTTAACTTTTTGGAGTCTGATTTATTTTTCGTTTATTTTTGTTGTATCTGTCAGATTTTATTAAATTAATTGTGAATACTAATGTCAAGAATAATAATTTTATGAATGTAGGGTACGTTTTTTTTTGCACTAAAGGCAGATACATAACTGTGCCATTAGACGTTTAAGTAAGACGCATAAAGTCAAGTAGTCTTAAAAACAATTTTAATTTTATTAATTAAGAATACTGAAGAACGTAAAATATTACTGCAGATGATAACGAGTAGAACAGTTTTTGCAGATACATTTACCTGAATTTTTTTAATTTTTACTTCTTGTTGTAGAACCCTCAATAGGCAAATGATCGCCTACATTTTAAAGTTTTTTTAACTGGGTCGCCCTAAATATCTTGCTGATTTTCTTTTTATATTTGCACCATTCCAATCCAACACAATCAAGTTTTCTGTTATTGTAATTAGAAATGGTATGAATAACGTTTTTGTGCGTCTCACATCAGCACATCTTATAGCTATCATGACGAGTTTAAAAAAGCAAATTATTTACTCCATTTATTTGATCTGTCGAAGTTGTATAGGCAAGCAAATTCATCGGTTAAATCTGCTTCTCGTCATTATGGTACGGACTGAAACATTTTTTTAGGTTCGATCTTTCATAGTTCGTTTTATTAGAGTACTTTTATTAGTGACGTAGTTACTGCCATCTTTTTTTGTGTCTTGTCATCTGCAAAGTATCGTACCGTTTTAATTGAACTGAAACTGACTTTCTTCTCGTTCCAAGTTTCTAGAAAATTTGAGAACGTTTTTACGATTTGGCATCAGAGTTCCTACAGCAAAAAATTTGATAGTATCAAGATGAAAAAACCTATTAGATACTCACACGACATTTGTGAATTTGATAGTGTCTGAAAATTTTTTGTTAAGTGTTCTTTCAGAAGCGTTCACTGTTTTATCTGCATAAATATTTAGATTATAAGCATATTCTGTTCTCTAAAGCACAATAATTTTTAGCTAATGAGATTGATCGTTTTTGTTATTCCCTAACCCATTTTCCATAATTCTATTAGCTTGTTTTTAATTTTATTTTGTGTACGTATTCTTTTACTGGTTGTCGTACGGAACCCGTTTACATTTTGTAACCGTCGTTTGAGTTTGTGCGATTTTTTTTGTGAAAGACCCGGTAATTGAGTTGTTTTTATTTGTTTCGTGTACTTTGGGATTGTTTCATTAATTTCACGTTAATTTAAGGAAGTTATCTTACGTTTATAAATTTATCATTGCCAATCAATTTTGTAAGTAAAGTTTTGTACTCAAGTAATAATTTCAAATTATTACGTTGTTTAAACATCCGTATTCTGCATTTACGTTGATTTAGCATTTTTTTGTCTTGTCAAAATTCGTTGTAATTTATGTTTCCCTTTCGAGATATTACTGAAATTTAATATATTTCAGCAGTTTGTTTATTTTAAGTTTGTTTAAAAGTTCATGGTTTTAAGTACGTTCAGAGTACATTCGCACTTGATTTATTGATGTTAGTTTTATTAAATTACATTTGGAATTGAGTCATTTTTATAATTTATTAGACAGTTTTATGATTCAGGTTTCAA
The DNA here is from genome assembly GCA_035610365.1 of Aquatica leii. Classification (NCBI taxonomy): domain Eukaryota; kingdom Metazoa; phylum Arthropoda; class Insecta; order Coleoptera; family Lampyridae; genus Aquatica; species Aquatica leii. The sequence goes on along the minus strand of CM069436.1, from coordinate 103,048,386 downwards.
TAAGTAACCATTATGACCATAATTAAATTTTTAGATATTTTTGTTGTCAATGCCGTTCTCATAATAAGAAAAGCTGTTTTCGAACTCTACTGTTACGTTGTAATCAAAACAGTTTGCATCTTTTTCCCACGTCCTTGTTTCACAGTTTTCTTTCACAAAGATTTTGAACACAATCTTTAAAGAGGTGGTAGCGGAGCGAGGTTTTAAATATTAGTGATTTGGGGTTAACGGAGAAAGTTCCCAATTTTACCAAACACTAAACATCATCGGAATGTAGTCCAGGTGTAGGGTTGAATCAACCCTTGGGAAGTTAAAGATAGAAAGCTTAGTGAATTATTAGTTATGTGTTGGAAATAGTTTTCTAATTCGTCAATGTACGGCTTTTTGTTATTTCACGTGTTTTCGCGTGTTTTTTGTTTTACGTAGCATAGAATTGTAAGTTAATGTGTGACAGGGTGCCATTTTTGCCTTTGGACGGCTTTTGAGACTCTTCCGACGGATCCTTGTCAACTGGGGTCAGCCTCTCAATCTTCGGGTCGATTAACCTTAGGATCAATCACAAGCTCCCTCTTGGATCTACTACAAAATTTTAAGATTAAAGATTGTTGCGAGTTGCCGATGTTATCGATTTTACAATTATTAAATGGTAATTGTCTGTAATTATTAAAACTTTTGTTTTAAAAATTTTGTTTGTTTGACGTCAAACCGAAAAATTGACTAATCTCGTAATTTATTAATAAGGTTTTCAATCTTGTGTTAATAGAGATGAATTGATTTTATTTCATTTTGTATTTCGTTAATTTCTATTAATGCGAACACGACCGTGCATAAGGTAATTAAGATATTTTTTTTGTTTTAATTGTTTTTTTTAAATTATTTCTTTAAATTTTATTTTGTTTTGATGCCCTTATTCAATTAACTTTAAGTTTTTTTAACTTTATATCTTGCTTTAATTTTAATTTTAATTTTTTTTAACATATATATTTTTGTATTATTATTTTTTTGTTTTGAGTGTTTTATAAAATAAATGTTAAATCGTTAAATTGTAAACAAGCTTTTAATTTCGTCGGCCTGTGCGTTATGTGAATTTTAGATTATTTCAGATTTTAGTGCGATACACTCTAGCAAGGTAAGTCCAATTTAGAGTGTATCCTTCAGAAGCGGGCTTACGATTAGCAAGAGCCAGAAGTATTTTAAGCTTTACGCCTTTCTGACGCCTTTTAATTTTGATTTTTGATTTTGTTTTTTTTTAGTTTTCCAAACAGTCACGGAATTTTGAATATAATCTACACTCACCTTCACTGAGCACCGGCAAAACTTCGTTTATGTTACTTTACTTCAGGCAAATTTCATTGTTACAGCTTTTGCACGTAACAACTGTCTGCTGGGACCTAGGTGTCCTACAATGTAAACCACTAAAATCGGGTAGGACTGTGTCGGAGCACACGGTCGTTGAGGTAGAAGTGCTCGTAGAGCTGGCTGTAACAGTAGATGACTTTGTAGAGTCTGAGTTGTTTACTGAGCATGCTTTGAGAGTTTTGGGATGCTTCTAAAACGCCGGACGTGCGTGATCCATAACTCCCTTTTTCCGACGATAGCCGTGATTTATATTTCTTGATGGCTTTTGCAAAGGCTGCGTCCAACATATTTATATTTTCATTTGAATCAGTTGGTCCAAAATAAACTTTATAAACATAAAAAAAATCACACTTGCATATACTTCAAAATTTAACAAAATGCAAATCACGTCTTGGCTAAACGAGCCGGAAAACTGTAACGTTAGGTGACTATTTATAAATAAATATTTGCATAGTTTGCATTCATTTATGTATAATAGAAAAACCAGATTTATTTGACTATTAAGCGCACATAATACATAAGTGAGACACATATGTATGTTTCAATAAACTTCAAAAAGTTACCATTGCCACTTTTTCAATACGATTTCACAGTCCACATTGTTTAATAGACACCGGAGACTGGGTGTCCAACTTACGCTTTTTTCGCTTCTTTTGCCTGCTGCTGCTATTACGTAACTGCCGGCCTTCGTTCGCTGCAGCTACGAACCTACGAGCGAACGCGCTTACTATGGTTCCATTACAACGTCACCTCCGCCTGCCGTTGCTAGTAATCTATCTTTTTTCCGGTGGGTGTAGTGCATTACTGTACAGTTTATTTAGTTTATTTGTTGCCATTTTATTTCATTGTATTGGCCATCACCAAAACGTCGCCTACTTCCGCTTGCCGAAGCTTACTTCTTTTTCCCCCGAAAACAACACAAATAACTGCAGTTTGCCAGACATGGTCTTCCAAATACTAAAAAAAATAAACTCAGGAAATCAAATACTTTTTTTTTAATTGATTGATCATGTTGATTAGCATTTTTAGTTGCAGTTTGCCAGACACGATCTTCTTGACAAAGCATCAAAGTTTCGATGACTGCTTCCAGCACGATGTTCTGTGTCGTAATCATATTTTTGCGATTTCTTGATCTATCTTGTCACTTGTTCTTTCGGATTGCGTTTTTCTACCATCAAAATTTTGAGTACACCTTTAAACTTTTTTTTGATTTTGTCCCAATTATTCATTAATAATTTTTTCTGTTCTAATTTGTCTTCTACTTCTTCGATATTGTTTTCTATGGCTTCTATTTTGCCGCTTATTGATTTTTTGAGTTTTAAACACTTTTCCTTTTAAACTTACTCATTTGAATTTCTTTTTTTACAATTTTACTGTAATTTTTAAAATTTTTGTACAACTTTTCTAATATTTTGAAAACTTTCAAAGAATTTTCTAATAATTTTTTTTCCAAATTTTTTTTATTAAATTTTGACCAATTTTTATTGAATCGAGAAATTTTTATAGTTTTGCGTTTATTTTTGCCAACGAGTTACCGACATAAATTATAAAAACCAACAAAGAGTAAAATGAAAAAGTTTTTAAACTTTTAAAATGCACCTAAATTTTAATTACAAACAAATTTTTATAATTACTATATTTACAGGTTTAAAGAACTGGAACAACTTTCCCTACAGCTTCTAAACAAATACACGCAAATTTGTCAGGGCAAACAATATTAAATTACTAAAAATTATCGCGGTCTCACTTCTGATATTAGTTTTAAGGAATTTTAAAACTTAACTTATTTAAACTAAATATTTGCCTTATTATGAATTATTATAAATCTATGTAAAAACGCAAATAAACTAAAAGTATAATAAAAACAACAGTTATATTAATTTATTTATTACTGTAACCGTATTCCGTCCGCGGATAAGATGATTAGTCACATAATGCACTTGTTTTTTTTACACTGACGTATTTATTTAAGTACGCACGTAGTTTTTTAACACTTACCTTGCACTTTTAAACTAAACTCTATTATCTTCGTTAACGTTTTATATTTTTACTTTATCTGGAACTGGAAGATTCCATTTCTTTTGACAATTGTCTTTCGAAAACGTTTCAATATGGCGTATGGTGGGTTGCCTACGCTAATTTTTAAAATTTCGACTTTAGAAAACTAAATAAGGTGACAGTCAAGGACGCTTACTCTCTTCCTATGATCAACTTTACAATAAAAAAACTTCACAATAGTTCCTATCCATTCTCGATATTAAGTGTGCTTTCTACCAAATACTAAGGGTATTACTAGGAATCTAACAAGTTTACAGCATTTACTGTACCTAATAGAAGTTTATTTCAATTTTTGAGACTACCTTTTATTTTAACCGATTCTCCGGCAACATGGCAGCGTTTCATAGATAAAATCATCACTAGCGATCTCGAACCCTTCGCAATTGTATATCTTGATGATATAATTATAATAACACAGGATTTCGTTAAACACCTTTCTGTTTTGAAAAAAGTAATTTCACGCTTTAGCAAGGCGGGTTTCACTATAAACAAAAACAAATGTATATGCTGCAGGTCAGAATTAAATTAATTAGGTTATGTGATTAACGCTAATGGCATCAGCGTCGACCAAGAAAAAGTTAGTGCTATTCTAAATATCCTATCACCAAAAAACGTATCCGAAACACGTAGATTTCTTGGAATGGCCAGTTGGTATAAACGATTTCTACCAAACTTTTCAACAATCGTAGCTCCTCTAACCAACTTGACCATAAAGAACACCAAATTTTGTTGGACAGATGAGTTTTACCAAGCGTTTCGTATAATTGAAAACACCTTATAACGGCACCAGTATTAACTTGTCCAGACTTCTCTTTACCCTTCACCATTCAATGTGACGCTTCTAGCTTTGGACTCGGTGCAGTTTTATCTCGAACACGGGAAGACGGTTAACGTGTCATAGCCTTTATAAGTCGTTCCCTTTCTAAAAACGAACAAAACTATAGCGTTACGGAAAAAATGTTTAGGCGTCCTGTGGTCCATCGATAAATTTCGCTCTTACATCGAAGGTTACGAATTCTCGGTAATTACTAGTCATCACAGCCTCGTTGGGCTAAATAATCTAAGACCTACGCGGTCGTTTAAGTCGATGGTCAGTGTCATTGCAAAAATTTTATTTTACCAATATACATAGAAAAGGAAAAGAAGGATCAGTTCCAGACTGGCTATCTCGTTCGGTTCCTATTAATGATTCCATTCAAGAAAGTTTTTTAACTGCTGATCAGGATAAATGGTACAATAAATGACTAAAATCAATAGATAAATACCCAACAAAGTTTTTAAATTGGCGTATGCATAATAATAGCATATACAAGCACATTCTTTCAAAACATAAAAATCTCTCCGAACCCAAAATTGATTTTTGGAAAAAAAGTAATTTTTTCAGCACACGATTTATCTACGTCTGGTCATCTTGGAATATTCAAAACTTTTCAAAAATTACGAAATCATTTTTTACTGGTCTAAAATGCACTATGACGTAGCACGATATATTAAAAATTGTAAAGTATGTGCTACTCATAAATCAGAAAATAAAAACCCCGCTGGCTTTATGGTAGGTACGACTAATGTAAGCAGGCCATGTGAATTAATTTCCGCCGATTTAGTAGGCCCTCTCCCTAAATCTAGAGAAGGATTTTTGTACATATTAGTTGTAGTGGATTATTTCTCTAAGTTTTTTTTGTTTTTTCCTCTCAGGAAAGCTACTGCTAATGCCGTAGCTAAATTAAATAAAGATAATGTTTTTTTACTGTTTGGTGTGCCATCCTCAATAAATCTCAAATAAATCCTCAAATCTAGTTGTTTTACCAAGTTAATGTTTGATTATAAAGTCTAGATTCGGTATACCTCAAATTATCATCCCCAAGCACATCCAGTCGAACGCGTCAACAAAATACTTAAGACTGTATTATCTTGTTTTGTTGGAGACAATCACCGTAATTGGAGTTCCGTTTTGCTCAAGGTAGCAGCAGCAATCCGTTCTCCTAAACATGAAATTACTCTACTTCGAAATCTTTAGCGCTAAGATGAATATTGACGGTAGTGCTTCGAAATTCCTAGATAATCTGGAAGATAAAGTTAAAATTGATAGACATTCAGTTAGTAGTAATCGGTCTACCGGATTTAAAGAGCTTTTTTCTGAAGTCCAAAACTTGTTAGCTAAAGCTTCGGCTAAGATGTCTTTGCGCTATAATCTCATACGTCGCGACACTCAATACATTGTAGGTCAACCAGTTCACAAAAAGAACTTTACCCTATCAGACGCTTCTAAATTTTACACCACCAAGCTAGCTCCTAAATATGTTGGCTCTTACTTTATTCATAAAAGACTAAACCCGTGGAAATACGAGTTAGCAGATAGTCAATGTACTATTAAGGGCGTTTGAAAAGTTAAAGATTTAAAATCTTATGTGGATGAACATCCTAGTTAACAAATTTCTTTTCATTCTCCATCTTATTATATTAATATTAAGTTTCAGAGTAAATTAGAGAAGTTAAGCTTGTTTTTCTTGTTTAATTCATTTAGCGTAGCATTCTATACATATTAATTTTTTTTGTTTGGTAAGGTAGAGAAAAAAATCTTTTGGCGGAGGAAACATGTAGCAATATTTAGGAGTATGGTTGGTTGCCTACGCTAATTTTTAAAATTTCCCCGCTTGAAAATCAAATTTCTTATCCATAGGTTTTTTTGAATTTGAAGATTATTTTTTAGAAAAATAAAAGGTTTTGTTTTCCGGCATTTTTGGTCGTGGCGTGCAAGTTAATGGCTTTGAATGAATTTGTTATAATTGCTATATATATTAAGACCATCCATTCGTGCATCCTGTAAATATCATTGGGGGTTATAGAAATTTTTATAAATCATATAATTACCGTCAACATTTTCCGTATTATCGGGATTAACAACCAATAACCTTGTTGGCACATGATTTAATTTAACAATTTTAGATTTACTGCATGCGCAAGTGATGATGCAGAATACCCATGCGTGATTAGTAGGCATTGTTTTAAGTTATCTTCCGTTGCACTTTTAAAAGAAACGGACGTCTTGCAAACAATTGCAGAAAATGCAAATGCTGAACTTGTAGGTACTGTTTTTGTCGTCTACGCTGTTACATGCCAAAGTTAACACAAAGTCACTGCCTGAAATGAGGTAACATAAACGGTGTTGTGCCACTAGCTCAATGGAGAAGGGGTGGGTTATATTTAAAAGTTTCGTGATTGAATTGGATTAACTTGACGAAAACACAAAATCGAAAAGTAATAATGTCGAAATCAAAGGGCGCCAGGAAGGAGTAAAGCTTAATGGACTTCTGACCCTTGCCAACCACAAGTCCGCTTCTGTAGGATACACCCTAAACGGACTTACCTTGATAGAGTGTATCTCACTAAAATCTGTAATAAACTAATAAAGTTACACACGCGGAGGCCGACGGAATTAAAAGCTCTTTACATTTAACAATTTAACATTTATTGATTGAATAATTAATAAAAAAAAAAAAAAATTAACAAGTACTAATTAATATCAAACAAATTAATAAAATACAAAATACAGAATTTAAAGAAATAAAACAGCACCAATTAATCAATCTTAAAACATCTAAAATCACGGACGTGCGCGTCGAAATAACTCAAATATAAAATGAAATAAACTTATAAAACTAATATATAATTTAAAATTTGAATCGATAGTTCGGTTCCGTATAATAAACTTGGGATTATAACAGTACCGTAAAATACGGTCGTTAATCAGTTACATTAACGTTAACTTCGAGACACTTGTAATTCTTTTTCTTAAAATTCAAAGCTTTTAACACTTAAATCACGTAAATGATATCTTCACGATTAAATAAATGGTGCAACATAAATACTTTGAATTCGTCGTAACTGCAGGAACGAACTTATGGTTAGTCCGAAGTGGCCAGGTGAAAGGTACCCCAATTAATTTCTATGCCGGCGGAAGAATTTCTTTTTTTTAACACTTTAACTAAATCCGCACAAATGCGAAGACTGGACGTAGCACAACCCCAACGATGGCATATCCAACTTGAAACGTGAGTTTTAATTTTGAAAACCATGAAATCTGCTTAACCCGTAAATTACGAACTTTGGAAAAAATCAAACTTTTCCACCACTACACTTAATTTTCACGGTTCCAATTAACTTCCGCGGTAAGGCATAACGATAGGGTAAAAAGTACCCTCACCACACAATTACCACCCGGTAACCGGTATTTTTAATTGCGACCAACGATCGATTGATCCCCAAAAACCAAACTTTACCATATTTAACACTTCGTCTTCCCACCTAATTTCCTCAACTTGCGCGGTAACACCTTTGAAAAAGATAGAACATTAAACAAACGAACTTAACAAAGATGACAACTATAATTAGCCGCGTGCATCTCGACACGTAGACCTTGACAAAAATATTTCCCATCAAAATGCTTAGCTCGCGTATTTGCAGGTGGCTCATGATAGCGCTTAATCAAATAGAACTCAGCCTAAACAAAGTGTAATTAACAAGAAAAATGGATCAACTTACATTCCCAAAAAGGAAGTCGTAAATTATATAGAATTGTTATTTTACTGAGATAAATAAGTAAAATACTAAATCAAAATCAAAACCACGGAACTTTATGCATTCAAAAGAAAATACCAGTAATGATTGAAAACAACTTAAAATACCAATAACTTAAATCACACGCAAAATAATAACGAGCCAAACGTTCTTGATGCCAACACCGAATCAAACGACGAAAACAAAACCAAAAAAAAAACGAAAACTCAGACAGCAGAATCGATTTATGGGGTCTGACATAAAAAGATATAACTGCCGCAATCCCCAAACGCAGGTTACAACGCTTTTGTTGTAATCTGTTATTATGCGTTCGTTGTTAAACCAAAAATCCTATAAATAGTTTGTGGTAATTTTTTTTACGCAGGATTTTTGTCTTTGTTTCTTTTACGTACCAACAATTTTTTCATGTGTACGATTTGGTTTTGCTTACATACATTTTATTTTATTTTTTTTTGTACGTTAATAATTATGAATATGACGATATGATTTTTTGTGCATTTGTGATTCTAGAAGATCTACAATACAATCATTGTACGAGACAATTAATTTACGAATTTTCAAGATTTCTAATTAAGTCATGTAATGGTAGCAAAATGTAAAAAAGTAATAGCCAACCTTCAACGACATGTATGCAAATAACTTGTATATAATAATTTTATGATTTTTTGGATTTCAATATTTACTTCTTTTATAATATAAATTTAAGAGTAGTTACGATAGAATATCTACGACCTTAATTACATTTTTGTAAATTTTGTCTGGCTTGTTTTATTCTGTAATATAAATAAATTTACGTGAGTTAGCCTGTTGCATTATTTGAATTATATTGTTAAAGTAAGTTACAATATATGAATTTACGACTCTTTGACATTTAGATGTTTTGGAAGATTAATCTGGGGGTTTCTGTATTATTTTTTTGATTCTCATACTATTGATTGGCAAGTAGTTTTTGTACTTTGAAGTGCAGTTTTTTGCCTTTTATACACATGATCGCAGAGTTTTTGATAACTTGTGTGTGTTTATCTTGACACACATTTGGATTTTGAGCTGTTAGCTGGGTAGCGTTAACCACTACCACGTAGAAGTGTAGGTCAGAATTATTCTTTCATAACATTCAATTCAAGACCATATTGAATTTTCTAAACTTGTTTAATTAAATGGAAAAAAGTTATTAAACGTTTAAGGAATATGATTACTAATATTGTAGATTATGTTGCTTTTGTTTTTTTTACAATTTTAAAGTTAGACGTCTTTCAGGATCTCGTGAACTGTGGCGCTGTAGTCTGTATATGTCAAAATATTGTTATTATCCGTCTTACAAACTTTCGCCGGTATATTTTTTCTAATCTATCTTTGCTTTTATCGTTGTATTTGTTGTTAATAAGTCTTTAGACATTATTATAAGTAAATTAATTTTTATTTAATAAATAAATATATATTTATTTTTAATTTTTATTAATGTGAGTGCTTTTTAAATAAACTAACGTTTTTGGAATTCAGATAGACTTGTCAAATTTTTGACTTTTAGTATATTAATTCCGATTCTCGACTCAAGGTCACAGTTCACGACATAATGAAATGTCTCTACATGATTTTGAAACAGACACGTCACTTTACCTTACTTAATTTTTATAAAGTAGCAAAAACAGATCTTAGCTCAAATCTTTTTTTGCTAATACATTTATTGTTTGCACAACTTTAATAAACTATTCTACTTGAATATAATAAATGATTCACAAATTATTATCAGAAAGCGTGCGTTTGCATTAAAACAAATCTTTTAATTTTTCAAATATTAATTAATCTCAACACGCTGAAATGTTGTTAATAATTTTTTTACACAAAACTTTGAAAACTTTTACACCAAGTCTAATTTAATTTTCTTTAGTGAATTTTAAATATTCATCCACCTAAACTTAAGCGTTGACAAAATCAAATTTATTTTGTTCTTAAAACTTCTCGTAATTAAACAAAAAAAAGTTTGCATTTGAAAAATCTAATAAAACTCGACTAATAACTTAATTTTACTACACAACTTTTGTCTAAAATAAGACAGGTATTCGAAAAGCTTTAAAGAACGTATGCCACCAACTCATATCAATACACATCACGTCAGTATTGATCACTATGCTGACCACGGTTGAAATGGAATCTTGAGTTCTTGTGATAAATAAGTAAGTACCACCTGGCGTTTCTAAAATTCGCTCTAATCTGTAATGTAGAAAACAAAACTTTTCAAATAAATTTTACCTTGTTCTAACTTACCACATAAAAGATAAATTGACTATTAGTGGATTTTTAAAACTTTACAATTAAAAAAAAAGACAAAGAATGATTTAAAAAGATATTTAAAGCTAAGTGAAAGAATTCAATAACGAGTTTTCTACAAATTAATTTTGAGTTTTTTTATACCAAACACGAGAACACGAATTACACCAATTTCAAACCTAAGAATTTTAATTTTAAGACTAGAATGAAATAAAGTTTGAATGTTTCAGTAAATCGAAGTAAACCAAAGTTTTGTCGTTTCACTTGCCAAAAATAGATTGTAATTTATTCATAAAATGTAGTTTTGTTCTGTTTCAATTACCATCCTAACAATTACTTTTCGAATATTCTGTGTTTATTCAAATTTGTATACACATTACTGTTAATGTAAATTACTACTAAATTAACATTTTCGCATTGTATTCTTAGATTTTTTTACATAAAATTTAGTTTGTCTTGAAATAAATAACAACTTGAAGGGTAAATATACTTACAACTGTATATTTTAATTTGATAAATTAGAGTTTATGTAAGTAGCAGTAAAATTAAAGGTTTGACTTAGTTTTGAATTTCAATGTAAAAAAATTACGATACAGTGTAAGTCTGTAACTGAAAAAAATTTTGTAAATTAAACAATTTTAAAGACAGCTTATTCCAGGATCTGAAGATGTCCACTGCGACGTGTAAGAATAACTCAACTTGTGTCATAACGACAACACGGGAATTATCCAAAATGGAAAATTGTAGTGCCATTCTTTTTTCAAAAAATTGTTTGGACATGCTGATTGGCATTTTTAACTGCGGTTTTTTTTATAGAAGTAAAAACTATAGTGTGTCTTAAACTAGAAACATGACCTCGTCATATTTTTTTTAAAAGGCAACTCCAATTTTTTTATGACAATTTTTGAAGAACAAATCAAGTTACACATACTAACTTATTGCGGTATATAGACAACCCAAATATTGGTTAATAAATGTCAAACAAATCATTCTTTAAGAGATCCATAGATCTATGAAATGCCTACAATGTACAAGTTTAACGTTACAGCAAGTAATGGGAGTACTTGTAACGTCCCGTTAGAGAACGTACCGTTAGAGTTCAGTACATTAAAATTCAATTTTACATTCGTTTATTTTTGGCAACTAATATTGCACGTAAATTTATTCAGTTTGGCAACGTCGCGTTGTTTCAAATCTACCTGAGTTGTAGCTTAAACTTGCACTTCCGTTTGAACAATCTTGCGTAGTTCACGTGAGTGATGCGAAGAAGACAAATTTTCTTGATTATGGCGTAAAAACCCATGTAATTTAATTTTTATTCATTCCATCTAATTGTTGGTTAGTTTACCTTTATTTTGATATGATTTTTCTATCGAATTCAACATTTTTAGTAATTTCAAAAAGTTACGCAATAGTTAGACAAAGGAATTTGTTTTGAAGCCGTTGCTACGCAGCGTGAGTACATCATGTCATTCAAAAAACCATTCTAATTATTTATATTTAGGGTCTTTTCGTTTGCTGGTCTTTTCCTTTTTTACTGGATCTTTTCTTTTGGTTTTGTCGTGTTTAATTAATGGATTATCAGTTATTGAAGTTTATTATGCATTGGTTTTATTCCTGTTGTTGAAGAATTTTATCACGTTAACCAAGATGTGCTAAAAATAGAAGATATCCGATGTCATATTAATTATGGTGAGTCAACTGCTTTTTATTCATCACCGATTTAAAGGTGATTGGCGCCCAAATATTGTTTTAATCCATATTTTGTTTTATTCAAATACTGTTTTATTCTAAATATTGTTTAGATTCAAATAATGTTCATTTTTCTTTAATGTAAATAGTGTATTATGTTATAGTTTGTAAATAAAAGAAATTCACGTCTTTGTATTTATTTTCATTCAAGCTCACACCAGAGGTCTGTGTCTCCGATTGCTGCCGTGGTTATATAATTTTATTTTATTAACTGTATTTTACATTTTTTATTATACGTTCTTTATTCGGAATAATTTTTTATTACATACTACCAGAACCGAGAATAACACCATCGTCAACAGTTTTTACACATGAGTAGATTACACAAGAACTATACAAACTCGAACTTCTAGTTGAAGAACTCGTATAAATGAAACGTAATTTTTGTATGTTTAACCACAAAAACAGTGCACTTAGAAGATGTGAGTAAATGCATTTTTTCCTATTTTTAGAAGAATCACAGCAAAAAAAGAAAGAAAAAATAGAACATAATTTCTATAAATTAATAAAGCATTACTAAAAGAGATAAAGAACGTGTTAGAAAATGATTTAATGCAACAAAAATTGGTAACAGTTGGGATCCATTGGCATTTTAATTTTCCGACAGCTCTTCCTATTGGAGGGCTCTGGGAGGCAGCTGTAAAATCGACAAATTACTATATAAAACAAATTATTAGGACCACGACGCTAATATACAAATAGTTGTCTACACTATTATGTCAAACAGAAGTATTACTAAAGTCATCCATACTCAAAGTGTTTTAATTTTTAATTTATTATATAAACACATTTCGACATTTTTAAATGTCATCATTAGTATTATTACAAATTAGTATAAATTATTAAAAACATAGCTAACACATCAAATTATAAAAGAGCATACCAAGTAATAAAAATTAAACGAACAAATGTCAAAAATAACAAATTGAAACTATTGTGGTTTCTATACGATCAACGTGAGTTTAGTTGGTTGTAATGCAAAGAAGTGCGCCGTATCGTTCAATCCATTGTGCTGTAAATTGTCTAGCTACTGTTTGAGCGGTGGTGTCGGCAATTGGAATGGCTTCTGGTCATCTTCTAAACTTGTCAACACCGTGAGTAGATAAGTGAAACCGTTTGATGGTAGTAAAGATCTCACGATGTCCAAATGGACATGTTCAAACCGTTCGGTGGGAAGTTGAAGCCTGTAACGCACTTGATACGTGTCGAAACACCTTTCAACGGTGATATTTTATACATTGACGGCACCATGTTTTGCAGTCTTCCTGAAGACCTGTTCACACAAAGCGATCAGCGATTAAGCGTGCAGTTGTTTTTGCACTCGAATGCGATAATCCGTGAAAACTCTTAAAAACGCGTTTTCGTAAATTTTGCGATACAAATGGGTTAACTGAACCTGTTAAAGTGTCGCAAAAAACATGCAAATTCAAATTATCAAAAAATATTTTTTGTAAGCTAAGGGAGCTGAGAAACGATTATAGGTTTTTGGTCAATAGCATCCAATCTTGATAATGCGTCAATTACCTCACTTTTTAAAGGTAAAACTAAAGGTCAAGCTATTTCGTGGTCCAGTGAAGCTGAAAGGGCTTTCCAGAAAATTAAACTTCGTATCACATCAGCTCCGGTTCTCGCTTCTCCAGATTTTAGTCGCGAATTTTTCATTCAAACTGTTGCTAGTGATGTAGCATTAGGTGCTGTCTTGTTTCAACGTTTGGATGATGATCTCAAACATCCTGTCCCTTTTGCAAGTCGTACGTTGCCGAACGAAAGTATTCCACTACAAAGCAAAAATTACTTGGTGTCATTTTTGGGATCGAACATTTTCGTGGTTACGTGAAGGTACTCAGTTCAATGTTATTACAGATTGTGCGGCCTTGAAATGGTTACATAATTTAAGAGAACCAACCGGTCGTTTATCTAGGTGAAGGTTTATCTCAGTTTACGTTTAATGTCTTACATCGGCTAGGAAAACATGCATTATCTCGTGCTGTATCTTCTATAGATTTATCTACATTCACTCCTGATAAATGGTATCGAGACATGATTAATAACATTTCAGCAAACCCCGATCAATATCTATTCTTTAAGGTCGACGATCAGTTTCTGTATAAGTATCTCCCTTCTATGTTGCCTTTAGAATCAAACCTTCCCGAGTGGAAATTAGTTATTCCTTTCCCAAATCGCGCTGAAATACTCCAACCGTGTCATGACGATCCCACGTCTTCCCATTTAGGTGATTCTAAAACTATGGCTAAAATAACCGATTTGTATTATTGGCCTAAGTTAAAAGTTTCGGTTAGTAAATATGTCAAAGGTTGCAAAGTCTGTGCAACTCACAAGAGCGAAAATACGTTACGCCTTGGTGTCATGGGTAAAGAAAAAGATATAAGTTTTCCCTTTCAGATAGTCAATATTGATTTGATGGGCCCCTTCCCAGAAGTAAAAAAAGAAATAGGTTTCTGTTTGTAATAACTGATTGGTTTACAAAATTCGTTATGGTTCAGCCATTTCGAATAGCTACCACCAAGTCAATTATCAAGTTTTTGCGAGAACAAGTTTTCTCAATCTTTGGTGTCCTTCAACTGGTTATGTTTCACAACGGATCCCAATTTGTTTCCAAAAAATTAAATAATTTCCTAACTGATATAAAAGTTCAAAAAATTTGGTTAAATGCTTAGTACCACCCCCAAGTGAATGCCACAGAAAGAGTCAATCCGATGTTAGGCACAGCTATATCTTCCTACATTAAAGATAACCATAGCGATTGAGATAGTCATGTATTTGAGATAGCTCAAGCTATCAGATCGGCTCGACATGAGGTTACCCAAGTATTATCTTCTTTTTAGTGTTTGATAGACACGTGCTAGTCTCTGGTGACTTTTATGGTCCGGTCCCGTCTACTGATAATGTAGAAATCGCCAATAGGTTATTATGGTCTAAGGAACTTTCACATCTTCCTAAACTATATGCAGATGTAAAGAAGCGATTTTACAAAGCTTATGAGACTAATTCAAAGCAATACAATTTACGTAAGCGTCATGTAATATTTTCAGCGGGTGATGTAGTTTGGAAGCGAATTTTTACTCTGTCAGATGCTTTCAAAAACTATTCAAAGAAACTTGTTTCAAAATTTGTTCCGTGCAAAGCTACGAAAGTTATCTCTTCTTTGGTGTATCAGCTGCGAGATTTTGATGGTAACGATAGTAAACGCTTCCACGTCAAAGACCTCAAAGAATATAATTGTGGCTTTTCTGACGATGACTAAACAACTTGACTTAGCTGTATAGGGCCGGTTTAAGAATTGTTCTATGGTAGAAATCGACTACCTTTCGTACAAGGCGAATAATCAAATGTACACTGGTGTGAGCTAGGTGCTTCCTCCTTGTGTTACTATAGTGGGTCGTGACGATCTCATCACGTTGACGTACTCTTTTCTAGGATACACAAACCTTGTATCTTGGTTTACCTATACATTTGAGACTCTTGGAGCTTTGTTACTTTACGTTACGTCTACGTCCCCTTTTTGGTACAGACTGTTTGAGTGTTTCTTCGTTTGATTACGGTTGAGCTTTGCTGCGTTATAGTACGTATCTCTGAGTTGAGGTTTTTCTTATATTTTCCTTTTTTTTTAAGTTGTGGGCATGTGTAACGTGTTAATATTATGCACGTTTCCATTATTTCTAATTATACTGTAACCTGCGTTGGAATTTAGTCGTAATTCTTTTGTAAAAGACCCCGTATTCAGATTTATTTGGCTGAATTTTCTTTTATTTTAGCGATTGATTAGTTTTGTGTAAGCATCGAAAACGTTTTACTAGTTATTTTATTACGTATAATTTAAGTTGATTTGTATTTCATAGTTATTTCACAATTATTATTTGTTTTTTTTTTAACGCATAAAGTTTCGTGGTCTTGATTTTGGTTTAGTGTTTTTACTTTTGGTTATCTCAGTAGAATAACAACTCTATCTAATTTACGATTTCCTTTTTGGAATGTAACTCGATCAATTTTCTTGGTAGTTCATTTACGAGCGCGATTTGGACCATTTGATAATTTAACAGAGTAAGCATTTTCAGTGGGAAGATTCTCTTTCTTTCGTGTGCGTACATGACATGACGCACGTGGTAAAAATATTTTTCATCTTTGTTAATTTACTTTGTTTAGTGTTCCATCTTTTAGAAAAATTTTACGGCGCAAGTTTGTTGAATTAAGTGGGATTACGAGGTGTTATAAGGAGTAAAATTTTGATTTTGAGGAGATTATTCGGTAGCAATTAAAATATACCGGGTACCGTGATGTAGTCAAGGGTTTGGGGAAGTTAAACAAATGGTACCGTGAAAGTTAAGTGGTGTGATGGGAAATATTGGTTTTCCAAATTCGTAATTTACGGTTTAATGAACTTCATGGTATCCATAATTAAGCTCACGTTTTGAGTTGGATTTGTTTTTTTTTGATTTGTTGTGCTAACAATCCAGTCTTCGCTTTTGTGCGGATTTCAATTCAGTATTAAAATAAATCTTCCGCCGTCATTCCATTGTTTGGGGGTCCCACCGAACCTTCGAGCGACTACAGAACACCTAGACCGTCCCGGGGTCGATCTAAACCCGAAAGCTTCTGGAACCGCTGTGCCCAGCAGTTTACCTGGAGTATACAATTGAGTCAAGGTATTTATTGAATTTGATATTATCGCGAAGTGAACCGCGATTAATATGATTTAAAAGCTTTGAATATGAGCCGACTTATTTACGGCGAAGTTAACATATTTCAAAAAACACTTGAAGGTGTTAAGTTTGCGTGAATGTCGCTTTGCATGAGCTGAGTTCGAAAACAAAGTTTCGGACGTTTATTTTATGTCGTTTGTATTTTTTTTTGGTTTTGTTAAATTTACGGATTAAGTTATGCGGACAAGGCCTTGAATTTTATTTTTATTTGTTTTATAACAAGTTAACGCTTTATTTTTTTTTAAATATTAATTTTTATAATCGGTTTGTGAATTTTTTTTGTCTTGTTTATTATTACTTCATTAATTATTTTTATTCAAGTCTGTTTGATTTCAATGTGTTTATTATTTTATTAATTCAATAAATGTTAAATTGTTAAACTGTAAAGAGCTTTTACTGATTCAGCCGCCGCGAACGTAAATTTTTAAGTACATTTCAGAGTCTAGCAAGTTACAACTCGAGGTAAGTCTAGGGGTTGTAACCAACCAGGTGAGCTTCTGGGTTATCAGGGGTCCAGAAGCTATTATCATCGTGTCCTTGATTGGCGCCCTAACCGATTTTGAGTTTTTAACCATTTTATTTCGATTGTATTGTCAATCTCGTTTCCAAGTTATCACGAAATTTTAAAATATAACCTACCCCGTCTCCACTGAGCAGCGGCACAACATCGTTTATGTTACCTCATTTCAGGCAGTGACATTGTTCCAACTTTTGCATGTAACAATACAATTTAAGCGTTATATTTTGAATTCAAATTTTACGTGCTTATCGTACTTTTGTTTTCTTCCAACTCTCGCGTTTAGATCATTTCTCTATTGTGCATTCACGCGATTCCGTTGGAATCTGGTTTGTTAATTTTCCATTTTTATTAATATAATACTAGAATTTAGTATCTAAACACTGGTTCGGGGTTTGGTTTTGTGATTGAGATGGCGTTGATTGGTTACATAGGTTTCGAGAAAAAAAAATAAGGACATTACTGAATTTTTTTTATTGATGCGGGGCGAGGTGACATTTTTTTGATGCAGATGGAAAAAAGAGATGAAGAGTTTCCATTAATATTCTTGTATGGCGTTGCTTTTTTGAGTGGCGGTTTGTTAGCTAACACCTGAATGTTAAACCTTTTTACTTGGCTTACGTGTGAGTATCTTAAGTTTATTATCGGTGGGATTTACCTAATTCATTAACAACCGTGTCATCGATCCATCAGTTTATTTTTGCTTAAGACGTGCCATTTAATGTAGTGCTTTTTTTGTACCTTAAATTGGTTTTGTTGTGAGTTGAACTTGTTGTTTTGGTTGCATTGCGTTTACGAACTTAAACATAAGTTATTTGTCGCTGGCGACATATTTATTGTTCGGTATCGTTCATTTACTGTACATGACAGGTAAGCAACAAAAACAAGTATTCCCCAAAAGGTTCCTACGACCTTTATAGCTCTTAGCTTATATTTGTCCTTAGCCGAAGCATTTATAGGGTTATTATCTGCACCCGAATTTTAAACCCTTTACAAAATGCGAAAATTGGCAGTTTATGATGGTTATAATTATGATGAGCATTTAGCACTACGTCGATGCAATCATGAGGTAGTTTACAACTAGATGAATTGATTGTGTATCCTAAAAATTGAAATTCGGATTAATCCTAAACACATTTTCCTGAGTTTATTACAAACCCAAAATCCTGGAATCTTTGAAATAATAGTCTCAATTGCGTTAGATTTTGAGTTTCTGATTCTGATGCGACTAATATATCGTCGATAAGAAAACTCTAATTCTCTGAGGGCTTCATCAATAAAACGCTAAAATGTTTGAGCTGCGGTTTTTACCCAACACTCATAAATTGGAATTCGTACAATTCAAAAGGTATAGTTCTGGCAGTTTTTGGTACGTCTGATAAATTAATTGGTATTTGATGAAAACCTTTGACAAGATCAATCGTCGAAAAAAATTTTTTGCAATATAAAGCTTGCGAAAAGTTCTCGATGTGCGAAATTGGGTACTTATCGGCAATTGCACCAGCGTTTGGTGCACGATGACCGCCAGTCGGTATTAGTTTTCGGAACTAAGTAAAGAGGCAATGACCACGCGCTATTTCAAGGTTTATTATACCTAACAGTAACAGATGCTGAAATTCATTCTTAGCGATGGCAAGGCGTTCTGGAACTATCCTCCAAGGCCGAGAAGTAACGGGTTAACCTGGCGTTGTTTTAATTTGATGGACTATGATTAAGGATGGAAATTCTGTAATCAGATGGTGGAATGGCGAATCTCCTCAAATTGTTTTAATTATTCCATCTGATTGCGTGGTCACTCCTCTTGTTGTGAGTTTTGTTGTTGAATCAATCAATAAAAAGTTCTTAGTGTTTATAAGCAAACCAAAATACTTTCAAAAATCGATTCTTATAATAAGTTTATCGACGCCCGCAATAACGAATTGCTATCTATGTTCAGGACGTAATCCTATACTTAAATGTAATGTAATTAATCCGAATGTAAAAATTGCTACATACAAATTATAACTAGTTTTAGAAGCGGGTAACTTAATTAGTCTCCGCAAAAAAAAACACGTAGTGTAGCACCAGTGTCAATTAAAAACTGCGTTTTTGAAATATCCGTAACAAAGAGGCGACCGTATCAATTTGTGCCTGCAGCGTTGGTCGCGTTCACTGCAGTGTTTGTTCGTTTTTTGGTATATAATTGCATGGTACTTAGTTGCGCGTGCTCCGAACCGGAAGTGGTACCAACATTTATCAAGCGTCCGGCGACGCTAAATAGAATGGTTACTGGAATGACCGCGCGATTGCGATCTACCATCTTCTTTAAGATCACTTATAGTTTTTGTTAATTGGTTTATTCGACGTATCAAATTGTTTTTATCCGCGCGAATGAAATCGTTATTGTCAAAAAAAACTGTAGGTTGTATTACCTTAGCGGCAGCGCTGGTAGAGGGGCGCGCAACGGCAGCGGCGTGAACAACTTGACCGGTTACTTCTCTGATGTTGTCAGCTATGTCGGGTAATTTCTAAAAAGATTGGTCCGTTTGCGTACTTAATAATGCAAAAATTGTTGCAAATAACCGGTTGATCCAGATTGTTCTCATTAAAGTATTTGGAACGGATTTACCTGCCAGGTTTTGCAAATGGCGAAAAAATTGGGATGGTGTACGATTGCCTATTTTTTTATGCTCTAGTAGTAGTTTGATTCTTGCGTTTTCGAAGTGCACAATCGTTTTATTAATTCCGTCTTTACTTTTTTGTATTTTTTTTTCGAGTGGAGGATTTTATATGATATCTTTTATTTTACTAATATATTGATCTCCTAACGAAGATACCGCCGTACGAAATTTAGTTAAATTGCTTTTTATTCCCTTAACTTGAAACTGATCTTCGAGTTGTATAAACCAAATGTGCGGCTTTCCGGGCCAAAATGGTGGAATGTTGGTGTCTATTAGCTCAATCCGTTGGTAATCCTGCATTTCCGTTGTTTGGGTAAGGGGGAAGCTGATGGTTCCCCCATATTTAATTTCACAGCACGTGTCCGGTACAAAACAAACACCTTATCTGTTACGATACATAATTTTCTTGTTAGCGTCTGCAAGTTTACTCGTTGGGGTCACCAATGTGGTTGCTATGCGATCAACGTCAATTTAGTTTTCACGACTAATTTAGTTTACGAACTTAACTCAATAATCATGAAAACATTTCTACGTTTTTAATGAACAACTTATTTACACATCACAGTATATTACACAATTGCAACATTGTACAATCCAACTTTTGTCAACAGAAGTTAAAAGTTCGACGCTACCGCTAACAGCTTTTCTTGTGCTTACGTAATTACTTCTAGCCACCAAACTCAGCTTGGTCACAATAGAAAGTCAACAATCAAAGGGCGCCAGGAAGGATTAAAGCTTAATGGACTTCTGGTCTTTGCCAACCACAAGCCCGCTCCTGAAGGATACACTCTAAATGGACTTACATTAATAGAGTGTATCTCACAAAAATCTGAAATGAACTTAAATTTTACATAACGCGAAGACCGACGGAGTTAAAAGCTTTTTTACAATAACTATTTAACATTTATTTAAACAAAAATTAATCAAAACAAGAAAATAGAACAAACAAATAAAACAATTTAAATTACAGCATAATAATAAAAAAAAATTAAGTAATTAAAGTTAAAAATTAAAGTAAATTAGATAATAGTAAAAAAAAATTTCCGGTTAACGTCAAACATAAATTTTTAACACAACAAAATTTTGTCACATGGTTTTGACAAATACGGACAATAATCATCTATGAATTATATTATCGATAAAATTGTTAATTCGCAACACTCATTTTTTTTAAACCAAAGCTTTTAAGACACATAAACGCGTAAATAAAATTCACAAACTTTAAATAATCGGTACAAAATAGATACCTAAAGTTGTTGTCGTCACATCCAGAAAAAAACTTGTGGTTGATCTTGGGTTGCCAGATGTAATCGGGACAAAACGTTGCAGGGTTCTCCAAAAAAAAAACTATGTACCGTCGGAAGGTTTTCCATGAGCCGCCACCAAGGCAAAAATTGGATTGTGAAACATAAACTTACGCCCAAATCCACGATACGTTAATACGAAACCAAACCGGTATCCAGTGAAACTCAATAACCCACAAAACCAAATAGGTTCCATAATAATGCTTTTAGAAGCATAGAGGCAGTATTGATATTACTGAAAGCCTTCCTGTAGCAGTAGAATGGTTTATGTTTAGAGATAGGTTTTGACACTCCAGTAGAATGCTGTACAGTTAGTGCTTATAGAGTTCTATTAGACGTTGTACAAAAGCAGGCCAAAGGTAGTAGAAGTTTTCACGTTCCATTATAATGCTTTAAAATAGTGCCAATGTAGTACTTTCCTATGTTGTAGAATAGCATGACAAAGTTAACGACTAAAAGGTAATTGATTTGCATGCTTTTACAGAGTTTTAATAGCATACCATAAGAAACACAAAAAGCATGAAATGATTAGTTTTAAGTCATTTTTTATTAAGAAATTTGTACAGTATCTTTGTCTAAACTATAATAATTTTTAATCAATGGTTTGCGAATTTGTAGTTTGCTGCATCATCCTAATTATTTCATTTTTTAATCTCGCTTTGCCATGACGTAGCCATTGGAACACCTTCTCATTAATAACATCTATAGGAACTCCTTTGAATCAACTTTGGGTTAACTCTATAACAAAATTATGCGATTAATTATTTTTTATTATCTATTACCAATCGCATGCATTTTCACTAGATTCATATCAAAAATATGTTTCTTTTTATGAATAAAATAAATTTTTTATTACAATGCTTTTTAAATTTAAGTCCGCAGGTTGGCCACCCCTGTTCTAAGAAAATAACTGGATGCCAAGTAAAAAATAAACAATAACAATAAAGCGCTAAAACGTGGATAAGCTGATCGTACAAAAATAGATATGTTGTCAATTGTTTCTTTTTGTACTTACTTTTACTTAAATCAGCAGAACTTCTAATAGCTTTTTCTTCTTTAATTCAGCACAAAAAAGAACACATTTACAAATATAGACTAAGCCCGAAGTCGTCTTCCTTTCGTAAACGTAAAACTGCATATACCCGTAACCGTATAAGTACTTACTTAGAAGCGTTTCTGGTGAATCAAACTCGGTAGTCGGTACATATCTCGTCACAATTCTCAGAAATCAACAATCTTATTTACATTCAGTATCAAACGCGAATGCATAGGTTTTTTCTTGCATACATATCTTTATCAACAAAATTTAGATGTGGGCGTTTAATCTCTACAGGAAGTTATTTTTGTTTAGGTATTACAATTTAGCAACTTGTACAAACGGTTTTTTCTGATATTAAAAATTATATTTCTTTATCTCAAATAAAGAACGATTAAACCGATTTTAGAGGTACTAAAACACTAAAAGAATGTTATCATGTTAGTCGTAATACTTGAATTTCAATACATTGTCAAGGCTGCTATAAACACTTTATTTTTTATATCAATATAGAAGGCCTATAGGACTGATTTTAAAGGAATCTTTTAGGGTACTTTATTCTCCTTCTATATGCATAGTTATAGAATCAATATGGGAACGCCATTAGAATGCTACATTTCTAATACTTTAGTGATTCCAATCAACTGCCATTTTAAGGCTGCTATAAGCACTTCTTTCTTAAATTAAATATAGTATTCCTATAGAAGTGTTTTTAAAAGAATCTTTTAGAGTACTTTATTCTTCTTATATAGGCATTCTTATAGAATACGTTTTAAATTAAGTGTGTTATTAGAAGTCCATACACAAACTACTATTGGAATGCTTTAGAAATGAATATTTGGGAATGCTTATCGAACCTACATGGAACTTATGGTTTTGTGGGAAGCCGTAATTGTGTTACGAAATAGGAAAGTTTTTCCACTTGAACAAATTATTTACTGTACCATTGTTAAAGACTTCCTCGGTAATTCTTTATCTAAAGCGGGCGAGTTTACCACCCTAAAACCAAGTAACTAACTATCTTTCTTTTAGGTATTTTGACGAAGGTCAACCAACAACTTCCTTCTATTACCAAAATCACATGTATATATTAACTTATTCGACTAACATTTCCACAATGGTTGTGTTCGAAACTTGCAAAAAAAATGCAAACAGATTAAATAACGTCACAAAAGTAGTGTTAGGTCTTGGTGTTTGTTTTTGCGTAAACTGCCAAATTGACAAAAATATTTAATCATATAATCACGATCGTAAAATTTATTTAATGAGACTTGAATCATAACAGCCTAATAAATTAAAAATATAATTTCATTTCCACGTAATTTGATCGAACTCACACAAAGAAAATACGTACAACTTTACTGAAACTATATTTCAAACAAAGAACATTTAAACAAACTTAAAATAAGCAAATTACTATAATATCTATGATTAAAATTATATTTCGGAAGGGAAACATAAATTACTACTGGAATTTTTATCGAAGAAAGGAAATGTCAAGTCAACACAGATTACGGATGATTCAACAGCGTACTAATTTTGAAATAATTTAATACAAATTTTTATCCACAACTTTGAATTATAAAGTTGACTTTAACCCTAGAATGCATAAGGTGAGCCTCTGGGACTCACTGCTCTTTAAAAATTAGTGTTATAAGAAAACGGCATTAGATAAATTAATTTCGCTTTAGGAATGCCTAACTTAAACATTTCTATATGATCTCGTATGTACTAATAGTAAATGAAATGTACACATTCTTTTTTATAAATATATTTTCTTCACTACCACATCTATACATAAGGTGAATCTCTTAGACACACACGTATTATTGCAGTCTTTTTTACTACAATGCAAGTAGCAACGTTGCATGCGCATAACACAAATGTGTATAATGTTGTCAATTTATGGAAAAATACCTGTGAGTACTCGCACGTGGTTTTAGTTATTGAATTTCTTTTTCGAATAAAATTGAAAACACATTCTCACTGCCTATCTGGTTTACGGAGTTTGTTCTTGTTATTTGCCAGGTAAGTTTATTCTTTATTACTATGTTATTATTTTTTATACCTAAGATAAAAAATCGAACTGTAGGTATTTGTCAGGATTGAGCAGATAATATCTATATATAATAAATGCGGGTGAAAAAATCAATTCATTTCTTCTGTTTTTTCTCTTTTAGTGCGTTGTTGTAATATGGTATCAGGTTCCAGAAAAAAATCAGTTAAGTTCTCTGATCCTGATTTTGCGCAAACAGTTATGGAGTGGTATAATAAGCATGAATCAGAGGTTTCTAGTTCCGAACACGACTCAGAAGACAATGAGGATTTCATTCCTGAGGAACTGGATACTGAACTTAGCTCGTCTGATAGTAAAGACGAAATTTCTGAACTATATTTATTGCCAATCAACGAAGATGTTCAACATGAAACAGTAATGGTTGAAAAAAATGGTTTCAAATAGTAATCTAATGCATCAATTCACACAACATTGTGGGTTTTACTTTAGGTCCAAGACAACGGAATCACATTTTTTCAATAATCTATTTTTGGAATGCATTTGTAACTCAAATTATGGTTCAAGAAATAGTTATTTATATATCTAACAGAGAAGCAAAGCGTCAATGCACTGCAAACGGTAAAACATGATTGGACACTGACACAATGGAGGTAAATGCGTGTTTTGGTTTGTTATTGTTGGCTGGCGTTGAGAAGCGGTGGGATACTCCAATACGAGAACTATTCTTGAATAAATGTTCCAATACCATGTATAAAGCAACAATGTCGGTGAATAGGTTTAAAAATTTACGGCGGCTTATTAGATATGACGACAAAAGAACTCGCAGAGCACGTTTAGAAACAGATACGGTTGGACCAGTGAGATATATCTGGGAAGTTTTTCTGGCACAGTGTAGAAAATCTTTGATCCCCAAGGTAAATGTGACAATTGATGAACAGTTACTAGGATTTCGGGGACGGTGTGAATTTATTCAATATATGCCACGTAAGCTTGCAAAATCCGCCATTAAATTTTTTTGGATGTGTGAAAGTGAAACTGGGTATGTTATTGATGGATTAATTTATATTGGCAAACAACCTGATGAAGAAACACAAAAGATTTTAGGAAAAACTATAGTATCAACACTTCTGTCAAAAATACGTCTCGCAATTTGACATGTGATAATTTTTTCACCAGTGTAGAGTTGTTTCAAGACCAGCTCAAAATAGGATTAACAGCCGTGGGCACAATTCGTCAAAACAAAAGAGAAATTCCTCCAAAATTCAAGGCATCTAACCATCGATGAGTTCATTCTACAATGCTTGGATTTAATGATAACCTAAGTTTAGTAAGTTATGTTCCATCACGACGGTATGATAAATAAAAATTCTGCAAAGAAAAAGCCTGAAATTATAGAATTCTATAATAAAACTAAAGGAGGTGTGGATTACATGGACCAAATGATAGGAAATTATACATGCAAACGACAAACAAGACGGTGGCTCTTTGCAGTATTTTCTAACATTCTGGACATTGCTGCCTTAAATGCATTTTTTATATATCCAAGAACATCCACAATTTGAAAATGGGAAAAGTCATCGAAGAAGGCTTTTTTTGAATCAGTTATGTAAGAAATTAGTGACACCAAATATGGAAAAACGTTTACACAACCTATAATTACGCAAAGATACACTAGAATGCATGAATATTTTTATTCAAAAAACTGCAGAAGTCGAAATTACCACCCGCAAAAAAAAAACGATGTTGTTACGTATGTCCTTCTAAATTAGGCAGAATGAGTAAAATAATTTGTAGCCAGTGTAAGAAAAATATATGTAAGGAGCACAGTCTTATGTAATGTATTAATTTATTGTAAGTAAATATAAATAATTACTTTTTCTTTAAACTATTAAACACATTATTTTTTCTGTTATGAGCCTCAAAGACTCACCTTATGTATAAATGTAAAAAAAATAGTTCATGCATCCTAGGGTTAAAAACGTAAAATAACTTTTTTAAATCCATCTGAACCCCATAAAACAAATCCAAAATACATGTAATGAACAACGTCAATTCAAACACCGGGTCTTTCACGAAAATAATCAAACAACTTTAAACGACCGTTACAAATAATGTCACTTTTACTTTTCAAAAACATAATTTGTTGAGCTTGGATCTTAAATATATTCTTCCAATTAATATTACTAAAAAGCATGTTGAAGTTCTAGCAGTTAGTTTAGAAAATATTAGTAAATCTTTAAATTTGCTTGACAGTGACAGAATTAAGTATGAAATTCATAATAAATTAAAGAACATTTTAAATAAAGGTAAATTTAAACCTATTTTCAATTCGATTTCTAAAACAATTTAATAAAATAAACTAAATTAAATTAAATTATTTCCAAAGATAATAAAGGTAGTTGTACTGTTGTTTTTTCTCGTTCAGATTATGTTAATAAACCTAATTATTTTCAATGGTACGGTTTCTTTATCCTCCTTATTTAAACTTTAAGTAACACTATTAAAATATTCTGACAAGGAGGGGCATAAAAAAAACTACTCAGTTTTTCTTTGAGGCGACGTTTCGTACACTAAATGTGCACTTCATCGGGCCACTGCAATTTATTAGTGTAAGTACAAACAACTATCTAATTTAATAAGTTAGTAGTAACTAAATTACAGATGTAAACAGAAAAAAACAATAAACGTAAGAACTTTCTAATTATTTTCTTAATGCAGGTGGCTTAAACTGCTTTCTAAAAATCTAATCTCTGCTTTTTGTTCTTCTTTTATATCTTGTCTTTAGTCTTGTAAATTAAGTTTTAATTCTCATTTCAAGCTTGTGAATCCTTCTATACTCTTTCTTTATGATTTTCCAAAAATTTATGTCTTCAATCCTAATACATCCTGTTGTGTCCTTTTATAATTCTCCTCTAGCTAAACTTGCTCCCTGGCTTAATAACGTAATTAATACTTATTCTAACTTTACTAATAAATATGCTATTCTTAATTCTTCTGATTTTGCTTCTAAGATTAAAAACATTCCCTTTCTTTCTTCATCTTATCGTTTGATGTCAATCTTTTTCCTTCTATCGCTCTCGAAGAATATGTATCTCTCATTCGTAATCTACTTTTTCTTAACGGTTCTTTAAACACTCTCTTCCTTCAAAATGTGTTTAAACAATTTAATATTTCTATTTCTTTTTCTAAAAATAATAATTTAAATTTTTATATTGCTAATAATAAATGTCTTATTTCTGCTTTCGATAAATCTGGTGTTTACAAAATTGCTTGTTCTTCTTGTAATTCTTCTTGTGTCGGTCAAACTGAAGGAAAGTTCAAAATTAGATTAAAAAAACACATTTATTTTGTTAATAGAAATTTAAATACTATCTCTAATACTTGTTCTGTTTTTTCTCCTGATCTTAATAATAATTTTTTTCATTTGCAATAAACGTTATTATCTTAACAATCTTGAAATTTTACAAATTTGTCTTCCTAATAATAATTTTTCTATGTGTCTTAATGAACTTTTTGATATAAACACTTTTCCTCTTCTTAATCTTAAATTGTAGTTTTTTCCTTTTTATTTGTCAATTTTTAATTTATTTTCTTATTACTTCTGGCTGTGTGTTTATTAATAGTTTTAATTTATTATTTTTGACATTGATCAGTTTAATATTTATTACTTGGTATGCTCTTTTATAATTTAATGTATTAGCTACATGTGTAATAATTTATACTGTTTTGTAGATAATTAATAGCCTTTATTTGTCATAAAAATATTATTTTTAACAAAGAATTCGTATTTTTAAACTAAACATAAAATTATACTACTACTTAACAAATAAAATCCTAAGCCCTCCACCGCTAACCAATTCTCTATATATAAATACATCCCAATATCCATGTTTACACTACTTATAATATTCTTTTCCTTTTTAATACCTCTTCCATCCATGCTTTAGTAAAAAAAGATGTTCAAGATGTGACAAAAAACATTTTAAATTATGGCAAATTTTAGTTTATAACATTTACTAAAAAAATAAAATTTTAAAAATACGTATCTAATAGTATATATTACACAAAACTTGATAGTGTTTATTTATTTAAGCAACTTAATAATAAACACATGATTAAACAATTTAGATAAATAATAAGCATTAAACTAAGTATGCTAAACTTTTGTAAATTATATATTACATAGTATGTATGTATGTATAGTTTGGAAAGATAGTTTTACAAGCTCGTAGCAACAAATAATACAAAATTTAAATACTTACAGTTATTAAGTACAAATATTTTAGCCGTTACCACAAACTAAACCACGAAATCATTCATATTTATTACTAAAATTTAAATTATTTTAGAACCCTAACAATTATAAAATTTATGCTTACAAACGAAATTAAATTCAAATTTTGTTTTAACATTTGATTTTAATTAAGTAGATTTTATTTTCAGTTTTTGTCTTTTCCTTGTGTACTAACAATATATGTTTGTGTTTTCTACTGTGTTTCCGACACTAAAGTTTGTAGTAGGTTTATATTGGGTAATTTATTGGTCGTTTATGTCAATCTCGGTTGACGTAGTATTTACGGTTCTTCAAAGATATTTGCGAAATGTTAACAATGCGTCCAGTTTTTCTTTAAGTGTTCAACCGAAATTCCTTTTACGTTTAAAATTAAATTTTAAACTTGGTTTAAAAATACTGAACAGTGTTATATATTTTAATTGATTTTAAAAAATTTAAATTTTGTATTTAGTAATAATTTCAATTTAGAAAATGTTTGTAACTAAAATAATATTATTAGTACTTTTAAAAAATTATAATTTAGCTTTAGTTTATTAAATTTGGTATATAAATGTACTATATATACTACTTTTGTTTAATAAAATTGTAGGTTAGAACAAATCAGAAGTTTACTTAAATAAAGTAAAAAAAATATAAATATAAAAATTTACCATGGTTCTTTTTTTTAAATTTTTAACAAAATTGTATGTAATCTGAGTTTCATAGTTGATTAAAAATTGTAAGAATCTTCTATTTTTACTATAATTGGGTGGATACAGGCACCTCCTACAAATGTAAGTAAAACTACGCGGAAATATAACATTAAAAACTTCATGCACTTCTTGAAATTATTGCGTACTGTAATAAAAATTATAATAAAAAACGTGTAATAAAAAATGTGAAAATACATTTATTAAAAGCAAAAATAATTATTTTACCACGGCAGCAATCGAAGCACAGACCTCTGGGTGTGAGCTTGAATGCAAGTAAATACACTGACGTGAATTCCTTTAATTTATTAACTATAACATAATACACTATTTACATTAAAGAAAAATGAACATTATTTGAATCAAAACAATATTTAGAATAAAACAGTATTAAAATAAAACAAAATTTGGATTAAAACAATATTTGGGCGCCAATCACCTTTAAATTGGTGTTGAATAAAAGCATAAAATCTTATACCTAATTATTAATTGATATTAAATGCAAAAGTAGTAAACGTTTAATTTGTTACCGAGTATGTTTCCCGAAAAGTTTTAACAACACAATTTAATTAAAGTGAATGTAAAATGTAGTAACATAATTCCAGTTGACTCACTATATATGATATGACGTTATCGGATATCTTTTATTTATAGCACATTGTTGAAGTGATAAGATTCTTCAAACCGAATGCAGATTTCCAAACAAAACAGCAGGCATAAAACCAATGTATAAATCCAATGAATAATAAACTCCAATAACGAAAAATCCAGTAAATAATAAGACAAAACCAAAAGAAAGATCCAGTAAAAACCGAAATAAAAGAAAAGACCCTAAATATAAATAATTAGAATTGTTTTTTAAATGACATGATGTACTCACGCTGCTATATGCAACGGCCTTGAAACGAATTCCTTTGTCTAATCGGATTGCGTAACATTGTAAAATCACAGCTATTAGATGGAATGAATAAAAATTAAATTGTATGCGTTTTTACGCCATAATTAAGAAAATTTGTCTTCCTTTCATGACTCACATGAAATACCACAGATCGCTCAAACGGAAGTGCGAATAAAGTCAATTCCACTTGTCGATTTGAAACAACGTGACGTTGCCAAACTGAATAAATTTACGTTGTAACAGGATAAAATCACACTATGAAAGTTAGGCCAAATAAACTAAACAACAATTTCCCGCCTAGAAAAGGTAAATTTGATAGCGGTATAAGTTTTTGAAAAGAATGTAGATACTGATAAGAACGTCAGAACGGAAAATTCGGTCACTTCTTGTCTTATCATATACGAGGTGGAATGTACATCAGAGCCTGTGCCTAGTGCACCCGGAAAATTACCGGATCAATTCTGGAAGTACAATTATTATTCTCTGTATATTTGGATTAGTATTATGGATATTTGGTTGTCGTGAATTACAGTAGAGAATCACCGTATTGAACGGGATAAAAAAAAAACTACCTCAATTACAAGCAAGCCGCATTACACCTAAGGTAAGCACATTCGATTTTCAGCTTAATAACTAAGCTAACGATAGTCATTTTAGGCTTTATTGTTTTTGTTCTTGCCCCTGTTGCTCGTTTTACTTATTTTTGCTTTTTATTCGTTCTCTTGGATTATGGTGTTGTAAATACGTTGTATCGCTGTGAGCTGCTTGCGATTTTGGGCCCTTCCATGTACAACTTGTCAACGGGGAAGTTTATGTAAAGTAATTCGTCTCGCTGTACTTACTTCGTCAATCTGTCGCATACATCGGGGAACCTGCTTCGACACCCGGAAGCATTGGGGCAACATCGACCTACAAAGTATATGATTTAGTGTGCGTTTGACTAAATATTTGGTACGTACCTTCCCATCGATGCAGTTATGCCGAAGACAGCTGCGACAAGGTCAGTCCGTGTATTAGTGTTCGTCCTGATGTACCTGTGTCACTTTACTTGTAAATAGTTAAGATTTGTGAAGTTTAACTCACCTGATACCACAACCACACAATAAGACATTTACACAAAAAAAAATAGTCACTCATACAAAAAAAAAATAGAACATTCACACCGCACAAATTCAAACATTCACACCCCGAATAAAAACTACAAACAAAATAAAAAGGGATTCTATAAAAACGAAAATAAAAAGACATTCAATCGCATGCAACATGTGTTCAACTTTCAGGCACGTTTTTTTTACACTGTTGTCACTTGTCACTTAACTAAAGAACGAAAAATCCCGTCACTTAAAAATTCTTGTTGTGTAAACCGGTCATTGATTCATATTTAGTTTTGCATTGTGATTATATCATTATTATAAAGAAGGTGATACATTTCTGTAGGGGATTCCAACGAGTAACGTTTGTAATTAACGATAAGCGTTTATTTAGTCATTTGATATTTCCTTTATTGTGATTATTATAGCTGCGACGTATATGTATGCATATATATATGGTTTACTTGTTATTTTGGGGTAATTGACGAATTGCGCGTTGTAGTAGTTTTGGTCCCTGTAAGAAAAAGAAAAAAAAATAAAACAGGAA
This sequence comes from Aquatica leii, assembly GCA_035610365.1. Classification (NCBI taxonomy): domain Eukaryota; kingdom Metazoa; phylum Arthropoda; class Insecta; order Coleoptera; family Lampyridae; genus Aquatica; species Aquatica leii. Next base: position 103,016,597 of record CM069436.1, on the reverse strand, counting down.
AAGAAACTAATCACCTTTGTCTTGCATTTAATTCAGTTTGTTTTTAAACCAACAAGGTTTACAGTTCATTAGAGAGGGTTAATGACACGGTGAGTAAGGTACATTTTGTATATGTATATATTTTATGTGTGTCATATATATTTAGGATATAATTAAGGCATTATTATTGGTATGGGGTTTTTGTTTTATGTTGATTACTGGGGACTTGTATAAACGTGGTTGACGCTGTTTATATATGTATCATCGATTTTGGTTAATTTGTTGATTTGATAGAGAAATAAACACCTTTTGGTTCTTTATCCTTGGCTTTTATTGTTGCCGTCTTTCGCGTGGTGAATTTTAGGTTAGTTGAGTTGGAAGAAGAAAAACCTAGGGCTAATCCCTCCACTTGGGTTCTGTGGAGGTTGTATGCAGAGTAGTTGCTTCGTTCAGTGGATCACTGAACCCTGGCGCCCGGTAACTGTGACGACCACCAGCACAGTTCCATCAGATCCACGACCCGAACGAGCTAGCTGGGCGAAGCAATCTACCACCCCCTTCCTCGTCTCCGCACCACCACAGGGAGTAAGGCGTGATAACGTGCAATATTAGTTGCAGAAAATAAACGAATGTAAAATTGAATTTTAATGTAATGAACTCTAACGGGACGTTACAGTACTAATAATCTTTGTATTTTGATGTTTTGTTTACTTTTATTAGTATTTTTTTAAGTGTACAGAATTTATTATTTTAATATAATCTTGTTAAGGACCATCTTCTATTATTGTTGTAACGAAACTATTTATTTTGTTTTATAAAACACGCATTACATACGGCATTCTCAAAGAATGTATTATAGGTCAAGACCAATACTAGATAATGTTACTGAAAGAAACAAAAAATGCTCTAACACGTATTGTGCATTTGTTTTTATGATGTAACAAACCACCAACTGTACATAAAGTTATGGCTTGTATACAAGTATACAAAATTGAGAATTTGCTGAACTTTAAAGTAAACACGTTACAAACATTATTTAAAAAAATTGAGTTTATATCAGTGAAACAAACGAATGTGTATTGTGTTTGTAATATACGTTATTTTATATTTTATAGAGAAAGAAACTACAGTAGTGTGCTACTAAAAAATAATAAAATAGCGTGGAGAAAACGATTTCTTTGTGAGATAAGAAAGTATAAGAAAGAGTGCAAGAAAATATATTATTTGGACAAAACTTTGTCACGTGCATAAATTTAAATAATGCACTACCCTGTATATTGGTTTAATTAAAAATTACTTCTCTATTTCTCGTATTGAGTAGACGATATCCGGTGAGATACGGGCATTTTGACTTTAACATCGTTCACGATATAACATATGTCTGCGTAAATTAAAAATAGTTTTCTTGAAACATCCACGTGTTGTGACACGATGCGTAATAAAAGTATTCTTATTTAACTAATTTAATCCACGCAGGGTAAGTGGCTTTTATTTTTTTTTTAAATTAAAGGTAATTTTTATGTCTTTTCGTTAGTGCCATGTGCTACCTCCTAAATATGGGTGTTCTTGTCTTAAATTAAAATCTACAAGGAAAAATTATAATTGGAAGCTGTAGATCTAAGAACGCTGCGATACAAGGGCAGAATTTCTATGCGGAGGCAATTAATACCGTTAATTATTTCTTCGTCTTGTTCGGAAGAGCCTGTTACGGACGAAATTTTCATTGCGTACGCCTATGTATTTTGACTTGAAATTAGCTTACGGTTTGGACGCCCTCTACCGATCCTTTCTCGTGACTGTCATTCGACGAAGAAAACGTGAAGCTGTAAACGACAGTAACGGGCCGGTCCCGAGGTTTTTTCGAATTGATTCTTAAATTTTTAAGAACATCACGTGTGATGAACATAAATTTATAAATCGAGTGGGAATTTATTACGATTCTTTCGGCACGGGGTAAGATATTTTGTCTTAAATCTATTAAGGGTCTTTCGTAATTTCTATATTCATATGACAGCCGGTTCCGACCACATTGTCTACCATTTTGGAATTCAATCAGCAATTAAAATGCATAAGTACAATTAATGAATAAATCTACCGAGCATATCAGCTGTTGTGAGGGCCTGCTACTTAAGTAACATCGGGGTCTAGTCGAACGTTGTGTCGGGGATGCTGATTTGGGATTAGAAGTAGATTGTGTTATCAGCCACCTGTCCTGAATTGCTACTTACATCGTTCGATACCTTGGGGTTCGATGTTATGCTTAATGAAGAAGTCGAATGTGTTATCAGCCACCTGTGTTAAGATTATTTCTTACAGTACACGATACAACGGGTTTTTATATGCCATTTAATTATTTATTAATACTATCTTTTGTAGCTTTTGTTCTGTGTGAACTCGATTGTGATCCGATTTGCTTTTCACTATTGATTACAGGCCACTGACGAGAAAACGTTTTCTACGTGTAAGTGGAAGCTGCATGTTAGGTGAGTTATTTATTTGACTTTTTATATCGAGATCACCAAAGTTATACACAGAATTATATTTAAATGTTAATGATCGTAACTGCGTTATTGCTTATATACCAATAAGGTTATTTTACACATGTCATACTTGTATCGCATGCTGCGAGGGGAAAACCTAGTTACTCGGGGACTTTCGATGCTGTCCATTTTGACATAATTTTCTTATGTGATGTGTGTTGCCGATACTACAGGCATTTATGTAGGAGGATTGTGATATAATCTAGAAAATTTAATGTAATCCTTAATCAAAGTTTCCTCTAATTATTAATGCAAATTGTTAATCATTTTAGAAGTTAAGGTTGGCGCATTTAGTGTACGTTTGTCAATTTACGGCGCTACTAAAGCAAACTGTGATAGGTATTAATTCTACCTGGAAACCATTCAATTTCGTATCTTCTTATTATTATCCAACGTTAAGACATTAAATTGATTATACTTGTTAATCTTTCTTTTTATCTTCCCTGCTCCTGTGATTATCGTTACCTATTAATTACTTTTGGCTACTCGAACAGCTGAGTAGAAGGATTACGAACCTTAAATTGAGTTACAAGTTTATACCGTCTGTCTTGAGAGGGACAGAAGTTACTTTGGATCAGCTCTGGCGCCCTGGAACATCCTTTCTATATTTATTGTGAACCTCCCTATCTCCGACTATTGTGAGTTGGCCGTGCAAGGTTCGTAAAACCAAAAAGCTTGTAACAAGCCTAAGTACCGGACACGATTGAATTTCTCTTCGGAAGCAATAAATTAATACCATCGTAGACAAAAAGACATTGTAACAGCATACGATAAGTTTCGGTTCTATTACGTTCTTTTAAATGTTTCTTTTACTTGTTGTAGTTTGTGAGTCGCCAGGTAGGCACGATTATTTTCAGGAAGTTTAATTACAGGAAGCCAGTAAGAAAACGTTTTCTGAAGGTACTTCTGAAGCTTGGTAAGTCAATTTTTGATGTTAATTATTTGCTGTCGCTACGGTGCTACTCATGAATAACTATATATACTGCTACTACTATATATATTTACTAATCGTGTCAAAACATTCGAATTGATTTGTTTCTTATTATTGTTACTCAATTAGTTTAAGTGACTTACTATCGCATGCTGATTACGTCAACTGTCAATTATCATTATTAATGTAATTTACTTATGAAGATTTTTTATATGTTCTGGTGGTTACACTTTTGTTTTACGTGTAGTGTATGTAAGTTGCCGATACTTCTGATATTTTAGTACCTACTTATATTTGTACTTGAACTAAATTTAATCACTGTGATGCTATCAACTTATCTCATAATTGTTATTGATTCAAATCTTAATCTATTCATCATTCTAAAGTAATTAAAGTGCAATTGTTGTTAACAATTTAGTTTCTTTCTTCGTTTCCTCCAGCTTTGCGAACCTTAACAATTTTGTACAAGCCTCGAGCCTCCTGTGCTGATCTAGCAGGAGCTATTTCTGCAAAGAACAAAAGATCGGGCGCCTTTTAAAATAAAGTCACTTGAACCTCCCTTCTCTCCGACAGGTATGGTTTCAATCCTACAATGAGTTGACTGTGCAGGTTCGTAAATTACTAGAAGCTTGTAACAACTTAGATTGACACCGATCATGTTACTACAAACAACAAAAACAGGTACAAGAATTGAAACAGCACGTTAAGTTTTTGTTTCTGGATTATCTACTGAACTTCAATATTTTTCTTGTAAAAAAATATATTATATGTGTTTGCTTATTTTTAAAGTAAAAAAAAATTATTGGTTACCATAAAGAAATGAATTCTGGGGTATTCATACCATAACAAAAAAGTAAAAAAAAATACAACCTCCGCAATTACCATAGTTTTCTCCCATTCGAGTGGATGTGTATTAACTCGTACGTAGCTCCGTTTTAACGTGATGGCGTTTAGTCTCAGATGTCAATTTGTTTTAAATAACTGTGGAAACTTTATTAGAGTATTCCAGTGCTGAAAAGTCCAAATAGGAAACAGCTGTCTACTGGTCTCTAATAAAAGATTCTGCAAATATATAAATAAATATTTGCACTTGCGAATTAAGTTGCGAATATTATGCCACGTATAATTCAAATACATTTTTTTAAATTTGCGGTTGTAATATTTACAATTTAAGTAACACCTTCATAGTTTCCTGCATGTAGATAATTATTTAATTTTTTTATTTCAGTTAGGTTGGTTTTATTTTTTGTAAATAAATTACTAATTATTCTAAAATTTCTGTCAATGTTCTATAAACTGCCATACACTTTTTGTTTTTGCTTTTGACAAGTATTAGCACACCAACACATTTAACCCTCTGTCAGGTGCACCTCTGAACAAAACAATATCAGGCGCAGCCGGCCAGGGAGGCCTTTCTATCCAACAGCTTGCTTAGGGTTTTAATACTTTGCTGGGATTTGAGACGAGCAATTTAAACTAAAACAGCCAAAATTGTCAAGTATTATAAAAGAAAAAAAGTGAAATAAAAAGGTAATGCATTCATTTTTTGCTGCAGTCGAAGGCCAAATCCTATGTTGAACTTCCAAAATCAGCACCTGAATAACAAGTCTGGCACAGTGATTTTATGTGGGTTAAGCAGAGCGGTCCATGACAGTTGTGACATTCGTAATTTGTCATCCTTCTAAATCCTGATTCAAGCATGTAGGTCCCACATTTACGTCTTTTGGGAGGTGGTGTCGAAGATGTTTCACGTTGTTCTTGAGGTAAGAACCTTTTCAAGCGTAATTGTAACTGAGTTGGCATTCCACTTGAGTTCAGACTTCGTCGAGCTAGATGTCCAATCATTAGTTGATGAGACAACGTTTTTTTCTTAGTGGTCCCAGGCCATTTGCAATCGAAATCACTTGAGAATTTATACCGGCCACGTTCAGGCAGGTAAAATTGACCATACGCCAACGTCGTGTGTTCCTGCTAACATTGAAATTTGCACACATTTGATCAGCTGTGTCAACTCAGAACTTGGTCCCATTATAAAATGTAATTACTTCGGGTTTCTTCTGCTCTCCAGTAGACGGATCAATGGCATCAGTTTCGCAGAGTGTTGACATGAGAATTATATTTTTTCCCTCCCTTGGTATGTACGAAACTAACGTGTTACCATTGTTGAAACCAAACAAGCTGTTATATTGAGGTCTTCTTTTGACATTGACAAAAGCAGCTGGTAGCTGCCTTCTATTTTTTCGTACTGTCCCAACATAAGACAGTTTGTTTTTTTTTTAAATCGTTTACTAGATGAATGTCTGTGAACCAATTGTCACACGTTATGTTACGTCCAGTTTTAAAAATTGACTGTGCCATTCGTTTCACCACTTCAACTGGCTTATTGGTTACCAAATATGGCCCATCAGGCTATTTCCCTGCGTAAATTTCCATATTGTAGGTGAATATCATTCTGGCATCAACAAGGGAAAATATCTTTATCCCATACTTCGAAGGTTTTGATAGGATGTATTGCCTGAAACCACACTTCCCACGGAATGCTGGCAACATCTCATCTATTGTGAGGTTTTCTCCTGGAACGTAGTTCTTTTGACAGTTTTGAACAAAACACTCAAACACTTTACGTATTAAGCAAATTCGGTCAAATTCTTTCCGTTGTGGTCGGCTCGTACGATCCTCAAAACGAAATTTTTCAATTCCGTCTCCTTCTGATCCCCATAGCTCCTCTAGGCTCTGACGGTTTCCCCTATAAGCCCCAGCTAAATACAATATACCAATAAATGCCTTGATTTCGATGAGGTCTGTTTCCTTTGCATCTCTCTCTCTGACAAAATTTTCTTTGACTGAGTCAATGTATTGGTTTGTATATCTCACGATCAATTCCAAAATATCGGTACTGAATAAACATTCCTAACATCTCAGTATGGTGTCAGCATCTTTTGCATCTCCTTTTACACCTGGAAAGTGTGTAATAATATTGTGAAGTTGTACACGACGACTAGCAGCCGGTGATGGTTTTTTAGTCCACTTTGTCTGCTTATCTTTCCCAAGAAAAAAAGCATCACCTATATGCTCTACAACTTCTTTCTCCTCATTTGTCAATTCTTTCTTCTCCTAGCTCTCTTCGGCCAAATCCTCAACCGAAGCAGGATCATCAGAATCATCCTCGAGAATGCGTTGTACTTCCTCAATATTCTTGGGATTAGATAGGTCATATAGTTTTTTCGCCATTTCTGCAGGAAAAGTTTTAAAAATTTAATTATCGATATAACGTTATTGGGAGCACTTGATCTGAGAGGCCAGTGTCCGAATGACACTTATTTCTAAACATATCGACGAATTCCATCAGATCACAGATTTATTTAGAGTAAAATGAACTGCTAAAATAAATATATATTAAAAAAACTTACGTTTAAAATTATGACGCAACCGGGCGCAGCCGTCTTCACAAGCCGCATGCGATACAATCGACCTGTATAAAGACTTATGGTAAACTAAAGTAGTGTGTCCTGCGCACCGCAACGAGTTAGGAAACTGTTTGGAGGGGCATACCGCTGAGGCCCTAGGTACGAGAGCGAACTAAAAAAAACGATGTTGACTTCTCAGGCTGGCTGCACCCGACGTAGGGTTAAATAATTATTTTCAGTTGACTAATTGTTATAGCAAGAATTTTTTTTTTAGATAGCGTCTGCTTACTACTATTACCAGTTCGGTCTAGTGCTCTACTAGTATTGATATGAACAAAATGACTAACACAGCTCCATATTTGACTGCGTCGTGTTGTTGCCCCTTAAAACAAATACATTTCCACTAAACTCTGACATTAGCTTGGTCAACGACCGTATCCTAACGTGGTAGTAACTGTAACAAACCTAATTTTTTAATAAGTTGCCTTCTACGGCAGTAGAACGTCCATGGGTTGTAGATTTAATTGTGTACTACCTAAGCGAGAAAAATTAGAGGCACAGTTATAAGCCAGTTTAACTTTCCTATAAAAAAAGTATAGCGATCGCAATTTTTTTTAAAAATATTTATTGCATAGTTTTAAGTTTCAAGGTCTCCTGAATCAAAAAAATGTATTTTTGACAAAAACATTTTAGATGTCTCTGTGTGTGTGTATTTATGTGTGTGTGTGTGTGTCTATGTGTCTGTGTGTAACGATGTACCTACGATAACTCTTGAACCAAAAATCCTAGTAACTTAAAATTTGATATGTAGCTGGCTTTTTATATTCTCTAGGTTCTATTAAAATATGGGTCTGATAAAGAAGTGGGTGTACCCGCCATTTTTAACAGTTTTTTTTATATAATTTCGTACGTATGTAAATTATTCGAATTATTTTTACAGTTTCTTATAGAGTTAACTTTTCTTAACAATTAATTCAAACAATTTTTTTTCTAATATTAACAATTTATTAGTTATTTGATTTATAATTGAAAGCAAATTCCATATATAATCTTAGGTTCGAATCCTGCCTACCACAATTTTTTTTTAGAAAAAAAAATCCATATCTTGAAAAGAAAACAAAATAAGTTAAAAAGTAACAATCTTTTTCTAAATTATTTAAATTATCTTTGGATGTACCCAAGATAACTCTCGAACCAAAAGTCCTAATAACTTAAAATTTGGTGTAGAGCTGACTTTTTATATTTCCTGTTCTTTGTTAAAAGGTGGGTTTGATAAAGAAATTGGAAGTGGGTGTATCCGCTATTTTTAACAGTTTTTCTTATATATTTTTGTACGTAAGTAAATTATTCGAATTATTTTTATAGTTTCTTATAGAGATAATTCTTCCTAACAATTTAATCAAATAAAAATTTCTAAGATTAACAGTTTATCAGATATTTTGTTTGTGATTTAAAATGAATTAACAAATATAATATAGGTTCGAATCCTGCCTGCAGCGATTTTTTTTTACTGATTTAAGGGGCAAGTAATATCGAGGCGCACAAATATGCTAAGAAATCAATACAAACGTGTATGTACATATTACTTCAAAATAATTATGACAACATAACTTTAAAAAAATATCTAGATATTCCTTCATCATTCCTTACAGGGAAGTCGTGTGGTGACCACGTCAGTTTTTTTTATGGTTTTACCATGACGACAAATCTAAACCTTGTTCTAATTGCAAAAAGCCAATTTAAATTTTGGGCAAAAAACTGAACGCACAACCTGGGCCCAAAGGTTTTCACCAGTGCCGGTAAATTGAGACCTAGTTTTGAAAGGATAGGAAAGTTTTATTGCAAAAAAGCATGGTAGAGAAAACTTGTTCTTTTGTTAGCAGAAGCATTTTGTGGTAGCCGTATGCAGTCTAATACGTTTGAGGTCTATGTGAGTTTCTTTGCGCCTTAAACCCATAAAACGTGCAGCAATCTGCTTGATTTTAGTATTTGTACTAGTACATATAAAGGCAAGGGTTGTACAAACACTGCAAGGCAAAAAAGAAATTTATTTTGTAGAATGGAAGATGTCAACTCGTTCAACATGACCCTTCAAAAACGACGAGTATCCAAATGAAATCTTTGATATCTGGTGCTCTACATAATTAGTGCTGGTCTTTTAGGGCCTTAAGAACCAGTTTAGGTACGGGATAAACATATATTTTTTTTGTCATGCAACATTAAAGTCTTTCAAAAATAGAAAATGAGGTACTTAATCACTCTATCCTTGCTTCGACAAGCACTGCCACTTTTTTATCTGTGCGAGTAAGAACTGCTGTCAAAGTGCTGAAATAGAGAGTTAGTAAAGATGATAGCACTGAACTCTAATTAAAAAAAAAACTGAATTGCAGTAAAAGTGGTAGAAGAAGTGTGAGGACTAGGAACTAAGATTAGTTTTAGTTGTTGCGTAGATTGCACGACACTTTAGGCGTTCAAAATGAAAGGCTTAGCTTTTTAGAGCCTTCACCTAAAACTTGTTTTGCTCCCCCAAGAGATGGTTTGTTTAGAGATTCTGCACTGCAGTCTCCTTAGTTGTATTGTGCGCTTCTAATTTTTATTTTCCAATCTGTTTTGTCTGTGAAATCCATGATCTTATTCCAAGAGGTTTGTGCTGTACCAATTTTGCCTGGTCGTAAATGTCATTTACGCGATGTAGGTTACTGGAGACTATTTCCGCTTCTACCGTTAATGAAACAACACGTGTGTTAACGTTATGCCCAGTAGTTTCTACATTTTAAGTATTGTGAAAAAAATGGTTGTTTGTGAGAGATTCACTGGGGTAAGAATGCAATTCATTTGTAATAGCATAATTGCATATGCGTATTAATTTAACTTACAGGAATTTCTAAAGAGTTGTTGTAGATATGCTATTAACTAATCGCATATAAAGAACGCTGGGTAAGATCCTTGTTTTTTATATATTGTTTTTTATTTTAGCATCGGTCGGATACACAAACGACTTGACATGTACACTTTAACTTTTTGTATTTATGTAACAATCTTTAAACAGTGCGCTATTATTATGTAATCACTATAATTTAATAATTGATAAAGTTTTTTTGTATTTACTAACTTTAACTTACTGGATTCAACGTTAAGGGTCCGTTAATATTACTTTTATTGTGATATTGTTTGTCAATAGTTGTTATATATCTTTTAATTTACTTGTTATGTTGTTTTTTTATGCTGTCGTTGAAATAAATATACTGGCTGTTAAATTTATGTTAGTAGATTGATCTATTTTGTTGTCAGGTGAAAACGGTCATCTATAGTTTATTTTTATCTCCACGTTAGCGGTTTTTTAATTAAATTATAATTGACACATTAAAAATTAGACTAAATTTTAATAATTTGACAGCCACGATCCATTCTCCAATTTTCTGAGCTGTTGCTACTTGCGATTAGTAAGTTATCGCACTTCAGCCCAGCTGTAATTTGTTTTTGCGGTAACAAGTTAGCGGAGAATTGTTGTGCACTGGTTTTTGTATGTTTTGCGATCACACAGCACATGCTGCAGAGTCTTGTCGCGCTTCAAGCATTTGCGGAATAGAAGATTACTTTGCATTTGTATTACATGTACATATTTATTAAAACTACAATATGCTGTTATTAATTCTGTAATTGTTTGTTACAAGCTTTATGTCTTAGGAACCTTGCACGGCCAACTCACCACAGTCGGAGGTAGGAGAGGTTCACAGGAAGTATGCTTAAGGGCGCCAGAGCTGATCCAAGATAACACTTCTGCCTCGCTCACGAAAGACGGTCCAAACTTGTAACCCAATTGGAGGTTCGTAATCCTTATACTCTGATGTTCGAGTAGCCAAAATTAGTTATTAGATAACGATAACCACAGGAGAGAGAAAACTAACAAGAGAGATTAACGATTTTTATCACTTTAATGTGTGAATGTCAAATATTAACAAGAGTATATGAACTTTCTGCACTCATCCATACTTGTAAGATTTTTAAGTATAATTAACAAATATCACAGCTTTAACTTAGTAGTGTAGCAAATTGACAGCTATACATTAAATCCTCAAATCATAAATACTAGAAGAGCTAACAATAATCGTTAACAAGTGTAGAAAACTTTGATTTCGCAACACATAAGACTTACTGGATTATATCGAAGATTTAGTACATGAATGCCCGCAGTATCGGCAACACACAATACACATTTAAATTATGTCGAAGTAAATATTCTTCACCCACACACAGTATGCGATACAGTAAAATGAATGATTACAGTTACCTTATTGGTAGATAAGCAATACTATAATTACGATCGTTAATATGGATCAAAATTCTGTGAGTAATTTTCGTGACAACGATATAAAAATCAAATAAATCAACTCACCCGAAGTCCAGTTTCCACTATCGTGAAGAAAACGTTTTCCCCCGCCAGTGACCTGTAATAATTATTTAAAAGCAAATCGTGTCACACACCAACTCACGAAAAATAGTAAGCTACAAAATTAGTATTAATAATTTATTAAGTATTGTATAAAAACCCGGTGTATCGAATACTGTAGGTAGCAATTTAGAACAGGTGGCTGATAACACAATCGACTTCTACATTAAGCACTATATAGAAACCCAGTGTATCGAATACTGTAGGTAACAATTTAGAACAGGTGGCTGATAACACAATCGACTTCTATTCCCAAATCAGCATCCACGACGCAGTGTTCGACGAGACCTCGTTGTTATTTAAATAGCAGGCCCTCACAACAGCTTATATGCTCGGTAGTATTATTCATTAATGGTACTTATGCATCCTAATTACTGCTTGAAATCCACAATGGCGGACAACGTGGTAGGAACCGGCTATCACATGAATATAGAAATTACGAAGGATCCTTAATAGTTTTAAGATAAAAATATCTTACCCTGTGCCGAAAGAATCGTAATAAATTCGCAATCGCCTTATAAATTTATGTTCATCACACGTGATGTTCTTAAAAATTTAAGAATCAATTCGAAAACCTCGGCACCGGCTCGTTACTGTAGTTGACAGCTTCACGATTTTGTCGTCAAATGACAGTCACGAGAAAAGATCGGTAGAGGGCGTCAAAACCGGAATCTAATTTTAATTCATCTACAGGGTATTCCGTAATGAAAATTTCGTACGTAACATGTTTTTATCTTTTGTTACCATAGTTTGAATTTTTATTGCAAGTTCTGTAAAAAAATTGTATACTTCATCTACAGATAATATTGCTTTGCTCTGCTGTTTGAATGCCGCAGATATCTGCTGTTTTAGTATTACTGGAGATTCTTACAGTAGGTTCAAGGCCAATGTATATACTTGTTGTTTAGTATTCACAGCAGCTACAATTTTTGGCAATTTACCCATGTTTGCAAAGGGTTTATGCAAGCTATAATTGTATTTGTTTAGATTTTATTACTACTGAACTTAGGAGCTAGCATTTGTTTGGTTGTCAGGCAGAATTATTGTTGCATGATTTTGAGTCAATAAGTTTTAACTTAAAGAACAGACGAAAAACTGGTTTTTACGGTTTACAACGAAGTTAAATAGTGGAAGTGCAAGTAGTATTTTCAAGCTGCTGTAAGCGAAGTTTTTATTTCTTTAGTTATCACTCTGTCTTCTTAACCCAGAGCTCTGCCGATACAATCAAATTAGAGATTTTAGTTTTTTTTGCTACAATTCTAATTGTTTTATTTTAACCGTTAATAAGATTAATGTAGTTATCGTACCTGTGCATAATTAATCAAACGTAGGTTCTAAGATGCTTTTTCCGTTAAAGTCTCCCATACATTACCGACAACAAACGTAACAGTATACTGTGGCGCTAAGAATTGGTATTTAATCCGACTCGCACGTTCAGCAAGCGCGAACGACTTTTCGTGGCGCTACTGAACTTCTATCGTCACCAACGATTACCAATAACAGTCTTTTGTGGCGCTATTAACAACAGTAATTCTGTCATAGTATTTTGATAGTATTACAAAAAACCCATAGTAAAAAAATTTAAATATTAATAGCCATAATCTACGATTGATTGAACTTCATCTCAAACCACCCCTGCTTTAATTATCTGATTTATTGCCGTTACTTACCCGCGGTTAATGAAGCTTTTGTTTCCGTAAAACTATTTCCAATCGTTAAGCAATATTACGAATAGTTTTCTTGTCGAAGTAACATTATTAACAAAACAAAAGCATTCTTTAAATACAAATCTTTGCATGATCTTTATTTTACAAAATTCCTAAATATCTTTTTATCACAATCTTTAAATTATAAACAATTTTTAAATTTTAATTAAGCTGAACAATATTGTCTATTTAATTTGAGCTAATATTTCAATTTCGAAAGTCGCCGTCTACATGTTTGCGTAAAGACATTTCCAAGAGAAATATATATTTGCGAAAAAAGATAAGATTCTCTTGTTCCATATATGTCACTTTATTAACTTTGCTATGAGTTATACGAGCCAAAGTTATAAGGCTGAAATCAATGCAATTTAGATAAAACTTAGTTATCAGAATGTTCAAGTTTGTCGTTTAAAGACAATTTTTCCAATCATCTAGAACAAACAATCGATAAAATTTGAGACATATTTGCCTTAACAGATACCAGCAGTTTATAATCGTAAATATGTGAATTTTCTTTAGCAGAAAGAACATAATATTGAGGAGCAAAAAAAAATAAGACGCCTCAATACTAACCTTAACCTTTATAAGTCAACATTCCAATTCAGTTATTTCATATTGCGTTGATATGAGACCATATAAAATTCAATTTCTGTATGTCAATATTTCGCAAGGATGGAACGCGCAATTCTTTGTTTTCGGTTTCTCTGATGTCTTGTGTTGAGTCATCCGTCTACGTATCGCTAGCTTATCTTTGTTGCAATATATTTTTATAGCATTGTCGGAAATTACCTGTTATTTATTTTAAAATAGGTGATTTAGAAGTTCTTTTCAGAAAAGTCTTTTTACGATTGCTTTAACATAAAAGACAGATATAACAATAATAAATTATACTTTGACTTCAAAGTTTTGTTTTCTAATGCACATTTTATTTAAGTTAACTATTCTACTTGATGCAAATATACCAGAAAATGAAACTAAATATATACATTAAACAAAAAGAAAAAGTAATTAGAACAATTTAAAAAAAATTATATTAAATTTAAACTAATTAAATTAAAAACAAAATTGTGTTTAAACATTTGACAGAACTGTAATGATACTAGAAAATTGTTTTAGTTTTAGTTCTTGTTAACCCTAAATAATATGTAAGATGTAAGACAGTTACGTAAACATCTTATGTTATAATAATCAATTTGTTGTTGGACTACCTCACTTCGTTGAAGAGAAGGCGTGGATTTAGATACAAGTTGTATTAGTATCTCAATAAAAGCGTCATATCCAATTATTTGCTAATAAATGCGACAAAGCAATTTTAAGTTTATAACTAAAAAGGATTTACAACGATACGTGAAGACAAATGTAAGACAACTCAAACAAACAAAAAAATAATATTATTATCAGTGGGTTATACACAACAGTAATAGCAGCACATCAACGTTTAATTTAAAATAGTGAAATGCAAAACCAACCTACACTCAATTACGCTCAACCCAACAAGAAACACCAACAAAAAATATTTTATTAGCTTATTAGTTCTAAAATAAAAAAAAACTTACAATTTCAAAAAAAAGTAGAAAAAAGGTAAAGTCGACTGTATTCAAAATGGTAAGACAAGAAGCAAATCAACGTAATCCTATAGACATTACCAAAAAACAATTCAAAGCAAACCAAGAAAAAGTATCAAAAACAAATAGACCACAGTGAAAGACAAAACTCTAAAATTTCATAAAATCGTAAACTACATAAGCAAGACCAGCCCTATATATAATTTATAAATACTAAAAAACTTAAGAACCAGAAAGAAAGAAAGTATACAACAGAAGTTGAATGTTGATATGCAGAATCAGAAATAGAATAGTCACGAACGAAAACTATGATATTAGTATAAGTTTTTTCTTCTTTTCCCCTGTTAACGCCAAGTACGTCAACTTGCACTTTCTCCTCCTTTCACTGTATCTTATCCTTATCACCACATTCCCATTCTATTCGTTTCTAAGTTTTACCATACGATTTTTCGCGGCAGTGAAATATTAGTTCCGTGAAATCGCTTCAAGTGTGTCATCTGGCCAGATTGATCAAGAAGACTGCCACCATTCCGAGCCTGTGCGGATTACTCGTAAGTGCCTTAATATTACTCATTTGCGACCACCAGCGCAACCTTATTCACAAGAAATTATTGGTCCTTCGAGCCGGATAAAATTAATTCTGTAACCTACTCTGAATCCTACATAAACTACATTGCTACCTGTTTGCATCCTTAAATAATACTGTTAAATTAATATTGCAACGAAATTAGAATGATTATTCAAAATGTATTCCTACATACATTTACATACGTATATAAATTCATACGATTATGGCTAAAAGCAAACGTCGAATCAATTGCAGATATGCTATCGAAAACTATCAGCAAACGTTCAAGCTTATTTGCAAACGTGACCTTTATTTACAACAAGGTAAAATATTATACAATTGAAAAATTTGAGGTATTGGAAGCATACAATGCTAAATTAGATAGGTACGAGGCAGATTTCGAAAGTTTTTAATATCAAATTCTTGAATACAACACGCTTTTAAAACCAGAAAAACAATTAGATGAAAATCAATTGTATCAACCTCATTGGGCTTTTGGCGAAATTATTGCTTACATTAGAGCTACTTACATTAAACTTAAAAAACAGCTTCCAGTACAAACAGAAACATCCTTATCTTCTGCTCATGACTCTTCCTCGGCCGCGTTCACGCTTCTAAAGATATCGCTGCCTAACTTTTCTGGTAATATCAAAGAGTAGCCTGAATTTATTTTATTATACAATTCGAATGTGCATAACAACAATTCATTACGCATATCTCAAAAATGTCAATATTTGAAATCAGTACTGTCTGGAGAAGCGTTGTCAGTAATATCAGAATTTCAACTTCTTGATGATCATTATTCTTTAGCTTATCAAACCTTACACAAAAGGTATCAAAATAAAAGACGCATAGCAACTATGTATTTAAATAAAGTTTTAAATTTTAAAGTGACACCATCCGCTACACTACAAAACTTGAAAGACTTTTTAAACGTTCATCAAATTTGTGTACACGCTATAAAGTCATTAGGCATTGACGACTTAGCAGATTTCTTATTATTTTTCTTATCGTTAAAGAATATAGATCCAACTACTAAACGTGCTTTCGAAAATAATTACTTTTCCAATGAGATACCTCTGTATGAAAATCTAATCGAGTTTATTACTCAGCAGATGCACAGCTGCGAGTTATCCGAACCCTATTTTAAACCATTTATTGCTTTTAATAAAAACAAAAGTAAATTACAATTGCCATCAAAACCTTCGCACTTTTACAATTCGTTGCACTCTTCACAAGTTCGGAATCTAACATGTCCTCGTTGTAAAGGCATACATTTATTGTATGAATGTCCAGAATTCATAAATTTGAATTTGTCAGACAAATACGGCTACTTACGTGAATCAAATAGGTGTTATAATTGCCTCGGAAATCATTCTCGTTCGAATTGCAAATCCAAGGCGGTTTGTAGAGTTTGCGGCGGAAATAAACATCACACTGTATTGTATTCGACGCAAAAACCGCTTTATCTTGCTTCAGCGCATGCTAACGTTAATGTAATAGCGAAGGCTTCCACGGCCGGAATCTATACTAACATTAGAATGTCTAACTAAGAACTATTCAAAAGTTAGGTTATCCACTTGTAAAACAAGCCATAACCTAAACTATGAAAAGGTAAGAAAGAAAACGATAACCTGAAAAAGCAAACGACAATCTAATAAAGTACCACTACCGAGTTAGGTAATCAACTTGTGAACCAAGCCAGATTCTAAACTAGGTAGAAGTGACTTAAGAAGAAATAGTCTCCGTATTTAAAGGGACAGGATCGTCACGGATGATTAAGCTCGACCCTGATTGGGTTACGGTTGCTAGGGGGCGTGTTTTTGTTAAATGACTAATAACCGGGAACCAAAGAAGGGATAGTTCGAAACCATGATTGCGATTGAAGTTATTGGGGTGTTTGATGATTTCTATGCTTTCTCGGAATTTCCTGTTGAAAAAGAATGGAGATTTGGCAATCAACGAAACATTATCAAAATCTATCTTGTGACCTGTAGTAAAATGATGTTCAGCGACCGCAGACTTGGAAGTATACCTTTTCCTTATACAACGATCATGTTCTGAAATGCGAGTAATGACGGAACGACCGGTTTCACCAATGTAGACTAAACCACAAGAACAGGGAATTTGGTATACACCTTGAGATGAAAGTGTAGGAAATTTGTCTTTGGGAGAAGGAATCTGAGAGATTTTGCCTGTCGAGTTGAATATGGGTTTAATACCATTCTTACGAAGGAGTTTCCCTATTTGATCTGTAACCTTGTGAATGTAGGGTAAAAAGGCCAATTTCGGGTTGGATTCGAGAGTAGAAATGTCCTTAGGTAATCGAGTACGTGGATGTAAACGACGATTAATAACTCTATGAATATCTCGCTTTACATAACCATTGTTCACTAAGGTTCTAGTAAGATGACGGAGTTCTGAGTCTAGATTCTCAGGTTGACAAATAGAAAAGGCACGATGGACCAAAGATTCAATAACAGAACGTTTCTGTGCAGGATGATGATGAGACGAAGCATGAAGGTATCTGTCCGTATGGGTGGCTTTGCGATAAACAGAATGGCCTAGAAGTCCGTCGGGCTTACGAGTTACAAGAACGTCAAGAAATGGAAGAGAACCATTACTTTCGATTTCCATAGTAAATTTGATATCTAAGTGTTGATTGTTAAGATGATCAAGAAACTTAGACAATTCAAGATGACCATGAGACCAAACAATAAACGTGTCGTCAACATATCTAAACCACACTTTAGGTTTTAATATTGATAATTCCAAAGCAACCGTTTCAAAGGGTTCCATAAAAATGTTAGCTACAACAGGTGATAGAGGAGAACCCATAGCAGCACCAGAAACTTGTTCGTAAAACTTATTATCAAATTGGAAGTAAGTAGAGGATAGACACTTTTCAATAAGAGGAACCAAACTCAAGTCCTTGCCATGTTGAGACAGAATCTGTTTGATGATAATAAGCGAATCCTTAATAGGAACTTTAGTAAAAAGTGAAGTAACATCAAAGCTCACGAGAAGATCTTGGGATTCAAGTTTTATTGTTTCTAGACGTTGAATAAAATGCTGAGAGTTGAGGATATGAGAAGAGGTTTTACCTGTAAACTCGCAAAGAATGTTGGACAAGAACTTGGCTAGCTTGTAAGTAGGAGATTGGATAGTACTCACGATAGGTCGAAAAGGAATACCTTGTTTGTGAATTTTGGGAAGTCCGTATAGACGAGGTGGTTTAGAATCTGATGGGGTAAGTCGGCGTTTAGTTTCAGGAGGTAGATTGGAAGATTTGATGATTTGGCTAACCTCACGTTCAATCCTCGAAGTGGGGTTATGGGTTAGAAGAGCGTAAGTTTCCTCAGACAAAATAGAATTGATTTTCGTAACATAATCAATTTGGTTCAAAACTACAGTGGCGTTGCCCTTGTCGGCTGGAAGGACAATAATATCAGGGTTCTTACGAAGACTTTTTAGAGCTGACTCTTCCGACTTAGAAATGTTGGATTTAGAAATTTTAGATGATTCAAGGATTTTGCCAGTGTTAATACGAATGGGATCTGAAATGTGGCGAGGAAGATGTCTTATAGAAGACTCAACAGCACATAGAATATCTTCTTTAGGAATACGTTTGGGAGCAACCGCAAAATTCAAACCCTTAGAAAGCACCGATTCCTGTTCTGAAGTGAGAACCAAACTAGATAAATTGACAACCGTCTTTACTGAGTTAGTAGTAGAAGAAACTTTACGATTCTTGGATTCCAATAATTGAAACTTTTTGAGATGACCTTCAGTGGTTAGTCGTAGAGTGGTGTCAGACTGCTGGTAAGTAATGTTGTCAAAGAATTTCCAATCATCCGGGGATAGAGTGTTGGCCAACTCAAGATGAAGATAAAAGAGTTGTTTCGAAATGGTGTCTAACTCTCGCCTAGTTTGCTTAATCCGTTCGCGTATCAACGCTAGACTAGCACGGTGTAGGATGTTTTTAGAAGAACGTGTCTGAATGTGGAACTTAATTTTGAGGAATGCAGGAATGATGTTGTGGTCACGACAGCGACTAAGAAAGGTTAAATTGCTCAAAAGTTTGACGAGTTTGTGGCGAAGTTTGGAAAATACGGAGGTTTTAGAAGAAATATTCTCCCCGTAGAGATTGTTAAGGTAATAGCGAAGGCTTCCACGGCCGGAATCTATACTAACATTAGAATGTCTTCCGGGTTTGGACCGTGTCATAGTTGCAACCGAAGCTGCCAACGTTTTGCCCACTTTCGTAAGGGGCTTCATCAGGGCGTGAGATAAATCGCAAAACTCAAACAAGCAATCGAAATCTAACTAAGAACTATTCAAAAGTTAGGTTATCCACTTGTAAAACAAGCCATAACCTAAACTATGAAAAGGTAAGAAAGAAAACGATAACCTGAAAAAGCAAACGACAATCTAATAAAGTACCACTACCGAGTTAGGTAATCAACTTGTGAACCAAGCCAGATTCTAAACTAGGTAGAAGTGACTTAAGAAGAAATAGTCTCCGTATTTAAAGGGACAGGATCGTCACGGATGATTAAGCTCGACCCTGATTGGGTTACGGTTGCTAGGGGGCGTGTTTTTGTTAAATGACTAATAACCGGGAACCAAAGAAGGGATAGTTCGAAACCATGATCACGATTGAAGTTATTGGGGTGTTTGATGATTTCTATGCTTTCTCGGAATTTCCTGTTGAAAAAGAATGGAGATTTGGCAATCAACGAAACAAACGAATAGTTCTTAGTTAGATTTCGATTGCTTGTTTGAGTTTTGCGATTTATCTCACGCCCTGATGAAGCCCCTTACGAAAGTGGGCGAAACGTTGGCAGCTTCGGTTGCAACTATGACACGGTCCAAACCCGGAAAACATTCTAATGTTAGTACATGCTAACTTTGTTTCCGAATCAGTAAAGAATGCCTTACAATCTTCTCATGAATTTCAACCGTCTACTTCACATAAACCAAATGTTCCTCTGTTTTCCTCAACTTCCTTATCTAGTTTTGCAGCACTTCAGGTAAAACAAGTATTGTTGGAAACTGTTCAGACTTACATTGCTAATAAAAATGTTTGTTTTTCACAGAATACGCGCCTTCATCGATCCCGGATCACAAATTTTCGCTATTACCAACTCTTTATTAAAATTGCTCAGATTAAAACCGCAGTTAGCTTATATAGAGCTATCAGGAATCGATCCGTCCACAGTAAAGTCTCAGAGTATTGTAAATTGCTGTCTTCGTTCAAAATTTTCAACTCATACAATGAGTCTTCCCGTGTTAGTTTTACCTAAACTTACTAGTCGAATACTTTTTTCTCAGTTACTTGAAAGTGTTATAGAACAGTTTCGCCACTAGAACTTAGCTGACGAAACGTTTCATATTCCTTCTTCTATCGATTTGCTAGTAGGTGCCGACGTATACCCTACCATTTTTCTCTCTGCCGTAAACACTTATTTTGGATGGACAATTATAGGTCCCACAGATTTTCCCAATAATAATCAGACATTACAAAGTATGCTTACTTTTTCTGAATTATCCAAAGATTTAAAACGGAAGATATGTTGTAGCGCTTCCATTTAAACCTAATTCGAGCCCTTTGTTTTCAAACTCCTCACGAGGTTTAAGGTCTTTGTTAAAATTAGAAATTCGATTACGCAGTGTTCCCGAAAAATTCAAACAATACAATGATTTTATGCAAGATTACTTTATATCAGAACATATCTCAATTTCTTCTTCTCCTTCCACGTATATAATACCGCACCATGTCGTCACTAAACAATCAAGTTCCACAACAAAAATTTGCGTTGTATTTAACGCTTCCGATCCCGATTTAACAGGAGTTTCTCTTAACCAGCGATTACTGCCCGGACCCAAACTACAAACAGACCTTATTCAAATGTGCAGATATACAAAAAATGTACCGTGAGATAACAATTCAAAAGGAAGCTGTACAACATATTCTTTGGCGCGCTTCCACTGATGGCAATGTACAGGAGTTTGAACTCAATACTGTTACTTATGGTTTTACTCCTTCCGCCTACTTAACAATACGCGTATTACATCAACTTGTTCACGATGATGGTGCACGATATCCAGATGCATCTTGTGTCATCATAAACTTTACATATGTAGATGATGTGATAACTGGACATCAAGATGTACCTTCTGCTATAAATGTACGAAACCAGTTAACCGATTTATTTAAAGGCGGAGGTTTTCAACTCAGAAAATGGGCTAGTAGTCATATAGAAGTTTTAGCCGAGTTACCCGAAGATCATATAAAATCGCAATTGGATTTTTCTGACGAGGAAAATTCTTTAAATATCCTAGGATTATCTTGGAATCCAAACTCTGACTTTCTTCTGTTTCGAGGGCTGCCTTACGATGATAATATTACAAAACGAAATTTGTTATCGTATATCACACGAATTTTTGACCCGCTTGGTTTTTTGGCACCCGTTGTTTTTTCGAAAAAAGTTTTACTCCAATATTTGTGGTTACACCAAGTTGGTTAGGACAATTTGATTCCACCAATACTAGAAAAAAAATGGTTATTATTTACAGAAAACATTTCTCTTCTTGCTACCGTTAAAATCTCTAAGTGCGTGATTCCACAGAAACCTGCTCTAATTAGGCTTGCAGGATTTTGTGATGCTTCAAAAAAAGGTTATTCTGATGTTCTACTCTTATGCGTCCAGTTAAATTCAAAATTTTTTCTTATTTTTGGAAGACAAAAACCAAAATGGCACCACTCAAAATCATGTCTATTCCTTGTTTGGATTTCAGCGCCGCCGTTTTATTAGCTAATTTAGTCGAATCAGTAGTGACTGTTTCTTTGCCATTTTTCATTAAATCTGATCACTTATTTTTAGATTCAGAGATAATTTTATCTTGGATCATGACTCCACTACATTTATTAAAAACGTTTGTGTGTAACAAGATTGTTACGATAACAGAAAAAACTTCAAATTGTGTTTGGTCTTACATTAAATCAGAAAACAATCCCGCTGACCTTCCTTCACGAAGATTAATTGTATCTCAATTTGTTAGTCCGGATATCAAAATATTTTGGTTTAATGATCCTTCATTTTTGAACAAAGAAGTTTCAAAATTGCCACCTCCTTTTCAAATGCATAATAAGCATTCTTCTTCGCTTTCCGAAATGAAACGAGATTTCAGTTGTTTACTTACAAAGCATACAACCTTAAATCCGTTATTAAACAAAATAAATAATACCTCAAGTTTCTTAAGATTACGTTGCATGGATAAGACGTTTTATTCGCAATTCAAGGGTTTGAGATGGCGTACGTATTTCTGGATCGTTATCCGTGGCAGAATTAGAAAGTTCCACATTATCTCTTACAAAAATTACTCAAAATCATTATTTTCATTCTGAAATCAAACAAAGCCAAAATAAAACGAACCCAAGCCGCAGCCTAACATTGTTACCGCCTTTTATTGATTTTTTTGGTTTCCTCAAGGTAGGCGGAAGATTACGTTACTTCGCTTTACATGAAGCAGCCAAGCACTCGTTATTGTTACCCAAAAATGCTCATCTCTCTAAATTAATATGTTTTATTATCATCATCTGTCATTACATTCTGGCCCTAACACTGTTCAAGCTCTTATTTGAACAAAGTTCTGGATTTTATTGCTTTGTGGTTTGCTTTGAAAATGCATACGAGAATGTTTTACCTGTTATAAATTTCGTGGTACTACTCTCAACCTCCAATGGCTGATCTTCCTGCTTCTAGAGTTTCTATCTCTCGCCCTTTTTTACAAGTAGGTGTAGACTATGCGGGGTCTTTTTCAGTAAGATCTCACCGCTTACGTAGACCAGTGGTCACTAAAGGTTACTTGTGTTTATTTATTTGTATTATAACTAAAGCGGTACATCTTGAGTTTGTATCTGAGTTGAGCACTGATGCTTTTTTAGCTGCACTTGATAGATTTGTAGCTAGACGGGGTTTACCTTCAGTTATCTACTTTGATAATGGGCGTAACTTTATAAGAGCTTGTAAGCACATAACGAAAGTTTACAAATTTTTAGTTCTTCATGTCACAGATATTTGTGATTTTTTATCTACTCGACAAGTAAAATAGCAGTTTACTCCTTCATATAGCCATTATTTTGAAGGTTTGTGGGAAGCAGCTATCAAATCTGCCAAAGCTTTGCTTTATCGCTGGCATCAGCCACATTCGAAGAATACGCTACTTTATTCGCTAGAATCGAAGCTGTTCTTAACAGTCGTCCTCTGTGCACCCTATGTAAATATCTCTCAGAGTCTTGTAATTATTTCAGCCCTGGACATTTTTTAATAGGAAAATTCTATTCTCGAGTCACGTAATATGCGTAACCGTTGGTTAAGACAAAATCAGATTCTTCAATCCTTTTGGAATCGTTGGTCGAAAGAGTACTTGAACCATGTGCCAAGGACGTCAACTTGCACTTTCTCCTCCTTTCACTGTATCTTATCCTTATCACCACATTCCCATTCCATTCGTTTCCTAGTTTCGACATACAACGCATCGTAATTTTTAATAAAAAACTTTTACTGTGCTAACGATTTCCCGCGGCAGTGAAATATTAGTTCAGTGAAATCGCATCACCTGTGTCATTTGGCCAGATTGACCAAGAAGACTGCCACCATTTCAAGCCTGTGCGGATTACTCGTAAGTGCCTTAATATTACTCATTTGCGATCACCAGCGCAACCTTATTCACAAACACTCCTGTTTTTTGTTATACTATGGTTATTTTAACCCTATGTTTAGGAGGAATGGTCAAACACTCAAAGTATTCTTTGTAGGCAACGTTGTGTAGTCGCAATCTGTGAACGTATGGAAGGCGGGTAGACTTTTGCAGAGCGTGGATCCCAACTTTGAAACTAATTCTGTACAACTAATACAATGCTCAGATTCAACACAAACAGCTGCTACCAACCGGTTACCGCGCAGTTACTATGCTGTGCTCTCCTCTAGCGCACTGAACAGCACACGCTACACTTCTCTCTTTCACGCATTGTTTAAAATCGAAGCGACCCATAGATTTGACAGGTTTTACCTATGCGACCCTATACCATCGTGTTCTGAATAATATTCTCTTCATTTTCATATAAATATCAATCGGTAAGCAGATGAGTGAAGTTACTTAATATCAACTTAACTGTTTATACCTGGCTACCTATAATAGTGACAGGATAAAGTTGAGCGACCTATCGTTTGCAAATTCCTCATACTTTGTTCTTTCAATCAGTATTGATTTCATTAGGTAAGCAGATTGGCGAAGAAATGAAAAACAATTAATTAAATTAATTTTAATTAAGGGTAGCTTTGACAGAATTTCGTCAGGCGACCTAGTCGCGACATGTTTGTTAATGTATTGTAATATCGAAAAAATACCTTTCATCCGGTAAGCAGATGGGTGAAGGTGGTTCTTATGGCGTATCTTAGACTATTAATGTGTCTTCAGGAAAAAGTGTGTCGGTAGCAGACGTTTTACCGACACTAATTGAAACTGAACATAATAAAGGATTGGATGAAAACGATGACACTTATTTGGACAACTTTCTAGTGAAGAGGAACAGCTTTCAGAAAGCGGAAAAGAAAGCTCGGAAGAAGAAAAAATGTCACAGGAAGAAGAATTAGTTTCAAAAGAAGACACCGAACAAAGTTCTGAATCCTCAAACAATGAGTGAGCTCCTGGAGATTTTGTAATAGTCAAATTTCGAAATAACAAGAGAGATTGGTTATGTATTGCTCTAATAATAAAAGAAGATAAACTTGCTAATTGATGGACAGTTAGCTTCTTACGACGAAAGCCTACCACTTGGCACAAATATTTTTTTATATATCTTGATATTCCCCCTGTAAAAAAAATCAAATTATAAAAAAAAATTAGGAAGTTCGGGTAGAAGGGGAAATTATATTTTTAGAAATATGTCTGACTTTGTTCTGGAATAGTTCGACTTCATACTACACCTGATTAAAATGGATTTTTACGTAAAATCATTAGCTGATCTATTTTACCCCATAATAAGAGGTGAAGTAGATCGTATTGTAACAAAAAAAAAATACGGAAAATGTTAGCGAGTAGAAAAGTTTTACATATTGCAAACTGTAACTTAATGCTAAGAGATTATACGTTAATTTTTTTGTTCACAAAAAACAAATAATACAAACAAAATATTAAAAAAATCGATATATTTGAACTATCTCACCCCGTTTGACGGTACCTACCTTAATTCTCAGCATAAAATCTAGGTACTTATAATTGTGTCACACTAAGTTGAATGTTATATAGTGTTTATCTTGAAGTTGTTAAGATTACAGTGTGACAACAAAGGTTTTATCTATAATATTTTTAATGTTTTTGTTAAAATAATGTTCTTATACGTTTTAGTTTTTTGGACACTGTTAATTAAAATAATAATAAATATCGATTCAGTTTAACAGTTTCTTAAAAGTTTATTGAAAAAGATTACTTCATTTATTTTAAGTAAAATCTATAGCCATTTACTTACTATTATTCATGCATACTAAGTTTATACTATGAGATGGTTCTGCCATCGTATTTCACTCATCATGATTACTTTATTTGATAATATAAAGCTATAAGACTGTCAATGCATTTGTGGAAGTACAGTATAGTGTTCTCCCACTGCTGAAGAACTCCAAAAAAGCGAAACAGCCGTCCAGTGATTCAGTCTGGTGGAATTTTCACATTTGCATTGACATTTTTACCTTACAATGTTTATACGTTGTGATTTTTGCCCGCGGTTTATTCAAAACTTATGTGAATTACGCGGGTAAAATCAGCTTTCAACGTTTCCATCTTTATAGCCATTTACTTACTATTGTTCATTTATAATAAATGTATAATCTATACATCATGGTTACTTTATTTATTTTATTATATAAATGTTAACAAACAGTAACAATAATAAAATTACGTCAAACTTGTGACAGGCTGTGCTTTGTAACTTTTTAACAAAAAATCAATTTTTTTAAGACGTTTTAAATTAGTAAATTAATTAAAATGTAATTATAAAACAGTTTTGTTATAAAACTAGTTTAATTATCAATCAATGTCGAGCGTAAACTTATTACTTAACCTAATAAAACGTTTGGTAAAGTCTGTAATACAAATATTTAATCCGATAGGATAGATTGGTCCTATACTAATAGAATGAAAGCTTATTTTACACGAATTATACTCATTAAAACTAGATTGAAACAAATTGTTTTTAACAAAATTAGTTAACAAAATAAACTGTTTTACTGGTTAAATAAAGCATCTAAATGAAATAGAGTAATGTTTACTTAGTCGGTTAATATAGTAATTCATATTTATATATTATGTGTTACGTAAAAAGTTACATACAATAATCATTAACTTTTGCAATAATTACAAGAACATGTTTTAGATGTAAAATTTTAATTCGGTTTTATTTTGCTGATACAAGACTTTTATATTTACATGAAAGTAATTTATTATTATTTAAAATATTAATAGTGTTTCTTTTTCATTCAACAGCTAACAATTAATCACTATGTAATTTAAAGTTCTGAATTAATTGCTTAATTTATGTTAGCATGATTAATTTTTTTCTGTTTTGTTGTATAAGTTATATTTTAAAATTAAAACGCATTTTCAAAAAACTGTTAAATATTTTTACATTTACATACCATTGTATAAATTTGTTATAGTAAGACAACCCATTTTTTTAAAAATGTCTCTAATATTTGGTGATAGAAGCCATTACTTTGGTTGCAGTAAGTCAGATAGCGCAAATGACCGTGTCATTGTTGTAACCGAAGTTCCCAATGTTTTGCCCACTTTCGTAAGAGGCTTCATCAGAACGTGAGAGAAATCGAAGAACTAAAACCAGCAACCAAAATCTAACTAAGAACTTTTCAAGCTTGAAAAAGCAAACGAAAATCTAACAAAGAACCACTACAGAGTTAAGTAATCACTTTGTAAACCAAGCCAGATTCTAAACTCAATAGAAGTGACCTAAGAAGAAATAGTCTACGTATATAAAAAAGAAGGATCCTCACGGATGGTTAAGCTCGACTCTAATTGGGTTACGGTTGAAAAGAAGCGTGTTTTCGATAAAGGACTAATTACCGGGAACCAAAGAGGTGATACCTCAAAACCATGATCACAATTGAAGTTATTGTGGTGTTTGATGACTTCTATGTGTAACACCTTCTCGCGGTTCACGCGTGCTACTTTGTAATTCTTTGGAAATTAATCTGATCCGCGGCTTTACATGAGATAAATGCTCTTTTCTCTCTAGGGGTTTGTGGGTAGATATTGATCGTATTCTTAATAATAAAAATTACAATGCAAAATGTATATATTGATTTTAACTGATTTCAAAACATTAATAAACAAACTTAAAAAATAAGATGCACTACGCTCACTAACTCGATCTATATAACTACGAATATAATAAAATGATCGCAATAATATAATAAAAAGTCCAACCTTTGCTGGTGTCGAGTGATTTAGGTGTAATTGTAGCACCGTAACCCTCCAAAGTTAATTTGTTATAGTACGCACCATAACTGAACCGTCACTCGTACCGTTCACTGTAGGTCCAATTACACGGATTGGATTGCTTAATTTATTCACCTAAACTTATTAGAACCACAACTTTGGTTATTCACATGTATTAGGTTTGCCGGCACTAATTATTTATTCGTCGGTATGCGTCAAGTTTAAAAGTTTATTCAATTTATTGAATAAACACCGAAGGTATCGCCTGGGTTGGCCCGCAGCGCTAACCTCTTAATTATGGTCGTCCAGCCTCTGACCCGGACAAAAGGACACTCGCTTCTGTTTCTTTCACTTTTGCACAACACTTACACTACCTTAAACCACAGACTTATAAAACTAACTAGACTATTTTAACATTGTAAAGTTACGATAGACATAAAAAAAGGCATTACATATGCTCTGTCGGAATTTCTTGTTAAAAAAGAATAGAGATTTGGCAATTACCAAAACGTTATCAAAATCTATCTTGTGACATGTAGTAAAGTGATGTTCAGCTACCACAGACTTACAAATATGCGTTTTCCTTATACAACAATCATGTTCTGAAATGCGAGTAATGACAGAACGACCGGTTTCACCAATGTAGACTGAACCACATGAACAGGGAATTTGGTATAAACCTTGAGATGAAAGTGTAAGAAATTTGTCCTTTGGAGAAAGAAGAACCCAGTAAACACGGATTGAAACTGTTACAGTCACAAAATTAAAACAATTGTTTCATTACGTTGTTTCGTGTTAGTTCCATTTTGATATCATTTACAAGTAACTGACAGTGAATAAATTGAAAGAGTTCCGATTTTTCACAATCAGTTTTAAACCGTTTCAGTACTTGCAATTTTTATCCCATAATCAGCAACCGTCTAAAAACTGATTTATTAAAACCGAATATTTTTTGAATAACTAGAATTGTTTAAAGATCGATTGAATTATTTTCAAAACAGTGGAATCGTTCTAGGAAAAACGAATACTTTGTGATTAGTCAGCATTAGTCGTTGCTATACTTTTGATTACTGTCGTCAACGCTTGCGCTGCAAATTGATATCTTTTCACTTGTTCGGTTGCAGTTTGATAAGTGATGCTGTGTGTACAATTACGAAATGGAACAATAAACGGTAAGTCGAAACATTTTATTATAATCCATAAATGTAATCGATATTATAATCATTTCTGTTCTTTATGTATCATATTTTAATTTGTATAAAAAAATGTAAATTAACACACATGGTTGCGTTAAGGTAGATTATTGCGTAAATCTGATGATACTTTAGGATTTATAATTACAGTTCAATTCTTCAAGTTTTCTATACGATTATGTACAGCTAAAGGTATTCACAGTGTTTTTATAACTTTCTAATGATTGCTAAAGTGATATTTATATTAAGTTTGTGTTGTTTTTGATTAAAAAAGTGTAATTAATTTTGTGTAACTCTATGATTATGTATGTATATAAACGAAATATTTATTTCTATGTTACAGATGCGGTTAAAAGTTGCTACCCAACAGTAACTGATGCAGTTTTCGAGGCTTCCGTGAAAAGACCACATCCAGGAAACTTGCAATATGTAAAAAATTCAATGTGATATTGTATTTAAACAAATTTATTGTACAATAAAAAATGAAACGTGCATTCGAAATATCGATTTAATTGTTTCATTTTAAAACCAAAGCTAATGTATTATTATATTATTCGAAAGAATTGTTTTAGTTCATTATTGAAACAAGAAAATTATATATTTATCGATCATTTAGTATCAGTTCAAGAACGAAGCTTTTAAAACGTAAACCGAACGGAACATTTAGTTTGCAACAGATGTGAATTTAAAATACCGAAACTATACTGATTCAAATAAGTGAAACAGCGATGGACTTATAGCTATTTTATTGCAGTTAGGTTTCTTTTATGTTTGAAACAAGAATGAATCATAAATTTTTTGTTTTGAAACTGTTACTAAACATTATCAATTTTGTGTTTACTGGGAATTTGGGAAGTTTTGCCAGTTGAGTTAAATATGGATTTAATACCATTCTTACGAAGAAGTTTCCCTATTTGAGCTGTACCCTTGTGAATGTAACTTCTTTTTGTTAAGTTTTTACAGAAAAACTTTTTATTGTTTGACTTTTATTCGCTTAAGTACACTGCCTCAAAAAAGTAATTGGACACTTTTAAGCGCGTCCTGCAAGGTAGGCAACCAAACTGACGTTATAGCAAAACGCTTAGTAAGATTTAACAACATTGGCATTACAGACATTACTTGCAGCAATATTGAGAGGTTACTAACTATTCTTCTACCCTAAAGTTTTAAACTCTTCTTCGCTGAGTTTTCTATTTATTTATGTTCTTTGCTTAAGTAATTAAAAAAATTAAATTGTTATTTATGATTAAATAAGTTCTATCTATAGCTCGAATAATAATACACTGTATGCTCAAATATAAAACAACTGTACTAATTAGCCTAAAAGTCTTAATATATCTGGAATGAATCAATGTCAACATTCGTATTTTTTTTGCAAAGTATAATTACCATTAAAACGTAATTAGTGATCGAACAATTGCAGTATAAAATCCCGTTACTCCTTTTAAATTATTCGTATAAAAAACTAAAGCATACATATCTCCTTTTATAAAATCAAGTCTAATTTCTCATACAGAACGCTAAAAAATAAAATTCAAAAATACATAACTATGCTGTAAATCTAAAAATCACAAAATTAGAAAAATCCGAAATGCATTTTCCCGCTTTTTTTCGTAACATTTAATTCAAGTATTAACTATTTCGAGGGACATAAGGAGGAACATAAATTTAATAGTAATAAACTGAAATTTGCAATTTTGTGGTTTCATTTTATTATGTTTTAAATTATTATAGTACCTACTACAATTTAATTGAAATAATACCTTAGATTTTATTATAAGTTATACATTAACACTATTTATATTGCAAGAACGTTACTAGATACTAGATACAGAAAATCCTAATAAAAAACATAATTAAAAAAGTATTTATTATTTTATTTAAATATTTGTGTTTTACATGGTAGTGATGGGTGTAATATCCATTTTGGTTATACATTCCCGTAGACGGTTTGGCATCGAATTGAATAAATTAGCACATTCTACACACGCACGGCCACCGCTCACAAATTTTCTATAAAGTTCGAATCCGGTTACTTAGGTGGCCAACGGATTCTTTTCACTTCTGAATGTTGTAAAAACCATTCTTGAACTACCGCTGCCGTATGTATAAGAGAATTGTCCTGAACAAACCGAATTGGACCTTTGGGATAAACTGCTCGTACGGAGGGCAACATACCGTCTTCCAAAATCGTCAGGTAAGTTTAAGCAGTTTAGCGTCCATCGACACGGCGTAATTTCCCTGGGTCAGCATCACTCATCCATCCCCATTACGCAGCACTAATTCTCCCACTTCTTTTGTTGGTTTGCACATGTTTTGATTCATATCTAGAATTACGTGGCCTCCAAAGAACTTTTTTACAATCTTAGGAAGTGCAAAAGGTTTTTTTATCTGAAAAAACAAGACTTTTTTAATCAAAATTTAAACGTTCTTCTAAAAATTGCAAACTCCGATAGGCATTTTCTTCAGGATAGCAGCTTATTCCTTCAGCTTTCTTATTCTTTGCACGCATCGACACGCTCACTTTCTGTCACCACTGTCAAATGGTTTTGTGCAACACACAGAGCTCTACGCTCAACAAGGCTTTCATCATTAAGTTGTTTTACGCAATTCCACGTGAATGTGTAGTCGAATTATATATACTTTTGATTGAAAGCTTATTTGGGCGGATCCACCCTTTCACCTGTGACCCTTGTCGTTGGCGCTGATAAATACCTGTTTTTGTGTCAAATTTTATATTACGTTTTAAGTCATACTCGTACGGAATTAGCTAATCCCCTACTGGATATTACACAACTGTAAGTATTGCATTTTCTATTTATACGTGTACTACTTCGTTGGTCATGTCGATTGTTAGAATGGCCATACGTACATACTAGGTTGTAATCACAATTAATGTTAAAACCTTTTTTTGTGTGTCACATACTTATCTGGTGCGCTTTGATTCTCTAGATGTTTGATTTTCGTGTTCTTGTAATTTAACTTAATAAAGTAAAGTCATTAGGTCGCTTTGATGTGCAACGTGTTGCCCAGTCAAGGGCGCAACTTATACTTGGCCTGTAATATCAACCCATGTAATATTGTTTGCAACGTTTATATAACTATGTCATGTGATAAAATAAATATATATTTTGTGTTATCACTTCTGTCGTATTATTTGTTCTTTTCTAGCTGCGGGTAGACTTAAACGATATCTCCGAATTTAGTCTTTTATCGTTTTGGTGCTTTTTTAGATTCAATTTATAATCTAGCATCACAAAGCTTGCTTATTCTTTTGTTACACGAAAACCAGCATAACATTGTCTAGTATACTTCCAATGCAACCTTTTTATGTTTTCAAAAAAAAGAAGCTTTAAATTTAATGAGTTATATTTGTTCACGGTTGGTTTTTAAGGTAATAATACACAATTTGTTACAAGAGTGTAATGAAATAGCAATTCAATATTTTTTTATATCCAAATGTATTCTAGAAACAAAAAACCCCTTAAAAAAATATGTACTGTAGAGTTTATGTACGTACAATGACAGGTTTATTCCTATCTACAATACTTACTTAAAGTTTTGACATTAATCATATTTTAATTTTAATTTCTTGTTGTTTCAGCAACTTTTTTATTTGCTAATTGAATTTGAGTTGGTTGATTACGTAACGATTGGTCACCTTGGCTGACCAAAAGTTGTATCCCAAGACTGATATAACTTTTAGCGGCGCCAGTATCTATGAGAGCGTGAAAGTTACATCCGTAGACAGTGACGGGTAAAAACAAACAAAAATCACGGTTACTGCTGCGGGTGCGGTTGTTTGCTTTGTTTGGAAAAATTTTGTTACGTTTTGTAACTATGCGGTCTATTCTTGTCTGTTCTAAGAGTTGGAGCAAGTCGAATTTATTAATTTTTTGGCTGAGAATAATTGCAGTAGCGGGGTGTACGCCATCTTGGCTGCATTGCAAAAAAATTTAAAACGTTCTTTGCACTGTATTCTAAAATGTTTTTTGTCTTCATTGGCAAGACAGTTTAACGCCATTATACGTTTGCGGTTTTTCTAGAGTTCTTAGGATTTCACTGTAAAATTGTTGATTGAACTAAACGTTGCTATTTTGGCGGTGATTGTCGAGTGTCGGGCGGATTTTCGTTGGTGAATGATTGTAAAGTAACTCGACGAACTCTTAAAATCTCTGCGTTTGATGTAGAGTTTCTTAGCACTGCTCAAATTTTTGTAGATGCGTTTTAATTACTCTTTTAGACATATTTTTCCATGTCGACTCATAAAAATTTTCATAGCTTTGATGTAGTTTTTCACTTTTTTGCCATCCTTATGGATTCAGGTTCTCGCGGCATCGTCGAGTTGACGTTGGCATCGCAAGTCTACAAATTGGTGCTTAAAATTGTTTACCAAGTCTTTCCAATAAATCCATTTGGTTTTGTTGTTGCGGTACCAAAATCTATAAATCATTTTGAAAATGCTTGTAAGAAAATGGTTCCAGATAATTTGAATTTGGTTTTTAGTTCTCTTATTTTTTTGAAAAAGGAAATTGGGCCTATCTTCCTATTAAATTTGATTTCCTATTTGCGAACGGTATCCATTCTTGTGCTAGTAAAAAACTTACTAAAACGGGTGGTATTTGTGCCGAGGTAACGTTTATTAGCATTGGCGGCAACGGTCGAGACGTTTCTGGGTTACGGGGATATGCTAGCGTGTTGGGCGCGCTTTTTCCGGTTCTTACAAGGTTAATTAAACGTGTTTTTAGTTTGTTAATTTTGCCAGTGGCATTTAAATGGTACGTTTTCAAGAGGTCGGAGAAGAGAATGGAGAGACTACGTAAACAGAATGCCAAATGAACAGCTGGCAAAAATTGCGAAAGAGAAAAAACCAAGTACACCTCGACCACCTGGACGACCACCTACAAGATGAAAGCTGGTCCTCAGCATCCCAACTACGCCTGACAAACCATTGATACAAACACAGGACTACGTCCTAATGTTCGAAGAAGAAGAAGAAGAAGAAGAAGTTTTCAATCGGTTAACTAACTGTTCTTTTTTTATGTTACAGATCTAGCTCACCTCGCTGTCGGTTTCTTAAATGGTCTCCGGTGTTACTTATACAAGGTTAGAAATACTAGATTTTTTTATTCAAGTAACTTATTACCTAAATTTATTTGTAACTTAGTATTGGTCGGCAGCTCAAAACATTTCGACGAGAGGATTGCAGATGATACTCGGTGTGTTAATTATAATGTAATTAAAAAAGCACCAAATCGATATAAAAATTATTAACTACTGATCCAGTTATATTTGTTGAACGCTGAAAGAGCACAAATGGTTGTAACAACGAATATATTTACTTTAACAAAGAAAAGAAAAAAAATTAAAAAAGAAGCGATGTAGAACTACGTAAATGCTATCAATTAAGAATTCGTCGATAAATATTATAGACAATAACGTTGATGCAGGCGCTTGAAGGTAAGCAACACTTTATACATACATATAATTATTGTATTACAAAATGAAAATATAAATTAATAGGTAAACAAAGAATAAAACTCGAATCAATGCGAATATAATGATTTTGTAATTAGAAGCAAAACACACTTATAATAAATTCAACCCGTAATCGTACAAACAAATGTGCATGCAAAAGTTTTAATAACACAATTCAATTAAAGTGAATGTAAAATGTAGTAACATAATTCCAGTTGACTCACCATATGATATGACGTTATCGTATATCTTCTATTTTTAGCACATTCTTTGTTGAACTGATAAGATTCTTCAAAACGAATGTAGATTTCCAAACACTACAGCAGGTATAAAACCAATGTATAAATCCAATGAATAATAAACTCCGATAACGAAAATCCAGTAAATGAAAGACAAAACCAAAATAAAATGATCCAGTAAAAACCGAAATAAAAGAGAAGACCCTAAATATAAATAATTAGATTGGTTTTTTAAATGACATGGTGTACTCACGCTGTATCTAGCAACGGCCTTGAAACGAATTCCTTTGTCTAATCGTATTGCGCAACATTATGAAATCACTGCAATTAGATGGAATGAATAAAAATTGAATTGTTTTTACGCCATAATTAAGAAAATTTGACTTCCTCGCATCACTACGACACGCACGGCCATGCGTGGCCCAAACGGAAGTGCGCTTAAAATCTATAACCCAGGTCGATTTGAAACAACGCGACGTTGCCAAACTGAATAAATTTACGTGCACTATTAGTTGCAGAAAATAAGCGAATGTAAAATTGAATTTTAATGTAATTAACTCTAACGGAACGTTACAACCGTAATTGATTTACTAAAATATATTTACAGGTTTGTGCATATTTTAAGGTGTGTGTAACGACTGTACTGCCCTCAGAGTCTCTAATAGCCTGTACAATTACAGTGCTGCACTGAGTAGGTTATACAACCCCTCAACAAAAAGATTAGTCAAAATTGAATGTCTTTAGAAAAATCCTTAGTTGGTTATAATGTCTCTAACACTAATAGTAACGAAAGTATAACTTATCAATTAAACAAAATGACTGACACAAGATGAAACGGCGAAAAATAAAATAAAGAATTAATTTTGAGTTAAGCGTAGCATTTCGGTGAGAATATCTAAGTGGATGCACAGGTAGAGGTTTAAAAAATTATAATTTTCAACAAGAAATAAATAATAAATATTTTTATTAAACATGTGGCAGCAAAGTTTAATTTTTAAACACTTAACTGCTCATTAACCTCTACGTGAGAAAGTTTAAATCATATTTGATTAATTGCAATTCCAACCATAATAAATAAATATAATTTAAAGATTTGAATAAACTAACAAACATTAATGCTCGAACTAAAAGTACTGTAAAACAATAAAGTAGCGTATTATAAAGCGAAGTAACACATTAGGTGAATTAGCGCTTAAATATATTTGTTTAGTGAGTTGAAATTGTAATCTTTGTTTTAGTACGAATTGAAATTCTACGTACGAGATAATTGAAACTTATTCTATTACTCGAGTGTATAAGATCATTAAGTCAAAGTATGCAGTGTGTCTTACAAAACGTGCTTTAACGTGTATTGATTCTTGAAGTACAACTAACTTCACTGTTTTACTTTGCATAAAATACGATTAAATCGTTTCAGATTAAGAATAAACTAAATAAATAGTAACACAGTTTTTGTAGTGTTTAAGCAGAGAGCTTTGGTAAGTACTTATGACGTAGTATAAAAAAAAGTATATATACATTACTTAAAAAATTGAAATTAATTTTATATAAATTTGCAAAACTATTAAAGCATTTACTATGTTTATCTGTTACAGCTTAAATTAGGACTAGTATAAATTTAAAAACAAAAAATTCTGTATTGCACACATTACAAAAACAAAGGTTGTTGCGGTCATAAAAAGAATCTTGTGCTGATGATACCAATTAATATTCGGAAACGAGTGGCCACTTATTGATCGTTAATTACAGCAGCTCTACTCAGGCCTGAGGTTGCTGTTGATGGTCCTTTTACGGAGAAAGCGGACGAAAGAGGACGACTATGTGGAATGGTTTCAATACCGAAAACACAGTGGCATATTTTTCAAAAGACAACGGATTGTTACCAACCAAACAAAAGTTTTTTGACTGACTTGATCACAGCTTTCCACAAACCTCCAAAATGTGGTGCCGTGGTACGATTAAAGTGCTACTGCACAATCTAAAAATATGTCTGACGAACCTATCAAACACAGCAAGAAAAATACCAAAACAAGATCTATAGTCATTTCTAAGTGCACCACTTTAGTTGCAACAATTAAAAAGGGCCTTGCAATGTCAGTACCAGTTTTATTGAAAGATCTAGCTATCCGAGTATAATCACTTGGCAAATTTGCCATTTGAGGAGTCGCAGTATGTGAACGAAGACATTGTTTTATGTACTGACTAACTAGTCAACTAGGTTGACAATTATGCGAACTTTGGCAAAGTTTGTTAGATGTTTAAAATTAACAAAAACATTAAAATTATCAGTTTTACCACCGACCCAAAAAAACCCGTTTGAAAAACGAAATTTTTTTACCAAAATAATAAGATTGAGTTACTTTGATACAAGCATTTAAAGAATTTTCAAGTTCAGACACCGTTGGAAGTTTGGAACTAGTTGATTTAGTTTATAAAATGTTTACCAATTGGATTACGTAGATTATAACATGTTAAATCTTTAATAAAGATAAAAATCTTCAGAAATGTTCCAGAAAAATTTGAGTTGAAAAAGTTACAGTAGAAAGATAAATTGCTGCGGGGTTCAATTCATCTTTCGAATTGAGAACAAGATCATTGGTCAAGGGAGCTAAAAAAACGTATAACCTTAAAACCACATTTGGGTTCTAATAACCATTTGAGGAAGTAACCCTCTACAAGCATAATCGCTTAAATTATCCGTAGTATTAACATGGCTCTATTCAAGAGAAACAGTTTCTAATATTTAAACAATTCGATTGAAAACAAAAGTTTTTACAAATGAGGAGATGTTTCTAGCCAAGATAAAATTACCTAAGAGTCAGAGAAAAAGTAGAGATATTATAGAAATCTGTAGATGAGAGACTGACTTGGCGAGACGCGCAAGAAGCAAAATGCCACACAATTCAAGACGAGAAATAGTTCGAAACTTTAAAGTAGCAATCTTAGATTTTGCTTTGAAAAAGTGAATGCTAGAAACATTATCATCAGTAAAATTAATATACAAAACAACAAAGTAGCCTCTTTCACTTGAATATAAAAACCCAAGTAATCTACAAATTTTTACTGTAATCGGAAAATGCCTAGGTATGAAGATAGTTGAAAAAAACTTTAATTTTTTTAAAAGATTTTATAGTTTTTTAGTCCAAACGTTGGAGGCAAAAACGTTGAACTAAATTCTAAATAAGATAGTTACTAGGGTGAGGAAACCTAATGGATCAAAGGTTCGAGCTAGGTAAAGCAAAATAGAACGCTTTGTGAGTAAATTATGGTAAAGCTGTACATAAAATGTAATAGTGTCAATCTTAGGATCCCACATAAGTCCAAGAAATCTTAACGTTTTATCGTCTTGAGAAAACTCAAAAAGACACTTTAGAAAAGAAGACGTCAAAGTTTTTAAAACATCAGCATTGTTACTAACCCATTTACGTAACTCAAACCTTTCTTTGGCGAGTAGTTAAAACAGCTTTAGATGCAAGTTGTGACCATCATCAGCAACAAACTGCTAAATAACACGCTGTGCTAAATTAGCAGAAGGAGCAAGTTACATTTAGCTCGCACTTGATAAAAAAGGCAATGGATCAAGACAAAAAGAAATATGTTGCATTGACTGATCAGATGGATCTAATAAGATTTGTCTATACATTATTTTAATATCAGAACAAATAGCTACAAGGTATAAACAAAAGTTTTAAAAATCTTGGGAAATTTTTTTTAAGGTTAGGACGTTTTAGAAGATATTTATTTAAAGACAAACCATTTGCAACACGTGCCAAAACATTAAAAACAACTCTTAGTTTCCTGGTACAACTTTATGCTTTCAGTACACTGTGATGAGGAATAAAAAACGACGAGAATGTCTTACTCACTGACAAATGTGTAAGAGTAATGCATTTTAACATTATTTTGTTTCTCTAATGCGCGATAAGAAGAAAAGAAGCAAGAGCGCTTAGAAGCGAGATTAGATAAATTTAAGCAACAATTTAAAATGATCCTTACTTTGGTCATTTATTACTTTTCAAAATCATTCCAAAAATCTAAGTCAAGGGCTAATGTCATAAGTAAAGTAACTGTTGCCGAATTACCATCATCAGTTTCTCCAAAAATAACGACACCCAACATAGTGTTTATAGTAGATGAAATGTAATTTTTTCTATGACATCAGTAAAATAATCCGCGTCGATGAGTTAATCGATAGCGGCTGGAAAGCAAAAACTATCATCAGCTAACATTAAGTTTCCAAGTTTTTTTTACAAAGATCCAAAGGCAATAGTCCAGAAGAAGTCGGATGCTAAATGTTAGTGAATACCAAAGTTTGTACTACGATGGACTGTAAGAATAATGACAAACCTGTAATGTGCAATTAAAAACGTTATGCGGTTTAGAAATGGAAGATTCTATGCCTTAAACAATCAAATTTGTTCGAGACAATTGAAATCCTAATTTTTTAACTAGAAAATATGCCCTGCAAATTCATAATTAAAGCACGAATGATATCGAGAAGAATTGTACCTAGGTTTCTCAAAAGTTTACGTAATAACGCTTTAAATGAAGTATTAGAAGTGGTAGTTGAAATTGCTAAATGAAAAGAACTTGAAAGCGTGGGAGGTTTTTATTTGCAGTTGTTGACTACATTTTTTTCGAGTTTGAGCACCTAAACAATTAAAACATCAATGAAGGCAACGAGCATTTTGATAACGTTCATTGACGTTACATTTTAATCAGTTGGAACATTGAAAATAAAAGGATTCGCAGAGAGGGCATGGCATGCATAAAGAAGCGCTAGATTACTGAACATTGGTTTCTGACGACGAAGCTTTCAAGCTTGAATTAGTAGCAAGCGAGTTTACTGTTTGAGGTTTTTAAATTTTGTGTTATGCAATAGAAGTAATTTGTTTGTGCGAGACAATTCTGTCAGAGGATTAATAAGGTCAGCGTATTTAGGATTGCTTTAGAAGAAAATTTGGTTGCAGAGTTTTCAGAAACAGACACAGACAGAACTTTTCTGTACATTTAAAAAATGATGAAAACAAATAGTTGTAATAAGGTTTAACGTTTTAAAATACACAATTTTAAAATGACTGTCAAAAAAGACAGAACGTTCTCATCCCAGATAAGATGAGAATATAAAAGATCATCGTTAAGTCAGTCAATTTAAAGTTTTAAGAAAAATTTGGTGGTCTAAATAAACAAGTTGCAAAGTGTTTAACGCGTGTGCCAGTGTAAATAAATAGTGTAGATAAATAAAAGTAAATCTTATCCGCAGGCAAGGTTTGAAACGCTTTCTACCACTGACTGTAAATCTTCTTGTGGTGCAAGTATGTGACTCCGGTCTACTCGAGTAGAGTAAGGCACTTGCTTTTGATGATTTGATGTCTACCGAAAAATAGAACTTACAGTTTTTTAACTTGTTTAAGGTTGCGTTTACATAAAAAAGCGGATAATTTCTTTCGGTTAGGGCATTTAACCGTGTATAATCAACGCTGAATTTATAAACCAAATCCTTCTTTTCTACTAGTGAAATGGGCAAAGAGTAACCACTAAACGAGGGCTCCATTATTCTATTCGTTAGCATATTATCCAACTCTTCGTTGATATGTTCTTGTAGCACCAGTGAAACAGGGAATTACCTCTATTTTACATGTGGTGATGTGGTTTATAGCATAATGGGCCAATTGTGTGCAACCCAACTTGTCTCCCACTAAATTTTGTAGATACTTGTCTACAAGTTCCTCTACTTTCTGTTTGATGTTGAGTATACTGTCGTCGGACAATATGTGGCTGCTGTTGTACTTTTAAGAAGTGCTATTTATTCTTCCTCAAGTCGTGTATAATTTGCAAACATTTAAAGAAATCTATACTAAAAATGAGAAGTTAGGGTAGGCTAGGAACGACTAACATTTTTATTAGACTAATCTTCGCTCCAACTTTTACAGGAACGTACCGATGCCTCTACACGGTTCTCTATCAGTAACTTTCACATCTACGTTAGATGTACTTAGTTAGAATCTAAGACATCAATTTTGCGTTGCCTAAAATCGTTCGAGACGCGCTTGTGTCTAATAATCCTAAATTTTTTTTACTTAAAAGTAGATGCGTCACCGTCGTCCATCCAATGACTAGTATGTGGCAACGTTGTTTTTTTCCAAAGCTTAATTTATTTTAGCCTCTTTAGCATTAATTCCCGGTTTTCGACATTTATAGCAATGTAAGTTTATAGGTGTTTGCTTACATTTGTAACATGTAATTTTGAAATTGTGTTGGTTGAAACCGTGAAGGAACAAACTTTGCCTGTTGAAAAGTTCCGACTTCTAAATATGCTAGACTCGGTTCCAGTGCTTTAGCTTTGCCTTAGAAGGTGCAAACCCTTTAGCTGTTCTTCTACTTTTTTCCAATCGTTTAAACAGTCGCGACGTCACGAAGAGCAATAGACGTGTGAAAATACGAATGCACGTTCCTTCTAACAATCTTTCGCCGAATCGACTTAGACACAGTCGTCGAGATTCAAGCTAACAAACCTCTTATAGGTAGATAGATGGTTTATTGTACTTTTTTTTTAAATAAAAATACATTCTACTGTAAAAAATCTGTACATCTGAATCACATAGACAAACATTAAGTTCAAAAAGAATATCTTATTCGTCTTTGTCTTCCTTTCTCCTCTTTGTTCCCTAACCGTCTAAGATTGTCTTCATTGATTTTTTCCCTCCCATCTTCATGTAGAACCTAGATACCCGTCTGCTCGAACTTCCTACATTGCCATAGCAGGTGAATCATTGTTTCGGAATCATAATCACACACTCTACAACCGTTCTCTTCCTTATTGCTTCAGTTTCTTTCGCCCCTTGCTTTGTTGCCTCATCTAAATCTAGCTAATAATCTGTGATTTCCTTTTTTTTCGTTTGTTTTTAGGTATTTTGGTACATCCCCATGTGTTCCTTTTTTGCTATAAATTTTTTTTTCCTCGTTTTTCTTTCGATTATTTGCCAGTGTACTTCTTTCTTTCTTTCTGTCACTTCACCCTCTAGCTTCTCTCTTTTTCTTTCCTTTTCTCCGCCTATTTTGTTATTTTGTTCTTTTGTTCATCTTTTTTTATACCTCGCCACAATTCCGCCGGGTAATTTCTATACTCCGCGTTTTTGACCTTCCATTCGTAATCCACTGCTCTTCTGACTGCTTCAATTTATATGGTTTCCGCCAGGACTATGTACAATGGTGTAGTTTTCTTTATTTCTAGTATCTATTTTGTGTACGTTAGCTGTGTAGTTTCTAGCTGACCCTCAAGTCGCCAGCCCCACACTTCCGCTGCGTACATGAGTATACTTTTGCCTATAGAATCAAACTATATCATCCTGACTTGGAAGTCTTTGGTTTTCTTATTCCCCATAGTTGTCCCATAACGGCTCTTGCTTCTGTTTCAAATAGCATCCTAGATATTTAAACTCTTTTAGAATTTCTATCTTTTCGTTGTGCTATCTCCAGTCTTTATTTTTCTTTCTGCGGCCACTTCTCCAAAACTCCATTATTTTTTAATTTTTTTACGTTCAATGTTAGTACTTTCTTCTGCAAGTATTTTTCTAAGCTTTTTCTTATCAGAGTCTTCATTTCTATCTGCTATGTATAGGTTCAAAAGGGTGGGACTAAAAGACATCGTTGTTTTAATCCTTTTACTGTCCAAAAAGTCAGCTTTTCTCCACCATTTCTAATTACATTAATTGTTTCGGCGTAAATATCCTAAATTCTCGCTATTAGGGTTTTATTTATTTTCTATTTGTGCATGCACCCAAACAGTTTTATTATATTTATACTATCAAATGCTGCCTTTAAGTCTTCTCTTTCTTTAATTTCTTTCTCCCGCTTTAAATATTGGGTAAATTTGCCTTTTTTTCCATTCCGTTGGTATCTTTTCTTGCTGTCAAATTTTGTTCAAGGTTTTTCTTAATATTTGCTTTTCTATTTCTGATAGGTTAATCCAAGCTTCGTCTGGTATATTATCTGTTCCAGTTGCTTTATTTTTCTTAAGTTTATTGATTTGCTTGTCAATTTTCTCATTGGATATTTCATCAACAAACCTCCTATATTAGCTATATAAATTGTAATCAATTCGTTTTGACTTTGAGTTTGTTGTTTTATTTCCTCCAGAAGCTTTTCATTATAGTCTGCCCGTGAAATGCCTCTAGCTTATCCTAACTGGTCAATGATCGACGAATAGATCGATACCGGATCAAGACAAGGCGAAAAAACAAATCTTCAGCCGGCTAAAATATCTGCTCTTTTGAAACGTTTTGTGATACCGACAATTGGTCTACCCGTATTCAAAACACACACAAGGATGCATCTGGTTTTCTTGAAAATCTAAGATTAAATTTATAAACTGGAACATCTTTGGTTAATGCGGTTAAAATACCTAATGGCACTTTACTAAGCAATGATGTCCTTAGTGGCGTATACACAGAAACACACAAATTCTGATTTGTTAGGAATTCTAAAGCTTAAACATCTACAGCTTTTGACAACAAACGCATTTTGATTTGATAAGCTTTTTCACCTCTAATGCTTCTTTAAGGCAATTCACTCTTAAGCTAGAAAATTTTCCCATTTTTTTTCCTTTAATGCGCCACTATTTTGTCTTGATCTTCTTAGCACCGTAATCCAACTATTCCTTTGACAAATAGTTTATAGTTAACATAAGCGCTGTCATAGTTCAGTAATAATAAATTCTTAGCTACCAATACAAACTATATCACAAACAAACTACTCTAAACATCACCAAGGCTAAAGAAGACTACACCCCACGTTGGGCGCCAGTAAAACTTTATAAGGCGCCAGCTATTCTATCCCAGCGACGCGCACACACACACAAAAACGAGGAGACTCTTAAACAAAGATAAGCTGTAGCGAGATGGTAATAGGTCAAGCTTCTTAGTTAATTTCTAAATAACTTGCCTTTAGCAGTAGCTACTTCCCAATACAACATTATATTTATTGTAAATAGTCTTTTGTCTCTGATATACGAGACAAGAGATGAAAGCTGACGATATTAAAAAAAATCGAATGATTTCTTACGGTAATCAGCGTGAAACTTACTAATTGCTTCAAAATTAACAACCGAATTATAAGTCGCTTCTTTTTTTTCAGCGCCCAATCCTGCATTACAATAGTAAACAAACAAAAGTGAAAATACTAGACGGCTGACGAATTTTCTAATCACATTAGTTCTACACCCCAAAAAGGACTCGCTTGCTCCAAAACCAATTTAAAAGAAAAATGTTCTTGCCACTTAAAAAGAAAGCGTATTTCATGTTTATGAATCTTTAGTGATAGTCGTACAGGGTTGGGATAAAATATGGAACCAAGTAAGTATCTTTAAAACGAGAATGACTATATTTATGTAACTTTGAAGGCAAGTTCAATGAGGCATAACGCATCTGATGTCATATTTTTTGTTACTACTTCGCTTCCGGTTTCACCGAATTTACCCTCAATTTTTTTAAATTTAAATA
Source organism: Aquatica leii (assembly GCA_035610365.1). Taxonomy (NCBI): domain Eukaryota; kingdom Metazoa; phylum Arthropoda; class Insecta; order Coleoptera; family Lampyridae; genus Aquatica; species Aquatica leii. The sequence continues at coordinate 102,972,522 of CM069436.1, read as the reverse complement.
GGACACCCTGTATATTTTTGCACATTTTAATCGATCTTGTTTTTCCGAATCTGTACATACTGGTTTTAGTGTAAAAAATCTGCAAAAACAAGAAATAAATCACTTTACAGTTAAAGAATGGGTGAATTTATTATTTAATATCTAGTAAGTAACTGTTGCCAAATTAATTGACAGAAATAATTTGTACACTTAAGAAAGGTTCATTAGGGTGAAAAAGATCGTATTAAAATATTAATGATAATCGGTTATGGTGATCGTTTTAGAACTCATAAAGAAGTGCGTTATATTTTCAATGATCTGCATCCTAAAAGAAATCCCATATCACGTTGAACGGTTACTAAAACACGGACTACAACATACGTATTAGACAGAACATTGCATTTGATTTAGAGGAATCATCTCAAACGTCTACAACAATTTGAGGCTGAACCATGGCATAAGTCGACGTTCTGTAGGGAACATATTGAAAATTGAAAAGTATTATCCGTATAAGATAGAATTGGTTCAAGAATTGTCAGACGATGATTTTGACCCACGGATGGAATTTTGCGAACGACTGATGGACATTTGTAATAACGACGAACATTTTGCAGCTAATCCAGTGTTTTCAGATGAGGCAACTTTTTGTTTAAATAGAACAGTTAAGCGCCATAACTCAGATATTAGTCAAATGAGAATTTTCATTGGATTCATGAAGCACATATCCAGCATCTACAAAAGAATAATGTTGGGATGGGAATTGTTGAAAATAGGCTTATAGGTTCATTTAAATGGCGACAAGTATTTGGACTGGATTCACTTCAACAGAATGGCTAGTTACCACAAAATTATTAGTTTCAACAAGATGGAGCACCTACCTACTATGATCGACGGGCTAAAGATTTTATAATGCTAATTTTCTAAATTGATGGATTAGACGTAGAGAATTCATAGAGTGGCTTGTTCATTCTCTGGACCTTAACTCGTTAGATTTGTTTCTTTGGGGTTATCTAAAATTACGTGTTTACGTTAGACGACCAACATGCTTGCAGCAATTGAAACAAAGAATTATTGATGAATGTAAACTAATACGTAGAGAAGTCTTTGAAAGAGGGACTTGCATATTGTCAGGAGGTGAACGGCGACCATTTTAAACATTTTCCTACCTATTTTTTAACTGTAAAGTGATATATTTCTTGTTTTTACAAATTATTTCTACTAAACTTAGTATGTACTGATTCGGAAAAACAAGATCTATTAAAATGTGCAAAAACATACAGGGTGTCCTATTTAAATTAAAAAAGTTGAGAGTATTTACAGTGAAACCGAAAGTACAATAGTAAAAAATATGACATCAGATACGTCACGCGTCATTGAACTTGCCTGCAAAGTTTTATAAATATAGTCATTTCCGATTTAAACATATTTACTTGGATCTATACTCACCCTGTATATAAATTATCTGTAAATGTTTTTTATAAAATCTTTTGTTTATTATTTATATAATAATTGTTTCTATTATAATCGTGTAAATAGTAAAAAATAAATTACATTGAATAGCAATTGCAATACAGAAATAAATAAAAAACAAAATATAAGATTTTTGTTTATGTGAAGCAAAGTTAATTATTTTAGCATCAATGTAAAAGACCGTTATTCAAAAACGCAATTAAATTTTATTTAAACTCTTTTTTTAGTAACTTTTTTGTATATTCAGGTAATATTAAAATTTATTGAACTTAAACTTTAATCGAAAGCTAATTTTTTTATGTTAAAGACTTGTATAGGCATTTTTAATTACACAAAGTTTTATATTTGCTTCAACCAAACTGTGTTTATGAAAAAAACATAAATCAATTTTTATGTAAGAACGTGTAGTACAATTGAAAAACGAAATAATATATAGCAGTTGCATATTTCTGCGTTTGCTCTACTTGTATGCATCCGTATATTAACTCCACGTTTGGAATGTAATGCACGAATATTACATACTGCATTTTCATAAGGTTTTTATCACAACAAACTTTAATTTAAACTGGACAACGTTACGTTTATACTCGATTCTAAGGGAATTTTAAATATATTATAATACGGTAATGTAAATTTGGTATACCTGTTTTGTCTAGAAGAATTCTTAGAATACTTCCAAATATTTTAATAAAAAGTAAGGTGCATTCTACATTCTCTAATGTACTTAAAGAATTTGAATTATTTACTCCTGTATGTTAATACGCATTCTCAAACCAAAAAAAAATTATATTTCCTATGAATAATGCATTAAAAAACGTTTAAAAAAAATTACAATTTGTTACTAAAAAAATTAGTAATAAACAGCATAAAATTAAATAAATTGTTTTAGTTTTATTATAAATTTACCAGTAAAGTTTGAATCAAAATTTAACAGTCAACAAAAACAAGCAATTTAGACTTGATTTAAGTGGTTTAATAGAACAATTTATACGGTGATTTAGAGATCACAATAACAAATATATATTTTTGGAGATTTATATAAACTTTAGTAACATTAAATTTATACTGTTTATATACCATTAAAAAATAATATGAATTTAATAACTTACTTTTATACTTATGCTTTCTTTATGCGTATATACTATACTAAACGCGATACGTAAAATTAAATAATTTTTATTTATATGACATTTCCACGTATTGTGCAATTGTGAACAATTAAATTATTTAACTTAAAGTCTTCTCCACAAAAAATACTTTAATTTTAATTTATTTTATTTTATAATACACGTGTTTCGACATTTTTAAATGTCATCATCAGTATTTCTAGAAATAATATAAATTATTAAAAACATAGCTAACAAATGTCAAAAATAACAAATTGAAACTATTAATAAACACACAGCCAGAAGTGATAAAAAATAAATTAAAATTTAAAACATAGAAAGGTAAAATTAGAATTTAGGATTAACCTTCCGATTACCATTGGGGTCCTTTTTGACCTCAGACGTGTTGTTTTTGTTGTCTTTTCTTTAGTTTTTTTAACAACTGTCCCAATATTTTTTTAACTGAGTTTCTTTCAACAATATTTAATAATATATAACAAATTTTTCAATTGTTATTTGTTTTGCGACGTAAAAAAAATATTGGCGTTGGGGTCATATTTGACCCCACTTGGTAACCGACGTTCTAAAAAGTAATTCTAATATTTTGTCTGCATTTGTTATCTAATCTGCTTGTTTCAACGTGTTATTCGTCTGAATCATGATTACAACCATTCCGTCTTTAGTCATTACATTCGGTGTGTTTGTTCGAATCAGTTGAAAAGTGTGTCTGCTGTGTTATTGCATTTGATCGGAAATAGTTGTTGTTGAGTTATGGCTAGAAAATATTTGTCTCAGCGTGAAGTGGAAGAAATAGAAGATGAAATTTTATCTAACGATAGTGATGCCGAATTTGAAGAAGTAAGTGTACCTGATGTAAACCCGATTGAAGCTTCGGAAGACGATGACAGTGATGATAATTCCCCCAATGATAAAGATATACTGGTGGGTAAAGATGGTTCCACATGGAATAAAAGATAAGTCTCATGTTAGAAGACGAAATCAGCGAAATATTCTAAAAACACCACCAGGATTAACTAAATTCAGTGAACATATTTCAATATGCCTAGATGTTTTCCATTTATTTATCTCGGAAGACATTATGGACATAATACTTAGAGAAACAAACATTCGAGCTAGAAGAATTGTAGGCAATACGTGGAAGCGGATGAGTTACATGCATTTTTTGGATTGCTGCATCTAACTGGTGGTTTGAAAGCACGCCAAGAACCAATATTGGAGCTGTGGAGTACGAAATTCATGTCTCTACACAGACCAATTTTTTGTGCTGCAATGTCTCGTAATCGAATGAGAGACCTTTTGAAATACATTCAATTTGACGATATGGACACCCGAGAAGAACGACGGGGAACAGATAATTTAGCAGCTATTCGTAACATTCACGATATTCTTGCTGCAAATTGCAAAAAATCAAATAACCCTAATGCTGAAGTATGTATTGATGAACAACTTGTTCCTTTCCGTGGAAAATGTCCCTTTCGAGTGTATATGAAGTCGAAGCCAGATAAATACGGAATTAAAATCTGGGCTTTATGCGATGCTAGTAACAGATATTGCTGGAACTTCCAAATATATACTGTAATGGTAGACAACGCTCCAGAACGGGAACAAGGTAAAACACAATTTTATCGTTTTATGCACGAGTATAAAATTTCATTTCTAGGGAAGCGGGTAGTTTTGGATTTGGTTGAGGGTTTGAGAGAGGGTTATGGTATTACCACAGATAATTTTTTACGTCTATGTCTTTGGCAAAGGAGCTACTGCAGCAATCAAAAACCTTGACCGGAACAATTCGTAAAACACGTAGAGAAATACCAAAACAATTTTTGCCAAAAAGAAATCGAGCAGAATACACAAGCGAAATTCTATATGGAGAAGACACAATTTTAGTATCTTACGTACCTAAACAATATAGAAACGTTATGCTACTTTCAACGCAACACCAAGATTTGGAATTGTCCGGAGAAGACCTCAGTTACAAACCGCAAGTTATCTTGGACTATAATAGCTGCAAAGGAGCTGTGGACAGCGTCGATAAAATGGTGAAGGAATACTCATGCAGAAAAAATACAAATCGTTGGCCTTTTGTTCTATTTTTTAATTTCCTTGATATTGCTGCCATGAATGCATTTATTCTATACACTACGAAATTTGGAAACTTTGAAAAAGGGAAAACATCCCGAAGGACATTATTTTTGCAAAAACTTGGGTTTGAAATAGTAATCCTACATATCAAAAACGTAAAACTTCAAGGATTACCAAGACATGTGCAAAATGCAATAGCGATGGTTTTGGCAGACACAGAACCAGAGGAAACTATCGCTCGCCCAAAAAGAGGTCGTTGTAAGATATGTCGAAGAGCAAATGACAAAAAATGTTCGGAAACATGTGAAAAGTGCAAACTCTTTGTATGTAAACAACATTGCCAGAAAAAAACTACAATAGTATGTAATAGTTGTTGCCCTCACTAATTTATGTTTACATTTTATTTGTATATTTTTATTAGTTTATATGAAATCTAATGTTAATTTAAAATATTAATAAAAGTTACCATTACAAATCAATCGGTTTTTCTTTACAAAATAAGAAAAAAAACTCAAATCTGACCCCAATTGGTAATCGGCGCCTCAAAAATTGCTTGGTAATCCGAAGGTTAAGAAAAGAAAAAGTGCTTATATCAAGAAGTTCATTATGATACGTAGAAGAATTATCATTAGAAAGACGATGAACATCTAAAATTTCTAGATTGTTATTACAAAAATGAAAAAAATTTAATATTAAGATCAGGAGAAAAAGAATGACTAGTACACAAAATGTGTATCAGGTTTATCGAAAAAGGAAGACGAAGAAGATATATTATTATACATAATGAGAGAAGACAGTGAACCAATTCTATTACAGTTTAAAACGGAAGCAAAGCATGAGGATACACTAAAACAGTTTGATGAAATTTTTATACCTAAACGTAATATAATTTTCAAGCGATTTAAATTTAATTCCCGGGTACAGAAGCCCGATAAAAATCGACTCGTTTATAACCGATCTACATACACTAGTAGATAACTGTGAGTATGGGAATTTGAGGGATGATCTCATCAGAAATAGAGTTGTAGTAGGTATGAAAGATACACACACAAGTGAAAGACAGTTACAGTCTAAACTAAAACTAGAAGATGTAATTTTAGCAGCTAAGCAAGCCGAAATACAAAAGTCTCAAAATACTATATTGCGACAAGAAAAGCAAGGGGCGAACCAACTTAATGCCATTGAAAAAAAAAGTTTAATAAAAAAACCACACAATGTATAAACATAAGAAATCACATGAAACAAAAATGAGTCATACTAACAATGCATGTTCCAGAAATGAAAGTAAAACATGTGAATACTGTGGGTTGTCTATACACAATTGTAATCGGTGTCCAGTTCGTAATACAATCTGCAATAACTGCAAGAAAAAATGCACCGGAATCAAATGTGTAGATCTAAGGATACAAAAACCGTAAATATGGCAGATATAGATCATTTCTTAGAACTAGTAACTACCAATTCCATAGAAGTACAGGAAAAACAGTGGTTCATTCCAATTGTTACGGACGAAATTTTCTTTACGTACGCCTATGTATTTCAACGTGAAATTAGATTCGGGTTGACGCCCTCTAACGATCGTTTTCTCGTTGCTGGTCATTTGGCGGAAAATCGTCACACGTAAATGATATAAAATGGTCTGTACGCATTGAATAGTTATGTTATCTATTACCATCTGGAAAACCAATTATAATTAGTGAATTATCTAATTTATTTGAAGCGTTACAGGGTAAGCTACTGCCGTCTGTTAGTAAAAATTCGTTTGTAATTCTTTCTTCCTTTTAACAGCCATTTTGCGCTCCTTCCTTTTGCATCTGTTACATTCTCGATAAATGGCTATCGTAAACGACTGCTAAATAAGTCAGCACGTTGCCGTACACGGGCGCTGGCGAAAGGCGATTTCCACGCCACGAAATTGGGGTCTGGCGGAGCCGTCCAGGGCAAATAATACGACACGTGGATGACACGACGTTCATTGTATTAACCACCTATTTGTGGTCCCACTATATTCAGTAGTCGATACCGAATTACGAAGGGATGAACCTCGACAAATATTTGGATGGGACGATGCTAACTTTTTTGTATAAGGCTTATGGTTATAACTAATTAAACCACAGGCAAGGGGTACAACAGCATTCGACAACCGGGTTATATTATTTATACTTTCTTGTACCTTAAGTAACGATTGTTGTAGATCTTGATTTCGTGAGGCATTAGATTGACACGATTTGCGATTCAAATTGTTTACAGGATTGTGTGTCGGGGAAAGCGCTTTCTTCGCACAAGTGGAAGTTCCTGTGTTTATGGTAAGTGATTTTATGTGTTTTATTTCGTAGTCAACCAGGTCACTCACGAAACTTTTGCTATTAGTTCTGTAATTATCGATATTGTTGTTTACCAGTTAGGTAGTAAATTTTACTTATGTCGAGTTCTGCATGCTGTGTACTACCAACGATTGATTAACGTTAGTGCTATATTAATGCCGCACGCTTTGTTACGATAAGTTAACATTAATGTAGTAATTTATTATCACTGTGTTTGATTGTCAGTAATGCCATATTACTAATTATTTTGTGTACTTCGCATATTGTATGCAGACGAAATTTACTCCCATCTACTCTTCGCTATTCATGTCAACGTAATTTACGTATGTATTGTGTGTTGCCGATACTTCGGATATTTAGTTGTACTCGGACTAAAATTATTCTTGGTCATGCTATCCAATTGTTATCAATTCGAACGTTAATCTATTTATCATTATAGAGGAATTAAAGTGAAATTGTTATTAACGATTTAGTTTCTTTTTTTTTCGTTTCTTTTAGCATTACGAACCTAACATCTTGTTACAAGTTTATACCGTCTGTCTTGAGCGGGACAGAAGTGACTTTGGATAAGCTCTGGCGCCCTTAAGTATCTTTTCGATATTATCTGTGAACCCTCCCCTCTCACCGACTATTGTGAGTTGGCCGTGCAGGTTCGTAAAATAGCAAAAAGCTTGTAACACAATTAATATTAAATAGGTATCAAATCGAGTAGAGCTGATGTGACATGTATTCCAGATAATGTTATAGAAAACACTAATTTGAAATATGTGCCAACTAAAGAGGTCATATCAAGTCCTGATGGTCGTAAACTAGAAATAAAAGGGAAAACTAGTTTAGTTCTAGAATATTGTAATAAATACCATAAAGCAAATTGTTTTGTAATAAAAAATCTAAAAATCCCAATTTTGGGAAGGACGGAAATTGTTAGCTTAAATATTATTACACTAAATGTCCCAAAATCGTTAAATAATGTTACTACAATTGCACCTGTCAATGCGGACACGAAATTAGTTAGTAAGGTAAACGTAGAAATTTAAAGATGAAATAAAGATTAAGTTGAAAATGATGCTAAGCCTTTCGTACAATCTGTTCCAAGGTCTGTTCCATTACCTTTATTAAAACAGTTAGAACTAGAAATAAATCGTTTAATCAAACTAAATATAATCGAAACATGCATGTAACTGAGGCTTGTTGTATTAGAACTATAATAATTCATCGTGGCTTATATTATTTAACCACAATCTTACAATAATTATTATTATAAGCAAGTTGTTTAATAATTGCTTCTAGTAATTTACGAACCCCGCACAGCCAACAGGCTGAAGGATTGAATCAATACTTATCGGAGAGTGGAGAGGTACAAGTGATTTTATTTTAATGGGCGCCAGATTTCTTTTTGCAGATATAGCTCCTGCTAGATCAGCACAGGAGGCTTAAAACTTGTATAAAATTTTAAGGTGTGTAAAGCTGGTAGAATGGAACAAAAAAACAAATCCTTAACAACAATTGTATTTTATTTCATGTTAGAATAACTAAAAATTAAAATTTGAATCAATAAGAAGTAGAGATAATTTGATAGCATCACATTAAGTCAATTTAGTTCCAGTACAAGTATACGTAGGTACTAAAACACTAGAAGTATCGGCAACTTACAATATACTTAAAACATAAGTGTAACAACCACGACATACAAAAATCTTTGTAACTAAATTACATTGGTAACAATAATAATTAATTTGACAATTGTAAAAACTAGGTTTTAAGTTTTTACAATTGTCAAATTAATCTAAGTTTGACTGACGAAGAACTTAGACCAAGTTCGAAAGCTAGCATTTATATTATTCTAAATAAATAATACACCATTTACCCTAAAAATATTTTAATTAATTAGAATTGCTTCTAAGATTAAAAATATTCCCTTTTCTTCTTTATCTTATTTTGTTTCATTTGATGTTGCCATTTTTTCCTTCTGTCTCTCCGGAAGAATGTATATCTCTCATTCGTAATTTACTTTTTTCTAACAGTTCTTTAAACACTTACCAAATCTTAGATGTTTGTCTTCTTTTTGACTTATTTTCCAAGCAAATTTTTTTCAAATTTAATAACAATTGTTATTTTCAATTATCAGGTTTAGCTATGGGTTCAAACATTTCTCCCTTTGCTGCTAAAATATTTATGAATAATATTAAAAATATTTTTTTTCTAATTGTTCTTTTTCTAGCATGATTACTTTTAATTTAGATATGTAATGACTGCATCGTTCTTTTTAATGGTTCCTTAGACGATCTAAGTAAATTTAACGATTTTATTATTTCACTTTATCCCAAAATAAAATTTACTTACAAAATTGGAAATCTTATTTAGAACTACTTATTTCACGTGATAATGAAAAATTTAAATTTGAAATATATCGTAAACCTACTTATACGGATTGCTCTATTCCCTTTCACTCTAATCATCCGTATAATCATAAAATTGCTTTTTTTGTTCTTCTTTTAATCGTCTTTATTCTATTCCTCTTTGTATCACCAGTTTTAATAAAGAATTGAAAATTATTAAACAACTTGCTTATAATAATGGTTATTCTTTTGAAATTTTAAACACAGTTGTTCATAGAACTCGTTTTCGCCATTTATTTAAAAATTTGGTGTATATTAAATAAAGAGCGGATAGTAAGGCAAAAAATACCAGAAAAGGTGGCATATGAGGCATATTAAACCTCCCAAAAAGGCAATAAATAGGCACAAAGGCAAAAATATCTATTAAAATTTACAGTTTATTTTTTTTACAATGTTTATTAAGTGCTATAATTTTCCCAAGCACAAATCAAATATTTTTCAATATTTTAATGCCGATTTTTCCGTTATTGTTAAAGATATTTTTTGTTGATGCTTCATGACCTTCCCTATTTGAATTTCAGTCAGTTCTTTAAAAAGATCAAAAGAAGGGTTTTATGATATGACGGAATCTAATTTTTGATAAATTTTTTTTCCTATTTCTTATGCCTGAGCGGATTTGTTCATATAATATGTTGCATCGGTTACTAATAAGAGAACCTTTTCCTTTTTTACGACATTGGAATACAGAAGTCCTACAAACATAAAATTATATAATTGTAATTAATTGATTGGATTATATTTATCAATCAATAAAAAAAACTTACGTAAACAATCATCGAAAAAATTGGCAACTGTTTTATCATTTTCTTTGGATGCTAGCAAATGAGCTTTTCCTGGTACTAGTTCAGACAATTTACCAACTACAAAATTTGCTATATATCGACCTCTGCAATCGGTTGTTTCATCAATCGAAGTACAAATGTAATGGTCCCCAATGTCATTGTTTATTGTCTGTATTTTTTATAAAAGGTAAACCAGCATTTTGAAAACTATTAATACTTTAATTAAACTGCTTACCGATTGGTAACATATGTCTAAATAATTTTTTTTCAAAGTTGATTGATCTGGAACAACTACAGGGCCTTTATAAATGATTAGATCTAACATAACATATAAGTTAGGCAATCAACATTACTTGGATTGGTAGAACGTAAAAAAAATACTAAATGAAAAATTTGATTTGTAACCTTTAAATTAAGGTTAAGTAATTAAAAACAATAACACATCAACAATACCTGTTTATTTAAACTAAAAATTGGTAATAACAATCATTTGAAATTTATAACCGATGTTTAAAATGTTGTTCTTCAGCTGCGATACATGTGTTAACTCTTTTTTAAATTTTCGAACACATTACAAAGCTCATTAACTTCAATATTTTGAATAGCATTAGTAATTGCATGTTCCAAGTCTTCAATATTGCGCAGTTGATTCTTATATATTGTTTTTTAAACGTCCGTAAAGATAAAAATCTAGTGGAATAAGATCTGGAGACCGTGGAGGATACAACCCTCGACTTATTATTCATTCTTTGTAGAATGATTGAATAAATTCAATTGTAGCTTGAGTAGTATGAGCCGTTGCATTATCTTGCTGAAAATAACCAAATTGAAGTTCGTTGTCGTCTAACTGCTCGAAAAATTGGCCCAAAATATCACGATAACGATCTGTGTTTACAGTATTGTAAAAAAATATTGGTTCAATTATTCTTACCCTTGACATTGCAATCCATACACCAACTTTCAAAGGATGCAATGTTGTTTCTACAAAAGTGCTTGGATTTTCGGTTGCCCAAGTACGATAATTTTGGCTATTTACGTATCCACTTAAATGAAACCATGCTTTGTCCGTAAAGAAAGTTAAATCCAATAGGTCATTGTTATTTAAATGTTCATTAATCCATTCACAAAATTATACAGGCTGCAAGAAATGAGGAGCACGTAATTCTTGATAAACCGTAACCTTGTACGGAGTCATTGAAAGGTTCTTTTTTAATGCTTTGTGGCAAGCTCCTACTGACAATCCTAAAAATAAAATGTTTGTAACTAAAAAGTAGAACTTAAAATGATTTTATACCTGTTGCCGCAGATAATTTTGTCACCGATTTATTTGAACTTTGTTCCATGCGATTGCGAATGTCTTCGACAACAGGTGCAGTAAGTACAGTAGGCCTTTCTATAGGTTGCCCCTTGCAAATGCAATTTTTATTTAAATATCGATTAACTAAAACTTGTTTAGGTTGTCGGAAATAAAGCATCATAAGTAAAATTTGCTTCTGGAAAATGTTAGTTGAATTAATCGATGCTTTGAAGAGAATACGACCAAGTTATATCGGGATTGCGAGTACCATTTCGGAAATGCGCTATTACAATAATCGTGTCTTGTTCAGCGGTAAACATCGTGAAATTCTATTAATATAAAATTTAAAAAATTACAAAATTACAGTTGTTATTCAGTACTTACTCAGACAAAACACAAATAGCACTGAGTAGTTATGATAATAACTGTTTTAAAATATAAAAATATAGAATAGAGAAATCGACAAAAAATAATACTCGATGTAAAGAAAACGCCAAAGGGGAATGTGAAATAATGTTACCAATGTTACTAAACGTTAACAGCTGTGTTCACACTGCCAACCTAAAATAATGTCGATGCTCAACTCTTAGATCACGTGGGAAATGGGTTTTAATGAAAGCCCTGTAGTTCGGTGAATTTTTTGAGAAAATTTGCGAAAATTCATATTATAAAGTTTTGAAGGAGGAATTTGAGCCGACACCAATGCTTCGCACCATTCTAGAGCAAAAGTCGTTTTTTCTGTTGATCTTCTATAACGTTTTTTAACAATGGCTGTTTCATAGTATTTTTAAATATTTTTTAAATGTAAACCACTACCCAAGTGTTGTTTTACATGGTACTTTTTAGTTGCAGCAATCTAAAATAATACATATAATAGGAACTAAAGCATTTAAATTAAGATAATACAAACTTACTGATTTTGAACGAACTACAAAAAAGATTTTCCGTCGGTTGTTAAATTATTGTCCAATTTACTCTACTTGTAATAATTTTCAAATTTTGATTGTTTATTAAGTAGCATTTTTTTAAACTTACTCACAGCACAACAGCAATAGACTATCACAGTGCGACAATATCACAGGTATTTATAACAAACAAAAGTTATTTGTATTACTAGTCCAGAAAGTGCTATTTTGCGAGTACGAGCATATTTGTAGGCCGAGGCGAAGCAGAGGCCTACAAAAGGCGGATACTCGCAAAATACTTTTAGGACGTGTGATACACATTTTTTGTGCCGAACTTCAAAAAAAAAATTTTTTTTAATGATTTATTTTATTAACTAAATTTAAATATTCTATGTTGATAACAACGAACTCTGTAATTTTGAATTTCAATTGTTTATGTAAATGTACTTATAATTTTGTTACAATTTAATTAACTTGATTAAAAGTATTATTTATTTGTATTGTCTTAAAATTGATATTCCTCCACACATTAAAGAAGCTGCACAAAATGTGATAACAATTTGTTATCGACAAAATCTTCGGATCGGTACTGGAAACCACGATCTTGTTAACTGGTGTATTAAAAATTCAGCAAGTGCCTACAATAAGTATGTAGTATTATATACAGGACACTACATTTGCAGAAATAGTGGAACGGCATTAGTAAGTCGGGGAACTTATATCACGTAGTTGAAAAGGACAGTACTGTTGCCGAAGAATACATAGAAGACTCCTTGACACCTAAAATCGCAATAGACAATCAACTAACAAGACAATGTAATTCCATACCACAGTGTTCCATAAGTTTTGCTAATATCGATGGCAATCAACCAAATTCTAACGTTCAAAACTTACAATTTAACTTAAATGATCCGAGTTTACTTTATATAAATATTTCAAAGTGCACAATTAACTTTAATTTAAATAAGTAAGTTCCTTATAATAAATGATAGAGATGTTAATATGCTGTTGATTAACCTAAAAGTTACAATTTAAAGTTATAGATGTTTCATATACCTAGGTATACTTACTTGATCGATATAAGTTTAAGTGATTTTTAATTTTGCGGTTGCCTTTATTGTTCTCTTTGTCAATAAGATTGAAATAAGTTTGCATTCGTTATTAGAAAAGTCGTTATAGATAATTTGAAGTAGTATAATAGTTAACCAAGCTCATAAAATAATAATTTTGACAAAAATGACATGACACATAAACTATTGAAGGATGGGGAATTACTGTACTGCCAACTTCTAGTTATAAAATTCTACTACATATAACCTTGACTTTACCGGCCTAGTCCGGAAAAGTAATTTTTCCGGCCGATTATATTGCTTGTAAAATACGTCAAAACGAACGGAGGCATAAAAAGAATATTTTAGTCATGTGTTTCAGTCATTAAAAGAATCTCACCGGACAGAATTAAAATTATCTATATTTGTTTTCTTTACTTAGGTACTGAATAGACCTATAAAACATGATTCATTTCGAAATCCTTCCGGTTTTGTAAATATTATTCTGTTAAACCTGTCATTGTACATAATCCTAGTGTAAATTCTTACAATAGTTCTTCTCTATAAGCGGCATTTGTATTTAATGTTATCTGGAAACCATTGTTTAACAAAACATGAAAATCCCTGTTGTTATTTATAGGTTTCTGGTAAGACCTTTTAAGCAAAAAATGTTTATTATATTATTGTACGTAATTTAAGTAAAATTCTGTAATGCGTTATTGTCATCTACGTATTAAAACACTGTTTACACAAACTTTTCAAAATGTTATGTAAAAAGGCAATATAAAATAATACTCTTAAAAAGACAAAACAGACAAAAAGTTACACAAAAAGGCAAAATAGACAGGATCCAGGCATTTGCCTGACTGTCCGCTCTATAATTATAAATCTAGTAGTAATGATATTTACCGTTATATTCCTTACTTTAGTCCATCTTGTCTGTTCCTCAAAAATTTGTTTAAACAATTTAATGTTTCTATTTCTTTTTCTACGAATAATAATTTAAAATCTTATATTGCTAATAATAAATATCTTATTTCTGTTTTAGACGAATCTGGTGTTTACAAAATAGCGTGTTTTTCTTGTAATTCTTCTTATGTCGGTCAAACTGGAAGAAAGTTCAAAATTAGAGTAAAAGAATATATTCATTTTATTAATAGAAATTTAAAAACTGATATCACTAATACCTGTTTTGCTTTTGCTAATCACATTTTGTCTACTAGTCATTCTTTTTCACCTGATTTCAATATTAAATTTCTTCATTTTTGTAATAAAGGCCATTATCTTAACAAACTTAAAATTTTAGAAACTCATTGTCTTTGTAATGATAATTCTTCTATGTGTCTCAATGAACTTCTCAATATAAGCACTTCTCCTGTTCTTAATCCTAAATTCTAATTTTACCTTTCGATTTTTTAAATTTTAATTTATTTTTTATCATTTCCGGCTGTGTGTTTATTGATGGTTTCAATCTGTTATTTTTCAGATTTATCAGTTCCATTATATAACTTGGTATGCTCTTTTATTATTTAACGTGTTAGCTATATTTTTAATAATTTATACTATTTGTAGACATACTGATGATGACATTTAAAAACGTCAAAACATGTTTGTTATAAACTAAAATAAATTAAAATTAAAAAATTTTTGTGGAGAAGATTTTAAGTTAAATAATTTAATTGAATATCTAATACTCCACTTTAAGAATGGATTAGTTTAACGTTATATAGTGCAATTGTATCATGGTTTTGTAATAGTGTTTTTTTAAGACTTATGAAACCTTTAGAAACACGCTTTGAGTTAAATTTTGTTTGTATTTCTAAAGTACATTATTTCTGTTCTGTAAGCTCAATGTCGACTACCTATTGTTAAGTGTAGATACAGTAAATTCTTGCTTTTTGTAGTCATTAACGTTTCCATCCAAGCACACGCTTTAAATAAATGTACACGTACAGGATTCAAATGTTTCTATTGTTTAAACAACGTGGTCACATAATAGCATATTTAACGTTAATGTTAAAGTTACTTTATAAATGTGAAAGTTTAACAACTGTTTGAGTTCTAATAAATATCAGGTTTTGTTTTATTGGTAATCACTACGGTGCTATAAATATTTATTTAAATAATTTTGTTTTTCTACTGTTTAGCTGTCATTGTTACATATGTAAGTTGTGAAGTAGCACTTTTTTAACCGTAGCTAAATAATACCATTTAATAATAAACATATTTACATTTTCTGATAATTATGCGTTTTCAATAATTTAAATCGGTAATTAAACAAATGAATATGATTATATAAATGTAGGTGATTTGAAATAGGCTCGCAACTAAATGTGAATATTAATGAATTAAATGAAATTTAGATAGTATGAATGCTTAAACAATATTAGTTAATTTAACAAAAAAAAACTGTGGGTTTTGCGATATAATAAGACGATTTTAATTTAGTAAAGAAAACTAAAACTCCTGAAATTGATAATTTTTGCAATATTAAAATTTTAATCAAACAAGTATTTTAACACAGAATCCAGTTTTTATATATTATCTCGTAATATAATGCAATTTTTAATCTTTCATCTACGCGTCGTTAAAATAAATTTAAAATTTTTTAAACCAGCTGCAAGCATGCTAGTACCACACTGTGGTATGTTAAAGTTTTTGCTATGGTTTTTCACGTTGTATGAATTTTGCCTAGGCGTAAACGCCATCTGCGAGGTTGATTTGTTCATTAACGCACTTTTGTTGGTTTAGGCTGAGGTAACATTACGTGTGTTTGTAACGTCCCGTTAGAATTCATTACATTTAAAATTCAATTTTTGCACTCGCTTATTTTATGCAATTAATCTTGCATTTAAATTCATTCAGCTTGGCAACGTCGCTTGTAATTGTTTTTCACAATCGGCCATTTGCGTTTTCAACCACGTTAGGTTTGGTACGTTTTAAGTGATAAACGGAAGGTAATTTTCTTGATAACGGCTTAAAAACTTACTGGTAAATTTAACTTCATTCCCATATCATTTTTCTATTGAATTCAAAATTTTTAGTAATTTCGTAATGTGACGCAATACTTTAACAAAAGATTCATTCAAGGCCGTTGTATATAATTCAATAGTTTTTATCTTTATTCGTCTTTATCTTTCCTTTCCAATTTACATTTATTTTTAATTCCGTTAGGATATTTTGATTTATGATTTTATGGAATTTCGATGTTATTTTTTAATAAATTATAAGAAATTTAGGCTAAATTTTGAATGAAATAATTAGTGTAAATTTATTAAATTTTGAATTGAATTAATATTTTGTACTTTGTATATTTACTTGTGTCGTGTATTTTAGGTTTACGATTTATTAGTGATTTGATTTTATTGTATTGTAATAATGTTTTTTGTCGAAGCTCTCAAAAGTGATGAGCTATGTCATGAATTGTTTTTGCGACACGTTGATGCCAGAAATGAAAATACCGATAGTAGACAAAAGTTGTGATAGTGTTGAAGGAACTTAAGGATTATATTCTGATTTTAATTATTTTGTTGAGGCTATTAAGCATGAGTCTACTACTTCCATTCCTTCAATTACACTTTCGAGTGACGGTTTTTCTAATTTATTGCAAGCCTTTCAATCTTAAGTAGTTATCTACCAATTTATAAATGGCAGTTGAACTTTACTAGCAATCTTAAAGATAATTCGGTTTTGTCTTTTGTTCAACGTTGTAATGAACTTCGAGTTGCGCGTAAAATTTATTACGCGCCCCTACCAGCTGCATTGGGGTAGTAATAATAAATGCAGGAGAATTCCAATTGGAATTAATAGTCAAGAAATATTGCCCTAGCTCAGGAGAGGGAAGTAGGTGAGAAATAATAATGCAGCCAAATTTGGAGGTAGCTTATATAATCTAAAAATAATATCCACTTTTATACTGAAGAGATTTAGAAAATACCCAGAGATACAGACGCCAGGTAGTTTATTTTGAATTAAATCTTAAAATTCTGGCTAAATTACCAAAGCCAATCAAAGATATCAATACACACAGTAAATATACTTAACTACTTAAGGATACAATCGATATAAGAATAACAAACATATATAAAAAATTAGACATAAGTCAATATGGACTCTAAACACATAAGAGTCAAGAACACAAATTAAAGAAACTTAGTAATTTCTACCGTTAGGGAGTAATTTCCCTCGGTGCAATCATCGTAGAAACAAATTTTCAGTAATTACTCGTAGAGTAATCCAAACAAATTAAGTAAGATTAAGTACGATTAAGTAAAATTAAGTAAGATTAAGTAAAATTAAGTAAGATTAAGTAAACGTGCACTCAATCAAGAGGTATAAGCAAACTTGGTCTAGTCAAAATCGCACAACCGATAATGAATTTTTAAAGCAAATAACACTACATAAAATGTAAAAAAAGTAGGATACTACCTTACTCGAGTCACAGGTAACAATGGTTTACACACACCGATAGATCGATCGACTTGTCCAGAGCTCTGTCCAAGTGATCGTCCTTAGTCATCAGAAAAAAAATTAGCTAAAACACAAAAGTAAGACAGTACCACACTTCACACTTAATGTAGGTTAGCACATAAACAAAATTTCAACAATACATTAGTTTACTGATAGAAACTGATAAATGACGTTACGTTTACTTAGCTTAAAAAGAAAAATTAGCCTTGGAAATTTCCATGGGCTGCCTCCAATGAAATCCTGTAGATAACGATCATACGCTGTAATTATTCCAAATCAAACAGTAAGGATTAGATAAATTGTGTCAATCAGACATCGTAATTATAACACATGACGGCACTCGTCGGCCCTTTAGCATCGACGCAAGAGACGACGACGTTCTTGACTTTCATCCGCCATCTTTTACCCTTTTATTTTTTGGAAACGGTTACATTTAGGAAGAAAGCAGCCAAAAGAAATAAACAAAACAAAAAGATGTGACACCCCGGTGGCTCACAATCTCGGCGTTGGATTTAAAACGTTATTAATTTGAACACAATCAACATAACTTTATTCTACAAACTAAAAATGTAATTATTACAATAAATATCTACAGGTGGTGTAGTTTTATTTCCTCGTCTAACAAATAAACTTATTTTACGAATATTATTGATTTCGGGCTTTGGTAGAATGCGGCCTACCACTTTCCGTGAAATTGGAATTAATTGAATGCGGCCCACACAACTCGTATCTAACCTGAGAAAAAAAAAACCTGTACTTTTAACTTTCTAAGTAAACAACAATAAAATGTGGATTAGAAAACTTACCAAGCTAAGAGTTGACCATTTAAATCTAACTTTTATAGCAACTGTAAAACTACATGTGCATAGTAACTAAAAGACAAGTTGACAAGAACGCGCCAAATGCGAGTAAAACCTTGGTTAACCTTTAGACTTAGTCCAAACCCGCATCTCATTGTAGAGGCACATTTTATATTTACGTTGCAGAACATTAGTGACTAAATTATTAGCTGGTGCGTTCATTTGAGAACGTTACTAATTAAAAGAAAACGTAACAAATTGATTCCTAAAAATTATTTGCTGGTGCAATTAATCTTTTTTTCCACTTCTGGTTTATGATTGTATTGTGCCCTTCATCCAACTGTTAATTCCTGGAATGAATAGGTTCTTAAATCAAAACAAGATTTCTTAGCAAAATATTATAATGAAAATTTATTAGCTGAAATAAAATCTCGAAAGCAATTTTTGAAAAAGCCACCAACTGTTTTTATACCTCAAATGGTGAATCAATTTTTTACAATTAGACATTTCAGTACCTGAAACGGAACAGATAATAATTATTAAAAGAAATTTGCATTTTTATTATGCTACTCAATTTGCTTTAAAGACTATCACTTCTATTCCTCAATTAATTTCTTTATGTAAGATTTTGGAAGCTGTTAAGCCAACGATATCTCAAACTAACATAAACTTGATAAATTATTCCAACATAAATTTAAATTCTAAAGATTTTTGGTGTAAAACCCAAATCGACGTTATTCCAAAAACCTATGATTCACTCTACCAATTCTAATAATTTAAATATTAAAAATAAATCAACTTCGAAACCTATTTTAGTTAATACTGCCAGATCAACTACGGTGTGTTATAATTGTAGTAAAACAGGCCATTTGTTTCATACTTGCCTGCGAATTCAAAAGAAATTCTGTTATTTTTGTAGATATTCTGGAGCCACTGCTAGAGATTGTCCAAAATGTACTTCAAAAACTAAGATTTGAGAAGCATCATGTCAGTCAATGTTTCTCAACTCATATTTATAAGACTGACAAAACTGATTAGAATAGTTGGCTATTAAAAGTCAAAAGTTTTTACAAGGCGTTTAACGTTTCTTCAAAATTTTCTCAAAAAGCTTCCAGACTTCATTTAAATGTTAGGATTTTTAATGAAAATTCTCTTTCGTTAATATTTCAATTCTAAGCCAGGCCTTTATTTTATCGATAAATATGATTTGAAATTAAATAGAAATCATTAATTCCTTTCATTAACTACAGCCGATGGTTCTTTTTAGAAGATTTTAGGAACAATTCATTTGTTTTTTGTTATGAACGAAATTACCCGTTCATTAAATGTTACTGTGTCCGACACTATTAAAACTTGGTCAAACCTTTGGTTTAACTGTGGATTTTATTAATAACGAATTCTTTGCACATTCTGCAGAAACAACATATTTCCAAATGATTAAATCCTTGAGGGACTTAAGTGATGAACAACAATCTCATTTGTCAAAAATTATTAAATTATTTGAGTCTCTGGACAGACCTCAATTAGGTTAAACTGGTAAAGTTAGTCATTCAATTGATAGAGGTGATGTTCCAGTGAAACAACGTTATTATCCTTTATCTCTTGCAATGCTTGAGCATGCAAATAAAGAAATTAACGATATGTTAGAACAAGGTATTATACAGTCTAATACAAGCCCATGGTTAAAAAAATCATGCGACTATAGAGTTTGCTTTGATGCTAGAAAATTAAATTGTTTGACTAAGAAAGATGCATATCCATTTTCTTATTTAAACGATATTTTAGATAGATTTAGAGAAGCTTGATATTTAACTTCAATTGATTTAAAGAAGGCATTTTGGCAAAGTCCTTTTGATGATGCAAGCAAGAAAATAACTGCTTTTACTGTACCTCGCAGGGGTTTATTTAAGTATAGAATTATGCTTATGGGTTTAACCTAGGTTTTTCGCACTCGTCAACGTTTAATGGATACCTTATTTGACGAATCTTTATCGAAATTTGTTGATATAATTATCATTTCTACTACTTATAAAGAACCTTTAGAAAAAAAAATTATCAACGTCTAAAAGATCAATTTTATAATTAATTTGGCTAAATGTTAATTTTGTCATATCTAGGTTATCTTATTAATAAGAATGGACTTTAAACCAATCCTTTTAAAATCGACGGAATTGTTAATTTTCCGTTACCTGAGACTGTTACGGAAATCAAACGTTTTACTGGTATGTATAGTTGGTATTGTAGATTCATTTCAGATTTTTCAACTATTTTAGCTCCTATTAATAATTTGTTCAAAGGGAAGAAAAAGAAACAAACTGTTGTTTGAACCGAGGAAGCTTTAGAATCATTTTATAAAATTAAATCATGTTTAGTAAAACTTCCTATTTTGATTACTCCTGACTACTAAATTATTTTATTGGAAGTCCAAATCTACTGTACCCGCCGTGATTTCTGTTGTTTCTATAATGTTTATTCTCGTCACCGTATGCGGACCAGAATTCAACGCTTTTCTAGATACCAGCGCCATCAAAAGTTATATTCAACTCCAGAAGAACCAGCTATACCAAGTCCAACTTGCTGATGGTGTGATAACACTGGTCTGCAAAAAAATATTTTTTACTGAGCCCTGACACTATTCTGGGTGATTCTTATGTAAAATGACGCCCTGAATCCAAATATGTCTTCCGTTTTCTTCCATCACCCACCATTTTCGAGGGAGCCTCAAATCTCTAATTTTACCACTTTTTGATAAATTAATTATAATTTATTTATCGAACGATAATAATAATTATAATAATTATTATAATAAAAAATATATGGACATGAATTTAATTTAAATGGGAAAAAGATCTATTTTAGCTATAAACAGTAATAAATAAAAAGATATTCATCGTTACTTGGTGCTTGCTTTCCTTTTATACCCTGAGGTACTGCTCTCTCGTCTCAAAAACCAGCAGTACTCCGTCAACATGCTTGCATTCCACTTCTCTGAAAATCTCTTCTCCAGCTTAGCGATGTCTTGATGGAACCGTTCCCCGTGTTCATCCGAGACTGCTCCTAAATTTTCAGGGAAAAAGTCCAGATGCGAGTGAAGGAAGTGAACTTTAAGAGACATGTTACATCCTATGTCCTTGTACACTAAAAGCAGTTCCTCGACGTGAGCGACATAATCTTCACTTTTGTGGTTACCCAGGAAGTTCTTACAAACGTTTTGAAATGCAAGCCAAGCTTTTTTTTCGTTTTGATAAAGGTAGAATCTTGTAAGAGTTGTCTAATCTGGGGACCAACAAAAACGCTTTCTTTGATTTTAGCTTCGCTAAGACGAGGAATTTTAGTTTTCAAAAATTGAAATGCGTTACCTGTCTTGTCCACTGCTTTCACAAACTGCTTGATCAATCCAAGTTCGATGTGTAAAGGTGGTAAGTAAATATTTTCCCTCGGAACCAAAAAATTGTGAGCGACATTTTTCTGACCAGGAATAAGATTTTCTCGCAGAAGCCAGTCCCGTACGATGTAATGTTTATCTCTGGCTCGGGTATCCCATTCACACAGGAAGCAGCAATATTTTGTGAATCCTGATTGCAGGCCCGTGAGTAGAGCAACAACTTTTAAGTCAGCGCAAAGTTTCTCCTTATAATCATGATAACTAATTTTATCAAGGATTCTGAAGATGTTTTCGTATGTTTCTTTCATATCAACAGAGTATGCAACTGGAACTGATGGGAAGTCGTTCCCATTTGCCAACAGGACAACTTTTAAGCTTGTTTTTGATGAGTCTATAAACAATCTCCATTTTTTTGCGTCACATGGCATCTGTAGCTCTGTCATCAATAAATATGCATTAGGGCAGAACACTAAACCCTTATCTTCTGAGAAAAAACATTTCAAGGTTGCTTGTCTGGTCCTGTAAGAGGATATTTTTACTCCCTTTTCTAAGAGATTCCACTGTTGAAGTCGCAATCCTAGGAGCTGAGATTTAGTCTTGAGTAACTGCAAATCCCTGACAAGATCATTTAATTCTGATTGAGTGAGGAGGCGAGGTTGCCGATAAACTAAATCTGCGGAATACTTTTCATCACCATTGAACGTATCATTTGAAGTCCCAGGTTGTGGCTCAGAGTCTTCTAAACCAATTTTCGGCTCTAAATTATAAGTGTTTGGGGGCTCTGGGATTGGCAAAGTATCGTTATGAAGAACAGGTCTTAGAGCTGACGGAATATTAGGATACTGAATTGTATGCTTACTTTTGTTCGAAAACCCGACGGTGGAAGTCATACAAAAGTAACAATCTGTAAGATGGCAGCGAGGTTTCCGCCAAACCATGGGCACAGCAAATGGCATTGATTTCCGGGTACCTTTGAGCCATTTGATCAAACTACTGTAACAAGTCGTACAGCAAACTGATGGAGCCCAAGTCTTGTCCTAGTCGTCAACTTGACAATTAAAGTACAATTTATAAGCTGTTTTAACAAGCGGAGAAAGGAGTTTTCGTTTCGCTTTTAAAGTTAATTCTCCGCAGACATAGCAGAAGCTATCGGGATGATTTTTACACTCGCGTGGTATAATTAAACAGTAATTCAACGCCCGACATTAACCCTGCTTTGGGATGTTTAACGGCTATAAATTAAAATTCTAAAAAAAAGTGCAAAAAATAAAATAAAATTGGGGTCCCCCCAAAATAAGTGGGTGATGGGTAAAAACGGAGCTCATTTTTGGATTCAGGAGGTCATTTTACATAAGAATCGTCAAGAATGGTATCAGGGCCGATTTTCATGCAGACCAGTGTAATTAAACCTAGCAGAAATGATTCTTTTCTAATAGAACCACCAGTAGAAGACGATTTTCTACAAAATACAGTAAATGAATTTAAATCATTGATAGTTCTGTAGTTGATGTACCATGCCAACCAAAAAAAATCCTGGGTTTATGTAAGAGAAACTTTCGTTACCGCTGAAATCCGCGCTGCCTGTTTTAAAAGTTCCAGTTCCAGACAGCCGAAGTAGGTAGAAAAACCAAACTTGTAGTCTGATGCCTGCTACCCTGTCTGTTCCGCATAGGCCACTAGCGTTGTTTGTCCTTAGCAAAAGCACCGTCTCCAATTGTATATGTAGTACCATTAGTTATAAGTAATCTAATTACGTTACCAATGTTCAAGAGTTCAAAAGGAGGTGGTATGCAATGAACCAGATTTTAAAAGCGTATTTGAATTTGAATTGTATAAGGATTCTTGATACTTTCCTTTCAGTAGAGTAAATGATACAGTTTTTAGCTTAACCAGTATCTTTAAATATTATTCGTATTCAAAACCAATGTTGCCAAGTTTAAGTTGACGAATGCAAACTTGTAGCATTACTGAAGTAGCAATTATTACTAGCTCTAGATCTAGGAATAAATTGTTGGTTTTTCAAACTAATTTAAATGATCAAGTGTCGCTGTTCGAGAACTGAATTCTCGCAAATATTAAACATGTTTTGCATCCTAGGGTTAAACGAAGCTAAAAAAATCAAATTTTAAACAAAAATTATTAGATAATAATAAAATATTCTAAAGATGCTTTGATTTTGGTTTATATAAACCGAAAGACAACTGCAAAATTAAATGTTTCTCAACTAAATTTATATTTGAAAATGTATTTTTGATTATTTTTAAATTTTTTTTGTAAATAACAAAAATTATTAGTTGTTTATTTATTTAAATTTGCTTACATATTTGTTTGTAAATAATTATGCATGATAAAAAAAATCTTGTATTTGTTGTTATAAGTTGGCGTCGTTATTAAGACAGTTCTTTCAGGATATCCTTCCCTCCATGCATTAAAATTGTAATGTTTTTTTTATGGAATCTTAGATCCGTAATTTTTAATAATTAAGACATTGTGAACTACTGTTTACATTTACCAAAAAATTATTTATTTATTTACTTGGTAAAATAGATTTTGATAAAACAAAACTTTTATTTGTTTAAACTAATTTTTTTAATATTTTTTTTATCTATTTAGTATATATATGTTAAAATTAAAAACAGTTTTTTATTACCGAGTCTAATAGAAAAAAATAACTTAAAAAGAAAAAATAACAATAATCACTATCAAGCAGTCTGCACAATGATTTATTAAAAAATTATTATATGTCGTTTGTGAGAGTCAACAAGGTCTGCGAGCCTGTAGCTTACACATCCATCATTTCAATTGTCTTTTTCAGTATGTTGAAATTGTCTGAGTGCGTATTAATAGAAAATTATTTATTAGTCTGCGGCATATAATGTTGATAAATGTTTTTGTTGATAGTAAACTAACATTTCTCATTATTAGTTCAAGAAATTTAATGTGTTTATTCTAGTAATTATTATTGTTTTCTCATTACATTGTTTTTTAATATTTATTCGTAATAACTTTTAATAATAATTCCATTATATGTTGAAATTATAATAATTTAATTTTTGTAATAAGTAATTAAATATTTAAAATTGATTAAAAATTCACCAAAAATTACAACGAAAAATTTTTGAAAATAATTTTCTTAAAATAAAGAATAAATGTGCAGAAATGCTTTAATAATATACTTAAATAAAGTATAATGGCATTTTATTTAAATAGAGAATAGTTTCTTTAACCGTCAGAAAAAGAATACTTTCATCTGAAGGCATTGTACCAAATCGAGTTGCTCAATTCTAGGCCCCCGTTATGACTTTCGAGGTCTCTAGGGGATACTTCACTTATCTTCTTAGCAAAACCACGAAAATTGCTTTGTTGTACTTTCTCAAACAAATATAAGACTTATTAAGTTTAAGCTGTATGTTTATTTCGTTAAATTACATTGTTTCTAAAGAAAATAGAGTTTTTGGATCAAAGAACGCCTAAAACAAATTTTACAATAATCATAAACATCTAAATGAATTTTATTTCGTGGCAATCGAAAATAATGTAGAACTTATAAAAGAATGCGTCACTGTAAATATATTTTCTAGTCGATTTGCTTTTATACAAAATTAGAATTGAGAGGGGTTGAAATCTAGGCTACTACTAAGATTTCCCACCAAGACTTTAAAACCCCCAATGCTCGATAAAACTTCGCCCTTGCCACGGTTTGTTTCTTAGACTTTGCTATTATCTTAAAAAATAACGAGATAACCTTTTATAATAAATTTCGACGGACACGTTGATGCCATAATTTTATTTAAGTTGTTCTATCCTTATTGCTGTTTTCTCAGATTTCTACACAGATTATTACAACAAACAATTTTAAGATAAAAATAAAAAAAGAAGTAACTACACAAAAAAAATGCTCGATGTAAAGTTACAATAACAAACAGGAACGGTAAATAAAAATTGTATTTAATGAAATAGAAACGATTTTTTAAAATAAAACTTTTTTTAAATAAATTTTAAAAAAATTATCAACAATATTTTTTTGCAGTCTATGTAAACATTACATTTACATATATAGTTTAACTTTATTCAAATTGCTTACAAATTGATTCGTCTTTCTTCTATTTACAATTACTACCTTACATTCTATTTACATTTTTACATTTTTAACAAAAACATTACATCTACATAATATATCTATTTGTAATTATTAATGAAGCAAATTTACAAACATATTTACCATTCTTTTACAAAAGCTTGTAACATATTGCTTGCATAAAAATAAAATTAAACTAATTTTTTTTAATAAAAAAAAACTTAAATAGTGATAAAAGCACAAAAACATTTACAATATAACTACATTTTTGAAAACATAAATTTAAATATTAAATAATAGAAATATTATATTGTAACGAATTTTATTATTATTACTAATTTATTTAAACTACTAAAATATGTACACGTGCTTTTATAACTAAAACCCTTGTTTACATACATTATACATAGACAATGACTGCGCTAAAATTGGAAATATTAATTTAGATGCAAAACGCTAGTAGTTTCGGATGCAAACGCAAAATTGACATATTTGGCGCAGCTTTTATTGATATTACAGATTTCTAAGTTACAGATCAGTATATTCTCTTACAGTAATCTATAAAGAAACAGTTTCAGAGATTAGGAAAACACATACGTTCTTTTTATTACATGTAAAATAACTGTCGTTGCGGATCGCGTTAATTTTAATTCAGCTCACCCTTTAATTGTTGAAAATAAAGTTTTCTTACTTACGTTTTTGCGCTGCCGTTCTCCAGTTAGTCGTCGTGGTTCTGCTAGGCCTAACTGTTGATTCACTTCTTAACCCTTCTGCACGACAACACAAAAACCCTACGTTTTCCGCACCAAAATTTAATGTTTTGCGACACAAAAGGGACATGTGCATTGTATGCAAGCATAATTTACATTCTGGCCTTAAGCGATAATTTCCGCTTGTTTAAGAAATGGATTTTGCATATTAAAAGAAAAATTTAGTCTCAACATAATGTAATTATAAAAAAAACTTAAGCGTTACGCGGTGTTAATTTCCTTATCCTTATAGGATTTTCAAGCAAAAAAAATTAACAAGAAAAAAACCTTTTTGTAGATAAACAAAAGCAAACATGTTTGAGTAAGGAAAAAAAAAGAAACTAAAAACAGAACTAATGATTAGGCAAAGGGCACAGCTTAAGTACTGGTCTCTGGAAAACGCCGCAAGAAGTTTTAAGGGTTACTACTCGAACGACCCCGTCAGAACCCGGGTGTAACTTAAGAACTCTGGCCAACTCCCATTTTAAAGGAGGTTTTTGTTTATCCCTTATGATTACGAGAGACCAAATCTTAATACCTCTTGTACGATTGAACCACTTGGCACGCTGTTGCAAAGCGTCTAGATATTCATTACTCCACCTTTTCCAGAAGTCATAGGTCATACGTTGCAATAGTTGCCAGTGGCTAAGACAATTAAGAGTTAAATGTGTTAAATCAGTTTTAGGTAGAGTAGCATTTAAAGGTTCTAAATTAAGGAAGTGCGCAAGCGTTAATGCCTGTAAGTCGTTTGGATCTCCACTGATACCTCGCAAAGCGGTCGCGAATTTTATACGGATTCAATTTGCGTGAGAAACATGTAGGACTCTTCGTACGTCAAAATTTGAGTACCTATAACACGATTAATGTGGATTGTGATAGATTTTATCCCGGCTTCACTTAATCCATTAAAATGCGGAGTGGCTGGGGGGTTAAAGCTCCATTTTAAATTTAATTTATCTGAAGTAAGTTTTGCCATTTCAAAAAATTGACGACTGGCTTCTACAAAATGTGTTCCTTGGTCACTAAATATCATAGAATACGTACCTCTACGAGAAACAAATTGTCGGAAGGCAGCGATAAAAGCATCAGACGACAAATCAGAAGCCAATTCGATATGAATCGCCTTTACAGCACAGTAAACAAAAATGCATACATATGCTTTTAGAGTTTTTGCTCCACGCGTTCTAGATAATGTAATGCTAAAAGGACCAGCATAGTCAATACTGACAAACAAGAAAGCTTTAACTTGCGAAAATTCGGTAAAAAAATTATATCTACGCACGATAACACTTATGTTATGAAATTCGGTCTACGCAAATAACTGGTATTTTGAGAAACATAATCATTGCCCTAATAAAAGACAATTTTTTTATCGAACGCAGAGTTTCTAATTTGTATATATTTTTTTATAGTATTCGAGCGAACAAAACAATAGAATAAACTACCAAATTTACAAAATTTTTGTGCAAATTTGATATAAATTAGATTAAAGTTAATGTATACACATGCTGATAAAAAATTATAAAAGATATATTAATAACGAAATGACGTAAAAGGTTTATGAATTTGGGTGGGCAGTCATGTTTAACTAAGGCTGGTCCTTTTATGTCAATAAACACAAATATTCCACATGTTTATGTTTGTTACATAATAAAAACACATCTGGGGTCTAGTATATTGTAGTGATTGTAAGCAATGCTGGTATTATTTTTGGCCGAATGCATGTGTTTTTAACTATGCAGTGCACGCCGCTTAATAGAATCACGTTGGGACTTGAGGTTTTTCATAACAATAACCGAATGATAACAATATCCAAAATTCAGAAAAAATACTTATTTGTTAGAAAGCAGTAAATACATACAGCGTGTAAGTGATTAACTGGTTGTTAATTTAGAAGGTGAAATCAAAGCGTCAATACAAGAAACATAAAGGCAAAAAAATGTTTATAAAACGTATAACAAAGCTGCATTTTGCGCTAACGGATCTGTAGCATTAACAGTTTGTTGACACCGTTAATAAAAATAAATAAAAAAAACGTGATGATGCTTCATTCACTGTTTTAAGAACTACATAATTCTTCTCAGAAATCTGCTGACACTAAACATAAATACAAAATAACGTTATCACATAAGACGTCGTTAATTTAATTTGTTATTCTAAGAAGGCACGTGCTTTCTAATTCTCGATGATAACGTATGTTACATCGTGCAACACTGTTTTGTTAGATAAATGCGCGAACGAGTATGCGTAAGATAGAGGATATACAGAGGTTAAGCGCCATCTTAAAAAATAACGATGTTAAGATAGTTAAGATTTTTCAATTACATTTAAAACATGTAGAAACAATTAAAAATTACAATAAAATTTACTACAGTTAATAATTGTCGTAAAGACATTTTGGTCCTTCGAGAAGCCGGATAAATTACTTATACTTAACTAAGTAATCACGAAATTGAAGAAAGAAAAAAAAACCACTAAGAAAATCGAATCATCAAAGCCTACAAAACTGTTACGCAAGCAAAGGCAATGTTAAATAGCCACAATGCTAATAATTCAATTAATTTAGATTCAACCAAATTAAAAAACGTCAAATTACCAACTTTAGAATTACCTAAGTTCAATGGCCTGAATGAGCAATGGTTGCAATTTAGGGACGCCTTTAGGTCATTAGTGCATGAAAATGATAGTTTAAGCATAATTGAAAAGTTTTATTATTTGAAGTCTTCGCTAATAGGTGATGCAGCAAACATTATTCATTCATTAGAAGTAACAAACAACAATTACATTATTGCTTGGAACTTATTATGCGACAGATTTGTAAATAAAAAACTAATTATTCATAATCACATAAAGGCATTATTTGAGTTACCTGTAATTCATAAGGAATCGGTTTTGTCATTACGAAAAATGATAGACGAAATAAAAAAGACCCTCAGAGTATTAGAATCTTTGGAGCAACCGGTAACACATTGGGACACAATTTTTATATACTTGTTAAGCGCAAAGTTGGATTTTATAAGTAAACGTGAGTGGGAGAAAATAATTATAACAAAGACAGAGCCATTGTTAACCAATTTCATAGAATTTCTGTCTCAAAGGTGTCAAATATTAGAAACAGTAGAACCAAGTAAAACGTTCAATTTACATTCAAAACCTCGTTCGCACCAAAATACAAGAGCACTCAAAACTAACACTAGAACCATTGAATAATAAATGTAAGAAGAAATGCAACTTAAGGGGCGATATCGTATCGACTGCTTGGATCGAGATATAGAGGTCGCTACGTTCGTATTGGATCGAGATTTTTCAGTTCTTGCGTGTCTGTCGACTTGTAAACTTCGGAATTGAATTGAAAGTTTTTCTTGGGTTAACATTGCGATACGATTTTTGAAATTCTGGTAGTAGTAATGTTTGTTTGAACTTTTGTTTAGTTTAAGTGTAAATATATTATTGATTTATTTTTAAAATGGGAAAAGTTACAGATCACGGTTGTGTTTATATTAATTGTTAAAATAATAATACCGAAAACAAAGGTACTAGTTTTCTTAAGTTTTATATTAGTGATAAAGTGCGTGCTAAAGAATGTTAGAAAAACTGTGGAAATATAAACATTGCCACAATGGACTTGGAAGATTTAAAACAAAAGAAGATTTGTGAGAAGCATCTTCGTAGATAATGTATAACAACAAAAGGAAATTTTAAACACACTGCAGTTCTTGTTCTACACCTTCAATCAGGTAAATATTTTTAAATTTTTTTTTTCTACCAAACGTTTAAAAATGGTTTAAATTAGCATCGGAGAATCTCCTTGTCCGGATTCTTCTTCTTCTTGTTGCACTTAATTGTACAATAACTTAAAATAATTACTGTAAATCAGTAGCTGAGATCGCTATTATTTTCTACGATCAATGATCGCAATCATGGTATTTAGAATTAATTAGTATTCGACTGTTGCTAAAAAGTCGCTCGTGTAAAGTTAGTCATAAATCTAGCCATAAACATTCGATTTTCGTTTTCCGGGATACAATAACGTTTGGAGTATTGAAAATCAACATATCTAAGTATTTTTTAATATTGTTTCTAAACAATAAATTAATTAAAATTTATTCATATTTAGATTAAAAAAAAATACATATTTACAAAAATTCACAGAAAATAGATACTACTGTGATGTTTTTTTTCGACATGACGTGCTATTTGAATTCTGATGCAAACTTACGAACAAATAGTTTAAAGCATTAATAAACAACATATTAAAAATAAGTGTCGTTCTTTCGTAAATTAAATGTTTCTATTTGAAATTGACCCTGAAAAGATTGTTGAGTAATTAGTCATAACTCGTGTTGATATTTGTCTCAAACATAAGATTTATGAATTAAAAATAAATTTGCAATTCTTTTCAAATACGTATTGTCATTTGTAGTTAATGCTTATTGTTTTTAACTTCCTGTGTTTTTATGATTTACCTTGGTGTTTATATAAAGCTAGGTTTTTCCTAAATGCTGAATGTGTGACACAAATTTTACAAACGTTCTTTCCTAGAAGAGTTTTCTAATTCTCTTTGAAAAGAATGCATTGTTAAATTTCTGTAAACAAAAAAAATATAATTCAATGTTTAAATTCATGTTACTTTTTATTAAAAATCTGTATGTGGTTTAAAATTCTTACGAGGAAAAGAGCAAAGGGGTTATTTACCTACAAAATTTTACGATTTTCCGTGAACTACCTGCATACTTAAAGTTTATTATACATTTATTAAAGTAAATATTATAGTGTTATATTAGTCTTATTTGTTTATGCGACAATTAAAAGTATTAATTTCTTTTCCACAACCGCAATTGTTATTTTATAAGCAATCAATGATTGCGATCGTTATTGTACAGACGCTCGATATCGCGATCATTATTTTGCATAATGATCGATTCATCGTAATTGCATAATCGCTCTGGCCATTGCTTTAAATGTTTTTGTTGATGTTGGCATGTCGAATAAAAATATCGTTTTTGTAAATGTTAGGGCAGCATTTCTGTAGCACCTTGTCTAATAAATACTTAGTTTTTTAAAAATAAAAAAATTATAAACAAAATTTTTTATGTTTATTTTAGCATGCTGAAAGCACTTCAATACAAATCCAACAATACATAAAATATTTTTACAATTGTTTAAAACTCGCAAACATTTTGAAAATACTAATACTAATTGCATTTTCAAAACTTTATTTTTAAAATACTAACAACTTAATTTTTTTTTTACTTTTTCGGCTTATTTAGTATAATTTTTTACAGAAGCTGTAATTGTTGATATGAACATCAACCTAAGATACTCAAATGTAGTAGTTTCTCAAACATATGGAAGAAAACGTCGATTGTTATTTATGGACGACGATCGTGAAGACGAATAAATTTATTCTTTCTACAGCTCCAGTTCACTAAACAGAAGAAGGTATAAGTAGACAAGCAATAATACGTAATTTTTTAATTATATGTTTTATAGTTGAAGATACGTCCTATAATATTTTGAAGATATCGGAACGACCACAGTGTGTTCTCAAATTCGTCAAGCCGTTAAGTTTTGACTAAACTACGCAACATAGTGATACAAATGGATTCTCCGTCAAAAATCCTTTTAAAGGATTAATTGGTCAATTATTCTTTGAGAAATTTAACATTAATTTTAATTTAAAATTATTTAAATTACGAGTCCACTAATAACAAATTCGTTTACATATGTTTCGAGCTTTAAAATAATGATGCTCATCTTCAGAAAATCTACAAAAAATGTTTACAACTTTTTTAAATACAAAAATGTCATCAACATATCTTTTCCAAAATATTATTTTTGTAAGAAAATTTGGTGTTCAGAAATATATTTACTTTCTAAATTGTTTAAGAAGATTTCAGTAAAAATAAGTGATAAATTTGATAATCAATTTTTAAACAAAATCTAGGTTTTTCAATGGGTTCTCCTTTATCACTTTTCTCAATTTTTTTAAGAAATTAAGTAAAGGTAACGATTTCAAGATTTCTTTTTCTAATGAAATATTTATTTAATTTTTAAACTACTTAAAGGTAGTAAAAATAAAGCTATTTAAGCTGTATAGTTGTTTCTGAAAGGTGGTTTACAGTTCCTTTAGAGCTTCTTTAAAACTTTGCTAGTACCACAAAGAGCTGTATAAGCCCGATTTTAATGCATTAAAGGAGCTACCTAACAGCAACATAACTGAGGAATTTTTAGCTACTTAAACGCTTCATGGAGGTTTTAGTTTTTTCACAAACCACTTAAAAGTGTTCTAAAGAGTAACTTTAAAAGCTAAAGTAGTTATAAAAAACCCGGTTTTAGCTGCAATTTGCTCACTGGGAAATTCTTCAATTACTACAGTTCATTTATATTAAAATATCAAATCATTTTTTGTTGAACTAGCAAACCAATTTCAATTACGATTTTAAACTTAAATTTTTTATATTTGTTTCTAAATTGCACCATCTTCCTTTTTAAAATAATTAACATTTAACATTTTGTAAAACTTACATTTTTTAATTATCTAGTTACAAATTTTTAGATTTGAGATTGTTCGAAAAAATGTAAGTTAAAAAACTTTTTGTAATCTTAACTTTTTATAAGTTTTATAATTTATTATTGGTGGACTGGTAATTTGAATAATTTTAAAAATTGACGAATAATAACAATAAATCCCCATAACAATTTTCTTTTAATTTAATTTCCATTGTTTCAGTTATTTCTATGTTTTCGATTTATATTTTACAAAAATAAATAAATATTTGAATATACATATTTTTTTGTTTTCTTAAATATAAAGCATGATATTGTTTAAGTTTATTTGACATTGAGTTGTGTCATAACAATACAAGCTATTGTTTATGATATTAACCTGTTTTGAACAGGTAAACGGTAAAGTAAACACAAATATAACAAAAGGTTCTAACTGGTACTTCATAAGAAATAAGTAAGTTCGCAAAATAGAAACCACGATTTTGCAGATGGCAGCAGGTCTTAGCCTATTAGTTTATGAAAAGAGGGGGTACAGACGGGTAAAAAAAAAGAGAAACAAGAGAGATAAAACTACAGTACGATTTTTAACACACTAGTTGCGCCTCTTCTTAAATTATTACTCAATGCTAGAACATTAGTTATGATAAAGCAATTATGTGTACTTTGCCAAAGTGATACACATACAATATATCGATGCAATAAATTTCTGTCAGTAAAAATGCGAATGCGGGAAATAAAAGGCAAAAATCTTTGTTATAACTGTTTACGATCCGATCATAATTATCAAGATTGCCGGTCAGAAGGTTGTCGCGCATGCGGTAAAAAACATCATAGTTACACGATAGCGGTCCTATAGACAATCGCATCTTAGTTTTCTCAACCGTTCGTAATTTAGAACTGCTTTCCATGGAGTTACATTGGTTTGGAGACAGTACTTTTAAAACTTCGCCGCTGCTATTTGCACAACTATACCTTTGCAATAACGCCAATATTTTGCTTGTTTTTGCTCTGCACATTTTTTGCGCGACAATTTTCTTAATCTGTGAACCTTAGGTTACCTTTTATTGTGTTATACTGATAACGTTTTCCTGTTACAAACTTTTCAAACTTTTCAACGTGTCAGTATCACCTTTCTTATAAGATCTAAGAGACATTCAAAGTCAAAATGAAACAGAAATTGAATTTAAAGAAAAAGATATTGATGAACAGACAGTAATCGCCAAAACGCAAAATGAAGAAATAACATAATTAGAAATACCTTTAAGAAAAAGTAGAAAAAGATCTCAAAACACTGCTCAAAGGCAAGCAAATACAGTAAAGAAAAAAGTTCGATCTGGGGAAAAACATGTAAGTAGAAATGAAAATGCTATAAAGAAAAAGAAATGAAATTTGGTTGCACAAATCTTTGCAGAAAGAGTTGCAACACTAAATTAAGTCAAGAAACAAAACACAAGATTTTCCAAAAAATTTAGGCGATGGATGACTACCCAAATAACAAAATTCTTGTTAAATGATATCTTTTTTACACAATTTTTAGGGTATCAATTGGACATCATTTTAGCCACGTGTTTCATACAAAATTTGTGTCGAAAATTCAGCATGAAATCAGTATGTTACGTAAATTTCTTAAACTACAGACGTAACAATCCCAGGTTCAAACTATAAAAGAAACCATACGTTCGAAACTAAAAATATAATTTCAAAAAGAAACGTAACAGACGTAGTAGAACCCAAAACACAAATTAATAATAATTGATTTTAAAAAAAGATTACGGTTACTAATGTTTATCCAAATTAATTAAACAAAAAATTAATCCCGATCAGAATCGATTCATCAGGGTTACAAAAGAACGATAATTGCAATTTAAAATTATAGTAACATAATATAACATTAGGCCGTAAGCGTAAATAAAATAAAACCTGTACTTAAACGTCGTCACCTCGAAGACAGGAAAATCGTATGCGTTTGCCGATAAGTCTTGACGACTCCGCTCTGATAAATCGCTATCGAGGGCAACAGAAAACCGAACGTAAAACACCTACAAGAATTTTCGAATTATAAAAAATATTCACAAAGATACGCACCAAATCTTACCGAGAAATTTCGGTGTTTAAACTAAAATAAAATGTTATTTAAGAACAACCCTTAGGACTGTATAATAATTAACAGCCTGACCGAGTGGTCGATAAGTTAAATCCTGGATAAAAAATCCGAATAAATCGTAAGTATACTAATTCCAACAAAATTCCCAATAGTTATACTTTAATTACTTCTCTGGAGCAAAAATCTCGAAAAACCGAATTTTGCAACCTCAAGCAAAAATTAGCTCCAGAAAATATCCAGGCAACTTTCTTAAATGACCGCTCACGATCGTCTCCTCGAAGTGCCCACACCGTCCGACTGACTTATCGCCAAAAGCGGCGCGAAACACGGGAAATACCTCAGGGTCATAAATCGAATAAATAATAATTTTTGAACCAACATAAATAAAATGTAACGCAAAATTTGCATGTAACAACACCCCCTTCCTAAAAGAAAATTTCTCAAATTTTAGAAAAATGATATTCTTAAAAAGAAAACTACTAAAGTATAGAAATAAAACAATAAAACAAATTGAAAGCAAAAACCAGAAAACCAACAAATTTTACTTAATCTTCTGCAATATCCTCAGGAGGATGGCTTTTTAAATCTTTCACATGCCAACAACCTTTATCATTACCATACTCATCTAATAATCGATAAGTATTATTCCCCATGACCTCCTTAATAGTATAAGGCCCTATAAATCGTTTGGCCAATTTAGCTGCAAAATTTTTACTAGCGTCAGATAATACAAAATTTCTTTTCCAGACTTTTTGGCCAACTTTTAATTTAACGTTTCTTCTGCGCAAATCGTAATAAAATTTACTACGCCAGTATGCTTTTTCTAAACACTGCCTAACAAAATGAAAAACATGTTATAATTTTTCAAGTTTCCCTCCTAAAACATCCCGCTCTTCGAACTCAATACTCGTTTTTGGTACAGATAAACCGTGCAAATTTCCCGATAAAACCATTTCCCTACCGAAATTCAAATAGTACGGTGAGTATCCCGTTACCTCGTGTTTACTAGTCCGAATCGCGCAAGCAATAGCCGAAAGATTTTTACACCAAGTTTTATGATCGCTTTTAACATAAGAAGCTAACATTGTTTTAATTACTCGATTGATCCTTTCGCAAGGATTAGCTTGAGGCGAATAGAATGGAGTAAAGATGGGATTAACTGAGTATTTGTTTAAAAGGTTTTTAAATTGACTGCTACGAAACTGAACTCCGTTGTCTACAATCATATATCTGGGAACGCCGTATGTTAAGAAGACATCTTCTTCTACGTGCTTGCATACCATATTAGCCGTTGAGCTACGTAAAGGACACAAAACTGGAAATTTAGAAAATGTATCGGCAATAACTAGTATAAACTTGTATCCCTGTGATGAACGTACAAGTGGTCCTATCAAATCACAACAAATTAATTCCCATGGTTTATCAACTTTAGGATGACTGCCCATAAGTCCTTTAGGTGCTTTTTGTAAAGGCTTATGCTCTAAGCATACCGTACAGTTTTTTACGTAACGTCGTACATCGTACCTCATCTTCGGCCAAAAATATTTTTGAATGAGCCTATTAAAAGTTTTATACACGCCTGTGTGTCCTGCACTTGGATCATCATGCATGCGTTTTAATAACTCCAAACGCGTATCTTTGGGAACAACCAACTTCCATTCATCTTCGTCCGATACTCTAAGCTCACTAAATCTAACATACTTATACAAACGGTCATGTTTTGCTCTCCACAGCGGATATCTAAGTGGATCTGCTGTAACTTTATTGATCATCTCCTTATACCATTTATCCGTGGTACTGCTAGAAACAGTAACTTCGTCCAGTACCGGCACACTACGAGACAAACAATCCGGAACTAAATGTTCTGAGCCTTTCCTATGAATAATCTCAAACTCGAACGCTTGTAACCGTATAGCCCAGCGTGCTAATCTCCCTGCCGGATCCTTGAGGTTTTGTAGCCACACCAAAGAATGATGATCTGTAATGACAAAAAATTTTACTCCTTCTATGTACGGTCTGAATTTCTCAACCGCGTAGATTACTGCCAGGCATTCTCGCTCCGTAGCTGAGTAGTTTTGTTCCAATCTAGTCAGAGAACGACTTAAATATGCTATCACGTGCTCACCACCATCAACTTTTTGAGAGAGAACTGCGCCAATACCAAATCCGGATGCGTCAGTTTGAACATAAAAAGGAAGCTCAAAATTTGGACACGAGAGCACAGGAGCATTAGTCAAAAAAGTCTTTATTTTTATCCACGCTTTCTCGCAGTCGTCACTCCAACAAAATTTAATTCCCTTCCGAAGTAAAGCTGTAATAGGCGCTATTGTTGTAGCATAATTGGGGATAAAACGTCTATACCAGCCAGCTACACCAATTATAGAGCGAACTTCTTTGGTATTAGTGGGAGTGGGAATATTTAAAATAGCCTGCACCTTGCTGCTGTCCACGTTTAATCCGTATTCATTTACAACGTACCCTAAATAACGCAACTCTGAACGACAATACTCGCATTTTTCTTTATTTAATGTCAAACCGGCGGCTATCAATCGTTCGAAAACATTATCCAATACCTCTAAGTGTTTCTCAAACGTGTTTGTTGATATAATAATGTCATCCAGATAACAAAATACATATGGTTGTAGATCTGCAGACAAAACACGATCGATTAAACGCTGCCAAGTAGCGCTAGCATGATGTAACCCCATAGGAAGCACTTTAAACTGCCACAAACCTCTACCAGGGACAGTAAATGCTGTTACTTCGCGACTTTCTTTTGACAACGGTATCTGAAAGTAAGCGCTCTTAATATCCAAAGATGAAAGGTATTTTGCGTCGCGTAAACTATCTAAAATATCAGCCATAAAGGGAACCGCGTAACTATCCTTTTTTGTTACCTTATTAACCTTACGAAAATCGACCACTACCCTTCTAGTACCGTCTTTCTTGGGAACTAAAATAAGATTAGATGACCACGGACTATTTGATTTTTCAATGATGTCATTAGCGATTAAATAATCCAATTCCCTGTCTACATCCTTAAGTACATAAGGAGACATGCGATAAGGCATTTGCTTGATAGGTAAACCGGTGGTAGTAATAGTGTGTTCTACAAGATGGGTTCGTCCTATGCCGTCTTTCATACGTGAATATTTAGACTTTATTAAAGAATCTAAACGCGACGTTTGCTCGTAAGTTAAATTTCTATAGGGTAAAATTGACGAAACATGAACTGGTTCACTTTTCGCAAACTGCCAAACGTTATCTCTAAGATTGGGGATGATGCCCATTATTTTCCAAAAATCGAGCCCTAATATTAAACTATGTGGTAGCGAAGGGACTACTAAGACTTTAACATATTCAGTTTTATTAATCAGTTTTATAGGCAATGAAATTGTATCAATACTTTCACATCTTTGTCCATTAGCAACTGTACAACTAGGCGCAACGGCCTTTTCCAAAGTAAAACAATTTAATTTACGAATCAACTCATAACCCTTACTGCCTAAGATAGTTCGAGATGCGCCGGAGTCTAACAAAGCGACAATTTTTAACCCAACTACCGACACGTCTAAATATGGCCTCTCATCGTCCCTTACATATGCAAATATAAAATCAAGCAAGTATTTGTTTTTGTCATCAAGCTCGGTGCTTTTAAAAACAGTATCATCCGGAATTATAGTATCGGGTGACGTTGACCGGAACTTCAATGTCGCCTTAGACCGTTTCCCGAATTGCAACATTGTTTAGTAAGAATCCCTGGTTTTCCGCAACGGTAGCAATGTATCGTACGCGGAGCCTTGCAACCACGAGCAGAATGCCCAGGAAGATTACAATTCCAACAACGAAAATCAGGTACGGTGCTTGCACTCGACTCGACAAGAATTTCTCCAGAATCTTTCCTGTTCTCTACCGCTTGAACTAACTTAATGTTTTCGAGTTTGCGAGACATATTTACATCGCCGCGTCCACGTCGCTCTGACGAGGTTTCAACATACGCGAGATCCGGCTCAAGATGCAATTGTGTTCGTAAACCGCGCGCTTCCGACACATGTCTTTTTCTTACTTCTATTTCCTCAATCTTTCTTCCGTATTTAAGTAACTCTTGCTCAGAATTAATTTCTACAAGCGCCAATCTATCCTGAATGGATGGATGAATATTTCTAACAATAATTTTTAATTTCTCTTCTTCCGAAAGAGGCATTAATAACCGACCGAATAGATTTCTCATAATCGCCAGAAAAACTCCTATTGATTCTTCCTTTCCCTGAACGCGTGTTTTAATCTCCGCTATTAACTTTTCGTCATAATCCGGGGGTTGAAACTGCATACGGAGTTCTGCTTTTAACTCCGGCCAACCTCTTATAGTTGTACGTACGCCTCTAAACCAATTCAACGCCCTGCCAGTAAACAAATCTAAAGCGGATAAAAATAATTCCTCTTCCGACACGCCACGCGCTATTTGTAACTCGTCTACTCTTTCCAAGAAAGCTCCAATCGACAACCCTTTCGGTTCGCCCGAAAACTTTAAACCCCATTTATACACAGGTACCGGTTTAAGCAAAACACCCGCGCGATTACTATGTGCGTTTTCCGAAACGACCTCGACTAACCGCGAAGGAGTACTAGCGTGCGCGTTACCAATGTCTTCTTCATCAGAACCGCTATCCGATTGCAAAAATGAAACGGTATCGTTATGCGACTTGCGTAATTTCAAAGTTTCGTTAAGTGTCTCAGAAATTTTTAGAATTTTAGTAATAGTGCTAGCCCTTTGAACCTTCTCTTGTTCATTAGCCATTGGTAACCGATCGGCCCTAGCCATAAGATGTGACAAACGACTATTTAAAATCAAAAATTCTTTCCTATCAGATCGCGCCGTGAACTCGGAAATCTTTTCTGATAACACGGAAATTTTATCATTGCATGCTTGTATTTCGTCGGAAAATGTTTTGTTACATTCGGGATATTTACTTCCGTGACCGATTCTTTCTAAGTTTAAAATTTTTCTAAGTTCTTTACGCATACAATTTATATCGCAACTAGTAGGAAAACCACGATATTCTAATTCATAAATTAACTCATCTAATTCTAAATGTGACGCAATAATTTTATACTTGGCGGCCATGATGAACAATAATATCAAGAAAATAATTGTAAAACAAAATTACACAAAACTAAAATAATCTGAGGATACTGCAGCAGCACGCGACTAAAAGTTTCTATGCTTTCAAAATCTTTTATATCCCGGACGAGCCCCCAAAATATTGTTACGTAAATTTC
This sequence comes from Aquatica leii, assembly GCA_035610365.1. Lineage (NCBI taxonomy): Eukaryota > Metazoa > Arthropoda > Insecta > Coleoptera > Lampyridae > Aquatica > Aquatica leii. Next base: position 102,931,732 of record CM069436.1, on the reverse strand, counting down.
TTAAACTACAGACGTAACAATCCCAGGTTCAAACTATAAAAGAAACCATACGTTCGAAACTAAAAATATAATTTCAAAAAGAAACGTAACAGACGTAGTAGAACCCAAAACACAAATTAATAATAATTGATTTTAAAAAAAGATTACGGTTACTAATGTTTATCCAAATTAATTAAACAAAAAAATTAATCCCGATCAGAATCGATTCATCAGGGTTACAAAAGAACGATAATTGCAATTTAAAATTATAGTAACATAATATAACATTAGGCCGTAAGCGTAAATAAAATAAAACCTGTACTTAAACGTCGTCACCTCGAAGACAGGAAAATCGTATGCGTTTGCCGATAAGTCTTGACGACTCCGCTCTGATAAATCGCTATCGAGGGCAACAGAAAACCGAACGTAAAACACCTACAAGAATTTTCGAATTATAAGAAATATTCACAAAAATACGCTACCAAACCTTACCGAGAAATTTCGGTGTTTAAACTAAATAAAAATGTTATTTAAGAACAACCCTTAGGACTGTATAGTAATTAACAGCCTGACCGAGTGGTGGATAAGTTAAATCCTGGATAAAAAATCCGAATAAATCGTAAGTATACTAATTCCAACAAGATTCCCAATAGTTATACTTTAATTACTTCTCTGGAGCAAAAATCTCGAAAAACCGAATTTTGCAACCTCAAGCAAAAATTAGCTCCAGAAAATATCCAGGCAACTTTCTTAAATGACCGCTCACGATCGTCTCCTCGAAGTGCCCACACCGTCCGACTGACTTATCGCCAAAAGCGGCGCGAAACACGGGAAATACCTCAGGGTCATAAATCGAATAAATAATAATTTTTGAACCAACATAAATAAAATGTAACGCAAAATTTGCATGTAACAAGTATCTATAAACTGTCACTACCACTTTCGAGGCATCAAAATGATACCATGTATAAGAAAGCTGAATGCTACTTTAATGCCAAAATCAGATCACATAACATGATTAGTTCATCATTCTTTATTGTGTTTAGTGAAAATCTAAACTTATAAAAAAACACTAATTACAAATTACATATTAGAATAGAATATTTTAAACTTTTACATATTAGTAGACATCGGTTTAACAAACATAGAAAGTAATACTAAAGGTAAAGTTATACCACGTTATACGTCATGATTAAACTATACAGTGTCTGAGAAAAACCGACATTCTTCGTAAGGTTTCGGTGCGTATGAGGATCTTTGTCTTACATTAGACAGTTGTTAGATCTTGTACGACAAAGTGTGCTGATTAGTTTATAATACCTCCAAAATAATTTATCCTTCTTAACAAATTTTCTTTTTATAACGGAAATTACTATTGTTGATTTAAAACTTTTAAGTTTGTTGTAATATTTGGTGAGTCGTTGCTTTAAAAATTCTTTTGTCGGTAGTACTAGTGGACTTACCTTTAATACCTTTTACTTCCTTAGCTAGCTCAGTATAAAAAAAGTTCATTAAGAAATAGTTAAACAACTTTATCGATTTCCAAAAATATTTCTAATACTTATAAGTCGTAACTTAATTTGGAAATAATTTTAGCAAATGCAAAATAATTTTTCTTCATTTCAATACTCCAGTCGGTTTGAAAAGGTTACTTAACTTTTATTTGACGTCGTTTTAAAACAAATTACGTTTTTACTCTTTATAAATCTGCCATAATCAAAAAAAATCTATAAAAGCAATCTACTTAAATTCGTGTATTACAGTTAATATCTATACGTTCAAACAATTTCATTAATTTCTACGTAAACATTTAATTCTTACAGGAACAAAAATAAAAAATGGTCATTTTAGGAATACGTGACATTAAACAAATTATATGTTAAAATACCGAATTAAATTCAAACTCAAATTTTGCGCAATACCGACATTCTTAGTTCCTTTTAAGTCGAATTCATATCGGTTTCCTCCTTAATTATGTATCAACAAAAACCATACACACAAGTTTCAGCAGTTCCACAACACAAAAAAAAACGAAGTCATAGAACAACTTGGCGATTTTGACAAAACAATTTTTTGTGACACCTCCGATGAAATTATTTAGCATCTATCTTTTTTAAGCTCGAGCTTGACCCATCCCCGCACTTCCTTTTTCGTTCACGGTCAAAGCTATCAAAATGCTTATTTTACATTTCTGCAGGTGTTCTTTTATGTTACGGTTGCGTATTCTAATTCTATACAAAACATTCAAACAACGTTTTTTTTAATCACGATCAAAAAGTGAAAAGTACTTATTCTTAATTTAAATAAAAAAAACGCCTGCTGCATTATGCGTAAAATACACAATATCTTGAATGGATAACTACACATATTCAAATCCTATCATAATAAATTTCCATCTTTAGATTAATAATTTCCGAAAAAAATATTATGCGACGTTTGCAAATTGACTAATATGAAAAAGTAGGTATAATGCTTTCATATATTTTGTATGCTTTGAGAGTTTAAATTTGTGCTTGAACTTATAACAGAATGATGCATTGACAACGACAGCAGCGCATACAAACCAACAAGCTATCTATTAGCTATGAAAATCGTACCAATAATTTTGTATCAACATATTTTCATTAAAGTGACACTCGGATGTCATTAAATTGATAGCAATGCTGATTGGCTATAATAAGCAATCCTCATTCGTAGGAAGTTGTGTAAAACATATTTAAAAAGAACGCGTTACTGTGAAAGAAGTAAACAAACTGTCGCGAAAAAAATCGTCATTGTCGTACATTCTCCCACTAAAGTCAAACAAAAACATAGAAGTATGCAAGAAAATGTTTCTTGATGCTTTTCAATTTTGAATATGTGAGATTCTACAGCTTTAAAAAAGGGATGATTTTATCACAGGTACTGTGACTTCAGACAAAAGAGGAAAACATACTAATCGACTATTTGAAAATTTGGATAGTGTAACACAAGAAGAAAGCATATAAATTTTTTTCCAAAAGTTTCTTTACATTATTGTAGAGAAAAGACCAATTAATTGTATGCTGAAGATGGATTAACAATATCCAAGATGTAACGCCTTTATACAACGTAGACCAACAATAATCAACTTATATTTTCAGCCACAGAGAGACAATGTAGGGATATCTTCAACACCAAATTTAATATTGGATTCTTTAAGCCTGAAAAGGATAGATGCGAAACCCGAAAAAACTGCAGATATTGTTGAATTTCAGAACAAACATCTCTTATAAAAACAACAGGTAAAGGAATTAAAGGTAGCTGATAAGAAAACAAAAAAAAACAAAAAATTAAATACCATCACTACCATGTTTTTTCACGTTGCGGAAACATACAAAGTTTCCATTTGCCATTGATTCTTGGAGTCTGAGCATACTCAAAATGAAAATCATAGTGTTCACGCACTTAAAAAATCTGTTAGAAATATAGATTTTTATACACCCAATCAATTTATGTATATTGCTAGTTAAGCTGGCTAAAATACGTGGAAAACCGTATAATGTTAAAGAGTTAAACCAAGAGGGTTTTCTTGACTTTAAGAAAATGTGCGACTTAAAAAAAATCAAAAAGATACCAATAACAAAAAAATTATTTGAAATAAACTTAGAGAAATAAACATTGAGCAAAATCCAGATATTATTTTTCCGAGATACAACTTCGACGATTAACCATTCTTTTTGGCAATCAAACCAAAAAATACAAAATTGTCTAACAGGAACCACGTGTCTGTTACAAATCGTTATAGAGCAAAAATTCCATTAACAAAGAAAAAATATCAGCATTTACAATATTTGAAGCAAAAAGTTCCGGAAGCATACAGACGGTTTTACGATTCTTTAACTTTTGATAGTAATAGAAATAGCGAGAAAGACCCATTCTAAATAGTTATAAAATTAATTTTTACTGTATTTTTACTTTTGTACGTTTATATTAATATATCATTTCCAAAAAATAACATTGTATATGCCAATACAATTTTTTTTATTGTAAATGTCTTTGCTTAAGGAAACGGTAACCAACAAAAAAATATAAAAAAATTTAAATTGCGGTTTATTATAAACTGTATTTAAAGACTACGAACTCAAAACTATTAATATTTGAAAAAAAATTTTTTTAATAACTACTTTTTTATTGTTCTATCAGCCTGAAGTTTTCAAGCTATAAATACACTGTAACATCGTTACTTAAATACTAAACATAACAATACTTCTTACATGTATTAGAGGAGATAATCCATTGATTATCTCCTATAATAAATTATGTTAATGCACTAGTTTAATTACACACTTTAGTGTCTTTATATGTTAATTTTTAAATCTGTTTGTTAAGTCTGACGGTTTAAATCTTTTTAGCTGTCGGATTTCGTTGCCTTCATTTAACAAATTAACAGCTAATTTATTAACATGTGATTCTATTCTTGTCTTATATGTTTCATTGTTTTTAGTTATTTCATCACGTACTGTACCTATTTTTAGGTCTTTATGTAGCACTGTGTTTGGTATGTACCATGGAGCGTTAACTATATTGCGAATAACTTTGTTTTGGAAGCGCTGTAGTATCCCAATATTTGATGTGCTAGCCGATCCCCAAAGAGGAATTCCCATGAATCCATATAAGTTTTAATATTGCTTTGGATAACAAGAGTTTACTGTGTTGAGATAGTTGTAAGGTTTTTTCCAGCAACCAATACAACTGTCTATATTTTATGCCCAATTGTTTTCTCTGATTAAATATATGCGTTCGCCATGTTAGTCTTCTGTCAAGGTTGATTCCGAGGCATTTGACTTCAGTTCTTATAGGAATTTGGCAATTATTCAAGTTAACTGGAGGACAATTGTCCCTTTTCATGGTAAATGTGATGTGGTTAGATTTTGTCTCACTAACTTTTATTCGCCATCTTGTTAGCCATGGTTGCAGCTTATTAAGATGGTTTTGTAAATTTGCAGATGCAATAATGTTATTATGATGCGTCTCCAATATTGCAATGTTATCCGCAAACGTTGCCATTGTTGTAATTATCGTCGTTGGATGATCGGCCATATAGATTAGATAGAGGATTGGGCCGAGAATGCTCCCTTGCGGTACCCCAGCATTAATCAGACAAGTATCAGTATTCACTTCTTGATAGTGTATATAGAATGGTCTGTTTGTAAGATAGGATTTTAGGAGACTGAGAAAGTAATGGGTTCTGTAAACACTTTTGTGTACATTCTCTTAGCACTATTCCCGTTATTAAATCGTACCCTGAAGCCTTATTTGGGTTAATTTCTTTGAAGAAAATGTTTTAGGCAAAATGCTAAAAGCTTGTCACACTACTTATGAGATTAAAATAAAGTAAAATGCAAGTTTATTGTTAAACGTTGGTCCTTGTATTTACTAATGTGCAAAAAAATAATTTTTTTCGTTTTATAACATGGCAACGTGCATCAGTATTCAATGCGTCACCTCTAATCTGCAGTTTAAACTTAACTGCTATAGTTGAAATGTTGACCACATTAATAAATTGCGCTTCAGTACAGCTAAAAAAATTAAGAAAAACGCAATAATGTATACAACTATTGCATTCTTATTACATGGGTTGACTATTTTTAAGAATATTTCAATCAACCGTTACGGTTAAACTTACGTAACAAAGTGTATTACACAATAGTTCGTGAAATAATATGCTATTTAATTTTTAGTGCATAATTTCGAAATCAAATTAAAGAATTTATTTGTTATGTATAAAATTATACAAAGCAGTAATCTAATTACTTTTTTAAATTTTAGTCAGCGGATACTCTTTATATAACTTTATTTTTTTGCATTAAACACTTTCTGTTCTTTTTGTTCTTTAACTTTTAAGTGTTTATTATAATCATTATGTTTATTTGCAATTTAGTAAAAATAAAACCGTTAAATTAACTTGTAGAATATTTTTTTTAAACAAATAATATTAAAAAATTAACTTATTTTGTTAACTACTAATGCTGTTGAACATCTAATGTAATTATAGTTAACAAACTGACAACTTAGACAATATTAGCGCGTTCTAAAACAGACTGACACTAATTACTGTATTTTTACGCCTATCTTAATGTATCTTTCTAATGCGTTAATTTTTTTTTGGTCATACAATTGCACTAATTTATTCAAATTAATGAATAAAATGTATTTTAAACAGTTAAAATATAAACGTTATTTTTGTTGGTACAATACAAATTAAACGTAATTTGTTTTTAAAATTATAGGTTTTTTTTGTATTGAGTAAGTAATTTTTTCTAATTTTATTTTTAAATTATTTAGTAAATAAATTTTAATTTAAAACAAACATGCTTAGTAGACAAAAAGATAAAAAATTGAACTAAATTATTTGTCTAATAGTACTAAAATCATCCAACAAAAATCAAGCTTTGACTACAGAACACATTCAAAAAGGACATCTAAAAATAGTGTTATACTTATAAAAAAATTAGTATTTTGTAATTATTATCAATTTTAAAAGCTGAAAGTACTGCGACACTACCCTAAATTAAATACAGTAAAGCACCGTTAGATTTAACCAAAAATTGATATTAATTGACAAATGCAAACAAAGAAAATCAGATATGATTGATTGGATATCTAGAAGACGATAAAAAAATGTGTCACATTAAAAGAGTAGCTGATAAATGACACGTAAGATGTCAAACTTAAAAGCATCACTGGCTAAACTTCGATTAAATTTAGAACGCTTCATATTGCACATTTATATATTCGACGATAAAGTTATTTTTCACAAATATGACGTACTAGTAAATTTAAAAAAGAATGAAGTTTTAAATAAGATTTATGTCTCGACTAAAAATGTGTTTGTGTAAGCAGTTTTTAATTTAAAATTAAAAACATCTCGAACGTTATTGCATTCTTATAAAGTAAACAAATAATACATAAAACATATATTGTATAAATAAACTACATATATAAATATAATATCTAAAATATATTAAATTCTTTGAAAATCAAAATTTAATTAAAATATTCAAAAAAAAATGTAAAATTAAAATTTATTTTTTATACGACTAACAGTTAATACGACACACTTTCTGTTTGGCCACAAAGGTCAAAGCCATTACCGTACAAGATAATGAATTATAAAAGCATAATTTAGAAGACTTGTACTAATATTCCGGCACTACAATTATAAAATTTGAAAACAAAATTATTTAGGACCGTTTAGATGCTATTGCATTAGTTTTGACGGTTCGTGTAAAGTAAAAAGAATTTGTTTTGTAAATTAAATATTTTATGGCATGCCGTGAGAATAAAGGAAACCTACAAAACAAGAAACGCTTTCTTAATGATGATTAAGTACTCGAAGCATAATTTAAATAGTTGCGGTGAAGATTTTAGCTCTTCTGGTAGAAATGCAGACTGGGTACACAAAGCACATGTAGTTTCTTTGCTTGTAAAATAGTCACGAAGATAAAAATTACTACATAGTAAAAACTTGACCACCCAAAAATTTACCTGTGGTCAGACAGCACAACGTTCTGCATGTACACTGCCTCAAAAAAGGTTTTAGACACTTTTAAGCGCGACTTACGTTATAACAGAACGGCTAGTTAAATGTAGCAACATTGGCATTGTAGACGATATTACGAGGTTACTAACCATTTTTCATAAGCACTGCCTCAAGCGTTGGAAAAACATGTTTCTTACCTCCAAATATGTATCCAAGTTGTACCCTAAAATTAAATTTTTTTTTCCGCCGAATTTTCTATTTATGTGTTTTCTGCTAAAGTTTTAAATGAATACCATAGCCTTTAGTTAAAAAAATTTAATTATTATTTATAATTAAATAAGTTTCGTAATTAGCTATAATAAATTTAAACTGCATGCCCAAATATAAAATTGCTGTTTTAATTAGACTAAAATTTTTAATATATCCGGATTAAATTAATGTCAACATTTGTTTTTTCTTTGTAAAGGAAGTATTATCATTGTTAGAACGTAATTAGTGGTTAAAAAATTGCAATCTTAATTTCCATTACAATATCTCAACATTTATTCGTAGTTTGCATTTTTTTGTGCTTTGTTTACATTGCTTGTTATTTTTTCAAATTTGAATATAAAAAAATTAACAAAATTTGAAAAATGGAACTTTTATTAATTTTTTTCTTAAACACTAAACCATTCTATGATCATCTTTCTGTCGAACCGAGGACGGGTTTATGTACCGCACACAAGTAACATGATTTTTTTTATATTTTTGCATTTTGAATGGTTTTTTAATTATTTTTTTCTTAAATTTTTATTTATAATTATACCCCATGTAAAATATGCCATGGCAAACAAAAATTATTAGGTCAATAGAAAAGTATAAACATTTTTACTTGGAGTAAAGAATAAAAATTTAAAAACATGCTAAAAAAATACTAAAATTTTAATTGTTGTTCCATACTATTAGAAAAACATGTATGTGTGGCAATAGTTGCCCCATCAAATTTCGAGATAATGCAGAAATTCTAAGTAAACGGGGCGGTTTCAGGCCCGGGCGGGAACCCCGCATTAAAGAGGCATCGTGTAAAAATAAGATGAGAAAATGTAAATAGCCCAAAATAAAAAAATAATATCGGTTTAAACAATAAATAATAATAAAACAATATATTATATTATAGTGTTTAACCTCTTTTTAAATTTATATTATTATATACTTTTTTCTTTACTTTTATTCGTTATTTTGCTTTTTTTAAAAATGTTAATAAATGTACAAAAGGTGCAAAACATTACACGTGGCAAAGGTAACGAATTTATGTAATCATATGGATTTGGACATTTCAATTATTTTGGAAAACTTAGTATTGTTGATTATAAAGCTAGTATAATTACATATTAAACAAAAATTTACAAATGTTTTCCTACTTTTATTAATAGTACTTATAGTATTAAAACCAACATCAAAAATTGAATTGAAATTTGAGAAGAAAAAATAAAAAAATTGTCATCAAAATTACGCTTAAAACAGTGTTTTTAGAGACCCGATCTCCGCGTTTTTCTAGTGCGTATCTCATACCCCCAGTAATACTCCCTTTTGCTTAAAGCTCCCCAAAGTTTAGTACCGCCATTGATATGTGGGGTATGTAAGACGTTACTTAAAATTCATTTTATAATATGTAATATTTAGTGTTGTTTTGTGTCAATTTTGTGCAATATTCCACGTTTTCTTGGACAAGCAAAGTTATCACTAAAAACTAGAGAAAGATTATTGCTTTATGAGAATGTGGATTTTCTATCCAAATAATCTCTGCACGTATGGGTTTATCGGTAAAATAATTTTTCATTTTGCGTTTCATAATATTCTTTAATATTAGCAGTTTTTAAGTTAATGGATGATATGATGTATAATTCAGGTTGCACAATTATTCGCCTACGTCACAAAAATTTGTTTATAATAAAATTATAAAAGTTTCAGTTAAGATAGCAATTGGGTATTAAGTTTTTCACGTCCCACAAGTTAGCAGTACAAAGTTAACAAAACCAAATAAAATATAATTAGAAATTTGTTTCTAATTTCTTGCAAAAAAACAATAATTGTAAGTTTCTGACTTGTTTAATTATGCGTTCAATTTGAGGTAAATTAGTAGTACACCATTCTAAGCAGCGTTTTATAATGAATGGGTATTCGGTTTAAAATGTGTGTTAAATTTGTGGCTAAAGTTTTGTTATTTAACTGCAAAAGAAACAAAACTGATAGGTTTCTTATTATTTTACGCACATTTTAAACAAGAAATAGAATAATTAAAACACTTTTTAGAATGGTGTACTGTTAACTTGTCTCAAGTTAGCAAAAAAACGCATAACTAAAAAAATAAGAAAACTGCATTTTTTTTCTTTTGCAACAAATTAGTAACAAATTCCTAATTATATTTTATTTGATTCTGCTAACTTTGTACTGCTAACTTTTTTACTTAAATTAATAACATTACTTTATCGGTGACTTTCAGTAAACGTAAACCTTTTTGTACAGTTTTAATAAACTTATATTTATTTTATTAGAAATTTGTGGTCCGTTACTGGTTTCAACGCAAAGAAGTGGAAAGCCATCTCTCTTATCCAGAGTTGAAAAAGATAACATTATCCAAGATGCTTGTTTGTTGTTTAGCTCCATTTACAACGCCTAATTTTCAGAAATGGTGACGTTCCGTGGCCTCCCAGCTCGCCCGACCTCAGCCCTTGCGATTTCTTTTTATGGGAACTTCAAGTCGAAAGTGTAAGTTAGGAAACCACGCACTATTCCACAATTAAAAGAAGCTATACGACGTGAAATCGCAGCAATTCCGGTTGAAATGGAAGATGTGATGAGGAACCTTAAGGACTGTTTGCAGGAATGCGTCACCGTAAAAGGACGGCATTTATTGGACATTATTTATCATAATTATTTCTTTTTCTGCATTACAATAAAACTTCCGTTTATTAGCTACAAAGTGTGATTTTTTCATCCCGATAACTCAAAAATTAAAGGTATGGTGTCTATTTCAAATGTTATATTTTTTTTTTAAATATGGCTTACAGAAATTTTAACAGCATTATTATTTCTATTTATTTAATCACTTCAATAAAACATCTACTATATATTGTAATGTTTGTGTTTTTATCGACTAGTATGAATTAATGAAATTACAAAAAATAAACATGATTAGTTTTAAAAGTGCACAAAAGCATATTCTTCGGATTGCTGTTCAAAAAATAAGGATAATATTCAAAGAAATTTTAGAAACTGTTCTTTTCATATATTTACTTATATATTTTTTTAAATGTGTTGTTTATTATTTATTCACCATATTTATGTATATTAAAGCATTTTTTTAATTTATGCTTCGTATTAGTGATGACTATCGAAATTTCCTTGAATTATTTTCTGTAAACGTTCAACAGCCAACTAAGTAAACATCGAATTTAAGGTGTACTCGCTGCGTTAAAACAAATAATTTACAAAATGACTTTCTGCTTTTCTATATTTAGAAAACATGATAAAAATATAAAAAATAAGAAAACTAATAGGCACTTACCTGATAATACAATTACGTTGCACTAAAACTCGATATAAAATTTAAACTTGGCAAACTACAAACACGAAATCCAAATGCATATTAGTATAGAAAACTTTTCTTATTCTTGTTCAGGGTCTATTTGGACTGTTTCTGACCTCAGTACCCAAAAGCAGGTAAATAATATATTTTTTCAATGTTGCAAAGAATTCTACGAAATTTACGAAAAGGTACTTTGTGTAAACCCGTTGAGAATGCCACAGAAATATTTAGAAAAATGACCTTTAAAAACACAAATATCTACTAGCATTACTATTAATTTTACAGCAGAATTACAATACCTTGTCTAAAATCTCTTTGCAGCAAATGTAGTTTATTATTGTAAAATTACTATTTTAATTATAACGCAATTGGTTTTTCAATTCAATTCAAACGCAGATGTCTCGATTTTATATTCTCCTTGTGTAATTTTTCAATAACTAAATTGCGATTTTTGTACAATTTTTAAGAGAGCGAAAAATGCGTTTTGCACTTTTCTAATTTTGTGATTTTTTGGTTTCTAGCATTTTCAAATTTTACTTACTTATTCGAATTATTTTCGGCTTCGTGCTATTACCAAGAGACGCGCTTTTAACAGTCTCTATGACAAAATTATCTCGGTATTATCAATGCTCTAGGGGTATTATAGATTATAATTTTTCCTAAAAATTTATTCAAAAATTTTTTTGAACATTAACAGTTTATTAGATATTTGATTTATAATTGAAAGTGAATTCCATATATAATCCTAAGTTTGAATTCTGCCTGCGATGATTTTTTTAAGAAAAAAATCCATACCTTAAAGGGAACGCAAGATACGTTGAAAAATAACATTATTTTATTTTATTTTTTAATAAATTTCAAAATTTTCTCATTATTTTTAAGTTTTTAAATTTTAATAAACGCTACATGTTTTGACTTAGTGTCATCTTCAGGCGTATACTATAAAATAAAAAATATAAAATCGTATCTTATTTTAAACATAAACTTACTACATTAGAATTGAAAAATCAAACTTCAAATATTAACTTTCAAAAATAATAAATATAGAAATCTGAAAAATAATATAAATTAAAATAAAATCAAAATTTTTTTTAAAATAAATAAACTTACCAATATATATGAAACAAATTAAATATGATTAAATATTTGTAATTTGACAAATTTCAAAAATTTGAACAATACAAATTTAGCTTAATAATAGAAGTTCCTAGGTTACAACAAAATAATAAAGTAATGGAAATAATCAAACAAAAACTAATTTAGAAAAAGTAAATTATTATTAAAGTTAACAACTTCGTTAAGAGATAAATCACAATTCGAATTGTAATTTTTAATAATTTCTTTTATTTCTAGAAAAATTAGTTTTAAACCTTTATTACAAATTTGTAAAATTTCAAATTTTTTTTTTAGGATTAGATAAATGATGGGAATTTAGTATATGATTAGCAAATGATGATTTAAATAAAATGTTATTATTTTTAATACAAGACACATGTTCAGCAATTCTAATAGAAAACTTTAGACCTGTTTGTCCCATATAGAATGCGTTGCAATCACAACATTTTAATTTATAAACACCGGATTTATCTAAAATATTTATTTAATTCTAACAAAGATTTTGAAATTTTACACATATGCAATAAAAATTTAAAGCTAAATTTTTTAGAAATAAAAAAAAATATTAAAAATTACAATTCGAATCGTGATTTATCCCTTAAGGAAATTGTTAACTTTAATAATAATTTACTTTTTCTAAATTTCTATTATTAGGCTAAATTTGTATTGTTCAAATTTAAAATTTGTCAAACTTCGAATATTTAATCATTATTAATTTGTTTAATATATATTGGTAAGTTATTTTTTAAAAATTTTTGTCTTTATTTTAATTTATATTATTTTTCAGATTTCTATATTTATTATTTTTTAAAGTTAATGTTTGAAGTTCGATTATTTAATTCTAATGTAGTAAGTTGATGTTTAAAATAAGATTTGATTTTATATTTTTTATTTTATAGTATATGCGCCTGAAGATGACACTAAGTCGAAACATGTAGCGTTTATTAAAATAAAAAAAAATTGAAAAAATGGGAAGGTTTTGAGATTTATTAAAAAACAAAATAATATAATAAAATCCATTTAGAGTTAATACAAATGAAAATAATTGTTGGAAAAAATAAACTTTAAAAAATAACAATTGTTGTCTATATTTTTTTGAGTTGTTTATACACAAAGTGCTGCATCTTATTTAAATTATCTTTGAATGTACCCACGATAAACATCGAATCAAAGGTCTTAGTTACTAAAAATTTGGTATAAAGCTTGTAACAATTAAATCTATATCCAAAAGAAATTCGAATGCGGCTGCACCCAGGTATTGTCATAACGCATTTGGTATGTTACAGTTCCTAAGATTGTTCCTAACAATTTATTCAAATAAAAAAAATTCTGACATTAACAGTTTATTAGATATTTAATTTGTAATTTAAAATGAATTTACAAATATAATATACTATCGAATCCTGTTCGCGACGATTTTTTTTTACTTATTTCTTAAAGGGGTACGTAATATCGAGGCGCACAAATATAAGGGTTAGTCGATATAATAATGAAATCGAGGAGAAAAATTCAAAAAAATTTATAGCATGCTAGGAAATCAATACAAACGTGCACATATCACTTCAAAATGGTTTCATGACAGCATAACCTTAAAAAAAAATGTAAACATTCCTTCATCGTTCCTTATAGGAAAATCGTGTGGTGACCACGCCAGTTTTTTTTATATGTTAAAGCGATCTTATTAATAGTATCAGTGACATATATAATTTTTTTTTTAAGGTTTAATAGAAAAACATTGTTGCGTATTTATATTTATTGTTAGAAAAGTTAATAATTTAAACATATAAGTATTAAAAAAACAATTTTTTTAATGGTTTTCTAAAACGCATAAATAGCTTGAGTTTTGAATAGCTTCAAAAACTGAATATAAAACAAAGCAAAAAAATTAACAATTATATTTTATTTTTTAAGTTACTTTTTCAAGTATTTTTCTTTATAATATTTTTTTTATATAAAAATTAGATTGAAACCTAAGCTACTTTGAAACGTAACTGGATAAAAACATAAAATCCTATATAAGGATTTGATAGTTATCCCATAAAATAAATTTTAAATTTAATTTAGCACAAAACGTATAAACATCAAATTTAGTAAAATTTATATGACAGAATGTATAAAATTTTATAAATTAAATAATAAATAACTAAATTGACAAAATCAGGGCACATCCTAACTGATTTTCAATTGTAAGGGTTCCTTGTTAAGTGAATTTACATGTTCCGAGTGTGAACCCCTTCATTGATTTAAGCTATATCCGAGCTCGTAACCTTCATTTGCATCATCTTGTATTTTATTTTCTTTTAATATTCCAATATCTTTGAAAACTTTTCTTTTTATTTTATGTAAACATGGCGTGACATTGATTTTAAAAGTCTGTCAACGGAGTTTATGCTGAGTATAATACTTTCACAAATTGCGTCAAAGTTTGTGGTCAATAAAAACGTTTTTGAACAATAATTAATAGCAGCGTTTAATCAAAAGAATTATTTTTAAAAATTTTTAGTTTAAATAAATTTGATTTTTTGAAACGTTCAATATTTTCTCGTTCTGTTTTTTTAGTTTTGCAATTTTTGTTTATTAAAAGTTTGTCGGTGCCTAGAATGTGAACTGATGTTAATCGTTTGTAACCTACATTTGCATGCGACATTAAAGTTAAGTGTTTATTTTGGCTAAGTTTTACAAATACGTTGTATTAAAACCACGCTTTTTTGGCACTTCTGATGAAGCATTTTTGATGCAATTTGTTTATAATAAATTTTAGGTTAATATAAAATCAGTTTATTTTTAGTACTATGAACCCATACGTTAATTTAAAAAAAAAACTGCGCATTATCTTATTTGTAATTAAATAAATAATAATAAATGATAAACTAAGTAAATTAAAAAATAAAAGAAAAACTATGTATTTGGTTAAATAATTTTGTTTAATAGAAACAATAACAACCTATCAAAAATATACAATTATACAATTAAGTCAAAAGTAATCATAAACAGTAATACACGATAAGAAGTAACTGCAAAAATATTGTTTTAATATAACTGCTAAAAAATATTTAGTAACAAAACAAAAATAATTAGGACGTTGAATTTATACAAGAAAAAATATACCATCCTCAAAAAAGTCAGTTACTGTAAATAATGGGTCAGCACACGTTGTTTACAGATTTATTCTTTAAAATACTAAAACTAACAAGAGAAAGAAAGTTGTTCAATAAAACTTAAATGTCTGAACTTTTTATTATTTATACCATTTCAAACTGTGTGATATGAGTGTATTTAAATAATAAACACCTTCTTTTGCTGCGTTATAATTTATAACAAGTTTTAGTTTCATAAATTCTTCATCTTCCCTAAATTGCGCTACCCTGTATATTGTGGTCACTTAAATTTAGTGCCGACGTCATCGTCACTTGTGTTCAAGTCGTTATTTTTACGTGTTAACGAATTTAGAACCGATATACGTGGGTCGCATAAAAAAATATAGCGAAGATGAATAAAACTAAAAGAATGCTCAAGCAAATTCATGGAAATATGCAGCAGTTAATTTCAAAACTAAATGCTGTAATACAAGAAATAAAGCAAGTAAAGAAGAAAAAAATAATCCTCTTTGAAAAAATTGCTGTACAGGAAAAAAGAATAAGTATAAGTATTAGAAAAGAAAGTGAGAAAGAGAAACATTGCAATAAAAGGAATAAAAGATAACGAGAACAAAAACGAGAAAAAAACTCAAAACAAATATAATACAGAAGACAGGAATAAACTTTAACATAAAAGAAGAATTAGATGAAGCAAGAAGAATTGGGAAATACAATAAAAGAAAAACAAGACCAATAATGATTAAATTAATAAGAGAATCCACAAAAATAAATATTTCAAAAATGCAAAAACACTAAACCGTACATGAAGGAGGCAAGAAATAAGGGATATAAAGTGCAAATAAGATATAACAAACTAATAATTAGTAACAAAACATTCAGAACAAAATACTTAGAGAAAGAAGAAGAGCATGAAAATGGAGAAGCAATTGATAAAAGTAGACAAAAAGGACCGTAAACGAAAGATCCCCAAAAAATGATAAATTTCAAGAGAATCAAAAAGAAAATTACAGAACTGTCCCAAAAAACTAGGAAACACACATAAAGCACAGAATAACAAAGACGAACATAGCAATGAACAAGGATAAGGTTTACAGAAAATGTCCAAATCAAATGGAAAGAAAACAAAAACAGTAAAATATACATGAAAAAGCAAGTGAATAAAAAAAGATACAATGTAAAAATAAAAGCATGGAACATTAGAATACTATTAAAAACAGGTAAAAAGGAAGAAATAGGTAGAGAGATGGAACAATACAAGAATAGCATATTAGCACTACAAGTGATAAGATGGGAAGACGAAGGAAGAGTAGACAAATCAAAATACTCAATATTCTATGGATGAACTGAATAACAGGGTCTACATAGGACGGCATTCATGATAGACAAAAAAAATTATGAACAAATTAATACAATTTAGAAAAATAAACGGAAAAATATATCTCAGAATTAAGAGTACAATAGCTAACATATCCAAAATAAAAGCTTATGCACCTACAGAAAGAGCAGAAGTAGCAGAGAATAAAGTTTTCTAATACAAATTACAAGAAAGTTGTAAAAAAATGCCCAAATACGATACATTAATAGTAACAGGAAATTAAAATGCAAAAATAAGAAGAAAAGATTTCATAAACGACGTGACTGAAAAAAAAACTGTCGACGAAGTAACAACTGATAACGGCATGAGGTTATGTCTCCTAGTAACACACACTGAACATACATAACTACGAAATTTAAACACAAAAAAGTTCATACAATGACATGGAATATACCTGGAAAAAACAAAGGCAATCAAATAGACCATATTTTAATTAAGAAAAGAAACAGAATGATTGAGGATCTAACATCAAACAGAAAAACTAGTGTAAAAGCAGATCACAACCTGGATATAACAAAAATGAAATTAGGAATGGTTAAAGAAAAACATAGACAACACGATAAAAAATGGGACCAAAAAACTAGAGAAAGAAGAAGAAAAAAAGAGATACGAAAATGAGATATACAACCTACTACAGAAAAAAAAAGAAAATATAGAGGAAGAAGGGAATACAATTAAAACAATTATTATAGAATCGGCAAAAAAGATAATTGGAACAAAATGAATTAAAAGTAGAACCGGATGGTTTGATGAAGAATGCGGAAACATAATAATGAGAAAGAAAGAAACAAGAATAAAGTGGATAGAAACCAGCAAGCACGAGCATTACGAGAATTACAAGAGAATAATAAAATTATTGACAGAAAAGAAACGTGAGTACATCAACAAAATAATAGAGGAAACAAGGAGTGATAATAAGAGCAATACTAAACTATACCAACAGTTAAGGACACAAAAAAAACATCACCACAAATATAGACAGGAATACCTGGGTAAATTATTTACTTAAAAAAACAAAAAAAGAAAAAAAAGAACAAGAAGAAGAAACACAAGATGAAGATGAGGAAGACAACATAGAAATAATAGTACCATAAAAACAAAAAATTGAAGGAATTATTAATTAATTAGTTAAAAAATAAAAAAAGCGACAGAAACAGTTAATATATGTAACAAAATGTTTATGTATGGGAGAAAAGAACTGACAGAAGTAATAAGTAAAGCATGGGAAACAGGGACAATAGCGCAAGAATGGAAAACAGGAATTATTAGACCAATATCCAAAAAGGAAAATTTAATGAATTGTGTTAACTACAGGCAAATAACACTGAACACAACGTACAAAGTACTAACTACAATTATACCAAAAAGATTAAATGAATACACAGAACACCGTTGCTGAATATCAAAATATAACAACGGCTAAAAAAATCAACAATGGCGGCTATCCATACACTTAGACAAATCATATGAAAAACATACGAAAAAGGTAACGAAATACATACAGGGTGTAACAAGTATAACTAATAATCTCTTAATAAAGGGTAGATATGGTAATTTCCAACACATGTTGTTCATAAACATATGGTCTAGCTTATCATCAATTTTTCTTAAATTTTTTTGTAATAATTAGATGTAATTACGGACCTGGTTGTTCGTTATAAAAAAACGTGATATAAAATGTTTGAAACTGTGTCAAGTTTAAGTTGACTATTAAGTATTAACTTTCTGATGACAAAATAAACAACATTTAAGATGATATGATACCTAACTACAAAAATAATTTATTGTATTTAAAATATCTTGAAATTAATGAAAATCGTATCAACAGTAACGCACAACTGAAGTAGACACAATGACTCCTAAAAATCCAGAAAAAGAAAGTTTAGCTACATAATCTTATTTTGTTAATCATGGTTATGGTTTCTGTAAGTGTTCAACAATTAATAGTAAAACTAAGCAAAACAATCTTATCGCATTCTTGCACTTTGTACGTGTTGTTTACTACTAAACGATAATGAATTCGGTACGAATTTACATTCTATGACAGGACCGTTCTTAAATTTTAATATTAATTTTTCTCAAAAACTATGCAAATATGATCTAAATCATTTCAACTATCGCCCATTAAGAGATTATTAGTTATACCTGTTACACCCTGTATTTTGTATATAGACTTTAAACAAACCTTCGATACCCTTAAGAGAAAAATAATAATAAAAGATGCAAAAAACCAAGGTATTCCCAAAAAACTAAGAAGTTTAATTAAAATAACCAGGGAAGAATGAGAAGCCGTTGTACACACACATGAAGGAACAACAAAAAAAATAGCAATAAAACGAGGGGTTAGACAAGGAGACGGATTATCAACAACTTTATTTAACATCGCAATGGAAATGACGGGATCAATTATACAAAAAATGTTGCAAATAACAGCATTTGCCGACGATGTAGCGGTAGTAGCAAGAGATAAAAAAGATTAGAAGAGATAATAGATAAAATAAAGCAAGCAGCAAAGAATAGAAGACTTGAAATAAATCATAAATAGACAAAATATATAAAAATCACAAGGAAAAGTGAGCAAGCAGAAGAAGAAGAAGAAGAAACGAAAATACGAACACTGTGACATTTACCACTCTGAAGATGCAAGCTGCAATGTCTTGCAAAACGTCAGTGTTTTTTTGGTTCACGAACGACAATACAACAAAGACCAAGTTTTACTTCTTGTTTTGACTCTCAAGGAGAGACTAGGACCAAACCTAAGTCTGATTGTTGAACTGGTATAATTGGATAGAGAGGAAGACCTAAACTCCGCTAGGAAGATCAAGTCACAAATGACATTAAAAAAATGAGAAAAACCAGAGGAAAGGAAAAGATGCAGGATAGAAAAGAATGGTACAAAATTACAGAAAATGCAAAGAAACACACCAACTCATAAAAAAAACTAGCAAACAAACTAGAAAGCATAGCAGAGTGACAAAATGCTATCTAAAATACATAAGTCAAAAAAGCTCAAATGAGCGGTTACAATTCTAAAAAATATGTGAGGGTAAGCTTTTTCTATTTTTTTTCTAACATTACTTTACTAGTTTGACACAATTTTTTTGTTAGCATAATTACAGGTGAGCCATTGGGAAAACGTTTTCTTAAGACTAACACCGTATTTGGGTAAGTCAAATTTTGATTATCATTTGATGTCATTACGGTGCTTCTCACCAATTTTGTTTGCTTATAACTTCGATAACAACGGTTTGTTTGCTATTATTAATAGTCTAACTTAAATTTTTAAAGTATGCTGCTATGTAAACAGTTAATTATCACTGTTAATTTAATTAATCTACAAAGAATTTATATGTTCTTGCCATTCAAATTTACTATATAGATATACTGTGGATTGCAGATGCTTCCGTTTGCTTATAACTTACGTTGTAGCTGTAATTAAACTAAACTATTTCTTGTGTAGCTGTCAAATTTGAGACTTACTTGTTGTTGATTCTAATTCTAAAAACTTATAGCAATCATCAAAACTTCCCTACTTCTTTTTCTTCACAACAATCTTGTTTCGTTTCATTTTTTTTAAAACTAAATCTTTTGGTAGCTAGATAAAATAAATTTATTATTGAACATATTTTTTGTCCAATGTAAATTTAAATGGGAAATATCATTCAAACCCATGACTATTGTTACACCTAGAAAAACTCTGACATCTCTACTAATTGTCTAAGAAGTTAATCTAGATTTTCTGATTGTGCTGACTTAAACTTTTTATCTCCAGGCAGCACACTGACGTCATATGACGTCATATGACGACATTGACACGTCTTAGTGACGTCTCTCATTTTGACGTCAATAAAACGTAGTGTGCTGCCTAGGATCGTTGTTTTTAATTAAAATATATTTATTTGCGCCTGTACCATTATTGTTATCAGAATTGCGAGAATCTTCTTCAGACAATGACAAATTTATTATTTATGTTGTCGTTTAATTAATCTTAGTTTATTATCACATTTTTATAAACTGCAAAATTGTTTCGAGTGGTACTTATAGTAGGAGAATTACTTTTCTCACTTACTGAAGCAAAATTTTCATTTTGTTAACACTGTTCTTGCGTAGTTTTCACAATCCATCTCGCTCTTGTGGACATTTTTAAGATTAGTTACTACTACGACTGACGTTTATAAATAAACTAAAGTAAATGTATGAGTTGCATATAAACACAGATGAATATAAATCTCATATTTTAAGAAGCACCGACTTGTCTGCCACATATCCCAAAAAGCATGTGCAGCAATATACTGCAGCACATATTACTTCAGTGCGGCCATAGTCCTCGGGAGCATGTGCAATAATATACTGATCACTGCATAGAAGTATCCAATTCATTAAGATTTGTGTTTGTAACAATTTTATAGGACTAGGCCTAATGTTTCTACTGCTTTTGCACAAAAAAAAATACCTGGCAATATTTGAGGTCGCACAGAAATCATGAACATCACATGTCTCCGGCGCTTAATGTCGCAGTGAAGGTTTTAAATACTCGTAATAGTTAATAGATTTATGAAGGTAATTATGGTTTAACAGTATGTTACTATACTTTACCTTAAGTTATATTTATTTCTCGATACTACTCCTAATTTGTAATTTTAGTTAAACGCGGACTATTAGTGTTAAGTTTTATCAAATGCGGACTTTTATTAATTTTGAATTAACTGTTAGTTGAGGACTTTTTGTATTAAGTTTTATCAAATGTTCTTTGCAGACTGACTAACTTAAATCATTCTGTTTTTTACTTGTGTAAAGTGTAATGTCATTATTACTGTAGATTAAAACTTACTTCTTAGGTTTAATATTAGTAATTGCTGCGTTATGGTGCAAAGTTTAAAATTATGTTCAGCAATAACAATTACCTCTTTTTGTTAACCGACAAATCAATATTTTCAAATATAAGCCTACGTTTAGAATTTTGTAATACATTAATATTTTAAATAATTTTGATTTAAGATTTAGTTTTTTGGTTACATTTGCTTCTTTCTTAATTAAATTCCAATAGTAAAATCTGATGATGATTTACTAAAAAATAACAATAATAGTTATACTATTAAAATAATATTACATAAAACCTTTATTAGTTGATTTACAATCTAATGGTTGGTACGACTGGTCGTTTGCCCGTTAAAAACGGTGCCAAACGTTTATGGAAGATGGACATTGCGTTTTGTTTCTGTCTGCTTTAGTGTATTACTCATTGTTTTATTTTTTTACAG
Organism: Aquatica leii; assembly: GCA_035610365.1. Lineage (NCBI taxonomy): Eukaryota > Metazoa > Arthropoda > Insecta > Coleoptera > Lampyridae > Aquatica > Aquatica leii. The sequence goes on along the minus strand of CM069436.1, from coordinate 102,909,831 downwards.
ACGTTTTTAATGTGATTGAAAAGTTATCGAGTTTCTTTTTTAACAAAAATGATTCCGATTTTAGAAAGGGTTTCCTCAACTACTTTTAACGAGTAACTGTATTTGTTTATGAACATATTTTGATAATGTATCATGTTACTCACAAATTGAGGAGAATGAAAAAAAAAAAGATTTTATAGATATTTGGCTCACTGTTTGGCTAGCTTTCTTTGCAGATGGTCGTGAGTCGAATTGTTAGTAACTACAATTCTTTAGGTGACCATGCCACCACCTTTCATGTAGTAATTTCTATAAGGAAACAAGCGTTTGGGCTAGAAAAAAGGAAATATCCCAGACCCGCATTTCTCAAATGTATGTAAAGCAATAAAGCAATCGAGTTCTCACAGACACAAAGTTTTGAAGTTTTGTTTATTTCCATGTCGTAGCTGTCGGTACATTTCTAATAAAAACTATACATGAGTTTGTGGTTACTCTACTGCTATGAACCAATATCGTTATACAGTAAACAAAAAAAAATAATAGAAATATACTGTAGACCTGGAAGCACTAGTCCTCAAGTAAGTAAAGACGGTGGTACTAAAACTAAACGCGTTTGCTATACCTTGTGATTAAAAATCAAAATAACCCGTAGTACAAAACTTTCATAAATGATTGGATCCCACGTGACACATACGTTAGGCAACCAACATTGCTTGGATTGGTATAACGTAAAAAAATTACTAACTGAAAAATTTGATTTGTCACGTCTACATTAAGGTTAAGTAATTAATTAAAAACAGTAACATATTAATAGATGCAATAGATGTGTTAATTCTTTTCTTTAAATTTTGGAAAACATTGATAAACCATAACCTTGTACGGAGTCATCGAACGCTTTTTTCTAGTGCTTTGTGGCAAGTTACTACTGATTATCTTCAAAATTGAATACTTATAACTTACAAATTGAATTAAAATGACTTTATACCTGTTGACCGCAAATAATTTTGCTACCGTTTTATAGGACTTTGTTTCATCATTGAGTAATAATTTAAGAAGAGGCGCAAATAGTGTGTTAAAAATCGTACTGTAGTTTTATCTCTCTTGTTTCTCTTTTTTTTACCCGTTTGTACCCCTTCTTTTCATAAACTAATAGACAAAGTCCTGCTGCCATCTGCAAAATCGTCGTTTTTATTTTGCGAACTTATTTGTTATGATTATGAAGTACGAGTTAGAACCTTTTCTTATATTTGTGTTTACTTTACCGTTTACCTGTTCAAAACAGGTTAATATCATAAACAATAGCTTGTATTGTTACGACACAAGTCAATGTCAAATAAACTTAAACAATATCATGCTTTATATTTAAGAAAACAAAAAAATATGTATATTCAAATATTTATTTATTTTTGTAAAATATAAATCGAAAACATAGAAATAACTAAAACAATGGAAATTAAATTTAAAAAAAATTGTTATGGGGATTTATTGTTATTATTCGTCAATTTTTAAAATTATTCAAATTACCAGTCCACCAATAATAAATTCGTTAACTTTCAAAATGTATATACTATTTTACATATGCTTCGAGCTTTAAAATAATGAAGCTCATCTTCAAAAAAGTAAAAATATTTACAACTTATAAAAAGTTAAGATTACAAAAAGTTTTTTAACTTAGGTACATTTTTTCGAACAATCTCAAATTTGAAAATTTGTAACAAGATAATTAAAAAAATGTAAGTTTTACAAAATGTTAAATGTTAATTATTTTAAAAAAGGAAAATGGTGCAATTTAGAAACAAATCTAAAAAAATTTAAGTTTAAAATCGTAATTGAAATTGGTTCGCTAGTTCAACAAAAAATTTGTATTTGATATTTTAAACTCTAGTAATTCAAGAATTTCCCAGTGAGCAAATTGCAGCTAAAACCGGCTTTTTTATAACTACTTTAGCTTTTAAAGTTACTCTTTAGAACACTTTTAAGTGGCTTGTGAAAAAACGGAAACCTCCATGAAGCGTTTAAGTAGCTAAAAATTCCGCAGTTATGTTGCTGTTAGGTAGCTCCTTTAATGCATTAAAATCGGGCTTATACAGCTCTTTGTGGTACTAGCAAATCTTTAAAGAAGCTCTAAAGGAACTGTAAACCACCTTTCAGAAGCAACTATACAGCTTAAATAGCTTTATGTTTACTACCTTTAAGTAGCTTAAAAATTAAATAAATATTTCATTAGAAAAAGAAATCTTGAAATCGTTACCTTACTTAATTTCTTAAAAAAATTGAGAAAAGTGATAAAGGAGAACCCATTGAAAGACCTAGATTTTGTTTAAAAAATTGATTATCAAATTTATCACTTATTTTTACTGAAATCTTCTTAAACAATTTAGAAAGTAAATATATTTCTGAACACCACCAAATTTTCTTACAAAAAATAATATTTTGGAAAAGATATGTTGATGAAATTTTTTGTATTTAAAAAAGTTGTAAATATTTTTTGTAAACTTTTCTGAAGATGAGCATCATTATTTTAAAGCTCGAAACATATGTAAACGAATTTGTTATTAGTGGACTGGTAATTTAAATAATTTTAAATTGAAATTAATGTTAAATTTCTGAAAGAATAATTGACCAATTCATCCTTTAAAAGGATTTTTGACGGAGAATCACTATGTTGCGTAGTTTAGTCAAAACATAACGGCTTGACGAATTTGAGAACACACTGTGATCGTTCCAGTATCTTCAAAATATTATAGGACGTATCTTCAACTATAAAACATATATTAAAATAAAATACTTATTATTGCTTGTCTACTTATACCTTCGTTTAGTGAACTGGAGCTGTAGAAAGAATGAATTTATTCGTCTTTACGATCGTCATCAATAAATAACAATCGACGTTTTCTTCCATATGTTTGAGAAACTACTACATTTGAGTATCTAAGGTTGATGTTCATATCAACAATTACAGCTTCTGTAAAAAATTATACTAAATAAGCCCAAAATGTAAAAAAAATTAAGTTGTTAGTATTTTAAAAATAAAGTTTTGAAAATGCAATTAGTATTAGTATTTTCAAAATTTTTGCGTTTTTTTTTAAACAATTGTAAAAATATTTTATGTATTGTTGGATTTGTATTGAAGTGCTTTCAGCATGCTAAAATAAACATAAAAGAATTTTGTTTATAATTTTTTTTATTTTTTAAAAAACTAAGTATTTATTAGACAAGGTGCTAAAGAAATGCGACCCTAACATTTACAAAAACGATATTTTTATTCGACATGCCAACATCAACAAAAAACATTTAAAGCAATGGCCAGAGTGATTATGCAATTACGATGAATCGATCATTATGCAAAATAATGATCGCAATATCGAGCGTCTGTACAATAACGATCGCAATCATTGTTCGCTTATAAAATAACAATTGCGGTTGTGGAAAAGAAATTAATACTTTGAATTATCGCATAAACAAATAAGACTAATATAACACGATTTTACCTATAATATTTACTTTAATAAATGTATAATAAACTTTAAGTATACAGGTAGTTCACGGAAAATCGTAAAATTTTGTGTAAGTAGGTAAATAACCCCTTTGCTCTTTTTTCGTAAGAATTTTAAACCACATACAGATTTTTTAATAATAAAATAGTAACATGAATTTAAACATTGAATTGTATTTTTTTTGTTTACAGAAATTTAACAATGAATTCTTTTCAAAGAGAATTAGAAAACTCTTCTAGGAAAGAACGTTTGTAAAATTTGTGTCACACATTCAGCAATTAGGGAAAAACCTAGCTTTATATAAACACCAAGATAAATCATAAAAACACAGAAAGTTAAAAACAATAAGCATTAACTACAAATGACAATACGTATTTGAAAAGAATTGCAAATTTATTTTTAATACATAAATCTTATGTTTGAGACAAATATCAATACGAGTTATGACTAATTACTCAACAATCTTTTCAGGGTCAATTTTAAATAGAAACATTTAATTTACGAAAGAACGACACTTATTTTTTAATATGTTGTTTATTAATGCTTTAAACTATTTGTTCGTAAGTTTGCATCAGAATTCAAATAGCACGTCATGTCGAAAAAAAAAACATCACAGTAGTATCTATTTTCTGTGAATTTTTGTAAATATTTTTTTTAAATCTAAATATGAACAAATTTTAATTAATTTATTGTTTAGAAACAATATAAAAAATACTTAGATATGTTGATTTTCAATATTCCAAACGTTATTGTATCCCGGAAAACGAAAATCGAATGTTTATGGCTAGATTTATGACTAACTTTACACGAGCGACTTTTTAGCAACAGTCGATTACTAATTAATTCTAAATGCCATGATTGCGATCATTGATCGTGGAAAATAATAGCGATCTCAGCTACTGATTTACAGTAATTATTTTAAGTTATTGTACAATTAAGTGCAACAAGAAGAAGAAGAATCCGGACAAGGAGATTCTCCGATGCTAATTTAAACCATTTTTAAACGTTTGGTAGAAAAAAAAAATTAAAAATATTTACCTGATTGAAGGTGTAGAACAAGAACTGCAGTGTGTTTAAAATTTCCTTTTGTTGTTATACATTATCTCCGAAGATGCTTTTCACAAATCTTCTTTTGTTTTAAATCTTCCAAGTCCATTGTGGCAATGTTTATATTTTCACAGTTTTTCTGACATTCTTTAGTACGCACTTTATCACTAATAAAAAACTTAAAAAAACTAGTAACTTTGTTTTCGGTATTATTATTTTCACAATTAATATAAACACAACCGTGATTTGTAACTTTTCCCATTTTAAAAATAAATCAAAAACATATTTACACTTAGACTAAACAAAAGTTCAAACAAACATTACTACTACCAGAATTTTAAAAATCGTATCGCAATGTTAACCCAAGAAAAACTTTCAATTCAATACCGAAGTTTACAAGTCGACATACACGCAAGAACTGAAAAATCTCGATCCAATACAAATGTGGCGACCTCTACATCTCGATCCAATCAGTCGATACGATATCGCCCCTTAAATTGCATTTCTTCTTACATTTATTATTCAATGGTTTCATGTAATTGCAAATTTCTTTAATAACAGGTGCAGTGAGTACAGTAGCCCTTCCTATTTTCTTTTGCAAATCCAATTTTAATTTTTTAAAACTTACTCACAGCACAACAGCAATAGACTATCACAGTATGACAATATCACAGGTATTAATAACAAACAAAAAATATTTTAGTCATGTGTTTCAGTCATTAAAGGAATCCCACCGGACAGAATTAAAATTATCTATATTTGTTTGCTTTACTTAGGTACTGAATAGACCTATAAAATATGATTCATTCCAAAATCCTTCCGGTTTTGTAAATAGTGTTCTGTTAAGCCTGTCATTGTACATAATCCTAGTATAAATTCTTACAATAGTTCTTCTCTATAAGCGGCTTTTGTATTTAATGTTTTCTGGAAACCATTGTTTAACAAAACAAGAAAATCTCTGTTGTTATTTATAGGTTTGTGGTAAGACCTTTTGAGCAAAAAATGATAGTTATGTTATTGTACGTAATTTAAGTAAAATTCTGTAATGCGTTATTGTCGTCTACCTATTAAAACACTGTTTACACAAACTTTTCAAAATTTATATGTAAAAAGGCAAAAAAGACAAAAAGTTACACAAGAAAGCAAAATAGACAGGCTCCAGGCATTTGCCCGACTGTCCGCTCTTTAGTAATAACTAACAGCAAGTAATAAATATATTACATTTGATTATTTATACAGAGTGAGGCACTACAACCGCTACGGTTTTGCAAGAAAACTCAATTCTCAAATTCTATAAAAAACATAATCTTGATATACATATATATTATATATTTTTATTGGCTAGATTCTGTTCTAGTATTTGTTACCTTTGAAGCGTCTTTATAGAACAAATTACCTCACATCTTATAATCATTGATTTATCGTTTTTAGAAACTGTATAGAAATATTTATTAATTTTGTTTTTAAATTTTAATTAACCAAACAAACAATAATTCATTTAATAAACAAACTTTACACAATACATTACTTAGTCAAAAAGCAACGTAATTAACTGTTTGTAACTGTAATCAACTTGAATATAACTTGAAATATAAGAGACGACTACATAAACAAACATTTTAATTATTTACTTAAACAAAATTTCCGGCTTTTTGTGCTACAATCGGCTACTCACATTTTCTTTACTAAAAATTAGTGCAATAAGCTTAGAAACATTGTTCTTCTAATTTCGCAAAATAATTACTAAGGACAAACTAAATTGAAACTTGTAATTTAAAGGGTTATATCTATAAACCTCATCTAGATTTAATTATGTAAACAGACAAAATCCTATTACCTCTTAATTAAAAATTTAACTGTTTTATACGAAACGCATTAATTTCATAGTGTGTTGTAAGTACAAAAAAACGTTTTTTAGCGTAATATTTATTAATTTAATAAAATCATATGTTTAAATTGATTTACTTATAACTGAATTTTTACAAAAAACAAGCTAGTTACGCTTGAATATTCTATAAATAATAAAAAAATTAAAAACAAATTTGCGTTTAAAAAATTAAACTGCGACTTACGCATATAGGGAAATAACCTAACAAGTAGTAGATGAAATTAGCTTTGAACAAAGACCTTGACAGAGCCTAGAGGGTAACATTTTAAAATTAAACTATAGCACAAGCTTATAAGGAAATAACCTAACAAGGAGTAGAAGACATTCGCTTTTAACAAAAATCTTGGCAGCCCTGGAGGCCAACGCTTTAATCAACTTTTTCTAGAAACATAATGTATATACATTGTAAAAATTAAGTTTATTTACAAAATAATAATTTACTATTTTTAAATTTTCTTAATTATATTAAGAAAGAATTTTTTACATGCTGCAATGTATCGCAAAAAAAGTATATTTTTTAAGAAATAGTTGTACAATAATTTGTTTATTTATAAAAATTAAACAAAAGTTCTATGTAACCAGTAGTGTTAAAATGATTAAATATTTCAAACTTGGTGATTTATAATATAAATCTACAATAAAACAAAACTTAAACGTATCATTTGTGTTAAATAGTAAAAATATTTGTTTTTATTTATGTTATACAATTTTTGTTTGATTTGTTGAATAAGTAATTTTAATGTAATTGTATATTAAAAAGTGTATAGAAAAAATGTAATAGTTACACAATTTTAAACAATTTATTATTTAACAAGCTGGTTTTTGTGATAAATGGCAATTGTGTTTTTGTGAAAATCTCAGCACGTTTTATCAACTAGAAAGTAAACAATAACCAACGTCGTCTGCTTTTCACTATTTACTTTGTTGAAAACATAAAATCATAAAAATGTAACAAACAATTTTTGTGGGTTTTAAATCTGTTAAAACGTTCACGTTATTATTTAAAAAATATATTTATTCACGCTGTTACAAATTAAGTGCATCTGTTGATTATAAAGTTGTACCACTAGAATCAAACATTCTACAACAATGTATTATTATATTTAGTGCATTGGGTTTACTAGCAACTAGCAACATCAAACAACCATTAGAACACTCACGTACTGATCATTCACTTGACCATAACGTTTTCCTGAAAATTTCATATCCTTCCAAAATCTATTAAAACAGTCGAACGACGATATTAGTTACCCATCCCAGTGCTTTAGAAAATCTGTGTACGTCATCATAAATTAATTAATTAATTACGATCATCTATTAATTATAAAAGATATTACATAGACAGCCTTTGTGACAAGTATTTAGATTTTAACTTTTTCCAAGATTTATGTACTTGACTTCACTTTTTTGTACTAAAATAATAATAAACGTTTATTTTATGTTTAAATTTGTAATGTTGTATAAAAATATATTTGCAGTATTACATTTTTATTACTGTCTACTCTCTAATACAAACTTTAAATTCTCAGCAATATTTTTGCACACGATTCAAACGCTCTTTGTATATTTAAGATTAGTTATGTCTTTAGTAAATAGTGAAATTTTTTTAGCTGAGATTACACTATAATTAAATTGCCGAACAGATAAAAACAGACCCCTCCCACAAGAGCTTATATAATTGGTTAATTCAAAGTACGCGGAAAAATTACATTGAATATCTAATGCACTTCCCAAATAACCTTTGTATTTCAGAGTTTCATTAACTTTTATCAGTATTTTTTTATGTATACACAATTTATTGTTTTAAAATAATATTTTTAAAGACTATTGTTGATATCAAAGTAAGAAATAATTTCTTTTAAAATACCTACTAATTGACAAAACAAAATGTTTATAGGTTATCTGATACACTTATAATCTTTGGAATTCTTCGTTTAGGGAAGACCACTTTAATTCATTTTGGTGGCAACGTTTCGTGCTAAAAGCGAGCACTTCATCAGGCCAACTGTAATTTATTAAACTCGTAAGTCAACAACATAGTAACAACAGAATTAATTAACAAATAATTTTTAACACATAAAACTTACAGAATAAAATCAATTGGACCAACTTAGGACATAGGCAACTTTACGAGATTGTGTTTACTAAATAATAAATAAAACATTAAACATAAAATGGTCAATAATTAAAATTTTTTAAATAACGCAGGACATAAACGTTCAACAAACAATTGACAAATATTTTGTAATCAAAAATTTATGAATATCAAGGGAAATATAACAATAGAAAAATAACACAGAACTCAACAACGATAAATCCAACCTATATAGTTATGTATCTCACAATTTTGGATATTAAATTATTATAAACGCTACTTAAGTTGTTGGTATCGTTGTTAAAATTAATATTATTATTATATATATTGATGTATAGCATTTCGGAACGGTTCTTTAAGTTATTTTTCAGATCTAAAATTGTGTGATTGTTAAAATTGAAATTGTGTCCCGTACATACATTATTATAGATTTTTCTTAACAAAAAATCATATCAGTTTTTGATAAAGAAAATATTAGAAACATGTATAAAACTTGCAAACAAAGCCAGGTAAATAATTCAAAAACAAATCATCATAAACTTTGTTACAAGCTTTAGGTTTTACGAACCTTGCACGGCCAACTCACCCAGTCGGAGGTAGGGGAGGTTCACAGGAAGTATGCTTAAGGGCGCCAGATCGGATCCAAGATAACACTTCTGCCTCGATCACGACAGACGATCCAAACTTGTAACTCAATTTGAGGTTCGTAATCCTTATTACTCTGATGTTCGAGTTGCCAAAATTAGTTAATAGATAACGATAATCACAGGAGGAAGAAAAATAACAAGAGAAATTAACAATTATAATCACTTTAATGTATTAACGTTGGATACTAATAAGAATATATGAAATTTCTTCACCTATCGATGCTCGAATGGTTTCCACGTAGAATTAACAAATATCACAGTTTTAAATTAGTAGTGCAGTAAATTGACAACTATACGCTAAATGCGCAATCCTTAAATACTAGGATGACTAACAATTTTCGTTAACAAGTATAGAAAACTTTGATTTCGTAATACATAAGATTTACTAGATTATATCCAATTCTAATACATGAATGCTCGCAGTATCGGCAACACACACTACACATTGAAGTTATGTCGAAATGAACAGCACCAAAAATCTCGGAATAAATATGTTTTTCCCTCACAGCATGCGATACAGTTACGTAAATGATTAAGATTACCTTATTGGTATATAAGCGATAACGTAATTACGGTTGTTAACATTAATTACAATTCGGTGAGTAACTTTCGTGATCACGATATAAAAGTTAAGCAAATAACTCACCCCAAAATTCAGTATCCACTTTCGCGAAGAAAACGTTTTCCCGCCAGCGGCCTGTAATAAATAGTGAAAAGCAAATCGTATCACACACTAACTCACAACGAACAAGAAACTAAAAAAATAGTATTAATAAATCATTAAACGTTATATAAAAACTCGTTGCATCGTATACTGTAGGTAACAATTTAGCACAGATGGCTGATAACACAATCGACTAGTATACACGACGTAACATCTCCCACAGTAGGCTTGTCGAGACCCCGTTTTCGTGGCGGAGAATATGCCTTCCAAAATCGTACGTGTTCGGTAACGGTATTCCTTAATAATAATTAATCCTTAACACATCCTTTATTGAAACAAACATGTGCTCGATCGGGGGGAAACGGCTATCACATTAAGGAGAAATTACAAACGAAGTTTAATAAAACGGCAGTAATTATCTTACCCTGTGACGACTCCAATATTTCACGAACGTACTTTAATTACAATTTGATTCCCATTAGTACGGATGTCTCTTGAAATTATTGCTTTAGGTCATACAGGCCATTTTAGGCAATCCACAACTTCACGATTCTGTCGAAAAAATGACAGCCACGAGAAAAGATCGGCAGAGAGCGTTCAAACCGGAATCTATTTTCAATTACATACAGGGTATTCCGTAATAAAAATTTCGTACGTAACAACTTACAGGTACACCAGCAATTACCATAACAATTTATTTTATTTTTTGGTCTACGATGCAACCAAACTTTTTGCTTTATTTTCAAAGTTTCCTTTGTTTATTTCAAACGGAGCATCATAAACCTCCCCAAGTTGATACCTTAAAGGAGTTATTGCATTTATTCTACTATACCATCGAGTATCCGATGAAAGGTTTAAAGCTAAATTTGCTACATTAGATAAATTAGATTTTAGAATTGACCAGCGTTTAGTAGAAGCTGAAAAAAATACAAGCACTTCTTGAACTAAAGAAAAAAAATTAATGCTCAAAGTATTCGATTTTGCGACATAATTGACGACTAAATTGCAACAAGGAAATTGATTGAAATCCAAATTCTTTTTTGTAGACCATTATGCCTACCACGCATATTTACCCCAGTGTCGTAACCCTGATCCCGCAAATCTTGATATTTTTTTCGCTAACGCTGACAAAAGAAATTTTGTCAAGCCTTCACCCGACACATCTATAGGACAAAATAATAAAAAATGTTCTTCTATATACAAACCAAAATTTGTTGTTAGTGACTAGAGTCAGGAGTGCACTCGAATAATATGGAATAATATTTAGCCTTTTTAGTTAGTTCTAACATTTTGGATTTGATATTTTCACTGATCAAGTTGATTACTATTGTTTTTCTCAAACAACTTATTACTACTTCCACTAAAAGCTAAATTTTGTTGACTTAAAAACTGAATCACGTAGAAAATTCTTTCTATAACAGTTTGTCAGTATTTAGTTTCTCTGTTTATTACATCTTAAATTTCAGAATTAATTATTTTATTTTTATTAAAACAGGTAGAAAGATCTAACAATTTTAGAACATTTTCGATATGTTTAAATGCTCACTTAAATGCTGCCAGTCAGTGTAACCAGATTCATCACCAAGGCGAACAAATTTAAAATCGCTGTCTTTAAAAATTGTGCAACAGAAGCAGTAAAGTGAATTTTTTGTTTCAGAATACGACAACCAAAAACGTTCAATTTTTTCTTTGTTCGGTAAAATTCTAAAAAAAAAGAAAGATTTTACAACAACAGTTAAACCAGCTGCCCTTCGATGTCATTATTAAGAAATTTTAGAGTTCTTGAGCAGGTCCAGTAGTTTTGGTTCTTAAGAAGAATGGTCAATATCGTTTTTGCGTTGAGTATTATCGCTTTCCTTGTAACAAATGACAGCGCTATAACGCATCGAACCAGAAGTTTGTAAATTTTGTTCAAATTCCTATACCTGCAGCCCGTTTTGAGACAGTGTCGGTCAATTTCTCTGGCCCTTTGCCAAAAACTTAAATAAAACAGATGAATCTTACTTGTAAAATACAGTTTGAAGGTAGATAAAAATATTCTTTATGAAACAAGCAACATCATTTGTCACCGTCACAATTCTTATTGAACAAGTATTCCTGCATTATATTTCACAAAGACCTTTTAGTAACAACGCTGTGCAATTTGTCACAGAAATTATGCAACATGTTTGCACTAGTCAAAAGATTAGTCAAGAATTGACTCTATTGTATCATGCCAAATTAAATCCTGCCGTTTCACTCTACTTAGTAAGAATAAATAATGTTTTGCAAGAGGCTCATGACCTGCAGAATGTTCAGCAAGACAAAAGTAAGCAGTGTATGTCAATTGAAAAATAAAAACAGGCTAAACTTGACTTTTAACAGATCGACATAGTCCTTGTAAAAAGTCGCATATTGAGCAGTGCTGCCTAACACACACCCTCTAAATTCAGTCCTCAAATAGACGGTTCATATTTTATATTAAACCGGCGCTTAAAATGAGCTACAAGATAACTGAGTCTGCAAATTTTCTAGCAACAATTAAAAATTATTATGTATTGGCTTTTACTCCTTTTTACTAAAGTTGATACCAAATTCCTATCACCTTACATCTAAAGAGTGTAACGTCCCGTTAGAGTTCATTACATTAAAATTCAATTTTACATTCGTTTATTTTCTGCAACTAATATTGCACGTAAATTTATTCAGTTTGGCAACGTCGCATTGTTTCAACACGACTTGAGTGTAGCTTAAGCTGACACTTCCGCTGGGGCCACGCTTGGCGTGCGTGTCGTAGTGCATGCAATTTAATTTTTATTCATTCCATCTAATTATTGGTGAGTTTACCTTTATTTTGATATAATTTTTCTATTGAATTCAACATTTTTAGTGATTTTGCAATGTTACGCAATCGTTAGACAAAGGAAATTGTTTGAGGGCCGTTGTTGTAAATGCAGCGTGAGTACATCATGTCATTTAAAAAACCATTCTAATTATTTATATTTAGGGGCTTTTTCTTTTATTTTGTTTCGGTTTTTACTGGATCTTTTATTTTGGTTTTGTCGTTTAATTAATGGATTATCAACTATTGAAGTTTATTATGCATTGGTTTTATTCCTGTTGAAAAATTTTATTACATTAAACAAGATGTGCTAAAAATAGAAGATATCCGATAACGTTATATTAAACATGGTGAGTCAACTGGAATTAAGTTACTACATTTTACCTTCACATTAATTAAATTCAGTTATTAAAACTTTTCACTCGATAACAAATCAAACATTTACTATTTTTGCATTTAATAGCAATTAATAATTAGATGTAAGATTTTACGTTTTTATCACCAATTTAAAGGTGGTTGGCGCCCTAATATTTTATTTTAAATCCTGTTTTATTTCTAATTTGTTTAATTCAAATATTGTTCTTTGTTCTCTAATGTAAATAGTATATTAAGTTATAGTTAATAAATTAACGGAGTTCACGTCTTTGTATTTATTTTCATTCAAGCCCACCCCCAGAGGTCTGTGCTTACGATTGCTGCCGTAGTCGAATTATTATTTTTACTTTTATTAAATGTATTTTTACTTTTTATTATACATTCTTTATTTCAGTGTAATTTTTTATTACAAGAGACGTTGAAGACACCCAAGGTAAAAAACATTACATTAACCATTAGTAACAGCTTTTCCAACAGGTTGTCGTGCGAGGGCGTTTAATCACAACCTAAAAAGTAGTGTAACCATTCTGTACATAAAGTTTCAACCAAAGCTGAGACTCTAACGGGAGTAAAAAAATTTGATGGTATGGATTAAGAAATAAAGTAACGCATGCTTATTATTGTTAACTTAGTTTTCTTTTAATTTGTATCCTGTGTTTTATTTGAAACAAAATTTATACTGTTAACTAAAATGAGCAACGTGAAATCAAAACAATCAAATGAGAAAGCTTTACTTCTGTATCTATTTTATAAATGTGCTAACTATCTACAGCACATTATATGTACTGTATTTTCCGAAAGTGTCAAGGCGATACTGATGAAACAAAAAGTTCTTTAAAACTTATTGTGAATTTGTTCTTTTAACGTAACAAACCAACAACAGCACAGAAAATTACGAATTCTATTAACAAAACCAAATTTCAACAATTTGACTTCCAGGTCAAATACTCGCCAGTCATACAACTAAGCCATGTGCCGCTACTCTTTTGTTTTTTCGTATTTTTTATTTTGTAAAAACATTACTATATTTCAAACTTTTCGAAAGTATTTTTGCTTTACAAACCGTGTCTAAATATGGTACACGTGGTGCGGAATTAGAAATTTACGGTTGTATACTACAGGTACCATATATGAACGCTAAAACGATGACACCAAAAGTTTCGTTATTCGAAGTTTTGTGCATGCAACGAACATGCTGGAACAGGCGGCCGCAAAACTGCAAATAAATTAGAGATGTACAAGAACTGGAGATATTAATATAAAACGTGTTCAATTCGTCATCTTACCGGCACGTGTAGGTAAGATGACGAACTAATGTGGGTAAGATGATTAGGTAGCCTCAAAAGACACATCAGAACAATATTATGAAAATATAATACTGTTTAATATGAAAAAGAACTAAATATTACATCTATAACAAAACCACTTCTTATATTTAGACTCCTTTAGGCTTACTTCAGTACATTCTGAATATGCCCAAAGCTTGCAGCTGAAACACTAAAACTAAAGTTCATTATCTTTTCCCAAATCGCAAGTTTTGTCGTCTTCTTCTGGATCCATATCATCATCTGTATCAACATAACTTACATTGATTAAACTTTTGAAATCAGAAGAATCATCATTGAAGATTTGTCGATTAACCCTTTTAATCGCAGATTTCTTCAACTTTAGTTTTACACTTATCTGTTTAACATCCTTTCCTTTCGTCTTTTGAAAATCCTTTTCAGCTTTTCTTTGGTCCTTTTTAATTTTTTCTTTATGTTTTTCTTCTAGAGCATCTTTGACTGGCGTACTAGATATGACAAGTGATGGAAGTTTTTTTTCTGGGACGTCTAGTTTTTGATTCTGCTCGAGGTAATAAGAGAAGCCCGCACGCTACTTTTTCATTACTTATGTTTTGTCTGTCATCTTTTTTGGGTGTTTTGGGTGACTCTAAATTGCTCAACAAACTCCTGAAGTTGACGGCTGCTGCATATCTGATTCTTCTATTGCTTTTTCTTTTATTTTATTTGACTGGTCATTGACTTCCGATCTTGGTGTGTCTATATCTCTTTCCGTAGTAGCGGCAGCCTCAAAACCGTCATCAGTGAATATTTGAGAGTGAAACGGTTCTATTCCTGTGGCTTTGAATCAACTGACAGCATTTAATATTGTAGCCACCGACCGACAAGTGAGGCAATATCATATAGAATGATAACACGTCTAGGGTTGCTGCTCAAAAAAATCTTCGCATGCTCTGCTGTATGCGGTTTTCAGAAGACCATACACAGACACATCAAATGGCTACATACGGTGGCTTGCATTTGGAGGAAAGCCAAGTAAAATAATATTATTATCACGACATAGATTCACTGCTTTCACTGTGACATGACTGGCGCGGTTGTCCATTAGAAGCAAAACTGGCGATTTTTTGTTAGGTCTCACATTTCGAATAAAATGCTTTAGGTAGCTTATGAAAATGTTGGCTGTCATCCAACGACTCTCACCTGCAACACCATCCGATCCAGGAGGTGCGCTGTTCATAAATGATGGCTGCATTCTAACCCTCGGGAATATTAAAAAGGGTGGAACAAACGACCTACTTGCATTCATGCAACACACTGCAGTAACGTTGGTCCTTCTTTCTGGTGACGAGACTTTTACCACCCAACTATTTTTGGGATTTTGGTGGCCACTGTAGAGACACTTGTCTCGTCCACATTGTAGATTTGATAGGGTTGAAAAGAGTATTTCTCTCTTAATTCACGAAGTGCTTCAAAAAATTTAATAACATTTTCCTTGTTAAATGCCATCAACCTTGCCACAGAGGTAGCCTCGGGACATTTTAGTGACAAGTTATATTTCTGCATAAACCACTCTACGAAATGTTTACCAACTCTCCTTTTTTTGGTGCAAAACCTATGTGAAATTTTCTCGTTCTCAGCGTAGTCATATATTACTCTGGCAAACTGATCTTTGGTTAGACCGAATGCCCTTTTGTCGATCGCCACAATGTATTGGAATAAATTTCGGAGCTGTTCTTTAGAAAATGTCGGTTTAAAACGTCCAGCATTGCAGGGAAAAATCTGAAAACGAAAACGAAAATTTGAAATCAAATGGAATTTTAAACCCTTAAAAAACTCCTTTTAAAGTGAACGAATAATTTCCACTTACGCACTAAGGCCACCTATGCCTGTGGTTATTAGGACTCAAAACTGTATAATTATTTAAGCACCTACCTCGTCGTCATATTTTCTTAAATATCTCCACATGGTGGGTTCTGGAATACCATGTTCTTTTTCAGTTGAATTAACACTTTTCTTGTTACCTCGGACAGATCGTATTGCAGTTTTCATGCTGTTTTTGCCCCAGGACTGCCTTCCAGTTTTGCGCACGTATTTTCTGTCCATAATGTTGCATCAACTGTAAATAAATTTTTGTAATAAAGATTTTATACTTGGGGGTAA
Source organism: Aquatica leii (assembly GCA_035610365.1). Classification (NCBI taxonomy): domain Eukaryota; kingdom Metazoa; phylum Arthropoda; class Insecta; order Coleoptera; family Lampyridae; genus Aquatica; species Aquatica leii. The sequence goes on along the minus strand of CM069436.1, from coordinate 102,893,372 downwards.
GATGACGAATTCGTCAACTTATGTGCCTTCGACGTTCGTCAACTTAGCAACACCTAATGTGTAGTGAAACTTGAACAATATTTTCCTTTAAACAAACAGAAAAATAAAAACAACTAGGTAGAAAGATGCAATAAATAGTGTTTTTATAAATGTAATAAAAATTTGGAATTTAAGTCTTACATGAGGGAAAAAATCACACAATATGTCGACCATAAATATTTTAACGGTTTAGCACGTATACACATAACCGCAAATTACAAAACAAAGAAGCTTACAAATTTATTTTAGTATAGACATCTAGTGGCGTAGGGACAAAACACATAATCCGTTATAGAAGAAATCTGTAATAGTGTAGATTTTCTCTTTACTTTCGCAATTCGTCAACTTACCCACTTCGTCATCTTACCCTCATTTCCCTGAATAATAAGTGGTATATTGGACAATACTATTGTTAAAGAATCACGATTGAACGACTAGTGCAAAACAAACTTTAAAAAAGCAGAATTTTTCCTTAAGGGTAATCGGCTCCATAAAATTAGCTATGTATTATATTAAGGTATCTATTGGCATTAAGACGGTTTTGTAGATAAATTGACTTACCAACCTTGTGATTTATTATGCTCCAACCAAAACGTTTATGGAAAAACTTCTTTAGTGACTATATTCTACAAATTCATGCGGATTTTTATCTGCCCAATGGTAAAAATTACAAGTATTTAATACACCATCTTTGGTAAACATAGAATGTTACAAAAATTTAATCGTAATATGTTGCCGTTATCATATCTAATCCAACCTTTAAAAACGTGATATGGACGAAGCAGGTTTTCTTGTAGAACTAAGTGAACGATTTTGTTATTAGAGATATTTAATGTTGAAGTTGTATTGCTCGCCTTTGTTTTGGTCGAATAGCATTAGCGTTTTTTGTTATAAACAAACCAGTTTCTTGAAGTCGTTGATCCAGTCTTTTAAATGTAATTTCTATATGTTGTTTTCAGTTTGAAAATCGTATACCATACTCGTTTGCAATAAAAAATTATTCCGAATAAAGAACGTATAATAAAAATGTGAAAATACATTTAATAAAAGCAAAAATAATAATTTGACCACGGCAGCAATCGGAGACACAGACCTCTGGGTGTGAGCTTGAATGAAAATAAATACAAAGACGTGAATTTCTTTAATTTACTAACTATAATATAATACACTATTTACATTAAAGAAAAATGAACATTATTTAAATCTAAACAATATTTAGAATAAAACAGTATTTGAATAAAACAAAATATGGATTAAAACAATATTTGGGCGCCAATCACTTTTAAATCAGTGATGAATAAAAAGCATCAACTCTTATACTTAATTATTAATTGATATTAAATGCAAATGTCGTAAACGTTTGATTTGTTATCGAGTATGTTTCCCGAAAAGTTTTAATAACACAATTTAATTACTTGAATGTAAAATGTAACTTAATTCCAGTTGACTCACCACAATTAATATGACATCGGACATCTTCTATTTTTAGCACGTCTTGGTTGACGTGATAAAATTCTTCACCACACCACACCAGGAATAAAACCAATGTATAATAAACTTCAATAACTGATAATCCATTAATTAAACGACAAAACCAAAAGAAAAAACCCAGTAAAAAAGAAAAAATCCAGTAAACGAAAAGAAAAAGGCCCTAAATATAAATAATTAGAATGGTTTTTTAAATGACATGCTGCACTCACGCTACATTGAAATGCAACGGCCTTCAAAACAAATTCCTTTGTCTAACTATTGCGTAACATTTTGAAATCACTAAAAATGTTGAATTCAATAGAAAAATTATATCAAAATAAAGGTAAACTCACCAATAATTAGATGGAATGAATAAAAATTAAACTGTATGGGTTTTTACGCTATAATCAAGAAAATTTGTCTTCCTCGCATCGCTCACGTGAACTACGCAAGAATGTTCAAACGGAAGTGTAAGTTTAAGTTATAACTCAATCGACTACGCAGCCGCTTCCAAAATACGACGCGACGTTGCCAAACTGAATAAATTTACGTGCAATATTATTTGCAAAAAATAAACGAATGTAAAATTGAATTTTAATGTAATAAACTCTAACGGGACGTTACACGTTTGCAACCGCGTTAAAATTTTTATTACAGATACTATAGCTTTTATAAGTGAACAAGACAATAACAAAGAACGAAAAAACACAGAACCACAAAAACTGATCAAAGGTACACAAAAAATTACAAAAAAAGCAAAGATAGAAAAATAAAACAAAAAAGTCGAATTGGATACATAAATGTCAACATTTGACAGATATAAATATAATTGAAATCTCTTGTAATCGCATTAGAATGAATAATTTGTTTTACAACATTGCCAAATATGTTTTTTGTAAAAATATGTTAATACAGAAATGTTAAAAACAAACTTTGAAGTCAAAAAAGAAATCGCTAATAAAACAAAAGTATCAAAATTTCTGAATTATTTTTTATTGCAATCTCTACAGATATCAAAACTAACACTTATTTATAGACCGTACTTCGAGAACTTGGCGAAGACGTATGACATCGTGTATTTAAAGAATTGTTTAAAATAGTAATTTACAAACTAAAAAATAGTGCACGTATAAAGCATACAATTTTTTATCATATCATTTTGACGGTAGCTCTAGTCGGCAGATGTTGGTTTACTACAATAAACGTTATAATTTATGTAGTTTTATTCAAATGCGGGTTTGGTTCGGATCACGTTCAAATGCTGTAACCAAACGGGTTATTTCACAGAACGATCAGAAACGTTATCAATTAAGTAAGTCAATTAAGACGTGTATTCAAATTACTTAGCAAAGGTCGATCACTTCGTTAAAGGCAATTGAAGTTTACACGTTAATAAATATATGCTATTTTTGATTAATTTAATTATAATTACAAATTTACGGTGGGTATTGACCACTGGTATTTATTTAGAATGACTACGCTTGCAAATAATTTAAGGTAAAATTTGATTTACGGTGGCGGCAATGTACGGGGTGTTGCAAAACCGATCTTACTAGAAAATTAAGTTTTTACTAGATTTAATAAAGTGAAAAACGTTAATAACTTATTTACACAAAACACGTTTATTAACAAATTTAAATGGTAGAAGTGTCAAAGGGTTTAACAAATTTCAAACCACCTTGGTTTGAGCAATTATCAATACGCCAACTCACTTAGGTTTGAGGGTTATAATATAAAATACATATAATATAAATAATATGAATATATAATATGAAATACATATAAAAGTTCTTACCGGAGTCTCGGAAAAAAGATTCTTTTTTGAGTTGAAGTTTTTATACACGTTTTAGTTTTCCTTGCATGTTTCTTTATGTCACAATAGAAGTTGACGGGCGACATAATTGTGTAAGATTTTTTTTAAAAGCACCTAAGCTTTAAACATAGTTTTATAAACATTTGTCTTTTATAATTTTTTATAAAATGTATAAGTATAATTTAAAAAAAATAAGTTAAAAGCTGTGTATTAAATTTGATAAAATCTAACAAAAGTTTTAGTGTTTGTAACAATTTACTTTTATACAAAATGTAAATTAGAACAATATTTAAACTAATCAAATAAATTAATTAAAAACCAAATACATATAGTTTTTATAAAATAAACATCCTAACTACATATAAACTATTGTCACAGATTTGTTTATTAACTTTTGGAATTAATTACCAATTAAAAATTTGTATACACAATGTTTACAATTTTGCTTAATTTTAATCAATATTATTTTAAAAACAAAACATATTTTCAAATTATTATGTAAAATGTTAATATTAGTTAGTGCTTTAATTAACAAATTTGCAAATTAAATTTTAACGTTACCAACTTTCCCAATATAATTTTTGGCGTAAGTTAAACAAGTTAAACTTCATAAGTTTTCATAAAAATAACTTTATTTGCTTAAATTTAGTTTATTATGAAATTACAAAAACTAAAATTATTTACTAAAAATAACGCTATCTGACACAATTGTTGCATTCGCATTTGATTCTTTTTGTAATAATTTAGAAAGATTTAGTGATAAACAGGATTTAATTAAGATATTTTTGAAATGAAAAAGCGATATCAGAATAAGTAGAATATTCCCTCGGTGATGTTTTTTTATTAGAAAAGGCAATATGTAACTTGCACTTGGCTGAAATTCTTTAATTACCTGCAAGCTTTATCCACAATTAAAAAAAAAGAATACCAGTTCTGGTATTTAAGAGTAGCGTTGGCAAAGCAACTAATACAAATGTTTATCTTCAATGTGCCGATTATAATCAATTAAAAAGGCACCAGTACGAGTATAATTACAGATGCCCGTCTACATTTCTTCACCATTGAAGGAATACGTATGCTCAATCGCAATACATACGATCGACAGAAAAAGGTGATAAAAAGCAAAAGGTTACTTACAAATTACAATCCCGTGCTAGTACTAGTAAAAGTGCAACCATCCCTAAAAACTGAAAATAAATAAACAATTTTGAAATACGACGTGCGCTAGACTTTCAATTTTCCAGATTTGTAGTTTATTGTAGATTTAGTACAGATTGGGTGTCAAAGACAACTTAATAATTCTGCCAGTTTACAAAAAAAAAAATTCATGCCTCTACCCATAAATATATATTTTAAGGAAGTTTTAAAACTGTTGCTCCAATAATTCTTCTAATGCCTGAAATATTAGCAAATGCATTTATTTTCAATATTCTATTCACTTTGCTTAAAAGTTTTATTTGCTAAAGAGAGATTTTGTAAAAATTCTAAATTTATTTTTAACAATAAATAATTTAACGTTAAAGTTCATGTCAAGATTTTACTCCTAATTTTATAATTAAGTGTATTTTATCAAATAAATTTACAATGCCACTTAAATCAAAAACAAAAACATGAGAAGTTTTTACCTGATGAAATATCCGGTAAAAACATTTTATTTTTGGCAACTGAAAAGTAAGCGGCTAGCTCAATACAATTTGGCAAGTAAATTGAAGGTTTCGGTGTGCTGATCATAAAATAATTAAAAAAAAAGGCAAAATGGATGGAACCTGGTAATGGAAAATCCCATTTAAATCTATCCAACATTTAAAAAAAAACAAATAATAAAACAAAGTTTGTAAAAATGATTAAATTTAATTTATCAAGGAAAACGATGTTAGAGAAGAAGAAACGATGTAAAATTACATGTATAGTAACAATTAAGAATTGATAAATATAACAGACAATAACCGTTGATGCAAGCCCCCTTCGGTTGGACAACATGTCGTACATAAAATAAAACTTGTTGGCTTAACTTTTACACTCCAAACAAAATTTTACAGTAGTAATTATAACACAAATATCTAATATCTTGTGATTAAGCAAAAACAGAGCGCACCGCCTAAGATAAGAAACATCTCTTGCTAATCGCACATCGCCAGTTTGTGCTCGCCGTGTTTGAATGTCACATTAGAACTTAAGAGTCGATAAACACATTAGAATATTTCAATAGCAAAATAAACCCAAAGAAAACCCTACCCTACTCTACCCTATCAAAAATGCCGACTTAGCGGAAATACAAAAAACGACGTTGCAGTCTATTCCAAGTTTCAAACCAATAACAACAAAACAAAAATTAACTAATCCCAATCAAGCATTAAAAGTAACTAAAAAAGAATTAAAAATGAAAAGAAACGTAGTTGCAGTAAACACTAAAAGAAAAGTTACTAAAAAAGTGTTTTAGTAGCAGAGTTTAGAACAAACACAAGAAATTCTTTTTGTAAAAGAAATGCAAAGGGTTACCAAACTTTCTATGCCCAACCGACCGCCCAAAAAGCAAACTTTAAAAAAATGAAAAAAAAACAAGAATGGCTAGCACATGGAAAAACTCTAGACCCAAGAAGAAAGAAATGAAAAGTAGAAAAGATAGAATTGCTTTTCTCACTGTAGAAGAACGAAAAAAAAACAGTTTACGGTGTCTATCCAATTGCCCAAAATATATAAAAAGAAAAGAAAAGATTTAGTCATAGAACAAATGCGTACTAATTGCTGTCTTATTTTGGAAAGTTTACTACAAAACTTTAATGCCGACAATCCAAATTAGAAACTCATCAAGAAAAAAAAGCTAAATCCACAAGCAAAAGAGAGAATTCTACCAATTCAAAAAAGCCAACATAGCATATATAACTATACAAACAAAAAGATAGTCTGTTTTGTAGTAAAAAAAAAAGAAGAGAGAAATCAAAACAAATTTATAAAAAACTTAATCAAGGAAAAGAATATTAGCGACAATAAAACAGAAAAAAGCACATAGACAGGATCTAAATTACAACCAACAAGATACCAACGACCTATCTAAAGTCTCGAACTACCAAAACAAAAAATTAGAATTGCAATTGCGACTCCAGTGAAAAAGCAGAGAACAAGTAAAAAATGTAAAATGTAGACGTGTAGAAGATTTTCTAGTATCACAAGTGTTAGAAACTTTTTTCGTTTCTGGCAATACGTGACTTAACTTAATAGGATTGCTTCATTGTGAGTTCGAACAAGAACAATACCGTATGTACTCAGCAACCTTAAGTATTATATGAGACCAGTAAAAGTGATAGCAAAGAGCTTCTAAATTGGGTTTAACACTGCAGTTCTCACAGCCAGATGGAATGTGGTGATCCTGATAAACTGTTCGCGCTGATCCGATAAAACAATTAATTTTTAAACGCAAGGGTCAGAAGAAGAAACACGTACACGTTTACATAAAAAACTCTTTACAACACATCAACGAGAGAAACGACAAGAAGAAGCAGTAACTTAAGACACTAGGCCTAAACATTAAGAGAGAAAATAATAAAATTAGCAGAAGAGAAGAAAGTAGAAGTGTTACTAACACAAGTTACAGTTTGCTCTTAAACTATGCCATTGGTCTCTGATGTTGAAAAAAAATACTCGAGTTGATGTTCATTATATTAATTTAACGATAGATGTAATCTCAATCAGCGCTAACGGAAGTTAATAGAACGGCGTCTGATTACAACAAATGATCTTGAATTATATTTACTTTGAGACCGGAAGGTATCGCATGCTAGTAACGTACGTACTGATGGTTTCGTCATAGTACGACTGCAAATAGTATCCATTGAGTGCTCATCGTAATCCAAAGTCAAAAACTCCCACTTTAACAAAGTAGCAACATCGTTCCACAAACTTAAAGAACTTCAGTTTGTCTTAAAAACAAGAAGAGCTTTGCCAAACAATGCCTTAAACGTAATAGCGAAAGTTTCTATGGCCGGAGTCTATACTAAAATGAGAACGTCTTCCGGGTTTGGACCGTGTCATTGTAGTAACTGAAGTTGCTAACGTTTTGCCCACTTTCGTTAATCAGGGCGTGAGAAAATCCAAGAACTAAAAGAAACAACCGAAATCTAACTAAGAACTTCTCAAAAGTTAGGTATCAACTAGTGAACCAAACTAGATTCTAAACTCTATAGAAGAGACGTAAAAAGAAATAGTCTTCGTATATAAAGAAGTATTGTCACAGCAGATTAAGCTTGACTCTGATTGGGTTACAGTCAAAAGGGGGCGTGTTTTCGACAAAAGCGTAATGACCGGGAACCAAAGAAATGATTGCTCCAAACCATGATCACGCTTGAAGTTATTGGGGCGTTTGATGATTTCTATGCTCTGTCGGAATTTCTTGTTGAAAAAGAATGGAGATTTGGCAATCACCGACACGTTATCAAAATCTATCTTGTGACCTATAGTAAAATGATGTTCAGCGACCGCAGACTTACAAATATGCGTTTTCCTTATACAACAATCATGTTCTGAAATGCGAGTAATGACAGAACGACCGGTTTCACCAATGTAGACTAAACCACGTGAACAAGAAATTTGGTATACACCTTGAAATGAAAGTCTAGAAAATTTGTCCTTGGAAGAAGGAAGAATCTGAGAGATTTTGCCTGTCAAGTTGAATATGGGTTTAATACCATTCTTACAAAAAAGTTTCCCTATTTGATCTCTAACTTTGTAAATATAGCGTAAAAGAGCCAATTTTGGATTGGATTCGGTAGTAGAAATATCCTTAGGTAATCGAGTACGTGGATGTAGACGATGATTAATAACTGTATGAATATCTAGCTTTATATAACTATTGTTTACTAAGGTTCTAGTAAGATGACGGAGTTACCAGTCTAGATTCTCAGGCTAGGAAATAGAAAAAAAGCACGATGAACCAAAGATTCAATAACAGAACGATTCTGTGCAGAATGATGATGATACAAAGCATGAAGGTATCTGATCGTATGAGTGACTTTGCGATAAACGGAATGACCCAGAAGTCAGTCGGGCTCACGAGTCACAGAAAGGTCGAAAAATAAGAGAGAACCATTACTTTCGATTTCCATAGTAAATTTGATATCTAAGTGTTGATTGTTAAGATGATCAAAGAATTTAGACAATTCGAGATGTCTATGAGACCAAACAATAAACGTGTCGCTAACATACCTAAACCAAAAATTGTTGAGTTTAAGTTTTTCGATTTCTCTCACTTCCTGATGAGGTCCCTTACGATGTAACACTCTTCCGGGGTAGCTTGCGGTAGATACGTTGAGATAAATAAACACAATAATATAAACTTAAATATATTGTAATAATTACAAAAAACTCTTAAATAAATGATTTCCTGGCGCGTTGTTCTTCGCCTTTGAGCGACGCCCCCAATGTGACACCTCTGGTAGTTTATTTCGCAGTGCAAGGTTAAAGGTTGATTAGTTTAAACTGCGCTTGTACGAAAATGGCGGCGTGAATTTCCAGCTGCGAACTTTGCTGCAAGTAATTTAATTAAAATTCGGTGTTCTGTAATTAATCGAGGTGTTAGTAGGATTTACACAGGTGAGTTAATGTATTATACAAACGGTAAACTAACGGGGAACGGTTAAACGAAAGTTTCAGGTTAAATCGGACCGGCGCGTTATCTACAACAGGTGTGTGGAAAATTACTGGTATAAGTTCCAATAGTGAATGAACGGGAATGTTACTAGCACAAATATTAAGGGTGTACAATGATCGTTTATGCGATATAAACAGGATCTTAAATGGGAATTACTAGGATGTTGCGACTTGTACGGAGGTTACTACAGGGTACGTATGAATTGTGAAATGACAATGAACGAATGGGTTTTTTTGAGATGACAAGGTACAGGGATGGCAACTGACTTTAAGGGAAGATGTAGGGGTCGAGAATGTTGTTTCGGTAATGAATACTAGTTTTCAAGATTTAACGATAATGAATGAATGCTATGTGGAAGTACGGTGGAGGCTAAATCCCGTTTATGTCTCAAGGTTTCGGTGCAATGATTACTTAGGTGACTAACGGCGGTTCGCCAGTGTCCACCAACAAGTAATTCTATTATAAAGTATATTTACAGGGTCTACTGGAAGGTTTCGGTTCGTGGATGCAAGCACTTGGGCAACTATCGGCGGTTCGCCAGTGTCCGCCAACAAGCAATTATGTTCCCGGAGGCTTTTAGAGGTCAAACGACCCAATACGGAGATTACGTTGGCTAGTGTAACTATCGGCGGTTATCGCCACTGTCCACACTGGCCCCAATATGAAATTGCAGATCAGAGAAATTATTTACAACAGGGATGTATATGAAATAACGAAATTAAAAAGGATCATTCAGGTAAAAATAAAATAAAATCGATCAATACTGGTACAAAAGGGTGGCTACTTACAAATACAGGTGCTGGCGATGAATACACTCGGTACAGGTGACAGGACGAGGTACATGCAAGAGGAACGGTACGGTGCAGGTTGTTATTAATTTCGGACGGTTCAGGACGGTTATATTTCCAGGTAAACACAAGGAGAACTGGTAAAAATAGATAGATTTGCCCGGTGATGCATGCTATTTTATACGGCTGGTGGTCACGCTTCGGTGGACATTTAGAGTAGGGATTCTTCGTCTGCGCGATCACGTACCCTTGTAGACGCGACGAGGTCGAAGTCCACGCGTATTTGTCGGGATTTTTACACAATTTTCTTACAAATACGAACATTACAATCGGTTTCGTTACAACGAAAGTGGGTGAAACGTTGGCCACTTCGGTTACAACAATGACACGGTCCGAACCCGGAAAACGTTGTCATCTTAGTATAGACTCTGGCCGTGGAAGCCTTTACTATTATATTAACAATCTCTACGGGGAGAATATTTCATTCAAAAGCTCCGCATTTTCCAAACTTTGCCACAAACTCGTCAAATTTTTGTGAACTTTAACCTTTCTTAATCGCTGTCGTAACCACAACATCATTACTGCATTCCTCAAAATCAAGTTCCACATTCAGACATGTTCTTTTAAAAACATCATACACCGTGCTAGTCGAGCGTTAATACGCGAACGGATTAAGCAAACTAGGCAAGAGTTAGACACCATTTCGAAAAACTCTCTTATCTTCATTTTGTGACGGCCAACACTATCCCCGAATGATTAGAATCTCTTTAACAACATTTTTTTTATATACGGAGACTATTTCTTCCTAATTCACTTCTATGGAGTTTAGAATCTGACTTGGTTTACAAGTTTACAAGTTTACTAGTAGCACAAAATATAGGTAATATATTAGTAAATAACATCTGGTAAATATTTAAATGTCACACTTTTTTATATTGGACATTTATTGTAATGTTATATCAATAATTTATATAAAGTAAATGTTTTCTAAATATTAGTTATAAATATCTTCTAAATATATGTTTTCAATATATGGCAGACATTAGATGTAAATGTCGTCTTAATATTTGTTTTCAATATATGGGAAATAATACTTTTTAACCTGTTCTAGATGTATCTCACTATTCTTTGTGAGATATTTGTAAAATATATACCTACTACATATGTGTATGTTTGCAAATTATATTTAATCTGGTTTTTTTGCTACGCACTGTATAGTTTTTATTAAACCGTATTGAAACACTGCAGATGTTACGTAAAAACACGTTTATTTATAAAAATGACACTAACGAAATAAAATTATAAATGACGAATAAAATATAAATATGAAATGTGTATACATTTTAAACATAAAAACACACAATTAAGATTTTCTCTACCAAATTGTATTAAAAAATCTATATTTTATAATAATAATTATGAAATGCATTAAAATGTATTAAAGTTATTTTAATTGGTATGAAAATATACCTACAAATGGTTTTAATTTTTTAAGAAAACTCTATGAAGACATATTTTTATTTAATCTGGCTTACAGAAATTTCAACAGCATTATTATTTCTATTAATTTAATCGCTTCAATCGAACATCTACAATATATTATTGTAATGTTTGTGTTTTTACCGACTAGTATGAATTAACACAATTAGAAAAAACTTCAAACATGATTAGTTTTAAAAGTGCACAAAAGCATTTTCTTGGGATTACTATTCAAAAAATAAGAACAATATTTAAATAAGCTTTGAAAACTGTTTTTTGCTTATATTTACTTATACTATATTTTGTGTTTATTAATTATTGACCATAGTTACGTAAATAAAAGCATTTCTTTAATTTATGTTTTTATTAGTGATGACTGTTGAAATTCCTTTGAATTATTTTTTGTAAACGTTAAACAACCAACTAAGCAAACATCGAATTTAGGATGTACTCGCTGCGTTAAAATAAATTATTTACAAAATGACTTTCTGCTTTTCTATATTTAAAAAACATGATGCAAAAATTAAAAATAAGAAAATTAATAAGCACTTACCTGATTATACAATTACGATGCACTAAAACTTGATATAAAAAATTAAATTTCGCAAACTGCAAACACGAAATCCAAATGCATATCAGTAAACAAAACTTTCACTATTTTTGTTCAGAGTCTATATAACTGTTTCTGACCTCAGCACCCAAAAGCAGGTAAATATAATACTTGTTACGATATTCAATGTTGCAAAGCATTCTACGAAATTTTCTGAAAGGTACTTTGTGTAAACCCGTTTATAATACCACAAAAATATTTGGAAATGATGATCTCTAAAATCATAAATAATAATAGTAACTTTACAGCACAATTACAATACCTTGTCTAAAATTTTTTTGCAACAAATGTAGTTTATTATTGTATAATTACTATATTTTTAGTTATAACGCAATTGTTTTTTCAATTTAATTCAAACGCAGAAGTCTCGATTTCATGTCCTCCTTGTGTAAAAAAAATTAATTGCATTTATATACATACTATATTTTGGATTAGTTTTTATTAAAATATACGCACATAATTTTTGTAATAAGCATATTTAAATCGTCTGAACATCGTGTTGGAATTTTAAGAAAAAATAAAAAAAAAGTGTAAAGAAAACGTTTAACATCTATAAATACGTAAATTTAAAAGCACATTTTAAAATAAACATAAAAATGTTAGATACTGAGTAAACAAATATTAGCTCTATATATAATTATACTATATATTTTATGTCAGTCAAACTTTGAAAAACATTTTTGACTTTAGAATACACGAACGATATTGTTGGTACATATTTTTTTAACATTGTTTTTCTCTAGTTTGTAACGATTATTTTCTTACTTTGGTAATAATTTTACCTGATGGTTAGGCAACTTACCATTTTTATGCGTATTTTATCTGACCTCGAATGATATTCGTAGCTTTATGCGGGTAAAGGGCGCAATTAGTTGACCTTTTAGGAAGTTGTATATTTCTTAGTTAACATGTGTCAAAGTATGTACGGGAACAATGGGTAAGAATTTGGTTTGCTTTTATCAATCGTCGTCTCACGCAAATACGTTTCCAATTTGGAAATGCTTAACAAATCCTGTCGGATATTTTACGTATAAACGAAGTGACGGAATATTTTCTCTAATGACGTCATAAAGTAGCTCGTTTCTTTCGCTCACTATTTCTCTTATGGTTGTCGTCTTATTACTTTCGTTCCCGTTGTAATGTCGTTATAAGCAATGGAATAACAAAGTCGCAAGCTCGCTGGAGGTACAATGTTAAGGAGAGCGCTCGTTCAGACAAAGAGTGTTCGCCGAAGTCCAGATGATCTGGGACCATCTAATGAGGGATATCGCTGCGATATACCCGGTGCCAAAAGGTATTTATTTAACTGCTAAGTCCGCCGACAAACCAACCGGGGACACGGCGTTGGAGCGTGTCGTTACTCACCGAACGTTTTTGGGGTCTGGAGTCCTGTTTGCGCGATGTGTACCGTTCATAGTGTCACGTTACCACGTTAATGTGGAAGTAAAAGTTATAGACTACTTATCTCAATTGCTGATACGTTGTTTGCTTGCTTCTATTTTGTATGTAATTATTTACGTCGAATTCGAATCTATTAAATTTTATTCAGTTAATGCGGAATTGTAACTAATAAGGATTTAGAAGGCACTCGCCGATTTGCAATTCGCGAGGTAGTGTAATTGGTGACCTTTTTGAAACACTTGTTCAGGTTCCACTTAACGTCAAGCGGGTTTCGGGCGATGATAAATAAAACGCTGGCGGAAAACGAATTTTTTTTCTACCATTTATAATTTTGACGGTGGCGTACGTTATTTTAATTCTGATTCCAAAGTCTATTTTAGACCTGCTACCGCTTGTAATTTACTTTGTTAAATATTTATGTGTTTATGTGTAACCAGTGGCGTACCAGTAGATATTTATTGTCTACTTTTAAGAGGCTTTCTCGTAATAATTAGATATGATTGGATTTTGGGTATTCTTTAGAGGTCTAGGAATTTTCTTTTTTTTCTGCCTAGACATCCTAGATTGGTTTATTATTGGAAAAAAAGTGGCGCGACGGGCTTTTGCTTACTCAGGAAGATTGCTGTATGTACTTGGATCTTGACTTACGACAATCTGCGGTGAGGCTAACCTAATAGTAAGCACAACATCTAGGTATAATATTATTTTTTTTCTTTTATTCTCCACCTCCCCCATTGTTATTTGGCAAATGTATGGCGCCCAACGTGGGGCCCGAGAAGATTTTTCTCGATTGTTTCGTATTACTATGGACAATTACTGGTTCTTGTTTTTTCCTTTTTCTTCTTATTTCTAGTAATTGATTCTTTATGCGTGCACTAGTATAGAAGCTCACGCTGTATTTTTGAGAAATTTTATTTTAATTTTATTATATTTAGAATACGTTTTCGACATCTTACAATAGGTATCTAGAAATAAAATATTTACCGGATGTCATATAAACATTGAAAACATTTGTAAGATTTTAAAATATATCAATAATATTGTACATATATATTTTTAGAATATTAGTATTATACACTTTAACAATATCAAAAATATATCTATTACACCAGGCAATATTTAGCCGACTTTAAATATTGTGCCAAGATCATTAGAATATCGTACATATATTTTGTGCTACTAGGGTCTGTAGTAGTTCTTTGTTAGATTTTCATTTGTTATTTTCAAGTTTATCGTTTTCTTTCTTATCTTTTCAGAGTTTAGAATCTGGCTAGATTAACAAGTTAATTACCTAACTTTCAAGAAGTTCTTAGATTTCGGTTGCTTGTTTGAATTCTTCGATTTTTGTCACGATTTGATGAAGCTCCTTACAAAAGTAAGCGAAACGTTGGCAACATTAATACGGTCTAAACTCGGAAAACGTTTTCATCTTAGTAAAACCTCAAACGCTGAAAGAAAAAGTTAAGCAACATTCCATACATAAAATTATCGTACTACAGTATGACAGTATAAATTAATAGATAATTAAAATATATAAAAAGTTAAACCTTGATTCGATGCGAAACTAGTGAATTTCAAACCAGTAACAAAGCGCACTTAGAATAAATTCAAACCCTAATTGTACAAACAAGTTCGTTAGTCGTAATAACCTACGTCGCACCTATTTTACGTTCGACAAATTGTACTCACGATTATTCAATCATGCTAATTGCTATCAGCATGCTTAAATCGTCTCCTAAAATTAAACCCAAAGTACGCCAACGACTTGACTCCACATTATTTTAAAAAATTGGTGTTAGCAACTAATGTACCTCTGAGTACGTGCTCCAAGTTATCGATTCTAGCGGAATATATTTAATTGACATGTATCATTCCAGTTGTTATTATAATTACGGGAAAATCAAGTTATGTCAAAGAAATAGAAAGTAATTCTTACCTCAGGAAAACCCTCACATAGATCAATGTGTTCACATATAAAGTAAAACTAATGCACCCATTTATAAAGCGAATGAAGGCAAATATTTAGAAATAAAAGTCTCACTGGACGCGCACGTTAGATTTTCATGTATAATCCGTTGCACATTGACCGGAAATGTGGTTTTTTTCTTTTAGTAATTCCGTCTCTCAAGAAAAACGAAAAATAATACTCAACACTTTAAATGTAGCAACTTATATCAGAATATACCTATTGAACAAAAATACAATTTACTAAAAAAATACGTTAAAAATCTATTCCTATAATAATTAATTAAAAGTAAATAATATAATTAATTAAACAAATTTAAATTTTTACCATGACGAATATTGTTAGAGAGTAGCTAAATTTAAACTTCAAACGAAGAAATATAATAAAAGGTTTCATGAAGACTAATTATTACAATACGCACTGAGCTTCGAAATATAGATCTAAACGTGGGACAGAATGACGAATGAGGCAATTTGTTGTCAGATTCAGCGCTTAATTATAAAAAAGCTGAATCAGGTAAACTATAATTATACAAGGTATTGTAAATGATAAAAAACAATTTTTGAAAAGGTTTGTTTTCATCGTTTTGAAAATCTTTATAGGTTTTATAAAATCATAATAAAACGCTAAAACTTTAATGCAATAAAATTTTGTAATATAAAAGTTAAGTAATAAATTCATCGTTTTTTAAATTATTTTAATTCTAATTAACTTCTGTAAACACTACTAACAGTGTATTAATAAACTTATGGGTTAAATTACGTTAATGTTTGTAAATATTATAAGTAAATGTTATGACAGTATATATTAAAACATGAGGTTATATAACCATGCATAAGTTTGTAATCAGCAACCATAACTTTACATAAATAAAACTTAATACTACAACTCAACCTAATAATGTTTGTAAATTTAGTGTATGCAAAAACAAATCTACCGCTAACGCTTTAACAATTATTATAATAATATACTGAAAATAATAATTATTATTAATAACAATAATTTAGATTCTATAAATATGGTGCAACTAAGCAAAATTTATTTAGATTAAGTAACTTACGAATACCAGCTTTATTTAAATTATTTTTGTTATATAAAAATTTACCAATTTAAATTCATCTAATTTGTAGGAATAAAATAGAAAATTTTTAGTAGTAAAATTTAGATCGCCTGTCATTTAACAACAAATTTTATTATAAACTGCTCTAACCATAAGTATCAAACATTTTAGGTTTTTGTGTACTGAACATTACTTTTACGACCTAGTTTTAGAAGTATATTCTTATCGTACCTCCGAAAGTGTTATAAACTCATATGGTTTGTGTTACGTCTTTCCAATCATTAACTTTAGAAGAAACTTTCTATGCCCAAGTTTCTGAAAGAGTTATAAATTTTTTCAAATTCTTCTACTATTATTTTTTCAAACTAAATTTTGAATGGAATAAAAGATAACTTCAAAATTGACGACATAAATTAATTATAATTTTTTAGATGCGTTCGTTTATTTAAAGGTTATTCCCAAAGCACGACTTATTCTCAAAGGTATTTGTAGCAAATTGCTGTGCAAACGAATTTTACAGTGAAATATTAAACCGGTGGAAGTTGATAAATAAAACTTTTGTCACATTTATACTCTGAAAAGCTGACGAAAGAGAAAATTTCAAACGGTCAAGTTTAGAGCTTTTACGTCGCGACGCTGTCGAATGCACCATAATTGAATTAAGTTTGTTTTGAAATTTTATTATTGTCAACTTTTTATTTGCTTGAAAATAATAAAATTTCATAAGGTTAATACTTTATTTTAAACGAATGTAATATGTATGTTAATCTTTTATGATTTTAGTGCAATTATTATTTTGATAGCGTAAATTTTCTAATTATAACAGTAATTGTTAACGATAAATTTTAATTAATTTAAAATTTTAATAGAAATATATTCGCATACGTGACGCAAAAGTAAACAAAATTTTTAAAACGACAAAACGACTAGAAGAAATAATTACAAAATTTAAAAAAATAAATGATTTAAATATAAAAACCGAAAGCATAAATATGAAATTAGACAAGATAAGTAAAGAAAACCAACAAACTTAAAGACAAAATAAAAACTAAAGAAAGATAACAAAGAAATTAAGAAGAATTACACAAAATATAACGCTGGAAATACTTAAAAAAAAGATAAGACAGAAGAAAATTATAATACAAGAAGTAGAAGAAAAATTAACAAGATTTAGAGTTAAAAGAAAAAAGTAGAATAATTTTTAGAGACAAGAAAGTTGAAATAGATATGGAAAAAAAGAAATCTAAGAAACTAGAAGACTAGGAAGGCAAGCAGAAGGAAAACAAAACAATAGACCAATTTTAATTAAATTAACAACATTGGCTAATAGCAATAATTAAGGACACTGAGTTAGTATGGCAAAAGCTAAAAGAATATCAAAAAATACTAATACATAGACTAAGAAATGAGGTAACAAAAAGAAACTAACAAGAAAAAATAGACAATGAATTAAGTAAACGGGGCCCAGTGGAAGAAACTGTAAAACAAAAATACAGAAAAACCAGAAAAAGAAATATGCGTGATGGAATAAAGCAGTAAAAAAATCTGTTAACAACAAAAAAATGGCATAAAAAAGATATCAAGAAACAAAATAAGAAGTAGACATACAAAAACATATTAAGTAAAAGAAATATAGGAAAAAGTGATACGAGAAGCAAAAAGAAAAGATGGAAAAACTTCGGAAAAGAAATTGAACAAACAAGAAACTTCTGGAACTCTGTAAGAAGTATGAAGAGAAATAAAAAGAAAATAATGAAAACAATAAAAAACACAAATACTGAATTAAAAACAGATATTAAAAGCATACTAAAAATATAGACAGAATTCTTCTCAGTGAAATTTAGAATAGAAGTAAGAGCAAATGGAAAGGAGACTACTAGAAACACAGTAAAAGATAAGAAAATAATTAGAGAAAAAGAAACTCTAGAGAATATAAACAAAGATGACAAGGCGAGATAGAATCAGTGATGATAAAATTTTAAAGAGAGAAAAGAAGAGAATGGCTAATAAATATATTCAAGAAATCGTGGGAGACAGAAGAAATCCCACAAGAGTGGAAAAATATCATTATCATTCCAATTTACAAGAAAGGGAACAATGCGGACTGTAAAAAATATAGAGCTATATGCCTCTCCTCCATCGCCTTTAAATTGTTGACTAAAATACTAAAAAAAAGACTGAGAAAATACATTGAGAATAGACCTGCAGAAGAACAGGCAGCATTTAGAACACAAAGACAAACGCACGATAACATCCACATATTAATAAGCATAATATAAAAGAAAGAAGAAAAAGGCTAAAAAATATTCGTTACATTCATTGACCTACAACAGCCTTTGACAGAGAAAAAAATATGAAATTGCCTAAAATAACTAAAGGTACCACTTTTTCCATATAGAAGTAGGAATAGAACAGCGCGATAGTCTAAGCCCACTACTCTTTATAGTGCTCATAGACAGATTTTAAAAAAATACTAAGACAAGAACTAAACAAAGACAGACAGAGATAGGGTATAATAATCTAGTACCAATAAAAATCGATCGCTTACTTTATGCAGACGATATAGTGTTAGTATCAGATAACCACAAAAAATGAAACGGTTGACGAAAATATGGAGTGAAGAAATAGATAATCTAGGAATAGAAATTATTATTATTATTATTATTATTATTATTATTATTATTATGATTATTTGGTCTTTATTGACATAATTTAAATACATAGAAATTGGTATAAAAAAAAGAAAGAAAAATAAATTAATATAAAGAAATGTAAAACAATAATCATAAATAACAAGAACAAATAAAAAAGAAAAGCTAGAGAATG
The DNA here is from genome assembly GCA_035610365.1 of Aquatica leii. Classification (NCBI taxonomy): domain Eukaryota; kingdom Metazoa; phylum Arthropoda; class Insecta; order Coleoptera; family Lampyridae; genus Aquatica; species Aquatica leii. The sequence goes on along the minus strand of CM069436.1, from coordinate 102,874,276 downwards.
TAACAACATACGAATATCTAGGAAGTGTTGTAATAAAAATTATTCCGAATAAAGAACGTATAATAAAAAGTTAAAATAATAATTTAACCACGGTAGCAATCGTAAGCACAGACCTCTGGGTGTGAGTTTGAGTGAAAATAAATACAAAGACGTAAACTCCATTAATTTATTAACTATAAGTTAATATACTATTTACATTAGAGAACAAAGAACAATATTTGAATTAAACATATTAGAAATAAAACAGGATTTAAAATAAAATATTAGGGTACCAACCACCTTTAAATTGGTGATAAAAACGTAAAATTTTACATCTAATTATTAATTGCTATTAAAGGCAAAAATACTAAACGGTTAATTTGTTATGAGTGATAAGTTTTAATAACTGAATTTAATTGCTTGAATGTAAAATGTAACTTAATTCCAGTTGACTCACCACATGATATGACGTTATCGTATAGCTTCTATCTTTAGCACATACTTCGTTGTAGTGATAAAATTCTTCTAAAGGAATGTAGATTTCAAACCACATCAGCAAGCATTAAACCAATGTATAAATCCAATGACGGAAAATCCAGTAATTAAAAGACAAAACCAAAATAAATGATCCAGTAAAAGAAAAGATCCAGAATAAAAAGTAAAAGACCCTAAATATAAATAATTAGAATGGGTTTTTAAATGACATGATGTACTCACGCTGCATTTACAACAACGGCCTTCAAAATAAATTCCTTTGTCTAAATATTGCGTAACCTTTTGAAATCACTAAAAATGTTGAATTCGATAGCAAAATTATATCAAAATAACAGTAAACTCACCAACAATTAGATGGAATGCAGAAAAATTAAATTGCATGGGTTTTTAGGCCATAATCAAGAAAATTTGTCTTCCTCGCATCACTCACGTGAATTACGCAAGATTGTTCAAACGGAATTGTAAGTTTAAGCTACAACTCAGGTAGATTTGAAACAACGCGACGTTGCCAAACTGAACAAATTTACGTGCAATATTAGTTGCAGAAAATAAACGAAAGTAAAATTGAATTTTAATGTAATGAACTCTAACGGGACGTTACAGTGTAATAAGAGACCAACATGTGACACCTACTTTTGTGAAGATACAACATCAACTAAGAACCACCGTCGCCAAAAGGATAATTTATCGTTTAGAAAACGCGCTAGTCAGGGAAAGAGTACGTGATACCTACCAAAGATTAAATCAAATATCCAGCGAACTATATGTTGTTACGGACGAAATTTTTATTACGTACGACTGTGTATATTGACTTAAAATTAGATTCCGGTTTGACTCTACCGATTTTTGGTCGCAACTGTCATTTTTACGAAAAACTTTCGAAGCTGTCTAAAATGGTCGGTGCGTCTTGAGTAATTTCTTTTTCCAATACCATCCGGAATAATGGAAATTCAATTCTAATTACATTAAGTGCATAAAATATTTGAGGCGTCACAGGCCATTTTCTATCCGCTTCGAGCACATGTACGTTTTCAATAAAGGAATGGTGAATCGTAATTCTTACTAAGAAATCACGTTACCGTACACAGACGCTTTTGGAAGGCGTTTGCTACGCCACGAAAACGAGGTCTCGATCAGCCTTACCGTGGGAGATGTTACTACCTGTGTATTACTCGATTGGGTTATCAGCCACCTGTTCTAAATTATTACTTACCTTATTCGATACACTGGAGTCCTATTTAATGCTAAAGGCAGACGTTGATTGTGTTATCAGCCACCTGTTCTGATTTGCTGCGTACAGTAGTCGATACACCGGTTTTTATACATATTTAATTAATTATTAATACTAATTGTTTTAGCTTAATATTCTTTGTGAGTTGGTGTGTGACACGATTTGCGGTTAAATAATTATTACAGGCCACTGGAGGGGGAAAACGTTTTCTTCACGCTAGTGGAAGCTGGACTTCGGGTGAGTTACTTTAATTGATTTTTGTGTATATCGTTGTCACGAAAATTTCTCACAAAATTTTGATTCATATTAACGATCGTAAATATATGTATTGTGTAGCTACCAATAAGGTAACTGTAATCATTCATTTTACTGTATCGCATACAGTGTGTGGGTAAACAATATTTACTTCAACTTACTTTAAATGTGTGTTGTGTGTTGCCGATACTGCAGGCATTCACGTACTAAATCTTCTATATAATCTTGTAAATTTACTTGTTGCGAAATCAAAGTTTACTACATTTGTTAATGCTTATTGTTAGTTCTCCTAGTAGTTAGGATTTCAGAATTCAATGTATAACGATCATTCTGCTACCCTAAGTTAAAGCTGTGATATTTGTTAACTACAATCTTAAAGTGATTAAATTCTTTAAACTCTCTTGTTAATTTTCTCTCTCTCTTTTGTGGTTATTGTTCCCTACTAACTAATTTGGGCTACTAGATCAGCCGAGTATAAGGATTACGAACCTTCAATTGAGTTACAAGTTCGGATCGTCTATCGTGAGCGAGACAGAAGTATTACGTTAGATCAGCTCTGGCGCCCTTAAGCATATTTTCTGTGTTTTCTGTGAACCTCTTCTACTCCCGACTATTGTGAGTTGGCCGTGCAAGGTTCGTAAAACCAAAAGCTTGTAACAACGTGCTGCATCTGGAGTCGAGTAATAAACTTAGTGAAGACTTGTGGACAACAATTGATCAGATCAGCTACGAACATTCTGAACATCGTCTGGATACAACAACGAAGAACCAAATGAAAAAGTTCGATAAACTAAATTATAAAAAATCAGACAAGTTACCAGAGCTGGATATAGGAAAAACAGTCATCAATCTTTCGGAGCAGCAACTAACCGAAGCACAAACAAAAGTACTTGCCAAAGGACTCAACTTTGCGGTCGCACCTACAAAAATACCAATAGAGAAAATCGTCGCTCAAGTGAAATGTGCCATCCGGAATCTACCTATCGACGATGCTAAAGAAATAAGACACGAAACTTGTCGTATCTTACGGACAGCCAAACCACCATCAAGAAACATAATCAAGAATGAGGAAAAAGCGTTACTTGACTTACGTAAGAATGAGAAGGTAATCATTCTACGAGCGGACAAAGTTAACGCAACAGTAACAATAGACATCTACATCAAGAACAGAAAAGGCTATTACCATCGGAAAGCCAACCTCCACGACTGCATGGGTTACCAAAAATTCATAAAGCCGAAAACCCTCTAAGACCTATCGTCAGTACCTGTGGATCCGACTTACGAATTAGCAAAATACTTAAATAGAAGACTACAGCAGCACACCGGACGGATAACCAGCTATGTTAAGAATTCCGAACATTTAGTCGAGATTCTCCAAGGACTTGAGGTAACTACCAGTGACATACTAGTTAGTTTCAACGTAGACTCACTTTTCACCAATGTACCAGTGGAAGAAACATTAGAGATCATTAGACAACAACTAGCGCCACAAGGTTGTAACGTGTAAATTCGTAAATGGGCATTAATTCGTCTGATGGTTAGGCAACCTTGCCTTTACCCGTGTGAGATATCTGACCTCAAACTATATTCTTCAATTTATGCACGTAGAGGGCGTGTGAGTAGTTGGCCATCTACGGATTTCCGGTCATTTGATGGTACGAGTTTGTGATAGATGTGGCGGAGACGAATTGGTAAGAAAATGAGGTTTTCCTTTATCGATCATCATCTAACGTAAAGATGTTTTATTTTAGAAATTCTTAATAAATGAGCTCGAATGTCGCATTCGTAGAACGAAGGATCTAAATATTTCTAACCAAAATTATAGAGTAGGTTAGTATTCGCACGTGGTTGATGGCGGAGACGTACTAACTAATATTCGTTGTTTTAGCTTTCTATCTGGGGTTGTTTACTGTTTGGCTTCTTACAAACTGCCGGAGTCGTTAACTGTACTTATGAAGTAACGGAAGCGCAGCTGTGTAGGGGATATAAGTTGACTGATGGCGCTTTCTCGTATCTTAGGGAGTTTGCCGAGGATTAATAATGAGGTGTAACTTGGTGAATGGGTAATTCCATAAATAATTTCTGGCCGAAAACGTATTTATGCTTATATCTAAGTTATAACGCTTGAAGCCGGGGATACCGCGCGACCTCGACCCTCATTCGTCCACGCGCTTTGAATTCTGCTTGCGCTCAGCGACATCGTATAATAAATTGTGCAAATAACGTTACACTTAAGTGAAATGTAGTAAAAACTGACTTCGAAGTTTTGTGTACTTCCTTTCTAAACATTTGTCTTTTTGTTAATACGCTACGCTTACTTAATCTATATATTTGTTTGTTTAATTGCTATTAATAAAATAAAAGAAACTTTAAGCAGTAATATGCGGGAATTTGTAACTATCAGAGATTTGGGAGCTCGAAAATAATTGTTCTGTCGTAAAATGAATGATTGACGAAATTTATACCGGTCGTGAACTTGACCGGAAAGGACCACGGGCGGTGTGGTTTTTTTAATTTTCACTTGCGGTCACGGGTGTATTTGCTACCGTTTATTGTAGTTGCGCAGCGTAATTTGCTTTTAGTACAAGCTTTTGCTTCTAGAGTCTATTTTAGACCTGCGTTAACATTGTGATTTCATTGTTGTGTAATTTATATATATGTAATTTATACCAGTGGCGTAACCGTCAATTTGTCTCTTTCCTTCAAGGAATTCCTCTTAATATATATAGACATAATAAATAATTATTGTTAATTCTGGGTATCTTTCTTTTGGGGGACATCGGGTCTAGGATCTCTTTTTCTTCTGCCTAGACTTACTACGTTCGACTAAATTTCAAGAAGAGGTGGCGCACTAGAGCATTTTGCTTACCAAAGAGTATTCTTTTCACTTCGATTTTCTTTTACCCGACGACCAACTGCGGTGAGGCTAGCCGAAAGGCAAGCGTGACATCTTAGTAATTTAGGTTTTTTTGGTTTTTTTCTCCACCTCCCCTATTGGAACGTGGCAAGGTGTACAAGAAGATTTGATCGACTTGGCCAGACTCTGCTTAACGTCAACTTACTTCCTGTGGAATGGTGAGTTCAATGAACAAAAGAACGGCGCAACTATCGGATCACCACTGTCACCAGTAATAGCCAACATCTTCATGGAAGCTTTTGAACAAAAAACTATCAGCTCAAGCGACAGGAAACCGAAATGCTGGTACAGATACGTGGACAACACTTTCGTCGTATGGCCTCACAGACGAGAAGAATTACAAAGTTTTCTTCAACACATCAATGGGCAACAGTATCAAATTCACCATAGAGATCGAAAAAAACAGGCTAAGTCATTACGTATACCGCAAGAAAACACATACAGATCGGTATCTACACGCATCCTCTCATCACCATCCACAACAGAAGGGATCCCTCATCAACACAATTCTCAGAAGAGCAGAAAAAATTAGTGATGAAAAACACAAACCGGAGAAAATCAAGCACATCAAAGACGCTGTTATAAAAAATGGCTACAATAAAATATTAATAAGACCACAGAAAAAGAAAGAGACGCAAGCTGAGGTTGTTGCGGAGACACCGTCAGAAACATATGCTTACTTAGCTTGCGTTGCCGGAGTCACTGACAGACTAAAGAGGGTTCTAGAAAAGAAGAACATCACTACACGTTATAACACAGTGAAGAAAATAGATTAACTCATACCACCTAACAAAAATCAGCTTTCGAGACTTCACACCAAGGGTATATACAAATTAGCGTATATGTGCGGCAAGAGTTATATCGGCCAAACAGAAAGGAGCATTCAGTGCAGGATTAAAGGACACCAACGTAACGCTTGGACAAATCTGCAGTAACGAAACATCTACATGAAAATGGAGATCACCGGATTTATTACGGGAACGTAAAGGTATTAGCAAGAAGCAGACACTATCACCAGCGAATAATACTCGAATCACTGGAAAAAATGAAAAATTCTAACTACTTTAACAGTGAGGATGGATACAGATTAAGCAACACATGGAGATCTACTCTGCGTGAAGAACATGCAAGAAATCACCAGACGTCTATAAATGCAACTCAACAGACCAGAATAGACACGGATCAGCGAAGCGGCGCCGAAAGACGGTATATAACAAGTTTAGTTTAGTTCTAACGTGTTTTGTTTATTTAACTGCACGTAAATTTAATTTAATTATTTTTTTAATTCTTTTTCTGTTCAAGTTTGATAAACTTGTAAATTTAAACGTGCAACAGCTTTGATTCTGTGTTTTAATAATTTGAGATTTGTGACGTTACACCCCAAAGGGAAGTTCGCTAGAGATCGTAACCACACTGATTGGCTTCTGGGTGACCACGACATAGGAGTTATTTTCATCGTGTTCTTTATTAGCGTCAACACCGATTTTAAGTATCTTACTTCCGTTTTTTGTGATTTCAAAAATAGACACGAATTTCTATTCTTAGCTAATCGAGCAAAAACCTAGTTTATGTTGCAGTTTAGCTAGACATTTTTTTTTAACGTTTTTTGCACGTAATAAGTTCATTCTACTTTTGTCAGAGACTAAACCGAAACCATTATTTATTGTTTGGGTTTTATTGTTGTGGCACTTCTATGGAGTTTAGAATCTGATTTGGTTCACAAGTTGATTACCTAACTCTGTAGTGGTTCTTTGTTATATTTTCGTTTGCTTTTTCAAGTTTATCGTTTTCTTTCTTATCTTTTCAGAATTTAGAATCTGACTTGGTTTTAAAGTTGATTTATTAACTAACTTTTGAAAAGTTTTTAGTTAGATTTTGGTTGCTTGTTTGAGTTTTTCGATTTTTCTCACGCCATGATTAAGCCCCTTACGAAAGTTGGCGAAACGTTGCCAACTTCGGTTACAACAATGACACAGTCCAAACCCGGAAAACGTTCTCATCTTAGAAAGGAAATTGTTAGAAAACTAATAACTCATGTGGTACAACAGTCTGCTTTACTTATTAATGCATTGTATGTAATTAGAATGACAATCAGATACAGAAAAGCAAGCCAAGTCAGGTTTTAATAAATTGTTGCGACGAAAAGATTGGGGTTTGTATTTCTTTTGACGAAACTTTAAATTGTTTATTGATTTCGGTCTCAAAATTTTTACAACTTAACCGCTTAAAAAGTGCTACGATAGCAATAATGAATGTAATTACATTCTGGTAGGAATCTTAGGTTCTGTTTTGAATTTTTGTTTAAACATTGTATTCATAATCGAAAAAAAGAAAACCTCGTTTCAAACACTTGACTAATTCATCCCAATTTGAAACTTCATCTCTTAATATAAAATCTTAAGCTTGCGCGCTTGTTATGTTTATGATTATAAGCGATTTTCGGCTTAGACCGCGTCGTAGTTAAACAGCCAGACTTAAGCTTGTTCCTAGTCTCTCCTTGAGAGCCAAAACAAGAAAGAGAACTTGGCCTTTGCCGTATTGTCGTTTGTAAACCCAAACAAACTGACGTTTCGCAAGACATTGGAGCTAGCATTTTCAGAGGGGTAAATGTCACTGAAGGAAAAAGGGTAAGTGACGATATTTATATCAATAGCGATTAGCGTGATTAACGGAACCTATCTGATTTAGTACTAAATTAGCAGGGTGCTAAACAAACATAATATTAAAACCGTCTTTACGACTAAGGATATTCTGAGCGCCTGGTCTACATCTGTTAAAGACAAACAAGAGGCTCTTAAAGATGCCGGAGTTTACAAAATTTTTTGTTCCTGTAGATCAAGTTATATAGGACAAATGGGACGCTCTATTGAAGTTAGAGTAAAGGTACAATGTTACATGCCAAAGTTGAAACAATGTCACTGCCTGAAATGAGGTAACATAAACGATGTTGTGCCGCTGCTCAGTGGAGACGGGGTGGGTTATATTTAAAATTTCGTGATTGATTTGGATAAACTTGACGAAAAACACAAAATCGAAAAGTAATAAATTCTAAATCAAAAGGCACCAGGAAGGAGTAAAGCTTAATGGACTTCTGGCCCTTGCCAACCACAAGCCCGCTCTTGAAGGATACACTCTAAATGGACTTACCTTGATAGAGTGTATCTCACTAAAATCTTAAATAATCTAATAAAGTTACACACGCGGAGGCCGACGGAATTAAAAGCTCTTTACATTTAACAATTTAACATTTATTGAAATAATAAAAAAAAATCAAATAAAATACTGGTATAGAAATTCACAAAATTAACCAAAACAAAAATTAATTATAAAATGAATCGAAAAATTATTCGGTACCGTCTAACAAATTTTTAGCTCGGGATTATGTCACAGTTCCGACAAATACGGACAATAATTAGTTACAATATCGTTTTATCAATTTGAGACACTTGTAGTTTTACTTAAAAATTCAAAGCTTTTAACACTCAATCGCGTAAACCATAACTTCACGATTAAATAAATGGTGCAAAATAAATACCTTGAATTGTCGTTGTCACCCCAGGAAAGAACCTGTGGTTGATTCTAGGTGGCCAGTTGTCTACGGGAAGAATCGTTGGAAGGTACCCCAAACAATTGCAATGACACTGAATTTAAATCCGCACAATAGCGAAGACTGGATTGAGCACAACACCTCAATTGGAAATCCAACTTGAAACGTGAACTTTATTTTTGGAAACCATGAAGACTATTAAACCGTAAATTACGAAATTGGAAACCCAAACTTTTTCACCACTACCCTTAATTTTCAGGATTCCATTTAACTTCCGCGGTATTACATAACGATAGGGTAAAAGTACCCCAAACATTTAACTACATCACGGTACCCGATATTTTTAATTGCCACCAAAAGATCTCCCTCAAAATCAAAATTTTACTCGTAATCCCACTTAATTCAATAAACTTGCGCCGTAAAATCTTTGTAAAAGATGGAACACTAAACAAAGTAAATTAACAAAGATGAAAAATATTGTTACCACATGCGTCATGTCACGTACGCACCCGAAAAGAAAGAGAATGTTCTCACGAAACTGCTTACTTAGTTAAATTATCAGATGATTCAAATCGCGCTCTTAATTGAGTTCAACATACACAAACGTAGATACTAAGAAAATTGATCAAATTACATTCCAAAAAGGAAGTCATAAATTAGATAGTTGTTATTCCATTGAAATAACCAGAAACAAAACACTAAATCATAATCAAGACTACGGACCTTTATGCGTTTAAAAAAAAATAATAATTGTGAAATAACTATTAAATACAAATCAACTTAAACGTAATAAAATAACGAGTACGATGCTTACACAGAACTAAACAATCGCTAAAATAAATGAAAATTCGGTCAAATAAACCTGAATACGGGGTCTTTCACAAAAAATTCACGACCAAATTTCAACGCCGGTTACAACATATGGCTGACTGCAAACACCGCAGAGTTACTAAATCAACAGTGTCAGGACACGTGTGGAACCAAGGACACACGCTAAAACTGTTGGAAACTTAACAATTAGGCAAAGCGCAAATCGTCAACAAACTGAATAGATTACAAAAGTAGAAAACAAAAAAAAACTAAACAAACAATATAGATACGTACGCCTTCACAGTTGCACCCTTGAAAACGAAATCATCAAATCACAACCACGAGGGGTGAATGGTACAAAAAAGAAGGGTTTGAGATTTAAAAAAAAGTAGTTTCCGGGTAAGTAACTTGATGTACTCGTGTGTATATTATTAGTGACTATTACAGGTGTTTAAATCTACAAAAAATGAGAAAAAAATTAATTATTAATTGAAATGATAAATGAGACTGTTACACGTTTACAAGTAGATATATAAACACCCTTTATATTAAAATAATTTTTAAAAAAATTCTACATTAATACGTAGGTATTGGTGGTTAATTTGGATATTTAGTGGCTGCATAGGAAAATAATAAATTTATTTACACAACAATATAGTTAACAGGTAATTTCCGGGCAAGTTTCAAACTTTACCAGTTTTAAAAATTGCATTCTTAATTTATTTAACTTAAATTATGACTAACTTACTTTGTAAAATAAATGTTAAAAAATTACGTTTACCAGTTTGTGTACGAAATTATTTGCGTTTATTTTAATTTAAACACATTGAATAAAGTAATATTAATTACTGTATATATAACAAAAATTATTGAACCAAAAATATTGTTAAGAAACTAGCTTGTGTTTATAAATTTATACAATTTATTATAATACTAAAAACAATGTATTTTATGATCGCAAAATCCACAAGCAAATTCAACCGTTTGTAAAATTTAACACATGATTTTATTTCTACTACACGAGCAAAAATTAATTAAGATAAAATTTAAACCATTGTTTTGCAATAATTGGAAATTGATGTTAAGAATAAATTGGTTCTTGACGACGTATTTGTAGTCGAAGTTATTTGTTGCCATAGCGTGTAGTGAACTGAGGAAGAATGACATTTATATACTATATCTAATATCTATATATTCGGTCTAGCGATTTAATAATCCTTCAAGTATTGTATCGTATATTAAAAATTTTGTAATTGTGTGCTGATTGTTTTCGTTTTATTGTTTATATTTTATTTTAATTACTAAATTTAAGTAAAAAGATAATTTTCAAACTTGGTTCGTTAATCAAAAATTTAATTTGATTTTACTGTAACGAGTTTAATACGATATTAATACCAATTAATTTTGTTTATTTTAATTAATTTTCAAATATTTTACAAAAAAATCATTGTGTAGGTATATTTTCAATTTAAATTAATAAATAAAAATTAAAAATTAAACTGGACCAAATAATTGATTTGTTATATATATTTAACATAGCATTTAATACACACAAGTTAATTTAGTAACAAAAGACATTTTTCTGGATGTTATTCGTGACTCAACTAACGTATTTTATTGGCTGTAAAGAGACAGTTTTATTGCCGTTTCAACTTTATTAACTCAACAAAATTGATTTTTTCAAACGGTATTAAGATTTTACAAATGCTTTACAAAAAATACTCTCTTTTACAGTAAATACAAATTGTAAACGGCATTATGGCATTAGTCAAAAAAACTTAACAAACCATTAAGCACAAACTATAAAACAACAAAAAAAAATTGTTTTAAATGTAGCTAAGAGTTAATTACAAGAAAATCTTAGTAAAACGTAGCGTGTTTAAAAGAACAGTAATGTTTGATTATATACTTTAGTCAAAGGAGCAAAGTAAAATAGAGAAGAACAAACTTATATAATAAGTAACTACTTTACCTAATTTGTTAAGTTAATTAAAACATAATTAACAAATCGTTTCAAACTGTTGGTTTAAAATGTTTGTTAAATTGAATGCGGAATGCGTCGTTTACAATTACACGTAAAATTTAAATTTTCTTATTTTTTTAAGAACAATTATTAAATTCATGTGTGCGCGTTTTTGTATTAGTTTTATTGCTATTTTAAATACAGCAAACGTTCGGTATTGATCTATCAGAATTATTAACAAATTCTTAATACTCAATCAAATGCGTCGTGCTTACTTCTGGTTTATCCTCAGATAACATGTTGTAATTCTCCTAACATCCTGACGCTTTAATATAAATGTGAGCGTCTAAAGCACGTGTTTGATTTGCGCGAAGGCACCTGTGATATATTATGCATACTAAACGTAAAATCTAAAGTAGTTTCTATACTATACCTTGTATAAAACGTTTTTCTAGTAATTTTGCTGCAATATCGGTAGCATTTGAATTCCTTAAGAAAATGTTTTAAAAAGAAAGTTTAAAATTTGTTTTTTTTAAATAAACAAATTTAGTGTTAATTTAAAAAATAAAGAGTACAGTTAGTCGTTTATACATCTACATGTTTGATTTAATGCATTAAAAAATGCATTTACAGCGTTAGTCTTTTTGCTTAAAGTATAAGACATGTTAAAAACAGGTTAGAGTAGGCTCTGGATTTTGTTAATAAAATTAAACCGATTTTTTATATAAAAATTTGAATGTTTTAGGTACAATATTAATTTTCTATAGAAATAAACATTAACATAAAACAATCTATTGCATTCATTGATTTTATTTGAAATTTAGACTTAAAAATTATTGACTTAGTGTTTTTTGCTGATTGAAGTATGTTGACTGACTTATGTAATAGCGTGGAGCAAAAGAATCAATTTTTTTATTTTTAGTTGTAATAGTGAAAAAAAGTTGTTACTATAGTTTAATTATTATCCTGCTTAAGAAAAAAATCCGATAATATCTTCTGCTTTCTACGCACCCTTAAAATAATGCAAAAAGTGTAAAAAGTAACTTTTATATTTTTACTCGTATTTTTAGTGGTACAAAACAGTTGTTACAATGGTTCAATTACTAAACTAATAACTAAAACAATGAAAACATATCTTTTGACCCCATACACACCCTTAAAATAGTGATAAAACATAAAAAAATTTTAGGTCATCAAGAAGGGGTTGCTGCTTTTTGAGTTCTATGCCTCTCGCCCTCACTAGATGCACTTAAGAGTCTATTGGTTAAATTGATATGTTGTGTTAAACTCGGGCATTGCTGCTCTGGATTTAAGAGTAACCTTAACAAAACCATCTCTGGCTTCTGATCCCATTTATTGGTGGAATTCTGAATGTTTTCTTTTTATCACAGTTCATTCTAGCCTTTAATATACGTCTTAGTGCTAGTTCTTGCATAACTGTTCTATTATCTCTAAGCATACATATTAACAGATTTTCGGAATGAATGAAAAAGCCATTACGTTGTATTACTACATTAATAATATTTCTTTCCTCCAGTTTCAAGTATCGATTTAATTTAATTGTCTTCCAAATATCTTTAGAAGCATTTGTGCATGATGCATTAAACTTGATATCAAACCACATCGGCGTGTAGACGGGTTGAATGGACTGTGTCAAGTCATTAAGATTTGAAGTCGGGTTCTTTGTGCCAATATATAGTTTCAATGTTCTATTGGTTGTCGTCAACTATCTGAAATGAGCCAGTTTGCCCGGGTCCATATTAGATAATTCCAAGGAACACTTACCACTGGAGATCGCAGAGCACATTTGATGTAGATATTTTTGATCTGTACTTAACTCGGAAATTACTACATCAGGAAGATTACAAGCAATTGGTTTGAAAGCTACAACTTTTAAGTTCTGACAGGTTTCCAACGATTTTCCAATTTGTCCCACAAATCCATGAGGTCTAATGGTGTCACCGTCAAGAGACTGAAAAAGATGCCTTAAAGGAAGTTCGTTGAAATGCAGCTGATAAATAAACCACTGTAACGGGCGGTTAATATGTGCTTCTATCTGAGATATAACTCCGTTCTTTGATCCAGTATTAACTACTGTTCCATCACATCCTACTGCTAACAAATTGTCCAAATTTAAATTACTTGAAGAAAAATAACTTAGTATGGACTTTGTAATACTTTTAGTAGAACCTGACGTTGGCGTGGTGTGTCCGATATACAACGATCCAGGTTCTTCGATAAGTGATATGTGCTCCTCTACTATAGTTTTTTTATGCCTTTTGTTTCCAATTACTTTTTGTGTCAAGGTCGTATCTTTTCTTCCGTCAAAATAAAGAGCTTGGATAGACTTCTCAACATCGTTGTTTTAGAAACATTGCCTACTTTTTACTCCAGCTTTTCTGACTTTACTTCTGTCTACTACATTTATTTTGTCTTCTTCGAAGATAATCCCAACATCTTTCAGTACAGCTGATGATATGGCTGCTGCAGATCTATCAGATAACCTGTATCAATCAGAAAGTTGAGCAAATGTTAGTAGTTTAATGCGATTTTGCCCTGTAGTTTGTAGGCCATCTGTCCCTTTTGACGTAGAAGGAAGATTGTTGTATTTCTAAGTAGAACTGTCTAAAATATTAAGCATTGTTTCATTACAAACTTCATGAGTACTATGAGTAAGAGTAGATCTGGTAATTTTAGTTTTTTCCTTTTTTGTTCTCTCTTCTCTTTTGTGTATTTTTTTTGCTTTGTACTACGTCTACATTACCGATAAACATTTTCTGGTTCGTTCTCTGATCAGTTAAGAAAGCTTGTTTTTGGACTGGTATTTTATTTACTTTTTGGCACGAACAATTTGTAAATGCTTTACATTTACAAGTACTATATCAAACAAGAATCTGGAGTCTTGTTTAAATGTCTTTACTTTTAATAAATATGTAGGATTTCGTTTTGATTCTGGATGTCTGATGATTTTAAGATACTTGTCGTGATACGATAGAATACATTGAATGACACGTGTACGAGAGATAGTTGGAAGTGATGATTTCAACCACAACTTAAAAATAGTCACTTAGGATTTCACAAATGTCAGTCACTGTTGGCTCTTTTTTGGAATTAGGGGCCTTAATGTCATATCGTACATACAAAAAGCATTTAATTACGTCTTCGTAAGTTGTCAACACAGTACCACCAAAGTCACACGGTGCCCCGAAAATAGAACATTCGACTGTTTTTCTGGTATTCATTGTTTCTTAAATACATCGATTGCTAATTAAACGTTTTTCAATCACACTCACAATTATTATTTAACAATAGTTGTGGCTTGTCGCTACGTCGCTTCTAGGAAACTGAGAATTGATAAGGGAAGTGAGAGAACGTCGCACGCATTTACGTCTTTTGATGATGTCATCATTGGACAGGACAGTGCAGTAGGCGAATCGCTTAATGCATGGAGGAGGGTAACTTTTTCAATTTATTTGAAAAATACATTTCTTGGGTGTTACTTTACTATATTACGTAAGAGTAATAAAAATATCAAAAAGATTACACTTTTATAGGGTGGTAGAGGGCAAAAGACGTTATTATATTTTAACAAAAATTTTTGGGGTAACTTTTATATGTTTTAAAAACTTTTTATCGCTATTAGATGTCAATATAAAAAATTAAAAAAATCATCCCCTTTAGGGGGTGGTAGAGAGCAGAAGAAATAATTTGCAAAAAAATGTTAGGGTTATATTTATAATATACAATAACATATTTTTTTTACTATTAGAACTTTCAGTAGGAAACTTAATATTTTTGCTTATAGTTTCGCTCCACACTATTATGTAACCTTACCTGCATTTAAACATCTGTAAATACTAAAACGTTCAGTTTTGAGAGCATTCACAAAGCTACTATCCACGTCTAGAACGTTCACGAAAGAATATAGAAAGTTCTTGACAGATGGCCAAATTATATAAAAGCGACACCAATGAATCGTAGGGCAGTTATTCCAGCAATCCGAAGACGGCAGTGTACGTGACTTTAAAGTAAACAATAAATGTTAAACAAAAGTTATCCTGGGACTTTATCTTCTTATGATAGTTCTATATATAAATTAGTGTAAGTGTTTTTATTAAATATTCTTCGATTTAATTAGTTCGGTTAGTTATAAACGTGTATAAAAATTTTTAGTATAAAAAAAATTAGTTTTAATAATAATTGTTACAGTAGCGCCAATGCGGAGTATCGAATAGAATCGTAAAAATAAATAAGCTGTTTGCGATTTTAGTATAAATATCATTAAGTAATTTAATATCGTTCTCATAATAAAAACATTGGTTGGGTAAATAATCAAACTTTAGTTCGCGATTCACGTGTTTGTTTATATCGTTTAAACTTAGCTGTTCCATTTCGTTAAACTAGTGTCGAGCGTTATTAATATTTACTGATATTAAACTTTTTTTTATTATTATTCGTGGTTAAATTTATGCCGGTCACACGTTTGCAAGCAGTTAAAATGGATTCAAAAATATTTAAAATTCTCAAATCGATGAATAAAAATATGAAAGAAAATAATAGAAAATGGAAAAAAATCTCAGAAAATTGAAGAAAAACTATCCAAACATTCCCAGAAAATGGAAAAAAATACTAAAAAATGGAAGAAAATAGTAGAAGTTTAAAAAAATAAATACGAGCTAGCATGGAAAATCAAATAAAGACTATTAAAGAACAAATACACGTTAGTGTAGGAAATCAAATTAAAATTGTTCAAGGAAACTCAAGCAGACAAGTTTAAGAGAAGAAATATGCAAGATTCTGAAAAACGGAAAACAATCTATGAATGACAAAATAGAAGAAGTAAATGTTAGAATAGAAACTAAAAGAAAATTCAAGAACCATAGAAAACAAACTAGAAAAAAAATTGAGAGAAAGAATACAACATATTAAAGAATGAATTAACCATAGAGTTGTCACAGCGAAGAAAGCGTCACGAGCGAATTTAATAATAGACCATAGGGAAGAAACCACTCACAAGTTGTACCTCCAAATTTTGATGGTAAAGTTCCATGGTCAACCTAATACAAACAGTTTGAAGCCGAAGCTACACTAAATAGTTGAAGCAACAAGGAGAAAACGAAGCCTTTACGTGGAGAAGCTCTTGGAATCTTGCAAACTGTTCCTGACCACCTACAAGAAAATTATGAATCTTTAATTTCACGTTTAAAAATGAGATATGGAGATCATCATCTTCAACAAGTGTATCAAGCTCAAATTAAAAGCTGTCGAAAGTCGTCAAGAGTTTGAGGCTGACATCGACAGATTAACACGGCTTGCGTATCCTACAGCACCAGATACCTTCTTGGAGCAGTTTGCTACTTAAACCTTTGTAGACGGCCTCTGAGACAACAAAACGGAGCAGATTCTCCGGTTAGCTTGACCGAAGACGTTGGTTGACGCTTTAACCCATGTTTTGGAGTTTGTGGCGGCGAAGCAAACGTCAGATCGAGGCAGCCATAAACTCCGTTGTGCTGTAGAAATACACTCGCACTAAAAAAAGCATTGAAAACAAAGTACAACGTGTATTTCAGGAACAAGTAGCTCGAGGAATAGAAGTGACGTGCTGGAACTGCGGAGAAGTAGGCCACGTACGACGACGTACTAAGCCCAAAAGAAAACCAGAAAAGCGTCCGAAAAACTAGAACAGCTCGACCTCAACGAGCCATGCCCTGGAGATTACCATTCAAATGGGATTGCCTAAAGAGCAATTGCATACCATTTATCTCGATGGCAAGATCAATGGCAGAAGTGTTCAGTTACTGATTGGCACGGGAGCGACGAAGACTATCGTTTGTCTTGACTTGTTATTGAAAAATGAGAAGACATCACCCATAACAGTACGGCTTCAAATGGCGACAAGCGAAGAAATACCTACTCACGGACAAGTCAAAGTAACCATTGGTTTGGGAAATGAAGTACTCGACCATCAAGTACTGGTAACCGACATCACGGTAGAAGTTATCCTAGTAATGGACTTTACAATGAAGTATGGATTCTATTTGGATATAAAGAACGATGTCCTGAGAATTGACAGTGAAGAAATTCCGTTTCATTTGTCAGAGAAGGCAGCCGTGCAAGTGTTAATAAGCGAAGATGTGACTCTGCCTGCAAGGACTGAAAATGTAGTGATGACACGCCTAAATGAAAATCTTCGTGGAGGCTACATACGCGCAATTGAACCAATGGAAGGCGACTTAGTTGAAAAGAAACTACTTGTTGGCAAAACTTTAGTACGAATAAAAAGCACGATGCCAGTAAGGATCTTAAATGTAAACTCAGATCCTGTAACGTTGAAAAAGAAGACCGTGGTAGGCCAATGCACGCCAGTATCTCAAATCTCGTCGCCGGAGAAGTGTCCACAACATCTATTAGACATCCTTACCTCCAAATGCCAAAGCCTTAGCCAAGCCCAGCTAGCTAAAGTTAAAGTGAGTATCAAGAATTGTTCGCGCTGGAGAGTAGTTTCAAAGAAAGAATAAACGTAATGAGACATAAAATTAATACTGGCCGATACGACAACATCTACGCAAACTTCCTTTGGCGAAAAGCAAAGAAGCCGAACAAATAATTACGGATATGGAGAGAGAAGGCTCACTTCAAATAGCCCATGGGCGTCCCCAGTAATACTCGTAAAGAAGAGAGATAAATCAACGAGGTTCAGCGTAGAATACAGACAGCTAAACGTGAACAAAAAGGACAGCTACCCTTTACCCAAAATTGACAATACGTTAGACACACTGTCAGGATTTCAGTGGTTTTCTACATTAGACTTAAGGCGTGGTTACTGGCAGGTGGAATTTGAACCTAAGTATCGTTAAAAACGGTTTTTACGATTGGAACTGGTTTGTGTCAGTTTACTATGATGCACTTCGGCTTGTGTAACGCTCCTGTAACGTTCGAGCGTTTGATGAAAACCATCTTGCGTGGACTGTCTTGGAAGACGTGCTTAGTTGACTTAGACATCGTGATTGTAGTTGGAAGGTCGTTTGAAGAATACTTGAACAATTTGATAGAAGTGTTCCAGTGACTAAGCGGGGCAAACCTCCAACTGAGCCCAAAGAAGTGTCACGTATTTAAGAAATAAGTGCAATACCTTGGCCATGTCGTATCGAGAGATGGAGTAAAGGTTGGCACAGACAAAATCCAAGCAGTGCAAGCATGGCTAAGACCGATCGACAAACATCAGGTTCAAAGTTTCGATTTGTACCCGGATTTGCCAATATTGCCAAACCTTTAACGAAATTGACCAAAGAAAACGCAGAATTTAGATAGAATGAAGATCGCGAAAATACTTTCCATCAACTAAAACAGGCTTTAGTCATTTCGCCGATTTTAAGTTATCCAAGAGAATATGGAAAATTTGTTTTGGATACGGACGCAAGCAATCTGGCCATAGGCGCGGTCCTTTTGTAGAGTTAAGATGGACAAAAAAAGTGGTCGCGTATTTTAACAAGGTTTTATCCAGGTCAGAACGGAATTATTGCGTAACTAGGAAGGAGCTGCTAGTAGTCGTCAAATTCACAGAACATTTCTACAAATATTTGTATAGACAAATTTTTTTACTGAGAATAAACCACTTCGCTTTAAAATACGACTATGACACAGAACACCGTGCCAGAAACAGTCATCGGAACACTGATGCCTTGTCCAGAAGACCATGTCCAACGGATTGCAGTCATTGTTTGTGACTTGAAAGAAAAATTGAATGCCTCCGGAGAACTGCTATGATGGATGATAAGTGGGAACCTGAGCAGTTGCGTTGCGATCAAAAAAACCATCCTGAAGTAAAACTACTTTTCTGTCTGGAAAGAAAACGGCCGACTACCAACCTGAGAAGAAGTGAGTGCTTTGGGCAGAAACATCAAAGCGTCAAAGGCACGAAAAACAGAGTACAGTTGGTAGTGCCAAAAAGCCGGGTGTCAGAAGTGTTGAAACATCTCCACGATAGTACATCAGAAAAACATTTTGGTATTAAGAAGATATTGGGAAAACTTAGAGAACGATTCTACTAGGTGAACTGCAAAGAAGACGCCATAAAATGGTGCCGTAAGTGCACGGTCTGCGCATCAGGAAATGGTACAGCGAGAAAGCGCAAAGCACCCATGAAGCAATACAACTTATAAAGCTATTTAAAAAGAATAGCAATTGACATCGTATGGTCGTTCCCAGAATCCCAGCTACAGTTGCAGACGTATTAGTAAAAGGGTTTTTCTGTCGGTTTGGAGTTCCGTTGGAATTAGACTCCGATCAGGGCCGAAACTTTGAGTCTGAGCTGTTTCAAGAAGGTTGCCGACTGTTGGGATTTAAGAAAACTAGACGACGCCTCTTCATCCTTAATCTAAAGGCATGGTAATGGGAAAATACTTAGCCAAAGTAATGTCCGAACACTAAAGAGACTGGAATCAGTGTTTGCGCCTTTTCCTAAGGGCATACCGGTTATCCATTCACGAAATCACACGCCAAACACCATCCTGTGTAATGCTTGGTCGCAAAATACGACTGCCATGTGACCTCCAATTTAGACGAAGACCGGAAGAAGAAGTTGCTAGACAGTACTATGTCAACAAGCTGATCAAGAGGCTAGACGAAGTACATGAGGAGGTCCGTAAAAACACAAATTGCCAGCGACACAATGAAGACTAGATATGACGTCAAGGCACAAAATGATGGGTTTCAACTTGGCGACATAGTGTGGCTGTATAATCCCAAAAGAAGACGTCTAGCTCCGTTTGCTGGCGATAATCACAATACACAAGTTCAGGTGCGAACTAGAGTAATAACGAGCAGAATCAGAAATCAAATTGAAGGAGTGAAGTTCGATAAGCTTATGAGCTTATACTGAGGTTCAGGAAAAGGAGTAACTACTGAAGAACTACAAAACCTGTTTTAAACACAAAAAGATTACGCCATCGCACATTGCGTGAGCGAGGATCTTAACATGTCCAGAGGGGTTGCAGTCGTATTTAAAAAAAGTTTGGGCAGCTAGATAAACTACGAAGACAACAACCGGCAGTCGGAAAAGTTTTAAAACTACGTGGTGGCAGACGCTTTGTTTTCTATCTGTTCATCAAGAAATATTCAAGTACCAAGCCGTTATACGAATCTAAAGACGGCAGTGTTAAGAAGATTATTCACGTTTAAATAAATAAGTGATTAACGCGGGTCTTTGAGATAAATATACGGAGTATAACCTTGTACGTGACTTTAAAGTAAACAAAGTGTTAAACTATAGTTTTTCCGCGAAATTTATTTTCGTGTAAGTGATAGTGCTATATATAAATTATTGTAAGTGTTTTTATTAAATATTCTTTGATTTAATTAGTTCGGTTAGTTATATAAACGTGTATACAATTTTTTTGTATAAATACATTAGTTTTAATAATAATCGTTACAATACGTTATCTTTGAGACTTGCAATTAATGGAATATAGCAAGAATTTCTGTAGTAAATTTGGTTATTAAATATTGGAAACACATATTATGCAATTTGAATCTTACGTACTTTTTGTACAAGCTTCTTCAAAGGCTCATTTAATTTTATATTTTAATATCTAAAAATAAAATACACAGTTATTATATAAGTTAGTGAGAAGACAATATCATTATATAGAATTTTACTTATGCGCAAACGTTAAATAAAACTATGAAATTTACTACATAATTATTTGCTGTTCTTATAATTTTCCATTAATTACAAGTCTTAAACGTTTTTATTGGCTTATTTAAATAGTTTATTAATCGAGGAATTATCATGGAAATTAATACTACATCGTATCGTCAAGTCATAACCAATACTAAAAAGAATAACAAGATGTCAACTTCTAATCATTTCATGCAGTTCAATTGAATAAATTTATCAATTGTAAAGGTGAGTGAAAGGATAAATTTTCTTAAACAATCCAAAAAATTATATTTAACTTCAAAATTTTTATACAAAAAATTATAATAACTTAACATATAAGTAAAATAAAACAAATAAATTTTTTAACTTGCAAATTAATTTTAACAACAAATGTCTAAATTTAGTAACTAAAGATTCATGAATACATACTACAAATCATAAAAGCTTAGAGAGAAATACCAAAATCAATAAAGACTGGATAGAAAATTTAACAGACACTTTCATACCAAATTTTAAGTTTAGGACGTGACTATAAATATTTTAACCCTAA
Source organism: Aquatica leii (assembly GCA_035610365.1). Classification (NCBI taxonomy): domain Eukaryota; kingdom Metazoa; phylum Arthropoda; class Insecta; order Coleoptera; family Lampyridae; genus Aquatica; species Aquatica leii. Next base: position 102,852,868 of record CM069436.1, on the reverse strand, counting down.
TCATGACATTCCTTACAAAACATATCATTGCTAATGTAGAGAATTCGATTGATACATTAGAATCTGAAACTCAAAATTGTATTAGATCTTAAATCAGTAATATTTAACTATAAAAACAAAAATTAAAATAAAATTTTAAAAGCAATTGAACAAATTAACAATAATGTTTTTTTAAAGAAATTAAAAAACACAAAAACTTTACTAAAAAACCATAATGAGATAATTGTTACTAAAGCAGACAAAACTCTAAAAACAGTAATCATGAGTAAAAATGGCTATGATCTAAAAATGTTTAATTAATTAAATGATAAAGACACATCTATTTAAACAGGAAAAAATCCAATTATAAATATTCAAAATGTTAATAATCAAATTATAAAAAAACGGCTTAATTTAAATTACATAGGAGAAAATATTTATAAAAACTTAATTTCACACAATGGATTACTATCTAAGTTCTATGGATTACCTAAATTAAATAAACAAAATAAACCACTCAGACCTATTATCGCGTCATATATAAGACCAATTTACAAACTTTCAAAACTATGAGACAAAGTTTATCTAGTATAATAGCTAATTTAGTCCTACAAAATTTAAAAAAAGAAAAGATTTGATAACATTACCTTTTATCAAAGATATATAAATAATATTCTAATTGATATCTATAAATTTAATCTTTAATAACTTTAATAGCATTCATCTAAGACTAAAATTTACTATAGAAAAAAAATTGTTACAAATCAATAATTTTTTTAGATATGGCACTTATTAGAAATTTAAATAATAAAATTGACACAATTGGAATAGAAAATCTGTAAAACTTGTAGATACATAAGTTTTAATTCTTTTACTTTCATTGAATATAAGAAAAGTATAATTAATAATTTAATTGACAGAGGAATCATGTTATCTTCACCTAAATTTAATTCTAAAAATATTAACATAATTGAAAATATTTTAATCTAAAATAACTTTCCTCAACATTTCATATAAACTAATATTAAAAAAAGAATAGAAAATTTAAAATAATACAAGTTCAAATTCAACGAATTCTTTAACAACTGTTAATCTAAATATAAAAAAAGAAAACATTATTAATAATAGAAAAAAAAACTTGTATCATTACAATTTATACCTAATTTATCTTACACTTTAGAAAAAGAATTAAATAAATACCATTTTATTATTGCTTTCAAAAATTATTCTACTATTAGAAAAATTTTGTTTAAAAACCTAAAAGACAAAACGAACATTTTGTTTTTATTCTTATATTGTATATCAATTGAATTGCCTAAATTGCAATACTTGAAAAATGTAATACACCAACATAAAAATGTAATCAAAAATAAAAAAGATACACAACATTATCCTAAAACTTAACTCACCAAAAATTTTACATAAGAAAAAAAATTTTAAAAAGAGACTAATTTATGAGATGATAGAAATTAAAAAGAAATCCTAATGCAGTAAATTATAGAACTGACAGAAAATCTTAATTCAATTTATAATTCTATCATTTCATAAACATTTAATTTTAATTTAATAAAACAAAATTTTGTTGTCTCTTGTTAATTTTTGTTTTTTTTTTATTTTCTTTGTCATAATAAATTTTTTTTAGATATTCATTAGTATTATATTTTATAAAAAAATATTTTTAAAATTTCATAGTTTTATTTATCTAGTAATTTAACGTTTGCGCATAAGTAAAATTCTATTTAATGATAGTCATTCGTATAACCTTCACTTCATGATAAGGTTGTAAATTTATTATTATTATTATTTATTTAAAATTAATTATTAAAATGTTTAATTAGAAATAAAAATTTTTGATAAGAAAATATTGTTTTCTCACTAACTTATATAATTACTGTGTATTTTATTTTTAGATATTAAAATGTAAAATTAAATGAACCTTTGAAGAGCTTGTGCGAAACGTACGTAAGGTTCAAATTTCATAATTTGCGTTTCCAATATTTAATAAACAAATTTACTACAGAATTATTTGCTGTTTTTTATAATTTTCTATTAATTAAAAGTTTTAAACGTTTTTAACAGCTTATTTAAATAATATAGTTATTTTTGAGGTATATGTATTAAGAAAATGTGCATTTCTTAGAATAGGTATTTTATTTTGTGTTAATTTTTACTTTTGATGAAATAGTGTTCAAGTCAAACACAATCAATTTACAAAAAAAAATTATTATAAAATTTTAAAAATAACGAAGTTGCAATTTTTAAGGATTTAAGAGAAAAGTGTTAGGACCGCCCATTCATATGTTATTCTTTGCATTTTTTTGCTTTTGCTTTTTTTTGGCGTCAATAAGAAACCACATGTGTTTGAACTCTGTTATAACGTAGGTTTGGTTGCCTATCATGCAGGTAGCGCTTAAAAATGTCCCAAAGCTTTTTTGAGGCAGTGTATATGTATATGAGAAGAAAACTGATAAAATAAACCAAAATTATAATTACTATAAACAATGTCTTTTCTATGTAATCCGACTAACTCTTTAATAAGATGATAATATTACCCGACTTATTATTATTCGTGATTCTTATAAGCGGTGCCGGTGTGTAGATCTAAAATTTGTAATTAAATAAAGAAAAAAAAATTGTAAAAGATCCAACTGTCTTTCTTAAAATATAAAATGAAATATGAAAATAACTTCGAGCAATAAAATGTTGTCGATAACTCATTCCGGTCTAAATTGACCGCTTTTTTTATCGTGCTTTTCTTTGGCATTTTGATCAAAAAAAAATTTTTAAAAACTGTTTATAATGTGATTAAACCTTAAGAGCGATAGTCACATATTCACAATGTTATTAATAAAGTTAATAATGCACTGTTTTAATATGGAAATTTTATTTATACACGAAAATATTTCGTATAAAAATAAAATTAATTTTACTGTTCCAAAATAAAAATAAGAATGTATTGATTTTTGTTTTCTTGTAATGTCAATGTTAACTATTTGTTTTAGATATAAAAGTTTGACTATAAAACATAAATATTTTATTTAGGGTTAATGATGTAAATATTTATTAATTATGATTCACAAGCTTTCGAATTTGAGCTAAGTTCTTCGTCAGCAGTATAAATTAAATTAACAATTATAAAACTAAGGTGTAATATTATTTGTCTAATTTGGATTTTTGAATAGCATTGCAAACGGCCACAAATGATTACTGATCGCATTTGCTAACAGCTCTAGTTTACACCGCTAACTATTTCATTCAAGCTATCCAAGTTGTCTCGTTTTTTGTTTAGTTGAGTAAATGGTAAAAGTAAATATATTTAAAAAAATTCTTCAAAGTAATTAGAATAAATCACAACATTTAATTAGCAACTTCACTACTAGCTTTTTTTTTAATGGGAAAGAAACATCAGCAGTAGTTTATCGGACTTTTGCTTGTGCAGTGTTATCAGGCAATTATCCTTAAACGAATTTTTATTATAATGTTATAAGCTTTACAGTAATTACTGAGATTTGCATGTTTAACAAGTTAAGTAATTGAATCAGTCAAATAACAAAATTACTCAATTTGCAATGCACATGATAAAATTAACTTAAACAAGTCAGTATTTATTAACATCGATCATTGTCTTTTTTGAACTGTTGAAAATTTAAAAGGGGTCAATTATGTTTTGGCATTTATCGATAGCTGCAAGATACCGAGATGCTTTTTTTGAACATGTCTGATATATATATATACTTTTATATTTATACTTATGTTAACGCAGTTTTTGTAGAAGTACAAAAATTCCTGTGACCATTTTTTAAATAATTATTTAGCTTAACAATAATTTCATATAATTCACAAAAAAAATCACTAAAAAAGTAGATTTAGTCAAAATTGAGCTAAGAATTTACTGAGGTCTTACTTTTAATCAAGTTGTAGGTCAGACTTTCATAGTTTTCCTTTTGTTTCCGCTAGAATTCTTATTATTTTGTTTTAACCTTTTTTAACCTTTTACCACCAACAACAAAACTTTTTGGCGCTAGGGGTGAGTATTAAGTCTTCTAAGCAATTTTTAGCAAACGTATTATGCTTTACGGTGACACCAAAGGCGTAAACTCTTATCGTCACTAACAATTAAAAACCGCGATGTTTACACAGCAAAACGATTATACCAATATATACAGATATATATATATATATATATTGGTAAAGTGTATAAAGTGACTTCCATTCCAGATATATATCGAACGTTGTCACTTCATATATAACGTAGTCACTTCCGATTTCGGAAGTGACAACGTTTCGCCTTGTTTTCAACGGATTTAGACACTAGGGGGCACAGAAGCCTAAATTCAAAATTTGTGTTGGAAGTCACTATGACACTTTATATCCGCAAAAAGTGTCCGTTAGTTCAGGGTATATCCGCTAGCGCTGATGCTGCTTGATATATGTTATTTAAAAGAGTACTTGTTACTTCCGACATGCGGCAACGTTGGAAGTAAAGCATAGCATCAATAAAACCATAAACATGTTTTAACCCAAATTTAGGGTCTGAGTAGCCGCTTTAAAACGTATCGACATTAAGAAAAGATAAATGCTAAAATTTACAAATGAAGTTTCTTAAATATTTTAGTATTAAAGAATAATAAAAAAATAATTTGTTAGACAAAATTATAATACGTAATAAAATTAACTGTTCTAACGTTTGTTTTGTAAAAAATGGTTTTGAATAAATTCGGTGATTTTATACTTAATTTATGTTGCACGAATCAATGTTTTTATTAACTTTATTTTCAATTAATAAAATTTATTATTTGGTATTGTGTGATTAAAACAATAATATTTAAAAAAAATTAGTTTAACTGTAATCTATTTTTATTATAGGTACTTTTATAATACGTTTGCTTATTTTTACTTATTTATTTACAAAATAGAAACTAATATCTTAAAATTCAAAATTTTACAAATTTAAAAGAACACAAAGACAATTGAAATAAACTTCCATTATGTTTTATTGTTTGTTTAATGTAGTTTTCCTACGACACTATATGAAAGACGTCAATTTCACACAATTAAGTAGGCATGAAAGTTGACAATTACCTTCATCTGTCAAAAACCCGTGCAATATTATAACGCACAGTTATAACGTTTGCTTTTATTAAGTATGTTACTATTTTGTTTATCTGATATAAGTGATCAAAAAAGTCAAAAAGTTTCTGCGAAATTGTGACCTATAAACGAGTTTTTAAAATACTTAAGTTAATGTCTTAGGAAAAATACTGTACAAAACTCGCTGGAAAGTGTCTACCGTTTGCTCGTGAGATTCTTACTCGTACGATATCACTCACTTTTCATGCTCGTTATGTAATATACTATTAGATAATGCTAATAGTTTGATAATTTTGTTTTTTACACTTTTAGTTTAAAATAAACTGCTTGTTAAAGTTATTGACAGTTGTAATGCTTTTGAAATAATTACATAAATGAATTTTGGTTAAAAAAAAAGGTTACACAAAAAGTAGCTGTCTGTCTAGGTAGTACCTGTACCTAACAGAATGATTTCGTCGGTTGTAACTGTTTCTTTATAATAACATAAAATATTACCTTAAATCTAAAAAAAATAGTTTTCATAATTTTTACTCGTCATAAACAAAAAAAAATCGTTTGCATATTTAGTAATGATAAATTATTTAGATAATTTAATAATTTTTTATTACTGAAGAGTGATATCGTTTAATAGTATTCTGTTAAAAACGATCTGATAAGAACTAATAAAAGCAAAAAAGAAAATCTACTGACACGTTACAATAAAACTAGGCGACAAAATGCAACGGTAAAGTAGATTTGACGCCAAAACATCTGGTGGACACTGTGCAAATAAAAGTAGTTAAACTTGTAACGCGTCTTCAGTTTAGATAACTTATTTTAAAAAAAAATTTAACAAAAAACATTACATTTAAAACTAAATTAAATTAACAGGATAATTATTACCGGTTTCTTTAAATTTGTGTAAATGCTGTATTATGTAATTTACGTATAAAGAGTAAAAACAAACTTTTCTATGTATTATTAAATGTACACTTAATTTTTGTATGATTTTTAAGTAACAAAAAGTACGCCTGTTTTGTCAAATACTTATAAAAAAATTTATTAACGTCAAAAATGTCAAACATCTTGCTAGGGCCGCCCTAACGCGACCGCTGCTCACGGACGCTATGTGCTTTGGGGTGCCCTTACTTGAAATTCGGATAAAAGATCTTACATAGTCAATGAATTTTAATACAATATATGAATACTAACAAACTTATATTATAATTTTTATTAAGTACTATGAAATCAAATTAAAGTTAAAGCTAAAAATAGTAAACAAAAAAAACACAATGCATGGAAACACGAATAACTTTTACGGAAGTCAATTTAAAAAACTAATATTAAAAAGTCTTATACGTTTTTGTGATTAATTTAAATACTACTCTGCTAATGTTTTGGTTGGTTATGTTTTACATTATATTTATATTACTGATCATCAGTTTTATTTAAAAAAAAAAAAGTTGATTAAGATTTAAAACAAGAAATGTTAATTGATTGTTTAATAGTTTTATGTCAATTATATGCTAAAGATCGAGTATATAAATGTATGACGAGATACGTTTTTATAAAATTTTGAATTCAAAACTTATTTTAAAAAATAGTTTATTGCAATGCTGTTCAAAAAATAACTTTTAAAGTAATAAAATGCACCGGCTTATTGTATGTAGTAAAATTAAAGATTTACCTGACTATATAGACTAAAGAATGAATCATTTCACAGTTTAGGTACTTTTAATGAAATTTAATAATTAACTACCTTTAATTACTGCGAACGTTTAAACAAACGTGTTAATGCTGACAAATAAAATAATAATTTTAACTTAAAAAAACTCTTGATCGTGTAATAAGTAAATTTTAAAACTTATATGAAATGTTTTATTTATACACATATTATAGTAACATAATATTAATAAAAGATCCAGTCTATTAAATTAAAAATTGTTATTAACAAAAACTACAAATTATTGATTGCACAGGTTCGTTTTTATAAAATATTTATATCAAAATGAGCGTTTCTGATTGTGTTATGTTATTGAAATAAAAATAAATACGAATACTGAAAACGAAGTTCTCATAAAATAGTAAACTTTTAGAAATACGTATTTCAAAATACAATCATAAAAATAACCAGTTAGGTGTAGTAAAATCTAAAAATAGAACATTGTACCCGAAAGGACAAAGAAAAAAAACCTTTCTCTTTCTTTCCTTAGTAATATGTAGGTTATATTTGTCAACGTTGCTGGAAGTGAGAACGAGTTGCTTGTATCATATATATACTTTGCCGCCATGAAGTGACTAGGTATCTTATATAAGTACAATAGTTAATTAAAATTTTTTTTGAAAAATTATTTACCCCTCTTTTGAGAAACGTTTAATACTGTTTTAGTACATAGCATATATGCTATTAAAAAATTTTTAAAATAATTGGAAAGCTTGGAAGTCAGGTAGCCACTTGTACATAACGGAAGTGACAACTTAACACGTATCAATATATATATATATATATATTTAGATACAAGGATGGATCCTGCAAAATATAGCTGCTACACAAAGAAATGTAGTTTTACTATTTGCCATAGTGACAAATTTTACTTTTACACTCGATAAGTTGATAACAAACAGTTTCTTTACCAAGTGAACAATGGGAATGGTGTATCTTCTCAATGTTTAAGATGCGATGGCGGAGTATTGTGGAGTATCTATTAGTGCTAGTGAATAACATGCCGATATAAAAGAGGCTCGTGTGTTTTGTGACAGTCAGCATTTACATAAACTTCTTGATTATTTTGTTCAGCATCTTCTGTTTCCTGTAAACGATTGTGTTATCTCTATCAGTGCAGAGATTGTCGGCAGTACTGTTATTAATTGTCATATGACACCAAAAGTAGACACAACTGCTGTACAGCACATTGTCTGCCAAACATTTACCTCTGTACAACTGAAAAAAAAAAAGATCGAGTTTTCCTAATTTCAGTTATCAATTTCAGCGTAAAAATCAATAATATTGTAGTTTTTATTAATCTTCTATTGCTTTTTTTAAAGAATGTGTTTTACCAAAAAAAAAGCAAACAGGAGTTGCAAAACTACCTTAGTTACAAATTATTCTGTTTTTGAGCCAATTGAGCATACTCCGTACAAACCAAATAAGAACAATTGCAATTTTGTAAGTTTGAGGTCATTGGTACAGATTTCGTCAATAGATTAATGGTTCAGTTTTGTCACGTTAATCTTACCGTATGTTTTGTTTCCGAGTTTGTCTTCATTTGATGTTCGTTGTTTGGTATTATTGTTTATTGTTCGTTGTTCGCTAATTGTTATTTGTTGTTATTTTATATAATTCTTTTATTTATCGTATTGTGATCAAAAATATGGCTCAATTCTCGAATCAAGAATTAATAGACATGGTTTTAATTTATGGTAAAGTGCTTGAAAACGCATCAGAAGCTCCGCGTATTTACGCTGAACGTTTTCTTAGAAGACAACATTTAGTACCTAGAGCATTTGTAAATGTTGTTCAACGTTTACGTGATACTGGCGACCTAAGGTTACAACGTGGTCAGAATGCCGAACGCGCTAGAACACGACGTGTTATGGAAGCCGAAGAAAACATATTGGATCTTGTAAATGACAATCCCACTTTGAGTGTTTGAACAATCGCACGGGAAGTGAAGATATCCAGAAACGTAGTGTAGCGTACTCTAAGAAAAGAATTTTTATATCCGTACCATATTCAACGTGTACAAGCTTTAAACCCCGCAGACTACTCTCAACGCATTGATTTTTGTAATTGGTTACGTGAGCAATGCGCTATAAATGACCACTTTTGAGTCAAGTTTTGGTAACAGATAAAGCAACGTTTTCTAGAAACTTCCATAACATCCACGTTTAAAATTTTGAGAACCCACATGCGACAAGACGGGTTCATTTTTCAACATCATTTTTCGATAAATCTATGGGCAGGTATTGTCGGCAATTGATTGGCCCTTTTGTGATACCTGAACGTATGAAGGGTCAATAGTATTTATTATTTTTGCCAAATAATTTGCTTGAACTATTAGAACATGTGCCGTTGAATGTACATACGTCAACACATGTAGTTCTTTTATGATGGCACTCCACCACACTTTAGTCGTTCTGTTCGTGTGCTTCTTAATAATGTTTTTCAAAACAGGTGGATTGGTTGTAGAGGATTAGTATCTTAGCCACCGCGTTCTCCGGATCTAAATCCTATTGATTTTTAATTATGAGGTCATTTGAAAATATTGTGTATTCCACTTAAATTAACGGTCCACAAGAATTACGAGAACGAATAAAAAATGACACGGAAATGATTCAACAAAATGGACTACGGAGTTGCACGAATTCGTGGTTACGTCAAGTGATATTGTGTATCCAGGAAGATGGACAGAACATCTTTTATAAAATTCGACCAAAATCAAAAGTTTTTAATGCTCTGTTGAAATTTTGACAGTATTAAATAAAAACAATATTAAAGTAATATTAAATAGAAGTATTTTTAAATATTATTGTAGAAATTAAACAGCATTAATTTATTGGAGTAGCAGTAATTACATAGAAACATGTAAATTACTTGTACCAACAACGTTTTTAAAATAATTAATGTCATTGTACTTTGATTGAACTGCTTACACTTAAACGGAACAGGTTATTTGTCACAAAAATTACGGGATTTGTACTATCATTTTTTTAATGCTGACATTAGTTAAATTTAGCAACATTGGCATTGTAGACATTACTTGTAACGGAATTACAAGGTTACTAACTATTCTTTGTAAGCCCCGCTTTTATGTATTTATATGCTCTCTGCTTAAGTTTTAAATGAATACTATAGCCCTAAATTAAAAAAAATCTAATTGTTCTTTATAATTAAATAAGTTTCATAATTAGCTATAATAAATTTAAACTGCATGCTCAAATATGAAATTTCTGTTTTAATTAGCATAAAATGAGAATGAATGAGAATTTTAGAAGACGTTATGTTGCCCTCCGTATGAGCAGTTTATCCCAAAAAACCAATTCGGTTTGTTTAGCACAATTTTCTTATAAATGCGGCAGCGATAGTTCAAGAATGGTTCTTACACCATTCAGAAGTGGGAAGAATCCGTTGGCCACCTCACTCACCGGATTTGAACTTGCATCGCCATATTAATTCCGTGTGGGAAAGATTTCGAGGAGTTAATGTATGTGCCAATTTAATCGGAAATGTTTAATCAATAATGGATATTACACACATTATTAGCATGTAAAATATAAATATTTAAATAAAATATTAAAAAGTTTTTTTAACATGTTTTTTATAAGGATTTTCTGTATCTAGTTTTTTTCTTGTACGTAAAGTTTATATATAATTTTTAATTAAAAAAATCATTAGTATTATTTATATCAAAATCTACTAGGTACTATGGTAAAGAAAAACATTAAAAAAATGGAAACTACAAAATTGCAAATTTCAGTTCATTACAGTTAAATTTGTATAATTTTGAAATAGGTAATACTTAAATTAAATGTTACGAGGAGAGAGCAAAAAATGCATTTTGCAGTTTTCTAATTTAGTCATTTTTTGATTTACAGCATTTTCAAGTTTTAATTGAAATTTTTTTACAGTTCTGTATAAGAAATTTGACTTGATTTTAATTAATTCTTTTAATTTTTCATATGAATAACTTAAAAGAAGTAATGGAAGTTTATACTGCAATTTTTCGACCACTAATTACGTTTTAATAGTGAGAATTTTTTTTTGCAAATCGGAATGTTGACTTTAATTTAATCCGGATATATTAAGACTTTTAGGTTAATTAGTACAGTAGTTTTTCATTTGGACATACAGTTTATCATTATTCGAATTATGGATGGAATTTATTTTATTATAAATAACAATTCAAATTGTTTTAATTATTCAAGCAAAGAACATAAATAAATAGAAAACTCGGCGAAGAAGGATTTAAAACTTTAGGGTACGATTTAGATTACATATTTGCAGGTAAGAAACACGTTCGTTTAACGCTTGAGGCGGTGATTATGAAGAATGGTTAGTAATCTCGTAATATAGCTAAAAATAATTTTTATAATGCCAATGTTGTCTAATTTAACCGGCATTTCTGTTATAACATAAGTTTGGTTGCCTACCTTGCAGGTCGCGTTTATAGCTTTTTTGAGGCAGTGTACATTGTGCATGAACTTTTTAGCTGAGTTTTTACAAAACGAATTTTTACAGTGAAAAATGTAATCAATATACTCTAAAATTACTTGTTTTATATATTTAGCTTTATTTTTGCAGTGTTATTTATTTATTTATTTAAATATTTTGAGTGAGCTAATGTAACAATACTTTATTTAAACATCTGTAAATACTTTATCTTTGTATTTTTAGTGTACATGGAAATAACAATTTAATTCAGTTACGTCTTGTGTGATAACAATATTTTGTATTCATTTTTATTTTTAGTATCAGCTAATACTGAAAAGAAACTTGTAATTTTTAAAATAGTTATTTAAACATCATACCATTATTGTTTATTTATTTTATTAACAATGTCAATAAACCATTTAATGCAATTTATTTCAATCAACATTTTGATCTTTTTATATGTTTAATGTTATATTAGAACTTTTATTTTTTGCTTGTACTTATGCCACAATTTCGCCTTCTAATTTAATTTTTAATCAGATACACGCTATATGAATTTACTGCTTTTTTAAGTGGTATATTTGCTTTTTTTGATTATCGGATTTTGTTATCATTTTGTTATTGTTATCAAAAACCGTAAGACTTAATGTGATTCTATTAAACGGCGTGCACTGCACGTTTTAGTATAAGTATGTAAGTTTTTTAATCAATAAATAAACATGAAATTTAAAACAAGTCAATTCGGCGTTTTTTACTTTAATTGCAACTTACTAATTGATATTATAAAACATTGATTAATGTTGTTTTAAACTTAAAATTTGAAAAATCACAATATAAATTGCGTCATTATAAAAATGTATAAATTAATATCACACGATATGTAACAGGATTCACCTTTAAAACGTTTTTTAATTTTGCAATTAATTAACCCTGCTTTAATGAACGTGTATGTTTGTGAGTTAAAAGTAAATTGTTTAGTGGCGAGTAGTTATTCGTACATGCTGTTTGCATGACATTTGTGATTGCGTTGACTTTACAATCTGATATGCCTGTAAATGCATACAGCAAATTGCAGTTTTTAAATAAAACTTTAGTTACATAATTTAGTTTTAAATTGCTTTTTTAAATGCAAGCTGTAAAAGTTTTAAATCTTTTACGGATTAACGAACCAAAAATATATAAAATTAAATTTAAAAGTGTACTATTTTCTTTTTGATAATTTTGTTAATTGCAATAAAGACCAAAAGATTTTTTTAAACGAATTTAAGCTAATATTGACGCATTTAATATTTTTCTTCAACGACATGAATTTTAGTAGATTTATTTATGTAAATTAAATTTTGTTTAGTTACCGCTTGTAGACATGTTCGGGATGCAATTTCATAAAATGTAAATAAATTTTTTTATATAAATAGAAGCAGCACTTGGGCGTATATTATAACGTATAACGTTTTAGATAAAAATATTACTTGCCTCAAATATCTTTGTTGTAAACAAGCAAGGCTCAAAAAATTTAATTTCACTTTATCACTATTTTCAGTACTATATTAAAATAATTAACATTTCTTGGATTTTTGTGTACGTCACTGTTAATTTTTATGCTAATTTTTTATTGAAATTATTTAATACCCACGGCATTACTTTTTGTTTTGTATTTTACAATTGTTCAGTTAGATCTCTAACATTGTAAATAAGTATAACTTTTATAAAAATTGCATGATAGTAACGTTGTTTTAGAAAAAAATTTAAACTTTAAATAAATAAATGCAACAAAAACGTATACTAAATAATCTATTATATTCGACGTTTTTACATGTTCAAACTAAAATAATAAAATTGATATGCGCAGATACTTTCGCTAAAAGCATAAAAGGTTATTAAAGCTTTAAAACGTAAATGGATTAAAGGAACAACATTACTAATTTTATAATGGAAACGTATAGCTGCAATGCATCTAAACGCAAATATTTAAATAAAGGTTATTTGCAGTCAAAGCTATTAATTTGATAACAATATTGCAATGCATTTAATTAATATGATACGTAAAATTTAAACTTGCTAGTTACGACGCATAAAAGAGACGAATATAGTTTTACAAACCTCTTTAACGCACTTTTGTTTACAAGCTTATTTAATTTCTCTCAAAATTGAATTTTTGTGTTTCTAAATCGAACGTGTTTGGAAAAGAAACAAAAAAATGTTTTATTTGAATATGAAGTGTTTCTTTTGGTTTTATGTTCTGAAACTTTTTAACAAGCATTAATAATTTGTTATTAAATTGCTATCTAATTTTATATTTAAAAAATTACAAAGCGTTGCAAACATAAAAAACAAGTTCAAAGCAAGTATTTGATACATTGATGCTCAGCAACCGTTCAACCTACTTGCTTTGAACTTATCGTTTCAAAATATGTTTCTTTTGCTAAAGATTCTCACATATACAAAACATGGACATAATTATCTCATTATTTTAAATGCTTTTACAAGGTTAAACAAAGTATCTATTAACTGAGTAACATTACACAAATTATATTTTTATTATGTTACAAGCAACATTACTGTGACTATATCTAAATCCCTTTTCTTCAATTATCTATTTTCGTTTTTTAGCAACATCTTGACTTTTTAATATCTACTTTACGTTTTAGAAATGTGAAATTCTATACTTTGGAACGTCTCACGACAGGTTCCTTTAGAAATAATATAAATGATGTAGAAATTTCTTTTTCATTATTTAATTTATAGGTAAATCTATGCTGTGTTGAATTTTTTATTATTTTATATTCAGATTTATTCTTTATAGCGTTTATTTATATTTAATTTTTTTCTGTTTTTTGTTTAGTAATATATAAGTTTTATTTGAATTATCAAATAATTTGTTTTTAAAAAGATTTATTTTTATTTGAACAATAATATTATCAACGTTGTTACATTAGTAGCAAAAAATAGTCTCATCCTTTGCTTCATAATTACAGTCTTTATAAACTATTTTATCTAAAAGGAAATAGTTACATTATCTCTTGCGACGTCTGCAAGTCCTTGAATATAACTTTTCCGGGGAGAGTTACAAGACTGTCCTCAGGCTTTTCATTGTTAGGTTAAGAGGAAGTCGACCTGTTTATTTTACATTTATTTCTAATCTTAATTCTATACTTATACAATACAAAGACAACTATTATTATTACAAGAAAAATCAGTAAGAAGTGAGAAAATTGAATTGATAATAGTATTTCCTTTAACTGTACTAATGTTTCTTGCATAATTTGCTTTTTAAGATTTTTATCTAAATTAGTTTTACTTAATTTAAAAGTTTTATAATTAACAATAATATTTTCAAAATTTATTTCTGAAATATTGGGTAAATTCATTTCTTTATATATTTGGTCCTTACGATTGGTGTACACTTTATTGTCAAATTCGATGGAACAATTTAAGGGTAATTTTATTAAAGTATTTTTGTGTACGTTAAATGTACCTTTTGTTTTACACTCGTATTTAATTAAATTGGTCTTATCCGTTATTAACAAGTAGTTGGCATCGTTTAATGGTTCAAGTTCGGTAACGATTTCTTCTACTTTAACTATTGTACAATTATAGACACTATTTTTTTAAATGTTATTCATACACTTGTCACTAATTTGTTCATTAACACTGCTTTTAATTATAAATTTATTATCAACTTGTAAATAGTCAGATACACAAATTGATTTATTGTAGGACCATGCTAAGAAATCAAATTGTTCTAATACGTAGGTTTGGAAATGAGGTACTTTAACAATTTGATACAACGTTGGAATCGTATCCTCCACTATGTAAAACTCTACCGATATAACAATTCTTTCGGCATCTAGTCCAATTTTTACCGTAAGAATCGAATAATAATAATGATTGTTTATTAATTTATAACACCATTTGGATACAATTTGTCGAGGTAATTTAATTCATTATTTATTTGCGGATAAGGCAATAAAAATGGGTGCAATTGATTTCTAAAACCTAATATAATTGATTGTGTAACGTGCACATTTTTTTGATTGAATACGTCTGTTTTTAATTAACATTTTTGTATTCACTGTTTATGTAAATTCTTTTGCGCAATGCATTTGACGCACTGACATGCGTTTTGAGCCTTCTTCTTAAGTACGAAGACATCTTACGTTTCGCAATGAGGTGAAACAGACATTTTTTTGCGTGCTGCAAAAAGTGGAATTACCACTTATTTAATTTGTGTTTGTGAATTTTTGCCCTAATGGTGAAAATTATTTAAGCCGGCGTTCGTTGTAGCGTCTGCGTTTGTTTGTAGCTCTTGCATTTTTTTGTATTTACGAAAAATAGAATAAAAACCCGTTAATTTGAAGGAGTAAGTCATTTTTGTTTTGATTCGAATTGTGTAATTCATCGCAATTTACGTTTTAGTTTTTCTTTGTTCCGGATTTTTGGTTTCGTTCTTATACGATGTTTTTAAGTATGAAAGTCTTATGAGTACGATTTCGATCTTTATACTTCTGCGATTATGGAAACTACGATCTACGGTTATCAATTTTATCGATTGAAAGGTAAGATATCAATCAAATCTTCGTGAAAGAGAAAATATACGATTTACGGAAATTGCATCATATTGCATCATTTCAATGAGTCATAATGACCACACCCGAATAAGAAGCTGCGCGATTCGTAAGTGATAAAAACCTTCAAGGACACGTATGTAGATAATCTGTAATTATTAGTTTTAAGTTAAATTTTTGGTTTCAATATTTAACCCATTGTAGATAAAAAATATTGTGGCGTCCAACTTATAAAATTTTTGTATTTATCAAATTGAAAATTATTAATCTTAAGTAACGTAAGAATTCCCACGACTCTAATTAAATAAATCTGAAAATTTCTCATTTGTAACACGGTGAAAATTTAAAATGCAAAGTTGAATTGTACTTGCGCCATCTAGACTTTGTTAGTACAAACACTAGATTTTGAGTTTCTCTATTTTGGCGGTGATTTAAATATTTGACTGTCCCCGCCATAATTTTAGAGCAAAAAAGGGGCCTAATCTTTACGTAATTTCCTTTTAAATTGGTAAAAGGAAAGGGAACATTTCCTTTTTGGGTGGATTTTTGGTTTGAACAAGCAAGTGCGGTAAGAGGTGTTAGGAAAATTCATTAGTCGTCCTCTGGAATTTTCAATTTTGCTGGATAGCTGCGGTTTGCAGGATTAACCAGAGATACACGACGTATTTCAGTGTGAATTTTGGAAATTTGGTTTCACACTAAATACCGTAAGGGATTAAATTTGAGTTTTCCACAATATCTTCACACTCCACCTCATGTCTCGTACATCAGAGACCAAAGGCCATCGAATAAAAGAAAACAAAAAAAACAAAAGTAGTAAGTAGTACTTTCAAGTATTCTAATTTATGATCTTTTCATACAATTCCATTAAGCTAATCGTATCTTTTTACTTCTTCACCGTAGACGTTGCATTGGGGAAGTTGGTTCGGCTAAAAGCAAGCTACCTAGAATTAGATTAAGGGGCTCGATCCATTACCTCCTGGTTGCAGTATCTAACATCAGCCTGCACAGGAAACCTACCCGGAACTTCCAACCTGCCCGATCTATTGGACGTAACCTCCAACCACCATATACCTGTATAAGATTAGATAAGTTACACTCATTATCATAATTTAATTATAATTACTCAACCGACTTAACTGTGAGGTTAAGAATCGACCTCCGTTTGATTTTTTTTTTCAATTTTTTTGTTGATTACTTCAAAATTGAATCAGCTTTGTATTATATTCTTGAATGTATTTCGTTTTACTTACGATTTATAATTATAATCATTCACTTCGCATTAATAAGGGTTAAGGTGACGTTTCACATTTTTCATTTTTTTTGTGCGGTTAGATTCGTGTTATTTGATCTACGGTGCTACTGTTATACCAGTGGTGTACGACCATATTCGGAATTTGGGTCCGGTTTTAAAATAATTAATAGTTGTCGCGGTGGACAAATGCGTTTTTTCTGATATTGTGCCTTGTACTTAAATTAAGTTTTACTCACTTTTTTGGTGATTGAGCCAACAATAAATTGTTCTTAGCGCACACACACTTTATTTAGCGTCTATACACGACCGCACACTTTTCACTTCTATCCTCGCGTACGTATTCGTTTGTCCTTATCACTAATATATTAACAACTTGTGAGCGGAACGAACATTTCCACCCACCAAAAACTAAGTTTTTTTTCTAAATTAATTAAACTAACTTAAATGCAACTATAATAGCAAATAAACTAAAATTTTAATTGTAAGCAAAATGTGCTTATTGTAGTGGTAAAGGGCATACTTTTATGACAGGTCTCTTAAGTATGCCATTAGTAGTTTTTAGAGAGACTACTCGTATAATTCCGTCGGTGCCCGGGTGAACATTAACAACACGAGCCAGCTTCCATTGCAGAGGTGGCTTTTGTTCATCTCTAATAACAACAAGCGTATCAAGTTTGATATTGGAAGCGGTTTCGTTCCATTTTGATCTTTGTTAAAGAGTATGGAGGTACTCGTTGCGCCAGCGATCCCAGAAATGCCCTAACATTTGTTGTATTAGTTGCCAACGATTGAGCCTATTTAACGCCAGTTTAGACAAATCAGGTTCAGGAACGTTTGAACATGGCGGCTCTAGTGTTAAAAAATGAGTGGGCGTTAGAGCTTGCAAGTCATTCGGGTCATGACTTAATGGAGTAATTGGCCGAGAATTCAAAACTGCTTCTATCTGTGCAAGCAGAGTATAAAGCTCTTCGAACGACAACGTTTGTTGACCAACTACTCTATATAAGTGGGTTTTTACCGATTTTACTCCTGCCTCGCTAAGACCATTGAAGTGTGGCGTAGCTGGAGGATTAAATCTCCATTCGATATCAAGTTTTTGGGTAGCGTGTTCCGCAAGTTCCAAAAGTTGTCGGTTAGCGCCAATAAAGTTTGTTCCTTGGTCACTAAAAATGATGTTGCATCTGCCTCTACGCGAGACGAATCGTCTAAAGGCTGCTATGAATGCTTCAGATGATAGATTAGAGACCAGTTCAAGATGAATTGCCTTGATTGCACAGCATACAAACACACAAACGTAAGCCTTCGTGGTTTTTCCACCTCTCGTCTTGTTCAGAGTAATAGTAAACGGCCCTGCATAATCAATGCTTACGACTGAGAATGGTTTAAGTTCAGACACGCGAAGTTGAGGTAAATCTGCCATCCTTGGAGCAGTCGATTTTGGATGCGTTTTAAAGCATCGAATACATTTTGAAAGACATCTAGTAATTGCCGCTCGTGGCGAAATTATCCAATATTGCTGTAAAAGTAAGCAGTGTAGCGTTTTGTAACCTGGATGTAGATTGGTTATGTGCGTATACTCGATAATGATTTCTGTCAATCTATGATTACTTGGTAGTAACAGCGGATGTTTTGACTCGAGCGGTAACTGCGAGTGCCTGAGTCGTCCACCCACCCTGAGACATCCCTCTTCATCGATAAACGTTGCTAGTTTTCGAAAGAATTTTGGTAAGAGTTTTGAATTTGCACATGTAAATACATGTGTAAACGATGTATGTTGTACGTGTTTTATGATTTTAGTTAAAGATGTCTGCACCTCTATATGCGTCAAATTTCCAGATGTTCTAGGTTCAGAATGTTTACAATTTTTTAAAAATCTTAAGATAAATGCAAATACACGTAGTATCCTTTTAAATGAAGAATAACGTAGCAAAAGTTCGTCGATGACGTGGCGCTCGTGCGACATAGTTAAAGCGGTACATCTGGCTTCTTCTACGACAGTAAATTCCAACGCTGAGGGTTGTTTAGGCCATAAGTAGTATGCGTCAGATAGCCAGTCAGGACCATTCCACCAGAGTGCGTGAGTAACAAGTTGCTTAGGAGTTAATCCACGAGATCCGCAATCTGCGGGATTTTCAGCAGATGGAATGTAGTGCCATTGAGTATTAGGAAGTTTATCTTGAATATACGACACTCTGTTGGCAATGAAAGTTTTCCAGCGATGAGGCGAAGAGCATATCCAGGACAAAGCCGTCTGACTGTCAGACCAAGCATGTATTTCATGAATAGTTATAAACGGTGCCAAAGTCTGTTTTATTGATGACACAACATCTGCCAGAAGTACAGCGGCACATAATTCGAGCCTAGGAAGTGAGATTGTTTTCAGCGGAGCAATTCGTGACTTGCTACAAATCATAGAAACAGATACCTTTTGGCGAATAGTGACTATTCTGAAATACGCTACGGCGCAGTAACCGACTTGAGATGCATCGGCAAAAGCGTGTAATTCAGTTCTAGCCACGTCGTTACTAATAAAACGGCGAGGTATAACAATTTCTGAAAGTTGAAGAAGTTCGTGTTTGAATTGACTCCAATTTTGTTCGATATGGTCTGGTGGAGAATCGTCCCAGTCTAAATTAAAAGACCACAGTTTCTGCATAATTTGTTTTACGTATAAAGTGCAAGGAGATAGAAAACCGAGAGGATCATAGATTCTAGCAATTTCCGAAAGAATACTGCGTTTCGTACACACCAAATCACGAGGATGGCAAGTGTAGCACAATTCGTCGGTTTTCGGATTCCATTGGAGACCAAGTACTTTGATAAAAGATGGCTCTTCTTTATCAAAATCTATAATATGTGGCAGTTCGTCGTTGTAGGCTGTGTTTAATAACTCTTGATTGTTGCTGGCCCATTTGCGTAGGTCAAATTTTCCACAGGACATCAAATTAATAAGTTCTTGTTGCAGAGCTTTGGTCGTAGTAACGTCGTTTCCCCCGTATATAATGTCGTCAACATAAATGTGGTGATTAACAGCGTACGCTGCGTTAGGATACTTTTCTCCGTAGCGTGCAACAAGTTCTTGTACAGTGCGGTTAGCCAAATATGGCGAGCTTGACACACCATACGTAACGGTATTTAAGCGATATTCTTGTATTGGAGCATCTTGCGAAAAACGCCAAATAATTCTTTGGTAATCTCGATGTTGAGTTTCTAAGGAAATTTGGCGAAACATCTGTTTAATGTCACAAACGAAAGCATATTTGAAATAACGAAACGCTAGAAGGATTGAAAATATATCCTTGTGTAATTTTGCACCAGTATGCAAAGTGTCGTTAAGCGAAAGTCCAGTAGACGTCTTTGCTGACGCATCAAAAACCACTCTAATTTTTGTCGTAATACTATCAAGTTTTTGCACGCAGTGATGCGGAATGTAATACGCAGTAGTAGATTTAGCGTCTGCTTGCGGAATAATGGTCATGTGGCCGGTGTTTAAATAATCAAGCATAAACTCTGAATACAATTTATGTAACGATAAATTGCGTAAAAGTCTAGACTCCAATAGAAGAAATCTGCGAATAGCTTGGTTGTATGAGTTACCTAGTTGTGGTTCTCCGTTCTTAAACGGAAGAGAAACAACAAATCTTCCATCCTCTTCTTGCCTAACAGTATTTTTGAAAATTTGTTCACATTGGTCGTCTTCAGGTGATATAGGTGGGTTTTTCAAAATAACGTGATCAATTTCCCAGAATTTTTGTAAACACCGATCAAGAGACGGTTCTATAGAGATATGACAATTCAACAATGGTGTGTCTAAGAGAGGTGCACGAGAAACCGTTGATTTTCCTTGTAGAACCCAACCAAAAACGCTCTCCATAGCAACAGGTTGTTCTTCTGTTCCTGTTATGCGATTGGACTTGAGAATGTAGGGTGTAAGTTCGGCACCTATCAGCATGTCAACAACGGAAGGTATGTGACAGTTGTCGTCAGCTAATTTCAAATTCTTAACATGATGCCAGTCGTCGATGTTAAGTTTCATTTGAGGTTGTTGGGGACATATTTGTGTTACAATGAAAGTCTCAAAGTCGAATACTGGATTTAATTGATTGCGTGGGCGCATGTGACATTGTGTTATACCATTGATGCATTGCGAAGTCATATTATTTAAGCCTTGTATGGAAATAGACCTGTGTCGACGAGAAAGACCTAACTTTCGAAGACAAGTTTCCGTGATAAAATTGGCCATGCTTCCAGAATCGATTAGAATACGGACAGTTTGATAGTTGCCACGTATATCTTTGATATCAACGACAGCGGTTGATAATAAAACGGTAGAGGGTTTGCGGACGATAGAATTCGTCATAACACTAAGCGTTGTAAAATCTACATTCGTTACAGGCGCAACAGAAATCGACTGTTGTACTTGCTGCGATGGTTCACTGCTGTGAAGAAGTGTATGGTGCGATTGATGGCATATACGACATCTTGAATGGGATTTACAATATTGCGTTGCATGTAAAGAACTAAGGCAGTTTTTACATAAATTATTGCGGTTACTTAACTGGATCCTTTCATTTACAGGAAACGTCAAAAATTGTGGACAATGGTAAAGAAAGTGCGTTGCGGAACATGCTGTGCATTTGTGTGAACTATTTTGTTTTGGGGTACTAGTTGTACCAACAAATGAAGAAAAATTAGAGCGTTTATTAATTTTTGAACTGTGTGTGGGCGTATAAGTAACAGGTTGTTTCGTTGCTTTAAAACTTGGTGACAAAAGTTGAGCAGAAATTAAGGCCTTAGCTTGAGTTTCTAAATACTTGATTAATTGACGATAAGAAGGTAGTTCGATATCTTTATGTTCTACTTCAAAGTCTGTACGCGTTTTGTCATCCAATTTTTTCAAAAGCATGTTAAAAAGTAAAAAATCCCAAGCGTCAACTGAAAGTTGTAGGCCTCTTAAAGCTTCTAGATTCTCGTTAAATGTATCTACCAGCGTGCGTAATCCAGTAGGTGAGGATTTCGGTAGTGAAGGCGCATTTACTAATTGTTCATAATAGAACGTTGCTAAATGACGTTTGTTTTGATAGCGTTTTATAAGCGTATCATAAGCAATGTTATAATTACTGTCTTGAAGCGGTATACGTCTAATTAAAGTTAAAGGTTCTCCACGTAAACAGAGTGATAGGTGTTGAAACTTTTCACAATTAGATAAATTAGAATTGTTATGCACAAGTGCATTAAATAAATCAATAAAGGTAGGCCATTCTTTAAGTTCGCCACTAAAATTAGGCAAAGTGATTTTCGGAAGTCTTGAACTACTGTTTACGTGCGATGTGTTTAATGGTGTAATTGAAGAACTACTTTCTTGCGCTGGTCTGTATTTGCTTTGATATGCTTTTATTAAGTAATACGTTTTATCAGCTGCTTCCCGTACAGCATCGTGTTTTTCGAAGTCCGTATCTTCAATTAACCCAATGATAGAATTATGTATTGATTGAAATTCTTCATAAACTTGATCAATTTGTGAAATTCTTGCAATAAATACCGATGTTTGTGTTAAATCAGTCTCCGCATCTTGACCACAGGATAAGGTATCCTTGAGACGCGTTAATGCGGTATTTCGCAGCATAACAAGTTTATTTAACTTTGCAGACATATTGTATATATACGTTAATACAATTGTTAAATGAAATGCGGAAATAAATTAATACGTCTATTTCAATAATAAATGCAAGTGATAAATAGTATTTACGAATATAGCGTTGCGCGTTGGATAAGCGTGCAAGCCGTGTAAATGCGATTAATGCGAGATAGTTGGCGCGTAAAAACTATTAGTCAAATACAAGATTACACAAATCCGGCTCGCGTAGGACCAAAATGTCGCGGTGGACAAATGCGTTTTTTCTGATATTGTGCCTTGTACTTAAATTAAGTTTTACTCACTTTTTTGGTGATTGAGCCAACAATAAATTGTTCTTAGCGCACACACACTTTATTTAGCGTCTATACACGACCGCACACTTTTCACTTCTATCCTCGCGTACGTATTCGTTTGTCCTTATCACTAATATATTAACAACTTGTGAGCGGAACGAACAATAGTTTTTTTATTTTTTTTGTCTAGGATTGTGGACCAACCAAGTACTTGGGTGGGGTAGCTCCTATGATTTAAATTTATTTTGTTAATTTATATAATTTAGGCGCAGATAGGAGTGCTTTGAGGATCCAATCCTGATCGTGGTGACCGATATTTTTTATTAAATTAGGATAATCGAAACCTTAATCCTTCGTTGCAGTTGAAATTAAACAAAAATAATAGTTTCATAGTATTAAGTAATCTTTTGGGTTATTACAAATTACTTTCTTTATTTTATTTTACATTTTTTAAATTTTGTACTATAGGAATAAACATATTTGTCGGTGGGTACGTCTCCTCATTTGTTTCTTCCCTTTACGCCACTTGGCACTTGAACGCATTAGCGCAGGTCCTGCTGCGTCAAGGTGTGTGTGAGTCATAGGGTATAGACTTGCTGGCGCCCAAAGAGAAAAATAATTTTTGTTACCCGCACCCTACTCCACTCGAGTCGGCCGGAGCCACACATACGTCCACTAGGAGAGGGATATCGTTTTCGGTGGTACAAAGCGTTTCACATTCTCTTATGTAGTTTGTTTTAATGTGTGTTTTAAATAAATATTTTTGTGAGCTGGCTGGTGCATTCATTTATTTGTTATGCTTTTGTTTTATGTTAAAGTAAATTATGTTACGTAGGTAACTATGAAGTATCTTACTTATAAGCATGTTACATATTTTGGCGACCACAACGTGTAGGCTAGAGAAAATTCTAACGTTACTGAAATTTTGATTTGATATTTTTGTGTTTTATGTATTATGATTTGTTTATATTTTTGTGTATTATAACTATGTTAATGTGTTATGTAAGGTTTATCACTTGTTCGATGAAGGTAAAATACGATTCAACTCAAGTTTACGATACGATTCGAATTAATACGTTTGATATGATTGATCTTGACTTTGTTTCTGATTTTGTTTTCTACATTGTTGTACGATTGGGTTTGTGATTTTGAATTGTTTTCTGTGTATGAATTCAACATTTTGTTTTGATATTTTGAATTTTTGAAAATGGAACCAAACCATTTGAAGAGTAATGAAATTGTTTTCGAACTTTTGTGTCGTGGTTTACAACCACAGGATAATCAAATGTTACGTAGAGCTCAATTGCGTGGACAATTACGTAAGGAACGTAATGGACCTTCTGTTTCGTTTATTCAACCTTATGATGATTACGAAAAGAATGTTTCTCAAATAGAAGAATCTTTAACTGATTTTTGGGATTTACTGAATTCTGAAAATGTTACTTCTTTGGTTTGTACTCGTGTTAATACTCGTCTTTTGCATTTAGAAAATAGAATTAATCTATTGAAACCTTCTGGTAAAGAACAAATTTCGAAGAAAAATGATTTTAATACGCAGTTGTTAACTTTGCAAGGTCTTCTTATTGAACATTCTGAATCACAAATTGAAAATGATTTAAGTAAACTTAATATGTCCGCTATGCCTTCGAACAATTCTTATGTACAACAATCTACAGTTAGGTCAGTACCAGTTTATAAATGGGGTATAAAATTTTCTGGAAATAAAGGAAAAGAGAGTGTTATGTCATTTTTAGAAAAAATTGAAGATTATTGTGAATCTCGACATGTTTCTGAACAAGAATTATTCATTTCTGCTAACGATTTATTTTCTGATAATGGTTTGTTATGGTACCGTAGTATTAAACATAAAGTTAGCAATTGGTCTGATTTAGTCAAGTGTTTGAAAAGAGATTTCCTTCCGTCTAATTACGAGTATGATTTATTGAATGAAATTCGAAATAGAAGACAAGGTCCGCATGAAGATGTTTTCTTTTACATTATGTCAGTTGAAGCTTTGTATCGTCGTTTAGAAACTCAACCTTCTGAATCCGAAATTATTGATCAAATTTTAAGAAATTTGAACCCTTATTTTTCCGAACGTGTTAGTTTACATGATGTCGACACTTTGGATCGTTTGAAAGAATTATGTCGTAAAGTTCAAGATGTCAAGTCACGTATTGATAAATACCATCCGCCTCCACAGAAACGTTCAGTTTTGTTAGAACCAGATTTAGCTTATGTTGGTTTACGTAATTCGTTTGATATTGTGTCATCTGTGAATAATTCTGATTTGAATGTTAAGAAATGCTTTAACTGTGGTCAACAAGGTCATATGCATAGACAATGTCCAGAAACTGCATCAATATTTTGTTTTGGATGTGGTAAGAAGGGTTATTATCGAACTACGTGTCCTACTTGCAACCCAAAAAACGAGTTGAGTGGTATCGTTCCAACTCAAAGTCGATCCGTTTACGTCAATACCAAATCCGGGGCGATACCAAAAAGTTCAACCAATCAAACTTTTTCTCCAAAAAGCAAACACAACCAGCCAAAAAAAAAAAGAATTTCCGTCAGTAAATAAAATTCGTACGTCTACTGAAGAATGGAATGTTTGGTTAAATAAAGTTAAGAATTTCCCTGATGAGTACCCTTATTTTAAAGTTGAAGGTGATCATTTGTACAAATTCATACCGTCTGTATATCCTTTAGAGTCTAATATACCTGATTGGAAATTAGTAGTTCCTACTGTGAATAGAGAACAAATTTTGCAACGTTGTCATGATGATTCGACAGCAGCACATTTTGGTGTGAACAAAACTTTGTTACGAATTTCTGAATTTTATTATTGGCCTAAAATGCGTCATACTATTAGCAAATACGTTAGGAAATGTAAAATTTGTGCTAGTCAAAAGAGTACAAATGTTAGTCGTCCAGGTTTGATGGGTAAGGAAAAAATAATTAGTTTCCCTTTCCAACTAGTTAGCATGGATCTTCTAGGACCATTGCCTAGATCTAAAAAAGGCAATCAGTATCTTTTTGTTGTTACAGATTGGTTCACTGAGTATGTTTTAGTTCAACCTTTACGTACGGCTACTACGAAGCCTATGATTAAGTTTTTGAAAGAACAAGTCTTTTCGATATTTGGTGTTCCTCAAATTGTTATGTTCGATAATGGTTCGCAGCAATTCGTTTCGAAAGAATTTCGTACATTTTTGGATTCCCAAAAAGTTCAAAAAGTTTGGATGAATGCGAGATATCATCCACAAGTAAACCCTACGGAAAGAGTAAATCGTGTACTCGTTACTGCTATTTCGTCTTATATAAAAGATTCTCATCGTGAATGGGATAAGTATATATTTGACATTGCTCAAGCTATTCGTCTGGCATGTCATGATGCTACTGGAGTCTCTCCCGCATTTTTAGTTTTCGGACGTCATGTTCTTCCCACTGGTGATTTTTACGCTCCTGTGAACCCCAATGAACCCTTAGAAATCGCTAAAAAGTTGTTTTGGTCCCGTGAATTAGCCCAATTACCTGAATTGTATGATGATGTGAAAGTTCGTCTTCATAAAGCATATGAAAATAATGCTAAATATTATAATCTACGTAAACGTCCGATAAACTTTTCTGTTGGTGATATTGTATGGAAGCGTAACTTTGTGTTGTCCGACGCTTCTCGCAGTTTTTCTAAAAAACTCGCCCCTAAATACATTCCATGTAGAGTTATTAAGATTCTCTCTCAGTTGGTTTACCAATTGGAAGATATGAACGGTAACAACCTTGGAAACTTCCACGTTAAGGATTTAAAGGAAAATTATTGTGATTTTTCTGAACAATAAATATTTTGTATAGTTATTAGTCCACTGTAAATAAGTTCTTTTTATATTTAGTAAGTTGATTTAACGATTGTTTGTGTTTGCCTATTTGTATTTTTAGGTAGTTGTTTTAGTTGTGGGTGTATAACATTATGAGTGGATCCCGTGAAGCTCAGAAGTTCCCTCTCCTTAA
The DNA here is from genome assembly GCA_035610365.1 of Aquatica leii. Taxonomy (NCBI): domain Eukaryota; kingdom Metazoa; phylum Arthropoda; class Insecta; order Coleoptera; family Lampyridae; genus Aquatica; species Aquatica leii. The sequence continues at coordinate 102,825,909 of CM069436.1, read as the reverse complement.
ATTGCCTATTATCAAATGTGTCAGACTATAGTGATCTTAAGTTAATGTTATTTTTATTTGTACAGTTCTGCTCTAGTGTTAGAAGAAAAACGTGTGTTGAAGGTTATTTGTTTATCTGAATTATTTTGTTATTCGCTACGTTTCGAAAGTTTCTTTACGATAAATATTTTTGAAAGTTGGTATTCGATCATCTGTTATGTTTTTCTTTTGTTATGGTATCTTTAGGACTCACTTAGTATGTTTTTACTTTGAAAGGAGGCCTCCATAAATTGATGTTTGAGAATGTTTGTTGTGTGTATGATTCGAGAGTTTTTGTTCCGATTGTTTCGTATGATTCTGATACTTGTGAAGTTAGTCTTATTGATACATCCATTTTTGATTTCAAATTCTTATCCGACAACTAATGGTTTTTTTCTGTTGTTTTTTTTATTTTTGACTGAGTAGCGAGTGTAACGTGCACATTTTTTTGATTGAATACGTCTGTTTTTAATTAACATTTTTGTATTCACTGTTTATGTAAATTCTTTTGTGCAATGCATTTGACGCACTGACATGCGTTTTGAGCCTTCTTCTTAAGTACGAAGACATCTTACGTTTCGCAATGAGGTGAAACAGACATTTTTTTGCGTGCTGCAAAAAGTGGAATTACCACTTATTTGATTTGTGTTTGTGAATTTTTGCCCTAATGGTGAAAATTATTTAAGCCGGCGTTCGTTGTAGCGTCTGCGTTTGTTTGTAGCTCTTGCATTTTGTTGTATTTACGAAAAATAGAATAAAAACCCGTTAATTCGAAGGAGTAAGTCATTTTTGTTTTGATTCGAATTGTGTAATTCATCGCAATTTACGTTTTAGTTTTTCTTTGTTCCGGATTTTTGGTTTTGTTCTTATACGATGTTTTTAAGTATGAAAGTCTTATGAGTACGATTTCGATCTTTACACGTCTGCGATTATGGAAACTACGATCTACGGTTATCAATTTTATCGATTGAAAGGCAAGATATCAATCAAATCTTCGTGAAAGAGAAAATATACGATTTACGGAAATTGCATCATATTGCATCATTTCAATGAGTCATAATGACCACACCCGAATAAGAAGCTGCGCGATTCGTAAGTGATAAAAACCTTCAAGGACACGTATGTAGATAATCTGTAATTATTAGTTTTAAGTTAAATTTTTGGTTTCAATATTTAACCCATTGTAGATAAAAAATATTGTGGCGTCCAACTTATAAAATTTTTGTATTTATCAAATTGAAAATTATTAATCTTAAGTAACGTAAGAATTCCCACGACTCTAATTAAATAAATCTGAAAATTTCTCATTCTCTTATGTAGTTTGTTTTAATGTGTGTTTTAAATAAATATTTTTGTGAGCTGGCTGGTGCATTCAATTATTTGTTATGCTTTTGTTTTATGTTAAAGTAAATTATGTTACGTAGGTAACTATGAAGTATGTTACTTATAAGCATGTTACAATTGTTGTAAATCGTTTACAAAACTTTCTACTTCTTTAATATTATTCTCTAACATGAATAATTTTTCAAGTATTACTAAGTATTGGTTAAAAAATAAGATTTCACTATTGATATAATTTAGGCGTTTTCAATTAATTCTATATTATTATTAGTATTATTAATTAAGGTTTCGACCTGATTCAACATGTTTTGCAACAGGGTTGTTTTATAATTAATATTATTTATAACGTTATTTTGATTTTCTTTTAATATGTTTAATGCTCTGTAAATTTCCTGTCTTTCGTCGTCGTCCATTACTCCGAATAGCCAGTTAGCTGTTTTACCAATAAAATTGAAAGGGGATCTTTTGTTTCTACTAGAAGTTATAAAGTTAGTGACTTTTGTAAAAATATTTTGGATTTGTTTGTCTGCTTGTTTGAGTAACTTTATGACATTAGCTTCGTGTTCTGAAATGTTGGTTTTATGTTGCTTACCATGGTGAATTTCTCTAAATTTATTTGAAATGAGTTCGTGTTGTTTAGTTAATTTCATAATTAATGAACTTAAGTCTTTATGAGATAACGTAAAAACTAATTTATGGTTAAATAAATGATTATAAGCTTTTCCTAATTCTAACGGTAATAAATAGTTATTAACTTCTTTACTTTGGATTTCTTCGTTTGCTAGTGCTAGGGCCAGGATCATAAGGATTATCGTCTTCGTCCTGCAACAACATATATTTTTTAGACTTTTTTACTAAATCTCTTTTACGTTTTGTGGTCGTATTTTTTTATTTTTGAATGTGATTGTCTTGTCGGTTACATCTTGTAGCTTTATTTTGATTGCATAGGGTGTTAATTTATTTCTTTGAGCGTTTCTTCTAACAAATACAACTTGTCCTGGATCGTTAGTTTCTATCGAATGTTTTGGTTGTTTTTCTTGTACTTTCTCTTTGGATTTTATTATATTTTCTTTTACGTGCTGGTTAATAAGATTCATGGTTTTGTTTCTGTCGTTGATGTAATCTTCAGTGATTTTATTCGTAGTTTTGTCAAAAGGTAAAATATTTCTTTCGTTTCCGTTAATAATTTGGAAAGGTGTAAATTTTGTTGTTGTATGGATGCTTCAACTGGGTTTTAAATGATAGGTTTTTTTTTCCATGTTTGATACTCTCAGTGATTCAATTAATGTAGAGTTAAATCTTTCTGCAATTCCGTTTGATTTTGAGTTTTTCGTGCAAGTTTTATGATGTTTGATTTTATGGGTATTCAGAAATTCGGATATTAAATTATTACAGAAGGAAGAGTAGTTATCTGTAATTAATTTGGAAAATATGCAATGGTGTGACATAAATAATGTTAAGTGTTCTAAAATTGTTTTTGAGTTTCTATCGGGAAGTAAGTAAGCCTGTGCATATTTTGAGAATGCGTCAATTATGGTTAAAATTATTTTTCGGTTAATAAATAGCAAATCTGAATGTACTGTTTGAAAGGGTTTATCGGGGGTTGGTGTTAGTGCCACGTATAATTTTTGTGGATTACGGTCTATTTTAGATAGGTTACATATTTTGCAATTATTAATGTATTTTGTTACTTCTATTTCCATATTTGGCCAATAATATTATTGTTTGAGCGAATTGTAAGTTTCATTTATTCTTCTATGCTTTGTTTTGCAGTGTGGTAATAGTGTATGAATTTTGTTTGTTCGGTTGGTTCTTCTATATCTTCTAAAAGTTTATTAGTGATATTTAGTTTGACATTGTCGTTAAAATTTTCTCTGATTATTCTAAGAATGTCTCTTTCCATGTTATGTTTTTTGAAATAAATACTAGTGTTTGTAATTGGTTGTATTATTTCCTTTAAGGTATTTAAAATTTGAGTGTCACTATATCCGAAAGGTAAATTACAATAAATTATTTTCTTTGTCATATTTTCTATTATCGCGTCTGAAGTATTCTGATGGGTGTCAAATATTATTTGGTTTTTTGATATATTTAACGATGATTCGTTGTAAGGGATGTTAATTTCTATTTCTCCTGTTGATGTGTGAACTGTATCGTTGTCGTCTTGGTGTGGTATGTTTTAAAGAATTTCGTCTAGTTCTGCTATATCTGCATCTGTGGGTCCATCTGCGTTTGCAATTAACGTATCGAAGTCTATTTCGTTTGTGTAAATCTCTTTTGGTGGTCTTGATAATGCGTCTGCAACATAATTTTTTTTCCTTTTTTGTATTTTACATCGTAGTTATATTCCATCAATTTAAGTTTCGATCTTGTTAGTTTTGAATTAGCGTCTTTTAATGAAAATAGCCATGTGAGAGGTTTGTGATCCGTTTCAATGAGAAAATGGTTTCCATATAAGTAGGGTCTAAAATGTTTGGTTGCCCATACTATTGCCAAAAGTTCTTTTTCTGTTGTACTGTAATTTTTTTCTGCGTCGTTAAGCGTTCTTGATCCATATGCGATAGGGTGATTTTCTTGAGTTAGTACGGCTCCGATTGTTTCGTTAGAGGCATCTGTCGTTAAAGTAAATTGTTTATTCATGTCCGGGTATTTTAGAATTGGGTCGTTTACTAAAAGCGTTTTACACTTATTTATTGTTTCTATAATTCATCGTCAATGTTAATATCTGTATTTTTCTTTAGTCTTTTTGTCAAAGGACGTGTGATTTTGGCAAAGTCCTTGATAAATTTACGGTAATGCCCAATTAGTCCTAAAAATCCTTTGATTTCTTTTTGATTTCGTGGTATTGGAAAGTTTTTGATTGCTTCGATTTTTAATGGGTTAGGTTTAATTCCATCTTTGCTGATTACATGTCCTAAAAATTCTGTTTCGCGTTTACAAAATTCACATTTGTCTAGTTGTAGTTTAAGACTATGTAGTTGTAATTTCTGAAATACTTTTTCTAACGATTTCCGGTGTTCTTCTAAATTTGGTGAAAAAATGATAATGTCGTCTAAATAAACAAGGCACTGTGTGTTTATTAATTCACTAAATACATTATTCATCATTCTTTGAAAAGTCGCTGGTACGTTTTTTAGTCCAAAGGGCATGCGATTAAATTCAAAATGTCCGAACTCGGTGTTGAATGCAGTTTTCTGTTTTGATACGTTTTCCATTTCAATTTGGTGATATCCTGAAGTTAAGTCTAATACACTGAAACACTGAGCTCTTCCTAATTTATCTAAAATATCCTCAATATTTGGTAACTGGTATCTATCGTCTATTGTTTTGGCATTTCATTGTCTGTAGTCTATTACCATTCTAGTTTTCTTTATTCCTGATGCGTCTGTCTTCTTGTTAACTAAATGTACTGGAAATCCCCAGGGTGAAATACTTGGTCGGATTATTCCTTGGTCTAACATTTCTTCTACGTGATTTTTTTTTTATTTGTAAAAGGTGTTCTATAATATCTTAAAAATATGGGTTCCTCGTTTTTTGTGTTTATTTTGTGTTTTACTAGGGGTGTTGCCGTTAATTTTTCTTTTGGTGTTTTAAAAATGTCGATGTATTTTCTACAAACTTTAATTATCATTCGTCGTTCTTCAGAATTCATGTGGTCCATTCTGATTAAATTGTTTAGGTTTTTTAATTGTGTTTCTTGCGAGAAGCAAAATGGTTGTACGTCATTTGGGTCAATTGTTTCTTCATTTAAGTCACTAAGATGTATTTCTGTATCGGAGTTTGTTGAATTTTCTATTACTAAATTTACGTTTCCATTGTATACGTTGTATATTCCTTTACTTATTTTTACTTCGTCAATTTCGTTTTCGGGTATAAAAATGTCTTGATTAGGTTTAGCGTATGATAATGTCAGAAATTGTTTAGTTCTGAGTGGAATGTTAATTTTTACCGGTTTGTCGTAATATAATGTAAAATTGTTATTATCTACTCGCGTAAGTTGATTATTTTGTAGATCAATATTAAATTTTAATTTCTTTAAATCACGGATACCTATTAATGCGTCGCAAAATTCGTGAAAATTTAAGACAATGAATTTAAAATTTCCTGAAGCTTTAAATTCACGGCACGGTTGCCAAAGTTTTCATTGTAGTAATTCCATTCGCGGTATTTATTTTTATATTTACTGGTTTAGTAGAATTTGGATAATATTTTGAAATTATTCTAGGGTCAATAATACTAATTTCACTACCTGTATCGATCAAAATTTTTTAAGGTGGGTTATTTAATTTAATGTAGGGTAAGTGTTGTGTCAGCTTGATTCGGTTGTTAAGGAAATTTCTAAAAAATTTACCTCTGGTTCAGTTTCGTCATATTCGTTAATCATTTCGTCATTTGTAATTGGTTCGGGGTTAATTTGGTCAAATTGTTCTAAATTGACAGGGGCGTAATACTGATTAGTTTCTTCGTTAAAAATCACGGATTCGGGATTAATTTTGTGAAATTAATTTTTTATACTCGAAATTCCTGACATTGGAGTGGGTTTTGGTAAGTTAACGTTTTGGTTAGGTTTAAACACATTTGAATGTGGTTTATGAAATTGTTTAAATTGAAATTGGTTTTGTTGGAATTGGGGTCGATAAGTTTGATTTGAAAATCTGTGATTGGAAGCATTTGTTCAAAATGGATTAATTTGTGGTTGGGACGGTTGATTTAAGTTTTTATACTTAAAAATATTTTTTGGAAGTGGATTCGTTTGTGGTTGTCTTGAAAATATTTTACTGTGTGTATTTAATGAATTTACGTGTGATTGGTTTGATCTTTGTACAAAATTTAATTCATCTTGAGCATATGTTATACCTTCTTCTAAAGTATTGGGTTTTCTTGAACGAATTTGCATTGCTATTTGGTACGGGATTGTAACTAAAAATCTATCTAAAGCGTTAGCAATAAGAATTTCTTGCTTAATCGATTTATTCGTTAATTCTGATAAATTTAATTTTGCTATTAATTTGCCTAAAGAGGTTCTTATCCTATGTCCGTATTCAACTAAATTTTCCGATTTATTAATTTTAATATTATTAAACTCAACTGTTAATTGTTCTAAATCTCTAGCATCCGAAAAGTGTTCGATTATCGCGTTTTTAATTTGGGGCCAATCAGATAAATCGTCGCGTGGTGACAAAATTTCTAAAGCTCTACCTCTAAATTTAGAAAATATTGCGGCTCTAATTACGGTGGGTACTTCGGGTATATTTTGGTAACGTGTGTATATATTTTCACATGTTAAACAAAAAACATTTATTTGAGTATCTTTACCATCAAATAACGGTATCGTATCTAATTCTATTTTGAATAATTGATAATTGACAGGTGGGTTTGCCATGTCCTCCGCTTCTAATGTTAACGAGTCTAATGATTCAACTAGATCGTCCGTTTTGGTGTTTTTGTTATTATTTAAATTTGCAAGAGCAATTTCCAATTAATGGAGGATATAACAAAATATTTTGAGCAAGTACTTTATTTCTTAAAATAACAATGTGAGAACTAGCTTTCCTACCTTTTTATGTGTGCGTTGTCTGTTGACGTATCCTTCGAAATTAAACAGTTAATGTCAAAATGACAATATAAATTAAACGAGAAAGGTATATAAAATAATAATATTATTAACTAGAAACTTAAATAAATCTAAAAATAATTTAAATAAAAACAAAAATATTATTTAAGAAAAAAAATCATTTTCAAAATTAACAATTTCATTTAAACATGCATCTTTTTCTTGGATAATACTTTTGTTTTTATTTAAATTATTTTTATATTTATTTAATTTTCTAGTTAATAATATTATTTTATATACCTTTCTCGTTTAATTTATATTGTCATTTGGTTTAATTTATATTGTCATTTTGACATGAACTGTTTAATTTTAATTTATTAATTTATTTATTAATTGTAAGTATATTAAGAATTTTAAGGTCGAGATTTTACTTTAGTTGATAATTTTAGAGGCCTGATGATGACCGTTAGGTCAAAACATGTACCGCCAATAATTAATAAATAAAAAATAGTTATATAGAAAAGGCATTACATTACAATTATAATTGAAAATCCCATTTTGAGTTAGACTTTATAATGGATAATACAATCTTCAATACTGCTTGCCGTGCAAATATTTTGCATTCTTATCTACAATCAAACCTTAAAATGAAAAGAACTTTATTAAACATCTGGTTTAATAGCACCTGTTTAAGAAATCAAGTATTTCCAAACTATATAAAACTTACGACTAAAAATCAATCAGTTCAAGCAATCAACGGTATAATTAAAGGTAAACAAGCTTGGCTACATAATGAAATTAAACATTGGTATCAAGTTAGAAATAATTTAAATCTAATACTATATAAACAACATTCCACTCTTTTTTAATATTTCCATAATTTAGAAATTGATTTAATTATTAATTTTGTTAAAGATGAAGTTTTTGAATTTGGTACTCACCTTTTTACTAAACTCAATTCAAAAATTAAAAAAATTAATACAAAATAAAGTATCTTTTAATTCACATTTACAAACACAACCTGTATTTAGTCAGATTCCAGACTTCACTTTTTGAAATAGATTAATTAATTTAAGTACTTCAAAATTTGAAAAAGATAAGATAGAGTTTCTTAAACTTGGTCTCAAACACAATAATAATAATTTTAATACTAAGCTTTTAGATGAATTCAAAATTGATTTAAAATGCATTTTACATAAAACTTCAAACTTTATTGATTCTAGTTATGTTAGAGCTATTTGTAACCAAAAGTTAAAAAATATTATCTTTTCTCACGGAAAATTTAACAATAAAATATTAAATGCTGTTAAAATAAAGCAAACGAGAGATAATCTGAAATTTACTAAAGCTGATAAAGGTAATTCTTTAGTTATAATCAACAAAACTGATTACATTGACAAAGTTAATAACTTTCTTGACTCTGATGATTTTCAAAATACTAGTATAAATTTTCTTTTATTCTCCAACAAAGTTAAAGATTTCATTAACATGAACAAAAATATTTTGTCTGAATTTTTATATACCCTTTTTTACCTCTTCTATATGGCCTTCCAAAAATTCATAAACTAAACAATCCTATTAGACTTTTTGTTTCTTTTTATAACACTCCTGTTTCTAAAATTTCATTTTGGTTAAATGAAACTTTACGTTCTTACTTTAACTTTCAATTTCCTTTTTCTATTCCTAATTCACAATCACTAGCTGACGAATTAGTAGATTTAACTTTAGATACAAATTGTTTTCATCTTTTGATATTGTATAATCTTTTTCCAAGCATTTTTTTTATAGAATGCTAAAATATTGTTAATGAACTTCCATTTGAACCTAACCTTCCTGATCATATTTGCGAATTTTTATCTGATTGTCTAAAATTATGTTTACATCAAAATTTTTTCAATTTTAATAATCCAACTTATATTCAAAAAACAGGTCTGTCTATGGGTAACAGTCTTTTACCTATACTGGCTGAAATTTTCCTTACTAACTTAGAAATTAAGAACCTTTTTTTGAATAATTTAATTAAAAAACATTTTATTTACTATAAAAGATATGTTGACGATATTTTGGTTGTATTTAAAGGTAATGATTATGACTTAGACCTTTGTTTTAATATTCTAAATTCATTGGATCTTAACATTAAATTCACTTTTGAAAAAGAATCTCATAACGTTCTTAAATTTCTAGACTTATCTTTAAATAGAGTTAATAATTCTGTCAAAATTGGTATTTATCGTAAAAATACTACTACTGATCATGTCATTCCTTTTTCTTCTTTTCATCCTTTTTTTACACAAAATGTCATCTTTTACATTCTTTTTTAATCGTTTATACAAATTACCTCTTGATAAATTTAATTTTAATAAAGAACTTGACATTATTTATAATTTAGCAAATAATAATAATTATCCTTTAGATATGATCAAAAAACTTCAAAATAAAATATTTTTCTCTTCCTTACATTGGTCGCTCTTCTTTTCAATTTCAAAATTTATTTAAAAAGCATAATATTAATATTTCTTTTTCATCTAAATTTAATTTGCAATCTTTACCTGTCAATAGTAAAGATAAAGTTGATATTCTGAATAAATTTGGTGCTTACAAATTAAATTGTGGTAGCTGTAGCTCTTTTTATATTGGACAAACCGGCCGTAAATTTCGAACAAGAATAGCAGAACATTTTTCTTACATTAAAAACAATAATGTTGGTATTAATTTATATAATAAATCTTCTTTCGCTAATCATATATTAGAATATAACCATTGTTTTGATTATAAAAGTAACTACAGAATTCTTCATATTTGCAATAAAAGTCTAAAATTAAATTTTTTGGAGATAAAAGAAATTGTTAAACAGAAAAACTTATAACCAGATGCATGTTTAAATGAAATTGTTAATTTTAAAAATGATTTTCTTTTAATTTAATATTTTTGCTTGTATTTAAATAATTTTTATATTTATTTAATTTTCTAGTTAATAATATTATTATTTTATATACCTTTCTTGTTTAATTTATATTTTCATTTTGACATAAACGGTTTAATTATAATTTATTAATTTATTTATTAATTGTAAGTATATTTAGAATTTTAAGGTTGAGATTTTACTTTGGTTGATAATTTTAGAGGCGTGATGATGACGATTAGGTTGAAACATGTAGCCACGAATAATTAATAAATAAAAAACAGATATATGGGAAAGTCATTAAATTATTAGAATTTTACTCCTAAGATTAATTTCACAAAATAGTGTTGAATCCTTTTACGTAGGAGAGGGCAACAGAAAACACTATTTCATGTGTTTTTTTACGGCGACGTTTCAAGGACAAAGTGTCCACTTCTTCAGGTCACTATATTTAATAAAAAAAAACAATATAATTAATACAAAAGCAGGTAAATTTAAACAATTATTCAAGCTAATTAATTGTAAAAATTGTTTTGATTTTTTAGAATAACTATAAACTAGGTTGTAAGAAAAAATCAAAAAACCACTTACAAAAAACTTAAAACAAGTGGCGATGAATTTGCCAAACACAGTCAAACGGTAAAAAATAATAAATAACACAGAACATTGATTGTAAATGATTTAAAAAACAAACAATAGTTACAACACACTAACGAACATCAACAAAGACCAAAAAAACTAACTAACCAAAAATGTTGACACTGAAAAATAACGGTTTAGAATTCGAGGTCATGACATTTTATTGATTAGGTTATTATATACAGTACTAATATTATTAGTATCTGTATTAAAAATCGAAATTGTGGCCAGTGTTGATATGATGCAAAGCAAGAGCCGATTCTGCTTTTTTGTTTTTGCATATTATCATATTGATGATAATTAATCCGATTAATGGTTTTTTGTTTTGCTTGCCCTATATAACATTTGTTGCATCCTATGCACTCGATTCTGTATATAACATTATGTTTATCGTATAACTTTGTTTTATCTTTCGTTTTGGAATAAATGGCGTTGTTTTTGCTTATTGTTTATTGGTAATCGTATTCATTCTAATATTTGTAAGAAACTAATTAATTTACATAACTGTCAGCCGCTTCCTTATGTATTTTCTTCTTAATCTTATTTTTCAACACAATATCACATTTATATTTTTTCTATTTCTACATCTTTACTTTTGAATCCCAATTCTGATTAAATAATAATAATAATAATAATATTGATACTTTACATAAGTTTTAATCGAGACTTCTTAACCTTAGTAATGTCACTTTTACTTTTCAAGAACATAATTTGTTGAACTCGGGTCTTAAATATAATCTTCCAATTAATATTACTAAAAAAGCATGTCGAAGCTCTAGCAGTTACATAGTTCAGAAAATATTATTCAATCTTTACATTTGTTTGACAGTGACTAAATTAGGCATGAAATTCATAATAAATTAAAGAAAATCTTAAATAAAGGTAAATTTAATTCCAGCTTCAATTCGATTTATAAAACTTGCATCTGGATAAAATCAAAAATTAAATCTTACAATTTAATTATTTTTAAAGCTGATAAAGGCAATTGTATTGTTATTCTTCCTCGTGCAGATTATGATAATAAAGTTAATGATTTTTTTAATGCTGGTGATTTTAAAATTCTTTATAAAAATCCTATCTCTATTTTTGTGCTTCTTTTATATTTTGTTTTCAGTCTTGTAAAGTAACTCTTAATTCTCTAGAAAATCGTAACATTTATCATTTTAAGCTTATGAATCCTTCTATACCCCTTCTTTATGGTCTTCTAAAAATTCATAAGTTTTCAACCCCAATACGTCCTGTTGTGTCCTTTTGTAATTCTTCTCTATCTAAACTTATTCCTTGGATTAATCACGTAATTAGAACTAATTCTGACTTACTAATCAATATGCTATTTTTAATTCTTCTGATCTTGATTCTAAGATTAAAAATATTCCTTTCCTTCCAGTTATTCATAGAACTCGTTTTCGCTATTTATTTAAAACTTTGGTATATAATAAATCTAGGAGTAATGATATTTACCGTTCTATTCCTTACTTTAGTCATTCTTGTCTTTTCCTTAAAAATACGTTTGAAGAAATCAATGTTTCTATTTCTTTTTTTACGAATAATAATTTAAAATCTTATATTGCTAATAATAAAGATCCTATTTCTGCTTTAGATAAATCTGGTGTTTACAAAATTTCGTGTACTCCTGTAATTCTTCTTATGTCGGTCAAACTGGAAAAAAATCAAATTTAAACGATAAAAGAGTTCTTCTTACAGAACACTTAACACTCAACAAACCCGCAACGGTAAGAGTAAGAAGTAAGAATTTTTGACAAGCGTCAAGTTTTAACGCTAAATGATCAAAACTCTACCCTGAGTATATTCCCCAAAACTAAAAAACTAAAGAAGTAGATACTAGAAACTTACATAAGTATATATCGGAAGTTAAATGTTAATATGCAGAAACAAAAAGAAAAAAATAAAGAACTATGTTAATTGTGACAAAAAGTGGTCAACGAACGGTTTCCAACAAAACATACAAACAGATCCTAAAAATCCAAGAAAAAAACCCAACAAAAATCTCACAAAAGAGGATTTAGATTGCAAGTTGACATAAGTTCGGTTACTTAAAAGACAAAGAAATCAATCAGTAATCTAACGGTTACACAAGAAAGTCACAAAAAAACTAAACACTACCTGAGTGTAACAAATAGTAAATTCCAACCCGCATAAATTCAAACAAATTCTTAAAAAAAGAAAGAAAAAGAGTAATAGTAAATAAGAAAGATAAGAAACTTTACTTGCTAACCGAACATTCATTCTTTTTATTAAGTTCCATCGTTAGATGAGATACATGTCCATCTACAAAAAATATTACCGGACGAAGTATCTCATTTTCTACAACCCATAGATAAAAAATGTTTGCCACATATTCATAGGTCTGTGCAGTCATCCAGCCTGATTCAGACTTTTCCAATGCGCATTTAGATGGCATCCTGCTGGAAATATAAACTGGAATCCGTTCATATGCAAAAGCTACCATAGGAGATAGTATGTCGCCATAAGCATTGGTTGCAATTAAAGTGGTGAGGCATTTCTTCTCGTCATTGTCTATAAAATTGTATGTTGTTTTTTTCTTCTTTCCGTAATATGCATTTCATGCTTTTTGGTGCTAGAAAAAAAGCACTCTCATCTGCATTAAATACCTTACGCAAATCTTTAAGCACATCTGTCAAATTATTATCACTGAAATACTGGTGTATTTCAGTATACCAATTTCTGATTTTATTCTCAGTAAGGTCATTTCTGCTTTTTGTTACATTCTGCGTAAATCTTTCTGTAAATGTAGGATGTCTAGACATAAAACTTAAAAACCATCTTTAAAACTATTTGACCGCTTTAGTTTCTTTAGAAAGATTTCTACAGAATCTAATAATTGTTGCTTTGTGACTGAAAAGCCAACTGCAACCATAGCAAGCAATCATTTCACTAACAATTCTTCTTCTTCAACAGAAAGAATAGTTTCAGGCCCCATCCGGGTATTTATTGGATGTTTTCTTTTACTTTTGTATAGTAAAGTAATCCTTGGGACATTAAACTGTCTACTCGCAGAGGCAGCTGATAATCCTCTACTCACAGCATCAACTGAGTTTTCCATATCTTCAGTTGTATACTTTCTACTAGGTTTTCTAGCAGTTGGCATTCTATCAAAGTAATGTGCCTATAGTTGACAGCATATTACACCAGTAACTGACAGGGTGTCAACAATTGGTCTCAGTATCCCAACAGTAATCAAATTTGGTAGACATCACAAGTAATCAAATTAAAGTATAATTATAAAGAAAACGGACCAATTGTAAAAATGTATGATGTCCCTATGGTTGACAGCACCTGTCAATTACAGAAACGACCCCATAATAATTGTTCCAGTCATTGACATGCGTCAAGTTTAGCTGTATATTGCACAATTCGAATTTTGTTCTAATAATAGTGATTTACTGGTATGTTAGGATATGCATTATCTGTTTCTTAAACTTACAATATTAAAGGGAATAAAATACCTTGCTCAAACCTTCCTATGTGCACTAAACTGAAACTTTACGAGTTACGGGCTTTGTGCAAATTTTTAACTGTCACTTGCAATTATTTAATTTGTTGAAGTTGGTAGTACCCTAAATGCATTTGCGTCATCAGCTGTGATACAGATACATGTCAACCACTGGGTGCCTGTCAGTAACTGGTACACTTACCTTAGTACGTTTCGTCCTCTGCGACTTGAGAAAATTTGTTAATAATGTCTCTAAAGTTTTTTACGCTACATATAAATATAGCGGGTGGTCGTGGTTGTTTTACCTTATTTTCTGTTTCTACTTAATTGTTGATGTTTTTAGTAGATAGGAGGCTGTAACAGTTTTGAACGTTTGTTTGTGATGTGTTTGAGGTGTTGGGTGGAGTGATTTGTTTATTTCTTTTGCGTTTGTTTATGATTTGCCATGAATGTCTTTGTCATAGTCTGGGTTTGCGGTTTCTTGTACGTTTGATGTCTCGGGTTGTTGTGTGGTGTAGTACTGTGAGGTAATTGATGGGTAGTTATGTTGGTAGGTAGTAGGTTGAGTGAACGTGCAGAATTTTTAAATTTAGAATAGAGGTGGCGGATTATTAAATACGTGTGTGCTTGGTGGTTGTCAGTATGACTGGTTTATAATATTAATAAAAACGGAAGAGTATATCAAAACACCCAAAAAAGATTTCATTCCAATTTCATAAACTGCAGCTAGTACACGGCTAGTTGGATTTTGTTCTAATTTTTTTATTTTCCGATTTGTTTAATGAATCAGAAAATAATTTCTGCTGTCATGTTTCTTCAGGTTATAGATTTGTACCTAGTTGCTTTGCTTTTGCACGTAATCCAGATAAAGTAACAACAATCTTATGTTGTCTATTTCTTGCATTTACGGGCGGTTCACTTTACACCTACAAAAAATGGCAAGTTCACTTTAAACAAATGCACTTAAAAAAATGACTGAATCAAGTAAGTACCTACCACTTAAACTTATTCTTTCCAAAGTAAAACTATTTTCGTTCATTCTCTGAACTCTTAGAAAATTATTTGCATTTACCTCAGCATTAGTCGTCGTCCTTTTTTCAAATCCCATCTTTTCGTCATTTTAATCCAATAAAGTTCAAGCCTAATTTATAAACCTGGAGTTGTCAGGATGCATTGTGTCAAGAAAATATTTATTTTTGCTCAATTCCACACTAGAACCGTAAAATTTCCAAAACCTAATTTTGTGATTTAATCGCTAACGTGAAGTCTGACAGACCGCTGACCGTGTTGCACTAAAAACAAAGTTTCTGTTTACTAAGCCGGCTTACACAACTACATCAATCAATCGTACTTGGTACGAGAACCGCTTTCTAGTAAAATGAACTAAAATACTAATAGATTGCCAACAAGAATCATGATCTATTTAAAAAAAAAATTGAATTGAGTTTGAAATCAGTAAAATAATGAACGTTAATAAAAAATATTTACTTCATAAGTAGTTTTTACATTTTAAGTGCCTTAGATCATCCACGCTGTGTAATGTGCAAATGTGTTTGTTATGAAAAATTCGTTGGGGTAAGAATACATTTTCATTTTACAGCGCGATTTGATTTTGCTTTTGTTATCATAGCAATTCAAGAATGGAACTTGAAATTTTAAAGTTATCAATTGTAATAATTTGAAAAAATATATCTGCACCAAGTAAAATATCTATTGGAGTATTAAAATCAGGATCAGAAAGTACAATATTGTTAGGTACGTTTATTTGAGAAACATCAAAGCTAAAATTTGGAAATTGGGCTGTAATGTTTTTTATTACAGAACAGCTAACATTAACGTTATAATCACTATTACACGACAGAATTTCAATGTTGACGGATTTGTGCAGCTTTGTAATATTTTGAGATACGCCAATCGCATCTAAATTACTATTGTAAGTTTTAATACTTATTCTGTTAACTAAACGATTGGTTATAAATGACACTTGCGAACCACTATCTAACAAACAATACGCAATAATAAACTTTCCTAAAAAAGATCTTACTTTTACCTTCGCAACTGGCAATAGAACATTTTTGCAGGTTTCAGGATTCCTGTTAAATAGTTTGTCGGAAGTAGGGGAGGTTCACAGGAAGTATGCTTAAGGGCGCCAGAGCTGATCCAAGATAACACTTCTACCTCGCTCACGACAGACGGTCCAAACTTGTAACTCAATTGGAGGTTTGTAATCCTTATTACTCTGATGGTCGAGTAACCAAAGTTTGTTATTAGATAACGGCGATCAAAAGAGAAAGGTATATTGCCATAAAAGAAAGAATAACCAATATAACAACTTTAATTTAGTAACGTCGATGATTATCACAGATATATCGAATTTTCAATACATGAATGCCAGCTGTATCGGCAACACACAATACATAGGTAAGTTACGTTGAAGCGAACAGCGAAGAATAGTTCGTAGTAAGTATAGTTTGTACACAGTACGCAAAACACACAAAATAATTAATAATACGATCTTACTGATAATAAAACAGTGATAATAATTACTGAATTAATATTAAACTTTCGTACTAATGATTGGTTGTACACAGCATGCGAAACACACAAAATAATTAATGATACTGCCTAAATGGTAATAAAACAATGTTAGTAATTACGGAATTAACATTAGCTAAAATTTCGTGAGCGACCTCTCTGACAGCGAATAAATAAATAAATCAACTTACCCACAATACAGGAACTCCTACTTGGTCGAAGAAAGCGCTTTCCCCGGCAAGTGAGCCTAAAATAACTTTTAAGTAGAAAATCGTCTCAAACCAATCCCTCACGAAATCAAAATCTACAAAAATGGTTACTTATTGTTAAAGAAAGTACATATAGCATAACCCGGTTGTCGAATTGTACTGATACGTACTGGCTCAGGTTACTGGTTGGGTAGCTCAGCTAAGGTAGAGAATTAATTTAAGAGTTAATTAATTTACAAAGTTGACAATTGTATTTATTTTCGGTATACACTGTATGTAGTATAATAAAAATATTGTATATTATTTAACCAGTCCTGTAGTTTCCACGTAGTGGTGGGGCTGCGATCGACTTCCGTTTGTATCTGTAAGTTTGTAATTTTAGTGCTGATAAAATACTAATAAATACAATAAAGAACGTGGGTGAGTTAATCGGATAATTACGGGAAAGGATTACTGTGCAAATTAACTGAATCTATAATATTTATTTCGGATCAGGTGGACAATAATACGGGAAGTTTGTGTGATTGCTTGTTGAGGTTAATGTGAACACGTGCTTTGTGCTGATTGCCAGGTAAGTATTAAACAAAGATAATGAACTACAGGCTTAATTGCAAACGGTATTCCTACAGGTAATTAATTCTGAGTACCAGGGTGATTCGAGAAGTTAATACAATTTAATTCGACCAGGAAAACGTATTGAACATACTACGATTGATACTTGAATTCAGGTGATTGTTGTTTTAATATACTCGTAGATTTAGCTCTTGTGAATCTATACGTTGCAGGTGGGTAAACCAACGAATTATAACAAATCTACGCTACGGTTCCCAATGCACTATTTTGTTAAACTCGAGGATTTACTTTACGCTAGGTGGTTAAACGATTACAAACGTACCGAGTTAACTGTAGTCTGTAACAGAATTTGTCGAGGGTAAGTTAACAATTGTAAATAAGCAGTTGTAGCGATACCTCGATACAAAAGGCTTAGTTACTTTGTACACTTAAACTCCTACTGTTCTAGCACTGCGATGCTACTGGTTTTGGTACAAGGCTGGACTGGAAATTAATTAAACGGTGAATTTACTAACAGGTCAACAATCGTGAATGAATAAATACAAGAAATCTGGTCAGTACGAGGATTTATCGCAACACAAAACAATCGAAGGAATGAGCCAGGTGAATCGCGTTTGGTCAGGTTAATCGGTGAAATTACTACAGAATTAATCAAGGGACGGTGCGAGGTTCGGTATTAATAGGATTATTAATTTTCAACAGGTTAGTTCGGTGTAACAGGTTCTGGTTACAGGAATAATTAGTCGGTTTCAGGAGAGAAGGCCAAGACGTAGCGGTTGTTGTTGAATAAACGGATTAGAGAATTAGCAAGGTGAATAGCGGATGGTCTGGTTAATTAGTAAAACGGACAGAATTATCAAGAGACGGTGCGAGGTTGTCGTTACTGGATTTCGGCAGGTTAATTCGGTTTACAGGTAAGTAGAGCACAGGTAAACAGGATTAAGGCTAAGTGAAATTTGTTTCAGGGGATCTCCTTTTATAGCGGGTTATCACGTACGAGGACACATAATTTGATTGAAATTATAAAAATTTATGAACACAAATATGCGGCGGACTTCCGATTTATTACAGAATGCTGTTATACACCGTCGATGACAGGTGGTTTCGCAGGTGTTTGCCGCCTGAGTAGAATCTCGTAGAAGTGTGATTATCTTCGGTTCATTTAATTTTAACCGTATGCCTTATAAATCGAGTTATACTCGTCCCACGAAAGTATTTTTCGAAGTAAATCCTTCATAATTCGTTATCGAATAGGAACATGTGCCAGAACGTAGCGGAACGGCTATCAAATTACGAGAAATTACAACAGAATTTTAATAAACGACAGCAATTATCTTACCCGGTGACGACTCAAATATATTATTATCGTAGTACACTTATAATTTGATCCCCATTACTGCGGATAGTCTTTGAAAATTATTTGCAAGCCACACCGGCCATCTTATGCAGTTGACAGATTAATGATTTCGTCGTAAATGACAGTCACACGAAACGATCGGTAGGGGGCGTCCAAACCGGAATCTAATATCAATTACATATACAGGGTATTCCGTAATGAAAATTTCGTACGTAACAAGTTGTAAACTGGTAGTAGGTTCGTGTTCTCGTAACTCCTTTGGTTGGAAAGATTTATCCAAATGCAACATCGTATTATGGTTTTTTCTACAGTTTCGACAATTGAACGTAAACCTACAATCACCAAAATAATTATTTAAACACAATTTAAAAAGTTTGTTTTTATTTACAAACATAATTCTGTCATCAGTCTCTAGTAATTTAAATTTATTACATTTATATAATTTTTGATCAGGTAAAGAGCAAAATAGGCACTTTTCAATTTTAACATTAGTTCCAAGATGTACGTGAGTTTTTTCTTTATAATTTTTTTTACTTTCGGGCAATTCTTGTAATGACAAAATTCTTTGTTGCAAAAATTCTAAAAATTCGGTATAAGAAGGAACTTTAGATTTATCTCTATGTAATTGATAGGCTTGATTACTATAAAAATCCAATTTTTTAGTAAAAATTCTTACTAACATGACACTCCAGCATTCTACTGGCTGACCTTTTTTGGATTCTTGAAATGTTTAATAAAGCATCAATGAGAGAATTGATTGATGCATTTTCATTACTGTAAGCTTCCTTTAAAATAGAAAATGCTTGAACCTTCAAGGTGGCTTCTTAAATGATATAATTTTTCTACAGGTTTAAGTTTAGTGTTTGTATGAATTACTGCTTCAAACATATCAATAAAAGGTTTAAAATCGCTAATACATTTTCCATTAAAATTATGAATTTGGATATTTGGTAATTTAAGATTGGGAATTTCATTTACGTTATCGCCTAGTGCACGTGTTATTAAATTTGTTTTCTCATCACATTTTTAATAAAATTATTAATAAAGGCACCGACGTAATAGTAAATATTTGAATTATCGTAATTTTCATCATCAGTTAATGCTTGATTTGCATCCAAACAAATAATTTTTATATCTAATTGTTTAATTTGCTCAAAATATTCACTAAGACTAGAGATTCTAATAAGTAATTTATCTCTTAATTCATTTGACGGGGCATCTAACTTATGTTCGTTTAAAAATCTTTCAATTCTTTTAATTTGATTGATGCAGTTTAAAATTTTTGTTTTTAATTCAATCACTTCACTTTTGGCGCCATTGTAATTTACAAAACTTAAAAATTTAATTTTTATTTTTTATATGAAAAGAAGGTTTATGCTGTTTTTTGAGGATATTTTATAATTAAGATTGTTTTTGAAAAATTTTTTAATAAAACAGCTTTTTTGGTTAAATAAAAACCATTTTTTTTCCTTTATTTTAAATTTAGAATTATTAAGTGACGAGGTTTCGCTTATCTTGTAAGCTTTATCAAGTCTTCTTTGTACATTTTTTTCTGCAAAAAATTCATTAAGATTAACAAATGTTATAATTGTAAACAATTTTTTTTGTTTTTTTTTATAATATTAATTTAAATGAACTATTTTATTTTTAATTTTAACATGATTATATTTATATGTTGAGTGTCAAATTGGATTAATTATTAATAATGAAAATGATTTACTTACCAATTTTTTATAAATTTGTGTTTGTCAATTAATTAATTTCAGAATATTTTAGTTTATAATTTTGCGTTACTTGGTATTGGTTATATTTTATAATTAAAGTAGTTGAAAATAAATCTCCATGTTTTAATATTTCTTTTATTGAAAAATTTTTGTTAAAAGTATAAGTTGTGTATTCTCGTATCTGTAGATATGTGTATAATGTAATGTGAAATTTATTGCGCATGCATTGATTGTTGTTTTCTATTTGAAGATTAGGTTAAATGTTCGGGAATAAGTTTTGATTTTGAATGGAAGTAATTATTTATTTTGTGATTGTATTAATAATTTATTAGTTTGTAGTAAATTTTACTTAGACTTTGTATGTCGTTACGGTAATTTATTGAGTTTTTGCTGCGTTTTATTTCTATCATTTCTAGAATTGATCTTTTGAAATAGTTTTTTTCGAAGTGTAATATTTTTGGATGTTGATAATTGAATATATGGAGATTTTTTATGGAATGTTCAGTTAGAGCAGTTTTTGTTTTTTCCTGATTTAAATGTTGGTTTTTGATACTGTTTTTGTGTTGTTGTATTCTGTTTTTTAGTAGCTGTTTTTTTGTCCTATGTATATTGCTGAACAATTTTGGCAAGATAATTCGTACATTAAGTTTGATTTGTAAATTGTTTCTGTACTGTCTTTTAGTTTAGCGAAGAAATGTTTTTTTAAAATATTAGTCTTTTTGAAACTGATTGTGAAATTGTAATTTGTTACATTTTTTTTTTAATTTTTCAGATAAATTTGGAATGTATGGTAAACTGATATATTGTTTAATTTGAGTTAAATTATTATTAAATTCATTGCCTAAGCAGTTAGGTTTATTATTAAAGTTAATATGTTTTAAGCGTGTTTTAATATTTTTGTTAATAAAATCTATTGGATAATTATTATTAATAAGTATATTTTTGATTTTTATTAAGTTTTCTGAATGGAATTTTTTTGATGATAATGTTATTGCACGATCGACTAGTCCAAATATAACTGCTTTTTTGTATGATTTAGGTGTGCATGAGTTGTAATGTATGTAACGGTCTGTTTTTGTTTTTTTTTCTGTACCAATTAGTGTGTATTTTGCCTTCACTGTTGTGTATGAGAGTTAAATCCAAAAAGTTTATTTGTTTGTTTTTTTCTGTTTCAAAAGTGAATTTTAGTAATGGATGAATGTTATTAAATTTTAAAAGTAAGTTTTTGTATAATTTTTTGAATAAATATAACAATTATAACACTTGTTAATCTTAATGAACTTTTTGCAGAAAAAAATGTACAAAGAAGACTTGATAAAGCTTACAAGATAAGCGAAACGTCGTCGCTTAATAATTCTAAATTTAAAATAAAGGAAAAAAAATGGTTCTTATTTAACCAAAAAAGCTGTTTTATTAAAAATTCTTCAAAAACAATCTTAATTGTATCCTCAAAAAACAGCATAAACCTTCTTTTCATATAAAAAATAAACTACACAATCGTATTGAAGATCGATTGCACCCAAAATGGAAAACATAAAAAACTCGGAAAACTATCGAAATAACAACTTTAATCAGTTCCACCAAATATATGACTACATTCTACGCACGCAAAGATTCATGAAATTAACAATAGTGAAACAATTCGTGAAAATGAACAACAAATTTATAAGGGTAAGTGCCAAATTGGATTATCTTTTAACTTGTAAAAAAAATTCAATCTTACCTAATTTTATAAATCACACAAAATTTAAACATATACAATTTTTTAATACATTGAACAATGATACTTTTAACATAGTTAAAAATAAATTCTACCATAAAATATTATCTTTATTAATGAAAGATTCATTTATACATAAAAACTTTCTAAAACAACAAATTATTAAATATAAAAATCTTATTGAAAGATTTTTACATCCCAAACTAATAATTAATTTATTAACAATTAAAATAACACAAAATTTTAAATTAAAAATGGGAATACAAAAAACACACAACAAAAAAATTTAAAAATTAACCAAAACAACAAAAATGTCTTCAAACACTAACCAAACTCAACACAATACAAACACACACCAAATAAATAACTGGATTGAAAATCTAACAAAAATTAAAATACCTGACACTGTAACTAACGTAATTAAATACGGACCAAAATTCAACTTACCTATAAACACACAAAACAAAATACCTATACAACACATAATCACAACTATAGAAACAGGGACCCAAAACCAAGATCAAGACGGACAAGACAATATTCGCACAGAAATTACTAACACTCTCATACAACATAAAATAATAAAAAAAATAACAACAAAAACAAAAAGTAAACACATACTCACAAGAAACAAACTCACAAATCTCAACAGATTACCTACAAACAACAAAAAAATTTTTGAAACAAAACCCAGAAATAATCATAACACAAGCAGACAAAACTGAAAAAATAGTAATAATGTACTCTACAGAATACAATACAAAAATGAACAACATTCTAAATGACAATAACATATACAAAATTTTAAAAAAAGACCCAACTATTTCAATTCAAACAAATTGCAATAACATGTTAAAACTATGGCATAAAAATAACTGGATAGACAATATCACATATAAAAAACTAATAACTTATAATGGAACTCCATCCAAAATTTATGGCCTTCCGAAACTACATAAAGACAATTACCCATTACGACCAATCATTGCGACATACACTAGTCCGATTTATAAAATTTCAAAATACCTATCAAACATATTAAAAAACATTACTAATTTAAACAAAAATATTATTAAAAATACTTGGGTTTCCAAACAAAAAATTAGCAATATAATAATACCACAAAACCATATTTTTGTATCATTCGACATTACTTCAATGTACACAAACATACCACAAGAACTAGTTAACTTATCCATTAAAAAAAATTGGAATAACATAAAAAAATACACTAACATTCCTGAAATAGAATTTATTAAAGCAATAAAACTAATACTAAATTCTACAGTATTTACATTTCAAAATAAAATTTATACACAAACACAAGGACTCGCAATGGGTCAACCCATCTCATCAACTATTGCTGACTTAGTAATAGGCGGTCACGAAGCAGAAATAATTAAAGAATTTAAGGAAATCACACTCTATCAAAGATATGTTGATGACATTTTAATAATTATTCACAAAAAATTATACAAAAACTTACTTTTAAAATTTAATAACATTCATCTATTACTAAAATTCACTTTTGAAACAGAAAAAAACAAACAAATAAACTTTTTAGATTTAACTCTCATACACAACAGTGAAGGCAAAATACACACTAAGTGGTACAGAAAAAAAACAGAAACAGACCGTTACATACATTACAACTCATGCACACCTAAATCATACAAAAAAGCAGTTATATTTGGACTAGTCGATCGTGCAATAACATTATCATCAAAAAAATTCCATTCAGAAAACTTAATAAAAAGCAAAAAATGTACTTATTAATAATAATTATCCAATAGATTTTATTAACAAAAATATTAAAACACGCTTAAAACATATTAACTTTAATAATAAACCTAACTGCTTAGGCAATGAATTTAATAATAATTTAACTCAAATTAAACAATATATCAGTTTACCATACATTCCAAATTTATCTGAAAAATTAAAAAAAAATGTAACAAATTACAATTTCACAATCAGTTTCAAAAACACTAATATCTTAAAAAAACATATCTTCACTAAACTTAAAGACAGTACAGAAACAATTTACAAATCAAACTTAATATACGAATTATTTTGCCAAAATTGTTCATCAATATACATAGGACAAACAAAACAATTACTCAAAAACAGAATACAACAACACAAAAACAGTATCAAAAACCAACATTTAAATCAGGAAAAAACAAAAACTGCTCTAACTGAACATTCAATAAAAAATCTCCATACATTCAATTATCAACATCCAAAAATATTACACTTCGAAAAAAACTACTTCAAAAGATCAATTCTAGAAATGATAGAAATAAAACGCAACAAAAACTCAATAAATTACCGTAACGACATACAAAGTCTAAGCAAAATTTACTACAAACTAATAAATTATTAATACAATCACAAAATAAATAATTACTTCCATTCAAAATCAAAACTTATTCCCGAACATTTAACTTAATCTTCAAATAGAAAACAACACTCAATGCATGCGCAATAAATTTCACATTACATTATACACATATCTACAGATACGAGAATACACAACTTATACTTTTAACAAAAATTTTTCAATAAAAGAAATATTAAAACATGGAGATTTATTTTCAACTACTTTAATTATAAAATATAACCAATACCAAGTAACGCAAAATTATAAACTAAAATATTCTGAAATTAATTAATTGACAAACACAAATTTATAAAAAGTTGGTAAGTAAATCATTTTCATTATTAATAATTAATCCAATTTGACACTCAACATATAAATATAATCATGTTAAAATTAAAAATAAAATAGTTCATTTAAATTAATATTATAAAACAAAACAAAAAAAATTGTTTACAATTATAACATTTTTTGCAGAAAAAAAAAGTACAAAGAAGACTTAAAGCTTACGAGATAAGCGAAACGTCGTCACTTAATAATTCTAAATTTAAAATAAAGGAAAATGGTTCTTATTTAACCAAAAAAGCTGTTTTATTAAAAAATTCTTCAAAAACAATCTTAATTAAAAATTTAATAATTATACTTATTTAAAATAATTGGAAAATACAACCTTGATCTGGTTTTCTTGAATTATCATCGATGCAAGCGCTTCAACAACTTCGATAACGACGATGGGACAAATACTTCCACTGCTTTCAAAATTTTCCAAATTTGTTTTATCTTCTTTGATTTGCTTTTACTTAATTCCACCTTCTTCGTTGATTATTCTTGTAGCACGACGTTGTTTAGTATTTATAGAATACTTTTAAACTTTAATTGATTAATTATAATTTTAATTTAACTACCGCTTAAAATCCGGTTTTGATAGGACCAAAAAAGCAGTTGATATTTTCTAGTCTCTGTAAAGCGTAGATCATATACAAAGTTTATTAAAGAACTGTTACAAAAAAACATTGGTTGTCTCACTTTCTGAAAACACATATTTGTTTAATAAAAATAGAACTATAAAAAATATATATATTTAATCGATTATAAATATTATAAGAATTATAGAACAAAAAAAATCATTTGTTTTTGTATATCTTGCAATTCCTGGAGTTCCCGGCTTATTTATTATTGACCTAGTTGCGGTATTTAAACCAATAATCATAATTAATATATTAATGAGAAAGACACAATTGAGAAAACACTAACAGACAATTTATCGCAAAATACGCTTCTTACGCGTTACCGATCATTAGACACATTAAAAGATACGTCTACTCCAATTGATAAGGTCTTGCAACGAACGGAATCTTGGGAAGTTGGAGATCCACTACATACTTCGTCTCCTGTAGACAACATATTGCAAACTTTAAGCCAAGTTAGTTTAGACGCCGACACATCTGAATATATAAAAGACCTCCGAGAAATAAAAAAATTAGTAGAAGAAAAACTGAGCAAATTCGAATCGGCGGCAAAAAAATAAACCCAAAAAAAGACTGTCGGACATTAAACCCGTTCTTCCTTTAAAAGATACAAATACGCCTAGAAAAACCACAGGATCTAATTCCGCAAGAACTAAAAAAACTATTTAAATCTAAAATTCGCACTACTACAAAAATTAAATCTTCTATTGGTTCAAATACCGCAACTAGGTCAATAACTAATATTAAAAATGTTTGCCAATAAGTAACTAATCAGTTCTATTTTTCCTTTTGATATTGGAACAAGCGAATTTGTCGACGAATTCTGAAATAAAGACTGTTATTTAATTGGAGTTTATAAAAAGCTCGTACCTGACTATCTATATCTTCCTAGGTCGGGCATTTACACGCTGATAATGATTTAGAAAACTTGCTAATGTTACCTGAAACGTGACATTTTAATTCAATTGTTGATAACAGGTTTTCAGTTATGTCAATGTTTTCAAAAGATTCAAATTTATATCTCGTGATTTGTAGCAGTACTGATAACTCCGGAACGTCTAAGCTTATCTAAAAATGCTTGCGTGTTAAACAAAAAAATTATTTTTTGAAAAGTAACTTACGTTTTGAGTATTTTCTTCATTTGCACCTAACGCTGACATCTAGCACTTTTTTTGTTTTTCTTGAAGAAATTCTGAGTTCTGAGACTGCATAAATTCACTCATTTTGTTTATAAGGTGTTGAATTAAATGAAATCAAGCGTGCTTGTGAAATTTACAATTGCGAAGAATGGTACTGATAAGTATACTTGTTTAAGAACGAGTTTGTGCCAACTTTCTAAAAGTGATTACTTTTAATACAAACGTACAGTGTGTTTGAAATTCAGTTTTTTAAAAAAGTTTTAATTTAATTAAGTAACATTTTATTTAAATTAAAAACATTCTTATGTATTGTGTCTTTTTAAAATTACGTAAAATTATGTCATTTTTTAATTTATCATTTACACGTGAAATAAAGTGATCGAAATACAGCTTAAAAAACTTAATTTTTGTAACCGAAAAAAAAATTGTACCTGTGCCATCTCATACTGATATATAAGAATAAGATGGCATACTATCTCATCTCACCCAAGCCATACCAAAACCTACGTACTTAATGCAAAGTAACATTTAATTAATAAAGAACGTTCCTAAAAAACAAAATAATTTACAAACTGAACTTACAAGAACACAGCATAAATGCACAAAAAACTTCAATTTCAGGTGTACTCAACACCCTAGTAGAAAAATTCATTTCTGCAACATTTTCAAAACGATTTTTATGAAATAAAGAAATATACCAGAATCGTTTCACACTTGTCTCAAATTTGATAAATGTCCGCCCTTTGCAATGTTTTGTATAAATAATTTCCTAAATCATTCTTGAAATGTTTTAAAACACTTCTAAAAATGATAACTTTGGTACTTATTCATGTTCATTTAATTTATTAAATTGTTTCTTAAAATAGCATTGGAACGATTATTAAGTTTAAATCCAAAATAAGGAAAGTATACGTTTAAAAAACGATTTTTTTAAATGTTTTTGGAACGTTTACACAGGCGGGGTTTGCAACGATTATAAAGTTCAATTTCAAAATAATGCAATTATGCGTTCAAAATATAGGATAGAAAAACTTGCTAAAACTTGATCTTGACGGCCGATTGGACTTGTTTAACGAATAAAAAACGTCATTTGATATATTGCTTTATAAACAACCAAAAAATATAATGAGTATCACGAGTGAGACTCGTTATTTCTACGTTTGGCAAAGGTTACATACCACGAGTTTGGCTCGCTATTTTGTCCCAATCGATTAATACTGAATCGTCAAAAAACAAAGCTATCTAATAGCTTTTTGTATTAAGTTTAGCGATTTCATATGTATAGTTTTGGAAATACAAATACAAATCATTCAAAAAATGTACGTGTAAATCGTTTCTAGAAACATTAAAAGATGATAACTGTGTATTATTCTGCAACGTTACGTAGATAACTCCGTAAATTATTTTGGACATCAACGTTTAATATTTAGTGGAAACTAACTGAAAATGTTACAAACACGATTTAGGCAATAATTTTTCAGTGAATTTTGGTATTATTTCTGAAATCGATTTGTATGCGCTTCAAAAACCGTCTAAAAAACAATGTTCGGATTCGCTTTTGAAGCAGTATGACATTGATTTGAAAACGTTTTATAAACGTTTTAATGTACCATTTAAGCGTATTAAAAATGTTACAAATGTAAATGATTTAGAAACGTTTTGCTCTACTAGGGCAAGAGTATACCACACTTCCTTTCCTTTCTCGGTTTGCGATTCTTTGTCGCTACAGAAGAAATAAGCAGTGGAGAATTATGCACTATATATTTGGACTAATTGTTACATACAAAAGCTATTAAAACGAAATTTGTCTGTAC
Source organism: Aquatica leii (assembly GCA_035610365.1). NCBI lineage: Eukaryota > Metazoa > Arthropoda > Insecta > Coleoptera > Lampyridae > Aquatica > Aquatica leii. The sequence goes on along the minus strand of CM069436.1, from coordinate 102,797,561 downwards.
GTAAGTAACATAAACGAGGTATTTTCCAATGCTCAGTAAAGATACGTGTGGATTATACTCAACACTTCGTGACTCGAAGGAAACAAAAATAAACGTCAAAATCAAAATAAAACAAAAGTCAAAAGTCAAAAGGTATAGCTCCATAAAAGCTTCTAGACCTTACCAACCAAAGAACACATTCGGCGATGTCGACACTATTGGAATCTACCTTTATAGTGTGCAAGCAATAAAACTCTGTTACATTTACAATTTAACATTTATTACATAAAAGAAATCATAAATAAATAAAATTTAAAAAAAAATGCAACAAACAAATAAACTTTTACACACAAAATACTTAAATAATAATTTATATATTATATATATATAATCATTTCCTTATTTACCAGTTAAGGTGTTAAGGTATAACATATTTACATCTAATTTAAACTCTAACTTAAAGCTATTTTCTTAGAAAAATGTCTAAACTAATCTTTACATTCTGAACTTATTACTATGCTACTATTATAATTATGATTATACAATCAACAAACTATGATTATCTTTTAACTATATACAATTTTACTCCATTCTTTTTTATTGTGAGACAATCGTTTTGCTTCTTCCCATCTGATTTTTCTATTGTTTAGTAATTGTGCGATTTCGTCGTTCCAAGTCTTTCTCGGTCGTCCTCTTGTTTTCTTCTCTATAGTTTTTGCTTCCTATATGTTCTTTACCGGTCTTTCTTCGTTTACTCTACACAAATGTCCAAACCATTTTAACTGTTGTTCTTCAATTTTGTCTAACACTGACACTACTTTTAGTGCTTCTCTTACTATCTCGTTCTTTATTCTGTCCAATCGCGTCACTCCCTTAACCCGTCTTAAATATTTCATGTCCATCGCTAGTAGTTTACTTTTTAGTCTTTTATTTAGTACCCAACTTTCACTACCAAAGATCAAAATAGGTCTGAATATTGTCTTGTTAATAGTAATTTTCGTTTTTGTTGATATTTCCTTTTTTCCTATGAATGTTTGTTTTAGAGTGTGATACATATTAGCTGCCGATTGTACCCTTTCGTTTATTTCTGCTTCAATGTTTCCTTGTTCATCTATTATAACTCCTAAGTACTTAAACGACTGTACTTGTTCTAACGGTTTTCCTTCTATTGTTATACTGACATTTTTCTTTTGTTTTCCAATCATCATTTTGTTTTCGTTTATTTTCATATTTCGCTTTGTCAATGCTCTTGTCCATGTTTTTAAATTTTCTTCCAATTGTTTTTCTCCCGCCGCGCATAGCATCAGGTCATTCGCAAAAGCACATTCTGATATTCCCACTGCTTTTAATCTCCGGTATCCTATATTCATCTTGTTAACTTGGTTTTTTATTTCTTTTATAATGTCATCCATGACGATAATAAATAGTGTTGGACTCAGTATACCTCCTTGTTTTAATCCATCTCCTGCTGTGAATTCTGTTGATTGCATGTTACCAGTTCGTACATAGTTTTTATTGTTTTCGTAGGTGCTTTGAATTGCTTTTCTCAAACCATAATCTACTCCTCGCCGTTTCAAACTTTCCCACACTATCTTTCTGGTTACTTGATCGAACGCTTTCTCTAAGTCTATAAAGGCCATATATACATCTACGTTCATCGTTCTACTTTTTTCTATAATTTGTTTTATGGTAAAAATGTGGTTCTGTATACTTCTTCCTTTTCTAAATCCACTTTGGGCTTCTTCTAGTTGAGGTTCTATTATCCGTCGTAATCTACTGTCCAACATTCTTTCGTACATTTTTCTGACTGTGCTTAATAGTGTAATGCCTCTATAATTTTCGCAATTCCTGTTGTCTCCTTTCTTGTACAAGGGTATCATAATTCCCACTTTCCAATCATCTGGTACTTTTCCTTCTTCCCAAGCTTTTTGAAATATTTCTTTTATCATCATTTTGCCGTGCTCTCCTAAGTGTACGATCATTTCTGGTTTTATTTTATCAAATCCCGCAGCTTTTCCTTTTTTCATTGCCTTGATTGTTTGTGTCACTTCTCTCATACTTACGCCTTCACTCTTTTTGTCTTCCTGTACCTCTTCTTGCCATGTTGTATTTGTTCCTGTTGTATTCTCTACGTTTAACAATTTCTCAAAGTATTGTCTCCATCTTTCCATTATGTCGTTGTCGTTTTTCAGCACTTCTCCGTTGTCATTTTTAATGTATTTTATTGTATTGTTCTTTCTTTTTCTCAAGTTCTTCAGTACATTGTAGAATAGTTTTTGATTTGTTTTACTGTCTTCTTCCATTTTATTTCCAAACTCGCTCCACGTTTTTCTTTTTGCGTCTATGACCATATTCTTGGTTTTTTCTTTCATTTTGGTATTCTACGTAATTTTCTTGTGTCTTTTTTTTGCACCTATTTCATCCATTTCCGTTTCTTTATTTTGAGTTGCGTTTTAATCTCTTCGTTCCACCATCTTGTTTCATTCTTTTTGTGAGTTGTAAAAGCTACTCCGCATGTTTGTCTTGCAACACATAAAACAGTTTCTTTAAAACTTTGACATAGCTGTTCTACCGTTTTTGTTTTCCACTCGTTTTTTGTCTGCGTTAATATCTTTTCCGTCTTTTCTTTGTATTCTTTTGCCATTTGATTGTTTGCTAATTTGTATGTTTTTATTACTTCGTTTCTTTCTGTTTTGCTTAAGTTCAATTTTTGTTTTTCTTGTTTTCCTATTTTGATTCTTATTTTAGCTACTAATAAGTAGTGGTCGCTGTTAATTTCTGGGTCCCTTCTAACTTTTACGTCCGTCACTTCTTTCTTAAAACATGTATTTGTTAGTACATAATCTATAACTGATTTTTCTTTTCTACTTTCTACCACTCTTGTCAAAGTGTGAATATCTTTATGCTTAAAGAACGAGTTCATTATCAACAAATCGTTTTGAATACAAAATTCGATTAATCTTTTGCCATTATTATTTCTATGTTCTTCGCCGTATTTTCCTATAACATTCTCTGTGCTGTTTTTCTTTTTACCAACTCTGCAATTTAAGTCTCCTAATAGTACGATCCTATCTTTGAGTTCATCTACCACACCTGTTAGTTCTTCCCAAAACGCATCTTTTTTCTCCACTGTTTCATCTTCGTTTGGTCCATATGCTATTATAATGTTTGTTTTATTTTGATTGTCTAATTGCATTATAATTTTTAAGATTCTCGGCGAGATGTGATTCCATTTCTGTATGCTTCCTACCCATTCATTTTTTATTATGCACCCTACCCCTTCTTTTGCTCTTGATTCTAAACTTACCTCGCTATATATTAATACATGACCTTTTTGAGTTGTTATTTCTCCATAACCCTTTTTCTTTGTTTCGCTTATTGCCAGAATATCTAGATTTGATTCTTCGAATTCTTGTATTAACTCTTCTTCTTTTGTCAACAGACCTCTTACGTTCCATGTTGCCACCCTTAATAGTCTACTTTCATTTTTTGTTTTATTTTTTGTTTATTTTATTTTGCCAATCATTTATGTCAACCTTAATTTTCCTATTTTCATTTTTATGTATATCTGATGTATTTGTGCTATTTTTGCATTTTTCATCTTTACTTATTTTACGTTTCCCATATATGTAGTTCTCAAGTTGTACCTTACCTTGATCTTTTTCTTTTGCTTTAGTTATGTGTCTTTGTTTAGTTGTTAATTTTTGTAGTTCCTGTACTAACTCTTTTCTCTTCCTATTTATTCCAACTCCGTTTCCGTTTGACGAATTTATAGTTTTCTCTTTCTCTTGTTTTATTATTTTTCCGTTTTCTCTAATCGTGTCCATTTCGTTAGCTAGTTTTGTCGTTGTATTTCCATTTGTCTTATTTCTTGCTAGTTTTTTGTAAGTTTATTCTTTTCTTCATTCCATATGTACTTCTCACCATTTATTTCTAGCTTTTTGTAACTCACTTTTATACTGTTTCCTTTATTCTTTTCTTCCTTGGCAATTTTCCTTATTATTGATTGAGTTTTTTGCTCTTCGTAGGTGAGATCGCTGTCAATATAGATATTTTTGCCTCCCAATTTGTACTTGTTTTTAATTACTTCCATCTTTTGTTCAAAGTTTTTGAGTTTTGCAATTACCATTTTCGGTTCTTGTTTTCCTATCTTGTAAGCCGTTTTTACTTCAATGGTAGCCCCCGTTTCTTTTTTAATTAACTTTGTTACCCATTCTTTGAGGTTATTGTCTTGTGCCGTAGTTCCTTTAATTATTATATTGTTTTTCTTACTATTTTTTTCTTGCGCTTCTAATCTTTTCTTCGAGATTTTAACTTCTTGTTGTACTTCATATTTTTCAATTTGCCAGCTTTCATTCCTTCTTTTTAATTCCTCTCTTAGAGTTTTTATCTCTTCTTCTTGTTTTTTCATTTGTTCATGTGTACCTCTTATGTCCATTCTAGTACTTTTAACTTCCTCTTTAATGTCATTTATTTGTAGGGCCATTTTTTCCATTAACTGTTCTAGCTTTTCCATATTGTATTCAGTTTCGCTTACTGATACCTTTTTGTTTTCTGTACTTTTGTTTGGGGGAGTTCTTTGCATTACCTTGGTTACTTTTCTTTGATTTTCTAGGTCTTCTATTTTCTCGCTATGATTTTCGCTTTCTTCTATTTTCCTTTTAAATAAGTTTACTTCTATAGATCCTGCGCTAAATTTACTCGTAGTATCGTTGTCTTTACTGTTACTCATTTGCTTCCTCGCAGTCGTATTCTCTTGATTTCTCACTAGTATTATTTGTGATTTTTATTTAGTTTTTAATTAGTTATTAATACTATGATACTTGTTCGATTTAATATACAGTTCTATTTTTATTACGTGATATTTAAGTTGCCTAACTTACCGCGCGTTTAAGCAATGTTTTAAGTCAATTTTATTATTTACGTTATTATACGCACGCTTATAAAATTTCTGACTGATAAGGTTTTGTATATTATCGACCTTGTTTTATATTTACCTTACTTTTTCGTCGAAAAACCACTTTTAAACCATGTATTTTAATTGCACTTATTATCACTATTACTGTCTACTAAATCACTTTCAAATTTTTAGATTATTTAGTTTTTTACTTTCGCTGTTTTAACACTTTAGATAACGCTTTGGAACGGAGCCGTGTTACGGGTTTCGCGTTGCCAACAACTTCATGAATAATAATTTATAATAAAACAAAAATTAATTAAAAAGAAAAAAAACTGAAACGTAATTTTGAATTTTATTATGAAAAACAATAAAACACTCAAAATGCATTATCAAACATAAGTCTACAAAGGTTAAAAAAAAACTCACAGGATTAATAATAGCGCACAGCAATCTTAACAAACATAAAGCAACATAACCTTACTCGTACATACTCTATGCTATGACAAATTAATAAAGCATGCGAGAAGATAAGAACTCTAACGGATGCATATTCTGTTAATCTACGTTAGATAGGGAAATTCGCACTATCGTTTAAAGTTCTGTTAAAAATATAACGACGAATTAGAGGGCACTCTTGTGAATATACTTTAATTCATTTTGGGAAGCTTAACGCACTTTGCTTAGAAATTTTAGAGGATTTGTGTTGGCTATGCTATTAGCTAATCGCATATTTGGAACGCTGTGTAAGTACTTTGTTTTTTTATATTTAATTATTTGTTTTGAAGTCGTATGCACGCACGTTTAGTCGCTTATTATCACGATAAACGTACGCTACCTTTTTTTCAATATTATGCAATCACTATAATTTCATACTAATTGACAATGTTTTTTTGTTGATTCACCAACGTTAATATATTGAATGTAACTTTAATCCATTTACATTCGTTGCTTAGGTGTACAATTATTATATACGGTTTAAACTTTAATTAAGGTAAACCAAAACTATATAGATATTTGTAGGTACATTATCTATTAAAAAATAATTATCTTTATAAGTATCTGCCATTTCTAACACTTGCGGTTTATAAAACAGCTTAGAAAAAACCCAGCTGTTTAAAACTTAAATTAATGAGCAAATTAAACAAAAGTTAAAAACTTTGTTTAAAATTATACTAAAAGTTACTTTACTTTAATCGTTTGCCATTTTTTATTGTCATTTGGTTTTTGTAATTACAAATTAATTTTTCGTAAATCTTAAAAATGTTACAAAATTTTACCAAACGGCAAAATTAAAAACAAAATTATTTTCTAGGGTTGTTCTTGTACATGTCGGAATGAACAAATATAAGTTTTTGAAATTCAGTTACAAATTATTACGTATCCTAGATAATATTTTATACTTGAAGTCAATTTTATTTGGCGACTTTTTTTTCCAACACAGAAGCAAATTCGAACCGTTGAATATTTTATAATAAGATTCGTTTTTTATTCATGCTTTTAAAGAAACTTCCGGGGACAAATTACGGACTTTATGGGATGCTAGGAGGTTAGCGAGTTTGGGAAGGAATTGCGAATACAGTTTTACACACCAATTATGTCGCAGCCTTAAGCAAACGTGGCTGCACAAAGACTTGAGCTATATATGAATAAGGAACGTTTAAAAATTAAAAATTGATAAATCGAAATTGTCTTTGACAAAAAAGATATATAAATTAGAACAACATTGGCGCATTCTATTATTTACAGAAACAATGAGAGCTTGAATAGAAATACAACGCTGAAACTCTAAATGAAACAATACTGGTACGAAGCTTTATTCTGGTATTGATGGTATTTGTAATGATTTTTTATTTTGCGTGTTATACAGATTACTTTATGGAATTGTGCTATAACTGCTTTTCAAAAATTGACAATTTTCTAAATTCAATTGTTAGTTTTATAAATAACACTTTATTGATAAAACTTTAAATTATTTCAATCAAAATACTGTTTCATTACAAAATTTAACTGTGTGCTTCATTTATAGATTGATTAAAAAAAGTAATCATTTATTTTATCTCAATTATAAATGTATGCAAAAAAACGTTAATTAAATTTGAATTCAGTTTTGGGTACACAATTTATTAAAACGTCTTAAACATACAAAATGTTCTAGTTCCAGATAAATTGAGAATATAAAAGTTTGCTGAAAGCTGTAGTCAGTTTAAATCGTTAGGAAGAATTTTAGCGGGCTAAATAAATAAATTGCAAGGTAAGTGTTTAACGCGCGTGCCAGTATAAATAAATGGTAAAGATAAATAAAAGTGAATATCTTTGTGACAGTCATTTATAAATTAATTGTAAATAATATTTTTGAAATATCTTTAGCTATAAATTTTATGAGTGTTAGTTTATTAAAAATTAGTTATATTTATAATAATTAATGCTAATCGTGTTTTGAATTATATTAATGGTTAGAAATAAAGTTTTTAAAATTGTCGTCAAGTGTAAGACGATCTCAACGTTTATAAAACGTTGTGTGTTAAACAAACAAGTGATTAATACGTGCTTTGCGTGTGTTTGCTTATAAAAAAGTTTATTAAACATTTGGATATAATTTAATAATCAAAATTTGTTTGTAATTATAATTCAGTGCTATAAAAAATAGGTTCATTTTAAAAGTGGCTTTGTATTTTTTATTAAATTCTTTATTTGTGTTTATAATTAATGTAGGTAACGCGTTCGCAAATAATAAGCATAAGCGCAAAACTATTTAAACTGATAATCAAGAATATAAAAAAAATGTTTAAGAAAATGGAAAAAAGTTTTAGAAAGTCTTAGAAAATTGAAGAAAGTTTATTAAAGAACTCTCAAAAAATAGAAAAACAAGTCCAAAAGCAAGCAAAGTGATAAAAATGTGGCATGAACCTTCTTTATCTGATCATAGATACATTCGATTCAACATTAAATCAGACAGGGAACTCGTAATGGAATACAGACACCCGAGAAAAACCGACTGGAATTTGTTCAACGAAACTTTAGCGGGCCAAATTAGGGACTGTCCCACAGTTGCAAGACCAACGCACGAGCTAGAACTAATGACGGATAGTATTGTTAATTCATTAAAATTCGCATTTAAAGCAAGCTGCCCAAAAACTGTCAAACAAACCACCAACAAAATAACTTGGTGGAACAGGGAGCTTTACAAAGCAAGGACACGCACCAGAAGGCTATTTAGTACAGCCAAAAAAAGCGGAGATGAATACAAAACCAGCCTTACAACATACAACAATGCCATTAAAAAGGCAAAGAGAGACTCATGAAGAAGGTACCGTTGCGACGTAGAAAACTAACTTACTCGACTCCAAAAAGCTCTGAGCAAAGACCGAACTGGAAACATTGGTTTTTTGCTGACCGAAAACGGAAAGCTTACAAACTCAGTTGAAGGTACTTTGCAAGAACTACTGCAAAAACACTTCCCAGGTTTGTCGTTAACTGAAGTTCCTAAGCACCAGGACCTAGAGGTACCAAACAAACGGGCACTCAAAAGAAATTGGCACTTAGCAAAAAAAATCATCAATCCTTAAAACCTAGAATGGGGAATTAATACGTTTAAACCCTTTCAGTCTCTAGGAGCCGATGAAATTTATTTCATCATGCTGTAAAAAGGATTTGCTGCTTTTCGAAGCTTTGTATGCAAAATTCTTAGAGCCAGCTTAGCACTTTCGCACATACCATACAGCTGGTGGATTGTCAAGGTGGTATTTATACCAAATCCTACAGACCGATCAGCTTAACTTCTTTCATCTTCAAACTACTTGAAAAAGTAGTCAACCGGTATATACAAGACGGGGCACTAAAAGCTTTGCCTCTGCACCAAAACCAGTGTGCTTACCAATGCGTAAAATCTTGCGAGCTAGCAATTCACCAACTAGTAAGCAGATGCGAAAATGCAATCCAATACAATAACATCCCATTGGGTGCTTTTCTAGATATTAAAGGAGCATTTGACAATACTAGTTGATACGCTTCGAATTTGCACAGCAGATGCTGCGGAATCTCGTCGTCTTCCAAGCATCCGCGGCATAAAGAGCTACTTTGCAGTCTCATTTTATGCATATGTTTGTTAAGGCTACAGTGCCTTGTAATTAGTCCCGTAAGTTTCCTTAATTTTTGTCGACTCATGCTTGATAGTGCAGTTTGAGTGTTTAATTGTGACTCTGTAAGAAAGAGTTTTGTGTGCCGCATCCCAGAAGAGTTTTTCCATAGTTGTTTACAAGTTTACTGCAAATTATTTCTTTTCCGTTCTTGTATGCGATTTCAAAAACGGGTTCAGGTCCGATATATGTCCGTGTTGTGCTCTTTTTTGCTAGTGCGTCCGCCATTAGGTTACCCTTTACATTCTGGTTTTTTGGTATCCAGATGAGGATGCACAGGTTGGCGATTTGTCAATATTTCCAGACTGTTTATGCATGCTATGATCAGTTTGGATTTTACTACTGGTGATCTTAGCGCTAGTAGTCCTGCTTAGCTGTCAGACATGATCGATATCGGCCTATTTGTGAATGATTTCGAGTCAATAATGTTTCTGACCCACCAGTCAATAGCAGCAACTTCAGCTTGAAAAGCGGCTGCATATTTACCCAAAGTCAACAAAAATTGCTTTCCATGGTGCTTGCCTCCATATACTCCTGCTCCCGGTACCGTTGCGATTTTTGGCCTCATCTGTGTACCAGATAGTTCATTTAACCGCGCCCAGGTAAATGTTTTTTGTCTACTCCTCTTTTGACGGTATTATCACTTTAAATTTCTTTAAAATGTAGTAATTTTTTGTGAAGTCGGATCTCATAGTTAAGATTGTTTCTTCACGCAGCACATTGTATATTGTTTTTCCCGGTAATTGACGCGTGTCCATTAATCTGGATTCTGTATGCTGCTTGTCTTGCTTCCATCATTACAACGAGGTGTAAGTGAAAGTAGTGCTTTTATGGCTGTTGTGGGCGTGGTTCTCATCGCTCCTGTTATCAGTACACATGCCATTCTCTGTACTTTGCTTAGCTTTGCAGCTGTGCTTTTCAGGTTAGTTTTCTCACCCCATACAAGCGCGCCGTATGTAATGATGGGTCTTGTTACTACAGTATATAACCATTTGGTCATTGTGGGTTTCAATCCTCATGTGTGCCCGACCATCCGTTTGGTTGTATTGAGAACCCTGATGGCCTTCGTAGTGAATTTTTCTAGATGAGCATTGAAAGTCAATCTAGTATCAATAGTAAGTCCCAGATATTTGACTTCTTTTGTCATCGAGACCGTAACTCCCTACATCGTAGGTAGTTTTATGTCATCCGTTTTCCGTCGTTTGTTAAACGGAACAATTGCCGTCTTAGTTGGGTTCACTGATAGTCCCTCTTTTTTGCACCATTTTTTGACGGTGTTTAGTGCACTTTGCATTATGTTCGATACAGTTGCCCCAAACTTCCCGTTTGTGATAATGGTGAGCTCGTCGGCGTAACCTAAAGCAAACACTCCGCCGTCTTCTAGTTCCTGTAGTAGGCCGTCCATGACAAGGCACCACAGTAGGGTTGATAGCACCTCGCCTTGTGGGCATCCGCCAGCCACTTTGGCTCCCACAGTGCTATCGTACAAAGTAGCTGTTACCGTCCGATTCCTGAGCATTGAGTTGACTCAGTTTTCTCTATTGCTCTTGCAATTGAGTGTCACCGCTTTCTTTCAAAAAGTTATATCAAGTTACACTTGTTCAAATATCTCAAAATAGAAGATTGTATACAAAGAGGCAAAATTAAAGTGAGTTTTTACAAAATCACTTGTTTAGTTCTATAATTATCAGAGTTAGTAATTTAAACTGATAGTATTATAATCAGTGCAAAATTGAAATCAATTATCTTCTCTACTTATCTCACCTTTTCAATAAAAGGGTAAGCTATATCATTTCCACATTTTTTTGTGTTTGACAATCTTTATCATTTATAAAAAAAATTTTCTTAAGAAAAATAACTGCACATTTCAAATCCTAAAAACCGTTTTCTATTGGTACTTAAGATTTACAATGTGGACTCAATTCCCGTTTCAAAAGCAAGATTTGCCTGTATTTACCTATGTCCAGTGGCAACCATCAAGATAAGTAACTCCAATTTCAACTATTTACTTATACTTTTTTTTAAATTCTTTTCTATATATACAAATTGTCCATAATGAATGGCAATAAGTACACTATATGTTTTAAGATAAAGATACAGCGTAAACTGTCATACATGGACTTGCTGAGAAAGGTTTCGTCGAGCCCACTCTTTCTAATTTCTTAAGTAAGAAAGTATAAAAATATTGCTTACCTTAAGTGACTTAGAACAGACAAATAACGTAGATAACGAATAATTACTAATTAATTACTTACTTGATTAATTAATTAATTAGTTTGACGATAGGGCAAAACTGAGGGTTTTAATATTTTTAGTCTTATTTATGCTTCATTTTCAATAGTTAAAAAATAAACAAGAGTATTTGGGTGAGCACTAAGCTTCTGTTTATATTTTATTGCATAGCTTTGGACTTTGTACTGTCGAAACAAATGTCATTCAGTATCATTCTATTTGGCACATACCACGGGGCATCGCATATCACTTGTAGCACTTTGTTTTGAAAACGTTCCAAGATTTCCACGCTGGATTTGCACACTGTCCTCCAAAAGGAAATTCCGTATGTCTAAAAAGGCGACATGTAGGTTAGAAGTTTATTGTTCAAACACATTTTGGAGCTTCTACCGATTAGCCAGTAAAGTTTCTTGAGTTTGTATTCCAACTGTTTGCGTTTAGTAAAGATAAGTGTTCTCCAATTAAATTTACGGTCAATGTGAAAGTCAAGCTATTCCACAGATTCAAAATGTTTCAGTTTTTGCCCATTGAAACAAACTAGTGAGTAGTTGCTTCTTTTCAACTTAAAGGTGGTGTGGTAGAATTTAGATTCATTAATTCTCCAGAGTTTGAGCCACTGTTGAATTATGTTTAAATGTGTCCGTAAATGTCTAGATGCAGTATCAAGTTTGACATGGGATGCTAGTATTCTATGTCGTCAGCAAAGGTCGCTGTGGTGATTCGTCGTGAAGCTGGAAAGTCGACTGTGTACAAGAAGTAACGTATTTGACCCCTAGCACTTTCCTGGGACACTCCAAATGATATTGGTTTAAGATCAGTGTATTCGCCTCTAAATCTAATTAAAATCCGCTTATTAGTCAGATAAGACTTGAGGATTGTATATATGGAGAATAGTTTTTTTAGTTTGCAGCATTACCCTGCAGAGTTTATTAAAAGCAAGTGAAGAGTCTAAAAATGCAGTTGTTTTCAAGACCAGAAAATATTAGTGTCAACCAGTTGATGTATTTTCTCTTTCGGCTCATGTTGATCTCTAGAGTGTCTAGTATTGGCTTAATTTTTATTAGAATTAATCTTTCAAAATTTTCGAGAGCACTGAAAGTAGACTAACAGGTCTGTAAGATGCATTTTTTGCTGGGAGTTTACCTATAGTTTTGAAACTATCACAATTTGAGCTATTTTTCATTGGCTTGGAAAATGACCTACTCTCAGGATAACATTGCAGATTTGAGTGAAATAACAAATAGCTTTTTTAGGCAGTTATTTAATAAAATCTTCAGGTATCTGATCGTAACCTATAGTTTTTTTAGTCTTGGTTTTATAATTTATTATTTCGCGGACTTTATTTGCCGTAAATGATTTAAGCACTAGGACTCATTTGAAATGGGATTACCAAAAAATTATTAACTTTTCAGTTTTTTTGAGGGCATTGCGAGAAGTGAAGCGCAAAAACGTTGGTTAGATAATTGGCAAAGACAGCAGTCTTCTCAGAGTCTTTTTGAGCTCAGGATCTGTCTTTGTTTTTTATAGGTAAAATATGTTGCGTTGGCTTCTTTATTTTGCGCACCGCTTTCCAAATTTATGTGATGAAGCAAAGAGGTTTTCTAGGTAATTCTGAATGCTGGAATTTTTATGTTCAAGTAAAAGTTTTTTTAGTTGTTTAGCAGCTCTGTTCAGCGCTCTTTTATCTGCATCATACCTGGTCAGCTGCCAACGAGCTCATAATAGTCTTTTTTCCTTAATTTTTTCTTTAATTCTAGACGGACAGCTTACATTTGCAGAGCGATTTAGTAGTTTTGGTGCTGGTGTTGCTTCTCATGCTGCTTATTAAATCACCACCGTAAGATTCGTCACAGATCGTTCAATATCGCAGTCAGATTTGAATGGCAATGATAGATTTAGTAGATAGTATAGTCTATCTAAAAGGTAGTGAAACGTTCAGCTTCGAGAACATTTACAAAGTTACTATCCACGTCTAGAACGTAGACGAAAAAGATGGATCTTGACAGAAGACCAAATTATATAAAAGCGACACAAAAGAATCATAGGGCAGTTATTCCAGCAATTCGAAGACGGCAGTGTTAAGAAGATTATGCAAGTGTAAATAAATAAGTGATTAACGCGTGTGTTCGAGATAAATGTACAGAGTATAAACCTATTACGTTACTTTAAAGTAAACTGTCACAAACCAGTTCCAATCATAAAAGCTGTTTTTCACAATCTTCGGGTTCCAATTCTACCTGCCTTTTTAAGTCTAATGTAAAAAACCACTGGGATCGTGACAAGGTGTTCTTCTTTACGGGTACCACTGGGGACTCCCACGGGCTATTGGAAGGTTCAATCACGCATTCTCTTTCTATATCCGTAATTATTAGTTCGGGTTCTTCTCTTTTCGCCAAAGGAGGTCAGCGAGGATGTTGCCGTATCGGCCGAGCGTCTCCGGTATTAATTTTATGTTTTACCACGCCAGTCCTTCCTTTGGAACCACTCTCTAGCGAGAACACATCTTGGTACTCTTGGATCAACACTTTAACTTTAGCCAGCTGGTCTTGGCTGAGGTTTTGGCATTTGGAGATGTTGCAGACACTTCTTCGACGACGTATCTTTATTCGATTTCACGCATCTCACAATTTGAGATACTGGAGTGCATTGGCCTACCACAGTCTTCTTTTTCAATGTTACTGGATCTGAGTTGATATTTAAGATCTTTACTGGCATCGTGCTTTTTCCACTAAGTCGCCCTCCATTGGTTCAATCGCGCGAATGTAGCCTTCCCGAAGATTTTCATTCAGGCGTGCCATCACCACACTCTCAGTCTTTGCAGGCAGAGTCACGTTTTTATCCAATAAGACTCGCACGGCTGCCTTCTCTGACGAATAAAGTGGAATTTCTTCATTGTCTATTTTCAGGACATCGTTCTTTATATCCAAATGGAATGCGTACTTCTTTATCACGTACATTCCCAGGATAACTTCTTCCGTGATGTTGGCTACCAGTACTTGATGGTTGAGTACTCCATTTCCCAAACCAATGATTACTTTGACTTGTCCGTGAGTAATGTCTTCTCATTTTTTAATAGCATGTCGGGACGAATGATGGTCTTTGTCGCTCCCGTGTCAACCAGTAACTGGACACTTCTTCCATTGATCTTACCATCGAGGTAAATGCTATGCAATTGCTCGATCGGCGATGTTATTTGAATTGTAATCTCCAGAACCTGACTAGATAAGATTAATTTTTGTCTCTTTCGGTCAACTCGTTTCAAATCTTCGAGCGCTGTTTTTGTCTTTTTCTTGGGTTTAGTACGATGCCGTCGTACATGGCCTATTTCACCGCAGTTCAAAATCGTCACTCCTGTTTCTCGAAGTATTCGTCGCGCTATCTCTTTTATGCTTTCCATTGTTTGCACGGGTACTTCTGCAGCACAGCAAACTTTATGACCGTCTTGTTGCGATGCTTATTTTGCTGACCAAAGCGTCATCCAATGTCTTTGGTCGAGCTAACCGGAGAGTCTGCTGAGTTTCGTTGTCTTTACTTTACTTTACCATCAAAATTTGGAGGTACAACAAGTGGTTTCTTCCTTATGGTCTATTATTAAATCTTCACTCGTGACGCTTCCTTCGCCGTGATAATTCATTCGATTTATTCTTTCTTAAAACAGTTTCATTTTGTCTTTTAATTTGTCCTCTATCACTTTTATTTTCTCTTTCAAAGATTGTTTTCCGTTTTTTAGAACTTCCCATATTTCTTCTTTTAAATTTAACATGTCCGCTTGAAAAATTTTGATTAGATTTTCTATGGTCGTTCGTATTTCTTCTTTTAAACTTCTAGAATTTTCTTCCATTTTCTGAGAATGTTCTAACAGTTTTTCTTCCATTTCTCGTAAAACTTTTCTTCCATTTTTCTTGAATTTTTTTTGCATTTTCTGAGAATTTTCGTAATTTTTTTTTTCTATTTTTTAAGAATTATCGGACAGTTTTTCTTTAATTTTCTGAGAATTTATGCGCATTTTTTCATTATTTTCTTTTATATTTTTATTCATCGATACGAAAATTTCAAATAATTTTGAACCCATTTTAACTGCTTGCAAACGCGTCACCGGCTTAATTACGTGTATATATAACACAAATAAAAAGTTGAAAAACACTACTAATATTACACGGTATAAACAAACACGCAAAGCGCGAACTAAAGTTTTGTTCATTTACGCAATCCATGTTTTTATTACAGGAGCGATATTAAATAACTTAATGGTATTTATACTAAAAATCGCAAACCCCACACCTGATACCAAAAGTCACGTACAAGGTTATACTCCGTAAATTTATCTCGAACACACACGTTAATCACTTATTTATTTAAACTTGAATAACCTTCTTAACACTGCCATCTTCGAATTGCTGGAATAACCGCTTTATGATTCATTTGTGTCTCTTTTATATAATTTGGCCATCTGTCAAGAATCTTCTATATTCTTTCGTGAACGTTTTACACGTGGATAATAGCTTCGTGAATGCTCTCAAAACTGAATGTTTCACTGCCCTCCTTGGGTGGTAACTACAGACCAACACTTGAACGTTTGTTCCTCCAATATATTTGGAAATGTTTTCTAATGCAGTTGATCTAAGCCACAACCAAGCTTGGATACTGTCAATTTCTTAATATTGCGGAACTTTATTTCTCTCTTAAGATTCCATAATGCTCGCCACAGACTTTCGTATAACGGCTTGGTACGTGAGTATTTCTTGGTGACCAGAGAGAAAACGAAGCGTCTGTCACCACGTAGTTTTAAAACTTTTCCGACTGCCGGTTGCTGTCTTCGTAGTTTATCTAGCTGCCCAAACTTCTTTTTAAATACGACTGCAACCCTTCTCTTTTTGTGTTTGGAACAGGGGTTGTTGTTTTTCGGTGGTAAACTCACACCTGACACCAAAAGTCACGTACAAGGTTATACTCCGTACATTTATCTCGAACACACCCGTTAATCACTTATTTATTTAAACTTAAATAATCTTCTAAACACTGTCGTTTTCGAATTGTTGGAATAACTGCCCTATGATTCATTTGTGTCGCTTTTATATAATTTGGTCATCTGTCTAGAACCTTCTATATTCTTTTGTGAACATTCTAGACGTAAATAATAGCTTTATGACTGCTCTCGAAGCTAAAGGTTTTAGTAGTTTCAATTAGTGTTCTTATTAGATAATGTAGGTTTTTTCTCCGTAGTAATTATATTAAAGTGTAACGTGTAAATTCGTATTTGAGCGTAAATCCGCCTGATAGTTAGGCAACTTACCTTTAAAAGTGGGAAATACCTGACCTCGAGTTAAATTCTTCAAGTTATGCTCGCAGAGGGCGCTCGAGAGTAGTCGGCCATCTACGAAATTCACTTTATTTGTTGGTTTTGCGGTGTAATGGACGTGGCAGAGTCGGATGGAAATCACTAATGAATCCGATTAAATGTCCTATGCATCAAACAAAATATCTACGTAGTTTGACGTAAAAATCGTAAAGTAGCTCTTTTGTTTCTTCGTATCTGTTGGAGTTTTCTTCCGAGCTCCGTCGAAGCTTTCGGACTTAGTTTTTTTGGTATCGCTGTACTTATAAAGTAATCAACGTAGCGGAGTAAAGGATCCCAGTGGCTTGATGGCGCTGTTCTACAGGTTGGGGGTTTTAAAGCGAGGTATTTATAGTATCATTAAGCCTACGTTTGAAACCGCGAGAGGCCACTAGACCTCGACCCACTTTCGTCCACGCGCTTCGGAGTCATGACTGCTGCTTTCGCTGCATCACGAATAGTGAACGGTACAGATTTACTTCGCATGTAAATTAATCTTGTCTTGAACTTTGTCTTTTGTACATCCAGTACGCCTAATTTACTGCATTTGATTCTGTTTAATTACCATATTTACCGAAAATTTTGATCTGCGTAATTCTGTTTAATTACTATTTTTAACATAAACCTTAATGTAATTGCTTATGTATTTAATGACTATAGTTAACGTAACTTACAATTTTTTGTAACGTAAAAGAAAAATTTCAATTGTAAAGGGTAGAGATTTGGGAGCTCGCAACTCTTTATTTTGTCGTAAACTTCTTGAATGACAATTTTACTACCGGTCGTAAACTTGACGTCAAGGACCACGGGCGGTGTTAATTTTTTTAATGCTCACGCGCGATCACGGGTGGATATGCTACCGGTTATGGTAGCCTCGGGAATATACTTTAAACATTAGCGCATAAATTATTGCGTGCAGGGTTTATTTTGGACCTGTTTCAATCTTATATTCTATGTTACAATTTTTTTGTGTTATGTAAGTTAACTGATCTTGTGATATACCAGTGGCGTAACCGTCGAATGGCTCTTTCCGTTCCGGAATTGGCTGTTAATATATAGATACTCAATAAATGGTTATTGTTTATTCTCGCTATATTTCTTTTGGGGGACCTCGGGTCTAGGATCTTCTTTTCTCCTACCTAGACTGTCTATCTTCGACAAAAATTCGAGAAGAGGTGGCGCATTCGGGCATTTCGCTTACCAAAAGAAAACTCTGTTCCTTTCGATTTTCTTTTACCCGACGACCATCTACGGTGAGGCTAGCCGAAAGGTAAGCGTGACATCTTGGTAATTTAACTCAATAAATTTTTTTTTCTTTCTTTTTATCCACCTCCCCCATTGGAACGTAACAAGAGGTTATGGTAATTAATTAAGTTTTTTGTGATAGCAAAGTCAATTCAGTTTGGAAGTAGTTTTTATTTATCTGACTTTGTTAGACGTGACCCTCACTGTTCATGCTTTGCATTAAAATAGCCGACTAGGATAAATTTGTTACCAAGAGTCTTGAAGAAGTTTGCGTAGTCTGTTGTACTAATTATACACTTAGACTATTATCCACAAATACTTTAACTTCATGAGCATATTTATGCAGCCCATTGGCGTTCCACGCAACTATAAATATTGGTAGTGGTTGGGGTTCTTTAGAAACAAATTCCATCAGTTCGTGTGCGTCTTCATCTACTTCAGTTGACAAGTAATCGAAAATATTGTTTGTAGAAGCACCTAGCCAGTATTAAGTATTTTTTATTCGTGCTAGATTTTTGTTACGTTTCTTGTTTATTACCGTTTGCCATTCACTTACTGGTTAGCTATTGGAATATCTGTGTTTATTATAGACGGGTATCTGTGATTCTGTTCATGGAAAAACCGCAGGTTGCGAGTATGAAAAAGTAGGAATTTTCATTGCTTGATTACGGATTTGGTACATTTGTTGAGATGCATTTAGCATGGGTTGTATCAATTGCGGTTGATTTATTTGAGTCTGGTAGCAAAAATTATTAGGTTAGTTAAAAGTCATTTTTAGCTTTTATCTTTCTAATAACTGAACACGCTTAAATAAATAAATTTAATATTTAAAACATTAAATTTTCAATGACCTTACGGTCAGAGATAACGATTAGTATTCGTGATCACTTCCACCGCACAAGTTAACGTCTTTACACGACGAAAGTAAAATATGAACTCGATACTAATACTTAAACTTAAACTTGTACGTAAATCTAAATTAAAATCCTTAGGCGCTAATTATGTAAAGAAAAACTACCGTTTTTTAATTTATACATTTGTTACTGTGTTAAATAGAACAGTTTAGTTAAATTCGATTAGAAACATTAGTTTGTAGATTATGTTAATAAACTTGAGTTTTGTTAAATTTAACTAAACGAACTAAGTCAGATTACCAAAAGTAATCGCTAAAAGTTGCGAGTCAGTCAGTTTTATTTCTTAAAAAGAAGGTCTGTGTGCTTTAGTTTATTAAAATTAGTTACCTTTATAATAATCGCATACTAATCGTGTAAATATATTTTTTTGATTTGTTACATTATATTAATATACAGTGTTTCTGAAAAGTAACAAATAAATTTAATGAAATCGTTGTAAAAAAATGTTTCTAAGAAAAGCTCAAATACTATAACTTGCCGATTTAATTTTTAATTTTCTGTTTTTTAACCATTTAGCGCTAGTAACTTTTTATGAAGTCAAATCATTTATATATTTCGTAGTTTTTAAAAATCGGTTAATAAATAACAACAATACTTATCCAAACATATTTGAAAAAAAATATTATCTGAGCAAGCACTTACACATACACACCTACAAAAACAGTGTTTGTAAAACGGTTTTAGTAAATATAACAAAGATAAAAATGTCAATTAAAAAAAACTAGGAAATGTTTATCAAACTTTAATTAATATATATCTTAAACAATTTCTATCGTAATTAAACATTAACTTCATTTGAATTCTTCAATGTAAAACAGTCTTACTTTTGTGTTGTTTTTAAAAAGAAAAAGAAATGTAGCTCTGCTAAAAGTTTATCAAACTCTTTACTGCCTTCTTTTTTGCCTCCTACGGTTCTAACTTTAGTAGTGTTTGCACGAAGTCTTAAATCACACGAGATGCATGTAGAAGACACTTAAATTTTAAAGCAAAAGCAACAATTTAAATATTTGTCCAAATTAAGTGCAGTAAATATTGAATACCATATAAAACTAAAATACAATTTTTGTAGAACAGAAATTTAAATTAAAAACGAAACAAATCAGAATTAAAGTTTTGTTATAATTTTTTTTTGCAAAAACACGTATAGTTTCAAAGCATGAATTACTATAAGTGAAATTTATGTACTTTTAAACAATACTTTTATCCCTAGACTAATAACGTAGAAAAATTCTCATTCAACCATGAAAATAAATAAATAAAATTTTTGTTCTATTGTGTTTTTGTTTTGTTAATTTTAATTAAAGTAATAGTTAGATCAACGTTTGTAATTTAATTAGAAGGAAAACGGAATTTAAAATTTTATTTGTTTATTAAACTTCCATTAATTAAGTGTTTAACATACTTTGCGCTAGTTTAATTTATAGCCCATTACCAAGAATGAAGTACAAACTTCGTAACAAATAAGAACAATACGTCATACTACCACCGATCGTGTAAAAGCCCCGTAATAGTATACACAAGTTTAGTCATTGATCACAAGTTCATCGACGTTCATTTTCTTCATAAATGCATTTTTTAATTTATTAAACATTAAAGCGGTTCTTTCTTTTTTCTACAAATCCAAATCATACTCTGGTCCGTAAAGAAAACATTAAATATAAAATAATAATCAAGTTATTAACTGTAAATATCTATAGCGGTTTAATTGTAGTAACTTTAGACTACGAGATGGCGCCAGGATCACATTTTGTCTACGATTTGTTTTTTATAATTTCAAATACTTTTTTAAATGTTGATGTTTCTATTGTTTTTATCAAAAAAGCGTTTAGTTTTACAATTGTATTGTGCGTGTTGCCACGTTCCAATGGGGGTGGTAGAGAAAAAGAAAAAAAAATATTATATTGAGATATTTTGCTTACCTTTCGGCTAGCCTCACCACAGATGGTCGTAGGTTAAAGATTGAAGTAAAAAGAATATCCTTAGGTAAGCTAAATGACCAATTCCGCCAACTTTTCTCGCAATTTAATGTAACGCAAGATGTCTAGGCAGAAGAAAAGGAGATCCTAGACCCGCGATGCCCCAAAGTACATTCCCAAATCAAAGATACGTAAAATTAATAACAATTATTTATTAAGAGAAATTTCATTGAAGATAAAAGATGAGTATCGACTGTTACGCCACTGGTACAAATTACATATACATAATAACAAAACGAATAAATCACAGTGCTAAAGCAGGTTTAAAATATACTCTGGAAGCAGGTATGTTTTTACTAGATTAAATACGCCGCTGCAATACAATAAACGGTAGCAAAATAAATACGCTTCCGCAAGTGAAATTTTAAAACCGCCCGTAGATCTTGACGTCAAGCTTACGACCGGTATCATTAGTCGAAATAATTTTACGACAAAATCATAATCCGACGCGTACTTCCAAATCTCTGATAGTTACATTCCTGCACATTAATGATTAAAGTTTTGCCAGTTATAGTGAATAAACCAAATTGACATTGATTAGGCTTAAATTATTAACGAGAAAACAAATTTAGCAAATGCACAGATATTACATAATCAGTTCTTAATTCATTTCAATTAAAATTGTAACGTAGTTTAAATTTTGACACAACGCAACCTAACGTGATCGTAAGTCGGTAACTCTGAAGTGCTTTATCAGACGAGGGTCGAGGTGGTGCCGTATTCCCCGCTTGATTATGCCGGCGGAAGCTTATATTATACGTAAATACCTTTTTTGGCCAGAAACTACCTAAGGAGTACCCATTCGCGCGTGGTACTACTTCCAATTGATCATCGGAAAACTCAAACTACACAATAGGACGCCATCAGTAGAATTACACCACACAAAAGAAATTGCGCCATCGTTAATCCATAAACAACTAACGACTCCATTAATCCATGAAAATAAAGAAAGCTAAAACAACCAGAAACAGTTGGTACGTCGCTAACATTCACCACGTGTAAATACTAACATACTCTGTGACTTTGGTTAGAAAATATTCAGCTACGACGTTCTACGAATGAGACATTCGAGCGGATTTATCAGAGATTTCTAAAATGAAAACGTCTTTACGTTAGATGACGATTGATGAATGAAAATCTCATTTTCTTACCAACCCGTTTCCGCCACATCCATAACAAACTCGTAAGACAAAATGAACCGGAAAACCGTTCCTAGAAGGTCAGCTACTATTGCGCCCTCTGCGTATATAAAGTCGAAGAATATTACTCGAGGTCGGATATCTCACACGGGTGATGGCAAAGTTGCCTATCCATCAGATGCAATAATGACGAAATACCAAAAATAGTTGTTACCATGTCTTGATGTATAACTGATTATGCATAAAGTTTTTATTTGTAGGGCAATGTAAATATACCAAATATTGCCTTATTTTCTTAAAAATGCTTATTTACACCTAAGCATCTAATATCTCGTAAAATAAAGTGCAAAAAAAAATGTTGAATTAGTAACTATTAATATTTATTGTATCTGTTACATAAATGTAACCATAAGTTAGTGTAGTGCGGCAGCTCAACACTTCGGAAAGTGAGTCGTAGATGTGCTAATTATAAAATGGTTAAAAAAGTGCCAAAACGGGGAAATAACGATTACAGATCCCGTGGACATCTGTCAAACTCTGAGAGTAAAGATATTAAACAACACAAGCATAACAACATCTTTATTGCAACGGCATCAATAAAATAGAATAAAATTGACAATAGCAGTTAAGAAATATAAGATAACAAATTATCTTACTTACTTACATATTTATTACTTACGGTCTTTTCCTGCAATTCAATTAGATAATAGCATCTCCAAACCAATTTCCTAAAATTTGTTTAAAAAGGTATTAAACAGATATATAATGATATTGCAAATAATGTTACGTATAGTTTAACCAATGATTATACTAAACAGAATGCGGCAAAATTCCAACTAACTTCTTCACTAATAACATCGCAGGTGTGATACTGCATTTACGATATTAATCGTTCAGCTCACAAACATATTATCGACGTAACCTCAAATAAATCATTAAGATTGCTGTTTACATTCATACATGCTCCAAGATAGCGACTCAAAAAAGATGTACTTAAAAAACATAAGCAATTCCAAAGGAACAAACACGTGGCAGTGATTCAACTCGCTGTTATAATACGAAAAAATCAAAGCGCGCCGTAAAAATAGAAGTTATTTCTTACCTCAGCAAAATTTTTGCAGGTAACATATACGAATCCAAGTTAATCATCCCATTTATAACGAGAATGATATTCGATTTTAAAAAATGGATATCTTACTGGGCGCAACGTTAGTTTTCACGTGCTGTCTCCCTCAATGTCAAAACAAAAGTAAATATTAATATATATCCATATGTAAAAGTGACAGTCCGGGACAAAATTCATACAGCACGCAAACAACATCAAAATAATTCTAACATAACAAAAGTTTTTAAATTTTTTCGAGAAACAAAGTAGCCAAGTTCTTGTCCAACATTATTTGCAAGTTTACAGGTTAAACCTCTTCTCACATCTTCAACTTATAGCTTTTATTCAACGTTTAGAAACTACATAACTTCAACCCCAAGATCTTCTTGTGAGCTTTAACGTTACTTCACCTTTTAGCAAAGGATTTGCTTATTATCCTCAAAAGGTGTAACCGGCGTTGAAATTTGGTCGTGAATCTTTTGTAAAAGATCCCGTATTCAGATTTATTTGGCTAAATTTTCTTTTATTTTAGCGATTGAATAGTTCTGTGTAAGCATCGAAAACGTTTTACTCGTTGTTTTATTACGTTTGATTTAAGTTGATTTGTATTTAATAGTTATTTCACAATTATTATTGTTTTTTTTTATAAACGCATAAAGTTCCGTGGTCTTGATTTTGATTTAGTGTTTTTACTTCTGGTTATCTCATTGGAATAGCAACTCTATCTAATTTACGATTTCCTTTTGGGAATGTAACTCGATCAATTTTCTTGGTATCTATACTTTTGTTTATGTTGAGTTCATTTACGAGCGCGATTTGGACCATCTGATAATTTAACTAAGTAAGCAGTTTTGTGAGAACATTCTCTTTCTTTTCGGGTGCGTACGTGACATGACGCGTGTGGTAAAAATATTTTTCATCTTTGTTAATTTACTTTGTTTAGTGTTCCATCTTTTACAAAGATTCTACAGCGCAAGTTTATTGAATTAAGTGGGATTACGAGGTGTTATAAGGAGTAAAATTTTGATTTTCAGAGATCTTTTTGGTTGCAATTAAGAATACCGGGTACCGTGATGTAGTTAAGTGGTCGTGGTACTTTTACCCTATCGTGATGTAATACCGCGGAAGTTAGATGGAACCGTGAAAATTAAGTGTAGTGGTGGAAACGTTTGGTTTTCCAATTTCGTAATTTACGGTTTAAATAGTCTTCATGGTTTCCAAAAATAAAGCTCACGTTTCAAGTTGGATTTGCAATCGATGGGTTGTGCTAAATCCAGTCTTCGCTTTTGTGCGGATTTCAATTAAGTGTTAAAAAGAAAATTCTTCCGCCGTCATTGCAATTGTTTGGGGTACCTTTCAACGTTTCTTCCCGTAGACAACTGGCCACCTGGAATCAACCACAGGTTCTTTCCTGGAATTACGACAATTCAAGGTATTTATTTTGCACCATTTATTTAATCGTGAAGTTATTATTATTTACGTGATTGAGTGTTAAAAGCTTTGAATTTTAAGTAAATTTACAAGTGTCTCGAATTGAAAGAAAAACAATAATGTAACTAATTACTGTCCGTATTTGTCGGAAATAATCCCGAGTTAAAAATTTGTTACACGGGACCGAATTTTTTTGATTTAAGTTATATATATTAGTTTTATATTAAATAAGTTTATTTCATTTTATAATTGAGTAATTTCGACGCGCACACGGCCGTGATTTTAGATAAATTAAGATTTACTAATTTGTGCTTTGTTTTATTTCTTTAAATTCTGTATTTTGTAATTTATTATTTTGTTTTTGTGCATTTATTCAAATAACTTTAAATTTGTTATTTTTATTTTTTTTATCAAACGTTCATTTTACGTACATTTTTTTTTTGTTTGTTTTGTTTTGATTAATTTTTGTGAATTTCAATACCAGTATTTTAGTTGATTTTATTATTACTATTCAAGTTTGTTTGAACCTTTTTTTTTAAATTTTATTTTAATAAATGTTACATTGTTAAATGTAAAGAGCTTTTAATTCCGTCGGCCTCCGCGTGTGTAACTTTATTAATTTATTACAGATTTTAGTGAGATACACTCTATTAAAGTAAGTCCATTTAGAGTGTATCCTTCAGGAGCGGGCTTGTGGTTGGCAAGGGCCAGAAGTCCATTAAGCTTTACTCCTTCCTGGCGCCCTTTGATTTTAACATTATTACTTTTCGATTTTGTGTTTTTCGTCAAGTTTATTCAAATCAATCACGTAATTTTAAATGTAACCCATCCCGTCTCCACTGAGCAGCGGCACAACATCGTTTATGTTACCTCATTTCAGGCAGTGACATTGTTTCAACTTTTGCATGTAACAACGGATTCTGTTTCAACTTGGCAATGACTTGAGTCTGGTTTCTCTTATTATAAGTGTTTGTTATCCGCTTACTTCCAATTTGATAAAAAAATTTTCCAACAGGTTTCTGGTGTTGCATTGGGTTCTCCTCTATCATATGTTGTAGTTAACATTTTTATGGAATCTTTTAAAACGGTTGCTTTGGAATCGGCAATATTAAAACCTACAGTTTGGTTTAGATGTGTTACGACACGTTTATTGATTCTCTCTTATGGTAATTTCAAAATGTTTACGTTTCTTGATTATCTAAACAATCAACACCTAGATATCAAATTTAAAACTGAAATCGAAACTAATAGTTTGCTCGCATTTCTCGACGTTTTTGTGGTTTATAAATTCGACTGAGTTTTAAGCCATCCTGTTTATCGCAAATACGCCCCTACAGACAGATAGCTTTATGCTTTGTCTCATCATCATTCTGCACAAAAACGTTCTGATATTGAATCTTTGGTTTGTCGCGCTTTTCTATTTGCTAATCTAAGAAATTAGATTCGTAACTTTGTCATTTTACTTTAACCTTTGTGAACAATAGTTATGAGAAAGGAAATATTCAAACAGTTATTAATCACCGTCTACATCCACGTGTTTGATTACCTTGTTACATAGAAAAGTTGAAACAAAGACACTTGCCTGAAATAAAGTAACATAAACGGTGTTATGCCGGTGCTCAGTGAAGACGGGGTGGGTTTCGTGATTGCGTGGAAAACTCAAACGAAAACAAAATCAAAAAATCAACCCTAATTACCTGATGCACAGCCGTGTACGCATTACATAGAAATTACTTAAATATATAAAAAAAATTAATTTATTTATTGTAAAACCAGGGTGAAAATGTTAATAGTAAATTTTCCCGGTTAATGTCAAACAAATTTTTAACAACGAAATTTTGTCACATATAGTTTTAATAAATACGGAAAATAATCATTTATTAATTATATTATCGATAAAATCGTTAATTCGAAACTCTCAATTTTCTTAAAAACCAAAGCTTTTAAGACACCTAAACGCGTAAATACAATTCACAAACTTTAAGTAATTGGTACAAAATAAATACCTTACATCCTAGTCATAAATCCAGGAAAATACCTGTGGTTGGATCCTGGGTTGCCAGATAGAATCAGGAAGAAACGAAAGGTTCTCTAATAAAAAAACTATGTACCGTTAAAAGGTTTTTTCCATGAGCCGCCACAAAAGCGAAAATTTAATTGTAAAACACAAACTTGCGCACAAATCCACGATACGTTAATACGAAACCAAACCGGTATCCAGTAAAATTCAATAAACCGTAATTGCTTTACAAAATAGAAAAGTTTTTTTCACTTGAACGATTCACTGTTCTATTGTTAAAAACTTCCGCGGTACTTCTTCATCTAAAGGGGGTGACTTTAACCCCTGACAACTACATCCCGATACTTAAGTCATTTCGTACGACTGTCAGCTAACTAACTTCTCACTTCCTCCACCAAAATCACTTATACATATAATCTTATTCGACTACCATTTCCACAATGGCCGTGTCCAAAACTCTATACAAGAAAACTATACCACCAAGAAGTGCAAAAGGGATGCAAACATATTTAATAACATCACAAACGTAGTGTTGGGCCACGGTGTTTGTTTCCGCGTAAAAGTGTCAAATTGATAAAATATCACATTTCAAAACGGTCATAAAATTTAAACGGTCTAATAAATTATAAAAATCACTTTATTCCCACGTTATTTGATCGAACTCACACAAGAAAACCAAGTACGACTGCACCGAAAATGCACCTAAAACAAAGAATTTTTAAACAAACTTAAAATAAACTGCTAAAATATATTTAATTACAATTATATCTCGGAAGGAAAACATAAATTACCACTGGAATTTTGATCGAACAAAGAAAAAGACAGCTTAATAAATTTTGAAATCAATCAATAGAAAATTTTATCTACAACTTTGAATTATAACCTTGAATTTAAAAACGTAAAATAACCAAAATTAATAAAACAAATCCAAAATACATGAAGTGAATAACGTCAACACAAATACCGGGTCTTTCACGAAAGCAATTAAACAATTTTAAACGACGGTTACAACCTAAGAACTTTTCTACTTTTGAATCCAATCTAAAATTGTCATTTTTTCCCTGCATTCACAAGATTACAGATCAAATAGAAAAACTTATTTGTAAAAATGGTATTAAACTCATCTTCAACTCGACAAACAGAATCCCTCAGATTCTTCTTTCTACCAAGAACAAATTTCCTACAATTTCATTTCAAGGTGTATACCAAATTTCTTGTTCAAGTGGTTAAGTTTATATGGGTGAAACTTAAGCTACAACAATGACACGGTGCAAACCTGGAAAACCTTCTCATCTTAGTGTAGACTCCCGACGTCGAAGCTTTCGATATTAAATTTAGAGCATTGTTTTTAAAGACGTTACTGTTAGTGGCTTCTTAAAATTGATTTAACATAAGAAAAAATGCTACCATGTAGCGGTAGTTAGGGCAAGTGTCGTCTGTCACTGTTAAAACTAAGTTACAATATGGCGTTCTGTTATTATTTTTTAATGCTTTCTAACGGTGGACGTGGATCAGAACCACTAATAAAATTTAAAACACCGTTTAAATAAAAAATCAAAGTCGCCAATGTTAAGTTGAATTCTAAATGAGAATGTGTAAATGCGGTGAACTCAAAGAAATCAACAGGTGATTACTTGATAACAATCTAGTGAGTATTCTGTCGCGGTACGGTAGCAATTAAAATTTTACGGTAGTTGTTTAATTTATAACTTTGTCCAGTGACATAAAATTTTTGTTTTACATACGAAAATAAAATAAAGTGAACTAACTGTACAAACTTTAAGGCCGAGATTATCTAACCACGCAAAGATTTGTAGTTTTAAACAAAGACTTTTATGTAACTATTAGAAGGCCGGAATAACCGGCGTTAACTCTTGGGCCGGAAGATTGCCTAGCCCCACAAGTATTAAAACCGTTATGTCACTACTAACAAAAATAAACAGATACACGAATTTACAAATTTAACACTTACTGAATATGATGTGCCAGGTGGTGACAATAATTTTAATAAATCGAAGGCGAACAAATGAAGCAGGTCCGGGTGAATCACAGCGTAGTCGTGATCAAAAAATTTCTTGGTCGTTCAAGCGGTCTTGTCAATGAAACAAAAATAACTAATAGGATTTGGTTTACAAGCAAGCAAAAAACTTTTACAAAAACGAATTTTGAAAAAATTCCAACAAGACGGATTTCTGCAGAGAATTGTTAAGAAACGGCTATCGGACAGAAACGAATTTTACCGGGAGGATTTTGACAAAAAATTTTACCGAAAACGGGTTTTGGACGGGTTCAACCAAGACGGATTTTGGCAAAGAATTTTTTGTAAACGGCTATCAGACGGAGACGGGTTCTAACGTGGCGGATTTCGGCAGAGGATTTATCAGAAACAGGTTTTAAACGAGAAATGGTTCACCGAGACGGATCTTAGTAGAGAAGTGTTTAAGAACGGGTTTCGGACGGGGAGAAGTTTTATACACCTTTTAGGTTTCGTTACATTATCTTTGCGGCGGAGATTACCTTACGCATCGTCCTGAATTTTATGGAGACCTATTTACAAATTTCCTAAAAATTGCTTTACAGAATTTCCTATCGTTACAGTATTACTGTTAACGTTGATTTGGATCTTACAAGTAACTTTTGTAATTTGTTTGTATTCAAAAGTCATAATCTTGCAACTGACTCCTAAGAACTAAGGGTAAGTCTTACGTTCTTATCATAATTTAAACGATTATATTTTGCTTTTCGAGAACTGAACTTTTGCAATTTGTTACAAGCTTTAGGTCTTACGAACCTTGCACGGCCAACTCCCACAGTCGGAGATAGGGGAGGTTCAAGGAAATTATGCTTAAGGGCGCCAGATCTAATCCAAACTAACACTGCCTCGATCACGACAGACGGTCCAAACTTGTAACTAAATTTGAGGTTTGTAATCCTTGTTACTCTGATGTTCGAGTAGCCAAAACTAGTTAATAGGTAAAGATAATTAAAAAAGAAAGGTATGTTGCCATAAAAGAAAGATTAACAAGTATAATTAACTTTAATGTATTAACATAGAAGATTAACAGGAGGATATTTTAATTTCTCAATTCATAAATGCCAGATATATCGGCAACACACAATGCATAGGTAGTCAAGTCGAAACGCACAGCGCAGAAAATCTCGTAGTAAATATTATTTGTACACAGCATGCGATACAATTTAAATGATGATTGAAATTACCCGGTTGGTATATAAACAATAAACGTAATTACGGACATTAACATTAACCAAAGTTCTGTGACTAACTTTCGTGACAGCGATATAAAAATTAATCAAATAAACTCACCCGAAGTCCAGTGTCCACTTTCGCAAAGAAAACGTTTTCCCCGCTAGCGACCTGTAAAAAATATTTAATAGCAAATCGTATCACACACTAACTCACGAAGAATAGGAAGCTACAAAATCAGTATTAATAAATCATTAAAGGTTATATAAGAACCCGTTGTATCGAATGCTGTAGGTTGTAATTATGAACAGGCGGGTGATAACACAATTGACTGGTATACACGAAATAACATCTCCCACAGTAAGGCTTATCGAGACTCCGTTTTCGTGGTGGAGAATATGCCTTCCCAAAATCTTAAGTGTTGGGTAACGGTATTTCTCAATAATAATTAATCTTCATCATTTCTTTATTAAAACGAACATGTGCTCAAAGCGTGGTGAAACGGCTATCAAATTAAGGAGAGGTTACAAATGAATTTTAATAAAACGGGAGTAATTATCTTACCCTGTGACGACTCAAATATTTTACGAACGTAATAAAATTATAATTTGATTCCCATTATTATGTCCTTCGAAATTATTTCTTTAAGCCGTACAGGCCATTTTATGCAATTGACAGCTTCACGATTTCGTCGTAAAATGACAGTCACAAGAAACGATCGGCAGAGGGCGTCAAAATCGGAATCTAATTTCAATTCAATATACAGGGTATTCCGTTTTTTTTGCACGTAACAAATTGCATATAATTGTTACTGCTTGATCGATTCTGTCTGATGTGACTTCATTATTAATTAATTGTGTCTAGCATTTACTGATTTTTAATAGATTGAAAAATAGACAGCTAATTTGTTACGTTCTTTTGTTGTTCGTTGTTTCTTTTTTAACATATACCTAGTTTAATTGGCAGTGGGTTCTTATGTAACCTTGGTGTTTCCGAACCAAGAATTTTGCAGGTACGTAAGGAGTGGCGTCCGTTTTTTTTCTTTTGTTTATGTTGAACAAACATTTTTATTTTATATTTCGTTATTAAAATCCTATAGTTTATAGTTCTGTTCGTTGATTCGACAAAGTCTTTTGAATTTGTTCTAATTTAATTTTTTATTTAATCAATTTCAGCTAAACACCATTAGTTTAATTTATAATACAAAATGTTGCAATTATATGTATTTGTAATATTTGGTAAATTTAATAATTTTTAATAAATTTATGTTTTCAAATTTTGTAATAAAAAGTGTAATTAAAGATAAAATTAACTTTTAAAATACCATTTAATGATTGGCGTTCTTTTTAAGATAACCGTAATAAGTACTATAAATCTAAAAAAACTGTGTAGACACATTATGTCTGACAATTCCAATTATTTTTGGTTTTCTTTCTTAGATTTTCTGCAGTAGAATCGTAAAGCGGTGGTTTTCTTATAATGTTTCTTTACAATTCAATGACATTTTATTTGCACACATACAAAGACGCTTATTTATGTATTTTATGTTATTTAATTTAAACAATTAACCAAATATTAATTATTTTAAACAACTTTTTATAATATTTTTATGTAAAACTTTTAATTAAAGTTGAGTAGTTAAAGCTTAAAGTTTAACACAACTTTTCTTACATTTAAAAAAAACAAAGTAAATGTTTTTCAAAATTCAAATATTTTCAAAGCAAAGTTAATGCTTCCAATACCTAATATTACAATAACAATTTTTTTATTTACATCAAAATGCAACAATTCTGCTAAATAACTAACACTATTATATAATGAATATGTAAAAATGTATGTCACATAACGATGTTTAATGTTTAACACAAAATTTTGTTTTTATAGAAAATGCGATAACTTTTATGACCAGAAATAGAAAAAAAATAAGTTTAATTTTATTTTGAAGTCTCTAAGCATTTATATATCAACAAGCAACGAATATGATACGTTAGTATTCCCAAAGAGATTGAATGGAATACATCTACAGACACGAAAAGTCAGATATGATAACAAAAGGAATTTATAGTAAGGTAAAAGCTTTATTTGAAGTGAATACAAAAACATAAAAACCGCATAATATTTTTATATTTCTTTATATAATAATGTCGGTGTATATGCCATACGAGGATACATATATTATATAATAAAGTTAAGTTAAAATATTAAATTTGGGTTGTAAAGTTTTTTTAAGTGTAACACCGACGCCTCAAATGTAACTTCCTTATACGCGTTTAACAATGTAATATTATTGTTATTGTTATCAAATTCAAAGTTAAATATAATATTTTTATACGTTGATATGTTATATCAAATATTAAAACTTAATGTTAAAATAATCAGAACTGCTCCCCCACATTAAAAAATCAAAAAATTCAGAAAAATCAACAGTCTTGATTGGCTGGTATTTAACAAATGTTAAAAACAACAAAGCAAAATGGTTCGACAAAAAAAAAGAAAAAACTGTTAAATTAAAATAAATTACCGTCAACTGGGGATATTTTGCACCTTAAGGGAGTACTTTGCGCCAAGTAGTAAATACATTTAATCAAGAAAATCTCTAAAACACATTCAAGAACAAATCCCAGGGCGTTTGCATTTTGATGTTGGTAGTATTCCATGATAGTTTTTGGTGCCAAGCTCCCCGGTAGCCACTTTTTCGTCAGTGTCGGTTATATACACGGATTTAACGAACGTGTCCTATAATTTAGCGTGTTTAAATCTTGATGAGTGACAAATTGAACAAACTTGATAAAAGTAAGTAGAGGAAATGAACCAAATTTGAGATACTTTTTTTTGAAAATGAAAATAAAATATAATTTATTTTAAAACAATAACTATTATGAACTCAGTACATCACAGTACGTCACGATAAGTTAACTTAAGCTTAGGAACAAAGTTTACTGTTAAAAAAAATTAAAACTCATATAAGAACCTTTTTAAATTAAGGTGCCTAACTTAAGACAGTTTGTAATAGCGAAGGCTTCCACGGCCGGATTATATACTAAGATTAGAACGTCTTCCGGGTTTGGACCGTGTCAATGTTGTAACTGAAGTTGCCAACGTTTTGTCCACTTTTGTAAGAGGCTTCATCAGGGCGTGAGAGAAGTCAAACAAGCACCCGAAATCTAATTAAACACTTCTCAAAAGTTAGGTAACCAACTTGTGAACCAAGCCAGATTCTAAACTCTGAAAAGGTAAGAAAGAAAACGATAAACTTGAAAAAGCAAACGAAAATCTAACAAAAAACCACTACAGGCACTACAAACCCGGAAGACGTTCTTATCTTAGTAACCACTACATAGTTAAGTAATTAACTTGTGAACCAAGCCAGATTCTAAACACTATAGAAGTGACTTAAAAAGAAATAGTCTCCGTATATAAAAAAGTATCGTCACGGCTGGTTAAGCTCGACTCTGATTGGGTTACGGTTGAACGAGGGCGTGTTTTCGATAAAAGACTAATGACCGGGAACCAAAGAGGGAATAGCTCAAAACCGTGATCACGATTGAAGTTATTCGGGTGTTTGATGATTTCTATGCTCTCTTGAAATTTTCTGTTAAAAAAGAATCGAGATTTGGCAATCACCAAAACGTTATCAAAATCTATCTTGTGACCTGTAGTAAAATGATCTGAAACATTTTGCCTGTCAAGTTGAAAATAGGTTTGATACCATTCTTACGAAGAAGTTTCCCTATTTGATCTGTAACCTTGTCAATGTAGGGTAAAAAGGCCAATTTCGGATTGGATTCGAGAGTAGAAATGTCCTTAGGTAATCGAGTACATGGATGTAGACGACGATTAATAACTCTATGAATATCTCGCTTCATATAACCATTGTTCACTAAAGTTCTCGTAAGATGACAGAGTTCCGAGTCCAGATTCTAAGGTTGACAAATAGAGAAAGCACGATAAACCAAAGATTCAATAACAGAACGTTTCTGTGCAAGATGATGATGAGACGAAGCATGTAGGTATCTATTAGTATGTGTGGGTTTGCGATAAACAGAATGGCCCAGAATTCCGTCGGGCTTACGAGTCACAAAAACGTCAAGAAATGGAAGAGAACCATTACTTTCGCTTTCCATAGTGAATTTGATATCCAAGTGTTGATTGTTAAGATGATTAAGAAACTTAGAAAATTCGAGATGACCATGAGGCCAAACAATAAACGTGTCGTCAACATACATAACTTTGGGTTTTAATATTGATGATTCCAAAGCAACGATTTCAAAAGATTCCATAAAAATTTTAGCTACAACAGGTGATAGAGGAGAACCCATAGCAGCACCAGAAACCTGTTCGTAAAACTTTTTATCAAATTGGAAGTAAGTAGAGGATAGACACTTATCAATAAGAGGAACCAAACTCAAGTCCTTGCCATGTTGAGACAGAATTTGTTCGATGATAATAAGCAAATCTTTAATAGGAACTTTAGTAAAAAGTGAATTGACATCAAAACTCAAGAAGATCTTGGGGTTCAAGTTTTATAGTTTGTAGACGTTAAATAAAATGCTGAGAGTTGAGGATATGAGAATAGGTTTTACCTGTAAACTCGCAAAGAATGTTGGACAATAACTTGGTGAATTTTGGGAAATCTGTATAGACGAGGTGGTTTAGAATCTGAAGGGGTAAGTCGACGTTTAGTTTCAGGAGGTAGATTGGAAGATTTGGCGATTTGGCTGACCTCACGTTCAATCCTTAAAGTGGGATTACGAGTTAGAAGAGCGTACGTTTTCTCAGACACAATAGAATGGATTTTCGCAACATAATCAATATAATCCAAAACAACAGTAGCATTGCTTTTGTCGGCTGGAAGAACAATAATATCAGAGTTCTTACGAAGACTTTTTAAGGCTAACTCTTCCGACCTAGAAATGTTGAGTTTAGGAATTTTAGATGATTTAAGCCAGTGTTAATACGAATGGGATCTGAGATGTGGCGAGGAAGATGTCTTATAGAAGACTCGACTGCACATAAAATATCTTATTTAGGAATACGTTTGGCAGCAACAGCAAAATTCAAACCCCTAGATAGCACCGATTCCTGTTCTGAAGTGAGAACCAAACTAGATAAATTAACAACCGTCTTTAAAGAGTTAGTAGTAGATAAAACTATACGATCCTTGCATTTCAATGTTTGAAACTTTTTGAGATGACCTACAGTGGTTAGTCGTAGAGTGGTATCAGACTGCTGGTAAGTAATGTTGTCAAAGAGATTCCAATCATCCGGGGAAAGATTGTTAGCCAACTCAAGATGAAGGTAAAAGAGTTGTTTCGAAATGGTGTCTAACTCTCGCCTAGTTGGCTTAATCCGTTCGCGTACCAACGCTAAACTAGCACGGTGTAAGATGTTTTTTGAAGAACGTGTCTGAATGTCAAACTTGATTCTGAGAAATGCAGGAATGGTGTTGTGGTTAAAGTTAAAGTGCTCAAAAGTTTGACGAGTTTGTGGCGAAGTTTGGAAATTACGGAAGTTTTGGAAGAAATATTCTCCCCGTAGAGATTGCTAATGTAATAGGGAAGGCTTCCACGGCCGGAGTCTATACTAAGATAAGAACGTCTTCCGAGTTTGGACTGTGTCAATGTTGTTACCGAAGTTGCCAACGTTTCGCCCACTTTCGTAAGGGGCTTCTTTATATACGGATACTATTTCTTTTTAAGCCACTTCTATGGAATTTAGAATCAAGCTTGGTTTACAAGTTAACTTTGTAGAGGTTCTTTGTTAGATTTTCGTTTGCTTTTTCAAGTTTGTCGTTTTCTTTCTTACCTTTTCTGAGTTTAGAATCTGACTTGGTACACAAGTTGATTACTTAACTTTTGAGAAGCGTTTAGTTAGATTTCGGTTGCTTGTTTGAGTTCTTCGATTTCTCTCACGCCTTGACGAAGCCCCTTACAAAAGTGGGCGAAACGTTGGCAACTTCGGTTACAACATTGACACAGTCCAAACCTGGAGGACGTTCTTATCTTAGTAAGACAGTCTGGTTCCCAAATTGGGAGTAAGGTTCTAATTTAGTACACTAAAGAAATCTTTTTTCCTCGCAAAAAAAAACAGGTAAATACAGAATTAGTCGAATTTCTACAATCCTCATGTGCTCATCTCAAACATTTGTCACATTTATCCTATTTTTCACCTTTTTTGTCTTCTGAATATAGACCTGTACAAAATACACATTCACTGCAAGAATCAGAACTGGATAATAACAATGTACGTTTGGCTTTTTAATTTATTGGTTTTGAACCTGGATCGCTTCATTTTTTTTTGCATCACTACCTGTTCCTCGATTAATCGGTTTTTTTCATTTTCTTATCCATTTTACCAATACCTTTTTTCAATCCTTTGGCTTTATTCTGTATCGCTTCTTTTTTTTATACTTTCTAACAGCTTTTCTTTATAGAGAGTTGTTGTTATAACTGCAGTTTTTTCACAATTTATCCTTTGTTGAGTTTTTTTATGTACTGGAATGGGACATATTTCCTTAGAAATTTTTTTAAACAGCGTCTTGAGTTGTAGATGACGAAAATATCTCCTTCGCACTGCAGTAACCTCAGTAGTCTTTCTTTGGCTTTCGGAGGTGATAGGGTTCTTTCATTTTTACTTTAATCTTCCGTTCCCAAGAAAGTGGAACATGATGGAAGATTTTCAATATTTTTCTGTTCTTTTAGGTTTTGGACTAACATTGGATCTTGTACTGAAGTTACATTTTCTGATGCTGTGGACGCATGAATTCCAAAATTCCAATTTTTGAAGATATGCGCTATATCTTCAAATATTAGGATTTGGAAGATAGCAAGTCAGTTTTTTTAAAAGCTTTTGATAATACTTCCATTGTAGCAGCTCGACTGTAACCTTTACCAAACAATGCAACAACAACATACGGTGAAACCGTACTCAGTTGGTTTTCTCGTAATCAGTTTTCAACTTCTTGAACGTAATAAGTTTTTTAAAGCGACATAAATTCAACGTCTAGAGGTTTTATTTTATGAGTAGATTGTGGGATAAGCATATAACGGTTACGTGGTTTTGCTTGGCTAAATCTATTAGTTAGATTTGCGCGTGTGTGAGTAGTGTTCATCTAAAATCACTAAGACAGAATCAGATGCACTTGGTTTGACAAACTTAATAAAGTAATCTAACCACCTCTCATCAAATGATTTAGCAGGAGCTCCCATCATTAATTCCTGCTTTATTATGTTAATGTTGGACGATAGTAACACCCGTCTCATCGACATTAAATATTCTATAATTTGCATTCTGGAATTTATTAAACTCCTGTTCATACAAATCAAAAAACATGGATACATTTTCTGGTGAAAAAGATTTAACACGAACTGCTGAAATTCCTTGTGGTGTTTGCATTAAAAGTTGGGGGTGTCTTAATAAAAGCAAACGTAATCATTTTTTTCCTGCAGTCTTTTTATGTGAGTTAAATTGGTGTCTGATAACGTTTCTTATGGCTAACTGAAAAACTAAAGGTTCAATATCTTTAGATCGTAATCCAAAAAATCGTTCCTTTATATTTAAGGCATATTGGACTAATTCCGTTTCTACTTCAAGAGACAAAACTGTTTTACGACCTATTTTTGTGGTGAACAGCTCTTCTATATTAACACGCTTTTATTAGTTCGGGATGTATGTATGTATGTATGTAACGGAATCTTTGAGCTTAATTTTCAGCGGTTTCCAGGTGTTTGATTAACTTGAAACTTTGCATGCGTTTCACGGACCAATGACAATGCAATAATTCATTAAAAAGTTTTTATTATCCTAATTAGAATCGTCAGGATTAATTGATTTCTTTAGGGATCCTCTACATGAGAGTGACAAAGACAGAGCGCGTGAACTGCGCAGGCGTGCATCTCGACAAAGCCTATCGCGTTTAAATCGTTCCAGTGTATTTCACTATTACCACTTCGTGTCGGAGCAGGTAATTTGCGCGCCCGCTGCCTGCCTTGGATGTGATAGCTGTTTCTCAGGTTCCCTCCCCGAGAAATAAGGTCTTACTGTCGATAACTACTGTTTCCAATACGT
The DNA here is from genome assembly GCA_035610365.1 of Aquatica leii. Taxonomy (NCBI): domain Eukaryota; kingdom Metazoa; phylum Arthropoda; class Insecta; order Coleoptera; family Lampyridae; genus Aquatica; species Aquatica leii. The sequence goes on along the minus strand of CM069436.1, from coordinate 102,759,877 downwards.
TTTTAGTTCGTAAGATATTTCATAATCACATGTCCGCAAAAATTGATTATTGATAAATCGAATTAAAATACGGAAAATAACTGATAGCTTAGAAAATTGAAAAAACACGCTTTTATAGGTGCCCGAACTAAAAAATAGAAAATAAATTATACTTTAAAAAAACTAAAAAAAAAAACGCTTTTATAAATAACCGAACTAAAAAGAAGAAAATAATTTATAATTACAAACAAAATTATTAAATTCAGAGCAATAATATATAATTATAAACAAAATCACTAAATTCAGAGTTAAAAGCGTGGGGTGCATCTATAATCATTGTTACAATTATTCTAAAGGCAGCTATCAATAAGGGGAGAGTTATGAAAATATAGAAAAATCCTACAGATAACAGTTTCACTGTATAATGTCTCGCCAAGTACACGTTAAACTATTGTTACAAACAATGATAAATTTATTTCTGTGAACACAAAATATTAAAAAAAAAAACCTCTGATCTTTACAAAAAAATTATTAGATTTAACAAAAACAGTGCAGCTGTAGAATATCTCGTCACGTATGTATTCAAACGTCGTGTTTAATGACAGTATTATGTATATCAGTCAAATGACAAATTGACAGCAATAGTCGAAGTGAATACATGTTAAAACAATGATTGATATAATTAATTACAAAAAAAAAGAAATAACAGATACTTGGCGCGAAAGACTACCGTGCATCCGGATGCACCCCACGCTTTTAACTCTGAATTTAGTGATTTTGTTTATAATTATATATTATTGCTCTGAATTTAATAATTTTGTTTGCAATTATAAATTATTTTCTTCTTTTTAGTTCGGTTATTTATAAAAGCGTGTTTTTTTAGTTTTTTTAAAGTATTATTTATTTTTTTTATTTGACTTCAGATACTTTTCAAGTGTACTCCAAATATTTTTGATTTGCTGATTCAACAGCTCTCGTCATGTCATTACGATTCCATAATTTATGTTTTTTGTGCATCTGTAAACGACATTAACTTATAGGTGTATGCAAAAATTGTTTATGCTAGTTTTTATCTTTTATATAACAAAATATGCTCAGCTAAATAATTAACATGTTTCATACAGTACTTCCCAACTTAAGATATTCTGAAGTTAAGATACCGGTACTGTCTCAAATTAGGCAACTTGGATTAAAAATTAAAACAGCCATCGTTTGGTTGTAACTACTACAAAATGAGTTTGTGCATAACAGAATAATAGCATTAAGACTATTTGTTAATAAAATCATGCTACAGTGGAATGATGACCTTACCTTACAAAAATATTTTCAGATACAACAGACACTCATAAATTTTTTTAGCGCCCGAAGTTGAATAGATGTACACTACTCGAGAATCAGGTGGTAACTGACAAAAACAACATGTTTGCAAACTCGTTTCGGCCTAAAAAGTAAACTTTTGCACATTATACGTAGATGACATCAGCCATTCTGCCAGAAAGCTACTGCCTCAAATTAGGTTCCTATCTCAAATTTGGTTCCTTTTCTCTACTAAGATAGTGCCTCTAGTATTGCTTTAGTATATTAATAACATTGTCAGCTTTAACAAAGTTTTTCCTGGGTAATTTTTTTGTATGTTAGAAAATAGTGTTCAATTTTGCTTCGATTATTGGGTAACTTTGCACCACAATAAAAGTGGCGCAAAGTTACCTTGAATGAGTTATATTTTTTATTTTACATTTACTAAATATATAGGTTAGTTTTGGAGATTATGTAAAAATATCAAATATCTTTGCAGGAAGGCCCAAGACTTAAAACAACTGGGAAGCAGATCATATGCAAATTATATCGAGGAAACCTTAAATTTATGCTTAAGTGCAATTCGCAATGGACGATTGTCTACACGGGCAACAGAAAAGAAATTTAAGATTTCTAAACGCATTATTTTGAAGAAACTACACAATAAACACTAAAGAATAGCTAGTAGTTTTTACGCAAGAAGAAAAAACCACTTTTGTGTACTGTCTTATTAAAATGAGCGATTTCGGGTTTCCAGTTGATTCCACTCAGAACTGCGTTTTGCCGGAAACATAAAACGTGTATGGGACGGTATCAATAAACATACGCTTAAATTGTTTTGTTGTATACTTTAGCGATTTTTAATTTGCGAATATAAATTTATACCTTCTGCGTATGTAAACGTTTAGACCGACAGGGTCAGTTTATTGTACGGTGTGTTGCTTAATATAAAGCGCAACTTATATTTGATTCGACCCACGTATTAACGTTTGGAAAATTTATACTTATGTACCTTTTTCATCCTCTTTAGAATTATTGTCTGTGATAAAATAAATATATATTCTGTGTTATTATATCTGTCGTGTTATTTGTTCTTTTCCAGCTACGGGTAGAGTTAGACGGTATCTCACTAATTTAATCTTTTATCGTCTTGGTGCGTTTTTTTAGATTTAAATTATAATTTTGCATCACAACACCTGCGATCCCTCGCCGAAGAAACTGTGTTAGCCGTTGCTTTGTTTTTTTACAAAAAGACCAGCTTAACAAATATTGTCTGCCCAACTCAAAGAACCTGATTTTCTCGTAACAACTAACTTGGTTATAGAACAAGTTCATTTAGAAGACAAGCATGCTGGTGTAAATACTACCATGTATCTAACGCAACAACATTTTTAGATAGTGTCAGCTCGTAGAGTTATTCGTCGTTGCTTATTGTCATGCCAGTCTTGTTTTAAAACTAAACTTATTTCGTTTGAGTTTCCTATGGCAAATTTACCAACTGTTCCAGTTAGCCAACTTAAAGCATTTAGTTGTGTTGGTGTCAACTATGGTGGCCTTTTTATAAGCCCGCCAATGGTTGTTTGTTTGTTTTGTCACTAAGGCATTGCAGGTCGAGTTTGCCTCAGATCTAGGTAGTGATACATTTCTCGCACCTTTGCGTAGATTTATTGGCCGCCGTGGTTGCTGCAGTCGCATTTTTAGCAATTGTGGTACTAATTTCGTTGGAGCCAATAAGGAACTGATTTCCCAATTTAGACTTGCTGCAGAGCCAGATTCTATTAAATGGCACTTTAATCTTCCTTCCGCGCTACACTTTGGTGAGTTGTGGGAAAGCGGAATTAAATCGGTAAAAACGCACATAGCTTTGGTAAACAAATTCGCACCTACGAAGAATTAAACACATTAGTCGTAGAGATAAAAACCGTTTTAAATTCACGTCTACTCTACAGCTTAAGTTTTGATCCAAACGACCCGAGCGTGTTTACACCCGAACATTTCTTGAGGTTAGAAACTTTGACAGCCCCTCCTGACGCAGATTTATTACATTTGAGCATAACTCGGTTATCGCGATTGCAGTTAGTCCAAAGGTTACACCAACATTTTTGGAAACGTTGGAGTAGCGAATATCTCCTCACATTATACCAACACGGTAAATAGTCTTAGTGCCGTACTTTTGAGCCAGTTGATGTTAGTACCTTGGTTCTCATCAAGAAAGATTTGACCACACTTCTTCAATAGAGGTTGGGTAGAACACGGTTGGCACTAGTAAAGGCTTGTTTAAGCGCCCATTGATAAAATTGTGTGCTTTGCCGCTGCAGTAGCACATGAGACTTTAGAATTACGTTTTGTTTCTTTTGCGATATATGCATATACATTATACGTTGTGTCCCACGTTAGGGGTACCCCATGGGATTTAACATGGGAAAATTAAAATTATTTTTTTCCTGCTTCCAAAACTAAAAAATCGCAAAAATTTTTACGCAGATTTAAAATGGCACTTAAAATGTTTCTAAAAACAATTTTTTGATTATCATTTGATAATTAAAAAATTAATTACAGGCATTTGAAATTCGAAATTTTGAAGGTTTTTTGCGCATGCGATTTAGATCGGCTATCTTCGGTTTTTAAAGTAATATGGATGCTAAAATTAAATTGTAGCCCGTCAAATCAACATTATGCAACTTCATTTTTGAGGAAATGGAAATTTGAAGAACAAAGACTAAAAAAATTGCTTTTGAAAATTTTCTGTAAGCTAAAAAAACCAAATTGCGCCCGCATTTGCGTGCTAATAAACCAGTTTATTATTCCAAAATTAAATAAACTTGAATTATGTTCAAGTAAATAGGTATTAAAAATCAAGTTAGCATTGATTTGTAATAAAACATTTGAAGTGTTGACAGTTTTGATAGAATTGTTTTACAAGTTTCGAAAATGAATGAAGAAGAAAAAATTCTTGTGGTAAAACAATATTTTCGAGGTGTTTCAAATGTTCAAATTTGAGAAGGCTTTGCTGGTTTTTTCACAGATAGACCAATACCTTTTTTAAAGAGTAAAAAAAACGATACAATTATTTGAAACCACTGGCTCTGTAAATCCACCATGTAAATGTCAGCGTCCACCACCCTTACACGATCATGAAGACAACCCTCAGAAGTTGGCAGTTCTTGCAGCTGTAGACCAAGATCCTGATGTTAGTTTGCGAGAAATTAAAATTAATGTAGGTGTTCCTCGGTCGTCAGCATTCAGGTATCTCAAACAGGAGGGCTTTAAAAGTTACAGTTGGCAATGCCATCAAGAGTTATTACCACACGATTATTATGCTCGTATGAGATTTTGTGAAATAATCACCGAAATGAAGAATACCAATCGCGATTTTGTAAAAAAACATTTGTTTTTCGGATGAATGTTCATTTGGACTTGATGAAAGACCAAATCGACAAAATAATCGTACATGGTCTCTCGAAAATCCACGCAAATTAGTAAATGGACCAAGTCAATGGCGACAAACTGTAAATGTTTGGATGGGCTTGCTGGGAAGTCATGTTATTGGTCCTTTTTTCATTGAAGGTACACTTACTTCTATAAAATATCATTACCTTCTACTAGAAGAAGTGTTTCCACAACTAAATGATGTTGCGGGTGAAAATCACCAAGTTTGTTTTATGCAGGATGGTGCTCCAGCCCATACTGCTATACTAAACACTGGGCTTCTGAATGAAGAATTTCCAAATCAATGGATAGACAAGAATGGTCCCATTACATGGCCTGCTAGGTCACCTGATTTAAACCCGTGCGATTTTTTTTGTGGAGTTACAAAAAAGGAAAACGGTATGAAAATAGGGACGCACTAAAAGATGAAATTCAAGTGATATGCCGAGCTATTACCAATAGTAAATTAGCCGAAACACGAAAAAGATTTGTTGAACGGCTAATTTATTGTACAGTTCAAGCAGGAAGCATTTTTGAACACCTCATACCCAAATAGGTGATTTGCTGTGGTCGTTCCGCCAAGCAACGGATCGACAATGTTAAAAAAACCCTTGACAGGACCACAAATCCTCAATTGAAATGAGTTTTTTCGCACGAAGATCATTCGAGCAAAAAACCTTCAAAATTTCGAATTTCTATTGCCTGTAACTAATTTATTAATTATCAAATTATAAACAAAAAATTGTTTTTAGAAATGTTTTAAGTGCCACTTTAAATCTGCGTCAAAATTTTTGCGATTTTTTAATTTGGGAAGCAGGAAAAAAATAATTTCAATTTTTCAATGTTAAATCCCATGAGGTACCCATAGCGTGGGACACAAGGTATATACTTTTAATTTCTGTATTCGTTCGTGTTTAGAGTAGTTTAATAGTGTTTAGAAAATCACGAAATTTTGATTATTTTGGTGGGCGGTTACCATTCTAAGCCCTAATTAAATAACAAAAAATAATACGATATGGCAGTATAATATCCAAATATTTACACCAAAGTGTTTCATACAATATGATAACTAAATTGAACCAATATGAATTGCTTACTAATAAATATGAACGCGACAACATATATGTAATTGTAATAAATGCATACGGTTAACACGATCAAAACCCCCAAAACAAAACCACATGTCTACCACTAGCAGTCAGCAACATAAAAGAGCTTATCACTAATTATAACGCGTAACAGGAATCAAAAATAAATTCAATCTAAAATTTTTAGCACTTGTACTGCAATTTCTCATTTGACAAACTTGTAACCAAAAAACAAACTGTAATCTACAAAGCTATATCAAAATCCGCCTCGAAGGACCGAATGTTGCATCTAACGTGTTCGAAGAAAAAAATTACAACTTAATAAACTTAAAGTGTCTACAAATGCGTCAAAAACAAAATTCAAATTCAAATTACATACTGGCTGGTATATTTTGGATAACTAGGGGTCTATGACAACCTGCAAGGTGTCTACGTCAGCGAAAAAAAAATTTGGAGGTCCATAAAATGAAAATGGGGGTCCACGACAATGGATCTCAACATACACTGATAGTACCTATTTACTTATATTATACTATCTTACTATCTTATAATATAAAGACATATACATTATTTATAAAAGTATCTATGAAGTAAAAAACTTTATTATATATGTTTATAAAATTGTGTAAGTTCTAGAATGTAAGCATTCGCTTTGTGCTCGCAATACATTTTGAACTTGTAAAAACCTGCACATAATGATACACCAGTATCATCTTGTTACAAGCATACGCGCAGTCTCAGAGATTCGCGAACTTGCACTAAATTGTTCAATTTGTCACTCTATAAATACGAATGTGAGACAAATACGTTTATTCCTTTCCTGAATCTTGAAAAGGAAAGTGCTAAGATAATATTCAATAAAATGTAAACTGATAGTTTATCACACAAATTATAGTGAATCAGTGTTATTTTGTTTGAGAGTGCCAGAGAAAAGTAAGCACATTATTTTTTATTAAATTTTAGTTTTGTACTCGTAGTCTAAATCTAAAAAAAAAGACAACTGTACATACATATTACGTATGTATTTTATTATTAACATACAATATGTTACCATTTTAAAAGATAAATTAAGAAAATAAGAAATCCATAACTGTACAGCTGCGTGTTTTTTGAAGAATTTCCAATACACACTCTCATTTGTTTGTTTTTTTTTCATAGCATTTAAATGTTTACATATAGGAAACATATTAAAAAAATTATTTTGGAATTAAACTAGATATTTTGGCCGGTCACATAAATAAATATGTATGTGTGTCAATATTTACTTATTTACGACCTTGCTAGGCATTTATTATTCTTTTATAAATACATTTATTTTACCAAATAACTTCACAGTAAAAAGTAAAAAAAGCGTACTTTTGTCCATTGGTCGTTACACTGTGGGCCAGTTCGGATTACTGGAATGTTCGGATTACGAAAGTTTGGATTATGGATTTTGCACTGTACATACTTCCCTATATTGAAATTAAAATTTTGTATTATTGCTAAAGTGGAACCAGTAAATTTTTACACATGACAGTCAAATGTACGTAGAGATAAATCGCATAACAATTTGTTATTATTATTCGTTGTATAATCGTTTATTTTAACATTTTTTCTCGTGTTACTTTCAAATTTTCCTAAAGTTCTATCATATGAAAACCTAAAGTAACATTCATAACATTCCCCTTCTCACATTTATTTATAATGACTGTAAGCCTATGCCTGCCTTAAAATGTAAGACTTTGATTGTTTAATATGTAGCTGCTAGACTTTGAGTCTTGTTTAAACAGATTCATTTTGCCTACAGATGACTGATGCCATGTCCGAATCTAAACAGAAATGTACAGTGTTGATTATTTGAAATTTGATTTCATTTCATAATTGTCGGACAAAAAATTGTCTATGTGCCTTTTATGCAACAAAGTTTTGGGCAATGACGCTATGAAACCATCTAAGCTGGAGGATCATCTGACAAGATGTCACCCTGATAAAAAAGATAAAAAATTTAAATACTTTTAAACGCTCAAAGATAAACTTTAGACGATACCCACGCTGGACAGAATGTTCGCTTCGACGTCACAAAGAAACGATGATGGTTTGATCTGGAAAACCGCATACTATCAGAGAAAAGTTAATTTTGGCAGCCGTTGAAGAGGTTTTAAAAACTGTTTTACACAAACCAGCATCTAATATCATTAAAAGAATTCCCTTAAGCAACAATACTGTTGAACAACATATTGATGAAATGAGTTCTGATATTGAAAGCTTCTTGTGTAATTATTTGCAAAGAACCCATTTCTCTATACAACTAGACAAGTCAACTTTACCTGGTAATGCAGCATTATTATTGGCATGTGTTCGTTTTACTATGAATCAAGAAATCTACGAAAAACTGCTCTTCGCACCTGCTATGGTAGGACGTTTTCGTGGATTTATAAGCCATTTAAAACAAAATGTGTCAGGGGTGATAGCAATACATTGCGCCATCCATCGACAACATTTAGTTGCTGAAAATTTGAGTGTTAGATTGCATGAATCTCTTTAATTAGTCATTGATGCAGTAAACCAAATCCGAAGCAACGCGTTGAATGCGATGTTATTTGCGCAGTTATGTGAAGAAAAAGACGAACACTTTCATCAATTACTCCTTCACACTGAAGTACGCTGGCTGTCTAAAGACATATGTTTGACAAGATTTTTTGCATTTTTGTAAACTATTTTAGAATTTCTGGATACTAAAGATAAAATTTTTAAAGACAATTTAATGAAGTGGAAAACAGACATCGCCTATTTAACAGATTTGTTTACAAAATTTAATATGGTTAATTTGCAGTTATAAGGCGACATTATAAATTTGATTAAAACAAAGTCCATCTTATCAGCGTTTCTTGCCAGAGTTAAACTAATGAAGCGAATTTTCCCAGTTCCCCAATTTGTCACAGACAAGCTGCCAGGAAAACGACGTTTCAACCTACGTTCAACATTTAAATGCTCTCTATTCAGATTTTGAAACTAGGTTTGCGGATGTTTTGACTATGGTAATACCACGGTGGATAATTAACCCATATAGTGACATAGAAGAAACGAATGTCATAATAAAAGAGGAACTGACTGAACTAAGTACAAACGAAGATTTTAAGCTTCAGTTTAAAAACGGATATCAGCAATTCTGGCTGCAAAACAACATACATGTTACCTATCCCGTATTTTGGAATATAGCGAGAACATTCTTAATTTCCTTTCCATCGTCATACCTAGTGGAAACGGGGTTGAGCGCTGTTACCAATCTCCTAACGCAAAAAAAACAGACTGAACATCATTAGCCGAGGAGATTTAAGATTAGACCTTACAAAATTGACGCCAAATGTTGATAATTTATTTTTAAAGCATCAGGGTCATCCTTCTCTTTACTTATTGCTTAGTTTATTTTATGTTTATTTTATGTTACGTATATTTTATATAACAGATACAAAATTTTATTTTAAGTAGTTTTATTTTAAATTCAATTAATAAATGTATAAAACTTTACATGTTTTTTTACTTTAAGTTTTTAACACTAAACTTCACTACAGTTAAAAATTTACAAAACATCAATATCAGGTAAGTAGGGGGTCTACACAAAACCGAAAAATATGGCAAGGGGTCTACGACACAAAAAAGTTTGGGAACCTCTGTTATACATGCACCTACGCAACGATTGCCATGAAGTAATGTCTTCTTATCTTATCCATTCATTCCTAAGACAGTTTTTCTTTCATAATTATTATATTACTTGCCAGATGCTTATAATAATGCAGTTCAACTAGCCATCCAAATAAATTGTGGACGCCACAATGACCATTTGTAACCGTTGTTTAAAATAAATGATTGGTTATTTGACTATTTGCGTGAAGGACCCGGTATTTGGATTAACGTTATTCATTTCATGTATTTTGAATTTATTATAATGGATTTTGAATTGATTTTAATAAGTTATTTTACGTTTTTGAATTCAACTCGATTATATTTAATTGACAATTTCTTTGTTTGATCAAAATTCCAGTGATAATTTGTGTTTCCCTTATGTGATATAATTGTAATTCAATATATTTTAGCCGTTTGTTTATTTCAAGTTAGTTTAAATGTTCTTTGTTTTATTTGCATTCTCAGTACATTCGTACTTGGTTTCTTTGTGTTAGTCGAATAAATGACGTAGGAATGAAATCATTCTTTTTATCATCATCTTTATTAGGCAGTTTACATTTTATGACCGTTTTGTAATATAATATTTTGTCAATTTGACATTTTTACGTAGAAACAAATACCGTGGTCAAATACTACGATTTTGACGTTATTTGATCTGTTTGCCGCACTTCTTAATGAGATGGTTTTCTTTCATGGAGTTTCGAACACAGCCATTGGGGAAATGGTAATTAAATAAGCTTATATATATAAGTATATGTGATTTTGGTGATAAGAGTCGAGTCGGTTAACAGTCGTCAGTATGTTTTAGTAGGATAGTTAGTGGGTTTTGGGGTGGTAACCACATCCCCTTTTAGAGAAAGTAGTATGCCGAGCGCGTGAATTTTTAGTGTAGTGTTGTTACTCCAAATCCGTAGAATCTATTGTTTTGTTACGTACGAAATTTTCATTACGGAATACCCTGTAGATGAATTACAATTAGATTCGGGTTTTGACGCCCTCTATCGATTCTTGGTCGCGACTGTCATTTTTATGACAAACTTTCGAAGCTGTCGATTGTCTAAAATGGTCGGTGCGTCTTAATAAGTAATTCCTTTACCATCCGGATTAATGGAAATCCAATTGTAATTACATGAGGCGCATAAAATATTTGAGGCGTCACAGGGTAAGATAATTGCTGTCGTTTATTAAAAATTCGTTCGTAATTCCTTTCTCAATTAACAGCCATTTTCTATCCGCCTCGAGCACATGTATGTTTGCAATAAAGGAATGATGAGTCGTAATTCTTACTAAGAAATCACGTTACCGTACACATACGCTTTTGGAAGGCGGTTGCTACGCCACGAAAACGAGGTCTCGATAAGCCTTACCGTGGGAGATGTTACTACCTGTGTATTACTCGACTGGGTTATCAGACACCTGTTCTACGTTACTACTTATTTGATTCGATACACTGGAGTCCTATTTAATACTAAAGGCAGACGTTGATTGTGTTATCAGCCACCTGTTCTGATTCGCTGCGTACAGTAGTCGATACACCGGTTTTTATACATATTTAATGAATTATTAATACTAATTGTTTTAGCTTAATATTCTTTGTGAGATGGTGTGTGACACGATTTGCGGTTAATGCTTATTACAGGCCACTGGAGGGGGAAAACGTTTTCTTCACGCTAGTGGAAGCTGGATTTCGGGTGAGTTCATTTATTTGATTTTTATATCGTTGTCACGAAAAATTACTCACAAAATTTTGATTCATATTAGCGCTCGTAAATATATGTAATGTGTAGCTACTAATAAGGTGATTATAATCATTGATTTTACTGTATTGCATACTGTGTGTGGATGAAGAATACTTACTTCGATTTACTTTAAATGTGTTTTGTGTGTTGCCGATACTGCAGGCATTTACGTACTAAATCTTCTATATAATTCTATAAATTTACTTGTTGCGAAATCAAATTTTACTACACTTGTTAATGCCTTTTGTTAATTCTTCTAGTATTTAGGATTTCAGAATTCAATGTATAACGATTATTCTGCTACTCTAAGTTAAAGCTGTGATATTTGTTAACTATAATCTTAAAGTGATTAAATTCGTTAAGCTCTCTTGTTAATTCTCTCTCTCTTGTGATTATTGTTCCCTACTTACTAATTTGGGCTACTCGATCAGCCGAGTATAAGGATTACGAACCTTCAATTGAGTTACAAGTTTGAATCGTCTGTCGTGAGCGAGACAGAAGCATTACGTTGGATCAGCTCTGGCGCCCTTAAGCATATTTTCTGTATTTTTTTTAACCTTCCCTACTCCCGACTATTGTGAGTTGGCCGTGCAAGGTTCGTAAAACCAAAAGCTTGTAACAGTTTTTAAGTAAATTTCACGCGCTTTCGGTCTATATTTTACGTAGTGTAGAACCGAGTTCATCGAGTGTTACGATGCGGCTACATCTTCGCCTTGGTGGCGGCTTTTGAGAACCTCTCGTTGGTACATAGTCCTTTTGGGATACTTTCCAACGTTTCTTCCCGTATACAGCTGGCAACCCAGGATCCAACCACAAGTTCTTTCTTAGACTTTGACTTGGACAATTCAAGGTATTTATTTTGTACCGATTATTTAAAGATGGTGAAATTTTTGTTGACGCGTCTGTGTTTTAAAAGCTTTGAGTTTTTAGTAAAAACAGAAGTGTCGCGAATTAATGAACGTAACGATAATGTAATTATTAATTGATTATTGTCAGTATTTGTCGAAACTATGTATGTGACATAATTCCGTGTTAAAAATTTGTTTGACGTTAACCGAATAATTTTACTATTAAAGTTTATATCTTGGTTTTATAATAAATGAATTTATTTTATTTTATAATTAATTAATCTTAATGTAACGCGCACACCGCATTAGGTAATTAAAATTTTCCATTGTTTTTTTTTGTTTTATTTCTTTAAATTTTGTTTGTTTTTTTGTCTTTGTGCATTTTGTTTTGTTTTGTTAATTTTTGTTAACTTGCGTTAATTTAAATATTTTTTTTATTGTTTTGGGGTAATTTCAAGTTCAAATAAATGTTAAATAGTTAAATTGTAAACAAGCTTTTAACTCCGTCGGTCCCCTCGTTACGTAAATTTTTTTTTTTTTAGATTATTTTAGATTTTAGTGAGATACCCTCTATTAAGGTAAGTCCATTTAGAGTGGATCCTTCAGGAGCGGGCTTGTGGTTGGCAAGAGCCAGAAGTTCATTAAGCTATACTTCTTCTTGGCGCCTTTTGATTTTGACTTTGTTTCTTTTTGCTTTTGTGTTTTGTTAAGTTTTCCAAATCAATCACGAAATTTTGAATGTAACCCACCCCGTCTTCACTGAGCACCGGCATAACACCGTTTATCTTACTTTATTCAGGCAAGTGTCTTTGTTTCCTCTTTTGCATGTAACACATTGTAAAATGATTAAACGAAATTTTGTACTAATTATTCGAATTTAACCATAACCGACTTTTGCATCTTCCAAATTAACCATATTAATTATACGGATTAATGTCGATTCCATTGCAGGACGTTAACGGATTTTCCAAAGTGTCGATATCGATACAATTCGAAAATTAATTGGTTTAGCTGCGCAAACGACGAAAGTTTTCAGAAATGTTGGTTGCATATAAAGGTAACAACGGATTATAAATATTTATAATTAAATTAGGTGAAGGATATTTACAAGGACGAAACAGGTAGTAATAATTTGCCAAAGTCGCAACAACATACAAATCGGAGCACAACCCTTTAACTTAATTTCACTTAAATCACTCAGACCGTACCACAACGATAGCTATTGCCGAAATAACTTATTGGATTTTAAACTTCCAAAAAAACCTCAAAAAGCAGCTGCTTTGTAGCTGTAACTTAATACGAAGCACTACAATTTATACAAAAGTTTTAATATTCACTAAAGTAAATTTTTATTTCTTTTTAAAAATATTATGTGTTAACAACATTAGCAATCAAATTAAATTGTGCAGTAGACTACCAATAAACAAAGTTTAAAACCAATTTAAATAAATAAATACTAATTAACTAAAATATTATGATTTTAAAATGCTAATTTGATACGATTATTCTTTTGAAACTTGAAGAATAACTTAATTAAATGGTTCTGAAACGCAGGTGTGAGAGAAACTAGACATTAATTAAAAGTTGTTTTTACTTTTTTTCTCAATTCTGTAGTTGCACATAACAGAATCTACATTTAATTGAATTTAGAAAAAAAACAATCATGTTTAAATAAAAATAATATCTGAAAATGGAAAAACGTAAAATCTTTATAATACTAAATTAAAAAGCTTCTCAATGGTAAAATTTAAGTAGATATCTTGAAAATTAATATTTAACAGCTGCTCAACATAATTGTAAAGACGTAGGCTTTTCCAGTTTTCTTTGCTCTTTTGATTCTTTCTAATAAACGTGCGGAAACAAACGGTTTAATAGAATGAAACTTTTTAACGGCAGTTTTTCAATTATTCTAAAATGAAAGTTTAGACAATATATCTTTTTTTATTTGATATAAAAGCTACTGTACTAAAATTTTATTTTCTTTGTGACACCTAACAATTTTGACTATAAAGTTGTTTGTTTTCGTCTTGGATTAAACTTTTTACAGTAAAAAATTTGTATTCTAACTAAAAGATATTTTTCCTTTTCGACGTCAATTTAAATTTATTTAGAAAATCGTTTTATAAGGATAAGTATTTACATAAAACGTAAGCTTAGATATTAACACCTGGTCTCTTTCATGCGCTAAGATAAAGATTAGCTTTAAAATTTATGTTATGAAGAAAATAAATGTACAAAGTAAGATGGATAAAATGAAAACTTAATCATATCCGAAAGACGTTAGTTAAGAGATATAACAATCAATATTTGTTCTTATCACGTTTTGCACAGAGCATTAGTCCGCTTGGCTAAAACGATATGAAGTCTAACGACGTTTGGTTAGTCCTATCAACACAGAACTAACTAGAATGTGATGACATCAACGATGCCTCTTCAGCACAGCGCTTTGATGCTATCATATTACGGATTTGCTTCGGGTCCGGAAAACCCGGAACTTAAGATATCTTGAGGAAGTTTGTTATATTGTTGTGGACCTTTAGTTAACACTTTCGCATTTGAAACGTACACAATGGTTAACAAAGTTGCCTTTGTATAAAAGCTACATAAAAAAAATTCTTTTACAATAACAATTCAATTTATTTCTTTTTTACAACGGTAATTGTGTTTGCGTTACTTTCAAAATAAAAAAAATTAAATTAACTTTTAATACTGAATAAAAATTTAATTCTCTAATTATTCATAAAAGCCATTTTAAATGTATTTCCATTCAGCGACTTTGTTAAAAATTATTTTTGTCATTTTTTGTACTTAAAAGCTAAACGTATTTAATCATCATAATATTTTTTATTGACTTTTAATACACAAAATTTTTATAATTATTAAGTAACGTGTTTTTACTTAATTACAAAATTTTAATTGATTCAGTTTTTAATTATCATTTGCAATATGTTATGATCATGTACATTAATTAATTAGCAAGTTTTAGTTGACTGGTTTACATTTATAATTACAAATTGACAGCAAGTGTTAGATAGGGTGTCCCACTTAAGCGTACTTCCTCGATAGCTCCCTTATTCATAAAAATTATCTAAAAATAAGTTTCTCCTAAAATTATTTTTAGTTATACAGCGTGTCTCATATCTGCTGGGTCGGACTTAACTTCATTTTTTCAAATAAAATGATACAATTTTTATTGCGTTTTTAGTCAGTTTAATAAGTCTTTTTTATATTTAAAAAACAGTTTTCGAAATAATCCGAAAAAAACTGCTTGTGCAGCGTCTTACGGCATTTTGATCGTGAATGATCGCACTTAGAGCAATGCGGATTAGACCATTTGATTTGAGATGAAGCGAACTACGTTAAAAAATCATTGAAACTGTCAAAAAAATATTTTTTTTGAACAATTTTTTTTTTGTAAATGGACCTATGTAACGCAAAATTTAATATCCTTTCTCTTGATATAAAGTTCTTGCCACTTATTTCTAGCGGTTTTTGAGATATTTAAATGTTTTGAAAATTTCTGTGAATGCGCTATAATCTTGGATAAGAATTACCTTCCGTTTTTATTAAGTAATAAGTTGATTTCTCCGGTGTTTCTAAGTTTGCATTGTGTTTGTTTGTTACGTGCGAAATTTTCATAACGTAGTACCCTGTATATCGAATTAAAATTAGATTCTGCTTTTGACGCCCTCTGCCGATCTTTCTGGTTACTGACAGGTTGCGGATTTTCATGTTGAAGCTGTCAACTACGTGAGACGGTCTGTGTCGTAATTTGACCTAACTCCAAAGATTTTAAGTGGATCCACTGTGATGGGCAGGATATTATAAGTCAATTACGAATTTATCGTAATCTATTCGGCACAGGGTAAGATATTTGGATCCGGTTTATTAGGATTCCTTTGCAATTTCTTTATTAATGTGATAGCAGTTTCGCCACGCTTTGATCACATGTTCGATTTAATAAAAGTACAATGAAGAATTAATACTATTGATAAATACCGTCACCGAACGCTTAAGGTTCTGGAAGTCTTATCATCCACAACGAAAACGAAGTCTTGATCAGCATTTACCTTTGAGATGTTATTTGTTATACACCAGTCGCTTGCGTTATCACCCGCCTGTTCGTAATCGCAAATAACAGCATTCGATACAACGGGTTTTTATATCTCATTTCGTTTATTATTATTAACGATTTTGTAGCTTCCTATCTTCGTAAGTTATTGTGTGACACGATTGCTATTCAATATCTATTCCAGGCTCACTTACCGGGGAAAACGTTTTCTTCCCTCAAGTAGGTACTGGATTGTGGGTAAGTTTATTTAATTATTTTATCGCTGTCAGAAAAGTCACTCACGGAACTTTGGCTAATGTTAATTTCCGTAATTACGTTTATTGTTACAATACCATTAAGGTAATTTCATTAATCATTTTGTGTGTATCGCATGCTGTGTACAAACAATATTTATTACAAAATTTTCTTTGCTATTCGCTTCGAATTAACCTATGTGTTGTGTGTTGCCGATACTTCTGGCATTTATGAATTGAGAAATTAGATATACTCCTGTTAATCTTCTACGTTACTAAATTAAAGTTTTTATACCTGTAAATCTTTCTTTTATGGTAACATACTTTTCTCTTTTAATTGTGGTTACCCGAACACCAGAGTAACAAGGATTACGAACCTAAAAATTCGTTACAAGTTGGGACCGTCTGTCTTGATCGAGGCAGAAGTGTTAAGTATAAATGATCTGGCGCCTTTAACTATAATTCACTTGAACTTCGCCGTGCAAGGTTTGTAAGACCTAAAGCTTGTAACATGTTGTTCTATTCTTGTTGTTTTATTGTTATTTTTTGAGCGTTTTCAATTCCTTGTTGTTTTTTTGGTCTTGTTCTTGTTGTTGTGTTGTTCAAGATGACTTTAAGTTTAATGGAAATAATGGACATAGTATTCGTTTTTAGAGAGTGTAATAGAAATCTCCTGTTGGCATTGCGAATTTACTCCCAGAGTTTCCCAGAAAACGAGCTCTTGGACAAAACAATTTTGAAAAAATATTAAGAAGGTGCCTTGCCAATGGCTCCGTGAATCATTTACCGAGAACCAAAAAAAAATCGGTTCGCATAAAAGAAAATCAATTCCGGGTCTTGTGTGTTCAAGAAAATAAGAATATCAGCATAAAGGAGCTAGAGAGAAAAACTGAAATTAGCACGACAACAGTACAAAAAATCTTAAAGCAACACAAGTACCATCAATATCACATTTAGTTACATCAAAAATTACTGCCCAGGGATTTTGAGTCGCGCACAACGTTTCCAGAATGGGCCACTAACAAATTTAACGAAGAAGAGGATTTTTTTAAAAACGTCCACTTTTCTGATGAATCGACTTTCGACAAAAATGGGTTGGTTAACCGACATAATTTTTATTATTATGATACTGATAACCTTAGTATTTCTTGTACAAGTTCCCAATACCGTTGGTCACTGAACGTATGGGGCGGAATTTTGGGGGATCGAGTAATCGGACCGAAACCTGAATAGAAAAATGTACCTACACTTTCTACAAAACCAGCTTTACAAATTATTAGAAGATGTCTCCTTGGCAGTAAAGCAGAATATGTGGCTACAAGCCGACGGGGCACCGTGTTATGCTACTCAAAAAATCAGGAATTTCTTAAACGCGCATTTCCATACTTGCTGGATCGGAAGTGTTTAGAACACAATGGTATGTATTTCGAGCATTTGCTGTAATTTGTTGTAAATTAATAAATATGATAGAACTGTTTGCAAATTTTAAATTTCATTATTTTTAAAATAACCTTAATAATTACATTTACTTAGATCATTACTATGTATAATAGCAATAAATTACAGTGGGAGCCACATTAGACGTAGCCAGCCGTCTATTCAACTTTGAAACAAGCAAATCGTTATCCAAAGCATGCGTTTAATAGAGAAGAAAAAATACATACTTCCATTTAAGGAAAAAAAATTATTGACCTTCAAAAAAATTTTTTGACAGTTAAAAATTTCAATGATTTTTTAACAAAAGGTTTTGTGTAAAAAGTTACAATCGTAATTTGTTTCTTCTCAAATCAAATGGTCCAAACCGCATTGCTCAAAGTACGATAACTCACGAAATATTCAAAATGGCGTAAAACGCTGCAAAAGCATTTTTTCGGATTATCTCGAAAGCCAACGGTTTTAAGTATAAAGAAAGCGGAGTTACGTTTTGGCGGTGAAAGAGAAAAGTTGTACAGTTACGTTACGTTAATTTTTAAATCTAAAATAACACGTTTTAATGGTAGTTAATTTAAAGTTAAAATTTTTATAAACGTAGATAACGCCGTAGTGCTTTTAAAACAGTCGTTTGATTACGATGTAAGGCGCGGCGCGGTGATAAAATACATTTATAATCAACGTGGATTTTCGGCGTTTACATTTTGTTTTTATAAATTTAAATAGTGGAATTTTTTGGTGATTTAAACTTGATTTAATTATTATTTTTTGTTAAGTTATAAAATACGTAATTAACATTTCGTTTTTCAAAAAAGGCAGACAGTTATTCAGTGTAAAGTTTAGAGGAGAAGGGAAATTATGTCGGATTCCGAGGAAGGGTGGTCAGAAGGAAAAAGAAAAAGGCAAGCTACGGTGGAGGAGGTGTTCAGGAAGAGCACCAAAGTAAGGAAATCACCGGTAGCAGAAAGTAAAGAGAGGAAAGAGGGTGATTTAGTAGAAATGTGTAAAGAACTGTTAAAGGAGGTAAAAAGTATAAGAGAGGAACAAATTAAGATGGGTAAGAAGTTGGAAGAGAATAATAAAGAGGTAAAGGAAATAAAAGAAGACTTAAGAAAGTCAAATAAAGAATGGAAAAGGAAATTTGAAGAAATGGGAGAAAAGTTGGAGGCCAAATTAGAGAAGATAGAGAGAAGCTGGGAAAAAACGGAAAAAAAGAACAAACATAATCATAAGAAGTATGGAAGTGAAAGATGGAAAGAAGGAGCAAAATGAGCAAGTGGAAAATTGGATAAAGAAGGATTTAAATATTGAGAAAACAGTGGTAGAAACTAGAAAGTTAGCAGAGCGGGTAATGTTAGTAAGGATGGGCACATTTGAGGATAAGTTAGATGTATAGAAGCAAAAAAGAAGGTTAAGAGGTACGAGCATTTATTTAGACGATGACATGACAAGAAGAGAAATAGATTATACAAAAGAAGATAAGATATGAGGCGAGTAAGATGAAGGGAGAGGAGAAAAGTATTGAAATAGGATTCTTGAAAGTGTGGGTGGAAGGGAAAGAAAGATTTTGGGATGAGGAGAGGAAAACTCTAGTGAAGAAGGGAGCAAAAAACTAAGAGTTGGGGGAGGGAAGGATGGATCAAATGATATTGGATTAGCAAGTTTTAAGGTAAATGAGATGGAAAAACAGAATCAAATAAAATTATTGTTTTGGAATGTGGCAGGTATAAAAAATAAGGGAGAGGATTTCTGGAGATATGTAGAGGGCTTTGATATGATGGGAATCTCGGAAACATGGTTGGAGGAAAAAGACTGTTAAGTATGGAAGGAAAAATTACCAGAGTGTTATAATTGGAAGGTGAAATTTGCAACAAGAAGAGAAAGTAAAGTTAGAGCAAGGAGAGGGATACTAACGGGCATAAAAAGGAACTGGTCGGTTGAAGAAGAGGAGGGAAACGAGAAGCAAAGGATAGGAATTGTAAAAAATTGTGTGGTCAGAGAAGGGAAGGAAAAATATACATATAGTGTTAACAGTTTATGGGCGGGATATGAGGATGATAAGTAAACAGATTGAGAAAATGGTACAGGGGGAGGAAAAGGAAAAGATTAGTATAGGGGGTGATTTTAACGCAAGAACAGGTGAAAAGGGAGGAGTGATTATTGGAGGGGAAGTAAAGAGAAGAGTTAGCATGGATAAGACAGTTAATAGGAATGGGAAAATGTTAGTGGAGATATGTGAGGAGAAAGGGTAGTCAATTCTTAATGAAAATATAGAGGAGGGGAGTGACTACACTTATATGGGAGGGAGGGGAGAATTGGTGATCGACTACGTGATAGTGAGTGGAGAGATGTGGGAGGACATAGAAAGTTTTAAAGTGAGGGATGAAGAGGAATGGGATCATCAGCCACTGGAAGTTATTTTAAAAGGAAAGGATCAAGGAACTAAGGAGGAACAGGCGGGATGGGGAGTAAATAAGGTGTGGACTGAGGAAAGCATAGTAAGATATAAAATAAAGTTGGAGCAAGTGATTTGGGGAGATGTAGGGGGGGGGAAAGAATTAAAGTTGACGGCAGAAATGAAGAAGGCAGTAGAAAAGAAAAGGTTTTAGAAAAGACAAGGAAAACAGAGGAACGAAAATAGGTGGTGGAATAGAGAATGTAGAGAGGCAAAAACAGAGATGAGAAATGCTAGAAGAAGATGGAAGAAAGGTAAAATAGATGTGCAGGAGTATAAGGAGAAGAAAGTGAATTTTAAAAATGTATGTTCTGAGAGAAAGGTGTCGTATAAAGAGGAAATGGAGAAACAAGTAAAGAAAATAAAGAAAGAAGAAGAAGTGTGGGATTTCCTAAACAAAGAGAGAAGAAGAAGTAAGAGGTGAAGAGGTTTAACGAATATAAAGGTGTGGTTGGGTTATTGTATGGAGCGTTTGGAGGGAACAAGAGAAGGACCAAGGCAGGTGATATTGCAAGAGGTAAATACAATACAAGAGGAGAGGGAGATAACGAAAGAGGAAATGGAGGAGGCAATAAATAGACTAAAATTAAGAAAGACGGCAGGAACGGACGGTACGCAAGGAGAACAATAGAAATATGTAGGGGAGAGAGTAAGAGGAAATGTAAGAAAAATTTTTAATACAATACGAAAAGGAGAGGAATTGCCAGGGAGTTGGAAAGAAAGTTTAATTCTGCCGGTTTATAAGAGAGGAGATAAGAAGGGGGTAAAGAATTATAGAGTGATTAGTGTCACTAATGTAAGTTATAAATTGTATTCCATGATTATGCAAAGGAGGTTGGAAAAGGAAGTGGAAGAAAAAAGACTATTACCAGATTGGCAGATGGGATTTAGAGTGGGAAAAAGGGCAATAGACAATGTCTATATATTGAAACAATTAGTGAATGGAGAGCTAGATAAGAAAAGGGGTAAGGTATACGCTTTCTTTATGGACATAGAAGCTGCGTTTTATAATGTGAATAGGGAAAAGCTATGGAGGGTGTTAAGGAAAAAGGGAATAGAGGAACAACTAGTGAGAAAACTGGAAGGGATATATAAAGAGACTAAGAATAGTGTAAAAATAGGGGATAGTGTTAGTGAAGTGTTCTGGGCGAGGAAGGGGCTAAGGCAGGGGTATCCTCTTAGCCCTATTTTATTTGCACTGTATATAGGTGACATAGAAGAAGTGTTGAAGGGTGGCCAGTGTGGTGGAATTGTTATGGAGGGAAGGATTAAAGTGTGGATATTGGCATATGCAGACGATATGGTCATGGTGGCAAAAAATGAGTTGAAGATGAAAGGTATGATAAATACGATAAAGAGATATCTGAAAAGGAAAGATTTAGGTTTAAATGTGGGAAAGTCTAAGATGGTAGTTTTTCAAAAAGGGAGAGGAGGGAAGAAAAAGGAGGAGTTAAGTTGGGGAGAACAGAAGATAGAGGCAGTGAATGAAGTGACATATTTGGGATATAGGCTAAGGTATGATAATAAAGATGATGCGCATATAAGGGAGTTAGCAAAGAAGGGTAACAGGGTATTAGGGCAGGTATGGAGTTTAGGGAAAAGAGTATTTGGGAAGGAGATCGAGAAGAGAAGATGGCTGTTTGAAAAATTGATTAAAAGTGTGATGATGTACGGGGTGGAGGTATTGGGTTGGAAAGAGTGGAACCTATTGGAAAAGGTACAAATAAAATATTGGAAATGGATACTAGGTTTAGACAGGGAGACGCCGGGTTACATAATAGAGGAGGAAGGGAAGTTAGAGAAGATTAGAATAGAAGCAGGAAAAAGGGCGATGGGTTATGAAGAGAAAATGAAGGAAAGGAGAGAATGTAAAATTTTGCAATGTTGCTGGAGGACGGTAAAAGACAGCAAAAGCATATATGGGCAGGAAGAAAGGAAACTTTACTACCAACGAGGAGGTTTCGCAATAGAAGAGGTGGAAAGGAGAGAGGAAAGGAGGTTAAATACTAAGTAGATAGTAAGAAGAGATAAAGATTCGCAGGTGCAAGAGAGGGAAGGAAAAATAAGGGAATAAAAGTACAACTTAAGGTATGGAATTATAGTGTTTAGGGGGGTTCCTAAGTATCTGATGGAGAGGAGAACCTTAGGAGAGAAACGACTTATAGTTAGGTTCAGATGCGGAAATGAGGATAGTTTAAATAAGTATTGGAAGGAGGATGTAATGAGGAGATGTAGATCATGTGGGGAGGGATGGGAGAACATAGAACACATGAGTGGGGAGTGTAGCGAGCTAAGGGAAGAAAGAAGCGGGAGGAAGGCTTTGCTTGGGGAGGAGGGAAAGGGATTGGATTGGATGAAAACAGTAAAGGAAAGAAGGATAAGAGGGGAGGGTTAGGACTATCGATTTAGAATAATTAGATGGTGATGGAAAGATTTTAGGAAATAAAGTTTTTTTTTTGTTTTTGTTTTTTTAGCTTACAAATTTCTGTACAAATTATATTAATATGATAAGAGAAGATGTAAGGGTAACGTAACCCATTGTATGGCCGAATGGCTAGACAAGTAACAATAAATAATAATAAGTATAAAGAAAGCTTATTAAACTGACTTTTATTTTTACTAAAAAATCCAAAAATGCAATGAAAATTATATCATTTTATTTGAAAAAAATTTTAAGAGAGAGAATTTGATTTGATAAATGATATGTTAAGATATTTTTTCGATACATAGAGTATTTTATTTACACTAATAATGTTTATTATAATAATTGCGGATTTTCAAAAGTGTCACAAACGACTGGTTTTACAGTAACAAGCTATGAATAATGTCGTCGTTGTAATTTAAGAAAGTTTTTGCAATGTTTCTTGAAAATTTAAGTTTCATAACTGCAGATTACTTCTTATAAACAGTTACAAAACAAAAAAATACGATTGCACCTAAAATATTTGTTTTTTATTAAATGAAAAACAGTACCTTAAAAAATTTTTTTGGCCATTTAAAATTAATTAAAAACTGTAAATTTTAGATTTTATTTGGTATTAAATACATTATTTTATGTGACAAAAAATTAAAAATAAAAATTCATAAACTCCTATCAATGTTATAACGCTGTTATATAACAATTTTTATTTGGTTTACAAGCGTGCAGGTTTTTGGCTAACATTTTTAATTTTTTGTTTTTGGTTGCTTTTTTTTGTTTGCGGATTATATTTTGTGTTTTTCTTATACCTGCTTATGTTAAGTCTTTATTTGTCGCGATTTACAAAATAATGTTATTACCGTTATGTGCGTACACTGCCTCAAAAAAGTTATTGGACACTTTTAGGTGCGACTTGCAAGTTAGGCAACCAAACTTACGTTATAATAAAACGCCTACTAGGAACATTTGACAACATTAGCATTGTAGACATTACTTGCAGCAATATTACAAGGTTACTAACCATTCTTCGTAAAAACTGCCTCAAGCGTTCAAAGAACATGTTTCTTACCTGCAAATATTTATCTAAATTGTAGCTTAAAGTTTTTAATTCTTCTTCGCCGAGTTTTCTATTTATTTATGTTTATTTATTTATTTATTTATGTCAAACAAGCATCTTGAATAATGTTGTCTTTTTAACTCTGGATAAGAGAGATGGCCTTCTACTTCGATGAGCGGTCTGCAAAAGGCGATCATCTTCTCTCTAGTTTCTAGTGATAACTCTGCTTGTTCAGGAAGACGTGGCATTTTGCACAAAATTGACACATAAAACAATACTAAATATTATACATTACAAAATTAATTTTAAGTAACTTTTTTATATACCCTACTTAGTAATGGCGGAACTTTGTGCAGAAGGGAGCATTACTGGAGATATGGAATACCCCCCAGAAGAACGAGGTTTAATTTTGATGAGAATTTCTGTATTCTTTCTTCTAAAATTTTAATTCAATCTTTGATTTTGGTTTCATCCATTAGTGCATAAGGTTTATGGGAGACATTGTACAAGGATTTTTTTGCTTTATTAGGATAGTAGTGGGACTCGAAACCAAAATCAAAAACAAAAACAAAAAAAAGTTTATTTTCACAAAAGTTATAGACCGTCCTTTTAAGGGGACTGTATGCTCAGAAGTTCGTATAAGGTATAGTATTGCCTAAAACAATTTTTGGGGTGTAATCCCACATTACATTTGATACAAATAAAATTGGCGTTTTTGCCACACGTGGCACATCTACGATCCGTTGAACAATAATCGATAATATGATTCCTCTCGTCATACCTCACTTCTCGGATAGGTTTAGGAGGTTGTTTACTCTCAACAGACTTCATACCGTATGTGTTAGAATCAAACACAAGTTTCTCCTAAAGTTGAGTAAACTTTTAGACAGCGGATCGTTAGGATGAATTTTACGCATTAGTACCCGGCAATTACAACACTGACGTCAAATAAATATGCAAATATTGGCCACCACCATTTCCGTTGTCGGATCCTGGTTCTGTAATTTGCTCTCCCCCCATTCCTTTATTATAACTATTTATAATGTTTGGTTGAGGCAAAGTTATTTTTGATTTCTCGTTTCTAGAATATCGTAGGACACTCTTTGTTTCAATACTATCAAAATTTGTTGCAGCACAAACGATTTTATTGTCCTTCCACTGAACCACGGCCACCTTCTTAGAAAAGTTATACTTAAAATGACCCCGTTCTCTTGCTTTCCACATCTTATTTTGGTTTAAACCCTTCAGTGGACAGTTTCCTAAACGATTATCACGGAGTGTTCCGCTGGCACAATATTTATTATCGGCAAGATGACTCAATAAATTCACAGATGTGAAATAGTTGTCGAAGTAGAGCTTGTATCCTTCATTGGCAGGTATATTTGCAAGCTCTACTAAAGAAAGAACTACTTGGCCACCTAATCCAAAATCATATTTACTGGTTTCTGTTGATTTCCCAGTATATAAATTAAATGCCACCATATATCCGTTGTCAGTACACAAGGTTCAGTTTTTAAAGCCGAACCTGATGGACTTTCCTTTGATATATTGCTTTGCGTAATGTTTACCATAATACGGAATCATACTCTCGTCTATGCTCAGATTCTCTTCTAATCCACCAAACTTTTTGAAATTGTCATTTAGATTTGAAATGAGCGGTCTTAGTTTATAAAGTTTATCATTTTTGTTAATTTTAGAATTATCGTTGAGGTGCAAATTTCGTAATATCAATTAAAACCTATTCAGCCGCATACTGTCTGATAAAATTTTCGGAAAATCATCTTTTCGAGCCCAATACATCCTCTTGTTAGTGTATTTACCGTAACCAGACAATAGCAAACTACCAAAGAAAACGTATAATTCTTCTTTGGTTAAGTTTAAGGGTTGATTTGCGTTTTTTCCCAAAGCATACATTGCTTTGCTCTATAATGTGTTCCAAAATGTTGTCGTTGAAAAAAAGGGAAAAGAATTCTACAGATGACTGTTTATTGTGCACATCCACTGGTGGACCTTTGGGCAGACAGTGAGTATTTAACGCAAAGTGAGGTTCCCGTTCGTCCTATTTGATTTCTTCTTTCTTTGGTGGCTCTCTTTTATTAGTTGTGGTAGTAGCTGATTTGTTCTTCTTTGCTAATTATTTCTTTTTTGCTCTTTGCTTCTCTGGTAAGGTAGATTTTGGCTGTACAAAAAATAGGAGAGGCAGGTCATCATCATTTGAGTCTTGCATGTCGTAAGGTAAACTTTCTGGCTGATCTGAACCTGTTCCAGGTTGTGAGTTATGATATAAAATAACCTCAGCTTCCGATTGCAACATTGCACGACCTAAATGGTTGACATTTCCCTCATGCTCGTCATCTGAACGATCACTGTCTTGGTCGGTTTCCTGTCCGTCGTCGGGTGGAGCAATGAAAATATCCGCAGAATTGATTTCCGCATCTTCTAGAGCTGCTATCAATTCATGAAGAGTCACATTAGAATGAACGAATGATCTCAGTGCGTTAGTAATGCAATATTACAGTACTTTAGCAATATTTTAAGATAAGGATTTGACATTTCTAACCTATGAATTGTCCATAATTTCAAATAAACTTACCCTCTGCGCCTTGTGCTGTAGAAGCTTGGGTCCATTTTTTGTTTAAGTTGGAATATCTAATAAGCAGGAAGTGTATTTAACACACTAGAAGTCACCAATAAACACGCACACTTCAAATACACATAAAAACCGGTTTGAGGTTAGGTTAGTCGTTGTACACGCCGACTAGAACCACAAATACCGCTGTCCCTTTTAAGGGACTGTATGCACTAATGGGTTAATTTAAAAAACAAATTGTGCTCACCAATCATGTATCCCGACTTGTTAGAATACATTTTGTCAACGCTTTGGTTTCCATTAATGTTGGTTTTTCATATTACTTTTTACTTTTTTATTTAATTTTTTGTCTTGTCACAAATCTGTTATTTAGAACAATCTGCTTCAATTTACTTTTACAACATTTTGTAAGTATTGTTAGATTAAAGTTGTTTCTATTTATTGTACAACACAAAATAATTTATTTATTGTAACTATATGTTACGAAAATTTTCTCGCAAATTAATTTTTAGTGACTAACTCAGTTCTACCGTCAAGCAGATCGCAAGTCTCGGTGTGCTAATCCTACATTAAATTAAAAAAAAAAACAAGTAAATATCATCTAATACAGACTTTTTATCAGTAAAAGGAACAATTTGACAAAACACAACTTCTAACAAAAATATATTTGTTTTAAGAAAAAAAAATAGTCGTTAACATTAACAAACACAGAAGTAGACTAATGACAGTTATATATTTGTTTAGTAAGAAAACACACGAATCTTTTATTCAATACTATTTTAAATTACGCGGGTGTAAAATCAATTTACAACATTTACCGCCGTTATAGCTTATTTACAGTTATCTTTTATACATAGTAACTTAGACTTTGAGTTGGCTCTGCCATCAAACGTTGCTAATAATTACCACTGCCATACTTAAACGTAAAGCTATAGGGTTTCTCGATGCAATTGTAGGAATTACATTAAAGCGTTACTTGCTACTGATGAGCCCCAAAAAAGCAAAACGACAGTCCAGTAGTTCATTCTGGTGGCGTTTCTACAATTGCATTGACCCTTAATGTCTTTTACGTTGTGGTTTTATCTCAAAATTTTTTTCAAAAGTAATTTGAATTACGTGGTTGTAAAATCAGCTTACAACATTTACCGCCGTTATAGCTTATTTACTGTTATCTTTTATACATAGTAACTTATACTATGAGATGGCTCTGCCGTCAAACGTTGCTAATTATTTCTAATGTTAACGATTTCTTCAACAAACTAGCTTGTCAGTGGATATATCCATTTAAAAGAGTTTTTGTATTTCGTGCTGCTGCAACAGAAAAATCCTTGAGTTTTAAAATCTGAATTTTGTTACAACAAATCCTATAATTCACTTAAATTTAAGGGGTAATAACTAGTCTGAAGCAAAAAATGAGAACATTTTTTGTTAATTTTTTGACTTTACTAATGAATTGATCATTATGTAAAAAGATCGATTTTTTTAAGTGTCCCGTGGCTAGCAGCACAAGTTGCCAACGAACATATCTAGAACAATAAAATTTTTTTTAATGATATACACTAGTATAGCTACATAAGTCATTTTTTTTTACTAACAAATCAACATTCATTTGTCTAAGTCGTAATTGTTTACCTAACTCAACTTCTTTAGATAATTTATCTAAAAAAGTACAGCTAAAATTTCAAGTCAATAGGATAAACTGAACTGAGATCGTAGTAAATTAGTTTAATGACTTGGAAAACATCTTCATGCATTGCAAGATTATGTGTATAATCATCGATGGTAGCAGAAGCCAAGATCAGCACGGTGTTATTCTAGTCGGACATTTATTGTGTTGCGAATCTTTGTCGGTGGTCTAATGGTGCACAACTTTCATTTTGTATTTTTTCAACCGATCTCAGATTTCTTCTGGTTACAAGACCGTATTGAAACGTTCGAGAAATTATTTGCAAATGCAAGAGCTTTCTAGAAGCTGTTATCCATCTTCTAGAAGATATACCGAAAGTTAGGGAAGACTCGAGAAGGATTTGTAAACGTGTATAAATACCGAAGAGAGAAATCGTAGGTCAGTTATTGCTGGAATGCGAATACAGCAGTGTTAAGAAGATTATAAAGTTGAAATAAATAAGTCGTTAGCACGCGTGTGGGATAAACCTACCGAGAATAATCGTGTACGTGATTTTTATTGTAAACAAATGTGAAGTTATCCACGGACGTTATCTTATCTTCGCTTAAAAGTGATAGTGTTATACAACGGTTATACATAAATTAGTGTAAGTGTTTTTATTAAATATTATTAGATTTAATTAGTTCGGTTAATTTAAAAGTGTACATATTTCTAGAATAAGTAAACGTATTTTTAGTCGTTTTAAATAAATTAGTTTTTAATAAATAAATACGCAACAGTATAAATAGAGATTTCATCTTTGAGTATGCCAGTTAGTTTGTCACCGCCTCTCAGTTCCTTACTTTTTTTGTTTTAGTGTTGTAGTCGAGTTTCCATCTTTTCTGCACAAAATCAATACACTTCTTAAGAATACTAAAATCGCCGTATGGTTTGGCATAAATGATACATTGTTGAAAGATATGCATAACAGCATCAACCTTCAGCTTTCTTGCCAATTCGGTAGGATTCAGACTGATGTTTTATGACTCATTTTTATATTCAGCTCGTTCTTATTTCTCCTAATATTTACAAGTTTTGCAGTATTTAGATTTTACGCACACGTCTAAGACTTAGCCAGTAAACCAACCAAAAGTGTCACTAACCCAAAAAGTAAAAAAAAGGCCTTTTCTCTATATCAACCGCCGCCCGAAACGCAATCTTTTATACTTTGCTCTGGTACAGATGCAGTAACAGTTGTTATATTTTGTACTATCAAATTATACGTTGATCATAAACGGGTTTTAGAATGCTGTTTCATCCAATTTCCAAAATGGGCATTGCATGAGTTATTTTTATATTTAATTCAAAAGTATTATTGTTTACGGCATTCATTACACGTCACAACGATTCTAAAACCAAGCCATTGCTAGCTTGTTTTTGTTGCATTTTGTTGTAAATACTTACATAAAATGGACGAGAAGATACCCAAAACCTTCATTAATATTTCTGTGGTCAAAAACTACAGATTTAAGTTTTTTGCCTAAACGTACAAATACTGATTCACCTGACGACGATTTCAGATCCTCCAGCAAATAAAACGTATTGTATGTATATTCATTTATTTTTAAGAAATAGAAATAAAGACAACGGAATCCCAGAATTGTGCTATTTTATCAAATGCAACACTGCCTACCTTATCCAAACAGACTATTTCGATTGCTTATTATACTTTGCTTAGTAGTGGTAGTTGCAATTTTTTTGTTTTTATGATCTCTGTACACTTTATCGGTCATTATTAAATACAAGAATTTACAAAATAATCATAAAGACGGCTCAAAAGCACGAGAAAACTGTCCACACAAACTTGCAACATGTGTTCACAGTTTTATTCGAACGGCTAAAATAAATTTGCTTCCAACAACTACATTATTTAGAAATTATATAGTGTACTTTTGCACCGGCGATAATGAGTAAAAAAGAAGAATCTCCTTCTAAAACTGAATTTGTCATTCAGACGCGCTCAGAATTGCTTCAATAGTTCGTCATTTATTTAAATTTTTTAACAATGCATTATGTCAGAGATAATTTTTGATATGTTTTACTGCTATTTCAGCCAATAATTTTTTTTCCTAATTTAAGCTAGATATTGCATTGAATAATCATGCACAACAAAGTATCAATATTAAAAAGTTAGTTTGAAACGCATTTTCTGATTTAACAAATGAAGATTGGAGAAAGCAGTGCAATCATGTATGTATAAAAGATTTATTGAAAAGCCGTACTAGTAGTGGTTATTATAATTGTGAATAATGATTAAAGTAAAACAAGATATTCGTAGCTTAATCAAGCTTCTTCTTACGTTATACAACGGTTATACGAAAACATTTTGCATGACGTTTTTTAATTTATAATAGAGAAACCAAGGAATTCTTAATTCTTTCATCGATAATTAAAAATATGTCACAAACGAGAACGTGCTTTATCTGCAATCGCGCGTAAAGATTATACGCATTTAAATTTATAAAGAAATTTGTTTGTGAGTAAATACCGTTTCAAGTTTTTTTTAAAAGCAAATACTTAAAAGTCTACATTTTATATCATACTTAACAAATTATTTTTCACTATGTGTTTATTTCAATCAAATTCAATTCAAATCAAATTTCAATACAATTCAATCTATTCCGTTTTATTTTCATACCTTTTTTTTAATTTTGTTGTATAATAAATGTAAATAACAAGAACATGTAAATTATTTTTAAATAATTTAAATTAACAATAATAATTAACAGTTTACATATCAGCTCACAATAAAAATTTAAGTTAGACTACTAGTAATAGTGTAATGTAAAGCATTTAGTTTAATAAGTTAATTGATCTTTGTGGGTATTGAGCTCGTACGTAAATTGTAGAAAATCAGAAAGATGCGTGAATAAGTTCAATTCTTAACAAAGTAGTAGTATTAAGATGGTAGTATTAAGAATAAGGTGTATTAAATTTTGAATAAATTTTAGTCATAAAAAGGTTGATAAAGGGTTTTGGTTAACAAATTTTGTACCTTAAAGGGGGTAAAAATCGTTGTAAAAATTACCAAAATTATAAGCAAACAGAATTTGTGAAAATCACCGTACTGAGATCGAATTTGACTTTTCCAAATGACTCAACTGTAATTAAGCTGACTAAAAATCGTATCAAATTAGTGACTCACAGAATTTAATAATCGTCACTCACATTGTAACCGTCGTTTAAAATAAATGATAGGTTGTTGGATTATTTTCGTGAAGGACTCGGTATTTGGATTGACGTTATTAATTTCATGTATTTTGAATTTGTTTCAATGGATTTTAGATTAAGTTTAATAAGTTACTTTACGTTTTTAAATTCAAAGTTATAATTCAAAATTGTTGATAAAGTTTTGTATTTTGTTGCGCCGTGAATCGTCTGCAAATATGCTTGTTCGACAATTTCTTTGTTCGATCAAAATTCCAGTGGTAATTTATGTTTCCCTTTATGTAATTCTAATTAAATATATTTTAGCCGTTTGGTTATATTAAGTTGGTTTGAAAGTTCTTTGTTTTAAGTGCATTCTCAGACATTCGTACTTGGTTTCTTTGTGTAAGTCGATTAACTGACGTGGGAATGAAATCATTCTTTTGATTTATTATGCAGTTCAAATTTTATGACTGTCTTGTAATATAATATTTTGTCAATTTGACATTTTTACGTAGAAACAAATATCGTGGTCCAATACTACGATTTTGACGTAATTTGATCTGTTTGCTTCCTTGTCGCACTTCTTAATGAGATTGTTTTCTTCCATGAAGTTTTGAACCCAGCTCTCGGGGAAATCGTAATCGAAAAAAGTTTCATATATATGTGAATTTGGTGATAAAAGAAAGTCGGTTAACAGTCGTCAGTATGATTTAATAAAATAGTTAGTTGGTTTTAGGGTGGTAACCTCATCCCCTTTAGAGGAAGTAATCCCGGGAAAGTAGTATGCCGAACGCGTGAATTTTTAGTGCAGTTAGTGTAGTTTTGTTTCTCCTAATTTGTAGAATGTACGGTTTTTAAGAGAATGTCACGCGCTTTTGGTCTATATTTTACGTGTTCGTCGAGTGGTACGACGCGACTATAACTTCGCTTTGGTGGCGGCTATTAAAACCTCCCGTTGGTACATAGTCCTCTGGGGATACCTTCCAACGTTTGTTCTTGTACACAGCTGGCAATGCAGGATGAACCACAAGTTCTATCCTGGAATTACGATGACAATTCAAGGTATTTAGTTTGTACCGATTATTTAAATGTGGTGAAATTTTTGTTTACGCGATTGTATTTTAAAAGCTTTGGGTTGTAAGAAAAATCAGAAGTGTCGCGAATTAATGAATGTAACGATAATGTAATTAATAATTGATTATTGTCCGTATTTGTTGAAACTATCTGACAAAATTTCGTTGAATTAAAGATTTATGTTTGACGTGAAAATTTAATATTAAAAATTTTCATCCTGGGTTAATAATAGATGAATTATTTCATTTTAAATTTAAGTCATTTCTGTGTAATGCGCACACGGCCTTGAATTAGGTAATTAAGATTTACCAGTGTTCTTATGTTTTATTTCTTTAGAATTTTGGTTTGCTTTATTTTTTTTGCATTTATTCAATTAACTATAATTTGTGTTTTTAATTTTATTTTGGTTTTAACTTTCATGTTTACCTACATTTTTTTTGTTTTGTTAATTTTGTTAATATGCGTTAATTTCAATAGTTTTTTTTATGTTTTGAGTGTGCAAATACATGTTAAATAGTTAAATTATTATTAAAAATTATTAAAGTTTTTAATTCCGCCAGCCTTCGCGTTATGTTAATTTTTAGATTATTTCAGATTTTAGTGAGATACACTTTTTGGAGGTAAGTTTATTTAGAGTGAATTAACTTTTAATTAACCCAAATCGGGTTTTTAAAAACAATTTATTTTATTATGATTACAATAAAAATGTTTAGTAGCTACAATTCTAATGTTAAATGTGTGAAAATACAATTACAACTACTGTTTTGCAAAGTGTGCAAGGTCTTATATATATGGTTACATTTTATACTCAGCACTTTTTACTACAATTTTCTCGTGAGATAATTCCTCTCGTCGAAGATTCAAATCCATCGTGTCAGCGTGGGATTTGAACACTTGAAAGTTCTACAGTTGAATGACTTTCAGGTTTCCTTTTTTCACAAAATTTTGGTTTCAGGATCTTGAAGACAGTGTGAGCGATGAAAATAATACATATTGCATAAATTACTAATGTCCAAAAATTTGGGGTATCGAACATTGTTGAAGTCGATAATTTTGGTTGATTTTGGTTAATCTTATTCTTGATTTCTTGTAATTCATCTAAAGGAATTTCTTCTAGTTTAATATTAATTTTTTTTCTGATTGAGTTTGTTGCTGGGTTTGTAATTTTGGCAGTAGAATTGGTTGTCCTGGGTTTGTTAAACGTTCCTTGTTTTCAATTATTCAAAACGGTGTTTTGAGTCGGCAGCCAATTGGAATTTCGACGAAATATGTTCCCTTTAGTGTTGTAATTTCTTCTTGTTGTTGACATTGAAGTTTGAAGGTAGTTTCCGTTGGTAAAACAATTATCCATTGATTCGACTTTATTAAATTTTCGACGATCGGTTGGTGTATAAGAACGTTTGTTAAATGGCAGCTTGAAGAATTTTTCATATTTAAAATTTGGATTTCGCATAAATCTTTATTTTGGATGCCTTGCAGTTTTACGCCGTCGCAGAAGTATAGTTGTGGTAAAATTTTCGTACAATAATCGTTTGTGTATGCAAAGTACAATTCATTCATGATGAGAAATTTATTATTTGGTATGATAACCTTAAACTGACTTTTATCAGGAATGGGTACCGAGTATAAATGGAATAAGTTCATTTCAAATGGATAAGTTATAGGAATGTGTAAAATGAATCTGATTTTGTTATCAACTGAATAGCTATCTATTTTTACAAGCTTCTCAATAAGTAGAACATTTTCAAATTTAATTTCTATGGGGAGTTCATTAGAACCTAAAGTTTTTTCTATAATTTTTAATTCTTTGAAGAAATCACTCGTTTTGATTATACTGGGATGCATGGATTTCAATCTAGCAAACATTATTGAGTTTTCTACATCTTAGAGTATCGAATAAATCATGTTATACAATGCTATAAGTTGGTTGATTGTATCCTTGATAAACATTGAGTTTTCTCGGTACGCTTGGCCGTCAACAATTAATTCAATTTGATTTAATTTTGATTGCAATAATTTTTCGTTGTGTTTTAATTTATTGATTGTTGTGTTAAAATTGTTTATTAATTGAGTCGATAGTGAATTTTGGGTTTTAATACTTGTCGATAAGCTTACTTAGTTATTTTGGAGTTCTGCTATCAATTTTTCGTAACGTTCGCCATCGTTAGCGTCTAAGTTTCCCGTTATTGCTTTGAAAATTGAGCCTAAGCCATTTAAAATGCCACGTTTAATTCTTTTAGGATGTGGTATAGTTTCAGTTAATTTATCTTTTACTTTTTCTTTTATAAAGTGTAAAATTTTGAAATAATTTGAACTATCGTTTAAATAGTTTTGGTTTTTATCTAAAAGAGTCACTAGTTTGTTCGAATGTGCTTTTAGTTGGCTTGTCTCTAAAATTATAGGTTGAAGATTATAAAAATGAATTAATTTGCAGTAATAATTATTAATCTTTGCTGTGCCTATTTTTATAGGTAAGATGCCAGGATTGCTTTCTAAATTCCTTATTTTTACCGTTTCGGCGTATCCGAAGATGCCGGGTAAACTGAAAAATAATTTTTTAGTTTAATTATCAAAATTGTAAAGGGCGTTTGAGATTATCCATGTGGACTTTCTCTTGGGTCTTGGTGGAAACAGTTTTGTTTTGGGGGTTTACTGCTTGTAATTCTGTAGATTTGTGAAATTTATTTGATTGTTTTTGTCGTTTGTGATTTTTCACATATGCGGTTTGGTCTGTTTGAAAGATGTCAGGGTCGTCACGATTTTTGTTTACGTTTTCAGTACGTTTTTCTTTTTCTTTAATAAGGTCCTCATTAATTTTGGAATAAAGTAATTTAGATCGTTCTTTATGGCTGTTAATGTAGTCGTTTATAAGAATTTTATCAATTTCTAAATCAAAAAGATCGTCAGTGCTAATATGCCCATTAATTACATCAATAGGTTTTAGTTTAGTAACAGAATGAATCGAGTGGTTATAAGCAAGAATAGCATAAATTATTTTTGTTGAAATTGGTGTTTTAAGAAATCCTTTTGTATTAAGCAACCGTATGTGTTCTAGGATTGTTGAATGAAATCGCTTAATAGTGCCTTAAGATTGAGGGTGATTTGGACAGCAAAAGTGTATTTTGATTTTATGTAAACCTAGAAGTTCTGATATCACGGAATTTTTAAATTCCGTACCGTTGTCAGCAATAATTTGTTTTGGTACACCATGATGAGAGAAAAAGTTTATTAAACTGTTTACTATTTCTGTATTGGAAAGGGAATTTAGATGGTATGCTTGTGCGTACTTGGAAAAGCTATCAATGATTGTAAAAAATTTATTTTGTTCCAGAGTAAAGGTCTCTACGTGTACAATTTCAAAAAGTTTAACTGCAGTAGGGGTTATGTTCATTTTAATGTTAACAGGGTTCCGTTCATATTTGCTTTGTTGACATATTTCACAATCAGTTATGTACGTTTGAATAGATTTTTTCATAAAAGGTCAAAAATATTTATTTTTCACGCGTTCATAGGTTTCGTCGATTTCCCTATGATTGGTTTTACTTTCATGATAGGCTTGAATTATTTCTTTTAAGTCATTTTTGTTGGTGACATCGATAAGTTTTTTAATGCATCTTTTAAATTTCAACGAAGAATTTGTGAAGTATTTTTGAATAATTACCGAAAATGGTATTAGGATTAATATAGTTTTTAATGAAATCGATGACATCCCTTTCGAGATTATTCTGTGATAATTGAAGGCTTATGCGTTTTCGTTTTTCAAAAAGAATCATCGTTTTAGGATTAGCTGGAGAATGTAGAACTGAGTTTATGATGATTTGATTTTGACCGTAATTGACAGCTGTAGATATGATTGGAATTTCAAAATTAGGATATGATCCTGCATTGGAGTGTATGGTTTGATCGCCATCAATTAAGTTATCGTTTTGATTTTGTTCAATGATTATTTCGGGTAGGTCGAGTACGGTTTGGTTGTCTAAATCTGGTTGAACTAAGATCGAAATATTGTCTATGTCTTCGTTTGAGTCTGAAATTTGGGTTTGAGGTTGCAGGGTGCGAGTTGGGCTATCAGGGAATAATTGAGTTTGTTGGTTGTTGTAATACTTAGTGTCCTTTAAAACGTTAATTACATGTTCCCAAAAATTAGTTTCTTTCGTATGAATTTTAATTCTCGAGAGACTGTTTGCGTTGGTGTTTGATTTTCCTTTTTTGTATATAATGTCGTATGTGTATTCGGCTAATTTTAGTTTCCATCGAGTAAATTTACTGTTTTCATCCTTAAGGGAAAAAATATACTTTAGTGGTTTGTGATCAGCTATGATATTAAATCTTCGGCCAAACAAATAAGGTCTAAAATACTTAACTGCCCAAACTATTGCTAAAAGTTCCTTTTCTATCACTGAATAATTTTGTTCGGAATCGTTTAGGATACGGGATGCATACGCTATGGGCACATCTTAGCCAATGGGGCCTTGAGATAAGACTGCTCCAATAGCAAAATTGCTCGCATCGGTGGTCAGGTTAAATGGTTTAGAAAAGACTGGGTATTGAAGGATGGATTCATTTATAAGTAAATTTTTGCAAGTTTTAAAACATGTTAGAAATTCTTGATCGTGTTCGATTTTGGCGCCCTTTTTTAAACACTTGGATAACGGTTTAGTGATCTTAGCAAAATTTTGAATAAACCGTCTATAATAACCTAATAATCCTAAAAATCCTTTGATTTGTTTAGTTGTTTTTGGAATTGGGTAATTCATTATTGCTTTGATTTTATCCGGGTCAGGCTTAACTCCTTTTGGTGTCACTATGTGACCAAGGTAAGCTACTTCCTTTCTTAAAAATTCCGATTTATCAAGTTGAATTTTGAAATTTGATTCTCGAAGTCTTTGAAAAACATTTTTAAGTCGGTCGATGTGCTCTTGGAGGGATGTTGAGAAAATGATAATGTCGTCTAACTAGACCAAACATTGCTCGTTTTGTATACCACGGAGGATGTTATCCATGACTCTTTGAAAGGTAGCAGGAGCACCTTTCAATCCAAAGGGCATTCGTAAAAATTCTCAGTGTCCATTTTCAGTCGTAAACGCAGTTTTTTCTACATCTTTCTCGTTCATCTCAATTTGGTAAAATCCACTAGCTAGATCTAGGGTTGTAAAATATTGGCATTTTCCTAATTTGTCCAGTAGGTCTGTAATGTTAGGTAAAGGATACTTGTCGTCAATGGTTTTTGAGTTTAACTGTCGATAGTCTATGACTACGCGCCATTTTTGTTGTCCGGATGCGTCTAGTTTTTTTGGAACTACCCAAATGGGCGAAGACCAAGGTGAGATACTGAGTCTGATAATTTTTGAGTCTAACATTTTTTTAATTTGATTTTGAACTTCGTTTTTGTAAATGAAGGGATATCGATATGGTCTCGTATAAGCAGGGACTTCGTCAATCGTTCTGATTTGATGTTTTATTTTATTTGTAAAAGTAAGTGGCATATTTTCTTGGTAGAAAATGTCAGAGTATTCTTTGCAGATGTTAATGATTGTTAGTTTTTCTTCTTCGTTTAAGTGGTTTGTTCTGATTTGGTTAATATTTAAGTTGTTGAAACAGTTTGCTTCGATGTGATTCAGGTCAAAGTTTTCGATTTGCGTCCTATCAAAATTTTCTACAAGTATAGGTTGCAAAAAATCTAATGTAATTGGATTGTATTGATTAAAATCGTAGTTAAAGATTCGCCATTTTTTGCAATAGTGAGACATTCGGGTATTTCGCAATTAAGAATTTTTTGATGGGGAATGATGATTTCGCCTTCCTGTATTGAAGTTTTAATTTTAAAAACTTGTTGCGTTCTCGGAGCTACTGTAATTAAATTTAGTTCCTTTTGAGTAGAATGAAACAGAAGTTTTGTTTTACTATATGGTGTTATTAGGTAGCCGCTCTTGAAGTCTAAATTTGCTTCTAAATATTTTAAATTGTCTAGTCCTATTAAACCATCAAATGAGTTATAAAATTTAAACAAATAGAATTTTAATAATTTGGTTTTCGGTAATTGAAATATATCTGAAGCCGGTATAAGTGTACTGTACTTATGCGAAGATTTCTGAAAAACGGTTAAAACTATAAATGGATCGTTTTTTATAAGATTTGGAAAATATTTTAATGCAATTTTTGGGTCAATAAACGATTTTGTTGATCCGGTATCAATCAAAATTTTTAGGTTATGTTCGGGATAAATGATGTAGGGAAGTTCGCTTGTATTAGATGTATTAATCGAGATTATTTGCGGCATCATGTGCTTAGGTTTGGTGGAGGCGTTTCCTGAACATTTTCGTCGTTTTGTTCGTAGTCGAACTCGTCTTGATAATTTTGGGTATGATCGTCACAATTAGTACATTCGTCATTTTCTGTGTGTTCGTCATATTCATAGTTGCAATAATCGTTTTCATTAGAGGGGTTATCGTCAACCTCGGTATTAAACAATTGTTCAGAGTTAGGTGGGAGATAAGAATTTCTGGTAGATATACTCATTGGTGTAGGTTGAAAATTTTGGCTTTGAGTAAACGTTGATGTGCCAGGATGCGCAAAGTTCGTATTACGAGTTGATGTGTTCATGGGTGTTGGCCTTGG
Source organism: Aquatica leii (assembly GCA_035610365.1). Lineage (NCBI taxonomy): Eukaryota > Metazoa > Arthropoda > Insecta > Coleoptera > Lampyridae > Aquatica > Aquatica leii. The sequence continues at coordinate 102,721,067 of CM069436.1, read as the reverse complement.
AAAATTTCTATGGGGATTTGGTTTAAAAACATTCCTTGATTGGGGTTGTTTAAACACTTGTGCATTTGTAAAAAAATTTTGAGGTCGAATGATTGGTCTCTGTTGAATATTTATAGGTTGCGAAGGAAATGAATTCTGTCGTTGTTTGAATTTTGAAAGTTAAAAGATGAATTTCCTGCGAAGTTTGACCTTTGCATAAAATTCGGGTTTTGTGGCATTCTTATGTGTGTTTGAATTTGTGGTTTGGGATAATTTTTGTTAGAAAGGTTCTGGAAGTAGTAAATGTTGTCTTCACTTATTACGTATTGGAGGGCTTCACTTAGATTTTGGGGTTTCATACAACGAATAGTGGTGCCTAGAGGTTCTTTTAATCCTGCAAAAAATGTTTTTAACGTCAGTTCTTGGTATAATTCCCTTTTTAAATTTTTAGCATCTTTACTCTTTTCATGTACGTCTACATAACTACATAATAAATTTAGAATGTTTAAACATCTGTCAAAAAATTATTGAGGTTTTTCATTTAGATTTTGTCTTGTAATTTTGAAATAATCGAATTTAGAATAAGTGTTTTGAAAATTAGTAGGATTTTTTCATCGTAAAACTGTTCAATTATTGATTCACTTGTTAATAAATATCTATTCAGTTCATTAGGGTTACCATCAAATTCGGGTATACATTGTAAAAATTCAGCTTTGAATTGGTTCATGTTAGTTGTTTGGGGATTAGCAATTAATTCTAAGTCAGTTGAAGGGGTTTCTAATGATAATTTTTGCAGATTGTTTAAAAGTGTTTCCATAAATTGTACTTACATTAAAATTGTTACGATTTTTAGCATTCTTCTTAACCACTATAAAGATGACCACAGTTTCCTTCCTTGATTGGCTGTAGGTCTTCTTTGCGAATTAGGACGATTTTGTTCCAAATTCCGTTTTCTTTTCGTTTCACTGTTGTTGCACTGGTTCTGCGATAGACCCTATGGTTTCCTGATTTTTAAGGAGCCACTTGCACAACTTCACAATGTCACAATTTTTTGGTTCGATTTCCAGTCAATCGTTAACACGAAAACTCACGTTCGATACGCGAATCCCGGAAATCCTACCGACTGCGCCAATTAACTTTTGATTAACCCAAATCGGTTTTTTAAAAACAATTTATTTTATTATGATTACAATAAAACTGTTTAGTAGCTACAATTTTAATGTTAAATGTGTAAAAATACAATTACAACTAACTGTATTGCAAAGTGTGCAAGGTCTTATATATATGGTTACGTTTTATACTCAGCACTTTACAATTTTCTCAGTGTATCCTTCAGGGCGTGCTTGTGGTGGACAAGGGCCAGAAGTCCATTAAGCTATACTCTTTCCTGGCGCCCTTTGATTTTAACTTTATTTGTTTGATTTTGTTTTCGTTCAAGTTTTCCCAGCAATCACAAAATTTTTGAATATAACCTACCCCGTCTTCACTGAGCACCGGCATAACACCGTTTATGCTACTTTATTTCAGGCAAGTGTCTTTGTTTCAACTTTGGCATGTAACAACATTTAAAGGTAACACGTGGTGCCAAGAAATTGACAAGGAAATTGCAATAAATCCAAAAAAACTTACCCTGCGTTGAATAAATAATCTAATTAAAGCTGTTTTCAAAATACAATATACAGGGTAGCGCAATTCAAATTTAGAGCACGTAACAAAATTGTTTCTTTGTATTCTCTGTTTTATTTTGCAAAAAGAAGTAGTATAAGACTAATAAAACATTATTTCTCTAGATGTTTTTCTTTATTTTTAACATTATTTTTACTTTTTCCACAGTTTAATTAAACATTCTAGATTATTTGAACAACTATTGCTGAATAGTTTATGTAATTATGTTTAAAAGAAGTTTCATAAATTCTAATTTTACGTTTTTGTAAATCGTTTTTAATAGGTTTTCAGTACTTGCATAAACGTCAAACTGTTTTTGAGAGATTTTGGAGGTCTCGTAGTCTCTGTTCGAGCAATCAAATGTTATATTCATCTCGTTCGTGCCTAAATTGGGTGTTTTTACCTTTGTGAGTTTTTAAAATTCCAATTTCACTCAAGTTAAAAAATGCATAAAAATGAATAACCTATATATATTTTTATTTGTTTAAAGTTCATAATGTTGCAGCTTCTTGTAAATATTTTTATAAAATAGTTATTTATTTATGATTGTTAAATAAACATATTTATTTGTTAGTGTGTTTAATTTAAACGGGATTAGGCACTATTATTTAAATTAATTTTTTTAATAACAAAGTAAGGAAGATTATTTTTTATAAAACATTTTTTCTGTTTGGAATATTATATTTCAAGTATATTGTTATGCATTTTTAGTAAAATTAGCTTATTATAAAAATTGAAAGCATTTTCTTATTTTATGTTATGTTAGCTTTTCTAAATTCGTCCATTATAAAAATGATGGATTTGCATGTCAGCCATGCATAAAATATTAAAAACACATTTGCATAGTTTATTTGTTTTATAAATATTTATCTGAATTTACGTCTGAGCAAAACACGTACTTTATTAACAGTTCAACTTGAAATTAACCGCACAACTTCAACTTTAATTAAAACTTATATCTACGTATAAAGCAAACGCATAAATTAATAAATGAGTAATTTTTTGTTTCATTTTTTGATGCTGCTCTCATTTAAGTATTTAAAACGTATTTAGTTTGAGCTCCGTTTCCCAAATCTTCTACTTATAAAGTTATTCTTCGTTTTGAACTTCTGTGTAAATTTAATATTAAAACGCTTACGGAGATCTCTATAGGAAGATTATACAGTTTGAAACTTGTTAAATAAATAATAATAATAATGAATTAAAACATGTTTAAATAATTTTAATTATAAGCGATGTATTTTGCAAATATAGATTATTTTATAGTAAAATAAAAATTTAACAATAGTTTTTAACAAATTAAAAAAACGACACCAAAAAGTAAATCGTAGTTTTACAAAGAACTTGCGTTAAAGTGAAACGAAATAAACGATATCTGATATTGTTATGAAAATTATAAGTGGTGTGGAAAACCATAACAAAGCAAGTGTTTTTATAAAAATGCAAAGCGCAACAAGTGCGGTAAGCTCGGTCGTCTTAGACAAATAGAAAACCAAATCTCTTGTGTAATTTTATATTTCACGTTTTGTTTGCAGTATTTTTTAGATATTTCTTTTATTGAATTGTTTTACATTTGAAAATAAATGTGCATTATTTTTTAAATAAGTTTTATACGAATTTATTAAATTTATAAATACTTTGATTTACAACGTTTAAATACTTAAAACTAAATAATTTATTATATAAATTAAAAATGTCTAATTTTTTTTTGTTTCTGTTTATGTACATTTTTAGTAATTTCACTTAAAAATTTTTAAGTTTCTATTTCGAGCTTATTTATTGTATATAGAGTCGGTTTTAAATCAAAAAAACACAATTATTGACAAGAAAATGATCTGTTATTACACCCCCTCCTTTGCAGAAAACTGTTTAAATTTTTTTGAAAAAGACATGGATCAAGTGATACAGCATTGGAAGGAACTTTTTGCAAAGTCAACAAAAGTTATTTTGTTTAACAATTTTTTTCATCATTAAACCAGCATTTCTTTTGTTTTTTTAATTTACTGATAATATCTTAACAGAAATCTAACGTTTGTTAGTTATATAAGTTTAACTTTATTTGTTCATCTAATTAGTTTCCCCTATTTACCATTTTACCTCGCCCTTTTTTTTACATTTACATTACATTCTATTTACATTTATTACATTTTATTTTTTCTCCTCTTCTCTAAGCTGTTTTCTCCTCCATACTTCTTCCACCCACTCTGCTCCTTTTCCGTTCCTCTACATTCTTAACCTCTTCTCTTAACTCCCTGCTTTTGTTTCTCATGTGTTTAAGGTCCTCCGTCTATTCTCCACATAGTCTGCACATCTTTTCTTCCTTTTTTTCCAGTTTTTATTTCCTAATTTTTCGTTCCCACATCTGAAACTTGCTATCATTTTTTTCTTTTAGTTGCTATTATTACCTTTAATCTTTTTATATTCTAGCATCCCTTCACCCTTGATATTCTTATAATTCACATTGTATCTGCCCTCTTTCATCCCTGTCCATTTTTCTTGTTTTTCTATGTCCCTATCTTTCTTTATTATTGCCTCTCTTACCCCTGATTCCTCTTACCTTAATCTCTGTACTTGTTCTCTTGCTTACCCGTATCTTTTATAATATTCTTCTCTGCCATCCTGCCCGTACTTTACTTTTCCTCCCTTTATCTCTTTCCAACATTCCTGTAGTATTTTGCATTCTGTTCTTTCCCTCAATTCTTTCTTGTACTTTATAGCCCTTTTTCTTGTCTTTACTCTTATTGTTTTCTGCCTGCGTTTCATCTCTTATAATATACCCCGGTGTTTCTCTGTCTAGCCCTAATACCTATTTCCAGTATTTTTCTTGTATCCTTTATACCTTTTTATACTCCTTCTACCCCCATATTTCTGCCTCATATATTACCACACTTTTTATTAGTATTTCAAACGGCAACATTTTTTTTCTATGTCCACGCCAAACAACTTTTCCCCCACGCCTTACATTTTTCCTATTAACCTGTTTCTTTTCCTCACTCTTTCTTTTATGTGTTCTTTCTCCTTATTATCCTGCACTTTCTCCCTTCATTTCCACTTCTCCCTTTTTCTCCCCCTTGTTTTCTAAATACCATTATTTTTGTTTTCTCCGTATTTACTTCCATTACAATTTTTTTATATATTTTTCTAACGTTTACATCATCTCCTTCATTTCTTTTTTCTCCTTGGCCACCAACACTATATCATCCTCATACGCTAACGACCACACCTTTACTTTATCTACTGTTATCCCTTCTATCTGAGGTCCTCTCATTATTCTCCTCCTGCAAATCCCTTGTATATACTGTGTAACATTTGAAAAGTTTCAGCAGTATTTTGGAATGAAATGTGGGTTGCCGCCACTACAGGGTTAAAAATTTGTTAATACTTTGGCGGGTATTCGTAAGGTATTTCCGGGGTTATCTTTAGATTATGATTAGAACTAGATAAAACAACAAGAGTAGATTTATTTGAAAAGTTAAAGTGCTTTAGATCACAGACAAAAATTTAAAGTTGTAAAATTCATGATTGCCCAGAATTACAATTGGGGTAAAAGAAAAAAATAAACGTAACTTCTAAGAATAAAACAAAACTCATAATTAAAATTTTAGCGGCTAGTTCCATTGTGACCGAACCCTAAAGTAGTCCACCACTTAGAGGGGGTAGTTCTAGTCGGTCGTTTCTAAAAAGAAGATATAATGTTTATTCAAGCGATGTTGCCAAAGAGTACCCAAATGGACGTGCTTTACGAATGCCACAGGTATTGACCTTTTCTTTTAATTTGCTGTTCACACCTTCTAAGGATTCCCTGGCTTAAGCGTGCGGAAAGAACTGCCAACCGTACTGCTATCTACGACAACATAATACAATATATATATTAAATAAGGCCATAATCAACATACTGTGAGACTGTCGGGGCAATAACAAGTTGTTTAGACAAAATCACTAATAGATCTCCGCAGTTAAGAGTAGGCGAGGGGTCGTGTTATGTTAAAAACAAAATGTGTGTTGGTATTCTTATGCTGGTATAGGGAGCTCCTTCTACGTAGCCACAAGTAATACGTTGGCCGAGATTAACGTAATTAAATTGGTAAATTTACCTAAAAGATTTTTCTTAGGTTAAATCGTTCGCCTCCCCCAAACGTGTTAGAGATACTAAGGTTCAACATGCGAGGTAACTTACCCTGTAGTAAGTAGGTGTTATTGGAACCGAGAGTACCCTGATTTTTTTTTGTATCTTTATGTGTTTGCCTGCCTTAATTCAATCGATTAAATATCGCTTTGATATCGAGCTGATCATAACGCTAAAAAAAATTGACTATAGGGTTTTTTTTTAAGTACTACCAACTACGATTTATTAGGTGATCGTGTCTAAAGCACCTAACACGTGTATGTAATATTTGTTTTTATGTTTTATATCACAAATGATTACACCTCTACCCCGCTAGTCAAATATATACCTTACTGTTAGTTAATACGTTTTTTTCTTTTTATTTACTGAACTGACCACCGTCGTTTGTGGTGTCCCTTTCTATTTTTTTAGTTTAGGTGGTTCGTTTAGTTGGCGCCCACAATTTTTATTGCAGCTAGCACGTGCACCTACGCACCCTGCCTCCGATCCAGAAGCTAGCCGGCTTTCTTGGCAACAACGGCGCAGTGCAACTGCAAACAAGCTTGGGCTGAGTGAGCATCCCTGTCTCAACCCTCTCCTTGTAACAAATTTCTCGCTCTCCTCTCCATTCACTCTCACTCTACTCTTGGTTTCTTCGTAAATTTCCTCAATTCTTTCTATTATAGCGGCTTTTAAATCTACGAACGGTGCCACCATTTTTCACCCTTTTTGCTCTAGCTTTCTATTCGTCGAGTGTTTTAGTATATATATGTTGTCTATCACTCTTCTTCCCTTTCTGAATCCTTACGTTTGTTAAGGTAAAATAAGGTAAAACTTAAGTTCTAGTACAAGGCAGCACTCTCACGTTTTGTCGTCGTCGGAAAATAGGAAACAAGTCAATTTTAACTTTTTGTTAGACTGATAATTTTTGTCTACGATCTCAAAAAATTTTGTAATTAACCAACGTTTTACATAAAACGTTTTAACTGGAATCATAATTTTTATAGCTAACAGTTATTTTTATAACAGCAAAGTTTTGTGTTTTTAAGACAGCAGCATTAGCACTACCAGTTGCGTACGCAATTTAACAGATATTTGGTTTTACTTTTATAAATGAAATTTAAAAGTAACTAGTGATAACAAGCTTTTGCACTGGTGCAATGAAATAGGTACATACAAACAATTGTAATAACCTAACCTTACATTTTTAGTAAAATCTTCAGTAAACACGGGTTCTTTTATGAATGAAGCTAATATGATTCTATTAAAATAATAAACTTCTTTGATCATAGAAGTGTTTGTATATAACTATGCCATTATTTTAATTTTTATTCAGTTGACGTTAGTAGTTGCCCTGTACTATTTATTAGAATACTTTTAAACCCGTGTACACCTGCTGCCTGCTTCACTTTTTCGTGTCAGTTAAAGAAATTATGTTTTTGTTCTTACTTTTCTATTCCTCTGCACTCTTTTGTCAACGATTGCTCCTTCGCTTGCCTTATTTGATTACGAATTGTTTTTTGCAGTGTCTGAATTGATATTTTTTACCGTTCATCCACGGCTTTACCTTTAGTCTTCCGCTTGAGTGTAGTTGCCCTGATGTTAAATTTTTAGTTATTGTTATAATGTTGTTCCACTTGTCTTTGACATTTGTGTCAACATTACCATTTACATTCTGTAATTTCAAAATAAACGCTGACTGTACTTCATTGTAAGATATAGAGTCTCAAAGTTTCCTAATGTCAATGTTAATTTTGATATTTTTTTTGCATTGTTTGAGCTTGAGGTTAATAGATGCCGATAGTAAGTGGTCAAAGTAGACATCCACACCGGGATATGTTTTTGCGCTCTTTATACCATTTCTAAATTGTCTGTTTATAATAATGTAATCAATTTGGTTTCTTACATTGTTGTTTGCATTGGATGTCCATGTATAAAGACCTCGAGATGACAATTTGAAGTACACAAAATTCTCCTCTTGACAATATTGCACTAGGCGGTCTCTTCATTCATTAGCATTTCCCAAACCAAACTCACCCACTACATTTGATCTTCTACCGCATCCTACTTATGCATTAAAATTACTTATAATAATTGTGATTTTTGATGATTGTGCGTATTTCTTGACTTTGTTTATGTTTGAGTAGAATAACTCAAAGTCGTCATCTGTGGCGTCGCAGGTTGTCGCATAGTCTTGGATTATGTTTAATGGAAACGGTTTTGCATTGAGCTGGATCAGAATAACTTGGTCTGGTAACCAGCTTTTCATACATTTATTGAATTCTTCGGTGAGGATAAAACCAACGCCCTTTAATTGAGTTTGATCATTGTTACCAGTATAATAAATATGATAATGATTTATTACACAATGTCCAGTATTGGGCCATCGCATTTCACTTATACCAAGTAAGTCTATTTTTAATCTTTCAATTTTTCTAATAGCGTTGTGCGTTTTACCGCTTGAAAATAGACTCCTTACATTCCACGTAACTATCTTCTTCATGATTGAGCCGGTTAGTGAGGGCCAATTTTTTGGATTTCTCAATCATGCAAATGATTTTCCTGGAGATAAAAAATATTGAGGTGGTTTCCCGTTGCGTTTCTCATTAAATAACTGCCGCTTCAACTTAAAGAACAGACGCAGACCAAGAAGCCGTCCAATATGGAAAGCGTCGCGCTTGGATTTGTTTAGTCTAGTAGAATGACCAATTGTAGGATACTCTACCACCACCCGTTCGTCCTCTTCAGTTTCGCCGTGACCTAGTTTCTCCGAAGAATTGATTAGCACAAGCTTCCATTAGGTTGCTCACGTTTCCAGTTCCGCGACGTTGACGCACAAAGTAGGACTTAAGGAGTAGAAGCTATGTTTTGTTAACAGCAAGAAACAAAATATATTCGCATATATTCCCCATTTGGAACCTCTTAATATTACAAGAGTTAAATTAAAATTCTGACTACCAAAATTGACAGATACCATAGTTTCTGCTAGAACACTGACATTTTGACCAAGTTACACTCTTAAATCGTATCTGACAGGGTATACCTTCAATTGGTTAAAATAAAATTCAAAATCATTTACATGCATTACTGAAAGAAAAGCTCCGCTATCAATTTCAAAAATTAGCTTTATTTGTTCTACTACTAAATTTACCTTTACTGGATCCCTAATATTAGAATCTGAATTCGATAAAAAACCTAAATCTAAAAAATTTGATTCAGTCACCTTCCGAAGAATCAGCATGCGTTTCTTCGATGTTGTAGACATTTCTTGTTCTGCACACTCTACTGATATCATCTTTCTTTCTGCAGTTAAAAGATTCCCACACTTTAGCTGGACACTTATCAGAATTATGCTTTCTTCTGCAACTCAAACACGCCTTCCAGTCATCTGGCTTCTCAATCTTCTTTGAATTACTCTTATCTTTTTGACGCATATACAATTTGTGGAGACTATCTGGCAAAGTTGCATTGCCAGTATCGACGTTCATCGACCTAACTTGACCTTCTGCTAACTTTATTAAAAGCGTGGTTTCTCAGGCGCGTTCAAAGGTCAACTTCTTCCTAATGCCCTGTGATCGGATTCCACATATTACACGATTTCTCAGACACTCAGAAACGAACTGACCGAACTTATAATACTGTAAATAACTTTTTAAGTTGGTTACAAAAACTTTAATGCTTTCGTTTGCCTCTTAAATTGCATTATAAAATCTATAACGTTCTGCTATAACGAGCCTTTTTGAGCTGTAATAACTGATTAATGTACTTTTAAGAACATTGTATGGTTCCGATCTGAGTAAGTTGGGTGCAAGTAAGTTTTTTAATATACCGTATGCTTCACCACTTGTTAAAGTTAAAAACAAGGAGAGTTTCTTGTCATCTTCCACACTATTGAAAATAAACCGCTGTTGAAGGCGTTCTTAATTCAATGTTACTTCCAAAACTTTGGGGTTTAACTGTTCAATAGATCTTATTAGAAACATTCTTAAGTTTGGCCAAATTAATGACCCCTTCTTTTAGGAGGTTGGACAGAAGCAACTACTTCAGTAATTTTGTGACGTTTCATGCAAAAGATGAACACTTCATCAGGCTCGCTCTCACTCAAATAATTTGTGATATAAATAAAAACGTTTAATTAAAATCCTTATATTTCACGTGACCTCGTGCACTTTGAAGAACGTACAACGATATTGTTCAAAGTGCACGATGATGTTACGTGAAATTCAGTCTACCAACAAGTAACTTTTGGATAGCGCACGTAAATGGCACATTTTTCGTTAGGTAACAACTACAACATACCACGCAAAGATTGACATAATTTTGTCAAACTTTCCAGTTTTGTCGGCTTTATGAAGCAGCAATAGCAAACTACTGCACGTGAATCTTCATCAGTCCTACTATAATTTGGCATTGTAGTTTTTCTTTTATATTTACAGTGACAAACTCCGCCTGGGACAGTGGAGGGGTGGATTGAGTAGCCCCAAAGCTGTCACTGCCGGTCCCAAGCCCGAATAAAGGAGGAGGGTTGTAGCGGTAGACTAGCTCTCTGCCCTACGCAAAAAAAACTACTTGCTAAAAATCCCAAAATGCAGCCTCGGAACTCGGACGGATTACATGGAAGACGACATAGGCAAAGGAAACGGTTGATGAATATAGGATGCTGGAACATTCAGGGTTTGAGTACCAAGGAGGACCAAATCTATAGAGAACTCCACGCGTACAACATCGATATCGCAGTACTCAGCGAGACAAAAAAAAAGGACAGGGAAATGCATACAAGAATGATTACATATATTTCTGGAGCGGAGTGGATAAAGATAAAAGAGCCAAAAGCGGCGTGATAATAGCAATAAGCAGAAGACTGGAAAACAGTATATCAAACTGGAACCCGATAAGCGAGAGGATTCTAACAGTCGATCTAAGGATAAAAGGAAGAGATCTTCGGGTTTTTGGAATCTATGCCCCTACTGACGATTCAGATTTTAACATAAAAGAAGAGTTCTTTGAGAAACTATGTGAAGAATTAAATAAAACAAAAGCGAAAAAGGAAATTATTATCCTAGGAGACATGAACGGAAGGGTAGGCAAAGCCCTTGACAGCAAAATAGTTGGACGACACGGGAAGGATGCAGTAAACGACAACGGGACAAGATGGATCGAGCTGTGCGAACAACACGCATTAAAAATATTAAACGGGTTCTTCCAACATAAAGATATCAATAAATATACATGGACTCAAAAAACAAGAAACCTGAGATCTATACTTGACTATATTATTATAAAGCAAAGCTCACCTATAAAACCTCTCGATGTCAAAGTTTGGAGAGGAGCCGAGTGTGGATCGGACCATTATCTGGTCAAATCAACAATCGACATTCAGTACAAGAGACAAACAACAATGGATGAAAATAAAAAAAAAAGGATAAGAGCCAAAATATACAATTTAGAGGGGCTAAAAATGAATCCACTAGCTTCCTCTACAAACTACGGCTAGCACAAAAACTAAACGCAGAAATATCAGGCACAGCAGAAAACATGTACGAAAAACTAAAAGGAATACTACAGGATGCAGCATCAGAAGCCCTGGGAACAAGAGAAAAAAGGAAAACTGTAAACTACTGGTGGACAGAAGAATTGTCCGGCCTAGTAAAACAGAAGAAAGCCTTATACTTGAAGTGGTTGACGACAAGCAACGCAGAAGACAGAAGACAATACAACTACTACAGATACATCGTTAAAAAAGAAATAAAAAAGGCAAAAAATATAGCATGGGACAACAAATGTGCACAGATTAGCTCTATGATAGGAGGGTCTAGGTCTAGAGAAGCTTGGAAAACAATAAAGAGCTTAAAAAAAACACAACTGAGACAAAAAAAATAAATCCCATAAAAACGGAACTATGGAAAGAATATTACTGCGAACTGCTAACAGAAAACCGAAAAGAATACCTCGACACACGCTTAAACGCGGAAGAAGAGAAAACGGCGGACGTAGAAGACATCACGTTGGAGGAACTAAAAAAAGTCCTAAGACAAATGAAAAATAATAAAGCACCAGGACCAGGTGATCTCCCTATCGAGCTACTAAAACATGCTACAACAGGAGCTCTAGAAATAATCTGCACTATATTCAACAGATGCCTGAAAGGTGAAAATATACCTAACGACTGGAAAATTTCACATATCAGCTCCATATACAAAAAGGGTAATCGAAAAGAATGCAGTAGCTATAGGGGAATAAGCATAACATCGTCTGTGGGGAGACTATATGGGAAGATACTTAAAATCAGAATAGAAAGTCAGTTTAATGAAATTGAAGAACAGAGTGGTTTCAGAGCAGGAAGATCCTGCATAGATAACATATTCACTCTAAGACACCTAACAGAGAAAAGTCTGGCAAAAGGAAGAGACCTCCATGTAACTTTCATAGACTTAAAAAAAGCATTCGATTCTGTTCCCCTTCGAAAGTTATGGACCACCCTAAAGGAAGTGGGCATTAACAATATCTACATAAATGCAGTCAAAACAATATACAGAGGAAACCAAACTGTAGCCAAAATCGGAAACGAAACATCAGCTCCATTTCGGCAAACCAAAGGTGTAAAGCAAGGTTGCTGCCTCTACCCAACCCTTTTCAACATCTATCTAAGTGAAGCCCTAAAACACTGGAGTAGGAAGTGCAGAACAATGGGGGTATGGCTAAATGACAGCCAAATACACACTATCCTGTTTGCAGACGACCAAATTGTCATGGCGGAAGACTGTCAAGATATGACTTATATGCTTAATAAACTCATAGAAGAGTATAAAAATTGGGGATTAGAGGTAAACAAAGAAAAGACACAATATATGGTAATAGGAGGAGCGGGAGCAGACATGGAGCTAGATAGTGAAATTATAAAGGGAGTAAAGCGTTATGATTATCTGGGGGTCACAATCTGCGACGATGGAAGAGATGACCAAGACATAATGAAGAAGATAGGTAGAGGCAAAAACATGACAAGAGCACTGCATCCTGTCCTGTGGAATAAAAATTTTACAGTGAAAACAAAACAAAATATTTATAAAACAATGATAGAGTCAGTAATGACTTATGGGTCGGAGACGTGGGTCATGGACAAAAACAGTGAACAGAAACTACTGTCAGCGGAGATGTCGTACTGGAGAAGATGCTGTGGCTTAACGCTATAAGAACATGTTAGGAATGAAGATATCAGAAGAAGAATGTCAGCAAAGAGTACTATTGTGGATAACATATATGAAAAACAGTTGAAGTGGTATGGGCACTTGCGCCGAATGAGTCCTGAAAGAATACCAATGAGAATATGGAATTGGACCCCACCTCAGAGAAACAAAAGAGGCAGACCAAGAAAGAAGTGGATAAACAACGTAAATAAGGAAATGGAAAAAAGAGAACTACAGGAAGGAGATTGGAATGACAAGGACAGGTGGCGTCTGGGATGCGAAAAGCGGCAATGAGCTGCAAAGCCTCGCTATATATATATATTTACAGTGACAAACTCCAAATAATTTTTTGACATTGAGCCTCTTATGTTAGCAATAAACTTCAAATCTAGATGCATAATAACTATTTATATACCAAGAGCGTTATTACGTCCGGAGAGTAACTAAATGCAGTTTCAAGCTTTTGGTCCAAGGGATGTTTTGCTCGATAGGGGTAATCATCCAGCAACGCCAGCGGTGCATACAAAATTTCATTTTTCACTACATATAAAAGTCAAACTAAAAATAAACAGTTACTTAAGTTTTTATTACAAGTATATCTAGTAGTTTAGGTAAAAAAAATAGTTTGACTTTTAATTATTTACTTGTCAAATTGATTTTATAATCACAATAAATTTGCAAAAATTGCTTAAATATGTTGAAAAATCTGCACAAGAAAGAATAAAAAACTTGTTACTATCAAAATCTAAACAAAAATTTAAAAATATACATCACTTTTGTAGAGAGCATTCTGAGAAAGCGTTATAAATTCATAATGCCCTCTAAATTTATAACGCCCTGGTTGTTATGTGTATGTTTAAATATTTTGTATATTAGGCGTTATGAGTGAATTACAACGAAATGAAATGTAAAAGATTTTAATTTTGTATTTAGTTCAATAAGAACACTCCTACTTATCAGAAATAAGTTATATTTTAAGCTTTACATATTTTCATGGTTTAAAAATACTAAAAAAAACTAACTATGGCGCCAAATATCGAACAAAATCAGAATTAGCCAAAACGACGATATAGAAAGCTGCTTCAACCCAAAGCTTAGACGAATGGTTTTTTTCTTGATACTTTGCTGAAAACTATTGCAATTTGACTATTTAACTGCCTTGCATCTACTTAAGGTTTGGAGCACAATTTTAAGTATTTCTCTGAAATTTTAATCAAGAAAAGAGATACACTGTCTATACCAAAAACGGCGCAATTAGTATTTATAAAATGCAGTTGTTGTTTTATTAAGAACGAGTTGCAATTATAAGATTAAAAAAAACATGATGAAGAAACAAAGAACAACAAAAAACAAAAAAATACTGATCAAAACATTGAACTCGAAGTTCTAGATATAAGACACATAAGATAAAAGAACAATATGAAATAACAGCTTTTTGGATAAAAGAAATATACAATTTTCAGAATTTTAAAATTTAAGTTCTTTGGAACAAAAAGAACATAGTACACTCGATCAGAACTGTGTAAACTTAGCAGCTGAAAATAGAAATGGTGAAAAAAACTATAGCAGATTCTTACAATTTAGATAACAAAACTAATACTTCTGCAACAATTTGGGTGCAATACAAGTGGAAAGTATAATAAAACGGCGGCACTCGGTGTAAAAGTGCAATAACAAATGCACTCAGTTTATATGCCATTACTGAAATGAGTTGCCAAAATAACTGCCGTAAAAATCCCGCTATTAAAAAACATTTGAATTAAATTATAGGATTTAAGCTACATTATTACATGTCTTTAGTAATAAACTTTTACATTTCGTATTTCAACAAAAAAATTTAGTACCGCACTTTAAACGTGTAGGGACGCTTCGTTGCGTACTATTTCGTTTCCGAGATTTGCTGATTAGTTTAATTTTATAGAAATTAGATCGCTGTTTTAGCTATTAAACCGTTCGCAGGCATGGCGACCGCAGTTGTCTCTTTATTTTGCTAATTTCAAGTAATTTCAGCAAGTTGGCGGAAATTCAAAGTTTTTTTCTCACACATAGCTACGTTTAAAAACAATTTTAGTTTTAGTCAACTGTCGATAATCTGTATAGTTTCTATTTCACGTTAATGTTATTTGTTTACATTGCGCTTTTAGCTTTGTTTATTTATAAACTTAGATCAAATTTGAGTATAACTATTTACGTTCATAATCAAATAACCTTAATAATGCGCTGTATTTAAAGCAAGTGATTTAATAAATCGAATTTATTGGAAAATATACAACTAATTTGTTACGTTCTTTTGTTTTCTTGTTGTTGGTTTTTCTTCTCTGCTTAATTTATTTGACAGTGAGTTTTCATGTACCCTTAGTGTTACCGGACCAAGAATTCTACAGGTACGCGAGGAGTGGCGCTTTTTTTTTAGAATAGCATTTTAAACCATGCTTACTCACCGACATCTCAGCTAACCGTGATGCTGTGGTTGTTACCAGCATGACCCGTTAGTAACAACTTCTATTAAAATTTATTGATGACAAGTAAATGTCGCTTTGGTATCTTTTTTAACAGCGTTAACTTAATATAGGATTTAGTTTCTCTCATTTTATTTACAGTTCCATTTAAACATAAAATTTGTTTACTTTGTCATATAATATTGATTCTGAGTATGCTCTGTTTTGCTTAACTTTATCATTTGTTATCAGCGCTAACTGTCTATTAAATTTTTAATTAAAATAATTTTAAAAAAAATTACAGGACGGCGATAGATAGTTCTTCTCAAAATGAATAAGTTACATAATTTGCCACTGTGGTACGGCTAAAAATAGCAAATATAAAATTAAGTTGAAATGTTGTTTTCGTATTTATAAAATGTTACTGTTTTACCAGTCATTTCTAATTATGATTCGTTTGTTTTATAGTCAACATTAATCATTTATTATTGTCTTCATATGTCATTAAAAAACCGATAAAACATTATAGAAAATCACATGGAAATTTGTAGAATTAAAAAAAATAAACGAAATAACAACAGTAAACATTTATTTTGGGATTTGATTAGAATTGGATACATATATAAATAACTTTTATATTAAAGTAATTATACAAAAATATCTACATTAATACGTAAGAATTTCTGGTTAATTTGAGTATTTAGTAACTGCTTAAAAAACAATAAGTTTATTTACAGAACAGTATAGTTAACAAATAATTTTCATTGAAAAAATGTTTTTCATATACAAAAATATTTTAATTCTCTGTTTTGCGTTGTCTTTAAGAATATTGATTTTTAATAAATTACTGAATTGAATTATTTCCTAAAGTGGGCCCCGTTGGTAACAACCACATCATTAAAGTTAACTACAATTTTGGCGAGTGGGCGTAGTTGGGAAACTAAAATACAGCCAAAAAACCTAGGCGCCACTCCTTGTACTAATCAAGATCCTCGGCTTGGAGAAACCAAAAGTACGTCTAGACCCACTACCAACTGAACACGATAGAGACAAAATAAAACAACCAAAAACACTATAAAAAAAGCAATATCTTTTTTTCAACGATAACAAGTACTACAATAAAAAGATTTAGCTACCACTTCTTGCTACTTATAAGAAAATTTTAACAACGGTTAAGCTACCACTTTTTTTTACTACGAAACGCGGGAGAGAATAATTCCTAATACCATTGAATAATAAATGTAAGAAGAAATGCAACTTAAGGGGCGATATCGTATCGCCTGATTGGATCGAGATGTAGAGGTCGCCACGTTTGTATTGGATCGAGATTTTTTAGTTCTTGCGTGTCTGTCGACTTGTAAACTTCGGTATTGAATTGAAAGTTTTTCTTGGGTTAACATTGCGATACGATTTTTAAAATTCTGGTAGTATTAATGTTTGTTTGAACTTTTGTTTAGTTTAAGTGTAAATATGTTTTTGATTTATTTTTAAAATGGGAAAAGTT
The DNA here is from genome assembly GCA_035610365.1 of Aquatica leii. Classification (NCBI taxonomy): domain Eukaryota; kingdom Metazoa; phylum Arthropoda; class Insecta; order Coleoptera; family Lampyridae; genus Aquatica; species Aquatica leii. The sequence continues at coordinate 102,704,192 of CM069436.1, read as the reverse complement.
ACAAATCACGGTTGTGTTTATATTAATTGTGAAAATAATAATACCGAAAACAAAGGTACTAGTTTTCTTAAGTTTTTTATTAGTGATAAAGTGCGTGCTAAAGAATGTTAGAAAAACTGTGAAAATATAAACATTGCCACAATGGACTTGGAAGATTTAAAACAAAAGAAGATTTGTGAGAAGCATCTTCGGAAATAATGTATAACAACAAAAGGAAATTTTAAACACACTGCAGTTCTTGTTCTACACCTTCAATCAGGTAAATATTTAAAAATTTTTTTTTCTACCAAACGTTTAAAAATGGTTTAAATTAGCATCGGAGGATCTCCTTGTCCGGATTCTTCTTCTTCTTGTTGCACTTAATTGTACAATAACTTAAAATAATTACTGTAAATCAGTAGCTGAGATCGCTATTATTTTCCACAATCAATGATCGCAATCATGGTATTTAGAATTAATTAGTAATCGACTGCTGCTAAAAAGTCGCTCGTGTAAAGTTAGTAATAAATCTAGCCATAAACATTCGATTTTCGTTTTCCGGGATACAATAACGTTTGGAGTATTGAAAATCAACATATCTAAGTATTTTTAAATATTGTTTCTAAACAATAAATTAATTAAAATTTGTTCATATTTAGATTTAAAAAAAATATTTACAAAAATTCACAGAAAATAGATACTACTGTGATGTTTTTTTTTTCGACATGACGTGCTATTTGAATTCTGATGCAAACTTACGAACAAATAGTTTAAAGCATTAATAAACAACATATTAAAGAATAAGTGTCGTTCTTTCGTAAATTAAATGTTTCTATTTGAAATTGACCCTGAAAAGATTGTTGAGTAATTAGTCATAACTCGTGCTGATATTTGTCTCAAACATAAGATTTTTGTATTAAAAATAAATTTGCAATTCTTTTCAAAAACGTATTGTCATTTGTAGTTAATGCTTATTGTTTTTAACTTCCTGTGTTTTTATGATTTACGTTGGTGTTTATATAAAGCTAGGTTTTTCCCTAAATGCTGAATGTGTGACACAAATTTTACAAACGTTCTTTCCTAGAAGAGTTTTCTAATTCTCTTTGAAAAGAATGCATTGTTAAATTTCTGTAAACAAAAAAAATATAACTCAATGTTTAAATTCATGTTACTTTTTTATTAAAAAATCTTTATGTGGTTTAAAATTCTTACGAGGAAAAGAGCAAAGGGGTTATTTACCTACTTACACAAAATTTTACGATTTTCCGTGAACTACCTGCATACTTAAAGTTTATTATACATTTATTAAAGTAAATATTATAGTTAAAATCGTGTTATATTAGTCTTATTTGTTTATGCAATAATTAAAAGTATTAATTTCTTTTCCACAACCGCGATTGTTATTTTATAAGCGATCAATGATTGCGATCGTTATTGTACAGACGCTCGATATCGCGATCATTATTTTGCATAATGATCGATTCATCGTAATTGCATAATCGTTCTGGCCATTGCTTTAAATGTTTTTTGTTGATGTTGGCATATGTCAAATAAAAATATCGTTTTTGTAAATGTTAGGGCCGCATTTCTTTAGCACCTTGTCTAATAAATACTTAGTTTTTTAAAAAATAAAAAAAATTATAAACAAAATTCTTTTATGTTTATTTTAGCATGCTGAAAGCACTTCAATACAAATCCAACAATACATAAAATATTTTTACAATTGTTTAAAAAAAAATCGCAAAAATTTTGAAAATACTAATACTAATTGCATTTTCAAAACTTTATTTTTAAAATACTAACTTAATTTTTTTTTTACTTTTTGGGTTTATTTAGTATAATTTTTTACAGAAGCTGTAATTGTTGATATGAACATCAACCTAAGATACTCAAATGTAATAGTTTCTCAAACATATGGAAGAAAACGTCGATTGTTATTTATTGATGACGATCGTAAAGACGAATAAATTTATTCTTTCTACAGCTCCAGTTCACTAAACGAAGGTATAAGTAGACAAGCAATAATACGTAATTTTTTTAATATATGTTTTATAGTTGAAGATACGTCCTATAATATTTTGAAGATACCGGAACGACCACAGTGTGTTCCCAAATTCGTCAAGCCGTTAAGTTTTAACTAAACTACGCAACATAGTGATACAAATGGATTCTCCGTCAAAAATTCTTTTAAAGGATGAATTGGTCAATTATTCTTTCACAAATTTAACATTAATTTTAATTTAAAATTATTTAAATTACCAGTCCACTAATAACAAATTCGTTTACATATGTTTCGAGCTTTAAAATAATGATGCTCATCTTCAGAAAAGTCTACAAAAAATATTTACAACTTTTTTAAATACAAAAAATGTCATCAACATATCTTTTCCAAAATATTATTTTATGTAAGAAAATTTGGTGTTCAGAAATATATTTATTTTCTAAATTGTTTAAGAAAATTTCAGTAAAAATAAGTGATAAATTTGATAATCAATTTTTTAAACAAAATCTAGGTCTTTCAATAGGTTCTCCTTTATCACTTTTCTCAATTTTTTTAAGAAATTAAGTAAAGGTAACGATTTCAAGATTTTTTTTTCTAATGAAATATTTATATAATTTTTAAGCTACTTAAAGGTAGTAAAAATAAAGCTATTTAAGCTGTATAGTTGTTTCTGAAAGATGGTTTACAGTTCCTTTAGAGCTTCTTTAAACCTTTGCTAGTACCACAAAGAGCTGTATAAGCCCGACTTTAATGCATTAAAGGAGCTTCCTAACAGCAACATAACTGCGGAATTTTTAGCTTACCAGTGGATTAGGGATTTTAATAAGAATATGAACGTTTCCAAATCAATGAAGATAAAAAGAAAATTGAAATCTTCTAGCTTTTAAATATCAAGCAGGTTCGTTACTTAAGTATGCTTTAAAAAAAGAAAAATTGTTATTGGAAGTAAGAAAATCAATGGATACTCATAGACTTTATAGCATTTGGCTTACCTAATTATGTAGCTGATAAAATTAACAGAAAAACTTTACAAGGAACGGAAGATCTGTACAACGAATTAGGAAGATTGGAACATTTTGGTGAGAAAAAAAATATTATAAAAAAGATAATATATATTCTGACAATAGATCAATGAAAATTGAGAAAAGAAAACCATGCCAAATCTGTGTCTGCGAGAAAAGAGGAATACGTTACCATCCAGAGGAAAATTGCTGGTTTAAAGAGAAAAATAAAAAAACAGTTTTAAAAACTGTAAATAACTCAGAATTGGAAATTGAGCTGAACGAGGAGAATCCAAAAAACTAGAAGTGCCACTATTAATAAAAGTAAAGTTAATATTAAATGATATTTTAAATGTTTCGGGAATTTATGATTCAGGTTCAAATGTGTCATTAATAAATGCAAAGTTATTGAAGATAGCCAAAAGAAAATACAAATAATATAAAAAAAATAACTTGAAAACTATTAATGGTGAAAAAAAAACAAAAGGTATAGTAACAATAAAAATAAAAATTTGCAATATTGTAAGAAATATGGATGTTTTGTTGTAGATTATGAAAACTTTAACTATGATTTTCTAATCGGATTAGATTGCATCAAAATCAAAATCAAATTAATGCAAAATTAAAAATTGATCAAACAATGTAACAATCCGAAAGAAAAGACGGTCACCTGAAATGAAGACGATATGAGAAACGAAACATACTTAAAAAATGATAAATCAAAGATAATAAATGTCAAAATTTCTGATGTACCAAGTGACAAAAATAAAAAAGGATTTTTATTAAAATCTGAGGAATTAAAACAAGATACTAAAACCATCAGTAAATGTGAAATAAATTACATTGAACATATAAAAAAAATTGGTAAAGCATTTAGATTTATACCAACAATCAGAAATTGATAAGTTGATAGAAAAATATAAACCGGTCTTTGCGAAAGATAAATATGACATCGGTACTGTACGAGATTATAAAGCTAACACTGACTTGATGATAGATAAATATTGTTACAAACGTCCATACAGATGCACACCTGAAGATAGAAAAGAAATAAAAAATCAAATATCAAAACTATTAAATAAAAATTTGATTGAGGATTTTTATGGCCTATTTGCTGTTCCAGTAACTCTAGCATATAAAAAAAGAAGATAAAAGAAAAACAAGACTGAAAATAGATTTTAGAGAATTGAACAAAATTGTCGTTCCACAATCACTACCTTTTCCGTTGATTGAGGATTTAATGATAAAAACAGTAAACTGTAAATATTTTTCTACTTTGGATATAAATTCAGCAGTTTGGTCAATTCCTTTAAAAATTCAAGATAGATACAAAACTGCATTTGTTACCCAGGAAGGCCATTTCCAATGGACGTGCCTACCATTTGGGTTAAAGACTGCTACAGCCATATTTCAAAGAATATTGGGAAACATCATTAGAAACTACAAACTCTCTAGTTTTGCGGTAAATTTTATAGATGACATTTTAATTTTTTCGAAAACTTTTAAAGAGCATTTATTACATCTATCGAGACTAATGGAGGCAATACGAACAGAAGGCTTTAGAATTAAATTTTCGAAATGTTCTTTTGCAAGTAATCACGCCAAATATTTAGGTAACATAATTAAAAACAATTTAATCAAACCTTTAAAAGATTAACTGCTGTCAAAAATTTTGCACTTCCAAAAACAAAGAAAAATATACGACAACTCCTAGATAAAGTAAATTTTCATCATAAATTTGTACCACACAGTGCAATTGTTCTGGATCCTTTACACAATTTATTACGGAAAGATGTGAAATTTATATGGTCAGCAGAATGTCAGGAATCATTTGATAAAATAAAAGAATTGCTATGTTCAGAACCAATTATTAATATTTTTGACTCCGAATTACCAATAATTTACACGGATGCTAGTATCAAAGGAATGGGAGCGATGTTAAAATAAGAAGATAAAAATGAAAACAGTAAACCAGTTGGTTATTTTTCAAAAAAGTTAACTAAAGCTTAAAAAAAGAAGAAGGCAATATATATAGAATGTCTAGCAATAAAAGGAACTGTAAAGTATTGGCAGCACTGGCTTATGGGAAAAGAATTTATCGTATATTCAGATCATAAACCATTAGAAAATATGAACATCAAGGCTAGAACTGACGAAGAACTAGTAGATTTCACATATTATTTATCCCAATATAATTTTAAAATTAAATATAACCCACAGGAGAATTAAACCAAGAAGCAGACTGTTTAAGCAGAAACCTAGTTCTAGAATCTCATGACAATACTGAAAATTTTTTAAAAGTTGTAAATATAATAAACTTAGAAGATATAAAACATGACCAACAAACAAATCTTGACTTAGAAAAAGAAAAACTTACATTTAAAAATGAAATTTACTATAAAAAGGTGATAAGAAAAAAAAATATTATTAGAAGAAGTGAGCAAAACTCAAATCAAAGGTGTCCACGATACTTACTCCCACATTGGAAGAACACAAATGGCAAATAAAATAACGCCATTCTACACAGCAAATTCTACAAATTTGCGAAAACGGCGAAGTTTGTATAAAAAACAAATAAATTGTAAAACCATAACACAGCGGTGAATTATGTTTATTGCACGCTTATAAATTTAGTTGTTTTTTTTAGATTATGATCACGTCTTTTAATTTCTACTTGTACATGTCGTTTTCACTATCCATGACTGTACAAATTTGTCGACTCTATTATTCATAAAGATTTTGATCGTACTAATTTTAAATATTTAATTTAAGTCGACGGAGATAACAACAAACAAAAATTTTTATTTTACATTTTAAATTCAGTTTCTTTTGTTTTATTATAAGTTTTTGTGTTTGATTGTATAAATCGTTTTATTTATTTTGTTTGTTTAATAAATTTATTTTTTAAAAGTAATGTTGTTTAAGTTTTGCCGTAAAAATATTATTTGTTTTTTTTTATTTTGTGCCCAAAACACAATCTAGCAAATGACTTCAAATTTCTAAATTAAATTAATTTTTTTAATTCAAAATCAAAATTCAATCTTTGTTCTTTCTTCTTTTTAAACAATTATTTATATTAATTGTTTTTTAATAAACTTACTATAACATAATTTTTTGTTGTTGCAATATTTTATTTGTGCAATTTATGCATTTAATTTAACTATAATACTTATTTAAACATTTGTTTTTTATTTTTTTTCTTTAAAACCAGCTTGAAAAAATTTATGCATGCACAAATGCACATACGATTTAATATAAACAAAATGTTTGTTCCAAATTCAATAATGCTTTAAAACAATAATAATTTAATAAAGTCTAAATGGATATAAATTATGCTTCAATTTTTTAACAGGCATGAAAATAAATTCATAAACAATGTTTTTATGGGTCGTAAACCTTTCCGTTAATTGGTTTAAGAAAAAATTTATGTTCCTAATACAAACTCTTCTTTGATAGTAACTTTCAATTGTTGTCATTTTTAATTGGAATGGATTTTTGCTTTTCTTTTATTTTTTTTTATAATTCTTATTCATGTAATAAATGTAACAATTAAATAAAGATAAGTTTATATTTATTGACTTGGCAAAAAAGAGGACGGTTTTTGTTAAATGGTGACATGTCAGACATTTATTATTACGACATTATTGGTAAAAAATAAGTTTTCGAAAACAAAAATAAAATATTAACTTAACGCTATGATACACAAACAATTCTATTACTGGTAGAATAATTGAGTTTAATGGAGTTAGACTGTATTAAATATTACATAAGAAATATTATTTCAACTTATATTGCTTCATACTTATAAAATATGCATCTAACAATCCAAAATTCATAATGTGTTTAAAAAAATATTTTATTTGTTTAGACAGATTTCTAAAATATCATTAATTATTTGGTTCGATTTAGGTAAGTAACAAATTATGTTTTACAAAACTAATAATTTGAAGAACGTTTAAAAATTGTAATTTTATTAAAAATATCAGAAGTATTAGAAAATAGAAATAAAGCAATTAAGATAAAATGTAATTCTACAACAGACTTTTAGCGCCACCTCTACGTATTGTGCTTTAAATAAACTAGAAACCTGCTATATAATTTTGTATTGATCTATGTAGGCTATAATAAATTTAAAAGTACAGAAATCTTTTTTTTTAGTACGTTTATTTTAGTTACAGTAAAGTTTGGTACAATTTTTTTAGTTAGAACTAAGAAACCTGCTTTTAGTAATTTTCTTTAAATTATTTATACAAATGTAGACAATTTTAAAAAAAAAGTTTAAATATTTTTTAGAAATAAATTTTCGCTTAGTTACTTGTAATTTTTTTGTATTTAATTTTATTGACAAACATTGAAGGAGTAGAAAACTGAATTTTTGTACATTCATCGAACAGAATGTTTACATATTTAAAGAAATGTATCAATTGTGTCTTATTAAAATAAAATTATAAGTAAATAAACGTTTATATTTTTGTATGTATAAATAATAATAATCATTAACGAAAAAACTAATTGCATTTGTGATAACCATCGTTAAAAACAATTCAAAAATTATTTAAATTATTTGTTTTTTAATAAAACTTTTATTTTAAATTTTAAACTAACTTTTTTTTAATTTTTCATATTTCTTGATTTGGTAAATAATTTTTCCGTCGATCGTCTACTGTTAATAACAATATTAACGTATAATAATGTATCAGAAATAGATGGTTAATAACCTCTATTAATAAACGATTTTGAACCAGAGAATGAATTTCTGTTAATGAACGATTTTGTATAGTAACCAATAAAATCGTTAGCAACCACTGATTTAACGATATCGCACGATTACTAGATATAACATCGGGTTACGTATGCTTTAGTTTCTTTGTAACTTTACACGTTTTACCAACGTACGATCAACGGAAAAACTTGAAAACTAACTCGTTTGTTAATCGGCGACAAATAATCTCGACAATATTAACGCGTTCGCTCGCTACACTCGCTCACGGTGTTAAAATGTCTCGATTATTAGCTTGTTCGTTAAAAAAACTATTAACGCTGTTTTGTAAACGTAAGCACAATTTTCTTAAAATTTGTTTTAATTCTACATTATGAAATGACAAACAATAACTCTAGCCGATAGATTTATAAATTTTTTGAATAACTGTAGTAAACATGGGTGTGTAGTTTTTACAGTCTTTTAACCCAGATGATCCTAACATCCTAATAGTAAGACGCTGTTTTTTAAGATGTGCGCATGAGACCGATGACAAATTCGGATCTGCCCCATATCATTGGCTTTTAAAACAACTCTATTTTGCAGTTCTGCTTAATGACGTTTTTGTAAGGTTGTCTGTCGATTACATTGCACTTGACTATTAAAACTGTCGTTAAACTGTAACTTAAAAACTGTACCTCAACTGACCTACTTATTCAATTTATACGTAATGAAATTGCCAATGTTGCTAACTTGTCACTATTGTTCAAACCTGTTTGTTAAATTGTGATTGATTTATGCTTAACAATCATTCCTTACTAAATCGAATGCAATCACACGTAAAAGTAAAAATCTACTGGCGTAAAGACGTAATAAAAAGTCGTGACAATATCATATAGCATAAAAGTTAAATTACTCAGAAGCAATTTGCGGCTCAAAAAGTAATTAGGAAACTAGGTGAGCTAATTCATTTAACAGTTAATTTTACAAAAATTAAAATATTAAAAACCCTATTTTCATCAGAAATGCGTTTTATCATTATTAAGAAAATCAATAGAAAAAAACTCTCTTTTTTTGACAACTATAACGCAAACCAACCGAATGTGAAAGCAAATCAGTGGTTCCACATAAATATTAAGATGGATGCTTTTCTGGGAATATTGATTATGGCTGGTTTACGTAAAGAACCAGTCAATGAAATGTCAAAACCAGTGTCTTTAGCCTTGTATAAAGCACCCATAAGTCGAGCAAGATTTCAACAAATTCTTAAATTTATTCGTTTTGACAATTACATTACGAGACAAGAAAGTGCCAAAGTAGGTGAAACAGCTGCTATCAGAGACATATAAACAATACGGAATTTAAATCTGATTCGTAATTAACATCCTCATGAAAACATTACGGTGGACGAGCAATTGTTTAGTTTCCGAGCGGTACAAAAATAAAGTTTTTTGGGTAGCCGATTTCAAAGCATGGTATTGCTTACAAGACAAATACTACCAATAACTTTTTTACACTGTTACCACTAAGCTAAGCTTATGATGACGATAACGTTATTGGAAACTCTGCGTAACCCGAAGTCTTACCAAGGTTATAATTTGTTGTCCCACAAAGATTGCGAACTCCTTTCGGCATTTTTTGCTTTACAAACATACATTATAATTTGTTCTAATGTGAATAAAGCAAATAAAACGGTAGTTTTATTATTTTCAATGCATTCCACTGGCATAATAGATCCAAGTTCTAAAAGCAAACCAAAAATGGTTTTAAATTATAATAAAACTAAAGAAGGAGTCAACGTGATAGATCAGAAGGTTTGAAATTATACGGTGGCCTTTGTTGTTTTTATTCAGTATTATTAATATTTCAACTTTAACTAGTTTTGTTATTTTTACGAAACCCAACAACAATAACGAATCGAATCTAAGTCGTCGCCGATTTTTGACAGAACTTAGCAAGGATTTATGTCATCCAGCAATTTGTGTCTCAATCAACCATTAGTTGTATCAAAAAAAGTGGAAAAAAATTGTGAGCAAATGCTAGATTAGTTTGACAGCGAAAGTGAAACGAAATTAAAGCAAACAGTGTTCGAAGGACATTCTCTAATGTAGTTGAAATAAAAACATTATTATTTGATTTTTTCTGAAAATAAGTGATTCAAAACAACCTTAATCAGAAAACAAAGAGAAGTTTACTGATCTCTATATTTTTAAAATTTTTACATGAAAACGTTTTTGATTTACTAATTGAAAAAAATAATCGTTATGCAGCTATTAAAAAGTAAAAATAACAAACCGGTTGCAATCTTAGAAATGAAGTGTTTTCTTGGAATTTTAATTTTAAGCGGGTATGTATTATATCCGAGCAGCAAAATGTTTTGGGAACAAGGCAAAGACAGATTCACTTTCTAAAGTTAGATTTGATCATATTATAAGCGTTTTTTATATGGCAGATAACGATAATTTAGTTCCTAATGATACATTTTTTAAGGTTAATCCTTTGTTTACTCTAAAGTTGGGAACCACAGTGTTGATAAAACCATAATACCATATTTCGACCGCAACTACTGCAAACAACTTATAAAAAGCAAATTCATTGTGATCGGGTTACAAGCTTTGAGTAGCTTGCTCAACAAATGGTTACATAAATTGGTTTTACCTATATCAAGGCGTTTCCACAATAATTTCAACACAGTACAAAGAAGTTGGTTAAGACCCTAGAGTTGTGCTTTCTTATCTAGATCAACTTCTAAAGCGTTGGCCGAAAACCGATTTTCACATTTTTAATTGGTCTAATTTGCCCCTCCTAGTGAAGAATATTCTACAACCTATTGATTAATTAAATATAAAAGGAGGACGTAACCTACAGTACTTCCTCAACTTTGTACAATAAAACTATATAACACAAATACGGGTGGGATCAATAGAAGCAACGAAATTCTATATAGAACCAAAATTCCAAGAAAAATTAGTTGATATCTCTGTACAAAATGCCTGGCAACTTAGTCGTTTATCTTGCACTGGGTCACCGATAGATCATTTTGTTTTTTATGAAAGAATTGCCTGTTCTATGGAAATATGTTTCAGACAAATTCAAAACTTATCAGTTAGTCTGTTAAGCGATTCAGACAAAAAGAAGATTGGCAAACCAAATGTCATCATAAAAACTACTACGCATTGTGTAAAATGCGATATTGGTCTTCGCGTGAGATGTTTTGTAGAAATGTAATTTTTATATTATGTTATCCTGACTTTCAACGTATAAGACCGTCATTTTTTAATGCTCCTAAATTTTCAAAAACTTGAGTATAGTTTATGATATAAGTAAACTTGCATATAATAAAAACCAAGTCTTTCTGTATACATTTCTTCTTATTTTAAACATTCTGAACTTCTTGTAACTTTGAGCTGTTTTGAAATCAAATACATTGATACCGCGCTTAATAACTCCAAAATTCTAACAGCCGCATTCATAGTCAATCGCTGGCGGTTCGCAATTAATTACAAAAAATTAGAACGTTTTATTACGAATCATCTAGAACTATTTTTTAAAGATACAATTTTATAACGAACTTATTTTGAACAAACTTTGAGTTCATTTGTGTTTAATAATTTTTATACAAGTTGTAGGTATTTATTTTCGTTGTAAAATTTCTAAACTAATAGCAAAAAGTATTGAAACGTTCAAGAAATTACTTGCAAACGCAAGAGCCTTCTAGAAGCTGTCTAGAAGATATAGCGAAAAGTAGGGAACGTTCGAGAAGGATTCGCCGATGTCTATAAATCGCTTCCGTAATAAAAACATTCATTGCGTAAATATCTGTTAAGATTCGCGATAAGCGTGTTTATTTATAAAGTTAATATAGTGTTTATTAAACTTTTTCTTTTAACAAGTGCGTGATCGCGATATTATTTAAATTCGTTTTCGTGGTTTAATATTAACAAGTGGATCGTTATTAAAATTTTGTGTTATACGAAAACTGCATTTTAAAAAGTAGTGTATTTAAACTTTATATTCGTGTTATATTTAAATTTATGCCGGTGACGCGTTCGCAAGCAGTTAAAATAGATGCAAAGCTATTTGAATTTCTTGAATCAATTAAAAATGGTCAGAAATCGATGAATAGAAAAATGGAAGAAAAGTTTTACGAAAATTCGCAGAAAATGGAAGAGAAGTTTTACGAAAATTCGCAGAAAATGGAAGAAAATTCTCAGAAAATTGAAGAAAAGTTGACGGAAAATTCTAGACGATTAAAAGAAGAAATACAAACGAGCATAGAAAATCAAATCAAAATTGTGCAAGAAGAAACCCAAGCAGATATGTTAGACTTAAAAGAAGAAATTTGCGAATCTGTGAATGACAAAATAGAAGAAGTACAAGACAAATTAGAACAGAAATTAAATGAAAAATCAAGAACCATAGAAGACAAGCTAGAGAAAAAATTGAGAGAAAGAATACAACTGCTCGAAGAAAGAATGGCCCAAATGAATTGTCACGGTGAAGGAAGTGTCACGAGTAAAGATTTAATAATGGACCGTCGGGAAGAAACCACCCACAAGTTCAAAGTTGTACCACCGAATTTTGATGGTAAAGTTCCATGGTCAACTTACTACAAGCAGTTTGAAGCCGCAGCTGCTGCTAATGGTTGGAGCAACAAGCAGAAAGCGACGTCTTTAATAGTGCCCTTACGTGGAGAAGCGCTTGGAATTTTACAAACTGTTCCAAACCACCTGCAAGAAAATTACGAACTCTTAATCTCACGATTAGAAATGAGATATGGAAATGCCCATCTTCAACAAGTCTATCAAGCTCAAATTAAAAGTCGGGTTCAAAAAGCTGCCGAAAGTCTTCAAGAGTTTGACGCTGACATCGCCAGACTAACACGGCTTGCGTATCCTACAGCACCAGATACCTTCTTGGAGCAGCTGGCTATTCAAACCTTTGTAGACGGCCTCCGAGACAACGAAACGCAGCAGACTCTGCGGTTAGCTCGACCGAAGACATTGGATGACGTTTTGGTGCATGCTTTGGAGTTTGAAGCAGCAAAACAAGCATTGCAACGAGATGGTCATAGACTCTGCTGTGCTGCAGAAGTACCCGCGCAGACACTGAAAAGCATCGAGGAGATAGCGCGACGAATACTTCGGGAAAGAGGAGTGACAGCTTTGAAGTGCGACGAAATAAGCCATGTACGACGGCATCGTACCAAACCTAAAAAGAGGACTAGAAGAGCACTCGAAAATTTGGAACGAGGCGAGCGAAAGAAACAAAAAGTAATCTCATCTAGTCAAACTCCGGAGATTACAATCCAAATGGCATCGCCTAGAGAGCAATTGCATAGCATTTATCTCGATGGCAAGATCAATAGGAGAAGCGTCCAGTTACTGCTTGACACGGGAGCGACGAAGACCATCATTCGTCCTGACATCTTATTGGAAAACGAGAAAACATCACCAGTAACAGCACGACTTCGAACAGCGAAGGGCGACGAAATACTTACTCACGAACAAGTCAAAGTAACCATTGGTTTGGGAAATGGAGTACTCGACCATCAAGTACTGGTAGCCGACATCACGGAAGAAGTTATCCTGGGAATGGACGTAATAAAGAAGTATGGGTTCCATTTGGATATGAAGAACGATGTCCTGAAGATCGACAATGAAGAAATTCCTTTTCATTCGTCAGAGAAGGCAGCCGTGCGAGTCTTATTGAGTGAAGACGTGACTCTGCCTGCAAGGACTGAAAGTGTGGTGATGGCACGCCTGGATGGAAGTCTCCGGGAAGGCTACATACGCGCGATTGAACCAATGGAGGGCGGCTTAGTTGAAAAAGGACTACTCGTTGGCAGAACTTTAGTACGAGTAAAGAACACGATGCCAGTAAGGATCCTAAACATCAACTCAGATCCTGTAACGCTGAAAAAGAAGACCGTGGTAGGCCAATGCACGCCAGTATCACAAATTGTGAAATGCGTGAAGTCGAACGAAGATACGTCGCCGAAGAAGTGTCCACAACATTTATTGGACATTCTTACCACCAAATGCGAAAACCTCAGCCAAGACCAGCTGGCTAAAGTTAAAGTGTTGATCCAAGAGTACCAAGATGTGTTCGCGCTGGAGAGTGGCTCCAAAGGAAGAACTAACGTGATGAAACATAAAATTAATACCGGAGACGCTCGGCCGATACGACAACATCCACGCAGACTTCCTTTGGCGAAAAGAGAAGAAGCCGAACAAATAATTACGGATATGGAGAGAGAAGGCGTGATTGAACCTTCAAGTAGTCCATGGGCATCCCCAGTGGTACTCGTGAAGAAGAAGGATGGATCAACGAGGTTTTGCGTAGACTACAGGCAGCTAAACGACGTGACCAAAAAGGACAGCTACCCTTTACCCAGAATTGACGATACCCTAGACACCCTGTCAGGATCCCAGTGGTTTTCTACGTTAGATTTAAAGAGTGGATACTGGCAGGTAGAATTAGAACCTAAGGATCGTGAAAAAACAGCTTTTACGATCGGAACTGGTTTGTGGCAGTTCACTGTAATGCCCTTCGGCCTGTGTAACGCTCCTGCAACGTTCGAGAGTTTGATAGAGACCATCTTGCGCGGATTGTCTTGGAAGACGTGTTTGGTTTACCTGGATGACGTGATCGTGGTTGAAAGGTCGTTTGAAGAGCACTTGAACAACTTGAAGGAAGTGTTCCAGAGATTACGTGGGGCTAACCTCAAACTGAGCCCAAAGAAGTGCCACGTATTTAAGAAGGAAGTCCAATACCTTGGCCACGTCGTATCTAGAGATGGAGTAAGGGCTGACCCAGACAAAATCCGAGCAGTGCAAGCATGGCCAAGACCGATCGACAAACATCAGGTCCGAAGTTTCCTTGGGTTGTGCACTTATTATAGAAGATTTGTTCCCGGATTTGCCAATATTGCCAAACCATTGACAAAACTAACCGAAGAAAAAGCAGAATTTAAATGGAATGAAGACTGCGAAAATTCTTTTAATCAACTAAAACAGGCCCTAGTCACTTCGCCGATTTTGTGTTATCCACGAGAAGATGGAAAGTTTGTTTTGGATACCGACGCAAGCAATATGGCCATAGGCGCGGTCCTTTCGCAGGTTCAAGATGGACAAGAAAAGGTTATCGCGTACTTTAGCAAGGTTTTGTCTAGGCCAGAAAAGAATTATTGCGTGATTAGGAGGGAGCTGTTAGCAGTCGTTAAGTCCATCGAACATTTCTACAAGTATTTGTATGGACGAAAATTCTTACTGAGAACAGACCACGCCGCTTTAAAATGGCTACTGCAGTTCCGTAACCCAGAAGGACAAGTAGCAAGATGAATCGAGAGACTGCAAGAGTATGACTACGACACAGAACACCGTGCCGGAAGCAGTCATCGGAACGCTGATGCCTTGTCCAGAAGACTATGTCCGGCGGACTGCAGCCATTGTTCGCGACTGGAAGAAAAAGTCGAATGCCTCCAGAGAACTGCTATGGTTGATGACGTGTGGGAACCTGAGCAGTTACGTCGCGAACAAGAAGACGATCCTGAAATAAGACTACTCCTGGACTGGAAAGAAAGCGGCCGACGACCAACCTGGGAAGAAGTGAGTGCTTTGGGCAAAAATATCAAAGCGTACTGGGCGCAGTGGGACTCCTTGATAGTAGAAGACGGTCTTCTTAAGCGATCCCTAGAAAGTGCCGAGGGCACGGGAAACAGACTACAGCTGCTGGTGCCGAAGAGCAGGGTGACCGAAGTGTTGAAGCATCTCCACGATGGGACATCAGGAGTACACTTTGGCATTAAGAAGACGTTGGGTAAAGTGCGAGAACGATTCTACTGGATGAACTGCAAAGAGGACGTAAAATGGTGCCTTAAATGCATAGTCTGCGCTTCAGGAAATGGTCCAGCGAGAAAACGCAAAGCACCCATGAAACAATACAACGTAGGAAGCCCTCTGGAAAGAGTAGCGATTGACATCGCAGGGCCGTTCCCAG
This sequence comes from Aquatica leii, assembly GCA_035610365.1. Classification (NCBI taxonomy): domain Eukaryota; kingdom Metazoa; phylum Arthropoda; class Insecta; order Coleoptera; family Lampyridae; genus Aquatica; species Aquatica leii. The sequence continues at coordinate 102,688,510 of CM069436.1, read as the reverse complement.
AATCCGATTCGGGAAATAAATACATCCTGGTGGCGATGGATTATTTCACGAAATGGACGGAGGCTTACGCCATACCCAATCAGGAAGCAGCTACAGTCGCAGACGTATTGGTAAAGGAGTTTTTCTGCCGGTTTGGAGTTCCGTTGGAATTACACTCCGATCAAGGCCGCAATTTTGAGTCTGGGCTGTTTCAAGAAGTTTGCCGACTGTTAGGAATTAAAAAGACTAGGACAACGCCTCTCCATCCTCAGTCTGATGGCATGGTTGAACGGATGAATCGAACAATGGGCAAGTACTTAGCCAAGGTAGTGTCCGAACACCAAAGAGACTGGGATCAGTACTTGCACCTCTTCTTAATGGCGTACCGATCATCTGTTCACGAAAGCACAGGCCAAACACCATCCTGTGTCATGCTCGGTCGTGAGATAAGATTACCATGCGATCTTCAATTTGGACGAAGACCGGAAGAAGAAGTCGCTGGGGAAGATTACGTCAGCAAGCTGGCAAAGAGGCTAGACGAAGTACATGAAGAGGTTCGTAAAAACACACAAATTGCCAGCGACAGGATGAAAACAAGATATGACGTCAAGGCGCAAAATGGTGGGTTTCAACCTGGCGATATGGTCTGGTTGTATAACCCTCAAAGGAGACGTGGTTTGTCGCCGAAGCTGCAAAGGCAATGGGAGGGCCCCTATGAAGTCGTGCAGCGTATTAACGACGTTATATACCGCATCCGAAAACCGCCCAGAGGCAAGCCAAAAGTGGTCCACGTCGATCGTCTAGCCCCGTTTGCTGGCGATAACCACAATCCGCAAGTTCAGGTCCGAACCAGAGTAATAAGTAGCAGAACCAGGAATCCAATCGAAGAAATGGAGTTCGAAAAGTTTATGAACTTATACGGAGGTTCTGGAAAAGCTAGGTTCGGAGTTACCACCGAGGAACAACAAGACCTGTTCCAGACACAAAAAGATTACGCCATCGCACATTGCGTGAGCGAGGACCTTGACATGTCCAAAGGGGTTGCAGTCGTGTTTAAAAAGAAGTTTGGGCAGCTAGATGAATTACGAAGACAGCAACCGGCAGTCGGAAAGGTTTTAGGACTACGTGGTGACGGACGCTTCGTTTTCTATCTGGTCACCAAGAAATACTCACGTGTCAAGCCGTTATACAAAGATCTGTGGCGAACATTATGGAGTCTCAAGAGACAAATGGAGTTCCATCATGTTAAGAAATTGGCAGTACCCAAGCTTGGTTGTGGCTTAGACCAACTGAATTGGAGGACAGTTCGAAACATGTTGGAGGTCGTCTTCCGAGGAACAGGCATTCAAGTGTTGGTCTGTAGTTACCAACCGAGGAGAGTATTGGGTCAGGAAAAGTCCATTGACTGTTACTTTTATGGTCAAGGAAGTTGCCGAAATGGAGGAAGCTGCCGCTATCGCCACGATCCCTTTTACCGGTGTCGCATCCAGTCTCCTGTTCTGGGACAGAACAGTCCTAAGAAGGGGGCAGTGAAACGTTCAAGAAATTACTTGCAAACGCAAGAGCCTTCTAGAAGCTGTCTAGAAGATATAGCGAAAAGTAGGGAACGTTCGAGAAGGATTCGCCGATGTCTATAAATGCCGAACATGGAAATCGTAGGTCAGTTATTGCTGGAATGCGAATGTGTTAAGAAGATTATTCAAGTGAAGATAAATAAGTGATTAGCACGTGCGAGAGTTTTAAATAAATAACAGTGTACACCGAATCGAGTGAACGTGACTTACAGTGTGAAATCCGAGGACGTTATCTTATCTCGTGTTAGTTATCGTGTTATACAACGGTTATACATAAATTCGTGTAAGTGTTTTCATTAAATATTATTAGATTTAATTAAGTTCGGTTAATTTAAAAGTGTACATATTTCTATAATAAGTAAACTTAGTTTTAGTAGTTATAAATAAATTAGTTTTTAATAAATAAAGACGTAACAGTATCTAATAGTTAAATAAACATAATAACAAAAATCAGATTTTGCTATTTTACTTAAAAATTATTCATGCAGTAATTTAATAGTTTATACCCGTTATGTGAATTACTAAATCTAAAAGATATGTGCTTGTATTATATGTCACACATAAATTAAATTCTACGTTACTTTTACAAATTACAAAAATTTGAAATTACAATATATTTTGTATAACATCAGCAAACTGCCGGAGATGCTATCGACTACCACCAACTGTTCGCTAGCGAGTTACAAGCTTTTCACCACAGTTTGTCTTAAAACGCATGCCCGCTATTGCCGGCAAACAATTATGCATTGAAATTTTCTTCTGGCAAATAGAAAATCACCAGCGACTCGCCAGCGAACGACTATGAAATCGGCTATTTGTGTAATATGAAGCATTTTGATACAAATCCTCTTTTTCCTTAGCAATTTTCCTAAAGTTGGTCACATAAGATGGTGCTTTCTAAATCAGTTTCTTTATTAAAGATACCAATAAATTAACACTTAGATATTTCCAATGCATTAATTTAGCCTGTCTTTGCAAAACATGTGTCACACAAATAATATGAATTATAAAAGAGGATAGAAGATGAGGAACCACTAAAACCACTCAAACTTGTTTGGTACAAGGTTGCCACAAAGGGATAGGTTATGTTTAAAAAACGTTACGAGTAGAAAGGATAGTCTTTTGAGACTAGTAGGATAGTCAAAGTATAAGTACGTGTTAAAGGAGCACGTGGTTCCGCAAAGCACCTATGTTACGGTTTGAAGTTAATACCAAGCCGGTAAGAAAAAAGATCAGAAGATACGAAAATAAATGAAAGAATATCAAAGTGTTTTAACGACAACTACAAACAAAAATCAAAATGTTATTTAACTAAAAATATAATAAACGTTAGTGGTTCTAAATAAACATGCAACGTTATTTAACAAAAGTAAATTTTTACTTTGCTATTGCTGCTTGCAAAATTATAAAACTGCCATGCATTTGTTATATATGATGCTAGTGCGTCAGAAACGCCACATGACCGTCAGTTGTCGTCATCCAAAACGCCGATGCGTTTTAACTTCGTCCTGTAAAGAAAGCATCCCTGGATTGTCTCTTGTCCGAAGACATAAGACATTTTAATCCAGGTTAGGCAAGCAGGTTCCACAGCCGTTGCCAACACGTAGTATCAATCAAGACGTTGCTGTAATACAGAGATTCTGTTGTAGTAATCTGTGCAAGATTCCATTCTTTTAATGAAGATTCCAAAACGTGATTTTTTTTTGGTGAAACGGAAATCCCATATCAAGTCATAAGGTTTAATGGAATAATAAGATGCGGTTTGTTAGAAGGAACATACTGTCAGGTTGTTCATAAAATTTGCAAAAAATTTAAATTAAAGTTACGATTAATTTTATAGCATAATTCGACAACATCGAGTATTATATAAATTTTATTAAAATTAAATTTTTTTTTTAATAAAAATTTGATAAAGTTTATTGTAGATTTCAAAGCAATCAAAACACTACCGTAGATTGAAATATGTGAGGAAAGAAAACCATTAAACCGAAAGTAATCGCTAAATTTAAGTTGTTTAACCTTGTTTGCGCTAATACATTTTTTTACTGGACCTAATGACGTCAGATGTGCAAACGAGATAAAAATTTGGTTTAATTAACTATTTTAATTACTTACCGTGCGCAACTTACTTCCGAATCTTTTTACAAAAAATTATATAGTAATAGTGATTTAAATAACATAGAAAAGTGGGATATTTCCCAATAACGTGTTTGTTGATCTCGTTACAACTAATTAAAAATGACCAAATAATCAAAAATTACAAATTGCAACAAAACTGCTGGATTAGGACTCCACAATAACGGCTTTATTCAAGCGTTTGACCCTCGCTGATGATTGATATGTCTCAGATTTCAACGTTGGTAAATCACTTAGTAACCTCATTTGTGAAACTTAAGTAATTAACACTTATGAGTGTAACAAGTAAGGAGTTGAAACTGCAACACGAAAATTAGCATCGAGCAGGTTTCTTATAAATTTATATCTTTTGTCTCTCGAGTGTTGTTTTTAACCTCCTACTGGTACTAAATTTAACGTAAGGATTGCATTTAAACACATTTAGATTTTAAACAAACGCTGCGCCGCTTATAATCGAAAACTTTACTAACCATTGCGATATCTATCCCCACGCGACTACGAGTGAAAAGTTGCTTATTCGATAATCAGAAATGTACTAAACCGTATTTTAATTTGTTTCAAATCTAATTAGATGCAAACACATACATTATACATTTAAATTTTGCTAGTGAATCAGAAATAGAGCACTGTACTAAATACGCTTAATATAGAGAATACACATAATTTGCTGTAGTTAATCGCACATTACTTCTTTTAAGGAATACAATTTTTGCCGGTTACTTATTTTGCATAGTCTAAATATTAAATTTTTTATCTGACGTTATGTTTGCATTTATGCAAACTTAACATAATTTATCTTATAATTAGTTTTACCTTTCAGATTTTTTTGGGACTTATTTAAGTTTTTGTGCAGTGTGTATCAATACGTAGTGAATTAAATGCAAATTAAAAAAAATTTTTTTACGTATTTAAACAACATGGTGACATTAACATGCACAGTAACGTGTGAATTAGCAAACATGTTAACTACATGTTTTAGGTTATATAGTTAATATATTATATTTGCTCACTTTACGTAAACTAAAAGTAATTAAAACAAATTAAATAAATATTTTGTAACAACAAACAAAATTTAATTGTACGTTAATCTTAAATTTATAAAAAATTATTTAAAAACTCAAAAATATTAACTTTCAAAATACTTTATTTAGATTTAATTTATTAAATGGTTCAATAAATAATAAATTTGTTTTGATAAATTTTTAAATTATTTTTAAAAACATTTTCTTAATAAAATATAACATTTTGTCGTTGTTGACATGATTTTAGCATTTACTATACAAAAAAGCAATTTCACACGATCACCTACTCTTTCGCCCGTCCGCGTCAACTTTTAAAATGTAAATTGCAACTTCTCACTTATGATACTTGATTAAAAAAGTCTTTAAAAATGCTATTCAAAAAGTGACATTCCACTTGACAGTTTTGAAAATAATAAAATTTGGATAAATGCTGTTAACTTTTAAAATTACACTGTCTGTGATCAAAAATTTTTAATTTTGGGATAGTTATCTCATGTTGTACTTTTTAGAATATCTAACGCAATTATTTTTGAGAATATTGCTTAGGTTTTTCACTCATAGTTTACAAGTATGTTAAATTTTATACTTGGTTTTTTGAAAAGAATTTGTAAATTGGTTTACTCAGTTGCTAAACGGGTTGAAATAATTTATCTTTATGTAAAAATCAATGTGCTTTAGAGACAGCTTCCATTTTAAATCAAAGCATCTAGATAAAAATGTCAGCAATGTTTAAGTTCGACTTCTTGTGCGGAAATTTAAAACGACTGGTTTTGTAGCAAATATCAACATAAAGGAACCAAGAATTCGAGATGAAGAGGTACAAACTAATTAATAATTTTGAGTCAGCTTGCTATGTATTCAACAACGTCGTTTTGCAAAATTGCAGAATTATCTGAAGTGTCACATGAACCAGTTCGGAAATTCTTAAAAGCACGTGCGTTTTTTCCTTACAAAGTGCATATTCTTGAAGACGATTATTCTAATAGAGGAATTCAGTTTTGATTGTTTAAACTTCCAAATTGAATAGATGCCAAGTCGAGTTGAAAGGTAGGTGGGGGTATGCCACTGACCATGTAAATTTGGTGCAAAAAAAATACAAAACAAATTAATCTCTTGTTACAAGCTTTAGCTGGTTACGAACCTGCACGGCCAACTCTCAACAGTCGGAGAGAGGGGTAGGTTTTCAAGAAATAGATAACAGATAATTAAAGGCGCCAGAGCTTATCCAAAAGTACGTCTGTCTGCTCACAACAGAAATGGTAATAAACTTGTAACTAGATGTTAAGTTCGTAACTGCTGAAAGAAACGAATAAAAGAGAAAAACTAAATCGTTAATAACAATTGCACTTTAATTACTCGATCAAATATATCTATATATTATATATCTAAATATAGTCGAAGTTAAATAGCCACATCTAAGTAGATACTAGTGAGAATATACAACATCGAATCACAGTAGGATCGGCAACTTACACTACATAAGTGAAGAACATGGCGAAGAATAGTTCGCAGTAAAAATCGTTTACATAATTAGTAATAAGGCATTAACGACAATAAGGCAAAATAATTAGTATAGCATTAACATTAAATTATCACAATAAATAAGCATAAACAGCATACGTAGTATAAGCAAATTTACTAACTAATGATATTACAATTACGGTAATCAGTCCGAAGTTATGATTAGTGTAAGTTTCGTGAGTAACCTCGTTGACGACGAAAGAAAATTTATAAAAACACTTACCACCAATACAGGCGTTCCTTTTGTGCGGAGGAAGTACTTCCTTCGACACGTACCCTGTAAGTAATTTTAATCACAATCCGTGTCAACCTAATAGTTCACGAAATCCAAATCTACAAAGTCATTACTTAAATTTTAAAATGTACACATAACACAAACCGAACGTCCGATGCTGTTATACCCTTTTTCTATGATTTAATTAATTCCAACAGTAGGCCTTATAAATATTTAGAATCGTTTCCAACACAATATTCGTCGAGGGTTATCTCTCGTCTTTTGGTATCGGATAGAATTCATGGGCCGGATGGTGGTAAGAATAGCCGGTGACGATACGAACACCCTACGATCGCAACGAAATCACAAACTTTCCCTGATGGGCTTTAAATTATAACCAGAATGCCCTTAGTTATTAGGTGGCACATGGCGGCTAACCAAAAAGACATAAAAATTACCTTTAATTAAAGAAAGAAATAAAATCACTTACGTTGCGGGAGCAAATTAGTTATTTAAAGAAACTACATAATTTCCATCGTGTCCCTAACACGTGGATGATTTTAGAGAACGAACTTTCACTCACGCAACCCTAGATATTACCAGCTACGATGTTAAAGTTAAAATGTCGGAGAAGACACCGGATGTCGTCTGCGCAATACAAAGTGACCAACGAACCCGATAGATGGCGTCAAGAAATATCAAAGTAATTTTAATTAAATTGATATACAGGGTAATGCATTATTTAAATTTATGCACGTAACACTCTTATATTGGTACAAAGATGATGGGACAACATCAGAGCAAATTTGAGCAATTAATTATATTTTTTATATAACAAAACCATAGGAATTTAAAAAAAAATTAGCAACTTATACAATTTTATTAAATGTTATAGTCTAAACGTTATAGCACCTAAATTACTTTTTCAAAAAAACAAATGCCGAAACTCTTGTAACCAACTCCGCTAGAAAATCTTAAATTAAAAATTAATTAGTGGTGACAAATGCATGTTTTTAACTTCATCTAATTAAGATTGTTATGTTAAAAGTAGTAGTTCAATTCTCGAGTATAAAAATTTCTCTTTAAGTATGGAATTTGTCCTTAGAACTCATTACTCTTTCGTCAAAATGTCAAATTTTAGACAGCATATTTAATTTCACTTCTTGTAAGACCACCGACAGATTTTGTATTTTTACGCCTGGTGCAACCTTCACCTTTAGATCGTTTCACGCGAATATGCGATTAAATTTGTGATGGTTAAATTAGGGTAAGTTTTGCAAATTTTTCTTTATTGGGGATTTAATTTGATTCTGTGCTAATTGTCTGTAGCGGATTTTGGTACCCACCAGATGTTCACCGTTATCACTGAAGATAACGAACAGGTGGCATAGTTGGAAAATTGCCATGACGTTACGTACGTACAGAATTAGCTAATCCCTTACTGGATAAAACCTAACTGTAAGTATTACTATTTCAATTTTTGCGATTTGTACTTTGGTAGTCATTATGACCGTACGTTCATGTTAAGTTAACACAATTAATAATAAGATTATTTTGTGCTCCACAAACTCATATGCAGTGTGCGTTGAGTCTCAAAAGCTTAAATTGTTTTGATTGTGTGCGATTTTAAATTTGCAAATATAAATTCATACTTTCCGCTTATGTAAAAGTTTAGACCGACAAGGTCAGCTTATTGTACGGTGCGTTGCCAAGTATAAGGGAAAACTTATAATCAATTCGACCCACGTACCAATGTTTGGAAAAATTTAAAATTATGTACCTTCATCATCCTCTGTGATAAAATAAATATATATTCTGTGTTATTACTTCTGTGGTGTTATTTGTTTTTTTCCAGTTACGAGTAGAGTTAGATTGTATCTCCCAATTTAAATTTGTCATCGCCTTGGCTCCTTTTTTTAGATTTAAGTTATAGTTTAGCATCACAAAGACTGCGATCCTTCTCCGGAGAAGCTGTGCTAGCCGTTGCTTTGTTTTGTTACAAGAAGACTAGCGTAACAAATATTGGCTCGAGGAACCTGATTTTCTCGTAGCAAAATATACATATGGAAAGTACCATAAATTATAAAACAATAGCAGATCGTTTACATTCAGATTAGAAAAACATTTAAAATAAAGAACATAAGACAGCAGACGCTACTCTAGTCTACATATTAATAGTCACTACAGCGTAGTTTATTAGTGAGCGTATACTCAAATTTAATAAGTTGAGAAAAATATTATTTTTCAAAACAATTATGACAAACTTCATTAAAATTATAACAATAAGCAAAGACAAAAAAATTATAAAATTTTAAAGTATACTTTAGTTGCCCAACAAATGGAAATAAGTCCATCTCACTACAAAAAAAGACTGAACTATGTTAAGTCAGATTTACATACACAACTAAATAAGAATATACAATTCATTGTGCAATTTAATAATAACAGGTTCAACTATAGCTTGATAACTTGTCTGCCACACTTCTAGTTCTAATTCAATCACATAACTTTCTGCACTGTTGGTGGTGAGTTACATAAAAAAAATGCAAAATACGTTTCAGGCGCTTTTCGTTCTGTTTATTACATTATTTTATATCGGCTTTGACCTACAGTACACTTTTGGATAATGCAGTACGTAAGTTGTGTTATATTTAATAATTTAAATCTTGACATGTGGGTATATAAAAAACGCAAATAAATTAAATGGTTAGGTTGCTTGTTGCTGTAACTGTAAATTTACTATAATCTGTTTTCGAACTACTTGATTGATTTTGTTCGCAAATTTTATAAATATTTTTAATAATTTCTTTATCAGAAGCTGATAAATACCTCGATTTACATTTTTTATTGGAGAAAGATCTATAATAATGTGTTGTATAACCTTAAAAAATTTTGAATTGTCAATTTTGATATGAACAATAGGTACTTTAAGTAATAATAAAAAAATATTGATAAAAGTTAACAAAACGCTTGAATACAAAGGTTATCAGTAGACAATAATTTCGGGAAGTGAATCAGACTTTTAATGTAACTTTCCCGCGTACGAATTAACGGAAAACAAAAGCATTTGTAGGAGGTACTTAATTCTGTCAGTTGGGCAACTGAAGTATAGTAAGTTTTAGTACATGAAACCTTTAACGGTTACGTTGCAGTCAATTTTAGAAATTCTACATATAAACATCAAGACTTCTGTTGGTTGAGAAAAACAAAATGTATCTGCTTAGTCTAATCGCCGTTTTTTTGTGGTTTGTGATAAAGACGTACACATACATATTTTTTTACTAATAAAACTAGCTCTCTGCAGTAACCAAAGCAAAAATGTTAATTCTTAATTTAAAAATATACTATACAAAATTAAAAACATTAAATTTAATATATTTTCTGCAATTTGTAAGATATTAATTTTCTCTATACGAAATATTTTTGTACACGACTAGCTCTTTGACTAAAATTTTTATTTATAATACAAACAAAATTACGTTTTCTAACTTATTGCACAATGTTTATATAACAAATTTATAACATTGTCTCAAACTACATGAGCATTACATTGCGTGTCAACCACTCGTTTATATAAATATAATTGCTACATACATTCGTAAACGCATTTTAATTAAAATAATGTGTTTTTATTTAGTCGTAAAAAACATTATAATCTGCCAAATTTACTTGCATTACCTACTGGTTAAAAGCAATATATGTAATTAAATTTGCATTTTTTCGTCTTTAAAGTTATACAATTGACCAGCATATAGGTAAAATATTTCGTATTTCAAAATGAAATTCCTATCCATTATTTTTCTTTAATATCCTTCGCCGCATGCTTCTTCCGCAGAAACCATTTATCAAGTATAGGAGAAGTTTAGCAACAAAATTTTGATATTGGTACAACAAAACCGCAAATAATTTGTATTACATAACGTGACTAAGTAATTCCTACGAGTATATTATAAAACTCTCTATTATTTGTAATCTTAAATATGTGACTCGCATGCCATTATAAATATAATAGAGAGAGATATTACAAAAAGGTTCGTATGCAAAGCTTTCCGCATGAAAATGGTTGAATTACTCGTTTTCATTACTTCACAAAATGGCCCTGTAGAAATTAATAAAGTTCTAGATAGTTTATCGCCGGGGTCATGACAGGTTAAAGTCCTAATAAAAGAAGATTGTCACACGATTCGTTAAGTCAAATATTTGATCAAGGGGTTGATATTATTAAATGCATCATTAATAATTGCATTTCCATATCGATGTTACTTTGCTAATTGAAGTTATTCGATTAGCTGTTCTAATTTGAAAAAAAAATCTAATTTACACATAATAACAATAAGAGTTTATTAACCACTCACGTTTTACACAAAAATAAAAAGCTATTCTTTACTCGGGTTTTGTTTATTTGATTAACGTTAAAGCTTTTTAGTTAAAGTCGTTTCGTGTGTTCAAGCGTTAATGCTTTAATTAATCTTTACGTTCTGTGTAATACAATAAGGTAAGTTTTATGTCCTCGTAAGTCAATGCACAACTTTTGTATTTACTCGTATAATAGAACGTTTGTTTGACTTTTCTATAGATTATACATTTTCCTGAAAACGATATACGAACAAAGACAAACACAGCACTATGACAATTGAAAAACAGTTTTGCAGTTTCATTAAAATACATATATTCCAAATTTTTTTGTTTATCTAATATTTTCTGTTTTGATTAAACAAATCAAAAATTCTATAACAAGGACAAACTTGTCAGTTATAAAAATTGCTAATAAAAAATGTTGCAATTTTCTATAAATTCTATCAAAGATCTATTTATTAATTATTTAAATATAGAAAAAATTAGAATTACCATAGCTTATTTACAAAATTTAAAAAAAAAGTTTTAAAACAAAGTATAGATTAAAATCTATTCAATAATAAAAATATAAAATTATTTATTGGCTCAAAACGTAGCACTTTTTCACAATTTTTTTTTCAAAATTAAAAAAGGTATCGATTTTGAGTTTTCAGCCAAATGTTTATACATTTTTAAAAAATATAATTTATTTTATTAAATTCTGCGTGGCTTAAATACACATTCAAATCCTACATCGGTGTTTTTAACTGGAGGCGAAACCGGGACACCGGGTTCCGGCGAACAAGCTGAACCCTGGCAGATGGCATGCAGCAAACAAAACAAAGCACGTTTGTACAAAATAAACAACAAATAGAATGTTCCCTTATTACAATTTAAAATATTTACAGAAATGTTTCCACGCAATGCATTAAAAAGACATTGCAAGTTCTATGTTGTAAATAATAACCTCAGTAAATAATTTCATTATATAGTATAAGTATACTTAAAAATTATTTTAGAAAGTATAATATTTCTATTTTTTTTTCTACTACTTGTAATTTAAAATATTTTATTGTTAATAATAAAGATTTTGTTTCTTCTTTAGATAAATCTGGTGTGTATAAAATTTCTTGCTCTTCTCGCAATTGTTCTTATGTTGGATAAACTGGTAGAAAGTTTAAAACAAGATTAAAAGAACATGTATATTTTATCAAAAAGTGTTTAAATTCTGGTATATCAAACACTTCTTTTGCTAATCATATTTTATTTACTGGTCATTCTTTTTCTTCTGCCCTTTATGTTAAATTTCTTCATTTTTGTAACAAAAATTCTTTTCTTAATCATCTTGAAATTCTTTAAATTTATCGTCTTTAAATAAAGATTCAGATATTTGTTTAATGAAATTTTTGATTTAAATATTTCTCCTCTTCTTAGTAATAAAATTTAATTTACTTTTTTTATTTTTCATTTTCCTTTTCATATCACCTATGGTTCTGTATTTAATGTCAGTTTCAATTTAAAATTTTCAGTTGACGTGTTATTCAATTTTTATAATTTGATATAATTTGTAAGATCTTTTAAATGTTTAATTATGTTTGTTAATTCATTTTCTTTTAGTGTAACTAATGATGACAATTTAAATTGTCGAAACTAGTTTTATAATCAAAATAACTGTGGATTAAAAATATCATATTTTAAATAATTTCATTTCTGTAACAACCCAACAAATACATACACGTTTTATTAGCGTTAATAACACGTTTTCTTAGTTGAATTCACGTTGTACGTTATATTATCAACGTTATTTTCAGATTTTTTGTTGTTTACGTTATTTTTACATTGATAATAGGTTATCTAATATCTCATAGTGCAAATTATTAGTAGACTCAACATGAATTATGCAACTTAAAAAACTACAAAAAATTGTTTTCTTATATACAAATTTGTTTTACTGTCGGTAATTTATATTGCATTTATCTATGTAAATTTAACGTAAATAGTTATTATTTATCAACAATCCATGTACAATCTTCGTGAAATCAACGTCATTACTACATTGAAATTTCTGAAGATTATAAGGTTTTATATGTTGGGTACAAAGCCCGAAAACGGTCAATGGTCGATTTTTTTGCTCAATCTTAGGTTTGGACGTTTCAAAGTAGCCAAAGCCCGAATTTGAATTTAGTTTCCGGCTTTGGCCGTCTAAAATCAGCCAAACCTAGGATTGTGCAATTGGGAAGCGATCAAAGCTGGAAATAACGGTCAATTGTTGTTTCTCGTCGCGCGTAATTTGGAGCTTGCGTATAGCAGTGTGGTGCCAGTCTGAGATTTTCCTTGACGGAGTTTACACGTGTTGTTGCGTTCATGCCTTTAAGATGTCTGGTGTAAGTGGACATGAATTTAAGTTGAAATTAGATGCTTATATCCACAAAAGTGAATCGAATAATAAATTCCTCTTAATTCCGTGTAAGTACAATGAACTAATATCCAAGGTAACAGATTCCCTAAACAAGAGAAAAAGAGCCGCTTACGTCATTGAATTATCGACTAGTTAAGAGGTACGACGTTCTAACCATTGGTAATGTCGAAAAGCTTATAAAAAAGCGATCTACAAATGAGGATGAAATAAAATATTTTGCCATACAAATTGAATTGTATGAAATTATTCACTAAGCCCATTTAGATACAGGACACAAAAGAACACGGTGTATGGACAAAGAACTTAGAAGAAGATACTGCAATATCACGCGTGATGTGATTGGTATTTATTTAAGCTTATGTGGACAATGTCAGTTAAGAAAAAAACATAAAGGAAAGGGACTAGTTGTTAGGCCAATTTTGAGTAAGAACATGAACTCTAGAGGACAGGTGAATCTGATTGATATGCAAACCGAAGCAGACAGAGATTATAAATTTATTTTAAATTATCAGGACCACTAGACAAAATTTGTTTTTTTGAAACCTTTGAAATTCAAAAGAGCTTTAGAGGTAGCTTATAATCTGTTAGACATTTTCTGTATAATAGGTGCTTCTTACATCCTACAACCCAGTAAACACGGATTGAAACTGTTACAGTCACAAAATTAAAACAATTGTTTCATTACGTTGTTTCTTGTTAGTTCCATTTTTATATCATTTACATGTAACTGACAGTGAATAAATTGAAAGAGTTCCGATTTTTCACAATCAGTTTTAAACTGTTTCAGTACTTGCAATTTTTTCCCATAATCAGCAACCGTCTAAAAACTGATTTATTAAAACCGAATATTTTTTGAATAACTAGAATTGGTTAAAGATTGATTAAATAAGATTGAATTATTTTCAAAACAGTGGAATCGTTCTTGTAAAAACGAGTACTTTGTGATTAGTCAGCATTAGTCGTTGCTATACTTTTGATTACTGTCGTCAACGCTTGCGCTACAAATTGATATCTTTTCACTTGTTCGGTTGTAGTTTGATAAGTGATGCTGTGTGTACAATTACGAAATGGAACAATAAACGGTAAGTCGAAATATTTTATTATAATCCATAAATGTAATCGATATTATTATCATTTCTGTTCTTTATGTATCATGTTTTAATTTGTATTAAAAAAATGTAAATTAACACACATTGTTGCGTTAAGGTAGATTATTGCATAAATCTGATGATACTTTAGGATTTATAATTACAGTTCAATTCTTCAAGTTTTCTATACGATTATGTACAGCTAAAAGTATTTACAGTGTTTTTATAACTTTCTAATGATTGCTAAAGCGATATTTATATTAAGTTTGTGTTGTTTTTGATTAAAAAAATGTAATTAATTTTGTGTAACTCTATGATTATGTATGTATATAAATGAAATATTTATTTCTATGTTACAGATGCGATTAAAAGTTGCTACCCAACAGTAACTGATGCAGTTTTCGAGACTTCCGTGAAAAGACCACATCAAAGAAAGTTGCAATATGTAAAAAACCCAATGTGATATTGTATTTAAAAATATTTATTGTGCAATAAAATTTTAAACGTGCATTCGAAAATGTATTATTATATTATTGAAACTGTTTCAGTACATTATTGAAACAAGAAAATCATATATTTATTGATCATTTAGTATCAGTTCAAGAACGAAGCTTTTAAAACGTAAACCGAATGCAATATTTATTTTGCAACAGATTTAAATTTAAAATACCGAAACTATACTGATTCAAATAAGTGAAACAGCGATGGACTTATAGCTATTTTATTGCAGTTAGGTTTTTTTTATGTTTGAAACAAGAGTGAATCATAAATTTTTTGTTTTGAAACTGTTACTAAACAATATCAATTTTGTGTTTACTGGGAAAGTGACAATGGGTGGGAATTTACAGCAGCTGTAATAAGGGAAGTTGCTGATATGTTTGAAGCTAAAATAGTCCACGGAAAGCCAAGGCATTCTCAGAGCCAGGGAAATGCCGAAAGAGCGAATCAGGATGTTAGGGGCATGTTGGTTTCTTGGATGGCAGAGAACAATAGTACTAACTGGGCCGACGGACTGCGATTCGTTCAGTTGAAGAAAAATAGATCGTTCCATGGAGAGATAAACAGAAGTCCATATGAGGCAATGTTTAGGGTTCCTATAGGAAATGGGCTGTTGGATTCAGATGTACCTTGGGAAACTCTGCAAACTATTACCAGAAAGGAAGAGCTGAAAAACATTAAATGATAATCCTAATGTGGGCGCTTTCAGCGACTCGGATACAGATGACGAAAATCATGCAACTTCACATGAAAGCTCCAGCTCCAACTCAAAATGTCACTCATCGTCAAGTTGCAGAAACAAATAATGATGAAAATATATTTTATCTCTGAAGTTCTCTTGTTTTGAAGCATTTTATCCTGTTTATTTCAAGTACTTTCTATTATAATACTCACCTTGTTTCGCATTGTTGTAAACTTAAGTTTTGTTTCATTTTCTCTTTTAATGTTTAATTTGTTTATTTCATACTTATTTATGTATTGCGTTCCTTCGTTAATATAGATTTAAACAAACTATATGTACTATCAGTTTCATATGCTTCCATTTATCTTTGTAGCTTCCTATTCTTCAAACATTATTTCCAGCTTTGATCGTTTCGCAATTGCACAATCTTAGGTTTGGCTGATTTTAGATAGCCAAAGCCGAAAACTGAATTCAAATTCGGAGTTTGGTTACTTTGGAACGTGCTTTGCGCCCAACATATATAACAGTGTTCTTGTGTCGGTATCTGCGACGTTATTTATCAGCGCAATTTTAACGTTGATAATTATTATTTATCAACTATCAGTTGAAAATAATTAATATATGTTTAGTTAATTTATACGTAAGCGTCGTAAACATTCATTTTTTAATTATTTGTTTAATTAAACTTAACATTTTTGTATTTTCTGCGTGCGCAATTGATGATCCACAATACTCAAGCGTAATTTGTAGCTATTTTTTAAGTCATCTTCCGTTGCAATTCTCATACAATAGACGATTCATTATATGTACGTTCCGGAACGCCCACTTTTTGCTACATGTGGCTGCCAATTAAGGTAAATCATTTTTCCGGTGCCTGCGGTACAGTAATCACCTAACGTACTCGCCCAGCAAAGCTTTTATTTCTAAATATTTACGCGCATCTACGTTAATAAGTGTAGCATTTTTGCGGCTTGTGTGAAAGTCTTTCTGGGGCAAGAATTAGTTCTATTTATGTTTTCTAGAGTTTAGAATGTAGTTAAATTAGTAAATAAATTAACTTGAGGTACGTAAAAATTGATTAAAGTCTTTTAAAGTAAAAGTAATGTATATTATGATTATAACCATATTCAAACAAGACACATTTGTGCAATACATAGAATTAAAATTTATTTAAATGTCGATAAACAGATTGATTAAATAAACTAAATAAAAAAATTATTATAAATTAAAACATATTGAATTTGATGGATTATAAAAAGTATTACAATATTTTTTGATTTTTTTAAAGCTGGCAAACCTTTGAATATGAATATCCTAGGTCGCCATTTCAAACACAGAGAAATTGATTTTTTACACATATGTTTATTCGTTGTGTACATGAGCCTAATTTATTAGTACACAATTAACTAATTAAGTTTTAAAAACAATAAAAGTACTAAAATCAGACACTCAAAAATTTCAATTGTACAAAAACCTTCATATAACAGATTTTTCTAGGTCGGGCGAGTATACAATAAGTATACGTTATTCTATTAAAACGGAAATCTGCATAACACGAAAACTAAATGTAACTACATAATATTGAAACGTTCGAAAAGTTATTTGCAAAGGCAAGAGCCTTCTAGAAGCTGTTATCCATCTTCTAGAAGATATACCGAAAAATAGCGAACACTCCAGAAGGATTTCCTTATATGTATATATATCGACGGAACAATTCGTAGGTCAGTTATTGCTGGAATGCGAATACAGCAGTGTTAAGAAGATTATTAAAGTGGAAATAAATCGTTAGCACGCGTGTGTCTAGATAAATATACCGAGAATAATCGTGTACGTGATTTTTAGTGTAAACGAGTGTGAAGCTACCCGCGGACGTTATCTTATCTCGTGTTAGTGATAGTGTTATACAACGGTTATACATAAATTAGTGTAAGTGTTTTTATTAAATATTATTAGATTTCATTAGTTCGGTTAATTTACAAGTGTACATATTTCGAGAATAAGTAAATCATATTTTTAGTCGTTTAAATAAATTAGTTTTTAATAAATAGTTACGCAACAATATCATAAATTTAAACGTGTGAATTTAAAATGTAAGAAAAACAACTTATTGCATTTACAAGATATTTATAAATATATTATTGTCGTTTTTATCGTTTGTAAGAAGAAATATGCGACAGGTGATGTTATAAACTTAAACTTAATCCCTAGCGGTATGTCGTTATTATTACAAAAAACTATTAAAAACTGCAATTACCGATTTTTTAAAATAACTTGTACATAAAAAATATATTTTACTGTACATATATCTGCCATAAACAATTTTCTTTATTTCGACATAAGAATTAACAATTCTTACAGTAAAATCTGTGCAATTAGTTTTAATAATGTTAATTTCTTCAAAGAAAAAGAAAGAAAAACATGAAAAAGAAATCAAAGTTATCGTAACTTAACAATTGAAATTCAAATGTTGATGACAAGATAAAATAAAGACGTCATCATTCCATATGAGATTTTAGGTTAACATACATGCATTTATCTATGTCAAAGTGTAACTGTTTCCAATTCAATAAAATACTAAAAGTTTTCAATGTTGTTTAAAAATTAAAATTAGGTATACGAAAATTTTAAAACTTAATTAAAATAAAGAAAATAGTATAAAACACACATCATAGAATACATTTCAATCACTCTACCGTTTCATAAAGTCGCCGCTGCGCGGCTCGTGTATGTAACGTGTTCATTCTGTCACTTATTTTTTAATATACTATTCCAGTATTTTTGAAATAAAAATTTGACAAAGTGGAAAATTTACCTAATTTTGGTAATTTGGTAATAGTCTTCAAAAAACAATGTTTTATTTGCTTTTTCTTATTAATACAACCAAGATATACTAAGTTAAAATCACTTAGTAATAATAAAAAAATTGACGCACTTATATATGAGGTGTTTGTTTTTAGGTCGCCAAAAATTGTCACCTCCCTAAGATTACAGATCTCAAAATTTTAGATACTATTGGTGTAGGGTCTTACGGTTGTTGTCCTTTGCTTTTGTAACTTACTGCGGCCTCCTAGATTTAAATATGCATTTATAGCCAATATACAAAAAGAAAAAAAAATGATAATTGTGTAACAAGCGTTATTGGCGCCAAGTGCCTATAAAATATTAAACACGTATTTTTTAATTTTTAAGTTAATTAAATATTTTTCTGCGATTAAGGATTGTTATTAAAACAACGAAACAGATGTGCGAGTAAGTGCTACAGTTAATCGGATAATTAAAGCTGGTTGAGTTATTATGCTACGAAGTTCCTTTTACATAGTTAACGGGATATGATATAAAGAAATATATATATAATAAAGAATATGTTCAACGAGTCCACCAGTTAACCGACGTTAGTTTTGATACGCGACTTGTGATTTGTAAGTGGTTGCCGCAACAAGAAGTTTTTGACCATGACTTTAGTGTGAAAATATTCTTTTCAGATGAGTGTGGTTTTACAGAAAATTGAGTGCTGAATTTTTACAACACGCATGTTTGCAATGAAGAAAACTCTCACGAAATTCAACAAAGTAACTTTCATTGGCGGTTTTCTATTAATGTTTGGGAGGGTATTTTAAGAAATAGTTTAATTGCACAATTTATGTTACCAGAAAGACTTACAGGCGACTTGTACCTTTACAAGAAACTTTGGCGCAAAATGATTTGATGACTTACCCCTTGAAATTCACAAAACAATGTGGTCTATGCAGGATAGAGCTTTTCCGCATGTAAGTCGCTCTGTTTGCGATTTCTTAAATATAATGGTCGTTAGATTGGACGAAACGACACTAGACACTGGTCAGCCCGTAGGCCAGATATAAACCCCTTTAGAGTTTTTTTCTATAGTTATTTGAAATGTGAAGTATACAAAACCCTTGTAATTAATAGAGAAAAATTGCAAAATCAGCTGCAAATGCAATTAGCCAGAATGTGAAATTATTTACACAAGTAACGAACAATTTTTGACGACGTTTGTGTTTTATCAAATAGACGAGGTATTATCTACAACAACTTCATTTTACTACAGTAGTTTAACTACGCGTTATCCGATAACATTATTTTGTATTTATTTTAATTTATGGTATCAGCAAAGAAACTTGCACTTCTTAAAACAGTTTTTTTTTTCAGATCAGATACACCCTGCATAACGTGCACTATACAGATGATATCAAATGAAATTTGCGACTTCTGTCATACAAGTTGATTACAAGTAAAATATTGGAAACTTCCTGTGTTCAATTTACCTATATATAACTTTCATTTTGATATATTTTGCTTGTATTGGTGCTATGATTTCAGCTTCTAAATTAACAATTTGTTAATCAGATACACGCCGTATGTATTTACTGTTTTCTAACCAATATACATTTAGTTATTTTGTAATATCGGATATTGTTATCATTCGGTTACTGTTATCCAGAGCGTATTAGGTCTCATTGTAATTCTATTAAGCGCCGTTTATTGTACTAAAACTAGAGTATTCTATTTCAGATCAAATGAAATTGTTTATATTAAAAATTGTCTATTATTATATTCTTATATTACAAATAGCAGTTTTCAAAGTTTTTTTAATTATTTTCATGTTGCTTCTGTCAAGGTTGTTGTTGAACATTATTGCTTTGCATAAAGTTCTTAGTATTTTACGAATTTGGTTTTTGCTTACGTTAGTCTTTGAGATGTATCAATCTTATAGAAACATTGTTAATACCAATCTAAAAAATCTAATAAAACAGCGATGCAATCCATATAACACTTCCTACTAGCATCGCTTAATGACCATACTGTGAGGGTTCTACAGACAAAATAAACAGAGTGCTAAAGAAACATAATCTCAAAACTGTTTTTACAACTAAGGGATACCCTGAACAATTGGTTTAGATCTGCTAAAGACAAACAAGAGGCTTTAAAACATGCCGGAGTTCTTGTGGATTAAGTTACATAGGACAGACGGGACGCTCTATTAAAATTAGAGTAAAAGAACATATAGTTGACTGCAAACATTGCCGAGTTATAAAATCAACAGTGGCAGAACGCGTGTCGAACCAAGGATACAAGCTAAACTTTGACTAAGCTACAGTGTTGGCTAAAACTCCTTTGAACTTTCCTAAACTAATCCGCAAAGCTTGTAGGTCTTACGAACCTTGCACGGCCAACTCACACAGTCGGAGATAAGGGAGATTCAAGAGAATAATAAGTAAGGGCGCCAGATCTTTTATAATTAACACTTCTGCCTCGATCAAAACAGACGGTCCAAGCTTGTAACGAATTTTTAGGTTCGTAATCCTTGTTACTCTGATGTTCGGGTAACCACAATAAAAGAGAAAGGTATGTTACCATAAAAGAAAGATTAAACAGCTATAAAAACTTTAATTTAATAAATGCCAGAAGTATCGGCAATACACAATACATAAGTTGAAACAAAGTAGATACCGAAGAAAATTTCATAATAAATATCGTTTGTACACAGCATGCGTTACACACAAAATAATTAGTGAAACTACCTCAATGATATTGAAACAATGACTGTAATTACGGAAGTTAACATAAGCAAAAATTCCGTAAGTGACTTCTGACAGCGACAAAATAGTTAAATAAACTTACCCACAATCCAGTACCTACTTGTTCGAAGAAAACGTTTTCCTCGTTGAGTGAGCCTGGAATCAATTAGAATAGCAAATCGTGTAAACACAATGACTCACGAAAGCAAGATCTACAAAATTGTTATCGAATGCTGTTGTACACATTCAATGAAAGTTGGTCTTCCAGGTGTTTGCCGCATGAGTAGGATCTCGAAGAAAGGTTCGTGTCTTTGGTTTTTAGTTTTAAACGTAGGCCTTACAGAGTTATACTGGTCGTATGAAGGTATTTATCGATATTAATCCCTCATTGTTTGTTATTAAATAGAAACATGTAGCCAAAGCGTGGCGGAACGGCTATCAAATTAAGAAAGAAATTACCAAAGCATCCTAACAAAACGGATGTAAATAGCTTACCCTGTGACGAATAAATTAATTTAAATACCTAATTAATTTATAATTTCATTTCCATTACAGTTGATGTTTTTAGCTTTAAACAAAACAGGCCATTTTATGTAGTTGTCAGCTTAACGTCTTGACTGCAAATGACAGCAACAAGAAAGATCGGCAGAGGGCGTCAAAACCGGAACCTAATTTTAATTCAATATACAGGGTATTACGTTATGAAATTTTTGCACGTAACAAGCTCTAGAAATAGTAAAACATCCATGTAATATGAACCGAGAATACGGTTTAAAACTCAGCAAACCCTTTAAGATCAACTTTCTTGGAAAGGACACAAACGTTTACTCTAGATAATAACAAAGTCAGTGAAACGGTAACGAAAAAGAAAAGTTCGTTATATACCCGATTGCTAATAAATACCTTTAATTTTTCTTTCAGTAATATTTACCACTCGAAAGATGCAACCTGCAATGTCTTGCGAATAGTCAGTTTGTTTGGGTTTACAGAAGACAATATGGCAAACGTCAAGATCTATTTCTTGTTTTAATTCTCACGGAGAGACTAAGACCAAGCCTAAAAAGTCTGTGTGTACGACACGGTCTAAGAAAAAAGTTGCTTATAATCGTAAACAAAGTAACCACAAAAGCGATTAAAGAAAAACTTTTATGTCGTTTGTGAGATATATTACTGAAAAGAAAAAATTAAAATTAAATCAAATATATTTTTAGATTGTTGATTTTTTAAATTTTTATTTATTGATAAAAGAGTAAAATGTTCCTGGCATTCTAAATTTGAAAATGTAAGGCAACTCAATTTACTAATACGCAAATTAAAAATTTGTTTCGTATAACGTATGAACATTATTGATCATTGTACGAATATCTTGTTTTGTTATAATTATTGATCACAACTAAAGACACAAGTGGATACAGGGCCCATAAATCATTTTTAAAAATTTTGATATTTTGCATGAATAAAAGGCCGAAGTACACAACATTCATTCCAAGTAGTTTTTATTACGATATTTCATCAAATAAAGAAGTTACTAGTGTATGAAGGACTTATGTATTGTAACATAATATACCAATACTATGAATAAATAGCTTATAAGAATAAGAAATCTTATCTCCATTAAAAAATACTCCGAAAGTAAGATTTTTAAGTGGATACAAAATCTAACTACTTAAAAATCGATATTCGCATTGCGAATAAAAGACCTATGTAACAAACACAAACATTCTCAAGCTCAACTTTTACCAAAGATAACAACCTTCAAAGTGTTTTATCTCAGGTAGCTATGGTTCTATAATTTGAACATACACACTGTAATAACTGCCGGAGATAAAAAATTTTTTTACTTGCACTGAGGATATCGATAGTAAAAGAAAAAAAATTATCCCTGAACAAAACCGCAAAATAATTAAATCATCCAGTATAAAATCCTCAATCGTTATAAATATCATTTTAAAGACCTGGAAGACATTATTAAATTGCTGCATTTAATAAACAGGAAATCTAATACAGTTAGACAGCAGGTTCATTTTGAGATAATGAAAAATAGGTGCGCATAGAAGAATATGGAAGCTATTATAATAAATATTGCCTAGATCCATATACGTCATTTTACAAAGTAGACATTTTAAAACGTGGTTCTAAAAAAATTAATTCAGCAAGTCTTACATCACAGACCATAAAAAAACATAACGAAGTGTTTGAAGAAAAAAAATCAATATAAGAGAACAGTTAACATACGTCGATGAAGAATACTAATATTTCCAGACAAAGATAAAGGTGATGTCAAGACATAGGAACCAAGCGTAAAAAAAAAGAAGAAAATAAATGAGAAATAAACAATATAAGCCCTTTTTCCATTTAAAGTTAGCATTTTATTTTTGGTTATATTACTGTATAAAGGACCTATGTATGTTTAAATTTTTACAAAAAAACTATGTTTATTATTTTTTATTATTTTTACAGTAAAAATTTTCAATAAAACGTTTATCCATTAAGTAAATAGTTAGTATGAAATCTTATTCTTGGTAGAAGTATCGAGCAAGAAACTTTAAACTAAAACATCTCAAAAGTATGTTTTTGTTACATAGGCCCTTCAGTAACTTGCGTCTTCAATTATGATAACCACAACTAGTACGGCTTATTAATAAATTTTTTATTAAAAAATTCACAAAGCAGAAAAGTGAAAACATACTTATTTTGGTACAGAATACAACACATTGTATTTATATCTTATTTATTAAATGACATACAATATAACTGAGGTCAATAATTGATTAATCATCGTTACTTAGAGATTCAACTGAATTACCATTGTTTATTGTAAACTTTCTACAACTTTATTAACAAATTCATCTATTTTCCACGTTCACAATGATGTAACACATAATTGCATTGTTTTTCCTAATCTTCATTTGTTAAATCATAAATCGCATTTTAAACTAGCTTTTTAATAACAATCTATGCGATATTACTCAATGCAACTTTTTTTATAAAAATCTATATGGGTCTTTTTGGATTAAGTTTACGTGTATTACAGCATTTCTTGTAATAAAATCCAAGTTTTAAAAATACTTTTATCTGTTGGAGTAACAGGAAGTTTAAATATGTTTTTAACTGAATATATTAATTCTCAAGCTACTTATTATACAATTAATGACATTGCAGATATTTTTTTCGTGCTTTGGAATAAACAATTATTTGGATTCTGCTTTCTATAAATTAAAACTGTAATACATATTTTAATTAATAATTATTATTTTTGATTTTGTACTATAAATACAATAAATAAATTATTTTGTGATGTAGAATAAATAGAAACAATTTTAACCAAAAAATACTTACTGTTAAAAGGTAACTTAAAATAGATTGTTCTAAAAAAACAGATTTGTGCACTACCAGGGCAAAAATTTAAACAAAAAACCAAAATAACAATGTAAACAGAAACAATAATGTCCACAAAATAAATTGTACTTTTAACAAGTTTTAATAAAAGATTGGTTGACACATTTTGTTTTAAATTAGTTCTCTTATTTTTTGGGGGTTTTGTAAGCTTGGTAGGACAATAGCTAGCGGAAAACCCGTGAGCTGTGACGTTGGCGTTACTTCCGTCAAAAAACATCTAAGTTACTTTTTAGTAAAGAAGTTTTACTTCAAAAAAGTTTTTAATTTTTTAATAAAACAGAAAACTTACATTAAGTTAAAATAAACTTAATAAACGACATGTAAACATACTATACATTGTCTTCTTTATCTTAACGAGTTTTAAGATTTTTTTGTTATATAAAAATTTAGATAATTTATTATTTAAAAAAATTAATTATCGTTATTTTTAAAACAACTATCTTACATACTAACTTTTATTATACGTATTATTATTATTATTTATATAGTTTTTTACTACAGTTACAGATTCGGCAACTGCATCTTCATATTTTAGACCTTTTAAACTTTTAAGACCTTATGTATTATTTTATTTTATCGTAGTGGTAGAGCACAGGTTAAATATATTTTCAGTCACTGAACTTCGCTCTATTGTTAATGAAATCTAATTAATTATATTTATATTTGTACATATTTATAAATATTACCAATAAAAGAAATTATTATTATTATAAATTAAAAAAAAACTTTGTATTAGAAAAGTTATGCAACTTTATATTGAGTTTGCATAAAAAACATAACTTGTTGACAAAATGTAATTATCAAATCTTCAGATGTTTTTCAAACATTAATTTTTTTACCAGTTTTTCCAACATAAAACAATTACACTAAAACAGAAGTTTATGTAAACGGTAAATTTGTGTATTAATAAAATTTAAAAATTCTGATTCATTGTTTACAAAGCAAAATTGTTTTCTAACATGGACTTTACTAAAAACAGTTAGTATTATAAAAAACACAATAATTTGTAAATATTTTACTTTATTATGAATTAATAAAACGCTACAGACAATTCTGTATTGTTCCACTGCATAAACGCTTACTTTAAATTATTAAATAAAATAGTTTATTGTACAAGTAATTTTAGAACTGATACATTAATGTTTATGTACGTCATAAACTTATTGTTTAACGTCATACACAACAGCAAAGTTTATAATAAATATTTATGTGTGATGATTGGCATCCACTGTTGATTTTCCACAAAATGAACAGTTTCTCAATAGAATGTCATAGAAATACGATGGACAGGCAGAGCGAAAGCGGTGATCTAGAAAATATTCTGAAATACCAGCAACATATTTTTTATTGATTTTTATCTCTTTAGACATTTTAACAAAAAAGAAGTGTTAATAGTTGACGTCGCAAAATAATTAAAGTTTCTAACATTTTAACGCTCCCTTGTTACGTAAATTACTTTGGTATTCGCAAAGATAAGGGCAGCGCAATGCACGCAAGCTTCAGGGTGGAATAGTAACGCTATTGGGGTTAGTTTCGCAAAATATTGTTGGCGTTATAACGCTCAGATCACGGTTGCTGGACGTCCAAATACGACGCGTTTACTAACAGAGTGCAACGACGCGATTACGTGTGAAAACTACGAAACTTTCTCATTAATATTAAAAGGATAATAAAATTGTTTTAGTGTATGAACTTAAAGTGCTCGGTTTTACAAACTTTGTTATTTATTTACGTTACAATTAAAAATGTCTAGTGTTAATAAATTAATTTTGCGCTATTTGTTGTCGGTCGCAATTTATTTGTGCGGTCACGGTAAGTAAACATTTAAATTTTAACAACAATAATAATAATTCTTGGGTTAAATAAATTACGCATTAATTATCTATGTTTTTATATATAATAAATATTTGCCCACCTTGACCAACGCGCTGAAATATAAATAAACAAGTTAACGCTGTTTGCCTAAAGTAAACATTTGGGTAATTATAATTTTAACACGTCATTAACTCAAAACTTAATACGCCTACCTGTCTTGTAAGTTAATTTACGCTTTTAAAATAAAGACGCTTTCAAGGGACGTTAATGACATTGAAATCGTTAGAAACATTAACTGATTACTGTCTAGGAATTCCGTTTCTATGTGAATCAGTTTGAATGCCGGAATTTCCATTACTAATTTTTCTAGACTGTCTAGTCGAAAAAGTCTAGCGTCGTTCAGCTTCCAGTATCACTTTTCAGATGAGTCGCAACTAAAATAATATTGATGTTATTGAGCTTTTTATTTAGATTCAAGGTTCTAAAGCTTTTAGGGCAACAGGTGTAACTACTTTAGAAATTTATATGTAACTAGTATAATATCGATTGGTTTTAGATTGTGCGATAACATTTGATTACACATTAAAGCTTATTTTTGGTATAATGTAACTGTCAGTAAAACAATATGCTTTTATATAAATGTAATCAATTAGAAATAGATAAACGATAAATTTGTTCGAATATCAATCTGATTGAAGTTTAACGTACTATATAAAAAAAACTTAATCTAATTAAAAGCACATAGCGGTCGCTAACACAAATTTCTACCAATGCAATTTAATTTAAATAATACAAGTTTTAAACATGTAATTGCACATGCAAAATGCATGCAAATTTAAATTGAATGTAATTTAAAGTACATGATTAAAATATTTTAACTTTTAATACAAAATGTCTGAATTTTCAAATTTGTTTAAACTGCAATTATTTGTAATAAATAATACAATAATAGCCTTAGTTTAAATATTTTTAAACTTAACTAGTTTGTTTATTGTTAATTATTTTATTTTGCATTAGCATAAGACGTTGCTTAAAAAGTGTATTTTTAGATATTGATTACATTCATGTTTAAATATAAGGATATAATTGTATATATTCTTAAGTTACCAGTTTTATTGCGTATTTTTCTTATGCGAATTAAAGCTTTATGTTTTTATACTGTAATAAGGTTTTTTTAATTACCCAAAAATCGAATTCGTTAACGTCATTTTTTAAATCTATTTAAATTACTGGTCATTTATAATTCGTATACAACACATAAATTACTATAAAACCAATTATTATTTTCTCTTCTTAGAGCCTTCAATATTAGGTGTGGTTTTTATTTTAAATTAAACAACCGTAGTTGTCGTAATTACGGCGACGTTTTGTGGTATTGAAGTGACTACTTCATCAGACCAAATCTTGTACATTTAAAATTACAAAACAAATTTATTAAATTATCCAAACAAAATTACAACACGGACATTAACACGGATAAGTGTATACATAATTTAAGTAACATAAATATCCCTAAACAAGTTAAACAATTTTTGTCACTTTCTCTGAAATTTGTTTTTAAGTACGAACATAACAATTTACCGATTACAATTTTAATGAAAGATTGTGAAACAATTTTAACATATCATTCAATAGAACATAAAAATTTCCTGAGAAATAATTTAGATAATATTATAACAAACCTTCATAAACAACAAAACAAAAGCTTTAATAATCATGACGACCATTTTATTAACAAATTATACATATCCACTAAACAATTTTTATTTAAAAACAAAAACATTTATCTGTAATTAGCTATAAACGACGCTAAACACGTTGAATTAGTTTAACACCCGCGAAATTCAAAATCTGCTTTGAATAATTCGTCGGGATAAAACCACAACGTAAAAGGACATTGGGGGTAAGTAATGTCAATGCAATTGTGCATACGCCATCAGAGTGAACTACTAGACGGCCGTTTCGCTCTTTTAGAGCTCATCAGCAGTAGGAGATACAATCTAATGTAGTTCCCACAATTGCATTGACGCTCCTTATAGCTTATATTTAAGTTTGACGAAGTTACAATTCAAAAGTGTTTGATGGCAGAGCCATCTAATAATATAATTTTACTATGTGTCTAAAGTTAATTGTAAATAGCTATAAACGACGGTAAACACGTTGAATTAGTTTAACACCCGCGAAATTCAAAATCTGCTTTGAATAATTCCTCGGGATAAAACCACAACGTAAAAGGACATTGGGGGTAAGCAATGTCAATGCAATTGTGCAAACGCCACCAGAGTGAACTACAATTGTGGGAACTACGTTAGAGTGTATCTCCTACTGCTGATGAGCTCCAAAAAAGCGAAACGGCCGTCCAGTAGTTCACTCTGGTGGCGTTTGCACAATTGCATTGACATTGCTTACCGCCAATGTCCTTTTACGTTGTGGTTTTATCCCGACGAATTATTCAAAGCAGATTTTGAATTTCGCGGGTGTTAAACTAATTCAACGTGTTTACCGTCGTTTATAGCTATTTACAGTTAACTTTAGACACATTGTAAATTTATAGTATGAGATGGCTCTGCCATCAAACACTTTTGAAAAACATTTATGTTACAATATCAGATAAAAGTAATACTACTGTTTTGATCAACCAAATAGATTATTATACTAAAATACAAAGTTTATTAAATGATGACAACATATATGAAAAAATCAATTATGATCCTATCAACATAATACAACGAAAAAATAACAACATTGTGAAAACCTTATTTGAAAAAAGACACATTGAGTTAACTAAATTAAAAAAACTTACAACATATACAGGTACAAGCTCAAAATTATACGGCTTAATTAAAACGCACAAAAGTTATTATTCTATAAGACCAATTATATCGTGCATAGGCAACTTAACATACGAACTTTACAATTTTGTAAGTAATATCATTAACAATATTTCTGATATTTTTCAATACAATGTAAAAAAATCATTACAACTAATTCACAACCTTCAAGATACAACGGTACCTCAAGATTACGTAATAATTTCATTGGACGTTAAGTCCTTATTTACTAACATTTCCAAAGAATTAACATTAAACGTAATCCAAAAATACTGGACGGTTATTTCAGATTATACTATACTTAATGTGAATGAAATAATACATATTATTGAATTTTTATTCAACAATAGTTTTTTCAAATATAATAATGATCATTACAAACAAAAATTTGGAACTGCCATGGGACAGCCATTGTTACCGATTTTTTCTATTGAAAATCAATATTTTTTTCCTTCTGTATTTTCGGTCCTTTTTACCTGTTTGCTACGCTGATAGGAGGCGCAATTAATTCATTTTTTTTTAAAGTACTGGTTGCTAAGAAATATAAAAACTAATTAAGCGTTTGTTGTTGCTTGTACGAATATGATGTAGTGTCTTGTAAATAAATTCTATAAAAATTCAACAATTCTTCATTACAAACGAACTGCATGCAAGAATTGCACAGTGCAAAGAAAATACCGAAGCAGCGCCATCGAAGGCAATTTCTATTTGCAAAACTATATTGGTCCTTTGAGCAAGATTATCGCCATTCCATCAACATCAACTTCGCTACAACCTTCATTCAAATTCTGCAGAGACAACGCCATCATTACCGCAAGACGCACAAGTGCACGCGTGGCACAGGTTAGCCACTTCTTTTATTTCATTTCATTATCTTAATAGTCGTATTCTATTTTGAATTACGTATTACTTACATACATTATTGCATAGAATTAATCATAAAATTGGTACCTACGCCACAATCTCAATTACCCAACATAAATTACATTAGGTTTCTTATAGTTATAACAAAGCTTAAAACTCAGGCTTTCAAGGTTACAGAACGTTAAAAATTTCATTATTATTTGCTTAGTTTTCGCGAGTAATCTTACATTTACAAAACGCGTTTCTTTGTTTCGAGCACAATACCTAAGATACAATGGTAAACCAAAAAGAAAGTAAGCTTTTATTAGCCACCGGGCAATCGTTTATTAACAAATTAAATATTTTTGAGCAATTTTTAAATTCTCTATCAGAGTCAAACCTCGATGAAGCTACATCGACTAAGCTTAAATTACATGCAGATTACACCCAAAATTTGCCTGAAAAGTATGAAGACGTATTCATACAACTTCAAGTTGCATCGATTGAAAGCAACGAACTAATTGGTTCCGATGAATTCTACAGCAGGTACATAGACCTCACTTCTCGTGCTACAATTCTGTTGAACAATAATATCAGTTGGAGCGAAAGCCAATCCAGCACCCGCATTGCATCTCAATCTAGCGGTTCTAACGCAAAGTTGCCGCAAATTTCTCTTCCTACCTTTGATGGTAATTTAACAGAGTTTCAATCATATTACGAATCATTTCTATCTTTGATACACCACAATCAAAATTTAACGGATGTAGAAAGGTTCATATACCTAAAAGGTAGCTTAAAAGGTGCCGCCGCGCAAACCATTTCTAACATACAGCCATCGGCAGAAAACTACAAAATTGCATTCGACTTAATATATGAGCGCTATAATAATCCAAAATTAATCATACTGAACCACATTAATGGTATATTTGACTTACGGCCTATAAACAAGCTCAACTCGATGGATCTCAGAAAGCTGTTTGATGAATTATCCAAACATATTCGGGCATTACAAAATTTATCAGTTTCTATTGAACACTGTTCTCCTTTTATACATCACATCATCATGTCGAAACTCGACAATCAAACAAAAATAAAATTTACGGAGTTTTCTCCTTGGAGTATACCTACATTGCGTGAGATTGTCGATTTTCTGAAACAACATTGCCAAACGTTAGAAGAAATCGATTCGAGCCATAAAGCCTCTAATAATGCTAATAACTACAACTCATTTAACCCTATGCATAAGAGCAATTTTAAATTACAACGAACGTTTTTAACTACGTCCAGCAGAATTTCCTGTCCAATTTGCAAGGCTGAGCATTATGTAATTGAATGTCCTAAATTTTTATCTCTTTCTACCAAACAAAAATCAGACAAGGTGTATGAATTAAAGGTTTGCAAAAATTGTTTAAGGCATTCAAATCAAAATCAATGCATGTCCAAGTATACTTGTCGTATCTGTAAAAAACGTCATCATACACAACTCCACATAGAAGGTACGAATGCTCCAAATAACCAACCGGCTCCTGTTTCATCTATTCCGCAGGATAATATACCTTTGGCTTCAGAATCACATACAAGACCTTTAACTTCTTTGTCGTGTACTAGTACTGCACAAGTTCTGCTTTCAACTGCCTTGGTTAAGGTAAAAGGCAATTGTAATACTTGGCACGACGTCAGGGTGCTGCTGGATAGTGGCAGTCATTGCAACTTAATCACAGATACGTTGGCAAACAAATTGAAATTAACTAAGTATAAAATCAATACAAAAGTTTCTGGTATTAATTCCTCAGCAGTAATTTCAAATTCGATGGTTAACATTCAATTAGCATCTATGCAAACGAGTTTCGAAACGAAATTGCAATGCCTTACAATAGAAAAAATGACCGAGAACTTACCGCTGTATACTTTTGATAAAGCAAGTTTGAATATCCCGGAAAATTTGCGGTTAGCAGACGATAACTTCAACAAGTCATTGCCTATTGATTTACTAATAGGAGCGGGCAATTTCTATAATCTTATGTGCATTGGTCAAATATCTTTAGGAAAATTTAAGCCCACATTGCAAAAGACTTTACTAGGTTGGGTAGTATCTGGCACGTACTGTAGCAGCATTAATCCTTCTGTAGTAGTCTACTCTCACTTGGTTACACGAGAACCTTTTATCTCAAATGACAGCTTGGAAAATTGCGTGCAGCAACTTTGGAAGTTCGATCAAGTCGTTCCGCAAAATCTATTATCAAAGCTCTCGCGACAGGAGCAATACTGCGAGAATCATTTTACACGAACAATCGCTCGGACCGCGTCAGGTCGGTTTTTAGTTTCCATTTCTTTTAATGCTAAACTCGCCTTATTAGGATATTCCAAAGAACAGGCTTCCAAAAAATTTCTGCAACTTGAAAATAAATTACTAAAAACACCAGAATTACACAAAGATTACTCGCAATTTATCCAAGAATACGTTTCACTAGGGCACATGGTTCAAATAAATAACTGCGACGAAGTTTCTTCTGAAGATCACGTAACTGAAGTTTTGGATGGCTCAATCGCGTTATCTAAGGTTCCACCATTTTACCTTCCACATCACGGTGTCGTAAAAAATAGTTCCTTAACAACAAAGTTACGAGTTGTATTTGATGGTAGCTTTAAATCATCGTCGAACGTTTCAATAAATGATACACAGCTGGTTGGTCCGGTTCTTCAAGATGATCTTTTCTCGATTCTTTTACGCTTTCGACAATACCGCTTTGTTCTTACGGGTGACATAGAGAAAATGTATCGTCAGATTCTTATACACCCTTCGCAAAGAAAATTCCAAAGGATTTTGTGGCGAGATAACCCTAAACTTCCAATTTCCACGTATGAGTTACAAACGATAACGTACGGCACAGCAAGCGCCAGCTATTTAGCAACAAAGTGTTTATCACATTTATCGCAATTAAATTTTCAACAATTTCCTAAAGGTTCTATTGCGCTTAGATCGGACTTCTACGTAGACGATCTGCTTACAGGAGCTGACTCCGTAAACGAGGTGTTAGATATCAAGAGAGAATTGATGACAATTCTGTCTAGCGCAGGATTTTCTATTAGAAAATTTTTGTCAAATAGTAAAAAGGTTCTAAACGACGATGTCGTTTCTGATCCTTTTTATACAATACCAATCGGCGAGCGAGAAGATGCCAAAACATTAGGCCTATCATGGAACTCTCTTAATGACACAATACAATATAAAGTTTCAATGCCTTACGCAATTATTGCAAATTCCAAGCGTACTATACTTTCAACAGCATCCCAATTGTTTGACCCGTTAGGTCTTCTCTCACCTATCACAATTATTGGCAAACTAATGATTCAACAACTGTGGCAATTGAAGTTATCATGGGACGAGTGTATTCCTCAAACCTTAAACTCCGAATGGAATACCTTAAAGACTGAGTTACCTATCTTAAACACTTTAAAGATTCCTAGATGCACAGTTCCTTACAATATGTCTATTGAATTGCACGGATTTAGTGATAGTAGTTCTAAGGCTTACGGATCTTGCATATATGTTAGGTGTCTCGATTCTTACAATAATGTTTCTTGTCAATTACTGTGCTCTAAGTCTCGTGTTGCACCACTGCACACAACAACAATTCCCCGTCTTGAATTATGTGCGGCGTTGTTGCTAGCGCAATTGATGGAGAAAGTAACGCAATCTTCTAAAATAAATTTCTCTCAGTCGTTTTTTTGGACAGATTCTACTATCACTTTAAACTGGATTAACTCAACTCCTAATAAATATAAGGTATTTGTAGCCAATAGAATAGCTAGCATTTTAGAAATTTCTAATCCTAAGAATTGGTACTACATCCCTTCAAAAATGAATCCTGCCGATTTAATTTCGCGCGGTTCATCAGCTGTTGACTTAATTAATAATTGCCTGTGATGGCATGGCCCATCGTTTCTATCGACAATCTCTGATACCTGGCCTACCTTGCCCAATTCAGTCTTAAATCATAACGACAGGGAAATGAGGAACGTTAAGCTATCTGTTTTCATCACGACCCTGGACACGTCCATATTTAGCCGATTTTCAAAATTAATTAAATTAAAACGCGTTACTGCCTGGATGCTTAGATTTGTGAAAAATTCTAAAGCAGCGAAAACTGAACGGGCATCCGGAAATTTGCAACCAATGGAGTTGGTAGAGGCCACTCGCGTTCTTATTAAATTATGCCAAAGCCATGCTTTTCAATTAGAAATCAAGGCTCTGAAATTAAAAAAGAAACTGAAAACGTCTTCAACAATACTTGCTTTAAATCCGTTTTTGGATGAATACGGGATATTAAGAGTAGGGGGAAGAATTGAACAATCATGCTATGACTTTAACAAAAAACATCCGGTTTTACTTCCAAAAGGTCATATTTTTACTAAATTGATACTTCGTAACATTCACGAAAATCTCCTGCACTGTGGGTAGAACATTTATTAGCAGTTGTTCGTGAATCCTATTGGCCTATATCTGGTTGAAATACGGCTAAACAAATCGTGCGTAATTGCATAAGGTGTTTCAAAGTAAATCCTAAATCATACGACCCTTTAATGGGCAACCTACCAAGTGCACGATTAGAGGCAAACACTCCGGCAATTACTCACGTAGGCGTGGACTACGCAGGACCGATCTTCATTAAAGATCGAAAACTACGCGGCTCCAAGCTAATAAAAGCTTATATTTGCTTATTTGTATGTTTGGTCACTAAGGCAATTCATTTAGAATTGATAACATCTTTAACAACGGAAGCATTTATTTCTGTTTTAAAGCGTTTTATTGGTCAAAGGGGCAAGCCAGTCTCTATAATGTCCGACAATGCCACTTATTTCGTAAGGGCAGCCAACGATATAAAAGCTGTTTATGAAATGTTACATGATAATAACGATGAAATTTCTAACTTTCTTGTGAACGAACAAATAAAATGGAGCTTTATTATTCCTAAGACACCTCATCAAGGGGGCATTTAGGAAAGTGGTGTTAAGGCAGTAAAGGTACATTTGAAAAGAGTTCTACAAAATACTTCTCTCAATTACGAAGACTTTAACACAATACTCATTCAGATAGAAGCGACATTAAACTCCCGTCCCTTATCTCCTTTATCTTCCGATCTTTCCGATATCAATCCTCTCACTCCTGGGCACTTTCTTATTGGAAGACCGCTACACGCTTTAGCCACATCAAATTTAGACAACATCAAAGAAAATCGGCTGTCCCTTTATCAAAAGATGCAGCGCATAGTTCAGTGTTTCTGGCGCCAATGGAGTCTACAGGTAGTGCCTGAGCTTCAACGCCGTACGAAGTGGTACCGGCATTTACCAAATCTTGTGCAACAAAATTCTTTAGTGCTACTTAAAGAGAACAATCTTCCACCGCTACAGTGGTTGCTAGGTCGCGTAACTGAAATACACAGAACAACGGACAACATTGTTCGCTCAGTAACAGTGCGACTTGCAAACGGTAATTACCTTAAAAGGTCAGTAAATAAGCTGTGCGTGCTACCCACAAACATGGAGTGAATTATTAATTTAGCTAATGTTTAAGGTTTTTGTTACCATATATCTAGGATATTAGCATTGTATCGGTTTAGCTAAATAATTACAATTAATTTAGAATTTGTTTTTAAAATTAAGTATAAATTGAAATTATAAGATTTTCAAGGCGGCCGGCATGTTACCGATTTTTTCTATTGAAAATCAATATTTTTTTCCTTCTGTATTTTCGGTCCTTTTTACCTGTTTGCTACGCTGATAGGAGGCGCAATTAATTCATTTTTTTTTAAGTACTAGTTGCTAAGAAATATAAAAACTAATTAAGCGTTTGTTGTTGCTTGTACCAATATGATGTAGTGTCTTGTAAATAAATTCTATAAAAATTC
Organism: Aquatica leii; assembly: GCA_035610365.1. NCBI lineage: Eukaryota > Metazoa > Arthropoda > Insecta > Coleoptera > Lampyridae > Aquatica > Aquatica leii. Next base: position 102,652,708 of record CM069436.1, on the reverse strand, counting down.
AACAATTCTTCATTACAAACGAAGTGCATGCAAGAATTGCACAGTGCAAAGAAAATACCGAAGCAGCGCCATCGAAGGCAATTTCTATTTGCAAAACTAGCCATCTTCTCCAGTATTTGCTAATTTAGTCATTCATGATTTATTATCATATATAATAAAAAACTTAAGAGTAACACCTTCCTTTTTATATTCGTATGTAGATGGCATCATAACTTGCATACCTAAATCTTTAGTCTATCATACTTTAAGTATTTTTAAAAGCAATACACAGTTACAATTTACATATGAATTAAAAACTAACAATGAAATTCCATTTTTAGAGGTTTTACTAATACATGATAAAAAAACATTAATATACAATTACTACAGATTGGTACAAAAAAACTACAGCGTCCAACAGGATTACAAATTATTTATCAAAACATCCTTATAGTCAAAAGAGAAATATAATAAAATCAATAAAAGAGAAAATTATAAAACTAAGTAATCCTGAATATCATAATAAAAATCTAGAAATGTTCCGGACCATATTGATGAATAACAATTATCCAAAATACATTATAAAATAGATATTGCAAAACAATATTGATCAAAAAAACACAACACTAATACACACTATACATAATAATAATACTATTGACACACGTTATACAAAACTAATAAACGTTCCTGGATTAAGCCACAAAATTATAAATATCCTAAAACACGATCAAATAAAAATAGCACAACAAAAACACTATTTACAACAGTTTTTACACGCGACTAAAAGACAAGACTTCAACACTAGAAAAATCGAATCTAATATATAATATAAGCTGTATTAGGTGCGACAAATATTACATAAGTCAAACTAAACAAAAATTAAAAAATAGAATAAAAAATCACAAATATGATTGTTAGAAAAACATGGATAATACAGGCCTGTCAACTGATCATAAATTAAATTCACATAACTTCGATTAAAATAATTCATTGAAAGATTCATTTCAGAAATGATATGGATTAATAGACTCAACAACAATGTAAATTTTAACACAGATTTGCAAAATCCGAACATTATATATAAATATCTTATAAGTAAAATAAAATACAAACAAGGTTCTATTTAAATCCATAATTAAATTATAATTTACGATGTCAGTAATTTTAAGTCAATGTTAATACCTATTATTAATTGCAACTATTTATTTATTAAAAACATATTTACTATCACACACGTATTATCATATGGTTATACATTTGTAGACACATTTATATATTCCGTTGATACACCATAAAAATTGTAAATTTAAACATCAATTATTGACAAATTCATTTAGCATAATTGCATATAACGTATTTAAGTATTTTAATTGTAACTGTAAATGTTAAGAAAACACAACCTAAAATTTAGTGGTAAGTTATACATTATATATTTTAAGTTTTATGTATGTAAATGTACAAGTATGAAATACTAATTTGACTATTTTAATAAAGATTTGGCCTGATGAAGTGGTCACTTCAAGACCACGAAACGTCGCCGTAATTACAACAACTACGGTTGTTTAATTTAAAATAAAAAACCACACCATGCTTTTGAGAAACAAAAATTAGTATTGGAATAATATTTTGATAAGAGGTTCAACACTATTTGAGATATTAAACACGTATTTGTATAATACAAGGTGTTTTGTATTAATGGTCAAAAATGCAAAATATCTTATTTTATTGACAAAACTACACGGCTATTAATATTAGATTATTTATTGGTAATCTAGCATGCCATAAAAACATTAAGTATTGTTCTAAAAATAAATAAATGCACGTTTAGTACAACAATCAACCGGATAGTTATCACTGAAAGTGCTATCTTGCGAGTTTGAGCGTATTTGGTTTCTAAGGTGAAGCCAAGGCTCACAAAATGCAAAACAATGTAGTTATTTATATTAAAAGTCGTTTTTTGCACTATTTATTTAAAAACGATTTTAAACCTGTTTTACGTCTATTTATTTGTATTCAATAATTTTATAACGATTTTACGAATACTATCCAAAAAAAATTTGCAAAATATTTATTACTTTTTTTTTAAATTTGCTTTGTTATTGTATAATGCAAACATTGCAATGTAAAATTGAAATTAAAAAAAATAAATAAATAAAAATGTCAAAAACTTTTTTTTCAATTCATAATATAGCAAAATTATTGTGAGATGTTTTATGTCTGCACTATTTATTTGTTTGCTGAGTAGTGAGACACACATATTATAATTTTATGCAAGTTAGAAAAGAAAATAAGCAAACGCTTAAATGCTTGCTTGCGGTCTTGAGCCCGGAGGTCATTCCGCCTACTCAGTGGCAGTGCAATGCTTACGTGACTTACATCATCTTCGCAGCACGTGTGTATAAAACACAGATGCTAGCATGCACATTTCTTATCACATATGACAAACTTGATCTATAACATTCATTTGTAATAGATGACTTATCGTTTTTGTTTTATAATGACGATGGTAGATACAAGACATTAAAAAATTAATAGCTAATATTAGTTTGGACGTTTAGAATTTAAATTTAATGCTCGTCCTTAGCCTTTACTTTCATAGTAATTTTAAAGAATCTATGTATGATTTATCAGATTGGATTTGTGAATTTGAAGTAAATAACAGATTTTACTGCTTTGTAGGTTTACGGTTTTTACATGATTCATTATGGTGTAAAAATAATGTTACTGATTTACAGTATTTAAAAGAAAAAGTAAAAAAGCACTCGTTATCGGCAAATCACATGAAAAGTTGTATAAATTATGCTACTCTTGGTGGCGTTAATATTTGCTTACAAATGCAATTGGACAGCGCTTGCAGAAAGTCAATTAAAGACCACAATAAAAATGTTTGTAAAAATAGATACATATATTAAATAAAATAACTGACTGACTTTACCTGCGGCTACCGTGGAAAGTGAGCGATGTTCCCATACGTAAAAAAAATTAAATCATTTCTATGCAATCGGCAATATAGATAAGAAAATCGTGCGTATTTCTATGGTAAAAACTGAAAAATCTTCCATTTTTTTAAACATCAACAAAACGAGTTAGATTTTTATAATAAAAGAAAATGATCAAATAAGAGCAATAATTTTTATAATCATATTGTCAGCGGCAGAAATTACAACGTTAAAATATTAAATAATACAAAACATTGAGTAATATTTCATTTAATTTAAAACGTTAGAAATTTTGCTGTGTACTATGTTTAAAAAAAAACATTGATTTGTTTTTGACATTATGTAACTTGCTGTAACTTTGTTTGATTTTCGTACGTTTATTTTCAATTTTGATTTGTTTCATTTATTGACAATTTTAACACAGTTTTAAATTGTAACTTCAAAGTTATTTAATTTAAATTCGTCTTAATTTCAATTTGTTAAGTACAGAAGTTTATTTAGGTCTATTATTGTTGTCATAAACTAAAATTGCATTATAATTTATTGGTTCTGTTGGTCATAAATACTTTCTTTTATTCGTAATGTAAATTATAATTCAATATTGTTTTAATACCAAGTAAACTTTGTTAATTTTAGAATCATCTAGATCTAGATTGTCAAATTTTTGCTGACCCGTTGAGAACGTTCTTTTCCGTAAGACACATATTGTATCATATTTTCTAATTGCATCTTTGTTCAGTTAATTTGTTTTGTGGGTATCATTCTTGGAAAATTTTACTTCATAACTTTGAGTATTTAGTAGAGAAATACAGGTATTATATAACAAAAAAATCGTTTGGGAACAGGACTTCTAAATCATGCATGCCAATAAGATGTGGTATTACCGCTAGTCTTTTTTAGAGCTAAGTAAAGTAGTGTTTAGTGTACAATTAATTTGTAAAACTTTACGTCAAGAAGTTATAAGTTGTGTTTTGTTGTACATGACGGTTTTGCTTGTTCTTCAAGTTCAAGTCAAATGTTTCCGTGTTATTATGTTGTGAAAATTTGGTTTTTTGAATATGTAATTTAACATAGCTACCGAAGCAGATTTTTCAGTTGTCGCACCAGCATTATAAACCAATTTGACTTGTTTCTATTAAATTATTTTTATTAACTAATCTTATGCACTAATAAATAAAAACAAATTTAATTGCAATTTTCATTAAATTTTTAATAAAAATCTATAATTTAAAACAAATAAATAGAACTAAAAAACAATATTAGTTTTTATTTTAACAAAACTAACAATATAAAATAAAACAATATTAAACCTTCTTTATCTTTAAATGATGTGAGTGCAACAAGAGATTAGTGAATCGTTCGAGTCTTGTTGTTAAACGTTACTTATTTTCTCTAAATTCACATTAGTTATTTATATCCAATTTTAACACGATACAATGAAACTACCGTTATTATTAAATAGGTTTTTATTATTGTATTATTAACTTTACGAAAAATTTAATTTTTATTTTATTTTGCCGTCAAAGGCTTTGCAATTTAATTGTATCCATAATTATTTGTGCATTATTTTTGTAGGTCTTATTATATTTTGCAATTTGTATTTGGCCACGAACTTGCCAAGGTTTTATTTTGATTTTATTAATTTTGTCATTGCGCTAATTTAATTAATTTAGATTTTTTATTAAATTGTGTTATATATTTTTGATATTTAGTAATTTTTATTTACTGTTAAATTTTAAGAATCGGTTTTGTTAAGTTTTTAGGAATTAGCGACTACACACTGAAATGTACATTTTAATAGTGTGTTTAGTTGACATTATGTTTCTTTGGTTAACAAGGCTTATTTTAAACTATTTCTTCATTTGTTTGGCGCCCATAATTACTTCTATGTTAGGTTTTTAAACATTTACAATATTGTTTTTTTTTTATAACCTCGTTTACGTTACAGTTTAACTAAGTTATCCTTTTAAAATATCTTTTGCACGTAATACAAAGTTGAAAAGTCAGTAAACCTATGCACTTATTTTTTATAGATTAACTAGCAAAAAATAAATTCAATTAAGTAGCATATGAAATGAAGAAAACAAATTAACATAAAATGTATAAATTATAAACAAAAACAAAACGACAAACATTGACTGGCTTAAATCGTAAAAAAAACGTTTTTTGATGGTAGTGTGTAAATTTGTCATTTGTTGAAACTTTTACTACCACAATTTGAATGCAAAATTTAAGCAAAGTAACAAGTAAAAAAAATCATTTGTCACATGAAACATGAATTTTGTTAATCGTTAGAAAGATTAAAATTCATATTGAATTCATTCATCTACATATGTTTATTAAACTACAATGTCCGATACATTGTAGACCTCCTAAGATCCACACAGACAGGATTTAAGCTTAAATAAATATGACAAATTTTAATCGAGTTTTGTTGAACTAAAGTTTAAACCCTAATTGTACAAATGGTTCCAATAGTTATTACTATATATTATATTTATGGATACTTAAACCTTCGTGCGTCGTTTGATCTATTTTTAATTCTAGATATATGAGGTCTTAGGACTTTAGTTATAATTAATAAAGCTTAAAGGTTATGTATTTCAGAAAATATTTGCTATAGTTTTTTAGTAGTTTAATTTTGTACACATAAGTTTTTTGGGTCGCTTTTGTCCTTTACTGTTTACAAGCTAAAACTCGCATAATCCCTTACAGCGCGGTGTGAGTAACAGCAACAATTTTAGACCTGCGTGTTAAATCTCCAGTATTTTATATTTTACAGCGCCTACATATTGTTCAGTTAGTGTTCAGTCTTAGATCCGCGCCAGCTTCCGCCTTGTACGCTGCAAAAACAGTACAATATAGATGAAAATTGCTCATAAACAATTTATTGAGCACAAAATTTGCTACAAAAAAGTCTGCGAGAGTGTATAATTATATCCAATAGTTTAAAAATCACAGAATTTTAATGTAATGTAAGACATTTTCGTGCAACTTTGCACACTTGTATCTTCTAAACTATTAAAGATAATAGTACCCTTCCGCCGACATTTTTATAGTAAATTTTGAGTTCTATGAAAAGGTTTATGTGCAATTTTTCTTTATCTTGCACTATTTTAAGGTAATCGTTTATTGGTTATTAAGCAAATCATTTAAATACAAAAATTATGGCGTGTGTAATATTACGACACCGACAAAGTTACCTTTAACCGCAAAAAAAGCCGCGGTGGTGGTGGTCACTAAAAGCAACTCGACCTGAAACACACAGGTTCTACTAAACTGATGATTTATGTTCAAATTTTAAAATCCGTAAACAAAATAATTTGATAAACCTGATTTATAAAGTTTTACAATAAAAATTATTATAATTATTACTATTATATTTCTTTGAGTGTACGTTTTGTATAAATTTATTAGTTAGTGACAAATTGTTAAGTGGTTGCCAACCTGCGCCTAGTCAAGACCCAACAAATCGCAATAGGTGAACTTCAATTTGAAGATTAGGCGCTATATAAAAAAATCACAGATTAGTTAAATTTATTTGGATATGCGTTTGTAAGTTTTTTATTTGATTATTGTACGAGAGATGCGATGAACTGTGATACTGTCTAACGCGAAAAAATTGAGAATGATTATTTAAATTTAATTCTATTGCTTAAACGTGGTTTTTTTTTGTGGTAAACGGAGAGAGCAAATTTAATATTTCTTTTCTTTGTCTTTGACAATTCACAAGTCGCTTATAAAATTAGTTTTACTAGATCACGCTAAGAACACGTAGAAAATTTAATAAAAAAGCATGTCGATTATTTCGCGTTGCTGTAAATCTTCTTTAGATATGACAAGGAATCGCAAACGCGACAAACTGTAGAAAAAATCCAATTTATAAAGTGTGGATGCACATTTCCAAAGGTTAAATCTCCACTTTGCAATTTTTACATCTGACAGAATGTGGCAACGTAGCTCAAACGGTGTCATTATCTTAGAATCTGTTGAACTGCAAACCGCTATAAAACTCGGGTAAAATCCAGTAATCATTTACTTTCGTTGTTTTTTTAAAAATGCGCGTCAACTAATTAGAGTGCGGTGAAACAATTGTCAAAAATCACGTGATATAAATTGTGTATTTAATCGGTGAATGATTTATTTAATCCAAGCGTATTCAATCAAAATCTGGCTAAACTTCTGAAAGTTCCACTTTGGCTCTAAAATTGATTGTGTCTAGAGAAAATTTTATATTTATCCGAATGCTTTCTACCATATCTAAGCCAGGAGAAAATGACACTAGCATAACACCGTTTATGTTACTTTATTTCAGCCAAGTGTCTTTGTTTCAACTTTGGCATGTAACAATTAAACATCGAAAATTTTCCACTACTTGGAAAGCTCAAAATGCAAGATCAAAAGTGTGCCAGGAAAGTTAATAGTTTAAATAGGCTTCTGGATTTTGTTAACCAAAATCCCGCTGTCACTGTAAACACACTCCAAATGGAGCTTTATAGTGTATTAACATAAAAACTGAAATTTTTAAATTGCATTAATCGCCATAAGCCGATGGAATAAAACTTTTGTAACAATTTAACATTTATTAAAATGGAATAAAACAAACAAAAATAAAAACAAAAACCAGGGCCAGGGTGATGTTTAAAGCTCCTGATGCTGCGTGGGGTGAATGTTCACCACAACTTTATTCTTAATTTTCAGACACTTAATTTTAGTAGGAAAGAAACTATGAACGAATTATTATTTGTTTGTTATATTTTGGTACAGTGTGGGTTATTTGAATTTTAATGTCCTTTGACCTACAACACACATGACTGTAATATATTGTTTATGTCGTAAACTGTCTTTTTATTTAGCCTAAAGCGTAGGACAGGGTTATGAATCCTCTTTCTCATATGGGGTTCTACTAGTTCTTTCCCCAGTTCTAAAAGATACAATCGTCTTTTGAGGCGGCACCTTGATTTCCAATCTGGGTGCAGATATCTCCATAAAACAAAAGCGTTCACTGCAGCAACGTCGATAAAATTCACAAAGAGGATGGTTGGCCATCTTCTTGATTGTCTATTGCAACTATATTCTGCCACCATCTTATCCAGTGTATCAAGCGCACCCTTAGTATTATTATAGTGATATATGAGTTCCGGTCTTTTGTGCTCTTCTTTCAAAACAGTACCATCGCAATGTTCAAATGATAGCAAAAGAACGCTTCGTTTTTCTTTGGAACATGCGATACCATATAGTAACATCTGGTTGACGTTGCAGTTGAAGCAAGAAATCTGCAGGTATAAAGGTTTTACTCTTATTTAGTGTTCCACACACTGTAAGTTTGCGGTCTAGTAAATCTTCAGCAAACTCTAAAGAAGTAAAAAAGTTGACTGTCGTGACCACGTATCCAGAACCCAAACACGAAACTAAATCCAGTAATTGGTTTTGTTCTGGTTCATTTCTTTCCATTCTAAAATAGATTTGCTAGTTTTTGCAGTAAGAAGTCTCTGCGTCAGCGAGAATCCAAATTTTTAGACCATACTTGGCAGGCTTACTCATCATGTAGACTCTGAAAGGACATCTACCACGAAACGGCACTTGTTGTTAGTCTCCTGGGTTGTAATACATTTAACAGTTTTCTATGAAGATCTCAGCTACACTTCATATAGATGTTATTTTTTGTTTGTTACTCTTCTCGTTAGCCTTGTGTATTTATCGTCAAATCTCATCTAACTATAAATTTGCAAAAATTTGCCTCGGGGCATTGTTGCCAAAAAAATTGGACGATGGAAACAGGGGTCATCTTGCCACAGCATCCGAATGGGCTCACAATTAGCCTTTAGTGCACCAGCACATACCAACAAACCAATAAAGTCATACATTTTAGTATCGTCGACATCCTTCTAAATCATATCATCTACCCCGTCTTAAGCCCCTCGTTGATTCGGAAGTTTACTATTTCATTCATCATATCAGCAGAAATAAATAACTTGAACACTATTGCCATACTTCTGGACTAGGTACTTGGGGAGCAACACCAGGACAACCGGTAATTATGATTTTTAATTACTGCCGTTTTCGATTGAAAGGATCCTTCAGCCAAATTGTGTCATCTTTAGCAATGAACATATTTTGGATGTCGTTTGGAATTCTCTCGTTTTCATCGTCGGAGTCCACTGCAATCTCGTTATCGTCTTCTAAAATCTTTTTCTGAAGATTCTTCAAGCTCCCTCGAATTCAAATCAGAATCCAAACAGTTCTAGAATTCCTCATCTATAAATAATGACAGATTACATAAAACCTTGAAGAGGTATATTTTGTCACCGGGCCCATAAGAAGTTTGAGTCATTTTAACAATTCTTCGGGTTTGTTTTTACAACACTTACAAGTTTTGCGAAGTAAATTAAATCAAAATTGATTTATACGGTAGTTCATAAGTACGTTAATTTTTGGATTGTTACCTTTTGGTTGAGCATAAATTTCTAAGGTGGTATAGCCAAAATTTGGATAATCGCAGAACTGTATACATACGTCAAAAGAAGAATAAATTGCTTAAAGGCAAAATTAGATTATATCACACACCAACGGAACTTAACAGACAATTTTACAAAAAAAACACGTAAGCTATGTCAAAACTGTAATTTTCTTACAAGACGGGATAACTTTTCAAAACTTAAACTTTACTGAACCTTTCACACTATCTCTACAAGAACTACCATCAAATTTTTAGAGAAAAGTTTTTTGAGTTGTCGTATGTACTAAGGAACTTTTTGTCCAATAGCGAATTTGAAATCTGTATCAAAAAACATACTAGAAAATAAAGGAACTAAAGGATACAAAAGAAACTATGACGTATAAAAAAATGTAATTTTCCCTGACGTCGACAAAAAAATGATAGCACTAATAATTTTATAATAAACAGAACTATTTGAATATCAAAATATCACTAGACTTCTGAAATAATAAATTATAAAATGCATTCAAAACAAACAAAAATAAAATTGACCTAATTGACATTTAAGAACGTAAAATAACTTTGATATTTTAATACAAAACTCAAATGATTTAAAAAAATGAAATAAATAAAACAAATAAAAAATTTTTGCAAAAGAATACGTTCAGAAATTAAACAATTTTCTAAATTCAAATATTAGGGTATTATATATTTAGATGTTGGTGTTACGTAAAATTTCAGTGGGTTATAAATGTATCACAAACATATTCGTGGTGTTTTCAATGTGTTCTAAACTTTCTCAATAATTCAACAAATAACAAGACACAAGAGAATGTATATAACTATCATCAAAAGCATCATAGCAGAACCCACTCTCATTCAAAGCTCAACCCGCGACCTTGAGTCACATTAACTTTTATTATGCTGTGTTTCACTTTCGACACTTGTTACATAATTTGCAAAAATAGTTTTTAATTAACAATAATCGACAAAATGTTATTTTAAAAAATCTAGTGTTAATGTCAAGAACATGATTTATTTATTTCGATTAAGATTTTTACTATTTTTACAAAATAAGCTTAAAAAATGTAAGTAAGTTTTGAAAATATTAAAATAATTTTTTTTAAATAAAAAAAATATAATAGTATTAGAGTCATAACTAAACAAATTTGGATATTATCATACTGGCGTTGAAAGCTTAATCTCTCTGTTTTTGTTGGTAATAAAGACTGTTATATTTTGCTTAAGAATAATATGTAAATGTCACCTTGTTTTAAACATTAATAAAAATAGAATTCGTTTTAATGATTAAAATAGTTAAGAATAAATATTTTAAATTTAAAAAAAAATTAGCAGTAATTATAACAGTAAAAATAATAATATAATAATAATTTTGTACTAAATCAGATCCTTCGTTTGTGCAAAATAATTCAATTAAGTCATTACCGGAATATAGCAAATATCGATTAACACGTAATTATTTAACGGACAAAATTTACGATTTAATTATTTTCTTGGCTACAAAAGCCTAATTTTAAGTTGCGTGTACATAAACGCTGCTATAAAAATATTTAGACTGCGACCATGATCAATAAGTTTACTGTTGTACAAAATAGATAAAGCTTTCAAATAAAATCGTTCCAGTTATATTTGTTTATTATTTACATCTTACATATAATTAAAATAAAATTATGTATTTAATATTAGTAATAACAGTTTTAAATGTTTCAGTTTCAAGCTTCTAAACACAATGGTTGCTGCATAATCAGTTTTGGAAAAAATACGGCTAGAGTTTTTCCAATATAATTCAATAAATAATATGTTTAAAATTGTATTTGTGACTTTAATTAGTTTTAGTTTTTTTACCTGATATATAACGGTAGTTTTCTATACCAACAACTTTGAAACTTAGTTACTTATTCATTTTCAATCTATGTTAGTAAAACACAAAATTTAAAAAATGTATGTTGATCTAATTTTGTGGTAATGTCTTTTTGGAGGTTTATAAGACGTCAGTCACTGCTAAAACTATATTTAAAATTATTTTAAGATAATTTTGTAAAATATGCATGTACTCAAATAAGTATTTTCTATTAGTAATAATGAACTTTTTTTAAAATGCTTTTTAAATTCAATTAAAATGTTACTATTAATATATTTGAATTTAAAATTTAATTGAACTATAACAAATTATTTTATAATTTGAATTTTGTTAAAAACATATTACTATTGATTTTTACTGAAATAGAATATATTGATTGCCTGATAATGCATTAGCTTTGGGAATATTTGACGTGATTATTGTAAAAATTAGAAATTTATAATTTATTATAAAAAATCTGACGTTGCAGCATGTGCCAAAATCTGGCACGTTTTAAACAAAACATTGAAGTTATAATAGAAAGTGTTGGCAAAAATCCAAAGTTCTCTTATTAAACGCCGTGCATACAAAATACACACTTATTATTGTACAAAAAAGAAAAAAACAACAAAATTTTAGGTTTTAGGTTGTTATCATTAGTAGAAATTGTCAGCGCAATTTAGAAAATTAAATAAAAGCTGTGTAATTTAGTATTTCTCTTCTTTGTTTGCTATATTTTTAGTTTCAATTAGTCTGAGTTTTTATATTTTTAATTTTAAACAAAGCAGATGTAGTAATATATTAATTATTTGGCATATAAATTAAAAATTATGCTTACTTTTATTTCTAAAAAAATTATTTTTTTTATAAAATATAAATTTAAAAGGAACAACGCTATATCAAAAGTTTTAATTTGGTGATTAAGTAGAATTTTTTGCGTTTAATAAAGTTCAGCTAACAAATGCTGTCGCTTTACATTATCTATCGATTATTTGGAAAAGACGTGCCCCCAACGCATACATCAAAATATAAACCAATCATTAAAAAAAATCTTTTAAATTAAGATGTAAAAAATTAAAACTTTAGTAAAAAATGGAGTAATTAAAAAAATTTTTTAGAGATTATTTCTGTTTTACGATAATGCATTTAATTAATATATTTTTGTAACAAATTTTACAATTATAAACGAAGTTTTAAAAATGTAAATAATTATAAGATGCTAATTTATGCTTTATCGTTGCAAATTGAAAAAATTAAATATGAACAAAAAATTTTATTTTAATTTGGTGAAAATACGGTAACACTACAAAATTGACGAATATAAAATTTTAAACAAGAAATTTTAACTAGTGTTAATGCATGGTCAAAAAACATAGAATTGTAATTTGAGTTAGAGAATAAGAAATAAATTTAGATCAAAAAATAATATTTTGGATTAATACAATAATACAAATAAAATGATGAATTAATAAATATATAACACATTTAAAATCAAAACAATACTTCAATTTTTACAACAATTTTAAAAAAACAGAATTTAAAACTACACTATTACCGATTATATTAACCTTAACTAATCTTAATAGACTAAAAACACAATACAACAAATTGAGCAAAATAATAAACTAGCAATTTAAATATCACTGTAACCGTATACCGTCCACGGATAAGATAATTAATCACTTAACGCACTTATTAAATTGACACGTTCTTTTTAATATTTACGTTGGTCTTAAAACTTTAAAATTGAGTCTAATTCTCTTTGATGACGATTTATATTTTCACCTTTCACTTTTTGGAATTACAACATTCTATCTGTTTCAATAAATCACCTCGAATGTTCTAAATGTTTCGGCACGTTTCATTATAACACAAAAAGTTTACACAGAGTGGGCCAATAGTGTCTCAAAGTAAAATATCTCTTTTATTGTACAAAATATAAAAAAATATTCATAAAAATTGTAGGGTTCTTAAAGCTTTAGATTTTAAAATTACTTTTATTTATTAGGTTGGTGCACGTAAGAGGTGAACATAGGGATTTAACATGTAAAATTAGTTTTATAGAATTTCTTGCTGTCCTGTTCATTTTAGGGCAAAAACTGTAGAGAGGTAAATTGTTGAAAACTAAAAGCTGCACATAAAACTGATTTGTTAAGTTTTTGGTTTAGACGCCACTTTAAAAATAATTTATAAAATTTCTGTTGAACTGTAGCTATTGCCATGACTTTTGTTTCTTTTATATGTCAAATGTTTTCTCTATTTCGACATGAGAATTAGCGATTTTTAACCTAAAATCCATGTAAGAATAAGCAAATTCTTACACGAATTTTAGTTTTTTCAAAGTTGGTATATCTGCATCGTAAGTTGACGTTACATGAAAAAGAAATCAAAGTTATTGGAATTTAGCAATTGAAATTAAAATTTTGATGCCAAGAAAAAATAAAGACGTTTTATTAATTCAAAGTTATTTACTTATAAAGGTATAAAGAGATAATTTCGTATGAGATTTTAGGTTAACACATAAATTTCAGTATGTCAAAGTGTAAGTGTTGCCAATTCAATAAAATATTAAAGTTTCTCAATGTTGTTTTAAAATTAAAATTATACGAAAAATATTAAATATTGTATCAAAATATAGAAAATAGTATAAAACACACGTCATAGAATACGATTCAATCACTCTACCGCTTCATAAACTCGCCGCTGCGCGGCTCGTGTATGAAACCCGGTCTCGTGATTGAAACGGGTTCATTCTGTAACTTGCGTTTTAATATACTATTCCAAACGTTAACTATCAAATATGAATGTCTATTCAAATGAAGAACGAGTTTTTATTAAAAAATATTACTATACTGGAAATAGTGACAGAAGAATACAGCAACAATTTCAAAACTGGTTAAAAAATTTGAGAGCACAACTAATGTATCTGTCAACAAAGGTAATCAAGACAATATCAGAATACGTCATAACGAAGAGAATGAACAAATGGTATTGGCTATGATAAATTAAAATCCTACTTATAGTATAACACATATTGCGTCTAAATGTGGTATGAACTATGCAACAGCCCTTAGAATTATTAAACTTGGATACAAATCTTATAAATCTCAATGCCATCAAGAACTTTTTTTACCTGATTTAGAAAATAGAAACATTTTTTGCGAAATTATGCAAGAAAAAGCAAATCGTGATTGACACTCTATTTCCTCTATCTGTTTTACTGACGAAAGCACATTTACTTTAAATAACAAACCAAATGTTCAACATACTCGTATTTGGGCCAAAGAAAATTGCCGTTTGAATGTATGCACGCACAGTCAATATCTTAAAAAAATTAATATTTGTGCTGAAATTTTTAACAGGATACGAATAGTTATTTGGAAGTTCTGCAGAATAATAATGGTCCTGCATTGGAAGATGCAGCTCATCCAAATCAGGATATTTGGTTCCAACATGATGGGTGCGCGGCTCATTATGGGATAAATGTACGAGAACATATAGATTTTGTTTCCCTGAATCGTTGGATTGGCCGGAGTGGTGAAATAAATTAGCCTGCAAGATCTCCGGACCTAGCTCCTTGCAATTTTTTATAGGGACATCTTAAAAACAAAATTTATTCTAAAAGATATGGGAATTTGTTAAAACACGCTATATTTGAAGAATGTTATCGAATTACTGTCAGACAATTAGCTAGTGTTAGAACTTCGTTTTACAATGGACTGAGTTATCGTCTTGCTGAGGATGGTGGCTTTTTTGAATATTTATTGTAATGTCTGATTTCTTCACGTTGAATAAAATGCTGAGAGTTGAGGATGTGCGAGTTTACCTATTCAAAGAATGTTGGTTAAGAACATGGAACACTGGCTTGCTAAGTACGAGATTTGATAATGGTTTGCGAACAACAGTACCTTGTTGTAATGACAGCCATAAAATGAGTTAAGTGTTTTGTTTGATTTGATTTTATTTATAAGATAGATTAACGTTTCTAAACTTCAAACATTGACGTTTATAAATAATTGTTGTAAAAAAAGTCATGGCAATAGCTACAATTTAACAGAAATTTTGGAATTTATTTTCTCTATTTCGACATGAGAATTAGCCATTCTTACACTAAAATCCGTGTAAGAATAAGCAAATTCTTACACGAATTTTAGTAATGTTAGTTTTTTCAAAGTTGGTATCTCTGCATCATAAGTTGACGTTACATGAAAAAGAAATCAAAATTATTGGAATTGAACAATTGAAATTCCAATTTTGACGCCAAAATAAAATAAACACGTTTTATTAATTCAAATTTATTTACTTATAAAGGTATAAAGAGATAATTTCGTATGATTTTAGGTTAACACATAAATTTCAATATGTCAAAGTGTAAGTGTTGCCAATTCAATAAAATAATAAAGTTTCCCAATGTTGTTTTAAAATTAAAATTATACGAAAAATATTAATTATTGTATCAAAATAGAGAAAATAGTATAAAACACACGTCATAGAAGACGGTTTCAATCACTCGACCGCTCCATACACTCACCGCTGCGCGGCTCGTGTATGAAACCCGGTCTCGTGCTTGAAGCGCGTTCATTCTGTAACTTGTGTTTTAATATACTATTCTCTATTTCGGTTTTAAAATTACTCTTTCACGCACGCATTTTAGTGTTAGAATGAAGTCAATTCTTTAACGATTTTTGGTAACTTTTATTTTCTAAGTTTTACATCTTGATTTCTAATTTCCACCCAATGACAGCAGAAAACTAGGTAAATGCATCGATCTGGCAACATCGGAAAGCTACGCTTCCCTTTGGACGAGTAATCTGTATACTTTTGCAACGTGTTTGTTTGTCTCAAACATGTAGAAAAGGAAGTACATTTGTTTATTGTTATGGTACGCACTACTTGTCAATTTATGTTGACATACTTATAACCTCAAATTTTAGAATCGGTTCTAGCAGCATTATTTGAAGTACGTAGATAGTAAAATGAATTGAATCAAACTTTAAACATGAAATATAAATACAATGTATATTTAGCTTGAAGTAGGAATATGTAAAAGTAAACAAATACAATTGTCGTTTGACAAGTAGTGCGTACCGTTTGTTGACAAATACTATTTCTATCTCTTACAATGTTGTGTACACTTTGCAGCCTGCGATTACTCGTCCAGAGGGAAGCATAGCTTTCCGTTGTTGTCAGGTCGATGGGTAAATGTGTCAAATATGTCTAGTCAAATATGTATCACCGTTGCCAACACAAAAATTCTAATGAAAATTTCCCTGCTGGGAAATAATGGACATTTTAAATTTAATAACTAATGTAAATATCGACCGAAATAGAGAAAAAAGTATAAAACATTCGTTGCAGAAGGCTATTCAAACACTTATCCATTTTGCAACTCGCTTCTTCGCAGCTCGTTGCAGAAACCTGAATGCGTGTTTGAATATTTTGCCTTCTGCAACTTATATTTTAATATACTATTTAAAGTTGCGGCTAAACCGAAAACTTAATAATAAATGTAAAAACAAATTTGCGTGCAGCTTTTAATTTTGAACAACTTGCCTCTCTACAGTTTTTGCCGTAAAATAAACAGGAGAGCAGGAAATCGCATGAAACTAATTTTACATGTTAAATCTCTATGTTCACCCCTTACGTGTACCACTCGGTATATTCAAAGAGTTTAACTTTGATTAGATGCAAAACTAGTAAATTTGTAACCCGAAGCAAACCGCATTTAGCATAAAGTAAAACGTAATTATACTATCAAAGATTTGCGTTTGTTAGTTGTGATAACATTTATACCTACGTCGCATGTATTTTACATTCGACAAATACACAAATTAGTAGCGAGTAAAGAAATGGTACTAAGGAATATCTAGTCATGCTAATAGCTATCGGCATGTTTAAATCGTCCCCCACAATCGCTGAAAAGTATAAACAAAAATTAGATATAAAATGATATCACACGTTAGTTGCTTAGACCAGCAATAAATCGACTAACGAAATGCGTCAGGCTTCCTAGTGATTTTTATTATTTTTATCGCAGGTGTGCTTACATTTCTATAATATCACACAGAGTACGACAACGACTTGTCCTAGATTACATTTTAAAAGTGTTGTAATTAATTTATATCCCTATTAGTACGTGTTCCCAGTTATTGTGTCTATTGCAGATATTTCTACGTACGAATTTTTTTCGTAGTAAACGTTATCTATGCATAATTCTAATGTGCTTACCGTAATAAAAATTAACATATTTATACTATCGTACCAACTCCCAAAAATTAAATAATTTTGTTATTTGTTGAAAAAGATAGAGTTTATTTTGTAGACTTAATTGTGACTGTAAAATGCAAGCGATTGTATCAAGTGTCATTCGTTTGTACGTAATGGCGACAGATTACATACCGAGGGTTTTATGATATTAATTTGTATTTTAATTGATATTATACGCTTTGCTTAATCTTTCCGCTGATGTATTTTTACAATACCACTTACACTTTGCCTAAAATATATTTGGCAAGTACAAAAACATAGATCTTAACTATTGTTTTAATCTATAAATTTAGATGTCTATATACAAGCCTATTTATATTTAATCCTGCTGTTCTCTTCACGTCGATATAACCCGAAATGGAAGTGTGTTTTTTATAATTTTTATTTAAAAGTTTACGATTTTGTTTGTTTGTTGTTTGTTTTAGTATTATTTTGCCTATTCCAAAAAAAAGACAAATTTTGTTACTATTGTAACGAATTTTACATCTTAACATTTAACTATTTAGACTATTATGGATTATTATAAATCTAACTAGTGTTAATAAATTAAAAACACAATACTATAAGCAATAACAAACTATCAATTTAATACAAAGAAACAGTTACTATAGGTAATTTACATATCACTGTAACCGTATATCATCGGCGGATAAGATAATTAGTCACTTCTAAGTATTGAAAATGCTTTATTTGAAATTCTTAAATTGCATTTGTGGTTCGTAGATAAAAATGTATTTTATGCATCACTTCTAGTAGAAACAACTTCAGATAAATTTTTGTTTGAATTAGTTTCAAAGTCGATGTCCAGGTGCCATATTTGCAAGTTACAACATCTATTTTGTGTCTTCTAATCAATACAACATTTATGTAATGTAGATTTATTTTTTGATTTTGTCTGAACTCAAAAAAAACAAAAATAATATATAGGGTTAAGTGCCCAAAAATCGGTAGGGCGCCTAACGGAATAAACGTCAGACTAACCTTAGATTTCCGTTCACCAGAGGGCACGTTAAATTTATAAAAATACGCGCGATACAAAATACGGAATAAAAGCTGCCTTATAATTTATATTCAAAAATAAACATTTAGTAAATTGAATAACAAATAAAGCAAAAATATAAGCAAGAAGCAACACAAAACTAACTTAGATCATTGATTCAAATAAAACACAAATAGAAAAAAATAAAATAAAATCTAACCGTACTTGACCATAAACAAAGCAAAACAAAAAAAATAAATAAACGTAAAGTTTAATTAAAACGACGTAACATAATTCAGATTTAAGTTTTTAATTCAAAGTTAACCAAAATTTGCACAGGAATTGTAAGCAAAATAACATAAAGAAATTTTAATTAAAATAAATCCTTATCCTAACTAAATCAACAGACGATAATTAAATACTTAAAAAACTTAGTTGTGACGCAAATAACACTAAACGAGAAAATAATCTTTCAACATCGGGTTACTTGAATACACACATATGATACTCAAGTAGTTTTATTCTCTTGGTGAAGTGAAACACTGAAAGACGATTCCTCGTTAACAAATAAAAAATCTTGAAGTGAATGATGAAAGCGCAACCAATAGAGATGAAAAATAAAAGCAAAGCGTAATTTCAAGTTTGGGACAAAGTATTCTATATCGTTCTCGCAATCATAAGTAAGTAAATATAATAAATAAACAAAACTTTTAATGGTATTAACACCAATAACTTTGCGTAAAATATGAAATTACTCGTATCTCAAAAACCAAATAAGAATTGTTGGAAAAGTAAATTATATAGTCATATTATTTTTATTAACACAAAGATAATGCCACCACCAGTAACATTGACTCTGAAGATGCAAGCTGCAATGTCTTACGAAACGTCAGTTTGTTTGGGTTCACGAACGACAATACGGCCAAGGCTAAGTTCTACTTCTTCTTTTGGCTCTCAAAGAAAGTCTGGGTGTTTAACTATGACACGGTCTAAGTCGAAAGTCGCTTATGATCATAAACATAACAACCGCAAAAGTTTAAGATTTTACATTCTGGTATAGTTTGCGTGCTGCATGAATTTTGTTCAGAAACGTAACTGATACTTTTACGTATACAAAATATTACTTTTCACTTTTATTTTAAACATATAAAAAGTTATATCGAAAACTATAAATTAGAGGGTAGAAAAGTTGTCATTGGATTTATTTATTTATCATACGTGGTATTTTTACCACAGGATGGCGTTCCAAAAACATTTTAAATATGTTGGTAATGTCTACACGACATAAAAGAGTACGGTTGTCGGTGTATCCTAGTGCTGACAAGTTTCTAAAGATCGAAACAGCTGTCCGCTAGTTCTGATGTTTTTCACAATTATACTGACAATGTTCTGTACCTATTTTATAATTGGGATATTAACAGCGTCACTTGTCAATAGGTCATTGACTTTTGCTATCATTAAATCCAATGACAACTTTTCTACCCTCCGTACTAATTTATAGTTTTCTATATTATCATACGTGGTATTTTTACCGCAAGATGGTGTTACAAAAACATTTTAAATATAAGAAGTTGTATAAGAAACACACTAAAACAAAAATAACAAAAGGCAATACAAAAAAGTATATATACAAGGTTTCTCACGTTTGCTCATTTTTTGAATAACATGTAACGTTTACAACTTTCTTACTCATTATCTTGTATAGTTTCCGCAAACTCCGTTAGTAACTTTCCTTTTTCTTTCTAATATTGCAACACTTTTGAAAGTGATATTGTTTACTTTGCATTAAGTTTGTGCCCACAAAAGACTTAAATTTTATTTAGCCATCCTTCATTTGTACCATTAAAATTTTATGCAATGATAATTTTGGAAGATTTTTCTTGGTCATACCTATAGCCAACGCATTCGCGTACGAGAAGTTACGGTTTATTTATAAGGACGACAATCAAGTCTCGTTAATGTACTTAAAATCATTATTCTGATTTTAGTTTAGGGTGTTGCCCAAACCTTATCGACTAGATCTAGCCAAAAGGACCTCTTTTGTCGTTTTTGTCAGTTTTGCCAGTCAAATTAATTTTTTTTATAAAATACAACTTTTACTTTTTGTCAAAAATTTAGTTTTTTGTTATTCCACAACGGTTAATGTTTTTTTTTGATGAAGTTTAATTGCCAGATCAGCAGGATTTGTATTATCCATGGTATTGTTAACATATATTACAATTTACTATACTAGTTTCTGAGGAATCTTGAATCCTCGGACACCACTGTGTGATAATTCGTCGTTGTCTGATGCGAACTAGTTTTTGTTTTAGCCGGGAGTGAATGTTACGCCTGTCAAAATTATAATGAGCTGATCCGTCACATACTTTGATGTGTTTGGAAGAAATTTTTTGCTTCTATTGTTGGGACTCTGGAGTTTCTGATGAACTATTGCGCATCTACTGAGATTCTTAGGACCTGCTAATATTTGTTTTTGATGTCGTACTCCAGACAGGTACGGCATAAAATGCCAATGGTCTTATGAGAAAAGTGTACATTATGATTGCGCATTTGGTTTTTAGTTTAGATTTTTGATTTAATAGTGGGTATAGCTGTGCTAGTCTTGCTTAGCTCTAGTTAAGTTTATGGTTGATATGTTGCTTCCATAATAGTTTTGTGTCTAGATCTACTTCTAGGTACTTCACAGTTTTATAGTCCTATTAGTATTCCATTCAATAAATTTATTGTTAATATGAATGTTAGGTGTGTTGCAAATTTTCCTCAGTGTGAATATTTTGCCTGACATTTGCTCGAGCTAATTTGGATGTTCCAGTTACTAAACCATTTGCAAACTTTGTTTATTACCTGTAGTAGTTGTGTTGCATTTATTAGATCGTTGCTTAGTGTAATAATGGCTGTATCGTCAGCAAATGTTGCTAGAGTGGCTTCAACTTTTGGTATGTCTAATGTGTAGATGTTAAATAAAAGTGGTCCCAATATGCTACCCTGAGGAACTCCATCTCGTATACTTTCAGTTTCTGAGATTTCAGCATTTATTTTTACGGCAAAGTTTCTGTTCTCAAGAAAGAAGAATATTTTTGACTTTAGATCGAAATTTTTAGTTTCAGTATTTTGTCAAAAGTTTGGACCACATCAAGAAAAACGGCTGTTACGCATTGTTTGTTTTCGAATCCGGTTTCTATAGTTTCAACTATTCTTTGGAGTTAGTGTGTGGTTGACTAAGTTTTTCTGAATCCAAAGTGGTGCAATAGGAGTCAGTTGAGTGAGGTCACTTCCTTATTAAAACGAGTGTAGATTACTTTTTTTTTGGGATGCTAGTAAACCTATAGGTCTGTAGTTTAAGGAATAGCAATATTACGGCGTGTTTCCATCTTTTTAGTATGTACCCTGTCGTCAGGCAGGCATTAAATATTGATGCTAGGTGGACTAAATATTTTATAGTTAATTATAATAACACGATACTTGGTATGAAGTCGTGCTCAAAAATTTTCTTTTTGGGAAGGTCGGCGATTAGATCTTAGGGTTTTGTGAAGGAATGTTGGTTCGATATGTTTGGCAATGACAGGTACATTTCTTTCAATGTAGTTAACCTTTTAATGACCAACGTTCCCAAAATGGGAACATAGTTTAACAATTTTTTCTGTAAAGATTGGTCACGCACTTGGCATTGTTTTATACAATGTAATATTCTATAAGCTGTTAACTTTTATCTATAATTTTTATAGTTATATCAACAAGTAATTTTTTAAGTTAGAACGTTATAAATTTTGTCGTTTTGTGCATTTTTAAGTTTTGATTTTGTTTTCTATATTTTATGGTCATTTACTGTATTTATAATAATTTGCTACTTGATAATGTCTTAATATATACCGGACAATTCATTTCAGTGTTTACCTGGTCAAAAGTTATCAACGCATTCTAACAATTTCTTGGAAAGTTGGCCTGTCCCAATTTGGGAACGTTGGACTGTTTAGGGTAGGTCGGTAGGTGACTCACGCGTGTCTTGAAAACGAGTTGTTATTTGAACAGTCCGATTAAACTACTTATTGTTTTGCGTCTCTTTTGTGATTGAAACATTTTGAAGAGTAGATGGTACTAAGTTAGTGTACTTATTCTGTTTTTATTGCGATTATTGTCAAGCGTACAGTTTCAATAGATCAAAAAATTTCTTACGGGTATGAATCTAATTTTCAGAACTAGTTTATATACTTATACTTATAACGTTTTTAGAAAGTGTTCGTCTATAAAACAATTCCGCTTTTTGTGTGACGCCGTAGACGCCGTAGAAGCATCTACCTCCAACAACGTACGTGATATTGAGTTATTACCTCTAGAATCGGGTGATAGTGAAATGCAAAGTGACGTAGAGGATAATAATGATGAGAATTTGGAAATAAGAGATTCTCCAAAAGAGGTATCTAGAAATATAGAGCTACATGAAAGTAAAACAAGCAAGGAAGAAGAATCAGACAGTAGAGAGCCTCCTACAAAAAAAAAAGAAAAACGTATTGGAAACGAACCGAAAACGTAGCTATCACGAATGTTGCATTTGAGCCTCAAAAAGTAGGTATGGAGCATGTCAGAAGAGTAAAGGGGGAACATAAAAAAGAAGTAACTCAGCTACATCTAATAAAGAAATATAATGAAAGGATGGGTGGGGTTGATCTACTAGATCGCGTTTGTTCTAGTTATCGCCCAAGACTGAGATCTAAAAAGTGGTGGTGGAACTTATTTTCTAATGCTCTAAATTTATCCGTTGTTGCAGCATATTGTTTTTATGAATACGAAAATGGCGAAAAACGAATAAGTCACTTAGAATTTCGGCGTACAATTGCTATGTGTCTAATCAAAGTAAAGTCAACTCAAAGGACGAGAAGAAGCGGCCCAATAGCACCAATTTCACGTGACATAAGATATGATGGTGTCAACCACATAATAAAAGCTTGTTTGCAAGGCAGGTGTTGTGTGTGTCAAAAAAAAAATACCAGACTGAAGTACTTCAAGTGTGACAGAAGGTTACATGAAAATGTATGTTTCAAATTTTATCATACAAAATAATTGTCTTTTTGAATTATTGTTTTTTTGTATTTTTCACCTGTAAGTTGTATCAGTAAAAAATGATGGAAAATAGCTTAGCAAAATATTTTTGGCGTATGACGATTAGTACTCCTTACTGTATTTCTATACTGTCCAACGTTCCCAAAATGGGAACGTACCTTTTTCAGTAATCGGAGAGGAATATTAAATTTTTGATAATGCTAGGTCACTTAGAATCATTTGCAGAGCTACTTCATAAAAGGACAAGAAGAAAATTATATTTTTTAGCGTCTCCGTCTTTAAAAGGTTAATTGTAGTCTTTATTTCTGTTGGACTACATGTAATTTTTGGTGTTAATGCACGTTTTAGATGATTGGCAAGTACTGACTTTTTTTTGCATCGGTGTAGTAATTGTTGGTGCTATCTGTTATTATCGGGATTTCGTTGTGTTGTTTTAGGATTTTTTTTGTTTCTTTTCACATCCCAAAATCGTTGGGTTCAAGTTCTTCTATAAGTTTTTGATATGTGGCTATTCTTATTTCATCTAGCTCTTTTTAAATTGATGTATTAATAGATTGAGCGTTTGGGTGAATTTTGGTTTCATTGTTATTTACGTCTCGCTTAGCTTTTTTTTAAAGTAATAGTTATGTGGTTTGAATGGTAAAAATGTATGAGTTTGTGATAAGATTTTTTTTTCGATGTTGCCGTCAGTGCGCTATTGACAATAAAAGTTGTGTGTGAAGTTGTGAATGTAGGTCTGTTTAGAATCTTCTCCAATTGATTGCTCTATTTATAAAGCGAGGAGTTTGTATATTTGTCTGTACTGTTGCTGTGAATGTTATAAGTACTGGGAAGTGGTCAGAGTCAAGATCATTTATGACCGTTTCATGAATTTCCGTTGGAAAAGTCTTTAAGTAAGACCGTACCAGAATGTCAGACTGGTGATGCACTTTGAATAATAAATGTTATCAGGTGGAGTGAGGATTAGAAAAAGTTGCTCAAGTTTAATGATTTTCGGTTGCTTGCCTTGCAGCCCCATAGCGTAATGGATCACTTATTGCAAGAGTAGGTTCAGGCGAGTTAAATATTGCAAGCAGATCTACCGAGTTTAGTTTCTTTGTATACCATTTTTATAAATGGGTAAATTAACTTCGATTTGTATGTATTGCATGTAAATGTTTTGGTGGTTGAGTTGGGTTACCGCCCCGTGTTTGCTTCTTTAGAATTGTTAAATATTTTATGGGTACATTTCTTTTGAGTCAATAATTTGGAGCATGTAGAGATGCACAAATTGAATACAAACAGCAATTAATTGCGACTTACTCTCCAAAGCTCTAAGCTGCCGCCTACAGTCAGTTATACTATTATTGTGCACGCATTAGTTTTAATCATATTCCATTCTGTACAATACTGTACAAGTTCATCTTTTTTATCATTGTTGACTACCAAACCGTATATAGAGGTACTATTTCTAAACAAAACTTCTATTATTAACTGGTGTTTATAAACTTTATGGTGCACTGTTTGTGATAGTGCAAATTCTTATGTTCTGAAGGAACTTGTATATGCTGTAAAACAACATAGTGCATCCCCAAAAAAAGATAAAAAACAGGAGGTTGTCTCAGATTTGACTCAGAGAACGAACTGTTATATGATCTCTTTTCGATATTCTTGCTGATTTTTTTAGTACATCTATTTTCACAGCTTGAATTTTTGTTTTTTACATATGTTTATTTATATTTCAATTATGTAATTTGTGTTTTTATCATACAATAATTAAGTCTATACTTAGATTTCATATTCGTATCGTTTATTGTAATTTTATTTTTTGTTTTAGTAATGGGTGATAGAGGATATTCGCAAGCCACGTGACTTTTTTGTTTATATTTTTAATGGCTATGTACTGCGTTACTTATACTACAGGGTCACGTGGTTTGAGAATAAAATCGATCTCATTGTATAATATAAAATATTATTTTATTATTTGCAAAAACCTAAGTACTAGCCCAATTCCAAAACAAGTCAAGTTAGGGATACGGTACAGCAGCATTTTTGCCTATATTTAATATGTTTTTTAAAACTTACTGTTTTAGTTCTAAATTTAAAAATATTAGTAATTTACGTAACAAGAGTCGAAAGTAAGGAAAAGTATAACGAACGTTAATGCGACGCGAAACCGAGCGTAGCATGTGAGTGAGTTATGCTATGATACTTTCGACGAGAGTAACGTACATCATTTTTTGTGTTGCTTTTGTATAATTACATTCATTTTTTTAAAAAATTGAAAGATCATCAACAATATAATGTTGGTACTACATTTAACTGAATTTGAAGATTTTTTAAATGACTTTTGCACCTGTTGCATACTAATTAACTTTGAATACTTAGTTTTATGTAGATTTCTAGTTTTTATTTTGCTACCCAAGACCTTTTTTCCCCCATTACGTAACTACACTAGCAAACGAATATTGTTTGCGATGTTGGCATCACAAAAAATAATTTTTACAATCGACACTAATTTCAATTGTAAAACGTTATTTGTGTATTTTGGCAACAGTTATATTGTAGTATAAAATAAATAATTCTATTAGTAATTGTAATCACTGCTATTGACTAAAACATCAACTTTAGCATTCATAAATAAAAAATCACTTTAGTTCTTAAATTGTTGATCGTTTTCACCGTTATTACTAACGATATTGCGTGACTTAGTATCAATAAAGACTTGGTGTAAACACAATTTTTATTACATTTTCATGACGAATTGACCTTGACCGATTCAAATTAAAAGTAATTAATGCCACACGTCGGTATACGCACATTAAACACAATGTTATAGTATTTAATAATTTCACGCGTGATCTAAATTCAAACAAAAATAAGTAAATAGCCGTTTCAGTGATGGGAAATGTATATATTTATCTTGCGGTGTAGTTAACCTCTTTCCGTTTACGATTTGCTAAACATGAAAGTAATTTGATTAATATTTACTCTGAAAATTGAAGAACGTTGACAAAAAGAAACTAATTTAATTTTTTTTATTTATTGTATATTTACATATGTATATGAGAAATCTGTTAACAGAAAACAATGAATCAAATTTGTTCATGTTTAGATTCAATTATTTACCAAACATTATTTAAATTAAATTTAAATATCCGTAGATACATCAAATAAAAATTCAAATTTGCTATTTATATCTAATGTAAACAGTAATTTAAGGACATTATCTGCAGTAATATGACTTAAATTATTTTACAAATACACAATACTTTAATCACAAACGTGAATTTATCAATATACAAAAAATTTTTCTCGCAATCGTCTAGAAATTAACTCCACTACATGCTAAAGAATTTAATGTTTTTCATGAATTATTAATTACTTAGTAGTTTTTGACAAACAAAAAAATAAATAATAAAATTGTTTTTATTTTTAATATAATTATTGATTAAATTATTAAAAAGAAAACTAAAAAGTCATCGATTATAATATTATGTTAAAAACCTTTTTTTACTCTTTTGGTATATCTTTCGTATTCAGTTCAGTTAGCAACTTCGCACTTGGTGTTATAACTGTCATTTTATGTCGGATGACCTAGTTGGACATTTTCCATCTTGTTAACAGCAAAGTAAACACATGTAATTTAATACTTAGAGGAGTTTTTTAAATCATGGGCATCCAATCGTTTTATAATAGACATTGAATATAAATTGAATCGATAATTATAGGAAGAACGACTGAAGTACGATACAATTTTACGTTTTGCGGTTAGACTTAGTTTTTTTTGTCGTTTCTATTACAACACGTTTTCTGATGATCTTGTAAATTCAAGGCTTGTTGTTCTTTTTGATTATTGTCGTCATAAACACTTTTTGTAAGTTGATAGGAATTGTCGAATTTGTGACGTCGTCAACACCCAATATATAAAGCATATTATTATAATTAAGAAGCTAACGTAACCGCGTTTATAGATTCTGTCTATCTACCTGTACTTAATTTATAATTCAACTAAAATCTGAGAAATTAAAAGTCTAGCGTTCGTTTTGTTTCAGATTTGATGATAAACTATAATTAATCGCATTTTTGATACCGCTGCAATATACTGGTGTATTTATTTTCAGATTTTAGAAATATAGTTGTAAACTGTAAGTAACCCTTGCCTTTTGTCATATTTTCTCAAATACCTAATGTCGTTTTTTTGTATTCAATGTGAACTAAATGCTTTTTAAACCGAGTATTACTCGGTTTCTTGGTTTATCCTACATATACTTGTTTGCAGTTTTGACAGTTTATTTTATATATTTTGCATTTATTCTTACCGTCTACTGGTTCTTTTGTGTTTTCTAAATAATTTTGTAAGCTCTTTTTAGACTGTTTTTAAAATAAAATTTTGTGAATATCTTAGATAGACAATTAAGCAAGTTGTCAAATTTTAGTATTTTTTTTTATTTTGTTCTAAAGTGGTAGTGTTTTTACGTATAATTTGTGTTTTTGTTTTCAAATAATGATTGACACAACTTCTTCTAAAAATCTGTTGTCTGCAGAAATTTATTTTCTCTATTTTGACATAAGAATTAGCAATTCTCACACTAAAATCCGTGTAAGAATTAACAAATTCTTGCACGAATTTTAGTAATGTTTGTTTTTTTAAAGTTAGTATCTCTGGATCGTAAGTTGACGTTACATGAAAAAAAAATCAAAATTATTTTAACTTAACAATTTAAATTCAAATGTTGATGCCAAGATAAAATAAAGACGTCCTATTAATTCAAAATTATTAACTTATACATGTATACGAGATCATTTCGTATGCGATTTTAGGTTAACACATAAACTTCAATATGTCAAAGTGTAAGTGTTGCCAATTTGATAAAATACAAAAGTTTTCAAATGTTGTTTTAAAATTAAAATTATACAGTAAATATTAAAATTGAACCAAAACACAGAAAATAGTCACGTCATAGAATACTACGTTTCAATCACTCGACCGCTTCATAAACTCGCCGCTGCGCGGCTTGTGTATGAATCCCGGTCTCGTGATTAAAACGCGTTCCTTCTATAACTTGTTTTAATATACTATTATTGTATAAAGCTCTTTCTTAAAATTTTGTTTATTCAATGAAAAATTTGGTTCTCTGTGGACTAAGAAATTAAAGTTTGCAAGGTTATGTGTATACAGTAGTTGGAATTATCTGTCACAAACTACTCGTATTTAACGTTTTTCGATATATGTCAAATTCAATATTACCGTTCTTTCTTCAAACAAATGTATCGAAAAAGAAAAAGGAATGTAGGCGCGTTGATTCCAGAAACGCATAGTGTTACCTAGTTTATAAATCTTAGGTAAACAATACATTCTTGAAAAAATAGAGTCATGATTTTACAGAATTAGTTAGAATGTTATGCATCAAGATTCTTGTCAATGATTGAATAAAGACCAGATGTCTTCAACTGATCTTTAAAATAAAAACAATTTTTGCTGTTAATTGCTTCGTGCTCTGAACCGAAAATATTAAAAAAGATTTGAAAGCTATTTTTAATAGAAATTCATGCGTAACTAATATTGATATGTTATTAATAATACTTTTTTTTTAAATGCAAAAAGCACTTGACCGTAAAATAAAATAAAATATATTATCTAGTTAAAAAAAATAACAAAATAGGCTTATTAATTACATTAATTTAGTTGAGGGTGCATCTGATTGTAACTTTAATCATAAATCACAAAATCTGCAATTACACAAAGGACAAAACGGAATTGTCGATACATAAAATCGTAGTAGGCGTTAACCCATAACTTATGTTTTCAGTCAAAATCTTCACACAATCCAGAAGAGTTGAAAACTGTGTTTAGTCATTAAAAGACAATTTTTATAGTTTGCAGGATTTTCTGCTAAGAGTTATGTTACGTGCCAAAATGTTAAAAATAAATTCTCGAATAAAAAATATAAACGATGCCATTGCTCGAAGCTCAATGATGACGGGGGTGGGTTAAAGTAAAAATAAAAATTTGTGTCTCAAAACGTGAAACCAAAACTCGATTTTGGGTAAAGGGCGCCAGACAAAATCCAAACAGTGTTACAACAGGTTTCTAGTCTTTATCAACCAAAGAAACACGCCGTGCGGAAAGGAAACTTAAACTTTGCGTATTGTACTAAAGGATCACACTCAATATCCTCTTAAACTAAATGTTGGACCTTTGTTTCCCAATAGAAACCTTAACCTTCCACCGGGCGCGCTGTCGTAAAATTTATGACAAACGCACCTAATCGCTTCTCCCACTTTTACAACTTAGTCCTGATCATCGAGTTTCGAGCTATTTAAAAGTCAGTGTCTCTCTAATCTAACAAGGTATCGGGTCTGCACAAAAGTGTTTGTTATCTATTGACATTTGGGAAATTTCCGTTGACCGTATTTGCGACACGCGCCTTGTACTGTAAGTATATTAAATAAACCAATTTTTATGATTTCTTTATCATTTATATTGTCTTCTTTATAGCTAAATGTGCTTTTTAGTTTCAGACGTGTTCCATTATGGCTCATAAGCCGCTAACACAAACAGAGCTAGAAGAAATCGTCCGAGATATGTTCAATGAACCTAAGGAAGATGAGGAGACTAACTTTCCCTCGAGTGACAGCGAGTTTTTGGAAGAAGAAATTGGTAAACAGGATGAATAGAGTGCTACCGAGCAAAAAAATACTTCCGGTACATCTGAAGGTGAGGAGAAACTGATGAAAGAAATTTTTATTAGAAAAAACAAATCAACCGATTGGCGGAAGACAACTTACCGTGTTTCTCGAAAAACTAAGAAGATAAACATTGTCACGGTACCCACCGGCCTGAGTGGATGTGCTCGTGGTATCAAAAATGAACTTGATGCGTTCTTCCAAATCATCGACCTCTCCATGTTTGACGATGTTTTAAAATACACAAATATGTATATCGATCAGCTGAGAGTTGACAACCAATATTTTCAAGATCGGGACTGTAAAAACTTGACCCGTCATGAATTTATGGCATACCTGGGTCTACTATATTTGATCGGTGTAAAAAAATCTCACCACGCAAGTGTTCAAGAGATATTTACCGGTGACGGTACGAGAATTGAAATAGCAAGAGCTGTCATGAGCTACAAGAGATTTCTCTTCATAACCCGTTGCCTGAGATTCCATGACAAGCAGACCAGAGTTGAAAGGAAGAACGTTGACAAACTGGCAGCGATACGTCACTTCTTCTAAGCTTTTGTCAACAACTGTAAGTCATCGTTCAATTTGAGTGCATATACCACAATCGACGAGATGCTGCATCCATTTAGAGGTCGCTGTTCCTTTATACAGTATATTCTAAACAAGCCAGCGAAATACGGGCTGAAGCTTTTTGCGTTATGTGATGCCAAAAGTTTTTATACATAGACTGTGGAAAACAACGGGATGGTCCATTTTCCGCCTCTAATACTCTAACGGAAATAGTAAAGCGTCTAATCAAACCAATAAAAAACTCAAACAGGAATTTGACCATCGATAATTGGTATACAAGGGTACCACTCGCTGATTATTTGCTTACGAAAAAAACAACGGTTTTGAGCACAATGAAGAAGAATAAAGCTGAAATCCCAAAAGAATTCTTGCCAAGCAAAAGTAGGACTGTTGGATCCACTCTTTTTGGTTTCCAAAAGGACAAAATGCTGGTTTTCTATGTACCGCGGAAAAATAAATCTGTAATATTACTGTCAACATTACATAAATACCACAAAATAGATCCCGACACCCAAAAACCTCAGTCGATACTGAACTACAACGAAACTAAAGGCGGAGTTGATACTGTAGCCAAAATGTGTGTGGCATACTCGGTTTCTAGAATAACAAAGAGATGGCCATGTGTAATTTTCTACACTCTGATGAATATTGGCGGCATAAATGCTCAAATTTTATTTAAATTTGGCTGTCCAAAAAATGTTCCTAAGTATCGAAGAGTTTTCCTGAAAAATTTGGCGTTGAGTTTGATGGAAGAGCATCTTATCTTCAGAGCAAGTCTTAAACACTTACCTCAAGATATAAGTGCTTTTCTCAAAGTGAATTACGGTCGGGATGTTGACCGGATAACACAAGATGAAAGAAGAACCCCTCCAAAACGCAGAGTGTGTCGACCATGTGCACTTGGGAAGAAAAGATCATCAGCATCAATGAAGTGTAGCCGTTGTCAGTCGTTTACTTGCAAGAACCATTCTGCGGTTGAAGTGGTTTGCAATTGTTGTAAGGACGAGAATGTCGAATCTGACCAATAGTTTGATGAACTTTTTGTTCTGAAATATTTTCTTTTTTAAAGTGTTCCATAGTTTTTTTGTTCACATATATTTTTTAATTACTGCCATAATATTTCATTTTTCCTATCCTCAAACCAATTTTCTAACATTTATGTAAAGAAAACACCATTTACTTGAAGACGTAAAATTTACAAGCGCCCGCTCATGTGAAATTACAGAGCGCGCCTGGTGGAAGGTTAAAAGTGATATTTTTGTGAAGTTGCTTAAAAACACAATATAGCCGTTAATTGTTCAAACTTTAGAACATCAAATAAATGGCAAACCGCAATTAGATGGAAATCTGCTTCACCTTCAACTAGATGGTGCTCCACCGCATTAAATCAATTGTTTATAAGACAAACCTTGCAGATTCACAAAACTTACAACAACGAATTATCGACGTTTGTCGTTCTATCACTCCTGAGACATTCTAAAAAGTGAAGTAAAAAGTTTTTTTGACTGTTTTTAGTGAACATTTTAATCAGTTCTTGTAAATTAATTTTCTAATTAACATTTTGTAAAAAGTGTACTTTTAACGTGTTAACAACATTTATGTTAATTATTTCAAAACTATCAAGTGGAATGTCACTTTTTTGGTATTTTTGAATATCGTTATTATAGACCTTTTCAACAATGTACCATAAGTGGGGGGTGCCAATTTACATTTTTGAAGTTGTGGTGGCCGAGATTAAAAAGCTAGGTAGGGTGGTAACCATTGACTTTGTCTATTTGGCTCTGCCTCCGTATTGCCAAAACGGGTTTTTGTAATCTTTGATATAGTTTTATTGTAAGTATATTCTTAGTTCAACCCAAATAACAAATTTCTCGTGAAAAGACACTTTTTTAACATCATTTCTCGGGTATCAATTAGACATCACTTTGACCACTTTTTTCATACAAAAATTGTGTCGAAAATTCCGCATGAAATTGGTATCTATGTATAAATTTTTGAAGCAATGATACCATCTTTAAGAAGGCTGAATGTCACTGTGATGCCAAAATCACATCACATAACATGATTATTTCATCATTCTGTTATCAAATTTGTATTAATTAAATTATATGCTCCGATGTTAATTAATACAAATATGCACAGTATAAATAACGATTATATTTTTACTTTACTATGTTTAGTGAAGATCTAAACTTATAAAAAAAACACTGTAATTGCAAATTACATATTGGAATACAATATTTTAAACTTTTATATGGTAGTAGACATCGTTTTAAGAAACATCTAAAGTAATAAAAAAAACTGAGATTATACCACGTTATACTTCATCGAACAAAAACGGACATACTTTATAAGGCTTCGGTGCCTAGGAGGATGCGGCAAATTGTGCTGATTAGTTTATAATACCGCCAAAACGAAATAAAATTATATCTTAATAATTTTTTTATGTACATCATTTACTGTAAGAAATTATTAATATGTTTTATGGTGAAACTTTCATGTATAAAATTATATCTATTTACCTTTAATAATTATTATTATTTCACGACGTTGAAATATCATTTAATTATTTTATTATTTCTTTTTTATAAATTGTCTTTTGCGTAAAATACCTAATACATTAAATGGATAACTACACATATTTGAATCCTGTCCTAGTAGTAAATAAATTGCCATCTTCAAATATGAAAAAGTATGTATGACACTTTTATGAATTTTGTACGAACTAAATTGATGCTTTGAGCGTTTAAATTTTTGTGTTGAATTAATAATAATTTGACACACTATATAGTATAAATCTTTACTGGCATGCAAATAGAACTAGCGCCACTAAATCCATGCATGTGTAAACTCACCTAAACGCAATTAGATTTTTTTTTAATTTTTTTGTATAATATTAACTAATTGGTCATGTTGTTTGTTATATTTTTAAAATGTTTATTTTATTAAAATAAACAATACTGCTTTAAACTTATTAGATTCAAGTTTTTATTTTATTATCCTTTCTTCGCAATTAAAATTTCTCTTTTAACATAATTTTCTCAAATATTCTGTTTATGTTGCAACTAAAAAATTTTTAAATAATATTACACAACTGGAAAAGTTTGAAGAGAATACTAAATAGTTTATATTATAAAATCTACTGCGCAAAACAAATGTAACCCCAAAATTTACATTTTTCTTTCTTTATATTGCTTTTCACAGTTTACTACGCATAATACATTTATTATATTATACTTTTGGTTCATTTTAATATTATTAACACATATCTAAATTAAATGTTGATATAATTGTTTTGTTAAAAACAAAAAAATTTAGTTATGAGATTTCTTTAATATTATTTAAAAAAATATTTATGGATAGATATATTTAATATTTACAGGTTTTTTTATTTACTTTGTTAATATACATGTTTTTTTAGTTTAGTTTTTATATTCAAATAGGTTTGATTAAACTAAATATTTATTAACCTTCGGTTGTGTGAAATGGCTTACACAGGCCATTTTCATTTTCAAAAGTGTTTATATGTTTTTTCCGTTATCTTGTCAGAAATCGGTATCAATATATTAAAACGTTTTCAAAATTATTGTCAACTTTGAAACAATGAGTTGAACATTCTAGACACGGATAACAAAAATATATAAAAACTATTCAAAGAAAGCTGAAGTCAGTTTTTTCAAATTAAGTCTCTAGTGCTAGTAATATATAAATGAATGTAAGTGTTTTTCTTAAATATTGTTAGATTTAATTAGTTACGTGCGGAAATTGAAAACTCTTGATAACATTTTTAATTGTAAAAATAAACAATTTTTTAGTTCACGATTCTCCTGTGTTTGTTTATAGAGTGTAATTATAGTTGTTCTAGTGCATAAATGCAATTATTAAAATTTATTGTCATTAAACTGTTATAATTTATGCCGCTAACGCGTTTACAATTAGTTAAAATAGATGTAAAACTATTTGAATTAAAAAAGTCAAAAATTAATAAACAAAAATACGGAAGAAAATACTAGAAACACGTAAGAAAAAGTGTCTAAAGACTCTCAGAAAATAAAAGAAAAGTTGTTGAAAATTAAAAATTAAATAAAGACTATTGGGGAGCAAATACAACTTACTATAGAAAATCAAATTAGAATTGTTCAAGACAAAACCCAAGCAGATATGATAAATTTAAAAGAACGAAATATGTGGAATCTATGAATGACATAATAAAAACAGTAGCATGACAAAATAAAATTGTTTGAAGAAAGAATAAAGTAAATGAATTGTCACGGTGAAAGAAGTATCACAAGCAAAATTTAATAGACCATCAAGAAGAAGCCACGCAAAAGTTTAATGTTCTACCCCCAAATTTTGCTGATCTCTTTGGCCAACGTAAGTACTACAAGCAGTTTAAAACCGCAGCTACAGCTAATGGTTGGAACAACAGGCAGAAAGCGAGGTTTTTAATAGTGGCTTTTTCGTGGAAAAGCGCTTGGAATATTGCAGATCGTTTCTGACCACTTCCAAGAAAATTTTGAACCCTTAATTTTACGTTTAGAAATGAGATGCACATGTTCATCTTCAACAGGTGTACCAAGCCCAAATAGAAAATCGTGTTTAGAAAGCTGCGGACAATCTTCAAGAGTTCAACGCTGACATCGCCAGATTGACACGGCTTGCGTATCCTACAGCACCAGATACTTTCCTGGAGTAATTAATTATTCAAACTTTTGCAAACGGCCTGCAAGATAGCAAAACGCAGCAAACTTTACGGTTAGCTCGACCTAAGACATTAGATGACGTTTTAGTGCATGTCTTAGAGTTTGAAGAAGCAAAACAAGCATCGCACCGAGAAAATGTGATACCTTCTAAAAAAGGTCTTACATTTTACACCATTCTGACACAAGTAAAGCAGTCTTGTAGTTACTGTTCTATTTTCAAAAGAATTATAGACATTTTAAGATTTCTGCTTTTCTTGATCCGTGTAGGTTTTTTACTTGTCAATAAAATATCTAAAATTACTTTAATTCTTTTGATTATTCTAAAGAATCATTTTCACAATTCTGAAAATTATTTCTAGAAGTAAGCACGAATGGCAATTTGCTTGTTTTCTTGTTTTTAGGGATTTTTGACCAAATTAGAAAAAAACTCAAGTCAACGCTTGTAAGTTTAATTGGTGTCACATGAGTAGACTTTGAAAGAATTTTACATGCTGCTATTGAGGTGTTAAAAAATTACAGACCAGCATTTTTTCAGTATTTAAATTTTCTATTATTGTGAGCATATTTTCTATGTCAAAGTAACACTTTTTATTCAAATTTTTAGCTTGAATAATTTTTTGAGCAACTGATTCCTGTATATCTTTAAAGATTCTAATGCAATTATCTCTGTTTTTAATAAATCTTTAGTTTAAATTAATTAAATAAATATCCTGTTTCTTTAAATGTACTGCTTCTTGAGTTTGATGCGTTTTATCTTGTTTGTTGTTATTTAAATCTTCTGTTTGTAAAATAAATCTTCATTTTTTGTTTGGTCAGAATTCATAAAAACAAGAAATTAGTATTTTTGTTTACCAATAATGTCTTGAAACATTTTTAAAGTAATAAATATTTTGATACCTTTCATAAAATGGTCAGTTCTTTTTTCCGCACTATTTGCAAAATCGATTGCTAAAGAATTTTATGAATACAATCCACTAACATTAAAACAATAAGTCCAAAAAATGTTTTTTTGTCGAAATTCGAAAACCATAGATTTTCAACTATTTACAAGAGTTTAAAAACAGCAACATGTGCCGGTTGCATAATTCTGGTAACATTAAGGTAAATTGCAACTAATATTTTTTGAAATTCAGTACACACTTGACTAATTTAGTTCTATCTACTGGACGTTTTTAGCGCCTTTAGAGGCTAAAACCTTCTTTTTTTTTCAAACACAATAGGATGCATGTTTTGTCTCCATTAAACACGCGGTTTAGGTCTACCAAAATATCCTAAAAAAAATTTTTTTTAGATACGATTCGATTTCTGTAAGCGATTTCTTTACAACCGTCTTAAAAATATTTGCACTAGCAACCGTAATTTCCTTAGATGTTTGAAAGACATTTTAAGATGCAGCCGTAGAAACGTTCTCATCTATCCACAATTTAAAAGATTTTCCGTCAGTGGATCTGAGCTGGGATTGTCATTTTCCTGAAAGCAAAACGTCGTCGTTTCAAGCTAGAAAGCTTTTTGCATGGCAGGAAAATACCCAATTTTTCTAAACTTTTCTTTTATGGTTGGTTAGTTTAAAACCAAGTGTAATTGTATTTGCAAAATTAACACTTTTTCTAAATTGGATAGTTGCTTGTGAAACATTGTATGCTTATGAAGCATTTCTTTCTGAGATTCTGCTTCCTATAGCGTGTAATGCCTTTTTGTCGTCATCTTCGTTATATTTTTTATTGTAATTTATCGTTTTCTTTGTTTGATGGATATCTTTTTAGAAACTGTTGTAAATTAAACTAAACTAAATGAAATTAGACTAAAACAAACATGTATCTAAAAAACAAGAACTTCCTGTTGTATTAACTATTGGCCACCGTCGCCAATAACTAGTACCATTACATTTTTTTGCGCTAGTTGTTGACCGTCTGAAACAACTAACCAAACTTTGTTAATTTAACAGTTAATCATAAAGCAGTCTCTTAAGTATCATATAAAATAAGTATCGAATTAACAATTGCAAATTTATACAAAATTGATAAACAAAAAAGCTTGGTAGTTTTTTCTTCACAATCAGAACACACTTAACACACTGTTAATGATGATTTGGCGCCAAATTACCAGTTTTGCAAACCCTACAATAAATTTTTACCAGTTAATGTTATCGCGGACCTTATGACATTGCAATTTGGAACTGTAGTCGTTACTTTAATCTCAAATATGGAAAAACGTACTGCTAATTCCAGGATGCATAACAGTCCAACAATCAGATTGACAATGCAAAAATTTTATGTATTTTATGTAAATAATGCCGTACACACAAATTTTACGTTCAACTAATACAACTCCTTACAGAAGCCACCATGAACTTCCATGCTCTCAACACCAAAAAACGCTTCTAGCACCAGGCATTGTGTAAGCTATGTGCATAATGTGACAAATTAAAAAAAAATTTACCTGCCACTTTTGCAAGGATGCAATGTTCCTTGCTCACAGTGTAAAAACCAAAAAACACACTTGCAACGCATGTCTACAGTGTCATTAAACAAAAATATGTTTTACATTTTAAATTGTTGGCATTATTTGATTTCGTAGTTATTAAAAAAAGTCAAAAACAAAAAAATGGAATAAAAGATGTTTTCTTATATTTAAAGTCATACACAACAATGTCTGATATACAGAGATTATTTGAAATACGATTACAAACTCAAGAAGTAGTTTCATTGTGGCGTTAAATGAAAATTTCCTTTAAAAATTAGGTCTAAAGCAACCCAATTTTGAAATATTTGCAATTAAAATTTTCAGGCCGGTTCTGACTATCTAAACATGTAGAAAGTGAAATGTGATTGTAACTATGCGATAAATGATAAGTGTAAATGCTGTAAAATTCGTAAAACGTATTGATGCATTGTGTTAATTATTGTTTTCTTTAATTTTTCATTATCTACAAAATCAATTGTTAATAAAATAATTAAAACAGATAGTAATGTTTGTTTCTTAGCATTATTACTGACCTAGCTTAACAAAATGTATTTTGTGTACGCAATCACGTTTGTTCTTGGTTGTAACCAAAACAGATAATTAAATGCAAAATTTAGCTCTCTCAGAACTGAGTTTGACAATTTTTAGTTGATGCTAAGTGATGCGTGTTAACGTACGTAATTTTTTTTTATTTTGTACAACAACGTTCTTCTCACCTACGAAAGCCGTAGTTGAAAAAAACCACTCCATGTATTGGCAATTGAACATGATGTATGCAACAATTAGTCGAGATGTTACGTGCAAAATTTTTATAACGTAATACCCTGTATATTGAATTAAAAATAGATTCCGGTTTTGACGCCCTCTGTCGATCTTTTTGGTTACTGACATGTTGCGAAATTCATTTTTCAAGCTGTCAACTACTTAAGATGGCCTGTGTCGTTTGAGTTGGTCTAAATTCAAAGATTTAATAGTACATCAACTGTGATGGAAATGAAATTATAAATCAATTACGTATTTAACATAATTGATTCGTCACAGAGTAAGATATTTACATCCGTTTTGTTTGGATTCTTTTGTAATTTCTTTCTTAATTTGATAGCCGTTCCGCCACGCTTTGGCTACATGTTCCGATTTAATTCATTAAGTACAAGGAGGAATGAACATCGATAAATAATTGAAATCCTATTATCCACACCGAAAAGGAATGTTACTTCTTCGACATCAGTCAATTGCAATACTCACCTTTTAATAATTAAGAGAAACAGCATTCGATATATTGGGTTCTTATATCTAATTTCTTATATTAATAATTTTGTAAACTTCGACTTTCGTGAGTCATTGCGTTGACACGACTTACATTCATACTATTTCAGCTTTCAACGAGGAAAGCGTTTTCTTCGAGGAAGTACTGGATTGGGGGTAAGTTCTCTTTTTAATTATTATGTCGCTGTCAAGGAAGGTCACTCACGAAATTTAATTTATTTGATATCCGCAATTGCAATAGTTTTAATACCATTTAGGTATTGTCAATATCTAATTCTGTGATATTGCATGCAGTAAACCTTCGTTAGTTAATGGGAAATTTTCTTCGCTTATCGACACCCGAGGTGTATTTATGTATTGTGCGTTGCTGACTCTTCTGTCATCTATGTACTTATAATGTATCATAAAAGTTTCTGAATTATGGTTACTAATCTTCTACGTTAGTGAATTATAGTTATTAAAACCGGACGTTACTGAATTATACTTGTTAATACTCTACATTACTGAATTATCCTTATTAATATTTTACGTTGCTGCATTATAGTTGTAAATACTCCACATCATTAAATTATAAGTTTTTTTACCTGTTTTATCTTTTCTTTATGGTAACCCATCTTTCTTTGTGGTTAGCTACACGAACACTAGTGCAACAAGGATTACAAACCTGGAATTTGTTACAGGCTTGAACCTTCTGTCCTGATCGAGATAGAAGCTTTACTTATAAAAGATCTGGCGCCCTTTAACTCTTATTTAGTTGAATCTCCCCTATCTCCGACTGTGTGAGTTGGCCGTGCAAGGTTCGTAAGACCTATAAGCTTGTAACAGAGTAACAAATAATTTTCGGTGACGTTTAAACGTTTGTGTTTTATCCAATTATTATCTAGTAAACTTAAAAAGAAACTGCAGAATAGCAACTTCATTTAACGATAGTAATTTAACTACGCGTTATCTGATAACATTATTTTGTATTCATTTATATTGATGTCAGCAAATCGCTAAAAAATTTGTGTTTCTTGGAACAGTCTATTTTTATTCGTGGTATCAATAACCTTCGGAGACTACTTAGGGATACATTTAAACAACAAGTTAACATGGAAGGAACATATTAAGAAAAAGAAGAAACAAATAGACATAAAAGCAAGTAATCTAAATTGGCTAAAAAGAAGAAAATCTAAATTATCAACAGAAAATAAAACTCTAATTTACAAGACAGTCATCCGACCGATTTGGACATATGGGGTAGAGTTATGAGGCTGTTCTAAAAAAAATTAGCAATAATACAAAAGTGTCAATCAAAAATACTCCAGCAGATTGTAGATACCCCGTGGTATATGACAAATCATACACTGCATACAGACTTACATATTCCAACGGTCCAGGAAGAAATTCACGAGAGTGCTACTAACAATCATGAAAATTGTGGCCAATAAATGTAGTGTGAGTGTTTTTTTTTTTTGATAATAATTTACAAGACTTACACCTAAGTTGCATAGATAGCGTCGATGGATTTTAATCTTATCATATTATTATCCGCTAGTACACCTAGCCATTGCTAGCTCTTTAGCTTATATAATATATAATAAATAAATAAATAAGTAAAAGATGCAAAATTATAACAAAACGTCATAACACGTGAGTTTGGACGAAGTTTTTAACGTCGTACAAGCAACCATAGGCAAAGATAACAAAAAACAAACTGTTCAAGGTGTTAAAATAAACAAACGACTATAATATCGAATGTCAGTCTGAAACATAAATTATAATGCAATCCAAAAATTTAAGAACACAAAGAAAATGTTAACTCGACAAAAACTGTACAGACAGATGTTTTTACAACGTAAACCATAAGTTAATAGAAAACAAAAATTACTTAAAAACCTAAAATGACGGAAGATTTAAAATACGTCTAACCAATTAACTAAAAGCATTCAAATCTCATCTAAATGCAATCGCCAAATTAAAACGATTTTAGATACGGGGGTTTTTCATAAAGTAGGTACACAAATTCAAACGCAGATTACACTTTAACAAATTTATATCTCATTTAAACTCAACTCATCAAAATATTTGTTGCACTATGAAATTAAAACACGACTCTTTTTTGCCATTTTTGGACGTTTTAATTACTCAAAATGAAACACGTTATCTAAACACAACATTTTTTACTCGTTCTAAATTGGGTTAACTCTTAAATCCGGTGATAAAATTATTCTTTTTTAATATGACGGCTTTTATAGCATTTTTTGCTTTTGTGGTCGTGCAGAAATTGGGTAGAAGCGTGAAAATCAGTATTTAAAAACATCAAAGATGTAGTCCTCTTAAACAATCTTTAAGTTAGCGGTGACGGAACCCGTGCTAAAAACTCAAAAAAATCAATTGTTGTTTGTAAAGGTTTTGACTAATATTTCTAATTACTATCAGCGAAAAATTAGAAAATTCATTAAAATAATCAAGAATTATTTTAATGCTAACTGAGATTCTAGTTTCGCTTTATTTGGAAACCAATTTTATTGATCGGAGGCCGACTCTTCACGGCGCAATAAATCAGTTTATTCCAAGATTTGAAGATGTTCATTGCGACGTGTGACGAAAACTCAGCTTGTGTAATAACTACAACACAGAAATTATCTACTTAAATATTCTTGTAGATTAGATAGTAATCATTTGATAAATTAATGTTTTGAAATATATCGGTTATATAGCAAAGTTAAAATTATATACCCGGTTAGTAGCATAAAGGTTAATTACCAACAATACACAGAAATTATAAACAACATAAATTAGGATTAAAGTATTAAAACGCAAATAATTTATTATAAAAGAAAAAATTTGTTATTAAACGTTACAAACAATTTTTATTTTTTTACTATATAAATTCGTTTCTAGGTGATATTAAAACTTCTAAAACTAATAATTTATGGTGCATTATTACGCGTTAAGGGACCAAGACCAGTACCTTCATGACACGCGGGATTAATTCAAATAAATCATAAAGGTATAATTTCTGTACATGGCAAATTTTGTAAATAAACGCACGCCACTTAATCGATAAATTTTTACTCTATAGAATCAAAAATAACTTTAAATGATCGTGATTTAAACACTATACTAAGATAAAAGTTTGTGCGTGTCTAAGATTGGCTTCATAAATAAATTCGTGCAGTAGATAAAAGAAAACGTTTATTCTTTAAATAGAAATAATAAAATAAATTAACCCATAAATTAAAATAACTGCAAATTTGCTAATTTTAAAGTTACAAAAAAATTAGTTGCCAGAAACTTCCGAGTAAAACCCTGCGGAGGGTAAAATATTACTCCAACAGGAGAATTTTCATTTTCCTTGAACTAACGCGTTGCGGTAACAGCAATACTGTCATATGAAAAGTACTTTAAACATATTTTAGTAACGAGGAACCTTAAATAATGAAATTGTACCATGAAATAATCTTGCATTTGGATAGATAAAAATTGTTTAAAATTAAACGCGTTTACATGTTTTACTACAAAATTAATGACGCAAAGTTGTTATTACTTAGAACTAATTATTTCTTGTACGTATGTAATTTAATTTAACTTTGTTTTTTAATATTTTAATCACTTTTAAAGTTGCTAATCCTTTTTCAAGAATAGGTTCGACTTCGATGAAAATTTAATTATACTCATTTGACGCGCTAAAGATATCGCACATATGTTGCGTGGTCAGTTCCAATTAAATTACGTAACATTTCGCTAATAATTTATTATAAATTAGCCTCATTAAAACAAAAATTAAATTTACTTTTTTAGTAGTTTTTTTAGAACAATTTAAGAGAGAGGTTTATTAAAATATTGTTATTATTTGATAAATTGATATTTGCAACTTTGTTTAAAAGTTTAATTATGTAATACACAAAATAAATTAGTAAATTTATAATTATAAAAAACTAAAAATC
Organism: Aquatica leii; assembly: GCA_035610365.1. NCBI lineage: Eukaryota > Metazoa > Arthropoda > Insecta > Coleoptera > Lampyridae > Aquatica > Aquatica leii. The sequence continues at coordinate 102,609,580 of CM069436.1, read as the reverse complement.
AAGAAATTACAAAACAAAATAAAAGCACACATTGCAGTAATTAAAGTACGCTGAGCTTTTAATATAAACCAATTTATTGTAAACGCAATGTTTGTATTACGTCAACCAAAAAATCAATTAAATTAATAAACCTTTTTATTTTTACTATTGGCACTTTTACGATTGTGCTAATCAACTTAACGATTAGTTAAAAGATTTTCTAAAAAAGGATAAAAATAATGAATAAACTAAAAATCTGTTTGAAATAAAAATCAATGTAGTTTACATTGCAATGTAATCAGTTATGTACAGAGCCTTATTTCTGACTTGATATATATATATTAGGCAACCAACATTGCTTAAATTAATAGCAAAGTAAAACAAAAATTACTAAATGAGAAATCTGATTTATAATTTTGTAACCGTCGTTTGAGTTTGTGCGATTTCTTTCGTGTAAGACCCGGTATTTGAGTTCAAGTTATTCGTTTTGTATTTTGGAATTGTTTTATTGATTTTAAGTTAATTTAAGAAAGTTACTTTACGTTTTTAAAATCAACTTTGTCAATCAAAATTGTTGATAAAATTTTGTATTCAATTATTTTAAAATTATTACGCTTTAATCATTTAATCACTTTAATTTCAGGTGTAATTTATGTTTCCACTCCAGAATATAATTGTAATTAAATATATTTTAGCAGTTTGTTTATTTTAAGTTTGTTAAAAAGTTCTTTGTTTTAAGTACATTCTTAGTACACTTACACTAATTTACTTTGTGTTAGTTTTATTAAATTACATTTGGAATAAAATCATTTTTATAATTTATTAGACAGTTGTTATGATTCAGGTCTCAACAAGTAATTTTTATGACCGTAATAAAAAAAAAATTTTTTCTTGATTTGGCATTTCTTATAGTATGAAAGGCCGTTTTCGAACTCTACTTTTGTGTCGTAATTAAATCTGTTTGCATCTTCTTTGCACTTCTTGGTGGTATTGTTTCCTTTTAGAAGCTTTTGGACACAACCTTTAAGAAAGGGTAGCCGATTAAGTTATTAAATATAAGTGATTTTAGTTTGAGGGGATAGTTGATGGTTGGTTGACAGTCGTTCAAAATGCCTTAAATAACGGAGTGTAGTTGGTTGGGTGGTAAACTCACCTCCTGTAAATGAAGTAATACCGCAAAAATTATGCAGAAACCGTGAATTTTTAGTTTAGTTAATGGAGCTTTGTTTCTTCTAGTTTGTAAAATCTACGGCTTTAAAATAAAACTTATACGTGTTTTTAAGTTTTATTATTACGTAATGTAGAATCGTATTCGTTTTGTACGACACGGTTATATCTTCGTCTTGGTGGGGTTTATTGAGAATCTTCCGACGGAAAATAGTCCTTTAGAGGACCCTTCAACATTTCTTTCCGATTATATCTACCAATTTAGGATCAACCACAAGTTCTTTCTTGGATTTATTATGACGACAATTTAAGGTATTTATTGATTACCGTTTAAAACAATTTATACGCGATGTTTGTGTTTTAAAAGCTTTGGTTTTTTTAAAGCAAAATAAAGTGTTGCGAATTATCGATTTTACACTTAGTACATGGTAATTGTCAGTATTTACTAAGACTATGTGACTAAATGTTTGTAAAAAAAATTTTTGTTTGACGTTAACCGGAAAATTGAATATTGTAATTTACTATTAAGATTGTCATTCTTGTTTTAAAAAAAAAGTTACTTTATTTTGTAGTTAATTAATTTCTATTAATGCGAACACGACCGTGCATTACGTAATTAACATTTGTTTTTATTTGTTTAATTTTTTTAAATTTTAGTTTGATTTAATACGATTATTCAATTTTTTAAATTTTAACTTACATTGTTTAAATTTTGTTTTGCGCTAATTTAAGTAGTTTTGTTTGTTTATTTTGAGTGTTGATTGATTAAATAAATGTTAAATAGTCAAATATAAACGAGCTTTTAATTCCGTCAGCTTTTGCGTTATATGAAATTTTTGCTTATTACAGAATTTAGTGAGATACACTCTATTGAAGTAAGTCCATTTAGAGTGTATCTTTCAGGAGCATGCTTGTGGTTGAGAAAGACCAGCAGTTCATTGAGTCTTGCACGTTTCTGGCGCCCTTTGATTTGTGACTTTTTAATGTGTTTTCTGTTGTTTTCCAAACAATCACGGAATGTTGAATATAACCCAACCCGTCTTCACTGAGCACCGGCAAAACAACATTTATGTTACTTTATTTCAGACAAACTCCATTGTTCTAACTTTTGGACGTAACAATCTCTAAATTAAAGTTAAGTAATTAATTAAAAACGGAAACAGATAAACAATAATGCCTATTCATTTAAAATAAAAATAGGTAATAAGAAATATTTATAATAACCGATACTTAATATGTTGTCCTTTAGCTTCGATATATGTATTAACTATTCCTTTTAAGCTTTGGAAACATTACAAAAATCACCAACTTCAATATTTCAAACCCTTTCATTGTAGAATATTGTTGAATACATTTAATAGTATCTTGAGTGATATTAAACATTTGCATTGTTAACTATTATAAGCGATTTTTAGGTTAGACCGTGTTTTAGTTGAACACCTAGACTTTTTAGGCTTGGTTCTAGTCTCTCTTTAAAAGTCAAAGTAAGAAGTAGAACTTTATTTTTGTAATGTTGTTTGTAAACCGAAACAAACTGACGTTTCGCAAAACCTTGCAACTTTTCATCTTCGGAACGGTAAATGTCACTAAAGAAAAAAGTGTGACGGTATTTGGTCATGTAATTACCGGACTTCCAATTTCCGTTGGCGCTTGACTAACTTCGTTATTATCTGAGTTTTAAACCGTCTTCCCGGTTTATATTATATGGATGTTTTTCTATTTCCACATCTCCACGAATTAGTCTAAAAAAACTAGAAAAGAGTTTTACTATACTTTAGTTTTATCAAAGTTTAGCGTGTGTTCTTGGTTCTACACGTGTTTTGCCATTAGTTTTTGTGACCCTGCGGTATTTGCAGTCAGCCATATGTTCCTTTACTCTAGCTTTAGTAGAGCGTCTCGTCTAGTTTATCTACGCCATGAAACGAAGTTTTTGGTTTTAACTTACTATTATAATTTCAGTTTCAAAATTAGCGATATAAATATTGGCTGTAACTAGAGAAAGCGTTGAACCCATGGCCGTTCCTTGTTCTTGTTTAAATAAGTAGTTATAACTAAAATAAATGTTCTTTATACAGAGTTCGACGAGCAGAACTTTTTCTTTAGTAATTCTCTTCTTAAGCAAAAACAACACTTTGTTGACCGAGATTCTTGAGTATTGAAAGATTTAACGTATATGACTAGTAGGATTGTTTCGTTTTAAATTTGAACAGCAAGAACAATAAGTTATAAACTCAGCAATCTAAGCTGAAATGTAGTGATCGTGGGTTAGTTGTTTACGTTGATCTGATGGAACCACAAGTTTTTACACGCAAGACAACGAGAAACAGTAACTTTATGTAGCAGAATTATGTGCCATGTTACAAGCTTTAAGTCTTACGAACCTTGCACGGCCAACTCACACAGTCGGAGATAGGAGAAGTTCAAGTGAATAATAATTAAGGGCGCCAGATCATTTATAATTAACACTTCTGCCTCGATCAAGACAGACGGTCCAAGCTTGTAACGAATTTTGAGGTTCGTAATCCTTGTTACTCTGGTGTTCGGGTAACCACAATTAAAAGAGAAAGGTATGTTACCATAAAAGCAAGATTAACAAGTATAAAAACTTTAATTTAGTAACGTAGAATATTAACAAGAGTATATCTAATTCTCAATTCATAAATGCCAGAAGTATCGGCAACACACAATACATAGGTTAATTTGAAGCGAATAGCGAAGAAAATTTCGTAATAAAAATCGTTTGTACACAACATGCGATACACACAAAATGAGTAATGAAATTACCTTAATGGTATTGCAACAATAATCGTAATTACGGAAATTAACATAAACAAAAGTTCCGTGAGTGACTTTTCTGACAGCGAAAAAATAATTAAATAAACTTACCCACAATCCAGTACCTACTTGAGCGAAGAAAACGTTTTCCCCGGTAAGTGAGCCTGGAATAAATTTGAGTAGCAAATCGTGTCAACACAATGACTCACGAAATCAAGATCTACAAAATTGTTAATTACTGCTAAAAGAAAGTACACATAACATAACCCGATTATCGAATGCTGTTGTACACATTCAATAAAAGTTGGTTTTGCAGGTGTTTGTCGCATGAGTAGGATCTCAAAGAAAAGTTCTTGTCCTCGGTTTTGTTAGTTTTAAACGTAGACCTTATAGAGTCATACTCGTCCCATGAAGGTATTTATCGATATTAATCACTCATTATTCTTTATTGAATAGAAACATGTGGCCAAAACGTGGCGGAACGGCTATGAAATTAAGAAGAAATTACAAAAGAATTTTAACAAAACGGATGTAAATATCTTACCCTGTGACGAATAAATTATTTTAAAAACGTAATGAAGTTATAATTTGATTTCCATTACAAAGGATGTTATTCGAAAATTTTCTTTAAGCGAAACAGGCCATTTTATGCAGTTGTCCGCTTAACGACTTCGTCGTAAAATGACAGTCATAGGAAAAGATCTGCAGAGAACGTTAAAACCGGAATCTAATTTTAATTCAATATACAGAGTATTACGTTCTAAAAATTTTGCACGTAACAACCAACAATCAGTAGTAAGATGAATAAACCTAGAAATTAAAAAAATTAAGAAAAAGGAAAGCAAGAAAACAAATAAGACGTAAACGTTTGTCATTTTTAGAACGACAGTAGTTACAAGTATTAGAATTAAGAGTACGCACAGAATAAAAAAGTGAAGACACGTTAAGAAAACAAGCAACAGGATTAGCGGAAAAGTGGAGCATGTTAAAATGGCTTACGTAAACGAGAAATTCTGCGCAATTCGTAACTGTACAGATCATACACCATGGACAATGGCTTCTCCTTTATTTAAAAAACACACCGAAAGAAAAATAGCAGTCATTGTATACAAGCATTAGTGATAGTACAAACCTTCATTATGGACTACTTCAATAAACAAACTCAAAACCAAACTTTGAATATCCTCTAAATAAATGTAGGGAGAAGAAGAGAGGCGCACTGTCTCGTCTCATTCATAGCGGAGAAATATCAAGCTGAAGCAGTACCGAGTGCTGAATTTAATTTTAAAATGACATTAAACGAAAACCTAACTATGGATAGGGAACATAGAACCGCAATCTACACCAGGGATGGCAAAGCGACAGGGACAAGGGGTGTTGAAAGGGACTGCTTTACGGTGTTACTCTTATACAACATAAACTTATATAACTGCTACGGCGCGCCAAACGTTATTGACAAAGTGTGCACAACTCTCTCAGACCCCATCTACGAGGAGATAAGAGGCAACCGAGGGTTAACAGTAATAGCTAGAGATTTTAACGCAAAAGCGACAATATGGCGTTTAGTACGACAAAACAAACAAGGGGGAATCATGATTAAATGGATAGCAACGGAAGACCTAATAATTCTAAACTAAGAAACTTTGCCGAGGTTCGAATGTAACGGTAAAACATCATATATCGATGTAACAATGTTTCCTATAGAAATAACCCCTCAGATCACAACATAAAAGGTACTCGACGATAAAGAAAGTTTAAGTGATCACAAGTATGTCCTGTTTGGAATTCAAAAACTAAATGTTAAAAAGAATCAGCAACAGATTAAAAATCAAACGTATCAAAGCGAGAGTTGGAACACGAATAAATTAGATAAAGCAAAATTGGTCAGAGCTCTAAGTGACAAGCTCGAGGGTAGTCAACACACGACCCTAAAGTTAATACAACAAGCCCTAATTTCTGCTTGTAGTAGAAGCATGCCTCGTTCAAGAAGAGACAAAAAAAGAATAGGATATATTCGTGGACGGACAAACTAAATCGTGCCAGGCAATCCTGTACTGAACACAAAAGGAAAATCTCGCGATTGAAGAAGACAGGAAGGTTACAAAATATAATACAGAACTTTAAAAAACAAAAGAACAATATAGAGAGTCAATTAAGAAAGCCAAGAGGAACGCATAGGAAGACGTGTAAACACCTAGAAAACAATCCATGGGGTACTGGTTATAAAGTAGTTACTAAAAAAATTAGATTTGGTAAAGAGCAAATTTGGGGGCAAGTTTTTCCCCTCAATTATTTTTAATCAAAAAGTTGACTGAAGCAACCTCAACTCTAACCACCCAGCAAACACAGATGGACTTAAATTACTGTTGAATTGCCATTAAATTACGGTGATTTAAGTAGTAATTTAAACCGTAAAAAGGGCGCCATTAAGCAACCACTTAAACTACCAAAAATTCACTGACTTCTAAATTACTAATAAGCTACCATTAAAATACTGTTGTTATATTATCATTGAATTACTGTTAAACTACTGTTTTGAACTACTAGCAAAACTATTAAATTATTATTAAAACCACTAACACATTTAAAAAAATAGTTTTTTTAATTAATTATTCGTTTCTGTAATTTTTTATTTATTTCGTTTACAGAATTTGACGCACATAATTGATAAATTGTGGGATTTTTTTAAATTAGAATTTAATTTAAGTAGTTACCTGAGGTTTGATCCCACGAACATCAGGAAAATCCCTTGCAACCTAAACGTGTTAACCACTACTCTACCTGACCTAATACTATAAATGCTAACTACACGTTATATATGTTGAATACAAAATCAAGTAACTTATTCGTAATTTAATACTTTCAACGTGAACCATTAAATATTTCACATGACAATCAGACTGATGATGAATTAGTCCTATGTATACATTTGCATCGCTACGTATTAATTATACTCTTGTTGTTTTTGTTATTCTGTAATCAGGATAATTCATGTCCTAGTTGCTTGAAGTGGTTTATATAATCCGAATATTTTTGAATACGGCAGGTACATAATTTCATGCAATATTGATTCTTGTATCATAAGTTATAATATTTACTTTTGTTTTATATTTATATTGCGTTACTGGATCCCGCAGATTGACCAATGCTATTTGACTTTCCAATATTAATATTTTTGTAAACTGTACGAAATCTTTTTAGTTGTCGATAATAATTGCCACTTTCTTTATTTCTATGCATTCTTCAAGCAATTGTTTGATAGCAGACTTAACTGTTTGGCAAATATAACGACTATTTTTAAAATAATTTAGCTTAAGATTTATATAGCAACTCTATTACTACTGACTATTAATTTACCTGGTATTTTAACGGACATTTAATTACCATTAAACTCCCCAACCTAATTCTGGAATTACGACTAAGTTACTGAGTAAACTATTCAAGCTACCAATCATTACATTACTCCTAAATTACTTTTGAATTGCTGGGTAGTATAATGGTAACCCAATTACCGGTAAACTACAACGTTCAATTTTTTAATTAATCTTAAGTTACTGGTTAAACTATTTTTAAGCTACCCACCATTACATTACTCCTTAATTACTTTCTAATTACCGGGTAGTATGATGGTGACTCATTTACCATTAAACTACAACATTTAATTTTTTAATTACTATTAAGTTACTAATTAAATTACTTTTATGCTACCACAATACTGAAATACTCCTAAACTACTTCGTACTACTTTCAAACTAGTAACCATTGAAATTACTGTTAAACGTCACCTTAGACTACTCTTAAATTACGAAAAAAATTAAATTACTTATAAATGACTTTTCAATACCCAATAAACTACTAAATTAAGCTACCTTGTGTTTGCTGGGCATTAAAAAAACCCTGGGCTCAGATGGCATTTCGAACGAGGTCATTAAGATATTAGTGGGAGAATATCCTATACACATTTCATTTCAGACCAATGGAAAAAAGCAATCCTAGTCTTAATACCTAAATTCCAAAGCGGGAGTAGCGAACGTAAAGGATATCGTCTGCTAGGCAACGTAGCCAAAGTCTATGAAAGAGTACTGCTTCAAAGAATAATTAAAAAAATTAAGCAACAAGGTGACCTTTCACCCTTCCAATTGGTATTAAGGAAAGAAAAATCAACGGTAGATGCGCTCGAGAAAATAAGCCTAGTATCGTTTAATTAATATAAGAATATGACAAACAAAACCCAGAGAACAATGTCATTAAGAATTACTTCCGCATATAAAACAGTGTTACTCGAAGCAGCGGGAGTTCTAGCGGGCATTTTTTCGTTAGACATCCTGGACAAGGAAAAAACTAAATTTAGACAAGGGAATGCCAAAACTACAAGACTAAAAAACTCATTACAAAAATGGCAATATAGATGGGAACGGTACTCCAAGGGCGTTTGGACCCGGCTGCTTATCCCAAATCTATGCGGTTTGATACGTAGAAAATTTGGGAACCTTAATTATCATAGCACCCAAGCTTTTACAAGACACAAGTGTTTTGGTATGTACCTTGCAGGAATGCGTAAAAAAAAGGATCCATCATGTTTTCTGTGTGACGAATAATTCGATGATGCCCTGATGCTCAACACACAGTTTTAAATGCAAGCATTGGCACGAAGAGAGGATAGCCATAAACAAAAAACACTACAATAATTCGGGATAAGGGTTCATCGTGGCTAACAGGTCATTGAATTTAATACAAACGAGAATACGATGTATGGCGAACTGAAAAAAACGGAAAGTCGTTGAGCAAAACGTGCTGGTCAAGGAAATTGCACGTGTCAGCCTTGCCAAGAACTTTGGTGCAGTAAATGTCCTGCAACAGGAGATATAGGGGAGGATGTTTGGATATGACACAGAGTGTGTCTACGGGAACGGTTTGATAAGCTCCGAGGATAGTTCTAAGGAATAGGGATTGGAGCAAGGCCAGTTTTCTGACCATGTTGGAATGTCAAAGTCTGTGGTACCAAATGTCTGGGTCATAAGTGAGCATGGATATAACTGCACTGTTAAAGATATTTGCGAAAGATATTTTTGTGTAGGTTCCATCTCAAGCGTAAATATTTGTAGAATAATAGCAAGACGCTCTTACACTTGTCAACCACTAATGCGCAATGTTTTACAAACTCAATCTGTCGTCAAACAAAAGTCGGAGGTACCTGTATTTGAAAATTCTACGGAGTGGAATGTTGTTGAGACGCAGTGAAACGTCTCGTTTTAAAGTGTAGCTAAAAACTATGTATTTAGTCTTATTCCCTGAACCTGAACCGTCAGACGAGTTTGTGACTGAGTTTAAGCTATTGTTAGATTTTGCTTCTAAGTATTGTCTAGAAAATGCGGACACCGTGACAGTGATGTCGTCTGCGTATGCAAAAATGTCGCAGTCTGCTAGTAGTTCCGTTCTAAGCAAATTGTTTACAACCATATTCCACAAGGTCGACCCGAAAACTGAGCTTTCTGGATACCCCTTCGTCAGTCGTTTGGCATAAACAGAACTGGGTACGTTGGAGGAATAAGTTATCGATGGGTTTGATAAATAAGTACGAATGACTTGCGTGTTGCCAGCAGGTACTCTTTTAACGACGAGAGCTTCTATTATTGAAGGCCACCATACATTGTTCAACGCTCCAGAGATGTTAATAAAAAAAGCAAGTCTATGCTTGGAGACGTTCGTTCGTACATTAGTCATCAATCTACGTGCGGCGTCAGTCGTCGTTTTGCTTGGAACGAAGTCATATTGACTGGGATGGAAAATAATTTGTGGACGAATGTCTCGACCGATATCTTTGTATTTGTATATTTACACTTTGTGTATAGATAGTAAATAGCACTCAGAACAATTATAGAAGTGTCTAAGGTAATTTAGCTTGCCTCTTAATTATGTTTCCTAGAAAATACTTTTGTCCCATTGTTAGGATCGAGGTTATGGTAGGAAGAAAAAAACCGCTAGGTGTTGCCACCTACTATAACCGACCGAGTGCTGGGCCACTTGAGCATGCTAAAACAAGCCAACGCGCAAAAAAAGGATTAGCAGAAAATCCCAATGCAGAACTCTTCTTTGCGTGAGTCAAAGATGCTTTTAGTAATTTGGTGCTAATTTCTTATTTAAAAGAATTAAGACTTTACTCAGACATTCTAACTGAGAGATAGATGAAATCTTGATCAGCGCTAAAAAAATGTATTAGAACGAAGTCAGATTACGGCGAGCGATCTTGAGCTGTATTTGCTTCGAGACCGGTTCTGATAACTAAAGAAAGAGAGAATGAATAATACTAACTAACTAGCATATCAATGGATTTGTTATCTTCTATCGTACGATTAAAAATAGTATCTATTAAACGATCAACAGACAGAAATTCAAATTTCTACATATCCTCAACATCATTACCCGTTTCTTGGGTTGTTAATGTTGCCAGGGTAACTTTAAAACGCGCGAATTTAAACACGCTGAATTGTATGAAATGTGCAAAAATCAAATTTTTACTGATTAAACATAGATTGTTGTTTTCTTTTAATATTTAATAATTACATAATTTGTTAAAAAAAAATTAAATAAATTACCAACGTTTTTAATTTAATTTTTGTTATAAATTAGATAATAATCTGTTGTTTCTATTTGGTTAATTATAATAAACGTATAGTGGTGTTTTTAATTTAGATGACAAATTGACACGTCTTTTATATTTATTAAAACGCAATTTTATAATTTTAATTTTGTTTAATTTGTTTTGGTAATTTATTAAATTTATTTAATAATTTAACGTATTCTTGTTCGTTAGTATTTTCTAAAAATATATTTTTATAGTTTTTGTTCTTGAAGAAAGCAATTTAATTTCAATTCATGTCCCTGCAATAAAATGGAATTTACTATAAAAAACAATATACTAGTCGTTGCTTTTTATTTTACCAAACCGCAATGTATGTGAAATAGAATTTACGCAAAATAAAGCTAGCAAAGTTGTAATAAATAAGCTTTATCGGTTGTTTGATTTTTACGAAGTTTTTCATTAAATATAGTGTAAAGTTGGATAGTTAAATTTAATTTTGATTTGTCTGTTTATTATACAGTAATTTTTAGAAGCTATACATAGATGCTTTTCTAATAAATTGAACAATATTATTTGTAAATTTTGTAATTATTGCTTAATTATTGTTTCTATAAAATAAATATTTAATCTGCTTAAATTATGTTGTTATAACAGAGTATATATTAAATAGAACCTTTACATATAATTTCAATTCATTTTTGTATAATTATTTAAAATAATATTATTTTTAAGCAAATAAAAATAACAACAATGCGATGTCTTGATAGTGTTATACATTGCTCGCCAAAATGTCGGCACCAAATGGATTTTTTTTATTTTTGATTTTTTAAAAAACCTTTTACGGTAATAACACTGGTCTACAAAAAAATATATTTTTATCGAGCCCTGACACTATTCTGAGTGATTCTTATGTAAAATGACGTCATGAATCCAAATATGTCTTCCGTTTTCTTCCATCACCCACCATTTTTGAGGGAGCCCCAAATCTCTAATTTTACCACTTTTCGACAGTAATAAATGAAAAGATATTCATTGTTACTTGGTGCTTGTTTTCCTTTTATACCCTGAGGTACAGCTCTCTCGTTTTAAAAACCAGCAGTACTCCGCCAACATGCTTGCATTCCACTTCCCTGAAAATCTGTTCTCCAGCTTAGCGATGTCTTGATGGAAATGTTCCCCGTGTTCATCCGAGACTGCTCCTAAATTTTCAGGGAAAAAGTCCAGATGCGAGTGAAGGAAGTGAACTTTAATAGACATGTTACATCCTATGTCCTTGTACGCTAAAAGCAGTTTCTCGACGTAAGCGACATAATCTTCACTTTTGTGGTTACCCAGGAAGTTCTTACAAACGTTTTGAAATGCAAGTCAAGCTCGTTTTTCTTTTCGATTTAGGTGTTCAATAAACGTCGAATCTTGGAAGAGTTGTTTAATCTGGAGACCAACAAAAACGCCTTCTTTGATTTAAGCTTCGCTAAGACGAGGAAATTTAGTTTTCAAAAATTGAAATGCGCCACCTGTCTTGTCTACTGCTTTTACAAACTGCTTGATCAATCCAAGTTTGATGTGTAAAGGTGGTAAGTTAATATTTTCCTTCGGAACCATAGGATTGTGGGCAACATTTTTCTGACCAGGAATAAGATTTTCTCGCAGAGGCCAGTCCCATACCATGTAATGTTTATGTCGGGCTCGGCTATCCCATTCACAAAAGAAGCTACAATATTTTGTGAATCCTGATTGCACGCCCGTGAGTAGAGCAACAACTTTTAAGTCAGCGCAAAGTTTCCACTTATAATCATGATAACTAATTTTATCAAAGATTCTGAAGATGTTTTCGTACGTTTCCTTCATATCAACAGAGTACGCAACTGGAACTGATGGGAAGTCATTTCCATTTGCCAACAGGACAACTTTTAAGCTTGTTTTTGATGAGTCTATAAGCAGTCTCCATTTGTCTGGGTCACATGGCATCTGTAGCTCTGTCATCAATACATTTGCATTAGGGCAGAACACTAAACCTTTATTTTCTGATAAAAGACCTTTCAGGGTTGCTTGTCTAGTCCTGTAAAAAGATATTTTTACTCCCTTTTCTAAGAGATTCCACTGTTGAAGTCGCGATCCTAGGAGCTGAGATTTAGTCTTGGGTAACTGCATATCTCTGACAAGATCATTTAATTCCGATTCAGTGAGGAGGTGAGGTTGCCGAGAAACTAAATCTGCGGAATACTTTTCATCATCATTGAACGTATCATTCGAAGCCCCAGGTTGTGGCTTAGAGTCTTTTAAATCAATTTCCGGCTCTAGAGTATTAGTGTTTGGGGGCTCTGGGATTGGCAAAGTATCGTTATGAGGAACAAGTCTTAGAGCTGACGGAATATTGGGATACTAAATTGTATGCTTACTTTTGCTCGAAAACCCGACGGTGGAAGTCATACAAAAGTAACAATCGGTAAGATGACAGCGAGGTTCACGCCAAATCATGGACACAGCAGATTGCATTAATTTACGGGTACCTTTGAGCCATTTGGTGAAACTACTGTAACAAGTCGTACAGCAAACTGATGGAGCCCAAGTCTTGTCCTGGTCGCCAACTTGACAATCAAAGTACAATTTATAAGCTGTTTTAACAAGCGGAGAAAGGGGTTTTCGTTGCGCTTTTAAAGTCATTTCCCCGCAGACATAGCAGAAGCTATCGGAATGATTTTTACACTCGCGTGGCATAATTAAACAGTAATTCAACGCCCGACATTAACCACAAATCACACTTAGTTACTTGAAAAATCCGGAGTAAAAGTAGTTTTACTGTTTTACACAAATGAACAAAAATGAACATAAAATCCAGCACGTTTAAAACGTCGACAAGTTAACTCTGCAACAGCTATAGATGTACTGATCGAAGCAGTTAAGCAAACAATGTAATATACTATAATGAGAAGAATGCAAGTTCAAGCCTGTCAAAAATTCCTGTTCAAACCTGCATGTGGTATTGAGATTGCCAGCGTCGTGCAGTGAATCTTCTTAACTGTTTATCGATATTTTTTTACTGTTTTTATATATTTGTATTTTATTGTTGTTTCTATATACCTTTTATAGCAAAACTTTTGCCATATACTTTGGTATAAATTTTATTACGTGTTTTGGGATGTTTAACGGCTATAAGTTAAAATTCTAAAAAAAATGCAAAAAATAAAATAAAAATGGGGTCCCCCAAAATAGGTGGGTGATGGGTAAAAACGGAGCTCATTTTTGGATTCAGGAGGTCATTTTACATAAGAATCGTCAAGAATGGTATCAGGGCCGATTTTCATGCAGACCAGTGTAATTTGTGCTTGTCTGAAAACTTATTTGTCCTCTATGAGATATACCGAGTAATTTTCACTTAGCTAGAAAATGGCGTGTTTGAAAATTTTCTAAATTTAAAAATTGCTATATTTTGTAAATGAAGCAAGTTGTTAATGTGATTTTTTTATCGTCTGTCAGTTTTTAGCTTATCGAACTATCTTGAGACCAGAAAACATTTTTTTCTTTAATTTCCGCTAAAACTAAAGTTTTAATTTTTTAGAAAATTTGAAGTTTTTACATACCCAAGGTTGATTTTAAAATTCAATTTGAAGATTTATCACCGGAAAAAACAATAGAAATTGCTATTATTCCTTTAGGTTCATTATTATTTACAAAAAAGTAATATTGTTGCATATCTTTTTGGTGCAAGATACTTTATGGGAGAAATATTTATTAATAAAAATTAATATGTATTTACGTGGCTTCTAAAAACTCTAATTTATCTTTGCTGATAAATGACTTTCACAAAAACCCTGTAAATGTTCTTTTACAATTGTCTAAGTAAAGAAAGTTCTCTTTATTCAATAAAAGTATTGTGTCAACCAGTATAAATTAAGTAATTATTTTATTATATATATATTAACATGTTGCGAAGCTTGTTAACAAATTAAGCTCATCTTCAGAATGTTCTGCCAAAAATATATATACAACTAAAAATATAAAATTTAAAAATTTTAACTTACAATTTTTTGAAAAATCTCAAAATTTTAAAGTCAAAATTATCTAACTGGATAAACAAAAAAATGTTAGTTTTATAAATAATAACATCAACTAGGATAATGTAATTTAGAAACAAATCTAAGAAAATATGAGTTTTAAATCATAAACTGAATTAGTTGGATCATTTAACAAAAAATTTTTGTTTGATATTTTATTATAAATTAATTCTAACAATTCTAAAATTTGTTTATTGTTAACGTTATTAGAAGGATGAAATTTAGAAAAAAAAACAATGATTATTATCTAAAACATGTTGTTCAAATCCAGATTTAACGGAATTTAGATTATTAATATATTTTGAAACAACAAAAAAAACGCTTCTTTCAAACTTTTTTTGAAATTATAGATACTGTATGTTGTTTGTTGTTGTTGAAACTAATTTACAAGCAACAATTTTTTTTCAAATTGCAGATCGAATAATGAACAACTATTGCTTTGCAAAATAATGTTTTACTAAAAAGCTTTTTCAGATTTTGATGCATATAGCTTATATATTAACTGTACCCGTTTGAACATTCTTTGCTGAAAAAATTATATGCGACTAAATAATGTAGCCAACGTTTTCTTTGCTTTTTATATTTGTTGTCTCCTGTCTCCTCCTTTAGCTACGCCACGGATATATGAATAATTATTTATTTTTATGTTATAAACTAGATGTTAGCGCGAGCGTTTTATTTTTAAGTCGTTATCCTCGCGTTGCATTTTTGGTTTTGTGACTTGCTGTCCCCTCTTTTAAGTTTCATTGTAAATACAAGTTTTTGATAACTACTACAGTACGTTACTTAGTTTTGAACCGATCATTACGTCTCCTTTCTTGAATTATATTTCATTAATTTTCTTAAATGTTAATTGTGATGTTTAGTACGTAAACCGTGCGCCCTTTTGTGCGTGCTAAAGACCATCAACTAGGGAAAAGTAAGATCAGGGTAAGTCGAGCGGGATTTTCCGTTATTTGTATTATTCGTACTAAGTTATTTCATATCACAAATAATGTCCGAAAGTGATTTGAATGTCCTGGTGGTAACGAGGTCACAGGTCTTTGCTGACGTCACTGATATCGCTGTTCTAATATTTCCAAAAAAGATGCGAAATTCCATCTATTTATGCTCGACGAATTGCTAATTTGCGAATCCAACTTTCGTGAAGTTCAGCGTCAAATATTAATTAAAAACACCACTCTGGCTAAGAAAGATTAGGTTCCTACCGATCAAATACAAAAAAGCTTTAGAGATTTAGTTTACTCGATTCGGACCATATTTGCTAAACTTCAAAGTGCTGACACTGATAGCGGAGCATCACAACAATCATGCAGTTCTTCTTCTGACCCACTTCAAGGTTTTCTACCGAAAATTGTAATTCCGCATTTCGATGAAAAAATTGCGACATGGACTAATTTTATCGGTCTTTTTGATTCATTAGTACATAACAATAAAAGCTTAACATCTCTCGCTAAATTTCATTATTTAAAAACGTCTCTTGCTGGGGAAGCAGAATCCGTTATTGCTAGCTTTCCATTAACCGAGGAAAATTATGAAATTGCTTATCAAGCATTAAAAGATCGTTACCAAAACGATAGGCGTTTAGCCGGAATGTACTTAGATAGCATTCTGAATTTTAAGCCTCTTGTTTCACCTACTCAAGAAAGTCTTAGAGCATATCCTCAAGTACACCAAAATGCAGCCAGTGCTTTAGCAGCACTTCCCATTCAAAATCACTTTGAATTTATTCTCTTTTATTTAGCTATGCGTAATTTGGATGCATCTACCTCTCGTGAATTTGAATCTCGGCGACAAAATGATGATTTTCCTACTTATAAGGAACTTATTGAGTTCATCAATCGACAAGTGCGTAGTCTAGAACTATCTGCAGCTGAATTCAAATCACGTTCTTTGACCAAGGTCAAACCAAAAATCCTTATAGCCGCTGCTTCAGTTTCTCTTCAAGAAAAGGAGGTTGCTTTAACTTCCAAACCGCATTTAGTCGCTTCGTCATTTAAACCTAATAAAGCAAATTCTGCTTACAATCGTTCTTTTTCATCATCTAAGCGATGCCCTGTATGTAAATCTGACCACAGTATTACTTGGTGTCCAAAATTCCAACGAATGTCAATAGATGAAAGAGGCAAAGCCATGCGTAACCACACGCGTTGTTTTAATTGTCTCGGAGCTCATTTAATAACAGATTGGGTTTAACTCCCAGCCCTTCTCAGTTACAGATTTCGGGAATTGGACAAATGGGCTTCCGCACTCTTGGTACTGTTGACTGTGTAATAAAATCTCGTTACTCTTCCGCAATTATCGCAGCTACTCCTTACGTACTTTCTTCAATATCTCAAAACCTCCCTTCGGCTCGTATTTCTGAACAAGTCTATTCTAGTCTAAGACATCGTCAGCTAGCAGATAAATATTTTTATGTACCTGGTAAGATAGAAATGCTTATTGGAGCTGATCTATTTTCTACAGTCATTCGAGAGGGTTTCTCTATTATTAAAGGTAATCCTTCAATTTTTCCTACTATATTTGGCGACGTTATTGTAGGTCCTGTAAGTCTGGGTTCGTTAACTTCTTCGGCTGTCTCTCTTCTAACTCTTCAGGCCAATCCTACAGACTTTCTCGTCAAGTTCTGGGAAGTCGAAGAAGTGCCTGTGGTAAAGATTCGTAACCCTGATGACGAATGGTGCAAACGCCTGTTTTGCGATACTCATGCTCGAACCTCCGAAGGTCGATATGTTGTAGCTCTACCTCTAAAACCCGACGCTGTCAAGGTAGCTGCGAATTCAAAGTCATCGTACACAGCTTTTTTAAACTTAGAAAAGCGTTTGATTCGAAATCCTTCCCGTTATGCCGCTTATCAACAATTTATGTCTGAGTATCGAGACTTGGGCCACATGTCCGTTGCTACTTCTTCTTCGTCATACGTGCTACCCCATCACTGTGTTTCGAAATGTAGTGAAAAGGGGACGAAGATTCGTGTGGTTTTTAATGGTTCGTCTTCTTTTTATGGCAAGTCTTTAAACGAGCAATTTTTAAGTGGTTCTAACCTGCAAAAGGTTATTTCTACAATTTTTATAACTTTTAGGTTAAATCCGATCGCGTTGTGTTGTGACATTCGCATGATGTATAGACAAATTTTATTACGTCGTGAAGATCGTTGTTTACAACACATTTATTGGCGCGAATCCATTCATAATCCTGTCGTCGAGTATGAACTAAATACGGTAACGTACGGCTTAACTCCTTCCGCTTACCTGGCTCAGCGATGTCTTCAACAATTAGTTGAGGACGAAGGATCTCATTACCCGACTGCGTCCGTCGCTATCCTTAAGAATACGTATGTTGATGACGTGATAACCAGTGTTGGCACCGTTGAGGAAGCGCTAATTGTCCGCACCGAGCTTGCTCGTCTTTTAGGAAAAGGAGTTTTGGAATTGCGCAAATGGTACAGTAATGTTCCTAAAGTTTTAGAAGGTCTTGCTGGAGATCATTTAGAAACTCCTCTAATGTTTTCGACCGAGGATAAGTCTCTTAAGATCCTTGGTCTGTGCTAGAATCATCGTTTAGACACTTTTTCTTTTCAAGTTCATCTTTTTAGTGGTAACTGCACCAAAAGAGCAGTTCTTTCTTATATTGCTAGAATATTTGATCCTCTAGGGTTCCTTTCCCCTCTGGTTTTTACAATGAAGCTCGTTCTACATCGTATATGGAACGAAGGGCTTGATTGGGATGATGTTCTTTGCCCGGTTCTTGCCTCCCAATGGACCAAATTGGTCGACGGTTTGCCTCACCTCTATCAAATACACATACCAAGATGTATCTCTCCTTCTTTGCATAAAATCTTACACGTTGTTGGATTCTGCGATGCTTCTCAGAAGGGATATGCAGCTGCTATTTACGCTTGCTCTGGTTCCGCTGAGTTTCAACAAATACAATCGTGCCACCTCATAATCGCTAAGTCAAAGCTAGCCCCGTTAAAAGTTTTGTCAATTCCAAGACTCGAACTATGTGGAGCGCTCTTGCTGGCGCGCCTTTTCCATTCGATTAAACCTCTTTTTGCCAGTAGAATTATTAGAGAAGCTCGCCTTTACACTGACGCTCAAGTAGTTCTTGCGTGGCTCTCACTTCCTCCACATCGTCTTCATACCTTTGTCGCTAACCGTATTGTCACTATTCTCGATCTCACTGAACGACAACAATGGCATCACGTTGATACTGCCGAAAATCCTGCTGATTTAGCCTGTCGTGGTGCTACTCCTGAAATTATGAGCAGGGCTTCTTTCTGGATTTCCGGTCCTACTTTTCTAAGTAAGCCTTTGTCGCAGTGGCCGTCCCTTGCTATTCCTACCGTTTTGGATTGTTTGTTACCTGATCTTAAAGTTGGCGCAACCCTTCTTGCTCGCCTTGTGCCTTCTCATCCTTTGCTCCCCGTCATCGAACGATTTTCTTCTTTTCAAAACCTGCCCCGTACGTTTGCGTGGATACTTCGTTTCTTACAAAACACCCAAGCTCGCAACACAACCTTTGCTTCTGATAAGCTTCTGCCTCTTTCTCCTGCCGAACTACAAAAGGCTACGCATGCTTGTGTACGCATCCCTCAAGCCGCTTATTATAGAGAAGAGATTGCGCTGCTTCGGCAAGGTAAACGCCTCCCTTGCTCTGTAGCACAGTTGTCTCCGTCTATGGATGAGGAGGGTCTCCTTAGGGTGGGCGAAAGGCTGGGCCACTCCGCTTTGCCGTCATCTTCTCGTCATCCGCTGCTATTACCTCAGCAAGCTCATCTCTCCGCTCTTTTGTGTTCATACTATCATGTCGTCTCTCTTCATTCTAGTCCTCAGACCGTTCAAGATTTATTACAAACTAAATTCTGGATCATTTCGTTGCGTAGTCTTCTAAGAAAGCGCATCCGTCAATGCCTGACGTGTCACCGCTTTAGAGCTAACACGTTTAAGCCAACGATGGCGCCTTTACCTGAGGATCGCGTTAACCCGCAAGGGCTTTCACCGTAACCGGCGTAGATTATGCAGGACCTTTTACTGTTAAGGTTAATACTCTTCGTTCGTCTCGTACTACAAAAGGCTATCTATGTTTGATTGTCTGCACCGCAACCAAAGCTGTACATCTAGAGTTTGCTTCGTCTTTATCTACAGAAGCTTTCTTTGCTTGTTTAGACAGGTTCATCGCGCGTCGGAGAATACCATCTTGCATCAGATCGGACTGTGGCCGTAATTTTGTTGGCGCAGCTAGACAGCTTGCTGAGCTGTATGATTTTTTGCGCAAAAACAATCATTCGTTGTGCGAGCGTTTCTCTCTTCGTAGTATTCAATGGGTCTTTAATCCTCCATATGCTCCTCATTTTGGAGGACTTTGGGAAGCCGCTATTAAGTCCGCCAAGCGTCTTTTATATCGCAAAATTGGTAACACGACCTTTACATTTGAAGAGTTTTGTACCATATTTTCTCAAATCGAAGCGGTATTAAATAGCCGTCCGTTGTGCGCCCTTTCATCTGTTCCCGCCGAAGCTGCAGACTATTTGAGTCCGGGCCATTTCCTTATTGGTGAGCCTTTGCTATCTTCTCCTTCCTTTCTAGATACTAATCACTTTACTTTCAAACAACGCTGGCGTCATGAAAACAGCATAATACATTACTTTTGGCGTCGCTGGTCTGCTGAATATTTGCATACTTTAACTCAACGAACAAAATGGTTTCAACATAACCCCGGTCCTCAAGTGGGGGATGTAGTGCTAGTTCAGGATTCCCACCGACCGCTAATGTCATGGTTGCTTGGTCGAGTGACTGCGTTACACCCAGGACCTGATGGTCTCTCTCGGATAGCCACCGTTAAAACTGCCGGTGGTCACCTGACTCGTTCGCTTTCGCGGTTAGCTCCGCTTCCAGGACCCGTTTAAATTTCTTTCCTTCTTATTTTTTCTATGTTATTCCTTTTTTTATATACTTTTGAATTTTCTTTAAAATAGAGCATCGCTCATTTTAGGCGGGCGGTATGTTAGCGCGAGCGTTTTATTTTTAAGTCGTTATCCTCGCGTTGCATTTTTGGTTTTGTGACTTGCTGTCCCCTCTTTTAAGTTTCATTGTAAATACAAGTTTTTGATAAATACGACAGTACGTTACTGAGTTTTGAACCGATCATTACGTCTCTTTTCTTGAATTATATTTTATTAATTTTCTTAAATGTTAATTGTGATGTTTAGTGCGTAAACCGTGCGCTCTTTTGTGCGTGCTAAAGACCTAACTCCACCAACTAGGGAAAAGTAAGATCAGGGTAAGTCGAGCAATTGCTCATTTCTAGGTAAATCGAGGCCTTGATTTATTACGGGTTTGGGTGGTTGTGCGCTCCCGATTTTCCAGAAGAACCAGAAACTTTACGTAAGTAATTTTAAATTGTCGTTGACTAATAATTCGGTGGGTTGCTACCGGAAGTCCTCTCCTTTCTAATAAAGTAAATACAGTCCGCTGTTCGACTTCCGTGTGGCCGCAACACTAGACATCATTAGATCATTAGTTTTTAAACTGACTAATTTTTTGAGAAAAAAACATTAAATTTTCATTTCTGTCGGAATAGAATCAAATCCTAGGAACCCACAAAGTTTTACGTATGTATGTAAGGAATACAAAACAATTTATTAGTAGTATTTGCTAAAATTGGTGTTAAACTTGTGTAAGATTTATTATAATGTTTAAATAAGTGTTTGTGATAAACATTGTAAATAATTTCTAAAAGAAAATGATTAGTATAAACTAAATAAAAAATGAAATCTAATTCATTTTTATAATTTTCAATTGATAAAGGAGTAGTAAGAAGTCTATTGAAAATATAATGAAATGAAGCTAATTTATGAGAAATATGATGATTTGAGTCAAACGGTATTAAGTGGTTAGTAGTGGTAAGTTTTCTATAAATCTCATATGCGAAATTATTATTTTTATTTAAAGAAATTAATTAATTATTTTTTGTGTATTTAACGATAAATTCTATTTTAGACGTCTTTCAAGATCTCGTGAACTGTGGCGTTGTAGTCTGTATATGTCAAAATATTGTTATTATCCGTCTTACAAACATTCACCGGTACGTTTTTTCTAACTTATTTTTGCTTTTATTGTTGTATTTGTTGTTAATAAATCTTTAGGCATTATTATAAATAAATTAATTTTTACTTAATAAATAAGTATCCGATTATTATCAAATTTTATTAAGGTGAGTGCCTTTTAAATAGACTAACGTTTTTGGAATTTAGATAGACTTGTCAAATTTTTGACTTTTAGTATATTAATTCCAATTTTCGACTCAAGGTCACAGTTCACGACATAATGAAATGCCTCTACTACGAATATTATTTTTTTAATTTTATTTATTTTTATTTAATTTCATCATTAGAACCATTCGAAATTATTATCTTTTGTAAAAAAATTGGGTGTAGAAATATGTGTTGGGTTAAGAAAATTTCAGCTAAAATAAGTGATAAAGAAGAATCCATTAGAACATCTAAAATTTATTTAAAATATTGATTATCGAATTAGAAGAAAACGTTACTTAAACAAAATTTAGTAATTTTTAATAAACCATTTGTTACAAAATTAAGAAAATTAGAAAGTGAAATAAGATTAGAAATTATAAAAAGACATCTGTAGGAGGAACTGAAGGATAAAGATTTTTAACATCAAAAGTAACAATATTAAGATTTAAACTTGTATCAAAAGGAATAATTAAATTATTTAAAGAGTTTATTAAGTCATTAAGATTTTTTATTGAAAAAGTAGAAATAAAATTTACTTAAGAACTTCTTAATTCTATAGGTAGGCGAATTAATAATATTTACAACTGATTTAATAGAGATATTGGGTTTATAAATTTTTGGTAAATAATAAAGTAAAGGGATAAAAGGATTAGATATTTTTAAACTAGAAATATGAACATTAAAATAATCGAAAGTGTTTTCATTAGAAATAAAATATGAATAGTACTAGTAACAAATCTAGTTAAAAGAGATTTTTTTAATCTTTCAAAATCAGTACAATCTAAAAAAAATTAAAGTTTTATTAATGTAACTAATCTATTTAAAATTACTGTACAATTTCCTTTATCTGCTTGAGTAATAATTATGTTGTTATCAATTTTTTGTTTACTGGATTTAATTAAATATATATGATTGAAATTAGTATAATTTTGTTTAAAATAATCTAAATTATATGAAATTTTAGAAATATAAAGATTGGAAAAATTAAAATCTAATGGCAGTAAAGGTGAAAATTTATGACCATTGTTTATTAGTTCTAGTTCATTTTGTATAAAATTAACATTGGTTAGGTTTAAAGTATTTTTATCAATTTCAAACGTTGGATTTATGTTCCTATTAAAATTATAACGAAATTTATTTTGAATTAAATTTAGATTTAAATTGTAGTTTATAAAAATAGTTGAAATTTTGTAGTTTATCATAAAGTTTTATATATACATTGGTATAATTAAGTCAGTTCCAAATTATAGGATGTACTGTTGTAGAAATATTCGAATGTTAGATACCATAACTTAAATCGAGTTTCGCTTATCTTGCAGTACCACTTCTTTATTTCTGATTTGATGTCTGTAATGATTAATATTAATCGTAAATTGTACAGTAATTTTAAATAGATTAGAATACATTAATTAACTAAATTTGCTACTAGTACTATTCATATTATATATTCTACTGAACACTTTTAATTATTTTAATGTCATGTTTCTAGTTTAAAAATATCTAATCCTTCTATACCTTTACTTTAGTATTTACCAAAAATTTATAAAACCAATTTTGCTATTAGACCTACCTAAACCTAATTTTTAAAGTAATTTTATTTCTCAATAAAAAACACTAGTGAACTAATAAATTTTTTAAATAATTTAATTTTTCTATCTGATACCAGTTTAAACCTTAATACTTTTTCTTTTGTTGTTAAAAATCTTTATCCTTCAATTCCTCCTACAGACGTCTTACTAATAGTTTCTAATCTTCTTTCACTTTCTGTTTTTCCAATTTGATAATTAACTTTTTAAACAAATTCTAGGTCTTCCAATGGGTTCTCCTTTATCACCTATTTTAGTTGAAATTTTCTTAACCCATTTAGAAAACACATGTATTTCTAAACACCCAATTTTCTTACAAAAAATAATAGTTTTGAAAAGATATGTTGACGACATTTTTTGTACTTTAGGTTCTAATGATGAAATTAACTTTTTTTTAGATTTTTTAAATAATACCCATAACAGAAGAGAATTTACCGTTGAATATTCGAAAAATAATAAGTTACAGTTTCTTGACATATTAATTTCTTTACATAAAAATAATACTTTCCCATATGAGATTTATAGAAATCACCATATTTCTCATTTAGCTTCATTTAATTATTTTGTTAATAGACTTCTTATTACTCCTTTATCAATTGAAAATTATAAAAATGAATTAGATATTTTTTATTTAGGTTATACTAATTTTAGAAATTATTCACAATGTTTATCACAAACACTTATATAAACATTGTATTAAATCTTACACAACTTTAGCAAATACTACTAATCAAATTTTTTCTATTTCTTATATACCAGATTTCCTTAATTTTCATAAAAAATTAAGAAACAATAACAATTTTTAAATTTGTTTTTCTAATTAACTATCTCTCCGAAAATTTTTTTTCTTATAATAATTTAAATAAAACTAGAGTTTACAAATTTATAATAAATTTTATATTGGTATGACACAAAGATCTTTTCAAACTACACTTAATGAACGTCTTAGATATTTAAAAAATCTATCAAAACATATTAATAATCAAAATTCTGTTTAATCTACATTTGCGCAACATGTTTTAGATAATAATAATTCTCTTATTTCTTCTAAATTGTTTCATCTTTTTAATAACATTAACAACAAACACATTTTAAAATTGTTAGAATTAATTTATATTAAGATATCAAATAAAATTTTTTTGTTAAACGATCAAACTAATTCAGTTTATGATTTAAAATCCAAATTTTCTTAGATTTGTTTATAAATTACATTATCCTAGTTTATAACATTATTATTTGTAAAACTTAATTGTTTTGATTTATTTAGTTAGATAATCATGACTTTCAAATTTTGCAAAAAATTGTAATTTAAAATTTTTTAAATCTTATATTTTTAGTTATATATATTTTTTGTAAACATTCTGAAGATGAGCTTAATTTATTAACAAGCTTTGAAACATGTTAACATATATATAATCAAATAATTGAATAATTTTTATTGGTTGACAATAATAATTTTATTAAATTAATAACCAATAACAATGAATCCACTCAACAACTTCTTATTCAGTTTACATGATTCAGTCAATTAAGTAGAAGAACAAGAAAAACAATGAAATTATTTTCATGATTGACAGTTACTTTAAAAACTGTTATTTTTTGTTTTCAAGTCATTTTTAAATTTTCTCGATTAAAAATTAGTCAAAATGAATAATTATTTTACTAAGGAAGACAAAATCAAAATTGCTTTTATTGTCGGTGAGAATTATAAAACGCACAGAGAAGCCGCAACAATTTTTAACGAGTCACTTAACCATTACTATTTTAAAGAAATTTAAAAGTTTAGGTATTGGTAATAATAGGTTTAAAGTTCCTCATAATCCTTGGGCTAATGTTCAAGAACATCAGATTCAGAAAATGCAGGCTGTTCTCGAAACTCCACAAACTCTCCTTTGAGAAATCGCCCAACTGAACCGAGTATCCAGCACAACGGCCCGAAGAATTTCGAAAACAAATAAATTCAGACCTTACAAGCGAAAAATAATCCACACGTTGCAAGACCGAAATTTAGATGCTCAGTTAATTTTAGCTTTTGGATTTAAGCACAAATAGAAGAGGACAGATCATTTATTAAACATATACTTTTTTGTGACGAATCTACATTTTCGTCAAATGGAACTGTTCTCAAAATTGTTGGTGGTGGGCTGACGAAAATCCTTATTTTGTCATAGAAACACGCGACCAATACTCATTCAAAACGAATGTTTGGTGCGAAATCTTTAATAGTCAAATCATTGGAACATTTTTCTTCCGAGAAAATTTTAATTCTAAGATGTACCTGAATTTCTTCCAAAACGACTTTTTTTAATGTAATAGAGATTAGATCTTTGCAAAATAATGTACTTTTATCAAGATAATGCTCCAACGCAAATACAGTTGACGCTCGTAATTTTCTTGAATACCTTTTTTCGCATAAATGAATTGGAGGATCTTCGGAAATTATTTTGCCCTCGGAGCTCTCCGGATATAACACCATGCAATTTCTTCTTGTGGGGATACCTCAAAAATAAGGTCAACAAACGCAGACGTTTTAAGAATATTAATCGTCTTAGAAATACAACTAGAAAATGGGGCGCTGAAGTATCGCCTATTATGTTTCAAGAAAAATGTATAAAGGAACCATACTGTGTATTGAAAGATACTGAGGGTACGTTGAAAATTAATTTCTGTTTTGTTTTGATGCTGTTTCTTAAATTTATGTAATATTTATTAGTTACATAACAGAATAAATTACTTATTAGTGTTATTTAATGTATGTTAGTTGAAATAACATTGTCTTGATTATTATTGATTATTTTGACAGTTATTAAAATTATTGCTTAGTAAGATCGATGATTCAAGTTTCACAAAATATTCTTTTTCTTGACAGTAAAACAATACAAGCCGTCTCATGTTCTGTCTACTTATTTGCCTGAAACATGTAAACTGAATAAAGAAAAATTTCTTTGTTTAGGAAACTGCAAAAGAACATTTATAGGAAATAATAATAATTAATCAGCAAGGGTAAATTAGAGTTTTTAGAAGCCACGTAAATAGATATTTATTATCATTAAAAAACACTTCTCCCATAAAGCATCTTCCACCAGAAACAAAAATTTTATGCAACAATATTACTTTTTTGTAAATAGTAACAAACTTAAAGGAATAATTAGTAATTTTTATTGGTTTTTCCAATTATATATCTTTAATGTTTGTTAACAAGATCAAATTTAATTTTAAAATCAAGTCTTGGTATGTGAAAATTTTAAAATATTCCAAAAAATTAAAATTTTAGTTTTAACAAAAGTTAAAAAAATATCTTCTAGGCATATCTGATCGGGGCTAAACAGATTTTCAGACTAGGACAAATTAGTGCTGTAAAATTTTTTTTAAATCAAAAATTTTAAAAAAACCATTTGGTGCTGACTTTTTGACGAGCACTGTATATTTTGCTTTTTCAACTAAAGATTGTAATTTAATATCATATTACAAAAAATTAAATCCCAATTTCTCTCAGGTCTTGATGAAGCCCCTTGCAAAAATAGGCAAAACGTTGACAACAGTGACACAGTCCCGGAAGACGTTCTTATTTTAGCATAGATTGCGGCCGTGAAAACGTTCGCTGTTACATAAAGTAGTATAATTTACCTATTTATTTATTTTAATAGATAAAGCATTATTTTCTTTGGTCGGTGAAGACCTCTTCAAATCAAATGGAGCTGATTAATGGAAGTTATTTTACTTTACGTTACAGTTTTTAGATATTTATTAAAAGGTAGTTTTTAAATTAGAACAAAATTAACACTTTTGAATTTCAAATTTAAATTGTCAAACGCCAGAATTGCCAACACAAATTTAAAAAAATTATTAAAACATTTTTATGATATTTATTTATTAAAAAGTTTAGAGTAAATTCATACAAAATAAAAAAAATAGTATGAAAAACACATGCCGCACTCGACCAAACCTGGTCTTCGTTGCGAAAAAAGTCTCATTGCAACATTTGTTTTTCAATATACTATTTTTACCAAATCTTGTCTTTGCAGATCTCGCTTTTTCTTTTCCGTATTTTTTGTAGTAAATTCTATGTCTGAGTTTTGTTGTCTGTCGCAAAAAGGATTTATGGCAATATTGTTTCCTTGAATCTTCATTTGACAATTTTAGATACGAAACCACTGCTTGAAGTATACTAGACAATGTATTAATTTCACCGATCTGGCTAGTGTATTTACTCTTGTGATATCGAAGAAATAATGTACTTTGGGAATCATTAGCAGGTTGTAATAACATGTATCTTTTACACATATCGACTGGATCGACGCAAATTTTTTTTTATAGTCGTAAAATTTTTTCTTACGTAATTTTTTGTGTCAAAGATTGTAACAAATAAATAAACTCCTTTATCTTCTACATTTTCCATTTTTTAGTTAGATTAATTCGGTGCATCTACACACACTGGCTAAATCAATTATGAATCCAACCTACAATAAAGTATAAATATTTTATATATTATAATAAAAAATTAACTTTATTTATCTTCATCATCAAATAAGTTTTACCTGGAGCACTCCTCAAAAATTGTGTTATATGCTATTTTTCTAGAATTTGGTTTTTTTGGTACATATGTTCTTGATTTATTTTTCAAAACAGCAAGTTTATTGTATTGGAAAATATTTTCTTACCAAACTACGAAATCGACAAACTCTTTTTCATAAGCATCTTTTGATTTCTTTGGTCGAAATTCCAAACTAGCTTTTTCAAAATCACCAATTATTTGTTATGGAATATTGTTTTCCATTTTTCAAACAATATTTTTGCAAAAACTCCAGAATCATTGCAACAATTTTTACTGCAAAGTGAGTCAATAGATAATAAACAAACAACTTTTTTATGGTAGCATGGATACACATTGTAATCATTTCAAAACCTACCCATTGATCATATGTGGTCATATTTTATAGGAATGAATCAATTGAAATTTGAAATTATAATTTTTACATCTTGCTTTGCAGTTGTGGATAAAGATTTGTATTGAATTCGTGTCTTGTTTGCATTTAAAACGCGCACGTCAACTTAAGCAGAACTCTTGTGACTAGGATTTTCATTAGTGTTTTAAACGCCACATTAGAAACTTATACTATAAATAACTTTTATCTACAGCTGTCATACAATGACTCTGATTTAACACTTGAAAATTGAAATATCATAATGACCGTTATTACCGCACTAGCGCTTTTTTGAATTTATTACCGCACTAGTGTGTTAATAAGATCTTAAATAAAATTAAGCAAAATTTAGACATTTTTAAATAAAGAATATACCGTATGCAATTTTATGAAAATTCATTTATTATAAACATTAACCCTTATGTCAATATATAGGTCTATGCAGAGTTATAAATCTTTTAAGACTAGAGAAAAGATTTATGTTAATGTAAAGTTCATCTCTTTAATGCTTTTTTATAGTCAGTAGCGCATTTGTTTAACATAAAAAAGAAAAAAAATGTAGAATCGGTAAATTTTTATTCCATTTGAAACACGCAGCGCTGACCAGTAACAAAACGTCGTAACATTTTAAGTGTAGAAAGAAGCATAACACCGCTTTTAACAAATTAAGTAAAAAAAAGAAAGGCCAATTGGCAGATTTGATACTGAGAGGGCTCGTGAACTTAACCAATCAGAAAAAAGCGTTTTAGAAAATTAAATCAAAATTGCGTACAAAGAAGGGGGAGAGTTTTAAACAAAGGT
This sequence comes from Aquatica leii, assembly GCA_035610365.1. NCBI lineage: Eukaryota > Metazoa > Arthropoda > Insecta > Coleoptera > Lampyridae > Aquatica > Aquatica leii. Next base: position 102,580,454 of record CM069436.1, on the reverse strand, counting down.
TTTAAAAACCCTGACGCAGTGCAAAAACGAAGAAAGCTGCATACGGACTTGCTCGCAAAAAAGATGTTACTGTCGGACTGTTTTTTTTTCAACGTACTCGCGCAAGGGAGTTAATTTACGCACTGATTTTTTTTACTTACTCAAAAAAATTATTTAAGCGCCGTTTTTTTTTCATTTATCCGAAGAAAAGTTACTGGCGGCCTGGTTTTTTTCACGTATATTTATTATTATTATTATTTTTCTTTGAGTGTACGTTTTGTATAAAGTTATTAGTTAGTGACAAATTGTTACGTGGTTGCCAACCTGCTTCCAGTCAAGACCCAACAAATCGCAATACGTGATCTTCAACTTGAAGGTTAGGCGCCATATAAAAAGAAAGAAATTAGTTAAATGTATTAGGATATTAGGATATGCGTTTGTAAGTTTTTATTTGATTATTGTACGAGAGATGCAATGAGCTGTGAGACTGTCTAACGCGAAAAAAATGAGAATGATTATTTAAATTTAATTCTATCGCTTAAACGAGGTTTTTTGTTTGTTTTTTTTTTGTGTAAACGGATAGAGCAAATTTAATATTTCTTTTCTTTGTCTTTGGCAATTGAGAAGTCGCTTATAAGGTTAGTTGACTTTTTTTGCGCCCACAGATCACGCCAAGAACACCTCGAAAATTTAATAAAAACGCATATCGATTATTTCGCGTTGCGAAATGTTTTTACTGCAAGTCCAATCTTCTTTAGGTATGACAGGAAATCGCAAACGCGACAAACTATTGAAAAAATCCAATTTATAAACTGCAGATGCACATTTCCAAAGGTGAAATCTTCACTTTAGAACTTTTACATCTGAAAGGATGTGGCAACGTAGCTCAAATCGTGTCATAATCTTAGAAGCTGTTGAACTGTGAACCGCTATAAAACTCGGACAAAATCCAGTAATCATTTACTTTCGTTGTTTTTTTAAAAATGCGCATCAACTAAGTGTGGTGAAACAATTGTCAGAAATCACGCAATATAAATTGTATATTTAATCAGTAAATGATTTATTTAATCCAAGCGTATTCAATCAAAGTCTGGCTAATTTCTGAAAGTTTTACTCGCTCTCAATCTTTTTGCCTTGAAAATATATTGTTTTAAATAAAGTTTGATATTTTGAGATTTTGTTGCTTGCTTAGTGTTTATTACCGCACATCACTTGGAAAAGAGAACCTAAGTGTTACCAACACAGCTCAAATATTCATTTTTGTGCTTATTTAGAAAAAAATTCTATAAAAGATGTACTCTCTAATTTGCAATCATTTTGCATTAAACTATATATACATACTACTAAAGTTATAAATGGGAAACAACAGCCGGGAGTGTTTCGATTTAGAGTTTTTAATACTAGTTCAATGCCGAACACGATTTCCTTTTCTTTTGAAGAGATAAAGGGCAAACAAATTGAACTACAAAAATGGAAAAAACCAGTGACGCCGTCCTATTTATATGCCATGTTTGTTCAAGTGCATGGATTTTAGATAACGCAATCGGGTTTCTCTTTAGATATGTCACTGGAAGCTATGTTTTATTAGCGCGCAGCAATTCTTTATAATGAACGGGGTCGCTCATAATTTGTTATCACACAAAATTCTCTATAAGCCATTGGTGTTGCTGACTCATCATCTTCCAGTGATGAAGAGATTATGGAAAACAATTCTCAAGCATTTCATGGACAAATGTTAAATACAAACAGTTGGTGAATTATCATACGATTCTACTCTCGTTTAATATGTACCTAGAATACTGGTTATTTGTGTTTTTTTATTTTTTTATTATTTATGTATGCATTCTTATTTTTAAAAATTGTAATAAACCTTGTTCATTATATTACGTAGGTAATTGCAAGATTGGCGGTATCTGTGAATTTCATTTTTGTACTTTAGTTAGAAATTTGTATCTTTCTACCTGTAGTCTACGACAAAGGTCTGTGCAGACGTACGCATTGCAGGTAGTTGTAAACAGGTTTTTTTCTAATAATTGCTATTTTTAGCACGTTGGGAATTAGTTGGTGTGAATATTGTGTTAAAACAAGTAACGTTTGTGAGTTGGCATCCGTTATTTAGATTAACCCGTTATACAAAAAAGATGAATGCGGACTGCGATTATGTTTCCGAATAGTAAATATTTTATTGATAATGATCTATTTGTTTTTGTAGATTATTATTGACTTCCCAGTAAACACAAAATTGATAATGTTTAGTAACAGTTTCAAAACAAAAAATTTATGATTCACTCTTGTTTCAAACATAAAAGAAACCTAACTGCAATAAAATAGCTATAAGTCCATCGCTGTTTCACTTATTTGAATCAGTATAGTTTCGGTATTTTAAATTCAAATCTGTTGCAAACTAAATGTTGCATTCGGTTTACGTTTTAAAAGCTTCGTTCTTGAACTGATACTAAATGATCGATACATGTATGATTTTTTTGTTTCAATAATCAACTAAAAGAATTCTTTCAATAATATAATAATACATTTTCGAATGCACGTTTCAAAATTTATTGCACAATAAATATTTTTAAATACATTATCACATTAAGTTTTTTACATATTGCAAATTTCTTTGATGTGGTCTTTTCACAGAAGCCTCGAAAACTGCATCAGTTACTGTTGGGTAGCAACTTTTAACCGCATCTGTAACACAGAAATAAATATTTCATTTATATACATACATAATCATAGAGTTACACAAAATTAATTACATTTTTTAAATAAAAAACAACACAAACTTAATATAATTATCACTTTAGCAATTATAAGAAAGTTATAAAAACACTGTGAATACCTTTAGCTGTACATAATCGTATAGAAAACTTGAAGAATTGAACTGTAATTATAAATCCTAAATATCATCAGATTTACGCAATAATCTACCTTAACGCAACCATGTGTGTTAATTTATATTTTTTTGATACAAATTAAAACATGATACATAAAGAACAGAAATGATAATAATATTGATTACATTTATGGATTATAGGTAATAAAATATTTCGACTTACCGTTTATTGTTCCATTTCGTAATTGTACACACAGCATCACTTATCAAACTGCAACCGAACAAGTGAAAAGATATCAATTTGCAGCGCAAGTATTCGTTTTTCCTAGAACGATTCTACTGTTTTGAAAATAATTCAATCTTATTTAATCGATCTTCAAGCAATTCTAGTTATTCAAAAAATATTCGGATTTAACAAATCAGTTTTTAACCGGTTGCTGATTATGGGAAAAAAATTGCAAGTACTGAAACGTTTCAAAACTGATTGTGAAAAATCGGAACTCTTTCAATTTATTCACTGTCAGTTACATGTAAATGATATAAAAATGGAACTAACACGAAACAACGTATTGAAACAATTGTTTTAATTTTGTGACTGTAACAGTTTCAATCCGTGTTTACTGGGTTTTACTATAATTTGTATTTTTTTTATTGCGTAGTATGACCGACGCACAAAAAGAAAATATTACACTAGGCTAGCCAAATATATAATTCGTGATATAGAAAGAGATAGCGACTGTGATGTTGTAAGCGACAATGGTGACGCTGATTACGTTCCGTATCACGATGCTTCCGACACGGAGGATCAAATTGTTATTGAAGGACCGAGTAAAGTAAAAGATAGTGACAATGAAAAAGAAATAAGAGAATTACATGTTAAAGCTGACACAACTCCTCAAGATATAGAAGAAGAGTCGAATTTCTATCTGTCGTGAGATAGCACTAAATGCACAATATTTTGAAACAATCTGGCGGTACCGTGACGAATGGAAACACATTAAAAATGCTTTAGATATTTTTCGTTCTTTTATGACTCCCGAAATGGTTTTGCTCATCACAAGAGAAACAAACAGAAAGGTCCAGGATACAGTTTTAAAGTTCAATACAGAAAAGAAACTAAAGAAACCAAAAGTTTGGATTCCTGTAGATAAAAATGAAATGTATGCTTATTTCGGCGTATTTTTGGAAACAGGGGTAAATCAGTCCAATATGCAACATGCAAAAGAATTGTGGAAATTTAATGCAGTACCGGTATATCGCACTACAATGAGTATTTATCGTTTTTGGCCTATAAATCGTTTCATTCGCTGCGATAACCAACGAATCAACGTTCTGAGCGGCAAGTATCTGATAAAGCTGTACCAATAAAGGATATTTGGGTAATGTTCAATGATAGGTTACACAATATGTACTCACCAAAGTCAGTCATAACAGTCGATGAACAATTATTCCCTTATCGTGGAGTTACAAAATTTACCCAATTCATTCTATCGAAACCGGCTAAGTACGGAATAAAAGTATGGTGGACCTGTGATGCAGAAAATAGTTATCCACTACAAGGTTTATTGTATACAGAAGAGAAACATGGTTTAACTAAAGAAACGAATCAAGGAGACATGGTTTTATAGGAACTGACAAGAAGATATCATTCTTCGGGCAAAACCTTTGTGGCAATAATTTTTTTTACAACACTGAATGGTGTTTAGACTTTAAAACGTTTAGGACTGACTTATGAAAGAACGATGCAAAGGAATAAAACATGTATACCCAAGGAAATGCTTACGAATAGGCAACGACTTGTACTGTCCTTTTTGTTTGGTTTTTTAAACAATGAGATAACCATAATATCCTAAGTGCCAAAGAAAAATAAATCAGTTCTTCTCTTATCTACTATGCATTACGATACAGAAACAGAACCAGAGAAGAAAGTGTTATCAATTATATTTTATAATAAAAATAAAGACAGTGTGGATACAGTGGATCAACTGTTAGGCAAGTATTCATGCAAACGTCGGACACAAAGATGGCCCTTAGCATTTATTTATAATATACTTGATATTTCTGCTCTAACATCATTTGTAGTGGCTAATGAATTAGGTGTAACTTTAAAAACCACCAATGCACGCCGCCTTTTTTGAATGTAAAGTTCTTGCCATAAGAGAAGAGCCCTACGTCATCATCATATTCATATGAATCAAGATTAACGCACTAGTCAAATTAAGTGTTAGTTTATTAGTTACAATTAAAAATTCAGTGTTAGCTATCCTGGTTAGTTGGTACCTATAAGAATTTTAATTTTGCTGTCACAACACGTTTAACCTTCAAAATTAATTTTCGCTTAATTTGAGATTACTAATATTAAAATAAATATTATTAAAAATGACTGCAATTCGTTTATGTTTGATTAATTATATTTATTAAAGTAAAATTTAGATTTAAACATATGTAGTTATTACATTTTTTGTAAAATCAAATCCAGTTATTGAAGTAATTTAAAATGAAAAAACGTTTAAGCACAGTGAAGTCATGTATAATACAGATTAACCGTAGTTTTAATACATAAAACAACAAAATGAGCAACATCTTCAGTAACAATTGGTTTTATAAAAATGTTCAGTTTTAAAAACACTATGAACCTCATTTATTTTAATCATCACTATCTGAAGATTCCGATGAACTTGAATCGTTTAAACCAACATTAATAATTAAAGGTTCCACTGTAATGTCTAAAAACTTTTCTCGATTATACCACTCTTGTATTAGTTTTTCTGTATGAATCACACACTTTTCCCATACTTCGGAAGTACATTGTAGTGCTTCGTTCCACATTGAAATTACTTTTTCATCTCCATACCCATCCCTACCAATGTGTTTATTGTAATATGACTTTGCATGAGCCCATATTAATTCGATTGGATTAAACTCGCAATGATAGGGTGGTAGTCGTAGCACTTCATGTCCGTGTTGTTGTAACAGTTCGTCCACTTCATATTTCTTTTCTTTCTTGTGTTGTTTAGCTATGTCAAGTAATTCACTTTTGAACATGTTAGCATCATACGAAATATTGTTTTTGTTTAGCCAAGAAATTAAATCAGATTTCTTCCAACTTGACGAAGGCATTTTTTCTAGTAACATGGAATGATATGATGCATTATCCAACACTATAATTGATGATTCCTTCAAATTATTAAGTAAACGTTCCACAATCCATTTTTTAAACGTTTCACCATTCATATCTCCATGATAATCTTCATGCTGAGATTTAGATTAAAACAACAACGAAGCATTCTTTACTAATCCAGATTTTGTACCGGCATGTACGACAATAAATCGTTTACCATCGTAGCCCTCAGGTTTTCGTACACTTTTTAAATTATCATCTTGCCACGATCTCCCCATACTTCCTTTAGCAAATATCCCAGTTTCATCCATAAAAATTACTTCACGTGGAAATTCTGAGTTTAGATTTTCTATGTAACGTTTTAGAAATTTAATCCTCATAAAGGCTATACCTGAAGTCTCCATTAAGGATCTACGGTGATCGTCTTTCTTGAATTTAAAGCCAATTTTATGCAGAGTTCTATTTAAAGTGCGATCACTTAACAAAACAGGTTTATGTTTGAGTTCGCTGTTTGGAGAATTCACAGTCACATGTTGTTCTAGAAAAAGTTAGTTTTTAGAAAGATTATGAAGGTTGCTTTCATCGGAACTTACTCTTTGTGTACATCGTATACAACGTGTTTCTTATAGTCATTTTTGAAGATTCTGGCAAGTCTACAGTTTTGGACTTCCTTCGTGACCTTTTCTTTCCAGGACTTGATAACACTGGATTCAATTTGTGTTCAGACTTTATCCGCTTAACAGAAGCTAAGCTTACGCCCAATGCAATTGAAACTCTCTGTAAATAATTTATTGTAATGCAAGTTAATCGTTTCTTTCTTTAGCTTACCTCTTGAACAAACGTTAATGGGATCAAAGGACCCCCATTATCCTTTTCTTGTTGAAAGTATGCAAGTAAATTAACCACCATTTGGCGAGACTGAGAGCGTAATGTTTTACTTGTATAAAACCCGACATGTTTTTGTTCTAAAAAGAACAGTTTGAAATAAAATAATGCAAAATAATAATAACCAAAGATACAAAACGAAACGAAAATGACAGCAAACGTTGTTTGACAAAACGTCAACTTGATTTAAGTCAATTGAATAACTTTATTCATAACGCATGCAATCAATCTTCCATCTTTGTTTTACGCATAGTTTATGTCTTGCTTATATAATAGTCGGTATGTTATTTCTTACATCAGTAGGTAATGACGTAGGGATCTTCTCTTATGGCAAGAACTTTATTAGTAAGCATTTTGTGCGTCCACAAATTGAAAAAAGAATAAACAACAACCGTTGTACCCCAAGTAAAATCTTCCTGTAAAATAAATAAAAAACTACAACGCAAAACAAGATTTAGATGCATCAGTATTATCAATAAATACTTTACAGTTAGATAATATATGCCAGATGCCAACATTTAGTAACAATATACTTATGCCTGTTGCTAAGCTAATACAAATTCTTGTTACGTTTATTTTGCGTTAAATTTTAAAATTAATTATTTTTACTCATATAATTATTATAATAGTAATAATAGTTATAGTTTTAGATAAAATGTTGTACCTAATACTATATACGTATTATTAACGCATTTATGTGATTACACGACTTGGTTTACTACGTCGTCCTGCAAAATTTTTACATGTATGCATTAATAATATCCATATCCTACTTGTTATGTGAGTAACTATTATAATTATGTTTTGTATGTTATAGTATTTAAATATAAAACTAATGTTTTAGAAAAAGTTTAACGTATTAACACTAAATTTTGATTGTATTTTAATTAACCCTGAAAATCGAATGCGACAGCAATTTGTACAAACTAAAAAATCTAGTTTTACGCTAATTAATGGTTAATTACAGTATTACGTATTCTCAACAAGCAGTAATACAGTCTGCACATACTCAAATTAAAAGCAAACTGAACACGTTAATGAGAAAAAGTGTCATAAATTACAAAATAAAATGCTTCTTTTGCTGAATTGTGAATGCAAAAAATAATTTAAGCAATACAATTATGTACAACTACTGCAAGTAAAATAATTTACATAAATGAGACTTTTAAATTAAATTATAAAAATAAATCAAATTGTTTTGCTACTAGGTGCTGAAGTTTGGTATACAAAATCCTCTAATACCTGCTTGTGAAATATATTAAGAAATTGCATTTTTTCTTGTATTAAACATTGCATATATGATTTTCTAATAAAATTTGAAAAAGAAATTAAATTTAAGTTTAATTTTCTGTAAATATTTGAAAATAAATGCCGTATTATCACTTTGAATTTGAGTGCTATAAAAAATAAATTTATTTGTAAAAAACAAAATTTGGAAACATCTGTATGCTTACTGTTTAAAAAATAACAAAAAATCTTTAAAAATAAATTTTATAAAAATTAATTGATTGATATGAAAAGATTTGTTACATTAATTGTTCAGTTTTTATTATCACTGAAATAAAAAAGAATAAAAATCAATAAATGGTGTAAAAAACTTGTCAAATTCCGCTAAAAATTATTTTTTAAGTTTATTATTTATATAAAAGAACTACTAACATAGAATAGTTATTATCAAACAAAAATCAATAAGACATCTTAAAAATTCTATTTTTTAAAAACAAAAAACAAAAATAATTTTAAGTGAAACAAAAGATAAAATGTTATTTGATTTAATTTAAATATACTTCAATTGCCAAACAGATGGAAATAAGTCACTCCTACCAAAAAAAACTAAATTATGTTAATTCAGATTTACATGCACGAAGAATAAGAATGCACGATGTACTCAATATGTATATGCATATTACTGTTTGTCTATACGGTGGTCGAATTGTTCTTTATTAGTAAAGTATATAAAAAGTTATGTATTGAATGTATAAAAAAATGTCAATATTATAATATGTATTAACTAACAATAAGTGATAAATACATTACATCTGATAATTCATATAACATTATCAATTATTTATATAACACAACTAAAAAATCGAATAACAAAATAAAAATTTATTCAAAATTGTGGTCTGATGTAGAAGATTCATTACCTAATTTAATAATAACAGATTTAATCATAACTTCTAACGTGAAGTCTGTCTAACACATTTCTTGTTCTACTTATATCACATACTGTATAGATTGTTCCCAATTATCTGTAGAAACATTAGTTACTGCTCACTACAATATATTTTCAACATAGTTACTTTAAAGTTAGACAAATTTTTATTAATACAAGCCATAACTTTCTGTACTGTTCGGAGAATGCAGTATTTGATCTACATTATATTCAGTTAGCACATTGTATACAATGAATACAGAAACACCTATATAAATAAGTAAAGTTAATAAAATTTTTACATGTAGGTATATAAAAAACGCAAATAATATAAATGGTTACGTTACCTGCTACTGTAGCTGTAAATTTACTACAATCCAATTTTCAATCATTTAGTTGGCTTTGTTCGCAAGTTTTATAAATATTTTGATTGGTTTCTTTATCAGATTCTATCTATACTAATGTATTAGATAACCTAAAATGACTTGGTAAGTATTTTAAAAGAAATTATTTCTTACTTTAATATTAACATTTGCAAATCGTCTTTAAAAAATTAATAATAAATAATAAAATAATAAATTGTGTACAGATAACGATTTAAATAAAAGTTAACAAACCGCTTAAATACGAAAGTTATTAGACAGTAATTTTGGAAAGTGCATCAAACTTTTAATGTAATTTTTTTGCGAAGGTGTTTGCTTCCATCTGTTCGGAAATTTCATTATAGTACAAAGTTTGATTATACTTTGATTAATGTGTTAATGAAGCATGTCTAAAAAAATTATTTTTTTTAAATTTTGAAACATCATAAACATTAATTCTTAGTGTTCGGGCATTTATGACGAGGTTTAATAACCATATAGTTCATAATGCTAAAAACTGAATATTACATAAAACATATATAAACTTATATGTTTTCGTCTTTCTAAGAACGTGGTTTTCTCTATTTTTATTTATCCTAACACACCTTAAAAACAACAACTTAACCTTATTTTTTATTTACGTATATTGACTGCACTTTTTACAGACTAATACTTAAACTAAAATCAAATAATTGGCACAACAGAAGCTAAGAACTAAGTGTAACAACAATAACATAACATAAGACTAAAATAAATACGAATATCAAACTTATGTCTAATACAAAAGTAATTTCTAACACCTTAACTGGTACTAGCACTAATAGGATTTAAACAAACATAACTAAATACCTAAAAATTAAAAAAAATTGAAAACGATTGGCGAATCACACCCTCTGTAGTTAATACGGAGGTCAGACAAGAAACTCTATCAAAACCCGGGTGTAAGTGTTTTATTCTTCCTAACTTGTAGTAAAACGTAGGCTGATTGTCATCGTTAATTAACACTAGTGTATTGACTTGTAGTTCAGAATTACTGGATTGCCACTTGGTTCGAGGTTGAAGCTCAAAGACATATTCCTTGCTCTATGGTTCCCAGAAATGTCGATACGCGGATTGAATTGAAGCGCAGTCATGCTCAGCTACAGCCATTAGAGTGCACCTAATAAGGAAATCAGTGGGAGTCAAAGAATTTAAATCGTTGGGATGTTATAATAAGGGAGTTTACGACCAGGAATTTAAAATGGCGTCAATTTTACCAAAAAGAACAGACAGCTCTTCATACGTTAAAATCAAGTTGCCGGCAACTCTTTTTACGTGGTAAGTAATTAGACACCGGCTTCTTACAATCTACCAAAGCTATTCCCACGCAAGCGTTTGCTTCAAAAATAACTACATATTGCAAAGTGAAAAATTCACCGAATTCTTTTAATGCAGAATTTGCTCCAACAAAATTTGTTGGCATTGTCTGAATGTATATTTGCCGGTTTATCCCGTGAGCAACGAATCTTCGTAAAGCCACTTTGATAACAAAGCAGACAAATAAGCATAATTAAGATTTGGACGTCTTACAGCCGCCATCCTTGCGGTTTTTAATAGTAAATGGGTTTGTGTAACCTGCCCCTAGGTTACTAAATGGAGATGTAGGCTGAATAAAATCTAAAACACCTGATACAGGCGTGAACTATATTTCTGACTAGATCACAGCCATTAATAATTCAATTGTTTTTAGATAATCGCAAGGAGGAACTGAGATCCCAGTGATAATTTTGCAAGTAAGTGGATCTCATAATAACAATCAAAAAATGAAACTTGTTGGGAATAATAACAAAATAAGCCTTGTTGAAATTATAATTTGAATTAGTATATTCTTGTAGATAGGGAATCATCGCAAGATAGGGAATCATGTCGTTTTGAAAAAAGCGGATTGCAGCAGTTGTCAATAAACCGCAAGCAATAAACTCAAATTTTGAGATATAGGAATTTTGATATAAATAAATGTTACGGTCGTATGAAGACAACCAATTGGCCGTTTTAACTCTGGTAGAACGGATGCAACTGAAGATAAATTTGCAAAAAGCCATTGAGATTCATTGTTTTGTAACCAATGCGGGCTTTTCCTCCAAACAAAGGAATCAACTAGTCGCCGTAAAAAAAGAGCAAATCTGCTGAATTAGATTTACTCAGGACATGGCGCCAAATACAACTGAAAGTCAGTTCCTGAATATTAGCAATTTGATTACAAACAAAAGTTTTCGTGAGTTTGAAGGGCGTGCTTAACCAACAAAAAACTATTGCGTTTACCAAAAGATATTCAACGTCTTGTGAACACAAAGAAAAAGCTTTGAAAGCAAGGTAGCAGCGCACGGCTCTAACTTTAGAATCGTAAGTGCTTTTAATGGCAAAACCTTGGATTCAATCTAACACGAACCGCATCATATTAAAGAAAACTTTAAATAAAGGCACGCATTATATCCAGCCATCAAATCATGGGAGAAGCCATGTAATTTGATCGATGTCGGACTTTCGACAAACCGTGGGATACGACAATCATTGAGAATTGTTAAGTCATGACAATACAAACTTCAAGAGAGTTTTTTCAACCAGAGCTGTTGGAGCAGCAAGTTTTCTAGAAACGTATAAAAAAAAAGTTGTAAAAGGTCAAAAATATAAGCAATGTTTGAAAATATAGCTCTCTTAGTAACAGTTGTGAAAGACGGAACTAAAATTAAAAACATAAAATCATCAGTTTGGAACTCCCACAACAATTTTACCGTATGTCACGGTGTTCAGATTGTACAATTCAACCATAGACTGTGGCGATAGACACCAAAGCATACACTGCAATTGTAACAGATAGGAAATTAAGTAGATTTAGGAAATAATATCAATAAATACATTTTGAGGAAAGGCTAAAAATTAAAAATTTTTATTACACATTTTAAAAGTAATTAGATAATTGAACTCACAGACAAAAGTCATTTGCACAGGAGGTATAAGTCAGCATTATTAGAAAAAAAATGCGTGCTGAAAAAAGCAAGTATTAAATAAAATTGATTTACACAATTAGCATCCGGCGCAAAAAATAAAGATATCGAGCGCGGTGAAAGCAGAAATAATAGTTGTCTTGGAGTATTACTCTTAACGATAATTAGTGTTTCGTATTTTTGGTGTTTAAATTTATAACAGTAATAAAGAATTCGTTGGAATATAAATTAAAGTACAAAAAGACAGCCAAATCCCTTAAGATCTAACAGTTAATAGGTAAGTCGGCATTATAAATTTAGTTTACTAACCCAGAAAATCAATAAATTTTTATAAACGTATTTTGTCGGGAAATTAACAACCATAAAAATAAAAATTGTTCTTTAGTTTTCAATTTAATAATTTTAATTAATAAACTAAATAAAACTCTTATTTCGTGTTTCCATTATTTTGTGGAAGTTAATACGTAGTCATAAGTCGGAGTGGAACACCCAACGTCCTTCTCTGAAAAATTTATAGAATAAACAGGAAACGTAAAAAAGAAAGGTAAAGACAGAGAAGATGTTACACAATAAGTTTTGTATGGGGTCAACAATTACCTGTTGATACATCTTCTTAATGTCAACGGATATTGCATAGCAATTTCCTCAATCGCACCAAAATTGAGAAAAGGTTTTGTATTACAGAACTAACCATTTGCCATTTAAGGAATGGCTTGTCGTAGTTTGAACAAAACCATAGAACATTACACACATTTCGTGTTAAGAATGCTTTTTTATGACGCCGTGATAAAGTATATAAAGAGACTTTCTAGGAGAACTAGGAACGCGTCGCTCCCTTGCAATAGCTTCTGCAAACAAAAAATCGCTTGGTGGCGACTTGCTATGAATCCCTCAAAAATGACAAATATGTTTAAAGGAGATCTACACGATAAACCGACTATCAGATACACATTAAAGCATTGTACGAAAATAGTTTTGGACAAGTTTTTTCCTGTAAATAGAATATCTCTACGAAGTATTGTTCAACCTCCCAAAAGTTACTTAATTGAAAATTGATGTCAACAGTGAGAAAGGTGAAACCTAACTTCACTCATATTGTTAGTGGGAAGAGAACCACTAACTATCTAACCAAGAGAGGTTTCTTGAAGAGTAAGAGACGTCCTTGACTCACGCCGGGTTAAAATGAATTTAGCTTTTGCAAAAAAAATTTAAAATTTGGCGAGCCCTATGAGAACATTAATCTCTCCAGAAAAAAGAAATTTAGAAGTGATCTTAATCTTTAGAGGATTGGATTTGTTTTGTTTCAAATTAAAGGTATCAAACAAATTAGCCGTATGAGCATCGAGTTTGCCAGCCATCAAATCAAAATTATAAGTATATCGAAAAGATTTTCCGTTTCTGTTCAATGCATCGACATGTTTGAATAGCATGTCGTGAAGATGCCAAATCTTCTTTCTAGATTCCTTGCTAAGCGACTTAATATTCAAAAGAGATTTTATGAGTTATAAATCAACATTCGAGAATTCTAGAGACTTAATAGTGAGTAGTACATCAGAACTCAACAAGGTACGCAATTAATAAAACTTCTGAATCTGAATCGTTTTCATGAATTAGACTTTTGTACAAGTTTTTATATTCCGACTAGGACAATTTCGAAAGATTGATAACAATAAACTTGATAAAGTTATTGCTATTAAGTGGACATTGAGTTCCAGGTAAATCGCACAATTCAGTGGGCGCAAACACGCCCTCTATTTTTTGAAGAGAAAGTTGTTTACACAAATGTTCTGCTGTTGCAATTGAATCGCAGTAGGAATTTGTGAATTGTTCTTGAATAGTGAGCTCATCTGATAAACTTACGGTTTGTGCTTTTATTTGCGTTTGCAAATCTAAAAAGACGGCAACAATTCGCTTGTGTCTGAATCCATTTCCAGAGATAAGTTTGAATTTATTTTATCAAATTTTCATGCTTGTGATAATAAAACCTTAGACAAAACGGATAAGTTTGCTAAGGTAAGACCATTGTTTGATTACTTGAATACAAAATTTCTGGAAAAAAGTCAATACGAAGAAATGCATTCTGTTGATGAAGCTATGGTGTCGTATTTTGGGCGACATGGCTGTAAGCAATTTATCAATGGGAAACCCATAAGATATGGATACAAACTATGGGTGGGAGCAACAAGACTTGGTTTCGTAAACTGGTTCGAACCATATCAAGGTGCTTTAACTAGCATTAGTATCACTTACGCTGAATACGGAGTAGGCGCTGCTGTTGTTTTAGAATACGCTGACGCACTACGAAAAAAGTGGGCACATAAAGGTTTTTTGTTAATTTCTTTACTTCGCTGGGACATTACGAGAAAACCGTTTGCCTGGTAATCCATTGCTTGATTCAAAAATATTGAAGAAGCAAAATCGTGGTTCTTATGATTTTATAAAAGTTGCTGACCAAAATGTTATTGCAGTAAAATGGAATGATAATAACATAGTCTCGTTGTGCTCAAATTTTGCAGGCGTTCAGCCAATTCATCATGTCACAAGATTTTCTCGCAAAGAAAATAACAAAATTCAGGTAGGTCTGTAGAATAATAATTTTATAACTTGATTACATCTTCTTGTATTTTAGGTGGAACAACCTCATATAGTTCATTTATATAATATAAACATAGGTAGCGCAGATCGTTCCGATCAAAACATAGGACTATATCGCATATCAGTACAAGAGAAAAATGTTACTTTCCGCTTGTATGTCATTGTATTGACTTAGCAATACAAAACACGTGGCACCTACACCGGAAACAAGGTGGTGATATGGACCAACTAAGATTCAGGCAAACTCTAAAGGAAAACCATCTAAAATCAAAAACATCGATTCCAGATTTGATCGCCTTGATCATTTCGTCATAAATCAAACAAACCAAACAAGATGCCGGTTTTGCCATGAGCGCACAACGACCAGATGTTAAAAGTGTGATATTGGACTACACGTCAAATGTTTTGTAGAGTACCATACAAAAAAATTACTTTAACAAAATTAGCCCCTTATGTTCCTATTGTACTATATGTAGTACGGTATTTTTTTGCATTTAAAATTTAAAAAAAAAGTTAAATTGCACTAAGTGTTTATTTTTAAGACTATTTTTAATTATTTACAGAGATTTATACCTTTACTTTAAAATCTGACCTGTAGGCATATCTGGGTTAATAAACGCATTTCATAAGCAATTTTATAATGTTAAAAACTAATTCTCGTTTTTCTCTATTTTTGGTTTACTCTACTACACCTTAAAAACCACAACTTAAACAAATTTCTTATTCATATATATGGACCACACCTTTTACAGGCCCGTACTTAAACTAAAATCAAATAATTGACTCAACAAAAGCCTTAATACTTACTAACAAACGTTTTTGCTAGAAAGCTATAAATTATTTAATCAAAACAAAAAAATTATGAAGCAAGTACCGAAATCAGATTTAAAATATTTTTGAACTATAACAGAACGTTTGTCGCAATATTGGTATATCAAGGAGTAGATCTCACCACGTTGAAAACACAGCTAAATATAAACGTTTAAGTATCAATAAGAATATTAAACAATAAAAAAAAGATTAGTGTAAGTGACTGTTTTTAGTAGTAGTAATAATTCACTGTTCTTTTCTTTAACCATGTATATGCTAATTATTGAAATCAAATTTTTTTTAATAAAAAACTAAAACTAGTTACTATGCAAACGATTTACAACGATTTTTCTCAAATATTTTTTATAACTATAGTTTTATGCTATTGTTGTTGAGTATTTAATTACATTTTAATAAATTTACAAATGTTTATAAGTTCTGTTTTCTAATATTTAATATATCAAAAATATTAAAACAAAAAAACTTATACGCCTACGATATATAATAAGTTTTTAAATAATAAAAGTTAAAACCGTTACTAAAAGACTTTATATCTTTTATATACAATTTTAATGGAAATTTTTTAGTCTCAGATTGAAAAAGACTATTTTTAAAAACGTTTTAATCCAAACGCGTAAATGCCAACTTGTTACTTAAACTTAAACGTAAACAAATAAACTGTGTACGCCCAAAATACAAACCATCTAAAAATTGTCAAAGTTTTCTTCAACGGAAAATTTATAGAACAAGTTTATAT
The DNA here is from genome assembly GCA_035610365.1 of Aquatica leii. Taxonomy (NCBI): domain Eukaryota; kingdom Metazoa; phylum Arthropoda; class Insecta; order Coleoptera; family Lampyridae; genus Aquatica; species Aquatica leii. Next base: position 102,563,970 of record CM069436.1, on the reverse strand, counting down.
TTGTATTATATTTGTTATTGCAGTATTTTTGGTATTGAATATTTTACTAAACGTATTATGAGAAAGTTTAATAAATGCAATTACGTATTAAATGTAGATTGTAAGAAATAATATTAAAAAATGCAAATAATATCGTTATTTTTAAGTGCACAGTAAATTTAACAATAAAAACTAAAAATATGCGACGCTACTATTACTTTGGTTGACAGAAGTTGTGTACGTTTCAAAACGAACATAAAGTTGTTCATGTTTAAATTTTCATAACGTTTTTACATCAAAATCGATAAAAGCTTGTCGGTTTTTATAATAATGACTTCTGTTTATAAAACAAGAACTACAAGAAACTTAATCTATTAAATATTAACGTCGATAAATAAGTCCAAATTGAATTAAATATAAGAGCTTAAATTGTATAAATTTCTACAAATAAATTTAAAAACCAAATTGAAAATAATGAGATTAAATAAAAATGTTGGAAAGAAATTAAAATTTGATATGTATAGGTACAAATCAAAATTGCGTTTATTATCACTAATAAAAAAATATATTTTTATATTATATAATTAAGAATTTTTCCGATATATCAAGTTGTTTTCACACCATTCTTAACTTGATTTTGCAGAAATTATAAGGTATTTTGGCGGTTGGTTATATTAAAAAAAATTATCAATAATTGACTCTTTACTAGACAAAAATATTTCAATTATTTTATTTAATTACAGAAATAACGATTTGTTATTACAATCAAATTTGTACATTTGAAACTAAAATACTTACAATGTTATTTTGCAAAAAAATTATAAGCAAAATAAGTTGTGTGTTTTTAAATATAATTAACGTAAACAAAAATAAAATGTTTAGTAAATGTTGCACAGAATCAAACGTGTAATAATATAACGTTAAGTTTTAAAACTCGTGCGTGATATAGATCAACTTTTCTCAAATTACATTGTAATTGCGCTTTTGTGTGCCATATGTGACAGTGCAATTAAAATTATAATACTTTTTAATAATAATAAATTTTTTAACATAATAACATCGTTTAAACCATGTGTAATTTTACAATTTTTCTAATAAATAGATTTTTTAAACAATAAAATAGAATTATTATTTAAATTATAAGTCCACCAATAATAAATACTAATTTCCAAATATATTTATACATATGTTTCAAGCTTATAAATACAAAGCTCATCTTCAGAAAACTACAAAAAATCTATTAACAAGTCATAAAAAGTTAAGATTACAAAAAATTTTAAACTTACATTTTTTGAAAAATGTCAAATTTGAGAATTTGTAACTAGATATTTAAAAAAAAAAAAAGTTTAAGTTTTACAAAATGTTAAATGTAAATTAAAGAAAGATGGTGCAATTCAGAAACAAATCTAAGAAAAATTAATTTTAAAATCATAGTTGAAATTGGTTTGATCGTTCAACAAAAAATTTTTATCTGAAATTTTAATATAAATCAACTCTAGCAATTCAAGAATTTGTTTGTTATTTAAGTTGTTAAAAGGATGAAATAATTTGTAAGAAAAAAGAAAATGATGATTATCTAAAACATGTTGCGCAAATGTAGATTTCACTGAATTTTGATTATTAATATATTTTGAAGAATTTTTTAAATATCTAAGATGTTCATTAAGTCGAGTTTGGAAAGATCTTTGGGTCATACCAATATAAAATTTTTGACAAGAACAAACTAATTTGTAAACTCCACTTTTATTTAAATTATTATTATTATTTAGAAAATTACAAGAAAAAAGATTCCGAAGAGATATATCATTAGAAAAAGAAATTTTGAAATCGTTACCTTTACTTAATTTCTTAAAAAAATTAAGAAAATCTGGTATAAAAGGAACCGAAAAAAATTTGTTAGTAGAATTTGTTGAAATTGGTATTAATTTAGTGTAAGATTTAATATAATGTTTATATAAGTGTTTGTGATAAACATTATAAATAATATCTAAAGGAAAATTATTGGTATAAGCTAAATAAAAAATAATATCTAATTCAATTTTATAATTATTAATTGGTAAAGGAATAGTGAGAAGTCTGTTAAAAAAATAATGAAATGAAGCTAGTTTATGAGAAATATGGTGATTTGAGTCAAACGGTATTAAATGGTTAGTAGTTGTAGGTTTTCTATAAATTTCAAATTCGAAAGTGTTATTATTATTTAAAGAAATTAATAAATCAAGAAAAGGCAACTTATTATTTTTTGAAAATTCAACGGTAAATTTTATTCTATTATGAATATTATTTAAAAAATTTAAAAAGTTATGAACATCATCATTAGAACCATTAAAAATACAAAAAATGTCATCAACATATCTCTTCCAAAATATTATTTTTTGTATGAAAATTTGGTGTTTAGAAATATAATTATTTTCTAAATTGTTTAAGAAAATTTCAGCAAAAATAGGTGATAAAGGAGAACCCATTGGAAGACCTAGATTTTGTTTAAAAAATTGATTATCAAATTGGAAGAAAACGTTATTTAAACAAAATGTAGTAATTTTTAATAAATCATTTGCTACAAAATCAGGAAAAACAGAAAGTGAAAGAAGATTAGAGATTATAAGTAATACATCTGTAGGAGGAACTGAAGGAAAAAGGTTTTTAACATCAAAAGAAACAATATTAAGATTTAAGATTGTATCAGAAGGAAAAATTAAATTATTTAAAGAATCTATTAATTCTTTTGTATTTTTTATTGAGTAAGTAGAAATAAAATTCATTTCAAAATTAAATATTTTAGTTAAAAATTTGCTAATTTTATAGGTAGGTGAATTAATAAAATTTACAACTGGCCTAATAGGAAAATTTGGTTTATGAATTTTTGGTAAACAATAAAGTAAAGGGATAGAAGGATTCGATACTTTCAAACTAGACAAATGAACATTAAAAAAATTAAACGTGTTTTCAGTTGAATGCAAAATATGAATAGTACTAGTAACAAATTTAGTTAATGGAGATCTTTTTAATTTTTCAAAATCAGTACAATCTAAAAAATTTAAACTTTTATTAATATATTCTAATCTATTAAGAATAACTGTACAATTACCTTTATCTGCTTTAGTAATTATTATTTTATTATCAATAATTTTTTGTTTAATAGATTTAATTAAACTTATCTGATTGAAGTTAATGTAATTTTGTTTAAATGAATTTAAATTGTTTGGAATATTAGAAATATCAATGATTGTAAAATAAACTCAATAGAAGTTTTAAAATTATTAAAAGAAGTATCATTTAATGGTAGTGAAGGTAAAAATTTAAGACCTTTGTTCAAAAGTTCTATTTCATTTTGTGTAAAATTGACATCAGTTAGATTTAAAGTATTTTTATGAAATTCAAAAGCTGGTTTTATATTTTTATCAAAATTATAACAAAAATTATTTTGTTGAAAAAGAAAAGAATTAAATTTATAAGTTGCCTTTTCTTGATTTATTAATTTCTTTAAATAATAATAACTCTTTCGAATTTGAAATTTATAGAAAACCTACAACTACTAACCATTTAATACCGTTTGACTCAAATCACCATATTTCTCATAAACTAGCTTCATTTCATTATTTTTTTAACAGACTTCTCACTATTCCTTTATCAATTAAAAATTATAAAATTGAATTAGATATTATTTTTTATTTAGCTTATACCAATAATTTTCCTTTAGATATTATTTATAATGTTTATCACAAACACTTATATAAACATTATATTAAATCTTACACTAAATTAATACCAATTTCAACAAATTCTACTAACAATTTTTTTTCGGTTCCTTTTATACCAGATTTTCTTAATTTTTTTAAGAAATTAAGTAAAGGTAACGATTTCAAAATTTCTTTTTCTAATGATATATCTCTTCGGAATCTTTTTTCTTGTAATTTTCTAAATAATAATAATAATTTAAATAAAAGTGGAGTTTACAAATTAGTTTGTTCTTGTCAAAAATTTTATATTGGTATGACCCAAAGATCTTTCCAAACTCGACTTAATGAACATCTTAGATATTTAAAAAATTCTTCAAAATATATTAATAATCAAAATTCAGTGAAATCTACATTTGCGCAACATGTTTTAGATAATCATCATTTTCTTTTTTCTTACAAATTATTTCATCCTTTTAACAACTTAAATAACAAACAAATTCTTGAATTGCTAGAGTTGATTTATATTAAAATTTCAGATAAAAATTTTTTGTTGAACGATCAAACCAATTTCAACTATGATTTTAAAATTAATTTTTCTTAGATTTGTTTCTGAATTGCACCATCTTTCTTTAATTTACATTTAACATTTTGTAAAACTTAAACTTTTTTTTTTTTTAAATATCTAGTTACAAATTCACAAATTTGACATTTTTCAAAAAATGTAAGTTTAAAATTTTTTGTAATCTTAACTTTTTATGACTTGTTAATATATTTTTTGTAGTTTTCTGAAGATGAGCTTTATATTTATAAGCTTGAAACATATGTAAAAATATATTTGAAAATTAGTATTTATTATTGGTGGACTTATAATTTAAATAATAATAATTATTAACCAATAACCATGTATCCCCTTAACAATTTAATAAAATAGAAGCACTAAGGGACATTCAAACTTACTGCAAAATACTTCAACTTAATTTTTAATAAACAATAGTCTTAAAAATGTATGTATTAGTAAAAAAATCATGTTACTATATTGATCTTTTATTTGAATACATTATTTTAGCAATAACCATTTCTTAATTGATTGATTATTACACATTTACTTAAAATAAGTATTAGTTAGTAAAACATTATCTAATAGTATTCTAAAAAAAACTAAATTTTTGGTAAAATGCATGAAAGTTAAACAAAAACATTTTAATATTATTACGTATAATAATACGTACGCGATTACCAGAGAAAAACTGATCGAGGCAGCTGGAGTGACGACACCATGAGGCAAGCTGTTTTGGAGATGGTAAATGGTAACATGGGGTATAAGAGAGCATCAAAAGCATTCGACAGCGCTTGAGTAGAAGAGAAAAAAGTTTAAGTCAGAAAATATCGTTGAAAACACTGAACAATACCAACTAGCTGAGAAAAATAATAAAAAACATTGCTTTAATCGAACAAAACAAGAGGCGGGTAAAGACTGGGTTCTTGGATTTTTCAGAAGAAATCCAACTCTATCAATTAGAAAACCAGAACCAATTGCATTAGCTAGAGCAATTTTAAGGAAAACGTTTTAAAGTTTTTTAAGTTATTAAGAGAGGTGTATGATAAATATAAGTTTACAGCAGATAGAATCTACAACTGCCATGAAAGCGGAATACCAACGGTAGCAAAAATTGCTTCTAAAATATTATCTACAAGAGGAAAAAACAGGTTAGATTGCTGTCCTGGTCTGTACATCCCTTCCCTTTTAGTGTATCCAAGGCAACAGGTGAACTACTCAACAACTGTTCCCCTGGTATGTGGGCTGAATGTTACGTCACAAGATGGATGCAAAAAGATATGGTTTGAAAAGTTTATCCAGTTCTCTGGTGTGACAACAGAGCGGTCTGTTCTACTGTTGTTGAATGGCTATTCAACACATTTTCAAAGCCTCAACATAATTGACAGGGCTTGGGCTAACTGTGTAGTGATATTATGTATTCTACCACATTGTACACATCGTCTACAACCCCTAGAGATGTGGTTTTTATGAAGCCTTTAAGCGTATATTACGATCAAGAAATATTGAACCGGTTCAGATCCAACCCTGGAAAAACGGTTACGATGAGTCAAATTGCAGAAATTTTTGGGAATGCTTTTTTTGAGGGCTGCTACTATAAGCACAGCAATTAATAGGTTTAAAACTATAGCCATTTAGCTAATAAATCCAAATATATTTCCAGACTCTTATTTTTATCCCTTTAATAACAACAGATAGGCCTGTGGGCACTTTTTCAAATGAAAACCCAAATGAAACCAAAATTGGGGTTGAAAATATACAATTACAAATGGATAAAGAAAACTTGTCTGCCAGAGCTAATAACCACTCAAACATCCATCCTGGGTGTTCTCATTGGAAAGATACTACCTGACTCTAGTAAAACCAAAGAAAATACCCTCCCCTAAGCCAGATCAAAGTTCTGCAAAACCAAATAAATGTCAAGGGACATTTTTTGTTTATTCAGAACAACTATTGCCTATTCCCTACGTTGAACAAATAACACGAAGAACACAAACCACAACAAAGGAGAGACTGTCATAGTAACAAGTTTCCCATACAAACTTGAGTTTGACTTGACTCAAACGCAAAAGTGAATGATAGAAGAAAGACAAAAGGCAAGCTAGTGAAGAAAAAATTGAGAAAAAATGCAACTGCAAAACCAAATCTTGATAAAAAAAAGTCAAAGAAAAACTCAAAAAAAGGAAGCAAGCAGATCAGAAGAAGCGGATAATGATGCTTCTTGTCTTTACTTCGATGAATTATATTCCCAATCTATAAAAGGATGGGTTTCATGTGCTATGTGTAAAAAATTGGCACATTGTTCATGCGCTGGAAAAGAAAATGATGATGATAATGAACCCCACCGTATTTGTAAAATTTGTAAACAGAATGGTACCACGGATAATAAATTTTCTGTTTTGTAGTTAAAACTTTTTTTTCCAAATAAATTTTAAAACAGTATGTTTCTTATGTATTGTTTTTTTTTCAAAGTTAGGTACTCTTAGAATAACAAACACTCCATCTTGCTCCAAGTAATGCCCCATTTTACCCCGCATATGAGATAAGATGGAGTATTTACAAGGGTTTTGAAAAATAACGAGTTAGAGTGTAACAAACAAAAATTATCGAGTTTTTATATTTTTAATTTTAAATGGACATTTCCTTCTAAAAGATCGCGGTAAAACTATTTTTGTTTCTTACATAAAAAACACTGAAAATCAAAAACCCTAAAAAGCCCCGTCTTGCCCCACCATCTTCAATTAAAAGAAAAAGTTTATAAAACTGTCTACCAAAAATTAAATTAAATATATCTTAGATACAAGCAATGCTTAAAGTAATAATGTTTTTGAATAATTTTAATAATTTCAGCTAAAAAAACTTACGTTATGGATTTATTTTTGTGTTGTAAATCACAATTACGTCAAAATTAATTCTTTTAAGCCTCCGGTGAGCGCACCGGCAAGAAAATGCCGCGTTTCTAATATTTTTGTTTCTAACCGAACAAACATACTCTTCGTACTATGCATGTTTTTACTGATCAGTTTCTGTTAGTGCTTTATACTGACGAGTTTAATTCTACTTTTTTTTCAATATTTACGCAAGAATTCTAGTTTTGTGACATAAAATTCAACTGTAAGAAATGTGTACGTTTGCTTGCGAGTGTGTGAATGTTTAGGTGTACTTACATAGAGTGTATTTGTGAAGTTTGTATAGTACTCTCTCTCATTTGCATCTTTTTCTACTAGGTCACGAAAAATCAGGCGGAATTTGAAAACGCTTTTGAAAAAATAGTTAATAAGCTAGAGGAAGAGCAAAAGCTTGGTATAGAAACAGAGTCATCAGATGAAATTGAAAGTGGATCAGACTGAGAAGTGAATAGACACAGTAAGAATTCAGAATTATCAGCAGATGAGCAAAATGATGATGGTAAGAAATGGAACTAACCGGTTAAAGATGATTATCAATTTTATTTAGGAAAGGATCAAAAAACTTCATAGATAAGCAAGAATTTTTTGAAAAATAAATCAAAAAGAAAAAACATTGTAAAGACTCTCCCAGGTTCAAAAGTAGGTGCCAGAAACAGGTCTAATGAAATAGAAAGACACCAAAATTTAATTACAAATAAAAAACAACCGATATCTAATATTCAAAAGACCGAGTGTGCAGAGATACATCACAGACAAAAATAAAGGCACTATCTAGTGCATTGTTATTGATTGACTGGTATAAAAAGCAAATTACACAAATGAACTGAAAAATGCAGACAGCACAGGACTTTTACCAGCATTTTTTAGTTCTAAATGTTTCCGCATTTTGTTGCGTGCTTCTCTATTTGACAATTGTCCCACACAAGACGAGAGAAAACAAAGAGAAAAACTTGATCCAATCCGCAATTTTCATGAAACCTTTGTTAGCAACTGTGTCGCACATGTTAGTGTAATTGAGTTAGTGACGATCGATGAGATGCATCATTTATAAACATTTGTCCAATATATACAAAACAAACCTACAAAATATGGTATAAAGATATATGTCTTTTGTGAAGCTAAATTCTTTTAAAAGTTAAATTTTAAAACTTACAAAGAAAAGTAACCATCAAAACCCGACGAAAAATCAAACAAAGCAGAAAAAAAAACAAAAAAAAACGACAACTAATAGCTATTTGCTTGCAAAAAATTTTTTAAAACATGGACTAACTACAACAGATACCTCCTAAATTGCGCAACAAATTTATACAAATAAAATCTTGTTTTTTTTGTTTTCAAGATGTTTTTTTAGTTTTGACCGTTCCTAAAAATAAAACTGCGATTTTTCTTTTCACGATACATGGTTCACTAGATATAGATAGTAAAGTTTTTTGTAAAATTATATTTCAATACCACCAAGGGAGATATTGATACAGTTGATCAGCTGTGTTTGCCGTAAGCCACTTTAAGAACCACAAAACAATGGCCTCTTTTTCTATTCTGTCGACACTTGGATATTCCTGAAATAAATTCTAATATTATTTTAAAGTTTATTACTTTTGAAAATAGAGACAAAACTTTTTAAAAAATCTCGTATTAGACTTGAATTAAGAAAAGTCTTAAAAAAAAAACTCTGATTCAAAATCCAAATTTTGCTGCAAAAATACAAGAAGAACGAGGTGGAGCCTAAGAATACAATTCATGAAGTGGTAGAAGAGGTGGCAACTACAGCCGAAGAATACAAGTACGAAACACCATCCTGCTTAACATTTGGTTCTTCGAACCGGATTAATCGTTCAACGTTAAGTTGTTTGATCACTGACACTTGTCCTAGAATCTGGTATTGTTTAAATATTGATTACCTGGGCAAGTGTCCACCAATTAAGTACGGACTCCATCGCCGTGCTTACCATCATTCAGCATTAAGTTGTTTGATCACTGACACTTGTCCTAGAATCTAGTATTGTTTAAACACTGATTACTAGGTCAAGTGTTTAACTATCAAGTACGAAACAACAACGTGTTTAACAGCCATTAATTGATGTATTTTCAAATAGTGTGACATGTTTCGACCTTATTAAATGTTCTTTAGGCCATCTTCAGAGTAATTAACGAATAACGAACAATTATAATAAACAAAATTAAACATTGAAGAGGAAATTGGTTTACGACAACACAACAACAAGAACCAATTTCCTCTTTAAGATTTAATTTTGTTTATTATAATTGTTCGTTATTTGTTAATTAGTCTGAAGATGACCTAAAGAATATTTAATAAGGTCGAAACATGTCTCAATATTAGAAAATACATCAATTAATGGCTTAATGACAAAGTTTTGTTTTTTTTATTTATAATAAATAACTGCTATTAAAAAAGTTTAAAAATGGATCCTTTTGCTGATTTAGAAACCTTAATGCCACCAAAACAAAACAAGTATTAAACATAGATCAAGCAACTGCATTTTTAAATGAATTTAAAACTATGTTGGCCCAACTAATTAATCAAAACGTCATATTAAATCTACTAACGACAGTAATGGGAAAATTTAATCAATCATGCCCACATTCTACGAATTGGAACCAAGAAATTTTATTGATTTCTCAGTTTCATTTCACATATCAAAGAGCGTTTCTTATACCTCAATACTCTATATACTATACATATACTATACCTCTTACTCTGACACTAACACCCATGCAGGATTTGCAATAATTATTTGGAAATCAATCTTATCTCGTGAACTACCTAAATATCAAACAGAAAAAACTCAAGCAACATCTGTCGAATTAAAAACTCTTCCATGGAATATTAAGGTTAGCACCATTTACAGCCCACTACGACATAGGATATCAACGGAAGAATACAAGGATTTTTTCCAAACTCTTAGAAACAAGTTTGTCGTATGAAGCGATTGAAACGCCAAACATACACACTGGAAATCGATGATTGTCACCGCAAAAGACAAAAACTTCCTACGTACTATGACTGAAATCTATTAGTACTTTCTCACTAATGGAGTTCCCACATACTGACCGGCAGATTTTAAGAAACTCTCCGACTTACTTGACTTGACTACTATATAGTAAATGGAATGACAGGGACGTAGAAAACGCAACTGATATTATACTCCAAATGTCCCTTCCCTTAAAGACTTCTACTTAAAAGAATATGCGTAGAACATACCCCTAACGCTACTGTCTAACTACCAGTTTGGATTCCGGGAACGTCACTCCACTATTCAAAAGATTTATAAGGTAGTCAACGTAATTGCAAAAAGTATTAAAGTATCAATAACGTACCTATACCTACTAAAACGAAAGCGAAATACTTTGGAGTCATCCTAAACCAAAAACTCACCTGGAAAAAGCACATTCAAACAAAACGCAAACAGATGGAAATCTTATTTTGACAGATGTATTGGCTTGTTGGACGAGTTTCCAAAACCTCTCTAAACCACAAGTTACTGTTATACAAAGTTATAATCAAACCGATTTGGACATACGAGCTCTAGCTGTAGGGATGTTTTTTGGTATCGTCAAATACCTAGATCTCAAATTAAATTACGAATGGAAAATTCTGTTCATTGAAAGTTCTTGGAGCAAATTCTATGCAAAAATGAAAAACGCGTGCATATATTTGAAAACCTAAAAATTAAAATGAATCCGTAAATATTCATTGTATCTAATATTTAGACTCTGTAATTTAGCATTGTCACAGTTCTTGGGCGTTTTACACTGTTGTTAGTTGCATGATAATAAATGTCTTTCGCTTTTTTTTATATAGATTATAAGCGACTTTTGGCTCAGACCGCGTTCTAATGAAACATCCAGACATTAGAGACTTAGTTCTAGTTTCTTTTTGAAAACCAAAACAAAGAATGGAACTGGGTTTTTGCCGTTTGTAAACACAAACAAATTGACATTTTCTAATACGCTGCAGCTTGCTTCTTCAGACCGCTTATTGTCACTGATAAAAATTAGTGATGGTGCTATATACCATCTGCAACTAGCGTAGTAATTTACGGATTTTCACCTTTTTTACGTTATCGCATGGCTGACTTCGTCATTATCGAAAGAAAGTGTTTGTGACGAATTTTTTTTTTCTTTCAATGAGTGTATTACTGGTAGCTAAAATTTTAAACCGTCTTCGTGGTTCATGTTAGATGGCTGTTTTTTATTTCTACAGTTTCGCGCATTAGCTTAGAATTAGAAAAGAGTTCTAGCACTCTTATCAAAATTTAGTGTGTGTTCTTCGTTCCACATCTGTTCGGCCATGCAAAGAAGAAGAAATTTTAGAGGCACCGGCATGTCTTAAAGCTACTTGTATATTGTTTGCAGATATAAACTAATTGTGCAAAGTATCTTTGATCCAGTATGGTATATAAGCGGTGCTACTGCAATATTTAAAAAAAATATTGTCTAAATTATTTATAATTGTTGTTACGTAATTTTTGTAGTAATTTTAGTATTCCGTTATTACTTAAAAAATTTTAGAACAAATTGTATAAATGCTGTAACTTAAAATTTTGTTTTTAATTATTTTGTCCTAACATATCAAATTTAATCTATGCTTTTTACATTTTAACACAAAAAAATCTACACTAAACGTTTAACATTTATGTAATGCATTTGTATTATTTTTTAAAAAATGGTACTGTTTAAAGATAGTATCTTTTATTTGTGTTTACAAAAAGCGTGTATAAAGTGATAAATTCAGCGTCTAAAAGCATTATATCTTTGATCGTACATTCATTACAAAGCTTTTGTGTGACTAGTAAATAATGAGAAATAATGTATTAAGCAATAAATCAATTTTACTGAAATAACGTTCAGAAAGAGCGATTAACTAGATTTTCCCAATTTTCGTTGGTTTTGCGCTGTAAATTATTTAAACATTAACAAAATAATGAAATTAATACTCTTAATAAAATATAATAAACTCAACATTAATTTAATTGTACATTTAGTTTAAGAAAATTAGTAAATTTTATAATTTTGGTAAATACATTTTTGTAGTTTTTTTTATGCGTTGACTATTATTTGCTTTAATTTCTAGTTTTGTAATTTTAATTTTTTTTATGCATAAATTGTAGCAATTACGTAAATTTAGAATAAATGTTTTAGAAATAATGTTGTTGGTCATAATTTTAAAACCTTTTGAATTAAAGCAAAGAATTGTTTTTGTGGTTTAGTTTATTATCACTTTTTCAGCTACATTTGCTGCAACGTTTAGGCTGCAAAAATTTTAAACGTAACTCAACGTTGGGTTTAGTTAAAAATTAAACGTTAGAAGAGAACAAATCAGATATCAAAAAGTTAGTAACCACTGTCTTAATTAAAGTTCTTTAAGTTTTTTAAATAGTAGTAGTTTTTATTGTTTGTTAAAATTAATAAATATTTTAAAAATTTAACATTTATTAGTGTATATTAGACATGACGACACAACATAAATGCGATTAGTTGCTTTGCACTATTAATTTTTATTTTCTAATACTAGCTTTAGTTCTTATCGTGAAAGTATTGTTAACTTTATATTTAGCAGACATTGGTTCTAAAATCCATAAATTTACTTTTTGTTAGCTTATATTTCTTTAATTATCTATAAGTATGAACAAGCATTCGTAGTTACTCTCGTCCGGGTGTCTTTTTTAATCGGTTATAGTCTGCACACTAAAGATGAGCTGATTTGTACTAATTGCTTTACCCACGCCATTCTCCGATATCAGAGCTGTTCTTACTTTTACTTTAATGTAGGTTAAATTTGATGATAATTAAAACACTTTAGCTAAATGCACGTTACAGTCTTATTCACAAATTCAATTGTATTTAATTTTCATTAATTAGTACAAGTTTCACTACTCAGTACCATCATCATCGACTTAAATCATAGAAACTAACTAACATTGCATGTATAAAAACTAAGTTATACTAATAAAAATGTACTTAATAATAAATTTGTTAAAATAGCAATGACATAACAGATCTAACATGATCGAAATAAAGATCACTATTTTTTAGTTTACAAAGCTGTTTCTCTAGGTCAACCCCAAAAATTTCTAAAATAGTTAAATTATGTAACTAAACTGTTAGCAGTAAACAACTACACTAGAAAAAGTATTATGTTACGTTATACATGGTAATACGAATGTCGTTACTTATGTCCTTGTTTATATACATTATAGTTAGACAATGAGATAGCTTTATATAGAAACAGATTTTTTTATTCATGTTAGATGGCGATAGTGAAAACAAGGTAATAATTAAATGCAAAGCCTCAAACCGTTTCAGGTTATTAAAAGATTGCAAACGATGGCGGCACAAGTAAGCTACTTACACACGTTATTAGTTTCGACATACGTGCAAAGCAATGTTTTACCAGTTAACTTGCTTTGATTCTTAAAACTCTGAGTTTGCAAAAATAATTCGTACACTTTAACTTCTCTTTAGAAACAAAATATAGAATGAATAAAATCTTGCAAACGTTTTTATAAAATTATAATCGGTTGAGTGGTTTGTTTCATTTACTTTGTTTAATTTTCTTTTCAAACCGGAAGCCAACGAAGATGTGCTAATTTAATTTTTTTAAAATTTTTATACTACTCAAAAGGCACATAAAATATTAATATACAAGCTTATTAACACTTTAGATGTATCTTTGGCAATAAATTCAGGGCGATGCTTCAAAGATTCGGACTTCAGAACCAAATTATTCATTTAAACTTTCGTATGAACAGAGAATATATAGTATGTATGAATTACAGCGCTCGCCGCTTATCGGAATCACGGATAATGTTTTCAATCGGGTAATATTATCACTTTACAAAAGTAACAATCCGGACGCATGCTACTACATAGAAAAAACGCCGCTTATAGTAATCATACTTTAGGTTTACGTTATCAATTTATTCTCAGGTTTGTTTGTATACATGATCAATAACTTATTTTGTATGCATTTTTGAGCTGAATTTTTACAATACGGTTGTTTACAGTGAAAAATTTTATCATTGTTCTCTAGAAATAGTTGTTTTGCATGTTTATCTTATTTTTGCAGTGTTATGTATTTATCAAAATAATTTGACTGATTTACGAAACGGTACATTATGTATGGAAAGCACGTGCCTTCTTAGAATAAAAAATTAAATTAACTACGTCTTATGTGATAACGTTGTTTTGTATTTATTTTTAGTGTCAGCAAATTTCTGAGAAAAGATGTGTAGTTCTTAGAACAGTGAGTGAAGCATCAAAACGTTGTTTTTGATTTTGTTTTATTAACGGTGCTTTTTTTAAACGTTTTATAAAAATTATTTTGCTTGTATATATCCTTTGATTTCACCTTCTAAATTAACAACTTGTTAATCACATACACGCTGTATGTATTTACTGCTTTATAAAAAATAAGCATTTTTCCTGAATTTTGTATATTGTTATCATTCGGTTATTGTTGTCAAAAACCTCAAGTCCCAACGTAATTCTATTAAGCATCGTGCACTGCATAGTTAAAAACGCAGACATTTGGTCAGAAATAATACCAGCACTACCTACAATATACCAGATCCCAGATGTTTTTTTATTATGTCAATAAACAGAAACATGTAGAATATTTCTGTTTATTGACATAAAAAGACCATTCTTAGCTAAACATGCCTGCCCACCCAAATTATCTTTTACAATTTTTTTTATCAGCATGTGTATTCATTAACTGGTTAAGTTTAATCTAATTTATATCAAATTTGAATAGAAATTTTGTAAATTTGGTAGTTTATTTTATTGTTTTGATTGCTCGAATACTATAAACAAATATATACAAATTGGAAACTGTACATTCAATTATAAAATTGTCTTCTATTAGGGGAATAATTATGTTTCTCAAAATACCAGTTGTTTACGTAGACCGAATTTCATAACATAAGTGTTGTCGTGCATAGCTATAATTTTTTTTCAAGGTTTTTTTACATGTAATAAAAAAAACGTATGTCTTTTTCAAATCTCTGAAACTGTATTTTTATAGATTACTGTATGAGAATATACTGATGTGTAACTTAGGAATCTGTAATATGAATAAAAACAGCGCCAAATATGTTAATTTTGCTTTTGCGTCTAAAACTACTCGAGTTTAGCATCCAAATTAATGTTTTCAATTTTAGCGCAGTCATTGTCTAACTATAATGTATATAAATAAGGCTCATGTTAAATAAAACATTGTAAATTAAGTTGCTTTATTTTACCCTATCTAAGTTATCAGACTGGCTCAAGTTTACAATGGAATAGGGTGATTTTTACATTCCTCATTCTATTTATGCGTTTTCATCCAGCGTTGTGTCTCCAGCTAATTTTTTAAGCAAACTAGTTGTTGGTAGGTTCTGTAGTTAAAGTTTCTTCGATTCTAAAACCTGGTAGCCGCAGTGTAGTTCCGTAAACTAATTCCGCTGGTGCGGCACCCAGATCTTCTTTAATGGTATTGCGTATCGCTAACATTGTTAATAGTCCCTGTCCAATTGCCCTGGTGACATTTTAATGCTTGTTTTAGCTGTTTTTGAAATCTTTCTACTAACCCATTACTTTGTGGGTGATACGACGTTGTTCTGTTTCTACATATGCCTGCGATGTTCTGCAATTCCTGAAACAAAACTGATTCGAAGTGAACTCCTCAATCAGAAGTTATTACCGTTTGTATGCTAAATCGTGATATTCACGCATTGCAGAAGGCTTTTGCACAGGTTTCTGCAGTCATTTCCAGCAGAGGTACTGCTTCAGAACAACGACTAAAACGGTCAACTATTGTCAACAGATACTGCTGCCTTTCACACACTGGCAGGGGCCCCACAATGTCTATATGAACATGGGAAAAACGAGCATCGGGTGTTGAAAACGTTCCTAGTGGTGTTTTTGTGTTTGTTGATTTTGTGCGTTGGCATGGGATGCACTGCTTCACATGTGTTGTTATGTTGCGTTTCATACCTGGCCAGAAGTATTTACCAGTGACGAGTTCAGTTATCGCTTTAACACTAGGGTGAGAAAGATTATGATTAGTTTCTATTATGTTACGACAATTTTTTTCAGGTATGTAAATGCGATTTCTCTGTTCAGTAACTTCATACCAAAGTTCATACTGCATGTTCAGAATTCAGAACTGGAAGTCTTGAAAATTGGTATTTACCATCTTGCTATAATGTTTCTAATTCGACATCTTCGGCATTTGCTTGTGCCAGTGATTCAGCGCTAACCTGGACTCTTGTGATCGCTTGAATGCGTGACATATGGTAGCTGCGATATTGTGGGACCCGTTAATATCACTTATCCATTTTTTGCTTAAAGGCAATAGTTAATGGCCTGTGATCTGTGTATACGGTAAATTTACGTCCTTCTAGAAAGTGTTTAAAATGTTGTATTCCTTTATAGATTGCTAACACTTCTCTATCATAGGTGCTATGCTTCTTTTCTGTAGCTGACAAGTTTATGGAAAAGAACGAAATTTTGCTTCTGTTTGCGTGTTGTGCTGTTGTAGTACACCTCCTAGAGCTGTATCCGATGAATCAACAATAAGGGATAGCTGCTTCTGTGGATCTGGATGTTCCAATACTGTTGCATTAATTAAGTATTGCTTACTTTTGTTGAATGCTGTAATTGCAGTATCATTCTAGTCTAATTGTGCGTCTTTTCTAAAAATTCCTTTTAGAAGATCATATAATGTTAGATGTGTTTTAGCTGCATCAGGTAATAATTGATCATACCCAGAAATTGCTGTAATTTTTTACTTGTTACTGGTAATGTAGAAGCATAAATTATTTGCACTTTCTCTGGAAGAGGTTTTATTCTTTCTGGAGTGATGTGTACTCCTAGAAATTTCAGCTGTTGTGTTCTGAAAACACATTTTGCTGGATTTATGACTAAGCCATATTGGTCGAGTCTTTCGAATACTTTTTTTAAGTGGTTCCTATGTTCTAGATTTGAAGATGATGGAATCAAAATGTTATCGATTAAGCGTAAGCAAAGTCTAGCTTTTTCAAGACTTCATTTAAGAATCTGAAAAGTTTGAGGCGCATTTCGCAACCCAAAGGCATTCTTACGAACTCAAACAATCCAAAGGGTGTTGTAATAGCCATTTTTGGAATGTCTTCTGGGTGCACATGTATATGATTGTACACCTTTGTTTGAACAATTGTGCTGAAGACTATTTTGTTCCGTAGATTTTAACTAAAGTCCTGCATATGGGGAATTGGGTATCTATCCGCAGTTGTCACAGAATTGATTCGCCGGTAATCAGCACAAGAATGCCTCAAACCATCTGTTTTTGTTACCATGTGCAATGAGCTGGCTCATGGTGATGATGATGGACGAATGATTCCTGATTCCATCAGTTTATAAAATTCTTGTTTTGCTATTTTGAGTTTATCACTCGACAGCCTCTTGAAGGGATTGAAAAGCGGTAGGTCTTTAGTGTCAATGTAATGCACTACTTGATGTTTTACCTCATGACTTGTAGGCGTTGGACGCACTAAATTTGGAAACTGCTCCAGTAGCACGTTAAATTCACTGTTTCTATAAATAACATTTAGTTGAGTTACTGCACTCGTAGCAAAATATTATTGTCTATAAGTTTCTTGTTGGTAAAACTACACTTAAGTTAAAATGTGCTAAAAAGTCTAGTCCAATAATAGCATTTGTTACTTTAGCTATTAAAAATGTCCACCTAAAATTACGTCTTAAACCAACATTGATTGTCATTGTCTTGTACCCGAACACACTTCTTGTTGAACTATTTGCTGCATGCAGATTGAAATTAGTAGTTATGGTGGCATCGTTTAGCGTAGGAAGTAGTACGCTAAGGTCTGATCCAGTATCGATAAGACACTTTAAACCACATCTGCGATTTTTAATGAATAGGAATTAATGATTTGCAGTAGCCGTCGATACTACTGCGTTGTCGCGTTTTTTTTAAACTTGCAAGGTGTGTGCATTTAGTAGCCTTTTTTTTAAAGATGTTATGCTACCAGCAGTAACCACTTTGTTTCCTGTTACGAGATCTGCTTCTGCTTTGTGGACGACTGTTTCTACGAAGATGTTGACCTTGTAACAGGTTGGGTAACCCTTTAATTTCTTTTCCTAAAACTGTTATTTCATATTCTTTGATTTTAACTGCAGCCACCGGTGATGTGGTGACTTCATCTTTATATGCCGTAGAAGTTGTAATGAAGTTCTTGCCCTTAGTGACTGGCCGATTAGGAGGCGTTTGAAACGCTAAGCGTCGCTTAACATGATTTTTTTTACAATCGCTTCCTTCAATTTTGTATATGACGCTTGTTCGTCGGGCTTAATAATTATTAAGTAACGGGTAGAAGCGTAGAAATGTGTACTAAAAAATAGCAAAAATGTAGTCATCTTAAAGAATCTTTAAGAAGAAGTTAGTAGCAGCGGAGCACATGCTGGAAACGAGTCATCAAATTTTCTTTGAAAATGCAAAGATTTTCGCTTATGTTTTTAATTACTATCATCAAAATTAGATAGTTAAAATAACCAAAAATTGTTTTAATATTAATTGAGATTCTAGTTTTTTATCAGATATTCAGAAACCAGTTGTATTAATCGGATCCTGCTCTATAAAAACCGCAATCAATAAGTTTATTCCAGGCTTTGTAGATGTACAGAATAAAAAATTCTAATAACCCGTGGAAACCTAAATTTTAATATATAATATTGACTGCGTTTGTAAGGTTTCAGATTTTTTTTAATGATGATTTTTACCTTCTTCTAAGAGATTTTTCATTTCTATATTTATTGAAATTTTCCAACATTTTTAGAAAATTAAGAAAAACGTTTTGTGAGAAAAACTGCATATTCAGCTATAATTTCTTTATGCATATAAATACATTAAAATATTAAGCAGAGGATGACCATGTGTCAACGCGGCACTTCAATTCCTAACCTTAAAGAAATAAAAAAAAGTTAGATTTATCGCTATTTAATAGAAAAGTATTTAGTTTTTTTAGCACACGAAACTCTTTTTTCCCTTTTTTTTACTGAGTTTCAAATTTCTTCTCTAAAACGTTTGCTAACGACTTTTTCTTCTTAGAAGATATACTCCTCTGCAAAATCGATTTTCTGGAAAAATTTTGTATTCTAGTCCAAAATATAAAATACTAAAAGCCACAGAGCGTAACTTTTCCAATTTTTTTTTCTCAAATTTATATTCTTCATTTCTGAAATAACAGTTATTTTTTCCAAGTTTTTGATACTAATCGTTTTTGTCCATAAACCCAGTATTTCACATTTTTATGTTTTTTGTAAGTATCATAATATTCCATTTGATTTACGATAACCCAGCAACTACAATAAATTGTATACTTGTTGTACACTTGTGTCATCCTTAGCGAACGGATACTTACTTGATACTATACAGAACTATACAATTTATTGTATTTGCTAGATTATTGTAAATCAAATATATTTACGCTACAGTGTTTAGTTGTCCATTTATTCCTCATAATATTCTGTTTTGGAGGTTAACGTAAGTTTTTTTCTTAGATCCTTTTCAACACAATCAAAAACTTGGGTCGCTTTAAATTTTAACCAGTAACATAGAATGTGAATTGTGCGGTAATTTCAATTCAGCTTTGTGCAGCCTTCACAGATTAATCGAATGGTTGAAATATCGTAAAGAGAAAAACTATCCAAATGGTACAGTAACGCAGAAGCAATTTCTTCAAAACTTTTTCCGGTCTGCTCTTCAGTCCAAATATAGAATGTTGGTACTTTGGCTTTAAACTCAACGCAACGGAAAATGCATAAACTGGGAATAGAACACGTTGTTAATTGGAGTCTGCGACAGAGGCTTTTTGCAAGTCAAAACAGAAAGTTATTAAATCTTAGGACGACTCTTGGAATAACTCGTAAAATGAAACATCATTTTTTTTGTGTATTTTCAGTTCTAGAGTATATATTTTTTTCTTTGATTTACGTTTCTGTCCTTATTTTATAAATAAATACACCTTACCTGTTTTTTTCTGACTACTCTCTTTTCGATATTTTTTCTGCGTTGTCTGTGATTTCTCATTGTTGTTTTTTAGAATAGAATCAGACTCAAAATCCATTATACCTACGAAGTGTAATTCACAATAGACAATAATACACATGCATATAATAGATTTACACGAATAAACTTGCGAAGTTGATTTCATTCCAGATTTTAGTTGCAAACCTTTCCATCGTAGGAAACATTCTGGCTAATAAATTATTTTATCTACATAATAACTAGTGTCGCAAATACGTAAAAGTGGATAAAATGATTTTATCGTTCTTTGATTCTAAATCTGGATTTATCGGGTATTGCTCCAAAACCTCAACTTTTAAGGGGATTTTGCAAACTTTGCTCTATGTTACATTTTTGACATGTTGTAGTAGTTTTGGTATGACAGTGCCAACATTTAGTTTGTTTATGCTAAGAAATAACATAGTAATCGACCTTGTCATATCAAATTTTCGAATTTTTTTTTCACGTGTCTCTACTAACTTCCGAGAAAAAAAACTTTCCCGGAAGTCTATTTTCCGATACTGATTTCCGGATAAGTCATTTTTGACGATTTCTAGAAGGAAAACGGTTCATCGCATCACAATAATTTTTTTTTGTTAAAAAGCTACATTTTTTGTCTCTCATATGATTCTAAATTTAAAGACGTGACTCTTCCAGTTTCCGAGAAAAAATACTTTCTCGTAGGTCTATGTCATGAAAAAAAATAGAAAAAGAAGTGAGTTACACCATCTAATAGAGAAAGAAACAAAGCTTTCAACAAAAAAAATGAAGTGTCTATCTTGATGCGTTTTTATTTTACAGCTTCTCAAAGTGAGATAACTCTGAAGATCTCATTTCCGGATAGGTTATTTTTGACGATTGCTAGAAGGAAAACAGTTCATCGCATCACATTATTTTTTTATGAATTGAAAAAATTATCAAAATATAAATAAAATTTTCCATCTGGCCATTTTGATTTGCGAGCATGCATTAGCTTAGGTAAACACTACGCTAGCACCTACTCTAAGATGTCGATATTTTGTACTAGTATGAGATGATGCTCTCGAATAAAACTTGAACCAATTGACATAACGTAAACGAGTACATCCCATCTATACCTTATTTAAAAACTATGAGGAGCGATTGCAAAAGATTCATTTACACTGCTAAAAGTCACCAGATAAATAACTAAATAATTTGAGGCGGTAAATTCGAAAGTAGTATGCTTCCATAATTTGATAATTACATATACGTCTAAAAAACTTTTTTGTAGTAACTAGAGTCAAAAATTAAATTGCTATAGCGCTGTCAATTCATCATAGTAAAATTCAGAACATGTTTATTAATGTAAATCATAATACAAGTAACAAAATTACACGAATCATAAAATTTTGTATTACAAATAACGAGTACTACGAACATAAATAAACACTACACTGCCCAATCACCCAGAATAAGAAATACAATTTTAGATACATTAAAATGTAAGCAAACACATGTAAACTATTCAATGTCTGATTCGAAACTTGAAGTCGTATCACTACTGTCATTATTAAATTATCAACTATTCCATTTAACTTGTTTTCCAATTAGTACTGGATACATTAAATAAAGCTTCTTGTAAAAGATTTTTTACTTCAGACAATTTGAACGATTTATTTTTAGCTGCCGTTTCGTTCTTTACTTGAGCCCATATCAGTTCTATCGGATTTAATTCGCAATGATACGGTGGCAGTCGTAACACTATTTGTTATTTTTCTTTGCCATTTTATAAATTGTATATAAATTATGTTGATACTTGTGTTCACGAATTAGCTGTAAAAGCTCAGACCGAACCATGTCCGGTACAAATGCGATATTCTTTAATTGTAACCAATTTTTCATATCAGTTGACTTTGCAATGCCTACAAAAAATCTACAAGTTAAAACCTTCAATTTCAATCATCAATAAAACATACCTGCTCTTTCAGAAATTTTAGATACAATAAAAACAGTTTTTGTATTTGCATCTTCACTCAGAATTTGCTTGTACTTATTAATGATGCACTCCATAATTAAATATCGTAATACAGAATTCTTAGTTCACAGAAGAAATTTTTTAATTAAATACAAGATCGCATAGGTTTAAAACACAAAAATAGCACAGAAGTTATAAGACGATACAAAAGCAAAATGGCGTAGTAAACAAACAGTATTTGCGGCTGTGTAAAAAAGGCTGCAATTTGGCCAATAGAATTGCAAGAATTAAGCGCCATAAATTTAAATCGCTCCTTGTAGTTATTAAATGAAGTATAGAACTTGTACACATACCGAATAGGCTTACCATGAAAGTATTGCTTGCATCCATGTCGCCTGTAATAAAGAACCATCACTTTGTCGGTTGTCTATGAAGTGGAATTTACTCATAATATATTCAAATATATCTCGTGATATTGCGTTAGCGACCAGATCATTATCTATATTTTTTTCCTTTTCCAGAACATTTGCTGCCTTGGCACCTCAACGTATTCACTTAAAATAGTACTCCTAAAAAACATTTTAATTCACGGATCAAAATATTGTTAAATTTATGTTTTTAGAAAGCGTATCTATTCGTTTCTGATAGTATTAATTCAATAATGTCATTTAAAAATATTTCAAATTATTGCTTTGCAAATTTGTGCTTTATCAGCAAGACATTTTTCAGTATTAAAAACTTCAAAATCTCTGCGCACCTATTTAAAACCGTGTTCCATTTTTCGTTTTTTGAATTATTATTTGTACTGGTGGAAGAAGCCGGTTGTAACTGACCAAGTGGAATGTTGTTGTGTTATCTTCGTCTGCTTGAATAAATGTTGTTTCGGCAGAAGCTCTTAGTTGACTAGATGGCAGATTGTTAGGATGAAGATTGTTTTCATTCTCAGAATCTTCATCAGTAACGTTTTCATATGAATTTTCTGGAGGAAGTAGAGGTATCTCGGCTTCAGAATGTAAAAAGTTGTCGTCTTCTATCATTGCTAACGTCTCCGTTAGCGTTAAACCTCTAAAATAAATGATTTTTATCAAATTTACTGTTCAAATGTAATAATATTTGCAATCAATAATATCACATTTTACTAGCGTCCTACATATAGGACGGACACAAATAAATTACTGCAAAAGGAAGCAAGCAAATGAAACCTCACATAACAACTACTACAACATTTAATTATTTAATTTTAAAACAACGACCTACATATAGGACTATAAGCATATCTGGATTAAAAAGGAGTCTATCAATTATCTTAATAAATTCTTAAATTTTAATTCTTTTCTCTTAAATTTAAAATTATAATACTTATCTTTCATTATAGTTTATTTATTTTCAAAAGTGTTTGATGGCAGAGCCATCTCATAGTATATACGTTGTGGTTTTATCCCGACAAATTATTCAAAACTGATTTTGAATTTCGCGGGTGTTAAACTAATTCAACGTATTTTCCGTCGTTTATAGCTATTTACAGTTTATTTATTTTCTTCTATCTTTGGTTTTTTAATTTTTTTTTATTCTGTATAGTTGACAGTATAAAATGTTCAGATTTGTTATGTAATTTGGATCTTGATTAGTATAGGTTTGTTTTTATATATACAATATTAATTAGTTTCTATAATTTAAGCTGTTGATGTTATTGGCTAGCGAAACTAATGCTTCCTAATAAACTAAAATTAAATAAAATTGAATTTGTAAAAGAAATTAAAAGATTTTTAGAATACTTATTATATTTAACTCCACCTTAAGATAACAAATTGTTTTTAACAATATTAAAAATCTAACTTTTTATATGTGTAAAGAAAACCACCTTATCCATGTACAAGAGTCATGGGATACATCGGGTATAAAGTTTTTTTTTTGACATTTGTCTAATTGCGAGATTTTGTGAAAATATTAATTCTAGATATTTGTTAAAAGATATAAGGACGTTAATTGTTGTTTTCTTTCATTTTTAGGTGAGTTTTTGTTGATATAAAATAAATTTGTTGAATAAAAACTTTAATTTTTAGAGAAAAGCAATTAAGTCTGATTATAAAAGATAAAAATAGTATTATAAGACAACATTTTCTGTAAATATTTCACGAAACATGGAAAGATTAAGATTTGATTTTGTTGTAAAACCAACAATAGATGGAAAATCAAACACCATATGCATAAACTCGATAGCTACACCTAATGGACAGATTTTTGGAATACCAGTCAAGTTTCAACCTGCAAACTTGCATCAAATTATTACAAATACTCAAAACTATGTCAAAGTAAGAAAATCATTAAATAAAAGGTATCAAACAAGGAAAATATGGATAACTCTGACAGATGACATATCAAAAATATATTTGGATGAAGAAAAAAACCTACAGTTTAACGATTTTTACTTGGAAGAAGTTTTAGCAGAAACAAATAGTGTTGAATCTATACCTAGTGGTTCAAATGAATCGTTTGAAAAATTGTTAAAGAGGTTGCTTAAAGATAAACAAATAAAATTTAAAACTCAAAATCTAGGAAAAATTGCAAAAGATTTTATGATTGTGAAATTCAATGGTAGGAACTCAAACGCTTACCAGTGGATTAGAGATTTTAATAAAGAATGTGAACGTTTTCAAATCAATGAAGATAAAAAGAAAATTGAAATGCTAAAAAATTGTTTGGAATAATCTTGCTTAGATTGGTACATCTGTATGGAACGCCGTTTTACTTTTTATTGCCCGTTTTTATACGTAACTTATAAATAACTTCTTGTGCATATTAAAAATGTTTGTTAGAATTTAAATGTTGCTTTAAAAATTTTCGCGTAGTATATTGTAATTTGATTTCAAATGTTACTTGAATAAAAATAAATGTTAAAATTGAAGTAACATTATAAATCCTCGAATTTTTACGAATAAATTAAAATTAGAATAACTATTAGCAACTAGTATTTTAAATGATAGAATTAAAGTGTTAGTTGATAATTTTAATTAGTCGCTTCAATCGATGACGTCATTTAGAACTACAATGTGCATGTATTTCCTTATACTGAAATAGTTTCAAAAGCTACCACCTATCACAGCGACGAATTAAAATTATCAACTACCATTTTGATTCTATCATTTAAAATGTAAGTTGCTAAAAATTAGTCTAGCATTTATATTCATTCATAAAAATTAATTGATTTCTAATGTTACTTCATTTATTTTCAACGTATATTTTTATTCAAGTAACATTTTAAATCAACTAACAGTTAAAAACACCAAGTTTTTTAAACCAA
The DNA here is from genome assembly GCA_035610365.1 of Aquatica leii. NCBI lineage: Eukaryota > Metazoa > Arthropoda > Insecta > Coleoptera > Lampyridae > Aquatica > Aquatica leii. The sequence continues at coordinate 102,538,543 of CM069436.1, read as the reverse complement.
CATTTTAAATGTGGTAAAAATCAATAACATACATTTCAATTAAATCTTTTAGTTACTTTATTGTTTTACTATTGAATACTAAATTCGTTTTGCTGCAATTTTAAACAAACTTCAGTTTTTATTAAGTTTATTTTCATGTTTGTCTACTTATTTTAATACAATAAAACTGTTTGTTAAACAAATTTAACACATTTAAATTGTTAGCTGAAACGTATTTAGTAATGCAATACATTTTGCTCAAAATTTTCTAACAGTCATATTAAACACATTAATTTAAACTGAGAAATGAAGTATATGAACAAACATTATATTTCATGTAACATTGTTTATTAAACACACAAAAAAATAACAATCATTTAAATTGGAGAATTAAAATGTACGTCGAATTAAAATGTTACATGAATTAATATGTTTGTTGATAATTTTAATTCTTCAATTTTAAATCAAGAATTAATTTTACCAACAAACATATTAATTCTGAATTAAAATGTTTGTTGATAATTTTAATTCTTCAATTTTAAATCAAGAATTAAGTTTTCCAACAAACATATTAATTCTGAATTAAAATGTTTGTTGATAATTTTAATTCTTCAATTTCAATTGGCGCTGTAAGTTGCGGAAGTTGTGAGTATTTTAACCAAACTATAGTGCAAGTTTACCACTGGTTAGAGTACTCACAACCTCCGCAGCCTACAGCGTCAATTAAAATTGAAGAATTAAAATTATCAACAAACATTTTAATTCAGAATTAATATGTTTGTTGGAAAACTTAATTCTTGATTTAAAATTGAAGAATTAAAATTATCAACAAACATTTTAATTCAGAATTAATATGTTTGTTGGTAAAATTAATTCTTGATTTAAAATTGAAGAATTAAAATTATCAACAAACATTTTAATTCAGATTTAATATGTTTGTTGGTAATTTTGTTCTTGATTTAAAATTGAAGAATTAAAATTATCAACAAACATTTTAATTCATGTAACATTTTAATTCGACATGCATTTTAATTCTACAATTTAAATGATTCTTATTTTTTGTTTGTTATATAAAAAGTGTTACATGAATTAAAATGTTTGTTCATATACTTTTTTTCTCAGTTTAAATTAAAGTTTTTAATATGATTGTTTGAAATTTTGAGCAAAATGTATTGCATCAGTAAATACGTTTTTATTTAACAATTTAAATGTGTTAAGTTTGTTCAACAAACCATTTAAATCTACTAAAATAAATAGACAAACATAAAAATAAACTTAATAAAAATTAAAGTTTGTTTCAATGCAACGGAATTAAATTTAGTAATAAAAAGCAAAACGGCGTTCCATACATCTGCATGTTAGTAAAACTTACAATGGAATCAGAGTGGCATAAATGGATAAAGAAAAGTTTTTATGAGACGTTTGCAAACAAAGGATGGTGACCCATTAGATATGCTCTAGCTTTTAAATATCAAGCAGGTTCGTTACTTGAGTATGCTTTAAAAAAAGAAAAATTGTTATTGGAAGTAAGAAAATCAATTGATACTGGGACACTCATAGACCTTATAGCATTTGGCTTACCTAATTATGTGGCAATTTATTAGATCATTTTGATGGAAAAAATAACTATGATCAAAAAAAATAATATATATTCTGACAATAGATCAATAAAAATTGAGAAAAGAAACAATGCCAAATCTGTGTCTGCGAGAAAAGAGGAATACGTTACCATCCAGAGGAAACTTGCTGGTTTAAAAAGAAAAATAAAAAAACAGTTTTAAAAACTGTAAATCAATCAGAATTGGAAATTGAGCTGAACGAAAAAAATCCAGAAAACTAGAAGTGCCACTATTAATAAAAGTAAAGTTAATATTAAATAATATTTTAAATGTTTCGGCAATTGATGATTCAGGTTCAAATGTGTCATTAATAAATGCAAAGTTATTGAAAATACAGCCAAAAGAAAATACAAATAATTTCAAAAAAATTAACTTAAAAACTATTAATGGTGAGAAAAAAACAAAAGGTATGCTAACGTTAAAAATAAAAATTTACAATATTGTAAAAAATATGGATGCTTTTGTAGTAGAAACTTTAACTATGATTTTCTAATCGAGTTGGATTGCATCAAAAATTTCAAATTAATGCAAAATGAAGAATTGAAAATCATACAATGTAACAATCCGAAAGAAAGGACGGTAACCTCAATTGACGAGGATATGAGAAACGAAAAATACTTAAGAAATGATAAATCAAAGATAATAAATGACAAAATTTCTGATGTACTAGGTGACAAAAATAAAGAAGGATTTTTATTAAACTCTGAGGTTGACAAAATACTAAAACCATGAGTAAATGTGAAATAAATTTCAATGAACATATAAACTTAGACAGATTTGAAACATTAGTAAACCATTTAGATTTATACCAACAATCAGAAATTGATAAGTTGATAGAAAAATACAAACCGGTCTTTGCGAAAGATAAATATGACATCGGTATTGTACAAGATTATGAAGCTCATATTGACTTGATAATAGATAAATATTGTTAAAACCGTCTATACAGTTGCACATCTGAAGATAGAAAAGAAATAGAAAATCAAATATCAAAACTATTAAATAAAAATTTGATTGAGGATTCTTATAGCCAATTTGCTGCTCCAGTAACTCTAGCATATAATAAAGAAGATGAAAGAAAAGCAAAACTGTGTATAGATTTTAGAGAATTGAACAAAATTGTCGTCCCACAATCACAACCTTTTCTGTTGATTGAGAATTTAATGATAAAAACTGTAAACTGTAAATATTTTTCTACTTTGAACATAAATTCAGCATTTTGGTTCATTCCTTAAACGATTCAAGATAGATACAAAACTGCATTTGTTACACAGGAAGACCATTTCCAATGGACGTGCCTACCATTTGGGTTAAAAACTGCTCCAGCCATATTTCAAAGAATATTGGGAAACATTATTAGAAAGTTCAAACTTTCTAGTTTTGCGGTAAATTTTATAGATGACATCTTAATTTTTTCGAAAACTTTTAAAAAGCATTTATTACATCTATCGAGACTAATGGAGATAATACGAACAGATGGCTTTAAAATTACATTTTCGAAATATTCTTTTGCAAGTAATCACGCCAAATATTTAGGTTACATAATTGAAAACAATTGAATCAGACTTTTGAAAGATTATTTAACTGCTGTCAAAAACTTTTGACTTCCAAAAACAAAGAAAAATATACGACAATTCCTAGGTAAAGTAAATTTTCATCATAAATTTGTACCACACAGTGCAATTGTTCTGGATCCTTTACACAATTTATTACGGGAAGATGTGAAATTCATATGGTCCGCAGAATGTCAAGAATCATTTGATAAAAAAAGAGTTGCTATGTTCAGAACCAATTATGAATATTTTTGACCACGAATTACCAATAATGATTTACACGGATGCTAGTATCAAAGGACTGGGAGCGGTGTTAAAACAAGAAGATAAAAGTGGAAACAGTAAGCCAGTTGCTTATTTTTCAAAAAACTTAACTGAAGCTCAAAAAAAGAAGAAGGCATATTATATAGAATGTCTAGCAATAAAAGAAGTTGTAAAGTATTGACAGCACTGGCTTATGGGAAAAGAATTTATCGTATATTCAGATCATAAACTATTAGAAAATATGAACATCAAAGCTAGAACTGACGAAGAACTCGAAGATTTGACATATTATTTATCCCAATATAATTTTAAAATTAAATATAACCCAAAAAAATTAAACCAAGAAGCAGACTGTTTAAGCAGAAACCAAGTTCTAGAACCTTATGACAATACTGAAGATTTTTTAAAAGTTGTAAATTTAATAAACCTAGAAGATATAAAAAATGACCAACAGACAAATCTTGACCTAGAAAATGAAAAATTTACATTTGAAAATGAAATTTACTATAAAAAGATGAGAAGAAAAATAAATCATATTATCAGAAGAACTAAGCAAAACTCTAATAAAAGGTGTCCACGATACTTACTGCCATATTGGAAGAACACAGATGACAAATAAAATAACGCCATTCTACACACATCATTGTAAACATTAAACAAATTTGCGATGAATGCAAAGTTTGTATAAAAAACAAATCAAGGAGGAAGTCAAAATATGGTTTAATGTCACATTTAGGTCCAGCAACACGTCCATTTCAAATTATATCTATTGATACCATTGGAGGTTTTGGAGGATCACGGTCGATAAAGAAATACTTACACCATCTGGTCGATCATTTTACAAGGTATGCTTATATTCTTGCATCAAGAAATCAAAGTTCCAATGATTTTATTAAACTAATAGAAAGTGTAACACAAAATTACTATATTGAAATGGTGTTAACGGACTAATATCCTGGTATAAATTCTAAAGAATTTAAAGAATTTTTGAAAAATGAAAACATAAAAATAGTTTTCACTGCTGTAGATTCACTATTTTCGAATGGGCTCAATGAAAGACTAAATCAAACTTTAGTTAATAAGATAAGATGTAAGATAAATGAAAGTGATAAAAAAAATAGCATGGACTACTATTGCACATAAATGTGTAAAAAAATACAATGAAACGGAACATATAATTACAAAATTTGCTCCAAAACACCTTTTGGTAGGTGAAAGTATTAATATTTTACCAATTGAATTGGAATTAAGATGCACAAAAGAAGATCTGGAAAGAGATAGAAAAATTGCTCTGTAGAACACAATAAAATCTCATCATTATAATAAAAAAATGTTCGACCGGTATATGGAAGAACATAAATTGGAAGTGGGAGACAAAGTATACATAGAAAACGGGAATAGATTAAATAGGAAGGAAATGGATGAACTGAGAATTGGACCATACAAAATTATGAAGAAGATTTCTAATTCAATCTATGAAGTTGATACCGGACACAAGAAAACAGATTCCAATTTCTACCACATTACAAAAATATCTCCAGAGTATGTTAGTGGATAAACAATTACATACATTATTACAAGCAATTGCTACTCTCTCTGAGTTTTTTTTTGACATTTGTCTAATTGCGAGATTTTGTGAAAAAATTAATTCTAGATATAAGTTGTTGAAAGATATAAGGACTTTAAATGTTGTTTTCTTTAATTTTTAGGTGAGTTTTTGTTGTTGATATAAAATAAATTTGTTGAATAAAAACTTTAATTTTTAGAGAAAAGCAATTAAGTCTTTCATTGTAAAACATAAAAATAATATTATATTATGTATAACAACTTAATAAAAATACATAATGGCACCAATGCGTTAACATTAAAATTAAATTTTTATTTAAATTTTATTATTTTTTTTATTATTAAGACTAACGTCAAGTTTGTAAAAGTCGTATTACATGCAATATAATAAAAATATATTGCCATTAATAATCAATGTTTTTAATTAAACCGTAAAGAGTGTTTTGTTACTTTTGGTAAACTAAAAAGTTTACAAAACCCTGAATATTGTCTAGAATGTAAATAAACTGAAGTACACAAGTTTAACAATTCTCAGTAGTCCAATAAAACTTGAAAGCAAATTATTATGCTACTCACACAAAAGTTACAAATTACTAACAAAGTACTTTTTCTACTATAGCAAATGCATTTTAATAATAATATTAAGTTAATAAACTTAATAGAACAAAGTAAATAAAAATACATATTAAAAAAATGTTACATTAATCAAAATGTTTATTAATAAACTATTTTTATTAATCTGTAAATACTAATATATATTTTTTTATTTTAGCAAATGGTGCATATTTTTCGATGTCCAGCGTTCACATGAACCTGCCCGGTGATAGGTTAAAATACCCACCAACAGATCATTCCATATTGACGTTATACGCATTAAAAGATAACGCAGTGTCTGCAAACAAAACTGAACATTATATATACTCGTTACAAAACAACGATGAACAATTAGTGCAAGTTTTTAGAAGCACCGGAGACATTATGTTTAAAAAAGTGTTTTTTGAAAAAGGTAAGTTTTTTAAGCAACTTTATGAAAAAAAAATTAATTTAATTTTTTCGATTACTATTAACGATTTAACTTACTTAACTTTATCTTATTTATAAACTAAAAAAAATTGTTAGCTGTTATAATGTACAAAAAATAAATTGACAAATCAATAATTTTGATAAAACAACAAAAAGTGTTTTGTCAATTACGTATTTGCAATTGTTTAAAAAAAATTTTTTTTATTAGTCATGTTATTATTAAATAATAAAATTACATGATTAAATTAATTTATAAATTTGGTGTAATTGGTCATATAAATTAGAAATGTAAATTGTTTATATAAACAACGACTATTTTAACAAAAATCTTTATAAAACTAAGCATGTTTGATTCAGTTAATTGGTAGTATAAAAATCAAATCAAATTTTTTAAAACTAATTGGATAAACTTAATTTACTCGTTTTTGATATAAAGTGGTTCAATGAATCTATATTCAAAGTGTGTAGTCTTGCAACTTAAAACTTTACTCACGCACGTTTCTACAGAAAATTGTATTGGTGTTCATAAAAATACTTTAAAGAATTAGTTTTGTATAAGATGAACTTTTAGTAATAGTTATTTAACCAAGAAGATTGGTAATGAAAGCGATCAATAATTGAGATTGTTGATCTTATATTATCAAACAAATTGGTTTCTAAATTTTTAAGTGATGGGAATGCTACATTACATCAACGTATCAATTAAATTTTAATGAGATTGATTTATAATTAGTTTTGAAAATATCAGTAATTGAAACATTTTTTTAGTTTTATGTGACAGTATTGCTCAAAAATCGAAAAAAATACATTTCAAAACTTCAAAAAAAATTTTTTTATTATAAATGGAAATGTAATTGCGTGATTGTTTTCTCAGGTAGTTTGAGATAAGCGAAGAGTGCGCTAACAAAAGATGTAAAGAAATTAATTAAACAATCAGTAGAATTGCCAAAATTGGTTAATTAACCTCCTAAGTCAGGGATGTCAAATAGTTTGATTTTAAGACTAAACTATTAAAAAAGTTTTATCTGCAGTAAAAAGTTACACAGGAATAATTCATTGATTCAATCTCAAAAGATAGTTATAACCCTATATTCAACAACAAAACAAAACAAAAATAATAAGGTAAAATCCAGTAAGGTTAGTTAAAACTAAGAATAGAAATTTTTATCATTTAATTAACTAAATTTAAAACAAAGAGAATACCGGTATTTCTTTACATGTAGTAAGAAAAACAATTTTGAATTGAGTTAATTTAAATATTTACGGAAAGCAAATTTAATTTTTATATTAATTACAAAAAGTGAAACTTGATTAGCCTTTACATATGTAATTAAACATGGCACATTTAATTAGAGAATTTTAATATTTAGTATTTAATAAGTTAGGTTCAAATGTAAAGTTATTTAGTAAAAAGAAAAACTAAGTTCGTTGATGAAGCAAGGTTTTTAATCGACGAAAAGAATGTAGATAGATATAAGTAACTCACGCATATGGATCAAATTTCACGTTGATGTCATCCAACGGAATGCAAAGCTAATGTTGGCGGATAGCCTTGAGAAATTTCCCATCCCCTTGCTGTAAAAAAAATCAAAAATTATTTATAAAGCAAATACATCAAGTATTTATACATTTAGAAATAGTTGCTAAATAAGAAATATTGTTATTAGGAATAAAACTATAATCTGACTAGGAAACATTAAAAATCTACGGTAAAAACAATAGTAATTTTATTACATATTTACTTCTGTAATCATAAACAAATTCTTACAACTAATACATAACCAAAAAGAGATTAAATAGACCTTTTTAGCAATAAACCTTTTAATCTCCGGCCAAGAGAGTGCATTTCCAGGTACTAACCCATACTTAAGTTTTTCCCTCCGAAATTGACTCAAAATTTAGAGTAGATTGTTTTCAAAAAATCACGTTGTACTGGCTGACCATAGCTATTCCCAGTAAATAGTACCATAAGTGGTGCCACTATTTGGTAGACTTACGTGCTATTTGATATCTTTCTTTATATTGGTCAAACTTGTCCACTCCACCTATGATTTTGTTATATTCAGACAACCCTTTTACAGACTTGAATTTTTATTTATCTTAATTTTTTTGGTTTACATATTTTGGAAAAAACACGAAGTTAGCAAATGGAGCGGTTTCTTATACATCCATTTGACCATGGTAACTGTTTTGGTAGTGAATTCGCCACGAATCAATTTACGTTTGTCGCGTACGATGTTTGCTTACAAATATCGCCGATGTGATAATGAGTACAAAAAAATTTGATGAAATAAACGGTTTTTAAGCGTTAATTTGTTTAAATTTTTAGTTTTGAAAGCAGGTGTATTTAAAAAAGTTTCTGAAATAGGTGATAATTGGTGCACCGAAGAGCTTTCTGAATCTCCTTAAGGTCAAGTTACTAAATTTTTTACTTAGACCATTAGTGCAGTATTGTGTCTATCCAATTTGTGACCAACCGAGTGCCATTCCTATAATATTGGTTTTGCGGTATTGAAATACTCCATTAAGTAGTTCTTTAAACTGTAGAAACTCATTCAGCTAAATCTTTCCAACTTTGATTGGTAGATTCTTTGGCACCATTCCAATCAAATTTGCGCAGTTTCTTATATAGACTTTGCAGTTGTGTACTTTTTTGTTTTTTCTATGACAGCATGGATGGAATTTGATTCCTTATGTGCATGTATAAGCACTAAATGTTTCGTTTTTTCCTAATGGGTACCTAATTTTTGTAATACATCATCAGTCGTCTTTATGAGCATGTCGGTCCTATCGTAGGTTTCGTAAGTACCATTTTGGGGTTTGCATAATGAAAGACTAAAATCTTTCGCAAATATTTTTCTATAAAAAGTCTCATTCTTTGGACTGCAGTTTTCATCTTTGCAGTATTGTACCTACAGTTTATAGATTTTAAAAATGTTTAAATTAGATTCTAGATACTTCTTTGCTGTATGATTTCCTGAGTAAGAATTTTATTGGCAAAAATCATGTTAAAATGTGGCCTTATGATGTCTTTGTCTGGGTCAAAAATTTTAAGTTTAAGTTTTTAATTTCTATAGAGTCCTCTACCGTCTTGAGAACAAATGCCTAAAAAGATTTTTTTTTCACTAAGCACTTTTTTGAGAGTAAGATTCAAAATGTACAAAAACATTATATGACAGGCCTCTACTCTGTTAGAACCGTTACTCAGGTAGTACTTCTTTATATATTGTATTTGTCGGTTTTTGCCAGTTTCATTATTTTTAAATATTTGAACTTGTTTACCTGTTTTTTGTATAGAATTGGCAATGTACTGATTTTGACCTTCAGCAGGAAGACTGTAAAAGTTTTTTAAAAACCGTTGTCTATTTTCTTTATTAAACTTTTCAAAGCACATTTTTCTGCAGCTGCTAGCAGTTTTATTACTTTTGCAGTCATTTATTTCCTATAATAGTCCTATCTTCCTTTTTTTTAGGTTTTTGTGTCTTTCTGATACTCGTTTCAAAATTACTAAGATTACGTTTTTTTTTCTGAGATAAACTTCCTTCTTCAACTATTTGTCTTTCCCTAGTTTTCTTTTGTAATTTTTGATGACACACCATGTCATGATTCTTTACATTTTTTGTTTCAGAAGCCTTTATTTTAATTTTGTTCTTGGTTTTTGTTTCGTTTGTGCTAGGTTTTCATTGCTAGAGACATTACCTTTACTGTCTTCAACGTTGGGTGTGTAGTCGTTAAAGTTTCCACAGCTTTCTTTAACATTCGAAGAACTAAAGGTAAAATTGAAGTATCGTCTAGCTGACCATCAACACTTTTCAAAATCCTACAAAAAGACAACATTGAGTACTACACGTACACGCACAAGAATAAAACAATCCACACGTTTGCAAGAGCCTTCGCCCACAAACCAGAACCAGAACTGACACTTTGCATAAAAAGCACGCCGGCCAAATGCTTCAACAGCAACGACAACCGCACGGCACAAAAACAAAAATTTAAAACCTCACAGTGCCAAGATACGAATCAGCACTACCACCGACAACAAACGTGTGGAAACAAAAAAAACAAGCAGCAGCAACGGCAGCGTCAATCAGAATAATAGAACGCCACGAGATAACAACAGCATGGGCACGTTTCATCAATTAACGCTCAAAATAAACTAATTATCCGAGACAATAAATCTAAATGAAATGCTACAGCTAATAAAAAATTGAACCAAGTCCTAGCGGAGTGCAACATCAAGAAAGAAGAAACGATAGCATTCTTATCTTCCATCAACGATGGGTTAGAAAAACCAAATTATCATACTCGAACGCCAACTCGGTACTAAAGAAGCGATCGATTTCTACAAAAAAAAACGACAAAAACTAACTAATAAAGAACATCATTAAAACGAGAAAATATGCACAAACCGTAATAAACCACAAATTACCCTACCGAAATATACTAATTTACAAGAAAAACGATTAAAAAGAAACAAGAGCACAGAAAAAACAACTTACTTAAAGTAAGTTTTTGAAAATCCTCTGCAATCGCGTATCAGTGGATTTTATGCACAAAAACGAATATTAATCAAACTAATAAAAAAACTAGTGTGATGACCACACGACTTTCCTATAAGGAATGATATAGAAATATTTACATATTTTTTTAAGTTATGCTGTCATAAAACCATTTTGAAGTGATATTTACACGTATGTATTGATTTCCTAGCATATTTGTGCGCCTCGATAGTACTTACCCTTTTAGTAAATCAGTTAAGAAAAATCTTTGCAGGCAGGATTCGAAACTATATTATATTTGTGAATTCATTTTAAATTACAAACTAAATATCTGATAAACTGTTAATGTTGCAATTTTTTTATTTAAGTAAATTGTTAGGAAGAATTATCTCTATAAGAAACTGTAAAAATAACTAGAATAATTTACATACGTACAAAATTATATAAGAAAACTGTTAAAAATGGCGGATACACCCAATTCCGGTTTCTTTATCAAACACTTCTTTTGATAGAGCTGAGAGAATATGAAAAACCAGCTTCATACCAAACTTCAAGTAATTAGGACTTTTGGTTCGAGACACACGCACGCACGCACGCACGCAAGCACGCACGCACTCACGCACCAAAATTTTTGTCAAAAAAAAATTATCGGATTCATCTTTTGATAGAGCCGAGAATATATGAAAAACCAGCTCCATACCAAGTTTCAAGTTACTAAGACTTTTGATTCGAGAGTTATCATGGGTACATCGTTACACACAGACACACACCCACACGCATACACACACAGACACCCAAAAAATTTTAGTTAAAAATACGTTTTTTTGATTCAGGAGACCTTGAAACGTAATATTTTTCAAAAATTTTTTTTTTTTTAAATTGCGATCGCTATACTTTCCTTATAGGAAATAATATTTTTATTGTTCTTAACTGTCATAAATTTTAATTTTTCGCTATTGTAAACCGTCTTTGACAGTTTTGGCACACTTGTCAACATAAACGTCAAATTATTTTTGAAAGATTTTGAGACTTTGTGGGCCTTCTAGTCTAGTCTAGTCTCGTTTCACTCGGGTTTAAAAATGTCCTCTTGGGAAAAAAAGCGTCCAATTTACACAGGAACTCGTTAAATAAACTACTATTATTGCGAACAGAGTTAAAAGTTTAACATAAAAAAAATACTTTTTTGTGCTTCCGTCCGTTTTGACGTATTTTACAGGGATAATCGGCCGGAAATTTTACTTTTCCGGCCTAGGCCGGTAAAGTGTAGTAAAACTTTATAACTAAAAGTTTGCACTAGTAATCATTAATTAATTAAACGTCATCTGTCAATTTGTCAGATTTATTAATATACACAATTATCTATGTTATTGTTTAGAGTAGCACTAACAAAGTTTATTTAAACAAATAAAACAAATTTGCTTATATCTTACAATTGCTAAAAACAACAATGGTTTTATTTTCATATAAATAAAATTGTAATAATATTATGTAATTGTCAAATTCATTTCAAAAACAATTGTATTTCGTCATTACAGGTTTCAGTTTTATCAACATATGTTATTAAATTTTATTAAAAATCAATACTTAAATCACTGCTTTTAATTAATTTATATTATAAAGGTCAGCACAAAAAATGTTGTGTATCACACGTCCTAAAAGTATTTTGCGAGTATTTGCTACAAATATGCTCATACTTGCAAATTAGCACTTTCTGAACTAGTGATACTAATAACTATTGTTGATCATTAAAACGAAATTTTAAAATTTGTACAATTTGAACAAATAGATATTTATTTCTTGTCAAAATTTGTTTTTCCCGAAGAGGGCATTTTTAAACCCGAGCGAAACAAGTTGGATACAAATATTTTGATGTTTATGTGGACAAATGCATAAAAACTTTAAAAGCGGTTTACAATAGCAAAAAATTAAAATTTATGACAGTTAAGAACAAATATAGTGGTTTCTTTAACGAGTTCCTGAGTAAACTGGACGCATTTTTTTAAGAGGGCATTTTTAAACCCGAGTGAAACAAGAGTTTAAAAAGTCTTCAAGAGAAAATATAGACAGGAACGAATTGAATACAAGATTTTGTTACATGCAAAAGTTGAAACAATGTCACTTGCTTGCCTGAAATAAGGTAACATAAACGGTGTTATGCCGGTGCTCAGTGAAGACGTAGTGGGTTATATGCAAAATTTCGTGATTGATTTGGAAAACTTGACAAAACGCAAAATCAAAAAGAAATAAAGTCAAAATCAAAGGGCGCCGCCAGGAAGGAGTAAAGCTTAATGGACTTCTGACCCTTGCCAACCACAAGTCCGCTCCTGAAGGATACACTCTAAATGGACTTACCTTAATAGAGTGTATCTCACTAAAATCTGAAATAATCTAAAAATAAAATTTACGTAACGCGGAGGCCGACGGAATTAAAAGCTTGTTTACAATTTAACTATTTAACATTTATTTGAAAACATAAAAAAATCTATTGACATTAACGCAAGTTACCAAAACAAAACAAACAAAAAAAATGTAAGTAAATATGACAGTAAAACCAAAATAAAATTAAGAACACAAATTAAAGTTAATTGAATAAATGCAAAACAAATAAAATAAAACAAACCAAAATTTTAAAGAAATAAAACATAAGAACACTGGTAAATCTTAATTACCTAATTCACGGTCGTGTGCGTATTACGTAGAAATTACTTCAATATAAAAGGAAATAATTCATCTATTATTAACCCAGGATAAAAATTTTTAATATTAAATTTTCACGGCAAACGTTAAACTAATCTTTAATTCAACGAAATTTTGTCACATAGTTTTGACAAATACTGAAATAATAAATTATTAATTACATTATCGTTACATACATTAATTCGCGACACTTCTGAACTTTCTGAAAACCCAAAGCTTTTAAAACACAAACGCGTAAACAGAAATTTCACTACATTTAAATAATCAGTACAAAATAAGTACTTTGAATTGTCATAAGTCCAGGAAAGAACTTACGGTGGATCTTGGGTTGCCAGCTGTATAAGGGAATAAACTTTGGAAGGTATCCCCAAAAGACTATGTACCAACGGGAGCTTTTCAAGAACCGCCACCAAGGCGAAGATGTAGCCGCGTCGTAACACTCGAACGAACACTACGTAAAATATAGACCGAAAGTGCGTGAAATTTACTTAAAACCGTAGATTCTACGAATTTGGAGTAACACTCCACTAACTGCACTAAAAATTCACGCGTTCGGCATACTACTTTCTCTAAAAAGGGAACTGTTAATCAACTTTTTTTTTATTACCAAATTTACATATATAAAATATATAAGCTTTTTCGATTACCATTTCCACAAAGGCTGTGTTCGAAACTTCAAGAAAGAAAACAATCTCATTAACAAGTGCGACAAGGAGGCAAACAGATCAAATAACGTCAAAATCGTAGTATTGGACCACGGCATTTGGTTTTTACGTAAAAATGTGAAATTGACAAAATATTATATTACAAGACGGTCATAAAATTTAAACTGTCTAATAAATTGAGATAATGATTTCATTTCCACGTCATTTGATTGAACTCGCAAAGAAACCAAGTACGAATGTACTGAGAATGCACTTAAAACAAAGAACTTTTAAGCCAACCTAAAATAAACAAACGGCTAAAATATATTTAATTACAATGATATCTCAGAACAGAAACATAAATTACCACTGGAATTCTGATAATAAACAGAATCGTAGAATAAGATGATTTACGCCGTAACAAAATACAAAACCTTATCAACAATTTTGAATTATAACTTTGAATTTAAAAACGTAAAATAATTTATTAAAATCAATCTAAAATGCATTAAAACAGATTCAAAATACATGAAATGAATAACGTCAATCCAAATACCGTGTTTTTCACGAAATTAATCAAATAACCAATAATTTATTTTAAACCACGGTTATAATTTTATTGCTCGAACAGAGACTAAGAGGTTCCTAAAGTATCAAAATCTCTCAAAAATAATTTGACGTTTATGTTGACAAGTGCGCAAAAACTGTTAAAAACGGTTTACAATAGCGAAAAATTAAAATTTATGACAGTTAAGAACAATAAAATTAATTTCGTTATTTTAATATTAGCGTTCGCGTCAGTTTATATAATTTAATCTTTTAAAGTTTAATAAAAATGAAACATAATTTTGATTATACGTATTAAAATCATATTTAAAAAATGATAAGCTTTGAAGTTATAGAATTGATAAACTTAGAAGTTGAGTGTTTGTAACGGTTGTCAGCTTGTGTCAATAAATTTGGGATTTACCGTGTAAATTACACATAAATTAATATCGATAGTATTTTGTAAAAAAAAAGACATACTAGTATAAGTTAATTAAAATTTTGCATTTTAAGTTTTTGTTTCTATCGTATCTAATTATTAAAATAGCAACATGTATTAGTAGTTGTAAAAAAAATTACTTATGACGATCTAACTAGGGCACAAAGTAATCATTTCTAAAAGCTGTAGTCAAAGCGTCATAAATAACCTTTAATAAACATGTTTTTAACGAAACCATACAAAATCCCGGTTTCATTAAAGAAATAACAAGCATTGACATACACAAATTCAACTTATTATAATAAGTTTAATTTTAGATTACAAATATTTTCAAAATTATTTAGTACTTTAAATTTATTGGTTAGGAGCTTTACCGCAATATCCAAGCAAAAATAACTTTGCTTCATGCTACTTTTACAACAAGTAAAGTTTTGTTTAATTTTAGTCTCAAATATTAAAAAAAAATTAATAGTTTTATTTTTGAAAACATAATCCTATTTATACTAGTACTAGTAATGTTATTTCAGATGATTATCAGCACTATAATGTTTCCCGAAACACCAAAAAGATGCAATAATGGTATAAATTTGTAATATACATGCAAAAGCTCGGCAGTTATACTTGACTTAGTTTTTATGCGATATTGTAAATACAGAAGAACTAAAATACGATAAAACTAAAGACGTAAAAACTTTGTAACTTTTACTACATCTGTTTTTTTTTGTTGGTCGTTCTGTGGTTTTGTCTTTTTTTGTAAAACGGAAGCTTTGTAGAAAACGTTTTTTTATCTCAATTGTATTGGAAGCAGGTTCTACAGGTTTTTGGCCGGTTTCTACGTTTTCATTTTTATGATGCGATGAGAAGCGTTTGTCTAGTAAAGATGTCAGCATTTGGTTTACCAAATAAATTAATTTAATTAACGTTAATTAAATTTAGGCTTTGCTTGTAATCAAGTGTTCGTAGTATTCATTGATAAACGCCCAGAAGACAGATCATTATTTTATAAAGAGTCTTATTCATCGGCAGTCATCAAAATCCACTTTGTTATTTGGCAAGCTAAAAAAATACTTTATGGCGTCTTCAAAATCTTTAAGGTTATTTATTTATCACATCACTTAAACAAACATTACAATTGATATAATTACACATGAAGATAAGCTCACTATTGTTACGTATAAACAATTTTTTCCGTTAAAAAATTGTAATTTTTTGTCACCAATCACAGCTTAAGATTGTCACATGACACTGTTATTATTTAATTTGAAATGGTTAGTTGGGGAGGCAGTAAAACAGCACAGTTAATGCGGAATGGCAAGAAATAACAAATATTAAGATATAAATAACAATAAAAATTGGAATACAAAACATTCGGTTAAACGTCTTCATCGTAAGTTTCGTAAAATGAACGGTTTTTGAGCATGAATTTGTTTAAATTCTTAGTTTTGAAAGCAGGTATCATTAAAAAAGTTTCTGAAATAAGTGATAATTGTAGTACCGAGGAGTTTCTGAATCTCTTTAAACTCAAGTTGGTAATTTTTTTAGGGTTGATCGAATGTTTGTAAAATACTTAACCTATATCACTACTGCAGTATTATATCTATCGGATTTGTGACCAACCGACTGCCATTTTCATAATATTGGTTTTGTTGTGTTGAAATACTCAATTAAGAAGTTCTTTAAACTGTGGAAACTGATTCAGCTGAATCTATCCATTCTTGATTGGTGGATTCTTTGGCACCATTTCAATTTGCACAATTTTTTATATAGGCTTTGCAGTTGTGTACCTTTTTTGTTTTTTCTATGACAACATGAATGGTATCTGATTCCATATGTGCATCTATAAGCACTTTTTTTCCTAATGGGTACGCAATTATTGGAATTCATTGACAGTCGTCTTTATGAGCATGTCGGTCCTATCGTAGGTTCCGCAAGTAGATTGAAATCTTCCACAAATATTTTTCCATACAAAATTTCATTCCTTGGAATGCAGTTTTCATTTTTGGAATATTCTACCTACAGTTTATACATTTTAGAAGTGTTCAAATTAGGTTCTAGGTACTTTTTGCTGTATGAAATAATTTTATAGGCAAGAATCATGCTAATATGTTGCTTTATAATGTTTTTGTCTAGGTCAAAAATTTTAAGTTGATTTCTATAGGGTCCTCTACCGTCTTGAAGACAAAAACAAAATTTTGTTTTTTTCTGTAACCACTTTTTTGAGAGTGAGATTCAAAGTGTGCAGAAACATTATATGGTAGGCATTTACTCTGTTAGAACCGTTACTCAAGTAGCATTTCTCTGTATATTTTTATAAGTTTTTTCCAATTTTACTATTTTTTAATCTTTGAACTTGTTTTTCTGTTGTATAGAATTGGCCTTAAGCAGAGAGAGTTTTCAAAGCACATTTATTGCAAGCAGTTTCATTTCTTTTGCAGTCATTTATTTTTTCTAACAATCTTATATTCTTTTCTTTTAGCATTTTGTGTCTTTCTTATGCTCGTTTCAAAATTACTAAGATTACCTTTACTTGTATTTCTTTTTTTTATTTTTACGTTACATTGCGCGGCAGCTCGTAGGTGACGTGTAGAGCATTTAGGGTGGGTTTAATTTTAATTTAAATTGGGCGCCATCTAGTCTTTTCCTTTTTACCCGGACTAGAACAAGGTTTTTCTTCTTTATTGAACTAATGATTCTAATTTATTTCTTTCAACTTTATTAGTTTTAATTACATTTGCCTATCACTATTATCTCCGGTAATGGCCAGTTATGGGAAACTGGAAGAAGCGATCAAATCTTTTTGCGGAATTACTCTTTAATTATGTCAAATCTGGAATTTTCTCTTTTATACTGACTTCCTCAAAAATCGAAGAAAGAATCCCTAATTCCAAAATTTCTCTCAACTAGATAGCATGCTTAACCTGCGCGTGATTTGAATAATATAATAACTAATATAATAACTAAATCTATAATCTGAATAACTACAAACTTTTTTCTTCAACTATTTATCTTTCTCTACGTTTCTTTTGTAGTTCTTGCTGACCCATAATACCATGATTCTTTACATTTTTTTTTTCAAAAGTCTTTATGTTTGTTATAATTTTTTTACAAAATTTAAACAAAATCTTACAGAAAGACAACATCTAGTACTACACGTACACGTACGTGAATACAAAACCTACGCGTTTGCAGTAAGAAACCTCTACCTCAAACCAGAACTGACACTATGCATAAAAAGCACGCCGGCCAAATGCGCCAATAGCAACGGCAACCACACGACCAATAGTATCAAATGCATTGCTTACAATCTAGCCCTAGACAGAAGTCACAAAAACAAAAAATCTAAAACCTCAAAGTACCAAGATACGAATTAGCACCACCACTAACAAGAAACGTGTAGAAACAAAGAAAACAAGCGCCATCATCAGCAAACGTCAACAACAACATAGGCACGTTTCATCAATTAACGTTCAAAATAAACAAATTATCCGAAACAGTATAGCTAAATGAAATGCTACTGTTGGTAAAAAATTAAACCAAGTCTTAGCGGAGTGTAAGAGCAAGAAAAAAAACAATATCATTTTTATCTTCCATAAACGATGGATCAGAAAATGTAGTTATGAAACGAATTATTCGATAGTCGTTGGTTTGATTACTTAGACGAGCTTAATCTAGGATTATTAAAATTAAATAAACTCGTACTTTTAAAGAGGTTTCTTTGCTTTAAACTTGCGGCGATAATTGCCAAAAACAAACTACCTTGTTATGAGAAAATCAGATCCTTTTGTTGGGCAGCCAAACGTGCTACGTGATTTCCTCGCAACAAAAAAAAAGCAACGGCTAGCACAGTTTTCCCGGAGAGGGAGTCGCAGGCTTTGTGATGCTAAACTTTAACTTAAATATAAAAAAAAGCGCCAAGAGGATGAAAGATTAAATTAGAGAGATATCGTCAACTCTACCCGTAGCTAGAAAAGATCAAATAACACGACAGAAGTAATAACACAGAATATATAATAATTTTATCACAGGCAATAATTTCAAAAAGGACGAAGAAGGTACATAAGTATAAATATGCATATGTCGAATCAAATATAAGTTGCGCCTTACATTGGGCAACACGCCGTACAATAAACTGATCTTGTCGGTCTAAACTTTGACATACAAAGAAGGAATGACTTTATATTCGCAAATTTAAAATCGCAAAAGTAAATAACAAAATAAATGAAGCCTCCGAGACTCAACTCAACTGCATACAACTTTGTGAAGCACAAAATGAATTGCCGACGAAAGATAGTGGGGGTGTCAAGGGACAAATTTTATACTTGAAAAAATTTTTATACTCGAAAATTGATCTACCACCTTTTTAACATAACAACCTGTACAGAATAGATGCTGGAGACCCCTCACTTACAAAATGTACATCACCACTCCACCCTACCTTAACCAAACTGGCACAAATAAATAATGTTTTGAATAATATGTAGCAGAAAATCAAAATATCATACTCGAACGTCAACTGAATAAGACAATCCAACACCATAACTTACTGTTGTCAAACTGCTCTACAGAAACCATATTATTTTTTCTTAATCTTAAATTTAATAATAAAGTAATCTAGCACATTGTCAGTTATGTCATAGGTTTTACTGTCAAATTCAATTGTATGACAGATATATTATAATCCACTGCATTACCATATTACTAAAATAAAATAAAATGGCTTCTGTAGTACACTTTGTCAGCAAATCGACAGCAGACTGGATAGCTCTATAATAAACAAAAGATCGATTTCTGAAAAAAAGAAACAACGAAAACTCACTAATAAAAAACATTATCAAAACGAGGCAATACAACGCACAAGGCGTAAATAAACACAAACTACCTTACCAAAATATACCAATATACAAGAAAAACGATTGAAAAGAAACAAGAGCACAGAATAAACACCTTACTTAAAGCAAGTTTTTCAAAATCCTCCGCAATCGCCTACACGTGTACCAGTAGAATTTTTTTTTTACAAAAAAAATAAACACTAATTAAACTAACAATAAAGAACACTCCAAAGCAAAACCACATTGCTCAAAAAAGATAGAAACAAAGAAAAGTGCAAATAAAAACATATGTTTAAAAGTTGCAAAGTTGTAATTCTCCATTTGTTATCGGTAAAACCTTTCCACCAAAATTGCTTTGTCACTAACTAACGCAAAAACAACCATGTACCTTTTGTAAATAAATTTGTTGAGTTGAGTTGGTTCTCGTCAGATCACCGAAGTTAAGCAACGTCGGGCTTCGTCAGTACTTGGATGGGTGACCGCTAAGAAATACCGCGTGCTATTTTCTCCTTTTCTTTTAATTTTTAATTTGCGTTTTTTTAACCTGCCCGTGCAAACACGATATATGAGAATTATTAAAATAAATGATATAATACTATATCATAAATTATTGTTATTAATAAATAATATAATAATGTGAATTTTTTGTTTTTGATTATATGTAATTGAAAATTGTTTTGATGTTTTACATCTGCCAGGCTTTCCGCGACGCTTTTTTAATTTTTAAATTTATACGAATCACAATACATTTTTAAATAATAATTTGAAAATATTTTGTTGATTAGTGTAATTAAAACAAATTTTTAAAATTATCACAATTCAAGCAAATAGTTATTTATCTAACGAATTCCTGCATAAATTGGGCGTTTTTTCGCAAGAGGGCATTTTTAAACCCGAGTGAAACGAGTTGAATACAACATTTTATTTCTTGAACAGAGACTACGAGGCCTCCAACGTTTTAAAATCTCTCAAAAATAGTTTGACGTTTATGTTGACAAGTGCACAAAAACTGACGGTTTACAATAGCAAAAAATTAAATTTATGACAGTTAAGAACAATAAAATGAATTTTGTTACTTTAATATTAGTGTTCACGTTAAGTTATATAATTGAATCTTTTAAAGTTTAATTAAAAGAAAACAAAATTTAGTTATACGTATTAAAGTCATATTTAACAAATGATAAGCTTTGAATAAAATATATTTTCTTCAAGTCAATCCACAATTATATTTTGATTATAAAACTAGTTTCGATAATTTAAATTGTCATCATCTGTTACACTAAAAGCAAATGAACTAAGTAATCAAGCTCATATTTGTGTAATGCAGAAGATAATTTTGAGCAAAAAATATAAAGATTGATATTTATGTTATTAAGTTTTTTGTACAGTGAATTTATTTTATTTAAAACAAGAATAAAGGAACATATTTATTTTATTAAAGCTATTTAAATTCTGGTATATTAACACTTTTTCTTCTTTCGCTAATCATATTTTATCTACTGGTCATTCTTTTTCTTCTGACCTTAATGTTAAATTTCTTCATTTTTGTAATAAAAGTTCTTTTCTTAATCATCTTCAAATTCTTGGAATTCATAGTCTTTACAATGAAATTTCAGCTTAAATATTTCTCCTCTTCTTAATAATAAATTTTAATTTACTTTTTTCATTTTTCATTTTTCTTTTTATATAAATGTTAAATTATTTTTGTGAATTTATTTGCTTTTAGTGTAACTGATGAGGACAATTTAAATTGTCGAAATTAGTTTTATAATAAAAACAAAATTGTGGATTGACTTGAAGAAAGTATTATATTTTACTACAATTTCTTCACTTGGATTACGTTAACTATGATAAGCTTTGAAGTTATAGAAAGGATAAACTTAAAAGAAGTTGAATGTTTGTAAACTTGTGTCAACAAATTTGGGATTTACCGAGTAAATTAAACATAAATTGATATCGATAGTATTTTGTAAAAAAAGACATACTAGTATAAGTTAAATAAAATTTTAAATTTTAAATTTTTTGTCTCTTTCGTATCTAAATAGTAAAATAGCAACATGTAATAGTACTTATAAAAAAATTTACTTATGACGATCTAACTAGGGCACAAAGTAATCATTTCTAAAAGCTGTAATCAAAACGTCACAAATAACCTTTAACAAACATGTTTTTAACGAAACCATACAAAAACCCGGTTTCATTAAAGAAATAACAAGCATTTACATACACAAATTCAATCTATTATAATAAGTTTATTATCAGTTTACAAATATTTTCAAAATTATTTAGTACTTTAAATTTATTGGTTGGAAGCTTTACCACAATATCCAAGCAAAAATAATTTTGCTTCATGCTACTTTTACAACAAGTAAAGTTTTGTTTAATTTTAGTCTCAAATATTAAAAAAAAAGTAATAGTTTTATTTTTGAAAACATAATCCTATTTATAAGAGTACCAGTAATGTTATTTCAGATGATTATCAGCACTATAATGTTTCCCGAAACACCAAAAAAATGCAATAATGGTATAAATTTGTAATATACATGCAAAAGCTCGGCAGTTATACTTGACCTAGCTTTTATGCGATATTGTAAATACAGAAGAACTAAAATACGATAAAACTAAAGACGTAAAAACTTTGTAACGCACGAAAAGTTTTATCGGTGTTTTTGATATGCAACGTTATTACAGTGAAATATATGTATGTAAAAAGTCGTATACAACTTATTGTCGGATATTAAACGCGTTTTTGTAGTATAACTACAATGCTAAATCTACAAAAAATTGTCGATACGTCAAATTGATACTAAAAGTTCTAAACTGTAGAATGTTGAATAAAATTAAAACAAACTCTAGATTAATGATAATATATTTTCTACAATAAATTCAACGAATAAGAAATTACCAGTTTTGGTTAATTGCGCAGTGCATTTGTTTACTTATATATAAATAATCAAATTTTGTTACAATAGTATTTACAATAATTACAGATACATTTGTTTACTTTACTACAACGTAATCCATTAAGCAAACAGTACCAAATTCTCACATTTCAATTATTTAAATGATGTACATATCTCTAGCGAATAGACATAAACAAAACCACTCGTCTGTAAACATGCAGCACTTCAATATTTGTGTAACAACATCCGTGCCGTTTCCTAAATATTATACATAAATTTCATCACTAATTGGTACTGTCGTTAAGTAAACGCCTTAATAATTTAGCAAACAAGAATAAATTGTTTCAAAATTAATAAATTTATACAGATGTTTGAAGTTGACATACACAAAATTCTGATATCTAAATATCTAAAGTATTTATATTTTTTACTGACAATGTGACCTGCGTTTGAAAGTCAGCAGTTTTCTTTTATGACAGACCCCATAAATAGATTCAGCTGGCTGAATTTGCGTTTTCTTTTTTTTTTCTCGATTTGTTAGCTCGGTGTAACCATCGTTTAAAATCGATTGGTTGTTTGAGTAATCTTTGGTAATGGACACAGTATTCTGAATTTGTTTTAATGTAATTTTAGATTGAGTTTAATAAGTTATTTTACGATTTTAAATTCAAAGTTACAATGTAAATTGTTGATAAAGTTTTGTATTTTGTTACGCCGTGAACCATCTGATTTCGCGATTTTGTTTATTAAGTATTTCACTTGGTTTGTTGAGAATTCCAGTTGTAATTTATGTTTCCTTTCTGAGATATAATCGTAATTAATTATATTTTCGTCGTTTGTTTATTTTAAGTTGGTTCAAAAGTTCTTTGTTCAAGTGCATTCTCAGTACAGTCGTACTTTGATTTCTTTGTGTCAATCGTTTAGATTACGTGGAAAAATTAAGTCATTATCTTAATTTATTAGGCAGTTTAAATTCTTGTAATATAATATTTTGTCAATTTGACACTTTCACGTACCAGCGAAATGCTGTGTCCTAATGCTATAAATATGACGTAATGGGGACTGATTGCCTCTTTATCACACTTCTTAATAAGAGTGTTTGCGTTCTAGAAATTTCGAACACAGCCTTTGTGGAAAGGGTATTCGAGAAAAGTTGATATATGGATGAGGATTCGATCGTGGCAGGAGAATTAGAAATACCGGGGACCGTGAGATGTAGTAGAGTGAGGAGGGTACCTTGCCCTATCGTTATGTAGTACCGCGGAAGTTAATTGGTACCGTGAAAATTAAGTGTTGTGATGAAAATGTTAATTTTTCAAATTTCGTAAAGTACGGTTTATATAGACGTCACGGTATCCAAAAATAAACACTCACGTTTGAGGGATTTAGTTTCGATGTTTTGAGTAGAAAAATCCCTTTTCTTCGCTATTGTGCCGTTTAAATTGTGAAATAAATCTTCCGCTGGTGACTTATTGTTTGGGGGTTCCACTGATCCCGCATTCGACTACGATACGTTTCGGAGCAGCCGAAGTCCATCTGAGGTTGTAGCTTTGAAAACCACTGTGACCCGCAGCTTACCTGGTTTCTACAATTAAGTAAAGGTATTTATCGATTTTAGTGACCCGCGATTGAAATGCAGTAAAAGCTTTGAATTTGAGCCGATTGAATTACGACGAACGTTAAATTTAATTATTTCAATGAACACTTAAAGTGTTTGCGAAAAGTTAAAATAAATTAACTTTGTTTTGGTGCGTTTGAAAAGTAAATCGTATTCCCGAATATAAGATAATGTAACGAAGTATAAACTATATTTTGTTTAGTTCGAATTAAAGTTCGGACATATATTTTATAACCTGTATTGTTCTTAGTTATTTGAATTGTTTAATTTCTTATGCGGTCAAGGCCTTAAAATTTATTTGCGTTATGTTTTATTTGAAAACGTCGAGTTAACGCTATTATTGTAGCATTTTCTTTTTATAAATTTTAATTTAATGTTTTGTGTGTAGATTGTTCATTTTTGTTTGGTTTTGCTTAAGATTATTAATTTTTATTTTATTAAAATTTGTTTACTAATCATTATTTTTTTTGTTGTTAAATATTCAATCAATAAATGTTAAATTGTTAAATGTAAAGAGCTTTTATTCATTTAGCTGCCGCATACGTAAATTTTTGTTTTTAAGTGTATTTCAGTATAGTTACAACTCAAGGTAAGTTCTGGGGTTGTAACCAACCAGATGAGCTTTCGGATAATCAGGGGTTTGAAAGCTACCCTCATCGTGACCTTGATTGGCGCCCTTACCGATTTTTGACTATTTTACCGTTTTAGTTCAATTTTACGTCGATCGCGTTTCCAATTTTTCACGGAATTTTAAATTACAACCCACCCCCTTCTCCATCGAGCTAGTGGCACAACATCGTTTATGTTACCCCATTTCAGGCAGTAACTTTGTGTTAACTTTGGCATGTAACAACAACTAGAAAAAGATGCAGGTTTTTTAAATGCTTATTGAAATTTATGGGCAAACAAAACTAAACTACAAAATGATAGAATCAGTAATTACATTTTTGTGGTGCCCTCATCGCAAATATCAACGTTCGTTAGTGTAGCTACGTAATGACAAAAAACCTCCAGAGCTTCAAAGCCATAAATTCAAATTTACGTGAAACTACGTTTTCAAAGTCAATTATTATTAAAGTAAAAGTTTGTGTGTCGTCAGAAATACATTTAAAAGTGGCTAAAACTTAGTTGAAATTAAAAAAGAAAACTATTATATGTTTTAGAAATGGCAGTTAACATTTTCAAATGATTTAAATTTTAATTTTCATTTTAAAAATATGTATTTAGTACAGATGTACTTGAGTCATTTAGATTGATTTTATTGTCGTGTGTTTTGAGTGCACTTTACAACTTGTTATTTCCGACGGTCATTATTGATTTAGATTGTAATTCTATATTTTAGTACGCACATTTGCTTTAGTAATTTATATTTCGTTAACACTCGATGATTTTGCGTTCCTTGTGAGAACAAGTTTTAGGTTGCTCATGTTTAATTACGTCAGAATTGTTTTTGTATCTTTGTTTAATTCATTTGCTTTCTAGATGGTCTTTTTTTAAAGATTTTATGTCGCAGCTTTCAACTAAAAAAGAGAAAACCGATGTTATAAAGATTTGTGTTGTTGGTGTTTAAAAAAAGTTTACAGACTATATTAGTACCTTTCTTTTCTTGGATGAGAGGAAATCTTCAAAGCACGCGAGTGCCAAATTCACCTGCTTTATGGCAAAGCGCCTACCTGCTAAAACTCCTCTTCTGATTCTCCATCTTTCTATGATCCCGGGTATCGCGTTATCATATCTTCACGGATCCATTAGCACACACTAAATTTTTCCTTGTTTCCTACCTTTTTTTTTCTTATTTGTATCACTCTAGTACAAAAGCTACTTATTAAACCCCAGTTTGTTTTGTTTTTAGACATAGTGTCTATAATCTTTTCTACTGTAAGCTTAGCTCTAATTTTACTGTAAAGTACAATGCTCTCCCTCTTGCATATTGCGCATATTAACACAGCATAGTCGTAATTAACTATTTCTCCGCAATCTCCGCAGGTGTTTACTGTTCTTAGTTTGAATCTATGTAAATATACCCCATTTTCTTCATGCCCCGTTAGAAATTGAGTCATGTAATAATTTGTTTCCCCAACTTCCCTATCTACCAATTTTTTAATGTTAGGAATTAGTCTTCTGGTCTATGATGTTCTGCCTTCCCACATCAGTTACCACTGATTCAGTTTATCTTCATCAGCTCATCTTTTTTTTCTCTTGCTAATAATTGTAGTGGTAGAAGTTTCACGATAATCGAAAGTAACCTAAGCATTCTATTTGGTAGCTTTGAGGAGATTTTCTATCTACTCGCCTCTGCCGCATACAATATTGCGGAATCCACCGCACTTGCAAGTATTCGTCTTTTGCGTCTCTTTTATTTGGCAGTATACCATTGACTGCAATAATACTTCTAATTGACATGTTTTACATGCTTTATGAACACAGTATAGATTATCACCTCAAGAAGTTTTATGTTTTTGTGGGTTGTAACCTGCTTTCCTAGGAAGTTCATTGTTATTGGCGGTATTTTTCTTCTTCGTATTATAAACGCTACCTCTGTTTTTTAGAGCACTATTTTTAGTGGGTTTTTTTTCCATCCATTTGTTTATACTCTCAAGAAAAATGTTGATCTTCTGTACTATGTCTTCTATCCTTTTGTCCGTTATAATTACAATTAGGTCATTTGCAAAACCGACAATCCGTAGTCGCAGTTCTAGCTCCAAAACTCCATTGTACATAATATTCTACAGTAATGATCTAAGCTCCGACCCATGTGGAATATCTTACTTACATCTATGATTAAATGGGGTTTCTATACAAGAGTCCTATCCACTAAATAACTATATACACTCTTAATTAAATATTTCGGCACCTCCATTCTAGTTAGTGCTTTCATTATTTCTGCCCTGGATGCCAAATTAAAGTCATTTCTAACGTCGATCGTCAGTATTACGCAAATTTTTTTGGTACGCCACGTGTCAGTATTTGCATCCTTCGCAGTTTTAACTATTTTTTGTATGGTCTTTACTGTTGACCTGCATTTTCTGAAGCTATATTGGTTGTCTGACATTTTATCTTCTACAATCTTTGCAAGCCTGTGTGCTAGCATTTTTTTTTTAAATTTCGGCATATTTAGTAAGCATAATGGTCTGTATGCTGTATTATTTTTTGTTGGTATTAATACTAACTTGGCAGACATCCATTTTTTGAGGTACTCTCCTGTCTTCAGTATATCATTACAAACAGTAGCCCAAATTTCCGGTTTGCCTAGATCCACTACCCTGGCTACTTCTGGTGGCACTCCATCTGGCTCTGGCGCTTTCCTATTTGATATTTGATTTGCGGTTTCAACAATTGATTTACTGTTTATTTCTTTAAAACTCTGTTTGCTTCTCTTTTGCTCTTATTGTATTGTTGCGTATTTATTTATTAAAAACTAATTTATTTAAACGACGAAAAATACGTTTACTTATTCTAGAAATATGTACACTTTTAAATTAACCGAACTAATTAAATTTAAATATCTAAGGATAAAAACTTACAGAAATTTATATAAAACAATAATATGCTATCACTTACGCGACGATAAGATAAAGCCACTAACTTGTTTGTTTACACTATAAGTCACGTTCACTTGATTCGGTGTACACTGTTATTTATTTAACGCTTCGCACGTGCTAATAACTTATTTATCTTCACTTGAATAATCTTCTTAATACAGCTGCATTCGCGTTACGACAATAACTGACCTACGATTTCTTTCTTCGGTATTTATAGACATCGGCAAATCCTTCTTGAGCGTTCCCTACTTTTCGCTATATCTTCTAGAAAATGGATGACAGCTTCTAGAAGTCTCTTGCATTTGTAAATAATTTCTCGAACGTTTCACTGCCCCCTTCTTAGGACTGTTCTGTCCCAGAACAGGAGACTGGATGCTACACCGGTAAAAGGGATCGTGGCGATAGCGGCAGCTTCCTCCATTTCGGCAACTTCCTTGACCATAAAAGTAACAGTCAATGGACTTTTCCTGACCCAATATTCTCCTTGGTTGGTAACTACAGACCAACACTTGAATGCCTGTTTCTCGGAAGACAACCTCCAACATGTTTCGAACTGTCCTCCAATTCAGTTGATCTAAGCCACAACCAAGCTTGGGTACTGCCAATTTCTTCTCAATAAAAATTTTCGTCCATACAAATACTTGTAGAAATGTTCGATGAACTTAACGACTGCTAACAGCTCCCTCCTAGTCACGCAATAATTCCTTTCTGGTCTGGACAAAACCTTGCTAAAATACGCGATAACTTTTTCTTGTCCATCTTGAACCTGCGAAAGGACCGCGCCTATGGCCAGATTGCTTGCGTCGGTATCCAAAACAAACTTTCTATCTTCTCTTGGATAACTCAAAATCGGCGAAGTGACTAGGGCCTGTTTTAGTTTATTAAAAGAATTTTCGCAGTTTTCATTCCATCTAAATTCTGCTTTTTCTTCGGTTAATTTTGTCAATGGTTTGGCAATATTGGCAAATCCGGGGACAAATATTCTATAATAAGTGCACAACCCAAGTAAACTTCGGACGTGATGTTTGTCGATCGGTCTTGGCCATGCTTGCACTGCTCGGATTTTGTCTGAGTCAGCCCTTACTCCATCTCTAGATACGACGTGGCCAAGGTATTGGACTTCCTTCTTAAATACGTGGCACTTCTTTGGGCTCAGTTTGAGGTTAGCCCCACGTAATCGCTGGAACACTTCCTTCAAGTTGTTCAAGTGCTCTTCAAACGACCTTCCAACCACGATCACGTCGTCCAAGTAAACCAAACACGTCTTCCAAGACAATCCGCGCAAGATGGTCTCTATCAAACGCTCGAACGTTGCAGGAGTGTTACACAGGCCGAAGGGCATTACGGTGAACTGCCACAAACCAGTTCCTATCGTAAAAGCTGTTTTTTCACGATCCTTGGGTTCTAATTCTACCTGCCAGTCTGTAGTCTACGCAAAACCTCGTTGATCTATCCTTCTTCTTTACAAGTACCACTGGGGATGCCCATGGGCTACGTGAAGGTTCAATCACGCCTTCTCTCTCCATATCCGTAATTATTTGTTCAGCTTCTTCTCTTTTCGCCAAAGGAAGTCTGCGTGGGTGTTGTCGTATCGGCCGAGTGTCTCCGGTATTAATTTTATGTTTCACCACGTTAGTTCTTCCTTTGGAGTCATTCTCCAGCGCGAACACATCTTGGTACTCTTGGATCAACACTTTAACTTTAGCCAGCTGGTCTTGGCTGAGGTTTTGGCATTTGGTGGTAAAAATGTCCAATAGATGTTGTGGACATTTCTTTGGCGACGTATCTTCGTTCGACTTCACGCATCTCACAATTTGTGATACTGGCGTGCATTGGCCTACCACGGTCTTCTTTTTCAACGTTACAGGATCTGAGTTAATGTTTAAGATCTTTACTGGCATCGTGTTCTTTACTCGTACTAAAGTTCTGCCAACGAGTAGTCCCTTTTTAATTAAGCTGCCCTCCATTGGTTCAATCGCGCGTATGTAGCCTTCCCGGAGACTTCCATCCAGGCGTGCCATCACCACACTTTTAGTCCTTGCAGGCAGGGTCACGTCTTCAGTCAATAAGACTCGCACGGCTGCCTTCTCTGACGAATGAAAAGGAATTCCTTCATTGTCGATCTTCAGGACATCGTTCTTCATATCCAAATGGAACCCATACTTTTTTATCACGTCCATTCCCAGGATAACTTCTTCCGTGATGTCGGCTACCAGTACTTGATGGTCGAGTACTCTATTTCCCAAACCAATGGTTACTTTGACTTGTCCGTGAGTAGGTATTTCGTCGCCCGTCGCCGTTCGAAGTCGTACTGCTACTGGTGATGTCTTCTCGTTTTCCAACAACATGTCAGGACGAATGATGGTCTTCGTCGCTCCCGTGTCAACCAGTAACTGGACGCTTCTCCTATTGATCTTGCCATCGAGATAAATGCTATGAAG
Source organism: Aquatica leii (assembly GCA_035610365.1). Taxonomy (NCBI): domain Eukaryota; kingdom Metazoa; phylum Arthropoda; class Insecta; order Coleoptera; family Lampyridae; genus Aquatica; species Aquatica leii. The sequence continues at coordinate 102,508,381 of CM069436.1, read as the reverse complement.
ATGCTCCCTAGGCGATGCCATTTGGATTGTAATCTCCGGAGTTTGACTAGATGTGATTACTTTTTGTCTCTTTTGCTCGCCTCGTTCGAAATTATCGAGCGCTCTTCTTGTCTTCTTCTTAGGTTTAGTACGATGCCGTCGTGCATGGCCTATTTCGTCGCAGTTCAAAGCTGTCATTCCTCTTTCCCGAAGTATTCGACGCGCTATCTCCTCGATGCTTTCCAGTGTCTGCGCGGGTACTTCTCTAGCACAGCAGGGTTTATGGCTGTTTCGGTGCGACGCTTGTTTCGCTGCCTCGAACTCCAAAGCATGGGTTAAAGCGTCATCCAACGTCTTCGGTCTTGCTAACCGTAGAGTCTGCTGCATTTCGTTGTCTCGGAGGCCGTCTACAAAAGTTTGAATAGCCAACTGCTCCAAGAAGGTATCTGGCACTGTAGGATACGCAAGCCGTGTTAATCTGGCGATGTCAGCCTCAAACTCTTGAAGACTTTCGGCAGCTTTTTGAACCCGACTTTTAATTTGAGCTTGACAGACTTGTTGAAGATGAGCATCTCCATATCTCATTTCTAATCGTGAAATTAAAAGTTCGTAATTTTCTTGTAGGTGGTCAGGAACAGTTTGTAAAATTCCAAGCGCTTCCCCACGTAAGGACACTATTAAAGACGTTGCCTTCTGCTTGTTGCTCCAACCATTAGCTGTAACTGCGGCTTCAAACTGCTTGTAATAAGTTGACCATGGAACTTTACCATCAAAATTTGGCGGTACAACCTTAAACTTGTGAGTGCTTTCTTCCTGATGGTCCATTATTAAATCTTCACTCGTGACGCTTCCTTCACCGTGACAATTCATTTCGGCCATTCTTTCTTCAAGCAGTTGTATTCTTTCTCTCAATTTTTCTCTAGCTTGTCTTTTATGGTTCTTGAATTTTCTTTTAACTTCTCTTCTATTATGTCATTCACAGAATCGCAAATTTCTTCTTTTAAGTTTAACATGTCTGCTTGGGTTTCCTCTTGAACAATTTTAATTTGATTTTCTATGCTCGTTCGTATTTCTTCTTTTAAACTTCTCGAATTTTACAACAAGTTTTCTTTCATTATTCTAGAATTTTCTTCCATTTTCTGAGAATGTTCGGAGAGTTTTTCTTCAATTTTCGGCAAATTTTTGTAAAACTTTTCCTCTATTTTCTGCGAATTTTCTTCCATTTTTCTATTCATCGATTCTTGACCATTTTTTATTGATTCAAAAAATTCAAATATTTTTGCATCCATTTTAACTGCTTGCAAACGCGTCACCGGCATAAATTTAAATATAACACGAATATAAAGTTTGAGTACACTACTTTTTAAAATGCAGTTTTTGTATAACACAAAATTTTAATAACGATCCACTTGTTAATATTAAACCATTAGTGTACGGAAACGAATTTAATTAATATCGCGATCACGCACTTGTTAAAAGAAAAAGTTTAATAACCACTATTTTATACTTTATAAATAAACACGCGGACTTAACAGTCATTTACGCAATAAATTACGTGAGCGATATTAGATTACTTAACGGTATTTACACTAATAAAAATCGCGAACTCCACACCTTACACCACTGTTGCGTATTTATTTATTAAAAACTAATTTATTTAAACGACTAAAAATACGTTTACTTATTCTAGAAATATGTACACTTTTAAATTAACCGAACTAATTAAATTTAAATATCTAAGGATAAAAACTTACAGAAATTTATATAAAACAATAATATGCTATCACTTACGCGACGATAAGATAAAGCCACTAACTTGTTTGTTTACACTATAAGTCACGTTCACTCGATTCAGTGTACACTGTTATTTATTTAAAACTTTGCACGTGCTAATCACTTATTTATCTTCACTTGAATAATCTTTTTAATACAGCTGCATTCGCGTTACGACAATAATTGACCTACGATTTCTTTCTTCGGTATTTATAGACATCGGCGAATCCTTCTCGAGGGTTCCCTGCTTTTCGCTATATCTTCTAGAAAATGGATAACAGCTTGTAGAAGGCTCTTTTATTTGTAAATAATTTCTCGATCGTTTCAGTATGTTGGTATTTCCTTCTTGCTGCCACACTGTCCTTTTTTATTTGAGCAATTTTGGTTATTCCACCAGTATACATACCGCTTTACTTGTATTATTTTCCTTTTTCTTCATTGTAAGTTTGCACATTGAATGTAGCAGCCTATCCAATTCTACCGATTTGCTTATTTTGTTTGTATCGATCTTTTCGATTTGTTGTTTGATCTTGTTTATATCTAATAAATTTGTATTCTATCCATTGTTATTTTTTCTTGATGCCATTTATTCCAATTTTCTCTCCATTCCCTCTTTTCTCACGACTTTCCAGTTTCTAATTGTCTGTATTAACTCTTTCGTCGCTACCGTTAAGTCAATGATAAAAGCTTATCTTCGTTCAAATGTGGGAGTTTTTCTATTGTTAACAACAACTAAATCCATTTTACTTAGCCATTCTTTGATTAAAAAACCCTTTTATTTGTTTTCTTTGACTCCCATGTGGTAAAAGCCACGTTAAAATTCCCCGCCACTATCGTCCTTCTGTTATTTTTGGTTCTAATGCAGATTTCTAATTCATTTAGATCAATTTCTAACTGTAAACTACTTTCATTAAGCGAGAAGTAACAGCTGTAGATTCCGTATCTATTTATGGTAACAGAAATAGATCCTCTACCTTTATTTGTTTTGTTGGCAATTATTTTTTTCTTTAGTAGCACAATGCCCGCTTTTTAAGTAGTGTCAGTAACAATTCCGCCACCTTTCAAACTTTCCGGTTCTAACAGTATCATGATATCACACACCTTCTTGTTTGCATCGGTTTCAACCAAGTTGTAAGCCTTTTTACTATTGTTAGAGTTTACCCAGGTTTGTTTAGATTGTCGTTACTCTGTCTTTTAAGTGTGTCTTCCTCTTCATGTTGTTACAAGTGTGGTTATCGAACGGTACGTTGTTGTTTTCCTTTGTAACTCTTTCTTTTGCTGTAGATTTACATTCCTACACGCTCTTGAGTTTGTTTGATTTCCCTTTCCCGCATTCTCCTCAATCAAATAACAGAGCGGGCACTTTTCCTCACCATTGCACTCTCTTATGAGGTGGCCTTTCTCTCCACATCTATAGCACAGTTTGCTCCTATCCGAACCCTTGCAATTTTCTGCGTTAATGGCACGGAATCAAGGTCTTTTATTTCAACTGTAATTTAATCGGTCATGAAATTGTCTTGCCTTGCTGACTCCTTTTTCTAGTTTTCATAGAATATCTCTTTCCTTCGTTTTGCTTATACCTCCGGTCTCTCCAATTTTTTCTTCTGTATTTTAATCTTGCCTTGTCTCTGTCCGTGCCTAAAGTATTGCTTTCATCATCCGTTACATTTTTTTCTTTGTTTTTTTAATTTTTTTCTCTGTTAATATTTTCCATTTATTTTCTTAAGCATCCGTCTCCTTCCCAGATTTTGTGTCATCAGTGTTTGATTGTTCCTCTTTTTAATGACTGATTTCTTTTGTTTTGTTAGTGATATTAGAGTGGTTAGCATATCTCTCCTTTCAGTTTTGTATTCTACCGGGCTAATAGCTACGCTAAGTTTAAGCTTTTTAGCGTACGTCACCGAGAGTTTCAGGTTTGTATTATCCTTCCTTTGGTATTGTAGTTGTTTCGTTTTTTCTGTTTCAACCTCCGCCACCATGAGATTCTTAACATATTTCCCCTATTTATTATCGATTGTTTCTATTTTATAGAACATACTTTTTATTCTATGCGTGCCTTTTTTTATTACAACTTGCGCATTTCTTGTCGTTCGTGTAAATTGGTACATTTCTTCTATTACACTGTTCATCTCAACAGGTTGTATCCTGTTTTCAGTTTGTAGCGCCCGTTATCTTCTTACAAACTAGTTTTTTGTAACGTGTTCTATTATTTGTATAGAGCAGTCAATGTCTAATTTCATCTGTTCTCGCATCATTTAGAGGAATATATGCTGTAAAGCCCTTCCTCTTCTTATCTATAATTTGATGTTCCATAGCTATAGCTGAGAGACTACTACGTTTACTTTCTTGATGCACTCCTGCCTTACATATGCAGACTGCCACCTCAACTCTAAATTTAGGTAAAGTAAGTTGTTTTTGAAAGTTTTCTTTGTAAATTTTTCTGTACAGTATCCAGGTGTTGACAAGTTGACGGTAGTCATATCTATAAGATGATACAAAATTCGAAAATACCACTTTTTTGACTTTATTTTGATTTTATTTTTTCTAATAAGATTATCTAAATAGTTAGCCGCACTCATATAACGGTTCTACTCTTCAACTACATTTGGGAACAAAATTTTTTGAAAACCGCTCAACTTCCTCGTAATGGTAATCCTCTAGCAAAGTTTGACGTGAGCATTTGTAACGTATTCACACAAAGTACCTCTTTTCTCTTTGTTGTTGGGCTTTTGTAGGCAATTTACAGTTTGGTATCCAATTACGTATTATAGTCCTTAATGAATAGATGCCTCGAATGGCTCAGTACACTACATATGGAATTGAGGAATAATAATAACATTAATTCTAGGAACGTTTCTACATAATCTAACTACTACATTTCCACTTGCTCTTAACCCCAGTTCAGTAGGTAACTTATTTTTATTTTCTGCACTACTATACATTTAAAATTTATAGGAAAAACCACTTAAAACAAACACACATTTATGTGGTTTCAAAGGAAAGTATTGTTTTAGGAAAAGTTGAGCCTTTGTTGAACAGAGCTGCTTACCCACACTCAGTTTATTAAAACGATCTATCTGAACATCACCTTTTATGAAAAATGAACACTACCTCGTATACTTTGAAAGATGTGTTGTCTTATTGTTTCATTTATTTGAAGTATGTCTAAACTTCTGGACTAATAACAACGCGCGCAAAATTTTTTTGAACAGTGTATAAATTTTTTTCTTCTGCAATCTTTATTAACACAGGGTCGTCAAACAAATATCTAAAGAATTGATAACAAGTACTAGGCTTTTTAATGTGTGCTGGTACTGCTGTACTGGCCTTTTAAGGATAAAACGTTTTCGTTTGAAACCAGATTTTTTCTTTTCCGTAAAAGTTGCTTGAATTAGCTTTAAATTCATCTGGATTCTCTGCTTCCAGTAAATCTTCGTTCTCCTGATCTTTATTTGCTTCTTGCGTAATGTGTTCTTCTAAATGTTTAGTGTCTTCTTTGGTATTTGCAACCTGGTCCTCAAGTATTATTGGAATATTTTCAATGTTCAAATTATCTGCGCCAACATTACCAATGCCTTCATTACCGCTTGAATCATAATAATCTTCACTTTGATCCCAATTTTCAATTATTTCCAGTAATACTTTATCTGCAAGAGGACTTGTATTATTCCAATCTGCCATTACAAAATTACACCAAGAAATGCATTATGTATCATATATGAGACAAACAATTTATAGGCCCTGCTTTGCAAAAAAATGTCTAGAACTACAAAACGCTTGTAAAGATCTGTTCCAGAAAAAATGATAATTTTGGCACACAATTTTACTTCAGCTTATTTTACTAGAAACTATAAACAAACACCTGTTTGTACGCATGTACACCAACACCAGTCACATGCACAACTAAATGTGCAAACGTTTTATACGGTCAGAACAAAGAGATGTCGCTGCCTGCGTACTTAAAAACATAAACCGGTACGTCGCGGTTTGATACACACTGTGCTTGGTAATAGTAGTTTATTTAACGAGTTCCTGTGTAAATTGGACTTTTTTTTTCCCAAGAGGGCATTTTTAAACGCGAGTTAAACGAGTCTCAAAATCTCTCAAAAATAATTTTACGTTTATGTTGACAAGTGCGCAAAAACTGTCAAAGACGATTTACAACAGTAAAAAATTAAAATATTATACGTCTATTATATTCCCGTTGCCAGTTTTTTGAATGCATCAAATATGATGCAATGAACATTGTAGGGTTGAAAGAATATATAAATTTAAGAAAATTTAATTAGTATTGTATATTTTTTGTAGTTTGATTAGTGCAATTCTTATATTTGATTTTAATTGAATTCTCGTTTTCTACTGATATTTACACCGTAAAAGCATTCATAACACAACATTTTACGATTATTACAATCAATAACGATTTTTATAGTTATGAAATATGGAACTTAACTTGATAAAGAATCCATTTTTACTACGTTACGTTAGCATCATAAAATTTAAGAACAAATATCTAATGGTAAACACAGTTGCATTCAACAATAAGTCAACCAATTACGTAGTAGCAATACAATTTTTATAAAGTAAATAAAACGTAAATATTTTTATATAAAGTTAGATGATAAACATCATACGTCAAAATGTATTAACAGTAAACCGGATCGTTTACAATTTTTATTTTTAGCTACATATGATTAACATATCACACAAATAAGGTGACTTATTGAACGTTTACGAAAAACTAATTTTATTTGTGTTTTATTAACTTTTAGTTTATTGAATTATTCTTAAAGATAGTCAATTCGTGTAATAAGAATTCAATACTTGCATGCATGTATGATTGCCTTTTTGTTTACTTTTTTTGTCTGTACTGAAGCGCAATTCATTAATATGGTCAACATTTCAAGTTTAAACTGCAGATTAGAAGTGGCGCATTGAACACTAATGCTACGTTGTATTTTATTTTATTTTATTTTAATTTTACAAGTAGGTACCGATATACGATACATGAAGAGAGAGTATTGGGCACTTGCAATCTATATAAAAACTAAAAACGGAAAAACTATACCAATATTTTAGTAAATAAATTAATAATGGAGGTTTTGTAACAACTGTTACCTAAAATTGTATGTACAAAAAAGTAGTTATTTTTAAAGACAGCAAGTGTTAGATATATAATAGAGTATTTTATTTATATTAATAATATGTTTATTGAAATAATTGTCACAAACAACCAGTTTTACTGTAATAAATTAAAAAATTTAAATTTCATAACTGCAGATTACTTTCTATAAACAATTACAAAATCAAGAAATATGATTTTACCTAAAATATTTGCTTTTTATTAAATCAAAACAATAAGTTAATAAATACAATAATGCAAACAGTAAAAGAAAATAACAGTTTAAAAATAATGAGGGATAAACTTACAAAAGGCAAAACATGTAAATTAAAGGACTGGTATGGTATAAGAAAAAACAAATAGACAAAATATATGTACTTAAAATGGCTAAACAAATCTACAAAACTTTTATACTTATCAGAAACTATAACATGAAAAACCGTTAAAAGTAAAAACACTCATAATCCAAGAATCAAAAATATTTATGTCTATTATGTTATCAATAATAAGAACAGCGCTAAGTGAAATGACCAAGCATCAGCAAATGATCAAATAGTTATAGAGATAATAAAATTAAGATGAACACTTCATGAACTCACTATGAAATTTATTTAACAAATATTTGAAACATAGATCAATTCCTAATAGTTGAAGCAATGCATTAATGAAAGAAAGGAAACACTGTCGAATTAGAAAATTATAGCTCTTTTGACAAATACGTATAAACTATTTATAAAAGCTAACAAAAAGATTAACACCAAAACTGAATTTTTATCAATTCAAAAAACAAACAAGGTTTAAAACGAGTAAACCCCCCCATCTCCCGACTATATGAGTTGGCCGTGCAGGGTTCGTAAAACCTAAAGCTTGTAACAAATTTGGCGCCCAACGTGGGGCTCGATTTTCTCATATCGAATTTCTCATTCACTATATTTCTTTTAGCAATTTTCTTTAATTGTGATTAGCGTAGGAGTAGTATCATTCAATGGTAGGTTATTTCGTTTGTACATAGGTTAAGGTGTGGTGTTGACTTTCTCTCGGTTTTCGTATAACAAATTTTCTTGAATTAGGATTACATCATTTATTGGTATCTTAGTTAATTAGGTTAGGAATAGGTAGCTTATATTGTTGGTTTTCTTTCGATTGTGTCTATTACTTATTAGTTCAACAAAATGGCTACTATTTGGAAATTTGATGTAAACCGACTTCACAAATTCGAACTTGAATATGAATTAATCTCTAGAGGTATCGATACAGATATTAATGTAGATCGTCTTAAGAAAATGGTACGAACAACACATCAGGTGGAATTGAATAAATCCTTTACTTCAGTTAAACATTCTATACCGTATGGGGAAGACAAGGCAGCTTTCGAACAAACTCTTATCGAACTTACAGCATCGGTGAATAACTTTGATGGGGACATTTCTTCTTCGTTGTTTTTAAAATTAAGTACTCTTTGGCTTCATGCACAACGACGGTGCGAATTACTGAATGCAACATCTGACTTTGAATTGACTGAACGAAATAAGTTCTTAATAACACTAAAGGGACTAAAAATGACGTTGAATCAAAGATCCGCAAGGCCAGACCTTCTATTGCTTCTATTTCTTCTCCGATTACTCATTCTGTACCTCAAGCTAATTCGACTAACTTACATCATGAAGAAGAACCTGACTTGATTTCTTCCGAATCTGAAGGAGAATTGACAACTCCTGTACCATCAGCTGAAGGCTATTCTAAGTCTACTACGGTAGCTAAATTTAATATTTCTTTCTCTGGCGATAACTCTTGTTCTGTATTAGACTTTCTTACTAGGATCGAAGAATTACGAGTAGCTCGTAACGTTTCTAAACAACAGTTGTACAACTGCACTCCTAAAATTCTTAGTGGCAAGGCTTTACTTCTTTTCCGTTCTCGTCGTTCTCAATTACGTTCGTGGAAAGATGTAGTGACATTTCTTAAAGAGGAATTCTTACCAATGGACTACGACGATAGATTGTTAGAAGAGATTCGTTCTCAAACGATGGGACATACCAAAACTATCGCTATTTATGTCGCTATTATGCAAAGTTTATTTAATCGATTAGCAGAACCTTTGTCGGAGGCCCAACAACTAAAAATCATTTTACGAAATCTCTTTCCTTTCTATCAAACTTCTCTCGTTTTTGTCAACATTACGTCACTTTCACAATTATTAGCTATTGGCAAGAAATTAGAACACAATAAACAACTAGTGGATACTTTTAAACCTCCTCCTTCTCGAAAAACGTCGCGATTACTTGAACCAAATTTAGCTTATGTAGGTCCAGTTGTAGAACCACCAAAGACTTCTACTAGAGTTACTCTTGCTAATGCTTCTGCTCGCTCTCGTCCTTCTTATCCTTCTAGTAGTACTTCGTCTACTCTTGATAATCGAGCTTCTACTTCTCGAATTTCGCCCACTGCTACTTCTGTTAGAGAAACACGTTGTTGGAACTGCAATCGGGTTGGTCACTTATCTCCACAATATTCGAGACCACAAACACTTCACTGCTATGGTTGTGGGAGACAGAAGTTACTTTGGATCAGCTCTGGCGCCCTTAAGCATAGTTTCTGTAAACCCCCCCTACTCCCGACTATATGAGTTGGCCGTGCAGGGTTCGTAAAACCTAAAGCTTGTAACAAATTTTTATCAATTCAAAAAACAAACGTTTAAAACGAGTACAAAGGATCGCCTACAAACCATAAAGACTTTAATCGAAAAGTGTTCAATATATGCCACGTTCCAATGGGGGAGGTGGAGAGAAAGAAAAAAATAAATTAAGTACCAAGATGTCACGCTTACCTTTCGGCTAGCCTCACTGCAGATGGTCGTCGGGTAAAAGAAAATCGAAGGGAAAAGAATATTCTTTGGTAAGCGAAATCCCCGAGTGCGCCACCTCTTCTCGAAATTTAGTCGAACGTAATAAGTCTAGGCAGGAGAAAAGGAGATCCTAGACCCGAGGTCCCCCAAAAGAAAGATACCGAGAATAAACAATAATCATTTATTAGGGATATATATATATTAACAGAAAATTCCTTGAAGGAAAGAGCCAACTCGACGGTATAAATCACATATAAATAAATTACACAACAAATAGAATATAATGTTAAAGCAGGTCTAAAATAGACTCTGGAAGCAAAAAAAATGTGCTAAAATTTAAATTACGTTTCCGCGGCTACCATAAACGGTAGCAGATACACCCGTGACCGCGCGTGAGAATTAGAAAAAGTAACACCGCTCGTGGTCCTTGACGTCAAGTTCACGACCGGTATAAAATTTGTCAATCATTCAGGTTACGACAAACAATACGTTTCGAGCTCCCAAATCTCTACTAGTTACAAATTCCCGCAAATTATAGATTGAAATTTCTTTTAGGTTATGGATACCAATTAAACACAATTAATTAGATTAAATAGGCGTACTGTATGTACAAAAGACAATTGTTCAAGAAAGAAATACATAAAGTTACGAAATCCGTTTGCATTCCATTCCACTTAATCTGTAGCGTGAGTTGTACCATTCATTACACGTTTTTAGGCGCGAGCAGAAGTCGAGACCCCGAAGCGCGTGGACGAAACTGGGTCGAGGTTGCGCGGTCTCCCGATTTTAGACGTTACACTTAGAGATACGTATAAATACCTTTTCGGACAGAATTCTTTTTATTGAATTATTCATTCACCAGGTCACCTTGTTTTTAACCCTCGGCACACTCCCCAAGCTACAAGAAAGCGCCATCAGTCGATTTAGATTGTTTTCACCGCTGCGCTTCTGTTATTTCATAGATACAGTTAACAGCTCCGGCAGTTGGTACGTCTTCACCATCAACCACGTGCGAATACTAACCTACTTTATGACTTTTTGGTTAGAAATACGTAGATATTTTGTACAACAAATGCGACATTTGAGCGGATTTATTAAGGATTTTTAAAATAAAACGTAGTTGCGTTAGATGATGATCGATGAGGGAAAACCTCATTTTCTTATCATTCCGTCTCCGCCACATCCATGACAACGCGTACCACCAAATAAAAATGAATTTCGTAGATGGCCAACTACTCTCGCGCGTCCTCTACGTGCATAAATTGAAGAATATAGCTCGAGGTCAGATATTTCACACGGTTAAAAGCAAGGTTGCCTAACCATCAGGCGAATTTATGCCCATTTACGAATTTACACGTTACATATAATATAACGCTAGTGTTGACTTTTATAGACTACAAAAAAGCATTTGACTTAATAAAACTAAAAGCAATATTAGAAGCATTTAATTAAAATCGAATAGACTATAGATACGCGTCACTAATTAGAAACGTTTATAGAAACGCGACGTCAGATGTACGATTATATAGACGCCAAAAAATTTAACATAAAACGCGATCTATGACAGGGTAGATCACGTCTCACCCAAACTATCACAGCTGCTGAGGAACGTGAATTCAAAAATACTCAATAGCACTATGTCGGGGATAACATTGACAAACAAAGATTAAACCACTTAGGATTTGCCAATGACATCTTGATTTAGGATCTACAACATTGAAATTATATGATCAAGACGTTAATAGACTCCTCTAAAAAACCAAACTAGAAATAAACATTTAAAAAACAAATACTATGACAAACTTTGTCAAGAGCAGTAACATAAATAACAATAAAATCATACAAATACACGCTTTTAAATAGCTAGGTCATAATATTAAAATTCGGAAAAACAAACAACCACAAGGAATAAGCAAATGAATTGGTTTGAGCTAAGTAGCATTCGGTAAACTGAGTTGTATTTTAAAGAGCAATATTTTAAGTTAGTCTCAGAGAGCATTTAACAAATGAAAAAATTTAAAAAATATCAAAAGTCTAAGATATGATCAAAAAAATTACAATGCTAAAGTGGAAGTAAGCGGATCATTCAGCAAGAATACGAGACAGTCAGTGAAAACTTATTACGGAGTGGTGGCCCAGAAAAAACAAATAGGTGAAAAAGACAAAAACAAGACAGATATAATTAGAAAAAAACTGAGAATGCTTATGTCCAGCAGTAGGTGGCTGCGTGATAATGCTGATGTTGACTATAATAATATGAATCAAGATTTTAAATTTGTTGTTAAAGTTAACAGATTTTGCTAATAATAAATGCAGTACCAACATTACATTTCTTATGTTTTTAATATCATTCTTATAAAATTAAAAAAAAAAATGTGTTACATGCAAACTATTCTAAAGAGAATGTGCCTGAATAAAAACAACATATATAATGTAATTACCGCAGCTCAGTGGTAGCAGTTCTGGGTCGTACTAAAAAATTTGTGATTCTAAATGTAAAAAAAATGAAAATCATAAGGGCGCTAAGAAAGTTAGCAGCTTAACAGACCTCTAGATTTTGCCAAAGAACAGGTCATACAATATACACACTATTAGAACTTGCTTTTCAGTGTGTAATGTCACTAAATCTGAAAACAAACAACAACAAAGATAACTCGCAAACAGGTTGTAATTGATTAAAATATCCGTTACATTTGAACAATTTAACATTTACTAAACAAACATAAAGTAAAAGAAAAATAAAATTAAATAAACAAGTAAAATTTTATACTTAAAATAATATCGTGATAAAGCAAATAATTACAAAATTTTGTTAAAAAGTAAAATAAACTTTAATTAAACTGAACTAACAAAGCAGAAAAAATTAGATTAGAATTAAGTTTAAAAACTTTTTTGTCCGCAAAATTAAATAAATCTACTAACTTAAGTAAAGTTGTTATAATTAAAAAAATATAATTACGGTAATAATTCCTTATAAATACTTAATTCTAATTATTATCTTCGGATGACGTGCTCATTGGTTAGATGAAGTCTTTAGGTAAGGTGATGTTCTTTAAATTGCTACGATAATTTGGTAAGATGAATTACGGTAATGAGAAACTAAACTTTTCTTCCATTATCATACGAGAATATTTGGTTGCATTTGATAAACGATTGATTTGTAAACAAAACAAAAACAAAGCATTACATTTTTAACTTTCATAAATACATTATTTTACTAGCAAATCTTGCCTAAATAAACTAAAGAAACGCACGACCCTAGTACATACACGTCTACGCTTTACGAGATTGAATCAGAATCCAACTAACACATTGAATAAATTTTTTTATATAAACAATGCACGTATTGCACACAAAATTTTTATATAAAAAAATGTAACAAACAAGGATGCAGAATTAAAGCAAAACACAATACTACAATTTCAATCGTCTTGATACAGCTGCACAATTGCAATGTTTTCAAAATATAAATGATAATCGTAATGGTGTTAACATAAACAAACGACTACAATATAAAGTTTCCTTTATCTTACAAACTAAAGATAAACAACAGTTGGAAGTAATCAATCAAGAAATGTAGTTACAATGTATGACAATAAAATCGACCTAAACGACTTAAATAAACTGTATTAAAATTAATATAAAGTTAAAATCGAAAATAATTTCGATATTTTAATGGAAAATGACCTCAACATAAAATGTAATAAAACAAAACTAAACCGGGTCTTTTTGAAAAGTTAAAAATGAAACAAAAGTAACAAATGTAGGCAACTTTTGTCTAAAATCGAATTACATGATTCACTCTGATACAACGCTCAACCGCACTAACGTTCATTATGCTATGCTATTCTTTCAATGCTAGTGACATAAATTACTATTAATTATACTGCAATAAAAACAGAATTAATAACTCATAGCCAAAGTTTTGAAATAGTTGAAACATTAAACAGTTTCAATCACTTCTCTGATATTTTTTGAATGCCAGTTTTTGGTGTTAGCAAGCCCTTGAAATTTGGTATGCAGAGTGTCTAGTGCATGTTTTTAATAAAAAACTTGATGTTTAAAATAAACAAATCTGTTTTTTGTGTGTTTTTTTTTTAATTTGGTATCGATAGTTTCACCAGCTTCTCCAATGTATACCTTGCTACAGGCGCATGAAGTTTGATATACTCCACGTGTTATTTTATGTTTTACAGGATTCAATAAATTTTGAATTTTTGTGGTGGTACTATAAGCGACTTTAATGTAATTAATAATTTTTTTGTAATTTATTATAGTAACAAATTGAAGTTATAATTGATTTTAAATGACAGTTATTGTGTATTTAGGTTGTCATTACGCACGATTAAAAAAAGATCATTACATTAAACAATAATAACAAACAAAATAATTAATAGAATATTTATAAAATAGTTACGTAAAATATATTAATAAGAATACAGCAAAACCTGTTTTGTAAATGTTTGCAATTTTTTAACACAGTCTCAAACGATTTTAATAAATATACAAACGTCAACAAAAACCGGCTGTAGATTAAATGTTTAATCAACTTTTTAAAGTAATTAAATCAAATTTGTTTAAAATATATATAAATAAATTTCAAATAATAAATAAAACTCTTGACGTTTTTTGCATTGCACTTGACAGAATTAATTAATAATACAGGTATTTCGCTACTGTGTTTTGCATTTATATATGCACATAAAAATTTAACGAAAACGTTATTAAATAAACGTTGAATTTTTAGATAATGAAGTAATGAAAAGTAAGGATGATAATAATAAATATAATTACACTCAGAATAAAAAAGTTGAGAATTAATTTTATTGTTTTCTACGACTAACAGATATTAGGACAGATTGTATATTTATTGCAGATTAGGCAACGTTGTGCATTTCGATTGAATTTCTTTATTGTTTTTAATTATAAATAATAATTTTTTATTTTTGTAAATTTTTTTTGACAGTTTCTGTGCAATTGTTAACTTAAACGTCAAAGTAGGTAATTAACAAATTTCTCTGATTTAACATCGACAAAACATTTTTAACGTTGGTTATCTATCGTCTTTTATTTTTATTCTTTAATAATAAAAATTAAAATTAGCACAAACAAACACCATAAAATGTTTGGCGAATGAATGAAAGATTTGATAACTAGCAGTCAACTTTCATAATTAATTTAAAAGTTTTACAATCACTATATTCGCGATTAAATAATTTAATCGGTAATCAATAAATACCTTGTAATTATGTTCGTAGTCGGACTCTTAGGCCAGTTGACACCGGCAGAAACTTTGCTAACGAACTTCAATCATTCGAAAAGTTACCATTGGAAGATTTTCAATAAGCCGCCACCAAGGCAAAGATAAAACCGTGTCGTAAAAATAAAACTTGAAAGCCGTACATTCTACGAACTAGGACAAACTAACTTCTAGTAACTAAACTAAAAATTCACTGCATAACTTACATGGATACCTTCAAATCTTAAGGGTTGATTTGCCCGTAACCCAGACTACATCTTATTGACTTTTAGTGAATGAAAACTTGTGAGTTACTTCTCTCCAAACCTGAAACTACTTATCTTTATATCCTCCGTGCGCGCCCATCTTCATAAAAAAAACTGTGACCAAAATCTTTGTGAAGACGTGGAAAGAAATTACAAACAGATTTAATTAAGACGTAATAGTAGAGTTCGAAGACGGCCACGTTCACAAAAGGATATCAAAATCAAAAGATTTACTTATACTCATAAAGATTAACTTGTTGAAACTGTCGGAAGTAATAAATTATAAGAATTAAACATGACTCAATTTCAAATGCGATATGAACGTAGCTAATACAGCGAACTTTCAAACTAACTTAAGATAAGCAAATTGCTAAAATACATTTAATTACAACACTATCTCAAAAAGAAAACATAAATTAAATACCACTGGAATTTTACCAGGACAAAGAAAATGCCAAATCCACGTAAATGCAGAATACGAATGTATTCAACTATGATTTCCATTATTGCTATAATTGCATATATTTTTTAATTTTTTAGCTATGTGCCAACAATTTAAAAGTTAATTAGCACATATTTTATTTTCGTCACATTACGGATGTACCCTTCTAACTATAACTTATTAGTGGTTTCATCTTTACAAGAATGCCATTGAATTTTTTTCTTGGTTAGTTCCCTTGTGATTTTTGTATAACCATCACTATTGTCAATAATTATTTTCCAAACTTTGTTGAAGTAAGATGTATATTTATATTCTTTGTTAGTCATTTTTTAAATTATTTTTCTTAAATCAGCAAACGCCTCTAACTGATGAGCCATTATTGATAGTAGAGCTTACTTTTTTCTTTGAGTTTTTTCAAGTTTATTTATTATATTTGTGTATTATTCGTTGGTTATATATTGGGTTTATTTTGTTTAATTTAAGCAAGTGGTTTGTTCTAGACTACTTTTTGTTTTGGCCGCCCGCTTTTTTATACTTTCATTTTCATGTCAAGCACAATGTGTTTCGTGTTCGCGGCTAAATTAAACAATTGATACTTTTATCTGTATTACATGATAGTCTTATAAAAAAATCTATTTAATGTAAATAAATATAAATGACATTTTAAATTGTCATTTGAGTTATTCAAAACAAATTTTTTTTAATTTAACTTATTTATTAACCGCATTATTTGTTCTTGCACAAAATTTAGTTTTTATTTAACTTTCCTAAATAATTAAATATATAGTCGTAGAAAAAGTATAGCGTTTAATGTGTAAAGAATATGCATTGCCAACGAGTATGAATTAAAGCTTTGCCTTCGGCTCAGCTGTAAGCTTTTATACTCGTTAGCAATGACTACCATTCCTTACTCGTTATAAAATAATTACAACACATTATAATCATCAGTAATTTAGTAAAATTTATTGTTAAATTTTCGTTTAAAGTTTTAAAATATTCTAAAAGTTTTTCACAAAAACACAAAGTAATGTCTTAACTACGAAATGTACAAAGTTTTTGAATAAATATTAAGCGTTGAATCAGATAACAGAAATTGATGAGGTTTGTGGAAACGTATTTTTTTCTCATTACTGTGCCTTCTTTGATACAAAATTGAGTCTTCTTTTAGATAGCAGCTGTAAACTATGTTCTGGCATCTCTTTAAACAACGTTTTATAAAATGATGCAATGTATAAAACCATTTTATTTTTTACGATCTTAAGATTCAAATTTAACGCATCCGTTATGACTGCTAATATTACAAAAATTTTGCCCGAGATACTGTTTTTGTTAAGAATACGCATTTATGAAAGCTTTTAGGGTTTAAGGAGTGTTTAAATGCATAAACACATACTAATTTAGTACAATGCTTTACAAACATGACCACATATTGAATTCTCGTTAAAAAAAAGTTAGTTAAAGCTAAGTTAACTATAATAATTAAAAGAACACATTGTTAAACATTAATAAATAATTCACTTGCATGAAAATGCATAAATACTTATCATAATTTTTCATTCTAAATAATTTCCGTGTATAAAGTGGTTGAGCTTTCCTCGCAGAACATAAAAATCAATTTTTGATAACAATAACCACCAAATGATAATATTCGATATAAAAAAAAACAAATCAAATAAATGCTTATTGATTAAAATGCAGTAAATACACACATCTTGTATCTGATTAACAGGTTATGAATGTAGAAGATGAAATTATATTCAATGCAAACAAATATCAAAATACAAGTTAGAATAAAAAATTTTTAAAAATCAAAATTTTGAATCAAATTGAAATTACGAACCTGTGGAATTAACTAGGTTGACACCGTTCACATTTCTTTTCAGTAATTTTCTGACACTAAAAATAAAAATAAATACAAAATAATGGTATTATACAATACGTAGATAAAATAAGTTGTTATTCTAACTGCAAATACATTAAAAATACAAATTAACTTGAAAATAACGTATTTGTAGATGTTTACATGAGGTAATGTTACAAGAGTTACTCAAAATACTTGAATCAATAAATAACACTGCAAAAATAAAGTTAAATACGCAAAACAAGTATTTTTAAAGTACAATAATTAAATCTTTTACTAACTTTACAAGCCTATTGTACAAATTTAGCTAAAAAATACATGTAAAATAAGTTATTGTTCATGTATAAAAACAAACCTGAGAGGAAAATTAATAACATAAACTGAAGTTATGATTACTATAAACGACGTTTTTTCTATGTAGTAGCATTTGTCCCTCCCGTTCTTTAATAAATTGATAACATTATCCGTGATTCCAATAAGCGGCGTGTATTGTATTTTTAATACGAGTTTATTTTACAATTTATTAAAAAAAGTTTAATTTTGAGGAAAAGCCGAGGCCCTTTTGAAGGTGGCGGCCTTTAGCATGCGCCTACAGAGTGTTGCGTGGAAGCGTTTGACATGTTATGTTTTTGACATTTATGACCTACTTAGTAATAATGTCAATTTTTGTGTTACATTATAAATGTAAGCAAATAAGCTGACAACCTTAAAAATACCTTTTTATACTAAATTTAGAGTCATAATAAGAAAAATAACAGGGAAGGCAAATTGAAGTGTTGACTGTTGACACCTATTTTGTGCACCTAGACCTATTTCGACTTTAAAATAATAAGCTATTATCACTGTATTTACATATCAGTGTTATCCTTTTGTATCTTAAATACAAAATTATATATTTTGATGTAACTGTTTTTTTTAATTATACGACCATACATTACATTAAAACAAAAATTGTGTTGTACCGCAAACTTCAATGATGCGTCTGCTGTCTGCATTTATGGCATTTATCAACACTCTTCAATATTAATAATTTGATAGAACTAAATACAATTTTTAATCCAAAATAGAATGCATAACTCAGCTACGCTTTTTCCTCATTACAAAATAAAATCTAATTAATACCAACATCATTGATATGACACAAATTTTAAAAATAGTGCCAAAGTTGTGTTTATGTGTCATCTATTAAAAAAAAGCTGTGAACTAAAATAGATTCCAATAACTGTCACTAGAGGACCATATGGAAAAAGCAATATTTATTTCATGTTTTGTGCACTTATAGTCACGACTTTTGCTTGTTTTAGATTATAAAATGCATCAAAATGGTTACTTTTAAGAGATAAAATTTTTCAAATTTTGTGTTTCGATAAATTTTCACAACTTTCATAATTTCTATTATATGAAAGTTTTTAAAAATAGAAATCTGTCCTCTTAAGTCTTAATGGTCTAAGACGTAATCTAACAAACTGTAAAACTTGTGACTAAAATTTTATAATTTATTATACACTGCAAAAATACGTTATGGCACAGTCTAAAAGAAGTTATCAAGAAATTTTTTAGCAGTTGTAGAATCCACAAAATTCTTTGTTGTTGCAACAAAAACCATTTTGTTCAAATTGTTTTGTTGATGCGACAAAATTATTTTGTTGTTAAAGCATAGTATGTAATTTTTACTAGTAAACAAAGTTTGTCAAATTAAATGTTTTTTATGTAAAGTAAGAAACTTTAAGCAGATACAGCGTGGCGGAGACCAAATGACCACATTTGAAATGGACACCATACCTTTAATTTTCGAGTTATTGGGATGAAAAAATCACACCTTGTAGTTAATAAACGGAAGTTTTATTGTAATACAGAAGAAAATTAATTATGATAAATATTGTCCGATGAATGCCGTCCTTCCACGGTGACTCATTGCTGCAAACGGTTCTTAAAGTTCCTCATCACATCTTCCAACATTTCAACCGAAATTGCTGCGATTTCACGTCGTATAGCTTTTTTTAATTGTGGAATAGTGCGTGGTTTCTCAACGTACACTTTCGACTTGAGGTATCCCCATAAAAAGAAATTGGGTGAGGTCGGAAGAGCGGGGAGGCCACGGAACGAGATTCATTCAAACTCTTGCGGTATGAGCAGTGGCTCCGTCCTGTTGAAACCAGATGCTCTGACTGTCCCATTCATGTTCCTCGAAGTAGGGAATAAAAAATTCACGAAGCATAGCCACGTAGCGCTCCGAATTCACCGTCACTGCTCTCTCTCATCTTTAAAAAAATAAGGTCCGATTATCCCAACTTTAGACAAAGCACACCACACTGTAACTTTTTGACTGTGAAGAGGCTGCTCGTGCAATTCTCTAGTATTGTTAGATGCCCAATATCTGCAATTCTGTTTATTCACATAGCCCGCTAAGTGAAAATGTGCTTCGTCCGATTTGATGATCAATGCAAATTCGTCCTGAAGGATATCCAACATGCGCTCACTGAATTGCAAACGTTAAATGTTGTCAGTTGGAAGGAGCCTCTGGACGATCATTATCTTGTAGGGATGGAACTTTAAATGTTTTTTCATAATGGTTTTAAGGCTTCGACGCGAAATTCCAAGTGCTTGGGCACGGTGTCTAGTTGAACGTCGCGGACTTCCCTCAACGGACACTCGGACACGATTAACATTCTCGGGTGTCACCACAGTTGGAACACGTGTTGACGAAAATGTTCAACCCACTTAAAAATTGAGTGGTTGTTCGGGAGAGTTGCACGTGGAGCGAGGTTGAAATGTGTCCGAAAGGCGCGACGTGTGGCCGCAAAACATTCATTATTACGAAAAAACGCCTCTACGGCGAAAGCACGATGTTGACTTCTCTAAACTTCCTACTTTAAGCTACCGACTGCGCTACAGAATGACCTTCTCCCACCTACCCACTTCAAACCACGCCTTTTACAAATGTGGTCATTAGATCTCCGCCACCTTGTATATACAAAAAATCTTAAATATATCTAAAACAACAATTAACTTTCCGTCTTTCACCTCATGCAGTATAATCTTTAAGCTTTTTGTACTGCTAGACGCTTTCAAGCCGATAGTCCTACTTACGTTTTTTTTATTAGACTTTCGATGTGTCATATTAGCTTGCGGTTGTCAATATAGCTCAACTCTAGTTGATATATTTTACGCTCTAATGCTAGGCATTTAAAGATACTACCATATGCTGTTTTATCTTCCTTTTGACAAAGTCTGCATACTGGTTTTTCCGTATAGATGTTAATCTTTGCATAATTTTTTTAAAGACTCCAATGTCTGCAGACAGACTGATTACTTGCTTAATATGAGTTCTGTTCAGTCTTAGCAAAGGTTTGGATATTTTAGCAATTTTTTGTATTGTTTATTGTTTAATTGCAGATTTTCCCAATTCCGCTGATGGGTGACGTTAACCTTTTTATTATAACTAAGCGAGCTTAGTTTTTGTGTATGTTTAGATCAGGTTTGAACCTGCCATTGCTTAGCGGGCTGTTTCTTTTGCTAGCTAATCCGTTCTTTTAATTTCTTCTGTACCATGGTGACATGGGATTCGGCATAATCTTACTATGTCTTTTTGGTTCAAGGTTTGAAGTGTGAGTTTGCTTTTATTGACTAGTATTGAAAAAGTACTGAATACATTCAATGCTTTTAGTGCTACCTGACTGTCTGTAAGAATGTATACATTTTGATTTTACAATTTTTTTTCTATGCTGATGTTTATGCATATGTCAATAGTTTGAATCTCAACTTAAAAAATGTTCCATAGTTCTTCTAGACAGACTTTCTTGTCATCATTGGTGCTCTATACGTCAAATCTTGAGCTTCCTTTAAATATAAATCCATCTATGTAAAACATGTACTTATTTGTTGAGGTTGGTAGTTCGTCTGGTCAAGGACTTTGTTTATTAAATTAGAGACTATTTCCAGTATTGGGTTACTGATGTGTGACATCATCTTACCATGTCTTAGAAGAGCTGTGGTTTTCCAGCGCCCAGTGTTTTGTAATCTGTAAGTTGCTATTCTGGTTTCCAATATATGCGGAGGTAGCAGATTTAAAATGGCATTTAGTGCTTGACCTGATGAGTGTTTAGCAAATTTTACAAATGCAATTGTTTGAAAATGTAATCTCTCAATTGTAACTTTTCTCAGAATACAAGTTCCTGAAACAGTAATTTCTCCAAAATGTTTTCCTCGAATTAATGTGGTAGAAAACGGTTATTATCGCAATGTAATTGTGAACTATACGTAAGACTATTTTTTTAACTTTTTGTTTACAGTAGGTTACCGTCAGTCTTGTTATTAAGTCTTGTTATAACTTGGCGTACCACTATTCCTCAGAACAATAATTTGGAGCAGGGTTTATAAAAAAAAAACAAATTGCTACCTTTATTAACAAAAAATAAGTATAAGTATGTTATTAAATTAAAAACTATAAACAACAAATTGTATAACATGCTTTTAGTATGATATGTTATGTAGTACAGGGATATAACCATATACATATATGTCATGTACATAATTATTTACTAATCTTAAAAGTTTCTGCGTACTATCACGATATATTCTTCAATTCTGAGTGTGTTGTTAACCGTTTATCACTGGCGTAATTACAGGTGACCGAGTACCCTCTAGTCCTCTTTAAGGCTCCCTCAAGAAAAATGTGACTGATACATAGTAATATTTTCTTATGCACAATAGGACATAATTCATAATTAAAAAATACGTTTTACCATGAACTAGACTCTAGGTCTCTCTTACCCGCATGCTGCTAACATTTTGTTTAATCAATAATTCGTACAAACTCTGCTCTCTCTCTCTCGCAAAATAAATTTCTATATGTTTGGGGTGTTCTCCAGATAGTTGCATTTGGAAACCTTTATGCCACCTTTATACTGCATTATTTGTTTTTGGTAGACTATGTTGTACCCTATTAAACCAATTTCGCTAATTGAGCAAGAAAAAGAGAGAGCGCCACTGACGCCTACGTTGTTGAGAGCGGCCAATCCACGTATCTTCAAAATAGTCTACAATAACTTGCACTTTTAGGAAACGTCAACGTAACTTCTGGATTTGTATCGTATTTCCGTTTTAAGATGTTTTCTTGAATTAATGGATCTGTAAGATTTAACTTCTGCGTAGCTGCTTTTACCCAGTTCTGAAATAAAAACCACTTTAGTCACTCTCTAGACTTATGAAATGTAGCTTAGTGCGAGAAGCTAATTGCCTACTTTATCCTTTTTTTGCTGATAATTGCCTTTGCTCTATTCCAGTTTTTTCCTTCTAGGGGTATCGTTGCTTTCAACCAAATTAGGTTGTTCTACTGCTTTGGGTAAATGAGTTTTTTTTCAAAAGAAATATGATTTCATCCTCGATTTTAGGTTATTGTCCGCTCTCTTTATTAAGCGTGCTTACTAGATTTATGGTCTGCTTTAAAACAATTTTATAGAACTTAGCTGTAGAACGCGTGGTCTCCACCTCATGGCAATTTTTTTTAGACTGCCTTTACCTTTTTTGACATATTCTGTCATCACTCTTCCAGGTGGTTTTAAATTTATTAAACAGCCACTTGATTTTTTGTTTGGTTTACTCTAAGTTTTTGTTCCGCCAATTTGTGTTTTTTTTAACTCTTTTTGACTAAGAACTATTAAAGGACAGCTGTTCTAAAACAATTCTATCACGATTTCTTTTATGCGATTGGTATTAGAGTCTTGTAGCTTTTGTTTGTATAGCTTCCAGTTGGTCTTTCTTGAAGTTATAGTATGCTTTTTGGTTTATTTTCCGCGTAGACAGTTCGAAGCTAATATAATTATGGTCAAATAGTGATGGCTCGTAGAAGACTTGCTATTTGTTTACTGTTTTACTAATATTCATAGTTGTCGAAGGTTGTTATTTATGTATTGAAACTAAAAAAAACAAATGCAATTTATCAAAAATGTTTTGATTGCTTTTTAAAACAATCACCTTTAAGGTGTATACAGTTTTGCATGTGATTGACCTTCAAAACACTTTGTCTAGTCAGAAGATGATAGCGTATTCACTCGCATATAAAACGCCCCCGCATATAAGACGCGCCCCTTTTTAAGAGATCTAAATCTAGAAAACACTTAGCATGCGCGTATAAGACGCTGTAAATGAAAGAAAACAGCTTGTGTTAGAATACTTATATATCTTTAATTAACGAATTTAATAATAAAGAATTGATGGAGTCTATTATTTGAACATTCTCCAACAAGTGGCAGTCAATTTATTCTCTAGAAGTATAAGTACATGAGTTGCATAGATAACTTAATTATATCGAAACCTAATCACTTTCATTATCGCTTGAACTGAGTTCAGATTCCTCTTCGTAGTCTGCATCTTCTTTCTTATCAGAAGCCCATGTAGCGTCGTTTTCTTCGCCTGTTAAGTCGTTGGTAATGCAGCACTTCTTAAATGATTTAATAATCATCTAACTGGACATCACATACTTGTCAACAAGGGAGAAAGAGGCTCTTTTTATGTTATCAGCTGAAGTTACAGCCAAATTATCTCCTGACAACGTCCTTAAAAGGTTTATTGATGCAAACATCGAGAGCTTGGAGCTGAGAAGTCATACTACCCGAAATAACTACCTGCTCAGTATTTTGTTGGTTCAGCAGGTTCTTGACGTCTTGTGTAAGGTGACCAAGGAATGCATGCAAAACAAGCATCTTTTTTAAATTCAAGAGACCACCAAGGTGCCGTTGCTAGACACATTTGATTCAGTCAATCAATAGCTCTTTGCTCATCCAACCTTTTTTCTGCACGCACTCCTTTAGGAAAATCTTTATTTTTTGGCAGCGTCTTCCTTTTGGAAATTACATAAGGGGATAGCTTTCGACCGTCGGCGGTAATTGCCAACATTACTCTGAATCGAACTTTCTCACATCCAGTAGTTCGAATTCTCACCTCCTTTTTCATTATTCGTGTAGTAGGATAGCATGTAGAAAAAGACAAGGGTCAGATTAGCATTGCCAATCTGGCCCATTAGATAATTGTTCTTTCTCCGTAAAGTTATTACGTATCGTTGAAAACTCACTAACTTTTCTTCGTAATCAGCTCGTAGTTTTTAAGATACGGTTGTTACAACGTAATGAAAATCCCTGTGTGTTCATGAATCGCCTAACCCAACCACGACTGGTTTTGAATGACGCCCATGACATTCCCCTATCCCGTTGTTTATAATTAACAGGGAGAAATTTGAATCTTTGCTTTTTTATGAAGTTAACAATACCAGCGTCTAATTCAGGATAATAACCATTTGTGGGTTTGCGGAAACATTTTCGTGTCGTTAAACACGCGGATAAAGCAACACTTCGCCCCCTCTCTTCCAGCGTCTCACATCTATGCACTATATAAACAACCACTACACCACTCTATTTGGCGATCAACACTCACATTCACTTACTCTTTTACACTATCTTCGCCCCTAAATTCTTGGCGCTTGCTATAAAGACAAAGATTCCTGAATGGTGAAGAAACCCTATAAGTGCCGACCGTTTTGAGCTACTATTCTAAATATCTAGGTTTCATTATATACGGTGAAATACTTGATACGCGCGTATAAGACGCAAGGCTATTTTCAGAATTAAAATATTTAAATATAACTGCATCTTATAAGCAAGTGAATACGGTAGCTCCATAACATATTTATTATTTGTCGGTTTGGGTTTGTTTCTCTCAATTTACCAAAAACTTTAGGCAAACAAATCGTTGTATATCACGTTGAATTAACGGTCTTTTATTTTCAAAAAGCAACAGTTGCCACATAACCGGTTTTCGTAAGGACACACGCCACCATTTGCTTCTTAATGCTTTAAGAACAAACAATTTTTGTTGGCTTTTTACCATATTAAAACACCCAAGCTGCCGATTGGTTTTTTTTCTGGCTCATACGCATCAATCTACAACTCGTCATTTGTGATGATGTTGTATACGGTTTTAGATGCAACATAGTTGTATTTTGTAATTATTTTACGGCAGTGATTGATACAAGCATTTTTTGAGCATCTTTCAACAAATGTGGAAACCAACGCGCACACAGCTTCTGAGCATTCAAATGTTCGTGCAAAATCTTATGTATGCTAGTCTTACTACTGCTGCATTTGTCTGCATTTTGCGATATGTTACATAACGATCTTCTTCAGTTAGTTTTTGAAGAGCATCGATATTTTCCGGCACAAAAATTGATTTTAGACGACTTCTTTAACCTCGTCCGTGAGCAAAGTACGGCCACGTTTGAATTTAGTGTACTAGTGATATACAGTGGCTATGAAAGGCGTTTTACCGTCAAAACTTGAATGAAATTGATTGATGCATTGTTTTTAGTTAGACTACGTCATAACTTGAAAGTTTACGCGAGTTAATTTGATCTTTTGGTTGGAGCATATTTATAGAGCACAAAATTTACTGCAAAAAAGTCCGCGGGAGGGTATAAATATATCCAATAGTTTAAGAATTACAGAATTTTAATGTAACGTAAGACATTATTGTGGAACTTTGCACACTTGTATCTTCTAAACTATAGAAGGTAATTGTACCCTTCCGCGGACTTTTTATAGTAAATTTTGTCCTCTATAAAAATGTATATGTGCAACTTTTCTCTATCTTGCAACGTTTTAGGGTAATCGTTTATTTGTTATTCTCATTGGGTTTACTTTATTCAGCCTGATGCTGTAACACTCTCGTTATACTTAGCGACCAGTCGCTATCAGATTTTAATGGTTGAAGATAACAATCGACATAACAATCACTGGTAAAATAGGTTTGCTGTATCGGTATTTTAATTATATCGATATGTTGCCTACTATCTTGCAATTTTTATTTTAGAAAAAAATATTGCCTTTAAAAAAACAAAGAGTGCTATACGACCGCCGAACGTATAAGAGTAAATAAGATATAGGGCACGCGCCGTGCCGTCGTAAAACATCTGGCTGGTAGATTTTGAAATAGAAAAAATCAAACTACCTGGTATGAAATAAAATTCAAATGTTTGCTACGGCTCCATTAAGTGACGCACATCATCCCTTGATAGCCCCAATTTTCTATGCAATAATGGTTTTAATTAATACGTAACAGTATAAGCATCTTGTATTAATTCGAAATAAAACTGAGTTGCAAAAGACACCGTTACTACATACATCTTTTTTATACATTTTGTTTACATAGTTACTTCAAACGGGTCGCTGTTTTTGCGTAAAATGCTCCTTTGCCTGTGTGGCGATCTCTGCGCGTACAAGTAACAAAGCTAAATTTAGCGGCTAGAAGTAACGAGGAGGTGATGGAAGGGATGTTAGCGGTAGCGTCGAATTTGTCACAACTTCCGTTTTAACCGCCGTTGGCTAAAGTCGGATTGTATTATGTTGTATTTGTGTAATCTGTAATGTAATGTGATGTGTAAAGAAGTTGTTTATTAAAAACGTAAAATTGTTTTCATGATTATTGAGTTAAGTTTGTAAGCTAAATTAGTGGTGAAAACTAAATTCACGTTGATCGAACGAATAGAAACCGCATTGGTGACTCCAACGAGTAAACTTGCAGACGCTAATAAGGAAATAATGAATCGTAACAAGTAAGGAGTTTGTTTTGTACATATTTCGATAAATATTAGAATAATATCCGTGAGAACATGCTTTAATTTCGTAAACGACACGTGCTGTGAAATTAAATATGGCGGAACCACCAGCTTCCCCTCTACCATAACAACAAGAATGTCAGGAATACTAACGGATCGAGCGAGTGGACACCAACATTCCACCATTTTGGCCCGAAAAACCGCACATTTGGTTTATACAACCCGAAGGTCATTTTCAAGTAAGGAGAATAAAAAGCGATTTAATCAAATTCTGGACGGCGCGGCGGTATCTTCGTTAAGAGATCAATATACTAGCGAAGTAGAAGTCATCATATCAACTCCTCTACACAAAGAAAAATACGAGAAATTAAAGACGGAATTAATAAAGCGGTTGTCCATCTCGCAAAACGCAAAAATCAAACAACTATTAGAGCATGAAGAAATAGGCGATCGTACACCATCCCAATTTTTGCGCCATTTGCAAAACCTGGCAGGTAAATCCGTTCCAGACACATTAATGGGAACAATCTGGATCAACCGATTGCCCGCACCAGTTCTTGCATTATTAGCTACGCAACCGGACCAATCATTGCAGAATTTATCCGACGGCCGACAAAATCAGGAAAGTAACCGGTCAAGTTGTTCACGTCGCTGCCGTCGCGCACCTTTCTACCAGCGCTGCCTCTAATACAACCTACAGTTTTTTCTGGCAATAACGATTCTATTCGCGCGGATATAGAGAATTTGATACGTCAAATGAACCTATTAACAAAAACTATAAGTGATCTTAAAGAAGGTGGTAGATCGCAATCGCACGGTCATTTCCGTAACCGTTCTTCTTCGCGTCGTCGAACGCACGTTAAATGTTGGTACCATTACCGGTTCGAAGCACGCGCGATTAAGTGCCAAGCCCCATGTAATTATGTACCAAAAAACGAACAAACACCGCAGGGAACGCGACCAACACTGCTGGTACGAACTTAGCCAGTCGCCTCTTTGTTATGGATAATACTTCAAAAACGCAGTTTTTAATTGACATTGGTGCTACAGTTAGTGTTTTTTTGCAAAAACTAATTAAGTGGCCCGCTTCTAAATCTAGTTATAAGTTGTATGCAGCAAACGGCACAGAAATTCTTACATTCGGATTAATTACATTAAATTTAAATATAGAATTACGTCGTGAACATAGATAACAATTCGTTATTGCAGGCGTCAATAAACCCATTATAGGAATCAATTTTTAAAGTATTTTGGTTTGCTTATAGATCCTAAGAACTCTTTATTGATTGATTCAACAACAAAATTCACAACGCAATCAGATGGAATAATTAAAACAATTTCAGGAGATTCGCCATTCCACCATCTGATTACAGAGTTTCCAGCCTTAACGCATCCGTCATGGAAACCCAGCTCAATTAAGCTAAATGTCAGTCATCATATCGAAACAACGCCAGGTCAACCCGTTCCTTTTCGACCTTGGAGGCTAGCTTCAGAACGCCTTGCCATTGCTAAGAAGGAATTTCAGCATCTGTTATCGTTAGGTATAATCCAGCCTTCAAATAGCGCGTGGTCATTGCCTCTTCACTTAGTTCCGAAGACCAATACCGACTGGCGTCCATGTGGTGATTATCGTGCACTAAACGCTCGCAGAATTGCCGATAAGTACCAAATTCCGCATATCGAGGACTTCTCGCAAACTTTATATGGCAAAAGAATTTTTTCGACGATTGATCTTGTCAAGGCTTTTCATCAAATACCGACAGACGTACCAAAAACTGCAATAACTACACCTTTTGGACTGTACGAATTTCAATTCATGAGTTTTGGGTTAAAAAACGCAGCTCAAACATTTCAGCGTTTTATTGATGAAGCCCTCAGAGGATTAAAGTTTTGTTATGCCTATATCGACGATATATTACAGGAATTCGGAATTGTAATAAATAAGTAATGTAATAAATCCAGAAAAATGTGTTTTAGGTAAATCCAAAGTTCAGTTTTTAGGATATACAGTCAATTCATCTGGTTGTAAACCACCTCAAGATCGCATCGACGCAGTGCTAAATGCTAACTCTCCTACTACGGTGAAACAACTTAGACGTTTTCTTGGTATGGTAAATTTTTACCGACGTTTCATTCCAAACGCCGCAAATACACAAGCACCGTTGAGTTCGCTACTAAGAAGTACATCAAAAAAAGGAAACGAACCAATTACTTGGGACGCAACCACCGAAAAGACTTTTGCATTCGTTAAAAAATCATTAGCTGATGCAGCCGCTTTCTCTCATCCTTCAGCCAACGCTACTAGATCGCTAATTGTTGGAATGCAACACTTAAAAACAACTTTGTACCACCCACAATCTAATGGTCTTGTAGAACGCTTCCATTGACAATTAAAGGCAGCTCTTAAATGCCACGAAAACACAGCATGGACCGAATCGTTGCCATTTGTGCTACTAGGAATTCGATCAGCACTCAAGGAAGATCTAAATTTAACTCCTGCAGAACTGGTATTTAAGAAACATTCTCATCTCCTCGGTGAATTTTTTACCTCAGGCAAACCCGAGACTTGCAGTGACTTCGTTTCCAGAATCCAAAAGCATTTCCAAACAATCCGGTCACAACCGACAAAACCACATTCAAACAAAAAAAATTTGTTTTTAAAGAGCTACCCACAGCATCCCATGTATTTGTTCGCCAGGATGCTGTACGTAAACTTTTGCAACCGACATATGATGGCCCGTATCCTGTTATGAATCGAAATGATAAGGTATTTACCCTCATGATAAATGGGAAGGAACAAACCATTTCAGTGAATCTTCTTAAACCGGCATTTCTAACGAATGAAGATGTTGAGCTAGTCCCAAGTCATGATCACACGTACGCTCAATCGTCACTCAAACACCAAGACCATTCCTATGCAAAGAAGGTTTCGTTTGACCCACAGATCGTCAACTTATCTGCGGAAGCTCACTGAAAGGGGAGTGCTGTGGCGACCTCTGCGCGTACAAGCAACAAAGCTGAATTTGGCGGCTAGAAGTAACGAGAAAGTGATGAAAGGGATGTTAGCGGTAGCGTCGAATTTGTCACTACTTCCGTTTTAACCTCCGTTGGCTAAAGTCGGATTGTATTATGTTGTATTTGTGTAATCTGTAATGTAATGTGATGTGTAAATAAGTTGTTTATTAAAAATGTAAAAATGTTTTTATGATTATTGAGTTAAGTTTGTAAGCTAAATTAGTGGTGAAAACTAAATTTACGTTGATCGAACGAATAGAAACCACACATGTATGAAAGAATACGTTTCTAACCTTACTTTTTTAAATACACGGTAAAACTGAAAAGACTCTTTTTCCGATTGCATTTTCCAGCTCCTCGTATAATGCAACGCGCAAAACATCTCCAAAATTCATGTTTGCATACAAAAAAAGCTCTCAAGCCTATACATCACAATCGTTATGTTTATAACGGCTGCTAAAACGCCGCCGTTATATCATAATCGTTATGGTTCAAAATAACGAGAGTCGATATGAGTGGAACCGTTATAAGTTATACAGCATACAGATTTTACAAAAATAACAATTCGGCTAGATAACGACATTGCTATTCATAAGGAGAGTGATATAGCATCAGCGTGATTGTCTGAGAACATAATTCAACCCATGTGAACCCTGGGGGCGACGGTGCGACAGTGTGAAAACTCTATAAAACGCAGCAGAAGTAAACACATGTGTCTGAAAAAGAAACATTCTTGTCACTGAAGCGGAACAGGGGTCACAGATTAATCTACTAGCAAAACTTCACCATAGTTTGCAGGTGTCCTTCTAGTACGTTGATTTGTTCTTCCGCTGTCGGAATAAATCTAAGAAAATTAAACAAATCATCTTAATACAAAAATTCTGGCGGTTTCGATGCAGGATGGTTTACAAGAAAAACAGCTCCAGTTATTACCACACTGACAAAGGTACCCTTACCCGCAAAAAAACCGCGGTGGTCACCACAATCAACTAGACCGAAACACACATGTTCGACTAAACCGATAATTTATGTTCAAATTTTAAAATGCGTAAACGAAGTAGTAATTTAATAAATCTGATTTATAAATTTAAAATGTTTTTAGAATGCCATCTTGTGGTAAAAATACCACATAGGATAATATAGAAAACTATAAATTAGTACGGAGGGTAGAAAAGTTGTCATTGGATTTAATGACAGCAAAAGTCAATGATCTATTGACAAGTGACGCTGTCAAAATCCCAACTATAAAATAGATTAGGAACAATGTCAGTATAATTGTGAAAAACAACATCAGAACTAGCGGACAGCTGTTTCAATAGATCATTGACTTTTGCTGTCATTAAATCCAATGACAACTTTTCTACCCTTCGTACTAATTTATAGTTTTCTATATTATCCTATGTGGTATTTTTACCACAAGATGGCATTTTAAAAACATTTTAAATATGTTGGTAATGTCTACACGACATAAAAGAGTACGGTTGTCTGTCAGTATGGTTGTGGAAACACATCGGTGTATCCTAGCACTGACGAGTTCCTAAAGAACGAAACAGCTGTCCGCTAGTTCTGGTGTTGTTTTTCACAATTGTACTGACATTGTTCCTAACCTATTTTATAGTTGGGATTTTGACAGCGTCACTTGTCAATAGATCATTGACTTTCGCTGTCATTAAATCCAATGACAACTTTTCTACCCTCCATACTAATTTATAGTTTTCTGATTTATAAAGTTTTATAATAAAAACTATCAGTAATTACTAGTTTGAGTCATAAACAATTTTACTGTAAAGTTATCAACATAGAACGAAAGTATGAAAAATAAAATTTGAGTAAATTTTGAATGTTGAAATTGTATCAACAGTCAGGCAATTGTAAAGATTATTACTAATATTAGCGTTATAAATCTGTTAAAAAATCATGTTAAAGTAAAGTTTATCTCTTTAATGTTTTTTTTATAATCAGTAGCGCATTTGTTTAATATTAATAGGAAAAAAATAGTAAAATCGGTACATTTT
Organism: Aquatica leii; assembly: GCA_035610365.1. Taxonomy (NCBI): domain Eukaryota; kingdom Metazoa; phylum Arthropoda; class Insecta; order Coleoptera; family Lampyridae; genus Aquatica; species Aquatica leii. Next base: position 102,476,217 of record CM069436.1, on the reverse strand, counting down.
TTTCCATTTGTAGTATGCAGCGCCGCTCAATAACAAAACGTAGTAACATCAAGCCTGTTGCACTTCAATATTTTAAAACTCTTATAATTTGGAATATACTCAAAGAGTTTGCAACAAACGAGACTAAATCAACAATTTACAACTTACTATAATTAACCTTAGTTTACTACAAAATGAAATAGCAGTTACTAAGCATAATAACACAATCTTTTTAGAAACAAAGTTAAACAATTACAAACTTATGTGTATAATTTTATTTTCATTGTCGAATATACTTATTGTTTCATTTAGTAAAAACATTTTATTTACATGAATGCACGTTGCGATAAACATTTATACAGTATAAATTAAACTCGTAAACTTTTTAAAATCTGTTAGCCTTTCGTCTACTTTGTTCGGAGATTTGGCAAATTTATAAAAACGAGCTTTTAAAAGATGAATAAGAAACATTGAAACACATTAAGAAAACTTAATGGAAACTTAGAAATGTAATTAGAAAAGGTGTAGGTACTACCCACGCGTGCTTTGAACAAACTTCAAACGTCTACTTTGCTGCGTCTATTCGCAAAACGCGCATTTAAATAGGTCAAACGTTCACCTAAGCTATTGTTAAAATAAACTTTAACGTCAATAAGATGAAACTCGTGTAGATGTATTTTAAACTAAACAAATGTTTTTTGTTTAGTTCATACAAACACATTAACAATTATTTCAATGAATGTTTGTTTTTGTTGCAGATGTCACTAATGTCACTGTCCAAGCATCTGTAGAAGACGATTCGGGAATTAGAGATTCCACAACAATTCAAATAAATATCGGCCCCAGACATCCATTAAACTGTGACTCGGTTACACAAGATTTATGTTTTTGGCAGTCAGCTAACTATAGAATATTTGAAAATCGAAAACCTTCTATAATCGGTTCGCTTAATTCACCTTATTTAGCGGAAATGTGCAAAGGATACAAACTCAATTACACTATAATTAAAGGTTTGTATTTTGCAATTTGACAAAATATTAAGAGAAGCATTTGTTTTGATAAATAATCGTTCGGTTGATATCAATGAAAACAAGTACAATTTTTCGTATTTCCATTAGTGGAATCGGTTCAGTCATAAATTAGCCATTTGTATTCGGTTAAAAAGCAGATTTTACGATAATACATCGATAAATTGAAAATAACGAGAATTTTACAATTTTAGGAGGAAATCAGTTTGGTGTACTAACTCCCTCAGACATAAATAAATCATGGGAAATCCGTTCGTTGAAATTATTAGATCGAGATGTAATACGTTCAATGGAACCGTTTAATAGGAAATCGCCAAAATCTGGGGAGTATCGATACTTATCTGTTAAATGTAGCGTAAAAAATCCCTTAGGAGCAAAACGAGATATTTCGAAAGATGTAGCTATCAAAATTCTTGACGAAAACGACAATCCGCCCATAACTCACCTTAAAGGTGAATTTATTCGTATACAGATGAGTAACAACGATTTATTTGAGGTAAGTTAGTTTTTTTATTTTATATTCATTAAACATAGCACAAGAAAAAGTTCTAAAACAAAAAGTTGTATAAAAACGTTTTTTCTATTAAAGTTTAAAAGACTTTAACGTTGAATTTAATGTAATATTTTATAACAAATTGGGAAATAATAATTTAGCACAAAGTTATAATACTGTACCTTGACATTACAAATGTTAACAGTAACATTTTCACAATTTGTAAATAAATCTTCAAAATAGTTCTTACTACAAATAGAAAAAGAGTAATAGTTTACATTAACCTCTTCTTTATTGCCAAATATTCAAAGTTGCTAATGTGTATTGTAACAATTTTAAACTAATTTATTTAAAAACGAAATATTTACACGATTAAAAGTAAACGTAACTAATTAAATCTTTAATATTAAAAAAAAACCTACATTAATTTATATAGTACTATCACTTTATATTTACAGTCCGCACTTTTGATTTATCTGCAACTGATATTGGTTTATGTCAACAACGCGTTCGCGCCGTTATATTTATCTTAGCACTCGCGCTAAACACTTAATTTATTCAAACCGACAAAGTCTTCTTCCGATTCAATTCGAAAATTAGTTCCATCTCTCTTTAAATATTTTTTTATATTTTTTTGTTATCTGCATTTAGAATGCTCCAGGTTTTTTGATCAACGTCTCAAAGTTTTCAAATATTTTGGGAAAACAAATTTAGAATCTAGATTTTAACATTAAAACAAAACAGAAATACCAACTATACAAAAAAAATTAAACAGCACATAAGAAAAAGACATCGCAAAAACTATCATTTTCACCAAATAAATCTTTGCCGCTTCTCAACATCTTTGTTGTTAAAAAAACAAATATTTATAAGCATTCATTTTTCCAGGAACAATTTTGGCAAACATGCGATCGCACACCATAATTGAAGTCGGATGCTTGATTGTTGGCCACACAGATCTTGGTAAAAATTCTTCTGTGGGAAATCAATTTAAATATCGATTTCCACTATGATTATTTGTGTTGAATGTCGATTCATTACTAAAGAAAACATTTTGCCAACTGTTACGCCCTGGGCAAATTTTTCTAAATCCGGTACTGTTTGATTCATTTAAGTTATACGTGTTGGAATCTGCTGTTGCTGCTAATCTCACGCTTTATTTCGTTACATTTTAAAGGTTGATAATTTGTAATATATGATTAATTAAGAGCGGATTATCTTTGTTGAATACGTGGTTAAATTCTGTTTTCTGCAAGTCTTTATCAAGATCCTTGTTTAAAATATCAGTTACTCGAGCGCTCTCACCAGTTTGCTCACGAATTTATTTTGTTATCTTCTGAGGTCATTATGACCCTAGGTATTTCGTTTCCTTCTTTAATCAGTTCCTGACAAACTCTTGTTGAGATCACTTCAAAAATTTACTGTACCTTGGAAGTACTAACATTTACTTAAACACGGTGATTTTACCGGATATTACGTTGTAACCTTCCTAACTTTTAGTATATCTACGGAACCTGTTTCTTTCCTAAAATTATTAAAAATCGTATATTTACGGCTATAAGTTACTTTAAATTTTAAAAGTGTACTTAGTTTTCTTAACGCTGGATTATTATACCCAGGTAAAGTACTTAGTTTTTGCTTTATTTAGTTAACTAACTTCGCTTCTCTCCCTTCCTCTTTATAGTTTTTTTCTTCCGACGAAATTGTTCTAATTCCTATGAACGTCTTCTCCAACGGATTGTTTCCCCCACGTATGAGAGTTCCTTCAACTACCAAAATACTCCGTTCATCTGTAAACTTTACGAACGCTACGCTGAGAAATCAACTTCGATTGCACCAACTGACGCTAAGTGAAAAACCAACCGTTAACCTTCGTTTTATTGTGAATTAATTCATATTTGTGCAAATCTCAAAGATTTAATTTTCTACATTGAACTTTTAATCAAAATCCTACTTGCTTAATCAACTTTAGAAATTCAAGAACTTTTCCTTATACTTTTTTACAATTTTTTTGTTGCTTTTGTTATTTAAACTTTGGCTTAATTTACTTAACTTAATTTCTCTTTGTTTCTATAAGAATTTGTTATCTGATTTACCTTGAAATTTGTTGACTTATAACGTAATTGTAACTGACCTATTAACCTACATAAATTTGATTACGCATCCCTTGATCTACGAGATAGTAAACTTGAACCTAACTCTAATTCTCGGCTGTTATTTGCCAACGGCCAATTGTTTGTTTTAAATATTTTATTTACGGAAACTTCGACTGGAAATACCGTGTACGGAGTTTCATCAGCGAAGTAATAAAGGTAAGATTTTGTATTTCACATTGTAATTACTGTCTTGTCGAATCCCGATCGCTGTCCCAAATTTTTTTTTTCTTTTTGTTTGTTTTGCGAGTCTAACGTAGTTAAATTATTTTTACTACTTTTGTTTTAACACAAGGTAATTTAGATCCTGTATTTTTGTAATATTTGAAATCTATTATCGATTGTTTTACTCAACTTCACACATATTTTGTTTGCATAATTCAAAATTAAATATTTTATTGATTATTTTGTAAATTCCCATTTATTCTAAATTCATTATATTTACATCAAATTTACTGATTTCTATTTATTGCTTAAACTTCCCCGTTCTCTTTCAGCAACCCTTCGCTACTACTAGAGCCCTGTTAAACTTTTACAATTTACTTAACAGGACCGTAACTAAACAAATTGTGTGGCGCCCATTTCTAACAATTTCTAATCACTATTTGACTAATTTTATCTACCACGACATCTCTGATTTAAATATTCCCCTCACAATTTCTAACCCACCCCATTTTGCCTACAAGAACCGAGCTACTCCGGCCAGCGCTCCATTTAAATTTAGTTACCCCTAATTCTTACCGTAACACAATCTATTGTAAAGTTTTTATGTTTTCTTGCCCAATGTAAACGGTGCAATCTTTTCTTCTCTGGCAGTGATTTCTTTCTTGCTTGACATCATCATTCATCATTCATAACTGAAAAGCTTTTTTCCTACTGCAGACATACGAATACTTACATCAGCCGATTCAGACTATAATTTCGTCAAATCACCATTCTCTTGACTCTAAATTCTTTTAGGCTGTACAACGGGGTTTATTTTGAAATTTTCCGATACATTTACACTTTTCCATTATTCTAATTATACCCAATTTTAGCAGCAACTTTGGAACTGAATTTTTCTTTTTTATAGAGAAATATCTTTTTTTGTCTGATAGTTGCGCTTGATGTGCTCTAATTTAACATCACTTGAACAACTAATAAAAGGTTTGAGATTCATATAGCCAGCTTAAGAATGCAGTTAATTAGATTGAAGTTGCCTATAAAAACAAATAATGTTTAAAAACACATATTCGTGTAAATAAGTAATAAAGGCTAATCTAGTTGTCAAATTAGTGCAGAAATCCATTAGGACTTTACAGATACGAAAAAAATGCTTTATTTCATAAAATATTAGGAAAACGTAGAATTCTAAGGTAATGCAAAACTTTTTAATACCATGTAACGTGCACATTTTTTTATTTTATACTTTGATTTTGATTAACATTTTTTAGTTCATTGTATATGAAAATCGTTTTGCGCAAAACTGTTACGCAATGCAAATGAGTTTGTAGTCATGTTTTTAAGTCATCTTTGGACAGCAGCTTATTGCAAAAGAACGTTTTTGTCTAGGCGTGGCAGTTGACTACATGTTAAATTTAACATTGTGGTGTACTAACTTCGATCTTATATGCGTTTGTGTAACCTTGGAATTTGCGTTTTAGTTTTTCTATAACAACTACGTTTTTCCGTTATAATTACGCTTCTGATTTGTACGATGCTTATTTTTGTACGTGTAATTTCGTTTTTGGATACAAAAATTTATTTTGAATACGTACGTACAGTTACGTTTTTCGGAAATGTGACGTGTAGACTAACTACACGTCACATTTCCGAAAAATTCCTGTTATGCTTTACGATTTTTTGTGGTTACGAAATCGATAATTATTTAATGTGTTACGTTTGAAGTAATTTCATTTGGTACGTGGCAAATTTAAAATAAGTTATATTTTCCGATATTTTGGTTATGGATCTGTACAAATAAGAGATCAATCACGATAAATGTACAAAAAATTAGGAATTTTTTCTGTACTTTATGTACTTTTATGCTTTGTTGGATGTTTATGATTTATTTTCAGGTTTTAATATTTATTCCAATTTATTTATAAAAATATTGTAGAGTCCAAATCTTAAAATTTAAATTGTTTTCAAATTAAAATATAAAACTTACGGTAGAAGTCCTTTGACCCTACTCTTTAATTTGTAATTAATTGTCTTATGTCTCATTGTTTATGTTTTACATTTGATGTTTATATTTTTTAACTGTAGATAGCTATAAACTATGAGATGGCGCTGTCATCAAACACTTTTATATTTTTTGTTTTTATTAGTAATAAAATTATGTGAGCTAGCCTGGTGCATTTGTTTGAATCTGTATTTATTTGAGTTATAATTTGTGAATAACATGATTTAATTTTGCATTTTATTTTTTGCTTGCTGAAACCACTGTATTATACCTTCAAAGAGTATTGATGTTTGCGTCTGCATCAGCTAGTATTAGCAGACCTTCTAAAACAATTTCTCGTATAGTAAAAAATTTGTAGAAAATTATTTTTTTTGTGTACGGTATGTTTTTTAACCATCAGATCTGCCTATGGTTGATTAATATTTTTCCTTCGATTTTTTTTTAATTATCATGCCGAGAGTTTTATAGCGCTCGCTTCTCAGTATGTGATCTAAACATTAAAATTTTCTCTTATTGATTGTTAGCAAAAATTTTGTATCCTTTTTTATTATGTCAAGATCTCTAGATTGGTTAACTTAAGAAACAAAGAGCATTTGTCTACATCGTAGTTCCAAATGCATCTATTCGTTTTTTTATGTGCATCAAAAGTCTAGCTTTCACATATATACATATATACGACAAGAACGACGTAGTACTGTGGTAGTCTTCAACGGAATCTAAAGCCAAGGTTGTAGTTTGTCAGTAACGCAAAATTATCAAATTATAACAAATTATAAATTACTAGAGCAAACGAGCGTTCTGTATTATAGAATTACAATCTAAAGTTTTAAAACCAAATAATACTAACTGTCGGAAATAATAAATTATAAAATGTACTCAAAACGTGTTACAATAAACTTGACCTAAATTATTCAAGTGCACATGCACTAAATATGTACTTATATAATTATTTAAATTAAAATAAATTTGAAAACGTTAAATACTTCGGTATTACAAAGCGAAATAAAAGCTCTACAATGATATGAAATAAATAAAACAGTGCTAAATACCGGGTCTTTTACAATAGAATAGTATTAATCAAATTTCTACTTTACATTTAAATAAAGTCTGTTTGTATAATAAGTTTAAAATAAACTCAGTGAGCAAAAACGAAACAAATATTTTTCTATACATCAGCGATGAAACGTCAGGTCAACACGTAACTTTGCCGACGCGAAGCGCCTTGACTTCCTACAGAAAATGAGGTATCTTTAAGCTTTAGGGCTATCAGTATTGCGCTCTTTTACATAAAACAATACACGGAAAAGAAAAAGTGATGTATTACACAGACAAAGTCGAACTACTATATATAAAAGAGCAAAAGTAACTTATTATATAATAAATTTAAATATTTATCACTTGTGTTAAAGTTACTAAATAAATAACATTCACAAGTGTTTGATGGCAGAGCCATCTCATAGTATAAATTTACTATGTGATTAAAATTAACTGTAGATAGCTATAAACGATGGTAAATACGTTGAGTTGGTTTAACACCCGCGAATTTCAAAATATGCTTTGAATTATTCGTCGGGATAAAACCGCAACGTAAAAGGACATTGGGGGTGAGCAATGTCAATGCAATTGTGTAAACGCCACCAGAGTGAACCACTAGACAGCTGTTTCGCCCTTTTGGGGCTCATCAGTAGTAGGAGATACACTCTAATGTTGTTCCCAAAAGGGCGAAACAGCTGTCTAGTAGTTCACTCTAGTGGCGTTTACACAATTGCATTGACATTGCTCACCCCCAATGTCCTTTTACGTTGCGGTTTTATCCCGACGAATAATTCAAAGCATATTTTGAAATTCGCGGGTGTTAAACCAACTCAACGTATTTACCATCGTTTATAGCTATCTACAGTTAAATAAATAACTTTCTGTAATAGCGAAGACTTCCACGGCCGGAGTCTAAACTAAGATAAGAACGTCTTCCGGATTTGAACCGCGTCATTGTGGTAACCGAAGTTGCCAACGTTTCGCCCACTTTCGTAAGGGGCTTCATCAGGCCGTAAGAAAAATCGAAGAACACAAACAAGCAACCGAAATCTAACTAAAAACTTCTCAAAAGCTCTTTTACAACGATAACAAAATAGATCCTCCTCGGTTCTTTGCAAGAATGATTGATTGATGATTAGTTCTCTTACAGTTCTAACATAACTGAGAGCTACCTTTGTTTGAAATAGAAGAAGGAGCGTTAACAAAAATTAATCTTCTTGTAGAAGATGCAATACTAGAATACGATAATCAAGAACGTTGTCTAATGGATAGTGTAGATTTTTTACCACTGCTAACATTAAGAACGAGAGACTGAAATATCCTGAACTTGCGAAATAACGTACGATAGGTCAAGGCTCCATGTCCTGATTCCGACGAGAAGGAAGCGTGTAAGCTTCAATAGCTTGCAGGCGATTTTCAATAATACGATTAAATTTTATTACTTCTTCAATCGACGTGATCGATGGTAAACCAAGCTGTAATTAGTATACTGGAAAAATGTTTCTTAATACAATTTTTTACTGTTTTTCCTTGAAGACTCATTGAGACGTGAAAACATGTTACTAATAATTGCAGCATAAATTCTCATAGGTTCATCAACGGCTTGAGTACGGCGTTTAATTTCTTCTAAGAGTCGTTCGTCATAATCGGTAGGTTGAAACTGTTTGCGTAAAAATTTTACTAAATCTTCCCAAGAATTAACTGAACTACGAATAGATCTGACAAAAATTAAAGCGTGAGATGCAAAAGGTCAGTAAATTTTAAAAATAATTTTAGGTTGAAAATGTTGCGCGATAATTGAAGCTCGGCAACTCGTTCCCAAAAGGCATTTAAAAGAATCGACTTTGAATTACCAGAAAACTTTAAATCAATTTCGCAACTGAAACACACTTAATATGATTTATAATTTTGATAAACTGTACAAGTTTATCGGCGTAAAGTAAAAGGATTTGAAACGACGATTTGTTTATCTAAGAGTTTATCGGTATCTTAAATTTAAATTAAATTGGCAATACGGTTTAACAAATATTTAATTTTGGTTTCAATATTAGAAGAAATTTTTATAGTTGGAGTAATTTTTAATGACTCAATTTTTTCTCGATACCTCCTTTAATCTCTGATTTGTCTGCATAAAAATGGAAAAAGTACGCGAGGACGAGATACTTTGCCAAAAGCTTCTTCAGCAAAAAAATTTTAAGTAGACTTTGTAGTACGACAACGCCTAGAAATGCTTCGTCGCCTCTAATTAAAATTTTGTACCGTAATTCTTGGTGCGATAATCTGTCTAACATTTTGTAACACATTGTAGAATGAAATTGCAGAATAATAAGTTTCCAAATATCACAAAATAAACAAGCAAACTAAAATTTGAAAAATCACTACACGTTAAAGACGCAAAATAAATAATAAAGTAACATAAATGAAGAAATTGCCATTGCTCAGTGAAGACAGTCGTAGACAAATTCCTGATTGATTGGAAAACTCAAAACGTAAAATCAAATTAAAATAAAAGTCTAAATCAAAAGGGCGCCAGGAAGGTTTATAGCTCAAAAAAGGCCTGCTCCTGCTAGTGTATTGCATTAAAATCTGAAATTATTAAAATTTACAAAAAAAAAACACCGTAATAAAAACTTTGTTACAATTTCAACTATTTAACATTTATTTAAATTAATTAGCAAAGCAATCAAACACTTTTAAAATTAAATAAGTTAAATCCAAATAAGAGCGGAAATATAAAATTAAGAAAAAAAATAATAATTCAAATTAACCAATTATGAAAATTACAAATGAGTTCCAAAAATGCATAATTTGTTTAGATACCATAAATAAAAAATTCCCAAGGCTTTGTTTCCACAACAAAAAAATATTACAATACAAAATAAAACTCGACAATCTGCTATAAAATAATTAGAATAAAGAATAAAATTCCTAAAGCTAAAGTTTGATAACCATATATGTCGGGGTTTTAACGTTGATTAACAGTTAAAAAAATTTAAAACATTACATTCGGCATTTGCCGCAAAATCGAGAATTTACTATTGGAGCGGTTAACAAACGTTCAACCTCAGCACTAAGTTACAAAATTAAAATCACAATTTTAGTTTTAGACGGTAATTAAACAAATACCCTAATTTTGTTAATGCTGTCAGATGAAAAAAATTTAGGTGGTTTCTAATACTGCACAAAACAACAAACCACACACAATTATTCGATTCGGTAACAAACTTAGAAATCGTAAAGGTCGTAAATGAGACGAAATAGGAAATTATTTTCACCTTAAAAACTAAAAATTTACTATGCCCTACTGCATTATTTCAACAGACATACTCAAATTCTTTTAAAGGTTGATTTTGCCTCACCGGAACTACTTTTTGATGTTGACGGTACTTGGTAAGTTTGAACCTCTCCGTAGAAAGTAAACTAAAATTATTAATATAGTGTAATGATTTATTCCGGTAAATTAGGCAACACACGCAGCATATCAAATAAAATAATTTTTGATAAATGGGAATTTCACCACATCAAAATTTTTCTTTATAGTATGTCTTATTAAAAGAAATAGGATAAGTTTGGCATAGAATAAAATAAGGTTAGCGATGCAAAGCAATTATAACTAATTATTATCTAAATTTAAAAAAAGTAATTACAACTATTTAATAATAATAAAAAGTAATAAAAATGATATTAATAAAAAGAAGTTACTTGATTTGTTTATATAATAGAATGTTGTCGTTCTACTCATTTTAGTCAAATAAACTTTGTATCTAGTTTCTAAGTTGTATTTAGGCGACATCCTAGTCATTCTGTGATATAAAACAAATTAAAGTATAAAAACTAATTATCGTGTGTTGAGTAAAGTTAAGTACCTATATGTAAAATTAACAGAAATAAAATAAAAAGAGGAAAAAACAAAGAAATAGAAAGAAAGCTTGTGATAAAGTGAACTTGTGCAAAAGCAGATAAAACAAAACGGGATGTGAAAAAATTAATAAATAAACAAAAATTTAAAAAATATTTTAGGAAATAGCGAGAACAGCCATAAAAAAACAATATTCAATTTATTTTAAATTACGTTTCGCCAATTTGTATAACGGCTTCTTCAGATTTTATTTATAATTCTTATTTAACATCCTTCTTAAATACAATGTTATATTTACAATATTTCTAAAATTAAATTTAATAAATTAACATAGATATATGAAAGGATAAATTTTTTATTTTAAACTTACCCAATATTAGATATACTTTTTTTTAATTAAATATTTATTCATTATTAATAAAATACATTTTATGAAATTTTAAATCAAAACTAACATATTAGTAAACTGTTTTCAAATTTTTATAATGTAATTGGATCGGAATTTAACACACAAATCGTAAAATTGATATCAACTCGATTGTTATGTACAAGTGAGAACTTTGTATTCAAAATAATTTTAACATTAAATTTATATATTTACTTAACTTGTTTATTATCTATGTTTTAATTAGGTTATAAATTAGTTTTATTTAGATTAATCAATGATGAAATTATAAATTGAATTTAGATTGTCAATATCTGTTTTATAATTAACTGTTGTACTATTTTTTTTAATTTCAATCATTTCATAAAGCATTCTTTTTTTTAAATTATTTTCAATACGTAATATTATTGGTGAACTAAAATTGAAATTATGTTTCTTCTCAACTGAATGGTCAGACAATGCAGTGTTCGGAATATGTGGTGAAGCCTTTTTGGTTTTTATAGAGTTTTATGTTGGTTAATTCTTTTATTTAAATTTTGTTTTGTTTGTCCTATATACGTTCAATTACAATTGACACAATTCAGCTGGTATACAACATTAGCTACTGAAAGTTTATCAGTTTTATCTTTTAGGTTATTAAATAATTTTTTTTCTAATGTTAAATGATTTTTAAACGCAGTTGTAAGATTATATTTAAGTAGTTTTTTTTTTATTTGATGAGATAAGTAAGGTATATATGGCAATGACACATTTTTTTTTTCTTTACAGTTTAGATCATGATTGGCAATACTAAGATTTAAATTTATTTTATGTTCTTTTTTATTTTTTATATATTTATTCTTTTTTTAATAATTGTGTTTATAAATTTTAAGGGAAAACTATTTTGGCATAAAATTTTTTTTAATTGTTTTTATATTTTTAAAATGAAATTTAGGCGATGATAAATTAATAGCTCTATCTGTTAAATTATTAATAATACTTTTTTTATATTGAAGTGCAGTGATTGAATTAAAATTTATGTATCTGTTAGTTTTTATATTTTTCCTGAACCAGTTAGTATCAATTTTATTGTCTAAGTTTCTAATTAATGTCAAATTTAAAAAAATTATTGATTTATTATTATTTTCTTTTTCAATTGTAAATTTTAGTCTGGGATGAAAGTTGTTAAAATCATTATAAATTAGGTTTATTTTATTTTCTTCAGTTGCTATTATGATATCATCTACATATCTTTTATAGAATGTTATATTATTTGTTTTTTTTAAATACTCTGTTTCTAAACCTTGTAACACTAAGTTTGCAATCGTACTAGATAGTGGTTGTCCCATTGCAATTCCAAATTTTTGTTTGTATATGTTTTTGTTATAAGTAAAAAAAGTTGAATTAAGCACAAATTCTACTGCATTTATAAATTCAAGTAACGGTAATGTTGTAAATTTTTTATGATATTCAAGAAATTTTAACATTAGGACCTAATTATAATTATTTTGACCCTAATCAAAAGATGCCTTACGAAGATATCATTGTAAACATAGAAAATTCGATTGAATCATTAGATACTGAAAGTCAATTATCACTTAGATCGTCTATTAACAATATTCTAACCAATTTTAAACATAGAAATAAAAATAAAATCTTAAAACCAAATGAACAAATTGAAAATAATATTTTTTTACACAAATTAAAATTAACCAAAACATTTCTAAAAAACAATAATGATATAATAATAACTAAAGCAGATAAAACACAAAGAACTGTAATTATGTATAAAAAAGATTACAATTCAAAAATTTTAACATTATTAAATGACAAGGAAACATATACTTTAATAAATAAAAACCCAAACACTAAAATACAAAATTTTAATAATCAAATTTTAAAAAAATGGCTTAACCTAAATTATATAGATTAAACTACATACAAAAATCTTATATCACACAATGGATTATTACCTAGAATATATGGATTACCTAAATTACATAAAGTAAATCAACCACTTAGACCAATTATAGCGTCATATAGGAGTCTTATTTATAAACTGTCAAAATATTTATCTAATATTTTGTTAAATATTACATTAACTAATAATTATAGTGTTAAAGATTCTTGGACTTTTAAAAAATTTATTGATACAGTAAACTTACCAAACAATCATGTTCTTTTTTCTTTAGATGTTGTGTCACTATATACTAATGTACCAGTTGATTTAGCTTTAAATACAATTAAAAATTATTGGAACGAAATTAAAAAATTTACAGCATTACCGTTATTTGAATTTATAAATGCAGTAGAATTTGTGCTTAATTCAACTTTTTTTACTTATAACAAAAACATATACAAACAAAAATTTGGAATTGCAATGGGACAACCACTATCTAGTACGATTGCAAACTTAGTGTTACAAGGTTTAGAAACAGAGTATTTAAAAAAAACAAATAACATAACATTCTATAAAAGATATGTAGATGATATCATAATAGCAACTGAAGAAAATAAAATAAACCTAATTTATAATGATTTTAACAACTTTCATCCCAGACTAAAATTTACAATTGAAAAAGAAAATAATAATAAATCAATAAATTTTTTGGATTTGACATTAATTAGAAACTTAGACAATAAAATTGATACTAACTGGTTCAGGAAAAATATAAAAACTAACAGATACATAAATTTTAATTCAATCACTGCACTTCAATATAAAAAAAAGTATTATTAATAATTTAACAGATAGAGCTATTAATTTATCATCGCCTAAATTTCATTTTGAAAATATAAAAACAATTAAAAAAATTTTATGCCAAAATAGTTTTCCCTTAAAATTTATAAACACTAATATTAAAAAAAGAATAAATATATTAAAAAATAAAAAAGAACATAAAATAAATTTAATTCTTAGTATTGCCAATTATGATCTAAACTGTAACGAAAAAAAATATATGTGTCATTGCCATATATACCTTACTTATCTCATCAAATTAAAAAAAACTACTTAAATATAATCTTACAACTGCGTTTAAAAATCATTTAACATTAGAAAAAAAATTATTTAATAACCTAAAAGATAAAACTGATAAACTTTCAGTAGCTAATGTTGTATACCAGCTGAATTGTGCGAATTGTAATGGAACGTATATAGGACAAACAAAACAAAATTTAAATAAAAGAATTAACCAACATAAAAACTCTATAAAAACCAAAACGGCTTCACCACATATTCCGAACACTGCATTGTCTGACCATTCAGTTGAGAAGAAACATAATTTCAATTTTAGTTCACCAATAATATTACGTATTGAAAATAATTTAAAAAAAAGAATGCTTTATAAAATGATTGAAATTAAAAAAAATAGTACAACAGTTAATTATAAAACAGGTATTGACAATCTAAATTCAATTTATAATTTCATCATTGATTAATCTAAATAAAACTAATTTATAACCTAATTAAAACATAGATAATAAACAAGTTAAGTAAATATATAAATTTAATGTTAAAATTATTTTGAATACAAAATTCTCACTTGTACATAACAATCGAGTTGATATCAATTTTACGATTTGTGTATTAAATTCCGATCCAATTACATTATAAAAATTTGAAAACAGTTTACTAATATGTTAGTTTTGACTTAAAATTTCATAAAATGTATTTTATTAATAATGAATAAATATTTAATTAAAAAAAAGTATATCTAATATTGGGTAAGTTTAAAATAAAAATTTTATCCTTTCATATATCTATGTTAATTTATGAAATTTAATTTTAGAAATATTGTAAATATAACATTGTATTTAAGAAGGATGTTAAATAAGAATTATAAATAAAATCTAAAGAAGCCGTTATACAAATTGGCGAAACGTAATTTAAAATAAATTGAATACTGTTTTTTTATGGCTGTTCTCGCTATTTCCTAAAATATGTTTTGCATACAAGAATCCAACAGCTACAAGTTTTTATTAAACAAAAACTTAAGTGTGATAAAAAACAAGGGCATTGTCATAACTTTAATAATTAAAAAGTGTAAAGATGTGCTAAAGGGAATAAGAAAGACAATACCAAAGACAATTAGAGGCAAATCTGCAGAAAAATTTAAAAACTGTAGTTTACTTTAACTTTAAAAAACTAAAAGTTCTAAAAAATTTGCGCCAAAAAGTAGTAATGTTGGTACTTGCCCTAATGGAAGGTTGAAGAGGTGGCAAACCTTATAAATAAAGGAGGCGATAGCAATTACATCATTCGATAAATTTAATTCGATCATTCGTAAGCGATAAGCGATTATTCCATTATTCTTCCGTGATGATTCGATTATTATTCTATATTGAGCATTCATAGATTACAATTACCTAAAATATAAGCATAACTGGTTCTACCGTTTTTCAATTGAAAAACTCTAAGACAACTAAATCGCTTTACCTAAAATGTTGAAGAAACAATTAAAATCTAAAGAAAAGTTTTACTTACAATAGTGTCGTTACGCAGTGATCGGACCGACAAAGTTCAAGTGGAAACTAATGAATAATTAAACATATGTGCTGACGATAATAAAAAACGCGTACGATTTATCGAATCTCGGGTAGTTTATTCTATGGAACAAGATGTTAACATTTAGATAAGATACTTTTTTAAGTTTAATTAGTTTTAGTTATTAAAGTTTTTTTTGTTTTGTTTTTCAAGGTTGTTTTGTAAGATGTAAATTTTTATTTTGATAGTTTTATTATTATTTTTTTATTATTTTAATTATTTATTTAGTGTCGGGTGTAAGATGTTTTTATTTTTCTTATATTAAATAACCGTCATAGACGTAGTTAATTATTTTTTTGAACTCTAAAATAAGAGACTGAGCTAAACGGACTATGCAGTTAGAAATTCAATATTATTTGGTTTATCAGGGAGAATTCCCATCGATTGAATAATTTATAGTTGATCATTTAATATCACGGCAATATATAAACTTAATTAAAAACTGTTACGTAAATTCTTAAGAGAGAAAACAGTACAACAAAACATGAAAAAAATGCAAATTAAATCAAACGCATTACGCGTGGGTTTCATATGATTTTTCACAACAAAAAATACAACGTTAACGAACAAAAATATCAAAAGTAGAAAATTCAATTTCCTTCTTAATCTTTAAAACTAAATATTAAATGACTGTTGGAAATAATAAATTATAAGATAAACTCAAAACGTTTGACTACAAAATCGACCTAAATGATTCTAGTGCAAACGCACTAAATATGTACTTAATACATTACAATTTACAATAATATTTTAACATTCTTAAAGTCTTTTCCACAAATTTATTGTATTTTTTAATATTTTATTTTAAGAAATTAGACATGTTTTGCTAATAAGAATTAGCATCATCAGTATAACTAAAAACTAAAACTAGAACGTTGGAATATAAATACAGAATACTAACCTAATAAAAATTGTTAACAAACTATAAATTAATATGTCAATTAAACGTATTTGACAATTTAATACAGTCTACTATATTTAAAGAATTATTTTAAATAAAGAAAATAAAAAAATATCAAAAGAATTGAAAAATGGAAAGAATAAAAAGAATGAAACTATAATTTTGAACTTAGAAGAATTGAGGGATTTAAATTTAACATTTTATTTAGACAATTTATAGTAACATCGTTAGAAATTCTATTAATTTCAAGAGTCTCTAATGAGTTAAGAAGAGATCCTTTATTACAAACATGTAAAATTTTTATATTTAAATTTGTAGAAAATGAATTACCTGAACATAAATTATGATTGGCAAAAGCAGAGTTAGTGTTATAAATATTTATATTCAAATATCTATTTATTAAATATAAATGTTCATTTAGTCTAGTTTTGAATTTTCTACGTGTTTGACCAATATCAGAAGAATTGCAAAAAAACAAGTAAGTTTATACACTCCAGATTTATGTAAAATTGGTATTTGATCTTTATTATTAACTAAAAATAATCTAAGTGTGTTATGTGTCAAAAATGAAATGTTGATATTACGTTTTTTAAAAAGTTTTTGCAAAAATTAAAAACAGTGATCAAAGTATGGAAAAGATCTAAAAACCATTTCATCATTAGCAAGAAAATTGATCAAATTTATAAATAAATGTTTTATACGAACTCTGTGAAAAATACTATTAATTAATTGAAACCAATTTGATTTATAATTTTGTGTTCCTTAGCAAAATTAGGAGACAAAGGTATAGAAAGTAGTCTATGAAAGTACGAACAAAAAGCAGCAGTCTTATGAGAAAAAGGATCGCACGAATTAAAAGGAATTACGCAATCTGTATGAGAAAGCTTGCGAAAAATATCAAAATTAAATTTATTGTTAAGCCGTAACATTTTTAAATCTAAATAAGACAAATAGTTGTTTGATTCAATATCTAAAGTAAATTTTATTTTTGGATGGATAGAATTAATAAAATTACTAAAATTATTTAATTTGTCAATGGTACCATTAAAAAAAGAACTAAGCAATCATCAACGTATCTATACCAAAAAGAAATTTTATTTAATATAGAAGAGCTTGAAAAAATTGTATTTTCTAAATTGTTCATAAAAATTTTAGCTGCTAAAGGTGAGATATTTGATCCCATCGCTAAGCCTGATACTTGTAAATAATATTTATTGTCAAATTTAAAATAATTTTGTTTCAAAACTAAATCTAATAATGAACAAAGATCTAAAATTTTAAATGAGAGAGTTGTTAGAAAAAAGAAGATTACGTATAAGATTAGTACATTCATCTGTAGGTATTGACGGAAAAAGATTAACTACATCAAAAGAAACTAAAATTGATGATGAAGGAAAAGGTATGTTAATAATTTTTTGTACAAGGTCACAAAAATTAGTAATCGCATATTTATTATTAAAATTTATATGTGTTCGTATCATACTATTTAACCAAGGTGCAAGTTTAGAAACAGGCAAATTAGAAAAAGAAACAACTGGTCTTATAGGGATACCAGGTTTATGTAATTTAGATAGTCCATAAAGTAAAGAAGTAGAAGGATTCATAATTTGAAAATAAAATTTAATAGGTTTACCAAGTGATCTAAGAGTAATACTACATTTTTCAATGATGATTTAAAATAGAAAGAAATGAGGGATTTGGATGTTTTGACAGAAGGTTAAAATCGTCATTAGAAAGAAAATCCAAAACTTTATCAACATAACCAACCTTATTTAAAACAACTATACAATTACCTTTATCTGCTTTTGTAACAACTAAATCTTTTTTCTCATAAAACTGCTGCTTTTCGTTCGTACTTTCATAGACTATTTTCTATACCTTTGTCTCCTAATTTTGCTAAGGAACACAAAATTATCAATCAAATTGGTTTAAATAATGGTTATCCTATTTAATTAATTAATAGTATTTTTCACAGAGTTTGTATAAAACATTTATTCATTCAATTTTTCTACTAATAATGAAATGGTTTTAAGATCTCTTTCATACTTTAGTCACTGTTTTCAATTTTTGCAAAAACTTTTTAAAAAACATAATATCAACATTTCATTTTCGACACATAACACACTTAAATTATTTTTAGTTAATAATAAAGATCAAATACTAATTTTACATAAATCTGGAGTGTATAAACTTACTTATTCTTTCTGCAATTCTTCATACATTGGTCAAACAGGTAGAAAATTCAAAACTAGAATAAATAAACATTTATATTTAATAAATAGATATTTAAATACGAATATTTATAACACTAACTCTGCTTTTGCCAACTATATTTTATGTTTAGGACATTCATTTTCTACAGATTTGAATCTAAAAATTTTACATGTTTGTAATAAAGGATCTGTTCTTAACTCATTAGAGACTCTAGAAATTAATAGAATTTCTAACAATGTTTCTATAAATTGTCTAAATGAAATGTTAAATTTAAATCCCTCAATTCTTCTCAGTACAAAATTATAGTTTTATCCTTTTTATTCTTTCTATTTTTCTATTCTTTTAATATTTTTCTATTTTCCTTATTTAAAACATTTTTTTAAATATAGTAGACTGTATTAAATTGTCAAATACGTTTAATTGACATATTAATTTATAGTTTGTTAACAATTTTTATTTGGTTAGTATTCTTTATTTATATTCCGCTGTTCCAATTTTAGTTTTTAGTTATACTGATGATGCTAATTTTTATTAGCGAAACATGTCTAATTTCTTAAAATAAATCATTAAGACTTTAAGAATATTAAAATATTATTTTAAACAAAACTCCACTTTAAGCAATGCACTACTTTATCAACATTACAATTTACACTAAAATGAATTTAAAAACGTGAAGTAACTTTAATACATCAATGCGTGATTACTCAAATGATCTTAAAAAAACAATATAAATTAAAAAAATTCAATTACCTCGACTTTTACAAAAAAAACGCAAAAAATCAAACGACGGTTACATTCTATTCTAGTTTTTGTTTTTTGCATAAATTTTACCTTATAAATAGTTCTAAGGTAATCGTGTAATTATTTATTCAAATTAAAAACGTATAAAGAATTATAACTAAAATATATTTTAAAAATATATAAATTGTTAGTATTTTTAGATACAGCATTTACTCAAAAAGAAAAGAAACAGATGTAAAAAAAATTACAAACCAACGATTAACTAAGTGTCACAGAACTCGTAACCGTACTCCCTCTGAATTGCTTCTATAATTTTTCTTAAATGCCAGTTGTTAGTGTAAGCAAAAGTTTGAGTTAGTTTTTAAATTTAAATTTGGAAAACTTTCTAGATAGTATTTAAACGTGTTTAAAGTTTTTTTACTTTAGTGTGGATTGTTCTGCCGGTTTCTTCTATCTGTACTTTGCCACAGGCGCAAAAAATTTAGTATATTACATAATTATTACAAAAACATTATTTTCTAATTACCTAAATTTTTAATTTTTGTTTTAGTTTTGTCATTTGTTTTATTGAAGACGTACAATTTTTTTTTATTTCGCACTTTACAACAAGAAAAGATAAGGTACAATTTTTTGTTCAATACTAAGCTTGTGAATTTTAAATTTTTAATAATGACATTAACTCAAAATTATTATTATTATATTTGTATTTCGTTTGTTACTTTGTAAAATGTTATATTGCTTATAAATTATTTTGAGCTTTTGCTAAAACGTATAATTTTTATCATTATTTTAGTTGTTCAAAGTCATAAAATATTTTAAAAAACTGTATTTATAATTTAATTTTTTTAGTAACTAAAGTATTAAGCGGGTGCTCTTAACCGTAACGATCTCACCAGCACAAGTATAAAAAGCTCGTTAATATTTGCATTTATTTAAAATTGTTTCTAAATGCTACATAATTTGTAAAACGTTATGCATTTATAGTTTTTGTTAACAAGAATGTAAATGTAAAACGTTTTAAAACACAAAATATTTAGTTTAAAGCTTTAGATTTAGAAACAATTACAATATAAATTAATTAATTCAAACTTTGTTTTGAATTTACCTTACCAAAATTTGCCTTTATCTGTTTATATTACTTAACTTAAAGATTAGAGCACAACAAGGTCGTACAATTACGTAAATTTAATTTAGTAAAGAGTTCGTTAAAAGATTATTGCACAATAGCTGACCTAATTTTCTAGCCGAAAGTTAATTTGGATAAATAACACAAGAGAAAAAGTTTCTAGAAAATTACTCTAACTTTGGTCATTGTAATCTAATTATTGTTTCAAAAGCGCACTTGCTGAACGAATACAAAACATTTTTGTTAGCAAAATTAAAACAAAACTTAAAAGTTTTGACAAAAAACCAGATGGAGTATTGACTATGTTAACGTTTAAATAATTTCATACCGCAATGTGCAAATTACGGCTGTTTTTGCATAATAAAGAGTTTAGCAATCTGAAAAATATGACGTTTTGTAATGTAAAGCAAATTTTCGAATGGTTATTACTGTAACCGATGGTGGGAAGTAATAGACTCATATTTATTATTTCGTGTAATAAAAGGCTTTTATAACGCTTGGGTGTAAACTTGATTGATATTTATATTTTTTGTTTTAACTCGTTTCCAATAAAAAGTGTAATGGGCTATCCTATTGTTCATTTTCGTAGACAGAGTGACTCATTTACAGCATCCGTCTTATAAAAATCTATCTCAATTTAATATAGTTTTTTTTTAACTTTTATTTAGCTTCATCATATTTGTAAATGTTTAAATTTAATCAGTTAGATTATTGTAATTATTTTAAAATGTACGTTATATACTGGAAAACATCAGTCATTTAAGTAAAATCGATTTTCAAAAATAGATTTTGAAAAAGTTCGACAAGCTAATATAAATACACCTAAAACTATTAATTTTTTTTGTTTTAGTTAGCAATAAAAAGATTTTTTTAAAATATATATCAATTGATTACTGATAAATATCATATTCAAATTTTATACTCTAACTAACGCCATTTTAATTATATTGTAACGATTATTATTATTAAAACTTAATAAATTTAATTTAATAAATTTAATTTAATAAATTTAATAAAAACATTTGCACTAATTTATATACAGTGTGTCCGAAAAGTATGGAATATATTATACAGGTCGATAAATATGCACTTTACACGAAAAAGTTGTAAATAAAAGTTGTTTATCACTTAGTTATCTACCACCTGGGAGATATCAATTTAAATTTTTGCTGTAAACAAAATCGCAACGAATAACACTTACATTTTTTTAAATGGCAAGGCACGTCTTTATTATACTCATTTGATAGAGTCTTTTTTTCTCTTTTCAACCATATAAAACTTGAATACCTTTACATCAAAAAATTTTCAAGAAAAACAAGGACATGTCTAACAAATTTATTTTACTGAGCAGTATTAATCAGGTACGTAATATGTAGTATTGAAACAATTGAATGCACTGTCACAATAGCAAATATTAAACTTTAAATATCTTTACATAAAATTGTTATAACAAAAAAAAATTATTTATATTAAACTTACAATAAATGTTCAAAATGTAAACCATTCATAATTTGACAGTGGTAAATTCGATTTTTAAAACGATCGATTGCTTTTGAAATCATATCTCGAGTTATAGCTCTTATCTCAACTCTAATGGGATTTTTCAAATCTTCAACATTATCAGGTCTTTAATAAAACTTGTAGCTGTTGGAATTCTTGTATGCATTAAATATTTAAGGAAAATAGCAAGAACAGCCATAAAAAACACATATTCAAATTTATTTTAAATTACGTTTCGCCAGTTTGTATATAGGCTTCTTCAGATTTTCAATTATAATTCTTATTTAACATCATTCTTAAATACCTTGTTATATTTACAATATTTCTAAAATTAAATTTAACAAATTAAAATTAATATATGAAAGGATAAAATTTTTTTAAAACTTACCCAAATTTAGAGACACTTTTTTCCAATTAACTATTTATTCATTACTAATAACCTTTTATGAAATTTTACGTCAAAACTAACTTATCCGTATATAGCATTCAAAATTTTTATAATGTAATTGGATCGGAATTTAATACACAAATGGTAACATTGATATCTTACTCAATTGTTATGTACAAGTGAAAATTTTGTATTCAAAATACTTTTAACATTAAAATTTATATATTTACTTAACTTGTTTATTATCTATGTTTTAATTAGGTTATAAACTATTTTTATTTAGATTAATTAAGGATGAAATTATAAATTGAATTTAGATTATCAATATCAGATTTATAATTAACTGTTGTATTATTTTTTTTTATTTCTATCATTTCATAAAGCATTCTTTTTTTTAAATTATTTTCAAAACGTAAAATTATTGGTGAACTAAAATTGAAATTATGTTTATTCTCAACTGAATGGTCAGACAATGCCGTGTTCGGAATATGTGGTGAAGCCTTTTTGGTTTTTATAGAGTTTTTATGTTGATTAATTCTTTTATTTAAATTTTGTTTTGTTTGTCCGATATACGTTCCCTTACAATTCGTACAATTCAGCTGGTATACCACATTAGCTACTGAAAGTTTATCAGTTTTATCTTTTAGGTTATTAAATAATTTTTTTCTAATGTTAAATGATTTTTAAATGCAGTTGTAAGATTATATTTAAGTAGTTCTTTTTTTATTTGATGAGATAAGTAAGGTATATATGGCAATGAAACATATATTTTTTTTTTCTTTACAGTTTAGATCATTATTGGCATTACTAAGATTTAAATTTATTTTATGTTCTTTATTATTTTTTAATATATTTATTCTTTTTTTAATATTTGCATTTATAAATTTTAAGGGAAAACTATTTTGGCATAATATTTTTTTAATTGTTTTTATATTTTCAAAATGAAATTTAGGCGATGATAAATTAATAGCTCTATCTGTTAAATTATTAATAATACTTTTTTTATATTGAAGTGCAGTGATTGAATTAAAATTTATGTATCTGTTAGTTTTTATATTTTTTCTGAACCAGTTAGTTTCAATTTTATTGTCTAAGTTTCTAATTAATGTCAAATCTAAAAAATTTATTGATTTATTATTATTTTCTTTTTCAATTGTAAATTTTAGTCTGGGGTGAAAGTTGTTAAAATCATTATAAATTAGGTTTATTTTATTTTCTTCAGTTGCTATTATGATATCATCTACATATCTTTTATAGAATGTTATGTTATTTGTTTTTTTCAAATACTCTGTTTCTAAACTTTGTAACACTAAGTTTGCAATCGTACTAGATAGTGGTTGTCCCATTGCAATTCCAAATTTTTGTTTGTATATGTTTTTGTTATAGGTAAAAAAAAGTTGAATTAAGCACAAATTCTACTGCATTTATAAATTCAAATAACGGTAAAGTTGTAAATTTTTTAATTTCGTTCCAATAATTTTTAATTGTATTTAAAGCTAAATCAATTGGTACATTAGTATATAGTGACACAACATCTAATGAAAAAAGAACGTGATTGTTTGGTAAGTTCACTGTATCAATAAATTTTTTAAACGTCCAAGAATCTTTAACACTATAATTATTAGTTAATGTAATATTTAACAAAATATTAGATAAATATTTTGACAGTTTATAAATAGGACTCATATATGACGCTATAATAGGTCTAAGTGGTTGATTTACTTTATGTAATTTAGGTAATCCATATATTCTAGGTAATAATCCATTGTGTGATATAAGATTTTTGTATGTAGTTTGATCTATATAATTTAGGTTAAGCCATTTTTTTTAAATTTGATTATTAAAATTTTGCATTTTAGTATTTGGGTTTTTATTTATTAAAGTATATGTTTCCTTGTCATTTAATAATGCTAAAATTTTTGAATTGTAATCTTTTTTATACATTATTACAGTTTTTTGTGTTTTATCTGCTTTAGTTATTATTATATCATTATTGTTTTTTAGAAATGTTTTGGTTAATTTTAATTTGTGTAAAAAAATATTATTTTCAATTTGTTCATTTGGTTTTAAGATTTTATTTTTATTTCTATGTTTAAAATTGGTTAGAATATTGTTAATAGAAGATCTAAGTGATAATTGACTTTCAGTATCTAATGATTCAATTGAATTTTCTATGTTTACAATAATTTCTTCGTAAGGCATCTTTTGATTAGGGTCAAAATAATTATAATTAGGTCCTAATGTTAAAATTTCTTGAATATCATAAGGTAAAATTTTATTAGTTAAATTTTCGATCCAATCAGTATTAAAAGTATTTTTATTATATAGGTTTTTATTATTTGATTTTGAACTTAGGAAATTATTACATTTATTATTTTTTTTTAAATTATTAATTTTTTTTAAATGTATTTTTTTAATTTTTTCTTTTAATTTTAAATTTTGTAAAGTTTTTTTTTTTAAATTATATATAATTAATTGAATGGGTAGTGTTTTTTCTAAATGTTTCTTTTGTAACATTTTAACAAAGAAGAAAATAATTTAAAATGTCTACAACAAATCAATTAATAAAATTAATCTATCAATTGTTAAGGTAAGTGAAAGGATAAACTTTCTAAAACTTTGTAAAAAATTTAATCTAACTCCAAAATTTTTATATAAAAATTATAATAGTATAACTTTTTATAATTATAAGAATAACACAAAATTTAAAAATATACTAATTAAACTCAATTTAGACACTTTAAACATACTAATTAAAGATTCTTATGTTCATTTAAACTACTTAAAACAAAAATTATTGTTACAAAAGAAACATTTAGAAAAAACACTACCCATTCAATTAATTATATATAATTTAAAAAAACTTTACAAAATTTAAAATTAAAAGAAAAAATTAAAAATACATTTAAAAAAAATTAATAATTTAAAAAAAAATAATAAATGTAATAATTTCCTAAGTTCAAAATCAAATAATAAAAACCTATATAATAAAAATACTTTTAATACTGATTGGATCGAAAATTTAACTAATAAAATTTTACCTTATGATATTCAAGAAATTTTAACATTAGGACCTAATTATAATTATTTTGACCTTAATCAAAAGATGCCTTACGAAGAAATTATTGTAAACATAGAAAATTCAATTGAATCATTAGATACTGAAAGTCAATTATCACTTAGATCTTCTATTAACAATATTCTAACCAATTTTAAACATAGAAATAAAAATAAAATCTTAAAACCAAATGAACAAATTGAAAATAATATTTTTTTACACAAATTAAAATTAACCAAAACATTTCTAAAAAACAATAATGATATAATAATAACTAAAGCAGATAAAACACAAAAAACTGTAATAATGTATAAAAAAGATTACAATTCAAAAATTTTAGCATTATTAAATGACAAGGAAACATATACTTTAATAAATAAAAACCCAAATACTAAAATGCAAAATTGTAATAATCAAATTTTTAAAAATGGCTTAACCTAAATTATATAGATCAAACTACATACAAAAAATCTTATATCACACAATGGATTATTACCTAGAATATATGGATTACCTAAATTACATAAAGTAAATCAACCACTTAGACCTATTATAGCGTCATATATGAGTCCTATTTATAAACTGTCAAAATATTTATCTAATATTTTGTTAAATATTACATTAACTAATAATTATAGTGTTAAAGATTCTTGGACGTTTAAAAAATTTATTGATACAGTGAACTTACCAAACAATCACGTTCTTTTTTCATTAGATGTTGTGTCACTATATACTAAAGTACCAATTGATTTAGCTTTAAATACAATTAAAAATTATTGGAACGAAATTAAAAAATTTACAACTTTACCGTTATCTGAATTTATAAATGCAGTAGATTTTGTTCTTAATTCAACTTTTTCTACTTATAACAAAAACATATACAAACAAAAATTTGGAATTGCAATGGGACAACCACTATCTAGTACGATTGCAAACTTAGTGTTACAAAGTTTAGAAACAGAGTATTTGAAAAAAACAAATAACATAACATTCTATAAAAGATATGTAGATGATATCATAATAGCAACTGAAGAAAATAAAATAAACCTAATTTATAATGATTTTAACAACTTTCACCCCAGACTAAAATTTACAATTGAAAAAGAAAATAATAATAAATCAATAAATTTTTAGATTTGACATTAATTAGAAACTTAGACAATAACATTGAAACTAACTGGTTCAGAAAAAATATAAAACTAACAGATACATAAATTTTAATTCAATCACTGCACTTCAATATAAAAAAGTATTATTAATAATTTAACAGATAGAGCTATTAATTTATCATCGCCTAAATTTCATTTTGAAAATATAAAAACAATTAAAAAAATTTTATGCCAAAATAGTTTTCCCTTAAAATTTATAAATGCAAATATTAAAAAGAATAAATATATTAAAAATAATAAAGAACATAAAATAAATTTAAATCTTAGTAATGCCAATAATGATCTAAACTGTAAAGAAAAAATATATGTTTCATTGCCATATATACCTTACTTATCTCATCAAATAAAAAAGAACTACTTAAATATAATCTTACAACTGCATTTAAAAATCATTTTAACATTAGAAAAAATTATTTAATAACCTAAAAGATAAAACTGATAAACTTTCAGTAGCTAATGTGGTATACCAGCTGAATTGTACGAATTGTAAGGGAACGTATATCGGACAAACAAAACAAAATTTAAATAAAAGAATTAATCAACATAAAAACTCTATAAAAACCAAAAAGGCTTCACCACATATTCCGAACACGGCATTGTCTGACCATTCAGTTGAGAATAAACATAATTTCAATTTTAGTTCACCAATAATTTTACGTTTTGAAAATAATTTAAAAAAAAGAATGCTTTATGAAATGATAGAAATAAAAAAATAATACAACAGTTAATTATAAATCTGATATTGATAATCTAAATTCAATTTATAATTTCATCCTTAATTAATCTAAATAAAAATAGTTTATAACCTAATTAAAACATAGATAATAAACAAGTTAAGTAAATATATAAATTTTAATGTTAAAAGTATTTTGAATACAAAATTCTCACTTGTACATAACAATTGAGTAAGATATCAATGTTACCATTTGTGTATTAAATTCCGATCCAATTACATTATAAAAATTTTGAATGCTATATACGGATAAGTTAGTTTTGACGTAAAATTTCATAAAAGGTTATTAGTAATGAATAAATAGTTAACTGGAAAAAAGTGTCTCTAAATTTGGGTAAGTTTTAAAAAAATTTTATCCTTTCATATATTAATTTTAATTTGTTAAATTTAATTTTAGAAATATTGTAAATATAACAAGGTATTTAAGAATGATGTTAAATAAGAATTATAATTGAAAATCTGAAGAAGCCTATATACAAACTGGCAAAACGTAATTTAAAATAAATTTGAATATGTGTTTTTTATGGCTGTTCTTGCTATTTTCCTTAAATATTTAATGATTATCAGGTCTATTTACATAAATTTTGCTTTTAATCTACCCCCAAAGAAAAAAATCTAGTGGACTTAAATCCGGCGAGCGAGCAGGCCATTCTATCGTACCTCTTCTGCCTATCCATGTATTTTGAAAAGTATTATTAAGAAAGTGGCGGACATTAATTCCAAAATGTGGAGGTGCCCCGTCTTATTGAAGCCATATTCTGTTATGAAGTATATCTGGATCTACTTCATGTGGAAATAACTCGGCCAAAGCAGGAACTAACTCAAATCTTAAGAAATCGAGATAAATATTCGCCGTTAAACTACCTTAAAAAAAATATGGGCCCAAAATTTGACTTCCAATCATTCCTACCCAGACGTTGACTTTCTGCTGGTATTGGGTGTGTCCTTCTAGATACCAGTGAGAATTTTGTGAAGACCAGTAACGTGTGTTTTGTTTGTTAATTGTGCCGTTTAAGCAAAACGTGGCCTCATCAGTAAAAAGGATATTTTTATGAAAATGTGCATCTCGTTCAAGTTTGTTTGTTATTGTTTCACAAAACTCCAGCCTTCTGTCCAAATCGTCTTCAAATAATTCTTGAACTACACAAGCTTTATAAAGATGAAATTTTTCTTTTTTTTTAAAACGTCATGTACAGCCGATTTATTGAAATTATGGTCTCTAGCAATTTGCCGAACAGAAATTTGTGGATTTTCCTTAATAGACAAGAACACATTTTCTCGTTCCACATTACTTAATGACAAAGGTCTACCAGTTCTACTCGCATCTTTCACCGAACGTGTCTCTTGAAATTTTCGCCAAATTTTGCTTACCGTGGACTGCGAAATGTTTAATTTTGGATGCAAGTTATTAAATAAATTACATACTTCGTCTTGGGTTCTTCTTCTATCTCCATATCCCAGAATCATTAAAATTTCAATTCTATGTTTCTCAGATAGTTGAGCCATATTTCAAGCACTAACAAATAGCAAAGTGTGACAGTGTTCTAAAGTGCATTCAATTGTTTCAATGCTACATATTACGTACCTGATTAATACTGCTCAGTAAAATAAATTTGTTAGACATGTCCTTGTTTTTCTTGAAAATTTTTTGATGTAAAGGTATTCAAGTCTCATATGGTTGAAAAGAGAAAAAAAGACTCTATCAAATGAGTATAATAAAGACGTGCCTT
Source organism: Aquatica leii (assembly GCA_035610365.1). NCBI lineage: Eukaryota > Metazoa > Arthropoda > Insecta > Coleoptera > Lampyridae > Aquatica > Aquatica leii. Next base: position 102,447,036 of record CM069436.1, on the reverse strand, counting down.
GCCATTTAAAAAAATGTAAGTGTTATTCGTTGCGATTTTGTTTACAGCAAAAATTTAAATTGATATCTCCCAGGTGGTAAACAACTAAGTGATAAGCAACTTTTATTTACAACTTTTTCGTGTAAAGTGCATATTTATCGACCTGTATAATATATTCCATACTTTTCGGACACACTGTATAGAACTATCCCATAAAGATAAAGTCTGCGGATAACTTTAGTTTAACACTTATTGTTTACTTTACAGCCACGTACAAGGTTATACTCCGTAAATTTTTCTCAAACACACGCGTTCATCACTTATTTATTTAGACTTGAATAATCTTTTTAACACTGCCGTTTTCAAATTACTGAAGTAACTGCCTTATGATTCATTTGTATCGCTTTTATATATTTTGGGCCAAACGTTTGAGAATTTTCTATATCTTTCGGTGAACGTTCTGAAACTTGACAATAATTTTTTGAACGTTTCACTGCCCCCTTCTTAGGACTGTTCTGTCCCAGAACAGGAAACTGGATCCGACACCAGTAGAAAAGATCGTGGCGATAGCGGCAACTTTCTCCATTTCGGCAACTTTCTTCACTATAGTAACAGTCAATGGACTTTTCCTGACCCGATATTCTCATTGGTTGGTAACTACAGACCAACACTTGAACGCCTGTTCCGCGGAAAACGACCTCCAACATGTTTGGAACTGTCCTCCAATTTAGTTGATCTAAGCCACAACTAAGCTTGGGTACTGCCAATTACTTACAATAGTGCAACTCCATTTCTCTCTTGAGATTCCATAATGTTCGCCAGAGATTGTGGTATAACGACTTGGTACGTGAGTATTTCTTGGTGACCAGATAGAAAACGAAGCGTCTGTCACCACGTAGTTTTAAAACTTTTCCGACTGCCGGTTGTTGTCTTCGTAGTTCATCTAGCTGCCCAAACTTTTTTTTTAAATACGACTGCTACTCGTCTGGACATGTCAAGAACCTCGCTCACGTAATGTACGATGGCGTAATCTCTTCATGTTTGCAACAGGCCTTGTTGTTTTTCGGTAGTAACTCCGAACCTAGCTTTTCCAGAACCTCCGTATAAGCTCATAAACTTCTCAAACTCCATTAATTTGATTTGATTTCTGGTTTTGCTGCTTATTACTCTAATTCGGACCTGAACTTGCGTATTGTGATTATCGCCAGCAAACGGGGCTAAACGATCTACGTGGGCCACTTTTGGTTTGCCTCTGGATGGTTTTGGGATGCGATCTATGACGTCATTAATACGCTGCACAACTTCATAGGGGTCTTCCTTTTGCCATTGCAACTTCGGCGACAAACCACGTCTTCTTTGGGGATTATACAACCACACCATGTCGCCAGATTGAAACCCACCATTTTGTGCCTTGACGTCATATTAAATCTTCATTCTGTCGCTGACAATTTGTGTGTTTTCACGGATCTCCTCATGCACTTCGTCTAGCTTTTTGGTCAACTTGCTGACGTAGTCTTTTTCAGCAATTTCTTTTTCCGGTCTTCGTTTAAATTGGAGGTCGCATGGCAGTCGAATTTCGCGACCGAGGATCACACAGGATGGTGTTTGGCCTGTGTTTTCGTGAACGGATGATCGGTATGCTATTAGGAAAAAGTGTACATACTGATCCCAGTCTCTTGGGTGTTTGGACACTATTTTGGCTAAGTATTATCTCATTGTTTGATTCATACGCTCAACCATGCCACTAGATTGAAAATGAAAAATCGTCGTCTTAGTTTTTTTAAGTCCTACCAGTCGACAAACTTTTTGAAACAGCCCAGACTCAAAGTTGCGGTCTTGATCGGAGTTTAATTCCAACGGAACTCCAAACCGACAGAAAATCTAATTTACTAATAGGTTTGCGACTGTAGCTGTTTCTTGATTGGGTACGGCGTAAGGCTTCGTCAATTTCGTGAAATAATTTATCACCAACAAAATGTATTTATTTTCCGATTCGGATTCTGGGAACGGCCCTGCGATTTCAAACGCTATTCTTTCCAAAGGGCTTCCTACGTTGTATTGCTTCATGCATGCTTTGCGCTTGACCATTGTCTAATGCGCAGACCGTGCACTTACGGCACCATTTCATGACGTCCTCTTTGCATTTCATTAAGTAGAATCGTTCTCGAACTTTTCTAAATGTTTCTTAATGTCAAAGTATCCTCCTGATGTACCATCGTGGAGAAGCTTCAACATTTCTGACACACGGCTCTTTAGCATTACCAACTTTAGTCTGTTTTCCGTGCCCTAGACACTTTCTAGGGATCGCTTAAAAACACCGTCTTCTACTATCAAAGAGTCTCACTGTGCCTAGTACGCTTTGATGTTTCTGCTCAAAGCACTCACTTCTTATCAGTCGGCCGTTTTCTTTCCAGTCCAGGAGTAGTCTTTTTCAGGATTGTTTTCTTATTAGCGGCGCAACTGATTAGGTTCTCACTCATCATCAATCATAACAGTTCTCCGGAGGCATTTTTTTTTCTTCAAATCGCAAACAATGGCTGCAGTCCGCTGGACATGGTCTTCTCGACAAGACATCAGCGTTCCGATGACTGCTTCCGGCACGGTGTTTTGCATCATAGTCATATTCTTGCAGTTTCTCTATCCATCTTGCCAGTTATCTTTAATATTTGTATAAATGTTCTATGGACTTGACGACTGCTAACAGCTCTCACCTAGTCACGCAATAATTTCTTTTTGGCCTGGTCAAAACCTTGCTAAAATACGCAATATTTTTTTTGTTCATCTTGAACCTGCGAAAGGACCGCGTTTAAGGTCAGATTGCTTGCGTCCGTATCCAACACACTTTTTCCATCTTCTCTTGGATAACTTGAAATTGGCGAAGTGACTATGGCCTGTTTTAGTTGATGGAAAGCATTTTCGCAGTCTTCATTCCATCTAAATTCTGCTTTTTCTTCGGTCAATTTCGTCAAAGTTTTGGCAATAATGGTAAATCCGGGTACAAATCTCTGCCATGCTTGCACTGCTCGGATTTTGTCTAGGTCAACCTTTACTCCATCTCTAGATACGACCTGACCAAGGTTATGCACTTCTTTATTAAATACGTGACACTCCTTTAGGCTCAGTTTGAGGTTTTCTGCACATAGTCACTTCTTTCAAATTGTTCAAGTGTTCTTCAAGCAACCTTCCAACCACGATCACGTCCTCTAGGTAAACCAAGCACGTCGTCCAAGACACTCCGCACAAGATGATCTCCATCAAACGCTCGAACGTTGCAGGAGCGTTATACAGACAGAGTGGCATCACAGTAAACTGCCACAAATCAGTTCCAATTGTAGAAGCTGTTATTTTACAATCTTTGGGTTCCAACTCTACCTTCCAGTAACTATTCTTTAAGTTTAACCTAGAAAAACACTTGGATCCTGACGTTTTGTCAATTGTGGGTAAAAGGTACCTGTCCTTTTTGGTCACGTCGTTTAACTGTCTGTAATCTACGCAAAACCTCGTTGATCCATCAATCTTCTTTACGAGTACTACTAGAGACGCCCACGGGCTATTTAAAGGTTCAATCATGCTTTTGTTTTCCATATCCGTAATTATTTGTTCGACTTCTTCTCTTTTTGCGAAAGGAAGTTTGCGTTAGTTGTTTCTTTGAAACCACTCTCCAACGCAAACGCATTTTAATACTCTTGGATCAACACTTTTTAGTTTTGGCATTTGGAGGTAAGAATGTCCAATAGATGTTGTAGGCACTTCTTCGGCGACGTATCTTTGTTAGATTTTACTCATCTCACTATTTGAGATACTGGCGTGGATTAGCCTCCACGGTCTTCTTTTTCAACGTTACAGGATCTAAGTTGATATTTAAAATTCTAACTGGCATCGTGTTTTTTGCTTGTACTAAAGTTCTGCCAACGGGTAGTCCCTTTTCAACTAAGTCGCCCTCCATTGGTTCAATCGCGCGTATGTAGCCTTCCCGATAATTTCTATCCAGGCATGCAATCACCACACTTTCAGTCCTTGCAGGCAAAGTCACGTCTTCACTCAATATGACTCGCACGGCTGCATTCTCTGAGGAATGAAAGGGAATTTCTTCGTTGTCGATCTTCAAGACATCGTTCTTCATATCTAAATATAACTCATACTTTTTTATAAACTCCAATCCCACGATAACTTCATTCGTGATGTCGACTACCAGTACGAGTACTCCATTTCCCAAGCCAGTGGTTACTTTGACTTGTCCGTGGGTAGGTATTTGTTCCTGTTGCTGTTCGAAGTCGTACTGTTACTGATGATGTCTTCTCATTTTCCAATAACGTGTCAAGACGAATGATAGTCTTTGTCGCTCACGTGTTAATCAGTCACTGAACACTTCTTCCATTGATCTTGCCATCGAAATAAACGCTATGCAATTGCTCCCTAGGCAATACCATTTGAATAGTAATCTCCGGAGCATGGCTCGTTGAAGTCGACTTTCGCCTCATTCGGTCAACTTGTTTTAGTTTTCCGGATGCTCTCTCTGGTCTTCTGCTCTTGGGTTTAGTACGATGTACATGTTCTATTTTACCGCAGTTCAAAATCGTCACTTTTCTTTCACGAAGTATTTGTCGCGATATCTCCTCGATGTTTTCCAGTGTCTGCGCGGGTACTTCTGCAGCACAGCAGAGTCTATGGCCGTCTCGTTGCGATGCTTGTTTTGCTGCTTCAATTTTTAATGCATGGATTAAGGCGTCATTGAACGTCTTCGATTGAGTTAACCGGAGAGTTTGTTGCGTTTTGCTGTCTCGAATGCTACTACAGAGGTTTGAATAACTAACTGCTCTAAGAAGGTTTCTGGGGCTGTAAGAAACGCAAGCCGTGTTAATCCGGCAATGTCAGCTTCAAACTACTTTAAACTTGTGAGTGGTTTCTTCCATATAGCCCATTATTAAATCTTCACTCGTGACGCTTTCTTCGCCGTGACATTTCATTCGAATTATTCTTTCTTTAAGCAGTTCTCTTAATTTTTGCTCTAGTTTGTCATCTATAGTTTTTGAATTTTCTTCTAACTTCTGTTCTAATTTGTCTTCTATTTCGTCTTCTACAGCTTCTCTTAAATTTAAAATACCGCTTTGCATTTCTGCTTGAACAGTTTTAATCTGGTTTTCTACAATAATTTGTATTTGTTCTTCTATAGTTTTTATTTGATTTCCAATACTAATGCATTTCTTCCATTTTCTAAGAATTTTCGCCAATTTTGTTTTCTTTTTTCATTTTTCTAAAATTTTCTTCCATGTTTTTATTCATCGATTTGAGAAGTTCTAATATTTTTAAATCCATTTTAACTGCTTGCAAATGCGTCACTGACATAAATTATATTTAACACAAATAAAAAATTTAAATACACTACTTTATCAAACTGAAACAGACTAATTTTACACGGTATAAACAAACATGCAAAGCGCGAACTAAAGTTTTGTTTATTTACACAAAAATCGCGAGCTAAACATTTGTTTATTTATGTAATTCGATACCACGCACCTGTCACCAATGTAACGATTATTATTAAAACTAATTTATTTATACTACAAATATGTACACGTTTATAACTAACCAAACTAATTAAATCTAAGGATATTTAATAAAAACACTTACATTAATTTATATATAGAACTATCCCATAAAGATAAATTCTGCGGATAACTTTAGTTTAACACTTATTGTTTACTTTAACGTCACGTACAAGGTTATACTCCGTAAATTTATCTCGAACGCACCGTTTATCACTTATTTATTTAGACTTGAATAATATTTTTAGCATTGCCGTTTTCAAATTACTGGAATAACTGCCTTATGATTCATTTTTATCGCTTTTATATAATTTCGGCCAAACATTTGAGAATTTTCTATATCTTTCGGTGAACGTTCTGAAATTTGAGAATAATTTTTCGAATGTTTCAATATTTAAAAAAATGTTTAAGAAAGTGTAGTTTTTAGCACTCATTACGAAAAGCTGCAGTTTAAAATAGTTACAATTATATTTTGTTTTAAAATTGCATAAAATGTATGTAGTGCAGAGACAAAAATATATGTTTTTTAGCAATGTAAATATTTTATTTGGATATTGTCCAATTTCTGTTAATACTGAATTTCTATAAACTGATATTTTATCGTTAAAAGCTTTAATAGTCCAAATGAAAGAAATTTCTACAATAAAATTAAACAATTTATTTTTAAACAATAAAATAATGGCTTTTAAGTAATATCTATATTAAACAAAGATGCATAGCTTACATGCACGTGGGAGTTGACGTAAGCAGCGTACAATTTGACAACCTTGTTCAGTAGTAAAACGAGTTTTAGCATCACTATAAAGCGGCATACATATACGCCACGACATTAAAAATAATAGAATATTTATTTAGAAAAAAAATAGATATTTTCCATTGTGGATTTACAAAGATTGAAAACGTTTTTTATACTGCGCTACTTGAATATTTACCTAAGCCCTGTGTGCGTTGTCGGTATCGTGGGACCGATAGAAGATTTGCATTTAGTGTTATGACGTTCTCCGGGGACCTATAACCGCAACTATACTAAATGACATTTGTATGTTTTAGTTTAAACAATTGATAAAATACCATTACGCTTTTCTCTTACTGATGATTGTGGCAAACTATATTCAAAACAACGTCAGTCTCCGGCAACCGTAACCGCACAGAAAAACAATAAAATAACTATTGATTACAATATACTCAATAGCGCTTAGGCGACTAAAATTAAATGGCAAAAAATTAAACTCGATATAGTTTATTGAAACAAAAAAAGCACATTCCTAGCATTCCTGGACAATTACTACAAAAACTTGTCACTTTGGATACTTTTTAGTTTTCTTCACGACTACTTTTTTATTTAAACAGATAAAAACAATCAATATTATTGTTATTATGATATTAAAAAAACCATTAATTGCAAATTAATAAACTAAAAAATATTTTTCTTATAGTGGTTGGCGGTTGCCGCTTTACACCACATGAAGACATAGACATTACGTTACCACTCCTTTTTGCAGACCGCTAAATATCAAATCTGTTGCACTTTAATATTTCACAACTCGTATAATTTGGAAAATATTTTGAATAAATATGAAAATGAACTAACCAATATTTTGCCCATGCCCTTTAAAATGTTGAGGTATCGTCCTGGAACCGCTCATAAGCCTTCTCACACAGCTGACTTACCAACTCGTGCAAGAATTACAACCGCCACGTTCTCAGATGATACTGCGTTTCTAACTATAAACAATCATACTAAAAACATCAAAGTAATCTTTAATAAGTTAGCTTTTGACGGCACTGCTGCCGATAAGGTTTGAAATTGACAGTTTCAATGTAAGAAATCTTACCTGCTCATTTTTTACTTGACTTTTGCTGCAGTCGCTGGCTGTTCTAATTCTTAAACTTTCCGCTAAATAGTGAGTAATTGTTTTTACGTTTAGATTTCACCGCTGGTTATTTTTTTACGTTTTGGCAATAATCCTGCAATAAAATTAGGATGTTATAGCAGAATTTAAGTAATTTGTATTTTCTATCAGCAATTGCAGTTAAAAATTTGTGAAGATAACGGTCGCCAGGTTGCCTCAATATTATAAGATAAGTCTGGCAAAGTTGAAATGTTTTTTTTTTCACAACCAGTTATTAATTAAAAGGAATTTTGTTTATTGTTATTTATAGAGATACCTAGTTATTAACCTCTAGACGTTTTTTTTGTTGAGAAATTTTCATATGACAGTTGAGGCATTAAACCTGAAGCAAACGAATGTCAAGTATTGTATTGCAAAACTCCTTGCTTTAGTGTAACTTGCAATTTGAATTACTCAGCTTTTAGCGTGTTTGTTATATTAATTAATTGTTCTAATTCGTAACTTTCAACATTTTAAATCATAGATTACACTAAAATTTTACTTTCACCCATAACTTGTAAATCAGTATAGCATTTATGTAATTCGGCTATTGTGTGTACGCTGAGTAATTACCCGTCGAGTTATTTTAAATTACATTGTATAGTTTCAAGCCAGAATTAAGCATTTGCAGTACGTAAGCTTACATTCGCCTTTTTGCGAACTATAATTACATAAGGGGTAGTGAAATTCCCTCCGTAATTTTTTAATTTACTTGACAATAATTATTAAAACAACTAATTTAACAAAATTCGATGTTTGAAAAAGCACTTGTATGTGTGAAACGTTACAAATTATAATGGTTAGAAAATGTAATTAAAAATATATTTTTAATTCGAAATTTGCTGTATTATATTCTTCCAAAACAACAAAAATAAGGGGTAGTGATTCTTGCTACTCTATATCAAGGAGTTTTAGTGGATGAGTGTTTGACTAATTTCTTTCTTTACGCGGCGACATCTAAATCCAATGATTGATTATTAGGGTGTCATGACGGCAATTAAGTTCAGTAGTGTGTGATCGAGTTGGTGATTGCGGTGATTGTTTAATAATTTTTAAAAAACCGTTCTATTTAAAAATATTATAGCTGTGAAAACATTAAATGTAAAGAAGCTTAATAGTGTTCATAATTGGTTTAAAAACTGACGCAAAAAAAGTCGGCCAAATTACTGAGAATGCATCTTGGCAAAGGCGTTACGTAGAAGACAAAAAGAAAATATACAACTATACTTAAAAATTTAGCTACTAAGTACTGTTACGAATTTTATTAAAACCGCTACCACTGACACGAAGATAAGATAAAGTCAACGGATAACTTCACAAGCTTGTATAACACTTATTGTTTACGTTAAAGTCACGTACCAAGTTATTTATCTTACACGCGTTAATCACTTATTTATTTAAACCTGAGTAATCGCCTTAACACTGCCGTCTTTGAATTACGGAAATAACTGATCTCTGATTTGTTTGTGCCGCATTTATACATTTTGGAAATCCCTCTCGAATGTTCTATATCTTTTGGTAGACGTTTTGGAAAGATACAAAAACTTCGACGAGGCTCTCGAAGTTGAGAATAATTTCTCAAACGTTTCATTGCCCTCTTCTTAAGACTGTTCTGTCTCAGAACAAGAGACTGGATGCGACACCGGTAGAAAGGATCGTGGCGATAGCGGCAGTTTTCTCCATTTCGGCAACTTCTTTGACTATAAAAGTAACAGTCAATAGGCTTTTTCTGACCCGATATTCTTTCTGGTTGGTAACTACAGACCAGCCTGTTCCTCGGAAGACGACCTTCAACATGTTTCGAACTGTCCTCTAATTCAGTTGATCTAAGCCACAACCAAGCTTTGGTACTGCCAATTTCTTAACTTGGTTCAACTCCATTTCTCTGTTGAAATTCCATAATGTCCGCCACAGATTTTTGTATAACGGTTTATAACTGATGTATTTCTTGGTGATCAGATAGAAAACGAAGCATCCGTCACCACGTAGTCTTAAAATCTTCCTGACTGCCGCTTGGTGTTTACGTAGTTCATCTAACTGTCCAAACTTACTTTTAAATACGACTGCAACCCTTCTGGACATGTCAAGTCCTTGCTCACGCAATGTGCGATGGCGTAATCTTTTTGTGTTTGAAACAGGTCTTTTTGTTCTTCGGGGGTAACTCCGAACGTAACTTTTCCAGAACCTGCGTATAAGCTCATAAACTTCTCGAACTCTACTCCTTCGATTTTATTCCTAGTTTTGCTGCTTGTTACTCTGCTTCGGAACTGAACTTGTGTATTGTGGTTATCGCCAGCAAACGGGGCTAGAAGATCGACGTGAACCACTTTTGATTTACTTCTGGATGGTTTTCGGATGCGATATATGACGTCAATAATACGCTGCAAGATTTCATAGGGGCCTTCCCATTGCCTTTGCAGCTTCAGCGACAAACCACGTCTTCTTTGGGGATTATAGAACCACACTATGTCGCCAGGTTAAAACCCACCATTTTGTGCCTTGACGTCATATCTGGTCTTCTTTCTGTCGCTGGCAATTTGTGTGTTTTTACGGACTCATGTACTTCGTCTAGCTTCTTGGTCAGTTTGCTGACGTAGTCCTTTCCAGCGACTTCTTCTTCCGGTCTTCATCCAAATTGGAGGTCGCATGGCAGTAGTATTTTGCAACCGAGCATTATACAGGATGGTGTTTGGCCTGTGATTTTCAAACGGATGATCGGTATGCCATTAGGAAAAGGTGCAAGTACTGATCCCAGTCTCTTTGGTGTTCGAATACTACTTTAGCTAAGTAATTTCCCATTCTTCGATCCATCCGCTCAACCATGTCATCAGATTGAGGATGAAGAAGCGTCGTCCTAGTTTTCTTAATTTCCAACAGTCGGCAAACTTCTTGAAACAGTTCAGTCAAAGTTGCGGCCTTGATCGGAATGTAATTCCAACGAAACTCCAAACCGGTAGAAATCTTTTACTAATACGTCTGCGACTGTAGCTGATTCTTGATTGGGTATGGCGTAAGCCTCCGTCCATTTCGTGAAATAGACCATCGCCACCAGGATGTATTTATTTTCTGAATCGGATTCTGGGAACGACCTTGCGATGTGAATCGCTACTCTTTTGTTTTATGGGTGGTTTGTGTTTTCTTGTTGGACCATTTCCTGATGCGCAGATAGTGAACTTACGGCACTATTTTATGACGTATTCTTTGCAGTTTACCCAGTAAAATCGTTCTCGAACTTTCCCCAATGTCTTCTTAATGCCAAAGTGTCCTCCTGATGTACCATCGTGGAGATGCTTTAACATCTCTGACACCCGGCTCTTTGGCACTACCAACTGTAATCTGTACTAAAGTTCTGCCAACGAGTAGTCCCTTTTCAACTAAGCCACCCTCTATTGGTTCAATCGCGCGTATAAAGTCTTCCTGGAGATTTCTATCCAGACGTGCCATCACCACACTTTTAGTCCTTTTAGACAGAGTTACGTCTTCACTCAATAAGATTCGCACGGCTGCCTTCTCTGACGAATGACAAGGAATTTCTTTATTGTCGATCTTCAGGACATCGGTCTTCATATCCAAATAGAACCCACACTTTTTATCACGTTTATTCCTTTGTCCGTGATGTTGGCTACCAGTACTTAATGGTCGATTACTCCATTTCCCAAACCAATACTTACTTTGACTTGTCCGTGAGTAGGTATTTCTTCGCCCGTTGCCGTTCAAAGTCGCACTGTTACTGGTGATGTCTTCTCGTTTTCCAACAATATGTCAGGACCAATGATGGTCTTTGTCGCTCCCGTGTCAACCAGTAACTGAACACTTCTTCCATTAATCTTGCCATCGAAATAAATGCTATGCAATTGCTCTATCGGAGATGCTACTTGAGTTGTAATCTCTGGAGCCTGACTAGACGAGATTACCTTTTGTCTCTTTTGATCACTTCATTCCAAATTTTCTTAGGTTTAGTACGATGCCGTCGTACATGGCCTATTTTAGCGCAGTTCAAAGTCGTCGCTCCTCTTTCCCGAAGTATTCGTTGCGCTATCACTTCTATGCTTTCCAGTGTCTGCGCGGGTACTTTTGCAGCACAGCAGAGTCTATGACCGTCTTGTTGTCATGTTGTTTTGCTGCTTCAAACTGCAAAGCATGCACCAAAGCGTCGTCCAATGTCTTTGGTCGAGCTAACCGGAGAGTCTGCAAAGGTTTGAGTAGGATACGCAAGTAGTGTTAGTCTAGCGATGGCAGCCTTAAACTCTTAAAGACTTTCGGCAATTTTTTGAAACCAACTTTTAATTTGAGCCTGGTACACTTGTTGAAGATGAAGATCTCCATATCTCATTTCTAAACGTGAAAATAAAAATTGGTAATTTTCTTGTAGGTGGCCTGGAACAATTTGCAAGATTCCAAGAGCTTTTTCACGTAAGGACACAATTAAAGACGTCGCTTTCTGCTTGTTGCTCCAACCATTGACCGTAGCTGATGTTTCAAACTGCTTGTAATAGGTTGACCATGGAACTTTACCATCAAAATTGGAGGTACTACTTTAAACTTGTGAGTGGCTTCTTCCCGATGTTCTATTATTAAATCTTCACTCATGACGCTTCCTTCGCCGTGAGAATTCATTTGATTTATTTTTTCTTCAAGCAGTTTCGTTTTGTCTCCTAATTTTTCCTCTAGTTTATCTTCTATAGTTCTTAAATTTTCTTGTAACTTATGTTCTAATTTGTCTTCTACTTCTTCTATTTTATTTTATACCGCTTCTCTTAAATTTAAAATACCGTTTTGCATTTCGTCGTGAACAGTTTTAATCTGGTTTTCTACACTAATTTGTATTTGTTGTTCTATAGTTTTTATTTTATTTCCAATACTAGCATGCATATTTTCAAACACGTTTTCTTCCATTTTCTGACAATTATCGTAAAACATTTCTTTCATTTTTTGGGAATTTTTGGACATTGTTCTATTATTTTCTAACATATTTTTATTCATCGATTCGAGAATTTCAAATATTTTTGAATCCATTTTAACTGCTTTCAGAAGCGTCACCGGCATAAATTTATCCACGAATAATAATAAAAAAAGTTTAATAACACAAAATTTTAATAAAGTTCGACACTAGTTTAACGAAATGGAACAGCTAAGATTAAACGCTATAAAACAAACACGCGAACTAAAGTTTTATTTATTTACGCAATTAGGGGAGCGATATTAAGTTATTATTTAATGGTATTCACACTAAAAATTGCGGTTTATTCTATTTGATACCCCGCACTGACGCCACTGTTACGATTTTTATTAAAACTAATTTATTTATACTAAAAATATGTACACGTTTATTATTATTAACTGAACTAATTAAATCTAAGAATATTTAATAAAAACATTTACACTAATTTATATATAGCGCTATCACTGACACGAAGATAAGATAAAGTCCGCGGATAACTTCACACGCTTGTATAACACTTATTGTTTACGTTAAAGTCACGTATCAGGTTATTTATCTCACACGCGTTAATCACTTATTTATTTAAACTTGAGTAGTTTTCTTAACACTGCCGTCTTTGAATTACGAAAATAACTGGCCTCTGATTTGTTTGTGCCGTATTTATACATTTTGGAAATCCTTCTCGAATATTCCATATCTTTCGGTATACGTTCTGGAAATGTACAAAAAGGTTCTCGAAGTTGAGAATAACTTCTCGAACGTATCAGTACGAACTAAAAACTTTCTCTCGACACAAATTGGTAATATATAAAGTTATCTTTAAACTCTTATCGATGATTGACATGGACTTATAGGAAGAGTATCACTTACCAACATGGCGATAATTGAAATATTTCAGTGAAAAACGCTCTTTACAATCACTTAAGCACCATATTACAGTAACAACACGGATATACGCAATGATCTTAAAACAAATTTTATGAAAAGTGCGATAATAAGCAGTGGTGAAAAATGTATCAACAAATTGGAACTCCACGCCAAACGCTTAACTTTAAGCCAACTATAAACACAATTGCAGACTCAAAAAGCAATACATCTTGGACTTATCTATACATAAGCCACAGCAAAAGTAGCGTTAACGAACGTCAACTTTCATTGTAACACTCATTCGGGTATATTATTTCCTCATTGCTTGCAGCAGTTTGTAAATAGTTATGTGTATGTGTTTAATTAACAAAAATTATATGAGAGTTATAGGCTATTTTACCAAAGAAAATTTAGGTTTGGTTGTGTTAATAAAAAATCAAAATTTAGCTTGACGTTAAGCCAACGTTATTTTTATGCAATATATTTAAGCAATTTCTTGATTTTGTTTTTGCCTCAGTTTACATCAGTCTTAATCGAGCAACTTAACAATGTTAAAAAAAGTATATTAAGTTAATAATCGTCTATCTGTTAACAGTAATTTGTAGGCAAAAAATGTGCGTTCTCCTTCAAAAGACGTCAATAGAGCAAATTTTTTTATGTTTTAGTGTAAATTAAAATTATTGCCGCAAAAATTCTCTTTATTGATAATACTATTGTTTTATTTATTTTTCGTAATTTTTATTAGTTTTTTCAAAATGATTAATGTTTTCTTCAACATAGTTAATAATTTTAATATTTTGATCCAGTGAAATATTTTTTTGCAGTTTAGTAATTGACGAAGCAAGATAAACGAAATTTGATTGAAAACGTCTATATATATTTTTTGTAGCAGTAGAAATATACACGTTCAAGCTGCAAATTACATATTTTTACGCCTGACATACAACACATACCTTTAAGAGCCTTAAGAACTGTCTTAGAAAATTTAGTATACTTCCAATTATTATTAAAATTGGAAACAAAATTTAGTTAACTTCCGTAGGTTTTAAACCACGATGGAATATGACCAGCGCAAAATGGCTAATCAAACCGTGTTGGAATAATTGTAATTGTTTTTCAGGATTAGTGATAAAAACAGCATCGACATGGATTCCTAGAGGTCGCCAAATGCAATGTGTCAATGTAACACACTTTATAGAAAATTTCAAAAATTTGATAAAAGTGAAACTGCTAATCTTCTAATAAAGAGATTAGATGAAGTCAGAAAACTTCGTTGGTGAACTAAGTATTTTACAAAACTTAAATTTCACACATTTAAGCAGAGCCGCATGGTCTTTTTTAAACACTCTACAAACCAACAAACTTTCTATAAAATCCGCATCTTGACAAAATTGCTGGAAAAACTGTAAAAATGTCAAAATTAAATGCCGACAACCAGAATAAAAAAGTTGTTAATAAAAATTACGAATAATTAAAAAATCTCAACAACAAGATTCTAAAATTATGATATATTTTCCACTGTAGAATTAAATATCGCTATTTCACAAATCCAAACTAAGAGAGCTGCAGGCTTTGATCAAATTCTGCCAGAATTCATTAAATACTCTAGACCAAAAACTAGACTTTGATATTTTATAATGACATAATTTCTACTCATAGATTACCGAGAACATTTAAAGATACTAAAATTTTAGGTATTTTAAAACCTGATAAAACTCCAAAACTATCGTCCTATCGTTCCACTCAGTGTCCGCTATAAACTTTTAGAACGATTGATCTACAATCAATTGACTCTTTTGATGAACGACGCGTTACTTGCAAAACAGCGCGGATTTCAACTCAAAAGAAACCGTTGTGATCAATTTCTAGCATTTACAACGCATATTAACAACGGTCAAAAAAAGATGACATTAACAGCTGTTTTGTTAATCTTACTGCTGCTTATGATACAGTTTGGAGAAAATTTATCAGTTTGTTCCATGCTAAAAAATTTTAAGTTTAATAAATAATATGCCCAAGAAAGGATTTTTTCAAATTTACATTGGCGGTCTGCTACGAGAGTCGATATTATCTTCATTATTTTTCAACATCTATACAAGTAACATGACGCAAACGACATGTAGAAAATTTATTTACGCCGACTACATTCCAATGATTTTTTAACATCAAAATTTAGTTATTGAAGCAAAAACTATTACAAATTATTTGTTGATTCTGAGTAATTATTTTAAAAAAATAGGATTCAGTGTAAACCCAAGAGCAACAGAAGTCTCAACGTTTTATACAAAAACCCACATTAAAGATTTTACATATTTTGTAGAGAAAATTAAGAACTTGCGTATAAGAAAGGAAAATATTGTAGTTAGTTTTGACGTGGTATCTCTTTTTACTAAAGTCCCGGTTGACGAAGTATTGTTTTTGCTCTAGGAAAGAATTACTGAAAAAGAAGTTCTGCTCATCGAACTCTATCTTGAAAACACTTATTCCAGTTATAACGACAACTTGTTTAAACAAGTGGTGTAACGTGTACATTTTTTACGATTGAATAAGTCTGTTTTTAATTAACATTTTTGTATTCACTGTTTATGTAAATTCTTTTGCGCAATAAATTTGACGCACGCACATGCGTTTTGAGCCTTCCTCTTAAGTACGAAGTCATCCATCTGCATCTTACGTTTCGCAATGAAGTAAAGCGGACATTTTTTTGCGTGCTGCAAGTTATGCCGGCGTTTGTAGAAGTACTTTCGTTTGGTAGTAACACTTGCGTTTTGTTGTTGAATTTGCGTTTCGTTGTTGAATTTACAAAATTAATAAAGATAAACCCGTTAATTCGAAGGGGTAAGTCATTTTTGTTTTGATTCGTATTTTTTAATACATCGCAATTTACGTTTTAGTTTTTGGTTTTTGGTTTTTTTTTATATGGTACTTGGTTTCAAATCTACGAAAAAGAATTAAGTATACGATTTACGGAAATTGCATCGTATTGCATCATTTCAATGAGTCATATGATGGCCACGCCTAAATAGCAAGTTGCGCAATAATTTTTTGATACGTTCGAATTGGAAGTTTTTGCTTTTGATATACGACTACGTTTTCTGATTTATTCGATGCTTTTTAATTTGTGTACGTTTGAATTCGTTTATGGTTACGAAAATTTCGTTTGGATACGTACGCCTTTTTACGATTTGGATGTTTGAAATGTGATATTAAGATATGGTTTACGCTGCACGTTTGATGTTAGTCACAACGTCGCTTTTACGAAGAATTTCCGTTACGAATTATGATTTTTATGAGTAAAAATCGATAATTATTCATGTTACGTCTGATAAAATTTGAGTTGGATGTTGCGAATGATTATCATACGCTACGTTTGTTTTACGATGTTCTGGTTAATGGATCTGTACGAATATTAGATCAATCAGGATAAATACGGAAAATATGGAAATTAAAATATGCATTTCAAGAATTTCGTAATGTTGCGTCATCGCATAAATTAGATGAGAACGAGTCACTGACCTCACCAATTCGACTTGCGCATTAAAGTTTGAAATCAGGTAACTTTGATTTTATACTTAACCTTCGAAACTGTCAAATATGTAAATATGTTATTTTGTTATTATGTTAGTGTAAATCTTTTGGTTTCAATATTTAACCATTTTAATATAAAAAATATTGTGGCGTCCAAATTATAAAACTTTTGTATTTATCAAATTGAAAATTTTAATCTTAAGTAACGTAAGAATTCCCACGACTCTAATTTAATAAATCTGAAAATTTCTCATTGCTCTTATGTATTTTGTTTTTAATGTGTATTAAATAAATATTTTTGTGAGCTAGCCTGGTGCATTTAATTCATTTATTTGTTATGCGTTTATGTTATGTTTTACGTTATACAAATGACACCTTGAGTAAGTTTATTTTATGTTACAGTGGAAGGAGCGGCTATGGGTTCAACGCTCTCTCCAGTTATAGCCAATATTTACGTGGAGTATTTAGAATCTGAAATTATGAAAAATGTTGAGTTAAAACCAAAAACTTAGTTCAGATATGTTGATGATACGTTTGTTGTATGGCTTTATGGCAAAGATAAACCAAATCAGTTCTTACATCTAAACTCTGCACGTAATAGCATTAAATTTACTATGGAGTTAGAACATAACAGTCTAGCTTTTTTTGATGTGATAAGGAAAAATAACGGAAAATTAGGGCATTCCGTTGTAACGTCCCGTTAGAGTTCATTACATTAAAATTCAATTTTACATTCGTTTATTTTTGCAACTAATATTGCACGTAAATTTATTCAGTTTGGCAACGTCGCGTGGTGTCGAAATTACTGAGTAATAGCTTAAGCTGACACTTCTGCTTGGGCCACGCTTGGCCGTGCGTGTCGTAGTGATGCGGGGAAGTCAAATTTTCTTGATTATGGCGTAAAAACGCATACAATTTAATTTTTATTCATTCCATCTAATTATTGGTGAGTTTACCTTTATTTTGATATAATTTTTTTATAGAATTCAACATTTTTAGTGATTTCAAAATGTTACGCAATATATTTAGATAAAGGAAATTCTTTCAAGGCCGTTTCATTTCAATTTAGCGTGAGTACAGCATGTCATTCAAAAAACCATTCTAATTATTTATATTTAGGGTCTTTTACTTTTTTGGATTTACTGGATCTTTTATTTTGGTTTTGTCGTTTAATTACTGGATTTTTCGTTATTGGAGTTTATTATACATTGGTTTTTGCTTGCTGTTGTCTTTGGAAATTTACATTCGTTTAAAAGAATTTTATCACTACATCAAAGTATGTGCTAAAGATAGAAGCTATACGATAACGTCATATCATGTGGTGAGTCAACTGGAATTAAGTTACATTTTACATTCAAGCAATTAAATTCAGTTATTAAAACTTTTCACTCATAACAAATTAACCGTTTACTATTTTTGCATTTAATATCAATAATTAATAATTAGATGTAAGATTTTAAGTTTTTATCACCAATTTAAAGGTGGTTGGCGCCCTAATATTTTATTTTAAATCCTGTTTTATTTCTAATATGTTTAATTCAAATATTGTTCTTTGTTCTCTAATGTAAATAGTATATTAAGTTATAGTTAATAAATTAACGGAGTTCACGTCTTTGTATTTATTTTCCTTCAAACTCTCACCCAGAGGTCTGTGCTTACGATTGCTACCGTGGTTAAATTATTATTTTTACTTTTTATTATACATTCTTTATTTCGGAATAATTTTTTATTACACTGTCGCTACCAACTTGGGACTGAATTTTGAATGAAGTAATTACTGTGAATTTCCTATATTTTGAATTTTGAATACTTTTGTACTTTGTATTTTTATTGTGTTGTGTATTTTAGGTTAAGATTTATTTTTGAATTTGATTTTATTGTGATCATGTATTTTGTCGAAGCTCTCAGAAGTGACGAGCTATGTCATGAATTGTTTTTGCGAGGCGTTGATGCTAGTAATGAAAATGTCGATAGTAGACGAAAGTTGTTACGAGCTAAATTATTTTTTGTAAAATTTGATTTAATGATTTTTCTAAATTATTCAACAGTTGAAATTTGTTCGATTCTATTTTGTTTAGGTTTTGAAAGAGATTTTCTTCTGGTTGATTACGATTATGATTTGTTAGAAATTCGAAGTGAAACACAGAGTTCACACGAATATGTTTTGTCTTTTGGTTTATGTCATTTTAAATTTTGTCTTGTTTTGAAGCTCCGCCTTCAGGATATGAAAGCAGTGATCATATTTTAAGAAATATGAACTGTTATTTCTTTTTGATATGTTAGTATAGTTTTGACTTGTTTGATTTTCTTTTGTTTTTGTTTACGTTTCTTGTTTTAGTTTGTGTTTAGTTTTATTGTGATTTTTCTTGTAAAATTTGTTTTGTTTCATTTGGTTTTTATGCCAAGTAAATAAGTTCTTTGGTATGATTAGGTTGATTTAACGATTATTTATGTCAGTTCCGCTTGTGTTTTTGGTACTTTTTAGTTGTGGGTGTACAACATTATGAGTGGATCTCGTGAAGCTCAGAAGTTCCCTCTTCTTAGATTGCCTATCATTAATGCAACAGACTATAGTGATCTTAAGTTAATCCTATTTTTGTTTGTACAGTTCTGTTTTAGTGTATTGAAGTTGATTTGTTTACCTGAATTTTTGTTATTCATTGCATTTGGAAGTTTTGCATTCAGTATTTTTGAAATTTGGTATTTGACCATATGTTATATTCTTTTCTTACGGTATCTTTAGGATGTGCTTAGTATGTTTTACTTTTGTAAAGAAAGCTCTATGATTTGATGTTTGAGAATGTTTGATGTGTTTATGATTCGAGAGTTTTGTTCCGATTGTTTCGTATGATTCTGATAACTGTGAAGTTACTCTTATTTATACATTTGTTTTCGATTTCAAGTTCTTTTCCAACAACTTCAATTCAACTACAACTGAGATGAATACTTCTATTTCTCAATTAATTTCTTTATGTATGGCTTTGGAGGCTGTTCAGTCAACAGAGTCTCATATTAACCTGAATTTGACATACGATTCAAACATGAATTGAAATTGATTCTTTTTTACTTCAAGCTTCTGTTTGGGATTTAACATTTTTAATTAAATTTTATTGATGCTCACCCTTGGGGGTCATTACAATCTAAGTGATTGGATGCCTTATATTTTATTTTATGTTGAGGAAATCTCAATGTTTATTGTATACCACAGTGTGGGTATATTAATTCTTTGGTTAATGCGCTGACCAAAGACTTTTATTTTATTTGCAGTTATTTTACTGCTTTATTTTGATGTATTTGATTACATTTTATTGCCGATTCTGAGAATTTCTTCTCTGGAACTCGTCTTCTCGTATTTGAGTTTTTAATTGCTTGCGTGCAGTTGTTAAGACGATCATTTTGAGTTTACCTTTGAGCATATTATTATATGTGTAACTTTAAAACTCATTTAGAGCATTAATACCTATTTTCCTTGTTTGAAATATTGGTGATAATTTTCATTTTCATTTCAAAGTTTTGTATTTGATCTTGTTATTTATTAATTTGCCCTGTGTGAGGACGGGAGCAGAATTTTCTCACAGCAATACCTGTTGCTTGTCGTAAGAGCCGACTAACCTTGGGAACTTTTGTTTAATATTTCTTCTTCAATTCTATTTTCAATCTCTTCTCTTTTTGAGTTATTTAGTAAGGTGGAAATTGTTTCGAGTGGTTTTGGTATTTGTGGAATATACGTCAAACGATGACGCGGATTCGCGCGACGTCCCTCTTTCATCTATATCCTTCGTTACATAGTACTGTCGAACTCGTAATTCTAGTTTCATCTTCCGCTTTGGGAAAATGGTAGGTTGGACGGTATTCCTAAAGTGTAATCCGCTATCCTCGATTGTGACTTATTAGGTTTTACTACCTTTACCGATTTTGACTTCTAATTTAAGGTTTAGATTAGGATTTCTTTAGGTTAAGTTGTTTTGTTTAAGAAATAAGTTTTGGAATTTGACTCTTGTGCAACGATGTTGCGAGATTTGCTTAATGCGTTTGTTGTCGTTTATTTTGCGTTTGTTGTTGTTTATTTTGCGTTTGTTGTTGATTTTTGCGTTTGTTTGTTTTGTTCTGCACTCCGCAGTTTGAAACCTTCCAATTTCAAATTTTATGGAGGGGGTGTGTAACGTCCCGTTAGAGTTCATTACATTAAAATTCAATTTTACATTCGTTTATTTTTGCAATTAATATTGCACGTAAATTTATTCAGTTTGGCAACGTCGCCGTGCGTGTCGTAGTGATGCGGGGAAGTCAAATTTTCTTGATTATGGCGTAAAAACGCATACAATTTAATTTTTATTCATTCCATCTAATTATTGGTGAGTTTACCTTTATTTTGATATAATTTTTCTATTGAATTCAACATTTTTAGTGATTTCAAAATGTTACGCAATATATTTAGACAAAGGAAATTCTTTCAAGGCCGTTTCATTTCAATGTAGCGTGAGTACAGCATGTCATTCAAAAAACCATTCTAATTATTTATATTTAGGGTCTTTTACTTTTTTGGATTTACTGGATCTTTTATTTTGGTTTTGTTGTTTAATTACTGGATTTTTCGTTATTGGAGTTTATTATACATTGGTTTTTGCTTGCTGTTGTCTTTGGAAATTTACATTCGTTTAAAAGAATTTTATCACTACAACAAAGTATGTGCTAAAGATAGAAGCTATACGATAACGTCATATCATGTGGTGAGTCAACTGGAATTAAGTTACATTTTACATTCAAGCAATTAAATTCAGTTATTAAAACTTTTCACTCATAACAAATTAACCGTTTATTATTTTTGAATTTAATATCAATAATTAATAATTAGATGTAAGATTTTACGTTTTTATTACCAATTTAAAGGTGGTTGGCGCCCTAATATTTTATTTTAAATCCTGTTTTATTTCTAATATGTTTAATTCAAATATTGTTCTTTGTTCTCTAATGTAAATGGTATATTAAGTTATAGTTAATAAATTAACGGAGTTCACGTCTTTGTATTTATTTTCATTCAAACTCGCAACCAGAGGTCTGTGCTTACGATTGCTATCGTGGTTAAATTATTATTTTTACTCGTTATTATACATTCTTTATTTCGGAATAATTTTTTATTACACCGTTTATAGAAACAAAAAACACACTAATAGATACTTAAACGCCAAATCTTACTACCATCCAGTACAGAAAAACACTGTTTTACATACTTTACCAAAAAGAGCTATACTTATGTCACATAATGAAAATCTACAAAAGAAAAAGGAAACACTATTGGAGTTCCTACAACAAAAGATACAAAACACATGGGCAATAAATCCAAAAGTCAAAAAAGACTTTTCACCTCCTACTAGCACCGCTTATTTACCATACTGTATGTGTTTGACAGACAAAATAAGCAAGGTGCTAAAGAAAAAAAACATAATATTAAAACTGTTTTTACGATTAAGGATATTCTGAGCACTTGGTTTACATCTACTAAAGACAAACAACGGGCTCTAAAACATGCCGAAGTTTACAAAATTTCTTGTTTCTGTAAATCAAGCTATATAAGAGACACGGGAGGCTTTATTGAAGTTAGAGTTAAAAAACATAAGGCTGACTACAAACATCACAGAGTTACAAAATTAGCCGTAGCAGAACACGTGTGGAAGCAAGGACATCCGCTAAACTTTGTCCAAACTAAAAGTTTGATTAGAACTCTTTTCTACTTTCCCAGACTAATCCGCGAAGCTGCGGAAATAGAAAAACATTCATGTAATATAAACCGAGAAGACGGTTTAAGACTAATCAAATTTTGGCTACCAGTATTACATCTTCTACGACAAACAACATTCTTGAAAAGGACACAAACACTCCGAGTAATAACGAGTCAAGCGGTAACGGAAAGATAAGTCCGTTAATTACGCTAATCGCTAATGATATATATATATATATATCGTCACTTAAACTTTTTCCTTCAGTGACATTTACCACTGTGAAGATGCAAGCTGCAATGTCTTGCGAAACGTCAGTTTGTTTGAGTTCACGAACGACAATACGGCAAAGGCCAAGTTCTACTTCTTGTTTTGACTCTCAAGGAAAGACTAGGACCAAGCCTAAAAAGTCTGGATGTTTATCTACGACGCGGTCTAAGCCAAATGTCGCTTATAATCATAAACATCATATTGCTCATAATTGTACACCAAAATACTTAGGCGTTACTCTTGACCGCAATTTGTCGTACAATCCCAATTTAGAGAAGTTAGCTGCAAAAACTAAAATAAGACTAAGCTTAATTCAAAAACTTGGCGGAACAACATGGGTTTTGATGACAAGAGCTTACGCATATCGACTATAGCTTTAGTTTATTCAACAACAGAATACTGTGCCCTGCGGTACTGTATTCCGCTGTTGGATTAATAGTAAACATATTAACCTCATTGATACACTACACAATCAAAGAATGAGAATTATTTCTGGAGTACTGCGTTTAACGCAAAATACCTGGCCATCAGTATTGTGCAATATTACTCTAGCAACATTACGACGTCAACATTTTTTGAAGAATGAATATAACAAAGCTTTACAAAACAAACAATGCCTATTAACAAAGACACTGACATTTAATATAAATTTAAGATCAAAGTCTAGATGCTCATCATAAAATACTGGAGAAAAACTTTACGCAAAAAAAATTCAAATAAAGTAACAATAGAACGAGTTCTAGAAAGAGACTAAAATTAAAAACAAACAACTTTTGCATGATCCAACAATTAAAATTCAAGGTTTCACCGAAACACATCGATGTATCCTAGCGCTGACGAGTTCCTAAAGAACGAAGCAGCTGTCCGCTAGTTCTCATGTTGACATGGTTTCTAACTTATTTTATAGTTGGGTTTTGACAGCGTTACTTGTCAATAGATCATTGACTTTTTCTGTCATTAAATCCAATGATAACTTTTCTACCTTCTGTACTAATTTATAACATTTTTGAAGCTTAGAAGTTTAAAAACTTTGAAATGGAGCATTATACAGTACTACTTCTACTTTCGCTTAGTTTTTAAAAACGGTCACTTGTCATAATGATCTGTATTCATATAGCAACTACGCACAGTTTTACAAACAGTTTATTAAAAAAATACACGCAACTTTACTCCTAAATACCGGTCAAGTTGCAATTTAGTTTTTTTACTTATTAATATTTCAAATGTATATTAAATGATAAGTAAATCTACGAACAATGTAACCAAACTAGCAAAAATGCTAATTTACTTAACTGCTTACAAAGAAATTTGTACAACTACTACTACTTTTTTGGAATTTTAATTTGAAAACTGCTGAAAACATCTACTTTTAATAAATGTATTTAAATAATTTTGTTACACCCATTCTGCATATTTTCCGATGATTCGTACTATTACAGTAAACATTTTCAGTTTTAATTAAAGTTTAAAAACACTTTTCAATACGTTGCAATAAAATGTTTTTAATTGTGGCACTTACAAATTTGAGCCGGTTTAAAGTTGTTATACGCGTTCGTTTAAAAGTTTACGAGCTGATAAAATCCAAAACATTAAAAACACTAATCTACTAAAATAGCTTACAAATTAAATTTAATTTATGTTTTTTTTCGTAAAAAAAAATCCTGCAAGTTGGTTTTAAAATCTACAGATGATAAAATGGTTGAATCAACGATGTAAAAGTAATAGCTCTTTGAGTTCCATACTTTATACGTAGCGAACTCTGATTAATGACAAGCCAAATTACTTTCTTATTGAACGTAGTAATTCATTCTGGCACAGTCACTAAATTTCAATAAAGATGTAACAATAGTGAATTGTAAAACTAAACATAAACTATTTGTGTTCAGCTCATTACCAAGCATAATTTATATCCGACCTAACTTCCTACATAGCTTTTTTACGCAAACATTTGATTTTACACTAAATGGCGTTAAATTATTTAAAAAAAAATATAAAATAAAGTATTTTGTATCTTTATTTAAATTTAATTATTAAAAAAAAATAACATACACAATAAAATACTAAACAAAAATTGGTACAAAGGAAGTTAGTCTAAGTAACATTAAATTATTAAAAATAAAATACATGCATTGACAAATAATAACAGTTTTTTTTAACAAATACATAATTTTACTAAAAAGTTAACTAATTAGAAAAAAATGTTAATCCATTTTTTTTTAATATTTTTGTCAGATAATATAACAAGTTTTTTACATTCTGTTATCATCTGTCACATCAAAACTTTTCTTTAACAAAATGCCTATCTTAAAAAGTTATTTTTTTTAACTGATACAAGTGGACAATTTGGTGACAATATGTGCTAAACCACTTCTGTTTCTTACACAGGGTGTCCCACTTAAGCGTACTTCCTCAATAGCTGGTATATATTTTTGTTTGTCTATGAAACTCAAAATTTAATTTTTTTTTCTGATATCTGGTTGTTGCCACTTATTTCCAACGGTTTTTAAGATAATTAGAAATTTAGAAAAATTTCTGTGAATGCGCTATAATTTTGCATGCCTTGGATAACGCTTTGCTTGTTTCAAAGTTGAATAGACGGCTGGCTATGTTTAATGTGGCTCCCATTGTAATTAAAACGTTCTCAAGTTCAAGAGTCTTCTCGAAGTTATTTTCAGAACGTTCACCGAAGGATGTGGAACATTTGCGAACGTTTCGCCAAAATGTATAAATGCGGTGCAAACAAATCACAGGGCAGTTATTCTCGTAATGTGAAAACGACTGTATTAAGCAGATTATTAATGCATGTGCTTAAGATAAATATACGGAGTATAACTTTATACGTGACTTCGTGTAAGTGATAGTGGGACATAAATTAGTGTAAGTGTTTTATTAAATATCCTTAGATATAATTAATTCGGTTAGTTATAAACGTGTACATATTTTTAGTATAAATAAATTAGATTTTAACAGTAATCGTTACATAATTTATTGCTATTATACAACGTAATGATCTGAGTATGTAATGTAATTATTGAGGTTATTTAAAAATAATGAAATTTAAAATTTGGATATGATATTAAATAATTTACAACAAATTACAGAAAATGCTCGAAATACGTACCATTGTGCTCTAAACTGTTCTCATTCGCATTTTAAAACTGTTGTCGTCGACATTGTTCTGTGTCGCATATTCTTTGCTGTAGTAGGTTTATAAGCATAAACTTTATTTTTTAGGTAGCCCCAAAGAAAGAAATTGCATTTTGTACAGTCCGGCAATCTTGCTGGCCAATAAATTGGCTCTCTTCTTGCGATCCAGCAATCCCGAAAATGCCCGTCTAAAAAATTCCTGATTTCTCGAGTAGCATGACACGGTACTCCGTCGTGCTGTAGCCACATTATCTGCGTTACTGCTAAGGAGACATCTTCTAATAATTTGTGAATCTAGTTTTGTAGAAACTGTAGGTACATTCTTCCTTTTTGATTCCCATCGAAAAAGTACGGTCCGATTACTTAATTCCCAAAAATGCCGCCCCATACGTTCAGTGACCAACGGTATTAGAAAGTTGTACGAGAAATAAGAGGGTTGTTAATTTTATAATAATGAAAATTGTGTCGGTTAACCAACCCATTTTTGCGGAAAGTCGATTTATCAAAAAAGAGGACGTTGTTAAAAAAATCTTCTTCTTCGTTAAATTTGTTAGTGGACCATTCTGCAAACGTCGTCCGCGTCCTGAAATCTCTAGGCAGTAATTCTTGATGTAACTGGATGTGGTATAGATGGTATTTGTGTTGCTTTAAGATTCTTTGCCTTGCTGTTCTGCTAATTTCAGTTTCTCTATGCTATTCTTATTTTTTTGAATACACAACAAGACCCGAAATTGATTTTTACTTTCTTATAAGAAAAGTATAGCAATCGCATTTTTTTTTTCTAAAAATTTTTATTGCATAATTTTACGTTTCAAGGTCTCCTGAATCAGAAAAATGTATTTTTGACAAAAAAGTTTTGGGTGTCTGTGTGTGTGTGTGTGTCTGTGTGTAACGATGTATTCACGATAACTCTCGAACCAAAAGTTCTAGTAACTTGAAATTTGGTATAGAGCTGGCCTTTCATATTCTCTCGGTTCTATCAAAAGATGGGTCTGATAAAGAAACCGGAAATGGGTGTATCCACATTTTTAGCAGTTTTTTTATATAATTTTGTACGTACATAAATTATTCAAATTATTTTTACAGTTTCTTATAGAGTTAATTCTTTCTAATAATTTATTCAAACAATTTTTTTTTAACAATAACAGTTTATTAGATATTTGATTGAGGTTCGAATTTTTTTTTTAGAAAAAAACCTTATAAGTTAAAAAATAATAATTTTTTTCTGTTTTTTTGACTTGTTTATGTCGTGTGTCCAGAAAATTCTAAAGCACACAATTTAGCATGGGGAATTTGAAAATTTTGATTTCTTTGTTCCCAAAGTGTTTTTAAGATATTTCCAGTATCAAAACATATGACAATGTGTATCAGAAAACAGTTGGCATAATAATTCTCAAAATGTAGTCAATTTAGTGTAGTGACATCTATTGTACGACTTCAGTAATAGCCGCTACGTACGAAAGTTCAAATCCCAATGTGGGTTTATAATTTTTTTAATTGTATTATTATTTTAAATTAACGTCAATTAATTTTTATAAGTAAAAAGACATAATTAAACGTGTTAATTGTTTTTATTAAACACATAATAAATCCATTATGACTTTAATAAAAACACTTCATGATTTATTTTTACAGTTTCTTATAGAGATAATTCTTTCTAACAATTTACTCAAATACAAAAATTTCTAACATTAACAGTTTATCAGACATTTAATTTGCAATTTAAATTGAATTCACAAATATAATATGGTTTCGAATCCTGCCTGCAACGATTTTTTTTACTGATTTACTAAATGGGTATGTAATATCAAGACGCACAAATATTCGGGTTAGTCGATATGATCATACTCAAATAGAGGAGAAAACTTTCAAAAAAATTATAATATGCTAGGAAATCAATACAATCGTGTAGATATCACTTCAAAATGGTTTATGAAAACATAACCTTAAAAAATATGTAGACATTCCTTCATCATTTCTTATAGAAAACTCGTGTGGTGACCACATCAGTTTTTTTTCTGTACGAACCGAATTTCTTCTGTTCTTTAGTACGGATTCACGGAGCCATTGGCGAGAAACTTTAATACTTTTTTCAAACTGTTTTGTCCAAGAGCTCGTTTTTCTGGGAAACGCTGGGAGTAAATTCGCGATGCCAACAGGGGATTTCTATTACACTTTCTAAGAACAAAGACCTTGTCTCTTCTATAATAGCAAAAAATTGAAGACAAACAAAGAATAACAATAAAACAACAAGAACAAAACAACAAGCACAATACAAACTTAGGAACACCGGAGAAATCAACTTATTACTTAACAATAACGGAAGGTACTTTTGCAAAACAAAAATTAGCGCCTGTCAAATTACTCACGGCTATCGTTGCGACTTTTAAACAGTCAAATCGTTATTCAAGGCATACAAGATTACAGTGCATTCACAAACATTACCAAAATCTTTAAATATCTCAAAAACCGCTGGAAATAAGTGGCAACAACTTTATATGAGGAAGCAAGAAAAAATACATAGTTCTATTTAAGAAAAAAAAATAATTATAGTTTCAAACAAAATTTTTGACAGTTAAAAATTTCAATGATTTTTTAACGAAAGGTTTTGTATAAAGAGTTACAAGTGCTCTAATTGTGATAATTTACGAGATATTCAAAATGGCGTAAGACGCTAAAAAAGCAGATTTTTGTGATTATCTCAAAAACCAATGGTTTTATGTATAAAGAAGTTGGGTCCGACCCAGCAGATATGAAACACCCTGTATAACTGAAAAAAAATTTAGGAGATGAAGAATTTGATTTGATAAAACTTATTTTAATATAATTTTTTGATGTTTTTATGAATAAGAGAGCTATCAAGGAAGTACCCTGTTACAAGCTTTAGGTCTTACGAACCTGGCACGGCCAACTCACACAGTCGGAGATAGGGGAGGTTCAAGGGAATTATGTTTAAGGGCGCCAGATCTAATCCAAACTAACACTTCTGCCTCGATCACGACAGACGGTCCAAACTTGTAACTAAATTCGAGGTTCGTAATCCTTGTTACTCTGATGTTTGAGTAGCCAAAACTAGTTAATAGGTAACGATAACTAAAAGAGAAAGGTATGTTGCCATAAAAGAAAGATTAACAAGTATAATTAACTTTAATGTATTAACATAGAAGATTAACAGGAGGATATTTTAATTTCTCAATTCGTAAATACTAGAAAGGTTAACAAGTATAATTAACAGGTATAAAAACTTTGACTTAGCAACGTGAAAGATTAACAGGCGTATTTTTAATTTCTCAATTCAGAAATGCCAGACATATCGGCAACACACAATGCATAGGTAGTCAAGTCGAAACAAACAGCGCAGAAAATCTCGTAGTAAATATTGTTTGTACACAGCATGCGATACAATTTAAATGATGATTGAAATTACCTTATTGGTATATAAACAATAAACGTAATTACGGACATTAACATTAACCAAAGTTCTGTGAGTAACTTTCGTGACAGCGATATAAAAATTAATTAAACAAACTCACCCGAAGTCCAGTGTCCACTTTCGCAAAGAAAACGTTTTCCCCGCTAGCGGCCTGTAATAAATATTTAATAGCAAATCGTGTCACACACTAACTCACGAAGAATAGGAAGCTACATAATCAGTATTAATAAATCATTAAAGGTTATATAAGAACCCGTTGTATCGAATGCTGTAGGTTGTAATTATGAACAGGCGAGTGATAACACAATCGACTGGTATACACGAATTAACATCTCCCACAGTAAGGCTTGTAGAGACTCTGTTTTCGTGGTGGAGAATATGCCTTCCCAAAATCTTAAGTGTTCGGTAACGGTATTTCTCAATAATAATTAATCTTCATCATTTCTTTATTGAAACGAACATGTGCTCAAAGCGTGGGGAAACGGCCTGTGACGACTCAAATATTATACGAACGTAATGAAATTATAATTTGATTCCCATTATTAAGGATGTCCTTCGAAATTATTTCTTTAAGCCGTACAGGCCATTTTATGTAATTGACAGCTTCACGATTTCGTCGTAAAAATGACAGTCACAAGAAAAGATCGGCAGAGGGCGTCAAAACCGGAATCTAATTTCAATTCAATATACAGGGTATTCCGTTAGAAAAACTTTGCACGTAACAACCCTTAAGTGGGACAATCTGTATATTTAAATTTTGTTGATGTAGTGCAGTTTGTTATATTAGTATTATCTACTTTTAAACGTGTCATATTCAAGCGATCTTTAACCAAAAAAATCACAAAATTTAAGATCTCATCAAAAGAATGAAATCTTACATTACACTACAATTATATGTGTATCTAAAAACGTCACGAAATTCAGTTTTCTTTACAATGTTGAAACAAATTTCTATTATTGCACTAATGTAAATTGACTTTTGTATAAAATGAGCATTGAATATAACCTTGCAGAAAAGCGGTTGTTTATCGATTCATCGAAAGCAGTTCTTGTACGTTATAATGGTGACTCAAAACTGTCAATTCTATTGGTTTATTCTATAAACACAGGAAAAACGTATGACAGTATGTAGACTATATTTGGCAAAGCTGTGGTGCGTTTAATTTTCTTATTGCTTGGACTGCAAGGACAGTTTTTCATATATTATTGTTTTTTGTGTGTGTATATAACCGTGGTATCACAAGTAAGCTGTTAATATGACATTCAATGATTGATACACAAAGTGCGTTACGTTTTCAAAAATCTTTTAATTGATATATAACAGTGATATATAACAGGTATGTCAGCAAGTCTTCGGAATTAGTTGCCTCATACATTGTAAAAAACTGTAGCAAAGTTTTTTAACATAACACATTATTCTGAACATTTAAATAAGCACGAAAATTTGTTAAGACACAAAATCTGTAGAAACGTAGTGCGTATTGAAAATAAAAATTAAAAAGAATGTACTATTGACAAAGAACAACAAAGTATTTTCTATCAGGAAAATGTCATTGTTATGTTAGGTTTTTTTCTGATAACTTACATCTTTGAAGAGATTTTAACACTGTTTGGGTTGCGCGAGATCTCACAGATGTATGACGCATAGATTTGTTACAAGCTTTTTGGTTTTACGAACCTTGCACGGCCAAACTCATAATAGTCGGAGATGGGTAGGTTCACAAAAAATATATAAAAGATGTTTTAGGGCGCCAGAACTTATCCCAAAGTAATTTTCTATCTTGCTTAGGACAGAACGGTTCACACTTGTAACACGATGTTAGGTTTGTAATCCTTATACTCGGCTGTTCGAGTAGTCAAAAGTAATTAATAGGTAACGATAATCACAGGAACAGGAAAGATAAAAAGAAAGATTAACAAGTATAATCGATTTAATGGTTTAACGTTGGATAATAATAGAAGATATGAGATTTAATGTTTTCCAGGTAGAATTAATACCTATCACAGTTTGCTTATGCGCCAACCTTAACTTCCAAAATGAGTAACAATTTGCATTAATAATTAGAGGAAACTTTGATTAAGGAGTACATAAAATTTTCTAGATTATATCACAATCCTCCTACATAAATGCCTGTAGTATCGGCAACTCACATCACATAAGAAAATTATATCGAAAAGGACAGCATCCAAAGTCCCCGAATAACTAGGTTTTCCCTCACAGCATGCGATACAAGTATGACATGTTTAAGATTACCTTATTGGTATATAAGCAATAACGCAGTTACAATCATTAACATTTAAATATAATTCTGTGTACAACTTTGGTGATCTCGATATAAAAAGTCAAATAAATAACTCACCTAACATCTAGTTTCCACTTACACGTAGAAAACGTTTTCTCGTCAGTGGCCTGTAATTAATAGTGAAGAACAAATCGGATCACAATCGAGTTCACACAGAACAAAAGCTACAAATGATAGTATTAATAAATAATTAAATGGCATATAAACACCCGTTGTATCGTGTACTGTAAGAAATAATCTTAACACAGGTGGTTGATAACACATTCGAATTCTTCATAATTCATATTATTGAACTCCAAGGTATCGAGCAACGTAAGTAGCAATTCAAGACAGGTGGCTGAATACACATTCGACTTCTAATTTCAAATCAACATCCCCGACACAACGTTCGACTGGACCCCGATGTTGCTTAAGTAGCAAGCCCTCACAACAGCTGATATGCTCGGTAGATTTATTCCTTAATAGTAGTTATGCATCCCAATTGTTGATTTAATTCCAAAATGGTAGACAACGTGGTCGGAACCGGCTGTCATATGAATATACAAATTACGAAAGACCCTTAATAGATTTAAGACAAAATATCTTACCCCGTGCCGAAAGAATCGTACTACCTTTTCCCTCGATTTATAAATTTATGTTCATCACACGTGATGTTCTTAAAAATTTAAGAATCAATTCGAAAAAATCTCGGCACCGGGCCCGTTACTGTCGTGTACAGCTTCACGTTTACTTCGTCGAATGACAGTCACGAGAAAGGATCGGTAGGGGGCGTCCCAACCATAAGCTAATTTCACGTCGGAATACATAGGCGTACGTAAAGAAAATTTCGACCGTAACAGATTTTCCAATTACATCTGCAATTGTCCGAGTCTTAAATAATGCGCTTAGTTGTTCTACTATGCATGCTTCTTCTATAATCCATGCAGAATACCTCTGCAATAAAAGCTACAAATAATTGATTTTAAAAATTTAACTGCATTTACATCTGACAGATACTGCGCGACCTTTTTCTATATAACTGTGTTAGACTATATAAGTCGTCTGCAAATATCGATCCCAAAAAAAATATTTAATTGCCAATGACATAGAACATTGAATAAAGTTTGCATTACAAGACTTATGAACAGTGAAATTCTAGAGAACATTGATTGTGATGAAAATGAAACTGAAATTGAATTGTTTCATTCGGACACTAACAGTGTTAGTAAGAGAAAGTCTAATAAAGACAACGGTGCAACAGACACATTTCTAGAAAAGATAATACAAAATGAAGAAAATCCGTACCTACCAATGCCAAAAAAAGAATGTCGCATAACATTCTTTACAAATTACCAGGGACAATTGGGTCAGCCAAAAGTATAAAAACTGTTTTCAATTCATAAAACTGAAACTGAAAAGTTGTTCTTTCAGACAATATATTCTTTTAAAAGCGAATTCAATTATTTTACGCCCTCAACCTGGAAGTTTATGTTACAAAATTCAAAGGTGATAAAGCTATGTACTACATGTAACTGTGCACAAAATAGTACCAGAACAACTTGCATACTTTTTTATTCAGAAAGTAAAGAAAAAGACTTTATTACACTGTTTAACATTACCACTATGTTTCAAAGATTAAGTTTGCATATGTTTATGTTTAGTTTTTGTGTTTATACGAGAAATTACAAATTTATGTTGACTATTTCAACTCAATAAAAGTATCTTATTATCACTTTCATGTTCATGCATCTGTAAGATGCCGCGGACTTGTGTTGTTATTTGCGTACTTGCTGTAAATAATACTTTGTAATAAAATTCACGCCTGCACTGGTTTCTCAACGGCACTGTCGCCGGTAAGGATTGAAATTGAAAGTTTCGATGTAAGAATCTTACTCGCTCATTGTGTACTTGGCTTTCGCTGCAATCGTTAGTCTGTTTCTAACGCTTTCCTCCAAGTTGTAAGTAATTCTTCTTTATTATTAAATTTCATAGTTGGTTATTCCGTTTACGTTTCAGCAAAAATACGGTAATAGGATTAGAATATTCGGGCAGAATTAAGCGAGTTAGTTTAGCGGCTGCAGGTACATTTTAAGATGGCATCAACATGTGGTTTAGTACTATTAAATTTATTTTAACAAAGTTAGTAGGGTTGAGACGGCCCTCTGTGAACAGTATTTATAGAAGAAATTATATTTTTTGCGGTCTATGGAAATAATCAAATAAACTTTGGACGCTTATTTTTGAGAAATTTCTATATGGCTATTACTGTTTCGAGCTTGAATCAATCGAATGGAGTAACCACTTTCGTATTCTTAATTTAATCATAGTTCACACTAAAACGTTTATTTTCAGTGGTACATTTTTATGCCATCGTTAACATTAGATAATAGAGCTGTGGTGTGAGCGCTAACCTAACACCCTTCAAGTTTTGTTGATCGATTTCTTTGTAATCAAAGCCAGATAAGGCACAAAGTTGTACGCAAGTTTTTTTACTACGCTAATTGTTAACAATAATGACATAAGAGGTAGTAGACGTTTTACTAGTCGGTTGCACAGAACTTCGGTGTTAATAAGTTTTTTAATTATTTTTTGTAAGCGGTGTGATTATTGATAATTGTCAATTTGTAACTTGTCTCGACTGTATGTAAGTAATTATTAATGCATTTTGTAATAACGTGGCAAATATTTAAATTGAAGGTCTCACTGGACGCGAACATTAGGTTCAAGGGCAAGGGGACGTTCCGGGACAAAATTCATACAGTACGCAACCTATATCAAAAAAATTTTACCATAACAAAACTAACTGTTTCGGTGTTTTAATACTTACACATAAAACCATAAATTGTTGTAAAATTAATTGTTCTACATTGCTTAATTAGAAAGAGCTCATACACTAATACCAGCAGTGCTTGAGATTTCAATCACGTTTCACAACAAGCATAATAAATTGAACGGTTAGCTTTATTGTAAATTACTAACGAATTTATACAAAATAACTTATACTACAATTTTGTTAAAAGCAAATGTGACCAAAAACAATTAAATTTAAATTTATTATCGAATATAATAACTTAATAACATTCTGTCTATACAAAAGCAAGATGGGGTTTCATTTCATAACATTAAATTTTAATACGAAATCCTCAGTTTGACTGAAGTTAGTAAGACAACAATAATTTAATCTAGCAGAAGACGTTTAAATGGAATTGGGGAGGTTCGTTCATTAAATTGAATAAATGGATGGATGAAAACTGAATGGGTTGTTGACAATAGGATTTCTCATTTTATTTATGCATGTGAAAGTATTGATTTATTTAATGTAAAGTTTTGAACTTTGAATATTGCAGTATTTCTTAAAGTTAATTATCAGTTTGCGATGACAACGTCAATTGCGCGAAACCGCAATTTATTATTCAAGTTCTGCTTCCAAACAATAATAGAAATTTTTCATATGACAACTTTGCACGTTAATATATAAAATTGCGGTTTGAAAATATTATTGATAGCTTCAGTAGATTAAAAAAAAATTAAATTAAACAAAACTAAGGTTAATATACTCATAAATTACTCTTAAATCAATTACAAACATTTTTGTTTTATTTTTTTTCATTTATTGCAAAAGAAAAATAAAAATCAGTAACCTTATACTCATTTCTTAAAAATAAAAAAAAAGTCAGTACAAGAACAAAAAAGTTTTTTAGTACTTATTTAGCAACTTACATTATTTTTGGTATTTTTTTTAATCGACACTGACAAATTAAATATTATTATAATTCTAAATAATTTTTGTTTATACCAAAACCATGAAGACTATATTTTATACGTTTAATTTTTTTTATAAATAATGTTTACTAATAAAGTGATACTTCTTTTAACACTTTTTAGTTAGAAATTAATTTTAGCTTTCGTGGTTTTTGCATCAATTTTTTAATTACTTACTAATTTAAACATTTTTTTGAATTACAATAAAAAATTTTAGTAATTTTTTATTATCATTAATAAAACATGTTTACGAACCTCTAATTTCAGAAATTAATACATTTAATTCAAACAAAAGCTTTGTATTTTTCCGTTTTGACTGTCAAATAAAATACTGACTTTTCTGTTTTAAAAAATAAGCTAACAAACAATTTTTTTTCTTAAATACAAATGCACACACAAAAAAACATGTTTTTAAACATTAAATTTTTATGTAATTAATAGAAACTGTAACCATTACGTTAATATAAGTTATTTAGATTAATGTTTTTGTATAGTTCTAAAAAAATTGTTTTATTTTTTGTTTTTAAACTAATTTAGACATAAATCTTTTAACGTAAAAATTTGTATGTTTACATTACTAGTTTAGGTAAAGAATTTTTTTCAGTGTTTTCAATATAACAAACAACAAATTTTGATTAAATTTTAAGCAAAATTAGGAACGTTGAGTGTATTCTATAGAGTTTAAACGCCGATTTTATTTAAAAGTTGATGATAGTATGCTTGTTTTCAAATTGTTACGGTAAAACGAAAACCTTGTAGTAGGCTGAAGTGTGATCATTTACCAATAACTTAATCATCACAAAGACAGCAGCAGCAGCTCAGAATAGGATAGTAACCAACGAAATTCAGCCTGTCTTCAATGTGCCGATTTTAATTTAATTAAAAAAGCATCAAAACGGGTAGAAAACAATTCCAGGTGCCTGTTTTCACCTGATTACACTTAAGGTAAATTAGATCAAACAACACAAGTCTAACAATGAGTATATTTATTGCAATAACATAAAAAGGATAAAAGCATTCAAGTAACAAAGTACGCAATAAATAATTGTGCGCAAGCAAAAATACAATAAAGCCAGTAGTAGCAAATTTTTTAAATTAGGCAACACCTCATACACCTAGGTAATGAATTGTTAATTGAGGATAGGGAATATAATTTGGTGAATACAAAAAAGAAGAATTGAATTAATACGATTCTAAAATCGTCACGCAGTCAGAAGCAAAAAAAAGCAAAAAAATCTGCATTATTTAATTGTGACAACATGCATATATCTAAATCATTTGTATTTACGATTGGCACCAAAACAAATATAGAAAGAGGTTACTTACAGTTTTCTTAACATACGATTAGCTGATAGCATATCTTAAACATGATTAATATACACATTCAAAAAATCTTTTAACTGATAAATTACAAGTGTACCATTAAGTCTTTGGGATCCGCTGCCTATCTAACAATTACTACACATAACCTGATTTCTTATAATGAATAAGATTTAGTTATTTAGTTCCAGCATTCGTGCAAGTCTTAATTATCAACACAAAAAAAAACTAAATGAGTAATAGTTAGAAATTTACGGAAACAACAAACACGTGGAGGTGACCAAACTTGCTGTTATAATAAAATAAAATTAAATCGTTGCGTAAAATGAAAATGCGTTCTTACCCTAGCAATTCGCTTACATGGAACATATTAAAATCCTAACTGATTTACCCAATAATAGCGTGGATGTTCCAAGATACTTAAAATGTAGATATTACTGGGCATTGGGTTAGCACACGTGCCGTTTCCTTAGCTTAAACAAAACAAAAAATGAACTAATGAACAAAAATCAACTTTGTAGATAGCGTTGACGATTGAGCAGAATTCATACATCGGGTGAACCCATACCAAGAATTGTTTTCCATAACAATTTTTTTCCAGCAACACAAAAATTTAGGAAGTAGACACTAACTAAAATGAAGAACAGAAAATTAGGTATGCGCTAAGAACAGAACTCTACAATCTAAAACCAACCTAAATACAATAACACCTAACCCAAGAAGATGATTTTTCAACTCACTAAGTATTACTATTTGGATGTTTCCAAAAATCGCCTAAAACGAAATAATACTTCAAAGAACTAAAGACTCTAACCAACAGAAAAAGATGTATCAAAAATAGTATTTGTTGTAAAATCGACAATAGTCGAAACGCTAGCAAACCAAGAAAATCAACGCAGTCCCATAGACCTTATCGAACGACAATTCAAATCAAACTAAACGAAAAAGACGAGGTATAAAAAAGAAAAAAGTTTAGACTACAACCAAGGACAACGCTCTCAAATCCCATAAAATCTCAGCTCGCAGATACAAATTCAACCCTAAATATAAACTCCAAAACTAATAGAGTAGAAAGTAGAAAAGCAAGTACAAACACATAGCAGATTTTAAATGTTGATATGCAGGTTCAAAAAAAGAATAGTCAAGAAAAAAAAACTAAGACAGTTGTGCTAAAAAGTCATCTAAGAAAAAAACCAACAAAATAATTTCCAGCAAAAAAAATATTGTGATTAACAGTCGGCACAGGTCGAACTATCTAATCTAAAAAGCAGAGAAAGAACCAGCAGTCTTAAAGTCACAACAGTAAAGCTCTAAAAAGTTAAACACTGTAAATCTACTAATCAAAGTGAAGTCCCAAATCGCATAACACAAAACAAAACTGAAAGAAACAAAACAAAAACAAGAATAAGTAAGAAGGAATAAGAAACATCTCTTATTAATCAAGCATTGCAAGTCGTTGCTTATTATGCTAGATGGTACTTAAAGTTAGAATATTTTAAGAGTAAAAGAAACTATTTTAACAGTGACTAACAACATCAAAAATGCCGACTAAGCGGATGCACTTAGAGTACAAAAAACGACGTTGCAGTCTATTCCAAGTTTCAAACCAAACACAACAAAACAAAAACGCACTAAACTCGATACAGCAAATAACTAAAAAAAAAGAGGTTTAAGCAACCAACTAAAATTTAGAAAAGATACAAAACAAAACCAACAATTGCTTTAAACACAAACATTAAAGAGTAAAAGAAAGAGAAAAACAAAGACTAAGAAAAACAATATATAAAAAAAGAGACAAACGGAAAAAGTTAAGACAAAATGAAAATGTTTGCTTTTCTGTAAAAGAAACTTAAAGGATGACCAACCGTCTTACGTGCCTAACCAACCGCTCAAAATATAAATAAAAAGAAAAGAAAGAGAAATGATATCACAGTTAGCCATAGAACTAATGTGTACCAAGTGTTGTCCTAAATTGGAAAGTTTACCACAAAACTTTAATGTTGACAAGCGCAACAGAAATCTGAAAAACAAAAAACTCAACCAAAAACAAAAGAGTGAATCTTATAAATATCGTACCAATCCAAAAAAATGCGACTAAGCGGATATAACTATATACAGACGAAGAGGTAGTATGTCTTGAAGTAATCTAGAAAAGAATAAAACCAAAGGAAATTTATCAAGAAACTTAACCAAAAGAAAAAGAATATCGATGACAGCAAAATAGAAGAGAGCACATACTTAGCATACAAATTATAACCAGCTCGATACCAACAGAGTCCTCAAAAGCTCGAACTACTAAAACCAAGAAACGAGAAACAGAGGAATAACAGAAAACACAACTCAAAAGTCAAAAAGTAAACGAATACTTACAACGCTTGCAACGCTGATGAAAAAAAGAGAACGATTAGAAGAAGGAGGCAGTAAGCAGTAAAGTACAATTAGAAGCAAATGAAGAAGTAGATACAAAAATAACAGTAGCGGCTTTTACATCTACTTCTTCAGTCGCTTTTATTTGTGCTTTGCTGTTTCCTTCTCCTAATCGTTCTTTTCATTTTTCTTCTTCGATTTTTTTCACAATAAACGTTAGTTTAAAAAAATCGATTTCTTTTTATGGAGCCACATCAAATCAATCCTTTATTAGATGAACCCAGCAGATTTACAAGACTTACATTACGACTATTTTTCTAATTAGAAAAATACGCTAAACAGTTCTTGTAGTAACTTTTCCAAACAAGGTTTTAAAAACAGCATTAACGGCACCTCCAAAAAGTTCATTATTTGCTAATTATTTCTAAACTGTCAAAGAGGATGACACTTTTTTCGGTATTTCTAACTAGCATATTGAAACGTTCGAGAAATTATTTGCAAATGCAAGAGCCTTCTAGAAGCTGTCATCCGTCTTCTAGAAGATATACCGAAAAATAGGGAACGCTCCAGAAGGATTTCCGTATGTGTATATATAGCGACGAGATAGATCGTAGGTCAGTTATTGCTGGAATGCGAATACAACAGTGTTAAGAAGATTAGTAAAGTGGAAATAAATCGTTAGCACGCGTGTGTCTAGATAAATTGACCGAGAATAATCGTGTACGTGATTTTTAGTGTAAACAATTGTGAAGCTACCCGCGGACGTTATCTTATCTTCTTGTAAGTGATATAAATTAGTGTAAGTGTTTTCATTAAATATTATTACATTTAATTAATTCGGTTAATTTAAAAGTGTACATATTTCTAAAATAAGTAAACGTATTTTTAGTCGTTTTAAATAAATTAGTTTTTTAATAAATAAATACGCAACATTTGGTGTAAGGTGTGGAGTTCGCGATTTTTATTAGTGTAAATACCGTTAAGTAATCTAATATCGCTCCCGTAATTAATTGCGTAAATAACTGTTAAGTCCGCGATACGCGTGTTTATTTATAAAATATAAAATAGTGTTTATTAAACTTTTTCTTTTAACAAGTGCGTGATCGCGATATTAATTAAATTCGTTTCCGTACACTAGTGGTTTAATATTAACAAGTGGATCGTTATTAAAATTTTGTGTTATACAAAAACTGCATTTTAAAAAGTAGTGTATTTAAACTTTATATTCGTGTTATATTTAAATTTATGCTGCATTGACGCGTTTGCAAGCAGTTAAAATGGATTCAAAAATACTTGAAATTCTCGAATCGATGAATAAAAATATCCAAGAAAAACTGTCCAAAAATTCTCATAAGATGGAAGAAAATTCGCAGAAAATAGAAGAAAAGTTTTACGAAAATTCACAGAAAATTGAAGAAAAACTGTCGGAAAATTCCAGAAAAATGGAAGAAAATTCCAGAAAAATGGAAGAAAATTCAAGAAAAATGGAAGAAAATCTCTGCGAACATCCTCAGAAAATGGAAGAAAATTCTAGAAAAATTGAAGAACAGTTGTTGGAAAATTATAGAAGTTTAAAAGAAGAAATACGAAAGAGCATAGAAAATCAAATTAAAATTGTTCAAGAGGAAACCCAAGCAGACATGTTAAACTTAAAAGAAGAAATTTGCAAATCTGTGAATGAGAAAATAGAAGCAATAGAGGACAAATTAGAGGACAAAATAAAACTGCTTGAAGAAAGAATGAATCTATTGAATTGTCACGGTGAAGGAAGCGTCACGAGTGAAGATTTAATAATGAACCATCGAGAAGAAAACACTCACAAGTTCAAAGTTGTACTACCGAATTTTGATGGTAAAGTTCCATGGTTAACCTACTACAAGCAGTTTGAAGCCGCAGCTACTGCTAATGGTTGGAGCAACAAGCAGAAAGCGAAGTCTTTAATAGTGTCCTTACGTGGAGAAGCGCTTGGAATTTTACAAACTGTTCCGGACCACCCGCAAGAAAATTACGAACTCTTAATATCACGATTAGAAATGAGATATGGGGATGCTCATCTTCAACAAGTATACCAGGCTCAAATTAAAAGTCGGGTTCAAGAAGCTGCCGAAAGTCTTCAAGAGTTTGAGGCTGACATCGCCAGACTAACACGGCTTGCGTATCCTACAGCGCCAGATACCTTCTTAGAGCAATTGGCTATTCAAACTTTTGTAGACGGCCTCCGAGACAGCGAAACACAGCAGACTCTCCGGTTAGCTCGACCGAAGACGTTGGATGACGCATTAACTCATGCTTTGGAGTTTGAGGCGGCGAAACAAGCGTCGCACCGAGGCAGCCATAGACTCTGCTGTGCTACAGAAGTACCCGCGCAGACACTGGAAAGCATCGAAGAGATAGCGCGACGAATACTTTGGGAAAGAGGAGTGACAGCTTTGAACTGTGATGAAATAGGCCATGTACGACGGCATCGTACTAAACCTAAGAAGAGGACAAGAAGAGCGCTCGATAATTTGGAACGAGGCGAGCAAAAGAGACAAAAAGTAATCTCATCTAGTCAGACTCCGGAGATTACAATCCAAATGGCATCGCTTAGAGAGCAATTGCATAGCATTTATCTCGATGGCAACATCAATGGGAGAAGCGTTCAGTTACTGGTTGACACGGGAGCGACGAAGACCATCATTCGTCCTGACATCTTATTGGAAAA
Source organism: Aquatica leii (assembly GCA_035610365.1). Classification (NCBI taxonomy): domain Eukaryota; kingdom Metazoa; phylum Arthropoda; class Insecta; order Coleoptera; family Lampyridae; genus Aquatica; species Aquatica leii. The sequence continues at coordinate 102,405,280 of CM069436.1, read as the reverse complement.
CGAGAAGACATCACCAGTAACAGTACGACTTCGAACGGCGACAGGCGACGAAATACCTACTTACGGACAAGTCAAAGTAACCATTGATTTGGGAAATGGAGTACTCGACCATCAAGTACTGGTAGCCGACATCACGAAAGAAGTTATCCTGGGAATGGACGTGATAAAGAAGTATTGGTTCCATTTGGATATGAAGAACGATGTCCTGAAGATCGACAATGAAGAAATTCCTTTTCATTCGTCAGAGAAGGCAGCCGTGCGAGTCTTATTGAGTGAAGACGTGACTCTGCTTGCAAGAACTGAAAATGTGGTAATGGCACACCTGGATGGAAGTCTCCGGGAAGGCTACATACGCGCGATTCAACCAATGGAGGGCGGCTTAGTTGAAAAGGGACTACTCGTTGGCAGAACTTTAGTACGAGTAAAGAACACGATGCCAGTAAGGATCTTAAATATCAATTCAGATCCTGTAACGTTGAAAAAGAAGACCGTGGTAGGCCAATGCACGCCAGTATCTCAAATTGTGAGATGCGTGAAGTCTAACGAAGATACGTCGCCGAAAAAGTGTCCACAACATCTATTGGACATTCTTACCACCAAATGCCAAAACCTCAGCCAAGACCAGCTGGCTAAAGTTAAAGTGTTGATCCAAGAGTACCAAGATGTGTTCGCGCTGGAGAGTGGTTCCAAAGGAAGAACTAACGTGGTGAAACATAAAATTAATACCGGAGACGCTCGGCCGATACGACAACATCCACGCAGACTTCCTTTGGCGAAAAGAGAAGAAACCGAACAAATAATTACGGATATGGAGAGAGAAGGCGTGATTGAACCTTCAAGTAGCCCATGGGCATCCCCAGTGGTACTCGTAAAGAAGAAGGATGGATCAACGAGGTTTTTGCGTAGACTACAGGCAGCTAAACGACGTGACCAAAAAGGACAGCTACCCTTTACCCTGAATTGACGATACGCTAGACACCCTGCCAGGATCCCAGTGGTTTTCTACGTTAGATTTAAAGAGTGGATACTGACAGGTAGAATTAGAACCCAAGGATCGTGAAAAAACAGCTTTTACGATCGGAATTGGTTTGTGGCAGTTCACTGTAATGCCCTTCGGTTAAAAATTAAGAAGACTAGGACAACGCCTCTCCATCCTCAATCTGATGGCATGGTTGAACGGATGAATCGAACAATGGGCAATTACTTAGCCAAGGTAGTGTCCGAACACCAAAGAGACTGGGATCAGTACTTGCACCTTTTCTTAATGGCATACCGATCATCCGTTCACGAAAGCACAGGCCAAACACCATCCTGTGTCATGCTCGGTCGTGAGATACGATTACCATGCGATCTTCAATTTGGGCGAAGACTGGAAGAAGAAGTTGCTGGAGAAGATTACGTCAGCAAGCTGGCCAAGAGGTTAGACGAAGTACATGAAGAGGTCCGTAAAAACACACAAATTGCCAGCGACAGGATGAAAACAAGATATGACGTCAAGGTGTAAAATGGTGGGTTTCAACCTGGCGATATGGTCTCGTTGTATAACCCTCAAAGGAGACGTGGTTTGTCGCCGAAGCTGCAAAGGCAATGGGAGGGCTCCTATGAAGTCGTGCAGCGTATTAACGACGTTATATACCGCATCCGAAAACCGCCCAGAAGCAAGCCAAAAGTGGTCCACGTCGATCGTCTAGCCCCGTTTGCTGGCGATAACCACAATGCGCAAGTTCAGGTCCGAACCAGAGTAATATGTAGCAGAACCAGGAATCCAATCGAAGAAATGGAGTTCGAGAAGTTTATGAACTTCAACAAGACCTGTTTCAGACACAAAAAGATTACGCCATCGCACATTGCGTGAGCGAGAACCTTGACATGTCCAAAGGGGTTGCAGTCGTGTTTAAAAAGAAGTTTGGGCGGTTAGATGAATTACGAAGACAGCAACCGGCAGTCGGAGAAGTTTTAGGACTACGTGGTGACGGACGCTTCGTTTTCTATCTGGTCACCAAGAAATACTCACGTGTCAAACCGTTATACAAAGATCTGTGGCAAACATTATGGAATCTCAAGAGAGAAATGCAGTTCCATCATGTTAAAAAATTGGCAGTACCCAAGCTTGGTTGTGGCTTAGATCAACTGAATTGGAGAACAGTTCGAAACATGTTGGAGGTCGTCTTCCGAGGAACAGACATTCAAGTGTTGGTCTGTAGTTACCAACCAAGGAAAATATTGGGTCAGGAAAAGTCCATTGACTGTTACTTTTATGGTCAAGAAAGTTGCCGAAATGGAGGAAGTTGCCGCTATCGCCACGATCCCTTTTACCGGTGTCGCATCCAGTCTCCTGTTCTGGGACAGAACAGTCCTAAGGAGGGGGCAGTAAAACGTTCGAGAAATTATTTGCGAATGCAAGAACCTTCTAGAAGCTGTTATCCGTCTTCTAGAAGATGTACCGAAAAATAGGGAACGCTCCAGAAGGATTTCCGTATGTGTATATATAGCGACCAGACAGATCGTAGGTCAGTTATTGCTGGAATGCAAATACAACAGTGTTAAGAAGATTAGTAAAGTGGAAATAAATCATTAGCACGCGTGTGTCTAGATAAATTGACCGAGAATAATCGTGTACGTAATTTTTAGTGTAGACAATTGTGAAGCTACCCGCGGACGTTATCTTATCTTCTTGTAAGTGATATAAATTAGTGTAAGTGTTTTCATTAAATATTATTACATTTAATTAGTTCGGTTAATTTAAAAGTGTACATATTTCTAGAATAAGTAAACGTATTTTTAGTCGTTTTAAATAAATAAATACGCAACAATATGTACTGACTTTTATCGATATATCATAAGTGGGGGGTTTAAATTTACATTTTTGAGGTTGGGGTGGCCGAGGGTGAAAGAATAGGTACAAGTGTGCCACTGACCATATTAATTTAGTTTCCCTTTCGTATTGTCGAAACGGGTTTTTGTAATTTTTTATATTATTTTTTATTGTACATATATTTGCAATCCAAAGTTTTGAAATTGACACACTGTGTGTATACCCCCACAAACTGTCGGTAAATCACAAATAATTCATTTTTGTTGACCTCATTTAAGTCTGACTGCTCTCCACTTTTTTTATGGCTGTTTAAATTTGGGTTTTTGTTATTCTGTCTTTCTTCAGGTTTATAAACTCTTGGTATGGTATGTCTTTATTTATGCTTCGTCATCTTTTTTAAATCTGCTCTGCGGCAGTTCGTTAATTCGTTTTTCTAATTTTTTCTGAAAATTATTTTGTAGTTTTCACTTTTTTACCTTTCTTAATAATTAGGTCTGTAATGCAAATTTTTAATCTAATTGTACTTTCTCTTTCTTTAGATTCTTGGATGACTATGCATGTTAACATCCCTAACTGTATACTTTTAATTTATTTTTGCATTTGGCTGTTATTAGATCATAACATGCACATTTTAATTTTTTTAAGTGCTTTTATAGAAGCCTCGTTCACTTGTATAAAAGCTGTTTCTTCAATCTGGCGTCGAATTCTATATTTTACTAATTTGAGAGCTTTTTTGACTTTCGTATTTTTAGATTTATTTTGCGTTTAACTATATTGTTTGTATTTTATTACTGTTTGTACTTTTTCTTCCTAGCTTTCTTGTATGCTTAGTAATCTTGTTAAAAGTTTTTTTTGTATTTTTTTACTATTTCTTTGTCGTCCAAGTTGTATGTTTTTTTTTGCTCTGTGTGTTCTTTTTCTTGTATCTATTTTATTTAATTTATTAGTTTTTGCAGTGTATGGTCTCATGCACCTTTTACATTCTAGCAGATAGTCAATCTTTTTTTTACTTTTTTTTGTGTTAATCTTCTGGATTAGTAGATAATCTATGATTGATCTTTTTTCTCTACTTTTGACTTGTTTTGTGTACTTGTGAGCATCATTATGTTTAAGAAATCTATTCGTTACTAAAAAAATATTTTGAACGCAAAAATACTATATTATTTTACCATTTCATATCTTTTCTGCATATTTGCCAATAACGTCTCTTACATTATAAGTCTGCATTCTTATTCTACGACTTAACTCTTCAGGAAACGTAATTTGATTCCAAGTTTTCAATTTTAAGTTCTAGTCTCAAAATTCTATGCAAAACATGCATTCAGTCAGTTATGTATTTACACATTTGTTTTTGATTATGCATGCCCTTTGTCTTCTAGCTTACTTTTTTTCTTTTACTCTACTAAATATTATTATTAATAAGTGTTTGCCATTTAGTTTGATGCTCTACTTGCTTTTTTTCTGTTATTCAGGTTATGATTCTTGAACTCTTATATTAGTATTTTCTTTATCTTTTAATATTTCCTCTTTTTTGAATTTTACTGCGTTAGTCCTATTCATAGGTTTCTGTTTTTCGTGTTTTTTATTATTAATTTTTGGTTGTTTAGTTCTTTGTTTTAAATGCATATTCTTTTCTTTTTTGGCGCTTTACTTTGCTCTTTTTTTTGTTTCTTTGCTTCTTTTTGGATTACTACTTCGATCTTATTTTCTTCTTTTGCAGTTTTATCATTGCGTACTTGTCTTGTTTACTACTTAATGTAACTAGCCTGTATTCTTTTCCAATTTTTTGCTGTTTCTGCTTTTATTATTCGCTTTTCATAAACCCTTCCATTTCTTCTTTTAGTTTTTCCTATCTGTTAGATACTCGTCTAAGTTCATCTATTCTTCTTAATTTTTGTTTTTCTTTTTTGTTCTGTGTACTTTCTATGATGTGTTGCCTAGCCAAAATTTTGTCGAAAAACTCTAAAGCTTTAACTTTTGTTTGTTCATCTTTGTGTGTCCATTTCATTCTGTTTGTTAATATTTCCTAACCTTTAAATGCTATATTTAAATCCAGTTATTTCACTTATTCTCTCTAAATCGTGCAATTTTTTTTAATCATTGCGATCTATCCTTTCTTTGTAATTAAAGCCAGTTATGAACTGTACTATCGGAGTGTTATTTTATTATTTATATTATTATTTAAATTTAATTTATTAATTTTATAAATATTCGGCAATTGAAAAATGAATCTATAGTATAAATTTTTTTTTACTTTTTAAATAAGAATTAAAATCGTTTTTAATTTTAAGTTTTAGGTAAAAATTAATAAAGATTTTTAAATTGCTGAATTTTTGTTTATATTTCCATACTTATATACATAATATTTGCAGTAAAATCTGTTCTTATAATTAAAAATTCATTTTATCCAACTAATATATGTTAAACTTTAGTTATTTAACACAAATCTGTATTAGTATTAGTATATTTTTTTAATTTAAAATTAAGTAAATTAAAGTTTAAAAATTATTTATTTTTACATTTGATTTTTTTGAACTAAAAATTAAACTTATTTTTATTATTATTTTATTACTATAATTTTAAACTGTCTTAGTGCATTTAATTTGATCTCGTTTTTAATAGCAAAAAAATTTATCTGTTTATCTCTCATCAATTTATTTTAAACGTAAAATGTATATCAGTTTTAAATTAACATTTTTTTATACAAATTTTTATCTTTTTCAGACAATTATTTTGTGTATTTAGTATTTTTAGTTGTGGATTTTTTGACATCAGAAAATTATATACAGAGTGTCTCAAAATGAACATATGCAGTCATAATTGATTTTTCATTATGGAACAGTCTTTTATTATGCTATTTTTGAATTATACGGTAAATTTTGAACATTTTTTAGTATAGTATATCTCTAAATCAGCGGTTTTTGGAATAACGACGTTTGACAAAAAAAATTAATCAACTTTATTAATAAAACATAGAAAAAAATAATAACAATTGCTTTATAATAAATGTTTTGTCCGTTTGCTTCAATACATTTTTGTAGTTGAAGAATCTTTTTTTCTGGTGTATTTTCTGTCGTAACTCATCAAGATTATTTAGTGTATTTACAAAAACTTTAAATTTCAAATAACTTTATAAGAAAATTTAATGGGGTTAAATCAGGTGACTTTCATTTTCAAAGACCTCTGCGTCTAATCTATTTATTAGAAAAAGTTAAATTAAGAAATTGTCGAACTGCACTGCAAAATGAGGTAGTCGTTATAGGAAATATCTTGGTCTTGTGGATGAGGAAACACAACAGCTAAAACCGGAATGAGTTTAAACTGAAGAAAGTCTAAGTAGCAATGTATATTTAAAATTTCTTCAACACACTAGAATCCAACAATTTGATTTTCGGCAATACTTACGCAACATTTATTTTTTGATAATGTTGTGTAAGACAGTCTTGTGTTCAACAAGGGTTTTTTAGTTGGACAATATTTTCAATTTTGTTTGTTGTTGTGCCCATTTAAAATAAATCAGAAAAAATATCTTTCTGGTTAAATCTAAGCTGTTTTAATTATCTGCTTACAAAACTGCGATCTTTGGTCAAAATCGTCTTCTAATACTTCTTCTATATTATTTGAACCTTGTAAGAATAATATTTACTTTTTGGGAGTATTTGTGATACAGATCCTGATGAAAAATTACAATTACTAGAGATTGTCCTAACGGCTACATGGAGGTTCTTTACAGCTTCTACTAAAATATTTAGTGGAGATTCCTCTTAGGTTTCTGCTTCTTTTAAGTAAATCTTTAACGTAGCCGTGTTTAGCAAATTGTATTTCAATCTTGCTGACAGTAGATCTAATAGTTGCATGTCGATCAGAATAAATTGCATTAAATAAATTACACACTTTGTATTCAAAACTTCAATACGTTTTATTCAATGTATTATTAAAATGAAACGTAAAACTGTCAAAATGAGTGATAAACTAAACGTCTGTGGTAGTTTGGTTTTTATTGCCACAAAATACCACATCTAAATAATGATTTAATGGCCAAAGAATGATAATCGATAATATTATTTAAATTATCAGTCCACCAATAATAAAAAATTCAATCTTTCAAAATGTATTTTTTATTATTGGTGGACTGATAATTTAAATAATATTAATAAATAACAATAACAATGTATCCCCTTAACAATTTGATAATCGATTAGTTTAAAACACAGTATTTTGTTGAAGAAAAAAATTGCCATATCAGGATGTTTTTATTGGCTTTAAAAAAAAATGTTGAAACATTTCTATTTTAAAATTTTGCATTATTCCGAAAATCGAGTGTTTTTCTTGAGATACTTTGTATATAATTTTTTTAAGTCAAAAAACCCGCAACTAAAAATACTAATCGATGTATGACCGTGTTTTTAACAAATAATTACCTGAATTTTAAACGAATTTGTTTTTTTGTCACATACTGAATTATGACGTTTTTGATACATGGAAAGTTTTTGTAAGTTTATTCTTTTAGTAAAATTGTTTTTCTATAAAATTTTATAACCGCAAAAATTTTGTAAACATATACATCAGTGACAAAACGACTTTCTCTTTTTGAGCTTAAGCTTAAAACGTGTTTTAGTTTTTATTGAATTATTATTGTTCAACAAAACTGTTTACTGTACACTTTTTCCATTAAGTTTCTTAAAATTAAATAAAACTGTTATGGTTATTCCATTGCACGTTTTGCTTTCTAAAAACTACTTTAATTAAAATAAGAAAAAGGCTTGTAAAAGTACCATTATTCTTGAGAATACATTTGCTCTATTTAAATTATTTTCCGTTTTGTTATTATGAACATTTTCTACTTGATGTGATTGTTCCAACTGCATGCGACTTTGCATTGTTCAGCGTTTATAAAAGATTATTCAGAAGCTTTTAATGTAGTGTAGTCAACATGACGTTTTCTATTAACAAGAAATAAGAACTAAAAGACGTATCTACAAATATTTCGCATTGTAGAATAGATACAAAAAATTTCAAACAAATGCATTAAAGCATCCTTTTATTATATTTGATGGAAAAAACTTTTAATTTTAAAATTCTAAACGTTAGTGTCTGTTAAAACGTAAAATTATTTAACTAACAAATTTTCATGTTATGCAGTTACAAACCACAAAAATTAAATTCTGACAGTTCTTGGAAAAACGACAGCTACTTCCAGCATCTTACGAGTTTTCACTTCACCATACCTAAATTTTATATACTGCAACGATTATTAAAACTAATTTATTTATTCTAATAATATGTACACGTTTATAGCTAACCGAACTAATTAAATCTAAGGATATTTAATAATAACACTTACACTAATTTATATCGCACTGTCACTTACACGAAAGATAAAGTCCGCGGATAACTTCAGTTTAACACTTGTTTACATTAAAGTCACGTACAAGGTTATACTCCGTATATTTATCTCAACTATCACTTATTTATTTAAACTTGAATAATTTTCTTAACACTGCCGACTTCGGATTATTGAAAATAACTGACCGATGATTCGTTTGTACCGCATTTATACTTTTTGGCAATTCTTCGCGAATGTTCTATATTTTTCGGTGAACGTTCTGGAAAATGGTTAACAACTTCGTAAAGGCTCTCGAACTTGAGAATAATTTCTCGACTGTTTTAATATATTAGAAGAGAAACTTTTGCATTTTTATGTTATTATCTGTTCTTATCGGTATAAATCCAATTAACTGAAATTTATAATAACGATTTTTACGTTTTTAATGACCATCAATTTAATATTTAAGTTTAATAACATTGACAAAATGATATTATCACAAAATAGTAGTTTTGGCCACAAAACGTAGCTTGAACACATAGAAAAACAATGGCATGTGCTTCCACGGTTCGAGTCTATACTGAAATAAAAACAACGATGACAACTTTGGTTATAACATTAACACGATCTAAATCTGAAAGAAAATTTTATTTTAGTACAGACTCCGGCCGTAAAAGTTTTTGCCATTACATTCTCTACAGAGAAAATATTTTTTTCTAAGCCTCCGTATTTTTTAAGCTTAGCCACAAACTCGTCAAGTTTTTGTACACTTTCTTAGTCGTTGTCGTGATCACAACATCATTTCTGCATTCCTCAAAATCAAATTCCACATCTAGACATGTTCGTCTAAAAACATTCTTTATCGTGCTAGCCTATCATTAATACGCGAACCGATTAAGCAGACTAAGTACGAGTCAGACACGATTTCTAAATAATTCTTTTATCTTTATCTTGTGTAAGTCAAAACTCTATATCACTATGATTGGAATCTTTTTGACATCACTTACCAGTAAACTGAGATTACTCTACGGCTTATCATTGAAGTTTATCTCAAAAAGTTTCAATTGTTGGAATTCAAGAATCACAAAGTCTATTTTACTACTACCTCCTTGAAAACGATCGTTAATTTATCTAATTTGACTTTGGATTTAGAACAAGAATCCGTGTTGTCCAATGGTTTAAATTTTACCTTACATTCATAAAGTCACAGATGAAATAACAAAACTACTTGGTATAAATAATCCCATTATCAATGTAACAGATAAAATCTTAAATTTTTCATCTCCCAAAGACCAAATTCTTACACTTTTATTACGAAGTGTATATCAAATTACGAACTACCGAACCATTTAAAAAATTATATACAAACTACATCAATACGAATTAAACGTTACTCTTACAGGTGATTATTCTCCTTCTTGACATAAGATAAAAAGAAATTATAATAAATACTTGGTCCAAGACTTATAGCTGGAGGAGATTATAACAGCAAAAACACAGATAATATTTGCACAGGTTCTGCATCAAAATAACTACTCATTCATTTTAAGAAGCACCCTAACTTACTGGCCTACTGACACTAACAAGCTTCCAGATTTATTAGGTCTTTTGTAATGTAACATGTAAATTCAAATTTGAGCGAAAATCCGCCTGAGAGTAGACAACTTACCGTAAATACGGATAAATATGTTTCCTCGACCTCGAGTCGTGATGTTAAGTTACGCTCGCAGAGGGCGCTCGAAAGTAGTCGGCCATCTACAAACCTCATTTTTATTCTGTCGTTTGGTTGTGTAGGAACGTGGAAACGTCGGAGGGGTAAGAAACATGGAATTTCTTTTTCATCATTTAACATCTACTACAACGACGCTTTATTTTAGCAATTAATAACAAATCCGACTAAACGTTCGATGCATATAATACCAGAGCGATGTATTTTGCTACAAAACGCATAAAGTAGGTTAGTATTTCACACGTGGTTTAGAATATGGAGGCGTATCAACTAATTCTCGCTATTTTAACTCCTTAGTTCCTTCGTTCTTTCGTTCTTTCGTCGTTTCGTCTGTACTGTTGGGGTTTCTACCATGTTTGGGGGAATTTTATTACGAGTCCGGTGAAGATGGTGGACCGTGCGCTTTCGGAATCGCTGAACTAATGCAAATCGTAGTCGTATAGGAAAACAACAAAAACAAAGGATCCCAGTAGATCGTTGGCGCTGTGCTAAAGTGAGGGAATGAAGTATCGAGGTATTTATAAAATCCTTAACTTGGAGTCGCGGGAGACTCCATAGCTGTCGGCTCATTTCGTCCACGCGCTGCGAGGTCAGGACTGCTGCTCTCGCTACGTACGTTTCGTATTAAGTGAAAACAGTGCGGACTTCATGTAGTAAACACTTTTGTAGCTCGAACGTTCTCTCGTACATCCGGTACACCTTTCTTTTTCTTGTCGACTACAATTATCTTAAATTTCTTGGATTGAACGACACTAATGAACTTTGTAACGGGCATAATTATGATTAATTATATTTAACGTCATTTTTCTTTAGAAGATTTAGAGTAATTAACTTTTGTAACTTGCATAATTATGATTAAGAATATTTAACGTCACTTTTCTTTATAATATTACTAGTATTTACTTACAACGTTATCGGACGCCTTGATTGTAATGGTTGATCTATAACGATTATTTAACGTAACTTCCACTTATTAATTTGTGTTTCATATAAAAGAATTTTGCTATTATCAAGGGTAGAAATTTGGGAGCTATGCCGTCTCTCGGAAACTAAATGAATGATACTTTTATTACCGGTCGTGCTGAACTTGATATCAAAGTCCACGGGCGGTGTTGCGTACATTAACGCGGTTGAGATTTGCTACGATTTACGGTAGCCGCGGAGATAATTTTTTTTAATAGCTACGTTTTAAATTTTGTTGGCTCCCAGAGTCTATTTTTGGGGACCTGCTTTCAACTTATGTGTATATTGTATGTATATTATTACCATTTCTTGGTGGTGTTATGTAGATAATTAATTTCGGATTATACCAGTGGCGTAACCGTCGAGGGGCCTTTTCTTCCGTTCCGGAAGGAGCTATGAGTCAATAATTTTAATAAATGGTTATTGTTAATTCATACTATGTTTCTTTTAGGGGACTTCGGGTTTAGGCTATTCTTTTCTCCTACCTAGACTGGATATCTGCGATAAAAACATTTCGAGAAAAGGTGGCGCACTTGAGCATTTAGCTTACCTAAAGAAAACTTGGTGTCTTACGATTTTCTTTTACCCGACGACCATCTACGGTGAGGCTAGCCGAAAGGTAAGCAACAACATCTCGGTAATTACGTTTAGGTAATTTATTCTTCTTTCTTTCTTTTTCTCCACCTCCCCCATTGGATCATAACAAATATTGTAACAGTAATTAATAAAGTTTCTTCAAATTCTACGCACATAACATCAAGTTACGACTTAACCAAAAGCAATAACAACAAAAAGATTGGAATTAGGAACCAAACGACATTAAAATGGAATGCAATATCCTAGTCAGCATCTCCCAACAAACGAAAAACAAAACAACTGTTAAAAAAATTTAAACAAATAATATACCTCTAGAAAAAAAATACTGATAGTAAAGTAAATTAAAACTACGACAACCTGACAGCAAACACGTACACCAAAAAATACAAAGAAATTAAATAGGATTAGCAATACCTCAAAATCAAAATTCAAAAAAATTAAACGCTCATCCTACTCTATCAAGACACAAGAACTTTATCTAAAAACCAACAACCGCAACCAGAAAACCAAAACATACTTTTTCTCTTATTCGACAAAGCACAACATCTTCAGGCCTTTGGGAAAAAAGTGATAAGGAGGAACCAAATTTATTTTCGGAACATCTTACGGAAGTATTTTCTTCCTACAATAACGATCCAGTACAGGAAGTAAAAAATAATTTATTTTTGCCAGTACCAATACAAGAACATCTAAAACTATACCCTCCAAAAAATATGCCAGATGCAATCAAGACATTAAATCCAAGGAAAGCTCCAGTGATAGATAAAATTACTGGGAAGATGCAACAAACACTTTTACGAAAAGAATTATAAAGTTTTTATGTATATTTAATGCAACATTAAGACTTAATTATTGGCCAAAATCTTTTAAAGTAACACAAATCGTTATGATACCTAAATCTGGAAAAAAATTTACAGATGTCATACTTTATCGATCAATAAGTCCTTTGCCAATAATTTTGACACTTCTGGAAACATTTGTTAATAGATTAAATTAAGATTTAAATCAGCTGGCATAGATTCCTGATCGTCAATTTTGTTTTTGACAAGCCCATTCAACAATACATCAGTGTCACTGTTTAACCAACATTATTAATAATTCCTTGGAAAAAATAGAATACTGTAACTCCGTTTTTTTTTTAACGTAAAACAAACATTCGATAAGGTGCAGTATTAAGAACTCTTGTATAAAATTAAAAAACCGTTACCATTAGGTTATTTTAACGTACTATGTGGAAAACCGATATTTTGAAATTAGAGTTAACAAAAATATTCAACCGTTATTCTATACTATCTGGGTTTTACAAAGATGCGTGTTGGGCTTTTAGGACAGACAAAAAAACGGTTACTACATTCGCGAACGACACGGTTGTTTTTCCAGCTTTAACGAATTTCCAAAAACATATATATTATTAAGAATGGTTAAGCAAATAGAAGATCAAAATTAATAAAACAAAATCAACACAGGTAACCTTCATCTTGCGAAAATGACAGTGTTACCGTTACGTATCTATGATTACACTTAGATAGTAAACTTAACCAAAAAAGCGTAAACAGCTAGACCAAAAAACAAGATAGCTAAACTATCTTCTTAGGAGAAAATCTAAATTATCAACTGAAAACAAACTATTAATTTACAAAGCAGTACTACGACCAATCTGGATTTACAGAATAAATCTATGGAATTGTGCTAGTATATCTAATATAGCAATCATACAAAGAGCTTAGTCAACAAGTTTCAGGAATATTGTGAAATTCTTTAGATAAACAAAGTCATCTAAGAGCAAAATACTAGATATCATACTAGACTTAATAATCTTCTCAATCTACTCATACCGCTTCTGCTACAACTGTCAGAACACTGATAACTCTGTCATGTTAAAAATGTGGTATATTAAAAATTTTCTAGTATTAGATTTATCCTCAACACGCCTACTTTTCGTCGTTGACTGTCCAATTTTAAAAACACGATTTTATTTTCTTTCAGTAACGTTTGAGCAACACAAACCTCCATTTAGTGGTGTCTACGCCCAACAAGGCGTTCATCATTAAGTTATTTCACTCAATTTTATGTAAATATGCGGTCGAATTTTGTGTCTATTTGAGCGGAAGCTTATTCGGGCGAGTTTTCACACCTCCACCTGTGTGTGATGTCACGTCGCTGAAGTTCAAAGAGTTGAATACAATACAATACCATTGGAAGAAACAAATACCCAAGTTGCAAAGTTAATTAGAAGGAAGCTCTGCGCATTTGTTTATTTTTAGTGATCGTATGAATTAAAAACAGGATTTACTTGTGATAACGCAATATGTACGTTTTCTTTTGTGTTAGATTTCAATTGAGTTTTAGGTAATACTGGTACGGAATTAGCTAATCCTCTACTGGATAAAACATAACTGTAACTATTATATTTTTACTTCACTTCTTAATAGTTTGGGGGTCTGTCGACCATACGTACATACGAGGTTGTAATCACAATTAATGTTAAAATCTTTTTGTTGTGTCATATTATTATCTGGCTCGCTTTGATTCTCTAGATCTCCGATTTTCGTACTTTTGTAATTTAATTTAAAAATATAAAGTTACTCCTTCCTTTAAGTATAAAAGTTAGACCGACTAAATCACTTTGCTGTACCAGGTGTTGTCCAGTCGAGAAAATCTGAGTAGCATAGAAATTTTCAAACACTTCAATAAATTTAATTGTGACCATGGTTTCGAACTATTCTTTTTTTGGTTCTTGATTGTTTTTTGTTGGTTGAAGACACGCCCGTGATGATACTTTTATATATATGTACAAAAACTACTTCTCTTTAAGTAAAAAATCGGAACTATTTTGTTTTTACGAACCGAATTTGTTTCATACTAGAACACAATAACTGTACCAAATCTTGGCGGTAACAAACGTGTTTAGTTTTAATAGAAACTTAACTGTTTCAAACTGAGGAAACAAATCAATGTTACCTTTGAACTTTATAAAATTTTAAACAAATTTAATTTGTGTTGACTGAATAACTTTAAGCATTAATTTTTTCAATTATTTGTAGGAACAAACGCTATAATATAAGTTATGGTAATATTTCAGTAGTCACAAATTGTCATCAGTTATACTTAGAATACATACGTCGAAAATTCATGAATTTCTAAATTTTTGTAGTGTTAGAAAAATACGTAGGTTTTAAGCACAGTTTAATTAATCTGTTAAACTCTTCATCTAATTTTGCTTTTCCTAATTTGGTCCTGATGGTGTTCAATGTTGTTTGTAGTGGCACTTTTGGGAAGAGAGAAGTCACATCAAAACTAAACAAAACATTTTCTGCTTTTAATTTTATCTTTTTAATCCTTAAGACACAGTACTGGAAATTTTTAACATGATGAGTGCTTTTTTTTAACGATTCAATGTAACGACATACAAATAAACTGAAGAGCAGCTCTGAGATCACTATTTTCTCCAGTCATCATCAATATATTTACGAAAGATTTTAAAGAAACAGTTTTAGAAACCGATAGCTTTAAAACAAAATGCTGCTTACATTACGTGAATGATATTTTCATATTTTGGATTAACGGAGCAGAAACACTCAACAGCCTTCTGAACTACATCAACTAATTGGATCCTAACTTTAACACCATGGAAGCCAAAACAAACAGAATCATTAAAAGATAAATAATACACTAGGACATTAAATATACAGAAAACCGACACACATCTACAGATATCTAAATGCCAAATTGAACAATCATCAGGTTCAGAAGTTTTCAGTGCTAAAAATCTTTGTACTTAATGCCAAGGCCGTTCGCAAACCCGACGCGTTAAACACCGACCTAAGTCATCTAACAGAGCCCTTAAAGAGAAACGGATACAGAAAAGCAGACATAAATAGACCGATCAATAAACGACGCATTAAGGAAAAATTTAAATCGACTTAGCCTCAGTATGAAAAATCATGTTAGGTATAGAAAATTTAATCCAGACCGTCATGGAGTATTGACCCGAACTATGCTATATAAAGGCTTCTTAGGATTTCTACATAGGGTAAATGTGGGAGAGACGCCGCAGGTTTTAGTAAACCGCTATAACTTTGTAAAATGATATAATAAATAAAAACTAAAAATAGATTAATAAAAAGAAAACATTTATTTAAAAGTAGGCTAATACAAAAAAACTGTAAAAAGAAAGATAATTAAAAATATAAAATATATTTCGCATAATGGTAGTCGGCCATCTCTCTTACATGGCGGGGGTGAGTCGCCGCATACTATATGGGACAGTTGGCTTATAGAAAATAGCATTATATTTTTCTTTTAATTTGAGACTTTTTCAATAATCATTTGCCACAAGCATTGCAGGTGGTTTTAGAAATCGAACACGTTTCATGTAACCATCGTAGGCAGTGAACACACTTAATCCAGTCCGATTTGGACGTAGTTGCTTGGTACAGTTCGAAACACTCAGCACATTCATTTTTATCAACTTTGCGAATTTCACTTGAAGATTTGGATAGTATCGCATCTTCCGATTCAGATGACGATGAAGATGACATTTTTTCTGCTTTGATTTTAATTTCTTTACCTTTAACTTATTGTACCCCTTTGTGTTCAATTTAGCGTTCTTCTGTTTCATTTTTTTTATGTCATTTTTTGCGGAAAATTCAAGGCATTCTATACTCATGTAGGATGCATGACCATCGAGCGGTAGCACTGTCTTGCCCTGGGGTTTGCGAGGAGCAAAATGATTTTTTAACCAGTCAGTAAATATATCATTAGTTACGTAAGCCGATTTTTTATTCATAACTACCACGGAACCTAGGGGCATTTCATCTTCAAATTCCTGTTTTTTATAGAAACTGTTGAAAATACAGTATGGTGGTAAATAGTTGCCCTCAGCATTACAGCAGGCTACTATCGTAATGGTCTCCCCTTTTTCACTTGAGGTAAGGTTGTGTACTTCCTTACAACCCTTAGCAACTACGACCTTACCCGATAGATTATTTAACTGCAGGTCAGATTCATCAACATTGAAGATATGACCCGGTTTGTCAAAAATATCACTTTCCCGATTGCTTTCCATAAATTATCTGTACCAATGGTCCCCTGCCTCTTCCTTTTCCTTGTTAAATTTTTGTTTTAAACCCAAACGTGCAGCTAAAGTAAACGCCATTTGTTTGACAGAAGTTTTTATAGATGGAGAAAATCCTGCCTTCTGAAGTGCTTTAATATGACTTGCAGTCTTATTTTCTGTAGCTTTTCTCAAATATGAAGAAGGCTATAGCCCATCTTTTACAAAATTGTGCTCATTTAATCTTCTCCTTAATGTTCTTTCCGGAATATTGCACATTCTACCTGCTTGCCTAATTGAGATATGCTCTTCTTGCACATAACGTACCGCAGTATTTAAATCTTCTTGTGTCTATGCACCCCTGCTGCACTTTCTTTGATATTTGCGAGGCATGGCTAAAAAAGTATAGGTATGTATTAATTACAGCATCCACAATTTCTTGCGGCATCTATCCATATTCAATGGGAGAGATGCCGCAGCTAGTATTTTATAAATGTGTAGGTTATTAGTAAGCAAATACGATTGATAGATGTCCTTGCTATTCCTAAAGCAATAATATATAAAAATTAAAAGCATATTTTAAGAGTTTTGAACTAATTTTAATTTTCTTAGTTACAAAAATTTTGTATCACTTACCAACGGAATATTTCCTATAAAAACGTAAATAATACTTAAAACAAAGGTTTCATTCACACACATGTGTTATTTGTGGTTAACTACAGTAACTGGCAAACGATGCATTGAGTTAGTTATTGGTTTAGACATGCGTGTCCTTGTAAAATGAATAATGCGTCGTCTATCCCACTACGGGATCTCTCCCACGTTTACTCTATTCAGTTTCAGACTTTCTGATGAAGACAGCAATATGACTGTCAAAACGTCAAGCATTGCAGGTTTTTCAAAATTTGGGAGCTTTTTAAGTTTTGTGAAATGTAAAAATATGGTACTCGGTTTAAAAACCAAAAATCTTTCCGCGTTACAAAATCATGGCCGCGAAATGCTTTAAAAATAAAAATAAGCACTGGGATACAAACTCAAAAAATGTTATGAAATAATGTTTACCTAATAAACACATTTTGTCTTTTTAATTTTAATTGTGATATGGTAAGTTTACATCTAAGACGTCTAACAGGCCATTTTTGGCGCTTTTGTGCAAATTTAAAATAACACGAGTACAGATACGGGTTAAGTTAGGTATTATTATCCACTATTGAAAAATAATTTTAAAAAGTATTTTCATAAATTTATTTTCATTTTTATATTTTACAAGTACAAGCCATACAAGTATTTTTTCATTGAGGTACATAACATAATTATAAACTTATAGAAAACAGAATTAAAACTCAAAATTTTTGTATTTTAGTTTCAAATGTGATAAAAAAGCACATAAAAATCGACAAATAAAAACAAAATAATATATTATTTTAATAATGCAACATGTCACCTTTTAAAGCTTAATATCCAGGTATTAGACATTGTTATTAACATTTTAGCTAAGTGAATTGAGCTTTTCAGGCTTTAATTTTTGCAAATTGATTAATTAAATCTTTAGTGTACTTCTTTTAGCTGGTTCGTTTCTATTGAAATGATAGCAAAATTACTTAGCCAGTTTCGCCCCATGGTCGATCTTAAATAATTTTTTTATTATTTTGAGTTTTGAAAAAGATCGTTCTGCTGTTTCTTCTCGAGACATAATAACTTTTTCATCAAAATTTTGTAAATATTGCAATTCTTTAACAAGTTCCACGGCAGTTGTGTCTCGTTCATTGCGAGTTTTCTGCCTTGCTAAGCAAGAACGACGGATCTGCATGATGCGTAGTTTTGAGAAATTGAATGATTTGCACTTTTTGTGTTTTTTTCTAAGCTTTTTAACTTTATTTCTTAAAACTTACAGAAGCCATACATATTTTTATCTGTAATTTTTATGTATAGTTTATTTTATGCTATTTTGTTATTAAACAAAAAAAATGCACTTACGACATTTTGTGTTATCTTGTTACAAAAAAAAAAAGAGTCGTATCTCCAAAAATTTTTTTTAATTTATACCAAACGGTTATTTGCTACAATCCCTTTAAGTTTGTGTAACAAATTTTTCTTTCTTTCTTTTCAAATACCTTTTTCAACTGTTTTGGGGGTTGGGGCTGGTAAAATGCTTTTTCCGTTTTTTGATAGAACAAAATGTACTTCTTGGAATGCAGAATTGAAAGTTGTTTT
The DNA here is from genome assembly GCA_035610365.1 of Aquatica leii. Lineage (NCBI taxonomy): Eukaryota > Metazoa > Arthropoda > Insecta > Coleoptera > Lampyridae > Aquatica > Aquatica leii. The sequence continues at coordinate 102,386,580 of CM069436.1, read as the reverse complement.
GAAATACAGAGATCTGGAGTTTCTTTTAAATTCAATAAATACCATATCTTGAAGATATGGGCTGGGAACAATTTTATTTAGTTTGTATTGAGATGTGAAATCTGTTACATTATGAAAGTTTTTAATTTTCATCTCAAAAACGTTTACTTTTTTTGAATTTGCAGATTGGACGCAATTTTTAAAATCCTCAAAATCATACACTTTGTTTTTTCTTTTTAATGATAACTTAACTTGATGATGAAAAGCATCAGTTGACATAAATGTATGTTCAGATTGAAAGTATTTAATGTTCAACGTGTTTAGATTTACAAGATTTGAGTTGATGATATAAATAAAAAATGGGAACAATGCCCAGTTTTTATTCTGGGCAGCACAGTTATCTAACCATATTGTCACAAATTCCACATCTGTTAGACATAATAGAAAATTGAAAAACGTCGATATGATATCATCTTTACTTCATCCAGATATTCCCTCATGCCAGATAAATGCATATGGCTTTTCATATGATGTTCCAAGAGGAACGAATGGTTCATTGAAAGCGATTATCCGTGGTACAAAAATGATTTCTTTGAAAATATCACAACGAGGCAGCATAATGACCTAATAACAATAACAAAATTTATACCACATTTAGTAAATTTCAAAAAAGCATCGATTTTATCTTTTGGAAATCGGCTGAAAAATATTGTCCATCTTTCTTTGCACAGTCTTGCTGGTATTCTATTCGGGCAGCTCTATACTTATCATGATGATTTTTTCATGATCGACATTCTTGGCAATCTAGTTTAGTATCTTCTTTTGTGTGGCCAGTAGATTTCAGTGTAGAATGAAAGTTTTGCACAGTGAACAATCTTCATTCCCTAGTGTGGCGAAAGAAATCTTTTTCTTAGCCACAACTCTTCTGTATAGTTCCTAAGAAATGTTTGCTGAATACTTAGATCTAAAGTGTTCACACATTCCTTTGATGGTAAAATCACTGGGAAGGTACCGTGTTAACGAAGCATGCTCTCGTCTATAATGAGATTGTAGCGAGTAAACAAACCTCGTCTACAAAGTTGGCAACGATAACATTTAGCTGCGCATGTGGTAGCGCAAACGGAAATATAAAAAGACAAGAAAAAGGAAGGGAGGTTGTCTTATTGGTTCGCACGCCATGTGAAGAATACGTTGTTTGTAAATCACATTTTCATTGTTAGTTTTTAAAATAAATTTAGTTAAGAAACTGTGTCGTATTTTACTTCAACATCTGGAAACCCCAGAAATTGGTGACACCGACGTGATGTAAGTAAATACGATATATTTTAATTGAAAATTACCACGTGCATCGAAAACAATGGAAGCTCAAGCAAACGATGCAAATGACGCACCCGAACTGCCCGAACCTCAAATATACGGTTTAGCGCAAGTGAAGCTACCATCGTTTTGGCAACCAAACCTAGTACTTTGGTTCGCTCAAGTGGAGGCGCAATTTCATAACCAAAGAGTTACAAGCGACCTGAATAAATATTTTGCTGTAGTGGCCACACTTGATTCAACGGTGCTTCAACAAGTTTCCGACTTAATAGCGAATCCTCCGGAGAAAGATAAGTATGAAAAACTAAAAAAACGTTTGACCGAACGTTTCTCCGACTCGGAAGATCGCCGCTTGAAAAAGCTACTTAATGAGGTAGAGCTCGGCGACCGTAATCCCTCACAACTTCTCCGTGAAATGCAAACGCTAGCTGGAGGACGGATGTTGGAAGACGTAATTTTAGCATTGTGGAAACAACGGCTACCCATTCAGATGCAGTTAGTGCTTTCAGCCAGCGACGGCGTGGCAATCGAAAAACTAGCCGCCATTGCTGACAAAATGGCGGAGGTCAATTCGTACAACTCAGCGTCAAACGTTGCTGCTGTTACACGTCCACTTCCGGAACCGACCTGCGCAGACCAACCGACAAAACAATCCCATATTCAAGAGTTGCAACGCCAAATCGAAGCTCTAACGATGTCAGTGCAACAACTTACTGAACGTTTTAACAACGGAAACAATCGCTGGAGAAACCGTTCCCGTTCTCGTTCCCGTCCACGACCACGCCTGAACAGCAACAATCCGGACGAGTGTTATTATCACAGACGATTTGGTGCGAACGCTACAAAGTGCACGCGACCGTGTAGTTTTGAACATTCCCCGGGAAACGACGACGGCCGTCGCGAATAGAGGCGATTAACGACGGTGTAGTGACTCCCTCCAAGCGCCTCTTTGTAACCGACGCCACATCCAAAAAACAATTTTTAATAGACACAGGTGCTGACATTAGTGTGTATCCGCGAAAAAGTGCTGTACATTTCCGATCCCCCACAAACTTTGTGCTGTATGCCGCGAACAGCTCCCCCATAAACACGTACGGACTAATAGTGCTACACCTCAATTTCGGACTTAGACGCGCGTTTAAATGGTCGTTCGTCGTCGCTGACGTGGACAAACCCATAATTGGTGTCGACTTTTTAAGTCATTACGGCCTGCTAGTAGCTGTAAGAAACAGGAAATTGGTTGACGGACTCACGTCGCTTTCGATAAACGGTTATGTTATGCCGACCCCAATGGTCAGCGCTATTAAAACCGTGAACTACAATAGCAACTTTCATAACATTCTGAAAGAGTTTCCAGAATTGATACGTCCCTCCTGGAAAACTTCGACGAGAAAACACCTTATCGAACATCATATCGAAACGACAACCGGACCGCCAGTAACTGCCCGACCACGTAGATTAGCACCAGAACGACACCAAATTGCACGTCAAGAATTCGAGCATTTACTCGACCTTGGCGTAATTCGAGAGTCGAAATCGTGCTGGTCTTCCCTCTGCACTTAGCTGTCAAGAAAAATCAAGAATGGCGCCCGTGCGGAGATTACCGTGCCCTAAATGCACGCACCATCCACGATAATTATCCTATTCCGCATATAGAAGATTTTGGACAACAGCTACACCAGAAAACGATATTCTCTACGATCGACCTGGTGAGAGCATTTCACCAAATACCAATCCACGAAGCGGACATTCCTAAAACAGCAATTACTACACCTTTTGGGCTCTATGAATTTACACATATGAGTTTTGGTCTTCGTAACGCTGCACAAAGTTTCCAGCGTTTTATAGATCACGTCTTGAGAGGGTTGAACTTCGCATACGCCTACCTAGACGACATTCTCATAGCTTCAGAGTCGCCCGAACAACATGCAGACCACTTACGTCAACTTTTCCACAGACTTCAGGAATACGGTGTAGTTATTAACCCATCGAAATGCATCTTAGGCCAAGCTCAAATCGATTTCCTAGGATACACAGTTTCTGCTGAAGCTTGTCGACCTCCAGACACCCGAGTCGAAGCAATCAGCCAAGCAACAAAGCCAGCCACAGTAAAACAGCTCCGACGCTTCCTAGGAATGTTGAATTATTACAGAAGATTTATAAAAGAGGCAGCCACCATACAAGCTCTACTGAACGATCTGCTTTCTGGTTCAAAAGGTTCAGCCAATCGTACAATTGCTTGGACGGAAGAAACAGAACGTGCATTTGAAGATGCTAAAAAGTCACTAACAACCGCAGTACAACTCGTGCATCCATCTCCAGACGCTCCTCGAGCCCTATATGTCGATGCATCCAATTTTGCAGTGGGTGCTGCACTTCACCAATATTGTGAAGGATCATGGCAACCAGTTGCATTTGCTTCAAAAAAGCTAACACCCGCTCAACTCAAATATAGCGCGTATGACCGTGAATTATTAGCAGCATACGTAGCCATAAAGAAATTTCGCCATTACTTGGAAGGTCGAAAATTTACAATTTACACGGATCACAAACCGTTGGTGTATGCATTTCAACAAAAAGCAGACAAAGCGTCACCACGACAATTTCGCTACTTAGATTTTATTGGCCAATTTACTAGCGATATCCAACACATCAGCGGAAGAGAAAACATTCCTGCCGACACACTGTCTCGTTTAGAATCCATCACAGACACCGTAGACTATGCAGAGTTAGTTAGTGCACAAACAAAAGATCAAGAACTAAAAACTTTTCTAAACAAGAATTCTGTTCTTGATATAAAACAAATTTATTTCCCACATGTAGACAAGCACATATACTGTGATATTTCTACACCAGCAGCAAGACCTTTCGTTCCAAAGGAACTGCGGAAGAAAATATTCACAAACATGCATAAGTTGTCACATCCAAGTGCACGAGCCACTACTTACTTGGTTACTACAAGATTTGTCTGGCCCAGCATGAACAAAGATATAAAAAGATGGTGTCGGGAGTGCCCAGAATGTCAACAATGCAAAATCTCAAGACACACGTCCAGCCCAATCGCCACGTTCACGTTACCTAGCGAGAGGTTCGAACACATTCACCTCGACATCGTTGGTCCACTTCCACCATCAAAGGTTATACATATTTACTAACATGTGTGGATAGATTTACACGTTGGCCTGAAGCAATACCAATCAGTGACATCACAGCTGAAACCGTTGCAAATGCCTTTGTGACACATTGGATATCGAGATTTGGAATTCCGTTACGAGTAACAACTGATAGAGGACGTCAGTTCGAATCACAGCTGTTTCACATCCTCACTCGTATAATTGGAATCGAACACCTAAAAACAACTAGTTACCACCCACAGGCAAACGGTATGGTCGAACGTTTCCATCGGCAACTTAAAGCAGCCATCACCTGTCACAAACACTCAAGCTGGACAGAGGTACTGCCACTGGTGCTACTAGGGATTCGCAATGCATACAAAGATGACCTAAAAACAACATCAGCCGAGCTCGTGTATGGCAAAAACTTACGTCTACCAGGATAGTACTTTGCACCAGGACCTCGACAACAAGCATCTGACTTTGTAGAACGCTTACAACAACACTTTGATGACATTCGTCCCAAAGAACCTGCACATCATACACAGAAATCTACATTTATTAATCAACATCTTAACACCTGCAGTCATGTGTATGTTCGACACGATGCAGTTCGAAAACCACTACAACCACCATATGATGGACCATACTACGTGCTTAAAAGATACCTAAAATCTTTTCTTCTACAAATCAACAATAAAGAACAAGTAGTATCCATAGATAGATTAAAACCAGCATTTATTGCACAAGATTTTAATCCACTTCATGACCATTCATACGCCAACACCAATCCACCCCAACATACGGAACATCCATACGCTAAAAAGGTATTGTTTCAGAATCCGAAAATCAAACCTTGAAGCTGAAACTGGTAAGGGGGTGATGTAGCGAGTAAACAAACCTCGTCTACAAAGCTGGCAACGATAACATTTAGCTGCGCATGTGGTAGCGCCAACGGAAATATAAAAAGACAAGAAAAAGGAAGGGAGGTTGTCTTATTGGTTCGCACGCCATGTGAAGAATACGTTGTTTGTAAATCACATTTTCATTGTTAGTTTTTAAAATAAATTTAGTTAAGAAACTGTGTCGTATTTTACTTCAACATCTGGAAACCCCAGAAGATATTGTTGGCCTGTACGATTCTATGTGGTCTTCTATTAGTTTTTCGTCAAATCGGTTTTCCTTGCTTTTTTGCATACGATTATCCACTTTAGGCGTCATTAAGAACGCTTCCAAAGTCAACACATTTCTTAAAATTCTATCATTTCGTAACTCGTAACCTAAAGTCGCCAAATAAAACTGTTTGCAAAATTTTAGAACACTATTTAACACTAAGGCGAACAGATTTGAAATTGCTGTCATTAAAAATTTTGCAACAAAAGCAGTACAGTGATAATTTTTGTTTCGGAATACAACGACCGAAAAAGCCCAATTTCTTTTTGTTCGGTAAAATTCTAAAAAAGTAACTATTGGAAAACTTACGCCCTGACTCCGAACTACCTCTCGGATAAATATCATTTTTGTTTCGATAATGAGCAGGGCCACGTTCTACTAATTCTTGAATATTATTAGAAGGTAATTTTTTTGGCCATAGTGCAGCATCTTTTGAAAGGTGACTCATATTTTCCGTTCTGGTAATTTTTGAAAGTGTTGATTTCTCATTATCAGCGGAACGAGAAGATGTTGATGCATGGCTTTCTAGAAGATTGGTTTCTTGTCAGCTGCTGATACTTTCAAGTACAGGTTCAGAATATTGGGATTTAGTTGTATTATTGTTGTTTTTTAATATTTGGCAAAGTGGCCTCGGGTTTTGAAAAAATTGCGTAATTTCGACATGGTTTTCCAGTTGTTCTTCTCTTTTTCTTTCTGCAAATTTTGGTATCCAAACAATATCTTTTGACGTCCTGTGTAGTGTAAAGAAATTAATAGGTAAATAAACAAACTGACAAATTATTCCTGAAAAATAGAAATGTTTCGACGTCTCTAACTCAAAGACGAAAGTATTTTCTCAACATTACTTATTTTAAGTTATTTCAAAATTTATACATTTTTATAAGTAGTAATATTAGTGCTCATCAATTATTCTGTTTGAATTTACTTTAATTAACAATGATGTTTATATAATCAAATATAAAAGGATTTTTGAGATGCAAGTTTTTGGCTTTTAATTTTTTAATTAATTTTAATTTTAATCTAAACTAAAAAATCTTTTACCCCATGCACCTTTTCACTTCGCTAAGTTAATTATGGATAGGGCATCATGCAACAAATGAAATCGCGACCGATGTAGTGCTTAAATATATAAAGCTTCGCACATTGCAAGCTCAGATTGGAAAAAAAAGCACTTGTTGGCTCATTGCAAGCCAAATTTCAGGCTGAAACATGAATAAAATCAGATTTGTTTGAGTTCACACGATTCATGTTATCATGTTACGCATTACGTATTCGATCAAAGAAATGCTATTATTGAATACCCTTAATTTGAAATATATAATATTTTCACGAAGTAATTCGGTTCCCTCGTCTCAGTAAGAGTAAAAAAACAAACAAATAAGAAACAATGTAATAGCTAGCAATTCCTTACTGGTTCTTTTATCATTATGAATTTTGTTCTAACAATGTTGTTTGTTGCTTTATCTTTTTGAAGTGAAACTTCTTTATCGGCGTTGGAAAAAAATTTACCGTCACATTTTTCGCTTACGCGTCACATGGTTACGCGTCACATTTTTTATTTTTGGTTACGCGTCACATTTTTTCTGAATCGCAATAGCGACGTGATAAATAATATATCAATAATAAAGTGATCAACAAAATCAAAGGCTTCATTTTAATTCTAATTCCAGTGGATTTTTAACAAAAGTAAGTAATTATATCTATTTTTCTAATACTTGGGTGGAATTAATTGACATAGAGTATAAATTCTGAAATATGTTATTAATTTAAATTTAAAATATTTAAGGTTAACCTCAGTTTCTGATTGAACGATGACATTTAAAATTTAATATATTTAAGGTTAACCTCAGTTTCTGATTGAACGATGACATTTTAAATTTAATATATTTAAGGTTAACCGCAGTTTCTGTTTGAACGATGACAATGATAGTAATAATTCCATTTCAATTAATGAAATGCTGTAATAATCTTAGTAACAAAAAGTTAAAGTGAAATAATTGTATTATTTGTATTTATGTCTATTATAATAAAATCCTTTTGTTTAAAATTTATCTAATTTTAAATTTAAAATATTTAAGGTTAACCTCAGTTTCTTATTGTAACCATCGGTCAATGTATATGATTTCATTAAAATAGTATTTATTAATTAATAAGACTGCTAATTTAATGAACATCAATTAATTGATATACATGCAACTTTTCAGAAATTGGTTAAATAAAGTTAAATTAGATAAAGTTTAAACAAAAGGATTTTATTATCATAGACATGAATACAAATAATACAATTATTTCATTTCACTTTAACTTTTTGCTACTAAGATTATTACAGCATTTCATTAATTGTAATAGAATTATTACTATCATTGTCATCGTTATTATATATTTTTGTAATTAATGGCTTATGGTAACTGAAATATGAAATTGAATCTACAAAAATTAGTTAATTGATTTACAAAAATTTGTATTCATGTCTATGATAATAAAATCCTTTTGTTTAAAATTTATCTAATTTAACTTTATTTAACCAATTTCTGAAAAGTTGCATGTAGATCATTTTGCGAAAAATAAGGCCATAAAGAAGTTTCACTTCTTACATGTGTACACTAGTACACGCCCTAATTTTTTTTTTTACTTTTGAGTTTTGAGGCTTTTTGGCGCCTCGGCGCCGTCGTGCGCCATACGACTTGGCTCTTACGTACGGCGCGAGACTGACGTCTAATGGAAAAAAAAATTATACACATATTAATATAAATGACAGATGACTATTCATCTTTTCCAAAAATCTAAGAAATGTTAGTTAGCTAGCAACTGCAAAAATATAATAAGTAGTTTTATCGATTTTTTTGAAGGAATCAAATTACAGCAATTGGTTGACAATTTTTTTGATTAATTTATGATGAACATGTTGAATTTACCTTTCGCACTACTAGTGCTTTTTCAAAATTCAATTTTTTTATGGTCAATAATTAGTGATTAAATATAAAGGAGAGACTAAACCAATAATTATTTATCAAAAAAAAATTGAATTTTGAAAAAGCAATAGTAGTGCGAAACGTAAATTCAACATGTTCATCATAAATTAATTAAAAAAAATTTCTACCAATTGCTTTAATTTTATTTTTCCAAAAAATTAGACAAAACACGTAAACCAACAGCATTTATTATTTTAATGAATAATAAATAATGTAATTTTTCGTATTTGATTAGGTACTTCAATCTAACTTAGGGTTATAATTCAAACAGATTTCAACATTTTGATTTTGATCAAAATTATGTTCATTATAATAAATAATTTAAAATTTGTTTCTTTAAAAAAATAAGATTCTGATTTTAAAGTAGTGAACATTCAAAAACGGAAGTGCAATACAATTATAATCGAGCGAAAGTTTTCAAAACGTCAACAAACTAATAGAATGGAACGTGAAGTTTTAAAACTTTAAAAGATTAAACTTTCTTGTACTTTTCTCTATCTTAGAATTTGAATTTTAAAATTGCATTCACGTTTTAGAAATTCATTCAAAGTAATTACCGTTTATTTTTAGGGTCAAGTAATTGAACACAAAGATTTAATGTTCATCGATCGAGATTCTCCACCCGTCAACGAGTACGTTATAACCATAACAAACGATCGTCTTAAGATATTAGAGCCTAATTGCACTATTTACGAAGATGATAGAGAAGGAGAGCCACAAACAGCAATTTTTTGTAGTAAGTAAAGCATCGATTTGCATGGCATAGTACTTAGAAACATGTAGGTGTGCGTGCATTCAACGAAAGCATAAAGTAATTTACAAAGTGCAAAGGTCAAGTTTGCTGAAATTTTAAGTATCAGTAATCTCCTACTCATTTAAATAAGCAAATTAATCCACGCCCTAATGCATATTTATTAATATTTTTTTTCTTTATTAGAATTAATAGTGACGAAAGACGTTCAACTCTTGGAATCGCCATACTCTGTCAACTTAGAAATAAATGACACTACATTGATACCCGGATTTGGAAAGAGCCTGGTAAGTGCTTATTAATTTTTTTGTCAGTAATCCATAAATGGATTCCCAGAAATCAAAATGTTACATAGTTTTCTGTGTCATCGTAATGTAATTAAGTTCAGTCCATTTGGCAATTAATATAGATAATTAATGTTATAATTTAAAAAAAAAACGCAAACTACACAATTAATTAATTAATTTTGAGAAACTATTATTTAAAATACAATAACAATTAATATAAAATTACGTTATCTGAAGAACTATTTTTAACTCTAACAAAAAAATATTTCCACTTACTTTACTATGCAATAACTATTTTTAGTAATAATTGATTTTTGTGTAATCAGCATTAATTGGTAAAATAAAAAAATTAATTTATTTAATTACTTATAACTTTATTTTTACGTGATATGTTTATAATATTGAAATGCAATATTTTATTATACATAATAGTAAATTGTAAAACGAGTGTTACAATGACGACAATTGTAATGCAAGTAAGTTTACTTAAATGAGTAGCGTAGCAATACTCCATTTCTTTTTAATTTACATTCTTTGTTGATAAAAATTGTAATAGCAACAAATTTTTAACATATTATAGTTGGTAACAGTGATCACCTTCTGCCTAATTTCTAATTTCAAATGAAAATATTTGAGATTTGTATTAATATTCTAACGACTTTAACAGTAATTAAAGTAAATACGTTAACTGACTGCTGGTACTTATTACCAACTTTATATATTACGCACATAAAAATTACTACTTTCGATTGCACTTTGCAACACTTTTTTTTAAACAGTTGCGGTTCTGGCATTTTTTAGTGTATTTCTAAATAATATTTGTTTTGTATTTATTTATTATAAATAATAACTAGTTGTTTAGGCGACAGCATCATAATACAAAAAATTAAAAACACTTTATTTTGATATGATTTTTTACATTCTTTTTATATAGTACTGAAACGTTCGAGAAATTATTCACAAGTTCGAGAGCCTTCGCGAAGTTTTTGTTCACGTCCAGAACGTTCACCAAAAGATATAGAAAATTCTTGAAGGATCGCCAAAATGTATAAATGCGATACAAACAAACCATAGGTCAGTTATTTCAGTAATTCGAAGTCGGCAGTGTTAAGAAGATTATTCAAGTTTAAATAAATAAGTAATTAACGCGTGTTGAGATAAATGTACGAAGTATAACCTTGTACGTGACTTTAATGTCAACAAGTGTGTGAAGTTATCCGCGGACATTATCTTTCGAGTGATAGTGCTATATAAATTATTGTTTTTATTAAATATCCTTAGATTTAATGATCTTGGTTCGTTATAAACGTGTACATTATTTTAATATAAATAAATTAGTTTTAATAATCGTTACAGTGCTGTCAATGTAGAATCCGCGATTTTTAGTCTAAATACCATTACGTAATTTAATATCGCTTCCGTAATAAATTCATTGATTGCGTAAATAAATAAAACTTTAGTTCGCGCTTCGCGTGTGTGTTTATAGCTTGTAATTTAAGCTGTTTCAGCTTGTTAAAGTAGTGTATTTAAACTTTTTATTTGTGTTATATATAACTTATGCCGGTAATTTGTTATCAAACTAAAATGGATGCGAAGTTATTTGAATTTCTCGAATTAATAAAAAACCGTCATTAGTCGATAAATAAAAAAGGAAAGAAAATTCTAGTAAAATAAGAGAATAACCGAAAATACTCAGAAAATAGAAGAAAAACTGTTGGAAAATTCTAGAAGTTTAAACGAAGAAATACGAACAAGCATTGAAAATCAAATAAAGACTATTGAGAAGCAAATACAAGTTAGTATAAAAAATCGAATTAAAATTGTCTAAGAAGAAACCCAACCAAATATGTTAGATTTAAAAAAAGAAATGTTTCGGAGATTACAATTGAAATGGCATCGCCGATGGAGCAATTGCATACTATTTATCTCGATAGCAAGATCAATAGAAGAAGTGTTCAGTTACTGGTTGACACGAGAGCGACAAAGACCATCATTCGTCCTGACATGTTATTTAAAAACGAAGACAACACCAGTAACAGTACAACATCGAACGGCGACGCCTGGATGGAAATCTCCGGAAAAGCTACTTGTTGGCAAAACTTTAGTACGAGTGAAAAACACAATGCCAGTAAACATCTTAAATGTCAACTCCGATCCAATCACGTTAAGAAAAAGACTGTGGTAGGCCAATGCACTACAGTATCTCAAATTGTGAGATGCAAAAAGTCTAACGACGATACGTCGTCGAAAAAGTGCTCGCAACATCTATTAGACATTCTTACCTCCAAATGCCAAAATCTCAGCCAAGACCAGCTGGCTAAAGTTAAAGTGTTGATCTAACAGTATCAAGATGTGTTCGCGCTGGAGAGTGGTTCCAAAGAAAGAACTAACGTGGTGAAACATAAAATTAATACCCGAGACTTACTTTGGCGAAAAGAGAAGAAGCCGAACAAATAATTACGGACATGTAGAAAGAAGGCGTGATTGAACCTTCAAATACGCCATGGGCATCCCCAATAATACTCGTAAAGAAGAAAGATGGATCAACGAGGTTTTGCGTAGACTACAGATAGCTAAACGACGTAATCAAAAAGGATACCTACCCTTTACCCATAAGTGACTATACGTGAGACACCCTTGACACCCTGTCAAGATCCCAGTGGTTTTCTACGTTAGATTTATAGAGTGGTTACGGGCAGTTAGAATTGAAACCCAAAGATCGTAAAAAAACAGCTTTTACGATTGGAGCTGGTTTGTGACAGTTTACTGTGATACCCTTCGGCCTGTTAATGTTCCTGCAACATTCGAGCGTTTGATGGAGACCATTTTGCGCTGACTGTTTTGGAAGACGTGTTTGGTTTACCTAAACAACGTGATCGTCGTTGGAAGGTCGTTTAAAGAACACTAAAATAATTTGAAAGAAGTGTTCCAGCGGCTACGTGGTGCTAATATCTAATTGAGCCTTACGAAGTGCCACGTATTTAAGAAGGAAGTGCAATACTTTAGCCACGTGGTATCTAGAGATGGAAAAAAGACTGACTCAGACAAAATCCCAGCAGTACAAGCATGGCCAAGACCAATCGACAAACATCAGGTCCGAAGTTTCTTTGGGGTATGCACCTACTATAGACGATTTGTACCCGGATTTGCCATTATTGACAAACCTTTTACAAAATTGACCGAAGAAAAAAAAGAGCAGAATTTAGATGGAATGTAGACTGCGAAAATGCTTTCCATCAACTAAAACAGGTCTTAATCACTTCGCCAATTTTGAGTTATCCAAGAGAAGATGGAAAATTTATTTTGGATACCGATGCAAGCAATCTGGTCATAGGCGCGGTTCTTATCGCGTATTTTGGCAAGGTTTTGTCCAGGTCAGAAAGAAATTATTGCGCGACTAGGAGGGAGCCGTTAGCAGTCGTCAAGTTTATTGAACAGATATATGTATGTATGAACGAACATTTTTACTAAGAACGGACCACGCCGCTTTAAAATGGTTATTGAAATTTCGTAACCCGGAAGGACAAGTGGCAAGATGGATCGAGAGACTGCAAGAGTATGAGTATGACACAGGACACCGTACCGGAAGCAGTCATCGGAACATTCATGCCTTGTCCAGAAGATCATATCCAGCGGACTGCAGCCATTGTTTGCGACTTGAAGAAAAAGTTGATTGCCTTCGGAGAACTGCTGTGGTTGAAGACGAGTGGGAACCCGAGCAGTTGAGACGCGAACATGAAAACAATCCTGAAATAAGACTTCTCCTAGACTGTAAAGAAAACTGGAAGAAAGTGAGTGCTTTAGGAAGAAACGTCAAGGCGTACTGGGCGTAGTGAGACTCTTTGATAATAGAAGACGGTCTTCTTAAGCAATCCCTAGAAAGTGTCGAGGGCACGGGAAACAGACTACAGTTGGTAGTGCCAAAGAGCCGGGTGTCAGAAGTGTTGAATCATCTCCACGATTGTACATCAAGAGGACACTTTGGCATTAAGAAGACATTGGGCAAAGTTCGAGAACGATTCTACTGGGTGAACTGCAAAGGGGACGTCATGAAATGGTACCGTAAGTGCACGTCTGCGCATCAGGAAGTGGTCCAGCGAGAAAACGCAAACCACCCATGAAGCAATACAACGTAGGAAGCCCTTTGGAAAGAGTAGAGATTGACATCGTAGAGCTGTTCCCAGAATCTGATTCGGGAAACAAATACATCCTGGTGGCGATGGATTATTTCACGAAATACACGGGGACTTACGCCATACCCAATCAAGAAGCAGGTACAGTCGCAGGCGTATTAGTAAAATAATTTTTCTGCCGGTTTGGAGTTCCGTTAGAATTACACTCCAACCAAGTCCGCAACTTTGAGTCTGAACTGTTTCAAGAAGTTTGCCGACTGTTGGGAAGTATGAAAACTAGAACACCTCTCCATTCTCAATCTAATGGCATGGTTGAGCGGATGAATCGAACAATGGGAAAATACTTAGCCAAAAGTGTTCGAACACTAAAGAGACTGGGATTAGAACTTGCACCTTTTCCTAGTGGCATACCGATCATCCGTTTAAGAAAGCACAGGTGAAACACCATCCTGTGTGATGCTCGATCGCAAAATACGACTACCATGCAACCTCCAATTTTGACGAAGACCGAAAGAAAAAGTTGCTGGAGAAGGCTACGTCAGCAAGCTGGCTAAGAAGTTAGAAAAAGTACATGAGAAGGCACTACCATTTTTAAGTTAGAATAAATATATTCCTATTAGAATTAAAATTAATTACCCTTGGTGATGACCTTTAAAAACGTCATTTTAGCGGACGCTGATATTCAGAGGCAAAACAATTGCAGGCAAAGAAATTTTCAGGTGGTAATCGATGGTTAAAATGTTTAATTTTTTCTGAAACGTAAAATTGCAAAATTGGGGTTATACAACGATACGAAATACCTACGACAATTAAAACATTTTGTTTAAACCATGAATTTAACAAAACCCTAAATTACGAAATAAAGGACAATGACTCCTTTACTAAAATGGGCGATAAAAATGGCTATCGATACTTTCGCTCTCTATCTATCTCCTTGTAAAATAGTTTTTTACCTATATTTGTCAATTCCAGTCAATCCGCACTGTAAGTAAATCTATGACTGTAAACTACAACGTTACATAGTAAATCACACTAAAAGATGGCTCCGCCATCAAACGCTTACTAAATCTATGATGTATAAGTTTTAAATACAACGAGACTAAAAAGTATGCCATCAGCCTATTCCGTTAAAGCATGTTGCTACAAACTTATAGATGTTACTAACCTTGCTCGGCCAACTCGCACTAGTCGGAGATAGGGGACGTTTAAGTAAATAGAATTTAAAGGGCGCCAGATCTTACTAAGTAAAACTTCTGTTTCTGCTGGAAGTATCGGCAACACACAATACGCATAGAGTGTTAATAGCGAAGAAAATTAAATTGATAATGACAAGTAGTCTATGGTTAACAGCATGTGACATACAAAATAATTAATGAAAATACCTAAATGGTATTGAAACAATTGATGTAATTATGTAATTTAGAATAACAACCAAAATTTTTGTGAGAAACCTTTAGGACACAAATGTAATTAAATAAGACTTACCCACAATCCAGTACGTTTTCTTCGTTGAGTCGATTTGGAATATTAATGAACATAGCAAATGGTGTCAGCACAATGACTCACAAAAGGAAAAATTTACAAAACTATTAATTAATGCTAAAAGAAATTGTTACAAGCTTTAGGTGTTTTACGAACCTGCACGGCCAACTCACAATAGTCGGTGAGAGGGTAGGGTTCCTAGATAATAATGAGAAGATATTTAAGGGCGCCAGAGCTTATCCCAAAGTAATTTCTGTTTGCTCACAACAGAAGGGTATCACTTGTAACAAGATGTTAGGTTCGTAATGCTGAAATAAGTGAAAGAAAGAGAAAACTAAATCGTTAATAACAATTGTACTTTAATTACTCTATCACGATAAATATAGTAAAAGTTAAATAGCCAAATCTAAGTAGATACTAGTGAGAATATACAACATCGAATAACAGCAGGATCGGCAACTTACACTACACGTCAACCAAAAGTGTAGCCACCAAAACATATATAAACTTTATCAATAAGTAACATGAATAATAATAATTTACGGTGGATATAAGCAGCAAGCGATAAGTCATTTACTTAAATTAATTTAGTAACAATCACAAGCAACACGTCAATTCGCACGTACAATTAGTAAATACAGTAAGTTGTGAATATACACCGTAGCGACAACGAATGAATAAGAACAAAAAAATTGACTTACCAAAATTCCAGGGCGACCTTCAGAAAAACGTTTTTCCTACTGGCTTCCTGCAATTAAATTTCCTGAAAATAATCGTGTCTACCTGGCGTCTCACAAACTATAAGTAAAATACACATTTAAAGGAAAGTAATCGAACCGACACTTATCGTATGCTGTTACATTAAATTTCGTCGACGGTGGTATTCAGTTATTGCTTCCGAAGAGAATTCTTATCGTATTAGGATCTTCCGAACAGGTGACATTCACTAAGGTAACAATTGCCCCCGAATCGAAATTCTGCACTGGTATCGCAGCGTTCTTAGCTCTACAGCTTCCGATTATAATTTCCCCTTGAAGATTTTAGCGGACGATAAAAACACCCATAGTTAAGAGGTAGCACATGGCGCTAACAAAAGACATAAAAATTACCTTTAATTAAAGAAAGAACAAAACCACTCACTCTGCGTGGATGAAATCAATTTAATTCAGAAGACTTCTATTTTCCATCGTGTCCCAACACGTGGATGATTTTTGGAAAAACGATATTCAATTCACGCAGACATAGGTACTAACAGGTACGATGTTAAAGTTAAAATGCCGGTCTGTCACCGGATGTCGTCTGCTCAATACAAAGTGACCAACGAACCCGATAGATGGCGTCAAGAAATATAAAAGTAATTTTAATTAAACTGATATACAGGGTAATGCATTATTTAAATTTATGCACGTAACAAAATTATACATAAAAACCCGGTTATCGAATACTGTTATTGAATTAGAGGCAATATCGCAGTCTATGGACTCGTAACAGTAAATCGGGGAAAATTTTCTTGTCGAGACTTTGTTTTCAGCTTTAACGTAGACTTTCCAAATTATAATATTTCCATTAAGGTATTTGGTCGATATAAACCCTTCATTGATAAAGAATACACCGAACACATGTGGACTAACACGTGAATTTTAAAAACAAATAGTAAAAGCTTACCCTCTGATAAATAAACTAATAGAAATGCGTTTTTGTTTTATATCATAGCCTCAACGTAAGCCGATGATGTTAAAAAATTAATTTAAACATCGCAAGCACGATTTTAAGTAATGGACGGTTTAACGTCTTGACAGGAAGTAAAGTAAAAACGAAACTCGTTAGAAGGCGTCGAAAGTAGAAATCAAACTTTAGTGTAATGAATACACAGGGTATTACATTTTGAAATATAGACACGTAACAATGTTTCTCTTAAGCAAATAAATCAAATCTTTTTGAGGGACAGCAGGCAAGTACTATTAACTGTTTCTCCCTTTTACTCGATTTAATGCAATATACACTTTTGGATTCACTCTCAGCTAGCACGCGTTCAGCTTGTGTGTTTAACTGTAGACCTGTCTCGTCTGTATTGTAAAGGTTGCCAAGTTTGTCAAACAAACTCGTTATTTCCAGAACATCTTTAAGTTCTTTAAAATAATTGCCAACTACATTTTTAGACATCCCAGCTCTTGACTTATTGAGGTATTTTCAGCTTTTCAAACTGTAATGTTTGAATTTCGTATTAAAAATTAAAGCAACTATACGTTACCAGTTTTACCTAAAAATTCAGGTTTTTAATTCTTCCCGATTAAATTTATGTTCATTTCTAAAACGTTTGGCTAAGTTATGGGCCATTATGCGTACCTCTTGCCTAGTTGATGCTAAGTCTCTTTTCTGTAACTTTTTGATGGGTTTCGTCTCAATTTCTTTACAAAGTACTCTGCCGGGGCCCAAACAGTCGGTTTTATCTAGATTGCTAGCTGCAAATCGGTGTTTAAAAGTGGTTTTTGAAAAGCTGAACGACCTTGATGCTTTGATTACACCCATTTCCCTAAACATTACTCCATTAACGGACGAAAATAAATTGTCTGCAGACTAAGAACCGTTTTTATCTACATTCCGCTTGTAGGTGTACTAATTGGGCATTATCGTGTAACAACACGCTATTAGTCATCTCTTCTATATCATGCCGGTCCGTCTATCCTAAAAATGAAGGAATAACAGACCAATAAATTTTCAAACAGTTAAGCACGTGAACACTTTTATGATTAAAACATGTCTAAACTTTTCCTTAAAACTTACTCAAGTAAAATACCTGTTCTAAAAGAAACAGTACACAAAATTTCGGGGGCAATTCAAAACGAAATTGCAAGGTCTTATACTGCCGAATAGTAACTAACGTTGTTTCATGACTCTACGACGGCGTGGCAAGCATTGTTGCCATAGTATTTGAAAGCACATGTAGTCAGTTTCTTCTACTGGTCCATCTGTCCTCCATCTACCTTATAATACAATAATATTTAAATTTACAAAAATTTTTAGCGTTTTCTTCTAATTTTACCTAAAATTCAAAACTTTTAAACAGATTATCTACTTCAACCTAAATAATAATTGACTTTCAAAGCATACTTTAACGTAGATTTCGATTTATTACTCTGCCGCTTTAGAGTTTTTTTTTCGTTATTACGTAACGACACTAACGAACGAATATTGATGTGTGCAATGTTGGCAACGCAATAAAGTCATTCAAATAAATTGTTCAAAAACAGTTACAGTCGGACCTCCATTCAATGAACTCCTATTTAATGATTTTTTCTATTTAGTGATGTTTTCTTTAGGATATTGACCTTTGGGTTAAAATGCGTATAAAAACACCTCTAAAATATGATGTTCAAATTCTATATTATGATCTTTTTCAAAGAAAATGTTACCCAACTACTTAAAGTTTTCTTGGAATCAGGTACAGTTTACTTTACCTTCTTAATTTACAATACAGAAAGGCTATTACTGATGGCACTAAAAATTCTGTACATTTGTAAATGACATAAATGCATGAATTGTTTAGAAGATTATAGGATTTCCTTCGAGTTTTGAAATGCATTGTCATGTTATTGAACACGTTTCATTTGCAATTTTTTCGTTTCAAGTTGTTTAAGTGTAAAGTTGGTTAAAAATGACAAAACGAAAGTGTTTATAATTAATATGTATTTCTTATGTACGTTTAAATTTGTGTTTTAATTTTTTAAGTATAAATTCTATACAATGAAGTTTCTATATAATGATGTTTTTGAAGAGAATTTTGAACATCACTATATAGGAGTTCGACTGTATGTGTGAAATGGGCAATTAGTTATAAGTATAAATTATTTATTTATTCCTGTAATTGATTTTATATAAAAACAATTTATTATATACTCGTTTGGGGTAAATATGTGTCTCAAACTATAGATAAACAAGAATTTTTAAAAAACAAAGATTGTGCACATAAAAGCTACTGATTGTATCTAAATAATTTATAAGTGTTGTTTTTGTTTATTTTTTTTTATTAGTCTATAAAAAAAAATTGATGTGTGATTTTTTTTAAATTTTGTTTTTAATTGCATAATTCAGTTTTCCCCAATTTTAGAATATCGTAATGTAATTATAATTTATTAATTTTTTTTAATAACCACTACAAATTAATAATTATTTATAAAATTATACAACGAGAACTTTTTTCGTGGCTATAAATTTTTATTAAACAATAATAACCTATCAAAAAATTAGTAGAACAATTATTTTGAATTTTTACATGTATTTTGATTACTAATTAACAAATTTACATTCATTCAAGTCGTTAGTAATAGACGTGCTGATTTTGCACTTGGGAAAGCTGAACTTTAATAAATCTTCAAGTTTCCCGAAGTGCTTGCGTATAAATACACAAGATTAAACTTATACCGTGCATAGAGATAAGTTTAGAATTTGCTATAGATTACAAAGACTAAGGAGCAATAAAAGTGTCGTATTTACGTGCTGTTATCCTCTAATGTGCTTCCCGTGTACTTGCTAAGTCTTATGGTAACACTAATAAAACTGCACTTTACCTTATACCTACTATAACGTTATTTCAAATTACGATAACGTATAATTAATCGTTATTTTATAAATACCTGTACCCACTAGAATAAAAATTCCAACAATAAAAATTATATTTATGCACGGATGTATCTTAAATTGACAATTATACACAAATTTATATGTGATAAACGTTTTTTTGTAGCCTATGGAACTCTTGATTCGCACAGACTATAATTAAACGTCAAACAACGATATCATAGGTACCTAATAAACTAAATACTTGCAAAATGAAAAATTTTAATTGTATTTTTTATTGAAAATTTCTTGTGGGTAATTTATGTTAATAAAACAATTAGAACAATTAAACAAATTAATCAGAAATTAAAAATTGTACCTTTTATTAAAAATTCATTGTGAATTACCCATCAAATTGGAATTACTGCTAGTTGCTACGTGATCGTAGATCTTGGTAACATCTAATTCAGAATTAATAGACAATAAATTGTCAATTATTCTATGACGAGACACCAAATATAGTTCGCGGACACTGTGGAGTATTTTTTTACAATAACATCAAAACGTCTAAACCCAACAAATAAAGTTGAAGAAAAACGTGATTTTTGTCTGAAAACTATATTTTTTTAAATTCTGAATCTTTGTAAATAAAACTTTAATCGTAAGCTAGAATACGGTGTGGATAACTATTAATTTTTTGAGTTTACATTCAGTTCCTGCAAGTGTTTTTTGCGGTATCTGCAGCTTGGTTAAAAACACTTTTGTTTTTGTTGGTACACACTTTGACAACTTAAAAACTATTGTACAATATATTACTAGTGCATCGAAATTATTTAACATCTCTTTCTGCAAGGACTGAAAGTGTGGTAATAGCACGCCTGGATGAAAGTCTCCGAGATTAAACTAATAGAGGGCGACTTAGTTGAAAAAAGACTACTCGTTTGCAGAACTTTAGTACGAGTGAAAAACACGATGCCAGTAAGGATCTTAGATCAACTAAATTGGAGGACACTTTGTCTTTCGAGGAACGGGCGTTGATGTGTTGGTCTGTAGTTATCAACGAAGAAGATCATCAAGTAAAAAAAAATCAATTGACTGCCACTTTTATGGTCAAGGAAGTTGCCGAAATGGAGAGAGCTGCGGCTATAGCCACGATCCATTCTACCGGTCTTACAGCCAGTTTTCTGTTCTGGGACAAAACACTTTTAAGAAGTGGGCAGTGAAACGTTAATCTTCAAGAGCATTCACGAAGCTACTATCCACGTCAAGAACGTTCGCGAAATAATATAGAAGATTCTCGAAAGATGGCCAAAATATATAAAGGGTACAATTTAGATAAATATTTGCAGGCAAAAAACATGTTCTTTGAACGCTTGAAATAGTGTTATAAAAAAATGGTTAGTAACCTCGTAATATCATGTCAATGTTGTCAAATTTAACTGGGCGTTTTGTTATAATGTAAGTTTGGTTGCCTACCTTGCAGGTCGCGCTTAAAAGTGTCCAATAATTTTTTTTCAGGCAGTGTACTACCTAGGTATTATGCTGACAATAAATAAATTGAAGAGCAAATCATACCTTGCGTAATGTATAGAATTTAAAACGTGCCACCAATGACGAGTAAAATGTTTTTGGATATCGAAATAAAAAAAATAGCAACGGCAGGTATTACAGTCGTATACTAGTTTACAGTGTTGCTAAATGTATGTTTCTTTTAAATGGTTTCTAAAGCCGAAGCATAATACAACAATTTAACATGAAGATCTTTGATTCAGAATTGTACAAAGAATGTCGCAGCGTATAGCTTTTTCGTCAATGTATATACACCTAATATTTTCTGTTTGCTGTTCTGCAAGTTAGGTGAACAGTTTTTTTTCTAGTTCAGCTAAGCCTACCAGTGCAATTGCGTATGATTTTATTTTTTGTTTTACTATATACAATTTTTTGAACTCGGACATTCTATTAGATATTTTTATTTTTATTCTAAAATTTGCGTATGGTAACATGTCATTTTAAAGACCGTTTTTTTAGAGATTTGATTAGAAAACGTTTTACTTCAAAATATTTAAAATTACATACAAAAATTTAGAAAAAATTTAAAAAAGTGATTAAGGATTGCATTCGTAAGTTGAAGATATGTAGATGATGCAAGAGTTTGTGTGAACAAAGCTGCAATCCTGTGACTTTAAATCTAAATATTTTGCTATATTTAAACAATTTTTATATCAAAGTATTACGACAATAATATAGATTGAAACGTAATTAAATTTTACTCAGTAAATATCAATAATAACTAATACTATACTATTACAAACGATTCTCTAGCAATCGAATCTAATTATTTTGATTTCATTTAAATTTCTTTGGAGTCGTAGGTTTTTTGTCGCTTAATTTGTGTATTTGATTTTTATAAACAAAAGCGTAATTTGTCATTGAACATGAACAACTTCAATACAATCCATTCAGGTCCAACAAAGTTTGTACCAGAAACAATGTTCTCATGCCTAGTCTAAAGTTGAATATTACAATTACATACTCGTACAAAACTTAAAATATAGAGAAACAATTTATTCGAGCGTTACATATGAAAAAAACCAATTTGCATTATCTCCATTACATAAAACAAAATATTAAATTAGTCGGCTATCTTTAATTTCATAGCGGTAACTTTTTTTAGCAAAAATATATCTAGGTTTTTCAGTATGGAACAACTTTACAGCTAGCAATTAAAACTTTAGATGATTTCAATTACATCGATTTGAACTTTACATGTCGTGCGCTGCGTCTCTACGCCCGTACAAACAATCGATGCTGTTTTGCTGCAATATCTAATTTAGTCACAAATTCATAAATAGTAGGTTGTGAATTAGCATTTTTTTAACCGCAGGTAAATAATATTTTATTTTTAATTGCTGGTTAATAATAAACGTATTAACATTTTCTAATAATTCTATAACAGTTTTAAAGAAAAAAAAGTTTACAACATTATTCCCAAGGATAAAAGAGTTTATTTAATGTTATTTTAAAAATATAAATTTTTAATTAAACTAGATGTAAATATTATGTAACTAAATATATGTATTTTAGATGCTTAAAAGTAACAATGTTTTTTAATAATTTGAGTAATTTTATAAAAAAATTGTTTTGTTATCTATTTGTTTTTGTGTTGTAAATCACAATTACGTCAAAAATAATTGTACTTACAGTAAACTGTCACAATTACAAAAGAAAACACTCGCTTGATTTTTAATTTGAAATTAATATCTTAAATTTGATTTGGTCACAATTAAAAAATAATTTAAATTTATAATATAATAAATAATAATAATTTAATAATTTTAATAGTGAAAACAATTGTATATAGACCACCGTCAGGCTTCCTATCTCATAATATAATATGTCGCTTAGGCTATAATAATACATTTCTCCTTGTTATATAGTATATTATTAAATTTATTATTATAGTGATTCATAATTTTAACGTCATAAGCGAGTGTGCCAAGCAAACGCGTTAATATTGTCGAGATTATTTATCGTCGATTAAAGAACGAGTTGACGGATGAAATTATAGGAAAAATAATGTACACGAACTAATCAATTGTTATATCTAGTAGTCACGCAATATTGTTAAATCAGTTGTTGCTAACAATTTTATTGGTTTTTATACAAAATCATTCATTAATAAAAATTCATTCATTGGTTTAAAATTGTTCATTAATACGTGTCATTAACGATCTATTTCTGTTACATTATTATACGTTCATATAACTATTAACAAACAATCAACGGCAAAATCAATTAATGTATTATTAATTGAAAGTAATCTGATACTGTACATTGTGTTTTTTTAATTCAGCTCTAAATAAAATTTTATTATTTGAATTATATAAAAAAAATCATCCATTCAGTTTAATTGTTTCTATTACTTTTATCTTTAATATAATTTAATATATTATATTTTTAGTGATTTATTTTAAACTCTATTTAGGAAAAAATATTGTTCTCGGATTTATAGATCTGATTGAAGAGGTGGATCACTTTCTTTATATACCTTATCATACAATTATTAAATTTTGAAATTAGTTAAGTAATTATTTAATAGGAAATGTAAGAGAGAACCATTATTTTCTTTAAGGTGCATAAACTTTAACAGATTTTATTTGTTTGTATGTAAATTTTATATAGTCCGTAAAACGGAAACTTTAATATGTAAATAATCGGTTTAGAACAAAGGTTAACTGATTCATAAAATAAACAAAAACTGATGTTATTTCTGTTGTACTTACAGTTTTCTCTTTTTATTTCAATAATAAAAGATATTTTCTAAAATCGCACGGTGATGACACAGGGATAATCTTTCATGGCAACGACTATATATGCTACTTTTAAAAAATTATTTATTATTTTACTCACAATTTTTAGACAAAAAGTGTATTCAATTTTTATTTTAAAAAATTTCATAGTTAATATTATTAATCGTTTGTAGAAAATTAACCAGAAAGTTGATTCTAATAAATAGTTAACCAAAATTAATTCTGCTGTATTTTAGTTATAATAAACGTAATTAAATTAAGCAAACATTATATTAATGGAAATGAATCAAATTTAAATTTATTAACGTAATAGTTTTCATTTATATTGTAGTAAAACTACAACTATTTATAATCATCAGCTAAATATTAAAAACTTAAATTCTCGGTTTAAAACGAGAAGAACTGCTAAATTAGCTAGAAAAGTCATAGTATGGGTTTTTAAAAATATATTTGCTTATTTAAAAAAAAATTTACAAACAATATATTTTTTAAATCAATTACATTAAATTTAATTAAATAATTAATTTAATTATAATTTAAATCCAAATAAGCTAAAACAAAATAATGTCAATATTAATAGTACATATTTGTTTACTGTTCATAAATTTTCTCAAATTGCTAACTTAGTTAGCATTATTTAACAGTTTCTTTAAAAAGTGATTTATTGGTTCAGCAAAACACCACCGAAAATTATTCATAATAGTAAATTAATTGAATCGGTACAGTATTATTGGCTGCATTAATTAAAATGTCCTAGTATTATTCGTATTAATTGGCGATTATACGTAACCTAAGGATTTATTAGTCTGAATGTAACAATTACAATTACTCATATACAATTATTTGCAAATTCATCGCCAGCGTTTAATCAAGCTTTGCAATTAATTTGTATGTAATTTTCCTTTGCTTGAAAGACGCAACTACTCTCAAATTTAATGCTACGTATGTATATGCAAAATAATTGATTTAATTATTGTTTATTGAATTTAGTTAGATTATTCAAAGAAATGTTAGTATCTGGAGTATCCCATTATAATTAATACAATAATGTTTTATAAAAATTATAATATAATAAGTATTAAGAACAGTAAGAGTTTTTACCCTTAATGTTCGTCATTCTTATGGTATAAAAACATTTTTTTCTTACATTATCTTAACAAACGTCCAAATTACGTTTTTATTTTACCTAAGGATTTTTTATTTCTTTCTAAGAGCTGTCACGGTTGTTACAAACTTTATGTCTTACGAACCTTGCACGGCCAACTCACACAGTCGGAGGTAGGGGAGGTTCACAGGAAGTATGCTTAAAGGCGCCAGATCTGATCCAAGATAACACTTCTGCCTCGATCACGACAGACGATCCAAACTTGTAACTCAATTGGAGGTTCGTAATCTTTATTACTCTGATGTTCGAGTAGCCAAAATTAGTTAATAGATAACGATAATCACAGGAGAAAGAAAAATAACAAGAGAGATTAACAATTGTAATCACTCTAATGTATTAACGTTGGATACTAATAAGAATATATGAAATTTCTTCACCTAATGATGCTCGAATGGTTTCCACGTAGAATTAACAAATATCACAGTTTTAATTTAGTAGAACCGTAAATTGACAACTATACGCTAAATGCGCAATCCTTAAATACGAGAATGACTAACAATTTTCGTTAACAAGTGTTGAAAACTTTGATTTCGTAATACATAAGATTTACTAGATTATATCGAAGTTCTAATACATGAATTCCCGCAGTATCGGCAACACACACTACAGATTAAAGTTATGTCGAAATGAACAGCACCGAAAATCTCGGAATAAATATGTTTTTCCCT
Source organism: Aquatica leii (assembly GCA_035610365.1). Classification (NCBI taxonomy): domain Eukaryota; kingdom Metazoa; phylum Arthropoda; class Insecta; order Coleoptera; family Lampyridae; genus Aquatica; species Aquatica leii. Next base: position 102,360,673 of record CM069436.1, on the reverse strand, counting down.
CACAGCATGCGATACAGTTACGTAAATGATTAAGATTACCTTATTGGTATATAAGCGATAACGTAATTACGGTCGTTAACATTAATTACAATTCTGTGAGTAACTTTCGTGATCACGATATAAAAGTTAAGCAAATAACTCACCCCAAAATCCAGTATCCACTTTCGCAAAGAAAACGTTTTTCCGCCAGCGGCCTGTAGTAAATAGTGAAAAGCAAATCGTATCACACACTAACTCACAAAGAACAGGAAGCTAAAAAAGTAGTATTAATAAATCATTAAATGTTATATAAAAACCCGTTGTATCGTATACTGTAGGTAACAATTTAGCACAGGTGGCTGATAACACAATCGACTAGTATACACGAAGTAACATCTCCCACAGTAAGGCTTGTCGAGACCCCGTTTTTGTGACGGAGAATATGCCTTCCAAAATCGTACGTGTTCGGTAACGGTATTCCTTAATAATAATTAATCCTTAACACTCCTTTATCGAAACGAACATGTGCTCGAGCGTGGGAAAACGGTCTGTGACGACTCAAATATTTCACGAACGTAATTTAATTACAATTTGATTCCCATTAGTACGGATGTCTCTTGAAATTATTTCTTTAAGTCATACAAGCCATTTTAGGCAATCCACAGCTTCACGATTCTGTCGCAAAAATGACAGCCACGAGAAAAGATCGGCAGAGGGCGTCCAAACCGGAATCTAATTTCAATTACATATACAGGGTATTCCGTAATGAAAATTTCGTACGTAACACGGTGTCATAATTGTTGACATATAATTTATCGGTCGCATTCACGACTGTACGTTACTCGTCTTGTACTGACTGGTAAATAAATCACTTACCAACAAGTTACGCCTAACAACTAGTAAATCAAACATACTGCCTTAAAAACATGTGTAGTATCTAAGAGAAAAATGTACATATTGATATAAATTTTTACGCTTCTACTCGCTTTTTCATTGTATGTACGACCTCAAGAGCAAGGAATGTTATGAACACCGTCAGATTGAAAACGTTTTTTACAGGATTTAAGAGTAGACCCAATTTAGGTAGTAGTAAAAACCCAAGTGCTGTGATTAATTTACCTTCACGCTTATTGTTCTCTACAAAAACATCTCTTAGTCATTCTTAAAACTGACAAAGGGAACGCCACTGTTATTACGATTTGATCAGATTATGATAACAAAATCTACAATCTTTTCTCAGAAGGTTGGTATAAAAAATTTTCAAAAACTTTTCTTCTTCTATTGAAAGAGCACTCTTCAAGCTTATAAAAGAGTAGTCAATTAATGAAGTCGATAAAAAGTTATTACCAAAAGATTCTAAAATTCCTTGATTTTACGGATTACCAAAAATTCAAATGTTTAAAAAATCTAATGTTTCTTTTTGACGCTATAAATTCACTGACTTTGTAATAAAAAATTCAGTGAAGGAATAAAGAATGTATAATAAAAAGTAAAAATACATTTAATTTGACCACGGCAAGCAATCGTAAGCACAGACCTCTGGGTAATGGGTTGAATGGAAATAATTACAAAAAATGTGAACTCCTTAAATTTATTAATTATAACTTAATATACTATTTACGTTAAAGAACAATATTTGAATTAAACATATTAGAAATAAAACAGGATTTAAAATAAAATATTTGGACGCCAACCACCTTTTAAACTGGTGATGAATAAAAAGCGTAAAATCTTACACCTAATAAGTAATTAATATTAAATGCAGTAGTAAACGGTTAATTTGTTATCGAGTGAAAAGTCTTAATAACACAATTTAAACTGCTTGAATGTAAAATGTAACTTAATTCCAATTCACTCACCATGTTTAATATAACGTTATCGGATATCTTCTATTTTAAGCACATCTTGGTTAACGTGATAAAATTCTTCAATAACAGCAGGAATAAACCAATGTATAATAAACTTCAATAACGGAAAATCCATTAATTAAAAGGTCCAATAAAAAGAAAGATCCAAATAAAAATAAAAGATCCAGAATAAAAATAAAAGACCCTAAATATAAATAATTAGAATGGTTTTTTAAATGACATCATGTACTCACGTTACAATTAGCAACGGTCTTCAAAATAATTTCCTTTGTTTAACTATATTGCGCAATATTGCGAAGTCACTAAAAATGTTGAATTCAATAGAAAAATTATATCAAAATAAAGGTAAACTCACCAATAATTAGATGGAATGAATAAAAATTAAATTACATGGGTTTTTACGCCATAATCAAGAAAATTTGACTTCCCCGCATCACTACGACACGCACGCCAAGCGTGGCCCCAGCGAAAGTGCAAGATTTCAGCTACACTCAAGTCGGTTAAAACAACGCGACGTTGTCAAACTGAATAAATTTACGTGCAATATTAGTTGCAAAAAATAAATGAAAGTAAAATTGAATTTTAATGTAATGAATTCAAACGGGACGTTACAACTTATAAAATCTCTTAGTATCTTGTAAGTTTATTAAAACCTATATTTATACTCAATTTTGAGAATTTTTTTTTTATTTTTCGTTTGCAACCTACTGACATTTTAATTAGTTTTGATGTTGAATCTTTGCTTACTAGCGTGTTTGTACCTGATTAAATTAACATTTTATCACATTTTTTTAAACTCAAGTGCTGGTACAAATACGTTGATGACACTTTTGTCAGCATCATGTTTTTTTCACGTTCAACGACTTTCTATGTCTACAAATTAAAAAAGAATTCCTTTTGGCAAATTTGGACATTTTGGTTACTCGAAATGAAGATGGTTCGTTATCATATTTAGTTTTTTCGAAAATGATTAGCAAAATTTGATGGCAGTGTCAAGGTGTAGGAAATTGGTTTGTTTACCTACCTGTTTTACCTAGCTTTAAATATAAGATGGTCGTAGGTCGAGATGTTAGCAGTAACAGGACGTTATAACGAAATTATTTTGACGATTATTTAGACTAGTATTACATCACAGCAAGAAATAAAAGAAGCTTATCAGCTATAGGTACATAAATCGTTCGTATTTAGTCGATACACAATTGATAACAAAATTGCACAATATAAAATGAGCTAGAATTATAATTAGCATTAAATAATAATCATTTAGAGTTTATTGTAGATATGAAAGTACTTAAAAATTACTTTAAAGTAAAATACGAGAAAAGGCAATTAAACCCACAGGTTTCCGTACCAAAAAACTAAAAATTTAAGTTGTTTAAACGCGTCTACATCATGCGTTTTTTGTTTTGTCGCGGGTGACGTCATCTGCGCAAACGGTATAAAATTTGATGTAATAACCATCCTAATGAAGTAACGTAATCAACATGCTTCCGAATCTTAATACAGAAAATTAATGTAAAATAGCAAGTATATGTTAAATTATACAATAGACATGAATTTTTATCAAAATTGCATTATTTGCGCTCACCAAGTTTGTATCAGATGGTTAACAACTAAATAGTTAATGTACCAAAGCAAAACCCTGACGAAATAGTAATCTTTGCACGGGCCGCCTTATTTTGTCGCTGGACCCCGTATAATTCGATGTTTAAATAATATAGTATAAATACCTTAAATTACAGGTATAAAAAAGGATAGTATGCTTGAAGGAAAATTTTCATTCTCACTTACTACAAAATTGTCCTATTCGGTAGCATCAGTAGAACTGTTTGAAAAAGTAGAAATGCGTGACTCGCAGCCACGTGTAGATCAAAATTTATAAGAAACCTTTAATAGATCTTCGTTTCAATTACGACACAAAAATTAATATCGAACTGGCTTTACAGAAATTTATACGTTTTGCATCGAGAGAAATTTTTTTTCCATTCTGTTATTTCCAAAATTTTTGTATCTTTCTTTACTAGTTTTCTCCATTATTCTTCTGGTTTTCCTCTTTTCTTTGGATTTAATGGAGTCTGTTGTGTTTCAGTATCTCCGGCGAAGATCTTTACGTAATATTCTCTGCACATTGCTGTCTGGGCCTTTATGAATCTTATGATACTTGTTCCTCCTAGTTTACCTTCAGTTTCTTTGTTAGTATTTAATCTTTTGCGTTTTTAGGTTAATAAGTTATTCTCCTCTTCCCACCTTCATATATTTAGTTTTGATTTAGTTTCATTTCAAAATGCTTTGCTTCTTCTTCTATTTTTAATATTGCGTCGATTAGTTTCTACCTTGTGTTTGCTATGATGGTGCGGTCATCATCCTACTGATATCCATTTAATTTGACTTTTGTTTAATGCAAACGTGGATTGCGCATATAACCGGGCGTTACTTTCCTTTTCAACGTTTTGTCTATTGCTCAATGCCAACGGGGTTTTTGTATACAATCGAACTTCACTACAATTTGTATCATTTGCATTCACATTGTTACCTATTTCGCCAGTACTTGTCATATACGCCACCGTATCGTTATTAGCTAGCATACTATCCCATTCCACGGCAGCCACATAATTCATAACGTTTTGAACCGCATTTTCCATTTCGGTTAATAAATTATTACCTTGGCGTATATCAGAACTCGAAGACATAACTGTTGAATTTCTTGGAACAATTTCCGTTTTACATTTTCTACTTTTCTTTGTTTTGAAGATACCTTTGTTTGTGCTCGAGGTTTGCTTGCCAGTATTTTATATTGAAATATTTTAATTTATTCTACAAAAAGTTTACCTATACTTGCTCATTTGTTCTTGATGATCCAATAATTTACTTGCACAACTTTATTACGTTACTGTAGTTTCGACAACTACTAATACTCGTGTACTGATTACCAAGACACTATTTCACGCTGTTTATAGCAACGACAGGAATGTTTAAAAATAATAAAATGTAATAAGTAAAAACAAGTTTTAACGATATGTTAACGACCGGTGTTTGCCCTTAATACAATGTGCAAATGTGAAGTTCAACGTAGGTAAATAGCATTTGGAATAACTTTTGTACATTTGATACAATTAAACCGCATTGATATTTATGTAAAAGTATTGCGATGAACGTCGTAGAACAAACATGATAGTGTCGTGGTAACTCAATAAAGTTAATTATAATTACCTCCTGCAACAATAACAATTGTCTACAACGGTCATCAATTGCATTTCTAATTACCTACTACAACAATAACAATTGTGTGCGAGTGTCAGTTTAAAGTCAATAGCAATTCTAATTACCTCCTGCGATAATTCAATTGTAATTACAACTACAATTGTGCAGTCGTTACCTTTATTCGACACTGTTAAATGCGAATTTTGTGTAAAACAGTCATCATAAAATCAATTGCATTTCTAATTACCTCTTGCAACAATTACAATTGTGCAGTCGTTACTCTCATTCGACACTATTAGCTGCGTAGTGTGCGTGCAACAGACACCTTGAAATTAATTGGATTTCTAATTACCTCCTGCAACAATAAAAATTGTGCGGACGTTATTCTCATTCGACACCCTTAGAACCTCAGACACAGCAATGCAACCTTTGCACCTATTTGCCAATTTTTCAACCTCCTTCTGAAACAACGTTATTGTTGCAGGGACTTTCGTTGTTTTAGGAGGAGGTTGGAAAATAGGCAAATACCTACTACTGCGATAAATTTCCCAGTCGTAAATGCATGCCTGTTATATTCAAGAGAAACAAAACAAAACAAGCTTTCTCTTAAATTTTTTTTTTGCGGATCTCTAACGGGTTGATTGCAAAAGGGGATAACAAACGTGGAGGATCATCGTTAGAAAAAGTGCTTGCAAAACGAGATGCAGTAATCCCTGACTCTGTAAAAAACTTGCGATACGACGAAACATTACATTGGCTAATCTATGGAACTAAAAGCCGATGCTGTCATTACAAAACAGGTTTTACATCAGTGTATTGTGAAAAATGTAACTTAGTGCTTTGTCATGTGCCAAAACGCAATTGTTTTGTGTCTTTTTACAAGAAATGACGTTTTTGACATTCTGACAATGTTGCTTACAAACAGCATTTTTTAAAAAATATTTATTAAATGAATTTTATTGTTTTCAAATTGTGTCATGCGAAACCAATCTAAGGTTGGTACTAAGTAACACATTTAAGAATCCCTAGCATCTAGATTAAAAAGATTAAAACTTAGCTTAACAGTTTTGTTTTAGAACGACAATAAATACTCATTTGTACTTATAGCATTATAGCTCATGACATTTATACGAAGGAATCGTACGAGAATATGCAATATCTTCTAAAACACATCCGGTATAAAGTCTATGAGTGGTCAATTTATAAAAACCTAAAGGTGGTGGTTATTTTCTGTGTTAATGGAACAACTGTACACAAGATCATCACCATATACAGAAAAAATGTTGACTACGTCAAACACTAACTCCGGCGAATTTGACAACATCCTGACTGAAGCTGAACTAAGAGCATAGAGAGCTTTCGAAACAATTGTAAACAACTTTCTTGTAAATGTCAAAGCGGAAAATTACGAAAATCTTAACTGAATTACTTAGTGCCTTTACCGAAAATTTAGGTGTTGTAAGCGACGAACTTGGGGAGTGGTTCCACCAAAACGTTGCAACCATGAAAACGAAACACTAAGACAAATAGAGCTCTAACTTGTTTGCTGGTTATTGCTGAATTTAATCTGTGACAAAATATGCTTGTTAAACATCTGCAACAATATTTTTAAGTAACGTTAAAAACAACCCATGTTGATATGTTTCAGTATAAAAAACAGCACTTTGTATCAAACAATATATGGCTGTTAGAAGCTCATTTTTAGCTTTTTTATTTATATTTATATATTGTGTCTTGTTTTATCTGCCATAAAAAATTTGTTTATCAGTATTTTTATCTTACTGTAACTAATTTATTTATACTAAAATGTGTACACGTTTATAACTAACCAAACTAATTAAATCTAAGGATATTTAATAAAAATACTTACATTAATTTATATATAGCACTATCACTATCACGAAGATAAAGTCCGCGGATAATTTCTATTTATTTAAACACTTACACTTGTTTACTTTAAAGTCACGTACAAAGTTATACTCCGTAAATTTATCTCGAACACACGCGTTAATCATTTATTTATTTAGATTTGAACGCTGCCGGCTTCGAATTACTAGTAACTGCTCTATGATTTGTTTGCACCGCATTTATAGATTTTGACGAAACGTTCGCGAATGTTCCACGTCCTTCGGTGAACATTCTGCAAAATGGATGGATGGATGGAACAAGTCCGAGAAGGATCTTAAACTTGAGAATAATTTCTCAACCGTTTCATTACGCTATTTTAATCTGTCTATTCTGAGCATATTCTTTTACTAAAAACTTGCCTTATTTATACCACGTGTATTTATAATCTTACTCTTAATAAATATTCCAAATCATATCCTGCTTTGTGTAAACTTGTTGTTAAGCAGACTAATAGCAATACCTATAAAACTTTGGATTTTTTTATTCTTTTGATATTGACAACTAAAACTTGGCTAAGCATACCTGCTGATAAAGCTGAGCTTAATGTTTTCAGTTTCAGTGCCACAATTTTCACAAACGGTACAAGTTATGATTTAGTGTTTCAAATAATTTTGTTTATGAAATAGCAGTGCATACTATGCTTTTTTCAAATTTATTAAAAATATATATTCAAAGCAGTTTACCTTTTTACAGCAACCAAAAAAATATAAAGCTTAATTTCTTAACACAGTAACAGCAAACTATATGCAGTTTTCGTAATTTGTATTAGTTTTTAGTTTCCTTTTTTTATTTAAACTCATAATCACATTAAAAATTTTTAGCTTCTAGAAATTTAATTTTAACAAAAACTTAATTTATTTTATAACATAAATTTTGTTAAAAAAATATTTTTATGAAAAGAAATTTTGTTTCAGATGGGTTAGTAAATAGATGAGATATAAAATGAAATTGGTCAACTCTGTTAATGCTGTTTATGTTTTCAACTCAATGAAGCCGAATATTATATCGTTTTTATATTATCGTTAAATTAAATTGACACAATTTTAGCTTCGTTTAACATTTAAATATTGTAGTGAATATAGAAACTAAAACAAGGTATTTGAAATGCTATACAATGAAAAAATTATTACAAACTATTTAAAACTAAATATTAACTATTAAATACATAATTTTTTTTTGTATTATGTACTTTGGGTTTCAAATAAAATGCACCACATAGAAGGAGAAGTCGTGGAGGCTGAAATTTTGTGTGTAAAACTGTTATATATGGACAAATAAATGATTAAAATTTGTAATAAAAATGTTGATGTATTCAAAAAATATACATGGTGTTATCAACATCTCCACGCTTCTTTTACTTTTATTTCTAAACCCTTATCTTTGTAATTCTTCAGATTTAGTTATCAGTTGTCATTGTTTGTAAGTGTCAGAATGCCACAAGTTTGCAGACGAAGAAATTAAGAACATGTCGCTGATGGCAGCAGGAACAGTTGCAAACACGACGTAGAGGTACTGGACGACCCAGAGTCACGCATGAACTAAAAGATCGTCTGTTAAGAAGAAGTATCGTTCAAGACTTTTGGGAACCATCGCGTTCAGGTGGAATAAACTCGGTATGAGTACTCTATGAGTACTATTTATCGCCGAATCCGCTCTTTTGGATTGCGATCATATCGACCAAACACTCGTATTCCTCTAACACCTCACCACCAAGAAGTCAGACTTCAATGATGCCAAGCTGGACAACATTGGCTACGTGAATGGAACATTATTTTTCTGATGAGTCTAGATTCTGTATATGGCACTCGGACGCGCGTACACGTGTGCGGAGATCTAGAGGGCAACGCTACGATTTAATGTTTGTACAATGAAGACATACTGGCTTAACACCTGGTGTATGGTTTAACATTTATCCAAGGCACGTTAAATGCTCGACGTTACATCGACAACGTCTTAGAACTAGTTCTTGTAGCTCTTCTTTAAGAACATCCAGAAGCTATCTTCCAACAAGATAATGCGCGACCGCATGTTGCAGCAATGACACACAGAGTTTTTGAAGAAAATGACGTAAATTTGCTACCGTGGTCTGCTAGATCGTCAAATTTATTGCCAATAGAACATGTCTAGGACATGATGGCCAGAAGACTGCGTCATCTAGGTCACCCTCTAAATACTATAGAAGAATTGCGACAACAGCTTCAAATAGCCTGGGATGAGATACCCCAGGACGCAATAAATTACCTTATTTCCAGCATGCCTAGAACGGTAACCTTTTGTATGCAAGCACTTGGTGATGTTACACATTATTGACATTTTTTGACATAATTTATTTGTCTATATATAACAGTTTTACATCCAAAATTTCAGCCATTTGATACTCTTAATGTTGTTAAAATATACACACCATTACAATATTGAGTTACCTCTGCCTTGGAAATTAAATATAAACGACAGTTAGAAGTAATAAATCAGAAATTACACGTATGACAATAAAATTGACCTAAATGACTTAAGTACATCTGTACTAAATGCGTACTTATAAAATTAAAATTAAGGTGAATTTAAAAACGTGAAAAAACTTTGATGTTTTAATGGAAAATCACTTAAATGACCTTAAAGGAAACGAAATAAATAAAACAAACTCAAATACGAAAGAATACGTCCAGAAACGACGGTTACATGTTAACATGCAGAAACAATAATAATTAGGTAATCTGGTACGAAAGCTAACTTTTCTTTCTGATGATGTTTGTTTTTATAGCGGTGCTGTTGCTTTTAAATGCTTTGTTTTATTAAGACTAGTATTAGAAGGAGAGGTAGATTTGTCATCTTCGTGATCATTGAAGATATAAGTAGTTTTCAGTATTTGAATCTATATGTTTTGGGGTTTGTTAATAATTTTTACAGTGAAGTATTTGTCTGATCTGTGTAATATTTTATATGGGCCATCATTTAAAGTTTGTAAAGGTTTTCTTATAGCATCATGTCTGAGAAATACAAATCTGGAAGTGTTCAAATCAGAATAGATGAAACTCTGTGTGCTGTTTGAATGATGTGTTGGTTTGAGGTTGTTAAGGTGTTCTTTTAAATATTTTAGAAAAGTATGTGTTGTTGTTTCTGGTTTAATACAATCAACAAATCACAGGATAATTAAATTGAGTTATCGTAGGTTAGTTTGGCTGCACAAATACATAGTTTGAACAATACTAGTTCGCAATCCTATCAGAACAGTTGGCAATGTTTTTGTTAAACGATCTGAGAAGTGACATTTTAAAGATGGTTTAGCATATCGTTTTCATCTTTCAATATTACCGTTGCTATCAGGGTGGTACGATGTGGTAAGCAAGCTTGCGTCACACTTTCTGCACGTTTATGTCAATTAGTAATATAACCTACGGCCATCGAGTGCTTTAATATACTATTGTAAGACGGTATGAAAAATTATCCGATTACATCTATATACCGAAGAAATTCTTAAGTCAAGGGAAGCAATTGTGATAGTTGGACTACGATTATGTTTTTAGATTTTAGATTTCTGATATTGAATGCATGTTTATGTTCACTGAAATACATTTACGAAATAGCTTTAATTTGAGATAATGTATCAGGAGATATGTTTAATTGTCCAGCTACATGCCTTTTGTTGTTTGCAAATTATGATATTAGCATTTTAATGTAAAGTTGTTACCAACCTTTTACTATAGTGAGTCCTATTGGTAACAACCACGTCATCACGGTTAGTTGCGATGTCGGGGAGTGGGCGTGGTTGAGAGAACTGTAATAAAACAAATAGGCGCCACTTCTTGTAGTGGCAAGATCTTAGGCTCGGAGACGCCTTACACGATTTAATAACAAACAAAACAGGAAAAACTCAACTCAACTCAAAACCGACCCACTTACAGCGACTTAGAACAAGAAAATGATCAATGAAAATGACCATCGACGCAATCCCTTCCCGTAAATATCAAATAATCTGAAATATCCTTATTAGCAGGGTCCGCATACAGTGGCGTAGTAAAATTTAATTACCATTACAACTTTTGGAAAATTAATAAGTAACGACACGTAGCAAAGTAATTTCTTATTGCATGTGTTGTACTTTTGTTAAAAAAAAATTAGTGGTTGAAAATTATTATTATGTATCTAATGTAGTGCAGCACGCATAGCACTATTTGACGCATCCACCATTAAATTTGAAACAATGGCAGGATAAGATAAAGTAACTGCATTGGAGATGTCTCCTTTTGGTTGTTTAAAGATTCCGTTAGTTTTGTTGGTCCACCTGATTTTTGCACAACCTTTTGTTAGCTCTAACAGTAGCGATTGTTTTTTAACAAATCCAGGTAAGTTTCTACGGTAGAAATTTGCCGTTCCTAAAATACGTCGGAAGGTTTTAACTGTTTCTGGTAATGAGAACATTTGTGTTGCACTTGTACGTTTAGTTGGAGAATCGAAACGTTAAAACAATTGAAAATATATTTTTGTGTAGTTTTACACCAGTATGAGAAATGTCGTTAAGCAAAAGTTCAGTAGACGCTTTTGCTTGTGCAATAATAGTCATGTGACCAGTGTTTAAATAATTAAGCATAAACTCTGAGTATGATTTATGTAACGATAAATTGCGTAAAAGTCTAGACTCCAATAGAAGTAATCTGCGAATAGCTTAGTTCTAGGAGTTACTCAGTTGCGGCTCTTTGTTTTTAAACGAAAGAGAAACTACAAATCTTCCATTCTCTTCTTGCCTAGCAGTATTTTTAAAAATTATTTTACATTGTTCATCTTTTGATGAGTTGGTTTTTTTAAATTAACGTGATCAAATTCCCATAGTTTTTGTAAACACCGATCAAGAGACGGTACTATAGAGACATGACAATTCATAGCGTGTTTAAAAGAGGTGCAAGAGAAACGGTTGGTTGGAATCCAACTAAAGACGCTCTCCAGAGCAACAGGTTGTTCTTGTGTTCCTGTTATGCAATTGAACTTGAGGATGTAGCGTGTAAGTTCAACACCTACCAGAATATCTTCAGCGGAAGGTATGTGACAATTGTCATCAGCTAATTTTAAATACTTAACATGATGCCAATTGTTGATGCTAAGTTTTATTTGAGGCTGACAACACCGCAATTTGAATCTTCGTTGTCGTTGCGATTACGTCGGCAATAGAATAAAATAGTTAACTTGCCCTTCCGATTAGTGTTATTATTGGTTTATTAGATTAAGTTTGACCTGCCATCAGAATAGATGATCCAAGCAGGTATTTCACATTTATGGATATCTCTAATTCTGCTGGTTTTTAAAATTACCGTAGATATTTGTTATCCTAATTTCATATTGGTCTCACAAATTATCCGGACCCCTAAAATTATCCACACCCCTAATACTAAATCACACCTTAGCAATTCACCTAAGCTCGCTCTTATACATACCCCTATGATGGATAGGGTTTCAAACATCAACCAGAATGGAATAATTTTCTTACTACTATTGCTTAGTTTTTTTTATACATCTAAAGCGATAGTTTCCTCAATGAAACGGAATTTTTCTATTACGGCCAATGCGATAAGTTTTCTTACAATAGCGGAGATTTTTATTTACAACAAATACGGAAATTGTTACACAAAAACCAAGTAAAAACATTACACATTACGACAAAATGCAGTAAGATGAACTAAGTAACATCATGACAAAAATGCGATAACCAAATTCGATTGAGAGGCGTGTGAGTTAACCATAAATATAATACGGTAATCTTATATTTTCTAATTCTAATTATTAAAACATAAATACGAAAAGTACATGACTGATATTTGTCTAGATGACGTAAGATTAACTCAAAACTTCCTTTAATATTAAACTCAAAAATAAGACAAAATAAGCAGAGTGCTTAATATTAAAACTGTCTTTACAACTAAGGACACCCTGAACACCTGGTTTACATCTGCTAAAGACAAACAAGGGTCTCTAAAACATGCTGAAGTTTACAAAATTCCTTTACCTTTATGGAAAGGACACAAACACTTACTCCCAGTAATAACAAAGTCAGTCAAGCGGTAATAGAAAGATAAGGTTTTGTTAATTGCGTTAATCGCTATTGATATAAATATTGTCACTTACACTTTTTTCTTCAGTGACATTTACCACTCTGAAGATGCAAGCTGCAGTGTCTTGCGAAATGTCAGTTTGTTTGAGTTCACGAACGACAATACGGCAAAGGCCAAGTTCTATTCTTGTATTGGCTCTCAAAGAGAGACTAAGACCAAGCCTAAATCTGGGTGTTTAACTACGACTATTTTTAAGCCAAAAATCGGTTATAATAATAATTGACGGTAGTAAGGTACCTCGGTGTTATAACGAATAAAATTTTACTTACTGGTATCATTTATAACGCCAAAAACTTAACGAATAATCGTGCCAGCTCTATGATTTTATTAAATATAAACAACACACAAACATTAGAGCGATGAGTCTTATTTCTAATTATATTCAGGACGGGGTATTCTACTCGTACACTAAGATTTACAATTCTAATTTGAAATATATTTTGGACGCCACAATATTTTTTATATTAAATTTATAACGGTTAAATATTGAAACCAAAAACGAACATATAAACAAATCTTAAAACTAACACTTAATTAGGTTAATTAGGTACATACGTGTTATTGTAGATGAATTACTTGTTGCTGTTCTAACTTCAGCGCATGGGCGTGGTCATCACGTGACTTAATTGAATTACGCGTTTCTTATCCGATTTATGCAACATTACGAATTTCTTGAAATTCAAATTTAACTTCCATATTTTCCGTAATTATTCTGATTTGATCTAATATCCGTACAGATCCTATAACCAGAATATCGTAAACAACGTAATGTATTGAAACGTTCGAGAAATTATTTACAAATGCAAAAGCCTTCTAGAAGCTGTCTAGAAGATATAGCGAAAAGTAGGGAACGCTCGAGAAAGATTCGCCGATGTCTATAAATGCCGAAGATGGAAATCGTAGGTCAGTTATTGTCGTAACGCGAATGCAGCTGTATTAAGAAGATTAAACAAGTGTAAATAAATCGTTAGCACGCGTGTGTCTACATAAATATACCGAGAATATATCGTGTACGTGATTATCAGTGTAAACAAGTTAGTGGCTTTATCTTATCGTCGCGTAAGTGATAGCATATTATTGTTTTATATATATTTCTGTTAGTTTTTATCCTTAGATATTTAAATTTAATTAGTTCGGTTAATTTAAAAGTGTACATATTTCTAGAATAAGTAAACATAATTTTTAATCGTTTAAATAAATTAGTTTTTAATAAATAAATACGCAACAGTGGTGTCAGGTGTGGGGTCTTGTTGAGTGAAGACGTGATTCTGCCTGCAAAGACGGAAAGTGTGGTGATGGCACGCCTGGATGGAAATCTCCGGGAAGGCTACATACGCGCGATTGAACCAATGGAAGGCGGCTTAGTTGAAAAGGGACTACTCGTTGCCAGAACCTTAGTACGAGTAAATAAGGATCTTAAACATCAACTCAGATCCTGTAACGTTGAAAAAGAAGACCGTGGTAGGCCAATGCACGCCAGTATCACAAATTGTGAGATGCGTGAAGACGAACGAAGATACGCCGCCGAAGAAGTGTCCACCACATCTATTGGACATTCTTACCACCAAATGCCAAAACCTCAGCCAAGACCAGCTGGCTAAAGTTAAAGTGTTGATCCAAGAGTACCAAGATGTGTTCGCGCTGGAGAGTGGTTCCAAAGGAAGAACTAACGTGGTGAAACATAAAATTAATACCGGGGACGCTCGGCGGATACGACAACATCCACGCAGACTTCCTTTAGCGAAAAGAGAAGAAGCCGAACAAATAATTACGGATATGGAGAGGGAAGGCGTGATTGAACCTTCAAGTAGCCCATGGGCATCCCCAGTAGTACTCGTAAAGAAGAAGGATGGATCAACGAGGTTTTGCGTAGACTACAGGCAGCTAAACGACGTGACCAAAAAGGACAGCTACCCTTTACCAAGAATTGACGATACGCTAGACACCCTGTCAGGATCCCAGTGGTTTTCTACGTTAGATTTAAAAAGTGGATACTGGCAGGTAGAATTAGAACCCAAAGAAGGTGAAAAAACAGCTTTTACGATCGGAACTGGTTTGTGGCAGTTCACTGTAATGCCCTTCGGCCTGTGTAACGCTCCTGCAACGTTCGAGCGTTTGATGGAGACCATCTTGCGCGGATTGTCTTGGAAGACGTGCTTGGTTTACCTGGACGACGTGATCGTGGTTGGAAGGTCGTTTGAAGAACACTTGAACAACTTGAAGGAAGTGTTCCAGCGATTACGTGGGGCTAACCTTAAACTGAGCCCAAAGAAGTGTCACGTATTTAAGAAGGAAGTGCAATACCTTGGCCACGTCGTATCTAGAGATGGAGTAAGGGCTGACCCAGACAAAATCCGAGCAGTGCAAGCATGGCCAAGACCAATCGACAAACATCAGGTCCGAAGTTTCCTTGGGTTGTGCACTTATTATAGAAGATTTGTCCCCGGATTTGCCAATATTGCCAAACCATTGACAAAACTAACCGAAGAAAATTTAGATGGAATGAAGACTGCGAAAATGCTTTTAATCAACTAAAACAGGCCCTAGTCACTTCGCCGATTTTGAGTTATCCACGAGAAGATGGAAAGTTTGTTTTGGATACCGACGCAAGCAATATGGCCATAGGCGCGGTCCTTTCGCAGGTTCAAGATGGACAAGAAAAGGTTATCGCGTACTTTAGCAAGGTTTTGTCTAGGCCAGAAAGGAATTATTGCGTGACTAGGAGGGAGCTGTTAGCAGTCGTTAAGTCCATCGAACATTTCTACAAGTACTTGTATGGACGAAAATTCTTACTGAGAACAGACCACGCCGCTTTAAAATGGCTACTGCAGTTCCGTAACCCAGAAGGACAAGTAGCAAGATGGATAGAGAGACTGCAAGAGTATGACTATGACACAGAACAACGTGCCGGAAGCAGCCATCGCAACGCTGATGCCTTGTCCAGAAGACCATGTCCCGCGGACTGCAGCCATTGTTCGCGACTGGAAGAAAAATTCGAATGTCTCCGGAGAACTGCTATGGTTGATGATGAGTGGAAACCTGAGCAGTTACGTCGCGAACAAGAAGACGATCCTGAAATAAGACAACTCCTCGACTGGAAAGAAAGCGGCCGACGACCAACCTGGGAGGAAGTGAGTGCTTTGGGCAGAAATATCAAAGCGTACTGGGCGCAGTGGGACTCCTTGATAGTAGAAGACGGTCTTCTTAAGCGATCCCTAGAAAGTGCCGAGGGCACGTGAAACAGACTACAGCTGGTAGTGCCGAAGAGCAGGGTAACAGAAATGTTGAAGCATCTCCATGATGGGACATCAAGAGGACACTTTGGCATTAGGAAGACGTTGGGTAAAGTGCGAGAACGATTCTACTGGATGAATTGCAAAGAGGACGTCATGAAATGGTGCCGTAAATGCATAGTCTGCGCTTCAGGAAATGGTCCAGCGAGAAAGCGCAAAGCACCCATGAAACAATACAACGTAGGAAGCCCTTTGGAAAGAGTAGCGATTGACATCGCAGGGCCGTTCCCAGAATCCGATTTGGGAAATAAATACATCCTGGTGGCGATGGATTATTTCACGAAATGGACGGAGGCTTACGCCATACCCAACCAGGAAGCAGATACAGTCGCAGACGTATTAGTAAAGGAGTTTTTCTGCCAGTTTGGAGTTCCGTTGGAATTACACTCCGATCAAGGCTGCAATTTTGAGTCTGGGCTGATTCAAGAAGTTTGCCGACTGTTAGGAATTAAGAAGACTAGGACAACGCCTCTCCATCCTCAATCTGATGGCATGGTTGAACGGATGAATCGAACAATGGGCAAGTACTTAGCCAAGGTAGTGTCCGAACACTAAAGAGACTGGGATCAGTACTTGCACCTTTTCCTAATGGCATACCGATCATCCGTTCCCGAAAGCACAGGCCAAACACCATCCTGTGTAATGCTCGGTCGTGAAATACGATTGCCATGCGACCTTCAATTTGGCCAAAGACCGGAAGAAGAAGTCGCTAGAGAAGATTACGTCAGCAAGCTGGCAAAGAGGCTAGACGAAGTACATGAAGAGGTTCGTAAAAACACACAAATTGCCAGCGACAGGATGAAAACCAGATATGACGTCAAGGCACAAAATAGTGGGTTTCAACCTGGCGATATGGTCTGGTTGTATAACCCTCAAAGGAGACGTGGTTTGTCGCCGAAGCTGCAAAGGCAATGGGAGGGCCCCTATGAAGTCGTGCAGCGTATTAACGACGTCATATACCGCATCCGAAAACCGCCCAGAGGCAAGCCAAAAGTGGTCCACGTCGATCGTCTAGCCCCGTTTGCTGGCGATAACCACAATACGCAAGTCCAGGTCCGAACCAGAGTAATAAGTAGCAGAACCAGGAATCCAATCGAAGAAATAGAGTTCGAGAAGTTTATAAACTTATACGGAGGTTCTGGAAAAGCTAGGTTCGGAGTTACCACCGAAGAACAACAAGACCTGTTCCAGACACAAAAAGATTACGCCATCGCACATTGCGTGAGCGAGGACCTTGACATGTCCAAAGGGGTTGCAGTCGTGTTTAAAAAGAAGTTTGAGCAGCTAGATGAATTACGAAGACAGCAACCGGCAGTCGGAAAAGTTTTAGGACTACGTGGTGACGGACGCTTCGTTTTCTATTTGGTCACCAAGAAATACTCACGTGTCAAGCCGTTATACAAAGATCTGTGGCGAACATTATGGACTCTCAAGAGAGAAATGGAGATCCATCATGTTAAGAAATTGGCAGTACCCAAGCTTGGTTGTGGCTTAGATCAACTGAATTGGAGGACAGTTCGAAACATGTTGGAGGTCGTCTTCCGAGGAACAGGCATTCAAGTGTTGGTCTGTAGTTACCAACCAAGGAAAATATTGGGTCAGGAAAAGTCCATTGACTGTTACTTTTATGGTCAAGGAAGTTGCCGAAATGGAGGAAGCTGCCGCTATTGCCACGATCCCTTTTACCGGTGTCACATCCAGTCTCCTGTTCTGGGACAGAACAGTCCTAAGAAGGGGGCAGTGAAACGTTCGAGAAATTATTTACAAATGCAAAAGCCTTCTAGAAGCTGTCTAGAAGATATAGCGAAAAATAGGGAACGCTCGAGAAAGATTCGCCGATGTCTATAAATGCCGAAGATGGAAATCGTAGGTCAGTTATTGTCGTAACGCGAATGCAGCTGTATTTAGAAGATTAAACAAGTGTAAATAAATCGTTAGCACGCGTGTGTCTACATAAATATACCGAGAATATATCGTGTACGTGATTATCAGTGTAAACAAGTTAGTGGCTTTATCTTATCGTCGCGTAAGTGATAGCATATTATTGTTTTATATAAATTTCTGTCAGTTTTTATCCTTAGATATTTAAATTTAATTAGTTCGGTTAATTTAAAAGTGTACATATTTCTAGAATAAGTAAACATAATTTTTAATCGTTTAAATAAATTAGTTTTTAATAAATAAATACGCAACAGTATGATAATTCTTCATTCGAAACATCCAAATCAAATTCCATCGAACGTAACCATGAATAATTATCGATTTTCACACATGAAAATCATAATTCGTAACGGAAATTCTTCGTAAAAGCGACGTTGTGACTAACATCAAACGTGCTGCGTAAACCATAATTTCATATCGCATTTCATACCTCAAATTCGTAAAAAGGCATACGTATCCAAACCAAATATTCGTAACCATAATTGAATTCATACGTACACAAATCGAAAAGCATCGCATAAATCAGAAACGTAGTCGTATATCGTAACCCATAGTTAAAAAAACTTTCAGTTCGTGCGTACAAAAAAAACTAAAACGCAAAATCAAAGGTTACACACCACGTGTAATGAACAAAGAAATCACTTACCCCTTTTAGATTACGGGTTTCTTTAACAAACAAAAGCGTAAATTTAAACGAACGAAAGCGGATAGTATTGCATACGACTAAAGCAGAATTCCACCGTACAAATTTAACATGTGGACATTTTCTGCACGTTGTGCAGGACGACACGTCCTCACGCGTTGACGAATGCACGCAAGATGATTGATCACTTAAGAAGAAGGAACTCATAACGCATGTGCAGTACGTAAAATGCATTGCGCAAAAGAATTTATATTAACAGTGAATACAAAAATGTTAATTAAAAACAGACGTAATCAATCGAAAAAATGTGCACGTTACAGTGTCTCTATGTTCTACTTCAAAATCTGCACGCGTTTTGCCTTCCAATTTTTTTAAAAGCATGTTAGAAAGTACAAAGTTCCAAACGTCCACTAGCCCTTCCGGGACGGGAAACGACTAGAGTTGCTTAAATTTTTCTTATCCGTCAGACGGAAAACGACTCGAGTTGAAGGCTTGGATGGAAGGTTTAGGACGGAAAACTACTGCAGTTTTATAAAGGCATGGCATTATGATCACCAATAACGCCCATATTTAGCGCGCAATTGGTGATTCCCCCTACTTCTGTTTTAATTTCACAATCTTCATTCGTGCCTATTTTACAAACAGTATACTGTGTTATGCGTACACTTGTACATCTTTTGTGTAAAAAATGCCTCGGCGACTGCGTAGTGGTTATTATTACACCGGTGAAGAACTTCATGAGCTTTTGATGAATAGTGATATTGAAGACAATGTATTAGATGAAAGGGATGAAGATGATGATGGGTGGGATGTTTCGGATGCTGTTTTTCAGAAAATAATGATGTAGAAGACGGTAATTACTTGTCAGAATCACCTCATGAAAACGAGGTAGACGGTAATAACTCGTCAGAATCAGGTGATGAAAACGAGGTAGTTGTGCAAGTTAAAAAAAAGCAAAAAGGGATGGTAAGGAATTCAAATGGAGTCCAGCGGATTTAGATCCCAAAATACATGGTTTCAATAATAAAAAATTCGGGTTGTAAAATGGATAATATTGTAGAAAATCCTTCGGCTTTGGACATCTTTAAAGTTTTTATCGCAGAAAGTTTCATTCAGTTAATAGTTGAGCAAACTAATATGTACTATTATTTATGTGTAGCAAACAATCCAGAAAATGCAGTGAAAAATTATAAACCTCTAACGATGGATGAAATGTATGTTTTCTTAGCAATTTCTTTACTTATGCCACTGGTGAAAAAAAAACAAAATCAAAGACTATTGGTCCAAAGATTTTATAATAGAGACTCCCAGTTTTGAACAGATAATGCCACGTGATCGGCATTTATTGATACTAAGGTTTCTGTATTTTGCCGATAATTCGAACGTCAATAAAGATGATAGGCTGTTTAAACTCCGATGCATCGTAGATCATTTCCGCTCAGCTTTCAAGAATTCGTTGTATCCTTTTCAAAACATAGTTATAGATGAAAGTTTATTGCTTTTCAAGGGACGATTGTCATTTCGGCAATATATTCCATCAAAGAGACACCGTTTTGGGGTTAAATTCTTTGTTATGGTCGATTGCGAGACGGGGTACATCCTTGATTTCATTATCTATACCTGTGGAAGTACAGAAATAAAGGAAGTCGACAAAAATGTTGGAAAATCCGGAAACATAGTCCTGACGTTGACGGAACCATATTGGGGTAATGGTCATTGCTTGTTCACGGACAATTGGTACACTAGCCCACTTCTATATGAATTCCTTTTTCATAAAATAGTCAACTGTTGTGGAACGGTAAAACCTAATAGACAGTTTATGCCATCATTTGAAAAGAAACAAGCAAAATGAGCGGTGCAACATTTTTCTACAGAACGACTGTTAGCAATAAAATGGACCGATAAAAGAGATGTTCACATGCTATCATCTATGCATAAAAGTGAAATGAAGATGACAGAAGCAAGTCGAAACAAAGAGGTCAAAAAGCCAACGTGTGTCATTAATTACAACACAAATATGGGGCGAATTGATAAAACGGACATGCTTTTGAGTACCACGGAATCTATGAGGAAGTGGTACAAGAAGGTATTCTTCCACTTACTGGACTTTGCTGTTTTGAATTCCCAAGTGGTATATAAAATGAAATCAGCCGAAAACATCCCGTTGTTGGACTTTCAGAAAAAAATGATCAAAGATTTGATTGCAAAGCACTATAGAGTCAAACCAAGGAGTTCCAGCACCAATAAACCAAATGATGGAGACTCTCCACTAAGATTGATTGAACGGCATTTCCCATCAAGCTTCCCATTTAAGCCGTATACAAACAAGAATATTCTAAAGCAGTGTATTGTTTGTTCCAAACACAGTGATCGAAAAGCAACCACTTTCACTTGTAAAAGGTGTGATGTCGCTTTATGTGTAGATGTGTGTTTTGAACGATACCATACAGCGTTAAAATTTTGACTTACTCTCAGTTACATTTTGATACCTAAAAACTATTACCTGTGCATTGATGGAATACCCACTTCGTTTTTTGAAACTTTTTTTCAGTTTTCTTCGCCAATATTTATAATTATTCCTATTGTATAGACACTTTAGTTGATTAAATGTTATTTATTTTATGTTGTGTATTAGTTTTTTGAAATGTTATTTCAGATTTTGTTATCAGTTTTTATAACTCCTTGTGTTTGTTAGATAATGTTTTTTTTTAATATTTTATATGTTTTTCTGTATATTTGTATTTTTTTTTGAAATTAAAGTTTTGCGTTTTCTCTGATAGCAGTATTTCATTTTCATGTACTAAAGAAAAAAACGGAATCTAACATTTTTTTGGAACAAATGATTTGACGCTTACGGACGGGAAACGACCGGAGTCGGTAAGCGATCCCAGCCGTCCAGGCAGTAAGCAACCGGTTTTAGCGTGCCGTCCCGAAAAGGCTAGAAGCTGTAGAGCTCTTAAAGCTTTGAAGTTTTTGTTAATGTGTCAGCGTGTGTAATCTTGTAGGCGAAAATTGGGTAGTGCAGCCGCATTCGCTAAGTGTTTATGATTGAACGTTGTTAACATTTGATGGTATAATTGAAGAATTCCTTTTTTGCGCTGGTTTGTATTTACTTTTGATGAGAACGTCTTCCGGATTTGAACCGTGTCATTTTTGTAACCAAAGTTGCCAACGTTTTTTCACTTTTGTAAGAGAAATTAAAACACTCAAACAAGCAAACGAAATCTAACTAAGAACTTTTTGATTGTAAATTCTAAAAAAGGTAAGAAAAAACGTTGAACTTGAAAAAACAAACGACAATCTAACAAAGAATCATTACATAGTTAGATAATCAATTTGTGAACCAAATCAGATTATAAACTGCATAGAAGTGACTTAAGAAGAAGTAATCTGCGTATATAAAAGATTAGTATTGTCAGAGTTGGTTAAGTTCAACTTTGATTGAGCTACAGTCGAAAGGTGGCGTGGTTTTTTATTAAGGAGTAATGACCGCGAACCAAAGAGGAAATAGCTCGAAAGCATAATCACGATTAAAGTTATTAGGGTGTTTGATGATTTCTCTCTCTGATGAGATCTCTCGGATTTTCTTATTGAAGAAGAATGGAGATCTTGCAGTCACCGAAACGTAATCAAAATCTATATTGTGAGCTGTAGTAAAATGACGTTTAGCAACCGCAGACTAAGAAATATGAATTTTCCTTATACAGCGATCATGTTCTAAAATGCGTGTAATGACGGAACGACCGGTTTTACCAATGTAGACTAAACCACATGAACAAAGAATTTAGTATACATCTTCAAATGAAAGTGTAGAAAATGTTTCAGATTCTTCCTTCTTCCAAAGAGACAAAACGCGCAAAACAAAACAATTAACTTAAACTACGTATGAGCGGAATGAACAACTATTTTGGGTTTATTTTTCTAATGCAAAGCTTACAATTTTGTTTCAATTAAGCGTTTTCATAGCACTCTTTAAAGTAATTATCTTCTTATTGTTATGCGTCGTCCCAGAACATTTTTTAAAGATTCTATTTGATGTAGTCCTATAGAGATGTTTTATAAAACTATTTTGCGTATTCAAAATTTAAATCCTTTATTTTCGAAACCCAAATTACGTTACGAATCAAGTATGTACTCAATAGTCACTTTTTACTTTAATAATTATTAGTAAAAATAAATTTTTAAAAATTTGACTAATTAGGTTATTGATTTTTAGAAATTAAAATAAGCGACATATATATGTATTATCTTTCTCTGTAACATTCTTGTAAAATTGCAATATTTAAAAGAATCCCCAAATGAGAAAACACGTCAAGTTTTATAAACAAAATACATGAAAAGAAACATCTTGTTCAAAGTAATAAATTCGTACCACTTGAGTATGCATTATGCATTTGCATTGCAACATTTTATTACATTTCTGATGAGTTGTAACGTTCTACAATGATTTATGTTTCATTTTCAACGCTTTCTCCTACATGCTTTTTTGATTTAATGTGGACATTACGCGAATAAACGAAAAACGTATTTTATTTTACTTTAGACAACCCTTGTTATACGATCCGAAAGACCCTTCCATTAATTGGACAAGCAGTAACGGGTCGTGATAGTAAACACTGTGACTTGACTGCAGTATTTAACACTTATATACTTAAAATCTATGCCACAATAATAAAAAATCCTGATACGAGTGTGACGGTAAAAATTAAAACATGTTCAATCAATATCTTGTGGGTGTTACTTTCAGCATCGTTAAGGGTTTCTGTTAACTCATTCGTTTTGTCTAGTACAAAGAGTGAGATTTCAAGATTAACCCAAATCTTGTGATTTATCTTGGAGCACTTGTATTTTCACAGAATAATTAACCAAGGTGCTATTACCGAAATTTAGGATTAAGTTATTAATTTACTTCATAATCCATTTATTAAGCTACCGTGCCTTAGGTGTATTATGTTCTCTTTTACTTACTTAAAATCTCTCCACTCTGTTATATTTACCTCGTGTTACATTGTTCTTTAGAAAATTTAATATGTGCTTAGAAAATCAACATCTTTAGATGTAGGTAGGTAATTAAGTTTAAATGTCTAGTGCTCAATTTTAGCTGGTGTATTTATTTTTGCGCGCTTAAAATTTTAAAGGTATTGGTTTAGCTTTATTTTTGAAAACTAACGTGTCATTTGTAACCTCCAAATTTAATTGTTTTTAGGTTTTTAAGAAAAGATGATATTTGCACATGAATTTTAAAATAAGAAAACGTTCAGCTTCAAGAGCGTTTACGAACTTTTTATCCACTTCCAGTACGTTTGGGAAGTATGTAGAAAATTCTCGAGATATATAACATGAACATATAAAAACGATTCAAAGATAGAATAAGGGAGTTATTTGAAGTATGAGGTATTAAGATGATGTTTAAATAAATAAGTGATTAACGCGTGTGTTCGAGATAAATATAACGGAGTGCAAACGTACGTGCCTTTAATGTAAGAAAGTGTGAGTTTTAGGTAAACAGAAGATCAGCAGACATTATTTTTCAAGTGATTGTAATATATAAATTAGTGTAAGTGTTTTTCTTAAATATCGTTAGATTTAATTAGTTCGTGTAGTTATAAACGTGTAAATATTTGTGTATAAATAAATTAGTTTTTAAATTCGTTAAAAAAACAAATAATTTATAATGTAACGGATTTTGTAACTAATTACTACTAACTAAAAACACAATACAAGCTAATGTAAAATATCGGTTTAATAGAAACAACACTTGCAATCATTTATTCATCACTGTAATACTATATCGTCCCCGGATAAGATAATATCACTTGATTACACGACGATGAATTTATATAAACCCACGCATGTGTTTTATAACACTTTATTTATCTAAACCAACACAGTATCCTTCTTACCATTTCAGACTTCTAACTAGACTAAACTCTAACTTTCTTCGGCTATCTTTTATGTTTTTCCTTATCTGGATCTAAAACATGTTGTGACAATTGTCTCAAAGGTTTCAAATACTTCGGCAACGCTTTACTGGCCCTCTCTTAAGACTGTTTATCTTAGAACCGGATACTGGATGCAACACCGCTAGAAAGTAGCAGTTAATGGACACTTTCTGGCCCAATGTTTTGCTTAGATGGTAGCAGACCATCACTGGAACGTATGTTCCTCGGAACCTCTGGACATTTCAATATCTTTACTCATTGTTACATGCCAAAATTGAAACAATGGCACTTGCCTAAAATAAAGTAACATAAACGGTGTTATGCCGGTGCTCAGTGAAGAACGGGGTGGGTTATATTCAAAATTTCGTAATTGTTTGGAAAACTTGACGAAAACACACAATTAAAAAGTCAAATCAAAGGAAGGAGTAAAGCTCAATAGACTAGAGGCCCTTGCCAACCACGAGTCGGCTTTAAATAGATACACTCAAATAGGACTTACCTTAAGAGTGTATCACACGAAAAATCTGAAATATTCTAAAAATTCACATACGCGAAAGCCGACGGAATAAAAGCTTTGTCAGATTTAACAATTTAACATTTATTACCGAATTGAAATTAAATTAGACAAGCAATAAAACAGGAAATCTACATTAAAGCTTTTAAGTCAATTTGTCGCAAATAAAATCTTAAATTAAAACAAAACTCCTTAAACTGAAACAAAATGAAAATTTAAAAAAAATAAATTAAACTACCTTTTTAAAGGAAAAAAGAAACAAAGTCACGGCCGTGTGCGCATAATAAAAAAAAACACATTAAAATTCCGCAAATGCATAAAAAACAGAATTGACAATTCTAAACTTATAGTACGCAAATATAAGATTATCTTTCTTGCTGGTTTTATTCAATGTCGATAAAACACTTTAGACGTTGGTTACGTTACGTTTTTTATTTTATTGTATAATTATAATAATAATTAAAATTAGCACACATAAACACTCTAAATGGTTTGAATCGTCAAAATAATCAATACCTATCAATAAATTCTCACAACTAATTTCAAAGCTTTTCAATCACTGAACTCACGAATAAATAACTTAATCGTAATCAATAAATACCTTTATTGTTCAATGTCGAGCTCCTGGTTAGCATAGGCCAGCTGACGTCGTCCGAAACCTCGATAGGGTACCACAACCATATGAACTATTTACCTTCGGAAGATTTTTAATTATCCGCAATCAAGGCGAAAATTGGGATTGCAAAACACAACGTACACGCAAATCCATGATACATACTAATACGAAACTAATAAACAATGAATTCAATAAACCGTAATTATTTTACGAAATAGGAAAGTTTTTCCACTATTCCATTTTCAATTACTTCCGCGGTAATTCTTCATCTAAAGCTAAAGGTGAATTTATCACCCGCGATAATTACAACATTTCGAAAGACTGTCAACCAACTAACTCTCCATTATCACCAAAATCACACATTTATATAACCTTATTCGACTACCATTTCCACAAAGGCTGTGTTCGAAACTCCATGAAAGAAAACAATCACACTCAGAAGTGGAAAGAGGATGCCAACAGTTCAA
Organism: Aquatica leii; assembly: GCA_035610365.1. Classification (NCBI taxonomy): domain Eukaryota; kingdom Metazoa; phylum Arthropoda; class Insecta; order Coleoptera; family Lampyridae; genus Aquatica; species Aquatica leii. The sequence continues at coordinate 102,334,200 of CM069436.1, read as the reverse complement.
ATAACGTCACAAACATAGTATTGGACCACGGTATTTATTTCTGCGTAAAAATGTCAAATTGACAAAATATTATATTACAAGACGGTCATAAAATTTAAACTGCCTAATAAATTAAAAAAATGATTTTATTTCCACGTCATTTGATTGAACTCACAAAGAAACCAAGTACGAATGTACTGAGAATGCACTTAAAACAAAGAACTTTTAAACCGACTTAAAATAAACAAACGGCTAAAATATATTTAACTACAATTATATCTCAGAAGTTAAACATAAATTACCACTGGAATTTTGATCGAACAATAAAATTGTCAAATAAACAGATTCACAGATGATTCACGGCGCAACAAAATTCAAAGCTTTATCAACAATTTTGTATTATAACTAAATTTAAAAACGTAAAATAACTTATTAAACTCAATCTAAAATCAACAAAACAAATCCAAAATACATGAAATGAATAACGTCAGTTCAAATACCGGGTCTTTCACGAAAATAATGCAGTCTGTTTTCGGTGCTCTCGACACTAGGGGGTTGCTCAAGAAAATTGTCTTCTATTCTTAAGGTGTCCTACCGCGTTTAGTATGCTTTGATTTTTCTGTCCAAAACACTCACTTTTTTCCAGGTTGGTCGTCGGCCATTGGATGTCCTGTTTCTTAATTTGACGCCACTGCTCAAGCCCACTCGTCATCAACCATAGCAATTTTTTAGAGACATTTGATTTCTAGTCATAAACAATGGCTGCAGTCTGCTAGACTTGGTTTTCTGGACAAGGCATCAGTGTTCCGCAGACTGCTTCTGGCACGGTTTTTTTATGTCAATGCCATACTCTTGTAGTTTTTCGATCTATCTTGCCACTTGTTCTTCTGGATTACAAAACTGCAATACCATTGTAAGGCAGCGTGGTCTGTCCTTAGTAAAAATTTGCGTTTATACAAGTACTTGACTACTGCTAATAGTTCTTTTCTAGTTGTGCAATAATTCCTTTCTGGCCTGGATAAAACTTTGCTAACATACGCGATGATTTTTTCCTGTTTTTACGGCTTTCCATCTAAATTCTACTCTGTCTTTAGTTAATTTCATCAAAAGTTTAGCAATATTAGCAAATCCGAGTAGAAATCTTCTATAGTAGATACACAACCCAAAGAAACTGCAAACTTGATGTTTGTTGATTGATTTTGGCTTTGTTATTTATCTCTATTTTTTCTTGTCTTGCGTAATCGTTAAAACACTTTTTTCAGGTTGTTAAAATTGTTTTTGAACAATTTTCCAACTATAATTACGTCGTTTAGATAAACCAGACCTGTCTTCCAAACCAGTCTTTGCAAGATAGTCTTCATCAAACGCTCGAACATTGCAGAAGCGTTATAAGACCGAAGAGCATAAAGTGAACTACCACAAACCAGTTTCAATTGTAAACGCTGTCTATTCACGGTTGTTGGGTTACAATTCCACCTGCCAGTAACCACTCTTTAAATCCAACGGAGAAAACCACCGAGATGCTGACAAGGTGTCTAAAATATTGTCAAAACTGTCTATAGTCTAGGCAAAACCGTGTTGATCCATCTTTCTTCTTTACTAACACCACTGGCGACGCCTATTTGAAGGTTCATTTACACTGTTTTTCTCCATATCCGTAATTATTTGTTTGGCTTCTATTTTTGCCAAAGGAAGTCGGCATTGATGTTGTCGTATCGGTCGAGCGTCTCCGATATTAATTTTGTATTTTACTGTGCCAGTTCTTTCTTTTGAGGCACTCTTTAGCGAAAACACATCTTGATACTGCTCAAAACTTCAAATTTAGCGCTAGTCTTGGCTGAGGTTTTGGCACTTGGAAGTAAGAATGTCTAATAGATGTTGTAGGCACTTTTTTGGCGATGTAGTTTCACTAGAATGCACGCATCTCACATTTGAGATACAAACGTACTTTATGCTTGTTACGTGCAAAAAATGAAACAATGACACTTGCCTGAAATAAAGTAACATAAACAAAGTTTTGCCGGTGCTCAGTGAAGACGGGGTTATATTTCAATATTCCGTGATTGCTTGAAAAACTTAAATGAAAACAAAATCAAAAAGTCAAATGAAAGTGCACTAGGAGGGAGTAAAGCTCAATGAACATCTGGCCCTTGCCAACTACAAGACTGCTCCTGAAAGATACACTCTAAATGGACTTACCTTAATAGAGTGTATCTCACTAAAATCTGAAATGAACTTAAATTTTACATAACGCGAAGGCCGACGGAATTAAAAGCTTGTTTACAATAACAATTTAACATTTATTTGAACAAAGAAATACTTAAACTTAAAACAAGAAAATAAAACAAACAAAAAAATCATTTAAATTAACGCATAATAATAAAAAAAATTAAGTAAACATAAAAGTTAAAAAAATTAAAAAAAATTGAATAATCGTATCAAAACAAATACGATTTTTAAAGAAATGAAACTAAAGTAAAATCATAAAAAAACAATAAAAAATCTTAATTAACCAAAACACGGCCGTGTGTGAATTAAATAAATATCAATTCGATAAAAAATGAAATAAATTAATCTATTTTAAAAACAGATGAAAATTTTTAATAGTAAATTTTCCGGTTAACGTCAAAGAATTTTTTTTAACACAACGAAATTTAGTCACATAGTTTTAACAAATATGAACAATGATCATTTATTAATTGTATAATCGATGAAATCGTTAATTCGTAACACTCATTTTTCATAAAAACCAAAGCTTTTAAGACACAAACGCATAAATAAAATTCACAAACTTAAAGTAATTGGTACAAAATAAATACCTTAAATTGTCGTCGTCAAATCCAAGAAAGAACTTGTGGTTGATCCTGGATTGCCAGATGTAATCAGGAAGAAACGTTATAGGGTTCCCCAATAAAAAAAAACTATGGACTGTCGGAAGGTTTTCCATGAGCCGCCACCAAGGCAAAAATAAGCCGTAATTGCTTTACGAAATAGGAAAGTTTCTCACTGTACCACTGTTAAAGACTTCCGCGGTACTTCTTCATCTAAAGGGGGTGACTTTAACCCCTGACAAATACATCCCGATAAAGTCATTTCGTACGACTGTATATAAACTTATTTGACTACCATTTCCACAATGGCTGGAGTAGACCAGCCCTTGCTTCTGTGTAAACTGTCAAATTGACAAAATAACATATTTTATACTGTCATTAAGATTAGTTGTTTAGACTTGGATCATAAAACTGTCTAGTAAATTAAAATAATGACTTCAATCCCACGTCATTTAATGGAACTAACACAAAGAAACTAAGTACGACTGCACCGAGAATGCACTTTAAGCAAAAAACTTTTACATAAACTTAAAATAAACAAACTGTTAAAATATAATTAATTGCAATTATATCTCAGAAGGGAAACATAAATTACCTACTGGAATTTTGATCGAACAGAGAAAAATGCCAAATAAACACAGAAGACGGATGATTCAACAGCTTAATAAATTTTGAAATAAATCAATACAAAATTTTATCCACAACTTTATATTATAAAGTTGCATTTAAAAACGTAAAATAATTTCTTAAAATCAATCTAAAATTAATAAAATTCAAAATACATGAAATGAATAACGTCAATTCAAATACCAATGTCTTTTTTTTTAATCTTACCGGATCCGACTTGACATTCAGGATCATTACTAAAACCATGTTTTTCACTTGTACTAATGTTATTGATTCAATAGCGCAAATGTAGTCTTTCCAAAGATTTCTATCTAAACGTACCATCACCATACTTTCAGTCCTTTTAAGCAGAGTGACGTCTTTACTCAATAAGACTCGAGCGGCTGCGTTTTCTGACAAATTAAACGAAAATTCTTTACCGTTAATCTTTAGTGCATCATTTTTCATATTCAAATGGAACCCATATTTTTTTATAACATCTATTCTAAAAATAATGTGATGTCGGCTACTAGTACTTGGTGGTCGAGTATTCTATTCTCCAAACGAATGGTTACTTTTACTTATCCGTGAAAGAATTGCTTCGTAAGTGATGCCATTGGAATGGTAATCTCTAAGGCAATGTTTGTTTATATCGACTTTCGCTTTATTCAATTGTCTTGTTCTAGTTTTGGGGACTCTTTTCTAGTCTTTTTTGGGTGTAACATTGCGTTGTCGTACGTGGTCCACTTTTTGCTCAGAACGACGGCCTTCTCTATCATGCATTTTCGCCAACATCTACATGAACTGGTTCTAATCTCAGCCAATAGAGAAACCTAAGATATGGTTTAGGTATGTAGACTATACGTTTATAATTTGGAACCACAGCGATCGACGACTAGATCACTTCCTGCATTACTTGAACAACATCAAGCTATCTAGCAATGTCGCTATGAAAAAAAAAGGCATGAAAGAAAACAAATAAAAACCAAGACAGTTGTTTACAGAAAACCAACACAACAAAAAAAATTTCCAAAGTTTCTATTCAGCAGAGCCCACAAGTTATTTAGTAAAATTCTTAATGGGTTATGGCTATGTAACACAGAGAATGGTTTTTTAAGAACAAATGAAAAACATAAAAAAAACTAAAATAAGAATGACTATCCAAAAAAGATTGTAGAAAAGCTTCTTCATAAATACCAAATTAACATAAGCCAGCAACCAAAGAAAGAAGAAGAACTACCGAAAGCTCTATTCAGGATCTCATACGTCAAGGACTTATCCGAGAGTATAAAACGCATAAGAAGAAATTACAAACTCAATGCAGTGTTTAGATAATTAACTACCACTAGAAGTATGATCTCTGACACAAAACTACAAACCAGTCAAAACTCCAAAAACTGCATCAAAGCCGAGAGCAACTATAAATGAAAAAACAGTAATGGAAGTACAAGAGAGGTACTTCTTCAATTACAAGTTTGAGTTGAAGTTCAATTTCAACGATCATTTGTTATGGTTGTGGTACATTTGAATTTGTGAAGGTTTAATGTCCGAAATGCAAATCATCTTCATCTGTGTCTCAAGACAATGCAACAATTACATCAAACAGCGTAACATCTATCCCATGAGAAAACGAGGTCAATTTTTTAAAGTTATAGTAGAGAATAAAACGCTACCTTCTTCAGATGAGAAAGTCGCAACCATGAAAATTCCAGTCTAGTCCATGCACAGCGCATTGTTGTGCATCATCAATTCATTGTTCTATTATGGTTATGTTTTGAAATGATTTTCATATTATACAGGGTGTCGTAAAGCCGTATCAAAATTGTTTTTTTTAATGAAACCTTCTGTATATTATTGCATTTTTGGATTAAAATAAGCTTGTGCTTTCTTAACGTTTAAAGTTTTTTAAATCATTTTAATTTTGTCAAAATGTAACCTAATTTTCATGTTTAAAATATTTAAGAAGTATTTCAGTTATAGGAGCTAAATTATTATAATTATGATAAACTTAACATCTTATACAGTGTGTTTAAAAATTAAAACTTATTGACAACAGATTGAGGCATCAAGTATATAGAAAACCGACACATACTGACAGATACCTCAACGCCGAATCACATCATCATCCAGCTTAGAAGTTTTCAGTTCTAAAAACTTTTAGTACACAGGGCCAAGGCGATCAGTGAACCCAACACGTTAAACACCGAGCTAGGTCACCTAACGAACGCTTTAATAAAAAACGATTTTAGAAAAGGAGACATATAACGAGCAATTAACAAACACAGTGAGGAAAAACCAAAAAAAGAAGACTCCGTGGCAACTTCCTTCCTTCCTTACATAAAAGGCTGCACGGATAAAATAACCAGGATACTTAGAGGAAAAAACATCAAAGTGACTTTCACTGCAACAAATAAAATAGCCACCAATTTTTCAAAATCAAAAGAAACAAAAGCACCAATCGAGGAACTAGAGGTCTACCACATCCCTTGTTCGTGTGGGCTGGCTTACATAGGACAAACGGGGCGCAACATAGCTACCATATTAAAAGAACAGAAGGCGGATACAAAGATACATAACACAAGATCTGCTGTTGCGGAACATTTTTTAAACGCCGGTCACACAACAAAATTTGAAGAGGCAACAATTTTGGCTAAATCCCAAAACTTCTGGCCCAGACTATACAAGGAAGCCATCGAAATTCAGAACTACGACAATTTTAATAGGGATAATAGAATCGATCTAGCGCCAATATGGAAAAACATGTTCCGGAATCGAAACCGTCACGAACCACTGACTCGAACGGCTTAATATAAAGGCTTGTCAGGATCCTATACCTTCAGTTTCAGTTTTTTCTGAAGAAGACAGCGACATGACTGTCGACACGTCAAATATTGTAAATTTTTCAAAGTTTGTAAGCTTTCTAAGTTTTATAAATTTTGTGAAAAGTGTAATTATGGAATGCGGTTCAAAACCCGAAAATATTTATTTGTTAAGTGGCTATAACTTTATTAATTTAAATAAAACCCCATATTTTCTAATTTGCCAGAAAATGGACTTTTTAATTACTTATTGAATAGTATCAGAATGTTCTATAGCTAAGTCTTTCCGTTTTTACACAATACGCCAAATAATGATTTTATGCATTATTTGATGCTTTTTTAATAAAAATTTTGATGAATTTAGTTGCGTATTGTGTATAGAAATATTTGATAATTAACAATTATGAAAATAATAATTTATAATCGAACAAACTGTAACAGTAATAATTCTAATAACATACCAACAACAATTAATAAATAAAATCAAGAGATTAGAAGAAATGGATTTTACAAGTGACCTCTCCCTCAAATCTCCAAAATTAATTACACCAATTTTTTTTATTAGGATACATAGAAAGAATTGCCTGCAACACGCTACCGTTAACACTACACGATATGCAAAGACGCGTAAGAGACATTTCTGAAACTGTAACTACGCGGATGTTGTCCAGAGTTAGCAGTGGTTTTCGAAAACATATATGCAAGTGGCTGGAAATAGACAGTAGACATTTAATTTTTTTATTAAAAGCACAAACTTATGCAATGATATACAGGGGGTTTTATTAAAAAAACACAACTTTAATATTTTTAAAGCTTTTGCAACAACCTGTATAATATAAACATAATTTTAAAAAGTATTCATAATAGTTTATATATCCGAAAAATGAACCTTTCTAATAGTCACGTATTTTGGCCACAATATTTCGAGCCGTAAAGCGCGAATAACCCTGTATATTTCTTTCTATTAAAATGGTGTATTACTTTTTTATTATAAACTTTTAGAAGTCTAGCCCATTTTTTAATGAGCAATAGCATTGAAACGTTATATTTGAATATTTAGGTATTACGTGACATAAACAACTTTTGCGGAAATACGAATACGTTTTCAAAAATATAAATGTGAACCCTGTAAAAATATAAGCTGAACTTCTTGGCATTTTTAAATTGACAGTATTATTGATTATATGCGCTCTGATATATCTCTTCTTATTTCAGTTCAAGAACAAACGCATAAATTTACATTTCTTGTGGTAAATTGATTGATTGATGAATACAAAAGTTTAGAATAATAACCTAAATATGCTTTTTCTAGGTTATCTTGTAATAAATAACAATTAACTTTAATTAAAAGTTTAACATAATTAAGATAACTAAAGAATAATATATGAAAGTATACGATATAAAAAAGTTATTTTTTTTTGTAGGTCCAAGTGCCAATAAAAATATATTTCGATAAGTACCGAGAATTTCCTAAAGCGCTAGCATTAACGTTGCCACCGACCGATATTAAACGTCCATTGGTGCTATATCCATTTCCAGAGGTAACGATTTTTCGGTAAGTATAAAATGTTCTTTATTATATAATTGAATTTCTACAACGTGAAAGATTTAAATCCACATATCAATTCTTTTATTTCCAACGGTAATAACAGTAAAACTGTCACCTACTTCAGATTCATTAACTAAAAGACTTTTTAGGACTCAATAATACTTTGTTACAACTTTTTTAGTTATTATTACGCTCCAGAATGACATCTTTTATATAATTTTACTCGTTCCCGTTTCTTTATTTACATATAAAGCGCACGAGTAACATTTGGTCGCGTTCTTTATTAAAATGGCGAGCAAGTCGATGCATTTCGAACACGTCAAAACAAGCTCGCCCAGATCTTGCGTGTTTAGGCGGCAAATTTCAAACAAACATTTATTTAGTGTTACAAGATCTAGGGAAATTTCTCAGAAATAAGAAATTGAGTGTTAACTTCATTCATTTATTCAATCATTTCTAGAAATTGTTATGTTAAAAATGCTTTAGTATAATGTTTGTCCCTTGTATGAAATTTATTCTCGATACGCTCACTTTTCGTTGTTGAGTAGGGATACAATGTCAAATTTTCAGGCACGATTTCATTTCTTCCGCTAATGTTTGCAGACAACATTTATGGTTATATACACCCAACAAGGCTTTCATTGTTAAGCGTTTCACGCACATCTAGGTGAATATGAATTAGAATATTGTTGTAATCTGTGTGAAAGTTTTTATTTGAGGTAAACATCTTTAGTGTTTGTGGTTTAATTTAATTCTTCTCTAATTGTCTGTAGCGTGTTTCTATGCCCCCATACGTTTTTTTTTGTCTGTGGAGATATCATCAGATGTTGTATTTGGGAAAAATTTTTATGACGTCATCACGTCACCGTAGTTAATACTATCTACACTACCTTTTTATTGAATGGAAAAAAGAATTTTCGAACTTATGAAATTTATTTGAGGGAAACGCTGTGCATTGATTTGGCGTCAGTAATCGTATAATTAAAACGGGTTTATTTGTGATAACGTCGCATGTACGTCTTTGTTAGATTTCAGTTAAGTTTTAAGGAATGTTGCGAAGAGGTCACTAACTAATCGCCGGCTTTGGGAAAAATTAATTGTAAGTATTGTATGTATTTTAGTTATTAGTTGGCTTGTAGAAATAACTGCGCGTATGTACATAACTGGTTAACACAATCAATTATAAACTTGTTTTGTTGTGTGTTTGTTATTATTATACAGTGCGCTTTGATTCTCAGAATCTTTGAGTTTCGTATTTGTGTATTTTAATTTACAAATGTAAATTTACTTCACTTTTGAATATCAAAGTTAGGCCGACTAGGTCATTTGGTTGCACAACGTGTTGCCCGCTCGAAAGCGATACCGACCTACGTGTTAGCGTTTGATAAAATTTATATAGATATATTTATGTACCTTCTTCTTCAACGTGTCTGTGATAAAACAAATATACTCTGTGTTACCACTTCTGCCTTGTCATTTGTTTTCTTTCAGTTGCGGGTAGATTTAAAGGGCGTCTCCTACCTTAGTCTTTCTTCGTTTTGGCGCCTTTTTAAATTTATTTTATAATCTAACACCACGACCCTTATATAAGAAACCATCTTAGAGTTGCCATGGTTTTATTCCATTCGGGTGTTCAATTGATTAATAAATCTGAGGCTAAACACCATCTCGTAGGAACGGTGCTACGTATTATAAAGCCAATTTATAATAAAACTGTGTGAAGCTTCGTTACGTCTAAGTTGAACAATTTCAAAAACGTAACAGCCCGTAGTCATCGTTGTTTATCAATAAACATTGTTTTTAGAAACTTCTAAACCGTCATATAGATTTAGTTCTTATCTTTTGTTTATTTTCTTAATTAATTAGACGTCTTCTATTTTATGATTATTTTTGAACATATGTAGGGCAACACTAGATTTATCTTTTCTCATATTTGACATAAGCTAAGGGCTCTTTATAAGTGGTTTTTAGAGGTCTTATCGTTTGCCCTATATATATTTGCTTACAGTCTTTACAACTAATTTGATATATTCCCGATCTAAACCTAAAAGGTTTTTTAGTTATTTTTAGTAGTTGTTACTATTCTGTAATTAAATTTTGTTTTTCTTTTAAGTGATAGTACTCAAAATTTTTCTTATTTTTAGAACAGCGGCACCTTTAGCCAGAGTAACACAACCTAACAAAGCGAACTTACACGATGGGATTAATACTTTTTGGTTATTGAAAGATTCTTCAGATGGTGCGTTTAATATTACCGAAACGGAAGGAATTGTTTTTGTTCACAATGTTACCAAACTGAGAGATGCATCTAGTATTCGGTAAGTTTTATTAATTAATTTTATACACTACAATCAAATTGAAGTTAAAACAATCATTATGAAGAATAGCAACCCAAAAATGCATAAGTTTTGATTTAATTACAAAAAAGCTTTACAGGAAATGCTAGGTAAAGCTATCTAACAAATAGCGAGACAAATTTTAAAAATTAGCTATTAGTCTAATTTTTGAAAAATAACACAAATAATTATGCTGCCAAAACCTGAAAGAAAGATTGACATCATGTCTTACCGGCTAATAGCTTTATTCGTAATCTTATCTATAGTCTTTGAGAAGTTGCTACTGAAATTACGAAAATCTGTAATTTAACCATTAAAGTTAGATTAATTAATTTGTTAAGATGGCTTAGTTTTAATATTTGTTTTGTTTATTCTATGTACTGTTTCTTGCAATCAATGCAATTAAGCTTCTCTATAATACACTATTTTCAGTAATTGCAAGCAAAATTTAATAAATGTAAAACATTTTAAAATTTTAATGCAACATATTTAAAACTACGAAAAATAACGTTAAGGGAGATGTCTAATTAATACAAATCGTTAGTTTATATTTTTTTTAAATAATTATGTTTACGTATTATTTACATGAGCCTTAAATTTTATTAACTCATTGTCGTGACGTTTTTAAGTACTTTTTATCTAACACATTATAACTATCAAAGCTTTTATTTATTAATCAATTAACTTAACAAACATTGCCGTGGGAAATGTGTTAGTTCTTTTAATGTTTCTGAAAATACGTTTCGTGATAGTATCATTGTTGATGTTTTTTATCGCGTGCTTAAAGAAATTTGAAATTATTTAGTTTGGTTTGTTTCTTTTTATTTTTAGTACAAATAACATTCTTATATACAGTTTCAAAATTTTGTTTAGATTCATTTGCAGATTTTAGTTATCAAATCGTTTGTTTTTTTAACTATTACGTGGAATTATTTAATAACATTGAAACATTCGTGAAACATCAAAAATATTTTAGGCGATTTACAAAACAGATAGAAATATTCTAGTCCAAGATAAAACGAAATTACAAAAATAATCAAAATTTGAGTCTTAAAAAAAGTATTTAGTATTTAACTGCATATTATCTTATAGCGAACGTGTAGAGTTTCCGTGACGTATAAAATATTAGTTGTTTTTATTAAATTTAGTTATTTACATATTTTTTAATTAGTATTTGTTGTATTCCATTTTCTTTTAGTCAAATTACTTACATTGATAACAAACGATAATTGTGTAACAATTGACGTCAGGTGCGGGATGTGATAACTCTTAACATTTTAGTAGTTTAATATTGTTTCCGTGTTATATTAGCACGTGTTTATTTACAATCTGTACAGTAATAACAATTAGTGTGACCTAATTTATTAAATCTTTTATTAGTGTTTATAAACAGTATCAAGAATCAATAAATAAAAATATTAAAAAAAGTTTTACAAAAGTGAAAGAAAAATCTAGCAAAAATTCTTAGAAAATAAAAGAAAAATTGTTTAAAAAATTTTCTGTAAATGGCTATACAGCCATTATAAATAAAATAAATACCATCGAAGAATAAATACAAGCTAGTGTAAAAAACAGATTAAAACTGTTCAAGAGAAAACGCAAACAAGTATTTTTAATTTTGAAGAAAGGATGCAACTGCTTGAAGAAAGAATGAACCAAATCCATTGCTATGGTAAAGGAAGTTTCGCAAGCGAAGAGACTATTGACAAGTTTAAGAAAGGTTATACTCTAAAACTTTGATAAGAGACTCTTTGGTAATATACTACAAACAGTTTGAAACGGCAGCTACAGCTAATGGTTAGAGCGAAAGCAACATTTTCGATAATGGCCTTACGTAGCGAAGAACATAACTACCTACAAGACAATTACAAACTGTTAATTTCTAGTCTTGAAGTGAGATATGAAAGTGCTCATCGGCAACAGGTACACCAAACTTCAATAAAAAAAACCGCGTTGAGAAACCTATGGCAAGCCTTTAAGAGTCTAGAACTGACATCGCCAGACTAACACGGATTGTGTATTTTACAGCATCAGATATTTTTCTGGAACAATTGGCTATGACAATGATGTTCTAATTACAAAATGATCTTAAATAACAGACAAAAGTAAAACATTTTTTAATAAAATTTACATAACGTTTTAAGTTTTTTAAATTTAGAATTTTTCATTCTGGATAATCACACAAGCTGAGCTTTTGTCACGTGTAGCAGTGAACATTTTTAGAGCCTAGAAACTAATTGATTGCGCCATAAAATCTCGGCCTCCTATGGATAAAAGTGGTTTCCCAATCTTCGGTAAAGCTGGAAATTAGTTTTATCAATCGAAATTACATTTTTTTTCATACGTAAAAAATTTAAAAATCCGTTCATTGACATTATATTTTAACCAAGTGGGACATTGAGCATTCAAGTTAGTAAACATTACAACATTGAGTACGTCATTTAAGCGTTAGATTTAAAATGATTGTCGAATAAAAACTACCGAAACTGCGTTTTAAACTCAAATTCACAAACTATACGATTTTCAATAAAAATTAAACAATAAAACACGTAAGTAACATAAAGTTTTTTACAAACGTCATTAGTGTAAATTAAGTCAACTTCTTTTTTATATTAATTTGACTTATCCACAGCCAATTATATGTTCGTAATTATATGCTTCTGGTAATTAAAAAGCAGAGTATAGTACTTAAAAAATTGATTTTCTACGACTAACAGACAATACGATAGGTTGTATGTTTATTAGCAATTAGGCAACGTTGTGTTTTCCGTTTGACCATACAAAGCCATTGCCGTACAGGATAATGAATTATAGAAGCACAATTTATGAGACTTGTACAAGTAATCCATACACCACAATTATAAAATTTGAAAACAAAGTTTTTAGGCCCATGTAGATACTAATGCATTAGTTACCTCTATCTTTAATTTTATGAAGTTTATGGAATTTGCTGGCTCTTCGTTTGATGTTCTGGGTCGTATTGACGCACTGTTAGAAAACGAAGTATCTGGGGTTTTTAGAGCACTAAACTCATGTTAGTGTTTTTTCTGCAGTGTTATCAACAGTCTTCGGTTTACTAAGATAAGAATGTCTTCCGGGTTTGGACAGTGTCATTGTTGTTGTAACCGAAGTTGCCAACGTTTCGCCCACTTTTTTAAGGGGCTTCATCATTCTCCCAAAGACAAATTTCCTACACTTTCATCTCAAGGTGTATACAAAATTCCTTGTTTATGTGGTTTAGTCTACATTGGTGAAACCGGTCGTTTTGTCATTACTCGCATTTCAGAACATAATCGCTGTATAAGAAAAAGGTATATTTCCAAGTCTGCGGTTGCTGAACATCATTTTACTACAGGTCAGAAGATAGATTTTGATAATGTGTCTTTGATTGCCAAATCTCCATTCTTTTTCAACAGGAAATTCCGAGAAAGCATAGAAATCATCAAACACCTCAATAACTTCAATCGCGATCATGGTTTTGGTTCCCGGTCATTAGTCATTTAGTAATTTATCGAAATCACGCCCCTTATCTACCGTAACCCAATCAGAGTCAAGGTTAACATTCGTGACGATCCTTTTCCTTTATATACGAAGACTATTTCTTCTTAAGTCACTTCTACGGAGTTTAGAATTTGGCTTGGTTCACAAGTTGATTACCGAACTCGGTGGTGGTTCTTTGTTTGATTTTCGTTTGCTTTTTTAAGTTATCGTTTTCTTCCTTACCTTTTCAGAGTTTAGATTATGGCTTGTTTCACAAGTGGATAACCTAACTTTTGAGAAATTCTTAGTTAGATTTCGATTGCTTGTTTGAGTGTTGCGATTTATCTCACGCCCTGATGAAGCCCCTTACGAAAGTGGGCGAAACGTTGGCAAACTTCAGTTACAACAACAATGACTTGGTCCAAACCCAGAAAACATTCTTATCTTAGTATAGATTCCGGCCGTGAAAGGCTTCGCTGTTACGTCTTCGGTTTGGTTATTATGGATTCTGTATCTTCTTTATGTAGGTTTACATCTACTAATGATGCAAGGGTATCATTATTATTTGTTTAAAAATCGTGTCAAGGTAGTCAAGACTTGAGTACAATCGTGCAAAAATTTTGGGAATTAGAAGAACGTTTTGTTGGAGTTCAGGAAGATCTTGCAGAGTCATTTGGCAAACGGCGTTTCTTTGAAATTTATTCTAGGAACTTGTTTGGTCGATATATTGTCAGGATATCTTTTTGTAAAGATTTAAAAATTACATCAAATAACTGACAATTAGCTCTTGATTGATCGTCCTCTCAAAAGCGACGTTTTGTAAGTCAACCAAAAACGTTATATAGTATGGTCAATTTATAAAAGAATGTTCATAGTTAGGTCATATGAAACGGACAACAAAGCAACAAATTACATTATTCCTCATCACGTCGTGTACAAATCAAAAAACCTACCTCTAAAATTTGGGTAATGTTTGATGCTTCCAAAAAACATATTGATAATATTTCTCTTAACCAATGTCTTTTGGCAGGTTCTGTTTTAAAATCCAATTTAGTGGATATTGTGTGTAACTTTAGGCTAAAAATTGATTTTTACTGATGACCAATGTTTTCAGCACGCTGTTTGTAAAAATTTTCTTAATTCTTTAGTTAAAATTTTTGCTTTGCAGGCAGTACTAATGGAATAGTGTCTGAATCTTTTTTTGCTATTTGAGCTGTTCTCAAATTCTTGTTGAAGAATATTTTTCTCTAGCATCAGATTTAGAAGTGATTCACAGAGTGTTAGATGTTTAGTGGAACACTAAAAAACGTTATTTTTACACGTTTATTTCTGTAAATATAAGCAATACAAAAAGCAATGTTTTGTCTAATAAGCTAAATTGTTTGATCTATTGGGGATGAATATCTTCAGTAGTGTTTTGTGTCTATTGGAAAGATTGTGCGGACAGCATTTTGATTAGGATGCACTTATTCCTCATACTGTATGGACGTTTTCAACAGTATTTGCTTTTGAAATTAACCTGTTGAACAAAATTTAAATACCAAGATTAATTTAAGTACCTCAGGCTGCCAGCTGTCAGATTTTAGGGTTTTCGGGCGCTGTGCAATTTATTTTCATTCCCGTGACAGCACTGAATACACTAGACTAAATTGTTAAAATTTTGAACAAAGGTCGTTAATCTTAAAGTCATGGCAATTCCTCGTATAGAGTTTTGCAGTTTTGTTTTACTTATTCAAACCTTGAATGGATTATCCTGCTGGTATCCTACTCATTCAGTTGACTTTTGGTTCTGATTCTAGCATAGTTTTGTTTTGGTTGGGCATGAAACCTCATATCGTAAAAACTTGTTTTGCATACCGCATTGCAGAAATAAATCAGTCATCTCCAAGTTTTATTGGAGATATGTTTCAACAAATGACAACCCAGCTGTCTATGCTTTATGTGGGTTATTTTTCTTTTGCAATTCAGACTTATGGTGATATGCGCCTACTTAGGCTTTTTATTCACCTGAGCGTTGGCTGAGTAGTGTTGTGCACGCTTTCTCGGATATTCTGAAAACCAAAATTTTCTAAATAACAAATTTGCTTAGATACAATACATATTTTTATTAACAATATTTTTTATTGCAATATTTTTTATATTTAAACATTTACAAAGTTATCTTATTTGTTTTGTAAGTCACACACACATGTTATTCTATAGCAAATTTTAAGAAAAACCTTCACATACCAACATCGTACATGTCAGAAAAACTTGACAACATTGTTAACAATTCAAGCTTTGTCATAAATAGATTTTGTTTATTTACTGATTGCTTCTTCATTTGGCCAGCAAATCAAAGGTGTAAATACGTCAAAGAAAAAAAACAATATGTAGAGTAACATTGTTTTGCAACGTTTTATTAGTTAAAGTTGTTATAACAAGAATTAACTTAAAATTTACAATTTAAAATACATCAAAAATAATTTTTTGAACAATTGTAATTTTTTTACTTTACAATATTTATTTATTACTAAAATATTCACTGCAGTTGAATTTTGTCTTTTTTTATTTGTTATAATTAGGCCGGTTAATGCGAAGGACGCTTTGTGCGAGACCGGTTAAAAGAGATTTTACTGTAACTGATATTTTTTAAACCGATTTATCTTATTTATATTGAGGTTTTACATACATTTATTAAAAAATCAAAGTTGTAAATGATTTGAGATTAACTAAAACTGAATCTATTTAATGCACGCAAGTTGTACTTATTATTTTTCTAAATAGAACAGCTTCAAATCAAGAATTAATTATTGGAACGCTTAGAACTAGCAGTAGTATAAAGACACATAAAATAAATACAAAATAAAAAAACATAAAATTTTAGGTATTACTAACACAATTTTTTTTAATTTAAGGTATTTATTTTCCATTCTCTTGCTTTTTTTGTAAAAAGTTGATTTGTATTTAACTAAAATATATAATTAAATATAGTTGTAGAAAAAGTATTGTGTATAATTTGTGAAGCATTGCCAACTCGTATGAATTGCAGCTTTGCTTTCGGCTTGAATGCAAACTTTCATACTAGTTGGTAATGACTGCTATTCAGACTCATTATACAATATACAATTTTAATTTTGATGTTCTGCTGTTTATACATTTTAGTACACTTTAAATAGTAAACAATACAAGGAGTACTACAGAAGGAAATAAAGGAATAGGAGATAATGAAAACGCTGAAAAAATACATGAAAAAAAATGAAAGTAAATACGGAGAAAACAAAAATAATGGTATTTAGAAAGGGAGGTAGGAAAAGAGAAAAAGAGGAGTAGAAATGGAGGAAGGAGTGGAAATGGAGAGAGGAGGAAGTGCAGCAAGTGAAGGAATTGGCATATTTGGGTTACACGATAAAGCAGGATAATAAGAAGGGAAAACACATAAAGGAAAGAGTTACAAAAGGAAACAAGTTAATAAGACAAGTATGGGCTGTTTGAGGTGGACATAGAAAAAAATGAAATGAAATATGGGGGTGAAAGTAATATAAAGAGGTAGAAAAGATACAAGAAAAATACTGGTATTGGGTATTAGGGCTAGACAAAGAAACATCGGGGTATATTATAAGAGAGAAAGTGCAGGCAGAAAAAATGGGAGTAGAGGCAGGAAAAATGGGAGTAGAGGCAGGAAAAAGGGATATAAAATGTGAGGAAGAATTGAGGGAAAGAACAGAATACTACATGAATGTTGGAAAGAGACAAAGGGAGGAAAAGTGAAGTACGGGCAGGATGGCAAGAATATGATAAAAGAAACGGGTACGCGAAAGAAGAAGTACAGAGATTAAACAAAGAGGGAGTAGGGGTACAAGAAAAAATATTAAGGAGAGATAGGGACATAAAAAAACAGGAAAGATGCACAAAGATAAAAGAGAGCAGATATAATGTGAATTATAAAAATATCAAAGGTGAAGGGGTGCCAAAATATGTAAAGGTTAAAGAGAATAAAAGAGATGGATAAGCAGAATCAAATGAAAATAAATGAGAGGATTTCTGGAGATACGTAGAGGGCTTTGATATGACGGGAATGTCGGAAACATGGTTGGAGGAAAAAGACAGGGAAGAATGGAAGAAAAAATTACCAGAGGGTTATAATTGGAAGGTGGAATTTGCAACTTGAAGAGAAAGTAAAGGTAGAGCAAGGGGTGGAACAATAACGGGCATAAAAAGGAACTGGTCGGTTAAAGAAGAGGAGAGAAACGAGAAGCAAGGGAAAGGGATTGTAAAAAATTATGTGGATAGAGAAGGAAAGGAAAAATATATAGTGTTAACAGTGTATGGGCGGGATATGAGGATGATAAGTGAACAGATTGAGAAAATGGTACAGGGGGAGGAAAAGGAAAGATTATCATTCGGGGTAATTTTAACGCGAAAACAGGGGAAAAGGGAGGAGTAATTATAGGAGGGGAAGTAAAGAAAAGAGTTAGCATGGATAAAACAGTTAATAGGAATGGAAAAATGTTAGTGGAGATATGTGAAGAAAAAGGGTGGTCAATCCTTAATGGAAATATAGTGGAGGGGGACAGAGGTGACTATACTTATATGGGAGGGAGGGGGGAATCGGTGATTGATTACGTGATGGTGAGTGGAGAGATGTGGGAGGACATAGAAAGTTTTAATGTGGGGGATTAAGAAGAATCGGATCATCAGCCACTGGAAGTGATTTTAAAAGGAAAGGAACAAGGAATTAAGGAGGAACAGAAAGGATGGGGAGTAAAAAAGGTGTGGACTGAGAAAAGCATAGAAAGATATAAGATGAAGTTGCAGCAAGTGATTTGGGGAGATGTAGGGGGGGAAGAAGGACTAAAGGAGTTAACTGCAGAAATGGAGAAGGCAGTAGAAAAGAAAAGGTTTGAGAGAAGACAAGGAAAAAAGAGGAACGAAAATAGGTGGTGGAATAGAGAATGTAGAGAGGCAAAAACAGAGATGAGAAATGCTAGAAGAAGATGGAAGAAAGGTAGAATATATGTGCAGGAGTATAAGGAAAAGAAAGTGAAGTTTAAAAATGTATGTTCAAAGAGAAAGGTGTCGTATAAAGAGGAAATGGAGAAACAAGTAAAGGAAATAAAAAAAAGGAGAAGTGTGGGAGTTTCTAAACAAGGAGAGAAGGAGAGATAAGAGGAGAGGAGGTTTAACGGATATAAAAGTGTGGCTGGGTTATTGTATGGAGCGTTTGGAGGGAACAATAGAAGGACCAGGGCAGGTGATATCGCAAGGGGTAGATACAATACAGGAGAGATGGGAGATAACGAAAGAGGAAATGGAGGAAGCAATAAATAGACTAAAATTAAGGAAGACGGCAGGAACGGACGGTACGCAAGGAGACAAATGGAAATGTGTAGGGGAGAGAGTGAGAGGAAATATAAGGAAAATTTTTAATACAATATGGAAAGGAGAGGAATTGCCAGGGAGTTGGAAAGAAAGTTTAATTCTGCCGGTTTATAAGGGAGGGGATAGGAAGGAGGTAAATAATTATAGAGGGATTAGTGTCACTAATGTAAGTTATAAATTGTATGCCATGATTATACAAAGGAGGTTGGAAAAGGAAGTGGAAGAAAAAAGACTATTACCAGATTGGCAGATAAGATTTAGAGTGGGAAGAAGGGCAATAGACAATGTTTATATATTGAAACAGTTAGTGAATGGAGAGCTAGATAAGAAAAGGGGTAAGATATACGCTTTCTTTATGAACATAGAAGCTGCGTTTGATAATGTGAATAGGGAAAAGCTATGGAGGGTGTTAAGGAAAAAGGGAATAGAGGAACAACTAGTGAGGAAACTGGAAGAGATATATAAAGAGACTAAGAATAGAGTAAAATAGGGGATAGTGTTAGTGAAGTGTTTTGGACGAGGTAGGGGCTAACGCAGGGGTGTCCTCTTAGCCCTATTTTATTTGCACTGTATATAGGGGACATAGAAGAAGTGTTGAAGGGAAGTCAGTGTGGTGGGGTTGTCATGGAGAGAGGGATTAAAGTGTGGGTGTTGGCATATGCAGACGATATGTTCATGGTGGCAAAAAATGAGTTGGAGATGAAAGGTATGATAAATACGATAAAGAGGTATCTGGAAAGGAAAGACTTGGGTTTAAATGTGAGAAAGTTTAAGATGATAGTTTTTCAAAAAGGGAGAAGAGGGAAGAAAAAGGAGGAGTTAAGTTGGGGAGAACAGAAGATAGAGGCAGTGAATGAAGTGACATATTTGGGATATAGGCTAAGGTATGATAATAAAGATGATGCGTATATAAGGGAGTTAGCAAAGAAGGGTAACAGGGTATTAGGGCAGGTATGGAGTTTAGGGGAAACAGTATTTGGGAAGGAGATCGAAAAGAGAAGATGGCTGTTTGAAAAATTAATTAAAAGTGTGATGATGTACGGAGTGGAGGTATGGGGTTGGAAAGAGTGGAACCTATTGGAAAAGGTACAAATAAAATATTGGAAATGGATACTAGGCTTAGACAGGAAGACGCCAGGGTACATAATAGAGGAGGAGGGGAAGTTAGAGAAGATTAGAATAGAAACAGGAAAAAGGGCGATGGGTTATGAAGAGAAAATGAAGGAAAGGAGAGAATGTAAAATTTTGCAATATTGCTGGAGGACGGTAAAGGATAGTAAAAACATATATGGGCAGGAAGAAAGAAAACTGTACTATCAACGAGGAGGTTTCGCAAGAGAAGAGGTGGAAAGAAGGAGAGAGGAAGGGAGGTTAAATACGGGGGAGATAGTAAGAAGAGATAAAGATTCGCAGGTGCAAGAGAGGGAAGGAAAGATAAGGGAAGGAAAGTATAATGTAAGGTATGGGAATATAGTGTCCAGGGGGGTTCCTAAGTATCTGATGGGGAGGAGAAACTTAAGAGAGAAACGACTAGGTTTAGATGCGGAAATGAGGAGAATTTAAATAAGTATTGGAAGGAGGATGTAATGAGGAGATGTATACTATGTGGGGAGGGATGGGAGGACATAGAGCACATGAGGGAGGAGTGTGCCGAGCTAAGGGAAGAAAGGATGGGGAGGAAAGCTTTGCTCGGGGAGGAGGGTGAATTGGATTGGATAAAAACAATAAAGGAAAGAAGGATAAGAGGGGAGGGTTAGATTTAAAGTATTAGAATAGTAAGATGGTGATGGAAAAATTTTAGGGGAAAAAGTTTTTGTTTTTAGTTTTTTAAATTTCTGTACAAATTATATTATTATGTATGAGAAAGATGTAACGTAACCCATTGTAAGGCCGAAGGGCCAAACAATTAACAATAAACAAAAGAATAAAAGCAACAAGAAAAAAATGATCGCAAGGTTCAGATGTGGGAACGAAGAGTTAGGAAATAAATACTGCAAAAAAAAGGAAGAGAAAATGGACAGACTATGTGGAATAGAGACAGAGAACCTTAAACATATGAGAAATGAATGCAGACGGTTAAAAGAAAAGGTTAAGAAAGTAGAGGAAGTTTTCGAAGAAAACGAAAAAGAAGCGGAGTGGATGGATGATAGAGAAGGAGGAAACAGCTAAGAGGAGATGAAGAAAAATGAAAGAATAAATGTAAATAGAATGTAATGTAATATAAATGTAAAAAATAAGGGGTAGATAAAATTGTAAATAGGGGAAACACGAATTACTTTGTAATCTAATTAGGTGAACAAATAAAGTTAAATTTATATACAGTAATAATAAAATAAAGCAAAAAATTGAAATAATTAATAAATAAATAATTGATATCAAAAATGTTTAATGTACAAAACAACAAATGTCAAACTAAAAATAATTTTCTCTATTTTGACATAAGAATTAGCAATTCTCACACTAAAATCCGTGTAAGAATAAGCCAATTCTTACACGAATTTTAGTAATGTTAGTTTTTTCAAAGTTAGTATCTCTACATCGTAAGTTGACGTTACATGAAAAAGAAATCCAAATTATTGGAAATTAACAATTGAAATTCAAATTTTGATGCCAAGATAAAATAAAAACGTACTATTAATTCAAAGTTATTTACTTATAAAAGTATAAAGAGATAATTTTGTATGAGATTTTAGATTAACACATAAATTTCAATATGTCAAAGTGTAAGTGTTGCCAATTCAGTAAAATATAAATTTCCCAATGTTGTTTTAAAAATAAAAATTATACGAAAAATGTTAAATATTGTATCGAAATAGAGAAAATAGTATAAAGCACACGTCATAGAATACGTTTCAATCACTCGACCGCTTCATAAACTTGCCGCTGCGCGGCTCGTGTATGAAACGCGTTCTCGTGATTGAAGTGCGTTCATTCTGTAACTTGTGTTTTAATATACTATACCAAAACCGACAGTAAAAATTATTGTATCAAATGAAAAACACTCGATTAAAATTAATTTCAACTGAAATGTTACAAATTTGTTTCATTACATTTAATATAAATTCTGAAAAATAATGTTATTTTTAAAAGATTTTATATACAAAGATACAAGAATGCTAGTACTTTTAAGAAGGCAGAATCCCGTCAATTAAACTTAACACAATGAGATATTGAACATATGTGAGGAATAAACTTCAGCCGTTGCTTTAGAAACCGTAACAGTAAGAAGCAAACAATAGCCAAAAACATCAACACAAAAATAAAATAATAAAAAGAAAGAAATAAGCGTGTTATCTTTGTTTTGATATTTTAATATTAAAATAATTTTTAAAATTTATGACAAAAAGTTCATCTTTTTAAGAAGCACAGAAACATTGAATATTTTTCTTGTTCGTTAAGGTTTTGGTAATATTATAAGTAAATTATGTTTTTTAAGCGTTTAGTGGCTTACGAGAGACCGTTAAATGACATTTTAACGCCGTGAGCGAGTGTAGCAAGCGAACGCGTAAATATTATCGAGATTATTTATCGCCGATCAACAAACCAGTTAATTTTAAAGTTTTTCCGATGATCGTACGTTAGTAAAGTAATAGTCGTGCAATATTGTTAAATCAGTGGTTTTTAACGATTTCATTGGTTGCTATACAAAATCGTTCATTCATAGAAATTTATTCATTGGTTTAAAATCGTTTATTAGTAGGGCTCATTAACAATCTATTTCTAATACATTATTGTACGTTAATATTACTATTAACAGATGATCGACGGAAAAAATAATTTATATGTCGAATACTAACAGACAAAGAAAGTGCAGGCTTTCTAAAATTGAGTTTTTATTTTTGATGTAGCTATACCGAAAACTCTCAGACTTTTGCAAACCACTAAATTAACTGTAATGAACCATATCAACTGCTTTTCGGATATGTCAATTTTATATCGGTTAATTTTTTTCTGTGAAGACAAAAAAACAAGTATTCGTCGTTTTAGTGCAAACAAAATATGAATGAAAAAAACACGTAAGAACAAACTTTTTTAAAAGCTATTAATTTGATTTAGTTACAATTCAATCTGTATTAAATTACATTTTGTAAGTAATGAATTTTGGTAGTTTTGTTAGAAAAATTGATGACAAGTTTTAGAAAATGGAAGAAAATTTTTACAAACATTCGTAGAAAATAGAAGACAAATTAGTAGAAAATTCTACAGAAAATGGAAGAAATACAGATTAGCAATAAAAGTCAAATAAAACAATCTATGAATAACAAAATAGAAGCAATAGAAGAGAAATCAGAAGACACATTAAAGCTGTTTGAAAAGAAGACTGCCATTGTAAAGGAAGTGTTGCGAGCGAAAATTTAATAATGGACAATCGAGAAAATGCCATTCACAAGTTTAAGATTGTATTACCAAATTTTGATGATAAACTCCTTAATCAACATACTACAAGCAGTTTGCAGCCGCAGTTACATCTAATGATTGAATCACCAAGCAGAAACTGACGTCTTTTAACAGTGGTTTTACATGAAAAAGATCTTGGAATTTTCCAGACTCTAAGAAAATTACGAATTCTTAACTTTACATTTACAAATGAGATATGAAGATACTCATCTTCAACGGGTGCATCCGAAGCAACAAAATAAACGTCGCACCAATACAACCGTACGCTCCACTTTGCTGCAATAGTGAAAGAGAAGGACGCGCTAAAACTGCGGGAAAGTGAGCTACGTACAACGACGCTTTACTAAGCCTATGCCTTCAACATTACAATTTAAATAGCATCGCTTATAGAGCAATTGCACAACATTTAATTTTATGGCAAGATTAATGTACAAAGTGTTCAGTTACTGGATGACACAAAAGCTACAAAAACGGTCATTCGCCTTGACAGGTTGCCAAAAGACATCACGCGGCTAACCAAGAAATACCTACTTACATACAAATAAAGATAACCATTGGTTTAGAAAACGGAGCACTCAATGATCAAGTATTGGTAGCCGACATCACGAAAGATATTATTCTGAGAATGAACGCTATAAAAAAGTATGAGTTCTATTTGAACGATGTTCTTAAGATTAATGGTGAAGAAATTTCTTTTCATTTGTCATAGAAAGCAGTCGTGCTAGTCTGATTGAGTGAAGATGTGACTCTGCCTAGAAAGACTAAACATGTGATGGGAGTAAAAAACCCGTTGCCAGTAAGGATTTTGAATGTCAACCCAGATTAACTAACGTTGAAAACAAAGACCGTAGTAGACCAATGTACACCAGTATCACAAACTGTGTAATGCATGCACTCCACCAAAGCTACATTGCTAAAGAAATGCCCTTAACAGTTATTATACATTCTTACTTTCAAGTACCAAAACCTCAGATAAGATTAACTCGCTAAAGTTAAAGCGTTGATTTGGCATTATAAAACAAGTTTGCGTTAAAAAGCGGTTCGAAAGGAAGAGCTGACGTAATAAAACGCAAAATTAATACCGGTGACGCTCGGCCGATGCCGACAACATCCACTCCAATTTCTTTTGGTAAAACGAGATTAGGCCAAACAAATAATTACGGACATGGAAAAAACAAGTGTGATTCGACTTTCAAGTAGTTCATGTGCATCCTTAGTGAAACTAGTAAAGAAGAAGAATGGATCAACGAGGTTTTGTGTAGATTACAAACAACTTAACAAAGTAACTAAAAAAGACAGTTACAATTTACCATGAATTGTCTATAGGTACTCTAGAAACTCCGTCATAATCTTAGTGGTTTTTTACGTACGGTTTCAAGAGTGGTTACCGACAGCTGAAATTGGAACTCAAAGACTGTGAAAGGACCGCTTTTACAATCGGAACTCGTATGTGATCGTTTACTGTTATGCTCTTCGGTGTGTTACGCTCTTGCAACGTTTGATGGAGATTGTCTTGCAAGGACTGTTTTGGAAAACTTGTTTGGTTTATCTAAACGACGTGATTGTAGTTCGAAGGTCGTTTAAAAAACATTTGAACAACCTAAAGGAAATGTTTCAACAACTACATAGGGCAATGTTAAAACTGAACCCAAAGAAGTGCCACGTACTTAAGAAGGAATTCCATTACCTTGGCTATGTGAATTCTAGAGAAAGAGTAAAGAATGACCCAGATAAAGTCCAAGCAGTGCAAGAATGGCCAAGACAAATCGACAAGCATCAAGTTTGCAGTTTTTTCGTCTTTTGCACTTACTAGCGAGAATTTGTACCCGGATTTGCCAATCTTGCTAAACTTTTGACAAAGTTGACTGAAGAAAGAACAAAGTTTAGATGAGATAAAACTTCAACTAAAACAGACTCTAGTCACTTCGGCGTTTTGAAGTTATCCAACACAAGATAGAAAATGTATAGGTCTACAAAACAATCATCACGTATTTTAGCAAAGTTTTGTCTAGGACAGAAAGGAATTATTGTTGGACTAGAAGAGAACTTTTAGCAGTCGTCTAGTCAATACAACACATTTTTAAATACCTGTATGAGCGCAAATTTTTACTAAGGACGGACCACGTCGCATTGAAATAGCTATTGCAGTTTTGTAATCTCAAAGGACAAGAGGCAAGATGGGTTGAGATATTGCAAGAGTATGAAAATGGCACAAAACACCGTGCTAAATGCAGATGCTTTATCAAGAAGACCATGTCCGTGAAACTGTAGCTATTGTTCATCACTAAAAGAAAAGATTAAATGTCTTTGAAGAACTGCTACGGTTGATGGCTAGTGGGAACCTAAGCAGTTGCGTCGTGATCCCGAATTAAGACTACTCTTGGCAATCGACGACAAACCTGCAAAAAAATTAGTGCTTTGAGCAGAAACATTAAAGCATATTAGGCACAGTAGGACTAATTACAGGTGGCAAACTGTAGTGATAGAGTTGAGTGTCAGAAGTGCAACATTTAAACGATAATACGTTATACTAACATTAGAATGTCTTCCGGGTTTGGACCGTGTTATAGTTGCAACCGAAGCTGCCAATGTTTCGCCCACTTTCGTAAAGGGCTTCATCGGGGCGTGAGATAAATTGCAAAACTTAAACAAGCAATCGAAATCTAACTAAGAACTTCTCAAAAGTTAGGTTATCCACTTGTGAAACAAGCCATAAGCTAAACTCTGAAAAGGTAAGAAAGAAAACGATAACCTGAAAAAGCAAACGAAAATCTAACAAAGAACCACTACCGAGTTAGGTAATCAACTTGTGAACCAAGCTAGATTCTAAACTCTGTAGAAGTGACTTAAGAAGAAATAGTCTCCGTATTTAAAGGAAAAGGATCGTCACGGATGGTTGAGCTCGACCCTGATTGGGTTACGATTGCTAGGGGGCGTGTTTTTGATAAATGACTAATAACCGGGAACCAAAGAGGGGATAGTTCGAAACCATGATCGCGATTGAAGTTATTGTGGTGTTTGATGATTTCTATGCTTTCTCGGAATTTCCTGTTGAAAAAGAATGGAGATTTGGCAATCAACGTAACATTATCAAAATCTATCTTGTGACCTGTAATAAAATGATGTTCAGCGACCGCAGACTTGGAAGTATACCTTTTCCTTATGCAACGATCATGTTCTGAAATGCGAGTAATGACAAACGACCGGTTTCACCAATGTAGACTAAACCACAAGAACAGGGAATTTGGTATACACCTTGAGGTGAAAGTGTATGAAATCCCTAAAAGAAAAACTGATTAAAATCGTTAAATCGCCATTTTGTAAAACCTACCGAAAGGTGTTAAATCTCATCAACCCAAAAGAAAATTTGTGTGTGAATAGCCGTAATGCAGATAAATTCTTGAGCGAGTACATCTAAAAGACGAATTTTAAGAAAAGTTAAATTTACCTACCTACCTAAAGACTATTTTCAAACACACATGTGCTGATAAGAAGCAAATTTATATAACTTCTCGTGGTTTCATTTGCGCTTTTAAATTGAAAAAAACGTCATAAGCGAGAACTAACTTATTTTAACTTCAAAGTCTCCCATCAACTTACGTTATTCGTGGTGGTAAATCAGTATGACCAATTTTACTAAATCCAAAATAACCAAATAACGTGGGACCTTAAGATATATGGGGTTAAGCAAAATCAAAATAAAGAAATGTAATGTAAGTTTATCTATAGGACAGGTCTCAAAATGTAATTCAAATCGGAAATTCCTTGTTACAAATTACTAAATAGAATAAATGCAACTTTTACATTACATGATCTGCAGTTACTATTCAAGTAGAACATCGAGCCAGAAAAAGTTCATTAACTGCTACTTTTATGAACACAGCTGCTACCATCGCGACGACCCTTTCTAGTGCATTAAAAATTAGTTATATTTATAATAATCATATCTAAATTACGGGTAAATAGTTAGTTTAAATAAATTAATTTTAAAATTCGTTGCAATATGTAGTACATATGTATTTGTTGTTCTGAATTTCATTCTTTTTAATGTGATTCTAGTTTAAAGTTTTTCTTTAGAAGTCTCTTTATGTTACTGTTTTTTAGAACTTTGGTACTGTCCTATATTAAAGCAACGTTCTCGTAATAGCGAAAGCTTCCACGGCCGGAATCTATACTAACATTAGAATGTCTTCCGGGTTTGGACCGTGTCATAGTTGTTGCAACCGAAGCTGCCAACGTTTCGTCCACTTTCGTAAGGGGCTTCATCAGGGCGTGAGATAAATCGCAAAACTCAAACAAGCAATCGAAATCTAACTAAGAACTTCTCAAAAGTTAGGTTATCCACTTGTGAAACAAGCCATAACCTAAACTCTGAAAAGGTAAAAAAGAAAACGATAACCTGAAAAAGCAAACGAAAATCTAACAAAGAACCACTACCGAGTTAGGTAATCAACTTGTGAACCAAGCCAGATTCTAAACTCCGTAGAAGTGACTTAAGAAGAAATAGTCTCCGTATTTAAAGGAAAAGGATCGTCACGGATGGTTAAGCTCGGCCCTGATTGGGTTACGGTTGCTAGGGGGCGTGTTTTTGATAAATGACTAATAACCGGAAACCAAAGAGGGGATAGTTCGAAACCATGATCGCGATTGAAGTTATTGGGGTGTTTGATGATTTCTATGCTTTCTCGGAATTTCCTGTTGAAAAAGAATGGAGATTTGGCAATCAACGAAACATTATCAAAATCTATCTTGTGACCTGTAGTAAAATGATGTTCATCGACCGCAGACTTGGAAATATACCTTTTCCTTATACAACGATCATGTTCTGAAATGCGAGTAATGACGGAACGACCGGTTTCACCAATGTAGACTAAACCACAAGAACAGGGAATTTGGTATACACCTTGAGATGAAAGTGTAGGAAATTTGTCTTTGGGAGAAGGAAGAATCTGAGAGATTTTGCCTGTCGAGTTGAATGTGGGTTTAATACCATTCTTACGAAGGAGTTTCCCTATTTCCTTGTGAATGTAGGGTAAAAAGACCAATTTCGGGTTGGATTCGGGAGTAGAAATGTCCTTAGGTAATCGAGTGCGTGGATGTAAACGACGATTAATAACTCTATGAATATCTTGCTTTGCATAACCATTGTTCACTAAGGTTCTAGTAAGATGACGGAGTTCTGAGTCTAGATTCTCAGGTTGACAAATAGAAAAGGCACGATGGACCAAAGATTCAATAACAGAACGTTTCTGTGCAGGATGATGATGAGACGAAGCATGCAGAAATCTGTCCGTATGGGTGAGTTTGCGATAAACAGAATGGCCCAGAAGTGCGTCGCGCTTACGAGTCACAAGAACGTCAAGAAATGGAAGAGAACCATTACTTTCGATTTCCATAGTAAATTTGATATCTAAGTGTTGATTGTTGAGATGATCAAGAAACTTAGACAATTCAAGATGACCATGCGACTAAACAATAAACGTGTCGTCAACATACCTAAACCACACTTTAGGTTTTAATATTGATGATTCCAAAGCAACCGTTTCAAAGGATTCCATAAAAATGTTAGCTACAACAGGTGATAGAGGAGAACCCATAGCAGCACCAGAAACTTTTTCACAAGTAGATAACCTAACTTTTGAGAAGTTCTTAGTTAGATTTCGATTGCTTGTTTGAGTTTTGCGATTTATCTCACGCCCTGATGAAGCCCCTTAGGAAAGTGGGCGAAACGTTGGCAGCTTCGGTTGCAACTATGACACGGTCCAAACCCGAAAGGCATTGTAATGTTACTACTTTCTCGTATTCGTTCTTTTTAATACTTTTTGGTTGACTGTATCTTATTTCCTTGTTATTATTTTTTATTTTATTAATTCATTCATTAATTCATCAACTTTTTTGCTTTATTTCCTCGTATATAGTTTAAACTTCTATATCTTTTGTCAAAATGACTTTCTTTTTCCTACTCTTTTTTGTTTGTACATTATCTTAAATTTCTTTTTTAATCTTAGCATTTCTGTTAAAAAGCTCCTTTTATTTTGTTGTATTTTTATTTCTGCTAGTTTTGAGACCTGAGAAATAGCAAAGTTGATTGTTTACAGTTTTAGTGTCTGTTTTAATTATTTTTGATGTTGCAGCTTTTTATACGATCTCGCGGCTGTAATTGACGTCGCAAATTTTTTTAAAACAACTGTGTAACCTACAAAGTTCTTTTACGTTTAATAATAATAATAATTTTTTTATTGAATTTACAAAATTTGAAATGAATTAATAAAAGTTTACGAAAATATAAAAGAAAACTTTTCTAACTGAAATTATTTTTTTTTAGAAAATAAAGATTCTGTGAATGCAATATAAGTACAGCAAGGACATCTTCAATTATTTATAAACGCAAAGTAAACGGTATAACGTGCAAATGGGCAATAATAAAATAATTAATGATGCAGTTGTACAAATAGCAAAACACGAACAAAACTCGGCAGACATTTATTTTACTGTACATTATTGTAAGAATGAAATATAGAAAAAGCAATAATTGCAAGAAATAATTTGTAATAGAATAATTGTAATTCAAATTTATTAGTTCTTTTTTTATTTATGTTTTGGTTTCGTTCAATCGAAATGAATTAGATTACTAAAATGGTTAGTTATAATTAGGCGTTATGTAATTATGCACTAAAACTTCAATATATGCATGCAAATATGCGTTAAAACATTAAAAATATGCGGGGAAATGATATACAAACGTTGGATTTAATTTTCTCATCTAACGTAGGTTTGTGGCTGACATGATTAGCATCTAACTAATACGATTTAGTTCTTGTATCCGTGTAATCTTTATTTATCGACCCCCAAAAAAAGTAATTAGCCCGTCACTAAAATTTTTAGAAGTAACAAACACGTGCGGGTGACCAAACTTACTATAATAATAAAAAAGAAATTAAATCGCGCCGTAAAATGGAAATGCATTCTTACCCTAGCAAATCTTTCACAAATAACATATCAAAACTAAAAATATATTAGTATATTGGATGTTTGAAGATACTTAAAATGTAGATATAACTAAGCATGACGTTTGCACACGTGCTGTTTTCTTAACGTTAGAAACGGAAATACTAAACAATAAAGTCCTGCTCAGCAAAATTTATATAGCATGAGAAACCATACTAAGGCTTTCTAACATAACAAATTATCCACGCAACTTAAAAACCTGAGAAATAAACATTAGCTAAAACAAGCAACAGAAAAAGGACGGAACTCTAAAATCTAAAACCTTTTCAAATACAATAACATACAACATAAACTAAAACGTAAACAAAAGATGATTTTCCAGTTTAGTAAGTATTACCAATCAAATATGTCCAAAAGTCGCATAAAACAGAATAATACCTTAAAGAACCAACGAAACTACAGTCAACAAAAAAAAACGTATAAGAAAAAGTACAACAAAGCAAGAAAGTTAACGCAGTTCGATAAAAATTACCAAGCGACAATCCAAAGCAAACCAAAAAAAGAGCTATAGGAAAGAAAGAAGTTTAGACCACAGTCAAAGACAATACTCTAAAATTCTATAAAACTTTAGTTTACAGATACAAATCCCACATTAAATATAACCTATCAGGAAAAACACAAAGGTAGTATACCCTTGCGTCGAGTTGGAACAGAGTGTTGTTGGACCCTTCAACATTAGTCCACACAAGCACAGGTCATCGCAACCAGTACTTGCTTAACCACAATTTCTCTTACCCAAAAA
This sequence comes from Aquatica leii, assembly GCA_035610365.1. Lineage (NCBI taxonomy): Eukaryota > Metazoa > Arthropoda > Insecta > Coleoptera > Lampyridae > Aquatica > Aquatica leii. The sequence continues at coordinate 102,303,091 of CM069436.1, read as the reverse complement.
GAAATTTGATCTAAGACCAGATGGAACAAAACCCAGAAAATTTCTTCACCCTAAAAGTATATAAAAAAAAGGAAAAGAAACATCCCAAAATTTTGACTTAAGACCTAAAAAAAAGGATTACAACTTGCAACTATTTGATTGTAACCGGAGACGGTGCCCCTTGTACCACCACAACATTTGAAGCTTCAAGTCCGCCGTACGGTCTCAATAGATATTATACCTGGTCCAGAGCTTGAGGCTACCGGGTCGAAAGCAAGCAATCTTCTCGGACACGTAGCCGTTGACTTCCTACAACAAGCTTTTCTTTCTCCCTTTTTGGTGACAGATCCAAAATACAGAAAAAAAGACAAGAATATAGACGGAGAAAGAAGAGTACGATGTTGTTGTACGTTGTTGACTTCTTTTTTCTAGATAGCCAAATACGAGTAACCTACCCTACTACCCAACCAACCGTCTAAGAAACGAACCATAAAAAGAATAAGAACAAAAGAATGGTTGGCACGTAGAAAATCTTTAGATTTAAAAAAAACAAAAAGTAGCAACAATAAATATAGAGAAAACCTGATTGGTTTTTCTCCCCGTCGAAAAACAAAAAGAAAGACCACCAAAAAGCCATTCAATTGCCCAAAATATATAATAAAAAAAAGAGAAGAGAAAAGATGTCACAGTTAGCCCTAGAACGAATGTATACCAAATGCTGTCCCAAGTCCGAAAGTTTACTACAAAACTTTAATACTAACAAGCAAAACAGAAAACATGTAATACCGAAGGCTTCCACGGGCGAAACGTTGGCAACTTCGGCTACAACAACAATGACACGGTTCAAACTCGGAAGACATTCTTATCTTAGTATAAAACAGAAAACAAATCTAAAAGCAAAAGGAAAAATCCTATATGTGACGTACCAATCTGAAAAGGTCGAATAGCCGGATATGGCTATATACAGACAAAAAAGTAGTATGTCCAAAAGTAAAATAGAGAAGATAGAAATCCAAAAAAATTATTAAAAACTTAACCAAAGAAAAGAATACCGGTGACAGCAAAATTGAAGAAAGCAAATAGATAGCATCCGAACTAAAACTAACAAAATACCGACAACGTATTTGAAGACTCGAACCACCAAAAACTAGAACAGTAGCAGAAATCCCAATCCAACAAGCAAAAAGTGAACTAACACTTACGACTCTTGCGACACCGATGAAAAAGACAAGAACGATTAGGAGAAGAAGAATGCAGCAAAGCACAATTAAAGGCAACTGAAGAAATCGATGTAAAAGTAATAGTAGTGGCTTTTACATCTAGAGAGAGCATAAAGTTTCTATGTATGAGTGCAGAAAATTTTGTAGTAACGTTGGAAACGTTTATTGTTTTTGTTAATGCGTGACAACGCGACCTACTAGCTTTGCTTCGTTGTGAGTTCGAACACAAAGAACAGTAGCGTATGAGCTCATCAATCGTAATTAACACTGCAGTCATCACAGCCAGATAGAATATGATAATCGTTGTTACGAAATTTTTTTCGTAAATTAAAGGCAAACAACTAACTCAGTTTGATTCGGCAAGCGGGTCGCAAGTCTCGGTGTGCTAATCCTACACTAAATTAAAAAGACGCCAAAACAAATAAGTATCAACCAATACAGACCTTGTTTAAATCTGTCGATCACTGAAAGGAACAAATTGACAAATCAAAAATTCTAACCTCAATATATTTATTTCCAAAAAAAGGATAGGCACTAAAGTAAAAGAGAAAAGGGTAGACTAATAACAAGTTAAATAACAAAATTAAATTTGTCAATTAATATTACAGTTATAATATGGACACCTTACCACTAATTACATATATACAATTACTAACAAAAATTCTACGTGATTGATTTAATCAAGGTTAACTAGTAGTCCAACAATTACTTTTTCTACAGTCGCAAAAGGAGTCAATAATTGACAAGTACGATACTGAATTACAAAACAAGACAGAAGCACAAAAACTTACCTAACCGAATAATTCTTCGTTACCATTAGTAACATTTGTTACTTTCTTTTGATTTGATTTACAAATTTAATTTAAATTCAGCTTTGACTGTGTTTAAATGATTCGAAGAACTTGGACGAATGTCACGTCAATGTACTCATACGACAAAAGATAAAGTTAAAAATAAGACAAAGTTTGCAAATGCAAGTAACATTTAATTCGGTGTGATTTACGTTAGGATTACATATATTAACCGTTGTGTTTAAGGCTGACGATTAACTGATAGGATTGACATAATGAAATAAAAAAGAAATAACATTATACGATTCTATTAAGCAGCACGCATAAAGCTGACATAATTAATTAACGAATGCACCACAAATACAAAATATGCTATGATAAGAATGCATGAAACTGACTGACTAATTATATAAGTAATTACAATTATAGGATCCTGAGACAGGAAACAAAGATATGAATCATATCTCGTCACTTTGAAATTAATAAAGAAGGTGGCTTGCACAGGTTATTTGACTACTACTAAATAAGTTGCTTGCTTTGGTTCAAAAGAATACCAAATATCGATAGTAGGGCGAACAATCCTAGGTGCTAAAAAAAATTAAGAAGAAGAGAAGCAAGAGAAAGAAAAAAACGTAACGGTTTATCACTTTGTGCACAAAAAACGCAATTATTCAAAGTAGGAGTAGATACAAAAGGAGAAAGTGAAGAAGCATTAAGAGAGCAAGTAACAGGGTTTTGTCATTGATTTCTGAAGTTGAACAGTTAGAAATACAAAAGTTGATATTCGACTCCAAACGTTTGCTTAAAGATACTTACTGAGATATAATCTCAATCTGCGCTAACAGAAGTTGATAGAACGGTGTCGGATTACAGATCTTGAGTTGTATTTGCTCTAAAACCTGTCCTGATAGCTGAAAAAATAAGTATAGCATAGTGGTAACGTACATACCGATTGATTCGTTAGCTCCTATTGTAGAATTGCGGATAATATTCATTAAGCAGTCATTATAACTCAGAGGTAAAAGTTCAGACTTAATCAGAGCAGCAACATCATTTCAGGAACGTTCAAAAAAACCAGAAAAACTTTGCCAATGAAAACCTCAAAAACTGGGAAGGAAAATTGGTTATGTGAAACACCACGAGACAAACACAACTGGCCGTTTAATAAGAAACTCAATAAGTACGGATGGGTCTTCACCAGAAAGAATTACGTACCAATTTGCTAAGTGGTAATTAATAAGTAGTCGAAGAATTAACAAAATAACGAAAGACATCATCACACAATATTGACGTTGTGAGGTCAAAACTTGTTACGGTGATATGTAAATCTGCACTAGACTGAAGTTCGATCGCTTACCAGTAACTAAATCACGAGTGGGTCGCGAGTATGTTACTAATAGAGTTTAGTCTGGTTTTTGTGTGTCAATTACAATTTAATTAAAAGACGCGCCAAAACAAAGAAAATTATAAACTACAGATACTCGTTTTCACCTGACAACGCTTAAGGTAACTAAATCGAATAACATTAAAAAAATTAAAGAACAATTAGAAAAAGAAATATATTTGACAGCTAATGGCTTGCAAACAATATCACAGTAAAACTAGTATTAGCGCACTCTTAAATCAGGCAACATCTCACACACATAAGTATTGAATCGCTTAACGTTGCATTCAATTCATTAAAGTTGGTGATTACACAAAAATTACAGTTTTTACACAATAAGAAAAAAAAGGAACCGTTAAAAGTTGTTAAATAAGTTCATTAATCTTGATAACGGGCATATCTGTCGACCGACATCAAAAGAAGTAGTTAAATATAAAAAACGAGGTAATTACTCAACGTTCCTAACATGCGATTAGCCATTGCATATCCAATACAATCCCTTAAAATTGCTATGACAAATAAGGTGCAAAGATTTTTATACGATGACTTAAAACCAAAGTGCGTTGAGCTTCCAGCTGTCGTTTCAGTTATATTAATAGGTGTGCCATCAATTCTTCGTAGTTATATGCCCCAGCAGATGATATATAAACGTTGGTTTTAATTTGCCCATCTCTTTAGGTTAGTAGCTACCATGTCTGACATCTAACTAATACGGTTTAGTTTTTGTATCCGTGTAAGCCTTATTTATAAACCTCAAAAAGAAAGAAATTAGGCAATAATAAAGATTTTATAAAGTAACAAATACGTGCGGGTGACCAAACTTGCTATAATAGTTCTTAAAAATTAAATAGCACGGTAAAATAGAAATGCATTCTTACCTTAGCGAATCTTTCACATGTAACACATCAAAATTGAAATTGATTTACACATTAGTATCATCGATGTTCCAAGATACTTAAAATGTAAATATTACTGGGTAGGGTGTTTTCTTAACGTTAGAAACGGAAATACTAATCATTAACGTCCTACTCGTAAATAACATTTACGACTGGGCAAAATTCATACAGCGCAGGAAACCATACTGAAACGTTTAGCTTGGAGAGGTGTGAGCTTCGCGATTTTTAGTATAAATACCATTGGGTAATTTAATATTGCTACCGCAATAAAAACGTTGAAAACAAAACTTTAGTTCGCGCTTCGCGTGTTTGTTTGTACCGTGTCTGCTTCATTTCGTTAAAGTAGTGTATTTAAACTTTTTATTCGTGTTAAATATAATTTATGCCGGTGACGCGTTTGCAAGCAGTTAAAATAGATTCAAAAATATTTGAAATTCTCTAATGGACGAAGAAAAATATGAAAGAAAATAATATAAAAATGGGCGAAAATTTTCAGAAAATTGAAGAAAATTCTAGCAAATGGAAGAAAAACTAAACGAACATTTCCAGAAAATGGAGAAAAATTCTAAAAGTTTACAAGAAGAAATACGAACGAGCATTGAAAATCAAATAAAGACTATTGAGGAGCAAATACAAGTTAGTAGACAGAATGAAACTAATTGAAGAAAAACTAAACCAAATGAATTGCTTTGGAGAAGGAAGCGTCATGAGCAAAGATTTAATAATGGACCATCGGGAAGAAACTACTCACAAGTTTAAAGTAGTCCCTCCAAATTTTGATGGTAAAGTTTTATGGTCAACCTATTACAAGCAGTTTGAAGCCACAGCTACAGCCAATGGTTAGAGCAACAAGCAGAAAGCGACGTCTTTAATGGTGTCTTTACGTGAAGAAGCTCTTGAAATCTTGCAAATGTTTCTGACCACGTACAAGAAAATCACGAACTTTTTATTTCACGTTTGGAAATGAGATATGGAGATGCTCATCTTCAGCAAGTGTACCAAGCTCAAATTAAAAGTCGGGTTCAGAAAGCTGCCAAAAGCTTTCAAGAGTTTGAAGCTGACATCGGCAGATTAACACGGGTTGCGCATCCTACAGCACCAGATACCTTCTTGGAGCAGTTGGGTATTCAAACCTTGGAGTTTGAGGCAGCAAAATAAGCATTGCAACGAGATGGTCATAAACTATCCTGTGCTGCAGAAGTACCCGCGCAGACACTGGAAAGCATCGAGGAGATAGAGCAACGAATACTTCGGGAAAGAGGAGGGACGACTTTAAACTGCGGTGAAATAGACTATGTACGACAGCATCGTACTAAATCCAAGAAGAACACAAAAAGAGCACTCGAAAATTTGTAACGAATTGACAAAAAGAGACAAATGTTAATCTCACCTAGTCAGATTCCGGAGATTCAAATTCAAATGGCAACGCCTAGGGAGCAATTGCATAGCATTTATCTCGATGGCAAGATCAATGGAAGAAGTGTTTCGTTACTGGTTGACACGGTAACAGCGAAAACCATCATTTGTCTTGACATGATATTAGAGAACGAGAGGACATCCCCAGTAACAGTACGACTTCGAACGGCAACGGGCGAGGAAATACCTGCTCAAGGACAAGTCAAAGTAAATATTAGTTTGGGAAATGGAGTATTCGACCAACAAGGAATCGTAGCCGACATCACGGAATCCTGATTCGAATCCTGGGATTGGACGTTATAGAGTTCCATTTAGATATAAAGAAAAATGTCCTAAAGGTCGACAATAAAAAAATTCCTTTTAATTCGTCAGGAAAGGCGGCTTAGTTGAAAAGCGATTACTCATTGGTAGAATTTTAGTTCGAGTGAAAAACACGATGTCAGTAAGGATCTTAAATATCAACTCGGATCCAGTAACGTTGAAAAAGAAGAGAGTGGTAGGCTAATGTATACCAGTATCTCAAATTGTGAGATGCATGAAATATAACAAAAATATGTCGCCGAAGAAGTGTCCGTAACATCTATTGTACATTCTAACCTCCAAATGCCAAAACCTCAGTCAAGACCAGCTGGATAAAGTTAAAGTGTTAATCCAAGAGTACCAAAATGTGTTCGCACTAGAGAGTAGTTCTAAAGGAATGACTAACTTGGTGAAACCTAAAATGAATACCGGAAATGCTCGGGTAATACGACAACATCCGCGCAGATTTTTTTGACGAAACGAAAAGAAGCCGAACAAATAATTACGGATATGGAGAGAGAAGGCGTGATTGAACCTTCAAGTAGCGCATGGGCATGCCCAGTGGTACTGATGAAGAAGAAGGATGGATCAACGAGGTTTTGTTAGACTACAGACAGCTAAACGACGTGACCAAAAAGGACAGCTACCCTTTACCTAGAATTTACGATACGTTAGACACCCTGTCAGGATCCCAGTGGTTTTCTACGTTAGATTTAAAGTGTGGTTACTGGCAGGTAGAATTAGAACCCAAGGATCGTGAAAAAAGAGCTTTTACGATCGGAACTGGTTTGTGGCAGTTCACTGTAATGCCCTTCGGCCTGTGTAACGCTCTTGCAACGTTCGAGCGTTTTATAGAGACCATTTTGCGCGGACTGTCTTAGAAGACGTACGTGATTTACAAGGTGATCGTGGTTGAAAAGTCGTTTGAAGAACATTTAAGCAACTTGAAAGTGTTCCAGCGACTACGTGGGGCTAATCTCAAACTGAGCTCAAAGAAGTGCTACGTATTTCGTGCAAAAGAAGTGCAATACTTTGGCCACGTCGTATCTAGAAATGGAGTAAAGGCTGACCTAGACAAAATGAGCTGTGCAAGCATGGCCAAGACCAATCGACAAACATCAGGTTCAAAGTTTCTTGGTGTTATGCAACTATTATAGACGATTTGTACCCGGATTTGCCAATATTGCCAATCCTTTGACAAAATTGACCGAAAAAAAAGTAGAATTTAGATGGAATGAAGGCTGCCAAAAAGATTTCCATCAACTCAAACAGGCCCTAGTCACTTTACCAATTTTGAGTTATCCAAGAGAAGAAAGACAATTTGTTTTGGATACCGACGCATGCAATCCGGCCATGGCGCGGTCTCTTCGCAGGTTCAAGATGAACAAGTAAAAATTATCGCGTATTTTAGTAAGGTTTTGTCTAGGCCAGAAAGGAATTATTGCGTGAATAGGATGGAGTTGTTAGCAGTCATCAAGTTTATAGAACATTTTTATAAATATTTGTATGGACAAAAAAAATTACTGACAACGGATTACGCCGCTTTAAAATGGCTATTGCAGTTTTGTAACCCGGAAGGACAAGTGGCAAGGTAGATTAAACCCAGCGAACTGCAGCCATTGTTCACGACTTGAAGAAAATGTCGAATGCCTTCGAAGAACTGCTATGGTTGATAAATGGGAATTTGAGCAGTTGCGTCACGAACAAGAAAACGATCCTAGATTAAGACTAGTCCTGGACTGGAAAGAAAACGTCCGAGAAGATTTGAGTGCTTTGGGCAGGAGCATCAATGCGTACTGGACGCAGTGGGACTCTTCGATCGTAGAAGACGGTCTGTTTTAAGTGATCCCTAGAAAGTGTCGAGGGCACAGGAAACAAACTGCAATTTTCCACAATGGTACATCAGGAAGAAGACATTGGAAAAAGTTCGAGAACAATTTTACTAAATAAACTGCAAAGAGGTCGTTATGAAATGGTACCGTAAGTGCACGGTCTGCGCATCAGGAAATGGTCTAGCGAGAAAGCGCAAAGCACCAATAAAGCAAAGAGATTGGGATCAGTACTTGCACCTTTTCCTAATGGCATACCAATCATACGTTCACAAAAGCACAGGTCAAACACCATCCTGTGTGATACTCGATCGCAAAATACAACTGCCATGCGACCTCCAATTTGGATGAAGGCCAGAAGAGGAAGTTGCTGAAAAAGATTATGACCACACTACGTCTGAAGAAGGGATTGGGATTCTTCAGGCCGTGTAAGACAACACAAAAAGAATTTCTCGGGGCGAGGTCGTAAAAAATTACAAATTTCCAACAATTTTTGAGTGTATTGAATACTAATATTAAAAGCCGACTCACTGTGTATAATGTATATATTGAACGAACCCAAAAGCAGACCGAATGTGCGCGTGGAGCCACAGCCAACGCGTCATAAACCACACGCAGTTGTAAATACCGGCTTCGCGACTTAACCTAAAAGACAAACAAACTTACGTATATTTTGACCAAAATGCGCGTAATTCTTATTAAAATAAACTTACTATATTTACTAATTACCGTCACGCACATTGAGGTGAGCTATTAATACGCTTCATTATAGCCGCGTCCCAAAACAGTAAGTTCAACCTTTATAGTTAACCAAATTTATAAAAAAATATATATATACTTAAAGTACGGTGACAACTCAGGAACCCTAATAACTAACTTAAATGGTACCTGAGTATAGTTGTCTCGGCTCACCCTCAACACAGGATGCTACTGATGCAGGGACTGCCTTATGAACCTACCATCGCTTCCAATCTAGGGTCTCAGCCTAGTCAACTGTCAAGCAATTTCGATGGTGATCACAGAAACGAGCTTAAAAACAATTGCGAAGTGCCAACTGTGTTAACGATAACACTTAAGACACCACAGGTAAGGAACGACTAAGTAACAACCACAAACAAAGGAGAAACAAACATTAAGATGACGATTACCTTCAGATGGCAGGCTCAGAGGTAACAGTAGATGAAATTAGCCAAACATTCACCATGCGAAATGTAGTGAGGAAAACCGTATAAAGTTAATGATACGTGAAGATTTGATAAATTGGTTTGTGATTATTAATACCTCGTGGATCTAATTTATGCACCTTCTATTTTCGGTGGTCACGCAGCAGGTGCCCTCCTTCTTTAAAAATCCCAAAGTGGCTTTCTTCTTTAAAAAAAACTTGGCAGGAAAGGTGGAGACGACAAATCTCATTTAGAAAATTTCCCAAAACTTAAAAATCTATTTTCAAAATTTTTCCGGGATATAAATTAAAATTGTTACAAGATTACGTCAGAAAGCTGACCAAAATGCCAGACGAAGTACATGAGGAGGTCCGTAAAAACACACAAATTGCCAGCGACAGGATGAAGACTAGATATGACGTCAAGGCACAAAATGGTGGGTTTCAACCTGGCGACATGGTATTGTTGTATAATCTCTAAAGGAGACGTGGTTTGTCGCCAAAGTTGCAAAGGCAATGGGAGGGCCCTTATGAAATTGTGCAGCATATTAATGACGTTACATATTGCATCCACAAATTACCCAGGGGCTAACCCCGTTTGCTAGCGATAACCACAATACGCAAGTTCAGGTCCAAACCAGAATAATAACTAGCAGAACCAGAAATCAAATAGAAGGAATGGAGTTCGATAAGTTTATGAGCTTATACGGAGGTTCTGGAAAAGCTAGGTTGGGAGTTACCACCGAGGAACAACAAGACTTGTTCCAAACACAAAATGATTACGCCATCGCACATTGCGTAAGCGAAGATCTTGACATGTCCGGAGGGGTTGCAGTCGTATTTAAAAAGAAGTTTGAGCAGCTAGATGAACTACGAAGACAGCAACCAGCAGTCAAAAAAGTTTTAAAACTACGTGGGGACGGACGCTTCGTTTGCTATCTGGCCACTAAGAAATATTAAAGTACCAAGCCGTTATACGAAAATCTGTGGCGGACGTTATGGAATTTTAAGAGAGAAATGGAGTTCCACCATGTTAAGAAGTTGGCAGTACCCAAGCTTAGTTGTGGCTTAGGTCAACTGAAATGGAGGACAGTTCGAAACATGTTGAAAGTCGTCTTCGGATGAACAGGCGTTCAAGTGTTGGTTTGTTCTTACCAACCACGGAGAATATCGGGTCAGGAAAAGTCCATTCACCGTTACTTTTATGGGCAAGAAAGTTGCTAAAATGGAGCGAAGAAGAAGGGGGCAGTGAAACGGTCAAAAATTTATTCTTAATTGTGAGAACTTTCGCGAGGCTTTTGTACATTTCGAGAACGTTCACCGAACGATATAAAAAATTCTCGATCGTTTGGCCAAAATGTATAAATGCGGCTCAAACAAATCATAGGTCAATTATTCCAGCAATTCGACAGTGTTAAGAAGATTATTCAAGTTTAAATAAGTAACTAATTAACGCGTGTGTTTGTGATAAATATACGGAGTATAACCTTGTACGTGACTTTTAAGTAAACAATAAGCATTGAACTAAAGTTTTCCGCGGACTTTATCTTCTTGTGATCGTTCTATATATAAATTAATGTAAGTGTTTTTATTAAATATTTTTAGATTTAGTTAGTTCGGTTAATTATAAACGTGTACATATTTTTAGTATAAATAAATTAATTAGTGATAAACCTTACAATATAAACTTTGGTTTCAATTTGCCCATCTAATTTAGGTTAGTAGCTACCATGATTGACATCTAACTAATACGGTTTAGTTTTTCTATCCGTGTATGCCTTATTTATAAACTTCAAAGAGAAAGTAATTAGACAGTCATTAAAATTTTCTAAAGTAACAAACACGTACGGGTAACAAAATTTGCTATAATAATTTTTTAAAAATGAGATAGCGCCGTAAAATAGAAATGCATCCTTACCCTAGCGAATCTTTCACATGTAACACATCAAAATCGAAATTGATTTACACATTAATAGCATCGATGTTCTAAGATACTTAAAATGTAAATTTTAGTGGGTATGGTGTTTTCTTAACGTTAGAAACGGAAATACTAATCAATAACGTCTAGCTCGTAGATAACATTTACGATTGGGCAAAATTCATGCAGCGTAGGAAACCATACCAAACCACATTCCATACTTAAAGTATTAGAAAGATATAAAAAAATATAAAATAACACAGAAAGCGATTAAGTGAATACGTTAAATACAATAATTAGCTAAATGAGTTAATGACTGTATATTTTTAAATAAGCGTTCTAAGAATTGTTTTAAAAAAAACTAACCATAGTTACTTAATAAAAATATAAGCTTTACGTGAAACTAATAAACTAATTAATTCTTATGACGTTAGTTAATGTTGCTAATGGTTTTGTAAAAGATTAAAAAAACTGTTAAATTGAGAAGTATAATTGTATCGACATGATTAGCACGGTTTTATGACCAAAATGTAATTGTGACAATTAACATTTTATGATAAATCGCTTCTCAACAACTGTTTCAGATTAACGATACAATGGCTGAACAATAAAACAAAACAGACAGATGACGTCGTTGTGAAAATAACTAACGAGCCTAATCACACATGTAACGACAAGGGTCCTTTTATAAGAGATTGGGCATTTTGTTCATTCTACAAAAACAAAAAGGATTGCAATAAAGCTTGCGGTTTGTCAACTGGAGGATCGCCGGGCGTGGAACGAAGGTAATTTACACTAAAACGTGAAAATTTATTTTCTTTTTATTTTTAGAAAAAGCATTAATAATCCTGAAAGGTGTATGTGGAGAGGCGATCAAAATCCTGGAAACGTAGTTACGCATTTATACGCTACGTGCACGCCTGACATTAGTACATGTCCTGATGGTATTTGCGATTCTTTAGAGGATCTTCATTATCTTATATGTCCGCAAGACTGTGCAGGTAATATTTTAAGTAAACAAGGATAACGAGCTTAGTTATGTCTTTTGCAGAAAATATTGGATTTCCAATGCATAAAAATAAAAAGACCGGTCGTGGGTTCGATGTAGGCGCTGGAGTTTGTTCTTGCGAACGCTCAGGTGATTGTTTATGCGAATACGCAGACAAGAAAAAAACTAAAACGAAAATTACAACCACGACAAAGTACCCGATATTTGACAATACAACAGAAAATAGCACCAATTCAATTATAGTGCAATCAAACTTAAGTCGACACGTAGGTAAGTAGACGTAATTGAGAAAAAAGAGAGCAACTGTTAGAACTCTCACTTAGGTGTTGATTTATCAAAATGTGGAACAAAGTGTATTATGGGAATAACAGGCTCCGCTGTATTATTGATAGTTATTATAGGCGGAATGATGTTCTGCTTCCGTTTATATCGAAGGCATAAGTCCGTACGTGAAAAATTTTCTAATGAAAGCACCGATCTCTCGGTACCTTTATCAGATTACATCGATCGTACCGCGGCATCAGAAAATCTCCACTTTAACTTCGACTTAACAGCAATGACCAGAGTAAATCGATGCGAGGTAAGAAGGTGCTTTTAACCATTCCACGTTTTTTATATTTATTTTTTGTTTTGTGTTAATATTATTTATTTGTTACTGCTTATGTAAATTTATTTAAGCTTATTGTTATTAATTTATGTTTCGAAATAAACAAAGTTAATTAAATTATCTTTTCTTTTATTTCTGCGCTGTGCCTGTGTCGTTTATTATTTTTGAGTATTTATTATACAAGAAATTGTAAAAAATACAAATTGATAATAATGTAAATATTCGCATACATTTCCAATTGTCGCTCCCTGTAGATTTCATTATAAAATGTAATTTTATATTCGTATAGACGGATCCTAAATGGGAATTCCCTAGGAACCAACTGAGCATTGAGCAAACACTTGGCGAAGGAGAATTCGGACGGGTACTTAGAGCTCGAGCTTTTAACATTGGAGGCCAATCAGGTTAGTAAAACATTTTTTTTTGCTGTTTTGTTTTAATTTCATTTTTCTAAAAATTTTCCGAGGCGATTTCAAATTCAATTTATACGTTTAAGTATTTTATAAAACTGGAAAAAATCGAATTCAATGTTACTGACGCATCAAAGAAGAAGTAAAACTAATGCTTTAAAACGCAAAATAAATGGTTTCTTAAGTTTGAAAATCCATCATATCTAGGAAAATTGTATTCGCTTACAAAAATTAAGCCCAATGTTTTGACTGATACAAAATAAACATTTTTATATTTAAGCATAAAAAAAAATTAAATAAATGGATTTTTTTAGAATATAAGTTATTTGTTGTCATTTGGCTTACAAATTTGATCGTGTTATACTACATACCATTCTATATTTACATTTATATTCTATTTCCTTTTTTTTTTTTAAATACATTTTCTTATCCCTTCTCTCCCCCTAACTTTTTCCTCCTGCTCCATACTTCCTCTATCCATTCCGCTCCTTTTCCGTTTTCATCTAAGATTTCCTCTATTTTCATCACCTCTTCTCTTAGTTCCCTGCATTTCTGTCTCATGTGGTTAAGGTCTTCCGTTTCTTCTCCACATAGCCTGCACATTTTTTCTGGTTCTTCTTTCCAATATTTGTTCCCTAACTCCTCGTTGCCACATCTGAACCTTGTTGCCATTTTTTTCTTTTTGTTGCTTTTAATCTCTCTATCTTTTAAATATTCCGGCACTCCTTCACCCTTGATATCTTTATAATTCCTATTATATCTGCCCTCTTTTATTTTTGTCCATCTTTCTTGTTTTTCGATGTCTTTATCTCTCCTTATTATTTCTTCCCTTATCCCTACTCCCTCTTCTCTTAATCTCTCCACTTCTTCACTCGCGTACCCGTTTCTTTTGTAATACTCTTCTCTGTCCTCCTGCCCGTACTTCACTTTCCCTCCCTTTATCGCTTTCCAACATTCTTGCAGTATTTTGTAATCTGTTCTTTCCCTCATTTCTTCCTCGTATTTTATTGCTCTTTTTCCTGTCTCTACCCTTATTTTCTATCTGTACCTCCTCTCTCACAATATACCCCGGTGTATTCCTGTCCAATCCTAACACCCATCTCCAGTATTTTTCCTGTAGCCCCTCTACCTCCCTCCACTTCTTCCAGCCCCATATTTCCGCTCCATACATTACCACCCTCTTTATTAATTTTTCAAACAACAATTTTCTTTTTTTTTATATCCATCTCGAATACTCTTTCCCCCACACCCCAGACTTGTCCTATTAACCTGTTTCTTTTCTTCACCCTTTCCTTTATCTGTTCTCCCTCTTTATTATCCTGTTTCATCGTGTAGCCCAGGTATGTAAATTCCTTCACTTGTTGCACTTTCTCATCACTCCATATCCACTCCTCTCTTTTTGTTTTCCCCCCTCCTTTTCTAAATATCATTATCTTTGTTTTCTCCGTGTTTACTTCCATTTCTTTTTTTTTCATATATTTTTCTAGCGTTTTCATCATCTCTTTCATTTTCTTTTCCTCCTTAGCCACCAGCACTATGTCATCCGCATACGCCAACGACCATACCTTAGCTTTCCCTACCACTATCCCTCCTGTCTGTTGTCCTCTCATTGTCTCTTCCAGATCCCCCGTATATACTGAGAACAGGCTTGGGCTCAGTGGACATTCCTGCCTCAACCCTCTCTTTGTGATGAATTTCTCGCTCTTTTCCCCATTCACTTTAACCCTGCTCCTCGTTTCTTCGTAGATTTCCTCTATTCTTTGTATTAATCTTTCATTGAATTTTTTTCTTTTCATATATTCCCACAGCTTTTCCCTATTCGCTTTGTCAAAAGCAGCTTTTGGATCTACGAATAGTGCTACCATTTTCCCTCTTTTTTTCTAGTTCTTTATTTGCCAAGTGTTTCAGTATATATATGTTGTCTATCGCCCTTCTTCCTTTTCTGAATCCCGCTTGTCCGTCTGGTACCAAACTTCTTTCCTCTATTTCCTTCTGTAGTCTTTCTTGCAGTATTGTCGCATATAATTTGTATGCCGTGCTCAATAATGTTACCCTTCTATAATTCTTGACTTTATTTTTTTCGCCTTTTTTATGGATTGGGCATATTATTCCCTCTCTCCATCTCTCTGGAAATCCTTCCCCTTTCCATATTTTGTTTAGTATTTCCGTCATCCTTTTTGCTACACTTTCTCCCTCGTATATCCACTCTTCTCTTTGTATCCCATCTTCTCCTGTCGCCTTTCCTTTTTTTATATTCTTTATCGCCTCCATTACTTCTTCTTCACTTATTCTATCCCTATCTCCTTCTTCTTGTCTTACTACCGCGTCTTTTCTTTTTCTTTTTCTGCCTTTGTTCTACCCCTCCTAACAGGTTCCGGAAATATATCTCCCATTCTTTAATTTTTATTCCCTTTGTCGTCATTTTTTTTTGTACTTCCATACATCTTCTTCCGTTTTTATTCCTTTGATCTGCTCCTCTTGTTTCTTTTTGTTTTCTTCCTTCTTTCTGTCGCATGGTTTTTTGTATATTTTTACTGGTTCTTTGTATTCTTCTTTTTCTTTCCTCCATTTTTCCACTGTCTTAATGCTCTTCTTGCATTTTTCTTTGCTTCCTTGCATTCCTTATCCCACCATTTCTTCCATCCTGTTTTCTCCCCTTCCATTTTCTAAATCTGACTCTCTCTGTTGCTTTCTCCATCATCTCTCTCATTTCCTCTACACTTTCTTGTAATTCCTTCCCTATCCATACCGTTTTCCCTATTCTCTCTTTATATCTTTTTATACCCTCTTCTGTCCACTTTTTTTTTGTTATGTACTTCTCATCTTCCTCTCTCTCTTCTCTTTCCCATTCTTCCATTGTCAATTCTAGTGGTTGATGGTCTGACTCTACCTTTTCTCCCACCTTAGATGTCTTTACCTTTTCTGCGGCCTCTTCATTTGTCATTACAAAATCTATTATTGATTCTCCCCTTCCTCCTATGTACGTAAATTCCCCCTTTCCATCTTCTTCTCTGTTCCCGTTCATTATTTCCCACCCTTTTTCGTTGCACAATTCCAGCAGTTCTTCTCCTTCTTTATGTATCACTTTGTCCTTTGTTTGTCTCTTTCCCGTCTCTTTTCTTTCTTGTATTCCCCCCTCTTCCCCTATTTTTGCGTTGAAGTCCCCACCTACTATTATCAATCCCTCTTCCCTCTCTTCTATCATTTCTTCTATCTTTTTCCTTTTCTCTTTCATTCTACTGCTATAAACCGTCACTACTTTTATTTTTGTTTTTCCCCACTGTATGTTCCTTTCTACAACTCTTCTTCTCTGTTGCACTTTCTCTTTCTTTTTCTGGCTCAACCACTTTTTTCTTATTCCCGTTATTATATCCCCCTTTGCTCTCCCTTTTTTCTTTTCTCTTTCTGCATGTTGCACCACCCACTCAAATTCCTCCGGCAACTCTTTTTCCCACCACTCCCATTCTTTTTCTTCCATCCATGTTTCCTGTAATCCCACTACATCCTGTTTCTTGATGTACTTCCAGAAATCATGTTCCTTGTTTTTTATTCCCGCTACGTTCCAAAACAATACTCTCAGCTCACTCACCTCCCCTGTGCTTCTTCGTTACTTTCTTTTTTTCTTCCTTCTTTTTCTTTTCCATTTCCATCTCTCATTATTCCTTTTTGCCATTTCGTCAACTTTCTCTCTTTTACCCTCTTTGCCCTTTAGTTTTTTGCCTTTTGGTTCCCCAATTTCTCTCCCCTTTCTCTGCTCAGTCCCCTATCCTTGTCGTTCCATATGTATCTGTCTCCGTCTATCTCCATTTTTCTGTACCCTACCCATACTCTTTTTCCTTCCGCTCTTTTTTCCACCGCTATGTTCATTATTTCTCTTTGCACTCTTCTTTCCTCCCATGTCAAATCGTGACTTATATATATTCTTGTATTCTTTAATTTCTTCTTCTCCGCCATTACCTTCTGTTTTTCCTCCCATCCTCCGATTTCTAGTGAAGATCTTTCTGTAATTATGGAAGCATCAACTTCTCTAGGCTTTTGATGTTTTGTATGGCAAAGCTTTTCTTGTTTTTAGGACAAACTAAAGTTCTTTGAGTTCTTGGAAGGATGTTGCGACTCTCTTGAAATCGGTATTATTTATTGTGGATTATGATAACCGTTTAATGGAGACAATTCGTAAAAGTACGATAGGAGCTAACGAATCCATCAGTATGTACGTTATCACCATGCGATATCTCTCTACAAATGTTAGAACCGGTCTCTGATCAAATACAACTTAAGATCGTGTGTTGTAATCTCTTCTTTTTATCAGTCAAGACTTGTGTTAACACCGATTTCTACGTTTACAGAATTAGTGACGGATGAAAACAGCTCAATCAAACTAAGGTTTTCATATTTGAGTATGAACCACCTACGTCTTTTCAAACTAGTTTTTTGGAACATCTTTGATTAACGCAAGTGAACACCATGATCGTCAATTGTTATCTAATCTCTTAATGTTTCTTCACTTTCTTCTTCTGTATCTACTTCTAATTCTATTACTAGAGTTCGTTGTAGTTCTCAAAATGCTAAACCTTTTTTTTCTGATTTGTCAACTGGTCCTACTAAAAACTAATCGTATAAACAGTTGGAGAATAATGTGTCAGCGTCTCTTCGTCGATTTTCTTGTTGGTTGGTGGTTCACGGTTTTTTTTCCAAAATAGTTCGAGTTTTTCCTCACGATAAGCTAATAGTTCCGAACAACCAACGTTAACCAATTATTTATTATTATCACGTCTATTCAAGTTCTGGTCATCGTAGTGTCGCCGAAACGTTATTCTTCTACGGCGTCATTTTTATTGGCTTTAGATAGCAGTGGCCGAGTACGTTCGCTACTGTCTAGTTTATCGCTCGCAGAAAGCACTTGGTGTCTAAAGATGCGGAAGCTATATCTCTCTTGCCAACACCTACTCGTTTTGACATTTCTGGTGGTGTTTTGTTGTCTTTTTTGCAAATTGTTCTCTTCTTTTTTATCGGCGTCGCAAGCATCGTAACTGTTAGTTTGTTTTTTGTTTCTTGGATTGCGACTTCTGCTATTCTTCCGGATTTTGATTTTTTGTTTTGGTGGTACGAGTCTTCGAATACGTGGTCAGTATTTTATTGGTTGTAGTTGGAGTGCTACCTATTTGCTTTTTCTTGTGTTACTAGCAACGATACTCTTGTCTTTAGTTAAGTTTCTAGAAAATTTCTTTTGATTTTTTTCTTCTCCGTCTTACTTTAAAACAGACTACCTTTTCGTCTGTATATAGTTATAATCGCTTACTATGTCTTTTTGGATTGGTACCTCATGTGTAGAATTCTTTTTCTACTTATGGATTTGGTTTCTCTTTTTCTTGAGTCTTCTATTCCGCTTGTCGACATCAAAGTCTTGTAGTAAATTTTCCAATTTGGGGCAGTATTTGGTATACATTTGTACTATCACTAACTTTTTTTTTACTTTGGGCGGTTAGTTGAGCATTGAAAGCTTGGTCACCCCTTTTGTTTCTTCTATGGAGAGAAAAACGAAACAGACATCTACATATAGTCTTTTGTTTTTCTCGCGTCTTTTCTCATTTTTTTCTTTGCTTTCTTACTTTTCATTTCTTTTTTCTTCTTTTTCTCTTTGACTGGTTGATCACCTGCATGCCACATCTCTTTCTTTTTTTTTGTTTCTTTTAAAAGTTTGTTTTTTGGGCGGTATCTCTCTTTCTCTCTCACCGTATCTCTTTTAATTTTTTTACGTGGAAGAAGATCAATCAAACATTTCCATAAAACTTTGTCTTTCTCCGTCTTTCTCTATTTTTTCTGTTTCTCATTTTTTTCGTCTTGAATTCGAAGATATTTTATGTTCTAACCATTCTTCTTTCTGTTTGATTTTTTTTATAATTTGCTTCTTAAGTGGTTCGTTAGACACAGAAGCATAAACTCTCATATTTCTCCGTCTGTATCATTTTTTTTATTTTTGTATTTCTTACTTCTTATTTTTCTTCTCGTTTCTCTTTTGTGCTTTATGGTTTGCAATTGTCTGTTTTTGATTGTATTCTTTTTTTAAATTTTGGTTAGTTGTTTGCACACTTTCTGTCTTTTTTTTTTCAACCTTTTAGCTATACTTCAATTGCCAAACACATGGGAATAAGTCCCTCCTACTTAAAAAAGGGACCGAGTTATGTTGTCAGATTTATATAGACGAATAATAGAAATGTACAACATTTAGGTACTCAATATGCATACGTGTATTGTTGGTTGTCTATACCGTAGTCAGATTGTTCTTTATTTATTAGGTATATAAAGAATCATGTATTAAATATAAAAAAAAATAATTGTAATACTCAACAGCAAGTGATGGATACATTACATTTGATACTTTGTATAGGTTTTTTCCAATTATCTAAAGAAATAATCTATAAACAACTTCAAGAAACAGATTCTTAACATCTTGTATTTTAAATGTATTCTTTTAAGTTACTTTTTCTTTCACTTGTGCTCACAGCAACCCATTAACGCACGTATTTTTTTGTAAAATATAATGTTACCACATATTTTATGTTGTCTTGATGTATGAAAATAAAAAAAACATCAAACATCATTATATTAAACAGAAAAAAGTTAATTAACCGACGGTCTGTCAGTGGGTTTTGAGGTCCTAGTTACAGAAGCAACCCAGCTCTTAGTTGAATGGTCAGGACAAACAAATTCAGAAAGCAAATACATAAAATAGGCAGTTGTCCATAAAGTAGATACAAGTTGCCTTATTACACATAAAATACAAGTCAGATTCATAATAAGGAAGCAACCTGCGCCTGCTCCTCATAGAACATAGTTAATCGGTGTTAAGTCTGGGGAACGTGCAAGCCACGCAGTAGTACCACTTCGTTCAATTCAACGACGAGTATAGGCTTGGTCTAGAAACTGTCAAAAAATCTTATTGTTAGACTGCAACCATATAAACTTTTTAATATTTAAATTTACGTCTTCAAGTAGTATTGGAAGGTGATCTTGGAAAAATTGTAAATACTCTTCCTCATTCAAAATATTATTCAGCAAAAAAGAACTGTTTGCACGATCGTCAAAAACTCGTCCCCACACATTTAGAGATCATCAATTTTAGAAATTAACGGATTGCAGCCAATGGCAACTTTTTGTTGCATAATAATGCAAATTGTATCGATTAAGTACTTCATTGCTTTTGAATATTGCTTCGTTACTAAATAAAATAGTATTTAAAAAAATCGCCAATTATTTGGTTTAAAAAGTTCATTCTATAATGATATAAAATCTTTGCCATGTAATTCTTGATGTAGTTTCATATATCAAGAGTAAAACTTTTACTTTAATATCATTCTATTTACTTTTACCCGTAAAATTTTAAAGTGTAGTTGTTTGAACTATTTGATGTAACCCACTCACGTTTGAAAACTAAAAGCTAAAAGGAAGAACAGGCATAAAAACCCTACTAGTTTCTAGATGAATATAAATGCAAGATCATTATCTAATTTAGATTTGTTAACCAATCAGTTTATTTTATATTCAAAGCATTTCAAATTTAAGTCTTTTAAACGAGTACATAGATATGATAACAGATTTAAATCCCAACACATATAAACACGTGCACAAACATCATTATATTAAACAGAAAAAAAGTTAATTAACCGACGGTGTCAGTAGGTTTTGATGTCCTAGTTACAGAAGCAACCCAGCTCTTAGTTGAATGGTCAGGACAAACAAATTTAGAAAGCAAGCTACCGCGACTTTAGTACATAAAATAGGTAGTCGTCCATAAAGTAGATACAAGTTGCGTTATTACACATAAAATACAAGTCAGGTTTATAATAACCTACGACTGCTCCTCATAAAAAATAGTTCATCGGTGTTAAGTCTGGGGAACGTGCAAGCCACGCAATAGTACCACTTTGTTCAATCCAACGACGAGTATAGGCTTGGTCTAGAAACTGGCAAAAAATCTTACTGTTAGACTACAACCATATAAACTTTTTAATATTTAAATTTGCATCTTCAAATAGTATTGGAAGGTGGTCTTGGAAAAATTAAAAATACTCTTGCTCATTCAAAATATTATTTAGGAAAAAAGAACTGTTTGCACGATCGTCAAAAATTCGTCCCCACACATTTAGAGATCACCAATTTTAGAAATTAACGGATTGCAGTCAATGGGAATTTTTTGTTGCGTAATAATGCAAATTGTATTGATTAGGCACTTCATTGCTTTTGAATGTTACTTCGTTACTAAATAAAATATTATTTAAAAAAATCGCCAATTATTTTGTTTATAAAGTTCATTCTATAATGATATAAAAACTTAGCCATGTAATTCTTGATATAGCTTCATATATCAAGAGAAGAACTTCTACTTTAATATCATTCTATTTACTTTTACCAGTAGAATTTTAAAGTGTAGTTGTTTGAACTATTTGATGTAACTCACTCACGTTTGAAAACTAAAAGCTAGAAACAAAAAAAAACATGTATTCAAGCTACCTCTTCCGTTTCTTCTAAATAAAATAATACATGGATTTTATGCAAGCTTAAGTCGTTAAATTTTAACCAAAATTTTTCGTACGGTAAAACCTGCAGTAGGAGAGGAAAAACAGGCATAAAAACCCGACCGGTTTCTATATGAATGTAAATGCAAGGACATTATATAATTTAGATTTCTTAAGCAATCAGTTTATAATCAAAAATATCAATATCGGAAAGTTAGGGCATCCCAAATTTAAGTCATTTAAACCAGTACACAGATAAGATAACAGGTTTAAACCCCAACACATATAAACACGTGCACAAACATCATTATATTCAACAGAAAAAAAGCTAATTAACAGACGGTCTGTCAGTGGGTTTTGAGGTCCTAGTTACAGAAGCAACCTAGCTCTTAGTTGAGTGGTCAGGACAAACAAATTCAGAAAGCAAGCTACCGCGACTTTAATACATAAAATAGGCAGTTGTCCATAAAGTAGATACAAGTTGCGTTATTACACATAAAATACAAGTCAGGTTTATAATAACCTGCGCCTGCCCCTCATAAAAAATAGTTAATCGGTGTTAAGTCTGGGGAACGTGCAAGCCACGCAATAGTACCACTTTGTTCAATCCAACGACGAGTATAGGTTTGGTATAGAAACTGGCAAAAAATTTTATTGTTAGACTGCAACCATAAAAACTTTTTATTATTTAAATTTACATCTTCAAGTAGTATTGGAAGGTCGTCTTGAAAAAATCGTAAATACTCTTCTTCATTCAAAATATTATTTAGGAAAAAAGAACTGTTTGCACGATCGTCAAAAATTCGTCCCCACACATTTAGAGATCATTAATTTTAGAAATTAACGGATTGCAGCCAATGGGAATTTTTTGTTGCGTAATAATGCAAATTGTATCGATTAAGCACTTCATTGCTTTTGAATGACAAGACGATTAAAGATTAAATTAGGAAGATACCGTCTAACTCTACCCGTAGCTGGGAAAGAATAAATAACACCACAGAAGTAATAACACAGAATATATATATTTATTTTATCACAGAAGATGAAGAAAGTATATAAATGTAAGCTTTCGCAAATATTTATACGTGGGTCGAATGAATTATAAGTTGCGTCGAATAGTGAGCAACAAACCGTACAACAAGCTGACCCTGTGGGTCTAAACTTTTACATAAACATAACGTCTGAATTTATATTTGCAAATCTTAAAATTGTAGACAAACAAACAATTTAAGCCTTCGAGACTCAACGCGCACAGCTTATGTGTTTGTGAAGCACAAATATTATTAATTGTGGTAACTTAACATGCACGTACGGTTATAAACGACATGACCACCGAAGTACAAATCGAAGAAAAAAATTGAAATAGTAATACTCACAGTTAGGTTTTATCCAGTAGGGGATTAGTTAATTCCGTACTTAAGTTACCTAAAAAGTAATATTAAACCCAATCTAAACGAGCATATAATGTTAACACAAGTAAAAGGTCTCCTTAGCATCCAATCATTTAAGAACGCAAATGCGCAGTGTTTCCCTTCGACTTGACAGCATAAATTTTCCTAGTGTTTGTCGTAGTTAATCTTCAAACGAGGAATAATCCTGCAGGTTTCCAACCCCTGACGGTGTATAAGATAATAACGTTATCAATAATGTGACGTCATGGAAGTTTTCCAACTAGACCACTTGCTAGTTATCTTCGGTGATAACGGTAAAAATATGGTGGGAGTTTTGCTTTACTACAGTTAGTTTTGCTTATTTTTTGCAACCTCCTAGTAAGACGGCTTTCGTGCTTATAGTTTTTTTTATTTAACTCGACTACGTCGGTTAAACTTTTTGCCTCTGGTATGATTATTGGTTACAGTGTGCGCAATACGATAACAATGCTATTACTTATATTTTTCTTTCGTTATCAACTGATTTACTCTCAAATCGTTTAGAGTATTGAGTTTCCAGTCATACGTTTATTTTTGCGGTCACTTAGTTACTTGTTTAAGTTTTATTCTATCTCCTACTGTGTTAGATAGTATGTATTCTTCAGATGAAGAATCGCAACTCCTGACTCCTTTGGATTCGGATTCAAAAATGAGTTTCGCGAATTAGAACGTGATCTTTTCTAATAGTGAAGATCTTTCTGTAGTTATGGAATAACTTCTTCGGATTGACGAAGTGTGCTTGTATGGTGATGTATCACAGCATTAGCTTCTCTAGGTTTTTGTGTTTTGTATGGCAAAGCTTTTCTTGTTTTTAGAACAAACTAAAGTTCTTTGAGTTTGTTACGGACGAAATTTTCTTTACGTACGCCCATGTATTTCGACTTAAAATTAGATTCGGGTTTTGACGCCCTCTAACGATCGCTTTCTCGTTGGTTGTCATTTGGCGGAAAATCATCACACGGTGAATGAATAAGATGGTCTGTACGTGGTGAATATTCTGTATATCCGATAACATCCGGAAAAAAATGGAAAAGCAATTATAATTAGTTAATTATCTAATTTATTTGAAGCGTTACAGGGTAAGCTACTGCCGTCATTTATTAAAAATTCGTTCGTAATTCTTTCTTCCTATGAACAGCAATTTTTCTTTCCTCCATTTCGAACATTTTACGTTCGCGATAAGTGGATATGGGAAACTACTGCTAAATAAGTCATCGCGTTACCGTACACGTGCGCTGGCAGAGGGCGGTTTCCACTCCACGAAATTGAGGTCTTGCGAATCCTTCCCAGGGCAAAGAGTGCTACACGTGGATGACACGACGTTAATTATATTATCAGCCACCTATTTTTGGTCATCACTATATACAGTAGTCGATTTTTTTTGTGAGATAGATTTCATGAAGTACTTAATACGAAATTGTTTTAGCCGAACTATCAGTTGTGAGTTGGGGGTTGTGACACGATTCGTGCTAATATTTATTACAGGCCACTGAAGAAGAAAAAAGTTTTTTTTCGGGCTAGTGGATGCTGGAATTCGGGTGAGTGATTTGAATTTATTTTAGGTATATCGTTGTCACGAACAATTACTCACAAACTTTTGTATTACAATTTAACGTTAGTGAATACTTATAACGTGTAGCTACCAATAGGGTATTTACAATTAGTGAAATTACTGTCTCGCATATTGTATGTAGTTGAAGGACATGTACTGCGGATCATTATAATTGTGTGTGGTGGGTTGCCGATGTTGTAGGCATCGAGATCTTAACTTGTTTTCTATAACTCTCTAAATTGATTTGTTACAAAAATCAAAGGTTAATACCGGTGTTAATAATTAGTGTAAACTCTTCTAGTCTCTAGTATCTCCGACTTCGATGTATAATGACTTTTGATTATTATAAATGAAACTGTGATAAATGTTAGTGATAGACCGAAAGCGATTAAAGTTGTTAATTCTTTCTCTTGTGATTATTGTTCCCTACGAACCAATTTGGGCTACTCGAACAGCTGAGTAGAGGGATTACGAATCGTCTAGTTGTTACAAGTTCTAAACCATTCTGTTGTGAGCGAACAGAAGTATCATTTTGGATAAGCTCTGGCGCCCTGAAACATCTGTTATATATTTCTTGTGGACCTACCCATCTCCGACTATTGCGAGTTTGGCCGTGCAAGGTTCGTAAAACCCTAAAAGCTTGTAACAAGTCCTTGGAAGGATGTTGCGACTCTGCTGAAATCGATATTATTTATTGTGGATTATGATAACCGTTTAATGGAGACAATTCGTAAAGGTACGATAGGAGCTAACGAATCCATCAGTATGTACGTTACCACCATGCGATATCTCTCTACAAATGTTAGAACCGGTCTCTGATCAAATACAACTTAAGGTCGTGTGTTGTAATCTCTTCTTTTTATCAGTCAAGACTTGTGTTAACACCGATTTCTACGTTTACAGAATTAGTGACGGATGAAAACAGCTCAATCAAACTAAGGTTTTCATATTTGAGTATGAACCACCTACGTCTTTTCAAACTATTTTTTTGGGGCATCTTTGATTAACGCAAGTGAACACCATGATCGTCAATTGTTATCTAATTTCTTAATGTTCCTTCACTTTCTTTTTCTGTATCTACTTCTAATTCTAATACTCGAGTTCGTTGTAGTTCTCAAAATGCTAAACCTTTTTTTTCTGATTTGTCAACTGGTCCTACTAAAAACTAATCGTATAAACAGTTGGAGAATAATGTGTCAGCGTCTCTTCGTCGATTTTCTTGTTGGTTGGTGGTTCACGGTTTTTTTTCCAAAATAGTTCGAGTTTTTCCTCACGATAAGCTAATAGTTCCGAACAACTAAGGTTAACCGATTATTTATAATTATCACGTCTATTCAACTTCTGGTCATCGTAGTATTGCCGAAACGTTACTTCTTCTACGGCGTCATTTTTATTGGTTTTATATAAAAGTGGTCGAGTACGTTCGCTACTGTCTGGTTTATCGGTCGCAAAAAGTGTCGATGTTACTGCTGGTTTTGTATTGCTTATTCATTCTGGCTTAGCTCGAAAAACTTTTGCTAATTTTTCTAAAATTTGTAGTCGTTCTAAAGATGCGGAAGCGATATCTCTCTTGCCAACATCTACTCGTTTTGACATTTCTGATTGTGCTTTGTTGTCTTTTTTTGCAAATTGTTCTCTTCTTCTTTATTGGCGTCGCAAGCATCGTAAATGTTAGTTTGCTTTTTGTTTCTTGGATTCTGACTTCTGCTATTCTTCCGAATTTTGATTTTTTGTTTTGGTGGTACGAGTCTTCGAATACGTCGTCGGTATTTTATTGGTTGTAGTTGGAGTGCTACTTATTTGCTTTTCCTATGTTACTAGCATCGATACTCTTTTCTTTGGTTATTATAATTATTATTATTTTACTTAGGGGTGGTCCCAATATGGTCCCGGCACCGCGACCTGTAGGTCTATTGTGCTCCCCGATGTTTTCTGCCCTTCTAGAATACCTGTATTTTTGACAAAGTCCAGGATTTCAGTAGGGCGAATCTTCGTTACTTCCTCTTGTGCAATCATTTTATTTCCAAGTAAGCCTTCTCTTGCCGTTGTGAAAGCTTCACAGTGGCAGATGACTTGGTACGGAGTTTCTTCCTCCTCACCACAACCTCTGCATAACGGGCTATCAGTCAGTCCCATTTTATGCAGGTGTTTGTTTAAACGACAGTGGCCTGTCAACAACTCTGTCGCAAATTTGATCTTCGTCCTACTTAACTTTAAGATGGACGTTGCTAAGCCCCCGTCGGGGGTTTCCAGAAAGACCTTAGAATGATCCTGTCCTGGGACTTTCGACCAGTGTCTGCAGTGCTCTTTCGTGAGTATTGCTTGAATCTCCTGTTTGGCTGTGTTATATGTAATCCCACAAGCCGGTTTAGGGCCTATGAGTGGTTTCGCGCTTGCCGCCCTGGCAAGCCCGTCAGCAACCTGGTTACCCGCGATTTCCGCATGCCCAGGTGCCCACACTAGTGTAACTGTATTACACCTACCTAGTGCATTTAGCATTTGTGTGCATTGAAGTACTAGCCCTGAGTTCACCACATATGATTCTAATGCTACAATCGCTGCTTTGCTGTCTGTGACTATAAAGATTCTCCTGTTAGAAAGGTTCTCTTTTAATAGTTGAGCAGATGCTGTCAGGATTGCATATACCTCGGCTTGGAACACGGTTGCTTTTTGACCTAGGCTTACAGAGCCAGTGCCCTTAGTGGTTTTTGAGCCATCTGTGTAATACACGATTCCATTCAGCTTTGTTTTGTTTGTTCTTTGGTTAAGTTTCTGGAAGATTTTTTTTTATTTTTTTCTTCTCCGTCTTACTTCAAAACAGACTACCTTTTCGTCTGTATGTAGTTATAATCGCTTACTCAGTTTTTTTGGATCGGTACGTCATGTATAGAATTCTCTCTTGTCTTGTAGTCTTGTAGTAAATTTTCCAATTTGGGACAGCATTTGGTATACATTTGCTCTATCACTAACTTTTCTTTTTTTTTACTTTGGACGGTTAGTCGGTCATTGAAAGGTAGGTCACCTCTTTTGTTTCTCTTCTACGGAGAGAAAAACGAAACAGACATCTACATCTAGTCTTATCGTTTTTCTTTTTTTTCTTGTCTTTCTTACTTTTCATTTTTCTGCTTTTTTTTCTTTTGGATTGGATGATCACCTGAATGCCACATCTCTTTCTTTTTTTTTTCTTTTTTTTTAAGTTTGTTTTTTGGGCGGTTGGATAGGCACCGCTTTTTGTTTTTCACGGGGAGGAAAATCAATCAGGCATTTCCATCAAACCTTATCTTTCTCCGTCTTTCTCTATATCTATTTTTTATTTTTTTTTTCTTGAATTTGAAGATATTTTATATTCTAACCATTCTTCTTTCTGTTTGATTTTTTATGATTTGCTTCTTAAGTGATTCGTTAGACACAGAAGGATCAGCTCTCATATTTCTCCGTCTGTATAATTTTTTTTTATTTTTGTATTTCTTACTTCTTATTTTTCTTCTCGTTTCTCTTTTGTCCTTTAAGGTTTGTAATTGTCTCTTTTTCGTTTGGTTCTTTTTTTAAATTTTGGTTAGTTGTTTGCACACTTTCTTTCTTTTTTTTGCAACCTTTAAGTTATACTTCAATTGCCAAACACATGGAAATAAGTCCCTCCTACTAAAAAAAGGATCGAATGACCGAATGATGTTGTCAGATTTATATAGACAAATGTACAACATTTACTCACATACGTGTATTGTTGGTTGTCTATACGGTAGTCCGATTGTTCATTATTGTAATTTCTCCAATTATCTAGAGAAACTCTCTGCAAACAACTTCAAGAAACAGATTTTTAATATCTTGTATTTTAAATGTATTTTTTTAAGTTACTTTTTCTTTCATTTGTGTCTATAGCAACGCATTAGTGCCCGTATTCTTTTGCAAAATATAATTTTACCACATAGTTTGTGTTGTCTTAATGTATGAAAATTAAAAAAACATTTTTTAAAAAATAGAGTTATGACATTTTGATATCTTAATGATACCATATAGTATTCGTGGTCGTTGAAGAACATATTCATTTTATTTTTGTACGGCATGATTAATTCAATCAAATTCAACTAACAGTGATATGATGGCAATCGTAGCTGAACTCGTTTACTAGCGTTTGCCATTTCATCCACCAGGTATTTTGTTACTGGAAAGTTTTTCTTGATAAGTTCTGATTTGACCATGTCTTCCTCAAATTCAATCAATTTACTTGTCAAGCATTTTTGTATATTAGATTATTTTTTCGAATACCTTAAAATTAATTTTGTTATGGTCGACACTTTTTTTCGATTCAAAAATAAGGAAATCTGTTCTGATTCTATATGTAGCACTACTAATCCTTTGCTTTTACCAGTAAAATTTTAAAGTGTAGTTGTTTGAACTATGTGATGTAACCCACTCACGTTTGAAAACTAAAAGCTACAAACAAAAAAAACATGTATTCAAGCTACCTCTCTCAATTCTTCTAAATAAAATAATATATGGATTTTATGCAAGTTTAAATCGTTAAATTTTAACCAAAATTTTTTGTACGGTAGAACCTGTAGTAGGAGAGAAAGAACAGGCATAAAAACCCCACCGGGTTCTATCTATCAATAAACATCGAAAAGTCAAGGCATCCCAAATTTAAGTCATTTAAACGAGTACACAGATATGATAACAGGTTTAAATTCCAACACATGTAAACACGTGCACAAACATCATGATATTGAACAGAAAAAAAGTTAATTAACCGACGGTCTGTCAGTGGGTTTTGAGGTCCTAGTTACAGTAGCAACCCAGCTCTTAGTTGAATGGTCAGGACAAATAAATTCAGAAAGCAAACTACCGAGACTTCAATACATATAATAGGCAGTTGTCCATAAAGTAGATACAAGTTGCGTTATTACACATAAAATAGAAGTCAGGTTTATAATAAGAAAGCAACTTGCGCCTGCTCTTCCTAAAAAATAATTAATCGGTGTTAAGTCTGGGGAACGTGCAAGCCACGCAATAGTACCACTTTGTTCAATCCAACGACGAGTATAGGCTTGGTCTAGAAACTGGCAAAAAATCTTATTGTTAGACTGCAACTATATAAACTTTTTAATATTGTTGCGAATTTATTTATTAAAAACTAATTTATTTCAAACGACTAAAAATACGTTTACTTAATCTAGAAATATGTACATTTTTAAATTAACCGAACTTAATTAAATCTAATAATATTTAACGAAAACACTTACACGAATTTATGTATAACCGTTGTATAACACGATAACTAACACGAGATAAGATAACGTCCTCGGATTTCACACTGTAAGTCACGTTCACTCGATTCGGTGTACACTGTTATTTATTTAAAACTCTCGCACGCGCTAATCACTTATTTATCTTCACTTGAATAATCTTCTTAACACATTCGCATTCCAGCAATAACTGACCTACGATCTGTCTCGTCGCTATATAAAGACATACGGAAATCCTTCTCGATCGTTCGTCACTTTTCGCTATAACTTCTAGAAAATAGATAACAGCTTCTAGAAGGCTCTTGCGTTTGCAAGTAATTTCTTGAACGTTTCACTGCCCCCTTCTTAGGACTGTTCTGTCCCAGAACAGGAGACTGGATGCGACACCGGTAAAAGGGATCGTGGCGATAGCGGCAGCTTCCTCCATTTCGGCAACTTCCTTGACCATAAAAGTAACAGTCAATGGACTTTTCCTGACCCAATACTCTCCTCGGTTGGTAACTACAGACCAACACTTGAATGCCTGTTCCTCGGAAGACGACCTCCAACATGTTTCGAACTGTCCTCCAATTCAGTTGGTCTAAGCCACAACCAAGCTTGGGTACTGCCAATTTCTTAACATGATGGAACTCCATTTGTCTCTTGAGACTCCATAATGTTCGCCACAGATCTTTGTATAACGGCTTGACACGTGAGTATTTCTTGGTGACCAGATAGAAAACGAAGCGTCCGTCACCACGTAGTCCTAAAACCTTTCCGACTGCCGGTTGCTGTCTTCGTAATTCATCTAGCTGCCCAAACTTCTTTTTAAACACGACTGCAACCCCTTTGAACATGTCAAGGTCCTCGCTCACGCAATGTGCGATGGCGTAATTTTTTTGTGTCTGGAACAGGTCTTGTTGTTCCTCGGTGGTAACTCCGAACCTAGCTTTTCCAGAACTTCCGTATAAGTTCATAAACTTTTCGAGCTCCATTTCTTCGATTGGATTCCTGGTTCTGCTACTTATTACTCTGGTTCGGACCTGAACTTGCGGATTGTGGTTATCGCCAGCAAACGGGGCTAGACGATCGACGTGGACCACTTTTGGCTTGCCTCTGGGCGGTTTTCGGATGCGGTATATAACGTCGTTAATACGCTGCACGACTTCATAGGGGCCATCCCATTGCCTTTGCAACTTCGGCGACAAACCACGTCTCCTTTGAGGGTTATACAAGCAGACCATATCGCCAGGTTGAAACCCACCATTTTGCGCCTTGACGTCATATCTTGTTTTCATCCTGTCGCTGGCAATTTGTGTGTTTTTACGGACTTCTTCATGTACTTCGTCTAACCTCTTGGCCAGCTTGCTGACGTAATCTTCTCCAGCAACCTCTTCCTCCGGTCTTCGCCCAAATTGAAGATCGCATGGTAATCTTATCTCCCGACCGAGCATGACACAGGATGGTGTTTGGCCTGTGCTTTCGTGAACGGATGATCGGTATGCCATTAAGAAAAGGTGCAAGTACTGATCCCAGTCCTTTTGGTGTTCGGACACTACCTTGGCTAAGTACTTGCCCATTGTTCGATTCATCCGTTCAACCATGCCATCAGACTGAGGATGGAGAGGCGTTGTCCTAGTCTTTTTAATTCCTAACAGTCGGCAAACTTCTTGAAACAGCCCAGACTCAAAATTGCGGCCTTGATCGGAGTGTAATTCCAACGGAACTCCAAACCGGCAGAAAAACTCCTTTACTAATACGTCTGCGACTGTAGCTGCTTCCTGATTGGGTATGGCGTAAGCCTCCGTCCATTTCGTGAAATAATCCATCGCCACCAGGATGTATTTATTTCCCGAATCGGATTTTGGGAACGGCCCTGCGATGTCAATCGCTACTCTTTCCAAAGGGCTTCCTACGTTGTATTGTTTCATGGGTGCTTTGCGCTTTCTCGCTGGACCATTTCCTGATGCGCAGACTATGCATTTACGGCACCATTTCATGACGTCCTCTTTGCAGTTTATCCAGTAGAATCGTTCTCGCACTTTGCCCAACGTCTTCTTAATGCCAAAGTTTCCTCCTGATGTCCCATCGTGGAGATGCTTCAACACTTCTGTCACCCTGCTCTTTGGCACTACCAGCTGTAGTCTGTTTCCCGTGCCCACGGCACTTTCTAGGGATCGCTTAAGAAGACCGTCTTCTACTATCAAGGAGTCCCACTGCGCCCAGTACGCTTTGATATTTCTGCCCAAAGCACTCACTTCTTCCCAGGTTGGTCGTCGGCCGCTTTCTTTCCAGTCGAGGAGTTGTCTTATTTCAGGATCGTCTTCTTGTTCGCGACGTAACTGCTCAGGTTCCCACTCATCATCAACCATAGCAGTTTTCCGGACGCATTCGACTTTTTCTTCCAGTCGCGAACAATGGCTGCAGTCCGCCGGACATGGTCTTCTGGACAAGGCATCAGCGTTCCGATGACTGCTTCCGGCACGGTGTTCTGTGTCATAGTCATACTCTTGCAGTCTCTCGATCCATCTTGCCATTTGTCCTTCTGGGTTACAGAACTGCAGAAGCCATTTTAAAGCGGCGTGGTCTGTTCTCAGTAAAAATTTTTGTCCATACAAATACTTGTAGAAATGTTCGATGGACTTAACGACTGCTAACAGCTCCCTCCTAGTCACGCAATAATTCCTTTCTGGTCTGGACAAAACCTTGCTAAAATACGCGATAACTTTTTCTTGTCCATCTTGAACTTGCGAAAGGACCGCGCCTATGGCCAGATTGCTTGCGTCAGTATCCAAAACAAACTTTCCATCTTCTCTTGGATAACTCAAAATCGGCGAAGTGACTAGGGCTTGTTTTAGTTGATTAAAAGAATTTTCGCAGTCTTCATTCCATCTAAATTCTGCTTTCTCTTCGGTTAATTTTGTCAATGGTTTGGCAATATTGGCAAATCCGGGTACAAATCTCCTATAATAAGTGCACAACCCAAGGAAACTTCGAACCTGATGTTTGTCGATCGGTCTTGGCCATGCTTGCACTGCTCGGATTTTGTCTGGATCAGCCCTTACTCCATCTCTAGATACGACGTGGCCAAGGTATTGGACTTCCTTCTTAAATACGTGGCACTTCTTTGGGCTCAGTTTGAGGTTAGCCCCACGTAATCGCTGGAACACTTCCTTCAAGTTGTTCAAGTGCTCTTCAAACAACCTTCCAACCACGATCACGTCGTCCAGGTAAACCAAGCACGTCTTCCAAGACAATCCGCGCAAGATGGTCTCCATCAAACGCTCGAACGTTGCAGGAGCGTTATACAGGCCGAAGGGCATTACAGTGAACTGCCACAAACCAGTTCCGATCGTAAAAGCTGTTTTTTCACGATCCTTGGGTTCTAATTCTACCTGCCAGTATCCACTCTTTAAATCTAACGTAGAAAACCACTGAGATCCTGACAGGGTGTCTAGCGTATCGTCAATTCTGGGTAAAGGGTAGCTGTCCTTTTTGGTCACGTCGTTTAGCTGCCTGTAGTCTACACAAAACCTCGTTGATCCATCCATCTTCTTCACGAGTACCACTGGGGATGCCCATGGACTACTTGAAGGTTCAATCACGCCTTCTCTCTCCATATCCGTAATTATTTGTTCGGCTTTTTCTCTTTTCGCCAAAGGAAGTCTGCGTGGATGTTGTCGTATTGGCCGAGCGTCTCCGGTATTAATTTTATGTTTCACCACGTTAGTTCTTCCTTTGGAGCCACTCTCCAGCGCGAACACATCTTGGTACTCTTGGATCAACACTTTAACTTTAGCCAGCTGGTCTTGGCTGAGGTTTTCGCATTTGGTGGTAAGAATGTCCAATAGATGTTGTGGACACTTCTTCGGCGACGTATCTTCGTTCGACTTCACGCATCTCACAATTTGTGATACTGGCGTGCATTGGCCTACCACGGTCTTCTTTTTCAGCGTTACAGGATCTGAGTTGATGTTTAGGATCCTTACTGGCATCGTGTTCTTTACTCGTACTAAAGTTCTGCCAACGAGTAGTCCCTTTTCAACTAAGCCGCCCTCCATTGGTTCAATCGCGCGTATGCAGCCTCCCGCAGACTTCTTCCGTGATGTCGGCTACCAGTACTTGATGGTCGATTACTCCATTTCCCAAACCAATGGTTACTTTGACTTGTCCGTGAGTAGGTATTTCGTCGCCCGTCGCTGTTCGAAGTCGTACTGTTACTGGTGATGTCTTCTCGTTTTCCAATAAAATCTCAGGACGAATGATGGTCTTCGTCGCTCCCGTGTCAACTAGTAACTGGACGCTTCTCCCATTGATCTTGCCATCGAGATAAATGCTATGCAATTTCTCTCTAGGCGATGCCATTTGGATTGTAACCTCCGGAGTTTGACTAGATGAGATTACTTTTTGTTTCTTTCGCTCGCCTCGTTCCAAATTTTCGAGGGCTCTTCTAGTCCTCTTCTTAGGTTTGGTACGATGCCGTCGTACATGGCCTATTTCATCGCAGTTCAAAGTTGGCACTCCTCTTTCCCGAAGTATTTGTCGCGCTATCTCCTCGATGCTTTCCAGTGTCTGCGCGGGTACTTCTGTAGCATAGCAGAATCTATGACCACCTCGTTGCGATGCTTGTTTTGCTGCTTCAAACTCCAAAGCGTCATCTAATGTCTTCGGTCGAGCTAACCGGAGAGTCTGCTGTGTTTCGCTGTCTCGGAGGCCATCTACGAAAGTTTAAATAGCTAACTGCTCCAGGAAGGTATCCGGTGCTGTAGGATACGCAAGCCGTGTTAATCTAGCGATGTCAGCCTCAAACTCTTGAAGACTTTCGGCAGCTTTCTGAACCCGACTTTTAATTTGAGCTTGATAGACTTGTTGAAGATGGGCATCTCCGTATCTCATTTCTAATCGTGAAATTAAGAGTTCGTAATTTTCTTGTAGGTGGTCAGGAACAGTTTGTAAAATTCCAAGCGCTTCTCCACGTAAGGACACTATTAAAGACGTCGCTTTCTGTTTGTTGCTCCAACCATTAGCAGTAGCTGCGGCTTCAAACTGCTTGTAGTAGGTTGACCATGGAACTTTACCATCAAAATTCGGTGGTACAACTTTGAACTTGTGAGTGTTTTCTTCTCGATGGTCCATTATTAAACCTTCACTCGTGACGCTTCCTTCACCGTGACAATTCATTTGGTTTATTCTCTCTTCAAGCAGTTGTATTCTTTCTCTAAATTTTTTTTCTAGCTTTTGTTCTAATTTGTCTTCTACTTCTTCTATTTTGTCATTCACAGATTCGCAAATTTCTTCTTTTAAGTTTAACATGTCTGCTTGTGTTTCCTCTTGAACAGTTTTAATTTGATTTTCTATGTTCGTTTGTATTTCTTCTTTTAATCGTCTAGAATTTTCCATCAACTTTTCTTCAATTTTCTGAGAATTTTCTTCCATTCTCTGCGAATTTTCGTGAAACTTTTCTTCTCGTTTTGCTTCGATTTTCTGTGAATTTTCGCCCATTTTTCTATTCATCGATTCGAGAATTTCAAGTATCTTTGAATCCATTTTAACTGCTTGCAAACGCGTCACCGGCATAAATTTAATTATAACACGAATATAAAGTTTTTAAATACACTACTTTTTAAAATGCAGTTTTTGTATAACACAAAATTTTAATAACGATCCACTTGTAAATAATAAACCACGAATTTAATTAATAACGTGATCACGCACTTGTTAAAAGAAAAAGTTTAATAAACACTATTTTATACTTTATAAACAAACACGCGTATCGTATCTCGAGCGATATTAAATTACTTAATGGTATTTACACTAATAAAAACGAACCTCACACCTGACACCAAATGTTGCGAATTTATTTATTAAAAACTAATTTATTTAAAACGACTAAAAATACGTTTACTTAATCTAGAAATATGTACACTTTTAAATTAACCGAACTTAATTAAATCTAATAATATTTAACGAAAACACTTACACGAATTTATGTATAACCGTTGTATAACACGATAACTAACACGAGATAAGATAACGTCCTCGGATTTCACACTGTAAGTCACGTTCACTCGATTCGGTGTACACTGTTATTTATTTAAAACTCTCGCACGCGCTAATCACTTATTTATCTTCACTTGAATAATCTTTTTAACACATTCGCATTCCAGCAATAACTGACCTACGATCTGTCTCGTCGCTATATAAAGACATACGGAAATCCTTCTCGATCATTCGTCACTTTTCGCTATAACTTCTAGAAAATAGATAACAGCATTCTAGAAGGCTCTTGCGTTTGCAAGTAATTTCTTGAACGTTTCAATATTTAAATTTACCTCTTCAAGTAGTATTAGAAGGTGGTCTTGAAATAATCGTAAATACTCTTCCTCATTCAAAATATTATTTAGGAAAAAATCGTCAATTTTGGTTTAAAAAGTTCATTCTATAATGATATAAATTCTTTGCCATGTAATTCTTGATGTAGTTTCATATATCAAGAGTAAAACTTCTACTTTAATATCATTCTATTTACTTTTACCAGTAAAATTTTAAAGTGTAGTTGTTTGAACTATTTGATGTAACCCACTCACGTTTGAAAACTAAAAGCTACAAACAAAAAAAAACATGTATTCAAGCTACCTCTCCCGTTTTTTCTAAATAAAATAATACATAGGTTTTATGCAAGTTTAAGTCGTTAAATTTGAACAGAAAAAAAGTTAATTAACCGACGGTCTGTCAGTGGGTTTTGAGGTCCTAGTTACAGAAGCAACCTAGCTCTTAGTTGAATGGTCAGGACAAACAAATTCAGAAAGCAAGCTATCGCGACTTAATACATAAAATAGGCAGTTGTCCATATTACACATAAAATACAAGTCAGGTTTATAATAACCTGCGCCTGCTCCTCATAAAAAAATAGTTAATCGGTGTTAAGTCTGGGGAACGTGCAAGCCACGCAATAGTACCACTTTGTTTAATCCAACGACGAGTGTAGGCTTGGTCTAGAAACTGGCAAAAAATCTTACTGTTAGACTGCAACCATATAAACTTTTTAATATTTAAATTTGCATCTTTAAGTAGTATTGGAAGGTGGTCTTGGAAAAATCGTAAATACTCTTCCTCATTCAAAATATTATTCAGGAAAAAAGAACTGTTTGCACGATCGTCAAAAATTCGTCCCCACACATTTAGAGATCACCAATTTTAGAAATTAACGGATTGCAGCCAATGGGAATTTTTTGTTGCGTAATAATGCAAATTGTATTGATTAGGCACTTCATTGCTTTTGAATGTTACTTCGTTACTAAATAAAATATTATTTAAAAAAATCGCCAATTATTTTGTTTATAAAGTTCATTCTATAATGATATAAAAACTTAGCCATGTAATTCTTGATATAGCTTCATATATCAAGAGAAGAACTTCTACTTTAATATCATTCTATTTACTTTTACCAGTGGAATTTTAAAGTGTAGTTGTTTGAACTATTTGATGTAACTCACTCACGTTTGAAAACTAAAAGCTAGAAACAAAAAAAAACATGTATTCAAGCTACCTCTTCCGTTTCTTCTAAATAAAATAATACATGGATTTTATGCAAGCTTAAGTCGTTAAATTTTAACCAAAATTTTTCGTACGGTAGAACCTGCAGTAGGAGAGGAAAAACAGGCATAAAAACCCGGCCGGTTTCTATATGAATGTAAATGCAAGATCATTATATAATTTAGATTTGTTAAGTAATCAGTTTATAATTAAAAATATCAACAAACATCGAAAAGTTAGCGCATCTCAAATTTAAGTCATTTAAACGAGTACACAGATATGATAACAGGTTTAAATCCCAACACATATAAACACGTTCACAAACATCATTATATTGAACAAAAAAAAAGTTAATTGCCCGACGGTCTGTCAGTGGGTTTTGAGGTCCTAGTTACAGAAGCAACCCAGCTCTTAGTTGAATGGTCGGGACAAACAAACAAGGGCCAAAAATACACATATATAATAAACACACAATATTAATAAAAAGTTATAAAGATGTAGGGGTTATTCAGAAAGCAAGCTACCGCGACTTTAATACATAAAATAGGCAGTTGTCCATAAGGTGGACACAAGTTGCGTTATTACACATAAAATACAAGTCAAGTTCATAATCAAGAAGCAACCTGCGACCTCAAGATGTTTGTCCCTGATAAGAAATAGTTAATGTGCTAATGCTATGGAACGTCCAAGCCACCCAATAGTACCACTTCGTTCAAGCCAACGACGAGTATAGACTTGGCCTAGAAACTGGCAAAAAATCTTGTTGTTATACTACAAGGACGTAAACTTTCATAATATATAAATTTACATTTTTAAGTAATATTGGAAAATGATCTTTGTAACGTGCCTTCCTACGCCACTGGTGATAACAACGTTGAACCCCGTAGGTTTACCAAAGACTGAAGGGTAGTCGTTCAATACCTGGCATTGTGAACACATGCTACGCTGTGTAAAACTATATATACTATATACTGTTTACCTTATTATCATTAAAAATCAACTACGTTTGCGAAGTGTTTAAATTCTGTTCAATAACCGAACCCGCGGCAAGTAGAAGGAACTTTACATCTTTCCTCCTGTTATATCTTGGAAAAATCGTAAACACTCTTGCTTATTTAAAATATTATTGAGGAATAAAGAACCATTTACACGATCCTCAAAAATTCCTCCTCACACATTTAGAGATCATAAATTTTAGAAATTAACGGATCGCAGCCAATGGGAATTTTTCGTTGCATAATAACGCAAATTGTATCGATTATCTACTCTATTGCTTTTGAATGTTGCTTTCTTACTAAATAAAATATTATTTAAAAAATCGCCAATCATTTGGTTTGAAAATTTCATTCTATTTTGAAAATATTTGCCATGTAATTGATGTAGTTCTATATAGCAAGAGTGGAACTTCTACTTTAATACCATTTTATTCACAGTACCTTTGGATATATCACTTTTTTTTAATGTTTTGGTAGCACTTATAACACGTTTTCTTTATTTTATGGTGTAAAAAGATACAGGGTGTTCTATTTGAAAAAACTGAGTTATTTATGGTTTTGCATTTGGACACGTATACTATATCTCAAATTGATGTATCAATAAGAACTTGAATGAAAGTTCAGAGTATAAAAAACACTTGACATTTTAATCGATTTATTTTCAACAGTAAGGTCTTTGTGATTTTTTTAAGATGGCTCTTTTTCACTGCTTTTTCGACTATAAAATATAAACGATGCATAATTCTTCTATAACATTTTGAATCATTTTAATCAAAATTAGAAGATTTATAATGATGCAAAAATATAAGGGACGTTGCGTTAAAAAACATTAGTTTGGTGCGCTACTTTATATAACGACACCCTGTATATGATAAAAATAATTTTAAATTGTGTAGAAAGTTCGTAGCTACTATCTAAAAAAAATTCAAATTGATATCTTAAATAGCAACGAAGCTATGAAAGTTCTTCGTAACTCTGGGGAACCCTGTACAAAATCGTTCATTAATAGAAATTTGTTTATTGGTTCAAATTCGTTCATTAATACGTGTCATTATCGATCTATTTTGGATACAATACTAATTATTATACGTTAATATTGCTATTAACCGACGATCGACGAAAATAATTATTTAACGAACATGGTTGTAATGTGACGATTAATAATCGAAACATTTATAATATTGTCGAGATTATTTATCGCTAATTAACAAACGAGTTAGTTTTAAAGTTTTTCCGTTGCTCGTACGTTGGTAAAACGTATAAAATTATAAAGAAACTAAAGTATATGTAACCTATTGTTATATCTAGTACTCGCGCAATATCGTTAAATCAGTGGTTGTTAACGATTTGATTGGTTGCTATACAAAATTGTTCATTAATAGAATTCATTCATTGGTTTAAAATCGTTCATTTATAGGGATCATTAACGATCTATTTCTGATTATTATACGTTAATATTGCTATTAACAATCAACGGAAAATAAATAAAAGTGTGAGATAATGACAACGACAATGCTCTTTTTTATATGTAGGCGAAGTAAAATTGGAACATCTATTCTACAGCCTCAATCTATTGCTTTGCAATTTCCTGGTTTTAGATAAAGACGTTGAAAAGTTGACGTTT
The DNA here is from genome assembly GCA_035610365.1 of Aquatica leii. Lineage (NCBI taxonomy): Eukaryota > Metazoa > Arthropoda > Insecta > Coleoptera > Lampyridae > Aquatica > Aquatica leii. The sequence goes on along the minus strand of CM069436.1, from coordinate 102,263,295 downwards.
TCAATCGTTAAAGAATTTTTAATCAGTCCTTACAAGAATTTTGTAGGAAAAGTATTTGCTGATTGGTGAGATAGTAGTGTAGACGCCTTATTCTTGCATAAATTTCAGCGTTACGTCATCAAGAAAATTTTATACATATATTTAGGTATTGTGAAACGGTAAAATTAATATAAAAAAATTCTACACGTAGTACTTTATTAAATTGGTTCTATTAGTTCGAAACATTTAGAAACTTTGTTGTCATATTAGAGACGTGGTCATCTTAATATTCCCTCAGAGTATAAGTTTCAGAGTGTTCTCAACTCAATTATTTTTCCCACACAGAAAATTAGTAAAGTACTTTTACTGTCATTTTATTACGCACTACTAAGTTGAGATAAATTTTATTTTACTAAATTAATCCCACGTTTAAATATTTTTAAAATTGTTTTAAAATGTTTGTAAAATTTTATTTATTAATTCTTTTCGTGTCCACAACAAAGTTTTGAAGTCAATTAATTAAAATACAATTATTTGGGCGTACGTAACATAAATTATTTAATTTTCAATTAAAAAAAAGTTTGATAAATTTGTAATTGGCTGTTTAAGCATCATAAATTACTAAAAATATTTTTTTTAAACTGGGTTAAAAGCGAGTAACTGTCAAATTAATTTTAAATTATAGAACGGATAATGTCAATTGAAAGTTAAATGTTTAAATAGCACAAAACTTATTTAGAACATAATGAGTAGGTTAAAAAAACTAAACAAAAATAAAATGAAAAATGGTTTCTAAATTTAAAATTAAATATTGTTACAAAAATGTTTCTGTTCATTTAAATCTAATTTTGTAAATTTAAAAAAAAAATTAGCATGTTCCGGTAAAACGTAAACCCTGCACTAAGCTAAAGTGCAATCACTTACCAATAACTTTACCACAAAGACAACAGCGGTAGTTCAGAATTTTGCAGAGTGGGATAGTAACGAATAGTACTCAGCTTGTTTTTGATGTGCCGATTGTAATTCGATTTAAAAAGGCGCCAAAACAATACAAAATTAAACTCAAAGTGCCTTAAATTAGACAACACTTCGTACACGTAGATAATGGGTTTGTTAACGTTGCAGTTTTTGATAACACGCATACATATATCTAAGTCGTTCATATCTAGGATCAACACCGAAACCAATTATGAAATATAAAGCAGGTTACTTTCGATTTTCCTAACATGCGATTAGCGCTAATGGCAGATTCAAAACATCTCCCTAAAATTGCTAAAAATTTAAGTAACAAATATACGATTGTACCACAAGTAAGCTTCAAATATTTTATCTGATGATTAATATACACAAACTGTTTTCTAGAATATTTTAACTGCTAACCAAAAGGTGTGCCACCGAGTCTTCGGGATTAGTTTTACCTGACTTAATTCTGTTTAACTAGTATTATTTAACTCCGAAATCCGTGCACGTCTTAATTATTGACTCAAGGAAGACTTAATTAAGTAACAGGGCACAAAACACGTGATGATGATGACAAAACTTGCTATTATAAACAAACTATTAAATTTTGCCGTAAAAAAAAGAATTTTTACCCCAGCAATTATAAGAAAACCAAAGAATGTAGGTTAGTTGTTTAATGTTGCAAAAAATAAATGAAACACTGTACCAACAGTCTTAAAAAATTAGAAAAAATTTTAGATATTTAAAGGATTAATGTACCAACATTGAGAACCAGAACTGGTTGCAAACGCAAACAACTATTAAAGAAATCTAAACTAAAAAAAAATTCAACAGGTATATTAAATTTATAAATACACGAGGTAAAACTGCATAAATTAGTAAATTAAATACAATCAACGATAGAACAGAAAATGATAAAGTTAGTTTGACAAAAAATAAGTAGCTATTCTATAAAAAAACAACTGATAAGCTGACAAAAAAAGCTTATTTTTAGAGGAACCAATGTCTGTTGCTCCTAACAACATCAACAAGCAGAAGTGATTATATAAGCGTTGTTACATGCAAAAAACGAAACAAAGACACTTGCCTGAAATAAAGTAACATAAACGGTGTTATGCCGGTGCTCAGTGAAGACGGGGTGGGTTATATTCAAAATTTCGAGATTGATTTAGAGAACTTGACAAAAAATTAAAAGCTTGTTTACAATTTAACTATTTAACATTTATTTGAACGATCAAAACATAAAAAAACTATTGAAATTAACGCAAGTTAACAAAATGAACAAAACAAAGCAAAGTTTAGAAAAAATAAAACAAAAAAAATGGAAAATCTTAAATACCTAATGCACGGCCGTGTGCGCGTTACATTGAAATTAATTAATTATAAAATGAAATAAATGCATTTATTATAAAACCAGGATGAAAACTTTAATAGTAAAATTATCCGGTTAACGTCAATCAAATTTTTAATGTGACAGTTTCGACAAATACGGACAGTAATCAATTATTAATTACATTATCGTTACATTCATTAATTCGCGACACTTTTGATTTTACTTAAAACTCAATGCTTTTAAAACACAAACGCGTCAACAAAAATTTCGCCACATTTAAATAATCGGTACAAAATAAATACCTTGAATTATCGTAAGTCTAGGAAAGAACTTGTGGTTGATCCTGGGTTGCCAGCTGTATACGGGAAGAAACGTTGAAAGGTATCCACAAAGGATTATGTACGAACGGGAGGTTCTCAAGAGCCGCCACCAAGGCGAAGATAAAACCGCGTCGTAACACTCGACGAACACGGTTCTACATGTCGTAACATAAAACTGAAAGCGCGTAAAATTTTCTCAAAACCGTAGATTCTACAAATTAGGAATATCAACACTCCACTAACTGCACTAAAAATTCACGCGGTCGACATACTACTTCCGCGGCATTACTTCCTCTAAAAAGGATGAAATTTCCACCACAAAACCAATTAATAAACTATCTTATTCAAACATATTGACGACTGTTAACCGACTTCTTTTATCACCTATATATATAACCTTTTTCGATTACCATTTCTCCAATGCTGTGTTTGAAACTCTATGAAAGAAAACAATCTCATTAAAAAGTGCAACAAGGAAACAAACAGATGAAATAACGTCACAATCGTAGTATTGGACCACGGTATTTATTTCTGCGTAAAAATGTCAAATTGACAAAACATTATATTACATTACTGTCGTAAGAATTAAACTGTCTAATAAATCAAAAGAATCATTTCATTTCTACGTCATTTAATTGAACTCACAAAGAAACCAAGTACAAATGTACTGAGAATGCACTTAAAACAAAGAACGTTTAAACAAACTTAAAATAAACAAACGGTTAAAATATATTTAATTACAATTATATCTCAGAAGGGAAACATAAATTACTACTGGAATTTTGATCAAACAAAGAAATTGTCAAATAAACAAAATCACAGATGATTCACGGCGCAACAAAATACAAAACTATATCAACAATATTGAATTATAACTTTGAATTCAAAAACGTAAAATAACTTATTAAAATCAATCCAAAATCCATTAACTTAAATTTACAATACATGAAATGAATAACGTAAATCCAAATACCGGGTCCTTCACGAAAATAATTCAACAACCAATCATTTATTTTAAACGACGGTTACAGCGTGCAATGTGATTTGATTTACTAATTGAAAAATTTTAGTGGCTTGATGGAGTGCACGTTTGAGACACAAAACGTCGATATACAAAATTTCTAGAGTGGTTTTGCATGTCCCTTTTAAGTGAAGACTCGACATTTATTAATTTAAATACTAAAGATAAGAGAAAAAGAAGTTTGTTGAACCTTTGAAGTTTCCATGAAGAAGATCGTTGAGAGGCGCTTAAAATGCAGCAGCTTTGGGGATAAAACGTCGATAAAAAAAAAGTTGTTTAGCGACGAGAATTTAAAGATAATAAACACGAACTAATTTGGTTGTTGTAGATACTGTTTTTTTTTTAAATGTTAGCAAAATCTTTGCTATGTGGTATGGTATAACAATCAGCCAAGGTGCAAGCGTTTAGTGGACGGTAACTTCCGCAAAGCCTCCAATCGTTTCCGTGTTTTGGACCATGTGACAATGACCAATTGTTTCCGGATGATCTTGCAATACCCATTTCAATGATACTCTGGAATCATTTTTTAGTGATTTGGAGTTTATCAGGCGCAAGACGACGGGAATTGCAAGAGATTGGAGGTTTGGAAGTAGTTTGTATATGGTGCTTTCTTAAATGCTTAAGGATATTTGTCACGCCGAATGGTTCAGTTATTTTAGAAAATTCTTTGAAAAATTTATGAAATGTAGTTATTCTTGAAGTAAAGTGAACACTGAAATATCCTTGTTCTAGTGCTGTTGGAGCTTTGGTAGCAATGTTGATAACAAAACGCTAAAGAAAAAACCTACGTAAGCCTAAATTTACGCTTTGTCTACCAAAACCATTATGTAAAAATAGCAGATCCATTGTTTGAATGTATTAAACAATGTTGCTTAATGCGAAGTAATAACATTCTGCTGAACTTTCATTGTTTATTATTTTGAAATGAATAGACACAACGTTTCGATTGCTGTGGTATCTGCAATCGTCATCAGGTGAATACTAACAAACTTAGAAACTACTGGAGCTTATATACGAAAGACATGTTCGATGAAGCGTTCAAGCGTAACAGTTTAATTAACAAAATTACTTAGTCAAGTTTAAGTTGTTTTAGAGGTTCGATTAGTGGTTTCCATATGTTGCTTATCTCGACACTTGGTTGGCTGAAAATTTCTTTGTTGTTGTTGATGAATGCCGCTTCTTTAAATTTCCGTTTGTACCAATGTTCCTCTCTGTGTATGATTTTTGCTTCCGACCATTTCATTCGATGTTGGTTATCCCACGAATGTTGCGCGATGCCGGACTTAGAAGTCTCTCCTCTCCGTGTGTGCGTCTGATGTTCTTTCAGTCTGATGTCAAGTGGTCTTTTGGTTTCCCCCACGTATGATTTGCTACATTCACATGGAACTTGGTAAATACAGTTTTGGGAATCTCGACTTGTTTGTGGCTTTGTGTTGGAAATTATACTCCTAATGGTGGTCGATGATTTGAACACTGTATTTAAGTTGTAGCTTTTCCCTATACGTTTTATTGATTCTGATAAACCTTTGACATATGGGATGCTCAGCAGTGAATTGGGCAGTTCTTCTGTTTTAGGTTGTCCCATGGTGTTCAATTGCTTTTTCCGTAAAAGCTTTCCTACAATCTTTTCTGGATAACCATTCTGCCTTAGATCGTTTCTAATGTTTTTGATTTCTTCTCGTAGCCCTTTCTCTGTGTTGCACAACCTGTACGCTCTGTCGATTAGAGATTTTACTACTCCCCTCTTCGTAGATGTGGAATGGTTGGATTCAAAGTTGAGATATCGACCGGTGTGTGTCGGTTTCCTGTAGACAGTCGTTTCCATAATTTTCTTGTTCTTTGTTACTTGAACGTCTAAAAAAGGAAGTGAGTTCTCCTTTTCCTTTTCCATAGTGAATTTGATGGATGGTTTGATGTTGTTCAGATGTTGTAGAAAAAAGTCTAGTTGCCGATTACTGTGGTTCCAAATTATGAAGGTATCGTCAACATATCTAAGCCATATTTTGGGTTTGAATTTTGATTTTTCTATGGCCTGGGATTCAAACCAGTTTATGTATATGTTGGAGACTACTGGTGATAGGGATAAACCCATGGACAGTCCTTCGTCTTGAGTGAAGAATCTGTCTTTCTCCTGAAAGTACGAGTTTTTGAGGCAACATTCTAGGAGCTTCATTATTCCTTCTACCGGCAGCGTGGTTCTTTCCTGGAGTTTTTCATCTTCTCGGAGCTTCGTTTGGATGATTTTCAATGCTTCTTCAACTGGCACATTAGTATAAAGACTTTCTACGTCGAAGCTGACTAATTGATCCCGTGGTTGTAGCTGTATTGTTTTCAGAATCTCAACGAAATGTTTGGAGTCTTTGACAAAAGATGAGCTGTTCTTCTGTAGTGGTTGCACAATTGGTAATAGAAATCTGGATAGCTGGTAGGTGGGTCCATTACGAGAGCTGGTTATCGGTCGAAGCGGCATGTTGTTTTTATGTATCTTCGGTAGTCCATATAGATGCGGTGGTTTGCTGTAGTGTGGTGTCAGCATCGTTCTCATCCTTGGTGTTAGATGTCTTTCGTAGAGTTTTAGGACTTGATAGATCTTCCTCTCCAAGCTTGCCGTCGGATCTTTCTTCAGTCTGCGGTAATTCCCTTGATTTAAGACGTCTTCGATTTTTTGGTCGTAGGTGGTGGCATCCATGATGACAGTTGCGGTCCCTTTGTCGGCTGGAAGTATTTTAATGCATTTGTTCTTTCGTAAATTTGTGAGAGCTTTTTCCTCATGTTTAGTGATGTTGGTGTGTTGTTTTCTTTTCTTCTCTAGAGCACTTCTAATTTTCCACTTAAATTCTTCTGCTTGTGTTGGATTCAAACGTGTTGTCTCGACGGCACCAATGATGTCTAGTACTGGCACGTGCTTTGGTGTTATCGAAAAATTGAGCCCTTTCTCTAATAGAGTCGTTTCTGTAGCAGACAGTGGATGTGTCGATATGTTGACTATGGTTCTCCTTGCGTTCTTTTGGTTGTCGGCTGCTTTCTGTTGGTTTCGTGTGAGTTTAGCCCATTTTCTGTCGTGTGTTTCATGGTGTAGTTGTCGTACCTTCTCGCAAGTAGCGTCTATTTTGCGGAATATTGGTGTGTAATCTTCTTCCAACGTGAACTCTTTTATCTCCTCGAATCTTTGTGTGGCGTCTTGGAGTAATAAAGTTTTCTTCCATCGATGGTGGTTGATTTGTGCCCGGATAAGCGCAAAACTTGCTCGTTCCAGTATCTTGAGAGCTCTTGTTCCTGGTATCGGAGATTTCACTCGGAAGCCATCTGGTATAACTTGGTTGTCTCTTGCCCTCCGTAACAATTTAATGTGTGTCTCTTCCTTCGTAATTTTGATCATTGTCTTCTCGTAGTCTCGAAATTTGTTGCTGATTCCGGGTCCATACCGGTCTTCCAACGTTTGTTTGAATGTATTAAACAATGTTGCTTGATGCGAAGTAATAACATTCTGCTGAACTTTCATTGTTTATTATTTTGAAATGAATATACACAACGTTTCGATTGCTGTGGTATCTGCAATCGTCATCAGGTGAATACTAACAAACTTAGAAACTACTGGAGCTTATATACTAAAGACATGTTCGATGAAGCGTTCAAGCGTTGGTTCCATAAGATTTATTTTGTCGGTTTCGTGAAGATGATCTGCGGCGAAATCAAAAGCTATAATTGTTTGATGATACAGCAGTGAAATTGTTTAAATCGGCAAGTTCTTTTCGAACAGTAACTTCTATGTCATTATGAAGATTATTGTGAGTGCACGCTATTTTAACATTTAACGTTATGTCGGCAATTCCGTCCGCTAATACAGCAACGTCGTAGAGAACCGAATTGACCTGTGTAGCGAAAATTGCTTCAGTTGGCGATGGTAAGCGTCTTAACCAAAGAGTACGTTGTAGGTCGTCTGGATTGTGGGCGCTGCACGTTTTTCACAATTTTAACGTCTTTTGATTCTAAACCGCTCATCACGTCGGGTTCTTGATCACGTTGGTGTCACTACTTTGAGCTTATTATTTGCGTTATAATAGCGAAGACTTCCACGGCCGGAATCTATACTAACATTTTTGGCAACTTCGGTTACAACAACAATGACACGGTCCAAACCCGGAAGACATTCTAATGTTATTATTATTTGCGATCAATAAAGATTTAGTGTAGTAGATATAATATTATTTTGTTACGGTAAAACATAAGCTCTGCACTAAAATAAAGTGCGATCAATTACCTCTAACTTAACTCACATCAAAGAAAACAACGGAAACTCAAAGTTTTAGGGAGTAAAAAATGGAAAAAGTAACTAATAGAATTCAACCTGTCTTTAATGTGTCGATTGTAAGATAAAAAAAGATGCCAAAACGGGAAGAAAAAACCTTCAAGTGCCCGTTCTCACCTGACAACACTTAAAGTAAACAAATCGTACATCACTAATCTACGATGGGGTACACTCATTTTAACAAGATTGATAAAAAAGCAGAAAAATTATTATCGGATTCTTAAATTACTCAACACCTCGTACACGTAGGTAATGATAGTACTAACGCTCAATTTAATTAATTAAATTTAGTAAATACAAAAATGTTAAATTATCACAAATCTAAACTGATTATACATTAAAAACCAAAGCGTGCCGGTGACAAAAAAGTTTGCGTAAGTTAATCGTATACTTACTCTGTTTCTAATATGCGACTAGCGCTAATAGTATACCAAAAAATCCCCCTAAAAATGATAAAAGTTAAAATAAAAAATATACAACCGTGGTATCACAAATAAGCTGCTAGGCTTTTAAAAAAAAATTAATTGATATGTATTTAATAGGTCTGCCACCAAGATCTCGTCATCATTTACCCCAGCAGAGAATATTAAAACTTCTGGATTTGATTTGCTCACCTAACGAATATTAATTTCTGATATGACTACATTTAGTAAGTACGACTTAATACCGGAATTCGGACATGTTTAGTTATCCACCCAATAAAGAAATAATTAGACAATCACAAATTGTAACATGTAGCGGTAACCAAACTTTGCTGTTAAAAAAAATATAAATCTCGCTGTAAAATAGAAATACACTCCTACCCCAGCGATTTTTTTTCATACAAACATCGAAATCTTGATTGATTTACATCATTAAAAAATGTGGATGTTGCAAGATTTTTAAATGTAGGTATCACTAAGGATTTTGTTCGCACATGTTCTTTCATTAGCGTAAACAAAAACGGATATAAAATGAGCAAAACTAAAACTGTAGACGAAATTTGAAAGTGCGCAAAATTTATACAGTACGAAAAACCATAACAAGATTTTTTCCAAAATCTAAACAGACCCCTAAAGAATAGAGAAAAGCAAAACCAAAGAAAAAAGATTTTGATTAAGAATCGGCACAAGTCGAACCACCTAAAAACCAAAGAAACAAATCAGCAATCCAAAAATCACAACTACAAAGTTCCAAAAAGCGAAATATCACATGTTGTGCACCAATAAATGGAAAATCGAACCTGCATAACATAAAACAACACTAAAAGAAAGTGGGAAAAAAGCACGAATAAGTAAGAAAGAATAAGAAACATCACTTGCTAATCGAACATTGCCAGTTCTTATTCGTCATGTTGAAATGTCAAAATAAAATCTAAAAGCTAAAGAAGAAAAAAGTCGATTCCAAGTTTCAAACCAAACAAAACAAAAACTGACTAAGCCCAAGAAAACAAGAGCAGTAACTGAGAAATAAAAAAAACATTGTTGCAGTTAAAAGAAAAGTAATAAAAAAAAGAGTGTTTAAGCGACAAAAGACAAACCGCCTAAGATATAAAAAAAGAAAAGAGAAAAAATATTATTATAACAGTTAGTTATGTGTGTACCAAATGTCACAAATTGGAAAGTTTACTACAATACTTTAATGTCGACAAACGGAATAAGAAATTTAAGAAAAAAAACATCAAATTAAAAGTAAAAGAAAGAATCCTATAAATGACTTATCACTACAAAAAAGTCAACTAAGCGGATATAACTGTATACAGACGGGAAAGTCAAAAATAGGGAAAGTGGTTTACCCTAAAGTAAAATAGAGAAATAAAAAACCAAAGCAATTAGATAGCATTGGAATTACAACCGACAAGATACCAACGACGCGATGAAAGACTCAAACTACCAAAACCAAGAGACAAAACCATAACAAACTTTTTAACATAACTTCATATTTGTAACAGCTACGTACTGTATATCAATAAATAATTTACTTTTATGCTATTTATAGTTACAATTACAATCTGTTAGCAAACCTACTTCTTATGTAGTGCGATATAATTGTGATAAATGCACATCAGCAGAATCCAATTTGAATGTGCTCTTTTGCAATATGGCACTTAATTATTTCAACAATAAATATGAACGATTAAGAAATTAGGTTGCCAAAATATAATCGTGATAAAACACATTTAAAAAAGAGATAGCCAGCTCCCTTATTTCACACACCCGAAGTGCCGTGCAATTTGTCACAAATACTAAAAGTATTTCTAGCTCAGTATTTGCTGGGTTTTTGTTACACGGTAGGGCAGTATCCTGTTCCTTTCTTCACTTTTTGTTCCTACTAGAGTGCCTTAGCACCTCTTTCTTTATATTAAGAGACTCTAATGTGACACGACGGATTAAATCAACGTCTAACCTGTGTCTAAACTAGTTCTAAAGTTCCCCAAAGCCAGCACCAATTAGATAAAACACCAAATAGTGGGGTATCCTCAAATTAAGTTGCTCTTACCTCGCTGATGTTTGTAAAGCCCAAGCTCTTCTCATATAAATGCACCAGTCCAAAAACTGAAATCGGGTTAGCTCAGATAAACCTCAAACGTTTTGGTCCGCGTACGGCTACTACAAGATGCTTCTGCTGCCTAAAAGTTTTTTCTACCGTGTGTTCAGCAATCAAACTTGGTTTTTTCTCTGCTTTCAAAACTAAGTCTATATTAAGCGGTGCTGATAAAAACTTCGAGACCAAGCTGTCTCAAATTTGAACCGGGTCTTTGGAGTTAAAACTAGGTGCAGCTTACCAGAATGGTAAAACCGTGCAGAAAAATGATTCATAACCGTGCTTCTAGTTCCTGTTCAAAATCAAATCCTAGCAATGAGTACAGTTTGAATTGTTCTAAGTTCAATAGTCACATGGCAAACTGCTCTCGCTTGTTCACAACCAGCGGATGTTCCACTGCCGTAAAAAAAAATCCGTCACAAGATTAGCTTTGTCACGATTACTACTACTCAAGAAGTACCCGCTCAACCGCACAAAACGTTGCCGTTCACAGATACTTAAAAGTTTTTCTCAGTGTTTCTACTCTTAAAAGAACCCTATGAAATAATAGTGTTAACCTACAGATTACCAAGCAATTTTTGAGGTGCCGATTACCAAGTGGGGTCAGATTTGACCCCAAGTTTTTTTTTCTTATTTTGTAAAGAAAAACCGATTAATTTGTAATGGTAACCTTTATTAATATTTTAAATTAACATTAGATATTATATAAACTAATAAAAATATAAAAATAAAATGTAAACATAAATTAGTGAGGGCAACAACTATTACATATTATAGTAGTTTTTTTCTGGCAATGTTGTTTACATACAAAGATTTTGCACTTTTCGCATATTTCCGAACATTTTTTGTAATTTGCTCTTGGAGATATCTTACAACGACTTCTTTTTGGGCGAGCGATAGTTTCGTCTTGCGGTCCCACTTCCTCTGGTTCTGTGTCTGCTAAAACCATTGTTATTGCATTCTGCACATAACTTGGTAATCCTTGAAGTGAACGTTTTTTGATATGTGGGATTACTAATTCAAACCCAAGTTTTTGCAAAAATAATCTCCTTCGGGATGTTCTCCCTTTTTCAAAATTTCCAAATTTCGTAGTGTATAGAATAAATGCATTCGTGGCAGCAATACCAAGGAAATTAAAAAATAGAACAAGAGGCCAGGGATTTGTATTTCTTCTGCATGAGTATTTCTTCACCATTTTATCGACGCTGTCCACAGCTCCTTTGCAGCCATTATAGTCCAACATAACTTGCGGTTTGTAACTGAGGTCTTCTCCGGACAATTCCAAATCTTGGTGTTGCGTTGAAAGTAGCATAACGCTTCTATATTTTTTAGGTACGTAAGATACTAAAATTGTGTCTTCTCCATATAGAATTTCGCTTGAGTATTCTGCTCGATTTCTTTTTGGAAAAATTTCTTTTAGTATTTCTCTACGTGTTTTACGAATTGTTCCGATCAAGGTTTTTCATTGCTGCAGTAACTCCTTCGCCAAAGACATAGACGTAAAAAAATTATCTGTGGTAATACCATAACCTTCTCTCAAACACTCAACCAAATCCAAAACTACCCGCTTGCCTAGAAATGAAATTTTATACTCGTGCATAAAACGATAAAATTGTGTTTTACCTTGTTCCCGTTCTGGAGCGTTGTCTACTATTTCAGCATATATTTGGAAATTCCAGCAATATCTGTTACTAACATCGCAGAAAGCCCAGACTTTAATTCTGTATTTATCTGGTTTCGACTTCATATACACTCGAAAGAGACATTTTCTACGGAAAGAAACAAGTTGTTCATCAATACATACTTCAGCATTAGGGTTATTTGATTTTTTGCAATTTGCAGCGAGAATATCGTGAATGTTACGAATAGCTGCTAATTTATTTGTTACCCGTCGTTCTTCTCGGGTGTACATATCGTCAAATTGAATGTATTTCAAAAGGTCTCTCATTCGATTACGAGAAATTGCAGCACAAAAAATTGGTCTATGGAAAGACATGTATTTCGTACTCTACAGCTCCAATATTGGTTCTTGGCGTGCTTTCAAACCACCAGCTAGAAGCAGTAATCCAAAAAATGCATGTAACTCATCCGCATCTACTGGCTTCCACGTATCGCCTACAATTCTTCTAACTCGAATGTTTGTTTCTCTAAGTATTATGTTCATAATGTCTTCCGAGATAAATAAATGGAAAGCATCTAGGCATGTCGAAATATGTTCACTGAATTTAATTAATCCTGGCGGTGTTTTTAGAATATTTTGCTGATTTCGTCTTCTAACATGAGGCTTATCTTTTTTCCATATGGAACCATCTTTGCGCACCAGTATATCTTTATCATTGGGCGAATTATTATCACTGTCATCGTCTTCCGAACTTTCAATCGGGTTTACATCAGGTACACTTCTTCAAATTCGGCATCACTATCGTCAGATAAAATTTCATTCAGTAAATTAATATTGCTAGCTATTTCTTCCACTTCACGCTGAGACAAATATTTTCTAGCCATAATTCAACAACATCTATTTCCAATCAAATGTAATAACACAGCAGACACACTTTTCAACTGATTCGAACAAACTCACCGAATGTAGTGACTAAAGACGGAATAGTAGTAATCATGATCAGACGAATAACACGTTGAAACACGTCGAAACAAGCAGATTAGATGACAAATGCAGACAAAATATTAGAATTACTTTTTAGAACGTCGGTTACCAAGTGGGGTCAAATATGACCCCAACGACAATATTTTTTTAAGTCGCAAAACAAATAACAATTAAAAAATTTGTTCTATATTATTAAACATTGTTGAAAGAAACTCAGCTAAAAAAATATTGGGACAGTTGTAAAAAAAACTTAAGAAAAGACAACAAAAACAACACGTCTGGGGTCAAAAAAAACCCCAATGGTAATCGGAAGGTTAATAATAAATTAAGAAAAAATCAACTAAAAATAAATTGCCGTCATCTTTGTTGTCAGACAGAAACGCCTCTAACTATTGAAACATTCTCGAGAATATTGGAAACAATTTAAAAAACCAACAGTATTCTAGTCGAAAAAAAGCAAATGGAAAATCCCATTAACTCAGTCACTCTTAAAGAAGAGTGCCGGTGTTAAATAAAGAAGTGCATATTAAGTGTTTTCACGCGTGTGTCGTACAAATAAATAAAAGAGATTGCAAATTATGTATCGCAAGCAGTGTTAAAAAATGTTTTTTTTGTGAATAACAAGCTAGAGATAAAATAAAACAAATCTTGGTATTAAATTTCATTAACTTTAGCCTCGACAAACATTCGTAGATAATTGACAATATTAAACATATTATTATCAATAATAATGAGTAATAATATTTTATTTTAAAATTAGATTAAATTAAACTGGGCTTGTATATTTACGTAGTTTTGTCATTGTTATTTACTAAAACTTAAATTTGTAAAGACAAGGATTGTTAAAACACGGCTAATACGTCTAGTCATTATTGTGATAACTATCTGTACACTTCAAAATAATCCTTTTGATCATTTATCTGGCTTTGTACCATTATACTATTGTATTTAGAATCTTCTTTGCTCACAACATTAAAAAGTTTCCAATTCAATATTTAAATACACTTACATTAATTGAATACGTAATTCAGTTACTTTCAAAGCCCAAAAATAAGAATCTCGAAATAAACTGTTAGTTCGAGTTTGAAAAGCGTCTAAAATATGATGACGCCTACGCAGTGTCAGACGATCCTTTTTCAAGTCAATCACACAACACATTACAATTTCATGCAAAAGGAGAATTTAAAAAATTATATTTTTTTATCGTACACTGCAGAGTAACGAGATATTTTCGAATGTGTGCTAGTTTTAAAATGAAAAAAATTAGAAGAAAAAACCTAAGACTGGTATTGCTTGGGTTTAAAAGTTTATACAAATTAAAAAAAAACGTAATTGAATTTTTTGCATTTGAATTATTTAATTAAGGATTAATTTTTTTTTAAGTACAATATTGTAATCAATAAACCGATTAAAGACTACGTAGACATCAAACGTCCCGTTCTTGTAAAGGATATCACGCCTAGTTCATCCCGTCAATGTAGGCTTGGGTATAAATAAATGAAAGTAAAATAGTAAATTTATAATGGAGCTATATCTGATAAAACTTTAATTTAAAAAAATTGCGGGATAAACAAGATAGCGTTCTTAACCCGCAACATACAAAGATCCACATGTATAAATCAAAGTCAGACAATTAAACAAAAAAAAAGAAAATACTTTAAGAATGTTTTACACACGTGAACAAGTTATCACAGTTTAATTTAAGAAAATAATACGTGCGCAGTATAAGCAACACACTAAACCACGATGCATCCAAAACGGCATCTAATACAATAATTCTTAATAGTTAAATTTAATTACAAAGTGCAATAAATAAAAAAGTAATTGTAGTAAGTACGAATCACTAAGATAAGAATGTCTTCCAGGTTTGTACCGTGTCATTGTTGTAACCAAAGTTGCCAACGTTTCGCCCACTTTCGTAAGGGGCTTCATCAGAATCATCAGAATCAAGTTTCACATTCAGACACGTTCTTCTAAAAACATCCTACACCGTGCTAGTCTAGCGTTGATACGCGAACGGATTAAGCAAACTAAGCGAGAGTTAGACACCATTTCGAAACAACTTTTTTATCTTCATCTTGAGTTGGCCAACACTCTATCCCCGGATGATTGGAAACTCTTCGACAACATTACTTACCAGCATTCTGATACCACTCTACGACTAACCACTGAAGATCATCTCAAATAGTTTCAATTATTGGAGATCAAGGATCGTAAAGTTTCATCCACGACTTACTCCTTAAAGACGGTTGTCAATTTATCTAGTTTAGCCCTCAATTTGAATTTGATTTGAATTTTGCTGTTGCTCCCAAACGTATTCCAAAAAAAGATATTTTATGTGCTGTTGAGTCTTCTATAAGACATCTTCCTCGTCACATCTCAGATCCCTTTCGTATTAACAATAGCAAAATCCTTGAATCATCTAAAATTCCTAAATCCAACATTTCTAAGTCGGAAGAGTTAGCTCTAAAAAATCTTCGTAAGAACCCTGATATTAATTATTGTTCTTCCAGCCGACAAAGGCAACGCCACTTTGAGGATTGAACGTGAGGTCAGCCAAATCATCAAATCTTCTAATCCACCTCCTGAAGCTAAACGTCGACTTACCCCATCAGATTCTAAACCACCTCTTCTATACGGACTTCCCAAAGTTCACAAACAATCTATCGTCAGTACTATCCAATTTCTTACCTACAAGCTAGCGAAGTTATTTGTTACAAGCTTTAGCTGTTTTACGAACCTGCACGGCCAACTCACAGTAGTCGGTGAGAGGGTAGGGTTCCTAGATAAGATTGAAAAGATAATTAAGGGCGCCAGAGCTTATCCAAAGTCACTTCTGTCCGCTCACAACAGAATGGTAAGAAACTTGTAACTAGATGTTAGGTTCGTAACTGCTGAAAGAAACGAATAAAAGAGAAAAACTAAATCGTTAATAACAATTGCACTTTAATTACTCGATCAAATATATCTATATATTATATATCTAAATATAGTCGAAGTTAAATAGCCAAATCTAAGTAGATACTAGTGAGAATATACAACATCGAATCACCGTAGGATCGGCAACTTACACTACATAAGTGAAGAACATGGCGAAGAATAGTTCGCAGTAAATATCGTTTACATAATTAGTAATAGGGCATTAACGACAATAAGACAAAAATAATTAGTATAGCATTAACATTAAATTACCACAATAAATAAGGGTAGGACACAGCATACGTAGTATAAGCAAATTTACTAACTAAATGGTATTACAATTACGGTAATCAGTACGAAGTTATGATTAGCGAAAGTTTCGTGAGTAACCTCGTTGACGACGAAAGAAAATTTATAAAAGCCCTTACCACAAATACAGGAGTTTCCACAGGTGCACAGAAAGTACTTTCTCCGCCACGTAGTCCTGTAAGCAATTAGAAACGCAATTCGTGTCAACCTAATATCTCACGAAATCCAACTCTACAAAATCATTACTTAAATTTTAAAGTGTACACATAACACAACCCGAAAATCGGATGCTGTTGTACCCCTTTTCTGTGATTTAATTAATTCCAACAGTAGGCCTTAGAAATATTTAGAATCGTTCCAACACAATATTCGTCGAGGGTTATCTCTCGTCTTTCGGTATCGACTAGAATTCATGGGCCGGATGGTGGTAAGAATGGCCGGTGACGATACGAATACCCCACGATCGCAACGAAATCACAACTTTCCCTGGTGGGCTTTAAATTATAACCAGAATGCCCTTAGTTATGAGGTAGCACATGGCGCTAACCAAAAAGACATAAAAATTACCTTTAATTAAAGAAAGAAACAAAATCACTTACGCTGCGGGAGCAAATTAGTTATTTAAGGAAACTACATAATTTCCATCGTGTCTTTAACACGTGGATGATTTTAGAGAACGAACTTTCACTCACGCAACCATAGATACTACCAGGTACGATGTTAAAGTTAAAATGCCGGAGATCACACCGGATGTCGTCTGCTCAATACCAAGTGACCAACGAACCCGATAGATGGCGTCAAGAAATATAAAAGCAACTTTTAATTAAACTGATATACAGGGTAATGCATTATTTAAATTTATGTACGTAACATATTGTCCAACATTTTTTGCGAGTTTACAGATAAAACCTTTTCCTCAACTCTCAGCATTTTATTCATCGTTTAGAAACTATAAAACTTGAACCCTAAGATCTTCTTGTGAGCTTTGATGTCACTTTACTTTTTACTAAAGTTCCTATTAAGGATTCGCTTATTATCATCAAACAGATTTTGTCTCAACATGACAAGGACTTGAGTTTGGTTTCTCTAATTGATAAGTGTCTATACTCTACTTACTTTTAATTTGATAACAAATTTTACAAACCGGTTTCTGGTGCTGCTATGAGTTCTCCTTTATCACCTGTTGTAGCTAACATTTTTATGAAATCCTTTGAAACGGTTGCTTTGGAATCATCAATATTAAAACCTAAAGTTTGGTTTAGGTATGTTGACGACACGTTTATTGTCTAGTCTCATGGTCATCTCGAATTGTCTAAGTTTCTTGATATCACACTTAGATATCAAATTTACTATGGAAATCGAAAGTAATGGTTTTCTCCTATTTCTTAACGTTCTTGTGACTCGTAAACCCGACAGACTTCTCAGCCATTCTGTTTATCGCAACACAGATACCTTCATGCTTCGTCTCATCATTATCCTGCACAGAAACGTTCTGTTATTGAATCTTTGGTTCATCGTGCCTTTTCTATTTGCCAACTTGAGAATCTAGACTCAGCACTTAGACATCTTACTAGAACCCTAGTGAACAATGGTTATATGAACCGAGATATTCATAGAGTAGAATGCATAGTTTGTGGAGATTTCAAAATCTTAACCTTTTAGTGGGTCAGCAAGAAGGCACTGAAAAAAAATTGACTGAGTTCCTTGAGACAGTTTAACCCTCAGCAAAGCGTCACCAATACGACCTTAGTTCTGCTAGACAAAGTGTTATTACCACTTTTTCATATTAAATTAAAGCTCATAAAGCAGTTTGGAAGATCACTTACAAGAAATGGGGATTCTTTCAGATATCTGTGTTTTAAATTCCCAAAACGTTTGTCGCTGAAAAAATAAACAAAACCAAATACTTAATATGAAAACAAAATTATGGAGACGATGACTCTAGAGGTTCTAGGCAATGAAAACAGAATGTTTTGTGCATAAATGTTTATCGCATTTGCAGCACACTTTTTTAGATTTCGATTTTTAAGCACATATTCCTGTAATATTGTTTGGACCTGGTAAAGTTTTTGCTGTGCCTCTTACAACTTTTCGCATGGATGTCTTCAAATCAGCTAATAAATAATACTAATGTTCCGTCATTGACCAAAGTTCTTGAATGTTAAGATGAATGTTAACACTCGCTAAATAGTAGAATCAAAATAAAGCACTTAACTTTTTTGGCGTTGTACTCTGGCGGGTATATTTTTTTCGCATCTTTTGCAAACAAATATTTTCCAATTTGACAATTGCATTTTTCATAAATTCGAAAAAAACAACTTTTACACATATAAAATAGTCCTTCCAGTTTTTTTGTTACAATATTATGTTTCCTTCTTCTAACGTTGAAAACATGCATTGACCAAATTGTAACCTTATGTTTTCCTACTTATCGAAGTCTGCTAAGTTGCAATTTTTCATCATCTGATTCTGAGCTAGCTGCTGACTATTCAGAATTAGTCAAATATTCACTATGCTTAGGTGGTGCATTTCATTTGCATCTATCGAAGCGTCGGTCTTTATTAGTATCGCCAATACCTAGCAAAGTATCTATGGAGAAAACACTGTAAAAATAAGAACAATAAAAAAATTCGTTTTGTAACACACAAATAATGAAGGTGTAAAAATGAAGTAGCTTGTTCACTAGCTTGAATGAGAGATCGTCGTAGGTTGAAATGTTAGTATCCAACTTTATCTGGTGAGCCAGTTTATTGCATCACTTTTCCTTGCGAGTAGAAAAAGAAAGAAGAAAGTCTGGGCTAAGAAAAGAATACCCAAACCCGTAACACAACTGTACGTTGAGAATAAAACGTTATAGCAAAAATACCAAAAGCGTTCGTGCTTTATCATTTTTTCTTGTAGTAACCGGAACGAGTGGCGTCAGCCGTGCAAGCAAGATAAAATTTGGTTCAATTAACCGTTCTGTTAACGTAACGTAAGCAACATACTTCCGAATTTCTTTTCAGAAAGGAAAATTGAATAAGAATTGTAATTCAATGACATAAAACAAAAAATGAAATATTTTCCAAAACCACGTCATAATGCGTTTGCTGACCTAGTAACAAATTAAATTGTTCAAATACCAAGTAATCCTAAAATTAGTTCTAGCAAAAACCGGATGACCTAATAAACTACGTCTCTGCACTGACAGCCTTATTCAATCGCTTTGCCCCACATGAATCAACATTTAAAAATTAGAAGTTAAATAATTGGAATTAACTCGCAACCACGTGTAGATAAATGCTGCAAAGAACCATGAATAAATCTTTATTTTAAATTGCAACAAGAAAATTAACATCGAGCAAGCTCGCAGAGGTTGATACTTTCTGCATCGAAAAAAAATTCTCTCAAAAAAATTGACTTAAGATGAAAATGAATTAAATGAAGATTTTACTCTTACCAAATGCTGCTTTGCAACCTCTGACAAGCACAAGAATCAACATAAGAATGTCATTCAATCTTTAGTATGTGCGGTAGAAAACGTATTAACAGTGGAAATTTTTAGCCCACACGCGACTGTGAGTAGAAAGTTGCTTATCCGAAAGTCAGAAAAGTACTAAGATATATTTTAAGTCGTTACAACTACTAGCTAAAAAAATGTCACAACCGCAGTTTGTCGTTACGAGCGCCTTCAAACGACACTTATTAGTTGTAAAGTAAATGTAATCACCGTTGTCTTAGTTTCAATTTGTAATCCTTTTAGAGAAAACTTTGAAACTCAGCTAATAGAAAACGCAAGATTCTAATCCACTGTTGCCACGTTCTTGTCATTTCTTTAACAATGTGAGCTAAATGCTTAAATAGCGACAAACGCCGGGTTAAAAGAGAAAGTTTTTACTGGCCTCAAAATAAATAAACTGATTCCCTCTTTTTGAAAACAATAGGAGACAAGAAAGAAGAAGCATGGAACTCCTTCAAGAATGTAGTGCACCATTCTTTGGAAAATTTTGGGAATCTTGAGTACAAAAACGTTTACTTCATTGTAAAAAAAATGTGTTTTTATTAATTTTTTTTTTATTTTGCAAAAAACTTATACGTGATGGGAATTTATGAAAGTCATTTTTAGAATCTGTGACTTTTGAAGGATATAATTTAGGAAAAATATTCCAAGCAGCTGAAAAAAATACATTTATTTGCAGACTGTAATATATTAAAAACGTGCAATTTAGGAATTTACGAAATAAACGTCGAAAGTAAAGCATAGCACAGCAAATGTTAATGCGACGCGAGGCGTTGCATGTTAGTGAGTTATGTTATGCTTTACTTTTGACAAGAGTAATGTTGATTATGTATTGTTGCCTTTTTGTAAAATTCAGAGAGACATGTTGGTACTATTACTAAATTTGGCATTAACTTTAACATCGTTTTTTTTCAAGTTTAACTTATATCTAAAAAATTTTTATAATGACTTTTGTACCTGTCGCATACTCGTTCTAATATATTTTATGTGGATTTTTGTTTTTCATTTTACTGCTCTAGAGTTTTTTCGTCCATTACGTAACTACACTAACAAACAAATATTGACGTTTGCGATGTTGGCTGTAAAAAAAGTTATTCATTTCAGTGTTCTCTCAAGCCTAAAGATATACGTTGTTAGCTGATGACCTGACAATTAACGAAGGCGCCAGGAAGAGCACATGTTTATTGGAGTACCCATACGCGTTTCTATCAAAAATTGGAAAAAACAGTTTTGAACAAAATTCGTTTTATTACTTACTACTTGCTTAATTATTTTTTTTAACTTTTTTTTAATTTTCTCGTACAAACATTTTGTGCAGTTTTGTGTTCAATCGCATTCAAAAAAAATATGGGACCTCTGAAACCAATAATTAATTTAACTCATACATTTTCATAATTATTTTGAGTAAATATAATAATAAATGCAGTAAATCCTAGCAGTATACATTAAATAAATTTATTCTTTTTTGTTTATTATTGCCCTAATTTTTTGCTATCAATTTTTATTCAATAACTTTTTTTTATTATAAACTTTTGGAATAAATAGTCGAAAACTTATTTTCTTTAATAAAAGAAGAATTTATAAATACGATACTAAGAATGTGTTGCCAAACTTTGCTTTCGCATTCATTTTATTTTATACAAACTGTTCTTATTGTTAAGAAAAACTTTTTGTAGTAAACATATTAATGAAAAATTATTTAGTTACATTTGGAAAAACTAACAAAAGTTTATTTTACTTTTATTTTAATTTTTGTGTAAACAAGTTTTTTATTCTTCATTATTCTAACTATAGGATACGCGACAGTAGCAGTAAAAACTTTAAAAAACGACGCTGGAGAACGAGAATTAGCAGATTTATTGTCCGAGTATCAGCTTTTAAAAGAAGTTTCTCATCCAAATATAATAAAACTATTGGGCGCATCTACAGTACCTGGAGGTCCTGTATATTTAATCATTGAATTTGCCGAGCATGGATCTCTAAGGTAACGTATTCAATATTTTGAGATAAAGCAGTAGAAATATTTTTTTTCTTATTTTCAAAGGAATTACCTGAGGCGAAGTCGTCATTTACAAACTGATATACATATTACCACAAACCGTCTACATAATATTACTCCGGAACATTATGATGAACCTAAAATTTGCGAGATTACGCCAAAAGAAATTTTGTCGTTTGCTTGGCAAATTGCTAATGGAATGTCGTACCTAAGCGACATAAAGGTAACTAACACGTTTTTTATCTCTTTTTACTTTATAAAAAATTCGCAAAAATTTTACGACAGACTTTTATTTTTCTCGTAATTTTCATACTACAATAAACAAATGCTTATCTTAAAAACGTAATTTTTTACAAACATATGCAGTAAAAAATAATTTAATTTTTTTATTATACTTAATAATTTTAATTTTTTAGTTGGTACATCGAGATTTGGCCGCACGAAATGTTTTGATAGGAACGGGAAAAATTTGCAAAATATCAGATTTTGGACTCACGAGGGATATTTACGAAGACGATGCATACTTTAAACGTAGTAAAGGCAGAGGTAGGTTTACACTTCATTGCTGTGATACTATAATTAGTTAGGCTTCGGATGATTATGCACTAAAAAACTTTAATAGACGCATGCAAATATGCGTTAAAAACATTAAAAATATGCAATTAAATATGCACTTTAAAAAACTATTTTATTCGAAACTAAATTTGCGCCTGTTATAAGCAAATACATTTTTATACTGCCTCAAACAAGTTTTTGGACACTTTTAAGCGCGACCTGCAAGGTAGGCAACTAAACTGCTTAAGTAATTAAAAAAAAAATTGAATTGTTATTTATAATAAAATAAGTTCCATCTATAGCTCGAATAATGATAAACTGTATGTCCAAATGTAAAACTACTGTACTAATTAACCTAAAAGTCTTAATATATCCGGATTAAATTAAAGTCAACATTTCGATTTGCAAAGGAAATATTATCACCATTAAAATGTAATTAGTGGTCAAACAATTGCAGTATAAATTCCCATTACTCAGCAGCAGCACTGATTCTCCCACTTCTTTTGTTTGATTGCACATGTTTTGATTCATATCTAGAATTACGCTGTCTCAAAAGAACTCTTTTACTATCTTGGGAAGTGCAGAAAGTTTTTTCATCTGAAAAAACAACATCTCTGCAATCTAAATAAAATGTTCTTCTAAAAACTGCAACCTCCAGTAAGCATTTTCTTTAGTTATTACAGGTTTCTGTTTAGATCGATAGCAGCTTATTTTTTCAGCTTTCAGAGTATTCCTTATCGTTTGCAAACTGCATTGTAGCTGTAGTCTTTTGGGAATGGTGACGGAAGTTATGAATGGAGTCAAACAAGCATCTTGGATAACGTTGTCTTTTTTATCTTTGGATAAGAGAGATGGCCTTCCACTTCTATGAACGGTCTGCAAAAGACAATCATTTTCCGCGCCATGTTCTTCGCGTTGAACCCAATAATAGACCACACATTTCTAATCAAATAAATAGTTAATTAAAACTATGCAAAAGGTTTACGTTTACAGAAAGGCACCGATAAAGTAATGTTAATAATTTAAGTGAAAAAGTTACGTCTTTCAAGTTAGCAGTACAAAGTTAGCAGAATCAAATAAAATATAATTAGGAATTTGTTACTAATTTGTTGCGAAAAAAAAATTGTAGCTTTCTTACATTTTTAGTTATCCGTTATGAAAAATTTGATACCCAATTGCTAAACTTAAACTTTTATAATTTTATTATATTAATTAATAACCTTTATTTGTCCTAAAAAAATTTTTTTTCAACAAAGAATTCGTATTTTAAACTAAACACAAAATTAACCTACTGCATAAAAAAAACTCTAAACCTTTTACCGCTAATCAATTTTCTATATACATCTACTACACTACTTGTAATCTTTTCCTCCTTTTTAATACTTTTTCCATTCATCCCACTCCTTCTCCTTGTCCCAAAATCTCCAACATTCTTCTCTTCTCTTCTCTTCTCTTCTCTTCTCTTCTCTTCTCTTCTCTTCTCTTCTCTTCTCTTCTCTTCTCTTCTCTTCTCTTCTCTTCTCTTCTCTTTCTCTTCTCTTCTCTTCTCTTCTCTTCTCTTCTCTTCTCTTCTCTTCTCTTCTCTTCTCTTCTCTTCTCTTCTCTTCTCTTCTCTTCTCTTCTCTTCTCTTCTCTTCTCTTCTCTTCTCTTCTCTTCTCTTCTCTTCTCTTCTCTTCTCTTCTCTTCTCTTCTCTTCTCTTCTCTTTCTCTTCTCTTCTCTTCTCTTCTCTTCTCTTCTCTTCTCTTCTCTTCTCTTCTCTTCTCTTCTCTTCTCTTCTCTTCTCTTCTCTTCTCTTCTCTTCTCTTCTCTTCTCTTCTCTTCTCTTCTCTTCTCTTCTCTTCTCTTCTCTTCTCTTCTCTTCTCTTCTCTTCTCTTCTCTTCTCTTCTCTTCTCTTCTCTTCTCTTCTCTTCTCTTCTCTTCTCTTCTCTTCTCTTCTCTTCTCTTCTCTTCTCTTCTCTTCTCTTCTCTTCTCTTCTCTTCTCTTCTCTTCTCTTCTCTTCTCTTCTCTTCTCTTCTCTTCTCTTCTCTTCTCTTCTCTTCTCTTCTCTTCTCTTCTCTTCTCTTCTCTTCTCTTCTCTTCTCTTCTCTTCTCTTCTCTTCTCTTCTCTTCTCTTCTCTTCTCTTCTCTTCTCTTCTCTTCTCTTCTCTTCTCTTCTCTTCTCTTAGTTCTATGCATTCCTTTACCATGGGCTCTATATTTTCCCACTCCTCCCCACATAGTCTACATTTCCTATCGTTATCTTCCTTTCAATGCTTATTTTCTTGCTCTTCATTCCCGCATCTAAACCTAGCTACCATTCTTTTTAATCTTAAGCTTTTTTCGCCCTTTATGTACTTTGGAATATTGTCTATTACTATATATGTCTCTCATTATATTTTTTCTCTCTTATTCTTGCTCTTATTTCATGTCTTTGTATATCCTTATCTCTTCTTTTATTTCCCTTCTTGAGTCCCTTATTTTCTCTACCTCTTTTCTCGCATATCTAACTCTTTCATAATACCTTTTTCTTTTTTCTTGTTCATATTTAATTTTTCTATTCTTTACCTCTCTCCAGCACATTTAAAGCAATTTACATTCTTCTCTTTCTTTCATTTGTTTTTCATAACACATTGCTCTCTTCCCCGCCAGTACTTTTATCTTTTCTTCATTTCTTCCTTTACTATGTACCCTGGCGTCTCCTTTTCTAATCTTAATGTTCATTTCCAGTATTTTTCTTGTACTTTCTCTAATTCCTCCTATTCCTTCCACTCCCATATTTCCGCCCCGTACATCATCATACTCCTTATTAATTTGTTAAACAAATCTTCTTGCTTCTATTTGCTTCAAAACCCTTCTCTCCTATACCCCACACCTGATATACTATTCTGTTACATTTCTTTGCTAATCACTTTATATGAGCCTCTACTTTATTGTCGTATCTGATTCGATAACCCAAATAACTTCGTTTACACTTTTTATTACCTCGTCTCTCCACTTCTACTTCACTTTTTTTACTCCTCCTTTCTTTAGAAACACTACCATCTTTGTTTTTTTCCACATTTACTACTTAAACACTAGTTCATTTCTCTTTCTTTTTTCGCTATAGTCACTGTGTCATTCGCATACGCCAAAACCCACACTTTTAACTTCCCCCCCACATTACCATTTCTCTGTTCTGTTGCCTCATCAACTCTTTCTCTAAATCCTCTAAATATACTGCAAATAAACAAAGACTAAGTGGACACTCCTGCCTTAATCCTTTATTTGTCCAAAATGCTACACTTAACTTTCTATGTATTCTTACTTTGCACTTTGTCTCATTATATATTTTCTCTATATTCCTTGTTAGTAGTTTTTCTATATGTTTCTTTCTTTATATATTTCATAATTTACTCCTATTTACATTGTCAAACGCTGCTTTTATATCCAGAAATAACGCAAAAGTTTTCCCTCTCTTCACTTCTAATTCTTTGTTTACTATCTGTTTCAATATGTATACATTATCTAATGCTCTTCTCCCTCTTCTAAATCTTGTCTGGTAAGATCTTTTTTTCCTCCACTTCTCTTTCTAGTCTTTTTTGCAAAATTGTTATATATATCTTATATCCCACATTTGCCACACTTATAATTGTATAGTTTTTTATCTCTCTTCTGTCTTCTCCTTTGTAAACTGGGCATATTATTGTTTCTTTCCAATTATCCGGAAACCATTCACCTGGCCATATCTTATTTAAAATTTTTCTTATTCTTTCTTTCGTTCTCTCTCCTGTATATTTACATTGTTCTTGCGTGCCATTTCTGCCTTTTCTTTTTTTATTTTTCTTAATGCTTCTTCTATTTCTTTTTTCTGTATAGTAGTACTGCTCCCTCCCCTTGTTATCCTTTTTATTTTGAATTTACCTCTTGGAATTCTATTTATTTATATCCATTTGCATAACCCCTTTTTTACCAATTTTCCTTTCTTTATTCAAGAAGCTCTATATGTCTCCTTCATTTTCTAATATTTTATATGTTCCTCCAACTTTTTTTAGATTACTCTTTTCTCTTACAACCCTCTTTTCTTATTGCAGCCTTAATCTTATATGTTTCTAAATATCATTTTTTTCCACCTTTTTTTACCTCTTCTTGCCTCCTTCCTGGCGTCCCTGCATTTTTTATTCTACCACTTCTTTTCTTTTTATTCTTTTATGTTTATCTTCTTGTATTTTTTTCTGTTTACTGCTTTATCTATTTTATTGATCAATTCTTTCAGTCCTTCTTCTACTCCTTCCTCCACCCATTGTTCCTCTAATTTTTTTCTTATAAACCTCAATATTTTTATGTGTCTATACCTTTTTCTCCTCACAAACTGTATCTGCATTTTTTCGTTCTCTTTTCCAACCTTTTAGTCTTAATGGCTGCTGGTCAGAATCAACTTCCTACTCTATTTTAAAACTTTTTGTTTCCTCCAAAACTTCCCCATTAACTATTACATAATGTTTTGTAGATTCTCTCTTATCACTTATATATGTATATTCTCCTTCTTCTATATTTCCGTTGAGTATAGTCCACCCCTTCCCCTCACATAACTTTAATAGCTCTTTACCTTGTTTGTTTAATGTCTTATCCATCATTACTCTTTTTATTTCTTCCCCATTCACTATCATACCGCCACCTTCTCCAACTCTCCCGTTAAAATTTCCACCTATTATTAATTTTCCTCTTTTCTCTTCAATCAGTAGCTGCTTCAAGTTTTTTATTGTTGGTTTCATTTCTTGACCGTATACCGTCATCACAGTATTTTTTTTATCTTTAATATTAGATTTACTACTATTTCTTGCTCTTGCATTTTATTTTTGTTTTCTTCTACTACCCGTTCTTCTCTTACTTTTGATATTATCACCCTTGCGTTCTTCCTTTTTTCTTTTTTTTTGTCGCGAACTGTACATTTCATCTAAATCCCTCTAGTAAATTTACTTTCCATCTTTCCCAAACTTTCTCTTCCAACCACGTTTCTACTAAACCCACAATGTCAAACCATTCTTTGTGCAAAATTCAACTTTTTTATTTTTAATACTTGCAACGTTCCAAAAAACTAAACCTATTTCCTGCGTTTTTTCCTTATCGTTCCTTTTTTTTATCATTTACCTCTCTTGTTTTAATTGCGTCTCTTATATCTTTTTCCACTTCTAATTCATTTTTAAACAAGTTATCCACTTGCTTTTTACGCTCTTTTTTTTCCGTTTGACCTTCGATCCCTTATAATTCAGTTCTTCCTTTTTTTTCCTTTTCCATTGCTTCCACCCTTTATTCCAGCTTTTCTATTTTCTTTTCCATGTTTTTATTTTTTTTTTCACGTATCGCATATCTTTCTTTGCTCTTCTCTTTCTTTTTTTAACTTCTTTGTGATCTTTTCCAGTTGAACTACTATTTTTTTGTTTTCTTCCTTTATCTGCTTTATTTCGCAAATCATTTCTCCACTCAACCGCCTTTAAAATATGAATTTTAGTATAAACAAGTTCTTGTTATGTAGGAGAATAATTGTGCAACCTGAATTATACATCATATCATCCATTAGCTTAAAAAATAAATTAGCATACTTATAAAATAGGTATACGTTATATCTATGCTTAAAATTGAAGAGACTGCTAATATTAAAAAATATTTTCAAAAGCAAAATAAAAAATTGTCTTACCGATAAACCCATACGTGTAAAGATTACTCAGATAAAAAATCCACATTCTTGTAAAGCAATAATCTTTCCTCTAGTTTTTAGTGATAACTCTGCTTGTCCAGGAAGACGTGGTATTTTCTTCAAAATTGACACTCAAGACAACACTAAATATTATACGTTACAAAATTAATTTTAAGTAACCCCTTATATACCCTACTTATCAATGGCTGTCCTGAACTTTGCGGAGCTTTGAGCAGAAGGGAGCATTACTAGGGGTATAGAATACGCCCAGGAGAACGGGGGAAACACTGTTTTAAGCGTAATTTTGATAAAAATTTTTGTATTCTTTCTTCTCAAATTTCAATTCAATCTTTGATTTTGGTTTCAATACGATAAGTACTAGTAATAAAAGTAGAAAAACATTTGTAAATTTTTTTTAATAGGTAATTATACCAGTTTTATAATCAACATAACTGGGTTTTCCAAATTAATTGAGATGTAATGAACCAAATCCAAACAATTGAAAAATTCATTACGTTTGCCAAATGTAATGTTTTGCACCCTTTATGGGTTTATTAAAATTGTCAAAAAAAGCAAAATAATAAGCAAAAGTAAAAGAAAAAAGTATATAATAAATTTAAAAAGAATTTAAACACTATAAATTGTTAATGTTTTATAATTATTTAGTAAAAAAGTGATACTTTTTTGTATTATTATATTTTGTTGATGAGTTATTGTACTTGTTTTATTATTATTTATTATTTAAAGCAAGATGCAATATTATTTCTTTATTTTTGGGTATTTGCATTTTCTTATCTTATTTTTAGACGATGTTTCTTTAAAGCGGAGGTCCCGCCCGCTCCTGGAATTGCTCCATCTACTTAGAATTTCTGAATTACCTCGAAATTTGATGGGGCAACTATTGCAACACATAATTTCTTTTTAAATAGTATGGAACAATGATTAAAATTTTGGCGTTTTTTTAGCATGTTTTTAAATTTGTATTGAACATTTTTAACACCAAGTAAAAATTTTTATGCGTACTTGACATGGAGTATAATTATAAATAAAAATTTAAGAAAAAATAATAAAAAATCATTCAAAATGCATAACTATAAAAAAAATCATGTTACTTGTGTGCGGTCAATAAACCCGTTCTCGGTTCGAGAGGAAGATGATCATTAGTGTTCAAGAAAACAAATAACAATGTTTGAAAACATTTTTTTTATAATATGTAAAACCCTATCTCTATTATTTAATAAAATTTTTATTTTTCAAAATTTGTTATTTTTTATATTCAAATTTTTTAAAATAACAAGCAATGTAAACCAGAAAAAATGCAAACTACGAATAGGATTGGTAATGGAAATTAAGATTGCAATTGTTCAACGACTGATTACAGAGAAAATCGGAATGTTGACTTTAATTTAATCCGGTTACATTAAAAATTTTAGGCTAATTAAAACAGAAATTTCATATTTGAGCATGCAGTTTAAATTTATTACAGCTATTAATGAAACTTATTTAATTATAAACAACAATTAGAATTTTTTTAACTAAGGGCTATAGCATTCATTTAAAACTTAAGCAGATAATACATAAATACATAAACAAAAGACTCGGCAAAAAAAATTCTTCCAACGGTTGAGGCAGTCCTTATGAAAAATGGTTAGTAACCTCGTAATATTGTTGCAAGTAATGTCTACAATGCCAATGTTGCTAAATTTAACTAGCTGTTCTGTTATAACGTAAGTTTGGTTAATTATCTTACAGGACGCGCTTAAAAGTGTCCAAAAACTTTTTTGAGACAGTGTACATTTATTTCGACAATATTTTAAAAAAACAGACATAAATACACGTCAAAAAATTGTTCGTAAAGTAATAATATAATAAATTCAAATATAATTATAGCAAACACCTACGTTCTACAACACCCTATACGGATATGTAATTACGGTAGCAGTTAAATTCAGTTAAGTAAATTATGTGATATAGAAAAAATGTAAATTTTTAAATGTAAATTAAAAAGCAAATCGCACATTTACTAAAGTCTAAAGCTTGGCTAAGTTGACAGATAATAAAAAGAATTAGTCGTCGTGCATACGATTAACAGGAAAAAAGTTTAAATATAGAAAGAGGGAACTTACATTGTTTTCAAAAATGTTGCTAGCGCTAGTGAGATAAAAAACATCTCCTTAAAATGCTGAAAAGTAAAACAATAAATATACCACCGTGGTATCACAAATAGACTGCAAAAGTTACATCTGATGTTACAATGTGCGCTAAGTATCCAATTTTGTTTGATATTTAACACGTATGCTGCCAAATCTGACTGTAGACTTTATACATTATTGCAAATGCATAATTATGTTAAGCTATATCATCTTAATCATAATTTTTAAGTGCCAGTCAAATGGATGGCACCAGAATCTTTATCAGATCACATCTACACGAATAAATCAGACGTATGGAGTTATGGAATACTGATTTGGGAGCTTGTAACTTTAGGAGCGTCTCCTTATCCAGGTATTGTTGTACAATCGCTGTTTCATCTTCTAAAAACGGGTTATCGGATGGAACGACCTGAAAATTGTTCAGTGGCTTTGTAAGTTATTCATTTTTGCTAGATACAAACACAATAAACACATTTTTAGGTATAAAGTTATGAGAAGTTGTTGGAGTTTAGATCCAGAGAAACGTCCAACGTTTTCTGATTTGTCAATAAAATTTGAAAAAATGCTAGAAGATGAAGTTGAGTATTTAGACCTCACCAATAACGCGTTTAACAACCGCGGATATTTTTGTGATAATCTCGAAGATGTTGAAGGTACTCTAGCTGTTAGAAACTACACCGATCACTAATATCTCTGTTTTAGTTGAAATCGAAAACGACGTTAATAAAGCTAAGAGCGGCACAGAAGCTTTAAATTATTTAAACAAAACGGTAGATTACGAAAAATGTGGAAACTCGACGAAAATAGATACGATTATTACAGAACCAGAAGACGATTCTTTATTATCGACACCACAAGTTGAGCCGCGAAATAGTATTGGTTATGAAACGCCGATTAAAATGCAAAATAAAACGGAAAATCCAACAACACCTCTTAATGAATTTCCTCAATATGGTTACACCGATATGACGGCATGTCAGTCCAAATAATCTTTATAATTTTATACACTTTAGCAAAAGCACATGTAATGCTTAAGCATTGCTTAAAAGAATCAGGTAAATTAAAGGAATTGAAGAAAATGTGTACGACAATTTGTAACTGTAAAAATGGAATTAAGCATGTGGTTACGAATGACAAAACTGATTGATTGCAAACTGCCTTATTCTCACGTTCTGTTACAAATTTTAATTTACGTACAATTACAATTATATGTAAATTCTGTACATGTTTAGCTCATTAAATAACAGAATTCAAAAACCAATGGGTTCTAAGACTATGCACTAATAAACTGTAATCAATATACTAAACAAAGATAAGTATTTACTACTTAGAACAAATAAAAAACATTAATTTAACAAAAAAAATACTTGATATATGTACATCGCTTTGAACCGAAATGACCGCGTCAAAATCATCTAAATTACAGTCTACCTACATAACTTGGAAGTCGTTTTGCACAAAAGAACATCACAATGGTTTATTTACATTAAAGTCTGTGATGGATAATACCATAATGTGAATACATGCAGTTTAAGCGGTCATTTTGATTGAAGACTGTACATATGTCTGGTACTATATGATATTTAACAATATAATGTATATTAGCAACTGTTATATTTTTATCTAACGCAATTAGGCTAATTTGTACAGGGTGTTTAAGAAAGGAGGTTATTTATTCTTGTATAACGTACACATAGTGAGATTGTTTCTGTAAAGACTGCTTTGTGTTTAATGTACGATTATGTAAACATAATTTATTTTCTTTATGTACGAATATATTTGGGTGTTACTTATTGTGATAAAAATAATAAATGTATTTTAAGCGTATGCTTTTTATTAGTTTAAAATAGAAATATTTAATCTATATTTTTTTCAACTAAACATTAAAAAATCTTATCCCAGAATAGTTCTAAAGATTTGATAATGTTCTAGAACGTTCTACGAGATATAAAATAACAAAAATATTTTTGTAGACTTCTAAAATTACAAGCAGTTATCGCAAACGGTGTCTTAATAAATTGACTTTTTTATTTTATTGCTGAGTACATGCGTCCAGCTTCTTTCAAACCTAAAAGTGTGATGGCATCCTAGAAACTTTGGTTTCTCTTCAAATAACGAATACATCTTTTACCATTTTTTTATTAAATTGTATGCAATCAGGCAAAGTTGGATAATTAAAACCGACAGTAATTTTGTTATTATTTTGATTTTGATTCATGTAAGAGTTGTACCTTACCACGAAGTTTTAGACCCTTATCTCCACGTGATTAAAGGTAGGCAACGAAGCTCATGCCAACCGTTTTTGGGAAATAGGTTTTGTACTAACATTGGAATGTCTTCCGGGTTTGGACCGTGTCATTGTTGTTGTAACCGAAGTTGCCAACGTTTCGCCCACTTTCGTAAGCGGCTTTATCAGGGCGTGAGATAAATCGCAAAACTCAAACAAGCAACCGAAATCTAACTAAGAACTTCTTAAAAGTTAGGTTGTCCACTTGTAAAACAAGCCATAATCTAAGCTTTGAAAAAGTAAGAAAGAAAACGATAACTTGAAAAAGCAAACGAAAATCTAACAAAGAACCACTACCGAGTTAGGTAATCAACTTGTGAACCAAGCCAGATTCTAAACTCCGTAGAAGTGACTTAAGAAGAAATAGTCTCCGTATTTAAAGGAAAAAGATCGTCACGGATGGATGAAGCCATTTCGAAAGTGCCATAAAGTCTTTTGACACTAAAATTCTGTCCTTAACTAAACTTGTTTCTACATTCAAAGATTAAATTGGTATACGTTCTAAAATAATAGAAATTATTATCAAAATTTAAGGCCTGTTTTGCAAAACCGTTACTTTCCGATGCCTGACGCAACAATCTGCTAAAATCACTGACGGTTTATCTGGCGTACAAACAACCTTACAAACAGTCACTGAAAAACTTTCTGTATTTTTCTTTGGTCGCTGCAGTTTTTTTCACACTTTCGTACGCCCTAGTATCTTCTGGAAAATCCATGGTTGTAATTGTCTTACAGTTCGATTCACACTTGAAGTCTGAGCACGAAACAAAGACGACTCTAATGAATGTCTTTTTTTCCGCAAAGTTATAGTCTAGAACTAGACCGAGTTAGAATATGGGGAAAAACTTGATGAAGCCCGAATTCGAGCGGACTGACTTATCAAAAATACCCGTAGCTATCATTGACAAAGCCAGACTAGTAGTAATACCACAAAGTCAAATTTTATCGAGAATTTCAATCTTTGACGTTTCCTCTAATCTCTCCTGTAAGCAAGTAAGGGAAGAAATCTTTTTGCAAAACTTTTACGATGCCCCAAATGATATCTTGGCTTTAGCTAATAGCATCCAAAAGTGCAATTTTGATTCGATCCTAGAGATAAGACCAATTGTTATTAGATTCTAAAATTTCCTCCAAAGATAGATAAATACCTCTTGACATCTCGTCGCATATACGTTGTCAGAAATACGTGTAATAACTATATTTGTGTTAGACGTTGCTTCAATTGTCAAAAGTTTGGCCACTTGTTACGTGCATACATTTCAAAATGTAATATCCTGTATAGTCTTTACATTAAAGTTAGATTTCTACTTTCGACACCTACTAACGTTTTTCGTTTTACTTCTTTCCTGTCAAGACGTTAAACCGTCAACCACTTAAAATCGTGCTTGTGATGTTTAAATTTTAATCATCTGCGTATGTAGTAGTTAGGATATCATCGAAAACGCATTTCTTTTAGTTTATTCATTACAGGGTAAGCTTTTACTATTCGTTTTTAGAATTCTTTAGTAATTTTCTTGTTAATTTGTTAGCACAACCAGACACGTGTTAGTCCGCATGTTTCGATGTATTCTCAACCGATTAGGAGTTAATCTCGACCAAATACCTTCATGAAAAGATTATTATTTTGGAAGGCCTACGTTAACGCTAAAAACGAATATACTGCTTCTTATGAGTCAACCGACTGCAATATCAACCTTTAACTTAATGTGTGCAACAGCACTCGATAACCGGTTTTTATGTCTAATTTCCTGTTATAATAGTAAGTGACTTTAGCTTAAAATCACCGCTTCGGCGCTCCTCGGTGAGTGACGAGCAAAAAAGATGCATGGAGAATCTTGTGGGTAAACATAACTTTTGTGTTGTTAAGGAATCTTACCAACTTTTCACCTTCTCAAGACACTTAGGCTCGACAAACATTGATGTCACTTTGGCGTCTCACCTAGCACCGATTCTTAAAAAAATTCTTAATTATAAACATATAAATTCCGTTTACCTTAATACGGCAATTGCTAACTATATCCTTACTTATCTTCCACGTGTTGTTTCGGACCACGATCCTAAATTTGTCGACGCCTTCAATGGTAATATTCTTGTTAAAATAGTTTAATCCATATACGCGTAAATTCTAGAGTCGGTATTCAATGGTAGAACCCAAAGTTAAATTGATTAAAACAGCGGTAAATTGTCAAAAAACACCAGCAAAAAGTCCCAGAAAACCTAAAGAGACCAACGGTTTCATTACAAAGTCGCACTTCACCGGTACATAGTGATAGTGAAGACAGCATAACCCTTGACAAAGATTTGTTGAAAAATGCTTAAGCAACGAGCCCTTGGGGGTTAGCCCACAGGTTGTCCCCTAGTAAGTTTTTATCGATTCAACCGTGCTCCAATGTTCAAAACGGCGACAAATTTACAATATCTGAATATGAGACTATAAAAGCTATCGATTGCACCTTGTTCCTTGACGACGATTTGCACGTTTAAATAAGAACTCGTACAAATTTGCAAATAATTTCCCAACAGGATTGGGTGATTACTTGCGATGATTTAGCTGCGGTGGCTAGTAGAATCCCTAAAAACAAGGCTATTTTCTTAGCAGCTGGAAAACTGGTAAACTCATTCTTTAAGCTGGTAAGAAAAATCTCGTAAATCCTAACTTGTACTGTTCAATAACTTTGTTATCCAAACTTATCAAATTATTCAAACATGTACTTTTTAAAAAGATATATGATATTTTGCTTCAGGTACTATTCTATCCCAGTCAATTTTGTTTTATTCTAGGCAAAACGACAACAAACGCCGCTCGTAGATTATTAATGTACAACCGTACGTCTTTAAGTATATCTGAAACGTTTAACAACGTTTGGTGGCTACTATAATTAAAACTTTTGTCAGCTATCCGCGTCATTCAAAGTTGTTTGTCGCATAGATCGATCACTTACTCTAAAAACGTATCCCGTTTTGTTTACGCTAAACGACTATCAAAGTCTGTCTGAAAAGCTTGGTTTTTTGCCAGATCTAGTAGAACCTTGTTGTTAATAACGTACTTAGTAAGGATTTACCAGTAGATTGCAACATCTTTGCTTATGCAGACGACATCGCTGTCTGTCTGTCAATTTTAGATGTAATTTAGAAGCAAAAAACACGTGTTTAGACATCGTGAGCTGGGCTGGCAGCAACAAACTGACAGTTTCAGCAGTAAATAACTTTTTACTCTACTAAAGAAGATCCTTTACTGCGACTCAACGATACTCCCGTCCGTACAGTTTTCGCATTTAAGTACTTCGAGTTTCTCTTGGACGACAAGCTGACATTGCGCTTTTATGGTTGACAAGTGCAAAAACTTTAAAAAAATCTTATGCGAATATCTTTAACAGTGCATGCTCACTTATGGCTTAGACATTTAGTACCACAGACTTTGACATTCCCATGTGGTCAAAATACCAAATTTCTTTCAGTCTCTAATTCTTAGAATAATCCTTGGGGCATATCGCATCGTTAGCCAAGACAGGCTTGTGCACATTCTTGGACCAGCACGTTTCGACCGACGACTAACCCCCTTTCAGCGGGT
This sequence comes from Aquatica leii, assembly GCA_035610365.1. Lineage (NCBI taxonomy): Eukaryota > Metazoa > Arthropoda > Insecta > Coleoptera > Lampyridae > Aquatica > Aquatica leii. The sequence continues at coordinate 102,227,296 of CM069436.1, read as the reverse complement.
CTTAATTTTGGATAAATGGCAGCGGCCTTGAAACATTTCCCAGAATGGGTGCAATGCCTATACCCTCACCCCGGACATCTTAACCTGGATTAAAATTTTCTACGTCTCAAGACGAGAAGCAGTCTTAATCCTTTTTTGCACGGCGGATTTCGTTCATATAAAACGCATTAGCGTTTTGAATGACGACAGCTGTCCGTCGTGCAACGTTACCGATAATCCAGCACGTAGAATTTGTTACGGTCAAAATTTTCATTAGGTACGCCTATGTGTTTTCGACGTAAAATTAGATTCGGGTGTTGACGCCATCTATCGGATTCGTTGGTCACTTTGTGTTGAGCAGACGACATCCGGTGAGATTTCCGGCATTTTGACTTTACCATCGTACCTGTTGTTGTCTATGTCTGCGTGAGTGAAGGTTCCTTCTCTAAAATCATCCACGTGTTGGGACACGATGGAAATTAGTGGTTTCTCTTAAATAATTGATTTCATCCACGCAGAGTAAGTGATTTTGTTCTTTCTTTAATTAAAGGTAATTTTTATGTCTTTTTGGTTAGCGCCATGTGCTACCTTCATAAATAGGGGTATTCTTATCGTTAAAATCCTCAAGGGAAAACTATAATCGGAAGCGGAAGCTCCTAATTACTGAATACGATTGAATTCTATTCGGAGGCCATAACTTAACCTTGATGACTCTCACCTTGTTCGGAAGATCCTAATTACTGGATACGATTGAATTCTATTCGAAGGCCATAACTTAACCTTGATGACTATCACCTTGTTCGGAAGATCATAATTATTGGATACGATTGAATTCTATTCGGAGGCAATTACTTAATACCACTATAGGCGTAGAATTAATGTAACAGCATACGATAAGTGTCGGTTCGATTACTGTCCCTTAAATGAGTCTTTTATTTGTACTTTGTGAGTCGCCAGGTAGACACGATTATTTTTCAGGAAGTTTAATTGCAGGAGCCAGTAGGAAAAACGTTTTTCTGAAAGTACCCTGGAATTTGGTAAGTCAATTTTTGCTTATTTATGCGTTGTCGCTACGGTGTAAACTCACGACTTATTATATTTGCTAATCGTACGTTCGAATTGATTTGTTACTTGTGATTGTTATCCAATTAATTTAGGTAAATTACTTATCGCTTGCTGCTTATATCCACAATCAATTATCATTATTAATGTTACTTACTGATAAAGTTTTATACATGTTATGGTAATTACACTCTTGTTTGACGTGTAGTGTAAGTTGCCGATCCTGTTGCTATTCTCTTTTCTATTTTCTCTACAGTACCGGCTTATATTTGACTAGTTAATTGTTAATAGATTTATCTTTATAGAGGAATTAAAGTGAAATTGTTATTAACGATTGAATTTCTTTTTTTATTCGTTTCTTTCAGCAGTTACGAACCTAACATCTAGTTACAAGTTTATTACCATTCTGTTGTGAGCAGACAGAAGTTTCTTTGGGATAAGCTCTGGCGCCCTTAAATATCTTTTCATTATTATCTAGGAACCCTACCCTCTCACCGACTATTGTGAGTTGGCCGTGCAGGTTCGTAAAACCACTAAAGCTTGTAACAAATTATTGCTAGTCGCAAATTCAATGGCGTTCGGAGTTATCTGTTAACCACAATTGTTTTTTATGCCGACATACCAAAGCCTTTATTTAAGTATTTCCTTAGTTTTGCTACCATATCATAAGCATAGTAACTAAGTTTTATTATTTGCAAGCAGCGATGGCAAAGTAGGAGTTTAGTTTCGTTATATAACATTGCATGTTTGTTTAGAGTCAATGTAGTTTACTATATTTTTAGTAAAATAACACTTTTGATATTTGTCATACCTGTCGCTGTTTAATCAAGACTCTGCTTTTTTTCCTACCGACTTGGTTTATACATGTTACAAGCTTCTAGTAATTTACGAACTCTGCACGACCAACTCGATGCAAGATTGAAACAATTGTTACGTGCAAAATTTTTCTAACGTAACACCCTGTATATTGAATTAAAATTAGATTCCGGTTTTGACGCCCTCTGCCGATCTTTTCTTGTGACTGTCATTTTACGACGAAATCGTTAAGCTATACACTGCATAAAATGGCCTGTGCCTCTTAAAGAAAATTTCGAATGACATCCTCAATAATGGAAATCAAATTATAATTTTATTACGTTCGTAAAATAATTGAGTCGTCACAGGGTAAGATAGTTACTTCCGTTTTATTAGAATTCCGTTGTAATTTCTCGTTAATTTGATAGCCGTTCCACCACGTTCTGGCCCATATGTTCCTATTCAATAAAGAATAATGAGGAATTAATATCGACAAATGCATTCATGGGACGAGTATAACTCAATATATAAGGCCTACGGTTAAAACTAAATAAACCGAAGACAATCACTTTTCTTCGAGATTCTACTCATGCGGCAAACACCTGCGAAACCAACTTTCATTAAAGGTGTACAACAGCATTCGACAATCGGGTTATGTTATGTGTACTTTCTTTTAGCAATAATTAACAATTTTTGTAGATCTTGATTTCGTGAGTCATTGTGTTGACACGATTTGCTACTCAAATTTATTTCAGGCTCACTTGCCGGGGAAAACGTTTTTTTTTTGACCAAGTAGGTATTGGAAGTGTATTTAATTACTTTATCGCTGTCAGAAAGGTCGCTCACGAAACTTTGGCTAGTGTAAATTCCGTAATTACTATCATTGTTTTAATACCATTAAGGTAGTTTCATTAATTATTTTATGTATATCGCATGCTGTGTACAACCAATATTTACTACTATATTATCTTCATTGTTCGCTTCGACTTAACTTACATATGTAGTGTGTGTTGCCGATACTGCTGGCATTTATGCATTGAGAATTAGATATACTTGTGTTAATCATCGACGTTGCTAAATTAAAGTTTCTATACTTGTTAATTACACTTATTAATTCTTCGAACATTGATGAGTGGAGAAATTATATATATTCTTGTTAATCTTCTACGTTAATACATTAAAGTTGTTATACTTGTTAATCTTTCTTTTATGGCAACATACTTTTCTCTTTTAATTGTCGTTACATATTAACAAATTTTGGCTACTCGAACATTACGAGGATTACGAACCTCAAATTTAGTTACAAGTTTGGACCGTCTGTCGTGATCGAGGCATAAGTGTTAATTTGGATTAGATCTGGCGCCCTTAAGCATAATTCCCTTGAACCTCCCATATCTCCGACTGTGAGAGTTGGCCGTGCAAGGTTCGTAAGACCTAAAGCTTGTAACAAACTACCTAAAAATAATTGTGTCTACCTGGTGATTCACAAACTCTACAACAGGTAAAAAGTAACATTTATGAAAGCTAAGAGAACCGAAGCGTATCGTTTGCTGTTACATATGTACTTTCCTCCAAGGTAGTATTAGTTAAACGTCCATTGCCTCTCAATAGAAATATTAATTGTATCTGACTTTGCGTCGCAGTATTCGTAGGTCCAATGCTTCCTTTTAGAACTTTTTCACCGTCAATGTTTAAACTTTTACAGACAAAAAAACCCACATGTGGGAGGTAACACGTGGCGCTAAAGAAACGACATGGAAATTACTTTTAATCTAAAAAATAATAAAAAACATATTCTTTGCGTTGAATAAATTAACTAATTATGGATGTTTTCATGATACACCATGTCACAACACGTAGATGTTTTAAGAAATCAAGTTTAACTCAAGCAAGCATATTTTATGTATCACAAAGTAAAAGTGTAGTGAAAGTAAAAATACGACTTTTACGCTTACTCAAACGGAAGAAACTAACGATAGTCGATAGGTGGCGTCGAGAACTGAAAAACTAACTTCAAGTCAACAAAGAATATACAGAGCAGCACAATTTAAATTTAGAGCACGTAACAAACCTTAGAAACGAAGATAAGCCGTACGATAAATGTTTCGCAGAACTACGTGCTCTCATAGCACGCACTTATACTTTGTCTTAAAAAACTATCCCTTCTACTTGTAACATTTTCTAAACTTAACCTATCTCACTCGTGGAGAACTTGTACTAAGCAAGTTCGGATAGTTAGGTAGGTCTACATCCTTTTCCTCCTATTCTTCTTAGATATATGTTTTGTGTTGTGCTGATGCTTATAGCGGACGAAGGTTGAAAATGTGAGGTATATTTTTCATAAACATGAGACATTCAAATACATAGAGATCTGGAGCTGTTAGAAGTCTAATGTTTGTAAGCTTACTAATGTAGAAAACGTCAGCAGTATGTCTTAACAAAACTATCAACGTAACGTTTTGGCACAAGAGAACTTTTCATAGAGCAGAAAAAGAAACTCAGAATACTATACTATACCTCAGTTTAGTAACAAATAAGATATCATACAATGTGAGTAAAATCTCGGGAGAGACTACCCTCCTCATCATTCGGAGAGCAAATGACACGGAGTTGAGTTTTTACACCAGCCAGGATAAAAAACTATCTAACTGGATTTTAAAAATAAGATAAACTAGACAACAGGAATATCTCGAAAAGATATAACAATAAATTACCAGAAGTGAGTTTGAGGTCAAGCAGAATAACAATGTTTTTTGCCAATTATTTGTAACTTGATGGGTTTGCAAGCCTAACCTCTATTCGAAGATTTAACGTGGGTTTTTTTATCATAATATTAATATCTTCCACATAGAAAACTGAAACATGTAACTCAAAAAATTTTGGATTATGTTTCATAGTTAAAAATAATATGAAGCCTAATATACTTTTTTGTGGGACTCTACGCTCAACAGCCACAGGACCAAAAACAGTATTACCACAATGAGTAGTAAAAGCTACCCTGCAAAACTTATCGGATAAGCGAAGCACTAGCTGGCCATATTTCAAAAAATCGAGGACGAAGTCAACACAATTATACCGAGCTGTGTCTGTGCGTTTACCTTTAATTAAAAAAATCACCTCACAAGTTATAGAAATTGTTACAGGGATTGTGTATAAAAACTGAAACATGTAACTCAAAAAATTTTGTACTAATATTAGAATGTCTTCCGGGTTTGGACCGTGTCATAGTTGCAACCGAAGCTGCCAACGTTTCGCCCACTTTCGTAAGGGGCTTCATCAGGGCGTGAGATAAATCGCAAAACTCAAACAAGCAATCGAAATCTAACTAAGAACTTCTCAAAAGTTAGGTTATCCACTTGTAAAACAAGCCATAACCTAAATTATGAAAAGGTAAGAAAGAAAACGATAACCTGAAAAAGCAAACTAAAATCTAACAAAGAACCACTACCAAGTTAGGTAATGAACTTGTGAACCAAGCCAGATTCTAAACTCCGTAGAAGGTACTTAAGAAGAAATAGTTTCCGTATTTAAAGGAAACGGATCGTCACGGATGATTAAGCTCGACCCTGATTGGGTTACGGTTGCTAGGGGGCGTGTTTTTGATAAATGACTAATAACCGGTAACCAAAGAGGGGATAGTTCGAAACCATGATCACGATTGAAGTTATTGGGGTGTTTGATGATTTCTATGCTTTCTCGGAATTTCCTGTTGAAAAAGAATGGAGATTTGGCAATCAACGAAACATTATCAAAATCTATCTTGTGACCTGTAGTAAAATGATGTTCAGCGACCGCAGACTTGGAAGTATACCTTTTCCTTATACAACGATCATGTTCTGAAATGCGAGTAATGACGGAACGACCGGTTTCACCAATGTTGACTAAACCACAAGAACAGGGAATTTGGTATACACCTTGAGATGAAAGTGTAGGAAATTTGTCTTTGGGAGAAGGAAGAATCTGAGAGATTTTGCCTGTCGAGTTGAATATGGGTTTAATACCATTCTTACGAAGGAGTTTCCCTATTTGATCTGTAACCTTGTGAATGTAGGGTAAAAATGCCAATTTCGGGTTGGATTCGGGAGTAGAAATGTCCTTGGGTAATCGAGTACGTGGATGTAAACGACGATTAATAACTCTATGAATATCTCGCTTTACATAACCATTGTTCACTAAGGTTCTAGTAAGATGACAGAGTTCTGAGTCTAGATTCTCAGGTTGACAAATAGAAAAGGCACGATGGACCAAAGATTCAATAACAGAACGTTTCTGTGCAGGATGATGATGAGACGACGATATTCATCAATATTAAAACCTAAAGTGTGGTTTAGATATGTTGACGACACGTTTATTGTTTGGTCTCATGGTCATCTTGAATTGTCTAAGTTTCTTGATCATCTTAACAATCAACACTTAGATATCAAATTTACTATGGAAATCGAAAGTAATGGTTCTCTTCCATTTCTTGACGTTCTTGTGACTCGTAAGCCCGACGGACTTCTAGGCCATTCTGTTTATCGCAAACCCACCCATACGGACAGATACCTTCATGCGTCGTCTCATCATCATCTTGCACAGAAACGTTCTGTTATTGAATCTTTGGTCCATCGTGCCTTTTCTATTTGTCAACCTGAGAATCTAGACTCAGAACTCTGTCATCTTACTAGAACCTTAGTGAACAATGGTTATGTAAAGCGAGATATTCATAGAGTTATTAATCGTCGTTTACATCCACGTACTCGATTACCTAAGGACATTTCTACTCCCGAATCCAACCCGAAATTGGCCTTTTTACCCTACATTCACAAGGTTACAGATCAAATAGGGAAACTCCTTCGTAAGAATGGTATTAAACCCATATTCAACTCGACAGGCAAAATCTCTCAGATTCTTCCTTCTCCCAAAGACAAATTTCCTACACTTTCATCTCAAGGTGTATACCAAATTCCTTGTTCTTGTGGTTTAGCCTACATTGGTGAAACCGGTCGTTCCGTCATTACTCGCATTTCAGAACATGATCGTTGTATAAGAAAAAGGTATACTTCCAAGTCTGCGGTCGCTGAACATCATTTTACTACAGGTCACAAGATAGATTTTGATAATGTTTCGTTGATTGCCAAATCTCCATTCTTTTTCAACAGGAAATTCCGAGAAAGCATAGAAATCATCAAACACCCCAATAACTTCAATCGCGATCATGGTTTCGAACTATCCCCTCTTTGGTTCCCGGTTATTAGTCATTTATCAAAAACACGCCCCCAAGCAACCCTAACCCAATCAGGGTCGAGCCCAACCATCCGTGACGATCCTTTTCCTTTAAATACGGAGACTATTTCTTCTTAAGTCACTTCTACCTAGTTTAGAATCTGGTTTGGTTCACAAGTTGATTACTTAACTCGGTAGTGGTTCTTTGTTAGATTTTCGTTTGCTTTTTCAGGTTATTGTTTTCTTTCTTACCTTTTCATAGTTTAGGTTATGGCTTGTTTTACAAGTGGATAACCTAACTTTTGAGAAGTTCTTAGTTAGATTTCGATTGCTTGTTTGAGTTTTGCGATTTATCTCACGCCCTGATGAAGCCCCTTACGAAAGTGGGCGAAACGTTGGCAGCTTCGGTTGCAACTATGACACGGTCCAAACCCGGAAGACATTCTATTGTTAGTACTACCGCTCTAACCTACGATCATCTCCGATACTAAGCTAGACAATACAAATGAGTCGACAAAGTGATTTTCTTTTCTTTCTAATCCTTTGCAATTAGTGTGTTACACATTGGTTGTAATGTTGCTTTGTTGCTAAGTTTCTGTTTTTTCTTTAGTTTTGTCTGTTAGCGTTATAATAGGTTCATTTCCAATTTGTCTAAAACACTTTGTTCCTTTGTTTTCCTCTATTAATCTTTCTGCTTTAATTTCATACTACTTTTGTAGATGTTTGTTATATTGTATAGTGAGTCCACTGCAAGAACAGTTATAAAAACAGGAAATAAGAAGTTGTAAAACACTAAACAATTATATACTTATAGTATAATTAATATAAAATAACATATAAAAGTTTTTTACATAAAAATAAATCTATTTACACTGCAGATTGTCAAATGCTCTAATTTGAAAGTTACCATCAACTTTTTTATACATAAATTTGTATTTGCACTTATTTTCTTCTCCTTCGCAAACAAATTCACCGGGATCCATATTTTCTAAAACGAATACGTTTTTTTGTGCTAAATAAATAAGATCTGTTTGCTTACCCTCTTCGTTATTTGTTATAACAAACTGATGCCCACACTTTCTCAAACAATCATCTTCAGTGTATGGACCTCTCTTATACATATGGCAGAGCACACAATACTTAAGCTCATCACAGTGAGTTTGGCAGTTCTATTTCAAATTAAATTGTTAGATTGGTACAACAACTACGCTTATTTTAAATATTTTTTTTTAATTACAAAACAGACTCATAAAAAAAGTCTTTTAAGAGGTTTTGACATAATTTTTAGTAGCTGTACAATACAATACGTTATTATCTAAAGATTTACTGTTATGATAGTAAAAACTTTAGTTAGTTAGTTGATGGTTAATGATGATTTGAAGAATGAGTAACTTAATTTTTCTGCAAGTCGAATACTTGCTGCTTGTTTGGAAAATTGTCGTCGTAAAATAACTTTAGTAAGCTGGGAGAATTGTCGAATTGTAACCGTGTTTGACACCTAATATGTCAGACCTGGGGACGATAATAGAACCACGCGTATAACATTCTATTGAGGCACCTATACTGAATTTAAATTTATTACAAACCGGAAAAAATAAAAATCTAGCGCACGGCGTATTTTAAAATTGGTTGTAACCACATAATCTTTATTTGTAAGACCACTGCAATATACTTATCTATTTATTTTTAACTTTTAGGAATGATTGCACCCTTTACTAGTGCTAACAAACAGTTGTAAACCGTAAGTAACCTTTTACTTTTTTTATCACATTTTGCCGTATGTAGTATACGTTTGTTTGCTATAACAAGTAGTCGTAGAAAACTTCACGTCAATTACAAATTTTAAAGGCGTTTAAAGTTACAGTAGCAAAATGAATTAATAGAGATAAAGAAAGTGGTAAGAGGAAAATGTTCACGGTTAAAGAACATTTTCTACTATACAAAACTGGATTTTTGGGTTGTCAATACACAACAATAAACCAATTACAAGTATATTTTAAGGCTAGAAGGTAAATAACTGTCTTGTTACGAGAATTTGCCCGTAACGTAAATGCAGGCGACTAGCTCAAGATAATTTGGCAAGAGGGTCACAAGTCTCGGTGTGCTAATCATGCAGTAATTTAAAAAGTCGACAAAACGAGTAAATATCAATAAGTACAGACCTCGTTTAACTCGCTGAAAGAAACAATTTGCAAAACACAAGTTTTAACAAGAATATATTTATTTCTAACAAAATAATAGGAGTAAAAAAAATAGGTAGAAACAATAGGTCAATAACATTTAGAGATTTGTTGACAAATATCACAGTATCACGCAGGTCCTTGTGATGATAACTAATTGTGTATCATACTAACATACATATAATTGATTCTAATATGTAAATAGTACACGATCAACTACTTTGTTTAACATGCAGTCGTGAAATGAGTTGATAAACGACAATATCATAATTAATCGCAAAAAATAATAAAAATTATGAGTACAAGAACTATCTCATCCAACAGTTTTTTGTCACAAGTTGCAATATTCTATTTATCTACACTTTGATTAAATCAAATAAATAAAACGCTTAAGCCTGACTGATAGTTATAAAATTGAGTACAATTAAGAAAAATGATACGATACTATAATAAGTAGTACGCATAAGACTGACTTATGTGGGTCATTAAATAACAATGCTCCGTGTATGGCCGATAGAAAATGTTTGAATTCACGAACCTTAGTAAGAGAAACAGTTACCGGAAATGACGGTTATCCACTGTATCGTTGCCGATCGACTACAAACAATGGAATATTAAAAACTACCAAAGTAAATTAATCGAACGTTGAAGTTGATAATCGTTGGATTGTTCCATATTTGCCGTTACTCTCCAAAACATTCAAAACGCATATTAATATAGAGTATTGTGCTACCAGCTTCTAGTAATTTACAAACCTTGCACGGCCAACTCGCAGTAGCATTAAAACAATACCTGTCGGAGAAAGGGAGGTTTAAGTGATTATATTTTAATGGGCGCCAGATATCTTATTGCAGATATAGGTCCTGCTAGGTCAGTACAAATTAAATTATATTAATATTAATAATTGATAGTTGACGTAATCAGCATGCTATAGCAATTTAAGTTAAACTAATTGAGTAATAATAAGAAAAAGCAAATCATTTTAGACGTTTTGACACGATTAATAAATATGATTTACGAGCAACACCGTAGCGACAACGAATAGTTAAAATCAAAATTGACTTACCAAGATTGAAGTGTACTTTCAGAAAACGTTTTCTTGCTGGCTTCCTGTAATCAAACAAATCTACCTGAAAATAAACATGTCTACCTGGTGACTCACAAACTTTGCAACAGGTAAAAAGAAACATTTATAAAAGGTAAGAGAACCGAAACGTATCGTATGCTCTTACAAATGCACTTTCGTACGAGGTGGTATTATTTATCAATTGCCTCCGAATAGAAATTCAATTGTATCTGCCCTTGTATCGCAGAGTTCATAGGTCCAATACTTTCTATTAGAACTTTTACAAAGTAGATTTTAAACTTGTACAGACAAGAAAACCCTAATTTGGGAGGTAGCACATGGCGCTAATGAAAAGACATAGAAATTACCTTTAATCCAAAAAACGAATAGAAAACACTTACCCTGCATTGACTAAATTAATTAATTATAAATATTTTCATTATACATTGTGTCACAACACGTGGATGTTTTAAAAAAACAGTTTTAATTTACGCAGGCATCAGGTTATGTAGCGAACGATGTCAAAGTAAAAATGACGGCTTTCGTTTTCTCGACCGGAAGGGACAACGATACCCGATAGATGGCGTCGGTAAATGGAAAAATAACTTCAAATCAACTAATATACAGGGTAGTGCATTTTTAAATGTATGCACGTAACAATTGCCATTCCGTGAAATCGATCAAATATATTTGCAAGTATGTGACTAAATGTTTCTGTGCTTAAAAATGCTGTTATATACTTTAAAATGCCGAGATACTTGAAATTAATTAAAATTTCAACTACAGAAACAAAATCCTGTTTTAGGTTGCCCACAAGTATTTTCCACCAATGCATTAAGTCGCATTTGCACAGTCCATCCAAGCAATGATATTTAAGTTTGCTATCAGTTAACGTTTAGAGTTCAACATTTCAACATCTACGAACCTTTAATGGCGATTTGTGTGACAGATGTAGAAAATCCTGTCAACGTTTGGGGTTGCGTACACCTCCAGAGATGTGATTTCATCAAATCCTCATCAAATACGAACATTGTTTTTAATAATTTGTTACATGTCGTTATTCATGTATTTACCACTACACTGGTTTGTCGCCTACACTGCCTTTTTAAAGCGCATCGTTTACAATCTTTGCGGGAAAGAGCGCAAACCAGAAAAAATGTCCATATTTCATTTTTTTACGTATTTGAAATTATTGAGAACGTTGTTCATATCAAGGCGCTATTTCGATACTCTAAAAGTAGTTCTTTATTTTTCCTCGGTTATTTTTATTAATGTATTGATGACGGATTGTTTTCAGTCAAAGCCAAAGTTAGGCACATAACATCACCGTCGTGCGTAAGCTTACATACTAAGCAGACTTTCGTTCTTAAACCTAAAAGAAGTAGTAAACATTGCTACTTGTGACAAAGAACTTTTGGTTAGGGTAAGTTCTAGTACTCATAGTTTTTTCTTTGCGATTATCAACTCGTTTCACAACTGGATGTTAAACAAAGTAGTTGATCGAATACGTTTAAAGTTTACGTTACCGGTAATAATTCACGTAACAAATTTTAACATGTTTTCTATCATAACTGATTGATTTGTGTACCAAATATAAAGATAGCATGTATGATGATATTTTGCATCAAACCCGTCCGTTTTGTAAAAACACGTAAAAACATTCAAATGAAATCGAGATGCAAAACGACCAATGTGGAAAAGTATATTCTAAACAATTGTTGTACATTGGCAATGGTAAAATTCCAGTTGACATTTCGACTAGTTGCATTAAAGTTTTGGTAGATTTTTGTCAGTTAATCAAAGACCGAAGTAATCCAAGGTGTTTCCAAAGATTTCTCAAAATTACAAAAATCATGGTTGGTTAAACGAACGTACTACACTGGGTTTCAAATAAAATGCACCACATAGGAGTAGACGTGGAGAGCTAAAATTTTGTATGTAAAACTGCATACCGATGATTCGCCCTCTCTCAAAAGGCGTTAATTGTTGAAAATTAGCTCGTCTGCGAACTCAATTTCAACAATACACGTCTTCTTCTTCTATGTGGTGCATTTTATTTGAAACTCAGTGTATATTGACTGCAAAAAACATTGATGTTAACGAAGTAAAGCTCAAGGTTTAAAGTAAAATTGCTGAAGCATTGATGGTATACAAATTGGTGGATTCCGTTACTATCCAAGATAATGTCGTCAACCAACCAACCGAATTTTTAAAATTGCTGGAATTGCCCAGATTTCCGCCGCACCATCTCTAATTAGAAGTCAGACCGATCAGAAAATATTGAGAAATATCAATCAAACACGTATTTGTAATGACACTCGGCTTTGGAAAAAAACTGCGAACGTCATCAAAGCAACAATTCTAAGAGAAAAATAAAAAGACGAAGATGTGTTAATACCACAAATCTTGATGATTTTAACCAACCGTCGAAATTAAATGATTACTGTTTCCGGTGCGGCTTGCATTCGCGATGATTATAAACGAATAACAAAGACAGTCATTAAATGTTTGCGGCATGGCCAACTATATGCTGCTTGTTTACGTATCAGAAAACCATCAGGATGGTTTAAAATTTGAACAGGACAACGTCTGTCAGGTCAGCTAATTATCAATAAATAGTTTATAAAAAATTAACTTAAGCTTGCAGGTCTTTCAAAATTATTATGATGGGCCTTCAAAAGTATACCATTGTATAAAGTGAAAGATTTGGAGATAGATAAGCTTTCGAGGTCTAGGGGCTTGGAAGATAGAAAACCGTTTAAGTTCTCAACAGTATCTCCACATACTAGATAAATAATGCATCCTATTGTAAATGTATTGTATCCAAATAATGATTTTGTGTTTTTGAATTGGTATTTTATACACATTTAATAATGAAACAATAACAAGTATGCATTTCTTATCGTTATAGGATAACGCACTATTTTCAACCAGTCAACGCTCAGAAACTGATAACGGTGATTCAAGACTCTTGGGACAATATCCAAGATGACCTAATTGTAAAACTAATTTAATCGATACCGATATAAGTGATGGTAGATATACCCATTATAATTAATTATGGTTTTTGTAACTTTTTATTACTATTCTATAAAAATAAACAATACTGTTATTCTTTAAAATTAATGACTTTCTGCTTTATAACGTTTGTAAAAAAATTACTTTACAAGTAAACGTTAATTAACGAAATGTTATTGTTTTATTGTAAGGTGTTTAATAATTTAAATAATTGGATTTGTATTTTTTATTTAAACTAAATATTAAAAACTAAAAATTAAACTGTGCCAATGCATCTATTTATGCAGTCTAATTTTAGAATAAGCAAGAAAAGCAATAAATAACCCTGAACAATATACATCTCGACAGGTATAAAAACATAATAAAACACGCAAGATTAATACAAACTTAAAAGCCATGTAGTCAAACAGCGTAAATTAGCATCGAGGAATTCTCCTGTTCCATTTTTTTCATATGAGTGAACATCGTTATTATAATACCTACATAGTAAAAAAAATTAAAAAATAGAGCATTCCGTCAATTTTTAGAAACAATTCTCTCTTACTAAAAACAGCAACATGCCGAAACGTCAAACTCAATTAGTTTGCTCAGTTTATAAATTTTGTAATTTTTGTAATGTGTTAATATCGGACGCGGTTCAAAACCCGAATATTTTTGTAATTCTACGAAAATTGGATAAGATAAACAAAAAATTAATTGTAAATTAAATTTAATATTTAAAAAGATTGCGTTTAAAAACAACGCTTGACACTTCACCTTAGTCAACGTATTTTTTTAATTTATTTTTGATTTTGGCTTACGAGAAAAAAAAATCTTTTTTTTTTGTTTAAAAATAATAAATCTAATTAATACTTAGCAAATGATACTTACTAAACATTTTTCGCAATATTGTCCATTGTATTGTTTGTCACACTGACACTTTCCACACACACAATTTCCATGTCCATTACAAATACTTGAATTCATCTCAAAAGGATTCAAACAACTTTCTACAGAACTTAAGCATTCGCATGCTTCACCTAACCAATCGCGTTCGCAAAGACACCTACCACAAACGCATTTCCCATTTCCAGAACATATTTTTTGGTTGTGACGAGGACAAGAAAAGTCATTACACTCGCACCAATTTCCATAATATTTCTGCAAACAAATTTTGAAATAATTTACATTGAGATTATTTTCTTTGCTTTTAAACCTACTTCGTAACAATGACATTTATTGCAAAAACAATATCCTCTTCCTGAACATACTAACGAAGAATTAGCATTTGGTGGCATACATGCATCACCAAAATATTGGTTATTGGTGCATTCGCAATATTTTCCCATATCCGCTGAATCGCACTCGCACACTCCACACTTCAAAGTACCAACTGAATTACATTTTTCTGAGTTTGGAACATAACCCTGAAACATTAAAATTTATTTCTTGTTAGGTTTTATATAACACTTTGTACTATAGATCCTTTTTTCTCACACGGACAAGAACAGAGTAGATCTACTGCTATTTCTACAAAGTCATTGATGTTGGTTGAGTATATAATGAAGTCTTGGTTCCATGCTTCTTGCTTAACTGGACATTTTAATGCTTCAATCTTTACTTTTATATATTGGCTCCCCTTAAAAAACCTAATAGAGTTTAATACAACTATTAACGTACTTACTCCAACAACTTCACAATCAGTAATTGGTGTCATCGAATCGTTTAAGCATTTAAAATCTAACTTTAGAAATTTAGAAGCGTTGTGGTGGAGTTCTACCTGCGTAAATCTGTCAAAATAATGATTAATAATAAAGTGATGTCTTACTAGGTCATCTGGTTTATTAATCTTCAGCGACAGGTACATTGGTTCTCCTTATATAAAAAAAGTTTTAGATTAAGACACAGTTTTTTTAGCGATTTACCAATTCTTAAGTTCAAACTATATTTTACCGGCAGTATCTGTTTCGGAAAATTAGGTATTGTGTCGTCAACGTCTACTGAGCTTGCAGCAAAATACACATACTCTTCATTGCAGACATCACTAATATATGGCAAGTTGAAATTGGGATGAAAGCACCTAGGGCTATCAAACATATCCTGAAAATTTAATTAACCACTGGAGAAAAAAATTTTTTTTTTACCTCTTGAGAGCACCAAGCACAGCCTGCTATTTCAATGCATTCGTGACAGGTCGGTTTAGAAGCACACTGTTTGGTAACGTCTTGTGTTGCGCAACACAAACAAATTAAAGAATAAAGCGACAGCTTTAGCATTATTGTGATTCTTGTTGGTATAAAACTAATTTAATACAAAAGACTATTTTATTAACGTTTCTAAGATTACTAATAATTTTAATATAGCAACAAAGTATCCAACCAGATTAACGCATCAAAAAATTTTAATGAGTATCGAAACATGTTATTCTATAGATAACCGAGTAAACAAGATAACGACTAAATTATCCAATTCATACATTGAGGAAACAAGAAAATAATAAACAAGTGATTCGTTTTAACAGTATAAAGATAAGAACGATTTTACATATGAATTTTGTATACAAGGAATAACTTAAAAAAAGATATTCTTGATCGACATTGATAAAAGGAACTGTTTACAAGAACAAAATTTTTTGTTCAATGTAGTTTTTATTGAATAATTTTGTATGTCGATTCAACATGAAACCCTACTTTTATGCATTCTCTAGTCCTCAGAATTGAAGATTTTTAGATCCTCCACAATGCATCAACATTTTTCCTTATTTCTCGACAATGGAAATTAATCACTTTTAACAAGTATTCTCGATTGTGTATTGGACTAGCAAAAACTAAAATTTTTATGTAGCCACATCAAAAAAATCTAATTTAGATCGGTTGGTTGAGAAGGCCAAACCACTACTCTTCCTCTTTCTAACCATGAATTTTTGAAGAGTTTGTATAGGTGTTGTCGAACTACTAGACTAAAATGTGGTGAAACCTCATCATCCATGAACTACATACCAGATCGTATTGCCAGAGATAGATCTTCTCCAGTGAATCTTTTTGGCAATACAAATAGTCTAATTATATGTTGCCCAATTATACCGGCTCACACGTTGATAGGTTCAAATTGATGCTGATAATATATATATATATAATAGAACCATGGGGATGTTCATCTGCTCATAAATGCAAATTTCGAGTTTATAATGCCGTTTTTAAAAATCCAGTTTTGTCCTTAAAGAGAACTGAACCAATAAAATTTGCATCGTTTCTGTGCCAATCTAAAACTCAGTTATAAAATTCCTTTATTTATGGAAAGCCTTCAAGAAGAAGCGTATGGACTTTTTGAAGATGATACGGATGCAACTGTTGCTTTCTAAGATTCTAAAGACCGTCGATTTTGGGCAATCATTATGAACAGCCAATTTTAGAACACTTGTAGGATCTGCTTCTCTCAGTCTAACTGCGATTGATTTAGTTTTCACAATTGTAACTGATTTTGTAAAATTTCCACAAAATCATTTGGGTACGACATTTTATATTTACATAAATCTCCATCATTCGATAAATACAAGTAAAAAAATAAAACATTGTACTTTTTACTAGTCTCTTTCAAACGAAGATCCACTTTTTCAAAGGTTTTCCTATCAAGCATTTTTCTATTTGGATATCTTTCTTCATAAAGCTTTAGGGCTTCAAAATTATCACACGATACAAACCCATATATTAAATGCTTGTTGACATATTCAGCAAAGTCCGTTACTATTTAACTAGCCGTAAAAAAAACAAGAGAAAACAATTTTGATACACTCTGACACTGACATTGATTTTTAACTGACATTGAAATAAATATCTTTGTATAAATCGGTATGATGTCGATTAAGAGTACTTTTTGTTTGTTGAAAGTTTAAGCTGTTCAAAAATATTATTATTGTGTCTCTATCGTACAGGGTATTACTGTGTTTAACTAGTCCGTCCCTGGCAAACAAAATCAGCCAAAAGTAAATAAGAAGGTTCATGTTAAAAAAACTTACTTAATAACAATCATATTAAAAAATTATTAAATTGCACATAATACTTCAAAACTTATTTTAAAACATGTTACAAGCTTTTTAGGTTTTACGAACCTTGCACGGCCAACTTCCAATAGTCGGGATTAGGGGAGGTTCAAAGAAAACAGGAAATATGCTTAAGGGCGCCAGAGCTGATCCAAAGTGACTTTTCTATCTCGCTCAAGACAGAACGGTTCAAACTTGTAACACGATGGTAGGTTCGTAACCCTATACTCGGCTGTTCGAGTAATCACCGTTTGTTATTAGCTAACGACGAGCCAAAGAGGAAGGTATGTTGTCATAAAAGAACAAGTAACCACAATAACAACTTTAATTTAGAATCGTTGATGATTATCACAGGTATATCGAATTCTCGTTACAGAGATGCCAGTAGTATCGGCAACACACAATACATAAGCAAATTACGTTGAAATGGATAGCGAAGAATAGTTTGTAGTAAATATTGTTTGTATACAATATGCGAAATACACAAAATAATTAGTAATACGGCATTACTGACAATCAAACAGTGATAATAATTACTGCATTAATATTAACCTATCGTAACAAGTCGTGGTAGTACACCGTAGGCGAAGCATACAAAGGAAGTAATAATACGACCTTATTGATAATAAAACAGTGAGACTAATTACTGAATTAATATTGCACTAACGTTAATTAATCGTTGGAAGTACACAGCATGCGCAACTCAAAATAAGTAAAAGTACTACCTAACTGGTAATACAACAATGTTAATAATTACGGAATTAATATTAGCAAAAGTTTCGTGAGCGACCTTTCTGACAACGAACAAAATAAATAAAACAACTTACCCCTAATACAGGAACTTTCACTCGAACGAAGAAAGCGCTTTCCCCGGCAAGCAAGCCTGTAAACACTCTTAAATAGCAAGTCGTGTCAAACCAATGCCTCACAAAAGTAAAATCTACAAAAATGATTACTGATTGTTAACGAAAGTACATAAAGCATAACCCGGTAGTCGAAGGCTGTTATACCGCATCGAAGACAGGTGGTTTCGCAGGTATCTGCCGCCTGAGTAGAATCTCGTCGAAGTGTAATTAGCTTCGGTTCATTAAATTTTAACCATATGTATTATGAATCGGATTATACTCGTCCGACGAAAAATTTGGTCGAAATTAATTCTTCATAATTCGTTATCGAATAGGAACAGATGCCAGCACGTGGCGGAACGGCTATTAAATTACGAGAAATTACAACAGACTTTTAATAAATGACAGCCATTAGCTTACCCGGTGACGACTCAAATGTATTATAAGCGTAGTACACTTATTACGGTGGATGGTCTTTGGAAATTATTTGCAAGCACCACCGGCCATTTTATGCAGTTGTCAAGTTAAAGAATTCGTCGTAAATGACAGTCACGCAAAAAGATCGGTAGGGGGCGTCCAAACCGGAATCTAATTTCAAGTCAATATACACAGTCGCACGTAATGAAAATTTCGTCCGTAACAAACAAATTATTTCTAGGAGCGTCCGTTATGAGCCCGTATCTCCTTAGGAAGGGCTGTAGGAAAAAAAGTGTATAAAATCATATTTTTATTTTAATGTGTTCCATCTGAATCTAGGAGATTGCCGATATATATGGAACACTCTGTATAGTTTAGCGTTCAATTCAATTTGTGGAATTTATATAATCGTTTGGATAACAATTCAATTTTGTTTTAAAAGGAGAATTAATGCACACGATTTAACAAATAGAATTGTTATACATTGTCATGAGAACTAAGTATTGTGTCCATCATTATCTACGTAATAAAGTTGATTGGAAAGCGTGGTTTAAGCTATAGAGACAAGCGATATGAAAGTGCAAAGTTCCTCTTAGATACAGATTTGGACCGCGGCAACTTTTTAGAGATTTTGTTACTAGTTTTGAAGTATTATAATAATTTACATTCATACATTAACGACATGTATAAAATGGGAAAACCATCAAAATATCATCGTCTAACGATGTTGTCTAAGACGACAATTAATACTATAACCGACATAATTGGAATGACTATAAAAGAAGGAATTGCTACAGAAATTAAGCAAAGATGTTCGCTATACAAATTGATACCACCTAAGATGTAGCCTTTATTTATTCGGTACATTACACTTTCTCAAAATTGGCTCCAGGAGCTACTATTTTCTATAGTGAGGTGCAGGTTTACTACAGGAACAGATATTAAAGATGTGGTTTGTGGTGCACTAAGTGACTGTGGGAACAGAACCTAATCGGTAATTCGACAGATGACGCTGCAAACTTAATTCCAGAGCAAATACACGTGTGGTGTTATGCACATGTATTTAATCTTGTAGTGGTAGATTCTATCTCTAAAATAATAAAAGTCTTCAATTTAATTTCTTTACTAAATTCTATAGCAGTGTTTCTGAAAGAGTCACATAAAAGAATGGATACTTGGAAAAAACTAACTCATAAGATTAATGAATTCAGACGACTAAACGTGATTAAAAGTCTCGTTGGAAGTACCTACAAGATGATGAAGTAAAGATGCTGCTTCGGGAAAAACATTTGGTTCTTTCAATGATCCTTCAAAGTGATTATTCACAACGATTGTCATTGCTCTATCTAAGATTAAAGACAATACAGCTAATAGCGACGCCAGACTGAAAGCGGCGTCTTATATAATGTTGCGGATTTATTTAAAACTAATTTATTTAAAACGACTAAAAATACGTTTACTTATTCTAGAAATATGTACACTTGTAAATTAACCGAACTAATGAAATCTAATAATATTTAATAAAAACACTTACACTAATTTATGTATAACCGTTGTATAACACTATCACTTAAGATAAGATAACGTCCATGGATAGCTTCACACTTGTTTACACTAAAAATCACGTACACGATTATTCTCGGTATATTTATGTAGACACACGCGTGCTAACGATTTATTTCCACTTGATAATCTTCTTAACACTGCTGTATTCGCATTCCAGCAAAAACTGACCTACGAATTGTTCCGTCGGTATATATACACATAAGGAAATCTTTCTGGAGTGTTCCCTATTTTTCGGTATATCTTCTAGAAGATGGATAACAGCTTCTAGAAGGCTCTTGCCTTTGCAAATAACTTCTCGAACGTTTCAATAACAAGGTTATTGTCATATAAAACAATATTAACTGTTCAAATATTTCTAAGAATTCTTCAATATACAATGTCTCTTACAAAGTACCTGCAAACCAAGAGGTTGGATATACTAAAAGCTCATAAAATGATGAAGAAGACTTATGAGACACTAGGCAACATCTCTCGTGACTACGAAGCTACAGAGGCTGCTGCTATAGATTTTGTTTTACGTATAAATAAGCAATTTGAAGAACAAAATTACAATTTTGTTCTTGATATTTCTCTAGCTGTACTACGACCAACAAAAAGAAAATTAATGCCAAAGGAAACTACAACTGAAGTACACAATCAAGTCTTTGATATATTGACAAACAGCATGAAACGAAGATTTCAAAAATATGGCGTAATTGCTGCTGAAATCGGATGGTTTCATCCTAACAACTTTTACTAACTCCCTGCTTTCCCCGATTTAGCATTTGAGTCCATGAGCAAACGAGTTATCAATTTTAACCGAGATGCCACAGCACCAAGAGTTCGTGAAGAACTAATAGATTTTGCTTCAAAATATATTTCACTAAAGCAAACAATTCAGGAAAGTTATCTAAATGAAGAAGGCGAAATATATTTAGAATTAAATAATGAAAATCTTGACGAAGAGGAAGGGCAGGCTTGTTTTGTATCTACTAAGACATGCAGATATTGCCTAATCTGTTGCTATCTAATTTTACAAAAATATAATCTATATTCCAAGGCAGACAGCCTTATATTATCTTCACTTGTTATAAGTAATGTTTAACACTGCCAATAACACAAGTTTCATGCGAGCGCAGTTTCTCAAAACTAAAATAAAAAAATAGATTGAAATCAACGCTTGATGAAGACAAATTAAAGGCACTCATGCTGATGAATATGGAGTTCAAATATTGTGGCAATGTAGATAACAATACAATTATAATAAAACTTGCAAAAAAAGGTTTCGTTTCTTTTTGTAGTTATATTTATTTTTACCAAAGCTTCGGGCCGGCCTAAGTAATTATGCCCGAGCCGATTACCTAGTTTTTGTTACGGTTTTTGACACGTTTAGGTGTTTAGCAGATTTTCGGGTTGCATCGGCAACGTAGTAATTTATTATTATGATGATTAATCATATAATCGAAATCGAAATGCAATGTATGAAAAGTAAGAAATAAAAATGGTGACGGTTTTTCTTTCGACATGATGACTTTATTAAATACACACTAATAAATACAAATACGCAAAATATATTAACAGGTTATGGGTCCAGTTTATGTTTACGTGCGCGATTAAATTAATCGAGTGTAGTGTTTTGAATTATTAACTTGTTATTAACTAACTGCAAGACATCAAAACGTGTATGTTTTTTCGTGTTAAGAACCGCGGCATCTTTAATCGTTTAAAATGGAACAAAGCAACCGGCTTCTGCCATTTAAACAATTAGAAAGAAAAAGTAATTGGGTGACATGGAAATATCGAATTACCATTCATCTCAAATCAACGGACGGAGCCATTGACGTCGTAGAAGGTAATCTCACCGAACCGGCAGTATTAAACGAAGCAGCTACTGTAGCAGAAAAAGCAAAATACGATGCGGAACTGAAACGATTCCAGAAGGCGCGATCGACAGCGATGATTGTCCTTACAAGTGGAATTGGCGATGAATTAATGGAACGGTTTACAACCATCGATGATGCCCGCGTGTTGTGGGAAAAGCTGAACAAGCTGTACGGAGGAATCGAAGACGATCGTGCTTTTGAGCTAAGTACAAATTTATTTTCTTTTAAATATAAGCCAAACGAAGAAATGGCAATGCAGTTATCCGCAATTAAGACTATCTGGTTAAATTTAAATAAAGAACTTTCAAAAAATAACGTTACTGTCAAATTACCCGAAATGCTTTTAATATGTAAATTGTTTGACGATTTACCTGAAACTTACAACTAGTTCAAAACAAGCTGGGCTATGTTTCCAAAGGAGCAACGAACTTTTGAAAACCTAACAATCCAGTTGTGTGCGTATGAGAAACGACTCGACCCGAAGGATACCAACTTGACCGAAGTAGCGCTGACAGTACGCACAAGGCCATCTGCATCCAGCAAGCGTCAACAAGGTAACCAACAGCTGCAACGGCAGCAACAAGCCAAACCAGGTGGTAAACGGAACAACAAGATTTTTACTTGTCGATCTTGTGGTCGTATGGGTCACTTTATAAAAGAGTGTCGTCAGTGGAAGGTTGATGGACATCCGCCGTATCCAGCGCGATGGAGCAGTTACCAAGATTCAAATTCAAAATCCGGTGCCAACGATACTAAAGAAGTAAAAACACATGATGGGATGCTCATAGAAATGAGTGCGTTTTCGGTCAACCCCGATAAGTCTGATCCTAACGCATGGTTTGTTGATAACGGTGCGATAAGTCACATCACTAATGATCGCAACTTATTTACGCATTTTGAAGAATTCGAGAAGACTGCTTACAGCGTCATGACAGCCGAAGGAGTTCGAGCTGAAGCAATCGGAAAAGGTACGGTTGAACTCGACTCTGCCGTAAATGGAAAATACACCAGAATTTCGCTTAATGATGTCTGGTATGTTCCAACGATTCGAAAAAATTTGTTTTCAGTATTAGCTGCGCAAGACAGGCTACCTGACAGTCGATTTACCTCCGAGACCCGAAGCTGCAAGCTTACTCGTTCAGGACGCACACTTGTTGTAGGCGTACGTGAACCAGGGGGTGGTCTTTATAAACTAAAAGTTCGAAATACGAAATCTATTTAACAAGCGAATGCCGTAACAATGACTGATACGGTAAATAAATAAACGAATTTTACACGAGCGATTCGGACATCAGAACAAGAAACATGTTCGAAAGTTTGCGATACGTGAACTCAACCTTAATTTACCACTCGACAGCGAATTGTGCAAGGGGTGCGTTTACGGAAAGGCGCATCGGCGACCTTTTGGGATTCGCGAAAAGTATCGAGTTACTAAACCGGGTGGGCTCATACATGGTGACGTTTGCGGACCTTTCCAAATTCCTTCAAAGAGAGGTTTCCGTTATTACGTTTTGTTCAAGGATGATTTTTCGCGTTTTCGATTCGTCTATTTAATTAAACAAAAGAGTGAAGTTCCGGAGAAACTCAAACAATTCATCGCAGAGGTAAAAACACAAGGCCATACTATTCAACAATTCAGGTGTGATGGTGGTGGTGAATTTAACAACGCAATCGTTACGTCGATTCTACAACAGGACAGTATTGAACAACTAATAACAACTCCGTATACTCCGCAACAGAACGGCGTTGCTGAGCGAGAGAACCGAACAACAGTTGAAGCGACGCGTTCCATGCTTCATGCTCACGGAAGCTTTCCAGAATGGTTGTGGGCAGAACTTTTATTAACAGCTGTTTACATTCTCAATCGTACTGGGCCATCATCCGATGACATGAAGGCACCGTACCATGTGTGGTTTGGTCGAAAACCGGCGATCAAACATTTACGAGTGATAGGTACAACATGCTATGAAGCATTGCCGCATCAACGTCGTAATTCAAAAATGTTCAAAAATGCCATCAAATGCGTACTTGTAGGCTACGATCACGATGATTGTTATCGTTTATACGATCCTGAAACCGACAATATAATACGTTCTCGAGATGTCATTTTTCAGTCTGAACCAGTCAGCCTGCCGACTCGCAACATTCAGCTACCAGCAGAACTTGTGGATAAAGGCCGAAGCAATTTCACAATGTTAGATGTCACACCGAACTTTCCAGAAACAGAGCAGATCGAAAAGGAATCAGAAAAAGTAACGTCTGGGAGTGAATCCGAAAATGAAATTGTGAATGATCTTCCACGTCTACGTGACCGAACTAAAATTCAGAGGCCAGGTAGGTTTAACGACTACGTCTTCACATCATCGTCGATGCACACGGCAATCGATGAGCCACAAACGTACGACGAAGCAGTCGAAAGCCTGGAACACCCGAAGTGGGCCAAAGCGATGGAAAATCGAAATGTCATCGCTTATTGAAAACAACACCTGGTCGTTGGTTCAGTTACCGAAAAACTGCAAGACTATCTCATGCAGGTGGGTCTATCGCATTAAAATTGATCCTGATGGTTCCCCAGACAAATTCAAAGCTAGGTTGGTGATCAGAGGATTCAACCAACGCAAGGGCGTTGATTACAATCAAACGTTTAGTCTTGTAGCAAAATTGGGCACGATTCGAAGTCTGATCGCAGTCGCAGCCGAAGAGGGCATGTCACTTACACAGTTCGATGTGTCTACAGCGTTTCTTTACGGCGACCTCGATGAAGAAATTTACATGCAACAACCGGAAGGGTTTGACGACGGCACCGGACGCGTTTGCAAGCTAAATCGTAGCTTGTATGACCTGAAACAGGCACCCCGTTGCTGGAACAAGCGCTTTGCTTCTTTTCTCAAAAACCTACATTTCGAA
The DNA here is from genome assembly GCA_035610365.1 of Aquatica leii. Classification (NCBI taxonomy): domain Eukaryota; kingdom Metazoa; phylum Arthropoda; class Insecta; order Coleoptera; family Lampyridae; genus Aquatica; species Aquatica leii. The sequence goes on along the minus strand of CM069436.1, from coordinate 102,202,376 downwards.
CAATCAACAGCTGATCCATGCCTGTTTACGGGGGTCCGAGATCAGAGGAAGCTGATTGTGGCATTGTACGTCGACGATGGTTTCGTCGCTGCAACCGATCAAACAGATGCCCAACAGTTTCTATCCGAATTAGCAAATGAATTTAAAATTGTGTCGAAACCAGCTATTTTCTAGGAATCGAAATCGATCAACGTCAAGACGGTTCGATAAAGATCGGCCAACAAGCATATACAAGTCAGATGCTAACAAAGTTTGGGATGCAGGACGCCAATCCGAAAGCAACCCCAATGATAAAAGATGGACCAGAAAACTTAGATGATAAGAAGCCTAACACGACTTACCCGTATCGAAAAGCAGTTGGTACATTTATGTATCTGATGTGTGGGACGCGGCCAGACATTGCATAAGCTGTTGGTGTTGTGTCACGAACATTGGAAAATCCAACTAATCAGGATGTGGCGAAAGTGAAACGCATTTTCGCGTATCTGCAAGGTGCTCAACATCTTGGTATACTCTATCGTTCAAAAATCAAACAGGGTGAGCTTGAGTGCTATAGTGACGCAGATCATAGTGGTGATGCGACCACTGGCAGATCCACAAGCGGTGTGACCTGCATGTATGCGGGTGGGGCTATCACATGGCTCTCCCAACGACAAACATCGGTTGCCATAACAACAACAGAAGCAGAAATTGTAGCGGCTAGCGAAGCTGCACGCGAAGCGGTCTGGCTCCAGCTTTTTTTGAGCGAGTTGGAAAATTAACAAAAAAAACCTGAGTGTCATCGCCGTACGAAGCATATACGGCTTCGTCACTTCTTTGTGCAAGAAAAGGTTACTGCGGGCGAAATTGATATTTTGCGAGTGTCCACGAAGAAAGAAATAGCAGACATTTTAACAAAACCACTACACAAGCCAGTATTTCAGAGTTTGTGTTTAAAACTTGGTCTGATACGAAATTAACTCTTTGTAGTGAAGTGTTTAGTGCGAAATTTTTCTTTTGATTAATATTAATGTTATCGTTTATCTGTATTTTAAAGTATTGAATAATTTTTGTTTAGTAGTTATTCAATACAAATGAACGCATATATATTTTATTTTAATGTAAGAAAATCTTCTAAAAGAGGAAGTGTTTTTGACACGTTTAGGTGTTTAGCAGATTTTCGGGTTGCATCGGCAACGTAGCAATTTATTATTATGATGATTAATCATATAATCGAAATGCAATGTATGAAAAGTAAGAAATAAAAATGGTGACAGTTTTTCTTTCGACATGATGGCTTTATTAAATACACAATAATAAAGACAAATACGCAAAATATATTAACAGTTTTGTCCGCCGCTGTCTAGATGTAATCATAACATCAGTGGATGAGAGATTTTAATTACTTTCTTCTTACTCTAATAATTTGGCCTTTTTCTGGAAAATTGATAAATTTAAAAATTATTCTGAAAACAAACAATTAGAATGTCAAAAAGTTGAAAATTTATTAAACGACAAAACTCGCAATGAACGAGACATAACTGCCGTGTTGCAATATTTTCAAAATTTTGATGAAAAAATTATTACGTCTCCAGAAGAAACTTTAAATTAGATAACAATTAACAACTTAGTAGATTCTTTTCCTAATACGAGCATAATACTTCGTATTTTATTAACAATACTGGTTTCTGTTGCTATCGCAGAACGATCTTTTTCAAAACTCAAGATAATAGAAAATTATTTAAGATGAACCATGGGGCAAAACCGACTAAGTAATCTTGCTATCATTTCAATAGAAACGGACCAGCTAAGAGAATTAGACACCGAAGATTTAATTAAACAATTTGCATAAGTTAAAGCACGGAAAGTTCAATTCACTTAGCTAAAATATTAATAACAATACCTAATATCTGGATATTAACCTTTAAAAGGTGACATGTTGCATTATTAAAATAGCATATTGTTTTGTTTTTATTTGTCGATCAGTTTCGTCTTGTGATATACAAACGAGTATTTTTAATATTTGAAATATTTTTTTTATTTTTTGTGCTTTTGTATCATATATTACATTTGAAACAAAAATAGAAAAATTTTGAGTTGTAATACTGTTATAATATATTTCTGTTTTCTATAAGTTTATAATTATGTTATGTACCTCAATGAACTTATGGCTTGTACTGGTAAAATATAAAAATGAAAATAAATTTATGAAAATACTTTTTAAAATTATTTTTAAATAGTGGATAATAATTTAAATTTGCACAAGGGCCCAAAAGTGCTATGCGCGGGCATGCACATAATTGTATTTTGAATTTTTAAATTATAAAGTTGTGGTTTAGACTACTGTGTTTTTTTTTTGTTAAATAAAATTGTATTAATTGTTAAGTAAAATGCAAAATTTTATAACTAAATAATTTTACTTTAATTAAGTTTATGGCCTATGTTTCTGTGTATCTCTGTGTGTATTATTTTGAGCACCCTATATATAACAAAATTCCATTTAAGATAATGTGTCATCTTGCGTTAAAAATAGAAACTTCACGTTTCAATGTTATCGTTAAAGATGGCAGCAGCTCATATTCTATTCAGTAGCCGTCTTTGGCAATGGTGAAATAGAGAGGTGTGTCGTTTGTGTGCTTCGTTAAATAGTGTGATTGTGATGCTATAATTACTAAAAAAGGATCATTGATAAGATAACAACAGGTACGAAACGTGGCTTTATCTTAAAATACAATAACCAACCGCATATCAATTAGATAAGATTAACCGTATCGCGATTACCTAACGTAAACATAAACACAACGTAAATTAGCATCAAAGTGCAATTTCGTTTTGCGTTTTCAACTTTTTCGTTATCGAACGTGCATAATTGCCTTTATTTTTCAATAAAATCGGAATTAAATAACCATGCTATACTGTAATAAAGAGTGTGGGAGTAATGTTACTATTGCGTGCGCACGTACAAAACTTGTGCTTTTTTAAAAGTAAAATTTAAATAGGGCAATCATTCAATCTAAATTTGTAAAATTCATTATTTTGTCCTTCGCGTCATTTTTATTTTAAGGCACACGATTTCCTGCAATTTGGTTAGCCGCACGGAGATGATGGTTTATTTATTCGTTGAATGTGACTAATGATTATGCATAGGTAAATAAGAATGGTCTATAAATAGTAACGCGATCATGATTCTGTCGATGAATGAAAGTTTGCAATGATTCCATAAATGGAACTTTTAAACACATGATTCATGCGTTTGCCCATTTCTGTTTATTTTTATACAATTATAAACGTTACTTAATTCGAGTGCAAGACGTTTTTAATTGACTAAGCAAAAGCGCAATTGCAACTGGCCATATCGCGCCGTTACATTTTTGTAGAAAAAAGTTGTCACTCTGGGACTTTTTCCAATAAGTTATTGTCCTGCAGGTCACTCGAGTTCATGTGAGCATTATCAGACCATTCGTCTTAGAGTAGTTTATGGAGGAAGTCCTTAGAAGTGCTGTATTATAAGTGTCGGCACGTGTGGTGTTTTAAACAAATTTGGTTCTTGCAACCTAAACAGAGATGCATTCGAATTCAACTTTTAAACGTGGTTGTATACATAACAAAGGAAACCGACTTGGTGTGTTTGTTTATTTTTGCGATAACCATGTCCTTGCGTAAATCTCATCAAAATATAAGGCAACTTAAATGAAAATCTTTAATCGTTGCTTTTAGCAATCAATGCACTTGGACCAGTGGTGCTGAAGTGTCTATGTCTGTTTACTAACAATGGATTACGAATATTGCGATACTACGAGTTCAAAAACGAAAGGAACTGAATAGATTTGTAACAAATCTGACCATTCAGTGGGTGGATTCGTAATCTCCTTCGAATAATTTGACTCACGTTATATATACGCCCGTAGGGACACCGTCAAGGTGTCGTTAATAGTTTTCACTTTTGTTTTTATTTTTAAAAAAACGTGATTTAAAGCAGACTATTCCTCTCCGTCTTTTTTTGGAAACCCTTGGATCTTTTTAGTTCTTTAAAAGTACAGGGCAATTGCTGGAGTTGCTTAGTTGCTGCGAAGTCAGCGAATTCTGAATTGAACAAGGATTTAATTTCCTATGAATAATTTGATTCCTGTTATTTACGCCTACAGTGACAGGCCAAGGTGTCAGACAAAAATTGCCGTCTCTACTAAGCCCTACTTATTCGAACCTATTTGCAATAGTTGAATTAAATTCCATTGAAATTTCACAATTCATACTCAACGAAGGTAGTTTTCACATTTGCTTTTCGAAAGAACGTCTTTAATAGCAGACTGAAATTTTTTCTATCGTCTTGTTTAGATCCAACCCATTTACTACTAAATCTTATTTTGTTTTTCTCGATCGGTTAAATCGATTAGAAAAACATTGTCGTCTTCTCAAAAACTGTCAATAGTACTTTTCTGGTCCTTCGTCTTTATTTCTCTATTTTTAGCCGTTTTCTACTTCGTAGTTTTTTTTGGTATGAGAACTTAAAAATTGCTTCTCTACTAAGTCTATTTATTCTATCCTAAGTTTGAATTTGAATTTCTAAATTCATACTCAACGATCGTATTTTTTTACTTTTACTTTTCGAAAGAACGTCTTCTCGAGAAGACTATCTTATTATTTACATCAAAATCGTTTAAATCTGATACTTGTTTTACTAATTTCGATTGGATAAATCGATAAGAAAATCGTCGTCTGTTTAAAAATTGTCAATAGAACTCTTCTGGTCCTTCGTTTTTATTTCACTTTTTCTAACCATTTTCGTATTTTTTTTTTTGAGAATGTTTCGACAAGTATGTGTTTTTTTGGCTTTTTGAAAGTACAGCGCTCATGTTGGAGATACTTAGATATACTTGTAATTTAGGATCTACAGCTTTCGCGGTTACTTTGGTTACGATTATAAGCGACTTTCAGCTTAGATCGCATCGTAGTTGAACACCCAGACTTTTTAGGCTTGGTCCTAGTCTCATCTTGAGTGAGTGCCGTTTTTAAGATTTTGGGGGCCCTGGGCCATTTGTAATTGAGGGCCCCTCTCCCCCCCCTCCCCCCAAACAGAAACAGATAAGTATTTGATAGGTTTATTATACTTATTTATAAAATAAAGATAAATATAAAAACACCTATCTAAGAAATAATCTATATGATATAAAGTTTATGTTTATGTTTAGATTATTGGACCGGTTTTCTTCGGGACTTTTGTAACGCAAAATCTTCGATCACATCGTTAAAATCAATTTCTTGCAAAAGATCATTTTCAATGCTCATCAGAGATAAACATTTTTATCGCTCCTGACAAATACTGTTTCGCAGTTCATTTTTGATCAGTTTGGCCTTTGAAAATTATCTTTCGCCACTGGCGTTAGTAACCATTAAAGACAAGAAAATCCTAAACGCAATTTCTACGTTGGGAAACGTCTCAACAAGATTGTTACTTTTCAGAAGGTTATACATATCGTAGATAGGTATGTGATCACCAACCATTTTTTCTTGAAACAAATAATGCTTAAAATGCTCACATTCCACAAGCAGTTCTTTTTCCTTAACATCGTTTACATATAACTCTGTAAAAGTTTGACAATGAATTTCCAGCTCTTCTGTTCGCAAAACACTCAATCTGGAAAAGAACCCGAAAAAATTGAGTAGTTGATCGTAAGTCTTCGAACGTTGTTGCAGTTGAGCGATCAATGTGTCGATGATTGGAATATAGACCTCAGTTCTAAATTTCTCGCGGCCTTGGAACTGGGTATCTTCTGTAGCTTCATCGAAGAAAGTCAAACGGGAGCTCCTTTGTCTTGAACGGGTTGTATTAGTTTTGTATTCGAAGTCCGGGTAGATCTGTTTTGAAGTAGTTTCATACATCTCGAACTTGTCGCGTTGATCCTTTACAAACGCAGTCGGTGAGTCCACCAACTTGAGCGCTACATCGAGAGGAAGGCTGGCACTCTGTAGACTCTTCGACGTCTCGTTGCACCTGACTAATATGTTACTCCACATCTCGGTCAGAATAACAGTGTCCAACATTGCATTTTTTTCAAAATGCCCCGAGCTTTGTTTCGTGTTTCCGGCAGTTCTTGTTGGTCATCCATAGTCCTCAGAGCCTCGATGATGCTTGGGTAACTCTTCTGCAACGCGGATACAGCATCCGCGCGTGCGGACCATCTGGTATCCGAAAGACGTTTCACTACTATGCCTGGCCCGAGAGACACTTTGAACACGTTCCAACGATGAGTAGAACTTGCGAAGAAAGTATAAAGTTTTTGCAGGACCATGACGCACCCTGCGGCCTGCCCGACGACAAGGTTCAAACTGTGCGCCACACATGGAACGAAAAGAGCGCATGTACAGTGCTCCTTAAGTTTCGCTTGCAACCCATTGTACTGTCCTGCCATGTTTGGTGCGTTGTCGTACGTTTGCCCACGACAGTCCTGTAAACTTATACATTTTTCTTCAAGAAAAGATACAACGGTATCGGACAAGTACGCTGCTCCGTGCCGTTCTATTGCTATGAAGTCCAGGAAACGTTCTACTGGGGAACATTCCTTCATGTACCGCACGACGAAAGTGAGCTGATCGACGTGAGAGATATCAGGGGTAGAATCGACGCTTATCGAGTAGTACTTCGCTTCCTTCAGTTCCAAAATAATTTTGCTCAATACTTGCTGTCCCATTATAGCTATGAACTCATTGCAAATAGAAGCAATGTTTGCATAATTATGCAAATGATTAGCAAGAAATGGATCAAACTTGCTCAGCAGGTCCAGCACGCCCAAATAATTTCCGTTAAGTTGCCATCCGATGACGTGATTGTCCCCGCGGAACGCTAGACCTCGTGATGCCAAGAATTTTATGACCTCGACAATCCTTTTCAACACCCGTTTCCAGTAAATCATTTCGTCGTTCAGTTGAGTAGCGAGACGGTCACTTAGAAGACCAACGCTCTTCTTTCGTGACAAATAAGTCAAGATGGCTTGTCTGTGTCCCAAACTGTTCTCGTGTTCCAAAATGGAAGCCCTGGAATGTTTCCAATCGTTGAAGCCTTTTGAAGAACTAAAGGCGGTACACGCGGGTGAGAAAAGGCGACACGGAAAGCAGAACAAAATTTTCTGTGTTGGAGAGTATAAAAGCCAAGATCTGTCAACCGTCTCGCCCATTTGCAGTTTTCGAGAAAAAAACCGATGGGTTCAGACACCGAACTTTTACTTTTCCATCGTGTACCGTATAACTTCTGGCCGAATCAGAATAATCGCATTTTCTGTTCTGGAAAAATTCAGGTCCCTTACTAATCCAGATAGAGCGATCATCCTCTGTGAATTGCAACCAGTTTGCAGGGTCGTTAGAAATGGGTGTTACTGTCTGATGAGTTTCTTGTAGGTTTCCAGTTTGAGGTTGTTGCAACTCTTCACAGTCACGGCGAAGAACTGTGGGAGCGGCAGTATCTGTTGAAGTCGATGGAGTTGCATCTTCTTGAGCAACGGGTGATGGAGGCAGTTGCAACTCTTGTCGGAATCGGAGCTGCACTATCTGTCGGAATCAGAGCTGCAGATTCTCGAACTGTTGGTGATGAGAAGTATTTGGTCAGCTTGGGCAATTTCGAGATCATCTGTTTTTATTCCGCAGCTTTTCGCCTTTTTACCGGATAAGTCCGATGTCTGTTAAATTAAGTAATAATTATAGTTTTCGTACGTATTAAATTAATTTTTAATTTGAACTCATATTTCTTTCTATACTTACGTAATGATAATTTATGAATAATTTGGCTGAAAGTCAACCACGAATTCGTGAAGAAAATAAATGTAGGTACATAAAGATGTAGATATTGAATTACGCGTTTTGTTTAGAGGTAAAGATTAAAGTCGTGCGATATGATATTACCGACAGCGGCAAATCATTACCGACCGTTGATAAGTTTATATTCATTTTGAGATTAGATATAACACAGATGTTCTTAAAACAATTAAATCTATAACAAAAATTTCAATGATTTTTTGTTGTCACAAATTTTTTTTCAATCGCACAAACTTTTGGGGGACCCCAGGTGACCCGTGCTTAAAAACGGTACTGTCTTGAGTAGAAGCAGAAAAAATATCTGTTTTACATACTTTAGCTAAAATAGTTATACGTGTGTCAGATAATATAAATCTATTAAAGGAAAAGGAAACGCGTTTGGAATCTCTACAACAAAATGGAGACGGGTTCAAAGAGATCCAAAAGGCATGGGAAAGAGCAATAAATCGAAAAGTCAAAGAAGACTTATCACTTTTTACTAGCACCGCTTATTTACCATATTGTATCGGTTCGACAGACAAAATAAGCAGAGTGCTAAAGAAACATAATATCAAATCACGTCTGTACGACTAAGGATATCCTGAACACTTGGTTTACATCTGCTAAAGACAAACAAGGGACTCGAAAACATGCCGGAGTTTACAAAATTCTTTGTTCCGGTGGATCAAGTAATATAGGACAGACGGGACGCTCTATTGAAGTTAGAGTAAAAGAACATATGACTGACTCCAAACACCGCAGAGTTACAAAATCAGCAGTATCAGAACACGTGTGAAACCAAGAACTCTAAACTTTGACCAAACTAAAGTGTTGGCTAAACTCCGTTCTACTTTCCTAAACTAATTCGCGAAGCTGTGGAAATAGAAGAACATTCATATAATACGAGTATTACACCCTCTACGACAAAGATCAACTTCTTTGGAAAGGGCACAAACGAGGCACAAACTTAATCCGAGTAATAACGAAGTCAGTCAAGCGATAACAGAAAGTAAAAGACTGTTAATTAACTTATCGCTAATGATATAATCACCTTGACTCGCAGTCCTTCAGTGACATTTACCACTCCGAACATGCAAGCTGCAATGTCTTGCGAAACGTCAGTTTGTTTGGGTGCACGAACGACAATCCGACAAAGGCCAAGTTCTACTCCTTGTTTTGGCTCTCAAGGAGAGACTAGGACCAAACCTAAAAAGTCTGGGTGTTGAATTACGACGTAGTCTAAGCCGAAAGTCGCTTATAATCGTAGTTTTGTAGTTCCTAGGGAATTAGCAAATCCTAAACATCAACTTCAGTAATTCAATTCAAATAATTTACTCGTGTTTTATAAACCAAGGCGTTAGACAAGAATTGTCTTTCTACTAAGTCTACATATTCTAACCTATTTGCAATATTTCAATCAAATTTTACTGAATTTTCAAAATCTGACTCTAGTTTCACTAATTGTTTTCTCAAAAACTGTCATTAGTACTTTTCTGGTCTTTCGTTTTTATTTCACTTTTTCTAACCGTTTTCTTCCTTGCAATTTTATTTTATTGAGAATATTTGGACAAAGACGGGTTTTTTTTCGGGCTTATTGGCTTTTTAAAAATATACCGCCAATGCTGGAGATGCTTAAATAGTCTTGTAGTTACTAATGAATTAGGGACTCCTGAATATTAACTTCCATAATTTAATTTCCCTTCGAATAATTTACTCGTTATATAAGCAAAGGTGGCAGACAAAAACTGCCTCTCTGCTCTGACTAAAATTCTTCTACTAAGTCTACTTATTCTAACCTATTTGCAATATTTAAATCAAATTCAAAAAGTCTTCTAGGGTTGACTATCTTCTTGTTTACATCAAAATCGTTAAAATCAGAATCTTGTTTTACTAATTTCGATCGGTTAAATCGATTAGAAAAACGTCGTATTCTCAAAATATGTTAAGTACTTTTCTGGTTCTTCCTTCTTATCTCACTTTTTTAACCGTTTTCTTCTTCGTAAATTTTTTTGTTGAGAATCTTTGATACTGGACGAATTTTATGCCTTTTAAAAGTACAGCGCCATTGCTGGATGCTTAGATAGTCTTCTTGTAATTGCTAGATAATTAAAGAATCCTGAATATGATCAACTTAAATAATTCAATTTCCAAGGCAAAATTGCCTTTCTACTAAGTTTCTTATTTTAACCGATTTGCAACAATTCAATCAAATTCTACTGAATTTCCACCTCGATTTCCAATATCTATACTCAACGATCGTATTTTTTAAATTTTACTTTTAGTTTTTACTTTTCGAAAAAACGTCTTCTAGAGCAGACTATCTTCTCTATCTTCTTGTTTACATCAAAATACTGTAAATCTGAATCTTGTTTTACTAATTTCGATCGATTAGAATCGTACTTTTCTGGTCCTTCGTCTTTATTTCACTTTTTATAACCGTTTTCTTCTTCGTAATTTTTGTTTAATGTGAATCTTTGGACAAGGATGCCTTTTTTGGCTTTTTGAAAGTACAGCGTCTATGCGGAAGATGCTTAAATAGTCTTGTAGTTGCATTGATGTAGTTGCTAGGGAATTACCGAATCTTTCAATAATTCAATTTTCTTCAAATAATTTACTCGTATTATATAAGCCAAGGTGCCAAAAAAAATTGCCTTTCTACTAAGTCTACTTATTCTAAGCCATTTGAAATATTTGAACTAAATTCTATTGAAATTCCAAAATTCACACGCAACGATCGTATTTTTTTACTTTTACTTTTTGCTTTTTGAAAGAACGTCTTATAATCTTCTTGTTTACATCAAAATCGTTTAAATCTGATACTTGTTTTACTAATTATTATAATAATTCATTAATTCAATTTTCTTCAAATAATTTACTCGTGTTATATAAACAAAGGTGTCAGACAAGAATTGTCTCTCTATTAAGTCTACATATTCCAATTCTAACCTATTTGCAGTATTTGAATCGAATACTACTGAAATTCTAAAATCTGAATCTAGTTTTACTAATTTCGATCGGTTAAAAGGATTAGAAAAACGTCTTCTCAAAAACTGTCACTAGTACTTTCTGGTTCTTCGTTTTTATTTCACTTTTTCTAACCGTTTTCTTCTTTGCAATTTTTTGTTTGTTGAGAATATTTGGACAAAGACGCGTTTTTTGCTTTTTAAAAATACAACGCCAATGCTGGAGATGCTTAGATAGTCTTGTGTTATATGAGCAAAGGTGACAGACAAAAAGTGCCTCTGCTAAGTCTACTTATTCTAACCTGTTTGCCATATTTGAATCAAAATCTACCGAAATTCATACTCATCGATCGTATTTTTTACTTTTTGAAAGCACGTCTTCTAGAGCAAGCTATCTTCGTGTTTACATCAAAATCGTTAAAATCTGAATTTTGTTTTACTAATTTCGATCGGTGAAATCGATTAGAAAAACGTCGTATTCTCAAAATATGTCAGTAGTTCTTTTCTGGTTCTTCTTTTTTTTTTAACCGTTTTCTTCTTCGTAGTTCTTTCTTGTTGACAATCTATGATCCTGGACAATTTTTTTGCCTTTTGAAAGTACAGCGCCATTACTGGAGGTGCTTAGTTGCTGGGAAGTTAGCGGATTCTAAACTTCCGAAAAAGGGTTTAATTTTCTATAAATAATTTGACTCGTATATAACTGTATAACGCCTACAGTGACAGGCCAAGGTGTCAGACAAAAATTGCCGTCTCTACTAAGCCCTACTTATTCTAACTATTTGCAATAGATGAATTAAATTCCATTGAAATTTCACAATTCATATACTCAACGAAGGCAGTTTTCACTTTTGCTTTGAACGTTTTTAATAGCAGATGAAATTTTTTCTATGGTTTTGTTCAGATTCAACCTATTTACTGCTAAATCTTATTTTGTTTATCTCGATCGGTTAAAACGATTAGAAAAACAATGTCGTCTTCTCAAAAACTATTAATGGTATTTCTGGTCCGTCTTTATTTCACTATTTCTAGCCGTTTTCTACTTCGTAATTTTTTTTTCGTTGAGAACTCATAAAAATTACCTTTCTACTAAGTCTACTTATTCTATCCTACTTTGAATTTGAATCAAAATCGTATTTTTTTACTTTTACTTTTCGAAAGAACGTCTTCTCGAGAAGACTATCTTATTATTTGCATCAAAATCGTTTAAATCTGATAATTGTTTTACTGATTTCGATCGGATAAATCGATTAGAGAATCGTCGTCTTCCCAAAAATTGTCAATAGAACTCTTCTGGTCCTTCGTTTTTATTTCACTTTTTTTAACCATTTTCGTAATTTTTTTGTTGAAAATGTTTGACAACTATGTGTTTTTTTGGCTGTTTAAAAGTACAGCGCTCATGTTGGAGATACTTAGAGTCTTGTAATTTAGGATCTAAAGCTTTATTTTGGTTACGATTATAAGCGACTTTTGGCTAAGACCGCATCGTAGTTGAACACCCAGACTTTTTAGGCTTGGTCCTAGTCTCTTCTTGAGTAACAGTAGAAGAAACCACTGTTTTACATAGTTTAGCTAAAAGAGCTATACGTGTGTCAGATAATAAAAGTCTATTAAAGGAAAAGGAAACGCTTTTGGAATCTCTACCAAAATGGAGATGGGTTCAAAGAGATCCAAAAGGCATGGAAAAGAGCAATATATCCAAAAGTCGAAGAAGACTTATCACTTCTTACTAGTACCGCTTATTTGCCATATTGTATGGGTTCGACAGACAAAATAAGCAGAATGCTAAAGAAACATAATATCAAAACTGTCTTTACGACTAAGGATACCCTGAACAATTGGTTTAGATCTGCTACAGACATAGAAGGTGCTTTAATACATACCCGAGTTTACAAAATTCCTTGTTCCTGTGGGTCAAGTTATATATAGTTTGAGTAAAAGAACATATGCCTGACTAAAACACCGCAGTTACAAAATCAGAGTGCCAGAACACGTGTCGAACTAAGGACGCTAAAATTTGACCAAACTAAAGTGTTGGCTAAACTCCGTTCTACTTTCCTGAACTAATCCGCGAAGCTGTTGAAATAGAAGAACATTCAGATAATACGAGAAAGGCCAGAAACTTAATCCAGTAATAACGAAGTCAGTCAAGCGGTAACAGCAAGTAAAAGTCTGTTAATTACCTGATCGCTAATGATATAATCACCGTCACTCGCACTTTTTCCTTCAGTGACATTTACCACTCCGAACATGCAAGCTGCAATGTCTTGCGAAACGTCAGTTTGTTTGGGTTCACGAATGACAATACGACAAAGGCCATGTTCAACTTTTTATTTTGGCTCTCAAGGAGAGACTAGGACCAAGCCTAAAAAGTCTGGGTGTTGAATTACGACGTAGTCTAAACCGAAAGTCGCTCATAATCATAGTCTTGTAGTTGCTATGGAATTAGCGAATCCTGAACATCAACTTCAGTAATTCAATTTTCTTCAACTAATTTACTCGTATTATATAAACCAACGCGTCAGACAAAAATTGTCTCTCTACTAAGTTTACATATTCTAACCTATTTGCAATATTTGAATCCAATTCTACTGAAATTTCAAAATCTGACTCTAGTTTCACTAATTGTTTTCTCAAAAACTGTCACTAATACTTTTCTGGTCCTTCGTTTTTATTTCACTTTTTTTAACCGTTTTCTTCCTTGCAATTTTTTTTATTAAGAATATTTGGACAAAGACGGGCTTTTTGGCTTTTTAAAAATATACCGCCAATGCTGGAGATGCTTAAATAGTCTTGTAGTTACTAATGAATTAGGGACTCCTGAATATTAACTTCCATAATTCAATTTCCCTTCGAATAATTTACTCGTTATATAAGCAAAGGTGGCAGACAAAAATTGCCTCTATGCTAAGTCCACTTATTCTAACCTATTTGCAATATTTAAATCAAATTCAAAAAGTCTTCTAGGGTTGACTATCTTCTTGTTTACATCAAAATCGTTAAAATCAGAATTTCGATCGGTTAAATCGATTAGAAAAACGTCGTATTCTCAAAATATGTTAAGTACTTTTCTGGTTCTTCCTTCTTATCTCATTTTTTTAACCGTTTTCTTCTTCGTAAATTTTTTTGTTGAGAATCTTTGATACTGGACGAATTTTATGCCTTTTAAAAGTACAGCGCCATTGCTGGATATGCTTAGATAGTCTTCTTGTAATTGCTAGATAATTAAAGAATCCTGAATATGATCAACTTAAATAATTCAATTTCCAAGGCAAAATTGCCTTTCTACTAAGTTTCTTATTCTAACCGATTTGCAACAATTCAATCAAATTCTACTGAATTTCCACCTCGATTTCCAATATCTATACTCAACGACCGTATTTTTTAAATTTTACTTTTAGTTTTTACTTTTCGAAAAAACGTCTTCTAGAGCAGACTATCTTCTTGTTTACATCAAAATACTGTAAATCTGAATCTTGTTTTAATTTCGATCGATTTGATCGATTAGAATCGTACTTTTCTGGTCCTTCGTCTTTATTTCACTTCATATAACCGTTTTCTTCTTCGTAATTTTTGTTTGTTGTGAATCTTTGGACCAGGATGGCTTTTTTGGCTTTTTGAAAGTACAGCGTCTATGCGGAAGATGCTTAAATAGTCTTGTAGTTGCATTGATGTAGTTGCTAGGGAATTACCGAATCTTTCAATAATTCAATTTTCTTCAAATAATTTACTCGTATCATATAAGCCAAGGTGTCAAAAAAATTGACTTTGTACTAAGTCTACATATTCTAAGCAATTTGAAATATTTGAACTAAATTCTATTGAAATTCCAAAATTTGAAAGAACGTCTTCTAGAGAAGACCAGCTTATTATTGACATCAAAATTGTTTAAATCTGATACTTGTTTTACTAATTTTGATCGGATAAATCGATTAGAAAATCGTCGTCTTCCCAAAAACTGTCAATAGAACTCTTCTGGTCCTTCGTTTTTATTTCACTTTTACTAACCATTTTCGTAATTTTTTTTTGAGAATGTTTTGGCAAGTATGTGTTTTTTTGGCTTTTTGAAAGTACAGCGCTCATGTTGGAGATACTTAGATAGTCTTGTAATTTAGTACCTAAAGCTTTCGCGCTTACTTTGGTTACGATTATAAGCGACTTTCGGCTTAGACCGCATCGTAGTTGAACACCCAGATTTTTTAGGCTTGGTCCTAGTTTCTTCTTGAGTAGAAGCAGAAAAAATCACATTACAGACTTTAGCTAAAAGAGCTATACGTGTCAGATAATAGAAATCTATTAAAGGAAAAGGAAACGTTTTTGGAATCTCTACAACAAAATGGAGATGGGTTCAAAGAGATCCAAAAGGCATGGGAAAGAGCAATAAATCCAAAAGTCAAAGAAGACTTATCACTTTTTACTAGCACCGCTTATTTACCATATTGTATCGGTTCGACAGACAAAATAAGCAGAGTGCTAAAAAAACTGTGTTTACGATTAAGGATACCCTGAACAATTTTAGATCTACTACAAACAAACAAGGGGTTTTAAAACATGCCGGAGTTTACAAAATTCCTTGTTCCTGTGGATCAAGTTATATAGGACAGAGGACAAACACCGCAGAGTTATAAAATCAGCAGCGGCAAAACATGTGGAACCAAGGACGCTAAACTTTGACCAAACTAAAGTGTTGGCTAAACTTCTTTCTACTTTCCTAATATAATCAGCGAAGCTGTGGAAATAGAAGAACATTTATATAATATGAACTGGGAAGACGGTTTAAAACAAATCTTGGCTATCGGTATTACACTCTCTAAGACAAAGATCAACCTTTTTGGAAAGGGCACAAACTCTTAATCCGAGTCAGTTTGTTTAGGTTAAAGAACGACAATACGGCAAAGGCGAAGTTCTACTTGTTTTGGCTCTCAAGGAGAAACTAGGACCAAGCCTAAAAAGTCTGGGTGTTGAATTACGACGCAGTCTAAGCCAAAAGTCGCTTATAATCGTAGTCTTGTAGTTGCTAGGGAATTAGCGAGTTATGTTATATAAACCAAGGCGTCAGACAAGAATTGTCTCTACTAAGTCTACATATTCTAACCTATTAGCAATATTTAAATCAAATTCTACTGAAATTCCAAAATTCATACCCAACGATCGTGTTTTTTTACTTTTATTTTTTCCTTTTTGAAAGAACGTCTTCTAGAGCAAACTATCTTCATATATACTTCAAAATCGTTTAAATCTGAATCTTGTTTTACTAATTTCGATCAGTTAAATCGATTAGAAAAACGTCGTATTGTCAAAATATGTCGATAGTAATTTTCTGGTCCTTTCTTTTTATTTCATTTTTTCTAACTGTTTTCTTCATGGTTTTTTTTTGTTGAGAATCTTTGGTCCTGGACGAGTTTTTTGCCTTTTGAAAAATACATTGCCATTGCTGGAGATGGTTATATAGTCTTGTAGTTGCTAGGGAATTAGCGAATCCTGATCACTAACCTCAAATTCAATTTTCTTCGAATAATTTACTCGGGTTTGCAATATTTAAATCAAATTCTACTGAAATTCTAAAATCTATACTCAACGATTGTATTTTTTAGATTTTACTTTTAGTTTTTACTTTTCAAAAAAACGTCTTCTAGAGCAGGCTATCTTCTTGTTTACATCAAAATACTGTAAATCTGAATCTTGTTTTACTAATTCCGATCGATTTAATCGATTAGCATCGTACGTTTCTGGTCCTTACTTTTATTTCACTATTTGTAACCATTTTCTTCTTCGTAATTTTTGTTTGTTATGAATCCTTGGACAAGAATAGGTTTTTTGGCGTTTTGAAAGTACAGCGTCAATGCGGAAGATGCTTAGATAGTCTTGTAGTTGCATTGATGTAGTTGCTAGGGAATCCTTGAATAATTCAATTTCGTTCGAATAATTTACTCGTATTATATAAACTAAGGTGTCTCCCTGCTAAGTCTACTTATTCTAAGCCATTTGAAACATTTGAATCAAATTCTACTAAAATTTCAAAATTCACACGCAACGATCGTGTTTTGTTGCTTTTTGAAAGAACGTCTTCTGGAACAAATTATCTTCTCTTATCTTTTTGGATACATCAAAATCGTTTAAACCTGAATCTTGTTTTACTAAATTCGATTTGACGAATCAATTAGAAAAGCGTAGTCTTCTCAAAAACTGTCAGTAGTACTTTTCTGGTTCTTCGTTTTTATTTCACTTTTTCTAACCGTTTTATTCTTCGTAATTTTAATTTCTTGAGAATCTCTGGACAAGGATGTGTTTTTTGGTTTTTTGAAACTACAGTGCTAGCTGGAGGTACTTAGATAGTCTTGTAGTCGCTGGGGAGCGAATCCTGATTATCAATTTCAATAATTCAATGTGTTTCGAATAATTTACTCGTGTTCTATAAGACCAGGTTTCAGACAAAGATGCCTCTACTAAGTCTACATATTCTAACCTATTTGCAATATTTTAATCAAATTCTACTACAATTTCACAATCTGAATCTTGTTTTAGTAATTTCGATCGGTTAAATGGATTAGAAAAACGACGTCTTCTCAAAAACTGTCAAAGTACTGTCCTTTGTTTTTGTTTCACTTTTTAGCCGTTTAATTCTTTGTATTTTTTTTTTTGTTTATTAAGAATCTTTACACCTAGACGGGTTTTTTGGCTTTTTGAAAGTACAACGTCATTGCTGGAGATGCTTAGATAGTCTTGTAGTTACTAGGGAATTAGCGAATCCTGATCATTAACCTCAACAATTCAATTTCCTTCGAGTAATTTCGAGTTATTTACTCGTGTTATATAAGCAAAGGTGTAAGACAAAAATTGCCTCTCTACTAAGTCTACTTATTCTAACCTATTTGCAATATTTAAATCAAATTCTACTGAAATTCCAAAATTCATACTCAACGGTTGTATTTTTTTACTTTTCAAAAGAACGTATTTTAAAGCAGACTGTTTTCTCTTCGGTTTTCTCTATCTTCTTGTTTACATCAAATTTGTTTAAATGTGAATCGTAGTTTACTAATTTCGATCGGTTAAATCGATTAGAAACACGTCGTCTTCTGAAAAACTGTCAATAGTACTTTTCTGGTTCTTTATTTGTATTTCAATAATTTACTTGTGCAAAAATTGCCTCTCTACTAAGTCTATTTATTGTATTTTTTTTCATTTTTACTTTTTGAAAGAACGTTTTCTGAAGCAGAGTTCTTTACATCAAAACCGTTTAGATCTGAATCTTGTTTTACAAATTTTGATCGGTTAAATCAATTAGAAAAACGTCGTTTCTTCAAAAACTCAATAGCACTTTTCTGGACCTTCGTTTTTATTTTACTTTTTCAAAACTTTTGCTTCTTCGTAATTTTTTTTGTTGAGATTTTTGAAACTACAGCGCCAATGCTGAAAATTTTTAGATAAGCTTGTAATTGCTGGGGAATTAGTGAATCCCGAGCAGCAACTTGAATAATTTATTTTCCTTCTAATAATTTACTCGACTTATTTTAACTTATGTATTTGCAATATTTGAATCAAATTCTATTGAAATTGAAGAATTCGTACTGTACGATCGTAGTTTTCACTGTTGTTTTTACTTTTCGAAAGAACGTATTTTAGAGCAGATTATCTTCTTGTTGAAATCAAAATCGTTTAAATCTGAATCTTGTTTTACTTATTTTGATTGATAAAATCGATTAAAACAACATCGTTCTTAGAAAAACTATCAATAGTGGTTCTATGGTCCTTCGTTTTTTTTTTCACTTTTTCTAGTAATCTTCTTTTGCATGCTTCATTTTCGGCTTGGAATTCTTCGACACGCAGATCAACGCCGATCATGTGGTTTTCTGAAAATTATAGCGCTATTGCTGGAAATGCTTACAGTCTTGTAGTTGTTGAGGAGTAAATCCTGAACATCGACTTCAAGGGTTAAATTTTCGTAAGTTATATTCAACGTAGTTTTCATTTTCTACTTTTCGAAAGAACGTTTTTTAGAGCACACTAAAATTAGAGATAGACAACTACCTTTTTGTTTACCTCAAAATCGTTTATATCTGAATCTTATTTAGCTAATCTCGGAAGGTTAAATCGATTAGAGTAATGTCTTCTGAAAAACTATCAATAGGGCTTTTTTGGTTTTTCGCTCTTCTTAGTCGTTTTCTTCTGCGTGGTTTGTTTCCGACTTAGAACTTTTAGACACGTTGAGCAAGGTCTATCTTATCGTTACTGGAAATTACAGCGCAATTGCTGAAAATCATTAGATAGTCTTGTAGTTGTTGGGAATTTAGCTAATTCTGAACATTGACTTCAAGGTTTCAATTTTCTTCAAATACATTGACTCGTGTTATATTCGATGACAGTGAGACGCTAAACTATCAAACAAAGGTTACCGTTTCTACTAAGCCCTACTTGCAATATTTGAATTAAGTTTCACTAAAACTCATATTCAACGATCATAGTTTTTACTTTCTAAAAAAACGTTTTTTGAGCAGACTCTAAAGTTTTGTCTTTCTTCTTGCTTTCATCAAAATTGTTAAAATCTGAATCTTATTCTACTGGTTTCGATCGGTTAAATCGATTAAGGAAGGTTGTTTTCTGAAAAACTGTCAGTGGCACTTTTCTGGTTCTTCGTTTTTATTTCACTTTTTTTAACCGTTTTCTTCTTAATTTTTTTTTATGTTGAGAATCTTTGGACACGGATATGTTTTTTGGCTTTTTGGTAACACAGCGCCAATGCTGGAGATGCTTAGATAGACTTGTAGTTGCTGGGGAGTTAGTAAATCCTGAACATCAACTTCAATAATTCATTTTCTTTCAAGTAATTTACTCGTGATATATAAACCGAAGGTGTCCAACAAAATTTGGCTCTCTACTAAGTCTACTTACTTTACCTTATTTGCAATATTTGAATCAAATTCTATGAAATTCAAAAATTCATACTCAACGATCGTAGTTTTCACTTTTGTTTTTACTTTTTCAAGAACATCTTTTATTATCAGCAGATTATCTTCTCTATATTCTTGGTGACATCAAAATCGTTTAAATCTGAATCTTGTTTTGTTTATTTCGATTGGTAGACTCGATTAAAACTATCTAGGGTTCTTCGTTTTTTCACTCTTTTTAGTTTTCTTCTTCTGCATGCTTCATTTCCAGCTTGGAACTCTTGGACACGCAGTGCAACGCCGATCATGTGGTTGTCTCGAAAATATAGCGCTACTGCTGTAAATGCTTAGACAGTTGTAGTTGTGGAGAGTAAATCCTGAACGTCGGGTTAAATTTCCATAAGTTATGCTAAACGTAGTTTTCATTTTGTTTTTAGTTTTCGAAAGAACGTCTTTTGAAGCACACTAAAATTAGAGATAGAGAACTACCTATTTGTTTACATCAAAATCGGTTAAATCGATTAGAAGAACCTTGTCTTCTGAAAAACTGTCAATAAGTTTTTTTGGTTTTTCGTTTTTTCACTCTTCTTAGTCGTTTTCTTCTGCGTGGTTGGTTTCTGACTTAGATCTTGTATACGCGTTGAGCAAGGTCTATCTTGACGTTACTGGAAACTACAGCACGATTGCTGAACATCATTAGATAATCTTGTAGTTGCTGGGGAAGTTAGTCAATTCTGAACATTGACTTCTAGGTTTCAACTTTCTTCGAATAAATTGACTCGTGTTATATCCGATCACAGTGACTATTATCAAAATTGTTAAGATCTGAATCTTATTCTGCTTGTTTCGATCGGTTAAATCGATTAGGGACAGGTTGTTTTCTGAAAAACTGTCAGTAGTACTTTTCTGATTCTTCGTTATAAAGACGGTCTTTTTGAGTCTTTGAAAGTACAGTACAATTACTGAAGAATTAAAAAATTTTATTTTATTCGAAAAATTCGTGCTATATGCGCTCTAAACGACACATCAAAGTATCAGACAAAAATTGCGGCCTCTACCCTGATTATTCTAAACTATTTACAATATTT
The DNA here is from genome assembly GCA_035610365.1 of Aquatica leii. NCBI lineage: Eukaryota > Metazoa > Arthropoda > Insecta > Coleoptera > Lampyridae > Aquatica > Aquatica leii. The sequence continues at coordinate 102,181,679 of CM069436.1, read as the reverse complement.
AAATTAAAATTTACCAGAATTCAATAATTCACACTGAACGATCGTAGTTTTTCTTTTCTAAAATAATGGTCTACAGTTTTTTTTTTCTGTTTTCTTCGTTATATCAAATTATTTCGCTCGATTAATTCGAATAGAGGAAAAAGTCGTTTTCTAAAAAACTGTCAGTGGTACTGTTCTGGGTCCTTCGTGTTCGTTTTATGTTTTCTATCGTTTTCTGCATAATTTCTTTTTTTTTACTTTCCTATAAAGAAAGTATAGCATCGCAATTTTTTTTGTTTACAACATTTAGATAATGAGGCTTTTTTTCTTTTTTGAAAGTACAATGCAATTGTTGTTGCTGGAGAGTTCACGAATCCTGAACAACGACTTAGAGGATTAAATTTTTCTCGAATTATTTGATTCGTGCTAGATAAGATAAAATAACGATCGTAATTCCTACTTTTCTAGTTAACTTTTTGTAGAGCAGACTCTAAAGTTTTTATTATCATCTTATTTACATCAAAATTGTTTAAATCTGAATTTTATTCTGCTTATTTCGATCGGTTAAATCGGTTAGAGGAACAAGTAGTTTTCTAAAAAAACTGTCAGTGGTACTTTTCTGGTCCTTCGTTTTCGTTTTGCTTTTTCTAGCAGTCTTTTGCATAGTTCTTTTCTTTTTGTTTAGAACTGTTGAATAAAGACGATTTTTTTGACTCTTTGATAGTACTGTAAGATGTAGTTTTCTGGTCTTTCGTCTTCGTTTCACTTTTTCTAACCAGTTTCTTCTGCATAGTTCTTTTTAAAGACGGATTTTTGACTCTTTGATAGCACAGCGCCACTGCTGGAGATGCTTACATAGTCTTGTTGTTGCTGAGGAGTTAGCGAATCCTAAACACGAACTTCTTTAATTTTTTTCGAAAAATGTACGTACAACACAATAGTCGGAGATGCTTGATAGTAATGTAATTACTAGGGGAGTTAATGAATTCTGAACTTCGATTTCATGTTGATCTGTTAACCGTGCATTTGTGTTACCAGTGGCGTTTTCTGTTATGTTATACCTTCCTGTTTCGAGTAAACATCATTAAGTGCTTGAGTAAACTTCATTAATTGTTTTTCCTGGCAGTTATCCGATATAAAGAAAGTTTTTGTAGAACAACTCCCGAATTAAAAAGAAGTAGTCCCAGCTTGAATGGCATAATATTTGCATCAGTATAGAAATTAACTTCTTAACAAAAACTTTTACCTTCATACTTTCAAATGTTCTTAAGATTCAAGACAAAGTAAGAAATCCCTATTTTTTGTTTTTCTTAAAAAAATTCTTCGTTTGAGATACTTAAGATAGTCTGGTGTTGTTTGGAATATTTGAAAGATAATATATGTTGAATGAAATGAAATCCTTCGCTGGGAAATAATATTTGTCAAAAATCTTCTTGCTTTTAAAGTTTGCCCATCAGTGTGAGTCTAGTTAGTTCTATCACAGGATAGTTTGGTTAAACCACTCTTCTATTTTTTTTAGCGCCCAGTGCTGATGAGTCGATTATCGTTGTTGACTAGTATACTATATTCTCGGGAATCATATTTTAACAAATGTGCTTATTTATGAAAGTTTGTTAGTTAAGTTTTTAGAAACGCAAGGAATATACAAATGGGTTTCATTAAGATAGTCTAGGAGACAATTTTTTTTCAAAGGTTAAAAAAAGTAACCTGCATAAAACCCATTGGTTACAGATTATTCTACTAACCGATTTTATTTAAGTAATCCCTGAAATGTGCGTAACAATAACAGACAGCATTGCAAAATATGTAAAGCTTGGATTAACGCAATCAATTTGTTTTAGGATGGCGTCCAATCAAGTGCTCTTATTGCAAATTGCATGCCTTACTTTCTTATGTAGTATTGATATAAACGCCGAAACATTCATTGGTCACAACCCATGTATATCAAAAACGAATTGTCAAGATTGTATTAGAACGCCATCTTGTGCCTGGTGCTACGACCCCGTAAGTACTTAACGTCTTTTTTTTTGGAATGATCACTGAAACCGATACTTCTATAGTCGACAGAATTCGATCATCATCCTAGGTGTTATCAACCAGCTGGACAACAACCGCATAAAAAATGTCCGAAAGAGTATCAATATTTTCCCAGCAATTATTTTAACATTATTTCTCAAAAACCTTTATCGAAGAGTGTAAAGTCTGGCAATAGAAATACCAGAGACGTTGGTAATAAAACGTACACTACATACAGCGAATCTTATAGCTCTGGTGGTGGTGGAGGTTTCCAAACTACTTATACTCAGACGCAACAGAGTCAGCAATCTCATCAAATTCCTTTCACTCATCAAATTTATCAAACGAATCAATCTCAACAAATTCCTTTTACTCATCAAATATATCAAACGAATCAATCTTATCAAATCCCGTTCACTCATCAAATTTATCAAACCAATCAATCTCATCAAGTTCCATTCACGCAGCACACTTATCAAACACAACAAACGCATCATTCTCAGCAGATTCCTTTTACTCAGCAAACGCATCAAACTTATCAATCGCAGCAAATTCCCTTTACTCAGCAAACTCATCAAACACATCAAACGTCTCAATCTCAGCAAACACACGGAACTCATACTACATACGAAACTACATATACCGAAACTACTTCAGAAAGCGTTCAGATTACTCCGCAAAAAGTGCATATGAAGTTAAGGGCACGTAAGATTACACCATCAGTAATTCGCAAATTACTAACGGATAACGTTTCAGGGGAATCGTACAGTTTTACTGTTTCTTACGCCCAAGCGCACGATTATCCGGTCGATTTGTATTATCTTATGGATCTGAGTAAATCTATGGAAGACGATAAAGATAAATTATCTAGCTTGGGAAATTTACTGGCTAAATCGATGCAGTCTATTACGAGTCAGTTTCAACTTGGATTCGGTAGCTTTGTCGATAAAGTTGTCATGCCTTACGTTAGCACAGTGGAATCAAAGTAAGTACATTCGTCATATAAAATTTTATCACAACTTAATGCATAGTATTTCAAATTATTTAATAACAGGTTTATATTAGCATTAATAAATACAGAAAGTCATTCTATGTATAGACTAATGATTGACTGCATAATTTATTTCAAGGACTATACCGAAATATCTAATATGATTGGGATAAATTCGTTCGTTGTCTAACGTGCGAGTTAAGAATTTGTTTGATGTTATCGAATTAGATTATGTAGGTCAGGATTTTGTTGTGGTTTTTTTTAACATTTGTCCTTGACAATACAAATTTTAGCTCTTTGTAACTGTTCATTAATTGTATTCAAAATCTTTTCAAAAAGCTTTGCGGATTTTTTTATTTAAATGAAATTAGTTCTTCACGGAAAGTTTAAATTTGAGATCATTTGTCGATTACAATTTTTGGATGTTTTTTATAGTACTACATTTAGGTTGTGAACTCATAACCCGGCTTCTAATAAAAAATCCGAAAAATTTGAAGTTTTCATTCAATCTTCATTTCTTAAAGAATTACAAGGAAATTCTATTTGTTGACGATTTTAAAGACGGTTCTATTCATATAAACCGTGCAGATAAACGATACTATTTTTGCTTGAACTCATATCAGTTCTCTAACATCGTTTCAGCCACTTTTTTTTCATCAGATAACGATGTTACAATAAGAACCTAAACCTGTACCAAGCTGCGATCGCTTACCAGTCATTTCATTGCCCTAAAGAAAGTAGCGCCAGTTCAGAACTTTTGAAAATGGCTCGTAAATGTGTAACTAATAAGATTTAACCTGATCTTTGATGTCCCGATTATGATATCATTAAAAGAGCGCCAAAACGGGAGAAATATACACTACCGATTCTCGTTTACACCTGACAACGCTTAAGGATAGCGAGCACAAAAACTTGTAACATACAAAAAGATTGCGTACGTTAGTCCTTATAACAATGGTAATATGTATGTTAAATGGTGCGGGCATAAAACCGACCTTAAATAATTAAATATCAAAAACAGGATACTTAAACATCGTTTCTAATATGCTATTAGCTAATGGCATGTCCAACACAAACTCCCTAAATTTTCTCGAGCTGATAGATATACATACAAGTTAACACAAATAAGATGCTAAGTTTCATACGAAGTCGTCGATTAATGTATATCAACAGGTCTGTCTCAATTCGTCGTAATTCTTTACCACAGCAGTGGAAATCTAAACGTTGGTTTCAATTTCCCATCTAACGTAGGTTACTATAATACGCATCCGGTGTAATTCTTGTATTCAATGTATGTTTTATTATTTACTTATTGGAATTTTCTGAAGTAATAAACATGTGCGGGTGACCAAATTTGCTATAATAAAAAAATTAAATAAGACGGAACTGTACCCTTACCCAAGCGAATTTCTTACAACCAACACATCTAAAATTGCATTTATTTCCTCACTAATATTTTCTTCGTTTTGATTCTTTTTTGAGATACTCTTCTACTGGCAATTTTCTCAACCAATTAGATTGCATTTGTTACATTATTACATCATTTTTGCGACTTGGCCAATAAGATGGTACAAATTTAACGACGTTTACCTTCAGGGTATAAAAGTTACGTTTATTTAACGTCATTTATGATTCTTTGGGTTAATACACACACTCAATTTAAAATATAATTTTTACGCCGACGCGCAATCAACTTGTTTTTACTATCTGTACCACTCATTAGTGAGTACTAAATTGTGCAATTCTTACAAGAGAATTGTCCCGAATCTTAAAACTTAATTAAGTTAATACTATGCATTAAGTCGTAAGTAAAATATTTTAGTATTTTTTACAGAAACTATAAATGTTACAATGTTAGTTTGATCAATTAAAGCATCCAACGTGCTGCCAACAACTACTTCATTAATAACTACATCGTCAAAACTGCTTGGAATGAGTTATTTTTAGCACTTGTTTTTAATTAGTCGATATGATTCCTAATATTTCTCAAGCTTTTATTACTATGTTTCTGAATGTTAGGTTGAAGATGCCTTGCAGCAATTGTACAGCGCCGTATGGTTATAGAAATCACTTGACTTTAAGTAACGATACCACTAAGTTTGCAGTAAGTTCATTAATATTGTAAACTTATTAATTGTCCATCCGATCCTTCCTCACAACATTTAGCTAAAGTTGTTTTTTTTTCTATGTTAAAACAACTCGATTGCTTCAGCTCGCTTATCGTTTCCGAATTGTATATACGCTTAATTTAGCTTTTCTTCTTATCATCTTTGTCATCTTTTTCTTGACGGCATGACTACTGTTGGTTGTTTATGTTGAATGCGGGTTGTTGGTGTTAAAATTATTCTTCTCAAGAACATCAATTTTGGTCGCAAGCGTCGCACATTATCAATTTTGTTATTCTTTTAGGTAGTAGGCATGTGGCATGATAAGTGACGTGGTGGTTATTTAATATTCCTTTGCAGGTAATTTGTTGCAACTGTTTCAACGTGATTGATTGAAACAGTTTCAGAATTTAAGCGCCGCTTATCATAAAAGTAATTCGTCAGGTTCTAATCTCGGAAATGACCAATTGCTTTATGATTGTTGAATTAAAAACGAAATTAACGCATGTATATGTTGGTTAAGTTTGTTATTATAGTTTAGAACACCCATGCACGAACTGTTCGGCACCCTATGGTTACATCCATTCCATGAAGTTATCAGATAAAACTGACGATTTTGCCGTAAGTTCCGCGTATCACTCCGCTTAGTTATTCTTGTTGTTTTTACACCTAATCAATTTTTTTTAAATTATTCTCAGCATGACATTCACTGGAGTTGGTTATTTCGACGCGATGGAGAAGGGACTACTTTTAACAACCCTGTACATAATAAAACACCTATCCGTTGATGTTTTTTGCATGGCTTCGTAAATGTGCTTCGACTCTTTACGTAAACAGTGTTTTTTTTAATAACTAGCGTAATTTTTTAGTCGTTTATTAACTTTAGTTTTCCATTTCCTACTAAATTATTAATTTCTAAATTAAGCGTAACGTTTCCGGTTTGATATATCAGTCATGATATATTAGTGCACACTTTTATATAGATTCTTGATTAAATTCATTGTTCGTGGCTGATATATCTCACAATATTACGAATATTTTTTTTTAAATATAATAAAGCACCTTTTATAAAAGATTGATTTCAATAACCGATTAACCCAGTTTCTCGAATTGAAGCGTTTGTAAACTTGCAAATTTTCTATTGTCATTCCTATTGGTTATTTTTATTCTTATGATTATCTACGAGGTCCGACAGAAAATACAGTCTGAACCTCTGAAGAATAGAGCGACGCAACTTCAAGCGTCATAAACCGATGACGTGGCAATTAATCCGGAAAACTTCAAACCATTGAACGAAGCCACGGAAGCTTACAAACAAAACTTTATTCTGTTGTGTCATTTTTATCTGAAGGAATCGCTCATTACTCTTGTGAAGAATAAAACTTCCCTAAAACAATTTGCATAAGGAGGATGTGGAAGAAAATCATACCCATGTTGGTAACAATCACGTTACCACGCCTATCTGAGATGTCGGTGAGTAGGCGTGGTTGAGAATGCTATGTTATATTAAGAGGAAAAAATAATAAGCGCCACTCCGAGCGCACCTGCATAATTCTCGATTCGGAGGCACCAAGGGTACATATGAACCCACTGTCGAAGAGTTAGGAGAAAAGCAAAAAATTGTAACAAATTGTTATATATTTTCTACTCGATAACAACTACCACTTTTGTCTGTAACAAGAATACATTAGCAATGTATGCTGCTACTATTGTTAGATAAGAAAATTTTTTGACTCGCAAGCAAATAATAAATCCATAAAAGCACAAAGAAAAATCGATCAATCATTAACAATTACATTTTAAAATAGTATAATAAATTAAGACTTACCCCAGGCTTGAAGTTCTTAATCGTAGGTAGCTACTTCAGTAAAATGACTCGAAGTGTAAGCTTACAATCGTCGAATTTCATTTGCTAAACTGAACACGGTATAATATACTCGACTGGACGTAAATTATTAATTTTAGTAACAATAAAAAGAGCTGAAGGCTTAAAATGAGTAATAACGCCGAGGGCTTAACATATTTGCAATATAGCCTATGGCTTGATTCAAAACGATGCAAATTACGTACGTAACACAAATTATAATATTGGACACATTACACTAAAGTCGTATAAGAAAGGATGCCACGAATGTTTCTTATTTACTGACATCTGATCGAGGTCAAAATCCCTTTTTTGGTAAATCCACTAAGGTCGTCCGCTCAAATTATTTATACGAGGTTAGAAATGGATCCACCAAAGGTTAAACCGAAACCTACAGAATTTCCATTTCGGATTCGAAATTTCGAAGGATTACAAATTACGTTCAGTCACAATCAAAGCAGAAAGTCAAATGGGATCGAGCACAAATACATGACGAGGATCTGCTGACGCTTCTGCTCCACGGAAGACTGCTTCTACTTTCCTTAATTGGAATTGTAGGGATCGACTCCAAGCCTATCTTGAAGGAACAACGTTAAAGTTTAGCAAAAGAACGATGGCGTCGGTTGCCATTTTGAACTACATGCAGTCATCGATCTAAAAACTTGCAACCTACAAAATTTCCATTCGTAACCCAATTCGGATTTCAAAGTTCGAACGATTACAAATTAGGTGCAGCCACAATCAAAGCAGAAAGTCAAATGTGATCGTTCAAGGTATGCGATGAAGTATCCCGACCGTGAATATCGAATTACACCGAACCAGTGTCGTACCACGAATTTTATTATAACCTAATGACGAACGACACGTAACAAGATCTCAATAATTTATAGACGAGGTCTTAAAAGGATTATACTTTTGCTACGCTTACCTAGACGACATTCTTATCGCATCGCCAACTCTGGATTCTTTTCGAACACCTAAAACAATATGGAATTTTTTCAGTACTGCAAAATGCCAGTTTGGAGTTTCTTCAGTTAGATTTCTTGAATACACTGGTACAACACTACTCTTAGAATTGATCTTCTTCACGGAAATAAAAACTCAACGAAGCAGACATTGCATTCAACGCCTGTAAAGAGATTTTTGCCCAAGCCACTGTTGTAGCTCATTCTAAATTTGAAGCGATTTTAGTCGTTATCAGTGACGCGTCCAATGATGCCATCGGTGAATGGCAGCTACTAGCTTTTTTCAAAAAAAAATTTGACAGCTGAGAAGTATAGAACCTACGACCGCGAACTACTAACCTCACTATTAAACATTTGCAACAAATGATCGAGAAACGATAACTTAAAATTTTTATTTTCAATCACAAGCTGCGTTTCTGCAAAAAATCTTAAAAAATATTCACCACGGCAGTCTGCCGATTTAGATTTTATATTGCAATTTTCGACATTCTTCACATCTCGAGCAAAGAAAACTTTGTCGATGATGTGTCCCATATCACCAGCATCGAAACGCTTCTAGTCGCGAACTATATCGCAATTAAATTAATTAATAACGAACGTTTAAATGAATACAAATTGAAAAACTTACACCATCGAAGTTCCTTAAAGTAGGTAGCTGGATGGCAGCTACATCCGAAATGTTATTTTGGAAACTTGCGAAGTATATAAGCTAACATGCAACGACGTGTGTTTGTCAAAATTTAGCCTTGACTACGTTTAAAACAATTAAGGATGGAAAACACAGAAAAATAGGTATTTTGGCATAGTGGTCTTTTCTGGAGTTGCCACTGGTTTTATACAAACAGCTTCTTTAATCAACCCCATCTTGTCAAATCGATAAATTCAATACATTTTGACTAGAATTCCTACGAATGCCGATCAACGCCTTGAGATGGTGCTTAGTGGTCGAAAAGGATGGAAATTTTGAGTATTTTTGGCAAAGAGAAAGTTGTTGAAGATAGTGTTTTACTCTTGTCAACCACGTCTAAATTTCGAGAGTATTTTGACATGATCTGGTCGAGACATAATTTTGGCAATAATCTGATTAAAGCCAAAGATCTTTGGCGTTTTTAAGGATGAGTGGGATAAGTCAAATTGCGTGGTATTTGATAAATTCGCACGAGAATTTCTACGAATGCCGATCAACGTGTTGAGATGACGCTTCGTGGTCAAAAAAACTTGCGTATTTTTTGCAAGGGGAAAGTGGAATATTTTATTCTTGTCAGCCACGTCTAAAAATCGAGAGTATTTTGACATCAGTTGGTCGAGATATAATTTTGGCATTAATAATCTGAATAAAGCGCGAAAGCTTTAGCTCCACGGCATACGCTTTTAAAGATGAATGGTATAGGCCCAATTGTGTGGCATTCAATAAATTTGGACCAGAATTCCTACGAATGCCGATCAACGTCTTGGTGGTCGAAAAGGATGGAAAATTTGCATATTTTTTGCAAGGAGAAAATTGTTGAAGATAGTGTTTTACCCTTGTCAACCACATCCAAATTTTGAGAGTTGGTCGAGACATAAAAAAGCTCTGGAATATTAATGCCAAAATTATTTTGAGATAGATTGACATCAAAATAGTGAAGAAATTTTAAAAGATTATTTGCCCAATAAAATTTTGGTATCTTCATACACCGATCTAATGCTTTGGTCTATCGTGAATTCCAACAAAATGGCGCCTCTCCCCCCATACATTTTCAAAATTCTAAATTTATGGCACTTGATGGTCGAAAAGGATGGAAAATTTGCGTATTTTTTGCAAGGAGAAGGTGTTGAAGATAGTCTTTTACTTTTTTCAACCACGTCTAAATTTGGAGAGTATTTTGACATGAGCTGGTCGAGACATAATTTTGACAATAATCTAATTAAAGCCAGAGAGCTTTAGCTCCAGCGCATACGCTTTCAAGGATGAGTGGGATAAGCCCAATTGCCTGGTATTTGATAAATTTGGACGAGAATTTCTACGAATGCGGAACAACGTGTTGAGATGACGCTTCGTGGTCGAAAAAAATTGCGTATTTTTTGCAAGGGGAAAGTTGAAGATTTTATTCTTGTCAACCACGTCTAAAAATTGAGAGTATTTTGACATCAGTTGGTCGAGATATAATTTTGGCATTAATAATCTGATTAAAGCCCGAGAGCTTTAGCTCCAGGGCATACGATTTTAAGGATGAGTGGTATAGGCCTAATTGTGTGGCAATCAATAAATTTCGACCAGAATTCCTACGAATGCCGATCAACGTCTTGGTGGTCGAAAAGGATGGAAAATTTGCGTATTTTTTGCAAGGAGAAGGTGTTGAAGATAGTGTTTTCCTTTTTTCAACAACGTCTAAATTTGGAGAGTATTTTGACCATGAGCTGGTCGAGGCATAATTTTGGCAATAATCTGATTAAAGCCAGAGGGCATACGCTTTCGAGAGTTGGTCGAGACATAAAGTTCTCGGGCTTTAATCTCGAATATTTATGCCAAAATAATTTCGAGATAGATTGACATCAAAACAGTGAAGAAATTTAAAAAGATTAATTGCTCAATAAAATTTTGGTATCTTTATACAACGATCTAATGCTTTGGTCTATCGTAAATTCCAACAAAATGGCGCACCTCCTCCCCATACATTTTTAAAATTCTAAATTTATGGCACTTGATGGTCGAAAAGGATGAAAAATTTGCCTATTTTTTTGCAAGGAGAAGGTATTGAAGATAGTGTTTTACTTTTTTCAACCACGTCTAAATTTCGAGAGTATTTTGACATGAGCTGGTCGAGACATAATTTTGGCAATAATCTGATTAAATCCAGAGGGCATACGCTTTCAAGGATGAGTGGGATAAGTCTGATTGCGTGGTATTTGATAAATTTGGACAAGAATTCCTACGAATGCCGATCAACGTGTTGAGATGACGCTTCGTGGTCGAAAAAAATTGCGTATTTTGTTCAAGGGGAAAGTTGACATCAAAATAGTGAAGAAATTTAAAAAGATTATTTGCCCAATAAAGTTTTGGTATCTTCATACACCTACCTAATGCTTTGGTCTATCGTGAATTCCAACAAAATAATGCCCCCCTCCCATACATTTTCAAAATTCTAAATTTATGTTGCTTGGTTATAAACACCACTCCAAGGTTACGAGCATGAACATCAATCTTTAAAGGTGCTTTATTATGCGTTAAAGAACTTAAAACCAATAGTTTCTAATTTACTTAGCGTATGGTAAAAGCTGCGAAAGTGTCCGGAAATTTGGACGCTCCCGAAGGTGGATTCGACGCCATCATGCAGGCAGTTGTCTGCAAAAAAGACATCGGCTGGCGAGATAATGCAAGAAAACTCTTAGTGTTTTCGACCGACGATGGTTTTCATTACGCTGGCGATGGAAAAGTAACTAACACAATTCTGCTTACATTTAATTCTAATTACGTAATAGTTAGGAGGTATTATCAAACCGAACGATGGTGGCTGCCACTTATACGATAGTTATTACTCCTACTCGAAGAAACAAGATTACCCGAGCATTTCTCAGTTAAATCTTAAGGTGAAAGAGAACGCCATTAATGTGATTTTTGCCGTTACGGAGGAACGTATCGGAATCTACAATAAACTGAAACAACACATCGAGGGCGCTTCTAGTGGTATTCTCTCGGCAGATTCCTCTAACGTTGTTGAATTTATAAAGCAGCAGTACGAGGTATTGTTAAAATATATTTAAAAAATCAGTAGTTGATTGAAATTCCTAGGCAATTTCTTCCATGGTTGAACTAAAAGACAACTCAAGCTCTGTAGTCGAGATCAAATATTACACGAAATGTGGACGCCCGGGTGCCATAGAAAATAACACTAATATTTGTGAAGGCTTTAAAGTTGGACAGAAAATAGATTTTAGGTTAGAAGTCTTTCTGAAAGAGTGTCCTGAGGATCGCAGTAAATGGAATCAGACCATACTAGTATATCCAGTAGGTCTCTCCGAACCTATTTACATTGATCTTGAGATGTTATGTTCATGTCCTTGTGAACAACCTGGAGATTCTGTAAGATAAGTTTTTTATATAGTTTTCGTTTAATTATGACATTTATTGAAGGGATACAAATTATTTGCGAAAGAGTGTAACGGGGTGGGTACTTTGAAATGCGGCATTTGCGAATGCGGTTCTCTCCATGAAGGCACTCATTGCGAATGCTCGTTAAAAAAGCCTCTAAACGAGACTGATACTCTAGGCTGCAAACAACCAAATATTACCGATGTTTTAGAATGTTCGGGTAGAGGAACTTGTATCTGCAACAAATGCGACTGCGACATACCGTCTAATCCCAACGATGTAATAATCTTTTCATAATCGTCGTCACAAATAATTTTTTACGTTGTAGAGAATTCATGGTAACTATTGCGAGTGCGACAATTTCTCGTGTTATCGCCACGGTGGTACGATTTGTGGGGGTCATGGCTATTGCGATTGCGGCGAATGCAAGTGTAACACCCCATGGACTGGAAAAGCTTGTGAATGTTACAACGAAACGAATATTTGTTATCCGCCTTATAAGGATAATCCGCAGCTATGCGACGGTCATGGCGATTGTGTTTGTGGGGAATGCGTCTGCCATAGTTCGGCTGAAGGAAAATTCACCGGAAAATATTGCGAAAGATGCCCGGTAATTATAACTAACGCCACGTCACTTACTAATGGAGTTAATTTCAGAATTGCACTGAAACTTGCGAAGAACTTAAACCATGCGTTTTGTGCCAAATGTACGAACTCGGACAGTACGATCGCGATGCTTGCATGGTGAACTGCGTGAATGTGACACCGATTGAAGTGCAGCAAGTTTCGCCAAATGAGAAGAATAATGAGTTTCCGTGTGCCGGTTACGACAACCAAGATTGTCGATACGTATTCGTTTATCACAAGTTAAACGAATCGCATTATATAGTTAAAGCTCAGAAAGAAAGAGAGTGTCCGCCGAAGGTCTTTCTGTTAGGCATCGTCCTTGGTGTCATAGCGGCAGTTGTCCTAATGGGCTTAGCCATTTTATTGTTATGGAAATTATTCGCCACCATAAGTGATAGAAGAGAATTTGCGAGATTTGAGAAAGAACGTATGATGGCCAAATGGGATACGGTAAGAATTTAACATTATACATATGTACACTCAAGAAAAGAAAAAACGGGATACTACTTGCTTCAAGTACAAACATAACCGACACAATTGCTCTTTAACTCAATTGTGTTGCATGCTTGCACACAAATCGTTGTACTTAGAACCAGGTCGTGTCTCGTTTTTTTCTTCTTAAGTGTACCTGGTTCTTATCTTACCTTTCAGGGCGAAAACCCTATCTACAAACAAGCAACTTCGACCTTTAAAAATCCAACGTACGCCGGTAAAGGTTAAAGCAATTTTACAATAACGACTTTTTTTGCCAAAGTAAAACAATTTTGAATTACGAAGTTGTGACACAATTTTGTGGCCTTAAACTGGTATTTATATTTTTAATACGATCAAGATGTAATATATTGTAAAAAAAAAGTAACGAACGTAACGTACTAAACGAATTAGTAATTTAAGATTTTTTTTTTGGAATAGGAAAGTTTTAATATTGACTACGTAATGTAGGAGCGGTACTACGCTAACAGCGCTTTTGATTTTATTTAAGCTTATTTAGGTGGGGTACTTAAAAAATGAACTTGGTGCTTGAAGGTAGGAGTACAACATGTTTTTCGGTGCCTCGGCGTTTGCAAAGTGACAGTAGCTTGTTAGGAGTGTGTACTAATTAGTCATTCTATATATATACATATAGATTTAGTTAATTCCTTTTATGTTTTTGTACTGCCATCATTGTTTTTAAGTAACATATTTGTTTAACGCAACGTTTTGTTATTATATGTATTTCTAAGAATAATATTTATACTACCATTAGATTTGAGTTTTATTTTTACTTTTATTATATTTTAATCTTGTAATTGGAATCGGTCAGTAGCATAGGTACTTACTACACACGTACTATTGTACTAAAGCGATTATTGAAAGAGACTGTTCTAGTCCCAATTAACGTGAGAATATAAAAGGTAAAAGTAAGTGCGACGTAAGTGTTAAAAGAGAAAGTGCCAGTGTTACATAAATAAATGGGTTAAGGGATTAGCGAATTTCTTATTTTGCTTAGCTTTTTATATTGTTTTTAGTTTATTATTTTTAGTTGGGTGGGTAAAATTTTAAAAACGCATTAATAAAATTATATTTGGTGATTATTATAGTTTATAATCTCTAGACCCTAGACACTTTGAGTCGTCCAAGAGATGACAAGAAATACGAAATTTGTTTTGGAAACTAGAAGAAAACTATGTTAGCAGTCGTCCAGTTCATAGAGCACTTTCATAAATGCAAAATTTTACTAAGTACGGACCACGACGCATTGAAATGACTACCGTAGGATGGGGTAACTTTGGGACACTTTTCAAAGTTTTACGCTGTTTCTTTTTTTATTTTTTAAGTTAGGTTACTAAAAAAATTATTAATATGTAAAGCCTGTCTTCCTCTAACAAAATATAATAAGACAATAACTCTAGGATCAAGGGTATTTTATTAAAAAATATTTTAAACTGTCCCAATCTTACCCCACTAATTGGGGTAAAATTGGGACAGTGCATTATTTCCATTAGAAATAGCAAGAAACATGACTTTGTACCGATATTACCCCACAATATTGTATAAGTGCATTATCTACCTAAGAAAAGACAAGGTAAATGAGTGTGTACCAATTGCAACGCATAATATTATATGTAAACAATGAAGTTATGATACACATGTACACATAGATTGTAAATAATTACTTTTTAATACTATTAGGTTTTGGATCTTTACTGAACATACAAAAATATTATTTACACACTTCATAAAAGTTAGTTTTTGTCAGCTGAAGCCAAGAGATCACTGTACACTTGAAGCTCTTTAACTTTGAAAATTTCTCGCCGACCAATTTGTTCCGGTTCATCAATTTTCTGAACAATTTCGTCCTTTGAGTAATGAATTTCATCCGGAGTTGAAGGCCATTTCCAATTCGACGCTGATTTCTTCATAGCCGATATTAATACTTCGCCGTCATCTTCGAGATGAACAATTCGTCCAGGATATAATTCACATTCATATCTCACAAGAACAAAGTCATCCACTTTTAGATGTTGAAGAAAATATGATGTTTGTACATCTGGAATGGACGGGGTTAATGGATTTTCCAAATCACTAAATGTTTCCAAGTCTTCTGAGTCTTGAAGAGAAAACCTGTCATCTTCTTCCTCGCTACTGCTATCAGTGTCTCTCCTTTTCGGTTTTCTTTGGAGTGTTTTTAAATCTGGTCGTCCTGTTTTGCTACACTGTCGAGCTTTCACTCCAGTTGAAGTGGATGGTTGGTCTTGGTCATCATCGATGGGTAACTGTTCTGTTGGCAAGGCTGCTTTAAATTCTTCTGAAGAGATACTTTTTCCAGGGGGGACATTTAGTTTTTTCTTCCTCTGCACTCTTCGACATTCGGACGCTTCTTCGAAATTTGTTCTAGAAAGCTTTCACCAATCAGAGAAGAAATGGAGGTGTCCAAGCTTCCTGATGGTAACCTCTTCAGAACTGGCTGCCTGTCTGTGGGAAAAATCCCTGACTTGCGAAAGCCGGCAATAAGATTGTCTGGGCCTTTAATGATAGCGTTCCATAGAGATTTCAATAGTGTGGGGAATTGGTCTTTTGGTACTGACGTACAACGACTCCCTGCTGCTGTCTCCTTCCAGTCCATTAATATCTTTCGCCAAGCCACCTTCATTGGACGAAAGAATGCAACATCTAATGGTTGTAAAAGATGGGTCGCATTTGGTGGCAACGCAATGAACTTTATGTTATTCTTCTCACATTGTTTGATGACCTCTATATGTATATGTGAACTGAGGTTGTCGCCAATAATAGCCTTTGGCCCTTCTTGCTTCTTGAGGATTGGTAGCATTAATGATACAAACCAATTCTCAAAAGAGTTGCTATCAAACCAGCCAGATTTTGTTCGGTTATACCGAGTGTCAGGGGGGCCATTCTCAGTCCAGGTAGACCATATTTTTTCTGCTTTATAGTTCACATAAGGTGAAGCTACTGTTCCGGCAGCATTGCCACATACCATAATAGATGTACAAGCTTTCGATGAGTTTTGTATTCTCTCAGGATATTTAGTTCCTCTTTTGGTGATTATTTTTGTCATCAACGAGGTTTGTTTCGTCGTAATTCCAAATATTTTCCTTTGGAATTCTTTCGAGTTCTCTCTCTAAGTTGTCAAAAAACTGATTTACAACTTGTTCGTCAGTGGTTGCTCTAGAGTAAGAAATATTTTTAGCGGTTCTTTGTGTCAATATAGCTTTGTGTCGCTTCATGAAGGAGTCTGCCCAATCGTTTCCCGGTAAGTTCTTTTGGAAACGTGTTTCGTTTCTTCCAATTCTATCTAGATACGATTTTACAACACAACGTAAATCAAAGATGTTCACTATGGAAATCCATAGTTTGATACGGCAACAATGTGCACCACAAACTGCTCCTCTTCTTGTGCCGAAAAGACTGTAGCCCGACCTACGGGTTTGGTATGTTTTTCCTGGGATTTCAGATGTAGTGTATTTTTTGGTATTTTATACTTGGAGGCTGCATTTCGGATCGACAGTGTCTTGTTCTTTATTGCTAGTAAAGCCTCTTGTAAATTTTCTTCAGTGTAATTTCGGTAGGGCCGTGTGCCAAGAGCTCTTTTATAATTTCTAGGCATTTTATTGTCCAATGCAATGCTGAAAAAAAAAACTATTGTAAAAAAAAAACAGTATACAAACTTTGGAGCTGTCCCAAAATTACCCCGTAAAGAGCTGAAAATTTACAGTTTATAGGTTATATAAAACAAAATACTTTAATAACATTGTTAATTCTATTTAAGATACTTCAGAAGATGTTTGGTATTGTGTATACGTACTTGAAAGTGATCTGAAGTTCACAGTTCTTAAGGCAGAAGAGAAAGTTTCATCAAAACAAGAATTTTGTGAAAAACAATGGCAAGAAATAAAACTTGGCTGTCACAACGTGGTAGTAAACTAGTTCTGAAAACTGCCGCCAGGTAGCGGCACGGTACAGGATTAAACAAAGAACGCGTTTGCAGATTGAACCTACGCAGTGTGTCCGTCAGGGAATCCTGCAAACTAAAATTAACCCGTCGTCCCAATAAATTGGACAAATAAACAGACCTGATAACAGATTTAAATACCAACACATATAAACAATTCACAAAGATCATTTTAAACTGAAGACAGGTTATATAATCGGCACCCCCGCCAATGGGTACTGGGGTCCTGGTTACGAATCAACTCAGCTAAAGTTGAAAGTTTGGAACAACAAGTAAGGCCAAAAACATGTATACGTATATATAAAATTAGTAATACAACAAATAAAAGTTATACATAAAACAAATAAACGAAAATGTAGGGTCCCATAACGTGGAAGCAACCTACCGCGACTAGAAAACACAGAAATGAGCAAGCATGAAAGCAACTTGCGCTATTACATATAAAAAACCGGGTCCCATAGCACGAGAGCAACCTGAGGCCGTTCGTTGTTGGCCAATCACGGTAGAAAAATATTAGATTTACATTCTACAAAGCAATACACACAGTGGTTTTTATATCTGTTATCAAACCTATTATAATCACCATCAATAGGTAAATGTTACGACTAAAAAGTATGTCCAAACTTTGATCGACTTCCGCATCATCACGTTTAAACAACAAAAAAATTGTTAAGATACTTTAGAATTAAAATCCACGATGAACATTTTGAAATTATTAATTAATAGTGTAGAAAGAAAATAACTCAATAAATTGGTGCCAATTGTTTCTAAAACCTATGATACGTACACAAATAACATAACAAAAACAAATAAGCTAGAAATCCGAGTAGTATCATTTTGACAACAAAGGAATTGTTACGTAACGCCCCTTTCAGTTTTGATAGTAATTTAATTTTAAGCATACAATTGTTAGTGGGCACAGTTTAGTTTCTATAACCGTTAACTGTTATGTCAAAATCACACATAAATGAAATTATTGAAGTTACAATACAGAGAAATGACGAACCTAAATTATATCTCAAATTATAGGGTTCTTTAGCACAGAAACAGGTAGTATAACACACGCCCTTTGCATTAGGTCACGTTTAAATTTACGAATAAAATGGTTAATTACTGATGTTACATTTCTAATCCTCAATGTTTTATACTAAGTTACACACGCTAAATGAAGTTATTGAAATTGCAAAACCAAAAAAGATTAAATTTAAATTTCACCCAAAGCGTCCCTTTTAAAACAAAGAGCAGTTAGTACACGCCCCTTACAGTTTCATAATGTTTAAACGTAAACATAAACGAGTAATTATTGTAGTTACAGTTCTAATTCTCAATGTTTTATACAAAACTATACATGCTAAATGAAGTTATTAAAATTGCCAAACAAAGAAACGATAAATCTGAATTTTATCTGAAGCGTCGATCTGACTTAAGGCGAGGTCGATAACAATCTCCTACAAAATTCACCCTTAAAATTTCGACTGCTTCTTGGCGTCGTACCCTTAAAACCTTCTACCCTTCTAAGAAATACATAATTTACAACACAAAACACCTCACTATAAAGTCTGTAAAACTACAAAACAGTTTGAAAAGCAGATATCTTTTACCCTATGCACCTTTTCACTTCGCTAAGTTAATTATCGATCGGGCATCAGGCAATAAATGAAATCGCGATTGATAGCGCCTAAATATATGAAGTTTCGTACATACATAAATAAAAAACAATGTATCCCAACAAACACAAGGATGTCCCGGGGACATGATGTTGCGGATCACTGAATGTCCTAAAGTCATCCCATTTTGCTTCTGTGTACGTCCTAGGGACATTCATGTCACAAGTGTGTGCATCCCTATGCTCCATTATCCTCGTCGCCAATTCTGTAGTAACCGTCGCTGGTTTTTAGTAAATAAGATTGTAATTTCAATGTAATTTATTGAGTAAAATACAACCTATCAGTTTACAATTCTATAAGCAACTGCATACATATGATATGCATTTTGCGCATATGTTAACCCCACTAATACTGTCAGCGCAGCCATGACAAGTTTGAATTAAATTAATTACAATTTTAAATTATATTTATGAATAATCCTAGCAGTACTGTCCTGCCATGTTTGGTGCGTTGTCGTACGTTTGCCCACGACATGACAGTCCTGTAAACTTGTACCTTTTTCTTCAAGAAAAGATTCAACGGTATCGGACAAGTACGCTGCTGCGTGCCGTTCTATTGGTATGAAGTCCAGGAAACGTTCTACTGGGGAACTTTCCTTCATGTACCGCACGACGAAAGTGAGCTGATCGACGTGAGAGATATCAGGGGTAGAATCGACGCTTATCGAGTAGTACTTCGCTTCCTTCAGTTCCAAAATAATTTTGCTCAATACTTGCTGTCCCATTATAGCTATGAACTCATTGCAAATAGAAGCAATGTTTGCATAATTATGCAAATGATTAGCAAGAAATGGATCAAACTTGCTCAGCAGGTCCAGCACGCCCAAATAATTTCCGTTAAGTTGCCATCCGATGACGTGATTGTCCCCGCGGAACGCTAGACCTCGTGATGCCAAGAATTTTATGACCTCGACAATCCTTTTCAACACCCGTTTCCAGTAAATCATTTCGTCGTTCAGTTGAGTAGCGAGACGGTCACTTAGAAGACCAAACGCTCTTCTTTCGTGACGAATAAGTCAAGATGGCTTGTCTGTGTCTCAAACTGTTTTCGTGTTCAAAAATGGAAGCCCCGGAATGTTACCAATCGTTGAAGCCTTTTGAAGAACTGAAGGCGGTACACGCGGGTGAGAAAAGGCGACACGGAAAGCAGAACAAAACTTTCTGTGTTGGAGAGTATAAAAGCCAAGATCTGTCAACCGTCTCGCCGTTTTGCAGTTTTCGAGAAAAAACCGATGGGTTCAGACACCAAACTTTTACTTTTCCATCGTGTTCCGTAGAACTTCTGGCCGAATCAGAATAATCGCATTTTCTGTTCTGGAAAAATTCAGGTAGAGCGATCATCCTCTGTGAATTGCAACCAGTTTGCAGGGTCGTTAGAAATGGGTGTTACTGTCTGATGAGTTTCCTGTAGGTTTCTAGTTTGATGTTGTTGCAACTCTTCAAAGTCACGGCGAAGAACTGTGGGAGCGGCAGTATCTGTTGAAGTCGATGGAGTTGCATCTTCTTGAGCAACGGGTGATGGAGGCAGTTGCAACTCTTTGTCGGAATCGGAGCTGCACTATCTGTCGGAATCGGAGCTGCAGATTCTTGAACTGTTGGTGATGAGAAGTATTTGGTCAGATTGGGCAATTTCGAGATCATCTGTTTTTCTTCTGCTGCTTTTCGGCTTTTTGCCGCGCCACTTTTATAAGTCCGATGCATCTTTCTGATTTAGTCAAATATCTGTTAAATTAAGTAATAACTATCGTTTTCGTACGTATTAAATTAATTTTTAATTTGAACTCATATTTATTTCTATACTTACGTAATGATAATTTATGAATAATTTGGCTGAAAGTCAACCACGAATTTGTGAAGAAAATAAATGTAGGTACATAAAGATGTAGATATTGAATTACGCGTTTTGTTTAGAGGTAAAGATTAAATCTTGTACTTCAATGCAATGTTTGTCAATTTTAGCAATTCCTCTTGTAGGTATTGTTTTCGTCCGAATTTTATGACGACCTCTACAGAAAAGTTGTGTTCAGCGGCGGGCTTTTATCGATTGAGAAGCAAAGCAGTCAGTGTTATCAAACTCTCAATATTACCATTGTATTTATATCTTATAAATACAATGATATTACCGACAGCGGCAAATCATTACCGACCGTTGATAAGTTTATATTCATTTCGAGATTAGATATAACGCAAATGTTTTTACTTGTGTAAATAATTCATAAAAATAACAGTCAGGATTTTTTAATTTCTGTTACTCGTAGGCATTAAATTTTATTAAAATTAAATCTATAACAAAAATGTCAATGATTTTTTGTTGTCACAATTTTTTTTCAATCGCACAAACTTTTGGGGGGGCTCGGGCCCAGGTAGCCCTTGCCTAAAAACGGTACTGCCTTGGTGAGTTCTTCTTGTAAATTTTGTAATTTACATTTCATGGCTCGACTTTTTAATTTGATTATGAACTGTTCGAAACGTTTGTGCTTTTTGTTGACGATACGAAAAAGATTTGTACCGCTCGTACGATAAATTTTCTTTTGGTAAGAAGTGCACTTCTGCGCTTCGAATTTGTCGAGAAGTGGCTTAACTTATTTCTTTCACTTTCTTTCGCCTTGAAAGTTGTATAAATTTTGAACCCTTCTTCCCCTATGTAGTGAAGTAATTGTGCACATTGGGTCGCTTCTTCTTTTTTCACAATCTCGCTAGCTGTTAAATAATTTTTAAAACGAGACCTCCATAACCTCCAGTTCTTGGCCTGGTTTCCACCAGCTTTCTTCGGGGCTACTACTCGGCTGTCCCCATTTATTAGTTAATCGTTAACTTTTTTCGCACTTTGTTTTACTTGCACCCACGTACAATACTTAATTTACCGACTGCGCCATGTTGTAGTTTTAATTAATAAAAACTTATATATTTATGAGTTTATTAGTAACTACAAAACTGTCTTATTGTCTACGAGTTACACTATAGGTGTTACTCCAAGGACAATAGCAATGTAAGATGTAACTGATTGTACATGTTGTATGATAGGTATCTGTTTGTTTTGCTATTGCTTATACCACACACCATGCATCCGCACACTCTCATTTGGAAAATATAGTATTTTCGAAAAGTAATTCGGTTCCCTCGTCTCAAAGAGTAAAAATAAAAAAATAAACAAATAAAAAACAATGTAATAGCTAGCAATTCCTTACCGGTTTTTTTATCATTATAAATCTTGTTTTGACAATGTTGTTTGTTGCTTTATCTTTTTATTTGTTTTTATTTAGTGTATTAACAATTACATTTAATAATTACAATTAAATCATGTCTTTTCAAATCGTTTTTGTCAATATTTTTTTTTAATTGAGTCGCCATTTGTCTCAGTATTTGAACGATTAACTGGTGAATAGTTTCTAAACTAAAAGCGACTTAAAAGTTCTTAATTGATTCTCTTAAGATGACAGAGGACACATAATAAATTTTGAATTTGTTTATTGTTGCTTTTTAAATTATCATATAAAACTTTTAAGCAAATTAGACAACTTAATTAATGTCATATAAAATTCAATATAAACTTCAAACTTTTAATAATTGCAAGCTAAACTTTATAAAATGTCTTCAACGTCGAAATAATAACACGCAAAGATATGATTTTTGACATCTTCATTTGTACATCCAAATTGAAATAATTAAGAACTTGATGAAGGTATTTCAATTTAAAAGATTTTATTCAGTAGCCATATTGCGTTCTAAACGTTTTAAGATTTGCTTTAAGGGTTGTATTTAGTTACGACGTCTTGCACCGTAAAATAGTGAAACGCTAATCAAAGATATCTCACTTTGTAGCAGTATGATTAAAAAAGTAATTTAAGTATTATTTAAAACAATCTTTTCTCCAACGGGCTAAATCGCGAAAAGTTTTTTTTTTTTAATAAATATGAATAGTATCACGTTACAAATAAAACATAAGCTTTAATTGATACTGCCAACGGAATTTATTTTTATAAGTTTTTATTCTTTTACCCCGTTACATACATGTATTTTACTGACCTACATGCATCGATGTATCTTTACATTCTACATGGTGACGAATTAATTGAGTTAGCGATTAAAAAATGTTCTATTAATTTTGTTAAAATTTCGTACAAATATAGGCAACCCATTAACCAGGGACCTGTGCCGGCGACCACCCGTTGTTAAACAATCGGATTACTAACAAAAGGATTATAACTGTTTGTAAACTGCAGGTAGAAACCTACTTAATTTGCTAACGCATTTATTTATTCAAATCAATCTAATAATACACCAAGTACGTAATCAATTTGATTAGAATATTGAAATTCATTCATAACGAATAAAAATAAAATTGCCTAAAGATATTTATTTACGACATATTAGCTAACAGTGTTAATAGTGACGAGAATAATTTAAAACAATAAATACATCAGTCCAAAATAGGTACCAACATACTGTTGTCAGCGCATAAATAAACAATCTTACAAATAAACATAACTAATAATAATCAACTATGTATAAATAATAATAAGTCAGCCTGTATATTATTTTGTATGCATATAAATTAATTTAAAAAAGGGGAAAAGTAACAACTTTACAGATGTACATCCTTGACATTGAATTTCACAAGATACAGTTTTTTCAACATACATTAATTTAAAAATGTCTCTCGAATAGGTAGCTGTCGTGATTGTCTTGAAACCAAAATTTCGGGTAACAATGCTATATAATAAAATTGTTCAAGCTTCGAAAGCATTTTTTTCTCCCAAAACAAAGTATCGATTTTAATCTTTTCTACAGAAATACCAGTAGGAATCCAAACAACAAAATAGCAAATGTCTTTTCTTACGATATTTAATTGCCTTTGGATTTGGTACATGTAGCTGTCATTTTGTTTTAATTTTAATTCGATTTCCTCTACTCGACAAAATTTGATTTTATTCTTTATAACGGCTTCCATCGGAGTGTACATTTTTGCACCGTATGGGCATTTGATTTCTACAATCGCATTTTCATCTACTACTTTGTCTGGAGATGCTGCCAAACAGCAGAATTTCATCTACAAATAAATCCCAAGGATTAACCTTTATATTCGTGACCTCTTGAAAATCGTCTATGGCTCAATGCTCATTTTTTTTCCCATATCTTTTAGCAGCACTTTCTGTAAACTGTTGGTATAATACATTTTTTATTACATTTGCACAATTTACAAATGCGGTCAAAATTTGACGCTGTCAATATTTTCCACCGCTCTTCGTACCACCGACTGCTTCGGTGTTGACCAATAGTTTTATTCAAAATTTCTTCTCGCTTCAAAAACAATTTCTGTACAAATTTCTGCGCTGCTTCGTTTAATTATTTCTCTAGCATATTCGGCGTTGGTTCAGCTGCATCCGGTTTATAATCAGCATCTGCGATTCCAGAGTACTTAGTACGGTAACGTATTGCTTTTTGATTGCAAATCAATTTTACGCTTTTGTTTTTCGCAAAATAACTACTACTTACGTACGTACTATTGGCTGTAGTTTTCACGATTTCGTGGAGTGTACCGAATTCATTATGCGCTACAGCAGTTTTACTCCTAATTTGATAACTACGGTGAAAAGCAAAATTCACACGTTTACCACCAACAAATTTCGCAACGTGGGAATTTTAAAGTGCTGCGGAACTGTTGGTAACATCATGTATCAAACTCTTGGAATCGTAAGATACACGACATACTGCAGTCATTATTTCCTTAAATAAACCGCTTTTTTCAAAATCTGGAATAATATTATTTTTGGTTTTAGCACCGGTACAAAAATAACCCCGTATGATCACAAAAAATATGTTTCGGTGCATTTAAAACATCAAGTTCTAGTTCTTTAATTTTTATATCTGTAGTCACATCTTGGATTTTTCTAAATTGAATGACTTTAGTAACTTTACTACGAAGCCTGAGAATATTTTCTGAGATAATGTCTTTTAATTCGTTTTTGGTTTTTTGACTTCTCGTAGTTTATTTATGTAATTACGCAAAATACGGTTTTTGCATTCATTTTTTTGTATTACAGTAGAAGTACCATAGGGCATCGACTCCACAAGTTTTCGATGCACGCTGCTATCGCCGTCACCCACTAATTTTACATATTTCATACATCTCTATTGTTTTTTGGAAATCCTTTACTAAAACCTCCATTCCAGTTGATAGACCGGTCTAATTTCCATAACAGGTGTGCTCTGGACATTGATTATTTTTGTACAAATCCTTTCGTGCACACACCAAACAAAACTTATTTTTAACGGCCATATAGAGCACCTTCTTTGTCCGTAGTCCAACTATACACGCAACACCTCACAAGGCGTTATAATTAGTGCGATACGACTGTTTGCTCCACGCTCCGTCTGTTACAACTGCAATGTTTGGACACCCTTGGTCGTCTAATTCTATTAGTTCTAATGCTAGTTTCGTTTCTTCTTTGCCGGCTTTATTCATCGCGTCAATTGCTGCTCGATTATAAATTTGACAAACTTCATCTTGGTAAACGGCGTAAGTAGCACTTGATGGACTAAGAATATCTAAAACCGCAGAAAAGTCAGTTAGGTTTTCATTAAAATTTTTGGAACCATTGAAATTTTTAAAATAATATTCATTTTCAGATGAAAATATTTCTTCCCCAACGTAAAAGTTTATGTCGTTATCCATTAAATTTTCTTCAGTAGAAGAAAATGGCCTATTTCACTTCACTTTCTTCATCGTGTACACGCGATACACATGGTGCACTAACTGTGCGCACCCTTTCTTTTGCTGCACGCATTTGTTCTTTCATACTACGTCTTGTTTTAGTCAACCGCAAGTATTTCGAATTTGCAAACTCTGTACGACACATTCTCGAAAACTAAGAATGAACAACTAAACACAGATAATATCACTTCGTATTATGTTTGGTAATTACTGTTTAAATGAGATGTATGTAAGTAATTTGTAGAATAAAGTTGTTATTTATATTAGACTGGAATGTATCTATAATTTGATTCAACCAATAAATAGGATTTAAATAATCAAAAATTAATCGTAAAAAAAATCACATTTTACGTTTACAATAATTGCAGGACGTTTTTAATAACAATTTATAAATAAACTTACATTGATTCATTGTTTCAAAGGATTGACAATATTGCAAATGTTAGATGTTTATCAAGTAGCTAAGTTACATGCACCTCTGTAGCTCTATGATAATTACCAGAAATTTATTTAATCATCAATATCTCAAAACGACAATAAACAAATTAAAAGAATAAGAATACCTTTTATTGTTGTTCAACATCCTATTAGTATTAGCTCTAACTTTGTAAAATATCCATTAAATGATTAATTATAATTTGTTATTATAATCTATATTTCGTATAAAACAAAAACAAGACAATTAATGATAAAATACATAAACATTTTTTTAAAATTTTTTTAAATTTAATTTTGCCTGACGAAGAACTTGACCAAGTTCGAAAGCTTGCATTTAAATGGTTCTAAATAAATACAACCTATTACTCTAAAAATATCTTTAATACTTAAACATTATTGGTAACTAATTTAAAAATATATTGTTTATTTCTTCCAAAAACATTTTTTTCGTGTAAACAATCACAGTTATTTTATATTAATAGAATTATTAATCAATGACTTATTATGTTAAAAAAAATTGTAGCATTTTGAATAAGAATAAGTAAATAAACTTAAGTTTGGTTTGTTTAAGAAAGGGATTTAGATGTCTATCATATTACAAATGGTAATTGCTGGTTTATGGTTTACATGCACCCCTGCAGTGAGCCAGGTAGTTGGTGTAATGAGGTTTGCAGATACTACAGGCGTTTACTAAATTTCAAAACTAAGATTTTATTTTACTAAATAGATATAAATTTCTTAGTAATTCAATTGCTATTAAAAAGATGGCGTACAAATACTATTTTTTGAAAAATTGATTTAAAATTACATCAGCTTTAATGTTTCTGAATGGAAATACTCTAAAAGACTAGAATAAGTGGTTTCAGAAATTCAAGCGGTCTGATTTCAGTAATAAATAATTTGGATGGAATTAACGGAACTCTCAAACGGTTAGCAGAAGAACAGGGTTTTGGTCGTCACATCTCTCGAATTCATATTCAATTTTATAATTGTCAACTAATCATGAATTGACTCAAAGGAAAATGTGATTAATTAACGTTACCTTATCTATCACATGACAATTAGTAAAATCAATTCGCGGAAATGATAATCTTTACTTAATTATACGCCGATAATTATTTATTTGTAAAGGTGCATTATTGTTATTATCATATTTAAAACGAAATTATAAATTAACTAAAATCTATGCAACCTAAAACTAGGGTATTAGACTTATTTGTACATAGGTTTGATGCGGCATTTAAATTATAAATAGTCGAAGTTTCTTAATGTGTTAAAACGCACACGCTAATAGTGCTTCACATATTTTGCTTAGTGCAGATGCATACATTGTAGCGTTTATTTATGGAAAGCAAAGAAAATAACAGAATATGTCTTTTAAATTCGGAAAAATATTTTAGGCGTTTCTTTGGAATGTAACAAATCTGAGAAAAAATGCATTTCTGACTTTCACAAACATATTTAAACGCGTAATTTTTTACGTCGAAATAAAATTAAACGTAATATGGTGTACACGTGCCGATTATTAAAGATAAGTCTGCACAATGTCAATAGTTTCCATTACAACGATGTTTTTTTGTAGGACCCTGTATGTAATCTAATCTGATTTTATATATGTCAATGTCATAAATTAAAAGTGGCGATTGAGAAAGTTGCTATCAGTCAAATACAGATAATGACAGTAAACAAAATTTATTTATAAACAAAGAGGGGCAAATCCGATCGCGTGATCCGATAATACACGAATAGAATTTAAACAACATGAAAATTGAGTCTCATTCATCATACGTCACATTGTTAAAAAATCTGCGTAATTTGCACTGATTTAGAGAAAATTTCAATCAAAAGTTAAGTTCAATCTAATTAGCACACATTTTAGAGAAGTAATTAATTGGAATCGATTTATTAATTGCGTAATTCGGTCAAGAAAAAGTGTTTAGATTTTACACATAAACAATAATGGAATTCCTTTCAAGAGCGTTTTTTGGAATGGTTCAACGTATTGTACCTGCAGGTAAACCACAGAGACAGATCGAAATCAGCAGGACCGATGCCTATTTAAACGCTATTTACAATGTCTTAGTTTGGGACAATCCTAAAATCAGTTTCCTGGCTTTGGGTTTACTACACGTATTGTTATGGTTAGTACCCGAATTATCTTAAGAATGATTTTTGAATCGACTTTGCAGGTTGATTGTGCATTTGGAGTTGAGGTTTTATGGAGTTATTTTCTTGATAACGCTGTTATTATTTTTATGCGATTTATTTTTCGAAAAATGTGATGTCAAAGCCGAACGAAGTTCTTCGTCAGATGCTATGAGACAAGTGGGACAGCTATTTAAAAAGGCCGCATTGCATTTGCATAATCTACGCAACGACAATCCTTCTTTGGTATGCTTCGTTTAACTTAAACAAAAAATACAATAAAAACTGCTTTTAGTTTTGCATCACGTTATGTGGAATATTCTTAAGTCTCACTGTGATTGCGAGGAATATATCAGGATTTGCGTTAGCTTACCTAATACTTTTAGCAATTTTTACTTGTCCTTTAATCGTTTCAAGGATACCACCTGATTATCTAACGAATTTTAAGGATATTATACATACGATGGGTTCGAACGAAGGTTTGTGTTTACATTAGTGTGTTAATTTTATGTTTTATGTAACAATTCAAGGTTTGCTGGCGGAATCCGAGTTGTTACCATTTATTGCTAATAAGGATCTTGGTGAAAACGACGCTGATTTGGAGAGTTCGTTGACAGATAAAACTGCAGGTTTGTTTATAATTCTATTAATTGATAAGTTATTTCCTGTGATTGTTTAAATTTTGTATTTTTTTAATTCTTAGTTTTTTTTAAATTGCGTTGAATTTCCCACTTAATTTGTTATTTTACTCAGTTGGTAATTGTTGTTTAGGAACCATGGGCGTTGCACTTGATACCTTAAAGAGGGGTTCAAATAAAATTGTTTTTTTTTTAATAAAAAATAACGAAATTTAGAATGTTGTTTACTGGTGTAAAGCACAGCTTTGGCCTTTTTATCTAATAAGAAAAACTTAAACTCGGCTCACTAAAAATTTTGACCTTATGGTTAATTACCAAGATAAATATAATTAAAATTTAAATTAAAATAGTGAACTTTATTATTCAAAATAATCTTTACACTAATCGATCAAAGTAGTTAGATTAAAAAAAAAGACGTTAGTGTTTGTTTTTTGTCCTTTTCTATGTATTTATTTCTGTATATCAAAGGATGCCAAATTCTAGTAACGAACAATCAACTCATCTATTTGTAATGCAGGGAAGTTTTACATCTTCAGGGTTTAGAATCTGTTGGATCATTTTTCTAGGTCAAATTACGTTTCAATCCCAAAAGGCAACAATACTAAAATTTAGATTCCAATTTATCTTTCCCTTGTACATTAAAACAATAACATTAGCAATCAATGACGCACCTAATTAGGCAATGATCCATACAAGTACGTCTTTATTACTTCTATTTGCTTGTAAATAAATGAATATTCACCTTGTTGTCGATAATTTCTTATCTCGTGATAGTAATTATGAAAACAAGTCTAATATTAAAGAGTCCCAGCAATGTTTCGATTATTGTTTTTTTTTTCAACGTTTTAGTTTTAAAAAAATTCATTATTTTTCTAATTATAACGTGAGCGTCGCTTTTAAATAATGTTTAAAGTGACGAGGCCAACAATTGCATAATGTATAGTGAACGGCTCAAAATAGAAATTTTTAATCTTCTTGTTTTCGACTTGAGATGACGATGTCGTTCTTTTTTACTCTTCAGTAGCTTGAATAGAACGTTTTTTTTTAATATAATTGCTCATTTAATAAGATAACCTAGTGAGTAAATTTATTATCAAGTACACACGCTCGAGATTGTGATTACAAAGTAAACACTGTTTGGTTTTCTATGTTGTTATTTAGTTAGCATTTATACATTTCAGATCCGGGTTATCAAGAAATCAATATTATTAAATGTAACACTTCCACTAAGATTATATCTGTTTATAACAGTTAATTTGTCTTTCTTAGAAACCGTTTTTTATATTTATAATGTTATCGGTTTGTTTACCTCCTTACAGTAATTATTTATATAGCTATGTAATGCAGTATCCTGATGCGCACAGAATCATGATGCGAAGATACTTGCTGTGCTTCTTAAAATTGACCCTAATTATTCTTTTGAGTTAGGTTCTTATTAGTCTTCGAACCTAAGCTCTAAGCTTGTTGTGGCCATAACGTTTTTTAGGTCACGTAAAATCGGTGTATGCGATAACTCACAAACTTAAACTACTTAAAAAAAGTATTTGGTGTATTTAGTCGAAGCCTTTTTGCAAATAATAGCAAAACAAACGGTATAATTGTTACTAACGGATAACGTGTTCATATGGTTAGCCGCTGTCCCTAGGCGAGGTAGTCAAGGTTCTCAGAATTGCTGCGATAACTTGATGTAACCACTACATAACTAAGACGATTTACAGAAACCATCCATAACCGTACGGGAGTATTTGGTTGTAGTTGACGAACGATTAAATATGTTAAGGGAAACGAAAACAAAGCATTAAACTTCAACTTAAAAACTTTTACAAATACATAATTTGTTGATTTTAGTGGACTGTAGTTCTTTATTTTGTTAAGTACAAAGAACGATATGAATAAAACACAAAGTAATAACGAATAAAATTTATCGAAAGAACATTCGTTTCATCATGTGGCTACATGATGACTGATTTTACAAAGAGGGATGTTGGTTGAAATCCCTGCCACCATCAGTAGCGTAACAATAAAGTTTTAATAAAATAAGTTTACAATCTAAACATACCCCCGGCCTTGAAAGCACAACTTTCAAAGAAACGACAATAATTTGAGGGGTCTCTAAAATCTTAAATTCTATTAGCAAACATAAACAAAAAAAATAAAATATTTAAAAAGCTATTTTTCACGACACTTTTACGCAGTTTCACTGGTCTCTACAGGGAGAGGGTAAACTTTAGCGAATGAACGTCGCACTACACCATTTGCAGTTTTTATGGTAGCAACTCGGTTAACGCCATCGCTGCCTGGATGCAGCTCTACAACTCTGCCAATTTTCCAATACATGGGGGAGTGGTTATCTTCTTTAATAAGGACCATTGTGTCCTTTTGAAGATCGGAAATGTTTGATCGCCATTTTGGGCGCTGCTGCAACCCGACGAGATACTCGTGACTCCATCTTCTCCATACATGTTGATGAAGTTTCTGAAGCATTTGAAATAAAGATAAACGATGCTGAGCAATGTTCGTAACGTCTGGATCCGGGAGCGCTATCAACGGTCTACCAATCAAGAAATGTGCAGGCGTGAGGGCTTGAAGGTCATTAGGATCGGACGTCAGAGGACACAAGGGACGAGAGTTCAGGGTTGCTTCGATTTGAACAAGCACAGTGCAAAACTCCTCATAAGTCAAAATAGAATTTCCTAATATTCGTTCGATGTGTTTTTTCACGGACTTTATGCCAGCCTCCCATAAACCTCCAAAATGAGGGCTATGGGGAGGAATAAAATGCCATTCGCTGCCCATGGCAGCAACGGCTTCGACAATAGAAGTCTGTTGCTTCTTAAAAAATTCAGCTAATTCTTGCAGTTCCGAATTAGCTCCGACGAAATTAGTACCGTTATCGGAAAAAACACGGAATGGTTTGCCTCTACGGGCAACAAAACGTCGTAATGTCATAACAAATAGTTCGGTGGTTAGGCCAGTCACCAGTTCCAGGTGAACTGCTTTAGTCGAAAAACAAATAAATAAGCAGACATAAGCCTTCATAGACTTACACCCGCGACCCTTGCGGTCTTTAATCATTATGGGGCCTCCATAATCAATGCCAGTAATGTGGAAAGGCGGAGAAGGTTGCACTCGTGAAGCAGGAAGATTGCCCATAATCGGGGCTGTTGTTTTTGGCGAAAACCGAAAGCATTTTACACATTTATGCACAATTTGTCTAACAAGATGCCTAGCTGATAACATCCAAAATTGATCTCGAAGCGTAGCCAATATTAATTGAGGGCCTGCGTGGAGCAGTCTAAGATGTTCCCGTGTTACTATCAATTTGGCTAACAAGTGTTTTCCCGACAAAAGAAACGGATGTTTTTTGTCGAACGAAAATGGAGCATTTCGGAGTCTACCTCCGACACGAATGATGCCCATGTCATCAAGGAATGGAGCAAAACCCACTAATGGCGAGGAACTTTTCAGTTGTTCAGAGCGCTGAAGCGATTTAAGCTCATCAGAAAAGGAGTCAGCTTGGGACATTTTGACCAGGCACAGTAAAGCTGATCGAATTTCTTGAACAGTAATAGGTCCGCAAAACCGATTGTTTGGCGAGTTTGAAGAATTTTTGTAGAAACGAAGACTGTAAGCGACGACTCTTTCTAAACGAGTCATACTAGAGAAATTCTGTATGGGAAAATCATTTGGACGATACGAAATTAAAGTTTGAACTTCCGTTTTCAGATCTGGAAGTTCGGAAGTAACATGAGCAGAACTAGGCCACGAAGATTTGTCATCCAATAACCAAAATGGACCATTCCACCAAAGAGTAAGCCCTTTTAAATTTTGAGGAGGTATGCCTCTGGACAGCATATCGGCTGGATTTGATTTAGTAGGAACATGTCGCCAAACGGAAGCCGAAGTGAGTTGCTGGATGTCAGCAACCCTATTGCACACAAATGGTTTGAGAAGAGTAGGGCGTGTTTTTAGCCAGCCCAAGATTATGGTAGAGTCCGACCATAAGTTACAAGACTATATAGTTAATCCTATGATTTTCAAAACATGGGCTAAAAGTTTAGCAAGTAGCAAAGCTCCGCAAAGCTCAAGCCTAGGGATTGTAGTGGGCTTAAGAGGTGCTACCTTTGACTTAGCACATAAAAGATGAGAATGAACCCGGTTGTCCTCGTCAACAGAACGAAGGTACAAACACGCACCATATGCGCTTGTGGAAGCGTCACAAAATCCATGTACTTGGATATCTATGGGATTCTTGCACAAAACATGCCGAGGAATTTGTAAATCCCGCAAACTGACGAGTTCAAAAGCATATGAACGCCATTTTGAAAATACATTGTTGGGAACAGGGTCGTCCCAGGACAGCTTTTCCATCCAGAGCTGTTGGAGCATTATTTTTGCAGAAATCGTGCAAGGTGAAAGCACCCCTAGAGGATCAAAAATCCGAGATATTTCAGAAAGCATTGACCGCTTTGTGACCTTGCCTATCGAAGGCTTTGAAATAGAAAACATAAAATTGTCGTTTTGGAAAGACCAAATAAGACCCAGAGTACTAGTATGTGCATGATCACCGATTTCAAGAACATTCGGATGAATTTCTGTATCTGAAAAGCCAGAAAGAACACGCGGGTCGTTGCAGATCCATTTACGAAGTTTGAAACACCCTGAACTAAGTGTAGTTGAGAGGTCGGAACATAATTTGCGAGCTTGTTCTAAATCGTTGGCGCCAGTCAACAGGTCGTCAACATAAAAATCATTTTTTATGATTTGCGAGACTTCAGGCATAGTAGTCTCACATTCGATACCGAGCTGGTAAAGACAACGAATGGCAAGAAACGAAGCAGATGCCGTTCCATAAGTGACAGTGTTTAGATCAAACGATAGAATGGGTTTTGTGGGATCCGATCTCCACAAAATACGCTGAAGGGATCTTTGGCTAAGGTTGAGCAGAACCTACCTATACATCTTCTCGATATGGCGTAATAATGTTTGCGAAAGCGAACCAAAATGGAAAACAGATCTTGCTGCATGGTAGGGCCGACCATTTGAATGCTATTAAGCGAATGCCCTGTTGTGGTTGCTGATGAACCGTTGAAAACGACACGTAACCTGGCGTCACACTTTCTTCCTTGAGCACACCGTGGTGAGGAAGATAAACTGATGTTTCATTGCAAGTGGGGTTGACAACTGACATGTGCCCCAGCTCCTGATATTCTTGCATAAAATCAGAATAAAGTTTATATAGCTCTGGGTTGATTCGAAAGCGCCGCTCCTGAGACAGCAATCTACCTTGAGCATTATCGAACGAGTTGCCTAGCAACTCTATTGGCTGTTTGAATGGAATTGAAACAACGAATCTACCGTCATTGTCTCTTCTGAGATTTTCAACAAAATGAGCTTCGCAGGCATTTTCCTCCTGCGATAACACCTTTTCGCTTGGATAACTTTCCAACTCCCAGAACCGCGAAAGCTGATTTGAAAGATCGTCCAAAGTGCTAAGATGACAAGACGAATTAGTAGCAATAACTGAGTTTATCGGTCCAGCTAAAACCCAACCGAAACGAGTATTTTGAACAATAGGAAGATTAGGACCTAATTGTATTCGACCAATACACAACAATTGGAAAAAAATTGGAGAACCTATCAAAAGATCAATGTCGCTTGGAGTGTCGTACGAACTGTCAGATAATCTGATGTTATTTGGTATCTTGAAATTGTTATGGTTTACGTGGAAGCTTGGAATTGTTCCAGTGATCTCGTCAAGAACGAGACACGTGAGATCCAATTTGAAACGAGAGTGATGAGCCCGAATAGTCACATCACACTTTAAACGAGTCAAGTAACATTCGAATACAGTGAGAGTTTCCTTCAGAATTTAGAATCTGAGCGAAAGCCGTAGGTAAAAGAACTTGAATTGTGTTTGAAGTAAAAGCCGAAACTATTTGGGTTGGTTCAACAGAGACAAATGTTCTGACTGCATCAACGGCATGGCCGCAGGAGCATCTCCAATGTGCAGTAGTGAATTGTGCTTGGACTTGCACGTTCGGCAAGTATGCCGTGAAGAACATTGAGACACAAAATGACCTTTATACAAACAATTCAGACAAAGTCTTAATTCTTTCGATTTAGTTAATCTTGCACGCGGAGAAAGCTTTATAAATTCATCGCACTTGGTTACTGAATGAGAACCTTTGCAAAGTACGCATGCAAGCGTATTTGCAACAAAAGATTTGGAGTACGATTTTGGTCTCTCAGAAGAAGGTTTGAACCTTTCCGAATGCGGTTTGGCCTGATTGGGCCCTAAACAATCTAGTAAATTGGCAGTGTTTGTGAGAAAAGTTTTGAATTTCTCCAGCGAAGGTAAATCAGAACCTGACCTGTTTCTCAGAGTTTCCCACTGGCGAAAAGTAATGGGATCAAGTTTGTTTGAAACAATATGGATGATCAGAGCCTCGAATAACTGTTCATCTGCGGAAAGCGATCTGAGCGCTGTCACATGTTTAAATAAGGAATCAGAAACTTTTCTTAACTTGAAAGCGGATTCTTTATTTAATGACTCCATGTCTAAAATAGATTTAAAATGGTTGTGTAATAAGCAAACGGGGTTGATCGTACCTAGTGCAAATAGTTTGCCAAGCAACTTGATAATTGTCGGCTGAAAATTGTAGCGATTTAATAACTTGGGCTGCATCTCCGATCAAACTGGATTTCAAGTAATGAAGACGTTGAACATCGTCAAGATCTTTGTTGTTGTGAATTAAGCTAGTAAATATTTCGCGAAATTCTAGCCATGCCTCTAAATCCCCAGAAAATTTGGGTATAGAAATTTTTGGCAGATTAAATAATGCTTTTTGGTGGCCATGATGACCCGTACTACACAAGTCGTTACTGCGATGGACACTACTCCTGGAGAAGCTGCTGTTAGAAGTAGTTTTGAGGCTGTGACCCCATTTATTTATAAAGTTTTTTGCTCGAGAGATCGCCGAAAAATATGAGTTTTCGAATTGTTCTTGATGTTTGTATTCCGCGGTGACGTCAGTAGTCACTTCGATAATTTGTATTTGAATTTGTTCAAAGTCAGATAATAATGAATTAGCTGATTCTAATCTCGTTTCAATTTCAAAAACATGTTCGTCTTCTGGTTTATCGGTATGCATTAATTCAAAATTGCTTAAGAACCTATGAAATCCTGTAAGTTTGGATTCAACTAGACCGCGATTTCTAATTAAAGCTTCCATAATGAATAGATTTATTTTAATCTTTTCGTTTCAACTAAGCAACGGCAAGTTAAGAATTAAATGCAAAAATAACGGTAACAATATCGTTACTTACAAAAACAAGAATTGTAATTAATTAATACAAATGCAAGATGAATCTAAAAAAAATAGTATTCTCAATCAAAACAACGCCGCGCCGTGCTATCAAATGCAGCGAATGACACGTTATTCAATCAAAATAAATTTCGAACGTAATTCAATATAAATAGAACACGTTGGAATGAATGCACTGGCTTAACAAAGTAAGCAAGCAAAACAAATGTAAAGGAAAGAGAAGGCAAACCTGCTATCGTTTGTGGGTATCAACCCTTCAAGTTGTTGGCGAAAGAAGTCTTTGGCTGTCTCTTTCTGACTCATAGGCACGAAATTGCATATTTCGTCAAACAATATAAATTCTTGCAAAATCTTGAAAATTCACTGTTTCTTGTAACAATCCGGCTCGAAGGACCAAATGTTAATTTTAGTGGACTGTAGTTCTTTATATTGTTAAGTACACAGAACGATATGAATAAAACACAAAGTAATAAGAACGAATAAAATTTATCGAAAGAACATTCGTTTCATCATGTGGCTACATGATGACTGATTTTCCAAAGAGGGATGTTGGTTGAAATCCCTGCCACCATTAGTAGCGTAACAATAAAGTTTTAATAAAATAAGTTTACAATCTAAACATAATTTCATTAGCAAATCTTGCTTACTTGAATTAAAATATACGAGACATTGAAGTCACTTATTCAATAAACATTTTTTCTTCTGCAAACTATGCACGCACTGCACGTAGAATTATTATAAGAAATCCTCTATGATGAAAATGCAACAAACCAGAATGCAAAAGATACGAAGTTGAGGCGTAATAATTTCGTGGAACAAAACCTCACTCGACTATTGATAAGTTTAATAGCGCTAACAACGCTACTCTAATATCGGATTGCCTCTATCAATGAAAGAAAATATAAATTGGTTAGAAAAAAAGATTTCTGCATAAACATCGACAACAAAGAAACTGCAAAATCGGCGCAAACCCACAAACGGATGTTTCAACAGCAACCGTAAATTAATTCAAATCAATAATTACTTAAAATTCGAAATGCCCAAAATGATTTAAACTACGTCAAACAACTTAACCGAAAACATCAAATCTTTACTATATGCAAACGTCAAATTAAAACGATCTTAAATACGAGGGTGGATAAGAAAGTACGCATGAAAATCTAACGAAGGTTACGGATATCGTTCATCAGTTCTATATCTGCCAAGGTTCTATATATTGACAACCAGTACCAACTTAAATCTGTTCTTAAAGAGGTCGCAGTTGCAGGTTTTTAGATTTCTCTATGTTTTTACCTCTGCCCGTGGCAATTTCAGTTTTAATTTTATGTACATATTGTTGGGGAGTGAGTGTTGAGTCGATTAGATCTTTTGTGCAAAATTCCCACTTCGGTAGTATGAGGTTACCATTCTTTGCTAAGATGCAAGCTCGTGAATAGTTACCTCTTGGAATAATAAGTTCCCAGTCACCACCCATATTTAGTTCCTTACAGTCTCTATCGGTAAACGGCGACTTATTCCAGCGTCTGTCCCTGCTTGACTCGAAGTATTAGAAATTGAAATATTGTAAGGATTATTAAAACTAATTTATTTATACTAAAAATATTTACAATATAACGAACCGAACTAATTAAATCTAACAATATTTAATAAAAACACAATTCTTACACTTATATAGTACAATCACTCAAAAGATGAAGTCCGCGGATAACTTCAGTTTAACACTTGTTTACATTAAAGTCACGTACGATTTTAATTTGTTGTATTTATCTCGAACACGAGTTAATCACTTATTTATTTAAACTTGAATAATCTTATTTACACTGCCGATTTCGAATTAAAATAACTGACATGATTTATTTGTATCGCTTTTATATATTTTGGTCATCCTTCGAGAATTTTCTACATTCTTTCGTGAACGTTCTAGACGTGGATAAAAAGAACGTGAACGCTCTCGAAATTTAGAAAAACTTTTTGAATGTTTTACTGTCTCCTTACGACTGTTCTGTCCCAGAACAGGCAGCTGGATGTGACATCGGTGGAAAGGATCGTGGCGATAGCGGCAGCTCTCTCCATTTTGGTAATTTCCTTGACCATAAAAGTAGCAGTCAATGGACTTTTCCTGTCCCGATATTCTCCTTGGCTGGTAACTACAGATCAACGCTTGAACGCCTGTTCCTTGGAAGACGACCTCCAACATATTTCGAACTGTCCTCCAATTCAGTTGATCTAAGCCACAACCAAGCTTGGGTACTGCCAATTTCTTAATATTATGGAATTCCATTTCTCTCTTGAGATTCGATAATATTCGCCACAGATTTTCGTATAACGACTTGGTACGTGAGTTTTTCTTGGTGACCAGATAGAAAACGAAGCGTCGGTCATCACATAGTTTTAAAACTGTTCCGACTGCCAGTTGCTGTCTTCGTGGTTCATCTATCTGCCTAAACTTCTTGTTAAATACGGCTACAACCCCTCTAGACATGTCAAGATCCTCGCTCACGCAATGTGCGGTGGCGTAATCTTTTCGTGTTTGGAACAGATCTTGTTATTCCACGGTGGTAACTCCGAACCTAGCTTTTCCAGAACCTCCGTATAAGGTCATAAACTTATCGAACTCCATTCCTTCGATTTGATTTCTGGTTCTGCTAGTTATTACTCTGGTTTGGACCTGAACTTGCATATTGTGGTTATCGCCAACAAACCGGGCTAGACGATCGATGTGGACCACTTTTGGCTTGCCTCTGGGTGGTTTTCGAATGCGATATATGACGTCATTATGATGATGGATGATTGGTATGCCATTAGGAAAAGGTGCAAGTACTGATCCGAGTATCTTTGGTGTTTGGACACTACTTTGGCTAAGTATTTTCCCATTGTTCGATTTATCCGCTTAACCATGCCATCAGATTGAGGATGGAGAGGCGTCGTTCTAGTTTTCTTAATTTCCAATAATCGGCAAACTTCTTGAAACAGCCCAGACTCAAAGGCGCGGCCTTGATCGGAGTGTAATTCTATCGGAACTCCAAACCGGCAGAAAAACACTTTCACTTCTTCTTGATTGGGTATGGCGTAAACCTTCGTCCATTTCGTGAAATAATCTATCGCTACCAGGATGTATTTGTTTTCCGAATCAGATTCTGGGAATGGCTTTGCGATGTCAATCGCTACTCTTTCCAAAGGACTTCCTACGTTTTATTGCTTCATCGGTGCTTTGCGCTTTCTCGCTGGATCATTTCCTTATGCCCAGACCGTGCATTTACAGCACCATTTCATGACGTCCTTTTGCAGTACACCTAATAGAATCTTTCTCGAACTTTTCTCAATGTCTTCTTTATGCCAAAGTGTCGTCCTGATGCACCATCGTGGAGATGCTTCATCACTTCTGACACCTGGCTCTTTGGCACTACCAACTGTCTGTTTCCCGCGGCCTCGATACTTTCTAGGGATGGCTTAAGAAGACCGTCTTCTACTATCAAAGAGTCTCATTGTCCCCAGTACGCTTTGATGTTAAGCTCAAATCACTCACTCAACTGTTCAGGTTCCCACTTATCATTAACCATAGCAGTTCTCTGGATGCATTCGACTTTTTCTTCAAGTCATGAACAATGGCTGCAGTCCGCTAGACATGGTCATAGTCATACTCTTGCAGTCTCTCGATCCATCTTGCTACTTGTCCTTCCGGGTTACGAAACTGCAATAGCCATTTTAACGCGGCGTGGTCCGTTCTCAGTAAAAATTTTCGTCCATACAAATATTTGTAGAAATGTTTTATGGACTTGACGACTACTAACAGTTCCCTCCTAGTCACGCAATAATACTTTTCTGGCTTGGACAAAATTGCTAAAATACGCGATGACTTTTTCTTGTCCGCGGCTATAGCCAGATTGCTTGCGTCGGTATCCAAAACAAATTTTCCATCTTCTCTTGGATAACTAAAAAATCCGGCGAAGTGACTAGGGCCTGCTATAGATGATGGAAAGCATTTTCGCAGTCTTCATTTCTTTCAAAGTCTGCTGTTTTTTCCGTCAATTCTGTTTGGCAATGTTGGCAAATCCGAGTACAAATCGTCTATAATAGGTGCAAAACCCAAACTTCGGACCTGATGTTTGTCAATTGGTGTTGGCCACGCTTGCACTGCTCGGATTTTGTCTGGGTCAGCCTTTACTCTATCTCTAGATACCACGTGGCCAAAATATTGCACTTCCTTCTTAAATACGTGGAACTTCTTTGGGCCCAGTTTGAGATTTGCCGCACGTAGTCGTTGGAACACTTCCTTCAAGCTGCGCAAGTGTTTTTCAAACGACCTTCCAACAACGATCTTGTTGTCTAGGTAAACCAAGCTCGTTTTCCAAGGCAGTCCGCGCAAGATAGTCTCCATCAAACGCTTGAACGTCGCAGGAGCGTTACACAGGCCGAAGGGCATCACGGTGAACTGCCACAAACCAGTTCCAATCGTAAAAGCTGTTTTTTCACGATTCTTGGGTTCCAATTCTACTTTCCAGTAACCACTCTTTAAATCTAATGTGGAAAACCCCAAGAACTCAAATGTTTCAATATAAATACCTTTAAGTACTATACTTAATTAGATCTCCGTTGAAAATGTAACACGAGAATTAACCTCAAGCGGCTTCTTAAAAGTTTATGTGTTCTGCATCGAGAAAAATTTCCCTTAAAAACGTTGCCGTAAAGTGGATGTTGGATGACAATTTTCTCTTATCGAGTGTTGTTTTCGACCTCATACTAGCACCACAGTTAAAGTAAGAATGGCGTTTAATTACTTCCGGAATTCAAGTATACACTGCGCCGCTTTACGACAAAACGGTTGCTTATTCAACAGTCAAAAATTTACTATAACGTGTTTGAAATTGTTACAGCGTTTTGGTTCCGTTTGGAATCATACGTCGATAATACTTGATCTAACCGATTATATTTGCGTGAATTAATGAATATCTTTTGCTATGCCACTATTGGTCATTTCTGACGAGGCAGTGAGGGCATTTTATCCCACGGCTTGATAAGAATCGCGTTGTCCTAAGGCTTTTGAATGACTTGTCGAAGGTGCGCTCAATATTCTTCCGTTATTGACCCTATCAGAACCTTGGATAAACTTTGCAACGTCTGCGTTGCACATTTTAGACTCAAGGTCATATAGGATTCTGATGGTATTGTTGTGAAAAACTTTCCGTATAGGACTTAAGCGTTGTACAACTGACGTCGTTCAACACGAAGTTTTTTTTTGTGGCGAAGGTGTCACGGCGATTAATGCCTTCCTACCTCGTGATTGCGGTTCGTATAACGGTTATAACCCTCTTTACTTGTGTGTGCACTGTGCTTCGTCGTATCAGTCGAGTCGTGCTAAAAGCTTCAGACTACTATGCTAGCGAGCTCCGGAACAGTGCTTTGTTTCTGATTTGGCGAATCAGACTATATTTGTGTGAATTATTAAATATATTTGGCTTTGCTAGGTAAAGGTCAGTCCCGACTTAATAACGATCGCGCTGTCCTGAGGGTTTTGAATAAGTTAGTCAAAGGTGTGTTCAGTATTCTTCTGTTTTTGACACTATCAGAACGTTTGATAATATTTGGAACGTTTGTGTTGCATATATCAGACTATGAGTTTAGTGATATTGTTGCGAAAAACTGCTTTTTGTGTAGGGCTTATTCGAAATTCTTTTTGTGTGTAATAGAGGGGAAGCGTTCTTGCGTTAAGAGCTTAGTAATCGCCACATTGCTCGTGCTGTTTTAAGGTGTATTGTAATCTATTAGTAATCGGTTGTTTGGATGTGATGTTTTGTAGTATCTTGAGGAGACATGAGATGTATGGTGGTATTTTCCGTTGCTTTTGATTGTGCGAATTCTGCTGGGCGGTCTTTCTGAATGAGGCTAACGGATACATCGTCTTACTTTTATTGGTTCATAAAGTAGCACGAGAAAGAGAAAGGGGAGAGAAATTGGGGAACCAAAAGGCAAAAAACTAAAGGGCAAAGGGGGGGTGGTAAAGGAGGGAAAGTTGACGAAACGGCAAAGAAAAGGAATAATGAGAGATGGAAATGGAAAAGAAAAAGAAGGAAGAAAAAAGAAAGTAAGGAAGAAGCACAAGGGAGATGAGTGAGCTGAGAGTATTGTTTTGGAATGTAGCGGGAATAAAGAACAAGGAAAAAGATTTTTGGGAGTACATCATGGAACATGATGTAGTGGGATTATAGGAGATGGAGAAAAAAGAATGGGAGTGGTGGGAAAAAGAGTTCCCAGAGGAATTATAGTGATTGGCGCAACAAGCAGAAAGAGAAAAGTGTAAAGGGAGAGCAAAGGGGGTATAATAACGGAAATAAGAAAAAAATGGTTGAGTCAGGAAGAGAAGGAGAAAGCGCAACAGAGAAGACGAATTGTAGAAAGGAACATACAGTGGGGAAAAACAAAAATAAAAATAGTGACGATTTATAGCAGCAGAATGAAGGAGACAAGAAAGAATATAGAAGAGATGATAGAAGAGAGGGAAGAGGGATTGATAATAGTAGGAGAGGACTTCAACGCAAGAATAGGGGAAGAGGGGGGAATACAAGAAAGAAAAGGGACGGGAAAGAGACAAACAAAGGACAGGGTGATAAATAAAGAGGGAGAAGAACTGCTGGAATTGTGCAACGAAAAAGGGTGGGAAATAATGAACGGGAACAGAGAAGAAGATGGAAAGGGGGAATTTACGTACATAAGAGGAAGGGGAGAATCAATAATAGATTTTGTAATGACAAATGAAGAGGCCGCAGAAAAGGTAAAGACATTTAAGGTGGGAGAAAGGGTAGAGTCAGACCATCAACCACTGGAATTGACAATGGAAGGAAGGGAAAGAGAAGAGAGAGAGGAAGAGGAGAAGTACATAACTAAAAAAAAGTAGACAGAAGAGGGTATAAAAAGATATAAAGAGAGAATAGGGAAAACGGTATAGATAGGGAAGGAATTACAAGAAAGTGTAGAGGAAATGAGAGAGAGATGATGGAGAAAGCAACAGAGAGTCAGATTTAGAAAATGGAAGGGGGAGAAAACAGGATGGAAGAAATGGTGGGATAAGGAATGCAAGGAAGCAAAGAAAAATGCAAGAAGAGCATTAAGACAGTGGAAAAAAGGGAGGAAAGAAAAAGAAGAATACAAAGAAGCAGTAAAAATATACAAAAAAACATGCGTCAGAAAGAAGGAAGAAAACAAAAAGAAACAAGAGGAGCAGATCAAAGGAATGAAAACGGAAGAAGATGTATGGAAGTACCTAAAGAAACAGAGGAAAAAAAACATGACGACAAAGGGAATAAAAATTAAAGAATGGGAGATATATTTCCGGAACCTGTTCGGAGGGGAAGAACAAAAGCAGGAAAAAGAAAAAAGAAAAGACGAGGTAGTAAGACAGGAAGAAGGAGATAGGGATAGAATAAGTGAAGAAGAAGTAATAGAGGCGATAAAGAATATAAAAAAAGGAAAGGCGACAGGAGAAGATGGGATACAAGGAGAAGAGTGGATATACGGGGGAGAAAGTGTAGCAAAAAGGATGACGGAAATACTAAACAAAATATGGAAAGGGGAAGGATTTCCAGAGAGATGGAGAGAGGGAATAATATGCCCAATCCATAAAAAAGGCGAAGAAAATAAAGTCAAGAATTATAGAGGGGTAACATTATTGAGCACGGCATACAAATTGTACTCAACAATACTGCAAGAAAGACTACAGAAGGAAATAGAGGAAAGAAGCTTGGTACCAGACGGACAAGCGGGATTCAGAAAAGGAAGAAGGGCGATAGACAACATATATATACTGAAACACTTAGCAAATAAAGAACTAGAAAAAAAAAGAGGGAAAATGGTGGCACTATTCGTAGATCTAAAAGCTGCTTTTGACAAAGTGAATAGGGAAAAGCTGTGGGAATATATGAAAAGAAAAAAAATCAATGAAAGATTAATACAAAGAATAGAGGAAATCTACGAAGAAACGAGGAGCAGGGTTAAAGTGAATGGGGAAGAGAGTGAGAAATTCATCACAAA
The DNA here is from genome assembly GCA_035610365.1 of Aquatica leii. Classification (NCBI taxonomy): domain Eukaryota; kingdom Metazoa; phylum Arthropoda; class Insecta; order Coleoptera; family Lampyridae; genus Aquatica; species Aquatica leii. Next base: position 102,137,655 of record CM069436.1, on the reverse strand, counting down.
GAGAGGTTTGAGGCAGGGATGTCCACTGAGGCCAAGCCTGTTCTCAGTATATACGGGGGATCTGGAAGAGACAATGAGAGGACAACAGACAGGAGGGATAGTGGTAGGGAAAGCTAAGGTATGGTCGTTGGCGTATGCGGATGACATAGTGCTGGTGGCTAAGGAGGAAAAGGAAATGAAAGAGATGATGAAAACACTAGAAAAATATATGAAAAAAAAGAAATGGAAGTAAACACGGAGAAAACAAAGATAATGATATTTAGAAAAGGAGGGGGTAAAAGAAAAAGAGAGGAGTGGATATGGAGTGATGAGAAAGTGCAACAAGTGAAGGAATTTACATACCTGGGCTACACGATGAAACAGGATAATAAAGAGGGAGAACACATAAAGGAAAGGGTGAAGAAAGGAAACAGGTTAATAGGACAAGTCTGGGGTGTGGGGGAAAGAGTATTCAAGATGGATATAAAAAAAAGGAAATTGTTGTTCGAAAAATTAATAAAGGGGGTGGTAATGTATGGAGCGGAAATATGGGGCTGGAAGGAGTGGAGGGAGGTAGAGGGGCTACAGGAAAAATACTGGAGATGGGTGTTAGGATTGGACAGGGATACACCGGGGTATATTGTGAGAGAGGAGGTACAGATAGAAAAAATAAGGGTAGAGACAGGAAAAAGAGCAATAAAAGACGAGGAAGAAATGAGGGAAAGAACAGATTGCAAAATACTGCAAGAATGTTGGAAAGAGATAAAGGGAGGGAAAGTGAAGTACGGACAGGAGGGCAGAGAAGAGTATTACAAAAGAAACGGGTACGCGAGTGAAGAAGTGGAGAGATTAAGAGAAGAGGGAGTAGGGATAAGGGAAGAAATAATAAGGAGAGATAGAGACATCGAAAAACAAGAAAGATGGACAAAGATAAAAGAGGGCAGATATAATAGGAATTATAAAGATATCAAGGGTGAAGGAGTGCCGGAATATTTAAAAGATAGAGAGATTAAAAGCAACAAAAAGAAAAAAATGGTAGCAAGGTTCAGGTGTGGCAACGAGGAGTTAGGGAACAAATATTGGAAAGAAGAACCAGAAAAGATGTGCAGGCTATGTGGAGAAGAAACGGAAGACCTTAACCACATGAGACAGAAATGCAGGGTACTTAGAGAAGAGGTGATGAAAATAGAGGAAATCTTAGATGAAAACGGAAAAGGAGCGGAATGGATGGAGGAAGTATGGAGCAGGAGGAAAAAGTTAAGGGGAGAGAAGGGATAAGAAAATGTATTTCAAAAAAAAAAGGAAATAGAATGTAAATGTAAATATGTAGTATAGCACGATCAAATTTGTAAGCCAAATGGCAACGAATAAAGTTAAACTTATATAAAGTAGCACAAAGTGGACACCAATGATTGATTTTTGTGAATCTTGTATGAAGTATAGGAAGCTTCTTCATAATCAGAGATCAATGTTTCGACGTGTTGGTTGTTGACGGCGTAGATCTTGTATTAATTTTTTCTCAAGTTTTTTTGCGCAAAATTTAAAAGTTTGCTGTGGTGTCATAGTGAACGGCACTATTATACAAATGTTTAGGCTCCACCCACTTTTTAAATGACAACTGCTAATAGTCTCTCTGAACTCTACTTTATGGGTTTGGTGTGCTATAGCTCGTTGCCCTAGCGCACTTTTAGTCATATATAAAATTTCGAACTTGAACTATTCTGTATACTAAAAATGTCTCTTTTTTTTAGATTCCATTAACTCGTTAATATACGGGATGCCATCGATGCCGTCGTATTTGGACGCAGAAGGAGGCAGTTTAGACGGCTTAGAAGAAGAAGATTTAGAATTTACTATACGTCCACAGCAAAGTTCGGCTGTCTCGTACACGCCCGGCGAAATTTCCAGCGACTCCGATTCCGACCACAAAAGCATGAGTTTTGAATCTTCGCATTTTAACCGTGACAGTTCGTCGGAAGACGAAAATCGTTTCGCGAAAGGTTTACACTTTGCCGAAGATACAAAAGATTCTAAAGTACAAACTAGTCAAACAAGCGGCGCACAATCAGATTTAGGTATTTTAGGCAATATAACTTCGCTAGGTACCAGTTTAGTGTCTAACATATTAAAAACGACGGTGAGTAACACCTCGAAACGAAAAAATAGTGATAGCGATTTCGAAATTATCGATACTAATGAAATCGACGAATCATAGATATTTTAAAACAAGAATTTCTTAGTTTGTGATATTTTCTTTTCATATCATTAAATAGAGTAGGTATTTATTTTTAAACTAATTATAAAAAAATGTGATTTCTTTTAACGACGAGAGGTGGTTTTATTTGTGAATTAATCATTAATATAGATCGAGATACTTAAACTATTTTTAAGAGTAGAATAATGTTTAGTTTGGAAGTATTAATGCACTTTTAATTTTTTGCTTTTAAATATGATTCTAATTAATTTTTAATCAAATATTTTTAATTAATGGAAGATATTATTTATCGAAATAACGGTGTCCAACTTCGTTATTTGTCAACAAATTGGAAATTTTATTTTTATACACAAATGGAGCAATATTCGTGTTACTGTTGCTGCGTGGTTTCATATACTTTTTTCATAATAATACTGATAAAAATTTCAAAAATATTTGCCGTTGTACATTTTTTTTATAACTTGCTATTGCAGTTGGGGTCTTAAATTATCCACATTTTAATGGATATGTAAGAATTACATTAAAGCAATTTGTAAGATAGTTAAAAAAACGTTAAAAACCATCAATAATGTGCATGTAAATCTTAACGGTATTTGTAAATAAATTCAATGACAGAATGGGATTTTATTTTTCATCATTCATCTTGTATTGCTTATGCCGAGGTGGGGCACTGCTATGCGCGTCCATACAATCCTTTCCAGTTCCCTAGAATCCATAAACAAAAAATGAACCGTAGTATGAGGACTTTGTTACGTGCAAAAGCTGGAACAATGACACTTGGAAAACTCAACAGAAAACACAATGAAAAGTCAAAAATCAAAGGGTGCCTGTAATAAAAAAAAATTTCATATAATGCGAAGGCGGACGGAATTAAAAGCTCGTTTACATTTAACATTTATTTGATGAAACAATACTCAAAACAAGTAAAATAAAAAAATGTAAGTTTAAAAAAAACGTAAGTTAAAAAAATCAGTTAATTGGATAAGCACATAAAAACAAAATTTAAAGAAATAAAACAAAGACAAAGGAAAATCTTAATTCCCTAATGCAAGGCCGTGTTCGCAATAAATAGAAATTCAGAAAATACAAAATAAAATAACTACATTTTTTTTTTAAACAAGAATGACGCTCTTAATTTTCCGCTTAAAACAAATTTTCTTTTTAACAAATATTTCGTCACATATAGTTTTGATAAATACGGACAATTACCGTTTACTAATTGTATTATCGATAAAATCGTTAATTCGCTACACTTATTTTTATTTTTCTTAAAACCCAAAGCTTTTAAAACACTTAAACGTGTAAATAAAATTCAACAAATTTAATTAGTCGGTACAAAATAAATGCTTTAAATTGTCGTCGTCATAAATCCAGGAAAGAACTTGTGGTTGATCCTAGGTTGCCAGATATAATCGCAAAGAAATGCTGAAGGGTCTCCCCAAAGGGTTATGTTCCGTCGGAAAATTCTCAATAAACCGCCACCAAAGCGAAGATATAACCGCATCGTACAATTTAACGAACACGTTTCTACATGACGTTAAAAAAAATAAAACTCGAAAGCACGTGAAATTTTTTTAAAAGCCGTAGATTTTACGAACTAGGAGAAACAAAACTCTACTAACTGCACTAAAAATTCACGTTTTCTGCATAACTCCCGCGATATTACTTCATATACTGGGGACGAGTTTACCATCCAACCAAGCACATTCCGTTACTTAAGGCATTTCGAAAGACTGTCAACCAACCATCAACTATCTATCCCCTCAAATCAAAATCACTTATATTTATTAACTTTTTCGGCTACCCGTTCTTAAAGATTGTGTCCCAAATCTCCGCGCAAGAAAGCAATACCACCAAGAAGTGCAAAGAGGATGCAAACAGATTTAATTACGTCACAAAAGTAGAGTTCGGAAACAGCTTTCCATATACTGTGTGAACTGCCAAATCAAAAAAATGTTTAATGATATTACGGTCATAAAGATTACTTGTTGAGACCTGAATCATAACTGTCTAATAAATTATAAAAATGACTTCATTCCAAATATAATTTAATAAAACTAACACCAATAAACCAAGTACGAATGCACTCTGAACGTACTTAATACAAAAAACTTTTAAACAAACTACTGAAATATATTTAATTACAATTATATCTCGGAAGGGAAATATAAATTACAACTGGAATTTTAACAGAACAAAGAAAACGCCAAATCAACATAAACTCAGAATACAGTTGTTTCGTAATAATTTCTAAAATACAAAATTTTATCCACAACTTTGATTGACAAAGTTGAATTTAAAATCGTAAAATAACTTCCTAAAATCAACGTGAAATCAATAAAACAAATCCAAAATACATCAAACGAATAACATCAATTCAAATATCGGGTCTTACACGAAAGAAATCGCACAATCTCAAACGACGGTTACAACTTTTCCATCTTGCCTCATGCCAAGAGATTTTAGATAATTCTAATCGTTTTGCTTGTTATGGATCATACTAACTCTTGTTTCGAGTATCGGAATTGGATCGTCTTCTACGATATATGAGACTTGTACTACCTTATACATGCATTCTGGAATAAGAATTTCAGCTTTGAATTCTATTGTCGTGTTCAAGGTTACAAAGAAACATTACGTAAAGTTTAACGAGTCGTCATTAGCGACAACTCTGTTCGTTTCCCGACTTGTTTGATACTTCGCAAATTTTAAGTACGTGTCGTATTGGTCTGATTCGTAGATGAGTCTACAATTGGACTTAGTCAATTAAAATTTTTATCTTGAACTGTTGTTCGGCCACATCTTGCTTTCTATGTATCCAGTACCGTTTAGATATTTGACGACAGACGGTCAAATAGTCAAAAGTTTGGGAGCCTCTTTACTGTGCTAGCAAGCTTTGGAAGTGTTTTGTTGCTGACCGTGCGTTTGCATATAAACGTTTTTCAACCAATAGGAAACGTTCTGATCTTTTGGCCAATGGCGAGCCTTGCAATCGCAAAAGTGGTGTATACGACCAATAGAAAACGTTTTCGTAAATGGTGAGTCTTCTGTTTCGGGAGAGTGGCGGTATCCTCATAAACTTTTTTTTATAAAATTCAGTGAATGTCTGAAAAACAATTCCCTGGAAAATGGAAATGGATAAGGTAGATTTTAAGCCACACCAAGTAGTGCATAAACGCAAATTACTTGTTTTTAAAAATATTTATTACGAAAATAAAATAAAAACCTCATTCTAACATCTAAATTGTCGGCTTCATATTTATCCTTTTTGGTAGAACCATTTCAAAAGCGTCCTTAAATGATTTACCTTCGCTAACCCGTAACATTATCTCGAAAACTAGAAATACCTAAGTTATTATTCGAACTTTATTGTAGATCGATGCTATACCTTGATTTATTGTAAAAACTTTCCTCGCTTTAAAATTAAAATATTCGCTAATTGGGAGTTGGCCATGGGCTATACCTTGACTTACGGCTTTTCTATAACAAATTCCCTAAAAATAATATGAAAAACATTAACCCTTAGAGAAATTTATGCTTTTATCGCAAAAAAATATTTCTAGTCCAGCTTCCCTGGCAGAATGATGACTGAAGCAGCAAGAACAATATGTGGCAAAGAACATACATCTAGAACTAATACAACTGATTTTAAGTCCCCTACGTTAATTTCTATCACGTTTTTTCATTGAAAAATTTCAATAGACTCCTATTTTGGACGGGTATTATATAAAAAGACACATCTTGACGATTACCTTATGTGCATTGTGGTCTACTAGCCCTCCTATAATATATATTTTGTCCTGTTCTAATTCCTTAATCACATTATCACTTTCACTACTAAGATAAACCAGCTTCTCTTTAGGAAACACATCTAAATAATCGTTAGCATGGAAGTGCATGTCCCAATTCTCATACCCATTATGTTTAGACATCTCTTCCTTATTCCGACCATTAAAACTAGTCAAATGTAACTGCATCGGTGCTGTGGCTCGACGATTTTCCGTATACACCCTTAAAATTTGTTTAATTACTTTACCCATATCCTACAAGAAACCTAAAATTAAATAATTAATTAACGTAGAAACAAATCACCTTATCAATCATAAGTTCGTCAAAACTTAAATCTATAACAACACCGATTTTACAAGCACTGTTAACCATTTTTGCGTTTTTTAATTGTTTACGGTTAGGGCCTAGATCGATGTTAAGTAATTTCGCTACAACTTTCTTATTTTTAGTTCTGAGTTTTTCTCTCGCTCTTTTTTCTTTTTTTATGACCTGCCACTGAAGCATTCTTTTGTATTTTTTCATTTGCCTTTTCGTCAGTTTTGAAATTTCAACTCCATTAAACAATTCTTCTTTGTGTTCGATCGGTTGTTTAATATCATAGTTTTCAGAATTTGTATCTAAGTGTTGTTTTTTGACAGTTGTTGTTTCCGTGTCGCTTTCATCCATTAAACGTTTTTCAACAGAATCCATTGATACTTTGTTAAAATTTAAAAGTACAACGAAAGTACATATTAGTCACATAACCCTACTTTTTTTAAAAAGTATCACATTTTTTTGAAAGCTTTTTCAAGTTGGCCTTGACCGCGTACCAAATATATACAGTGTATTTAATATTTATTTTGTTGAATTTTAAAAAGATTTGTTTTGGATAAATGTTTTTTATATTTTATTTCAAAAACGCCAATACCTAGAAGTATCGCAATATTTTTTCTGATATTGTTTGTAGGTATTGCAATGACTTACAGTATTGAGTTAGAACGAGTTTTTTAAACAATTATTTGTGCAATATAAACACTTCTGTGTTGCACATTTAAACTGATGAGCAATATAAAAATTTTCGATTCACGGATTAAAAAACGAATTTGAATAACTGTCAACCACAATAATTATTAATTTAATTTATTATATTAAGAAGTGACTACTATTAGTATCTGATTTACAAATTTAAGGTTACTTTATCAAAGCCTCTTGCACTGTAATCTGAAGGGTTAGTTCGGGAAGGTAAGGCAGGATAACCAGGATCACGCGGCAACACAGCTGTTCTCGAAGTTAGAGTTCTCCATCCTCCTAGACGTTTCCAGTCATTTTGATTGTATTTCATATAATAAAAGCCGTATAAGCATGCAAGGTAGCCCATTATGAATTTGCCTGCAAAAAAACGCAACGTATGAACTCTTTTTCCCAAAACGGGTTCGAGCACATTTGCAATTCCATTCAAAGGTGCACGATATAAACGACGTATAACATTATATTGCGCTTTGTACATTTCGGGAACATTCCGAGGTTCGTTGTGGGACAATACTTGATCTTTAAGCCATTTACTTCGCCATTCCCTTTCTTCTGGGGTCATACCAATAAGCCGTTCTCTTTCACGAACGCATCGGCCCGCTATCGCCATAGGCTTAACGCCCCCAGTATCCGACGAATGCATTTTGGTATTATTTTAAAATATTTTCCTAAAAATAATGTTATGTAATTGTTTTTATATTACATATATAAATTTGATACATAAGAAGTTAGACAATTTTCTTGTTTATAAAAGAGGTTATATTGACATTATAGCCAACTCTAAAAAAATTAAAATCAAAATTTAAGTAACCACAGTACAGAAACGTGTGGACTATCAAAATTTTGTTGTTATTTAAAAACATTTTCACTAATTAAATTGTTGTATACAATTAATCTTTAGTGCTGTATAGTATATACGGTTTATATAAAGTGATTTTATTTAAAAAAAAAAGCAGTTGTCTACCCTGCGTTAGTATTATATTCTTCGGTTATTTTATTTTTGACAGTCAAACTCTGTCAAGTTGTGTGAATTTTGATTTTTATTGATTCTTGTACCGTTTCAATGAAAAGACAATAAAAAAGTTTCAAAGATGACCGTTATAAACAAAGTAAGTTGTTTTATTAACAAATTAATTATATTTAATCGTTCGATTGTTTAACATTAATGTAAATAAATCAATTTGTCAAAATTTTATATATTTTAAAAATGGGTTCAGAAATGTCGATACCCACTAGAGCGGCCAGCTCAGTAGCTACCTTTCTCGGTATATCTCCTTGGATTCAGTCTGAAGATGAATCCCCTTTAGGCAGCACTACCCGAATTAAAGTCCGTTGCTTTACCACCGTTCATTAATTATAATCGTGTGTTGTTGTAGATGGAAGTAGATGCCCCTGCTTTAAAGGGCGAGGGGTTTCGTTCCTATTACATACAAAAAATTGAAGAACTTCAGTTGATTGTTGCGGAGAAAAGTCAAAATCTGCGTCGGTTGCAAGCACAACGGAATGAGTTAAATGCGAAAGGTAATCTTCGTTGTTTAAATGAATTGCTCAATTATGATTTTGTTTCTTAGTGCGAATGCTACGTGAAGAGCTAATGCTGTTACAAGAACAAGGTAGTTACGTTGGGGAAGTTGTCAAACCCATGGATAAAAAAAAAGTTTTGGTTAAGGTTCATCCTGAAGGAAAATTCGTAGTCGACATTGATAAAAATATTGACATAAATAACGTCACTCCTAATTGTCGCGTTGCTTTGCGTAACGAAAGTTACACTCTTCATAAAATCTTACCGAATAAGGTGATTTTTTTGTAATTAAATGTACAATGGTACATTGAATTTTTTGTAACAGGTCGATCCTTTGGTGTCGCTAATGATGGTGGAAAAAGTTCCTGATTCTACTTATGAAATGGTCGGTGGTTTAGATAAACAAATAAAAGAGATTAAGGAAGTTATTGAATTGCCTGTGAAGCATCCAGAACTGTTCGATGCCTTGGGAATTGCCCAACCTAAGGGGGTGTTATTATATGGACCTCCAGGTAACATACTATTTAAGGAATAATGTTTTTTTGATATCTTTTTTTAGGAACTGGTAAAACTTTACTGGCAAGAGCTGTGGCTCATCATACCGAATGCACTTTTATACGTGTATCTGGTTCAGAATTAGTTCAAAAATTTATTGGCGAAGGTTCTCGAATGGTTAGAGAATTGTTCGTGATGGCACGTGAGCATGCTCCTTCAATTATTTTTATGGACGAGATCGATTCTATCGGTTCTTCGCGTATTGAATCGGGATCTGGAGGCGATTCTGAAGTGCAAAGGACTATGCTTGAACTTCTTAATCAACTCGACGGGTTCGAAGCCACCAAGAACATTAAAGTAGCATAGTTTTTTTTGTAACCAATTGTGTATTCAGTTTTTGGTTTAGGTCATAATGGCAACTAACAGAATTGATATTTTGGACCCGGCTTTATTACGTCCAGGTCGTATTGATCGTAAGATCGAGTTTCCTCCACCAAACGAAGAAGCCCGTTTAGATATTCTTAAGATACATTCACGAAAAATGAATTTGACACGTGGTATTAATTTGAGAAAGATTGCCGAATTGATGCCCGGTGCAAGCGGTGCTGAAGTTAAGGTATCACATGCGAAAAAACTATAAATTGATAATTAGTTTCATATTTATCGTAGGGCGTATGTACCGAAGCTGGAATGTACGCTTTAAGAGAAAGAAGAGTACACGTAACGCAGGAAGATTTTGAAATGGCCGTTGCTAAGGTGATGCAGAAGGATTCTGAAAAGAATATGTCTATTAAGAAATTATGGAAGTAATTTTTATTAGTAGATCTTTAGTGAGTGATTTTTTGTAATTATATAAATTAAGCTTGAAAAATCAATAAAAGTATTCGTAATTGAATGATTGCAGTCATTTTTGCTGAGTTTCATAACTTCAATTCTCGGTATTTGCTTTGTACTACCTTGGAACATAATACTTATCAGCGTTTAAAAAGACTGACTGCGTTGGTTGGTTGTGTTCATACAGAATTACACTAACAACTGACAATAATATGTAACAATTTGCACAGTTCTTTCTGAGATTTTTATTTAAACACTTGTATTCAAAATTATAAAACGGCTTAACTTTTACATAAAAACTTATAAGCATTTGAATTACATAACAGTACATAAATAACTAGTGACACACAGTGGCACAAGCATAAATTAAAATTTAACAAAACGTCATTTAGTAAGTAAAATATTTTTTGATTCACAAAACTTCATTCTTTTAGAGGTCTTATGCAGGAACTTTATTTTTTTTTTTCGTTTCAGCGTATTCATTTTTTCTCTTCGTGTCGACCACACGTTCATTTTTTTTTTTAACTTCTTCCGCTTCATTCTTTTTTTTATTTTCAACTACGTGTTCGTTTTCTTCATATTCCATAAGAGCTTCTCTTTTTCTTCTTTTGGCTTCACGTATTTTTTGCATTCTAAGCATCAATTTTTCTTTTTTCTCTAATTTTATTTGCCTGAGTTTTTCCATTCTTAACTTCACATTGTTATTCTCTTCCATAATCAATTAATACTATAATTGCATAAATTTATAAAAATAATTATAGTAAAGTGAAAAATATATATATTAAAAATGGCAAAAAATAAAGAATGGAAAGAGTTCATAAAATTACAAACATCGTTATAAATTGTGTTTACTAAATTTGAAATTGATTGTAAGCTTAATTTCCATAAAAATAACATGATGCCTTTAAAAAACAAGATTAAGCTAAAATCGCACGACACTGGTGGCGAGTAGTTCCAAATCTCAAACAGTAGTCCAAACAACACAGATGTTAAGGATATTCATAAGAAATTTTTTTTAATGAATAAACCTCTTGGACAAACTCCACAAAAATAAATCGTCAGTGATAAATTGTGACAACTGACAAGTTCTTATCGAATTCATTTTTACAACGGAAAACAAAAAGGTAACATTTAAACTGAAACTACATTAATTTGGCTGAATCACAGTGTATTGCCGTAGTTTAAGCTTAAAATGCTTAAACTAAGGAATATTTGATTTACACAAGGTTCGGATACATTGAATCCTTATAAAATGAAAGAATTAAAGTTCAATTCAATGAAGTGATATAAGTAACTACATGTGTGTGTGTGACAACCATAGTGACAACTTGTAGAAAGTAGAAAGACAGACGTAGCTAAATTACAAAGAAAAGAAATTAAAAGAGAGCATTAATATACAAGAAAGGAAAAGAAAAAAATGTTTGTAATAAGAAAGAAGTGAAAGCATCCTTTTTAAAAACGTAGTTACATTTTGACACTTAGGGGATGGTCATTGAAAGAGGAAAAGCAAGGTTGCCAGATTACGATAAGTAACTAAAAGGAATACGCAAACGAGGAAGAAATTGAAGTAAGAGTGAAAATACAAACAGGTTTAAAACCGTACAAACATGGCTCAAAAGCAGTAAAATCACAAAAATCCGAATCTATAAGACACTGATTAGACCGGCAAAGAGAAAGAGCAAATTAGAAGAACTGAAAGAAAAATTCTAGACTTAATGAAAACGAAAGTAGACAAAGAATGAAATAGAAGGCAGACAATTCATCAAGTCTAAAAGAATAGAATGGTTGGGGCATATGAGCAAAAAAGAAGATAACGTCACGCTAAAGAAATTACTGGAATGCAAACCAATAGAGGATAGTGCAAGGGAAAGGCCAAAGTTGAAATGGTTGGAGGAAGTAAAAAAGATCTAAAGAAAGATAAGGCAAAAACGAAATGGAAAGAAATTGCTAAAGTGCCAAGGACCAGACATAGGGTTGTAATGATATAGTTATAGCTTTAATCAAATTAGTGAAACTGTGATAAACACGGGAACCTCGAAAAACAGATATGGAAAACCCAATTTGGACAAATTCTTGCTAGGAAGTATTATTAATTAAATAACTACCTGCTAAATGAAACTTTTTATGCTGTTGATGGAATGCGTATTAGATATAACTGAAAGCTTCGGAATTCAAACTACTATGGGAATCAATGATGCTGAACAAATCAAATCCGGAACTAAACACCGATTTTACACAGGTGAAAATGCTTAAAATTTTCCTGTATAGGTGATAAGAGCTATCACTCATTGCAGGTGTGGACAAAATTTGAAATAAAAAAAAAGAAAAACCCAGTGAACATGTACAATCAAAAGATAACATTTTTTTTTAAATCTACAACAAAGCTAAAAATTCACATTACAAAAATCAAGACTAACAAATAAAAGCAATCAAATCTCTTAAAAAAACTTTTTCAATACTTAAATGAGTTGAGTTTGAATTACAAACACAAAGAAAAAAATTAATAAAGAATTAAAGATACTTACTTCTAAAAAAGTTTTAATTTAAGCAGCAATGCAAACATTCACGAATACAATCACATCTAAAATGTGTGCAAAATCAGAGATAAAAAGCTCAAAGAAAATACCAATGTGGTATATTTGAATATATTTTACTATCGACATCTATATTGCATTAAGGTACTCATTTATACTCTTAGATAGCGCCATCTCGTAGTTATCTTTAAATTTTTACAATTAAATTAATATTCAGATTAGTAAATTTTACAGAATTTAGTGTTTAGAAATTTTTGATATAATTACTATTTATTTCCGAATATAACTTAATAAATACGAAACCAAATTTTCTAAAAGCATTTGTTGAGGAAAAAAGATTTAACGCTTTTTTGGTATTAATATCTTGTATCAGTGGCGGCTCGTGAGTTAACAATTTGGTGAGGCAACTTTTTTGGAAGATATTTTAACTTAATCATAAAACTAATTTAACCACTCATAATTATTATCTTTCAAATGTACCTACGCTTGTATCTACTTATGAATTGTTAAAAAAACATTTATGATTTAGAGATTAAATTTGTAAATTATTTTGGGATTTTCTACTTTTTCAAGTCATGTAATATGAACTAAAAACCTTTCTCCTTATGATCATAATAATAATTATAAATTCACTTACCAACATAAAAATTTTAAACGGTGCACATTAAAGTCGAAATATTAAAAGTTTTACTATTTTTAAAGTTTTTTAAATAGTAAAGGTATGCGTCTATTTTTCTTATTCGCAAAATCATCAATAACGTCTTCAAAAATCTGTTCATTACCGCATAATGTTTTTGTTAATTGTTTTTCTATGGCAATTTGTGCCACATAATTTAACCTGTCTTGGCCTATAGTATTTCTGCAACAGGTTTTTATTCGTCACAAAGTAAAAAAGCTTCTTTCCACAGAAACAGATGTCACTGGTATAGTAAAAAAAAACACTAAGAACTCCAGCATTTTCAGGATACTTTTAGAATTTCCTAATATTTCTTGATCGCCATATCCCAGCAAACACAGATGGACTTAAATTACTGTTGAATTGCCATTAAATTACGGTAATTTAAGTAGTAATTTAAACAGTAAAAAGGGCGCCATTAAGCAACCACTTAAACTACCAAAAATTCATTGACTTCTAAATTACTAATAAGCTACCATTAAAATACTGTTGTTATATTACCATTGAATTACTGTTAAACTACTGTTTTGAACCAATAGCGCAACTATTAAATTATTATTAAAACCACTAACACATTCAAAAAAATTGTTTTTTTAGTTAATTATTTGTTTCTTTAATTTTTTATTTATTTCGTTTACAGAATTTGACGCACATAATTGATAAATTGTGGGATTTTTTAAAAATTAGAATATTATTAAAGTACTTGCCTGGGGTTTGATCCCACGAACATCAGGAAAATCCCTTGCAACCTAAACGTGTTAATCACTACTCTACCTGACCTAATACTATAAATGCTAAATACACGTTATATATGTTGAATACAAAATCGAGTAACTTATTCGTAATTTAATACTTTCAACGTGAACCATTAAATATTTCACATGACAATCAGACTGATGATGAATTAGTCCTATATATACATTTGCATCGCTACGTATTAATTATACTCTTGTTGTTTTTGTTATTCTGTAATCAGGATAATTCATGTCTTATAGTTGCTTGAAGTGGTTTATATAATCCGAATATTTTTGGATACGGCAGGTACATAATTTCATGCAATATTGATATTCTTGTATCATAAGTTATAATATTTACTTTTGTTTTATATTTATATTGCGTTACTGGATCCCGCAGATTGACCAATGCTATTTGACTTTCCAATATTAATATTTTTACTGTACGAAATCTTTTTAGTTGTCGATAATAATTGCCACTTTGCTTCTTTCTATGCATTCTTCAAGCAATTGTTTGATAGCAGACCTAACAGTTTGGCAAATATAACGACTATTTTTAAAATAATTTAGCTTAACATTTATATAGCAACTCTATTACTACTGACTATTAATTTACCATGTATTTTAACAGACATTCAATTACCATTATAACTCCCCAACCTAATTCTGGAATTACGACTAAGTTACTGAGTAAACCTATTCAAGCTACCAATCATTACATTACTCCTAAATTACTTTTGAATTGCTGGGTAGTATAATGGTAACTCAATTACGGCTAAACTACAACGTTCAATTTTTTAATTACTCTTAAGTTACTGGTTAAACTATTTTTAAACTACCCACCATTACATTACTCCTTAATTACTTTCTAATTACTGTGTGGTATAACGGTGACTCAATTACCATTAAACTAAAACGTTCAATTTTATAATTACTCTTAAGTTACTGGTTAAACTATTTTTAAGTTACCCACCATTACATTACTCCTTAATTACTTTCTAATTACCGGGTAGTATAATGGTGACTCGATTACCATTAAACTACAACGTTTAATTTTTTAATTACTATTAAGTTACTAATTAAATTACTTTTATGCTACCACAATACTGAAATACTCCTAAACTACTTCGTATACTACTTTTAAACTAGTAACCATTTAAATTACTGCTAAACGTCACCTTAGACTACTCTTAAATTACGAAAAAAATGAAATTACTTATAAATGACTTCAATACTCAATAAACTACTAAATTAAGCTACCTTGTGTTTGCTGGGATATCACCAGTAACTCATTTTTAACTTGAATTCTATCAAAAAATGAATATTGATTTTTTAAAATCTTCAGGAAACTTTCGAAGGTAATCTTTAAACTTAGATACTTCTAGTAAATCAAAAAAACTAAGTTTACCGATATCGTTAAATCGAATTTCAATTTGATGTACTATAGTATCCATAATTTCAAAAAATGTTGCTCTGTAATTCTGTCGTTTATCTGGTAACTCGTGAAGTTTTCTTCTTTTTGAAGACGTTATATTGTCTGATATTGATAGAAAATCATAAATTTCGTCAAAAAATTTGATCTGAATTCTTTTAATTTGATCAAAAGCGATTGCAAGCGATTTTTAGCGTAAGCCGTGTCAGTAAACTTATTTAGTAATATCGAAAACAGTTTGCTCAATTATTAGTTTAAAAGCTTCTAAGCAAAATATAAAATCATAATCTTCTAAAAACTTTTTCAATCCGAGCGCTTCGCGGACAGTTGTATTATCAAAATCGCCACTTTCTATAATACAGCTCGTGATGTAAAGTTCCAACGTGTTGGGGCATTAGTTGTAAGACTGGCGACACATTTCATCTAATATAACCGCGCGTTTACTAAATTTAGTAAAAAATGTCGAAAAAAATATTCTTGCTTTTTTTATGCAGTTTCAAGCCTTGCTCAGTACTAAATTTAAAACATGTGCATGGCAATGAGTAAATAAAGCTTGTGGGGCAACTGATTTAACTTTGGTTTGTAATCCGTTAAATGGTCAGCCATAACTGCATCACCATCATATTGAAACGTTCTCAAATTCAAGAGCCTTCTCGAAGTTGTGATCCATCTTCTAGAACGTATACCAAAAGATATGGAACACTCGAGAAGAATTTTCAAAATGTGTATAAATACCAAAGAAACAAATCGTAGGTCAGTTATTGCCGTAATGCGAATACAGCAGTGTTAAGAAGATTATTCAAGTCTAAATAAATAAGTCGTTAACGCGTGTTATAGATAAATCTACGAAGTACGTGATCTTAGTGTAAACAAGTGTGTGAAGCTATCCGCGTACTTTATTTTATCTTCGTGTAAGTGATATAAATTTGAGTGTAAGTGTTTTTATTAAATATTATTAGATTTAATTAGTTCGGTTAATTTAAAAGTGTACATATTTTTAGTATAAGTAAAAATATTTTTAGTAGTTTAAACAAATTAGTTTTAATAATAAAATTCGTTACAATTTGGCGTCAGTGCGGAGTATCGTTCACGAATTTTAGTGTAAATATCATTAAGTAATATCGCTCCCGTAATAAAAACATTGATTGCGTAAATAACTGTTAAGTTCGCGATACGCGTGTTAATTTATAAAGTGTAATTATAGCTATATCAGTATGTTAAAGTGGTGTTATTAAACTTTTTTTTATTATTATTCGTGGCTTATGCCGGTGACGCGTTTGCAAGCAGTTAAAATGGATTCAAAAATATTTGAAATTCTCGAATCGATGAATAATATCCAAGAAACGTTGTCAGAAAATTCTCAGAAAATGGAAGAAAATTCTAGAAAAATGGAAGAAAAGTTTTACGAAAATTTGCAGAAAATGGAAGAAAATTCTAAAAAAATAGAAGAAAAATTGTTGGAAAATTCTAGAAGTTTAAAAGAAGAAATACGAATGAACATAGAAAATCAAATTAAAATTTTTCAAGAGGAAACCCAAGCAGATATGTTAAACTTAAAAGAAGAAATTTGCGAATCTGTGAATGAGAAAATAGAAGCAACCGAGGACAAATTAGAAGACAAAATAAAACTGCTTGATGAACCAAATGAATTGTCACGGTGAAAGAAGCGTCACGAGTGAAGATTTAATAATGGACCATCGAGAAGAAAACACTTACAAGTTCAAAGTTATACCTCCGAATTTTGATAGTAAAGTTCCATGGTCCACCTACTACAATCAGTTTGAAGCCGCAGCTACAGCTAACGGTTGGAGCAACAAGCAGAAAGCGACGTCTTCAATATTGTCCTTACGTGAAGAAGTGCTTGGAATTTTACAAACTGTTCCTGACCACCTGCAAGAAAATTACGAACTCTTAATTTCACGATTAGAAATGAGATATGGAGATATTCATCTTCAACAGGTGTATCAGGCTCAAATTAAAAGTCGGGTTCAAAAAGCTGCCGAAAGTCTTTAAGAGTTTGAGGTTGATATCGCCAGATTAACACGGCTTGCGTATTCTACAGCGCCCAATACCTTCTTGGCTATTCAAACCTTTGTAGACGGCCTCCGAGTCAACGAAACGCAGCAGATTCTCCGGTTAGCTCGACCGAAGACATTGGATGACGCTTTGGTGCATGCTTTGGAGTTTGAAGCAGCAAAACAAGCATCGCAACGAGACGGTCATAAACTTTGCTGTGCTGCAGAAGTACCCGCGCAAACACTGGGAAGCATCGAGGTGATAGCGCGACGAATACTTCGAGAAAGAGGAGCGACAACTTTGAACTGCGGTGAAATAGGCCATGTACGACGGCATCGTACTAAACCTAAAAAGAGGACAAGAAGAGCGCTAAAAAATTTGGAACGAGGCGACCAAAAGAGACAAAAAGTAATCTCATCTAGTCAGACTCCGGAGATTACAATTCAAGTGGCATCGCCGATGGAGCAATTGCATAGCATTTATCTCGATCAATAGAAGAAGTGTTTAGTTACTGACTGACACTGGAGTGACGAAGACCATCATTCGTCCTGACATGTTAGTGGAAAACGAGAAGACATCACCAGTAACAGTAGGACTTCGAACGGCGACGGGCGAGGAAATATCTACTCACGGACAAGTCAAAGTAACCATTGGTTTGGGAAATGGAGTACTCGACCATCAAGTACTGGTAGCCGACATCACGGAAGAAGTTATCCTGGGAATGGACGTGATAAAGATGTATGTGTTTCATTTAGATATGAAGAACGATGTCCTGAAGATCGACTATGAAGAAATTCCTTTTCATTCGTCAGAGAAGCCAGTCGTGCGAGTCTTATTGAGTGAAGACGTGATTCTGCCTGCAAGGACGGAATGTGTGGTGATGGCACGCTTGGATGGAAATCTCCGGGAAGGCCACATACGCGCGATTGTACCAATGGAGGGCGACTTAGTTGAAAAGGGACTACTCGTTGCCAGAACTTTAGTACGAGTAAAGAACACGATGCCAGTAAGGATCTTAAACATCAACTCAGATCCTGTAACGTTGAAAAAGAAGACCGTGGTAGGCCAATGCACGCCAGTATCACAAATTGTGAGATGCGTGAAGTTGAACGAAGATACGTCGCCGAAAAAGTGTCCACAACATCTATTGGACATTCTTACCACCAAATGCCAAAACCTCAGCCAAGACCAGCTGGCTAAAGTTAAAGTGTTGATCCAAGAGTATCAAGATGTGTTTGCGCTGGAGAGTGGCTCCAAAGGAAGAACTAGCGTGTTGAAACATAAAATTTGTTCTAAACTAATATAATCTATAATCTAAACATAATTTAAAAAACATAATAACGATTACCGAATAAAAAGGAACGGGCATATATGTCTCTAACAACGCATCTATAAATTAGCCAAGCCTATACAAACATTACAAACCGCTGATGAGTGCGTCTGCCTGTTACCTGTAAGTGCCTTCAGAGGCAGTTCTAGTCTATGCCTCACTTGGCATTAAAAGTCGAGCAAGAATGCAAAATTTTGAAACATGAGAGCGGTGACGAATAAATATGATTTTATTTATATAAGTTAAGATAGGTATGGTATGTATTTATTCCATTAATTTTCTCTTTCTTTTTTCATGGTGAGGCACTGTTTTACCAGAGAAGCCGCCCTTGTCTTGTATTGAAATAAGCTAATAAAAAAATCAAAAAACAAACAGCAACCTGATAATTTTAGATCAAAGATTTAGGTAGGCAACTTACAATGATTTGTTCTACTCGCACAAAATGTTTTAGTTAAAATTTTTAGTTTTTGAAAATATAAAACTGTAGGGGAAATTTCCTTTAGAGGTCGTGAATAAAACAATTTGTACTGAATTGTATTGAGAAAAAAACAAAACTAGTAATTTAAATGAAAGGAACTAAATAAAATGAATGCGACTTGCCATTGCATTCGTCCCGGGTGACTTCCAAGTCTACATAATTGGCGTGGTTTCGTGAAGTATCATCAGCCTTGCAACACTCTTTAAAAAAAAGAGTTTTTGGACGACGGACTCGAGTGGATCGGCCTGCCATGGGGACATCTCCGGGATCTGTAACAAACAAACGGAGCGCGGAGACGTGGTAAGTACCGAAAGTCACATTCGGTTCATTTTCACTAGCTATCTCATACATAGTCGGCGAACATTTTCATGTAATAAGGTAAGGTCCGTCGTGGAGCGAACTTTGACGTATACTTATGTTCGGCACTGCTTGAACGTGAACGTCCACTAACACTTTATCAGTCACTTTCTCGGCTTCGCACGTCTGCATAGCGTTTTCACGAATCCTGTCTTAACGCATTGGCTTCTCGAACACTAATAAAGGGTAATTTCATCTATCAAATTTTCATTGTCCACTACCATACGTAGATCGTAATGCACATCAAACGGCGTACGCATCTCCCTAGCATAATTTAAATATGCTGGTGTGTTTCCAGTAGATACGTTTTTAACGCTATTCATAGCAAACCTAACAAAAGGCAGCTTCTATTATATATATAAGTTATATCACAGGAAATAGAAACAAGGGAAACGCTCATGTAACACCGCCGTATTCTAGTTTCCAATAATAAGCATTTTCTATGAGAAAGAAAGAAAGTAGATGTAAGCATTTTATTTTAGTTGAATTGTAAAAACGAATTATTACGTTAAGTTTGTTAACAACCGCCGTGGTAATCAGTCGTTGCATAAATAAATAAAAATAAATTGAAACTTAGTTTTCTTTTTAAAAACAAAATATTTCCAAACGGAAATATAATTGGCGCAGTCGGTAGGATTTTATCGGTACGGTTACAAAAGTGCACAAAATTGTTTATCGAAAACAAGTGCGGGAAACCGGTGAATTTTAATTCTTTGATCGATAAACGAACAAAGCAACGACTAAAACCAACACCGCAATAAGTTACAAGAAGCCATCCGAGTGACCAAAGAAGTGTGCATCGCAGCACCGGTCGAGGGTAGCGGTACAACCAGGAGCAGTTCGAGTGACCACCAAAAAGGTGCATAGCAGCATCGGTCGAGGGCAGCCCCCAAAAACAACACAACCACACAAGGTAGGAGTTACAAATTTCACACCGTTCACTTGAACATAAAAAGGGTACTTCCTTAATAAATATTTTTGTAATATTTTCCACTATTTGGAAATTGCGAGTGCAAAATTAGTTAAAAACAAAATAAATCAATAAATTTAGAGAACCTGGAGGAATTAGTAGTTTCTTTAGATAATTTAGCTATAGGAACCAAAATGACTAATCCACCTATGAATTATCAATTATTTAAAATCGAACTAGATACGATCCCGATTTTTGAGGGAAAAGAAACACAAATAAATGCGTTTTGCGTGGCTTGCGACAATGTCGATCAAAGATACAAAAACATCGCAGAAGTGCAAACCGTAATACGGGCAGCAATTTTTTCTAAATTTAAAGGCAAGGCTTCTGAAATCCTATCCCCGCGAGACGATTTAACTAAATGGAGCGAAATAAAAGATGCAATTATTAATCATTTTTCGGACACTAGAGACCTTGAGCAGTTAACAGTAGAATTTAATAATATTAGGATTAATAAAGGCGAAAGTTTAATAGATTACGGTTACAGAATTAGAACTAACTTAGGAAAGTTAATAGCTAAAATTAATTTATCAGATATAACACATAAACCGATAAGACAAGAAATCATAACTTCAAACGCGTTAGATAGATTTTTGGTAACAATACCCTATCAAATCGCAATGCAAATTAGAGCCAGAAAACCAACTACGTTAGAGCAAGCAATCACTTACGCACAAGACGAAATTAACTTCGCAGAACGAGCCGGACAAAATTTTAATCATACCCCAACTTCAAATGCGACAAAATTTTCTTCAAAACCATTATTTAATCCATTTCCTAAAGGCACATCAAATTTTAAACCTCATCAACAAATGTCACAACCAAATTTTCGAAATAATTTTTCAAACCCTAACCCATTTGCACAGCCTAAATTTTACAATCAAGTTCAATACAAATCGCCTAACTTTCAACAAAATCAATCGCCACAATTTTACAAACCACCTACGAATGTTTTTAAACCAAACCCAAATGCAAATTTACCAAAGCCTACACCAATGTCGGGTGTTTCTACTTTAAAAAATTTTCTTCACGAAATCGATCACGAATCAATTGTTTACGATCACGAAACAAATCAATATTATGCCCCCATTAATTTCGAACAGAACGACGAGGAGAACAATCCGCCAATAACGGAAAATCCCCCAAGTAATTTCAATGATGAAACCGAATCTGACATAAATTTTTTCGGAGTTTCCTCAACGACCGAATCAGGATGACACCATGTTTACCCTACATCACATTAAATAATCCACCCTTAAAAATACTGATAGACACAGGTAGCGAAATTAATATAATTGACCCGCGAGTTATTTCTAAATTTTATCCAAATTCTACTCAACCTACAAATCTAAAAATAAACACTGCCAATGGCACAACTACAGTAAAAACATTAGCCAGTGTACCCTGTTTTAAAGAATTCAGAGCATTTGGTAATTTAAAATTTATTGTATTAAATTTCCACGACTATTTCGACGCGTTAATAGGAATCCGCGACCTTAAAAAATTAAAATTTAACATAGATCTGCAAAATAATTTACTAACACGTAGCGACGGAAATCATTTTTCTTTACATTATAATAAACCTCAAAAAATCAAAATACATCCACGGACTAAACAAATTTATACTTTATCTTACGCGAAACCAGACCAGGACATTTTTGTAGAAGAAAGAACGATAAACGACGTAACATTGATAGGCGGTATTTATAAAATCTACAACGGTAACGTAAATGTAATAATCGAAAATCCAACGAATGAAGAACAGAGCATGGAAATTGACGACTTACAAGAAGAAAAAATTAACGAAAACGATATTCAAGAATTTTATTTCGAAAACGATTCAAGTTTAAAAAATCTAAGTAACCTCATAAGAATGGAACATATGAACTCCGAAGAAAGAAGAGCGATAGTTAAAATCTGTAAAAAATATATAGACATCTTTAAAGCCCCGGATGATCAACTAACTACGACCGATTTAGTAGAACATAAAATAATCACAAAAGATGAAGAACCTATATTCTTAAGAGCATATAGGACACCATTTACAAATAAAGAGAAGATTAGGATTCATGTCGAGGAAATGTTAGAACAAGGAATAATTCAACCTAGTGTGTCACCTTGGGGATTCCCTGTACACCTAGTGAAGAAAAAACCAGACGCATCAGGAAAAGAAAAAACAAGAATGGTCATAGATTATCGGCAACTGAATGCAAAAACCATAGATGATCGACATCCACTACCGAATATGGAAGATATCTTAGACAAACTAGGAAGAGCGCAATACTTCACCGTTTTGGACCTAACATCAGGTTACCACCAAATAAGACTAGACAAAAATTCAAAACAAAAGACGGCGTTTAATACAGAATTCGGACATTTCGAATTCAACCGAATGCCTTTTGGTCTGAAAAACGCACCGGCGACTTTTCAACGCATGATGAATCACGTGCTAAGAGACCTAATCAACACACACTGTTTAGTTTATTTAGATGATATTATTATATTTTCACCTAATTTGGAAGAACATAAAAAATCATTAGAAAAAGTATTCAAAAAATTACAAATTCATAATTTAAAACTGCAACTCGACAAATGCGAGTTCTGCAAGAAAGAAACCGAGTTCTTAGGACATATCGTTACGACAGAAGGAATAAAACCAAATCCACAGAAAATTTCGGCAATACAAAACTACCCAATACCGAGGAATCAAAAGGAGATCCGAGGATTTTTAGGACTCATGGGCTATTATCGCAAATTTATTAAAGACTTTTCGAAAATTACACGACCCTTAACAAAACAATTAAAGAAAAATGCTCAAATAAAAATCGACGAAGAATTCATAGAAACTATTAACAAATGTAAGACACTCTTGACTAATAACCCAATTTTGAAATATCCAGATATGAATAAGACATTTACTCTAACGACAGACGCCTCTAACGAAGCTTTAGGAGCGGTACTAACACAAGAGGATCACCCCGTCGCTTATGGATCGAGGACTCTCAACGACGCGGAGAAAAATTACAGCACCACAGAAAAAGAACTGTTAGCGATAGTTTGGGCAACTAAACACTTTAGGCCGTATCTTTATGGAAACAAATTCACGATCGAAACGGATCACCGACCACTAACCTGGCTATTCTCACTTAAAGAGGCCAATTCGAAATTGACGAGATGGAAGCTCAGTTTAACGGAATATAATTATGACATTAAATATAAGAAAGGAAAGGAAAATTACGTAGCCGACGCGTTATCGAGACCACCTAAAGAAACCTATATAAACGAGGTCGATTTTGACACTATCGTGGCAAACGCTGATGGACCCACCGAACAAGACTTACAGGAATTAGACGAAATTTTGAAGAATCTATCACCAGAACAGGAAGAAGATAATCAAACAATACATACATCTCGAGGAGAAATCGATATTGACATCCCATACAAAGAATCACCATTAAATTTTCAGAAAAATCAAATCATTCTCGATACCCATAGAAGTTCAACAGAAACAATAGTTAAACACATAAATTTATTCGAAAACACAAAGAAACGTACTTATTGTAGTTTACCATTCGGATGTAATGACGAAGAAATTTTAAACATTTTAAAAGACCTCATTCAACCAAATATCAACATTAGCATTTACTTCAAAAAACGTAACATGGAGAGAGAAATTCTAAAAATCATTCGAGAAAATTTTAACAATACTATTAAAATCAATATCACTAATAAATTATTAGAGGACGTAGAAGACCAAAATGAACAGACAAAATTTATTGAATATTATCACACGGGAAAAACAAAACATCGAGGAATTAACGAAACTTATAACTCATTAAAAAATTTATATTACTGGCCCAAAATGGAAACCGACGTAACTAAGTACATTAATAACTGTGAAATTTGCAATTTATCAAAAATTGATAGAAATCCCCAAAAATTACCAATATCATTGACACCAACACCGGATAAACCATTCCAAATTATACACGCTGATTTATTATTCATCAATCAAAAAATCCTGTTGACAATTGTCGACGCATTTTCCAAATACGCGCAAGCTTATCTTTTACCGGATAGAAATTCACAAACCATTTTACAATATTTATCATTGTACATGTCACATCATGGCATTTTTTCAAAATTAATCACGAACAATGACCCCTCCTTCTGTAATAATTTAGTAACAGAATTCTTAAAAACTCACAAAATTCATCACCATAGGGTATGTACCGAAAACTCTAAATCAAACGGGATAGTTGAAAGGTTTAACTCAACTCTAACAGAATCTTTACGAGTATTAAATGTCGAAAAATCGAAATTAGCTTTTGAAACTCAAGTACACATGGCAGTAATCGCGTATAATAATAGCATCCACACAACAACGAAATTTACACCCTTCCAAATAATTAATGGCAATGAACGAAATATTTTACCTTTCGACAAAACCAGTAACCGAATTACCGAAGATTACATAAACGAAAGAAACAAAACAACAGAACTTCTTAATCAACAAGTAAAAGAAAACATACTCAAGACAAAGGAAAAAATACAACAAAAGCAACCGGAAAATACGATAGAAGAAAATTTACCAGAGCAAATTGTATATGTTCGGAGAAATCAACAACGAAATAAATTAAGGCCGTACGCAGAGAAAATAAAAATCCAAAACGTAACAGACAACACCGTAACATTTAAAAACAAACGAAACAAAAACACTAAACTTAAACGAGATTTAATCAAAAGAAGTAAAAGGCATGTGTTGTTACAGGATGAAAACGGCAGCACTAACCCTCACGATCCTGGCCCTAGTACTAGCGGACAAGGAAATACAAATCAAACCCATTAATAATTATCTGCTACCCTTAGCGTTAGGAAACGCGTATAAGCACGTATCTAACCATAAATTAGTTTTTACTTTAGAATATAGCCATGTAAGTTTATTAATTAACAGTTTAACTTCTCAACACGAACTTATTTTTAACAAATATAAAAATATTAAGCACAGCACGGAACCTACATTATCTGAACATGACGTAAATATTGTCAAATTACTAAAGCAATGC
Source organism: Aquatica leii (assembly GCA_035610365.1). NCBI lineage: Eukaryota > Metazoa > Arthropoda > Insecta > Coleoptera > Lampyridae > Aquatica > Aquatica leii. Next base: position 102,112,220 of record CM069436.1, on the reverse strand, counting down.
CAAAATCAAATACAATCCATTATCAGAAAATACAAAAATTTTATATCATTTAAACGAAACAAGCGATCACCCTTTAATTTTATCGGTAAGGCAGCAAATTGGCTTTTTGGAGTAATGGACGATGACGAAAGAAAAGAAATTTACGAAATTATACAGCGACTAAAAGAAAATCAAATTGACATTGTCAAGAATGTAAATTATAAAACAACGTTATTACAAACCATGTTTAATCAAATTCAAAATTTAACTAACAACATTAATAGTAACGGGCGATTAATTGAAAAGCACGTAAATCATTTAAACGAAAAAGTTGCAGAAGTAGATCAATACACCTTAATACTAGAAATCATATTTATTTTAGAAAACAACATAAACGAAGCAGAAACATTTATCAATGAGTTACATCAATCAATTATACTAGGATTCAGAAACCAATTGCACCCTTTCTTACTACCTTATTCACAATTACCCCAGATAGCACGTAAGCTTACGGCAAGTTTGCTTTTAACTTGTCATGTCAAGCTTAAAGTAAGTTTCAAACATGAAGCTTGAATTAACCTTGAATCAAACTTGAAACTTGGTTGGAAAGTTTGAAGCAAGTTTGCAAAATAAGCTTATTGCAAGTTTATTACCCAGGTAGCATGCAAGCTTACAACCAGTTTGTTTTTGACTTGGTTGTGCTTGCAATGTTAAACTTTCACTTGAACTATGAAACAAGCTTGTAATAAGCCTTGGTAATAAGCTTTAAAAAAATCGTAACAAGCTCTGCTATTATTTTGGCAACGGTGTTATCCGAAAGTTGCCGGAATGCTTTGTTAAGTAGCTATAGTCAATGTTGCCCAAGAATATTGCCCAAGTTAGTATACATTTGTACTGAATCAGCATATTTTTGCTCAAGTAAAAGTACGTCAATACTTTTGTAACTGATTTCAGTACGTTTTGTTTAAATAATAATTATAACAAAGATTGATTGGAAAGGTGCGCCATAAGTATATCTGTAACATCTTTTCATTGGCTAAAAAAGATAGATACATAAAAATCGTAATGTTAGTTTTTCCTACGAATAAACATCCTTGGTCTATGCAGTTTTAAAATTCGTTTTGTTCGAAGATATTGCAAAAAGTACGTTAACCTAAAAAAATCAGTATGTTTTTCTAAATAGCGGCAACGATGGTTGAACTTAGCCATTTTACCTTGTTTTTACCGTTGAATAGGCAGCTTACAATTTTTATTTTGATTGTTGCGGTTTGTTGTGTAACTACTATTCTTCGAAAAAAGTAAGGTGAGTATTTATTTTAAATCCTAAATGTAAAATTAATTAAGTACACTAATCGAGTAATTCAATTTTTGTTGAGGTTATGTTATACACTTGTAAAAAACCATACTTCTTAATCTTAAATAGTATGGAATGTTTTTATCACTGATATCTATTTTCATTTTAACGGTCAATTTATATGACTACTGATCTATCGATTCTTTTATATAAATTCATAATTTTCAGTTACATATCTTGAAATTATTTTCTGTTTTAACAAATTATTTAAAAACCCGAATGGGCATAAATATGTTTATAACCTGAAATCAAAAGTAACATATCTTAACATTTGTTAATGATTTATATATTTTTGTATTAGTTCGATTAGTTGTATTAAATTCGACCAAATCGTTTTTCACTTATGCTATTTGTATTAACCACAGAAGAAGTAGACTAACAGCTAATAACTTAAAAAATACATCATTTTATTCAGCTATAATTAAATTTTCAATTTTGTTTTTGTATCTGGTATTTTAATAAACGGATTCACATTTCTTCAAGGTGAACGTGCAACACATTATTAAGAAAATATAGATTTACTTTTATTCCTTAGCATGTTTTTGTTCTAGTTCAATTGTTTTTTTTTCAGAAATCAAGGAAATCGATCCAATGTGGAAACTCAGTAGGAAAAACTACAATTGCTTAACGATTTCTTCATATATAGTTTATACTATTATGTTATTCCTTTTTTAGTTTATATTATATTATCTAACGCAATGTATTTTTTTATATCTTAATCCACTTTTTTTTAGAAAATAAATTGATTCAAAATGAAAAAAATGCTTTTTTTCAAATTTGCCCAACACGCTTCTTTCAAGCTTGTTCAACATGGTTATTTCAAGTTTGCCCAACATACTTTTTTCCAGCTTGTCTAATAAGCTTTTTTCAAGCTTTATAAAATAAGCTTGTGGTAGCGGTAACTAGTAAGCTTGAATTCTGCTTGATATAAGTCTCCAGACAAGTTTGTTTCCAGTCTACATGATTGTTAAAACAAGTTTGTTTTAACCTTGTATCAAACTGACTGTGCTATCTGGGACGTAACGAACTAAATCATTTAAAAGCTCTATATCCAAAAGGAACACTAAATTTATTAAACGATCATTACTATTACTCAATACTAGCCGTACGAATAGGTTTAGACACTACCAACTTAATTATTTCAATCGAGTTCCCAATAGTGGAAGATAATAATTCAACATTATATAAAATTGTAAAAGTACCCTATCACGAAACATATGTTCTAGAACGATGTGACTATTTAGTGTGGTCCTACAACCAGCTAGAATGTGTTACTAACTATTTTTCGGTAGAAAACAAATATATAATCGAAAACAACGATACAGTGCAAATTAATAATAATTGTGTTAAAAATTTATTACAAAACAGTGTTGACAACTGTACTATTGTAAAAATTGGTCAATCGCCAACCAGGTTAATAGCCCTTAATCAGGCGAACTATGTTCTAATAACTGAAAGTGAAGTGTTGTTAAAATATCAGTGCAAAACAAAAGGAACTGTTGCGATTAATAAGAATTCGTTAATTAAACTACCTTTAAATTGTTCTATAGAATTTAAGCAACAATTGTTTGTTAATAGTAAAGAAGAGGTATACGAAGAAATGATATTACCTGAAATTACGCGATTAGAATTTAATGAAATTAATACAATTAATCAACCTTTTGAACTAACAAAAATTAATTTTGACGAAAACTTACAAAAACGAATCTTTGAAGATCGAGTAATGCACCCTCAAGAAATACCCCTTCATTACCAACTTACCTATTATTTGTTTCTCATTTTAATAATTATTGTAATTATTATTTTTTGTAAATTTAAGAATAAGCTAAGGTCAATGATTGTAAGAAAGCCTGGGGACAGTCTTTCAACTCGGCAGGGAGGAGTTATATCACAGGAAATAGAAACAAGGGAAACGCTCATGTAACACCGCCGTATTCTAGTTTCCAATAATAAGCATTTTCTATGAGAAAGAAAGAAAGTAGATGTAAGCATTTTATTTTAGTTGAATTGTAAAAACGAATTATTACGTTAAGTTTGTTAACAACCGCCGTGGTAATCAGTTGTTGCATAAATAAATAAAAATAAATTGAAACTTAGTTTTCTTTTTAAAAACAAAATATTTCCAAACGGAAATATAATTTATATATATATTACGGCGTTCTTCTGAGTTTGATAGTGGATGATAGAGAGATGTTAAATTCTGCTTGATTCCCAATCAGTAAGTTACTTTCTGCATGATGTCCTTCACGAATTGAACTATTATCGCTAATAATTCTTTTCGGTGTACCGTAGCGTAGAAATCCATTAAAATTTTTGCACAACTCAAAGCTGTAGCGTGCTTAAGCGGAAACAGCTCCATCTATTTTATTGCAGTGTTTTTGACAGCAAATACCCAACGTTCGCCAGAATTAGTAAGTGGAAGCGGTCCAACCTGAACCATGGCTAATGTTTTGGGAAAGAACAGAAGTCTGATAAAGCAGCAGGTTTTAAATTGTTAGGTTTGAATCGTTGACAATCAATGCACTTTCTTATATGTGCAGTAACATCACGCTTTAGTGTAGTCCAATATATAGTACTTATTTGCACTGATTCTTGTTATGGTCTTGTCTACGCCATAGAGACCTGCGCTAGGCGCATCATGGTATTGTAGTAATATCTCATGAACTCTAGATTTGGGTATGACAACTGGGGCATCTTATCTGAATAGTATCTATACAAGACACCTTGTAGCATCACATATATCCTCTATCGGTAAACCTAGAAAAATCAGCGGTATTAGGTTTATCTGCTTCAAAGCATTCTATGATAGTGTGCATGTCAAGATCCTGCAGTTTTTTCTCTCGAAATTCCTTTAGAGACACAGTAGATAATATAACGGACAGATGACATACTTCAGCAGTTATCGACTCGAAAAGTGGTGGTTTTGACAACATATCCGCCACCACGTTGTGTTTTGGCCAAACGTCCACTTGGTGACCTTAGAGACATTAATCTTAAGGGTTCATGATCAGTCTTAACTATAACGATCGAATTTTCAATGTAACCTCGAAACTTAGTCGTAGCGTATACAACTGCTATATATATGCGACTGGTCTTTCGTGTTCTATCTTCCTCTGAAGTACACATGCCCCGATTGCGTAAAAACTGGCGTCGGTTTTTAGTATAAACGGCAGGTCGTAGTCGGCATGACGAAGGATAGAAGCACTAGTTAATTGTCACGTGAGCAAACTGTTCCTCTTTTCCCCATTTGAAAGTAACATTTTTACGGGTTAATAAGTTTAAGGGACGCTCAACATTTGAAAAATTAAGCACAAATCGTCACGGTCTGCTTAACATTTCTAAGATAGCCGAAATCTTGTCTGGATCTGGTTTACTTGTCATGGTTAGCGCAGAGTTCAAAAACGCGTTCTAAGTTTTCTAAATGTTCTTGAAAAGTTTTAGATACAACAATCAAATCATCTAAATAAGCTAACACGGTTACATCATCTAGTCCCGCCCGAAACCGACCAATCAAACGTTGAAAACTAGAAAGCGCGTTCTTAAGTCCGAACGGCATGCGAATGAAACGATAAATTTTATCGCGGTCTTCAGGTTTGACGGTAACTTGATGATATTCAGCGTTAAGATCTCAGGTTGACATAAACAACGTAGGTACACTAAAATTAACAAGTCGTCAATTCTCGGCAGGGGATACTTATCCAAAACGGTTACTTTGTTTAGGCGTCGATAATCCACGCACAACCTAACTGACCCATTCCTTTTAGGTACAAGCACTACGGGCGCTGCATACAGTGAGTCGCACACTTCTATAATGCCAGCTTCTAAAAGTTTATCCACTTTATCTCTAAGGATGTTCGATTTCATTAGAGACCAGGAGGTATCGTTATTGGTACTTCTTTTGTAAGTTTGATAACATGTTCAGCGTATGGAGTAGCTTCTTCATGTTCAGTAAATACTTTCTGATGTCTGCACAATATCTTGCAACTTGTACTTTGTACGTAAAATAGTTTCAATAGCACGTTTTCATTATTTAGTTCTGTGTAAAATTTATGAATTTCAGAAATATCAGGAAAACCCCATCCCATTTGGTTTATATTAATAAAGATGTTTGCAGAGGCAATAAAAACTACATCTTAAAGGAGTTTACTTGAGGTATGGTCGGGTATGGCGTTAAATGTAGTACGTATGCTATGATTTTCAATCATGACATTGCACCTAAAGGTATGCGCAATAGTATCCTTGGGCTCACCATACACTATTAAATTGACTTCAGTATTGCTAACAGTGTAAGAAACGTGTGGATCTATCAAATGGCATTACAAACGATATCCAGCACTTGGTACCCGTATTGACGTACGCTAGGCCTTTCAATTCTTTGATTTTTGTCATCATAATGTCGACTTGAGAAGTATCTTGCATTTTTGGACGAGATAAAACATTAGATTTGCAATGTGGACAGTTTGATCTAACGAATCCAGGAGTTCCACATCCAAAACATCTTAAAGTTACTGATGGAGATTCGTAACTATCAGGATTATATTGCTTTGGTTTAACTTTATTATCTGATTCATTCATGCTTTCTGCTTCTGTGAGTTATTTAATTTTTTGCAGTCCGTTTGTACATGACCAAAATTTTTGCAATAGTTAGATCTGCTTCTCGGTTTGGAATCGTGATGCAAAGTTTGTTCGCACAATTTTTCAACAAATGCTTCTCGATTGATCTAGCACGTTCTATTAATTTATCAAAAGATGTGACATCATTACGCGATTGTCGATTTTCTAGTTTTCGTGTAGCAAAGGTACCGGGGGTAGGTGCGAAAGAAGCGCTCTAGCCTTATTAACAAATACATCGCTAGGTTCATGATCTCCTTGTTCTTTACAAAATAATTCGCAGAATATTTTGTATGGTGGTTTATTTACACCGAAAGAATGACGCAATGCAGTTCCTGTGACAGCAGTTTGCGACGATTGCATTGTAACTGGATTTGCATTTGCGGTTACGTTGTTAATGGCGATTTTTGTAACTTTGTAACACCTGGTAATAGTTGCTGCAATTGTTCTTGAGTCATAATGACTAATTCACCCATCGTTACAATGTTTTTAGGTACGGCAATTGAACGAAGATTGTAGATTATTAGCAATTTTGAAATTGAGTTTTCCAGTTTTACAATTTTAACACTACCGTTTATTACATTCAAGTCAATAAAATACAACAGTTAGCCGATTCACCCGAGACAACAACTCGAATACAACAAATTTTGTATGAAACGGCCTCACGTTGGGCGCCACTTTGTAGGGAAAAAGGTGTTATTTTCCTTAGGAGTTGTGAATAAAACAATTTGTACCGAATTGTAATTGTGTTGGGAAAGAAACAAAACTAGTAATTTAAATGAAAGTAACAACTAAATAAAATGAACGGCACGCGATTTGCCATTGCATTCGGTTGCTACCTTTTTCAACTGTTACGAACTGCCAATTTTGCAAACTGTGCATTCTTATTTTTGCGTTACGGGTTGACCTTGCTATTTTATTAACCTCAGGCAACCATCAGTGACGTTCAATATGAAGGATCATTACAAAACATTCGCTTGTTAGTGTACCCACACAGCACGCGAGATGCAATGGATATACATATTTATCCATATAATATCCATTGATGTACATCCGTAGTTTAATATCCATTGTATATGCACCGTATATACATTCATGGATATCTGTGAAATAGGATTATCTTAAGTGTTATGTTCGGAAACATTTTTTTTATGTATCATGTTACATAATTTTGTGAGTTGCTATTTTTTATCAAAATTATTTAGAAATAATTATATTCTCTAAAATTTAACATTTGTAGTAAATATTTAACATGCAACAACAAATTTAATGAAAAATTGAAAAAGTAAAAAAAAATACTTGGCGCGGTTTAATTTAAACTTTCTTCGTTGTTCGTTTGTTTTCGCCAAGGTTTTCGCGTATATTATCGCCACTGAATGATTGCACACGCAAACTTTTTGGCTTTTTGTTTAGCTTGTATTTATCGTATGCAAACCATTTTGTGCTTTAAAATTTCGAAAAAATGTGTTTGTTTTTCATCATTTAGGATGGATTAACAAAATAAGTAAGTATTAAATTCAAATATAAATTATTTCTTAATAATAAATATATAACCTAAAAACTAACACGTTTTCGAAAAAATATATAATGACTTTGGAATTTGTAATCTAAGAGCCAGTTTGTGAGTTTATCTACAATTTCCCAATTCATTATTCTTATTGCTGAGTTTTATTTAATTGAAATTTTTTTTTAGATCGATTCAATCTACTTTGTTGGATGAAAAGATACAGCAAACGAGACATGTTTTAACCAAGTAATTGGTCTGGATCAAGCAAAACAAATTTGTAAAAATATTTTAAATTTAATTTATGGTAAAAGGCTTCAGAGTATTTTATAGTTTATAGGTTAAAACTTAAAACATTAACTTTATATGTATATTAACATAATGTGATTTCAAGTGCATTACTGCCAAACTTGACTTTCATGTTGTATTTTATTTCACGACTATTTACAAAGCAATTCTTTATAATTACTTCAAAAACTTCAAAATTTAGTTTAGAAATTGCTAAAAAAAGTGCATAAGTTATTTGAGTAGCATTACAATGTAATTTTTATTTTACAGTATCCATAAGAAAAATTCAAATTGTGGTGCAGCTTTACAACACGCAATAAACACCAGGAGTAGTGGGTACGAAAGACGCCAATAAACATAAGCACAGAATGAATGTAAATAGGTTTTTATATTTTTTAAATTTTTTTCAGTACATATATGGACATTGTATGTTAAGTTTCCAAATTGTTTTATTAATTAAATTAAAAATGATAATACCATTGTATGCATTTAATTTGTGTTAAGTTGCTAACATTGCCAATGCTTTTAAAATTGCGCACTATTTATGTGATGGCAAAGTACATATTATATTGCACAGATTTCACTGGCATTCTGCATTTACCTTGTATTAATATACATAACTTGCCGATTTTGGTTCGATGCAATTTCTGCATTGGCAAGATTCATCCGGCAATATATCGGCCGGTGTGTCACCTGGTTACCGGCAGTGTACTTCATTTTAGTACATTGCCAGCATTCTGAGTGCCGGCTAAGGAGTACATTGCCAGTACAGATGTGTTTATTGGGTAAAGACAAGGTATTTTTGCATATTTGAATTTACTTTTGCTGTACATTAATCTAGTAAGTATTTGGATTCTTATAATATAAATAATGGATAAAAGCTCTAGAAAAATGAGAGAATGTGTAAATAAAAAAGTTCGATTGTGTTTGAGTGAAAATGAACAAGTGGTCATATTTTCTGTGGACCAACCGGAGTTGTTGCATCTGGAAAATATCACTATTGGCATTTTGTATTGACTTTATTTGACGTGTGGCCCTATTTTTGTTAATATATAGATATGCACATATATTTTACCTACATATGAAGGTTCTATAAAAAAATGAATGTTTATTATACTTTAATTAAATGTTCATTGAACCTCCATATGTATGTATTTTGTACGTTCATATGACTGTTCAATATATCTCCATATGGATGTAAAATGTTTATCCACCTGGAGGTCCTATGGACATACTATGAAGATCTTTCCGTGACGGAATGATATATCCAATGGACCTCCATCCTTGCTCCATAATATTAAATATGGATGTTCGATGCACCTCCGGTATCCATGGTTGGTGTGTACATTTCATATCCACTGGATATGCTTGTGCTGTGTGGGTAGTTACGTAATGGTCGAAAAAAACAGTTCTCAAGTGTCAAAATGAAAGTAGAAATTTACATAAAACTAAGTGTTTATTCTAAGTCAATTATTATATTATAATAACAAGTATATACGACAGGTGAAAAAGTCATTCAAAAAATCTTAAAATTCAGTAAACATATATACAGGGTGTCCCACGAGGTACTGTACGTACTGAAATGGTATGTTCCTTAGGTCAATTTAAGTAGAAAACGTTCTATAAACATAGGTCCAATTCGCCATAGTTACACAGATACAAGCGTTCAAAGTTTATAAATGCTCACACATTTTTTGAAAATTATTATTATTGAAAACAGAAAATCGAACTACAAAACAAACATTAAAAAAAAAAAAAACAAAAAAAATCACATCAAATGCTTAAAATGACTTCCTTCGGCATTAATACAACGACGGCTGCGATCTAAAATGGACCGAGTAGACGCTCGAAGCACCTGCTGGTTGTTCCGTGTTTGTTGACACACATCCAGGATACGCTGTATTAGTTCAGCTCTGGTATTAACTTTTACCTCGTATACTAAACTTTTCACATGACCCCACAGATAGAAGTCCAAAGTTGTGAGATCGGGCGATCTCGGTGGCCAAGCATGCGGGCCTCCACGCCCAATCCACCTATTGGGGTAAGCAACATTTAGATATTCGGTCACATGTCGACTAAAATGTGGAGGAGCTCCATCATGTTGCAGAAACATTTGTTGTCTTGTTAGTAAAAGTACTTCTTCCAAAAGCGGTAGCAATTCATTCCGCAAAAAGTTAGCATATGCTTCTCCTGTCAGACGTTCCTCAAAGAAAAAAGGTCCAATAAGTTGATCGTCAATCATGCCACACCATACGTTAACAGAAAATCTGCGCTGAAAGTTAGTTTCTGTTATGCCATGTGGATTTTGATATGACCACAAACGAGAATTACGTGTATTGTTCACTCCATCTCTAGTAAATTGCGCCTCGTCGCTAAATAAAATGAACGGAACTAATTGTGGATTTACCTGTAGCAGAAATTCAACCGAGCAGCAAAATCTCCAGGTTCCAGATGCTGAACCTGTTGTATGTGATAGGGATACAAAAGCCCATCATGTAATGTTCGCCATACTGACATACGGGGGAGTCCCGTTCGAGAAGAAATTCTTCTAGTACTCAACCTTGGACTCCGATCAACCATCTGTAGAATGTTTTCCTGCTCATTCACATTTAACTGCATAGGACGGTCAGATCTTGTTGAAATTGATGGACATGAACCATGAGTCCGTACATGTTGAAACACAGAAGAAAAGGTTTGGTGATTTGGCACCCTCCTGTTGTGAAATCTTCGTTCATATTCCCTAACGGCAGATCTCGCATTTCCATCAGAAAATCCATAAATGTAAATGATATCAGCATACTCTTCGTTAGAAAAAGGCATTTTGCATTTAAATTACACTTCATTTAATAAAATCGACTGCGACAGTAGTAGAAAAGAAAGCAATAAATGACATATTGTTCGGCTTTTGTTTCCCAGTTGATTAAGAATAATTAATTTTCAAAAAATGTGTGATCAGTTATAAACTTTGAACGCTTGTATCTGTGTAACTATGGCGAATTGGACCTATGTTTATAAGACCTTTTCTACTTAAACTGACCTAAGGAACATACCATTTCAGTATGTACAGTACCTCGTGGGACACCCTGTATAACAACCAGGGCGTTATGGTTTCATAACATAATAAAATTGCCAACGCTGCTCACTCACTCACTATTGCTCAAAGCTGTTCGTTGCACTTATGATTGCACCGCTTAACAACCGTTCTTTAATAGGTCGAATGCAACCACCGTTCCCAATGATTTTCTTTCTTCTTTACGTTCTATTATCGCTTATATACCTATACGAGAAAAATCTCTTATTTTATCAACTTTACCAAGAAGGTTGCTTTTGCTGAACTTAGTGGAAAAGAATTTGCTAAAATACTCGTGTCACTAAAAAAATATATATTAGATCTAAGCATTGGTCTCATTAGATTCGAAGAAATCATTTCCTAAGAACCCGTCACTCTCGGCTGGGATAACACAAATCTTTTCTTTGGATCCTTTTTATGCTGAGCGCAGTTTTGTAAACACCTGTATGACCTGAGGTTGCTATGTTGCGTGACTTAAACAAAATATCTTATTTTTGGTCTTTATGAACGACCGTTTTTTAATCATCTTCGGCGTTACCTAGCTGAGGAAATTGTAGACTCTCGTATTTATATAAAACATTCGGAAGCTGGGTTGTATTTAGCCCATTCCTTTATCTTCGCATATCATTTGTTGTTGAGGCAGGTCGATGGAATTAATCATTGGCATCGCACGTGATAAAGCGTCTGGAACTACATGCTGATTTCTTTTATGGTGTACGATAACGCAATCAAACTGTTGCATCTCAACCGTCCATCCCACCAATCGTGCTGTAGGATCATTGAGATTCTACAACCAAACAAGCGACTAATAATTTGTTATGGCTTTTATGCCCCGCACGCCGACTATATACGGCCGCAACTTGATAAACCCCATAAAACGGCTAACGTAACGCTGTATAGTTCTACTCTTGCTTAGTCCAGAATATACTTAAGTAAAACAGTACTCGTTCTCTGGATGTGGTTGACTTAAGAGTGATATCCCATAACCCGATGTATCGGTCTGAACAGGTGCTAAAATTTACTTTTTTTTAAGATTGATAAAAGCTGATTTACAATTCTGCTCTATGAACTTCTTTAATGGATTCTGATCTAGAACTGACATTACTAGATGATTACCTCCAACAAGCAACACACATTTCTCGGGCTGCATCACGTTGCTCTCCGGGCGTAATCATCGTAACAACGCCCTTAATGCGTAAATAGCTATTATTGTGCATTTTTTAACAAAATTAGATTAGCAGACGTACACAAATTTTATAAAATTTTTATAGCGTTTGGAAATTTTCGGTTTGCTTAATTATGACCAGTCCCAGAAATGCGCCTTAATCGATTGGCGCCACTATATAAATTGTGTTAATGAGACTGACGATCGATTATAAACAAATTAGAAAAATAAAAAACGAACAGGAACCTGATAATTTTAGAGCAAAGTTTTAAGTAGGCAATTTACAATGCTCTGTTCTACTCGCACACAAAAAACTTAAAAATGTTTTGCTACTAATGGCTTTGGAGTATAAAAAAAGTATTAATTCATGTATGACATTAACACATGTTACCCGACCCCTACCACGCTGCACCCTCCACATCCAATCTCGTGGCCTCCGGCAATAACTGAGGCTTTATAAACGAACCACGGAGCTGCAATAGTCAATAGTCGTTTGGCTCGCAAGACTCCTTCGATTAATGAACACCTGAGTCTGGGTGCCTACCAAACGACAGAAAACCTCAATCGCGTTATATATGTCATATGTGTTATATTGTATATAAGTAATTCTTTAAATATATTATTTAAACCACGCCGATCTATTATTTTCGTGTCGCGTTTACCGGTCACCACCAACGCCGCCACCACCAACGCCGCCACCACCATCGCCACCTCCAACGTCGCCACCCCGCTCGCTAAATTATTACCTAGGCAACGGTAACAATTGGCGCCCAGCACGTGGGGCTCACTAGAAAACAAAGCGCTTCCAACGCACGACGACCTACCGACGAGCAACCGCAGCACAAGATGCCTGAAACAAGATCGACAAAATCCTCCGGACTGGATGCCGGGTTCAATACATCCAGTGGCGCCCAACAAAACGACGAAGATACAAAACGCGCACTCGCCCTTATCACGGCTAAGCTAGCTAATAACGAGAAACCAGCACAATTCAAAGGCGAATCGCTTGAAAACCCGGAAGTACTTATCGAGGCTCTACAAAAGCATTTTGAAAACAACGAAATCGCGAATCCAACGGCACAACTAGAAATCACGGCCAAGTGTTTAGAAGACAACGCCGCCAAGTGGTGGAAAACGTACGAAGCTTTTGTAAACACGTTCGAAGAATTCGCGAATCTGCTACGGGAAGAATTCGACAACATTACCATAAGAAGTCAACTGACTGCACAATTCTACGGCAGAAAACAAACGACCTCAGAAGGCGCAGCCGAATTTCTACAGAAGAAAAAGAAACTGGCTGATCGACTAAACATAGAGATAAGCGAACATATTCCGCTTCTTATTACGCAACTTCTACCGACGTTACAAATACATTTTATCGATACGACACCCACTTCCGTGCTGGCACTCCTTAAGAAAGCAAAATTACTAGAAGCCGCCCTAAAACCCATCGCAACCGCAGAACCGAAACCTACTACTGTCAAGGCAGCAACACTGAAATACACGCCTCCGTTGCCACCTTGTCATTTTTGCCCAGGAAGACATTTCAATCGAGATTGTCCCACTCAGCAACGATCGGAACCAAACTCGGGAAACGGGGGACGGGCCGGCCACAACCCACACCGGCCCTCAACCAACTAAACGTTGAAGGACTACGACCCATCGCGCGCATCAAAATAAACGAGCACGACTTACAAGTCCTGTTCGACACAGGAGCGACGCACAACTTCATAAAAAGATGCGGCGCCCTTATCGCCATGCAACCCCCATCGAATGACTACGCCATAGCCGCTCAAGGGTCTCGGCTAAACATACTTGGGGAAACCGTCGAAAAATGCGAATTATTATCGGAAGTGGTAAACGTTAAATTTCTCGTCGTCGAAGACCTTACGGTGACTGTAATACTAGGACAAGAATGGCTACTAGACCAAGAAGCAGTTATCGACTTTAACCGGCACTGCATCCACTTTGGAAAAAACCAGCGACAAACGCTATTCTGGCACCGGGACACGACCGTCAGACGCGTCCGACCGATCGATCCTCTCGAAATAAACCAAGGATTCTCCGACGAGCATCAACCCCAACTAGTCTCTTTACTAGACGACTTCCAACCCGTGTTCTCGACTGATGGTCCGCAAACAACCACGAGAACCACCAACCACAAGATTCGCCTGAAGGAAGACAGACCGTTCCGTTTACCGACCTACCGGTACTCACTCGCCAAGAAAACTGTGATTACCCGAGAAGTAGAAAACATGCTAGCGACCGGTATCATAGAGGCATCTCATTCTGACTACTCGTCACCCATAGTAGTAGTCGACAAGAAAGATGGCACGCCAAGATTATGTGTAGATACCGGAAACTAAATGAGTTAACCCATGATGAAACTTCCAACTTACCGGTAATACATGAAACGCTCCGCGACCTCGGAACCGCCACGGTATTTTCCACTATTGACCTGAAGAGTGGGTACTGGCAGGTGCCTTTGGACGAATCATCACGACCATACACGGCCTTCTCGACTCCCGACGGAGCCACCTACCAATTTCGGGTGATGCCTTTTGGCCTTAAGAACGCACCGGCGAGCTTCCAAAAATTTATGACCAACGAAGTGTTTCCCGGATATTTGCGGAAATTTCTATTGGTGTACTTAGACGATATTGTGGTATACTCGAACTCGGTGGAAGAACACTTACAACACCTGCGATTAACGTTCGAACGCCTACAACAACACCAGCTAAGGGTAGCGCTAAACAAGTGCAAGTTTGGGGTCGATAGCATCAGGTACCTCGGTCACGTTATCACTTCCACGGGAAACGTGCCATTACCGGAACACGTCGAAACCATTGCGGCATCCGAACGACCGACTAATCGCACGCAACTTCGCCGCTTCCTAGGATTGTCCAACTGGTTGCGCGACTACATACCAAACTGTGCACAGCTTCAAGCACCACTCCATGATTTGTTAAAGCCGTCGCAAAAATTCCGCTGGAACGAAAAAGCCGAAGAAGCGTTCCAACAAATTAAACAAAGCATTGTACAACCTTTAGAACTAAGTCGACCAGATTTCGAAGAGCCATTCTTCTTGCAAACGGATGCCAGCGGGGTAGGAATAGCCGCCGTTCTCTACCAAGAACCCCAGGGTCAGAAAAAAATCATCAGCTATGCAAGCGCAAAATTACGACCACCCGAACAGAAATACCACGTGAACGAGCAAGAATGTTTGGCAGCCGTGTGGGCCATAAAGAAGTACCGACCGTACCTAGAGGATAAGCGGTTCACTCTCAGGACGGACAGCCGAGCGCTTACCTGGCTTGATCGCGCTAAAGAAGTCAAAAGCAAGCTAATGAGGTGGTCTCTGCTCCTCCAAGAATTTAACTTTGACGTGGAACACTGCCCGGGAGAAAAGAACGAGCTACCGGACCACCTTTCCCGAAACCCAACTTCGGAAAAATCCATCGAGACTCACTGGGAACGGTTGTTGCCGCCGTCTTCGAGCAGCAAGGCCGTAGAGAAACCAATGGTGATGCAGCTAACTCCGGTCTCTAATCTTGTGCGCGAAATACAAGACACGCAACAAACCTCACTGGGAATCCAACGGATCATTGCTGCCTGGGAAAGAGTTCAAGCCAAAGGCCCCGGCCCCGAAGACGAAGCCGACACACACAATGAATATAGGGTACACGAGGGCTACTTGTACCACGTAACCGAAGAAATGCTTACGCTCTTCGTGCCCACTGAGATAAGAGAGCGAGTCATGTACGCATACCACGACAGTCACTACGCCGGAGACCCAGGAGCAGAAGAGACGCTTCGAGCAATCGTCGAAAGGTTCTGGTGGCAACGAATACGAAACGACGTCCTCACTTACGTCAAATCATGCTGGGTTTGCGCAGCCGTAAAAAGAGGACCGCTTCAAAAACGCGCCGCTAACCGGTCTTGAGACCCGTCACTGCCGTGGGAGGTAGTGTCCGTTGACCTGATGGGACCATATACGCCAACAAAATTCGCACAGAAATGGATCCTTGTAGTAACGGATTTATTCAGTCGCTGGGTAAAAGCATTTCCGATGAAGACGATCACAAGCCCGGCCGTCGTCGAAGTGCTAAAGCGGGAAGTATTTCAGCGATTTGGCTACCCTAAGGCCATCGTTACCGACAACGGAGGCCAGTTTCTTTCAGTCGCCTGGGATGCGGCTCTTCGCAAGTGGGGGTCATACCATTGGATAACACCCATATGGCACCCACAGGCCAACCCAGTGGAAAGGAGGAACCAAGAGATAAAAAAGGGGTTACGGATCCAGTTATATCAGAAGGATCCAGCAACGTGGAACGAAGTCCTTCCCACCATTCTATACCAACTAAGAACGCGGAAGAACGCAGCCACCGGAACCACACCTGAAGAAGCGTTACTGGGTCAACGACTTCAACGACCAGGAGACTGGGAACTTCCAACTACATTCAGAGACGACAATCCACAACAGCGCATCACCAAAATCCACCGAAACCAGCATCATTACAGATCCCGTTGTGCCGACTACACGTCGAAAAAAACGCAGTACAAAGAAGGAGACAGGGTAATGGAAAGAACGCACCAAGAATCAGGAATAGGAAAATTTCCGGCAAAATGGAGCGGACCATGCAAAATCATTCAATCAGCAGGAGTGAATGCGTACTGGATCGAGCGGGCAAACTTGGAATGGGCAAAAATTCACGTTCACGACTTGCGGGCCGCCCCGGCTCGACCGCCATCAGCACCAGCCGCCCCGGCTCAACCACTATCAGCCTCAGCCACCCCGGAGACCACTCTTGACCAGGGGGGACTGTTACCCGACCCCTACCACCCTGCACCCTCCACGTTCAATTTCGTGGCCTCCGGCAATAACTGAGGCTTTATAAACGAACCACGGAACTGCAATAGTCAATAGTCGTTTGGCTCGCAAGACTCCTTCGATTAATGGACACCTGAGTCTGGGTGCCCACCAAACGACAGAAAACCTCAATCGCGTTATATATGTCATATGTGTTATATATATATAAGTAATTCTTTAAATATATTATTTAAACCACGCCGATCTATTATTTTCGTGTCGCGTTTACCGGTCACCACCAACGCCGCCACCACCATCGCCACCCCGCTCGCTAAATCCTTACCTAGGCAACGGTAACACACATAAACCTTGCTAACTAAAAGAAACTGAAGAGAATTAGAAGAGCAATAAAGAGAACTGGGTGTAATCTTTTTCTAACGGTTTTGTCTATAACTGCAAAACCTCTGATGCATTTAATAGTAATTACATTAATTTAAAAAATCAATAAAAAACATCATTAAATTTAAACTTGTCCCTCTTTATACGGAGATAATGAAACAAGTTATAAAAATCGATGAAACGTTGACAATTCATCCTTTAAAGACGTTCTCACTGATAGACTTAAATACAAAATAGTATAATCATATTTGAAAACATTTTATTTTGCAAAAATTTTAAATACAAAAATCATTTTCAAGTAAATAAAGAAATTTAATTTTCAGCGTGTATTAATCAAGATTCAATATCATTCACAAACGAGTATTTTAAAATATTCCAAAACATATTAACAGCAATAAATTGAAACGTTCATAATTAAATAGATTCGTAAACACTACATTAATTAAAAAAATCTAATGCGTCAAATTCTCCTTTCGCTTACTATATGGAATGTAATAACGAGTTTAAATAGTAGATTCGTTTCAAAACGGTAATGCACACGAGAAGTTTTATTCACATTGTGAGATTTTCAATAAAATATATATTGAGCTTAAATTTGAAAGTTTTATAAACACTCGGTAATATTTCTATATTCTTAAAAGCTATAGTTAACAAACATTAATAACATAATATTCAATCTGCATATACACAAGCTATAACAAGTAATAGTTTATATTACATTTTAAACTTAAAATTTCTAAACATGTACTTTCATAATCTTTGATATGCAAATTACTAAATATGGAAATTGCAACCACCGTAATCTAACTCGTCTAGTTGATGCAAGGCAGATATAATTCAATATAGGCCTTGTACAAAACAGCCCTTTTACCACACTATATATTAAAATTTTACGCAGCTAATTTAAAGAAAGGAAATAATGTAAAAACTGATTTTTATACGTTCATCTAACAGATCACATTGAAAGAATAGTTCTAATAATCCTATGAATAGAAGTCACCTAATACATACCTAAATTTTAAGATTTTAGCCGAAAAACCTTAAAATTTAATATTGTCAAAGGAAAAGTGGTATGCAACATTGTATTGATAATTCACTTTCTACTTCTATATACTTTCGTTTTTAACATTAGAATTGAACCCAATTGCTATTATTTCCTGCTGGCGAGGTAGCTGGGGGCGCGGTTGATTGCGCCGAGGCAAAATCTCCCCAGGATTCACTGATTAAGTCAGGCTTTGGCGCATGTGCTGGCGAACTTGCTGGTGAACTACCTGGAGGTGCAGGGAGTCGAAGGCCGCTTCCACCGGGAGGAGGCGGTAAGAGACCTGTTCCAAGACCAGCATGCGATTTAGCTTTGCCGCTTGCTTCAGATCCATCTTTTTTCTAAAACAAAATTTTTATTATTAGAGAGAATTTAAGTACTAGTAGATAAGACACTTTAATACATTGATTACAGGAAGGAAATAAAATATATTCATTTGAAGATAAGATATTGATGAATGACAAAATTTATCTCTTACCGTTATTTTCATGTTAATCTTTATTGTTTCGCCCTCTTTAAACTGCAAATCTAATTTCGGTCCAGTCGGTTCTTCGCTAATTTGTTTCTCCTTTTTTAACCAATTAAAATGATCTTGTAAAGCTACATTCAGATCAAACGAATCAGATCGATCGCCAAAACCCAAACCAATAAATGCCATCCGTCCTAAAACATCAAACAAAACATTATCTACTTGTAGCATATGATAAAACAAACCATTGTCATCTTGAATTCGAATAACAAAATATCTCGACGAATCTGATACAGATTCTAAAGCAATTCCAGGATATGCGTCGATCGGACATTTAGCAAATAATTCTCCAGTGTTTTTATCTTCAAGTTTAATCGAGAGCTCACTTCCTTTCGATACTAATCTCATACGTCCTGTCCATGATGGTTCTGCTAGACTCCAGTCGGCAGCTCTACAATAAAAATGCAGATAAATAAATGTGTGGGAGGTGGTTTTGATTTCAAATAAAGGAAAATGTTAATACCTATAACCTCTATTGGTTGTTCTTGGTGGAATGTTGTAAACAAAAACTTCAGATTTCACTAATATAACACTTTCGTAGGAATCCATCATTTTCTTTATATACACACGCGAGTGTTAATTTATAAAGTACATAAAAATTCGAGTTTCTTTACTTTCTTATTTGGAGATTTGTTTGACACATCTGTTTCTGACAGCTCGGTTACGTCATTTTTCTAACTGTACATTGTTGCACGATCTTTAAAAAAACCTAAATTTTGTTTATTCAATTCTATTTCAGGTTTAAATTTCAATTACAATAATTTAATGTAATATATAAGAAGTTAATAAACTAAACAATGCTTTGATGACCAATGCTGCAGGAGGCTCATTTCAACATTAAAATTATAAAAACGCATTCTTACTTCATAAAAAAATTATATTTAAAGTTAATTTATCTATCTTTGGACCAGGTAAAATAATTATTATTGTTTATAATCTTTTTTATGTAAAATAATATAAGTTTTAGATGTTTTCTGGATGGTCACTGACCAAATGATAAATACAACGGAAGAATAAGCAAAAACAAAGTTACAAGGCACAAAAACAAAAATACACCAAAGCAAAAATCAACAAAAAAAAACTTTATTTATAACATTTGTTTAATATGTTATTGTGTTTTTATTTGTTTATGTGCAATTTTGGATCTTGTTTGTTTGTTCCGACCCTTCAACTAATAGCTGGGCTGCTTCCGTAACTAGAATCTCAGCACGCACTGACAAGCTGTCAGTTAACTAATTCTTCTTCTGTTTAATATAATAATGTTTGTGTACGTGTTTATATATGTTGAGATTTAAACCTGTTATCATATCTGTATGTGCGTTTAATCGACTTAGATTCAGGGATGTTTAAACTTTCCGATGTTTATTGATATCTTTAATTATAATAAATAATAAAATAGCCTTTATGTGTCGTAAAACAAATTTTTTTTTTGACAAAGAATTCTTATTATAAACTAAACACATAAATATCCTACTACGTAGAACAAATAAAATCAAGATGACAGTAAAAAAATAAATAAATAATAAAAAAAAAAAATAATTATAATCTTAAACCCTCCACCGCTAATCAATTCTTTATATACATTTATTACACTACTTGTAGTCTTTTTCTCCTTTTTACAACTTTTTCCATCCATCCCACTCCTCTCCTCCTTCTTCCAATATCTCCAACCTTCCTCTCTCCTCTTCTCTTAGCTCTATACATTCCTTTAACATGTGCTCTATATTTTCCCACCTCTCCCCACATAGTCTACATCTCCTATCTTTATCTTCCTTCCAGTACTTATTTTCTTGCTTTTCATTCCCGCATCTAAACTTTGCTACCATTCTTTGTAATCTTTTTGTACTTTATGTACCTTCGAATATTATCTATCACTATATTTGTATATCTATCATTATATTTTCCTTTTCATATTCTTGCTCTTATTTTATGTCTCTGTATATCCTTATCTCTTCTTATTACCTCATCTTTTATTTCGCTTCCTATCTCCCTTATTTTCTCTACCTCTTCTTTCGCGTATCCAACTCTTTCATAATACCTTTTTCTTTCATCCTGTCTATATTTAATTTTTCTATTATTTGCCTCTCTCCGGCACATTTGAAGTAATTTACATTCTTATCTTTCTTTCATTTGTTCTTCGTAACACATTGCTTTGTTCCCCGCCTGTACTCTTATCTTTTCTAACTTCATTTCCTCCTCTACTATGTATCCTGGCGTTTCCCTTTCTAATCCTAACGTCCATTTCCGGTATTGTTCGTGTACTTTCTCCAATTCCTCCCATTCCTTCTACTCCCATATTTTCGCCCCGTACATCTTCACACTCTTTATTAATTTGTTAACAACCATCTTCTTGCTTACCAAATCCCCTCTATCCTATACACCACACCTGACCTACTATTATATTAGATTTCTTTGGCAACCACTTTATATGAGCCTCATCTTTATTGTCGTATCTGATTGGATAACCCAAAGAAGTCACTTCATTTACACTTTGAATTACCTCGTCTCCCCACTTCCACTCTACTCTTTTTTTACCCCCCCTTCTTTTTGAAACACTACCATCTTTGTTTTTCCCACATTTACACTTAAACACTTTTTTTCCAGATACATTTTTACTGTCTTTATCATCTCCTTCATTTCTCTTTCTTTTTTGGCTATAAACACTATGTAATCCGCATAAGCCAAAACCTACACTTTTAACTCCCCATTACTATTCCTCCACTTTGTTGCTCCATCAACTCTTTCTCTAAATCTTCTAAATATACAGCTAATAAACTAGGACTAAACGGGCACCCCTGCCTTAATCCTTTATTTGTCCAAAATGCTTCACTTAACTTTCCATCTATTCTTACTTTGCACTTTGTCTCATTATATATTTCTTCTATATTCCATTCTTAATATATTCGATAATTTACACCTATTTACATTATCAAACGCTGCTTTTATATTCAGAAATAACGCAAAAACTTTCCTCCTCTTTACTTCTAATTCTTTGTTTACTATATCTGTTTTAATATATATTGATTATCTAATGACCTTCTCCCTCTTCTAAATCCTATCTGCCAATCTGGTAAGAACTTTTTTCCTCCATTTCTCTTTCTAGTCTTTTACTTATACTTACATAATTTTTCACCTCTCTTCTGTCTCCTCTTTTGTAAACTGGGTGTATTATTGCTTCTTTCCAATCATCCGGAAACCCATCACCTGACCATATCTTATTAAAAATTTTCCCTATTTTTTCTTTCGTTCTCTCTCCTATATATTTCCATTGTTTTCTTTGCGTCCCATCCGTCCCTTCTGCCTTTTCTTTTTTTATTTTTCTTAATGCTTCTTCTATTTCTTATTTCTGTATAGTACTACTGCTCCTTCCTTTTGTTATCCTTTCTATTTTGAATTTACTCTTTCTCTCTTCTTCCCCCCCTAAGACCTCTACGCAATGTTCTCTCCATTTTTTCATATCAATTTGTATTCCCCTTTTTTTCCAATTTTCTTTTCTTTATTCAAATAGCTCAATATGTCTCCTTTATTTTCTAACATTTTTATATGTTTCTCCAACTCTTTTTTATATTCCTTTTTTCTCTTACAACACTCTTTTCTATATTGTGACCTTAATCTTTTATATTCTTGAATATCTATTTTTTCACTTTCTTTTACCTCTTCTTACCTCCTTCCTGGTTTCCCTGCATTTCATATTCCACCACCTCTTTTCTTTATACCCATTTATGTTTTTTTCCAGTCTTTTTTTCTTTCTACTGCTTTATCCATTTTACTGATCAGTTCTTTCACTCCTTCCTTTACTTTTTTCTCCACCCATTGTTCTTCCTCTAATTTTTTCTTATAAACCTTAATAATTTAATCTGTCTATACCTTTTTCTCCCTCTCTGTCTGATTTTTTTCTTTTTCTCTTTCAATCGTTTAGCCTTTATCTTTATATTTAATTAAAAACTGCTTGTGTCGTAAAACTAAATGTAATGATCCTGCATTTACATTCAGTTAGAGAACCGGAGGGGTTTCTCTTGTACTGCAGGTTTTACCAAACAGAAAAAGTTTCGGTTAAAATTTACTTGAATAAAAATCACAGTGCACTGCAGTGTATAACAAACCTAATGGAACGTGGAAGAGAGATGAGGTAGTTTGACTATCACATCCACAACGAGATGTTGCTTTTTTTTTGTTTGCGGTGTTTAATTTTCAAAGCATCACAAACTTCAACGTTATTGTGGCTTGGGACGTTATGAGTTTCTTCTCGGCTGACATTGTACTAACCCACTGTACACTTCTGGTACAACTTTACTTTTCAACAGTACTATATAATTCCATCCTCTTTTACGATTACGATTTTGAATAAATAGCAGCAGTTGTGGAATACACACTATGTACTGCATAATACTAATTTTTTTATATCAAATACTTTTTACTGAGTCCGAGTTCTACTATAGATCGAGCGGTGTTCTAAATTCTGTTTTCGTTTTCACTGAAGCGTTACCACAACCATTGCGATAACTCGCTTTATGACCACAAACATCCGTTTTACAGTATTTTTAGCACTCTGACTTATGGAATTCTTGTTTGTTAATAGTACGATGATTCTTGGAGTACCATTTATGTTCAGTATATAAATTCATTTTTTGATTCTCCTAATTATCCTAACACTTAATAGTGTCGGATGTTAATAAAGTCGGTTGGTTCTAATAAAGAAAACTACAAAAATCACGTTAGAATAACTGTTTAGAATGACACATGTCAGAACTCAAATAGAATATTTGAAGAAAATTATTTTTGATTCTAACAGTACCGTAATCGACGCCACTGAATATAGTAATTTGCAGGAAACTGTAAAAAAATGTAAATTCTCCTACTAACTTTGTCATAAGTGAATTTTGGGGTTGACGTGGATGTTTTATTTAATTTATATAAAATGCAAAATTAAAACCATAAATAATTACATTTATAATTTTTCTTGTATAAGTAAGTAAAAATCTAACCATATTTACCGCATTACTTCCTCAGAAGTAATTAGATAAGGAAAATTTGGTTAGGTTACTACATTTCTGGCATTTAATTTTGAACAATTATTGAACTGGCGTTGTTGTTGCAGATAATTTTAGGGATTAAATATTATGATGGAAGAAGATTTGCAATCAAATAACAAAAAAGGGGTTATATCCCAAGCTTGGACGAGACTTTCACAGGTACATTTTTCTTTATACTAAAATTTCCAGTCAAATGTAACTATAAGGTTCTTTGTTATTGTCACTGTTACTGTAGATTTACCAAAGTACTTTGGATAGTTGGACGCCGTATTCTAAATGGCGTTGGTTGGGAACACTCCTCCTTATATTAATGTTTGGTATACGGATATTTACTAAACAGGTACTTATTTTTTTAGTGGTACCAAGGAGTGGTGGACAAGACGGTACCATGGCCAATCGCACGATGGTTTTCCGCAATTATCCTCATCTGTGTATTCATGGCACGGGTTCTTGTTACCCAGGTATTATAATTTATATTAATATTCATCCGTCTCTCCACCGCTTCTTGTGACTTTTCTAAAGCGATAAAATTTCATTGAATTCATTAGTTTAAACATTTTTAGGGGTGGTACATCGTCACATACGCCTTGGGAATTTATCATTTAAATTTATTTATAGCATTCTTAACACCAAAAATCGATCCTGCTATGGACTTTGACGGTACGTTTCTTAGGTTTAGGTAACGTGGTTGTAATAATATCTTAAAAAATAGATGACGTCGGTCCAGAGCTACCCACTAGGGCGAATGAAGAGTTTCGACCATTTATTAGACGTCTACCGGAATTTAAATTTTGGTATTCTGTTAGTAAAAGTACTTTAATCGCATTAGGATGCACATTTTTCGAATGTTTCAACATTCCTGTATTTTGGCCTATTTTAGTTATGTACTTCATAACACTGTTTTGTATAACGATGAAAAGACAAATTAAGGTTTGTGTTTATAGGATGCAATTTACATTCTAATGGTTTTTTCGCAGCATATGATTAAGTATAGATATATACCATTCACCCATGGTAAACCGAAATATCAGGGGCATGAAGATACAGGGAAAGTAGTGATCGGTGCACCCAAATGACCCTTAATTTATAAGCAATAGACAATTTTATAAAGTTTAGTTTTAAGTGAGCTGTAATAGATGTTCACCAGCATAAGTTACTTTGTTCAACTAAACCAAAATTCTAATTATACAAACTGTAACTTAATTTTTTTTTTTTTGATTGGCGTAATATATTTGAATAAATGTTCTCACGATTATTATTTTTAATTATTGTTATGTTTTCACATAGTCTTTTGGTTGTGTAATAAGTCCAAAAATTGTTAAATGATGAATTTAAGTGGATGGTGCTGCCATAGTATATTAAAGTCAGTAGTGTATTAACAAGATAACATGTAAATCTCGATTTCAATAAAAAAATCATTCCCAAATTTTATTTGATTAAGATATTTACATAGTTGTCTTCTTCATGTCTGTCGTAGAGTAACAGATGAACCAGGAGCGGTCCAGTCAACGTCTTTTGCAGTCCAATCAATGGAGATAGTGGAAGAAACCAGGTCACTGTAGAAGACTGTGGATTTACAACCGTTACCTCTTCGAAGAGTCGTAAACAGTCCGAAAGCGAAGACGACGCAACCAACAACCGACAGGCACCGAACCTTGTCACCAAGGTAAAGACCGCGCCTGTAATCCTGCATAACCAGCAAGATTACAGGTACACCATGCTTATTCTACGCGAAGCGAACGTGGGAATGGAATCTGCATAGAAAACATAAGAAGGCGTGATCTTCTGACCATGCAAGACTCTCGCTCAGCGACAGGAATCCCACACATACAACATGCTCTAATCTAAAAAACCAGTAAAACATATCCGGGGCATTCCGGTCAGCGAGATCTCCAAGAAAGAAATGGATTACATCTCAGACGCGCAGGATACGATACCATCAACGTCACGCGTATGAAGGCAACCAGAAGACCGACGCGTCGAACATTTTCAACGAGCGTTATGTGGGACATTAACGGGTATAATTGAATTTCTAAACACCAAGACTGCTTTCAGCTAATGCCACGCCCAGAATTGCTGTAGAACAATACCGAGCTGAATGTGAAGAACATTTCACAGCTGCCTGTAGGAGGACACGCAAAGATGATCTTGCAACTGTAAGGAAGCACACCCGGTCAACTACATAAGATGTTCGGCGCATCCGAAGCACAATAAGGTACGCCAAGGAATTAACTTTGCTTATGCTGCCGCCAGGGGTGGATGGGGTAAGCTAAACCGGCCTGGGAAATAGAGGAAGCGGCCCAAAGAAAATATTGATGCAGGCCAAAAAGTTTTAGATTAATAGTAGGTAATAATGTTGATAATAATAAGTGTTTTTCATCAGTAATAGTTACAAATATTGTTACTTTGGTAAAAATATCGAAATAGAAAAAAAAGTTTCATTTTATTTAGGTAAGGACATCCATTATGTAAATTGGTATAAAATTCCGAAATTGCTAAAAAAATAATAAGAAAAATGGGAATGTTGAAAATCTATCTACTTCATCGCGAACCCTATACGTTTGTGTAATTTTTTAAAATTTTTTTTTACACAATAAATTAGTTATTATTATTATTACTATTATTATTATTACAGAAACAAACCCAAAAATTAGTAACAAAAATGAAAATCTAAAACATCAACAACGTTTTCATTAGTGGAGACGTCTCAGCGAAATCATTAATAACATTTTCGTTATCAATTGTACTCAAATTCGCTTTTTCTGTGCTCATCAACATAAAGGCTTCTAAATGATCATTGGACAATCTATTTCGCAGTCTGTTTTTTATAAATTTCAACAAAGAGAAAGAACGCTCACATTCCATTTGTGAAATTGGTAAAGTCAGAAGAAATTGGTACGCTGTTGCCAACGCAGGATAAGCTTCTTGATATAAATTATATTTTAAAATAATTTTGTAGCAACAGGTCGCACAATTTCGACAATTTTTGCACAAAATATTTTTTTCCTCGGAATCGTCCAAGTTCGGCATAGATTCATAAGATTCTTCTAAGGTCAATTTTAATGTTTCCCAGTTGTTGGCGAAAGTAAAGATCTCTTCTTGTAATTGCTCGTGTGTTGCTAAATTATTGAACGGGATAATTTTTTGCGAAAGTTCTTCCAGAACATTATTTGGGATCTTATTCTGTTTTACATTTTCAAAGTTATTAGGATCCAAAAAAGAGAGGTTCATGCACAAATTAGTGTTTTTTGAAAAGCGTCGTTTCATGGATTCAATCACTTCATCTAAGAGAAAGTTATAAGTTTCAATCTTGAAGCAGTCGAAAGGGTCAGTCGGCTTCTCGTCTGTTGTGTTTTCGTCATACATTTTTTCACACGTCTTTTTCTGTGGATGGGCAAGGATTGTTCAATTTCTAGTGTACTGCATTCTTCGTTTACATCGAGCTGTTCGTTTGCCCATTCTACAAATGTGTCGGTCGCTTTTTTTGTGTTTTCTGCATCTCTCTGAATTTCAATTAGCTGAGTTAATGATGATTCTACCAGACCGTTACATTTAAGTAGGTCAAGACCTTTTGTCTGCAGATACCTGGATAATGGTCCAGTAATTTGAAATATTCTTAAAAAATTATGAGCGAGCAAAAGGTTTTCATATCTTAAGAGGTTATTTTTTAAGCTACTAGCTTTTGTTCTAACATCGGGATTTATTTTGTGACTCCTTTCGATCATTTGTAATGCCTCTAAAACTTTTACATATAAACTGGACTCTGGGTTGCCGTAATATCCAAATAATTTGTTCAAGGCAGTTTCTTTTGCCCACCAACGTGTTTCACCGATCATTTGAAGCTTTCTGCGTTTAACATCATTGGAAATATAATTCCAAATATCCATTCGCTGGTGTGATTCTTTAAAGAATACTGCAACTGAATTAAGCAGAGCAAAGAAAGATGCCGATTTGATATGTCCTTTCAAGACATCAGTAAGAACTAAATTCAATATATGATTATAACACCAAATATGAATGTGATTGGAATTTTCATTTCTCATCTTTGCTACTAAACCTTTGTACTCGCCCTGCATATTGGCTGCACCATCTGTCGAATCTGCTACGCAGCTTTTTATGTCCAGGTTATTTTTCTGCAATTCATTTACCAAAAGATTAAAAAAACCTTCCCCTGTTGTATTGTGGCACGGTGTAACGGAAAGAAGTTTTTTACGAACTGCGTCATCGCGAACATACCTAGAAAAAAATGATTGACGTGGGAATTGGAAAGAAGTATAAAAGATTGAAATGAAAGCATGAAACTAAAACAGTTTTACGTTAGTTATAAACCTACCTTACAATGATAGAACACTGATCTTCAACGGAGATATCTTGGGTTGTGTCGATTTTGATTGAATACATATTTGCATTATTCACTTCCAAAGAAATTTGCTTTTTCAACATTTTGCTCAAGATCATGATTATGGAGTTGATTGACGTTTTGGATAGAAGAGTTACAAAAGAACCTGCTCGATGTTTATGACCTTTATCGTGGATTTGTTGACTCTGCGCTGCCACTCTGTCTACATGTTCTTTCACTACGATATCATATTTGCACAGCAACATGATGATTTCCAAAAACGTACCATGGTCCAAGGTTTCATCGAGTAGGGAATATGCTGCTTCATTTTCATTTCTTCGGTAACTAAGACCTCTCTTTCCGATTAGTTTCACCACATTTATCACTCGATCTAGTACTTGGCGTCTTTTCATGACTTGTTTGTTCTTTAAATCCAACTGACTAGAAAACAATAATTTTCCGATAGTTTTGTCATGTGTGTGCATAAAATATGATTCAGAACATTTTCCATGCATAGCAGATTTTTCATGTTGTTCAATCCTTTGGTATGTATGATTCCAGTCTGACATACCGAGTATAAATGAACTTGTCTCATTAGGTTTCGCAAACGCTAAACACACAGTACAAAACAAAGCTTCTTTCTTATCACTGTATGTCAACCATTTTCTAGCCGTTCCATTGTTTCTCTTGAAAGCTTTTTCTATGCTAAATTTTTTAACAGAATTTGGTTCAGGTACCTGAGGCTGATTTTCAAAGAAAATATTTATCTCAGTTGGTGTTGGTCTTTTAAAATAGTCGTAGGTGTTGAAATCAGGATTGGAAACTTCTGGAACTGCTTTACATGTTCTTGAATGACTGGCAGGCGTCTCATCAATATCATCTAGTAGTTCTTGCAATTTTGGAAGTTCTTGTAGCGATTCCTAAGATATTAGGAAGGTACTGAGAAGTTAAGAAGCTCTATGAGCTGGTGACCTGATGTCATCTCGATTAGGATCTAAACTAAAAGCATTTAGGCCCGAATCGTGATGACACCATTCCAAGAATGACTGCTTTTGGAATTATTGTGTTAGGAAAGTAGAACATATGACGCATAAAAAGGAAAATGATGTACGGATTTATTCCTAGAAAAATTCCAGTCAAAAGTCAACGACCATCGCGAGTTTTTTTTTAATGAGAGCAGAGAGAGGAATAACATTTTAATCAAATAAACGTCGTGGTAGCCAAAATTTAGTCGGAATTCTGATAAATGGTACCTACTTGAGATTGAGAATGAGATTATTGGAAGCACATGGGAGAATGGCGTTGTGCAGTGTGCAGTACTTACGTCTCTTATAGAGGTGTTGCCGTCGTCATCGGAATCTTCTTTAGTCTCTGCATCAGAAACATAATCCTTTTTCTTAAAAAAACTTTCCAACTTGCCACATTTTGTTGCCTGCTCTGTCATTCTTTGTTTTTTCTTGTCTCTTTGTTTTTCTGCACCTCCCTTACGTTTTGAATTTGAATTCAACGAAATCATTTTGCCAAATTATGGTTCTTTGTATAATAATAATATAAAAACTGCTGGATAAATTTGCGCAATGCACAAAAAACAATAAACAAACTACACTGATCAATTGTTCAACGAATCTTTTTCAATAAAAACGAGTGCTAAAACCAATTAATTATCTTTTTTCTTTAAAACCAAGTTTATCACATAACATGTAAATTTAAATATTTTCACAAGTTTAGTTGAAAAACATTTAACGTATTACAGAAAACAATTCATACTGATTACTGTCTAACTAACTATAAATGAAAAAAGGACAGCCTAATATCCTATATCACAGATAAGTAAATTAAATAAAAAGTAAAAATTATACAAGTTTTATTAAATAAAAGTATCTAATTTCCAGTAAAGATGCTGTATTGAACTAAACACTTCTTTATTCAATGACTAAACTGAGATATTATACTATATCATTTATTCACTTACACAGGATGCCGACAATGCGATAAGGTATTATAGTTTTGAATTACCTTCCCATCGTTATGTTATCGTCAAAGACAGAATGTCTTGACATCAATTTTTCTGTTGTGTAAAATATTAATTCTATTTTAAAATAGGACTGTGGTTTTATATTCTACCGGCCCAATATTTAAAAATTTTACCGGCCCAGGGGGAAAGTTCCCTTTTTCCCCCTGGGCCCATCCACCCCTGGCTGCCGCTTTGCAAGACACTAACTCCAGTGGCAAAAACCGCAGCAGCCGCACCAACACGATCTGAACTTCCATTATACCTGAAGTTCGTCGTGTTTATGAAAGCACACAAAGGTCAATTATGAATAATACATCCTTTAAACCATATTCTTTACAGTTATCCATTTGAAATGCAAATGGCATCTACGAGAAAAGGAACAAACTATAGGATGCGTATACGTTATTCTGCTTTCCAAGACATACATTATGGGGCGTGTCGCGATCTTAGGATACCCAACTACGTCATGTACCGAAACGATCGAGCTGTACCGGAAGAGGTGGCGACACCGCGATCTACATCAAAAAGACGTTGGACCATATTACCACAAAGCGATGAAAGCCTCGTCCTTTATGCGGTCTACAATCTACCAGGAATCTCGTTACGAGAAGTGGATTTGGACGCCGTTTTCGACACAAACATTGCAATGATTATTGGTGGAGATCTTAACGCGAAACATCTATCTTATAACAGCCTATGCACTAACCTTAATGGTGTGACTTTGTTTAATTACGTTTGTCTACACTATAACCGATCGAGCCGATTTTCCATCCCACTCAAGAAAACTACAGACCGAACGTACTGGCCATCGTGATTATGCAGAACTGTACGGTCAACCACAAGATTTGGACGATGCAAGAGCTGAGTTTGGACCATACAAATTTTGGTGCGCCAAGGATCCTTTTACTACGAGGTCACGTTGAAGAAACAGTTAAGCCCTACGCACGAAAACATCAAACCGGTATGCATTCACTGCGTCAACAGATTAGTTAATTAGATTCGAGTTTTCCACCTCGCGAATCGGTCACACGACGCCGGAAGAGGTAAGACAGATTATTTCCAGGTTCAGACGGCATCAGCAACCGGGCGATCTGACTCTTCTCACCTAAAGGCGTGGCAATCCTCGACGCTTTTCTCACAGTCTACTTATTTCTGACTCAATAGAATGGTTCACGTCATTCTACTCCCGAAACCGGGCAAAAACCTTGTGATGCCGCAGAATTACCGTTCCATCAGCTTGCTGTCGACGTTATGTAAGTTGTTAGAGCGAGAAATCGCGATGAGGTTACAAAGAGAAGCTATTCTACAACAGCATCTCGCAACCGATGGTGCCTTCCTATCTCATCAACCGCACGATCCGAGTGAAGTTAAACACGTCCAAATTTGGCTCGAGAAGAATCTAAACTGGAGTACTGGTGAGTCCTGGATTTCCTTCTTACATTCCGAAGCATTCAGGAGGAGGAGGAAGTGTACCCACGAACTACCCGAACTTGCTTAGTTCAAGTTTGCCACATAGGGGATTAAACGATTTAGGATATAAATTTCAAGATGAAGGATCATCTGTTTCGGCTTATTTTCGCTTCCTGGACTAGCAACTAAGTAGACGGAAAAAGGAAACGTTATTGTAATGGACAGGATGAGACCAGTTAGTCAACTCAGCTACGGCTATTCTACAACAGCATCTCACAACCGATGATGCAGGTCATCCCTTCCTATCTCATCAACCGCACGTTCGGAGTGAAGTTAAACACGTCCAACTTTGGCTCGAGAAGAATCTGGAGTAGCTTTAAGGGTGAGTCCTGGATTTCCTTCCTACATTCCGAAGCATCCAGGAGGAGGAGGAAGTGGACCCACGAATTACCCGAACTTGCTTGGTTCAAGTTTGCCACATAGAGGATTGAACGATTTAGGATATAAATTTCAAGATGCAGGATCATCTGTTTCGGCTTATTTTCACTTCCTGGACTAGCAACTAAGTAGACGGAAAAAGGAAACGTTATTGTAATGGACAGGATGAGACCAGTTAGTCAACTCAGCTACGGCTATTCTACAACAGCATCTCACAACCGATGATGCAGGTCATCCCTTCCTATCTCATCAACCGCACGTTCGGAGTGAAGTTAAACACGTCCAACTTTGGCTCGAGAAGAATCTGGAGTAGCTTTAAGGGTGAGTCCTGGATTTCCTTCCTACATTCCGAAGCATCCAGGAGGAGGAGGAAGTGGACCCACGAATTACCCGAACTTGCATGGTTCAAGTTTGCCATATAGAGGATTGAACGATTTAGGATATAAATTTCAAGATGAATGATCATCTGTTTCGGCTTATTTTCGCTTCCTGGAGCAGCAACTAAGTAGACGGAAAAAGGAAACGTTATTGTAATGGACAGGATGAGACCAGTTAGTCAACTCAGCTACGGCTATTCTACAACAGCATCTCACAACCGATGATGCAGGTCATCCCTTCCTATCTCATCAACCGCACGTTCGGAGTGAAGTTAAACACGTCCAACTTTGGCTCGAAAAGAATCTAAACTGGAGTACTGGTGAGTCCTGGATTTCCTTCTTACATTCCGAAGCATCCAGGAGGAGGAGGAAGTGGACCCACGAATTACCCGAACTTGCTTGGTTCAAGTTTGCCACATAGAGGATCGAACGATTTAGGATATAAATTTCAAGATGCAGGATCATCTGTTTCGGCTTATTTTCACTTCCTGGACTAGCAACTAAGTAGACGGAAAAAGGAAACGTTATTGTAATGGACAGGATGAGACCAGTTAGTCAACTCAGCTACGGCTATTCTACAACAGCATCTCACAACCGATGATGCAGGTCATCCCTTCCTATCTCATCAACCGCACGTTCCGAGTGAAGTTAAACACGTCCAAGTTTGGCTCGAGAAGAATCTGGAGTAGCTTTAAGGGTGAGTCCTGGATTTCCTTCCTACATTCCGAAGCATCCAGGAGGAGGAGGAAGTGGACCCACGAATTACCCGAACTTGCTTGGTTCAAGTTTGCCATATAGAGGATTGAACGATTTAGGATATAAATTTCAAGATGAATGATCATCTGTTTCGGCTTATTTTCGCTTCCTGGACTAGCAACTAAGTAGACGGAAAAAGGAAACGTTATTGTAATGGACAGGATGAGGCCAGTTAGTCAAGTCAGCTACGGCTAAAAAGAAACTGAAAATGTTAGTAAAACTAAAAATAATCAAAATAAAATACTCTAAAATAATATGCCACCATGTAATTAAACAACTAAATAAATACCCTACTTCGTCGTAGCTGACTATATAAATAAATCAAAATGTCATGCAAAAATAAATTCAGTTGAATTCTGGTTTTACGTTTGACTCTGGTCTGGACTATAGTCTAAGGATGGACACGGGTTCACTCTGGTTCTTAGAGTACTCCGATTATCATCGAACTCCCGACAAGCGAGAATTCTATGTGACGAAGTATCAGGAACACCATACGACAGGCATTGGTCCTTAATGCGTTTCAGATGGCAATGAAACCCGACGTGCGATGTGAGAATTTGGACGACTACTTGTCCCGGATCGTTGGACATGTTAATCTCGTTTAGGATATTGGGTATCATAGAATAGGCGTAAAGACCATTATGGAATGAATCTAACAGCCGCTGGCATT
Source organism: Aquatica leii (assembly GCA_035610365.1). Taxonomy (NCBI): domain Eukaryota; kingdom Metazoa; phylum Arthropoda; class Insecta; order Coleoptera; family Lampyridae; genus Aquatica; species Aquatica leii. The sequence continues at coordinate 102,078,432 of CM069436.1, read as the reverse complement.
TATCTAAGATCAAAGTCTTAAGATGGCCGTAAAGGAAGAAAAATCTGCGACCAAAACTTGCTGGTCTAAAGAGGTACAAGTGCCAGTCTGTGAGAGAACTTTGATACCGATATGCGTTTCCGGCAATAGGAGATGCAGAGGGGAATATTTTGCCACGACGCATAAGGAATGGATAGGAATTGTACGATATGCCCCGAGTATCGTATGAAGAAATAAGGATTGTAGAGATGCCAGTTTCCTGACAATATGGGTATGTTTTAGACTATTGTATCAAATGTCTAAGCCATATGTGAGCATGGGGATGACTACACTATTGAAAATGGTCACTAATGATTTTCTATGTAGGTTCCATTTACGACGAGAATACTTGTGAAACAAGTGCAAGACACTCTTACACTTGTTAACCACATAGGAACAGTGTTTGACGGAGATTACTTTTTGATCAAGCAAAAGTCCGAGGTATTTGAATTCGAAAACCCTTCGGACTGGAATATCGTTTAGTCGAACTGTGGAATCTCTTGACAACGGGCAGTCAAAAACCATGTATTTGGTCTTGTCAGCTGAGACTGTCAATTTGTTGTTGGCAGCCTAGTGAGTCAGAATGTCCAGGCACTGTCGTAATTTTGCCTCTAGGTTGCGTCTATTGTCTGCGGATACTGTGATGGTAATATCATCCGCGTAGGCGAAAATGTCGCAGTTATTAGGTAAGTCTCGTTCAAGTAAGTAATCAACAACAAAAAAATGTGAAAGTCGTTTTCAGAGGAGAAGCCCATGACTTCCAAGGTTGCAGCACGAGAACGCTGAAGGTTCACTTGCGCAATCCTAAGAGTCAGAGGAGCGTCCTCACTGTTGATAATCGGTGTTAGCAATCTTGGCGACTTGTGTTTTACCATGGCCATATCTGACACAGTTTGCACATGCAGGGTCTCGTGCTGTGTTTAGGCAATCTTTATAGTTTCGTGTTTTTCAGCATCCGAGGAGTGGAGTACGCGCTATACGCCGTCACCACCGCCGTAATAGTAAGTTCGAGATTTCTCAAACAGATCGTCGACTGAACAAGATAAGAAAATCAATTATTGTATAATTAACCCAAAAAAGCTACTTGCTGGACACCACGAATAGAGCGTTCGAAATCATACCAAACATTTGGTTACGAACGTTTAATTTCTGCTTGAAAACGGATATTTTCTATAGGGCACAGAAGCTTCAAAATACTGCAATATTATTGGTTTTTGGTTCAAAGGTTGTGGCAATTTGGTGGATTTTGGTCAGACTTTTGTATCGTATTTTATTAATTGACTTAAAATGTTCAATGACAAAAAACTTAATTTATTTACAATTTTAGCTAATCATATACAGGGTTCGCCATTACTCCGGCTTTGGTTTCTATAAAATATATAAATGTAAAAAGTTTAGTACTGTTCTCATTTCTATTGAAAACCTGTATGTTTTAAAAATATTTTTGTTTATACAGGGTGTTTAGTTTTTGCTGGGCAGCATAAAGTTACACTTTTTTAAATAGCAACCCATCAATTTGTTTATGCTGTTTGATGAAAACTTAATTTAGATGAAGAATCTTTTAAGTTTTTTAAATTGATTGCAGCGTTGACATTTTAGAGCAATTTCTTTAAAAATGCAGCATCAGAAAAAAATGGTTACAATACTAGTGTTTTTTAAAAATTTGGAATTAGTTTTTGTAAATTCGTAGATGAAAGTCAGAAGTACTTAAATAATCTAAAAAAATTTTTGAATTCAACATACTTATTTGAAAGCGCTAATTTTCAATTTTTTCAAATTGCTGAAACTCATTTTTTTAAATGTCACCCTCGATTTTTTTCAACTGCTTCTAATGTAGTTTTTAATTCTCTATCGATTTACACTACTACTTTTCTCCTAACATCTACAGTTTTGGCTTCTCGTGTTACAAGAAAGACATATCCTGATCGCCATGCTCCAAGTATCCGTGCATTACAAAAATTATTAATTCGATTCGAACAAACAGAATCCGTAAACTACAAGGCACAAAGAAAAACTGTCAGAACAGAAGAGGTAGAATTTATGGTATTGCAGATTGTAGTTATGAAAATCCAAATGCTATCACCAAACAAATTAGTGAAGAACTTGGTACAATTCAGTGAGAAGAGTACTAAGAAACCATCATTCTTATCACATTAAACTCTATCAAACGTTGACAATAGGTGATTTTAACTCGAGAAGAGCTTTCTGTGTGTGACTATTTAAGTAATTCTGACTTTTATACTAATTTACAAAAACAAATTCTAAAATTTGAAAAACACCAGTTTTGTAAGTATTTTTTATCTAAATTATTAAGCCTTCATCGAAGAGCATAACAAAATAGGTATGGGTTACTATATTTAAAAAAGTGTAACTTGAAGCTGCCCAGCTAAAACTAGATACTAAATTGCGAACCCTGTATAAGCAAACAAACTAGCACAGCATAATCCGAAGAAATTGTTAAACAATTTTGTTATTTTTACATTTTATTACATTTTTGTGTTAAAATTTTTACAAAAAAAAATACATATATATAAATACATAATTTAATTTTAAAAATAAATTAATACATCAGATCTTTGAAGAAGCGCATCAACAAATAATACTGTTAGTAATAGTTAGCCAAAACGGTACCTTTTTTTACCACTGTTTGACCGGACGTCCTTTGGCATCTCTGTCGTAACCTTCTTTTAACCCAATGGATACAACATTTTTTGATTCTAAATTTCGCGATTGCTTCATCATGGGTTCTTCTATTTTGTTTTCGTAGTCGTCTGGAAACACGATTCTGCCCTGGTCTTCGTTTGGTTCTTCTTCAGAAAACGTCATTTTATCTTTTTCATCCTCTATTGGCATTGTTTCATCACACGGTAACTTATCACTTTCGGAATGAGCCATTTGGTTCTGAGTTTCAGACGTGTTAATTCAGATTGGTAAAACTTGTGTGTATTACGTTAAAATTAGACAGGTTTATATAGTAAGTAGAAGGTGAAGAGGGACAAAGATGAGCCTAAGTAAACAATTTTTTTCCACTTAACACGCTATATGCCACTGTTTGATAAATACACACACTAATTTATAGGAAATGATTGAAGTTCCGTTGAGAAATAAGACGTAATGTTATTCATAATACTTTTATTTGCAAGTATTAGTGACGTTAGTAAACATTGAAAGTTAGTATCTTATCATTTTGGAAAAATATCGAAAGGTGCAGCACGATTGATAATACGTTGTAAATCATGTTTAAACGTAGTTTTGAAAACATTCTTAAATTAGAAATGGCTTAATGCGTAATTAAAATTTAATTTCGACCAAAGTTAAAAATATTTGCTTAATCTTGATTGTATAAACAGTTTCTTTTGATAATTGTTATGTCAAGACAGGAGTTATGGAATAATAAGTACCTCAAGTGTTAACACTTTTTGTTTATTTATTTATCCTTTTAGCAAATTTTTTTGATGAGTTTGCATTAAATAAAATCGGATACAGTTTGTCTAAACACATTTTTTTAAAATTACAAACTTTAACAACCTTTTCATCAAAATTTTGTAAATATTGGAATTTAATTCTTTAACAAGTTCCACGGCAGTTGTCTCGTTCATTGCGAGTTTTGTCGTTTAATAAATTTTTAACTTTTTGACATAATTTTAAATGTTCGTTTTCAGAATAATTTTTAAATGTATCAATATATTCTATGAAAACGCGAAATTATTAGAGTAAGAAGAAAGTAATTGGAATCTCTCATCCATTGATGCTATGATTAGATCTAGAGCATTAAAAAACAATCAACTTTAAACTTTAAAGTTTCGTCCTAGATCGGTTCATAGTCACATTCATAATCAAAATGTTTTTTTTTATTTTTCGCGGTCTTAGACCTCTTTGTTTTTCGAATTTAGTTTCTATGTCTAAGCTGGATGCTATTTCTTTAGCATAAATCAATAAATCATTAAAACCTTTATCGGAGCGATAAGCTTTCAAAAAATTATTCCAATTATTTAAATAATTACAACACTGAGCAACATCAAAGTTCGGTTTTTGAGTAATTTTACTAACAATGTTAACTTTACTTAAAATATTATACCACATAAGAATGCAAATAAACTCAAAATTTTGCAATTTTTTGGCCAACGATGCAGCCAAATTTTTTACGTTATTTTCAAAGTTATTTTCGCTTATTTCAAACAAAGCATCATAAACCTCTCTAAGTTGATACCTTAAAGGAGCATCTATTTTACTAGACCATCGAGTATCCGATAAAGGTTTTAAAGTTAAAATTGTTACATTAGTTAAAAAATTTGCATTAATAACTTGGGCCACTACTTTTTCTAATTTACATCAATGACTTACCTGCCAAACTTAATCATGATTGCAAATGTATTCTATACGCTGATGATGCTACACTAATTAATACAGGTTGTGATATGGACACTGCGGTAGATAAATCAAATAGCGCAATAAGAATTATAAAAGATTGGTGCAAGCATAATAAACTTGTATTAAACTCGACTAAAACAGTAAATCTTGCTCTTACTTTGCGACACATAAAAGAAGAAAACCATATACTATCAACCAAATTCCTTGGTTGTATTATAGATACTAAACTTGATTTTAATACTCATTGCAAGGAATTATGCAAAAGATTAAATCGTTCGATTTTTTTGTTAAAAAGGCTTGCTATCAGTACATCTAAAGCAGTTGTAAAGACAGCATATTATGCACTTATGCATAGCAACATTTCTTATGCGATTGTAGCTTGGGGACACTCATATAACTGGCATACTATTTTTCGACTCCAAAGAAAAGCTATTCGTATAGTAGCAGGTTTAGGATATAGAGAGGATTGCCGTGCGTCCTTCAAATATTTAAAAATATTAACGATGCCTTCTCTTTATATACTGGAATGTTTGTGTTATGCGAGAAAACATATAAGTCAATTTTCTTTTCAATCCGAACTTCATAACTATGAAACCAAATTCAAAAACAATATCAGAACTAATCGATGTAGACTAACAAAGACACAAAATGGTCCAAGTTTTCAGGCTCAGTCGGTCTTTAACTCATTACCAGAACACATTAGATATTTACCTATTAGAAGCTTTAAACAACTCATTAAAAATTTTTTACTTGATAACGCGTTTTTTGATTTTGAAGAATTTTATACTTGCACCTTAACGATTTGATATTTGATATGTGATATATATGTTATTTACAGTGATATTTAGTTTAAGTCTATATATTTATATAATAATGACGAGTGTAAGTACTTTTGTACATAAACATTAATAAAGATATTATTATTATTATTATTAAAATTAGAAATTAGAAAGAGAAAGGCAACAAATATTTGAAAGAGGAAAGAAAACAACAAGATCACCAGACGTTAAAAAGATATCGGAGGAGAACGAAGGAAAAACCTCAAGAACAGAAGGAGGAAGGAAAGAAATGGAGGAGTTAAAAGAATTAATGAGAGAAATGATGAAACAGATGGAAGAAAATATGCAAGGAATAAGACAAGAAAACAAAGAAATGAAAAAGAAATGGGAGAAAGAGAAAAGAAGTGGGAGAAAGAAAAAGAGAAACTGGTGGAGAGAATAGAAAAACTGGAGAAAAAGCGGAAGACGAGGAAAGATGGAAAAGAAAGAATAATATCGTGATAAAGGGGTGGAGAAGTGAAAAACCACAAAAAGATTTAGCAGTGATGCTGGAAGAAAAATTAAATGTAAAAGTAGAGGTGAAAAAGTGACAGTAATAAACAAAGAGAAGAAAAATGAGATGGTGGTGGCGGAAATCGGAGGATGGGAGGAAGAACAGAAGGTAATGGAGGAGAAGAAGAAATTAAAGAATACAAGAATATATATAAGTCACGATTTAACATGGGAGGAAAGAAGAATGCAAAGAGAAATAATGAACATAGCGATGGAAAGAAGAGCGGAAGGAAAAAGAGTATGGGTAGGGTACAGAAGGATGGAGATAGACGGAGACAGATACATATGGAACGACAAGGATAGAGGACTGTGCAGAGAAAGAGAAGAGAAAGTGGGGAACCAAAAGACAAAAAACTAAAGGGCAAAGGGGGGGTGGTAAAGGAGGGAAAGTTGACGAAACGGCAAAGAAAAGGAATAATGAGAGATGGAAATGGAAAAGAAAAAGAAGGGAGAAAAAAAGAAAGTAAGGAAGAAGTACGGGGAGGTGAGTGAGCTGAGAGTATTGTTTTGGAACGTAGCAGGAATAAAAAACAAGGAACATGATTTCTGGAAGTACATCAAGGAACAGGATGTAGTGGGATTACAGGAAACATGGATGGAAGAAAAAGAATGGGAGTGGTGGGAAAAAGAGTTGCCAGAGGAATTTGAGTGGGTGGTGCAACATGCAGAAAGAGAAAAGAAAAAAGGGAGAGCAAAGGGGGGTATAATAACGGGAATAAGAAAAAAATGGTTGAACCAGGAAAAGAAGGAGAAAGTGCAACAGAGAAGAAGAGTTGTAGAAAGGAACATGCAGTGGGGAAAAACAAAAATAAAAGTGGTGACGGTTTATAGCAGTAGAATGAAAGAGACAAGGAAAAACTTAGAAGAAATGATAGAAGAGAGGGAATAGGGATTGATAATAGTAGGAGGGGACTTCAACGCAAGAATAGGGGAAGAGGGGGAATACAAGAAAGAAAAGGGACAGGAAAGAGACAAACAAAGGACAAGGTGATAAATAAAGAGGGAGAGGAACTGCTGGAATTGTGCAACGAAAAAGGGTGGGAAATAATGAACGGGAACAGAGAAGATGGTGGAAAGGGGAAATTTACGTACATAGGAGGAAGGGGAGAATCAATAATAGATTTTGTAATGACAAATGAAGAGGCCGCAGAAAAGGTAAAGACATTTAAGGTGGGAGAAAGAGTAGAGTCAGACCATCAACCACTGGAATTGACAATGGAAGGAAGGGAAAGAGAAGAGAGAGAGGAAGAGGAGAAGTACATAACTAAAAAAAAGTGGACAGAAGAGAGTATAAAAGATATAAAGAGAGAATAGGGAAAACGGTATGGATAGGGAAGGAAGTACAAGAAAGTGTAGAGGAAATGAGAGAGATGATGGAGAAAGCAACAGAGAGAGTCAGATTTAGAAAATGGAAGGGGGAGAAAACTGGATGGAAGAAATGGTGGGATAAGGAATGCAAGGAAGCAAAGAAAAAGGCAAGAAGAGCATGAAGGCAGTGGAAAAAAGCGAAGAAAGAAAAAAAAGAATACAAAGAAGCAGTAAAAATATACAAAAAAACATGCGATAGAAAGAAGGAAGAAAACAAAAAGAAACAAGAAGAGCAGATTAAAGGAATACAAAAGGAAGAAGATGTATGGAAGTACCTAAAGAAGCAGAGGAAAAACAGGACGACAAAGGGAATAAAAATTAAAGAATGGGAGATATATTTTCGGAACATGTTGGGAGGGAAGAACAAAAGCAGGAAAAAGAAAAAGGAAAGACGCGGTAGTAAGACAAGAAGAAGGAAATAGGGATAGAATAAGGGAGGAAGAAGTAATAGAGGCGATAAAGAATATAAAAAAAGGAAAGGCGACAGGAGAAGATGGGATACAAGGAGAAGAGTGGATATACGGGGGAGAAAATGTAGCAAAAAGGATGACGGAAATAATAAACAAAATATAGAAAGGGGAAGGATTCCCAGAGAGATGGAGAGAGGGAATAATATGCCCAATACATAAAAAGGCGAAAAAAGAAAGTCGAGAATTATAGAGGGGTAACATTACTGAGCTCGACATACAAATTGTACGCGACAATACTGCAAGAAAGATTACAGAAGGAAATAGAGGAAAGAAGTTTGGTACCAGACGGACAAGGGATTCAGAAAAGGAAGAAGGGCGATAGACAACATATATATAATGAAACACTTAGCAAATAAAGAACTAGAAAAAAGAGGGAAAATGGTAGCACTATTCGTAGACCTAAAAGCTGCTTTTGACAAAGTGAATAGGGAAAAGCTGTGGGAATATATGAAAAGAAAAAAAATCAATGAAAAATTAATACAAAGAATAGAGAAAATATACGAAGAAACGAGAAGCAGGGTTAAAGTGAATGGGGAAGAGAGTAAGAAATTCATAACAAAGAGGGTTGAGGCAGGGATGTCCACTGAGCCCAAGCCTGTTCTCGGTATATACGGGGGATCTGGAAGAGACAATGAGAGGACAACAGACAGGAGGGATAGTGGTAGGGAAAGCTAAGGTATGGTCGTTGGCGTATGCGGATGACACAGTGCTGGTGGCTAAGAAGGAAAAGGAAATGAAAGAGATGATGAAAACGCTAGAAAAATATATGAAAAAAAAAGAATTGGTAGTAAACACGGAGAAAACAAAGATAATGATATTTAGAAAAGGAGGGGGAAAAGAAAAAGAGAGGAGTGGAGATGGAGTGATGAGGAAGTGCAACAAGTGAAGGAATTTACATACCTGGGCTACACGATGAAACAGGATAATAAAGAGGGAGAACACATAAAGGAAAGGGTGAAGAAAGGAAACAGGCTAATAGGACAAGTATGGGGTGTGGGGAAAGAATATTCAAGATGGATATAAAAAAGAAAATTGTTGTTTGAAAATTAATAAAGGGGGTGGTAATGTATGGAGCGGAAATATGGGGCTGGAAGGAGTGGAGGGAGGTAGAGGGGCTACAGGAAAAATACTGGAGATGGGTGTTAGGATTGGACAGGGATACACCGGGGTATATTGTGAGAGAGGAGGTTCAGATAGAAAAAATAAGGATCGAGACAGGAAAAAGAGCAGTAAAATACGAGGAAGAAATGAGGGAAAGAGCAGATTGCAAAATTCTGCAAGAGTGTTGGAAAAAGATAAAAGGAGGGAAAGTGAAGTACGGGCAGGAGGGCAGAGAAGAGTATTACAAAAGAAACGGATACGCGAGTGAAGAAGTGGAGAGATTAAGAGAAATAATAAGGAGAGATAGAGACATAGAAAAACAAGAAAGATGGACAAAGATAAAAGAGAGCAGATATAATAGGAATTATAAAGATATCAAGGGTGAAGGGGTGCCGGAATATTTAAAAGACGGTGAGATTAAAAGCAACAAAAGGAAAAAAAATGGTGGCAAGGTTCAGATGTGGCAACGAGGAGTTAGGGAACAAATATTGGAAGGAAGAACCAGAAAAGCTGTGCAGGCTATGTGGTGAAGAAACCGAAGATCTGAACCACATGAGAAAGAGATGCAGGGAACTAAGAGAAGAGGTGAGGAAAACAGAGGATATCTTAGATGAAAACGGAAAAGGAGCGGAATGGATGGAGGAAGTTTGGAGCAGGAGGAAAAAGTTAAGGGGGGAGAAGGGATAAGAAAATGTAATATATATGTAATGTAATAACACGACCAAATTTGTAAGCCAAATGGCAATGAATAAAGTTAAACTTATATAGTTAAATTAGATTTCAGAATTGACCAGCGTTTAGTAAAAGCTGAAAAAAATACAAACAGTTCTTGAACTAAAGAAAAAAAATTGATGCTCAAAGTATTGGATTTTCCGGCATCATTGACGACTAAATTTAGGGTATGATTGCAACAAGGAACAAAGAAAGCTCGCGAATTGAAATCCAACATTTTTTTGTAGACCATTATGCCTACCACGCATTGCCCATTGTCGTAACCCTGACCCCGCATATCGTTGATATTTAAGCCTTCTTTCTCTAATGCCGTCAAAAGCAATTTTGTGAAGCCTTTACCCGACACATCATCTATAGGACAAAATAATAAAAAATGTTGTTCTATATACTAATTCCCGTGCTCTTTAAATTAATAAATCTTATAGAAACTGAAATTTGTTCTTGGTGACTAGAGTCAGGAGTGTAGTCTAATAATATGGAACAATATTTTGCCTTTTTAGTTAGTTCTAAAATTATGGATTTGATATTTTCACCGATCAAGTTGATTACTTCATTTTGTATTTTATCCTGTATATTGTAAAGAATACGTAAGTAAAAAAATTGACAAATTATTAATGAAAAATGGAAATGTTTCGACGTTTCAAACTCAAACGTATAATAATAAATAAAAATACTCCTAATAAACCACTTGAACAAGTTTTTCGAAGAATTTCAGAATTAGAATTAGCTTCTCTAAACGAATACTCTTCCAAACATGACATTAAACATCAAATAGAGCATGATGTTTGACTTATTCCAACGAATTCTAAATGCAAACAATATACAAAAACTTTATTGCAGAACTGTGTTTTAGTTATTAACTCATACTCAAAATCAGATTCTTACTGTTTTGTTTCAGATAACATTATATAATTCAGATAGAAAATATTTTATTTGATTTGGAGAGTTGTAAAACAAATCTTGTGGAGAGACAGTTTGAAAGTTACTCAAGTTTTTACGAATATCCTATCGATTCACGGTATTTTAGAATATATAGGATTGACAATTTGTCACAAGTGTTAAGCGTATGGTCCCTAGTAGAAAAATTCATTTCTGCAACATTTTCAAAACGATTTTTATGAAATAAAGAAATATACCAGAATCGTTTCACACTTGTCTCAAATTTGATTAATGTCCGCCCTTTGCAATGTTTCTATAAATCATTTCCTAAATCATTCTTGAAATGTTTTAAAACACTTCTAAAAATGATAACTAGAGTCGTTACTTATTCATGTTCATTTAATTTATTAAATTGTTTCTTAAAACAGCATTGGAACGATTATTAAGTTTAAATCCAAAATAAGGAAAGTATACGTTCAAAAAACGATTTTTTGAAATGTTTTTGGAACGTTTACACAGGCAAAGTTCAATTTCAAAATAATGCAATTATGCGTTCAAAATATAGGATAGGAAAACTTGCTAGAACTTGATCTTGACGGCCGATTAGACTTGTTTAACGAATAAAAAACGTCATTTGATATATTGCTTTATAAACAACCAAAAAATATAATGAGTATCACGAGTGAGACTCGTTATTTCTACGTTTGGCAAAGGTTACATACCACGAGTTTGGCTCGCTATTTTGTCCCAATGGATTAATACTGAATCGTCAAAAAACAAAGCTATCTAATAGATTTTTGTATTAAGTTTAGCGGTTTCATATGTATAGTTTTGGAAATACAAATACAAATCATTGAAAAAATGTACGTGTAAATCGTTTCTAGAAACATTAAAAGATGATAACTGTGTATTATTCTGTAACGTTACGTAGATAACTCCGTACATTATTTTGGACATCAACGTTTAATATTTAGTGGAAACTAACTGAAAATGTTACAAACACGATTTAGGCAATAATTTTTCAGTCAATTTTAGTATTATTTCTGAAATCGATTTGTATGCGCTTCAAAAACCGTCTAAAAAATAATGTTCGGATTCGCTTTTGAAGCAGTATGACATTGATTTGAAAACGTTTTATAAACGTTTTAATGTACCATTTAAGCGTATTAAAAATGTTACAAATGTAAATGATTTAGAAACGTTTTGCTCTACTAGGGGTCTCTTGACAGTTTTCAAGGAAAATGTTATCTCATGCCTTTTAACGATAGCAGTGGCGGATCCAGAGTTTTGATGAGCGGGGGGCGCACCAAACGGGAGCTCTAAAGAACCACACTCCCCTTCCCCCCCCCAAAGAGACATAGGGTTCCTACTTGGCGAAAGAGAATTTTCATAATCTTTTGATTATATTTAATCTATTAATTCTTATAGCGGTTATACAAGATAGAACTGGGAAAGTGATTATAGAACAATAGTTTACAGATCCATTTTTCTATTACTATTTTATTATTAATTTGATATATGTATACATGAATAATGACTCCTAAACAGTTAGTCGGAGCTTATAAAACAAGCTCAAGCTTCCTACTTCTTAAACTAGCAAATCTATTAATTACATGTTCAATGTTGGCTTCAATATCTCGACAAGATATAAAACAATATCTTATTAGAATTGCAACGTTTGGAATGTTTGGATAAGAAAAAAAATTTGAAACTTGAGTCGCCTGATGTTTAAAATAACTTGTAGGTGTATCAGAAACTGATTGTTCCATTTTATTAATTCTTACCGTATCTCTTACAAAAATGCAAGTAAAGCCAATAAAATTTCGTTTATTATACTCCTTAAATGCTTAATCAGGCATAACTATAATTTGGATTAATGACTACAAATAAATTGTAGATGTATTTCATTAAGCAATTTATCACAATTAGAATTATAAAACCAAAAATTGCATTCATAACGTGTTACCGTTTGTATCATGTAGAGATAAATATGTGCAATACAGCGCCATTTATTTCTGCCTCAGGGGGGGGCGCGCGCCCCCTGCGCCCCCCTTCTGTATCCGCCGTTGAACGATAGTGAGTGGGTGGCAGTAGCATTGTTTCATACCTCAGAGTAGTTTTTTTTGTTATTGTGTATTTTTTTGTTACTTGTTACTTTATATGTAAATGCGACACAGAATTTTTTACGTTTTTTATTTTCATTTTGTCTATTTTAGAGATAAATATTAATTTGTAATAAAGAGATACTATGATATTCATTTAGTTATTTTTAGCATATATAATGCTAATTACCTCCCTTCCCCCTGTTACAAATAAATAAGTAATTCGACGTCTATAGGACGCCAAAAGAAGACGTGAAGTGACGTGATTTAATTACGTCAATTCGACTGTGACAAATTCACGTCATAGGACGTCTCCTTTACGTCGTTTTTGTGGTGAAGTCAACGTAATTGGTCACCAAAAAGTCATGTGAAATCGACGTAATGTGCTACCTGGGAAATAAGTTTTAGATGAACTCACCTTAATTCACAACACAAAACATATCACTATAAAGTCTGTAAAACTACAAAAAATCAATTATCGATCGGGCATCAAGCAACAAATGAAATCGCGACCGATGCAGCGCTTAAATATATAAAGTTTTGTAGTATACATTGCTCAGACAGGAAAAAACGCTTGTTCGCTCGTTGCTAGCCAAATTTCAAGCTCAAACATGAATAAAATCAGATTTGTTTGTGTTCATGTTATCATGTTACGTATTCGATCGAGTAAATGCTATTATTGCGTACTCTCATTTGGAAAATATATTATTTTCGAGAAGTAATTCGGTTCCTTCGTCTCAAAGAGTAAAAATAAACAAATAAAAAACATTGTGATAGCTAGCAATTTCTTACTGGTTTTTTTATCATTATAAATTTTGTTTTGACAATGTTGTTTGTTGCTTTATCTTTTCTTTACTTTTGAGGCGTTTCGGCGCCTTGGGCCCGTCGTGCACCACACGACTTTGCCCTTATGTACAGCGCGGACCTGTATATAAGTCTTTCGTTACCTATTATCGTAAAAGCGAGCCAAAATCGATGAGCTTAAAAACAGGAAAACTAAAATCTTCGGTCCTAATGAAATCTTTTACGAATATATGCAAAACGTTGGCAATTCTAAAAGGCGTTGTTTTAGTATAGACCTCATCAGTTTTTTACTTTTTTGCTGCAAAACACAAACTGTAAAGTTTATTCCGGTCAAGAAAAGCAGACATGACACTTAAAAAGCTACCTACCGATCAGTGTGCTACCGATAGTCGGAGAGATATCATCGCTACCAGGATAGAACATCACGCGGCATAAAACGACTGAGCAAGCTGAAACCGTGTTTTTTTCAAGAGCAGTCTCTAGAAACTGATATTTGTAATGGTTCGTTCCCAGATTCACGATTTTTCTTAATTTTTTTATGCACATCAGCCTCCTGTTGGTTTAATGAAAAGACTCTCTCCGCTGCGGTACAAACGTTGCCAAGAAAGTTGTAATACATTAAGCATTAATGATGTTAAGTTTTGAACCTGGTCATGGTTCTTTTTCTAGAGACCACCAGCTATTTAATAGTGAACTAATCAGCACTAGACAGAACTGCAGAAAATTTTGAAGCAGATTCTCCTTTTGCTAATGTATTCTTCACTTAGAGCAACACCTAGATAACCTTTGTGACGTAAGTGTTCAATCACTATCTACTATAGCCTGGTCCCCTCCACTTTAGATTTACCAACGTGCATAAAATGGAACTGATGCAAAGTAGCCCTCTATGCAGCGGATACTTAGAAAAGAGTGCGCAGCTCTTGCTGTGCGTAAATGCGATGGATACCAAACGCAAAGCACGATTCTCGGCAAACCGATGATGAGTTGGATGTCTTCCTAGAACTGCTGGAGGAATAAAAATTAAAGGTGCATAAAAGGACTAAAGAGACCACCGTACAGGAATGTCAGATAAACTAATTCTTGGAAAAAAACATGTCCACAGCAGCAAAAAGCGTTTGATTTGACTAGACGTGTGCTTGGAATGTAATAGCAGTTTAATAAGTTAATTGAATTTTGTCGGTATATATTGAACTTATAGGTAAATTGCAGGAAATTAGAAAGACGCGTTATTGAATTTCGCATCTAAAGAAATAGCTTAAGTCGCCTTCATAAAAATCAGTTATATTATGTGTTAAATTTTGAATAAATTGTAATCATAAAAAGGTTGATAAAGGATTTTAGTTAATGAACCTTGTACCCTAAAGAGGGTACATCACATATTGACTAAAACCTGTAGCGCAGCAACAAACGTTTATCCCAATGTTGTCTTTTACGACACTACAGCATCAGCTGGTTCGCATAACAGTAGTTTTAGAATATGTACAGTTTTTAAACCACGATTCAAACACCAGTCAAGGTAAAATGGGTTGTCTCCATTAATCACTTGGGATTAAGTCAGAATATTAAACCAATTTGAAACACGAGCCTTTAAAAATAAATATGAAACGCATTTCACTGTTTTATTAAAAACAACGTAAGAAATACATATTAAATTATACACCTAAATTAATTGATTATTTTATTGAAAATCTTATATTACTTGTTCATTAATTCAACTTCTGTTTTTAACGATTCCCTTAATAACTCTAATTCCTTCATTCGTGTAGTAATCGAGTTCAGTCTCATTTCTAGAAAATCGCACATGGGTAAGGTGATTTTAGACGTAATTTCAGTAAGTTGCAATGTCTTCAACGCATTGTTATGCAGTCTGGCCAATTCATCCTCACTGTCATTTATTTCACTAAAGTGATCAGACACCTCCTTCATTAAAATATTTGGTAGATCGGTTAATGCTAAAATTAAAGATGTTACAACATGTAAAGTAACAGATTAAGTTACCTTTTAAATTGTGACTTTGAATTTGGCTCGGTTTAATCGTTAATTGTATTTCCCGCCTGTGTAAATCGTTGGCGGTACCACGAGCTTGAAAACATGTAACTTCTACTTTGCTACTAATTGTCCGAGATTCAGTACCGTAGACTGAAAATATTAAGCCAACAAATAACGGGTCTAAAATTTGATAGGTCGATTGTGTTCCGAGATCTAAAAGTTTACAATGTTCTTGTGCTTAGATTGTTGTTAAATGCGTACCAACGTGACTTGGACAAACAGTGATGTGTGGATGAGAGTGGTACCACCCTAATACTCGCATTGGTTTATTAAGCTTTTGTGCTAACTCATCGGCGTAGATGCTTGCCTCACAAAGTTGCTCGGGTGAAATTTCTACCCGATCTGGTTGTTTATCACTACGATGCAATATAATGCAAGCGGTTATATGTGAAGCAGCGTTTTCCTGGTCTACCTAAAAACGTATCACTAATAGTGTTTCTTATAACAAAGCTTTTGCTTTTACCTCGCCTATTAACAATCCCATAACTTCTTCTTTTTCCGTAGTCAGTGCGTGTTGTAAACAAATTGCATAAACGTCGGCCGATAAATAAACATTTCGCAGATATGGTATGTGATTTTCAGACATTTTATACTTATCTAGTAGTTACACTTATCAAATACGTATCACAAATATAATGTTAACCCATTGATGATTAACTGTTATAGGTTATGTTATTATGTAGCAGTGGCGGTGCAAAAAGTTTTTTCATCGGCCAATCAGAATACAGGATTAATTAGTTGGATGTACAGTGAGATACTAAATATTATAAATACAAAATATATAGAGTTGTGCAAATGCATTATATTTAAATAAAACACAAACGTCTTTATTAGTAAAATAAAAGTTATCTAATCATTACAAATGTAACAGTTGATCTTGGAGCTTTAGCAATCTAATTTTATTTTAAAATTTAAATTAGTACAGGTCATTTTTTATCATGAGAAATTAATTCAATCATTTGGATAAAAAAAACTTTTATTATTTATTTACAAAAAATTGTTTTAAAGCTAAACAGTCTATTGATTACGTTGATTCTATTTCAGAGTAATTACACAAATTAATCCTAATCTAGAACAGAATTAATTTGTTTATAAATTCATTATTTTACAAAAAAAATTAATATGCGCGTTGCAAGGCTCTCGGAATTAAGTGTCGAAGGATCATTATAGGTTTTGCTATATAATAGAATATTTACTAAGGATTAGTTCAATGTAATTATATTTCAGTATGAGAACGTTTTAGGGTTTTACAGCAAAAATCGTTATAAATAAAATAGGTCATATTAAACCATTGCCAAATTTTTTTTTCTGATTTAAATAAAACCTGTACTGTTGTTTTCAATTGCGCTAAAGAAGACATCTGTTTCCATTGAAAGCGCTTCGACGTCCCTGCAATGCGCCGCAGTGAAAGCGTCGTCATCGCCTTTAAAATGGCGTCAATTGTGAAGTTTGCGAGTGCACAATGATATATTGGGCATGTTTTGTGAGAAAAGCGTTTTAGTTAAATGGATGAATTAATGAAAGGCTAAAAATTTAAACCAAACGTAAGTGTTATATTAATAATTCATTTAATTAAACAAATATTCATTACTTGTTACTATTGTTTATACTATTTCATAACTTGTTTTTGAAGAAAAAAATAATCGGTGTAAAATTTCTTTCTTAAAAGTAAATAAAAATTTTCGCGCGAAATTAATTAACGGCAATTTTTAATTAGAGTTAAGAGAGTTGTTTTTAAAGCTAAAATCAATATATATTTTGGGTCACACGTTGATGCATTACATTATTATAAATCCAAAAAAAATTGCGTCTTTAAATTTTGAGTAAAATATCTAACATAAACCTTTTTGGTACAAAGAAACGTGAGCCGCGCACTGATTGCATTTCATTTCGTACTTTTGTTACAAAAGGTTCCTACTTACAAAAATTCTTCTAAATGATACACTAAGGAGAACTTGAGGGTTGTTTCTAACCCAATTGGACCATTGCCAATTTGTTTCTTTATGTAATATTTGTTGAGATACGCTCACTAAAAAGGTATTTTAATATTCAAACTAAATAAGTTTTATTTCGAGAATCAATAAAATTCAAATTGTGTAGGAGCGTTCTGCGAAAATTAAACTTACATTGTTTTCAATTATTTCGAAACTACTGGGCGTAACCGCTTTTATTTTAGCAAATTCATTCAACAAACTTTGTTTAAAATTGTGTTAAAAATGCAAAAACTTTCGGTTACTTTTAACTTCTTTACAAAGTTACTTTGTTAAGACTTTTTTAAGGTTTAAAGATTGTGTTAATTTTGTGTAGTTCTTGTTTAGTTGAAGTTTGTTGTTAAGTTACAATTTATCTTATCGTTCAAATATAAATAAATTAATTTCTAAAAAAATTACTCATTTTTAAACACAATTGATGTGTACATTACTTTTCACTATGATTTTTTATTAGATGTTATTTACCTAGAGATTGATTGACATGATACAAAAATGACAAAATCAAGTTTATTGTCAATAAATTATTAAGAACTAAAAAACAACTAGTAGCTAATAAACATAAATTCTTTAAATTCCTTTCTTCCAATTTTTTGACAAAAAATGTTGACTACTACGAGGGTTGTACGTGTTGACGTAACAATGAGCATGGCGCATTAAAAAAAAACCAGTAACTTCTTTTTAAAAATCATGAATTACACAAATATAATCAGTACATAACTTGTTGAATAATTTTTGTCTTAAGTAATGAGTAGCCCAAGAAAAAAAACGATAACTACATTAATTAAACTTTCTACGAGGGTAGGTCTTAGACTTAGTTATGCTTTAGGGTCTTTGGAGCTTTCTAACAAACTATAACACGTTGAAATTAATTGGAATCACTCTGTTTTCAATAATATATATATTTAAGTAATGAACAACTTCATCGTATCACTGAACTAGCATACCCAACATTAAAGTGAACTGTTTCAAAAATTGTAATAGCGAAGGTTTTCACGGCCAGAGTCTATACTAAGATAAGTACATTTTTCGGGTTTGGAAGTTGCCAACGTTTCGCCTAATAAGGCCCCCCAGCAAACACAGATGGACTTAAATTACTGTTGAATTGCCATTAAATTACGGTAATTTAAGTAGTAATTTAAACAGTAAAAAGGGCGCCATTAAGCAACCACTTAAACTACCAAAAATTCATTGACTTCTAAATTACTAATAAGCTACCATTAAAATACTGTTGTTATATTACCATTGAATTACTGTTAAACTACTGTTTTGAACTACTAGCCAAACTATTAAATTATTATTAAAACCACTAACACATTTAAAAAAATAGTTTTTTTAGTTAATTATTTGTTTCTGTAATTTCTTCGTTCGTTTACAGAATTTGACGCACATGATTGATAAATTGTGGGATTTTTTTTAAATTAGAAAATTTAATTGAAGTACTTACCTGGGGTTTGATCCCACGAACATCAGAAAAATCTCTTGCAACCTAAACGTGTTAACCACTACTCTACCTGACCTAATACTATAAATGCTAACTACACGTTATATATGTTGAATACAAAATCGAGTAACTTATTCGTAATTTAATACTTTCAACGTGAACCATTAAATATTTCGCATGACAATCAGACTGATAATGAATTAGTCCTATATGTACATTTGCATCCCTACGTATTAATTATACTTTTGCTGTTTTTGTTATTCTGTGATCAGGATAATTCATGTCTTAGCTGCTTGAAGTGGTTTATATAATCCGAATATTTTTGGATACGGCAGGTACATAATTTCATGCAATATTGATAATCTTGTATCATAAGTTATAATATTTACTTCTGTTTTATATTTATATTGCGTTACTGGATCCCGCAGATTGACCAATGCCACTTTCCTTCTTTCTATGCCTTCTTCAAGCAATTGTTTGATAGCAGACCTAACTGGCAAATATAACGGTCATTTTTAAAAGAATTTAGCTTAACATTTATATAGCAACTCTATTACTATACTGACTATTAATTTACCTTGTATTTTAACGAACATTCAATTACCATTAAACTCCCCAACCTAATTCTGGAATTACTACTAAGTTACTGAGTAAACTATTCAAGGTACCAATCATTACATTACTCCTAAATTACTTTTGAATTGCTGAGTAGTATAATGGTAACTCAATTACCGGTAAACTACAACGTTCAATTTTTTAATTACTCATAAGTTACTGGTTAAACTATTTTTAAGCTACCCACCATTACATTACTCCTTAATTACTTTCTGATTACAGTGTGGTATAACGGTGACTCAATGACCATTAAACTACAACGTTCAATTTTTTAATTACTCTTAAGTTACTGGTTAAACTATTTTTAAGCTACCCACCATTACATTACTCCTTAATTACTTTCTGATTACTGTGTGGTATAACGGTGACTCCATGACCATTAAACTACAACGTTCAATTTTTTAATTACTCTTAAGTTACTGGTTAAACTATTTTTAAGCTACGCACCATTACATTACTTCTTAATTACTTTCCAATTACCGGGTAGTATAATGGTGACTCATTTACCATTAAACTACAATGTTTAATTTTTTAATTACTATTAAGTTACTAACTAAATTACTTTTATGCTACTACAATACTGAAATACTCCTAAACTACTTCGTACTTCTCAATACCCAATAAACTACTAAATTAAGCTACCTTTTGTTTGCTGGGGGACTTAATCAGGGCGTAAGAGAAATTGAAGAACTCCAATAAGCATTCGAAACTTGTGAACCCAGTCAGATTTTAAACTCCATAGAAGTCTCCGTATACAAAGTGTTAATACTAAGTTGCAACACCCAAAAATGAAAGTTAGAACTAATTGTAATAAACAGCTTTTCTTAGTTTAAATTTTTGATTTGGAGCTCTAGAGTATAGTTTGACGTTTTTTTTTGTTTTTCGAAAATGTCATTACTTTATTATTTTAAGGTATATTTAAAAAATACAAAAACTTTTAGCATTTGCTATACTATATACTATAACATTTGTCTGAAATATTTTTTTTGATCTATTCAAAAAAGCTTTATTCAAATTGATACAAGCTCATTTTGTAACAATCATTTAAAGGAAAGTAAGCTTACTGCCTTTAAACAATAAAACAAAAGCCAAATAATAAACGCGTACTTCAAACTTTAGGCACGTGTTTTCTGGTTTGTACGTTCAAATTTAAATAGGTATTTTTTGATCTGGTTGAAATATTCTTATTTTAAAAAAAAAGTTTTATTTACTGGTTCATCTTGAAAAGTTTCTGTCACGTTTATCATTTGTGTGCGCATTTTGCATACTTTATGCATAAAAATGTATCATTATCAAAAAGCCAAACTTCTTGACATGCTTTTGAATAGACAAGGCGTAACTAAAAGTTTGTGGAATTTATTGGAAAAGATATCCAAATCGTCAGCAACCAAAGTTGCCCCATTTTTAGGAAAACATGTTGACGTTTGTCAGAGACTGGAAGTTTTCACCTAACAGTTAGTAGAAGTTTATAGATTTTGTCGAATCTCTGCATTTGAAGAAACTATTCTTAATATTGAAACGTTCAGCTTGGAGAGCATTTACGAAGTTACTATCAACGACTAGAACGTTTGAAAAAGATGTTGAAAATTCTCAAAGGATATCCGAAATATATAAAAGCGATACAAACGAATCATAGGTCAGTTATTTCAATGTCGCAAGTGTTAAAAACATGTTTAAACAAATAAGTGATTAACGCGTGTCGAAATAAATATAACGTAGTATATATAATCTTACGTGACTTTAATGTGAACAAGTGTTAAACAGAAGCTATCCGCAAACATTAGCTATCGAGTGAGTGTACTATATAAATTAGCGTAAGTGTTTTTCTTAGTTATTCTTAGGTTTAATTAGTTTCGTCTAGTTATAAACGTGTAAATAGTTTTCGTATAAATAAATTAGTTTTAAAATTCATTACACTGGTGTCAGTGTGGAATTCGCGATTTTATTCTAAATATCATTAAGTAATTTAATATCGCTCCCGTAATAAAAACATTGATTGCGTAAATAATCAAACTTTAGTTCGCGATTCGTGTGTTTGTTTATAGCGCGTAATTCTAGCTGTTTCAGTTCGTTAAAGAAGTGTATTTGAAATTTATATTCTTGTTATATATAACTTATGCCGGTAACTCGTTATCAAACTCTCGAATCAATAAAAAATGGCCAAGAATCGATGAACAGAAAAATTAAAGAAAATTCTAGTATAATGAAAGAAAAACCGTTCAAAAATTCTCAGAAAATAGAAGAAAACTCCATAAAAATGGAAGAAAAGTTTTACGAAAATTCTCAGAAAATCGAAGGAAAATTTTAGCAGTTTAAAAGAAGAAATACGAACAAGCATTAAAAATCAAATAAAGACTATTGAGGAGCAAATACAAGTTAGTAGAAAAAATTAAATTAAAATTGTTCAAGAAGAAACCCAAGCAGATATGTTAAATTTAAAAGAAGAAATATGCGAATCTATGAATGACAAAATAAGAGGAGATAAAATGAAACTGCTTGAAGAAAGATTGAACCAAATGATTTGCCATGGTGAAGGAAGCGTCACGAGCGAAGATTTAATAACGGACTATCGGGAAGAAATCACTCACAAGTTTAAAGTTGTATTTCTAAATTTTGATGGTAAAGCTCCATGGCCAACGTTCTACAAGCAGTTTGAAGCCGCAGCTACAGCTAATGGTTGGAGCAACAAGCAAAAAGCGACTTCTTGAATAGTGTCTTTATTTGGAAAAGCTTTTGGAATCTTGCAAACTGTTTCTGACCACCTACAAGAAAATTACAAATTCTTAATTTTACGTTTAGAAATAAGATATGGAAATGCTCATCTTCAACAAGTGTACTAAGCTCAAATTAAAAGTCGAGTTTGAAAGCTGCCGAAAGTCTTCAAGAGTTTGAGGCTGACATCGCCAAATTAACACGGTTTGCGTATTCAACAGCGCCAGATACCTTGTTGGAGCAGTTGACTATTAAAACTTTAGTAGACGGCCTCCGGAATTACAAAACGCATCAAACTTTCCGGTTAGCTCGACCGAAGATGTTGGATGACATATGCATTGCAGTTTGAAGCAGCAAAACAAGCGTCGCACCGGAGAAAAAGTAGCTCGAGGAAGAGAAGTGACGTGCTGGAACTGCGGGGAAGTACTAAGCTCAAAAGAAGACCAGAAGACCGGAAAACTAGAACAGGTCGACCGAATGGGGCAAAAGTCGACCTCAACGAGCCATGTCTAGGAGATTACCATTCAAATGGCATCGCCTAAGGAACAACTGCATAGCATTTATCTCGATGGCAAGATCAATGGAAGAAGTTGTCAGTTACTAGTTGACACGGGAGCGACAAAGACCATCATTTGTCCTGTTATTGGAAAACGAGAAGACATCACCAGTAACAGTACGACTTCGAACGGCGACAAGCAAAAAAATACTTACTCAGGGGCAAGTCAAAGTAAAGATTGGTTTGGGAAATGAAGTACTCGACCATCAAGTACTGGTAGACGACATCATGGACAAAGTTATCCTGGGAATGGACGTTATAAAGAAGTATGGGTTTCATTTGGATATGAAGAATGATGTCCTGAAGATCGACAATTAAGAAATTACTTTTTATTTTTCAGAGAAAACAACCGTGCAAGTCCTATTGAGTGAAGATGTGACTCTGCCTGCAAGGACTGAAAGTAAGGTGATGGAAATCTCCGGAAAGGCAACATGCGCGCGATTGAACCAATGGAGGACGACTTAGTTGAAAAAGGATTACTTGTTGGCAAAACTTTGGTACGAGTAAAAAACACGATGCCAATAAATATTTTAAATGTGAACTCAGGTCCAGTAACGTTGAAAAAGAAGATTGCGGTAGGCCAATGCACGGCAGTATCTCAAATTGTGAGATAAGTGAATTATAACGAAGATACATCGCCGGAGAAGTGCCCACAACGTCTATTGGACATTTTTACCTGCACATGCCAAAACCTCAGCCAAGACCAGCTGGCTAAAGTTAAAGCGTTGATCCAGCAATATCAAGATGTGTTCGCGATGAGGAATAGTTCCAAAGGAAAACTAACGTGGTGAATCATAAAATTAATACCGCAGACGCTCGGCCGATACGATAACATCCACGCTGAGTTTTTTTGGCGAAAAGAGAAAAAGCCGAACAAATAATTACGGATATGGAGAGAGAAGGCGTGATTGAACCTTTGACTACAGACAGTTAAACGATGTGCCCCAAGAAGACACCTATCCTTTACCGTGAATTGACGATACGTTATACCACCTGTCAGGATACCAGTGGTTTTCCACGTTAGATTCAAAGAGTGGTTACTGGCATGTAAAATTGAAACCCAAGGATTGTGAAAAAACAGCTTTTACGGTTGGAACTGGTTCACTTCGGCCTGTGTAACGTTCCTGCAAAGTTTGAGCGTTTGATGGAAACTATCTTGGAAGACGTGCTTGGTTTACCTAGACGACGTGATCGTGGTTGGAAGGTCGTTTGAAGAACACTTGAACAACTTGAAAGAAGTGTTTCAGCGACTACATGGAGCAAATCTCAAACTGAGCTGAAAGAAGTGCCATGTATTTAAGAAGGAAGTGCAATACCTTGGCCACGTTGTATCTAGAGATGAAGTAAAGGCTGTCCCAGACAAAATCCGAGCAGTGCAAGCATAGCCAAGACCAATCGACAAACATCAGGTCTGAAGTTTCCTTGGGTTGTGCATCTATTGTAGACGATTTGTACCCGGATTTGCCAATATTGCTAAACTTTTGACGAAATTGACCGAAGAAAGAGCAGAATTTAGATGGAATGAAAACTGGGAAAATGCTTTCCATCAACTAAAACAGGCCCTAGTTGCTTCGCCGATTTTAATTTATTTAAGAAAAAATGGAAAATTTGTTTTGGATACCGACGCAAGCAATCTGGCGTATTTTAGTAAGGTTTTTCCAAGCCAGAAAAAAATTATTGCGTGAAATAAAGGGTACTGTTAGCAGTCGTCAAGTCCATAAAAGATTTCTACAAATATTTGTATGGACGAAAATTTTTACTTAGAACGGACCACGCCGTTTTCAAATAGCAATTGCAGTACCGTAACCCGTAAGGACAAGTAGCAAGATGGATCGAGAGACTGTAAGAGTATGATTATGACACAGAACACTGTGCCGGAAGCAGTCATCGAAACGCTGATCCATGGCCAGAAGACCATATCCGGCCGACTGCAGCCTTTGTTCGCGACCTGAAAACAAAGTCGAATGCCTCCGAAGAACAGCTACGGTTGATGGCGAGTGAGAACCTGAGCGGTTCCGTCGCAAACAAGGAAACGGTTTTGAAATAAGACTACTGCTGAACTGAAAGAAAACGGCCGACGACCAACCTGGGAAGAAGTGAGTGCTTTGAGCAGAAACATCAAAACGTACTGTGCGCAGTGGGACTCTTTCATAGTAGAAAACGATCTTTTTAAGCGATCCTTAGAGAATGTCGAGGACACGGAAAACAGACAGTTGGTAGTGCTAAACAACCGGGTGTCAGAAGTGTTGTGTATCTCCACGTTGATACATCGGGAGGACACTTTGGCATAAAGAAGACATTGAGAAAAATTCGAGAAAAATTCTACTGGGTAAACTGCAAAGAGGACGTCATGAAATGGTACCGTAAATGCACAGTCTGCGCATCAGAAAATGGTCCCGCGAGAAAGCGCAAAGCACCGATGAAGCAATACAACTTAGGAAGTCCTTTAGAAAGAGTAGCGATTAATATCGCACTGCCGTTTCAAAAATCTGATTTGGAAATCAAATACATCCTGGTGGCGATGAATTATTTCATGAAATGGACGAAGGCTTACGCCATACCCAATCAACAAGCAGCTACAATCGCAGACGTATTAGTAAAAAAGTTTTTCTGTCGGTTTAGAGTTCCGTTGGAATTACACTCCGACCAAGGTCGTATCTTTGAGTCTGGGCTGTTTCAAGAAGTTTGCTGTTTACTGTTGGGAATTAAGAAAACTAGGACGACGCCTTTCCATTCTCAATCTGATAGCATGGTTGGGCGGATGAATCGAACAATGGGAAAATAATTAGCCAAAGTAGTGTCCGAACACCAAAGAGATTGAGATCAGTACTTGCACTTTTTCTTAATGGCATACCGATCATCCGTTCACGAAAGCACAAGCCAAACACCATCAACGAAATACAACTACCATGCGACCTCCAATTTAGACGAAAACCGAAAGAAGAATTTGCTGGAGAAGAATACGTCAGCAAGTTGACTAAGAAGCCAGACAAAGTACATGAGCAGTCCGTAAAAACACACACATTGCCAGCGACAGAATGAATTACCATATATGATGTCAAGGCAAAAAATGGTGGGTTTTAACCTGGCCCCAAAGAAGACGTGGTTTGTCGCCGACGCTGCAAAGGCAATGGGAGAGCCTTTATGAAGTCGTGCAGCGTATCAATGACGTTATGTATTGCATCCGAAAACCACCCAGAGGCAAGCCAAAAGTGGTCCACATCGAACGCCTAGCCTTGTTTGCTGGCAATAACCACATTACGCAAGTTCAGGTCCAAAGCAGAGTAATAACTAACAGAACCAGAAATCAAGTTGAAGGAATGGACTTCGATAAGTTTATGAGCTTATACGGAGGTTCTGAAAAAGCTAAGTTTGGAGTTACAACCGAGGAATAACAAGACCTGTTCCAAACACGAAAAGATTACGCCATCGCACATTGCGTGAGCGACGATCTTGTCATGTTTAGAGGAGATGCCGCCGTATTTAAAAAGAAGCTTGGGCAGTTAGATGAATTACGAAGACGGCAGTCGGACGCTTCGTTTTCTATCTGGTTACCAAGAAATCCTCACGTACCGAGCCGTTACACGAAAATCTGTAGAAACATTATGGAATCTCAAGAGAGAAATGGAGTTCCACAATATTAAGAAATTGGCAGTACCCTAGCTTGGTTGTGGCTTAGATCAACTGAATTGGAGGACAGTTCGAAATGTGTTGGAGGTCGTCTTCCGAGGAACAGGAACAGGTGTTGGTCTGTAGTTACCAACCAAAGAGAATATCGAATTAAGAAAAGTCCATTGACTGCAACCTTTATTGCCGACATGGAGAGAGCTTCTGCTATCGCCACGATCCTTTCTACCGGTGTTACACTCAGCTTCCTGTTCTAGGACAGAACAGTCTTAAGAAGGAGGCAGTAAAAAATTCGCAAAGTTTTTATAAATTTTGAGAGCGTTCACGTACTTTTTATCCACGTCTAGAACGTTCACAAAAGAATATAGAAGATTTTCGAAAGATAGTAGAAATGTATAAATGCAGTACAAATAAATCATAGGGCAGTTATTAGTAATTCGAAGTCGGCAGTGTTAAGAAGATTATTTAAGTTTAAATAAACAAGTGATTAACGCGTGTTTGAGATAAATACAACGAGTTAAAAACGTACGTGACCTTAATGTAAACAAGTGTTAAACGGAAGTTATCCGAGGACATTATTTCTCGAGTGATTGTAATACATAAATTACCGGAAGTGTTTTTCTTAAATAACGTTAGATTATTTAACTGTAGATAGCTATAAACGATGGTAAATACGTTGAGTTAGTTTAACACCCGCGAAATTCAAAATAAGCTTTGAATAATTCGTCGGGATAAAACCACAACGTAAAAGGACATAAGGGGGTGAGCAATGTCAATGCAATTGTGTAAACGCCACCAGAGTGAACTACTAGACAGCTGTTTCGCCCTTTTGGGGTTCATCAGTAGTAGGAGATACACTCTAATGTTGTTCCCACAATTGCATTGACGCCCCTTTTACGTTGTGGTTTTATCCCGACGAATTATTCAAAGTTTATTTTGAATTTCGCGGGTGTTAAACTAACTCAACGTATTTACCATCGTTTATAGCTATCTACAGTTAATTTTAATCACATAGTAAAGTTATACTATGAGATGGCTCTGCCATCAAACACTTTTGAATGTTAGATTATTTAGTTCGTTTAGTTTAAACGTGTAAATATTTTGTGTATAAATAAATTAGTTTTAAAATTCGTTACAATATCATAAAAGTATAGCATTTACTTCTTGAAGATTTAAAAAATTGAATAGTGTATTGCCAGTGGTTACAAAATCGTTTAGAGGTTATTCCACACATATATTTTATGAATGAGGCTCAATTTACAAGGAATGGTATTAACAAGGCACGTAATTAGAACCCACACGAAATAATCGTGGTTAACTATCAACATCGTTTTCCCGTCAACGTGTAGTGCGATTTGTTAAATAATTATTTTTTGTGCCTGATTTTAATAAGAACGTCTTAGTGCAGAAACTTACCTTTACTTTTTGGAAGAAGAATTGCCAAATTACATGGTAGATATTTTTCTAGAAGCTCGTCATGGCATGTGGTTCTTGCAAAATGGAGCACCACCACATTTTGAGATACAAGTGATGGTGTTTGTTAATGAAAATTTTTTTGGAAATGTGGACAGGACGATGTGATCTTTTGAATAGCACAGCTCGGTCACCTGACAACGCTTTTAGGTTTTTTTTTGTGGGGTTATCTCAAATCTCGTGCGTATAGTAATGGTAACGCAAATACACACGAAGAGTTGACTAACCGTATAGTTGAACCTACTAATTGTAATTAACTGGTGTGACTCAAAGAATAGTTGTATGTTAAGAAAACGGCGGTTCAAAGAGGAATTGACCTATAGGTCATATAATATTTATCGACCGTAGTAACCTCTTCAGTATGTTATATAAGTTTATCAGTCGAGTCGCGTATAATAGAAACATTACACACATGTAAGCCATGTTGAATTTTTTTGATTCGACCAATTAAACCAAAACTCTCAAGATTCTTCTGCTTGTAAAACTGTAAAACAAGTGCACAACGCTATAGGGTAATAGATTTAACAAATTAGATATTAAAAATAAACAGAAAAAAACTTTTATAAAAAAAATAACGCTGTAGCAGATTTTGCAATTTAGAGAGTTTAAAGTAAACTACAAAGCGTTTTTAAGTTAATAAACATGCCAAGTTATATTAATTTATACGCAATTTAAAAATTCTTTTTTACAAAGCATACGTGCGTTCGTTTTTAATAATTGAAGTTTGTTTGTTTTGCGTTATAAAATCATTGTAATTGAATTAAACACATTTTTTTCTAGTTCCTTGCAAAAAAATTTTTTTCTAATTTAATGCATCCAATTCGTTTATATTATTATTGTTTGATTAAATATAATATAATTTACTTAATGTCATTTTTGCGCATGTATGCATATATGTATGTATACACAAAAATATGCCAATTTACCTAATCATGTTTATACGAAGAGTCTATCTAGAATCAGTTGTCGGTTCCGAAAACAAACTACACATATTTAGGAAACCCGAAAGATTCAGTAGACGTTAAGGATAAATCAGAAATATATAAAATAAACTGTCAAAA
This sequence comes from Aquatica leii, assembly GCA_035610365.1. Lineage (NCBI taxonomy): Eukaryota > Metazoa > Arthropoda > Insecta > Coleoptera > Lampyridae > Aquatica > Aquatica leii. The sequence continues at coordinate 102,049,731 of CM069436.1, read as the reverse complement.
CTGCGATCAAATATATATAGAACAAACGAAGAAACCAATTAACGTTTCGCTTTAAAAAGAATTTGGTTCACATTAAATACAGAAGGGTAGAGTAGAATGTGGTAGTACCGGTCAGTGGGCAATAACGATCACCCCTATATTCCCTTAAGGAAGATAAATCCGGCATCAAGGTTTTTACTGAAGAGCAGGAAGTAGAAATGTAGATGCAGATACAAAACCTAGCACCTACATTTTATGGATGTACAGGTAAAGAAGTCAAACGCATGGTATCGCCAAAATAATGCAGTAGGTACGAAAAGCAGAAGCAACCAATCGTTTCTTCGAACTCTTACAGCAGGTTATGGTAAAATACAACTTTTCACCTAGGAACATCTAAAATGTTGACGAAACTGGAATTTCCAAAGTGCAGGAACCAGGGAAAGTTTTGGCCTCGAAAGGTCATAAAAGGGTTGGCTCAATGACAAACTGGAAAAGAAGTCGCAATATTACAGTTGTTTGTGCAATGAGTGCCGCTGAAGATTTTTTTACCTCCAATGTCTATTTTCCCTCGTTAACGACATTCAGTTCCGTTAGAGACAAAAGTTCTTTTGCAGCAAAATATGTAATTTCTAAGAATGGTTGGATAATAGAACTATTCGTCAAATGGCTTCAGCAGTTTGTCGTCCATGCAAAACCATCAGAAAACAAAAAATTGTTATTAATATTAGAGATGTTTTCTTATCAGTCCATAATTTTTGCAGAGCCAATAATATTATCATGTAATTTATTCCACCCCACACGTCGCATAAAACTCAGCATTCTATATACTACTCAAATTCTATTATAAGAATGAATGCAATTTTTACATAAAATCTCATGCAAGAGAAAAAATATCTTCATATGAAATTGTCTCATTGTTTTAAACATTTTTGCTCTTGCTGCATCACTGGATAATAGAAAGTCAGACTTCAGAGTAACAAAAATCTACCCGGATGACCATTTTTTTGGCGGTTGATGCTTTAAATAATCTAGAAGACATAGCAGTCTTTGATGATGAATTTGAGACTAAGATATTTTGTCAGCAAAAATTCCGAAATCTAACCAAGAACTTGTAGAAAGTCTCAGCAATGTTTATCTTCGAATAAAATAAAGTTGCTGCAATTTCCGAAGCAATTTCTTCGACATCAAAATCAGCACCTTCTTTCAATTGCAAAGTTGAAGATCTTTTTCTAAAAGCAAAGAAAACACAAAAAAAAACAATGCCGAACAGGAGACCTAAACAGCACGCACGTTTTCTGACTTCTACACTACTGAAAAGCTCATTAAAAGAAAAGGAATAAAAGAAAAAAACAAAACTGGCGAAAACCAAGGGTGAAACAAATAAAATAAAAAGTCTTGACAAAGATAAGTGAAAAATACTAAATTTGCTTGAGAGAACCAACAGCGTCAGCGCCAAAAATCCAAACATGAAACTCATCTTTAACACAAAACTGAAAAGAAAATCAGATAAAGCACACATTCAACATTATTTGACTCTGCTACTGAAATGGACGATATCTACAGTAATAATGAAAATAATGAGACAGGTTTCACTTTATGTCTGATTTGTACTAAATATGGAGCAAATAATGAGATGTGGTACCGGTGTATCATACGTAGACAATGGGCACACTCCTTGTGTACCGCAAAGAACTCTCCAACCGGATATACTTGTGATTTTTGTATGTAACCGATATTGTCCATGCTATGATTGGTAGTACCCGAATGTTACGACAATACCGTCAGGAGGACTTTGACTTCCAGGGGTTATTTTGATCGACTTTCTTTTATTTTGAATTTTGTTTTATTCACGGTCGGTAGGTAGTGTAGTAGATTGCAAATGCTACTAGATGGCCACACTGATACCATGAGCTTTATTTTCGCGCATTTTACAGTGACATTTTCCACTCTGAAAATGCAAGCTGCAATCTCTTGCAATACGTAAGTTTGTTTGGGTTCACGAAGGACAATACGGCAAAGGCCAAGTTTTACTTTTTGTTTTGGGTCTCAAGAAAAGACTAGGACCAAGCCTAAAAAATCTGAATATTTAACTACGACGCGAAAGTTTAAGATTCTATAAAAAAAATTTATGAAACTTTGTTTACAGAAAATGCTACAGATTTACAAACGTAAGATTGGAACTCGGTGATATAAAAACTTTACCAGCGAATCTCTAGAAGATGCTTTGCAAGCAATAGCGGCTAGTAACATGACCATGAGGCAAACTTCAAAAGAGTTTAAAATTCCATACGGTAAATCTAATAATAAGTTTCATGGTAGGCATGACACAGCACCAGGGGGCCGCACCGTATTTTCAAGCAGAGAAGAAAACGCATTTATTATTACATTAGAAAAAGTTTGGATTGGGAATTTCCTGCCCCACGGGTCCTTTTCCACTCCAGAGATCAGCTCTTGCCAACATTGTCTCTTGCTTTTTTTAATGGCTTTTTTGTACTCTGTCACCAGTTCTTTCGAGTTTAGTTCATTTTGACCACGTTGGGATGCCCTTCTCTTAGTGAGACATTCCTTCCGGAGGGAAGCAATGTTGTTATTCCACCAGTGTACCGATGGTAGCTTGTTTGTGTCACGTTTTCTTAGCATGCTAGCGTCACAGGCTTCCGTGATTCTCTTCATCAGTTCTCTTGTTTTATTTTCAGCGCTTCCGCCACTTATTTGTCGATTGTCCAACGCAATAGTAAACGCGTCGGGGTCAAAAGTGGTTGCCTTCCAACTAAAGGAGTTAGTTTTCTTATCTGCTCCTTTAGTAGTCTGACTGGTAGCTACTTCCCATAGTATCGCGCCGTGGTCACTGGCTGTATCGTATCCCTACACTTTCCAGGAGCAGTTTTCTTTAGCAAGACTGCTGCTGACGAAGGTGAGATCAACGATAAAACTTGTCTCTCCTTTAATAAACGTTGGTTTATCTCCGCTATTGAGCAAGACTACGTCTAAAGTGGACATGGCCTCTAGTAGGGCTTGTCTTCGTACATTAGTTTTCCCAGTACCCCAAGTGAAGTCTCCGGCGATTGCCACATGAGGGTGCTGCTTTGCATCTTCGGTTCTGTCAATTCAGGAAGTCTGTAATAGCGTCAAGTGTGAGGCTGGGTGGCGCGTAGGAACTGGAGAAATAAATTCCGTTCAGTTTTGCCATCACTTTGCCAGCTTCTGTGGTTTTCACTTCACTTTGGAAGAGACACTTATTACACGACCAAATGACAGCTTTAGCAGTGCTATCAGTTTCCCATGGTTGAGTAATGTGTCCGTATGACTCAGAGATCAATACAAGATCTGCCTTCAGTTCGCACGCGGTCTGCATTCTGAAGTGCGTCTTTGAAAACTAGGCATCTGCTACTACTAGCCATGTGGACACAATTCGTCGTGTCGTCTTTTTCAGCGCACAGCACGCATCGAGCATCTTTTTGACAAGTGAAAGCTTTGTGGTCCTTCTTTCCACACCTGGTACAGAGATTGGACCGATCCACTTCACTCTTGCATTTAACGGAGAGATGACCATAACACTTGGTTAGTTTCTGAACAGTTCTATTACGGCAATTGACCCAGCCAATCCTGATCTTGCTATGCTCGCCTAGTACGTTCTTTATTATCGACGCCGGCAGTGTCACTGAGGTTGTCTGGGTACCCCATAGGCCTTACGAAGTGACCTGATAAAGTCTAGTGTGACGCACACATCTCTAGCCGCTTTGTTTATAGCAGCGAGAACGTTCTCTTTCTTTGTCATTTCGTCAAGGTCTCGAATTTCCAGGTCTTCCTGTAGCCCTTTACTGATGACTTCGGCATCTTCTTTGACGATTTCGGCGATGGCTTGTCCTAGCCCCTAACCTTTATCGGTAATCAGCAGATCACCGGTAGCTGTCTTACGGATCTTGTCGACCGCGGTGCAGACTTTATCGTCAGGGACTTGTTGCTTGACTCGTCTGAGTATATCCGCGTACTTATGCTTTTCTTTCGGCCGGACAATCAGCACATTCGACCGAGCGCCTGATCGTCTCTGTCGAGACTCGTTGCGAGACCTGACCTCTCGCCAGTCTTGTGTCGCACACTTGATGGGTGGGGTAGGTCCTGTTTCCTTTCTCTTTTTGGGGTCTTTCCTGCCCGATTCGGGTGACTTCGTCATTCTTCGTTTGGCGTGGCGGACGTCACATTTATCCGTAAAGCATGGCTCAACATCGGCGTCAGTATCAGTGTCTGTCGCCAACGTTGTCGCCGTCACATCCGTAAAAGTCCGGATACGTGGTGTCTTCGGCGTATCCACAACTTGTGGTGCCACGAAAGTAGCACGCTGGTGTGTTACTCGTTTACCCTCTAATGCTTTTATTTTTTTAAACGCATTTCCAATGCGCCCAGTAGCAGTTGTCCTTCTACCCTGGGGTGTGTGTGTCTGTGTTTCTCTGTGTGTGTGTGTCTGTGTGTGTGTAACGATGTACCCACGATAACTCTCGAACCAAAAGTCCTAGTAACTTGAAATTTGGTATGAACCTTTTTGTATTCTCTCGGTTCCGTCAAAAGATGGGTCTGATAAAGAATTCGGAATGGGTGTATCCGCTATTTTTAACAGTTTTTTTATATAATTTTGTACGTATGTAAATTATTCGAATTATTTTTACAGTTTCTTATAGAGATAATTCTTTCTAACAATTTATTCAAATAAAAAAAAATTCTAACATTAACAGCTTATTAGATATTTCATTTATAATTTAAAGTAACTTTTATATATAATCTAGGTTCGAACCCTGCCAGCGACGATTTTTTTTAGAAAAAAATTCCATATCTTGAAGGGAAAGCAAGATACGTTAAAAATAATAATTTTTACTGATTTACTCAAAGGGAAAACAATATTGAGACGCACAAATATAGGGGTTAGTCAATATGACAACATAAGCTCAATTTGCCATATTTCAGTTATATCTTAATTGTCCAGTCAAATTAGAACTAATTTTGACAAATAGCGAAAATAACCGGTAAACTTCTGCAATTCGGTAGAGATGTTCATTATCGCATATTTTTCAACATACTGAAAATCTTGGACTCAATCTGTTACGTTTGAGCCGCCATCTTGAAAAAAAAGTGCTCTAATTCGGTTTTTCGTGAATATCTCTGAAACCGTACGTTGATTTGATCGGAATAATTGTTTATACAAAAAATAAAGTTTATTAAAATTTCTATAAAAACGGTAGAAAACATTTCTTCCGTATATGGGTTAGTTTCGCAGTATATCAACGTCGAATATGCCAATAACCATTATTTTGGATCCGGGGTCTTCACTTTTCGTATTTAGACATAATAAGTATTTTAATATATTGTGCCATTGATCTTGATAAGCGCTGTGGTTCTCTCTTTCAATCCCGAATAACATCTAAAAATAGATTCGGCTCTTTGAGATGGCCGGGTACGCCCGAGTTATACAAAGCTTGCCTGATGTTTTCACTTCTCAATTCGCTACAAGAGACCGGGCAAAATTCAACTGTTTTTCGTTATGTTACGCGTTTAAATGCCGAATAATGATAGATGTTTTATTTGCGAAGAAAGCCTTTGCTTAAGTGAAACTGTGAATGTTAAAGAAAAAGGCCTAAGTACTTTAAGACAATCAAGCGAGACAAGGAAAGATGGCAAGCATGAAAGATTGACTGGAATAAAGACTGCGATTGTGCAAGTATCATGTAGTAAGGACTATACCCAAAAAGACAGTATCCGCGCATCTAAAAAATAGAAGACAGCAAAGTAGGATTGACTAGTTCGCCATTGAGAGGAAAGCTAAGATCATCTATAAGTACCAGGTTTTGATTTCATGCTTCTTTTGTACAGAAATGATAGATTTGGAGTTTTATGAAAAAGAAAAGTCAAAGCACTATGATAAATAGAAGATGTTTCTGACTTAGTAGCTATTGAAGCTATATACCATGAGAGATGTTACGTAAACTTTTAAAAAGAACCAACAACAGGAAAGAAGGGTGGACGCCTACTCGTAGATGATGTCACTTCAGCGAATCATAGAAAACAGCGATGAATGTCAATTTTCATTACTTGATTTTATGAGTTGTGTCTGAGATTACGTTCTTGTTGAACACACAATAAAAAGAAAACAGGAGAAATGTGGTGATGACATAATTATAGCCACAAATAAAAAGAAAGTTTCCATTGATGGCTTTCGAGACACTGGACACAAACTTCTGTCGGAACATTGGTAGATCCATCGTAAAACCGACGAACTCGAGAAAAGACTTCGAGTAGCAGCTGCTGAAATTAGAAGAGAAGACATTTGGTCACAGATTTGCGACACCTCGGCATATCCTTTTGTTGAAAGCTACAATAATGAAAGTAATAAAATGTCTGCCGGAAAATCTTGAACGAAAATGTACTTCCATCGCTCACGTTATTATGATTTGAAAAAAACGGTCATTGTCACGATCTTTTTTATCGCCTCTTCTAGTCAGCGTATCTTCATTTTTGTACCAAAAATCGGTTCCAAAAATTTAATCAATATTTTATCTAACTTGGGATTTGATGCTTCTTATAACGAAGCGCAAATGCTAGAAGCATCAGCGACTCTCCAACCTGAGGCCGAAATATCGCCAGAAGGGTTTTGTCAATTTGTATTTGATAATGCCGATTTTAATATTAGCACCATCGATGTACTGCATACGTTTTACAGCATAAGAGGCATTGTATGTGTGACCCTTTGCAGCGCTTTATTTTTGGTCAGGTGATCAAGCAAGTAACAGAAATACCAACAGCTGCCAGTATTGGAAAGAAAGGTGTATTACCAATCGAATAATTTGAAAACATCAATAGAAGAGGATTAAAAATATTGTCATTGCAGACGTTCCGTGCTTAGAGTATTCCGAGGTAAATGTTCGGATGCCATCACCATCCGATGTTCTTTGGATGTTCGGAAAGTTCGACGATATAAATTATATTCCTGGATGGCGAGGGTTTTTGATAACTTTAACAAGTACACAGGAATTTGAGCAGTTTAAAATAATTTGCATGCCTTTTGTCAATTCACCACCAAGTAATTATCACACTGTTTATACCGTGTTGAATACAGCTGTTGAGCGATCTTGAAAAATGGGTCTCAATACTACTTTTGTCACGTTTGATCAGCCGCTATACATGACAGCACGCGATATAGTTTTGTCACTGGGTACAGATTCAAATTTATCTAATGTTATTGTAAGATTTAGAGGATTCTATCCGATAATGTAGTTTCTGGGCTGCATAGGATTTATCATTACAGGAAGTGGCTTGAAAGAGCTGCTGAGCGTGATATATGCTCAATTGTCGGTAGAAAAAAATGCTCACAGGTCACGCTTATGCACGTGCCATTTGAGGACATTTGCTAGTGCAATTGGCCCTCGCAAAAATAATTTTTCAAAACGTAGATTTATTAATTGCTGAGCGTCAGACTGTCAAGAATGTTCTATATGATTTTGATAATGATCCTCTGACTTTGGCATCAATTTTTGAAACAGTGGTTTACGTAACAAGAGTCGAAAGTAAGAAATAGCATAACGAACGTTAACGCGGCGCGAGGCCGCACGGCCGAGCTTTGCATGTGAGTGAGTTATGCTATGATTCTTTAGACGAGAGTAATGTACATTATTTTTTGTGTTGGCCTTTATAAATTTACATTCTTTTTTAAAAAAATAAAAAAAAACCAACAGAAATATAAGGTTGGTACTACATTTATTACTGAATCTGTCAAATGTGACATTAACTTTAACATCGTTTTTCTTCAATTATAACTGAATTTCAAGATTTTTAAAATGGTTTTTCCACCTGTCGCATACTCGTTCTAATATATTAATTGACTTTGAACACTTAATTTTATGTGGATTCCTAGTTTTCATTTTGCCACCCTAGAGCTTTTTTCGTTCATTACGTAACTACACTAACAAACGAATATTGACGTTTGCGATGTTGGCAACACAAAAAATCTATTTTTTAACGGATCTGCGAGAAAATAAAACTGTAATTACTAAAAATTGAAACAGATGGTCTAACGGAAAAATTGTAGATTTAATATTTTCACATGGTTAGTTTGGTAAAACAATATATCCAAGCGGAAAGTGAAGGCGACTGAATAGGTCATTTAGAAGTTGTTCAGCAAATGCTTCTATTCTTTCACGGTAGTGGACACTTTTCTTATGAAAGAGCCTGAAATCCAAGATGCCCATTGATGACTATCGCAAATTCGTAGACCATGGATTTTTTACGACAAGACGAACAAACAAGTTCTGGTCTGGAACTTGGTCGGATATGACCTTAGCAAATGGACTTTGGCAATGCTTGCTTTCTATGATATTTGCGAGACATTAGAAGAGTATTGCAACTTGACCTTTGTCAGCGGGGAACAACATGTGGATTGTAGAGAATCTTGAGTAAAAAGAAATAACGATGACGTCAAACGACTATACAACTGGTTCTCATGTCCTGATCTATTTCCGATTGGTGATAAAATAATATCGATCAGTACTGGAGTAGTTGGCGATGAAAAAATTAATTGCTACGATGCAGTGAAAATAATAAAGAAACCGATGATGGAAATTATCGGAAATAATTTCAAAGATGTTAGATGAAACGTGCTAGTAGAGTTTTGTCTCTGGCTACTGTTAACTCAGCGATAAAAATCCATAATACGATAGTTCCAATCGATCCGGTACTGCTTTTCCAAAGAATTATGATTGCGAAAAAAGATGACTAATTAACAGATTACTTGGAGTATGAACTCGCGCCATTCCTACATGCTTTATTTGATGAGTCAGGTATGCGGAAGACAAAAAAATCCGCTTTATATAATGTTTTCAAAGAAAGTCTGCGAACACAATTTCTGCTGACTGCACTTATGTTATCGACGGTGGATTTCTCTTACACCGCGTGGTATGGCATCGAAATCAATCTTATCTTAGAATTTGCTCTGGCTACGTTAATTATGTACGAAATCATTTTGGAGAGCGTCCGTGATTATTCTTGATGGTTATATCAACAGCACTGCGAATACGAAGAAAACCGAGCAGAACCGACCTAGTTTGTAGCACACCAGTAGTGCAGACATACTCTTCGATGAAATTATAGCTGTTACCATCAAGCAAGAAAAGTTTTTGAGTAATGAAAATTCATTTTTCAATGTTGTCAACGGAATTCGAAAGCGAAGGATTCGCCGTTAAACAAGTTACAGACGACGCCAACACTCTAATCGTAAAAACGGCTATCGAAATATCGGAAGAAAACTAATCATAGGCGAGGATCTTTAACATAGTAAAAATTTTCAACAACACGGACGCTACCCAAACTGATATTACATGTGCTGGAGAACGATTTTTCTTATCGATATATGGCGCACCTGCAACGGAAACATCTTTGAATAGACATAGATACAATCTGTTCATAAAATCAAGTTATAGAAGTAAACCCAACTTAGCTGCGTTACCACCTACGACTGCTGCGGCTCAGCAACACGCTTTGCGCGTGTATCATCAGGTACAAAAGTGGCGTGTGAATGAGAAATGTTCTGAACTATGGGACTGGAAAAGAGTACGTGATTTTCTCGAACCTATGCTGACACTGAATCCACCTGCTCCAGATTCCCTGCTTGATCTGGTATCGTGCAATTTGTAAAAAAAGCTTAAGGCTTGCGGATGCAAAAAAGCAGGGCTGAAATGCGCAAGCATCTGCGGATATTGCCACGGTAATTGCTGCCTTAACTCAAATATGATCATTGAAATGGAAAAAGAGAGCTCTGTAGAGAAAGAAATTGAAAAAGATGCTGTAGATCCTGATGATCTTGTTGATGATATCACTCCTAGTACAAATCGCGTGCTACGATTTTGATTGGTAAGATTATCGAAATTTTCCTTTTCTTTTAATACTGACAACGTATTACAAATTTATTATTACTACCATGCTACTATACTATACAGGGTGTCCCACGAGGTACTGTACATACTGAAATGCTATGTTCCTTAGGTCAATTTAAGTAGAAAACGTCCTATAAGCATAGGTCCAATTTGCCATAGTTACACAGATACAAGCGTTCAAACAGAAAATCGAACTACAAAACAAACATTAAAAAAACAAACAAAAAAAATGTCACATCGAATGCTCAAAATCACCTCCTTCGGCATTAATACAACGACGGCTGCGATCTAAAATGGACCGAGTAGCCGCTCGAAGCACCTGCTGGTTGTTCCGTGTTTGTTGACACAATGGTTGACACACATCCAGGATACGCTGTATTAGTTCAGCTCTGGTATTAACTTTTACCTCGTATACTAAACTTTTCACATGACCCCACAGATAGAAGTCCAAAGGTGTGAGATCGGGCGATCTCGGTGGCCAAGCATGCGGGCCTCCACGCCCAATCCACCTATTGGGGTAAGCAACATTTAGATATTCGGTCACATGCCGACTAAAATGTGAAGGAGCTCCAACATGTTGCCGAAACATTTGTTGTCTTGTTAGTAAAGGTACTTCTTTCAAAAGCGGTAGCAATTAATTCCGCAAAAGATTAGCATATGCTTCTCCTGTCAGACGTTCCTCAAAGAAAAACGGTCCAATAAGTTAATCGTCAATCATGCCACACCATACGTTAACAGAAAATCTGCGTTGAAAGTTTGATTTTGATATGACCACAAATGAGAATTACGTGTATTGTTCACTCCATCTTTAGTAAATTGCGCCTCGTCGCTAAATAAAATGAATGGAACTAATTGTGGATTTACCTGTAGCCAGTGGCAGAAATTCAACCGGGCAGCAAAATCTCCAGGTTCCAGATGCTGAACCTGTTGTATGTGATAGGGATACAAAAGCTCATCATAAATGTAAATGATATCAGCATACTCTTCGTTAGAAAAATGAGAAGGCATTTTGCATTTAAATTACATTTCATTTAATAAAATCGACTGTGACATTAGTAGAAAAGAAAGCAATAAATGACATATTTTCAAAAAATGTGTGATCCAGTTATAAACTTTGAACGCTTGTATCTGTATAACTATGGCGAATTAGACTTATGTTTATAGGACCTTTTCTACTTAAATTGACCTAAGGAACATACCATTTCAGTATGTGCAGTACCTCGTGGGACACCCTGTATAACATTTTTTTGTGTAATGATGTTTTTCAGTAACTATACTGCCAAAAATAAGATTCTAAGGGAACCCGGACCGAAAATAATGATTATTGGCATATTCGATGTTAATATACCGCGAAACTAACACATATACGGAAAAAATGTATTGTACCTTTTTTATAGAAAATTTAATAAACCTCATTTTTTGTATGAACTCTTATTACGATAAAATTAACGGTTTCAGAGATATTCACAAAAAACCGAATTGAAGCACCTTTTTTCTAAGATAAAAGATCGAATCCGGGATTTTCAGTATGTTGAAAAATATGCCATAAGGAACATTTCTATCAATTGCAGAAGTTTACTGGTTATTTTCGCTATTTCTCACTATTTGACTGAACAATAATGAAATCGAGGAGAAAAATTTTAAAAATTATAGTATGCTAGGAAGTCAATACAAACGTGTACATATCACTTCAAAGTGGTTTTATGACAGCATAATCTTAAAAAAATCTGTAGACATTCCTTCATCATTTCTTATAGGAAAGTCGTGTGGTGACCACATCAGTTTTTTTAAAGTTTTTGATCAAAAAAATGTTTTTGATTTGGTTTTTTTATTTCGTTTTGTATGTTACTTAGAGTAACTTTTATGTTTCATTTTTTTCTGTCAGAATAAATATACGTTTTATATTATTTTTTATTTTATAATTTTGCACAAAAAAAGACACAACATTCCTTCTGGTTTCACTAAATTACGTAATTTACGTGTATTTGTAAAAGTTGAAGCTTTCGTTTAGCATTGTTATCTATTTTAAAATAACAAAATTGCAGATACGCGTTAAACATAATTTTTTTTCCGTAATTAGATTATAAAACGATAAATTTCTTTTCATACTTTATCCGTTCTCTCAGACGTCGGAGATTACCATATAGAGGTAAATCCTATCTTTTGCATACTAACTAGCACTTTTCGATTTCGTTTGGCTCATTCTCGAATGTTTATCTTTAAAACGCAATTGATTTTTGCCCTTTGTTTTTGTTTAAAGTTTACGGCAGAGTAGTTTACGCTTATTGCTATGGTTCAGGTGATTCAATTAAATAGATAGTCTGTGTCTACTTTTCCATTGCTGTGTAAATTTGCAATTATTTGGGTCATACCATTACGTTAATTACAAAAAATACTAACGAGATTTTTAAAATTACACCAAGCGTACGATTAAATTATCACAGCTTGTTAATTATTTTTTTTAATTTATTGATCTCGTCGCTTACATTCACAACTGTGATTTTTCAGAGACTCATAATATGTTATGAAAACGTGTTAAGTCGTTGCGTGTCGTTAAAGGTATTAATTTTTAAGCATTATTTCAAGGTACTGCGAAACAACACTCTGTTTAATCAATAATTTACAAAAAAAAGTTAATTACTCCTGTTTATTATGTCGAAAATATTTGTAGATACAAATGTTAAATAACTTTTCAAATCGCTCTTATTTGTATCAAGTACTTATGGTGATTTTGTAATTACTTTCTGTAATGAATGCTTTGCATTTTTCTTTGAGATAGTTGGTAATTAAGCCGTTTTCATTAGGAAAAAATGCAAAAGAAAATGCGATTTAGAATAAGGTCAGGTCAGGGTTGAAAAACGAATTTGCGAATACGTATAAATTATTACAGGTGGAACAAATCTACTCATATTTCATTTTATGTTTCGATTCCGATCGGTTTCTTTCCAGCTGATTAATTTATTTATTAATTCGGAAAATTAATATCAAAGCTATAAAATAAAAATTGTTGTAATTACAAAAACTTAATATAAGTGTATTAATTGAAGAATTTTAAAATAAAGCAATTTTTTTAATTGTGATTTGAAAAAAACGGCCATTGTAACTAAATGATATAATAAAATGTTTGTCTTTAGATTCAACATACTTCCATCTTTTGCAGTTTTTCTTCTAATTAAAATTCAGAATACAGAACTGATAATATCACGCATCAACCTGGAAGTGATTTGGGACTTTCGCTATTCTGTCCCTTTTAGTTCCAATTATTTTTTATTTTTGTTGTGCTTCCACAATTCTTGTTTTCTTTTTCTAAGATGTACAATCTTCTAAATGGACGAATTAATTCTGTATCACACATTAAGCTTCTTGCCACGCTGGAAACATTGTCCTTGCCTGAAAAAATTTTTTTAGTCATTCTGCCAATTGACCACCTAACTCTCTTATAACCTTGTACGACATCGCCAACTCGAATCTTCATATTCTTCCTTCTGCCATTGTTGAAGTGTTTGGAAACTTTGTGACAATGGTCGAAAAAGATAGAAAATGTTGTAAATCTTGCTAAAGTACAAATATAAAAAGGCGTCCTTAGTAAATAGTGTTTAAAGCGTATACCGGTGAAAGTAAAAACGTTTTTTTAAAATAAACAAGTGCATCGAGTGTAGCTAAATAAAGTGCAAAGTTATCCACAGAGATTGTTTATAAAAATCGAGTGATAGTCATATATAAATTAATTGTAAATTGTTTTTCTTAATGATTGTTAGATTTTATTAGTTAGTTTAATTAAAAATTTGTATTAAATTGCGTGTAAATAGTTTTAAAATTTGTTACATTGGTATCAGATGTAGGACAATCTTATGCTCGGTAATTTGATATTGTCTTAATAAACGAATGATTAGTACTTGCTTCGCGTGTGCTTGTAAAACGCGCGTAGTTAATTATCAGTACATATAATAATAAAGAATCGGTTGTTAATAAAATGTGTTGTTATACAAAAGATTGCGTTTTAAAAGTTACACTTTGTTAAACTTTATATTCGTTAAAACATGGATGCAAAACTATTTAAAATTCTCGACTCAATAAATAAAACAAAATAGATGCCAATTCTCAAAAGATGAAAGAAAATGTTAAAAACTCTAAAGAAAAAATACGAGCTAGCATTGAAAATTAAGATTAAGACTGTTCACAAAGAAACGCGTATTTTAAATTTAAGAAAAGAAAAGTATAACGAACTTGAAAACAAATTAAGCAATAAAATGTAAGTGCTTGAAAAATTACAAATAATAATCGCAAAGAAACCATTCACAAGTTTAAAGTTGTATGTATCTCCAAGTTTTGATGAAAAAGTTTCTTGGTCAACATACTGCAAACAGTTTGAAACCGCAGCTACAGCTAATGGTTGGAGCAACAAGCAGAAAACGACGTATTTAGTAGTGTCCTTACGTGGAGAAGCGCTTGGAATTGTACAGACTGTTCCTGAGCACCTGCAAGAAAATTACGAACTCTTCATTTCACGTTTAGAAATGAGATATGGAGATCCTCATCTTCAACAATTGTACTAAGCTCAAATTTAAAGTCGGGTTTAGGAAGCTGCCGAAAGTCTTCAAGAGTCTTCAACACGGCTTGCGTATTCTATAGCGCCAGATACCTTCTTGGAGCAGTTGGTTATTGAAACTTATGTAGATGGCCTCCGAGATAGCGCACTCTTCGGTTGGCTTGATCGAAGACGTTGGATGACGCCTTAACCCATGCTTTGGAGTTCAAAGCGGCAAAACAGGCGTCGCACCGAGGCAGTCATAAGCTCCATTATGCTGCAGAAGTACCCTCGCACAGAAAAGAAAGCATTGAAGAAATAGTGCAACGTGTATTTCGGGAACAAGTAACACGAGGAAGAGAAGTAACGTGTTGGAACTGTGGATAATTGGGCCACATACGACGACGTTGTACTAAGCCTAAAAGAAGACCAAAAGAGCGTTTGGAAAACCAGAACAGATCGACCAAATGAGGCAAAAGTCGACCTCAACGACCCATACCCCGGAGATTACCATTCAAATGGCATCGCCTAGGGAGCAATTGCATAACATTTATTTCGATGGCAAGATCAATGAAAGAAGTGTTCAGTTACTGGTTGACACGGAAGCGACGAAGACCATGTCATGTTATTAGAAAACGAAAAGAAAGCACCCGTAACAGTACGACTTTGACCGGCGACGAGCGAAGAAATACCTACTCACGGACAAGTCAAAGTAACTATTGGTTTGGAAAATGGAGTACTCGACCATCAAGTACTGGTAGCCGACATCACGGAAGAAGTTAACCTAAGAATGGACGTTATAAAAAAGTATAGGTTCTATTTGGATGTCCGATGTCCTGAAGGTCGGCAATGAAGAAATTCCTTTTTATTCGTCAGAGAAGGCAGACGTGCAAATCTTATTGAGTAAAAAAGTAACTCTGCATGCAAAGACTGAAAGTGTGGCGACTACATTCACGCGATTGAACCAATTGAGAGCGATTTTGTTGAAAAAGGACTACTCGTTGGCAAAACTTTAGTACGAGTGAAAAACACGATGCCAGTAAGGATCTTAAATATCAACTCAGATCCTGTAACGTTGTAAAAGACGACCGTGGTAGGCCAATGCACGCCAGTATCTCAAATTGTGAGATGCGTGAAGTTTAAAGAAAATACGTCGTCAAAGAAGTGCATACAACATCTATTAGACATTTTTACCTCTAAATGCCAAAACCTCAGTCAAGACCAAATGGCTAAAGTTAAAGTAATGATCTAACAGTATCAAGAAGTGTTGGCACTGGAGAGTGGTGCCAAAAGCAGAACTAACGTAGTGAAACATAAAATTTATACCGGGGACGCTTGGCCGATACGACAACATCCACGTCGATTTCCCTTGGCGAAAAGAAAAGAAGCCAAACAAATAATTATGGATATGGAGAAAGTAAGTGTGATTGAACTTTCAAATAGCCCATGGGCGTCTTCAGTAGTAGTTGTAAAGAAGAAAGATAGATCAAGAAGGTTTTGCGTGGACTACAGACAGCTAAACGACGTGACCAAAAAGAACAGCTACGCTTTACCGAAAATTGAGGATACGTTAGACACTCTGTCAGGATCTCAGTGGTGAAAAAACAGCTTTTACGATTGGAACTGGTTTGGGGCAGTTCACTGTGATACCCTTTGGCCTGTATAACGCTCCTGCAACGTAGGAGCGTTTGATGGATACTATCTTGCGCGGGCTGCTTTGAAGGGCGGGCTTGGTTTACCTAGACGACGTGACCGTAGTTAAAAAGTCGTTTGAAGAACAATTGAATAACTTGAAAAAAGTGTTTTAACGACTATGTAGAGCACATCTAAAACTAAGGCCGAAAGAAATGCCACGTTTTTAAAAAGGAAGTGCAATATCATGGTTACGTGGTATCTAACAATAGAGTAAAGACAAAATCCGAGCAGTGCAAGCATGGCCAAGAACAATCCACAAACTTCAAGTTCGAATTTTTTTTGGGTTGTGCACCTATTATACACGATTTGTACCCGGATTTGCCAATATTGCCAAACCTTTGACAAAATTTAGATGGAATGAAGACTGCAAAAATGCTTTCTATTAACTAAAACAGGCTCTAGTCACTTCGCCGATGATGAAAAATTTGTTTTGGATACCGACGCAAGCAATCTGGCCATACGCGCGGTTTTTTCGCAAATTCCAAATAGACAAGAAAAAGTCATTGCATATTTTAGCAAGGTTCTGTCCAGGCCAGAAATAAATTATTGCGTGACTAAGAGGGACTTGCGAAGTAATAACATTCTGCTCAAGTTTCATTTTTTATTATTTTGAAACGAATATACACAACGTTTCGATTGCTGTGGTATCTGCAATCGTCATCAGGTGAATACTGACGATTGCAGATACCACAGCAATCGAAACGTTGTGTATATTCGTTTCAAAATAATAAACAATGAAAGTTCAGCAGAATGTTATTACTTTGCATCAAGCAAGGTTATTTAATACATTCAAACAAACGTAAGAGGGACTTGTTAGCAGTCGTCAAGTTCATAGAACATTTCTACAAATGTTTGTATGGATGAAAATTTTTACTGAGAATGGACCAAGCCGTTTTAAAATGGCTATTGCAGTTTTGTAACTCGGAAGGACAAGTAGCAAGATGGATCAAGAAACTGCAAGATTATGACTATGACACAGAATACCTTGCCGGAAGCAGTCATCGGAACGCCGATGCCTTGTTTAGAAGACCATGTCCGATAGATTGTAGCTATTATTCGCGAGTTGAAGAAAAAATCCAATGCCTCCGGAGAACTGCTATGATTGATGACGAGTGGGAACTTAAGTAGTTGCGTCGCGAATCATAAAACGATCCTGAAATAATACTACTCCTGGACTGCAAAGAAAACGGCCGACAACCAACCTGGGAAGAAGTGAGTGTTTTAGGTAGAAGCATCAAAGCGTACTGAGCGCAGTAGGACTCTCTGATAGTAGAAGACCGTCTTCTTAAACAATCCCTAGAGTGTGTGGAAGGCACGCAAAACATACTACAGTTGGTAGTGCCAAAGAACCGGTTGTCAGTAGTGTTGAAGCATCTCCAAGATGGTACACCAAGAGGACACTTTGGCATAAAGAACACATTGGAGAAATTTTGAAAAAGATTCTATTGGTTGAACTGCAAAGAAGACGTAATGAAATGATGCCGTAAGTGCACGATCTGCGCATCAGGAAATAATTCAGCGAGAAAGCGCAAAGCACCGATGAAGCAACATAACGTAGGAAATCCTTTAGAGAGAGCAGCAATTAACATCGCTGGGCCGTTCCCAGAATCTGATTCCGCAAACAAACACATCCTGGTGGCAATGGATTATTTCACGAAATGGACAAAGGCTTACACTTTGATCAAGGCCGCAACTTTGAGTCTGGGCTGTTTCAAGAAGTTTGCCGATTGTTGGGAATTAAGAAAACTAAGACGACGCATTTCCATCTTTAATCTGATGGCATGGTTTAGCGGATGAATTGAACAATGGGAAAATACTTAGCCAAAGTAGTGTCCGAACACCAAAGAGACTGGAATTAGTACTTGCTTCTTTTTCTAATGGCATACCAATCATCCGTTTACGAAAGCACAGGCCAAACACCATCATGTTATACTCGGTCGCGAAATACGACTGCCATGCAACCTCCAATTTGGACAAAAACAGGAAGAAAAAGTTGCTGAAAAAGACTACGTCAAAAGATGAGACGCTCCGTAAAAACACAAAAAATGGTGGGTTTTAACCTGGCGACATGGTGTGGTTGTATGATCCTCAAAGAAGACGTGGTTTGTCGCCGAAGCTGCAGAGGGAATGGGAGGTCCTTTATAATGTCGTGCAGCGTATTAATGACGTTATATATTGCATTCGAAAACCACCAAAAGTGGTCCACATCGAACGTCTAGTCCGGTTTGCTGGCGATAACCACATTACGCAAGTTCCGGTCTAAACTAGAGTTATAATTAGCAGAACCAGAATTCAAGTCGAAGGAATGGATTTCGATACGTTATGAGCATATACGGAGTTTCTGGAAAGGCTAGGTTTGAAGTTACAATCGAGGAACAACAAGACCTGTTCCAAACACGAAAAGATTACGCCATCGCACATTGCGTAAACGAGGATCTTGACATGTCCAGAAGGGTTGCAGTCCTATTTAAAAAAAAGTTTAAACGGCTAGATGAACTACGAAGACAGAAGCCGGCGGTCGGAAAAGTTTCTATCTGGTCACCAAAAAGTACTCACGTACAAAACCATTATACGAAAATCTGTAACGAGCAATCTTAAGAGGGAGATGAAGTTACACAATGTTAAAAATTTTGCGGTGCCTAAGCTTAGTTGTGGTTTAGATCAACTGAATTGGAGGACAGTTCAAAACATGTTGGAGATCGTCTTCTGGAAGGACAGGTGTTCAAGTGTTGGTCTGCAGTTACCAACCAAAGAGAATATCGGGTCAAGAAAAGTCCATTGACTGCTATTTTTATGATCAAGAAAGTTGCCGAAATGGAGAGAGCTACCGCTATCGCCACGATCTTGTCTACCTGTGTCACATCCAGTTTTCTGATCTGGGACAGAACAATCTTCAGAAGGAAGCAGTGAAATCTTTAGCTTTGAGAGCGTTCACGAACCAGAAAGTTTGGAAAGGCAGTAGAAAACTTTCGGGATAGATAACAAAAATATATAAAAACGGTGCAAAGAGAGTCAGATATTCAAAGTCGGCAGTGTTAAGAAAATGTTTAAATAAATAAGTGATTAACGCGTGTGTTTGAGGTAAATATAACGGAATATAAACGTACGTGTCTTTAATGTAAACAAATGTCAGTTTTAAAATAAACCGAAACATTTACAATCCCAAAACACGTGTCAGTGGCCCAATTTGCTACGATAATTACGAGAAAATTAAATCGCGTCGCAAAAATAGAAGTTAATTCTTAACTCTGCGAAACTATCACCGGTAACACATACGAATCGAAATCAATGAACCTATTTATAACGAGGAAGGTATACGATATTTAAAAACAGAAATCTCACTAAGCGAAATGTTATAGTTTTTACGTGCTGTGTCACTTAACGTCACGAGCGGAAATGCAAGTTAATATGTATCCATATGTAAAAGTGACAGTTATGTTCTTGGACAAAATTCATACAACACGCAAACTATACCAAAATACTTTTAGTATAACAACGTGTTGTCGCGTTACTATAAAATTCGTAGTATTGTAGGAACATGAAAAACTTGGCGTAAAACTGCGTTGTGGTAATTGATCCTATTGTAGCGTTTTCTATGTTTAATATTGTGAATGCAGAATCTTTTTAAAACGGAAAATTTGCACAAAAAAACTGATAATATTCAACAATTGACTTGATTAATGTAAAAAGAAAGAAAACCTAAATCTTGTCTTCGAGCCAATTACATACTAACATTTATTAAAAATTGTAAAGATTGACATGTTTTAACACTTTTTCTTTGTCTATGCGAGCATACATATTTTGATTTACTAAACCTATAATCTGTTTTTTAACTAGGAAGAATAAGTATCAAAGCCCAATTTACACTATAGAAAATCACTAAAAAAGTTACTAGAATGATTTTGCGATTTATGATTGATTATTTTATACAACTGCGCCTACTGGCATGTAATGTGGGTGGTATCTATAACAAAAAATGTCAACAATAAGATTTATTTGCATAAAATAACACAAAACATTTTAAAATGTCCTGTACATTATGATTCCATAATTAGTAAATTTAAAACAATAATAAACTTAAGTTAACTATTAATCTAAACTCTCAGATAAATTGCTTTCGCCAAGGGAAATAATTGATGGTTAGATTATAAGATCCATTATGTCATCCAAATTAAACATTTTTTCTTCTTCCTTAATACATGATCAACGCAATTTCTCCAGTCGGTAAGTGTAACATTTTGAACGGCTCTTAGAAATAGTTGATTCCAAACAAATTATATCAATACTTTTTCAGTTACGTGTCATATACCTATTATTAAAAAAAATGTTAGTCACCATGATTTGGGTTTAAGTACTACAAACTCACTTAAAATTTATCTGATTTATTGATTTATATAACGACGAAGAAGACATTTAGGCAAATGCGACTGATTATGTATTTGACTTAAAATTTTGTTCAAAGTAGGAGTTTTATTTTTATGAAAAAAACTATGTACTGCGTACTCGATTTTTTGAAAGTTTTAATTCGTGATGGACGGCCTCCATTTCGTTTTGAAGAAGAAATTTCCCCTTTTTGTCGATACTCTTATTGTACTATGTTACGGTAAGAATTATGGGTAACTAAATTCAAATGGAGCGATGGCCGCAGTAGCTCGGTTCTTGTAGGCAAAATGGGGTGGGTTAGAAGTTGTGAGGGGAATATTTAAATCAAAGATGTCGTGGTAAATAAAATTAGTCAAATAGTGATTAGAAATTGTTAGAAATAGGCGCCACACAATTTGTTTAGTTACGGCCCTGTTAAGTAAATTGTAAAAGTTTAACAGGGCTCTAGTAGTAGCGAAGGGTTGCTGAAAGAAAAAAAAACGGGGAAGGTTAAGCAATAAATAGCAATCAGTAAATTTGATGTAAATATAATAAATTTAGAATAAATGGCAATTTACAAAATAATCACTAAAATATTCAATTTTGAATTATGCAAACAAAATATGTGTGAAGTTGAGTAAAACAATCGATAATGGATTTCAAATATTACAAAAATACAGGATCTAAATTACCTTGTGTTAAAACAAAAGCAGTAAAATTATTTAATTACGTTAGGTTCGCAAAACAAACAACAAAAAAAAATTTAATTTGGGGCAGCGATCGTTATTCGACAATACAGTAATTTCAAATTTGAAATATAAAAAAAAAATCTTACCTTATTACTTCGCTGATGGAACTCCGTGCACGGTATTTCCAGTCGAAGTTTCCTTAAATAAAATATTTAAAACAAACAATTGGCCGTCGGCAGATAACAGCCGAGAATTAGAGTTAGGTTCAAGTTTACTATCTCGTAGATTAGAGAAGGCGTGACCAAATTTATGTAGGTTAATAGGTCAGTTACAATTACGTTATAAGTCAACAAATTTCAAGGTAAATCAGATAACAACTTCTTATAGAAACAAAGAGAAATTAAATTAAGTAAATTAAGCCAAAGTTTAAACAACAAAAGTGAATTTTAAATAGCAAAAAAAAATTGTAAAACTTTAAAGTATAAAGAAAAGTTCTTGAATTTCTAAAGTTGATTAAGCAAGTAGGATTTTGATTAAAAGTTCAATGTGGAAAATAAATCTTTGAGATTTGCACAAATATGAATTAATTCACAATAAAACGATGGTTAACGGTTGGTTTTTTTTCACTTAGCGTCAGTTGGTGCAATCGAAGTTGACTTCTCAGCGTAGCGTTAGTAGAGTTTACAGATGAACGGAGTATTTTCGTAGTTGAAGGAACTTTCACACGTGGAGTAAACAATCCGTTGGAGAAAACGTTCATATGAATTAGAACAATTTCGTCGGAAGAAAAACCGCTATAAAGAGGAAGGGAAAGAAGCGAAGTTAGATTAACTAAATAAAACAAAAACTAAGTACTTTACCTGGGTATAATAATCCAGCGTTAAGAAAACTAAGTACACTTTTAAAATTTAAAGTAACTTATAGCCGTAAATATACGATTTTTAGTAATTTTAGGAAAGAAACAGGTTCCGTCGATATACTAAAAGTTAGGAAGGTTTCAACGTAATATCCGGTAAAATCACCGTGTTTAAGTAAACGTTAGTACTTCCAAGGTACAGTAAATTTTTGAAGTGATCTCAACAAGAGTTTGTCAGGAACTGATTAAAGAAGGAAACGAAGTACCTAAGGTTATAATGACCTCAGAAGAAAACAAAATAAATTCGTCGGCAAACTCGTGAGAACGCTCGAGTAAATGATATTTTAAACAAAAATATTTATAAGGACTTGTAGAAAAGCAGCATTTAATCACGTATTAAGCGAACATAATACGCTCTTAATTACTCATAAATTACAAATTATCGACTTTAAAATGTAAAGAAATAAAGCGTGAGATTAATAACAACAGCAAATTCCCACACGTCTAACTTAAATGAATCAGACAGTACCGGATTTAGAAAAATTTGCTCAGGGCGTAACAACTATAGTTGATTTTGTAAGACATAAAGAAATTGCCGTAAATTTGATACCAGAAATAAATTGTAAAATTTCTTATCTAACGTATCACTAATTTTGTGTACTACATAAGAAATTTTCATTTTTGGAGCATCAATTAAAGTTGGTTGTACATATTTAATAGACACTGTTTTTCGGCTAGAGATAGATAACCAAAATTCAAACGCCTACGTTTTCTTGGGGGTAAAACGTTTAAAACTGTATTTGGAGCAGTGCAGCATCCATGTACTTATAAGAACTATTGATTCACTTAAGAATTTCACAAAAAAAGGTTTAAAGCGTTCAATATAAAAAACTGTCAAATTGCTGTCAAACATCATTAATGTTTACGTAGGTTATGTTTATCAAATTATCGCAATTTCGTGTGTGTAAATTAGGGTCAGCGTTAGCCAATCATAAGTCTAGAAATTATCGGGAAATATTTAAAACAGTCCTTCTAGTTAAAAAACAGACAATAACAAAGCGAAAACTATGTAATGCGGAAAATTTATCTAGTCCCGTTTCAGCTGGTTCACTGTAAATCCAAAATTTAATGTTTGACTACCGTAAAAAACTGATAGTCACCACACGACGACGACGAAGAATGATGAAAGAATGTCTACATATTTCTTTTATAATTATATGTTGTCATAAAATCACTTTGAAGTGATATGTAGACGTTTGTACCGACCGAAATTTTAGTCCTCGATGTCATTAAGATATAACCGAAATATGGAAAATTGCGCTTATGTTGTCAAGTCGACTAAGCCTTATATTTGTGCGCTTTGATATTGTTTTCCCCTTTAGTAAATCAGAAAAAAGTATTATTTTTAACGTATTTTGCTTTCCTTTCAAGATATGAAATTTTTTTCTAAAAAAATCTTCGCAGGCATGGTTCGAACCTAGATTTTATTTGTGAATTCATTTTAAATTATAAATAAAATATCTAATAAACTGTTAATGCTAATTTTTTTTATTTAAATAAATTGTTAGTTTAGATACGTACAAAAATTATATAAGAAAAACTGTTAAAAACGGCAGATACATCTACTTTCGGTTTCTTTATCAAACCCATTTTTTGGTAGAACCGAGAGAATTTGAAAAACCAGCTCCATACCAAATTTTAAGTTACTAGGACTTTTGGTTCGAGAGTTATCGTAGGTACATTCAAATATAATGTAAGGTAGATGCAGCACTCCCTGTATAAACAAGTCAAAAGAATATAGAGAAAAAATGTTATTTTTAACGTATCTTGCTTTCCTTTTATGATATGTAATTTTTTTCTAAAAAAAGGCAGGATTCGAACCTAGATTATATATGGAATTCACTTTAAATTATAAATCAAATATCTAATAAACTGTTAATGTTAGAAATTTTTTTTATTTGAATAAATTGTTAGGAAGGAAGAAACTGTAAAAATAAATAAAATAATTTACATTCGTACAAAATTATATTTAAAAAAAAATATTAAAATTGGCGGATACATTTACTTCCGGTTTCTTTAGCAGATCCATCTTTTGATAGAACCGAGAGAATATGAAAGTTACTAGAATTTCTGGTTCGAGAGTTTTGTCAAAAATATATTTTTCTGATTCAGGAGAACGTAAAAATATGCAAAAAAAATTTTTGAAAAATAATTGCGATTGCTATACTTCTTATAGAAAAGTTAAAATAGCGAAGAGTAGATAATAAAAATGCGAATTAAAATCGTTTGTAAAATTAGGATGGTTTATAATAGTTTCTTGTTTAAAATGACTTTGTTGAAAGAAATTTCCAGCAAATTCTAAAATAATCAATAAAACTAATTTTTCCAACCTTTAGACAAATTAAATTAAATTAAACCAAAGTTTGAGTAGTAGCGTGATCCTTTTTTAGTAATTCTATTAGGCTTAACTAAGTTATAGAGTGATATTAATTGCTCAATTAAAGCTTCAAGTTGATTTAACAATTAGCATTGTATTGTACTAGTATGTAATTTTGAACAGTTTGAATAGTATAATTTTGAAAAAAGAAACACACTTAAGTACCTAACTTATGAACTTGTTCAAATTTTGGAATAAACAATGTTGTGTAATTATAACAGCTATAATTGGACAGTAAACAAGACTAAAAATACGTAAACTAAAAAGGTTAAACAGTAGTTGTAATAATAGTGAATAAATAGTACTTATACTTCTTGCAAAGTTTTGAGAGGTTTACTTAGTAATAGTCGTTTGTTTAAAGAGATCTTTACTTTCTGTCAAAACATATAACTCTGTTTTTCTTAACGCGATGATATTGATATTTTTCTTTGGCTTGAGTATTTTCTGTGCGTCATCAATTTTATTAGTAGAGGGATGCTGCCTCATTATTTTATTACCCAGAGGAGTATTCTAAATCTAAAATGATATGTAAATACTTTTTTTTAACTTAATTTTGATAAACTTGGCACACTAACACACGATCTGTATGTTTTTGGTGCCTGACTGCAGGATGAAGCTATTGATTTTCTTTCAGAGTTAAACATTTTGTAGTGGTTTATATACATTTGTTAAATTAACAGAGATACCCTTTTTGGCAGTTTGACGTAACATAAATAACCGTCTTCCTGTTAGCATCGGTAGAAATCGAACGCAATTGCTAAATAAAATCCAAAAAATTTAATTATTAAATAATAACATAATAATGAGCTTTCTACGCACAAATTCTTCCAGTTATTTATAATTAAGTAAAAACGGCTTTATGTTGGGTCGTAAATTTGAGTCAGCCAACGCTGTGAAAAATTATTTAATGAAAATAAACGCGCAAATAGCAGTTATTCATAATGTAAGAAAAAAATGTAAAACATTCAGAATTTATATAACAGTTTAGCTGGAAAATTTATTTTTAGAATTAGTTTTAATATTAAGGCAAGAATCGAATCAATTAAATATTGATTTTGTTAATATTCCAAATTGAAATTTGGTTAAACTTGTCGAAAATAATTATATTCACTGTTGATAAGTTTTAATCCAATTTATGGATTTAGATTTTTAGACTAATTTAAACAAAAGCACAAATAACTATTTTGTTATTAAAAAAATAATTATTTAGTACGAGTGATTTCTTTACAATTTTATTTATTGAAATGAACGCGTTGTTAATCCTGGAAAATTCTGTAAGATTCGTTACGATTAAATTGACTCTGTTTTGGCGCAAAACGTTCACAGCCGACCGTTTCATGTTATGTTTAAAACAACTTTAGAATAATTTTAAAAGCATTTGGACACATTCATTAGACGTGAAAAGCAATTACATCTGCAAAGTTTGTCAAATTGCTTTGTACAGTTAACTCTAATTTAAAAAGTAACAATAAACACAAAATTACCCTCGCATACAAGACGATGTAAAAGTAGAAAGGAAACGTACATACATTGGAAAAATCTGCGACGCGCCACAACAAAAAGGCTTTCAGGGTAAGAGAAAGTGGCGTTTGTCACTTAACTGTTTCCTTTTGTTGTTAATTGAAGATATTTACTT
Source organism: Aquatica leii (assembly GCA_035610365.1). Classification (NCBI taxonomy): domain Eukaryota; kingdom Metazoa; phylum Arthropoda; class Insecta; order Coleoptera; family Lampyridae; genus Aquatica; species Aquatica leii. The sequence continues at coordinate 102,023,635 of CM069436.1, read as the reverse complement.
TGTTAATTTTCTTTTCATTTTAACGTAGGTTGTAACTCATTTTTCAAGACCGTGCTTGAAATGTAGTAAATTACGTTTATTAAAATTATTCGCTTTTTATAGTGCGTGCTTATAAACGCATTTACGCTTAGGCTTCTCTAATTCAGAAAGGAAAACAGAAGTTTAATATAGCAGACAATGCATTAACAAGAATTTATCGCTTATTTGCCACCATGGAAATAGCATGTTACCTCTAACTATCCAGAATGGTATTATACACGGAAAATGTTTCATGTTTATTGTTAAAAAAAAATACCAACGAGAAAAGTACGAATATATTTTTAAAAGCCTAGGTATAATCAATACGAAAACTTTTATACGTTCTATATTTAAATTAATGTGCTGTAATAAATTTTAAAATTAATTTATTTAAAACTAACTACATGTAATTTAGAACTAACTTTTATAAAGAGAACTAATTTTTAATTAAACTAACTAATAAAGTGTAACGATATTTAAGAAAAACAACTTACGAGTAATTTATATATGACTATCACTCTATATTTATAAACATTGTCGGACTTTGGTTTATCTTAAACTGGTATTTATTTTCACTTTCTCGTCTTCTGATTAGGTTTTGCTTTATCGGCTTCGAGAACATTCCGGTATTTACCTCAAATCGTCTTGACTGATCTTAAAGTTTCTATGCGGACAGTCTCTTTCGTAAAACGCGGCACAGATAGAAAGAATCATATTGTTACGTGTTTATTTATTAAAAACTAATTTATTTAAAACGACTAAAACTACGTTTACTTATTATAGAAATATGTACACTTTTAAATTAACCGAACTAATAAAATCTAATAATAAAAACACTTACACTATAATTTATGTATAACCGTTGTATAACACTATCACTTAAGATTAGATAACGTCCTCGGATTTCACACTGTAAGTCACGTTCACTCGATTATTCTCGATTTATTTATGTAGACAGACGCGTGCTAACGATTTATTTCCACTTGATAATGTTCTTAACACATTCGCATTCCAGCAATAACTGACCTACGATTTCTTTCTTACGTATTTATAGACATCGGCAAATCCTTCTCGAGCGTTCCTTACTTTTCGCTATATCTTCTAGAAACTAGATAACAGCTTCTAGAAGGCTCTTGCATTTGCAAGTAATTTCTCGGACGTTTCACTGCCCCCTTCTTAGGACTGTTCTGTCCCAGAACAGGAGACTGGATGCGACACCGGTAAAAGGGATCGTGGCGATAGCGGCAGCTTCCTTCATTTCGGCAACTTCCTTGACCATAAAAGTAACAGTCAATGGACTTTTCCTGACCCAATACTCTCCTCGGTTGGTAACTACAGACCAACACTTGAATGCCTGTTCCTCGGAAGACGACTTCCAACATGTTTCGAACTGTCCTCCAATTCAGTTGGTTTAAGCCACAACCAAGCTTGGGTACTGCCAATTTCTTAACATGATGAAACTCCATTTGTCTCTTGAGACTCCATAATGTTCGCCACAGATCTTTGTATAACGGCTTGCCACGTGAGTATTTCTTGGTGACCAGATAGAAAACGAAGCGTCCGTCACCACGTAGTCCTAAAACCTTTCCGACTGCCGGTTGCTGTCTTCGTAATTCATCTAGCTGTCCAAACTTCTTTTTAAACACGACTGCAACCCCTTTGGACATGTCAAGGTCCTCGCTCACGCAATTTGCGATGGCGTAATCTTTTTGTGTCTGGAACAGGTCTTGTTGTTCCTCGGTGGTAACTCCGAACCTAGCTTTTCCAGAACCTCCGTATAAGTTCATAAACTTTTCGAACTCCATTTCTTCGATTGGATTCCTGGTTCTGCTACTTATTACTCTGGTTCGGACCTGAACTTGCGGATTGTGGTTATCGCCAGCAAACGGGGCTAGACGATCGACGTGGACCACTTTTGGCTTGCCTCTGGGCGGTTTTCGGATACGGTATATAACGTCGTTAATACGCTGCACGACTTCATAGGGGCCCTCCCATTGCCTTTGCAGCTTCGGCGACAAACCACGTCTCCTTTGAGGGTTATACAACCAGACCATATCGCCAGGTTGAAACCCACCATTTTGCGCCTTGACGTCATATCTTGTTTTCATCCTGTCGCTGGCAATTTGTGTGTTTTTACGGACCTCTTCATGTACTTCGTCTAACCTCTTGGCCAGCTTGCTGACGTAATCTTCTCCAGCAACCTCTTCTTCCGGTCTTCGCCCAAATTGAAGATCGCATGGTAATCTTATCTCACGACCGAGCATGACACAGGATGGTGTTTGGCCTGTGCTTTCGTGAACGGATGATAGGTATGCCATTAAGAAAAGGTGCAAGTACTGATCCCAGTCCCTTTGGTGTTCGGACACTACCTTGGCTAAGTACCTGCCCATTGTTCGATTCATCCGTTCAACCATGCCATCAGACTGAGGATGGAGAGGCGTTGTCCTAGTCTTTTTAATTCCTAACAGTCGGCAAACTTCTTGAAACAGCCCAGACTCAAAATTGCGGCCTTGATCGGAGTGTAATTCCAACGGAACTCCAAACCGGCAGAAAAATTCTTTTACCAATACGTCTGCGACTGTAGCTGCTTCCTGGTTGGGTATGGCGTAAGCCTTCGTCCATTTCGTGAAATAATCCATCGCTACCAGGATGAATTTATTTCCCGAATCGGATTCTGGGAACGGCCCTGCGATGTCAATCGCAACTCTTTCCAAAGGGCTTCCTACGTTGTATTGTTTCATGGGTGCTTTGCGCTTTTTTGCTGGACCATTTCCTGATGCGCAGACTGTGCATTTACGGCACCATTTCATGACGTCCTCTTTGCAGTTCATCCAGTAGAATCGTTCTCGCACTTTACCCAACGTCTTCTTAATGCCAAAGTGTCCTCCCGATGTCCCATCGTGGAGATGCTTCAACACTTCGGTCACCCTGCTCTTTGGCACTACCAGCTGTAGTCTGTTTCCCGTACTCTCGGCACTTTCTAGGGATCGCTTAAGAAGACCGTCTTCTACTATCAAGGAGTCCCACTGCGCCCAGTACGCTTTGATATTTTTGCCCAAAGCACTCACTTCTTCCCAGGTTGGTCGTCGGCCGCTTTCTTTCCAGTCCAAGAGTAGTCTTATTTCAGGATCGTCTTCTTGTTCGCGACGTAACTGCTCAGGTTCCCAATCATTATCAACCATAGCAGTTCTCCGGAGGCATTCGACTTTTTCTTCCAGTCGCGAACAATGGCTGCAGTCCGCCGGACATGGTCTTCTAGACAAGGCATCAGCGTTCCGATGACTGCTTCCGGCACGGTGTTCTGTGTCGTAGTCATACTCTTGCAGTCTCTCGATCCATCTTGCCACTTGTCCTTCTGGGTTACGGAACTGCAGTAGCCATTTTAAAGCGGCGTGGTCTGTTCTCAGTAAAAATTTTCGTCCATACAAATACTTGTAGAAATGTTCGATGGACTTAACGACTGCTAACAGCTCCCTCCTAGTCACGCAATAATTCCTTTCTGGCCTGGACAGAACTTTGCTAAAGTACGCGATAACCTTTTCTTGTCCATCTTGAACCTGCGAAAGGACCGCGCCTATGGCCAGATTGCTTGCGTCGGTATCCAAAACAAACTTTCCATCTTCTCTTGGATAACTCAAAATCGGCGAAGTGACTAGGGCCTGTTTTAGTTTATTAAAAGAATTTTCGCAGTCTTCATTCCATCTAAATTTTCTTCTTTTTCTTCGGTTAGTTTTGTCAATGGTTTGGCAATATTGGCAAATCCGAGGACAAATCTTCTATAATAAGTGCACAACCCAAGGAAACTTCGGACCTGATGTTTGTCGATCGGTCTTGGCCATGCTTGCACTGCTCGGATTTTGTCTGGGTCAGCCCTTACTTCATCTCTAGATACGACGTGGCCAAGGTATTGGACTTCCTTCTTAAATACGTGGCACTTCTTTGGGCTCAGTTTAAGGTTAGCCCCACGTAATCGCTGGAACACTTCCTTCAAGTTGTTCAAGTGTTCTTCAAACGACCTTCCAACCACGATCACGTCGTCCAGGTAAACCAAGCACGTCTTCCAAGACAATCCGCGCAAGATGGTCTCCATCAAACGCTCGAACGTTGCAGGAACGTTACACAGACCGAAGGGCATTACAGTAAACTGCCACAAACCAGTTCCGATCGTAAAAGCTGTTTTTTCACGATCCTTGGGTTCTAATTCTACCTGCCAGTATCCACTCTTTAAATCTAACGTAGAAAACCACAGGGATCCTGACAGGGTGTCTAGCGTATCGTCAATTCTGGGTAAAGGGTAGCTGTCTTTTTTGGTCACGTCGTTTAGCTGCCTGTAGTCTACGCAAAACCTCGTTGATCCATCCTTCTTCTTCACGAGTACCACTGGGGATGCCCATGGACTACTTGAAGGTTCAATCACGCCTTCTCTCTCCATATCCGTAATTATTTGTTCGGCTTCTTCTCTTTTCGCCAAAGGAAGTCTGCGTGGATGTTGTCGTATCGGCCGAGCGTCTCCGGTATTAATTTTATGTTTCACCACGTTAGTTCTTCCTTTGGAGCCACTCTCCAGCGCGAACACATCTTGGTACTCTTGGATCAACACTTTAACTTTAGCCAGCTGGTCTTGGCTGAGGTTTTCGCATTTGGTGGTAAGAATGTCCAATAGATGTTGTGGACACTTCTTCGGCGACGTATCTTCGTTCGACTTCACGCATCTCACAATTTGTGATACTGGCGTTCATTGGCCTACCACGGTCTTCTTTTTCAGCGTTACAGGATCTGAGTTGATGTTTAAGATCCTTACTGGCATCGTCTTCTTTGCTCGTATTAAAGTTCTGCCAACGAGTAGTCCCTTTTCAACTAAACCGCCCTCCATTGGTTCAATCGCGCGTATGTAGCCTTCCCGGAGACTTCCATCCAGGCGTGCCATCACCACACTTTCAGTCCATGCAGGCAGAGTCACGTCTTCACTCAATAAGACTCGCACGGCTGCATTCTCTGACGAATGAAAAGGAATTTCTTCATTGTCGATCTTCAGGACATCGTTCTTCATATCCAAATGAAACCCATACTTCTTTATCACGTCCATTCCCAGGATAACTTCTTCCGTGATGTCGGCTACCAGTACTTGATGGTCGAGTACTCCATTTCCCAAACCAATGGTTACTTTGACTTGTCCGTGAGTAGGTATTTCGTCGCCCGTCGCTGTTCGAAGTCGTACTGTTACTGGTGATGTCTTCTCGTTTTCCAATAAGATGTCAGGACGAATGATGGTCTTCGTCGCTCCCGTGTCAACCAGTAACTGGACGCTTCTTCCATTGATCTTGCCATCGAGATAAATGCTATGCAACTGCTCCCTAGGCGATGCCATTTGAATGGTAATCTCCGAGGTCTGACTAGATGAGATTACTTTTTGTCTCTTTTGCTCGCCTCGTTCCAAATTATCGAGCGCTCTTCTTGTCCTCTTCTTAGGTTTAGTACGATGCCGTCGTACATGGCCTATTTCATCGCAGTTCAAAGCTGTCACTCCTCTTTCCCGAAGTATTCGTCGCGCTATCTCTTCGATGCTTTCCAGTGTCTGCGCGGGCGCCTCTGTAGCACAGCAGAGTCTATGACCATCTCGTTGCGACGCTTGTTTTGCTGCTTCAAACTCCAAAGCATGCACCAAAGCGTCATCCAATGTCTTCGGTCGAGTTAACCGGAGAGTCTGCTGCGTTAGCTGTCTCGGAGACCGTCTACAAAGGTTTGAATAGCCAATTGTTCCAAGAAGGTATCTGGCGCTGTAGGATACGCAAGCCGTGTTAGTCTGGCGATGTCAGCCTCAAACTCTTGAAGACTTTCGGCAGCTTTCTGAACCCGACTTTTAATTTGAGCCTGGTATACTTGTTGAAGATGAGCATTTCCATATCTCATTTCTAATCGTGATATTAAGAGTTCGTAATTTTCTTGCAGGTGGTCCGGAACAGTTTGTAAAATTCCAAGCGCTTCTCCACGTAAGGACACTATTAAAGACGTCGCTTTCTGCTTGTTGCTCCAACCATTAGCAGTAGCTGCGGCTTCAAACTGCTTGTAGTAGGTTGACCATGGCACTTTACCATCAAAATTCGGTGGTACAACTTTGAACTTCTGAGTGTTTTCTTCTCGATGATCCATTATTAAATCTTCACTCGTGACGCTTCCTTCGCAATGGCAAATCATTTGGTTCATTCTTTCTTCAAGCAGTTTCATTCTATCCCCTACTGCTTCTATTTTGTCATTCATAGATTCGCAAATTTCTTCTTTTAAATTTAACATATCTGTTTGGGTTTCCTCTTGAACAATTTTTATTTGATTTTCTATGCTTGTTTGTATTTCTTCTTTTAGACGTCTAGAATTTTCCATCAATTTTTCTTCAATTTTCTAAGAAGTTTCGTAAAACTTTTCTTCAATTTTTCTAGAGTTTTCTTCCATTTTCTGCGAATTTTCGTGAAACTTTTCTTCCATTTTCTGAGAATTTTCGCCCATTTTTTTATTCATCGATTCGAGAATTTCAAATATTTTTGAATCCATTTTCTCTTTTTGCAAACGCGTCACCGGCATAAATTTAAATATAACACGAATATAAAGTTTAAATACACTACTTTTTAAAATGCAGTTTTTGTATAACACAAAATTTTAATAACGATCCACTTGTTAATATTAAACCACGGAAACGACTTTAATTGATATCGCGAACACGCACTTGTTAAAAGAAAAAGTTTAATAAACACTATTTTATACTTTATAAATAAACACGCGTATCGCGCAATCAATTACGAAGCGATATTAAATTACTTAATGGTATTTACACTAATAATTCGCGAACGATATCCCACTTCTGACACCACTTGTTACGTCTTTATTTATTAAAAACTAATTTATTTAAAACGACTAAAACTACGTTTACTTATTATAGAAATATGTACACTTTTAAATTAACCGAACTAATAAAATCTAATAATAAAAACACTTACACTATAATTTATGTATAACCGTTGTATAACACTATCACTTAAGATTAGATAACGTCCTCGGATTTCACACTGTATGTCACGTTCACTCGATTATTCTCGATTTATTTATGTAGACAGACGCGTGCTAACGATTTATTTCCACTTGATAATCTTCTTAACACATTCGCATTCCAGCAATAACTGACCTACGATTTCTTTCTTACGTATTTATAGACATCGGCGAATCCTTACTTTCGCTATATCTTCTAGAAACTAGATAACAGCTTCTAGAAGGCTCTTGCATTTGCAAGTAATTTCTCGGACGTTTCACTATCGATAGCGGCACCTTTCTCCATTTCGGAAACCTTGAGCATAAAAGTAGCAATCAACGGACTTTTTCTAATTTGATGTTCTACTTGGATGCTAACTGCAGACCAATACTTGAACGTTTCTCGGAAGACGACTGTTCTCTAATCCAGCTGATCTAAGCCGTAACCAAGCTTGGATACTGCTAATCTCTTAATGTTTTAAAGCTTTCTCTCTTGCGATTCCATAATGCCTGCGATTTTTGTATGACGGGTTTCTACTTTTTGGTAACCAAATAGAAAATGAAAAATCGGTCATTACGTAGTGTTAAGACTTTGGCGACCGCCTTTTGCTTTTTTTTAGTACATTTAGCCGTGGACACTTAAATACTACAGCAACTCCAAGCAACAGGACGAGACGATTTATGTGGACTACTTTTGGCTTGCTTCTGAGTGGTTTTCGGATACGGTATACGACATCGTTAATACGATAACGGCTTTCTCATTGCTTCTGAAGTTTTGGTTACAAACCATGTTTTTTAGGGGTTATGCAACCACACCATGTCGTCTAGTCAAAAACCACCGTTTTTTGCTTTGCCTTTATATCTGGTCTTGATCATCTTGTCGCTGGCGTGTTTTTACGGACCGTCTCGTGTACTTCGTCTAGTCTCTTCAACTTGCTGATGTAGTCTTCTCAAGCAATTTTTTTCAAAGTACTGATCCCAATCCCGTTGATATTCGGATACTACGCCATCAAATTGATAATGGAAAAGTGTTGTCCTAGTTTTCTATTCAGGTTTGCACTCGTCATCAACTATAACAGTTCTTTAGAGGCATTTGTTCTTTTTCTCAAGTTGCTAACAATGACTGCAGTTTACCAGACATGGTCATATAAACAAAGCATCAGCGTTCTGATAACTGCTTCCGACACAGTGTTTTGTATTATAATCAGACTCTTGCAGTCACACAATAATTATTTTTCTAATCTAGACAAAACATTATAGAAAAGACTGGACTTATTTATGGTCACATTACTTGCATCGGTATTCAAAAGAATTTTTTTTTAATAACTTAAAATCGGCTTTTAGTTGATGGAAACCTTTTTCGCAATTTTCATTTCATTTAATTTCTGCTCTTTCTTTGGTCGGTTTTGTCAAAGGTTTGTCAATTGTGGCAAATTCGAGTACAAATCGTCTATAATAAGTGCACAATCCAAGCAAACTTTGGACTTGATGTGTGTCGATTGGTCATGGTTATGCTTGCATCGCACAGACTTTGTCTGAGTTAGCATTTACTTTATATCTAGATTTATTAATTTAATTCAAGAGATGGTTCGTCTTGCACCCCTGCACTGCGGTCTTTTTGGTCTTTTTGTGCACCTCTGATTTATTACTTCTTCAGCAGTTCTGTCAATGAAGTCCATAATTTTATTCCAAGAGTCCTTTTTCAACTCATCATTGGTTAGTTCTGGTTTGCCGAAAATCGTTGTTTGTTGCAGCACAGCAGATGCTGCGGAGTCTCGTCGTCCTCCAAGTACCCGCAGCATAGAGAGCTACTTTCCCATTTTATGCATATGTTCGTTAAGGCCACAGTGCGCTGTTATTAGTGCCGTGAGTTTTTTTAACTTTTGTCGATTCATGCGTGATAGTGGAGTTTGAGTGTTTGACTGTGGCTCTGTAAAGAAGAGTTTTTTGTGTCTCATTCCTGAAGAGTTTTTCCATAGTTTCTTATGCTCTGTTGCTAATTTGCTGCGAATTGTTTCTTTTCCGGTTTCGTAAGCGATTTCGAAAACGGGTTCAGGTCCAATATGTGCTCTTTTTAGCTAGTGCGTCCGCCATTAGGTTTTCCTTTACATTCTGGCCTTTTGATATCCAGATGAGCTGTACTGGTTGGCGAGTTGCCAATATTTCCAGACTGTTTATGCATGCCATAATCAGTTTGGATTTTATTATTGGCAACCTTAGCGCCAGTAGTGTTGCTTGGCTGTCAGACATGATCGATATCGGACCATTTGTGTATGATTTCGAGCCGATAATGTTCCTGGCACACCAGTCAATAACAGCAACTTCAATTTGAAAAGCGGACGCATATTTACCCAAGGTCAGCGAAAATTACTTCTCATGGTGCTTGCCTCCATATACTCCTGCTCCGGTACCGTTGCGATTTTTGGCCCCATCTGTGTACCAGATAGTTGCTTTAACCGCGCCTGGGTAAATTGTTTTTGTCTTTTACTTTAAATTTCTTTAAGATGTGATAATTTTTTGTAAAGTCGGATCTCATAGTTAAAATTGTTTTTTCACGTAGCACGTTGTATCTACCCGGTTTGTTTTTCCCGGTAATTGACGTGTGTTCATTAATCTGCAGCCTGTATGCTGCTTGTCTTGCATTCACTTAGAAGTGAAAGTATTGCTTCCATAGCTGCTGTGGGCGTGGTTTTCATCGCTTCTGTTATCAGCAGACATGTAATTCTCTGTAATTTGCTTAGCTTTGCAGCTGTGTTTTTAGGTTAGTTTTCTCATCCCATACAAGCGCGCCGTATGTGATGATGGGTGTTGTTACCACAGTATATCACCATTTGTCATTGTAGGTTTTAAGTCCCATGTATGCCGACCATCCGTTTGGTTGTATTAACAACCCTGATGGCCTTCTCTGCGACTTTTTCTAGATAAGCATTGAATGTCAGTGTAATATCAAGAGTGAGTCTCAGATATTTGCATGTTTTGTCATGGAGAGCGTGACTCCGTACAACGTAGGTAGTTTTATGTTATCCGTTTTCCGTCGTTTGGTAAACGGAACGATTGCCGTCTTAGTTGGGTTCACTGATAGTGCCTCTTTTTTGCGCCATTTTTTGACGGTGTTTAGTGCACTTTGCATTATGTTCGATACAGTTGCTCCAAATTTCACATTTTTGTTAATGGTGAGATTGTCGGCGTATCCTAAAACAAATACCCCCCCTCCGTCTTCTAGTTCTTGTAGTAGGCCGTCCATCACAAGGGACCACAGTAGAGGGGATAGCACCCCGCCTTGTGGGCATCCGCCAGCTACTGTGGTTCCCACAGTGCTACCGTACAAAGTAGCTGTTGTCGTCCGATTCCTGAGCATTGAGTTGACCCAGTTTCGGACTAGAGGTGTGATTCGTTTTTTCTCCATTGCCCTTGCAATTGAGGTGAAGCTAGTATTGTCAAATACTCCTTCAATATCTAGAAAAGCACCCAATGCAATATCATTGTATTGTATTGCATTTTTGCATCTGCTTACTAGTTGGTGAATTGCTAGCTCGCAAGATTTTCCAGATTGGTAAGCATACTAGTTTCGGTGCAGAGGCAAAGCTTTTAGTGCTCCGTCCCGTATATACCTGTTGACTACTTTGTCAAGTAGTTTTAAGATGAAAGAAGTTAAGCTGATGGGTCTGTAGGATTTTGCCTAGGCGTACGTATATCTTCTTGGATTTGGTATAAATTCCACTTTGACAACCCGCCAGCTGTTTGGTATGTGCAAAAGTGCTAAGCTGGTTCTGAGAATTTCGCATACTGTGTTTCGAAGAGCCGCAAATTCTTTTTGCCGCATGATGGGATAAATTCCATCGGTTCCTAGAGACTGACAGGGTTTAAATGTATTGATTCTCCATTCTTGGTTTTCAGGATTGATTATTTTTCTCGCTAAGTCCCAGTTTCTTTTGGATGCCCGTCTGTTTAGTACCTCCAGTTAACGACGAACCCGAGAAGTGTTTTTGCAGTAGTTCTTGCAAAGTACCTTCAACCGAGTCTGTAAACTTTCCGTTTTCGATCAGCAAAAAACCAATGCTTCCAGTGCGGCCTTTTTTGTTTTATACGTCCCTACAGTACCTTCTCCATGAGTTTCTTTTTGCATTATGGCATTGTTGTATGTTGTGAGGCTGGTTTTGTATTTATCCCAGTCTCCGCTTTTTTAGACTGTATTAAATAGCCTTCTGGTGCGTGCCCTTGCTTTGTCAAGCTCCCTGTTCCACCAAGTTATCTTGTTTGGGGTTCGTTTGACAGTTTTTGGGCAGCTTGCTTCAAATGCGGATTTTAATGAATTAACCATACTATCCGTCATTAGTTCTCGCTCGTGTGTTGATCTTGCAACTGTGGGATAGTCCTTCATTTAACCCGCTAAAGTTTCGTTGAACAAATCCCAGTCGGGTTTCAGTATTCCATTACGAGTTCCCTGATCATTCTAGGTTTTTAGGATTCATTATTGAATTTGTATAAAGTACCTTCAACCGAGTCTGTAAACTTTCCGCTTTCGGATGTTTCCAGTGCCGTTTTTGCTTAGAGCTTTTTGGATTCGAAACTTGTAGGTTTATTTTCTACGTCCCTAAAGTACCTTGTATGTTCTGAAGCTGGTTTTGCATTCATCCCAGTCTCCGGTTTTTTAGCTGTATTAAATAGCCTTCTGGTACGTGTCCTGGCTTTGTCAAGCCCATTGTTCCACCAATTTATCCTGTTGGGGATTCGTTTTTGGACAGCTTGCATCAAATGCGGATTTTAATGAATTAACAATACTGCCCGTCATTAATTCTAGCTCGTGCGTTGATCTTGCAACTGTGGGACAGTCCTTGATTCAACCCGTTAAAGTTTCGTTGAACAAATCCCAGTCGGGTTTCAGTATTCCATTGCGAGTTCCCTGTGTGATTCAATGTTGAACCGAATCTATCTATGATCAGATAAAGAAGGTTTATCTGATACAGGCCACATTTTTATGACTTTGCTCGCTTTTGAAAGAGTAAAGTCAATAACTTTATTGCGCGACACGGTTATAAACGTAGACGCATCTCCGTTATTTATTATGTGTAAATTGTCTTTTAGAATAAATTCTAAAAAAATTTCACTTCTTGGATTTGTGTTTGTGCTCCCCCACAAGGTGTGGTGTGCATTGACATCGCATCAAATAATCAGCAGTTTGATAGTCCGACTGTTAATCAGCCTGTGGATTTTTTCCGGCGTCGGTGGTCGTAAAGAAAATAACCGGATCCGATAATGAACTTCTTTCTGATGCCTTAGTGCATTTTTTACTTTAATATATGTGCGAGGGTTGTGCCTAAGTTGAGCTGCAAGCAGCCATCTACTAGACAGTTCAACCCTTTTATTGTTTCCTTGTAGATTCTTGGTTTCTAGACAAGACCAATATTAATATCGTGTGTCACGTTATAAGCACTGAGGGCCGCTGAAGCTGCCCTACAGTGATGTATATTTTTTTGAACGACTTTTAGCATTAGATTTGCCGTTAGCACGTTTTTTCCGGCTCTGGATTTACATCCATTGTCTTGTAGACATCACTTGTAGCATCCGGTTCATTGCCGTCCTTTTTGGAGTTGGCCAGCGCCCGAAGAGTAATCCTTGAAAATCAAGAATACAATTGGTTGGTTGACGCTTCCACCTTCTCCCAAGACTCCTTGTCTAGAAACAGGACGTATTGGGTTCCTTTAAGATCTGGTTTAGCGTTAACCCCCCGCCACGTTTCGGTACTGAAGTTGTTCTGTACCGATATTCTTTTTAGTAGAGTAGCCGATTCCAGTGCTGTTCCCGGGATCTAAGTAGTAACCTTCTTGGGTGCAGGAAGGTCTTTGAGATAAATAATTTTTAGTTCCCTATCTTTCTCCAGTCGTATCTTAATACATGACGTGCCGACTAGCCACTTTCTGGTTGCTTTGTCTGCACACGTTATTTTTAGGAATCTCCCTTTATGGGTACATTCTTGAAAACGCGGAGAAACTTGTCCTTTCTCGAATTCGTCAATCAATCTGAGTATATAGATTTTTATGACCTCGGACTGATGGTGTTTTCAGGGAACCTTTTTGGTATGCTTGCAAGATCAATTCTTGTCAGTGTCTTTGAATGTTTTCTTTGGGTTCCTTCAACCTTTCAACTTCGCCTTACCGGTCGTTTTTGTCACGCCGGTGTGCTACTGCTAGAAAGGTTGCGTTTTTGCGGCCCTGTTGTTCCGGCAGTTGGTACAATTGCGTGCGCCGTCTGGTGTCGCTGTTGCGTTCCCGACGTGGTCGCCTTTGCTTTCTATATAGATGGGTTTTGCTTTCGCGTCCCCGCCATTGTAGTGGAACCGGTTGTCTGAGCTCCCAATTCTCTTTGTTTTTTAAGTTTTTGCCTTGCCAACCCCCGAAAACTTTTTAGGCTTTTCGGGTTCGCGCTCAGCACCAGCCGATATTTTTGAGTTCTGCTCATAGTCCCTCAAAATACGATGTGGCGTTGAGAAAATTTTGGTAATCACCTCATATCATCTTGAATCTTTTCAAAGTTTCTGTATGTTTCAGTACTTTATTCACAACGAAATAATACAAAAAACAAACGTTTTTATTTTTCTGGTTACTGTTTGTTCAGTTTTTTGCCGCTTGGGTGCAAAATTTGATCTGCTTTTTATAATAGTCAAATTAATTAAATGTTAAACTAAAAAACGATGTTGGAAATTTTATTTTTTGTTTCTTCTTACCTAAGAAGCACATTATGTTTTATTGACGTCAACATTACGTACGAGACGTCATTAAGACGTGTCAATGTCGTCATATGACGTCAGTGTGCTGCCTGGGTAGCGACCTGGTCTAAAACAGAGATTTTTAACGCTTTTTGTCTCTCCCCTTGTCTGATCCTTGTCGTGATGGGGGGACATAACGTTGCTGCAAACAAAGGACGGTTGTTTTCTAGTTTTTTTATTTTTGAAGAGTTGTTAACCGTAATGCACTACACTACTCTTGTGTCTTGATGCTTGGATTTAGAAAAGCGAAGTGGGTGGAATAGGTTTAGATTAGGTTATGGTTTCTCTTTACCTTAGAAGATACGCTGCTGGAAACTGTTAACAAATATAAATACTTAGGCCAACAAATCTCAAGCTAAAAAACAAAAAAGTTCCAAACCATTTATAAGCAAAAAATTAACTACCAAAGCTTCATTCTGCAATTACGTACGATTGTAAGACCTGAAAACTAACAAAGAAAAACTTTCGCAGAGCACAAAAAAAGAAGGCCAAGCATACGATGAAGAGATGACATCTAGGACACTGACAGAGAAATATGGAACATTTTAGAGACGGTTTACGTCTAATAATCGATAGCGAAAGATTCATCGTGGTTGTGATTGTTTGCTAGGTATTATTTGTACCCTAAAAAACAGGCAAGTTACTACGAAAGTTTCTTTGATTTTTTTTACGTTTTGATTTAGAGTTGTTGTTGTTCTTTATAATTACATGCACTCAGTGCCGGATTAGTAAATAAGCTAATGAAACCTGTACATTGTAACGGCCCCGTGACAAAGAAAAAATTAAAATTTTCAATTATTCCTAATGCAAAAGAAAATTGTTATGACAAAATTATAATACCAGTTAGGGTCTAATTACGACTATGCCAAAAATTTTATTTTGGTACATTTCAAGCTATCGTGTAAAGACAAATCAACTTGTTAATAATTTTTTTTTGTCGCAAGAGGAAGAATAGGTAATACGGATGTATTTGCACTTTATTTTATGTTTGTTCATTGCTCGTTCTGGTTGTCTGGTTCAGAATCCTTTGTTAAGGAAATGATTTTTTTTTCTGCAAACATCCATCTTATTTAAATCTTTTTAAGAGGAAATCTTTTAGCTACAAAATGTATCAATATCTAGAGAACTTTCTCGATATCAATTTGTATTAGAGGCGGATATATAGATGTTCTGCGACTCGACCGAAAAACTTATACCATATATTTCGAAAGTCATTACTATCAAAAATGTTATATGATTTATAGGTAAATTTCTTTTTGCTTCTTCGAAATTACAAAAAAAACAATAAGAGAGAAATATTTTGTGAATTAGAATTATAATCACTCTATTACTGACTTTTTTTTTGTGTGTGCTACTAGTCAGAACAAATCGTTTTTGTCACAATATACTCTTTCTTATTTTTAACACACAGTTGCAAATTTGAGGTTCCTTTATATTACCTCATACATATTTTTCTACTCGGAAGAAAAAGTGGCGTAAGGCATCTCAACCCACGACCATCTCCGATAGGCAGACAAAGCAAGTGAGTCAAAAATCTAAATTTTTTGTTGTTTTAATTTCAATTTATCAAATTTTTATATATCTTTGTTTTTAAATCTAGTTTTTTCTAACCTTGTTATTACTATATTTCAGACAGTGCACATTTTCTGTAGACTGAAAGTATTCTATTTTGTTTTTATTTGATCGCCGTTGACATGTTTTCTGAAGATCAGCAAATAAGTAAATTTCTTTTTCCTGTCTTCGTTGAAGCAAAAAAATCGCCATTCAAGCGTTGGTATTCCATTTATTTTACAGTACACCAAACATATTTTACTTCTTTGATAATGTTTCTTTATAAATCAAAATAATTTTCATATTGTGGTCTCAATAATTTTCGGTTTTGTTGTAGTAAGCATATTTCTGACTTTGGCTAGTAACGGAGCAGTAAATGGAACCTCATCTTCAGCAAAGCAAAGATCCATTGTTTCAGTAGTGTATGTACTTGAAAATCTATCGAGTGGATCTGTTATTGATTTACGATTGTAACCAAGTTAAAAAAGACTTTGTAGCACACTTTTCTTCGAAAGCTCGCATTCTGAATTTATTAAAAAAAACGACAATCCACATTTACGTTAAGTTATCATATTACGGACATAACTAAAAGGAATATTCCACATGTGTTAAAAAACAAATGTGAAATACTGCCAGAGCGTGTAGAGGGGCTCAAAGAAAGCTAAAAAATCTTATCATCAAACATGCGTTCAAACATCTTTTTTTGAGTTATATGGATAGCTTGGTCTATGCAACGCTTATCAATAAAAACAATATGAAACAAGCTATGAATTTTTTAACGAATCCGGCACTTTCTTAGGCGACGGCGCCGCGCATGTTTTGGTGCGGAAGAGAAACATTCTATTTGATGTTATCTAAGAGTTTATGAGTTGAGTCCTTTTGAATTACAAATCTAGTAATTACAATTACCTAACTGTAGTTGAAATTAAACTGAAGTACATAATGACAATTACAAGATTAATAGTACTTACATTATATTTCATCATCTTTAGCTAATAAGCTAAAAGATATAAGATGGCTCACAAACAAAAACAAAATTTGATGCTATAGTATAAAGTTAAACATAGTGACACCGTTTTTTTTTGCAAACGCGACTTGATCTTTTTATTAAGATATATGCTGTACAGATGTTCTGTAGGTGATCCCTCTGATAATTTCCAAGCCACAACTAACTAAGATAGATTTTTGTTCTCTCTGGTCAACTTGTTTTAGTTTTTTAGGCGCTTTTTTCGTCTTCTGTTGACGTTTACTACACCGTCGTAGTAGGTAATCAACTTTCTTGTAGTTAACTGTTTTACTTATACTTGTTCAAATTGATTAAATACAGAGGGTACACAAGCCCGGAGCTGAAATTATGTGTAGCAATCAACCACGTGTGAATCAAAATTCTCATACATCTTTAATATATATATCCTCCTCTAATAAAAATCAATCTCTAAAAAGTCTTCTAGATGTTGATACGTTTTGAATCTAAAAATATTTAAATAAAGTGGATGTTTACAGAAGAAAAATTATGTCTTTACCGAACAATTCTTAACCGGACACCCAAAGTGAGCAATGGCCAAATGGAAAATGAAGTGCAAATACATTCTTATTACCTGCTCCCTCTATTGCGGCAAAGTTAAGCTGAAATTTGACCTTTAACACGACTATAAGTAGAAAGACGCCTACACGCTATCTTGAAATATACCAAAATAAAATTTAAATCGTTACAATCTTTTATACATTATATATAATGAAAGTTTACAATTATTTTTACAATTACATAATTACAATTAATATACAATTTGTCCAACTTTTATTAGAACTAAAAATTCAAATTCAAAATTTGTTATCGTCAAAGATATTATCACTAACAAATTAAAAGAAGTTAAGAGAAACTTATAAGCAAAGTGTAGAATCAGCAGTAATAGCTTTGTTGTGCATGATTGATTGCAAAAGTTTACAAATTTTAAAGTATTTTTTCTAAGTTAAACCTAAACACGGCAGAGATGTTTCAGATAAATCGACAATTTAGAAAATGATTTATGAAAACTGTGGTTCAGTAGATGTAGGTCAAAGTAAAAGACCAATTAACATTCGCTTCAGGGAACATTTGGCGCATTTGGATACATTTTACATTACCTTGCATTGAATTGTTACAATTTTTTAGAGGATGATTTAAGTTTACGTGAACGTATAGAACTCTTGATAGCTCTACAGAGTGCCCGTTTTAAAACGGCCCTAAATAACATTTGTAATGATAATTTTGCAGAAAACATGATATTTTTAAGCAAATTTTTTAATGTGTGGGTAAAAATTGTACTGTAACTAATTTATTTAAACTATTTACACAATTATTGATTCTTATAAACCTAACTAAAAACACAATACAATCTAAAATTACATTAATTTATTTATCACTATAACAGTAGACCGTTAGCGGATAGCATAATTATTCACTTGTTTATTTTAACAATATTGTTACGTATTTATTTATTAAAAACTAATTATTTATAAATACTAAAAATACGTTTACTTAATCTAGAAATACTTTTAAATTAACCGAACTAATTAAATCTAATAATATTTAATGAAAACACTTACACTAATTTATGTATAACCGTTGTATAACACTATCACTAACACGAGATAAGATAACGTTTTCGGATTTCACACTGTAAGTCACGTTCACTCGATTAAGTACACTGTTATTTATTTAAAACTTCGCACGTGCTAATCACTTATTTATCTTCACTTGAATAATCTTTTTAATACTGCATGCATTCACATTCCAGCAATAACTGACCTACGATCTGTCTCGTAGCTATATATAGACATACGGAAATCCTTCTCGATCGTTCCTCACTTTTCGCTATAACTTCTAGAAAATAGATAACAGCCTTCTAGAAGGCTCTTGCGTTTGCAAGTAATTTCTTAAACGTTTCACTGCCCCCTTCTTAGGACTGTTCTGTCCCAGAACAGGAGACTGGATGCGACACCGGCAAAAGGGATCGTGGCGATAGCGGCAGCTTCCTCCATTTCGGCAACTTCCTTGACCATAAAAGTAACAGTCAATGGACTTTTCCTGACCCAATACTCTCCTCGGTTGGTAACTACAGACCAACACTTGAATGCCTGTTCCTCGGAAGACGACCTCCAACATGTTTCGAACTGTCCTCCAATTCAGTTGATCTAAGCCACAACCAAGCTTGGGTACTGCCAATTTCTTAACATGATGGAACTCCATTTGTCTCTTGAGACTCCATAATGTTCGCCACAGATCTTTGTATAACGGCTTGACACGTGAGTATTTCTTAGTGACCAGATAGAAAACGAAGCGTCCGTCAACACGTAGTTCTAAAACCTTTCCGACTGCCGGTTGCTGTCTTCGTAATTCATCTAGCTGCCCAAACTCCTTTTTAAACACGACTGCAACCCCTTTGGACATGTCAAGGTCCTCGCTCACGCAATGTGCGATGGCGTAATCTTTTTGTGTCTGGAACAGGTCTTGTTGTTCCTCGGTGGTAACTCCGAACCTAGCTTTTCCAGAACCTCCGTATAAGTTCATAAACTTTTCGAACTCCATTTCTTCGATTGGATTCCTGGTTCTGCTACTTATTACTCTGGTTCGGACCTGAACTTGCGGATTGTGGTTATCGCCAGCAAATGGGGCTAGACGATCGACGTGGACCACTTTTGGCTTGCCTCTGGGCGGTTTTCGGACGCGGTATATAACGTCGTTAATACGCTGCACGACTTCATAGGGGCCCTCCCATTGCCTTTGCAGCTTCGGCGACAAACCACGTCTCCTTTGAGGGTTATACAACCAGACCATACCGCCAGGTTGAAACCCACCATTTTGCGCCTTGACGTCATATCTTGTTTTCATCCTGTCGCTGGTAATTTGTGTGTTGTTACGGACCTCTTCATGTACTTCGTCTAACCTCTTGGCCAGCTTGCTGACGTAATCTTCTCCAGCAACTTCTTCTTCCGGTCTTCGCCCAAATTGAAGATCGCATGGTAATCTTATCTCACGACCGAGTATGACACAGGATGGTGTTTGGCCTGTGCTTTCGTGAACGGATGATCGGTATGCCATTAAGAAAAGGTGCAAGTACTGATCCCAGTCCCTTTGGTGTTCGGACACTACCTTGGCTAAGTACTTGCCCATTGTTCGATTCATCCGTTCAACCATGCCATCAGACTGAGGATGGAGAGGCGTTGTCCTAGTCTTTTTAATTCCTAACAGTCGGCAAACTTCTTGAAACAGCCCAGACTCAAAATTGCGGCCTTGATCGGAGTGTAATTCCAACGGAACTCCAAACCGGCAGAAAAACTCCTTTACTAATACGTCTGCGACTGTAGCTGCTTCCTGATTGGGTATGGCGTAAGCCTCCGTCCATTTCGTGAAATAATCCATCGCCACCAGTATGTATTTATTTCCCGAATCGGATTCTGGGAACGGCCCTGCGATGTCAATCGTTACTCTTTCCAAAGGGCTTCCTACGTTGTATTGTTTCATGGGTGCTTTGCGCTTTCTCGCTGGACCATTTCCTGATGCGCAGACTATGCATTTACGGCACCATTTCATGACGCCCTCTTTGCAGTTCATCCAGTAGAATCGTTCTCGCACTTTACCCAACGTCTTCTTAATGCCAAAGTGTCCTCCTGATGTCCCATCGTGGAGATGCTTCAACACTTCGGTCACCCTGCTCTTCGGCACTACCAGCTGTAGTTTGTTTCCCGTGCCCTCGGCACTTTCTAGGGATCGCTTAAGAAGACCGTCTTCTACTATCAAGGAGTCCCACTGCGCCCAGTACGCTTTGATATTTTTGCCCAAAGCACTCACTTCTTCCCAGGTTGGTCGTCGGCCGCTTTCTTTCCAGTCGAGGAGTAGTTTTATTTCAGGATCGTCTTCTTGTTCGCGACGTAACTGCTCAGGTTCCCACTCATCATCAACCATAGCAGCTCTCCGGAGGCATTCGACTTTTTCTTCCAGTCGCGAACAATGGCTGCAGTCCGCCGGACATGGTCTTCTGGACAAGGCATCAGCGTTCCGATGACTGCTTCCGGCACGGTGTTCTGTGTCGTAGTCATACTCTTGCAGTCTCTCGATCCATCTTGCTACTTGTCCTTCTGGGTTACGGAACTGCAGTAGCCATTTTAAAGCGGCGTGGTCTGTTCTCAGTAAGAATTTTCGTCCATACAAATACTTGTAGAAATGTTCGATGGACTTAACGACTGCTAACAGCTCCCTCCTAGTCACGCAATAATTCCTTTCTGGCCTAGACAAAACCTTGCTAAAGTACGCGATAACCTTTTCTTGTCCATCTTGAACCTGCGAAAGGACCGCGCCTATGGCCATATTGCTTGCGTCGGTATCCAAAACAAACTTTCCATCTTCTCGTGGATAACTCAAAATCGGCGAAGTGACTAGGGCCTGTTTTAGTTGATTAAAAGAATTTTCGCAGTCTTCATTCCATCTAAATTCTGCTTTTTCTTCGGTTAGTTTTGTCAATGGTTTGGCAATATTGACAAATCCGGGGACAAATCTTCTATAATAAGTGCACAATCCAAGGAAACTTCGGACCTGATGTTTGTCGATCGGTCTTGGCCATGCTTGCACTGCTCGGATTTTGTCAGCCCTTACTCCATCTCTAGATACGACGTGGCCAAGGTATTGGACTTCCTTCTTAAATACGTGGCACTTCTTTGGGCTCACTTTGAGGTTAGCCCCACGTAATCTCTGGAACACTTCTTTCAAGTTGTTCAAGTGCTCTTCAAACGACCTTCCAACCACGATCACGTCGTCCAGGTAAACCAAGCACGTCTTCCAAGACAATCCGCGCAAGATGGTCTCCATCAAACGCTCGAACGTTGCAGGAGCGTTACACAGGCCGAAGGGCATTACAGTGAACTGCCACAAACCAGTTCCGATCGTAAAAGCTGTTTTTTCACGATCCTTGGGTTCTAATTCTACCTGCCAGTATCCACTCTTTAAATCTAACGTAGAAAACCACTGGGATCCTGACAGGGTGTCTAGCGTATCGTCAATTCTGGGTAAAGGGTAGCTGTCTTTTTTGGTCACGTCGTTTAGCTGCCTGTAGTCTACGCAAAACCTCGTTGATCCATCCTTCTTCTTCACGAGTACTACTGGGGATGCCCATGGACTACTTGAAGGTTCAATCACGCCTTCTCTCTCCATATCCGTAATTATTTGTTCGGCTTCTTCTCTTTTCGCCAAAGGAAGTCTGCGTGGATGTTGTCGTATCGGCCGAGCGTCTCCGGTATTAATTTTATGTTTCACCACGTTAGTTCTTCCTTTGGAGCCACTCTCCAGCGCAAACACATCTTGGTACTCTTGGATCAACACTTTAACTTTAGCCAGCTGGTCTTGGCTGTGGTTTTCACATTTGGTGGTAAGAATGTCCAATAGATGTTGTGGACACTTCTTCGGCGACGCATCTTCGTTCGACTTCACGTATCTCACAATTTGTGATACTGGCGTGCATTGGCCTACCACGGTCTTCTTTTTCAGCGCTACAGGATCTGAGTTGATGTTTAAGATCTTTACTGGCATCGTCTTCTTTACTCGTACTAAGGTTCTGGCAACGAGTAGTTCCTTTTCAACTAAGCCACCTTCCATTGGTTCAATCGCGCGTATGTAGCCTTCCCGGAGATTTCCATCCAGGCGTGCCATCACAACACTTTCAGTCCTTGCAGGCAGAATCACGTCTTCACTCAACAAGACTCGCACGGCTGCCTTCTCTGACGAATGAAAAGGAATTTCTTCATTGTCGATCTTCAAGACATCGTTCTTCATATCCAAATGGAACCCATACTTCTTTATCACGTCCATTCCCAGGATAACTTCTTCCGTGATGTCGGCTACCAGTACTTGATGGTCGAGTACTCCATTTCCCAAAGCAATGGTTACTTTGACTTGTCCGTCAGTAGATATTTCTTCGCCCGTCGCCGTTTGAAGTCGTACTGTTACTAGTGATGTCTTCTCGTTTTTGAATAGCATGTCAGGACGAATGCTGGTCTTCGTCGCTCCCGTGTCAACCAGTAACTGTACGCTTCTCCCATTGATCTTGCCATCGAGATAAGTGCTATGCAATTGCTCCCTAGGCGATGCCATTTGGATGGTAATCTCCGGGGCATGGCTCGTTGAGGTCGACTTTCGCCCCATTCGGTCGAGCTGTTCTAGTTTTCCGGACGATCTTCTGGTCTTCTTTTGGGCTTAGTACAGCGTCGTCGTACGTGGCTCACTTCCCCGCAGTTCCAGCAAGTCACTTCTCTTCCTCGAGCTACTTGTTCCCGAAATACACGTCGCACTATGTCTTCAATGCTTTCTTCTGAGTTCGGGGGTATTTCTGTAGCACAACGGAGCTTATGGCTGCTTCGGTGCGACGCTTGTTTTGCCGCCTCGAACTCCAAAGCATGGGTTAAAGCGTCATCCAACGTCTTCGGTCGTGCTAACCGTAGAGTCTGCTGAGTTTCGTTGTCTCAGAGGCCGTCTAGGAAGGTTTGAATAGCCAACTGCTCCAAGAAGGTATCTGGTGCTGTAGGATACGCAAGCCGTGTTAATCTGGCGATGTCAGCCTCAAACTCTTGAAGACTTTCGGCAGCTTTTTGAACCCGACTTTTAATTTGAGCTTGATAGACTTGTTGAAGATGAGCATCTCCATATCTCATTTCTAAACGTGAAATTAAAAGTTCGTAATTTTCTTGTAGGTGGTCAGGAACAGTTTGTAAAATTCCAAGCGCTTCTCCACGTAAGGACACTATTAAAGACGTCGCTTTCTGCTTGTTGCTCCAACCATTAGCAGTAGCTGCGGCTTCAAACTGCTTGTAGTAGGTTGACCATGGAACTTTACCATCAAAATTTGGTGGTACAACTTTGAACTTGTGAGTGTTTTCTTCCCGGCGGTCCATTATTAAATCTTCACTCGTGACACTTCCTTCACCATGGTAATTCATTTGGTTCATTCTTTCTTCAAGCAGTTTCATTCTGTCTTCTAATTTGTTCTCTATAGCTTCTATTTTCTCATTCATAGATTGTTTTCCGTTTTCCAGAACTTCGCATATTTCTTCTCTTAAACATAACATGTCTGCTTGTGTTTCCTCTTGAACAATTTTAATTTGATTTTCTATGCTCGTTCGTATTTCTTCTTTTAAACTTCTAGAATTTTCCAACAACTTTTCTTCCATTTTTCTAGAATTTTCTTCCATTTTCTGAGAATGTTCGCAGAGTTTTTCTTCCATTTTTCTTGAACTTTCCGACAGTTTTTCTTCAATTTTCTGTGAATTTTCGCCCATTTTTCTATTATTTTCTTCCATAATTTTATTCATCGATTCGAGAATTTCAAATAGTTTTGCATCCATTTTAACTGCTTGCAAACGCGTCACCGGCATAAATTTAAATATAACACGAATATAAAGTTTTAATACACTACTTTTTAAAATGCAGTTTTTGTATAACACAAAATTTTAATAACGGTCCACTTAATAATAAACCACTAGTGTACGGAAACGAATTTAATTAAAATCGCGATCACGCACTTGTTAAAAGAAAAAGTTTAATAAACACTATATTAACTTCATAAATAAACACGTGTATCGCGCAATCAATTACGGAAGCGATATTAGATTACTTAATGGTATTTACACTAATAAAAACCGCGAAATTCACACCGTGACACCACTGTTACGTATTTATTTATTAAAAACTAATTATTTATAAATACTAAAAATACGTTTACTTAATCTAGAAATACTTTTAAATTAACCGTACTAATTAAATCTAATAATATTTAATGAAAACACTTACACGAATTTATGTATAACCGTTGTATAACACTATCACTAACACGAGATAAGATAACGTCCTCGGATTTCACACTGTAAGTCACGTTCACTCGATTCGGTGTACACTGTTATTTATTTAAAACTTCGCACGTGCTAATCACTTATTTATCTTCACTTGAATAATCTTCTTAATACTGCATGCATTCACATTCCAGCAATAACTGACCTACGATCTGTCTCGTAGCTATATATAGGCATACGGAAATCCTTCTCGATCGTTCCTCACTTTTCGCTATAACTTCTAGAAAATAGATAACAGCCTTCTAGAAGGCTCTTGCATTTGCAAGTAATTTCTTGAACGTTTCAATATGTTTACTTTTACACGACGTTGTATTTACTTAAACCTGCACGTGGTTTTTATAACACTTTGTTTATTTAGACCGACACAGTATTTCTCTTACGATTTCAGACTAGACTAAACTCTAACTTCCTTCGGATACTTTTTATATTTTTACGTTATCTAGATCTAAAACATTCTATTTTTTTTGACAATCGTCTCAAAAGTTCCAAATATTTCAGAAACGCTTCAGTACTAAAAAAGTAAAATATCAGCATTTACCGTTACCCCGATTTTTTTCTTTCATTAAAAAAATAATAATAAAAAACTTGTATTTTAATTAAAATACAAAACATTTCTTTTTTTAAACGTCAAAAAGAGAAACAAAGTAATCGTGAAATTTTCCTCGTTGACTAGAAATTCTAGTTTATTTTTGTTACAATCCCCTTAATATTAGTTTTATTGCCTACTGCGCTTTTCATTATTGCTTTGAAAAAAACGCTTTAGAACTATTTGAAAAGTTTTCTTGGCATTTAGCTATATTACACAAGTTTTATTCGAAAAAGTTTGAACTTTAGATTATTATCTAATCGCAAATAATATTGATCAGATTTTAAATAGATTTAATACATTTATCAGAATTATTAGTAGGCTTCGGATAGTTATGTATTAAAAACACTTGAAATATGCCGGTAAATATGCACTTAAATCTGCATTTGGGTTTGATTTTGCAACAATTTACTTATGTTTTTCAGCGGCTGACTCGTATTTATCAATAACAAGTCTTTGAACTTATTGATGAATTAATTTGTCTTTAGTTTACTTAAACGAAGTACTACTTTGTTACGTTTTTGTTGTACCACGTTTAGCGTCGTAGAGTTGGGTATGGGTAAATATAAGTAAAATAGTCAGTTTATAAAAGCTTTAACAGTTTGCAACAAATCGACAACGTTTTATTATGAAAACAAGAAGGGTACTTACAGTTGATACTCTTGCTTACTAGGTCTAGATTGGCTCGTAATCATGCATCCCTAAAAATTTAACAGACAGAATCAAAAATAATTATTTTAATTACAATTGTGTTCCTACGATAAAACAAAAATCGGGTGAAGTCGTGTCGGGGTACACGGCCGTTAGTTTCATAGTGAGGCGTGTATGTCAGCAAATTGCTTTTAGTGTTATAGATTAAAATGAAAACAAAATTGCGGAACTTTAACAGATGTATGATTTGTATCTGCACTTGTTATGTTCACTCGCGGAGTGGGCGGTAGCAATAAAAATCCTGGCGGAGTAGGCGTCGTTTAATAAGCGTGCCTTCGCAGCTTTGAGATGCTTTTGAAACTACCTCGCTAGCTCGGCACTGGACATTGGCTTACCCATACATGTCTTATATCTTCCACTTTCTTGTTATTTAGAATATAAATATCGTATAAACTACACTTATTTTTATTTGAAACAATTGGTCTTAATAAACTCTACAATTACACGAAAGAATCACCGCTCCATCACGTGTGAGTTACACTAAATGTAAAAGAGAAGACCGCCGATTTTGGTCATTCTACGCAGTGGTTTTTCTCCGCTGCTTCATCTAAACCCAACGCTAACTCAAGGTTATATCTGTGAGCTAACGATGTAAGTTAAATAATGACACTGTATTCATGTTTTTAAGACTAATAGTTTTGTAATTAGTAAGGTAAGACAATATATACTTTTTTGTTACGGTCCACTTCTAACTTCGTACCTATACGTTTCAGGTCAAAAAATATATATGACTTTTTAATCGCTTTACACTAATTATTCTACGTTGTGTTGCATCGATAGATCTTTTCGGTAAGAGTGAAACTATTCAGCAAGTTTCAATTGGTTCCGTTATACAAGTTGTCCCAATAACTTAGTAGGTATTAAAAGTAGTACTAGACAATTTGTCGAGATAAAACTGCTAACCACATGCAGGACGGTCAAAAACGTAAGACCTCATACGTAGTATCAACGTGCCCAAAACAACTATTAACGGTGAATAACGCAAGGTTAATAAACGTGGTTTATAGCGTGCTGCAGTCATGCAAAAAATTACTTTTATAACCACAACTGAAATCTAATCTTACCCTGGTAAAATTTAATAATTTAATTATAATAAGTGATGATGGCATCGAATAGTTATGAAGAAAACTTGCCAACTAACTGATCAATACACTAAATGCAAAATACTCAAGCTTGGTTATTGCAACTACTATAGATGACAAATTTGCTTGGATAAATTATTTTTAATTGCTTTTCTTTTTAAAATGATTTGGTTTTTGTAAATCAAATTTACCACATCTAAGATTGACTTTGGCACTTTGCGATAGATTATAGTACTAACATTTAAACACTAGTCGTCCTAGTTTGTTTTCGATTTAGTGTTTGGAATAAGTCGTGTTGCATCTTGGTTTTAACTCTAAACCTAGTATTTCCAGAACCCCCGTAAATACCCATAAACTTGTTGAAATTCATTCCATTTACTTGATTTCTAGTTTTGCTAGTTATTACTATGGTTCAGACCGAGTATTGGGTAACGTTGTTATTGCCAGCAAGAACTTTATAACGGCCTTGCTATTGTCTCTTCAACTTCGACGACAAAACTTGTCTTTTTTGAGGATTATACAACCTTACCATGTTGCCAAATTAAAACTCACTGTTTTGTACCTTGTCGCCATATCTGGTCTATATTTTGTTGTTGGCAGTTTGCGTGTTTTTACGGACTGCCTCATGTACTGTGTCTAGCCTCTTTATCAACTTGTTGATGTAGTCTTCTCTAGTTATTTATTCTACCGGTTTTCGTTCAAATTGAAGGTTGCATGGTAGTCGTATTTAGCGACCGAGCATGACGCAGGATAATGTTTGACTTGTGTTTTCGTGAATAGATGATCGAGATGACATTAGGAAAAACTGCAAGAACTGAACTCATTTTTTTGATGTTTGGACACTACTTTGGCTAAGTATTTTCTTATTGATGAAGAAGCGTCGTCTTAGTTTTCTTAATTTCCAACAGTTAGCCAATTTCTTGAAGCATTGCAGACTCAAAGTTAAATTAAATACTAGGTATGGAATCGTGCAAATTGTTACAAGCTTTTTGCTAGTTTACGAACCTGCACGGCCAACTCACAATAGTCGGTAAGAAGGGAAGGTTTCTAGATAATAAGGAACAGATATTTAAGGGCGCCAGAGCTTATCCAAAGTCACTTCTGTCCCGCGCAAGACAGGTGGTAATAAACTTGTAACTAGATGTTAGGTTCGTAAATGCTGAAAGAAACGAATAAAAAAGAAACTCAATCGTTAATAACAATTTCACTTTAATTCCTCTATAATGATAAATAGATTAACGTTCGAATTGATAACAGTTGGATAACAGGACCAAGAATAATTTTAGTTCGAGTATAACTAAATATCCGAAGTATCGGCAACACACAACACATATGTAGATTACATTGACATGACTAGCGAAGAGTAGTTGGTAGTAAATTTCGTCTGCATACAATATGCGAAGCACACAAAATAATATGGCATTACTGACAATCAAACACAGTAATAATAAATTACTACGTTAATGTTAACTTATCGTAACAAAGCGTGCGAAATTAATATAGTACTAACGTTAATCAATCGTTGGTAGGACACAGCATGCGCAACTCAACATAAGTAAAATTTACTACCTAGCTGGTAAACAACAATATCGATAATTACAGAACTAATAGCAAAAGTTTCGTGAGTGACCCGGTTGACTACGAAATAAAACATATAAAATCACTTACCATAAATACAGGAATTTCCCCTGGTGTGAAGAAAGTACTTTCCCCGACACGTAACCCTGTAAGCAATTTGAATCGCAAATCGTGTCAAACTAATG
The DNA here is from genome assembly GCA_035610365.1 of Aquatica leii. Taxonomy (NCBI): domain Eukaryota; kingdom Metazoa; phylum Arthropoda; class Insecta; order Coleoptera; family Lampyridae; genus Aquatica; species Aquatica leii. The sequence continues at coordinate 101,995,267 of CM069436.1, read as the reverse complement.
TCTCACGAAATCAACAACTACAACAATCATTACTTAAGGTACAAGAAAGTATAAATAATATAAACCGGTTGTCGTATGCTGTGGTACCCCTTATCTTTGGTTTAATTTGTTATAGCCATAAGCCTTGTAAAGAAAAAGTTAGCATCGTCCCATCCAAATATTTGTCGAGGTTCATTCCTTAGTAAATTGGTATCGAATACTGAATATCGTTAGAACACAAATAGGTGGTTAATACAGGTCACGGCGTGTCATCCACGTGTAGCACTCTTGGCCCGGGAAGGCTCCGCAAGACCCCCAATTTCGTGGCGTGGAAATCGCCTTACGCTGGTGCCCGTGTACGGCAACGTGCTGAACGTATTTAGCAGTCGTTTACGATAGCCATTTATCGATAAGGTACCAGATGTTAAAGAAAGGAACGTAAAATGGCTGTTAAAAGGAAGACAGAATTACGAACGAAATTGTTCCTAAAAGACGACAATAGCTTACCCTGTAACGCGTTGAAGCAATTAGATCATTCGCTAATTATAATTGGTTTTCTAGATGGTAATAGATAACATAACGATTCAATACGTCCAGACCATTTTACATCATGCCCGTGTGACGAATTTCCGTCAAATGAATCGCACCGAGAAAACGAACGTTAGAGGGCGTAAACCCGAATCTACTTTCACGTTGAAAATACATAGGCGTACGTAAAGAAAATTTCGTCCGTAACAACATAGGCGTACGTAAAGAAAATTCGACCGTAACAAAATGCTGTAATACCTGTGACATCCGACTCTTTGGCACTACCAACTGCAGTTTCTTTTCCGTGACTTCAACACTCCCTACGGATCGCTTAACAAAAACGTTTTTTACTCTCATGGAGTCCCACTGCGCTCAGTATGCTTTGAAGTTTCTGCCAAAAACACTCGCTTCTTTTTAGGTTGGTCCTCGGCCGTTTACTGATTTCGGGATCGTTTTCTGGTTTGCGACGCAATTGTTCAAATGGTTCCAACTATTTGTCAACTATAGCAGTTCTTTGGAGACATTCAATCTTTGTCTCAAGTTACGAACAATGGCTGCAGTCTGCCGGACATAGTCTTCTGAACAAGGGCCATAGGCATTCCGATTCCTGCTTCCGGCACGGTATTCTGTGTCATAGTCATACTCTTGCAGTCTCTTAACCCATCTTGCCACTTGTCTTTCCGAGTTACAATACTGCAACAGTCATTTCAAAATAACGTAGTCTCTCATTAGTAAAAATTTGCACTCATACAAGTATTTATAAAAGTGCTCTATAGACATTTTCTTTTCGGACCTGTAAAAAACTTTGCTAAAATACGCAATTACTTTTTCTTGTCCATCTTGTACTTGTGAAAAGACTGCATATGCCAGATTACTTGCATTGGTATCCAAAGGAAATTTTCCATCTTTGCTTAGATAAATTAAATTCGGCGAAATGACTAGAACCTGGTTTACTTGATGAAAAGCGTTTTCGTAGTCTTTATTCCATCTAAATTCTGTTCTTTCAGCCCGACCCGGTCCGAATCTAAAAACTGTATAACCGACCGATACCCAGCCCAATTATTTTTCGAAATCGGCTCGGGTTTCGGGTAGGGCCTGACCAAGGCCTGATGTTTTAATCTGTAAAATGTTGTCTGATAAAGTTACGTTTTTACTTACCGATAAGCTGCGATCTAAGTTTTAGCTTGTCCGAATACCAGAAAAGACTTTGATTATAGATTTTTTTAAATATGGTCGTCTCGACAAGTGTTGCTTTTTGGTTCGACTTAAAAACAGATAGTCGATCCAGGTGAACTAAGTGTGTGTTAAACAGCTGGTAAATCTGTATAAAAAAATACAGAATTATACATGTAATAGCGAAGGCTTCCACGGCCGGAATCTATACTAAGATAAGAATGTCTTCCGGGTTTGTTGTTGTAACCGAAGTTGCCAACGTTTCGCCCACTTTTGTAAAGGGCTTCATCAGGGCGTGAGATAAACCGCAAAACTCAAACAAGCAACCGAAATCTAACTAAGAACTTCTCAAAAGTTAGGTTATCCACTTGTGAAGCAAGTCATAATCTAAACTCTGAAAAGGTAAGAAAGAAAATGATAACTTGAAAAAGCAAACGAAAATCTAACAAAGAACCATTACCGAGTTAGGTAATCAACTTCTAAACCAAGGATCGTCACATATGGTTAAGCTCGACTTTGATTGGGTTACGGTTGATAAGGGGCGTGTTTTCGATAAATGACTAATGACCGGGAACCAATGAAGATTTGATGATTTGGCTGACCTCACGTTCAATCCTCGAAGTGGGGTTGTGAGTTAGAAGAGCGTAAGTTTCCGCAGACAAAATAGAATTGATTTTCGTAACATAATCAATTTGGTTCAAAACTACAGTTGCGTTGCCTTTGTCGGCTGGAAGAACAATAATATCAGGGTTCTTACAAAGACTTTTTAGAGCTGACTCTTCCGACTTAGAAATGTTGGATTTAGGAATTTTAGATGATTCAAGGATTTTGCCAGTGTTAATACGAATGGGATCTGAGATGTGGCGAGGAAGATGTCTTATAGAAAACTCAACAGCACATAAAATATCTTCTTTAGGAATATGTTTGGGGACAACCGCAAAATTCGAACCCTTAGAGAGCACCGATTCCTGTTCTGAGGTGAGGACCAAACTAGATAAATTGACAACCGTCTTTTAGGAGTTAGTAGTGGATGAAACTTTACGATTCTTGGATTCCAATGATTGAAACTTTTTGAGATGACCTTTAGTGGTTAGTCGTAGAGTGAGTGGTATCAGACTGCTGGTAAGTAATGTTATCGAAGAGTTTCCAATCATCCGGGGATAGAGTGTTGGCCAAATCAAGATGAAGATAAAAGAGTTGTTTCGAAATGGTGTCTAACTCTCGCCTAGTTTGCTTAACCCGTTCGCGTATCAACGCTAGGTTTCGGTTGCTTGTTTGAGTTTTGCCATTTATCTATATCAGCTACAGTTTTTATATATTATATTATAACCTATTTTGAAGAAACTTTATACACTTTAGAAAAGATAGATGACAACAAATCTTACTTAATTCGTAGTTCTTGTTTAAAAATTGAATATGTCATATTTATGTACTTGTTTTATACGAAAATTTGAAAAAACATAGTTTAAATCGAGTGGAATAATGCCTACATAAAAGTGTAACGGTGATAAATTAAAGCCAACAATTTTTAATACAATTAAAATAAAGTTACGGGTTTTTAAGAAAATATTATGTCTGGAAAATCCACCGTCAGCAATTTATCAGCAGCAGTTCATCACCAACGAGTCACCTCCTCAGCACTACAACGCCATCAGTATTGGTTTTTTCAGATTTGTTCAAAAAGTCCGATTTTTCGAGCCGAATCGTAATTGTGAGCCCGATCCGACTCGAAACCCAGAAAATATATACCCAAAGCCTGGCCTGAATTTTTTTTCTAGACCCGACCCAATCGGAATTCAAATCGGGCTTTAGGGCGGGTTGAGTAACTGTCCTTTTTGGCCAGACCATTAAACTGCCTGTATTCCAAGCAAAACCTCGTTGATCCATGCTTTTTCTTCACTAGTACCCCTGGGGACTTCCATAGACTTTAAAAATTCACTTTGTTACAAGCTTTAGGTTTTACGAACCCAGCACGGCCAACTCATATAGTCGGGAGTAGGGGGGGTTCACAGAAACTATGCTTAAGGGCGCCAGAGCTGATCCACAGCAACTTCTGTCTCGCTCACGACAGACGGTGCAAGCTTGTAACTAATGTTAGGTTCGTAATCCTTATACTCGGCTATTCGAGTAGCCAACGTTTGTTATTAGATAACGACGATCCGAAGAGAAAGGTATGGTATCATAAAAGAACAAGTAACCACAATAACAACTTTAATTTAGAAACGTTGATGATTATCACAGGTATATCGAATTCTCATTACAGAAATGTCAATAGTATCGGCAACACACAATACATAAGTAAATTACGTTGAAATGAACAGCGAAGAATAGTTTGTAGTAAATATCGTTTGTATACAGCATGCGGGATACACGAAATAATTAGTAATACGGCATTACTGACAATAAAACAGTGATAATAATTACTGCATTAATATTAAACTATCATAACAGTTATTGGTGAGACACCGTATACGAAACGTACAAAAGAAGTAATAATACGACCTTACTGATAATAAAACAGTGATAATAATTACGGCATTAATATTAAACTATCATAATAATTATTGGTAGTACACAGCATACGTAACACAAAATAAGCAAAAATTACTACCTAAATGGTAATACAACAATGTTAATAATTACGGAATTAAATATTAATAAAAGCTTCGTGAGCGACCTTTCTGACAACGAACAAATAAGTAAAACAACTTACCCATAATACAGAAGCTTCCACTCGATCGAAGAAAGCGCTTTCCCCGGCAAGTGGGCCTGAAATCAATTTGAGTCGCAAATCGTGTCAAACCAATGCCTCACGAAATCAAGATCTACAAAAATGGTTACTTAATGTTAAAGAAAGTACATATAATATAACCCGGTTGTCGAATGCTGTTATACACAGTCGAGGACAGGTGGTTTCACAGGTATCTGCCGCCTGAGTAAAATCCCGTCGAAATATGATTGTCTTCGGTTTATTTAGTTTTAACCGTAGGCCTTATAGATAGTTATAATCGTCCCATGAAAGTATTTGTCGATGTTAATCCCAAATAATTCGGTATCGACTAGAAACATGTGCCAGATCGTGGTGGAACGGTCGGCGACGACTCGAATACTTTACGATCGTAATGAAGTTATAATTTTCCCTTGTAGATTTTAAATTACGACAAGAATACCCATATTTAGGAGGTAGCACATGGCGCTAACGAAAAGACATAAAAATTACCTTTAATCAAAGAAAGAACAAAAGCCACTTACCCTGCGTGGATTAAATTAGTTAATTAAGAAGACTTCTATTTTCCATCGTGTCCCAACACGTGGATGATTTGAGAAAACGATTTTTAATTCACGCAGACATAGGTTATAACATGAACGATATTAAAGTCAAAATGCCGGTATCTCGCCGGATATCGTCTACTCAATACGAAGAGACCAACGAACCCGATAGATGGCGTCGAGAAATAGAAAAGTAACTTTTAATTAAACCAATATACAGGGTAACGCATTATTTAAATTTATACACGTAACAACTTCTCTTCTCCAAAGAAAGCCAACGTGGTTGTTGCCCTATTGGCCGAGTGTCTCTGGTATTAATTTTGTGTTTCACCACATGAGGTCTTTGTCAGCACAAACACCTCTTGATACTGCTGGATCGACGCTTTAACTTTAACCAGCTGATGTTGGCTGAGGTTTTGGCACTTGGAGGTAAGGATGTTTAACAGATGTTGTAAGCACTTTTTTAGTGACGTAGCTTTACTAAAATTCAGGTATCTTACAATTTGAGATACTTGCGTACATTAGCCTACCACGGTCTTCTTTTTTAACGTTACTAGATTTGAGTTAACATTCAATATCCATACTCGTACTAATATTCTGTCAACTAGTAGTCTCTTTTCAACCAAATCGCTCTCCATTGGTTAGATAGTGCAAATGTATTCTTCTTGGAGATTTCCATCCAATGTGCCATCACCACACTTTCAGTCTTTCCAGACAGGATCACGTTTTCACTCAATATAAACATCGTTCTTCATACCCAAATCAAACCTATATTTCTTTATAACGTATATTGCTAGAATAACTTTTGTGATATCGGTTACCAGTACTTGATGGTCAAGTACTCTATTTTCCAAAACAATGGTTACTTTTATTTGTTTATGAGTAGGTATTTTCTTCCCGTTAGTGTTGGAAGTCGTATTGTTACTGGTGATCATTTTCCAATGAACTGTCAGGACGAATAACGGTTTCCGACGCTTTTGTATCAACTATTACCTAAACACTTCGTCCATTGATCTTGCAATCAAGATAAATGCTGTACAATTCTTCCATAAGCGATATAATAGGAATGGAATTTCCGATGCATAACTAGATGAGATTAACTTTTGTCTCGTATAGTCAACTCGTTGCAGATTTTCAAGCCTTTTTCTTGTCTTTTTCTTAGGCTTAGTACAATGCGTGTTTTGTTTCAAACTCTAAGACATGCGCTAAAACGTTATCGTTATCTAGCGCCGTAGGATACATAAACAATGTCAGTCGGGCAATGTCAGTTTTAAAATCTTGAAGGCTTTCTGCAGCTTTCTGAACATAACTAATTTTTAATAAAACTAACTAATAAAATCTAACGATATTTAAGAAATCTATCTTACAACTAATTTATATATGACTATCACTCGATAAATATTGTCCGCGGATAACTTTGCACGTTTGTTTATCTAAACTGGTGTTTGTTTATGCAAACAACACGTTGATTTACACGACGTTTTATTTATTTTCTCTGGCACGTGCGTTAAACACTATTATTTAGACTAATTTTTTATACTGCCGACTTCTGACTAGGTTAACTTTAAAACTTCTCCGAACATCTTTTATATTTTTGCTTTATCGGCTTATCGGTAATCACCTCAAATCATCTTAAATGATCTCAAAGTTTCTATGGATTTTAGTATTTGAGTTTGTTATAAGCTATTGAATTATGTCATAAAATAAGTAAAGTGAACATTCCCTAGCCTTAACGATTGATGACATCCAGTAAAGGTATTTTTTTTACGGAATTATTAGTATTGTGTAACTTAAACATGTCATTTTAGTGTAGGAGTATACTAGAAAGAATGTAAAAAGAAGAAATCAATACGACAAACACAAACATCTTAACATTGTTTAAAGCTTCATTATTATAGATCGAAAATACGTTTAATTTTATATACCTGGTATTTGTTGTTTCAATAATTGTTTTCTTTAATTGCTATCGTGCGTCATACCTGACGCGTTTTTCATTATGGATAATACTTACGTTTCCTTTTACGTAAACAAATATTTGACTTTCTATCTTTTTTTATCTCTAAATTTCATGTCAGAATATACCAAACATATCAGCATTTACATTATTCTAACCAGACAGCTGTCAGAATGATGCATAAAAGATAATAGAAACAACGTTTCCTTTAGCATAAGAAAATTGAAATAGTTACGTTTAAAATGCGCTCAGTTTTCTTGAAATGAGATTACGTTTCAGCATGTGACGTTAATTCATCTTTAAATTTATGGAGTAAACAATAAAATTTTTTTTTGCAGAATTGATATATAGTGGTAGCGCTTCGAATAATAGGTCATATGCGTCTCCAGAATCATCGGGACGCCAAAGAAAACGGCGCCAAAGAGTTAAACTTGTGGCGCCAGGACTCTCCCTGACCTCGCGCGTATTCGTCTCCTTGTCAACGCTCTCATCATTCCTTTGAAAATAAATTTTAGTAACTTTAATAGAAATGCACTAAAAACAGGTAATAAACGATAACGTATTTTCTTATACTAATTTAAAATTCTCAGGTGGATGCTTGGTATTGCGTATTAAGTTGGATTTTTCTAAAGTGATAATCGATCAGCAGAATGCCTCGAAGAAATTGCGTTATTTCGGCAACGTCAGAGCAACATCAATGCTTATGATGGCGTCTGTGACGGTAAAAGGTTTATTAGACAGTGTAATTTGAAATTGTCGATTTTGTTATAGCAAATACCTTTGAAAAATTGCGATGGGGGTCATTATTGCTCACCGCCAAAAGAATGTTGCAAGCAAGGTTGTTGTTATTTACTTGCACCGTCTGTTTCTTACCGACCACCTACTCTACCTACCGCAAGCATGCTTAATCCTCTTTTTCTTGGACATTGGTATGTTTTAATCTGTTACTATTCATCTTAAACTTATTGATTTTGTAGGTATTTTTGGGCAGCTGTAACGGCAACAGTAGCTGGAATTTTGTGCGCATGTTCTTTGTGGCGTCGACATACTCAAAGAAACCTTTGTTGTGGCAACTCTGGACGCGACGATAGAGCTTCGGAACCAGATTCGAATGGATCCTGTTACGCCCCGCCACATTACAGTAGATGCAATAGTTTTCATCAAGCACCCCCACCATACTCCGAGGTGCTTTTTTCATTTTTGCTTTTATAAATTTCAGCCGACGTTATATTGAATCTGTGGAACAATACCTAGTATTTAATTTCTAGTTTCGGCGCGGAGCAAATAAATTTTGCTTTCGGCGATTTCTATATAATTCAAATCTTTTTTTAAATATTTCTTTTCTGTTTTCACGCCAACTTAAGTTTCAGTGCTTAATGTACAAGGAAGCAATTTGGCACAGCGTTTTATGAAATATTGTGTGAATTTATTCTAGTATAGTGAACATTTTCAAATATTCGGCCAAAGAATTCAACTTTAGTGCGCTTAATTTTAATATAGTCTTTGGTTTCTTCGTTTACGGATATTCGTTGAAGTAAGTATGTAAACGTTGATTTTTTATCATCAGACGTTTATAGATTAGTTAACCCTCGACGTTACTTACTATAACGACGCATTTTGTTAGGTCTTGCTTTAACTACATGAAATTTATTCTTTGTTAAACATAATAATGCAAAAACTACAGCATTTTAAATTCGCTGCGATTTATCTGGTATATAAACTTTGTCGCTGTAATCGGTTTGGTTTACAGGCAATTACAATTTGAGTTTAATATAGTCTAAAAGTGCCAGGTTTTTTTTATTTTTAATTGATTTTAAAACAATATTTTTTTATGGCATATTGCTTAATGTAGAGAAGTTCAGAAACATGGTACGATAAACTAATTTTCACTAATAGATAGAGAAAATATCGATTATTAAAAAACTTAGCGTCTGCCATCTGTTGGTTGGTATTGTAAATAACAAATCATAAAATGCTTATCACAACTTTTTGAGCAGTTAAAGTGCAATAATGCAGCCATATTACGTGACACATCCATGCCCCCAGACGTTTTAATTATTTTGATATTAGATCGCGACTACGTTTACGAGATCCATTCAACAAATTCTCATATATTGACTGATGCTGATTATTAAAAATAATAAATATACTCAGTGACTTAGAAGTGTTAACTTGGTTTTTGGCAACATGATGACTATAATTAAAGCATGCTATGACTATGATTAGTATAGATACTTTTAGTGCTTCCGTCTACTTGTGTTACGCATAACAAATTGCCTCGAGTGTCACTATGTTAGTGACGTTGACAGGGGTAGAATTGTTGTCTACCGAGATGTTGGTTTATTTTGTCGCAAAATTGGCCACCGTGTTAATTGTAATGCAATGACGGTGTGGACAGAAAAAGGTAGAGAAACACTAAAACGACTAACTAGTCAATCGAGATAGGCGCTTTAGACAACTGGTTTTACGAGACCGTTTTGCTACTACGCGTCAAATTGCCGACCAATGCTCCCTTTGACTGCGGACCACTGTCGTCAACGTTTGAATTGATGTAGAAAACATCAGCATTGGGAAGCATGTTGTCGTCTTCAGTGACGAATTGCGACGATGACAGTATAAGAGTAATACGCCGCGGTAGAGAGCCACGTGATATTGGGTTTGCTGGTAAGAGGCATATATACACAGAACTGTTGGAGTAATGATTTAGGAGGTTATTACCTATAATGGCTGATCACCATTTGCTTTTATTTGAGACAGTATGACAGCTGCAAGTTATGTTGGTGATGTCCTACAAATAACTTTACTGCCTTATCTAGATGACCGTTCACGCATTCACGCGTCTATTTCCATCAACACAACGCATGTCTCCATATTGCTTGTCAAACTAAGAACTCCCTCCAAGAAGCAGGCGTTAATGTTTTACCGTGGGCATCTCGTTCAACGGATTTAAATTTGATCGAACATGTGTGGGAAGTGATGATGAGAAGGTCCACTTTGTACCATCTTCCACAGACTCTGGCACAGTTAGTCCACAAAGTTTAAGTTGCTTAGAACGAGATACTACAAGCAAACATCGACCATCTCATTTTATCGATACCTAGACGTATACAGGAGTGTACTCAGCTACGAGGTCACCAAACACATTATTATTTTTTTGATTACATGTTAATAAGATTTCTTGCAAATGTTATTGTTTCATTCTTAATGTAAGCCACATGTCAAAAAATCAAATTAATGAAATTATTTGTTCTGGGTGTAACACTTCTAAGGTAACTGAGTGTATAAGACAGAAAAGATGTCACGCGAATCCTAAAAGACTATAGTTGTTATGTTATATATCAATAAAGACAAAAAAAGATTAATCTGACTTCCAGAAAAATTGCAACACCTAGAAGTTGTTGAACGATTTTATTGAAACGTCCATTTTCATGAAACAAAGTGATGATTAAAATTTGAATAAAATCTAGCCAGTAGTTTTTTGTTTTTTCTCTGTTGTTTCCATAATAACATAGTAACAATAAATTTGAAGTAGTAGACCATTTAGTAATTCTCAAGTTTGCAAATTGTTGTTTGTTCACAATTTCATTCTGAACTTGATAACAATGCCGAGGGTACGTCAACATCAACATTTTGTCCAATTAAGTGATTTTAAACGTGGTCGTATTATTGGTATGAGAGAGGCCGGACTTTCGCTAAAAGAAATTGCTCGTCGTGTAAACCAAAATGTTTCATCGGTATTGAGATTTTGATCCAAATGGTCCGAGAAAGAGGTTCAACATCGTCGCTGTGGATCTGGACGTCCTCGGAGGACTACAGATCGCGAAGAACGTCACTTAAAAGTTTTGGCCATAAGAGACAGATTTTCAACAACTCGATCAATTGCAAATGATTGGATGAGAGGTAATAAGACTTAGAATGTCACTGTCATTTTTTTTCGCCGGATAAGATTTTATGGGTTGCGTTCATATCGTTCATTTTTATGTCTTCCCCTTACACCACTTCACCGTCTACGTAGACTAGAGTGGACTAACGAAAGGGTTAATTGAGCGCAAGAATGTCATCAAATTGTGTTTAGTGACGATTCCCGATTTTGTTTGTGGGGCCACGATAGTCATAGGAGAGTCAGACGGATGCGTGGAGAACGTAAAAATCCAACATTTTTTGGTGGAACGCAACACAGCCCTCACTTATGGAGTTATGATATGTGGTGCAATATGTTATGGTAGCAGATCACTCTTGGTCTTTATTGACGGCAACCTAAACGCAGCTGGTTACATTGCTAATGTGCTACAACCAGTTGGGCTTCCATATCTTCAGGGACTGCAAAATCCCATTTTCCAGCAGGATAATGCGCGCCCTCATACGGCAAGGGCTACAACACAGTTTTTGGAATGCCGTCCTCCCATGGCTTGCCTGATTTGTCGCCCGTTAAACATGTATGGGATATGATTGGCAGGCTACTGGGTAATTTACCACACCCTCCAGATAACTTACACGATCTCCAGCTATGGATTCAAGAAGCTTAGGACGATATACCACAAGCAGCTATAGATCACTTGATTGATAGCATGCCAAGACGTCTAAATGAGTGCATTACAAATCGTGGCGGATCAACTCATTATTGAAAAAACAATTTAAGTTTTTGTTCTTTTGTTTTTAAATAATCATCACTTTGTTTCACGAAAATAGACGTTTCCTGAAAATTTCAATAAAATCGTTCAACAACTTCTAGGTGTTGGAATTTTTCTAGAAGTCAGTATATAAAGTATAAGTGTAATAAGTACTATGGGACAAACAATAACAAAAAAACAAGTAGAGTCTATACAACGACGTTCTACTATAGACAATATCTTTACTATCAATATTTCTTGGGAAAAATAATACAACGAAGCAAAAAACAACGTATTGCTTTTATTGATTTTCTGCCACATAAGGATTGAAACAGAGCCAAAGGAATAAAGTTAAAAAATGGAAAAAGAGAAAATTATTGAACTTTTTGTTATGTATCAAAACTAACAACCATAATAAAGCAGACACACAAAGACCATACAAAAACATCGTTTAAAGCATAATTATTTAATTATATCGGAGCCAAAGCGTAGAACCAAAATAAAACGTTTTACTCAAAGTTGTATGAAATGAAAACAGGAACTAACAAAAAATTAATATATCAGAGATAAAAAACACGAACAAAAGTATATAGTAAAAAATGGCAGAAAAATTTAAAAAAAGAAAAAGAGAAAATTTAAAAGAAGGTGGACAAACGAAGTCGATGAAACTATAAAGATACCAGACCTAGAAGAAGAAATCCGTTATCTTATATTTGATGATTTTTTTCTACTCCTTGTAAGGACTAAGGCCTTGAATTCAGAAACACTCAGCGTTCTTCTAACTGCATCTCAAAACGGCTTATGACGCCGAGATATTCAGTTTCAAGTAGAAATTTCATCAATATAATGAAACGTTCGAGAAATTATTTGCAAATGCAAGAGCCTTCTAGAAACTGTTATCTATCTTCTAGAAGATATACCGAAACATAGGGAACGCTCCAGAAGGATTTCCGTATGTGTATATATACCGACGAGACAGATCGTAGGTCAGTATTGCTGGAATGCGAATACAACAGTGTTAAGAAGATTATCAAGTTGAAATAAATAAGTCGTTAGCACGCGTGTGAGATAAACCTACCGAGAATAATCGTGTACGTGATTTTTAGTGCAAACAAGTGTGAAATCCGAGGACGTTATCTTATCTTAAGTGATAGTGTTATACAACGGTTATACATAAATATACTGTAAGTGTTTCATTAAATATTATTAGATCTAATTAGTTCGGTAAATTTAAAAGTGCATATATTTCTAGAATAAGTAAACGTATTTTTAGTCGTTTAAATAAATTAGTTTTTAATAATAAATACGCAACAATAATAAGCGGTTATGCTTCTACCTTTGATGCCACCAACGAGTCCAAAGAAGCGTTCTACGCAAAATTGGTTAAAATTTTAAGAAAAAGTTCTGAGCGCAATCTTATTCTTGTCAAATTTAACGTTAAGGTCTGGAGAGATGCTGTCTTATGACCCGGAATTCTATGAAGAAATGGAATGAGAACCATGACCAGCACAATACTACTTACCTTCTGCACTGAGCACAATTTGGTAATTAAAAACACATTATTTCGACAAAAGAAGTATAGTAACAAAACTCAGGCCAGGGTCGATTGAAATGTTAAACGGAGCACCGGATTGTTATATCAAAATCTATAAAAGAAAAATAAAGACAATGCTCACCTGTCTCAATACAGATACGTTTAAAGAGCCGGCGTCTTTGGCTCAATTCTAGGCCACAAGTGATATAAAGATGGCGGCTCCTCTAGACAAGTTGCGTTGTTACGGTAAGAATTAAATCCGTTCTATGGTGAAGCGCAATCACTTACCACTAATTTATTGAGCCTAAAGCAAATAGCGGTAGCTCAGAACTTTGGAGAGTCGATTGTAAGTATGAAATCAATAGGATTTAACCTAATCTTTGATGTGTCGATTATAATTTAATTAAAACAGCGCTAAAACGCGAAGAAATATATCCCACAGACGTCTGTTTGTTTTCACCTGATAACGCTTAAGACAGATAAATTGACTAACACAAGTCTATTTTTTTTAAATTTATCTTTTATTTATTTTAAGAGGTGGTTCGTCTAGCGCTCCCGCACTGCGGTCACCTTGGTTCTTTTGTGCACCTCTGCTTTTTTACTACCTCATCAGTTCAGTTTCGTCAATGAAGTCCAGAAGTTTATTCCAAGAGGCTTTTTTAACTCATCATCGGTTAGCTTTGATTTTCCGAGAATCGTTGTGCGTTGCATTTGATACGCTTCGCATTTGCACAGCAGATGCTGCAAAGTCTCGTCGTCCTCTAAGCATCCGCAGCATAGAAGGCTGATTTGCAGTCCCATTTGATGCATATGTTTGTTAAGGCCACAGTGCCCTGTAATTAGTCCCGTGAGTTTCCTTAATTTTTGTCGCCTCATGCTTGATAGTGCAGTTTAAGTGTTTAATTGTGGCTCTGTGAGGAAGAGTTTTGTGTGCCTCATCCCTGAAGAGTTTTTCCATAATTTTTTATGCTCCGCTGCAAGTTTCCTGCGAATTATTTCTTTTCCGGTCACGTATGCGATTTCGAAAAGTTCGATATATGTCTCTGTTGTGCCCTTTTTTGCTAGTGTGTCCGCCATTAGGTTACCCTTTACCTTCTGGTCTTTTGGTATCCAGATGAGCTGCACTGGTTGGCGAGTTGCCAATGTTTCCAGACTGCTTATGCATGCCATAATCAGTTTGGACTTTATTACTGGTGATCTTAGCGCCAGTAGTGCTGCTTGGCTGTCGTGATCGATATCGGCCCCTTTGTGTATGATTTCGAGTCGATAATGTTCCTGACAAACCAGTCAATAGCAGCAACTTCAGCTTGGAAAGCGGATGCATATTTGCCCAAAGTCAGCGAAAATTGCTTCCCATAGTGCTTGCCTCCGTATACTCCTGCTCCGGTACCGTTTTTGTCCCCATCTGTGTACCAGATAGTTCCTTTAACCGCGCCCGACTAAATGTTTTGTGTCCATTTGTCCCGTGACGGTATTATCACTTTAAATTTCTTTAAAATGTGATAATTTTTTGTGAAATCGGATCTCATAGTTAAGATCGTTTCTTCGCGCAGCACGTTGTATATACTCGGTTTGTTTTTCCCGGTGATTGACGCGTGTTTATTAATGTGCAGCTCGTATGCTGCTTGTCTTGCTTCGATCATTACAACGACCTGTAATGGTGGAAGTAAAAGTAGTGCTTCGATGGCTACTGTGGGCGTGGTTCTCATCGCTCCTGTTATCAGTAGACATGCTATTCTCTGTACTTTTCTTAGCTTTGCAGCTGTGCTTTTCAGGTTGGTTCGCTCACCCCATACAAGCGCGCCGTATGTGATGATGGGACTTATTACCACTGTATGTAACTATTTGGTCATTGTGGGTTTCAATCCCTATGTGTGCCCGACCATCCGTTTGGTTGTATTAAGAACCCTGATGGCCTTCGTTGTGACTTTTTTTAGATGAGTATTGAAAGTCAGTCTGGTATCAAGAGTAAGTCCCAGATATTAGACTTCTTTTGTCATCAAGAGCGTAACTCCGTACATCGTAGCTAGGTTTATGTTATCCGTTTTCCGTCGTTTGGTAAACGGAACGATTGCCGTCTTAGTTGGGTTCACTGATAGTCCCTCTTTTTTGCGCCATTTTTCGACGGTGTTTAGTGCACTTTGCATTATGTTCGATACAGTTGCCCCAAACTTCACATTTTTGATAATGGTGAGAACGTCGGCGTATCCTAAAGCAAATACCCCACCGTCTTCTAGTTCTTGTAGTAGGCCGTCCATGACGAGGGACTACAGTAAAAATGATACCACCCCGCCTTGTGGGCATCCGCTAGCCACTGTGGCTCCCACAGTGCTACCGTACAAAGTAGCTGTTGTCGTCCGATTCCTGAGCATTGAGTTGACCCAGTTTCGGACTAGAGGTGTGATTTCTTTTTTTTCCATTGCCCTTGCAATTGAGGTGAAGGTAGTATTGTCAAATACTCCTTCAATATCTAGAAAAGCACCCAATGCAATATCATTGTATTGGATTGCATTTTCGCATCTGCTTACTAGTTAGTGAATTGTTAGGTCGCAAGATTTTCCAGATTGGTAAGCAAACTGGTTGCGGTGCAGAGGCGAAGCCTTTAGTGCCCGGTCCCGTATTTACCTGTCGACTACTTTTTCAAGTAGTTTTAATATGAAAGAAGTTAAGCAGATCGGTCTGTAAGATTTTGCTTAGGCGTACGTAGATCTTCCTGGCTTTGGTATAAATTCCACCTTGACAACCCGCCAGCTGTTTGGTATGTGCATAAGTGCTAAGCTGGTTCTGAGAATTTCGCATACTGTGTTTCGAAGAGCCGCAAATTCTTTTTGCAGCATGATGGAATAAATTCCATCGGCTCCTGGAGACTGACAGGGTTTAAACGTATTGATTCCCCATTCTAGGTTTTCAGGATTGATTATTTTTCTCGCTAAGTCCCAGTTCCTTTTGGATGCCCGTCTGTTTGGTACCTCTAGGTCTTGGTGCTTAGGAACTTCAGTTAACGACGAACCCGAGAAGTGTTTTTGCAGTAGTTCTTGCAAAGTACCTTCAACCGAGTCTGTAAACTTTCCGTTTTCGGTCAGCAAAGAACCAATGTTTCCAGTGCGGCCTTTGCTCAGAGCCTTTTGGAGTCGAGAACTTGTAGGTTTGTTTTCTACGTCCCTACAGTACCTTCTCCATGAGTCTCTTTTTGCCTTTTTTATGGCATTGTTGTATGTTGTGAGGCTGGTTTTGTATTCATCCCAGTCTCCGCTTTTTTTGGCTGTATTAAATAGCCTTCTGGTGCGTGCCCTTGCTTTGTCAAGCTCCCTGTTCCACCAAGTTATCTTGTTTGGGGTTCGTTTGACAGTTTTTGGGCAGCTTGCTTCAAATGCGGATTTTATTGAATTAACCATACTATCCGTCATTAGTTCTAGCTCGTGCGTTGATCTTGCAACTGTGGGACAGTTCCTGATTTGACCCGCTAAAGTTTTGTTGAACAAATCCCAGTCAGTTTTTCTCGGGTTTCTGTATTTCATTACGAGTTCCCTGTCTGATTCAATGTTGAATCGAATGTATCCATAATCAGATAAAGAAGGTTCATCTGATACATGCCACGTTTTTATCACTTTGCTCGTTTTTGGACTAGCAAGCGTGAGGTCAATAACTTCACTGCGCGACATATTTATTTCAAAGACAACATGGCTTAAAATTACATTACATAAAATGACGTTGGTAAATATAACAAAAAAACTGTCAATCATCACGAAATTATGGTGATTTCACAATAATAAACAAAGCGCACTGTTTGAAACTTGTTATATAAATACAAAAATGTTGCGTACGTTAATCGTTATAAGAAGGGCATTTGTCAAATCGTGCGTATATACGATTGACTTCAAAACAAATAACTAAATATAAGAAACAAGCGTTTCTAATATGCGATTAGCTAATGGCCTATCCAACACAATCCTCCTAAAATTTTTAAAAATTAAACTTAAGTTCCCCTTCAATTCATAGTAATTTTTTGCACAGCATGGAAATCTAAACGTTAGTTTCTTGTATTTAGTGTATGCCTTATTTGTTACTGATCGGAATTTTTGAGAGTAATAAACACATGCGAGTGACTAAATCTTGCTATACTAATTTAAATCGCGCTGTAAAATAAAAATGAATTTTTAGTTTAGCTCTCACATCTAGGAACTTTTAAGCATGGTGTGAATCAGTAACGTACAACTCGTAGATGACACTTACGACTGGGCGGAATTCATACAGCACGAAAACTATACCAAGATGTTTTTAAAATAATAGCGTGACCCCGAATCGTACCGCCAAAGTAATCTTAGGTACAGTTAACGAGAGAAGCTATTTAGACAGAAGCGCCAATATACCAAGCTGTTATCCAGTTTTTTTTTGATGCAAAAAGGTGTCCAATTTTTGATGATGCAAAAAGACAGATGCAACAAGATCTCTGACAACTGAAGAATGACTATTGGATGAAAAAAACGACCAAATCTAAAGCTACGCAGATGTGCATGATTACCGCAATTTTTTCCGAAGAATTAATCAATACCATACCACAATATAGCTTGTTTAATTAACTAGAAACAAAAAAAAAATTAAAAAAGCAATTAACCGCATAAAAAATAACGAGACAGCTGGAGATGATAAAATTTCGGGAAAAATCATTAAAAATGTTCTGATCCACATCAGCAACTGCTTTGAACTTGCCACGGTAACACAAGATTTTTGGGACGTCACAATTAAAATATTTAAACGCAAAGAAAACGTTTTAGACTACAAAATTTGCAGAGGATTCTCTTTTCTACAAATGAACGGAAAATTCCTAACCAAAATAATAACAAACAGACTATGATGGTGATAGGAGGCCAGAAGCTCAAAACAAATTCAGTTCAAAGCGCGGGACAGCTGAGCTAATTTTTGCTCTCCGCCAACTTCAAGAGAAGATTAACGAACAACAAGCATCAATGCACGCTTTCGTGGATATTAGTAAAGTTTTTGGTTTCGTAAACAGAAAAGCTCTATGGTAAATTATGCAACGTCTTAGGATACCTCTTAAATTCTTAGCATGGGAACTAGGCTAAGGTTATATATAACGGAAAATGTGCGAAACTTTTTTAAACGCAAACCGGCTTTCGACAAAGCTGCGTACCCTTCTATCATAAAAAATATGTTCAGCAGTTTAACTATCTGTTAAGCATGATCAATGTTAAAGCCAATCTGGACGCCAACATCAACAATCGAATAAGTGTTGCTTCCAAAAATTTTTGAACTTTAAGAACCGTGCGTATAAACCACGATCTACACTTCAAAACAAAACTGAATGTCCACCGCGTTGTTGTTATTTTTACCTTACTCTACGAACCCGAAATATGAGTACTATACACCCGACATCTAAGACAGTTGGAAAAACCACAGAAAAAATACTTACGTTAAATTAGCGCTAAACTCCCGTTTGCAGTGGGTGAGCCACATAATTCGAATAAAACATAACCGGATGCCAAAATACATACTGCGCGGAAAACTCACAGTAGGAAGTCGGAAGCAGAGACGCCAGTGCAAAAGATATAAAAACGAGCACCAGGAAACACTCAAGAGCGTAATTGCCAAAAGGGACTGGGAACAAATGGCGCTGGATAGAGAAGAATGGAAGAAGATAATATCTACTTGCTAAATATAGCTAATGCAGCGCGAAAACCAGCAAGTAAAGAAATTCGTATCAGTATTTTACAAGATAACATCCAAAATGGAGTGTTCAGTCACCGAAAAACCTATCCAAAGTTGTGACAGATAGTTTTATGTATAGTATATAATTTTGCCTATTCGGATACGAATAAATGGCTAATAATAATATTAGACGATGGAATCAGAACAATAAAATGTTAGTAGTCCCGTCCTACATCACGTGTAAATGTTTATGTGCGTTTACTCTTGAAATTGAGTAGACTATAGTTTCGCAGTAAAATATCAGCGTGTTTTGGCATTATTACAAACTTTGAATTGTTTGTGAGTGCTGTTTGTGTATTGTAAAAAAATAATAAAAAAGCGGTCGTTGTGATGTTTTGGATTTCTATAATCAATTAATGACAGGTCGAATGACACCAAGGCGTTATATTGACAGTTATCTGAGTATTTGAAGCACTTTGTATATGCGTGCTTACAATTATTTTATTTTAGACGTTTTATATTATATTGTTGCATTCATTTGTTTACATTTTTATCACGGTTTTTATGCGGTTTGCTAGTTTTCGTTATAGTCACGTACTCGCACTATCTGAATACAACAATATTAACTGTCCGTAAAAGAAATAATCTTAATTTAAAGACTATATTTGTATTTTTAAAGAGAAATACATATAACATGGCAAAAAACATGTTTTAGGTCACATCAAAACCGGACCTATATCCATTAGTAATTAGCTACAACGGCTACAACATGGAACCCAATCAAAAAGTAGGCAGAGGTTCAACCGGTTATCTAATGGTTCAATACTTTAGAAATTACATAGTTAGACCTGTCGGCACTCTTTCGGCCACAAGCACAATGGATTCGTTAGGGTCGAGTTTTATTTGTAACGCAACAAACGAAGTAAGTTCAAAAAATTTGTAAATACTATCACTAATTTGAAAATTTTAGGCTAACACTATTATTCCGCCACCATATTCGTGTACAGGCAG
Source organism: Aquatica leii (assembly GCA_035610365.1). Lineage (NCBI taxonomy): Eukaryota > Metazoa > Arthropoda > Insecta > Coleoptera > Lampyridae > Aquatica > Aquatica leii. The sequence goes on along the minus strand of CM069436.1, from coordinate 101,975,541 downwards.
CTTAGAAGAAGTGAACGTAAATAATAGCATACCAACAAGACCCAGTTCGGAATTTCCTCGATCGATTTCTTCAGCCACTTGCAACGACTTCCATTTAGCGCAACATAGTCCTAGCGGATGCTCTCAATCTGGAAACGTGCCAACATCACACGGTTTAACCAACACAAATAATAAATACACGAACACATCAAATCCGACTTTGCATACCACTAGAGAAGTTTCAATAACAAGCAATCCATGTTACATGCAAAATACGCTACCAGCAACGCACCAACCTACGCATAAACCTTTAGAAGAGTCTTTAGAAAAAACAAGTCAAAGAAACTGTGATTGTTCTTCGCCAATAACTATAGCACAAAAGAACACAAAGAGAACAAACCGCACAACGTCTTTACGCGAATATACCAGTTTAGATTGTGAAAGTCAGGAAGATGATCACAATTTTTCCGATTTATTAAATCTTTCTGTGTGCATTCCAAGTACTATTACCCAACTTCCGTTAGGAACAGTAACAACGAGTAGCTCACAATCTCACGACATTCAACAGTATAGTGTTGTGAATAGCATTACCAGTTCGGATATTAGCAGTTTAGCAAATTTAGGAACTCCGGATTCGCCACCGCGCGCTACAAGTCCAACAGGCGAACTACGCGAGCTGCTAGATAAAATTCAGCAGTTACCTCAGCAGAAGAGTCCTACACCAGATACATCGAATAACGGCCATGAAATGAAAACTAAAGGTTGTTTTAATCGTAGCAAAGCTAAAACTTTGTACATGCCTTTGAGCGAAGGTCCTAGTTATAACTATTTAAGCAAAGTATCGCCGAGTAGTAGAACTGTTGGAGTGTTTGGAAAAAGCACTAAAAGTTGGTTGTCGCGTTCAGCACCAAATACTCCATGCGGTAATTTTGCACCTAGTTTTCCAAGTATGAAGAAACATTGCAATAGTCAAAAAGGTAGTAAAGGAAAAATACACGACGGTAGCCCGTTATTAAACGAAAACGAAGAATCAGACGATGAGTTACAAAAGAATCAATGCTCATGATGACATGAAATGTATTGTAAAGAGTTGCTTCGAAATATATACGCGTTTATATGCGTATAAAAAAATGATTTATTAAGCTAAAATGTACTATAGAGTTTTATATTCGTAATGATTGTCAATTTACGACAGTTTTAAATTTTAATGGTGGATGAATGTACGTAATCGTATTAGATTGTTATTGTTTGTTTATTATTAAGAAATGAGATAAATATTTTTCGTATTATGATAGAAACGCCTGAAAATAGATAAATCAGCTGAAGTGTACTTAAATTTTAATTTCCATTGATAGGCATTAGCGAACGTGAAGTTTATTGTTATTAAACAGTATTAAAAAATTGCTTCCATTTTCGATAATAATAAATTTCATTTCCCTAATGAAAATTTGCCAAAATATTATTGCGATTGCAATAAAAAAAATGCTGTAAATACTTATGTTTGTATGAAGAGCATTCACTTTTATGGTGTAGTTTTTGTATCTTAGAATAAGAACGAACACAATGGAAATCCTCTATAATGAATTAAATAAAAAAATGACGGACGCAAATAATAAGACCAAAAAAAGTAATAACTATAATAATAAAGATAACATTAATTCAAAAGTTGTTCTCTATTTATATTTGCGCTGTTTGTCTATAGGGCTGCAACATTATTACATATAAAATCTATTTTTGAATAAAAAAAAAAACGAATTTTGGTGCAAGTACCAATCGATTATTGCAGTAACGTATAGACCAATTATTTTGATATGTTGCTAATTTTTATTAAGACGCTTTTAATTGCTTAATCGATATTTTTGGGTAGTCTTTTGAAGTTGTCATTTTTTAAAAATATTTATATACATGAGTAGATTACCCGTTTATGTAGAATTTGATGCACTAGTGTAATAAAATAAACATTAATTTAAATTTACAAGTTGTTTCATCTGTAAAAATTAGAGGAAAGTGGGGCTATTTAAGATATCTAACTCGGTAAACACACAAATGTTTTAGTTACGTAAAAATACTGTAACGTTTATTATTACTACTACAAAAACACTTACACGAAAATAATTAAAGTCCGCGGATAACTTCTATTTATCTAAACACCGAAACTTGTTTATATTAAACTCACGTACTCCGTATCTTTATCGCACACGCGTTAATCACTTATTTATTTCAGCTTGAATAATCTTCTTTAACACTGTCGTCTTCGAATTACGGAAACAACTGCCCTACGATTTGTTTGTACTGCATTTATACACATTTTAGAAATCCTTCTCGAATGTTCCATATCTTTCGGTATACGTTCTAAAACATGGGTAACAACTTCGAGAAGGCTCTTAAACTTGAAAACGTTTAAATATATAATGCAAAAACCATTTACGATAAAATGTCCTACTGTAACGCGCGATGCGACTGCTTTTTCAAGCGCGTAGAAATACTAATGCGCGAAGACAAAAAAGAATGAAGCGAAAGTAATGAACGTTAATGTTTAATAAAACATTGTTTTGTATTGTTAGTTATACCATCGCATTGAGATTTTGTTAATTTAAACTTGTATTATAATTAAATAAACAGTTATAAAACTGGCGCCCAACGTGGGGCCGAAAATAAAGTTAACAAAACGTGCTGTGGTAGTGATTGAACGATTGAAGAAACGTTTTGGGTACTTATCGGTAAGACGTTGAAACATTTATATGCGCCGTAGAAATTTTTAAAGATTGTGCCGATGTATCTAATAACAGTGTCATAAAGGGTCTGCTTATGCTACTTACAGGTGATGCTGCGACGTGGTGGTTAGAGATACGTTGTAAGATCGAAACATGGAACGAAGCTATCGGTTCCTTAAAAGTAGTTTATGGAAAGAAAAGAGCATCATTTCAGGTATATAAAAAATTATTTCAACTGGAACAAACTACTGATTGTTCAACTGATTGTTTCATCAGTAAATGTAGAGGTTTGCTGTCAGAAATTTCTGACGACTTGACAAAAAAAAATACAAATTGATATGGTTTATGGATTAATCCATAAACGCATACGAAGACGTGTAGCTAGAGACAATGTAAGTACATTTGTTGATTTTTTAAAAACTGCACGTGTTGTAGAACAGTCTTTTGAGGAAAAATCTGATTCTAAGATTAAACATGAACAACCATCTAATAAAGAAACCGTTAAATGTAAGAGTAAGCCATGATGCAATTACTTTAGAAATTTAGGAATACTATTGATGACTGCCGAACTGTGTAATAAAAAATACAGTGACGGAATAAAGAACGTATAATAAAAAGTAAAAATACATTTAATGAATGCAAAATAATAATTTAACCACGGCAAGCAATCGTAAGCACAGACCTCTGGGTGATGGGTTGAATGGAAATAATTACAAAGATGTGAACTCCTTAAATTTATTAATTATAACTTAATATACTATTTACATTAAAGAACAATATTTGAATTAAACAAAATATGGATTAAAACAATATTTGGACGCCAATCACCTTTAAATCGGTGATGAATAAAAAGCGTTAAATTTTACATCTAATTGTTAATTATTGATATTACATGCAAATGTCGTATTTTGATTTGTTATCGAGTGAACAGTTTTAATGACACAATTTAATTATTTGAAGATAAAATGCAGTATCTTAATTTTAGTTGACTCATCATGTTTAATATAACGTTATCGGATATCTTCTATTTTTAGCACATACTTGCTTGACGTGATAAGATTCTTCAACAGGAATATAACCAAAGCATAATAAACTTCAATAACGGATAATCCATTAATTAAACGACAAAACCAAAATAAAAGATCCAGAATAAAAAGAAAGGATCCAGAATAAAAATCCAATTAACGAAAAGATCCAATAAAAAGAAAAGTCCAATAAAAAAAAGACCCTAAATATAAATAATTAGAATGGTTTTTTAAATGACATCATGTACTCACGTTACAATTAGCAACGGTCTTCAAAATAAAGTCCTTTGTCTAACGATTGCGTAACATTGCGAAACCACTAAAAATGTTGAATTCAATAGAAAAATTATATCAAAATAAAGGTAAACTCACCAATAATTAGATGGAATGAATAAAAATTAAATTACATAGGTTTTTACGCCATAATCAAGAAAATTTTGTCTTCCTCGCATCACACACGTGAACTGCGTGAGATTGTTCAAACGGAAGTGAAGTTCAAAGATGTGAAGTTTAAGCTAATACTAAAGTCAACTACGCAGACGCTTCCGAAATACAACGCGACGTTGTCAAACTGAATAAATTTAGTTGCAAAAAATAAATGAATGTAAAATTGAATTTTAATGTAATGAATTCTAACGGGACGTTACAACTGTACATAAGAAAAGGAAAAGAAAAGATAAAGTCGATGAGGAGAACAAGCCAAAGGTTGTAGAATGTTTGAAACCTACTATCACCTGCTACGGATGTGGTAATTCGGGAGTAATACGTGCTAACTGTCTTAAATGTAAACTTGCAAGTGCGCAGTCTGCTATCTTTTGTACGCTTACTGATGAAAATACGATTGACATGGTACAACGACCGCTCGTCCCAACAACAATTTTTGAATTTGAAGGTACAGCTACTGATTTAGGGACAATCCGAAGCATTGTGGGAAGAAACTTATTCAAATTGCGTGAAGGTAGGTCCAAATTTGAATCCGATAATTTGGTTATAATCTTAGCTGACCGATTTTCGAACGAAGTTGTGGTGCAAACTACTAGTGTACCTATAACAATTAAAGAAAGATCTGTTATCAGTAGAATGATAGTACTACCAGATGACTAGAACAATCACACCTTGTTAGGATCCGATGTTTTGTGTTCTTTAGGATTTGGGAAACAAGTCTTGATATTTTAGAGAGTATCCTAACAAAATTTATTGTTTTATCAAGCGAGATAATCAAACCATTACCCTAGTCATGTCAATCTCAGAACAAGTAAGCGCTGTGGTTAAAGACTGCAAAAATATTCAGCTACGAGAAGATGAAGGTAACTATTTAACACCCGAGAAAAGTGTTATTGTGAACGATCTTCTAAAAGAAAACCGCACAATCTTTGAAGTAGGGAAACAGCCTACAAAGATAATCGAGCATTGTATCAATACAGCTCTTGATCAAGCGCCGATCTTGGTACCGCCTTATTGAATGTCAAGCGAAAAGTGACACTTTCTGCTATTGGAAATAGACAAAATGCGCGAACAACACATCATAGAAGAGTGCGATTTACTCTGAGCTGCTCTAGTTGTGTTAGTAAATAAAATTGACCGTTTGATTCGCGTGTGCGTGGACTATGGAAGACTGGACTCAGTAGCTTGTAGTGACCAATATGTTATGCCACGTATTGATGGTTTACTTCACGAAGCAAAACGTACCGTGTACATGTCAACCATAGAATTGAAGATAAAGTATTGGCAAATACTTGTATGCAAGTGCGATCGGGATAAAACAACTTTTATAAGATCTACCGTTTTCGTCGGATGCCATTTGCACTCAAAAATGCTTCGGCAACGTTTCAAGGATTAATGTACAGGTTCCGTGCGGGCTTATTGGGAATTAAATTACTCGCTTACTTAGACGATATTATTATATTATCAGATGGTTTTGATAATCACGTTAGAAACTTGAAAAGCGTTTTTGAATTTAAATTGTATCATTTACGCGCTAGACACATGAAGTGTAATTTTGTTAAAGAGAAAGTGAAATACTTGGGTCAAATCATTACGCCATAGCGATATAGAAACTGATCCTGACAAGATAAAAGCGTTAGTTGATCGTTCAGTGCCGCGTAACGTTAAAGAATTTATTTATACAAACTAGTTCTTCGTATAGGCGTTTTATTGAGAATTTTGATGCCCTTGTAGAACCACTATCAAAACTTACTAAAAAAACTAACCCTAGGATATGGACTAACCAGCAACAGTTAACCTACGAGAAACTTGTACATTTGCTAACCGCCGCTCCAGTACCTACTCATACAAGCTGACCAAGGCCAACCGTACAGATTCGTACAAATGCCAGCGATTACGCATAGGAAGCAGTTCTAACCCAGGGACACGGTATCGACGATCATCCTGCTGAATATTCCCGCCGACTTGTGAGGTCAGCTGAAAGAAATTATACTACTAAAGAGAAAGAAGCAATTGTCATAGTGTGGTCTTTGCAAAAGTTCCGAGGGTACGTAAAAGATACCAAAGTGACACTTGCTAATGATGATCAGCCTCTTCGTTGGTTAATGGCTGTTCCTGATCACCTACAAGAAAATTACGAACTTTTAATTTTACGTTTAGAAATTAGATATGGAGATGCTCATCTTCAACAAGTGTATCAAGCTCAAATTAAAAGTCGGGTTCAGAAAGCTGCCGAAAGTCTTCAAGGTTTTGAAGCTGACATCGTCAAATTAACATGGCTTGCGTATCCTACAGCACCAGATACCTTCTTGGAGCAGTTGGCTATTCACACTTTTGTAGACGGCCTCCGAGACAACGAAACGCAGCAGACTCTCCGGTTAGCTCGACCGAAGACATTGGATGACGCTTTGGTGAATGCTTTGGAGTTTGAAGCAGCAAAACAAGCATCGCAACGAGACGGTCATAAACTTTGCTGTGCTCCAGAAGTACCTGCGCAGACACTAGAATGCATCGAGGAGATAGCGCGACGAATACTTCGGGAAAGAGGAGTGACGACTTTGAACTGCGGTAAAATAGGCCATCTACGACGGCATCGTACTGAACCTAAGAAGAGGACAAGAAAAACCCTCGAAAATTTGGAACAAGGTGACCAAAAGAGACGAAAGGTAATCTCGCCTAGTCAGGCTCTGGAGATTACAATTCAAATGGCATCGCCGATGGAGCAATTGAATAGCATTTATCTCGATGGCAAGATCCATAGAAGTGTTCAGTTACTGGTTGACACGGGAGCGACGAAAACCATCATTCGTCCTGACATGTTGTTGGAAATCGAAAAGACATCACCAGTAACAGTGCGACTTCAAACGGCGATGGGCGAAGAAATACCTACTCACGGATAAGTCAAAGTAACCATTGGTTTGGGAAATAGAGTACTCGACCATCAAGTACTAGTAGCCGACATCACGAAAAAAGTTATCCTGGGAATGGACGTGATAAAGAAGTATGGGTTCCATTTGGATATGAAGAACGATGTCCGAAAGATCGACAATGAAAAAATTCCTTTTCATTCGTCAGAGAAGGCAGCCGTGCGAGTCTTATTGAATGAAGACGTGACTCTGCTTGCAAGGACTGAAAGTGTGGTGATGGCACTGGCAATCTCCGGGAAGGCTACATACGCGCGACTGAAGCAATAGAGGGCTGCTTAGTTGAAAAGGGACTACTCGTTGGCAGAACCTTAGTACGAGTAAAAAACACGATGCCAGTAAGGATCTTAAACATCAACTCAGATCCTGTAACGTTAAAAAAGAAGACCGTGGTAGGCCAATGCACGCCAGTATCTCAAATTGTGAGATGCGTGAAGTCTAATGAAGATACGTCGCGGAAGAAGTGTCCACAACACCTATTGAACATTCTTACCACCAAATGCCAAAACCTCAGCAAAAACCAGCTGGCTAAAGTTAAAGTGTTGATCCAAGAGTATCAAGATGTGTTCGCGCTGGAGAGTGGTTCCAAAGAAAGAAATAACGTGATGAAACATAAAATTTATACCGGAGACGCTCGGCCGATACAACATCCACACGGACTTCCTTTGGTGAAAAGTGAAGAAGCCGAACAAATAATTACGGATATGGAGAGAGAAAGCGTGATTGAACCTTCAAGTAGCCCATGGACATCCTTAGTGGTACTCGTAAAGAAGAAGGATGGATCAACGAGGTTTTGCGTAGACTACAGATAGCTAAATGACGTGACCAAAAAAGACAGCTACCCTTTATCCAGAACTGACGATACGTTAGACACCCTGTCAGGATCCCAGTAGTTTTCCACATTGGACGTGACGACGTGATCGTGGTTGGAAGGTCGTTTGAAGAACACTTGAACAACTTGGAAGAAGTGTTTTAGCGACTACGTGGGGCTAATCTCAAACTGAGCCCAAAGAAATGCCACATATTTAAAAATGAAATACAATACCTTGACCACGTCGTAACTAGAGATGGAGTAAAGACTGACCCAGATAAAATCCGAGCAGTGCAAGCATGGCCAAGACGAATCGACGAACATCAGGTCCGAAGTTTCCTTGGGTTGTGCACCTATTATAGACGATTTGTATCCGGATTTGCGAATATTGCCAAGCCTTTGACGAAATTGACCGAAGAAAAAGCAGAATTTAGATGGAATGAAGACTGAAAAAAAGATTTTCATCAACTAAAACAGGCCTTAGTAACTTCGCCAATTTTGAGTTATCCAAGAGAACATGGAAAATTTGTTTTGGATACCGACGCAAGCAATCTGGTCATAGGTGCGGTCCTTTCGCAGGTGCAAGATAGCCAAGAAAAAGTTATCGCGTATTTTAGCAAAGTTTTGTCCATGCCAGAAAGGAATTATTGCGTGACTAGAAAAGCAGTCGTCAAGTCCATAGAACATTTCTATAAATATTTGTATGAACGGAAAATTTTACTGAGAACGGACCACGCCGCTCTAAAATGGCTACTGCAGTTCCGTAACCTGGAAGGACAAGTGGCAAGGTGGATTGAGAGACTGCACGAGTATGACTATGACAGAGAACACCGTGCCGGAAGCAGTCATCAAAACGCTGATGCCTTGTCCAGAAGACCATGCCTGGCGGACTGCAGCCATTGTTCGCGACTTGAAGAAAAAGTCGAATGCCTCCGGAGAACTGCTATGGTTGATGACGAGTGGGAACCTGAGCAGTTGCGTGGCGAACAAGAAAACGATCCTGAAATAAGAGTACTCCTGAACTGGAAAGAAAACGGTGGACGACCAGCCTGGGAAAAAATCAGTGCTTTGAACAGAAACATCAAATCGTATTGGGCACAGTGGGACTCTTCGATAGTAGAAGACGGTCTTCTGAAGCTGAAGCTGAAAGTGACTTGAAGAAAAAGTTGCATGCCTCCAAAAACGGCTAAGGTTGATGACAAATAGGAACCCGAGCAGTTGCGTCGCAAACAAAAAAACGATACTGAAATAAGACTACTCCTGAACCGGAAAGAAAACGGTTGACGATCAACCTGGGAGAAAGTGAGTGCTTTGGGCAAAAACATCAAAGTGTACTGAGCGCAGAAAGACGTTTTGATAGTAGAAGACGGTCTTCTTAAGCGATCCTTAAAAAGTGTCAGCGGCACGGAAAACAGACGACATTTGGTAGTGCCAAGGAGCCGGGTGTCAGAAGTGTTGAAGCATTTCCACGATGGTACAGCAAGAGGACACTTTGGCATTAAGAAGACATTAAGAAAAGTTTGAGAACGATTCTACTGGATAAACTTCAAAGAGGACGTGATGAAATGGTGCCGTAAGTGCACGGTCTGCGCATCGGGAAATGGTCCAGCGAGAAAGCGCAAAGCACCAATAAAGCAATACAACGTAGGAAGCCCTTTAGAAAAAATGACATCGCAGGGCCGTTCCCAGAATCTGATTCGGGAAACAAATACATCCTGGTGGCAATGAATTATTTCACGAAATGGACGGAGGCTTACGCCATACCCGATCAAGAAGCAGCTACAGTCGCAGACGTATCACTATCACTTTGAGTCTGGGCTGTTTAGAGAAGTCTTCCGACTGTTGGGAATTAAGAAAACTAGGACGACGCTTCTTCATTCTCAATTTGATGGCATGATTGAGCGGATTAAACGAACGAAAGCACAGGCCAAACACCATCCTGTGTGATGCTCGGTTGCGAAATACGACTGCCATGCGACCTGGAGAAGAAAACGTCAGCAAGCTGACCAAAAGGCTAGACGAGGTACATAAGAAAGTCCGTAAAACACACAAATTTCCAGCGACAGGATGAAGACTAGATATGATGTCAAGGCACAAAATGGCGAGTTTCAACCTGACGACATGGTCTGGTTGTATAATCCCCAAAGGAGACGTGGTTTGTCGCCGAACCTGCAAAGGCAATGGAAGGGCCCTTATGAAGTCGTGCAGCGTATTAATGACGTTATATATTGCATCCGAAAACCACCCAGAGGCAAACCACCAGTTGTCCACGTCGATCGTCTAGTTCCGTTTGCTGGCGATAACCACAATACACAAGTTCAGATCCGAACCAGAGTAATAAACAGCAGAACCAGGAATCAAATCGAAGGAATGGATTTCAAAAAGTTTATGAGTGTATATGGAGGTTCTAGAAAAGCTAGGATTTAAAAAGAACTTTGGGCAGTTAGATGAACTGCAAAGACAGCAACCTGTAGTCGAAAAAGTTTTAAGACTACGTGGTGACAGACGCTTCGTTTTCTATTTGGTCACCAAGAAATACTCACGTACCAACCCGTTATACGAAAATCTGTGGCAAACATTATGGAATCTCAAGAGAGAAATGCAGTTCCACAATATTAAGAAATTGGCAGTACTCAAATTTGGTTGTGGCTTAGATCAACTGAATTGGAGGACAGTTCGAAATATGTTGGAGGTCGTCTTCCGAGGAACAGGCGTTCAAATGTTGGTCTGTAGTTACCAACCAAGGAGAATATCAGGTCAGGAAAAGTCCATTTATTGTTACTTTAATGGTCAAGGAAGTTGCCGAAATGGAGAAAGCTGCCGCTATCGCCATGATCCATTCTACCGGTGTCACATCCCGATTCCTGTTCTCGGACAGAACAGTCTTAAGAAGGGGGCAGTGAAACATTCACGAAGTTTTTGTAAATTTCGAGAACGTTCTCGTACTTTTTATCCACGTCTAGAACGTTCACGAAAGAATGTAGAAGCTTCTCGAATGTTTGCAGAAATGTATAAATGCGGTACAAACCAATCGTGAATTAGTTATTTCCCGTAAGACGGCAGTGTTAAGAAAATTATTCAAGTCTAAGTAAATAAGTGATTAACGCGTGTGCGATAAATCTACGGTGTATAACCTCGTACGTGACTAATGTAAACAAGCGTTGGTGTTTAAATAAATAGAAGTTATCCGCGGATTTTATCTTCGTGTAGTGCTATACATAAATTATAGTGTAAGTGTTTTTATTAAATATCCTTAGATTTAATTAGTTCGGTTAGCAGTGAACGAAAACTGTAAAGAAAATAACATAACGGCGTCGATAAATTGTGTGGTTTATTACATCGCGAATTGAAATTATTTTAAAATATGTTAGTATTTTTTTTTCTCTAAAGACGTCAGCAACGGTCCGGGTACAGATAACACTGACAAGTCCTGCGGGATACGATACTGATCTTGGTATCCATACTTAGTAAAAATGTCGGAAAATCAATTATATACAGTGTGTCCCCGGATAGGTGAAACGACTCTTGTGAAAGATAAAAAATTTTTGATATAAAATTTCATTGTTTGGGGTTCAGCCCTGCTTAGTTAAAGACTAATTTCTGGCATAATTTTAGTTTTCTAAAATCATGTATGCCTTGGATCTTTTCAAAAATCTGATTTTTGGTTCTGGTAAACTACCTTTGTTAGTAAAGATATAACAAAATTTGATTAACAAAAGTTGTTTGGAATCATGAAAGAGTCCTACTTCTAGAATTTCAAGCACCTAGGCCAACGTTGATGTTTTGGCAATTTACAAAAATTTTTATCTGATAGTTTAAAATCCATTATCGAAGGGTCGGGAGATCTAGCCGGCCAAGATGTCACGCTCATTCTACAAAGATTGATATGGAAAAACAAAAAAAAATAATGGATTTTAAACTATCAGATAAAAATTATTGTAAATTGCCAAAACATCAACGTTGGCCTAGGTGCTTGAAATTCTAGAAGTAGGACTCTTTCATGATTCTAAACAACTTTTGTTAATCAAATTTTGTAATATCTTTACTAACAAAGGTAGTTTACTAAAACCAAAAACCAGATTTTTGAAGATATCCAAGGCATACATGATTTTAGAAAACTAAAATTATGCCAGAAATTAGTTTTTTACTAAGCAGGACTGAACCCCAAACAATGAAATTTTATATCGAAAATTTTTTATCTTTCACAAGAGTCGTTTCACCTATCCGGGGACACACTGTATGTTCTAGTTTCTTCCTAAAAGTATGTTGAATTTTCTATTAAAAACACTAAAATAAACAAATGCGTTACGACCGACACAAACATTCATTAACGTACTCGAAACCAAACCAAATTTGCCTTCTACAGAAACATTAAAATCTTGCTTAAATCTTATAGATCCGTCTCTTTTCACTTTTTATTAGGAAAAGTTAAAACGTTTTCATTGTCCACTGCATCCTTTGGCATACTCAGCCTTAGCATAAATATTAAGCTTCTGCATCAAAGTGACCGGTTTGCAAGAAACAGAGACAACCGCTCCAATTATGAGTTCATAAACTTCTAGAAAAAAACTAATGCGGTTACAGTTATCTCCTGATATGCAAATCCACCGACTTACGACGAGGCACGATCAAATCAGCGTAGAATTTGGCGAGTCGACTATGACCCAGAGATTTAGAAAATTTCCAAGATAAATGAATAAGAAATCAACAAAAATTAATTAACGTTTGTGTTATTGTGTTTCTTTGCAACTAAATAAAATCGCAACAGATTAAACGCAGATAACGAGAAGGCACGATGATTATTACTACAATTTTGGTAATTTTACTATATGACAAAACTTTAATTTTAAGTGTAATGACAGTTTATTGCCAATAATGCTACTGTTGTATTGAAAGTTGCCGCTCATGTGAAATGATTGCATAGTATAGATGTCGCTATACAACTTAAACAGACATTTGCATTTAACCTTTTTCTAGTTTTGTAAGTTTCATTTTTATCACACTTGTTTGTATATCTTTTTTGCCGTGTTGAATGAACCAGGGGATATACACTCCATGTAAAAAAAGTGGGAAAATAGTACCACTACCGACACCTGTTGCCGCCGCCGTTTTTTAATGTAAGCCAAGATAAACATTTAAAGAAATCTATAATAGCTCCATCTCACGGTTATACTTATAACTACGTATGTATACTTATATTCATTTATATAAAAGTTTTTTAAATGAAACAATTATTTATTTTCAAAGTACATTGTATTTATACATAATAACATAAAACATTGTTAAACAAGCAGATGATCATAGATAGAAATATATAATATACTATTTTACAATAAACATTTTTGTAATTTTCCAAAAATACATAAATTATTTATTTCATAAAGTTCTAATTTGGTCAAACTGTCTATTAGCATTGCTATTAGTGAAAAAAACACATTATACACGAATTTCATACAATTACGATTTTCAATCAATTTTATATTTAAAAAGTAGTTACGAATTTAAGAATTAAAAACACAAAAAAAAGATTATCCAGTTATACAATAAATTTGTATTATTAGTTAATTTTGCCTCAAAAATGGAAAGCACAAATAAGAAAACGATTAGAATTCATCAATTACAGGACGAGGGGTAGATCCATAGGGTAGATCCTTTTTCATGAATATTATTAACTTCTAGAAAAATGATAGAAGAGAACTGGAATGTCCTCAAGAATCAGTAGTTACTTTCAAAGTGGTATTAAATGTAAATGGAATAGAAACTGATTGTCAAAAATTGAGAAATTATAAATAAATTTTGAAATAACTATGCGAATGTAGTAATCGTTTAATAAAAAATGTTTGGTTATAGAAGAAACAGTAATATTTAAAGACAAGTAAATTATGACATGGAATTAGAGAACCATTATAGGTATGAAATGAGTTTTAAAAGATATCAATCCATACAGCCAACTTTTTGTCTAGTAAGAAGTACAAACTCAGAAAGTGCTTAAGTAGCAGTGCAGTTTATATTAATACTCGTAATGTAGATGTATGTGACGACATTTCTATGCTGCGATAATAAAGACAGGTTCGTAAGACAGCAGGTAAATTTGAATTCAAATTAACGTTAAACTAAGTAAGTATGTGAATAACCTTTTTTTTGTTGATTTATAATATTTTTTAACAGTTTCTTACAATCGCTTAGCTGTCTTCAGTCCATAGATTTTAAATCGTTGCCTACAAATTATAAAAGTAAAACCTTACTCAATTTATAATGTAATTACGTACCACATTGTTGTGAAGTGCTACCTATTTCAATAATCAAAAGTCTTGAAGCATATTCTGTAGTAGCTTGCTGTAAGTTTTTATGGTGTGGAAAAATACTTGATAATTGCATTTGTTCGATGAAGTATCTACTTAATAAAAAAAAATGATAAAGGCTATAAACCTTGCAATGAATTACATACTATAATAAGACTGCGGCTTTGAATTTGCTGTAGTGAAAGTCTGCAAAACTAAACTGACCATAAAAGGATGCACACGCAGTAAAATTATTATAAATATAATATATAAAGTTTCATCACAGGTTTCATTTTGAAAGATTTAAAAGATAATGGAAGCATGTGATATGCCTAGATGTGATATGTGCGCGCATAATTTTAATTGACAAAAAAGAAATCTGTAAAATAAACTGACCAACCTCAACAAATGTTACAAAAAAACGGCGGCGGCGCTAGGTGGCGTAACAAGCGGCGGAGTTTACAAAATTTGTATGAAGCGAGTATCCCCTGGAATGAACTTTGATACTAATAAGGTTGTTACTTACAAAACGATCATCTATACGCTTTGTAAACGTATTTTATTACATGTTTGTTCATAACCTATTTATGCTTTTGTCATCATGTAATTTTGCACTCGTACTTAGTAAAAAAAATATAAAACGAATGACTAGAAGAGGGAGAAATGTTTGATCGATAAAAGGAATTCGTACACGCGACACGTGCTAGTTTAGTATAAAAATAAACGCACATTGGAGAGGTTATAAACGTCTTGTTTGTATTATTATTTATGGAACAATTCGTTTTATTGTCCAAACTGACACTTATATAGTTGTTTTTGATACATTGCCGTTTGCCTTAATGGTGTTATGCACAATTGCACTAGTTTGATACCAGCAAAGTTTTTGATTCTAATTTCGCATTTGAGTATTTGCGTGATTTTGTTATGGAGCAGCACGGAGAGTGTCAGGGGCTGTTTACCGGAGAATTACACAACGAAAAATTTTTGGAATCAGCACACGCAGTAAGTTTTATTTTTGTTATATATCTTTTTGTTGAAAATTCTTGCACATAGCTGCATATAGTGTAATTATCAGCACCTGCACTTTACCCACCCTGTATGACGCATTGTTTGTATCGTGCGATTTTTAAACTTTTGGTTTTATCATCACTATTTTTATGACAAAAACGTAATTATGCACCATTTTGTTTATGTATTTTACATTGTAATACTTATCAATGGGTTGACTTATTTTTTTAATGTGTTTGGAAATTATAAAGTATTAACAGATACATATTGCCGTTTATACACAAATAAATTTCGGGCCATGTTCGTTGTTTGTACAGCCCTGATCGGGTTCCCATTTATTTTGTGCACTCTTTCTATGGGGTTCAAATATAATTTTTGTGTAAGGTCAAATAAGACCCGTTTCAAAGGTTCAAGATTGTGACACTAAATAATAAACATTTTTATTAATTATTAACTATATACTTTACATTAGTAACAATTAAATTATTGTCTTAAGTTTGGACCGACGGGAATTCAAATTGAAGATGGTTCTAAATTAATTTAAAAAAAAACTACTACTTGAGCCAAATTCAAATTTTTTTTAAATACTAATATTGGCATCAATTTAAATATAGCGCCTTTGTGTGCGCAACAGAAAACGTAAAAAAAGAGAGGTGGAAGGCGTGTAGAGTTGAGCAGGTTTAGCAGAGTGACTCAGATGTATAACTTTGGTCTTTTGTTCGTTTTATGTTGATGGAAATTAAATGTTGTAACAATTATTAAAACTAATTTATTTATACTAAAAATATATACGTTTAAAACTAACCGAACTAATTAAATCTATGGATATGTGATAAAAACACTTACCTACACTAATTTACATAGCACTATCACTTACACGAAAGATAAATTCCGTGGATAACTTCAGTTTTACACTTATTGTTTACATTAAAGTAAGCACGATTTTAATTCGTCGTATTTATATAGACACGCGTTAATCACTTATTTATTTAAACTTCAATAATCTTCTTAACACTACCGACTTCGAATTACTCAAATAACTGACCTATGATACATTTGTGCCGCTTTTATATAATTTGGCTATCCGTCGAGAATTTTCTGTATTCTTTCGTGAACGTTCTACACGTGGAGAGTAGCTTCGTGAATGCTCTCGCAGCTGAATGTTTCACTGTCCCCTTGCCACCGCTAGTATGGATCGTGGCGATAGCGGCAGCTCTCTCCATTTCGGCAACTTCTTTGACCATAAAAGTAGCAGTCAATAGATTTTTTTTGACCTTATATTCTCCTTAGTTGGCAACTACAGACCAACACTTGAACGCTTGTTCCCCGGAAGACGACCTCCAACTTATTTCGAACTGTCCCTCCAATTCAGTTAATCTAAGCCACAACCAAGCTTGGATACTGGCAGTTTCTTAATATTGTGGAACTCTATTTCTCTCTTGAGACTCCATAATGCTCGCCACAGACTTTCGTACAATGGACTGGTACGTGACAACGTGAGTGCTTCTTGGTGACCAGATAGAAAACGAAGCGTCTGTCACCACGTAGTTTCAAAACTTTTCCGACTGCCGGTTGCGTAATCTTTTTGTGTTTGGAACAAGTCTTGTTGTTTCTCGGTGATAACGCTAAACCTAGCTTTTCTAGAATCTTTGTATAAGCTCATAAACTTATCGAACTCCATTTCTTCGATTTGATTTCTGGTTCTGCTAGTTATTATTACGGTTCGGACCTGAACTTGCGTATTGTGGTAATCGCTAGCAAACGGACTTAGACGATCGACGTGGACTACTTTTGGCTTGCCTCTGGGTGGTTTTCGGATGCTATATATAACGTCAATAATATGCTGCACGACTTCATAAGGGCCCTCTCATTGCCTTTGCAGCTTCGGCGATAAACCACGTCTCCTTTTGGGATAACACAACCATACCATGTCGCCAGGTTGAAACTGACCATTTTGTACCTTGACGTCATATCTAGTCTTCATCCTGTCGCTGGCAATTTATGTGTTTTTACGGACCTCTTCATGTACTTCGTCTAGCCTCTTTGTCAGCTTGCTGGCGTAATCTTTTCTAGCGACTTCTTCTTCCGCTCTTTGTTCAAATTGGAGGTCGCATGGCAGTCGTATTTCGCGATCAAGCATCACACAGGATGGTGTTTGGCCTGTGCTTTTGTGAACGGATGATCGGTATGCCATTAGGAAAAGGTGCAATTACTGATCCCAGTCTCTTTAGTGTTCGGACACTACTTTGGTTAAGTATTTTCCCATTGGTTGATTCATCCGCTCAACCATGTCATCAGAATTGAGGATGGAAAGGGCGTCGTCTTAGTTTTCTTAATTCCAATAGTCAGCAAACTTCTTGAAACACTCTAGACTCAAAGTTGCGGCCTTGATCGGAGTGTAGTTTCAACGAAACTTTAAACCGGCATAAAAACCCATTTACTAATACGTCTGCGACTGTAGCTGCTTCTTGATTGGGCATGGCGTAAGCCTCCGTCTATTTTGTAAAATAATCCATCGCCACTAGGATGTATTTGTTTCCCGAATCAGATGGGAATGGCTCTGCGATGTCAATCACTACTCTTTATAAATGACTTCCTACGTTGTATTGCTTCACCGGTGGTTTGCGCTTCCTCGCTGGACTATTTTCTGATGCGCATACCGGGCACTTACGGCACTATTTCATGACGGTGTCTATGCAGTTCACCCAGTAAAATCGTTCTCGAACTTTCCCCAATGTCTTCTTAATGCCGAAGTGTCTTCTTGATGTACCATCGTGGAGATGCTTCAGCACTTCTGCTACTCGGCTCTTTGGCAGTACTAACTGTCGTCTGGTTCCCGTGTTCCCGACACTTTCTAGGGATCGCTTAAGAAGACCGTCTTCTACTATCAAAGAGTCCTTCTGCGACCAGTACACTTTGATGTTTTTGCCCAAAGCACTCACTTCCTCCCAGGTTGATCGTCAAACGGTTTCTTTCCAGCCCAGGAGTAGCCTTATTTCAAGATCGTTTTTTTTTGTTTGCGACGCAACTGCTCGGGTTTCTATTCGTCATCAACGATAGCCGTTCTCCGGAGGCATTCAACTGTTTCTTCAAGTTGCGAACAATGACTGCAGTCCGCCGGACATGGTCTTCTGGACAAGACATAAGCGTTCCGATGACTTCAGGCACGGTGTTCTGTGTCATAGTCATACTCTTGCAGTCTCTCGATCCATGTTGCCTCTTGTCTTTCCGGGTTACAGAACTGCAATAGCCATTTTAATTTCCGTTTATACAAATATTTGTATATGGACTTGACGACTGCTAACGGCTCTTTCCTAGTCACGCAATAATTCCTTACTGGCCTGGACAAAACTTTGCTAAAATACGCAATAACCTTTTCTTGGACTGCGCCTATGGCCAGATCGCTTACGTCGGTATCCAAAATAAATTTTCCATCTTTTCTGAGATAACTCAAAATCGGCGAAGTGACTAGGGCGTGCTTTAGTTGATGGAAAGCCTTTTCGCAGTTTTTATTTCATCTAAATTCTGCTCTTTGCTTGGTCAACTTCGTCAAAGGTTTGGCAATATTGGCAAATTCGGGTGCAAATCGTCTAGAATAGGTGCACAACCTAAGGAAACTTTGGACCTGATGTTAGTCGATTGGTCTTGGCCATGTTTGCACTGCTCGGATTTTGTCTAGGTCAGTCTTCACTCTATCTCTAGATACGACGTGGCCAAGGTATTGCACTTCTTTCTTAAATACGTGGCACTTCTTTGTGCTCAGTTTGAGATTAGCCCAACGTAGTCGCTGAGACACTTCTTTCAAGTTGTTCAAGTGTTTTTTAAACGACCTTCCATCCACGATCACGTCGTCTAGGTAAACCAAGCACGTCTTCCAAGACAGTCGGCACAAAATGGTGTCCATCAAACGCTCGAACGTTGCAGGAGCGTTACACAGGCCGAAGGGCATCACGTGAACTGTCACAAACCAGTTCCAATCGTAAAAACTGTTTTTGCACGATCCCTGGGTTCCAATTCTACCTGCCAGTAACCACTCTTTAAATCTAACGTGGAAAACCATTGAGATCCTGACTGGGTATCTAACGTATCGTGAATTCTGGGTAAAGGGTTGCTATCCTTTTTGGTCACATCGTTTAGCTGTCTACGCAAAACCTCCTTGATATATCTTTTTCTTTACGAGTACTTCTGGAAATGCCCATGGGCTATTTGAAGGTTCAATTACGCCTTCTCTCTCCATGTTCGTAATTATTTGTTCGGCTTCTTTTCTTTCACCAAAGGAAGTCTGCGTGGATGTTGTCGTATCAGCCGAGCGTCTCCGGTATTAATTTTATGCTTTACCACGTTAGTTTTTATTTTGGAACCACTTTCCAGTGCGAACACATCTTGATATTGCTGGATCAACACTTTAACTTTAGCCAGCTGGTATTGGCTGAAGTTATGGTATTTGGAAGTAAGAATGTCCAATAGATGTTGTGGGCACTTCTTAGGCGACGTATCTTCGTTAGAATTCACGTATCTCATAATTTGAGATACTGCCGTGCATTAGCCTGCCACAATCTTCTTTTTTAACGTTACTGGATCTGAATTGACATTTAAGATTTTTACTGGCATCGTGTTTTTCACTCGTACCAAAGCTTTGCCAACAAATAGTCTATTGTCCACTATTTCGTCCTCCATGGGTTCAATCGCGCGAATCTCGGAGATTTCCATCATCTCACTTTCAGTCCTTGCACGCAGAGTCACATCTTCACTCAATAAGACTCGCACGGCTGTTTTCTCTGACGAATGAAAAGGAATTTCTTTATTGTCGATCTTCAGGACATGATTATTCATATTTAAATGGAACCCATACTTCTTTATCACGTCTATTCCCAGGATAACTTCTTCCTTGATGTCGGCTACCAGTACTTGATGGTCGAGTACTCCATTTCCCAAACTAATGGTTACTTTGACTTGTCCGTGAGTAGGTATTTCTTCGCCGTTTAAAGTCGTACCGTTACTGGTGATGTCTTCTCGTTTTCCAATAACATGTCAGGACGAATGAAGGTCTTCGTCGCTCTCGTGTTAACCAGGAACTGAACACTTGTTCCATTGATTTTGTCATCGAGATATGTCTCTTTTGGTCAACTGGTTTTCGAGCGCTCTTCTTGTCTTCTTTTTGGTTTTACTACGATGCCGTCGTACATGGTCTATTTTACCGCAGTTCAAAGTCGTCACTTCTCTTTTCCCGAAGTATTCGTCGCTCTATCTCCTCGATGCTTTCTAGTGTCTGCGCGGGTACTTCTGCACCACAGCAAAGTTTATGGCCGTCTCATTGCGATGCATGTTTTGGTGCTTCAAACTCCAAACCATGCACCAAAGCGTCATCCAACGTCTTCGGTCTAGCTAATCGGAGAGCTAGCTGCGTTTTGTTGTCTCGGAGGCCATCTACAAAGGTTTGACGATGGCGCTTCTGTGTGCGCAATGAAAAACGTAAAAAAAAGAGGGGTGGAAGGTGTGTGCGGAAATGGAGAGTTGCGCAAGTTTAGCATAGTGACTCGAGTGTATAACTTGTCTTTTCTTCGTTTTATGTTGATGAAAATTAAATATGATAATAACTGAGTGTTAATAATTTAATTTTGTCATCGATGCAAAAGAAATTGTTATCACGTGCGAAGTATTTCGACATGTTTTGACACCATTGACAATCGGTCATTATACAGTATTTGTTGTTACTATGAAAATTTTGTTCTAAAAAACATTTTTGGAAATCGTGGCATATCGTACAGAATTCAAGATTAAGCGTGAATCTTTGAGAAAGATTTTTGATTCTGAGATAACTATACCTTCGACGATACGACAGAAAATTAAAATTGACTTATTTGAAATGAAAAATTTTGGTTAAGTTTGTGCGGTCAATTTAGGAAGGTAATGGACAAATATGATCCTACGAACAAAGTTCAATATAGGATCTTAGACTTTGAGTTATTTGTAAAGGAGCTTTTGCGGTTTTTTTGCGTTAGGTTATAAGCGTTTTCAGCTTACACCGCGTCGAAATGGAACACCTAGACATAGTCCTAGTTTCTTCTTGTTTAGCCAAAACAAGGAGTTGAATCTAGCCTTCTCCGTTTTATCGTTGTCTTAGGAAACGTCAGTCTGTTTAGATTCACAAACGACAAACGCAGAAACTAAGACTAAGGCTATAAAGTCTGGGTGTTCTATTACTACGCGGTTTAAGCCGACAGTCGCTTATAATTTAAACAAACTTCAGTATTTATTACAATCAATGGTAACTCTGACAGTGGCCAGAATTTTAGTTGAAATTAACGGTTAACTGAAACCGTATAAGTCTCTGCTTACTTTCTATCACTGTTTATGTTTGATAAGCTTAGATGCAAGGATATTTACCCCTTCATCTCCTATCATATACTGAATACCTAACTAACGAATTAAAGTGAAATTAGAATCTGCCATTTGCAGGGTAGGTAAAATATTGTTAAGTGATTGGTTAAAGACATTAAAGCGACATATAGTAGTTTTTAAAATACTCACAAGATGGTAATCATCATTATGTCGCTAACATCAGTGGCAGCTGGTGGTCAATCATACAAGAGGGTCATTTAAAAAAAACAAAATTATTGCAAAAAGTCTAAAAAAACATTCTTACAGTAACACGATTTATATTTAAGAAGATTTTTCAATGCATAGCATAGAAATGCGCACAACCCTTTTTGTCCCATAATATTGCCAATTGCGTACAATTGTTTTAATTTGTTTAACTTAGAGAAACATTGTTCTCTTTCCACTGTAGTCATAGGTAAAGTGAATCAATTGCTTTATTTAATATATCTATCTATTTTTACAAACATTTTTATTGTAGTCTTTGACTTTCGGCAAGCGCTGTCCAATAAATATTAACGCTACCAAGATTAACATAATTCATACAATTTTTCATGTATTTTGCCGATAATAAGTGGTTTTCACTTTTTCTTTTAAATGCTATAAATCCGTAACATTATTTTTACACCATAATGATTAATGAATCTTGTGAAAACAGTAAACACACAAAAGAGTAAAATCTATTATTTAGTTTCAATTCACAAATCCAATCTAACGAATCAAAAATTTTTTTAAATTACTGTTGACTTCTTTATTTTTATATGTTTACTGGTCTGTCATCCCTTATCGATCAAATAAAAAAATCGACTGGAAAGTTTGTCATATGTGATAAGAAATGTGCATTCCAGCATTTGTGTTTTACACACGTGTGCTGCAAAGATAATGACGAGATAATGATAAGCTGCTTAAGCATTGCACTGAGTAGGCGGCCCGACTGTAGACCGCACAAAGTATTTAAAGATTTACTTATCTTCTTTTTTAACTCGCATAAAATTGTATTTTTTGTGTCTCACACTTGACTACAATAACTATTATTTACGATTCCGCTTCAGTGTAGTATACATGCGGGCATAGTTGGGGCACACGTACGTGTCAGCCTCGGGTAAATTCGCTAGCTTTCGTATCTGTTGCGTTTAAATTGACAATTATTTAAACGCATAAAATTCAAACGCCTATAGTTTGATTTAAAAGCAAATTTTCTGTAGTTTTAAAATAAATAAAATACCTTTCTTATTCATTTTTTTGGAGGGCCATGGACCAAATGACCTAATATAGAAGCCGCCACTGGCTAACATCAATCACATACAAACTGACTAATAATAACATTTTGGCTGCCTTACAAATGGTGGATTTTAGTTTCACTTTTTAATATGCAGCTGATATAAGAGTTAGCGATTCAGTATGTTAGGTAGTAGGGATAAACATTTTTGCTTAGATGACTGTAAAGGTCACATAGATCACATTCATATAGAAGGTTTTCTACACATTGCTTTCACTTGTTCAGCAAGGAGTGCTAAAACGGCGATTTTGAAGTCATTGTAACAGAAACGTTTTAGTTTGTCTAATACTATTTAAGGGTGAACAAATTGCTTAGAGACTAAGAAACGACAGCAACGATCAAGGTTACGAATAATTACCATAGATTCGGTGTGCAATTATTTGTGAGTTGCTTAGAGGAAACTACTCCTACGGGTTAAACTATTAAAAATAGTAGCCGAGGAATATCGAGTTGTTAACGCGAACGTTTGGTTTTAGTCGTTTCCGCTAGATTCGCTTTCGGTTCCGTTTCGGGAATTTTTCACTAACTGACGAGCGTATCTTTGTCTGCTTTCGAACAATTTTTGTTAATTATTCTTCTGGATTGTTAAAAGTGATATTTAGTAAAAACCTGTGCTGCTGCCTTTGTGTTTGCAAAAGACTTAAATCTATCGTCCTCTGGAAAAAAATACTAAAGGTAAGTCGAGCAGTTGTTTATTTCTGGGCGAATTAAGACCTCGATTTATTTCGGGGTAGGGTGGTTATGCGCATTTGACTGTAAAAAGCTGTCCCGGGGAGTTACGTAAGTAAATTTACCCTGCCGTTCTTAATCTTTCTGTCGGTGGGTTACAAACCGGAAGTCTTTCTTAAACCACTAATACTGTCCACTGTTAACTTCCTTGTGGTCGAAACACGTGATTCTGTTGAATGGTGGAATTGCACCAACATACTCGTATCTTGAGAGATACACATGTGGCATCGGATATTAATATAATTGGAGGACAAACTCATCGTTAATATTATAATTTTTCTTTAAGGTTTTTGCGTAGAGTCTTTTCAGGTAGGAAAAATAACAGGAAAAACATTTATTAATTCAGTACAGCTGGCTTTACTGCATTCACCATCTCTCTGATTTACGGGGATTATGAAACATCACGCTCATCATCATTGGTTGTGTCTCACGTTTCAGATGATATGTCTTCGATTAGTCTTTTACATAATTTTTTTAATGACGCAGCGTGATTGGGTGGCGGTGTTAGTTTACAACTTCTTTTAGTGCTGGCTATATTTTTGAGCACGTCTCATTTCTAATGATCTTACAGTGTTGATATACTTTCTTTGCTACCTCTTAGTGAATATGGTAACACAAATTTGTTAAGTACGAAATTTTCATTACGGAATACCCTGTAGATGAATTACAATTAGATTCGAGTTTTGACGCCCTCTACCGATCCTTTCTCGTGACTGTCATTTGACGAAGTAATCGTGAAGCGGTAAACTACAGTAACGTGGCGGTGCCGAGGTTTTTTGAATTGATTCTTAAATTTTTAAGAACATCACGTGTGATGAACATAAATTTATAAATCGAGTGAGAATTTATTACGATTCTTTCGGCACGGGGTAAGATATTTTTGTCTTAAATCTATTAAGGGTCTTTCGTAATTTCTATATTCATATGATAGCCGGTTCCGACCACGTTGTCTACCATTGTGGAATTCAACCAGCAATTAGGATGCATAAGTACAATTAATGAATAAATCTACCGAGCATATCAGCTGTTGTGAGGGCCTGCTACTTAAGGGGATGCTGATTTGGGATTAGAAGTAGATTGTGTTATCAGCCACTTGTCCTGAATTGCTACTTATATCGTTCGATACCTTGGGGTTCGATATTATGCTTAATGAAGAAGTCGAATGTGTTATCAGCCACCTGTGTTAAGATTATTTCTTACAGTACACGATACAACGGGTTTTTATATGCCATTTAATTATTTATTAATACTATCTTTTGTAGCTTTTGTTCTGTGTGAACTCGATTGTGATCCGATTTGCTTTTCACTATTTATTACAGGCCACTGAGGAGAAAACGTTTTCTACGTGTAAGTGGAAGCTGGATGTTAGGTGAGTTATTTGTTTGACTTTTTATATCGAGATCACCAAAGTTATTCACAGAATTATATTTAAATGTTAATGATCGTAACTGCGTTATTGCTTATATACCAATAAGGTAATCTTAAACATGTCATACTTGTATCGCATGCTGTGAGGGAAAACCTAGTTATTCGGGGACTTTCGATGCTGTCCTTTTCGACATAATTTTCTTATGTGATGTGTGTTGCCGATACTACAGGCATTTATGTAGGAGGATTGTGATATAACCTAGAAAATTTTATGTAATCCTAACTCAAAGTTTCCTCTACTTATTAATGCAAATTGTTAATCATTTTAGAAGTTAAGGTTGGCGCATTTAGTGTACATTTGTAAATTTACGGCACTACTAAAGCAAACTGTGATAGGTATTAATTCTACCTGGAAACCATTAAATTTCGTATCTTCTTATTATTATCCAACGCTAAGACATTAAATTGATTATACGTGTTAATATTTCTTTTTATCTTTCTTGCTCCTGTGATTATCGTTACCTATTAATTCCTTTTGGCTACTCGAACAGCCGAGTATAAGGATTACGAACCTTAAATTGAGTTACAAGTTTATACCGTCTGTCTTGAGCGGGACAGAAGTTACTTTGGATCAGCTCTGGCGCCCTGATACATCTTTTCTGTATTTATTGTGGACCTCCCCATCTCCGACTATTGTGAGTTGGCCGTGCAAGGTTCGTAAAACCAAAAAGCTTGTAACAAATTGTTCTAATCAATACATGAAAGATATTAAATACAAAGTCTTTCATCAAAGAAATCAATTTGTTTGTGACTTAACATCGTTGGTTAAGCCCCGCTCTTATTCGGTTGCGGTCGCAATAGCATATTTGAAAAGATACCTTTTTCTGGTGCTGATTAAACGCCCAGTTTTCCTAATGTAGTCTACACCACATGTATAAGGAATTTGATATACACCTTGAGATTCTACCTGTCGAGTTGAATATGGTTTTGGTTGCCATTCTTACGAAGAAGTTTGCTTATTTGATCTGTAACCTTATAAATGTAGTTTGGCGTCACGTACCACCCTGGCAACATGAGCCACACTGAGATCAAGAAGGATTTATTGTAGTGAATATAAGATTACATTATATTCGTAAAAGCTACGTAGGTATTACCTCTCTATAAATAATTTACGTAATGCTATTTATAGTTAAATTACAATCTGTTAGCAAATCTACTTTCTATGTAGTGCGATATAATTGTAATAAACGAATGTGAATTTCTGCATTATAGTATTTAATTATTTCAACGATACATACGGAAATTAGGTCGCTATAGGACGCCGTTCCCAATGATGGATCGTGAATAGGAGTCGTCCTGATCGAGTCATGGTATGTGGCCGTTATGTGTTGTTGCACTACATGGTTTGGATGATGGCGAGTCGTGCAGGATATGTCGAACGTCGTCTGCGGTGTTTGCAGGGTTCAAGCGATCGATGGAGATAGTTGTTAGTTGATAGTTGTTTTTGATGGCGTAAGCTTTGGGCCATCGAAAAAATCTATCGATGAATGTTAGGCATCACTTTTTTTTTGATAATTCTATTCTTCTGAAAGTGGTGCTTTGTAAAAGCCTGTGCAGTCTTTTTGTTTGTGAAAGACTTAATTCCGTCATCCTCTGGGAAAAAAACACTAAGGGCAAGTTGACCAATCGTTTATTTCTGGGCTCGATTTATCTCGGGATTGGGTGCTTTTGCATACCTGACTGTAAGAAGCTGTCTTGAGGAGTTATTTGCCTTCGGAAATAGGAAATGGTTTTACGATATATAAGTAGACATCTGAAACGGGCGGTTAGAAATTGGTTTGTTCCAATGGGAGCAGTTGAAGTAGAAAACCCCCAGTTTCTAGTCAGCTTAGTAGTTTACAATCACTTGAACCTCAATAACAAAAATTATAAAAAGTCAAAGTCACTGTTTTAGTTTCAGCGTTAAACTATTAATGTATTGATAGAGTGTAAATATAATGGAAATATTTTTGCGAGGCTTTTTTAATGTAGTATTTGCTTTTCCGGAAGTGGTTGGGGTTCCATTTTGCTACTACCATTTGTCATGTGTGTTTATACTTTTGTTATGCATGTAACTGTGAACTTTTTGATAACAATTCAATAATACATGTTTGTCTTGTTTTCAGGTTTGTTGTGGGTTTGGGTGTAGCAGTTGGTATGATTGGTTTTGAGCTGCTGGCTTTTGTGTCAGGCTTTACCATGTTCAATTATAATTCGGCACTACTTTGTATCCTTTTTAATAAAACGTAACATGTTTACTAACCTTATTGTATCGCATGATTTCTTAACCCAAAAATTAGCTATCTTGTGTCATGCAAGTGCAAGTTTGTTTTTAACATATATGGTGTTCGATAGCTGGCAATGCCAATGGTATTGGTGGATTTTTGCATTTTGTTCTGTTTTGCCAGTGATGAATGACGTTTGCATTGTACTGGACGCGTTAATAAATAAAAAATATTAACAAGTATGTAACGCACTTATTTACGTAGCAGAATTCCTCCGTCTGATTTTTGTACAAAAAGTGTAACCATAAAATAATTTTATAAATAAAGTTTTTGAATTTTTATTGTTGCATTTATGAATGAATAGCTTTTGTTCAAGCCAATACGTAATATGTTTCTTTATAAGCGAATCTTAAACAATTGATCATTAGAATTACATTATTAGTTATGGATTAATTAATTAATCAGTTTATTTATTTATGAAGGACAGTTTTAAATATAATGGCATTCCTTTTTTGACGTTAAAGAAAAAGTTTTTTATGACACATTGAGCAAGTAGAAGTATTTTTTGGTGTATCTGGTACGCCAAAAGACGTCTTAGGTAAGGTTTAACAATTGTTCTTTAAATGCTAGAAGCATATTCAAATCGTATCTCTGGCTGCAGAAGAATGAAAAGGACCAATCTTAAAAATGGTTTGAAGATTTCTAATAGCTATATTTGCAGTGTTATTCTTTTGTCTATTGAGTCAAATAAACTTTGATTGCTCACTTGGTGTATAGGATTCTATGTTTTAATTACAAGTTTTTAAAGATACCGTAAAATAGATTGAATATCTGAACTTTCACAAATAAAATACCAAGTACATTTTTAACCGTACCTTATTGAAACGTTCGAGAAATTATTTGCAAATGCAAGAACCTTCTAGAAGCTGTTATCCATCTTCTAGAAGATGTACCGAAAAATAGGGAACGCTCGAGAAGGATTTCCGTATGCGTATATATACACTTTTAAATTAACCGAACTAATTAGATCTAATAATATTTAATGAAAACACTTACACTAATTTATGTATAACCGTTGTATAACACTATCACTTAAGATAAGATAACGTCCATGGATAGCTTCACACTTGTTTACACTAAAAATCACGTACACGATTACTCTCGGTAGGTTTATTTCACACGCGTGCTAACGACTTATTTATTTCAACTTGATAATCTTCTTAACACTGCTGTATTCGCATTCCAGCAATAACTGACCTACGATCTGTCTCGTCGGTATATATACACATACGGAAATCCTTCTCGAGCGTTTCCTATTTTTTGGTACATCTTCTAGAAGATGGATAACAGCTTCTATAAGGTTCTTGCATTTGCAAATAATTTCTCGAACGTTTCATTATTATTGTACTAACACAATCAGTATACATATTGAGTAAAATATGCATGCATATATGCACTAAACACAGTCAAAATATGCACTTAAGAATTGCATTTTAATATTCATATACGAAACAACAAAATAAATAGTTCTTTTTTTACTATCTGTGTTTAATTGTAAGAAATACATATAGAAAAAACAAAAAGTTAAAGTAATTAACAAGGATTTACAATAACACGATATTTATTAATTATATTATAAATTAAAATGACCCATTATGATATTCACTATTTATTTATTATTTTCCAAGTCTAATCTAAAATAAAATTTTGCCGTCTATCTGTAAACACTAATTTGTAGTCGGAAAATGTGCGTTCTACTTCACGAGAGGTCAATGGAGCAAATTTTGATTTATTCATTAAAGAAGGATATAACTTTTTTTTTAATTTTTGTTAAAACTAAATGATTTCTTTGTCAAAAACTTTAGTAGTATACGATTAATTTTTAAACAATAATGTCTTAGATAATATTTATATTAATCAGAGATGCCTAACTTACATGCACGTCGAAATTGACGTAGGCGGCGTACAAGTTGACGATCTTGTGCTGTCGTAAAATGAGTTTTAGCATCACTATAGAGCGGCATACATGCATGCTACGACATTAAAAATAATATATTTATATAGAAAGAAATTACACAAAAAATGTTTTGCAGATGTTTTGTAGTGTTTTTAATTGTTTTAAAAAAAAATAATTTCTTAACGTCTTATAAAAAAATAAACGGTTTCAGGGATATCTTCCATTGTTGATTTGAAAAGATCTAAAACGTCCTTTATTTTGAAAGTAGAAATTAATTTTGCTGCGATATTTTTAGCATAAATCTATACCAGTTCTGTAGGATTAAATTCACAGTACGCCACCGAAAGCTATATAAATTTTACATTATCTACTCTTAAACCTTTCACAGTCCTTTGCAACAAGTATCTTTTTTCAAAATGATGTTGTTCCATTAATTATTTTTTAAGACTTCAAATTCAAGGATCAGAACTTTTTACACCGACAGTAGGTAAACCATGCTCAAGCATGTTGGCTTCAGACAAATCACAGATAATACACTGTTTTTAAGGGTGTTATTTTCATTTCTACTGGTGCCCTTATTGGCATCTTGCTACTACGTTCAACTTTTTCTTTTGCGCATTTTAGGAGCACGATTTTCATAGATGTTATCATCTCGGTCTAGAGGCAATAGTTCCACTTCTAACGGTTTAAAGGTATTTAGATTTGCATAAATAGTTTTAATTTCAGCAATATTTTCCATTTTTCCTTTTTACTATAAATGTTTTATTGTTAAAATGGTTTATTTATCTATTTTACAATTAAAAAGGGTTTTAGTGTTCAGTTTCTACTTCAAACGATAGCAAATAAAACTGTTATAAATCAACAAATAAAAATTCAATTGTTATTTAAATTATTTTGAATAACAAATAAAAAAAGAATTCTCATTTAACTTATTTTAAATAATAAGTCAAAATTTATATCATTATATTTTTCAATTCAATCATGTTAAATCACGGATATATAACTAATTTTTATAGCCGATAAAATAATTACACAAACAAATACACATTATTTCCACAAAAAAACTGGTGTAGTCACCACACGACTTTCCTATAAGGAATGATGAAGGAATGTCTACATATTTTTTTAAGGTTATGTTGTCATAAAACTACTTTAAAGTGATGTGTACACGTTTGTATTGACTTCTAATACAATCACTTATTAGAATTTCTTCAAACTTAATTCTTAAAACACAAATTTATTTAAATTTATAAATAAAACGTATCCTCCTTAATTATTATGCTTTTAATTGTTTTTTTAGTGCTTAAACAATCATAGCTATGTGCAGAAAAATTTGAGTGTCGTACATAGGTTTTCAACTTTACAAGTTTTCTATAATTTTGTTCTATAAGTTAAAAAAGTGTCAAGCTATATTTATTTTGCATGAAAAAAGTATTTGCTCATTGGAATTTCAAACATTAAAGAACATACAAAGGTGATACTTTAACTAAGTCATTTACAAGCAATCCGCCGTGGTTTAGTGTATCCAATGGTCTTCCTAAGGTCTCCCATTACGCTGCATTAGATCGACGAATGAAAGGTCCTTGGTTCAAATCCCGTGGCTGCCACTTCTAAAAATTTTGCTTATTTTAGACACGTTAATTTGCAATTTAAATTCCCACTCGACTTTTTCAGTTTTTTAGTTAAAGCTAAAGATCACTTTTGTCTTAGGTATTGGTTATAAAATGATTGTGCTGTTAACTAAAAAATGTAAAATTTCTCAAAATATTGCAAAATACAATAAATCCAGTGATTGATTATCTATATAAAATAGTAAATCTTGAAATGGATCCATGTTCAGTCTTATTGGGGTTGGGTTTGTTACACATAGCCTTGTAAATGTGGATAATGTAACAAAATGTATTAAAGATGCGGTTCAAACTAGTATACCTAAATCAGATGGAAAACGTATTAAACGACCCTTGCCTTGGTAGAATCCTGAAGTTAAAAAGGCAATAAAGAGTAAGAAAATTGCTTTCAGAAAATATCAAAGGGAACCATCCATGGAAAACCATATCCAGTTCAAAAGAGCTAGAGCAGTGAGGTAGATGTGTTGTTCTAGAAAGTAAAAGAAACAGCTGGAACCAGTATGTTTCAACAATATCATCTCCTCAAGACACAGGGCAGGTGTGGCGAAAAATAAAAGCAATATCAGGAAATGCTGGATATAAACAAATAACTCATGTAAGAAACGAAAATGGCAATATCCTAGAGGAAGAAAAAGATATCGCCGAGGTTCTTGCCCGCCACTTTGCCAGTATGAGCAGTAATAATAACTATGATCCGGAATTTGTGCAAAAAAAAATGAAAGTGAAGGGCCTCTCAATTTCAGTACCGAACAAGAACTTTACTATAACAAACCTTTCAACATGGGTGAGCTAAAAGTATCCGTAAAAGAGCTTAAGAAGACTGCACCAGGACCGGATGAAATATCAAATGAAATGCTAGGCCATTTAACCTCACAAGTAAAAACTGATCTATTAAAGGTTTTCAATGACCTATGGAGTCAGGGAACATACCCCGAACAATGGAAGGTAGCTACAGTGGCACCCATACATAAAGGGGGAAAGAATCCTTTATATGCAGCAAGCTATCGACCAATAAGCCTTACATGCTGTTTAGGTAAACTGATGGAAAAAATGGTGAATAAAAGACTGCAATACTAGCTTGAAAAAAAACATAAAATAGTATCGTACCAAGCAGGATTTAGAAAAGGCCGATCAACGGTGGACCATCTAGTTAAACTAGAAAATGCTATACAGGAAGCTTTTAGAACAAGACAACACTTAATAGCGGTCTTTTTTGACATAAAAGGGGCCTACGATACGACCTGGAGGCAGGGTATATTAAAGAAATTATATAAATACGGTTTAAGGGGTAAATTACCTAAATTCGTCGAGTCCTTTATGTTCAATCGTTACTTTCAGGTACGAATAGGAAACACACTGTCAAATGTTAAAATATTAGAAAACGGTGTCCCACAGGGCTCAACGCTTAGCTGTACTCTGTTTCTGATTGCAATAAATGAAATAGCTTACGGAGTTGACTCGGATGTTTTCCGGGCACTATATGTAGACGATCTGGCTATATATTGCACTGGAGCTACTGTACGACAGATAAGCGTTAAATTACAATCTGCAATTAATAATATCCTGCAAAATGGCAGTAGAATTGGCTACCAATTTTCTGAAGACAAAACCAAATGCGTTCATTTTTGTAGACTCCGTAAACCGCACGATGATCCATTATTGTATATTCAGGATAGACCGATTGTATGCACGCCATCAACAGCCTTTCTAGGACTCTTTTTTGACAGCAAACTTACATGGGATGTGCATATTGAACATCTAAAACAGAAATGTGTGAAAACCATGGACGTAATAAAAGTGCTATCCCATACTAAATGGGGTGCAGAAGCTCAAACGCTTTTAAACATATATCGCGTCTTAATTATGTCGCAAATGGATTATGGAGCTATTGTTTATGCGTCAGCTTGCAAATCGCGGTTGCTAAAACTAGATAGGATCCATAATATGGGAATAAGGTATTGTTTAGGTGCTTTCCCTACCAGCCCCGTCTGTAGTCTCTATTGTGAGTCAGGCCTACCCCCATTAGACATCCGGAGGAAACATCTAATGATAAGTTACATAATGAAGGTTAAATCGCAATCAACTCACCCGAATAGTAGATTTCTTTTTCCAGTAGAAAATGTTTTTGCTACAAGAGTAACTATAACACGACCCCTCAGCATACGTTTCAAGGAATTTCTGGAGCAAATAGAGGAAACAGTACCCACGCTATTTTACGAAAGTAAGTATGAGCACGCGCCATGGTTGATACCTGAAATTGAGGTGAGACTAGAACTTAAAAACTTACACAGAAGTACAACAAAGAAAGAAGAATACTTACGTTCGTTCAAAAATGTCATTGAAAGCTACACAAACACGACACTTATCTACACCGATGGTTCCAAAAGTGAATTGGGAACGGGATGTGCTGTTGTAATAGATGAAGTAACCCATTGTTGGGCCCTGAAAGCTGAAACTTCAGTATATGTAGCCGAACAGTGTGCAATATGGAAAGCACTGCTATGCATTCCCATGGTACGCACAAAAAAAACTTATATTATAATCAGCGATTGGTTAAATGCTGTAAATGCTTTAACGGACATGTATACGAGGGACCCTTTGGTCGATATATGTCAGGTGTGTCTGTGCGATCTTAATAGATATGGAGTCAAGCTTGTGTTTGTTTGGGTACCTGGGCATTCAGGAATCCCTGGAAATGAAAAGGCAGATAGTGCAGCAAGACGAGCAATCACAACCCCACAGATGAACGTGTCACATGTAAAAATGTCGGACATTGAAGTACATCTAAAAAAAAAACTTTGAGATTTGGCAAGATAAGTGGCAAATGGAAGATACCTACCTTGCGCATATTAAACAACAGGCAAAAGAAAAAGTGCACTTGCATGGGTTTCGCAGGGAAGAGCAAATAAAAATACATCGTTTAAGAATAGGACACACCAAAGTAACACATGAATATCTTTTAAAGGGTCAACCTAGACCCCAATGCCATACTTGTAACACCAACCTTACTGTGAAGCATGTGATAAGTGATTGTGCAGACTTTGTTAATCAGCGGCAGCTGTATGACATACAGGCGGATATTGTACGGAATTTCAGTAGTATACCAAGCATGAAAAATATGTTGCAGTATATAAAAGCAATTGGGTTGTATGAAAAAATATGATGGTAAATGACGTAGTTTGAATCTATTCTTGTATGGCGAAAAGACCTAAGCAGTCGAAGCCATAATGAAAAAAAAAAAAACTAAAAAATGTAAAATTTCTCAAAATATTGCAAAATACAATAAATCCAGTGATTGATTATCTATATAAAATAGTAAATCTTGGAATGGATCCATATTCAGTCTTATTGGGGTTGGGTTTAATGAAATCCAGTAAATTGTAGTCAATACCTCAATTTAATATATCAAATTTAAAAATCAAAATTCGTAAGATGTTACTAGTTAGAATTCTTTCGATCTTTTAAAGTTTAAAGATCATCTTCAGACTAGAAACTAACTAAGGCTGATACGGTAGTGATAAAACACTAATTAACTAGAACTTACTCAAACACATGTGCGCACAAATTGACAAACATATAAATTAAATAAATTGTGTTTTTGGTAAGTTCTTATATAGTTTTTAGTCTGAAGATGATCTTTAAACATTGAAACATCGAAACAATTCTAACTAGCAACATCTTACAACTTTTAATTGTCATATATTAAATTTGGGTATTGACTACAATTAACGGGATTTTATAAAATAGTAAGCATAATTTCAATTTTACAAAAAGTTGTCAACAGATAGAGAAAAGATGAAAACTAAAAAAAAATATAGTTTAATTAACGACAATTGAATTTTAATTTGTCACGTAACATTTTAGTGAAAAATTAATTTTTATTCGTGATTCCGAATCATTCAAATGATAATTGAATTTTGTCACTCAGAACTATTGAAATGGTGATTAGATTTTAGTCACCGCAAAATTTTGAAATAACGATTGAAGTTTTATTTTTTATTTCTAAATTTCAAATGAAAAATCAGCCCATCTTTGAACGATCCTATACAAGTACAAGTTCAGTGATATTTGTTGCTGTCGAGGGGTAAACCACTGGTGAAGTTTAGTGTACACCCGTGATGAAGTACTAATGAAGTACATGAATTAGCAGTGAAATACATGAAGTATAAGTGAAGTACGTGAAGTATACGAAGTATAAGTGAAGTCTATGAAGTATAAGTGAAGTACGTGTAATATATGTGAAACACATAACGTTTGTATGAACATTTAAACGAAATACTATAAATCTTAGTACTACATTCTCAACAAAAAACTGAGCATATTCATTTTAATGGTTAATTATGAATTTTCATAATAACGAATCACATATTTCTTGAATTTTAGATTTCATAAATTTAATATCTACCGGTCAGTGCGGTTTTTCACGAAACGAGAGGATTTTACCAAAGCTTAAAAAACAGGTTGACTCAATCCTTACAGTTTTTTAATTTCTCTAAATGCAAGATGATCGAAATAAATACCTACTAAATCTGCAAATTTAAAATATTTTGTAAAGACGTATGTCAGTTTACCTACTAAGAAATATTAATTCTTTTAACAAAAAAAACAAAATACCTAGCATGAGAAATGCAGTAATTGCACTTGTTATTGGGGTACAATGAGTAGGTCTTGATTTTAAATAAAGTTGATAAACAAATGCCGACTCTGAGACACTTGTTATCGCTTGTTATGATTAGATAAATAAAAAATTCGGATTCATTCACATGATTCTTTTTTTTTTTTTTCAAACTGATTTTACTTTCGGTTACTCAAGCGTTTACTCTTTAGTTCGTAGATGGTTCGTAGTTAAATGATCGCACTGTGCACATGTTGGCTAGTTATCATTTAATTCTTTGCCAGTTTTTATTATCAAAATTATTATAGAGAAAAATGTTACGTTATAGAATTCTCTGCACAATAAAAGTGGTTGAACATAAAATCACTGCAATCCATTGCTTAACTGTCTACATTTTCAAAATGGCGACCATTTAAACGCTTTGACCTTGATTTTCCGGAAAACTGCACGATATAATTATTCATTATGATTCTCATGCAAAAAATTTACAAGAACCATATTCAAGATTTTTCCAAATTTTTTTAATTTAAAAGTTATAAAAATTTAAAAACTGGTAGCGACGAATAACTTATCTGCTTTCGTTTTAAACAGTCAAATTGCATTGGTTAGGAACAAAACAAATGATTACAAATAATTGTTGTTTTGTTTAGTTTGTGATAGTTTCTCTGTAATAATGGTCGATTTTAGTAGAATTGAATATGCTGATATGCATTTAGTATTTAGAGAAACTGAAAATATTGTAGAAGGGTGCAAAGGATTTACAGGAAAAGATTTTCCATGAGTTGCGGTCATATGACCGTTTGGAGAGTTTTGCACGAGCAACTATTACACCCGTGCCAACTGCAAAAGTAGAAGAATTATTATCCGATGATTATCCACCTAGAGTGAACTACTGCTTTTGGTTACTTAGGCGACTTTGTGTCTAGCTAGTTTTACACAGAACGATACTTTTCACTATCGAAGTGACGTTCATAAGAGAAGGTATTTTTAATAAAGAATTTATTTTAATAGACTCAATATGTCTAATAGGTAGCGAACAATTCACTATTAATAAAAACTACCCCAACAACATAAACAAGGCTTAAATAAAATTATGAGGCGAGCTATGTAGATGTGTTTCGAAATCTGTATTTTTAAAAAGCAATAAAAGTAACAACAATATTCTCATTTTATTTTTTTAAAAATTTGATTGTGTTGAAGGTTGATTGTTTATTTCTTTATTTTATGACAATACTAATAACATTTTGACAATTTACGTGTATTTATTAAATTCCTTAAAGATGAAATATTATGAATTATTGAAGAAGTACCTGAAGTACTATGAATTATTAGTGAAGTACAGGAAGTACTATGAATTATAAGTGAATAATATGAAGTACTATGAATTATTGGTGAAGTACATGAAGTACCATGAATTATTAGTGAAGTAGATGAAGTATTACGAATTAAGATGAAGTATGAAGTATGGTGTACATGATTTCTTCCTGCGGTTAACCCCTCGGTTGCTGTTGTTGTTGATATGGTTAAAACATTATCTAATTATAGGATTTAGTCTACTGACTAATTTGATGTTGTTTTTTGTATTCAGCTTACATATCTAGGTAGATATTCAGTTGTTTCAATACCACTGATGATTTTTTTAACCAATAGATTATTTAGATAGCAAAATATTAAACTTAGAAAAACCATCATTTTCGTACCAAAAATTAGAAAGAGTAACTTAGCACTGACTATCAATGGAAATTATTACTTGTACTACAGTGATAAAAGTCAAAATCTTGTTGAGAACATAAACACGAATCGAACATTTAGACCTTATCAGTTTTTTTTAAACAACACTAAAAGAGATGACAGCCAACTTTTATAATAAACGTAATTTATGAATATAGGCGAGTTTCGGCTCTGTAACTGTGACATTTACCGCTCTGAAGATGCAAGCTGCAATATCTTCCAGAACGTCAGTTTGTTTGGGTTTACGAACGACAATACGGCAAAGGCCAAGTTCTACTTCTTGTTTTGGCTGTCAAGGAGAGACTAGGACCAAGCCTAAGTCTGGGTGTCGCTTATAATCATAAACATAACCGCGAAAGCTTAAGATTTTATATAAACGTAATTTGTAAGGGACCTGTCACGAAATTGACACGACGACCCATTCTTACCAGTACAATACAATAAGCAGGCCCGCGCCTAGCACTTTTGGCCCCCTTGTGCAAATTTAAAATAATGCCCCAAATTTGTATTACGTTCATATGTGAGTACAGATACGGGTTAAGTTAGATATTATTATCCACTATTGAAAAATAATTTTAAAATGTATTTTCATAAATTTATTTTCATTTTTATATTTTACAAGTACAAGCCATAAGCCATACAAGTATTTTTTCATTGAGGTACATAACATAATTATAAACTTATAGAAAACAGAAATCATTCTAACAGTATTAGAACTCAAAATTTTTGTATTTTAGTTTTGAATGTAATATATGATACAAAAGCACAAGGAATAAAAAACATATTTAAAACATCAAAAATATTCGTTTATATATCACAGGACGAAACTGATCGACAAATAAAAACAAAACAATATATTATTTTAACAACGCAAAAGTCACATTTTAAAGGTTAATATTCAGGTATTAGTTATTCTTATTAATATTTTAGCTAAGTGAATTGAGCTTTCCGTGCTTTAATTTTTGCAAATTGTTTAATTAAATCTTTGGTGTCTAATTCATTTAGCTGGTCGGTTTCTATTGAAATGATAGCAAGATTACTTAGTCGGTTTTTCCCCATGGTCGATCTTAAATAATTTTTTATTATTTTGAGTTTTGAAAAAGATCGTTCTGCGGTAGCAACAGAAACTGGCATTTTTAATAAAATACGAAGTATTATGCTTGTATTAGGAAAATAATCCACTAAGTTGTTAATTGTTATATAATTTAAAGTTTCTTCTGGAAACTTAATAACTTTTTCATCTAAATTTTGTAAATATTGCCAGGACCGTGCGGTAGATTTTTTCAATATGATGCAAGTTTTCGAGATGCCGCCCCTTACATGTTTTATCTTTAAAATAACCTTTGATTGTAATTAAAAAAAAACATAAAAAATGAAGCAATACTATTTTAATTTTCAAAAACCTAAACTAGCTTAAAATTTATACTACAGTTTTACCCTCCTAACTTTAACTTTGGCAAATTTGTGAATTAGGGATGTGTAATTTTGGGTAGCAGCCAATGCAGATTCAATAGCAATTATTGATAGAGCTTTAAGTTTTGTTTGACTTAGTGAATTTCTTAAATAGTTTTTGATTAATCTTAATTTTTAAAAACTAGCTACAAACACAGGGAGTGTTAACAAAATTCTCAAAGCTACAGTAGTATTCGGATACAAAGTAATTAAATTATTTTGACACACATAATTTAAAACATCCAAAGGTTTCATAGAATATGGTAGCATACGGGACACATCACGTAATTCTTTTTGGAGCTCAGTTGCATTTATGTCTTATTCATTTTTGAGCGAAAGTATTGATTGGAGACTGGTACAATAGTTTTCTAGCGTTTTGTCGTCTATATCTTTTAGTATGAAAATGTTGTATAAACATTGAAAATTTTTGTTATGAGTTTCCAGAAGCGTGAATCGCTCATTTAGAGAATTAAGGGTAATATCCAGAATATAATTGAAAAAAATTATTTTAATTTTTTCCCCCCTGTTAAGTGTTCATCCGCTACTTCATAGTCCAACTGACGCTTTTTCCTTCTGGCTCTAACTTCAGTTTTGGCAGGGAGTTCTGTATTGCATTCAAGATTCTTTGCAATCTCATTAGCAACAATTTTCATTTGCTCATACCCGGACTGTCTATATTTTTTCACCTTTTGTATGGTTTCTAACAACATTCTTACGCAGTCTGACAAACTTATAGTTACAGATTGTGATAGCTTCGAGACTGAATTTATTTTAAATAAAATATTATGCCAAAGAATTACACTGCATATAAACTTATAATTTTTAATGTTTTTTGCTAACCCTCTTGCTTTAATTTTAGTTTCTGCATTGCTGTTGACGTCTTCTATTATTTCAATTAAGGCGTCATAGATTTCGCAAAGTTGAAACCGTAAAGGCTCTAAGGCATCTACTCTGCTTGACCACCTAGGAGCACTAAGTGGTTTTACAGTCAATTCTGTGACATATTTTTTTAGCACTTTCCAACGCTTTGTAGAACCAGAAAAAAAGTGTAAAGTTCTTGTACAATAGAAAAAAAAGTTGTTGTTTCTGTAGAAGAAGACGCTGCATCATTCACAACTTGGTTTAAAGAATGACATGCGAAAGGCACATAAAACGCCTTTGGATATTTTTCAAGAATTCTATCTCTTTCGTACTCCTTTCATATTCGCTCCATTGTCATAGCCTTGCCTTATAAGCCATTTTAAATCAAAACCTAACTGTTCCAAATTTGTCAGAATAAGTTCTGTCAAACTTTCTCCGGTTGAATCACTAGCTTTGAAAAAATCGATAAAAAATTCTTCAATGTTGTATTTATTATTAGTGGAGTTAAAAGCGACAACTCTTATTGTTAATGAGAGTTGTTCAATATGGCTTACGTCTTGGGCACAGTCGGCGATTATCGAAAAATATTTAGCAATTTTTGTTATTTCGACAATTTTGGTTATAATTACATTTTCCATCCAACTTATCAACTCATCTTGAATATTATTGCTAAGATAAGTCACCGACCATCCATCCGACTCTCGTTGAACCTTTCTGATGTGTTCTTTCATAACGGGATCAAACTCCGAAAGCAATTTAACCTATTTAAGGAAGGTTCCATTATTATGTTGAAATAAATGTTCAGTTGTTCCACGAAAAGCTAAGCATTGTGAAGCCAATAATCTAATCATCAACATAATTCTTTTTAGAACTCCTCTCCAATGTTGAATTTCCATGTCCATAATTCTTTGACATTCAACGTCAATAGTTTTTTTCTGCTTCAGTCGAATGTTCAAGTCTTTCCATGCTCGGAAAGCATTTCTATGATTTACAGACTTTTCATGCATTGTGAGGACTTTTATAAGATTTCTCTAGTCAGAGTAGCCTTTTTTGGGCCAGTCACTAGTAGCAGAAGAATCAAATAATAGACAACGAAAGCAAAAAACAGCATCAATTGTAATAGAGTAAATTAGCCAACTTTTCTCAACGACTTCAACACTTTCAAATAATGCCAGGGCGAATATCTACGCCTTCCTTTATTAATAAGAAACTCGAATTCCTTAATTTGATGTGGACTCCTTACAACTGGTATTTGACGAGTTTGAGATGATATGCAGAAAGTATTCCATAATGCAGGATCAGAAGGAATTTCTTTTGATATCTGTTGGTGTTACCTTTTGGTTCTCTTGAACGACTTTTCCTGGAAATTGTTGGGGAAACACCGGCACACGGTTTTAATTTAGCAAATCCAAAGGAATCGCTGTTAATGTGGATGAGGACGACTTATCTAAAGAGGACTTTTGTACTAAGAATTCCTTCATAACATGGCTTAGATTTCTTTTTTGTTCTTCTTTCTTTAATTGTTTCTTTTTATATTGACTTCCAGACAATCTTTTCCTTTTCTGTTCCATACTGTGATAAAAATATTAAATGATTCTTCATCAATGCATAATTTTGAATTTTAAACATAGCGACTTGTTATTTATACTTTGCGAATTCAGTTGTTTTTAGTGGTAACCATGCATATTGATTAGTATAAGCTGATACTATTATTTTATAAATTGTCTTCAATTGTCGTTTTAAAAGCAAATTTTCTTCGTAAATTGAAAGACTTTACGGTCGACGAAAAAATATTGTAATCAACTCGTTTGTTGATAGGCGATTAAAAATCTCGACAATTAAAGACACAAAAACTGTCGCGCCTTTATTAACACACTTGTTGATTAAATAACTATTAATGGTAAATAATAATAAGTAACTAATAATTCTCTTAGCTGGCGTACTTTTAAACACAAAAACTGAACTAGTATGTGATGCAAAAATATTACACTGATACGAAAAAAGCTGAGGCAAATGAGTGGAATGAACCCTACTTATAATAGGTCCCACTCCGAGATACCGACACTCAGCCATCTGGACCATTATAGTATTCCAAAAACTCATTAAACATTGCTTGCTAAAAAGATTTAACGCTATACAAACAATCCGAAACCTCCCCAAGTTGATACCTAAAAAGAGTTATTGCATCTATTCTACTAGACCATCGGGTATCCGATAAAGGTTTTAAAGTTAAATTTGTTGCATTAGATAAATTAGATTTTAGAATTAACCAGCGTTTAGTAGAAGCTGAAAAAAATACAAACTGTTCTTGAACTAAAGAAAAAAAATTGATGCTCAAAGTATTCGATTTTGCGGCATGATTGACGACTAAATTTAGGGTATGATTGCAACAAGAAACAAAGAAAGCTCGCGGATTGAAATCCAAAATTTTTTTTGTAGACCATTATGCCTACCACGCATATATGCCATATTGTCGTAACTCTGACTCCGCAAATCGTTGATATTTAAGCCTTCTTTCTCTAACGCCGACAAAAGAAATTTTGTCAAGCCTTCACCCAACACATCATCTATAGGACAAAACAATAAAAAATGTTCTTCTATACTAGTTCCCGTGCTCTTTAAATTAACAAATCTTATACAAACTGAAATTTGTTCTTGGTGACTAGAGTCAGGAGTGCAGTCTCATAATATGGAATAATATTTTGCCTTTTTAGGTAGTTCTAAAATTTTGTATTTGATATTTTCACGGATCAAGTTGA
This sequence comes from Aquatica leii, assembly GCA_035610365.1. Taxonomy (NCBI): domain Eukaryota; kingdom Metazoa; phylum Arthropoda; class Insecta; order Coleoptera; family Lampyridae; genus Aquatica; species Aquatica leii. The sequence goes on along the minus strand of CM069436.1, from coordinate 101,933,334 downwards.
TTACTTCATTTTGTATTTTATCCCCGAGATAGTTTTTGTGATCTTTTATTTGAAAGCGTTTTGTATGTTCTGACATAATCGGGTCGAATTTGGAAATCATTTCTATGCATTTTAAAAAGTTTTTTTTTCTCAAACAACTTATTACTATTTTCACGAAAAGCTAAATTTTGCTGACCTAAAAACTGAATCAGGCAGAAAATTCTTTCTATAACAGCTTGCCAGTATTTAATTTCTCTGTTTATTGCATTTTGAATTTCAGAATCAATTATTTAATTTGTATTAAAACGGTTAGAAAGATTTAGCAATTTTAGAACATTTTCGATATGTAACTTGCTCTTTTCATAAATGTTTAAATGTTCGGTTAAATGCTTCCAGTCATTGTAACCAGATTCATCACTAAGGCGAACAGATTTCAAATCGCTGTCATAACAGAAGCAGTAAAGTGATTTTTTTGTTTCGGAATACAATAACCAAAAACGCCCAATTTTTTCTTTGTTCGGTAAAATTCTAAAGAAGTAACTTTTGGAAAACTTACGCCCCGACTCCGAACTATCTCTCGGATAAATATTCTTTTTGTTTTGATAATGAGCAAGGCTTTCTTTGGCCATAGTGCATCATCCTTTGAAAGTTGACTCATATTTTCCGTTCTGGTAATTTTTGAAGGTGTTGATTTCTCATTATCAGCGGAACTTGAAGATGATGAATTGCTTTCTAGAAGATCAGTTTCTTGTCTGCTTCTGATACTTGTTTTAAGTATAGGTTTAGAATATTGGGATTCAGCTGTATTATTGTTGTCATTAAAATTTGGCAAAGTAGACTCAGGTTTTAAAAAAAAATTCGTACTTTTGACATAGTTTTTTAGTTCTTCCTGTCTTTTTCTTTTATTCTGCAAATTTTGGTATCCAGACAATTTCTTCTTTTTTTCTGACATCCTGTATACTGTCAACAAATTAATACGTAAGTAAACAAATTGACAAATTATTCATGAAAAATGAAAATGTTTTGACGTCTCAAACTCAAATTCGAAAGTATTTTCTCAACATTACTTATTTCAAAATTTATAATTTTTTATAAATACATAGTAATATTAGTGTTTATCAATTATTCTGTTTGAATTTACTTCAATTAACAATGATGTTTATATAATCAAATATAAAAGGATTTTTGAGATGCAAGTTTTTGGCTTTGAATGTTTTAATATATCTAAAATAAAAAATAAATTATAGATGAACTCATCTTAATTTACAACATAAAACACATCACTATAAAGTCTGTAAAACTACAAAAAATTAAAAGCAGATATCTCTTACCCCATGCACCTTTTTACTTCGTTAAGTTAATTATAGATCGGGCATCAGGCAACAAATGAAATCGCGACCGATGCAGCGCTTACATATAAAAAGTTTTGTACATTGCATCCTCAGACAGGAAAAAAACGCTTGTTTGCTCGTTAGCTCGTTGCAAGTCAAATTTCAAGCTCAAACATGAATAAAATCACACAATGCATGTTATCATGTAACGTATTCGGTCGAATAAATGGTATTATTGCTTACTCTCATTTGGAAAATATATTATTTTCGAGAAATAATTCGGTTCCATCGTCTCAAAGAGTAAATATAAAAAATAAACAAATAAAACACAATGTAATAGCTAGCAATTCCTTACTGGTTTTTTATCATTATAAATTTTGTTTTGATAATGTTGTTTGTTGCTTTATCTTTTTTTTTAGTTTTGAGGCTTTTCGGCGCCGTGATGCACCACACGACTTTGTCCTTATGTACGGCGCAGAACTGACAATTAGTGACAATAAGTAGTGTTTTGATACGCTGTTTTTTGAAAGTCGCGCAAAAACTTCTATCTGGATTATACTGAAGTCATTTTTCCTTGGGTTAATAATTAGCATTATTTTTACAAATTGGTACTACCGACGACTCTGACGTTTAAGCATTCATGGTGGTGGCAGTGACCACCAAGTATCGAATTCGTCGTTATGACCTAAACTTGACAATACTAAATAATGAATACTGAAATATATCTCGCCACTTTCATGGCGTGGATTGTAATGTAGTATTTTTAAATAAAAGAAAGTTATCCGTACGATGCGTGTACGACTTTGAAAAACTAATAAAACGATTACGTTGTATAGAAATTACGGTTTAAATAAGAAATTGTATACAAAATTAAGTCTCAGTCCACGTTTTAAGATGATAGTTTGTGTCATTACTTCTTGGCGTTTTAAACAAAAACTGACAAAAAGCACAAAAATTAAATCACAGAACAAATCACTTTAGAAAATGACTACAAAGATTTATTTTATTTTTCTGGCGTTAAACACCTGGTTCGAGCGCTAAAAAATTCAGAATTTTTGTTGTTCCAGTGACCACAATAAAAGCAAACAAATTACGTAATAAGGGAAAATTATATAACAGTTGAATGAACCAAATAGGATAAGAAAGTTAACGACATTATTATTAGTATAATTTCAAATAGGTGTATGTACACTATTTTTAAATATGTTCAATTGTTGATTGAGTGTAAATGCATATCGATCTGAATGTACTGAACGAAAGGAAGATTATATTAATCAATGGTATGTAATTAATGCGTTAATATTAACTTTACACTATCGTCCAAGGTTACCTACTTTTGCGGTTTTATATCCTTGTGATTAGATAGGTTCGAAAAAGTTTATATACCTACTATACCGGGTGTTTTTGAAACTTTAGTAACGATCTGATATCGTGTAAGCCATACTCATTGGAAATGTCCCGAAAATGAGCAATACAGTTACATTCTAATAGTATTAATCGTATTTATACCTGTAAACATATCCTAAGGTTATGGTTTTTTCTTTGTCGTATAAATACAAAAAGGTGATTACCTTTACTTAATTTTGTATGTATTTCTCAAATCATACGAAAAGGCTTTTAAATATTACTCTCAAATAAACGTTTTATAAAACCAAAATATTCTTTATATTTTTTGTGCGAATTAAAAAAACAAACACTTTTTTCTAATTTTGAATAACAATTTATTAACATATTTTTAATAAACATAGGACATACTATATCGTCAAATTTTTAGGTAATAAATGTTTTGAATAAAAATGCCGAAATTATATTTGCAAAATTATTTAAAAAGTATTTGTTAGGTCTAAATTTTAACTATTAATGTAATTTATTGAAATGTGTGTTCTGATAGTCAATTATTTTTGTATGTAGGCTTATCAGACCCGGAGTAATGTTTGGTTATAAGAATATGCAGCTTTGTTACTATAATTTATAAACAATTTTTCTTATATAATAATTAATAAGTAACAACGATACTTGTTTTTTGTTATAAAATAACTGTTTATTTTTTCAATTTCTTAATTTAAATGTTGGTCCGGCTTATGTAAAAGTAGGTATTGTACCGGATATGCATCCTAGAGTTAAGCGAATTAACAAATACCTTACTTATTAATGATGTGTTGTCAATGACAGTGCGGTACTGCTCATTTTAAAGACATTTAATAGTATTGATCGTATTGACATCTATAAATATACCTTGACGTTATGGTTTTTTGTTTGCCGTATAAATACAAAAAGGTGATTACCATTATTAAATTGTATGTGTTTCTTAAAATCATACGAGGAGACTTAAATATTACTCTGAAACAAGCGTTTTATGAAACCACAACTGTTTTTATGTTTTTGTGCAAATTAATAAACAATTCTACCGGATATGCATCTTAGGATTAAGCGGATTAATAAATACCTCACTTATTAATGAGTTTCATAATTACCTTTCGAAAATATATCATCAGGTTATGGCCTTTTGTCGTATAAATATAAACAAAATTGTAATATAAATTGGGAGTTCCTAGTGGTAACATCATTGTTTATGGGATTTTAATATTTTGTGAATATGCCTCGAAGATTAGGACAAATGGATTCTACCTTAGAATTAAGAGGAAGTATTGTTGGGATGGCACAAGCAGGAATGTCACCTCGAACAATATCACAACCTGTTGACTTATCGGTAAGCATTTTTCTAAAGTATATTTTTTACATTGCATTGCAATACAGTCAGCGTGTATTAAATATGATCACTAACAATACTATTTTATAAGATATTGGAATCTATTAAATTGACGTCAAATTTTTAAATAAATATATAATGTATAATTGCTTTTAATATAGTACTAATGATAAATGTAATCTAATACTAAGAACTTAACACTTTGTAGATTAAACAAATCCGGCGACGAATTACGAAAGGTCAGGAAGTTGGTAATAGGCCACTTGTAAGCAACAGACCACCTAAGCCTAGAATTATTTCTTTGAGAAGATGTAGACATATTCGGCTATACATTACAAAATCCTTTTACAACTTGCCAAAAATAAAGGAAACCCTGAATATTAATTGCTCTGTTTCCACCATTCACAAACGTTTACACGATTCAAATTTACATTGTAGAAAACTGGCAAGTAAACCTAACATTACAGAGCGTCATGCTGTAGCTCGGTTGCGCTTTTGTCGCCAATATTTAAATTTGAATTGGAGTACTGGTATCTTTACAGATGAAAAAGTATTTTCTAGCACTGATCAATGTCCAACTACAGTGTGGAGACCACAAAACACTCGTTACAATATAGAACATATTTTGCCCAATAGACAAAGTGGTAGAGCGACAGCTGGAGTGTGGGGATGGATATCTCAAGCGGGTCCAGGAGAGTGACACCACCTCGATTTACTTCAGAACAATACCTGAATATTTTAGATAATATCTTGATACCTTCTGTGAGAAAAATATTTCTACAAGATGAAATTATTCAAGTAGTCTAGGATAATTCTCCTATTCATACAGCACGAATTGTTAGAAACTGGATTGAAGATCAAAACGAAGTTGAAATAATTGAATGGCTAGCGAGATCACCAGATTTGAACCCAATTGAAAATATGTGGGGTGCAATGATCAGAAACTGGGATAGTGATATTCAGTTTAGAACACCTGAAAATATTATCCAACATTCACACATAGTTTGGGAACGTTTTCGGGGATCACAGTTGTATGAAAATTTAGTAAACTCTATGCAGTCTAGATTAGAAGCATGCATACAAAATAATGGTTATTACACAAAGTATTAATTATTTCTATACAACTTTTTTATTGTTATTGTTTTTTATATGTTAATATGTTTTTTTATTTGCCCGGGAGAAGTTAGCCATAACTTTCAAGCCATAGATTTTGAAAACTTTAACTTCGGTCCCGCAAGAACATTAAAGACGGCTTTTCGTAAATTTGAGTGACTTTGCCAAATTTTTTTAATCTCATTTTAACTGAAATGTATTTCACACATATGCGTTCGTTGACACATGTAATAAATAGCATGTAGTACCCCCAATTTTTTCGAGATAATAACGAATTTGTAGCGCGCCGTAAGAAATATTCCACGTTCCGTCTTATTTTTTCTTAATTTTGAGTGTTTTTGTCAAAAATTGTTTATCTTATTTTAACTTACATGCATTCCATATTCATATCTGCTTTAGACAAGATACAATTTGGATGGCAGTACTGTTCATTTAAGAAAAATAAATAAACACTTTTTGCGAAAAACATATTTTTCATTTTTACTCATTTATTATTAACTAAATTATAACTATTTATTTACTTTTTTTATTTCCATCGTATTTGCAACACATTTCTATGTATGAAAAAGTAGAATACAGAAAACAATCGTCTCAAAATTAAGAAAAAATAAGACGGAACGTCCAATATTTCTTACGGCGCGCTACACATTCGTTATTATCTCGGAAAAATTAGAGGTACTACATGATATTTATTACATATGTCAACGAACGCATATGTGTAGAATGCATTTAAGTTAAAATGAGATTAAAAAAGTTTGGCAAAGGCACTCAAAATTAAGAAAAGCTAAGATGGAACGTGCAATATTTCTTATGGGGCACTACAAATTCGTTATTCTCTAGAAAAAATTGGGGGTACTACATGCTATTTATTACATGTGTCAACGAACGCATATGTGTGGAATACATTTCAGTTAAAATGAGATTAAAAAAATTTGGCAAAGACACTCAAAATTAAGAAAAACTAAGATTGAACGTGCAATATTTCTTATGGGGCGCTACAAATTCGTTATTATCTCGAAAAAATTGGGGGTACTACATGCTATTTATTACATGTGTCATCGAACGCATATGTGTGGAATACATTTCAGTTAAAATGAGATTAAAAATTTGGCAAAGACACTCAAAATTAAGAAAAACTAAGATTGAACGTGCAATATTTCTTATGGGGCGCTACAAATTCGTTATTATCTCGAAAAAATTGGGGGTACTACATGCTATTTATTACATGTGTCAACGAACGCATATGTGTGGAATACATTTCAGTTAAAATGAGATTAAAAAAATTTGGCAAAGACACTCAAAATTAAGAAAAACTAAGATTGAACGTGCAATATTTCTTATGGGGCGCTACAAATTCGTTATTATCTCGAAAAAATTGGGGGTACTACATGCTATTTATTACATGTGTCAACGAACGCATATGTGTAGAATACATTTCAGTTAAGATGAAATTAAAAAAAATTGGCAAAGACACTCAAAATTAAGAAAAACTAAGATTGAACGTGCAATATTTCTTATGGGGCGCTACAAATTCGTTATTATCTCGAAAAAATTGGGGGTACTACATGCTATTTATTACAGCTGTCAACGAACGCATATGTGTGGAATACATTTCAGTTAAAATGAGATTAAAAAAATTTGGCAAAGACACTCAAAATTAAGAAAAACTAAGATTGAACGTGCAATATTTCTTATGGGGCGCTACAAATTCGTTATTATCTCGAAAAAATTGGGGGTACTACATGCTATTTATTACATGTGTCAACGAACGCATATGTGTAGAATACATTTCAGTTAAGATGAAATTAAAAAAAATTGGCAAAGACACTCAAAATTAAGAAAAACTAAGATTGAACGTGCAATATTTCTTATGGGGCGCTACAAATTCGTTATTATCTCGAAAAAATTGGGGGTACTACATGCTATTTATTACATGTGTCAACGAACGCATATGTGTGGAATACATTTCAGTTAAAATGAGATTAAAAAAATTTGGCAAAGACACTCAAAATTAAGAAAAACTAAGATTGAACGTGCAATATTTCTTATGGGGCGCTACAAATTCGTTATTATCTCGAAAAAATTGGGGGTACTACATGCTATTTATTACATGTGTCAACGAACGCATATGTGTGGAATACATTTCAGTTAAAATGAGATTAAAAAAATTTGGCAAAGACACTCAAAATTAAGAAAAACTAAGATTGAACGTGCAATATTTCTTATGGGGCGCTACAAATTCGTTATTATCTCGAAAAAGTTGGGGGTCCTGCATGCTATTTATTACATGTGCCAACGAACGCATATGTGTGGAATACATTTCAGTTAAAATGAGATTAAAAAAATTTGGCAAAGACACTCAAAATTAAGAAAAACTAAGATTGAACGTGCAATATTTCTTATGGGGCTCTACAAATTCGTTATTATCTCGAAAAAATTGGGGGTACTACATGCTATTTATTACATGTGTCATCGAACGCATATGTGTGGAATACATTTCAGTTAAAATGAGATTAAAAAAATTTGGCAGACACTCAAAATTAAGAAAAACTAAGATTGAACGTGCAATATTTCTTATGGGGCGCTACAAATTCGTTATTATCTCGAAAAAATTGGGGGTACTACATGCCATTTATTACATGTGTCAACGAACGCATATGTGTGGAATACATTTCAGTTAAAATGAGATTAAAAAAATTTGGCAAAGACACTCAAAATTAAGAAAAACTAAGATTGAACGTGCAATATTTCTTATGGGGCGCTACAAATTCGTTATTATGTCGAAAAACTTGGGGGTACTACATGCTATTTATTACATGTGTCAACGAACGCATATGTGTAGAATACATTTCAGTTAAGATGAAATTAAAAAAAATTGGCAAAGACACTCAAAATTAAGAAAAACTAAGATTGAACGTGCAATATTTCTTATGGGGCGCTACAAATTCGTTATTATCTCGAAAAAATTGGGGGTACTACATGCTATTTATTACAGCTGTCAACGAACGCATATGTGTGGAATACATTTCAGTTAAAATGAGATTAAAAAAATTTGGCAAAGACACTCAAAATTAAGAAAAACTAAGATTGAACGTGCAATATTTCTTATGGGGCGCTACAAATTCGTTATTATCTCGAAAAAATTGGGGGTACTACATGCTATTTATTACATGTGTCAACGAACGCATATGTGTGGAATACATTTCAGTTAAAATGAGATTAAAAAAATTTGGCAAAGACACTCAAAATTAAGAAAAACTAAGATTGAACGTGCAATATTTCTTATGGGGCGCTACAAATTCGTTATTATCTCGAAAAAATTGGGGGTACTACATGCTATTTATTACATGTGTCAACGAACGCATATGTGTAGAATACATTTCAGTTAAGATGAAATTAAAAAAAATTGGCAAAGACACTCAAAATTAAGAAAAACTAAGATTGAACGTGCAATATTTCTTATGGGGCGCTACAAATTCGTTATTATCTCGAAAAAATTGGGGGTACTACATGCTATTTATTACATGTGCCAACGAACGCATATGTGTGGAATACATTTCAGTTAAAATGAGATTAAAAAAATTTGGCAAAGACACTCAAAATTAAGAAAAACTAAGATTGAACGTGCAATATTTCTTATGGGGCGCTACAAATTCGTTATTATCTCGAAAAAATTGGGGGTACTACATGCTATTTATTACATGTGCCAACGAACGCATATGTGTGGAATACATTTCAGTTAAAATGAGATTAAAAAAATTTGGCAAAGACACTCAAAATTAAGAAAAACTAAGATTGAACGTGCAATATTTCTTATGGGGCGCTACAAATTCGTTATTATCTCGAAAAAATTGGGGGTACTACATGCTATTTATTACATGTGTCAACGAACGCATATGTGTAGAATGCATTTCAGTTAAGATGAAATTTAAAAAAATTGGCAAAGACACTCAAAATTAAGAAAAACTAAGATTGAACGTGCAATATTTCTTATGGGGCGCTACAAATTCGTTATTATCTCGAAAAAATTGGGGGTACTACATGCTATTTATTACATGTGTCAACGAACGCATATGTGTGGAATACATTTCAGTTAAAATGAGATTAAAAAAATTTGGCAAAGTCACTCAAATTTACGAAAAGCAGTCTTTAATGTTCTTGCGCGACCGGAGTTAAAGTTTTCAAAATCTATGGCTGGAAAGTTATGGCTAACTTCTCCCGGATTTTTTATTTAATTATGTTCTTAAAATAATCTACAGCATGAACTATAATTATAAACTTATGCTTATTTATTAACATTTTATTAATGCAAAAGTGAGTAATACTTAAATAATAATTATTAAAATATAAATAATATTAAAGAACACGAAAATGTAATTATGATACTCATTAATAAGTGAAATATTTAACCGCTTAAACAAAAAAAAAAGAATGTGACTATGTGAACAAAAATTTAAATAAATTACATTATATTGGCACAAATATTTATTCTTACACCGGAAAATTTTGTTTGATAGTATCATTTATATTTAAACGAAATTAAAGTATAAAAGTTTCACTTTATTTATAAATAATTTTACACATACAGCGAAATATTAATAGTACCTATGTAAAATTGTTTTTATAAAATCAGTAATTAGATTATTATTTACAATTTACCTTAATTTTATACGTTCAAAATTTTACTATCAATAAGTATGTATCTAAAAATTATAGAAAGAAATGTGTGTTTTTTTATTCGCATAAAAATATAAATACGGTCATAAAAGTAATACTATTTTCTTATGGTTTGAGAAATACATGTAAAACTTAGTAATCCCTTTTTTATTTACAAGACAAAAGAATATAACCTCAAGGTATATTTACAATTATAAATACTGATAATACTATTAGAATGTGACTGAAAATGCGGTAATGTTCATTTTAGGGACATTTCCAATGACTATGGCTGTACCAATACAGTCACTTTTGTGTTGCTAACATAATAAATTATAGCCAAACTGAGTAGACTCTAGTAATTGGAATTGAAATTTAATTGAAGATAGTATTTTTTGCTACGAACTTAACTATTTGTACCTGAAATTGTTTTGCAATTATTGTCTAGGGTTTTTAATTACCATATTTAAACTGGTTAATCAATAAGCAGGAAGCGAGTACACTGAATTTTATAATTATTAACAAAATTGTACTTGCAGTTCTTCAATTGTATCTGAACTGTAAATCAGTTTGTCAAAGAGTACAATGAAACTGTAAGCCAGTGCGACTCTGGTAGTATCATTTTATGCGACGTGTTGGATCATGATTTGTAAGTACCTTCTTTTAATTTAATTATTTCACGTCGTCGTTTTACTATTGCGCTTTTAGCGATTGGGAAGGTTATTGAACGAAGATTATTTTTACTGTATTTAGATCGCTAAAAAATCGCTCGCAGGTTTGGCGGTCGCCGTCATTTTGCTAATTTAAAGTAATTTCAGCAAGTTGATAGAGGTTCCAAGTCTTTCTTTCATTTTCATAGTTACGGGAAGTTAAATCACTATCCTAATGAAATGATATTTAAAAAGTATTGGATCAATTATATTTCGTTGCAATCAGAGGGTTGGGTTGATGATTTCTCGGCTACGTTTGACGAGGAAAATTGTAAGCTGTCGATAACCTCTATGTTATTTACTTAGCTTACGCCTTCAGCTTTGTTAATCGCTTATCTACATTTCTGTATATTAATCTTTCAGTTAATTTTATTGTGTTTACGAGCGTTTATAACGTAATCCAATTAAACTGATACGTTCATAACTTGAACCGAACCGAGTAACTTTAATAATTGTTCACTACGTATTCAAGGGCGGTAGTAGCTATTTAGGTACCTGCACTTCTCGTAATTGTATTATACAAAGGTAGCTAATATTATTACCTACTATCAGTGGCGATTTCTTCGTTAGGTTATTTGGTCAATGACCCTCCAAGAAAGTTATGCTACTTTATATTAATAAGATTATAAACTTTTAAAACGTTTTTAGAATGCCATCTTGTGGTAAAAATACCACATAGGATAATATACAAAACTATAAATTAGTACGGATCATTGACTTTCGCTGTCATTAAATCCAATGACAACTTTTCTACCCTCCGTACTAATTTATAGTTTTCTAAGATTATAAACGATAATAATTATTCTTCCTATTCCAAAAATAGATAAATTGATCTTAACCCTTTCAGTCACTGTGTACACTGTAGTGTACGCTAGCTTGAATTTATTTTTAACTAACTTATCTATATTTTGTAGTGACAGGTATTTTCTCTTACGTTACAATATTTTCTTCTTAGATACATTTAATTTTCTAGATTTCTATTTACCTACGGTACTACCAATGTATGAAGAAACCTGTAACGATCTTCAGAAATTCGGGCACCTGTCAGTAATATGGTTAGTACCTTGAACACCCTTGGTTATTTATGTTTGATTCATTTGTGTTTCACATGAGAATAAGTGTGTTTTGTAAGGTGCACAGTGTAGATAAACAATTGTTGGCTAATTTGCGTGTTTTTTTGTGTTAGACGTGTACACGGTGGTATACATTGTGATACATTGGTTGCAATAAATTATTTTGTCAAAGATAAATTATAACTCAAAAGTGTTTGATGGCAGAGCCATCTCATAGTATAAATTTACATAAACGTTTATAGCTATCTACAGTTAATTTTAATCACATAGTAAATTTATACTATGAGATGGCTCTGCCATCAAACACTTTTGAATGGTAACTTCGTCGTACTTAATTATAAAGCTATAAGGGGCGTCAATGCAATTGTGGGAACAACATTAGAGTGTATCTCCTACTACTGATGAGCCCCAAAAGGGCGAAACAGCTGTCTAGTAGTTCACTCTGGTGGCGTTTACACAATTGCATTGACATTGCTCACCCCCAATGTCCTTTTATGTTGTGGTTTTATCCCGACGAATTTTTCAAAGCTTATTTTGAATTTCGCGGCTGTTAAACTAACTCAACGTATTTACCATCGTTTATAGCTATCTACAATAAATTATAACCTCTCAATCAAATTTTATTGTTGTGTTACATGTTTATAAAACAATTACAGAATATTTACGTTTCTTCAAAAGGAGTGGAGGTCGAGGTTTGTCAGACAAAGAACTTTTTGAACTAATCGACGAAGGCTTATCCGATATTGAAATTTTGGACAATGGAGATGAAGGCGATGGGGGCTGGGAATCTGACGCTCATCAAGGTATTTTCAGTGCAAATAAATAAAATGATAAGTAAAAAATTTGACTCTTACGATGTAGAGTTGCTTGAACTTAATACGAATGATGGGGATAAAACTCCAGATGAGCCAACAGCAGCCGCACAAGAAGAAATTTTTGAGGTGTTGACTATAGAATATGAAAATTCTGAAGCTCCTGAACCGAACACTTTAACGAGAAGGAGATCAGGTAGACAGCAATCCAGAAAAGTAGCAAAAACTGCTCCGAACGACGCTTCAAGAAAACAGTCACAAATTGACAAAAAAGCCGACAAAATCAATTGGAAAAACAATTCAAAATTTAACAGCCCTAGTTTACAATTTTACGAAGGCGTGTAAGAGGAAGTGACAGAATTAGAAAATCCACCATTTTTCTTCCGAAAATGCTGGAATGAAGAAATATTTCTGCTAATGGTCGAAAAAATTAATTTATGTGCTTATGATTATAAGTGACTTTCGGCTTAGACCTTCCATTAATCACGCTAATCGCTATTGGTATACATATCGTCATTTACACTTTTTCTTTCACTGACATTTACCACTCTGAAGATGCAAGCTGCAATGTCTTGCGAAACGTCAGTTTGTTTGGGTTCACAAACGACAATACGGCAAAAGCCAAGTTCTACTTTTTGTTTTGGCTCTCAAGAAGAGACTAGGACCAAGCCTAAGTCTGGGTGTTTTACTACGACGCGGTTTAAGCCGAAAGTCGCTTATAATCATAAACATACCAAACGCGAAAGCTTAAGATTTTATAATTTATATGCTGTCCAAAATAATGTACCCCACTTTGCTCCTACTAATTTGAAAGAAATGGAGGTTGTGATTGGAATACGTATTGTAATGGGTTGTCTACACTATCCTAGAATTCGATGTTCTAGATTAAAAATTGCAAACCAAATGAATCTGAACAGATTTTCGAAATTGCTTCAAAACATCCACTTTGTGGATGTCACTGCAAATGAAAGAAAGGCGAGGCGATCGATCTTGGAAAGTTCGGCCTTTATATGACTCAATTAGAAGAAATGCGCCGAATTACCGCATGAGCCTATCTTGAGTATTGATGAACAGATGATTCCGTTTAAGGGTAGGTTGAATGTGAAACAATATATTAGAGGCAAACCAAGTCCCTGGGGGATACATTTATTTGCTGTATATAGAAGGACTGGCCTCTTATATGATTTTCTTTTATATCAAGGGTCAACTTCAGAGTTGGACCATACAAAAATGGATGTCTTTGGATTAGGTGCAAATGTCGTCCTTAAATTTTTGGAGCGAATAAATGCTACCCCAAAACTGCGGGTATATTTTGACAACTATTTTTCTAATTTCAATTTGTTTGAATATCTGCACCAAAACGAAGTTTACGCCATTTCGACAATCAATCGAAGATTCGGAAATGAAAAAAAGAGGTCGCGGTTCAATGGAGTAAGTTGTGAGTCCGAAAAATGACGTGGTGTTGACCAAATGGTTTGACAACAAAGCGATTTTACTTGACTGCAATTACAAAGGGATTGGTTCTTCGGATTTATGCACTCGATGGGACCAAGTGGAAAAGAAGTACGTCGAAATTCAACATCATGAGGTTGTTAAAGATTACAACGATTATATGGAAGGCATTGATAAAATGGATTTTTTATCTATTTATCGTACCTTTATCAAATTGCGTAAATCGACTTTGCGCATGATAACTCATGCTATCGATTTAGCTGCATCAAATGCTTGGATAGAATATAGGCAGAAAGCAATGGCCATGGGAATTTAAAAAAAAATATTATTCATCTACATTTTAGGATGTTTGTCGTGGAAGATCTAATAATGACAAATCAGTTTCGTAAAAAACATGGAAGACCTTTGTTTGACCGCACTGACTTAACCGCATCGTCAAGGAGCAGTGTGGTAGGTACACCACCACCAAAAAAGAAAATAATAATTGCGACACTTATTTATGAGGTCAGATACCACCAAATTGGTCACTCTCCTGTTGTGGAGGACAAGACGTTTGCGAGCAGATGTCGATATCCAGCTTGCACAGCACGGACACACTTTTTGTGCACAAAATTTGTGCATAACAAAAAAAATGTTTTATGTTATTTTATAATAAATAATGAGTTATAAGGTTGTTAACAATTAACTTGTTTAGTTTCTAACAAAAAATTTGCAACCATTGAAGCATGGTGTACACCATAGTGCACAGTAATTTTTTCAAAAAATAAGAACTTACCACATTAAAACCTATACCAAAAAATCCCAATGTAAGTAATTTCAGAATTTTTGATCCACGCATTAAAACTCGTGGCTGAAAGGGTTAAATATAAATCTTTCATTAAGTAAGAACGCGTTTTCAAAGTCTTAATGTTGAAATAACCCTCCTGCAGCATTGGGCACTAGCCGCTACTGCCTACTATATTAAGAGACTGCAAGTCTAAAGTGTAAATCATACGTCATTCTTACTACATTTTTGAAAGATCACGTTTCGTTATCGAGAATTTTAATATTGTATTAATGTTAATTCTATAATTGACTTTGTCTCTACTTTACTGCAACTTGTCTATGTGAAGAATACACAACCAATTTCTTACGTTGTCTCATTATCAAGTTGTTTGCTTTTCTTCTTTACCTAATCTATTCGACAGTGGTTATATATGTACCTTTGGTGTCACCGAACCAAAGATCTACGCGTACGCTAGAAGTGGCACCCGATTCTTTCTCTCCTTTTTTTAGTAATATTTTTAACCACGCTCACTTACCGACAGCTCCGCTAGTCGTGATCAGATCGGACCCGCTGGAAAATGGTTGGTAACAAACTAAAGCTGTAATTACGACATTGTCGAAAACCGGATCGAAACATCCAGAGTTTACTGAAGAACTGTATACAGTTACTATTAGTGTCAACATACTGCTAACAAAATTTCAAAATAGAGTATTCTAAACACGAAATGTTAATCTCAAACTTTTTTTTAGAAAATTACTTCTATATCTTTCTTTTTAGCAACTTCTCTTATATAAAACATTATTGTTTTGAAATACATTAGCACGAAATCATCAAGTATGGGTTTTCTATACAATTCATTAAACCCAGAAAGATTCAATACCGGTGGCCATTCTATATTTTTATTCGAATTGTCTACAGGACTTGAAGCGAAGACTTCATGACGTTCATTAACTTGGACCCTCCACCAACAGAAAAAAGAATCAGACTTCTTGAAAAAATTAGTGCTAATTATGTGCTAATTTGTTACCGTATTCAAAATTTTGTTGCTCAAGAAGAACAGTAGAAAATTAGGAATGAAGTGGGTGGGGCTAGATTAACGTAAAGCTGGACCCCCCTTTCTCAAAAAAACTTATTGCGCACAAAAAAGCAAACTAATGTCAGGTGGAAATTTTTTGCTAACTTGTTGCTCTAAAATAGCATTACCTAATTCGCGAGATTTGCAAAAAAAAGTTACGTATTCGTTTACATATGAAAATGCTGTAACAGACTAACACCATACATGATTTAAGCTTCATTAAAAAAATGATAATACAAAATTACTTATTAAAACATCAAAAATTTTAACAAAATCTAAATTAAACTTCGCTTCTTTAAAATAACCACGATGCGTTCGCCGTCCTGGGGCAAGTTAGCCTCATTACCTTTAATTATATTTGCATTTACATCTTGCTCAAATAATTATTACGTAAAATTCTTCTTTGCACTAAAATTAACAATAGTTTATGCGTAATCGAATTTGTTGCTAACTATAAACAAAAAACGACGGAGAATTGATGTGCTCCTTACGGGACTTTTTGTTGTTTTAATTTGTATAAACAATTTGTTACTTAAATTGTTGCAACGTAAAATTGTTCTTTGCACTATAATCGACAGTAATTTATACATAATCGAATTTGTTGCTAATGATAAACAATAAAAAGCGACGTAGTATCGATGTGCTCTTACGCGAGACATTTCAAGTTTTATTTTGCCTAAACAATTTGTTGCTTAAATTGTTACAACGTAAAATTGTTCTTTGCACTATAATCAACAGTAATGTATACATAATCGAATTTGTTGCTACTTATAAACAATAAAAAGCGACGTAGAATCGATGTGCTCTTACGCGGGACATTTCAAGTTTTATTTTGCCTAAACAATTTGTTGCTTAAATTGTTACAACGTAAAATTGTTTTTTGCACTATAATCAACAGTAATGTATACATAATCGAATTTGTTGCTAATTATAAACAATAAAAAGCGACGTAGAATCGATGTGCTCTTACGCGAGACATTTCAAGTTTTATTTTGCCTAAACAATTTGTTGCTTAAATTGTTACAACGTAAAATTCTTCTTTGCACTATAATCAACAGTAATGTATACATAATCGAATTTGTTGCTAATTATAAACAATAAAAAACAAAGTAGAATCGATGTGCTCTTACGCGGGACATTTCAAGTTTTATTTTGCCTAAACAATTTGTTGCTTAAATTGTTACAACGTAAAATTCTTCTTTGCACTATAATCAACAGTAATGTATACATAATCGAATTTGTTGCTACTTATAAACAATAAAAAGCGACGTAGAATCGATGTGCTCTTACGCGGGACATTTCAAGTTTTATTTTGCCTAAACAATTTGTTGCTTAAATTGTTACAACGTAAAATTGTTTTTTGCACTATAATCAACAGTAATTTATACATAATCGAATTTGTTGCTAATTATAAACAATAAAAAACGACGTAGAATCGATGTGCTCTTACGCGGGACATTTCAAGTTTTATTTTGCCTAAACAATTTGTTGCTTAAATTGTTACAACGTACAATTGTTTTTTGCATTTTAATCAACAGTAATTTATACATAATCGAATTTGTTGCTAATTATAAACAATAAAAAACGACGTAGAATCGATGTGTTCTTACGCGGGACATTTCAAGTTTTATTTTGGCTAAACAATTTGTTGCTTAAATTGTTACAACGTACAATTGTTTTTTGCACTTTAATCAACAGTAATTTATACATAATCGAATTTGTTGCTAATTATAAACAATAAAAAACGACGTAGAATCGATGTGCACTTACGCGGGACATTTGAAGTTTCATTTTGCCTAAACAATTTGTTGCTTAAATTGTTACAACGTACAATTGTTTTTTGCACTTTAATCAACAGTAATTGATACATAATCGAATTTTTTGCTAATTATAAACATTAAAAAACGACGTAGAATCGATGTGCACTTACGCGGGACATTTGAAGTTTCATTTTGCCTAAACAATTTGTTGCTTAAATTGTTACAACGTACAATTGTTTTTTGCATTTTAGTCAACAGTAATTTATACATAATCGAATTTGTTGCTAATTATAAACAATAAAAAACGACGTAGAATCGATGTGTTCTTACGCGGGACATTTCAAGTTTTATTTTGCCTAAACAATTTGTTGCTTAAATTGTTACAACGTACAATTGTTTTTTGCACTTTAATCAACAGTAATTTATACATAATCGAATTTGTTGCTAATTATAAACAATAAAAAACGACGTAGAATCGATGTGATCTGGCGCGGGACATTTCAAGTTTTCTTTTGCCTAAACAATTTGTTGCTTAAATTGTTACAACGTACAATTGTTTTTTGCATTTTAATCAACAGTAATTTATACATAATCGAATTTGTTGCTAATTATAAACAATAAAAAACGAGGTAGAATCGATGTGTTCTTACGCGGGACATTTCAAGTTTTATTTTGCCTAAACAATTTGTTGCTTAAATTGTTACAACGTACAATTGTTTTTTGCACTTTAATCAACAGTAATTTATACATAATCGAATTTGTTGCTAATTATAAACAATAAAAAGCGACGTAGAATCGATGCGCTCTTACGCGAGACATTTCAAGTTTTATTTTGCCTAAACAATTTGTTGCTTAAATTGTTACAACGTAAAATTGTTCTTTGCACTATAATCAACAGTAATGTATACATAATCGAATTTGTTGCTAATTATAAACAATAAAAAACGACGTAGAATCGATGTGATCTGGCGCGGGACATTTCAAGTTTTCTTTTGCCTAAACAATTTGTTGCTTAAATTGTTACCACTTAAAATTCTTCTTTGCACTGTAATCAACATTAATGTATACATAATCGAATTTGTTGCTAATTATAAACAATAAAAAACGACGTAGAATCGATGTGCTCTTACGCGGGACATTTCAAGTTTTATTTTGCCTAAACAATTTGTTGCTTAAATTGTTACAACGTACAATTGTTTTTTGCATTTTAATCAACAGTAATTTATACATAATCGAATTTGTTGCTAATTATAAACAATAAAAAACGACGTAGAATCGATGTGTTCTTACGCGGGACATTTCAAGTTTTATTTTGCCTAAACAATTTGTTGCTTAAATTGTTACAACGTACAATTGTTTTTTGCACTTTAATCAACAGTAATTTATACATAATCGAATTTGTTGCTAATTATAAACAATAAAAAACGACGTAGAATCGATGTGATCTGGCGCGGGACATTTCAAGTTTTCTTTTGCCTAAACAATTTGTTGCTTAAATTGTTACAACGTACAATTGTTTTTTGCATTTTAATCAACAGTAATTTATACATAATCGAATTTGTTGCTAATTATAAACAATAAAAACGAGGTAGAATCGATGTGTTCTTACGCGGGACATTTCAAGTTTTATTTTGCCTAAACAATTTGTTGCTTAAATTGTTACAACGTACAATTGTTTTTTGCACTTTAATCAACAGTAATTTATACATAATCGAATTTGTTGCTAATTATAAACAATAAAAAACGACGTAGAATCGATGTGATCTGGCGCGGGACATTTCAAGTTTTCTTTTGCCTAAACAATTTGTTGCTTAAATTGTTACAACGTACAATTGTTTTTTGCATTTTAATCAACAGTAATTTATACATAATCGAATTTGTTGCTAATTATAAACAATAAAAAACGAGGTAGAATCGATGTGTTCTTACGCGGGACATTTCAAGTTTTATTTTGCCTAAACAATTTGTTGCTTAAATTGTTACAACGTACAATTGTTTTTTGCACTTTAATCAACAGTAATTTATACATAATCGAATTTGTTGCTAATTATAAACAATAAAAAGCGACGTAGAATCGATGCGCTCTTACGCGAGACATTTCAAGTTTTATTTTGCCTAAACAATTTGTTGCTTAAATTGTTACAACGTAAAATTGTTCTTTGCACTATAATCAACAGTAATGTATACATAATCGAATTTGTTGCTAATTATAAACAATAAAAAACGACGTAGAATCGATGTGCTCTGGCGCGGGACATTTCAAGTTTTCTTTTGCCTAAACAATTTGTTGCTTAAATTGTTACAACTTAAAATTCTTCTTTGCACTGTAATCAACATTAATGTATACATAATCGAATTTGTTGCTAATTATAAACAATAAAAAGCGACGTAGAATCGATGTGCTCTTACGCGAGACATTTCAAGTTTTATTTTGCCTAAACAATTTGTTGCTTAAATTGTTACAACGTAAAATTGTTCTTTGCACTATAATCAACAGTAATGTATACATAATCGAATTTGTTGCTAATTATAAACAATTAAAAGCGACGTAGAATCGATGTGCTCTGGCGCGGGACATTTCAAGTTTTCTTTTGCCTAAACAATTTGTTGCTTAAATTGTTACAACTTAAAATTTTTCTTTGCACTGTAATCAACATTAATGTATACATAATCGAATTTGTTGCTAATTATAAACAATAAAAAGCGACGTAGAATCGATGTGCTCTTACGCGAGACATTTCAAGTTTTATTTTGCCTAAACAATTTGTTGCTTAAATTGTTACAACGTAAAATTGTTCTTTGCACTATAATCAACAGTAATGTATACATAATCGAATTTGTTGCTAATTATAAACAATTAAAAGCGACGTAGAATCGATGTGCTCTGGCGCGGGACATTTCAAGTTTTCTTTTGCCTAAACAATTTGTTGCTTAAATTGTTACAACTTAAAATTTTTCTTTGCACTGTAATCAACATTAATGTATACATAATCGAATTTGTTGCTAATTATAAACAATAAAAAGCGACGTAGAATCGATGTGCTCTTACGCGAGACATTTCAAGTTTTATTTTGCCTAAACAATTTGTTGCTTAAATTGTTACAACGTAAAATTGTTCTTTGCACTATAATCAACAGTAATGTATACATAATCGAATTTGTTGCTAATTATAAACAATTAAAAGCGACGTAGAATCGATGTGCTCTGGCGCGGGACATTTCAAGTTTTTTTTTGCCTAAACAATTTGTTGCTTAAATTGTTACAGCGTAAAATTGTTCTTTACACTATAATCAACAGTAATGTATACATAATCGAAGTTTTATTTTGCCTAAACAATTTGTTGCTTAAATTCGATTATGTATAAATTACTGTCGATTATAGTGCAAAGAACAATTTTACGTTGTAACAATTTAAGTAACAAATTGTTTATACAAATTAAAACAACAAAAAGTCTCGTAGAGAGCACATCGATTCTCCGTCGTTTTTTGTTTATAGTTAGCAACAAATTTGATTACGCATAAACTATTATTAATTTTAGTGCTAAAAAGAATTTTACGTAATAATTATTTGAGCAAGATGTAAATGCAAATATAATTAAAGGTAATGAGGCTAACTTGCCCCAGGACGGCGAACGTATCGTGGTTATTTTAAAGAAGCGGGTAGAGGGTATGTCTAATAGTTTTAATTTAGATTTTGTTAAAATTTTTGATGTTTTAATAAGTAATTTTGTATTGTTATCTGTTTTTAATGAAGCTTAAATCATGTATGGTGTTAGTCTTTTACAGCATTTTCATATGTAAACGAATACGTAACTTTTTTTTGCGAATATCGCAAATTAGGTAATGCTATTTTAGAGCAACAAATTAGCAACAAATTTCCACCTGACATTAGTTTGCTTTTTTGTGCGCAATAAGTTTTTTTGAGAAAGGGGGGTGTAGCCTTTACGTTAAGCTAGCCCCACCTACTTCATTTCTAATTTTCTACTGTTCTTCTTGAGCAACAAAATTTTGAATATGGTAACAAATTAGCACATAATTAGCACTAATTTTTTCAAGAAGTCTGATTCTTTTTTCTGTTGGTGGGGGGTCCAAGTTAATGGACGTGACTTCATGTTCAGACGACGATATATCACTTATTATTGGTTTCTTTTTACGTAAATCTGAACTATTTTTAAGGAAATTTTGCGTTGCTTTTCAACTTCTTTTGCCTCAAAGCAGTTTTTCCGGGCTGTGCAATGCAACTGAGTCCTTTGGCACTTGGATTTTTAGACTTTTTTACCCAAGCTTTTAAAAATCGTTTGTACTGTTCTAGACAAATAAACGGATTGCTTGGCTTCTGGACTAGAAGTATGAGCAAAATTTTGTAATTCTATTGATGTTTGTGAAAATTCTTTTTGAGAAGGTGTTCTAATTTTTTTTCCTTTTATTGTATTGTCAGTTTTTATACGTTCTGTTTTCATCACTTCACTAACTTTAGCGAGAAAGTTACAATTAGTTACGTGGCTAACGAGAAAATCGTCAGGTGAAAAACGTTACGGTCGAACGGGTAAATGTCAGCTTTCTTGAATCTAGCTCGTAAGAGTCTTAGTTGAGCTATGTCTACACAGTTGGCAACTCCATAAATACTTATTAATGTCTCAAGATTGTGAAGCAACCAAAAGTCGATTGCTGCGTTCTATTTTATAGCTATAATGACGTATTAAGGTGACAATAGTACTTCACTGTTTTTAGCTAATTTTGATTGTCAATTGACTTTTATGGTTGTCATATATAAGGACACTTGGATTATCCTTTGATGCATTGCTATGACTTATGTTATGTCTCACTTATCATCTACTCACTTATAGAGACTAAACCTAAAGTCCTTGGGAAAACGCCGTTAATCATGCGCGTTTTAAATTTAAAAAAAGGGGACAATCCACTTGCACTAATTATGCAGCATGTTGAAACAAGTGTTACACGTTTACCACTTGTACACAGACTTACTTATTTTTGATCTCTCGATGTCAATGTTTTGTTTTTGGTTTTTGTATCGTAGTTGTTGCCGTTTCGTCAAGATTAAATATACAACATATATCGGCAAGTTTGTCAGAATGTCTGTAGATCTCTGTTAAGTTACCAAAAAACTTAGAAACATTGTGCATATTGAATGAGGTAGTTCTAGATATATTGCATTCTTCTAGCTGACGAATGCTAATCTGTGGATGAGGTTTTAATAATCATTTTGTATGCCAGTTTTCGAAAGCTTTCTGTTGATTTGAACGTATTTTGGAGCAGGTTATCACAAATTGCTTTAAAGATATTTCTTGTTGGTGTGAGCATACGAGGCGACTACTGTCTCATTGAGTCTCCTCAAAACTTTCTCTTATCAGTCTTCCTCTATCGTCCCTTTGACTTTGTTCTAACCAAACTTTAACAAAAAATAAAATTAGTTCAACATTAAAAAAATAGTAATTGCAGACAATCATTTAAATCGAAAAATTACTTATGAGCCATGTTTTATACTGGCACATATATTTTGTGCCTAAAGCACGTACCGAATAGATTGAACCAGAGCAAATTCTTCTATAGCATAGTGTAGCGTAATGATTATTCTAATTAACAGGTAAAATACTTAGTAATTTATCTACTTATTTTAATCCTAAACTACTACTACTTTTGGTAGCTGAGAAACGACACGCCAGTATGAGTCATTTAGTGATGTATTATATAGGAAATAAATAATACAATTTATAAAAGACATATTTTAAATGCATATTTAAGCGCATATTTTTAGTGTTTTTTCTGCATATTTACATGTCTATTTTAAATGTTTTAGTGCATAGCTATCCGTAACCTGTTCATAGTCGTTACTATTGGCCACAAGAATAATTCATGTTTTATACCGCAAATGTAATCTTAAAGTAATCTATTGTCATAATTTTTGACGATAACTTCATTTTTGGCCCGACTGTTCTATTTTCAGCCGTCTTAAACTTTCTTCTATTTCTTCTATCATAAATAAAAAAAACTATTATAAAACTACAATGCTGGTGCGTGGAATATCTGGCATAGTCACATCGTCAATTTCATCTATTTCTGACAAATAATAGGAGACGTCTTTTTGTCTATATTGAACTTGTAGCTCGTTTTGCTTGATACGTTTCGATATGTCTATGTGTAAAGTGGAAGAAGCATTATCGTGAAATTCATTAGACAGAAGAAACTTGAAAGATAAGATAGAATCTGACACAGATATCAGCTGAATTACTTTTCTGAAATAGACGTATCTTGGTCACGACTTTTTCCGTTTTCTATTTTTCTCCGATATCAATTTATTTATAGTTTAAATTGCATTGACCACTACGCATTAGTTGTATACTACACTGAAACCACTAATTGGCTATTACATATTTTAATAAACCGACAAGAATCTTATCTATAATTAAAAAGTTAATGACTAAATCAAAAAATGTGATTCAAACCTAAACGAAATGATAAAATTTTCTATAAATACTTTTTAGTTTTTATCTTAAGTTCAGTAAGCTTCTGATGAACCTACTCATTATATTGTATTGTAAGTTTGACACAGTATGTCATGCGACATGAATCTACTGGTAAGATCTATTTACACTGTAACGTCAATAAATAAAATGATTTAAGGCGTAATTTTTTGTAGGATAAAGTAAACGAAAAAGATAACAAAAAATGGAGTCCGTTATTAATATTGGCAGCAGCGTCCACAACTTTAGGATTATATCTACCTGTTGGCTACAACATTGGAGTAGTAAATTCTCCTGCCGACGTAAGTTATTTTTCTAAATTGAGTGTTTTTCTAAGATCGTTTTTTTTTAGATAATAAAGGCCTATTGTAACGCGAGTATTGCCATAAGGTACGATAGTATTCTAACCAAAGGAGAATTACGTTTTCTCTGGTCCGCTATCGTATCAACATTTTTAGTTGGTGGCACAATAGGATCTTTATCTGGATCGTGGTTAGCCGATTATTTGGGTAGGAAAGGTGCTACTGTTGTAGCTGCAGGTTTATCTCTTGTCGCAGCAGTTTTTTTCCTGTTGACTGACTTTATCGTTTCCGTTGAAGTGTTGTTTGTTGGACGTTTGCTTGTTGGACTATCGGCAGGTAAGTCGTTTATTTTTGGATCAACTGTTTTACATTTTGAACGTTGCTGTATACTATCAGTGGAGCAAAGAATTCCACAACCGGGAGTATATACTAAGATAAAACATCTTTCGGGATTAGATCGTGCCAATGTTGGGAAAACGTTAAGTAGTTCGGTTTCATGACTGACACGGTCTAAACGGAGAAAATGTTTTTATTTTATTCATGTTATTTAGACGGTATTCAAAAACACCGGGCTTTCGAATAGACAGTTTTTGGTGCTTTTTGATGAAACCAGTTAGTTCTTCTAGTTAATTCAGTAGTGTTGTTAAATATTTTTGAAACCTATTTTGAAAGAAATTTGCTAAATGGTTATAAAAAATTCTTTGGATGTTTACAAGATTTTGAAGTTAAACGTAAAGAACCCTCTCGCGCACCAAACAGTTTGAAAACGAAGAATTGGATGCTTTACCCGATGAAGACGAAAGTTAAGCTCGCAGGATCATAGGAGTTGATCACTGATCAGTTCTTAAACGTCTAAAAGCAGGAAATTGGGTGCTGTACGAGTTAAAATTGAAAGACACTGAATTGCGCTATTCTACGTGTAAACTCAAATGGCAGAAATTTTTTTAGATCGTATCGTGTAGTGGATATACTACTGTAACGAATTTTATTATTAAAACTGATTATATTATTTATACTAAAAAAAATATGTACACGTTTAAACTAACCGAACTAATTAAATCTAAATATCTAAGAATAAAAACTTACAGTAATTTATATAAAACAATACTACGCTATCACTAATAGGTTCACAGTTGTTTCCTTTAAAATTCACGTTCACTTTCCTGGATGTACACTTTATTTATTTAAAACTTCACACGTGCTAATCACTTATTTATCTTCACCGTAACAACACTTTAACTTCATTCAGTAATTGCTGATACAGAACTCCCCTTCCGTATGCTTAAACATACATTCATGTTATCTCGGTCTAGAACATTTGCAACCTTCTTTCTGCATTTATCGCTATCTGGAATTTGGCTTTATCGAATCGTAGATTCGACGTTATTCGCGAATGTTTCACTACAATAACTCGAAGCGTAAAAAATCGTAAGGTAAACTTGGCTATGGATCAACATAATTGTCAAAGTCGAGTATCTATGACTCTAAATTTATTCTCTGTGTGTAGTGTATTATGAGCTGCTCAACTCTGACGAAAGCATCACGGAAAATCGCTACCAACTACAATTAATAAGGTTAGGCCAAGCATTGACGAAAAAAAGGTCGCAACACCAAGTAATTTTTCAGCTCGATCACATGTTGCAATACTGGTAAAACGTACTTAGGGCCGAGGTTGATTTCAAAATACTGTCGTATTAGTGGTTGTTGGTTTTGTGCTTACCATGCTTCTTCTAAAAGAAGAAGTCTAAATTAGTGCTTGTAATACACAGAGGAAGAAAAATAATTTTTACCAACTAGCCAATAATATGACAGCAGTTTGAAATGAACCCAAGGTTGGTTCAACCATTGTTCAAACAGAAATTATACAACCAGTCCTTAAAAACACTAAAATCGGAAGTTCCACCCCACCCGCCGTATTCATCAGGCATTGCAGTTTCGTTCTTCTATAGACGCAAAGAAAATCGGTTGATTTTTGAATAGTCTTAAAAGGTCTCGTTTTTTTGACGTGCAATTCATGTGCAGCCAAAAAGATATGCAAGGTAATGGTTAGCGATATTTTTTGTAAATAAAGCATTCATTGTTACGAAACAACGGCAAAAACTTATTCAAGTACTCATAATATGTTTCAAACATAAATTCCGGATTCGCGTAATTTATAAAGGACCTGTAGGCGGAACCTTTCTGCGCGACTTTCTAAAGACAGCGTATCAGAACGCTTATATTTGTAAAAATGGATCGTCGTGTCAATTTCGTGTACTGCGCATATCACGGGACACGTCCTTTACAAATTACATTTATATTGTTTATCGTCTCTTTTCTCTTCGTTTTTGTATTTTTATTATCAAATCTAATTAATTCCAAAAATAATTTGAATTTTCTAAGGATTTTACAAGACGTGACTTGTGGGTTAAGACAAAGATTTCTTCTGGGTTCTATTTTTTGCTATGTAAAAGCCACAATTGCCGAACAAATTAGAAAACAAAGGTTTTCTCAAAAACATAAACATTTGATGGTATATTTACTGCGTCTTTATGTTCGCAAATTTTACGTTAGCTTTTTACGTCATTTTGGTGCATCCAATCTTGAGATTTGCACTATTAGACTTATAATTAATATAAGAATTTTTTTTGGGTGTGGATTGTGTTAATGTTGCAATCGAAGTTGAGTTCTTACATTTTCGTAAGAGGCTCCATCAGGTTCTTGAAAGCAAGCAGCGGAAAGAAATTAATAAATTTGAAGAAGCAAACGACAATCTAACAAAAAACTACTACAGAGTTAGGTAAGCAATTTGTGAACCAAGCCAGATTATAAACTCCATAGAAGCGACTTTAGAAGAAGTATTGAAAAGTGCTCATCGTCCATTTGTTTCCAATTTGATAACAAGTTTTGGTTGCCGCTATGGGTTTTCCTTTATCTCCTGTTGTAGCTAAGATTTTTATGGAATCCTTTGAAACGGTTGCATTGACATCATCGATATGAAAAGCAAAAATCTGTTTAGGTATGTTGAAAATTAAATAATTGTCTTATTTTTTCCCATCAAAAAAGTTTTTAAAAGATATTTTTAAGCAAACAAGTGTGCTCTCTCTACTTGGCATCGTCTCTGCGGGTAGATATCTTCATGCTTTACGTCATCATCATCCTGCACAGAAACGTCCTGTTGTTTATTATTTGCTTCATCGCAGTTTTTCTATTTGCCAGTCTGAGAACATAGACTTAGAACTCCGATTTAGTTATTAAACACCTAAGGACATTTCTATTTCCGAATACAATACAAAATTGGCGCTTTTCATCTCAAGGTGAAATTGGTCGTTCCGTCATCTCACGGTTTTGTCGCTGAACATCTTTTACCACAGGTCACAACATAGACTTTTGATTTTGGTAAGTCACAACCGTGACGATAGTTCTTTTTTATGTACAAAAACTAATTTTTCTTAAGTCAATTCTATTGAGTTTAGAATCTGGTTTCGTTCACAAGTTGGTTACCTAACTCTGTAATGATTTTTTCTTAGATTGTCGTTTGCTCTTTCTTAAGTGTATCGATTTTTTTGTTGCATGTTTGAGTTTTTTGATTTATTTTACTCCTTGATAAAACCCCTTGCGAAAGTGGGAGAAACGTTGACAACTTCGGTTACAACATTAACACGATCTAAACCCGGAATAAGTTTTTATTTTAGTATAGACTCCGGCCGTGGAAGCTTTTTCCATTAGACATATAATTGTTCAAAAATTGATACAGATCATTCAATACATCTAAATCAAATTAATCTAAATTCAAAATAAAAAAAACTGGTGTGGCCACCACACGACTTTCCTATAAGGAATGATGAAGAAATGTCTACGTATTTTTTTAAAGGTTTTGTTGTCATAAAACCACTTTGAAGTGATATGTTTGTATTAAGAACGATTAGTAAATCGCCAATTAACCAGACTTTTGTGCAACCGGCACAAAAAAAAATTGTCGCAGGCAGGATTCGAACCTAGGTTATACAATGGAAATCACTTTAAATTATAAATAAAATATCTAATAAACTGTTAATGTTAGAAAAAAAATTATTTCAATAAATTGTTAGGAAGAATTATCTTTATAAGAAACTGTAAAAATAATTCGAATAATTTACTTCGTACAAAATTATATAAGAAAAACTGTCAAAATAGTGGATATGCCTACTTTCGGTATCTTTATCAGATCTATCTTTTGATAAAGCCGAGAGAATATGAAAATCCAGCTCTATACCAAATTTCAAGTTACTAGGACTTTTGGTTCGAGAGTTAACGTGGGTACATCGTTATACACAGACAGGCACAAACACAGACACCCAAAATTTTTTTGTGAAAAATATTTTTTTTTTGACTTAGGAGACCTTGAAACGTAAACTTATGCAAAAAAAAATTTTTTTAATCGTCGCAGGCAGGATTCGAACCTAGATTATATAATGAAATTCACTTTAAATTGTAAATTAAATATCTAATAAACTGTTATTGATAGAAAAAAATTTTATTTGAATAAATTGTTAGGAAGTATTGTAATTTACATTCGTACAAAATTATATAAGAAAAACTGTTAAAAATGGCGCATACGCCCACTTCCGGTTTCTTTATCAGACCCATCTTTTGATAGAACCGAGAGAATATAAAGCTCCATACCAAATTTCAAGTTACTCGGACTTTTGGTTCGAGAGTTATTGTGGGTACAACGTTACACACAGACACACACACACACAGACAACCAATTTTTTTTGTCAAAAATACGTTTTTCTGATTCAGGAGACCTTGAAACGTAAAATTCTCCAGAAACAATTCTTGAAAAAAAATTGCGATCGCTATACTTTCCTTATAGGAAAGTAAAAATTGTCCACTTAGCAATTATCTTGTTATTTTTATGACATCGATTGTGCTAGACCACAAGGGTTTTACATAATGACCTCATAATATAATTAATGATGTAACTATTTAAAATACTTCATCGTTAGTGTTGGGCAAAAAATTAATTTGTGTCTGCTTCTTCGGGCTAAATTATCCTGTGCAATAATTACAATGAAATTTTAACCTGCAACTGCTTACAATGATCGAATTGACCCAACTGACAGTTGTCCTATATTAAAGAAAGGTTCGACTATAGCGGTTATAATTTGAATACAGTACATAAAACGCATGGAGATTTAAATCCAAAGTTGTTTTCTTTTGTAAACTTTTGTCACGCCTTTATTCTTTTATTTATGTCTAATTTTAAATAAGAACGTTCGTAGCAATTAATTAGGTTTGCTCTTATTTTCCTAACGTGTATATTTTATTAGAGCTAAATGCGTTTTAAAACTGATTTTGATGGGTTAATGTTTTTCCCAACTTATACTTGGTTACAATCTTTGCAATAGTTTTTACTAAATTTCAAGGTTTTAATTGCTATTCTGATTTTGAAAATATTTTAGAAATTATTTGTGTATGCAAGATTATTTGGTAATTTGACACTATCATAACGTAACATTCTTAGTACATTTTTTAATTATGTTGCTTACAACTTTATTATTAAAACTGTTGCACATCGCAATATCTTTGCATAAAAAAATTTAAAGCAACAAGTGTTGTTGTACAAATAAAGCGCATCGAAATTTTGAGATCATTTGAGAACATTCAAGATCATTTAGGGCGATTGCCGCAAGGGACGTAATGTTCTAGTATGAGAATATAAAGAGGAATCGCTGAAACTTTCAAGTGAGTCGGAAATCGGAAGAAGAAGAGATCGATCTATATAAATAAATTGACGCATGTGTCAGTGAAAATAAATACCAGCGAAGATAAATAAAAGTGCAACTTATTTGCGGATAGTGTTTGTAAACATCGAGTGATAGTCATATATAAATTACTTGTCATTTGTTTTTTTTAAATCGTTGGCTATACATTTTATTAGTGTTAGTTGTGTTAAAAATTAGTTACATTTATAATAATCATATTTAAATTACGTGTAAATAGTTGGTTAAAAATAAATGTTTTAAAATCCGTTACAGTATACTTGAAGTTGAAGTTTACAGAAACGTGTTTTTAATGGATAATCATAAACTTTTAGGATTCTTGAAACTAATATACTATTAAAGTTACAATGCAGTAAGCGCAGTATCCCATATAGCACATTTCGTCCATTGTACGTACATTTGTGGTACATCTTACGTACATTCGTCCATGTACACTTGTTTTGAAAAAAATCGAGACAAACTTTTTGTGACGAACAGAAGTTTTAATGGTGTAAACGGGGTTTGACTATAGGAACCGCCTGTTTCTTGTAGGGGATTCTACCCAGCGCAGCAAGTGTCAATACATGTAACCGAGAACATTGAAATGAAAACAAGAAAAAGGGAAAATTAATTTTATTAAAAATATTATTTATCAATAATGGGTAATTTGTAATGTGCTATTAATAATTAATTTTCGTATTGTTTATGATGTGAGGGTTCGGCATATACATATTTATGTATGCACGGTTTAAAAAAATAATTGATTAGTAATTGATAATAAATTTCAAGTAAATAGTAGTACTACTATCTTTTCATAACTGAACGGAAGGTTTTTGTTTTTATCCTAAACCTATTATTTTCTGTAAATATCTTTACACAAGGAATACTGCAATTGTGTTTTGTATCTCATTAAATGATTTTAATCTACAAAAGCAGTTATATTTCTTTAAACAATATAAAGACGTCCGGCTTGCAAGTTTTAATTAATTTTTTTTTAATAAGCCTATAGAATTAATAGTAACAAAGTAAATTCCCGAATTTTTTTATAAGTTCTGGAAATCATTAGGTCAAATTGTGTTTCTTAATCAAAATATTAAATTTTTATTTATTTCACGGGAGGTGAAGGTCACGGCCGACATTTATAATTCAGTGTTAAATCTTTGGATAAAAATAATACAAATTCAAAGGTAAATAAAAAAATAAGTGATATTGAAGTAATACAGAAGGAGAAAGGAAGCCACAAAACAACAAAACAAGTTAGTTAAATAAATACGAACAATAAACAGAAATCCAACCTCACTTAAAACCGATAAGGGGGAACAACTTGCGACGGGTTGACCGGAGTTGACCTGTTTACGCGGCAAAAGCTGAACAGCTGGTGCGTAACAAACACGTAAAACACGATCCGCCAGCGCCAGTCTCTAAAATTTAACGCGCGTAAAATCCATAGACAAGTAAATTAATTTAAGACAAAACTACAAATTACGAAATAGAGAACGCAACGGTAAGAAATCGACTTGGCTGAAAACAAAGAAATAACTTTAAACGATGTCATGAAAAAATTACTACTGGTAGAAGGAAAAGTTGATGAGACAAATGTAAACATGAATCGACAATTAGAGAAAATGAAGAAATTAGAAGAGACTATACCAGGCAGTGAAGATCGAGATATTAGAAAATGAGCTAAGGAAAAGAAATTTAATAATCTTCGGAATACCTGAAAGCGCAGAGGAAGACTTAGGCACCCTGAAAGAGAATGTCCTAGAAATAATAAGGAAGAAAATGGAGATTCAACTGGGAGAAAATGAAATAGATTTTATTAACATACTAGGGGAGAGAAAAAAAATAAAAACAGACCAGTAAAGATGGGGATTACAACAATACTAAAAAACGGGAAATCATGAGGAACATAAAGAAATTGGCAGGAACAAAAATAAGAATGAGTGATGACCTAGACAAGAAGACAAGAGAAGAGAAGAAACAACTAATCTCTCACATGATGGATACTAATAAATGGAGAAGAGTGGGGCATTGAAGACAACAGATAATGAAAAGAAAAATCCGGAAGAAATAACACGTAACGATATAGAGGAACAAAAGAATAGAGCCAGATCCACAGATGAGGAAGAACCAAGCCCTGCTCGGGGAGCAATACCAGAAATAAAACCTGGACACATACCATACTAACACCCTACCAAAAAGAAAGGTTGGGCTCACATAAGATTTAAACAAAACACTTAGGAACATCACAAATCGAAACCAACAAATTCCAAAAAACTAACAAGAAATGAAAACCAGTTGGAAGTAAAAAAGACGACGACAATAGGCAAGGAAAAAGTAAAGTAAATAAAGGAGAAACAGAGAAAATTGGAATAAAAATATGGAATATAAATACAATCAAAGGAAAAGAGATAGAGATTACAGAAGAAATGGATATCAACAAAATACAAATAATGGGACTGAGCGAAACAAAGAGGAAGGGAAAAGGAAACACAAGATTAACAAATAAATACGTAATATACTACGCCGGAGTTGATGCAGGAAAGAGAGCAAAAGAAAGGGAAGGAATAATAATAACAGAGGAACTAAACAAACGAATAATAAAATCGAAAGCCGTACACTCAAGAATAATACTAGTGCCAAAACTACAACAGAAAATAAACATTATATAAATATACGGTCCGATAAAAAGTACACCAGAAGAGGAAGTTGACGAATTCTACAATTTACAAGAAGTACTGGATGAAGCAAGAGAGGAAACAGAACTATCCATAAGAATGGGAGACTGGAATGCAAGAGAAGGGAAAGACCATAATAAAGGCATGGGATGCATGGGGAAATATGGAGAACAAACAGTAAACGTAACAGGAAGAAAATGATCGATTTCTGTCTGTTAATAGGAAAGACACTACGGAAACAAGAAATGGAAGATAAGTACACCTGCGTGGCAGAAGAACGTAACGCAAAAAAAAAATTGATAGATTATATAATATCATTATAATCAATGATAATATTTACACAAACACTAAGAGAAACAATACAAGACATAGAGACAGAAAAGAAAAGAGGCGGAATTAGGTTAAACCATAGACTAGTAGTAGCAAAAATAGAAGAAATAGTAAATAAGAGTGAAGAAATAACATACAGCAGAAGAGTACCAAGAAAAGACAAATAAGCAATTTCGTAAATTATTACAGAAAACAAAGAAAGAAGACCTGGAGAAAAAATGGGAAACTTTCAAATAAATTACTCTAAAGGTAGCGAAGGAGGTATCTGGAAGAAGAAACATCAATAAAATCCTAAAAAGAACAAGACGAACAAAAGACCAAGAAGATAAAGAAAATATAAAGACAAAAGGAACAAAGTAAAACGAGAAATCAAAAGAGCAAAAAAGGAAAGCTGGAAATGGTTTGGACAAGAAATAAGTAACAAACACAAGACAGACACAAGAAATAGTGAAATAGTGAACAATAGACAATAGTGAAAACATTGAGATGGACTAAAAACAAAGAAATAAAAGCAATAAAAAATAATCAGCAGGAACTGAAAATGAAAATAATAGAAATATTGAAAGTCTGGAAAGAGTTCAACTCAGAGAAATTTAGAGGAGAATTACATGTAGAAAATGAAGATAAAGAAGACACAGTAGAACTACCAAAGATAACAAGGGAAGAAGTACAGGAATCGATAAAACGAATTAAAATAGGCAAGGCGAGTGGAGAAGGCGAAATACCACCAGAAATGCTTCTAGGAGAAGATGGAGCATAAAATATTAAAAGAGGCGTGGAAATCGAAGAAGATGCCCAAAGACTGGGAAATAAATCTAATAATTCCTATACATAAAAAAGACGAGACAACAAACTGTGAAAATTACAGAGCGATATGCCTAGCCCAAACCACACTAAAACTATATACGAGAATACTGGAAAAACATTGAGAAAGTACGTAGATCACAAACTTGAAGAAGAACAAACGGCATTCAGAACAGGAAGACAGACAAATGACAACATTTTTATACTAAAAACGCTAATAGAAAGATATTCATTGATTTGAAAGCAGCGTTTGACACTGTACACAGACAAACAATATGGAATAGCCTGGAAGAACTAGAAGTACCGACACAACTTACCCAAATAATTAAAAGCACGTTCAAAACAGTAAGGGGGAAAGTACAAATCGCAGTACAGCGATCAGAAGAATTTGAGATGAGAAAAGGAATAAAGCAAGGGGACAGTCTAATCTTACTTTTATTCTGGGTAATAATGGACAGAATAGTAAAACAAACCAAGAGGAAAGAATACCTAAAAACGACAGTAGGATACAACAAGCTAGAACGTATATCAATAAATAGTCTATTATATGCGGATGATGTAGTTCTAATAGCGGACTCACATAAGAAAATACAGGAATTATTAAATATCTGGGTAAAGGAAATAGAAGAAATGAAAATGGAAGTAAGCAACAACAAAACAAAATTGCTAATAATAAATGCAAATCAAACAGAGAATATACACACAAAAATAAAATGCAAGAACACATTTCTAGAAAAAATAACAACTTTCAACTAGATAGGCACAATACTAACAAATAAACGCAGAAATAACAAATCGACCTAATAAATCAACAAAACTATATTACGCTCTCAACCATATACTAGGACATAAAGAAACGAAAAAGAAAATACACAATACAATAATAATTCCAACAATCACATATGCAGCGGAAAATTGGACATGGACGAAAAAACATGAAAGTAAAATAAATGCAATGGAGATGAAACACCTTAGGAAAATAGCAGGGAAAACAAAATGGGACCACGTTAGGAATTAAACCATAAGGAAAGAAATAAAACAAACACCAATATTGGAAAGAGTCAAAGAAAAAAAACTTACTATGGTACGGACATGTCATGAGAATGGATAACGATCGGCTGACGAAACGAATAATGAAAGGAGGGAAACCAAGAAACAGAAAAAGAGGAAGACCAAGAAGAAAATGGCTAGACCAGATAGAAGAACATGGAAGAAAAAAGGGAAAACAAAGGAAGAGATGGAAACTTTAGCAAGAGATAGAAAAGCATGGAAGAAATGGGTTAAAGAGGACCGTGCTCACAATCCGACGCCTGAAAAGAAGAGGAGAAGAAGAAGAAGATTTACCCGTCGGTCCTGTCAGGTTTGCTTGGCGCAAATAAGGGTTAAAATCTTTTTGAATGAAACTGAATCTAATTTTTTGTAAAAAAAAAAACGATTACCGGTAAAAATATCCCGACTACTTAAAAACGTGATGACATATTTGGATAAATTATTAGTTTTACGATAAAAACAAAAACTTTGCTTTCGCTTATGAAAAGATCTATTATTTGCTTAAAATTTTTTAAATTCTAATAAATGATTCAAGCGTTTATTTATATAAATATGAATGTGCGAAACTCTCACATCATAAACAATACGAAAATTAACAATTAATAACACATTACAGGATACCTATTATTGACAAATAATATATTTAATAACATTAGTTTTTCCTTTTTTGTGCTGCGTTGGGTAATATCACCTACAGTCAAATTGCGTCTACACCATTCAAAGTTTTGTTCGTCACAAAAAGTTTGTCTCAATTTATTTTAAAACGAGTGTACGTAATGTGTAGATACGTTAATGTACACAAAATTTTGAGTATAAATATTTTGATAGCTATTTTTAATCTTTAGTGTAGTCTTAAAATGTAAAATTAGAAGTAAATAATAAATGGTATCTATTAAAGCATAGAACCTACTCATATGTCATGCAAAGGTAGTATGTCGTCGTGGCATAGTAAGACACCTGCTTGCAACACTAACAACGAGAGTTCAAGTACTGGTCGGGTCAAATTTTAAGATTTTTTTTCTTTAAATACATATTATGTCCAGAACAGTGCAATTTAGATGTACTATGTACGTACAGTGGACGTATATTGTTCGTATAAGTATTTACAGCATACGTACGTAAAATTACATAGTACGTACTTGTGCTATATGAGATATTCTAATTAGATAATCTGATTAATTTTTTGCTACAAATCAGACCATTATTATTAAAAAAATATTTTACAGAGGTCCTAGATTATGTCACTGTTTTTATTATATATTTTTTAATTTACTTTTCACTGTTCTTTTGTTTGTTCTATGTAACATCTATCGCAATCTATACAATCTACCTTGTAGATAACACAAACGATTATTCCTTTTTACCTTAAACTACGGGTAGCCCTGAATGTTAGAATTTTTTCTCTAAGAATTCTGATATAATTGTTAGAATGGATGTCTTGCTAAGTAGTTTACAACTTTGACGTTAATGGTTATGGTATTTAATTTTCTCTCATTCATTTTGTCGTAGATGTTGTATTTTAGAAAAAAAAACAATTTCAATTGATTAAATGAATAATTTTGTTGACAAACATTAATTAATGACTTTAATGCGTCATGGATTCTAATTAATTCCCGTTTGTTATAGTTTTTTCCCACTAAAGGTTAAAGTACGTTGTTACTCATACGCTTTGATTAATTGCAACCTTGATTATTTGCGATAACGCAATAATAATTCATAGATAATCGCTAGATATTTTTACTGTTTTCTAAAAACGTACTTTTTCGTTTGGTTATCTTATTTCATAACATTAATTGGTACTATATCAGTTTCGTCGATTTGGACATGATCAAAATGTTGATTAAAAGCCAACAAAGATTGCAATGGAATCTAAAAATAATCTATCACTTTGGTTTTTTATGTGTAAGAAGTTCTGCGTCTAAAAATATTTCAGATTTTTGGGATTGTTGTGTAAAAAAATTAAAAAAGAAACACCAAACGTGCATTACAAACTGCAGCAGTGTAGATAAACAATTTGTAACTCGAGCTTAGTTTATCAAAGTATCAGTATGTGGTTAAAAAATTTTTATTTTGGAATAACGTGCTGAAATACAATAAAACAAACTTCACACGCTAACTATGTCGCCAAAATATTGAAATTAGAATTATTTTATAAAAATTATTGACACAAACGTTTTGTGCGTGCTTACTATTCTACAGTGAGCTTGTAAGCATGAAATAAATTTATTATTCCTAAATGATGAAGTTTAAGAAGACTTTCTTGAACACGTCGATTTTGTTTGTTTAAACGTCACTTTTTTTCCGTTCGTTGACATTTTTTGCTCGTGTTTTGTTTCCGAACTATGACGTTATCAACATTTTTTTTATAATGGCAACCCACATTTCTTTCAACGGATTTCGATAGAGTTCGTTTTTGTTAGTACGAAAATTTCAAAAACGTGCGATCTTGAAGAGGAACGTTTCCGAAATATTCGATTCCAAAATTTCAAAAATGTAAGTAAAAGCTATGCGGTAAGAGCAATTATCAAGGATGCACTGGAAAGAACAAACGATTTTGACAGTTGTTAGAAATTTGCACTTGTTTCCCAAAACTTTATGTTGTATTTTGCTGATTAATCATTGCTTAATAGTATTTTAAGATTATTTTTCTTCCTTAACTATTTGAAAATAGTTTGCCGTTTAGGTGAAAGGGAAAGAATTGACTTTTTCATGATGATCGGTTACGAAGACATAGTTCGCACCAGTGGCGGATTAATGATAGTCGGCAGAGCCACTTTGGGGCTCTTAGGTAGTCAAACCAAACCAGAAAACCTTTTTTAGAACGCTTTATAATAATAATATTAACAATCAAGTAAAATTTCTGTGCTTTTGGTCTTTTTGGGGCCCCAAGTAACCTCGGGGCCCTAGGCGGCCGCCTACTCCGCCTAGCTTCTAAGACGACACTATTTCGCACACAAGTTGATGTTTGCCGTTTATTTAATAACAAATATTCTAACAGAGAACTAAATTATAGTCCCCCATTAGCAATATCGAACAAAAATTTTTGGAAGTGGGCAATATGAGAAATTGCTCTAAAATGGGTCATCCAACAGTTCATGAAGATGATAAATTAAACGTACTTCGTGAGTTTCCAAAAAATCACCATTTATCCACCCGTCAAGTGGCAGCAGACAACGAAATAATTCAAGTTCCGTCTTACAGTATTTGAAGTTGGAAAAATAGCACCCGTATAAAGTGGTTTTGGTCTAAAAACTAAACGAAGATGATCCTGGTGGTAGGTTAGAGTTTTGCGAAACCATGTTTCAACGCCTGAAGATTCTTACGAAATATTGTATTTTCTAACGAGGCTACCTTTTATCACGACGGCACAGTAAATCGGCAAAACTGTAGATATTGGTCGATTTAGTTTTTGCAGTTGTCGTACTTTAACCAAATCAAGAAGATACAGATCTGCCCAATGCACATTTGGTACCAACATGATGCTGCAAAATTGTCAATTGTCAAAATCGTTTGTTTTTCTAGTGCTTCTTTGATAAATAGTTTTTGAAACTTTCGAACGAAATATCTCGAAAACTTTTTGCTTTAAGGTCACACTTTTTTGACATTTTCGAACTCAGAAAAATGAACTCTGGGAAGCTCGGAAACTAAACACGACCAAAAAACGTCATTGACCGAAGAAAGTGACATTTAAACAAATAAAACCAATATGTCTGTGGAAATTTTCTCAAACTTTATCATTTAGGAAATAATGAATTTATTTCATACTTTACTAGCTCATTGTACAGTAATCGAAAGCGGTTATTTTTTTGCCTGTGATCGTGTTTTGGAAAAATTGTTTTTGCTTTGATTTATTTTGCTGTGACGTATTATTTTTACACTACATTTTTGAATTATCTTAATTGGATTATTATCTCAGATTTAATAACAAATGTATTAAGGTTTTTTCTTGTTATCTTACTTACTTACGTTTTTCTGGAGTTTGAGGCTCTTTAAATTCTTTATCCTCTGTCGTATAATTTTTTTTTAAATGATTTTGTATTCGCTATTTTAGCCGCTTTAACGATGCTTTTACGAAATCTAATTTTATTACGTGTACAGTGTATTGTAATATATTAAATCCTTACTTTAGGAAAACGCTTTAATTTATGCTTGTGAATATTCCCTGTATTAAGTTGTTGTTCTGATACCTTTTTTTATTATGTCTGACCAAAGTGCGCTATTAAAGACGTTTTTACATTAGTTGTCACCATGACTCATTTCTACTTCTGTTTTGCTTTCTTTTATATTCCCAGTTTTTTTTTTGAATCTCCTTTTCTATCTTGTTTTTGTTTTCTATATGAGTAAACGATACATCACTATCTTTTTTCTTCTATTGTCTTACTTTATTTATGAATTGTTTTCAGTTGGTACTTGATCTCAGGATGTTTTTGGCGTAGAGCTAAATTTTATTCTTCATTTAGTTAAATTTTTCTTCCAAGTTTTTTATTTTGTTAAGTAAGAATTTTTAACATTCATCTTATTTGTTAAGTTGGCAAATTTTACCACAAGAAGTCTCAACAAGCAAAATAAAACACCTCAGAAAATAACTTTCATGGCAAAGACAAACAATGTTGTATTAATTACTGGAATTTTTAATAGTTTGACTATATGGAACCAAAGGTAATTTTTTCTTTAAATATAAGATGAAACACGTATTTACGAGTTTTGATGCATCTGACAGTGTTCAATTTTGACTGAACAGGTACGACAATACAAAACATTGTCTCATATGAAACCAATGGTAACATAGGCTAAGCTGAAACATCTTGGCAACACTACAATAATCGGATGTTTTTGGTGGTAGTTTAGAAGACACAGAAAAACCTGACAAGTAGAGCATTATTAAAATTTTGTTAAATACCGCAAACTAGACAGGCACGACGGCACACTTTAACGACAAAGTATCTGCATATATGTGTAAGATGCAATTTCCCGCTGGAAGTTTCACCCATACCACAAGGAGACTGTTCCCAAAAGTTGGTAGCATTGTGTATTAGTGTGAACATAGAAACTATTTATCATCATCAGTGACTTTAACGTCTTTTAGTAGTGTATAGTAAGTTACATTAACAGTGAGCAACACTCATGAAACTTTTTGGACAATAGATAAAGAAAGTTGAAGATTTAGCATAACTTTATGAGTGGGAGGAAAGAGCAATTTTATTCTTTGCAACAAGTCGTTTAAAAGACGCTGTCAGATTTTGGTACGTTAGTGAACTTGAATTACTGAGCACATGGGCAACATTTTCTA
Organism: Aquatica leii; assembly: GCA_035610365.1. Taxonomy (NCBI): domain Eukaryota; kingdom Metazoa; phylum Arthropoda; class Insecta; order Coleoptera; family Lampyridae; genus Aquatica; species Aquatica leii. The sequence continues at coordinate 101,893,236 of CM069436.1, read as the reverse complement.
CGGCACTCTAAAATAGTTTTCTAGGTGTCATAGGTCAAGCAAATGTCCATTTGAAATTAACCCGTCGCCTGAAAAATCAAGATGAATCATATGAATGTTACCCGTACGGGATGCTATTGCCCGGCATTACATCATCGAGATGCCATCCATTTTAAAATACGAGGGTGAATCAAATATGAACCGGACTTTATTTTAAAAATTTTATTGGTACAATCAATACAAATTATAATACATATTATTTTTCTACATAGTCTCCTCTCTTATTTACACATTTTTCTCACCGAATCAGAAGTTTTTTAATCCTTGTCTTAAAGAATGAAACTGGTCGTGTTGATAACCAATAGCACACAAACGTTTCTACACTTTCGTTGTCCTCAAAGTGGTGACCTCCCAGTTCTTCTTTAAGTGGCCCAAACATGTGGTAGTCACATGGCGACAAATCAGGACTGTAAGGCGGGTGTTCAATGGTTTCCCAATGCAGTTCGTTCAATTTTCCTTGAGTCAATGCAGCTGTGTGTGGCCGAGCGTTGTCATGCAACAGAATCACACTTCGGATAGGCATACCGCGCTTTTTTTGCTGATAAGCAAGTTTCACTTGTTGGAGTAGTTGGCAGTAATACTCAGCATTCATTGTACGGCGTTCGTGCAAATAATCGATCAGCAGTACGCCTTTCAAATCCCAAAAAACTGTTGCAAGAATTTTTCCTGCAGAAAGTCGGGTCTTGGCTTTCTGCGGTGCTGCCTCTCCAGGTTTTCGCCACTCCATGCTTGCACGTTTGGACTCCGGGGTATAATGATGCACCCATGTCTCATCACAGGTGACTATATATCTCAAAAACTCATCCCCCTTTACTCGATATCTTGCTAACAGCCTTTCACATACGGCAAGTCGGTTTACTTTCTGATCTTCCCTCAGAAGGCGAGGAACCTATCTTGCACACACTTTTCGGTAACCCAACTCATCTGAAATGGTTGATTGAGCACTCCCGTATGATATTCCAACGTGTTCAGCAATGGCCAATACTGTAACATGGCGGTCATCTTCAATCAGCTCACGAATTGCATGGATATTCGGCTCTTTGATACTTGTCCTGGGACGGCCTGCATGAGTCTCGTTTTCCACTGTCTATCTGAAAACTTTTTGTGCCAGTCGTACACTTGGGTCCTTGAAAGTGTTTCATTGCCGAACTGTGCAGATAGTTGACGCAAAATTTCAGACGGTCTTACGCCCTCCCGCGCCAAAAATTTGATAATAACACATTGCGCAACAGACGTATGCACTTCTTGTTCAGACATTATGCTATTAACAGCTCATCCTGCGCCTCGCCAAACCGACGAACTCCCCTCTTCTTGACTTCCCTACCTAACATATATCGAGACGTCACGCCACTCGAATTACCTAGAGGGCGCTAAACAGAAATCATATTTGATTTACCCTCGTACATTATCGTAGGGCTAAACGACAAGGATTTAAATAAAGTATTAGCACCGAATTACTTAGCCGAATCAAAGATTACGGAAGTGTAACCCAACTAAGCTCAGCAAAACAGAGATCTAATTAAAAAGTCCTAGTCAGAAACGACAAGCACAACTAACAGTAAAACAATTCGTTGTTTCAGTTGTGTTAATACAGGACATTCTTCGAGGTTTTGTCCAAACAAGGACAGTGAACCAAAATGTTTCTCGTGCAACAACTACGGCCACAGGACAATTTTTTGTCTAGAAAAGAAATAAAAAAGACATAAGAATTTAAAAGAAGACAAGAGAAAGCCACGTAATTGCAATAACATAGGGCCAGATGCTAAGCTGATCATCGAAACGGCCAAGATTAATAGCGGAGCGCTTATTTTGACAGACAAAATCATATTAAAAGGAATAAGTGGAAATGAGGCAACCATGTTATGAAATTTGCAAGCAAAGGTCAAAGTACATATTATTTCCGACAAAGACTTTGCTTATTCTATGCTTATTGGAAGTCCTCTGCTAGAAGGAGCAAATATCACTTTTCAAGCAAGAAGAATTGAAAGAATAAAGAAGGTAGAAAAAGAAGATATTAAGACTGACATCAAGACTGTTAAAGAAAAAAGTTCTCAGAAAGAAGAAGATGAAAAAGATTATACAGTGAAGACAGATATCAACCTTGAGAAAGAAAGATTTACTTGCTTTCTTTATAATGCACATTGCACATTCTGCGGATATTCTGAAGACTATTTAAAGAAGGAACCTTGAGAAAAAAAACGTGACATATACAAGAGAAAAAAACGAAGGATTTCGAAATAAAAGTCAAGATTGGTCTTCAAGAGATGTGCCAAGGACCAAGAAGACTGCACTGGCAAGAAAAAACGAAATCAACAAACAGATGCCAGAGTGGTTAAATAAAGGTATCATTCATCCAAGTGTGTTTGATCAGAAAATTTCACGAAGGCTTTAGTCATTTTGGAGTACGAAAAGTGAAAAAACTAGTCCAACGAGAATTTTGGATCCTAACCTTGCGCAAAAAAGTAGAAAGACACATCGCAAACAGTACACCGTGTATAATATTAATAAGAAAGATGGGAAAGCAAGAAGGGTACTTAAACAGCATTGATAAAGGAAGCAAACTATTAGAAAGTTACCTTACTAACAATTTAGGTCCCCTTCCTTTTACAAGAAAAAGAATGAAAGTATCTCCTAGTCGTTGTTGATGTTTTTACAGAATTCATTTGAATGTATCCAGTGAAAAGGACAACTACCGAAGAAACGATCCAAAAGTTTGGGATGTAATCTACTCACGTTTAAAAACTAATACCTGCGAACAAAAAAGTAGTATTTAAGTAGAACTCGTTAAATTTTAACCAAAATTTTCTTGTTTGGTGGAATCCGCAGTGGGAGGGGAAGAATAGGCAGAGAAACCCCTCCGGTCTTCTAACTTAATGTAAATGCAAGATCATTACATAATTTAGATTTATCAAGCAATCAGTTTATAATTAAAGATATCAATAAGCAAAGTAAAGTTTGAATATTCCCAAATTTAAGTCAATTGAAGGGATACACAGATATGATAATAGGTTTAAATCTCAACATATATAAACACGTGCACAAACATCATTATATTAAACAGAAGAAGAGTTAACTGACGACCTGGCAGTTGTTACTGAGGCCCTAGTTACGGAAACAACCTAACTAAAGTTAAAGTGTCTGTACAAACAACCGTGGGCCAAAAATACACATATCGTAGACACATAAAATATCAAAAAAATGTTATAAAATGTAGGGTTCATTATCATGGAAGAAACCTACCGCAACTTTAACACGTAAAAGCAGGCACTTGTCTGTATCATAGACTTCAGATACACTTCTTCACATAAAAGTGAAGGGTTGTTACAAGCTTTAGGATTTACAAACCTTGCACGGCCAACTCACACAGTCGGAGTTAGGGGAGCTTCAAGGAAATTATATTTAAGGGCGCCAGATCTATCCTAACTAACACTTCTGCCTCGATCACGACAGACGGTTCAAACTTGTAACTAATTTTGAGGTTCGTAATCCTTGTTATTCTGATGTTCGGGTAGCCACCATTAGTTAACGGGTAGCGACAATTAAAAGAGAAACGTATGTTACCATAAAAGAAAGATTAACAAGTATAACAACTTTAATGTATTAACGTAGAAGATTAACAAGAATGATTAATAGGTGTAGAAACCTTGAATTAACAACGTAAAAGATTAACCGAAGTATTGTCTAATTTCTCGATTCATAAATGCCAGATGTATCGGCAACACACAAAGCATATACTTAAATTACGTCGAGATAGCGAAGTAAATTTTGTAATAAATATTGTCTACTCTCAGCATGCGATACACTACAAATGACACTTGAAATTACCTTATTGGTATATACACAATAAACGTACTTATAGACACCGACAGTAATCAATGTTCTGTGAGTGACTTTTATGACAGCGAATAAAATATAATCAAATTGACTTACCAAATCCAATGCTTGCTTGCGTGAAGAAAACGTTTTCCCCCCGGCAGACTAGAATAATTGATAGCAATTCGTGTCACACAATAACTCACGAAAAAGGAAACTACAAAATCAGTATTAATAATTCATTAAATGCGATATAAGAACCCGTTGTATCGAATGCTGTAGGTTGTAATTACGAACAGGTGGTTGATAACACAATCGATTTTTATCCAAAAATCAGCATCTTCGACGCATTGCTCGACGAGACCTCGTTGTTGTTTAGGTAGCATGCCCTCCCAAAGCTTATACGTTCGGTAGCGGTATTTATCAATTGTACTTATGCATCATTATTCCTTATTGAAGCCAACAGGTGATTGCAACGTGGTCTATAGTCTAATAATTTCACATAAATTGATTGTGCAATACATCTTACACATAAAAACAATTGAATCGACAAAATTATAATGGCCGCCGATGCATTTGTTTTACCAAAACAAAGTGTTACGGACGAAATTTTCATTGCGTACGCCTATGTATTTTGACGTGAAATTAGCTTACGGTTTGGACGCCTCCTACCGATCTTTTACGCGTGACTGTCATTTTACGACGAATTTTTTAACGTGAAAACTGCATAAAATGGCCGGTGAACTGGCGATTGAAATTTTCTAAACTCATCCACCGTAATGGGGACCAATTTATAAGGGTATTACGCTTATAATACGTTTGAGTCGTCACCGGGTAAGATAATAGCTGTCATTTATTAAAACTCTGTTGTAATTTCTCGTAATTTGATAGCCGTTCCGCCACGTGCGGGCATGTGTTCCTAGTCGTTAACTATTGATGAAGAATCAATTTCGAATAATAATTTCGTCAGATAAATATACTCTGAGGCATACGACATATGGCAAAAATTTAATGTACCGAAGCTAACTACGATTGTCGAGATTCTACTCAGGCGGTAGATACCTGCGAAACCACCGTTTTCGTCGGGGTATAACAGCACACGACGACCGGGTTCGGCCTTATGTACTTGTGTTAAATATAACTAATCATTTTGTAGATTTCACTTTCGTGAGGAATTAGTTTGACACGACCTGCTATTTCAGAGTGCTTACAGGATTGCTTGCCGAGGAAAGTACTTTCTTCGTACGAGTGGAAGTTCCTGTGTTTGTGGTAAGTGTTTTATGTATCTTATTTCGTTGTCAACAAGGTCACTCACGAAACTTTCGCTAATAGTAATTCCGTAATGATTAACGTAATTGGATTACCATTTAATTAGTAAATTTGCTTATGTTACGTATGCTGTGTACTACCCACAATTATTATGATAATTTAATATTAATGCCGTAATTGTTATCACTGTTTGATTATCAGTAAGGTAGTATTATTACTTCTTTTGTACGTTTCGTATACGGTGTCTCACCGATAACTGTTAGGATAATTTAATATTAATGCCGTAATTGTTATGACTGTTTTATTGTCAGTAATGCCATATTATTTAACTATTCTTCGCTATCTATTTCACTGTAATTTACTTATGTACTGTGTTGCCGATACTACTGGCATTTCTGTAATGAGAATTCGATATACCTGTGATAATCATTAACGATTCTAGATTAAAGTTGTTATTGTGGTTACTAGTTCTTTTATGACAACATACCTGTCTCTTTGGATCGTCGTTATCTAATAACAAACGTTGGTTACTCGAACAGCCGAGTATAAGGATTACGAACCTAACATCTTGTTACAAGTGCGAACCGTTCTGTCCTGAGCAAGATAGAAAAGTGACTTTGGATCCGCTCTGGCGCCCTTAAGCATATTTACTGTTTCTATGAACCCCCCCTACTCCCGACTATTGTGAGTTAGCCGTGCAGGTTCGTAAAATACCAAAAGCTTGTAACAAAAGAAAATATGTAGTGTTTTTATAACGCTCCAATTTTAATACAAAGGGCTAATTATACATTCGCGGTTTAAATTACGGTTTAACTAACCTTGGTTTGATTTTAAAATACTGTCACATTATTGGTTGCTAGTTTTGTGGTAACCAATAATGTAATAGAAGTTTAAAATTAAACCAAGTTTAGTTAAACTGTAGTTTAAATTATGGTTGTAGAACTAGCTTAAAATGTTCTTCACATTAGCTAACTAATACCTTTAGTTACATACCCATACAATTTCACAAAACACAATGGGTTCAACCCCTAGCGTGCGCAAGCCCTTTTAAAACAGATCATGCTTAAACGGATTAGTAATTATCGTTATTTCCACCAGATGACGATGCTTACGTAATTTCGCGCGTCTTTAATTGGATTTAAATTTAAACTGAATCATCTCAAGCAACGATGTATTAGAAAACTCTAATAGTATAATATCAGACAAAAGTGCCGTGAAGAAGATCAAATACATAAAAATAACTGGAGTTCCGAGAGAAACGACCAAGTAGAAATGGCCAATCGTACCCCATCTTTACCAAACTTTTATTAAAAAATGAAACTGATGGCATAAACATACAGAAATGGTTCAGAAGGCAACCCCATTAGACCTCCCAGCCAAAATGCGACAAAAAACGATATGAGACTTTTAGAATTGATTGGACAAGAATATCGACAAATATTCTTGGAAAAAAGAAATGAAGCTAGAAAGCGGACAAAAGAGACGATCTTAAACTTATAAGATGAGAATAAACGGTCATATGATAAGAAGCGCAAAAAGCCCCATCAATACAACGTCGGAAACATTGTAGTCGTGATCAGGACTCAATTCGTTAACCGCAGTATCTATTTATATATAAAATAACAAAAATCAAGCTGATAGATATGTCGTAGAAAGGATCTTCGCAGGTCTTTGTTCAAGGAATACTTTCTGTTCCGCGGACCACTTAAAACTTTGAGCTTTGATGAAAACAATTATTCAGGTTTAATTTTTGACGATGATTCTGAAACCGACGACATTCATTTTGATGACTACGAAGAACCTTTTAGAGGTTTCTGCCGAGAAGAGATCTAGGCATCAAGTCTCAAGACATCAAAGTCGATGTATAAATCAGGAGAGCCGAGATGTGGGATTAAATTTCCCACTAGAAGCTTTCTCCCTACTCTAAGAGAGAGGATAGATAACGTTTATGCGATAGTATATATTTACGTCTTCATTATATATCTATAAATATGCGATGCCGCATATATACGCTATTAGCAGTCAAAATGTTAATATTTAAATTTTCATGAAAAATTACTTTACTGTTATCAAAACATATTATTACAGGCCTCACAACATGCGTCGCACCAATGTACTTAATCGAATTAGCGCCTTTGTATCTTAGGGGAGCTATGGGAGTATTTTGCCAGCTAGGTATTACTTTTGGCGTTCTAGTTGCTCAAATTATGTCGCTTACACAAATCTTAGGTAAAAACACATCACCAAAATTCGCAGCTTTAATATTTTGTCTTCCAGGAACTGAAAAATTGTGGCCTTACTTACTATCTTGTTACGGAATTTTAGTAGTTCTATTTCTTTTAATAGTCACCGTTCTTCCAGAAAGTCCAAAATACTTATTATTTATTAATAAGCGTCAAGAAGCAATAAAACGTAAGTAACGTTTTAGCTTTGTAAAATAATGTATATTAAATTTTAAGAATTGGGACGAATACGCAATCAATCGGAAGTTGCAATTGAACGCGAGTTGATAGAGATAGAAACGACTATGCAAAGTTCTTCCGTTGATGTTAAAGAAAATTGGAGTGTAATAAGAGTTTTGACTGATAAAACTTTACTGTTACCTTTAATACTCGTTTGTAGCATGCAAGGTGGACAACAGTTTAGTGGGATAAATGCTGTAAGTTATTTATCTTGTTTTTACTAATTTATATAGATGGTTTTAGGTATTTTATTACTCAGGTCTAATTTTCAAAGCAGCGGGATTGTCGGAGCAAAACAGCCAATATGCAACTATTGGTGCAGGTGTCGTGAACTTATTAATGAGTTTCGTATCGATCGAGATTATGTCTCGGTTTAAAAGGCGCGGTGTTATGCAACTTAGTTGCCTTACTTCTATTATATGGCTGTTAGTTTTAACTTTATCGACTTTTTATCTTGTAAGTATTGGTTGAAAAATATACATTTTTGAAATATTGCTTACAGGATGCGTTTTCGTGGGTTCCGTATATATGCATTGTCGCTGTTCTGGCATACGTGCTGTGTTATGGTATTGGGTTAGGTCCCATACCATTTTTTATCGGTTCCGAATTATTCGAAGTTGGACCTAGACCCAGTGCAATGGCTTTGGGTAGCATGTCAAATTGGGCCGGTAACTTCGTAGTGGGTTTAACATTTCCCATAATGCAAGATGACATCGGAGCAATGTCTTTCGTAATTTTTGCCGTGTTTATACTCATGGTCTTATTATTAGTCAGGTAAAAGCTTTTAAGAACATTTGGCTGTTTTTAACATCATTTTTTTAGATTTTATCTGCCAGAGACTAAAGGACGCGACCCTTCAGAAATCGCCTTACTTTGCAACAAAGGATTAAGATCTCGAGTTTTGGACTCTCCTGTTAATTCAACAACAACTGCCGAAACAGTGCCTATAGCTGACTTAAAAGTATGACACGTACAGAAAATTAAATACTTGTGATATAAGATAAGATTTCTTACGCGCAATTTTTTAATCACGCTCAAAGTGGTTTTTTTTAGCTTAGATTAATTTAAATAAATATGTTTGTACGAAGGGCTTTTATTTCATTAATTTAGATTTTTTGGTATTAGATACCGGATTCATGGACAGCTTCGTACATGGTGAACGTGTAATTTCTTTCAGCCACTGACAATTTACAACATCATTGATGGTATACCGTTTGGAAACATCTGGTTCTAAGAGGTTGCTGTAAAATAAAAAATAGCGTAAGTATCAGGAGTTTTTGTTGGTAAACAAACATTTAGTTTAAGTTTGGACTTTTTGTCACAAAAATATTTTACCTTACATGAAATCAGGTGTAAGTTTCTTTTTTTTATATTGTATGTGATACTACCGAGATGCCAGATTCAATTTTTGAGATTTTTCGGGTCACCGCCAAAAGGAGTGTACCGCGCCGAAATTTTGCGTTTTTTTAAAATTTCGCCAATTTTGACTTAAACAACTATAATCATTTTAAAAGTAGATTAAATTGACTACAATTTAAGACTAAAATTATAAGCCTAATAGTTTCCCAAATATGGCTCCGCCAAAAAATGTTAAAATTGTGAAATTTTGAACTTTTTCAAGTTTAGTCAAAGTTGACCATGAAGAACAACTATAATCGTTTCCAAAGTACATTAAATGTTCTACAATTTAAAACTGAATTGGTTACAATAGGCCTAAGAATGTTCGAGATATGGCTCTTCAAAGTTCCTGAAATCTTTCATCAATGCTAGTTTTCAAGTAAGAATAAAATAGTATTACAATAAAAAAAATAGTTTTATTCAAAGACAAAGTTTTTCTTTATAATGAAAAAAAATCTCTCGTAAAAGATTTATATTGTCAAAAGAAATTCCTAGAAAATATGAAAAGGTAACAAGAAAAACACGTTTCGGCTTTGTTTAAACCTCTTGGAAGGTTCGAGATACTCTTCAGCGTCCATGTACTTCTCTATTTTTTCATCCCGATCAATTTCGTTATCTAGACGGCTATCAGTATGTACAAACAGTCCTTTTAGTAGGCCATCGAGCTTGGGAGTATGCATGTCAACGATAATTGGTCACTTTAAGCCTGCTTTTCTGCATATATATGCATTGCCACATATCTTGCAGAAGATCATTTGCATGAGGTGTGAAGGAGCCGCATCCCTTGACATCATTTTTGGGGAAAGGCCGTATACTGTTAGAACCCACCCTTGTTCAAGCGGGTCGATATTCATACCAAGCCAATTCTGCACCTGGTTGTAGGTTCTAAGCGAGTGGAAGCTGGCAACGTCTTGAGCGGGAGGCAGTCTAGCAATGTTGAATTTTATCTTGGTTTCAGCCTTTACAAAGAGCTGATAGCGCAGGTTAATAAAATTTTTAATTGAGTTATTTCCACCATAAGAATTTGCTTTCCTGCATCGGATACGTCGTCAGGTGTGACATGCAACTTGGAAAAAACTGCCATTTTTTTCTTGAGATGTGGATTCTTTTGAATTACTGCGAGCAGCTTGCTTTTTCCCTGACCAAAAAAGCACGAAGTAGAATTACATCCACTGAAGGCATGGGCGAAGAGAAGGAAATGAGGGTTAGAAGAAACTGAGGTTTTACATTTTGTACACTTCTGAAAGTAGATGTTACTGTGTGTGGGACTCGTGAGGCCATTGAGGATTACCAGTAAATCTATGTTCTCACCTACAATGACCACTACTTTAAAATTAGAGGTCTTTGCAATAGTTGTAGTGACGATCAGTCTATCAGCATGTTCTTTAGCCCAAACAACTTGAATGTTTTTGTTTTTTTTGTTTGGAGAAGAATGTAACTGAGCTCGGCAAGTACGTTTTGCGCTTTCAACCTCTGTTAGATACTGTCAAACACTACGATTATGAATGAAACACAACATGTAACAAAATATTGAATATATCCTTTAGGCCACACCACTTTGTGGAGCAGATGACCAATATCTACAACCACAACTTTAGATATTCCTTCTGTCTTAACAATGTCGACAGTATAGGAAGTGAATTTTGTACCCGTTTTCATCCTATCTTGAGTGAATAGAGACAGAGGAAATAGTGAAAGTTGATGTGTGAAGAAGTTTTTCAGATCTTCCTCAGACTGTTTTAGAACGCATAGCATGTGAATCAGTATGAGGCACCTGTCTCTTGCCAACAGTTACAGTATTAACAACATAAGAAAGAGATACTACTTTATACTTCCTTTTAAATTCGTTATTTTTGTAGTTTTTTCCCAAAACTCTCAACATCGCTTCCTGGCAAATATTACTAACCATGTGACAGTTGACCCCTTTCACTCCAACAATTTCATTGCGGACATGATAACATCCGTATTAGAGAAAAGAAGATGATGAAGTAACCAGTCACCCAGCTTCTCTGTATCTGTTTCCTCTCGCGTGATTCGTGGGGGTTTCATTTCTACACCTACATTAACATTGCAGATGTATCATCCCTAGTGTTCATCGGCTGACCATTTTCTTAGCTTTTTATTGAACTCATGAGTACCTCTATATTCATGTCTGTTTAAACATCTGACCAGAACTTTTTAAAACGCTTAATGGTGAAGAATCCGTTAATGGTAAATAAACAGTACTCACGGGAATCCATCTTGTTTCAAAATTTTAACATATCCTGCAGATACAGATACGCACACTTGGCATAAACGATTAATTGCAGAAGTAAATTAACGAAGTAATACAATACTGATATTTCAGAAACACGTGCGTGTCGTCTTTCGTCCCTTTTGATTACATCAAACAAGGTGGGTTCCATAAGTTACATATAACGGAAACAACCGGATGCAAAGACAACAAGCCAATTTCACAAAAAATGCTGAAAGAAGATAAAAAGATAGTGTGACGACGCCATTTTTTGGAATTGTTTTCTTATCTGGAACGTACCGTAATTAACCCAATCGCCAAACTTGACCAATACCTGCAATACGTTTTCCCTACAGCAGTTTCGAAAAAGTAAAGAGCGAGTAAAGTTGTCGTTAGTTGCTGTATTGCGTAAATTGACAATTAGTAGCGGCGTATAAACAGTGAATCCGTTAATTTTAATTCGGAATAAAGGTTTTTAAAAAACAAAAATAACGACATGTAACAAGTGCTCCTCGGCAAAATTAAAACCTGAAGACGACAAGACGCTAAAGATCAAAACCTAAATTCTAAACCTAACCAAACTACAATAACATCAAACCTAAGAAGAAACGTAAATAAAAAAGGCTTTCTCAATTCGTTAAGTATAATCGACTAGATGTGTTCAAAAGTCGCATGCAGCGGAAATATACTTCTAAGAACCAAAGAAGCTTCAACAACAAAAAAAGAAGTATTAAAAAGAAGCTACTCGTACGTTGTAAAGTTAAAACGCTAACAAAGCAAAGAACACAACGTAGTCTCATAGACCTGACCGAGCGAATATCCAAAGCAAACCAAACGAAAAAAAGAGATATAGGAAAGAGAGAAGGTGCGACCACGGTCAAAAACAACGCCCTAATATCCCATGAAACCTCACTCCTCAAATATAAATCCAACTCCTAATAAAAGTCCCCAAAACTCAAAAAGTAAAAAGGAAAACCAAATATCATTATCTAATAGATTGAAACGTCCGAGAAATTACTTGCAAATGCAAGAGCCTTCTAGAACTGTTATCTAGTTTCTAGAAGATATAGCGAAAAGTGAGGAACGATCGAGAAGGATTCGCCGATGTCTATAAAAGCCGAAGATGGAAATCGTAGGTCAGTTATTGTCGAAACGCGAATGCAGCTGTATTAAGAAGATTATCAAGTGAAAATAAATCGTTAGCACGTGTGTGTTTACATATATAAATCGAGAATAATCGTGTATGTGATAAATAGTGTAAACAAATCCGAGGACGTTATCTTATCTTATCTTAAGTGTTATACAACGGTTATACATAAATTATAGTGTAAGTGTTTTTATTATTAGATTTAATTAGTTCGGTTAATTTAAAAGTATACATATTTCTATAATAAGTAAACGTAGTTTTAATCGTTTAAATAAATTAGTTTTTAATAAATAAATTCGCAACAAGATTTTGAATGGTAAGATGCGGATCTGGAAAGAAAAAAACCAAAAAATTATAGTTGTGCCAAAAGTTTGAGATTCTTCTACCAAAAAAAAAAGAAACAGACTCTAAAGATCTAAGAAAGCAAAACCAACAAAAAGATTCTAATCAGAAATCAACAAAATCAACAATTAAGAAAAAATAAGAAACATTTTTTGCTGACCGAGCATCGTCAGTCAGTGCTTGTCGTGTTGAAATGTCACCTAAAACTTAAAAGCCGCAGAACGTAATATCTCAAGAGCAAAAGAAACCTAAATATCCTACCAGTGACTGACAACATTAAAAATGCCGACTAAGCAAAAGTACAAAAAACGACGTTCTATTCTATTCTATTCCAAGTTCCAAACCAAGCACAACAAAACAAAAACCCACTAAACCCAATCAAGTAAGATAAGTAACTGAAAAAGAAAAGAAAAAGCAAAGAAACATAGTTGAATAAACGTTAAAAAAGTAAAAAACGACTAAAAAGAAAATGCAAAGTGAGAAAGACTGAGAAAGATACGACAAGATGTAGATGTCTGTTTCGTTTTTCTCAACGTGGAAAAAATGCCGACAACCGGAATAGGAAACCCAAACGAAAAGATAAACTAAAACCAAAGTGGCTATCTAAACGGATAAGTGACCTGTAGCATGGAAAACTGGCAGCATTTTTTGTATGGTGTTCAGATGCAAATCCCAGTCTTCCATTCGCTCTGTTTGAATGAATTGTTTAGTCATTGTCACTATTCTAAAGTAGTTAATCCGCAACTTTGCAATTGGCCCACTAGACTCACTAGACTTTGTAGGGCGTCGTAAAATTTAGTTTGAAGAGCTTAAAACCTTTCATCTTCATGTGCTTTCAAAATTTTAGATTTGTCATTATTTGATAGTACAGTTGTTACAACCTACCTAGTCTTTTGTCAAACTAATTGTTTTCGCAATTTTTCGTACTAGCGCTAGATGAGTCAAATGTGAACCCTTACTGCTTGGGCATATAAGTGGCTAGTCATCATCTAAATACACAGTTTTAGACAGTGCTTTTAACCCAATTTCTCCCATTATACTCCCTTAGTCTTAACCACGTTATTTAAATATGTTTCACAGTTGCGAGGATTTATTTTGCTATTATGTATAACGGTTGGTCCAACGCCACAAAGCAAGTTTTTTTGACAGACGTTTGACATTTTTTGTTTGGCATTCACAGGGATGTAAGTATTGTGTTATTCTGAAAAGAGGGATGGTTAATAAATGGTAAACATATCACTTTCATTCTATGGAAAGGTAACTTCTTCCATGAACCCACTCCATCTAGGTAAGCTTTGCGATTTCAAGCTTTTGCTACACAGCCAAGAAGCATCTTAAGACAGACGTGCTGCCTACGTTTTGCATAATAGTTTCAGATAAACCTCTATTGGTCACATATTGAAACGTGGATGGAAGTATTTTGTTCTATAAGCTGACTAGCAGAGTATTTTTTTAGACGTGGCATTTTTTTTGGGATAATAAGTCACAGAGAGATCATTATCGCTTCTATGGTGTGGAAACTTTCCAATCCGTCTAATGTGTTCACTTGAAATTAGCCATGTTAAAACTGTATTGAATCAAACCATTTTACTTTAACTCTTTCTTTATGAAAAAGTGCTGCTTCAGGGTGAAAATTGACCAAACGTAAAAAAAGTGCAAAATGTCGCCGAGGTCGAAAAATTGAGATTGGCATCTCGGTACTATCACATACAATATTAAAAAAAAGAACCCTCCTACCCCATTTCATGCAAGGTGGACTCCGCTTTTGCGACAAGGTTACTGTACTAACAGTAGGGACTATTTGCAACCAATGAAATAATCCAATTTACTTTGCCGATATCGACGTTCAGTTGCCATAGATAATTTAGAGAAATGGGATGAGCTACTCTTTTCAATAAATAATAAATATCTATTGATATGTCAGAATGTGTACAAAAAATGTCAACATCTGTCTTAATGTAATATTTTAGTTCAAGCATTTTGGGTAAAATATTATACATGATTGGTGGTGGAAGTTACTTTATTGTTCTTAACTGTCATAAATTTTATTTTTTCGCCATTGTAAACCGTCTTTGACAGTTTCTGCGCACTTGTCACATAAACGTCAAATTATTTTTCAGAGATTTTAAGACTTGGGGGGGTCTCCTAGTCTCTGTTCGAGCAATAAAATGTTGTATTCAATTCGTTACTGTCCAAATTGGACGTTTTTTTCCCTCGAGAACTTTTTAGACCCTCATTTCACTAGGGTTTAAAAATGCCCTCTTGGGAAAAAAAGCGTCCAATTTACACAGAAACTCGTTAAGTAAACTACTATTTCTGTTTCAGCGGTTTAAAAAACTCATCCTACGGCCGCTCACCAGAAAAACGGCAATATTCCCTACTACACATAATACGCTCCCTAGTAGAAAAATTCATTTCTGCCACATTTTCAAAACAATTTTTATGAAATAAAGAAATATACCAGAATCGTTTCACACTTGTCTCAAATTTGATAAATGTCCGCCCTTTGCAATGTTTCTATAAATAATTTCCTAAATCATTCTTGAAATGTTTTAAAACACTTCTAAAAATGATAACTAGAGTCGTTACTTATTCATGTTAATTTAATTTATTAAATTGTTTCTTAAAATAGCATTGGAACGATTATTAAGTTTAAATCCAAAATAAGGAAAGTATACGTTCAAAAAACGATTTTTTGAAATGTTTTTGGAACGTTTACACAGGCGGGGTTTGCAACGATTATAAAGTTCAATTTCAAAATAATGCAATTATGCGTTCAAAATATAGGATAGGAAAACTTGCTAGAACTTGATCTTGACGGCCGATTGGACTTGTTTAACGAATAAAAAACGTCATTTGATATATTGCTTTATAAACAGCCAAAAAATATAATGAGTATCACGAGTGAGACTCGTTATTTCTACGTTTGACAAAGGTTACATACCACGAGTTTGGCTCGCTATTTTGTCCCAATGGATTAATATTGAATCGTCAAAAAACAAAGCTATCTAATAGCTTTTTGTATTAAGTTTAGCGGTTTCATATGTATAGTTTTGGAAATACAAATACAAATCATTCAAAAAATGTACGTGTAAATCGTTTCTAGAAACATTAAAAGATGATAACTGTGTATTATTCTGCAACGTTACGTAGATAACTCCGTAAATTATTTTGGACATCAACGTTTAATATTTAGTGGAAACTAACTGAAAATGTTACAAACACGATTTAGGCAATAATTTTTCAGTCAATTTTGGTATTATTTCTGAAATCGATTTGTATGCGCTTCAAAAACCGTCTAAAAAACAATGTTCGGATTCGCTTTTGAAGCAGTATGACATTGATTTGAAAACGTTTTATAAACGTTTTAATGTACCATTTAAGCGTATTAAAAATGTTACAAATGTAAATGATTTAGAAACGTTTTGCTCTACTAGGGCTATTGCATGCTTAGAAACAATTAGCAATTAATAAATTAATATAACGATCTTTTCTGGCAGTTTTAAAGTAAAGTCAAAAAACGAGTGAAATCTTTTGTCAATGAAAAACAAAAATTTTTACAAACTACCAATATAGTCCATTACCTGAATAGATCTGATAAAGAAGGCGACTTTGCTTGCCACACACAAGCGCTTGTTAGACAAGCGGTTTTGTTCATTTGAGATTTCAACATTTTTGTAAGGTTGGTATCATCAAATGGCATTGCTGCTGATAACATTATAAATAAAATGCATCCCATGGACCAAATATCATACATTTTAGGATCATAAGGAACGCCCTGAAAATAATAAGTATTTTTGTATTTAAAAGAAAACTGAGACTAAAAAACCTTTAATATTTCCGGAGCGGCATATGCTGCTGATCCACAATATGTACTTGAAAAAACCTTACTTCCCGTTAGTTTATCGATACAAACTCGGGCGAATCCAAAATCTCCTAATTTAACTTTATTGTTATCTGTCAGAAAAACATTTTCGCATTTTAAATCTCTATGAGCTATGTTTCGATTATGCAAGTACTGCACCGCATCTACTATTTGTCTAGGAAAAAAAATTATTCAAAAGTGGTTAAGCGTAGAACCGAAGTACCTGAAATATATTTTTGCTTTTGTTTGACTTACAACTCCATTTTGTCTAATATACTCTAATAAATCTCCATGTTTGCAATAATCCATAAATATGTATATAATTTGGTTGATTTCGACAATGTTGGACACGGCAACAATATTTGGATGGTTAATCACAGAGATGATACTGCAACAATTTTAATAGAATTGGGCGTTTTTACATAAATCGCACTAACTTAATTTCCCTAGGCAAAAATCGTTTGATAAATTCTGCTTCAGCGTGCTTTCTATTGACAATTTTACAAGCCAATTTTTTTTGCACACCATCTTGTTCGTGCAATGCAACACACACGCGACTATAAGTACCTTCTCCAATTCTTCGACCAATTGAGTATCCAATGTGCTTTAAGTACCTCAAGTTCTCTATCTAACAACATCATAAGTTTGACGTTTTAATAAACGCATTATAACGATTTACCTCATTTTTATCTCTCGCTCTAATCTGGCGGTTGCACGGCGACATTAGGCCTAAGTAAATTTTAGAAATCGAATAAAATTCTCTCTGAACAAACTAAAATTTGTACAACATGAAATTTATTCTTAAAATGACATCTTTGCGTCACAGTTGTTTACAGCATGTAATTGTTTCGTAAAACATTAAAAAGCCCTCTCAAAAACATAGTTAACGTACTGAAATTACGTATGTAAAAAAATATATTTTGCAAAAACAAGGTAGTATCTGTGTCATTGGTTCTATATGTAGAACTGAGCCTTGAAGCTGCGTTCTCAACAAATTATTTAGTGAGAATTCACAGCGATCACTTAAAACTTTTTGTAAGAAACGAAAGGGAGAATCACGAAAAAGATTTTATTTAGATTTTGTTTGTATCTCGCGTCACGTCAAAAGATAACGTTACGTGAACGTTTCCTTTTTCTCATCACTATTCGTCCGTCTCGATCGTCGTTTTCATTTCTTTTTGGGCGCGGTCGCCACTGCTTTACTCGAAAACTACGCTTTTACGGTGGCCGCCGGTTTCGGTTTGGGAGCATTCGGTTTCTTTGTCGGCATCTTGTTGGTTTTTATCGCTTTCGACGGTGATTTCGGTTGCTGTTTCGAGGTCACGGCGACCGATTGTTATTTTTTGTCGACAGCGGCGGCTATCGATTGTTATTTTTTCAGACGACGCGCGACGGCTTTTTTTCGCCCTTCTTGACGACGAGCGCGGCCGCTTTTTTTGAGGCGGTTGACGCCGGTTTCTTGGGCGAAGCTTTGGCACATTTGGCGGCCGTAGACGTCGGCAAGGTCTTCTTTTTCTTACTGGCCGTCGTCTTCGAAGCGGATTTTGAAGAAGCTTCTTCGCCGGCCGACGAACCGCTGCTATTTTGAACGGACCGCTCGCTCCTTTTCTTTTTGTGAGAACGAGCACACCTGACGCCACGGCCAACTTGATGTACTTTTTTATGAACGGCGACATTTTTTCGGCGCAAGGTACTTTTTGATTGTCTGCCACGACAAACCGCCTCATTCCTTCAGACTCTTTATCGCGCTGTTCAGCATCTCGGAAATGCGTGGATGGTTCGATTTCTTCTTAGCTGACGAGGCGGCCTTCCTTTTTTTTCTGTTGTTGCGATTGCGATTTTGAAGACGTATCCATCATACATTGAACGCCACCTTAGTAGAAAAAGTGAAGGGAACAGACTGTCGGATCAGAAAATTCGAGAAATGGAAAGAAACCTAAACAATTCAAAAAACAAAACAACTTTACTTTGGAGCATTTATATGAATATAACTTCAACTTTAAAGATGCAAATTTGGTCAGTGTGTTACTTGCGGAATAATGCCTGTTTTGACTCAACGTGTAGATCGTGCGCACGCATATGCGCATTCGAAAAGGAGAGGGGAACGTGATTGATGTGGATTAAGACCGCCATTGTTTTTACTTGTTTTTCTTATGAATATACAATAATAAATGTATCACAAGTTTTTGAATTAACTTTCACGACCACATAAAGCCGCACCAATTACCAGCGCCTATAGGGAAAGGCAAACAATCCCTAACAATGCCAAAAACACACGTTAATCAGTTAAAAGAAACTACGAATAAGGAACGCATGAAAATAACAAAAATAAGTGAAGAGAAAAAAATAGGTTTTTAGATAATAAAGATTATCAAGTAAAAAGAGAAAAAACATATGTTGGTCTGGCATCTCGCAGTAGGCATATGCGAAAACGCCGATAACCAGGTTATTTAAGAGACTATTTAATATAATTCGACGAGGACATTTATGGTAGGGCCGATTGAAGGAAAATTACAATTATAGTTCAAATTTTAATAGTGTTTTAGAGTACATACTAAAACGTGAAAAAAATTATTCTGAAGTTCGAGAGCCTTCACGAAGTTTTATCTATTTCCAAAACGTTCACGTAAAGGTATAGAAACTTTTCGAACGTTTGGTAAAAATGTATAAATGCGGTACATAGGTCAGTTATTACAGTAACTCGAAATCGGCAGTGTTAAGAGGATTATTCAAGTTTAAATAACTAACTGATTAACGCGTGTCGAGATAAATACGACAAATTAAAATCGTGCGTGACTTTAATATAGAACAATAACTGTTAACTGAAGTTATCCGCGGACTTTTTCTTGAAGAGAACAGACTATGGGATTAGAAGATGCGGGAAATGGAAACAAACGTAAACAATTCAGAAGAACATTAAAGGCACGTGTTAACCAGTTAAAGGAAACCACAAATACGACAGAGAAGAAATTGAAATACATGTGAAAAATAAGTCGATAATCAATAAAAAAAGATCGAAGAATAGATAGGAAATGCATGAAAATAACCAAACATGGAAGAATCAAAACGCAAAAAACAGAAATTGATCTAGAACCTCGTGGTAGACCGACACGAAAACGACAACCAATTTTACAAAAAGCAACACAAAAAATAATGTAATTACGTAAATTACTATATCGTGTAATAACAGTACAACTTTGTCTGTTCTTGTTTCTTCCTTGTCTACTCTTCTAGCAAATGCAAATGGTTAGCAATTTAAGCATTATATAACGTAAAGATTACAGATATGTTTAATAAATTACAATAACTTAACACGACATTGTTTTATAAAATCTTAAGCTTTCGCGTTTGTTATGTTTATGATTATAAGCGACTTTCGGCTTAGACCGCGTCGTAGTAAAACACCCAGACTTAGGCTTGGTCATAGTCTCTTCTTGAGAGCCAAAACAAGAAGTAGAACTTGGCCTTTGCCGTATTGTCGTTCGTGAACCCAAACAAACTGACGTTTCGCAAGACATTGCAGCTTGCATCTTCAGAGTGGTAAATGTCACTGAAACGTCAGTTTGTTTGGGTTCACGAACGACAATACGGCAAAGGCCAAGTTCTACTTCTTGTTTTGGCTCTCAAGAAGAGACTATGACCAAGCCTAAGTCTGGGTGTTTTACTACGACGCGGTCTAAGCCGAAAGTCGCTTATGATTTTACGACATTGTTTTACAATTACCTGTCTTATGTATGTTTTATAACAGTTCTATTAAACTGTTCCTTCTCTGGTTAGAGAAAAGTTATTAAATAGTATTCGCACACTGTTATTGTTGTACGTATTTTATACTACCATGTCTTAACTTTTGGTGTTTTGTTGCAGCCCTGTGATAACTTAAAGATACATTACCCAACAAACGCATATAGTATATAGCAATTACCAAACATCTATATAACACAATATAACAAGCTATAGTAGTATAACCATAGCATAACAATACTGTTATATCAACTTCACACTCACGAATATACAATAATAATAGTAATACAGTTTTGTCAATCTGTCACCACTTTGCTACATAACAGCATTGATAACAGTTACAGTGTACTGACATAAAGTTTATATACAGGGTTATGCGCGCTATACGGTTCGAAATATTGTGGCCAAAATACTCGACTTTCAAAAAATTTCATTTTTGGGTATATGGGGGTCTATTATGGTTACTTTTTTAATTATTTTTATATTATACAAGGTGTTGCAAAGGCCATAAAAGTATCAAATTTGTTTTTAAACAAGGCTCCCAGATATTACATTTTTGGATTCTCCGATCAAAATAAGAGTGTGTTGTAATAAGCTTATAAGGTTTTGTAAATAATTTGAATTTTGTCAAAATATAACCTAATTTTTATGCTTGAGATACTGAAGAAGTAGTCCCAAAATTTTGTATCTCGAGTTTGCAACAAAACTTGAGATACAAAATGGACGTGAGTCATTTAGGTCGATTTTATTGTCGTGTGTTTTGAGTGCACTGTATTATTTATTAGTTTCGTCAGTCATTAGTTGTTTGTTTGAAAGATTTAGATTGTAATTTTCGTTTTTTTTGTTATGTATGTTTTGTTGTTATCTGATAATTTTGCGTTTCTTGTGAGAAAAATTTGTTTATGCTCATGTTTAATTACATCATGATTTCTTTCGTATCCTTGAAAATTTTATGTCACAGTTTGTAAATGCGGTAGGAAAACCGAGATTAGAAAGATATGTGTTTTTGGTTTTTGAAGTCGCAGATTTGTTTAATACCTTTCGATTCGATAATGTAGTTCTCGAGGGGGGGGGAGGTTAACCTTTTAATGTTCGGTGTTGGTGTCCGTAGAAATAAAAAGGTTCAGTACCAGTAGGTCATCTTCTTCTGTGTATTTTACGGTCTCGACGTTTCACTTGATCACGGTTTTAAGTTTCGTTTCGAGGAATTGTGTGTTCGTTTGTGGTTTGTGCGAAACAATTCAATTTCACCTTGGCGGTTTAATCATCTTCCAACGGACCCAGGGCAGTCTTATAAACCACCCGAATTTTTGCCAGTATCATCTTGGAAACCGTACGACCAATCAAAAAACCCACAAACCAGTTCTAATTGTAAAATCTGTTTTTTCACGATCGTTAGGTTTTAATTGTACCTGCCAGTAACCACTTTTTAAATCTAACTTGGAAAACCATTGGGATGCTGACAGGGTGTCTAAGGTATCGTCAATTCTCGTTGAAGGGTAGCTGTCCTTTTTGGTCACGTCGTTTAGCTGTTTGTAGTCTACGCAAAACTTCGTTGATCCATCTTTCTTCTTTACAAGTACCATTGGGGACGCCCATGGCCCATTTGAAGATTCAATCACGGCTACTCTCTCTATATCGGTAATTATTTGTGCGGCTTCTTCTCTTTTCGCCAAAGGAAGTCTGCGTGGATGTTGTCGTATCGGCCGACCGTTTCTGGTATTAAATTTATGTTTTACCACTTCAGTTCTTCTTTTGGAACCACTCTCCAACGCAAACACATCTCGATACTGTTGGATCAACACTTTAACTTTAGCCACCTGATCTTGGCTGAAGTTTTGGCATTTGGAGTTAAGAATGTCCAATAGATGTTGCATCTCACAATTTGAGATACTGGCGTGCATTGGCTTACCACAGTCTTCTCTTTCAAAGTTACTGAATCTGAATAGACATTTAAGATCCTGACTGGCATCGCGTTTTTCACTCGTACTAAGGTTCTACCAACCACCAACACTTTTTCAACTAAGTCGCCTTCTATTGGCTCAATCGTGCAAATGTAGCTTTCTCACACTTTTAGTCTTTGCAAACAGAGTCACGTCTTCACTCAATAAGACTCGCACGGTTGCCTTCTCTAAGGAATGAAAAGGAATTTCTTCATTGTCGATCTTGAGAACATCGTTCTTCATATCCAAACGGAACCCATACTTCTTTATAACGTTCATTCCTAGGATAACTTATTCCTCGATGTCGGCTACCAGTACTTGATGGTCGTACTCCATTTCCTAAACCAATGGTTACTTTGACTGTCGCCGTTCCAAGTCGTACTGTTACTGGTGATGTTTTTTTGTTTTCCAATAACATGTCAAGACGAAGGATGGTCTTTGTCACTTCCGTGTCAACCAGTAACTGAACACTTTTTCCATTGATCTTGCCATCGAGGTAAATGCTATGCAATTGCTCTCTAGGCAATGCCATTTGAATGGTAATCTCCGGGGTATGGGTCGTTAATTGGTCAACCTGTTTTAGTTTTTTGGACGCTCTTTTGATCTTTTTTTAGTCTTAGTACAGCTTCGTCGTACGTGACCTACTTCCCCACAGTTCCAGCACGTCACTTCTCTTCCTCGAGCTACTTGTTTCCGAATTACATGTCCCACTATTTTTTCAATGTTTTCTTGTGTGTTCGAGAGTATTTTTGTAGCACAACGGAGGTTATAGTTGCCTCGGTGCGACGCTTGTTTTGCCGCCTCGAACTTTAAAGTATGCGTTGAGGCGTCATTTAACGTCTTTGGTCGAGCTAACCGGAGAGTCTACTGCGTTTGAATAGCCAACTGCTCTAAGAAGGTATCTGATACTGTAGGATACGCAAGCTGTGATTTCTGCTTCTTGCTCCAACCATTAGCTGTAGCTGCGGGTTGAAACTGTTTGTAGTAGGTTGACCATGGAACTTTACCATCAAAATTTGGAGGTACAATTTTAAACTTGTGAGTGGCTTCTTCTCGATGGTCCATTAAAACTTCACTTGTAACAGTTCCCTTACCGTGGCAATTTATTTGGTTCATTCTTTCTTCAAACAATTGTATTCTTTCTCTTATTTTTTGCTCTAGTTTGTCTTCTATAGTTCTTGAATTTTTCTCTAACTTCTGTTCTAATTTATCTTGTACTTCTTCTATTTTGTCTTTTACAACTTCTCTTAAATTTAAAATACCGCTTTGCATTTCTTCTTGAACAGTTTTAATCTGGTTTTCTACACTAATTTGTATTTGTTTTTCTATAGTTTTTATTTGATTTTCAATACTAACATGTATTTCTTCCATTCTCTGAGAATTTTCGTCAATTTTTTCTTACATTTTTCTAGAATTTTCTTCCATTTTTCTATTATTTTCTTGCATATTTTTATTCACCGATTTTTGATCATCTTTTATTGATTTGAGAAATTCAAATAGTTTTGCATCAATTTTGTGTTGATAACGAGCTACCAGTATAAGTTATAACACTACTTTAACGAACTGAAAAACTATAATTAAAATTTGTAAACAAATACGCGAAGCGCGAATTAAACGGTTTTATTTATTTACATGATTTCAACGTGTTTCAATACCGCATACCTGAGTCAGCAATGTAACGAATTTTGAAACTAATTTATTTATACACAAAATATTTACACGTTTATAATCTACACGAACTAATCAAATCTAACGACATTTAAGAAAAACACATTAAGTTATGTATTAGAATCACTCGAAAAATAATGTCCGCGGATAACTTCTGTTTATTTTAGACATAAAACTTTCACCATAAAACATTATTAAATTATTTTTTTGGGTAAATTTACCCAAAAAAATAATTTAATAACTTCTGTTTATCTTAAAACTGACACTTGTTTACATCAAAGTCACGTACGTTTATATTCCGTTACATTTATCTCAAACACACGTGTTAATCATTTATTTAAACATCTTCTTAACACTGCCGACTTCGAATAACTCCTATGATTCGTTTGTACCGCTTTTATACATTTCCGCTATCTTTCGAGACTTTTCTATATCCTTTCGTGAACGTTCTAGACGCCGACAACAACTTCGCGAACGTTTCACTCCGTAGAACAGTACTCGTACACTGTTTCATAAAATTTATTTGACCAAAGAGAGAACAGTATAATAGAACCTACATAAGATAGGTCAATAAAAATAAGTATAAAACATTATCTTGTTATGTAACTTCAACATAACAAAATCATATAACACGTGTAATCTTTACGTTATATAGCCATTTGTGTTTGCTGGGTAGTAATGTTGGTAATCTATAAGAGATTTTGTTTAGTTTCATCTCCAAAAAAATTTTTTTTGTGTGTTTTTTCTTTTGTACCTATTCTTGTTTTTTTTTTGCTTCTGTCTTCTTGCATTTGTCGTCATTATATAATTCGTTCCAAAGCAAATATATATAGTTCTGGGATTAAGTGCTTTCTTTTACGGTAAGTAGTACTCTTTTTTTATCCCGATTTGGGATCGATAGTAATATCTTAAGGTTTAACATCATTTATTATCGATGATAAAACATTGAAGTTGTTTCTCAACATCGGTTAAAAAACGTCTTTACGTAATGATACACTATTTCAAAACAGTCATTAACATTTTTTGGTACTACTTTGCTGATATATTAAAGTGTCTATGTTGTTATCGACATGACATCAAACATGAGAAAAGCAACATTTCGAATTGTATGAATTTGAATTAAACATATATTAGAAACAATTTTAACTTACTAACTTTACTATAAAAATTTATGAAAATTAATGTTTTTTTATTTGTATTAAAATCTGCATACGTTATATTATGGCAAAACCAAAAGTTAAAATTTGTTGATTAGTGTTATTATTGAAGAACTTTTGTATTTGCGGTTGTCCCAACTATTTAAACTATAATTACTTAACTGTGAAGGATTTAATGGTCCTGTTAAATTAGAGGTTCCCAAACTTTTTTGTGTCGTGGACCCCTTGCCATGTTTTTCGGTTTTGGGTAGACCCCCTACTTACCTGATATTGATTTTTGTAAATTTCTAACTGTAGTGAAGTTTAGTAATAAAAACTTAAAGTAAACACATGTTAAGTTTTATATATTTATTAATTGAGTTTAAATTAAAACTACTCAAAATAAAATATTGTACCCGTTATATAAAATATACGTAACATAAAATAAACTAAGCAATAAGTAAATGTTTTAGTGAGAAGGATGAACCTAATGCTTTAATAATAAATTATCAACATTTGGCGTCAATTTTGTAAGGTTTAATCTTAAATCTTCTCGGCTAATGATGTCGTTAGGAGATTGGTAACAGCACTGAACCCCCTTTCTACTAGGTGTGACGATGGAAAGGAAATTAAAAAATTTTCTTGCTATACTCCATAATACGGGATAAGTAACGGGTATGTTGTTTTGCAGCCAGAATTGCTGATATCCGTTTTTAAACTGAACCTTAAGTTCCTCGTTTGTACTTAGTTCAGTCAGTTAATTGTATTATGCATTCGTTTCTTCTATGTCACCATATGGGTTAATTATCCACGGTGGTATTACCATAGTCAAAACATCCTCAAACCTAGTTTCAAAATCTGAATAGAGGGCATTTAAATGTTGAACGTAGGTTGAAACGTCGTTTTTCTGGCAGTTTGTCTGTGACAAATTGGGGAACTGGGAAAATTCGCCCCGTCCAATATTTTGCTTTATTAGTTTAACTCTGGCAAGAAACGCTGATAAGATGGACTTTGTTTTAATCAAATTTAGACTGTCGCCTTGTAACTGCAAATTAACCATATTAAATTTTGTAAACAAATCTGTTAAATAGGCGATGCCTGTTTTCCACTTCATTAAATTGTCTTTTAAAATTTTATTTTTAGTATCCAGAAATTCTAAAATAGTCTCAAAAAGTGCACAAAATCTTGTCAAACATAAGCCTTTCGACGGCCAGCGTACTTCAATGTGAAGGAGTAATTGATGAAAGTGTTCGTCATTTTCTTCACACAACTGCGCAAATAACCGCGTACTCAACGCGTTGCTTCCGATTCGGCTTACTGCATCAATGACTAATTGAAGAAATTCATGCAATCTAACACTCAAATTTTTAGCAACTAAAGGTTATCGATGGATGACGCAATGTATTGCTAACACCCCTGACACATTTTGTTTATAAATCCACGATAACGTTTAACCATGACAGTTGCTCCATCTGTAGCTACTGATATTATATTTGACAAAGGGATTGCTTTTTCAATGAAGTAATCCATCAAAACATGAAATATTGATTCACCTTTAGTGTCGGTTGTCAAAGTTCTTCCGAAGAGCAATTCTTCGTAGATTTCTTGATTCATAATAAAACGAACATATGCCAATAATAATGCTACATTACCAGGTAAAATTGTTTTATATAGAGAAATGGGTCGTTTGTAAATAATTACACAAGAAGCTTTCAATATCAGAACTCATTTAATCAATACGTCTTTCAACATTTAATGATATCAGATGCAGGTTTGTGTAAAACAGTTTTTAAAACCTGTTCAACGGCTGGCAAAATTAACTTCTCTCCGATAGTATGCGAATTTCCGAATTTTGCTATAAGTATCGAGATATTGTAAAACGCCCGCAAACCATCATTGTTTCTTTGTGACGTCGAAGCGAACATTCTGTCGAGCGTGGGTCTCTTCTGAAGTTTTTCTTCGAGTGTTTGAAAGTATTTCAAATCTTTATCTGTTTTATCAGGGTGACATCTTCTTAGATGATCCTGCAGCTTAGATGGTTTCATAGCGTCATTGTCCAAAACTTTGTTGCATAAAAGGCACATAGGCAATTGTTTGTCCGACAATGATGGAATGAAGTCAAATTTCAAATAATCAACAATGTACTGTCTACATTTCTTTTTAGATTCGGACATGGTATCAGTCATCTGTGGGCAAAATTAATCTGTTTAAATAAGACCAGCAGCTGTATATTAAAAAATCAAAGTCAAATTTAAATCGTATGGTCTTAGATTTTACGGCAGGCATAGGCATACAGCTATTATAAATGAATGTGAGAAGGGGAATGTTATGAATGTTACTTAAGGTTTTGATATGATGAAACTTTAAGGAAATTTGAAAGTAACATGACAAAAAATGTTAAAATAAGATATTATACAACGAATAATAATAAAAACAAATTTTTATGCGATTTATCTCTACGTACATTCACCTGTCATGAGTAAAAATTCACTGGTTCCACTTTAGCAATAAGACAAAATTTTTATTTTAATATTGACAAGTATGTACAGTGCAATATCTATAACCCGAACTTCCGTAATCCGAACATTCCAGTAATCCGAACTGGCCCACAATGTAACGACCAATGGACAAAAATACAATTTTTTTACTTTTTTTGTAAAGTTATTTGGTAAGATAAATGTATTTATAAAAGAATAATAAATGCCTAGCAAGGTCGTAAATAAGTAAATATTGACACACATACATATTTATTTATGTGACCAGCCAAAATATATAGTTTAATTCCAAAATAATTTTTTTTAACATGTTTCCTATATGTAAACATTTAAATTCTATGATAAAAAAAACAAACAAATGAGGGTGTATTGGAAATTTTTCAAAAAACACGCAGCGGTATAGTTGTGGATTTCTTATTTTCTTAATTTATCTTTCAAAGTAGTAACACATTGTATGTTAATAATAAAATACATACGTATATGTATGTACAGTTGTCTTTTTTTAGATTTTTTTGAAAACATTCCATAATACGAACATCTTGCAGCAATTAATTCGAGTTACGGAGATTGCATTGTAATTATAATGACGATTGCCAAAGCTTTGAAAATGAAACTATTGAGCAATACTCGTGTAATTTTGCATGATTTGAATATTAAACTAATAACTGAAGTCATGATTGGCGTAATTTATCTATCTTTGCTAACTACGAGTACAAAACTAAAATTTAATAAAAAATAATGTACTTACTTTTCTCCATGCTTTTCTCCGGCACTTTCGAACAAAATTACACTGATTCACTATAATTTGTGTGATAAACTACCAGTTTATATTTTTTTAAATATTTCTTAGCACTTTCCTTTTTAAGATTCAGAAATCGAATAAACGTATTTGTCTCACATTCGTATTTATAAAGTGACGAATTGAACAAGTCAGTGCAAATTCGGGAAGCTCTGAGACTGCGCGTATGCTTGTAACAAGATAATACTGGTTGTCATAGACTCCTGGGGGTTGATATAGACCACTTTGGGAATCACTGTGTTAAATGTTAATGCTTGTAGGGAACCAGAAACTCTAATGAACTGAACGGTTGAAGGACCATGTTTAGAAGTTTTTTTTTAAATTATGTTTTACATATAAGAAACTAATTGTACCATATTACTATTCTTAAAGCATTGAGTAATATAATTTTTGTGTACGTTTTATAGCGTTAACAATAACACTTACTCGTTATAAACGTTTACGTCATATGTTATTAATTTTGTTTGATTAGCCAACTCTTACTAAAAGTAGCATCACTGCACTATGCATATAACCCAATAAATTTCTATTCAAATGTGTATATAACGGTAGTAAATATAAGCGGCTTACGAGTAGCGCATTATATTTACATCATCGTTTTTAGAATGACGTTAGAGATAACTTCTACTATCAGTTCGCGTACTTTAATAATTTTCATTCACGACCAAATACAACGTATATACGATAAACTGTGAGTGCATTCGAGTTAATACATAGACACTCGTAAGTAACTATAAACACATTATCACTTCATTGTTTTTTGACTTCTGTTTAATAATCACGATACAAAGTATCCAAAAAATTTTAAAATAACTGTCCTGTTTATTACATTATTAGTTAACGTATTTATACTTCTAATATTTTCCATGTTTACGTAATTATTGTAAGGTTACTTACGTTTTGTTAGTTTACGTAAGATTTAAAAAAAACAGTTTGTGTTACTACCATAATCGCGTTTCGATTTATCTTGTTTTTTATGTATAATTAAACGGTTATTTCTTAATTAGTTTTAAATTCTAACTACTTCACTTTGATGTTTAATTATAATGCAATTTATAGTAATTAAGAGGAATATTCAGTCTTCTGCTTCTGTATATTAAAGCAGATTTTTTGGTTCTATGTACACAATTTTGAACTAATTGATTAAAAATTGTTGGTGTTCTTGTGCCACCAGTACAAAGTTCACTAACTTGCTTTTGATTTGTTTATCTTTTTTTTGGCTAATTTTCTAATTTCCGTTTTTTATGAATTAATCTACTAAATACTATCAAGAATGATTTTATAAAAATAAAAGTGCATTTAGGAATGCGCAGTGCGTGAGTTAAAAAAAGAGTCGACATGCCAGGCTATAAATAATTAGTTTTAAATTAGTTGTCAACGAAGTACGATCAACAAATGTTTCTCTCTTAGTGGTTGTTACGGAATTTATAAATCAAAGAAAGGATATTATTGAATGATTAGAAAAGACTCTCCATTAAGGACTCTTTACAAGTGAGTAAATAAAACTATATTTGTTACACAACCACAAACTATTTCGTTTTACTTCGTAATTTTAATGAATGTACTTGGAAGACGTTTATAAAAAAATTATGAAAGATTTGAGAGATGACACGTTGAAAAGAATAAGCATTATGGATATTGTTACAAAAAATGCGATTAAGCGACCAATCAAAATATAAAAAATATTTTTTTATTAGTTTGAATTTTATATTCGTTTAGTTTTTGCAATAATAGCACAGTCAAAGAAGCCCGTGCCTAGCACTTTTGGCGCTCTTGTGCAAATTTAAAATAAGGCCCCAAATTTGTATTACGTTCATATGTGAGTACAGATACGGGTTAAGTTAGGTATTATTATCCACTATTGAAAAATAATTTTAAAAAGTATTTTCATAAATTTATTTTCATTTTTATATTTTACAAGTACAAGCCATACAAATATTTTTTAATTGAGGTACATAACATAATTATAAACTTATAGAAAACAGAAATATATTCTAACAGTATTACAACTTAAAATTTTTGTATTTTAGTTTCAAATGTAATATATTGATACGTTTCTATTTATTAAAAACTAATTTATTTAAACGATTAAAACTACGTTTACTTATTCTAGAAATATATACACTTTTAAATTAACCGAACTAATTAAATCTAATAATAATATTTAATAAAAACACTTACACTATAATTTATATCACTTAAGATAAGATAACGTCCTCGGATTTCACACTTGTTTACACTAATTATCACATACACGATTATTCTCGATTTATTTATGTAGACAAACACGTGCTAACGATTTATTTTCACTTGATAATCTTCTTAATACAGCTGCATTCGCGTTTCGACAATAACTGACCTACGATTTTTTTCTTACGTATTTATAGACATCGGCGAATCCTTTTCGAATCCTTCTCGAACGTTCCCTACTTTTCGCTATATCTTCTAGACAGCTTCTAGAAGGCTCTTGCATTTGCAAGATATTTCTTGAATGTTTCAATATGATACAAAAGCACAAGAAATTAAAAAAATATTTAAAACATTAAAAATACTCGTTTATATATCACAGGACGAAACTGATCGACAAATAAAAACAAAACAATATATTATTTTAATAATGCAACATGTCACCTTTTAAAGGTCAATAATCAGCTATTAGGTATTGTTATTAATATTTTAGCTAAGTGAATTGAGCTTTCCGTGCTTTAATTTTTGCAAATTATTTAATTAAATCTTCGGTGTCTAATTTTTTTAGCTGGTCCGTTTCTATTGAAATGATAACAAGATTACTTAGTCAGTTTTGCCCCATGGTCGATCTTAAATATTTTTTTATTATTTCGAGTTTTGAGAAATATCGTTGGGTATAG
Organism: Aquatica leii; assembly: GCA_035610365.1. Classification (NCBI taxonomy): domain Eukaryota; kingdom Metazoa; phylum Arthropoda; class Insecta; order Coleoptera; family Lampyridae; genus Aquatica; species Aquatica leii. The sequence continues at coordinate 101,862,019 of CM069436.1, read as the reverse complement.
CAACGCAACAGAAATCGGCATTGTTAATAAAATACGAAATATTATGCTTGTATAAGAAAAATAATCTACTAAGTTGTTAATTGTTATATAATTTAAAGTTTCTTCTGAAGACGTAATAACTTTTTCATCAAAATTTTGTAAATGTTGCAATTCTTTAACAAGTTCCACGGCAGTTATGTCTCGTTCATTGCGAGTTTTGTCGTTTAATGAATTTTCAACTTTTTGACAATTCTAATTGTTCGTTTTCAGTATAATTTTTAAATTTCTCAATATTCCATAAAACCGCGAAATTATTAGAGTAAGAAAAAAGTAATTTGAATCTCTCATCCACTGATGTTATGAGGACATCTAGAGCATTAAAAGAACAATCAACTTTGAACTTTAAAGTTTCGTCGTGGATCGGTTCATCGTCACATTTATAATCCAAATGTTTTTTTTATTTTTCGCTGTCTTAGACCTCTTTGTTTTTTGAATTTAGGTTCTATGTCTAAGCTGGATGCTATTTCTTTAGCATCAATCAATAGATCATTAAAACTTTTATCGAAGCGACAAGCTCTCAAAAAATTATTCAAATTATTTAAATGATTACAACACTGAGCAACATCAAAGTTCGGTTTTTGAATAATTTTACTAACAATGTTAACTTTACTTAAAATATTATACCACAATATAAGAATGCAAATGAACTCAAAATTTTGCAATTTTTTGGCCGACGATGCAGACAAATTTTTACGTTTTTTTTTTAAAGTTTCTTTTGCTTATTCCAAACAGAGCAAATAAACCTCCCCAAGTTAATACCTTAAAGGAGTTATTGTATCTATTTTACTAGGCCATCGAGTATCCGATAAAGGTTTTAAAGTTAAATTTGTTACATTAGATAAATTAGGTTTCAGAATTCACCAGCGTTTAGTAGAAGCTAAAAAAAATATAAACAGTTCTTGAACTAAAGAAAAAAAAATTGATGCTCAGAGTATTCGATTTTGCGGCATCATCGACGACTAAATTTAGGGTATGATTGTAACAAGGAACAAAGAAAGCTCGCTGATTGAAATTCAAAACTTTTTTTGTAGACCATTATGCCTACCACGCATATTTACCCCATTGTCGTAACCCTGCCCCGCAAATCGTTAATCATTAAGCCTTCTTTCTCTAACGCCGACAAAAGAAATTTTGTCAACCTTCACCCGACACATCATCTATAGGACAAAATAATAAAAAAATGTTCTTCTATACTAATTCCCGTGCTCTTTAAATTAACAAATCTTATACAAACTGAAAGCTGTTCTTGGTGACTAGAGTCAGGAGTGCAGTCTAATAATATGGAATAATATTATTAGTTAGTTCTAAAATTTTGGATTTGATATTTTCCCGATCAAGTTGATTACTTTATTTTGTATTTTATTCCCGAGATAGTTCTTGTGACTTTTTATTTGAGAGCGTTTTATATGTTCTGACATAATCGGGTCGAATTTGGAAATCATTTCTATGCATTTTAAATAGTTTTTTTTTAAACAACTTATTACTACTTTCACGAAAAGCTAAATTTTGCTGACTTATAAATTGAATCACGTAGAAAATTCTTTCTATAACAGCTTGTCAGTATTTAGTTTCTCTTTTCATTACATTTTGAATTTCAGAATAAATTATTTGAATTTATTAAAACGGTTAGAAAGACCTAGCAATTTTAGAACATTTAGATATGTAACTTGCTCTTTTCATGAATGTTTAAATATTGGGTTAAATGCTGCCAGTCATTGTAACCAGATTCATCACTAAGGCGAACAGATTTCAAATCGCTGTGATTAAAATTTTTGCAACAGAAGCACTAAAGTGAATTTTTTTTTCGGAATACAACAACAAAAAACGCTCAATTTTTTCTTTGTTCGGTAAAATTCTAAAGAAGTAACTATTGCAAAACTTACGCCCCGACTCCGAACTATCTCTCGGATAAATATCCTTCTTGTTTTGATAATGAGCAGGGCCACGTTCTACTAATTCTTGAATATTATTAGGACGCAATTTCTTTGGCTACAGTGCAGCATCTTTTGAAAGTTGATTCATATTTTTCTTTCTGGTAATTTTTGAAGATGTTGATTTCTCATTATCAGCGGAACTTGAAGATGTTGATGGATTGCTTTCTAGAAGATCAGTATTACTGTTGTTATTAATATTTGGCAAAGTAGACTTGGATTTTGTAAAAAATTGCGTAATTTTGACATGGTTTTCCAGTTCTTTTCTCTTTTTCTTTTATTCAGCAAATTTTGGTATCCAGACGATATCTTCTTTTTTTTCTGACATCCTGTATAGTGTAAAGGATATAATACGTAATTAAACAAATTGACAAATTATTTATAAAAAATGGAAATATTTCGACGTCTCAAACTCAAACTCGAAAGTATTTTCTCAACATTACTTATTTCAAGTTATTTCAGACTTTATAAATTTTTATAAATATTGATATTAGTGCTTATCAATTATTTGAATTTACCTTAATTAACAATAATGTTTATATAATCAAATATAAAAGGATTTTGAGATGCAAGTTTTTGGTTTTTTAATGTTTTAATAAATCTAAAATAAAAAATAAATTTCAGATGAACTCACCTTAATTCTACAAACTACAAAAGCAGTATCTTTTACCCTATGCATGCACCTTTCCACTTCGCTAAGTTAATTATCGATCGGGCATCACGCAACAAATGAAATTGCGACCGATGCAGCGCTTAAATATATAAAGTTTCGTACATTGCAAGCTCAGACAGGAAAAAAACGCTGTTCGCTCGTTGGCTCGTTGCAAGCCAAATTTCAAGCTCGAGCATGAATAAAATTAGATTTGTTTGAATTTACACAATTCATGTTACGTATTACGTATTCGATCGAATAAATGCTATTATTGCGTACTCTCATTTCGAAAATTATTTTCGAGAAGTAATTTGGTTCCGCGTCTTAAAGAGTAAAAATAAACAAATAAAAAACAATGTAATAGCTAGCAATTCCTTACTGGTTTTTTTATCGTTATAAACTTTGTTTTGACAATGTTGTTTGTTGTTTTATCTTTTTTTTACTTTTGAGTTTTTAGACATTTCGGCGCCGTCGTGCACCACACGACTTTGCCCTTACGTACAGCGCGGGACTGCAAAGAATACAAATGGTCTTGCAAAAGATCGGGAAGTTTTGAAACTTAGCACATACTTAGATCTTATGGTCTTCAATGACCACCTGATTTTGCGAACACGGTGTGGCGCCGCTCGCGACGCCATCTTGAAAAAATGGCGCTCAAAATTAGAAAATTAGCCATATCTTCCTTACCGTACTTTTTATTGGAAAAATATTTCTATTCAAAATTATTTCTTATAAAATTGTCTACAATTTTGTTCTATACTATTTTTTGTATGATCAATATTTACAAAGGATATAAAGCAACTTGTTTCACACACTCTTGGCTACGGTTACTCGACGTTAGGAAGACAATGTTTTATCACTTATAGCGACGCTATAAGTGAAAAAAAACGTAGGTTGTAATATTTTTATCGTTTCCGCACCACCTATGAAGTACTGAAATCGGCTCGTTTTTTTATGTGGTACCCCCAGCAGGCCTAATCCACAGTTTTGAGTCTCTAAATCAAATACCCGACGGACGGGCGCAATTATTATCCGACATCTCCGCATTTTCTATGACATCTCCAGCAACACTATTTATGTTCTGAAGCACTCAAGTTCGTCGTCACGGAGAACATCCAGATATATTTTGGCTACATTGCTGCATGCATTTCTATTGCAAACAGCACACATTCTGGAGCATTTCAAATCCGTTTTGCAGCAGCTCCACGCGGCACAACAACTTTTTTGTCATTTGCAAGAAATAAATTTAAGAAGGTTAGCTGAAGCAAGTACTTTCTGCGTAGTTATCGCAATCACACCATATGTTAATTTTTTCCACCCTTCAGTCCAGTAGTTTATTTTTTATTTGATGGTACGTTCTATAGGAATGCTGTCGGGCGACCTCGGTTGTTGGTGGTAGAGAAGCAAGATAGAAGGTGCGTTTTGCAGAACACTTGGCAACAAGGTTATACCAAAGTGAGATGAGGGTGGAATTCGCGTATAATTCAATGAAAAATTTTTCACTGGCCTCAACAATGCTGGCGAGTTCAGTATCACGATTTTTGAAAATACCAATAATGTCACAGAGACCGAGTTTTCGAGTGTTTAAAAAAATCACTTTTTGCTGATTTTAGGTAGATGATGTGGTATCGTACTGAACTGAATGCGTAAACAGAATGTTATCTACTCTACTTTCATTGTATTGTAAGCGGCGTGAGGTGTATATTTCCCGCAGACTTTTCTTTTTTCGTTTTTGGAAATAAATGTTGCCATAATCGTGCTTGAGAGCTGTTAGGAGAACAAACAAATCTACATCTCCTACAATATAAACAGAGTTATAGAAGGAGGACATTTCCAACGCTGTAGCGACAATAAGGGTGTCTGCATCTTATGTGGCCTGCTTTACTTGAAAATGAGCTTCTTCGAATTTTGTAATAAGCATGGCGATTAAACCATTTTTATTTGACTCATTTGATAAGAAGCGCTCTTGAAAAGAAGGCACCCTCATGTTTTCATCGAAAATTATTTTAAGGGACTTGTGGACTTGTGAATGCCGTAATCGCTCAGCCCCATCTCTGAATGCCGGATACCTATCAAAAACTATGACTGTGTTTGAGTCGTAATGTTTCTCAGCATATTGGAGGTATTTGCTCCAGATGGACGAGAAATGGTCATTGAAGTGCCAACGGACTTTATGAAGAGGTCCTCAGACGATGATATGAATATTTGATGTCGAGAAAGTGTGCCTAGTTGGCTCAAAGACAGCATACAACTAGGGTTTTATTTCTTTTCGTATACCTTGTTGTGTGAATAGTGACAAAGAAAATGGTGCTACTTCGTAATGAAAGTATTTTTGCAATTTTTATTCATTTTTTTTTATGATACGCATTCTTTGAAAATGTCATGTTGAAAATGTAATAGAGGGTTAATGGGAACCACAACCTCGCCGATCGATGTTTATGCTGAAATTGATGGTTGACAGAGGGAGAACTCTATCTTTCCTTTTCAATTTTACAGAAGTTAATGTTTGGCCGATAATGTACCGCATAGCAGTTGTACCCACTTCACGCGCCGTATGACAATTGATGGAACTATTACCGATAACCCCTGTACTAATGAATATAACGCAGTCGCTATTAGGAAACGGAGAATGTTGAGCAAAAAAATCGAGAAGTTTATGTAGATCTTGGTTGTCACGACACACACGAACCTCTCTCATATCCACATGATGTTCAATAGTATCAACGGATATGTCAGAATGTTCCTTCATAGCATCGCACACGTTGTAAAGATATACTATTCCCAATGTCCACGCTGTTTGTTATGCCCCTACCATGTGTAAGACCGCCTATGCTGTTTATAGTCCTCATGAGCGTTTGCTCTATTGTCATATCAAACCAAATACGTGACCAAAATTTATCGCTACGGCGAATGGTGAAATAGCCCTTTTCGGTATAACGCTTATATTCCGCAGGATTCATCCTTGCTTTCAAGTGGAGTATGTCTTGTAGGTATAGTCGACTAGCCTTGGCATATGAGAAATGACTTTTGGCATGAAAAAAAGGTACATCTGCTGTATTGTATCTAAATAAAGCTGCCAATTGCCCATCCGTTCTGCCTTTATAAATCGCTTAACCAGGCACACTATCTGAAAATATTGCAACCACAATTTTACCGTTGCACCATTTTGTTCCAGTTGCAGCAGTTTCTCGGTAAGTGTCCGCACTGCTTCATTCTCACTCGCCGACAAGATCATAAATCGATTATTTTCAAGCAAGAAATGTTGCAATTCATGTTTGTCTTTTTGGGAAAGTACAATGTCCTGCAATATAATTTGTGACAAGGCGAGATGTGTTAACATATGCGCTCTTACAGCACGAGAATACGTGTGTCCAGATCATATTTTATCAATTAAAATTTGTGCATATATTGTACTCCGCAGCTCCTTGAATCCGCTTCCAGCCATTAAATACCCAATAGTTCCCATAAACGACATCAGCAAATGGAAGGCCCTTAGTACGTGTTCCACGATACGTAAGTAACTGTTTTCGTCGGCATTACTAATAATATCACGTCCAACTAAGTATTGATGAACCACCAGTAAATTTTCCATACAGCCACATTAAATAAAAAATTGGCAATACTTCGGTAGAAACGGTATGTAATGATTCTAAATCTTCAGTGGTTAAACTTGATGAGCTTTTGAAAAGGTTTGCAATGGAATTTTGCCAAACTCTGAGACTATGGCCGCCGAACGGGGTTTTTTCAGGCGTGGTATTGTTTGATTAGGAACGGCAGCACTTCTAGGAGTAACACTTTGAATGCTTCCGATGGCATGAAAATCTCAATGCTGACACGATATCCAATAGTTTCTTAGATCCAAATTTTTGGTACAAGAATGTACCAAGACCAATTTGTAAGGGGGGCAAAAAAGGAGCGGGGCCTTCCGCCGCAATTATAGCATGACACAAAACAGTACACGGCTCGCAAAGAATCTTCTGAACTGCTTGTGTCTCAAAATAACCCCTTTGATGAAAGTGCTCAATGTTTCTGGAATTACTGCCGTTACACCTTCAAGGAATCTATCGGACGGTGGATATTCCTGTGTTTCATACACCTCTGATCGTATGTCTTTCAGTACAATACTTGCTGCGGCATTCACGGCACATAATGATCTCACACGCATGTCGCTTTCCTTATTTGTATACCATCCTTCCAAAAGTATCTTATATCTCGTATTTTTACAATATACCATTGTTGGTTGTATACTGGACGATATCCTTGAATTTGATCACATAATTTATTAAGAGTAAATTTGAATTCAGTCTAATACTCTACCAGATATGCATATATAATGGAAACCCATTGCTTTGTCTACTTGGGTAGCTGGTCGATAACCCCCTGCTATGTTCTTATGTGTGCTGTCTACTGGCACTTTCACAACCTTATCTTTTTAACTCAGTGCGGATTTAATCATTCTCTCATTTATATATGTCTTACGGCAGTTGTTATTCACTATTACACTATCAATATTATTTAAAAATTGTGCGGTTTTGTCGTCTTGTTTTTTGTCGTCCTTTCTTTTGACTACTAAAATGTTGTCAGTCATAGTTTTTTTACAAACAAAACACACACGGGTTGCCACATGCGTCTTTTTTGTTTTCATCCTGACTAATCATTAGTAGTCTTGCCTCTGGTCTCGTATTGTGTACGTGTATAAAAAGTCGTTGTCGAGTCACAATTTGATGTGATACTTAGTTATTATTCACTTGATTTATTATTTCTGTGTGATTCTGTGATTTGTGGTCGGCAAGTATTCTGCCATTAGGTACTTAGCGTTAGCAAACAAAACTTTTTTTAATTTATTTATGCAGTTACTACACCGTATTGTGCCCGTTAGTTCATGTGTGTTTTTTAATAAGTAAATATGAAGAAGTTTATTCTAAGCGGATCACTAAAAAGAAAATTAAGAGCTCAGAAAGAAGAATCTGTGGCGAAGCTTCCAAAAATAAACTCTTTTTTTAACCGTGCTGAACCTACTTCGTTTCAAAATCAACAAGACAGTATTGTTATTGACAATAATGTTAGTTCTCCTATAAAAGAAAACAAGAGTGAACCTAATGTTTGTGCCGTAGTAGAACCAAACCAAGATGAGGCTTCAGAACTAGCTTCAGACAGTGTGAGTAAAATTGCACAGAATTCTGTCAGCAATACTTGTTTGGTTATTAATAATTCAAATGAAGCTAATATCAGCCTTCTGCAAAATATAGCTAATGAGAACCCAACTGACCGTGCAAACTTTCTTGAAGTATTAAATGACAAACTTAAACAGTTTATTGTTAATGCCTTGTCATCAACGGTATGGGTTGATGGAATACGTGATTGGCAGGGGCTTTCAAAAAAAATTACAACGCACGAGACTAGCAGCAATCATTTAAATGCGTGTGTTGTTTTTCATTTATGGAGAAAAACACATACAATTGACGTTATTATGGACTCAAATATTAGAACAGAAACAAACAAATGAGTAAAAGTTTTAGATCGCGTTGTAAATGTTACTCTCACGTTGGCAGCTTCTAATTTACCTTTTAGAGGCCATAAAGAAGGTGTCGACCAGCCCAACAGTGGCAATTTTTTGGTAATAATAGATCTTTTAAGCAAGTACAATCCTGAATTGTTAATGGACAAAAAACCCGTGAAAAGTATATGAGTCCTAAAATCTAGAATGAGCTTATCCAACTGTTAGCAAGAAAAATTGAAAATACAATTCTAAGACAAATTAGATCTGCTCAGTTTTTTATTATTATAATGGATACCATCCAAGACATTACTAAAAAAGATCAATTGAGTAAAGTAATTATGCATGTTTCGATTATAGAAAACGACGCAGGAAGGCCGATTAGTTTAAATATAAACGAAAGCTTTCTAGGATTTAAAGAAGTAGGTGATCAAAATGGGCAAGGTTTAGAGGAAGAAATCATTAAAACTATTGAAGAGAAAGAATTGATGTTATCAAAATGTCGGGGACAAGGATACGATGGCGCTGCAAATATGTCTGGGATTTACAGAGGTGTTCAATCTAGAATTCAGAAAAAGCAGAAAACTGCCAAGTATGTTCATTGTGCAGCTCACAATCGAAACTTAGTTTTGAACGATGCCATTTCATGCATTCAAGAAAATAAAACGTTTTTTGATATTGTTGAACAATTGTACATTTTTTTAGTCAAAGTATTTAAAAGGTGGGAGCTTCTAAGTTCAGTTACTTAAACTATAAAAAAGCATGTCCAACACGCTGGTCATCTAGGATAGATTCTTTGAAAGGATTAAGGCATAACTATGTTGTCATATTGAAATCACTGACCACGATAATATTAAAGTCGTCCAATTCAGGGGAGACAACTCAAGCTAGTGCACTAAAAAGGCATATCGAAAACTTTGAATTTGTGGTTCAAGTAGTTCTACATTCATTAATATTTGAGTCAACTAACTTGGTATCAAAAGTTCTTCAGAGATCTGACATAGACCTTCACAAAGCCACTAAACTGTTAGACAACGCGCAAAAGGAGCTTACTGATGTAAGAAATAATTATGACACAGCACTTCTAACATCAACGGCCATTGCTCAACAGTGGGGGGTTGAAGAAAATTTTAGGAATAAAAGATTTAAAAAAGTAAAAAAGCACTTTGATGAACTAACTGAAAACGACCGTCTTGCTGATCCAAACCTATACTTTAAGACTGTAATAAATGAAATCAGTTTTCGGTTCGAAGGAATGAAAAATGTTGCTAATGTGTTCATAGTTCTTACGCCCGAGTTCTTTTTATCAGCCACAGACGAACAATTGATTCTAGAAGCAGATGTTTTCGAAGAACTTTAAAACCAGATATTAAGACAAAGACATCAGTCAAAGAGCTGCACTGTTATTCATTGAAAACTACTCAGTGGCTTGCAGTGTTCCAAACGTTTGTACGGCTTTTTTGTTGTTTTTAACTTTACCGGTAACTGTGTCTTCAGCCGAGCGAACGTTCTCAAAACTGAAACTAATTAAAAACTACCTAAGAAGCACAATGTCTCAAGAAAAGCTGAGTGAACTTAGTATTCTTAGTATCGAAAACAAAGTAGCAAGATCTATTAATATAGCCGAAATAATAAACACTTTTGCGTCTCAGAACTCCGTACGAGCACGGAGATTTAAATAAGGAAATGATTATGTGGCAGAATAGTTTCAAAATAAAAACATTTAGAAACTAAGAGTATTTTGGTTTTAATCTATAGCTTTTTATGACTCTCGTTCCTTTAATAGTTTTAGCACAGTTTTGGGAATAGGCTTAACCTTACTACCGTTACCTAGACTTTAGTTAAAATGTTGGAATAAAAATATCTTTAAAGGAAAAGTATTTTGGTTTCAAAAAAATGTAGGGAAAGGGTAGTGGCCCAGAACAATGCTCGCAGGGGGGTCAAGAAAAACAGTTACTCCACTGCTCACAAAATAGCAATTACGCTTACACTAGTCGCTGTCTAGCAGCCAACTCTTCACCAACGATTTTTAAAGAATGGGGTAACAGACGTTGCTGTGGGCAGAGGCAAAGAGGAGGGTGATGTATTAGGTGTTAACGTATCATTGCTAGTGTATTTGGGTCAATATTCATCATTTGAGAAATAAAGGTACTTTGATACATCTAAAATGCGCTCTAAGACAAAACCTAATTTTTTTCCGAATCTGAGAAGCTATATCTCTGTAAATATTGATCGAATAAAAAAATAGTTAAAAGCTAAATTGTAGACAACTTTATAAGCAATAATTTTGAAAAGAAGTAGTTTTCTAATAAAACGTACGATAAAGAAGATATAACTAATTATCTAATTTTATGCATCATTTTTCTAAGATGGCGTCGCGAGCGGCGCTACGGCGTGTTCGCAAAATCAGGTGGTCATTAAGAACGCCATGACCTGGGTATGTTTTAAAACTTCCCGACCTTCTGCAAACAAACCCTGTTTTTATGTATTCATTGACTAGGCTATAAGTAATTGTGGCACTAAATTTAAATCCTGAAAGCATTTTGTATTTTGAGAATCCTCATTACATAAATGTAACTATGTACTACAATATTTGAAAAAAAAACAAAACAGTTACTGTTTTTGTAAACATTTTTTTGCACAATTGTTTTCTGTTTCATGGTTATCGTTATCGATATTGTTGACACTGATAGAAAAGTAGTGTTACCAAATCATTTATGTTTTCATGGTAATTGTGAAACAACAATTAGAACTCATTTAAAATTTAAAAATATATTAGTTAATATTGGAATGTGCAATTATTAAAAATTAATGGCAATTAATTATTGCGTATTAACTGTTCTACATTAGCATTATTTCTATCTTCAGGCCTCATTAATCAAAGATTATATCGTTAGCTGCGTCATATTGTAGTTGTCTCTCAGCGCGAAGAGAGTAAGAAAGTGGCAGAACTTTTCTTTATTTTTTGTTCGATATTTTACAGCTTCAGATTTAAAAGATCTCACGAATTCTGCTGTCCAACATACACAAAAATTAAGAATGCTTGGTATATTCGCATTGCTAGTCAAGAAAGAAGCAGACCATTTTAAGATTAACACAGATCTCTTTGTGCATGTGATATTGCAACGGTTTTTTTGTCTTCATATTCTTTACGAAAATAAACCAAATGTCTTATTAGGACTGCACTAAATTTATCTCCATTGTCAAGAAAGACATACTGCATGCTTTGTTTTGAGTTATCAATGAACAGTCACCGTGTTGTTGCGTTATAGACCGAGATTCAAAACTCGATCATTAAACTTTGTACACTCGTTTTGAAAAAAATTGAGACAAACCTTTTGGGTCGAAGTGTAAAAAGGATTTGTCCGTAAGAACCGGTCGTTTTTTTGTATGTAGTGTTACCCAACGCAGTAGGTGTTCATACCTGTAACCCAAAACATTGAAATGAAAGCACGAAAAAAATTGTTTTATTAAAAACATTAGTTGTCAATAATGGGTACCTTGTAACGTGCTATTAATTGTTAAATTTCGTATTGTTTATGTTGTGAGATTTTTGCACACACATATTTATGTAAAACACGCTTTAAAAAATCATTTATTAGAAATTGATAATAAATTTCGAGTAAATAGTAGTAGCACTATGCTTTCATAAGTGAAGGGAAAGCTTTTGTATTTATCGTAAAACTAATAAATTCTTCTAAATAACTATACACAAAGAATACTGTAATTAGATAATTTTAATCCACAGAACCAATTATATTTCGTTATACAATATATAGACGTCGGGCTAGCCCGTTTTAATGTAATTTAATTAAAATAAGCCGATAGAATTAATATTAGCAAAGTAAATTCCATAATTTTTTGATAAGTAATAAGTTAACGCCGTTGTAGAAAATTCTGAAAAGCATTATCAATTAGGTATTTGTTAGTCGAAATATTAAACTTTTATTTATTTGCTCGCTTAGCGCAAATAAGGGTTAAAAGCTTTTTGAATGAAATTGAATCTAATTTTTCGTAAGGAAATGATTACTGATGAAAATACCTAAACTGTTTGGACAAATTTTTTATAAAACGTTTAAAAAGATAAACATGTTCAGCCGAATGAACCGAAAGTTGCAGACTTGTAGCATTACATAGTTTGATGACACCGTTAATAAAAGGAAATAAAAAATAACTTTATGATGTATAATTCACTGTTCTAAGAATTACACATTTTTTTTTAGTAATTTGCTGGCACTATTAAATAAAAGTAAACACAAAATAACGTTATCATATAAGACGTAGTTAAATTAAATTGTTATTCTAAGAACGCACATGCTTTCTAAGTTAATTCTCAAAGATAATGTATTTGCAGATGTTTAAATGATGTAATGTTACGTAGGTCAGACAAAATACTTGAATAAATACACACTAACACAATTTTTAGGGTACAATGATTCACTCTAAACAAACATATTGTAAAAAAATACATGTAAAATAGGCTATTGTTCATGTATAGAAACAAACCTTAGATGAAAATTGATAACATAGGGTAAAGGTGGGGAATGCCGGTCATGCGGGTAATATCTGTCAGTAGAGATCATTAATAATTCAACGGATTATAGATACCGAAACACGCCGCGCCATCTCCTGGACTATTTGTACATGTTCCCTTGAAATCTCATGGTCGAAAACTGCTTCACAGTGTTGTCACTCGGCTAAATGACATTTGCCGTTATTTGATATAACGGAACGAAATATTTGGCGCCCAACAGTTATGCATTATTTTTAGTTGTGTAGGGTATTTCTTAAAAGAAATCCAAGCATTAGTTTACGGAAACCTGAGGCTACTACCATTAATCGGGTTTCCGCATTTAACGCTGATGAGGTGTCACGATTTTACAAAAACTTGACTACTGTGTTGGACAAATACCAATTTCCCCCTACAAAAATCTTCAACGCTGACGAGCAGGAATTACGACATTGCAAAAACCAATTAAAATTAATGCAGAAAAGAGGCAAAGAAGAGTAGGTTTTATAACTAGTGCTGAAAGGGGAAAAACAACTACTATTATGTGTGCTATAACCGCTTCAGGAACTTACGCCCCCCCCTACATTTATTTATGCTCGAAAAAGAATGAACACTCAACTGAAGAGAAATGGTCCACCTGGAGTACTCTTTTGTTGCACTGAGAATGGGCGGATGAATGAAAAGACTTTCATAACATGGCTTGACTATTTTCATAATTTTGTAAAATCAAGCAGAGGATCCAGTGCTACTGCTAATTGACAATCATAGTAGTCACTGTACACTGGATGCCTATCCGTTTTGCAAAGAACGTGGAATTATTGTGGTTACCATACCTCCACATACGTCGCATCGACTGCAACCTCTAGACGTATCGTTATACTGTTTACAATACTGAGTGCTCTAGGTATTTGAAGAATCATGTGGCCGAGAGAATAACGACGAATGAAATAGCGGAAATATTCAACATGGCATATGGTCGAGTAGCTACACCTGAGGAAACAGTCAAGGGCTTCGAACCAACAGGAATATTTCCGCTAAATGCCGATCTGTTTTCAGAAGAAGATTTTGCTCCTTCAACCACATTTATTTCTGCACAAGCAGTGGATGGTGGTGAAAACACCAACACAGACGACAAATCACGTGGTACACAAAATGAAAATGCGGCAATTGCCGAATTTGAAATTCAAAAACCAGCCGCAGTTTCATTTTCGGATCTATTAGCATTTCCTGGACCATCAGGTGTGAGCACAGGGAAGAAGCATCAAAATAACTGAAAACAACATTCGGAAATAGTCACCTCAACGCCTATGACAGCGGTGTTAGGTGAGAAAGAAGAGAAAAAGATTCAGCTTTGAAACAAAAAGTCGAAAGGTGATGGCCATAAGAAAGGTATGAAACGCAAGCTAGTCGAAGAAGAGGCTATTCAGGAAAGAACAACAACCAAAATCACCAAACCTAGACTTACGGTTAAAAGAAATTGCAAGAAGTTGCAGGTAGTAGAAGAACCAAGCACTTCTGGAGACAAAGATAGCGATTCAAGTGACAAGGTTGTAGGCGAAGATATCTGCATCATATGCGGTGACGTTGGAAAACATAGGGAATGGTGGCTTCAATGTTGTGGGTGCAACGGGTGGGCACATAAAGCATGTGCAGACTTTGAAGGAGGAGGTTTTGTATGCGATTTCTGTACATAAAAATCACATAGTGCCATGGCGGGGATTGACCGCCAGTACCCTATCATAGCGGGTAATGACGGCCATGCCACAATTTTTTCAACAATTAATATTTTTGTTATTTTTTCTTATTTTCGATTTTTATAATATACGTTGTATTCAGTAGGTCTTAGGCTTTGATTTGCCCGCTTTTTGACGATTTGTTGTAAGCAATAAAAATAATATCAATAAAAATGCTTAGGGGGTCGGTATTCTCCACCTTTACCCTAACAGAAATTATAATTACTATATACAATATTTTTTCTATGTAGAAGCATACGTCCGGCCCGTTCTTTAATAAAGTGATAAGAACATTACCCGACTGATAACACTATCTGTGATTCCAATAAGCAGCGTGCACTGTATTAAATTTTTATTTATTTGTCTGCCCTAGGCGCAAAAAAGTTAAATATCTTTTAAATGAAATTGAATCTAATTTTTTGTAAGAAAATGATTACCGGTAAAAATACCTAAACTGCTTAGAGCATTAATGATTTATTTGGATATAATTTTAATTTCAATTACAGATTGATACCCAATCTAATCTACAAGAAAAACCTACTTTATCAATATTATTTTAAAATTAGTTCTATTTCTATATTTATCATAGTATATACTGCACCGGGGAGTATGTGGCGCACCCGGAGTATCGTGCAATCTATTGCGTTTACTAAAGTAAATTCTAACTCCTGGTTCTCGCACCCCGGGTTCCTCTTACATAGTAGGCGGTTGAACTAGAAAAAATTAGAGTCTGTAACAGACACATAAAACGCCTGCCAGTCAGGCACCCACAAAACACGCAGTACATGCGCGCCTCACTAGAGTGCGCCACACGGAACACTCATAGATGAATACACGAGCAAACTAGTTTATAAGTGCAGCCACCTGACTCAACGATCAACCACTAAGACGGCTTCTTTCAGTAAGAACTGCTTAGGTAATACGGTTCTTTGTTAAACCACCTTAAACGGGACCACCAGATGTCGCTTCAGGACTGACGTCCCGGACTACCATCAGGTGACGCTAATCAGCCGCGGTAACGCCAGTGTTAGTACTCGTGACACAGAACTGTGCTCGTGACGTGTGGTGAACGTAAACTAAAGACCTTCTGCCCGGACAATTTTGAACTCTTTCCGTTTTACTGTATTAAAACATCTTGGCCTATATATATATTTCTAGTGTAGTATAAGTTTATAGTAATTCTGTAAATAATAGTGTTGATAACTGAATAAAATTTCGACAATCAGCCTTACAAGTCTCCTTTATCCGCAGGTTTTGCGATCAAGTGTTTTAAAGGAATTCGGCAGTTCAGCGTACAATTCGGAGCGGCTCCTTATTTCTAACTTTTTATTTCTGGACGATCTTTGCTGGCCAATTCATTAAGAATTTTACACTGTGTAAATTCGGTAGAATGTCTAGCTGAACACAACAGAGTTACTCTACAGTGGACAAAAGGACATCAAAGATTCGAAAGAAACAAAAAAGTAACTTATTAAGAAAAAAAAGAGCCAAAACTTGTCTGATAAGACTTGAGCCAACCGATGGTCTAGCATATAACACCACCAGGGGGAACTTAGAAACTTATTAAAGCAAAAACATACCTTGCACTAGTTACGCTTACACCAAAGCGTATTTTATTTTGCTTTTGAAAAACACAATCGCAAAATCTAAACTACTTGTACTACAAACAATGTTGTGTGAAAGGCAATTTGCATCTACATAAAATGTCTTCGATTATAAGCAAATGGGTAATGATGAGAATTTAAGATTAGCTACTTAAATTCCTGGTGGTAGATTAAAAATAATTTTAAATATAACTTTTAGTCATATTTTATAAATTATTATTAACCTTAACATATACATAGATGTATGTCGTCGAGGATTTTTGTTGTAGAACTTTTTGAGTTTTACAACGTCTTTATAGAAAATTTAAATACTCGTTCGTAAAAAACATTGTCCGACAATTTTTTCGTCAACTTTACGGGATAATATGTAACTTTTTCTCCAACCGTTACAAAAGTATGACATTTTTCTACTGTCAGGAACACAAACCGTCAGGAGTCTCTAAAGTTGACGTTTTCCTTACTGAGAGAAAAATTGTATCTTAGCAACAAAAGTATTCACTTTTAATCCTAGGAGCTAAAGTTGTAATTTTTAATCCTAGTATTAAAAGTAATTATTCAAATTAAAACTTGGTACTTTTAATTTGAGAAATTTATTTAACAATATTTACAATTACTGTTTATCCACATTGATATTAAATACACAGTTTGAACATGTATTAAAACTAAATAAACCACTGGAACTGCCAGTACCCTTATTCTTGGACCAATTCTTGAAGCTTGTTACAAGCTTTAGGTCTTCGAACCTTGCACGGCCAACTCACACAGTCGGAGATAGGGGAGGTTCAAGTGAATAATAATTAAGGGCGCCAGATCATTTATAATTAACACTTCTGCCTCGATCAAGACAGACGGTCTAAGCTTGTAACGAATTTTTAGGTTCGTAATCCTTGTTACTGTGGTGTTCGGGTAACCACAATTAAAAGAGAAAGGTATGTTACCATAAAAGAAAGATTAACAGGTATAAAAACTTTAATTTAGTAACGTAGAATATTAACAAGAGTATATCTATTTCTCAATCCATAAATGCCAGAAGTATCGGCAACACACAATGCATAAGTTGAGTCGAAGTGAATAGCGAAGAAAATTTCGTAATAAATAACGTTTGTACACAGCATTAAAAGTGTTTATTCACACTCAGTTAGTAACGTACAGTTTCCCGAACCTCTTAAAGGTTGGTAAGTGAGCGGTTTCCATGGTTAAAAAAAACGAGTATGTAATGAAACCTCGCGGTCAGTAATTACACTTTCCGAACCTGTAATTCGTGTGTGTTATGTTTTAACTAATTTGATGAAATGACAATCATAAATTAAATACGTATATGTCAATTGTGAAGTGTGCCTACTACGTTTTAATTTTTTACCGAAATAAACGATAATATTTTGGAAGTAGGTTTTCATTCATTTTTTATTAGTTTTATGTTATTTATTTTATTTAATGGCTGATTGTGAATAAAATTGTATACAAACCTTGGCAAAAGTGTTCCATTTGTCTCGAGAACTAGTTCACCTCGAGGCTATGCCTCTCGGTAAACTATAGTTCTCTCGACAGAAATGGAATATTTTTCGCCTCGGTATGTAATCTACTATTTTTTTTGTCTCGCAAAATTTGCTTGACAAAAAAAGCCACTTTTAATCCTAATAAAACAATATACTATTACTATATATTCAATTCATTTTTAATGTAATTTTAAAAATTGTATGAGTAGTTTTGGACATTACTTCGTACATACAAACTTTATCTTTTTATAATATTAGTGTACAGGGTGGGCCAATAGTGTGCCAAAGTAAAATGTCTCTCTTATTATACAAAATACAAATATATATATATATATATATTCATACTTGTTTTATTAAAAATTATTTTAAACTTTCGTTATGTTGTTTTTTATGATGAGATATAAGTATTATCGCCTTTTTGAGAATTACTTATTCAGTTTAAATTTGCTATAGGATCTTTTTAAGAAATATTTTTACTTCAGTTGTGAGAAAATTACGTTATACTATTTAGTTTAGTTTAAAAAAAAAACTTAGTTTTTGCCTTCAGTGGGGGTTGACACAACTTTATAAGTATTAGTGTACAAATTAATTTAGAGACAAAAGTATATAGAGAGTTGCAATAGTATCTTTACCACCTGTACCTGTATTACGTTTTAAATTGGTATAACATGAAATTTCAAGGGAGCCATTTCGTAATGTACGATGTTGTTCAATTCATGTTTTAAGCAATATTTTTTGTGTTGATCTTGTGGGTTTTTCGTATCGTATAACCCTAATTTTGCAATCTTGCGGTTTAAAAAAAATTAATCATTTTAACCACCGGTCACCACTACCACTTGAAAGTTTCTCCTTCTGTAACTGCTTCACCTGTCACCTGTAGTGCCCGCTATATTGACATCGCTTTCGAAGTCCATCACCAAGGGTTGTATAAAATTAAGACCAAAACGCTTTAAGAACCCAATTTATATTATAATATAATTTTTCATTTTTTTAATGTAACTTATAATTTTGAATACATTAAGTTTAATTCAAATAGGAATGCAAGTTATACAAGTTCTGTATGCAGAACTTGGAATGGCCAAAACTCATTTTTTTTAATGGATCGACTTAATTTTTAATTAAAATTGAAAGTGCTTATAACCTCATTGTAAAGTAGACCTCAAAATTATTTCAAAAATTTATTAATATACAAGGGATTCCATTAAAAAATAAGTTTTTTGTTGTCTTGATATTATGAAATGCCCTGAATAGTAGAAAATAATTTTAAAATGTAAAATTTTAAGAACTTTATATACGTACTTTTATATTTGAATCGGATTTTGTTCACAACTTCATGAGTTTTAATTTTTTGCGGGGAACCCAAATTCTTTTTTTAAATAGGAGTAAGCTAAGTTACTTCTGACAACGTTTTGTAAACATTTGTTAACAAAAAAATTGGTTTTTTATTATTTTTTAAATGTTTCTAGTTGTGCTGAATCTCAAATGAAAAATTAATTTTTAAACATGAGCAGTGCACAAACTGAAATTTAATTTAAAAAAATTTTCAATAAAATGCGTTAACAATATTTTGTTATTTTGATGTTGTTTTTTTTGTAAAATTTTAGCATAGATTTTCAATATTTTGTATTTATTATATGTAATATCTACACCAAGTTATTACCAAAAAACTAAAAACAAAATTAACAACAAAGTATTAGCACAGAAATAATTTAATTACCTTGAGTTTTCCAACTCTAGTTACAACTTATTTGAATACATTTCATTAAATATTCTACATTTATTTACTTATTTTCTAGTGCGCCTTTAAAATTTGCATTAATAAATTATGTATTTATTTTTTACATTGTCGCGTTCATAAATATTAACTATAAATTTAGATCAGATTTTAATATTATTACATTTTCAGGATCATTAAGATGGATTACATGATCGGAGGACTAGCCGCTGTAGGTGCGGGATTTTTTACAAATCCTTTAGAAGTTGTTAAAACTAGAATGCAACTACAAGGCGAACTTACAGCTAAGGGACAATACACAGTTCACTACAAAAACATATTTTCTGCGAGCTACATGATAGCTAAGCACGATGGGATCCTGTCATTACAAGCTGGCTTAGTACCTGCGTTATGGTTTCAGCTAGTTTTGAATGGGGCACGTTTAGGTAATTTCCCCAAATCTAATAGATTCTTATAACTGTAATTTGAAAACAGGAACTTATCAAATATTAACTGACCACGGGTACACGACAGACAAAAACGGAAAAATCGTATTTTATAAATCAGTCATCGCGGGTGGAGTATGTGGAGTTTTGGGGGCTTACGCCGGCAGCCCGTTATATTTAGTAAAAACTCACTTACAAGCTCAAGCGGCTCAAGAAATTTCTTTTGGACACCAACACAATCACGAAGGAACGTGGAAAGCGTTCAAAAATATCTACAACGCGCAAGGAGTAAGCAAATTTCTACAAGTAAATGTAAAGTCAAAAAAAGTAGATTTTAGATTAAAGGTTTATTTCGAGGCAGCACAGCTGCACTACCCAGGGCATTCGTTGGATCAACCGCCCAATTAACATCATTCGATTACTGCAAAGAGTGGTTGATTAAATACACGATGTTTCAAAATTCACCTTTATTGACGACGTTTTCTGCTAGTATGATTGGAGGAATATCAATTAGTATATGCATGACTCCGTTTGACTTAGTCTCGACTCGAATGTACAACCAAGGTGAGAATAAAAATCTAATTTTTTTTAAGCAGCAATTGGTTTTAGGTACGGATGCGAGCGGAAGAGGTTTATTGTATAACAGTTATTTAGATTGTGTAAGAAAAATATGGAAAAGTGAAGGATTTTTAGGTTTTTATAAAGGGATCGGACCTAGTTATTTTAGATTGGGACCACATACTGTATTATGTTTAGTTTTTTGGGACGAACTTAAAGAATTGCATAAAAAAATTACAAATAAATAAATGCTATCGTTGCAAAAACTATTTTCTTTTTTTAATTTTCTCGATTTACTTGATATCTTAGTGTGGACATTTCGTTGTCTAGAAGATATCGATATTAGGTACTTTGAACTTCCAGTGTACAAAAAATCTTGCACTGGTAAAACAATTCACGTTAGTGCTGATGGTAAAGGATTAATTAAAATTAAAGCTCATGAAGAAGATGGAGCTTTGGCTACTCATTAAAATTCTAAATTACATGTCTCTATAATAATAAGTTGTTCTTATTTTCTTTTACAATAAAGCTTGTTTTATTTTAAGACTTTGTTTTAACTAAGATTATAATTATTTATTTTTAGTTTAACTTGATACCTACATAGTACAAGAACATTCTATGGATGTCCACAGAATGTACGTTAAGCATACTTACTTTATTCGCTGGACGTTCATTACTGAAGCTGTAACATCCTATGGTCGTCTATAAGATGTCTTTTTGTCACAAAAATGAACATCTGCTAGACACCGCGCGTTGTTACATGCCAAAATTAACACAAAGTCACTGCCTGCAATGTAGTAACATAAACGGGGGTTGTGCCACTAGCTCAATGGAGAAGGGGTGGGTTTTATTTAAAATTCCGTGAAAAATTGGAAACGCGATCGTCGTAAAATTGAACTAGAACGGTAAAATAGTCAAATAATCGGTAAGGGCGCCAATCAAGGATTTCTATAAGGGTAGCTTTCAAACCCCTGATTACCTGAAAGCTCATCCGGTTGGTTACAACCCCAGAACTTACCTTGGGTTGTAACAATTCTGAAAAACACTTAAACAAAAATTTACGTATGCGGCGGCTAAATGAATAAAAGCTCTTTACATTTAACAATTTAACATTTATTGATTGAATATTTAAAACAAAAACAAAATAAACTAAACAAGTACTAATAGATATCAAATAAATTTGAATAAAAGAAATGAAATAATCTTAAGCAAACAAGAATGAACAATTTACACACAGAACATTACATTAAAATTTATAAAAAGAAATGCTACTACAATAGCGTTAACTCGACGTTTTCAAATAAAACATAATTAAATCTCAAGATCTTGACCGCATATTTATAACAAACAAAGTAAATAACACAAAAAAAAAACAATACAGTTTATAACATATATGTCCGAACTTTAATTCGAACTAAACAAAATATAGTTTATAAGTCGTTACATTATCATATATTCGAAATACGAATCACTTCTCAAACGCATCAAAACAAAGTTAACTGATTTTAATTTCGCGCAAACACTATACGTGCTCATTGAAATAATTAAATTTAACGTTAGTCGTAATTTCAATTGACTCAAATTGAAAGCTTTTACTGCATTTTTAATCGCGGGTCACTACACGATAAAAACCAAAATCGATAAATACCTTAATTCTTAGTTGGAGACACCAGCTGAGCTTCCGGTCACAATGGTTTTAAAAGCTACCACCTCAGATAGAATTCGGCTGCTCCCCAAACAATAGGTTACCAGTGGAAGATTTATTAATCCGCCCCCAAGGCGAAAGATATGAGATTGCGAAACAAACTCACGCACAAATTCACGTAACGAAACATGCGATATTAATTTAGGCAAAACAGTGATCTTCATTAACCGTCATACGAAAAAAAGGAAAGTTTTCCACTTAAATTCACTGCACCATCTTCTTTTACTTCCACGGTAATTATTAGAAAAGGTGAATTATCACCTGCGTTAACTACATTTTTATGACCGTCAACCAACTAACTTTGAACTCCTACCTCATTTACCAAAAACACATCTATATATCAACTTTTGTCGACTGCCCTTTCCACAAAGGCTGCGTTCGAAACCTCAAGCACCAAAATACTCTCGTTAAGAAGTGCAATAAAGAGGCAAACAATCATATTACGTCATATTTATAGAATTAGGACACAGCGTTTCGCTTGTACGTGAAAATGTCAAATTGACAAAATATTATATTACAAGAATTTAAACTGCCTAATAAATTAAGATAACGACTTAATTTTTCCACGTAATCTAAACGATTGACATAAAGAAATTCAAGTACAAATGTACTCGAACAAAGAACTTTTAACCAACTTAAAATAAACAAACGGCGAAAATATATTTAATTACGATTATATCTCAGAAGGAAAACATAACTCACAACTGGAATTTTCACGGCGTAACAAAATACCAAAACTTTATCAACAATTACAATGTAACTTTGAATGTAAAATCGTAAAATAACTTATTAAACTCAATCTAAAATCACATTGAAACAAATTCAAAATACATTAAATGAAAATCGTCAATCCAAATACTGTGTCCGTTACCAAAAATTACTTAAACAACCAATCGATTTTAAACGATGGTTACAGCGTATAGGCATCCGCTGGATGTCCATTGGTAGAGGTTTTTATGTGTCATTCATATCAACGTTTCACATTTTCGTAACTTAATAAAATTCTTGTTACATCATTAGTACGCAAACCTCTACTGGTTGGATATTTTGGATTTATTTGATACCTATGGTGGAAAGGGGTGGGTCATTTTCTGTCGTAAAATCGCTGGAGGGATTTAATTTTGATAGAAGTCTTGTCCGCTTAATTGTAAGTAATTAAGTATTATTTTATATAATTTTTTCTCGTCGATTATTACTATTAACCTTTAAGCAATTTTACTGAAATGAAAGTTTTCTACTTATATTGATGGAATTAAAGCGATTCTTGATTTAGTTGACTCTCGGATGTTTGGCGATATTTTGCTCTTGCATACGACTTTCCTATAAGGAATGATGAAGGAATGTCTACATATTTTTTTAAGGTTATGTTGTCATAAAAACCATTTTGAAGTGATATGTACACGTTTGTATTGATTTCCTAGCATGCTATAATTTTTTTGAAATTTTTTTCTTCGATTTCATTAATATTAGTTACCCTTTTATATATTATATTTGTGAATTCATTTTAAATTATAAATTAAATATGCGATAAACTGTTAATGTTAGTAATTTTTCTATTTGACTAAAATGAAGGAAGAATTATCTTTATAAGAAACTGTAAAAATAATTCGAATAATTTACATACGTACAAAATTATATAAGAAAAACTGTTAAAAATGGCGGATACACCCATTTCCGTTTTTTTTAATAAACCCATTGTTGTCCCCACCAGGGCCATCCGCTTGCCGCAGGGCCCTTTCGGCGCAACCAATCGAGACGCAACACGACGATGGAGATGGTCCCCCGATTCCGCAGAAATGAATAAAAGCCGCGTTTCTGGTCAGCAGAAACAGAAGGTGTTCGACTGGTTGGCGCAGAAAAACTTCCCGCGCTTAATGGTTCTTTGAGTCTGGGGGATCACCAACCAGAGTTCGCACAGAGACAAGTTTCAAGAAGCCAGCCGAGGGAGGACCACAACGCTCCGGCCCTAAACGCGCTGAACATCGGCCCGAACCTGCCTAAGACAATAATCCGCATCAAGGACGGAAAGTCCGAAGCTATTTTCCACTCCGGATCTAAGCACAATTTCGTACGGCTAGACATCTTGACAAATCCGATACGAAGCCACGGTACCGTTTCAATTGGGAAATTACGCAATCACTTGCAGAGCTCTTGTCGTCGAATGCCTCACTTTGCCACTAATCCTTGGCCAAGAATGGTTACAACAAAAGGATGCCGTAATGGATTTCTGCCGTCGGTGCACTCACCAGGGCACCGACGCCCGTCGCACGACTGTTGGTCACCAACGAAAGGAAACGAGCTGCCTGACCATCTGTCTAGACACCCTCAACCGACTCCGCCTGAGATCGACGACGAGGAACGACTTCTTCCGCCTCCCGGCAACATAGCTGCCCTAAACCAAATCGTTGGCGAAGCAACCAACCTGACGATAAGGGTACAAGATGGGGAACAAACAGACGATGGAATCCAACGCATTACTACGGCATGGAACAGGGTTCAGAGCCAAGGCCCCTGCAAAGACGATGAGCCCGAGTATAAGGTCATCGCCGGTTACCTGTACCGAGTAAATAACGATAAGCGAGCCCTCTTCGTGCCACTGCAGCTCCGCGAAAGAGTAATCGAATAACCGAACGTTTTTGGTGGTCTCAAATGCGCTCCCAAGTACAATCTCACGTACGATCATGTTGGGTTTGCGCCGCAGTAAAGAGAGGCCCGTTGCAAGAACCTGCCACCGTCCGATCTCGCAAACCTACGCAGCCGTGGGAAGTGGTATCCGTAGACTTGATGGGTCCCTACAAACCGACTAACAAAGGCCAGCGCTGGATCTTGGTGATAACCGACCTCTACAGCCGTTGGGTAGAAGCGTTCACGCTCCGATCCACCATCGCTGCCACCGTAATCGACGTATTAGAAATCGAGGTGTTCTTGATGCTTGGTTACCCCAGGCGCGGCATCAGAGGGGGGGCTAGGAATTGAAAATAATACTGAAGTTTTTCTCACTTTGTTTTTAATACATAAGCTTTTTTTAATAGTTGTATAATTTATGATGCTTTATCGCTTGCAAGTAAAAGCTTAATGCATAACGAAGTACTATTTAATACCGACTTAATATTTTATATTAACAAATAATAATAAAAAAAAAGGGGAAATGTTGTCCCCACCAGGGCCATTCGTTTGTCGCAGGGCCTTTTCGGCGCAACCAATCGAAACGCAACGCGATGATGGAGGTGGTCCCGCAGAAATGAATAAAAGCAGCGTTCCTGGTCGGCAGAAACAGAAGGTGTTCGACGGGTTGGCGCAGAAAGACTTCCCGCGCTTAATGGTCCTCTGAGTCTGGGTCATCACCAACCAGCTTACGCTTGAGCGAATCGCGCGCGTTATATTAATATTGATTACCTGTAAATATATTAGTAGCATAAATAAAGTAGAATTAGAATCGTGTTTATTACACTTTCTTTAATTCCTTTCTGTCGTGTTGCGTAACGAACGCCACTCACAACCGACGTCCACCTCACTACCGAGATCGCAAGACACCGACGTCGCGACGCCTTCGATGACACCATCTATTGACAAAGCAGTGAGAATATAAAAATCTAGCTCCATACCAAATTTCAAGTTACTATGACTTTTAGTTCGAGAGTTATCGTGAGTACATCCAAAAATAATGTAAATAAGATGCAGCACTCCGTATATAAACAAGTCAAAAGAATATAGAAAATTTTTTTTTTGTGATATAGAATTTTTTTCTTAAAAAAATCGTCGCAAGCAGGATTCGAATCTAGGATTTATAATATTATATGGAATTCACTTTAAATTATAAATCAAATAACATATGATAAACTGTTAATGTCAGAAAAAAATTTTATTTGAATAAATAATAGGAAGCATTAATTAACTTTATAAGAAACTGTAAAAATAATTCGAATAATTTACATACGTATAAAACTATATTTAAAAAACTGTAAACATGGCGGATACACCCAGTTTTGGTTTCTTTATCAAATCCATTTTTTAATAAAACCGATAGAATATGAAAAGCCAGCGCTCCATACCACATCCAAAGATAATTTAAATGAGATACAGATACGTATATAAACAAGTCAAAATAATATTTTAAAAAATTGTTATTTTTTTTCTTTCCCTTCAAGATATGAAATTTTTTTCTAAAAAAAATTGTCGCAGGCAGGATTTGAACCTAGGATTATATATGGAATTTAC
Organism: Aquatica leii; assembly: GCA_035610365.1. Lineage (NCBI taxonomy): Eukaryota > Metazoa > Arthropoda > Insecta > Coleoptera > Lampyridae > Aquatica > Aquatica leii. The sequence continues at coordinate 101,835,916 of CM069436.1, read as the reverse complement.
TTTAAATTATAAATCAAATATCTAATAAACTGTTCATTTTAGAAAAAAAATTATTTGAATAAATTGTTAGGAAGAATTAACTCTATAAGAAACTGTAAAAATAATTCGAATAATTTACATACGTACAAAAATATATAAGAAAAACTGTTAAAAATGGCGGATACACCCACTTCCGGTTTCTTTATCAGACCCATATTTTGATAAAACCGAGTGAATATGAAAAGTCAGCTCCATACTAAATTTCAAGTTGGGTACTAGGACTTTTGATTCGAGAGTTATCGTGGGTACATCGATACACACAGACACCCAAAATGTTTTTGTAAAAAATACATTTTCCTGATTTAGGAGACCTCGAAACGAAAAAAATTTCTAGTCCCATATAGTATTGCCGATTGCGTAGAAAGGATTTAATTTTTTTTTACGTAGAGGAAAATTGTTCACTTTCCACGGTAGTCATAGGTAAAGTCAATCAGTTATTTTATTTTAAATATGTATCAATTTTTATAAACATGTTTATTGTGGTTTTTAGTTGACTTTTGGCAAGCGCTGTCCAATTGTATTTGTAAGCAAATATTAACGCGACCAAGAGTAGCATAATTCATACAACTTTTCATTGTGATTCGTCGATAACGAGTGTTTATTCACTTTTTCTATTAAATGCTATAAATCGGTAACATTATTTTTACACGGGTTTGATAAAGAAACCGGAAGTGGGTGTATCCGCCATTTTAACAGTATTTCTTATATAATTTTGTACGTATGTAAATTATTCGAATTATTTTTACAGTTTCTTATAAAGGATAATACATCTTAACAATTTATTTAAATAAAAAAAATTCTAACATTAACAATTTATCAGATATTTAGTTTGTAATTTAAAATGAATTCACAAATATAATATAGTTTCGAATCCTGCCTGCGACGATTTTTTTTTACTGATTTACTAAATCAGTATCGAGGCGCACAAATATGTTAGGAAATCAATACAAACGTGTACATATCACGTCAAGATGGTTTTATGACAACATAACTTAAAAAAAATATGTAGACATTCCTTCATCATTGCTTATAGGAAAGTCGTGTGGTGACCACACCAGTTTTGTTTTTAATGTTTTGTACTACCATCATTATGAAACAAACACGATAAGTAGTCTATAACAAATAAATATTATAGATCAACTAAGAAAATCAAATGTAAAGTTTGTCATAGGTGATAAGAAATGTGCATTCCAGCATTTGTGTTTTACACACACGTGCTGCAAAGATAATGATGAATAACGTAAGTCACAAGCAAGTATTTAAGCGTTTACCTATCTTCTTTTCTAACTCACATAAAATTGTATTATGTGTGTCTCACTATTGACTACAATCCGGTAGATTCGCAAATTTTCGTATCTCAATTCTCAATTTAAACGCATGAAATTCAAACTGTAATAATCTGATTTAAACGCGAATTTTCTGTAATCTTAAAGTTAAAATAGGGTAGGTTTGGGACGTTTTGCGTTTGAATGACTATTACACCGTTCTCTCTACTTGGTATAGTCTGAAATTTTAGGACACTCACTACTGTTTGAAGTATTTAATAGATGTCTACTTATTTAAAACCATTGATTTCTGTTCTTAAACAAAAAAAGAAAATTTTTGGACAAATGTCCCAAACCTCCTGATAGGCAGTTGGAATGGGACATATGGCAGCGGGAATGGGACAGGAGGTTAGAAGTGCAATAGAAAATAAAAATGGCGTTACCAAGGAAACCAATGTATTAGGTAGGTATAACAAATGTTGAGGTCAACGTGTTTACCGTCGTTTATAGCTGTTTACAGTTAAGGTCAACGTACATTCTTAAACAAATCAAAACTGATTTCAAAATAAAAAATGGACGAAGTTCTTTGTGTTCCCTCAAAACATTGTGGGGGTGGTAGCTTCAAGACGTCATTTTTTGGAATTGTACTGCTATCTTCTTCGGTAGGAAATACAAACTGTGATGAACTTCCCTTTCTTCTAAGAAAGCTAACTTCAATCTCTTCTCTTGTTAGGGTATTGACTCTAGCAGCGTAGTTTCTTACCTAGAAACTTACATAAAACAAAATCTCCAACTGTGATATTATTGATGTCAAAATCAAAGCCATCCTCTTGGTCAAAATTTAAATGTTCATCGCCAGAGGAATCACGCAAATCTGGCATACTCTCACTTGAATTATCTGAATCTTCTGTAAACGTGTCTTTTTTTTCGGTTATTGTTATTGAGAATAATATTACTAAAATATATATAGACCTTTTTTTGAATTGTTCAATCTTCTGCAACTCTTGCTTGCTTTTCTTGTTGTTGTGGAGCTCTTCTATCTCTTCCTTCTCCCGCGTATCAGTTAATATTCGGTTTTTTTCACGCTTTCGGCATTGTTTAAATTTACGAGGAGAAGTTTTCGGATAAGGCATGATATGTTCTGGTGTTAACACCTGCTAAAGAAAAAGAACAATGGTTTGATGAAGTTTTGAAAGTCGCGTACCTACATTTACTCACCTCTGAACAATCTGAGGTCGAAGTGCTTGGTAAATTTATTTGGCAAAACTGAGAATCATTTGAAGTGCAACTGATAGTACCATTCTCTTTATCTACAGAAGTAGTGGCATTTTCTTGTTCATTTTCATTAAGCGGACGATCTGTTACATATGCCATCAAAAAATCGTATTTTGAAAATACACTAGGATTATAGGGCCATATATTTTCTGAGACCCTTTTATAAAATTGTCTTTTGTACAAACACTGTTAAATGCAGATCCACCAAGTTCAGCTATATTATATATCGTTAGTCTTTCCGGGGTTAGCAACCATCCAGTTATCACAAGCTTGATTGTATCTAGCCTTCAATGATCCATAAACGGAAACATCTAGTGGTTGACGGAGGTGGTTGCAATGAGGGGGAAAAGTTATAAGCAATACTCCATTATCTTTGGCTGCCTGTATCACATTGACGTTGACATGGCTATCGTGATTGTGAAAAAAGTACCACAGGTTCATCTCGATTGCATTTCACATGTTTAATAAAATGCCTAAGAACCAATAAAAAATTGTCTGAGGTCATTCATCCACTTTTGTGTGAGAAACCGAGACTCTCAGGTGGCGCACCGTGAATCATGAAATCTTTAAAATTTACCCTAGGAAAAACGAAAGCTGGTGGAACTGTGTTCCCCGTAGTATTAACAAAACAAAACAAAACAACACGCTCTGCCGAAGTCACTTGTCCAATTTGTTTTGCACCCTTTTCGCCAATGATTTTAGGAGGCTTGTGCACTGTTGTTAAGGCCCTTTTATCACAGTTCCATATCAAACCAGGCCTAAACGTATGACGATGCTATAATGTCTTGACGTTAAAAAGAAAGTCTCCTACGTTCTTCTCGTTAAAGCTAGTAGAGCGGCTTAGGCAGGTAGCTTCAGGAACACGAATAAAAAGGGTGAGATTTCTGCCCATAAAACCGAATAACCATTCCTTTCCAGCTTTTTTGTTTTCTTCCCACTTACGACAGTTACTCGTTCTCTGTTGGTTTTACGTACCCAAATTCTACCCATTATGAAGACTGCAAAACAAAATTATTTGTTTAAACCTCTGTTTAAACTTACATTACACTAGCAGGTAGAATGGGACTGTCCCATTTTTACTGCATTTAAATTGTCCCATTCCTCCTGCACAGACCGATCAAAAGTTTAAATTTCCCACAATTTTATTAGCGGCACTTTTCGTTTGCTAACCTACATGAACATACAGGAGGCACAACAAACATACCTATAAAAATATACATGAACCTAATAACTGAACATATACGCCAACATCGGGAACATCACGTTTTGAAGGTAAAACAAAACACAATTAAATTTTTTCACTATAAGTAGCAGCACCACCATCAAAATAAGTGTGTGCAAAACACACTACTATGGCCACCTATTGCCACTTGCAAGAACATCTAGTATGCAGAGAATTGTAGCAATCACGGATGTCCCATTCCACCTGCGTCCCATTCCTACCCACTCTCCCCTATTCATTTTTCTGGAGGGTCATTGATCTCCCAGCAAACACAAGGTAGCTTAATTTAGTAGTTTATTGGGTATTGAAAAGTCATTTATAAGTAATTTAATTATTTTCGTAATTTAAGAGTAGTCTAAGGTGACGTTTAGCAGTAATTTAAATAGTTACTAGTTTAAAAGTAGTATAGGAAGTAGTTTAGGAGTATTTCAGTATTGTGGTAGCATAAAAGTAATTTAATCAGTAACATGGTAATTAAAAAATTAAACGTTGTAGTTTAATGGTAATTGAGTCACTATTATACTACCCCGTAATTAAAAGTAATTAAGGAGTAATGTAATGGTGCGTAGCTTAAGAATAGTTTAACCAGTAACTTAAGAGTAATTAAAAAATTGTACGTTGTAGTTTAATGGTAATTGAGTCACCGTTATACCACACTGTAATTAGAAGGTAATTAAGGAGTAATGTAATGGTGGGTAGCTTAAAAATAGTTTAACCAGTAACTTAAGAGTAATTAAAAAATTGAACGTTGTAGTTTACCAGTAATTGAGTTATCATTATACTACCCAGCAATTCAAAAGTAATTTAGGAGTAATGTAATGATTGGTAGCTTGAATAGTTTACTCAGTAACTTAGTAGTAAATCCAGAATTAGGTTGGGGAGTTTAATGGTAATTGAATGTCCGTTAAAATACAAGGTAAATTAATAGTCAGTAGTAAATAGAGTTGCTATATAAATGTTAGGCTAAATTATTTTAAAAATAGCCGTTATATTTGCCAAATAGTTAGGTCTGCTATCAAACAATTGCTTGAAGAATGCATAGAAAGAAGGAAAGTGGTAATTATTATCGACAACTAAAAATATTGTGCACAGTTTACGAAAATATTAATATTGGAAAGTCAAATAGCATTGGTCAATCTGCGGGATCCAGTAACGCAATATAAATATAAAACAAAAGTAAATATTATAACTTATGATACAAGAATATCAATATTACATGAAATTATGTACCTGCCGTATCCAAAAATATTCGGATTATATAAACCACTTCAAGCAACTAAGACATTAATTATCCTGATTACAGAATAACAAAAACAGCAAAAGTATATAAATACGTAGCGATGCAAATGTACATATAGGACTAATTCATCATCAGTCTGATTGTCATGTGAAATATTTAATGGTTCACGTTGAAAGTATTAAATTACGACTAAGTTACTCGATTTTGTATTCAACATATATAACGTGTAGTTAGCATTTATAGTATTAGGTCAGGTAGAGTAGTGGTTAACACGTTTAGGTTGCAAGGGATTTTCCTGATGTTCGTGGGATCAAACCCCAGGTAAGTACTTAAATTAAATTTTCTAATTTAAAAAAATTCCACAATTTATCAATCATGTGCGTCAAATTCTATAAACGAAATAAATAAAAAATTACAGAAACAAATAATTAACTAAAAAAAACTATTTTTTTAAATGTGTTAGTGGTTTTAATAACAATTTAATAGTTTTGCTAGTAGTTCAAAACAGTAGTTTAACAGTAATTCAATGGTAATATAACAACAGTATTTTAATGGTAGCTTATTAGTAATTTAGAAGTCAATGAATTTTTGGTAGTTTAAGTGGTTGCTTAATGGCGCCCTTTTTACTGTTTAAATTACTACTTAAATTACCGTAATTTAATGGCAATTCAACAGTAATTTAAGTCCATCTGTGTTTGCTGGGCTAATGACCTAATAAAGAAGCCGCCACTGATTTTGAATAAAAACGTAACATAACTTTTATCTGTAAGAGCTGTGTGCCAAAAATTTGTCAGTATAGGTACGGACTTTGAAACTTTGAGATTCAAATTTCCAGTAGTACTATATCTAAAACCAAGTTTTTGCAAAGATAAATTGTTTTCTTAGTCACTAGACTAGACATTAAAGAAATGACGTTTCGTATTTACTCATTATTAATGTCTGACGTATATATTTTCCGTATTGAAGCTGAAATTAAAGACAATATAGTTGATAGCACTACATTTATTATTTTAACAGTCGCTTTTTTGAACTCGTTCTGTACATTTTTATTACTAGTTTTATACTCTATGTATTAATAAAATTTGTTAATTACTTTCGTTTGTCAATGCTCAATTTGTTCATAAAAAATAAACTTTTTTTTATTAAGATTGTGCAATTTTGTAGATTGTAGACACTAGTTTTAAACAAGATTCTATAATAAAACATTAAAATTTATTAAATTCTTTCGTATTTTTTTAACTAATGAATAATGTACAATTAATTTGATATTGCCAGCGTACTGTAGTCGTTTCAGATTTCAATTTAAAGTATTGAGTATTTGTTGTTTTTTTATTTAATTCTAAAATCTGCTTTTTTATGTTTTTTTTTCTGTTTACATGCTACATTTTCAAATTCAGTCAAGATATTCATTAATTTCATTGCCTTAAGGCTTTCAACTTATTGACTCCTAGTTACAAATAACTTGTTTGAATACATTTGTTAAATATTTTACATTTTTATCTCAATTCTCTTAGAATAAAGTCGTAGTTTTTCTTAGTGATTCTGTGTTGTTTACTAATTAGATTGTTGCGTTTGTTATTATTAACTACAAATTAATATCGATTTTTACGAACACCAAAATGGATTACATGATCGGAGGATTAGCCGCTGTAGGTGCGGGATTTTTTACAAATCCTTTAGATGTTGTTAAAACTAGAATGCAATTACAAGGAGAACTTACAGCTAAAGGACAGTACACTGTCCACTACAAGAATATATTATCTGCCAGCTATATGATAGCTAAGCACGATGGGATTCTGTCGCTACAAGCTGGCTTAGTACCAGCATTATGGTTTCAGCTAGTTTTAAACGGAACACGTTTAGGTAATTACTTTAAATGTAAACAATATTAATAATTCGTGTAATTTACAAACAGGAAGTTATCAAATACTAACTGACAACGGATACACAACCGACAAAAACGGAAAAATCGTATTTTATAAATCAGTAATCGCAGGTGGGGTATGTGGAGTTTTAGGCGGATACGTCGGCAGTCCTTTATATTTAATCAAAACTCATTTACAAGCCCAAGCGGCTCAAGAAATTTCTTTTGGGCATCAACACAATCACGAAGGAACCTGGAAAGCGTTCAAAAATATCTATAACGCGCAAGGAGTAAGTAAATTTCTCTAAACAAATGTCAAGTCAAAAAAAGTAGATTTCAGATTAAAGGCTTATTTCAAGGTAGCACAACTGTCTTACCTAGATTATTCGTTGGATCAACCGCTCAGTTAACATCATTCGATTACTGCAAAGAATGGCTGATTAAGTACGCGATATTTCAAAATTCGCCTTTGTTAACAACGTTTTCTGCTAGTATGATTGGAGGAATTGTAATGAGTATATGCATGACGCCGTTTGATTTGGTATCAACTCGAATGTACAACCAAGGTAAAAAGTAAAAATTTAATTTTTTTTATAACAATTTTTTGTTTTAGGTACTGATGCGAGCGGAAAAGGTTTATTATATAACAGTTATTTGGATTGTGTAAAAAAGATATGGAAAAGTGAAGGATTTTTGGGTTTTTATAAAGGGATCGGACCTAGTTATTTTAGATTGGGACCACATACTGTATTATGTTTAGTTTTTTGGGACGAACTTAAAGAATTGCATAAAAAAATTACAAGTAAATAAATGCTATCGTTGCAATAACTATTTTGCTTTTTTAATTTTCTGATGATACGTTTAAAAATGTACTGGATATCTTAGTGTGGACATTTCGTTGTCTATAAGATATCCATATTAGGTACTATGAACTTCCAGTGTACAAAAAGTCTTGCACTGGTAAAATAATTCGCGTTGGTGCTGCTGGTAAAGGATTAATTGAAATTAAAGCTGATGAAGAAGATGGAGTTTTGGCTATTCATTAAAATTAGATCTCTATACTGTGATATGTTTAGTTTTTTGGAACGAACTTAAAGAATTACACAAAGAATTATTAATAAATGAATGCCGCCATTGTGTAAACGGTTTTTTATGGTGCACTGAAAAACTTGAATGTAAAAAAATGTGTAGGTTATACAGTGTGTCCGAAAAGTATGGAATATATTATACAGGTCGATAAATATGCACTTTACACGAAAAAGTTGTAAATAAAAGTTGTTTATCACTTAGTTATCTACCACCTGGGAGATATCAATTTAAATTTTTGCTGTAAACAAAATCGCAACGAATAACACTTACATTTTTTTAAATGGCAACGCACGTCTTTATTACACTCATTTGATAGAGTCTTTTTTTCTCTTTTTAACCATATGAAACTTGAATACCTTTACATCAAAAAATTTTCAAGAAAAACAAGGACATGTCTAACAAATTTATTTTACTGATCAGTATTAATCAGGTACGTAATATGTAGTATTGAAACAATTGAATGCACTGTCACAATAGCAAATATTAAACTTTAAATATCTTTACATAAAATTGTTATAACAAAAAAATGTATTTAAACTAAACTTACAATAAATGTTCAAAATGTAAACCATTCATAATTTGACAGTGGTAAATTCGATTTTTAAAACCATCGATTGCTTTTGAAATCATATCTCGAGTTATAGCTCTTATCTCAACTCTAATGCGATTTTTCAAATCTTCAACATTATCAGGTCTATTTACATAAATTTTGCTTTTAATATAGCCCCAAAGAAAAAAATCTAGTGGACTTAAATCCGGCGAGCGAGCAGGCCATTCTATCGTACCTCTTCTGCCTATCCATGTATTTTGAAAAATATTATTTAGAAAGTGGCGGACATTAATTCCAAAATGTGGAGGTGCCCCGTCTTGTTGAAGCCATATTCTGTTATGAGGTATATCTGGATCTACTTCATGTGGAAATAACTCGGCCAAAGCAGGAACTAACTCAAATCTTAAGAAATCGAGATAAATATTCGCCGTTAAACTACCTTCAAAAAAATATGGCCCCAAAATTTCACTTCCAATCATTCCTACCCAGACGTTGACTTTCTGCTGGTATTGGGTGTGTCCTTCTAGATACCAGAGAGGATTTTGTGAAGACCAGTAACGTGTGTTTTGTTTGTTAATTGTGCCGTTTAAACAAAACGTGGCCTCATCAGTAAAAAGGATATTTTTATGAAAATGTGCATCTCGTTCAAGTTTGTTTGTTATTGTTTCACAAAACTCCAGCCTTCTGTCCAAATCGTCTTCAAATAATTCTTGAACTACACAAGCTTTATAAGGATGAAATTTTTCTTTTTGTAAAACGTCATGTACAGCCGATTTATTCAAATTATGGTCTCTAGCAATTTGCCGAACAGAAATTTGTGGATTTTCCTCAACAGACAAGAACACATTTTCTCGTTCCACATTACTTAATGACAAAGGTCTACCAGTTCTACTCGCATCTTTCACCGAACCTGTCTCTTGAAATTTCCGCCAAATTTTGCTTACCGTGGACTGCGAAATGTTTAATTCTGGATGCAAGTTATTAAATAAATTACATACTTCGTCTTGGGTTCTTCTTCTATCTCCATATCCCAGAATCATTAAAATTTCAATTCTATGTTTCTCAGATAATTGAGCCATATTTCAAGCACTAACAAATAGCAAAGTGTGACAGTGTTCTAAAGTGCATTCAATTGTTTAAATGCTACATATTACGTACCTGATTAATACTGCTCAGTAAAATAAATTTGTTAGACATGTCCTTGTTTTTCTTGAAGATTTTTTGATGTAAAGGTATTCAAGTTTCATATGGTTGAAAAGAGAAAAAAAGACTCAATCAAATGAGTATAATAAAGACGTGCCTTGCCATTTAAAAAAATGTAAGTGTTATTCGTTGCGATTTTGTTTACAGCAAAAATTTAAATTGATATCTCCCAGGTGGTAGATAACTAAGTATTAAACAACTTTTATTTACAACTTTTTCGTGTAAAGTGCATATTTATCGATCTGTATAATATATTCCATACTTTTCGGACACACTGTATATATAGATATCTATACATGATAAGTCGAGTATTAAAAAACTGCTCCGGACTGAATATGCGATGTGTTTACTGAGTAAACAATTTCAATTATTATAACACTGAAACGTTCTTAAATTCAAGAGCCTTCTCGAAGTTGTTATCTATCTTCTAGAACGTATACCGAAAAATATGAAACACTCGAGAAGGATTTCCAAAATGTGTTTATATACGGAACGAACAAATCGTAGGTCAGTTATTTCCGTAATGCGAAGACAGCAGTGTTAAGAAGATTATTCAAGTTTAAATAAATAAGTCGTTAGCGCGTATGTGTAGATAAATATACGAAGAATAATCTTGTACGTGACTTTAGTGTAAATAAGTGTGTGAAGCTATCCGCGGACTTTATCTTATCTTCGTGTAAGTAATATAAATTAGTGTAAGTGTTTTTATTAAATATTATTAGATTTCATTAGTTCGGTTAATTTAAAAGTGTACATATGTTTAGTATAAGTAAAAATGTTTTTGTAGTTTAAATAAATTAGTTTTAATAGTAAAATTCGTTACAATACACTACCGTTTAAATTCTTGATGTGACAGTGTTTTTGCATCTGTAGGTTTTCTATTCCTTTGTGCATATTTTGTCTGGCCTTTTTGACAAGATGCACTACTAAATTATTGCAAAAAATACGACTAATAACAAATATAAAAGTTTGCAGTTAATGTAAAAACCATTGTTAAAAGTTTTAACTAAAATAATAGAAACAAATTAATTAATTCTTTAACTCTCTTTTTGGATGGTTTCGTGATAAACTTTCCCCAGTGTGAGATATGTTTTTGTCTTAATAAGCATTTAATATCTCTCTTGATTGTATTATATGCTAGACCACGAACGAATATCAACTCCCTTTTTTGCTGATAGGTTTGCTTTTTTGTTTCATTCGTCTCCTTGATGTCTTTTTGTTCATTATAAGAATAACTCTATCATGCTCAGCTAAACCGACTAGCGAGTTTACACAATCTCTTACTGCTCTAGAGCATATTGTTACTGAGCCTAAATCTTTTAATGCTGCTTGGTAATCGGTAACGACTTAGAACTTCTTAGTTTCATAAGATTTCATTTCTTGAGTACAAGCGATATTGCAGTGACGTAGCCAAGGTAGGAGTCCAGACCCTTCCAGAAATATTTCGTGATGCTTGCAAAAAAAAACTAGGTGACAGTTTCAAAACCTTTTAGTTTATTTATAAGCAAGTACTGTAGTTACGTCCTCCTTTTAATGTTTAATTAATGAATTGGTTAGGAACACTCTTCACTAGGAGGGGCAATTAAACCACTTTAGATTTTTAATATGGCGACGTTTCGTGCGACCATGTGTGCACTTCTTCAAGCCACTAAAATATATTGTACGTAAGTTACACATTGCTTATTGTATAATAAATAATACGTTTTAGGTACAAAACAAGAAACTTACACAAAAAAGTTCGAGTGGAGACGTCCTCAACTCCAAACAACATGACAACTAATACACAATATAAATAACATAAATAACTCGTTAAAATATTATTAAAAAGGTCAAATAATTAAAATGTTGTATATGAACAATAACTAAGAATGACAAACAATTGACACGACATGTATAATCAAAAATTATATTTGCAATGTCAAGGTAATCAAGTAAGATAAGAAACGAAAAATATCGCGAATTTAATAGACCTATATAAAGCTAATAAGCAATATTGGATATTAAATTGTTGTATACATTACTTAAATTATTCGTGTCTGTATTAAAGTTAATGTTGTTTTTGTAAACGTTGATGAATATCATCTCTGAAACTAAACGCTTTTTATAGTTACAATCTATGTCTAAAATTTTAGGATTGTTGAAATCAAAATTATGTCCCGTATTGATATGATGTAACGCTAACGCTGTTTCGCCCTTTTTATTATTGCAATCATACATGTGATTATTTATCCGATTTTTTATCTTCTGTTTCGTTTGCCCTATGTAACACGCTTGGCATCCCATACAATCTAGCTTGTACACTACATCATGTTTTTCAGTTGTATTAGTTTTATCTTTAGTTCTACTGTACAGCATGTTATAGATAGTATTAGTGTTGTAAGTTGTTATTTTAATGTGATTGGTTTTAATAATCGGAATTATTCTTTTTGTTAGGTTTGGAACATTTATTATTTTTATATATATATAATTAACGGATGTACAGTTGCCTGAAAAAGTAGCACAATGTCTGGCGTTATCCCCGAAATTTATGTGTAATTACTATAATAAGGCACCTATTATTAGTTTAATCAAAGATATGGAAGACATACTTACATACTATCATGATGAACAACGAGAAGGATTAAGAGGGAAAATTGTCAATGTGGTTACCAACTTCGTTAATAATAAAACTAACAAATGTCAGACACCACAAGACCTTCACATTAATAAACTAGTGACATCTACACGAAAGTTTATTAAAACACACAAAGACATTCTTATTACAAAATCGGACAAAGGCAATGCTACAGTTATTATTCATAAAGACGAATATAAAGAGAAAATGTTGACTTTACTAAATGACGAAAACATCTATAAAAAGACTAACGTAGATCCTACTAATAAATACCAAAATACAAACAACAGACTATGTAGACGACTATATGACAATGACCACATCGACTTTATTACTTATAAAAGACTTGTAACGTACACAAGTACACCTCCTAAGTTATACGGTTTAATAAAAACTCATAAAGATGAACATCCGGCCAGACCTATTGTCTCTTGTATAGGAGCTCCCACGTATGAATTATCTAAATACGTTTCTAGTATAATTCAAAACATTTCTTACTTATTTGATCATAACATAAAGAACTCCTATGAACTTATTGAAAAAACTAAAAACATTACCATACCGAGTAATTATAAAATCATTTCGTTTGATGTTACATCTTTATTCACAAACATTACTAAAGATCTGATCGTTGAACTAATAAATAAATATTGGGATGATTTGAAAAGCCATACAACTTTAGAATTAGTCGATGTGGTCTATATTATGGAACTTCTTTTTGAGTCAAGTTATTTTACATTCGATGACAAGATGTATACTCAAAAATTTGGTACTGCCATGGGTAATCCTGCGTCACCTATATTGGCTAATCTTGCTATGCATGACCTACTTAAATACGTAAACAACAATTTATCATATACACCGGTCTTTGTATTTTGTTACGTTGATGATATTGTTGCATGTATACCCGAAACAGAAATCCATAACACTCTTAACACTTTTAATAGTTACAACCAACATTTGAAATTCACGTATGAAGTTGAACAAAAAGGTTCATTACCATATTTAGATGTTAGACTTAGTAAGGATACTAACACGGGTTGTTTAGTTAGTGAATGGTATACTAAACCCATAGCCTCTAACAGAACGTTAAATTACTTTTCCAAACATCCACACCATCAAAAGATTAATACGATTTATTAAGGCTATGAAAAATAAAATATTAAAGTAGAATGAGGGGGATTTCTTATCAGCTAATTAACCATCGCTAATTAACTGATAAGAAAAACCCCAAATGACTTTCAAGTGACCTCACTGTTGACCTCGGCGTGAACGTGCACAAGCGTTTTTCGTGAAAGTTTTTTTTTTTCTATCTCAAATTTTCCTTTTTTATTTTACGTAATGGCATAACTGGTAATTTTCTATGCGTCATAAGACTTTCCGATTTACTCACCTTTTGACCTCGGAAGGAACGTGGGCGACTTTTGGTAATGTTTTTTCTCTCTCTCTCAATGAAATTTTTCTTCTCTCTCTTACAGGGAATTTTTTTTCTCTCTCACAATTTTCCTTTTTATTTTACATCATCTGGTAATTTTTTATGCGTCATAAGAACTAATGATTCGAGTGAGAAGGAAAATATTTTTATTAAAAAAAGCTGTGGGTGTACCTGGATTTGAACCCGGGTTTCTCGATTACAAACCAACGACTTTGGCTAATGCTCCACGAGGGTATTGGATTTAAAACAGTCAATTTAATATTGTATACAAAAATTGCAAATTAAAAAATTTCTTATGAAAGATTAGTACTAAAATGGCGAGTTAATTTTTAAATAAATGTGAAACTACTACATTGCTTGTATATTTACGCGAAAGGCAAAATTGCTGTTTAAAATTTAGATTTTAATGTGCAAATAATTTAATAATAGTACTTTTGTTTAAGAAGTAATAAAGTTGTAAAAACTGTAAACTAAACTAACTAAAAAAAATAATTAAATTAATTTGCGCGTTTATCTTTCAAATTCAAGTTTTAATGTTTTGAAAAATTATGTGATATACATATATCTATCAAAATTCTAAATAAAGCATAATTTTATATCGTCAACATTCATGTTTTAAAAGAAATTTTAATTATGGGAAAATAACATTAATAAATGAATTTAAATAAGTAAAACAGAAAAACAATGTACCTATAGTATTTATTTTAAATTTAGATTTCAATGTGCAATAAACAATAATAAATAGCTTTATATTAAGAAGTAATGTAAAAACTGCAAAACAACGAAAATAATTTGCATGTTCAAACTAAAGTTAAATAACTATGATACAAATCTATCGATATTTTAAATACAGCACAATTTAAGTCGTCAACGATTCATGAATTAAAACGAGATTTTTTAGAGAAATGTGAAACTTCTAAATTACTCAAGCACTAAAAATAAAAAGAGTACAGAAAACAATTTTTAAAATTTAGATTTTAATGTGCAAATAATTTGATAATAGTACCTACGTTTGATTAAGAAGTAATGAAATTGTAAAACTGTAAAACAACTAAATTAATTTGCGCGTTTATTTTTCAAATTCAAGTTTTAATGTTTTCAAAAATTATGTTAAATGATAATTGTGATATATATCTATCAAAAGTTTAAATAAAGCATAATTTTATATCGTCAACATTCATGTTTTAAAAGAAATTTTAATTATGGTAAAATAATAAATGAATTCAAATAAGTAAAACAGAGAAACAATGTACCTAGTATTTATTTTAAATTTAGATTTTAATATGCACTAAATAATAATAAATAGCTTAGATTAACAAGATATGAAAAAAATTGTAAAACAACTAAATTAATTTGCGCGTTTATTTTCAATTTCTAGTTTTAATGTTTTAAAAATTATGTTAAATAATAATTCTGATATACATATATATCTATTAAAATTCTAAATAAAGTTTAATTTTATATCATCAAGATTTATGTTTCAAAAGAAATTTTAATTATGGTAAAATAATATTAATAAATGAATTCAAATAAGTAAAACAGAAAAACAATGTACTTAGTATTTATTTTAAATTTAGATTTTAATATGCAATAAATAATAATAAATACCTTTAGATTAATAAGAAATGAAAAACAAAAACTGTAAAACAACTAAATTAATTTGTGCGTTCAAACTAAGTTAAATAATAATTGTGATATAAATCTATCAAAATTCTAAATAAAGTATAATTTTATATCGTCAACATTCATGTTTTAAATTAATTTGCGCGTTTATTTTTCAAATTCAAGTTTTAATGTTGTCAAAAATTATGTTAAATAATAATTCTGATATACATATATATCTATTAAAATTCTAAATAAAGTTTAATTTTATATCATCAAGATTTATGTTTCAAAGAAATTTTAATTATGGTAAAATAATATTAATAAATGAATTCAAATAAGTAAAACAGAAAAACAATGTACTTAGTATTTATTTTAAATTTAGATTTTAATATGCAATAAATAATAATAAATACCTTTAGATTAATAAGAAATGAAAAACAAAAACTGTAAAACAACTAAATTAATTTGTGCGTTCAAACTAAGTTAAATAATAATTGTGATATAAATCTATCAAAATTCTAAATAAAGTATAATTTTATATCGTCAACATTCATGTTTTAAATTAATTTGCGCGTTTATTTTCAAATTCAAGTTTTAATCTTGTCAAAAATTATGTTAAATAATAATTCTGATATACATATATATCTATTAAAATTCTAAATAAAGTTTAATTTTATATCATCAAGATTTATGTTTCAAAGAAATTTTAATTATGGTAAAATAATATTAATAAATGAATTCAAATAAGTAAAACAGAAAAACAATGTACTTAGTATTTATTTTAAATTTAGATTTTAATATGCAATAAATAATAATAAATACCTTTAGATTAATAAGAAATGAAAAACAAAAACTGTAAAACAACTAAATTAATTTGTGCGTTCAAACTAAGTTAAATAATAATTGTGATATATATCTATCAAAATTCTAAATAAAGTATAATTTTATATCGTCAACATTCATGTTTTAAATTAATTTGCGCGTTTATTTTTCAAATTCAAGTTTTAATGTTGTCAAAAATTATGTTAAATAATAATTCTGATATACATATATGTATCTATTAAAATTCTAAATAAAGTATAATTTTATATCGTCAAGATTCATGTTTAAAAGAAACTTTAATTATGGTAAAATAATATTAATAAATGAATTCAAATAAGTAAAACAGAAAAAAAAAATGTAAATTTAAAATTTAACGCGCAATAAATAATAAATAGGTTTAGATTTAAAAAAAATTTAAAAAAAAACTGTTAATCAACAAAATTAATTTGCGAGTGAATAGTTCAAAGTTTTTAAACATAAACAACAATTAAGTTAAAATAATATTCATAAATTAATTCAAGTAAGTAAAACAATAAATATTGTATTTAACAATCGTGAAGTAAACTAGTATGAACAATTTAAAAAAAAATAATTAAAATAGACTTACCAGAAGAAAAATGTACACAAGCTTTGTTTAAATATTCGAATTTTAATTTATTATTGTTTAAACACACATGCTAACACATTCACGTCTAAAACCGTACTAAAAATAATTAGAAAAATTATTTTCCCAATGTCATTGCTTTCTAAAACCGTCAAATCGATTTACTTGAAGATGTGAAAGTTGACTTTAAGAAATCGCACTTACTGTTTTTCGGAAAACCAAATTTACTAAATTAACCGATTTCAATGTAATTACGCACAAAGCGCAGTGATTAATAAAAGTTTAAACTTTCCTTTGTAATAAGCCGGTATGAATCAAATATTGATTATCGTCAATTACATGTAGTTTAAAAGTTGTTTTCTAAAATAACGATTATTAAGACAAAGACAAAAAAACTAATTTGCGCAAGTTCACGTTTATCCAACAATACTCTTCAAGAAGAATTGTATAAAAAGCAAATTTTTCAATCACTCTTATTTAGTGTTTTTCAAATTTTGAATCAAACGCGTAAAATAATGTCTGCTTCAACTATTTTAAATCTTTTTGCTTGTGGCGTGTTCCGTGATGACGAATTAGTCGAAACCTATGAAGATTTATGTGAAAGGATTGTATTGCACAACGACGTTATCGAACCGGAAGATGAGAAAATTTTTGAACAGTTTATACAAAGAGTTAGCGATATTAAGGTAAATAATTTTTTATTAAAATTGATTTTTTGTTAATCTAAATTTACGTCAATAACAGAAAACTGAAACATTGGATTTGAAGATGCAACCGTCAACATCCAAGAATAGCGATTTAGATGTAAGTTGTTTAAATTTTATATTTAACGTAATTATAAAACTTTATATCACTATTATAGACGTTTGTTGGAGGAAGCGTAATAATCCCTAAAGATTTTAAGCATTTTAATGTTATCAGCGAAGGCGAAAAGCAGATTAAGAAATTTAAAACCTTATGTAAAACTATGGTGTTTAAATTTAAGGAAATTAGCGAATCTACGAATCCTATGATCTGGCTAGAGGTATTTTAATTTTTTTTTTTCATACTGGGCTTTGTTTAATGTTATTACCTTTTTAGAATGCGTTTAATGAAATTATGGGATATCTGCTGATTGAGGCTGCCCCATCAGACCGCATAGGTGTAGTTTTACGCAACGAAAACTACCCCGAAAAACCAATTGGCATTTCATTTAGACGAAGAGATCAGTTGAATTCTAAAGTTGTTATGGCGACATTAGAAACAATTCTACAAAGTAATGCCAACTTCTTTGCGTCTGATGCCTTAAGTTTGCAACTCGATCGCGTTGCGTTACCGATCGGATATGGCGGGTACAACAGGATGGTAGGCGTAAGTTACGAAGAGTTTTGCAGAAGAAAACAAGGGATTATTTTAATTCCAAATGAAGATAACCTATGTTTGGCAAGAGCTTTGATAGCAGCTGTAGCATGGGCCACCAAAGATAATAATTTGAAATCTTTGGTAAAGTGTGGCAATCCTTTGATGACATCTAAAGCATTAGATCTATGTAGAGCTGCAAGTGTAGATCTTACCAACGGAGGCAGTAGAGATCATATCCATCAATTTCAACAGTATCTGGTAAATTATACAATTGTGGTATATAATAGTCGCTTAGGAAAATCGGTATATTACGAAGGACCCCGCATTACAGGTAGAATCGTTTTAAATTTAATTTTAGAAAATAACCATTACAATGTTATCACAAATCTATGTTCAGCATTTTCTACTGCATTTTTCTGTGAGATGTGTCGTTTTCGTACAAACGATAAAACTAGACATAAGAATTGCAAGTACATTTGCCCGGCTTGTCATTCTTCACCTCCATGTAATAAAGATCTTGCCGTTATTTTATGCAATGCATGTAATAGAGACTTTCGGGGACCTAATTGCTTCGCAGAACACGCCAAAAAATTGTGTAAGTCTTTAAAACGGTGTAATTCATGTCTAAATAGTGTGTGGGTAGATAGGTTCAAATCTCATAAATGCGGGTACAAATATTGTAGTAATTGCAAAGTAGAGAAACCTACTCGTCATCAATGTTTTATGAGTAAAAGTTCTTCGAAAAAACTAAATCAAAATTTTGTTTTCATTTTTTATGATTTTGAATGTCGGCAGGATACCTGTATAAATAATAATTCTAATATCTTTTTGCATATTCCTACGTTATGTGTCGCACAACAAGTATGTAAGTCGTGTATTAATATTGATGACATTAATCAAGATTGTATAAAATGTGGTAAACGACAACACATTTTTACGGATAATGTTTCGGCTTTAGGAAAAAAAATTAATAAAGGAAATTTCGTGGCATTGGCACATAACATGAAAGGGTACGACGGGGCTTTTATTTTAAAATCGTTGTTTAAAAATCCGAGTGCATGGAACCCTAAAATTATTACTACCGGTACTAAATTAATGTCGATAAATTGCGATGGTAATATAAAATTTATAGACTCAATCAATTATATGCCAATGCCACTATCCAAGTTACCAAAAACGTTTAATTTTCCAGGTACTAAAGGTTATTTTCCCCATTTCTTTAATTCTGTAAAAAATCAAAATTATGTCGGACCTATGCCCCCCGCACATTATTATGGCTGTGACGAAATGTCAACTTCCAATAGAAATGACTTTTTGAAATGGTACGAAGAACAAGTAAACAATAACTTTGTTTTTGATTTTAAAACGGAAATAATAAAGTATTGTGTTGCCGACGTAGATATTTTACGAAAAGCTTGTTTAGATTTTTGGACCCGCTTTACGACATCTAATGGAGTTGACCCGTTTATCGAGTCTTGCACAATTGCTGGCGCCTGCAATCGAGTGTTTAGGAGAAATTATATACACGCAAATTCTATTGGACTTATTCCTCCCAATGGATATCGAATGGCTGACAAACAATCTGTGATTGCTATCCAGTGGCTACTTTGGTTAGAGTATTCTTTAAATATCAAAATTCAACATGCGGGAAATAACCGTGAAGTTAGGTTAAAAGAGGGCTTTTTAGTTGACGGTTTTTGTACTGTAACACACACGGTGTATCAGTTTCATGGTTGTTATTTTCACGGTTGTGAAACTTGCTTTCCCGATCAAACAGCGAAACTTAGCGGGGATAAATATGATACCATGTGTGCAAGACGTGAAAAAACTGAAGCTACTGCAGCTCGAATCCGTTCTTCTGGCTACAACTTAGTAGAGATGAAAGAATGTGAGTTTAAAGAATATCTCAAAATGAACGTCGAGGCTTTTGAATTTACGACAAGTCACGCCATTATTCGGAATACACCTTTAAACCCTCGTGACAGCTTTTTCGGAGGTCGTACAAATGCTGTAAAATTATATTACAAGGCAGAAGAAAATGAAGTTATCCGCCACCTGGACGTTTGTTCTCTTTATCCATTTGTAAACAAATATGGTAAATATCCTGTTGGCCATCCTAAAATTCATGTTGGTAATGACATCTGTAGCCGTTTATCTTTAGACTCCGTTGAAGGCATTATTAAATGCACCGTCCTTCCTCCTACTAATTTATATCATCCCGTTTTGCCTTGTAGAATGCACGGTAAACTTATGTTTATTCTCTGTAGAGTTTGTGGGGAGCAAATGTTAAATTCTAATTGTTTACATACAGACGATGAACGTAAGTTTACTGGTACTTACGTTGCGGACGAACTTCGAGAAGCGCTGTCACAAGGATATAAAGTAATAGAAATTTATGAAATTTGGGAGTACGAAGTTGCACAATATAGTAGAATTTCTAGATCCGGAGGTTTGTTTTCGACATATGTTGATAACTTTTTAAAACTTAAGCAGGAATGTAGCGGGTGGCCTTCGTGGTGTACGGATGATCAAGCAAAGGATCGGTATGTATCTGAATATCTTCAACGAGAGGGGATTGCATTAGATAAAACAAATATCTCTGTTAATCCGGGTTTACGTTATATTGCTAAATTGTGTTTAAATAGTTTTTGGGGCAAGTTTGCTCAAAGGGAAAATCTAATGCAATCCTCAATCATACAGGACCCGTATGATTTATTTAAGATGCTAACCGATCCTTCGTTAGAAGCGCATTCGCTCACCGCTGTTAATGAAGACACAGTTATTTTAAACTGGGATAGGCCTACTGAAGGAATTGTAGGTTTGAAAACGGTAAATGTAGCTGTAGCCACATATACTACTGCCAACGCACGCTTAGAGTTGTATAAATATTTAAAGCAACTAGACAAACGTGTCCTCTACTTCGACACGGATTCCATCATTTTTACAGAGAAACCAGGAGAATGGGTTCCCGCAACAGGAGATTTTCTTCCGTTACCAGGTATAACAAATTCAATCGGTGCATCGTCAGTTAACGAAGATAGTGGCTTGTAGAAAATCCATTCGCCAGATTCTATACTTGTTTGAGTTGATGGAAGGGCAAATAAATCCAATTCAGATTTAATGCATTCGCAAGATTGAGCGTGAAGAAAAGCCATTATTAATTTCTGTCAAAAATATCGTTGTAATTAACTTTCGAATTAGCAGGCTTGCGTCTAGAAGTTGACGTCTTCTTGTTAATTACAGACAGAGAATGACTGGTTGTTTTTGACGCGGTTTTTATATCCAGAACCCTGCATCAGATTTTCAATTTTAGTGTCTGCTTTGCGTTTCAAACTCTGACCGGCTTCGCGCATTCTATCTTGAAACGATTCTTTGATTGGTCGGTTTTCCACAATATCTCCTAAAATATTACTTCCTGTCCTCAACGCTTCTTTTCCTACTGCTTTCACGCCTGACTTAAACAATGGTAAAATTGAACGAAATATACCCCCCAACCAACTTCCAATTCCATGACCTCTTTGATACGGAGCCCCTCGGTAAATAACACCAATTCCACTACCGGCTTGATTAATGTAATATTGTTGATATGGACACGCCATGTTAATTAAGTTTTTTGAAATGAAGTTTCAAATTCAACGTACCAAACTCGAATGGCATAGAAGCTGCCGTGTCGGTCCTTATATTTATTTCTATATTTTCAAATTCTTTTCTCATAAGGGGTATGTAATGTACAGGAGAAAATACTACATCTTTGTGACATCCGTAATTGTAATTGTCAGAAGTGACATTAACAATTCGCAATAAAGGCGCTAAGACATCTCCTACTAGTTGTGGTTCTACAATGTCACAATAAATAAACATTTGAGATGGTATACCTGTCCATATGTTTGCTGGATGAACTGAAGTTTTTCTTTTGCTAAATTTTGATCGGGTTGAAAGCCTAATTGAAGTGCTAATCTTCTTGAAAAACCGAGTACAGATAATGTCGTGTTTACTTTTAAGAAAACTCGTTTTGTTATTCTGTTGTATTTAAAGTTTATCAGTTTCTTTATTATTTCGTGGTTATTAATTTCAGTAATAACGTCTTCGATTGATTCGTAGTTTCCTGGAGAAATTTTTACAATATGCCATTCTTGATAAGAAAAATGAATTGAATCTTTACTGTCAAGAAAATGTTTCGTTGCAAGATTTAACACTTCTTCGAGACTTAACTCGTGTTCTTCGGGTGGTTCAGTTCTATAGTACATTAAGTTATCAGTTTCTCCAACTGCTAAAAACGAACACGGATATTGAATTTCAGAAATTCCAACAACCCATTCTCCAGTCAATCTTACTCGTTTAGGTAATTGTGTAATAAAATTTGCAGTTGTATTGTTGGGGTAGTAATTCATAGAACTATTACTTAGCAATGTTAAATAAAACTCATTCTCGATATTCATAATTGTTGCAATTCGTTCGATGGGACCCAAGAATTAAATTTATCGCTATATCCTTGCCACTTTACAAAATACTGTTTATTTATTCCGCGGCCCTTTTCTTTTAACACTTTTTCAATTTTATATCTAGTGTCACTATTAACTGTAATAAGTTGTAATTCTTCTTCATAAAAAGTTCCTTCAATTGGCTCGCTATTTAAATCAACAACTCGGTAAACAGGAGGTTTGCGATTAATAACTTTACTTATTTTAAACACTTCTTCGCTCCAATTTGTTGTATAGCCCTTCTCAAAGATCTGTTTAGTTCTACTAATCCTTACATGTTGACCGACTTTATATTTAGGTATTCGTTCTAGACCAACTCCACTGCTGTACAAGTTTTGCCAAACTTGTAAAATATTTGAATCATTTACATCATTGGGTGCCATTTTAATGCTTCGATGATATCTATTATTATAAGACAATAATAAATGTTGTAACACATCAATGTACCGATATGAATTGGAATATGTAAAGTAGCGCCACATTCTTGTTTTAAGAGTTCTATTAAATCGCTCAACTACAGCGGCTTTAACATCCGGATTGTTCGTAACGTAAAAATGAGTGTTGTGTTCTTTAAAAAAACTTTGTACAGTTTTTGCAACAAATTCTTTGCCTTTATCCGTTTGAATGTTTAGAGGTTTATTTTGACATTCTTTAAAAATATCTGCAAACGCATCAATAACGTTTTTAGCTGTTTTAGTTTTTAGTGGTCTAGCCCAAGCCTTTTTACTAAATACGCCAATTACGGTTAAAATGTAATTATAGTTATCGTTATATTTTTTTAAACTTTGCATATCACATAAATCAGCCTGCCATAATTCAAACATATTGTTTACGATGTATTTGTTTCTTGGAAACCGTTTTTTATTAGGTTTATGTATAGTATACGATTCTTGTTGTTGTAACCATTTTTCAACACTGGGGCGATTATGTTTATACTTTACTGATTGAAATAAATCATTTGCACCCGCAAAGCCGCTAACGTGAGCTGGGTCGTAATATACGGTGTCCATTATCAAAGTTTGAAAGATTCCCAGTTTAAAACTCTTGACCTGCGGTTCGATCTTCTCGGGGTTTCAGCTACTAACTGCCTCAACTCGTCATCACCATCATAGTTTGGCGCAAAACTTTGATCACTTCTAAGTGGCGAAGTTACCGCTAGTTGCTCATTTCTAGTTTGTGAAACACCTCGACGTTTTAAATTTCCAATAAGTTCTTGCGGGAAATTAATTTCTTTCATGTAAGATGCCAGCTGCTGCCAACCTATAGGACTACTAGTTTTTCTCGGTCTCACAGCGTCATGCACCAAGTCAATAATATTCGAAGATGGTATAGTTTCTCCTTTTATTGTTACAACTCCATTCTTATCCCATAGTATGTTTCCTGAAGTGTTCAAAATCCGCAAAAAGTTTTCCGCTTTTTTCTTGTATGTAGATGGTAGCGTGTTTATTATATCAGAATCAGCTATCTTCGTGATCTTTTCTTCTTCAACTGAAATGCTAACAGGCTGTCGGATTTCACCGACAAAATGTAAATACCTTTGAAGAATCTGATTATACATATTCCATTTATCGTGATCTGTTAGTTTTGAATTTAAAATTTTGTTCATTTCGATGTCAACTCTGACAACACATTGTTTTGCGTAGGTTCAGGAGTAGTTTTTAACCGCTGTATTAATTCCGGGGAACAATAATCATCTTTTAGCGTGTTCCATATTAGTTAAAAAGACTTCCTAACACACCGCTAATTAAGGGTGCTAAGAGAAACGGTAGAAATGCGCCTCCTTGTTGTAATAAAATCTTTTTTTTCTTTTTAATGGATTCTCCCTGTTTTACTATTCGTCTCAACGTGTTTTTATGACGAGAGAGCCGTCTCTTCTGCGTTGCTGACAATGGAACTTTTCCTTTTAAAGTATTGTAAATGCATTCACAGATACAATGTATTTGCTTATCGCTGGCACACTTTAGCAAAGCTTGTCGCTCATTAGGTCCTAATTTCGTCAAAGCCCGTAGAAGTTCAGCATCCTTAGTGAGTACGTTAGTCATTATGATTGAATGATGTCAAATTTATCTGAACTTGTGTATTTAAACCCTTTTTTAGGAATGTAAATGTAGCATGCGCCGTCTTCGTTAAAAATTGATGTTCTAAAACGTACAATGTCAGGCGTACCCTGTTTTAAATCAAAAAGTAAATATCCATGTGGATTCGATGTTGCATCGTTATAAGCTTCTTCTAAAAACTTTGGGTTTTCCGGATATACTTGCCTTGTTAAATGTTTTATTTGGGCTTTATCTCGTGGATTTTTAAACAGAACTATGTAATGGGAATTTAATGATATGTCGCGTTGTCCTTTACCTTGGTGAAAGACGTTTTGAGTTAGGAAAAATACGCTGAGGTTTCTATGATGACAACCTTTAGTAAATATGTCTACAACAGAGCTGTTCGCTTCGCGCATTAAATCGTCAATGATTATTAAGTTAGGTTCTCTTCCATCAAAAGAATCCATAGACGGTAATCCTTCTTGAAATTTTATATTTGGCAAATCTTTATACAGAGGCTGCCACTCATCGTAAAACCATATGACGTTTTTAAATGTAGTCTCACAAACATTCATATTTTTTATAAAGTTTACAATAAAGTAAGATTTACCACAACCAGAGGGCCCTGCAAGAATTGCTGAGAAAGGATGCTGAAATTGATACATGTTAACGATTGTTATCTTAACGAGAACTAACTGCGTTCAAAATAAAACAAGTTTTATATACGAGAGAAAAGCTTTATTTTTATTGGTTATATTTATTGCATTACCTACATGTAATTATAGTTAAATACTAAATTATTTGTACAAAAAACGGTCGTCATATGTTTCCATATAATCCTTTACCGTAATGTTCATAAAATTTGGAAATTTGTGAACTAATTCGTATAACATAAAATTTTTGTTATACTTTTCTTCGAGAACTTCTACGAAATCTTCATAACAGGCTTCTTGTTTTTCTTTACGTCTACCAAACTCAGCACATTGTGCACAAATTCTTGAAAAGGACCGTCACAGTTTTCTTTCTCGCTCAGTAGTGACGTAAAATAAGAGTTCATTTTCTAATTGTTTGTAATGAACTAAGGCCTACATACAATTGAAATTTTTCTTCCACATTTTTAGGCACAAATCGAACAGCGTTTACATCAGTTGTGTGCACTATATAATTTTCAAGATGATATTTACCCACATCTTTGTGACTGAGGTCTTCTATCATGTTGCCCAATACACTTAGAAACTCGGTAAATTGTGGTAACGTGAAGTAAACACCCGAATTAAAACCGGACTTTATTATTTTCAGGCAAGGTCTGAAGCCATTATAAACATCTATTCCTAGACGCGCAATTTTTGAGTAACTGTGATTTAATGGAATAGATACCTCATTAAACAACTCGTGTTTTTCGCGTACTTCTTTTGATTTATCTTCTAAACTGTTGATACCGTATGATTTTTTGGCTTCTTCAAACAAGGCGTAGTCTTTAGCGGTAGGTACGTACACTGGCGATGCTGGTGATCTATAATTTTTCTTCCAATCTTCTCTTTTAGAATAAGGTGAAAACTTCTTTACATCACGTTGTGGTGTTTTAGCTG
Source organism: Aquatica leii (assembly GCA_035610365.1). Lineage (NCBI taxonomy): Eukaryota > Metazoa > Arthropoda > Insecta > Coleoptera > Lampyridae > Aquatica > Aquatica leii. The sequence goes on along the minus strand of CM069436.1, from coordinate 101,809,642 downwards.
CCATCACAAGAAGTTTTATATTGAAGTATTGATTCGAATTGTGAACAAGAACTAAATAAGATTTAGTAAAGACGTGCTTTTATATCTTTATAGGGAAAGAATGTTTGTACAAAAAGTATTTCTAGTAAAATGTTTGTCACGTGACACATTAGAAAAAACAGGTTAATGATTCAGCAATTTTGCCTTTCGCGTAAATATACAAGCAATGTAGTAGTTTCACATTTATTTAAAAATTAACTCGTCATTTTAGTACTAATCTTTCATAAGAAATTTTTTAATTTGCAATTTTTGTATACAATATTAAATTGACTGTTTTAAATCCAATACCCTCGTGGAGCATTAGCCAAAGTCGTTGGTTTCTAATCGAGAAACCCGGGTTCAAATCCAGGTACACCCACAGCTTTTTTTAATAAAAATATTTTCCTTCTCACTCGAATCATTAGTTCTTATGACGCATAAAAAATTACCAGATGATGTAAAATAAAAAGGAAAATTGTGAGAGAGAAAAAAAATTCCCTGTAAGAGAGAGAAGAAAAATTTCATTGAGAGAGAGAGAAAAAACATTACCAAAAGTCGCCCACGTTCCTTCCGAGGTCAAAAGGTGAGTAAATCGGAAAGTCTTATGACGCATAGAAAATTACCAGTTATGCCATTACGTAAAATAAAAAAGGAAAATTTGAGATAGAAAAAAAAAAACTTTCACGAAAAACGCTTGTGCACGTTCACGCCGAGGTCAACAGTGAGGTCACTTGAAAGTCATTTGGGGTTTTTCTTATCAGTTAATTAGCGATGGTTAATTAGCTGATAAGAAATCCCCCTCATTCTACTTATTAAGTTTAAGCAGTCCACAGTTTGTTACAAAAAACCTTAACTGCTTAAAGAACATATTAAAGAAAAATAACTACCCGAATAACATAATAAACAAAATACTCATACACACTAACACAACGAATAATAATAATACTCCACCACCAATAAACCCATCCATTACTAACCCTAATACTGTCCCTAACACTAACGTTATTTACACAAAAATAATAAATGTTCCAAACCTAACAAAAAGAATAATTCCGATTATTAAAGCCAATCACATTAAAATAACAACTTACAACACTAATACTATCTATAACATGCTGTACAGTAGAACTAAAGATAAAACTAATACAACTGAAAAACATGATGTAGTGTACAAGCTAGATTGTATGGGATGCCAAGCGTGTTACATAGGGCAAACGAAACAGAAGATAAAAAATCGGATAAATAATCACATGTATGATTGCAATAATAAAAAGGGCGAAACAGCGTTAGCGTTACATCATATCAATACGGGACATAATTTTGATTTCAACAATCCTAAAATTTTAGACATAGATTGTAACTATAAAAAGCGTTTAGTTTCAGAGATGATATTCATCAAAGTTTACAAAAACAACATTAACTTTAATACAGACACGAATAATTTAAGTAATGTATACAACAATTTAATATCCAAGATTGCTTATTAGCTTTATATAGGTCTATTAAATTCGCGGTATTTTTCGTTTCTTATCTTACTTGATTACCTTGACATTGCAAATATAATTTTTGATTATACATGTCGTGTCAATTGTTTGTCATTCTTAGTTATTGTTCATATACAACATTTTAATTATTTGACCTTTTTAATAATATTTTAACGAGTTATTTATGTTATTTATATTGTGTATTAGTTGTCATGTTGTTTGGAGTTGAGGACGTCTCCACTCGAACTTTTTTGTGTAAGTTTCTTGTTTTGTACCTAAAACGTATTATTTATTATACAATAAGCAATGTGTAACTTACGTACAATATATTTTAGTGGCTTGAAGAAGTGCACACATGGTCGCACGAAACGTCGCCATATTAAAAATCTAAAGTGGTTTAATTGCCCCTCCTAGTGAAGAGTGTTTCTAACCAATTCATTAATTTATTTATAAGGTAAAACAAATATTCTAGCCGCACTCCTCCTAACTGAAATTCTGGCTACGTCACTGCATGTTGGAATACGGTTGCTAGTCAGCTCAACACTACTCTCTGATCTACTGCTAGCGATTCCAGCTCTAATACTTTGTGTTTCGAATATTTTAAGTTACATTGCGATTTAACGACTTCAAAACGTTAGAGCAATCATACAATGACGTTACTATAAAACTTGATGCTTTAGAAACAAATCTTTCTGAATTTCGATGTTATAATGATTTTAACACTCGATTTATAAAACTTTGTACACAAGCAGTAGCGGTCCCAGAGGGGGGGGGGGGATAGCAAGAACCGAGCCCCCCCCCCATTGTCTACTCTATATCGTTTTTCTCATCGATTGTATGTCGATCGTATTTGTTATAAGGCGAATTTTTTCACGAGCGAGAGTAAATTCTCCCATTAAAATACTTGATTGTACTGGAAATTGCGCTTAAGAAACAGTCTCAAATGCGCAACTCCCTCCCTCCTTATGCTAATATTATTGTCACAGAAGTCAGTAATTCCGTTCAGCCTGCGCTTGGCCAGTGGTGATTGCCTTGCGTACTACTTTTAACTTTTTCTATTTTTGGGTAACTTGGATTGTTTTTGTTTGGTCGAGTCATTTGCTATTCGGTTTTGGGCCTATAGATTCATGTTATTGCCTTTGAATCTTTGAATACCTTACCTTATACGGCTTATACCAGTGTCAGCGAAAATAAAACGAGTTGGTGGTGATATTCGCAAGTTTTTTAAGAGTAGTAAGACTAAAACTTCCGATATTGTGGATAAAGATAAAACTGCCATCGTTGCGGGAAATTTCTGGGGAAGCAGGAGCAGCGCATTTATTTGACGATAGCCCATGCTTTTCCGAACCTTCTTTGAATTTGAAAATTATCCATGAATCCATCAGGAACTACACGAGTTTAATATTGGCCGGGCGTCATGTCAAAATTTAAGTTCAATGGAGAGATATGCATTTTTGGAAAATATTTGGGAGCCACCCGAGAATTTTATTTTTCGAACTATATCTACAAAAGGCCACAACAGAAAGTTCCAAAGAGATTGGCTCAAGAAATTTAAATGACTATCCTACAGTAGGCCAAAAGAAGGTGGTTTTTGTAAACATTGTGTACTGTTTTTCCATTTTGGCACCGGTATCGTGTTCCAGGTAAGTTCCAATATTTTGTACATAATTATGAGTGCGTGCTAAATTGTTATGTTTATTTTAACCGCTTAAATCCCTTGTTAAAGTACCTATGCAGAAATATAAAGATTTTCTCAAATATTGTCAGGACCATGCCAGTAAGACATTCCACCTAAACTGTGTAGAGCGCGCAAGAGAGTTTATGAGAAATTTTGAGTCGGGGAAAGATGTTACTACTATGCTTGACAAAGCAAAGAACAATATAATCGAAAAAAATAGAATGCGTTTGATACCAATCATCAAAACGATTGCATTTTGGTCGGAATAATTTACTTCTACGAGGACATCGTAAAAAGGGCTCAATGAAAGACGAGCTTACACAGAAAACTGCCTTAATATTTAGGTTTCTGCTAGCGTTTAGAATGGATGCTGGGGATACTACCTTAATTCAACACTTTTAAAATGCTGCTGAAAACAGCACAATGTTTAGTGGAAAAATCCAAAATAATCTAATTGAGTCGATCTTCATTTTGCTTCGCATGAAGAAAGCAAATTATTTTTCTATTTTGTGTGATGAAACAACAGACTCAGCAAAAATGGAACAGCTAGCCCTATGTGTTAGGTGTGTCGACGTAGAAAAATTCATGATGCGTGAGGATTTTCTCGGTTTTGTCAAAACAAAATCTACAACGGGGTTAGAAATCAAAAAAGCAATTGTCGCCGAGTTATCGAGAATGGGCTTAAGTTTAAGCAACCTCCGCGGTTAAGGATACGATGGGGGATCAAATATGGCTGGTCATCACAAAGGTGTACATGCACTTATATTAAACGAACAACCTTTAGCATTCTACACTCATTGCTTTAGTCATTTACTAAATTTAGCTATTTCTAAAAGCTGCGGGATAAGTGCTATAATCAATATGATGGGAATTGTCAACAGTGTTTCTAACTTTTTGAATGCGTCTGCAAAACGAGTAAATTTATTGCAGGGTATTATTACCAAAGATAATATCTCTGACACTAGAAAGAAAAGACTGAAAACGCTCTGTGCCACTAGATGGGTGGAAAAGCACAATACAATTTTGACGTTTCAGGAACTATACCCTATGATTATATCAGCACTTGCAACTTTGGAACATGACAAAGATCCCGAAAGATAAAAAAATGCAGTGAGTTATATTGTGGCAAGTCAAAGGAGTGACTTCATGATGTTAGTATGAATAACTGTGCATTGTTTCCAGCATTCAGTTTATTGCAAACACAAAACTTAGAGCTTTCTATGGCTCTTAAAAACGTCAAAACCCTAACTCTGTTTTGAAGGATATGTGAGCTGACAGCGATCAGGTATTTGACCATTTATGCCTAGATTATAAGGCAGGCAAACGAATAGACATCCTCGCGACTACTACAGAAAAACTATATTCATTTCCTTTTTGGATCATTTCATTGAATAATTCGAATCGCGGTTTAACCATCGTATGGAGTCTGTAATAGCCCTAGAAGGGTTAATTCCAGACAAATTTATGAAACATACGGCTTCTGCGATAATTGCTACTGGTATGGTATACGAGAATGATATCAGCGTTAACGAAAATCAACTACAAGCGGAGATTTTTCTCTGGAAAAAAAGATGAGAGGGAAAAACGGGTGTCCCATCAACAGCCGGTGCAGCCCTTAGTGCTTGCAATGATTTAACTCCTAGCATAAGGACACACTACTTTTGATTTTCGCTACTTTGCCAGTTACAACTGCAACATCCGAAAGAAGTTTTTCTACCTTAAAACGGATTAAAACTTATCTGACGTCCACTATGCGAAAGGATCGTTTGAATGGACTCGCACTATTGAACATTCACCACGAAATCGGAATTGTTGTATCAATTTAATTTAATTCTAAATGTTTCAATTAGAAAACTTTAAACAAACAGCACTTAATAGATGTCTATCTTTAGAAAGAAGATTACAAAAAGAAGAAGAAAAGAAGAATACATTAATTTTATGCACGAATATATACGTTTAGGACACATGTCTAAATGGTTCAGTTTAGTTGACATTACTTCGTTTTTCGCAAATTCTTGCATCACCACAATAAACACTGATGGTTGTACATCTCAAATACCTCCATATTATTTACCTCATCGCGCGGTTGTAAAAACGTTTTCACTAACAACCAATGTAAAAGTGGTATTTGATGCAAGCTCCAAAAGCTATACAGGCATAACATTAAATGATACCCAAATTACAGGGCCTGTAGTGCAGGACGATCTCTTCTCAATTTTATTATGTTTTCGTATGTAACAAATTGCGTTTATTAGAGATATAGAAAAAGCCTATAGGTAAATTCTCATTGAACCTTTCTTACGAAAATTTCATTTAGTTCTTTGGCGCGACAATCCTTCCGCTCCAATTGATACTTACTGTTTAAATACTTATGGCACAGCTAGTGCTAGTTATTTGACCACTAAATGTTTACAATACTTAGCTGATTTAAATGCCGATCCGTTTCCACGACTTTCTAATATACTAAAGACGTTTTTTTACATAAATGACTTGTTAACAGGTGGCGATACCGTGCAGGAAGTTATTCAAATTCGTTCTCAACTTATTGAAATTTTGGACAAGGCAGGATTTCTGATTAGAAAATTCTTATCAAACAATTCCGAATTACTTTCATCTGAAAACGCTTTGTGTCACTAGATGGGTGCAAAGGCACGATACAATTTTGCCGTTTCAGGAACTATATCCTATGATTTTAACAGCACTTGGAACTTTGGAACATAACAAAGATCCCGAAACATCAAAAAATGCAGTGAGCCATAATGCCGCAAACACAATAATTCTATTCGTCCTACTGGTACCCTCACTGTAAGGTAATTACAAGAATTCCTGACTTTTCTTACAAAACTGCAAGCAACTGAATTCTATAAAGAATTGCAACTTTTGAAACAGGGTGAACAAATAAAATTTTCAAATATAAAATCTCTAAACCCATTCTTAGGCAAGCACGAATTTATTCGGGTAAGAGGTCGATCTAGTAGATCAACATTTTCTTACGGCAAGAAATTTCCTATTTTACTTCTAAAGGGACATGTCTTGACTAAATTGATTCTTAAACATTTTCATCAAACAATTCTGCACTGCGGTCCGCAACAACTTTTCGCGTGTACTAAAGAAGAATTCTGGCCAATTTCTGTCAGAAACATGTCTAAAGAAATTTATCATACGTGTGTCACGTGCTTTCGTACCAGGTCTTGTTACGTACGAAATTTTCATTACGGAATACCCTGTATATTGAATTGAAATTAGATTCCGGTTTTGACGCCCTCTACCGTTCTTTTCTCGTGGCTGTCTTTTTTACGACAAAATCGTGAAGCTGTCAATCGCATAAAATGGTCTAGACGTCTTAAAGTAATTGCAAGGGACATCCGTAATAATGGGAATCAAATTATAATTACATTACGTTCGTAAAATATTTGAGTCGTCACAGGGTAAGATAATTACTGCCGTTTTATTAAAATTCGTTTGTAATGTCTCCTTAATTTGATAGCCGTTTCCCCACGCTTCGAGCACATGTTCGTTTCAATAAAGAAATGATGAAGATTAATTATTATTGAGAAATACCGTTACCGAACAATTACGATTTTGGGAAGGCGTATTCTCCACTACAAAAACGGAGTCTCGACAAGCCTTACTGTGGGAGATGTTATTTCGTGTATACTAGTCGATTGTGTTATCAGCTACCTGTTCTAAATTGCTACCTACAGTATACGATACAACGGGTTTTTATATAACATTTAATGATTTATTAATACTACGTTTTTTTATGTTCCGATTCTTTGTGAGTTAGTGTGTGATACGATTTGCTTTTCACTATTTATTACAGGCCGCTGGCGGGGAAAACGTTTTCTTCGCGAAAGTGGATACTGGATTTTAGGGTGAGTTATTTGCTTAACTTTTATATCGTGATCACGAAAGTTACTCACAGAATTTTAATTAATGTTAACGACCGTAATTACGTTTATTGCTTATATACCAATAAGGTAACCTTAATCATTCACGTAACTGTATCGCATGCTGTGAGGGAAAAACATATTTACTACGAGATTTTCGGTGCTGTTCGTTCGATCTAATTTAAATGTGTATTGTGTGTTGCCAATACTGCGGGCATTCATGTACTAAAACTTCGATATAATCTTGTAAATCTTATGTGTTGCGGAATCAAAGTTTTCTGCACTTGTTAACGAAAATTGTTAGTCATTCTAGTATTTATGGATTGAAAATTTAATGTATAGTCGTCAACTTGCTACGCTACTAAATTAAAGTTGTGATATTTGTTAATTACACGTAGAAATCATTCGAGCATGGATGACTGAAGAAATTTCATATACTTTTGTCAATATTCAACGTTAACACATTAAAGTGGTTATATTTGTTAATCTCTCTTGTTATTTTTCTTTCTCCTGTAATTATCGTTATCTATTACCGAATTTTGGCTACTCGAACATCAGAGTAATAAGGATTACGAACCTCAAATTGAGTTACAAGTTTGGATCGTCTGTCGTGATCGAGGCAAAAGTGTTATCTTGGATCAGATCTGGCGCCCTTAAGCATACTTCCTGTGAACCTCCCCTACCTCCGACTGTGTGAGTTGGCCGTGCAAGGTTCGTAAGACATAAAGCTTGTAACAGCCTTATACTTTTAACCCTTTTATGTCTGATTTGCCATCAGAACGTCTTCAATGTTACAACTCTGTTTTTACTGTAAATATAGAATGTAAGATAAAAAGTGTAAAGCACAAACTAATTTGTAAGCTAACGCAACAAATAAAGTTAAACTTATATACTAATGTTGATGTAGATTACGCCGGTTCTATTCTAATTAAAGATCGTAAAGTAAAGGGATCCAAATTGGTAAAAGCCTACATTTGTTTATTTGTGTGTATGGTCACAAAAGCCATCCACTTGGAGCTTGTAACGGAACTCACAACCGACAGTTTTTTCTCCGCTTTTAGCCGTTTTATTGGACGTAGAGAAAAACCATCGTGTATGTTAGATAATGCTACCAACTTTATAGTTGCATCAAGACTAATACGTGAGGTTTATTCAATTTTAATTTTTAAGTTACATTTTTTGATGCGTTTGCGCATGACGCATGACTAGAGAAGGAAAATTTTTGTGAGGTAAAATTTTGATTTTTAAAAGCAGAACCGAATGTGCCTTTATGTTGAAAGAAATTAATTTCAAGCGTTCTTATTGCAACGAAGACCAATAAAATCTTACAATTAAGCCCGCGATACTTTATTTTTATCTACTAAAGAACGACAGGGCAGTATACGCCGTAATAGTTCAAACCATTTTGTACGGTTTTGGAACCATCAGTTCAGTTCAGATGACTGCTTGCTGCTGTTTCGGTTGTTGTCTATCCACCTCATTTTTCTTTGTCAGTATAACTATGCGATAGCACGTAGTTTTTGATTATCTGATCAAAAATCTCAGTATGGTATCCTAATCTAGCACGAGTGTTCCAGACTTGTAGCTAGTGGAACCAGGACGGGTAGTGTTCGTTCTCGGTTTTGTTTTGCTCGACCTAACAAGTAAATAATACACCAATTGATATTTAGCGGGACAATAAATTTTTTTGTTATCGCCTCTTCTAAAAAATAAATTTCCCCCTCTGAGCCATAAGGTTGGTACGTGTTTCTTCTTCCGTTAAATTTTTTTTTTATTAAGTTTGTAACAACTCCCCTGAACTTGCTACATATCAATATAGTTATATCATCTGCATATTCTTGTATTCATAAGGCATGTATTCCGTTCTGGTCAAGTTTCCATAAAAGATAGTCTACTACTCAGCACCAGAATAGAGGCGAAAACACTTTTCCTTACAGAAATTCTTTTGCAGCAACTACCGTTCTTAAACATAAAATATGTCAAGCTAATGGGACAAAAGGTATTTATGTTAAAAGTGTTTTGGTGTGATTTTCGTACCGTATAGTTTCGTCCGAAAACGGCCAGTTTTTGTTACATTGAGAGTGGTGACTGTCAGTTAAGTTTTTTTGAAGAATAGAATTATCCAAGGGAGAAAAATTATTTTTCTATTGCCTGTAGTACGGTTTGTACATGCTCATCTGACGTACGTGCCAGGCGAGGCTTTTATTTCTATGATTATGTGACAATCTACGATGTGATGACCTTCGATTAATTACTACAATTATAACCGTATTGAAAAACGTACTTACCAAAATATCAATATTCATCTGGATGAAACCTGACGCATCTGGTTTTTTCTCTAAAAATGGTATAAACCGAAGGGAATTTATTTGTGATAACGCCATATGTATTATATTGTTTATTTTAGAAAATTTTAGAAAACTTTGATAAAGGTGCCGCAGGCTAGCCGCATTTTCCGAAAGGAAAAAAATAAGTATTATTTCTTATTTTAATTTTCTTTTATCTACGTTGTCAGTCCTTTGCACGCACGACTGTACGTAGATATCAGGTTGTTATCACAATTAACTGCGTGTGCTAACACGGTCAACAATTTTCAACACAATACAAAATTTTAATCAACGGTGATAATGGATATGACTGTAACCTTATAAAACAAATCGATCAACTATTAATGCCTAAATGCAATCGCGAACAATATAGTAATAAAAAATAATCAATAGCAACGTTTAATTGAGTACAAATTGAAAAACTTACCCCACCGCAGTTCCTTAAAGCAAGTAGCTGAATAACAGCTGCATCCGAAAGTTATTTGAGAGACTTGCGAAGTATGTAAGCTTACATGCAACAACGTGTGCTTGCCAAAATCTGGTTTTGACTAAGTTTAAAACAATTAAGGATACTTGACTAAAATACAGTCAACGTACTCAACAATTCTATAACATATAGCTGAAAGTGTTTTATAACTTCGACTAAAAGTACATTATTGATTATGATCTTCAGGTAAACTCATGGTAGCTAAAGACTAATACAAATAGTAATCTATAACCAAATTAACAGTGCTTAAAGCTAAATTATTAGCGGTATCCACTGCTGTGCAAAGTTCGACTCGAGTAAAACAGATCCCGGAAGTCATTGGGTATGCGACATTTCCTCAAGAAATTACTCTTTTCATAATTTAATAACGGTTTTTACTGGCGAGCATCAACTAATTCAAGAATCGCCTTAATTCCGATCTTTTGCCATTATATTCTTAACGAACAAATATTGATGTTTTCAATACGAGGAATACAAAAAAAGTATTTTATCTTTTTTTTGTAGACATCATCGACTCAATAATATTTTTATTTATTATTATATGTATGTATTAGTATCATAACTACATGATATAAAATTAAAATAATATAGTAAGTATTTTTATCTTGGTGCAAAAAAACCAAATTAAGAATAACGTATTTGTACATTTGGACTTTAATTAACCTTGACTTAATTTGGCATAATTACGCCTAAGAATTACAAAAAACAAGTAATGAACTTAGTAGATTATTGTAGTACACGCTTATTCTTTAAGTTAATTTAATACTTTGTGTGATTATAATACTTATTTACTGTTTAATAAAAAGTTATATATAAGAATCGAAGACAGGCACTAATCTAATTACTATATATAAAAGGACGCTATAAAAAATAAGGAGTGCGTCAAAAATATTTACGATTGCTAGGGTCAAATCAGATTGATTAAACCAAAATCATCTACTAAAGCTTGTTTACAATATACCTTGACCTTTAACTTGTATAAAAGTAGTACCTAAGAGACAGATCAGCAGTACCTATCTAATTAACCTTCCGATTACCATTGGGGCTCTGTTTTGACCCCAGACGTGTTGTTTTTGTTGCCTTTTCTTAAGTTTTTTTTACAACTGTCCCAATATTTTTTTAGCTGAGTTTCTTTCAACAATGTTTAATAATATATAACAAATTTTTCAATTGTTATTTGTTTTGCGACGTAAAAAAAATATTGTCGTTGGGGGTCATATTTGAGGTCGTTGTAAGATATGTCCAAGAGCAAATGACAAAAAATGTTCGGAAACATGTGAAAAGTGCAAACTCTTTGTATGTAAACAACATTGCCAGAAAAAAACTACAATAATATGTAATAGTTGTTGCCCTCACTAATTTATGTTTACATTTTATTTTTATATTTTTATTAGTTTATATAAAATTTAATGTTAATTTACAATATTAATAAAGGTTACCATTACAAATTAATCGGTTTTTTTTACAAAATAAGAAAAAAACTTGGGGTCAAATCTGACCCCACTTGGTAATCGGCGCCTCGAAAATTGCTTGGTAATCCGCAGGTTAAAAAACATGAATCGTTACATGTAATAGTTATTTCAAGTGTGTTAATAAGGGCCATTGATAATCGAAATCTTTTAACGTCACGAGTGTAGACTGAGCTTTAACTAAAATTGAATAAATTAATGTTTAATTAACCAATGCACATAAGAACTATACAATTTGGTGATAAAACATATTATTCCCGTTGCTGAAACGTCAACATAGAAATAAGGCTTTTTTTGGTTTAGACCTTTAAAATTTTTTTAATAAAAGTGATTTTATCAAATTTATTCAATTTTGTGTGGTAGAATGAAAATTAAAACGCTGTCCTGAAAAACAACATAACGAGTTCCATAATTTTTATGACACAGTTTAAACAACAAGAATATTTTTGACGCTGATCATTATGCCCGGTTGCAGAAAGCATTTTTAACTTTGACGATGTAGTTATAACTACTTGATCGAGTCGTTAAGTGTCGCCATTGGTAGTCAAGTACAAAATCAATTGTTTTGCTGATGACGACATCGTCAAATCAATAACAACGTTTTAGTTAACAACTGCGTCAGCTGATAACATAACTTTATGCAACCGTGCATCAGTTTTGACGCACTCTAAACATATGGACGTAAGGATTTGTCAATTTTTTTAATCATCTCTGATAATATTTTGCTTTAAACTGAGAAAACTATTATTTTTCACATTGTTTATACCTGATCTATCTACTTCATATAAACGTTTATTTTTATTCCTCGATGTTAATTTGATAACTTGTATGTTGTTTAAAAGTTGTTGCTTGGCACGCGCAAATACTTTCCTAACGTTCTTTCATCATCCGCGTCAATATAATTAAATTTTAAACATCAATTGCATCATCAATTTACATAAAAACTGTTGTTTATTATAAACAGAAAACCTTTCGATAAATTTTACAGTTTTAAGTGTCGTCAAAACTAGAAGAATTGTTGAAACAGAAAACGCCACAAAATGGACGAATCAGGAGCATAAAGCACATTTCTATTTATACAATAATTGATATTAAGTTATTAACAAATTTGGGTTATTTATTATTAGTATATCACCAAGTTCAAAATGGTTAAGATAACAAAATTATAAATAATAACATTGTTTATCGGCATTTTTACCAAACTAAATTTTGCCAAAGAAAAACATATCGATAATTAAAGGTTAAAAGTGCAAGTAAATTTGACTTCCGAAACAAAGATGGGAATTTTTCTGAATTTATTTAAGTATAGCATTTGAAAAATGTTTAAAAACGCAATAATGTACATTTGTAATATTAAATGCGTTAACTGAATAACAGTGAGTTTATAATTCATCTTTCAGCTATTTGCAAAATTGTGCATTATTGGTTACGTTGAGTTATTCCGTTCGATAATCTTAGTAATTTGTCCGTATCCAAGACTAAATCGTTAAATGTAAGCTTACACTCCTCTAAAGTGTCAAAAGTATTACTGTAATAACAATTTTTACAAGCTTCTATCTTAAGAAACTAGGAGTAAGTCTTTCGTTTTATAGTAAGTTAATGATCACGTCTCAAAAACTACAGTTTTTTTTGCGACTGCATGTAAGTGTTAATGTTTAATCGCTTTTTTTTAAGAGGTGTTCGTCTACCGCTTCTGTACTGTGGCCTTTGTGCACTTCTGATTTTTTGCTCCTTCAGCAGTTCTGTTTCGTCTATGAAATCCAGAAGCTTGTTTCAAAGAATTTTTTCACTTCATCATAAGTTAACCTTAGTTTGCAGAGAATCGTGCGTTGCGTTCGGTATGCTTCGCATTTAGACAGCCCATGCTGTAAAGTCTCGTCGTTTTTCGAGCATCCGCGGTATCAAGGGTTTCAATCCTCATGTGGGACCGACCATTTGTTTGATTGCATTAAGAACTCTGATGGCCTTTGTTGAGACTTTTTTTAGATGATCGTGATAGATATTTGACTTCCTTTTTTGTCGAGTCTAAGTAATTTGCATGTCATTCGTTTTCCGCCGTTTGGTAAAAGAAGTCAAGCTGTTCAGTCTGTAAGATTTTGCTTGAGCGTACGCAAATTTCCCTAGTTTTTGTATAAATACTACCTTGGCAATCCGCTAACTGGCCTTGAGAATTTCACAAATTGGGTTTCGCAAAGCTGCAAATCAGCATGATGTGATAAACTCTATTAGCTCCTGGAGACTAAAAGGATTTAAACGTAGTGATTTCCTATGTTATGTTTTCAAGATTAATTTTTTTTTTTGGTAAAGCTACAATTTCTTTTTGGTGCCCGTTTGTTGTTTGATATATTTATGTCTTGATGCTTACGAACTTCCGTTAACGATAAGCTTTTTGTAATAGTTCCTGCAGAGTACTTTCAAACCAAGTTTAAGTTTTCGTTCAACATAGAACTGATGTTTCCAATACGGCCCTTAGTCAGAGCTTTTTAGAGAGGAAAATATGTAGGTTCGTTTTCGACGTCCCTACAGTACCTTCTAGAAGCGTCTTCTTTGCCTTATTAATGATATTGTTATATGTCGTGAGGATGGTTTTGTATTCATACCAGTCTTCGCTCTTTTTGGTCGTGTTAAATAGCTTCCTGATGTGGTGGCTTTAATTTGAAAATCTCCTTGTTCTACCAAGTTACCTTGTAATGGGTTCGTTTGACTGTTCTTAAGTAGTTTGCTTCAAATACGGATTTTATTGATCTTGCAACTGTAGGACATTCCCTGATTTAGTCGGTTAAGGTTTTGTTGCACAACTCCCAGTCGATTTATCTCAGGTTTCTGTATTCCATTACAGGTTTCTGGTCTGATTAAATGTTGAATCGAAAGCATCCAAGAATCAGCGATTAGTTGTGTCCCACTGTTAATCAGCCGCAGGATTTGCTTCGGCTATAGTGATCTTATTTGGTTTTTGGAAAGTAATCGGATGTGATAATAAACTCCCTCCTAATTCGTGCGGTAACATTCGACGTAGAAGGTCGTATTTACATTTACAAACGTAAAAGAAAAATACAAGTGTAGAAATTGGAGAAGATAGTTAGTGAAGCTGCTGGTGTTAGAAGTGGTAGTAAGAAGGAAGCAGGAGAGAAAAAGGGTGGGTAAAGGAAAAAGGGTGTAAAATAATAAATAAATTAACGGAAGAATAGAAACCGTGGTGAAAAATTTTAAAACTGACGAACAAGTAAGATTAAGGTGAATAAGCAGGGTAATCGAAAAGGTCAGAGACAAAAGATAACCTCCTACATTAATAGAAATTATTACATTTAAAACGAAATAGCTACAAGGTCGACGTTTTAAAACGCGAAAAATAAGAAAAGAAGGTAAGTAGGAATTAAGAAAAAAATAAATAAATAAAAAAACAAACAAAAATTAAATAAATAAATAAATAAAGAAATAAATAAATAAATAAGAAATAAAAAAAAGGGGGAAAGGGATGAATAAAAGAGAGAGAAAGGAAGAGGAAAAAGAAAGACAACAAGTATTTGAAAGAGGAAAGAAAACAATAAAATCACCAGACATTAAAAAGATATCGGAGGAGAGCGAAGGATAAACCTCAAGAACAGAAGGAGGAAGGAAAGAAATGGATGAGTTAAAAGAATTAATGAGAGGAATGATGAAACAGATGGAAGAAAATATGCAAGGAATAAGACAAGAAATCAAAGAAATGAAAAAAGAAATGAGAGAAAGAGAAAAGAAGTAGGAGAAAGAAAAAGAGAAATTGGTGGAGAGTATAGAAAAACTGGAGAAAAAGCGGAAGACGAGGAAAGATGGAAAAGAAAGAATAATATTGTGATAAAGGGGTGGAGAAGTGAAAAACCACAAAAAGATTTAGCAGTGATGCTGGAAGAAAAATTAAATGTAAAAGTAGAAGTGAAAAAAGTGACAGTAATAAACAAAGAGAAGAAAAATGAGATGGTGGTGGCGGAAATCGGAGGATGGGAGGAAAAACAGAAGGTAATGGAGGAGAAGAAGAAATTAAAGAATACAAGAATATATATAAGTCACGATTTAACATGGGAGGAAAGAAGAGTGCAAAGAGAAATAATGAACATAGCGGTGGAAAAAAGAGCGGAAGGAAAAAGAGTATGGGTAGGATACTGAAAAATGGAGATAGACGGAGACAGATACATATGGAACGACAAGGATAGGGGACTGAGCAGAGAAAGGAGAGAGAAATTGGGGAACCAAAATGCAAAAAACTAAAGGGCAAAGGGGGGGGCGGTAAAGGAGAGAAAGTTGAGGAAATGGCAAGAAAAAGGAATAATGAGAGATGGAAATGGAAAAGAAAAAGAAGGAGGAAAAAAAGAAAGCAAGGAAGAAGCACAGGGGGAGGTGAGTGAGCTGAGAGTATTGTTTATGTCTGGAACAGGATGTCTGGAAGTACATCAAGGAACAGGATGTAGTGGGATTACAGGAAACATGGATGGAAGAAAAAGAATGGGAGTGGTGGGAAAAAGAGTTGCCGGAGGAATTTGAGTGGGTGGTGCAACATACAGAAAGAGAGAAGAAAAAAGGGAAAGCAAAGGGGGGTATAATAACGAGAATAAGAAAAAAATGGTTGAGCCAAGAAAAGAAAGAGAAAATGCAACAGAGAAGAGGAGTTGTAGAAAGGAACATACAGTGGGGAAAAACAAAAATAAAAGTAGTGACGGTTTATAGCAGTAGAATGAAAGAGACAAGGAAAAACATAGAAGAGATGATAGAAGAGAGGGAAGAGGGATTGATAATAGTAGGAGGGGACTTCAACGCAAGAATAGGGGAAGAGGGGGGAATACAAGAAAGAAAAGGGGCGGGAAAGAGACAAACAAAGGACAAGGTGATAAATAAAGAGGGAGAAGAATTGCTGGAATTGTGCAACGAAAAAAGGGTGGGAATTAACGAACGGGAACAGAGAAGAAGATAGTAAGGGGGAATTTACGTACATAAGAGGAAGGGGAGAATCAATAATAGATTTTGTAACGACAAATGAAGAGGCTGCAGAAAAGGTAAAGACATTTAAAGTGGGAGAAAGGGTAGAGTCAAACCATCAATCACGGAAATTGACAATGGAAGTAAGAGAAAGAGAAGAGAGAGAGGAAGAGGAGAAGTACATAACTAAAAAAAAGTGGACAGAAGAGGGTATAAAAAGATATAAAGAGAGAATAGGGAAAACGGTATGGATAGGGAAGGAATTACAAGAAAGTGTAGAGGAAATGAAAGAGATGATGGAGAAAGCAACAGAGAGAGTCAGATTTAGAAAGTGGAAGGGGGAGAAAACAGGATGAAAGAAATGGTGGGATAGGGAATGCAAGGAAGCAAAGAAAAATGCAACAAGAGCATTAAGACAGTGGAAAAAAGGGAGGAAAGAAAAAGAAGAATACAAAGAAGCAGTAAAAATATACAAAAACATGCGACAGAAAGAAGGAAGCAAACAAAAAGAAACAAGAGGAGCAGATCAAAGGAATAAAAACGGAAGAAGATGTATGGAAGTACCTAAAGAAACAGAGGAAAAAAAACATGACGACAAATGGAATACAAACTAAAGAATGGGAGATATATTTTCGGAACCTGTTGGGAGGGGAAGAACAAAAGCAAAAAAAAGAAAAAAGAAAAGACGCGGTAGTAAGACAAGAAGAAGGACATAGGGATAGAATAAATGAAGAAGAAGTAATAGAGGTGATAAAGAATATAAAAAAAAGAAAAGGCGGCAGGAGAAGATGGGATACAAAGAGAAGAGTGGATATACGGGGGAGAAAGTGTAGCAAAAAGGATGACGGAAATACTAAACAAAATATGGAAAAGGGAAGCATTTCCGGAGAGGTGGAGAGAGGGAATAATATGCCTAATCCATAAAAAAAGCGAAAAAAATAAAGTCAAGAATTATAGAGGGGTAACATTATTGAGCACGGCATACAAATTATAAAGGACAATACTTCAAGGAAGACTACAGAAGGAAATAGAGGAAAGAAGTTTGGTACCAGACGGACAAGCGGGATTCAGAAAAGGAAGAAGGGCGATAGACAACATATATATACTGAAACACCTAGCAAATAAAGAACTAGAAAAAAAAGAGGGAAAATGGTGGCACTATTCGTAGATCTAAAAGCTACTTTTGACAAAGTGAATAGGGAAAAGTTGTGGGAATACATGAAAAGAAAAAAAATCAATGAAAGATTAATACAAAGAATAGAGGAAATCTACGAAGAAACGAGGAGCAGGGTTAAAGTGAATGGGGAAGAGAGCAAAAAATTCATCACAAAGAGAGGGTTGAGACAGAGATGTCCACTGAGCCCAAGCCTGTTCTCAGTATATACGGGGGATCTGGAAGAGACAATGAGAGGACAACAGACAGGAGGGATAGTGGTAGGGAAAGCGAAGGTATTGTCGTTGGCGTATGCGGATGACATGTGTTGGTGGCTAAGGAGGAAAAGGAAATGAAAAAAATGACGAAAATGCTAGAAAATACATGAAAAAAAAAGAAATGGAAGTAAACACGGAGAAAACAAAGATAATGATATTTAGAAAAGGAGGAGGGAAAAGAAAAAGAGAGGAGTGGATATGGAGTGATGAGGAAGTGCAACAAGTGAAGGAATTCACATACCTGGGCTACACGATGAAACAGGATAATAAAGAGGGAGAACACATAAAGGAAAGGGTGAAGAAAGGAAACAGGTTAATAAGACAAGTGTGGGGTGTGAAGGAAAGAGTATTCGAGATGGATATAGAAAAAGAAAGTTGTTGTTTGAAAAATTAGTAAAGGGGGTGGTAATGTATGGAGCGGAAATATGGGGCTGGAAGGTGTGGAGGGAGGTAGAAGGGCTATAGGAAAAATACTGGAGATGGGTTTTAGGACTGGACAGGGATACACCGGGGTATATTGTGAGAGAGGAGGTACAGATAGAAAAAAATAAGGGTAGAGACAGGAAAAAGAGCCATAAAATACGAGGAAGAACTGAGGGAGAGAACAGATTGCAAAATACTGCAAGAATGTTGGAAAGAGATAAAGAGAGGAAAAAGTGAAGTACGGGCGGGAGGGCAGAGAAGAGTATTACAAAAGAAACGGGTACGCGAGAGAAGAAGTGGAGAGATTAACAGAAGAGGGAGTAGGAGTAAGGGAAGAAATAATAAGGAGAGATAGAGACATCGAAAAACAAGAAAGATGGGCAAAGATAAAAGAGGGCAGATATAATAGGAATTATAAAGATATCAAGGGTGAAGGAGTGCCGGAATATTTAAAAGATAGAGAGAATAAAAGCAACAAAAAGAAAAAAATGGTAGCAAGTTTCAGATGTGGCAACGAGAAGTTAGGGAACAAATATTGGAAAGAAGAACCAAAAAATATGTGCAGGCTATGTGGAGAAGAAACGGAGGACCTTAACCACATGAAACAGAAATGCAGGGAACTAAGAGAAGAGGTGATGAAAATAGAAGAAATCTTAGATGAAAACGGAAAAGGAGCGGAGTGGATGGAAGAAGTATGGAGAAGGAGGAAAAAGTTAAGGGGAGAGAAAGGATAAGAAAATGTATTAAAAAAAAAGAGTAAATAGAATGTAAATGTAAATGTAAAATGTAGGTTGTAAATGTAGTATAGCACGAACGAATTGGTAAGCCAAAGGCAACAAATAAAGTTAAACTTATATATATCACTAGTACATAAATCACACAATGTTATTAAGTTTAGTGCATTCTTTACGATGATGCATGTGCAAATGTTGTGCATAAATTGGGCTGCAAGCAGCTATCTACCTGGACAGTTTAACTCTCTTATTACCCTCTTGTGGATCTAAAGCTTCTGAACAAGGGCAATATCAGTATCGTGTGTTACGATATAAACACTGAGGGCCGCTGAGGCTGTCCTGCAGTGATTTATATTTATCTGAATGACTTTAAGCATTAGATTTGCCGTCACTATGTTAATTCTGGTTTTGAGTTTACATCCATTGCCTCCTGGACAAGGCTCGTAGTTCCGGTTCTTTGCTGTTCTTTTTGGAATCGGTCAGTTCCAGAGAGTAATCCTCAAAAGATCGCAGTTACTTGGTTAATGTTTTTTATCTTATCTCAAGACTCTTTGTCCATAAACAGCACGTACTAGGTTCCTTTTGAATTGGATTTAGTGTTAATCACCCGCCATGTCACGGTACTAATGTTGTTCTGTACCGATATCCTTTTCAGTTCTCGACACCCAAGTGAGAATCTTTTTTGGTTATAAAAGGTCTTAATTATCTCAAGTTCTCTTTCTTTCCCTAGAAGTTTTATGTTTGTCTGGCGTGGCGACTAGCCACTTTTTGGTTGCCTCGTCTGCGCACATTTTTATAAATTTCCTGTTATGGGTAAATTCCTGGAATAAATAATCTCAAGTTTTGTACCGTTTTCTTGAAGTTTCTTTTTGTTTGACGTGCTGACTAGCTACTCTCTCGTTGTCTCGTATGCGCACTTTTTTTTCAGGAATCTCTCTTTATAGGTGCATTCTTGAAAACACGGAGAAGCGTGTCCTTTTTCTCCAGTTTGCCAATCCATCTGAGTATTGAGATTTTGGATTTTTCAGGACTGATAGTGTTTTCAGAACAAACTCTTTTAGTATGATTGCAAAAACAATTTTTTCATAGTGTCATTGAATGTCTTTTTTTGGGTCCCTTCGACCCTTCAACTTTGCTTTGCTGGTAGATTTTGTGACCGGCGTGTTACTGCTAGAAAAGTTGCGCTTTTGTGCCTCTGTTGTTCCGGCAGTTAGTACAATTGCGTACGCCGTCTGGTGTCGCTTTTGCGTTTTTGACGTGCCCGACTTTTGTTCCTATATAGATGGGTTTTGTTCTCGTTATCTTGCCATTAGAGCGAATACGGTTGCCCAAACTTCCGACTTTTTTGTTTTTTTTTAGTTTCCACTCTGCCGTCTTTAAAGACTTTTTAAATTTTTTAATTTCTGCGCAAAGTCCTTGTCTTTTTTTAAATTTTCTAAAAGTAGTTCTATATATTTTCCACGTATACAAAGGAAATGAAATTTACCGTGCGCAGTGCTCCGATACGCACGAGAGCGTATATATAACGGGTTTTTCTTGGTGCCCCGACGCCTGACCTGATTTTCCGCGCCTTACTTTTAAGTTTTTAATGAAGTTGTTTTTTCTTGGTCCAGACTATCAAGCCAAGACTTAAGCACTATTTGCTTGTGAGACATGTCTACAGCAGCAAAGAGGTTTAGGTTTGGCTGCCGTATCTGCTAACCAAAGTCAGTAGAGCAGCGACAAGCATTGTTATCCCAGTGTTGGTTCTTGCCACGACACTATAGCTTAAGCTAAAGGAGCTGGTTTGTGTAACAGTAGTATTGGAATATGTAGGGATTTTAGGCAGCGTTTCCAATTCCTGCAAAGGTAAACAAAGTTATCTCGGCTCAGCTAGTAAGGCTGTGTACTGTAGCACCCTATCTACTCTCCTATCTACTACCTGAAGACGCGTCCGATAAGTAACTAAACCCACGGAAGGTAACTCAACCTATAGAAACGAAGGTTTTTATCATTACAGCGGAGTGGCGCTCATTTTTTTATTATTGTGTTTTTTACCACGCCCATTCACCGACATCTCAGCTAGCTGTAGTGACGTAGTTGTTACCAACCAAAACCAACCAAAAAAAAATTGGTAACAACTTAGTAAACAAACAGTCGTCATTTTAACGTTTACATTTAAATAATAAAATGTACGTAAACTTTATCACGTTTTATCAACGTATATTTCCCGAGATACAGAACACGGCTTACAAGAGGTATTCTTATCCTTTTTTAGGCTTGTCAATATTACGTTTGGCTAACGTATTGCTTACGAATGTCATTTAAAGAACACGTAACCTTTCAAACATACTATGTACGTTTCATTGGCATTTAGTTCTTGTATTAAATTATATAACGTGTTTGGTTAACTTTTGTCTGACACGTTAATATTGCGTTTGCTTTTAACGTACCTAATATATGCGTTTTAATAAACGTAAAGATACAAATTAACAAATTATTTGAACATTTATACACATTTAAACTTTACGTTTAATTTATGATACCTATAAACGAATATATTAGGTTTTTTTCAAACCAAACGTGTTGGTTGATTTATTATAACCGATTACATAAAAACTAAATTTTTGACCATGCATTGCAAGATAAGCTTTGGATAACATACGATGTAAAGTGTAGCTGCAGAAACCACAAACAAGAATTTTCAAGCAGTTTATTAAACTATTCTTGTCAATTTTGCCTTGCATGATTTTTTAAAATATTGTTAATTATTATGACTTTTTTTATAGGATGGTTTTAAGTAATGTGTCTATCCAATAGTACTACGGTAGCTGCAGTTTCAAAGTTGAAATATTTTTGTTTTTTTAAATTAAACCTATTTGTAATATGTTTTTGAATTAAAATGTTGTCAAAATTAGCAGAATTGATAAAACAACATAAAAGATACATTCTGGAACACAATATTTTTGTTTACGTGTGATTGATTTTTTCTCAATGTCGTTTTTAATTGATGTTATAATTGTATTAAATAACGTATTATTATTATCTATTATTAATGTATAACCAAGTTCAAAACTACTAAGATAACAGTTAATAAATTTTACATTGTTTATCCAGATTTTTACTTATTTTTACCAAAAAAACCATATCGATAATTTTTTTCTCTTCTAAGTTTTTTTGATTTGCTAATATAATTTTTATAGCTGCTGTAAAATTATGTTCAAAAACGAAGAATCGAAGAAGTGCAGTAGTACCAAATGCGTGTTATGCGTTTGATTAAATTTTCTCCAAAACTGAAAAACTGGATGCAATAGAAGGGATTTTCCACGATTACACTATACGTTACCAGTCAAAACCGATATTCTCCTGTATCCACGCGTAGGGTTCATAATACACGACAAAGTACATTGGATTAATAATAAAATCTCGGTATGACCTATATGAGGGTCATTACCGCAAATGTATTTCGAAAACTAGCTTTTCTTACAAAATTCGATCGTTACGTAGTGTGGTGATTGGGTAAAACGATTGCTCGTGCAACATCAAATCCAAATTACAAAAAAGTAAACAAAACATTCAAAGAACTTATATAATAAACTAATTGTGTTTTCCCGGCTGGTTTCTAAGTGCAATTAAGTCCAAAAAGAATTCACAGAAACAAATTAAACATATAAAGGTCAATACAGTCATTTTCGTATTTTCATACAACTGGATCATGACATTGATAATAATAATATCGTGATCATCTAGTAAAATGTCGTTTAAATTATACTATCTGGAAATTACAATAAAAATTTCATAACTGTATTGAAAAATAACTTTATTCTCTTTTCGAACTTAAATATTTACTGTTACAGTTTTACGTAATTATGTGAAATCCAGAACGTCAGCAGTATAACAAACAATGTCAGTCTTTAATAACAATCAAACTCAAGTTATTTAATACACCAACTCTACTGTTAAAAATTATTTAAAAACAAATTTCAATTTCATTTTCAAACTAAAACATTCTGTTTTAAATTTTGTTTGAAGACGAAGATAAAAAGACTATAGTTTAGAGGCTCCATTTTTAAAAATACCTACAGAAACTATTCAGGATATATTTATGATATAATTGTTGTAATTGATAATATTGTTTGTTGGTGGTAATTCCCAGTATCAGTATTTTAAGACACTTTAACCTTAATTTTGTGATCTCGGGACTAAACCCGCAATTTCTCAATAAAATTTATAATCGTTTAAATAATTAAAACAAATACAAATAATAAATAAATTTTCTTCTTGTTGATTTTTGTCGACTAAAATATCGATCATTAAAAAAGAATCAATTAAGCAAGTGCTAAGAAACAAAGGACAATTTTCAGTGTGTTAAATACGCTGATCACATAAATCATATTACCCAGTCAACTTATAAGCGTTTTACTTACGTAAAAATTAAGGCAAAATATAACGAATTATTTAGGTTAATAAAAGATGTAATTTTTACCAAAAGTAAGGTACTAATTTTTTTTTAAATTGAAACGTTAAAGTTATATGAAAACAACACTGTATTTTTTTACCTTGTTAAGATGAATTTAGGTATGACTAATACGTAATATTTACGTAATTGTTAATGTAAAAACCAGATAAAAACAAGTGTTTGTCTTAACGTACAACTAATGTGTATTTATTACATCAATTATATTGTGTTAAATACACGTTAATTGAACTAAAATAGTGCGTAATCAGCGCTAGAGACGCTAATATTTTATGTTTTTATAAACACATGAAAAATAAGTTAAAATAAAATGCAATGTTAATAAACAGGTATCAGAAGTTATTTTGTGTACTTAAAAAAACGCAAAATAATCGCTTACGTGTGTCATAAACTTAACGCAAGAACCAAGTATTATTTAAACGTACATAATATGTTAAAATTATCATGTGTTTTTCAAATGGGACTTTTTACGTTTCTAAACACGTAAATAATACGTTAAAGTCAAACGCAATATTGACAAATTTAAAAAATAATGTACAAAACTAAGTAACAGAAAAAGCCATGTTACACTACTCAAAAAATGTACGTAAAAAACATAATCAATTTTATCTACACGTAAATAACATTAAAAAGATGACCGTGTGTTTACGGTGTACATACTAAGTGAACAGAAATAGAATAAAAATATATTTAAGAAGCACAGTCAAGCATGAACCTATGCCAAAAATGTTGCTCTCTAAAAACAACAAGTTCATGACAGCAATATAAAAATTAGATATACAAAATAAATTTAAAGAGTAAACATTTTTAAGTAAAAAACACTGGAAAATTTCCTAAGAATATTAAACTACAGACTACAGATAAGATAGTACAAATGTGAAAACAACATTAGAGAAAGAATGTATCATCGTTTTGTTGTTTTGGGCTTAGTCAACAAAACAATACGATGATAACTCGTATTGTGTTTCTACAACTGCACCGAGAGATACTATGCACGCTGCTTATTGGAATCGCGAATAATGTTATCAATTGAGTAATCTTATTACTTTATTAAAGAACGAACCGGTCGTATGCTACTTCATAGAAAAAACATCGTTTACAGTAATCATAATTTTGGTTTATGTTATCAATTTTCGTCTTAGGTTTGTTTTTTGTACATGAACAATAATTGTATGAGTTTTTTACTTAAATTTTCACAACGTCTAGTTTTTAAAATAACAACTTAATTTAACTACGTCTTATGTGATAACATTATTTTGTGTTTATTTTTATTTTTGGTGTCAGCAAATGACTGAGAAGAAATGTGTATTTTTTTGAACAGTGAATTAAACATCATAACATTGTTTTTGATCTCTTTTTGTTAATGTCCGTAATTTTCGATTTAATCGGCTCAAAACTTTAAGTTTTTGAAATGTTTTATTAAAACTTTTATTTTTTGCTTGTGTTGATAGTATAATTTTATCTTCTAAATTAAAAGCTTGGTTAGAAATTAGTAAATATATTTACTAATTTCTAACTAATAAACATTTATTTTTTGAATATAGAATATTGTTATCATGCAGTTATTGTTATCAAAAACCCCAAGTCCCAATGTGATTCTATTAAGCGGTGCGCAATGTATTTCGTTATGATTCAACAAAAATCTGCTACACGATGGAAGCTTCACTATTAAGTTAATCAATCAGTTTACACCTGCTTAAACAAATTAACATATAATTGAGTATTTGTTAATTATACTATTAAGCAATAATTGAATTGTCTGGTTGTAGTTTAGCTGTAAAGTTTAAAACAATAGGCTAAATTGCATTCAAAAATACAACACTGTTACATAGTTCATTCGCAAAGATAAAATAACACACGTTTAATTTAAACGTTAATTGTATCTAATCTGTTTTAATTTCTTCTTTTCCTTGCGATTTTATTTTTCGTTTGTTTGTTTATTTTTCTCTTTTTATTTTTTCTCTATTTTTATCCATGCATTGAAGTCTCCTCTGATTATTATGACGCTTTCTTCTTTAATTTTTTTTTTTGCTTTGTTTCTTCCGGATGTAGTTTTTTTTGTTAATTTTGTTCCAGTTATTTGTTCCTTTATTTTCTTCCACTCTTTGTCTTCTAATGTATGTAATCTTATTGCATTAAATTCTTTTGTGTGCTCTTAAGACTAATTACTTTTGTTTCTTAATTGTGTTATTTTGCTATGCATTATTTTTAACTATGCAAATTGCTATAGAGGTGCAAACGTCGACAAGCTGATTTTATACACGCGTAATTCAAATAAGTAAGTGGAAGAACAGTTAAATGTGTTTTCACAAACGCATTGACAAACCTATAGCTTTATATTAATAAATGATGCAAATAACATAAGCGAAACATGATGGCAGAGCCATCTCATAGTATAAATTTACTATGTGAAAATTGTTATAGAGGCGAAAACGTTGTACGTAATCGACACTATAAATTGCGTTTTGTTGTTGGAAAGAAAGCGATCGTATTTGATTTGTTTATTGACGAGAAAAACGTAAATTGATGTTTGTTTTCATTCACGATTGCGTCAAATAGGTTTTTTGAATATATTTTGCAAGGTTACTGTCGCCAAAAAATCTTAAAGCATCAGAGTAGATGCATTTTTTGAAGTTAAATTCACCTGTTCTCGACTATTGAGCAATCTAATCATAAAAATTAAAACTGCACACTAACAATAATTGGCAACCTGTACCTACATTTTATATTATTTACGTATGAATAAAAATAAAATTTAAGACAAAACAAAGCCTTGTGGCTTGGTACTACATTCCCAAAAATTTGATACATCTCATATGAAACCATTTTGTGCAATAATCACAATTTCAATTCCTCTTCACATGATGCACATTGAATTTGTCGTTTATTTGTCATGTTCGCCGCACGAGTCGACTCCTTTGCGTTTAATTTTGTTTCCAGAATTGTTTGCCTTTTGAAGTTCTAGCGCTCTTCTAATTGCGCTTGTTTCGTAGTTTAAAAGTACTTCTGATTTGTTTCTTTCGTTTGATTTTCTCAGTCTTCTTTCTCTTGTTTGTCTTAGTTCTGGCAATGTTGCCTCTCTGCCGCGGAAGAAATTGCACTCGGGACTTTATCCTTATCACCCCTTTTTTATTCTTTGATTGAATCGACTCCGGTTATACCAAATGAAGATCAAAAAAATCGTTTGAAGTAAAATCAATTTTGTTACTTTTATTTGTGTTTATCGATGAGGAGTTTCCTTATCATAACAATCTAGAGTCTTTGATGGCAGTTTTAGAAAATCTGATTTAATCTCTTTCTTGATTTGCATTGCTATATCACTTCTTGCTCGTTGTTCTTGGTCTTGTTCTAGATCATTGTTTTCTTCAACTTCATTCTCATAATTTGGAGCCCTTGTAGACGGGTTTGAAGATTCTGGTTCAAATTCTTCTTCTAGTTTTTCTTCACCTTTGAATTGATTTGACTTACTTTTGTTCTCCACTTCATGAGAACTAACTGGTCTTGATGGAGTTGAGCTTGCTTATCGCTTCAAGTACATCACTTGATGTTTTGTCTTTTTAAAATTTTTTGGTTGATTGCTGTCGATTATTTTATCAGAAGAAGCTGGACTAGGAAATGTCGTATTTGCTAATTTTTGTGGTTGGGGAGTATTTATGCTAGATGTGTAATATGATTCGGAACTAACCCTTTTATCTTCAGTCATAACAATAATATCATCAATGAGAATAATTATTATAGAGTTCATTGGCACAAAAGAGCGCACCAAAATATCTGCACTGGTGTATTCGTTGGCATGAGAATGGGTTGGATATTTTCTTTTAAAAAGCAAAATGGAATCTAAAACCTTTAATCTCTTCAAGAATAACATCAACATTGATGCCGTAATTGACTAATTTGTCACGAATTTCTTCATACTGACATCAACGGCTACCTGACAGAAATTTGTTTTGGTGACCGAACAATTAATTGAATAAATTAAACAATTTCATGTCAATTTTATCTAACAGTATTTTTTTATTCAGTTTTGACCGGTTTAAACACACTGACACCTGCCGGTTAAAGAATATGAGTAGTGTTTGGAGGAAGAGCATAAAGAATGATTCCATTTTGTTTACAAAACTCACTTAAAGACATTGTCATTTGTGATTTATGGCCAACAATAAAAAGTAAAAGGGCTTTTTGATCTCATTTTCTAGCAAACAATTGTCGAACCGATTTGCTGTGTGTTCGTAAAATACATGAGACTTCATTCACCTCGAGTCTGATAATCACACTTTGATTGGGTACCTTTTTGGATGGAAAAACCACAAGTGGTGAGCATATTTTCCCGCTGGCGGTAAAAATTATTAAAACAGCAATGTTATCTTTTACTTGGCCAGTCCTTATTTTATAGGTTTTTCCACTGTTTTGGAACCAACACCTTCCAGGTTTTAGAGCACATCGGGAGTTCAGGCTCGTCCCCGTTGAGCATCCGTTTGGGGTCTTCCAAAATATCTAAATAATTGTTTAGTTTTTTGAACCATAACCAAATGTTCTCTTCTGTAATGTGAGCTTTTGCTTTATGTATTCTCTCTGTTTTTCTTAACAATATTTCAGGATGGCGTTTTAAAAAATTGCTGTACCACCGCTGTCCGAGGTTTCCATTTTTAAATTGATGTTGTTTGTTTGAAGATTTGATTATATTTTTAACTGTGAATAGTAAGTTGCTCTTTTTAATTAGAAAACCACATTTTGCCAAATTGATGGTCCATTGGACGATTTTTTCACTATCGATTGTAAGTAAAAACTCCGGACCAGTTTTCCAAAAAAGTTTGAAATGTTTCCAATTAAAGTGCCCTTGAATAGTGGTTCAGGAAACGCCAAATTCTCTACTTGCCTGCTTTGTTTTCATATTAGTTACCCTTATTGCGTGTAGAGCGCGCTTTAATTGCTCTTTGGAATAATTAAAAAAACTTCTTCTTTTGCTTGATTTTCTAATATTTTTTAGTGATTTTGTGTTTTGGATTCATCTGCAATAAAAGAGAAAGTTTTAAGTGGCCGAAAAAAAGCATCTGCTTATCGCGATAAATGTCGATTCACGTAGGTACAAAAAACCAAAAAAGTCAGCTAAAGTGTCGCTGATTTTTGGCCAATCCAGTCGAAAAACAGCAAATACAGATCGGTAACTGGCCATCTACTTTCAAATGCAGATAGACATAAAGATGAACTTCAAAACTAGTTTAGAACGTAAACTTGAATATATTTTATTGTCGAATGATACCTAAGTAACAGTTACAAGGTTCAAAAATATTTACTAGCAGCACTAAAAACTCAGAATCATTAGCTCAATGTGGCATAAAGTTCAGTAGTGGTGATGCATCAACAGCCGATAATAGTTTGTTAAATTGCCAGAAGTCAAAAAGTTCGTTTTAGAGTAAGGAGAAGTGGCTGAAAAGGGACATAGCGATAAATTATGTAGAGTTGCAAAAGTTACACTATTTTTTACGGTTTTATATCAAAGTAGCCAAAAACCAACACTGGTCGTCTAACCAGATAACTCACTCTACTTGTTGATCAAGTTTCCGAAATTAATATTGAAAACCTAATAAAAAAATATTTGTTTAAAAATTGGCGTTTGGTCTATGTTTGACTTTATGCGCAACAACAATAATAAAAATAAACAATGCAAGAGAAACTTTATTAATTATTAGATATGAAATTTTACAAAACAATTGCGATCTTTTTTGATACAAAGATAGATATCGTACTTGATACACTTAAAATAGATTTTTAATCACTTGATTTTCGTTATAACACTATGAGATGGTTCCGCAATTATATTTCGTTTTTAACTTTGTTTATTTTACTTCTTTTTGTTAATCTTTTTCTTCAGCATTGAGGTATTTGTCGGTGTGTGTCGATTTTT
Organism: Aquatica leii; assembly: GCA_035610365.1. Taxonomy (NCBI): domain Eukaryota; kingdom Metazoa; phylum Arthropoda; class Insecta; order Coleoptera; family Lampyridae; genus Aquatica; species Aquatica leii. Next base: position 101,780,390 of record CM069436.1, on the reverse strand, counting down.
TGTGTACTTGATGTCCCAATATGTTATCCATCTTCCGAGTGACCAGTATATTTAAAAACGGAATGTTTCTGTTTGTTTTGATATACACGGTGAATTTGATGTTGGGTTCTAACTAGTCGATGTGGCCCAGAAAGCTGCTCCGTGGGGCCAAATCATGAAAGCTATCCAAGATCGTAACTAGCAATTTGGTTTGAGGGTATCGGTTTCTAATGCTGTTTCTTTAAAAATCTCCATAAATATATTGGCAATGACTAGAAAAGGTAGTGATCCCATGGCTAGTATGTTAGTATCTAACGTTGTTGAAAAAAAATACGTGGATTGTAAGTATAGTTCAATTGGTCCGTTAATATCTTGTTCAAGTTTTGCTTTTCGTAGTTTTGTTATTGTTTCAAATTTTATTTATTATTAACTAATTTATTTATAACGACTAAAAATACGTTTACTTAATCTAGAAATATGTACACTTTAAATTAACCGAACTAATAAAATCTAATAATATTTAATGAAAACACTTACACGAATTTATGTATAACCGTTGTATAACACTTAAGATAAGATAACGTCCTCGGATATCACATTTGTTTACACTAATTATCACGTTCACGATTATTCTCGATTTATTTATGTAGACAGACGCGTGCTAACCATTTATTTCCACTTGATAATCTTCTTAACACATTCGCATTCCAGCAATAACTGACCTACGATCTGTCTCGTAGCTATATATATACATACGGAATCCTTCTCGATCGTTCCTCACTTTTCGCTATAACTTCTAGAAAATAGATAACAGCCTTCTAGAAGGCTCTAGCATTTGCAAGTAATTTCTTGAATCTTTCATTATGATAATGTCCAATATTGCTTGTTGTGGTACTTTTCTAAAAATAGAAGTTGGCTCTGGATAGTAAATACAAAAAATATTAATATACGACTTTAGAATTAATAATGAAAATTATCTTCTCTAATCGATGATTAACTGCAAATCTTTTATTTTTAGAGATGCTGCTCAGAAAAAAGTAAACTGCAAACAATGAATTGTCCATACTCTTCTTAATGACAGTGATGATGATTGCAATTATAATAAAGTCTCAGAGGACTCCAGCAATAATGAGAACTCTGATCGTAGACCAATAGCCGATACAGACTAATAAACCAATCGTGAAGAATAAGAGCCCTCGAGAATTTGGATTTGTTTAAAAAAATAAGCATAGGATTGGCAAAAAAAGAGATATCTGATCTACTGCAATTCAAAGGCAAAGTTACTGATCATTTGTGCAAATTTAATTGGTGGAGATTATAAGGAAGAAAAAGAAGAAACCTGATTCCAAAATTTGGTCAAAAAGACACCAGGTAGAACATTGGTCTAACGAAAATCAAGTGAGGGAAAAGTGCAAGAAACCAAGACGTGGATTAAAAATCTATTTTAAGTGTATCAAGTACGATATCTATCTTTGTATCAAAAAAGATCGCAATTGTTTTGTAAAATTTCATATCTAGTAATTAATAAAGTTTCTCTTGCATTGTTTATTTTTATTGTTGTTGTTGCGCATAAGGTCAAACATAGACCAAACGCCAATTTTTAAACAAATATTTTTTTATTTGGTTTTCAATATTGTTTTCGGAAACTTGGTCAACAAGTAGAGTGAGTTATCTGGTTAGACGACCAGTGTTGGTTTTTGGCTACTTTGGTATAAAACCGTAAAAAATAGTGTAACTTTTGCAACTCAGCCACTTCTCCTTACTCTAAAACGAACTTTTTGACTTCTGGCAATTTAACAAACTATTATCGGCTGTTGATGCATGACCACTACCATTTAATCAATGCCACTACTGAACTTTATGCCATATTGAGCTAATGATAATGAGTTTTTAGTGCTGCTAGTAAATATTTTTGAACCTTGTAACTGTTACTTAGGTATCATTTTACAATAAAATATATTCAAGTTTACGTTCTAAACTAGTTTTGAAGTTCATCTTTATGTCTATCTGCATTTGAAAGTAGATCGCCGGTTACCGATCTGTATTTGCTGTTTTTCGACTGGATTGGCCAAAAATCAGCAACACTTTAGATGACTTTTTTGGTTTTTTGTACCTACGTGAATCGACGTTTATCGCGATAAACAGATGCTTTTTTTCGGCCACTTAAAACTTTCTCTTTTATTGCAGATGAATCCAAAACACAAAATCGCTAAAAAATATTAGAAAATCGAGCAAAAGAAGTAGTTTTTTAATTATTCCAACTAGTATGAAAACAAAGCAGGCAAGTAGAGAATTTGGCGTTTCCTGAACCACTATTCAAGGGCACTTTAATTGGAAAAATTTCAAACTTTTTCCGAAAACTGGTCCGGAGTTTTTACTTACAATCGATAGTGAAAAAATCGTCCAATGGACCATCAATTTGGCAAAATGTGGTTTTCTAATTAAAAAGAGCAACCTACTATTCACAGTTAAAAATATAATCAAATCTTCAAACAAACAACATCAATTTGAAAATGGAAACCTCGGACAGCGGTGGTACAGCAATTTTTTAAAACGCCATCCTGAAATATTGTTGAGAAAAACAGAGAGAATAAATAAGGCAAAAGTTCACATTACAGAAGAGAACATTTGGTTATGGTTCAAAAAACTAAACAATTATTTAGATATTTTGGAAGACCCCAAACGTATGCTCAACGGGGACGAGCCGGAACTCCCGATGTGCTCTAAAACCTGGAAGGTGTTGGTTCCAAAAGAGTGGAAAAACCTATAAAAAATAAGGACTGGCCAAGTAAAAGATAACATTGCTGTTTTAATAATTTTTACCGCCAGCGGGAAAATATGCTCACCACTTGTGGTTTTTTCATCTAAAAAGGTACCCAATCAAAAATATGCTAGCAAAATAGAAGTGTGATTATCGGACTCGAGGTGAATGAAGTCTCATGTATTTTACGAACACACAGCGAATCGGTTCAACAATTGGTTGCTAGAAAATGGGATCAAAAAGCCTTTTTTACTTTTTATTGTTGGCCATAAATCACAAATGACGATGTCTTTAAGTGAGTTTTGTAAACAAAATGGAATCATTCTTTATGCTCTTCCTCCAAACACTACTCATATTCTTTAACCGGCAGATGTCAGTGTGTTTAAACCGGTCAAAACTGAATGAAAAAATACTGTTAGATAAAATTGACATGAAAACGTTAATTGTTCGGTCACCCAAACAAATTTCTGTCAGATAGCCGTTAATGTCAGTATGAAGAAACTCGTGACAAATTAGTCAATTACGGCATCAATGTTGATGTTATTCTTGAAGAGATTAAAGGTTTTAGATTCCATTGTGCATGTTGCTTTAAAAAAAAATATCCAACCCATTCTCATGCCAACTAATACACCAGTGCAGATATTTCGGTGCGCTCTTTTGTGCCAATGAACTCTATAATAATTATTCTCATTGATGATATTATTGTTATGACTGAAGATAAAAGGTTTAGTTCCGAATCATATTACACATCTAGCATAAATACTTCCTAACCACAAGAATTGGCAAATACGACATTTACTAGTCCAGCTTCTTCTGATAAAATAAACGACAGCAATCAACCAAAAAATTTTAAAAAGACCAGACATCAAGTGATGTACTTGAAGCGATAAGCAAGCTCAACTCCATCAAGACCAGTTAGTTCTCATAAAGTGGAGAACAAAAGTAAGTCAAATCAATTCAAAGATGAAGAAAAACTAGAAGAAGAATTTGAACCAGAATCTTCAAACCCGTCTACAAAAGCTCCAAATTATGAGAATGAAGTTGAAGAAAACAATGATCTAGAACAAGACCAAGAACAACGAGCAAGAAGTGATATAGCAATGCAAATCAAGAAAGAGATTAAATCAGATTTTCCAAAACTGCCATCAAAGACTCTAGATCGTTATGATAAGGAAACTCCTCATCGATAAACACAAATAAAAGTAATAAAATTGATTTTACTTCAAACGATTTTTTTGACCATGATTTGGTATAACCGGAGCCGATTCAATCAAAGAATAAAAAAGGGGTGATAAGGATAAAGTCCCGAGTGCAATTTCTTCTGCGGCAGAGAAGCAACATTGCCAGAACTAAGACAAGCAAGAAAAAGAAGACTGGGGAAATCAAACGAAAGAAACAAATCAGAAGTATTTTTAAACTGCGAAACAAGCGCAATTAAAAGAGCGCTAGAACTTCATAAGGCAAACAAACTCGTGCGGCGAACATGACCAATAAACGACAAATTCAATGTGCATCATATGAAAAGGAATTGAAATTGTGATTATTGTACAAAATGGTTTCATATGAGATGTATCAAATTTTTGAGAATGTAGTACCAAGCCACAAGGTTTTGTTTTGTCTTTCTTAAATTTTATTTTTATTCATACGTAAATAATATAAAATGTAGGTACAGGTTGTCAATTATTGTTAGTGAGTTAATTTTTATTATTAGATTGCTCAAAGTCGAGAACAGGTGAATTCGCCCTGGTTCAACTTCAAAAAATGCATCTACTCTGCTTTAAGATTTTTTTGCGTCAGTAATCTTGCAAAATATATTCAAAAAACCTATTTGACGCAATCGTGAATGAAAACATAAACATCAATTTACGTTCTGCTAGTCAATAAACAAATCAAACACGATCGCTTTCTTTCCAACAACAAAACGCAATTTATAGCATCGATTACGTACAAATGTGTGTATTATATTCTTCTGAACTTCCAGAGTTTTTTCTGTTTCGATGTGAAAGTTTATCTAATCATTTAAAAACATTATTACCACCAGTGGCGATTAAAAGTTATATTAATAACTAAGTACGAATTTAAATATCAAAAAAATATCTGAATAATTTTACAATTGTTTGTTAGACCTATAGAAAATGATATCTGAATAGGTCAACGCTTTTGAAGTATCTTATTACAACAATGAATCAATTACAATGCAATTACTATGAAAAGTTTTTCTACGGAATTTTCACTTTTCTGTATTGCGGCTTATCAACAAAATTTATAGAATTTATAATTAAGGTTTGTACAGTGAAATCATTAATTGCACGTTGTTAAACTTCAATTACCCCCATCAGTTATCGATGACGTCCAAATCAAAAAGTGTCCAGATTTAAATAATCACGTTTGTTATTGAACATGCTTTAGTACGACATGAAACTTTATAATATAATCAGTGTGTAAAATTAGTGACAGTTTTGATAGAAAATACCATAAGCACCACTAAGAATCTATCTTCGCGCAAAGGTACATTTTTTGCATTCATAAAAAATTATTTAAAGACAGAAATCATTAAACTTTTTCATTTAATATTAGGGATTTTCCAACGTTGTTTTATCTATGCAAGTGACCTGAACCCCCGATACGCTATTTTCTATACATATATAATTAAAAATTTATTTTGTTGCCAGTTTACTATAATCAGTTGCGATCAATTACTGAAGAAATCATATTCGGTTACTACAAACACATTTTCGCCGGTTCATGTGTTGTTATTAAATTGCAGAATTCAAGATGGATTTCGTCATTGGTGGGCTTGCAGCAGTTGGTTCGGGTTTCTTCACGAACCCTTTGGAGCTAGTCAAAACAAGAATGCAAATACAAGGAGAGTTAGCTGCAAGAGGACAGTATTCAGTGCAATATAAAAATTTTTTTAATGCCGGTTTAGTGATTGCAAAACATGACGGAATTTTAGCGCTTCAAGCAGGTCTCGTACCTGCCCAATGGTTCCAATTTATTCTTAACGGAATTCGACTAGGTACGTAAACAATTCGCCAAAATAATCGTAACTCACGTAAATACCAACAGGTTTATTTCAAAAGTTAACCGATCGAGGTTTCACGAAGAATAAAAACGGCGAAATAGTATTACATAAAACAATTCTTCTTGGTGGTGTTTGTGGTGTTCTCGGTGCCGTCGTTGGTAGTCCATTGTACTTAATTAAAACGCATTTACAAACGCAAGCTGCTCAAAAAATTTCTTTTGGACACCAACACAATCACGACGGGACCTTAAGCGCGTTTAGAAAAATTTATACTGAACAAGGTGTAAGTACCAAAACAATTTTCAAATAATAAAAATCGTAATGTTGGTGTTTACAGATAAAGGGTTTATTCAGAGGTACATGTTCGGCGATACCAAGAAATTTTGTTGGCTCAACTTCTCAATTAACTTCCTTTGACTATTGCAAAAGATGGTTGAACCAATACCCGCTTTATCGTAGTTCCCCGCTTTTGACAACGTTTAGTGCTAGCTTTATCGGAGGTTTTGTAGCCACTGTGTTTATAACACCCTTTGACTTAGTTTCGACAAGGCTTTATAACCAAGGAGTTGATAAAAATGGAAAGGGACTTTTATATAAGAACTATGCAGATTGTGTACTTAAAATATGTAAATCGGAAGGAGTTTATGGACTTTACAAAGGTTTTTGGGCAGGGTATCTAAGATTAGGTCCTCACACGGTATTATCGTTAGTATTTTGGGATCAGCTTAAAAATGTACACAAAAGTTATCAATTTCGTGCTCACCCAAAAACGCACATCAATTTCGTTTAATAACGCAAGCCCAAATTACGCCAACTCATTCTTTAAATAATTTATATCATTGAACACATTATCATCTATTTAATTTTAAGTTTTTTTTTAATTTTAAAAAACTGTCTGATTAGAATAATTTATGTAATTATAAAGATAAATTTTAATAAAAGAACAATTTTTAATTTTAGCATTAATTATAAAATAAATCTAAAAATAAATGTAAACTATATTTGGACATTCCGATAACGCTAAAAAAATTATCGATCGAACCGAGCAGCAACCGTTTTTGGAATTTTTTATCTTTGTTACAAAATAAATTTTATGATTTATTTTGATTGCTAAATTGAATTTTACTCAGAAGTTTAATGCGAGTTAAGGTCTAATTACGGCTGTGTAAAAACTCAATTATAGAAGCCAGACTTCCAGTTTATCTTCGTTTTTAAACCTGGTTTTCTTTAACCCTTTGATTACCACATTCTTCATTTCCAATAGCTAAGACCGAGTTTCTTTTCATTGATTCTTTCTTGTCATCTATGAATTTCTTATATTGGCCCCCAGGCTCATAGATAGAAGAGAGTCAGAGTATTGCCCGTCCTGGGTTTTGTTTTGCCCGATTTAGGCAGTAAGTCATACACCAATTGATATTCAGAGCGACAACATTTTTCATTATCGCTCTTTCTATAAATAAATTCTCCCCCACAGCTACAAGGCTGGTTGCTAGCCTTAACTTAACTCAAAGACCCCGTATCCACGGACAAGACTGTCCGAGGCTTGATAAGCAAGATATAGAAGAAAAGAGATTTCCAAATCAAATGTGTAAAGACGGGTCGAACCCCATAAACGTTGGTTATGTAATTTTTCTAAGTATAATTTGTAGCCATTAACAAAGCAGACGTTAGCAGTTTTACCGCTCCGGCCAAAAAGTAAAATGCCACCAAAAATTAGAAGAAATATCCTATACCCTTACCACGCTTAGTAGTAAAATAAAATGTAAGCAAAAAAATGTTTTCATTTTCCAAAAATACAAATTTCTTGATTTGTGATTTTGGCTCTAAATTGGAAACCAATTAAGATAATTAAAAATAACCTAATTATTAAAAATACAGTTTACTTATAGGTAGTTTTTTCTTACTTTTAATTCTGAGAATTTTTTTAGACATTTTCTTCAGCTGCTCATGCTCATTCTTGTCAAGCCATTTAAAGATCCTCGGTGGTTGTAATGCGTATTTTCTTTTAATTTAATTTTAATGTAGAGAGAGTTAGCAAAATTATTGAAACTATACCGAGATTTGAAACCTGGATTCAAATGCATTGATAACTTGGTCTAATAGAAACAAAAAATAACTGCCTTATATTTCAAACTAGGATCATAGTCTAAATTAAAATTCCTTTTTCGAACTCTATGACGTGGCTGGGTAAGCTCAAAATTAGCCGTGTTAATTTTAATAGACTAGTTTTTATTATGTTAAAGTACATAGAACGATATAATAAACACAAATTAATAAAGAACGAAAATATATTGAAAGAACATTCGTTTCATCATGATGGTTACATGATGAATGATTACAAAAAGGATGTCGGTTTAAATCCCTGCTGCCTGCAGTAGCATAACAATAAAGTTTTAATAAAATAAACTTACAATCTAAACATGCCCCCGGTCTCAAAAGCACAAGTTTCAAAGAAACGACAATAATTCGAGGGGTCTCTAAAATCTTAAATTCTATTAGCATACATTAACAAAAAATAAAATATTCTAAAAGCTATTTTTCACGACACTTTCAGTTTCACTGGTCCCTACAGGAATAGAGCAAACCTTAGCAAATAAACGTCGCACTAACCATTTGTAGTTTTTATAGTGGCAACTCGGTGTACGACATCGCCGCCTGGATGTAGCTCTACAGTTTGCCAATACATGGGGGGATGGTTATCTTCTTTAATGTCCCTTTAAAGATCGGAAATGTTTGATCGCCATTTTGGGCGCTGATGCAACCCGACGAGATTCTCGTGACTCCATCTTCTCCATATATGTTGATGAAGTTTCTGAAGCATTTAAAATAAAGATAAATGATTCTAAGGAATACTCGTAACGTCTAGATCCGGGAGCGCTGTCAACGGTCTAACAATCAAAAAATGTGCACGCGTGAGGGCTTGAAGGTCATTAGAATCGGACGCCAGAGGACATAAAGGACGGTTGCTTCGATTTGAATAAGCACAGTGCAAAACTCCTCATAATTCAAAATATAATTTCTTAATACTCGTTTAATATGTTTTTTCACGGACTTTATGCCAGCCTCCCATAAACCTCCAAAATAAAGGCTAAATGTCATTCGCTGCCATCGGCAGCAACAGCTTCGAAAATAGAAGTCTGTTGTTTATTAAAAAAATCAGCTAATTCTTGCAGTTCCAAGTTAGCCCCAACTAAATTGGTTTCGTTAGCGGAAAAAACACGGAATGGTTTGCCTCTACGGGCAGCAAAACGTCAAAATGCCATAACAAATAGTTAGACCAGTTCGAGGTGAACTGCTTTAGTCGAAAAAAAAAATAATTAAGCAGACATAAGGCTTCATAGACTTACAACCGCGACCCTTGCGGTCTTTAATCATTAAGGGCCTCCATAATCAATGCCAGTAATGTGGAACGGCGGAGAAGGTTGCACTCGTGAAGCAGGAAGATTGTCCATAATTGGGGCTGTTGTTTTTGGTCAAGACCGAAAACATTTTAAACATTTATGCACAATTTGTCTAACAAGATGGATAGCTGATAAGATCCAAAATTGATCTCAAAGTGAAACCAATAATAATTGAGGGCCTGCGTGGAGTAGTCTAAGATGTTCCCGTGTTACTATCAATTTGGCTAACAAGTGTTTTCCCGACAAAAGAAACGGATGTTTTTTGTCGAACGAAAATGAAGAATTTCGGAGTCTACCTCCGACACGAATGATGCCCATGTCATTAAGGAATGAACCAAAACCTATTAATGGCGAGGAACTTTTCAGTTGTTCAGAGTGCTGAAGCGATTTGAGCTCATCAGAAAAGAAGTCAGCTTGGGACATTTTCATCAGGCACAGTAAAGCTGATCGGATTTCTGTAACAGTAATGGGACCTCAAAAACGATTGTTTGGCAAGCTTGAACAATTTTTGTAGAAACGAAGACTATAAGCGACGACTCTTTCTAAACGAGTCATACTAGAGAAATTCTCTATGGAAAAATAATTTAGACAATGCGAAATTAACGCTTGAACTTCCATTTTCAGATCCGGCAGTTCGAAACTAACAATTGCAGAACTAGGCCACGAAGATTTGTCATCCAATAACCAAGATAGACCAATCCACCAAAGAGTACAGCCTTTTAAATTTTGAGGAGGTATGCCTCTGGACAGCATATCGGCTGGATTCGATTTAGTAGAAACATGTCGTCAAACGGAAACCGAAGTAAGTTCCTGGATGTCAGCACCCCTATTACAAACAAATTGTTTGAAAAAAGTAGGGCGTGTTTTTGGCCAGCCCAAGATTATGGTCGAGTCCGATTATAAGTTACAAGAAGTTTAGCAAGTTGCAAATTTCCGCAAAGCTCAAACTTAGGAATTGTACTAACCTTAGGAGGTGCTACCTTTGACTTAACACATAAAAGATGAGAATGAACCCGGTTGTCCTCATCAATAGAACGAAAGTACAAACACGCACCATATGTGCTTGTGAAAGCGTCGCAAAATCCATGTACTTGGATATCTATGCGAATCTTGCACAAACCATGCCGAGGAATTTGTAGATCCCGAAGACTCACGAGTTCAGAGGCATATGAAGGCCATTTTGAAAATACATTGTTGGGAACAAGATTGTCCCAGGACAGTTTTTCCATCCAGAGCTGTTATTTTTGCAGAAATTATACAAGGCGAAAGCATTCCTAGAGGATCAAAAATTTGAGATATTTCAAAAAGCATTGACCGTTTTGTCACCTATCGAAAGCTTTGAAATAGAAAACATAAAATTGTCGTTTTGGAAAGACCAAATTAGACCCAGCGTACTACTGTGTGCATGATCGCCGATTTCAAAAACATTGGGATGAATTTCTGTTCTGAAAAGCCAGAAAGGACATGCTAGTCGTTGCAGATCCATTCACGAAGTTTGAAACACCCTGAACTAAGTGTAGTTAAGAGATGAGAACATATTTTGCGAGTTTGATTTAAATCGTTGGCGCCTGTCAACAGATCATCAACATAGTAATCAATTTTGATGATTTGCGCGACTTCAGGCATAGAGGTCTCACATTCAATACCGAGCTGGTAAAGACAACGAATGGCCGTTCCATAAGTGACAGTGTTTAGAATAGGTGGAATCTGATCTCCACAAAATACGCTGAAGGGATCTTTGGCTAGAGTTGATCAGAACCTGCCTATACATCTTCTCGATATCTGCCGATATGAAGTAATAATGTTTGCAAAAGCGAACCAAAATGGAAAACAAATCTTGCTGCATGGTAGGGTCAACCATTTGAATGCTATTGAGCGAATGCCCTGTTGTGGTTGCTGATGAACCGTTAAAAACAACCCGTAACCTGGTCGTAACGCTTTCCTCCTTGAGCACACCGTGATGAGGAAGACAAACTGATATTTTATTGCAAGAGGGGTTGACAACTGACATGTGCCCCAGCCCCTAATATTCTTCATAAAATCAAAATAGAGTTTATATAGCTCTGGGTTGATTCGAAAACGCCGTTCCTGAGACAGCAATCTACCTTGAGCAATATCGAACGAATTGTCCAGCAACTTTGTTGGCTGTTTGAATGGAAACAACGAATCTACCGCCACTGTCTCTTCTGACATTTTCAACAAAATGAGCTTCGCAGGCATTTTCCTCCTGCGATAACACCTTTTCGCTTGGATAATTTTCCAACTTCCAAAACCGCGAAAGCTGATTTAAAAGATCGTCCAAAGTGCTGAGATGACAAAACGAATTAGTGGCAATAACTGAGTTTATCGGTCTAGCTAAGACCCAACCGAAACGAGTATTTTGAACAATAAGGAGATAAGAACCTAATTGTATTTAACCAATACACAACAATTAGAAAAAGATTGGAGAACCTATCAAAAGATCAATGTCACCTGGAGGGTCGTACGAAATGTCAGATAATCTGATGTTATCTGGTATCTTAAAATTATTTTGGTATACGTGGAAGCTTGGAGTTATTCCAGTGTTCTCCTCGAGAACGAGACACGTGAGATCCAATTTGAAGCGAGAGTGATAAGCCCGAAGGGTCACATCACACTTTGAACGAATGTGGAAAGCCAATTTGCTTAACAAAACATTTGGGGTACGATTTTAGTCTCTCAGAAGAGCGTTTGAACCTGCCCGAATGCGATTTGGCCTGACTGGGCGCTAAACGATCTAGTAAATTGGCAGTATTTGTGAGAAAAGTTTTGCATTTCTCCAACGAAGCTAAATCACAACCTGACTTGTTTCTCAGAGTTTCCCACTGGCGAAAAGTAATGGGATCAAGTTTGTTTGAAGTAATCTGGATGATAACAGTCTCGAATAACTGTTCATTTGCTGAAAGCAATTAGAGCGCTGTCACGTGTTTAAATAAGGTATCAGAATTTTTTCTTAACTTCAGAGCAGATTCTTTATTTAATGACTCCATGTCTAAGATACATTTAAAATGGTTGTGTATGAGTAAACGGGGTTGATCGTACCTAATGCAAATAGTTTGCCAAGCAACTTGATAATTGTCGGCTGAAAATTGCAGCGATTTAATAACTTGGGCTGCATCTCCGATCAAACTGGATTTTATGTAATGAAGACGTTGAACATCGTCAAGATCTTTGTTGTTGTGCATTAAGCTAGTAAATATTTCGCAAAATTCTAGCAATCCCTCTAAATCTCCAGAAAATTTGGGTATAGAATTTTTCATTTCCTTTATTGAAGATGAAGTTCCATTTACAATTCCTTTACAAGGCCAACTCATAAATTGAGTCATTCTATCAAAACCGAGATTTATTAAGACCATAATATGAAAATGAAAAATTATCAAAGACCGTCGGTTAGAATGAGGTAGACAATGTTCCGTTGTATATAATAGCACAATTGTACTATTATATCAAACGCAACATTGTCTCATTTAAACGGACGATGAAAGACCGGTATAGACCCAGAATCACCAACAAATTTCAAGACTACGAGAAGACGTTGATCAAGGTTACGAAGAAAAGGATGCACACGTTTTTGCGAATGGCAAAAGACAACCATATCATCCCGGATTATTCACGAGAGAAGTCGCCGATTCCTGGGACAAGAGCTCACAGGACAATGGAACAAGCCAGCTTCGCACTGACCTGTTCTCATATTAACCACCAACGTTGAAAGAAAACCACATAACTTCCAGACGCCACACAAAAAATCGAGAAAATAAAATAATTTACATTGGAAGATCACGCACCAATATTCCGAAAACTAGACCGCTGTATTAAAGGAAAGACTTAATTTCTTCGTAACACCGAAAGACGTTCCTTTACTGGACACGGTTAGAACTAGTACAAGCGGGAGAATTCAAATGAAAAAGTGTGCACTAGAAAAGATAAGAAAGCATAGAAATATCACTAAACATGAGGATAATGCTCTTAAAAGCCTACGGAAAAACAAATCTTCCCAGCCGACAAAGAAACCGTAACAGTTGTTATGGACTTATTGTCTACGACCTGAAAATCGAAGATATTTTAAAACAAAGAAATTCCCAAAAATTGATCAAAAATTCAACTCCAAGTTTGGAGAGGAAGATCTACCAGATTCTAAAATTATACGAGAGATTTCTAACACCAAGAACAAAGACTAGGCTGACACCGCACCACAGCAAACCTCCGCATCGGTATGGCAAAGTATTACACTGAAAGTTGAAAGAATAATGAAGCTACTACAATGCTGTCTCAGAAACTCTAATTTCCAGAAAAATGACAGATTTTTTACTCAGGGCGGCGGCCTTCCAATGGGTTCACCTCTATCACCCATCATTGCCAACATCTACATGAACCGGTTCGAATATCAAGCAATATAGAAACCTTAAAATATAGTTTAGGTATGTAAACGATACGTTTATTATTTGAAACTGCAATCGATAACTAGATCACTTCCTGCACCACCTCAACAATAGTAAACTATCCATAAAATTCATCATTAAAAAAAGAAAGACTTATTATCATTCTTGGACGCTCACGTGAACAAAAACAATAGAAGAGTCAAGACAGTTGTTTACAGAAAACCAACTAATAACTGAACCAATCATCCAATCACTCAACAACAACAAAGAAGGGAAGTAGCAAACTCTCTATTCGACGGACAGGTGATGTAGCACAGAGAAACACTTCAAGAAGAAATCAAAAACATAAAAAGGAACATAAAACAAAACGACTATCCAATAAAAACACTAGAAGAGCTTATTCATAGACACTAAACCAACATAAGCCAGCAACCAAAAGAAGAATAACTACCAAAAGCGCTACTCAACATCCCGTAAGTCCAAGGCTTATCTGAGATGATAAAAAGCATAGAAAGAAACTACGAAATTAATACAGTGTTTAGAGCATCAACTACCATTAGAAGTATGAGCTCTGAAACGAGACCAGAGACCAGTCGAGACTCCAAAAACTCCATCTACCAAGCACCGTCTGAATGTGGCAGGTCATACATGGGAAAAACCAGAAAAATCTTAGAAGTTAGACTCAAAGAACACAGAATTCATACGCAGAGAGGAGAGATATCAAGATCCAGCATCGTGAAACACTCCTAAGAAGAATAACACAAAATGAAATGGGCTGAGGCGAAGATCATACACAGAAAGGAACTTTGGTATAAAAAAATTCAAAAAAGCAGCAGTTACCAACAACAACAAGGTTGTCTTCGTACAACCTAGTAGAGAAATAAGAATCGTGTGGAAACCGCTAGTTGAAAGAACTTAAACTTCACTAGTGCGTGTCCATTGGTTAATTTTTCTTTCGCTTAATTGCTTTTGAACCCTTGTTCGCCTCCATTACTCAAGCGTTGAGTATAGAAGCTTCAGTAGTCTCTAAGTTTGTTAGTATTCACCTGATGACGATTAGAGGTAATCTAGCAATCAAAACGTTTTGTATATTAATTTATTTCACAACAAAAACAATGGACCTCCAAAATTGTGCTATTATATCATTATCGAAAAAGTAAAAGATGGATGGCGATTTTCATGCTTCAAGCAGACAATACGAAAACAAAAAAAAAGAAATTTACTTAGAAAACATGTCCACGGCGATCAAAGAAATAATGCCATAATATTTTTTTTTCATGAAGGATAATTAAAAGTTTCAATTTTTCTTAGTCGCGGGGTCTTTACAATGTGCGCGGCTCATAAGCCGTGGCTTACTTGACCTATTTACTAATCCGGCACTAAAACCACACATAGAAAAAAAATATATAAATACAAAAATTGTCAGTTTCAAAAAAATTGCAGTTTGTAGTTTTTTTAGTGCAAACATTAATATTACCAAAGAGTATATATATTACGAAGTAATTCAAAAAACAAATCAAATAAATAAATTAATAAAAAATTATAATCAACAAATGAAGAACAAAAATAGTAGTTCCCTCTAAACTTTTTTCCTAAATTTTTTTTTCGTATCTTTGAAAACTTATTTTAATCAATCTGCTCTCCTTCCAATTTCTTTGAAGATGGTTGACATTTTAGTACTTGCGTAGGCCATAGCAGTTCCTCTATTATTTCGAGATACTCATACCATACCATTTCAACCGCTCGAAAATTAAAAACAATAACAGGATTACAAAACAGAATCAGTAATCAGTTGGTAAATTTGCTGAATCCGTTTTACGGTGACAATTTTTTAAGTAGATTGCTCTAAAAAATAATGTCGGTAATTTAATTAAAAAAACCAAAATTTACAGAATATTATTGACCTATATATATAAATTAAGTCATTGACCAACATGTAACATAGATAATCTATCAAAACACGACCTTACTCAATAATTGACCTTTTTTAAAAGCTCATTATTAATTAGAACGTATGAAAGAATATATTAATAAAAAGTACCCAAATTAATTAAATTACTTAAAAATTAAAATTGCTGAAGTATTACTTGTACCCCTTTTTATAAACCCCAACAGATCAATTAATAAACAAATTAAACCAGTCATATTACTATTTTTGTCAAGATGGTGCTATACATCCTAACATTATATTTTTCTAAATTTTGTCTTTACTAATCGTATCAATTTTCTACGAAGCCGATTTATAATTTATTCACGTGTACACTGTAGAATAATGGAAAAACCGGGTTAATATGAGAGTAATTGGTTTACGCAGTTAACATGTAGGTACTGATAATACTTAAAAGCAAAACATAAGTAGTTGTCAAAAAGCTTTTTTAGGATATGTTTACGATAAGCAGTATGATAACTAAAAATCCCAACACAAATTTTAAAAAAAATGAATCTACTCTGTTTTTGGTTCATATTTCGAAATCGTTATAAGCTTGCTGACGTAATCTGAATATACGGGAATTTCCATATTTTCATTATTAAAAATACCAAACCATAAAGACTAAAGTTTAAATATAAGTACATCGGAGCTTTCCCGCTGATCTTCACTGTAAGCCCCCAAGTTTTCAAGAAAATAGTCAATACGGGAGTGTAAGAAATAAACTTTTAAGCTCATCTTGCATCCTTGAGCTTCATACGCGTGTGTTGTACAAAATTTTTGTAGCCAGAGGATTTCTAGTATCTTCTAAAAACTTGAAAGAGTCTTATGCTTCTTTTTCTCTGTCTCTCATTGTTTTCAAAAAGAGGGTATCACTTTAGAAGTTTTCCTATCGGACTCAATAAAAACACCCTTTTTAACTTGGCTTCAGACAGTTTCGGGAACAAACACAAATATCTGAAATAATTCTCATCTCTTAGAAGTCCCAGCTAAGTAATTATAGTTTTATTCCACACGAACTCAGTGTCCTATAGGAAGAGATTCAAATACATTTCCATTATGCAGAAATACTGTTTTGAGCCTAGCTTTAATCAAATCAATTAATTATATTTTATTTACAAGCACTTCATGAGCCCATAGACATCATTGCAATAAACCATATTTCCCTCTTTAGAAAAGAACTGAGTAAATTCTTTCTCTCTCGATGTCTGTACCACGAAAATGAGATCCCAGATGATAGTAACCTTGATCCTAGCAATTCGGCTGCATATTTTGAAAGACACAAATCTCCAACGTCGAGCTTACTCTGAAAAAAAAGTTGAGGCTCCTTGTAAATAAAAAAATCGGAATTAGGTTCGTCCTGCCATGCTATACGTCTGAGTCTTCTGACTTACTCAAGATGTCATCTAAATTAGAAAGTGGTTGTGAACCTGGTCCTTTAGTACTATGAAACACTGGACGAATAGCTGAGTCAAGGTTAAGAAGGAGGAGGAGGGAGGGAGGAGGAAGAGAAGAAAATGGACCCGCCAACCACCCGAACTTGCTTAGTTCAAATTCGCCACATAGAGGATTGAACAATTTAGGATATAAATATAGAGATAAAAGATCGTCTGTTTAAACGAGTTGGATGGGGTATGTTACAGGTTCGTGCTTAGAGAGCACGAAGTTCTGCAAGACACTTACCTTTCCACTTATCCTCGCTTTTTAGGCAAGAAACCAAGTAGACGAGAAAAGGAAACTACGGCTAAAAAGAAACTAAAAATGTGAGTAAAACTAAAATTATAAAAATAAAATATTCTAAAAGAATAAGTCAAAATGCCATGCAAAAATAAATTACGTTTGACTCTGGTCTCTTCTAGCGAATACAATGAGTTTGTTAACGTCGGACACTAGTCTAAGGATGGACACGAGGGAATCGGGAAACGGGTTCACTTTGGTTCTTAGGGTACTCCGGTCATCATCATCGAACAACGGAACCCGCCGTGCCATGTGAGAATTTGGACGGCCGCTCGTCCCGAATCGTAGGACATGTTGATCCAGTTTAGGATATTCGGTATCATGGAATAGGCGTTACACCCCTTATGGGATGCACCCCACAGCCGCTGCCATTCATCCAAGATCAAAGTCTTGAGATGACGCTTGACGGCTGAAAAAGAAGGAAAACCTGCAATCGAAACTTGCTGGCCTAAAAAGGTACAAGTGTCAGCCCTTGAGAGAACTTTGATGCAGTATGTTTCCTGCAATAGAAGATGCAGAGGGGGATATTTTGCCACGGCGCATAAGGAATCGATAGGAACTGTACGATATGCCCCGAGGATAGTACGAAGGAATAAGGATTGTAGAGATGCCAGTTTCCTGACAATATAGGTATGTTTTAGTCTATGGTACCAAATTTCTAAGTCATATGTGAGCATAGGGATGACTGCACTATTGAAAATGTTCACTAATGATTTCCTATGTAGGTTCCATTTACAACAACAATACTTGTAAAACAAATGCAAGACACTCTTACACTTGTTAACCACATAGGAACAGTGTTTGACGAAACTTAGTTTGTGATCAAGCAAAAGTCCGAGGTATCTGAATACGAAAATCCTTCGGACTGGAATATCGTTTAGTTGAACTGTGGGATCTCTTGACAACAAGGAGCCAAAAACTATGTAGTTGGTCTTATCAGCTGAGACTGTTAATTTGTTGTCGGCAGCCCAGCGAGTCAAAGTGTCCAGGTACGGTCGTAATTTTGCCTATAGGCCGCGTCTATTGTCTGCGGATACTGTGATGGTAATATCCGCGTAGGCGAAAATGTCGCAGTTATCAGATAAGTCTCGTTCAAGCAAGGAATCAACAATAACGTTCCACAAGGTCCCGTCGGCCCAAAAACCGAGCCTTGGAGGCAACCTTTTGTCAGTCGTTTTGTATAAGAACAACCTGAAACGTTCGTGGAATAAGTAATCGAGCGACTCGATAAATAATTACGAATGACGCGCACTGCGTCTGCAGGTGCTCTCTTGACGACGAGAGCTTCAATTATTGATGGCCACCATACGTTGTTAAACGCTCCGGAAATGTAGAATGTAGAGGGCTGGCGAGATCCTTCTTACCAGGCTTGAGAATCGTGATTAACTTACCAGTTTTACAACTGGGAAAATGCCCGCATTTAACACAAGACTTAAATAAGTCAATGAACGTAGAAGAGATGGAATCTTGTACGACTATTTTTAGAACGTTACAGTGTACTCCGTCGGGTTCGGGAGCTTTATTCTTGGGAATTCTGCTAGCCACGGACGCTATGTCATCCTTTGTAACCACCCAGTCTAGTCGGGATACAATATTTGCAAAAGATCGGGATCTAATTCCGACTTGCTAAGAATTGTCGTTCGTCGGATCGTCGTCTGGAAAAAAAGAACGAACAATTGACTTTATTGTGTCTTGCTCTGTGAGAGTGTATTTGTCACCGTCACGGACGTTAGAGCAAAGTTGGATAGCTAAGAACTTTTGTGAAGAAATTCTATAAACTAATCCCCACGGACTCCCTACCAAACTTTTGTCAACAAACCTTTGCTATGAGCTAAATTTTGCATTCTTCACTGCCAGTTTGTACCGGTAAAGCGCGGCCTTATACGAATTTAGCCATTGAGTTTTTAGCTTTGCTGGGGCTTTTTGTGTTTGCTTTCTTAAGCAACGTACGACTCGCTTTAACCTATTTAGCTTTAAAATTCGAGCGAACTCGGGTTAAGCTATTTCGAGGATCAGCCTGGCAGCTTATCAATGGAGACGTCTATAGAATTAGGAACATGGTTGAAAATAAGTCGGAAAAAGGGTACTGACCTCTTCAGTCAGCTTGACAGGATCTATGTATTTTAAGTCTAAGATACGCTTAGGGATCGGAACCGGTCAAGAATTTTCGATGGTTAAATCAAAACGTATAAGTCAGTGGTCACTTTCAATCACCTCAGGGATTACTTCCCAGTTAGAAATTTTCCTTGCTAAAACTTGCGATGTTAGAGTGACATCAATGTTTGAAGAACCTTGGTGACTAGCAAAAATGAAAAGTTGGTTGGGCTCATTTACAACACATAAGTCACGTTCACCTACGAGGTTCTCCACGCTTCTGCCTCGTTCGTCAGTGAGCAAGTCAAAACGGCGCTTTTAGAATTAAAGTCACCTCCTATAATAATTGGGACGCCTCTTAGTTCGTTCAAAACTCTGTCCAGATGCTGTAGATGAATGCGAACAGCCTCGCTTGGTGGCCAATATACGTAAACGACACCCAAGAAGGCGTTTCCAACTGTAATCATGGATACGACAGTGCAGTCATTAGTTAGATGACTGAGGGTAACTACTCCGACGGGCTTCGCGCTATTGAAAACAATAGCCGACAAATACCGCATAGAAGTGGATGCGGTGATCCTGTTGAAGGGCAAGGCCACCCCAGCGAACCTATACCCTGAAACAGAACGATACACATAGAGCTCTTGGGTCAGTAAAATGTTGATGTCGTTGTCGAAGGAGAAGCCCATGAGTTCCAAGTTTCCAAGCACGAGAACGCTGAAGATTCACTTGCGCAATCCTAAAGACAGAAGAGCATCCTCACTATCCATAATTGGTGTTAGCAATCTTGGGTCAAACCTCTTTAGGTACGCCGGGCAGTTATTGGAAGACGCCTTGTGTTTTATCACCTCGCCTTTATGGCCATATCTAACACAGTTTGCACATGCAGGGTCTCGTGCGGTGTTTGGGCAATCTTTAGTTTCGTGCTTTTCAGCACAAATATCGCATTGAATTTCGGTTTTACATTCACCTGATTGGTGACCGAACTTTTGGCATTTATAGCACCTTATGATGCGTACATGGTCATTGACCCTGCAGGAGTTCCATGCAACGTAAACACGACGACTGGCCATGAGGTACTTTCTTACCTCCGGAGTTAGTTCAATTATCCAATTGCAACTGGATCTATCCCTGGGTCCGAATATGAATAGCGCCTTCAGGTGTTCTCTGGCCTGTTGCGTTATTTCATTAGCTCCTTTACCTGCTCGGGGGAGAGGTTGGTAGGAACGTCCGTGATGAAAATCCTAGAAAGGATTTTGCCTTGCGGTCTGATGACAAGGCCGGCTTTGTCGAGGGTATCCCCTGGAATCTTGGAACGGTCAGTCTTTTCGGACTCCTAGCGAATAGAGCGTGGTAGCATTAAGGACTGTCATGAGCATTGTTTTGGTCTCGTCAGATGTCTTCATGTTAGACTCGGGCTTGGGAACTCCCACAACTATGGATCTTGGGACTGGCGCGACGGATTTATCGGAAAGTACCTTCACTCTGTCTGCTACTTTGCTAGACCGAGCTACTTGAGCGTAAGAAACAGGAGCTGTTGTGACTTCTTAGATGGCTGGTGTTGACAATTTGTCAGTCACCGTCTTTAAGTCTTTTTATACGCCCCTAAGAGCATCAGAAATATCTGAACGTTGCTGCGACATTCTTTTGGCAAGAGTAGATCTACAGTACGTTCAGTTCAGGTTAGTATTCTGAAATTGACTTATTGATTTTAGCCCTCAGTTCGAAACTAAAGCGTGGCGATGCTGCACGTATTAAAAGATCCTGAGCCAACCTGGCTTGAGTGATATTTCAATGTGCCAACCTCAACTACTTTAAGAGTTAAAAACGTGTATGAGCAAGGAACGGTACATTTTGTACACGTTCAACAAATCCTACACCAACCTGGCGCGAGTGATTTGTTAATTATTTACGAACTGAGGTTCGGTTGTAGCAAATAGTACTGGATGAAGCGGAAGCTTGTGGTCAACTCCGGGGGAAGGCGTTTTAACATAACATGGAGTTCTTATATACAACAGAAAATTAAATGCAAAAATCGTGATAGTAACAGGATTCGAAAGCCAGTCGTTGTTATTCGGTCGGAGTTAAGAATGTCAGGGTACGAAAGCAGGTCTTGGTTAGTCGGTTTATACAAATTTAAGTTAACAGGATCCGTTCGAGAAAGAGTTAGCCGGGTACAAATGCAAAATATTAATTGGGTAAACACAGGTATCAGGTAAAGGGTTCTACCAGAACTAGGTCGTGGAATAGAGTTTCTACCAGGAACGGGTCGCGGCAGAGAAAAGTTTTTAGCATTGACGACGGCTGTTATTCTGTGTCTCGTGTCGGTTCAATAATCGTACGCAGGGTAAGTCACGCGCTTCGAAGCGGTAGAGGTGTGCCGCAGAGTGTCCAAAGCTCACGCGTAATTGATACAAATGTATATATATTTTATAAAAAAAATTACGGCCACCTATGCCGTTTCGTTACAATTGAAATGACTATTGCAGTTTCGTATTCCGGAAAGACATCAAAGCGTACTGGGCGCAGTGAGGCTCCTTGAGAGAGAGAGTAGTCTCCTTAAGCCCTAGAGTGCCAAAGAGCCGAGTGCCAGAGGTGTTGCAGCATTTGCATGATGCTATATCAGGAGGACACTTTGGCGTGAAGCCGACATTAGGAAATGTACGAGAAATATTCTATTGGCAAATTGCAAAGAGGACATCGTGAAATTAAGCCGTAGGTGCACATTCTGCGCATCAGACAATGATCCAGTAAAACAGTGCAAAGAAATGGATTATTTCACGAAATAAACGGAGACTTACGTCATACCCAATCAAGAAGCGGCTACAGTAGCAGACGTTTTGACAAAGGAGTTTTTCTGCCTGTTCAGAGTTTCGTTTGAATTACATTCCTATCAAGGTCGTAAATTTGAGTCTGCTCAGTTTTAAGTTGTTTGGCATTTATTGGGAATTAAAAAACGAGGACAACGCCTTTTCATTCTTAATCTGATGGCATGGTTGAACGAATGAATCGATCAGCACTTGCACTTCTTCATCTGTTCAACAAACCACAGGGCAAACACCATCATGTCAAGTCATTTAAACAAAGACCGGAAGAAGAAACTGCTGGAGAAGACTAATTCACCAAGCCAACGACAGAATGAAGACCAAATATGACGTCAAACCGCAAACGATGGGTTTCAATCGGGTGACATGATGTGGTTATATAAACCCCAAAGACGTGGCTGTAGACTTGTAAAATTCTGCTGCCTATTAATGACGTCGTATACTATATCCGAAAACCACCCAGAGGCAAGTCAAAAGTGGTCCACATAGATCGTGTAACCCCGTTTCCTGCCGATAATAAGAAAACAAAAAGATTACGCCATTGCACACTGCGTTAGTGAAGACCATGAGATGTCCAGATTGCGGTAGTATTTAGGAAAAGTTTGGATGGTTATATAAACTACGAAAACAGCAACTGGCGGTCATAAAAATACGTGATGACAGACTCTATTTTCTCACTTCACATCCTCATTCTAAGCTGGGTCTTGTCCGATGAACGGTGTGATGTGCTAACTTTCTTTTGCTCTTATCTATCTGGCAGCTACAGCTAACCTGTTTACCAAGAGGTTGCAGCCAAGTTAGCAATGGAAACCTTAACTTTTTAAGTTAATTGCACATCTTGCTATAAAATAAAATAAAATTTATTTTAAAAAACAAGTTAACGAAATTGTTACGAAAAAATAAATGTATTTTATTTTAATTAAAAATATTTACGACCACAGATGAACGTTGCAATATCTGGCAGTTGGATCTTAGACTATGACGATAACCCAATATTTTGTTTCTGTACAGTTCGAAGCCCAAACTCTGACCGTGACAAAATTTTTGTTTCTGTACGGTTGTAGTTATGGAACAAAAATATCTATTGTCACGTCCGGTTTAGATAACTTTTCTACTTACCTTAATTTTGTTTGTATATATTTTTGTAATACGTATCTTGAATCTAGTTTTATTATGTATATTGTTTGATTTATAGACATACTACAATGTCCAGTGTTGCAACAAAAAGGCTAATTATTGTTTATGCAACGTAATAAAAATATATAAATAGAAATAAATATTTGATCAATCAGATGCTATGGGAAGATTACTTTTTATTCTCCACGATGTCACTTAAATGTTCAGTTGTATATTCGATATATTACAAAAAAACAGCATATAAAAATATCGAAATAAATTAACGATATTTGTAGCATTTTCTAGAAGTTCGCAAAATATTTCGAACGTTCTACGCGATATAGGAAAACTCGGATTCCACCACCGGTGCATATTCAGTGTTACGCGTGTGACGTATGAATGAGTGCAGATATCTGTTATTGCGAATGTTATTTATTTAAACCTACATTGAGTCATGAGTTATAAATAAATTTAGTAAGTTGTTTTATGAATAAACAAAAACTATTCTCAATGAGCAAGGTGTACAGAGCCAGAAAAAGTGTATCTACAAAGTACTCGAATATAGAATATAGAAAAAAACCACACACTAAAAGGTTAATCAATTTTATTAATAATATAACAATGTCTTCATAAAATCGCATCAAGTAATAATGTTCCTTATAACAAGTGTAAATATTTATCTTGTATTTCATAATTAAAAATAACACTCATTTATATTTCAATTATCACATTGTACCTTTAAAAATATTTAACATATTTAAAAAATAGTGTCAACAGTATTTGTAACATGCATAATAAGCGATAAAATATAAAAAAGCACCTTAGTGGAATGTTTATGCAGATTCCTTAATTAATTCAGTCAGCTGCTCGCTTATTTCAACCATCGTAGGTCGCTTTTTTTTATTTTCTTCAAGGCACTTTCTACATATTTTATATAATTCTTCCGCGAAATTTTTATCTTTGGCTATCCAAGATCCAGCTCTGGTATCAATTAATGGAGAGATACCACTTTCGTCATCACAAATTTCTTCCACGTGAGTAACCTACAAGATTTTTTTTATACCAAAAAACTACATAAATTTAACTTACGATGTCTAATCCGTCCCTGTTTTCGTCCAACGGCGGCAGCCCAGTTATTAGCTCCAACAGAACGACCCCAAAACTAAAAGTATCCAACTTGACTGAAACATCGCCTCTGAAATAATCGAAGTTAGTAGAAAATTAAATTGCTTAGTCGTGTACGTGCCGAAAAGCTTCACGTGCCATATACGCCGAAGTGCCGAAAGCCGATGTACTTGTATTTGTGTTTTGACTGGTTAAGAGTTTGACCAATCCAAAGTCGCCTATCTAAAAAAAAATAATATTTGAACCAATTTTGATTTTCCAATTCATTATAAACACTGGCATGACTCGTGACATTCCTCCACCTATTTCTGCATTTAAAGAGTGTGTATTCCTTGTGTATTAAACTCACTAATTATACACTTTTATTTATCTGAGCAAGCCCTATACGTTATTTTTAAACTAAATTCAAGTATTCCGATGTTTTCTATATCGCGTAGAACATTCCAGAACACTATCGAAATTCTGGAATGTTACAATTTTTTTTCAGCCTGATGATAAGTATTGTTCCATATTGCTTTTTCATTCGTTTTTGTTCATTTACTGCACACTACTAACCAATAATCACATGAAACTTTACACTCACTTAGACAACTATATTACAAAAATCAATTGACTCACCTTGGGTTTATTGTTACAATCCAATAAAATATTAGCAGTTTTGATGTCCCGATGAATCAACGGAGTACTATAGGCTGTATGCAAATATGACACAGCCCTCGCAGTACCAAGCGCAATATACATACGATCAGTCCATATCAGCTTATCTTTGCTTTGAGAACTCTATAACATAAACAAATAATATTCACAAAACTCAACAAAACCACCAACCTGTAGTCTGTCTTTTAACGCACCACCAGCCATAAACTCGTACAGCAAACAATAAGTGGGTCCATCGCACGAATAACCAATAAGAGATAGCAAATTTTCGTGTTTGTACTTGCTCAACACTTCGACTTCGTTCTTAAACTGTTTTGTAACCGCATCGTCAACATTAACAACATCCACATTGTTTAAAAACAGTTTTTTAACGGCGACAGGTTTCTTTACCAGATTTAACGCCAAGAACACAGAACCAAAAGCTCCTGATCCCAAAAATCGACCACAACCATCTAAGTTATCGACATCACCAGTAGTATAAACACTCGCGTCAAAACTATTTGTAGCAGCTTCAATCTCATCGAACGTAAAATGAGGTAGTAAAGTGTTTAAGCTTAAATTTGGTAGCGGCGAAGCACAAGTTTGTCTCGAAACCTGTGAAGAGTTAGAATTCGAACTGAAGTTACTACTTCTAGGGGAGTCGTTTGTGATTATAATTGGTATAAGCGAATTTGAATTCTGGTCGTAGGTATTTACGCTTGGCGCCGATAATAAAGCGCTAAATTGTGGTACAACCGATTCGCTTGGATTTAAGACGCTAATTTGAGGTAGAAATTCACCCGCGTTTTCCATGTTAAAAACGCTTAAATTCGGTGTTAACTCTTCGATTGGAGATTCCAATGCTACGTTATTCAAAAGATCGCTTAATGAAGGTAAATTTTCTTGTAAGAGATCGCTTATGGCAGGTACGTTTTCTTCACATTCGGGTTCAACTACTTCTTCGTTCAACAAACTCAAAGCGGGTAACTCTGTTGAATTGGTATCGGTGTAAAACACAAAAGATCGATCGTCCGAATTAGAGTTTGTTATTAAATCTGATATGTTTGGCATCACATTGTTACTATCTGAAGCTTCAACATTGTTAATTGTTGTCGCCGTGCTTGAAAATTTAATCATATCAGAGACTGGTTCAGCGGATGCGTCAACACTGGCAACACGTGTCCATCGTTTACGCCGACTCTCCGCAGAATTATCAACAATCAACGGTAGTGTATTATCTTGAATTTTTGTTACGACGATTTTGGGTATGATGTGAACATTCTCGGTGCTACGTTTGTTCAAATTAACGTCGTAGTTATTATTCATTAAGTTAGATATGACCGAGCTTGGATAATCTAAGCTATCTAATATTCGTTCTACTTCTTTTAACTCGAGATCAGGAATGTCTGGTATCGTTACAAGCGCTGGTGGACCATCGGCCGGTCTCGTAGGTGGTTCTCGATGTAATAAATTAACCGCTACATAATCGGCAGCTCGGAATAGTTCCACGGATGTTAATAAATACAAGAGGTGGCCTAACGCAGGACGTACCCGACCGGAAGTGCCCCATTCGTCGAACAAGATTTCTGTGCAAGATCTTCCAGTCGTTTTTGACGCATTTTCGATTAACCTAAAAATGACTAACTTAACCAACAATGCGATCTAAAGTTTAGAACTAATTCGTGTAAATATTTTTGAGTGATACCCGTACCCGAAATATTATTCAGTTTTTTTTTCGCGGAAGCTTTAAGAGGAACATTTTGGAGCAAATTAATCATGTGAAAACAAAGACTGTATGATTCTTGGGAACTACACATGAGGTCCTCTCAGTGCACTGTGTAGACTTTATAAACAATTTTTGCAAGCAAAAACAAAAGAAAGAATTAGCTTCACGATATTCCTGCGTTTAGAGTGTTTTGAACGCAGTAAAGAATACTCATTAAGGACGATGTTCTACCAAGCAAAGACAAAAAAGAGAAAAGTACCCTGGCAAAACGTACAGGACGAAGCAACATGGATAACTGAAGAAGAAGCTAACAACTTAACGCCATACACATACACAAACTAAAAGTAGTCCAGAATTTCAAGGTGTTTGTAAGCTCGAATTACCAGTATACGATGGTCTGTTGAAATAATGTCTTCCGGGTGTTCCCATGTGTTTTTCGGATAGTCAGTCTCCAGCGTTGCTTAATCCATAGCCATCATCCTCTATGTTAAAGTTGATGCTGTTCTTCATTATTTTCAGCGACTCTCTCACTATTCGTTGATAATAATGTTTGTTCCTTGCTTGTCATAATCAATTCCTTGTTGGTATAAGTGATTTCTCAATGTATCTTTGTTGTGCGTCCCTGCGATGTTCCTTTATTCTGCATTGTATACTTCGTCCAGTTTGTCCTATATATGACACAAATACATTGAAATTCGTAGATTCCTTTGGTTCGTAGTTTGGGTAGTCGGTTTTTAATGCTCCTCCTGTTCAGCATTTTCTTCAATCTATCAGTCACTCCGGCAACGTAAGGTCGGTAAACGAATTATGGCTCGTTCTTCTTTGTGGTACTTGCTATTCGGATTTCTTTAGATTTATAACCATTCCTTGCCAACGCATCAGTTACACGTAGAATCTCTGCTGGTCGGGTATCTAGATCACTAATCTCCTCTGTCGAGAAGTGCCGTGATAAGTAATCTTTTCTGTTGTGTGTGGTGGTGTGATGTAATATGTAGATGTCTGTGTGTGTGAGTTTTCTTCCTGTATACGGTGTGACATATCTCGTTATGTATGCGTTTCACTATTCCATCCAGAAAAAGTAGACAACCATCTTCTTCAACTTCCATCGTGAAACTGATGCGCGAATGTTGTCCGTTTATGTGGATTAGGAATTATTGGAGACGTTTCATTCTCCAGATACCGATTGTTAGTACTAGCAGATTGCCTACCTACAAACTTGTGAAATACCTGGCTAAAGAATTGCAACAATGTGTGGGATCGAACAAATAAAAACATCCTACTGCTTCACCAACGCACCAGTAGAAGGAACATTGCGACTTATCAAAGAAAGATTAGTGCCAAAAGGACTAAGTGAAGACTTAATCGGCTTAGCTAGGTTATGTTTAAGTAAAACGTACTTCTAGTGGATTAACAAATATGAGGAGAAGAATGGCTCCGCAATGGGTTCTCCGTTATCGTCAGTATGCTAACCTTTTCATGGAAACCATCGAAAAGGCCATACAAACAAGTGAAAGGAAACCCACGTGAACGACACCATAATATGGCTACATGGAATGGAACTTCTACAACAAATCCTATATCACATAAACACACACCCGCACATCACGCATGATAGAAGTTAAAGAAGATGGTTGCCTGCCTTTTTTGGATGTACTAAGGAAACGCACACATAACGAGTTATGTCATACAGAAAAAAAACTACATGCCATCACCCACAACAGAAAGTATCACAATGGTATCACTTACCACGATACTTCTACAACGAGTAGAGAAGATTAGTGATCCAGAAAACCAAATATTACAGATTCTACGTGTAACTGACGCGTTGGATAGGAATTGATTAAATCTAAAAAAATCTGAAGAACGAAACACAACCAGCTTACCTACCCTACGTTGCCAAAGTCACTGATTACAGAAAGTGCTGGACAGGAAGAACATTAGAGTAAGATACAACACGGTCAAAAAGATCGAGCAACATGTATCTACAAATAAAGACCGACTACTTGAACTACGAACCAAGTGAATCTACAAACTTCAGCGTAACCAACGCGTGACACCTACTTTTGTAAGGATACAACATCAACTAAGAACCACCGTCGCCAAGAGGATAATTCGTCGTGCAGAAAACGCGCTAGTCAGAGAAAGAGTACGGGATACCTACCATAGATTAAATCAAATATCCAACGAACTATATGTGCTGCATCTGGAGTTGAGTAACAAACTTAGTGAAGACCTGTGGACAATTATCAATCGGATCAGCTACGAACATTCTGAACATCATCTGGCTACAACGACAAAGAACCAAATAAAAAAATTCCATAAACCAGACTATAAAAACTCAGACAAGACACCAGAGCTGGATATAGAAAAAACAGTCATCAATCTTTCGGAGCAGCAACTAACCGAAACACAAACAGAAGTACTTGCCAAAGGACTCAACTTCGCAGTCGCACCTGCAAAAATACCAAAAGAGGAGATCATCGCTCAAGTGGAATGTGCCATCCGCAATCTACCCATCGAAGATGCTGAAGAAATAAGACACGAAACTTGTCGTATCTTACGGACAGCCAAACCACCATCAAAAAACATAACCAAGAATGAAGAAAGAGCGTTACTTGACTTACGTAAGAATGAAAAAGTAATCATTCTACGAGCGGACAAAGGCAACGCGACAGTAATAATGGATAAGAACATCTACATCAGGAAAATGGGCACTCTACTAGACCCAGACCATTACATAAAACTAAACAAAGATCCTACTGCGAAAATTGAACGACGCATAAGAAAGGCGATCAAAGACTCATCTATACCAACAGAAGAACAGAAAAGGCTGTTACCATCGGAAAGCCAACCTCCACGACTGTTTGGGTTACAGAAAATTCATAAAACGGGAAACCCTCCAAGACCTATCGTCAGTACCTGTGGATCACCGACTTACGAGTTAGCCAAATACTTAACTAGAAGACTACAGCAGCACACCGGACAGACAACCAGCTACGTTAAGAATTCCGAACGTTTCGTCGAGATTCTCCAAGGACTTGAGGTAAATACCAGTGACATACTAGTTAGTTTCTACGTAGAATCACTATTCACCAATGTACCAGTGGAAGAAACATTAGAGATCATTAAATAACAACTATTGCCACGAGGTTTACAAGAAGATTTGATCGACTTGGCCAAACTCTGTTTAACGTCAACCTACTTCCTGTGGAATGGTGAGGTCTATGAACAAAAGAACGGCGCAAGTATGGGATCACCACTGTCACCAGTAATAGCCAACATTTTCATGGAAGCTTTCGAACAAGAAGCTATCAACTTAAGCGACCCGAAACCGAAATGCTGGTACAGATACATAGACGACACTTTTGTCGTATGGCCTCATAGACGGGAAGAATTACAAAGTTTTCTTCAACATATCAATGGACACCACAACAGTATAAAATTCACCATGGAAATCGAAAAGAACAAAACGCTGCCCTTTCTAGACGTTCTGGTAACACACACGAACAACAACAGGCTAAGTCATAGCGTATACCGCAAGGAAACACATACAGACCGGTATCTACACGCATCCTCTCATCACCATCCACAACAGAAAAGATCCCTCATCAACACACTTCTTAGAAGAGCGGAGAAAATTAGTGACGAAGAACACAAGCTGGAGGAAATCAAACACATAAAGGACGCTCTCATCAAAAATGGCTACAACAAAAAATTAATAAGACCGCATAAGAAGGAGAAGCAAGCTGAGGTTGCTGCGGAGACACCGTCAAAAACATATGCTTACTTACCCTACGTTGCCGGAGTCACTGACAGACTAAAGAGGGTTCTAGGAAAGAAGAACATCACTACACGTTACAACACAGTGAAGAAAATAGATCAGCTCATACCTCTTAATAAAGATCAACTCCCAAGACTACACACTAAAGGTATATACAAATTAGAGTGTATGTGCGGCAAGAGTTACATCGGCTAAACAGGGAGGAGCATTCAGTGCAGGGTTAAAGAACATCAACGAGACGCTCAACACAGACGCACGAACATAGCAGTACACTTACATGAGAACGGAGTTTACCGAATTGATTACGGGAACTCGAATCACTGGAAATAATGAAAAATCCTAAGAACTTTAATCGTGAGGATGGATACAGATTAAGCAACACATAGAGATCTACGCTGCGCGAAGAACATGCAAGAAGTCACCAGACATCTATGAACGCAAATCAACAGACCAGAACGGACACGGATCAGGGAAGCGGAGCCGTAAGACGGTATATAACGAGGAACGCAAGACGATAACATCAGTCTTTAGAAATCTTCTGAAGAAGCTGACAGCATGATCGGCGAAACGTTAAGAGAAAGTTTTGTGACGCGGCAACACCTGAAAAACAGTGCTACATTAAACAACGGCCGTGAAAGTTTGCATTCTACTTAGTTGTGCAAAGTCATACATAGGAGAAACTGGACGCAGCATACCGTGAGACACATACATTGAGAAATCAGTAGTAGCAGAATGCAGAAACACCAACAAGAAGAACATGCCACGTTAAAATACTAATACAGCAAATAACTGATACGAATCAATTGAGCAAAGTAACGCACAAGTATATAACCAGAAGATGAAGACAAGAACAGCAGTCTTTGGAAATCTTCCGAAATTGACAGAATGGTCAAGGAAACGTCAAGTTTGAACATGAGAACACGGCAGCAACCGGAAGACACTGCTTCAATGAACATCAGCCATGAAAGCCTACATTCAATTACACTGGTTTTATATTTAGAAGAGACATGGAAAACTCCAAATCTTGCCAATAGGCTGTTGTGGTGGTTGTAACCAAAGAACTTTTACAAAAAAACTAAGAAACTTGTACATCAGATGTAAAAAATGAACAAAATAAGAAATGAGCCAATATAGGGAGAGGCGCAAAAAGGAAAAAACAAGTAGAAAGTTATTAAAAAAGATAGTGAACGCTAATACTGAAGTCAAATACCTCAGTTAAAGAACAAGTGGAAGCATAAAACCTAATCCACTCCAGGAAATGAATTAGCTAAATTGTAAAAAATGCTTCAACATTAAAATAAATAATGAAATAAGAATGTCTACAATGATTATGCGAGGTAGAAGAAAGAGCCACATATTGATACAAGCGGCATAGCAAGAACACATGATAAAAGTAACTGAGACAAGAAAGAGTAAGATGGAAAGAACAAATGTGACAAGCCATTTAAGTTTAAGCATCAATAAAACATATGTTATAGTGATTACATTAAATTCAGCACAATACAAACTTACTTAAAATGCTCTGTGCGATACTTTCGCAAGTTATTTATATGCAAGGGACATTCGTATTTATCCTTCTCGAGTGTTTTTGGAATTCGATCCATCAACTTCTTCCACGACTCGTTGTATTCGAGAATTATAACAAGTTCCCGCAAAGCACTTGGAGGTAGTTTACGAATTTCGGTTGATGAATGCATCGTAAAGTAATTTAAACCTTGCTCATCTATTTAAGGTTAAGTTAAATGCCAGATTGTGGGGCTTTTTCCTGACTTTTTTCATTCGTTTTTAACTAGAAAAAACTTAGGTTTAATGTGAGTTTACCTTCTTTAGTTAATTAACAAACTTTGATAGACACACTTGACTTGGAAGTCAGCTGACTTTACACAGCTTTTAATTTCCCTAAGGTTATCAATCAGTTCCCATAAACGATAGTAAGTAATGCGTTCATTTCCCGCTGAAAAAATCAAACTTCTTCGTGACAATCATTTATTATATAATTCGTTGTAAATAGATTAACTGGGTTAATTAAGATTAGTTTTTGTACTTTGAATTCGGGTACTCGTTTATTTGGATTTATTTTAATATTTCTCCATATTTGGGTGTGCGAGGATGAGAAATTAGGTAAGTTAAACTAAATCCAAAAATTTTATTTGACTGCATTGTGTTTATAATAAATAAAAATATGAAAATTATTCTAACGTATTTTTAAAACATTGTTGCCACATTTCTTTATTGAAGTGGTTTTGGGGTAGTTTTGAGTCACACGGGCGTTTGCATTTAATATTTGGAAACTAGAGATCAGTTGACCATATATTATTAATCAATACTACTCCATCACTCCATGGTTGAGTAATTCATTAATTAAGTGTATACAAATATTAAAAACAGCAAAATTCATATACAGGGTGGTAACATCCGAAAATGACAGTTAGAAATTGAAATAAACAAATTTTTGATTTGGAGCCCCAGTTCTTATAGTTATTGGCGTTTTTTTGTTTTTCGAAAAAATCGTCACTACTTTACTTTAAGGAATATTTAAAAAATACAAAAATTTTCAGCATTTGCCTTCGTTTTTCTAAAATTTGTACTTGCAATTATTTTATATTTATCAAATAAAAAAATTTAAAACAAGGTAGTTTGAAAACAACTCGATGCATTTTTTTGGATCTGTCAAAAAAAATGTTTATTTAAATTATAAATTACAAGATAAATTTCAACAAGCTGTAACAATCATTTAAAAGAAAGTAGGTTTTCTGCCATTAAACAATTAAACCGAATAATAAACGCGACTTCAAACTTAAGGCACGCGTTTTCTAGTTTGTACAGGGTATTTTTTAACAAACACGTATTCTGTTGTAGTTTTATCATAGTTGGCTTCTGTCGTTGAAAATGTGAACAACGACCCACGAAGGGTTCCCCCAAGAATTGCTTTTCGGGCTGACTTTGTGGAGTGTGTAGTTGTAGATTCTTTACTCGAATGAGACTTAACTAACTGTGAAATTTTGGCTTACCCGCACGATAAAACACAGTGTCCGCAGACAAAAGACGCGACAGTGCCTGGACATTCTAACTCACTGGGCTATCAACAACAAATAGACAGTCTCAGCTGACAAGATCAAATGCATGGTTTTTGGCTCCTCCTTAAAAAGAAAGAGTTTCGTTAAACACTATTCCCATGTGGTTGACAATGGAAAGGCTGTCGAATTCGCCACAAACACAAGTTACGTAACCGGGTCAATTGGCAATTAAAATAATTACGAAGCAGGAGACAACCGTGGCTACATCAGATCCTGCCGTCACAATTCGACGGTAATCCAAATCAACCACCAGCATTCTTGGACGCAAAGAAGAGGACGTTCACAAAATCGAACACCTAAAACAAATTGGTAAAACAAGCGAACATTTTTTTACCGAAATAGAAAATCTTACCCTAAAAAATTAAATGTCAGAACAGTTTGCAGAAGAACTTACTACCAACTGTGCAGTAAAATCAATCATTGAAAATTGCAACAATCCTGATACAAAATTAATTATGAAGGCAGGTACTTTCAAGCAAATGATTATTAAGCATACACGCAATCCACGATTAAACGAACAGCTTTGAGCAATAATGCTGAGTTAGCAACGCCATTACATATAAATAGAGTGAGGTGAGCTGTAACGCAGTCGTTTTTTATACACAGTTATGTTAGAGTGTAATAGTGAAATATTAATAAATCATGTAATAGTTAAGAGCAATGGTTGTGGTTATTAATTAAAGTGCAATGGTTAGTCAACGCTACAATTCAACGAATTCTTTTAACTGACGTTACACACACATTGTCAGAAAACTGGCATCCTTACATTCCCTATTACTTCCTACGATCCTTGGGGCATATCGTGCAATTCCAATCGATTCCTTGAGCGACGTGGCAAAACATCCCCCTTTATACCTTTTGTAGGAAATGTGCTGCACCAAAGTTCTTTCTAGAGCTGGCACTTTTACATTTCTATACCAGCAAGTTTTGACCGCAGCTATGGGATACATCCCATAAGGAGCGTAACACCTATTCCATGATACCAAGTATTCTAGACTGGATCAACATGTACCATGATCCGGGACGAGCGACCGTTCAGATTCTAATGGTGGGTTCCGTTGCCATCTAAAACGCATCAGCGTTGTGTTTGTCGTATGCTTTCTTGAGTTTGTCGGGCGCCAGTCTTCGCGGCCTGCAACGGTGTGGCTTGTAGATGCATCGTGCAATTTCAGCTATATCCTATCTACTATAACACGCCGTTGTGTGATAGCAAATTGGCTTTGTTGGGTTAGTATTTGCTACGATAAATCTCCACATAAAACTTTTTAGCGTAACCGGAGACCAAGATTCAGATTTATTGTTCCGTATGTGTTGATCTGTGTTATCAGCGGCGTAAAGTTTGTAAAGTGTAGCTTGGCGTTTCTCTTTGAGTAATTCTCGTGAGAAAAAATTTTATTTCTTGTTCAGTTGGCCGACATTGGCAACTGCTCTGTTCGTTTCCCGATTTGTTTGATCCTTCGCATAAAGGTCGTCAGTTTTTTGCTTTCCTTCCAAATTTGAAGTGATACCATGTCGTAGTTTTTGGATTTGGATCGACTTTGTCTTCTGGTTTGATGTGCCCGAGAGCCCGCGTCGCGCGCCGACTACAGCCGTGTTCGCACCTGAGGCCGTCGCAGCACGCGCTGTAGCCGTCGACCATCGCCCTCCTTCGCCGCAGCTACGAGCAGCCGCGACGCCACCGCTGGCCTGCCGTTGTTGGTGGCCCATCGCTCAATACCGGGTGTAGTGACAATAACCACTTTAGACGCGACATTTATATTGTACAGTTAGCTTTAGTTTCTTTATTGTAAATAGTTCACTGTACTATATTATCATTCCTCAATATATCACCACCGGACCGTCGCTAACCGCGGCTTACCGCAAGCCGACTCTTTTTCCCCCGGTAACAATTGGCGCTCTACAACGTGGGGCTCATCATGGAGCAACGCGCTACAAGCCCACGACTTCATCTCTGACTGCCAGCTTCACCATCTACCTCGCCGGACTGGAAACCGGCCAACTTTTCCAGTGGCCCCAACCACAATCAGATTCCACCTGGATCAAGATCCAACATCACCTCCAGAACCAACGAAGTGTTGGAATCGTTTCCAAAGCGGGGAGGATTTTTACCGTTGCTACTTCCCCAGACGATTTCACCACTACCTACGCCTACTTCAGCCAATTAAAACCGTCGCTCTACTACCGCTACCACCTCCTTGGCGACTACTCTGTTCGTTTCCCGATTTCTTTGATGCTTCGCATAGGGGTCGTCAGTTTTTTGTTTTTCTTCCAAATTTGAAGTGATACCATGTCGTAGTTTCTGGATTTGAATCGAGTTTGTCTTCTTGTTTGCATAGGTGTCTGGTTTGATGTTCTGGGGTTCTGTGGGTTTTAGATTAGTATACGGTTACACAAATGTATTTAATATTATTAAGAATAAGTAGGTTGTATCACACACTTATACCACGATTCCAGGGTTCTCCGTTCCGGCGTCGGTCGTAACTACGGCGGACGGTGTACCTTATCGTGGCTCGAGTAGATTGAGTGAAGTGAAAAAAGCGGGCAGGATGTTTTGTTCGTGTTTGCGTACACGCTGCTTGTGGATGCGGCATTTAAAAATTATAAATTCCTTTACTGGTGCGTGCAGCGTGCCTCGCCATCGCAGTCGAGGCTAAAAAACTAGAGTCTAGTTTTACCGTGCTAAGAAGCTCTGGCAGAGATCGACTCTTTACTATGCTAACAAGATCCGAAAAAGTGTCTTCCTGATCATCGTGCGTCTGCTTATAAACGTTTTTCGGCCAATAGGAAACGGTTTAGTAGTTTGGACAATGAGGCCCCTTACTTTCACGAAAGTGGTGGTATCTGACCAATGGAAAATGGTCATGTGATTTAGTCAATAGCGAGCTAAGTAACCAACTGTCTTTGTCTTGCATTTTGAATGGATCAATATGTTACCGTTGCCACTTCCCCAAACGATTCCACCACTACCTACGCCTACTTCAGCCAATTAAAACCATCGCCCTACTACCGCTACCATCTCTACAACAATCAGAGGGTTTAAAAAAAGACTCCCGAGCTGAAGAAAAGCACTTTCTCTTGGAGTAGAGTCAAGTCACCTCGCTGACTAATCAAGCAGACGTGAGTCGCAAAAGTCTACATTACTTAATGGCCACCGCTGTTACTACGTCGCCCGCAACCAGGTCCTACGTATCCAGCTGTAACCACCATCCTCGCCGCCGTTAGCCTGACCTGCGAAGTAGTAGTCCGCCCGAGAGCCCCCGTCCGCGTCGCATGCCGCCTACAGCCTAGCACCTGAAACCGTCGTAGCACGCGCTGTAGCAGTCAACCATCGCACTTCTTCGCCGCAGCTAGGAGCTTACGACCAGCCGCACTACGCCGCCCGCCATGGTCCCGTTACGACGCCACCGCTGCCTGCCGTTCGGGTCCCATCGCTCAACACCAGGTGTAGTGACAGTGACCACTTTAGACGTTACATTTATACTGTACAGTTAGCTTTAGTTTATTTATTGTAAATAGTTCACTGTAATATATTTTCATTTCCCAATAATTATCTTCATCACCTACGACCCACCACCGGACCGTCGCTGACCACGGCTTGCCGCAAGCCGACTCTTTCTCCACCGGTAACAAGTAGACATCTCTTTATGGATTTATAGTCACACACGTTACGTAAACTATCTTCATTATCTCTGGTTTTGATAAATCAAGATCATCAAAACAATTTTACTAGTAATCATATCATAGTTTGTTGTTAAGAAAAGAGCATATTTTATTTTTACCAAATTGCTTTCAAAATACGTTTTTAGGGATATATTAAGTTGCTCGTTTACCACCTAACTTAAACTGAAGATGGCTGAATGAAAACAAATCAAAATGGAGTTTGGCATTGCTGGTATGGCTGCTGTCACTGCCGGTTTTTTCACTAATCCATTAGAAGTTCTTAAAATACGAATGCAATTGCAAGGAGAATTGCGCAAAAAAGGGCACCACGCAGTTTATTACAAAAACATAGTGCACGCAGGATATGTTGTTGCAAAGACTGATGGAATATTAGCTTTACAAAAAGGCTTGATACCCGCTTTATGGGTACAATTAATAATGAACGGCCTCAGATTGGGTATAGCCCAAAAACAATTTCTTACAATGATAAACGCTTATTTCCAGGCACTTATCAATTTGGCGATTCTAGAGGATATATTACAGATTCTGAAGGTAAAATAATTTTTTACAAAAGCGTGTTGTTTGGTGGAGTCGGTGGAACAATCGGACAGTATTGCGCAAGTCCGTTTTTTATGATCAAAACTCATTTGCAATCACAAGCTAGTCAAAGCATAGCAGTAGGTCATCAGCATGATCACACGGGTACCTGGACAGCGTTGAAAAAAATTTTTCAAGGACATGGTGTAAGTATTTACCGTTAATATAAGCGCGTAATAATTGATCCTTAGATTAAAGGTTTATTCCGAGGAGCCGGAGCATCAATTCCACGTGCATTTGTCGGATCAACTTCCCAACTAACTTCATTCGCGTATTCTAAAGAATTCTTAAACAAGTACAATGTATTCCCAAATTCGCCTTATTTAAAGTCGTTTCTAGCAAGTATGGTTGGAGGCATTGCAATTAGTACCATGATAACACCATTCGATCTTATTCTTACTAGACTTTACAATCAAGGTAAATTCACTTTTAAATTTTGTACCAACATCCTTTACGTCCATTTTTTGAAGGTGTTGATGCTCAAGGCCGTGGACTGTTATACAAAAACTACTCCGATTGCGTAATAAAAATTTACAAGTCCGAAGGATTAATCGGTTTTTCGAAAGGTTTAGGACCGAATTATTTTCGATTAGGTCCACATACTGTTCTATGCTTAATGTTTTGGGATTTTTATAAAGATGTTTATGGGCGGCTATCTTTCAGCAGTGAAGAGACTGCTGTTTAATTTAATTTTATTATTTATTTTAGCAAATTGAAATACAATATTGTGACGATTATGTACTTAGGCCAAGTATTCCTAATAGACTTGTTTTCATTGAGATCACATCTTCAGAAAGACTGATATAATTCAAGAAACATGATGAAATGAAAATTTGAAGACTATGTGTTCGACTACAAGCTTTTTGTAATAAATCTATCCAAATTAATTGTACATAAAATAAATCTATAACTTTCTTGTTATTAAAAGTATTCTAGAAATTACGTTATGTTATATAGCTGCAATGTTAACACTAAATTAACAACTAGACTACTGCGACTACTCTACAATGGCTTTGCCGAAAGAATACGTGTGAAAAAAAGGACCTAGCTTTGTGTAGAAGGTTTTATCAGCTTGTAGCTTGCTGCAAACTTCTTTGGGGCTATCTGTATTCACACCACAAACTGGACAAAGGTAATCACATTATTCTGATGTGAGTCGGCTCAAATAGACATAGAAAATATAGTCGCAAATCGCTGGATGAGAAATGGTTTAAATGGTCCAACTTCTTTAAAGTACTATTTAACTTCACAGCTCACACAAAACTACTGGAAAAATCTTTAAGGACGCTCCTCTGCGGGATACCACAAAAAATGTCTATTAAAACGCTTCGACATCATTCAGAGCGATTGCCGAAAGAGCCAGTTCTAGTAAGAGATAATATGAGAATGTAAAAAGGTAATCGTTGAAACTTGCAAGTTAATCTTCAATCGTGAGAAGAATTTGTTGGTCTAAATAATGAGTTAACGCGTGTGCCAGTAAAAATGAATAGTGTTGATAAATAAAACTGACAGTTATCCGCGGACATTGTTTATAAACATCCAGTGATAGTCATAAGAAATGACTTGTAAGTTGTTTTTTTAATGTCCTTACACGTTAGTCAGTTTCTTAAAAATTCGTTATATTTAGAATAATCATATCTAAATTACGAGTTTAACTAAATGCGTTTAAAGTCAGTTAGAAGTGGGATGATCGGTAATTTAATATTGCTTCCGTGATAAATTCGCGTCTGTTTGTTTATTGAACTGTAATAGTTGTTCCAGTTCATAATTTCTCGAATCAATGAAAATTGGACAAAAATCAATAATTATAGTACTAGATAAAAATTCTCAAAAGATGGAAGAAAAACTTGGATACAATTCTCAGAAAATGGAAAAAAAATTTAGAAAAATTGAAGAACATTAGAATGGTAAAAAAACTGTCCGAAACTTTTCAGAAAATGGAAGAAATACGTACTAGTACTGGAAATGAAATAAAAACTATAGAAGAACAAATACAGATTAGTTTAGAGAACCAGATTAAAAATGTTCAATTACAAAGCGGTATATTAATTTTAAGTCAAATAGTAGAAGAGAGATTTTAAGCTAATGTTCGTAAACAATTACTGATGCGTGATTGCCGCGTGCTAAGGCATTAACTCATTGGTCGTTAAGATTGTAATTGTTGTTTTTGTATGTATATATTTTATCTATGCGTATCCTACGGCACCAGACACCTTCTTGGAGCAATTGGCTATTCAAACCTACCTCCGAGACAGCAAAACTTGTAATGACTTAAAATAAATTTTAGTACGTGTCTGACTGTCGGATATGCAACTTTCCACTCACAGTCGCATGTGGGCTAGATATCCCAATGGCTAATTTAAAGTTTTTCTGTCGTAAGGCAGGCAGCACAGGCTGGAGATCTGGATGTTTAAACGCCATTCTTACGTTGAATCTGGTGCTGGTTGGAGGTTGTAGAGTAACACTCGGGAAATTTCTCTCGATGCCGAAGGTATCAACTTCTGCAAAGCTTGCTCGATGGTAATTTTCTTGTTGCAATTGGAACGAAGATTTAATTGAGCTCCTTATTTATAACCCTCATGATTGTTTACTACTGAAGTTTCGAAAAAGGTGTTACTAACCGATCGAATGCTACCGTTTGGAGCATGTCGATCGTCAGCGAGGCTCAAGTATACCATCCGTTTTGATGTACCCCAGTATCTCAAATTGTGAGATACGTGAATTCTATAGTGAAGCTACGTTAACGAAGAACTGCCCAAAACATCTATTAGATATTCTTACCTCCAAGTGCCAATACCAGCTGGCTAAAGTTAAAGCGTTGATCCAGCAGTGTCAAGATGTGTTTACGCTGGAGAGTGGTTCCAAAGGAAGAACTGACATGCTGAAGTACAAAATTAATACCGGAGATGCTCAACCGATACAACATCCACGCCGACTTCCTTTGGCAAAACGAGAAACAAAACAAATAATTACGGACAGGGAACGAGGTGTTGTTGAACCTTTAAATAGTGCGTAGGCGTCCCCAACTGTACTAGTAACTAAAGAAGAACGATGGATCAACGAGGTATTGCATAGACTACAGATAGCTTAACAAAATGACTAAAAAGGACAGTTGCCCTTTACCAAGAATTGACGGTACTTTAAACATCCTGCCAGGATTCCAATGGTTTTCCACATTGGATTTGAAGAGTGGTTACTGGCAGATAAAATTGGAACCCAAGGAGCGTGAAAAGACTGCAGTCATTATTCGCGACTTGAAGAAAAGATCGAATGTCTACAAAAGATTGCTATGGTTGATGATGAGTAGGTGCCTCAGCAGTTGCGTCGCGAACAAAAAACTCTTTGGGAGTAGATGACGATCTTCTTAAGCGATCCCTAGAGACTATCAGGTGCACAGAAAACAGATTACAGTTGGTAGTGTCAGAGGTGTTGCAGT
Organism: Aquatica leii; assembly: GCA_035610365.1. Classification (NCBI taxonomy): domain Eukaryota; kingdom Metazoa; phylum Arthropoda; class Insecta; order Coleoptera; family Lampyridae; genus Aquatica; species Aquatica leii. The sequence goes on along the minus strand of CM069436.1, from coordinate 101,739,090 downwards.
ATCTGCACGATAATACATCAGAGGGACACTTTGACATGAGGAAAACCTTAGGGAAAGTACCAAAAAGATTTTATTAGAGACAGTATCGATTGATATCGCAGGGCCATTCGCAGAGTCTAATTCGGGAAACAAATACTTCCTAGTAGCGATGGATTATTTCACGAAATAGACGAAGACTTACGTCATACCCAATCAAAAAGCAGCTAGAGTCGCAGACGTTTTAGTGAAAGTTTTTCTGTCGGTTTGGAATTCCGTTGATATTACATTCTGACCAAATCCGCTTTGAGTATGTGCTGTTTCAAGAAGTTTACTGACTGTTGGTAATTAAGAAAACTAGCACGACTCCTCTCTATCCTCAATCTGATGGTATGGTTGAACGGATGAAGTGAATGATGGAAAAGTAGCTAGCTAAAATAGTGTCTAAACACCAAAAAAATTGGAAACAGTTCACGAAAGCACAGACCAAACACCATCCTGCATCATGCTCGCACCGGGGTAAACACAAGGGGCCTGGGTAGGCCAGGCATCCCACAGACATACGGCAAAGAGTACCATACAAAAACTGGAAAAGTTTGAATAGAAAACGACTTCTCTTCCTTCACGCTACATACCAGAGCTCCTCGATTTACAGCCATTGCAAACCACCGCAACTACAGGTGGGTCTAGGTGGACCAAGCATCCCCAGAATTTTTCAGCACCCCCTCTCTGAGAAAAATGTAACTGTCACATAACATCTTTTTATGCACTTAGGTCCCTATTAGCGCGGATGCCAAGCTACGCACATGCATGCTTGGTCGCGAAATACGACTGCCATGCGACCTCCAATTTGGACAAAGACTGAAAAAATGCTGGTGAAGGCTCAAAACGGTGAGTTTTAATCGGGCCACGCGACATAGTGTGGTTATGTAATTCCCAAAGAAAACATGATTTGTCGCCGAAGCTGCAGAGACAATGGAAAGTTCTGCAGCGTATTTATGTCGTTATTTATCGTATCCGTAAATCAACCAGAGGCAAGCCAAAAGCGGTCCACATCGATCGTCTAGCCCCGCTTACTGGCGATAACAACGTTACCTAAGACCAAGTCCGAACCAAAGTAATAACAAGAAAAACCAGAAATCAAATAGAAGGAATGGAGTTCATGAGCATGAACGGGAGTTCCGGAAAGGCTAGGTTTGGACTTACAACCGAGGAGCAACATAGCAAGATCTGTTCCTAAAAAAAAGTTGTGCCAGTAGATGTGGCTCAACCAAAACAGCAACTAAAAAAAACATTTTGGTTACAAAGTCCCTTTGTCTTTATAACAGAAACTCGTACTATTGAGTCTGTGCGAATAAGATCTTTTATAAAAGAAGTAGTCGTGTTTTGAAGGTGATTGAGTGAGGACGTGTTCGATAGTTTAATAGTAGTACGGAGTTTGGTGTAATTTAAGGTGATTTACAGCAATTAATTTACGTGTGCGTGTTGAGGAATGTGAAGGTGGCTCAGATAACGTATGCGAAGGCGAGCGGATATCGCGGACTAGATTAAAGGTCAAGCGCGCGCTTGTGATAACAGGGAAATACAAACTTTTATTTATATACTTTTTCGAATATTTGTGGTGGGCGTTAATTAAATACAATTAGAAGAATCATAGTAACAATAAATTTAAAAAATATTAATAAAGAAAAAAAATTTAAATAAATAACTAAATGTGAAAAAAATAAATAAATAATAAGTAATAACAAAAGGGGGAAAGGGATGAATAAAAGAGAGAGAGAGAGAGAAAAAGGAAAGAGAAAGGCAACAAATATTTGAAAGAGGAAATAAAACAATAAGATCACCAGACGTTAAAAAGATATCGGAGGAGAACGAAGGAAAAACCTCAAGAACAGAAGGAGGAAGGAAAGAAATGGAGGAATTAAAAGAATTAATGAGAGAAATGATGAAACAGATGGAAGAAAATATGCAAGGAATAAGACAAGAAATCAAAGAAATGAAAAAGAAATGGGAGAAAGAGAAAAGAAGTGGGAGAAAGAAAAAGAGGAACTGGTGGAGAGAATAGAAAAACTGGAGAAAAAGCGGAAGACGAGGAAAGATGGAAAAGAAAAAATAATATCGTGATAAAGGGGTGGAGAAGTGAAAAACCACAAAAGATTTAGCAGTGATGCTGGAAGAAAAATTAAATGTAAAAGTAGAGGTGAAAAAGTGACAGTAATAAACAAAGAGAAGAAAAATGAGATGGTGGTGGCGGAAATCGGAGGATAGGAGGAAAAACAGAAGGTAATGGAGGAGAAGAAGAAATTAAAGAATACAAGAATATATATAAGTCACGATTTAACATGGGAGGAAAGAAGAGTGCAAAGAGAAATAATGAACATAGCGATGGAAAGAAGAGCGGAAGGAAAAAGAGTATGGGTATGGTACAGAAAAATGGAGATAGACGGAGACAGATACATATGGAACGACAAGGATAGGGGACTGTGCAGAGAAAGAGAAGAGAAAGTGGGGAACCAAAAGGCAAAAAACTAAAGGGCAAAGGGGGGGTGGTAAAGGAGGGAAAGTTGACGAAACGGCAAAGAAAAGGAATAATGAGAGATGGAAATGGAGAAGAAAAAGAAGGGAGAAAAAAGAAGGTAAGGAAGAAGCACGGGGGGATGTGAGTGAGCTGAGAGTATTGTTTTGGAACGTAGCAGGAATAAAAAACAAGGAACATGATTTCTGGAAGTACATCAAGGAACAGGATGTAGGGGGATTACAGGAAACATGGATGAAAGAAAAAGAATGGGAGTGGTGGGAAAAAGAGTTGCCAGAGGAATTTGAGTGGGTGGTGCAACATGCAGAAAGAGAAAAGAAAAAAGGGAGGGCAAAGGGGGTATAATAACGGGAATGAGAAAAAAATGGTTGAACCAGGAAAAGAAGGAGAAAGTGCAACAGAGAAGAGGAGTTGTAGAAAGGAACATGCAGTGGGGATAAACAAAAATAAAAGTAGTGACGGTTTATAGCAGTAGAATGAAAAAGACAAGGAAAAACTTAGAAGAGATGATAGATGAGAGGGAAGAGGGATTGATAATAGTAGGAGGGAACTTCAACGCAAGAATAGTGGAAGAGGGGGGAATACAAGAAACAAAAGGGACGGGAAAGAGACAATCAAAGGACAAGGTGATAAATAAAGAGGGAGAGGAACTGCTGGAATTGTGCAGCGAAAAAGGATGGGAAATAATGAACGGGAACAGAGAAGATGATGGAAAGGGGGAATTTACGTACATAGGAGGAAGAGGAGAATCAATAATATATTTTGTAATGACAAATGAAGAGGCCGCAGAAAAGGTAAAGACATTTAAGGTGGGAGAAAGAGTAGAGTCAGACCATCAACCACTGTAATTGACAATGAAAGGAAGGGAAAGAGAAGAGAGAGAGGAAGAGGAGAAGTACATAACTAAAAAAAAGTGGACAGAAGAGAGTATAAAAAGATATAAAGAGAGAATAGGGAAAACGGTATGGATAGGGAAGGAAGTACAAGAAAGTGTAGAGGAAATGAGAGAGATGATGGAGAAAGCAACAGAGAGAGTCAGATTTAGAAAATGGAAGGGAGAGAAAACTGGATGGAAGAAATGGTGGGATAAAGAATGCAAGGAAGCAAAGAAAAAGGCAAGAAGAGCATTAAGACAGTGGAAAAAGGGAAGAAAGAAAAAGAAGAATACAAAGAAGCTGTAAAAATATACAAAAAAACATGCGATAGAAAGAAGGAGGAAAACAAAAAGAAACAAGAGGAGCATATTAAAGGAATAAAGACGGAAGAAGATGTATGGAAGTACCTAAAGAAGCAGAGGAAAAAAAAAACAGGGCGACAAAGGGAATAAAAATTAAAGAATGGGAGATATATTTTCGGAACCTGTTGGGAGGGAAGAACAAAAGCAGGAAAAAGAAAAAGCAAAGACGCCGTAGTAAGACAAGAAGAAGGAGATAGGGATAGAATAAGGGAGGAAGAAGTAATAGAAGCGATAAAGAATATAAAAAAAGGAAAGGCGACAGGAGAAGATGGGATACAAGGAGAAGAGTGGATATACGGGGGAGAAAATGTAGCAAAAAGGATGACGGAAATAATAAACAAAATATGGAAAGGGGAAGGATTCCCAGAGAGATGGAGAGAGGGAATAATATGCCCAACACATAAAAAAGGCGAAAAAAAGAAAGTCGAGAATTATAGAGAGGTAACATTACTGAGCTCGGCATACAAATTGTACGCGACAATACTGCAAGAAAGATTACAAAAGGAAATAGAGGAAAGAAGTTTGGTACCTGACGGACAAGCAGGATTCAGAAAAGGAAGAAGGGCGATTGACAACATATATATAATGAAACACTTAGCAAATAAAGAACTAGAAAAAAAAAGAGGGAAAATGGTAGCACTATTCGTAGACCTAAAAGCTGCTTTTGACAAAGTGAATAGGGAAAAGCTGTGGGAATATATGAAAAGAAAAAAAAAATCAATGAAAGATTAATACAAAGAATAGAGGAAATATACGAAGAAACGAGAAGCAGGGTTAAAGTGAATGGGGAAGAGAGTGAGAAATTCATAACAAAGAGAGGGTTGAGGCAGGGATGTCCACTGAGCCCAAGCCTGTTCTCAGTATATACGGGGGATCTGGAAGAGACAATGAGAGGACAACAGACAGGAGGGATAGTGGTAGGGAAAGCGAAGATATGGTCGTTGGAGTATGCGGATGACATAGTGCTGGTGGCTAAGGAGGAAAAGGAAATGAAAGAGATGATGAAAACGCTAGAAAAATATATGAAAAAAAAAGAATTGGAAGTAAACACGGAGAAAACAAAGATAATGATATTTAGAAAATGAGGGGGGAAAAGAAAAAGAGAGGAGTGGAGATGGAGTGATGAGGAAGTGCAACAAGTGAAGGAATTTACATACCTGGGCTACACGATGAAACAGGATAATAAAGAGGGAGAACACATAAAGGAAAGGGTGAAGAAAGGAAACAGGCTAATAGGACAAGTATGGGGTGTGGGTGAAAGAATTTTCAAGATGGATATAAAAAAAAGAAAATTGCTGTTCGAAAAATTAATAAAGGGGGTGGTAATGTATGGAGCGGAAATATGGGGCTGGAAGGAGTGGAGGGAGGTAGAGGGGCTACAGGAAAAATACTGGAGATGGGTGTTAGGATTGGACAGGGATACACCGGGGTATATTGTGAGAGAGGAGGTTCAGATAGAAAAAATAAGGATTGAGACAGGAAAAAGAGCAATAAAATACGAGGAAGAAATGAGGGAAAGAACAGATTGCAAAATTCTGCAAGAATGTTGGAAAGAGATAAAGGGAGGGAAAGTAAGTACGGGCAGGAGGGCAGAGAAGAGTATTACAAAAGAAACGGGTACGCGAGTGAAGAAGTGGAGAGATTAAGAGAAGAGGGGGTAGGGACAAGAGAAGAAATAATAAGGAGAGATAGAGACATCGAAAAACAAGAAAGATGGACAAAGATAAAAGAGAGCAGATATAATAGGAAGTATAAAGATATCAAGGGTGAAGGGGTGCCGGAATATTTAAAAGACAGTGAGATTAAAAGCAACAAAAGGAAAAAAATGGTGGCAAGGTTCAGATGTGGCAACGAGGAGTTAGGGAACAAATATTGGAAGGAAGAACCAGAAAAGTTGTGCAGGCTATGTGGTGAAGAAACGGAAGATCTGAACCACATGAGAAAGAGATGCAGGGAACTAAGAGAAGAGGTGATGAAAACAGTGGATATCTTAGATGAAAACGGAAAAGGAGCGGAATGGATGGAGGAAGTATGGAGCAGGAGGAAAAAGTTAAGGGGGGAGAAGGGATAAGAAAATGTAATATATATGTATAAACAACACGACCAAATTTGTAAGCCAAATGGCAATGAATAAAGTTAAACTTATATATATAAAAGAAGAATGTCCAAAATGCGTGGACGGTGTCAACGTAGTTGCATTTAAAGTTTCTCACATCGAAACACAGTTTCAATTAAAGAAAGTGACGAGGTGCTTTTGAGCACAAAGGCTTGCAGGATACTGTAATGTAATGTAATAGACTAATGCAATAAAGAAACGTGTTGAACAACAGGAACTAATACAAACGGTAGATATTAAAACAACAGAAATTTGGTAAAGTAGAGAAGACAAAGGTGAGCCAGGTAATTATGTTAGATATATAAACACAGGTTCTGCAGCCTGTGATTAAACAGTCAGTTCTATAAAAAATTTATAGGCATAGTAGTCACCCCAATCACTATGTCTCATAGTTCTTATTTTAAGCATATTTAACCCGATATAAGAAATTTATATTCAGGTCTACCGAAGTCTACGCTTTAGCTTAATTTACACAATACTTATCTAACATTTTTCTTTTAGTATTTGTTTAAAGATATATTATCAAACAGAAGCTAATCTAACACCTGCACGAATAATTGGTATATTTGTGATTACACAAATTCTAATTTTAGTCGTACCTAACACTATCACAGTAAGAATGAATGACGTTGTGATTTGGTATTGATGTCACGTGCTACTTACGTAAGTTTCGCAATGTCTTCTCCAGCCGCAATTTAAAATATTGAAAAATGCATTTTCTAGAAAGAAACGTTCTACATTTAAAAGTACGTTTGAATTTTAGGTTATATTGGTGGGTGTCGTAATAGTCGAATGCGAAGTAATTCCTTTGTTGCATAATATTAATATTATTTCCTAAATATTGTGTATACGTCCCGCGTGTTTTTATATTTTAAAAATAATTATTAAAATCCACGTAATAAATTGATAAATATTACTAATTTCAGATCAAATGAAAAACTGGCTTTTTAGTTTCAACCAATGAGATTCGTAACCTGCGATTTCAATTCGAGCGGGGATTTTTGAATAATGGAATTCGTAATAGGAGGATTAGCAGCTGCCGCTGCAGGATTTTTCACTAATCCTCTTGATGTTTTAAAAACGCGAATGCAATTACAAGGCGAATTACGCGCAAGAGGACAACACGCCGTACACTACAAAAATGTATTCCACGCAGCTGTTGTAGTAATTCAAAACGACGGAATTACAGGCCTGCAGAAAGGTCTTTCAGCCGCTGTAACAATGCACTGTATACGAAACTGTGTTAGGCTGGGGTTGTATCAATTGGCTAGTAATAAAGGATTGGTTACTGATTCTAATGGGAAGACTGTATTTTATAAAAGTTTTTGTGTGAGCGCGTTTTCTGGCGCCGCTGGAGCTTTCTGTGGAAGTCCGCTGTTTCTAATCAAAACTCAGCTACAGTCCCAAACAAGCACATCGGTTGCGGTTGGACATCAGCATGGACGAACAGGAACTATAACTGCACTTAGAGACATATACAATCAACAAGGAGTAATCCTTCAAACTGAATTCGCTGTTTCTTTACTTTATATTTACAGGTGCGTGGTTTGTGGAGAGGTGCGAATGGTACAATGCTTAGAGCTTTGGCAGGTTCTTCCGCCCAGTTAACTTCTTTTGCGATGATGAAAGACGTATTGAATCAATATAGTTTTTTTCGCGATTCTCCAATGTTGCGAACATTCACTGCTAGTATAATTGGTGGAATTTTCCAAGTGATTTCTATGACGCCGTTTGACTTAGTATCGACTCGTCTTTATAACCAACGTAAGTAAACGGTTCGGTATTATTCTAACTGGAACGAGTTTTTTTAGCTGTGGATGTTAATGGGAAAGGTTTGCTATATAAAAACATCCCAGATTGTTTTACCAAAATATGGAAAACTGAAGGATTCCGTGGTTTCTACAAAGGAGTAACGGCAAACTACATGAGGTTGGCACCTCATGGTGCTTTAACGTTAGTGTTTTGGGATTATTTGAAAGATTTGCATGTTCGCGTAAATGCACCAAAACATAGGAATTTATAGTTAGTCGACAAGAACTATGGTTTTTAAACGCATTTTGTTATGTACGATCAGTATTTTGAAGTCATTTATTTAAGATTAAATAAATCGTAAAAGTTATTTGATTTTTCTTCATCTAACATGTCTTCGTTTAATGGATTTTGTTACAAACGCGCTCCTACACATGTAGAATTTCACGATAAATAAAAAGAATGTATATAAAAAGTCTTTTGAGATTAGATTCAAAATTGAACCCACTTTGGTATTATGTAAAAAAAGCTTAAGAATTGAGGCCATGAAATAATTTAAACCGTCAAGATATTTCCTTTCCTTGGTTGCATCAGCGTTTTTGGTTTTCACGATTTATTCAATATAAGTAAAAATTATAATTTGTCTACGTGTACTAACAAATTAAACGATAATTTGCGTAAAATCAATGAATTCGCGAATAAATTAGCATAATAATCAAGGGAAAGTGTAATGAAAAGAAATCGTATAAGTAATTAATAAATTAGGAGCGAATTTTGTTGAAAGTAACGTTAATTTATACCCACCCTGTACAACAAAAGAACATCGAACTTGATTGTTTTGTTGTCGTTTTGAATCTCCCCTTATCGGTACCTGTACGCATTTACCTGTAAGCGTACGACGCATGCGCAAAACTCAACCACCTGTAAACCACCTTGACAGTTTTACAAGATTTACACGTTTGTTTTACCTGTAACATAAGTTCATTGAACTATCCGTAAGTATGTAGATTTTTTTCTATATAGTTTTTTGATAGAAAACTGAGATCAACGCGATAGTTATTGATGTTCGAGTTGTCAGAGCGTGGTGTAATCGTAATGTTATGCCCGTCAACGAAACTACACTCTTAAGGTGAAAGCCTTTAAAGGTGAGTTAACAGTTTTATCTATGTGGCAATGTTAGTTTTAAATTAATTATTGTTTATTTTTTTCGGTTACATTTGTTTTCATTAATATGTGTTTATTTACTCGCGCATTTTTAGAGCGAAAAATGCTGCTTGCAAGACTTGATTTGAAATAAGATACTCAACAACTGTTAGCAAAATGCACGAATTATTTATGCAAGTTTTGAAAAATCGGGATTTATCCAGAGCTGGGGATCTATTTTCTGTTCCTGATAACGAAATTGTCAATGATTTAACTTTAGTGGTGAGTTTTTTTTCATTTGTTTTATTTTAGACACTCAATGTATTCAATTAATTTTTTTTAAATAATTTTTTTGATATTGTTAATAATAGACATTTGTCAGTTCGTACAATAAAAAAAATCTGGTTTCAAATCACATTACTGTATACTTAACGTCATTATACTTCGTTCACTTTTCAAGGTACCGGGGTAATGTTAGACTCAAGTTACAGTTACTTTCTGCATTTTATGTATGCAATGAAACGTTCTAAACAACAAGATCGAATAACATTTAAAATTAGTTCATTTTCAACAATGTTTTTGTTTACCAGACTTATAATTTGTTGATTAGTTTGCTTCTTCATTGTCTTTTATTTGTTTGTGGGTTTTCGGCAATTATCTCCACAGTTAATCATTTTTAGCTCATCTAAAGTATTTCCCGTTCATCTCTGTGCAAGTCTTCTGTTCGATTTTAGTTTCTGGTCTGTTATAGCTCTTTTTTCATTATTCTCATGTATTTTAGTGTTCTTTCTTGTCATCTCTACATTCAGCAATATTCTACAACTTCATCATGCTACAGATTATTCTAATAGTCCTTCTTCCATGCTTTACTGTATAAAAGTGAGCTCGGGAACACCCACAATAATTTTCTTTCTTGTAGATGCTTCAAATGCAATGCTTATACCATTAGGTTTCTTCAAAAATTTGGTTGCATTTTTTACACAAGGCGTAGATATTTGTAGTGACCAAAACAAAGATCACTACATCTACATCCCATTTTGGTTGATGGTGCTGCTTCTGCAATAATAGTTCTGCCACGTGATCATCAATTCACATACATTTCACATACACTGGAAGGGTCTTCATTTTGCCCGATACTGCAAGAACCCTTTTTCTAATTCTTTCTCGTACTTTCAGGTATGAAAATCTTTTTTTTTCTTCTCATTCCTTGCGTTTTGTTTAGTTTCAAGTTTCTCTAACATCTTCTGAGTTGTTAAATTTCTTCATATATCTAGGGTTTCAGTCTGGTATTAATTTGTCTTTGAGCTTGGGTAACTTGAACGCTGGCTGGCAGCGTTTGTTCCATTCAACAAAAATGTTAACTATAGTGTTAAGAGTCAGATGAGATGAAGGTTCTTCATCATCTTTAACAGGAGTCGAGTTAACACATTTTTGGAATACTGATGCTGTGATACTGAGTCCAAACGTATGTACTTTATCAGTTTGTGGAAAATTGTAGAAGACCTGCTCTTACAAAATACCTAGAATTGGGTTAAACTCAAATTACACAAATGCCAAAGCTCCTATTGTTTATAAAAAAGGGAACCACGAGAACAGGCTGCGCTTAGAATTGATTTCGGAACAAATGACCATCTATCGCTGACCTTATGCATTTTAATTGAAAAATGTCATATAAAAAACCCAGAATTTATCTAGCATATTCTTAGTTGTTTTTATAAGCTGCTTTCGAATTACATATTAGAGTGCTCTGAAGTGCCTCAGAGTTAGTTACTTCGCGTTCGAATTACAACATAATTTTTGTAGTAAATAACGCTCGTCTTCCTTTCCCTATCCCCTTATGCACCATGATAAATTTTGGTGCAACTAGCCTGACATGCGCTGTTTTCATAGGTTAGGTGTCTCCAAGGTGTCTCAAGCAAAAAAGTCATGTTTGCTCGGTTCGAATTACAAAGCAACTCGCACTAGAGTGATTCACGCCAGTGTAAATTCCACAGCGTTAGTTGCACTCTAATTCGAAAGCAGCTATAGTTATGTCAATAAGATTAAAAAATATGTGTGATAACAATAATCAAGTACTTACTGTGTAATTTATCTGTACAAAGAATGCTGATGCGTACTCATGATACGATACGCAAGATATACGAAGTGCTCTGTTCTGACTTGTTTTTTTGTCAATTGTCAGACCTTAAAGCAAACCAACTTCTTTATTTATTTCGAGTACATATGCCTTGACTCTTCAGATTGATCACGTTGTAGATTTAAAATCAGCGTTAAAGAGATACAGAATGTTTCACTTATTTAGGCTACATATACACGTCTTCCGAGATTAGACCGTGTCAACCGAAGTTGTCAAGGTTTTGTCCGTTTTTATAAGAGAATTCTTCAGAACACACGTACTAAATAAGTAACCACGATGTGGTTATGGTCGTAAAAGGAATTTGCTTCAAAGTGAGAGTAATAACCGAAACAACAAGAGGATCGTTCAAAACAGTTGTCACAATTAAAATGATGAGCCTTGATTATTCATTTTCAAAAAGTTAATGTACGATTCTCGGTTGGAGTATCAAAATCAAAAAATAAGTTTAATAATGCAGTCAAAATAATAGTAGATATTTGTTGTTTTTTATTGTTCAGAACTAGCGTGTTATTTATTTTTTGTCTTCTTTCTCAGTATGTTAAAATTAAGCGTAAGGTAATTGCAATTGTAGCGAATCGTGGGTTTCTTCTGTAAACATTTTTCTTGTTCTTTTCTAACTCTATGGCTACTCTGATTGGTCTCTTTCTGTAGTTCTTGGTAGTAGCTATCACTTCTACGTTTTCGAAATCTATTTCACATCCCGTTTCAATTGTGTGAGTTCTGCCACTGCCGATTGTCCAATTCTTTTGAATCTCGCGCCTCTCTCGTGTTCTTTAATTTGTTTATCTATTGTTCGTCTTGTTTATCCGATATGGCATGTTATCTGTCACGGTAAGAACCACCACCTGCAGCAGGCTGCGATCACTTACCAGTAATTGAATATGGTCTGAACGGTGCCGATTATAATATAATTAAAAGAGCGCCAAAACGGGAGAAATATATACTACAGATGCCCGTTTACACCTAGCAACGCTTGAGGTAGATAAATCGACTAATACAAGTCTGACAACAAGTGTATTTATTTCAATGATAGAATAAGGGTCTGACCATGCGTGCATACGACCAACCTTAAAGCCAATAATTGATTATAGGAAACGGGCGTTTCTAATATGCGATTAGTTAATGACATATCCAACACAAACCCCTTAAAATTTCTGCAAATTAAGCAACGCAAGTTACCACAAATAAGATGCTAAGTTGCATACGATTTATTAAAACCAAAGTGCGTTAAGCTTCTCGTAGTGAACAGGTGGGCCCTTCAATTCGTCGTAATACTTTCCATAGTAACTGATCTGGCACAATACTCATCTGTTATAGTTCTTGTGTTCCGCGTATGCTTTATTAGTTTGTCATAGGAATTTTCCAAAGTAATAAACATGTGCGGGTGATCAAAGTTGCTATGATAAGAAAAAGAAATTAAATCGCGCTGTAAACTGAAAATGTATCAGTAACTTCCAGTGCGTAAATGACATTTATCACTGGGCGAAATTCATACAGCACGAAAACTATACCAAGATGTTTTTAACATATCAGACAGCTTCTGTCTTTGTCCTTGATAGCCTGTCCTTTGCTGTTGGTAGATACTGATGGGGATTGACGTGGTTGTGCCGAAGCGTCTCTTCTGTTTTTTTAGAATTTCTGCTCTGCTCTCTCGTTGACTACCGCTATGTACGGTAAACAGGCTATCCTCTCTATGTGTATGTTCGTGTAACCATTCTTATTGAGGGACTGATCTAGCGTGTAGATATCTGTTGGTGTGGGTCTTCCTCCTGTGCACTGTGTGTTCTAGTTCTCCTTCTTGGGTTCTCTTCATTGTTACATCCAGGAAAGGTAGATTGCCATCTTGCTCCTTTTCCATGGCGAACTTGATGACTTTGTGTAGTGAATTGATGTGGTTCAGAGATTCTGATAATTTCTCCTCCTCATGCTGCCATATTACAAAAGCATCATCGACATATCGTAGCAAGCACTTAGGTCTCAACTCACTGGATCTTATGGCTTTTTTAAATGCCTCCATGAACAAATTGGCTATTACGGTCTTCTTATTGCTATTCCATGCTTCTGTTTATAATTTTTCTGTCGTGCAGAAAATATGTTGTAGATAAGCAAATGTTTACTAAATCGATGATGTATGTTTTCAACCCAATTTGTGCAAGGAGGATCAGTGCGTCTTCTGTAGGCACATTGGGGAATAACGACGTTACAATGAAAGAAGATCTCCGTAGGTTCAGGTTTGAGCGTAAACAGGATCTCCACAAAATGTTGTGAGTTCTTTACATGTGATGTAGTCTGCTCGGTGTGAGGTTTCAGTAAGTTAGCTATATACTTGGATAAGTCGTAGGTTGGGGATCTAATACTAGTCGGTTTTAGTGATACTTCATCTTTGTGTGTTTTTCGTACACCGTATAGTCTGGGTGGTCCCGTGTTTCTTCCAAATAATTTTTGGGTATGGAAGACTTCTTTATGCTTTCTCTCACTGTTTTTGTCATTCTCGCCGTTGGATTCTTTTTTATTTTTTTGTAGGTGTTCTCATCCAGTAGTCCTCTCATCTTGCTATCTTGCTGTGGTAATCTTTTTTATCTAGTTGCATTATCGGATTCTCTTTGTCTGCTTTGAGTATGACGACGTTTTCATCGGCTTTCAAATTTCTGAACGTTCTCTTTTTCTCTGGAAATCTTTTGCTTTCTTCAAAGCTTTGCTTACTTCTTGTCGCACTTTGTCAGCTTCAATGATTGCTATTCCTTTTATGGCTACTTTTGTCTCTGTAATGATTTCTTCTGTTGGAATCTTTTCAGTGCTATTATGTAAATACTTCCTTCTCTGCTACCGCCAATTTTCGACTCTTTAGTCTATCCTTTGGTATTCCCAGTCTTTCTTCATCGTATTCGCTAGTGTCACATGTGGTTCCATGTTTTTCTTGGCAATTAGTTGTAGATCTGCGTATTCTTGGTGTGCTCGTTCTCGGAGTCGGGTTTTTTCAGGATCTTCGTAGTTGTGTTCGTTGTTATATGATGTCTCCTCTTTACGAATTTGTTTTCTAATCTTCTAGTTGACAGGTACAATTCCTCTCCGTACAGGCTCGTCAAAACACTACACGACTGGTGTCACTATTACTAATAACTTCTTTTCGGTTTCACCGTGTGTCAAAATTTGCGTTCAATGTTTTGCTGTCCATACTGCCAGCTTCTTCACGATGACTGAACTGATTCTTCATCACTCGGCGTACTCTTTACACCTACCAGCAAGAACTACAGAAAGAGACTAATCAGGGAAGACATAGAAAAGCACAAGACTATCAACAGAGAAGATGGGCATCACCTTGACAACACGTGGAAGAACTTACTATGCTTAAACCATCACGCTCAATGAAACGAGGAGGACACGGTTGTTTCAGAATTAGTTCAGTCATCCTGAAGAAAGTGACAGTATCGGCAGCGAAACGTCGAACGTGTTTTGGCACACGGCGAAACTCGGAAGAAGTTATTAGTAATAGTGGCACTGGACCAGAAAGCCTACGTAGTGTTTTTAAAACATTCTGAGATTGTTGCAAGACTATTTCCGGGTTTGTTCTTTAGATAGCTTATCTAACCTCGTAATCATATATGTTTTACGAGAAGTAGAATTATTGTCAACTTGCAGTTGTTTTAACCCAGCAATTTGTTAATAATAGATCGTGATTGTTTTCATAGAGCTTGTGGCCACTAACTGGTCGACAACTTTGGGGTAACTTTATGACTACAAATGCTGATAATGTGGCTTTAGGTTTTTGTCTAGAACTATAGCAGTGTTATTCTGTGTTTTAGTATTCTCTAATCAGCTTTCGCTCCCGAATTCAGTGCTTGAATATTTTTTTCTAGTTACTACTTAACGTCATTATACTTCGTTCACTTTTCAAGGTACCGGGGTAATGTTAGACTCAAGTTACAGTTACTTTCTGCATTTTATGTATGCAATGAAACGTTCTAAACAACAAGATCGAATAACATTTAAAATTAGTTCATTTTCAACAATGTTTTTGTTTACCAGACTCATAATTTGTTGATTAGTTTGCTTCTTCGTTGTCTTTTATTTGTTTTTGGGTTTTCGGCACTTATCTCCACAGTTAATCATTTTTAGCTTATCTAAAGTATTTCCCGTTCATCTCTGTGCAAGTCTTCTGTTTGATTTTGGTTTCTGGTCTGTTATAGCTCTTTTTTCATTATTCTCATGTCATTGTAGTGTTCTTTCTTGTCATCTCTACATGCATCAATATTGTACAACTTCATCATGCTACAGATTATTCTAATAGTCTTTCTTCCATGCTTTACTGTATAAAAGTGAGCTCGAGAACACCTACAATAATTTTCATTCTTGTAGATGCTTCAAATGCAATGTTTATACCATTAAGTTTCTTCAAAAATTTGGTTGCATCTTTTTCACAAGGAGTAGATATTTGTAATGACCAAAACAGAGATCTCTGCATGCACTTCCCATTTTGGTTGATAATAGATGAATTCAGGTGCTGCTTCTGCAATAATAGTTCTGCCACGTGATCATCAATTATATCTTCGCATAGGGCGGCTTTATCTATTTCACATTCACTGGAAAAGTCCTCATTTTGCCTGATACTGCAAGAACGCATTTTCTAATTCTTTCTCGTACTTTCAGGTATGGAAGTCTTCTTTTTTTCTTCTCATTCCTTGCGTTTTGTTTAGTTTCGAGTTTCTCTAACATTTCTTCATATTTCTGGGGTTTCAGTCTGGTATTAATTTGTCTTTGAGCTTGGTTAACTTGGACGCTGGCTGGCAGCGTTTGTTCCATTCAACCAAAATGTTAACTATAGTGTTAGGAGTCAGATGAGACGAAGGTTCTTCATCATCTTTAACAGGAGTCCAGTTAACAAATCTCTGGAATACTGATGCTGAGATACTGAGTCCAAACGTAGGCACTTTATCAATTTGTGGAAAATTGTAAAAGACCTGCTCTTACAATTTTTTTTTTATCTGGAATTGGGTTAAACTCAAAATACACAAATGCAAAGTTACTATTGTTTATAAAAAAGGGAACCATGAGAACAGGCTGCGCTTAAAATTGATTTTGGAACAAATGTCCATTTATCGCTGACCTTAAACATTTTAATTGAAAAGTGTCATATAAAAAAACCAGAATTTATCTAGGATATTCTCAGTTTTTATAGTTATGTCAATAAGATTAAGAAATATGTGTGATAACAATAATCAAGTACTTACTGTGTAATTTATCTGTACAAAGAATGCAGAGTATGACTGATGCGTACTCATGATACGATACTCAAGATATACGAAGTGCTCTGTTCTGACTCTGTTGTTTTTTCTGTCAATTGTCAAACCTTAAATGCAAACCAACTACGCTATTTATTTCGAGTACATAGTAGTAGTGTTTTAGCCATGTACTTTGACTCTTCAGATTGATCACGTTGTAGATTAAAAATCAGCGTTAAAGCCATACATAATGTTCCACTTATTTAGGCTACATATACACGTCTTCCGAGGTTAGACCGTGTCAAATGGACAACCGAAGTTGTCAAGGTTTTGTCCGTTTTTATAAGAGAATTCTTCAGAACACACGTACTCAATAAGCAACCACAATGTGGTTATGGTCGTAAAAGGAATGTGCTTAAAAGTAAGAGCAATAACGGATACAAGAGGATCGTTCAAAACGGTTGTCACGATTAAAATTATGAGTCTTGATTATTCATTTTCAAAAAGTTAACGTACGATTCTCGGTTGGAGTATCGAAATCAAAATCAAAAAATAAGTTTAATAATGCACTCAAAATAATAGATATTTGTTTAGTTTTTCAATGCCCAGAACTAGCGTGTTATCTATTTTTCTCTTCTTTCTCAGTATGTCAGAATTATGCGTAAGGTACTACTTTGCAATTGTAGCGAATCTAGGGTTTTTCTGTCAATCTTTTCTTTGTTCTTTTCTAACTCTACAGCTTTCCTGATTGGTCTCTTTCTGTAGTTCTTGGTGGTAGCTATCACTTTTACGTTTTCGAAATCCATTTCACATCCCGTTTCAAGTGTGTGAGTTCTGCCACTGCCGATTGTCCAATTCTTTTGAATCTCACGTCTCTTTCGTGTTCTTTAATTCGTTTATCTAATGTTTGTCCTTTTTATCAGACATAGCACTCTTTGCACTGGCATGTTATCTGTCACGGTAAGAACTAACACAGCAGGCTGCGATCACTTACCAGTAATTCAATCACCCCAAAGGAAGTAGCAGCAGCTCAGAACCTCGTGGCCAATTAATAGGATTCAGCCTGATCTGAACTGTGCCGATTATAATACAATCAAAAGAGCGCCAAAACGGGATAAATATATATTACAGATGCCCGTTTACACCTAGTAACGCTTGAGGTAGATAAATTGACTAACACAAGTCTAACGAGTATAATTATTTTAGTGATAAAATAAGGGTCGGGCCATGCGTGCATACGACCGACCTTAAAGCAAATAATTAAATATAAAACAGGGTTACTCAGCGTTTCTAATATGCGATTAGTTAATGATATATCCAACACAATCCCTTTAAAATTTCTGCAAATTAAGCTGATACATATATACACAACTTACCACAAATAAGATACTAGGTTGCATACGACTGATTAAAACCAAACTGCGCTAAGCTTCCCGAAGTCAATTAAGGTATATCATCAGGTGTACCGTTCAATTCGTCGTAATACCTTTCACAGCAACGGAAATCTAAACGGTTTCAATTTCCCATCTAACGTAGATTGGCGTTATAGTTCTTGTGTTCAGTATATGCCTTATTAGTTCGTTATAGGAATTTTCCAAAGTAATAAACATGTGCGGGTGATCAAAGTTGCTATGATAACAAAAATAAATTAAATCGCGCCGTAAAATGAAAATGTATCAGTATTCATACAGCACGAAAACTATACCAAGATGTTTTTAACATATCATATCTTATAGACACCTTCTGTCCCTGTTCTTGATAGCCTGTCTTTTGCTGTTGGTAGATACTGTTGGATTGACGTGGTGGTGAAGCGTCTCTTCTGTTTCTTTAGGATTTTCTGATCAAAGTTCTTATGATAACAAAAAGAAATTAAATCGCGCTGTAAAATGAAATAGTATCAGTATTCATACAGCATGAACACTATACCAAGATGTTTTTAACATATCATATCTTATAGACATCTTCTGTCCGTGTTCTTGATAGCCTATCTTTTGCTGTTGGTAGATACTGTTGGATTGACATGGTGGTGAAGCGTCTCTTCTGTTTCTTTAGGATTTCTGATCAAAGTTCCTATGATAACGAAAAGAAATTAAATCGCGCCGTAAAATGAAAATGTATCAGTATTCATACAGCACGAAAACTATACCAAGATGTTTTTAACATATCATATCTTATAGACACCTTCTGTCCCTGTTCTTGATAGCCTGTCTTTTGCTGTTGGTAGATACTGTTGGATTGACATGGTGGTGAAGCGTCTCTTCTGTTTCTTTAGGATTTCTGATCAAAGTTCCTATGATAACGAAAAGAAATTAAATCGCGCCGTAAAATGAAAATGTATCAGTATTCATACAGCACGAAAACTATACCAAGATGTTTTTAACATATCATATCTTATAGAAATCTTCTGTCCGTGTTCTTGATAGCCTATCTTTTGCTGTTGGTAGATACTGTTGGATTGACATGGTGGTGAAGCGTCTCTTCTGTTTCTTTAGGATTTCTGATCAAAGTTCCTATGATAACGAAAAGAAATTAAATCGCGCCGTAAAATGAAAATGTATCAGTATTCATACAGCACGAAAACTATACCAAGATATTTTTAACATATCATATCTTATAGACACATTTTCTGTCCTTGTTCTTGATAGCCTGTCTTTAGCTGTTGGTAGATGCTTTTGGATTGACGTGGTGGTGAAGCGTCTCTTCTGTCTCTTGAGGATTTTCTGATCAAAGTTCTTATGATAACAAAAAGAAATTAAAACGCGCCGTAAAATGAAAATGTATTAGTATTCATACAGCACGAAAACTATACCAAGATGTTTTTAACATATCATATCTTATAGACACCTTCTGTTCTTGTTCTGGATAGCCTGTCTTTTGCTGTTGGTAGATACTGTTGGATTGACATGGTGGTGAAGCGTCTCTTCTGTTTCTTTAGGATTTCTGATCAAAGTTCCTATGATAACGAAAAGAAATTAAATCGCGCCGTAAAATGAAAATGTATCAGTATTCATACAGCACGAAAACTATACCAAGATGTTTTTAACATATAACTTATAGACACCTTCTGTCCCTGTTCTTGATAGCCTGTCTTTTGCTGTTGGTAGATACTGTTGGATTGACGTGGTGGTGAAGCGTCTCTTCTGTTTCTTTAGGATTTTCTGATCAAAGTTCTTATGATAACAAAAAGAAATTAAATCGCGCCGTAAAATGAAAATGTATCAGTATTCATACAGCACGAAAACTATACCAAGATGTTTTTAACATATCATATCTTATAGACACCTTCTGTTCTTGTTCTGGATAGCCTGTCTTTTGCTGTTGGTAGATACTGTTGGATTGACGTGGTGGTGAAGCGTCTCTTCTGTTTCTTTAGGATTTCTGATCAAAGTTCCTATGATAACGAAAAGAAATTAAATCGCGCCGTAAAATGAAAATGTATCAGTATTCATACAGCACGAAAACTATACCAAGATATTTTTAACATATCATATCTTATAGACACATTTTCTGTCCTTGTTCTTGATAGCCTGTCTTTAGCTGTTGGTAGATGCTTTTGGATTGACGTGGTGGTGAAGCGTCTCTTCTGTCTCTTGAGGATTTTCTGATCAAAGTTCTTATGATAACAAAAAGAAATTAAAACGCGCCGTAAAATGAAAATGTATTAGTATTCATACAGCACGAAAACTATACCAAGATGTTTTTAACATATCATATCTTATAGACACCTTCTGTTCTTGTTCTGGATAGCCTGTCTTTTGCTGTTGGTAGATACTGTTGGATTGACGTGGTGGTGAAGCGTCTCTTCTGTCTCTTTAGGATTTTCTGATCAAAGTTCTTATGATAACAAAAAGAAATTAAATCGCGCCGTAAGATGAAAATGTATCAGTAATAATACAGCACGAACACTATACCAAGATGTTTTTAACATATCATATCTTATAGACATCTTCTGTCCGTGTTCTTGATAGCCTGTCTTTTGCTGTTGGTACATACTGTTGTATTGACGTAGTGGTGAAGCGTCTCTTCTGTTTCTTTAGGATTTCTCCTATTCTCTCGATGACTACCGCTATGTACGGTAAACAGGCTATTCTTATTGAGTGCTTTGTTGGGGTGCATCTTTTCACTAGCTGGTTGTAAGTCATCACTTGATGGTTTCGGATCGGATGATGGTGAGATCTGGCGTGTAGATATCTGTCGATGTGCGCCGTCTACCTGTACACTGTGTGTTCTAGTTCTCCTTTTTGGGTTCTCTTCACCGTTAGATCCAGGAAAGGTAGATTGTAATCTTGCTCCTTCTCCATGGTGAACTTGATGGCTTTGTGTAGTGAATTGATGTGGTTCAGAGATTCTTATATCCTCCTCATGCTGCTAAATTACAAAGGATCCTATGCATTCTTTAAATGCCTCTATGAATAAATTGGCTATTACGGGCTTCTTATTACTGTTCCATTCTTCTGTTTATGGTATTTTCCATCGTGCAGAGAATATGTTGTAGGCACATTGCGGAATAACGACAATGAAACTCGAAGATGTCCGTAGGTTCAGTTTTGAGCGTAGAAAGGATCTCCACACAATGTGGAGGTTTCAGTAAGTTAGCCAGATATTTGGATAAGTCGTAGGTGGGGGATCTAATACTAGTCGATCATAATGGTACTTCATCTTTGTGTATTTTTGGTACACCTTATAGTCTGGGTGGTCTCGTGTTTCTTGCAAATAATCTTTGGGTATGGAAGACTTCTTTACGCTTTCTCTCTCTTTGTCATTTTCGCCGTCCTTTTTTATTTCTTTGTAGGTGTTCTCGTCCAGTAGTTCTCCCATGTTGCTATCTTACTGTGGTAATCTTCTTTATCTAGTTGTATTGTCGGATTCTCTTTGTCTGCTTTGAGTATGACGTTTTAATCGGCTTTCAAATTTCTCAACGTTCTGTTTTTCTTTGGAAATCTTTTGCTTTCTTCAAAGCTCTGCTTACTTTCTGTCGCACTTCGTCAGCTTCAATGATTGGTAATCCTTTTATGGCTACTTCTCTATCTCTGTAATGATATCTTCTCTTGGAATCTTTACGGTGCTATTATGTAGTTCATGGTTAGGGCAAATACTTTCTTCTCTGTTACCGACAATTTTTGACTCTTCAGTCTACCTTTTGGTATTCCTCTGTGTATTCTTGGTGCGCTCGTTCTCAGAGTCTGTTTTTCTCAGGATCTTCTTAGTTGTGTTCGTTGTTATATGATGTCTCATCTTTGCGAATTTGGTCTCTAATCTTCTAGTTGACAGGTACAATTCCTCCCCGTACAGGCTCGTCAAAACACTGCACGACCGGTGTCACTATTACTAATAACTTCTTCCCGGTTTCACCGTGTGTCAAAATTTGCTTTCTATGTTTTCTTGTTCATACTGCCAGCTTTTTCACAACGACTGAACTGATTCTTCATCACTCGGCGTACTCCTTATACCTACCAGCAAGAACTACAGAAAGAGACTAATCAGGGAAGACATAGAAAAGAACAACACTGTCAATAGAGAAGGTGGCCATTACCTTGGCAACACGTCGAAGAGCTTACTGCACAAAACCATCACGCTCAATAAAGTGAGGAGGGCACGGATGGATGAGAATCAGTTTGGTCATCCTGAATAAGGTGGCAGTATGGACAGCGAAACATCGAACGCAAGTTTTGACACACGGGAAACCGGGAAGAAGTTATTAGTAATAGTGACACTGGACGAGAAAGCCTACGCAGTGTTTTTACAACACTCGAAGAGTTTTTCCGGGTATGTTCTTTAGTTAGTTTATCTAACTTCGTAGTCATATATTTTACGAGAAGTAGTATTATTGTCAACCTGCTGTTGTTTTAACCCAGAAAGTTAAGCGGTTGCTTTCTCGATTTGCTAATAGATCGACTCAACTCCGATTGTCTTTTACCGAAACGAGTTAAAGAGCATTGTTTTCAAAGAGCTTGTGGGCACTAACTGGCCGACAACTCAGGGGTAATTTTATGACTACAAAATGCTGATAGGTTTTTGTGTAGATTTATACCATGTTTTTAGTTGGTTTGGATACGTACTCAGTACTAACGCTGTTTTTTTTTCTCGCGCGGTATTTTTTTTATTGTACTGATTGGCACTGGGCGCTATGTGGAAGTTTGTTTAGAAATTAACTGTAAAGAGTTGTGAGCTAACTACATTGTATGTTCAAAACTAGCCATCTTAGTGAGTCAGTGCTCTTAGTACGGTACAACAGCTGTAGCTGTAGTATTAAGATACTCGTACATTTGGGATTAGGCGGGTTTAAGCAATTGTTGAGGCAGGCAGGCAGGCTTTGTCTCGGCGAAGTTGGTTAGAATATACTAATCTATTATCTGAATAGGTGGCGCAACCTACAGGGTCTAGGATGAACTAAAACTCTCAACAGTCAAAAGTCGGTCACTATCGAAAACGCTTTTATATATTTGTATTTGAAATTTTTAATCTAATTGTTTGTGTAATGTCCTATCCTGGTTATTCAAGGGGATCTAAGTAATATTTTTCTTGCAGTTAAATGAAATAACGGCAATAGCATCACTGCCTGATTATGCACATAATGACAACGATCAAAGTGTCGTTGAAATATGTGTTACACGAGTTACTTCGTGTATACGAGAAACGGGAACCGTAGAACAACATACCGAGGCTCTTGTAACCTTACTAGAATCATGTTTACATCACAATCTACAGCTTACATCTCGAGATGAAGATCCTCCGCATGCCAAAATCTCTAGTGATATTATTTCATGCATTTTTCTTGTAAGTATAAAATGACGACAAAAACAATTTCCACTTCCGGTTTTGTAGAATTATGGAAAAAAATCTGTGATGCAACGTGCCTTATCAGTCGCAGTTAAATTTTTACATAAGGGTAATAAAGAACTGTCTAGGAATATGGCTTCGTATCTTTCGTTAGCTGCAATAGAACACGCTTCGTTACTAAGTCCTCACGTGCAACCTATTATGGATTCCATTATATCGGGTACGATTTAAACCTCAGTTTTGGGCTTTTAATTAATCATTACACACAGGTAATTATCCGCTTTGTCGAGTACTAGCTCAAATATATGAGGTTTCGCCAGAGCCTCTTCAGGGCCACGCGATGGCTTTAGTATCGTTGCTTCCACATTGTGATAATCAAGAAAAACTGGCTTTACTACATTTATTTTCGCTGATTGCTAAACATAACGCCACAGTAAGTTACTTTTAGATCTGTTCTAAAATTCTATCAGTTAATTTTAGTTGTTAGAAGCGAGTGTTCCTCAATTATGCGAGTACTTAAATAATTCGGTAACGGCAGCTCCTACTCTCCAGGTATTTTTTAACATGGCGGAAAGGAAACCAGCATTGTTGGCCGATCACGTCAATTCTTTAAAATTGGCAGCTCAAAGGTATCCTCATACTGTATGTTTAGCAGCTCAAGTGATAAGCGCAGTGGGAAAACTTAGCAAGGTCAGTGTTTGTATCGTTTGTTCCGGTTTAATCCTGGTTTTGTTTTAGGATAGGGCGCAAGATGCTTTAAATTTTGTATTAGAGTATTTACCAAAAGCAGACAGGGGTTCGCAAAGTACACTGTTGAGAGAAGCGACGTTGTTGTGTAGTTCTTATCCTGTTTTATTTACTGATAAAGTTTTAGCCGGGGTACGGCAGAGGCACCATACAAGGTACGTTACTTATTGTTGTCAATCGAACACTTGACATTACTTTACACTATGCATAATCAGCATACGTTACCTAATTTAATGTTTTTAATTTGTCATTGTCTACAACGTTTGCATGTAATTTATGTTTATAAAGTTCAAATCAAATAAACCAAACACACTCGACACAAAACAGCCAAGTTACGTCTGGAGGAGTAACAATTGTGAAAGTTGGCGGAAACACACAAGCACCAGCAGCTCCTACATCACAGGGTGGCTACACTCGCAGGGCAAAATTGGGTAATTCGAGGAGCACCGGTCGTCTTACTTCTAACAACAATCATCAAAGTATGACTCGTATAAATGTCGCAGGTTAGTTAAAACTGATATTCATGTGTTCAAAACTCATACATTTGCATATAGGCAGCTCAGTTGGGGGTCTTCACAAAAGCATGACTCGATTAAGTTCGTCACAACAAATAAATGTTCCTGTAATACCGGCATTTGCTTCACCAAGTCCGGCGGCGTCCAATAACGTTGTAGTTACTAATAATAAATGGACGGTACCAAATTCTAAAGTATCAAGCGGTGGTGTGACTGTAACAACAATTTCGCCACCACGAATCCCAAGGCCCCATAGTCAAGGACCATTAAGTTTATTAACACCTACTGTTACAAATCACAGCAGCCATGTAAGTGCATTATAACAGAGTTTATCGATGATTAAATATAGAAATTTTAGATAACTATAAACCCGGCGCAGGTCGGCTCCCAAGCATCGAACGTTGCTAGTAACTCAGTGACGGTAAGTTCTATCTATAATGGGCCAGTATCCAGTGGACAGGTATCAATTCTCACAAATACGATGATTGGTTTAAATAATAGCGTTACTCAAACCATTCCTATAGGACCTGGTAGCGTTAATCACGTTTCTATCAATGACTCGCACGTTATTCACAATGGTAATGTGCTTGGGAGTGGTAAGCACCTCTTATGTTGTAATATTTTTTTTAATTGGTATTTTTAGGGCATGTTAATGTAAGTGGGCCTAGTACTGTGGCCACAAGACGGACTAATAACACCAGCGTAACTATAGTTAATGCAAATCAAGGAGCTGCTTCACAAAGGATGAGCGTTTTCGAACCGTATCCTATGAGAGACACAGTCCAACATTTCTGCGAAAAACACTTAGACAAGATAAAAACGTATATGGATAAAGTTTCAGCTAAAATTCCACCACCGGCCAAATGCACAATAGAAGAAAGGCGGCATAAAAAATCAGCCAAACTGCACTTCGCTTGCCAAGCTCGCGGTCAACATTGTTTGTATTCGAAAACTTTCTTCACAATGCGAACTAGAAACCCACGTATTTGGATCCATTTAATGTTTATTGCCTTACAGGTACTTAATCTTACACTATCAATCGATTTTTACTTCTATTTGTTTTAGGCGAGATCTCCCCATGCGTTAAGTTCGAGAGATGCAAGCGTTACTAGTTTAAAACATTGCTGGGATATGCTCAAGTGTGAGAACAAAACATTCTTGACTCTTGTAACAAGCGCGTTTCCTTGTTCTAAAGATCAAGAAATGTTGCTGAACGAGTTGAGGCATTCGGGATTCTTCGATGTGTTTCAATTGTGTCCGGGAAATTTAAGCGGATCGTCGAATCAGTTGGAGAAGAACGTTAAATTCCAATGGGGTTGTTTTCTGTGTGCGCATCCGGAACGAGCAGTGGGATTCTTAAGAGGTATTTATAATTTCAAAGCTTATATTGAATTCTCCAAATAGGTCTACCCTGTATAGTGTATACATTAATTGTTATTAGATAAGTATTCATGGAAATGTAATCATTATAGTTGTGTCTCCATGAAGTGTATCAAATTTTCTTTTTTACTTTCGCTAAAAATGACTCACTTTTTCTCCAAATTAATAATGTCAAAACAGGTTTCTCGTCCAATTAAAATTAAATAAAATTGTATGGGCAATGTAAATGAAATCAAAGAGATAAGAGAGAGAACGTAAGTGGGAAGTTGAGAAAGAAAAATGAACATAGAAATATTAGAGAAAAAAGAAAAGAAAAATAACAAAACTGGCAAATCAAGCAAAGATACAGAACGAACTAAGAAACATTGTCAAAGAAGAACAAAAGTTTGTTACAGGAAAGAGAGGGGAGAAAAGGGAACTACAAGAGGAAACAAAAAACTAAAAAGAAAAGGAATTACAAAATAGACGTTGGAAAGGCTATGGAAAAACAAAAAACTAAGTGAACGAAGAAGATTGATGAAAAGAAAGTAGTCGATAAAAAAGAGCAGCTGCAAGAAATGGGATTAAATATTGTTTTGCGATTACATACGATAATTTGATGCGCTAGTATAAATAAAGAATAAGGAAAATCTAATTGAGGAAGATGCACAAGAAGAGACCAAAACAGAGAAGAGGCATTCTGAAAACTTACGAAACCTGAATGCACGAATAGAATAAAGAATTGGAGCGGAAAACTTACTGAGAGGAAAACGGGAACGGAGAGTAAATGTTAAGAGAAGTAAAAAAACAGAAAAACAAGCAAAAGGAATACACTGTCAAAAAAATAGGGTTAACATAAAGCGTAAATAAATATTAGGAAAAGTTAGAAACACAAGTTTAGAGAAAGGTAGAAGTAAACAAATGTGGAACTGCTAGAAGGCAAATAGAAAAAGAAAATCATATTTGAAGGAATAGAAAACGTACTTGGAAAATACATTTTTGGAATGAAAAGGAAAATGAATTGGAACTATTAAAGGAAGTAAGGAAAAACAAGGAGAGACAAAAAGCTAAGAAACAAAGCTGAATGACAAAAGGAGATCGTGAAAACGGAATAGTGCATGAATTAAAGAAAAGGAAATGAATGATTTAAAAAAGCTAAACTAAAAGTTTTTTGTTTGTACGTAAGAATGAAGAACAAAGATCAGTTTTTGGAATACATAACAGAATTTGATGCAGTACAGTTGAAAGAAACGTGTGAAGTAATAGCTTTGTAATCAAGCACAATAGGAAACAAGAATATAAAGGTAGTAGCAGTGCTTATCATTTGGTCCACTGCCATGGTCCGATTCCATAATTTAACAGACTTACAACCTGTTAAATTAAGTTCCATTTCCGGTCCATCCAGAGACCAACAATTCAAGAAAGAAAAAAAAAGAAGTTATTTTCGGTCCATCAGAGCCGAGCGGTCCAGGGACCTTCCAGTCAAGAAAAACGAAGCCTATCAAACCAAGTAAGCCATCGAGATGACCATTAACATGGACAAAAACGACGCTGAGCAGTCACTACGCCGAACGAAACAATCCATTCGAATTCAACAACTAGACCAAACTATCCAATTAATTAACCAAGAAGTACAAGAAGAGAAATCAAAAATACGATATGAACTGTTGCTCCAGAAGATTAACAAGCAGTAGGAAACCATCCAAGCACTACATGAAGAAATTATGGTGTACGAAATTAATTTCCAAGACAGCTACTTCAAAAATGATGAATATTTGTTAGTAATAAATAATAATAATAATAAAAATAGCAACCATAAAAATTCAAGCTGTGGTACACCCACGTTTTCCAAGCAACTTCATACTACCTGTTAAGTTTCTGGTGGTGTCAAAGTTAACACAATCGTTACCAAGCTCTGAGATAGAATACACCGGCTCGAACCAACTACGGAACTACGTTCTTGCAGACCCCACTTACAACAAACGTGGCCTAATTGATGCCATCCTGGAGACCGAACAATTTGGAAAAATACTTCAGCATGGCATTGAGAAAACAAAAGATGGGTTACTGGGTCAACAGACGGAACTAGGTTGAATATTATCAGGAAATGCAAAAGAATATCAACACGATGATATCAAAATTATTAGCATGATTAGCCGCACCGAAGAAGACCAACAGTTAACAAAGTTTTGGAATCTCAAAGAAGTGTCAATGAAAAAAATCATGTCTCCAAATACTACATTCCACATCAACCAATTTTAAAAGAGTCAAGTACCACTACAAAACTAAGAGTAGTATTTGACGCATCATCCAAAGCATCCAATGGAGTGAGTCTCAACGAACTAATGTACGCCGGACCAAGATTGCAACAAGAACTCTCCGACATACTACTACGTTGAAGAAAGCATCAAATTGCATTCAGCGCTGATATTGAGAAAATGTACCGTCAAATTAAAATATCTGAAGAAGACCAAAAATTCCACCGGATCTTGTAGAGGTTTGACCAATTCACGCCAATACAAGAATTTTGCCTCACGACTGTCACGTATGGGACAACCTCTGCACCATTTCGTGTTATAAGAACTCTTCAGCAATTGGCTGAAGACGAAAAAATATCATACCCAAAAGCATCTAAAGTCATCATGAAAGTCTTATGTAGACGATGTTTTGTCTGGAGCTGATAACATTGAAGATGCCATTCAGCTACAATCTGAAATCACTAAATTGCTAAAGTCATGAGGATTCACCTTACGCAAATGGTCCAGTAATAAGCCTCAATTACTAGAAGCATTAACTGAAGAAATGAAGGATCAAGCCTCATTGGAAATAAACGAAGGCAAAACGCGGAAATCCTTAGGAATCTATTGGGCACCGATTGAAGACAATTTTTGTTTCAAAATAAGCACAACTCATCATCAGAGTGTTTCAAAACGAACCATATTATCACAAATTGTTAAATTGTTCGACCCATTGGGATGTTTAGCTCCGGTGATAATAAAGGCCAAATTATTAATCCAAGAACGCTGGGTAGCAGATTTAGAATGGAACCAACCTGTTCCTTAAGATATTAAAGCAAAGTGGATCAACTTTAACGACCAACTCAATTGTATAGAAGACATTAGGGTACCACGTTGGATAAAGTACATCAATGGCATAGATATGCAATTACATGGTTTCTGTGATGCCTCAGAAAAGGCATATGGCGCAGTAATATATATGCTAGAACCATCAACAAAACAGGAGAAGTTACCACCACACTCTTAACAGCAAAATCTAAGGTTTCCCCCTAGCTAAAGCAAAAACAATTCCAAGACTAGAGTTGTGTGCAGCTGTCTTACTTGCCAAATTAATGAAGAGGACCATCACTGCCTTAGGTATTCAGAAAACATCAGTCTTTGCATGGACCGACTCGATGATAGCCTTAGCTTGGATCAAAGGAGAAGCATCCAGATGGAAAACATTTATAGCCAATCGAGTCGCAGAAATAAACGGACTATTACCCACTCAATGTTGGCAACACGTACCTTCAGAAGAAAACCCGGCGGATATGATATCCCGAGGAATTGACAATAGCAAGATAAAAAACTATAATGGTGTAATGGTCCAAAACGGCTGCTAAACGAAGTCCAATGGCCCAAACAAGTTCAATCGTTCCAAACAAAAAAAGAAATCAAGCTCTGTCACAATATTGCCGTACATTCCCTAGAAAATCCAATTATCACTAAATTTTCATCGTTAACAAGAATGGTTCGAGTTATGTCTTATTGCAGAAGATTCATCAACCACGCTAAAAAATGGCCAAAACAAACTGGACGTCTGTTGGTTCAAGAATTGGATGCCACACTACTACAACTGGTCAAACAAACTCAACAAGAAATAATGCACAGAGAACTCAGGACATTGCAATTGAAAAAACCGCTTGAGAAAAATAGCAACATCTTAAACCTGGATCCATTCATCGACAACATTATTTGAGTAGGGGGGAGATTAAGGAATTCTTCACTCCCATATGAACAAAAGGACCCAATTGTACTGCCGTCCCACTGCCACCTATCACAATTAATAGTCCAGGGCGTTCATCTACAAACACTACATGAAGAAAACCAAGCTACACTAGCTTACGTTCGAAGAAAATTTTGGATAATTAATGGGAAGAAAACAGTTCGTTCTATCATCATCAAATTCATTCGCTACAAGGCCCATACGGCAAATCAAATAATGGAAGACTTGCCCACCCATAGAGTTACACCATCACCACCATTTCTTCATTCCGCAGTAGACTGTGCCGGGTCTATCCCGATAAGAGCAAGCAAAGGCAGAGGGTATAAATCATACAAAGGTTACATAGCCATTTTTGTATGGTCCTCGACAAAGGCCATCCACTTAGAAGTCGTAAGCGATATGACTACGGACGCATTTCTGGCAGCATTTTGATGATTTACCGCTAGAAGAGGTCGATGTGCTCATATGTACAGCGGCAATGGTACCAATTTTGTCGGTGCTAGTAAATTTTTGAACATAGAAGTCATCAACCTCATAAATCAATCAGACGTACGAGATCCTCTGGCAACATCCGGTACCCAATGGCTTTTTATTCCCCCGACAACTTCCCATTTCGGAGGATTATGGGAAGCAGGAGTTAAATCAATGAAGTATCATTTTAAACGAATAATTGGAAACTCAACGTTAACTTATGATGAACTAATAACACTACAACACCAAATAGAAGCCTGTCTAAACTCAAGACGATTGTGTCCATTAACCAACAACATCGATGATATAGAAGTCCTAAGACCAGGACACTTCCTTATTGGAAGATTAATTGTATCTCCACCCAACCCTGTAACAAATACCATCAATACAAATATATCCTCGAGATGTCAGCTAGTCTAGAAGATGAAGAAGGACTTCTGGAACGCCTGGTCTTCAGATTACCTCAATAGACTTCAACAAAGAAATAAATGAAAAACCGCCAAGACAACTTAAAAATAGGAGATCTAATGCTATCAAAAGAAGATCCAAGTCGTTGGCCGTTAGCCAGAATTGCAGAAGCCCACCCAGCCAAAGATGGTACCCTCCGAGTCATTATACTAAAGAAGCCAGATGGGAACACCTTTAAACGAAGTATCGACAACATAATTCCTATACCAGTATAACCAGCTAATCAGACGACTACCGACACCAATAAGAATCAAACTGAAGTACTAGCAACCACCGCAAACATGGCAATCATAGCCAAACCAACAAACCAAATTCAACGTCTGTGGGGCCGCAAGAAAAAGCACATCAATGAGCAGATCTATCCAGCACCAGAAACGGAAATGATTCAGCTTCAACCGTTGAGATAAGAACCTTCCGTTTGAGAGGCGCCCGTAATACTATCAGAAAACTCAGAAAGAGGCTAGAGAAGCTAACTGAAAGCACTGAAAAATTATAGAGTGTACATTAATGCACGAGTAGAAGAAAACTATAGAATAGAAGCAAAAGAAATAGGGAAAAAGAAAAACTAAGGAAGGAAAGGATGGGAAATATTTAGCGGCGAGGAGGATGGATAAAAGGGAGTTTCACATGCATAGATGCGAGGGGACAATCAGTGATTGATTTTGCGATAACCAATATGGAAGCATGAGCAGAAGTTAAAAGACGTGGGGGAGTGTAGAGTGTGATCAGCAACCTTTAGAAATAGACATGTAAGGCAGGAAACTGTATATAAGGAACAGGGAAACTATAGAACAAAGATTAAATAGGCACCGGACAGACGTACGATTAAGGAGCGGGATCTTAGGAAGGAAGAAATGGTGGAATGGAATGAAGCAAAAATATATGCAAGAAGGGTTTTAAAAAACTGAAACACCGACATAGTGACGTATGAAGCTGCACGCTATTTAATTGAACGAGGAAATAAAGAGAACGTCAAAAATAATTAATAAAATGTAGAGAAAGAGGACAATGACCCTGAACAATAGACGAATGGGAATTATAGTGTCAAAAAATATGATATTCAGGAAACGAAAATAAAAAAAAACAAAGAAAAATGGAAGGTAAAGGAACTAGAGAGAGTAAGAGAAATAATATAACTAGAATACAAAATGAAACCAAGAAACAAAGAAGATTTCTATGTAAAAGAAACCAAATACATGGGAAAAGGAAATTGCCGTTCGACAAGATGATAAAAAGTGGAAGATATGTGGGAATGGAAAGAACAGAATAGGGAAAGCAGGAGAGATTGGAAATGGGCGCTGGAAATAAACAAAGGAACACCTGGATACCAATTAAGTTTGACGAAGAAATTAACAAGCGAGAAATACTATTAAGTTTTTGGGGGAAAGCGAAAGGGAAACTGATAAGGGAAACATAGAAAAATGAAGTTGAGACACAGGATAATGATTAAATTATTGTGCAGAAACTACGTTGGACGAGTTGTCGTCGCAGATTTCTCTACTTGCGTGGATTTCACCGCCGCCTTCACCAGAGTAGGTGATTGATAGATTTATTGGTCAAGTCGCACGACGTTCTTTTGACAAGGAGCGGTATTGGTCAGCGTGCGGCTGCCACAAGACACTGTCGGAGGAACAAGCCGCTTCCACACTGGGAACTAACAGAGCTGGTCAGCTTTTGTTACATAAAGCAGCACGAGAAAATATAAACAAGTATACGACAAAAGGAAAGGCAATAAGTACAGAGATGATAAAAAATAAAGAGAAAGGAGACGATTGTCTGGATTAATGGACATACTGTACGCTCAATATACAAAAGAGGAGAAGAAAATCTGATGACGAACGGGGATGACAATTCAAGTGGCTAAAAAATAACGATCTTCAAAAATGAAGATAAAAAAGAACCAAAGAAAGAGAAATTACATATAATACAACATAAAAGAAGAAGGAACAGAAGGAGGAAGGAAAGAAATGGAAGAGTTAAAAGAATTAATGAGAGAAATGATGAAACAGATGGAAGAAAATATGCAAGGAATAAGACAAGAAATCAAAGAAATGAAAAAGAAATGGGAGAAAGAGAAAAGAAGTGGGAGAAAGAAAAGAGAAACTTGTGGAGAGATAAGAAAAACTGGAGAAAAAAGCGGAAGACGAGGAAAGATGGAAAAAAAATAATATCGTGATAAAGGGGTGGAGAAGTGAAAAACCACAAAAAGATTTAGCAGTGATGCTGGAAGAAAAATTAAATGTAAAAGTAGAGGTGAAAAAAGTGACAGTAATAAACAAAAAGAAGAAAAATGAGATGGTGGTGGCGGAAATCGGAGGATGGGAGGAAAAACAGAAGGTAATGGAGGAGAAGAAGAAATTAAAGAATACAAGAATATATATGTCACGATTTAACATGGGAGGAAAGAAGAGTGCAAAGAGAAATAATGAACAGCGATGGAAAGAAGAGCGGAAGGAAGAAGAGTATGGGTAGGGTACAGAAAAATGGAGATAGACGGAGACAGATACATATGGAACGACAAGGATAGGGGACTGAGCACAGAAAGGGGAGAGAAATTGGGGAACCAAAAGGCAAAAAACTAAAGGGCAAAGGGGGGGTGGTAAAGGAGGGAAAGTTGACGAAACGGCAAAGAAAAGGAATAATGAGAGATGGAAATGGAAAAGAAAAAGAAGGGAGAAAAAAAGAAGGTAAGGAAGAAGCACGGGGGGATGTGAGTGAGCTGAGAGTATTGTTTTGGAACGTAGCAGGAATAAAAAACAAGGAACATGATTTCTGGAAGAACATCAAGGAACAGGATGTAGTGTGATTACAGGAAACATGGATGGAAGAAAAAGAATGGGAGTGCTGGGAAAAAGAGTTGCCAGAGGAATTTGAGTGGGTGGTGCAACGTGCAGAAAGAGAAAAGAAAAAAGGGAGAGCAAAGGGGGGTATAATAACGGGAATAAGAAAAAATGGTTGAACCGGGAAAAGAAGGAGAAAGTGCAACAGAGAAGAGGAGTTGTAGAAAGGAACATGCAGTGGGGAAAAACAAAAATAAAAGTGGTGACGGTTTATAGCAGTAGAATGAAAGAGACAAGGAAAAACTTAGAAGAGATGATAGAAGAGAGGGAAGAGGGATTGATAATAGTAGGAGGGGACTTCAACGCAAGAATAGGGGAAGAGGGGGGAATACAAGAAAGAAAAGGGACAGGAAAGAGACAAACAAATTACAAGGTGATAAATAAAGAGGGAGAGGAACTGCTGGAATTATGCAACGAAAAAGGGTGGGAAGTAATGAACGGGAACAGAGAAGATGATGGAAAGGGGGAATTTACGTACATAGGAGGAAGGGGAGAATCAATAATAGATTTTGTAATGACAAATGAAGAGGCCGCAGAAAAGGTAAAGACATTTAAGGTGGGAGAAAGAGTAGAGTCAGACCATCAACCACTGGAATTGACAATGAAAGGAAGGGAAAGAGAAGAGAGAGAGGAAGAGGAGAAGTACATAACTAAAAAAAAAGTGGACAGAAGAGAGTATAAAGAGATATAAAGACAGAATAGGGAAAACGGTATGGATAGGGAAGGAAGTACAAGAAAGTGTAGAGGAAATGAGAGAGATGATGGAGAAAGCAACAGAGAGAGTCAGATTTA
This sequence comes from Aquatica leii, assembly GCA_035610365.1. Classification (NCBI taxonomy): domain Eukaryota; kingdom Metazoa; phylum Arthropoda; class Insecta; order Coleoptera; family Lampyridae; genus Aquatica; species Aquatica leii. The sequence goes on along the minus strand of CM069436.1, from coordinate 101,705,003 downwards.
GAAAATGGAAGGGGGAGAAAACTGGATGGAAGAAATGGTGGGATAAGGAATGCAAGGAAGCAAAGAAAAGGCAATAAGAGCATTAAGACAGTGGAAAAAAGGGAAGAAAGAAAAAGAAGAATACAAAGAAGCAGTAAAAATATACAAAAAAACATGCGACAGAAAGAAGGAGGAAAACAAAAAGAAACAAGAGGAGCAGATTAAAGGAATAAAAACGAAGAAGTTGTATGGAAGTACCTAAAGAAGCAGAGGAAAAAAAACAGGACGACAAAGGGAATAAAAATTAAAGAATGGGAGATATATTTTCGGAACCTGTTGGGAGGGGAAGAACAAAAGCAGGAAAAAGAAAAAAGCAAAGACGCGGTAGTAAGACAAGAAGAAGGAGATAGGGATAGAATAAGGGAGGAAGAAGTAATAGAAGCGATAAAGAATATAAAAAAAGGAAAGGCGACAGGAGAAGATGGGAAACAAGGAGAAGAGTGGATATACGGGGAGAAAATGTAGCAAAAAGGATGACGGAAATAATAAACAAAATATGGAAAGGGGAAGGGTTCCCAGAGAGATGGAGAGAGGGAATAATATGCCCAATACATAAAAAGGGAAAAAAAAAATTCGAGAATTATAGAGGGGTAACATTACTGAGCTCGGCATACAAATTGTACGCGACAATACTGCAAGAAAGATTACAGAAGGAAATAGAGGAAAGAAGTTTGGTACCAGACGGACAAGCGGGATTCAGAAAAGGAAGAAGGGCGATAGACAACATATATATACTGAAACACTTAGCAAATAAAGAACTAGAAAAAAAGAGGGAAAATGGTAGCACTATTTGTAGACCTAAAAGCTGCTTTTGACAAAGTGAATAGGGAAAAGCTGTGGGAATATATGAAAAGAAAAAAAAACAATGAAAGATTAATACAAAGAATAGAGGAAATATACGAAGAAACGAGAAGCAGGGTTAAAGTGAATGGGGAAGAGAGTGAGAAATTCATAACAAAGAGAGGGTTGAGGCAGGGATGTCCACTGAGCCCAAGCCTGTTCTCGGTATATACGGGGGATCTGGAAGAGACAATGAGAGGACAACAGACAGGAGGGATAGTGGTAGGGAAAGCTAAGGTATGGTCGTTGGCGTATGCGGATGACATAGTGCTGGTGGCTAAGGAGGAAAAGGAAATGAAAGAGATGATGAAAACGCTAGAAAAATATATGAAAAAAAAGAATTGGAAGTAAACACGGAGAAAACAAAGATAATGATATTTAGAAAAGGAGGAGGGAAAAGAAAAAGAGAGGAGTAGAGATGGAGTGATGAGGAAGTGCAACAAGTGAAGGAATTTACATACCTGGGCTACACGATGAAACAGGATAATAAAGAGGGAGAACACATAAAGGAAAGGGTGAAGAAAGGAAACAGGCTAATAGGACAAGTATGGGGTGGGGGGGAAAGAATATTCAAGATGGATATAAAAAAAGAAAATTGCTGTTCGAAAAATTAATAAAGGGGGTGGTAATGTATGGAGCGGAAATATTGGGCTGGAAGGAGTGGAGGGAGGTAGAGGGGCTACAGGAAAAATACTGGAGATGGGTGTTAGGATTGGACAGGGATACACCGGGGTATATTGTGAGAGAGGAGGTTCAGATAGAAAAAATAAGGATTGAGACAGGAAAAAGAGCAATAAAATACGAGGAAGAAATGAGGGAAAGATCAGATTGCAAAATTCTGCAAGAATGTTGGAAGAGATAAAGGGAGGGAAAGTGAAGTACGGGCAGGAGGGCAGAGAAGAGTATTACAAAAGAAACGGGTACGCGAGTGAAGAAGTGGAGAGATTAAGAGAAGAGGGGGTAGGGACAAGAGAAGAAATAATAAGGAGAGATAGGGACATCGAAAAACAAGAAAGATGGACAAAGATAAAAGAGAGCAGATATAATAGGAATTATAAAGATAGGGTGAAGGGGTGCCGGAATATTTAAAAGACAGTGTAATTAAAAGCAACAAAAGGAAAAAAATGGTGGCAAGGTTCAGATGTGGCAACGAGGAGTTAGGGAACAAATATTGGAAGGAAGAACCAGAAAAGTTGTGCAGGCTATGTGGAGAAGAAACGGAAGATCTTAACCACATGAGAAAGAGATGCAGGGAACTAAGAGAAGAGGTGATGAAAACAGTGGATATCTTAGATGAAAACGGAAAAGGAGCGGAATGGATGGAGGAAGTATGGAGCAGGAGGAAAAAGTTAAGGGATAAGAAAATGTAATATATATGTATAGACAACACGACCAAATTTGTAAGCCAAATGGCAATGAATAAAGTTAAACTTATATATACAACATAAAAAGAATTACATGTAAAGGAAACCAAATACATTGGAGAAGGAAATTGCTATTCGACAAGACGATAAAAAATAGAAGATGTATGGGGATGGAAAGACAGAAAAGGTAATACAGGAGATATATCGAAAATGGGCACTGGGAATAAACAAAGAAACGCCTGGATAGAATGAGAAAAAATGAGACAGTAAATAATTTTTAAATTATTGTGCGGAAACGAACCTGCAAATTTAGATGAAGATCGATGATGGACAATGTAGAATATGCTGGGACCAAGGATGTTTATCCCTACTATTACAATGCTATTACTAATATATTGGATCCCTCAAATATCAGCTATATATAGAAAAAGTGAAGCCAAAATAGGTCATTTGCAAAGTAGGCAAAGTGTCGGTTTGAATGTAATTGTGTTAGCGACATATACGTGATGAATGCCATCTCATAAACTACTACCATTGACTACCTCCATATACTTTCTTTTAGTAGTAGTTAGCGAGAGGCCCACAAGAGGGCAACAATTACTATATGTCGTTCGTTAACCAATCGCATAGCAATATTTTGCCTACTCAGCAAATGGCTGATTTTGGCTTCGTTTTTAATTCATTAGTTAGGTATGCAGGATGTAGGAGACTAGGGCAAACATCCTTGGTGGGGACTGATGTGAAACATTTGGGGCGACCTGCAATTTATATTAGGCCAAAACCCTAAGAAAAATAGCCTTTCTGAAACCTATCGCATAATTTTCATTTTTTACAGGTGATACTCAACCTGTGATAGAAGGGCAGCTAAAAGAAAAAAAGGGGAAGTGGAAGTTATTCAGACGATGGAGAACAAGATACTTTACCCTATCTGGAGCGCATTTATCGTGCAAAGGATCTGTGAGTTGATAAACATAATTAAGTATCGTTTAAGAGGTACAAGTAACAATTGCAGAGTGGTGGAGAAAGTATCGACGTTAACCAAATACGTTCGGTGAAAGTTTCGAGGGGCGCAAGGAACATTCCGAAAGCGTTCGAAATATTTACAGGTAATCAATCTTTGATATTAAAACCAAAAGATGGTAAAAATGCAGAAGAATGGGTTCAATGCTTGAGCATCGTCGTTGCTCATTCCCACGCAAAAGAATTACCTGCGAAAAGTAATTCTCTTCCAGCTAGAGGTACTAGTCGTACTGCAATATAATTTATTAGTTTTTTAAACGATGTGATTCGACGTTTCGAAATGCAGTACTTAATCGTTTTTCGACATATAGTATTTATTTATCGATAAATAAGGCATTACATAATGTGGATCATAAATGCCAATTTAATAATTGAATGACATCACAAATACATTTATAAATCGAAACTTTGACGATTTAAAATTCACTTTTAATAATGTCTAGGGAATTCCCAGTTAGAAACATCACATTTGTCATATCGAGTTCACCAAACGTTAATTTAAGATTTAATTTAAAATAGTGAAAGCTACATGACCTGATTTTGGAATCAAATCAACTTAAATAACGATGCTTTGTACAATTACGACTGAGTTCTAAGTACTTCATTATTATTTTTTTAGTAGTTTATAAGTCAAAATTGTATTTTTGCATATTTTTTTACCTAAAAACTATAAATGTGTATATTTTTTATGAAGATTTAAATAATGTTATTGTTTATCCTCTTTAAAACATTCCAATGCTTTTATGCATATATTTTATTATTGTTATTAAATAAAATATTGGTTTGTATATGGCGTTATTTTGCTTACTCAAACTGAATCTTCCATTACTCCTCAAATTGTCCCACTCGCTCCTCTATTAATCAGTGTTCCTTGTATTTGTCCATATTTCCAGTGACAGTGAATTGGCGCATTTTGTTGCAAAATAAATCTTGTAAAGGTACGTGTTTAATGTTATCACTGAAATAATTAAACTTTTTGGCATACAAGGCTAAACGTTATTGTTTTTTATTCAGATCAACCTCAGGAAATTTCATCATCACTTTTAATATCGGCTGCTTAACTAAAAAAACAAAAGAATGGAACGATAACCGACAGAATATGTATGATAAATAAGGGAGAGTCATAATTACGACCGCATCGGAGAATATAAGGTCGTGCAATACTAAAGCTATTTTTAGTTTTTGTTCCCCCACTTACCGCGGCTTTTACAATTAAGTCACTTAATCAGAAGTCGACAGTTCAGTGCTTAACGCAGAGCAGCTTCTCCTTTCTAACTCTTTGTTTCTAGACGATCTTCGCTGGCCAGTTCAGCACCTCAATAGACAGCTCTCACACACCCAGTTATAGGGGGTGGAAGTGAATATCGAGGCGGGGATAGAGTGTCTAAGCACCCCTCCTACTCATTATGGGGCTCTAATGTCGCGCAATTGAATAAGTCGACGTACAACTTGTGCCTAAGCTAGTTCGCAAGCCCCCGACACAAATGGATTCCTTTTCACCACTACTACTCGAGTAGATTGCTGTACGTTTTATGGGGGAGACAAGTTGTAACCGTCGTTTGAGGTTGTGCGATTACTTTCGTAAAAGACCCGGTATTTAAATTGATTCATTTCATGTGTTTTGGAATTGTTTTATTGATTTTAGATTGATTTAAGGAAGTTATTTAACGTTTTTAGATTTATAATAGTCAATCAATTTTGTAAGAAAAGTTTTGAATTCAATTATTTCAAAAGTATTACCCTCTTTAATCATCCGTATTCTGCGTTTGTGTTGATTTGGCATTTTCTTTGTTCTGTAAAAAAAATTAATTCTAATTTATGTTTCTGAGATATAAACGTAATTGAGTATATTTTAGCAGTTTGTTTATTTTCAGTTTATTTAAAAGTTCTTTGTTTGAAGTACAGTCGTACTTATTTTCTTTGTGTTGGTTCGACTAAATTACGTTGGAATAAAGTCATTCTTTTAATTTATTAGACAGTTATGATTCAGATCACTACAACTAATCTTTATGACCGTAATGAAATATAATATTTTGTCAAGTTGGCAATTAACATAGAAGCAAGAGCCGTTGCCCAACACTACTTTTGTGGCGTTATTTAATCTGTTTGCATCATCTTTGCACTTGCACCTCTTGGTGGTATGGTTCTCTTTCATCGAGTTTCGAACACAGCCTTTGGGAAAGGATAGTCGATTGAGTTAATATATATATATACAGTGTGTCCCCGGATAGGTGAAACGACTCTTGTGAAAGATAAAAAAATTTTGATATAAAATTTCATTGTTTGGGGTTCAGCCCTGCTTAGTTAAAGACTAACTTCTGGCATAATTTTAGTTTTCTAAAATCATGTATGCCTTGGATCTTTTCAAAAATCTGATTTTTGGTTCTAGTAAACCACCTTTGTTAGTAAAGATATAACAAAATTTGATTAACAAAAGTTGTTTAGAATCATGAAAGAGTCCTACTTCTAGAATTTCAAGCACCTAGGCCAATGTTGATGTTTTGGCAATTTACAATAATTTTTATCTGATAGTCCATTATCCATTATCGAAAGGTCGGGAGATCTAGCCGGTCAAGATGTCACGCTCATTCTACAAAGATTGATATGAAAAAACAAAAAAAAATAATGGATTTTAAACTATCAGATAAAAATTATTGTAAATTGCCAAAACATCAACGTTGGCCTAGGTGCTTGAAATTCTAGAAGTAGGACTCTTTCATGATTCTAAACAACTTTTGTTAATCAAATTTTGTAATATCTTCACTAACAAAGGTGGTTTACTAGAACCAAAAATCAGATTTTTGAAAAGATCCAAGGCATACATGACTTTAGAAAACTAAAATTATGCTAGAAATTAGTCTTTAACTAAGCAGGGCTGAACCCCAAACAATGAAATTTTATATCGAAAATTTTTTATCTTTCACAAGAGTCGTTTCACCTATCCGGGGACACACTGTATAAGTGATTGTGGTGAGGATTTGTGCGTAAGTTTGTGTTTCACAATCCAATTTTCGCCTTGGTGGCGGCTCATGGAAAACCTTCCGATGGTACATAGTTTTTTGGGGGACTCTTCAACATTCCTCTCCGTTTACATCTGGTAACCTAGGATCAACCACAAGTTTTTTCCTAGATTTATTACAACGACAATTTAAGGTATTTATTTTGTACCCATTGATTAAATTTGGTGAATTTTATTTACGCGTTTAAGTGTCTTAAAAACTTTGGGTTTTACGAAAAATGAGTGTTGCGAATTACCGATTTTATCGATTTTACAATTAGAAAATTATAATTGTTGGTATTTATCAAAACTATATGTGACGAAATATTTGTTAAAAAGAAAACTTATGTTTGAAGCGGATAATTGACAAATTTCGTAATTTTCTATTAAGATCGTGAAAAGAAAAGTTATTTTATTTTGTGTTTTAATTAATTTTTATTTAATGGGGACACGGCCGTGCATTAGGTAATTAAGATTTACCTATGTTTTTATGTTTTATTTTTTTAAATTTTGTTTTAGTTTTTATGCGCTTATTCAATTAAGTTTAATTTTTGTTTGTTTTAATTTTGATGTTTACTTACATTTTCTTTAGATTTTATTATTTTGCGCTTATTTAAATAGTTTTTTTGTTTTGTTTCTTTTGAGTGTTCTAATAAATGTTAAATAGTTAAATGTAAACAAGCTTTTAATTCTATCGGCCTCCGCGTTGTGTGAAATTTAAGTTTATTGCAGAATTTGATGAGATACACTATTAAGGTAAGTTCATTTAGAGTGTATCCTTCAGGAGCGGGCTTGTGGTTGGGAAGGGCCAGAAGTCCATTGAGCTATACCTCTTCTTGGCTCCCTTTGATTTTTGACTTTCCATTGTGTTTCTGTTGAGTTTTCCAAAACAATCACGGAATTTTGAATATAACCCACCTCGTCTTCACTGAGCACTGGCAAAACGTCGTTTATATTACTTTATTTCAGGCAAGTGTCATTGTTTCAACTTTTGCACGTAACAAAGTCCTCCCTACCATGTATCTGCAATAGAACTGCTTTTTCTTTCTCCTCACAACTAAGTCTCGATTTACCGGCACTAGTGAAACTCGGGTCCAGGCCGTGCCTCAAGTTCCTGTCTTAAGTTTGAACCAAGCTTTGGAGTTAAAGCGATTCTCTTTCTACTCAATACTCAGGTAAATGGCTAACAGACGCCATCTTGCACTTGTTAATTTAAAGATTCTTCTACAGTGGTTGGACGGGCATCGTAGGATGGTCGAGTCTTATCTTTCTTTGTTTTTTTCTATATCTTTTCTACTTTCATTTTATTTTCTTTGATCTGTGGATTTTCTATGCATGTACCAACTATTTTTCTTTTTTGATTCTTTTTTTTATAGTTCGCCTTTAGGGCGGTAGGATAGGCACCGTAAGTTGGTCATTCTCTTTGTTTTGCTACGAAGAGGAGCGAATCGCGTATTAACATCCAGAACCCTCCGTTGTTCTCTTTTCTTTCACTCGTGCTTTCTTTTACTACTTTTTATTTTTTGTTGCTTGGGTAACTTTTTTCACTGTAACACTGCTTCTGCTCTTTGCTTTTTTTTCTTCTGATTTTGTTTAGTTGTGTTTGGTTTAAAACTTGAAATACGTCGTTTCTTGTACTCGGACGTAATTCTTGGCGCTTGCCAAAACTTCTTAGTCTTTACGTAGTGGGTTCGTTGAGTGATGATTGTTTTCTGAGAAGCACTCTTCTTATTTTCTGATGATTAAACATCTCCGCGTTATGCAAATACTAAAGTAATGTATAATTCAAAGGAGTTTTTTTTTATGTAACTCTGCGATTTTTGAGAATTTAACTATTCAATTGTGCGCGTACAAAAAAAGATTAAATTCAAAAGACACGACTTCTAATGAAACCGAAACACGGTACGGTCGAAGTATAAGTGATAAGCAGCTGCAGCGTCAGCAACAACGTACAAAAATAAATAATCGCAATTAGAATTGTTGATACTGTGGCCACACGGGTCATTTTATTAACGAATGTCTAAACTAGAAGGATGATGCACATCCACCATCTTTAGCGAAATGGAACGGTTACCGAGACACAAAGACGAATACGAAACTCAGTTTAAGTGTGAACACTTTGACCCACACTGAAGCAAATATAGAAGATGGAACGCTTGTAGAATTGTGCGCGTTTTCTACTAACTGAAAAGTCGACCACTAAGGAATCGTTTGTCGACAACGGTGCTACAACACACATTACTAAAGATCGTGATGTATTTACGAACTTTGAGTCATTCCTGAAAGGCGCTCTGAGTGTGATGACAGCTGAAGGAATTCGAGCTGAAGCAATCGGGAAAGGTACGGTTGAACTCGATTCCAACGTAAATGGAAAATATACTAGAATTGTGCTTAACGATGTCCGGCACCCAGTAAACACACGACGTCTTAGAGACGTTGGTTTTATGTTTAAATGACGTCTTTACATCCCGGGATCAAAAACGGACCTTTTTAAGATGTCTTTAATAGGACTTGGTGTGCGTGCTCACTTTCCTTCTTGTTCTCTGGTGCCTACTCGACACTCGTACACTCCTTTGGTATATCAAAGTGGTACACTCTGTTTGCACTCTGTCTTTTGTTTTTGCTGGTGTTCTGACTACTTTATTTATCTGTTTTTTATTTTATTATCTAACGTTTTTTGGGTGTTTTAGTGCATAAACAAATTTATTTCGTAAGTTTTTGGTACCTTGTAATTATTTATAATGTATAAAAATCATTATTTATAATTATTATTTTGAATTACTGGACATAATAAAAAGTTTATCGAAATTAAAAGATCACAATAATAGTGATTTAAAATCCCATCGCGCGCATATCTATGCGGTAAATTAAAAATATTAGTTTATGCAAAAAAAATTTTTACTCAAAAAATTATTTCGAAAATTTTATATTAAAAGTGTAAAGCGTGACATTATCACGACTTTTATCGTCGCGATTCACAATAGTTTACCCAGTAAGGAAAATTGCGCATCAGATGCGTAATCGATGCATTGAAATCTTGGCGGGAAACGTTTCTAAAACGTCATCCAATGCGTTTCTGAAACCATGAAATGTCTTCCTACAATGCGCAACAGTGAAATATTACGCGGCTATGCATCAGATTCGCAACGGCGAAACGTTTCATAGAAGTAGAAATTCTGCAACCATGATATGTTAGAATAGGTTGCATTATTTTAGTTTTTTATAGAGAAACATGAGGGGAAAAGTCAACACAATAAAAATGTTTAATGTATGTATATTTAACACATACAAAATAGGTACCAAAAGGAACCAATAAAACTATAAACAAATATGAAAAAGGTGTATGTATATAATTCAATGCCATTAAGTTACATTTTTCTTTAAATGTCGTTTTAAGCGTAATCCAGCACCACGAAACCAGTCGCTCACAGCACTTTTAGATACCTCATTTCGAAGATCCTCAAAATTAGATTGCACTGATTCTAGAAAGAATTCAACCAATATAGAATTTCTAGAAAAAAATAAAAGCAAACGAGTTTACCTTTTATAGTAGAAAGCACGGCAGTGCCGTCTACCTTAAAATTATCCTTCTGTCCTTTGTAGGAACACGTTGTTGCAAATTCGATACCAAACACCTCGGGCATTATTTGAAAGATTGTGTCCCTCTCGCTGTTGGAAACAAAATGGAAAGAAATGGCTTTGGTCACGTGTGGTCTATGCAGCAAATAGACTTATTTCGCGATGGTCACGTGAAAGAAGTAGGGTGCTCGTCACAAATAGCAAGTACAAATGTTTCAACCTTGCATTAATTTTCGTATCTGATATATTATGCAGTCAGCACTCGGAAACGTTTCCATGTCACCTGCAAGACACTTTAAATGTAAAGTAATAACATCTCTGAAACTCTACAGATGCGAAGCCATGAATCGCATCAAGAATTACACGTTATGAAACGTTTCGGAAACATTAGCACCTTACTTACGGCAGGAATCTTTCGGTAACACACGAGTCGACTTTACACTATCAATCAACATGATCGATAAGGCACAAAATCGCTAATCTAACTAAGAAACTATTGAAACGTTCAAGAAATTACTTGCAAACGCAAGAGCCTTCTAGAATGCTGTTATCTATTTTCTAGAAGTTATAGCGAAAAGTGACGAACGATCGAGAAGGATTTCCGTATGTCTTTATATAGCGACGAGACAGATCGTAGGTCAGTTATTGTCGAAACGCGAATGCAGCTGTATTAAGAAGATTATCAAGTGAAAATAAATCGTTAGCACGTGTGTGTCTACATAAATAAACGAGAATAATCGTGTATGTGATAATTAGTGTAAACAAGTGTGAAATCCGAGGCCGTTATCTTATCTTAAGTGATATAAATTAGAGTGTAAGTGTTTTTATTAAATATTATTATTAGATTTAATTAGTTCGGTTAATTTAAAAGTGTATATATTTCTAGAATAAGTAAACGTAGTTTTAATCGTTTAAATAAATTAGTTAATAATAAATAGATACGTAACAGTGGCGTCAGTGTGGGATATCGTTCGCGAATTTTAGTGTAAATATCATTAAGTAATCTAATCGCTCCCGTAATAAAAACATTCATTGCGTAAATATCTGTTAAGATTCGCGATAAGCGTGTTTATTTATAAAGTTAATATAGTGTTTATTAAACTTTTTCTTTTAACAAGTGCGTGATCGCGATATTATTTAAATTCGTTTTCGTGGTTTAATATTAACAAGTGGATCGATTTTAAAATTTTGTGTTATACGAAAACTGCATTTTAAAAAGTAGTGTATTTAAACTTTATATTCGTGTTATATTTAAATTTATGCCGGTGACGCGTTTGCAAGCAGTTAAAATGGATTCAAAAATACTTGAAATTCTCGAATCGATGAATAAAAATATCCAAGAAAAACTGTCCGAAAATTCTCAGAAGATGGAAGAAAATTCTAGAAAAATGGAAGAAAATGCTAGAAGTTTGAAAGAAGAAATACGAGCGAGCATGGAAAATCAAATAAAGACTATTGCGGAACAAATACAAGTTAGTGTAGGAAATCAAATCAAAATTGCGCAAGAGGAAACCCAAGCAGATATGCTAAATTTGAAAGAAGAAATTTGCGAATCTGTGAATGAGAAAATAGAAGCAATAGAGGACAAATTAGAAGACAGAATGAAACTGCTCGAAGAAAGAATGAACCAAATGAATTACCATGGTGAAGGAAGTGTCACGAGTGAAGATTTAATAATGGACCGTCGGGAAGAAACCACCCACAAGTTCAAAGTTGTACCACCGAATTTTGATGGTAAAGTTCCATGGTCAACTTACTACAAGCAGTTTGAAGCCGCAGCTACTGCTAATGGTTGGAGCAACAAGCAGAAAGCGACGTCTTTAATAGTGTCTTTACGTGGAGAAGCGCTTGGAATTTTACAAACTGTTCCGAACCACCTGCAAGAAAATTACGAACTTTTAATCTCACGATTAGAAATGAGATATGGAGATGCCCATCTTCAACAAGTCTATCAAGCTCAAATTAAAAGTCGGGTTCAGAAAGCTGCCGAAAGTCTTCAAGAGTTTGAGGCTGACATCGCTAGATTAACACGGCTTGCGTATCCTACAGCACCAGATACCTTCTTGGAGCAGTTGGCTATTCAAACCTTTGTAGACGGCCTCCGAGACAGCGAAACACAGCAGACTCTTCGGTTAGCGCGACCGAGGACGTTGGATGACGCATTAACCCATGCTTTGGAGTTCGAGGCAGCGAAACAAGCGTCGCACCGAGGCAGCCATAAGCTCCGTTGTGCTACAGAAATACCCTCGAACTCAGAAGAGAGCATTGAAGACATAGTGCGACGTATATTTCGGGAACAAGTAGCTCGAGGAAGAGAAGTGACGTGTTGGAACTGCGGAGAAGTGGGCCACGTACGACGCCGTTGTACTAAGCCCAAAAGAAGACCAGAAGAGCGTCAGGAAAACTAGAACAGCTCGACCGAATGGGGCGAAAGTCGACCTCAACGAGCCATGCCCCGGAGATTACCATTCAAATGGCATCGCCTAGGGAGCAGTTGCATAGCATTTATCTCGATGGCAAGATCAATGGAAGAAGCGTCCAGTTACTGGTTGACACGGGAGCGACGAAGACCATCATTCGTCCTGACATCTTATTGGAAAACGAGAAGACATTACCAGTAACAGTACGACTTCGAACAGCGACGGGCGACGAAATACCTACTCACGGACAAGTCAAAGTAACCATTGGTTTGGGAAATGGAGTACTCGACCATCAAGTACTGGTAGCCGACATCACGGAAGAAGTTATCCTGGGAATGGACGTGATAAAGAAGTATGGGTTCCATTTGGATATGAAGAACGATGTCCTGAAGATCGACAATGAAGAAATTCCTTTTCATTCGTCAGAGAAGGCAGCCGTGCGAGTCTTATTGAGTGAAGACGTGACTCTGCCTGCAAGGACTGAAAGTGTGGTGATGGCACGCCTGGATGGAAGTCTCCGGGAAGGCTACATACGCGCGATTGAACCAATGGAGGGCGGCTTAGTTGAAAAGGGACTACTCGTTGGCAGAACTTTAGTACGAGTAAAGAAGACGATGCCAGTAAGGATCTTAAACATCAACTCAGATCCTGTAACGCTGAAAAAGAAGACCGTGGTAGGCCAATGCACGCCAGTATCACAAATTGTGAGATGCGTGAAGTCGAACGAAGATACGTCGCCGAAGAAGTGTCCACAACATCTATTGGACATTCTTACCACCAAATGCGAAAACCTCAGCCAAGACCAACTGGCTAAAGTTAAAGTGTTGATCCAAGAGTACCAAGATGTGTTCGCGCTGGAGAGTGGCTCCAAAGGAAGAACTAACGTGGTGAAACATAAAATTAATACCGGAGACGCTCGGCCGATACGACAACATCCACGCAGACTTCCTTTGGCAAAAAGAGAAGAAGCCGAACAAATAATTACGGAAATGGAGAGGGAAGGCGTGATTGAACCTTCAAGTAGCCCATGGGCATCCTCAGTGGTACTCGTAAAGAAAAAGGATGGATCAACGAGGTTTTGCGTAGACTACAGGCAACTAAACGACGCGACCAAAAAGGACAGCTACCCTTTACCCAGAATTGACGATACGCTAGACACCCTGTCAGGATCCCAGTGGTTTTCTACGTTAGATTTAAAGAGTGGATACTGGCAGGTAGAATTAGAACCCAAGGATCGTGAAAAAACAGCTTTTACGATCGGAACTGGTTTGTGGCAGTTCACTGTAATGCCCTTCGGCCTGTGTAACGCTCCTGCAACGTTCGAGCGTTTGATGGAGACCATCTTGCGCGGATTGTCTTGGAAGACGTGTTTGGTTTACCTGGACGACGTGATCGTGGTTGGAAGGTCGTTTGAAGAACACTTGAACAACTTGAAGGAAGTGTTCCAGAGATTACGTGGGGCTAACCTCAAACTGAGCCCAAAGAAGTGCCACGTATTTAAGAAGGAAGTCCAATACCTTGGCCACGTCGTATCTAGAGATGGAGTAAGGGCTGACCCAGACAAAATCCGAGCAGTGCAAGCATGGCCAAGACCGATCGACAAACATCAGGTCCGAAGTTTCCTTGGGTTGTGCACTTATTATAGAAGATTTGTCCCCGGATTTGCCAATATTGCCAAACCATTGACAAAACTAACCGAAGAAAAAGCAGAATTTAGATAGAATGAAGACTGCGAAAATTCTTTTAATCAACTACAACAGGCCCTAGTCACTTCGCCGATTTTGAGTTATCCACGAGAAGATGGAAAGTTTGTTTTGGATACCGACGCAAGCAATATGGCCATAGGCGCGGTCCTTTCGCAGGTTCAAGATGAACAAGAAAAGGTTATCGCGTACTTTAGCAAGGTTTTGTCTAGGCCAGAAAGGAATTATTGCGTGACTAGGAGGGAGCTGTTAGCAGTCGTTAAGTCCATCGAACATTTCTACAAGTATTTGTATGGACGAAAATTCTTACTGAGAACAGACCACGCCGCTTTAAAATGGCTACTGCAGTTCCGTAACCCAGAAGGACAAGTAGCAAGATGGATCGAGAGACTGCAAGAGTATGACTACGACACAGAACACCGTGCCGGGAGCAGTCATCGGAACGCTGATGCCTTGTCCAGAAGACCATGTCCGGCGGACTGCAGCCATTGTTCGCGACTGGAAGAAAAAGTCGAATGCCTCCGGAGAACTGCTATGGTTGATGATGAGTGGGAACCTGAGCAGTTACGTCGCGAACAAGAAGACGATCCTGAATTAAGACTACTCCTGGACTGGAAAGAAAGCGGCCGACGACCAACCTGGGAAGAAGTGAGTGCTTTGGGCAAAAATATCAAAGCGTACTGGGCGCAGTGGGACTCCTTGATAGTAGAAGACGGTCTTCTTAAGCGATCCCTAGAAAGTGCCGAGGGCACGGGAAACAGACTACAGCTGGTAGTGCCGAAGAGCAGGGTGACTGAAGTGTTGAAGCATCTCCACGATGGGACATCGGGAGGACACTTTAGCATTAAGAAGACGTTGGGTAAAGTGCGAGAACGATTCTACTGGATGAACTGCAAAGAGGACGTCATGAAATGGTGCCGTAAATGCATAGTCTGCGCTTCAGGAAATGGTCCAGCGAGAAAGCGCAAAGCACCCATGAAACAATACAACGTAGGAAGCCCTTTGGAAAGAGTAGCGATTGACATCGCAGGGCCGTTCCCAGAATCCGATTCGGGAAATAAATACATCCTGGTGGCGATGGATTATTTCACGAAATGGACGGAGGCTTACGCCATACCCAATCAGGAAGCAGCTACAGTCGCAGACGTATTAGTAAAGGAGTTTTTCTGCCGGTTTGGAGTTCCGTTGGAATTACACTCCGATCAAGGCCGCAATTTTGAGTCTGGGCTGTTTCAAGAAGTTTGCCGACTGTTAGGAATTAAAAAGACTAGGACAACGCCTCTCCATCCTCAGTCTGATGGCATGGTTGAACGGATGAATCGAACAATGGGCAAGTACTTAGCCAAGGTAGTGTCCGAACACCAAAGGGACTGGGATCAGTACTTGCACCTTTTCTTAATGGCATACCGATCATCCGTTCACGAAAGCACAGGCCAAACACCATCCTGTGTCATGCTCGGTCGGGAGATAAGATTACCATGCGATCTTCAATTTGGGCGAAGACCGGAGGAAGAGGTTGCTGGAGAAGATTACGTCAGCAAGCTGGCCAAGAGGTTAGACGAAGTACATGAAGAGGTCCGTAAAAACACACAAATTGCCAGCGACAGGATGAAAATAAGATATGACGTCAAGGCGCAAAATGGTGGGTTTCAACCTGGCGATATGGTCTGGTTGTATAACCCTTAAAGGAGACGTGGTTTGTCGCCGAAGTTGCAAAGGCAATGGGAGGGCCCTTATGAAGTCGTGCAGCGTATTAACGACGTTATATACCGCATCCGAAAACTGCCCAGAGGCAAGCCAAAAGTGGTCCACGTCGATCGTCTAGCCCCGTTTGCTGGCGATAACCACAATCCGCAAGTTCAGGTCCGAACCAGAGTAATAAGTAGCAGAACCAGGAATCCAATCGAAGAAATGGAGCTCGAAAAGTTTATGAACTTATACGGAGGTTCTGGAAAAGCTAGGTTCGGAGTTACCACCGAGGAACAACAAGACCTGTTCCAGACACAAAAAGATTACGCCATCGCACATTGCGTGAGCGAGGACCTTGGCCTGTCCAAAGGGGTTGCAGTCGTGTTTAAAAAGAAGTTTGGGCAGCTAGATGAATTACGAAGACAGCAACCGGCAGTCGGAAAGGTTTTAGGACTACGTGGTGACGGACGCTTCGTTTTCTATCTGGTCACCAAGAAATACTCACGTGTCAAGCCGTTATACAAAGATCTGTGGCGAACATTATGGAGTCTCAAGAGACAAATGGAGTTCCATCATGTTAAGAAATTGGCAGTACCCAAGCTTGGTTGTGGCTTAGATCAACTGAATTGGAGGACAGTTCGAAACATGTTGGAGGTCGTCTTCCGAGGAACAGGCATTCAAGTGTTGGTCTGTAGTTACCAACCGAGGAGAGTATTGGGTCAGGAAAAGTCCATTGACTGTTACTTTTATGGTCAAGGAAGTTGCCGAAATGGAGGAAGCTGCCGCTATCGCCACGATCCCTTTTACCGGTGTCGCATCCAGTCTCCTGTTCTGGGACAGAACAGTCCTAAGAAGGGGGCAGTGAAACGTTCAAAAAATTACTTGCAAACGCAAGAGCCTTCTATAAAATCATCAAAAAGATCAATCAATAATTCTACAAAATAACCAGAAGTATCAATTTATCAATTCTTTAATTTACAAAAATGTAAATTCTGGCACATTTATACATGATATACGTGAACAGGGAGGCGGTCTGTACAAGTTAACAATTCGAAGTTTCTGTATCAAAAACAAATGCAGTAGTTATTAATGATGGCGTAAACAAATTAGTAATCTTACACGAGGTATTTGGTCATCAAAACAAAAACTACGTTAGATAATTTACATACAACGAATCCATCGATAGACTCAAACGCGATAAGTGTTTTTGACTTTAAGATTGTGTCATAGCCACCTTCATATTTTTTGGGTACCTATTGAGATTGATCAACAAAAAGATGGTTCAATCAAGGTTAGTCGATAAGCGTATACAAACAAAATGCTTTTGAAGTTTGACAGGCAAATCAATGCAAAATCAACTCCAATGATAAAAGATGGATCAGAAGGATTAGAAGATAGGAAACTGAACACTATTTAATCGTACCGAGAGGCAGTTGGTACGTTGATGTATCTGATGTGTGGCACGCGGACATACGCTAATCGCTAATGATATAAATATCATCACTTACACTTTTTCCTTCAGTGACATTTACCTCTCTGAAGATGCAAGCTGCAATGTCAGTTTGTTTCGGTTCACGAACGACTAGGACCAAATCTAAAAAGTCTGGGTGTTTAACTACGACGCGGTCTAAGTCGAAAGTCGCTTATAATCATAAAAAAGTTTTTATTTAATCATTTCATTGATAAAGACGCTAAAAACTATTTGAAGAAACTTGCAACAACATTAACGGCTGACTTGTGTATAAATAACCTAAGTGGTTTTTAATTATACGTTATAGAAAAAGCTTAAACCCGTAATCAAATTATTATTAACGATTCTCAAAATATCCATCTCACGCAAACACTTAAATAATTTTCACGTGTCAAAAGTCAATTTATTTAACAAGCTCACTTACCGCAATCATTAGAAGCTTTAGTTCTAAATACGTTCTATACGGTTAAAGAATGATCGGTCCAAAATACTTTTATGCAACAGTGTTCACAACGTTATTGATATGTTTTTACACCCAATGTGAAGAAATCAAGTCAAAAACACCTTACAGTATTAATAGGAAAAGTTCCTTACCGACTAACACATTTAATAAACCAAACGCTGGTAAGATTTATTCTTTGAATACATTTAACATAGGTTTATTTTTAGGATTTCGAAGCATAGGTGTTAGAGGAAAGTATAAGAATTCTCCATCTATGCCAAACGAGTTAAAAAACGATTTTCGAATTGGTGCGCACGTAAGACCTAATATATCGGAAATTCTTCAAAATTTTTCAGTGCGCAAAAGAAATTTGTACTTTATTTTTTAACTTTTTATTTTTACAATAATGCTATAAGTAAAGCAAAGTAAAACGATTAGTTAAGATTAGTTTAATTAAAAATACAGAACTAAGAAACTAGTACGACGTCATGAATGTCATGATATACTTTTAGAGACCAATAAAAAACCATTTGTTTTTTAAAAGTTACTTATGAATGCAAATAGACCCATTAGAACCAATAAAAACCCACACTGTTCTAGTAAATACTGTTGCGTAATTATTTATTAATTAAAAACTAATTTATTTAAACGATTAAAAATTATGTTTACTTATTCTAGGAATATGTACACTTTTAAATTAACCGAACTAATTAAATCTAATAATATTCAATGAAAACACTTACAGAAATGTATATAAAACAATAATATGCTATCACTTACGCGACAATAAGATAAAGCCAATTTATGTATAACCGTTGTATAACACTATCACTTAAGATAAGATAACGTCTTCGGATTTCACAATTGTTTGTTTACACTATGAGTCACGTCCACTCGATTCGGTGTACACTGTTATTTATTTAAAACTTCGCAGGTGCTAATCACTTATTTATCTTCACTTGAATAATCTTCTTAACACAGCTGCATTCGCGTTACGACAATAACTGACCTACGATTTCTTTCTGACGTATTTATAGACATCGGCGAATCCTTCTCGAGCGTTCCTTACTTTTCGCTATATCTTCTAGAAAATGGATAACAGCTTCTAGAAGGCTCTTGCATTTGCAAGTAATTTCTCGAACGTTTCACTGCCCCCTTCTTAGGACTGTTCTGTCCCAGAACAGGAGACTGTATGCGACACCGGTAAAAGGGATCGTGGCGATAGCGGCAGCTTCCTCCATTCCGGCAACTTCCTTGACCATAAAAGTAACAGTCAATGGACTTTTCCTGACCCAATACTCTCCTCGGTTGGTAACTACAGACCAACACTTTAATGCCTGTTCCTCGGAAGACGACCTCCAACATGTTTCGAACTGTCCTCTAATTCAGCTGATCTAAGCCACAACCAAGCTTGGGTACTGCCATTTTCTTAACATGATGGAACTCCATTTGTCTCTTGAGACTCCATATTGTTCGCCATAGATCTTTGCATAACGGCTTGACACGTGAGTATTTCTTGGTGACCAAATAGAAAACGAAGCGTCCGTCACCACGTAGTCCTAAAACTTTTCCGACTGCCGGTTGCTGTCTTCGTAATTCATCTAACTGCCCAAACTTCTTTTTAAACACGACTGCAACCCCTTTGGACATGTCAAGGTCCTCTCTCACGCAATGTGCGATGGCGTAATCTTTTTGTGTCTGGAACAGGTTTTGTTGTTCCTCGGTGGTAACTCCGAACCTAGCTTTTCCAGAACCTCCGTATAAGTTCATAAACTTCTCGAACTCCATTTCTTCGATTGGATTCCTGGTTCTGCTACTTATTACTCTGGTTCGGACCTGAACTTGCGCATTGTGGTTATCGCCAGCAAACGGGGCTAGACGATCGACGTCGACCACTTTTGGCTTGCTTCTGGGCGGTTTTCGGATGCGGTATATAACGTCGTTAATACGCTGCACGACTTCATAGGAGCCCTCCTATTGCCTTTGCAGCTTCGGCGACAAACCACGTCTCCTTTGAGGGTTATACAACCAGACCATATCGCCAGGTTGAAACCCACCATTTTGCGCCTTGACGTCATATCTTGTTTTCATCCTGTCGCTGGCAATTTGTGTGTTTTTACGGACCTCTTCATGTATTTCGTCTAACCTCTTGGCCAGCTTGCTGACGTAATCTTCTCCAGCAACTTCTTCTTCCGGTCTTCGCCCAAATTGAAGATCGCATGGTAATCTTATCTCACGACCGAGCATGACACAGGATGGTTTTTGGCCTGTGCTTTCGTGAACGGAGGATCGGTATGCCATTAAGAAAAGGTGCAAGTACTGATCCCAGTCTCTTTGGTGTTCGGACACTACCTTGGCTAAGTACTTGCCTATTGTTCGATTCATCCGTTCAACCATGCCGTCAGATTGAGGATGGAGAGGCGTTGTCCTAGTCTTCTTAATTCCTAACAGTCGGCAAACTTCTTGAAACTTTGATTGGAGTGTAATTCCAACGGAACTCCAAACCGGCAGAAAAACTCCTTTACTAATACGTCTGCGACTGTAACTGCTTCCTGGTTGGGTATGGCGTAAGCCTTCGTCCATTTCGTGAAATAATCCATCGCCACCAGGATGTATTTATTTCCCGAATCGGATTCTGGGAACGGCCCTGCGATGTCAATCGCTACTCTTTCCAAAGGGCTTCCTACGTTGTATTGTTTCATGGATGCTTTGCGCTTTCTCGCTGGACCATTTCCTGATGCGCAGACTGTGCGTTTACGGCACCATTTCATGACGTCCTCTCTGCAGTTCATCCAGTAGAATCGTTCTCGCACTTTACCCAACGTCTTCTTAATGCCAAAGTGTCCTCCCGATGTTCCATCGTGGAGATGCTTCTCGTGGCTGCTGTCCGCCGGACATGGTCTTCTAGACAAGGCATCAGCGTTCCGATGACTGCTTCCGGCACGGTGTTCTGTGTCGTAGTCATACTCTTGCAGTCTCTCGATCCATCTTGCCACTTGTCTTTCTGGGTTACGGAACTGCAGTAGCCATTTTAAAGCGGCGTGGTCTGTTCTCAGAAAAAAATTTCGTCCATACAAATACTTGTAGAATAGTTCGATGGACTTAACGACTGCTAACAGCTCCCTCCTAGTCACGCAATAATTCCTTTCTGGTCTGGACAAAACCTTGCTGAAGTACGCGATAACCTTTTCTTGTCCATCTTGAACCTGCGAAAGGACCGCGCCTAAGTCCAGATTGCTTGCGTCGGTATCCAAAACAAACTTTCCATCTACTTTTGGATAATTCAAAATCGGCGAAGTGACTAGGGCCTGTTTTAGTTTATTAAAAGAATTTTCGCAGTCTTCATTGCATCTAAATTCTGCTTTTTCTTCGGTTACTTTTGTCAATGGTTTGGCAATATTGGCAAATTCGGGGACAAATCTTCTATAATAAGTGCACAACCCAAGGAAACTTCGAACCTGATGTTTGTCGATCGGTCTTGGCCATGCTTGCACTGCTCGGATTTTGTCTGGGTCAGCCCTTACTCCATCTCTAGATACGACGTGGCCAAGGTATTGGACTTCCTTCTTAAATACGTGGCACTTCTTTGGGCTCAGTTTGAGGTTAGCCCCACGTAATCTCTGGAACACTTCCTTCAAGTTGTTCAAGTGCTCTTCAAACGACCTTCCAACCACGATCACGTCGTCCAAGTAAACCAAGCACGTCTTCCAAGACAATCCGCGCAAGATGGTCTCCATCAAACGCTCGAACGTTGCAGGAGCGTTACACAGGCCGAAGGGCATTACAGTGAACTGCCACAAACCAGTTTCGATCGTAAAAGCTGTTTTTTACGATCCCTGGGTTCTAATTCTACCTGCCAGTATCCACTCTTTAAATCTAACGTAGAAAACCACTGGGATTCTGACAGGGTGTCTAGCGTATCGTCAATTCTGGGTAAAGGGTAGCTGTCCTTTTTGGTCACGTCGTTTAGTTGCCTGTAGTCTACGCAAAACCTCGTTGATCCATCCTTCTTCTTTACGAGTACCACTGGGGATGCCCATGGGCTACTTGAAGGTTCAATCACGCCTTCTCTCTCCATATCCGTAATTATTTGTTCGGCTTCTTCTCTTTTCGCCAAAGGAAGTCTGCGTGGATGTTGTCGTATCGGCCGAGCGTCTCCGGTATTAATTTTATGTTTCACCACGTTAGTTCTTCCCTTGGAACCACTCTCCAGCGCGAACACATCTTGGTACTCTTCGATCAACACTTTAACTTTAGCCAACTGGTCTTGGCTGAGGTTTTGGCATTTGGTGGTAAGAATGTCCAATAGATGTTGTGGACACTTCTTCGGCGACGTATCTTCGTTCGACTTCACGCATCTCACAATTTGTGATACTGGCGTGCATTGGCCTACCACGGTCTTCTTTTTCAACGTTACAGGATCTGAGTTGATGTTTAAGATCCTTACTGGCATCGTGTTCTTTACTCGTACTAAGGTTCTGCCAACGAGTAGTCCTTTTTCAACTAAGCCGCCCTCCATTGGTTCAATCGCGCGTATGTAGCCTTCCCGGAGACTTCCATCCAGGCGTGCCATCACTACACTTTCAGTCCTTGCAGGCAGAGTCACGTCTTCACTCAATAAGACTCGCACGGCTGCCTTCTCTGACGAATGAAAAGGAATTTCTTCATTGTCGATTTTCAGGACATCGTTCTTCATATCCAAATGGAACCCATACTTCTTTATCACGTCCATTCCCAGGATAACTTCTTCCGTGATGTCGGCTACCAGTACTTGATGGTCGAGTACTCCATTTCCCAAACCAATGGTTACTTTGACTTGTCCGTGAGTAGGTATTTCGTCGCTCGTCGCCGTTCGAAGTCGTACTGTTACTGGTGATGTCTTCTCGTTTTCCACTAAAACGTCAGGACGAATGATGGTCTTCGTCGCTCCTGTGTCAACCAGTAACTGAACGCTTCTTCCATTGATCTTGCCATCGAGATAAATGCTATGCAACTGCTCCCTAGGCGACGCCATTTGAATGGTAATCTCCGGGGCATGGCTCGTTGAGGTCGACTTTCGCCCCATTTGGTCGACCTGTTCTAGTTTTCCGGACGCTCTTCTGGTCTTCTTTTGGGCTTAGTACAACGGCGTCGTACGTGGCCCACTTCTCCGCAGTTCCAGCACGTCAGTTCTCTTCCTCGAGCTACTCGTTCCCGAAATACCCGTCGCACTATGTCTTCAATGCTTTCTTCTGTGTGCGAGGATACTTCTGCAGCACAACGGAGCTTATGGCTGCCTCGGTGCGACGCTTGTTTCGCCGCCTCGAACTGCAAAGCATGGGTTAATGCGTCATCCAACGTCTTCGGTCGAGCTAACCGGAGAGTTTGCTGTGTTTCGCTGTCTCGAAGGCCGTCTACAAAGGTTTGAATAGCCAATTGCTCCAAGAAGGTATCTGGCGCTGTAGGATACGCAAGCCGTGTTAGTCTGGCGATGTCAGCCTCAAACTCTTGAAGACTTTCGGCAGCTTTTTGAACCCGACTTTTAATTTGAGCCTGGTATACTTGTTGAAGATGAGCATCCCCATATCTCATTTCTAATCGTGATATTAAGAGTTCGTAATTTTCTTGCAGGTGGTCCGGAACAGTTTGTAAAATTCCAAGCGCTTCTCCACGTAAGGACACTATTAAAGACGTCGCTTTCTGCTTGTTGCTCCAACCATTAGCAGTAGCTGCGGCTTCAAACTGCTTGTAGTAGGTTGACCATGGAACTTTACCATCAAAATTCGGTGGTACAACTTTGAACTTGTGAGTGTTTTCTTCTCGATGATCCATTATTAAATCTTCACTCGTGACGCTTCCTTCACCGTGATAATTCAATCGACTTATTCTTTCTTCAAGCAGTTTCATTCTGTCTTCTAGTTTGTCCTCTATTGCTTCCATTTTCTCATTCATAGATTCGCAAATTTCTTCTCTTAAATTTAACATGTCTGCTTGAGTTTCCTCTTGAACAATCTTGATTTGATTTTCTATGCTCGTTCGTATTTCTTCTTTTAAACTTCTAGAACTTTCCTCCATTTTCTGAGAATGTTCGAAGAGTTTTTCTTCCATTTTTCTTGAATTTTCTTCCATTTTTCTTAAATTTTCTTCCATTTTTCTTGAATTTTCTTCCATTTTTCTTGAATTTTCTTCCATTTTTCTTGAATTTTCTTCCATTTTTCTGGAATTTTCCGTCAGTTTTTCTTCAATTTTCTGTGAATTTTCGTGAAACTTTTCTTCCATTTTTCTAGAATTTTCGGACAGTTTTGCTTCGATTTTCTGCGAATTTTCGCACATTGTTATATTATTTTCTTCCATATTTTTATTCATCGATTCGAGAATTTCAAATATTTTTGAATCCATTTTTTCTTTTTGCAAACGCGTCACCGGCATAAATTTAAATATAACACGAATATCAAGTTTAAATACACTACTTTTTAAAATGCAGTTTTTGAATAACACAAAATTTTAATAACGATCCACTTGTTAATAGAAAAAGTTTAATAAACACTATTTTATACTTTATAAATAAACACGCGTATCGCAAACTTAAAAGTTATTTACGTAATCAATGTTTTTATTACGGGAGCGATATTTCTTAATGATATTTACACTAAAATTCGCGAACGATATCCCACTCTGACACCACTGTTGCGGATTTATTTATTAAAAACTAATTTATTTAAACGATTAAAATTTATGTTTACTTATTCTAGAAATATGTACATGTACACTTTTAAATTAACCGAACTAATTAAATCTAATAATATTTAATGAAAACACTTACAGTATATTTATGTATAACCGTTGTATAACACTATCACTTAAGATAAGATAACGTCCTTGGATTTCACAATTGTTTGTTTACACTATGAGTCACGTCCACTCGATTCGGTGTACACTGTTATTTATTTAAAACTTTGCACGTGCTAATCACTTATTTATCTTCACTTGAATAATCTTCTTAATACAGCTGCATTCGCGTTACGACAATAACTGACCTACGATTTCTTTCTTACGTATTTATAGACATCGGCGAATCCTTCTCGAGCGTTCCTTACTTTTCGCTATATCTTCTAGAAAATGGATAACAGCTTCTAGAAGGCTCTTGCATTTGCAAGTAATTTCTCGAACATTTCAATACCAACCAATGAAAAAACTGAATAACCAATATTTTTATTGGTAAAGTTTCTTATTTTGCAATCTTCGATATTTGAATTAATGAATGTTGTCTTCCCACGGGAGTCGGGAGAGGCATACAAAACCACTTGTTTTGACTACACGGAAGTCGATAATGGATTGTATTAGTTGTTTAAGAAGGGAGTAGATTTCCAGTTAGCAACCCACCGACAGAAAGATTAATTTAAAAATTCCTCGGGACAGCTTCTTACGGTCAGGCGCGCACAATCACCTAACCCTGAAATAAATCTAGCCCTGAATTCACTCAGAAATTAGCGATTGCTCGACTTACCCTGAGAATATGGCGAAGTTAAGTATTTCACAAACACGGAGGCAGTAGCACAGGTTTCTACTAAGTACTACTTTTAACAATTCAATACAATAAAAGACTGAAACACTTTCGGTCAAGTTAAATAAAGAAGAGAAAAATTCCCAAAAATTTTGAAAAATAGAAATCAAACGTTGTTGGTTAATCAGTTTCCGGAAGCGGAGTTAACCGCAAAAAAGGATCGAGTGAAGTAACCACCTACAGTTTTAACGGTGGTTATTCGAGAGAGTCCTGGATGTAACTCGGTCACTCTACCAACCAGCCAAGAACACTTTTTCCGTTGAATTAAGGTATGCAAATATACAGCGGACGAACGACCTCAAAAAGATTGTATACTACTGCTTTTATGTCGTCAGCGTTGTTTGAACGTAAAGTGATTAGCGCGCAGAAAAGGAAAAGAAAGCAAAAGCTCACCAATAAGAAAATGATGTGAACTTAAATAGTTTGTTTGATACCGCTTTGATTTGAGAAAATATAGTATAAAACTCTTCAAACGTAAGAGTCGCGTTACCAATTTTGCGATACAACATCTGCTTCCCAAAAGCCTCCGAAATGAAGACCATACGGAGGATTACAAATTTATTTAATACTACAAAATGAGAGACGTCAGCAAAATAAATAATTGTTTTTGCGGACAAAATTATTATTAGTAAGCTTTTTAGTAGATCTTATGTGTAATGGTATTCTCCGACGAGCGTTGAACCTTTCGAAACAGGCAAAAAAAATTCTGTAAATAAAGACGAAGCAAACTCAAGCTGCATAATTTTAGTAGCAGTGTAAACAAACAAACACAGCTAGCTTTTAGTAGTACGAGACGTACGAAGAGTATTAACCTTAACAGTAAAAAGTCCGGCATCATCCTTTGAGAATTAATGCGATTCGCCGGTAGAGGCG
Source organism: Aquatica leii (assembly GCA_035610365.1). NCBI lineage: Eukaryota > Metazoa > Arthropoda > Insecta > Coleoptera > Lampyridae > Aquatica > Aquatica leii. The sequence goes on along the minus strand of CM069436.1, from coordinate 101,679,022 downwards.
CCATTGTTGGTTTAAATACATTAACGAATGTGTTTTCTCAGAAGACTGCGAAATAATCCAGAAGTTAGCTTGTAATAGACCTTAAAGACCAGAATAAAAAAAGACGACTTAATAGTAAGAACACAAAAGAGCAGAGAAATGAGCTTGCTGAGGTAATAACAGTGGATGACAAAACGACGGTTACAAGGCAAAAAAAACTCCACTCACTTTATAAACCCCTTCCTCATCAATAAACAGAGACGATCAATCTAGAAAATAAGGGAGGCATTTACTTTGCCGAATCAACAAAATTTTTTCCTTATAATAAGCAGCTTGAGTTATACAAACACAAGCATTCGTAGCCTTTTGTATGTGTTATACGTGTAACGTAATATTTACTGCATAATTACGTACAATATTATTTATATAATGCTTTTATCAGCTTCCATACAAAATAATTAGTCTTTTTGTTATAAACACTGGACGTCTATAAATCAAATAATATATACAAATAAATAAAATTAAAGTGTATGTTTCTAATATCAAAATAACACCTTTTTACTAATAAAATCATGTTAAGATTGTGATGTAACCCGCTTATGTGTTACGTGTCATTACTTATTAATTTTTCAACACTCGTAATTTAATTTTACTACATTACTGGTATGCGGACTCCACTGGATGGAATATTTCAGATTATTTGAGGGGATTGCGTTGGTAGTGAATTTACTTGTTTATTTTTCTGTTTGTTGTGAAGAATCTGTCCGTTTAATTGTAAGTAATTATTCTTTTTATTTAACGTTGATCGTCGATTATTTCTACTGCGCTTTTAACGATTTCACTGAAATGAAAATTGTTTCTGTAAACTAACAAAATTAAGACAATTGTTATTTTAGTTAATCCCCACGGGTAAAAAGACGTCGGCCATGTTGCTTTTCTAATCAAATGTTTTAAATGTAGGCAAAGCTAGATTTTACAAAAAGACGTCGTTGCTTGTAAGGTTACATAGCTCGCCGGGAATAATTTCGGATAAAGCTACCTGCTTTAAAGAACTTCGGTGGGGTAAGTTTTTAATTTTGTACTAATTTAAACGTCAATATTCATTTTTTTAAATATTTTTTTGTGACTGCATGCAAAGATTAATAGTTGATCGATTGTATTTTATAAGCTTACGGAGTTTAAAATTTTTGGATTGGTTGGTAACCGGTAGTTTTTCTTATTTTGTTTGTTATTAAATCTTGTAAGGTATATATCAATGTTTGTAAAGATAATAGTAAGTGTTATTGTTTGAGAGAATTATATACGCTTGTAATGTTTTTGCAATGACTGTTTCTTTTACTCTATTCTAATCTCTTCGTTAGTGGGTTCAGACGTACTTTTGATGTCTCCCAGCCGAGGATTCTACAAGAAGTGGCGCTTATTTATTATCTTTTAATACAGTTTTTTTAAACACGCCCACTCACAGACATTGCAGCTAACCGTGGTGACGTGGTTGTTACCAATAAGTCCCATGAGCTGCTTCCTTCCTTTTACGTTGTGTTTGTTTTTTATACACTGCTTACTCTCGATATGTAGAAAAATTGTAGTAGGTTAAATAAAACACCACAAAAATAAATCGTAATTTTTATTCAAGTATAAGTTTTGGTTTGGTAAAACATCTGGTGGGAAGGGAAGAACAGGCAAAGAAATCTCACCGGTTCTCTAACTGTAAGTAAATGCAAAATAATTACATAATTTAAATTTATAAACCAATCAGTTTATAATCGGAAATATCAATAAACATTGGAAAGTTAACACATCTCAAATTTTAAGCGAATTTACAGTTGTGATAACAGATTTGAATACCAACACGTATAAACACACGCACAAACATCATTATATTAAATAGAAGAAGAGTTACTTAACTGACGGCCTGTCAGTAGGTACTGAGATCTTAGTTACGGAAGCAACAAAAAACAAGCAAGGGTCAAAAATATACACGTATACAAACCACAATAATATATCAAACACTCCATGACAGGAAGCAATTTACCGCAACATTAATATATAAAATAGGCAATTGTTTATAAAATGGATTCAAGCTGCACTATTACACATAAAATTACAAGACAATGCATACAATGCCCTAACTTTGATCAACTTTTATATTATCAAATTATAAACGTAGTGTTCGCATAGTTTCTAAAGAATCTATGGGTTGAGCTTTTCTGCACGAGTTTTAAAAGACGGATATACCAGAACGCTACTTATTGTATTATATTCGCGAGAATAGGTTTGTTGTGTCAATTTCGTCTACTACGCATATCACGTGACAGGTTTTTACAAATTACGTGAGCAATACAAAAAAACAATTTGTTACGTGTCATTACTTACTAATTTTTTTAAGTCGTAATTCTAATTAAATTTTATTACAACACTGGCTTGCAGATCCAAGTGGATAAGATAATTTCATATTATTCGAGACTTATTGCGTCGGTGGCCATTTTTACTTATATTTTTACATTTAGGGTCGCTGTGAGTGTTCGATTTTTATTAATAATAATTAATTAAAGTAATTGTATGTATGCGAAGTAATAACATTCTGCTGAACTTTCATTGTTTATTATTTTGAAATGAATATACACAACGTTTCGATTGCTGTGGTATCTGCAATCGTCATCAGGTGAATACTAACAAACTTAGAAACTACTGGAGCTTATATACTAAAGACATGTTCGATGAAGCGTTCAAGCGTACAAAATCAATTTAGCGTAACAGATTAATTAACAAAATTACTTAGTCAAGTTTAAGTTGTTTTAGAGGTTCGATAAGTGGTTTCCATATGTTGCTTATCTCGACACTTGGCTGGCTGAAAATTTCTTTGTTGTTGTTGATGAATGCCGCTTCTTTAAATTTCCGTTTGTACCAATGTTCCTCTCTCTGCATGATTTTTGCTTCCAACCATTTCATTCGATGTTGGTTATCCCACGAATGTTGCGCGATGCCGGACTTAGAAGTCTCTCCTCTCTGTGTGTGCGTCTGATGTTCTTTCAGTCTGATGTCAAGTGGTCTTTTGGTTTCCCCCACGTATGATTTGCCACATTCACATGGAACTTGGTAAATACAGTTTTGGCAATCTCGACTTGTTTGTGGCTTTGTGTTGGAAATTATACTCCTAATGGTGGTCGATGATTTGAACACAGTAGTTTAAGTTGTAGCTTTTCCCTATACGTTTTATTGATTCTGATAAACCTTTGACATATGGGATGCTCAGCAGTGAATTGGGCAGTTCTTCTGTTTTAGGTTGTCCCATGGTGTTCAATTGCTTTTTCTGTAAAAGCTTTCCTACAATCTTTTCTGGATAACCATTCTGCCTTAGATCGTTTCTAATGTTTTTGATTTCTTCTCGTAGCCCTTTCTCTGTGTTGCACAACCTGTACGCTCTGTCGATTAGAGATTTTACTACTCCCCTCTTCGTAGATGTGGAATGGTTGGATTCAAAGTTGAGATATCGACCGGTGTGTGTTGGTTTCCTGTAGACAGTCGTTTCCATAATTTTCTTGTTCTTTGTTACTTGAACGTGCACCACAGCAATCGAAACGTTGTGTATATTCATTTCAAAATAATAAACAATGAGAGTTCAGCAGAATGTTATTACTTCGCATCAAGCAACATTGTTTAATACATTCAAACATAATTGTATGTAATTCTTCTTTTTATTTAATTTTCAGTTTCTGTTATTTCTATTACGCTTTTAGCGATTTCTTTGGCATAAACAATTGTTTTTGAATACTAGCGATTTTCGATTTAATCGTCCTTTACAAGTAAGATGACGTCAGTCATTTTGCTTTCAATCGTTTAAAATTATTATAGCGAGTTAGTAAAACCGAGGTAAATTCTATTCAACCGTCATTAAGCTGCTGGAAGAGTAATTTTGCCGCAAATAATGTCGCATACCTAATGTCTTCTAGGATTTGCTTTATTCGAAACGTTGCACAGCTGTAAATACCGCTATGTATTCGTTGATGGTGGCAGATGATAATTTTACTTGTAATTATTTTGTACCTGAAGCACGTAATTGTATTCAATTTTCTATCTACTTTTTCAGTCTTAAGCATTGTTAATTTGGTTATACCGTACTACTTATATTAGAGTTTAGCTATTAGGAATTTATTTGCAGATCATACTAAATAATTTACTTTCAGTTGCAGTTATAAAACGCCTTCAGCTTTACGTTTCCACCTTTATAGTCATTTACTATTATTCATGCATAGTAAATTTATACTATGAGATTTGTCATCGGATCTCACGTCACATCATTTGTTAATATACATCTATAGAACTGTCGATGCATTTGTGAAAGTATAGTAGAGTGTTCTCCCAGTGCTGAAGACCCCCAAGAAAGCGAATCGGCCGTTCAGTGGTTCACTTTGGTAGAATTTTCACATTTGCATTGACATTTTTACCTTACATTTTAGCCCTCGGTTTATTCAAACCTTATTTGAAAATACGCAAGTATAAAATCATCTTTCAACGTTTAACTCTCCATAGACATTTACATACTTGCCCTCTATTGGATTTTCTATCTACAATTAGTGAGATAGATATGAGTACATTTACTCTAGGAAAAGATAATAAACCAAAATAATTAGATAAAACAACTCTAATATTACACTTCTACAATGCATGCCAAGTAACCACACCGACAAAGAGAAAAAAAGTTGTTATAAAACCAGTAAAATATTGTTTTTACAAAAAGGTTTTTTCTGCCGGTTCTAAAATTTCTTTTAGTTGTATCTTTGTTGTAGAACCAACGTTACAGAGTAATAAAACAAAAATGAAGAATCGAACATATTGAAACGTTCTGAAACATTTAGAACATTCGGGGCAATTACTAAGACATAGAATATTCTAGTACCAGATAACGCTTAAATATAAAAAATATTTAAAAGAAATTGGTGTTAGTTTTAAAGTATTAGTTGAGATGAACCCGTTTAAATTTAAATAGCATTAAAGACGAGGGAAGTTAAACCGAAATCCCCACTTGTTGGTGGAAAGAAAAAGTAGAAATTGCGCAAACACGGAAAGATTTGGATGGTACAATTTAAAAAAGAAAGGGAAAGTTAGGAAGATTGCTATCGACCTCGCCTTAAGTCAGATCGATATCAGTGATTTTCAAAATTTTGTTTACATTTTTTTGTGGTGATTGTGTACTTGTAGGTATGTAAATACATGTAATAGCGTTAACTAGTGTAAAAGATGCCCGATGTGATCCCATTTTTAATTTTTTTTTGTTTCCTAAATTTAAATATAAGAATGCTTGGGCGTGGCCGTAAAAGGGACGCTTCGGATGAAATTGAGATTTATCGTTTCTTTGTTTGGCAATTTTAATAACTTCATTTAGCATGCGTAGTTTTGTACAAAACATTTAGAATTAGAACTGTAACTACAATAATTAACCGTTTATTTTTACGTTTAAACATTATGAAACTGTAAGCGGGCGTGTATTAACTGTTCTTTGTTTTAAAAAGTACGCTTCGGGTGAAATCTAATTTAACGTTTTTATTTGTTTGCCATTTCAATAACTTCATTTAGCGTGTATGATTTTGTATGAAACATTGGAGATTAGGAATGTAACATCAGTAATTAACCATTGTATCCGTAAATTTAAATGTTACCTAAGGGGCGTGTGTTTTACCCGTTACGTAATAATTCCTTTGTTGTCAAAAGGACGCTATTCATATTTCTAGCTTATTTGTTTTTGCTATGTTATTTGTGTACGTATCATAGGTTTTAGAAACAATTGGCACTAATTTATTGAGTTATTTTTTTCTACACTATAAATAATAATTTCAAAATGTTCATCCTTGATTTTAATCCTAAAGTATCTTAATAATTTGTTTGTTTTTTTGTTGTTGTTTATAACGTGATGATGTGGAAGTCGATCAAAGTTTGGACATACTTTTTAGTCGTAACATTTACCTATTGATGGTGGTTATAATACGTTTGATAACAGATATAAAGACCGTTGTGTGTACTGCCTTGTAGAATGTAAATCTAATACTTTTCTCCCGTGATTGACCAACAACCAACGGCCGCAGGTTGCTCTCATGCTATGGGACCCTGTATTTTTTATGTGTAATGGCGCAAGTTGCTTCCATGCTATGGGACCTTGCACATTTGTGTGTTTTCGAGTCGCGGTAGGTTGCTTCCATGTTATGAGGCCCTACTTTTTCGTTTACTTGTTTATGTATAACTTTTATTATGTGCATTGATTCGTAACCAGGACCCCAGTACCCATTGGCGGGGGCGCCGATTATATAACACGTCTTCAGTTTAAAATGATGATGTTTGTGCACGTGTTTACATGTGTTGGTATTTAAATCTGTTATCAGGTCTGTTTATTTGTCTAATTAACTGTAATTTGAGATGTCCTTGTTTTGCGACGTGTGTTAATAATTTTGATTACAAGCCGATTGTTTTATCAATCTAAATTATGTAATGATTTTGCATTTTCATTCAGTTAGAGGGCCGGAGGGGTTTCTTCGCTCTGTTCTTCCCCTTCTGCGGCGGGCCCCACCGAACAGGCAGAATTTCGGTCAAAATTGAACTCCAATAAAAATTACGAATCAATTTTTTTATTGTGTTTTATTTAACCTACAACAGCCTTCCCACATATCGAGAGTAAGCAGTGTATAACGAACTTAATACAACGGAGGAACGGGGGGAGGGTAACTAGACGATCACAGCCACAGCGAGATGTCGCTACTTTTGTTTGTTCGCGGGTTTTAAATTTCAAACGCGAGTGGGTTACATCACATAGTCAACGTCAGTATAAAGTCTTATCCACGGACGGTATACCGTTACAGTAATACATAAATTACTTGTAACTGTTTGTTATTTTGCTTTTTAGTTTAGTCAAAATTAGTTGCATTTAAAAATAAACGTATAATAACCGTGTAAATAGTTAAAAATAAATTAAGTTAATAAATATGTAAACCACTGCTTCACAAACTTTTATAAACGTATGCATCATTACGATAAAACAAAATCCTTACAAAACAATTACGTTTTATTCAAATTTGAGCGGTTGTGTCACACGGTGGCAACATTCTTTCTTAAAGTTAAAAAGAATGTATAACAAATGTAACTGCAAAACTTATTTATATTATCAACGATAAGAAAAATATTTATAATTTCCATTCAAAGAGTCAAAAAGTCAGCGTGTCTAGGTTATCACACAACTGCTTCATCAAATTTATTTTTAACTCAACAATTCAAGGAACGTTGATTAGTTGTTCACTATTTTGTTTCCTCAATAAAAAAAAGTAAATTTAAAGTTTGTTTTCGATAAATAAATACTTGACCTTTAATTCGATTGATTTGTGTACTAGATACGTTAATTCCGTTACATTATATAATAAAGGCGTGTTTGTGTAATAGTAATAACTTTCGTAACTTTGATTATAATTGTGTTTAGTCTCAAGTTAGTCTAAACATTTCAGATAACGTCAATATTTCAAAAAAGTTTTATTTGGTAGGTACTAACTATGACTTAGAGTGCGGTCAGGATTTTTAATTATTTTAATTAATTAACAATTCTTAGGTCAGCTTACTTAGTCAGTACTGGCAGGTTTAAACATCACGAATTTTTCCAACTTTAGATTTTTTCGTTTGGTGTGATCTTTTAGATTGATCTTGCAGTAAAATTACAATACCTATGACATACCATTGAACACATCAATGTAACAAAGACGTAATACTGACATAACTATTTCAATCTCATTTACGTAACATTGTGACGTAACATAATGAACGTCAGTGTGATATCAATGTCACGTACCTGTTGTATAAGTAACATATACCAATGATATAATTTAAAGATCATATTTACGTAGCATAGAAACCACAACGTAATGTTTGGGTTATGTTATTGTGACCTCTCAGTGATGTTAAGCTTTATATAATTATTTTTCTCAAATCATGTAATGCATAGTAAATCGTTGTTGGATCCGGTCAGATTGATTTAAATTTTTAAGTTATATTAATATTTTCTGAAACATCTCTTAAAAAGTTGATATCATAACGTTATAGGACCAGTATAATTCAGTTTTAAAAGGTTAGGGAAAGTGATTTCCTTTGCGCTCTTAAAATTGCTCTGGAAACTTCGTCTAATTCACCACTGTGTGCACACGATGTGTTTGTTCCATTTGTACGCAATGTATTCACAGTACTTCTATTGCGTATTCGCAACTCAGTCAAAAAGGCGTAAAATCATCGCGGGTTTGAAATGTAATTAGTGCACAACTTAAACGTGTAACTAGCCACAATTACACTATGTACGAATGGATCAAACTTGTGTTTTAAATACTGTGATTTTAAGACGAATGTCATGGTAAAACATAGATGAAGTGAGATTAAAGTTGTATTAATGTTAAATAATGTTTAAGTCATATTTGTCAATTCTTGTAAAATATTTTATCAATCAACATTAATTTTGCAATAAAAATTGCAATATTTACATTTTAAACTAGATAACTTATTTTCTTATAATAATTTACGACAACTATAACCAAGCAGAAACATATGGCATTATAAGATCTCATTTTAAAGTAACTTTACTACATAAAAGTGGTATAACATTTGCACAGGAATAAAATGTCACAGTTTGATGTAGGCAAAATTTTTATATGACGATTTAAATCGGAATCAAACTAATGTACAAGTATCGTATTGGAAAACCACTTGTTTATTTGTAATTTATAATTTTAGCTATTTTGCTTTAAGCGTGTTTTGTGTTAATTACAATTTCTAATTGTTAACATTGAACATTTTAAATCGTAGACTATACTAAAACTTCACTTTCAGTTGTAATTTTTAAAGCATAGTAACATTTATGTTATACAGCTGTTGTGTGTACGCTGACCTAATACCCGCCGAGTTACTTTGAAGCAATTTGATTATAATCAAACCAGATTTAAGCACACAATTGTCGTATGTAAGCTTACCTACGCATTTTGTCGACTATAACTACATAATTGGTAGTGACTGTTACTATTCGATCTAAAAGAACTTTAATGGGTGAGTTTTTGCATATTTTTCTTCTTTACGCGGTTTTGTTAAGTACAAATCGATTTGTAATGTGTCACGACTGTACGTAAGTTAAGTAGTTGTGTGATCGAGTTGGAAATTGCAGTGATTATTAATTACTTTTTTTTAATTAAAACTAAACAAACAAAACATAAAGTGTCAGTTGTATTTATGTATGATTTTAAATAACGTTCAAGTCATATTTATCGCCAAATTAACATTAGACTTACGTCACAACATTTATGTTAAATTTACATTACAAATTTAGATTCACATTGATTGGTTAGTTGATTTTTACGTAGCAGAAACTGAACTAAATAATTGTAGTCTCTGTTCTAAGATAGTTAGAACTGTTATGTTGTCTGATTGTTAGACTAAATCGAAGTGTTTTGATCTTTTTAGTGTTCTGATCTTGCTGTTATTATCGAGCCGCTGCAGACCTCCGAAATGGTTACGTTTTAACGTTTAATTTGATGTTTGCAAATTATTTTGTTTTGGAATTTTTAGATGGTGTTAATATTTGTTACTCTTACACATCTTTAAAACCATTATTTTGAATTTTAAAAAGTAGTGTATTTAAAGTTTATATTCGTGTTTAAATTTATGCCGGTGACGCGTTTGCAAGCAGTTAAAATGGATTCAAAAATATTTGAAATTCTCGAATCGATGAATAAAAAAATAGGCGAAAATTCTCAGAAAATGGAAGAAAAGTTTAACGAAAATTTGCAGAAAATAGAAGAAAACTCTAGGAAAATTGAAGAAAAGTTTTACGAAACTTCTCAGAAAATTGAAGAAAAATTGATGGAAAATTCTAGACGTTTAAAAGAAGAAATACAAACAAGCATAAAAAATCAAATAAAAATTGTTCAAGAAGAAACCCAAACAGATATGTTAAATTTATAAGAAGAAATTTGCGAATCTATGAATGAGAAAATAGAAGCGGTAGGGGATAGAATGAAACTGCTTGAAGAAAGAATGAGCCAAATGATTTGCCATGGCGAAAGAAGCGTCACGAGTGAAGATTTAATAATGGACCATCGGGAGGAAACCATTCACAAGTTTAAAGTTGTACCTTCTAATTTTGATGGTAAAGTTCCATGGTATACCTACTACAAGCAGTTCAAAGCCGCAGCTACAGCTAATGGTTGGAGCAACAAGCAGAAAGCGACGTCTTTAATAGTGTCCTTACGTGGAGAAGCGCTTGGAATTTTACAAACTGTTCCGGACCACCTGCAAGAAAATTACGAACTTTTAATATCACGATTAGAAATGAGATATGGAGATGCCCATCTTCAACAAGTCTATCAAGCTCAAATTAAATGTCGGGTTCAGAAAGCTGCCGAAAGTCTTCAAAAGTTTGAGGTTGACATCGCGAGATTAACACGGCTTGCTTATCCTACAGCACCAGATATCTTCTTGGAGCAGTTGGCAATTCAAACCTTTGTAGACGGCCTCCGAGACAGCGAAACACAGCAGACTCTCCGGTTAGCTCGACCGAAGACGTTGGATGACGCTTTGGTGCATGCTTTGGAGTTTGAAGCAGCAAAACAAGCATCGCAACGAGACGGTCATAGACTCTGCTGTGCTGCAGAAGTACCCGCGCAGACACTGGAAAGCATCAAGGAACTAGCGCGACGAATACTTTGAGAAAGAGGAGTAACAACTTTGAACTGCGACGAAATAGGTCATGTACGACGGCATCGTACCAAACCTAAGAAGAGGACAAGAAGAGCGCTTGAAAATTTGGAACGAGGCGAGCAAAAGAGACAAAAAGTAATCTCATCTAGTCAGACTCCGGAGATTACCATTCAAGTGGCGTCGCCTAGGGAGCAATTTCATAGCATTTATCTTGATGGCAAGATCAATGGGAGAAGCGTCCAGTTACTGGTTGACACAGGAGCCACGAAAACCATCATTCGTCCTGACATGTTATTGGAAAACGAGAAGACATCAAAAGTAACAGTACGACTTCGAACGGCGACGGGCGACGAAATACCTACTCACGGACAAGTCAAAGTAACCATTGGTTTGGGAAATGGAGTACTCGACCATCAAGTACTGGTAGCCGACATCACGGAAGAAGTTATCCTGGGAATGGACGTGATAAAGAAGTATGGGTTCCATTTGGATATGAAGAACGATGTCCTGAAAATCGACAATGAAGAAATTCCTTTTCATTCGTCAGAGAAGGCAGCCGTGCGAGTCTTATTGAGTGAAGACGTGACTCTGCCTGCAAGGACTGAAAGTGTAGTGATGGCACGCCTGGATGGAAGTCTCCGGGAAGGCTACATACGCGCGATTGAACCAATGGAGGGCGGCTTAGTTGAAAAGGGACTACTCCTTGGCAGAACTTTAGTACGAGTGAAAAACACGATGCCAGTAAGGATCTTAAACATCAACTCAGATCCTGTAACGTTGAAAAAGAAGACCGTGGTAGGCCAATGCACGCCAGTATCACAAATTGTGAGATGCGTGAAGTCGAACGAAGATACGTCGCCGAAGAAGTGTCCACAACATCTATTGGACATTCTTACCACCAAATGCGAAAACCTCAACCAAGACCAGCTGGCTAAAGTTAAAGTGTTGATCCAAGAGTACCAAGATGTGTTCGCACTGGAGAGTGGCTCCAAAGGAAGAACTAACGTGGTGAAACATAAAATTAATACCGGAGACGCTCGGCCGATACGACAACATCCACGCAGACTTCCTTTGGCGAAAAGAGAAAAAGCCGAACAAATAATTACGGATATGGAGAGGAAAGGCGTGATTGAACCTTTAAGTAGCCCATGGGCATCCCCAGTGGTACTCGTAAAGAAGAAGGATGGATCAACGAGGTTTTGTGTAGACTACAGACAGCTAAACGACGTGACCAAAAAGGACAGCTACCCTTTACCCGGAATTGACGATACGCTAGACACCCTGTCAGGATCCCAGTGGTTTTCTACGTTAGATTTAAAGAGTGGATACTGGCAGGTAGAATTAGAATCCAAGGATCGTGAAAAAACAGCTTTTCCAATCGGAACTGGTTTGTGGCAGTTCACTGTAATGCCCTTCGGCCTGTGTAACGCTCCTGCAACGTTCGAGCGTTTGATGGAGACCATCTTGCGCGGATTGTCTTGGAAGACGTGCTTGGTTTACCTAGACGACGTGATCGTGGTTGGAAGGTCGTTTGAAGAACACTTGAACAACTTGAAGGAAGTGTTCCAGCGATTACGTGGGGCTAACCTCAAACTGAGCCCAAAGAAGTGCCACGTATTTAAGAAGGAAGTCCAATACCTTGGCCACGTGGTATCTAGAGATGGAGGAAGGGCTGACCCAGACAAAATCCTAGCAGTGCAAGCATGGCCAAGACCAATCGACAAACATCAGATCCGAAGTTTCCTTGGGTTGTGCACTTATTATAGAAGATTTGTATCCGGATTTGCCAATATTGCCAAACCATTGACAAAATTAACCGAAGAAAAAGCAGAATTTAGATGGAATGAAGACTGCAAAAATTCTTTTAATCAACTAAAACAAGCCCTAGTCACTTCGCCGATTTTGAGTTATCCAAGACAAGATGGAAAATTTGTCTTGGATACTGACGCAAGCAATCTGGCCATAGGCGCGGTCCTTTCGCAGGTTCAAGATGGACAGGAAAAAGTTATCGCGTATTTTAGCAAGGTTTTGTCCAGACCAGAAAAGAATTATTGCGTGACTAGGAGGGAGCTGTTAGCAGTCGTTAAGTCCATCGAACATTTCTACAAGTATTTGTATGAACGAAAATTTCTACTGAGAACAGACCACGCCGCTATAAAATGGCTACTGCAGTTCCGTAACCCAGAAGGACAAGTGGCAAGATGGATCGAGAGACTGCAAGAGTATGACTATGACACAGAACACCGTGCCGGAAGCAGTCATCGGAACGCTGATGCCTTGTCCAGAAGACCATGTCCGGCGGACTGCAGCCATTGTTCGCGACTCTAAGAAAAAGTCGAATGCCTCCGGAGAACTGCTATGGTTGATGATGAGTGGAAACCTGAGCAGTTACGTCGCGAACAAGAAGACGATCCTAAAATAAGACAACTCCTCGACTGGAAAGAAAGCGGCCGACGACCAACCTGGGAAGAACTGAGTGCTTTGGGCAGAAACATCAAAGCGTACTGGGCGCAGTGGGACTCTTTGATAGTAGAAGACGGTCTTCTTAAGCGATCCCTAGAAAGTGCCGAGGGCACGGGAAACAGACTACAGTTGGTAGTGCCGAAGAGCAAGGTGCCAGAAGTGTTGAAGCATCTCCACGATGGTACATCAGGAGGACACTTTGGCATTAAGAAGACGTTGGGTAAAAAGCGAGAACGATTCTACTGGGTGAACTGCAAAGAGGACGTCATGAAATGGTGCCGTAAATGCACAGTCTGCGCATCAGGAAATGGTCCAGCGAGAAAGCGCAAAGCACCCATGATGCAATACAACGTAGGAAGCCCTTTGGAAAGAGTAGCGATTGACATCGCAGGGCCGTTTCCAGAATCCGATTCGGGAAATAAATACATCCTGGTGGCGATGGATTATTTCACGAAATGGACGGAGGCTTACGCCATACCCAATCAGGAAGCAGCTACAGTCGCAGACGTATTAGTAAAGGAGTTTGTAGTGTAACGTGCAAGTATTTAAAAAGAAAGAATATCCCGCGTAAAATCGTCTACCAACTACGTTGTCAAAACAAAATTTAAGCTTAAACCAACACCAAAAAAACTATAGTTCATTACTCTGTTTTACTCTCGGACATTAACATGCAGGAAATAGGTTTGTCCATAATAAGAAAAGTGAGAGAGAGAGATAAAAAAAAGAGATATAAAAAAACTAATACTTGTAATAAAATGTCGATTTATTGTATGACTTCCGCTATGCTCGATTACTCGATGGAGGAAGAGCATGCAAGAAACCTCCACCAGTCGTTATCTTTTCATATCCAAAATATTTAACAAACAATAAAATAAAATACACACATGCAAATAATGTAGAAAAAATGCAATAGATTACAGAAGTTCATATATAATGAATCTAATCTACAAATTGAATACGGAAGCTTGCTTTGATCAAAACATATTAAGAGGACCTTAATCGCTACGTTACACCTTCACATATCATCAACTAAAACACAAGAATTGTTAAAGAGTGGACATGCCATGTCCAAGGTACCAATGTCTCTGGATTGCGAGTACGTATGGCTAAAGTTGAAGATGCTCCGAAATTGCAACATTAGTAAAACCGGCTACCAAAGTAATCTAATCATGGCTCATCGTTTCGAGGCCGATCATAGACCGTTCTAAAGAAAACGTTCAGCATAGAACGTTTAGATTGGTTTTTTAAATCAATCTTAGATTCATTACATACATGAATCACATTGAGTTACTTTACAATACAATCAAGGAGGGATGGTAATACTTTAGCAATTCGAATTCACGGGAGAAAATCGTTAGTAAAATCAACAAGGCATTTCATACATAGCATAACGTAGAATTAAGGTGGAAAAAAAATACACACAAAAAATCGCAGCAAGTTCCGTTTACAATCACAAAAAAACAACATGTGTCTGAAACTACGTAGATGACGTAATCGTTTATGATTAAGTTTTCTTTCAGTCGCGAGAACAAAGAAACCGATGCGTAAACTCAAGATTCATACCTAAATTCGATAGCAAACTCCATTCAATTTTTCTAACACATATTAAATCAAAATTTAATACAAAAGAACCAATTACGTTACTTTTAAATAAATTTAAAAAATGTCCTATAAAAGGTAAAGAAAAATACAACAATTAAACACCAAAACTAAGACAGCGCAATCTAATTCCTTTGTCTTAAGTAAACAAAGGAAACATGTATCAATACTTTTAAAATTAATTTTAAACTGCCATTACAAATAACATTTAATTATTTTGAATTTGAATGTATAGAATGAATTCATACCTGCAATTGCAATAGCACTATTTACTTATTATTATTTTTTCACCCGGAACGTTCCTTTGTTCTCTATTTCTTTGTTTCTACGACCACCAGCAATAAAAAAAAACTACCTCCCTCATTCCCTCGGGTTTCAAAGTCCCCCTATTTTCTTCCGCAAGCGCTAACCGACCCCCGTTTCCTCGCCGAGATTAAGATACGTTTTCTTAGACAAATAGCTGTGCAGGCAACCAACAATACTTGCGAAATTTGAACTGGAATAACTGGATACTACAAGTTTTTCTGCCGGTTTGGAGTTCCGTTGGAATTACACTTCGATCAAGGCCGCAATTTTGAGTCTGAGCTGTTTCAAGAAGTTTGCCGACTGTTAGGAATTAAGAAAACTAGGACAACGCCTCTCCATCCTCAATCTGATGGCATGGTTGAACGGATGAATCGAACAATGGGCAAATACTTAGCCAAGGTAGTGTCCGAACACCAAAGAGACTAGGATCAGTACTTGCACCTGTTCCTTATGGCATACCGATCATCCGTTTACGAAAGTACAGGCCAAACATCATCCTGTGTAATGCTCGGTCGTGAAATACGATTGCCATGCGACCTTCAATTTGGGCGAAGACCGGAAGAAGAAGTTGCTGGAGAAGATTACGTCAGCAAGCTGGCCAAGAGGCTAGACGAAGTACATGAAGAGGTCCGTAAAAACACACAAATTGCCAGCGACAGGATGAAAACAAGATATGACGTCAAGGCGCAAAATGGTGGGTTTCAACCTGGCGATATGGTCTGGTTGTATAATCCTCAAAGGAGACGTGGTTTGTCGCCGAAGCTGCAAAGGCAATGGGAGGGCCCTTATGAAGTCGTGCAGCGTATTAACGACGTCATATACCGCATCCGAAAACCGCCCAGAGGCAAGCCAAAAGTGGTCTACGTCGATCGTTTAGCCCCGTTTGCTGGCGATAACAACAATATGCGAGTCCAGGTCCGAACCAGAGTAATAAGTAGCAGAACCAGGAATCCAATCGAAGAAATGGAGTTCGAGAAGTTTATGAACTTATACGGAGGTTCTGGAAAAGCTAGGTTCGGAGTTACCACCGAGGAACAACAAGACCTGTTCCAGACACAAAAAGATTACGCCATCGCACATTGCGTGGGCGAGGATCTTGACATGTCCAAAGGGGTTGCAGTCGTGTTTAAAAAGAAGTTTGGGCAGCTAGATGAATTACGAAGACAGCAACCGGCAGTCGGAAAAGTTTTAGGACTACGTGGTGACGGACGCTTCGTTTTCTATCTGGTCACTAAGAAATACTCACGTGTCAAGCCGTTATACAAAGATCTGTGGCGAACATTATGGAGTCTCAAGAGAGAAATGAAGTTCCATCATGTTAAAAAATTGGCAGTACCCAAGCTTGGTTGTGGCTTTGATCAACTAAATTGGAGGACAGTTCGAAACATGTTAGAGGCCGTCTTCCGAGTAACAGGCGTCCAAGTGTTGGTCTGTAGTTACCAACCAAGGACAATATTGGGTCAGGAAAAGTCCATTGACTGTTACTTTTATGGTGAAGGAAGTTACCGAAATGGCGCTATTTCCACGATCCCTTTTACCGGTGTCGCATCCAGTCTCCTGTTCTGGGACAGAACAGTCCTAAGAAGGGGGCAGTGAAACGTTCGAGAAATTATTTGCAATTGCAAGAGCCTTCTAGAAGCTGTTATCAATCTTCTAGAAGATATACCGAAAAATAGGGAACACTCCAGAAGGATTTCCTTATGTGTATATATACCGAAGAGAGAAATCGTAGGTCAGTTATTGCTGGAATGCGAATACAGCAGTGTTAAGAAGATTATCAAGTGGAAATAAATCGTTAGCACGCGTGTATCTACATAAATATACCGAGAATAATCGTGTACGTGATTTTTAGTGTAAACAAGTGTGAAGCTACCCGCGGACGTTATCTTATCTCGTGTTAGTGATAGTGTTATACAACGGTTATACATAAATTAGTGTAAGTGTTTATATTAAATACTAGCGGCCCGGTACGTGCTTCGCTACGTATAAAGTGAAATAATAAAAAAATTTAATTCGAACATCAAATTCATTTATTCAAACAAAAAAATATTTTATTAATTGCTAGTTATTTTAAAACTTAATCCAAAATATTTAGATAAATAATATTTTTTGTTTTTCCATTTTGAGCATGAATAAACAAACGGCTTGAGGTACCGACCCTGGAACAGGCAACATAAAGTTGGCCATGTGAAAAAACATGATTCCTCCAAATTCACACCACAAACGTGAAGTGTTTGCCCTTGGGCCTTGTTGGTGGACATCGCAAATGATAAACGCACAGAATATTGTAATCGTTTAAATTCAAATGGCATATCAGTTGGAATCAAGGGATACGCGGTATCAAACAAACTCCTTTTCATTTAGCAGTTAAGATCGTAGCTTTAATCAAATTTGCCAATAACTTTTTCACTGCCAATCTGGTGCCATTACACAGTTTTGGTGGAATAATATTTTGCAATAATATAATCAAAGAACCAACTTTCAGATTCAAGCAATGCGGTGGCATACCAGCCGATTCCAATGAATTTAAAAATTCAATTGGATAATTCATGCCTCATCTTGATTCATAACACTGTCAATTGATTTATATGTCGTGACTACACCTGGCAGTTTTGCTTGAATTTGAAAATTAATGGCATTGATATGAATGTTCTTCGGTGCTAAAATGGCGCGTTCTCTCAACCAATCATGATTTCTGTAATTCTGAAGAATATTCGGAAAAACACATTCAATCAATTTATCTATCGATTGCGCAATTGTACAAAAATTGTTTGGTACAGCGATCAATCCGTTGGTACTGTCGATTTGTATTTTGCCATCACCAATTTCTAACAATTGTTTTGAAAACTCATGGGCAGCTGGATTATTTTCTAGGTGAATACGCATATTAATGTTATTTGTCAATTTTTGTACATATCTCCAAAGAACTGATGACTTCAAACATGCATTTATTTCATCAGCAGGAGTTGATCAAGGAATGACAGGCAATGTTTGACGAAAATCTCCTGACAGTAATATCAAAGCACCACCAAAAAGCTATTGATTACCACGTAAATCTTGCATTGTTCGATTAAATGCTTCTAGTGATTTTTTATTCGCCATTGTACACTCATCCCATAAAATAATTGACGTTAATCGCAGAACTTTTGCTATAGCAGAATTTCTTGAAATATTGCAAGTTGGAGTTTTAATCACCTGTACATTCAATGGCAATTTTAATGCAGAGTGTGCGGTCCGACCACCTTCTAATAATGTAGCAGCAATTCCCGAAGATGCAATTGCCAATGCAATTTTCTGTTCCGATCGAATAGTCGCTAAAATCAATGATATAACGAACGTTTTGCCTATACCACCAGGTGCATCCAAGAAATATAATCCACCTGCACTATTGGAAACGGCTTGCATGATTGTGTCATATACATGTTTTTGCTGAATATTCAATTTGGTTATATTCGATTGTACAAATAAACGCAAATCATTAGAATTGAATTCCTGCTCATGTTGCAATTCACGATCAAACAAATCATGCATCTCACGATTTGGTGCGGTCAAAGTACACACACACATATACATAGTACATTTGAACAATTCAAGACTCACCGTTTGTATGAATGCACTCAACAATATGTTTAAAAATATAAACACAAAGCAATAATTATCGCTGACAATTTGCTTTAATCGAAGCACGTCCAAAATGAAATGACCGCATGATTGACGTAACAACATGCTTGTACTGTCAACACTGAAAAAAGTTTCAATTTGACAGCAAAATCCCCATTAACAAAATGATCCGCCATTTATTGAATTCATTTGTTACAAAAAATATGATAAATGAAGAACCGCTCGACCGATTTTGTGCAAACCTCACATAAACTATCTACTAAATAGTCCGAACAAAGCCTAAACATTTGCTTTGGATAGGTGAGCTTGTTCTTGAGTTATAAAGTTACAACGAAAAGTGGCTTTGATTTTTATATATTTAGATTATTAGATTTCATTAGTTCGGTTAATTTACAAGTGTACATATTTCTAGAATAAGTAAACGTATTTTTAGTCGTTTTAACTAAATTAATTTTTAATAAATAGTTTCGCTACAATATATTGTTTTGTTTTTATTTGTCGATCAGTTTCGTCATATAAACGAGTATTTTTAATGTTTTAAATTTTTTTTAATTTCTTGTGCTTTTGTATCATATATTACATTTGAAACTAAAATACAAAATATTTGAGTTGTAATACTGTTAGAATATATTTTTGTTTTCTATAAGTTTATAATTATGTTATGTACCTCAATGAAAAAATACTTGTATGACTTACGGCTTGTGCTTGTAAAATATAAAACTGAAAATAAATTTATGAAAATACTTTTCAAAATTATATTTTTCAATAGTGGACAATAATACCTAACTTAACCCGTATCTGTACTCACATATGAACGTAATACAAATTTGGGGTGTTATTTTAAATTTGCGCAAGGACGCCAAAAGTGGTAGGCGCGGGCCTGAGTGGCACTGCGTTTTTTATTGTTTTTAATTGGTTATAATTTAATATTTATTTTTGAACGACAATAATAAATTACCTTTTTGATTTTGAAATAAACTCAACTGTTGTTTTTCTGTTTGATTGAATCCCAGAACAGATGCTCGATTTATGTAAATTAAAATTTAAAAGACCAGTATCAGATATATGAAAAACCACATAATGCATAATTGATTCAGAAACTGAGTAGTACCAAAAAATGTTCAGCGGGCAGTATTGTACATTTTTGTTTTTTGTTGATATTCACACCGTTTTTTTGCATTGCAACATTTAGCATAAACGTTGGTTTCGCGCAAAATCACGTCATTTCTTTGAGAATAAAAAATTATTTTAAGTTTGTTTAAATATCATAAAACCTTCAACGTCTAGAAATATCCGGTTTTCGCAGATTGAAATTTTTTTAATACGAATGCGAATTATTTATACTGATTAGTCTTCGTCAATATTGTTATAATTTTTGCTACATTGTGGTAATTACGCAAGCAGTTTGTACTCAAATCAAACATTATTATCTTATTTTATCTAAAGAAAATACAAACTATCGGAAATTTTCGTACACATTGAACTGTAAGAAACTTGGATTAGTGATATCGTATATCAAACTAACCCTACGTCATATGATATCACGTTGCATCTTTCTACAGAGTGGGCTTCATTTTGTCTATAAAAACGTAAATATGGATGAAGTTCACCGATAGCTTCATCAAATATATAATAACAAATTTTATTACTAATAAGAATCAGTGCGTGTAGCGATTTCGTGTAGTGTACGATGTGATACATGTTAGTGAAGGCTTCTGTTTTATTTATTTTTTAATATAATGGCAGATCCTACTATTCAAACGTTCTGTTGTTATAACAACGAAATTAATATTACATGTGCAATAGAAAACACTTTAAAGATATCGAATCAATTCAACACGTCGGCTTATAACGCCATTTGTTTATTTTCGTCTACTTTGGGAATTATAGGTGCTGTGTATCAGGTACGTTAATTTTATTTTTTAAAAAACGTGTTAAAAGGCTTATATTAGATATTACCAAGAAAAGAATTCTCCCGCTATCACAGATGGATCTCATTTTCTGCTCAAAGAGGTAGAAAAATCATTCTTTGGTTAGCGATAACTGATTTATTAGCTTCATTAGGTGAGTTTTTTTCATCTTATCAGACATAGTATAGATAAATTTTAACTTCTTGTAATTTATAGTATTTTTAGTGAAGTTAATCTGTAAAGCGTACTGATACTGATACACTTAAATGCGCTCTTACATAATTAGTTTAATATTAAGGTCAGACTACTGAATGTTGTCGTTTTTGTACCAAATGGTAATTTTTATAGAATTTGTTACGAATCCAAACAAACATCTTCCAAAGAGGTACCAATCTATATCTACAAAAACTTAAATATCTGATTAAAACTTATAAACCAATGGTTTCTCTTTAATTGAATAAATCAAACACAAACGCTGTTGGTTTTTGGTTGATTTGGCAAAGTAAAAGCTTGTTGCTTATTCTCTTCCGTCTTTACCACTCATTGAAGTCTCTTTTTTGTTTTGTGTGTCTAACAATTTAATAACTTTAATCCCGGTTTAAAATTATTACTTTAATCGACAAGTAAATTATTTGTACTCTTACTTTTATTTTGATGTATATTGCAGCTACATACTAAATAGTTTCAATTTGTATAATGATATAATATTGATCAGTGTACATAATAAACCAAATCAGTCTAATAATCAAAATCATATTGGCATTATACTTAAGTGTACTATTAAATCAATATTAAAACGTAAATAGATAAGGTTTTTCAAAATTTCTCTGTTTTTATCTTAATCCGATTAGGACGATCTACACTACTTTAACTGACTTAACTTAAATCAACTCTTCAAATCTTTTAGTTTAGTTTATTTAGTGTGCGCTATATCATAAATGGTAAAAAAAAACCTTACGCCAAACACTTTGTATATAAAAATCAAAACATTTTCCTTTTAGTTGAACTTTTGACGTAATCGCTAATTGCAGTACTTTAACATAAACATTTTACAGCAGTTTATGGTTCACAGTTTAAGTCACCTTTTGATCGTTAGTAATAATTTCCATTTCAATCTCGGTCAATAGTTCAATTATAATTGCCAATTTGTCCTTGTTAAAAACGCTCGGGTATCTTTGATAAGGCGGTTGTATTTGTTTTTATTAAAACTAAACTAAAGACTAATTTTTATTTTGATTGTGGTTTCAGTTTTAATTAAAATTTGCATACACTACATAATAACAATAAATTACAAAACGATACGATAATGCTGCACTATGGCAAGTACGTTTGGAGCGTCTTCTGACTTAATTTGTGCTTTTTCAACAATAGATGCAATTTTTTTTCAAACTATGTTTTTGTCACACACTTTCTCTGATTTTTGCAAAAGTGCGACACATCATGAAAAAAAACATGTGCTGATGTGTAAAAAGCATGCGTACATTGGTTTACGCACAATTTTAACTTGTTGTATTTATCTCGACACCCGTTAATCACTTATTTATTTAAACTTGAATAATCTTCTTAACACTGCCGTCTTCAAATTACTGAAATAACTGACCTATGATTCATTTGTACGACATTTATACATTTTGCCAAAACGTTCTAGAATTTTCCATATCTTTCGGTGAACGTTCTGGAAATGGATAAAAACTTCGTGAAGTCTTTCGAACTTGAGAGTAATTTCTCGAACCTTTCAGTATTTTCATATTAAGTATGATTGACAATACATTATACCATGGGCGTTCTCGGCTAGACTTGAAACGTTGTGCTTAGTCAAACGTGTTTCGGTCGCTTGTAGCAACGCACGTGCTTCACGTCGTAACTCCAAAGAGTTTTGATTCCTTCGTTTGGGTGGGCAGGTAACTCTTCTATCTGCACCGCGTGTTGATGAAGAAGTTGCGTCATAGTAGGAACCTGTAAATCACGATGTAATTAAATTTTTTACAAACTATAATCTACGATAATTTGTAAGATCTTGTTTTGAACGATCTGCATTCTGGCTAAGTGGGTTTTCGCTGTGTATGAGCATATGGGCAAAGCATAGGTGATGGTAGATCAGATGACGGTTTTGTAAAGGAGTAATTTGTTGTTGATGAAAGAACGCTTTTTCTTTCTAGCAACGAGAAAAAGACCCAAGTACTTCACTTCGTTTTTCTACGAAATCTATTCTTCCAGTAGGGTGTGCTGACGGTTTAACGTTGGTCTGCGACGAGTGAAAAGTTTCAGTCGACGTGATAATTGTACTAGCGTCCAAGTAAATCCATTGCTACCTGTAACTTAAAAACAATTTTGTTAGTGTTCCGTAAACTTATCAGCACGACGGTATAATCGGCGTAAAGCGCATACTTCGCACTTAAGTTCTTCGGGATGTCGGACGTGTAGACGTTGTACAGCAGCGGCCCTAGCACAAATTCTTGTGGTATCCAGGTTTCGATTCTTTGTGGATTGGACTTGGAAGTTTGTAATTTCCCCCTAAAGATTTGGTTACGAAAGTACGAACTGAGAAG
The DNA here is from genome assembly GCA_035610365.1 of Aquatica leii. Lineage (NCBI taxonomy): Eukaryota > Metazoa > Arthropoda > Insecta > Coleoptera > Lampyridae > Aquatica > Aquatica leii. The sequence continues at coordinate 101,655,888 of CM069436.1, read as the reverse complement.
TTAGATCATGGGCAAAGAGATGTCGTAGTCCAAGAGCTTCAGTAGGAGACCGTGGTGCCAAACCTTATCGAACGCTTTCTCAATGTCAAGAAAAACAGCAACAGTGTGCTGTCGTTAGTGAAACCCGTTGGTAATCTGCTCGATCACCCGCAGGGCTGATGCGTTATGGAGTGTTACTTGGGAAAACCAAACTGATCTGTAATCTACAATGGAATATTTGTTCAAATAAGTTTCCATTGGGAAGAAAAATGACGAAGTCTCAAAAATGCATTGAGGATACTGTGCGTATCGCGCCGTCTGTAGTTGGGAGTAATCGAATTGTGCGATTGATAATTCTATCTGGCTCTGGTACTTTTCTTGTCTTCAACTGGAAATAAACAGACTTACCTCTTTAAGAGTGGTGTGTTCAATTTAGGACTTTGAAATCTTCTTTAGTCGGTAATGGCAGTGTCTGCTTGAAATCGGAGTTTTTCAGTGTTTTCGGCATCTTCCAGATGCTGCCATCTGGGTACCGAGCGATTCGGTCTTCGTCTTCCAATGTCGGTTTTGGTTTCTTTGCTTCAATCAGCATCTTGTTGAGTGTCGTGTGGTCAACTGAGTTGCGGGTGCGCTGCCATCGTCCTCGTTGTCGATTCTTTTGAGAGATCTTGTTGCGAATGCGACGCGGGAGGTGCTACGAATCGGTACTGTCTCTAGAGATGGCTTTCGATGCGGCTTCCATAGTGGGTCAAATCGCTCTGTTCAGATCTTCTACCGCTTGTTCCAATTGATCTTCGTTTTTGATGATTGGTACCTTAGGCAAGAAACATCGCTATGTTAATTACGTCGGAAAGATAGTCGGTGGTACGTCGGTTTGATCGGGCTGTATGCGACAACGTTGTGGCGTAGATTAACTTAGTTGAAAAGTGTCTAACCGTTTGCGTTAATGCGTCTGCGGTTCTACGATAGATCCTTTGCGTTGAGGGCCGGATTTAGGGGAGGGCAAGCGGGGCTACAGCCCCAGGGCCTCCACAAAAGAGGGGCCCCCACAATAGAGACTTCGGAAAAAAAATTCAAATTCAGACTAGTAAACACCAGTAAACAACTTTTCCTTTCATATTTTATTTCGCGTTTTACCTTTACCTACGGTACTTTGTTGTACAAACTTGATTACATGAAATATTAACAAAAATCGTCGATCTATATTTGTTTACTCCAATCAGGCAATCAGTAAAGTTCATTTTATTTGGAAAATAATTTGGGGCTAAGGGCCTCCACTCTTTTGTTGCCCCGAGGCTTCCAGACCTTTAAATCCGGCCCTGAATTGATGGCGCCAAAATCCGTTGCTTGAATAGGGCTAACTGGTTGTAGACCGCACGAATTACGACGTCGCCCGCGAAAGCCAGTCGAACGATTTGCGTCGCTTCGAGATTCTGCGGCGGTGGCGTTGGTTTTTGGTAATGGTTCAACGTCTTCTTAGTGTAGATTGGCGTCGGTGGAAAATTTGATGACGATGTTAAGATAGAAGTCGAGGGTTGATCGACGATTGAGGGTTTGATAGACTCGCCAACAACCGTCACAACGATAGCAACACGCGCGGGTGCTGCAATCGTTGGTTTCTTGCTTGCTAAGACCACAGGTTTGGTTGGAGAAACTGGCTCAGTGAGTAAGAGCTTCATCTTAGACAGCTCGGAACGAAGAAGGCTTATTTTCTTTGCGAAGGTGACAAACGTCTCGTGCATGGTCGTCAACTGCTTACTTTGCTCCAATAATTTCTTCCTAAGCAGCCGATTCTCAGTGGTCATCTTCAGTGCATAGTTATTAACGTACCGTGAGCGTCGGATTATTTACTAACTTCAGGAAATCATCCGTTAGTAAAAATTTAAAAGATCTTTATTAAATGTCTAAAATTCGTATAGGATTGCACCACCGACAAAACACCAACGATGCCTCTATCTCAAAAACGTAAAAAAAATTCGATTGTTCACAACAATCCGATGTTCTCACAAGCTTCACTTCTTGAAGTGATTGTTTCCTCGTTTATTCAAAAGGTTAAACGTTAAGTTCTGCCTGGTATTCTTCGACGTGAGCGTGGAATAACCTTCCGAAGTAACGGGTGATTATCTACTAGTGCCGGTAGGACGTTTTTGTTTCTCTTTTCTGGCGTTGATCGGAGATCACGTACGTAAACTTTTGCCCTTTCTGATAAAAATCGCCTACTGTTTGTAGCCTAGAGCTTTCCAACACAAGTTGACCTCTTAAAACTGTACTCGAGCAGATCCGAAATTGGCCTAGCGTGACCAGTACCTATGTTGATTTTTGTGCACCGCTCAAATCTGTTCTTCTTGTAGTTTTGCCATGCTCCCGGTCGTAGCAACTCATAGCCAAGAAAAGCGTAGAAATTTATATTTCTTTTTTGATTTCTTGATTTTATTTTTCAACGGGGCTTGCTTGCTAGTGCGCGATTGGTGTGGTACAGTGCATACAATCCCAATGAGTTAACGCGGCGTTCTCGAGTTTTTCTCGTACGGACGCGATAGGTGCGGCGACTAATAGAAAAGTTTTTACCTACATACTAAAAAGATCGGTTACTACCAAAAGTTGGGTTTCTAAGAAGGGTGTAGGGTCGACCAAAATCACTTCCCGTTACCTGGTCGGTTGTCAGTTGTTAGCACGTCCGGACGTCCGTACTCCAGTCTCGGTCAGTATTATTGATTGGTGATTGTTCTATGATAATATGCTTTGTGACATCTTCTTGAGTGTCACCAGGAACCACTAGTAAATTGTCTTGGTTGCTTTGGAAGTACAGGTAGCCGTTGTCAACCGTAAAGCCTATTAGTAGGCGTTGCTGAACTGTACTTTTGGTCCTTTTTGCTGAACTTTTTCCCAGGTCTAAAATAAGTTTGCAGCATGGTCATTGGCTTATTGGCTTTCGGTGTCGTGTCTAATCAAGTTAACTATATTAATGTGCCCGATGGTGGGTTGCAGTACTGATCTTTAAGTGATTATTCGTTATGGTGATAAAAAACCTTCAGCGTCTAAGTATTTGTTGCAGACTTGTACTGGCGTAGGATGTCGCGATAAATGGTTCGGTAACTGGTTGGTTGGAAGTTTCAGGGCAGTGTTCTTTACTGAATGCGTCTTCTTGCAATATCAAAGCCTATGGAGCAATCTTGCTCTTTTTGTTTTTGATTTGGTCGAGCCATGTTAAAGCCCTGCGATCGGTGCGGAACATGACAAACTATGCATCTGTTCTAAATTCTCACTCGGTGCTATTTATTGAAACCGTTGAAAAAATTGAAATGAAATGAAATGAAAAAGAAATGAAATTGAAAGCGTTCATACATCGATTATATTTTATGCGTTGATGCGATTTAGGTGAAAATTAAACTTTCCATAAAATGAAAATTTTGTGAAGGCGACCGTCTTAAGACCTTAAACTGAACATCTATTTTAAATTTTGAGAAACAATCGAACCGTTGATGCGTGTTTTCAGTAAACACACAAACGTTTTGCTTACGTAAAATATAACGTAGAAACGTTAAAATGACGAATGTGTACCAGCGCTAAAATCAATGAATTTGAGACAAAAATAATTCTACAGAAGATTTTAACGCACAAACCTCAAAACCAAAATTTAAAACTAATCGTCGTAATGCCGTTAATTACAAAATTAATTGTTGAGTTAATATTTATAAAAATGCGACGTTTAGGGTTTTGCCAGCATTAATAAAAACGTTCTTTTTCTAGGTGTACTTATTCGAGCCGGTCTGTGGCTAAACAACAAAGATATAATGCCAATAGTGAACGGTTCTTCCAGTGTGCTCTTTTGTGCGTTATCTTCTGTAAGTAAAATAACTCAAAGTTTGTTTAAAAATTTTATTTTTCACATTCTAGGCGTGGATACAATATTTTTATACAGCAACTTGGGTTTGGACGATATGCTATGCGATTGATATGCGGTTGATTCTAAACGAGAAAGAAGAACGAATGGGTTATTACCACACGGCTGCTTGGTCCATACCTGCCGTTCTAACTGCAATCGGACTATCGGTGTTATATTACCCAGACGGAAGGTAAAATCTACTTTGTTTCTAGATATTTGTGAATTAATAGCTTCGTAGTTGTCACACTGATGCAGGACCGCAAGAAACAATCTTACGTATTTTGCCAAACTATATAGTTACATACATTCCAATAGCGATAGTAATGATTGCCAGTCCTTGCCTTTATTTATTTTCTTGCAAAGACATGGAAAAGATTATTACGTGTAGTTCGGGCCAGTTCACCAGAAGCGAAAGAGAAATTATAGGCGCTGTTCGAATTAAGTTTTCGGCAATAAATGTTGTTTTCTACATTTGTTGGTTTCCAAATTTAGTAAACGGTTTTTTATTGTGGGCCTTATGGTTTCAACTACCAGTGACTTTAGTTATCGCTACTTGGTACGTTATGGTACGTATTGTTATAACTTAACACAAATGATGTAAATGACTATCTTTTAGGCTTTCACAAATCCTTTACAAGCGTTTTTTAACTGCCTAGTGTATCGACGTTGGAGCGCTGACTCGGAAGTGGTTGTATTTCCTTGGAACAAATCCAAATCCGATTTACTTAATTCATCACAAGGTGGTAGTTTTAATCCGCAAGAAGAACGTTTGCCACTTTTACATAACTTTTATAGAACAAATTCGAACACTTATACTCGCGATTATGTCTAATTTATTTAACTCGTTTTTATTTATTTTAAAATACATTCTATATACAAAAAAAACATTTTGAAATATACTACTTTTTTACATAGTATTTTTTTGTTATTAGATGAATACTTTTGTAGGTTTTCACTGCCGATCTTGCTTGTAGTACAATCTTCTTCAGTAGTCGTAGTTGATTCGACGTTTCGATGTTCATTTTGCCAGCTGTCAAGATCGTTGACTCTCTGTTGTGGCATAAACAAAAGATAAGCGAGCGAGAGTTCTTTTTTTCGTGGGTGTTGTTTCGGATCCTGACTCTTCTTATTTTCGTGTCGCTATAGCCATTTTTTCTTCAAAGCTTCCTTGTTGTTTTGTTTTTTTTAGGCATTGTCTATAATTTCTGCTTATGTATTAAAGTTTTAATTAGAGTCTTCTTTTGTTTCTAATGGTAATGTAACGCAGCATGAGTGAGTGTAGTTGGGAAAACTACAATAAAGAAAAAAATAGGCGCCACTCCTTATACTCGCAAGATCCTCGGTTGGAAGACACCAACGGTACGTTCGAACCCTGTAACGTATAAATTGAGGAAATAACAAAACAATTATAATTGTAGATGTTTGGCTTACCGTTTGGCTAGCTTTACCGCAGATGTTCGTGGGTCGGATGATTAGAAAAAAAGTACTCTTCCGATAAGCCAATGCCTTTTGCGCCACCTTTTCTTACGGATGAGTAATGTACTAAACGTCTAGGCTAGAGAAAAGAAAATCCCAAGCTTGCAATTCTCAAACTACATTAAGAAATAAAACACTTGTTTAAATAAGAAAATGACAGTTTATCAGTTTCTGTTTTCTTTTTTTTTTTTGTTGTACGTTTATCTACGACAACCGACGCTCACGAAGGAAAATAAAGATAGAAGTCGAATCGTCGTTGTATACAAAATTTTTATTGTTCTTGTGGCTACGCCACTGGTATCGTTATATTTATGACACAAACACTGAAAATACAAAATAAGTGTAAAGTAGAGCCTGGAGCAGGTATTTTAATATACCGCCGCAATTCACCAACGGTAGCAATAGTTAGATACGTCCGCGTAATTGATTTGATTATAATCCGCTTGTGACCTTGACGTCAAGTTTGCAAGTCAGATATTTACATGGGAATGTATCACCCGGTAACATCACATAAAACTTCGACACGTACTTCCAATTTTTTTACATTTATTATAATAAGGAAATTAATGAAAGCTAAGTAATATTAAAATTTATGAAGGTTAAGTAATAATATTGTAAACGGAGCAAAAGATAACAATTTACTAAGCGCACATGACAAGAACATTAATGTATTCGTTCCGTTAAATATTCTGAGAATCGACGAACACAGTTAAATTGTTATAAGCGAAAAGCGATCCGAAAGACCCCAACAGCACGCGATCAAGTTACGGTCGATACAGCGTTCGTTCCACGGTTTATTTACCGTTTAAATAATTTGAAGGTAAGTACATTTGGTAGAACTCCTCTGCAATTAGGTTACCTCCACTGCCAGTATACAAGGTAACAAAAAATTTTGTTAGATTTTAAGAAAAAGGAGAGAGCCGGCGGCGGCGCGGAAGTTGAAAAACGTATTCGGGAATAAAAGGTAGGGTTTTTATGTATATTTTTTTTATATTGTTAGTTTCACTTATTTTCTTTAAATAGTTGTATAAGTTTCTATCGTAAAAACTAACGTAATTTTAAAGTTTTATTTTATAATGCAATTTTTAATGTAAAGTAGCTACAAGGTTTTGTTTGCTGATTGAATAAATATAAATTACAACTAGCATCAAATAAATCTAAAGTTATTCCACCAATGGAGTTCGCGTGCCGGAGTTTTATTAAATTACGAAAATAAGAAATGTTAATGCGAATGACACGTAACAAAATACCTAGCAAAATAGTTAAAACGGCATACGTAAAGAACTAGCAACATTTTGTAGAACTGCTAAAAAATTTAACAACTGCTTTTTTTTCTTTCATTTTATGTTAATGTGGGTTTTTTAAAAGAAGATCAACGACAGAGGCGATACATATAATAAGACAGAAAATAAAAAAAGCACATGACTATCAAAAGGAAACGGAACTCTTATTTATAGATTTCAAACAAGCCTTCGACTCAATCCGAAGAAACGAGTTAATAAAAGCATTACAAAATATGGGAATAAGTACTAAAATAAGGAAGCTGGCAAAATGACAATGGAAAGAACAAAAATAAGTGTGAAAACTCAAAACGGCGAAACAAAAGAATTCGAAACAAATAAGGGGGTGCGGCAAGGACATTCATTATCTGCTGTACTATTTAACTTTGCATTGGAACACGTACTCAGAAAAATAAACAAGAACACAGTAAGAACACATGGAAGGCAAATTATAGCAAACGCGGATGACGTGGCAAAAAATCGTGCAATGATGAAAGAAATGCAGGAAGGAGAAAAAATGGGGTTGAGAATTAATATGAAAAAAACAAAAATTATGAAAATAGGTAAGCAAACACATAAAGAAAACCAAACCATAATAATGGAGGGGCTCGAGATCGAAGTCGTAAATAAATTTAAATGCTTATGGGTTATGATTGCAATTCATGTAAATAGAGATATAGAAATAAAAGAAATAATAATGACAAGTAACAATACAAAAATGCTAAGGAGCAAAATACTTGGGAAAAAAATCAACATATATAAAACAATAATTAGACCAACAATACTGCATGGGACGAAAACAATAACAATGACAAAAAAAACAGGAAAAAGACCTTAGAATATTGATAAGGAAAATTTAGAGAGCAAGTCCTGTAAAAGTGGTAGAAAATGAATACAGAAGCAGGATGAACCACGAAATAAAACAAGAATAGGAAGAAGATATAGTAACGAAAATAAAACAACAAATGGCGAGATGGTTGGGTCGCGTATGGAGAGCTGGCAAAGACAAAATAATATTCTCGATGTTAGAATGGAATCCAAGCAGAAAGAGAAGAAGGAGACCAAAATCAACATAGATAAAACAAGGAACGGAAGACATTAGAAGAATTGGAATTAATGAGTTGAAGTCTAAAGTAATGGATAGAAAAAAGTGAAAAAAATGTCAGAAAATAGTGTAGTAGAAGGGCAGTGATCACACTCGTATGAATGATCTAGAAAGCTCCAAAAGAGCGCGCTACTCTATAGAGGTGTAAAGCCACTATATATATATATATATAGGGTGAAGTGGGGTAAACGCACCTACCAAAATGCAAAATTCAACTTTTATCATTTATAAAATACTTCAGAAAAATAGTAGGTCAAATATTGGACATTACATATAGCTTATACGATGGTGTATTACATCTTAGATTCAAATACTGCTTTAAATATAATACACAACCATAACTAACTGTTTTGTTTTTTTTTTATATGGGGGAGTGCACTTACCCCATATTTGGGTAAGAGCACCAATGCAGGTTATTGTATGAATTTAATGTATTGAAACGTTCGAGAAATTATTTACAAATGCAAGAGCCTTCTAGAAGCTGTTATCCATTTTCTAGAAGATATAGCGAAAAGTAGGGAACGCTCGAGAAGGATTCACCGATGTCTATAAATACCGAAGAAAGAAATCGTAGGTGAGTTATTGCCGTAAAGCGAATGCAGCAGTATTAAGAAGATTATTCAAGTGAAGATAAATAAGTGATTAGCACGTGCGAAGTTTTAAATAAATAACAGTGTACACCGAATCGAGTGAACGTGACTTATAGTGTAAACAAACAAGTGTGAAATCCGAGGACGTTATCTTATCTTAAGTGATAGTGTTATACAACGGTTATACATAAATTCGTGTAAGTGTTTTCATTAAATATTATTAGAATTAATTAGTTCGGTTAATTTAAAAGTGTACATATTTCTAGAATAAGTAAACATAATTTTTAGTCGTTTTAAATAAATTAGTTAATAATAAATAAATACGCAACAGTATGAACATACTCATAAGGTAAGTGCGGCTAGCTTCTGAATCTTTTGGTTTTTGATTCATTTCAATTAATCAATTGGTTAGGGAGATATTAAAATTTAACTGGAATGTTGAAGAGGGAGGGGACATTCTGTAAAATAGAAAACATTGATTACAAAGTGATAAACTTCTTATTAGGTAATAACTAATTAGGTAAATAAAAAATCAAAAATATACGTAACTTTTACACTAAAACTAATTGATATTATAATTAGAAAAACTGACTTCAAACTTGATTTCGCCTCTTCTTCCTGTGGTAGGCGAGGGTAAAATACAAATTATGTCCATGGGCACTTCTGAAATATCCTCCACATCAAGCCATGTGAAGGTTGGTCTGGAATTCAGTGTCTTCGATTTTATTCGTCGCAAAAATTTTACAATGAGTTTTCCAGTCTCCAGGTCAATATTTTCTATTTTTCATATAAGGTACTGAGAAGTCTTTCTCTCTGAATTCAGTCTTGTTAATACGCATTCTCCAATTCGTGTCTCCAGTTACACTTCTTCCGCAATTAAGCGTATCCAGTTATTCTACACCCACTGCAGAAAGAGTTTCAAAATTGCTTTCCTCGTCATCTAAATGCAAATCTACATCATCTTCATCTGTTTCCTCTGATTTCTGAATCGTATTGCACATATATTTTCTTATATTATTTATTGTTAATTGTCTAGCCATTCGGCCCTACAATGGGTTACGTTACCCTTACATCTTCTCTTATCATACTAATATAATTTGTACAGAAATTTGTAAACTAAAAAAAAACAAAAACAAAAAAAAACTTTATCCCCTAAAATCTTCCCATCACCATCTTATTATTCTAAATCGATAGTCCTAACCCTCCCCTCTTATCTTTCTTTCCTTTACTGCTTTTATCCAATACCTCCCCCTTCTCCCCAAGCAAAGTCTTGCTCCGTCTCCTTTCCTCCCTTAACTCGCTACACTCCCCACTCATGTGTTCTATGTCCTCCCATCCCTCCCCACATAATCTACATCTCTTCATTACATCCTCCTTCCAATACTTATTTAGATTCTCCTCATTTCCGCATCTGAACCTAGCTATAAGTCGTTTCTCTCCTAAGCTCCCCATCAGATACTTAGGAACCCCCCTGCACACTATATTCCCATACCTTAAGTTGTACTTTCCTTCCCTTATCTTTCCTTCCCTCTCTTGCACCTACGAGTCTTGATCTCTTCTTACTATCTCCTCAGTATTTAACCTTCCTTCCTCTCTCCTTCTTTCCACCTCTTCTATTGCGAAACCTCCTCGTTGGTAGTAAAGCTTCCTTTCTTCTTGCCCATATATGTTTTTGCTGTCTTTTACCGTCCTCCAGCAACATTGCAAAATTTTACATTCTCTCCTTTCCGTCATTTTCTCTTCATAACCCATCGCCTTTTTCCTGCTTCTATTCTAATCTTCTCTAACTTCCCCTCTTTCCCTATTATGTAACCCGGTGTCTCCCTGTCTAAACCCAGTATCAATTTCCAATATTTTATTTGTACCCTTTCCAATAGGTTCCACTCTTTCCAACCCCATACCTCCACCCCGTAATCATCACACTTTTAATCAATTTTTCAAACAGCCATCTTCTCTTCTCGATCTCCTTCCCAAATACTCTGTCCCCTAAACTCCATACCTGACCTAATACCCTGTTACCCTTCTTTGCTAACTCCCTTATATGCGCATCATCTTTATTATCATACCTTAGCCTATATTCCAAATATGTCACTTCATTCACTGCCTCTATCTTCTGTTCTCCCCAACTTAACTCCTTCTTTTTCTTCCCTCCTCTCCCTTTTTGAAAAACTACCATCTTAGACTTTCTCACATTTACACTCAAATCTTTCCTTTCCAGATACCTCTTTATCGTATTTATCATACCTTTCATATCGTCTGCATATGCCAATATCCACACTTTAATCCCTCCCTCCATAACAATCCCACCACACTGACCACCCTTCAACACTTCTTCTATGTCACCTATATACAGTGCAAATAAAATAGGGCTAAGAGGACACCCCTGCCTTAGCCCCTTCCTCGTCCAAAACACTTCACTAACACTATCGCCTATTTTTACACTATTTTTAGTCTCTTTATATATCCCTTCCAGTTTTCTCACTGGTTGTTCCTCTAGTCCCTTTTTCCTTAACACCCTCCATAGCTTTTCCCTATTCACATTATCAAACTCAGCTTCTATGTCCATAAAGAAACCGTATACCTTGCCCCTTTTCTTATGTAGCTGTCCATTTACTAACTGTTTCAATATATAGACATTGTCTATTGCCCTTTTTCCCACTCTAAATCCCATCTGCCAATCTGATAATAGTCTTTCTTCTTTCACTTCCTTTTCCAACTTCCTTTGTATAATCATGGCGTACAATTTATAACTTACATTAGTGACACTAATCCCTCTATAATTCTTTACCTCCTTCCTATCCCCTCCCTTATAAACCGGCAGAATTAAACTTTCTTTCCAACTCCCTGACAATTCCTCTCCTTTCCACTGTATTAAAAAAATTTCTTACATTTCCTCTTATTCTCTCCCCTACATATTTCCATTGTTCTCCTTGCGTGCCGTCCGTTCCTGCCGTCTTTCTTAATTTTAGTCTATTTATTGCCTCCTCCATTTCCTCTTTATTTATCTCCCTCTCCTCCTGTATTGTATTTACCTCTTGCAATATCACCTGCCCTGGTCCTTCTCTTGTTCTTCTTATTTTCTTATATTTCGCTTGACTTTTTTTCTGCTTGCTTTTGACCATTTTCTTTTCTTCCTTATTAGTCTTCCGTTCTTTGGTAGCCATATTTTCCATTTTGTTTTTTTTGACACTTAACTTCTGTTGAGCTTGGTTGTCTTTAGTTTCTTGCAATCTTTTTCTCACATCATTGCTAGTTATTAATTCAGCCCCGGGGCAGACTCTCTTCCTGGACTTTTTTCGGTACATCATTAGTTTGATTATCTTTTACCATATTTACTAAGAGTTCTTCAAAAGTATGTAGATTTTGTTTTTCCACTGCTAATGGTACAGATGAGGTACCAGCAGCATTTTCCTCCACTTGAATTGGTACATCGTCTGTTTGAACTACAAAATCTTCTTTTTCAACTGATAATTCACTTTCCTGCACTTGAACTAGCATTTCCCGCCAGTTCAGCCAATTTATGTTTGGGTAATTTCTGTCCTAAATGATTCCTTTGCTATTTCACGAGTGATGCATCCCAGACCACCTTAACTGATTTAAAAACAGCTAAGTCAAGTGGTTGCAGAAGATGACTGCTGTGTGGCGGTAGCTTTACAATCGTAATATTTGCTGCCACAGCTTCTATCTATCTAGCCCTATGTCGATATAAGTAGTATGACCGTCATATACAACTAAAACAGGACCATTCCCATCCCCCAATTGAAGTATGAATGTTTTCAAAAAATAGTTTTTAAACACCTCTGCTTCTATCCACCCATTTTCGGTGACAGCATATGTTGTGCCTAGATATTCATAATTTTGTTTTGCTATCCAGCTGTCCCAGACATGTTTACCTTTGTAAATAATTAATGGTGGCGCCTTTCGTCCATCCGCAGCAGCGGCAAACAAAACACTAGTGTTTGTTCTCCCTGGACCAGATGCAATTCGAGTAGATGCATGCCCTTTTTCTCCTACGACCTTCGTCTTTGAAGGGTCACTGCAAAAACTAGTTTCGTCCATATTCCAAATATTACCGGGTTTGTCTTCTAGATTCAGTCTTTGCATTGTATTCTTTAATAACTCAAAATATGGGTATATTAAAAATGGGTCTGTATTCTTCTTTCTCGCGTATTCTAAAGGTTCTGGTTTTTTAATTGATAAGTGATGTCTTTCTTTAAATTTTAAGAACCAATCCTCTCCAGGTACGTTTTACTTGAATGGAGTTTTGATCTGCTTTTGTGAAATATACTTGCCCACTATTTCTAGAATTTGTTTACGGTTTTAAACAGCTGACACTCTCTATGACAACCATATTTTATTGACTAATTCAATGCCGGTAAAGAAGGAATCTAAATTATGTTGCGAAATATGCTTAGGTACTTTCATAAGTACTAGATGGCAATACTGCAGACTAAATGGTTTGCATTAAAAAAGCAATTGGTGCACTTACCCCAAAAGCGCACTTACCCCATCTCACCCTAGTTGTGTTGTTATTTTGTGATTTATAGTACGTTGTCGTTTAATGAGTTTAATTGATATTATTGAAATTGTGCAGTTTCTTGAGTGAGATTAAATATCCCATTATTAGGACAAGTTGTCGAAAACTTCGCACAATCTGTAGTTTTAGTAAATAACGTACAACAAAGGTCTCTTATTTCACGGCATAAAAATTATTGTGAAAATACTATCCCACTTATTGTATAAGAGTGTCATTTAAAGAACAGTTTCTTATGTTAAAAGTATAATTGTTCAATTTTAACAGTCCCACTCGCACAGCACAAACAGGTGTTCGCTCCGCTGAATTTTTAGCATATAAATAATTTGCTACGATGTAGCAGTTGGTAGCATGCTGTTTCATCAGAATTTTACTCAACTGTTCCACTACTGTTGGGTTTGCTGAACGCGACCATTAAGTAAGTTGTCCGTTAAGTCAGTAGCGTAGTAGTATCATTGGTTGTTATTTTCAGTAACAGTTTCTCGTCTCCTCATTTCTTATTTAACACAGGTAGCGTAATAACAGATGTTAAATTAATACATAGTAAATTCCGATTTTAATATATTAATTGCTAGAGATAACTAATAACTTTTTCATGTTACGGCAATGAACTTTTAATCAGTACTAAATGAAATAGCGGTAAATTCAAACGGTTGTCAAAAACATTTTATAATCACCAATTTATTGCTTAAACCACAGTCTTAAACCAAATTCTTGTACTTTTGCAGTCAGCATAAAAAAGATGAAGGTTTTGATAAAATTAAAGTCAGCTAATACTTATATATCTCCTTTATTTAAAAATAAATCAATTTGAATATTAAATAACCACTTTTAACACTCTAAATTACCATTCAAACATTACTCTACTTTACGTAAAACTACATATTTACATTTTATTCACAAAAGAAAAAGCGATCCTAAATACACAATGTAGAAAAACAATCATTTGTAAACGGCTACGTTCATTTTTAGAAATGGATGTGACTAGAACAACTGTTACGATAGAAAGCACCAAGTCAGCACCTGGCTTCAGTTTAAGTATCCAACAAAAGCTATAAAATGTTATAATTACAAACATAATATCATCTCAAAGAATAATAGCCGCTATTCAACAACAGTAAGTACAAAACTTTCTAAAGAAAAACGAATCAAGACTGAAAGCCTTTTTGATCGTGTAAAGTAATATTAGTGATATCTTTAACAATCATTTCAGCAACTTTCCACGCCATTTCTTCCTTCTTACTATCCTCCTCCAAATTAACGAATTTCTTCATTGCAATCTTCAGTTTCGATGTAACACTTTTATCAGGCTCCGGTTCAAAATCTGGCTCGTATTTTCCCAACGCTGAAATTCGCCCCAACGATAATCTGTTGTTTCTTTTCCGTTTCCACAAAGAATCCGGATCATATAATTGTCTGGAATCGATATTCATATCAGCTCCTTTTTCTTTCCTCCGGATGCTTTTAGGAACTTCCATTGCTAAAAACGTACTACTTGTGCAAAAACTTTTCTCGCTACTACAATCCGAAGGCGAATACTTATGCTCTGACGAATTAAAATTGTTGTGTACCGAACTTATCAATTCGGATAAGTATTTATAGAATAGTTGTGAAGCAACGAAAGGTTTTAAATAATTTCTTTCTAAAACCTGCTCGACGATTTTTAACGGTAAATGAAAACAGTCTAACATTACACCGTCCTCCCCACAAATACTTTGCTCGACCGCGAATCTTATTTTATCGCCGAATCCTAAAGGACAATGTGCTTGAAGAGAAAAATACTTGTCGTATAAAACAACAGCGTCGCTTTGTGCTTCGATCGGATCGAAAAACTCTTTATGTTCGTGTAATTGCAACTGAAAGTTACTAGCGGCGATCCAAAACTCTAATAAATTCCGACCGTTTTCTTGTTCCAAAAACTCCATAAAATAAAATAAAGCCGTTTCGTTATATAAAATATCATCTAAAGCTACGTTGCCGCTCGTTAAGACATCGATTTGGTGCTTGCAATAATAATCGCTGACTAAAAAATTATGAAAATATTCTTTTTCCAAAACATCGTGTATGTGATTTTTTACAGGTTGAAACAAATTTAACTGTAACAATTTGGAAGGTTCATGTATGTTTTCGGTTATTTCAGGTTCGTTCGTAAAGCCGATGTTTTCGTTTGCTTCGGGGATAATATAAGTTTTATAGATTCTAAAAGCGTCGTCAATAACCCTTTGCAGCGCTTTATTACGTACAGGGCTTCTACAGCATTTGTCGGTGTTGCGATTGCAATCGTCGCTGTAATTACTGCAGGAAATTACTGAATGACTAGTGTCGTTACTTTTATCACAAGTATTTTTGTCGTATTTCGTTTCGGTTACTTTAATATCATAAGAACAATCACATAAACTATTTGAATCTGCTGTGTACGAATCACAATCTGTGCTTACAGATAAACTATCGTGTTCGGCTTTTCCACTTAAAACTGGGGATATGCATGTGCCGTTTGATAATTTTTGCAGTTCGAATTTGAATTGCTCAATATCCATCCAGCAATGAAGGTACGATAACGCATTTCTAGATTCAAGGTATTGGGCGAAGTACCCTAATGCTGATTTATCTTCCAAGACTTCGTCTAAAGTCTTCGACAACCGCGATCGTTGTTTATCCATTTCGGTGTCACCTACAACGTATACCTTATAATGAATAATTTTAATTGAGCATACTTTACATAAATCAAAAAGTCCTTCATCGTCTAACGAACCTAACGGGCACAAATCAATGGACTGTGCCCCGTTTACATTCATAAATGATGCATTACTAGAAGGAGCAGCATCAACCGGGGACGATGATCCTGAATGACTATGTTGCTTAATACCTTAAACACAAATTACACGTATAAAAAGATATTTTAAGTCAGTACGAAACTCACTGGACTTTTTCCAGAACCTTAACATTTTTCATATTAGAATCTTCGATAACTTTTAAAAATATTTAATTTTATTGACACAAACAACTGTGTGAAATCAAACATTGGCGCAGTTTTAATTAAGGTTTATTAGGTAAATCCAGGCGGATTCCAATTATCAGTATTTTGACAGGTCACAATGTTGATAATCAGACATAAACTAATCTGAAGTTATACGTGAATCTACTTTCAAGGTCAGGATTAAGAATTTTTACCGCCGGTAATAAACATTGTTTAGCGAGTTTCTATAAATAATTGTTAACACCTTTTTTTTTTAATTATACAATTTATGTATTCTATCTCTTTTTAATTCGTTGTTTAATTGAAACATGTTCAAAAAGAAGTGACCTTACAATTGTTGCTAATTAGAATAGTAAAGATAAGAACAAGTTAAAGACCCGGTTTCACTAAATTTAATTAAGTCTCGTAACAAGTATTTATTAGGACTATATACTTATAAAAATATAACGTAAGTACGGTAAGCATTAAGTCGCGCCTTGCCGTACAGGCAACACACTATACATGTGTACTAAAGCCGCGTCTTCATTGCGGGCGACAGTATCGATCGACAAGTTTTTTTTTTCTGTTTTATCAATCTGCAATCAGCCAAGAGCTATAATCAGATGTGTCTTCTATTATATATAAGTGGCTTTAGATATGCACATCCTGTGATGTGTTATTTCTTGTTATTAGATGATTAGATGGTGGCTAGTCGTATTCTTTTTAGGCGGAATATAGAGTCCTTGGTGTTAAGGAGCTCTGTGGCTAAACTATTTATGTGTTTTTCAAGTCTCTGCTTATAGGCATCAGAAGACTTCTCTATTTCTTCTCTGACTGTAGGGAGTTGCAGATATTCATGCACTTCTGTGTTTCTTATGAACCATGGGACATTGGTCAAAGTTTTTAATGCTTTATTTTAGAAGCGCTGTAGTATTTCTATATTTGAGTGACTAGCTGACCCCCAGAGTTGTATACCATATGTCCATACTGGTTTTAGAATGCATTTGTATATCAGGAGCTTATTCTCCAAACTGAGAGTCGATTGCCTGCCCAGCAGCCAGTGCGTATCCCTGAACTTTTTGTTTGCTTGTTCTCTCTTTGCCTTAATGTGATCCCTCCACGTAAGTCCAGATGCATACCCAGGTATTTCACTGTTGTTTGCTGTGTCAAGATATCTCAGTTAAGTGTAACAGGTGGACAGGCACCTCTATTCAAAGTAAATGTTATGTGAACTGATTTTACAGGACTAGCTCTTATTCGCCACATCTTTAGCCATATTCCGATTCTATCTAGATGTTTTTGTAGTTTTACGGATGCTAGACTAGGATCTTTACTGCTAGAAAGGATTGCAGTGTCATCTGCACAGGTTGCAGTTACTACTTCTTCTGTGATAGGTATATCAGCGGTAAATATTGTGTAGAGGATAGGGCCCAGCACCGATCCTTGAGGCACTCCTGCTTCTATTTGGCAGATGGATGACAAGCGATCTCCGCACTTGACTTGGTAAATTCGTTGTTCCAGATAAGACCTCAAAAGCATGTACTCAGTGTTTGGAAGGAGTAGTTTTAGCTTATATAAGAGACCCTTATGCCATACACGGTCAAAGGCCTGTTGTATGTCTAGGAATACGGCCGTGCAGTACTCCTTCCTCTCCAGCGTCTGTCGTATTGTGTGAGCTACTCGGTGTATTTGTTCAGTCGTTCCATGGTGTGCCCGAAATCCGAATTGATGGTCTGGTATTATTTTTTGCTCTTCAAGAACTGGGAGAAGTCGACTTAATATTAGTTTCTCAGTAAGTTTTGATAGTACTGGGAGAAGACTTATAGGTCTGTAAGACTTCTGTGGGAATCTTCCCCGGTTTAAGTACTATATTTATAATGGACACTTTCCACAGATTTGGGAAGTATTGTAGTCTCAACACTGCATTAAAGAGGATTGTCAGCAGAACTATACCTTTCTTTGGTAGCTGTTTCAGAACTTCTGCCGTTATCAGGTCAAAACCGGGAGCTTTCTTTTGTTTTAGTTGAGCTATGGTTTTTTTAACTTCTGCTGGGGTGACTGATTTCAAGGGTAGAGACATTTGCTGATCGCTATTTAAGATCCCGTCGATCGTTTTTTCTGTGTCGTCAACATCAGCTTCATCGGATTTGAACACACTTTTTAGGAAGGTGGCGAATAATTCTGCTTTATCTGCGGGTTTCCTTGACCAACTGTCATCAGATTTTCTTAGAGGAGGCATGTATTCTTTTGGCTTTTTTAGTGATTTAGTCATTTTCCAAAGTGTATAATCTTCTGCTTTGTATGATGATAAAGTCTTTAATTTGTCTTGCAAAGTCCTATTCTCTAGTTCTTTGAGCATTGATTTCAGTACTTTTTGAACTTTGTTTAGTGCCTTTTTGTCTTGGTGATTCCTACTAGTATGCCATTGTCGCCTTATTTTTCTTTTTACAGCTATCATTTCTCTAATTTCCACGGTAGTGTCCAAATTTTTCGATGTTACTTCTATATAGGGAGATGATAGCCAAGCTGCTTTTTAAATTAAGTTGGTAGTATACAACGCCGCACTTTCTATATCATCTTCCGTTTTAAGAGGTATACAGAGTGTGGTATTATCTTCAATGTAATCCCGGAATGCTTCCCAGTCAGTTTTATGGTTGTATAAAGTCTCGGGTAATTGTTTTAGGATCACTGTAGTGCTTAGTGTACATATGATAGGCGTGTGGTCGGAAGAGCCATCCAGGCATGATTCAATTTTTGTGTAGAGTCCTGATATTCCTTTGGTGACGAAGAAGTCTATGAGGTCTGGGATTTTATTTGGGTCAGTTGGCCAATAATTCGGTTCCCCTGTTAAAAGTACATTAAGATTATTGCTGTCAATAGCATTTTTCAAAGTTCGGCCTTTCGTATTTGTTAATCGGGAGCCCCAAAATGTGTTTTTGGCATTCCAGTCGCCTCCTGACAGATATCTACCGCCCAATGTGCGAAAGAAGTCATTGTACATCTGCTCGTCGATTCGATGTCGGGGGGGGGGGGGCAGTACACTGCAGCCATATTTAACGAGCCCTGCCAGTCGTCAACAGATACTATAGCAGCCTGTATATGTGCTTGTGTATATGGTGGTAACATATGATATCTTATGTTTTCTCTTATTATTATAGCAACTCCAGCATGTGATGTGCCGTCTGGATGATTAGCGTAGCATACGGTATATCCCTTGATTTTAATCACTCTTTGATCAGTCATATGTGTTTCGGAAATTAATAGAACATCAATTTTATTGTGGTTTATAAACAGCTCAACCTCGTGCTTATTTGGAGATAAGCCGTTGATATTCCATGCAGCTATACGTATGAATTTCATTTCTGGTTCTGAGCTATGAGTGTCGTTAGGAGGCCCATTAGGGTGCCTATTTGTGTTATGAGGATATCAATTTTTTCTGATTGCTTTATTATTATCTGCTCTAAGGAGCTTGTTGACTGAGAATGTGCATTCTCTATTTTTCGAGTCCAGCAAACATCATTCATGATGTTGGACATAGTTTCAGATGTATGTGCAATGTTTCTTTGCTGGTTGCTTGACTGCTGGTTGCCAAGTTTTAGTGGAGGAAAATTATCTTGAGTAAAGGGGGGTGGCATTGTTGTTTGTGTGGGTTGTTTTGCTATTACTGGGTTTCTTTTGTTTGCAATATTTCCCATTTTTCGAGTCTTTATCTCTTTATACACTTGACAGCCCTTGTAATTGGCTGGGTGGTCACCATGACAGAGAGCGCAGGTGGCCGGTGTATTCTTGTCTTTTTTTTGGACAATCAGTGGTTTTGTGTCCTTTACCACATTTGACACACCTGTGGGGACGCATACAGTTGTTTTTTGTATGGCCGTATTGTTGGCATCTAGTGCACTGAGGGATCTCAGTCGATTTTCTTGAGTCCTCTATCTTGACTTTAGTGTGGTATATATATTTTATATTCTTTACATCTGGGTTGTTAGGGCCTGGTTCAATATTTACAAAAAACATATTGAGTGGCTTTTTATTTTTTCTTGATATTGCACAGATGACTTCACCTCTGACCTTGTTTCCAGTATTCTCAATCTCCTCTATAATGGCTGTTTTTAGAGTGGTGTGGTGCAAGTTTTTGACAACAATTCTGTTACATTTGTTTTGCTTCTGTGTGAAGGTGTGTCCAATAAGGCCGTTGGTTCGAATAACTTCTATTAAGTTTTTATAAGTTTCAGGTGTCTGTGACATTACTCTTAGCTGGTCCCTGTTAATGATCTAGTACGTGAAGCTATCTCTAGGCACAGACTTATTTAGTAGTTCTGTTAGTTTAGATAACTCTTCTATGCCATAAAGGACAATAAGTGGGGGCTTGCTATTTTTTCTATTGTGGGTGACTGTACCTGGCGTTAGGTCCTCGGTTAAGTCTATCGGTAATCCACTGAATCTATTCGAGGTATTGATTCCCGTGTGGACTTCAATAGAACTTTGTATGTTTGGTGGGCTAACAGATATTCTCTTTCTTTTTGGGTAGCGGTTCGAACTAAAATCTTGGAGTGCAATGTATTCAATTTATAGTGTAGAAATTAACTTTATTTTAAATAATATGTTAGTTTTTATTATGATTTGTTAAACTTTACAGAATTGAGGTTTTTCTCTTGTAATTTTTATAGCAAACACCTCAAATTTGTTTATATTTTATAAAGCTTTTTTATCAATTTTTTTTACAAACCGTGTAGAAAAACTCATTATCTTACTATTTAAAAAACTGCACTTTTCTAGCTGTCTTAATTACCCCGCAATTGCCGTTTAAACATTTGACAAAATTTTCTTCAAACAATGAGTTCAAAGCACTTTTTTATGGTTTATAAAACTTTTTTATCAAATTTTCTTTAAAAAACGTTTAGATAAGCTCATTATCTTGCTATTAAAAACTGCACTCTTCTAGTTGTCCTAATTAGTTCGCAATTGCCGTTTAAACATATTTGACAAAATTTTCTTCAAAAAAATTTGCATTAAAAGCACTTTTTTTTAGATTATAAAGTTGTTTTATCAATTTCTTTTTACAAAATGTTTAGAAAAGCTCATTATTTTGCTATTTAAAAAACTGCACTTCTAATTAGTCCGTAATTGCCGTTTAAACATTTGACAAAATTTTCCTCAAAAAATTTGAACTCAAAGCACTTTTTTATGGTTTATAAAACTTTTTTATCAAATTTTCTTTACAAAACGTTTAGATTAGCTCATTATCTTGCTATTTAAAAAACTCTACTTTTCTAGCTGTCCTAATTAGTTCGCAATTGCCGTTTAAAAATATTTGACAAAATTTTCTTCAAAAAATTTACAATAAAAGCACTTTTTTATGGTTTATAAAATTTTTATCGTGCTATTAAAAAAGTGCACTTTTTTAGCTGTCCTAAATAGTCCGCAATTGCCGTTTAAATATTTGACAAAACTTTCTTCAAAAAATTTGAATTGAAAGCACTTTTTAAGGTTTTTAAAACTTTTATCAAATTTTTTTACAAAGCGTTTAGACAAACTCATTATTTTGCTATTAAAAAAACTGCATTTTTCTAACTGTCCTAATTAGTCCGCAATTGCCGTTGAAACATTTGACAAAATTTTCTTCAAAAAAATTTGTACTAAAAGCACTTTTTTTTATGGTTTATAAAATTTTTTTATAAAATTTTTTTTACAAAGCGGGTAGAAAAGCTCATTATTTTGCTATTAAAAAAAACTGTATTTTTTTAGCTGTCCTAATTAGTTCGCAATTGCCGTTTAAACATTGTTGACAAAATTTTCTACAAAAAATTTGCATTAAAAGCATTTTTTTATAGTTTATAAAATTTTTTTATTAGTTTTTTTTTGACAAAACGATTAGAAAAGCTGATTATCTTACTATAAAAAATGCACTTTTTTAGCTGTCTTAATTAGTCCGAAATTGCCGTTTAAAAACATTTGACAAAATTTTCTTCAAAAAATTTGCATTAAAAACTTTTTTTTTATAATTTATAAAGTTTTTTATCAATTTCTTTTTACAAAATGTTTAGAAAAGCTCATTATTTTGCTTTTAAAAAAACTGCACTTTTCTAGCTGTTCTAATTAGTCCGCAATTGCCGTTTAAACATTTGACTAAATTTTTCTCAAAAAAATTGAACTCAAAGCACTTTTTTATGATTTATAAAATGTTTATCTTGCTATTAAAAAAAAGCATTTTTTTAGCTGTCCTAATTAGTCCGCAATTGCCGTTTAAATATTTGACAAAATTTTCTTCAAAAAAATTTGTACTAAAAGCACTTTTTTATGGTTTATAAAGTTTTTTTATCAAATTTTTTTTACAAAGCGGTTAGAAAAGCTCATTATTTTGCTATTAAAAAACTGCATTTTTTTAGCTATCTTAATTAGTCCACAATTGCCGTTTAAACATATTTGACAAAATTATCTACAAGAAATTTGCATTAAAAGCATTTTTTTATGATTTATAAAAAGTCTTTATCATTTTTTTTTTTGACAAAACGTTTAGAAAAACTGATTATCTTACTATTTAAAAAATGCACTTTTCAAGCTGTCTTAACTAGTCCGCAATTGCCGTTTAAACATTTAACAAAATTTTCTTCAAAAAATTTGCATTAAAACCTTTTTTTTATAATTTATAAAACTTTTTTATTAATTTTTTTGCCATAGGTTTAGAAAAGTTTATTATTTTGTTATTAAAAAAACTACACTCTTCTAGCTGTCCCAATTAGTCCGCGATTGCTGTTTAATCATTTGACAAAATTTTCTTGCAAAAAATTTGCATTGAAAACACTTTTTTTCTGGTTTATAAAATTTTTTCATCAAAATTTTTGTTTCAAAACCTTTGGAAAGGCTCATTTTCTTGTTATTAAAAACACTGCACTCTTCTAGTTGTCCTAATTAGTCCGCAATTATCGTTTAAATATTTGACAAAATTTTCTTCAAAAAAATTTGTACTAAAAGCAATTTTTTTATGGTTTATAAAGTTTTGTTATCAAATTTTTTTTACAAAACGGGTAGAAAAGCTCATTATTTTGCTATTAAAAAAAACTGCATCTTTTTAGCTGTCCTAATTAGTCCCCAATTATCGTTTAAACATTTGACAAAATTTTCTTAAAAAAATTTGTACTGAAAGCACTTTTTTAATGGTTTACAAAGTATTTTTTATTAGTTTTTTTACAAAACGTTTAGAAAAACTCATTATCTTGCTATTTTAAAAAACTGCATTTTTCTAACTGTCCTAATTAGTCCACAATTGCCGTTTAAACATTTGTCAAAATTATAAAAAAAAAATTCATTAAAAGCACTTTTTTATGGTTTATAAAATTTTTTTTAAATTTTTTTTTACAAAACGTTTAGAAAAGCTAATTATGTTGCTATTTAAAAAAACTCCACTTTTCTAGCTATCCTAATTAGTCCCCAATTGCCGTTTAAACATTTGACAAAATTTTCTGCAAAAAATTTGCGTTGAAAGCACTTTTTTTCTGGTTTATAAAACTTTTTTATCAAATTTTTTTTACAAAACCTTTAGAAAGGCTCATTATCTTGTTATTAAAAACACTGCACTCTTCTAGTTGTCTTAATTAGTCCGCAATTATCGTTTAAATATTTGACAAAATTTTCTTCAAAAAAATTTGTACTAAAAGCACTTTTTTATGGTTTATAAAGTTTCTTTATTAATTTTTTTTACAAAGCGGTTATAAAGGCTCATTATTTTGTTATTAAAAAAACTGCATCTATTTAACTGTCCTAATTAGTTCACAATTGCCGTTTAAACATATTTGACAAAATTTTCTACAAAAAATTTACATTAAAAGCATTTTTTTAATAGTTTATAAAGTTTCTTTATCCGTTTTTTTTTGACAAAACGTTTAGAAAAGCTGATTATCTTACTATTTAAAAAATGCATTTTTTTAGCTGTCTTAATTAGTCCGCAATTGCCGTTTAAACATTTGACAAAATTTTCTTCAAAAAATTTGCAATAAAACCTTTTTTTTATAATTTACAAAGCTTTTTTATTAATTTTTTTACCATAGGTTCAGAAAAGCTCATTATTTTGTTATTAAAAAAACTACACTATTCTAGCTGTCCCAATTAGTCCGCAATTGCCGTTTGTACATAACACAAAATTTTCGATAAATTTTCTTCAAAAAATTTACATTAAAAGCACTTTATTTATGGTTTATGAAGCTTTTTTATAAATTTCTTTTTACAAAACGTTTAGAAAAGCTCAATATTTTGCTATCAAGAAAACTGCACTTTTCTAATTGTCCTAATTAGTCCCCAATTGCCGTTTGAACATTTGACAAAATTTTCTGCAAAAAATTTTCGTTGAAAGCACTTTTTTTCTGGTTTATAAAACTTTTTTATCAATTTTTTTTAGAAAACTTTTAAAAAAGTTTATTATCTTGTTATTAAAAACACTGCACTCTTCTAGCTGTCCTAATTAGTCCGCAATTATCGTTTAAATATTTGACAAAATTTTCTTCAAAAAAATTTGTACTAAAACCACTTTTTTATGGTTTATAAAGTTTCTTTATTAAATTTTTTTTACAAAACGGTTATAAAGGCTCATTATTTTGCTATTAAAAAAACTGCATCTATTTAGCTGTCTTAATTAGTCTGCAACTGCCGTTTAAACATTTGACAAAATTTTCATCAAAAAATTTTAATTAAAACCTTTTTTTTTATAATTTATAAAACTTTTTTATTGTTTTTTTTTACCATAGGTTTAGAAAAGCTTATTATTTTGTTATTAAAAAAACTACACTCTTCTAGCTGTCCCAATCAGTCCGCAATTGCCGTTTGTACATTACACAAAATTTTCGATAAATTTTCTTCAAAAAAGTTCTCTTCTAGTTGTGCTAATTAGTCCGTAATTGCCGTTTAAACATTTGACAATATTTTCCTGAAAAGATTTGCATTAATAGCAGTTTTTTTATGGTTTATAAAAAATTTGTATTAATTCTTTTACAAAACGTTTAGAAAAGCTTATCATCTTGCTACTTAAAAAAACTGCACCCTTCTAGTTGTCCTAATTAGCCCGCAATTGCCGTTTAACATTTGACAAAATTTTCTTCAAAAAAATTTGCATTAAAAGCACTTTTTTTTAGATTATAAAGTTGTTTTATCAATTTCTTTTTACAAAATGTTTAGAAAAGTTCATTATTTTGCTATTTAAAAAACTGCACTTTTCTAGCTGTTCTAATTAGTCCGCAATTGCCGTTTAAACATTTGACAAAATTTTCCTCAAAAAATTTGAACTCAAAGCACTTTTTTATGGTTTATAAAACTTTTTTATCAAATTTTCGTTACAAAATGTACATTACATGTACAAAAAGTTTATTATCTTGCTATTAAAAAAACTCTACTTTTCGAACTGTCCTAATTAGTCCACAATTGCCGTTTAAACATTTGACAAAATTATAAAAAAAATTTGGATTAAAAGCACTTTTTTATGGTTTATAAAATTTTTTTATTAGTTTTTTTTAAACGTTTAGAAAAACTGATTATCTTGATATTAAAAAAACTCAATTTTTCTAGCTGTCCTAATTAGTCCACAATTGCCGATTAAACATTTGACAAAATTTTCTGCAAAAAATTTGCATTGAAAGCACTTTTTGTCTGGTTTATAAAAAATTTTTATCAATTTTTTTTACAAAAATTTTAGAAAAGCTCATTATCTTGTTATTAAAAACACTGCACTCTTCTAGTTGTCCTAATTAGTCCGCAATTATCGTTTAAATATTTGATAAAATTTTCTTCAAAAAAATTTTAATATAATATAATAATATAATAAATATAATAAAAGCACTTTTTTTATGGTTTATAAAGTTTTTTTATAAATTTTTTTTTACAAAGCGGTTAGAAAAGCTCATTATTTTGCTATTAAAATAAACTGCGTTTTTTTAGCTGTCCTAATTAGTTCGCAATTGCCGTTTAAACATATTTGACAAAATTTTCTACAAAAAATTTGCATTAAAAGCATTTTTTTATAGTTTATAACGATTCTTTATCAGTTTTTTTTTGACAAAATGTTTAGAAAAGCTGATTATCTTACTATTAAAAAAAGGTACTATTTTAGCTGTCTTAATTAGTCCGCAATTGCCGTTTAAACATTTGACAAAATTTTCTTCAAAAAATTTGAATTAAAACCTTTTTTTAAATAATTTATAAAGCCTTTTTAATAATTTTTTTTACCATAGGTTTAAAGCTCATTATTTTGTTATTAAAAAAACTACACTCTCCTAGCTGTCCCAATTAGTCCGCAATTGCCTTTTGTATGTTACACAAAATTTTCGATAAATTTTCTTCTTCTTCTTTTTATTTATGGTTTATGAAGCTTTTTTATCAATTTCTTTTTACAAAACGTTTAGAAAAGTTCTCTATCTTGCTATTAAAAAAAACTGTACTCTTCTAGTTGTCCTAATTAGTCCATAATTGCCGTTTAAACATTTGACAATATTTTCTTCAAAAAATTGGCATTAAAAGCACTTTTTTTATGATTTATAAAGTTTTTCTATTAATTTTTTTTACAAAACGTTTAGAAAAGCCCATCGTTGAAAGAGTCGACAATATTTTACCCACACGCAAAAATGAGATAAACAGTATATTACATCAACGATTTTTTGCAAATTATAAACCTAAATAAAAAAAATAAAAAAATGTGTATCGGTTTCACACTATTGCGCTATCTCACATCATTTAAAAATAATATGCATGCTTATATTTATATAAATAAAAAAATATTTGGATTTAAATAAAAATTTATATTAAAATTCTTACAAAATTACATTAATACATACATATAAACAATTTTACAGATAGAAATTTTATATAATAAAAACAATTATTTGGATAACCAATTGTTAGTTATTTTAATAATTATTGTGTGAATGACAACAAAACATAAACATAAATTAATACAAACGTCTTGTGGCTATTTTCAATATCTATGCGAATGTATAAGCTGATTAGACACATTTTAAAGCAGGATATACATTTAATTTACATATTTCATTATCGATTACTTGATTACACAAGTTTTATGTAATTATTTATAATATAATTCATAGTTTAATGATAAATGTGAAAAAAATTTAATTAAAACAAATTTTTTTCTATGGCAGGCAGTCTTCCAGAACGAAGCGTAAATACTTTGCTTCGTCTTTAATTAAATACTTTATCAGTTTCAGTTAAGTAGCATTTTGTTGTTATGCCGCTTTTGTGACATGGACTTTACTATTTTCTTTTCCATTTAATAATAATCATAGTAGAAATTTATAGAACAATTTACTGCATTATTTTTATTTTAAATTAACAGCAGAACTTATGCATTAATTAATTAGTAATATATCTAGTCATATTATGTACCTGCATTTGTAAACTAAATATACTGTTCAAAATATCTCTTTAAAGTAATAGCACGTAATAGATAACAAACCGCAGGGTAACTCCCAATAGCGGGAAGGATTGGCGCATATTCTTGCGCACACGCCATTTTAGTGTAGAAGTTTATATCCCGCGAAATTAAGCAAATGGTTCTTGCGATTTGTTATTATTATTTACCACTATAAATGTGTGTCGGTTAGTATTAGCTATTTAATAACAATTATATTCTATTATTTACTTTACTTGAATTGATTCCACCAAAATTTTTATATTAAGAAATTTAATTGAGTTAATTACATGTTTTGAACAATGATTTGGTACCAATTTAATCTTATACCAAAAAATTAAGTTTAAATTTATGCATTAGTTGCGTTAACACACAACTTTCCAAACTGAATTAAGCATATTCTGCATAAAAAAATAAGTCTATTCATTTCATTTTAAGTTATCCATTGTGACGTTAAAATTTTGGTATCACCACATTTTTTGAATTGTAGATTGATAATGTAACGTGATGTAACCAAAGAATTAAGTGCTTTGAAAAAAATAAAACCGGACCTGACACGTGTACGTTCCTGATTTCTATACCCGAATGGCGTCTACAAGGTCAACAATTTGAAGTCTCCCACTTTAAAAGTGCCACTCGAAAGTTGTAAGATTTTAGATTATGTCATGTCTAGAATTTTAAAATTCACAATAAAAGTGCGCAAGTCTATTCTAAAATAAAATCCGATCGTACTGATTTGCTTGTCCTTAGCTTAGTTACAATTTTAGTGATTTTACTAAAGAGGCAATACATTTAGTTTCTAACCATAAACGTTGTATAGTTGATATGGGGCACCAATAGGTGGCGAAAAAATTTATACCCCCTGCCATTTTTCTGACCACGATCATTTAATCGACCTAACCCATAAAATTTCGTTCCATAAACGTCTTGACTAAGTCGAATGGGTTTTTAGAAGTTTTTGGACTCCAAAATTTCAGTTTACAATGTCGAAAATGTCTAAGAGAAATAAAGAAAAGCAATTCAAGGTACGTAGCTAATTCTGACTCGAAAATTTTTCAAATCCTTTTATTAGAGCATCGGCAATCATCAAGAATTTTTGGATAGAATAACAAAAACTTTATATTATGGTAAATTGCCTTCGACGGAACGGTTAAGTTTGCCTGTAACAGGTAAATACAATACACTGTATTAACGTATATCCACATATGTTGCTTTTTAGAACTGGCAAGCGAACTTTTTTCCGAAGCACAAACCGGCCGTTCCTTAGATCGGTTACATTGTAACGACGCAGCAAAGATTTCGCGCAATGCTTGTGTTTCTCCCTGTTCTCTTGTACTAGCAGTCTTATACCTGGAACAACTGAAATCTTGTAACCCCGAATACCTCCACCGCATTGCACCTTCCGAACTATTTTTAATATCATTAGTACGTATACAAATAAATCCATACAAAATAAACGTCACGCTATTTCTAGATGGTTTCAAGTAAATTCCTACACGATGATGGCGAAGAAGATGAAGTTTTCGTTGATGAATGGGCCAGCTCTGGAGGAATTTCAATCAAAGAATTAGTACAACTAGAAAAGGAATTTTTAGCAGCGATTGTAATTAAAACGTAATTGTATGCGTCGTTGGTATATTTTTCTTATTCCAGAATTGGAAAGTATTCGTTTGCGAAAACTTGTTTTGGAAAAAATTAGGCGAAATCGAAAATACGATTGCTAAGCGAGAAGGTATAGCACGTGGATGGTACACTTACACTGAAATTCAAAAGTTGATGGAAATCGATATTGCTCAGTTCCTACAACGAATTTGTACGGCTTTGTCGGTTCTAACAGTCACGTACACGTTGGGTATTTTAACCATTCTGGGTTCTGTTTTTATCGTTAGCAACATTCCCGGCAATTACTTAAACAAATGCAATCTACAAATTAAAATCGATGACATTGACATGCAGGGCGGGAGTAGCACCGCTTATAATTTAACCGAAGATGTTTTTGATGCTAATGATACGTCACAATATAAATCCATAAAACGTTTAGATGCAGTTGATGTATTAAAGACCAGTATTCTTTTGGCTTCACTTAAGACTTCGATTCCTAAAAAAGATGCGAATGAATCTCAATTGGACTTAGAGTCGAATAACACCTCAGAGGATTCGTGGGCTTGGTGGTCTAATCCCACAATGAATTGGTTAACGAGTATTTCTAAAATGATGGATTTTGTACCGGATTTCAAATGTTATACCTATGGCAGTTATTCCGATTGGTCGCTGTATGATTTGAAAATATACAATTTGGAAGATCAAATTCATAAAGCTACAAAAGTACGTCTTCAAGATCAGATGGAAAGGTCCTGGCACACAGAGTGGACGGACACATTGAAAAGTGTGATTCTCGAATATAAACTGCTTTCATTGTATTTCTGACTTATCTTGTACAAATGAAATTTTCTGTTACTGTAATCTTGTACCAAATAAAAATTTGTAAGTTGAAATGATACCGAATAATAATATTTACACAAAAATATTCTCTTTAATTAATGTGAACTAAGCGAAATATTTAACATGTGTATAAACTATAAGGTGCTAATCACCATGAATTTACTGTACAGTCTTCGTAAGTGATTAGTGCCGTGATACACTTTAGCTTTGAAAAGTGAATTCTTATAAGCCTTGAAAAAATTTCGTAAATTAACAAAATTCCTAGTACCTCACTGGAAGCGAGTGCGACCCTGGTAGTGTCATCGTTCAACGGGCTGGACGCCTCGTTTCCGACATTCGCTGCGAGCTGGTTAATTTGTAAGGATCGTTCAATTCGATTGAGAATGGTTATTAAACGAAAATTTTCTTTGCTGAAGTATTTAGAACGTATTTGCTACAGAACCGCTCGCAGCAAATGGACGGAGGCTCGAAGGCTTACCATTATAATACTTGTTACAAGCTTTTGTGTTTTACGAACCTGCACGGCCAACTCACAATATTCGGAGAGAGGGGAGGTCCACACTAAATACAGAAAAGATGTTGCAGGGCGCCAGAGCTTATCCCAAAGTAATTCTCTATCTTGCTCAGGACAGAACGGTATAAACTTGTGACACGATGTTAGGCTTGTAATCCCTTGTACTCGGCTGTTCGAGTAGCCAGCGTCTGTTATTAGATAACGACGATCCAAAGAGACAGGTATGTTGTCATAAGAGAATAAATAACCACAATAACAACTTTAATCTAGAATCGCTGATGATTATCACAGAATATAAGAATTCTCATTACAGAAATGCCAGTAGTATAGGCAACACACAGTACATAAGTAAACTACAGTGAAATAGATAGCGAAGAATAGTTCGTAGTAAATATCGTTTACATAATTAGTAATATGGCATTACTGACAATAAAACAATGATAATAAGTATGACATTAACATTAAATTATCACAATAATTAAGGGTAGGACACAGCATACGTAGTATAAGCAAATTTACTAACTAAATGGTACTACAATTACGGTAATCAGTACGGAATTACTATTAGCGAAAGTTTCGTGAGTAACCTCGTTGACGACGAAAGAAAAGATATAAAAGCACTTACCACAAATACAGGAATTGCCACTGGTGTGAAGAAAGTACTTTCCTCGACACGTAACCCTGTAAGTAATTTGAATCGCAAATCGTGTCAACCTAATATCTCACGAAATCCAAATCTACAAAATCATTACTTAAATTTTAAAGTACACACATAACACAACCCGAAAATCGGATGCTGTTATACCCCTTTTCTGTGATTTACGCAGGTATCTGCCGCCTGAGTAGAATCTCGACAGTTTTTAGTTAACTTCGGTACATTCGGTTTTTGCCATATGTCGTATGCCTCCGAGAATATTTATTTGACGAAATTGTTATTCGAAATGGATTCTTCATTAACAGTTAACAATTAGGAACGAATTGCTCGCACGTGGCGAAACGGCTATCAAATTACGAGAAATTACAACAGAGTTTTAATAAATGAGAGTTATAATCTTACCCGGTGACGACGCAAACGAATTATAAGTGTAATACACTTATAGATTGGTTTCCATGACGGTGGATAAGTTTAGAAACGTGTAATCGCCAATTCACCGGCCATTTTATGTAGTTTTCAAATTGAAGAACTCGTCGTAAATGACAGTCACGCGTAAAAGATCGTTAGGGGGCGTTCAAACCGTAAACTAATTCCACGTCGGAATACATAGGCGTACGCAGAGAAAATTTCGTCCGTAACAACATAGGCGTACGTAAAGAAAATTCGACCGTAACATACTTACCGGAAACTAGGTCATTTAAAAACTATTGGATCAATTAAATTACAGTGCAATCAAAGTTGGATTAATGACCGATAATGGTCGATAGACTTCCTTCAGCTTGAACCATACGAGTAGCCTTAGTAATTGTTCATGACGTACTTAAAAGTGGTGGTTATTTTGAATCGTTGAATTCAACCTTGCACTTCTCGAAAGAGTCGGGAGCATACTTCAAGTCCAAAGGAAAAATCATACGTTAATTTTATTACATTTTTAAGATTAAGTCTCGTTATCGAGATTTTTATCGTATGCGATTGTTATCACTGGGTGTGTTTGTTAATATTTTTGATGGATTTTGTCTCTAATTAACTGAATTTTGTCTATGTGAAAATATATATACAACCAATTTGCTACGTTCTTTCATTATCAAGTTGTTTGTTTTTTTCGTGTACCTAATTTCTTCGTTCATATGTATACCTTAATTTGATGTCTCCGAACCAACGAGTACGCTAGGAGTAGCGCCCATTTTTTCTTTTAGTAGTATTTTCATCCACTGACAGCTGTTGTTGTTACTAGCAAAACTAATTAGAAAATAGATTAACAAATTATGGCGCCCAACGTGGTTTAATATTGCTCATTAAGTAGATTTACTGCTTTCTTTGAGTAACTGCAGTTATTAATCGTACTGAATTTACTTATATGTAACTACTAAATAAGGTTATTGGTTTAGCTAGATTTGTTTTGGAACACTTCATATCGCTAAGAAATTAGTATCAATAAATACTTAACGATTTTTAGAATTAAAGTGGTGTGAGGTATATGTATACTTCAGAAGAACCTGCACTTTCTTGTTCTGTGCCTACTGCCAATTCTAATACTTGTGTTTATTGTAGTCCTAAGAGTAATCAAGCCCTTACGTTCTGTTTCTCTCCTTTCTGATTTGACTTCATTTTATAGGATTATCGGATTTACTAAGGATCAGTAAAGCGAAGTCGAGGAGTTAAAGAAACCCAAAAAAAGACATTCAAAGACACTCTGACGGGAATTACTCTTGCAAAAGGGTACCCTGAAAACACCATCAGTCCTGAAGGGACAAGCTTCTCCTGCGTTTTCAGGAAAGTACCCATAAAGATTCCTGAAAATAATGTGCGCAGACGAAGCAACCAGAGAGTGGCTAGTCAGCACGTCAAACATTAAGAAACCACTGGGGGAGGATAGGAAACTAGAGATTATTTATCTTAAAAACCTTCCTGCATCAAGAAGGTTATCACTTGGGTCCCGGGAACAGCACTGGAACCGGCCACCCTACTGAAAAGAATATCGGTACAGAATAACATCAGTACCGAAACGTTGCTTAACGCTAAATCAGATCCAAAAGGAACCCAATACGTCCTGTTTATGGGTTTATGGACAAGGGGTCCTAGGAGAAGGCGGAAGCGTCAACTAACCTATT
This sequence comes from Aquatica leii, assembly GCA_035610365.1. NCBI lineage: Eukaryota > Metazoa > Arthropoda > Insecta > Coleoptera > Lampyridae > Aquatica > Aquatica leii. The sequence continues at coordinate 101,622,953 of CM069436.1, read as the reverse complement.
GCACCTTGGGTTCTCAAGGATCATTTTCCGGGCGCTGGCCGACTCCAAAAAGGACAGCAAAGAACCAGATGCTACAATAAAGGATGTCCACGAGGCAATAGATGTAAATCCACAGCCGGAAAAAACGTGCTGACGGCAAAACTAATGCTGAAAGAGGTTCAGATAAACATACATTACTGTAGGGCATCCTCAGCGGCTCTCAGTGCTTATATCATAAAACACGATATTGATATTGCCCTTGTCCCAGGAGTCATGGATCCACAAGAGAACAATAAAAGGGTTGAACTGTCCAGGTTGATGGCTGCTTGCAGCCCAACTTGTGCACAACCCTCACACATGCATTATTGTAAAAAATGTACTAAACTTCTAGAGACCTAGTGATAGGTAAAATATCTGTAGTAGAAGAAGGCAACCGGAAGAAGTTCATTATCGGATCCGGTTATCTCTCCTACGACCAGACAGGACCACCGCCGCCTGAGGAAATCCACAGGCTGATTGACAGTGGGACCAACAAACCGCTGAACCTTAGATGCGATATTAATGCACACCACACCTTGTAGGGGAGCACAAACACAAATCTAAAAAGTGAAAAACTCTTAGAATTTATTTTAAAAGGCAATTTAGACATAATAAATAACGGAGATACACCTACGTATATAAGCGTGTCGAGTAGTGAAGTTATTGACCTTGCAAAGTGATAAAAATGTGGCATGTATCAAATGAACCTTCTTTATTTGATCATAGATACATTCGATCTAACATTGAATCAGACAGAGAACTCGTAATGGAATACAGAAACCCGAGAAAAACCGACTGGTTTTTGTTCAACGAAACTGTAGCCGACCAAATCAGGGACTGTCCCACAGTTGCAAGATCGACGCACGAGCTAAAACTAATGACGGACAGTATTGTTAATTCATTAAAATCCGCATTTGAAGCAAGCTGCCCAAAAACTGTCAAACGAACCCCCAACAAGAGATAACTTGGTAGAACAGGGAGCTTAACAAAGCAAAGGCACACACCAGAAGATTAATTAATGCAGCCAAAAAAAGCGAAGACTGAGATGAATACAAAGCCAGCCTCACAACATACAATAATGCCTTTAAAAACGCAAAGAGAGACTCATGAAGAAGGTACTGTAGGGACGTAGAAAATGAACCTACAAGTTCTCGACTCCAAACGATTCTAAGCAAAGACCGCACTGGAAAGATTGGTTCTTTGCTGACCGAAAACGGAAAATTTACAGGTACTTTGCAAGAACCACTGCAAAAACACTTCCCGGGTTTATCGTTAACGGAAGTTTCTAAGCACCAAGACCTAGAGGTACCAAACAAACGGGCACCCAAAAGGAACTGGGACTTAACGAGAAAAATAATTAATCCTGAAAACCAAGAGTGGGGAATCAATACGTTTAAACCCTTTCAGTCTTCAGGAGCCGATGGAATTTATCCTATCATGCTGCAAAAAAGATTTGCTGCTCTTCGAAACGCAGTATGCAAAATTCCCAGAACCACCTTAGCACTTTCGCGGATTGTCAAGGTGGTATTTATACCAAAACCAGGGTGATCTACGTACGCTCAGGCAAAATCTTACAGACCGATCAGCTTAACTTCTTTCATCTTAAAACTACTTAAAAAAGTAGTCGACAGGTATATACGGGACCGGGCACTAAAAGCTTCGCCTCTGCGCCGAAACCAGTATGCTTACTAATCTGGAAAATCTTGCGAACTAGCAATTCACCAACTAGTAAGCGGATGCGAAAATGCAATCTAATACAATGATATTGCATTGGGTGCTTTTCTATATATTGAAGGAGCATTTGACAATACTACCTTCACCTCAATTACAAGGGCAATGGAGAAAAGAGGAATCACATCTCTAGTCTGAAACTGGGTCAACTCAATGCTCAGGAGTCAGACGGTAACAGCTATTTTGTACAGTAGGATCTGCTGTGCAAATGCGAAACGCAACGCACAACGATTCTCGGAAACCAAAGCTAACCTATGATGAGTTGAAAAAAGCCCTGTGGAATAAACTTCTGGACTTCATTGACGAAACAGAACTGCTGAGGGAGTAATAAATCAGAGGTGTACAAAAGGATCAAGGAGACTGCTGTGCAGGGGCGCTAGACGAAACAACTCTTGAATTAAAATAATCAGTGGTATAATCAATTAGTGTCAAAAGTCTGCGTCTCCCCGTCCATTTTCTCGTTGGCCAGTCTTCTTTGTAAACGACTGCAATTTTCTCAGGACGATAGACATGTGTAGAAGCTAGTAGTTCTTAACGATCAACGTAAATCAATCATTCAGGACCACCATGTTCATTCCAATTCTGGTCATCGCGAAGTGTTGCTAAGACGTTATTTCTCCTTCGTAGTTACTATTACTGGCTTTACATGAGACCCAAAGTGTTTGAATACAGTTGTTACTTCGTGTATGTGTGTCGCAAAAAGCGCGTATTGTAGAACGACGCTTTTACCACAAACTTCGTCTTTCTACTTCTTCAGTTTCTTAGTTTTTGAGAATTGTATTCAGGTTTAGTCTTTGCATTTGTAGGTTTCAGCTTGGTTTGTAGCGCTCTTGGTCCTTGGCGCTTGCCCAAACTTTTTACCTCTTACTCTTATCGTGGTGGGTTCATTAAATGATGAGCGTTCTCGGAGGAAGACTCTGGCTTTAGCGACTCTTTTCTCAGAGATTCCACTACTCAGTGCTCCTCACGCCAGTAAGTTCTTCTCTTCTTCATCTGGGTGGAGTTGTTATGAAAGCGAGTTGGGTTGGTTTTTAAGGTTTGATCCTTGGCGTACGCCTAAACTTCTGTTTGTTTTTTTAGTTTTTTTTTCGCTTCAATTTTGCTACTAAAGGCGATTTGTTACGTGTCCTTACTAATAAATTTTTATATTTCGTAATTTTTACGAAAATTCTCAGTACCGTACTGTATGGGCTGGACGCTTTGTTTGCGTAGCTATTTGCGTTTCCGACATTCGCTGTGAGCAGGTAATTTGTAGAGATTTTGATCATTCAATTCGATTGAGAACGTTATTATATTTGCTACAGAATCGCTCTCAGCAACTTAACAGAAGCTCGATGTCTTTCTTTTACCCTTATAGGAGTTGGGGGGAGTGTATCACTCTTGACGCTTGTCTAAACTGTTTACCCTTAATCTTATCGTAGTGGGTTCGTTGAGTGACAGGCGTTCTCGGAGAAAGATAGAAGTCCTTTCCTTCCTTTGAATGACTACTTAGTGTTCCTCACGTCGCCAAGTACTCTCTCTTCATCTTGGTTGGGATTTTATGAATGTGAGTTGGTTAGTTTTTAGGGTTTGGTTCTTAGCGTGTGCCGAAACTTCCGTTAGCTTTTGAGTTTTTTTGTCGTTTCTCCAGGTTTTATTTTCTGGCGAAGATGGAAGGTTTGTTACGTGTCATTAATAAATTTTCACATTTCGTAATTTAACGAAAATTCCTAGTATACTGCATTGTAATTGTTTGCGTAAGTCATTTTTGTTTTTAAAATTCGCTGCTAGCAAGATCATTTATAGGGACTTTGATCGTTCAATTCGAATGGGGATGACTATTGGACGAGGATTTTCTTTGCTGAAGTATTTATATCGTTGTATTCGCTACAGAACCATTTTGCAGCATGGGGTCTCAAACCCTTTCCTTCACCATCATGGTTACGGGAAGTTAAATCATTATCCCATTGTAACGGTATGTAAAAATTATTGGGTCAACTAAATTACGGTGCAATCAAAGTTGAGTTGATGGCCTCAAAAACCTTAGTAATTGTTTACGAGTCACGACGTACTCAAGGGTGGTGGTAGCGGCTACTTTAAATCAGCGAATGCAAGCCTGCATTGTTCGACAACGTCGGTAGTATCTAAGCTATTATTGTCTGCTACACTTAAGGCGGGTTGCACAAAGCAAATCAAAAATGTAGCAAGTGATTATTTCTGAAATCAATTGTTACATCACGAATAAACTTAGTTTCATTGGCTATGTAGCAATTGTTTTGAGAAATAATCAGTTGTTACATTTTTGATTTGCTTTGTGCAACCCGCCTTAAGCGACTCCAAGTTCAAAAGGATAATTTTATTACATTTTCGGAAAGATGAAGTCTCGTTATAGAAAATTTTATTTCATATGATTATTTTGACTGTGTGTGTTTATTAATACTGTTGATCGATTTTGTCTCTAATTTACAGAATTTTGTCTATGTGGAAATATATACGATACATTCTCTCATTATCTAGTTGTTTGCTTTCCTCCTCCACCTAATTTCTTCAACAGTGGGTCTTCGAACCAAAGATTCTACAAGTTCGCTAGGAGTGGCGCCTATTTGTTTCTTTGTTTAGTAGCCTTTGAAAACCACGCCCACACACTGTTTTCAACAAAACTCGCTGGAAAAAAAAAGTTGGTAACAAATTGACACCCAACGTGGGGCGTCGTTCTAAGACTGACGATCTGTTTCTTTTCTTTTTGTTGTGCCTACTAGCTTGTCTTCTAGTTTTATCAGCCTTATTAAGAATCAATGGTATAAGCAGTTCGTGTCTGCGTCGATTTTCTCGTTGGTTCGTGGTCCACGGTCTTATTTGTAAACGAGTGCAAATTTTTCAGAACGATCGAAATCTGTGAAAGTAAATAGTTCCTAGCGATCAACGTAAACCAATCATTCATGATTACCATGTTTACTCTATTTAGAGCCATCGTAGTGACTGGCTAAGTCGTTACTTGTTCGTAGGTACTTTTGCTGGTCTCATCTGAGACATAAAATGTCTGATTACACTCGTTATTGTCCTGTTCAACACAGCACTTGAACATTTCATCGATGTCCAGTATGTACGTTACCCGTACTTAGTTAATCCGCTGTACGTCGAATACTGGAACCAATAATTCTAAGAGTACGCTAACAGTGGCGCCCGTTTTGGGGGTAGGAAACAAGTGCATGGTTTTTGTTTAAAAAAAAATTACACGAAGAATATAATTTATTTTGGCCTCTAGATTACATATATTTGTATACAATAGATTGTACTTTTTATTGTATTGGACTGAAGTCGATAAGCTCACATATTGGACACTACGTATTTACTTACATATAAAAGCTTTCACAAAATAGATCTTTTACGACTGGGTGTTGTATAAAGCTTTCCAAACATCTTAAGCGTCTAAGGAAATTCAATAAGCCGACGCCTATACAACTATGATATGTCAAATGTAGGAAGACTTTAGCAATAGCATAATTTTATTATAATATAATCGACAACATTTGATTAAAAAGTTTGGATGGAAATTTATAAACAACAAGATCATTAAAATCGAGAAATTTAACAGCCTAACGAAATTCTTAAGCGTATACAACTAAGAAAGTTCGAATTTCCCTTCGTACTTCCTAAACACTACAAGAAGTTTAAGTAATCTAACCACTAATATATTAACAAAGTGTGCGTAACCACTATAAAAATCTTTACATAAATTATGTATTGCTTAAGTACTCGTAAAATTGTCTAACAAAAATAACTTAATGTTTCTCCGTTAAGTAAATGTACAATTAGATTTTTTTCGACGTAACTTAAAAGCTATAAACCCTTAAATCTGAACGCAACAAGCAAGCTCATATACAAGGGTTTGTATTTGGAAATTCAACGTTTACATTAATATAATTAAAAATCTAAATAAAAAACAATAACAATTCACTTTACAGCGTAATATAGTATTCGAAAATTTAAAATACGTCAAACCGAGATTGGGTTTTACATCTTATACTGCAGCAACTACAGCGATTTTTTCTTCCTTCTTATGAGTTTTAGTGAATAACAACGGAAACATGCCTAAAAGACAACCTAAAGTAACACCAACGACGCGGCCAACGTTGGCAAAATGTCTAGATACGGGCATCTCCATTTGAATTGGCGACAACTTTGGTGGAGTATAACCTATGCGATTTGCTAATCGTTCAACGTAAAATGCCGAACCTATACCTAGGACGTCAGAGAAAGTGTTACCTAATGCTGCTGCCGCCATTGTGGATATGCAGAAGTACGATCCCATATATAGGTCAATGTGATCACCCTGTAATACAATTTAAATTTTAAAAAAATTTGCTATTGCTCGCCACTTACAAAAATAATCATAAAGAAGTTGTCTAAAAATCCGAAACCGATGAAAGGTATGGCATTGGCAACGCCAACTGAAACACGCACAGTACAATAAAACGCATTTTTTAAGTTATCGCTTACTGTTTAGTAAATTGTTCATCGATGGTGGTGGAACAGATTCAACTAAAGGAAAAAAATTAAAATCAATCTATTGTATTATAAAGTACTAAAGTATTGTGTCTGCTCGAGGTAATTAAAAAAAATTGTTCTAGATAAGTAGTCTTAGTTAACGCTATAAAATGCGATGATTCAACATGGTCCTTACGTAATTAAAATTTTGATTGTTTCTTAAACCGTCAAATAACAAGTACAGTGTATTAACGATATTTTGGTGCAAAAGTTTATTGTTTCATAACATCATAAATACAAGGATATTTTTATGACACTTACATTCTGACACCAATCGCTCGTAACATAATTTAATCACGATTATTAATACCAAAATTATCTTGAGATAAATTGACATATACAAAGATTTGACCTTTCTAACATCGTGGCAATGTCCTCTTACAAGTGCTGCCATGGTACAATTTTCTTCAGAATCATCTCGGTTATGGGTTTTAGGATTCCATAGGCGCCGCTGTGGCACCATCCTGCTGGAAATAATTTCTATTTCTAAAATTCTGGTCAAACAATGCGAACGTAACCTTCTTAGTTCACTGTCACAGTTATGTAGTACAAAATTGTATCAAAGGAGACAACCTATCTACACAAAACCATTGAAACTGAACGGCGGGACATCTCAAAGTGAATCGTCCTCCTCCGGTCTTCCTACCACCGCGAACGGCTCCAGCCATTCGAAAAACGTCCGTTTCTCGCAAATTAAGTAGTACCTACTCCGATCTCACATACTGGAATTTTGTCATACAGCATCTCAAATAATACCGGACAAAAGTTTTCGGCTATCGTTTGTAGTCTTTGCCAGCATAAAGAAAAAAAATCAACAAAGGCTGTCGAATAACTGTAAGTACCTGATATTTTAAAGTATTAACAACCTAATATCTAAATTAAGCGACCTACTTACATTTACACCTAAAGCAGACACAGTACATTATAAAACATACCTAATATTACATTATTAGAGTTAGTTGGTTAGATCTGTTTGCATCGGTTAGTATTGCCAAACATTTGCTGATAATATTTAGAACTCGCAAGACAAGTACCATCCTGGCATTTTCTTAACATAGGAATTGTAATAGAAACATAAAGAATCGCAGTCATAGAAGTCAACAAGACCGAAATACACAATTCAATGAATTAACAGACGTCTATATAAGTAAACCTTGTGAGGGCAGTGAAACTTCTGTAGTCGTTGAGTTGATGACCTCAAGAGCCACGTTCGATAGGAAAATGTTGGGCTTCCTTCAGCTTGAACCGAACGAGTAACCTTAGTAATTGTTCACGAGTCACGACGTAGTCAAGGGCGGTGGCGGCTATTTTACATGAGCGAATGCAAGCTTGCTACTCTACGGGACTCCAAGCCCAAGGGTTAAACCTTAATTTTATTTTTGGAAAGATCAAGTCTCGTTATGCGATTATTTTGACCGTGTGTATTTGTCCCTAATTTACTGAACTTTGTCTATGCGAAAATAGATACAACCAATTTGCTACGTTTTCCCCTAAACCTAATTTCTTCAATTGTTAGTTCAGATGTACCCTTGGTGCCTTCGAACCAAGAAATCTACGAGTTCACTAGGGTTGGCGCCCGTTTGTTTCTTTTCTCAAATACGTCTACTCACTGACATCTCAGCTAGCAGTGGTTACCGGCAAGACTCGTTGAAACAAATTACCAACAAAAAGTGGCGCCCAATGTGGGGCATCGATTTACTTATTGTTTCTTTTCTTAACTTTAATCGATTGGTTGTACTTGTGAGTGTTTAGTAATTATCAAAATTTCTTCTCGGTTTTCTTGCTATATACACTGTAATCACATAACCATATCATACCTAGCAAATGACAGATTTTAACTTCACTTTCAATTCATTAGTTAGCTAATAGATGTAAGAATAAATATAATTGGAATGGACTAAACGACGCCACTTGGCCACCTTCTGGTATTCAAAAAGTTAAAGAAAACTATTCAAAATTTCTTTCCTAGTATACATTCGGCACCAAATAAAATTTTTTACACACAGCAAAACCCGGACGAAGTTATTAGTAACAAGTAATGTTTCATATTGTTTTCTTTATTTATTTACTCATTACAGTCTTGATTGTTTTTTACAAGTGTAATTATCGGCTTGTGATAACTAAACATACGGTCAGACCAACATCCCCACTCTTTGACTTCCTTAAGGTTTTGCTCGATACGTTGCCCCTTCCTTTCTCGCACTCGACGCTCGCAGCTTGGTTATTCCCCCATACGTGTAACCTCCCCTTATTTGTAATTAAAAATTTCTTCACTTCAAAAATTGATCTGTGAGTATTACAGAACTAACACTAAACCCGTTTCTAATAGAATATACAACCATTAAGATCCTGCAACGAGAAACCAGAATCTGACAGGCAGGTTTTAATGCGATGGTCGGTGTAATTATATTACAAACACAAACAGTAAATTAAATTTCAAAAAGAAAATGAATAAACAGATTACCTTTGACTCCATATCAATTCAAGCTCAATGTAATGGAATCTTCAAAAACAATGCGAAACCATCCAGATATTTCTAGAACCTAAGAGAACCTTCTAGAACTACTCCAAGAATTTTAGAATGTTACAGAATTCTCTAGAACAATGTGGAACCGTCCAGAGAATTCCGGAATCTGGAACCATTCAGAGGATTTTAGAATGTAACAGAATTTTATAGAATAATGTGAATGCAGTAGAATGTTCTAAAACCATACAAACAGTTCTTAAATTTAACAGAAGTTTTTTGAACCATCAAATGAGTTTTAGAATATAAAAAATCTCCTAAAACAATGTGGAACCATCCAAATAGATTCGGGAGTAACAGAACCTTCTTGCAAAATCCAGAGAATTTAAAATGTAAAAGAATCTTCGAAAACAATGTAGAACCATTGAGACAATTCCAGGATGTAACAGATGCAATTTCAGAATATAACCAGAATAGAACCACATTCACAGTATTCTATAATGTAACAGTCTTTTAGAATAATGTAAAATCATTCGGAGATTTCCGGAATGTAATAGAACCTTCTAGAACCACCCAGAAAGTTCTATAATGTAACAGAAGTTTCTAGAACGATCCACAAAAATTTAGAATGCAACACAATCTCCTAAAACAATGTGGAACCATCCAGGGAATAGTTCCGGGAGTAATAGAACCTTGTAGCACAATCCAGCGAATTTTAAAATGTAACGAAAACCCTTAGAACAATGTGGAACCGTCCTCAGAGTTCCAGAATGTAACGGGATTTTCGAGAACTGCGAGGTATTTAAGAATGTAACAGAATCTTCGAGAACGTGTGGAACCATCAATATTATTCCAGAATGTAACAAAATCTTCAGATAGATCGGCCTAGCATATAACAGAGAGGTCACAGGAATGCACATTACAGTTGTCAACACGCAATCAAACAAAGCAGTTAAAAATTTTGTCTAACAGCATTCTTGTTTTCGTGAAGATTCTGCTTGAATCGAGTTTTACGATGTCGTGTGGGAAGTACGGAAATGTCTTCTGAAGAAAGAGACACAAAAGAGAAACGTGCTGACTATTTAAATATCCATGACTAACAAAACACCGAATATAATAAAAGTAGCCTGCCATGTGATACAAAAACTAAATAAATAAACATAAGAAATTGATCAACTAGACCAAACTCCTGATGCTGGTTTCCTGACTCAAGATACAGGCCGTCAAAGATCAATACTCCAAAATATAATAGCTTCTAGAACAATGTGAATCCATCCAGAAAATTCCAAAACCTTCTAAAACCCTCCAGGACATTTTAGAATGTAACATAATTTTCTAGAACACTATGGAACCATCCAGAGAGTTCTAGAATGTAACAGAAACGTTGAGAACCATCCAGAGTTCTAGAATGTAACAGAAATTTCTTAAACGATCCAGTGAATTGTAGAATGTAACAAAATCTTCTAGAACATTAAAATTCGTTCTTCAACATTAGCCCTAAGCTTTTGTAAAGATTGATTAAGTCGTAGTGTGTTGTGTGGAAACAGAGGAAAAATGAAATGTCTTCTGACTGGGACGATAAAAAAGAGAACTGAGCTGACTATTTCAACATGCATAAGACTAACAAAAAGAACAGACTTTCTGCAGGTTGCAGTATCAATTTTATGTGTTTACTAACCAAAAGAAATCTCTGTATCTGCATAAATCTATGAAAAAATTTCTTAGTTTCAATTGATTGATTGCCTGAATTGATATGGACAATTCCTAGAACTCAACCAATAAAGTTAACAGTGGTGAACCTGACAGAGAAAATTAACAATGTGGGAGATTAAACTGAACGAGTTTGTGAAGACAGATGACATCGTTTTCTATATAAAAAAAATTGTATCTATTTAGGTACGAAACTATTACTCTAAAACTCTTACATACACATAAAACATAAATAAACTTTCAACTACCTCATCTGTGAAACAAATGTAAAGCACATGTTACATCACATTTAAAATTCCCTAAACTACAAGTGTATTAAAATCTATTCATAATAAGGTATGTTAGTTAAAAACGGTTTCCCCAAATACCACCACCTATAAAAATGCTGCAACTGTTAGAAAAAGCAACGTGCATATGCAGAATTATCCAAGCATTAAAACTTGTATTTCGTACCACACTTTTTCATTAACCAGTCTTCGGGAAGGAGACAATATGAGCCTGTAGGATCGACATCTCCTAACCTTGGCAACTTAGCCGGTCGTCCAAATTTACTTCGCCATCGTGATGCCGCTAACTGACCTTTAATTCCACAAAATGTCATTTCTCTTACACTTACGTGTACCAAATATAAATAATAAAATCCAAAATAATAATCAAACGTCACTGTAAGTATTTAAAAGACTTACCTTGGTACTCATCCTTTACTAACTTGGACTGGTACTCTTGCAAAGCCGTATATAACAAAGTCCTTTCTTCGCTGTTTAATCTTAAAATTAACTCTTGAGCTTGCAGTTTACTTAATCCTTGAGTCGTGCTTGTAGTTTCAGCTCGACCAGCACTACCTTTTAGAAACGAGTTGACACTAAACTTATTATTCCGCATTTTGAATTGATTATTAAAATTACTTCTAAATAAATCAAAATTACATTTAATTGAGCTTTTTTGACTAGAATTTGTTGATTCTACACAGAATGTTCGAAATGTTAGGTTAAATAGCCTATACTGTCTGTTTGCGATTTTTAAAGGAAATACGATCATTATTAACTTAGGTTTTTAGGAACACATAGACTAAAGAAAATTGGAAAAACTTAGGATATACCGAAATTGTACATTTTTTCATCTAAATGTACGTATTTTAAAAACCATCGAGGATTAAACTTTGTTACTCCCACCACCTCCGACATGTCGTCATAAAATATACTGACGTCAAGCAGGAAACGTCAAAATTTTCCTGGAACTGGAATGCCCTTGCCGAATCGATATTTTAAATGCAAATGTTGAACTATTTCCTAAAATAACTATAATTTTTCATAAAATACGTTTTGGAAGAACTCGCAATTACACGTAATTAAATGTAACAAGTACAAGGTTTTCTAGTATACATAAACATGCAGATAACAATTTTGTTATTTACCATTATGTACTTTATATTATATTCTTTGCGTAAATTATTACGTTTTATCTGACACGCAATTTATTTTTGAGCGATTTCGATGTTGTAATTTATTCAGTAATGTAATATCTTAAGAAACATATGTCTGTGCCTTGAATTGTACGAGGTGTTATCTAAAAGTTTCAAAAACTAATTCGTCGTGTTTTACTAATATAAAATAAAATTTAAAACTTTTGCTACACGTTTTATAAGTTATTTTTATTTTGTGAGTTTAGCGTTATGGACTTCCAGTGAATGTCTTTTCATGGACATCTCAACGTTTTTCGGACGTCCAGAAAAAATCCAAAATAAATACTATGGACGTCTATAGTACGTTACTTTGGCACAAAGTTGGACATCCAAAAAACGTCCGCAATAGTCCCGCCCCTATTTTGACTGTTCATACATTTATTTATTTATTAAAAAAAACTACTAATTTATTTAACGACTAAAACGATGTTTTACTTATTCTAGAAATATGTACACTTGTAAATTAACCGAACTAAGAAATCTAATAATATTTAATAAAAACACTTACACTAATTTATATCACTTACAAGAAGATACGATAAGGTCCTCGGATAGCTTCACACTTGTTTACACTAAAAATCACGTACACGATTATTCTCGGTATATTTATGTAGACACATGCGTGCTAACGATTTATTTCCACTTGATAATGTTCTTAACACTGCTGTATTCGCATTCCAGCAATAACTGACCTACGAATTGTTCCGTCGGCATATATACACATAAGGAAATCCTTCTGGAGTGTTCCCTATTTTTCGGTATATCTTCTAGAAGATAGATAACAGCTTCTAGAAGGCTCTTGCTTTTGCAAATAACTTCTCGAACGTTTCACTGCCCCCTTCTTAGGACTGTTCTGTCCCAGAACAGGAGACTGGATGCGACACCGGTAAAAAAGGATCGTGGCGATAGCGGCAGCTTCCTCCATTTCGGCAACTTCCTTGACCAGAAAAGTAACAGTCAATGGACTTTTCCTGATCCAATATTCTCCTTGGTAGGTAACTACAGACCAACACTTGAATGCCTGTTCCTCGGAAGACGACCTCCAACATGTTTCGAACTGTCCTCCAATTCAGTTGATCTAAGCAACAACCAAGCTTGGGTACTGCCAATTTCTTAACATGATGGATCTCCATTTCTCTCTTGAGACTCCATAATGTTTGCCACAGATCTTTGTATAACGGCTTGACACGTGAGTATTTCTTGGCGACCAAATAGAAAACGAAACGTCCGTCACCACGTAGTCCTAAAACTTTTCCGACTGCCGGTTGCTTTCTTCGTAATTCATCTAGTTGCCCAAACTTCTTTTTAAACACGACTGCAACCCCTCTGGACATGTCAAGATCCCCGCTCACGCAATGTGCGATGGCGTAATCTTTTTGTGTCTGGAACAAATCTTGTTGTTCCTCGGTGGTAACTCCGAACCTAGCTTTTCCAGAACCTCCGTATAAGTTTATAAACTTCTCGAACTCCATTTCTTCGATTGGATTCCTGGTTCTGCTACTTATTACTCTGGTTCGGGCCTGAACTTGCGTATGGTGGTTATCGCCAGCAAACGGGGCTAGACGATCAACGTAAACCACTTTTGGCTTGCCTCTGGGCGGTTTTCGGATGCGATATATGACGTCGTTAAAACGCTGCACGACTTCATAGGGGCCCTCCCATTGCCTTTGCAGCTTTGGCGACAAACCACGTCTCCTTTGAGGATTATACAACCAGACCATATCGCTAGGTTGAAACCCACCATTTTGCGCCTTGACGTCATATCTTGTTTTCATCCTGTCGCTGGCAATTTGTGCGTTTTTACGGACCTCTTCATGTACTTCGTCTAGCCTCTTGGCCAGCTTGCTGACATAATCTTCTCCAGAAACTTCTTCTTCCGGTCTTCGTCCAAATTGAAGATCGCATGGTAATCGTATTTCACGACCGAGCATGACACAGGATGGTGTTTGGCCTGTGCTTTCGCAAACGGATGATCGGTATGCCATTAAGAAAAAGTGCAAGTACTGATCCCAGTCTCTTTGGTGTTCGGACACTACCTTGGCTAAGTACTTGCCCATTGTTCGATTCATCCATTCGAACATACCATCAGATTGAGGATGGAGAGGCGTTGTCCTAGTTTTCTTAATTCCCAACAGTCGGCAAACTTCTTGAAACAGCCCAGACTCAAAATTGCAGCCTTGATCGGAGTGTAATTCCAACGGAACTCCAAACCGGCAGAAAAACTCCTTTACCAATACGTCTATGACTGTAGCTGCTTCCTGATTGGGTATGGCGTAAGCCTCCGTCCATTTTGTGAAATAATTCATCGCCACCAGGATGTATTTATTTCCCAAATCGGATTCTGGGAACGGCCCTGCGATGTCAATCGCTACTCTTTCTAAAGGGCTTCCTACGTTGTATTGCTTCATGGGTGCTTTGCGCTTTCTCGCTGGACCATTTCCTGATGCGCAGACCGTGCAATTACGGCACCATTTCATGACGTCCTCTTTGCAGTTCATCCAGTAGAATCGTTCTCGTACTTTACCCAATGTCTTCTTAATGCCAAAGTGTCCTCCTGATGTCCCATCGTGGAGATGTTTCAACACTTCTGCCACCCGGCTCTTTGGCACTACCAACTGTAGTCTGTTTCCCGTACCCTCAACACTTGCTAGGGATCGCTTAAGAAGACCGTCTTCTACTATCAAGGAGTCCCACTGCGCCCAGTACGCTTTGATGTTTCTGCCCAAAGCACTCACTTCTTCCCAGGTTGGTCGTCGGCCACTTTCTTTCCAGTCTAGGAGTAGTCTTATTTCAGGATCGTTTTCTTGTTCGCGACGTAGCTGCTCAGGTTCCCACTCATCATCAACCATAGCAGTTCTCCGGAGGCATTCAACTTTTTCTTCCAGTCGCGAACAATGGCTGCAGTCCGCCGGACATGGTCTTCTTGACAAGGCGTCAGCGTTCCGATGACTGCTTCCGGCACGGTGTTCTGTGTCATAGTCATACTCTTGCAGTCTCTCGATCCATCTTGCCACTTGTCCTTCCGGGTTACGGAACTGCAGTAGCCATTTTAAATCGGCGTGGTCTGTTCTCAGTAAAAATTTTCGTCCATACAAATACTTGTAGAAATGTTCGATGGACTTAACGACTGCCAACAGCTCCCTCCTAGTCACGCAACAATTCCTTTCTGGCCTGGACAAAACCTTGCTTAAATACCCGATAACTTTTTCTTGTTCATCTTGAACCTGCGAAAGGACCGCGCCTATGGCCAGAGTGCTTGCGTCGGTATCCAGAATAAATTTTCCATTTTCTCTTGGATAACTCAAAATCGGCGAAGTGACTAGGTCCTGCTTTAGTTAATTAAAAGAATTTTCGCAGTCCTCGTTCAATCTAAATTCTGCTTTTTCTTCCGTTAATTTTGTCAATGGTTTGGCAATATTGGCAAATCCGGGTACAAATCTTCTATAATAAGTGCACAACCCAAGGAAACTTCGGACCTGATGTTTGTCGATTGGTCTTGGCCATGCTTGCACTGCTTGGATTTTGTTTGGGTCAGCCCTTACTCCATCTCTAGATACGACGTGGCCAAGGTATCGCACTTCCTTCTTAAATACGTGGCACTTCTTTGGGCTCAGTTTAAGGTTGGCCCCACGTAATCGCTGGAACACTTCCTTCAAGTTGTTTAAGTGTTCTTCAAACGACCTCCCAACCACAATCATGTCGTCCAGGTAAACCAAGCATGTCTTCCAAGACAATCCACGCAAGATGGTCTCCATCAAACGCTCGAACGTTGCAGGAGCGTTACACAGGCCGAAAGGCATCACAGTGAACTGCCACAAACCAGTTCCAATCGTAAAAGCTGTTTTTTCACGATCCTTGGGTTCTAATTCTACCTGCCAGTATCCACTCTTTAAATCTAACGTAGAAAACCACTGGGATCCTGACAGGGTGTCTAGCGTATCGTCAATTCTGGGTAAAGGGTAGCTGTCCTTTTTGGTCACGTCGTTTAGCTGCCTGTAGTCTACGCAAAACCTCGTTGGTCCATCCCTCTTCTTTACGAGTACCACTGGGGATGCCCATGGGCTACTTGAAGGTTCAATCACGCCTTCTCTCTCCATATCCGTAATTATTTGTTCGGCTTCTTCTCTTTTCCCCAAAGGAAGTCTGCGTGGATGTTGTCGTATCGGCCGAGCGTCTCCGGTAATAATTTTATGTTTCACCACGTTAGTTCTCCTTTTGGAGCCACTCTCCAGCGCGAACACATCTTGATACTCTTGGATCAACACTTTAACTTTAGCCAGCTAGTCTTGGCTGAGGTTTTCGCATTTGGTGGTAAGAATGTCCAATAGATGTTGTGGACACTTCTTCGGCGACGTATCTTCGTTCGATTTCACGCATCTCACGATTTGTGATACTGGCGTGCATTGGCCTACCACGGTCTTCTTTTTCAACGTTACAGGATCTGAGTTGATGTTTAAGATCCTTACTGGCATCGTGTTCTTCACTCGTACTAAAGTTCTGCCAACGAGTAGTCCCTTTTCAACTAAGCCGCCCTCCATTGGTTCAATCGCGCGTATGTAACCTTCCCAGAAACTTCCATCCAGGCGTGCCATCACCACAGTTTCAGTCCTTGCAGGCAGAGTCACGTCTTCACTCAATAAGACTCGCACGGCTGCTTTCTCTGACAAATGAAAAGGAATTTCTTCATTGTCGATCTTCAGGACATCGTTTCTTATATCCAAATGGAATCCATACTTCTTTATCACGTCCATTCCCAGGATAACTTTTTCCGTGATGTCGGGTACCAGTACTTGATGGTCGAGTACTCCATTTCCCAAACCAATGGTTGCTTTGACTTGTCCGTGAGTAGGTATTTCGTCACCCGTTGCCGTTAGAAGTCGTACTGTTACTGGTGATGTCTTCTCGTTTTCCAATAACATGTCATGATGGTCTTCGTCGCTCCCGTATCAACCAGTAACTAGACGCTTTTCCCATTGATCTTGCCATTGAGATAAATGCTATTCAATTGCTCCCTAGGCGATGCCATTTGGATTGTAATCTCCGGAGTCTGACTAGATGAGATTACTTTTTGTCTCTTTTGCTCGCCTCGTTCCAAATTTTCGAGCGCTTTTCTTGTCCTCTTCTTAGGTTTAGTACTATGCCGTCGTACATGGCCTATTTCGTCGTGGTTCAAAGTTGTCACTCCTCTTTCCCGAAGTATTCGTCGCGCTATCTCCTCGATGCTTTCCAGTGTCTGCCCGAGTACTTCTGCAGCACAGCAGAGTCTATGACCATCTCGTTGCGATGCTTGTTTTACTGCTTCAAACTCCAAAGCATGCACCAAAGCATCATCCAATGTCTTCGGTCGAGCTAACCGTAGAGTCTGGTGCGTTTCGTTGTCTCGGAGGTCGTCTACAAAGGTTTGAAATTCCAACTGCTCCATGAAGGTATCTGGCGCTGTAGGATACGCAAGCCGTGCTAGTCTGACGATGTCAGCCTCAAACTCTTGAAGACTTTCGGCAGCTTTCTGAACCCGACTTTTAATTTGAGCTTGATAGACTTTTTGAAGATGGGCATCTCTATATCTCATTTCTAATCGTGAAATTAAGAGTTCGTAATTTTCTTGTAGATGGTCAGGAACAGTTTGTAAAATTCCAAGCGCTTCTCCACGTAAGGGCACTATTAAAGACTTCGCTTTCTGCTTGTTGCTCCAACCATTAGCTGTAGCTGCGGCTTCAAACTGCTTGTAGTAGGTTGACCATGGAACTTTACCATTAAAACTTGGTGGAACAACTTTAAACCTGTGAGTGGTTTCTTCACGATGGTCCATTATTAAATCTTCACTCGTAACGCGTCCTTTACCATGGCAAATCATTTGGTTCATTCTTTCCTCAAGCTGTTTCATTCTATCCCCTACTGCTTCTATTTTGTCATTCATAGATTCGCAAATTTTTATTTGATTGATGCTCGTTTGTATTTCTTCTTTTAAACGTCTAGAATTTTATATCAATTTTTCTTCTATCTTCTGGGTATTTTCAAATAATTTTTCTTCAATTTTCTGAGAATTTTCGTAAAACTTTTCTGCTATTTTTCTTGAATTTTCTTCCATTTTCTGAGAATTTTTTTCCATTTTTCTATTCATCAATTCTTGGCCATTTTGTATTGATTCAAGAAATTCAAATAGCTTTGCATCCATTTTAACTGCTTGCGAACGCGTCACCAGCATAAATTTAACCACGAATAATAATTTAAAGCAAAATTTAATAATACTAAATTTTAATAAAGCCCGACACTGGTTTAATAGCTAAGATTAAATGCTATAAACAAACACGCGAATCCCGAACTAAAGTTTTATTTATTTACGCAATCAATGTTTTTATTACGGGAGCGATATCAAATAACTTAACTAAAAATCGCGAACGGTTTATTCTATTCGATACTCCGCACTGACACCAATTTGTAACGAATGTTATTATTAAAACTAATTTATTTAAACTACTAAAAATATTTTTACTTATACTAGAAATATGTACACTTTTAAATTAACCGGACTAATTAAGTCTAATAATATTTAATAAAACACTTACAGTAGAATTTATCTATAACGCTATCACTTACCCGAAGATAAGATAAAGTCCGCGGATAACTTCCTACACTTGTTTACACTAAACTCACGTACTGCGTCGACTTATTTATAACACGCGTTAACGACTTATTTATTTCCACTTGAATAATCTTCTTAGCACTGCAGGCTTGGCATTACGGAAATAACTGACCTACGATTTGTTTCTTCGGTATTTATACACATTTGGAAATCCTTCTCGAGTGTTCCCTATCTTTCGGTATATCTTCTAGAAGATGGATAACAACTCCGAGAAGGCTCTTGAATTTGCGAATAACTTTACGACAATGGGGCAAATATGCGTGGTAGGCATAATGGTCTACAAAATCGCAAAATCGAATACTTTGAGCATCAATTTTTTTTCTTTAGTTCAAGAACTGTTTGTATTTTTTTCAGCTTCTACTAAACGCTGGTAAATTCTAAAATCTGACACGTCTTTAGTTTTTTTTTACTAATACCCGCACCAACGAACCCAGATTGACAGCTACTGAGCGTTAAAAGAAGAAAAATTTTTTTTATAAACGCAGCTTTAACAAAAACTCGTTGTTGTTTTGTTTAAGACAACTGTCGGACACCTTAAAGTACATCCAAGCAAAAAAAAAACGAAACACTGCTTATTTCTTAAGCGTTTATTTAATACGTCAACTTCTCTTGCAGTACTAAGATAAGAACGTCTTCCGGGTTTGTCAACCTGAGAATCTAGACTCGGAACTTTGTCATCTTACTAGAACTTTAGTGAACAATAGTTATATGAAACGAGATATTCATAGAGTTATGAATCGTCGTCTACATCCACGTACTCGATTACCTAAGGACATTTCTACTCCGGAATCCAATCCAAAATTGGCCTTTTTACCCTACATTCACAAGGTTACAGATCAAATAGGAAAACTTCTTTGTAAGAATTGTATCAAACCAATTTTCAACTCGACAGGCAAAATCTCTCAGACTCTTCCTTCTCCAAAGGACAAATTTCCTACACTTTCATCTCAAGGTGTATACCAAATTCCTTGTTCATGTGGTTTAGAATACATTGGTAAGACCGGTCGTTCCGTCATTACTCGCATTTCAGAACATGACCGTTGTATAAGGAAAAGACATATTTCTAAGTCTGCGGTTGCTGAACATCATTTTACTACAGGTCACAAGATAGATTTTGATAACGTTTCGGTGATTGCCAAATCTCCATTCTTTTTTAACAGGAAATTTCGAGAGAGCATAGAAATCATCAAACATCAAGCTTCAATCGTGATCATGGTTTCGGGCTATCCCCTCTTTGGTTCCCGGTCATTAGTCCTTTATCGAAAACACGCCCTCGTTCAACCGTAACCCAATCAGAGTCGGACTTAACCAGCCCTAACGATACTTCTTCTTTATATACGGAGACTATTTCTTTGTAAGTCACTTCTATGGAGTTTAGAATCTGGCTTGGTTCACAAGTTGATTACTTAATTTCTCTCACGCCCTGATGAAGCCTCTTACGAAAGTGGGCGAAACGTTAGTAACTTCGGTTACAACAACATTGACACGGTCCAAACCCGGAAGACGTTCTTATCTTAGTATAGACTCCGGCCGTGGAAGCCTTCGCTATTACATTCTCTTGCAGTGTTTGTATCAAAATCTCCATACTGATATGAAACATTTACAATTTTTGTTCCTTCAGTTTTTTTAATTTTTAATGATTGAACATTAACCAGAAGTTATAATGTCAATGCTAAAACAAAAAACATTTAATTGCGGCAAAGTTTATACATGTTGTATAAATAGCTTATTATTCAAATTTAATAATTTGATGCAAATGTATTTATTCGCATTGCAAATTTAAACAACAAAGAAAAAAATCTTCAGTTCTTGCAGCGTTTGTATCAAAATCTCTATATCGAAATTTACAATTTCTGTTTCTTATTTTTTTATTTTTAATGACCAAAAAGATTGAAGATTATCAAGAAATAAATGTCAATGCAAAAAACAAAAACATTTAATTGTGACAATTTGTGACTTGAACGACCGCAGAAATACATTAATTTTTTATATTTATATTTTTTTGCAATTATGATACATTTATGAGTGTGGTTAAATTATTGTTTATCTTTACAAGAAAAAATTATTAGTTTTAAAAAATTAAAATAATGATTTAATTGTTATTTAAACAATATTAGATGATACGCTTAAAACAACGCAAATTTAATTTTTCTATAAAGAAAGTTAATTAAGCACAAAGTCAGAAAACAATTCGGAATAAATAATTTATTATTCAGATGTCACAATTTGATGCAAGTGTCTTTATTCGAGTTGAAAAGTTCAACAACAAAGATAAAACTTCATCAGTTTTAAATAATGTTGAGCAAAGTTTACTTAAATGGTTTATTACGCTGTCATGGATAAGAGCTTAATCCTGTTTAAACCCAAAGATGTTGGTACTTAGAAGTAGGTAATGTCCCGTTTTCTCGTTTCTTGAGTGTACTTACACTGCTATTGTATGTGCAAAATTGTAATTGTTATTTTAATATTAATAAAATACAAAAAAAACGTGTAGATTTAACTACGTGGTTTAACAATCTAAGCATGATAATAATACAGTGTATTCTGTGGTAATAACATAATACATTTATTAATATTTACATTTGATTCGGTTTTTACAATGTATAATAAACATTATCTTTTCCTATGTGTACGTTTATAACAAGAAAACCGTTTGGCAACGAATGTATTCTTTAAAATTTAAAATAATGCGTAATGAGTTAAGTTAAACACAGTTATATATAAATATGTTGCTACTTAGGTGCAGATGGCGTCCCGTTTTATTTCTTGAGTGTACATACAGGGTGTCCCACGAGGTACTGTACATACTGAAATGGTATGTTCCTTAGGTCAATTTAAGTAGAAAACGTCCTATAAACATAGGTCCAATTCGCCATAGTTACACAGATACAAGCGTTCAAAGTTTATAACTGATCACGCATTTTTTGAAAATTAATTATTCTTAGTCAACTGGGAAACAAAAGCCGAACAATATGTCATTTATTGCTTTCTTTTCTACTAATTTCACAGTCGATTTTATTAAATGAAGTGTAATTTAAATGCAAAATGCCTTCTCATTTTTCTAACGAAGAGTATGCTGATATCATTTACATTTATGGATTTTGTGATGGAAATGCGACATCTGCCGTTAGGGAATATGAACGAAGATTTCCCAACAGGAGGGTGCCAAATCACCAAACCTTTTCTTCTGTGTTTCAACATGTACGGACTCATGGTTCATTTCCATCAATTTCAACAAGATCTGACCGTCCTGTGCAGTTAAATGTGAATGAGCAGGAAAACATTCTACAGATGATTGGTCGGAGTCCAGGGTTGAGTACTAGAAGAATTTCTTCTCGAACGGGACTCCCCCGTATATCAGTATAGCGAACAATACAGGATGGGCTTTTCTATCCCTATCACATACAACAGGTTCAGCATCTGGAACCTGGAGATTATGCTGCCCGGTTGAATTTCTGCCACTGGCTACAAGTAAATCCACAATTAGTTCCATTCATTTTATTTAGCGACGAGGCGCAATTTACTAGAGATGGAGTGAACAATACACGTAATTCTCATTTGTGGTCATATCAAAATCCACATGGCACAACAGAAACTAACTTTCAGCGCAGATTTTCTGTGAACGTATGGTGTGGCAACGATTGTGACGATCAACTTATTGGACCTTTTTTCTTTGAGGAACGTCTGACAGGAGAAGCATATGCTAACTTTTTGCGGAATGAATTGCTACCGCTTTTGGAAGAAGTCCCTTTACTAACAAGACAACAAATGTTTCTGCAACATGATGGAGCTCCTCCACATTTTAGTCGGCATGTGACCGAATATCTAAATGTTGCTTACCCCAATAGGTGGATTGGGCGTGGAGGCCCGCATGCTTGGCCACCGAGATCGCCTGATCTCACACCTTTGGACTTCTATCTGTGGGGTCATGTGAAAAGTTTAGTATACGAGGTAAAAGTTAATACCAGAGCTGAACTAATACAGCGTATCCTGGATGTGTGTCAACAAACACGGAACAACCAGCAAGTGCTTCGAGCGGCTACTCGGACCATTTTAGATCGCAGCCGTCGTTGTATTAATGCTGAAGGAGGTCATTTTGAGCATTTGATGTAATTTTTTTTGTTTGTTTTGTAGTTCGATTTTCTGTTTTCAATAATAATAATTTTCAAAAAATGTGTGAGCATTTATAAACTTTGAACGCTTGTATCTGTGTAACTATAGCGAATTGGACCTATGTTTATAGGACGTTTTCTACTAAATTGACCTAAGGAACATACCATTTCAGTATGTAAAGTACCTCGTGGGACACCCTGTATACTAATTAGAGTATTATTATCAGATCCATTCAATTTTATTATTATTTATTTTAATTATTGTGATTAAATACGTTGCTTATCAAACTAAGTACCTATGATAATAAAACAATGTACAAATTAAGAGATTAATATTTACATTGAACTCGGTTTTTACACGGTATAATATACATTATCTTTGTGTATATGTATGTTTTTAACAAACAATAATCTCAACAATGTCGAATGGAAGCAAACTCATTTTAAGTATTAAATTAATTAAAAGCAGATAAATTCCCGTTTTTTTTCTTTGAGTGTACATACTAATAAGAGTATTATTATCGGTTCGATACAATTTGGTGTTTATGATCTATTGACTAAATACACTGTGTTATTATTAAAGAGCGGACAGTCAGGAAAATGCCTATTTTGCCTTTTTAAAGAGTATTAATTTATATTGCCTTTTTACATATAAATTTTGAAAAGTTTGTGTAAACGGTGTTTTAATAGGTAGATGACAATAACGTATTACAGAATCTTACTTAAATTACGTACAATAATATAATTAACTTTTTTTTGCTCAAAAGGTCTTACCACGAACCTATAAATAACGACAGGGATTTTCATGTTTTGTTAAACAATGGTTTCCAGAAAACATTAAATACTCTTAAGGATATAGATTAAGAAAGCGTTAAACACGATCGTGACTATTTAATGAGTAAATAAAGTAATTATGGCTTTACATGAAAAATGCTTAACACTACGTTTTTAATAACATCTACATTCACCGAGTAACTACAACAGCGCAGACTCTATTTGTTGCACATTATTTGTACTCAATTATATGCGCGCGCAACTTTATTTTATTATACAGAGTTTATGAATATATATTATCCAACACTCCCCCGTATTCTGAACTCTCTATATATCGAGTTAAACAAAAACAAATTTTCTTACATATAAAGTTCAAATCTATAGATCACAAATATTAAAACTACGTACATACTTAACTAAGAATGAACAAATCAAATTCACATTTTGAGCATGCCAAGATATTCTCGCATAATTTCGAACTTTGAAACAGGTAGAGCTTTAGTTAAAATGTCTGCTGTCTGTTGATCCGATGGAACATATCTAATTTTAAATTCATCGTTGGCATATTTTTCACGAATAAAATTAAAGCGTATGTCCACATGCTTTGTACGTTTATGAAAAATTGGGTTTTTAATTAATTTTATAGCGCTTTGATTATCCACGCACAAACAAAAATTTAATTTTTTATTGGGAACAATTTCACGTAATAATTGTTGAAGCCAGGATAGTTCTTTCACGCTTTCCGCTGCTGCAACGAATTCTGCTTCTGTCGTTGATAAGGAAACTGCTGACTGTCTTCTACTGCACCATGTGATTGCACCTTGATTCATTTTAAAAATGTATCCGGTGGTTGAACGTCGGGTATCTATGTCGTTTGCGTAATCCGCGTCAGAAAAACCATTTATTTCATAATCACTATTATTGTTACCGATATACTTAATACCATAATATTTTGTACCTTTTAGATATTTCATAATCCTAATGACTGCATTCCAATGAGCTGCTTTAGGATTGTTTTGATATCGGCTTACGATGTTAACGGCATACATTATGTCCGGCCGTGCTGTTATGGCTGCAAACATCAACGAACCGTTTAAATTGACGTCACCTTCCATTGTTGATGACAACACAACATTTGAGTCAGCTGGAGTTCTTGAAATCTTTGCGTCGGTCATTTTAAATCGATTTAACATTTGATCAATGTAATTCTTCACATGGATGAACATTGATCCATCATCAAGCTTTTCTATTTGTAATCCGACAAAGTAATTCGGATTACTCAAAGTTATTTCAAATTTTGTTTGTAATTCGTTCACGATTCTATTAAGTAATTGTTTATCTTTTCCCAGAATGAGTCCGTCGTCTACATAAATCACAAGTAATGTTAATTGCTGAAGAACATCTTTTACGTAAACACATTTATCTGCTTCACATTGTTTAAATCCATATGTCTTTAAAAATTCATCAAACTTTTTATTCCAGCAACGTGGAGACTGTTTTAAACCATACAGGGACTTGTTGAGTTTACACACTAATTTTGAATCGTTTACTATACCAGGTGGTGGTTTCATATAAATTTCTTCGTCTAATTCTCCGTATAGAAACGCCGTTTTTATGTCAAATTGAATTATTTGGAAACTTTCTTGTACAGCGATCGTAAGTAAAAGTCTTATCGTTTCATAACGTGTAGTCGGTGCGAACGTCTCCTTATAGTCGATTCCTTCTATCTGTGCAAATCCACGCGCACACAATCTTGCTTTATATTTACTGATCTGACAATCACTTGACCTTTTTATTTTGAAAATCCATTTTCCGTCAATTGTTCTTTTCTCATCCGGTAACGGCACTAGTTTCAAGTATCATTTTTATTTAAAGCGGTTATCTCTTCATCAATTGCTGCTATCCATTTTTCAGCTTTATCTGAAGTGATTGCGTCTTCGTACGTTTCGGGAATTCCTATTTCTACCATATTTACTTCAGGTTCTATGTATCTCATTGGTGGATGTATACTATTCCGATTTCGTAACCGATATGTGTGGTTATTCAAAATAGCATTTTCTACATTACCATTTTGATTATCATGTTCAACGTTTTTATCCTGAATTTCTTCTGTTGCGTCTTCGTTGATTGGAATCAATACAGCGTTCGTTCTTGGGAGTACGACTTCCTTATTTTCATTGAACGTTACGTTTCGCGATATTTTTAATTTTCTTGTGATTGGATCAAACAATCTGTAGTTTGTTGAATCATTTTGATATCCTACCAATATTAATTTCTTGCTTTTCGGTTCAAGTTTTTTTCTTAAATTATCCGGTATGTGCATGAAGGCTTCACTTCCAAACACTTTAACATGTTTCAGCACTGGTTTCCTATGGTACCATTTTTCAAACGGGGTCAAATTTGCGCTAGTTGAGTTTGGCGTTCTATTTAGAATGTACACTGCCGTGTTGATGGCTTCCGCCCATAAATACAAAGGTAGATCTTTAGTGTATAGCATTGACCGGGCACTTTCAACTATGGTACGATTTTCTCGTTCTGCTTTCCCGTTTTGTTCAGGCGTATACGGT
This sequence comes from Aquatica leii, assembly GCA_035610365.1. Classification (NCBI taxonomy): domain Eukaryota; kingdom Metazoa; phylum Arthropoda; class Insecta; order Coleoptera; family Lampyridae; genus Aquatica; species Aquatica leii. Next base: position 101,596,945 of record CM069436.1, on the reverse strand, counting down.
GCACAGGTTTCGAGTTGTATTCCTTTCTGTATTAGGAATTGTTTGAATTCCTGGTTCGTGTATTCAGTGCCATTGTCAACACGTAGAGATTTTATGTTGTAACCGAATTTATTGTTGCAAAACTGTACGTAACGTTTACAACAATCTAAAGCATCCGATTTATTTCGAATAAAATAAACTACTCTAAATCCAGTACAATCGTCCTTGAAAAGGATATAATAACGACATCCACTCACGGATGGTGTTTGCATAGGTCCGCACAAATCACTGTGTATTAATTCGCCTGGTTGCAAATTCCTTGACTTACTTCTGTTAAATGCTAACTTATGCTGTTTTCCGTATTGACAACCTTCACACACAAAATCTTGTTTATCACTTACGTTTATTCCTTGTATTACACCTACTTTCGCCATTTCACAAATTGTTTTTATATTAACATGTCCGAGACGCTCATGCCACGTTTTCACACTATCACTTTCTGCGGAATTAACTTCCTCATTGATTTTTGTACGAAACAAAAGTTTATACAGGTTATTTGATTCGCGAACTGCGCACGCTTTCAGTAAGTCATTTTCATAAATGTATGCTTTATCCTTTTCTTTTACTACTCTCATTCCTTTTTGTGTCACTGTACCTTCAGAAAATAAATTCTTTCGAAGACCGGGTACGTACCAAACTTCGGAGATAACACTTTTAACCCACTCTTTATTTATAAAACACTGAATTTTAATATCTCCTGTTCCTTTTACAGGTAATGCCTCGTCATTGCCTAATTTGACAAACCATTCTTCAACTTCTTTAAAGTTAACAAATAACTCTTTATTTGGAGACATATGATGAGATGCACCGCTATCGAGGACCCACTCACTTTGTGTTATCCTATCGCTGACGTCGTCTTCATTTTCAATGTTAAATGCCGAGTAATCGCAATTCGAAGTTGTATGCGTAGATTCCGTTTGAGCATTTCTTCGTGGAGCACGACAGTTTCTTGAAATATGACCTTTCTTGCGACAGTTATAACACGTCACCAAAAACTTTTTCTTCGGTTTATTAGGTTTCGAACTTGAAGATGCCACAAATGCGTTATCTGCTTCTTCAGATGTACCTAAATTCATTTCTTCATCAATTAGGCGACTGGTGAGGTTACTAATTGTTTGTTTATTTTCATCGATTGAAAGCCACGTTTGTCTAAAGTTACCAAATTTTGCTGGTAAAGTACTTAAAATTCTTGTGATCACAGCAATATCACTTATCTTTTCGCCAGTTTCTCTGATTTGACGTGCCAAATTTTCTACCTTCGTGATGTGTTGAACAACTGAATCATTTAGCGCCATCTTGTATTTATAGAACTGCTCATGCGCCATCATTTTGCTTGCTTCGGATTTCATCAAATAAATGGCGTCTAATTTATTTATTGCTTCCTGCGAGGTTTCGCAATTTTCAATAAGCGTAATTTGGGAATAATCCATCGATGCAGTTATAATGCACATAGCTAATGCATCTTTCTTGTCCCATGAAATTACTTCTTCCGGTTTAGTGGCGTCTGTTGGCCTTGGTGTGTCACCCGTTGTAACTTCGTAAATTCCCTTAGCCCTAAGAGCTTGCTTTATTTGGAATTTCCATTGATGATAATTCTTACCATCAAACTTACTCATTACTGCCACATTAACACTTTCTGTCAGCATTTTCTTTACGGCACTTCACACTTTTTAATAACGGATAACAAAAAATGTCTGCCTGATAATAAAACACGAATCTATATTTGCGCGTTAATCCAAACGTATCCTGGGCCCATAACCTCTTAAGGATATAGATTAAGAAAGCGTTAAACACGATCGTGACTATTTAATGAGTAAATAAAGTAATTATGGCTTTACATGAAAAATGCTTAACACTACGTTTTTAATAACATGTACATTCACCGAGTAACTACAACAGCGCAGACTCTATGTATGTTGCACATTATTTGTACTACATTATATGCGCGCGCAACTTTATTTTATTATAGAGTTTATGAATATATATTATCCAACAAATACAAAAGCCGTTTATAGAGAACAATTATAGTAAAAATTTATAATAAGATTATGTACAATGATAGGATTAACAGAACACTATTTACAAAACCGGAAAGATTTTGGAATGAATCATATTTTATAAGTCTATTCAGTACCTAAGTAAAGCAAATAAATATAGATAATTTTAATTCTGTTCGATAAAATTCCATTAATGACTGAAACACATGACTAAAATATTCTTTGTTTGTTATAAATACCTTGATATTGTCACACTGTTGTGCTGTGAGTAAGTTTTAAAAAACGCCACCTAATAAACAATCAAAATTTGTTAATTATTACAAGTGGAGTAAATTGGACAATAATTTAACAACCGACGGGGAAAACCTTTTTGGTCAAGTTTGTTCAAAATTAGTAAGTTTGTATTATCTTAATTTAAATGCTTTTAATTACTAGTATATGTATTATTTTAGATCGGGGCTACTAAAAAGTATCATCTAATACAACACTTGGGTAGTGGTTTACATTAAAAATTATTTAAAAAATTATGAAACATCCATTGCTAAAAAACGTTATAGAAGATCAACAGAATGAACCTGACTTATCAAAAACAGCTTTTGCTCTAGATTAGTGCGAAGCATTCGTGTCGGCTCAAATTCCTCTTAAAAAACTTGATAATATCAATTTTCGCAATTTCCTCGAAAAATACACCGAACAAGTTGTTCCAGATCTTACCAATAAGCAGTTTAGTTAAGATATTAATTGTTTTCAAAATGCTGGTTTACCTTTTATATAAAATACAGACAATAAGGAATGACATTGGGAATCATTACATTTGAACTTCGGTTGATGAAACAACCGATTGCAGACGTCCATATATAGCAAATTTTGTAGTTGGTAAATTGCCTGAACTAGAACCAGGAAAAACTCATTTGCTAGCATCCAAAGAAATTCCACAGAGCAATCACAAAACAGTTTCGATGATTGTTTACGTAAGTTTTTTTTAATGATTGATTAATATCATCAATGGAGTAAAAAAAGAAAAAGTTTTCTTATTCGTAACCGATGCAGCACCTTATATGATCAAATCCGCTTAGGCATTAGAAATATTTTATTCGAATTTAAACCATAAACTTGTAGTCTAGCACATGGAATACGTATAGGGCGTGTGAATTCATTAGAGACGAGTTTGCAATAGTAAACAAGTTAATTTCTGCCACCAAAAAGTAAAAATCTCTAACATATTGGAATCTCTTTTTGATTATTGGATCTCGTTTCAGGTTTTTGTAAAAGCACCATTACGGGTAAGGGCCTATAAAGAAAAACTTCCAGATGTTAAACTTCCACCGGAAGCTATCATAACAAGATGGGGAACTTGGCTATCTGATTGCATTTTTTATGCCACACATTTTGAAAAAATTAAAGAGGTACAGTTCATACTATAATCTGACATTGTCTTATACATTAATGTAATTGTCTTACTTGAGGTGGTTGAATTATTTGACGAGACGGCCTCTGCAGCAATTTTAGTTTTTATAAAAACACACTTTTCCGGCATTCCTGACGAATTAAAGAAGCTAGAAAAAAGCAAAACCGCAATGACCGAATCTTTCGCTACATTCGAAAGAATAAGAACAATTATAAAAGCATGTCCAGGGACTATAAGAAGAAAAATTAATCAAAAATTGGATTCCGCCACATGAAAAACCCCTTCGTTTGACTTCTTTAAACAACTGACTGAAATTCAAAAAGGGGAGGTCATGAAGCATCAACAGAAAATATCTTTAACAATAACGGAAACATCGGCATTAAAATTTGCTGCACTAACATCTTGTGATGTCGAAAGAACTTTTTCCTTCTATAAAAATATTTTAAATGATAAAAGGCAACAGCTTCTTGCTCAAAATATTGAAAAATATTTGATAAATTTTAATAGATATTTGTACCTTTTTTATTGCCATTTTGGCAGGTTTAATATCCCTTTTATGTCACCTTTTTTGATATTTTTTCTTTTCTTACTATCCGCTCTTTAGTTATTATTATACTTAAATTTATAAACAACGTACTTGTAGTTTATTGGTATTAGAATAAAATATAAGTATAATAACAATTTAGCCAATTGTATCGATCTGATAATAGTCTAATTAGTATGTACATTCAAAGAGAAAAAAACGGACTTTATCTGCTTTTAAGTATTAACATATAACTTGATATAACTGTGCAAAATGAGTTTAACTCCATTCAACAATATTTTAAATTTGAAAAAATAAATTATCGTTGCTAATCTGTTTATATTATTTTTTGTTAAAAACGTACACATACAAAAAGATAATAAAATACGAACAAATACTAGAGTATTATTAACGAATCAGTTTGATTTTGTACCTGATCTATTGACTAAATTGTTATTTTACTTATATTTTATTTCAATATCGATAAAATACAGAAAAAACGTGTACTTAGATTATTATTCTGATCAAGTACGTTGTTTATCAATCTAAGTATAATGATAATAACACAGTGTATATATAATAACAATATTTTGTTGCACTACACTTCAAGTATATACAGAATGTTTTAACGACTTAATTAAAAAAAAAGATAGATAATTTAAAAGCAAGAAACTAAAAACATAAAATTAGCTTACTTGCAATAATAACAAAAGCGCGCAAGCACTCATTAGAGCAAATGTTGAAAATATTTAACAAAGCATGATAAGATATTAGTTTATTTATATAGTTTCAATTCACTTATTAAATAGATAACAAGAAAAAGCCATATATCAAATATCACCCCTGTTTACGTAGTCTGCAAAATAAAGTGTTGTTACTTTCCAAAACGCAATATACTTTATCTCGTTATTGCACAAAAAGAAGAAATATTTAATAAATTAATTTTTTTTGAAATTGAATTAAACCTTAAAACTGAATAAGTTTATTTTATTAATACGCACTTTCCCCATTTATATTATTTAAAATAAAAGAGTAATGACGATTTTCCAAGAAACAAAAAACGCCAATAATTATGAACTGAGGCTCCTAATCAAAAATTTAAACCAAGAAAAGTTGTTTGTTTCAATGAGTTCTTACTGCCATTTTTGGGTGCTACAACTTAGTATTAACACCCTGTACACATATATGGATATCCTTCTATGAACATATACAGTGAGCTCGTAAAGTATGAAATAAATTAATTATTTCCTAAATGATAAAGTTTAGGAAATTTCCTCGTACACGTCGATCTTGTTTGTTTAAAAGTTACTTTTATCGCCATTTTTTGCTGGTGTTGTTTCCGAGCTATGACGACCAGTGTTGTAAATTATCTATATAAATTTATATAGATAAATTAATCTAGGTTCATATTTTTTATCTATTTATATGTATCTAGATACAATCAAAAATATATAAGTTATATGTATCTGTATATATATAATTTTTTATTTAAATTATTTAAATAAAATTTATAAAAAATCCAGTGTCCCGTAAAACTCAAGTTACAATATGTATGCTTTTCTTCAGTAATTTCCCACATTCCATAGTAGTTCTTCAAATCAACTCTATCGTTATTACTACCTAGATTATTTCATCTATTATCTGTTATCTATATAAAGTTTGAATAGATTATCTATTATCTAATACTAGATAATTCTTGCAAGAAAAAAAATTTATCTGTATCTATATCATTTAAAAATTATCTATTTACAACACTGATGACGACATCCGACATTTTTTTTAAATGGCAACCCATATTTTATCAAAATATTTCGATAAGAGTTCATTTTTCTGTGTACGAAAATGTCAAAACCCTAGTAAAAAAATTAATTTCTGCAACATTTTCAAAACGATTTTTATGAAATAAAGAAATATACCAGAATCGTTTCACACTTGTCTCAAATTTGATAAATGTCCGCCCTTTGCAATGTTTCTATAAATCATTTCCTAAATCATTCTTGAAATGTTTTAAAACACTTCTAAAAATGATAACTAGAGTCGTTACTTATTCATGTTCATTTAATTTATTAAATTGTTTCTTAAAATAGCATTGGAACAATTATTAAGTTTAAATCCAAAATAAGGAAAGTATACGTTCAAAAAACGATTTTTTGAAATGTTTTTGGAACGTTTACACAGGCGGGGTTTGCAACGATTATAAAGTTCAATTTCAAAATAATGCAATTATGCGTTCAAAATATAGGATAGGAAAACTTGCTAGAACTTGATCTTGACGGCCGATTGGACTTGTTTAACGAATAAAAAACGTCATTTGATATACCTATTGCTTTATAAACAACCAAAAAATATAATGAGTATCACGAGTGAGACTCGTTATTTCTACGTTTGGCAAAGGTTACATACCACGAGTTTGGCTCGCTATTTTGTCCCAATGGATTAATACTAAATCGTCAAAAAACAAAGCTATCTAATAGCTTTTTGTATTAAGTTTAGCGGTTTCATATGTATAGTTTTGGAAATACAAATACAAATCATTCAAAAAATGTACGTGTAAATCGTTTCTAGAAACATTAAAAGATGATAACTGTGTATTATTCTGCAACGTTACGTAGATAACTCCGTAAATTATTTTGAACATCAACGTTTAATATTTAGTGGAAACTAACTGAAAATGTTACAAACACGATTTAGGCAATAATTTTTCAGTCAATTTTGGTATTATTTCTGAAATCGATTTGTATGCGCTTCAAAAACCGTCTAAAAAACAATGTTCGGATTCGCTTTTGAAGCAGTATGACATTGATTTGAAAACGTTTTAATGTACTATTTAAGCGTATTAAAAATGTTACAAATATAAATGATTTAGAAACGTTTTGCTGTACTAGGGAAAAGTGTTACCTAGAAGAGAAAACTCTGATATATTCGGTTCCAAAAATAAAATAAAAGTTATGCGATAAACCAATTATCAAGGAAGCACTGGAAAACAACCGATTTTGACAGTTTTTTGATTATTTGAAGCTGGAAAAATGGAATCTGTATAAAATAGTTTTGGTCCAAGAACTAAACGAAGATGATCTTGACCGCATCAGCGTCGAGTTTTCCGACGAGGTTACCTTTTATTTTATCTAGACGGTACAGTAAACTAGCAAAACTGTAGATATTGGTCTTCTGGAAATCAACGCTGAAAAATGGAAACTCAGTCAGTTTCCACAAAAACTGAACATTTCCCTAGTAGAGCAAAACGTTTCTAAATCATTTACATTTGTAACATTTTTAATACGCTTAAATGGTACATTAAAACGTTTATAAAACGTTTTCAAATCAATGTCATACTGCTTCAAAAGCATTGAATAATAAATGTAAGAAGAAATGCAACTTAAGGGGCGATATCGTATCGACTGCTTGGATCGAGATATAGAGGTCGCTACGTTCGTATTGGATCGAGATTTTTCAGTTCTTGCGTGTCTGTCGACTTGTAAACTTCGGAATTGAATTGAAAGTTTTTCTTGGGTTAACATTGCGATACGATTTTTGAAATTCTGGTAGTAGTAATGTTTGTTTGAACTTTTGTTTAGTTTAAGTGTAAATATATTATTGATTTATTTTTAAAATGGGAAAAGTTACAGATCACGGTTGTGTTTATATTAATTGTTAAAATAATAATACCGAAAACAAAGGTACTAGTTTTCTTAAGTTTTTTATTAGTGATAAAGTGCGTGCTAAAGAATGTTAGAAAAACTGTGGAAATATAAACATTGCCACAATGGACTTGGAAGATTTAAAACAAAAGAAGATTTGTGAGAAGCATCTTCGTAGATAATGTATAACAACAAAAGGAAATTTTAAACACACTGCAGTTCTTGTTCTACACCTTCAATCAGGTAAATATTTTTAAATTTTTTTTTCTACCAAACGTTTAAAAATTAGCATCGGAGAATCTCCTTGTCCGGATTCTTCTTCTTCTTGTTGCACTTAATTGTACAATAACTTAAAATAATTACTGTAAATCAGTAGCTGAGATCGCTATTATTTTCTACGATCAATGATCGCAATCATGGTATTTAGAATTAATTAGTAATCGACTAGCCATAAACATTCGATTTTCGTTTTTCGGGATACAATAACGTTTGGAGTATTGAAAATCAACATATCTAAGTATTTTTTAATATTGTTTCTAAACAATAAATTAATTAAAATTTATTCATATTTAGATTAAAAAAAAATACATATTTACAAAAATTCACAGAAAATAGATACTACTGTGATGTTTTTTTTCGACATGACGTGCTATTTGAATTCTGATGCAAACTTACGAACAAATAGTTTAAAGCATTAATAAACAACATATTAAAAAATAAGTGTCGTTCTTTCGTAAATTTAATGTTTCTATTTGAAACTGACCCTGAAAAGATTGTTGAGTAATTAGTCATAACTCGTGTTGATATTTGTCTCAAACATAAGATTTATGAATTAAAAATAAATTTGCAATTCTTTTCAAATACGTATTGTCATTTGTAGTTAATGCTTATTGTTTTTAACTTCCTGTGTTTTTATGATTTACCTTGGTGTTTATATAAAGCTAGGTTTTTCCCTAAATGCTGAATGTGTGACACAAATTTTACAAACGTTCTTTCCTAGAAGAGTTTTCTAATTCTCTTTGAAAAGAATGCATTGTTAAATTTCTGTAAACAAAAAAATATAATTCAATGTTTAAATTCATGTTACTTTTTATTCAAAAATCTGTATGTGGTTTAAAATTCTTACGAGGAAAAGAGCAAAGGGGTTATTTACCTACAAAATTTTACGATTTTCCGTGAACTACCTGCATACTTAAAGTTTATTATACATTTATTAAAGTAAATATTATAGTGTTATATTAGTCTTATTTGTTTATGCGACAATTAAAAGTATTAATTTCTTTTCCACAACCGCAATTGTTATTTTATAAGCAATCAATGATTGCGATCGTTATTGTACAGACGCTCGATATCGCGATCATTATTTTGCATAATGATCGATTCATCGTAATTGCATAATCGCTCTGGCCATTGCTTTAAATGTTTTTTGTTGATGTTGGCATGTCGAATAAAAATATCGTTTTTGTAAATGTTAGGGCAGCATTTCTGTACCACCTTGTCTAATAAATACTTAGTTTTTTAAAAAATAAAAAAAATTATAAACAAAATTTTTTAATGTTTATTTTAGCATGCTGAAAGCACTTCAATACAAATCCAACAATACATAAAATATTTTTACAATTGTTTAAAAAAAATTGAAAATACTAATACTAATTGCATTTTCAAAACTTTATTTTTAAAATACTAACAACTTAATTTTTTTTTTACTTTTTGGGCTTATTTAGTATAATTTTTTACAGAAGCTGTAATTGTTGATATGAACATCAACCTAAGATACTCAAATGTAGTAGTTTCTCAAACATATGGAAGAAAACGTCGATTGTTATTTATTGATGACGATCGTGAAGACGAATAAATTTATTCTTTCTACAGCTCCAGTTCACTAAACGAAGGTATAAGTAGACAAGCAATAATACGTAATTTTTTAATATATGTTTTATAGTTGAAGATACGTCCTATAATATTTTGAAGATATCGGAACGACCACAGTGTGTTCTCAAATTCGTCAAGCCGTTAAGTTTTGACTAAACTACGCAACATAGTGATACAAATGGATTCTCCGTCAAAAATCCTTTTAAAGGATTAATTGGTCAATTATTCTTTGAGAAATTTAACATTAATTTTAATTTAAAATTATTTAAATTACGAGTCCACTAATAACAAATTCGTTTACATATGTTTCGAGCTTTAAAATAATGATGCTCATCTTCAGAAAATCTACAAAATACAAAAAATGTCATCAACATATCTTTTCCAAAATATTATTTTTTGTAAGAAAATTTGGTGTTCAGAAATATATTTACTTTCTAAATTGTTTAAGAAGATTTCAGTAAAAATAAGTGATAAATTTGATAATCAATTTTTTAAACAAAATCTAGTTTTTTCAATGGGTTCTCCTTTATCACTTTTCTCAATTTTTTTAAGAAATTAAGTAAAGGTAACGATTTCAAGATTTCTTTTTCTAATGAAATATTTATTTAATTTTTAAGCTACTTAAAGGTAGTAAAAATAAAGCTATTTAAGCTGTATAGTTGTTTCTGAAAGGTGGTTTACAGTTCCTTTAGAGCTTCTTTAAAACTTTGCTAGTACCACAAAGAGCTGTATAAGCCCGATTTTAATGCATTAAAGGAGCTACCTAACAGCAACATAACTGAGGAATTTTTAGCTACTTAAACGCTTCATGGAGGTTTTAGTTTTTTCACAAACCACTTAAAAGTGTTCTAAAGAGTAACTTTAAAAGCTAAAGTAGTTATAAAAAGCCGGTTTTAGCTGCAATTTGCTCACTGGGAAATTCTTCAATTACTACAGTTCATTTATATTAAAATATCAAATCATTTTTTGTTGAACTAGCAAACCAATTTCAATTACGATTTTAAACTTAAATTTTTTTATATTTGTTTCTAAATTGCACCATCTTCCTTTTTTAAAATAATTAACATTTAACATTTTGTAAAACTTACATTTTTAATTATCTAGTTACAAATTTTTAGATTTGAGATTGTTCGAAAAAATGTAAGTTAAAAACTTTTGTAATCTTAACTTTTTATAAGTTTTATAATTTATTATTGGTGGACTGGCAATTTGAATAATTTTAAAAATTGACGAATAATAACAATAAATCCCCATAACAATTTTCTTTTAATTTAATTTCCATTGTTTTAGTTATTTCTATGTTTTCGATTTATATTTTACAAAAATAAATAAATATTTGAATATACATATTTTTTTGTTTTCTTAAATATAAAGCATGATATTGTTTAAGTTTATTTGACATTGAGTTGTGTCGTAACAATACAAGCTATTGTTTATGATATTAACCTGTTTTGAACAGGTAAACGGTAAAGTAAACACAAATATAATAAAAGGTTCTAACTGGTACTTCATAAGAAATAAGTAAGTTCGCAAAATAGAAACCACGATTTTGCAGATGGCAGCAGGTCTTAGTCTATTAGTTTATGAAAAGAGGGGGTACAGACGGGTAAAAAAAAGAGAAACAAGAGAGATAAAACTACAGTACGATTTTTAACACACTAGTTGCGCCTCTTCTTAAATTATTACTCAATGTTCAAAAGCGAATCCGAACATTGTTTTTTAGACGGTTTTTGAAGCGCATACAAATCGATTTCAGAAATAATACCAAAATTGACTGAAAAATTATTGCCTAAATCGTGTTTGTAACATTTTCAGTTAGTTTCCACTAAATATTAAACGTTGATGTCCAAAATAATTTACGGAGTTATCTACGTAACGTTGCAGAATAATACACAGTTATCATCTTTTAATGTTTCTAGAAACGATTTACACGTACATTTTTTCAATGATTTGTATTTGTATTTCCAAAACTATACATATGAAACCGCTAAACTTAATACAAAAAGCTATTAGATAGCTTTGTTTTTTGACGATTTAGTATTAATCCATTGGGACAAAATAGCGAGCCAAACTCGTGGTATGTAACCTTTGCCAAACGTAGAAATAACGAGTCTCACTCGTGATACTCATTATATTTTTTGGTTGTTTATAAAGCAATATATCAAATGACGTTTTTTATTCGTTAAACAAGTCCAATCGGCCGTCAAGATCAAGTTCTAGCAAGTTTTCCTATCCTATATTTTGAACGCATAATTGCATTATTTTGAAATTGAACTTTATAATCGTTGCAAACCCCGCCTGTGTAAACGTTCCAAAAACATTTCAAAAAATCGTTTTTTGAACGTATACTTTCCTTATTTTGGATTTAAACTTAATAATCGTTCCAATGCTATTTTAAGAAACAATTTAATAAATTAAATGAACATGAATAAGTAACGACTCTAGTTATCATTTTTAGAAGTGTTTTAAAACATTTCAAGAATGATTTAGAAAATGATTTATAGAAACATTGCAAAGGGCGGACATTTATCAAATTTGAGACAAGTGTGAAACGATTCTGGTATATTTTTTTATTTCATAAAAATCGTTTTGAAAATGTTGCAGAAATGAATTTTTCTACTAGGGTTGGACTCGCGAAAATTTCTCTTCAAGGTCACACTTTTTTGACATTTTCGTACTCAGAAATTTAAAAAAAATGTCGATGACGTCATAAGGCGGAAACAAAACACGGCTAAAAAATGTAAATGGCAGAAAACGTAACATTTAAATAAACAAAATCGACGAGGCCGAGGAAGTTTCCTCAAACTTCATTTAAGAAATTAATGTATTCTATACTTACTTTACGAGCTCACTGTATATCGGTTATTCGTATTTGAACAATTAGTGGACGTTTTATTCATGGACACCAAAAAACACAATACGTGCTTTCATAGAATATCTTGTGTTACTTGAAATAGTGAACTAATTTTCTAATTGTAAAAAACTCGGCCTAACAATAAAAAACCTCTTTCTGCCATAAAATTTTAATAGAAGTAACTCAATTTTAAATCAACAATTTTATATAATTTAACAATTTTATACTTCGATTACTAATATTTCCCACTTAATCGAGATAATAAACATGGCAAGTTAATACTGTAAGTCATTCATAACGTATCACAGTTACGTTTTACTTTTATTATTATTGGCACTTAGTAAATAACGTGGAATGTGTAAAACAATTATGTTTATATTACAACATTTTTTTATCAGTGTTAACTAATGCTTTCGGGTACATAAAGCATAGTATTAGTTGTACAACACATAATACTAAAGCAACAAGGTTTTGTACCTAAAAATAGAAAATGAATTAGTCAAGCATTTAAAATATGAAGTAACTTACGATCATGAATACATTTAAAAGTATTATACCGTATATTAACCATAATGCTGTGCAGAGAGCTCCCATAAATGTTAAAGGAAATGGAATGCACGATGCATCTTTCGAAGCAATTATTTCATTCTAAAAAAAATTGGTATCAAAGTATCGTGTAAATTGAGTATAATACCAGCTCGATTAAAGGACTACCAATAAGAGCTAACATTAAAATTGTCACTATTAAGCCATATCTATGCTCAAGTAATGTGTCATCTTCCCAAGTTGCGTAACCAAGTAAACACGCAATCAAAGCAACTCCATAAGACAACGGCTTAAATATTTCAACGTTCCTATCCTGGGAGTAGATGTAATAAAACGCCGTATATAGAATATTAAGAACGACTGCTGATAGATTTACAATGAGCATTGCGGCGTCATCAAGAATTAACGAGTACTTTAGCATTAAAACTCCTCTGTCAACAAAATAATTACACTTGTAATACATTCGTATTAAGCAATTATTTTAAGTGGCCGTTTCATAATATTACAGATTGAATTAAAGTGTATGCAGTTACAACAAACTTACATAACAAAACCTCCTATAAAAGGCATCGAAGGAATACCAGCTGTCGATTTATTCCTGTATATGTCCTTACACATAAAGACACCCGAAAAGAATTGTGCGATTGTCACTACTCCGGCAACTGCACCAACGGTGTCTTTATAAGGTTGTAATGCGATGGATAATGTTTCCATTTTTATGCAATTAAATGAATACTATAAATTAATATTAGAATGAGAATTGACATTGAAACCTGTCATGCACTAACGAACATATTCGATCTATTACTAAAGCGGAACGAGCGCTATAATACAAACGTTTTAGATTGCTGCGATTGCATTTAACCTTCTCCCTCTCTTAAAGATAAACCACGTGTAAGCAAAAAAAAATAAGCGCATCGACCAATCGTCGGGGTTGATATGATTCAAATTTAATATTCATTAATTGCAAAATCAGCATTTTTACATATTAATATATTGCGTTTCTACAAAAAAATGTCGTAAGCAGGATTGCGGCAAGAAATATTATTCGAGCCGAAAACGTTTTGATTTTTTATTTCGGGATTATAAGAAGAGTTGTTTATCAAAACAGGAAACCGAATGATATTAGCTTACACCGCCTCCATAACAAACGATTTTTTGAGTAGCTCTGTAACAGATTTTTTTAAATTAATTCGTTTTTAATAATCGTGATTCTTTGTAAATTTATTTATTTTAACTAAATGTACATTTAGTACATCGTACATCAAGCAACGAAAAATAAACATGAAAAATTACATGGTACGAAACAATTAGTAAGAACAAACAAGAATTCTAATAAGAGCTAAGAAAATTAAAAGCAAAATTAAGTAATTCTTAAATTAATAACTATTTTAATTTGTGAAATGTAGCTTCAGAACTAAGTAAAAAAAAATCATTTGTTGAGCCCAATTACAAAATCTCAATCTTCTTTGTTTTACTCTGGTTTCTCTTCAAATGAAAATAAATATTTTACCTTTAGCTACTCAATCAACAACGAAACATTTTTGAAATGTTTTTTTCAACGTTTTACAAAAGATATATTTACGTTTTTAAAAACATTGCGAAAACGTCTTAATGGCGCAGAATTACGTTGCAAAGTCAATATTAGAAAAACATTCTAAAAATGTTTAAAAAATATTGTTTAGGTATATATATTTATAATATTTTACATATGTTACATTAATGTATAAAAAATGTATAATCAACGCTTTTTTTTAATATTGAAATATGCTTAAAGGCAGTTTTACAATCATGGTATAAATGCAAGTTTACTTATACTTGCTTTAATTTTAAAATACTGACATATTTGGCTGTTAGTTTTATTTATACTAACCAATAACACAGCCAATAACGACAGCAATGTTTTAGAAAACATTTTTTTAAATATTTCAATATCAATGTTTAAATGAAATATTTTTAAAACGCAACAAAAATATTTTTTTCAAAAACATTTTTTATTTCGACTATTGTAAAACGTTGTAACGTTTTTAAAACATGAATAAAACGTTTCCTTGCTGATTGTGTTAAACGAAAGGACTTTCATGAATTCATTTAGTGAGTAATCAGGCGAAGTCGGTTAATTAATGCCGACAGTAATTTTATAATTTTTGTAATTAGAGCGCTGTTTATTGTGATAAGTTGTTTCTTTCTACGGTACTTTAAACCTTTACCTCCAAGAGGTTAAAGATGGGCAACGACTCACAGATTATAAGCCCAACTGTTTTTAGCATTAAGTTCTTGTGAACGGCTAAAAAGGTATCAAATAACAGTTTATTTCTCCAGCCGACACTCTACGAGCGTTGAGCTGTCGCGCTATGTCTCCTACTCCTTTAATCTCCTCCGCCATGGATGCTGAATCTGCATCTTCCAAGCGTCGTCGTAAAGACGACGACGATGATATCTTACCTGATGAAACCTCGCCCGACAGCATTGAAGCCTCCTTTGATACAGACATCTTATACGTCTTACGAAAGTAATCTCTGTCTGCAAAATTACTACTTCTCGTCAAACAGAAATAATTGAGATTGTCAGCAGACTGCAAGCGACTTTTAGAAAATCCATGAGTTCTTGTTGCCTCTCGCAGGTGAAAGAGACCATCATTTCGCAGAACTTCCACGACGCGTCAGATAAAGTGCTTCATCCCAACAAACACAAGGATGTCCCAAGAATGTCCCGGGAACATGATGTTGCGGATCACTGAATGTCCCAAAGTCATCCAATTTTGGTTCTGTGTACGTCCTAGAGACATTCATGTCACAAGTGTGTGCATCCCTACGATGTTTTTATAGGACATCCTTGCGTATCCGCAACCGGACGTCCCTTTTAGATGGCGGTAGGATATGTACTATATATGTATATATTATATTTTTATCAAGAAAAGTACCATTTCCAGTTAAAGTACATCTACTTTGTGGTTTTTTCTATTGTTTTTTTTTGTTCAGTAAGGAGACTTAACGTACTCCTCTGCGACTTGACGTAATGAATAAAAATAACTTTATCAAATAAAATACAAATTATTATTACATAAAACTATATTTTTAAATAATAATCCAAATTATATTCAATTAAATAAATTTAGATTATTTAATTTTTTTTATCTTCTCGATCCCGGCGCTCTTTGGCCCTCCTTAGCGAGTTTTTTATACTTTCTTCCCGATTTTTTTAAGTGGCGCCTGAAACAATGCAACTACATAAGAGATGATAATCGTCATGTAGAGTCAATGCAAATGTTAATACAAAAAGCTTATTTTGGTATTTCTATGTAATCAAAATTTACATTTTTCTAAATTAAAGAATTGATAAAGTGATACTTCTTTTGTAGAATTATTGATTGATCTTTTTGACGATTCTATTATTGATTAAATCATAAGAGATGATCGATTATAACCAGTTAAAAATTGTTTAAATCGTTTTTTTTTTTTAATTTTGTAAAAGCGTCAGTTTTGCAAATTCATTAAGAATTTTTATACGTTTCGCATTTACATTTCATCAAAGGAATGTGGTAAAAACAAAATTATTTCTCGACGTATTTTTAACTACCTAACTAATTATTGTGGAAATAGTAATACAATACGAGAAATGTGCACACTAATCATAACTATGAATACCAAGAACGCGATAACGTTTTAGTTTCTTAGTTAGATTAGCGATTTTGTGCCTTATCGGTCAAGTTGACATTTTTAGATGACTTATTGTGAATCGCGACGATAAAAGTCGTAAGATAACGTCACACTTTTAAACCTTTAATACAAAGAAAACATTTTTTAAATAATTTTTTGAATAAAAAATTTTTTTTTACATAAAATAAATATTTTCAATTCACCGCATAGGTATGCGCGCGAGATAGGGTTTTAAATCACCATTATTACTAATTGTGATCTTTTAATTTCAATAAACTTTGACAAATTTACAATAATTGTAAATCATGATTTTTATACATTATAAATAAATACAAGATACCAAAAACTTACCAAATAAATTTGTTTATGCACACCCAAAAAACGTTAGATAATAAAAAGTACAGATAAATAAAGTAGGCAGAACACCAACAAAAACAGATACAGAGTGCAAACGGTGCAAACAGAGTGTACCACTTTGATATATCAAAGGAGCGTACGGGTGTTGAGTAGGCACCAGAGAACAAGAAGGAAAGTGGGCACGCGCACTAGGTTTGCATTTGTTTTTTCCCGCATAGAACATCCCATCGTACGTTCTTCATTGACATTCTGAGGACGTCCTATTAAAGACATCCTATACAGATCCGTTTTAAAGCCCGGGATGTAAAGACATCATTTGGACATAAAACGAACGTCCCTGGGACGTAGTGTGTTTACTGGGATCTCGCCAATGAGCACTTAAAAGTACAGTGCTATCTGTGTTCGCTTTGGCCACAAAGGAGACGTTGTCAAGCATAAGGCAACCTCTAACACCTGCCCAGCGTACCTGAAAAGGCTCCACGCCAAAATATCCAATACTGATTATGGACTTTGAGGACACTAAATTAACTTTGAGGTTTGTGCAAGTGAATCTTCGCAATTCACGTGTTGAGACTTTCGAAGCAATGAGTTACTTCTCCAAAAACAATATTGACAAGCTCGCTAGTGCGGCTGTACCTTTCAACAGGATTGCCGCATCCTTTTCTATGCGGTACTACCCGGCTATTGTTTTCAATAGTTCGAAACTCGTCGGAGTGGTGACACTCAGCTATTTAACTAATGACGGAAATGCGTTAACTATGGTTACGGTTGGAAACACTCCCTTGGCAATCGTCAGCGTTTATTGACGGCGGAGTGAGGATGTTCGTATTCATCTCCAACGCTTAGACAAAATTTTTCATGAACTAAGAGGCATTCCTATTATCAAAGCAGTTGATTTTAATTCAAAATCGCCGTTATGCACTCCCCGGTGACCGACGAACGAGAACGATGTGTGGAAAACCTCGTGGGTGAACGTGATCGTTGTATTGTCAACGAACCACATCAATTTAATATAGATATAGCTTCTCTCTGTTTAGCCAGAAAAATAGTAGACTGGCGAGTCATCCCCGAAGTAATAGAAAGTGACCACCGACTGATACGGTTTGAGTTAACCGTCAAGGCCTCTAATCTCGTACCAATCCTTAAAAGAATTCTTGATTTTAAACGCATTGATCCCATTCGCCTAAATAATGCTAGCGCAAATTCAATCCCAATCTTTTTTGCAAAGTAATTCCCGACAGGACCAAAAAATAAACCTCCTGAACCTGACAAAATACACTCTAATGTTTTGCAAACGGTTGTTCTAGATTCTCTCTCATCAACGATCGTTGCCTTGTTCAACTCTTGCATACAAATTGGTTATTTTTCTACCAGCCGGAAAGCTGTTGTAACTAATGTACAATCGAAAGTTTCCAAGTATAGACTAGCAATTTTTATAGACATTTCTGGAGCGTTCAATAACGTATGGTGGCCTTTTATAATCAAAGCTCTCGTCGTTAAGAGAGTACCTGCTGACGCTACGCGCGTCATTCATAGCTATTTGTCAAATAGATTGATAACTTACTCTGCGAACGTTTCACGTTCTTCACCAAACGACGAACAAAGGGCTGTCCACAAAGCTCGGTCTTTGTGATTGTAAATGATCGAAAGTCCAAGTTTTCGCAGTAAAAGTAAATTTTTCGAGTATTAAAGATTTTTATTTGTTAGTAAGTATTCAAATATTTATAAATACTTTACATTAACTGATTGAGATAGTATTTATTGGTTGTCTAAAAACCTTATCTAACATAACCTAATTTTTTTTAGTTGGTGATAGTATCGTTTATTTGAATTTATAACTTGAGATGATCCAATTTAAATTTAAATCCAATTAAAGACACACTAAATTACATAAGCATAATCATCTAGCGGAAAAAAGATAACTACAAAAATGCGTATTATCCGTTTTAACAAGAGGTTGCGCACGCTTTGGGTTGAACATCGAAAGCAAAATAAATAAAATAAAATTTGTTTAATGTTTGGTTTTCTGTGTTTTGTGAAATTTTATGGGAATGTAACTAAAAGTATTAGTTAGCTAACGTAAAGAGTGATACAATTGACTAAAATTTATAAACACTTTGTATTAAAATTCCAGCGTTATGAAAACGCCATATGTTTTTTCTTGTTTTTGTAAAACAAACGCATTGGCGGCCATTTCAATTTTGCCCATTCAATTGTTTTTATATGTGTATGTATACGTTGCAGTTAAAAATCAATTTATGCGGAATTAATAAACGACGTTTTTCCCTAATTATTAATCATAACTTAAAATTACTAAATCGACATGTCGTACAGGAATGCTTAATATGTGATTCAGATTCGTTGTATTTTCTTTATTTCATAATTTCATTTATGTGTAATTTTGAACACAACATTAAGCGTCGTAAATTTAACTGTAATATTTAACCAATTTATACTTAAATTTGAAGATTATTAAAATTGAAAGTGGCTTTTTGCAGATGTTTTTTTGTTCGTACAAGGAAGCTACTTAAACTTCTTTGCCATTTTGTTTTTGTCATTTGTATACTTTTGACGTGTTTTGGAATCAATTTGCGTTAATCTATTAAATAATTTTCTCTGCGAGTTATTAATGCTAATATTTGATTTCAATTCCAAATTATGCATAATAACTTTTTTGTTCGTTTATAATGTGATGATATAAGTTGATCAAAGTTAGGACATCTTTTCAATCAAAATATTTGCTTATTGATGTGATTAGAATTGATTTGATAACAGGAAAAAAACACGAATGTATTTTATGTATTACAGTCGCGGTAAGTGACTTCCTGAATCGACCCTGGATCTTAATAACATTTGTTTAATATATAATTGTTTTGTATTTTTATATGTGTATTTCTAACTCTTGTTTGTTTGTCTTGGCCATTCAACTAATAACTGGGTTGCTTCCGTAACTAGGACCACAGTACTTACTGGCAGACCGTCAGTTAACTAACTCTTTTTATATTTAATATAATCATGTTTGTGTACGTGTTTACATGTGTTGGAATTTAAACTTGTTATCATACCTGTGTATTCGTTTAATTGATTTAAATTTGGTAAATGTCCTTTAAAATCTTTAATTGTAAACCGATTGCTTGAGAATTCTAAATTATGTAAGTACATTCAGTGTGAAGACCGGAGGAGTTTCTTTGCCTGTTCTTCTTTTCCTACTACGGGTTATACCAAACAAGAAATTTTGGTTCAAATTTGACGAGTTCTGCTTGAGTAAAAAACACGATTTACTTTTGCCGTGTGTTTTATTTAACTTAATGCAACCTTCTCACGTATAGAGAGTAAGCAGTGTTTAAACATAAAAGGGTGAGAGGGAAGAGCTTGACGATCACAGCCACAGCGAGATGTCGCTACTTGTTTTGTTCGCGGGTTTTACTTTTCAAACGTAAGTGGGTTACATCACAAGTTTGTAGCTAAGAGTGCTACAGCCAACAATGTTACACTGTTAACTGTAACATTGTTTACTACTAACGTTTTTTAATTAATAATCAAAATGTTTAAAAAAAATTCAAAATTCAAGAAAGACCAATTAAAGAGTTATAGATGTTGTCTAAAATAAAAAAAAACAAAACAAAAACAAATTATAAAGTAAAAAAGCTTTTTCTAAAAAAAATTAACGACGAATTAGAGAAATGCTTGCTGACAACAAGTAAAATATTTTATACCAATCAATTTGCAACAGTGATTGTTGCTTCAACTGCTCGTATCTTGTCACCAAAAGACCACTTTCTAAAGCGAAACTTAGAAAGGAAAAAAAGGTAAAAGAGTTTGAAACTAAGATAAATTTTTGACAATCTGTGTTCTCAAAAGCATATTATTCTTCGAATTCAGAAATTTGGAAGAAAAGTTTTGATAGTTGTAATGACTTAAAATGCATTTTGGTACATTTTTAAGTGACGAATAAGCAACTTTCATCAATTTCAAATTATCTCAGATCCAGAACCTTGTAGTGACACAATGGCGTAAAGAAATCGCTAAGTATAAAAAAAAGCTAAACGCGTTCACCTTAAGATGTTAATTATCAAAATTCTCCCCGGACCGCATGACGTCAAGTGTACGATTGAGATTAAGCAATTTGGGTTTTAATTGCACTGTTTAAAATAACATAAGAACCGCGTCACTTATAATTTCTTTACATAAACAGATTATAGTAGGACGATAGTAACCTAATAAGTAATTAATTAATTTTTAAATATAAATGACATTAATTAAGGATTTTGTTAAAAAGTTAGTATCCGTTGTTTACCTTGACTTATCTGTTTAGTGAGCATGCGCGTGCCGCGCTTTTTAGTTCAACGGCAAGTCGCCGCCATGTATAGTTAGTAAGTTACTCGAGATTCCTAAAACGAGTTTGTTCTGTGTAGCGTAACATTTATTTTTCATAAATATACTTTTGAAGTCATAGTTACAATCTTTATTTCGGCTGCAAACATTTCCTTAATAGATTTACATTACATCAACAATACTCGAAAATTTAATTGAAATGTAATGATAACGTTCTTACGTGGTCCGTGACCTCGTAACTCGATTAGAAACTAGCACATTAAGTTTCAATTTTAATTGTTGACAGCGAATTTCGTCAAATTCTACACCAAAGAAACGTCATCGTTGTGACATACATTGACGCGTGTCCCCGCTCGACTCGCCATAATACTAATGTTAAAGTAACAAATACCTTACAGTACGGTATTACTCAGAAAGGTATCCCTCGACGTCAGCATCCTCTTGTGATTAGCGATCATATCGTTTTTGCTGGTAGCTATGGATCGGATAATTAACAATACCAATGACACCTCCGTAATTAGACAAACATGGGAGTAACAAACAAAAGAAACAACAAAATTTGCAAACAGCAATCATGTGTGGGTAAAGTAATCACTAACCTCAATGCGACCTCCGAACGGGTAGTTCAAAGATATAATGGATATAATTCCGTCGCCCCTTTAAAGGTCTAAATGTGTCGCATTAAGAAGGAATCTCTAAAAGAAATGTATTCATAAAATATATGTTGATGGATGACAAAAATGTATCTCTTACAGAGATGAGGCCTTCTTATAAACACCACACCTAAGCAACAAATAACGTTAACGTGCCGCCGGAAATCGAACATAGAATGCGCGGTCTTGCAAAATTGCGCATAAACGACAGATAAAATGTTCTAAAATGACTTTTAAATCGTTGCAAGTATACTATCGTTTCTTACACCTGTAATTGAAGATATTTATACTATATTGCTTAAACTTCGACCCATGCGGGGTTAAGCGACAAAATAAGGCCGTCAGTGTGTGAACGAAAACCACTAGTACGTCATAGTTTCGCTTATAAATAATTCGCGGACTATTCGGTACATGAACAATAAAACTGTTAATCGTTTGCTACGAGCTTAGTGAGGCATGATAACGCGATTTAGAAAAATATTCTTGTATCTGGTGTCACTCAATATATAATTGCTATTTTACATTCATTTTCTGTAATGTGATTCGGAAGTATGTTGATTACGTTACGTTAATTTGGGGGTTATTAAACCAAATTTTATATCGCTTGTGCGGATGACGTCGCAAAAAGAAAACAGAACTTAAACTTTTAGCTGTTTGCTACGGGAGTCGGTGAATTTAATTATTTTATTTCTTGTATTTCACTTTAGGGCTATTTTATTACTATCATACCTACAATAAATTTTAAAGGTTAATTACAATTTTAATTTATGTAATGTATTTTATTTATGTAATTTCGTTATCAATTGTGTGTCGACCAAATATAATACTGATGACTAGTTGAGTTTTTGGAGTTAGATGTGATATCCTTTCTCTCATTTGCTTCTTCGATTTCTTGTCGTGATGCAGTACTAGTCTCAAATAAATTGTTTTAGTAATTTTATTATAACACCCTGTTGTTTTATTCTTAACAAGCACCAGTTGTGTTGCAGGTTTCGGTACCATTCCTTTTTTCTCTACTCGCACAAAAAGATGGCTAAGTTGATACTAACATCTTGACTTACGACCATCTCCGAGGTAAAGCTAGCCAAAACAGATGAAGCGACCAACTAATTTCTTACACTTTCGCAATTCGATCATTTGTTATGTAGATATAACTTGTGTGAATTGCATAGAATGGACGACCACAAGATGTTACAAGTTTAGTAAAGAACGTCTAGCAGTTGAACTAAGTACAGATAACACACATCCTGTGGACATTCATAGAATGTTCATGTACTACGTGAGTACAAGTTTGCTTCTACTCATGTTAACGTTTAGTGATCTATTGAAAACTTTGAACAAAATAAGTCACTAGCTCTATTTTAAATTAGAAAACACAAATACCAGCATGTGTAATATTTTATTAATGAATTAATGTAATTCTTGTTAGTAAAATTTTAGTTCAATGATTGTATTTCTTCTTTGGGGTACTTAACGCACAAACCCATTTGTATAGACCATAAAAATAAAGCAACAACGTTTTGTACCTGCAAAATGAAGAATATAACACAAAAACATTACGATTTTGAGTATACTTTTTATTATACTTGAATTTTGAACTTTGAAATATACTTACTACCATATACGTATCTCTAAGACTAATTCCATACAAAATCCAAAAGATGGAGCCTATACTGCCTATTAGGGTTACTGGTACCGGAATGCGAGAAGCATCTTTAGTCGCAATAATTTCATGCTAAAACTTTAATAATGACTCTACAAGTAAACACAACATAGATTTAATTACCAATTCTAACAACGGGCTGCTGATCAACGCTAGTATTAAAAACGTAACGATAAAACCGAATCTGGCTTGAACTACTTTTGGATCTTCCCAACTGGCATAACTATATAAAGCCGTTATGACAGCGCATCCATACGATAATGGTTTATAAACGTCGTTTACTTTGTCGCAAGAATAGTAATTATAAACCATCGTGTATAGAGCATGTAGAGTAGTCGATACTGTATAAACCGTTAGCAGTGTATAATTATGTAGAAGTAACGCATATTTCAGCATTATAATTGCTCTGAAACAAATTTTTTGCATTTTGCAAGAAAAACAAATTATAAACTTACGTAATCAGTCCGCCTACGAAAGGCGTTGGCGAAATTCCATACGTAGATTGATTATAATAAATGTCTTTGCACAGAACAGCTCCAGAAAAATATTGAACAACTGCAGCGGTGCTTGCCAACCAACCTAAAGTTTGTTGGTAAGGCTCTAGTATTGCCGACAAATTTTCCATTTTTGAGTGTTTCTACTATATAGAATTATAATTATTTACACTCCGATTGGAGAAAATACGTACTTTTTTTAGACCGAAAAATTGTAGAACCGAACTGTGTAAAGCAAAAACTGAGAATTTTGATGTAGATTAAAACCTTAAATAATCATTTTGCTGTTTTGACACATATTTGATAGAATATTATGGCATTTTTACTATGGAAACATGTACACAGTTACGTAGCTTCCATTAAAAACAAGAAACTTCTTTACTGAAAAAACTATGGAATTTACTTTGCTAATATTAACTCTATCGGCTTATTTCAGTTAAATTAAATTAAAACGGACAAGCCCGACGTCTATAATTGTTTTTGTGGATTAGAATTATCTAATGAGGTAGGTATAAACATAATTACAATATTCTTAGTGTAAAGGTATGCGAGAAAATTATTAGTTTTATGATAAACACAAAAACTTTCCATTCACTTATGAAAAGATAGTACTTACTGTTATTCACTTGAAACTTATCATAAATTTCTAAGGAATGATTTTTTATGGCGTTTATTTATATAAATATGAATGTTTGACACCCTCAAATTATGAACAATACAAGAATTTTTTTTGTGCATCAATGTCATTGTACTCGGTTAGAGGTATTGCGTTGGGTACCACTTACAGAGAAACGAGCCGTTCCTACGGTCTTACCCCGTTTACACCATTAAAACCTCTGTTCATCACAAAAAGTTTGTCCCGATTTTTTTTTGAACGAGTGTACTAAGGTCCTAGTTACGTAAGCAACCCAGCTATTAGTTGAATGGTTGGGACAAACACACAAGAGTCAAAAATACACATATATAATAAACACACATTACATATCAAACAAATTTTATAAAAAATTGAGGCTTATATCAGTTACCACGACTGTAATACATAAAATATGCAATTGTCCATAAAAATGGATACAAGTTGCACTATTACACATAAAATACAAGCAGTCTATTATTGTGAAGGTTGAGAAAAAGATTTATTTCTTCCACTCACTTGCTTTGACTAGCTCCGTATCGGAGATGGTCGTGGGTTAAAATGGTAATACCCGGAGTATAGTAGTGAGTCGGTGCCCTGCGCCACCTTACCTTGCGAGTACAAAAATCAGTTTGAAGTTAGGGAAATGACTCTTAAATTTGTAAAACGACCGCGTATTAGAAAGAAAACAAGAGAACGCTGTGGCAAAAATATTTCTACGATTTATTCTAATTAGAAGCACACACAAAAAAAAAGAGATAAAGCGGTACAGCCAATATCCAAATGCACAAATCAATTGTAACCAAATGGCAACAAGTGATAACGAGAGTTCATTAAATAACTATATACTTATTAAAATGTATATTATAATTAATCAAAATTGATGTAAACTTTTATAGTAGATTGGGGAAGTGATAAATAGCTCTAAATTGAAATGAGAAAAAACACAAAAACTTACGCGTTGCAATTAATTTAGTAACCACAATACAATAGTATGCACGATAAAACTACTTTCGCATTCATTCACAGAATGTAACGCATTTTAGATTCTATAGACTAAGATAATCGTAATAAATTCAGTAATATTTGTTATTTTTGTTACAAAAAAAAATTATCAATAAGTGCGAAATAGTTTATTGCTAGCGTGCTTCGCCCCTTTGATTGACATAATTGTGTCCTTGATCGCGCTCTTGTGAAACGGTAATTAAATAAGGAAGACAGAAAACTCTTGATTTCAGTCAAAGAAAGTTATCCCCGGTGGTAATCCACTCGATCTACAAGAATCCGGCCAGCTTTTCGCTATTGATGATTCTCACAGAAATCAACGGTAGCTCAGTTACACCAATTGTAGTTTTAGATAGAAGAACTAATAGAAAGCATTAGCAAGAAACCCAATAGCACGATTAAAATTTATTTAGCGAACGTAAAAGGCAGGGGTAACCAAGCCGTGAGCTAAAACTCTAAAACGTCTAATATGTATCCGCTTCTAATAAAAATTGACATCTAGAGAGCTTTCTAGGTGTTGATACATTTTTATATAGAAGTTTTACCTAAAAAATTAAAAAAAAGTGGATGTTTGCAGAAAAAATATCTCCACTTACCGAACGATTCTTTAACCGGACACCCAAAGCGAACAATGTTCAGACGGAGTCCAAATACATGCGTATCACTGTTTTCTCAATTGCGCTAAAAAATTTACTAGAAACGTTGAAATTTCACCTTCAACACGACTGTGAGTAACAAGTTGCGTATGCGCCGAAATATTCCAAAGAGTTCGCTTCAGTACGCATCCTTGTGACACTCCGTATGTTAATTGTATTGGTTTTTGTCATCTTGACCTTGTAGGATTAGGTTTTTGTTTTTCCAGGTATGATCCGATAATACTGACTATAGACTATATATTGTTCTATGGCACGCTAATAAGTTGAACTAGTGACCATGGCGTATAGTCGCTTAGTTCTTCTGGTGCTTTCACAAGTTTCTCTTGCTTACCGGTCGACCAATTCTATTGCGTCCATCGTCCATTTACTCTTTGTGAACGCGTATTGTTTGGCTGACAGGCATCTCAAGTCTTCAATGGTTTTTTGTAGCTCTTGTTAACAGCAGGTGTTCGTATATCTTGTGGTTGTTAAGCATGCATAAGTGCTTGTGCGAGTTTGGATCGCTAAAGGAGTGGTTGCCTTTATCTATTAAGACTAAGTTGGCGCCTTTCCATTTCCTCAAAAATTCTTTGTTTTCCAGTTTTGTCACTTCCGTTAGCTTTGTCCGTTAGCATCTTAGGCAGTATGCCGTTTGAGCCACGAATTTTCCTTTTGTTCAGGTTTTTTACCGCCTTCAAGTCTTAAACTGAATGGAGTAGGTTTTGGCATCGTCATCGGTATCTATACCGTTATTTGTTTATGTGAAATAACGCTCTAGCTACCTTTCCCATCATCTCCGTATTCATTAACGGCTTAGTACTGTGTTTTTCACATCTTTTTCACGGCCATTTTGTAGTTTTTGCTCCATGGGTTATTTTAAACGTTATATAGCATAGTTTCACTCATGCTTTATCTGTTGCGGCCAAATATAGCGTTGCGGAAGGTTTTTGTTTAATAGGTTTCTTGTTGTCCATTGATTGTTGTCTTTTGAGGTTAACTAGGCCTTTGGCACTCCTTTTTCACTTTTGCGAGGTGGTCGCTCCACCCAGAATACCAGCGCTAGAGAGTTTATTGATTTTTATGTGATATATACTAAATCGCAGCACTGTCATTTCCCGAGGACGGGGCACTTCTCCATTATTTTGATCCTCAAAGTCTTTATCAGTTTCTTTCAGTTAAACTCTTTAATATTTGATTTGAGTTGTCTGTTGTAGTGTCTCTTTGTACTTTGAGCTTGTATAAAAAAAATTGATGTAATTCAAGCAAATCTTGCTCAGTGACCTTCCATACATTGATTTTTTGTGCAATCGATTCATCTTCGCGTGTGATGTTGAACGTTTGCTGCTCACTTCGAACGTGGGTACGTTCGACTCTTCTGTTTTCGCCCCTTTTCGGGATTTAGAGTTGAAGTCTACTATCTTAACTACGAAAATCTGTGGCGAGTATTATGAAGTCTCAAAAAAATAGAGTTCCACAACATTAAGAAATTAGCAGTACCCAACCTTGGTTGCGACTTAAATCAACTACATTGAAAGACAGTTTGAAATATGTTGAAGTTTGTCTTTAGTTACCATCCAAGTAGAACATCGGGTCAACAAATGCTTACTGTTACTTTTATGCTCAAGGAAGTAGCCAAAATGAAGAGATCTGCCGTTATCGCCATGGTCCTTTCTATCGGTGCTGCGTCCAGCTTCCTGTTTTGGGACAAAACGGTCTTAAAAAAAAGCCAGTGAAGCGCGTAAAAGCTTTGAAATCTGTTACCAACCGTTTCTGTAGTGAGCTTCGTTGGTGACAACCACGTCACCACAGCTAGCTACCATGCCGGCGAGTGGGCGTGATTGAGGAAAGCATAATAAAAGAAAGAGAAAAACTAGGCGTCACTCCTCGTACAAATAAGATCCTCGGTTCGGAGACATCAAGGGTATACGATTAAAAGAGCTACGAAGCGAAAAGCATAGAGAAAACAACTACAAAAAAAGTGTAATAAACGTATATAATTCTAACTAACGATAACATGTACGATTACTAAGTTTATTTGACAAATTAACAAATCAACAAATATGATTACTAACAATGAATAGAATGAAAACTAACCCCACCGTATAGTTTCTTGTAACAAGCAGTAACGTTTACTACGTCTTATTATTTTAGTGACAAGACGTTCGTAGAATGAAAACTTACGTGTATGGCGTTATGTGCCTAAATCAGGCCTTGATTGCATTCAAACGATTAAAGAAACTTGAATGGTAAACGTCAGCGTAAGACAAACTGTGTTAATTAAGGTTAAAGATAATTTAAAATTTACGACTGAAAGTAAAATGATTTAGTATGATGTAGAATTAGTTTAGATAGAATCAGTAATACGGTAAATTCAAATTAAAAAAAACTTTATAATGAAGCGCGAGTCACTAGCAATTATGCGGATTCCACAGTTGGAAACCATTGACTAGAATTGTACGGCTTCTAGACGTTAATTAGAATAGCATCCGCATTTACTAAGAAACAATTATGATTTCCGCAGATCTATATCACTGGGAAAGCCGTTTTGTAACCCCAAGAAACTCGCTGTAAACGCAAACACCGTCTTAGTGAAATCGAACGTTCACAGCGATGTAAAGCACCTATGCAAAAAATAAATGAGTGAAAGTTTGTTTTATTCGCGCTCCTCTTTCGTAAATGTCAAATACGATTACGCATTTTACAAACAGTGGAGTCCGCAAACTAGCGACGACGTGAATTTTACACTTATAGTAAATAATGACATGTAACATAGCATTCAAGGTGATTACCGAAATATTCTTGAAACCTATAAAATAAACATATAAAAGGTGTCCGAAGGAAGATTAAAATTAACCTTGTGTAAATCCGGAAGTGTCAACACTGTATCTGTCTAAATAAATAAAGTGTTTAACGCGTGTGCTAAGATAAATAAAAGTGCGATATTGTCGTTACATTTTATTAGTTTAATTAAAAGTTAGTTATGTTTAATAATCATATCTTAAATCGTGTAAATATTTGGCTAATTTAAATCGGCGAATGCACTCTTTGAAAGTATCGAGGGTATTATATTACTCAAGTAAGAATTTTTACTACCTGCTACGCTAAGGATCTCCAAATCTGGGGACAAATCTTACGTTATACATATAATAATTTCTACGATCGACTATGCGCATTTATTTGACTGAATTTGATTAGTGATCGATTTTGTTTAGAATTTACTGTATTTCATCTATTCGAAAGTATCAACCAATTTGTTTGTTTTTTCCTCTACCGATTACATGTACTCTAGGCGTATACAAAACAAATATTTTACAGGTATGCAAGGAGTGGCGCCCTAACATACTACACTGACTTTTAAATACAATGCACCACATAGAAGAAGTAGAGGTGGAGAGCTGAAATTTTGTATGCAAAACTGTTATATATGGAGAAATAAATAATTAAAATTTGAAATGAAAATGTTGATGTATTCAAAAAATATACATGGTGTTATTAACATTTCCATGCTTGTTTTACTTTTATTTATGAGCCCTTATCGTTGCAGTTTTTCAGATTTTTTTAGATCTAGTTATCAGTTATCATTGTTTGTAAAGTGTTGTGACGTATCTAGATACAAGTATCTAGATACAGTATCTAGATACTTTTGGAGTATCTAGTTACATATCTAGATACACTGGGACAAAATGTAACTGTATCTGTATCTAAATACATTTTTCGTAGTATCTGAGTGGTTTAGATACTTAGATACTTTTTCTTGCTCAAATTGTAAATTATACAAGTTTTTTCTAAACACCGCAGTAGTTTTTTCTTTCAGTTCATCATGTACATTACAATTTAAATTTGGAGACTTTGTATTCGGTGTTTTATGAGTGCAATTCTTTCAGCTTCGACGATTCTACCAAATTTGGAGATTTTATGTAGTAGCGGGTATTTTGTGGGTATTATAAACTGTTGTGGAATTTTGAGGAAAACCGTGTATGAACTTACACTTTTACTTGAGAAATGTGGCGTGTTAGTATTTATGCCAACAAACCAAATTCATAATACTTTAAAAAAAAGAAAACAAATTTCAACTTTGTAGAACTATGAGTACAATTGTGGTCATTGTGAAATTTTAATAGTTTATGCAAGGAATCGCGCAAAGTCAATTGGCAACACTGAATTTCTTCATTAGCTCAAATAGAGCAAAGAAGTAGAGAAACTTTTTGAAGTGAAACTTCTTTATCGGCGTTGGAAAAAAATTTACCGTCACATTTTTGCGTTACGCGCCATCTTTTTTTCGTTACGCGTCATTCCGTTACGCGCCATCTTTTTCTTGCCCCTACCACGGTTGGTTCAGACGAAGAGTACTTTCAGTTTCTCCAACGCAGTAGGGATAGCATGTCGCTTATTTCGTTACGCGTCACATTTTTAATTAATACGACTGCTAATTTAATGAACATCAATTAATTGGCATAGAGTATAAATTCTGAAATATGTTATTAATTTTTGTAAATCAATTAACTAATTTTTGTAGATTCAATTTCATATTTCAGTTACCATAAGCCATTAATTACAAAAATATATAATAACGATGACAATGATAGTAATAATTCTATTACAATTAATGAAATGCTGTAATAATCTTAGTAGCAAAAAGTTAAAGTGAAATAATTGTATTATTTGTATTCATGTCTATGATAATAAAATCCTTTTGTTTAAACTTTATCTAATTTAACTTTATTTAACCAATTTCTGAAAAGTTGCATGTAGATCATTTTGCGAAAAATAAGGCCATAAAAAAGTTTCACTTCTTACATGTGTACACTAGTACACGCGCTCATTTTTAGTGTTAGTAGTTTACTATTAACTCTACGTCGAAATATAATGACGAGACATTTAACTTGCTATTAATTTTAAAACAAAATAACCTTTATTTCTAAATTTGTATTGTTTTATGCAATTAAGGTTGATAAGGTAATTTTTGCTTAATACCCAAGCAGCACACTGACGTCATATGACGACAGTGACACGTCTTAATGACGTCTCGTAGTTTGACGTCAATAAGACGTAATGTGCTGCCTAGGATACTGTTATTGTGTTTTTAGCTGAACCTTTGTTTTAAATGTTATTTCAAGATTTTGTTAAAAATGTATCTGACATGTATCTAGATACTTTCTTAAAGTATCTGTAACTGTATCTAGATACTTTTTTTGAAAAAGTATCTTATCTGTATCTAGATATAATTTATGAAAAGTATCTGTATCTGTATCTAGATACTAGAAAAAAAGTATCTGTTACAACACTGTTTGTAAACGTCAGAATGCCACGAGTTCGCAGACGAGGTTAATTTCAACAATTAATGCTTTTTAAGGGAGGGCGAATTATTTGTATGCAAGAAGCTGGGTTGGGATACCGTGAAATCGCCAGAAGATTAAGACGTACTCATTCAACAATATTAAGAACATGTCGAGGATATGGCAGGAGGAACAGTTGCAAACACGACGTACTGGATGACTCAGAGTCACGCATGAACGAGAAGATCATCTGTTCAGGAGAAGTGCCGTTTAAGACCCTTGGGAACCATCGCGTTCACTTGGAATAAACTGGATACGAGCAGTTGGTCGCAGAGTCTCTATGAGTACTGTTTATCTTTGAATCCCCTTTTTTGGATTGCGATCATATCGACCAAACTCTCGTATTCCTCGAACACTTCACCACCCAGACTTCAAACTTCAATGGTACCAAGCCCGACAATATTAGCTACATGAAGAACATTATTTTTTCTGATGAGTCTAGGTTTTGTTTATGGCACTTGGAAGGGCGTACACGTGTGCGAAGACTTAGAGAACAACGCTTAACACCTGGTGTAATAGTTTGGGGTGGCCGCTCTCCTTTTAACATTTATCCAAAGCACGTTAAATACTCGATCGTTACATCGACAATGTCTTAGAAGCAGTTTTTCTGTTTCTTCAAGAACGTCCATAAGCTATATTCCAACAAGATTATGTTGGAAGCATGTGACCGTAATGAAATTTTAAAAAGAATGACGTAAATTTGCTACCATGGCCTGCTAGAACGCCAGATTTATCGCCAATAGAATATGTTTGAGACATGATGGACAGAAGACTGCGTCATCGAATTCACCTTCCAAATACCATAGAAGAATTCCAACAACAGCTTCAAATAGCCTGAGATGCAATAAATCACATTACTTTCAACATGCCTAGAAGAGTAACTTCTTGTATACAAGCGCGTGGTAATACTACAGATTATTGACATTTTTTCAATAAAACGTTGCGTTGCGTCCAAACTGTAATCATTTATTTGTCTATATATAATATATAACAGTTCTACATACAAAATTTCAGCCCCCCACGCCTACTCCTTCTATGTGGTGCATTTTATTTAAAACGTTGTATATTATATACTATCGTTATAGGCAGTGTTGTAAATAGATAATTTTTAAATTATATAGATATAGATAAATTTTTTTTCTTTCAAAAATTATCTAGTATTAGATAATAGATAAACTATTTAAACTTCAGATAGATAACAGATAATAGATGAAATAATTTAGGTAGTATAACAACGATAGATGGAGTTCATTTGAAGAATTACTATGGCATTCGAGAAATTACTGAAGAAAAACATAGATATTGCAACTGGAATTTTACGGGACATTCGATTTTTTATAAATATTATTTAAATAATTTAAAGAAAAAATTATATATATATACAGATACATATAACTTATATATTTTTTGATTCTATCTAGATACCTATAAATAGATAAAAAATATGAATCTAGATTAATTTATCTATATGAATTTATATAGATAATTTACAACACTGGTTATAGGACCCCGGTTTTGTCGTAATTATGCGGTAAATATTACGTTACAACTATAACGTAATAGAAGTGATACAGTAACGTTAAAATAAACTAATAATAACGTGATCTGATTATCTGGGAACGGCTGTAAAAAATTTGTTTTTGTGCTTAAACACCCTACAAATTTAATTAAAAGAAAAATAAATTTGCGAAAGTGTAACTTGAAATTCTACTTTAAATACTGAATACGAGAAGTTCAATTAATAACATTTACTAGGAACTTAACGAATGAACTCATGGGCGTTTCTAACTTGTAAAATCCCCTTAATAATTTATGGTGTTACGCCTATGGTGTGAGTTTTGCATCTTTTGCATCATTTTGCATCTTCTTATAAATAAATAGTGTATTTTACGTTTATTGCTATTTATGAGTCTTAATTTAAACTCTCAGGTTAAGTAAAATGATTTAAGTGATAAATAGTGCTAAATTTAATTTAAAAAAAAAATAATATACGTTAGCAAAAACAAATTCCTAACCTTCAAATTAGTTGAAAATGTCGAAGCCCAGCACATCTTCTGATACTCAAAAAACGATTGCTCAAAAAACATGGGAAATGGCAAATAAGGTAGAAAGTATTAGTTCTGTAGATGAAATTTATCGTTACGATAAAAAACTGCAGCAAGATATATTAGCGGCTAAACCGTGGGAGAAAGAGTAAGTCACAAAGGTGTTATCGGATTGTATTTATATTGAGATTTGTAGTCCACATTTCTTTAAGGATATTAAGATATCAGCTTTAGCTTTGTTAAAAATGGTGATGCACGCCAGATCCGGGGGCACTTTAGAAGTTATGGGTTTACTTTTGGGAAAAGTTGATGGAAACACAATGTTTGTTATGGATTCATTTGCTTTACCTGTTGAAGGCACCGAAACTCGTGTTAATGCTCAAGCTCAAGCTTATGAGTATATGAGTTCTTATATTGATGCGGCTAAGTTGGTAAGTTTCCTCATTTGTAATTTCAAATTCATTAAGTTTCTTATAGGTTGGCCGACAAGAAAACGCGATTGGATGGTACCACAGCCATCCCGGGTACGGATGTTGGTTATCTGGTATTGACGTCAGCACTCAGCTGTTGAATCAAAACTTTCAAGAGCCTTTTGTTGCGATCGTAATTGATCCTGTTAGAACTATTTCTGCGGGAAAAGTTTGTTTGGGGGCGTTCAGGACTTATCCAAAAGTAAATGACAATTCAGATCTTTCACACATTGAAATATAACTTTTTAGGGCTACAAACCTGCCAACGAAGAACCATCCGAATATCAAACGATTCCTTTAAACAAAATTGAAGATTTTGGAGTGCACTGCAAACATTACTACTCCCTGGAAGTGTCTTACTTCAAATCTGCTCTAGACCGTCGTTTATTGGACTCGTTATGGAACAAGTATTGGGTCAACACGCTTAGTTCGTCGAGCCTTTTAACCAACGCCGACTACACTACAGGTCAAATTTTCGATTTATCCGAGAAATTGGAACAATCTGAGGCGGCGTTAGGTCGTGGCGGTTTTATGGTAGGTGGAAGCGATCCACACGAAAAACGTACTGAAGATAAACTGCTAAAAGCAACTAAAGATAGTTGTAAAACCACCATCGAAATAATACACGGATTGATGGCTCAAATGATTAAAGATCGATTGTTCAACAGCACTTGTCCTAAACCACCTGCTTAATTAGGTTTTGATTTGTAAAATAAACGACTCGCTTTTATTTACATTTTTATTTAATTTAAGTGGACGCAAATAACATGATAAATATATACAAACATAACAAGCAATTATTAAATTAAACCGAATATAATATTTTATGATTTGAAAAGTATAGAAAATATGTTTATTGTAATCGGAATGACGAAAAGATGTAGCTGCATTTTTTTTTTGAATATTTGTGAGATTTTTTACTACAGACTATTCCCAATTAAGCACCAATATTTCTGCAAAAATTAGGAAAGAATCTTACTGACTAGATTTGTATTGCAAACTCAAAGGGATGAAATATAAATGCAGCCATTAACGAATGTCTAGTGTTTTTCACGAAATTGCACTTAAACGTTGATACATTTTGCAGAAATACTGGAGAAATCACATTTCCCTTTAAATTAATTTAAATACAGTTTATAGTGAAGCAACATTTAAAGTGTTTAGAACATATTTATTTTGTGTATGTACATCGTGTCGGATGCAAGTAAATCATTTGGATGGACACTCGAATCACAATTCAAATAGAAACTAAATATTACAATACGGCACTAACAAAACAAGCACAAAAAACTAATCATACTCAGTTCATACGTTTGGGAAATTAAGTACTTAAAACGGTATGAAAAATATTAAACTATTTACAGCATAGGTGTGTAACTAAACCTAGGGTACAAAACCTATGTTTGAATAGTCTACCTAAGATAACAAAGAAAAAACGGCTTATAAGAAAACTGTAAACTTATCCTAAATTCCGTCAATCCCAAATGTGGGTAGGAAAATTGTTTACTTCGGTTTGTTCTTGTATAAGAGCACCGTCTATTGTATATGATAATCGGATTCGCATACGCAAGACTCCCTGAAACAGAAAAAAAACATTTAACGTTATGAGAACGAATTCAATTAAAGTGTATATACAGAGTGTCGCTAAATTAAGTGCGCATAATTTCAAAGCATGTGGAAAGGGTCATTTTTTGCCAATACACTTGGTATCGCAGATTTAAGATGGCGACAGAAATCTAAGATTTAGTACGTGACAGTGGAATCCGAGTTGGTGGCGAAGAGAAGTAGGCGTAGCTTGAATTGCTGCGCATTTGTTACTTTTAGAAAAATGTGTTGAAATTACGCGCCGCACACCAGTTGTACTATGAGAAACACCCACATAGGCAACTTCGAAACGCCCGCACGTTTAGAGCTGTTGATAAACGCCTGCGAAGGACAACATCGTGGGTTCGACAACCTGCATTGGAGAAGGTGGTTTGAGGAGAATCTGTCAAGCAATACGCGTACTGGTTGTCGAACCCATGATTGTCGGCCGGCGTTGATCAATAGCCCCAAACGTCACGGGCGTTAGCAAGTTGCTATTGGGGTATTACTCATGGTCTAATTGGCGTGCGGCGCGTAATGTATGACCTTCCCCGAGCACAAGGTGCATTCGGCGAGTTTAACCGAAGTGAATCTGTGCATTTTACACGTTAACGGAACGACAAAACACAACAAGATGAGTTTACAAGTAAATCACTGAAAAGTTTTGAAAAACGTGTAAAATGACAAACAAATTAACATCTATCGACCAACGTTTACTTAATTTCAACATTTTGTTAAAAGTAACACATGCGCAGCAATTCAAGCGGCGCCTACTTCTTTTCGCTGCCGACTCGGATTTCACTGGTATGTACTAAATCACGTGCGTAATCTGCTACTAGGCCAGGCTCTCCGGGCTATTCCTCTATCTCATTTGAACGCCAAGACAAAAGCGACAACCCCAATCGATCACATTCGTTCTGTAATAGGGTCTTAACATACCTAATAAAAGAGGAACGCCGATATCAATTTCACCAAAGACAGCTCTGTACGTTAACAAGTCCAAATAGGATACATAGAAACCGGATCGAATACGTTCTGATTACAACAAGATGGCGCAAATGTCAAAACACCGAGGGTGGCTCAGACAGCCAACTACTTCCCTCCATGACTAATCCCCCAAGCTTTCACTGATAATTTCAAATTATTTATCCGAGAGATTCCTGGAGACCTGTGAAGGAGAAGGGAAAGGCCGATGAAACACTAGCTAAAGTAGAGGAAAAACATGGAATCTCAAGGGCAATGGATCAATTAAGCATACTAGCACAATTATACTATATAGAAACGGAGTACGTCCTTTCCTAGCAACTGGCTCTAGTGCAAGCAGGTTTTGTAAAGAACAGAAACTCCTGTCAGCTCATCGAGACAACTAAAAATACTACACAGATTGTTCGATAATTACGTGGTCTAACAAAAATATTTTTCTTGACAAAAACCATTTCATTTTTCAATATAGTCTTCAACACACTTATTCCGTCCTATAAGCCGCAGTCGTCCTAAAGGCAATCCTCTTCTGCGTCCTCTTTAACATATTAAAATAGTGCTTCGACCCCAGTCTGAGTCCCTAAATAACGGCCCCTTAAAGGAGAACGAAATGTACTACTCAACATACATTCTTCTCTGTTCGAAGCTTGGTCCTCCCACGCTGAGCATGAATCGATTCAAACTCTTCACGAGGTTTTCCGCATTCTCGCATACATGTCTTACGTGCTCAGTCACTCTACAGTTCTCTCCGATCTACTCTTAAGTACCTCAAGATCTTCCCACTTTTGATATCCAGTCTTCCCACCCTTATCGACAATTGTTCTTCCTTCGTCTGTATCCGCCCAGGACTACCAATTCAGTTTCATCCAGACACAGATCGTGATCCTTCAACAAGCTTTCCACCCTCTTCTGCCCTTCTTCTCACCAGTTCCGCGGCTTTACCAGTGACTACCACCGCTAAGCCATCTGAGTATCCCAACAGCATGACACGTCCGGCATCGTCACCTGCAGTACCGTCGTAGTAGATTCCACAGAAGCGGTCTTGAGACAGATATCAGCGAAACCCCCGCCCGCGAGTTCTATTCTTTCACCTACCCCGACGTGCAGCCACCTCTTCCTGAGGCAATCTGTTTTTATGCTTAGCAAGTACACCGGTTTGTCTTCCATGGTCTTGCCGATACGAGACCATGGCACGCTGTTGAACGCGTTTTGAACGTCGAGCGTTACCATGATGCAAAATCCTTTCTTCAATTGCGTTTAGGGTGGACTTGCCTTTCCTAAAACTGAATTGGTTTTGGTTTAATTTATTCCAAGTCTCCACCCACTCCTTCATTCTCTCTCCTACTATTACTGCTAACAATTTATTAAGACCGGAAGGAGACATACTGGTCTAAAACTGCTCGCTTCTCCATTAGATTTGTTAGGCCTCGGAACCAGCGTCAAACTTCCGGTATTCCATTCTTTCGGAAAGGAACCGCTTGCAAGGCATTCGCTGACACATGACAGCAGGTCGCCCTCGATCACTTGACAAGCTGTGCGTACAATCTCTGCAATTGTACCATCGGGCCGCGAGGCTTTCCCACTCTTCATGTACCTTACAGCGTTTTCCAACATCTCTCTCGTTGCCACCGGTACCGCGTTGTCGTGCGCCTTCTTCCACTCGATCTTACCGTGCCTTGGAAACAGACGCACTCTTTCTTCTACTCCCATACTCAGTTTTACTTTCATACCAAACTTCCTTGTCACGATCTTGTTTCAATCTCTTCATAAATCCTTCTCAAGGTCCGTTAATAGGATCTTCCAGTTCTGTTTTTTACTTTTCCTTATTGGCTTTTTTAGCTCTGTTCTTTTCTTTTTTTCTCTCCCATTCCTATATGTCCACCGTCCACCAATATTTTCCCTTTTTCATCTACTTCCTACCCTTCTCTATCAAAGTACTCTTGTATAACAATATTGTTTGTCAGCTTTTTCGCTCCCAACTATCCCCTGCCACATTCAATCTCAATACTTCTATTCTTTCTTCCAGTTTTTTTAATGCTACATCATTCCTACATTTACAGTCACCTTTTTTACGCTTATTCCATACCCAGTGTAAGTTCCTGTGAGTACTTAGCGTTTCTTCTTGCATCACCTCCCATTCACTCACCTCATTCATTCATCTTTCACTTACCAGAGTAACGTCGATTGCTGATTACCCCTTACGAAAGTTGGTGTTTCACCGGTTCGCTACGACCACTCCGAGGGACGCTGCTAATTCCGCAACGAATCTCTTCTCAAATTCCTAAAGGTCAATCCCCAGGTAACGTGCGTGAAGTTTACGTCTCCTGCCAATATGACCGGTTCTTTTCTGCTTCCCACTCGTTAATAATATCCAAGAAGTAGTCCCTCCCTATATTAGGAGAGACGTGAACTCCACAAATAGTAATAGTCTCTACGTCCACTATTATTCTTTTTCGATTTCTTTTACTCTTACATTACTACCGCGTCTTTCTACTTTAATTCCGACATCACTATTTTCATGAAAGAACCAACCACGTCCGGCCGCAAAGGTCAGTCCAACAATCATTACTTCTGCTTCAAGTTACAGCGCAAGGTGCTCTAGAAGCTCCTACTATCCTCCCCACTATCAACGTTTCCCTGTAAAAACGTAATCGTGATTTTTCACTCTTTGCATTCACACCTTCTATCCTCTTCTTTTCTAAACTTCTCGCACCTGATACTATCCGCCCTATGCCCATTTACACACGTTTTCGCTTCGTTAACCCCTATCCCGCATCTCAGACACCTTTTATCTTTTTAATTTTTGCACTCACATCCCCTGTGCCTGTACTCGTGGCATCTAAAACACTGCTGTAACCCTCTCTTTTATTGTAACCCTTGCCACCCTATCCTTAATATTTTATGTAGCAACAAAAACCACACTTCCCTCGTCGCTTCCAATAACTACTAAGACCAAAGTTAACTTGACTA
Source organism: Aquatica leii (assembly GCA_035610365.1). NCBI lineage: Eukaryota > Metazoa > Arthropoda > Insecta > Coleoptera > Lampyridae > Aquatica > Aquatica leii. The sequence continues at coordinate 101,557,250 of CM069436.1, read as the reverse complement.
GCACCTTGGCGTTTCCCATAGTGATCTATGCCTCCGATTCTTGGACCTATGTACTACTGATCGTCGCCAGATCAAGGTCTTTGAAATGGAGTTTTAGCGACATATACTATGCATCCCATGGACAACTGACCAAACTAACATATCTGTACTAGAAGACGAAACCGAACTAAACGAAAACAAGATAAGGTGACCACGAGGATACATTTGATTAGAACTCTACTTGTCACCAACCTGGAACAAGCTGCCTGAATAGTCAAGCATCGTTACGGAAGAGCACTAAGACCCACGCTGCAAAATATCGAATCACTATTATAGCCACCATGCGTTTGTCAAGATGCAAAAAACCAACGATGATGACAACTCAATCTTCTTTTAGTGAATATGTAATTAAAATAGTAGCGTTTGGTGAACGCTTCAGCAGCATCTCTTTCCATCTTTTAACTTGACCGTGAAACGCATTTAGCGGCACCGAGTAGAAGTTTAGATGTAATCCCTCTAACGGATGTTTTTACATTATTTTTTGTCAGCCCAGATCCGTTGAGGCCGTACGACCTCGTTTCGCATTAACGTTCGTTCTGCTATGCTTTACTTACTCTTATAGCAATAAGTTTCCGTTAATAACAGGTCTACGCAACAAGTTATTAGCTTCGTTCATAGGAACTATTTCTATTATATCTTCACGTACAAATAGCGCTACAGAGCACAATAATCGGGCTCTCGAGACGTTACGTGCGTAATCTGCTACTTGACGAGGCTATGAATCCTATTCCCGGTAGACAAATGCTCATTTCCAACAACCACAGACAATCACATTCGTTCTGCAATAGAACCTTGACGTATGTATTAAAAGACGCGAACACATCCTACAATTCTGCCCTATATGTGAATCCGGATCGATTACATTGTGATTCGAACAAGATGGTGCACAAAACTAAGGACATCTAAAACACTGACTGTGATTCAGACCGTCAAACTCAGTGACAATATCAAATGAGAGCTATAGAGACCCACTCACTTAATGTACACACTAAAAACCGAGTGGGGCTGTGTCGCAAAACACGAACGTTGGTTTTAATGTAAAACGTCTATGTCGGCGTCGTTTGCAAAACCAAAAATCCCTTTACTAGTTCGGCGCCAGACATTAAGTACCCATGCGGGGCCCATAACTCCCTCTTTTCGATAACAGCCATGATTTATATTTCTTGCTGGCTCTTACACAGACCGAGATTATGAATTTTTATATATTTTTTACACTTCATCGATTAGTTGTCGAACGTATGATAAAACTAACACATCCACGTCAGAAATTAGGCCAAAATTTTAAGGTTCCAGAAACGGTAAACCGTCCGCAGAAGTACCCTGAACGACCACCTACCCCACACTACGTCGGGATATAGTACGCCTCGGTCGTTAGACATAATCCTAAGATAGTGTAAAGAAGCACCGCTTTATGAGCGCGTGAGACACCGTAAGTAATCTTCAATTCTAATTCTACCAATTAAACAGTACCACTTCGTAATTATTTAATCCGTATCCCGCATAAGGTAGTTTAGCCGGATATGGGCTTTGACCACAATCAAACCTCGCTAAGTTAAAAAAATTTTCTTCAAGATAACTGCGTTGTTTCTACAACTTAAGTGTATCTGAATTACGTATATATTTATATACTTTTTACTTTCTATACAGCCTTCAGCGATTTAATTATATTCAGTTCTCAGCTGTCGAGTACATTATACCGCCTTCAGCTTTATTCGTATTTGAAGAATTGTTGTGTACGCTGACTGTATTCCGATCGATTATCCTTAAATTTTAAACTTAAATAATACCAGAGTTTGGCAAACACGTTGATGAATGTAAGTTTACAATCTTCGCAAGTTTCGAAAGCTACCTGCGATAAGAAGCTTAGGTCAGGAGTAAGTATTATAATTCTGTACTGGATTAAATGTTCAGTAATTTTTTTTATAATTACTACATTGTCGCAACTGTATGTAATCGTTTACATCTGTAAATTTGTAATTTTATGTTATTAGTAATTACTCGAATTCAAATGTTTTATCGCTTTGAGATTATCAATTGAGTTAGCTTGTGTAAGCAGTATTTTTTTCCTGTTTCTTGTTTCTTATTAAAACACATAAATTATTTTGTTATCGCTTGTAATAACAAGAAAATAGCATTTATTATTGATTGAAAAAAATACTTTATCTCATTGACCGTTGTTCAGACGTACCCTTGGTGTCTCCGAGCTGAGGAGTTTACCAGTAAAACGGAGTGGCGCCTACTGTTTTCTCTTTTCTATTATATTTTTCAATCACGCCCACTCACCGACATCTCAGCTGGCCGTCGTGACGTGGTTATTACCAACACGGCCCACTAGAGCAAAAGGTTGTTAACAGTGTCCACACGATCGCTTAGGTTGCCGAAGGGACACGTCTATTGAGAGAGATTGGACAACATTAAATAGTCTCGACCACGAGCAATAAGAAGATTCTTACGTTCTTCAGACTACGTGTAGGCCGAATGCACAAAGTGGTAGTATAAAGAAGACCTAATAATAAATCAAAACGTGACATTGTGACCACGAGATGGATAGATCTTGTGAAAACTCTGCTTGATACCGTACCTAGAAAAAGTAGCTGAGCGGTCGAACATCGTTGGCGACCGGCAATAAAACCGGCGAGTTGTCGTAAATCGGACCCCGGTATATTCTCCACCAAGAATGAAAACTAGTAGCTATATTTGTTTTTGAAAAATTTATTCATTAACGTCCAAGAAGAGTCTCGATTGCTATCAAACCGTACTGTCAATATATAGGACGAAAACTTTTGACATAATCAGCGAGATTTTGGATTTTTGAAGCCCATCGATTATCGCTTTTCATTTTCATTCCAAACTCGAAAAAGAGAAGCGTGTGCTTATCCGCTTCTTTAGCAAGAAGTTACTGGCTTTAAAATCGTAGCGTGTCCCTCTCACTCTGTGACTACCTGTTTCCAGCTCTTTTTTATTAGATTAGAGCTTTAGATGTAATCTGTATCACGGACGTTTCTAAATTGGAAAACACAAAGTCTGTACCAAAGACGCCCGGTTGCATAAAGCATTAAGTTTGACCGTTGGTTTGACGATGTAGTCAACCGCGTGATCATGGCGTTACGTCTAGTCATTAGTCGTCAAGTACAAAATCAATTGTTTTGATGTCATTAACAGCTTTTTTTTAAATATTTGACAACGTTGTCAGCTGACAACATAGTTAACTTTGCTTTATGCAACCTGGCATAAGTGTGTCAATCGGTGTTCTCGAGGTTCCTTCTAAAAATTCGTACTCTTAACTCAATCAAGATCAGACTTCGTAAGAGGAGTATTGTAAACACAACACGAACTATATGTTTACATTTACATAGTACACCCGGTAATTAAGTTATCTTTTATTGTAAAGTGTATACCAAATGCGGTTAGCATCGGTGGCTCAGTAACTGATTAAAATCTAAACGTTCCGTGGACGCACCATATCATGGTAACTTGATATTTAGATTCCGCTTGCACTCAAATTGTTACTCTGCTATGCCCTTACGTATAACTACAGTAATTGAATTATATAAAAACTTACCTTATTTGGATTAGTAACTCTTAAAGTTTGTGTAACCTGTCCATTTGGAGTTATAATAGTTCCAGATGGAGACAACATTTGTAACTGGAATGCCTAAACACACAATAACCAAAATTGATGTAACATTTTAAAAAAACTTACTTTAGGAACGGCAGCTTGAAATAAGAAATCAGTCATATTTGATATCGTACTATTAGTAGCGGTTAGATGTATGGAAACCATATTCGATTCTGACATTTTTTCTAACGAAAATACAATTTTTAGACCATTCTTATCAAACGCTGTTAAAGTAGGCACATTTTTTTCATTAATTAAATTTGTATTTAGGATATCTCCCATCAGGAAGTTAGAAGTATCACTATTATCTAACGGGATCGATCCGTTATTGTTTTCCATAATGAGGCCCATTCCGGTGTCGGTTGTTGAAACGGGAGCCGATAAATCTAAGCCTCCTAATAAATCTAAAAGATCTTGGTTGTTACTGTTTGATATGGGTTGGTTTGGAATTGAACTAGGCTTAATCACATCCAAATCGGAACTGTCGCTACCTCCCAACAAATCTAACAATACATTCTGAAACGGAATGTTAATTGTATTATTACGAAATTGTTGTGACTTACCGATTCCGTATTAACGTGCTGTGGGCTATTTTCATTAGTCTTGTCTTCGCTTTCGTCCATATCACCATTCGTTTGAATGTCATTTCCACCTCTAACGACTTCCATGGGAGGCATTCGTTCTAACAAAGCGCCTCGTAAATTGTTATATTTGCCAAAAAGTTGCGAAAATTCGACGCCTCTTTGTTGCAGCTCAATGTGCAGACTTGAACAAAACGAGCTTACTATTTGTTGTATTCTACTACGGAAAGATCAATTAAATTTATATCCGAAATGAGAGTGCACGTACTTATTGGTGTGAATAAATCTCGTGCTAAGTTTCGTTAACGACATCAGAGCGAATTGCTTAGTTGCGGGAGAATTTTGAGGTGACCATAACAGCCTCTGGTACACTTCAATAACGTCCCCTTCGGCGGGTTTAACAATATCGTTGACATCGTCCACTGTTGCCGAAAGTATTAAATCTCCATATTCGCCTATAGCCCACACGGCGACTTGTATCAACGGCTGTTTATCCATTTTATCTTCGGCCAAAGCCTGCCACAGCTGTAACGTTATATATGCCTGTTGAGACGTAGTTTCCGATATTAACTGAATCGTAGACGAAATGACATCATCTCTAAGATAATTTCCAGCAGCGACTAATACTTTAAGCAGCGTGTCCAAATGCCATCGTTTGTTCGGTGCGTACCGTTCTGCGGCTAACACTATACTAGATGAACACGGTGCTTTAAATTCTTGTTCAGATTTCTCTAAAAATGTTAGTAATTCCTTCATCATCGTTCTAATATTCTGGGAATTAACCAAAGCAAACGATAGCTCCATAGCGCGCCGTCGAATCGATACATCGGGATCTTTCAAACACTCTAATATCGTAGATCTGTGTCTTTGAACAGCCGAAGTGTCAATATGCACAGTTTTTAATAAAGTATTTAAAGCAACGTAACGAATATTCTTATCGTTGTTCAATAAAAATCTACCTAATATGTTAATCGCTAATACTCGCAAACCACTCTCAGATTTTATATCCATGATGGATAGTACGGTTTCGTACAAAATCGAGTTTCCAACGTTTTTACTCGTCTCCGTGTTAGTGGCAACCTGCGCTAAGATGTCGTTCATAGCTTCAGAAGCGTCGACGTCGTTTTTACCTAACACCCTCAACAATTTCAAAATTTTTACCTAGAAAAAGATGTTTTAACTTCGCTAAAACATTTGTAAATGTTTACTTGTAAAAATGGATCGCTAACGCCGGAAACATCGTGTTCAGGGGAATAACCCGCCAGGATTAGGTTTTTCAAAATCCGAACCAAATTAGGTACAATCTAAAATAGTACATTAGTTAAAAAAATGATTTAAAGTTTACGTTTTATACGATTGATACTTATGTACACTTAAGAAAAGAAAAAACGGGACCTGAAGTTTTTTAAGGCTTGTTTGTAATGGATATAAAATGGTTAAATTAGACGTAGTGTCCCGTTTTTTCTTTTCTGGGGTGTACATGTATTGGCGATGTAAATGTATTATTAAATTGACATAAGCAACTGTCAAACCTTAAATTAATATAAAGTAAATTTCAAAGTGTGAAAGATTCTTTTCTTTATTCTTTGTTTCCTCAAAATTAACATAATTGCATAATTAATAAGAGGTATGACCACAATCATCAATTAATTCCTTCAGTCGTCTAAACACCATTAAGTGCTGAAGATAATCGACTTCTTTCGTCTTTCATACATTACTGCAGTACATTGTTTTTCGTGTTCTTTCTTTGAGTATACTCATGAAGAGATGTTGGCGTTAAATACAAGCATACGATAAGATAAAAATTATGTACACGTGTCCACGTTAAGTATTCGTATTTAGTACCAATCAATAAGCAAATGTAAAAAATACATCAGTGAGTCGAAACAACTCAACTATGTGACCAAAAACATTTGATAGTTAAAAAATTGACAAATGATTTAAAGGTTATGTTTTATATCCCAATAATTATGTACACTCAAAACAAGAAACACGGGACCTGATTCTTAGTAACAAGTAATAATTTAAAGAAGCAAATTATTTATAAAAATTCTATTACCCAATTTTCATTAGTTAGACTAGCGTCCTTATACACGTAAAAGTTTATAATAATTCTGTGTTATAATTGATATGATTAAATTGAGTTTGCTGCTTAGACGTAGTGCCCCGTTTTATCTTTTCTGAAGTATACATGTAATGGCCGTATAAATGTATGTTGTGTAAACGAGGTTTAACCCTGTCTATTACAACACAGCACTCAAACGGTTCAGGCAAATTTTACTTAAGACTTCTTTCAAAATGTGAAAGATTTTCTTTATTCTTTATTTTCTCAAAATTCAACAAATAATCATTGAATAATTAGTAAGGGACATGGACCATCGATCATTATCAATGAATTCCTCCAGTCGTAAACACGCCATTAAAAGCTAAACATACATTTTTTATTAGTAAATTGTTTTTGGTGTCCCGTTGATTCTTAAATTGAGTGTACTCATAAAAGAATGTTGACATTAAATACTCACATACCAATTAATATACGGTTTAACAAAAGAAAATTACACACAAAATGGTGGCGCGCTACCAAATATCGTACCAGCGTAAGGTAAAAAATCTATACACGTATCCACCATAAATATTCGTATTTAGTACCAATCAGTAAACACGTGAAAAATACATCGGTAAAAGTTGGTCAAAGGAAGTCAACTAAAAACATTTGATAGTTAACATTTAACATATGATTTAAGATACGGTTTATATCCTGATAATTAAGTACACTCAAGGAAAGAAAAAACGGGACCTAATTCTAAAGAACAAAGAATAATTTAAAGAAGCAAATAATTTATAAAAATTACATTATCTGCTTCTAAGTACAAAAATATAGTTGTGTAAACAAAGTTTAACCCTATCTAGTACAACACAGGCCTCAAACGGTTTAAGTAAATTTTACTTAAGACTTGTTTCAAAATGTGAAAGATTTTCTTTCTTTGTTTTCTCAAAATTCAAAAAATAATCATTGAATAATTAATAAGGGGCATGACCATCGATCATTATCAATGAATTCCTGCAGTCGTATACACGCCATTAAATGCTGAACAAACATTTTTTATTAGTAAATTGTTTTTAGTGGTCCGTTTTTTCTTAATTTGAGTGTAGTCATAAAAAGGATTTTGACGTTAAATACACATATGCCAATAAATATATACTCGGTTTAACAAAACAAAGTTACACACATCGGTAAAAGTTAGTCAAAACAAGTCAACTATATGACGAAATATTTGACATATGATTTAATGGTTACGTTTTATATCCCGATGAGTATGTACAGTCAATAAATTAAAAATCGAGACACTACCTGCGTCCGAATACAAGAATTTAGTTGTTTAAATGGGGTTTAACCCTATCTATTACAGACCCCAAATAATTTCAGGTAAACTATTTATTGTCCATACTTTGCAATCTGCTAGTTGTTTTCACTAAAGAATGATTTTATCGTTTACGTTTGCAATGCACTGCTTTTGGCGGTTACATTTTTAAAGAAATTTAAATTTGGAAATGCATAATCAAATTGGTTAGTAGTTTAAGCTTGATTATTAAGATAAACAACTAAAAGACTAAAGTAGATTTAAGAAAAGCACAGCATTATTATTAACGGATATAATAATTAATAGATAATCCACAATTTTTTTAAAAGCAATTACTTCATTACATCAGCATATCATTGCTTAAATACCTACTAATGCTAAATCGTTGAAGACGAAACGGGTTATTGAATTGTTACGATGATTTTATTTGTTCTGATTGATTTTTTGTCATTCAATTTAGATCGAATAAATCAAATAGCAGAAAACAATTAGTTTCCCTATAAATTAGACAAATCGTTAAAATGTAAAGTAATCGTATTCAACAAAAAATCGTCTACCAATGTTTGTTTTTCTTAAATGTAGCAAATTATTATATTCAATATTGCGGTAATTTTTACAGACATTTTTAACTACAAGTGATCATGAATTAATATTTTTTCTAAAAGTGCAAGGACACGCTTTGTCTGCAACCATATAGTACCAGTAGGTATTTAGGAAATGATATTCGCTAATTAGCTTTTGTGTAAGACTCTCTTCAACACAAGATTCATGTATATCATTAATCTGTTTTTTAGTTATTTAAGTTAATTGTCAAATTTAATTTATAAACCAACAAAATTCCAAGATTAAAATAAATCCAACTATTTAGAAAACGTAACAAAAAGTATACAAAGGTCATTAAAAGTAACAAAAGAATCGTGAAAATACCGGAAATGTATTTATTGTGATGATAATTATATATTGTATAAAAATTTCTTAACTTATGGTATTTGGGAATATTGATTTAAATCAACTAAAATTTAGTCTACTAGTTATGCACGTTTTCACACTCAATTATAATCTATAATAAATTCCAGAATTACTTAAAATCGCAATCAAAACTAATAAGTAAGAAATCTTTTTTGATTATTATTTTGTCACAAGGTAATCTTAAATTCTGACTGTGTTATAATACCTAAATGTTATGCAATAAACTGATACTCATATTAGTTAATGAAGCGTTTATTATACTAAAATATTGTATAACCATATGGAGCATAAAACTAATAACGATATAAACTTCTTTGTTTTGAATACATTCCTTTAACCGTCTGGGTATGGATGCTATCAAGTGATTTAAATATTCCACACAAATTGTGTCCCAAGCATTTTCAATCGCTCCAACTAATTCATTGCGATTTTTAGGTATGAAGATGGGACCTTGTTCTTTTTGAAGATATGCACCATGCACTTCGCTTGTTAGGGCAACACATTTAGCTTATTTTTTTGTAAGCAACGACGAACCATCGTGGATGCGTCTATAGGCACATTGCCCTTCTAACAAAAAAAGTGTCAAAACCATTGTGTCAAATCAAGAAAAATTAAGTTTATGATATGTAACAGAAAACTTATTTGTTGAAATACATAATTTCTGTCATGATATACAATTTCGACAGACGGCTCCATAACATCCCGCAATATATTAAAATAGCCCTCAGAATTTAGTCCACCATCGATGATCCAACAAATTCCTGGACTTCTCAAGCTAAATCAACCCCACACATTCACAGAAAAGTAGCCACTACGTTTTGTTTTCCTAACACGATTTGCCCCATAACGATTTTCTCGGCATCAATACGCTATAACAGGACCATTGTTAAAACTTTTAAATGTTTTTTCATCGCTAAAAATAACGTGATTCCAAAGCTCTAATGGCTGGTTGACATATTGTCTGGTGAACTCATTAGTGTAAGAAAAAAAATTCTAAGATTTAAATAACCTCATTCATTTTAGTAAGTATGCAAGGATAACGAAAGAATTGGAAAAAGTTGACAGGTTTAATTATAAGATATTGGCAAATAATTGTAGAAGTGAGGAGCCAAGTTTCCATAAATACCGATGATAATGTTTCGATCGTTATTTGAAATGCCTGCACATGTAAATACTGAGGTAAGGGTTCGAATTGTGGCAGAGTTGGCTAATGGTGTTAGTGTTCGCGAAATAGCGCGTATGTTAAATGTTTCGCGTGCTACTGTAGGACGTGTGCGTGTTAAATGGCATCGTGAACATACAATTGATAGAGTGGTAGGTGGTAGTGGCAGAAAAAGAATTTCCACTGTAGCTCAAGATGAAGCATTAAGAGCATATGTGATTGAAAATCCATTTTCCACTTGTAAAAATGCTATACGTCAAACAGCATTTCCTGGATGTGCAGTAACAGCTTGTGCAAGATTGAAAGACAGTAGAATTAAAAAAATTACAGCTGTCTCTAAAGAGAAACGTAGTGAGCAAAATCGAAGAAACCGCTTAGAGTTCGCCAGACAATATGTCAACCAGCCATTGGAATTCTGGAATAATGTCATTTTTAGCGATGAAAAACCTTTAAAAGTTTTAACGATGGCCCTGTTAAAGTGTATCGATCTCGAGGAAATCATTATGAGGCCAATCATGTTAGAGAAACTAAACGTAGTGGCTACTTTTCTGTTAATGTGTGGGGTTGGATTAGCTCGAGAGGTCCAGGTATTTTTTGGATCATCGATGGTCGACTAAATTCTCACGGTTATTTGAATATATTGCGGGATGTTATAGAGCCGTCTGTGGAAATTGTATATCCAGACAGAAATTATCTATTTCAACAAATAAGTTTTCTGTTATATATCATAAACTTAATTTTTCTTGATTTGACACAATGGTTTTGACACTTTTTTTGTTACAAGGGCAATGTGCCTATAGACGCATCCACGATGGTTCGTCGTTGGTTACAAAAATAACCTAAATGTGTTGCCCTAACAAACAAAGTGCATGGTGCATATCTTTAAGAACAACAAGGTCCCATCTTCATACCTAAAAATCGCAATGAATTAGTTGGAGCGATTGAAATTGCTTGAGAGACAATTGGTGTGGAATAGTTAAATCACTTGATAGCATCCATACCCAAGCGGTTAAAGGAATGTATTCAAAACAAAGCAGGTTATACTCGTTATTGGTTTTATGCTCCATATGGTTATACAATATTTTAGTATAATAAACGCTTCATTAACGAATATGAGTATCAGTTGATTGCATAACATTTAGGTATTATAACACAGTCAGAATTTAAGATTACCTTGTGACAAAATAATAATAAAAAGACTTCTTACTTAATTGTAAATTTGTAATGCTATTTTTTTAAAGACAAATTGTTTTGATTGCGATTTTAAGAAATTCTGGAATTTATTATACATTATAATTGAGTGTGAAAACGTGCATAACTAGTAGACTAAGTTTTAGTTGATTTAAATCAATATTCCCAAATACCATGAGTTAAGAAATTTTTATACAATATATAATTATCATCACAATAAATACATTTCCGGTATTTTCCGATTCTTTTGTTACTTTTAATGACCTTTGTATACTTTTTGTTACGTTTTCTAAATAGTTGGATTTATTTTAATCTTGGAATTTTGTTGGTTTATAAATCAAATTTGACAATTAACTTAAATAACTAAAAAATAAATTTAATGATATATATATATGATTCTTGTGTTTAAGAAATTCTTACACAAAACTAATTAGCGAATATCATTTCCTAAATACTTACTGGTGCTATATTGTTGCAGACAAAGCGTGTCCTTGCACTTTTAGAAAAAAAAATATTAATTCATGATCACTTGTAGCGCTTGTAGTTAAAAATGTCTGTAAAAAATTACCGTATTGAGTATAATAATTTGCTACATTTAAGAAAACAAACATTGGTAAACGATTTTTTGTTGAATACGATTACTTTACATTTTAACGATTTGTCTAATTTATAGGGAAACTAATTGTTTTCTGCTATTTGATTTATTCGATCTAAATTGAATGACAAAAAATCAATCAGAACAAATAAAATGATCGTAACAATTCAATAACCCGTTTCGTCTTCAACGATTTAGCATTAGTAGGTATTTAAGCAATGATATGCTGATGTAATGAAGTAATTGTTTTTAAAAAAATTGTGGATTATCTATTAATTATTATATCTGTTAATAATAATGCTGTGCTTTTCTTAAATCTACTTTAGTCTTTTAGTTGATTATCTTAATAATCAAGCTTAAACTACTAACCAATTTGATTATGCATTTCCAAATTTAAATTTCTTTAAAAATGTAACCGCCAAAAGCAGTGCATTGCAAGCATAAACGATGAAATCATTCTTTAGTAAAAACAACTAGCAGATTGCAAAGTATGGACAATAAATAGTTTACCTGAAATTATTTGGGGTCTGTAATTGATAGGGTTAAACCCCATTTAAACAACTAAATTCTTGTATTCGGACGCAGGTAGTGTCTCGATTTTTAATTTATTGACTGTACACTCAGAAAAAGAAATACGGGTTCTGATTGTAAGTAAAAGTAATAATTTAAAGAAACAAATAATTTATAAAAATTCTATTATCCAGTTTTCATTAGTTAGATAAGTGTCCTCATTCACTTGAAAATTTATAATAATTTTTTTAAGACCTTTGTTGTAATGGATATGGTTAAATCCGGTTTTCTGCTTAAATGTAGTGTCCCGTTTTTCTTTTCTGGAGTGTACTAATAATGGCCGTACAAATGTGTTTTTAAATTGTCAGAAGCTACTGTCGAAAAATACCTGAACTTTTAATCAAAAGTTATGAGCTTTAAATTTTCAACCAATCACTATAAAACACTATTTCCCTAGAGAAAAACATTTTCTAAATTAGTGTGATGGCTATGATCGACTGTAAATTTCAGTTCAGTTTGATTTATTATAGCCTTCTAAAGTACACGTACCAATTAATTTACCAAAACATAGTTGAAGCGTAGGATAGAAAGACAGTTGCCAATTCAAGAAACCCAAGATTCTGAATTGAATCTCGAAAGCAGATAAAAACGACAGACAATTATGCTTAGACCCAATTAAGAGAATGTAACGCGTAATCCATCACACTAAAGCGCCGTATGTACACTCATGTAAAGAAAAAACGGGACCTTAGTACTGAAATGCTCAACACAAAAATTCCCACATTCAACAAAAACTTACAAAATTTACATGATTGGTTAATTTGAATTGAGCGCAAAATGGACGCTTGTAAGCCTGATACACTAGTCAAATATTTGAGCTGTATTATACATTTGCATTCACTTCATTTTCTGACATGTTTTGTGAGGTTATGTGGTTTTAATTCAGTTTTTCTTCGTTTTTATTACCATTTTCTACTAGATAAAAGAGTGCGAAAGTTTGTAAACTTTGGTGTATCGTTGGGTGTAAATGTTCGTAATTCGTGGTAGATGGCTTAGCTTTATCTGTTGAGCATTTCAGCTGTAACTACAAACATATAATTATATAAATGAGGTTTAAACCTATTAATTACGTTCAACAGCTCAGGTAAATTTTATTCAGACTTGTTTCAAACTGAAAAATTATTTTCGTTATTCTTTCCCTATTCTTTATCGTTATAATTTCACAATTATAAATACCAGTAAATAAACGCTGTAGATAATCGACTTAAATTTAATTGTTCTTGGTGTCCCGTCTTTTCTTTGTTAGAGTGTACACTCGTGTAGAGATGTTGTTATTCACGTTAAATAATATCACTATCGCCTTACATAGACTGTTAAACAATATTCTGATTAATAATATATACACGGTAGAACGAAAGAAACAGTTACACCGGTATATCGTACCAGCGTAAGATAAAAGTGCAAATTGTGGATTCTATCCATATTATGTGTAAATTATAAAGCGTTTGAGCTATGCATAAAGTGATTAGGTGCAAAAGCACAGTAAGTTTAACTAACGTAACAAAAGCTAACGGTTTATTTGCAGACATACAATTAGCATACCTCACATTGAGAGCAGTCCTAAACGAAACACTAAAGTTAGTCAAGTATGAAATTTCTAGCAAAACTCAATTCAAAGTATTTAAGTAAATTGAATGAGAAAATTTCGTAACGGTGCTCATCGTTTTAAAACTTAATTTAAAATGCTAACCTTTTTGAAGTGGTTTAACGTATCGGGACTGTTCTCGCACATTTCCGTGATCAGTGTTACGCCAGTTATTAAAACGCCTAGAAAAAAAAGTGCGTTTAGTCGAGGAAGTTTTTCATCAAATCTACCGACCGTGATTCTTTTCGGACAGCATGCTTCGTGTTGCGGGTAAGAATATTTCCATAAGATCAGGCACTCTTCGAATAATCCTAAATGCGCATAGACCAGCTTTTTTACGTATATAAGCATTGGGAGATTTCATCAATCGTTCTACTTCGGCGGCCAAATCTCTCGCCATTTCGGGTGAAGCTATGGCACCAAGGGTGCATAACGCCAAACCAACAACGAATTGAGTTGTTGAGTTTAGATCGCTGTAAGAAATAAAATTATTACAAACGTACACATTGATTTATATAATTCAACTCCTAGATGCAACTGATTTCATCCAGTTATCGTCAGTAGTTCTTGGAATCCGTGCAGGATTAATACCTAACTGTATTCACAGCACAAAATTGCAAGACCGAAATACAGCCCAAGTAGATCATAAAGACCCAATGTGCTTTAACAGCACGAAATTCAGTCATGGATATAAAGTAGCAAAACACAAAGCGTCCTCCAACACTTCTCCAAGATTTTCAACACTGACTACGCTTTTCAGGACTCGTCCATTACACCAAGATTTGCACAAGTAAATCTACGAAGTTTACGTGATCCCGAGCTTTGGCCTAAGGCTCCAGTTCGATTTCGGGTCGGTCTAAGAAAAAAAAACGAGCTAGATCAAGTAAAAAAAACCGACTGGACCAAGAGAAAAAAAATCGAGGCGACCTTCGCCTATGATACTAAAGTGCACAAGTGAATCTACAAAGTTTAGGTGTTGTGAACCCGGGCTTAACCTGAACCCTGTCCCAATTTCAAACCGGATCAAGAAAAAAAAATCCGGCTCAGACTAAGAGAAAAAACGCTTTTCAGGACTCGTCCATTACACCAAGATTTGCACAAGTAAATCTACGAAGTTTACGTGATTCCGAGCTTTGGCCTAAGGCTCCAGTTCGATTTCGAGCCGGGCTAAGAAAAAAAAACGTGCTAGATCAAGTAAAAAAACCGACCGGACCAAGAGAAAAAAAATCGAGACGACCTTCGCCCATGATACTAAAGTGCATAAGTGAATCTACAAAGTTTAGGTGTTGTGAACCCGGGCTTAACCTGAACCCTGCCCCAATTTCAAACCGAACCAAGAAAAAAAAATCGAGCCGGGCCAGGCTAAAAGAAAAAAAATTAAGCCAGACGTAGGGAAAAAATTCGAGGCGGCTCAACAGAAAGCAGTCAAGAGAAAAAAATACGTCTCGGGTCAAGAAAAAAACATTCGACCCGGGCCAAGAGAAAAAAATTAGAACTGAACCAAGAGAAAAAAAATCGAGCCGGGTTAGGCTAAAAAAAAAATTAATCCAGACGAAATGAAAAAAATTCGAGCCGGTCCAAAAAACAATCCGACGGGACCAAGAGGAAAAAATTCGAGACGGCCTTCGCCCATGACGCAAAGGTTTGCACAAGTAAATCTACGTTTAGGTGTTGCGATCCCGTGCTTTGGCCTGAACCCCGGCTCGATTTCAAGCCGGGTCAAGAGAAAAAAATATGGCGCGAGTCAAGAGAAAAAAATCAGAGCCGGGCCAAAAGAAAAAAATTCGAACTGGACCAAAAGAAACAAATTCAGACCGAACCAAGAGAAAAAAATTCGGGTCAGGCTAAAATTAAAGAAAACCAAGCCGGGCCAAGAAAAAAAATCGAACCGGTCAAGAGAAAAATAAATCGGACCGGACCAAAAGAAAAAAATTCGGGACGGCCTTTGCCCATGACACTAAGGTTTGCACAAGTAAACCTATGTTTACGTGTTGCAATCCCAGGTTTTGGTCTGAACCCCGGCTCGATTTCAAGCAGTCAAGAGAAAAAAATACGTCTCGGGTCAAGAAAAAAACATCCGACCCGGGCCAAGAGAAAAAAATTAGAACTGGACCAAGAATAAAAAATTCGAGCCGGGTCAAGAAAAAAATTCAGACCGAGCCAAGAGAAAAAAATTCGGGTCGGGCTAAAAGAAAAAAATTAAACCGGTCCAAGCAAAAAATCGGACTAGACCAAGAGAAAAAAAATCGAAACCGCCTTCGCCCATGAGACTAAGATTTGCACAAGTAAATCTACGTTTACGTGTTGCGATCCTGGGTTTTGGCCTAAATCCCGGTTCAACCCGGGCCAAGAAAAAAAATCTACTGTGGTGTTGTTCCTCTTAAGACGAATACGTTTCCAAATCCCAAACGTGAGTTTAGACTTGGTCAACGACCGAGAGATATCGCATCCTAACGTGGTAGCAGTCGTGTTGACGCTAATCCTTTTCCCTTCTCCGGCGGTATAATGTCCGCGGGTTGTGGATTTAATTTTGAACGATCTATACGGAAGGGAGCGATTTGCCATGTGGTTGCTGCCCTTAAAACAATAGTTTTTACATGTCGGTATTTTGTATTTGTCAAAAATATTATTTTAAATTAAAATTCACGGCTGCACTAGTTTGCGCGCTACTACTGATTTTCAAATCACCTATACGGGTGGGGATAAGCCCGATATCGCTGTTGAACATTCGTTATTCTTCCTTTTTTTCGAAATCGCTGTTAAACGTGGTATCAGGGCTACTCCGCTAAATGTAAGCAGTTTTTCTTTCTGCTGAACGTTCCTCGTTAATTATTTCGATTACGCTTTTAGTGATTTCGTTAATTATACGACGTTCCAAGTATAAGAGCAATATAAAATGGCGTTATCACGTTATCCTTTGCCTTTTAGCGAATTTCGAGTGGGCTGTTACTTTATCTCTATACATGGCAGTCGTGATGATGTAACCTGTGAAGTCCTACTCATTTAAGATGACGAAAGATGACTCACGCATTTTCTGAAGTCTCAAGATTGCATAACTTGTTTATTGTTTTTGATTCTCTAATTAATTATGTCAGCTTTGTGCGTACTACTTAATAGTATAGTATAATTTTGCATTTGCAATAACAGCGTAGATCATACTGACGCAGTTTTACTTTCAGTCCGTAACTTTGAATAATCTTTAACTTTATGTATGTTTGTTTGAGAACATTGACGTGACATCCGTCAAAGTTATTCGATCATTTTAAAGCAGTCAAAGCCAAAGTTGGGCACATAACAGAACCATCGTACATAAGCTAATATACCACGCATATTTCGTTCTTAAATCGAATAAAAGGAAGTAGTGAACGTTACTACTTGTGACGAAGAATTGTCGGTTGGGTAAGTTTTTGTGCTGATACCTTTATATTTTTTTGCAAGTTGCGGCTGCATGGTAGAAGTAATTGAATGTAATTAGTTGTATAATGTTGCCTGATCTAAATGACCTACATCGATATTATAGCTGTGATAGTCCATTAATCTATAATCGTTATTTAATTATTACTGGTCTACCTCAGTCTCTTTTTCTAACACCTACTCTCTCTTCTTGGAAATAAATATATTAAATATGTTTGTGTTTTGCAAATTGTTTCTTTCAGTTATCTTCTTTTGGTACCTGTTTAATTTATTGTAGGATTAGCACACTGAGACTTGCGACCCGCTCGCCGAATCATATCTAGCTAGCTGCCAGCATTTAAGTTACGAGAAAATTCTTGTAACATAGTCATCACCCCCAATTCCGAGAGTCGATCTTCGAGGTGTAACGCAAGATAATGTAATTTGTCCTGTAACGTCACATAAGTTAATCATACATGTAAGATTGGTTAAAGTTACAATGTTGTACAGGTTGACATCCGAGGCACTTGATTTAAATTGCTTTTTATTTATTATAATTACCATTACAACTGTCGTTAAAATGTCTCCTAACTGACCCACTTATTATATTTATATGTAATTGCTAACACTGCTAACTCGTCACTATTGCTCAAAGCTTTTCGTTCAATCGTGATTGCAAATATGCTTAATAATCATTCCTTACTAAGTCCAATGCAATCATATTTTCCAATGCATTTTCTTCCTTTTACAGAGACACGGCTGAGCTATCGTCGCCCGATTGGATCCCACGCCGGTGAATCCAGACCTAGTTCCAATTTCAAAGCTCGCTTCAGACAGGAACCTGAGACACGGCCTAGGTCCGAAGGTTTTACCAGCGCCGGTAAATCGGGACTTAGTTCTGAAGAGAGTCCTATTGCACAGAAGCATGGTAGGATTTGTCCTTCGAGCACCAGCCGTAACCGTACGCGGTCCTATACACATAAGAACTATGTGAATTGCCTTGGGCCTTAGACCCATAAAACGGACAGCAATACACCCAATGCCAGTATATATCTTTGGTGCATTTATTTAAAAAAAAAACAAGAGCTGTACAAACATTGCGTAGCAGTTGAATCCATGTTGTATCATGCGACATTAGAGTCCCCCATACAAGAGATGAGTGCTTAGGCACTTTATCTCAGATTCGATACACACTGCTACTCCCCTAGCTGGGCGTGCAACAGCTGGTATCGAGGTACTAAACTAACCATCAAAGATCTTCCAGAAATAAAGAGCTAAAAAGTCACTCCGATTTAATCAATGAACTGCTGATTTCTTACTAAAAGACTTCGCTATCTCTCAGGAACTTGAGTACCAGATTAGACATAAATAAAATGACACCCAATCAGAGCATAAAGACCCAATGTGCTTCAACAGCCCGAAATTGAGTCATGGATATAAAGTAACAAAACACAAAGCGTCCTCCAACACTTCTCCAAGGTTTTCAACATTGACTACGCTTTGTCAGGACTCGCCCATTACACTAAGATTTGCACAACTAAATCTACGAAGTTTACGTGATTCCGAGCTTTGGCCTAAGCTCCAGTTGGATTTTGGGCCGGGCTAAGAAAAAAAATTCGAGCTAGATCAATTAAAAAAATTCAGACTGGGCAACAGAAAAAAATTCGGGTCGGACCAAAAGAAAAAAATCCTACCGGATCACGAGAAAAAAAATCAGGACGACCTTCGCCCATGACACTAAAGTGCACAAGTAAATCTACAAAGTTTACGTGTTGTGAACCTGGGCTTTAACCTGAACCTCGCCCAAATTTCAAGCCGGGTCAAGAAAAAAAATTCCAGCCCAGGCTAAGAGAAAAAAATTCAAACCGAACCAAGAAAAAAATTCGAGTCGGGTCAGGCTAAAAGAAAAAAAATTAAGCCAGACGAAGAGAAAAAAAATCGAGCCGGTCCAAAAGAAAAAAATCCTACAGGACCAAGAGGAAAAAATTCGGGACGGCCTTCGTCCATAACGCAAAGGTTTGCACAAGTAAATCTACGTTTAGGTGTTGCGATCCCGTGCTTTGGCCTGAACCCCGGCTCCATTTCAAGCCGGGTCAAAAGAAAAAAATATGGCGCGGGCCAAGAGAAAAAATATGGCGCGGGTCAAGAGAAAAAAATGGGACCCGGGCCAAAAGAAAAAAATTCGAACTGGACCAAGGGAAACTAATTCAGACCGAACCAAGAGAAAAAAATTCGGGTCAGGCTAAAAGAAAAAAAAACTAAGCCGGGCCAAGAGAAAAACTTCGAACCGGTCAAGAGAATAATAAATCGGACTGGATCAAGAGGAAAAAATTCGAGACGGCCTTCGCCCATGACACTAAGGTTTGCACAAGTAAACCTACGTTTACGTGTTGCGATCCCAGGCTTTGGTCTAAGCCCCGGCTCGATTTCAAGCAGTCAAGAGAAAAAAAAATACGTCTCGGGTCAAGAAAAAAACATCCGACCCGGGCCAAGAAAAAAAAATTAGAACTGGGTCAAGAATAAAAAATTCGAGCCGGGTCAAGAAAAAAAATTCAGATCGAGCCAAGAGAAAAAAAATCGAGTCGGGCTAAAAGAAAAAAAATTAAGCCGGTCCAAGAAAAAAAATCGGACCAGACCAAGAGAAAAAAATTCGGAACTGCCTTCGCCGATGACACTAAGATTTGCCCAAGTAAATCTACGTTTACGTGTTGCGATCCCGGGTTTTAGCCTAAATCACGGTTCAACCCGGGCCAAGAAAAAAAATCTACTGTGGTGATGTTTTTCTTAAGACGAATACGTTTCCAAATCCCAAGCATAAGTTTAGACTTGGTCAACGGCCGAGAGATATCGGTAGCAGTCGTGTTGACGCTAATCTTTTTTCGTTCTACGGCGGTATAATGTCAGCGGGTTGTGGATTTAATTTTGAACCATCTATACGAAAGGGAGCAATTTGCCATGTGGTTGCTGCCCTTAAAACAATAGTTTTTAAATGTCGGTATTTTGTATTTGTCAAAAATAATATTTTAAATTAAAATTCACGGCTGCACTAGTTTGCGCGCCGCTACTGATTTTCAAATCACTTTTACGGGTGGGGATGAGCGCGATATCGCTGTTGAACGTTCGTTATTCTTCATTTATCTTTTCGAAATCGCAGTTAAACGTGGTATCAGGGCTACTCCTCTAAATGTAAGTAGTTTTTCGATCATTTTAACGCAGTCAAAGCCAAAGTTGGGCACATAACAGAACCTTCGTACATGAGCTTATATACCACGCATATTTCGTTCTTAAATCAAATAAAACAAAGTAGCGAACGTTACTACTTGTGACGAAGAATTGTCGATTGGGTAAGTTTTTGTGCTAATACCTTTATATTTTTTTGCAATTCGCGACTGCATGGTAAAAGTAATTGAATGTAATCAGTTGTATAATGTTGCCTGATTCAAAAGACCTACATTGATATTATAGCTGTGATATTAGTCCATTAACCTATAATCGTTATTTAATTATTACTGGTCTACCTCCGTCTCTTTTTTAACATCTATTCTCTTTTGTTGGAAATAAATGTATTAACTATATTTGTGTTTTGCAAATTGTTTCTAGCAGTGATCTTGTTTTGGTACCTTTTTAATTTATTGTAGGTTCAGCCCACCGAGACCTGCGACCCGCTTGCCGTGTCATATCGAGCTAGCCGCCAGCATTTAAGTTACGAGAAGATTCTTGTAACATAATTATCACCCCCAATTCCGAGAGTCGATCTTCGCAAGATAATGTAATTTGTCATGTAACGTCACATAAGTTAATCATAGATGTAACATTGGTTAAAGTTACAATGTTGTACAGGTTGACATCTGAGACACTTGATTTAAATTGCTTTTTTATTATTATAATTACCATTACGACCGTCCTTAAAAACTGTGTCCTAACTGACCCACTTATTCTATTTATATGTAATGGAATTGCTAACGCTGCTAACTCGTCACTATTGCTCAAAGCTTTTCGTTCAACCGTAATTGCAGATATGCTTAATAATCATTCCTTACTAGGTCCAATGCAATTATATTTCCCAATGCCTTTTCTTTCTTTTACAGAGACACGGCTGAGCTCCTATATCGACCTCTTCAAAATAAAAATAAGAGCATCCATTTTAAATCCAAAATTAGATCGTACCGAAGTGGCGGTGAATTCACATTCTTCTCCTACTTATGGAGAAACGACAATGGCTCGATTAGGAGTTGCTATTGGGGAGCATCCTGGCGTGACGTCTAGATACAGGTCGTTGAAGGATAAATTTAGAGAGAACAACTAAGGAAAAGCAATCCACTTGTCAGTCATCTCTGGAACACTTTTGTAGACTTAAACCCTAAGATACTAAGCATGCTAAATGCAGTCTCCCAAGATACAACAGCAGAAATGATGGTGTGTTCTTTAAAATCATGAAGGAACACCAAGAGACTAATGAAGTTGTAGAGCTTTTTTAGAAATGACACACCATTAAGAAGAGCAGTGTTAAGAAGAACCAAATTCAAAAGACTACAATGACTCAATCAACTAAGAAGAATAAAAGAAAGTTGTGGACATTATTGTAACAAAATTTTTAAACTTTTTTAGTACTACACGGCTTAATCCGGATTATTTGATAATTCAAATTACCTTGGTTTTAATTGACGAGGATTATAACATTACTACTGTACTTACTTTTTCAAACAATTCGTTATTAATAAATGCACATCTTGTCTTTCATCTAGCAACAGCATTGCTCCCAAATAACCAATCCGTTTATCGGTAAATCTTGGGCTTGCAATCAACTTTAAGCATTCTAATTGTCCGAAATGCGCTGGATACCCAAGCATGTGAATGTATAGTAATTTGGCTATGTTACGACACCTACAACACAAAAATTAATTATCATGCAACATTAGCTAAACTTGTACCTCCACACAGAATCTTCTTCTCGAAAAGTCGATCTAATATAAGCACACTCTTTGTTAACTACACTTCTTTCTTCGGCAGCGGTACGTGCCGCTCTAATTTGCCTTATTAAGTCCCGCAATCGCATTGGTGTAGGCATTCGAACTATTCAACAATTCTTATTAGTACAAACCACAACAACAAAAATTACATTACCTCGTTCGACTGCCTCGTTAATTGCTTGCTTAATAGTGGCCATATTAAATGCAGGGTTGAACCTGTTGGATTTAGATAAT
The DNA here is from genome assembly GCA_035610365.1 of Aquatica leii. Lineage (NCBI taxonomy): Eukaryota > Metazoa > Arthropoda > Insecta > Coleoptera > Lampyridae > Aquatica > Aquatica leii. The sequence goes on along the minus strand of CM069436.1, from coordinate 101,534,980 downwards.
ACAACAAAAAAAACACAAAAAACAAATGGTAATTACCCATGTTCCGAAGCATTCATATTGAAAACTCAAGCAGCGAACAACAGTACAGTGGCAAAAGTAGTTTTTATCTGTTAACGAAAACACAAAACTGTTGGCGTTTAAAATTCAACTACCAAATGTGTTATATAATTAATGCGGTCGTTGATGGAAAATAGAAAAAACAATCGGTGTTTTACCTGTCTGGGACAATAAACCCAAAAATGTTGACAGGTGTCACATGTTAATTAAATGTTTGTTTAGCAAACGCGTTAGAATTTTTCGAAAAAATTTAACTTACCAAATATTATTTAAAGAAAAAATGATCAACATAAAAACGTTCGTAAAACAAAGAATTATTTACAACTTTTTTAGACCATCCCAAAGGTCTACTTTGACATGAAGAATTAGCAATATGGCCGGCGTGTGACGTCACAATTGTAGACGTTTCAATTAAAAAAAAAATTTTTTAAGATAATTAACTTCCCCAAATTCTCTTCGGTGTGAAATTTACTAAAATCGATATTTTCGGCGTTAAATTACAGATTGCGGGAACGAAAAAGCGTGGTTTAAGCGAAACGACACGTTTTTGCATATGCACCAATGCCAATTTTAAATGCATAAATACTCGCCTTCGGTTCAACTCCGGGGGCAACACACTCCAGTCAGTTTCATAATACGGATACATATTTTTAGACACCAATTACAAGAAAAAATTACCAATATAAACTTTATTTCGTATAAATCCAATACCAAACATAAATAGTAACGAACCGAGATAAGAATGTAATTCAAGCGTATCAGTTCTTTATCTAAGTTTTATCTAAGCTTATAAATTAACATTATTTTACACGGTACCTACATATGATACATTTCTAATTGCAATTAAAATCTAGCTTTCGTCGTTGTTCCTCGGTGGCCGTATATACACGTGCCTCTTAATACAATCCACTAACCAACAAATACCCTCGTTTATACCATCACTAAAAAAAAATGTTATTAATAAACAAGCCGATTATATTGAATAAGTGACTCATTTAAACGTACACTTGAGATAAAGATAAGTAACTTATTTATTTAAATACCCTAAGCTGTTATTCAAGTAGAATTTTCTAGGCTGATGCCATAAAAAACTCCATTAACAAAAAAGAATTAAAACGTACCCGGTCAAAGCCGATATAGGCATAACCATACAATCTCTTTTACCTATCAAATGGGCATTTTTATTAAAAATTGGTTTAACATCACGTACGCCCATACAATCAGGAATGTCTTGTTTATTCGCTAACACTAACAAAGGAATTCCTTGCAAATTTTCGTTAGCAATCATTTTATCTAAAACTCCGCATAAGTACACAGCAGTATCCGTATCGCAAACCCACCGAATGTTTCCTTCGAATCTGGTATTCTTTCACGATCAGACGAATCAACAATATAAATAATTGCGTGTGATTCTGCATAATACTAAAATAAAAATGTGTAACACTAAAATCTGTGCACAATGTGATTACAACCTTGTCCCAAAGCGATTGCAATTCGGTTTGTCCGCCTAAATCCCAAAAATTTAACCTAATTCCGCCAACGTCTATTTTACCAATGTTTAATCCTACGGTGGTCGTAATCTTACTAGGGTGCATGCTTTTGTAATTTTTCTTAAATTTTGCTTTCGCAGATTCGAGATATGTCTGAAATTTTAAAGTCGGTTAATGGATTTATTGTATTATACTCACCGTTTTCCCTGCATTATCCAAACCTAATATAAGAACGCAAAACTCGTCCTTTTGTACCATGTATTTGTAAAAACCATAAGCCAAAGTATACATCGTGTAATCAAGTTAATTATCTAGAAAAATTCGCATAATTGGCTTAAGTTAAAATTGCTACTCTAAGATAAGTTTCATGCTAGATAAATTCCTTTTTAAATTTCTTTATTGTTTATAAATTACTTAATTCTGGGCAGATAGTTTGACAAACTGTCAAATATTTTAGTTCAGCCATTATTATACAGGTAAAACGTAAATTTTTTTCATGAATTTTTTTAATCTCACAAATCAGCCTAAAGAAATCAATTTAATATACGTCTGCTTAAAATACAAATATTTTTTTTAAAAAATGAGAATTTTTTTAATAATTAATTGAGTATTTATCAAATTATAAGATCAAATTTTGTGTATGCTGCCATCTAGTACTATAAATTCAAACTTTTAAGTGTTTTTATTTTTAAAAAGTAAGTTATTCTAAATACTCTGATTTGAATAATAAAAATGTTTACTGTTTCTTCATAATTGTATACTCAAACTGTTCTTAAATATCTAAATAACAAATTGCGAGAGCTTGAGTTGACAACATCAAGTGTATATTAAAACTAAAATACTTGAATACTATATAAACATGTTACAGTTAAAATTATATTATTCAACAGATACAATTGCGTTTCTAAAAGATTTAAAGTCAAACTTTGATTAAGTACTTAATTGAACTGAATTGCTTTTAACTAAATTCATGGAAATTAAAAATTAAATTTATTGAATATTCTGCTATCTATTAGTATAAATCTCAACTTTTAAGTAGTTTTCAATTTAAAATGTTTTGTTTTGAATGCACATCTGACTTTAAATACAAATAAATCATAATTATCTGACCTAAAATATACATTACTAAACTAAAACACGTAAATATTAGGGATGTTATAAATCTTCCATAGAAATTTAAATTGTTGTTTATACTTTTTGGTACGTTCATTTGGCAGTGAACACATCAGCAGAGACAAAAAACTATTAAATTTATGTAACATGTGAATCATTATGCGTCGATCATATGTGACGCACTATTTCACACTCGTGTACGTAACATTGTAACATAACATAAAGAACAATGTTATGTTGGTGAGATACCAGCGATATAGTCATCACATTGTAATGAATTTTAAAATTAATAACTAATTTTTTAAACGTAACTATTTTTTAATTAAACCAAGCAATAAAATGTAACGATATATAAGAAAAACAGCTTATAAGTAATTTATATATGACTACTACTTGATATTTATATACACTGTCGAACTTTGCTTTATCTTAAACTGGTATTTGTCTATGTTCACACGTTCACTTATATGAAGTTGTATTTATTTTCATTTGCCACGCGCGTTAAACACTATTTATTTAGACGGATTCTTCACACTTTCGACTTCTGACTTCAAACCCTCTTCGGACACTTCATATTTTTGCTTTATCGGCTTCGAGAATGTTTGAGTTTTTGAGTTTTACCAAGTATTACTAACATTATGCTAAAAGTGCACCTCGTACTATACTAAGAACAATTTATGGTCTTAATATCAAGTTTTAAATTTAAAAATACAGACAGTATAGAACGACCTGTAAATTAATCTGTTTTTTTGACACATGATAAGTTCCGATAACTTCATTTGGGTTGCTGACATTTGTGATTTTGTACATGGTCTGCGAATAGGTTGATAAAGTTCTAAACAACGTTTAGACGCGTTTTGTCGTACGAAGGTACGGCGTTATTTAATTTACTACATTGTCGATCATGGCACAAAGGTCATAATGCACCTTCATGGGAGGACGTATCTCTTTTACAAAGGATGGGTACGCTGTGGAACATATCCAGTGGATGTTTTTTTTGCATTGTTCATAGCAAAACATATGGAAGGCAACGACTCGGGTCTTTTTTGATCGGTTTTTTGTCGTTCCTCTGGATTCCAAGTTGGATGATAAACAGAAATCAGATTTTGCTTAACACCCAAGCAATAGGTAATTTTTGACATGACGTCGCTAAAGAATTAAACACTATTATCACTGATCATACGTCTAAGAGTTCCATATCAGATAAATATTTCATCGGGCACAGATCTGGACAGAGAGGCCTGCTTCAGAGCAAATGGTTGCATCCATTTGATTCCGGTATTTTCCACAGCAAGTATCCAACGTTTTGCATGCTTACCAGTTTGTAAAGACCCAAATAGATCAATAGCAAGCGTATCGAAGTTTTGCGCAAGCACTGAGGTTTGTAGAAGTCCCGCCAATTTCAGATTGCTTGGTTTAAAAGCCTTTGGCATTCTAAACATTTTCGAACACGAGCATTAAGAACGACTAACTGCGCCTCTTCGGCATCAGGTGAGTATATTCTCCATCGAGAATAATCAGTAGTGCCTAACTTATGGGATTCAAAACAGTCTATAATCTGACGTAGACTTGGATCTTCTAATTGCTTTTTTCGGAAGTCTTGAGATGATGTGGCTGACATCATAACAGTTATGTGACATTCCACAAGAATCGTCTCGGTGCACGACGGTCGAGATAACATGTCAGCTACAACATTATGTTTCCCTAGTAGGTAATCTATTCAAAGTTCGTATGATTGTAAGATTAATGCCGTCCATTTGGTGAACGTAAGAACATGAGCCCTTTGAGTTGTTGGTGATCTGACTTCACGATGACAAGCGAACCCTCAATATACACACGAAGTGTTGTCACAGCATAAACAACTGCTAACGCTTTGCGCTTTGTAGTATTGTAGTTACGTCTACTTACATATTCCACCGGTCTCACTGCCGGTTCTTTCCCTTGAAGCGTATGAGCTGGCGTCGGTTTTCAAAATGTACGGTAAGCTGCTTGACGCAAAAATTAAAGTACAAGTTAGTAACCGTTTCAGACTATCAACAGCGGTTTGTTGTTTGCGTTCTCCCACAAAAGTAGAATTTTTTCGCGTTAGAGCACTCAAAAGATACGAGACACTAACGAAGTTTGGTATAAATCGCCGAAACCAATAAGTTTAGAAGAATCTCATCACATGCTTTACACTATATAGTCGCGGACGCAAAACAACATTAATTATATTCGAATCTGGTTCAATTCCAGTTGTGGTGATCACATGTCCTAAGTACTTTAAGCGCGCACTTGCAAACGTACACTTGTCTCGATTCACATTTATTTTAAATAAGCGTAAGCGTTCAAACACTAATTTCAAGTTGCGATATGAACGCAGTCTTGTCACGATCTTCTTGTTTCACGGCGTGTCTCTAATGAGCTTGGATAGTTTGGTAATTTAGTTCACCATGTTCTCTTTTAACCCAGTTCTCTACATCCTTGAGAGACCTGTAGGTCCACTTGCTCTTATTGCTATGCTGTTCGGCCATAGAGCACAAGCTCCTAGCTTAGCGAAACGGCTAATCGTCATACTTAATTCTTTTTCTCTTTAGTGCCATTAAGCTCAAGGATATAGTCCGTGCTAGTAACTGGGCTACCGTTCTCCACGCAAAAATTATGCGTACGCAAACTTTCCAGTGTAGCCTCTTGACTATACTCTGGTACTTACTTATATCCTCATCGTTCCTGCTTACACCGGGGCTGCTTATAAAATCGTAAAGATTACGACCGTCGACGCCAGCCTACTCTTCAACATTGACGGATCTTTTGTGTTGGCCATGACCCGTGTCGTTTTTGTGGCTTTGAATGCTGCAATTTCCAGGTGATGGCTATAATTAATGTGTTTTTCGGATCCCAATGTATTTCAGGTTTTTATCAGATGCGAGGGCGAACTCTCATAGCCTTGAACTCAACAGCACCGATTTTCTTTCTTGCCAAGAAGATAATAGCTTTCGTCTTCCTGAAAGCTCTAAATCTTTAAATTGTAACTACTTGTCTAGCGTGAGTATAGCACGGTTCGTCGTTTCTACGAGCTTGCCTTCTTCCTTAGTACTGGTTAGAAAAACGAGGTCATTGGTAAACACTACTATATGAGCCCCCTCCTCTAAGTTGAGATGAATTATTTTGTCAAATGTGATGTTCCAATGCCGATCGAGATTTCTTTAATGTTTTCTGCATTCCGAGGTATCAGTTTTCTGGTAACTACTTATGAGGTTTACTATGTAACCTTCCATTCCTTTGCTCACAAGCGGGTCTATGATGACCGACCACGTCAACAAGTTGAACGCGTTTTGGACATCCCGCGTTAACATGGCGCATAGTTGTCTGGTCATCCAGGTGTCTTTTTTGGCTTCTGTGACCTATCAGTCGATCGACTCTATGGCCTCCATTGTTCGGCGAAGTTGGTTTGTAGCCTAGTGAGTATGAGGTGTTCATACAATTTGACCGTGGTGTTCAGCAAGCACAACTACATGTAATATTTCGGTTCGTTAGAAAAAAGTTTTCCTTTGTCTAGTAGCACTAAGTTGGCTCTTTTTTGATTTTTGGGAAACTCTTGCCATAGCAAGAGTGCGTTTAACAAGAAAGCCAGCTTGTCGTGGTTTCTTTTTACGACCAAAGTATGCTTTTCTTTGTTTATCTTTTTAGCAGCGTTGACATGGAGATGGTGAGGTAGTGTCTACTGGAGATCTAACCATTTCTAGCATACATGGGAATAAACTGCTAGCCACTTCTTGCATGGTTTGCAATTTGATCGGAGTTTTAGGCTGACAAACCTTAAGTGTCTTTGTTTTTATTTGGTACCCTCTACTCCACGGCTCATTTTCTATGCTCTCGCATAACTCCATCCAACCCCGATCTTTCGCCGCTAGGATCGCCTTTTTAAATTTCATCTATTCTTCCTGTATTGCTGTGTGACTTTTGTTTTCTGTCTCTTATTTTCTTTAGGCCCAATACGCCTCATTCGCTGGCATTCCTTCTTAAGTCTGACCAGTTCCTCGCTCCACGAATATACACCAGTATTAGTTCGGCCATTTTTCCTCGCCCTGAGCATGCTGGAGTTACAAGCTTTTTTCATAAAAATGTTAATATCTTCTGGAGTATTTTTAAAAAATAGCGCGTTACCCGTTCAAAGACTTGAAGGTTTTCTAATAGGGTAACTGTTGCGGTTAACCAAGAGGGACTAACCGTATATTTGAGATTGGTTAAGTTTACGATAGAAGACCGGTTGTTAATGGAGAAGGTAGGTGTGTTACCATTGTTTAACGTTGCCATGTTGTAGCTGGTCATCTACTCAGTTAGAAGCCGGCTCCTAGTATCCTCTTTGTTTGCACCCCATTCCTGAGACTTGGCATTTAAATCGCCAGTTATTATAGCCAAGTTTTTGTATTTACGTATCCGTGTCTTAATGTTTTAGTATTGTTACATTGTTCCCGAATGTCGTTACGGCTGCGTCTTCTTCTGCATCCATTCTCCATCCGGCGACTCTTGCTTTATTCATTAGATTTGGTGACCATCACTACGTCGATATCCCTACAGCCGTGGCACACAAAAAGTCGTGCACCAGCTTTCGCCTGGCCAGGTTGAACTAGATCACTTGAATGGTTGTGTCATTTGCCATTGTTTTTATTAGTAGTGCCTCGTTTCAACTTACGGTTGTTTGTTTCTTTAGTTGTTTATTGTATTAGGTCCATATACTGTATACTGTTGATTCACAAAGTAGGCATTTTTTGACTCTTTGCATTTGGTTCTTAGGTGCCACAGTTGAAGCAACAGCCCCTCCAATTAACTTCCTCCAGTTTTTTGCATTTAGCATATGCCCCAGCACCTGCCACATTTCTCATCGCTTTTCCTTTCTAGTATTCGGCAAGAGGTTATGCCTATCAAGATTGGCTTTGTCTCTAACAGTTTGGATTCTGTTGACTTTGTCGTTATTGCCGTAGCAATTTGCATCTCGTTGGCGCTGGGGAACAGTTTTTCCACTCATATGTCTTCCTTGCCGGTGATTTCTAATACAAGGGAATTCTGTGCTTCGTTAAGTGTTGTAACCTCATCTATAACTTTTATGTGCTGCTATTTCTTTCTATTTTTACGGTTGACTTAAATTTCTCCATTTCCAACTCAAGAATTCCTCTAGTTGTCTTAGGTTTAGCTTTGTTTCTAGCGACTAAAAGCAGGTTATTTTCGTCAGTCACCAGCAAACTGTACGATTTCTTCTTGTCCCTGATTGGTGTGTGCCGTGCGTTTGCTCCTTGTATCGTCACTTCAATGTCAATTTTCTTGTTTCTCTGGCAATTGATTGATGTACTAGCCACAGCTGCCCTGGCTGGACAAACACACAGTTACTACATGCTTGGCTCTAATAGTATTAAATCGCGTTCTGACTTTGGTTATAGCATTGAACAGTGCTTTTGTTGCACTTTTTGGGCTATCTCCTTCTATCTCTTTCAGGATTAATATATCGAACATTGTTCTATACTCCTCCCCGTCTTCTTTCACTGGAGATTCGCCCAGTTTTCTTCTTTGGTCAACGTCGTTTAGCTGAGTATATTTTTTACTCATTTTGTCAATTGTTGTTCAGGTTATTGAAGTATCTTCATCCATGATGAGCAGTGTGTTGTTTTCATTTTGTGTGCCCACTCTTTTTTTTGTTACAATTTTTTTCAGGCTTCTCAGATGTCGTCGAAGTTAATTGTACTGTCGAGCATTGATTTCACTTTTTTAAACTAAACCGCTTCGTTTCTTAACTCCCTTGAGCATTGTGTGCAAACCCCTGAGTAATTCTTGGAGCCATCATGTCCTTGCTCTTTTGCATTATCAGCTATGGCGTTGACTCTAGCATTGCTTAGCACGCTCTGAAGATCACTGGATATCAGTTGACTCATTACGCTTCATATAGTTTAGCAGTCGATTATTGGATTTCAGTTTTTGTGTTTTTACTGTTCATTGCCATATAACAAAGCAATCTAGTCTCGTTGTCCATCCTTGTCATTAACGTTATTACTTGTTCCAGAAGGCGTTATTCAGTACTAAGGTCTTCGCTTTCGTCATGTCTTTTTGTCGGGGTACTCGTCTTGCAATTCCACTTATGTTATATATAATTTGATGATGTTCGGCATTGAGCTGGAATTAAAACCGTTTCTTTCTCGTTCGTCGTTGGTGGGCTTACTTTTGATGCGGTTGTTATATACTATTCTATTTTGGGAAATAGAAACAAATGCTGACACACACGTTCGTTGTTAATCTTGCTAGTTTAATATAATTATTGTTTATATACAATTTTTTTAATTTATTTATTTATGGGGTACGGAGGGTGGCAAAGATATCGTGTTTGGTGTCTAAACGCTTGTTGGGTAAAGGCGCACAAGATACATAAAAGCAGGATTTTATTAGCTACCGTTTAGGAGTTATCTCGGTACAAAAGTATCACCTGATAGTAACTGCAAATTTAAAAAGCAAATCAAATTTAATGTCGCCGGGTAAGTATTTGATAGCAGTAACCGGGGAAATTATAATACTGCGATAACATAACATAAAGCGGCTTATTGGCTCTTAGGATTCGTTCAAATTAGCTAAGTAAAAATAGTAACTAAAACGATTTCTTTTAATTTGTATGCGTAGGTACTTGAGTATCGAGATCAAAGTTCTTATGTACAAATAGAAATGTTGCCCAATTTTTAACGGCCATAGCATTGTGGCGTTAGGAAAAGTTACTGATTATTTTTGTATGTTTAAGTGTGTACCAAACCGTAAAAAACTTAATTTGATGAGTTGTTGCACGCATTATTCTATATTTAAACCCTACACCACTTCCGCTTCGAATACGTGCGTAACGGGTTGCATACGTGTTTGTTTATTATTTTAAGTGGAAAGTTCATAATTTTCATTTAAATGAGGTAGTCTAAATTAACTTCCTTTCCATCATCAACAGTGCTTGGTGCATCGACGCAATATTCGCGAATAGGTTGTATATAAGATGACGTCAAAATAGTTTCAATTGTTTCAAAAGTTTCTTAGATAAAAACGTCGCACTCACCTTCCCACCGTTCGTATAAACAGTTTCAGGTGAACGTTCTGATTATATGCAATCATGATTAATTCAACGTAATGGCAGTTTCGAAAAAGTGTAAAGGATTTTTATGTTTACTTTATGTCGGTCTTCTATTTGTAAGTTATGATTGAAACTTGTAACCGAAAGTGGTGATTCTTGATTTGCAGACTTCCGGAATACTTTTATTGGGCAGCACAATTTACTTTGGTTATAAATTAGTATCCTTTACAAGTTACTTTAAATTTGCTCCGGTGGAATGTATAGGACCTTTTATATTGCTGTTCCTATTAGCAGCTGCACAAATTGGTGTTTCGTGGCTTGGAGTCAACGGTACTATTAAAAACAATTTGAAATTTATTTTTTGGGTAAGTGATTTCGATTGTAAATGTTTTGGTAATTAATTCGTTTGTTTTTAGTTGTTAGTAGTTTTAGTTTTAGAAATAATTAGCGAATTGAGCGTTGGAATATGGGCGATGGTGTTGCGTGGAAAAATAGCGGATCATTCGTCGCGATTAATCAATGTCACTTTTCACGATTTTGTGAAAAATGGATATTACAAGTCGGATTGGGAAATGATACAAGGCGAGGTAATATAAATTGTCTGTTAACGATAAAACACGTTCGAGGCAGCGTGGCCGAGCGGTCTAAGGCGCTGGTTTTAGGCACCAGTCCGAAAGGGCGTGGGTTCGAATCCCACCGCTGTCACTTTTTTTTACTATTAAATTTTGTTTTTTAATAATTAATTAACGCCGATTTTACTTTTTTTTAAATTTTGTATATTCATTTACAATTAAGTGATATCTATCAATTTTTATTTTCTTTTTTTGTTGCTTTCAAAGACTGTTATCAAGTCTTAATTGTTGCTGAATTCGAAGTATTTATTTTGTAATCTTATCTGTATGTTTATGCAATACAAAGATAATTGTTATGTCAATAAGAAAATTATGATATAATCAGGAAATTTGAGTTAAAATTACTTCTTTTCTAATTAGTAATCGTAAATCAATTCTTTGTAAATAATGTTATTTTTCAATTATAGCTATGTGTTGCTGGGTGACGGAACCTGGCGCCCATTTAAAAACAGGTTGTTTCATTTAAAAAATGTCACAGTTTACAATAGTTTCTCTTTTTACTCTTGGATACATTTTTTGGTTGCGTATTTTGCTAAGAAAACGCTCTTGAATTGGTGTCTATGTACCTAATTGGTTCTATGTGATTTTTCTGTTTTCTCTAATGGGAATAAAACTAACGATGAAGGAGAAGTACAGTACAAAAGAAGAAGAACTACAAAGACTGAACACCGAATATTTTGACGACATTGGTGTAGCAGTTGCTTTTGATGAAATAAAATAAACGCATTGACGGTAGTAGTGCCATCTATCACGATTAAACTTAAGTGACAAGGTGAAAGACAATTTTGCTGTCGTTTTGTTGTCAGGTGCGAGAACGAAGAAAGCGGATGGTTTGCCGAGTCACGTTTAACGAGTTACCGCCGAAGTCTCATCCATCCTACAAAATGGATTCATATGCTATATTCGTACAGCTTTTTCCCTGTATTGGATGGATTGCTGTCTGTTTTATGCGTCTAAGGCGCAAAGCAACTCACATAGACTCTAGGCGTATTGGACTGCGTACGGCTATCACAAAACGCTCCCGCTGCTAGTAGGCTAAGTCCCCCCTACCATGCTGCTGTACAATAGCACTCAGCCTTTGCTGTCTCTCTCTCTTTAGATATATAAGTTTAACTTTATTCATTGCCATTTGGCTTACAAATTTGGTCGTGTTGTCTATGCATATATATTACATTTTCTTATCCCTTCTCCCCCCTTAACTTTTTCCTCCTGCTCCATACTTCCTCCATCCATTCCGCTCCTTTTCCGTTTTCATCTAAGATATCCACTGTTTTCATCACCTCTTCTCTTAGTTCCCTGCATCTCTTTCTCATGTGGTTCAGATCTTCCGTTTCTTCACCACATAGCCTGCACAACTTTTCTGGTTCTTCCTTCCAATATTTGTTCCCTAACTCCTCGTTGCCACATCTGAACCTTGCCACCATTTTTTTCCTTTTGTTGCCTTTAATCTCACTGTCTTTTATATATTCCGGCACCCCTTCACCCTTGATATCTTTATAATTCCTATTATATCTGCTCTCTTTTATCTTTGTCCATCTTTCTTGTTTTTCGATATTATCTCTCCTTATTATTTCTTCTCTTGTCCCTACCCCCTCTTCTCTTAATCTCTCCACTTCTTCACTCGCCTACCCGTTTCTTTTGTAATACTCTTCTCTGCTCTCCTGCCCGTACTTCACTTTCCCTCCCTTTATCTCTTTCCAACATTCTTGCAGAATTTTGCAATCTGTTCTTTCCCTCATTTCTTCCTCGTATTTTATTGCTCTTTTTCCTCCTCTCTCACAATATACCCCGGTGTATCCCTGTCAAATCCTAACACCCATCTCCAGTATTTTTCCTGTAGCCCCTTTACCTCCCTCCACTCCTTCCAGCCCCATATTTCCGCTCCATACATTACCACCCCCTTTATTAATTTTTCGAACAGCAATTTTCTTTTTTTTATATCCATCTTGAATATTCTTTCCCCCACACCCCATACTTGTCCTATTAGCCTGTTTCCTTTCTTCATCCTTTCCTTTATGTGTTCTCCCTCTTTATTATCCTGTTTCATCGTGTAGCCCAGGTATGTAAATTCCTTCACTTGTTGCACTTTCTCATCACTCCATCTCCACTCCTCTCTTTTTCTTTTCCCCCTCCCTTTCTAAATATCATTATCTTTGTTTTCTCCGTGTTTACTTCAATTCTTTTTTTTTTTTCATATATTTTTCTAGCGTTTTCATCATCTCTTTCATTTCCTTTTCCTCCTTAGCCACCAGCACTATGTCATCCGCATACGCCAACGACCATACCTTAGCTTTCCCTGCCACTATCCCTCCTGTCTGTTATCCTATCATTGTCTCTTCCAGATCCCCCGTATATACCGAGAACAGGCTTGGGCTCAGTGGACATCCCTGCCTCAACCCTCTCTTTGCTATGAATTTCTCACTCTCTTCCCCATTCACTTTAACCCTGCTTCTCGTTTCTTCGTATATTTTCTCTATTCTTTGTATTAATCTTTCATTGATTTTTTTCTTTTCATATATTCCCACAGCTTTTCCCTATTCACTTTGTCAAAAGCAGCTTTTAGGTCTACGAATAGTGCTACCATTTTCCCTCTTTTTTTTCTAGTTCTTTATTTGCTAAGTGTTTCATTATATATATATGTTGTCTATCGCCCTTCTTCCTTTTCTGAATCCCGCTTGTCCGTCTGGTACCAAACTTCTTTCCTCTATTTCCTTCTGTAATCTTTCTTGCAGTATTGTCGCGTACAATTTGTATGCCGAGCTCAGTAATGTTACCCCTCTATAATTCTCGACTTTCTTTTTTTCGCCTTTTTTATGTATTGGGCATATTATTCCCTCTCTCCATCTCTCTGGGAATCCTTCCCCTTTCCATATTTTGTTTATTATTTCCGTCATCCTTTTTGCTACATTTTCTCCCCCGTATATCCACTCTTCTCCTTATATCCCATCTTCTCCTGTCGCCTTTCCTTTTTTTATATTCTTTATCGCCTCTATTACTTCTTCCTCCTTTATTCTATCCCTATCTCCTTCTTGTCTTACTACCGCGTCTTTCCTTTTTTCTTTTTCCTGCTTTTGTTCTTCCCCTCCCAACAGGTTCCGAAATTATATCTCCCATTCTTTAATTTTTATTCCCTTTGTCGTCCTGTTTTTTTTCCTCTGCTTCTTTAGGTACTTCCATACATCTTCTTCCGTTTTTATTTCTTTAATCTGCTCCTCTTGTTTCTTTTTGTTTTCCTCCTTCTTTCTATCGCATGTTTTTGTATATTTTTACTGCTTCTCTTCTGTTTCTTTCTTCCCTTTTTTCCACTGTCTTAATGCTCTTCTTGCCTTTTTCTTTGCTTCCTTGCATTCCTTATCCCACCATTTCTTCCATCCAGTTTTCTCCCCTTCCATTTTCTAAATCTGACTCTCTCTGTTGCTTTCTCCATCATCTCTCTCATTTCCTCTACACTTTCTTGTACTTCCTTCCCTATCCATACCGTTTTCCCTATTCTCTCTTTATATCTTTTTATACTCTCTTCTGTCCACTTTTTTTTTAGTTACGTACTTCTCCTCTTTCTCTCTCTCTTCTCTTTCCCTTCCTTCCATTGTCAATTCCAGTGGTTGATGGTCTGACTCTACTCTTTCTCCCACCTTAAATGTCTTTACCTTTTCTGCGGCCTCTTCATTTGTCATTACAAAATCTATTATTGATTCTCCCCTTCCTCCTATGTACGTAAATTCCCCCTTTCCATCATCTTCTCTGTTCCCGTTCATTATTTCCCACCCTTTTTCGTTGCACAATTCCAGCAGTTCCTCTCCCTCTTTATTTATCACCTTGTCCTTTGTTTGTCTCTTTCCTGTCCCTTTTCTTTCTTGTATTCCCCCCTCTTCCCCTATTCTTGCGTTGAAGTTCCCTCCTACTATTATCAATCCCTCTTCCCTCTCTTCTATCATCTCTTCTAAGTTTTTCCTTGTCTCTTTCATTCTATTGCTATAAACCGTCACCACTTTTATTTTTGTTTTTCCCCACTGCATGTTCCTTTCTACAACTCCTCTTCTTTGTTGCACTTTCTCCTTCTTTTCCTGGTTCAACCATTTTTTTCTTATTCCCGTTATTATACCCCCCTTTGCTCTCCCTTTTTCTTTTCTCTTTCTGCATGTTGCACCACCCACTCAAATTCCTCTGGCAACTCTTTTTCCCACCACTCCCATTCTTTTTCTTCCATCCATGTTTCCTGTAATCCCACTACATCCTGTTCCTTGATGTACTTCCAGAAATCATGTTCCTTGTTTTTATTCCTGCTACGTTCCAAAACAATACTCTCAGCTCACTCACCTCCCCCCGTGCTTCTTCCTTACTTTCTTTTTTTCTCCCTTCTTTTTCTTTTCCATTTCCATCTCTCATTATTCCTTTTCTTTGCCGTTTCGTCAACTTTCCCTCCTTTACCACCCCCCCTTTGCCCTTTAGTTTTTTGCCTTTTGGTTCCCCACTTTCTCTTCTCTTTCTCTGCACAGTCCCCTATCCTTGTCGTTCCATATGTATCTGTCTCCGTCTATCTCCATTTTCTGTACCCTACCCATACTCTTTTTCCTTCCGCTCTTCTTTCCATCGCTATGTTCATTATTTCTCTTTGCACTCTTCTTTCCTCCCATGTTAAATCGTGACTTATATATATTCTTGTATTCTTTAATTTCTTCTTCTCCTCCATATCCTCCGATTTCCGCCACCACCATCTCATTTTTCTTCTCTTTGTTTATTACTGTCACTTTTTTCACCTCTACTTTTACATTTAATTTTTCTTCCAGCATCACTGCTAAATCTTTTTGTGGTTTTTCACTTCTCCACCCCTTTATTACGATATTATTTTTCTTTTCCATCCTTCCTCATCTTCCGCTTTTTTCTCAAGTTTTTCAATTCTCTCCACCAGTTTCTCTCTTTCTTTCTCCCACTTCTTTTCTCTTTCTCCCATTTCTTTTTCATTTCTTTGATTTCTTGTCTTATTCCTTGCATATTTTCTTCCATCTGTTTCATCATTTCTCTCATTAATTCTTTTAACTCCTCCATTTCTTTCCTTCCTCCTTCTGTTCTTGAGGTTTTTCCTTCGTTCTCCTCCGATATCTTTTTAACGTCTGGTGATCTTATTGTTTTCTTTCCTCTTTCAAATATTTGTTGTCTTTCTCTTTCCTCTTCCTCTCTCTCTCTCTCTTTTATTCATCCCTTTCCCCCTTTTGTTATTACATATTATTTATTTATTTTTTTTCAAATTTAGTTATTTATTTAATTTTTTCTCTCTTTAGAGCTAGGTCCCGATTTACCAGCACTGGTGAAACCTTTGGGTTCAGGCCGTGCCTCAGGTTCCTACATTTTTGTATCAGCGTTTTTCGTCACCACGATCTCAAAATTGCGAATTACAGTTTTGCAGCTTTTTCCCAAATCGAAACAATTCTGTATAAATACCTACGTAAAGCATACGGTTGATACGGCGTTTCGTATTTATACTATGAGATGGCTCCGCCATCGAATTTCACTTATGTTAGCAGATAACGTTTTTAACATTCATAAGATTATTTAAAACGCAATCACCGTCGTTATTTCAAAAAAATTAATTATTTTTATTAGTTACAGTGCTGTGGCGTGAATAACACAGGCGACTACAGAATGTTACAAGGCTCGGTACCAATATCCTGCTTTATGTCCGAAAATATCACTTTTCAACAAGGCTGCAGGGAACCAATAATTGACTACGTCAGAAAGTTAATCTACAACATCGGATTAATAAGTTTCGGATCGATGTTATTTTTGGTATTATAAATAATTCGCAACGTTCTTTTATACAATTTCATGTTTTAGGTATTAGGAGTGTTATGTTTTTATAACTTCCATAAGACGATTAAGGAAGAGAAGCGCGAACCTGTAGTTCAGAATAGACAACACGAGGAAAATCCTTTAAATAAACGACTTTCGAAAAAGTGAAATGATTGCTCTATGGTATTAACGTAGTATTATTTTTGTACTTAAGATTCTAAACAATTATGTATCAAACTTATTGGATGGACATGTGATGAATATTTATTTATGTATTTTTTTTTACAATAAAACATTTGTACATTTTTATTTAAGCGTAAAATAATCACCAATGCCAATTTTGTAGTTTGGAGTGAAGGATTCAATTCCAGTCTTTTAAAACTAATGAAACAACCAATTCTAATCGCAATCGTTTCACTTAAACGAACGTTTCTGACGATCGTTACTCAATTTTTTGTAATTTTTCGGTTTGTCTAATCTGAGCTGTTTTTGCGCTAAAGTTCTTCCTGTTGCTGACAATGAGGCGGCTGAATAAGAATTAGAAAAATAATGCTTTACACTTAGAAGTCGAGAAAGATACAGAAAATGACCTATGCAGAAACGTAGTTACGGCGATACAGATTTTAGTGATTACCAAAAAAACAAATTGATAACAGCATATACGTAGAAGCATTTTGGGTTGCTGTTACGGTAGGCGCCTGTGCAAAGTTTGATTAATTAGAAAAGATAAAAAATGAGTTGTAATAAATCTCAACTATTTAAAGTACTCGATAAAACGTAAAATATACGTTTCGGTGTGTCATAAATTTAACGTAAAGATCAAATGTTAATTTAAAATAAAGATGTCTACAGTACGTTAAAATCAAACGTGTTATAGACGTGTCTAAGAAGATAACGAAACTTTAATAATAAAGTAAAGAAAGATATTTGAAGTCTCAGAAAGTCAACAATACGTTAAAGTCAAATGCAACATTGATAAACCTAAGAAAAGATAATTAAATAATCAAACATATGTATCAATAAACATTGGAAAGTTAAGACATCCTAAATTTAATTCAATTAAACGAATAATAAGATTAAATCCCAACATTATATAAATACGCGCACGAGTATAATTATTTTACATAAAAGAAGATTTAGTTAATAGACAGTAGGTATTGATATCTTAGTTACGGAAGCAACCCAGTTAAAGTTGAAGCGTCGGTACAAATAAAAGTACGCCGAAATAAACATAATAATGAAATGTTCACGAATTTATTGTCAACTTCGAGACAATGACCGAAAGATGTTGAACATTCTAGACACATATAACAGAAATATATAAAAGCTATTCAAAAGAATCTGAGATTACTTTTTCGAATTGAATCCCAAGAAAACTTTGTCGGTTTAAATAAATTAAGTGTTTAACGCGTGTGCTAAAATAAATATAACGGCGTGTAAGTGTACTTGCTTTTAATAAACAGAAGTTAAGTTAAGAAGACATTATTATTCGAGTGATAGTAATAATTAATGTAAGTGTTTTTCTTAAAACCCGTTGCATTTTATAAGTGTTAGTTAAAAGTATAATAAATCGTGTACATATTTATTATAAATAAATTAATTTTAATATTTGTACCAGTAATATATCAAAAAATGTTATAAAAAAAAGGTCTATAACAAGACCCAAAACACATCAGTTCACATAAAAGTACAAGGTTCCCATTGAGAACTACCTGCGAGCACACACTGTTCGTCAATCAGGATAAATAAAATATTAGATTACATTTTACAAAGACATGCATACAGTTTTAGATTTGCATCACGTAGTCGTTGGAACACTTCTTTCAAGTTGTTTAAGCGTTCTTCAAACGACCTTCACGATCACGTTGTTTAGACAAACTAAGCACGTCTTTCAAGACAGCTTGAGCAAAATGGCCTTCATCAAACGCTCAAACGTCGCAGGAACGTTACACAAGTGTATAAAATCCAACGTAGAAAACCTGGCAGTGTTGTAACGTGTAAATTCGTATTTGGGCATAAATCCGCCTGATAGTTAGGCAACTTACCTTTAACAGTGGGAAATACTTGACCTCGAGTTATATTCTTCAAGTTATGCTCGCAGAGGGCGCTCGAGAGTAGTCGGCCATCTACGAAATTCACTTTATTTGTTGGTTTGCGGTGTAATGGACGTGGCAGAGACGGATGGGTAAGAAAAATGAGGTTTTTCTTTCATCGATCAACATCTAATGCAACGACGTTTTATTTTAGAAATCCTTAAGGCATCCGATTAAATGTCCTATGCATCAAACAAAATATCTACGTATTTTGACGTAAAATCGTAAAGTAGGTTAGTATTTCGCACGTGGTTGATAGTGGAGACGTATCAACTACTATTCGCTGTTTCTTCGTATCTGTTGGAGTTTTCTTCCGAGCTCCTTCAAAGCTTTCTGGCTGAGTTTCTCTTTGTATCACTGTACTTATGAAGTAATCAACGTAGCGGAGTAAAGGATCCCAGTGGCTTGATGGCGCTGTTCTACAGTTTGGGGGTTTAAAAGCGAGGTATTTATAGTATCGTTAAGCGTACGTTTGGAACCGCGAGAGGCCACCAGACCTCGACCCACTTTCGTCCACGCGCTTCGGGGTCATGACTGCTGCTTGCGCTGCATCACGAGTAGTGAATAGTACACCTTACGCTGCGAATTTACATTAAATGAAATCAGTACGGACTTCGCATTTAAATTAATCGTGTCTTGAACTTTGTCTTTTGTATCTCCTGTACGCCTAATTTACTGTATTTGATTCTGTTTAATTACCATATTTAACGAAAATTTTGATCTGCGTAATTATGTTTAATTACTATATTTAACGTAAATTTTTGCTCGACTTAACTAGGGTTAATTACTATCTTTAACGTAAACCTTAATGTAATTCACTTATATATTTAATGACACTATTTAACGTAACTTTTGACTTTTTTTAACGTAAAAAAAAGAAAATTTCAATTTCGATTGTGCGGGAATTGTAAAGGGTAGAGATTTGGGAGCTCGCAACGCTTTATTTTGTCGTAAACTAATTACTACCAGTCGTGAACTTGACGTCAAGGACCACGGGCGGTGTTCATTTGTTTTAAAGCTCACGCGCGATCACGGGTGGATATGCTACCGGTTACGGTAGCCGCGGAAATATACTTTAAACATTAGCGCATAATTTGTTGCTTCCAGAGTCTATTTTAGACCTGCTTTAATCTTATATTCTATTTTACAATTTTTTTGTATTATGTAAGTTATTCGATCTTGTGATTATACCAGTGGCGTAACCGTCGAATGGCTCTTTCCGTTCCGGAATTGGCTGTTAAACTATATATACTCAATAAATGATTATTGTTTATTCTTGCTATATTTTTTTTGGGGGACCTCGGGTCTAGGATCTCCTTTTCTCCTACCAGACTGTTTATCTTCGACTAAAATTTGAGAAGAGGTGGCGGATTCGGGCATTTAGCTTACCAAAGAAGATTCTTTTCCTTTCGATTTTCTTTTACCCGACGACCATCTACGGTGAGGCTAGCCGAAAGGTAAGCGTGACATCTTGGTAATGAACTTAATACATTTTTTTTCTTTCTTTTTCTCCACCTCCCCCATTGAAACAGTGCCTAAAGTGTCGTCAATTCCCGGTAAATGAAAGCTGTCCTTTTTGGTTACGTCGTTACGCAAAACCTCGTTAATCCATCTTACTTCCTTACGAGTACCTCTGTAATTATTTGTTCAGCTTCTTCTCTTTTTGCCAAAGAAAGTCGGCGTGGATGTTGTCGTATCGGTCGAGCGTCTCCAGTATTAATTTTATAGTTTACCACGTTAGTTCTTCTTTTAGAACGAATACATCTTGATACTGCTGGATCAACACTTTAACTTTATCCAGCTGGTCTTGACTGAAGTTTTGACATTTGGAGATATGAATGTCCAATACATGTTGTGGGCAGTTCTTCGGCAACGTAACTTCACTAAAATTCACAATTTGAGATACTGGCGTGCATTGGCCTACCACGTTTTCTTTTTCAACGTTACTCGATCTGAGTTGACAGTGAAGATGGCACCGTGTTTTTCACTCGTACTAATATTTTGCCAATTAGTAGTTCATTTTCAATAAAGTCGCCCTCCAATGGTTCAATAGCGCAAATGTAGTATTCCCGGAAGAAATCCAGGCGTGCCATTAGCACACTTTCAGTCCTTGCAGTCAGGGTCACGTCTTTATTCAATAGGACTTGAATGATTGCCTTCTATGACGAATGAAACCTAATTTTTTCACCGTTGATCTTCAGGACATCGTTCTTCATATCCAAATGGAACCTAACGAGTAGTCCCTTTTCAACTAAGTTGCCCGCCATTGGTTTAATCGCGTGAATGTAGCCTTCCCGCAAATTTCCATCACCACACTTTCAGCCCTCGCAGGCAAAGTCAAGTCTTTACTCGCCTCCTCCAACAAATGAAAAGAAATTTCTTTATTGTCAATTTTTAGGACATCGTTCTTCATATCCAAATTAAACCAATACTTCCTTATTACGTTCAATCTCAGGAAAACTTCTTCCGTAATGTCGTACTTGATGGTCGAGTACTCCATTTTCTAAACTTGTACTTGCCAGTGAGTAGGTATTTCTTCGCCGGTTGCCATTACTGATGTCTTTTCTTTTTCCGGTAATACGTTTGGACAATTAATGGTCTTCGTCCCACCTGTGTCAACCAGTAATTGAACACTTCTTCCATTCAGCAATTGCTCCATAGAGAATGCCTTTTCAATGTTAATTTCCGAGGCATAGCTAGTAATGGTCGATTTTTGTCCCATTCGGTCAACCTGTTCTAGTTTTCCGAACGCTTTTCTAGTCTTCTATTGGACTTAGTACATTATCGTCGTATGTACCCACTTCCCCGCAGATCCACTTCTCTTTTCAGAGTTACTTGTTCGCGGAATACACGTCACAATATTTCTTTGAAGCTTTTTTGTGTTTGCGCGGGTACTTCTGCAACACAGCGGAGCTTATGCCTGCTTTGCTGCGACGCTTGTTTCGCTGCCTGAAACTTCAACGCATGAATTAAAGCGTCATCCAATGCCTTAAGTCAAACTAACCGTAGAGTTTGCTGCGTTTTGTTGTCTCGGAAGCGTCCACCAAGGTTTGAATAGCCAATTGCTCCAGGAAGGTATATGGTGCTGTAGGATACGCAAGCCGTGTCAATCTAGCGATGTCTACCTCAAACTTTTGAAGACGTTTTGCAGCTTTCTGAACATGATTTTTTTATTTGACCATGTCATTTCTAAACGTGAAATTAAAAGTTCGTAATTTCCTTAGAGGTGATCAAGAACAGTCTGCAGTAAGGCCACTATTAAAAATGTTGCTTTCTGCTTGTTATTCCAACCATTAGCTGTAGTTGCGACTTCAAACTGCTTGTAGTATGTAGAATTTTAAACTTGTGCGTGGCTTCTTCTTGATGGTCTAATAAATTCTGTTATAATATTAAGTTTTTGTTATGTTTATGATTATAAGCGACTTTCGGCTTAGACCGCGTCGTAGTTAAACACCCAGACTTAGGCTTGGTCCTAGTCTCTTCGTGAGAACCAAAACAAGAAGTAGAACTTGGCCTTTGCCGTATTGTCGTTCGTGAACCCAAACAAACTGACGTTTCGCAAGACATTGCAGCTTGCATCTTCAGAGTGGTAAATGTCACTGTGAAAATGCAAGCTGCAATGTCTTGCGAAACGTCAGTTTGTGTGGGTTCACGAACGATAATACGGCAAAAGCCATTTCTACTTCTTGTTTTGACTCTCAAGAAGAGACTAGGACTAAGCCTAAGTCTGGGTGTTTAACTACGACGCGGTCTAAACCAAAAGTCGCTTATAATCATAAAGATATACAGTCACTTTTAAAATGAAATTTTTGTAGAATACTAATAACACACGATCCTTTATTATTAAATGATTAAATAATATGAACTGAACTTACTGAACACACCAAGCACGAACTTGTTTACACAATCTTTATATTACATGATCAATATTAAATTACTCATATTTGCACATTAAAACCGCGACCCCGCACGCGACACCACTGTAACAATTCTTAAAAATTTATTTATTTGGAAACGAAATATTTACACAATTGTAACTACACGTAACTAATTATATCTAACAATGTTTAAGAAAATCATCTACATTAATTTATATATCACTTATTATAATCACTTGCAAAATGTCCGTGGATAACTTTTGTTTATGTAAACCGGTATTTATTTTATAATAAAAACACGTACAACGTCGTATTTACTTTTCACTAGCACGTGCACTTTATTTACTTATCTTAGCACACACGTTAATCTCTTATTTATTTAAATCGACAAAGTCTTCTTCCGATTTAATTCAAAAAACTAATCTCAGATTCCTTTGAATACTTTTTATATATTTCTGTTAACTGTGTCAAGAATGTTCCACATGCTTCGGTTATTGTCTTAATCTTGACAATTATTTCGGAAACATATAATACGTATAAATGACTAAGTTTCAAAAAACGCCACGTGTTTTAAACAAAGGATACAAGTAGTGTTTTATAACGGTGGAATTTTAATAAAAGTGCTTAAAAATTACAGCTAATTTTCTGACCCCTTAGGTTAGCTAACTATATGCATTATATTTACATACTCTTTTTTTCTTTTTTCTTTCTTTTTTTGGAGAAGGAAAAACCATTAATTGGCTTCCCGCCTATTTCGGGGATGTGTGAGACTCTCCATGCCATCTTGGTAAGACCTACCCTCTCCTCGCTTTTCCTTTTAGCTGGCATAGAGCACCACTCTCGCATACTTCGCTATGCCAGCTTGGCAGTTAGCTGTCTCCTTACTCTTCCCTCCTTCTTTGCTTCCTTATCTCTTGTTTTAATTATTTTGATGTAGTACCTATCTATTTCTTTCCATTTGTTCTCGCTTTCGCACATTACTCTGGTAATGTTTGAAGCTTTTATTTTTTCTCCAATCTTTTTACAGATATCATTCCTTTTTTCTTTCCATCTCTCACACTGGAACACCGCATGTTCCTTGTCATCTTTTTCATTGCATTCAGCGCAGTTATCGTTTGTTCTTTTGTTTATTTTATATCGATATTGCCCATTTTAATCGTGACCAGTCAGTAACTGCGTGGTGTAGTAGCTTATTTCGCCGTGTTTTCCATTTTTCCAGGAGTGGATGTCCGGTATCAATTGCCTTGTCCACGACTCTCTAGTGTCCCACTGTTTCTGCCATTCTGCAATTACTGAACTCTTGTCCATTTAGTGATTTCTCTTTTTTGTCAGTAACTGAAGTGGGGGGATTCTATCGACCACCATATCTTGCGTGTTAGCTGTTCTATACGCTCGGCTTATACGTATTCCAAGAATCCTTTGCACCCTGTCTAAGAGCTTATTAGCCGTTCCTACTTTTGTCGCTTCATACCAAAACTCCGCTTCGTAAAGCTCGATAGAATCAACCGGATGAGCGATAACTCTCCTCTTGAATGATCTAGCTCCTCCATGGTTCGGGAGTATCCTCCTCAAAGCATTAGCTTTTTCAGGAGTCTTATCGGTAATTATTTTTATTTTCTATGAAACTGAGGTTTTTATCTATTGTTACTCCTAGGACGTTTATCCTTTTTTGGGTCATAATTGTTTGTTCTAATAATTCAATATTCACAGCTGCTATTCTTCTTTGCCCCATCATCAGCGTTTTTTCGTTTTTTCTGGTAGTAGCTTCAGCTTGTTAGTCTTCATCCATTTGTTTATAACTTTCATTCGAATTTCTTGTTCTTCTTCTTCTTGCATCAACACTCCGTCGTACATGACACTCCACAGGATTGGCCTGAGAACCGATACCTGTGGAACTCCAGCGTTTACTTTGTCCTATATTTTTCCTCCCTATATATTTACATATTTATAAAACACAAACTTAACATTATTCATTATTATTGTCCAGCGGGTGACAACCCCTCTGGCTTCGAAACAAATTATGCGCGTTTTCGTAGTTATCGTTCTTTCCGCCAGATGACGATACTTAGGTAACTTCACGTGTCTTTAATTTAACTGGATCATCACAAGTTTCTAAATGAAAAACAAGAAATGTGTTACGGTAATTTTCATTACGTACGCCTTTGCTGTTACGGTTGAAATCGTCATTAGGTACGCCTATGGGTTTCGACGAAAAATTAATTTACGTTTTGGACGCCCCCTAACGATCGTTTTCGCGGAACTGTCATTTCCGACGAGCTCTTTAACTTGGAAACTACTTGAAATGGTCGGTGGATTGATAAGTAAACATTTTCTAAAATTATACACCATCATGGTGACCAATCCATAAGTGAAATACCATTAAAATTCGTTTGCGTCATCACCGGGTAAGATTGTAATTCTCATTTATTAAAACTTTGTGGTAATTTCCTGTATTTTGACAGCCATTCCGCCACGTGCGCATACTTAGTCCTAATTATTACTTATTAATGAGGAATCCGTTTCGTATAACTATTTCTTCAAACAAATATTCGAAGGCCGTAAATTAACCTTGGTGACGATCACCTTATTCGGGAGATCCTAATTATCGAATACGAGGGAATTCGAGTCGAAGGCCGTAACTTAACACCGATGACTATCACCTTATTCGGAAGATCCTAATTATTGGATTTGAGGAATTCTATTCGGAGGAAATTGCTTAATACCATCATATTCGTAACCGTAATGTAACAGCATACGATAAGTGTCGGTTCGTTTACTGTCCTTTAAATGTGTCTTTATTTGTAGTTTGTGAGTCGCCAGGTAGACACGTCTATATTTTTCAGGAAGTTTAATTGCAGGAGGCCGTAGGAAAAACGTTTTTCTGACAGCACTCTGGAACTTGGTAAGTCAATTTTACTTATTTATACGTGATCGCTACGGTGTAACTCGACTTATTATATTTGCTAATTGTACGTGCTAATTGATTTGTTACTTGTGTTTGTTACTAAATTAAATTAGATAAATTACTTATCGCTTGCTGCTTATATCCACAATTACTTATCTTTGTTAATGTTACTTACTAAAAAAATTTTATACATGTTATATTACTTACACGCTTGTTTGACGTGTAGTGTAAGTTGCCGATCCTACTGTTATGCTCTTTTCTATATTCTATACAGTCCCGGCGTATATTTGATTATTTAAGTGTTAGTAGATTTAGCGTTATAGAGGAATTAAAGTACCATTGTTGTTAATGATCGAGTTTCTTTTCCATTTTAGTCGTTTCTTTCAGCAGTTACGAACTTACCACCTAGTTACAAGTTTCTTACCATTTCTGTTGTGAGCAGGCAGAAAGGACTTTGGACAGACTCTGGCGCCCTTAATTCTTTTCATTATTGTTTAGGAACCCTACCCTCTCTCCGAATATTGAGAGTTGGCCGTGCAGGTTCGTAACCAGCTAAAACTTGTAACAAATGCTACAAGAAATCCAAAGACAACATTAAATGCTACGTCAAAAAACTCGTTAATCAAAACGTCGTTTAATAAAACAATTTCGACAAAAACAAATTTGTAAATTTTTGTTTTTTTGATTTAGCGCTTGAACCACGCGGAATTGATTAAATCTGATTGTGTCATTCAATTGCTCTTGATTGATTTGGTTTATTGTGCTATTTAGTACTATTCTGGATAATGTTTTGAAATTCTAGATTACGTAGATAAATATATTAAATGAAACATTATATGTATCTTTAATGATAGTGTACCTAAACATCGTCCAAGGAGTGTTGGTAAATCATAAATTATGTTTCCTTCTATTTGCTTTGATTCATGTACGTACGTAGTCTTGCTCGAAGTGCTCGTTCCCCAGAGAACATTTTATATAAAATGTAATTGTGCTAATGAAAATATTTTTTGCGTGATATTTATACAAAAAACAGTGCTAATGATAAGTTTATTTTTATCACAACCTTAATTGAATTTGAAGTCTAACAGTACGATGCTAACTTTGCTAATGTAATCAGTTTTATCTAATCGTGAAAATGTTTTTACTTTCAACAATATGTCATTCAAAATAACGAATGTATTTTCTTATTATAACAAAACCGAGTTTTTCATGCAAATATGAAAAATTTATTTGGAGAGAACTGTTTGCGAGTCGCTCTTGTAGCTTTTAATTTCATATTCGCGGTAAGTATAATTTCAAAACAAATCTAATCGTTATCGTTTATTTTCGATTTTTGTAGATTTTAAGTGTTGCTTTAATAGCACTTTCAGTTATTTACTCGGATAAATTATCGTCGGTGAAATTGTACGTGGACGAATTGTTTATTAATTTTCCAACTTTGGTGCTTGTTCTCGGCATATTAAGTTTTATACTTTCAATGTTTGGATGTTTTTGCGCAAGAAGTACAAATAGACGATTTTTCATTGTGGTAAGTTTAGTTATTAATGCTTTGACATTTATTGGCCAATAAAATTTTTCTATTTACAAATTTAGTACCGTAAGTTTGCCCAGATAGTTTTTGTCCTTACCTTTGTTTGTTCGTTTTAGAACGATTTCAGTCACGTCGAATAAACAATGTGTTATTGCTGTTTTACGAGTAATATATGTTATCTGTTTCAATATCACCAAATAGTAATAATTTTGAAGGTCTTAAAAGCTATATAATTTTATTCGCTGTAATTAGTTTTTAGAATGTGCGTTTATAAGTTCATATTTTATCGTGAAGTTAAGAAGATAACCGTTGACAATTTCCGTTTATTTATACAACACCAGGAGCTTTGTATGTAATTAATAGATGCTTTTTTAAAAATATTTTTACAAAAATTTTTGTGGCTACTTCCAAAAAAATTATGCTCACTCTTCTAAGAAAATCTGGCGCCCACGCTGTTAAACGAGATGTCTGTTTGATTTAATGTATAAAAAATTGGTAAAATCTGTTTAATTAGCGAATTTTGACATACTTTTATGTTTTCCATTGTTATCTAAATTCTTTATTTTTAACATAGACATATACAGAGTGTTTAGTACTAAGTTGTAACACTCGAAAATGACAGTTAGAACTCATTGAAACAAACTACCTTTCTTAGTTAAAATTTTTAAGTTAGAGTCCCAGATGATTATTGATTTTTTGTTAAATCATCATTATTCTATTATTTTAAGGAATATTTAAAAAATACAAAATTTTCAGCATTTGCTTTTATCAAATTACAAAATGGTGACTGGTCAAAAATGTCAAAACAAAGTATTTTGAAAACTACTCGATAGTTTTTTGAAAACCAAACATTTATAAAATCCTTAAACTATCTACTATAAAATTTGTACGAAACATTTTTTTTTCGATCTGTCTAAAAAAAGTTTTTATTCAAATTGAATTACAAGATCAATTTTAACAAACTGCAACAACCGTTTAAAAGGCAGTAGGCTTTGCTGCCATTAAAAAATGAAACAAAAGCCAAACAATAAACGCGCACTTCAAACTTGAGGGACGTGTTTTCGAATTTGTACGTTTCAATCTAAATACTTTTTGATCTTGTTCTTTAGAAATATCGTTATTTTCAAAAAAAATTGACTGCTTCATCTTGAAAAGTTTCTGTCACGTTTGTGTGCATATTTTGCATAATTTGTGTATAAAAATGTAAAATTATCAACTAAACTTGTTAATATGGTTATAAGATATCTAAATTGTCAGTAACCAAGTTGCCGCATTTTCAGAAGAATATCTAGACGTTTGTTGGAAATTTTCATTTAACAATTGGTGGGAATTCCAATAGATTTCGTCGAAGCCCTGCATTTGAAGAAAGATGAGCCAATAGACGAGCACAAGAGGCAAGTTCTGAAGGAATAAAGTCTCCATCCATTTTCTAGGCAAAAACGAATAACGGAATAACACCTCCCACAGTAAGGCTTGTCGATACCCCGTTTTCGTGGTGGAGAATATGCCTTCCAAAATCGTACGTGTTCGGTAACGGTATTTCTTAATAATAATCAATCTTCAACATTTCTTTATTGAAACGAACATGTGTTCGAAGCGTGGGGAAACGGCTATCAAATTAAGGAGAAATTACAAACAAATTTTAATAAAACGGCAGTAATTATCTTACCCTGTGACGACTCAAATATTTCACGAACGTAATGTAATTACAATTTGATTCCCATTATTACGGATGTCTCTTGAAATTATTTCTTTAAGTCATACAGGCCATTTTAGGCAATCGACAGCTTCACGATTTTGTCGTAAAAATGACAGCCACGAGGAAAGATCGGTAGAGAGCGTCCAAACCGGAATCTAATTTCAATTAAATATACAGGGCATTCCGCAATGAAAACTTCGCACATAACAGAATTCCCCCCCAGCAAGACAAAAGTGCGGAGCGGGGATAACGAAAACAAAAGCTAAAATGAAGACAGAAACTTAGGCATACGCCAAGGACAGAACCCTAAAATCCAAAACCAACCCAAAACACAACAACACCCAACCCAAGAAGAAACGTAGATGAAAGAAGTTTTCCCAATTTGCTAAGCATCACCAACCAAATGTGTCCAAAAGTCGCATGAAGCGGGATGATACTTCAAAGAACCAAAAACTCAACCAACAGAAGAGAAGTATCAGAACAGGTACTCGTTGAAAGTCGACAACAGTCGTTACGCTATGAAGCAAGAAAGCAACGCAGTCCCATAGACCTCACTGACCGACAATACTAAGCAAACCAAGAGAAAAAGAAGAATTATAGGAAAGAAAGAAGTTTAGACCACGGTCAAGAACAACGCCCTAAAATCCCTTGAAACCCCAGCCCCTAAATACAAATCCAATCCCAAATATAAGTCCCCAAAGCTAACTAAGCGAAAGAAGTAAAAAGAAAAAAGTATCTAAATGTTGAATTGTGATAAGCGGATTTAGAAGAAAAGTCAAAAAGAAAAACTAATGCAGTTGTGCCCAAAAAGTCGTCAACAGACGATATGAGATTCTTCCACCAACAAAACCAAACAGACCCTAAAGATCTAAGCAAAGAAAACCAACGAAGAAATCTCAAGCAAAAAGAAGATTCTGATTAAAAGTCGACATAAGTCGGACTACCAAAAAAGGCAGAGAAAAAAATTAGTAATCTAAGAGTCACAACAAAAAAGTCACCAAAAAGCTTAATAAATGAGTGCCAATCCAAAAGAAATTCAAACCACGTAACCCAAAACAAAACCAAAAGAAAGAAAGAAAAAGAAGTAAAACTCAATAAAGAACAGAAAGCTTCTCTTGCCAATTTAACGTCTTGAGTCAGTGCTCGTTGTGTTTGAATGTCCCATTGGACGTAAATGTCGAAGAACGGATTAGAATATTCCAAGAGCAAAAGAAACCCAAAGAAGAGAAATATCTTAACGGTGACTAACAACATCAAAAATGCTGACTAAGCGGAAGTACAGAGTACAAGGAGCGACGTTCCAGTCTATTCCAAGTTCCAAACCAAAACAACAAAACAAAAACCCACTAAAGCCAGAGAAGTAACTGAGAAAGAAATGAAAAAAAGAAACACAGTTGCAGTGAACACTAAAGAAGGAAGTTACTAAAAAGAAAAAAAGGAAGTGTTCAAGCAACAAGCCAAGATAAAAGAAAAAAACAAAAGAGACAAGAAAGATAAGACTAGGTATTTCTATGTCCAACTAACCACCCAAGAGGTGAACCATAAGAAGATCAAAAAGAAAAAAAGAATTGATGTCACATAGAAAATCCCTAAGCCTAAGAAGAAAAAAATGAGAAATAGAAAAGATAAGAGATAGAGAAAGACGGAGATAGATAAGGCTCGATGTTAATGCCTGATTCATTCTTCACCCCGTAAAAGAATGAAAAGAGAGACCACCCTACGGTGCCGAACCAACCGCCCAAAGGGGTAAACCTTTAGGAGGAAGAAGAAGAAAGAAAGAGATGTGGCATGTAGGTGATCAACAGATCAAGAAGAAGGAAAAAAATAAAAAGTAAGAAAAACAAGAAAGGAAGAAAAAGAAACAGACGGAGAAAGATAAGACAAGATGTAAATGTCTGATTCGTTCTCCTCTCCGTAGAAGAAACGAAAAGAGAGACCACCCTACGGTGCCCAACCAACCGCCCAAACCAAGCTTTGGGACTTAAAGACTTCCAGTCAAAATTGTTGTTTTGTCGTTGTTTTCTTGAACGCTGCAATCTTCAGAGGCGTTTTGAAATGTTTATTTCATTTACAGACGAGGTCCGTTTTCACAAGAGACGGTGTATCTAATTCTCACAATAATCACCTGGGATGTGATGAAAATTTCCACGCAACATGTATTCGTGCGCATCAACTTTTTTAGTAAATTATGAGCTGGAATCGTAAAGAAGTACGTTATTGGACTCGACATTCTCCCAAACTGATTGAATGGTCAAAATTGTTTTAATTTCTTAAGTAACGCTCTGCCAGAGCTTCTAGATGGCTTACCACTAAACATGAGACAAAGACTTTGATTTAAACATGATGGAGCACCGGTTTACACAACCCGAAAAGTCATAGAGAATTTCCAAATAAGTGGATTGAGAGAAGAGGTCCTGTTGCGTGGCCAACCAGGAGACCCAACCTATCTCCCCTAGATTTCTATATATGAGACACCAGTAAATAGCAAATTAGAACTGGTGACTAAAATAGTAACTGC
Organism: Aquatica leii; assembly: GCA_035610365.1. NCBI lineage: Eukaryota > Metazoa > Arthropoda > Insecta > Coleoptera > Lampyridae > Aquatica > Aquatica leii. The sequence goes on along the minus strand of CM069436.1, from coordinate 101,504,205 downwards.
AGCAAAAGATATAAGAAACAAGCAGGCAGCTCTTGCTGCCGGGCTTACGTTACTGCGAATGTTGATAAAATAGAAAATAATTGTAAATACAAATATTTTAGAGAAAGCAATAGCTGAAAATTTTTGTATTTATTAAATAGTCCTTAAATTAAAGAACTAATGACAATTTTTCGAAAAACAAAAAAACACCAATAACTGAACTGGAACTCCAAATCAAAAATTTGAACTGAGAAAAATGGCTTGTATAGTGAGCTCGTAAAGAATGGAGGAGGAGGAGGAGGAGCAGGAGGATGTGGACCCACCAAACCACCCGAACTTGCTTGATACAAGTTCCGCACAAGAAGGATAGGTTTAGTTTAGGAAAATGTGTCAAAATAGAAAGAAAGTCTAGTCAGACTCAATTACGGCTTATCCTCGTTTCTAAGGCATAAAACCAAGTTGGTAGGAAAAAGACTTCGACAAGCGCCTACTTGTAAGAAATAAAACTAAAACGATGCATATTTGCATTAGTAAAATAAAACTACTGTAAGTTTTGGTCTCTCTTTACGAATGGTCTATAACAGTTTACATCAGGTACCAGTCTAAGCGAAGATCCGATGCTCCGGAGTGCCGAAAGCGCCACACGACGGACAGCTATCATCATCCAAACCGCTAATGCGTTTTAAATAACAACGAAATCTGCCATGTGAAGAAAGAATCTGGACGGTCTGTCTTCTGACCCAAGTGAGGATATCCGGAATGAGAGAGTAGGCGTTATGCCCTTTATAGGCAGTGTTCTACAGCCGCTGCCATTTCCTATCAAGACCTTTAGGTGATGCTTGTCCGCTGAAAAGGACTGACGTGCTGATCAAGGAAGTTGCACATAAAATAAATTCAAATTCTTAAGCTTTCGCGGTTGTTATGTTTATGATTATAAGCGACTTTCGGCTTAGACCGCGTCGTAGTAAAACACCCAGACTTAGGCTTGGTTCTAGTCTCTTCTTGAAAGCCAAAACAAGAAGTAGAACTTGGCCTTTGCCGTATTGTCGTTTGTAAACTCAAACAAACAGACGTTTTGCAAGACATTGCAGCTTGCATCTTCAGAGTGGTAAATGTCACTGAAAGAAAAAGTGTAAATGACGATAAAATAAATTTCCTGCAAAAGGAGATGTAAGGGAGGGTGCTTGGATATAACACAGAAGATATCTACAGAAACTAAAATGGAATAAAATGTTTGGCAGAATGTCGTCGTGTATCTTTTTAAGTAGTGCCCTTTCGAAGACTTTACCTAATTCCGATAATAATGTTATCGGACGATACCAGTTTGGGTTGGCGAGATCATACTTTCCGAACTTGAGAATAATGATTAGCTTGCTAGTTTTACAGCTGGTAGAAAAATAACCACAGTTTATGCAAGAGTTGAATAGGTCAACGATCGTAAATGAAAGAGAATCTAGAACAACCATTCACAAAACATTACAGTGAATTCCAGGAACTTTGTTCTTAGGCATTCTGCTAGTCATCGCGGACAAATCGTCCTTGGTGACTACCCAGTCCTGTCAAGAATTACTTCGCAAAAGAGATCGTGATACTATTTGGGCATGATTCGTCGATTGATCGTCGTCTGGAAATAATGCGAGATTAGAGGCATTGACGGTTAACTCAAACCGTATCAGTCGGTGATCACTTTCTATCACTCCGGGAATGGCTCGCTCAAAGACGCTATTGTAACATCTATATTGTCTATAGGTCACGTTCGCCCACGAGGTTTTTTACACATCGCCCTCCTTCGTCAGTCACCGTAAAGTGCCAAAGCGGTGATTTCGAATTGAAGTCACTTGCTATGATAATAGGAATGCCTCTTAGTTTATCAGGAGTTTTATCTGTTGGTGATAAATACGAACATCCTCAGTCGGCAGTCAATAAATGCCTATGATTGCCAAAGAGGTTTTTTCAATCATAACCATAGTTACTGCATTGCAGTTATTTATTAAATGGCTGAGTGTCACCACTCCGACGGACTTCAAACTAAAGATGTGGCAATCCTGTTAAAGGGCGCTTGGGTCAGTAGTATGTCTATGTTGTTGTCAGAGGAGAAACTCATAGCTACGAAAGTCGCAACACGTGAATGCCAAAGATTCACTTGCGCAAACCTCAAAGTTAATTGAGTGTCCTCACAGTCTATAATCAGTGTTGGATATTTTGGCATCGAGCTTTTTCAAGTACGCTGAGCAGATGTTCGAGATCTTCTTGTGTTTCACGATGTTTCGTTTATGGCTAAAGCAAAACGCATTTAGCGTATGTGGGGTCTTGATCCGAGTTGGGACATATCTTCGTTTCGTGCGACTGTAAGTCGCCTTTACAGTCAGAGGAAAAACGGTCGTAATTCTGACAATTGAAGCAACGTGTTACTCTGATGTCGTCATTGATCCTGTACGCACACGCGATGCCAAAAGTATCGTCGAACTTCCGGATGGACCTCAAAGATCTAATATCCATTTTCTTTGTCTTTAAGACCAAAACAAAATTAAACTTTCAAGTGTTCATTGACAAGATGAAGCTCGCTCGTTTGGATTTGCTCGAATTTCGTTACGAATTCTGTATATATACCCTCATAAGAAGTAGTCCAGGGGAGTGAGATCATTAGGCCATTTGATAGATCCCTACAACCGATCCATTAGTTAGCAAATACTTGGTTTAAATATTCGCTAACTACTCTCGCAAAATAGGGTGGCGCACCATCATGTTGGTAACATATCGTGTTATTGAGCAGATCTAAATCATCTTTATTTGTGATTTTTAAAAATTCCAGGTATCTTTCACTTGTTAACGCGCCCCTAATGAAAAATGAACCCAAGATATAGTTACCTACAATGCCAGTCCAAACGTTAAGTTTTTGTGGAAACCGTCTATGAGTTTCCATTTTCCAGTGTTGATTTTTAGAAGACCAATATCTACATCTATCTTTGTCGATTTACTGTGCCGTCGAGATAATACGTAGCCGCGTCGGAAAATAGAGTATTCCGTAAGGATTCTTCGTCATCATTCAGGCGTTGAAACATGGTTTTACAAAACTCTAACCTGCGGTCAAGATCATCTTCGTTTGGTTCTTGAATTAAAATCACTTTATACTGGTACCATTCTTCTAACTTCATATATTTTAAGACAGAACTTTGAATTATTTCGTTGTCTGTTGCCACTTGGCGGGTATATAAATAGAGATTTTCTTAAAACTCTTGGCCACTTTCAAAATTTTTTGCTGAATCTTTTGATGAACTGTGCAATATCTGGATATTTGTTATTAAATAAACGACGGTCTACGTAACTGATCATCATCAAAATTTATATTTTTTCCCTTTCACTCAAACGGCGAACCATTTTCAAATAGTTTAGAAAAGAAAAATGAATTTAACTAGCTAACGACTGTCAAAATCGTTTGTTTTTGCAAGTGCTCCCGTGATAATTGGTCCTATCGCATTACGTTTACTTACACTTTTGAAACTATGAAACCGAATTTCTCAGAAACTTTCGTCTTCAAGGTCACACTTTTTTGAGATTTTTGTACTCATAAAAATGAACTCTATCGAAATCCGTTAAAAAAGTTATTGGTTGCCATTTAAACAAAATGTCGACGACGTCACAGCTCGAAAACAAAACACGAGCAAAAATGTCAATGGCGGAAAAAAGTGACGTTTAAACAAGCAAAATCGAGGTGTTCGAAGAAAATGTCTTCCAACTTTCTCATTTAGGAAATAATGAATTTATTCCATACTTGACGAGCTCACTGTATGCGATTGCTGAAATGGGCGTTCAATTACTTTTAGTTTAGTTAACTTATTACAACTTTGTATTAATACGTATTCTTCTTCTATTTTAGTTTTTAGCCGTTCTATTCTGTATATTGGCTTTAGAGCTGACTGTAACTGTGATAGCATTTTCAAATATTGATTCCGAAGTAATTGAGACTACCAGTTCAATTATGATTGAGCAAGTGACTGCCTTAAATTTAACGCAGGAAGAAAACTTTCACCAAATCGAAGAGCTTGTAAGTAATGGAATTTGATCATTAAGCACGATTAATTTTTATTCTTTATTGTGTTTGTACTTTTTATTTTAATAAATAATTTATTTTGTTTTTTATGATTTTATTTGTTATAATTTTTTATTAAATGCATTTAGTGCTATATGTGCTTTATTCAGCTTATTATTAATGCCAACGTAATTGAAAAGTGATAAGTAGGCTTCGGATCGTTATGCAATAAAAACATTTGAAACATATACGAAAAACATCGAAAACACCAAGATGTTGAGACGTTCCAAATTTAACTCAATTAAACGAATACACAGATATAACAAGTTTAACTCTCAGCACATATAAACACGTGCAAAAATTTTAAACAGAAAAGTTAGTTAACTGACCGCCTGCCAGTAGGTACTGAAGTCCTGGTTACGGAAGCAATTCACTTGAGTCAAAAACACACATATAGACACATAAAATTTTAAAAAAAATTATAAAATGTAAGATCCATTATCATGGAAGCAACCTACAGCGATTCTGATACAAAGAAAGTATTATGCATAATTTAGAATTGAAGCGAGAAATTAGAATTTAAATTAAAAAAAATAGCAAACAACTTTAAATAGCGTTCTTTTGCAAATATAAAACCATCGGCACAACGTCTCTTTTAATTTTTAAATTGAAGTATAAAATGGTTAATCATTAGAGTTAAATTTCCGATTCTCAATGTCGTGTTCAAAATCACACATAAATAAAATTATAAAATAAAGGAAATACGACGAATCTAAATTACCGTAAAATGAGGTGAATCACATAAATTTTTAGAAAGGATTAAACGCCGTTTACCATAGTCTTACATTCAGGTAAGTTATGCTAAAATTAGCGACTCAGTGACATTTACCACTCGGAAGACGCAAACTGCAATGTTTTGCAAAACGTCAATTTGTTTGGGTTTACAAAAGACAACACGGCAAAAGCCAAGTTCTACTTCTTGTTTTGACTTTCAAGGAGAGACTAGAACCAAGCCTAAAAAATCTGGGTGTTCAACTACGCGTGTCCTGTATAGATATGCAAAGAAAATTTTGTAAAAAAACACAAACACTTCTACACGCCAGAGTGAAAGAATGTCAGAATGCTCGTCAAATCATATTTGAACAAAATGAGCATAAAAAAGAAACGCTTTAAAAATAATTTACCGGGCAAAGACTTTGCTACATCGTTTCTGAAACGCCACAAAAAGAAAATATTCATCCGTATGTGTCAAAATATAAAACGTGCACCTGCAGAAGTTTCTCTAATATCATCAACGACTACTTTGACAACCTAGAAGAATCTCTTAAAAATATTCCGCTATCCCATATCATAAACTATGACGAGACGAATTCTAACGACTATCCAGATCGCAAAAAAGTAATCGTTAAAAGAGGAACAAAATACCTAGAGAGAGTTACCAATCCTAGTAAGTCGGCGACTTCTCTTATGCTAGCATGTTCGGGTAATGGATCCCTTCTACTTGTGTATATCGTATAACGGGCATTACATAAGTACGAATTATAGACCATAACTAGACCTAAAGGCACTCAGTACAATTCGACACCTTCTAGAGAGTTCGATTCATGTTGTTTCGAAGATTGGCTCAAAAATATTGTGCTATTGCAAATGGTCCCAAAATACTAATCTTTCTCAAAAAAAAAAAGATATTTCTTTAGTTTTCCTACCTTCCAATTCAACTCATATAACGCAGGCATTAGAGGTTACATATTTTAGACCTGTAAAAGTCGCTTTGTGCGATATTTTAACAAAGTGAAAAAAAAACGAACGCAGAGAATGAACGATTCCAGAGAACATATTTTTTTCCCTATTAAAAATTCTTATGCAAACTGCTAGAGAAAAGTCTACTAAAAATATCACTTCTGGTTTCAATAAATGTGGAAGATCTAAATAAAGTTCGTGATGAATATGAGAACCTTCTCAACGAATCAGAGGTCGATTTCTTAAAATGCGTTATGATGATCAATCCAAAAAGTAAACCCAATGCAAGAAAATATCCGTTGAAGCCGGAAAGAGTGTTAAAGGAATTGAAACTGACCGTAGTGGTGAAGATGAACTAAAAGGCACTTCAATTCAATATATTGACAGTTATAATGATGATGATGTAGTAGCATTAATGAAATGATAAGAAAAATTGAATCGACACTATGGAAATGGCCGCTAATGCGTTGGTTTTACCAAAACAAAGAAAACAAATGGTGATGACACTGGAAATTTAATACAAACCATTTAAAAATTATAGTTAACTTGCTCACTGTTTACGTTAGCTGACTGTATAAGTATATTTATTCACATCATAAAATTTCACAAAACACAAAGAAAACAAATTATTACACGATTTTTTTTACTAAACGACCTTACTCTTAGTCAATTATCGCCAATATCACTTATCGTTCAATTCAATCCCTCTTAAAACGAATCATGCGCATTTTCGTAGTTATAGGTCTTTCCAACAGATGTCTATGCTTACTTAATTTTGCGCGTCTTTAACTGAATTTAAACTTAACCTGGATCATCTCAGATGCAATACAAAATGGTGTACAGTTTTTGCGACTGTGACTGCGTAAAAAACTGTAATTTGGCTAATAAGATGGCAAAATTTACCAACGTTATTCTCAGGTAATAACAATGACGTTTATTTAACGCCATTGAACATTTATGGTTGCATCGAATCTTGAAAAATTTGATTTTGAAAACTTGGGGACAAAGTTTGTATTTTAAAGAGAATATAAACACAGAGTTAAAGCAAGCATAAGATTTAAAAATGAATGTACGCAATTTTTTTCTTCTGCGAGTGTTGTTAATTATCTATTATTTCTTTAATTTAAAAGTGTACTTACTTTTGGTTTAAATGTAAGTTTCAGTGTTGTGGAATTAACAATGCAAGTGATTATGTTCAACACAATTGGTTAAACACTTCATTTTGTTGCGGTGTTAAGAATTGTCAAGATGAGATACAAAATAATAACGAATCTGTTATATGGAACAGATCTGGTTGCGCTTTTACAGTTGGTAATAGCATTTACCAGGTCTCTTTAGAAGGTGCCATTATTGGCACTGTATATTCTTCATTGCAGGTAAAAGAACGTCTGTTTTGCACCCAAATTCTTATTTTTACCAAAATATTTTTTTTAGGTTTTAGAAAATATTTGTGTTTTTATTATGCAAGGCAGACTAAAATTTTGAAGCTACGATATGAGTTGGAAATATCTACTAGTATCATAACTTAGTAAATTTAACTGTATAAGTCATGTACACATGTAGTTAATAAAAACCACGTTAGAAAAATGGTTTCTTCGTCGCACTTTTTTTATTAGTTACCACCAACTATAAAGTACTTAACACTGATAGTTAGTCTTAAAGCCATGAGATCGTCAACAACTTAACGCATTATACATTTGGAGTATCTGAAACCTTAGAAAAAAACACACATTTATAGTTAGTCGCAACAACAAAATAAGCTATAAAAAGCAGCCTTAACAAAAGCCCCGGATAACAATCTACTCATAAGCATTCAACCTTGAAGTTTGGTTTCCGGACTGGTTACCGTGTCGCTGATGAATTTGACTTCTGAACATTTCGGTTATCATCTCGTGATCTTCTTCAGATGATTCCTGAAACTGTTTTATTTACTCTGGGGTTTAAGTATTGATACTATTTACTCATTCCTCTTCACTGATGACGTTTCAGTTCCGAATAAATGCTTTCAAATAGAAGGAAACTCTATTCCGTTACCCCTATTAAAATTGTTGCCATCCTTTTAGACCTCTAACGCTTTCCAGTAGATTATTGGCCAAAAGTACCTGACTCTGGCAAGTGCCTTGGTTCCGTCGAAGTTAACTGCATGTCCAGTGGTCTCATGCTATTCGTTCTCGTATCTGCAAAGTTTCTTCTTGGGTTCTTTAGCTTTCGAAAACAGGGTAAAAAACTTCGCTGCAGAAGAAGAAGTTTGACAAACTAGACGCAGCCCAAATCCAGAGAAAACAACATCTAGGACACACACAACCGTCATCAACTTCTCCACGCTCACATTAGACAAACCATCGACGGCAACACTCTCCAAAGGAATGAACATCGCCGTATTCCTAAAGACTATTCCGAAAAAAGACATCGTCACAGCCATCAAAATCACGGTTAGAGCGCTCTCAACACACCTTAAGAAAAAAATACGTGTAAAGACAGCGGACATCTTAAAGAAAGCGAACGCCCCACTTACAAAAAGGTCACAAAAAACCAAAACCAAAGATTGGAGAAATGGTTGCTAGGTGCTATCAAAGTATCTTCAATACTTGAGCAGAGCAGAAGATGCTGTTACCAACCTTTTGCAATAGTGGGTCCTGTTGGTAATAATCACGTCACCACAGCTAGCTGAGATGTCGGTAAGTAGGCATGGTTATTAAAACTACAATAAAAACAAGCGCCACTCTTTATACTGGCAAGATCCTTAGCTCGGAGACACCAAGGGTATGTCTGAACCCACTATCACTAAAGAGATTAAGGTAGAACAAAAAAAGATAATCAACGAGAAAACGTAACCAACCACTACACAAGCGTATATAATTCTCTCAAACAATAACACTTACGATTATCTTGTCATTAGCAAAAAAAAACTAACGGTTACATAAGCTAACACGGTCAACAGTTTCAACAGGACAATACATTTACTTGTAAAGGCCAACTAAATCGAGAATCGCCATAATTCCGTCAGTATAGAGAAACAATCTTCATTTCAGTGAAATCGCTAAAAGCGTAAGAAATAATTGACGATGAAAATTAAACAGAACGTAGAATTACTTACAAGTAAGGGGACAAGCTCCTTATCCAAATCGAACCACTCACAGCGACTTAAAACAGAAAAATAAACAAAAAAGTGACCTCCTCTCTCGTAAGTATCGAATAAATCTGAGTGATCCAACAGTGGGGTCCGATTACCAGTGACGTAGTAAAATTTAATTATAATCGCGACTATTAGAAAACTAATAAGTAATAACACGTAACAAAGCTACTACCTTTGCCTCCAGGGTCTTCCTAAGATCCACAAACCAGGAATACTTCTTCGACCCATTGTCAGCGCTACAAGATCAGCAACCCACAAGCTAGCAAAGTAACTGTGCAACAGTGTACAGAAGTTCGTCAAAAACTCAGAATAACACATTAAAAACTCAACCCACTGTATCGACAAGATAGAAAGTATGAGTCGGCAATTTATCGACATCCTGGTAAACTTTGATATTACTTCCTTTTTTAGTAAAATCTCCATAGGTCTTGTAGACGTATTAGCAATTCCTTTCTCAAAAACCTTACTATTTGGTGTTCCTCACGTCGGTAAGTTTTTCCTCTTCATCTGGGTTGGGTCTTCCTATGTACATGGATAGGTTTCTGGTTTTTAAAATTTGATTCTTAGCGTATGCCTAAATTCTGTATTCTTTTAAAGGAAAAAGAAAAAGGCAAGCTACGGTGGAGGAGGTGTTCAGGAAGAGCACCAAAGTAAGGAAATCACCGGTAGCGGAGGGAAAAGAGAGGAAGGATGGGGAGGTAGTAGAAATGTGTAAAGAACTGTTAAAGGAGGTAAAAAGTATAAGAGAAGAACAAATTAAGATGGGTAAGAAGTTGGAAGAGAATAATAAAGATGTAAAGGAGATGAAAGAAGAATTAAGAAAGTCAAATAAAGAATGGAAAAGGAAATTTGAAGAAATGGGAGAAAAGTATAGAAAGTTGGAGGCCAGATTGGAGATAGAAAGAAGCTGGGAAAAAAACGAAAAAGAAAAAAGGAGAACAAACATAATCATAAGAGGTATGGAAGTGAAAGATAGAAAGAAGGGGCAAAAGGAACAAGTGGAAAATTGGTTAAAGAAGGATTTAAGTAAGTAGAGAAAAAAAGAAGGTTAAGAGGTACGAGCATTTATTTAGACGATGACATGACGAGAAGGGAAATAGATATACAAAAGAAGATAAGATATGAGGCGAGTAAGATGAAGGGAGAGGGAAGAGGTTAAAATAGGATTCTTGAAAGTGTGGGTGGAAGGTGAAGAAAGATTTTGGGATGAGGAGAGGGGAACTCTAGTGAAGAAGGGGGCAAAACTAAGAGTTGGGGGAGGGAAGGATGGATCAAATGATGTTGGATTAGCAAGTTTTAAGGAAAGAGAGATGGAAAAGCAGAATCAAATGAAATTATTGTTTTGGAATGGGGCGGGGATAAAAAATAAGAGACACGATTTGTGGAGTTACCTAGAAGGATTTGATATGATGTGAATGACGGAAACATGGTTGGAGGAAAAAGACTGGGAAGTATGGAAGAAAAAATTACCAGAGGGGTATAATTGGAAGGTGGAATTTGCAACTAGAAAAGAAAGTAAAGGTAGAGCAAGAGGAGGAATAATAACGGGCATAAAAAGGAACTGGTCGGTTGAAGAAGAGGAGGGAAACGAGAAGCAAGGAAAAGGGATAGTAAAAAATTATGTGGTTAGAGAAGGAAAGGAAAAATATATAGTGTTAACAGTTTATGGGCGGGATATGAGGATGATAAGGAAACAGATTGAGAATATGGTACAGGGGGAGGAAAAGGAAAAGATTATTATAGGGGGTGATTTTAACGCGAAAACAGGGGAAAAGGTAGGAGTAATTATAGGAGGGGAAGTAAAGAGAAGAGTTAGCATGAATAAGACAGTTAATAAGAATGGGAAAATGTTAGTGGAGATGTGTGAGAAAAAAAGATGGTCAATCCTAAATGGAAATATAGAAGAAGGGGACAGAGGTGACTTATATGGGAGGGAGGGGGGAATCGGTGATTGATTACGTGATAGTGAGTGGAGAGATGTGGGAGGACATAGAAAGTTTTAAAGTGGGGGATGAGGAGGAATCGGATCATCAGCCACTGGAAGTGATTTTAAAAGGAAAGGAGCAAGAATTAAGGAGGAACAGAAGGGATGGGGAGTAAAAAAGGTGTGGACTGAGGAAAGCATAGAAAGATATAAGATGAAGTTGGAGCAAGTGATTTGGGGAGAGGTAGGGAGGAAGAAGGACTAAAGGAGTTGACTGCAGAAATGGAGAAGGCAGTAGAAAAGAAAAGGTTTGAGAGAAAGCAAGGAAAAAAGAGGAACGAAAATAGGTGGTGAAATAGAGAATTTAGAGAGGCAAAAACAGTGATGAGAAATGCTAGAAGAAGATGGAAGAAAGGTAGAATAGATGTGCAGGAGTATAAGGAGAAGAAAGTGAAGTTTAAAAATGTATGTTCAAAGAGAAAGGTGTCGTATAAAGAGGAAATGGAGAAACAAGTAAAGGAAATAAAATAAGGAGAAGTGTGGGAATTTCTAAACAAGGAGAGAAGAAGAGATAAGAGGAGAGGAGGTTTAATAGATATAAACGTGTGGCTGGGTTATTGTATAGAGCGTTTGGAGGGAACAATAGAAGGACCAGGGCAGGTGATATTGCAAGGGGTAAATGCAATACAGGAGGGGTGGGAGATAACGAAAGAGGAAATGGAAGAAGCAATAAATAGACTAAAATTAAGGAAGACGGCAGGAACGGACGGTACGCAAGGAGAACAATGGAAATATGTAGAAGAGAGAGTGATAGGATATATAAGGAAAATTTTTAATACAATATGGAAAGGGGAGGAATTGCCAGGGAGTTGGAAAGAAAGTTTAATTCTGCCGGTTTATAAGGGAGGGGATAGGAAGGATGTAAAGAATTATAGAGAGATTAGTGTCACTAATGTAAGTTATAAATTGTATGCCATGATTATACAAAGGAGGTTGGAAAAGGAAGTGGAAGAAAAAAAACTATTACCAGACTGGCAGATGGGATTTAGAGTGGGAAGAAGGGCAATAGACAATGTTTATATATTAAAACAGTTAGTAAATGGAGAGCTAGATAAGAAAAGGGGTAAGGTATACGCGTTCTTTATGAACATAGAAGCTGCGTTTGATAATGTGAATAGGGAAAAGCTATGGAGGGTGTTAAGGAAAAAGGGAATAAAGGAACAACTAGTGAGGAAACTGGAAGAGATATATAAAGAGACTAAGAATAGGGTAAAAATAGGGGATAGTGTTAGTGAAGTGTTTTGGACGAGGAAGGGAGACAGGGGTGTCCTCTTAGCCCTATTTTATTTGCACTGTATATAGGGGACATAGAAGAAGTGTTGAAGGGAGGTCAGTGTGGTGGGGTCGTCATAGAGGGAGAGATTAAAGTGTGGGTGTTGGCATATGCAGACGATATGGTCATGGTGGCAAAAAATGAGTTGGAGATAAAAGGTATGATAAATACGATAAAGAGGTATCTGGAAAGGAAAGACTTGGGTTTAAATGTGAGAAAGTCTAAGATGGTAGTTTTTCAAAAAGGGAAAGGAAGGAAGAAAAAAGAGGAGTTAAGTTGGGGAGAACAAAGGATAGAGACAGTGAATGAAGTGACATATTTGGGATATAGGCTAAGGTATGATAATAAAGATGATGCGCACATAAGGGAGTTAGCAAAGAAGAGTAACAGGGTATTAGGGCAGGTATGGAGTTTAGGGGAAAGAGTATTTGGGAAGGAGATCAAAAAGAGAAGATGGCTGTTTGAAAAATTGGTTAAAAGTGTGATGATGTACGGGGTGGAGATATGGGGTTGGAAAGAGTGGAACCTATTGGAAAAGGTACAAATACAATATTGGAAATGGATACTAGGTTTAGACAGGGAGACGCCAGGGTACATAATAGAGGAGGAGGGGAAGTTAAAGAAGATTAGAATGGAAGCAGGGAAAAGGGCGATGGGTTATGAAGAGAAAATGAAGAAAAGGAGAGAATGTAAAATTTTGCAATGTTGCTGGAGGACGGTAAAGGATAGTAAAAACATATATGGGCAGGAAGAAAGAAAACTGTACTATCAACGAGGAGGTTTTGCAAGAGAAGAGGTGGAAAGAAGGAGAGTGGAAGGGAGGTTAAATACGGGGGAGATAGTACTAAGAGACAAAGATTCGCAGGTGCAAGAGAGGGAAGGAAAGATAAGGGAAGGAAAGTATAATGTAAGGTATGAGAATATAGTATCCAGGGAGGTTCCTAAGTATCCGATGGGGAGGAGAAACTTAGGAGAAAAGCGACTAATAGCCAGGTCTAGATCCGGCAATGAAGAGAACTTAAATGAGTATTGGAAGGAGGGATGCAATGAGGAGATGTAGACTATGTGGAGAGGATGGGAGGACATAGAGCACATGAGTGAGGAGTGTGGCAGGCAGAAGGGGGAAGAAATGAGGGGCAGGAAGGTTTTGCTTGGGGAGGAGGGGGAGGGAGTGGATTGGATGAAATTAGTAAAGGAAAGAAGGATAAGAGGGGAGAGTTAGATCTAAAGTATTAGAATAGTAAGATGGTGATGGGAAGATTTTAGGGGAGAAAGTTTTTGTTTTTAGTTTTTTTTAAATTTCCGTACAAATTATATTATTATGTAAGAGAAAGATGTAACGTAACCCATTGTAAGGCCGAATGGCCAAACAATTAACAATAAATAATAATAATAATAATAATAATTAAGCTTTTTTTAGTCGTCTCCAGTATTGACTCATTTTCTAAAAGTTGTAATTGTAATTAAATTTCACTGCGCCGCTGTTTACGGTCTTCACTAAACGTGATAAGTTAAGATAATTCGACACTTACGCAAAAGGATCGCGACGGTGGCCATTTATACTTTCACTTTTATATTCTAAGTCGATGTAAATATTCAATTGTAAGGTGCTTAATTGTAAGTAATCCTTCTTTTTATTTAATTTTCATCGTCGGTTCTTTCTATTACTTAATCACTTAAATGAAGAATTGTTCTGAATACTAGCGGAATTAAAGTAGTTTCTTTGATTAGGGTGGCACTCACAGGTCTTTTAGTAATTTAAAATTCTTATAGCAAGTTTGGTGGAATAGTGGCAAATCTTAGCCAGGCTTCATCAAGCTGCGGAAAGAGTAATTTCCCGGAAAATGATGTAACATATCTAATAACCTCCGGGATCTGTATTATCTGAGTCAAACGTAACATCGCGTCTGGCTATAATTTTACTTAAAATTATATTGTATTCAAAACTCGTTATTGTATTCAATTTTTTATTTATTCAATCTTAAACATTGTTAATTTGACGATACCGTACTACTTACATTAGACTTTAGCTAAGATTTTAATTAAAAATTATACTACTAATTTTTGTTTACTTTTACTTTAGAGTTATGAAACGCTTTTAGCTGACTGTTTTAAAAATGTTTTGAGTACGCTGACTGTATTTTATTCTAGTTCTTTAATTGTTTTAAACGTAGTCAATGCTAGATTGTAACAAACCCACGTCGTTGCAGGTAAGCTTACATACTTCGCAAGTTTTGAGATAACGTCGATAGCAGTTGACAGTAGCTACTTATTCAAGAAACTTTGGTGTGGTAAGTTTTTCAATTTGTACTCATTTAAACATATATTTGGTAATAACTAATTTGGTCGAGAATGCATGTAAACATATTAATTAATCGATTTTACGTTATAAATTTACGGTGATTGAATTTTAATATTATCGTCTTAAAAGTTGTTAAGTTGCTTATGTAACCAGTAATTGTCTGCTTTACCTATTATTAAATCCTATAATTTACTATGTTGTTAACACAGGAAGTGATATTGTTCGAAAGAATTATATACGCTTTTTTTTGCTCTATCCTGATCTCTTCGTTAGTGGGTTCAGACGTACACTTTAAGTCTCCGAGTTGAGGACCTTGCCAGTACAAGGAATGGCGCCAATTTTTTCTTTCTTCTATTATAATTTTGTTAACCACGCCCATTTACCGACATCGTAGCTAGCCGTGGTTATTACGAACAGGATCCACTATAGCAAAATATTGTAACGCAACACCCAGAAGAAGAAGACATGAATGGGACACTAACTGACCTGATATGCCTTTCCACAAGGTCTACAATGTTTACGTTCAACAAATCTAATTACAAACAGATTGACAGTTTGGACACTTGTAGCAAACATCTACATGGAAGAGTTTGAAAAAATAGGACTGACGACCAGCTATCTGAAACTAAAGTGCAAGTACCGATTTGCGGACGACACTTTTGCAATGTGGCCCTACAGCAAAGAAACTTTTGAGAAGTTCATGGTGCACCTCAACAACCAACATCCAAACGTCCAATTCATCATGAATGTAGAAAACAACAGAAGTTAACCATTTTTAGATGTTCTCGTAACCAAGAAGTCCGACGACCATTAGGTCACCGGGTATACAAAAAAGACAGGTATCTAAATTCGCAATCATACTACTAGCCGATGCAAAAACTAAAGATTTTCCACACCTTCGTGAATAGAGGAAAAACTGATAAATAAACCAGAATTCATGAAGGAGAAAATGAAAAAACATCTGCAAAGTGCTTTACTAAAAAATGCATACTAAAGAAAAGATATTCTCAACGCGATCCAAAGACAACCAATAGAAAGACCAAAACAAGAAAATACCAGAACAACAGCATTCATCCCATACATTCAAAGATGCACGGATAAAAAAAGACTACTCAAGAGCAGTAAAGTGAAGGTGGTTTTCAGTTCTAAAAAAAATGTCAACCCTGTTCACGAAAGCCAAAGAACCCAAGAAGAAATGTTAAGGTCCTGGAGTCTACATTATTCCTTCGTCCCGTAGAACGGTATACATGAAAGCTCAACACCTAGCTGAACAAATATATGACAGACACGAGAAGAAATAGCATGAGATCGGCAATAGCGAAACATTTCTAGACCACAGAACGTTAACGCGATTTCGGCAAAACCAAGACACTTGTCAGAGTCAAACGTTTTTGACCAAGTATCAAAGAGATCCAGAACAATTTCAATAAGAAATAAATCTTTCCTCTACTTGAAAGCATTTACTCGGAGACCGGTCAATCAAAATGTCACAGACCAGTGAAGAGAAACGAGAAAATAATATGTTACGTTAAAAAACCTTGGTATGGTTTCTTGCGCTGTATTACGTTACTATTTACTTACTTAAAACATCTACGCTATAATAGAGTAAATCAATTAAGATTTCGATGTGTTACATGTGAGAGATTCGCTGGGGTTAGAATGCATTCCCAATTTACTGCGTGATTTAATTATTCTTTTATTACCACAACTAATTTGGTCACCCGCACATGTTTGTTACTTTAGAAAACTTTAATGACTAACTAATTACTTTCTTTTTGGGGTCGTGTCAGCCACTAACCTACGTTAGATGAGCATATTGAAGCCAACGTTTACATATACTTTGCTAGGACAAATATCTACAAATAATTAGTGACACACTTGTTAATATACTTTGCTTTTAATCATGATGTGAAAATTTTAGCAGTTTATGTGTGATTGCATGATTATAGATGTATCGGCTTAATTTTCAGGAGGGATCAACATACCATTAGCTAATCGCATTTTACGTGAGAAATTTTTCATTACGAAATACTCTGTATATGAATTCAAATTAGATTCCGGTTTTGACGCCCTCTACCGATCTTTTCTCGTGACTGTCACTTTACGACAAAATTGTGAAGCTGTCAACTACAGTAACGGGCCAGTGCCGAAAGTTTCGAATTGATTCTTAAGTTTTTAAGAACATCACGTGTGACACAAATTTATAAGGCGATTGCGAATTTATTACGATTCTTTCGGCACAGGGTAAGATATTTTTGTCTTAAATCTATTAAGGGTCCTTCGTAATTTCTATATTCATGTGATAGCCGGTTCCCACCACGTTGCCAGCCATTGTGTATTTCAAACAGTAATAAGGATGCATAAGTACCATTAATGAATAATGCTACCGAGCATATAAGCTGTTGTGAGGGCCTGCTACTTAAATAACATCGAGATCTCGTCGAACACTGCGTCGTAGATGCTGCTTTGGGAATAGAAGTCGATTGTGTTATCAGCCACCTGTTATAAATTACTACCTACAGTATTCGATACACCGGGTTTTTATATAATACTTAATGATTTATTAATACTAATTTTGTAGCTTACTATTTTTCGTGAGTTGGTGTGTGACACGATTTGCTTTTAAATAATTATTACAGGCCGCTGGCGGAAAAAACGTTTTCTTCGAAGTGGAAACTGGACTTCGGGTGAGTTTATTTACTTAATTTTTTTTATGTCGTTCTCACAAAAGTTACTCACAGAATTTTGATCAATATTAACGACCGTAATTATATTTATTGCTTATATACCAATAATGTAACTGTAATCATTCACTTTACTGTATCGCATGCTGTGTGTGTGAAAAATATTTACTTCGACCTTTTCTGTACTGTTCGTTTCGACCTAAAGTCAATGTGTAGTGTGTGTTGCCGCTACTGCGGGCATTTATGTATTAGAACTTCGATATAATCTAGTAAATCTTATGTATTGCGAAATCAAAGTTTTCTACAGTTGTTAACGAAAATTGTTAGTCATGCTAATATTTAAGAATTGCGCATTTAGCGTATAATTGTCAATTTACTGCGCTACTACATTAAAACTGTGATATTTGTTAATTCTACGTGGAAACCATTCGAGCATCGATAGGTGCAAAAATTTCATATATTCTTATTAGTATCCAACGTTAATACATTAAAGTGATTATAATTGTTAATCTCTCTTGTTATTTTTCTTTTTCCTGTGATTATCGTTATCTATTAACTAATTTTGGCTACTCGAACATCAGAGTAATAAGGATTACGAACCTCAAATTGAGTTACAAGTTTGGATCGTCTGTCGTAATCGAGGCAGAAGTGTTATCTTGGATCAGATCTGGCGCCCTTAAGCATACTTCCTGTGAACCTCCCCTACCTCCGACTGTGTGAGTTGACCGTGCAAGGTTCGTAAGGCATAAAGCTTGTAACACGCATATTAGAAACGATGAATTTGGTGTCGGTCATGTGCACGAACGACTAGACACCTTTTTGTACTTATTTAACAAGTTTTAACGGTGCGCTTTGCTTTCTTATTGTGTAATTACTATAATTTTGTTAAAATTTAATTTTTTTTTGGTGTTTACCAATTTTAATTTATTTAGTGAATTTTAATTTAGTGAATTTAGTTTCAGGATTTTTCTAAAAAAGATCACGAGATGATAACCGAAACATAAAGAAACCAAATTCATCGGCGACGCGGTAAGCAGCTCAGAAACCAAACTTAAAGATTGGATGACTGTCGCGAAAGGAAAAACAAAAAAATTTGAACAATTTCAAAATTCAAAGCAGTTTACGACGAATGCAATCAAATCACAATTTTGAATTTTTTTATTTAAATGTTGATACTTTTGTTTGGTCAAATTTAACACTTACGTGAGTGCGTTGTCAAACAACCTTTAAGTTTAAGTTTCCAGATGCTTTTTTGTTTAAATATCAAGAGATTTCACCACCACCTAATCTTTTTGCCTAAAAAAAGTAAATAAAGCACCGGATAACAAGCTCCAGATTTACCGGCGTGGGATCACTCGGACAACGATGGCCCAGTCGTGCTTTCAATTCTGGTTCAAAACCGACTCTCAGAATTTGATGGAATGACTATTACTCTAAAGGTAACAGCTACATGATAAACTGCTCCCTCCCGTATTGTAGACAATTAAGTTCACAACCCACAGAAGTTATTCCGCCGCCGAAGGGATCCTATCAAAAGATTAGCGTCAACATGATTACTACCACGTTAGGTTACGGTATGACTCGGCTGACGCTCAGACTGAAGTTGGGTGGAGACGTTTCCGTTTTAAGGGCAACACTACATGATGAAATGTAAGCCGTGTCAATTACAGATGCTATTCAGAGTGCACCGCGAGGAGGCGACTAACATTTTCATTTGGACGCCGACAATTTTGAACATATTGGAATATCCAAACAATCGTTCGCACAGTTTTGGTATATTTAGAACAGTAAACTAGATGTCAAGTACCGAAACCTCTAAAATTCAGAAGCGCAGTCACCAACTTCTTGCGCTAGACTTTAGTTTCATCTTCGTTGCCGATTGTTTTCACGGACGCGCATTTATCATACGCTTTGTATAGAAAACAATTGTTTAGGAAAGCATTTCCTTAAGGGCAAATCAGCCGGTAAATGACGCCATTTCTCTATTAGAGTCAAATTACAGATCTCGGTCATTCTGTTCCATACGAACACACTCCATTCTTCTTTCCGTTGAATCCACGAGACGACAGTAGCTGAATCAGTTCAGAAAAAGCAGTCAATCTGTCTTCCAATGTTTTGCTCACATACGTATACAGCCGAGTACCTATGGTTGCCGTCAGCAACTCAAAACGCGGAATAGTCATTTTAAAATGGAAGCGTTGAAAAGAAGAAGAACGACACATCGGGCGGCGTTGTAGACACTGAAGTTTATGAACAATTGTTGACTGACGTAAGTAATAAAGCATGTGATAATTACGCCACTACATTTAACAGATTGAGGGTACAATATAACCAGCTTACACAAGATGATGCAGAAGTATTGGCGCGGCAAAGCCAGGCCAGGTAATTTTAACCGTAATTTAAGGCAGGCAGCCGCTTAATAATTCAGAGAGAGAGAAAGAGTCGTGAGTGGTACTCGGAGTGCTAATTATCAGATAATAAAAAGATGTAAAAAAATGTAGAAATATTCACTACAGATATATAGCAACTATATTTCAATTTGTACATATAATGACATGACTTAATCGTATTACAATATAAAAATATAAGTTAATAGGTAAGCGAAGAATAAGAAATTGAATCGATGCAAATCCAGTGATTACGCAATCAGAAGCACGATGAACTTGTAATAAATTTAACAAGTAATCTGTTACGGTCGAAATTTTCATTATGTACGCCTATGTGTTTCGACGTGAAATTAGATTCGGGTTTTGACGCCCTCTAACGATCCTTTTCTCGTTGCGGGTCATTTGGCGGAAAATCGTCACACGTAAATGATATAAAATGGTCTGTAACCATTGAATATTGATATATATCCGTTACCATCTGGAAAAGAATGGAAAACCAATTATAATTAGTTAATTATCTAATTTATTCGAAGCGTTACAGGGTAAGCTACTGTCGTCTTTTAGTAAAAATTCGTTCGTAATTCGTTCTTCCTTTTAACAGCCATTTTGCGTTCCTTCATTTCGCACCTGTTACATTCTCGATAAATGGATATCGTAAACTACTACTAAATAAGGCATCACGTTGCCGTACACGGGCGCTGGCGGAAGGCGATTTCCACGCCACGAAATTGGGGTCTTGCGAAGCCGTCCAGGGCAAATAATACTACACGTGGATGACACGACGTTAAACATATTAATAACCACCTATTTTCGATCTCACTACATACAGTAGTCGATGCACGTTTTGTTTACTTTTGAGATAGATTTTATGAATTATTTAATACAAAATTGTTTTAGCCGAACTATCAATTGTGAGTTGGGGTTGTGACACGATTCGTGTTAATATTTTATTGCAGGCCACTGAAGAAGAAAAACGTTTTTCTTCGGGCTAGTGGATGCTGGAATTCGGGTGAGTGATTTGAATTTACTTTAGATATCGTGGTCACGTACAATTACTCACGAACTGTGGGATTACAATTTAACGTTAGTAAATAAGTATAACGCATAGCTACCAATAGGGTATTTAAAATCAGTGAAGTCAATGTCTCGCATATTGTATGTAGTTGAAGGACATGTACTTCGGTTCTTTATAATTGTGTGTGGTGGGTTGCCGATGTTGTAGGCATCGAGATCTTAACTTTTCTTGTTTCTATAATTCTCTAAATTGACTGTTCCGAACTCAAACGTTAATACCGTTGTAAATATTTAATGTAAATTTTTCTAGTCTTTAGTAACTCCAACTGTGGGGTGTAATGACTTTTGCTTAGTACAACTACAACTGTGATAACTGTTAATGATAGACTGAGGGCGATTAAAGTTGTTAATTCTTTTTTTTGTGTGCTTATTGTTCCCTACGAACCAGTTTGGGCTACTCGAACAGCTGAGTAGAGGTATTACCAATCTTAAAATTGTTACAAGTTCTACACCATTCTGTTGTGAGCGGACAGAAGTATTACTTTGGGATAAGCTCTGGCGCCCTGAAACATCTTTTATATATTTCTTGTGAACCTACCCTACTCCCGACTATTGTGAGTTGGCCGTGCAGGTTCGTAAAACCAAAAAGCTTGTAACAAATTACACCAACAAATCTGTATACAGTAATCGTGACAACATATATATCTAAGTCGTAGAAATTTTTTACTTAGGATTGTCCAGATTAGCTAATGGTATACCCAAATCGTCCCTTAAATTGCTGAAAGTGTAATGAAATAGATATAAATTGGTCGTAAGGCAATCAATGATATTTATAAACCGCGTCAAGCTTCCAAATGACTTTTACTACTAATATCGCAGGTGTGTTTTCAGGTTTAATCGTTCATTTCACAAATATTTCATCGACTTGATCCTAAATTGATTCTTGATATGGGTGTTAGTAATCAATGCTCGCATTCATACGTGCTTCAAGTTATCGACTTCAAAGGAGCAGACACGTAGGAGTAGCCCGATTCGCTATGATAATTACGAGTCGCAAAAATAGAAGTTAATTCTTTCTCCAGCGAAACTCTCACAAGCAGCACACACGAAACTAATGTACCCATTGATAACGTGGATGGTATACGAATATTTAAAAATGAAGATGTCACTGAGCGCAACGTTAAGTTTCACGTACTGTCTCTTTCAACGTCAAAAACGGGAATGCTCTTTTAATGTTTCCATATGTCAAAGTGACAGTTAATGTTCCTGGACAAAATTCATACAGCACGCAACCTATATCAAAATATTTTGATATGCCATTTCGTGCGTGCTCATCGGACTATCTTTCCAGCTTGAAATTGTGACAAGGATCTAATTGGCTATATGCTAGAGAAACGGAATGTCTTAAACAACATTTTGTACTAGATGAAATTGTAGTCAAAATAGCGAAAAAAGATAGTAGTTGATGTGCCAAGACGCCGAAATTTGGTATGGACGTTACTTTATGGATGATAGCTTCGATCCTTTGCTTTTGGTTGTAAGTGTAAAAATTCGGCCAATAAAATTAGAGGCGAATTGTCTACAAATCAGTCAAATAATGGTGAGTTGATTCTGATAAAACTAATTTAGCAAGAATTTTTGGCTGGTAAAGACGATAAGAAACCGGTATCTCTAAATTGTTTTCAATATGAGAATAGGGTAATTTTAGTTCGTAGTAAATTTTGTTTACGGTTTGTGTTACCTGGTAAACATGACGTAGTGTACCGGTTGATATATGAGTTACGTTTCTACTTGTCATATTGGAGTGCCCGGGTTGTTAAGGGAAAGATATTGGGTGAGTGGAGGAAGACGAGCTGTGCGTTCTGTTGTGAAGCAATGTGTGACATGTTGCTGATATGGTGTCAAGCAGATAGAAGTTATTCCTCTTGGCTTGTCCAATGATCGTGTTCCAAAATACGGGTATAGAATTAGCTGATTCATTGTTTTTGCGAAGTGGTAAGAAAGAGTTTTTGAATACTTTTAGATGTTCTGTGGAAAGAAAAAAAAGTCTGCTGTTATTCATAGTGACAATGGGAATAATTTTGCAGGAGCAGAAAACGCTTTTGCTAAGCTTGATTGGGAAGTTAAGCGTCACTGATCATTTCACCGAATTGTGTGAAAATTCAATCCTCATTCGTCTCCTAGGTGGGTCAAACAGTTAAGAAAGGTTGTTGAGTTAATCGTTCATTTCACAAATATTTCATCGACTTGATCCTAAATTGATTCTTGATATGGGTGTTAGTAATCAATGCTCGCATTCATACGTGCTTCAAGTTATCGACTTCAAAGGAGCAGACACGTAGCGGTAGCCCGACTCGCTATGATAATTACGAGTCGCAAAAATAGAAGTTAATTCTTCTCCAGCGAAGCTCTCACAAGCAACACACACGAAACGAAACTAATGTACCCATTGATTATGTGGATGGTATACGAATATTTCAAAATGAAGATCTCACTGAGCGCAACGTTAAGTTTCACGTACTTGAATTTCGATATGTCAAAGTGACAGTTAATGTCCCGGGACAAAATTCATACAGCAGCCCACCTATATCAAATTATTTCAATCTGCCATTCCGTGCGTGCTCATCGGATTATCTTTCCAGGTTGAAATGGCGAAAAGGGCCTAATTGGCTATATGCTAAAGAAGCGGAGTGTCTTAAACAACATTTTGTACTAGATGAAATTGTAGTTAAAAATAGCGAAAAAAGATAGTAGTTGATGTACTTTATGGATGATAGCTTCGATGCTTTGCTTTTGGTTGTCTGCTGTCTGGTCTGCTAAAAACAGTTTCAGGATTCTTCTAAAAAAGGTCACTGGATGATGACCGAAATATCAAGAAACCAAGCAAGAACAAAAAAATTTAAACAATTAAATACACAAAAAGTTCAAGCAAAGTACGACGAATGCAATCAAATCACAATTTTGAATTTTTTTAAATTTAAATGTTGGTACTTTTGTTTGGTTAGGTTTGACACTTACGTGAGTGCGTCCTGAGGGGTGGCACCCTACCAAGCGCGTCCCCAGGTGGCGGATAGGGAAACGGCCTAAGTGAATGATCGTATGTGATTCTTAAGTTAATGCTAGAGATAAGGTTGCTCGTCGCTTATAAACAAGAACTCGCAGCAACCAAAGACAGCATCGTGGACCAGCTACCCCGCCCGGCTGTCGTGTCGTAGCCAAGGGCTTGCACAGGGTATAATGGCGCCGATATGTGTTTGATGTGCCACGTGCATCAACCATGTCGATATACCATGCACGAACCTGGAGTGCTCAGGTTGGTGCGGGGGGTCTCGGCTTAACCGCCTGGACTAAGAGGAGACAACCTCAGCAAAACCCTAAATCTCAAGGGTCAGGGGCCGGACCGAGGAGATGCGTGGCTGAATAGAGGATCAGCATTTACTGGCCCCAACCTCGGAGCACCGGGCGCCACTCCGTTGTAATCAGTCGCCTTACACGTGTGCAGGGGGCACCGCACGTGTGGTCATTTTATTTCCCCCACACTCGTGGGACTCATATGGACCAAGAACAAACAAAAACAAAAACAAATCTTTCCGCCGGAGCACCTGGTACTAGTGAGCGTGTAAAAAACTCTCCGGGGCAGCGCGCCGGAAATTAAGAAAGGCGATGAGAGAACCAGGGGGCTCTAAGCAACCTGTCCTTTCATCGCCCAAAGAAGAGGGGCAACCAAGCACCTCACAGAATAAAGCTGTCTCTAGGACTGGGACTCAAAAGCGACACCGGTCTGACGACGCACTCCCAAGGGAGGTACCCTAAAAAAGGCAAAGTCTGGGACCAAAAAGGACACCAGAACTTTCAGCGAAGCAGCAACAGGCTTCAAAATGGCTTTAGTCCATGAAGATCTGGATTGCACGCTGTCGGAGGAAGAAACAAGGCAAATTAAAACCTGGATCCTCGATAGAATCGACACTCTGTCCATTGGGGCGGTTTCGCCCAAATTCACGGAGTGTCGCCACCGAGGGGAGCGCTGTTAATTACATGCGCAGACCAGGTATCGGTGGATTGGTTGAGAACGGAGCTAGGGAGAGTAGCTCCGTGGAAGGGAGCTAAGCTTCGATTCCTCGAAGCGAAAGACCTTCCAAAACCAGTGCGAGCACGCCTGGATCCCCGGGGCTCATGTGGAACCGGTAAAGGTTCTGAAAAGGATCGAGATCCAGAATGCTGGTGTTGTAACCAGCAGCTGGCGTGTAGTGGACAGGAAGGAGGACCCCAACGGACAAACATTGATTGTCCTTATGGACCAAACTTCCTGGGACAAGATGAGGGCTATTTGCAACCATAATCCCTACGTCAACTTCACTAGAGTGACGTTTAAACTCCTCTCCAAGACGAAGGTGGGGGGAGAGGAGGCAATCAGTATGGAGTGCGAAGAGACGACAGTGGTTGAGGGGCCCTCAGAAGAACCACAGCCCACTGCGTCATCCATTGCACCTCAGTTGGTAGGTACAGGTTTAAATGGTTAAACTTGTACAAATAAACCTGAATCACAGTAGGGCGGCATCTGCTGCCCTCTGTGCTTATATGAATAAACATCATATTGATGTAGCCCTAGTACAAGAACCTTGGACTTTTAAAGGGCAAATACGTAGTCTGAGATTTAAAGGAGCGCGGCTCATTGCTGAGCCAACCGAAACCAATCCCAGATCGTGCATTATAGCTAGAGATAGCGTTAAACTACTGCCACTTTGGGAATTCTGTTGCAGAGATCTGGCGGCAATGACGCTGACAATGAAAAGGGATGGGAGCGAGAGGGAGCTAGTGCTCGGATCCGCATACCTCCCCTACGACCAACCAAATCCACCACCAACCATAGAAGTCTCCAAACTGGTAGACCACTGTCAGCGGAAAGGATGGCAAATCCTCCTCGGATGCGATGCCAATGCGCACCACACTGTGTGGGGCAGCACGGACATCAACAAAAGAGGTGAGTCTCTCCTAGATTATATTATTAATAAAAATCTAGAGGTGGCCAACGTAGGCAACGAGCCGACCTTCGTCAATATTCGACGAAGGGAGGTAATTGATATAACATTTGGAACTGTGACTGCCTGCAGCTCAGTACACAAATGGCATGTGTCGGAAGAACCATCGCTATCTGACCATAGATATATTCG
Source organism: Aquatica leii (assembly GCA_035610365.1). Taxonomy (NCBI): domain Eukaryota; kingdom Metazoa; phylum Arthropoda; class Insecta; order Coleoptera; family Lampyridae; genus Aquatica; species Aquatica leii. Next base: position 101,478,505 of record CM069436.1, on the reverse strand, counting down.
CTTCGACATTGAGTCAAGAGAAGCGGCAATGGCCGTACACAGAAATCAGATAAGAACCAATTGGGACCTCTATAGAGAGAACCTAAAGGTCAAGCTCGAGAACTGCCCCGAGAAGGTGAATGACTCGGCGGGATTGGAGGCTATGGAAGAAAACCTTCGCATGGCCATCATAGATGCCTATGAGACAAGCTGTCCCGCAAAAGAGAAAAGAACCTCAAGTAAAATGCCCTGGTGGCATGAGGGACTCTCTCGATTGCGGTCTCAGACAAGAAAGCTCTTTAATAGAGCAAAAAACACCGGGGAATGGGGTACATACCGAACCACACTCACTGAATACAATAAGGCCATAAGAAAGGCAAAATGTGACTCGTGGAAAAGGCACTGCGAGGAAATCGAACAGATTTCAGAAGGTGCGAGACTCCAAAGAGCTTTACAAGGAGGAACAGAGGCTAGAATCGGTTTCTTAAAGAAAAGTGTGGGGGGTTACACAGAGACCGTAAAGGAAACCTTGGAGCTTCTGCTCTAGTTACACTTTCCGGGATCAAAAACCCTCACCAAATCTGACGCTAGCGTATCAACAACTCTAGAACCCCTCTCCAGGGGGAACAGGATAGATTGGGTTCTAGCTCGTCAGATAGTGAACCTAACCAAAACTAGGTGGGCAGTGAAAAATTTTCATCCATACAAATCCCCAGGAATGGATGGAATTTTCCCTGCTCTATTACAACAAGGCTTAAACCTGCTAGCCTCCACACTATGTACATTACTAAGGGCAAGCGTTGCCCTGGGATACATACCTATGGCGTGGAGGGACGTAAAAGTCGTATTTATACCCAAACCTGGGCGGGACTCATACGCCCTAGCTAAGTCGTTTAGACCCATCAGTCTAACGTCATTTCTCCTCAAACTATTAGAGAAACTCATTGAGTGACACATTAGGGACGAGGTGCTGGGGCCTGATCCCATCAGTAAATACCAATGTGCCTATCAACCAGGTAAATCCTGTGAACCTTCCGTCCACAGAGTAGTGGACGCAGCCGAAAAGGCGATCTCCTGCAAGGAAGTGGCTCTGGGGGCGTTTTTAGACATAGAAGGGACGTTTAATAATACCTCTCTAAAATCGATTAGAACTGCTATGAAAAGCAAAGGGGTACATACTACCGTGGGTAGATGGATTGATACCATGCTAATACATAGAAACATTACGGCCTCGCTTAATAACGACTCTGTAGCGGTCCGAGCTGCACGAGGATGTCCGCAGGGAGGAGTTCTCTCCCCGTTACTGTGGTGTTTGGTGGTAGACGGACTGCTGAGGCAATCAAGTGAAGCAGGCTATAACACGGTTGGCTACGCCGACGACATAGTGATTGTGGTACCTGGCAGGTTTGAAGAGACCTTATCAGTTGTGATGCAGGGAGCCTTAAATCTAGTCGAACGGTGGTGTAGAGAAGAGGGCTTGTCGGTCAATCCGGCAAAAACGAACCTCATTCTCTTCTCACGAAGGAAAGGCCCAACAAAGCTAAAGAGCATATCAATGTACGGAGCCAAGCTACAGGTAGTGAGGGAAGGCAAATACTTGGGCGTAACATTAGACCAGGGGCTAACCTTCAAACCACACCTAAAGAGAATAGCGAAGAAAGCCACAAAGTCCTTGTGGGCTTGCAGGCGAGCGTTCAGAAGCAAGTGGGGCTTATCTCCAAAGATGGCCCACTGGATATACACTCGAATGATCAGACCGATCATTACGTACGCGTCACTGGTGTGGTGGCATAAGACCTTCACCCAGAGGGCCATACAGATACTCAGCAAGGTACAGCGCAGAGCTTGCCTTGGAATCACGGGGGCAATGATAACCACCCCGACGGCAGCCATGGAGACTCTCCTGGACCTGCCGCCACTACACCTAGTAATTAGGGCGGAGGCACTCAGAGGGGCATACCGCCTGAGAGTCAACGGCGAGGAGGGATCGTCAAGGGTGGGACATTCGACCATCTTTGACGAGATCTCTAAAGACAAAAACCTCAGTATGATAACTGAGAGAATACCAAAAACAGTTTGTCCTATTAAACTGTTTAAGACAACAATCCCCACTCGGTACGACTGGGAGAACAATTCCAACAAAACAAAGTTGAATGGAATCGCGTATTACACAGATGGCTCAAAAACCACTGAGAGCACTGGCTCTGGAGTATACGGGAGCAATGGACAGGGCTGCAGAATCTCTGTAAGCCTAGGTCAGAAAGCGACCGTGTTCCAAGCCGAGGTATATGCAATCCTGACAGCATCTGCTCAACTATTAAAAGAGAACCTTTCTAACAGGAGAATCTTTATAGTCACAGACAGCAAAGCAGCGATTGCAGCATTAGAATCATATGTGGTGAACTCGGGACTAGTACTTGAATGCACACAAATGCTAAACGCACTAGGTAGGTGTAATACAGTTACACTAGTATGGGCACCTGGGCATGCGGGGATCGCGGGTAACCAGGTTGCTGACGGGCTTGCCAGGGCGGCAAGTGCGAAACCACTCATAGGCCCTGAACCGGCTTGTGAGATTACATATAACACAGCCAAACAGGAGATTCAAGCAATACTCACGAAAGAGCACTGCAGACACTGGTCGAAAGTCCCAGGACAGGATCATTCTAAGGTCTTTCTGAAAACCCCCGACGGGGGCTTAGCAACGTTCATCTTAAAGTTAAGTAGGACGAAGATCAAACTTGCGACAGAGATGGTGACAGGCCACTGTCGTTTAAACAAACACCTGCCTAAAATGGGACTGACTGATAGCCCGTTATGCAGGGGTTGTGGTGAGGAGGAAGAAACTCCATACCACGTCATCTGCCACTGTGAAGCTTTCACAAGGGCAAGGGAACGCCTATTTGGAAATAAAAAGATTACACAAGAGGAAGTAACGAAGATTCGCCCTACTGAAATCCTGGACTTTGTCAAAGATACAGGTATTCTAGAAGGGTAGAAAACATCGGGGAGCACAATAGACCTACAGGTCGCGGTGCCGGGACCATATTGGGACCACCCCTAGGTAAAATAATAATAATACGTGAGTGCGTTGTCAAACAACCTTTTTGACGTTTAAGTTTCCTGATGCTTCTTTGTTCAAATGTCATGAGATTCCACCACCATCTAATCTTTTTGCCTAAAAACACTTAACCCAAAAAGACAGTATTAAAACAACTTTTTATTTAATGTACAAAATATATTTCGTTATTTTTACTTACTGAGTTTATTTACGATTGTTTTAGGGGAGTAGGTAAATGATGTATTGCACGCAGGTGTCTACTACGGCACGCACCTGCCGTGTCTAATAGCGACACAGTCACGATAATTTATATTTATTTTCAATGTCATTTTCTGATACATCACTGCGTAATTTCATTAATTTATAATAAAGCGCTTGGTTTGAAGATGTGAACTTCAGTGCTTGGTATCCAAATATTAATTCGAAAACTAGTAGAATGAACATAACCGACTGGGCAATAACTTCGATGACGTGAAGATTAAAGTAAGGATTGCATAGTAAGATGGCCTGCAATGGTAATTGTAGCAATACTGACAACATCCAAAAACCCGCCAATTCTGGTATCTACGAAAACACGATTGCTAAAACCGAAAATTACAAAAGTCTCACATACCTTATCACGTAAATTACCTTCGTACCCCAAATACAAGCGGACTAGTTCAATAAGAATCATTGCGATTATAACAGTCAACGTTAAAAATTTATATAACTCTGTGTAACAATAAAACTAAGACAATCAGTGAGTACTTGTTGAATAAGAAAAGTAAATTGTGCCTTACATTGTCTTTCAAAAACAGAAGTAAAATCAAAATCCAAATGGGAGCGAAAACTACGTTAAAGTATAAAGCCATTTGAAGCGGCAAATTAGACGTGACTTCATTTTCTAAAAACGCAAAATTATTGTTAGCACAAAAACCAAATTGTTGTTACCGATGTTATCATTGTCGTTAAGTTTTTGAGAAATACCAGGAAACACTCGTTCAGAAACTTGCGTAACCGTTTCTTTCCAATCCATGACTGATGTTTATAAACCTCGAATCAATACTTTTGAAAGTTTGTATGTGTTGTTTCTATAACAACAGTGTATAGGTTTCATAATTTTCATTTTTGAAAGTGATTAATCAGTAAAGATAAGATAAATCAGTGATTAAGTATCTGTTGGCATTGTGTTTATATTTTCCGTGGGGAAAATGTCGCAGATTGAAAACTGTGAAGTTTCTAATGCTAAACAGTAAGTTTTTTTGTTTCTGTTTTTAAGTGTTTGATTAAGATATTTATACAGGGCTGCAGAAGTTTTAACTGAATATGACACCGACTATCAAATTAAAATAGACATGTGTCTGAGACAGCTTTTAGACAGCAAAGATAGCTGGGACAACGTTTTTGAAATCGAAGATGAAATCAAATCTAAAATGAGGAAAATGCATCGATTGTATACAACACCAAAGAACCAAATATCTTTCGACTGTTTACTCTTTAGTCACATACATGATTTATTCATGCCCATGGTGCACCAAGAGTTTAAAAAATCCGATGAATGGTACTTCAACAAAGGATTGGATTTAGCGGATGTAACCGCTGAACAATTGGGCGCCAATCCAGATTATGTTGTACCCCTTTTGGCAGCAGTACCAAACAATTGTGAGTAAATTCCTTAGTAATAGCTTACTTTTTTTAGGTGGTTGAATTAGCAAGTTTAGACTCGCACCAAAGCCCTTTAGAAAAAATGAATTGTTTAAGCACCACGTATGATTTGATTTTCGCCGAGTTAAAAGCGGGCATAATTTCCACAATCTCAAAATCTTCAAGTACGTAACACTTTAACACACGCAGCAAAACCCATTGATTATGTTTTAGGTCAAGAATATCAGATACCCATTATAAATAATTCCGACGTTATCCCAATTTTAATTACAGTAATAATTAAATCCAAATTGATTCATCTATACAGTAATTTTTATTATATTAACACGTTTTTCGAGTATTTAAACGAATACAATAGCAATTTCAAGTACGGTTATAAATTAAGCGAGTTTTTGTAATTGATTCTGCATTTGCAGGCACGTTTTGAACGAATTCGAAGTAGCAATTTTGAAGATGAGTGGGTTGTCGAAAGAAACGTTGAAGCCAAGTACCGTTGATGTAGTCGAAAATATGGATTTGTGTAAGTTTATAACGGTTGCAAGCGACATTCGTAAAAAAATACGTGTCAATGAGGATAAAATGACACCGCTTGATAACCATCTGTATAGTGTCACAGAATTAATTGTTGCATCAACTAATCAAAATCAGTTACTACCGCACTGAAGGAGTTTTGGAGAACAATGATTCTTGATAGACCAACTTTTTTTGTATCAGAATGTGTCTAAAATTGGTTAAACAAAATCTGATTACGGCGTGAAGAATGATGAAATAAGGGTTTAATAATAAGAATTTTGATTATTGTGATTATAATCAGTAATAAACAGTTTTTTATTTTATTTGGATTATTACTAGAAATTCAGTTTTTTTTAATTAATAAATTAATTACAAGCAGTAGCGTAGCCGAGTGTGACCTGCGTTTGAAAGTCAGCAGTTTTCTTTTATGACAGACCCCATAAATAGATTCAGCTGGCTGAATTTGCGTTTTCTTTTTTTTCTTTCTCGATTTGTTAGCTCGGTGTAACCATCGTTTAAAATCGATTGGTTGTTTGAGTAATCTTTGGTAATGGACACAGTATTCTGAATTTGTTTTAATGTAATTTTAGATTGAGTTTAATAAGTTATTTTACGATTTTAAATTCAAAGTTACAATGTAAATTGTTGATAAAGTTTTGTATTTTGTTACGCCGTGAACCATCTGATTTCGCGATTTTGTTTATTAAGTATTTCACTTGGTTTGTTGAGAATTCCAGTTGTAATTTATGTTTCCTTTCTGAGTTATAATCGTAATTAATTATATTTTCGTCGTTTGGTTATTTTAAGTTGGTTCAAAAGTTCTTTGTTCAAGTGCATTCTCAGTACAGTCGTACTTTGATTTCTTTGTGTCAATCGTTTAGATTACGTGGAAAAATTAAGTCATTATCTTAATTTATTAGGCAGTTTAAATTCTTGTAATATAATATTTTGTCAATTTGACACTTTTACGTACCAACGAAATGCTGTGTCCTAATGCTATAAATATGACGTAATGGGGACTGATTGCCTCTTTATCACACTTCTTAATAAGAGTGTTTTCGTTCTTGAAATTTCGAACACAGCCTTTGTGGAAAGGGTATTCGAGAAAAGTTGATATATGGATGAGGATTCGATCGTGGCAGGAGAATTAGAAATACCGGGGATCGTGAGATGTAGTAGAGTGAGCCGGGTACTTTGCCCTATCGTTATGCCTTACCGCGGAAGTCAATTGGTACCGTGAAAATTAAGTGTGGTGATGAAAATGTTAATTTGTTTTCAAATTTCGTAATGTACGGTTTATTTAGACGTCACGGTATCCAAAAATAAACAATCACGCTTGAGGGATTTAGTTTCGATGTTTTAAGTAGAAAAATCCCTTTTCTTCGCCATTGTGCGGTTTAAAATTGTGAAATAAATCTTCCGCTGGTGACCTATTGTTTGGGGGTTCCACGGATCCCACATTCGACTACGATACTTTTGGGGGAGCGACCGAAGTCCATCTGAGGTTGTAGCTTTGAAAACCACTGTGACCCGCCGCTTATCTGGTATCTCCAATTAAGAAAAAAAAAGGTATTTATCGATTTTGGTTATTATCGTGTAGTGACCCGCGATTATAATGCAGTAAAAGCTTTGAATTTGAGCCAATTGAATTACGACTAACGTTAAATTTATTTATTTCAATGAACGCTTAAAGTGTTTGCGCGAAATTAAAATAAATTAACTTTGTTTTGGTGCGTTCGAAAAGTAAATCGTATTCCCGAATATATGATAATGTACCGACTTATAAACTCTATTTTGTTTAGTTCGAATTAAAGTTCGGACATACATATATTTTATAATCTGTATTGTTCTTAGTTATTTGAATTATTTAATTTCTTATGCGGTCAAGGCCTTGAAATTTATTTGCGTTATGTTTTATTTGAAAACGTCGAGTTAACGCTATTATTGTAGCATTTTCTTTTTATAAATTTTGATTTAATGTTTTGTGTGTAGATTGTTCATTTTTGTTTGGTTTTGCTTAAGATTATTAATTTTTTTATTTTATTAAAATTTGTTTACTAATCATTATTTTTTTTGTTGTTTAATATTCAATCAATAAATGTTAAATTGTTAAATGTAAAGAGCTTTTATTCATTTAGCTACCGCATACGTAAATTTTTGTTTTTAAGTGTATTTCAGTAAAGTTACAACTCAAGGTAAGTTCTGGGGTTGTAACCAACCAGATGAGCTTTCGGATAATCAGGGGTTTGAAAGCTACCCTCATCGTGACCTTGATTGGCGCCCTTACCGATTTTTGACTATTTTACCGTTTTAGTTCAATTTTACGTCGATCGCGTTTCCAATTTTTCACGGAATTTTAAATTACAACCCACCCCCTTCTCCATTGAGCTAGTGGCACAACCCCGTTTATGTTACCGCATTTCAGGCAGTGACTTTGTGTTAATTTTGGCATGTAACACGAGATCTAGGAAAAGTTGGGTCCGAAAAAATACAAGTCAAAGTGTGCAGTGAAAACAAAATTTATAACCCCGGCTTGGCTACGCCACTGGCTCTAAACAAAGTTTTCTTTATAGTAAAAACATCGCGGCAACTATAAAAAAATATTAACAACAAATATAGAATAAGAATTAATAAAATTGCTGCTATATAACATTGATATACAACGCGTACATGATAAGAATGCGCAGCATAGGGAAACGGTAAAAAATGCAGAGTGACCTAAATTAGGAAAACGTATATATATATATATACGTTACAATACAACAAATTGGTTTTAACTACCCATCCACAACGCGACGCCTTAACGGGCACATCACAAACACTATCGTCAACAGATCGCACACTCATCATCCTCCTGCTGAACAAAAAAAAACAAAAGCCTATCAATTCCCTAGGTGACTCCACACAATGCAAGGGATAAACTCACTGAGCAATTGACCTTTACCCGTTTGCACACGCGCTAACCGAATTACACTATCTCTACCAGGAAGCACTTTGATGATTCGCCATAGTGACCAATCCAAGCGTCTCATTTCCATTAACACAACGGTACCTATCATAACACTTCAAGGACGTTTGTACTGTCTCAATGATCCCAAATACTCGACCCGAAACAGTTTTCGTAATGCATCTCGCAATGAAAAACATTACTGGCGTTAACGGCGTGAAATTTTCTTATTCATCCGACACGAACGCCAATGGTCTTGAATTAATGACCGCCTCGCAGTCACAATTCCTCTAACTCAACAACCTTTCTTAACTGTTTGACCCACCTAGGAGACGAATGAGGATTGAATTTTCACACAATTCGGTGAAATGAGCAGTGACGCTTAACTTCCCAATCAAGCTTAGCAAAAGCGTTTTCTGCTCCTGCAAAATTATTCCCATTGTCACTATGAATAACAGCAGACTTTTTTTCTTTCCACAGAACATCTAAAAGTATTCAAAAACTCTTTCTTACCACTTCGCAAAAACAATGAATCAGCTAATTCTATACCCGTATTATGGAACACGATCATTGGACAAGCCAAGAGGAAAAACTTCTATCTACTTGACACCATATCAGCAACATGTCACACATTGCTTCACAACAGAATGCACAGTTCGTCTTCCTCCACTCACCCAATATCTTTCCCTTAACAACCCGGGCACTCCAATATGACAAGTAGAAACGTAACTCATATATCAACCGGTACACTACGTCATGTTTACCAGGTAACACAAACCGTAAACAAAATTTACTACGAACTGAAATTACCCTATTCTCATATTGAAAACAATTTAGAGATACCAGTTTCTTATCGTCTTTACCAGCAAAAAATTCTTGCTAAATTAGTTTTATCAGAATCAAGTCACCATTATTTGACTGATTTGTAGACAATTCGCTTCTAATTTTATTGGCCGAATTTTTATACTTACAACCAAAAGCAAAGCATCGAAGCTATCATCCATTAAGTAACATCCATACCAAATTTCGGCGTCTTGGCACATCAACTACTATCTTTTTTAACAACAATTTCATCTAGTACAAAATGTTGTTTAAGACATTCCGCTTCTCTAGCATATAGCCAATTAGACCCTTGTCACCATTTCAACCTGGAAAGATAATCTGATGAGCACGCACGAAATGGCATATCAAAATATTTTGATATAGGTTGCGTGCTGTATGAATTTCGTCCCGGAACATTAACTGTCACTTTGACATATGGAAACATTAAAAGAGCATTCCCGTTTCGACTTTGAGGGAGACAGTACGTGAAACTTAACGTTGCGCTCAGTGAGATCTTTATTTTTAAATAATCGTATACCATCCACGTTATCAATGGGTACATTAGTTTCGTTTCGTGTGTGTTGCTCGTGAGAGTTTCGCTGGAGAAAGAATTAACTTCTATTTTTGCGACTCGTAATTATCATAGCGAATCGGGCTACAGCTATGTGTTTGAAGTCGACAACTTGGAGCACGTATGAATGTGAGCATTGATTAGTAACACCCATATCAAGAATCAATTTAGGATCAAGTCGATGAAATATTTGTGAAATGAACGATTAAACCTGAAAACACACCTACGATATTAGTAGTAAAAGTCATTTGAAAGCTTGACGTGGTTTATAAATCATTGATTGTCTTACGAGCAATTTACTTATGATATTTATTATTATTTTTTTTTCCTTACACTTTCAGCAATTCAAGGGACTATTTGTGTATACCATTAGCTAGTCTGGACTAAGAAAAAATCTGTTTTTGTTATCTACTAATTTGTGTTGATGTCAACCGTAAATACGATCGACTTAGATAAATAGGGGAGCGGTGCTATGAATGGGACAGTTTTTTGTTTTATTCACAAGATTTTTGTATCCGAAAATTTTACTAGTTACACTTATATGAAATTGTCATTAGAGATATACGTATTTATTTGTAAAAAGGGAAATGTTGAATATTACAAAAAATTGGCAAATTAAAAAAACAATCACTTTGTCCCATTCAACACTCAGTATGTTTTGAATGAGACAGTCCTCAGGGTTGAATTCGCTTTTGTTCTTAATGTGGCAAGGTTCATGTGTGGTTGTCTTAGTTTTTTGATGATGCTTCTTCTTTCCACATCTGAAATGTCATCTTCAGATAGATAATAGTATATTATATATCAAGGTTGAGAAGTGCATCATTATAACCTAAGCGATAGATTATATCGCGAGACGCGAAGCGTCGAGGGATATAAATCGCGCAGGTTATAATGAACTTCTCAACCGTGTTATATATACAATTTTTTCCACTACTAGCATTATTAAAACCTTTCTACCTGTTACTAAATCAAATTTAAAATTTAAGTTATTAATTTTAAATTAAAAATCAAGTCAGTAATTCTGACAGCTGTCATTAGTTTAATAGAATTAATTTTGTCGTAATTCTTAATTGTGATTTAAAACACAAAAATAAACAGATAACGTAAGTTTTTATTGCTAAAGTTGTTTAAATTGTTTAAAAACATTATTATTTTAAGCATTGATTATATCTAAAACATATTTAACTCAATAATATTCACATTTAATTAAGCGCGAACTTCAAATAACTTACTTTTTAAAATCAAAATAATTTATTAATTGAGCGATTTGAAAACTTACATTAGCATTAAACAAAATCTCTTGCCCTTGGTACGCAGTTTCGTAAACTTTTTTTCTTTGGAACTGTTGTAGTATTATCAGAAAATGTAAATATGTTCATTATTAACTACTAGTTAATAATGAAATATTATTTACCTGAGCTTAAAAAAGTACAACTTCACGGCCTTCTATTATACGTAATAATGCAAGCGTATACAACTAGTAGTGGAAAAAAAAACTTATTCGAGTTACCAAATCTTCTGAAAAACTTAACTTCGAAATCGCAGTTTCCTCAAACTTTTGGATGCAACCTATATAAGACAGTTTGTTTTTTTTTCGTCGAAAAATCTACCAACACATAGTCGTTTATTTTCAAGATTTCACTATTAATATCGTCACTGTCACTTTCGCTGTGACTTTCCATGGGACTCTGATCTGACTCTTGCAACTTAAAGTCTTCCACATTGAAGTCATCACTACTTTCTTCTAGAATCTTCCGTTTGCATTGCTTTTAAGATTTTTTTCAAAATATTCTTCCTAAGTTTGGCATGGGGCTGTTCTTCTACTGCGTTTACTTCTGGAGTATCTGTTAATACCCGTGTACTGCCTCTTTTTCTACCTTTCCTAACTTCTGTTCTCTCTGGAACTTTCGAAAATACTTGAACTGACTTAGGTGTTTCTATTACTAATGTGGAGAAGAAGTCCTTATTAGTTCTGGCATGTGATGGCCGGGTCATCTAGCTGATGACTAGTTGACGGCAGATAATGGTCCGTTACAAAAGAACTCATGAAATCAGATTCCTGAAGGATGAGGCGGTTCAACGAATTAATTCCACTCGACGAAAATATCCTACAAATATCTCGTTACTAACGTCCCCCTTTCTGCGGAGGTTGCCTACCCAACTTGTTTCAAGCCCCTTTGGGAAAACACTTTCGGTGGATCTGTAACTGTGAGAAGACTTGTTTCATCACAGTTGAATATGCGGCTAGTAGTAAATTTGTGCTTCTCCATTACACGTTCCAAGTTATCAAAGAACCTACCAACAAGGGTCGGATTGAAATCAGTGGCCCGGCTTAAGCTTGTTTTCTCTGGTTTTCTTAGCGACAACAGACTTCTATGCCTAGCTTTGAAGTGTTTGAGCCAATCTGAGCCTGCTTTTAATTCTGCGTCCCAATTTTTAGGGTAGGAAATGTTTAATCTTTGAGCGTATTTGTACGCAAGTTGTCGGAGAACCTAATGACCTATACCATAGCACATTTTCGACGCAGTTATCAAATAATTGAAACTGTTGCACATCCTGAAGTTTGCGAGCATTGTTTACTGCTCGATGTATAGCTGATTTTGAAATATTGTATTTGTCGCTAGCCACACGAATTGATAATTTGTTATTAATGACATCCTTCACAGCTTCTTTCATCACATCGGACGTCACTCGGGTAATTTTTTTCCCTTTAGGAACCATACTCAGACTGATAAATTGAAACTAATTAATTATTGAGTGGTGTCTTAAATGGGACACTGTCCCACTCAATGCATTGAAATATTTCCCATTTATGACTAGTATAACCTTAATTGAAGATTAATAGTTTACAAATATTTACCTTTAAATAGCAGCCACTACAATCAGAGGGCCAATGTATATAGCGTTCAAGTCTAAAACGAACAAAACTCCCAACAGTTTTTGTGAGAAACTTTCCAGAAAAACGATTTTTTAATTAGAACACAAACAGTTACATTTCACACCCAAAAACCACGTTTCAAACTACTGTCAAAAAGAAACCACAGAACACCACTAAGCATATTGAAACGTTCGAGAAGTTATTTGCAAATGCAAGAGCCTTCTAGAAGCTGTTATCCATCTTCTAGAAGATATACCGAAAAATAGGGAACACTCGAGAAGGATTTGCAGATGTGTATAAATACCGAAGAGAGAAATCGTAGGTCAGTTATTGCTAATGCGAATACAGCAGTGTTAAGAAGATTATCAAGTGGAAATAAATCGTTAGCACGCGTGTGTCTAGATAAATATACCGAGAATAATCGTGTACGTGATTTTTAGTGTAAACAAGTGTGAAGCTATCCGCAAACGTTATCTTATCTTCGTGTAAGTGATAGTGTTACACAACGGTTATACATAAATTCGTGTAAGTGTTTTCATTAAATATTATTAGATTTAATTAGTTCGGTTAATTTAAAAGTGTACATATTTCTAGAATAAGTAAACGTATTTTTAGTCGTTTAAATAAATTAGTAGTTAATAATAAATACGTAACAATATATTAAAATTTAAGGCACAAGTGCTAACACAGGTATAAGCTATAGTTCACAATGGTTTGGAAGAAAACTCGACTGTCCCATTCAATACTTGTCCCACTCATGGCACCATCCCTTATGTTGTCACGATTAATGTATTTAGATTTGTGTAATTACTTGTTAAATTTATCATAAGTGCGCCGTGGTTATGATTGCGTAGTCACTAGATTCGCATCAATTCAATTTTTAATTTTTCGCTTACCTATTAACTTATATTTTTATATTGTCTTATATGTACAAAGTGTGGCCTAATCTAAGAAGCCTATGCATTTCTGTTAACTGTAATATTTATTAACAAACTCTTAATTGATATTTATCTACTTAGTTTTACATCATTCATTTTTTTTAACATATTTCTCTCTTCATTGAAATACATATAGTTATAAGTCTGTAGTGAATATTTCTACACTTTGGCACTCTTTTAATTAGCTGATAATTAGCCCCCCGAGTACCACCCACGACTCTCTTTCTCTGAATTATTGAGCAGCTGCTTGCCTTAAATTACAGTTAAATGTACAAAACACTCTTCGTCTTCGTGAGCGGATTTACTGGCGCCTGGCTACGCCGCGACAATACTTCTGCATCATCTTGTGCACGCTTTAACCGGTTATATTGCACCCTCAATCTGTTAAATGTAGTGACTACTTACTTCAGTCAACAATTGTTCATAAATTTCAGTGTCTACAACGCCGCCCGATGTGTCGTTCTTTTTCTTTTCAGCGCTTTTATTTTCAGTCACTTAATTTAAAATAATTGTTAATAACAGCACTCTTCTTCTCTTGTTGGCTGCCAAAGTAGTAGTACCTATAAGAAAATTGAGTTCAAAAATGATTGTTCCGCGTTTGGAATTGCTGACGGCAACCATAGATACTCAACTGTATACGCGTATGAGCGAGAACATTAGAAGACAGATTGAGTGCCTTTTCTGGACCGATTCAGGTATTGTTGTCTCGTGGATTCAACGGATAGAAGAATGGAGTGTGTAACAGAGTGACCGAGATCCGTAACAGAAAAATGACGCCATTTACCGGCTGATTTGCCCTTGAGGAGATACTTTCCTAAACAACTGTTTACTATACAAAGCATATGAAAAATGAGCGTCCGTGAATACAACCGGCAACGAAGATGAAACTAAAGTCTAGCGCAAGAAGTTGGTTCTGCGCTTCTGGATTTTAGAGGTTTCTGTACCTGACATCCAGTCTACTGTTCTAAATATACCAATACTGTGCGAACGATCGCTTGGATATTCCGGTTTGATCAAAATTGTCAGCGTTCAAATGAAAATTTTAGTCGCCTCCTCGCGGTGCACTCTGAATAGCATCTGTGACTGACATGGGCCAACATTCCATCATGTGGTGTTGCACTTAAAACGGAAACATCTCCACCCAACTCCGTGAGCGTCAGCTTGAGTTTGATCAACGGCCGAGTCGTACCGTAATCTAACGTGGCAATAGTCCTGTTGACGTTAGTCTTTTGATAGAACTCCTTCGACGGCGGTATAATGTCTTGTAAACTTAACTGTCTACAATCCATACGGGAGGAAGCAGTTAGTCATGTAGTTGTTGTCCTTAGAGTAATAGTCACTCCATCAAATTCTGAGAGTCGGTTTTGAACCGGAACTGAAAGCACGACTGGGCCATCGTTGTTTCGAGTGATCCCACGCCGGTAAATCTGGAGCGTGGTATCTGGTGCTCTATTTACTAGTCTCGCTCTCTCCGGGGCCTTGGAACTAGCTTAAACATAGGTTGAATGTCGACTTATTCCGTCGTACAACATTAGAATCTCTTATACAAGAAGGGCGGGCTTATAGAACGTCGATCCCTGCTTTGATACACACTGCTACTCCCCCCCTAGCTGGGCATGCAACAGCTGGTATTGAGGTACCGAAATAAAGAGTTAGAAAAGAGGAACCATTTCGAGTGAAACACTGAACTGCCGATTTCTTACTAAGAGTCGTAAAACCCTGCGCCTAGCGTGTAACGAAAACCCGAGATGCGATGATCAAATGCTAAAATTTGGTTTAGTATTTGCGATAGATTACATGGCACTCCGGGTGTGCGAAATGGGGGAGCTAGCTCTCCGGTGCGGTCGTAACTATGACTTTCAAGTGGTGAATTGACTTTTGAAGAACAAGATACAGCGGAGACGTTCATTTTTAAATTGGTGCAAAAAATACCATTTGCTGGTAAAGATGACAAAAGAATTAGTAGTCTTAATCCCTTTAACGACGAACAAAGCCTTAATCGATTGAAATCTAGTGTCTAATAGAAAAGACCGGTTCCCCATTGAGCTTCTCTCTTAGCACCTATTGACTAAGAGCCTGATCATGAACATACACATAAAATCATGCCATGTTAGAGTTTAGAGTATGTTAATTTTGCTGAAAGAGAGGTTTTGGATCTTGGACGGTAGACGGACGGAAAGTACAATGCAAAGTCTTTGACTGTAGAGCCTCCGCGATTACCATTGAATAGGGTTTGTGATGCAGCTCCTTTTGAGGTAACGGGAGTAAGAATCTACAGTGACAATGGGACGAACTTCGTAAGCACCGAGAATGCCTTATCACTTCTAGATTGGGGCTCGATAGTGCGTGAAATGTCCGTTTAACGTATTTATTGACTATTCAACCCCTCCACAGTAGTAGCGGCGTAGTAGCAAAGAGTTCTGAAAACGTTTAATCGGAGTTTTGAAACAACTATTACGCAAAGTATTAGGTTCCGCAAGTTAGAAGAAAACTTGTTAATGCGAAGCCGCTACCGGAAGACCTAGATTTAGTCGCGTTAAGTCCGTCGTTGTTTTTCTGCGAGCACGTGGAGTGGGCTTACTGGATTGTCACGCTATAGACAATGCTTGATTATGTTGGAAGGTGTGTAAGATTTAGACTTTACGGGAAGAACTTTGGGCTTGATTTCGTATAGAGTACCTTAGACAATTGAAGGTTGTGTGACAAAAGTACTGATCGTCACACTTTGATTGGTGATTTGGCTCTTTTGGACGACAAACTGACCAGTTGGACAAATCGTGGAAATTCTACTGGATCGCACTTTCCCAGTCATTCTGGGTAAGTGCGACCCCTGGGCGCTTAAAAAAGATTTATTGAAGAGTGACAATTTAGAAACTTTAGTTTATTCATTGTATGTATGTCTATCACTGTTATATAACAACGCATTTTCAATTGCACTTACAGATGGCATTTCAAAGTTGAACTAGTCCAATTTCTGTATACACTTAATCCAACCAACCTTAACAGTTTCTTTTTTTGTAACCATATAAAAAATGGTTGATGATGGTTACTCAGAGATGAAACGCCGGATAAAAAAAATTGAAAACGCCATTTTGCAGAGGTTTAAAAGAAGCAACAACGTTTTGTAAGTTTTTTTTTAAATATTTAAAATACAAAAATTTGATAAATCGAAAATTCAAAAACTTATGGAAAATTTTGAAAACGATAAACAATAAATTTTTGCGTTCGGCATGTAGTATCTCGGACAACTTGTATAACAAAAGATTGCGATAATTATTGCGGAGCACCAAAAATCTTCGGCAAAAATAGAAGAAACTTTTCAAATGAATATTCTTCCACTTCCATCCATTATATCAACTCAGTCATCACATTCCCAACATCATCTTCTACAAATAAAACAACATTATCGTCGCCTATCATATCCATGACCGTTTCGGGAATTTGAAAAGAAAACTTCAACACTTTTCCCATAAAGTCCCAAAATTTAAGCACCATTCCATCGGCAGCTCTTCGAATTTCTACCGCCCGTATTCCAGCATTTGATTTAACCAATTTATAATTACTGTCGTAATAAATACAACTTTTTTTATCTTTAGAGTATGAGTTGAACCACCTGCAAAATAATCATCAAACATTAAACTTCAATCTAAGTAATCTTACTTATGATAGTTTAAAATTGCCAACGAACTATTTGACAAATCCATGTAATCGCATTTTGTTTTTAGAAGATTATGCCAATAATGAAATCGAGAGAAACGATGTTTTGAATTGGGTAGAAATATATTTTGCGTGTTACCAAAATCACAGCCCATAATACCAGTCTCGCTGTGTCCTAAGTTAAAAGTGTGACAAAGTTCGTGCAACGCAGCTCCTAAAGTTGTTGCAAAGCAACCTCCAACAGTCCCTCTACAAGTGATAATGTAAAAGATTAGTTTAGTTTTTTTGTACAACTTGCCTGCGGCAACTATCGTCTATAAATTTGGTTGTATCTACCAGTGTGTCATCTTTAAATTTTGTATACACAGCATCTATAGTTTCAGGCCAAGTGTACAAACACCCAGTACCCAGTAAAGCAAAACCGTCTCCACCGTAAGCGACGTATCCTTTAACCAATTTAATAAGATCTTCGTGTTTCATGTCACGATGGTATCTGCTTCCATCATAAGTTGAGCACGATAAAAACCCTAAATACTTTTTTTCACAGCTTCCTAAGCCCGATGACATAATTTCGCGCGCAAAATAATACCACAACTCCATCTGTGACATTTCCAAAGCACTAACAACCGGTAACTTACTATAAAACACTGCACACTGTTCTAACTCAAAGCTTTTGTTTTTCATTCCAAAGTCTTTTAATTTATCACCGAGAATAGTTTGAATCAATCTGCTACCGGT
The DNA here is from genome assembly GCA_035610365.1 of Aquatica leii. NCBI lineage: Eukaryota > Metazoa > Arthropoda > Insecta > Coleoptera > Lampyridae > Aquatica > Aquatica leii. The sequence goes on along the minus strand of CM069436.1, from coordinate 101,460,757 downwards.
CGTGATTCGGTTACAAGCACTGTCCACGGTGCTCGTTTCAGTTTCTGGTGCTTGAAACCTACCATCGTGTCCATCACAAATTATGTACAATGGCAATACTGTTAAAGAAGTGTCTCTTGGTTTAAATAAAATAGTCACGGCGAGTGATTCGTTGCAATATGAAAACGTGTACGTTTGGCTTTGATTTTGTAATTCGAGTAAACATTTGAAATGTTTTGTTTTGAGATCGATTTCAATAGTAGGCAAATAACAATAATTGGATTTCACACTAATCTGAGATGAACAAAATGATTCTTCTGCGAGATCAATATGTCCTTTGCATAATACTAAAGAATACGTAAAAGTTTCCTGGTCTTTTATATTGTCCAAAATTATTTTGTGATTACATTGATGACCCGGCGAAGACTCTGGCGACTAAAATTAAAAATAAAATACAATTAAACTTAGAGAGAGTATCATTTTGTAATAAAATATTTAATTTATGGCGGCGTTGTCCGCCATTTTAGAAGCGGAATTCAAATATACCAATCATCTAAAAACTAAAAAACGAAATTAAAACGATGAAAAGTAAAAAATCATATCTTTATAATAACGCATCAAACAAACATATAACGAATTTAGTTACAACTAAATAAAAATTGAAAAAATCAAAAGAAAAGTAAATAAGAACTAAAAATCTAACAAATTCTACTTAGCAAAAAAATTCCTAATTAAACAATCGTAGTTGGCTGAGAAGAAAATGAGGTTAGTTTGTATACAACGTTCATTTGTTTTACATTCTTTTTCTATATTAGAATGATTTAAATGTGTTGCGAGAAATCTAACGTTTGTTAAAACAACAGAGATTAATTATAAACAGTGCAGAGTATTATTTACCATATCAAACTCGAATGTAATCCATTTAGCTGATAAAAACACCACAGAAAATAGACTTCATTGTTTTATTGCAGCAAGCGGTGTATAGATGACGCTATAGTGTGTTTTTTCGTAAATAAAAGTATCGATTTTATCAGTAGCGGATTTGTGATGTCGTCTTTTGTAAGTTGACCATTTATTATCAACTACCTAAAACATAGCAATTGTATGGACCAAACCTACGACAAATTAAGAAGTATGCAAAGGAAACTCCCGTGTAAATTATTTCGCTAGATAAACTATATTTTCTTTGATTAGTCTAAAATTATTGACTGTTTAAAATGCTTGGGTAGAAATGGTAGTAGTAGTATTTTGACTATATTTCTTAAATATGTTTAACAAATTAAGCACATGATTTTCTCTTTTTAAAAGATTGGTATCTGTCACTGTTATTGCAAACTCACTCTAAAGTCGTAACATAGTAAATTTATGACAATTTACTGTTTTTGTATGCGCTTCCGCAAAGATCGGTCCCACCGCATATCGACTCTTCCCGGTCCTCAGTTACGCCATTGTTTCTTTGTGTAGATTGCAAGCCATTGCCGCTAGTAGAACTTTAAACACCTATCGAAGCTTAATTCTCCTTCGCAGTATAATTCGTCATTTCTTTACAAAACTTTTATTCTTTGTATTTAGAAGATTAATATGTTGTAATCAATGCTGGCTTGTGGTTAATTCTGGTTATTTTAATACTTAAACTTTAAAAACACATTTTCTTCTTTATGACCCTCGGGCAAGTTCGCTAATTTTCAAATGTATTTTAGGCATATTTGTAATTGCCAATTAATAATATTATTTATTGGTAATTGTCTAGCCATTCGGCCCTGCAATGGTTACGTTACCCTTACATCTTCTCTTATCATACTAATATAATTTGTACAGAAATTTGTAAACTAAACAAAAAAAAAACAAAAACTTTATCCCCTAAAATCTTCCCATCACCATCTTATTATTCTAAATCGATAGTCCTAACCCTCCACTCTTATTCTTCTTTCCTTTACTGCTTTCATCCAATCCAATCCCTCCCCCTTCTTCCCAAGAAAAGTCTTCCTTCCCCTCCTTACTTCCCTTAGCTCGCTACACTCCCCACTCAAGTGTTCTATGTCCTCCCATCCCTCCCCACATAATATACATCTCATTACATCCTCCTTCCAATACTTATTTAAACTCTCCTCATTTCCGCATCTGAACCTAGCTATAAGTCGTTTCTCTACTAAACTTCTCCTCCCCATCAGATACTTCGGAACCTCCCTGGACACTATATTTCCATATCTTAAGTTGTACTTTCCTTCCCTTATCTTTCCTTCCCTTTCTTGCACCTGCGAGTCTTTGTCTCTTCTTACTATTTCCTCAGTATTTAACCTCCCTTCCTCTCTCCTTCTTTCCACCTCTTCTATTGCGAAACCTCCTCGTTGGTAGTAAAGTTTCCTCGTTTCCTGTCCATATATGTTTTTGCTGTCTTTTACCGTTCTCCAGCAACATTGCACAATTTTACATTCTCTCCTTTCCTTCATTTTCTCTTCATAACCCATCGCCCTTTTCCCTGCTTCTATTCTAATCTTCTCTAACTTCCTCTCCTCCTCTATTATGTAACCCGGCGTCTCCCTGTCTAAACCCAGTATCCATTTCCAATATTTTATTTGTACCCTTTCCAATAGATTCCACTCTTTCCAACCCCATACCTCCACCCCGTACATCATCACGCTTTTAATCAATTTTTCAAACAGCCATCTTCTCTTCTCGATCTCCTTTCCAAATACTCTTTCCCCTAAACTCCATACCTGCCCTAATACCCCGTTACCCTTCTTTGCTAATTCCCTTATATGCGAATCATCTTTATTATCATACCTTAGCCTGTATCCCAAATATGTCACTTCATTCACTGCCTCTATCTTCTGTTCTCCCCAACTTAACTCCTCCTTTTTCTTCCCTCCTCTCCCTTTTTGAAAAACTACCATCTTAGACTTTCTCACATTTACACTCAAATCTTTCCTTTCCAGATACCTCTTTATCGTATTTATCATACCTTTCATCTCCAACTCATTTTTTGCCACCATGACCATGTCGTCTGCATATGCCAATATCCACACATTAATCCCTCTCCATAACAATCCCACCACACTGACCACCCTTCAACACTTCTTCTATGTCACCTATATACAGTGCAAATAAAATAGGGCTAAGAAGACACCTCTGCCTTAGTTCCTTCCTCGTACAAAACACTTCACTAACACTATCCCCTATTTTTACTCTATTCTTAGTTTCTTTATATATCCCTTCCAGTTTCCTCACTAGTTGTTCCTCTATTCCCTTTTTCTTTAACACCCTCCATAGCTTTTCCCTATTCACATTATCAAACGCAGCTTCTATGTCCATAAAGAAAGCGTATACTTTACCCCTTTTCTTATCTAGCTCTCAATTCACTAACTGCTTCAATATATAGACATTGTCTATTGCCCTTCTTCCCACTCTAAATCCCATCTGCCAATCTGGTAATAGTCTTTTTTCTTCCACTTCCTTTTCCAACCTCCTTTGTATAATCATGGCATACAATTTGTAGCTTACATTAGTGACGCTAATCCCTCTATAATTCTTTACCTCTTTCCTATCCCCTCCCTTATAAACCGGCAGAATTAAACTTTCTTTCCAACTCCCTGGCAATTCCTCTCCTTTCCATATTGTATTAAAAATTTTTCTTACATTTTCTCTTACTCTCCCCCCCCACATATTTCCATTGTTCTCCTTGTGTACCGTCCGTTCCTGCCGTCTTTCTTAATTTTAGTCTATTTATGGCCTCCTCTTTCGTTATCTCCCTCTCCTCCTGCATTGTATTTACCTCTTGCAATATCACCTGCCCTGGTTCTTCTCTTGTTCCCTCCAAACGCTCCATACAATAACCCAACCACACCTTTATATCCGTTAAACCTCCTCTCCTCTTACCTCTTCTTCTCTCCTTGTTTAGAAATTCCCACACTTCTCCTTCTTTCTTTATTTCCTTTACTTGTTTCTCCATTTCCTCTTTATACGACACCTTTTTCTCAGAACATACATTTTTAAAATTCACTTTCTTCTCCTTATACTCCTGGACATCTATTATACCTTTCTTCCATCTTCTTCTAGCATTTCTCATCTCTGTTTTTGCCTCTCTACATTCTCTATTCCATCACCTATTTTTGTTCTTCTTTTTTCTTTGTTTTTTCTCAAACCTCTTCTTTTCTACTGCCTTCTCCATATCTGCCGTCAACTCCTTTAGTCCTTCTTCCCCCCCTAGATCTCCCCAAATCACTTGCTCCAACTTCATCTTATATCTTACTATGCTTTCCTCAGTCCACACCTTATTTACTCCCCATCCCCTCTGTTCCTCCTTAATTCCTTGCTCCTTTCCTTTTAAAATCACTTCCAGTGGCTGATGATCCGATTCCTCTTCATCCCCCACTTTAAAACTTTCTATGTCTTCCCACATCTCTCCACTCACTATCACGTAGTCGATCACCGATTCTCCCCTCCCTCCCATATAAGTGTAGTCACCTCTGTCCCCCTCCTCTATATTTCCATTAAGAATTGACCACCTTTTTTCCTCACATATCTCCACTAGCATTTTCCCATTCCTATTAACTGTCTTATCCATGCTAATTTTTCTCTTTACTTCCCCTCCAATAATCACTCCTCCCTTTTCCCCTGTTCTCGCGTTAAAATCACCCCCTATAATAATCTTTTCCTTTTCCTCTCCCTGTACCATTTTCTCAATCTGTTCACTTATCATCCTCATATCCCGCCCATAAACTGTTAACACTATATATTTTTCCTTTCCTTCTCTGACCACATAATTTTTTACAATCCCTATCCCTTGCTTTTCGTTTCCCTCCTCTTCTTCAACCGACCAGTTCTTTTTTATGCCCGTTAGTATCCCTCCCCTTGCTCTACCTTTACTTTTTCTTATTGTTGCAAATTCCACCTTCCAATTATAACCCTCTGGTAATTTTTCCTTTCATACTTCCCAGTCTTTTTCCTCCAACCATGTTTCTAACATTCCCATCATATTAAAACCCTCTACATATCTCCAGAAATCCTCTCCCTTATTTTTTATGCCTGCCACATTTCAAAATAATAATTTTATTTGATTCTGCTTTTCCATCTCATTTTCCTTAAAACTTGCTAATCCAACATCATTTGATCCATCCTTCCCTCCCCCTACTCTTAGTTTTTTGTCCCCTTCTTCACTAAAGTTCCCCTCTCCTCATCCCAAAATCTTTCTTCCCCTTCCACCCACACTTTCAAGAATCCTATTTTAATACTTTTCCCCTCTCCCTTCATCTTACTCGCCTCATATCTTATCTTCTTTTGTATATCTATTTCCCTTCTCGTCATGTCATCGTCTAAATAAATGCTCGTACCTCTTAACCTTCTTTTTTGCTTCCATACATCCAACTTATCCTCAAATGTACCCATCCTTACTAACATTACCCGCTCTGCTAACTTTCTAGTTTCTACCACTGTTTTCTCAATATTTAAATCCTTCTTCATCCAATTTTCCACTTGTTCCTTTTGCTCCTTCTTTCCATCTTTCACTTCCATACCTCTTATGAGTATGTTTGTTCTCCTTTGTTCTTTTTCCGTTTTTTCCCAACTTCTCTCTATCTTCTCCAATCTGGCTTCCAACTTTCTATACTTTTCTCCCATTTCTTCAAATTTCCTTTTCCATTCTTCATTTGACTTTCTTAATTCTTCTTTTATCTCTTTTACCTCTTTATTATTCTCTTCCAACTTCTTACCCATCTTAATTTGTTCCTCTCTTATACTTTTTGCCTCCTTTAACAGTTCTTTACACATTTCTACTAAATCCCCCTCTTTCCTCTCTTTACTTTCCGCTACCGGTGATTTCCTTACTTTGGTGCTCTTTCTGAACACCTCCTCCACCGTAGCTTGCTTTTTTCTTTTTCCTTCTGACCACCCTTCCTCGGAATCCGACATAATTTCCCTTCTCCTCTAAACTTTACACTGAATAACTGTCTGCCTTTTTGAAAAACGAAATGTTAATTATAATAAAATCACCGAAAAAGAAAAACAAACAAAAAAACACGTATTATATAACTTAACGAAAAATAATAATTAAATTAAGTTTAAATCACCAAAAATTCCCATTAGAAATTAAGACGACTCGGACAACGCCTCTCCATCCTCGGTCTAATGGTATGGTTCAAAGAACAAATTGAGCAATGGAAAAATACTTATATAAAATTGTGTCCAAATATTAAAAGAACTTGTATCTGTACTTTGCACAGACAAAACACCATCACGTCGCAAAATACGACCATCATGCTACTTTAAATTTAAACGAAGACCGAAAGAAAAAATTGCTGGAAAAGCAAGTTGATGAAGAAGCTAGGGGAAGTACAAGCAATTCGCAAAACGGTTGTTTTTAACCGGGCGACATGGTGTGGCTATACAATACCCAAAAAACCGTGGTTTGTCACAAAAGCTACAAACGCAATGGGAAGAAAGTTTCTATAATGACCACCATGAAGCATACCAAAAGTGGTGTACGTCGACCGTCTATTTCAATTTGCCAACAATAACAACGTTGCCCAAGACCAAATCCAAACTAAAATAATAAACAAAAGAATCATAAATCCAGTCGATAAAATAGACTTCGATAGTTCATGGGTATCTATAGAAGCTCTGGAAACGCTAGATTCAAAACTGCGATCGAAGTGCAATAAGACCTATTACAAACATCACAAAATTACGCCACTGCAAACAATGTCGGTAAAAACCTCAATATGTCTAGAAGGATTTAAAGAAAGTTTGTACAGTTGCACCTAGCACCAATGAAACAATACAATAAAAAGCACGACGATTGGCATTGCAAAGCCGTTTCCAGAATCCGATCTAGAAAGTAAATATGTTTTAGTAGCAAGGTCTTATTTGACCAAATGACCGCAGGCTTACAAAATACCCAATCACGAAGCAGCTACAGTAACAAACGTCTTAGTAAAGCAGTTTTTCTGCCTGTTTAGAATTCCGTTAGAAATACATTCCGACCAAGATCAAAGCTTTTAGTCTGATTTTTTCCAGGATGTTTACCAACTATTGAGAATTAAGCAGACTAGAACAATGCTTCTCCATCCTAAGTCTGATAAGATGGCTGAATGAATAAATTGAACAATGGAAAAGTAAAGTAAAGAAAGGAACACAGGCAAAACACCATCCTGAATCATACTTGGTTGCTAAATACGACTGCTATACGATCTTAAATTTGGAAAAAAACCAGAAGAGTAAATTGCTAGAGAAGACAACGTCAGCCAGTAGATGTGGTGGTTTGGAAGAATACTCCAATCACCAACGACTTAACGAAGATCAGGTATGGCAACAAGGCGCAAAACAGTGGTTTTCAACTGGGAGACATGGCGTGACTATACAATTTCCAAAAAAAAAACGTGGTTTGTAGCCAAAGGTGCAAAGGCAACAGGAAGAAGGTCAAAAGACAATCCTCGTCTAGCCCCGTTTACCTGCGATAACTCAAGACCATGTTCAAACTAGAATAATTACCACTAGATAGAATGGACTTCGATAGATTAATCGGTATGTATCGAGGTTCTGGGAAGAGTAGATTCAAATTACGACTGCTGCGCGACCTTCCATTTGGAAAAAGACTAGAAGAATATTTTATCAAAGAAGACTATGTCAGCAAGTACATGAAGTGGGTTTCAACTGAGAGACGATGAGACTATACAATATCTAAAAAAAGATGTAGTTTGTTGCCAAAGCTGCATTAACAATGGAATAAAGTTTTCAGCAAGAACATTTGCACTAAGCACTACCCTACTGAAATTACTAGCATTCATCGGCAGCAAGCCACAATCAATAATCAAAGAAAAAAAATTAAACCAGTCCGTCAATTGCTTATTTAGCATAGCCCAAGTAGTAATCTAACGTTCTAGATACTACGTATAACAAAATAAACAACAACGTACTCACCAGATCCGGGCTTCCCATAGCTATGAAAGTGACGCATCCAGGCTGAAATAATTAGAAATCTACACATGCAATATAAGCACAAGTTTAATCATATATACTAGAATCCAAGAAGTCGTTACTATAATACCAATAAAGAAATCGAGTGATTTTAGTGTTACTAGTTATAAAAATTAATTCGGAAAAATGTGATCCGGAAGCAGAAAAGACTCATGTAGGCTGGTTACGGTATAATCTTCCCGAATGATAATTCGTTAAATTGCCTTAAACATGTGTCCTCCACAACCACTCACAATCACCGAAAAAAAATGACTACCGCACCGACGCCAATTTACCCAACATCAAAACAAAACAATCAAACTTCGATTCATGACAGCTCTATAGATAGAACTGCTAGAACCGATGGTTAAACTTATGAATTAAACAACGGAAAAATAAAGTAAAAATACAAACTAGGATCAGTATTTTTGCACAAACAAAACACTATCTTGTATAATACTCATCGCTAAAAACGACTGCCATGCGACCTTAAATTTGAGCAAAAACCAGAAGAATAAATTGCTAGAGAAAACTACATCAGCAAATACACGAGATATGGTGTGGTTATACAATCCCAAAAAAAAACGAGGTTTGTCTCCAAAGCTGCAAATGTAATGAGAAGAAGGTCCTTAGTCTTCACTGCATTAAGGACGGCATATAGCATATCCGGAAACTACCGAAAGACAATCCAGAAGTGAAGCAAGTCGATTGTCTAGCATCCGTCGTTTGCTGGCGTTAACAACGTTGCCTAAGACCCAATCCAAACTAGAATGATAACTAGCAGAACTACAAATCCAGTCAATAGAATGAATTTATGAGCATGTACGGGATGTCTAGATTCGAAATTATGAACGAGGTGCAACAAGACGTAGTACAAACATCACAAAAATGCACACGGTGTGGATGAAAACCTTGACATGCTTAGAACTATTGCGGTAGTGTTTAAAAAGTTATAGAAGAATCTAGGACTAACATTATAGAATCTCAAGAAAAAAATGAGCTTTATAATATACAGGTACTAGCAGTTCCCAAGCTTAGTTGCGGCTTAGACTAACAGCATTGAAGAAAATGCTAAAAGCCGTCTTCCGAGAAACAGACAATTAAGTGTTGTTCTGCAATGATCATTCTAGCAGAACAGAAAAAGTCTATAGGCTGCTACTTCTACAGTCAAGAAAGTTGCCGAAATAGAAAAAATCTTTAGAGATTTCACTGAAATGAAGATTGCTTCTGTATACTGGCGGAATTAAGACGATTCTCCATTATTTGACATTCACAAATAAAACAGCGTTGGCCATGCTTTTAGTAATTTAAAATTCGTATAGCGAGTATGTCAGAGTCGAGGTAATCTTATGCAAGCAGTTATTAAGATGTAGAAAAAGTAGTTTCCCCGAGAATTGTGACACTTACCCATTGACCTCTGGGATCTGTTTTACCCACACTCACAATTGTACAGATAACCTTTATTTTCAATTATCATGTACCCGAATCACGTAATTCTATCCAATTTTCTATTTAATTATTAAGCCTAAGGCATAGTTAATGCGATTATACAGTACTACTTATATTATTTTTTAGCCACCAGAAGTTTACATGAAGATCAAAATTAATAATTTACTTTCAATCGAAGTTACTAAACGCCTATTCTCTCTATTCCAATAACGCATCTTTAATTGTTTTAAACGTAGCCAAAGCCAAATATTGGTAAACACACGTCGTTGCATGTAAGCTTACATACTTCGCAAGTCTTGGAAATAACTTTGGATGCAGCTGCCATTAGCTACCTGCTTTAAGAAACTTCGGTGGGGTAAGTTTTCCATTTTGTACTAGTTTAAACGTTGTTATTCATTTTTTTTAAATTACTATATTGTTCGCGACTGCTTGTAAGTATTAATAGTTGATCGATTTTGTTTTATAACCTTACGATGATTGCCAGTCATTCTTTTTCTTCTGAATCCTGTTTAAGGTGGTTAGTTGAACATAAAAACATATTGTCTTATCGTTGTCCGTCTTTTCCGTTTCTCTCATCTCTGTATTTTTTGTTTTCTTTTTCTACTTTTTATCTTTTGGAGCTTGAACGCTTTCTTTAATTTCTTTTGGTAACTTTTTCTCTTTAGTGTTCATTGAAACATTGCTCCGTTTTTTCTCTTCTTTCTAAGTGTTACGTGTCATTCGTATTAACGTTTTACATTTTCGTATTTTAATAAAATTTTTGACACCTCACTGGTACGCGGACCCAATTGGTTGCAATTTTGCGCAGATGGTAATTTTCTGTCAAAAATTGGCTGTGAGTGGTTTGATATTGGTAAAAACCTGATCCGTTCAATTGTAAGCAATTTCTATTTATTTATTATATAATTTTTTATTGTCATTATTACTATTACGATTTTATTGAAATGAAGATTTCGTACGTATATTGACAGAATTAAGACGATTTTCAATTTATTTGATTTTTACAAGTATGGCGTCAAACGCCATTTTGCTTTTGTTAAGTTAAAATTCTTTATAGCAAATTTGGAGGAGAATCAACGTCTTCTGTTTAATTCCGTTACTAAGGATGAAAGCAGTATTTCCTTTGAATGGTGTCACACAGCTAATAGACAGATTCAGTTGCTATATTTAATGTGGAATTGATGACTTCATCAATCAGCACAGCTGTGGATACCTGTGAAGTATCGTTTATCGATTTGGTTTCTCCATCGGAGTGGCACCAATTTCTTTATTTTTCTATTACAGTATTCTCAAACACGTCTACGCACCGACATTGTAGCTAGTCGTGGTGACGTGGTTGTTACCAACAGGGCTCGTTGTAACAAAAAGGTTGGTAATAGAAGTGGCACCCAACGTCGGGTTTCGATTTACTTTACTGCTTCTTTTCTTAGGTTTAATCGATGGGTTGTATTTGTCAGTGTTTAGTAATTATTGAATTGACTTTGTTTCTTGCTCTCTTAATTTATCTTACTTATTGGATAGATTTACTTTTTATTTTGGGATTAATAGTTATTAATCGTACTGGTATACTAGTACTAGTAAGGCTTTCACTCTGGTTTTAGTTTTGTCTCTTTCTTTTGAGTTTTCTATTCCGCTTGGCATTTAAGTCTTGTAGTAAACTTTTCAATTTGAGATAGCAATTGGTACACATTCGTTCTATAACTAACTTTGATAATTTTTCTCTTCTTTTTCTTTTTTTTATATTTTAAAGCGGTTGGTTTGACACTGGTAGTCACTATTTTCGATTTTCTCCGAAGAGAAGAACCAATCAAACATTGCCATCTAGTCTTATCTTTCTGTGTCTATCTTATCTTTTACCATCTTTCAAATTTTTCTTCTTTTTCTTCTTTTTGTTTCTTGTTCTTCTTGATTGGTTGATCACCTTCATGTTGCTCCTACAGGTTTGTATTTAGAGCAGTAACTTGGGCATAGAAGGATTGGTTACCAATTTCGTTTGTTCTACGGAGAAAAGAACAAAGCAGACATCTACATTTTATCTTATTTTCTTTTTCTCTTTCGTAGTTCTTGCTTTCTTTTTCTACTTCCTATCTTTTTTTGCTTGGCTGCTTACTGTCTTTTCTTTTTTTGACGACTTTTCTCTTTAGCGTTTACTGTAACATTTCTTCTGCTTATTTTTCTTTATAAGTTTCTTGTTTCTTTTGCTTGATTGGGTTTAGTTAACATTTGTTTGGTTGACAGTTCAGATAGACTACGACGTCGTTTCATTTTTGATGTTGTTATTCAATGTGTTATGTTAAATACCTTTTGATATAGGTTTCGTACTGTATGAATTTTGTTATGGAACATGCTACATTCGGAGTGTTAACTGTCATTTTTGTTTGTTTTTTTCTTGACATTTGGATATTAATTAATAAAAAATGACATTTCCTCTCGATCAAAAAAAAAAAGGATATGCATGAAACCTAACATTAACGTCCAGTGGAACCTTTATTTCAAAATATCTGTCTTCATCCACGTTATTAATAGGTGCACTGATTCAACATCACCTGCGTTGCTTGTGAGGGTTTTTCTAGGGCAAGAACTAACTTCTATTTTATAACATGTTTTGATTTTCCAGTAATTATCATAGCGACTTGGGTCACGGCCGCGCATCTTTTTGGAAACTTTGCATGTCGGGTCTTTTAGGTAAATCGAGTCGATAATTTGGAATCACGTACGAATGGAAACGTTGGTTACTTACACCAATTGCCAGGCGTAATTTGGAATCAAATCGAAGTATTTTATAGATAGACAATTAATTTGCAAACACACTTGTGATGTTATCAGTTACAGTCATTTGAAAACTTAACGCATTCGGGTTCATCAAGTCCGACGATTGAAGTACGAGCGAATTATTTATGACATCAATCTATATCGATTTCTTTTCCTTCACTTTTAACAATTTTAAGAGACGATTTAAGTATGTCAATAGCTATTGGCATGACTGGACAATCGTGAGTACAATTCCTTTATTATCTATTAATTTGTGTAATTTTCAAACCTAATACGTACGACTTAGATATATGTTTTATCGCAGCTAATTCATGCAAATTTATTTGTGTCATTCCGGATTAAACTTATTACAAGTGCGTTCTAGTTCTGATTGCAAAAATCACTGGATTTGCATGGATTCAAGCTTGTATTCTTCGCCTACCTATTAAATTATACTTTAAGATTGTAATAAGATAATTAGATTAATCTAAAGAACCTGCAATACCATTCTTTTCTGTGATATTTATTAGCGAATTCTCAATTACTTATATCTGTGTAGTTCTACACCTCTTTCTCGATCTCTTTGCTGAAATAAATATATTTGCTGTTATACTTGTGTTTTGAAATTTGTTTAGGTTCATTGTTCGACATACATAAACGAGATCTGCAATTAATATTTCCTTGTACTAAGATAAGAACGTCTTCCGGGTTTGGACCGTGTCAATGTTGTAACCGAAGTTGCCAACGTTTCGCCCACTTTCGTAAGGGGCTTCATCAAGGCGTGAGAGAAATCGAAGAACTTAAACAAGCAACCGAAATCTGTTACAAGCTTTTTGCTAGTTTACGAACCTGCACGGCCAACTCACAATAGTCGGTGAGAGGGTAGGGTTCCTAGATAATAATGAAAAGATATTTAAGGGCGACAGAGCTTATCCTAAAGTAACTTCTGTCCGCTCACAACAGAATGGTAAGAAACTTGTAACTAGATGTTAGGTTCGTAACTGCTGAAAGAAACGAATAAAAAAAGAAACTCAACCGTTAATACCAATTTCACTTTAATTCCTCTATAATGATAAATTTTAGTTCGAGTATAACTGAATATCCAAAGTATCGGCAACACACCACACATACGTAGGTTACATTGACATGACTAGCGAAGAGTAGGTGGTAGTGAAATTCGTCTGCATACAATATGCGAAGTACACAAAATAATTTAGTAATAAGGCATTATTGACAATCAAACACAGTAATAATAAAGTACTACGTTACTGTTAACTTATCGTAACAAAGCGTGCGAAATTAATATAGCACTAACGTTAATCAATCGTTGGTAGTACACAACATGCACAACTAGACATAAGTAAAATTTACTACCCAGCTGGTAAACAACAGTATCGATAATTACAGAACTAATAGCAAAAGTTTCGTGAGTGACCCGGTTGACTACGAAATAAAACATATAAAATCACTTACCATAAATACAGGAGTTTCCACAGGTGTGAAGAAAGTACTTTCCCCGACACATAATCCTGTAAGCAATTTGAATCGCAAATCGTGTCAAACTAATGTCTCACGAAATCAACATCTACAACAATTATTACTTAAGATACAAGAAAGTATAAATAATATAAACCGGTTGTCGTATGCTGTGGTACCCCTTGTCGTTGGTTTAATTAGTTATAACCATAAGCCTTATAAAGAAAAAGTTAGCATCGTCCCATCCAAATATTTGTCGAGGTTCATTTCTTCGTAAATTGGTATCGAATCGTGTAGCCCGGGAAGGCTCCGCAAGACCCCCAAGTTTGTAGCGTGGAAATCGCTTTACGCCAGCGCTCGAGTACGGCAACGTGACGCCTTATTTAGTCGTAGTTTACGATAATCATTTATCGAGGATGTAACAGGTGCGAAATGAAGGAACGCAAAATGGCTGTCAAAAGGAAGACGAATTACAAACGAATTTTTACTAAAAGACGACTTTAGCTTACCCTGTAACGCCTCAAAGAAATTAGGTAATTAACTAATTATAAATGGTTTTCCATTATTTCCCAGATGGTAACGGATATATATCAATATCTACTAGTTACAGACCATTTTACATCATTCACGTGTGACGACTTTCTGCCAAATAACATCTAATGAGAAAAGGATCGTTAGAGGGCGTCAAAACCCGAATCCAATTTCACGTCGAAAACACATAGGCGTACTTAATGAAAATTTCGACCGTAACAACAAAGGCGTACGTAAAGAAAATTCGACCGTAACAAATCTAACTAAACACTTCTCAAAAGTTAGGTAATCAACTTGTGAACCAAGCCAGATTCCAAACTCAGAAAACGATAAACAAGAAAAATCAAACGAAAATCTAACAGAGTTTAGAATCTGGCTTGGTTCACAAGTTGATTACCTAACTTTTGAGAAGTGTTTAGTTAGATTTCGGTTGCTTGTTTGAGTTCTTCGATTTCTCTCACGCCCTGATGAAGCCCCTTACGAAAGTGGGCGAAACGTTGCCAACTTCGGTTACAACATTGACACGGTCCAAACCCGGAAGACGTTCTTATCTTAGTATAGACTCCGGCCGTGGAAGCCTTCGCTATTACAATATTTCCTTGTTTTATTTACCTAAATTAGCGAGGTGCGAGTCATCTGTACAATTGTGAGTGTGGGTAAAACAGATCCCAGAGGTCAATGAGTATGTGTCACAATTCTCGGGGAAACTACTTTTTCTATATCTTAATAACGGCTTGCATAAGATTACCTCTACTCTGCCAGACTTGCTATACGAATTTTAAATTACTAAAAGCACGGCCGACGCTCTTTTACTTGTGAGTGCCAAATAATGGAGAATCGCCTTAATTCCGTCAGTATACAGAAGCAAACTTCATTTCAGTGAAATCGCTAAAGACTTTTTTTATTTCGGCAACTCTCTTGACTGTAGAAGTAGCAGTCTATGGACTTTTTCTGTTCTGCTAGAATGATAATTACAGAACAGCACTTCAACGTCTGTTCCTCGGAAGACGGTTTTTAGCATATTCGGAACTGTTCTTCAGTGCAGTTGGTCTGAGCCGCAACTAAGCTTGGGAACTGCCAGTACCTGTATATTTTAAAGCTCAATTTTTTCTTGAGATTCTATAATGTTAGCTCTAGATTCTTCTATAGCTTTTTAAAAACTACCACAATCCTTCTAGGCATGTCAAGGTTTTCATCCACACCATGTGCATTTTTGTGATGTTTGGACTACGTCTTAGTGCACCTCGGTCATAATTTCAAATCTAGACATCCCGTACATGCCCATGAATCCATTCCATTGACTAGATTTGTAGTTTTGCTGGTTATCATTCTAGTTTGGAATGGGTCTTAGGCAACGTTGTTAACGCCAGCAAACGACGGATGCTAGACAATCGACTTGCTTCACTTCTGGATTGTCTTTCGGTAGTTTCCGGATATGCTATATGCCGTCCTTAATGCAGTGAAGACTAAGGACCTTCTTCTCATTACCTTTGCAGCTTTGGAGACAAACCTCGTTTTCTTTGGGGATTGTATAAGCACACCATGTCTCGTGTATTTGCTGATGTAGTTTTCTCTAGTAATTTATTTTTCTGGTTTTTGTCAAAATTTAAGGTCGCATGGCAGTCGTATTTAGCAATCAGCATTATACAAGATAGTGTTTTGTTTGCGAAAAGTACTGATCCTAGTTTCTCTTTTTACTTTATTTTCCCGTTGTTTAATTCATAAGTTTAACCATCCTATCAGACTTAGAATGGGGAAGAGTTGTTCTAATCTTCTTAATTTCTAACAGTCGGCAAAAATTCTGAAACAAAGCAGAATCAAAATTTTGATCTTGGTTGGAATTCGGAACCGGCAGAAAAACTTCTTAACCAAGATTGTAGCTGAAATTTGAATATTGCGCTTACAATTAGTGTCGGTTCTAGCAGTTCTATCTATAAATCGAAGTTTGATTGTTTTGTTTTGATGTTGAGTAAATAAGCGTCAGCGCGGTAGTCATTTTTTTTGGTGATTGCGAGTAGTTGTGGAAGACACATGTTTAAGGCAATTTAACGAATCATTATTCTGGAAGATTGTACCGTAACCAGCTTACATGAGTCTTTCCTGCTTCCGGATTACATTTTCCAAACAAATGATTATAACTAGGAACACTAAAATCACTCGATTTATTTATTGGTATTATAGTAACGACTTCTTGAATTTTATATATGATTAGACTTGTGCTTATATTGCATGTGTAGATTTCTAATTATTTCAACCTGGATGCGTCACTTTCATAGCTATGGGAAGCCCGGATCTGGTGAATACGTTGTTGTTTATTTTGTTATACGTAGTATCTAGAACGTTATATTACTGCTTGGGCTATGGTAAATAAGCAATTGACGGACTGGTTCAATTGTTTTCTTTCATTATTGATTGTGGCTTGCTGCCGATTAACGCTTGTAATTTCGGTAGGTATAGTCTCATCGTCTCTCAGTTGAAAGCCATGGTTATGCGGCTTATCTAATCTTTATTTTGTCGTTGGTGGTTTGTTACGGTAATTTTCTTTATGCACGCCTTTGTCGTTACGGTCGAAATTTCTTTGGCGCACGCCTATGTGTTTCGACGAAAAATTAATTTACGTTTTGGACGCCCCCTAACGATCGTTTACGCGTGACTGTCATTTACGACGAGCTCTTCAACTTGGAAACTACTTGAAATGGCCGGCGATTTGACAAGTGAACATTTTCTAAAATTATACACCATCATGGTGACCAATCTATAAGTGAAACACACTTAAAATTCGTTTGCGTCATCACCGGGTAAGATTGTAACTCTCATTTATTAAAACTTTGTGGTAATTTCCTGTATTTTGACAGCCATTCCGCCACGTGCGAATACTTATTCCTAATTGTTAATTGTGTAATGAGGAGTCCATTTCGAATAACTATTCCGTCAAACAAATATTCTATGAGGCATACGACTTATGGCAAGAATCGAATGTATCGAGGTTAACTAAGAACTGTCGAGATCCTACTCTGGCAGCAGATACCTGCGTAATCATAGAAAAGGGGTACCACAGCATATAACAACCGGTTTATATTCTTTATATTTGTTTGTATCTTAAGTAATAATTGTTATAGATGTGATTTCGTGAGACATTAGCTTGACACGGTTTGCGATTCAAATTGTTTACAGGATTGTGTGTCGGGGGAACGTACGTTCTTCACACCAAAGGAAACTCCTGTATTTATTGGTAAGTGAGCTTATTTGTTTTGTTACGTAGTCAAACGGGTCACTCACGAGACTTTTGTTATTAATTCTATAATTATCACTATCGTTGTTTACGAGTTAAGTAATAAATTTTACTTATGCCAAGTTGTGCATGCTGTGTAATACCGATTGATTAACGTTGATGCTATATTAATTTTATACGCTGTGTTAGGATAAGTTAACATTAGCGTAGTACTGTCTTATTTCTGTATTTGATTGTCAGTAATGCTATTCTACTAATTTATGTAAACGTTATTTACTACAAACTATTCTTCGCTATAGATTCTTATGGTAGTTTACTTATGTACGGTGTGTTGCCTATGCTACTGGCATTTTCTTTGTATTTAAAAGTCATTATATTCTGTGATAAACCTCAGCGACTCTACATTAAAATTGTTATTGTCGTTAAATATTCTTTTATGACAATATACCTGTTTCCTATGACTATCGTATTAACTAATTGCTTCTGACTACTCGAACAGCTGAGTAGAGGAATTACGAACCTAACATCGTGTTACAAGCATCCTGGTCTGTTGTGAGCAGACAGACGTGACTTTGGATAGGCTCTGGCGCCCTTAATTATCTTTTATATACTTCTAGAAAACCTACCCCTCTCTCCGACTATTGAGAGTTGGCCGTGCAGGTTCGTAAAACCAACAAAAACTTGTAACAGGTTACAGAATTTTTTCAAACCGCTTCATGTACTTGTTGACATAGTCTTCTTTGATAATTTATTCTTCTAGTCTTTGTCCAAATTGAAGGTCGCGCGGCAGTCGTAATTTGAATCTACTCTTTCCAGAACCTCGATACATACCGATTAACCTATCGAAGTCCATTCTATCTACTGGTTATTATTCTAGTTTGAACATGGTTTTGAGTTATTGCAGGTAAACGGGGCTAGACGGGGATTGTCTTTTGACTTTCTTCCTAATACTTTTGCAGCTTTGGCTACTAACCACGTTTTTTTAGAGATTGTATAGTCACACTATGTCTCCCAGTTGAAAGCCACTATTTTGCGCCTTGTACCCATACCTGATCTTCATTCCGTCGTTGGTGATTGGAGTATTCTTCCAAACCACCATATGTACTGGCTAACGTAGTCTTCTCTAGCAATTTATTCTTCTGGTTTTTGTCCAAATTTATGATCGTATAGCAGTCGTATTTAGCAACCAAGTATGATTCAGGATGGTGTTTTGCCTGTGTCCCTTTCTTGACTTTACTTTTCCATTGTTCAATTTATTTATTCAGCCATCTTATCAGCCTTAGGATGAAGAAGCATTTTTCTAGTCTGCTTAATTCTCAATAGTTGGTAAACATCCTGGAAAAAATCAGACTAAAAGCTTCGATCTTAGTCGGAATGTAACTCTAACGAAATTCTAAACAGGCAGAATAACTCCTTTATTAAGACGTTTGTTACTGTAGCTGCTTCGTGATTGGGTATGTTGTAAGCTTGCGGTCATTTGGTAAAATAAGACATTGCTTCTAAAACATATTTACTTTCTAGATCGGATTCTGGGAACGGCTTTGCAATGCCAATCGTCATTCTTTTTATTGTATTGTTTCTTTAGTGCTAGGCGCAACTGTACAAACTTTTTTTAAAGATTACCGCAATCCTTCTAGACATCTTGAGGTTTTTACCGACACAGTGTGCAGTGGCGTAATTTCGTGATGTTTGGAATAAGTCTTATTGCACTTTGATCGCAATTTTGAATCTAGCCTTTTCAGAACTTTCATAGATACCTATAAAGTCTATTCTATCGACTGGATTTATGGTTCTGTTGTTTCTAAGAAAGACTTTTTTTCGTTTTCTGGTGCTTAGGCATCTCCGCTTCATGCGACTCTTGGGAAGAATCTCCACTTCTTAGAAGTACTTTTTCTCTTTTAAGGTGACTTGTCTATACTCTATAGGTCTTCTAAGCGCTTTAGGGTCTCATTTTTCAAAGATCTAGCTACTTGGCAAGTTTTTCTCTTCATCTAGGTTGAGTTTCTTTTTATAAAAGTAGGTTGATTTTTGTTTTTAGAGTTTGATTTTTAGCGTATGCCTAAACTTATGTTTTCTTTTGAGCTTTTCGTATACGCCTCATCGACATCGTAG
Source organism: Aquatica leii (assembly GCA_035610365.1). Taxonomy (NCBI): domain Eukaryota; kingdom Metazoa; phylum Arthropoda; class Insecta; order Coleoptera; family Lampyridae; genus Aquatica; species Aquatica leii. The sequence continues at coordinate 101,441,277 of CM069436.1, read as the reverse complement.
CTAGCCGTGGTTGTTACCAACAGATCCAGTTCTAACAAAAAGGTTGTAATAACCTGTCTGAAAATGTCTTCTTTTCCCATATAATGATGATGAAAAGTTACATGCATTGGTCGATCAACCAACAAAGTTTTCAAATTCTGTATTATGCGTTAGTGACTTGTTTACTATTAGAAAAATGATTCATCTCATACAGCTAGTTCCACAAAAACATAAAACACCAAACGGCACTATTATAATAAAAATCTGTGTTCTGGGTAAATCCATATGGGTCTTAGCAATCGCTGATTGTTAGTCGAGTTGTCGCATTAGTCAATGTTAATGTCGCCTTTCTGAAACTTCTTAATTTTTGAATCACTTGGCCCTCAAGTAATTTGTGACTGTTTTTTGACCTGTAGTAAATGCTTTCGACCTTCGTCTATGTATTTAACTGTTGTGAGTCACGTGTCTAGACTGATGTCTAATTTCCACTAATTTTAATACCTATCTAAATTACATTCCCATAATTCCGAGAGAAAAAAAACTAATATTAGTCGATTTCGTAAAACCAAGAAACAATCGAGAAATTCCATCAGTGTTACTTAATTTTTATTACCACGTTGTTTTTCTTAATTTAGTTTTGTTTTACATTAGTCGAGTGGTTTCTATGCACCAATCGAAATTTTTGATATAAACAGCTAGAAAACAAACAAAAACAATAACAGTTTTTTTGGTTGTTAAAGCATCAAAGTCGGCGTTTTTGTCTCGTCTATAGGTTTTAAATAAGAATTCAATAAAATACCAAAAACGTAGTACTGTATTTTCGTAGTGTTTACTAATTTTGACATTACAATAATTTAAAAAAATTAGTAAAAACAAGTTTAACGACGAGGAAAAGAAACTAATGAATAGAAAACATCTTTTTCTATATGGCGTTAAACAAGCCAAAACGCGTTAGGCTAGGTTATTGGTAGTTGTGGGTAGATACTTCAAAATCAAACTTAATAAAAATATTTCGCTGTTGTTGTAGACAGTTTACATGCAGATAGTGCCAAAAATTTGAATTTAATTGTTTTATTATACGTTTCATTTGAAATGCGAAATAACAAACTGGCAATGGACATTAATTTAAAATTTGCAAGGACGCTGGCATATCAAATTTTCATTTAAAAAATTTTTGTGAACGGTACAAATAAAAATTGGTGCAATTTTGAAACGCGTTATGTAAGAGATAATTGCATTTATCTATAAAAGGTGAAGTGGGTAAACAATGTCAAGGTTAAACGCAACAATGTCATTTGATACATTGCATTTATACGTGTATTTATATACACGTAATCTTTTTAATTGCATAGTGTGACAACATGAATCAGTTAATAAAATGCTGATTTATTTAAATCACCGAAGTAATTAAGTAATAATTTAAATGCGCGATTGGAGCACTTATCTAAGTAAACGAATAAATATGAGAAAAAAGTATTGCTCAAAGATGTATGTATATAGGAGCGGGGAGAAATGTTCTCTAACATTTTTGGATAAATCAAAAAACTCGATTAAATGTATCTTACACGAGGTTATCATGAAGCAGTGATAAAAGCCATTTAAAAACCATTTTTGTAATAGCCATCGCGAAAAACTATATCTGCAATAAGTTGATGATGTCACCAACACTAATTAATATTGTACAATAATTAAACAATTGTAATATACAGAAAATTTTAAATTGGAAGCACATATGAATACATTCGCGAATGTAAAATAAATTACGCAATTTGGTATTGACCTAAATCGTATTTTATGTGAAAATAGGCGACGCATTACTCAAAATTATATTAAATAGTAAAATTTTGCAAGTTCGGCAAGGCTAAGAAACGCGATTTCTGAAATACCGAAAAAATAGTCTACGCTCACACATTATGGTAGATGAAAAATAACTTCTTTTTTTAACAAAAACATCAGTTTTTCTACCTTCTAATAATAACAAATTCGAGATTATACTAACAAATCAATTAGTTTATGATACCCAACATTATAAAAAAAATAGTTTAGACAAATTTATATATTTAAAACACATTAAAGAAACCTTCAACGCGAAATATAAATAAATAGGCAATAAATTTAATATAAATTATTTAAATTAATTTACTTATACAATGTCAAAGCGCTAATACATTATACATAATCTAATTTGCAAAGTCTGCATTTTTCTAAATATATTAATTGACATTTGTTCAGAAAACCAAAAAAAAGTGATATTTTTAAAAAAATTTGCATTAATTTCATTTTGTTGGACAATTAGTTTATCTTTGCCGAAGATGCTAACTATTTTTATTATTTTTATGTATTCTTGCATAAGAAGTTATCTTAGATTATAGTTATCTGCAAGAAGGTCGCAACTTATCACACCCACATTTAGCAATGATATTTGCGCAGTTGTTTAGAGAAATTTTTAAAAAATTTAAAAATCTACAACTACATCAAAATTTGATCGCGGAAAATCATCAAATTTAATGGTAATTCCTTATATTAAACTACAAATTTTAAATCTATGGTAAATTAGCTTAGGGTGCAAAGTGTAAACACTCCCTAACGTGTAAATGCTCCCTTACATCGCAAAATCTCGTCCTTAATACTATTTTCACCCGCTAGGGGTGAAAGCGCATAAATAGAATGAGGAATTGTAGAAATTCCGTTGTAAACTTGGCCCACTCTGATAACTTAGATAAGGTAAAATAAAGCAACTTAATTTACAATGTTTTATTTAACATAAGTAACGACATTCGTATAACCATGTATAATGTTACATTAGCGACCCCATAATAAATAAAAAACCTTTTTCTAAAAACACGTGCGCAACTAGAAAAATGGAAGACGCACATGCGGTGACACACGAGGCACTTGGTGCTATATCGCAAGCAGTGCAACACGAATACGTGTCCACTTCAGCAATTACATTACCTCTATTCTGGCCGAATAAAATTATGGTTCGCCATGGTGGAAGCTTGTTTCCAGCAAGTGCGCCCATAGGTAATCAACGAAGAGACCAAATTTTATAAAATAATTGCCGCGTTGTCACCTGAACTTGCGGACGAAGTATCTGACTTAATAATTAGGCCAGACGAATAAACGCCATATACAAAATTGAAGGAGGCGATCGTAAAAAGAACCACGTTAAGCGACTGCTAGCCGGTGAGTCACTAGGGGCAAGAACTCCATCACAACTTCTACGGCATATGAAGCAATTGGTGCAAGACTTTGGTTATGTAAACAATGGTGCACTAAAGGAATTATTCAACGAATGCCTCCAAGTGTGCCACAACTTTGGTACCGCTAAACCTAACACTAAAGCAATTAGCAGAAGTAGCAGACCGAGTGTTTGAAGTCACCCCATCAGCAGTAGCTGAAATAACAGTTTTAAAAAAAGAAATTGAAGAGTTACGCAACATGTTACAAGGTCAACATCTTCGTAGGAACAGTCGTCCACATAGCAGAAGCTGATTTTGTAACAGGACAAATGATTCATCTTCAAAGAAAAGGCTACTAAATACACACAACCTTAAAAGTTTCAGAAAAAACGAGACAACGCAGTAGTAGCGACGGCTACTCTGCAAGTCATCAATCCCGTCGCCTATTCATTAAAGATCTAAGTAGTGTTTTCAGGTTTCTCATCTGACGCATCCCCTCTACGGTTACATTTGCATGGTACACACTCTCCCTTTGGTTTTCAGTAACCGTCCCTGAAGAAAACCAAGAAAATTGATTGTGTAATGAGGTGACGTTTTATGACGTTCTTGCAGACGCCGACTTCGATGTAAAGATGGAAGATTGGAGAGAGTAAGAGAAACGCCATCGGTGACTTGGCTTTGTTTCAAAGGATCCGCGCCGTCTGCAACGTAATGATTAATATTTGAAGCAAGATCAGAGCTTACCGCAGTAGATTTTTTCGGTCTTCCTCGTGGGCGAATAGGGCAGATGGGAGTTTCGGTCGTTCCTTTAACATACGGCTTGAGAGCCGATACATGGTAATTGCCAAGGGGCACATCCGGTTCGTGGATATGAGCCACCTGGTAAGAAGTAGGCGAGTTTTGCTTAGTAATCAAATACGGTCCGTCGCGTCTAGGAGCATGCTTAGACGTAAACTGCTTGGTTGAGATACTCAATTTGTGTACATCACTGACGTTGTACTGAGTAACTTCACGTCTAACTTTATCCTGTTTTAGTTCATGGGTTTTTCTTTCACGTCTTATCACTTGATCTATACTGGCTAATCTCAGGTACAAAATTTTCGTTTTGAATAATAGCACGTAGATCGTGATGCACTTCGTATGGAGTTCGCGGTTCTCTTCCAAAAGCAAAAAACGCCGGTGAATACCTTGTGCTACCGTTTATACACGTATTCATTGAAAACCTTACTGCAGGCAAAGCTTCTTTCCATCGGGTATGATCTTCACCACAAATGATCCCCAATTGGGTTTTTAGATCTCTGTTGCGTCTTTCTTCACAATTTGCTGAAGGATGATAGACAGGAATAAAATGTTGACAAAAACCTAAGCAATAATCTACTATTTGCATTACTTCAAGAACGAATTGAAGTCCATTGTCACTGATGACTCGATGTGGTGTTCCATACCGTAAAATTATTTTGTCGACAAGACATTTTGCACATGTCTCTGCAGTGGCGGTAGTCAATGCGAACAGCTCCATCCATTCAGTATCGGTATCTTTAATTGCAAACACCCATTTCTCGCCAGTAGGGGCTTCGGGAAGTGGTTCAAACAAATCAATTGCAAGCGTCTCAAAGCGCTGATTGGACATAGGAGTTTGTAGCAACTCAGCAGGTTTTAGGTTAGTGGGCTTATAACGCTTATGACCATACATTTTTTAACATGGCTAGTGACATCTCGATGCACAGTAGGCCAGTAAAAACTATTAGAAATTCTACGCAATGTTTTCTCGATGCCATAGTGTCCGCTGGTAGATAAGTCATGATGTTCGCGCAAAACTTCCTCAATCTTAGATTTTGGAACAACTAATTGATCAGATTCGGAGTCCACATCAGGCACATAGCGATACAGCACACCAGATAGCATGACATACTCACGATCAGTCCATCGAGTATAATCAATTAGATTCGGGTTGTCCGATTCAAAGGTATCTATAATCTTTTTGATGTCTGAATCGTCATTTTGTTCCTCCCTAAGATTTCTTGCAGATTCTTGTGGCAAGAGCGTTGTTACAGTACTAACTGAAACAGTCCGTTGTATATCAGCGTCCGAAGGCGGTCGTGAAAGACAGTCGGCTATAACGTTAGTTTTTCCAGGTATATAATCTATTTGTAGATCGTAGCTTTGTAACAACTAGACCCACCGAGCCAAACGACCACTTGGAGATCGCAATGACTTTAGCCATTTGAGAGGTTGATGATCAGTTTTAATAATAACTTGTGATCCTTCTATATAACCTCGAAACTTTGTTACAGCATACACCAAACTTAGAGCTTCACATTCCGTACAACAGTAATTGACTTCAACAGGAGTGAGAAGGCGACTGATATACCCCACAGGCGTTTCATCTGCACCCTCCCTCTGGAGTAGACATCCTCCAATAGCGTATGAATAGCATCACATTTGATGACATAAGGCAGATTTGAATCTGCTTGCCTTAAAATTGAAGAAGACAATAAAGCATGTTTTAACTTAGTAAATGTCGGCGAAATGTTCAATAAAGCACCGAAGCCAGCTACACGTTTGTAAAAACGAGATGACATGCTTGACATTAGTGAGTCGGGCATATCAATTATTGCCCGAGTTTTTTCAAGGTCTGCTTGTATTCCACCTGGCGTTATCAAATGTCCGAGATAACGTGAGAGAACAATCAAGTCATCGATGTATGCTTATACCGTAAGACCAGTTAGTCCAGCGCATAACTTGTCGATCCATGTTTGAAAAGTCGTAGGAGCATTACGTAAACCAAAGGGCATGCAGCGAAAGCGAAAAATGCCAAAAGGGGTAATAAATCCTGTTTTATCACGGTCTCTAAGTTTAATAAGTACCTGTTGATACTCAGACTGAAGGTCAATAGTAGACATGTAAAGTGTTTGTTTAGCGTTATCCTAAGGGTCGTTAATCCTAAGCAACGGGTATCTATCAAGCACCGTGAGAGTATTTAGGCGACGATAGTCGATACACATTCTTACTTTTTCAAGTTCTTTTTGAAGAGTCAGCGCCACTGGAGCAGAGTCACATTCTTCAATGACATTAGAAGCGAAGAGCTTATCAATTTCTTCTTTCAAAAGTTCAGTTTTCTTATCGTTTAGCCTATTGGGTTGTCATCAACAAGACAATTTGCATGTTCAATGTAAGGAGTAGGTCCATATACATTTTCAAAAACATTTTTATAGTCAGTCAACAATTTTTTTAGACGTTGTTTTTCGTGGGCATTTAATGAAACTGCTTCGTTTTGGCGAAGTGAGGTAGTTACATCAATGAAATCTCTACCTGTATTAGAAATAGCAGCAGCGAGTACTGGACAGGGTGGAGAATAAAATGCATACTTTGTATAAAGATCATCTTCGATCCACCATTGCATTTTTGGAATGTTTAGCCCAACATTGGCATTGGTGTGGAAATCTATACCCAGAAGTGTCTTGGTTCCTAGGTGAGAAGGCACAGCCATAAAACTAGTTGAAACAATTCTTCTTTCTAAAATAACGTCGCATTGAAAGGTTTGAACAACAACTTCTCTGGGGACGCCATCAGCGAGTGTCATCGTTACTTTGTCCGGGGTAAACAAAAAATTATTGTTTTTTAAATACGTGTACAACTTATATCCAGCAACACTACATTTTGCTCCGGTATCGACACAAGCTAATTCTTCAAGGTCAGCAATGAAACATGAAACGATTAGCATCCGAATTAACTTCAGTCATCAATACGTCGAAAGATGATGTTGAGCTTGTAGCAGCAGACTTAACAAAGCTAGGTTGGCATTGAGGACATTGAGATCTTACGTATCCTGGTTTACCACATCCAAAACAGATAGGAGGCGAAGAATGATTTTCAGTAATGGGTTTTTGTGAGCGTGCTAGTGAAGCAGTAAATTTTCTACAACCGTCTTTAACATGACCATAGTTATGACAATAGGTGCATTTAGGTCTAAGTTTTGTCAACAAGAGTAGAAAAATCAGTAATTCCTTCTCTTGGTAACAGCGTTCTAATTCTAGAGTTTCTTTAGAAAACAGCTCCTTTGGTAAACCGGTTTGTTATAACCGAAAGCATAACGCAACGACTTTAAGGCTTTATCCCAAGACGCGACAGTAGCTTTTGTACCATGCCACCAAGTTGCAGTGTGACCATCAAGTAGCATTGACAATCCTTTAATTGCATTTTCATCTGTAATATTTAGACAATCTTTGTACACTGTGATAGCGTCTATAAATGCATCACAATCTTCCGTTTTGTTACCGGAAAATCTAGAAAAGCGTTTTTAGATACAGACAAATGGTTACGATTGCAGAGAATGATAGTCACATGCTGTATGCACGGTTACGAAAATTAATTAGCGCAATATTTAATCATTCAATGAAATAAATCAGCTGTTTTTTAAGTTTACATACGCGAAATTGAAAATCACTGCACAAAATTATAAAAAGTTTTTAAATGTTTATATTTAGTTTACACTAAATGTCATTGAACAGATAAGCAACACGCGGTTGTATGATTGTACGAATAAATCGCGTAAATACAAAAGCACTGCGTAAAGCAATGAATTATGCGTGGAATTTCTCACGAAACGGTATCTTCAAATAAGATGAAATTGTACTTACAATAAGTTTTTTCTGCAGGCTTTCTTACTTTCCCTGCACCACCGAAGCTTTCCAAACTCTTTTATGGGTTTCTGGTACCGTTTGCACAATTTGTCACTTTTAAAATTGCGTTGAAACAGCCCCACGTTGGGCGCCATTAGATGTAGCGGTATTATTTTAGCGTAATTTTGACAACTTAAACTGTTATCTATAAAGGAATACAACATTTTAAACACTTCCTAGAAAGATGTGAATTTACCGTATACACAGATCACATGCCATTAACTTTTGCCTTTAAGCAAAAAGTGGATAAGCGTTCTGCCCGGCAGTGCAGACTTCATATCCCAGCATACACCCGACATTGAGTATATTAAGGGGTCTGACAATATCGCAGCGGACTATATGTCACGCATCCAAGCGATCACAAGAGTCCAGGTTAGCGCTGAATCACTACCACAAGCACAAGCCGAACGTGTCGAATTAAAAACATTACAGCAAGATGGCAAATACCAAATTTTAAGATTTCCAGTTCTGAATTCTGAACATGAACTTTGGTATAAAGTTACTGAACAGAGGAATCGCATTTACATACCTGAAAAATATCGTCGTAACATAATAGAAACTAACCATAATCTTTCACGCCCTGGTGTTAAATCAACAACTAAACTCGTCACTGGAAAATACTTCTGGCCAGGTATGAAACGCAACATAACAACACATGTGAAGCAGTACATTCCATGCCAACGCAGCAAAATCAACAGACACACAAAAACACCACTAGAAACGTTTTCAGCACCCGATGCTCGTTTTCCTCATGCCTATATACACATTGTAGGGCCCCTGCCAGTATGTGAAGGGCATCAGTATCTGCTGACAATAGTTGCGGTTTCAGACATTCGCCTGAAGCAGTACCTCTGGTGGACATGATTGCAGAAACCTGTGCAAAAGCATTCTGCAATGCGTAGATATCACGATTTGGCATACCAACAGTCATAACTGCTGATCGAGGAGTTCAGTTCGAATCAGTTTTGCTTCAGGAATTGCAGAACATCACAGGCAGAAACAGAACAACGTCATATCACCCACAAAGTAATGGGTTAGTAGAACAATTCCATAGACAGTTAAAACAAGAATTATCATGTCATCAGAGCAATTAGATAGAAGCATTATTATTAACAATGTTAGCGGTACGCAATACCATTAAAGAAGATCTGGGTGCTGGACCAGCGGAATTAGTCTACGGAACTACACTGAGGCTACCAGGTCTTATGATCCAAGAACCTTTAACTACAGAACCTACCAAGAACTATTTAGTTCGCTTAAAAAATCAGATGGAAACACTACGCTACCAACAATCTAGTAGACATCATAAGGGAAACACGTTTGTGCCGAGGGACCTGAAAACATCAGAATTTGTGTTTTTGCGGGTAGATCGATTACAAAAACTTCTTCAACATCCATATGATGGTCCATTTAAAATGATATCGCGTAAACAAAGTGTACGAAATACTATTACGAGGTGTCAAACAAACCATTTCAATTGATCGGTTAAAACCAGCATTCGTAGAACAAACACAGGATCACAGCAAAATTGGTGAATCTGCAACATCAAATAATACACACGAAAATTTGGGGAAAGCTGTAAACCAAGCAACTCACACAAAAAGTAGAAAAACAGTGAAATTTCCAAGGAGATACAAACACATGCTCATGATTCGAAATATAAGTTAGTTGTATGGAGAAGTTATTTTCTGTTACCAGTGGTGTTCCATTTGATTTTGTAACATTTATTATATTTTCAAATTTTTTAAAAAGTTCACTAGAAGGGGGGTACCGTGGCGATGGTGCGAAGTGTAAACACTCCCTAAAGTGTAAATACTCCCTTGCATCGCACAATCTCACCCTTAACACTATTTTCACCCGCTAGGCGTGAAAGCGCATAAATAGAATAAGGAATGTAAAAATCACTCTATTCCGTTGCGTCACTCTGATAACTTAGATAACGTAAAATAAAGTAACTTAATTTACAATGTTTTATTTAACGTAAGTAGCGACATTCGTATAACCACGTATAACGTTACACATTTATCAATAGTTGCACAAAATCAAATCAGTCAAAATCCAAAAAACATTACCATTCTACGCCGTGTGACTGTAAACAGCAAAATGCGCTAACTAAAAAGTCAAGTCACATTTGCAAGGAACTAAAACAATAAAACAATAACAAATGAGCACTATGGTCCGATTTAGCCATGAGAATACGTAATTGTATTTTTTCAGCGTGTCGTAAACAAGACCGCGCCAAAGTACGTTGGCGCTGAGGTGCTAAAAAAATTAAATAAAACTAAAAATAACATAATTTTATTTATGCCATACAAGAACACAATCTACTTGCACTTAAGTGCATTTTACGCACTTGTTCATGCACATTAGCTTTGCAGACTGCACATTTTTATTGCTTTCCCCCTATTGTACTCTCCCGAAATTGTCCGATTGCGTTTGTCCTTATTTCCTTGTGGACTTTTTTAATTCTACTTTTTTCAAACTTGACCTTCTAGCAGATTTCGGATTCGATATCGATTGCGTGTTTATTGGCTTTGTTGTACAACATTTAATATCTATAAAATTTATGAAAAAGGGGAAGTTCTCTCTAATTTTGATTCGGTACTCTAGTAGTCAAGTGTGCCGACGCCCCGCATATTTTTGTTATAATTTGTTACCAAATTTAGCTAAAGTATAATTACTTCATTTTTCTCTCTTGGGGACCGTGTTATGTTTAAAATGTTTTAATATAATTTGCGTGCTGTATAAATTTCGTCCCAAAACGTGCCTTTTACATACGGAGCATAACTGTCATTTTGACATATGGAAACATTAAAAAAGGCATTTTCGTTTGTGACGTTGACAGAGGCAGTAAGATGCGCTCAGTGAGATCTCCATTTCTAAATATACCCACCATGTTATAAATGGGTCCATTAATTACGTTTCGGTGTGTTGCTTGTGAGAGTTTCGCTGGAGTAAGAATTAACTTCTATTTTTGCGAAGTGATTTGATTTTCTCATAATCATCATAGCAACTTGAGCCATTGCCCTTTTGACATTGTACATGTCTATTAAGTACATCTCTTTCGAGTCGATAACTTGAAGCACGTACTAATGTGAACACTGGTTACTAACACCAATTGGAAGAATTAATATGGGGCCAAGTAGATGAAGTACTTGTGAGATGGACGATTAAACTTGAAGACCTTTAGTATTGTGTTAATGTGCATTTCTGTTTGCCTTATGTACACCTTTTCGAAAAGTGCATGGGATTTTATGTACACTGGGCCCTTGAAAATCATCATGGTTGCGTCTTTTCTTTGGAAAGATTGATAATAACTTTTTTGTGATGTTAAAGACAGTGTTAATGTATTTCTTCAAAACGTCTTATTTTATTCGTATACCCTTTAATAAATGTTTATTTATATCGTTTGGAATTAGGAGCTGTGGTTTATAAGGCTACCCTTTCGAAAACTTCCATAAATATGTTTGTTAAAAACTACAGAACAAAAAAGACATTACAATACTACCAGACAAAAAAATGCAACCGTTGTACTCGACGCTCCAAAATATATCAGAAAAACAGAGCACCTACTCTCAGATCCAGCATAGAAGATCAAGAACAGCCCAGTTAAAAAAGTAGAAAGAGAAATATTCACTGCAATAAAATCATCAAACATACCCAAAAAACTGCATTGGAACCTGAGCCGGTTGAACACCAAGACGCCTTAACTTTACTGCTTACCAAACATCCACAAAGACAACCACCCTTTACAACTAATATTTAGCGTAGTAGGATCGGCCACACATCCTTTAACTCGATGCATTACACAGGAAGCAAAAAGTTTCATAGCAAGAACAAAACATCACGTGAGAAACGCCGAGAACTTTATCAAGAAGACCGCCGAGATTCAAATACAAAGCTACGACGTTATGGATAGCTTTAATGTGACCTCACTATTCACAAAAGTGAAACTACAACGGAAATTCACCAGAGAAAATATAAACGCTGGCCGATCTGGAAAGAGTATGCAGCAAGCCAACATTATTTTCTTTCCAAGACCAAGTTTACGAACAGACAGAAGGAGCTATGATAGGGTCATCCCTGCTACTAACTATATCAACATTTTCACGGAAACCTTTAAAAAAGAAACTCTACAAACCACAGCATCAAAACCCAAACTATGGTTATAATACGCACGAGAAGAACACTTTGATAGAGTTTCTGAACCACTTCAACGGACTACACCAAACATCAAGTTCACCATGGAAGTGGAAGCAGACGAAATGTTACCCTTCCTGAACGTACTGGTCATGAAACAATCAGATGGAACCATAAAATATGAAGTATACGGAAAAGCAATTCACAACACCGACAGTTAATTTGTTATGTTAAAAAGTTGATAAGTTATTTTATTTTTTTTTTGTCCTTGGCACGCCCACTTTTCGTGGTCGATTGCCAAACGTTTAAAAACACGACTACATTCTTCTTCCGCTAACGTTTTGTGCAACACACAGACCTCTACGCCCATGCCCATGTGAATATGTGGTCAAATTTTATGTATTTTTGATTGAAAGCCGGGGTAAGTCGTTATATTTTCTTTGTATTGAGGGTTTAAATTAATTCTTTATCGGGTCGCCACCCCTCCACCTGTGACCCTTATCGGTGGTGCTGATAAAACACCTGTTGTAATTGGAAAGTTTCCATGACGTCACGTCGCTGAACTTTAAGGAGTTGAATACCATTTTATTGAAAGAAATATCTACAAAAGTGCGAAATTAATTAGAGGGAAGCTCGGCGCATTCATTGACTTCAATTATTGTATGAATTAAAGACAGGATTTACTTGTGATAACGCCGTATGTACGTTTGTGTGTCAAATTTCATATTACGTTTTAGGTCTTACTGGTACGAAATTAGCTAAGTCCCTACTTGATAATACACAACTGTAAGTATTGCATTTTGTATTTATACGAGTACTACTTCGTTGGTCATGTCGATTGTTAGAATGGCCATAAGCACATACTAGGTTGTAATCACAATTAATGTTAAAACTTTTTTTGTGTGTCACATACTTATCTGGTGCGCTTTAATTCTCTACTTCTCTATGATTAGGTCGTTCTGATGTGCGATGTGTTGCCCAGTCAAGGGCATAACTTATACTTGTTATATCAACCCATGTAATATTGTTTGCAACGTTTATATAGCTATACTTATGTATTTCTGTGATAAAATAAATATATATTCTGAGTTATCACTTCTGTCATGTTATTTGTTATTTGCCAGCTGCGGGTAGAGTTAAACGATATCTCGGTAATTTAGTCTATCATCATTTTGGCGCCTTTTTAGATGATAAACATCCTGATACACCAAGCCGGGACCATATGCAAACCGGAAAATCTAGACAAAGAGCTAAAATACCTGAGAACAGCGCTCAGAAAAAACGGTTATGCCAGGAACAACATCGAGCGGACCATCAACAAAAAACCAAACGCTAAAGAGAGAGACGAGACCCTAGTCACATCGTTCTTACTATATGTAACAAAGTGTAAGAATAAAATACGGCTTGTGTTACGTGTCATTAGTAATAAAATTTCGCAATTCCGTATTTTAATAAAATTCTTACAAAGTCACTGGTACGCGGACACGACTGGTTGGATATTTCGGTTTTATTAAATACATACGGTGAGAGATTTTGCGCTGATATTCATTTCCAGTTAAAGTTTCGCTGTGAGTAGGTTGATTTTGATAGAAATCTTATCCGTTTAAATAAGTACATATATTTTTTTAATTTAATTTTTATTGTCGTTATTACTAATACACTTTTAGCGATTTTATTGAAATAAAGATTTTTTACGTATATTGACAAAATTAAAACGATTTGCCAATCTATTTAATCCTCACAGATTGCCATGTTGCTTTTGTTAACTTAAAATTCTTTATATCAAATTTGGCAAAAAGTCAAAGTCTTTTTTCCGACGCAGCTACTAAAGATTGATGTAGTATTTCTTTGAAACAGTGCCGCACATCTAATCGACCGTTTCAGCTGCTATAATTATTGTGGGATTGATGATCTCAGAGGTTTTCCTCGATCCAAATTTTGAGCAGCTGTGGATGCTTATAAAGTATCGTTACAGATGCTGCAATGTCTAATTTGTATTCTCTTTTTGTAACTATGTTACGTAATTTATCTACTTACTAAATCTTAAGAGATAATAATTTTGTTATGCTTTGCTACTTGTATTATGCTCTCAGCTACCGTTAGTCTATTTTAAGGTCATTATTAATAATTTACTTTCAGTCAAATTTATAACTCAGCTTTTAGTTGCTTGCTTGACTTTTACCATTCGAGCACCTTAGTAATTTGTTCACATTTAAAGCTGGGGTGCATAAGATTAATTCGTCGAATGTAAACTTACACTACTCGAAAGCATCAAGAGTAACATGACGGTAGAAATTTTTGCCATCTACTGTACTAAGGAACTAGTGTTAAGTCTTTCGTTTTATATTAAAAGAATGATCCCGTCTCGCTAGACAAGAACTAAAGTTTTGTTCGCAACTGCATGTTAGTTTATTACTTGTATATTTTTTGATAAATCCAAACTGTTATCTTGTTATCGATTGAGAGAAGTTGTTCGTTTTCTCGTTAATGATTGTTTGTTTTTATTCGTGGTTGTTACAAACAGAACCCGATGTAACAAACAGATTGGTAACACGTCTTCTGAAGAAATACAACATCAATCTTTTCGAAGACAAGACGCAACCATATAGATCTTCAAGAACCCGGTGTATATAGCTTCCCATGCACCTGCGTAACAGTTTACCTAGGGCAAATACATCAGCACAAGAGCTATTTGAAACATAACGTAAAAATATCAACGGTTGCAGAACACAGAGCGGACACCAGTCACCTTATTTGACTGGAAAGAAGATTCTGGCCTAGACTACACAAAAAAACAATAGGAATCCAGAAAAACCTCAACAACTACAACAAGGACGAATGCGTGACACCTAAAATATGAAAACATTTAGTTCGAGAAAACCACTCAATAGAACTATACGAATCCAACCAAGCGCGAATACAAGATTTTGTTTAGAGGAAAGACAATTTTTGTATAATTTTACCCATGTTGTTTAGAGGAGCAATTTTTGTGTAGTTTACTTATATTGTGTGATTTTGCCTATATTTCAGAAACACACTAGAAAAATGTTAAAATTGATCAAAATAAAGTGCTTCCCTTCCAAGATCTGCGCCTAGAACAAACCAAAAATCATCTACCAAAATGCACTACTTCACCCCTAAAAAAATACAGAAAAAAATAGTTCTCAACAACAAGAAAGCTCCAGGAATTGACCAAGTTACTCCTAGGATGCTCAAAGAACTTCCCAAGAAAGCAACAATTATGTTAGCGTATATATTTATTGCCGTACTCAGGCTTTAATATTAGCCACAAGCTCTAAAATTTGAATACCAAAACCTAGAAAAAACCCAAATAATGTAACTTCGTGCAGACCAATAAGCTTGCTCTCAACTACTAGAGCGACTACAACTTCATTATATCATACCTCTACAAGATGTAATCCCGGACCATCAATTTGGGTTTTGAGCCCAGCACTGAACTACACAACAGTGTCATCCGATAGTTAACACTATTCAAGAATCTCTGAACAATAAAATAACTGTACAACGACATTCCTCGATTTCAGCTAAGCTTTGACACAGTCTGACATGCAGGTCTTCTATATAAAATCAAACGCGTTCTACCGGAACCTGACCATATGTTGTTGATATCGTATCTCAAAAATAGAAAATTCAGAGCTAGAGTAATGGGAGAAATCTCTACCTTTCACGCAATTAAAATAGATGTCTCCGAGGTAGCGTCCTTAGACCCTCGTTATATTTAATATATACATTCGACCTTCCTACAACTACCGGCACAACTACGGAAACATTTGCGGACGACACAGTTATTATGGCTGTAAACGAAGGTCCCATAATAGCAACAGCACGTCTACAGGTCCACCTTAACTTACCCGACCAGCTGGATAAATGAAAAGTTAAAATTAATGAAACAAAAGCTATACAAGTAACCATCACGTTACGTAAGCCAAAATCATCAACAATATACAACTCCCGGCATCAACCAATGTAAAATATCTTGAAATCCATCTAGACTCAAACCTTACATACATACAAAAGAAAAGGAAGCAAATAGACTTGCGTCTCAGAGAGTTAAATTGGCTCATTGGTAGAAGATCTAAACTGTCAATATAGAACAAAATACTGTTATATAAAGTCGTTATCAAACCTATATGGACATATGGCATCGAGCTGTGAGAATGCGCCAATAAATCCAACGCTGCAGCACTGTTTTTCGGGTATTGCAACGTCACAAAACTTTTACTGAACGTTTCGCTGAACATGCTGTCAGCTTCTTCAGAAGATTTCTAAAGACTGATGTTATCGTCATGCGTTCCTCGTTATATACCGTGCAATACTGCCATAATCCAAAGATCACAGTCGAAAATCCTCAGAACCATGGTTGATGCACTGTGGTATGTGAGTAATCAACTTTACACCTAGATTTAGGAATACTCATCAAAGATGTAATACAAGAGAGAAGTAATAAACACCACGCCAGATTAGAAATTCTCACAAAGAAAGCAAATATATAGATAAAGCTTATGACTTAATTTGTAAACGTTTTAAGCAACAATTGTTTAAACATTTTAAATTATGATAATACCAATGCACCTGTACAGGTGTACTTATAAATAAATGCATTTAAATAGTTTTTTTCTACTAAAGAAGATGTAAATAAATTAACTGTTTTTTTTGTATTTTAATTACATCATCAACACAACTATAAATATTTTTTAAATTATTTACGAAGCCAACAGTTCAATAACGTGTACATTTTCCAAGATTAAATGCTAGACCTTGTCATTGAATTTGTTTATATAGCAATTTTTTTTAAATGTTTGTTGCCTGACTTTAGACTCGTACACAAGGAAGTGCCAAAATTCGTAAACAAGGACATGCGTATTTAGTTTTAATAAAGAATAAAGATTTTGGTTATTGAACTATTTAAATACCGATTTTGCGCGCCAATTTTTTATTGTTTTTTATACCAGTACATTTTTATTCCGATGATATAAGTGTGGCTCAAATTTGCATTTTAAAAATAAACAATTTAGTAAGTAACATTTCAAAAATACTGCAACGGATTTTAAAACTAACTATTTACACGTGATTTAGAACTAATTTTTATAAACGTAACAGTTTTTAAAAGTAACTAATAAAATCTAACGATATTTAAGAAAAACAACAAATTTACAAGTATATATGACTGTACCTCGATACGTTAAACACAATTTATTTAGAGCAGTAGTTCCCAAAGTGGTCCTTACGGACACCCAAGAGTCCCCGGGATCATTCAAGAAGTCCGCGGAAAATTAAAATTGATTTGGGAGTCCTTGAACACCTGTACCAACTAGTCTGTAAAATAAACTATTAAAAAACTGTGTATCTAATCAACAATTTAATTCTGTGTTATGCGTAATGTGTAGTGCATACAACAAATTTTCCTAGTCTTAGACAAAAAGAAGTATAGTTTTTTGTATTATAACGCAGATAGCGTACTTTTCTTACGTAAGTATATATTTGAATAAAATTGATATCTCTTTTTAATTTAAATTTATTTAAGCAAAATTATAGTCGTGTTTAAGTTGAATAAAAAATTATATATCGGTACAGTAATCCCTTAACATTCATTAAGGATTTCTTTTTCATTAAAAGTTTAAGAAGAGATTGTCAGCTTTTCTAACACATATGTGTTTCTAAATAATATATTATTAATGACTCTGCAAAAGAAGTTAGACATATTGGGTTTTATAATTTAATACAATGCTCTCTAAAAGTTATAGCTTACTATTTTTGTTTATTTTGTTTACTTTCGTGAATAACCAATTCCGCAAATGTTTGGAATTACTGTATATTACTGTATTATTATATTATATTGTTAATTAGCTTTTAAATTATTTATTTTTCTTTAAAAATTACTTGGTACACAATGAGTACCTACACAATATGTGATAGTTAGATAAAATTTTATAATTAACAGTGGTTTGTTGCAAATAAAAATTTTGATATATATATTTATAAACAATGGTTTGTGACGCAATTTAATTATCTGAAGAAATGACATCGCTTGTATAACTGATTTATATGCCAGGTTTAACTAGACTAATTTGAAACAAGTTGACATATTAAATTTAATCAAAACTAAAACGGTAATAATAACATTCTGTTGAACTTTCATTGTTTATTATTTTGAAATGAATATACACAACGTTTCGATTGCTGTGGTATCTGCAATCGTCATCAGGTGAATACTGATGACGTATTCACCTGATGACGATTGCAGATACCACAGCAATCGAAACGTTGTGTATATTCATTTCAAAATAATAAACAATGAAAGTTCAACAGAATGTTATTACTTCGCATCAAGCAACATTGTTTAATACATTCAAATAAAACGGTAATATCTGCATTTGTTTTGCTGTACAAACAAAACTTCAGAAGGAGGAGAATGCTCTCAGTTTATAAACTTTCAAAACTTTAAAACAAAGATAAAGATTTGTTTTCTTATTGTTAAACACTAAACGGCGCTTCATTCAAACCCTAACCAAAGATTTGAAGACATTCTTTACTTGGATATTCCCGACTGGGTGTTGAACCCTTTTGCAAGTAGTCAAACTCAGAGCACAAATACAGATGAATGCATACAAATACAGCCACTTAAAAATTATCTACAAATGAAAAGCTGAAACCAATGTTTAAACAAGGATACGACATGTAATAGCGAAGACTTTCACGCCGGAGTTTATACTAAGATAAAAATGTCCGTGTCATTGTTGTAACGGAAGTTGCCAACGTTTCGCCCACTTTTGTAAGGGGCGAAATCAGGGCGTGAGATAAATCGAAAAACTCAAACAAGCAACCGAAATCTAACTAAGAATCAACTTGTAAACCAAAGCAGATTCTAACCTCTAAAAGGGTAAGAAAGAAAACGGTAAACTTGAAAAAGCAAACGAAAATCTAACAAAGAACCACTATAAAGTTAAGTAATCAACTTCTGAACCAAGCCAGATTCTAAACTCCGTAGAAGTGACTTATGAACAAATAGTCTTCGTATATCTCTGATTGGGTTACAGTTGAAAGGGGGCGTGTTTTTGTTAAAGAACTAATGACCGGGACTCAAAGAGAGGATAGCTCGTAACCATGATTGCGATTGAAGTTATTGGGGTGTTTGATGATTTCTATGCTCTCTCGGAATTTTCTGTTTAAAAAGAATGAAGATTTGGCAATCACCGAAACGTTATCAAAATCTATCCTGTGACCTGTAGTAAAATGATGTTCAGCAACCGCAGACTTAGAAATATGCCTTTTCTTTATACAATGATCATGTTCTGAAATGCGAGTAAAGACGGAATGGCTGGTTTCACCTATGTAGACTAAACCACATGAACAAGAAATTTGATATACAGCTTGAGATGAAAGTGTAGGAAATTTGTCCTTGGGAGAAGGAAGAATCTGAGAGATTTTGCCTGTCGAATTGAAAATGGGTTTAATACCATTCTTACGGAGAAGTTTCCCTATTTGATCTGTAACCTTATAAATGTAGGGCAAAAAGGCCAATTTCGGGTTGGATTCGAGAGTAGAAATGTCCTTAGATAATCGAGTACGGGGATGTACACGACGATTAATAAATCTATGAACATATAATCATTGTTCTCTAAATGTTCCGAGTCTAGGTTCTCAGGTTGGCAAATAGAAAAAGCACGATAAACCAAAGATACAATTACAGAACGTTTCTGTGCAGAATGATGATGAGACGAAGCATGAGAGTACTTGTCCGTATAGTTAGCTTTGCGATAAACAGAATAGGCCAGTAGGCCGTCAGGTTTACGAGTCACAAAAACGTTAAGAAATGGAAGAGAACCATTACTTTCGATTTCCATAGTAAATTTGATATCTAAGTGTTGATTGATAAGATAAACAAGAAACTTAGACAATTCGAGATGACCATGAGACCAGACAATAAACGAGTCGTCAACATACCTAAACCAAACTTTAGGTTTTAAAATTGGTGATTACAAAGAATTCCATAAAAATGTTAGCTACAACAGGTGATAAAGGAGAACCCATAGCAGCACCAGAAACCTGTTCGTAAAACTTAACTTAAAACGTGAGGGTTTGTTACGTGCAAAATTTTCATAACGTAATACCCTGTATATCGAATTAAAATTAGATTCCGGTTTTGACGCCCTCTGCCGATCTTTCTGGTTACTGACATCTTGCGGAATCCATTTTTGAAGCTGTCAACTACGTGAGATGGTCTGTGTTCTTGTGAATTGACCTAATTCCAAAGATTTTAAGTACATCCACTGTGATGGACAGGAAATTATGTGGTTACTCGAACACCAGAGTAACAAAGATTACGAACCTAAAAATTCGTTACAAGTTTGAACCGCCTGTCTTGATCGAGACAGAAATGTTAATTATAAATGATCTGGCGCTCTTAATTATTATTCACTTGAACCTCCCCTATCTCCGAATGTGTGAGTTGGCCGTGCAAGGTTCGTAAGATCTATAAGCTTGTAACAGGCTAAACTAGATAAACCGTCTTTAAAGAGTTAGTCGTGGATGAAACTTTACAATCCTTGAATTCCAATAATTGAATCTTTTTGAGATGATCTTTAATAGTTAGTCATAGAGTGGTATCAGACTGCTGGTAAGCAATGTTGTCAAAAAAAATCCAATCTTTCGGTAATAGAGTGTTGGCCAACTCAAAATGAAGATAAAAGAGTTGTTTCAAAATAGTGTCTAACTATCGTCTAGTTTACTTAATCCGTTCGCGTATCAACGCTAAACTAGCACGGTGTAGAATGTTTTTAGAAGAACGTGTCTGAATGTGGATTTCTTGACGTTCTTGTGACTCGTAAACCCGACGGACTTCTGGGCCATTCTGTTTATCGCAAACCCAACCATACGAATAGATTCATGCTTCGTCTCGTCATCGTCCTGCACAGAAATGTTGTGTTATTGAATCTTTGGTTCATCGTGCCTTTTCTATTTGCCCACCTGAAAATCTAGACTCAGAACTCTGACATCTTACTAGAACCCTAGTGAACAATAGTTTATATTGTTACAAGCTTCTGCTATTTACGAACCTGCACGGCCAACTCGCAATAGTCGGTGAGAGGGGTAGGTTCCTAGATACATTAAATATATTTAAGGGCGCCAGAGCTTATCCCAAAGTAACTCTTCTGTCCGCTCACAACAGAATGGTATCACTTGTAACAAGATGTTAGGTTCGTAATGCTGAAAGAAACGAAAAAAAAAGAAACTACGTCGTTAACAACAATTGTACTTTAATTACTCTATCAAGATAAATATATTAACAGTTAAATAGCTAAATATAAGCCGGTACTGGAAAGAATATAGAAAAGAGAATAGCAGCAGGATCGGCAACTTACACTACACGTCAAACAAAAGTGTAACTACCATAACATGTATAAAACTTTATCAGTAAGTAACATTAATAATGATAATTGACGGTGGATATAAGCAGCAAGCGATAAGTCATTTACTTAAATTAATTGAGTAACAATCACAAGCAACAAGTCAATTCACACGTACAATTAGTAAATATAATAAGTCGTGAGCATTCACCGTAGCGACAACAAATAAATAAGTAAAAGTTGACTTACCAAAGTCCAGGATTACTTTCAGAAAAACGTTTTTCCTACTGGCTTCCTGCAATTAAACTTCCTGAAAATAATCGTGTCTACCTGGCGACTCACAAACTATAAATACAAGACACATTTAAGGGACAGTAATCGAACCGACACTTATCGTATGCTGTTACATTAATTTTCCGTCTATGGTGGTGTTAAGTTATTGCCTCCGAATAGAATTCAATCGTATCCAGTAATTAGGATCTTCCGCTTCCGATTATAATTTTCCCTTGCGGATTTTAGGTAACGATAAGAATACCCCTATTCATGGAGGTAGCACATGGCGCTGACAAAAGACATAAAAATTACCTTTAATTAAAGAAAGAACACAATCCACTTACTCTGCGTGAATAAATTAGTTTAATTAAGAAAACTTCTATTTTCCATCGTGTCCCAACACGGCGTCGAGAAATATAAAAATAATTTTTAATTAAACTAATATACAGGGTAATGCATTATTTAAATTTATGCACGTAACAATATGTAGTGAGATATTCATAGTGTTATTAATAGTCGTCTACATCCACGTACTTGATTACTTAAGAACATTTCTACTTCCGAATCCAATCCAAATTTTGGCCTTTTTATCCTACATTCACAAGGTTACAGATCAAATAAGGAAGCTTCTCTCAGATTCTTCCTTCTCCTAAGGACAAATTTCTTACACTTTAAACTTTGTTCATGTGGTTTAGTCTACATTGGTGAAACTGGTGGTTCCGTCATTACTCGCATTTCAGAACATCATCGTTGTATAAATAAAAGGCATACTTTTAAGTCTGCGGTTGCTGAACTTCATTTTACTCAGGTCACAGGATAGATTGTGATAACGTTTCGGTGAACAGGAAATTCCGAGAGAGCATAGAAATCATCAAACACCCCAATAACTTCAATCGCGATCATAGTTTCGAGCTATCCCCTCTTTGGTTCCCGGCCATTAGTTCTTTATCGAAAACACGCCCCCTTTCAACTGTAACCCAATCAGAGTCGAGCTTAACCATCCTTCTTCTTTATATACGGAGGCTATTTCTTTATAAGTCACTTTTATAGAGTTTAAAATCGGGCTTGGTTCACAAGTTGATTACCTAACTCTGTAGTGGTTCTTTGTTAGATTTTCGTATACTTTTTCAAGTTTACCGTTTTCCTTCTTACCTTCTTAGAGGTTAGAATCTGGGTTGGTTCACAAGTTGATTCTTAGTTAGATTTCGGCTGCTTGTTTGTGTTTTTCGATTTACGCGTCTTACAAAAGTGGGCAAAACGTTGGCAACTTCGGTTACAACAATGCACACGGCTCAAACCCGGAAGACATTCTTATCTTAGTATAAAGATACGACAACTTCTGATTACAAAACAGATCTCAAATTTATATCCCGCATTATGGGTTATTGTACAAAAGTTGTTGATTGTTTTTCCGTCTTTCTATTTGGAAAAATGTGGATTCAGTGCCGTTATGAGCATCATCACAAAAAAAACCATCAAGAAATTAGTATTCGTAGGAATTTGCGGTTGCTACTGACAAACATTGAGCCGGACATAAATACACTGATAACATCCCATCCGGTTCAACCAAGTCAATAAAAAATGTATTTTTGTATTTTATAACAAAAGTTATACTTTCCATAAATTAAAACTTTTGACTATGAAAAAAAGGCCCGTGGTTCAAAAGAGTTGGGGACCGGTGCTTCTTCAGACTTCCGACGTCTGACTCGATTAACTCCAATTTCATTTAGATTTGCTTTGAGAACATTCTGTCCCTTCCGGTAATCACCTCGAATCATCTTGATTGATAAAACTTCTATGCGTTTCAATACTTATTGATTTATTTTCAAAAAACTTCTATAGTTTTTTATCAGACGAAATCAATTTTTTGTAATTGACCATTGCACCAAGATATGATTGCCAAAGATTTATTAACCAAATGCTTCTAAATGTTATCAACATAGAATTACAAATTTCTTCTTGAATTGAAAACTACGTAGTAACCAATACAAATCTTTGCAGCTAAATCCAGCGTTAATTTTAGAAATAGCTTTAACCTGTGCTCGTCAATCTGAAGTAGTAAAGAAACAACAGAAACATTTTTGAGCAGCATTCGTGTCTACTAATGTCTTGTTACATTAGCAAATAAACTAAATCATAACCAAAAAAAACTCGAGAGTTTGAAGTTGCTGCCAGTCACGTTTTAAATAGTTTAAAAAAAGAATTAGTCAAAATGCATTTTTAAAGTGTCATCAAACCTATCAGTAAAACTACTAAGGGAAGTATTGCCTAATCCCAAAATAAACTTTACGTTGGTAGTACCAATTTGGTACCACTAGAAAGAGTTAAAGCTAACACTGAATTGTATCAAATACGATAGAGTAATGTTAGTCGCCTCCTCGTGGTGCAATCTGGATACTTTCCATCATGTATTGTTGTTGCTTTTAAAACGGATACGTTTCCCAACGTGGTAGTAGTCGTGTTAACGTTTTGATAAGATCCTTTCTACGGCCGCACAAAGTCCGCGGTTTGCTATGTGGCTGCTGCCCTTAGGGTAATAGTCACTCCACCCAATTCCGAGAGTCCGAGAGTTCCAATTCCAAAGCTCGGTTCAATCTTCAGGCAGAAACATAAACCACAGCATGACCCAAAGGATTCATTAGTTCCCGTAAATCGGAACCTAGCTCTGAAGAGAGAGAGAGATAGAGAGAGAGAAAAAAACGACTCCTATTGCATAGAAGCATGATAAGAGGATTCGTCCCACCAACAGCGAAAACTTCTTGTAGTAGCCGTGCGCGACCCAATACGCCTAGGGTCTATATGAGTTACCTTTCGGTTTAGACCCATAAGATTGGTTATCCATTGGATGCATAGTTGCGCAACTAATACCAATAAATAAACTGTAGTTTACATTAGTCCAATGCAGGCGACTCTGATAAAAGTCGTCAACCCGCAAACCTATGGCCTACTACTAGACAGAGTAACCAAAACCTGAGCACACGGACTTAAAAAAAATTCCTACGGCCGTCCTTGATAAAACCGGTCTGATCGTCAAACTGCAAAGTAAATCCTTACCTCGCGTTTTATACTCCACGTTCCTACAAGCCTCTCTCCTAAGTAGGTAAAGAAAGCAATCCTATCACAAATTTCGACGATGCTTCTGATGACATCCTACATCTTGCCAATGAGCAAATAAAAGTATTTTTTCCGTTTTGGCCTCGGGTCACTGGATTCTGTTAGTCCCACCAGAGTTCCAAAAATTCTTTTTGACATCACATCGCGTTTACGTCGTCTTAAATGTGTATAGGGTCAATTACCAATTGTCAGAAGTTTACTATCATTCGAACGACTCTAAAAGTGATACAGTGCGGCCATTGTGACGAAACTAAGATATGCCCTAACACGGAGCGAGACCCGTTATGCGATGGTTTTTGGCCATAAAAGTAAATTTTTTTGACGCAGAGTCTCATCTAATACCTACCCAGCATATATGAATCGGCTCGACTCCAAAGTAACAAACACTAATTATGCACAATAAGGACACTCAATTAACTTTGAGGTTTGCGCAAGTAAATCTTTGCAATTCACGAGTTGTGGCTTTTGAAGCTATGAGTTTCTCCTCCAACAATGAGATTGACAAATTACTGATACAAGGGTCATACGTGTTTAGTTCTGGTTGAAAGTACAAACTCATTGGTGCAGCTGCACCTTTCAACAAGATTTCCACATCCTCTTATATGCGGTACCTTTCGGCTATTATTTTCAATAATTCGAAGCCCGTCGGAGTGGTTACACTCAGCCATTTAACAAATAACTGCATTGTAGTATCTATGATTACGGTTGGAGACATCTCTTTGGCAATCGTCGGCGTTTATTGGTGACCGAGTAAGAATGTACTAATTCATCTTCAAAACCTTGATAAAATTCCCCTATCACAATAGCAAGTGACAATGGCACCTACGAGCGCGGACAATGCGTACAAAACCTTGTGGGTAAATGTGACCTCTGTGTAGTCAACGAACCTCACCAACCTGTCACTTTCTCTAGCCACCTAGGCTTGATAAACATCAACGTCACTTTGACGTCCTCTTTTGTTGCCAGAAAAATAAAAAACTGGCGTGTTGTTGCAAAAGTTATTGAAATTGACCACCGACTGATACGGTTTGAGTTAACCATCAAAACCCTCCATCTAGAAACTATCCTTAAGAGAATTCTTGATTATAAACGCATAGATCCCGTTCACCTAAATATGGCAATCGCAAGTTTGTTACGAGAAAATCAGGTTTATTGAGTTGGGCAGCCAATATTTGTTACGCTGGTCTTCTTGTAACAGAACAAAAGCAACGGCTAGCACAGTTTCTCCAGAGAGGGATCGCAGGCTTTGTGATGCTAAATTATAACTTAAATCTAAAAGAAACGGCGCCAAGACGATGAAAGATTAAATCAAGGAGATATCGTCTAACTCTACCCGTAGCTGGAAAAGAACAAATAACACGACCGAAGTAATAACAGAATATATATTTATTTTATCACAAAAAATAATTCCAAAGAGGACGAAAAAGGTAGATAAGTATAAATTTTCTAAACGTTAATACGTGGGTCGAATGAAATATAAGTTGCGCCCATTACTGGGCAACACAGCGTACAATAAACTGACCCTGTCTGTCTAAACTTTTACATAAGCAGAAAGTATGAATTTATATTCGCAAAAGTAATCAACAAAACAATTTAAGCTTTCGAGACTTAACACGCACTGCATACGACTTTGTGAAACACAAAATGATCTTATTATTAATTGTGTTAACGTAAAATGCACGTACGGTCAACAACGGACATGACCACCGAAATACATATCGTAAAATTTGAAATTGTAATACTCACAGTTAGGTTTTATCCAGTAGGGTATTAGCTAATTCCGTACTTGAGTTACCTAAAACGTAATATTAAGTCCAACACAAAACGAACATACCACGTTAACACAAATAAATTTCCCCTTCAAAACATCCAATTATATGAGATCGCAAATGCGCAGCATTTCCTTTCAACTTAACAGAATAATTTATAGTAGCAGCCCTTCTCAGAAAAAGTACAATCCTGAAGGTTTCCAACCCTTAACGGTGTGAATAGTTACGTTTCAATAACGTGACGTCTTGGAAGTTTTCCCAACTATGCCACCTGTTCCTCATTTTTACTGATAATGGTAAACGTATGGTGGGTACCAAAATCCGCTATATACAATTAGGGCAGCCTTGTTGGGCGTAAAAAATACAGAGCTTAAAGAGCTCGTCTGTATTGCACCAGGTTTTACAAGAAATGAATAAAATATGCTGTTATAAAATTTGACATTGCTGACGAAACATAATGGGGGTGTCGCGGGACAAATTTTATACTTGTAAAAAATTTTATACTCGAAAATTCCTGCTTATCTTCCACGTGGTGCTTTGTGCCACGATCCTAGATCTGTAAAGGCCATCAGCAAGTTGACCAAGATGATCCTCGATTCTTGCCAACGCAGCTTAAACCGCATACCCATAAGCTTTAGAGCTGGTGTACTGTGATGGAGTCCCAAGTAAGACAGATTAAAGGTTCACAAAAACACCAGCAAAAAGCCGTAGCAGACTTAAAACCTCAATGGCTTGCCTTCTACAAAGCAAAGTATACAAAGTACAGCTTCTGGCAAAAATTCGTTGAAAATAACTTGGCGACGATTCCATGAGGGTTAGTTTACAAGTTGTCCTCTCGTAAGTTCCTGTCGATCTAACCGTGCTACAATGCCCGAGACAAAGACAGATACACTATCTCAGAATACGAGACGATTAAAGCTATTGTTTGCTCCCTATTTCCTGACGACGATCCGACGACAGATAGTCTTTTGCATGCTCAAATAAGATCCCGCACTGATTGGCAAATAATATGCCAAGGTCACTAGCGACGATATAACCGCGGTGGCTACTAAAATTCCTAAAAACAAGTATTCCTGACCTGACGAAATACATTGTAATGTCTTACGTGTAATTGTACAAGATTCCCTCTCTTCTGCGGTCGTTGAATTGTTCAACTCATGCATTAAATGTGGTTATCTCCCTACCACCTGAAAAGCAAAGCTTGGCACTTTTTAAATGTGTGCTTCTTAAAATGACCAATGTACGACCGAACGTCTCTTAGTACAGACATGCAATTTTCATTCACACATCCGGACCGTTCAACAACATATGATAACCGTCAATAATAGAAGCTCTCGTCGTTAAGAGAGTACCTGCTGGCGCCACTCGTGTCATTCGTAGTTATTTATCGAACAGATCGATGACTTATTCCTCAAACATATCTCGTTCTGTTTAAGCCAAACGACTGACGAATGCGTGTCCGCAAAGCATGGTTTTCGGGCCGACCTTGTGAAATCTGGTGTAAACGACTTGCTTAGCGGGGAACTACCAGTAGAAAGACATTTTCGCATACGCGGAGGACATCAGTGTCCGTGTCCGCAATTTATAGATGAGACTTAGAAGCAAAATCATAAAAATACATGATTTTTGGCTCCTTTTTAAAACGAGATCCTTCACTGCGCCTGAACAACATTCCCGTCCGTAGGGTTTTCAAATTCAAGTACCTCGAACTTTTGCTTGACGACAGATTGAGTTTTGCGCATTCGTAGTTGACAAGTATAAGAACGTCTTGCACTTGTTCTACAACTACCCACACTTAAAATGGAACCTACACACAAAAAAAACAGTGCAGTTACACAGTTATACCCATGCTCACCTATGGCCTAGACATTTGGTACCACAGACGTCGACATTCCCACGTGGCCAGGAAACTGGCCTCGCTCCAATCCCTATTCCTTGAAACTATCCTCGGGGCTTATCGCACCGTTCCCGTAAATACCGTCCGTGTCATATTCAAGCATCCTCCCCGACATCTCTTTTTGCAAGAAATTTACTGCGCCAAAGTTCTTGGCAAGGCTGGCACGTGCAATTTCGTTGACGATTCGCTTTAACGACTTTCCGTCTCTTTTAGCGGCCAAGCGTCACTTTAAACAAGACTTGCCCGATAACTGTGATATTTTTGCTTACGCAGACGATATCACTATCACAGTGTCCGCAGACAACAGACGCGACCTAGAAGCAAAATCACGACAGAGTCTGGACATTCTGACTCGCTTAACTGTCAACAATAAATTGACTGTCTCAGCTGACAAGACCAAATACATGGTTTTTGGTTCCTCCTTAAAAAAATCGCTCACTTCGACTCAACGGCGTTTTAGTTCGAAGGGTTTTTGAGTTTAAGTACCATGGTCTTTTGCTGGATCACAAACTGAGCTTCGTTAAACACTGTTCCTAAGTAGTTGACATGAGCAAAACTGCCTTGCACTTGTTCTACAAATATTCTCGCCATAAATGGAACCTACATAGGAAATCATTAGTGACCATTTTTTACAGTGCAGTCATCCCTATGCTCACATATGGCATAGACATCTGGTAACACAGACGGCGACATAGCCACATTGTCCTGAAACTGTGTTACAAGCTTTAGGTATTTTACGAACCTGCACGGCCAACTCACAATAGTCGGTGAGAGGGGTAGGTTCCCAAGAAATATATAAAAGGTGTTCCAGGGCGCCAGAGCTTATCCCAAAGTAACTTCTGTCCCGCTCAAGACAGGCGGTAAACACTTGTAACAAGATGTTAGGTTCGTAATGCTGAAAGAAGCGAAAGAAAGAAAACTAAATCGTTAATAACAATTTCACTTTAATTCCTCTATAATGATCAATAGGTTAATGTTCGAATTGATAACCATTGGCTAGTATGACCAATAATAATTTTAGTCTGAGTATAACTAAATATCCGAAGTATCGGCAACACACAATACATACGTAAATTTGGTTTACATGAATAGCGAAGAGTAGATGGTAGTAAATATCATTTGTATACAGCATGCGAGATATACGAAATAATGATAATAAGTACGGCCTTAATATTACAATATCATAATAAGTATTGGTAGTACACAGCATGCGTAACCCGAAATGAGAGAAGAAAAAAAATTACTATATAAATGGTACTTCAATAACGTTCGTAACCACGAAATTAATATGTACAACAGTTTCGTGAGCGACCTTGTTGACAACGAAATAAGATACATAAAATCACTTATCATAAACACAGGAACTTCCACTTGTGTGAAGAAAGTACTTTCCCCGACACGTAATCCTGTAAATAATTTGAATTGCAAATCGTGTCAAACCAATGCCTCACAAAATCAAGATTTACAAAAATCGTTACTTAAATTTTAAAGCAAACACACATAACACAACCCGGTAGTCGGATGCTGGTGTACCCCTTTTCTGTGGTTTAATTAGTTCTACTCGTAGGCCTTATGAAAAGTTAGCATCGTCCCCTCAAAATATTTGTCGATGTTAATGGGCCAGAAGGTGGTGGAACGGCCGGTGACGATTCGAATACTCCACACGATCGTAACGAAGTCACAACTTTCCCCGGGTAGAATTTAAAGTACAACCAGAATACCCTCTATTTAGGAGGTAGCACATGGCGTCTGCGTGGATGAAATCAATTTAATTCAGAAGACTTCTATTTTCCATCGTGTCCCAACACGTGGATGATTTTTGGAAAACGATATTCAATTCACGCAGACATAGGTACTACCATGCACGATGTTAAAGTCAAAATGCCGGTCTGTCGCCGGATATCGCCTACTCAATACAAAGTGACCAACGAACCCGATAGATGGCGCCGAGAAATATAAAAGTAATTTTTAATTAAACTAATATACAGGGTAATGCATTATTTAAATTTATGCACGTAACAACTGGCATCCCTACATTCCTTCGTACGATCCTCGGGGCATATCGTACTGTTAATATCGATTCCTTGTGCGTTGTGTCAAAATATCTCCCTCTGCATCTCTTATTGCAAGATATTTACTGCTCCAAAGTTCTTGCAAGAGCTGGCACGTGCCCATTCCTAGACCAGCAAATTTCGACCGCAAACTTTCCGTCCTTTTCGGCAGTGGGATACTTTTTATAAAGGACGTAACGCCTATTCCTTAATTCCAAATATCCTAGACTGGGGTGGGGCTTGTCGTGTGGTGTTTCTGATACTCCGTCACATAGGATTCTCTCCTGTCGCGAATTCGATGATGACCGGAGTACACTAAAAACCCAAGTCAACCCGTATCCCAATTCTCCTGAGTCTATCCTTAGCCTAGTGTCCGACGTCAACGTACTTATTGCATTCGCTAGAAGAGACCACAGTCAAACGTAAATCAGAGTATAATTTAGTATATTTTTGCATGGCATTATTATTTTATTTTACAATCGACTACGGCGAAGTAAGGCTGCATGTGGTTTATTTTAGAATATTTTGTTAGATCATTTTGAGTTAACTAACATTTTCAGTTTCTTTTTAGTCGTAGCTGTCTTGACTAACTGGCTTCATTCTCGTCTATTACAACATCGTATCATTTTCCCGCCTACTTGGTTTTTAGTCCGACACGCGAGGATAAACCGCAAGATAGGTGCCTCGCTGAACTTCGTGCTTCCGACTCGTCTAACTAAGCAATCCTTTCTTCTTGTAACATATCCTAAGCCGTACTATCCTACATGTGGCGTATTTGAACTAAGCAAGTTGGTTGGTTTGGTAGATCCACGTCCTCCTCCTCTTGATCTTGAGTAATTCTTCACACGGCAGATTTCGTTCTAATTTATAACGCATTAGCGTTTTAGCTGACGATAGTTGTCCGTCGGGTAACATTCCTAACACCCCAGCACATTAGATTCTCGCTTGTCGCAAATTCGATAACGTTCTTGGTGACCTGTTAGCCACGATCAACCCTTATCCCAAATCCTCTCAGGAGACTGGTGCCTGATGTAAATGTATATAGACTTTTTGCAAAGTAAGACCAGAGTCTTTATTAGAAATATTTTTTTTAGTTTTGCTAACTGATGTATGTTAGTTAAGTCTTATTATTTTGCAAGCAGCGATGGCAAAGTAGAAGTTTAATTTAGTTAAATAACATTGCATGTTTATTTAGAGTCACTTTAGTTTATTACATTTTTAATTAAATAACACGTTTGATTTTCGTTTTAGCTTTCGCTGCTTGATTAATACTCTGCCTTTCTTTATTTTTCCTCATCGATATGCAGATCCTATTTCTTGCCGACTTGGTTAAGAGATAAGCCGCAAGGCAGGTGCCTCGCGGTACTCAGCCCATTCTACTGGTCTTGTAATACTCTCCTATTCACTCGCAACATTCCCTTTGTTGCAAATTTGTACTAAGCAAGTTTGGGTGGTATGGTGGATCCACATCCTCATCCTCATTTAAGAGTTTTCCAAAAAATGAGTACACGTAGAGCTGACTCCGTGCTAGTTACAACAGTTGTTGGTCCTGATCGCCCTTCTGGAAGTCGTCGCTTAGAAAAATTTTAGCAGTAAACTAAAACCGAGAAACCTGAGACATTAGAGACAAAAGTCATGACGCCAGAAGAGTTGAGCCAAAACTTTGACAACACAAAACTTAATCGATATGAGGACAGTATTCCAGAAACTGTAACAATACCGCCAACAAAGATGAGGAGAGAGGTGAAACCACCTCCTAAATACTAAATAAGTTCGGTTGTCGAAGAACCACAAAGTAATTTTCCTTACTGTGTTCTCTATGTTTATGTAAGTAGAACAACATATACAAAAGTAAAAAAATTGCAAGATGAGGTATTGGTACTAAGATGATGGTACCTAAACACGTATTTTAAACAGTTTACTACACGAAAATCGAGTATGAAGTATTGTTGATGAATGAGATTATTTAGAGTAGATTGACGACAATTTACATACTAAACGCACTAAACAAATCTAATTTGGAAATAACTTGTTTATAAATTTAGGTCAATCTGTTCCTTCCTCCGACATTGACATACCTAATGCAATTTGCATGTCTTGAACTATTATTATATTTCAAGATGCCAGACGTACGACTTTCAATGTCATAATCGTACCATGTCACAACACCATAGAGAAATTTGCAAATTTAACTGATGGTCGCGCATTTTAACACTGCACAGCTTAACATCCAGCTTACAAATGAAATAAACAATTTGCTTTAAAAGGATCAATACAGTGAGGAATAAATGGACCACATCCTTACAAGGCTATGTAACTATATTATGACTCACACGTATTACCAACTGATAAATTGTAAAGCAGATATCCAAGCAAAAAGTGGAACTTGCATCAAGAATCGTAATTACACCCGGTGTTGCAGAAAAAAAGCAAAATCTAAACTTAAGCATGTAGGTTAATTTCTACAAATTGCGTAATATTTCAAAATTGTTCGTGGATTTGCAGTCATAATCAAGGTTACTCTTGTCTAAAGTTCAGAAACATTCGCTTTTGAATCCATATCATCTTATACGTTTTTGGATAAAACCGGATTTTCGGAGTGTTAGTTATAGACTTGACAATGACACCGATTTCGCAATATCGCCTGATTATATGCCCATAATTATTTTTTTTGCAACTTCGAATGGTGCTTTGAAATTAAGCTAATTGCCGATGTACGTGTTAGAGAAAATTTTCAACAACAAACGGAAATTAAGGAACCGAGTTCAAGGATTAGACATAACATTCATTGAAAGTTCTCGTTTAATCATTCCGCGTTTAAATTTATTTATCTATTGTTGTTCAAGGTCATGGCAGTTTTTTAGGCGAATACTTCAAGTATCTTTCCTTGCAACTTTCTTCTTAATTGATGTTTACATTTTCATTTCCTTGCTTTAACACAACTTGCGATCTTCACGGTTACTTGTTACGCGATGATATATTTTGTTTAGAATAAAAAAATGCTTTTTTTAAACAAAGGTCGAATTTTAAATTTATCGTATTTTTGACCGTCTGGATTAAATCGATTCATCCAACTGGTTGTCAGTTTTTTGTTTTTTTTATTGTACGAGCAAAAAAGTTGTAAAAAAGAGTACTTTTATCCAAAAAAACCACGTGATTGATTTTTTAATTTTGTAGGGATGTTCAATCACGCAGTTTAAGCATAATCTCAATCTTATTGTACATTTTAGGTTGGTTTTTAACATTTTTACACGTATCTTATTGTTTTTTTATTTTTTTAAATCATCATTCACAGAAATCGTTTTCTCTTCTTCAAAACAAGTTTAAATTGAGTTAGAAACTAAAAAGTAGTTACTTTTAACGACAATGCAAAACTTGTTTTAAAGTTATGTACACTCATTTTGAAAGAAATCGAGACAAACATTTGTGACGAACATTTGAACGTAGAAACCGTACGTTTTCTGAAACTGCTTAGCAAATTGATGACTTATTTAAATAAATAAAAGCAAACACATATTTTATTAATGTAGAATAATTAACATAACTATAATAAAAATACCGTTACTAACAAAAATATATAATATATAACAAATAATGCGTATGACCCCCCTGGTTGTTAATACATTCTTGTAACCGTGTGGACATAGATGCTACCAAAACCTTAATAAAACCTTTTGTGACATCTCACGCATCTCGAATTGCGTCAACAAGCTGAGTGCGGTGTTGAGAGATCAAATTTGGCCCTTGTTGGTTTCGAATACACTGCATGACGTCAGGCCAAAAATTTTCAATGATGGTTAAATCGAAACTTTCTGCCGGTCATGGCAAGTCGCGCAGGTTATTTCCTTAAACAATATAAAGACGCCCGGCTTGCCCGTTGTAATTTAATTTATACGAAATAAGTTGATAGAATTAATATTAACAAAACAAATTCTATAACTTCTCGATAAGTAATAAACAAATGTCGTTGTGAATAAATTTTAAAAACCATTAGGTCAAATTGTATTGTTTAATCAAAATATTAAATTTTTATTTATTTGTCCTACTTTCTTGGGGCAAATAAAAATTAAAATCCTTTTAAATGAAATTGAATCTAATTTTCTGTAAGAAAATGGTTACCCAAACAGTTTCGTGAATTGATGGCATAAAATAAGACAAACAAAAGAAATTTGAATTACTTTCTATTACAGATACCCAGTCTAACTAACAAAAATAATTTAGTCCATAAATAATATTTGAAAACTAGTTTGAGATACTTAGTTCTCTGTTATAGTATAGTATACAAAAGTAATTCACTATAAAAAACATGATTTCTTAAACCTTCTCGTCTCCTGAAAATACGCTAATTATGTCAATCAATTATTTTGTAATCATTTCCTTATCATACCTTATTTTTTTGTTATACAAAAAAACAAGCTTTCCTGACTGTATTTCTACAGTTTTTTTAGGAATTTGTGAAAGCGGCCTAAGAAAATCTAAAGAGATTCTGACCGAGAAAAACAAGAGGAGTCGTATGGAGTTCACTTAACACTATATTAATTGTCCTTTGGAAATTTAGCAAAAGTCCCGATTTTAACATCATTAAAAAGGTTTGGGCAGAAGTCATGCAGTTAATTCAAAACCAACAATGGCCAAATTTCCTCACTCAACACCGCGCTCAGCTTGTTGATGTAATTTAAGATGATGGGATGTCTAAAACAAAGATTTTATTGAAGCATTAGTAACATCTATAACCACATAGTTGCAAGAATGTATTAACAACCAGGGTAGATCATACGCATTGTTAGTTTTATATTAAATATTTTTGTTAGCATATTTCTTTTTAGTATAAGTATTGAAACGTTCGAGAAGTTATCTGCAAATTCAAGAGCCTTCTGGAAGTTGTTATCCATCTTCTAGAAGATATACCAAAAGATAGGGAACACTCGAGAAGGATTTCCGAATGTGTATAAATACCGAAGAGACAAATCGTAGGTCAGTTATTGCCGTAATGCGAATAAAGCTGTGTTAAGAAGATTATTCAAGTTGAAATAAATAAGTCGTTAGCACGTGTGTCTAGATAAATATACCGAGAATAATCTTGTACGTGATTTTAGTGTAAACAATTGTGTGAAGCTATCCGAGGACTTTATCTTATCTTAATTAGTGTAAGTGTTTTTATTAAATATTACTAGAGTTTATTAGTTCGGTTAATTTACAAGTGTACATATTTTTAGTCATTTAAATAAATTAGTAGTTAATAATAAAATCGTTACACTATGTTAAGTATTTGACTATAATAAAATATGTGTTTGCTCTATTTTATATAAATAAGTCATCAATTCTCTAAACAGTTTGAGTATTTTTATCGGTAATCATTTTCTTACAACTAATTAAATGCAATTTAATTTGCGCTAAGCAAGCCCAGTAAGACCCAATAAATAAAAATTTAATATTTCGATTAACAAATACAATTTGACTTAATGGTTTCCAGAATTCTTCTACAACAGCACTTGCTCATTACTTATCAAGAAATTATAAAATTCACTTTGATAATATTACTTTTATCGGCAAGGGCGCCCATAAAGAGGAGCAAGAGGGGGCAGTTGCCACCCCTGAACTTGGACTCTAAGCAGTAATAATTTCTTAAATAACGATACGCTTTGTTACAAGCTTATAGGTCTTACAAACCTTGCACGACGAACTCACACAGTCGGAGATAGAGGAGGTTCAAATAAATAAGAGTTAAAGGGCGCCAGATCTTTCTAAGCAAAACTTCTGTTTCGATCAGGTCAGAAGGTTGTTACACTAGTTTTCGTGTAACCAACAAAAAGAAAGATATGTTACCATAAAGAAAAGATAAAATATGTATAACAATTTTAATTTACGAACGTAGATTATTAACAACGAGTCTCAGAAATTTTGTAGTACATTCTCAATCCATAAATGCCGGAAGTATCGGCAACACACAATACATAAGTTTACACGATAGCGAAGAAAAATTACATGCCAAATAACTATGGCTCACAGCATCCGATAACACCAAATAATTACTCAAAATACCTAAATGGCATTGTAACAACTATTTTAATTGCGTAAGTTAAAACAAGCAAAATTCCGTGAGTGACTTTTCTGACAGCGACAAAGTAATTAAATAAAACTTACCCACAATTCAGTACCTACTTGCTCGAAGAAAACGTTTTCCTCGTTGAGTCAATCTGGAATAAATTTGAATAGCAAATAGTGTCAACACAATGACTCACGAAAGCAAAAATCTACAAAATTGTTAATTAATACTAAAAGAAATTACACATAAAAACCCGATTATCGAATGCTGTTGCACACATTAAGTGAAAGTTGGTTTCGCAGTTGCTTGACGCATAAAGAGTAGAATCTCGAAGAAAAAAAAAGTATTAACCCCTCATCGATCGATAATGCATCGAAACATACAGCCAAAAAAGTAGCGAGACGTACCTAGACGTGCTATCAAATTAAGAAGGAAATTACCAAAAAATTCTAAAAAACTAATAGGAAAAGCTTACCCTGTTATGAATAAACAACACGAAATGCGTTTTCAAATTAGAGTTTTATTTCCCAAGTTAATCTCATCACAAGCACGAGTTTAAGTCGTTGACGGTTTAACGTCCTGACAGGAAATGAAATAAAACTAAGCTCTGCAAAGGACGTCAAAAACAGAAATCTAACGTAAATGTAATGAATATACAGGGTATTACGTTATGAAATTTTTGCACGTAACAGTTTTTAATTTAAATAACACTAATTGTTCAATCTACTCATACTTGAGTATTTTAAAATAGAATAAAAAGTTTGATTTTGTAGAACTAGTTGTATTTTCGTTTGTCGTTTCCAAACAGCTAATGATCTTCCCCAAATTGCCCCTCCCCTAGAAATTACTGTATGGGCGCCTATGTCTATCGGTTTACTTCAATTAAATTAATTTAAATCAGGCAAGCCGGTCGTTTTCACATTGTTGAAAAAAAGATATCAACGTAATTACAGTCTTCTTTGTGTAAAAGTATTCAGAAAAAAATATTGGTTTTACGATAAAAGCAAAAACTTTGCTTTCACTTATAAAAAAGTACTACTACGATTTACTTAAAATTTAAACAATATAAAAAATGACAATAACAAAAAAATCTGTCTCAATTTTTTTTAAAATTTGAGGTATTTGAAGACTTAGGTATCATCGCCTTTGCGCTATTAAACGCAGCACAGCCAGAATAACAGCAGAAAAAAGTCACCGTTGATTCTATTGCAAAAAAAAAACAAAAAACTACTACAACAAACGAATAATAAAAAAAAATCAAGATAAATTGGAAATAATAGTGAATGAAAAAAAATAGTATTACAATCTAATCCAGAAAATGCTAACAACATAGACACAGGTAAAAGTTTTGTGGTAAAAAAGCGAGATGCGTCAATTGTACAGACGAGAATGAATCAGAAAACACTGTACAGCAGCACTAATCTGTATAAAATGCGGTGAACAGCACCCAGTAAATTATAGAAGGTGCAATGAAGCAAAAAAAAAATGCAGAAAATAAAAGCCAAAAATTATTACATACATTTGATGGTTGGTTTATAGCAGAAAGTGGTTTTAATTGTAACACACAAATTGAATCGGATTGTCAGTACTTAAATTCTTTAGGTAAACCGTGTCCTAGCGCCACCTTTTCTTACGTGTAGTAAATAATCCTATAAAGAAACGAACGTTTGGGCTAGAGAAAAAAAAATACCCCACGCCCACAATCCTCAAATGTGAGTGAATCAATAAAACAATCTAGTTATTACAAACAAAAAGTTTTCTTATTTTAATCAGTAACTGAACAATTGATCTTAGGGAAGAAAAAAAGAAGAGAAACGAGTATTAACGGTAAAGCTTCGGTTACAATGTAGTTGTCGATACACTCCTAACATAAACAATAAATACAATCGACATGCGCTCGTGGCTACGCCATTAGATATATCGTGTAAATGGCGCCTAAATCGTAATTATATCGTATCCAGTAACAACAAAGAAAGATAGTGAAACTGAAAGCTAACCGCGTTCGCGCTACCTTATGATTAGAGGTTCAAAATCTCCCCGAACCGCTTGACGACAAGTGTAGGAGCGAGATATAATAGTTTGGGGCTTTAATTACCCCTAAAAGAAATAAGCAAAATTTGCAAAACGTGGTCACGAGTGAATCAAGTAAGTAGTAACCTCCAAACGAACATCGACCAGGAAACTCGAAAAGATATGTGTGACGCCCTTTTTATCGCTTAAGTGCGAATCATATAGCAGGATTTCCTAAACGAAATGTATATAAGATAGATGTTGATGGATGACAAAATTTTAACCCTAACCAAACCTTTAGATTCTATCGCTACTGAAACACATCATACTTTAGTAACAAATGAAATGCCTCATACTTCTCATACTGGAAGTCGACTCAACGCTGCGCCATCTTGCGGCTAAAACTAAACCAATTCACGAGAAACTTGTCTTCACGCGCCGACGTTGACAAAGTTGCCTAAACAACAGTTGCAGAAATTGCTAAACTGATTATTAGTCTTTACATAATTCCAAAACCATTTGAAAGTTAAGACCAACTACAACTAAAAGCAAAAACTTCTGTAAAACTGCCTTTAGACCAGAGTCTGAGTACCACTCTACTGCAAAACCAACACTCTGGCTCTTAGATTTGCAAAAAAAGATAAACAAAAAATTGATTTTGCAAAACACCTAGTGCAAGCTTTCCAACGTAATACACAGAAAACCACCTTGAAAAAGTCCTTTAGTAGAAGAAGAATTAATGATAGCATCTCCAAAATAATTTAGAATTAGAATTTTATATTCCGCTGCTAGTTTGCTGCGGATTCTTTCTTTTTCTGTAACGTAAGTTGTGCCCTTTTTAGCTAATGCGTCCATCGTTAGGTTTCCTTTTACGCTCTGATCCTTTGGTATCCAGACTAATTACACTTGTTGCCAAGTTGCGAATGTTGTCAGATAGTTTATGCATGCCATAATAAGTTTGGATTTTATTGCTGACAACCTTAACGCCGGTATGAACTCAAGTCGATAATGTTTCCGGCACACCAGTCGATAACAGCACCTTCAGCTTGTAAAGCAGACGCATATTTACCTAAAATTATCAAAATGTCATCTCCTGTTATCAACAGACATGCCATTATCTGTCCTTTGCTCAGCTAAATAACCGTGCTTTTAAAGGACCGCGTATGTGATGATGGATCTTGTCACAACAGTATATAACCAATTGGTCATTATAAACATTAAGAATCCTGACGGTCTTCGTTGTGACGTTTTTTAGATGAACGTTGAAACTCAGTCTGGTATCAAGAGTAGATCCCAAATATTTGACTTCCTTTGTCATCAAAAACGTGATAACGTAAATTGTAAATAATTTTACGTCATCCGTTTTACGCAGTTTGGTAAACAAATAAATTGCCGTTGCCTCATAGTCTCTCTTTTTTACACCAATTTTGACGGTGTTTAGTGCATTCTGCATTATGTTGAATAGAATTGACCCAAATTTTCTGTTTGTAATGATGGTGAAATCGTTGGCGTATTCTTCCACGACACGGCACCACATATGAGATGGCAAAATTCCGCTTTGTCGGCACCCACGAACCACCTTGGCTCCTACAGCGCTACCATATAAAGTAGCTGTTACCGTCCAATTCCTGAGCATTGAGTGGACCCAGTTTCGTACTAGAACCTTTTTTCTCCATTGCCCTTGTAATTTGCATTTCGCATCTGCTTGCTAGATAAATTGCTAGCTCGCAAGATTTTCCGGATTGGTATGCATACTGGTTTTGGTGCAGAGGCATGCCTCTTGCTATATGCACTAGTCGATGACTTTTTCAAGTAGTTGCAAGAGGTAGAAATCAAGTTGATCAATCTGTAGGATTTTACCTGGGCGTAAGTTCGATCTCCTTTTCGCTAACTTTGGTAATGATGCTTATGAACGTGACAAGTTTTTCTAGTTTTTCTGTGAAATTAAACCGTTAGGCGGCAATTGCTTTCCCTCCTGTTAAAAAGTGACTCAAAAACCTGAGAGCTTTTAAACGCTCTTCAATTGTGAGCATAGATAGTTATTTTCCTAGACCGCTTACTTTTTGTGTGACGTGGTGATTGCAGGGTTGTTTTCCCAGTATAAGATGTAGGCTGCTACATCTATTAAATTAAAAAAAATAGTAACCATTTTGTCTATGTTGTCCACACCGGCCTTCGTCAAATTGTAATACATAACTACTTCTGACTTTTGTTTCGGCCCGGCGATGTTGCTATTGTTGTGCATAGTTGACAACAATGTCATTAGCCGTTCCTTCTTTGCCACAATAACAAATGCTAACTTTGCCATCTTTGCTGAACCCAAATATTAAAGAGTGCTCTTTTTTCTCCTTACTTTCCTTTGCCAATTTGTTAAAGTAATGAAACTCCATATTTCTCTTAAGGTTCCATGATGCTCACCAAAGATTTTTGTCTAACGGCTTTGCACGCAGTGTTAAGACTTTGTAGTTCATCCGCCCGAACTTCATAATACTACTGCAACCCTTCTAGGCATCTTAAGATTTTCGCTCACGCAATGTACAATAATGTAATACCTTCAGGTTTGGAACAGGTCTTATTGCTTCTCGGTTATAACTCCAAACAATTTTACAGAACCCCCTCATATTCATGAACTTATCGAATTTTATTCCATCGACTTGATACCTGGTTTTGCTTGTTATTACTCCAGTTCGGACTTGGTCTTGGGTAGTTATAACTAGAAAACGCGCCTAGACGCTCGATGTGATTTTTGCTTTGCCTCTGAGTGGTTTTCGGGTACAATATATGACGTCATTAATACGCTGCAGAACTTCATAAGATCCCTCCCATTGCCTCTGCAGCTTCGACGACAAACTACGTCTTCTTTGTGAATTATACAATCAACCATGTCGCCCGTCGTATCTGGTCTTCATTCGTCGCTGGCAATTTGTGTGCTTTTACGAACCTCTTCGTGTATTTCGTCTAGCCTTTTTATTAACTTACAGACGTAGTCTTCACCAGCAATTTCTTCTTCCGGTCTTTGTTCAAATTGGAGGTCACATGGCACTCGTATTTTGTAACCGAGTATGACACAAGACAATGTTTAACCTGTGCTTTCGTAAACAGATGATTGGTTTGCCATTGGAAAAGAGTGCAAGTACTAATCCCAATCTCTTTGGTGTTTGGACACTACTTTGGCTAAGTACTCTCCCATTTTTCGATTCATCCGTTCAAACACGTCATCAGATTGAGCATGGAAAAGCGTCGTCTTAGTTTTTTCAATTTCTAATAGTCGGCAAGCTTTTAGAAACAACGCAGACTCAAAATCGCTACCTTGGTCGAAATGTAATTCCAACGGAACTCCAAACCGACAGAAAAAGTCTTTTACTAAAATGTCTGCGCTGTTTCCTGATTGGGTATGGCGTAAGCCTACGTCCATTTTGTAAAACAATCCATCGCTTCCAAGATGTATTTCCCGAATCAGGTTCTGGAAAAGGTACTGCGATGTTAATAGTTACTCTCTCTAAAAAGTCTGCCACGTTATACTGTTTCATTGGTGCTTTGCGCTTCTTTGCCGGACTATTTCCTGATGCGCAGATCGTGCACTTACGGCGCTATTCCATGACGTCCCCATTGCAGTTCCCTCAATAAAATTTTTCGTATTTTTCTTAATGTCTTCTTCACGTCAAACTGTTTACCTGATATACCTGCGTGCAGATGCTGCAACACTCGGTTCTTCTGCACTAACAATTGCAGTCTGTTTTCTGTACTCTCAACAATCTTTAGGAATCGCTTAAGAAGACTTACTTCCACTCTCAAGGAAACCAACTGCGGCCAGTATGCTTTGCTGTTTCTGCCCAAAACACTCGCTTCTTTCCAAGTTGATCGTCGGCCATTTCCTTTCCAGTTCAGGAATATTCTTATTTTAGCATCGTTTAGTTGTTTACGACATAACTGCTCAGGTTCCTACTCGTCAACAATAATAGTAGTTGTTCGACAAAATCGTTAAGCTCCCAACTGCATAAAATGGCCTGTACGGCTTAAGAATAATTTCGAAGGACATCCTTAATAATGGGAATCAAATTATAATTTCATTACGATCGTAAAATATTTGAGTCGTCACAGGCCGTTCCACCACGTTCTGGCCCACATGTTTCTATTCGATAACGAATTATGAGGGATTAACATCGACAAATACTTTCATGGGACGAGTATAACTCTATCTATAAGGCCTACGGTTAAAACTAAATAAGCCGAAGACAATCACGTTTCTGCGAGATCCTACTCATGCGGCAAACACCTGCGAAACCAACTTTCATTGAAGGTGTACAACAGCATTTGACAATCGGGTTATGTTATGTGTACTTTCTTTACCAATAATTAACCATTTTTGTAGATCTTGATTTCGTGAGTCATTGTGTTGACACGATTTGCTACTCAAATTTATTTCAGGCTCACTTGCCGGGGAAAACGTTTTCTTCGACCAAGTAGGTACTGGATTGTGGGTAAGTTTATTTACTTATTTTATCGCTGTCAGAAAGGTCGCTCACGAAACTTTAGCTAGTGTTAATTCCGTAATTACTGTCATTGTTTTATTACCATTAAGGTAGTATCATTAATTATTTTGTGTGTTTCGCATGCTGTGTACAACCAATATTTACTACGAAAGTTTAGTGTTAATTCAGTAATTACTATCATTGTTTTATTACCATTAAGGTAGTATCATCAATTATTTTGTGTGTTTCGCATGCTGTATACAAACAATATTTACTACACAATTTTCTTCGCTGTTCGCTTCAACTTAACTTACATATGTATTGGGTGTTGTCGATACTGCTGGCATTTATGCACTGAAAATTCGATATATTTGTGTTAATCATCGACGTTACTAAATTAAAGTTGTTATACTGGTTAATCTTTCTTTTATGGCAACATACCTTTCTCTTTTAATTGTCGTTACCTAGTAACAAACTTTGGCTACTCGAACATCAGAGTGACAAGGATTACGAACCTCAAATTTAGTTACAAGTTTGGACCGTCTGTCGTGATCAAGGCAGAAGTGTTAATTTGGATTAGATCTGGCGCCCTTAAGCATAATTCCCTTGAACCTCCCCTATCTCCGACTGTGTGAGTTGGCCGTGCAAGGTTCGTAAGACCTAAAGCTTATAACAATAGATGACTATCACTCAATATTTATAAACATTGTCGCACCGTAGTTTATCTTGAACTGGTATTTATTTTCGCTGGCCACGCGCGTTAAACACTATTTATTTGGACCGATTCTTCACACTTCCGATTTCTGGCTAGATTGACTCCAATTTCCTTCGAATACTTTTTATATTCTTACGTTATCTGAATTTACAATTTTCTATCTTTTCCGACCATCGTGAACATTTTACTATCTTGCTTTAAGCTAGCCGTTTTAAGATCATTGTGAACAATCGTGCTTGCAAACATTAAAAATGCAAAATGTGTTGCAAGATTACACCTCACTTCTCGAGTAAAGTTGGTGCTACTTTACTTAAAAGAATTACTCAGTTTTGAGTCCAGAACCAAACTCCTTGCAGTTTACGGTACCTTGTTGATTATTGTAATACCAAATTACACTAATGTTACAAACTCATCAATTGACATTCGTAACTACTCATTACCCAGGAAATAACGAAAAGTCAATTAAAAATCATAATTAAGTCAAACGCAAAATTATACCTACTTAGGCGTTAGCGATAATTAGTTTCAAGGATATGGCTCATTTTGCTAAGCCTACCAAGGTATTTTCTAACTGTCCATTTTCTGGCGAGGAGTAATATGCTTCATTTATTCACTTGTAAAATGTATTATAAAAAAAGCTAAGAAAAACTAGCTTATACCATGCAAAACATACCTAGGTACCTAGG
Source organism: Aquatica leii (assembly GCA_035610365.1). NCBI lineage: Eukaryota > Metazoa > Arthropoda > Insecta > Coleoptera > Lampyridae > Aquatica > Aquatica leii. The sequence goes on along the minus strand of CM069436.1, from coordinate 101,396,893 downwards.
TACGCGAGTGCTCAAAAGACAAAAACACATCTACGACCAACGCCACCTAGATTTTGGTCCAGGTAAGAGTAACCGAGCATCTTGATATCACTCTAACTATAGCAAGAAACAATAGTACAACCTATCATTTGTCCAAGCACTCAACTTCGGTCAACTTCCGTAAACCAGTTGCAAACAAAAATTTTTAGGTAATAAACAAACTTAGTTATGCATGGCTATCTGATTTTTGAGTGCGACAGAAAGCAAACCCGAAACACATATAAGTTTGGTCTAAAATTACTAACTGCCTCTTATTACTTTTCTAATGTGTTTTGTGAAATCTTTAGTTTGTATTTCATAAATTGATGTCAGCCGCAGAGAGGATGACTTCTTGTCCCTGATAATGTTCATTGTAACTGTTTAACTAGTTTTTATATACAAAAAACGTCATTTCGTAAACGGGACAAAACAGTGTCAGTTCCAACGTGAACTCCTGAAGAACCTTCTTAAACTACATCATCAAGTGATGGATTCTGTCTAACAGTTATGATTTAATCTTAATTTTGGGTTAACGCATACCGTAATATTTAAATGTTTTGATTAGTAGGCTATGTGACGCATAAACAAATGCCATGAACCTATTCGAATATTTTGTAGCCAGTCACTTTTGGAATAACTGTCATGGGTGCATTTATTATTCACCTTTGGTTTAATTTTTTTTTAATTACTATTTCTAGAACTGTAGACAGTGTAATTACACTGTATTTTAGCAGTTTAATTATTCTGAAATTTTCATCTACGGTAGAAATCATAATTTTAGGTAATTTGGGCGTCACCATACAAAGAGGTGTTTGTATCTTCAGACAGCGAAATCTTCAAATTTGACGGCGTTTTGCAAAATAAATACAAAAACGTAAATAAAAGGGTAGTTTTTAAATTCAAACTTTAGAAATTTTAGTTGCAACAAGTCGAATTTAAATTGTGTGAAATCATAATATCCGGTTGCGTAAAGCAAAGTTAACTATGTTGTTAGCTGACGTATTTCAGAATGTCGTCAGCAAAACAATTGATTTTGTACCAATGACAACGCTTAACGACTTGATTACGTAGTTAACTACATCGTCAAAGTTAACAATGCTTTTAGTATTAGATGTTTAATTATACAGGGTGTGTCAATTATACTGCAAATATCAGTCCTCCAAAATCACACTAATCTTTGTTTTTGACTTCTTATAGCATTATAGTAACCTCATTAATTTTTCAAGATTGAAACTGATATTTGGTAAACAAATATGTGACGATTTTGTTATACGTGGTGTTAATAATAAATTATAAACTTTGACAAAGACTTCGAAATTTGACCAAATTTTACTTAAAGGTAGTTAAAAAAAATATTAGAAGTTAACAAAAAGAGAGAGATTTATTTCGTATTTAAGTATTGGCAACATGCGTGCAAAAAAATTAATCATATTTATGCAATTTCTGATAGGTGACCATGAGACTCGCACACTACCCCTGACCTAATGCTCTTATTTCTTTGGCCCACTCATTTGTATAATGAAGTAATGAAAAATCAAACACTCTTTCTAACCCTGACAAATTTTATGTCGCAAACTGATTGATCGTGCAATGTTTTTTGTGATCGATTCGTTCTGTAGTTTTTTCATTAAATATAAACACGTCGATGATACCGTTTTTTTAAAATAATAATAAACAGTTAAATCGACTTATTAAATAAAATACCAAAAGTCAGACGAGTTACTTGCACGGTTGATTGGAATTCCAAGTGTCTGCGTGTGGTAGGTTATGCATTGTTTACAACACTGGTTTATGCACTCAACTTGAATTAAATTTTAGGTTAGTAGGTTTATCCAAATAACCGGTGGGTAGGTACTAAAGAAATCTTTTTGCACATGTTAAATATAAAGGTATGTATTCTACTGGTACGCCACATTTGTAATCGCTGACATGTAGTATATTACGGCCCTCGACTGATAGTTCACTCAACCCTTCGTAGATTACCTCATCACTTTTTTAAGTGGCCTTTAAGGGTGCATTCACCTATCAGGTAAAAAAAACGTAGACAAGCTTTCGTTTTTTTTTATATACAAATTAAGGTGGGAAAGTAAGGGTAAAGGGATAAGCATATTTTTACTTGTCGAGGTTAGTGAACCGCATTGGTCACGTATTACCAAAACTTGAAGAATAGACGGACGTTCACCTTTTTTTTTATATTATATTCGAGGATTAGACCCAGACTAATTTTTCTTTCAAACAGACAAGATCCATTTACCCATACCTCGTCTTTTCCGTTGTTAATCTATTAATGCTTCTAATATCTCTTCCACTTTCTTTCCGATGATGTTTGTTCATGGATCTACATAGATAAGAATTTACTCATCAAAATTCATTCTTTGGGGAATTCTCTCTGACCCACTTAAGATATTTGAAGGTAGTGAAATCAGTGAATAATTTGCAAAACTGATGTGGTTGACCTCGGTCAGAACGTGTAGAGCTTTAACTATTTTATTTTTGGCAAAACCTTGACTTATTGTTTATATATAAAATTTAATTAACAAATGGTGTTAAATTTTAATTTATCGTATTTAGCATACGTTCACATATTTTTTTTACTCTTATGAATACATTATCTGGATTAATTCTACTAGATACAATTTTTAGATTAGTTTCACAAATACGATACTTTATTTAGAAAAGTTAGAAGCACATGTTTGTACAGAAAGAATCAGTCTGAATATAAAGTCTACGATTGTCATCAACGCATTCGTGCATACAAGGTGGGCCAATAGTATGTCAAATTAAAATATCTTCCTTATTATACAAAACAACAAAATATTTGCAAAAGTTGTAGGATTCTTAAAGTTTTACATTTTAAAATTATTTTCTACTATACAGGGTATTCGATAATATCAGGACCATAAAAAGGTTACAGACACTTTAAGTTAATCTTTTGAGAAACAAAAGCTTGTAACGAAATGGTATTTTGGTATAAGGTTTAGCACTATTTAAGGTATCCATAAAAGTTTCGAACACGTAATTGTGTACTACAGAGGTTCTGTATTAAAGGTCAAACATACAAAACTTTAAAGTGTCAAAATTTTTTTACATTAATTTACAATCATTATTTACACGATTATTGATAGGTTTATTATAAACTTATTTTTTAATTTAATTAACACTAATAAAATCTAACGGTGTTTAAAAATAACAGATTTTATTTTACGACATATTTATTTTTTACTAGCACGCGCGTTAAACACTGTTTATTTAGACCGATTCTTCACACTTTCGATTTCTCAATAAAATAATTCCCACTTCCTTTGAACACTTTTTATATTTTTACGTTATCTCGATATAGAACATTCCATCTTTTCCGACTATCGTCTTTAAGTTTCCAAAGGGTTCACTGCCCCCTTCTTCAGGCCGTTCTGTCTCAAAACAGGAAACTGGATGCGGCACCGGTAGAAAGTATCTTGGCGATAGCGGCAGTTCTTATTTAGGCATCTTCCTTGAAGCAGTCAATGGACTTTTCCTGACAGGATATTCTACTTAGTTGGTAATTGCAGACCAACACTTAAAAATCTGTTCGAAAGACGTCCTCAAGCATATCTCAAACTGTCCTCCAATCCAGTTGATCTAAACCGCAACCAAGCTTGTATACTGCCAATTTTGTAATGTTGTTGAAATCCATTTTTCTCTTGAGGTTCCATAATGCTCGCCACAAATTTACGTTTGCACGTGAGTACATCTTTGTGACCAGAAAGAAAATAAAGCGTTGGTCATAACTTTAAGACTTTGCCGACCGCCGGTTGCTATTTTTGTAGTTTATCTAGCCGTCTAAACTTCTTCTTAAATACTACTGCAACCCCTCTGGACATCTCAAAATGTTCACTAACCCAATGTCCTCATCCCTGATGAATCCCTACCTGACAGCATCGAAGAGTCCTTTAATACTGACGTCACGCGCCTTACAAAACTAATATCTTAGTCAGCAGCAGCAAACAGCCTTGCAAACTGTTACCGCCCAACTTTTCAGCACCCCTGCTGCAGTCTCTACTCCTTTTTTGTACGCCTAAACTGCCCGATTTAAAATAAAAAAGATCACAGTTCCTACGGGTAAAATAGTCGCCCCTGTTCCTGGTTCGACTGCCGTTATCGTACCAAAACCAAACATTCCTTTAAAGACTTCAGACGACTCTGATAAAAGTCCTAAGCCCGCAAACCTATGGCCTACGAATGGACAGAATAACTAAGACTTGAATCTGAGCGAACGGACTAACAAAAATTCTCACGAGCGTCCTTGATAAAACCAAACTAATCTTTAAACCGCAAGGTAAATCCTTATCCAGTGTTTCTATCCTCAACGTTCATACAAACCTCTCCCCTGAGCAGGTAAAAGAGGCAAGCCTATGACAAAATTTCGACGATGCTTCTGATGAGATCCTACATCTTTAACTTTGAGCTTTAGGACAGAGCTAACGGTCACTGGATTCTGGAAGTCCCACCAGATATTCAAAAATTCTTTTTGGCATCACGTCGCGTTTACGTTGTCGCCTAGAATGCGTGTAGGGTCAATGACCATATCCGTGTTACGCGTTGCTTTAATTGTCAGAAGTTTGGCTATCATTCAAGCGACTATAAAAATAAAATACAGTGCGGCCGTTGTGCTGAAAAGCATGCCTTAACACGGAGCGAGACCCTTCATGCACAAACTGCGCTCGTTTTGGTCATAAAGATAAAGTCATTAGACACAAAGCCTCAACCAATACCTGCCCAGCATAAATAAAACGGCTCAACGCCAAAATCGCAAACACTAATTATTTACAATGACACTCAATTAACTTGTTTAAAAAATTGCGCAAGTGAATCTTTGCAATTCACGAGTTGCGACTTTTTAAGCTATGAGTTTCTTCTCCGATAATGACATTGACATCTTACAAATAACTGCACTGTAGTATCTCTGATTACGGTTGGAAACACCTCCTTGGGAATCGTCGGCGTTTATTGGTCGCCGAGTGAGAATGTATGCATTTACCTCCAACTCGATAAAATTCTTGATGAACTAAGAAACGTTCCTATCATAATAACAGGTTATTTCAATTCGAAATGGCAATTGCAAGTTCTATTTCTGCTTATCTTCCACGTGATACTTTGTCCCACGATTCAAAAACTGTAAACACCGTGTTACAGAAAATCAGGTTCCTTGAGTTGGACCGCTAAGAATAAATTGTTACGCTGGTCTTCTTGTAACAAAACAAAGCAACGGCTAGCACAGCTTCTTCAGAGAGGGATCGCAGGCTTTGTTATGCGAAATTATAACGTAAATCTAAAAAAAGGCGCTAAGACGATGAAATATTAAGTTAGGGAGATACCGTCTAACTCTAACCGTAGCTGGAAAAGAATAAATAACATCACAGAAGTAGTAACACAGAATATATATATTTATTTTATCACAGAAGATGAAGAAAGTATATAAATGTAAGTTCTCGCCAATATTTATACGTGGGTCGAATCAATTATAAGTTGCGTCGAATAGTGAGCAACACACCGTACAACAAGCTGACCCAGTCGGTCTAAACTTTTACATAAACATAACGTCTGAAATTATATTTGCAAATCTTAAAATTGTAGACAAGCAATTTAAGCCTTCGAGACTCAATGCGCACGGCTTATGAGTTCGTGAAACACAAAAATATTATTAATTGTGTTAACTTAACATGCACGTACGGTCATAAACGACATGACCACGGAAGTACAAATCGAAAAAAAAATTGAAATAGTAATACTAACAGTTAGGTTTTATCCAGTAGGACATTAGCTAATCTCCGTACTTGAGTTACCTAAAAAGTAATATTAAACCCAATCTAAACGAGCATATAATGTTAACACAAGTAAAAGGTCTCCTTAGCATCAAATCACTTAAGAACGCGCTGCGTTTCCCTTTGACTTAACAGCATAAATTTCTCCAGTGTTTGTCGTAGTGAATCTTCAAAAGAGAGATAATCCTGCAGGTTTCCATACCTTGACGGTGTATAAGATAATAACGTTATCAATAATGTGAGGTCATGGAAGTTTTCCAACGAGGCCACGTGCTAGTTATCTTCGGTGATAACGGTAAACATGTGGTGGGTACCAATATCCACTACAGACAATTAGCAGAATCAAATTAAACCCCCAATAAAAAAAAATGTACACCACTTACCCCGTTTCAACCTTACAAATGTACTTGCATATTCGCGTGAAACGATCTAAAGGTGAAGGTTGCCCCGGGCGTAAAAGTACAGAACTCGTAGATAGTATTGCAGGAAGTAAAGTAAAAGTGCTGTGTAAAATTTGACAGTCTCGGCGAAAGAGTAGGGAATTCTCCGGACAAATTTTATACTTGAAAAGAAATTTTCATACTCGCGAAGACAGCAAAGTATAGCCCTGGCAAAGATTCGTTCAAAAAAGCTTGGCGCCGAGTCCGTAGGGGCTAGTTTACAGATTGTCTTTTCGTAAGTTCCTGTCGTTCCAACCATGCTCCAATGTCCAAGACGGCGACAGAAACACTATCTCAGAATACGAGACGATTAACCCATTCCGTGCGCATGACGCCAGATGGTGGCATAGTACTTTCTTCGCGCATGCGCATGCCGCTATTTGGCGTTAACTGTTATTACAATTTCTCTAAGTTAGTATTCAATACGCAGTGGGTCTGAGTGCACGTAATTTTATACGCATATAGTTAAAGGTTGAATACACGTGCATAACCAGCCGTTTGAAGTTTTGTCGGTTTTTGGTCTGTTACGTAAGATTTAATAATAAGTGATATGTGTGATAGTAAGCCTGGTCCTTCTTGCATAAAAAGGCCTAAAATCATTGTAAAAATCCGCAAAATTTAACTGAGCAGAAAATGTCACATTTTTTATATAATTCTGATTATGATGAAGATGAAGACTACGAACAAGACACTTCAGAAAGTGAACCGGAGGAGGATGACGGTAAGTATTGCCTTTATCTATTTTTTCATTTTGTTTATTGTTTGATATGTAGTGGATATAACTCTTATGGAGGAACAAATTGAGGAGGCAGAGCAAGATCAAATTGAGGACAGCATCGGCACGTGGCAGGATTACGCAACCAGTATGAGAAACCTTGACTTCGATAAAACAAATGAAATGCTAGTAGAGTTGCCTACAAATGCCAAACCATACGAATATTTCAGGCTTCTTGTTGACAATATGTTCCTCAATAACATAATGAAAGGATCGAATGAGTATGTTGTTGAGTTGTTTATGAAAAAGGGTGGATCAGAGAGGGCCAGGATTTCCTTATGGAAAAACCTCACTCAGGAAGAACTACTCAAGTTTATAGGATTAGCGTACCATATGGGGACAATAAGACTAAGCAGATTGCAAGATTATTGAGAGACTCATCGTCTATTCAATTTAAAGTGTTTTTCCGAGCAAATTGGTCGCGATCAATTTCTTGAAATTTTGAGATGCCTCCATTTTGCTAGAAATTTTAAGCAAAATAAAACCATACCTGGTGATCGGTTATTTAAGATCAGATTAGTTATAAACTATTTTAATAACAAAATGCGAGAAATATATTATCCGGGTAAAAATGTATCCTCCTATCCAAATGGCATGATATTGAATTTTGCGGTGTATTCTGGACAATTGGATGAACTTGGAGGTAAGGGACATGCCCAAAAAGTTGTCCTGCATTTGATGAACAACAATCTCAATACAGGACATTCAGTTTTTATGGATAATTATTATAACAGCCGGGAATTAGATAGAACGTTGCTAAATAATAAAACACATTGCACGGGAACATTACGAGTCAATCGAAAAGGTGTTCCAAAGGAAGTTGTGGGTACCACATTGAAAAAAACAGCCAAATATTTTGATGGCATTATGGTTGGAAAGTGGAGGGATAAACGCAAAGTTACTTATATTTCGACGGAATTTACAAATGATATGGTTGACGTAAGCAACAAAAGGGGGGTTGCAAGAAAAAAACCATTGCCAACTGTTGAATACAACATAAACATGGGGGGCATAAATAAGCAAGACCAGATAATGGCATATTATCCATCTTTACGGAAGACCTTATTTTGGTACAAGAAGCTAGCCATCCATGTACTCCAACTTCTTCTGTACAACTCTTACATGTTGTACTGCAAATACTCCGGTCAAAAAATGAGTTTTTATTACAGATTGATAATTATGAAAAAACTATTACCTGATTCCTCCAAAGAATCTAGCATACCATTAGTTAATAAGCATATTCCATCTAAAATAAAGATACATGAAGAATCAAATTGAAGACCTAGGAAAAGATACCGCGTATGTAGCAAAAACAAAATTAGAAAGGAGACGGTATGGGAATGTGAGCTCTGTCCCGGCAAACCTGGACTGTGCCCTAAGCCTTTTTTTGCACTTTTCCATTCAAAAAAACAGTAGAATTTAACCTTATCGATTTTTACTAAACAACAAAAACAATTCTAATTTTTATGTTATTTCTAAGTACTTATGTTATGTTATTTTTCATAAAATAGTTAGTAGTGAAAAAGTTACCACGCGCACAATACTGAGTGGTCATTAGCGAACACATAGCCGCAGTGGCTTGTAGAATCCATAAAAACAAGTCTCCCGAACCTGACGGAATACATTGTAATGTCTTACGTGTAATTGTACAAGATTCCCTCTCATCTACGATCGTTGATTAGTCCAACACATGCATTAAATGTGGTTATTTTTCTACACAGTTAAAAAACTGGTAAACTCATCGCCATTCTGAAACCTGGGAAAAACGATGTCGCAAATCCCAACTCGTACCGTCCGATAACTCGGTTATCAGAACTTGGCAAATTTTTTGAACGTGTGCTTTTTAAAAAGAATCATGACGACATTCTTCCACATTTTTTTTTCTTTCTTTCGGTCAATATGGCTTTGTTCCAAGCAAAACGAAAACTGACGCCGCATGCAGATTAATGACTAGTGTACGACCGAACATCTTCAAATACAGACTTGCCATTTTCATTGACATATCTGGAGGGTTTAACAACGTATGGTGGCCCTCAATAATAAAAACTCTTGTCGAGTACCTGCTGGCGCCACGCGCGTCATAAGTAGTTATTTATCAAGCAGATTAATAATTTATTCCTCGAACGTTTCGCGTTTAAGCCAAACGACTAACGAAGGGGTGTCCACAAGACTCGGTTTTTGGGCACACTTTATGGAATATGGTTGTAAAGAACTTGCTTACCACAGAACTGCCAGCAGACTGCGACATTTTTGCATACGCGGACGACTACACTGTTGCGGTATCCGCACTTTCTAGACGTTACTTAGAAACAAAATCCAACACGTGCCTAAACATAGCGACCAGCTAGGCTGGCAGCAACAAACTGACGGTTTCAGCAAAGTAAGTATAGGACTAAGTACATGGTTTTTGGCTCCACTTTAAAACAAGATCCTTTACTCCGCTTCAACAACATTCCCGTCCGTAAGGTTTTTCGAACACAAGTACCTTGGACTTTTGCTTGACGACAGATTGAGTTTTGCAAAACATTGCACTTGTTCTACAAATACTAACGCGTTATCTTTACCAGTACAACCCATACTCACCAATGACCTAGACATTTGGTACCACAGACTTCGACATTCCTACATGGTCAGGAAACTGGACTTGCTGCAAACCCTTTTGTTTAGAACTATCCCAGGGGTTTATCGCACCGTTTCCGTAAATACTCCCTGTATCATATGCAAGCATCCTGCTCTACATCTTCATTTGCAGGAAATTTACTGCACCAAAGGCTAGCACGTGCAATTTCCTTAACCAGCGCGTTTTGCTCTTTCCGTTCTTTTCAGCGTCCAAGCGGTCTTGATCTTGGGTGAATGGCAACGGTTGCAAAACACTTCCCAGAAAAGGCGTAACGCCTACTCCTTTATCCCGGATTTCCTTACCTGGGTCAGAATGTCCCACGGTCCCGAATGAGGGGCATTTCTTTTTTCTTGTAACATATCCTGAATCGTTCTATCCTATATATGGCAAACTTGAACCAAGCAAGTAATTTGGTGAGTCCACGTTCTCCTCCTCCCGGATATGGTTACCTGGGTCAGAATGTCCGTTCCCGAACCACAGGCAGTCCAAATCCATTCTTAACACGGCACATTTCGTTGTCATTTAAAACGCATTAGCGTTTTGGATAACGACAGCTGTCCATCGTGTAGCGTTACTGACATCGGATTCTCGCTTGTCGCAAATTCGATAACGTTCAAAGTGACCTGTTAGCCACGCTCAACCCCTATCCCAAATCCACTCAGGCCATCCTTAGACTGGTGCCTAATGTAAATGTACATATATAAAAAATTTTAGAAACAGAGACCAGAGCCTTTATTAGAAATAGTTTTTTTAGTTCTGCTAACTTATGCATGGTAACTAAGTTTTATTATTTCGCAAGCAGCGATGACAAAGTAGGAGTTTAGTTTCGTTATATAACATTGCATGTTCATTTAGAGTCACTCTAGTTTATTACATTTTTAGTTAAATAACACATTAACCTAGGAGCGAGGATAAGCCGTAAGGCAGGTGCCTCGTAAAGCCATGTGCTCTCATAGCACGCACAAATACTTAACCCATTCAAGTAGACTTGTAAGACTATCCTATCTACTCGCAACATTTCCTTTACTTAACCTATCCCGCTTGGGGCAAACTTGTACCAAGCAAGTTTGTGTGGTATGGTGGGTCCAATTCCTCCTCTTCCTCCATCTTGCACTTCCTCCTAACAACTTGGTTTTATGCCTTAGAAGCGAGAATAAGCCGGAAGGTAGATGCCTCGCTGAACCACGTGCTCTCTAAGCACGTTTCTGTTACCTAGCCCATCCAGCTGAGTCTGACTTGACTTACCTTCTATTTTAACACATTTTTCTGAACTAAGCCTATCCTTCTTGTGGCGAAATTGTACCAAGCAAGTTCGCGTGGTTTGGTGAATCCACATCCTTTTTTTTCCTCCAATTTGCACCTATGGCCAGTGTTTCGTCCTTGTAATTATCCATTTACCCATTTTAGTTTAAATATTGTGAATCCTTTTTACGTTGTATATGCAACCAACATTTCTGGAAGTTTTCATCGTTTGCGCAGCAAAAATTAAAAATGTTGAGTTGGTTTCGATATCGAAACTTCGAAAAAACCGTATCGGGTTTTGAACAGAACGAATTCCTAGTACAATTGAATTGAAAATGGTTTTCGATAAACGTTAATACGTTTAACTGAATATAGTTAATTAGAAGATTCAAAGTCGATTATTGTGGGATTCGACTAATTAGCACAAGATTTCGCATCTGGCAAATAACATAATGAATATCGAAGAAGACCTCACTGATCAATGGATGAAATGAAAGACTTTACTTCGTTATCATCGTAGCGCCGGTGCAATTTCGTCAAAGGTTTGACATTATTGGCAAATTCAGGCACAAATCGTCTACAGTAGATGCACAAACTAAAGAAACTGCGAACTTGATGGTTGTGGATTGGTCTTGGCCATTCTTGAACCTTGGCTGCATCTCTAAATACAACTTGACCAAAGTATTGCGCTTCTTTCTTAATCACGTGGCACTTTTTTGGACTCAGTTTTAAATTTTTCCCACGTAGTCGTTGAAACACTTTCTTCAAGTTGTTGAAATGTTTTTCAAACGACTTTCCAACCACGATCACGTTGCCTAAATAAACCAAACACGCGTTCCAAGACAGTCCGCGCAAGATGGTCTCCAGCAAACGCTCAAACGTCGCAGAAGCGTTACACAAGCCGAAAGTAAACTGCAACACGCCAGTTCCAATCGTATAAACTGTATTTTTACGGTCCTTAAGTTCCAATTCAACCTGCAAGTAATCACTTTTTAAATCCAACGTTAAAAACCATTTGGATCTTGACAAGGTGTCCAAAGTATCGTCAATCTCGGTAAAGAGTAGTTGTCCTTTTTGGTCACTTCGTTCAACTGTCTGTAGTCTACGCAAAATCTCGTTGATCCATCTTTCTTTTTTACTAGCTTCACTGTAGACGCTCATGAACTATTTGAAGGTTAAATTACACCTTCTCACTCCATATCCGTAATTATTTGTTCAGCTTCTTCTCGTTTTGCCAAAGGAACTCGACGTGGTTGCTGTCACATCGGTCGAACGCGACGCCTGTTTTGCTGTTTTAAACTCTAAAGAGTGGGTTAAAGCGTCATCCAACGTTTTAGGCTGAGCTCACCGTAGAATCAACTGCGTTTCGTTGTCTTGAAGACCGTCTACAAAAGCCTGCATAACCAATTATTTCAGAAAAATATCTGGCGCGGTGGAATACGCAAACCCTGTCTGTCTAGTGATGTCAGCTCCAAAAGTTTTAAAAGCTCTGTAGCTTTCTGAACGCGGTTTTTTATTTCAACTCAATATACTTGTTGCAGATGAGCATCTCTATATCTCCTTCTAAACGTAAAACTAACAATTCGTAATTTCCTTGAAGGTGGAGGAACAGTTTTAAAAAATCTAAGCGCTACTTTCCGCTCGTTGCTCCAACTAATAGCTGTGACTGCTTGTAATATGTTGATAAAGGTACTTTTAAATCAAAATTTGGAAATATAACTTCAAAGTTATAAGTAGTTTTTTTTAAATGTTTATTTATTTATTTATCGTACATTTCTTCTCTTAAGTTTAAAATACGTGCTTGCGTGTTCTTCGTGAACTCCCTTAATCTGGCTTTCAACACTAACTTGTAGTTGTTCAATTTCATTCTTTTTTCAATGTTGGCTTGTATTTTTTTTCTAAAGTTTCTAACATTTTCTACCTTTTTTCTAGAATTCTCTTTCCTATTTGTATTCATTGGTTCTTGACCATTTCTTATTGATTCGAAAAATTCAAATGATTTTGCGTCTATGCTTAATTTTTGCAAATGCAGTCACTTTTAAAGTGCAATTTTTGTATAACATCACATTTTAATAAAGAGCGTTTCTTTATTATTAAATGCACTGATAAAAAAAAGTTTAACAAACTGTAAAAAAACAAACACACTCGTGCACGTATTAATCACACAACGTTTATATTGGAAGAGCGATATTAAATTAATTATGTTTAGACGTTAAAATCGCGATCCCGACACCTGATACTAATGTAACAAATTTAAAAAAAATAATTTTAAAGCAAAATTATAAAAACACTGGTTCACTGACGTTTAATACAGCATTGAATATGTGTTTGTCAAAATTCGCAATTGTTTTCATAGCATACTAAATAACCAACAATTAATCTAATAAACAGCTTTTATAAATATTTTTTTTTTGTTTGTATAATAAGGGAGATATTTTACTTTGACGCACTTTTGACCCACCCTGTATATGATGATAAAACTGAACTGAAAATTCACTATTAAATTACGCAATCGTTGCAAAAAACCGTCATCTACAAAATCTTTGTTTACATGTAGAACTTGAATTTCAAAAAAATAACGGACAAGTAAACTTCCAGTTATGGAAAACTCATTTTCTACATTTTGTGTTTAACAAAAACACTGCGGATTATTTATATTTTTTATATCCATGGCTTGCTCTGTTTTAAGCAAAGCAGATGTTTTGATATCGTACTTGTGGTTAACTCAAATCCAGATGTGGTATTTTTATATTTATATTTTTGAACCGATCCATATTTTTAGTTCTCAAATTGCTCGTCTCCTTAGCCAGATACTCAACAAAACATTTTTTTACTGTCTTTATTTGTAAAGAGTCTTCTCATCAACTGCCAGATCTTGTAGGTGCAAATTGACTAATTTCCTTTTATTTCTTTGTAATTATTTAAGATATTTTTATAGCTTAGGTCTTTCAACTGAAGCCATTTTCTTTGGGTTTTTTTCTTTGCTTTGGTCGCTTCTCTATGTCTCTTTTTGAATAAAGAACTATTTTTTTTAGATTGTTTTAGTAGATCTTTGTCGTTAGTATTCCGTCACCATATATATTTTCTTGTGGCATGTCCAAACTCGACGTAATTTCAGCAACATAACTTTTCTTTCGCCGTCGCACTCCTTCGCCTATATTTTTTATGCTCATCTTATAAATAGCGTGTATTTTTCCACGATCCTTAGAAAGATTATCAGCAGCTTCAAATTTCAAATCACAATTGGAAAAACCGAGGGCCGAATTAAATACGTTGGAAGTCAGGAACTACATCAACTATTCTAGGAAAAAGTCCTAAACACTCTGAAACGACATCTTCAAAACCAAGATCGCTAGTCAGCGTAATCTCAACATAAAGAAAAACTAAGCTACTAATTCTTTCCTGTCTCATTTTTGACTTCAGTTCGTTTTTGGTAAAGGGGTGCTTGGAAAAGCTCTTCTCGAACTTACAATCAGTAATGACAATTAAGAGAAGTATTCTCAATACACCTTGTTTTCTACTTTTATCTTATAAAGTTCAAAAACTGACAACGACTGTTCTTAATAATATACAATTGGCAAAACTTGTAGGATCTAGGTTCATTGAGTTCACTTCACTGTTACTAGTATACCATTGCCGCACTTAAACCTGAGAAGGGAAGACCTCCAAAGCGATGGTATGAGAACTAGACGTCAAAGTCCCAAGAGCCAGAATAATCAAAAATTACAATATGTTATTTTATAAGACAAAATTCTAAAACAGACACCTAAACCAAAATAGTCAACGGTAAGTTTGAAAATTATGCAAAATCAATCCGAGAAGGACAAGTTAACAAACTGACAAAAAAAATTATTTCCGTTATTTTCGTTACATTATAATACATCACAATTAAAAATTAAACCACTAACGTTTGAAAAAAGACGCCGTGGAGTACACTCAAAAAAAGAAAAAACGGGACACTACTGCTTGAGTAAATGAGTATTATCGTAACACACCTCTAAGCGAGCTGCAAAATAAATATAGTCTTTCGACCGACTTTTGGGAATTACGTATTTTAAACCATTCATTTGCTAATGCTGCAGTTAAAAATTGTTAGAACTCCTCTAAAATAAAATACTTTAAGAGACGGGACATAAATTCGTTTTTGTGTCGATCCTCTTTTTATTTGGTTACATCTATAATATGTATACTAAGCAAACAAAAAAACGAAACACTGCCTGTTTCTAAATACAAACATATAGCTATGTTTAACTTTATTCATTACACGATAAAGACTTTAAGCAATCCAGGTAAATTCTACTCAACATTATTTAAAACTGAAAAACTTTCTTTAATAAAATTTGCAATTTTAAACAACAGTTTTCTTTAGATGCAATTTTAATCATGTCCCATAATTTTTTAACGGCCAAATAAAATTTAATTCCTTGTTGATCTTTAATGACTAAAAATAAAGAATTGAAAAAAAAAACGAATTTAAAAATGATACAAAAACGGAACGAAACAAAACGTAAAAATTGAAAATATTTTGTAAAAAAAAGCAAATTCCGTTGATTATAATTTTTCTGAATAAATAGATTGGCGTTTGTTTCAGAAAAACTTAAATAAATAATAAAGAAAAAAAAACTTGTTTGCTAACGTTGGAGTTTTAAATTGTTGGTCCGTACTAAGTACACTAAAGCAACAAAAAAACGGGACACTGCCTATTTTTGACGCATCTTTTCATTTGCAATCCACGACAAACACCCTACAGTAGTCTATTTGACAGTACATCTGGAAAATCGACGACGAGTGTATTACAATCGTGCGAACGCGGCGGGCAAAGCGGCACGGCCACCGTCGACAACATTAAAAAACTTCTTCTCGGTTTGGTGTATGTTGAAATTCCACGCTATTATAGAACATGAAACGCATAACCAAAATTGTTTCAGCGTTGGAAACAAAGAACATTAGTTGGAAGACATAGAAATGGCTTTGTTTTAGATGCTTTTGGTTGCACCTACACTGGGCATACAAATAACGACAAATGTTATTACTTTCTATTGTTGTTGGTGAATGTTAGTGGTCCGACGTCGTTTCAACAACTGAGAACCGTTAATGAACATCTGTCATATCTTCATCACCGCATCAAATTCGCACATTAATTGTAATTATCATATCTACATGTTTCCAAACGATTTTTGAGTCAAATATCAGAATGCCAAACTTTAAATCCAACACTACATACTACTGCAGAAATTACAATAAAACATAGAAGATATATCACCCAATCGTTCAATTCACGATACATTTAACCACGAGAACAAAAAATACAAGAATACGACACCGGAGCATTATCCGAAGCAATTCGTACAAATGTTTCACAACTGAATCAACTACTAAAGATTGTGTACGACTATTTGATAGAAGCTGTGAACTAGAGGAATTTACTTCCTAGATGCTCCCAGAAGGACTAAAAAAACGTTAATTTAATTGCTTTTGGCGACGATCCTGTTGCAGAATAAAGTTGCCCTAGCATTGATTCCGTCTAGAATTGCAGCGACTATGTTAGAAAGCGGACGAACTGTATATTCTGCTTTGAAATTGCCACTGAACATGCAAATCAACATCGCCAAAAGAGTGCAATGGTGAAGATTCTACAGGTATGCAAATTGATCGCTTAAGACGAATGCACGATGCCCTACAAAAGGTCATTAGATGCGTTGGGCAAAACTTTGAAAGATCTTCGTGACAACCAAAAGATTTTTGATAGAGCCATGATTATGTTGTTCAGTGATTTTAGTCAGACTCTTCCAGTTATTCCTCGATAAATTGTAGCTGATTAACTAAACGCGGGCTTGAAATCATCAAAGTTATGGCGGTATGTGAAGACACTCCGATTGACAATTACCTTGCGATTGCTTTTGCAACAAGATCAAAGTTTAGATGTGTTTTCAAAGCAGTTGATACCTCGACCAGATTTGTCACATTACCCACAGATTTGTGAGGAAGCTCATTGTGGTTTTCCAGACGTAGCGTAACATTTCAAAAACCATAATTGGCTGAGCAATATTGGCGGCCAGAATGAGGAAGTCAACTATCCCACAGAATTTTTGAATTCACTGGAATTACTTGGACTACCACCTCACAATTTATAATTAAAAGTAAACTCAGTGATCATCGTGTTGCGGAGCATTAACTAAGCTAATAACGTCATCTAGGAAAACACAAAGGAGAAAATGGTTTGATTCCGCGTATCCTGATGATTGCCAAAAATAAATGTAATAAATTCAGTTCTGATTATTAATATAAGTAAAGACCTCAAAATTTTCGATTTCTTCAATTAAATTATTTTTTGTTTAAAATTACACATCAAGTGCCTGTAACCTGCTACAAATTCTTCTAAAAATGAAATTGTTTAGTCTTACTAAAATTAACAATCCACGTATTATTTGCAATATATAAAATTTTTTTAGTATAATTTAAATTCTACAAAAAATAAAAACTAAAAAAAATATTTATTTATCGCGCAAAAATTCATTTTTATTTCAATTACAATTGAATTTTAATAAAAAATCAATTTTTATTCGTCACTCGGAATCAATCAAATGACAATTGAATTTTTATTTGTCACTTAAAAACGTTTAAATGGTCGATACATTTTCATTTGCGACTCAGAATAATTTAAATGATTAGATTTTAATCAATAATTCAAAAATATCAAAATAGCGATTGCATTTTTATCTTTTATTCTCAAATCTCAAATGAAAAATCAGTCCATCCCTGCTTACAATTTATACTTTAAGTACTGTTGTATTTCCAGAACCGGGCTTTTAAGCTGAACTTCGCAAAGTGTAAATCGTTTTTTCAGTGTTTTTGAGATATTTTTTTCTGATTCGTAAGAACCTTATCTACAATAAAACAAAATAATCAGAAATTATTGTGTATTGATTTTTCGTGATTAAGATAATGTAGTTCTAGAATCTATAGCATTAAGCTAATAACATACTTTTATTTGAATATTTGTTTACACACAGCACAAATAAAGCTGGGTTTGAAAACTTTCTACAGAGAAAGTAGTATATGCCAACCCTTTCAGGTAGGCGAAGATTTATATATAAATATTTATTTGGGGTTCGATGTACATTATAAACATTTTACTAGGAAATACACGTGCAAATATAATTAATTTGCGTATTGTTATGAACACGTGTAGGCAACGACTAATATTCGCAATAATAATTTGCATAAGACAGTAGCAAATAAACATTGTCAAGTTTCCTTTTATGTCTAAAAAAATATTAGTGTTCTAAAAATACATTAAACTGCGTAATTAATCGATTTAAGTTCGCATTTTACTATAAAGTTTTTCTACAAATCACTCATGAGTGAAAAATAACGTACTAACAAAACAAACAAATTATTTTATAATGCGTATAATAATAATGTCAAGGTAACAAAAGTATCGAATACATTCAAACACAACGAATAAATAAGATGTTCTACAAGTAATTTATCTTTTACTGCATTGCAGTTTTTTTTTGTAAACTACTTTACTGCACTAGTGCATAAATAGTAATTTACGTAACAAGTGTCAAAAGCATAGCACAACGAACGTTAATGCGACGCAAAGCCGCATAGCAAAGCGTTGCATGTGAGTGAGTTGCGCTATTAAACTTTCGATGGGAGTAACGTACATTATTTTTTGTGTTGCCTGTTTTAAAATTACAACGTTAAAACAAAATAAAATTACCAGAAATGATAATGTTGGTATTACATTTATTACTAAATCCGTCAAGTTTAACATTCATTTTAACATCGTTTTTTTTTTTTAATTTTAACTGGGTTTCAAGACTTTTTAAATGACTTTTCCACCTGTCGCATACTCGTTCTAATATAATAATTGACTTTGAACACTTACTTTTATGTAGATTTTTAATTTTCAAGATTTTAAACCGAAAGAAACCGAATTTGCATGATGTGTCATATATGGGACCGAGTTTACGAGCTCAAGCCAAAAAATATTCGATTTCAATCGTGAAACTTTGGCATCAGAAAGTATGCAAGCTGTTGCACGTGGAGTTCTGCTGAAACAAAGATTTGTGCCTATTTGAGCTTAATTTTTAATTACAAAAATACATTTTTGTCTGTTAAGAAAAATATCAATTTGTAGTGTATATCTTCCACCCTTAAAAGAAAATAGGTTTCTAGAATTACTTTTATTTTACTAATGTAAGCGCTGTGTCCCATATTTTCTTTGGGTCATATATGCATTTCAGTTTGTGATAGTACACCATGCGTTTCGAAAACAACATACAAAAAATATTGTTCTTTTCAGATGGATACAAAAAATTCTATGAAGACAACAAATACAATTGATATTAAAGCGTTAGAGAAATTATTCTCAAGTTCCAGAGATTTGACGAAGTTGTTATCTATTTTCCAGAACGTTTCCCAAAAGATATGGAACATTCGCGAAGGATTTCCAAAATGTGTATAAATGCGGTTCAAACAAATCAAAGGTCAATTATTTCTCGTAATTCGAAGACGGCAGAAGATTAATCAAGCCTAAAGGAATAAGTGATTAACACGTGTGCGATAAATCTACGGTGTGTAACCTTGTACGTGACGATGCCAGGATCTTAAACATCAACTCAGATCCTGTAACGTTGAAAAAGAAGATCGTGGTAGGCCAATGCACGTCAGTATCTTAAATTGTGAGATGCGTGAAATCTAACGAAGATACGTCGCCAAAAAAGTGTCCACAACATCTATTGGACATTCTTACCACCAAATGCCAAAACCACAGCCAGCTGGCTAAAGTTAAACATCAAGATGTGTTCGCGCTGGAGAGTGGTTCCAAAGAAAGAACTAACGTGGTGAAACATAAAATTAATACCGGAGACGCTCGGTTGATACTACAACATCCACGCAGACTTCCTTTGGCGAAAAGAGAAGAAGCCGAACAAATAATTACATATATAGAGAGAGAAACCTGAGCAGTTACGTCGCGAACAAGAAAACGAACCTAAAATAACACTACTTTTGGACTGAAAAGAAAACGACCGACGACCAACCTGGGAAGAAATGAGTGCATTGGGCAGACACATCAAAGCATACTGGGCGCAGTAGGACTCTTTGATAGCAGAAGGCGGTCTTCTTAAGCAACCCCTAGAAAGTGTCATGGGCACGGGAAACAGACTACAGTTGGAAGTGCCCAAAAACAGGGTGTCAAAAATGTTGAAGCATCTCCACGATGAGACATCAAGAGAACACTTTGGCATTAACAAGACATTAAGTAAAGTGCGAGAACGATTCTACTGGATGAACTGCAAAGAGAACGTCATAAAATGGTGCCGTAAGTGTACGGTCTGCGCATCAGAAAATGGTCCAGCGAGAAAGCGTAAAGCACCCATGAAGCAATACAACGTAGGAAGCCCTTTGGAAAGAGTAGCGATTGACATCCCAGGGCCATTTCCAGAATACGATTCGGGAAATAAATACATCCTGGTGACGATGGATTATTTCACGAAATTAACCGAGGCTTACGTCATACCCAGTCAAAAAGCAGCTGCAGTCGCAGACGTATTACTAAAAGAGTTTTTCTGCCGGTTTAGAGTTCCGTTCGAAATACCCTCCGATCAAGGTCGCAACTTTGAGTCTGGGCTGTGTTACAAGCTTTAGATCTTACGAACCTTGCACGGCCAACTCACACAGTCGGCGATAGGGGAGGTTCACAGGAAGTATGCTTAAGGGCGCCAGATCTAATCCAAGTTAACACTTCTGCTTCGATCACGACAGACGGTCCAAACTTGTAACTGAATTTGAGGTTCGTAATCCTTATTACTTAGATGTTCGAGTAGCCAAAATTAGTTAATAGGTAACGATAATTACAGGAGAAAGAAAAATATAACAAGAGAGATTAACAAATATAACCACTTTAATGTGTTAACGTAGAATAGTAACAAGAGTATAGGAAAGTTCTCCACTCATCTATGCTAGAATGATTTCTAAGTATAATTAACAAATATAACAACGTTAATTTAGTAGCGTAGCAAATTGACAGCTATATGTTAAATTCTCAATCCATAAATACTAGGAGGACTAACAATTATCATTAACAAGTGTAGAAAACTTTGATTTCGTAACACATAAGATTTACAAGATTATATTAAATTTTCAGTGCATGAATGCCCGCAATATCGGCAACACACAATACACATTTAAGTCAGGTCGAAACGAATATTACAGAAAATCTCGTAGTAAATATGTTTTTCACACACACAGCATGCGATACAGGTTAAATGAATGATTGAAGTTACCTTATTGGTATATAAGCAGTAAACGTAGTTACGGTCATTAACATTAACCAAAGTTCTGTGAGTAACTTTTGTGACAGCGATATAAAATTAAGCAAATAAACTCACCCGAAGTGCAGTGTCCACTTTCGCAAAGAAAACGTTTTCCCCGCTAGCGGCCTGTAATAAATATTGAATCGCAAATCGTGTCACACACTAACTCACGAAGAATAAGAAGCTACAAAATCAGTATTAATAAATCATTAAAGGTTATATAAGAACCCGTTGTATCGAATGCTGTAGGTAGTAATTTAGAACAGGTGGTTGATAACACAATCGACTGGTATACACGAAATAACATCTCCCACAGTAAGGCTTGTCGAGACTCCGTTTTCGTGGTGGAGAATAGGCCTTCCCAAAATCTTAAGTGTTCGGTAACGGTATTTCTCAATAATAATTAATCTTCATCATTTCTTTATTGAAACGAACATGTGTTCAAAGCGTGGGAAAACGGCTATCAAATTAAGGACAAGTTACAAACAAATTTTAATAAAACGGGAGTAATTATCTTACCCTGTGACGACTCAAATATTTTACGAACGTAATGAAATTATAATTTGATTCCCATTATTAAGGATGTCCTTCGAAATTATTTCTTTAAGCCATACAGGCCATTTTATGCAATTGACAGCTTCACGATTTCGTCGTAAAATGACAGTCACAATAAAAGATCGACAGAGGGCGTCAAAACCGGAATCTAATTTCAAGTCAATATACAGGGTATTCCGTTAGAAAAATTTTGCACGTAACAGCTGTTTCAAGAAGTTTGTCGGCTGTTAGGAATTAAGAAAAATAGGACGACGCCTCTCCATCCTCAATCTGATGGCGGTTGAGCGGATGAATCGAACAATGGGCAAGTACTTAGCCAAAGTAGTGTCCGAACACCAAAGAGACTGGGATTAGTACTTGCACACACCATCCTGTGTGATGCTCGGTCGCAAAATACGACTGCCATGCGACCTCCAGTTTGGACGAAAACCGGAAGAAGAAGTTGCTAGAGAAGATTTCGTCAGCACGCTGACCAAGAGGCCAGACGAAGTACATGAAGAGGTCCGTAAAAACACACAAATTATCAGTGACAGAATAAAAATTTTAATCTGGCGACATGGTGTGGTTGTATAATCCCCAAAGAATCGAAAAATGAGAGAGTACTTAGCCAAAGTAGTGTCCAAACAACAAAGAGGTTGGGATTAGTACTTGCACTTTTTCCCAATAGCAAACCAATCATCTGTTTACGAAAGCACAGGTTAAACAATGTCTTGTGTCATACTCGGTTGCGAAATACGAATGCCATGCGACCTCCAATTTGAACAAAGACCGGAAGAAGAAATTACTGGTGACGACTACGTCTGCAAGTTAATAAAAAAGCTAGACGAAGTACACGAAGAGGTCTTTAAAAGCACACAAATTGCCAACGACGAATGAAGACAGGATACGACGGTGGATTTCAACCGGGTGACATGGTGTGGTTGTGTAATTCACAAAGAAGACGTGATTTGTCGCCGAAACTGCAAAACCAATGGGAAGGCCCCTATGAAATGTAGCGTATTAATGACGGCATATATCGCATCCGAAAGCCACCCAGAGGCAAGCCAAAAGTAGTCCACGTCGATCGTTTAGCCCCGTTTGCTGGCAATAACCACAATACACAAGTTCAGGTCCGAACCAGAGTAATAAGCAGCAAAACCAGAAATCCAATCGAAGGAATGGATTTCGAGCAGTTTATGAGCTTATGAAGAACAACAAGACGTGGTGACAAACGCTTCCTTTTCTATCTGGTCACCAAGAAATACTCACGCACCACAAAAAAAATCAACTAAATTGGAGGACAATTCGAAACATGTTGGAGGTTGTCTTCCGAGGAAGAGGCGTTCAAGTGTTGGTCTGTAGTTACCAACCAAGCCGAGTACCGGGTCAGGAAAAGTCCCTTGACTGTTACTTTTATGGTCAAGGAAGTTGCCGAAATGGAGAAAGCTGCCGCTATCGCCACGATCCTTTCTACCGGTGTCGCATCCAGTCTCCTGTTCTGTGACAGATCAGTCTTAAGAAGGAAGCAATGAAACGTTCGAGAAATTATTCTCAAGTTCCAGAGATTTCACGAAGTTATCTATTTTCCAGAAAGATCTGGAACATTCGCGAATGATTTCCAATATGAGTATAAATGCGGTTTAAACAAATCAGAGATCAGTTATTTCCTGTAATTCGAAGACCTGCCGTCGTTAAGAAGATTATTCAAGTCTAAATAAATAGGCAATTAACGTGTGCGTTCGAGATAAAATATACGGAGTATAACTATGTGCGTGACTTTAAAGTAACAAGTGTAAGTGTTTAGTTAAATAGTGTAATCGTGTAAGTGATAGTGCGATATAAATTAATGTAAGTGTTTTTATTAAATATCCTTAGATTTAATTAGTTCGTTTAGTTATAAACGTGTACATATTTTTAGTATAAATAAATTAGTTTTAATAATAAAATTCGTAATAATATGTACATGATAATATTAAAAGTGACGATTCCGATCTGTCAGAAGACGAGAGTAATAAACCAAATCGCGTTATAAGCTGTCGAAAGCGACAATGACTACAAAGATCAAGCTTTTGATCAAGAGTAGGAGATATAATAATGCATGAAACTGATGACGATGACAATATTTCTCTAATTGAACTATCGGAGAAGCAAAAACCGCGCATTTGGAGAACCAAAAACCTCATGATAGCGTGAATAATTTTGTATATAAACAAAAATAGTATCCTTCCTCTTGATCCTTTATACGAAGATGTCAGATGTTATCGGAAAAAGAGTTCAGGAAACGTGGAAGAAAAGGTCCACTAAGAAAAAACTGCTGTCAAAAACGATGTCAAAATGAGTCTTGTTTGTGGCTATAATAATACAGTTCTACCAACTCCTATCAGAATTGATACAACTCTGTAATCGATCTTCAAAGAAAACACTAACATTTCTCAATATGTTGGATTAAATAATTTGAAAAATGTGTGTAATTTTATATTTTATATCATCCCTTGTAGTGGGTAGTGTTCGATAAACTATATCTTTAACTTAACGCTATAAAAAATCAATTTTGAACACGCCAGGTGATCGTAGAGGCCATTCTTCCAATCCACTCTTGTGGGAATGTAGCATTAAGATGATGATAGATAGAACCAGTGTGGTGAACAGAAAGAGTATCATGCCAATACCACATCCTTTCCTAGGCGGTGAATGGGCTCTGGCGACCGTCCTCCGCGAGGGACGATCGGCCTAACATTATCGAGCCTTTCAATTCGCAAGACTTCTAGTGGTATTGTTACATCGTTTGACTAGATAGGGTGCGGCCTTAGAGGCGTTCAGCCCTAATCCCGCTGAGTGTAGCTTCGCATTAACGCCTGCTTAACCATATGTACTGAGCAGAATTACTATGGCAACGACATCCTCAGTAATTTAAAGCTAATTTGTTTCACGACCATCTAAACTAGATGTGAAGAACGCCTTCAACTATCTGGCGTGGCCAGTTATAGTTAAGGCACTAAACTTTAAAAATGTGGAACCTTACCTCGTCAACATTATTCAGGAATACCTAAGCAACAGAGAAGTGATGATACAAAATTCCGATGATACAGAAACAATCCCGGTGACATGAAGATCCCGCTAGGCTCAGTACTAAGACCGACCCAGTGGAATGCCACCTTCGATAATTTATTGAGAATGAACCTATGCACACAAACTCAAATTGTTGCGTTTGCAAACAATGTTGCGCTAATGACCAGTGCCAGGACCTGCATGGGATCCAAAAAAGACCTAACCCGCAATGTATATACTGTTGGAAGATAAACGACGTAAAACATACGGTGTTTGCTGTCCACAACGGAGCGGTCTCAGACGAGAACTAGTTAGACTGACCCCGAAGCAATTGGTCCCCCATATGTTGAGCTACCGGGAACGCCAAGCGAATATCAATGCTTCGATTGTAATGATAATAAACCAGAAAAAAAGCATACTTCTTAAAGCTGAAAAAAGCTGGAGTCACCGCGAGCCAAAATAATACCGCCCACACCAATATGATGTGTTCAATTCATGTTAGTTATCGTTCAGATTTCTATTTGTATACGTTTTATCTATACAAGTTTTTAAATACATGTTGTGCTGTCGCTCAAATCTGTCTATTTCACAAGATTTTTTACATATGTTTATTCTAATTATTTATTTACATGTCGATACTTCGCAATAGTCTACGAGCAACTGACGGAAAAATGTTATTGTGTTCCAGTTGCTCTCAAGAATAGGTTAAATCAGGAGGCTCCGGGCACGACCGGAAAACAAACTCCGTTCATAAATAAAATTCAACAAAACAAACTTAAACAATCTAACACTTGGCAAATTCTGCATCATAAGGATAAGAAGAGTCCATATGGAAGAATCAAAAAACGCCATCACTAGAAACGCTTGGTCACCACAAGTCAGTTATCCCTTTAGTAACTTTTCTAACACCTCTTGTTAAAAATTCTTAAAAGCCGAAGAGATCGATAGACCTTGCTTTTGCAGCCCTATGCTTATACTGAGCATCGGAATCAAGCCAGCGTTTGCCCTTTTGCTCTACGCAAGGTATCTTTCTTCGCTGAGCTGTGTTAATCTTTGACAACCCTATTCAAACTACCCGCCCGGCGGTGAATCGGATTGCAACCGAGCATAGTTGCAATTTTATGGGACGCGCGCAGAGACAAACCGGGACGACGACAACTACCACTACGATATGACCACACACGACAACTTCGTACTGTCAAACGTGAGCTAAAACCGCGCCCTAATTTCGTCTGCGCGATCCGCTAGCAATCGCGCGAGGTGAGCTTGATGCGAGAATGTCGTGACTACTGCGCGCCGCGTGGTTTGGGAACGGCGGCGCACGCGCTCCGCGTGATCGAGTAAGTAAAGTACCTACTCATGCCAATACCAATGCCAAACAATAGTCAAGCTCAACAGGGTCTTTTTCCCTGCAACTGCCGTTCCCTTGGCTATGGTTTTGCTAGATAGTACGTAAGAACAGGTTAAGAATCTCGTTAATCCATTAATGCGCCTCACTAATTAGATGACGATGCATTTTAGGTAAATGCTGCACTCACGGTTTCGAGTACACTTACTCCAGGAGTGGATGAAATTATCCTGATTGTAAAGGGGTGGCTTGTTTTGTCTTTCCCTCCCTCGCGTAGCTATAGAACAGTAACATCTAAAGCTACGAAAAATGTGGGCATTGGAATAAATTAGCTTATTGAAATGACAAGAACGATTAGTAGGATGGCTGTATATTCTGACGGAAAAGGTTTCGTGAAGTTACTTCCCGATCTACAGTCCAATGACTAAATTTTCGATTGGTTCTCTGCCGTGGCAGAGCCGATGGTTTCCTTATGAATTGCACCCTCTTATCTGACTGGCTAAAATAATCGTACCGAAAGAAGTCGAAAAACTAAAATAATAAATAAATCTAATAAAGAGATATCATTGGTACGAATATCAAGCACAAAAGACAAACCGAGACCCCACAGTAGTTGGTCATACGAAGTCCCAAGACGAACAATAACAACTATATAAAAAGGCTGTTCGTGGATTTTGGTTAAGGTGGGTGTGGAGAATTTCTTTGCACTAACCTTCTCCGCGAAGGAAAGACAAGAGCGTTGTAGTCCATAAATTGGGAACAAATTTTGATGCAACTACGATGCGCCATTAATCACACGGTTAATAGCGTCTTTCTGTCGGTAATACCAATTATCCGCTATGGCTTAGACCGCTTTCTTAGACATTGCTACTCTTGTTCTTACCACTATTAGTGAGACTTTTCCAAAGGCTTCATTATTACCTTGGAGAACAGTTGGCAGACAGTCACGTCAACCACAAAAAGCCTTCTCTAGTTCTGCGACACCAAGCCCGGTTAAAGATTTCCGCCGGAGAGTAACGTGATGAACGTTTTCCTCATCACTGCTACCACACACTGCACAATTAGCTCGCAAATTGTGAATTGACCGATCATGTCTGTCTGGAGACGACATCTTCTGCAGAAGACTTCACCTTGAGCTCCAGTCCGCCTCATGATCACGCTGTCAGGACATGAGTTCGCTCTCATTTTGAAGACAATAATTTGTCTCGATGGTTTAAGAAGATGAAGTATCTTAAGCCATGCATGAGCTATTTTATCGCCGGTAAACGCCGGGACCGACTTTCCTTGAGAGCGAAGGTTGACCCATTTTGATAGCTCTTGCTTTTTCATTCGTGTCGCATAGTCGTTGATATGTTTGCTAGTGCACGGCCAGTTAATTCTTGCTCTGCGAGCGACACGGTCAAAACGGGTTACCAAACGTGAGCCCGCTACTGCAGCTATCATAACTGAGTCTGCATTAGACTCAAATGCAAAACCTGGTTTCAGAGTGACTGAAGCACGTGTAATATTTGCCTTGTCACTAATGTCACTACTCGTAGCTCTTGGTCTAGTTTCTTAACTAGCGCGTCTGGTGGGGTTACTAAAACCAGTGGCACAAGTAGTGCGGGATTAGGTATGGGGAGATAAGTTCATATTTCTGGTCCAGTTTTAACACTAACCTTGAAACTCTAAGTAGCGTTTCTGTCAGATGTGTAAGCAGGCCCTTTACAGTTTTTTACAGCCCAAGAAGAAATGTCTACACCCAGATATTTGAAGGAATTGCCCACGTCTGTGTACTCCCATGTAATCGTCAACCTTGGTTCAGTCAAGCGTCAGAGTCTTTGGAAAAATTTATCATGAAGAAAGCACTTTTTTTGCGGCGACACCGTCATACATATTCCCTGTAGATACTGCTCCGTAATATTGAGCTAATTCTTTGTCTGCGATACTGTGCTTGCAGTTATTATTAAATCCTTTGCGAAAGCAAAGCTAGCGACTGTCGTACCCTCCGCTAGAGGTTCTAAAACTGCGTTAAGTGAAAACCTCGAGTTGGAGTTTTATCGAAACTTTTTGGTTGCATTCTATTACCATTTCTATAGTCATAGTTACTCCGCCTACTTGCCCGCGCTTGCTTGAATGTCTTCACGTTGACATTTAGAGCACTGGGCAGAAATCCTTTCAGATAATCAAAACAAGTGAATTTCCATTTAAAAAATGGGGTCCTCGACTTGACAGAATCAGTTTGTTATAAATGTACTACCAACATTATATTTATGATGTCTTCAATGTGGTTCTTTTTTAATTTTCTCAAAAATTTCATAAATAATCATGTATGTGACTCTCGTCGAAAGTTTCATAGCATATAGCATAGCAACTCACTCTGATGCAGCCCTCAGCCTGCCTACTATGCTTTACTTTCGATGCTCGTTACATAAACAACTATTATGCATGTCTACGATTCAATTAAAAAAAATAAAGTACTAAGAAATGGAAAATTGAATATTCAAAGCAACTGACGTTTACAGAAATTAAATCAAGTACAGCTCTGGAGTACTGAAACAATACACGGTAAATAATTGAGTTTTGAAATTTTGCACACGATCACATTTTCACGTTTGGCTGTAATTTTTAAATTTGAATTTGATATAGTTTTTTATCGGGTGAATTAATCTAACATTGATAATTACCTTTTACGACAGTTTCCACAGGTTTCCATTTCTATTATGTGAATTAGTTAAGCTGATGGCTATAAGTCATTTTTTTCGTTTTAAGCTCGTTGACTTTTAAGGTTGTTAACACTTTGATATAAAATATTCATAATAATTTTTGTTAAAGATGTAAATGTGTAACTATGTAAAAATTGTATAAATAGCGGCGCTATCGCAATTAGCTGTTGAAGAAACGTATAAACAAACAACAGATTAATGTC
Organism: Aquatica leii; assembly: GCA_035610365.1. Lineage (NCBI taxonomy): Eukaryota > Metazoa > Arthropoda > Insecta > Coleoptera > Lampyridae > Aquatica > Aquatica leii. The sequence goes on along the minus strand of CM069436.1, from coordinate 101,367,831 downwards.
ACAAAAACTATACATCATTCGCCGTCCTTCGCGAATGACAAATGTTTTCATTGTGAGACAATGTTTCGTTCAACTCCAATCGCTTCTGCAGGTTTTGACGTTAATTGCGTGAGAGTTAATGACAAATTTGAATAAATAAAACACACGATGTACAATAATTAAGCTTGCAATTAAAGAAACAAGCAAATATCAGTGTCTCGGATTGTAAAAATTATTCAAAAAGATTGATCAGTTTCACTTTTTTTTTTCAGTTTAGATATGCTCGATGTAGCTATCTGTTTTTGTATGGAGAAACGGAGGACAAAGACTATAATTTCTTTATCAACAAATGATTCTTCCACTTTACTTTTCATTTGAGAAGAACTAATAAAATTGGCAAGGTATCACAAAAACATGATAGAAAAATAGATTTCAAAATTGACATAAAAATTTTAAATCTTAATTTCCTATAGAGTGTGATAAAGCATATATCGGTGAAACTGGAAGGAACATCAACACCAGATTATCAAAGTACAAAAATCATTTACAAATCTCCAAAAGTTGATCTCTTCTATTTCGTCGATTTCTCTTTATAAATTTGTTTTGATCGTTGATAGTATTCAAACTTAAAATTTTCGAATAACCGGAATCGATCTTATAACATTGAACCAAAATAGACATGCGTGTAGTCAATTACTATTCTTTTCCATGTTTTTTTCCTCTTTAATTTAGTGTCGTAGTAATATTTGTTTTATTGTCAATAAACTTTGTTTCCCAAAATTATAATCAAGCCATTGACATTTAATGATTTAACGTTAAATGTTTTCAGATAGAATTCTTATAAATATTAAATAATCGCTATTTTTTATGTAAGTAAAAGTCGGTGTCTGTTTATCAAAATAATACTGTCTCAAGGTCAATCGTACAAACACTGTCGTAATATCTACATTTCAAGAATGTAGCTATTGTCCATGTATTTTTTACGATTAAGGATTCTTAAGAGTAATGCAATTTTTCATGTTAATTTCATAAAAACAATCAATTTTCCAAAGAATAAACAATAATATCAGCATATAAATTTTATATGATGATGTGAAACGTCACCTTGAGATTAGTTAATGCTTTAAACAAGGAAATAAAGTACGTCATATAATTAATTTGATAAGCACATACGACGAAATGTTTCAATGTCAATATTTATCTAGTAGAATTTTTTCCACAGGACTATTTGCGCTAATCGTAAACAGAACCGCGCCAAATTTTCTTGTTACAATATACGAGCGTTGAATTTGACTTTTGTTTTTGGTTTTTAGAAAAGTATCTGAATCCGCCCCAGTAGCATAGGAAAACTTTTTTTGCATAGTAACATGCACGATATAGATTTAATAAAATTTCAGCATAAATCTTTGGTTTAAACAATTGTCGAATAGAAGCATGGTATCGTGTACACTCAATTAAACAAAAAACGAGACACCTTGATTAGTTCGAATGAATTAGTAAGCGGTGTAAACTAGGCTTGTTAGAGAATGCGATCATTCAGACTTATTAACAGCGAAATGATTTTGTATTAAAAAAGGTATTTGCTGCATTTTATTTTTATACAAAATATTTTCGTGTATAAATAAACTGACATAATCTCCGCAAGAACAAATACATCAAATTTAATATGTATATATAAGAAGATGAACCAAAAAAATTTCCAGAAAGAACGTGTTCACGTCAATGACCTCGTGTTTCACAGTACGAATAGCGCAGTCAATCTTTGACAGATTCACATCCCCATGCTGATGGTTTTCTTTGACATATAAAGAAATCATGGTTTTTAAGACACGATTAATTCGTTTGGCTGGATTAGCTCTAGGATGATATTTAGCCGTAAAGAGTATCCTTGTCTCATAAGTGGCGCAAAGTTTACCAAATTCTTTACTACGAAACTGGACACCATTGTCCGTAATAAGATACTGACGAGCACCAAAAAGAAGAAAAATGTGTTCTTCGAAGATCTTACAAATAGAAGTAGCAAGAGCTAAGCGTAACGGAAAAAACAAAAGAAACTTAGTAAAATAGTCAAGGATCACTAATACATAACTATGGCCTTTCGAAGATCGAGGCAGAAAACCCACGATGTCACAACAAAAAACTTGCCAAGGGTTAGCACAAGGAGCGAATATACCAGGAGGAGCAACTTGTTCCACCTTGTGCGCTGCACACACACGACAACGCCGAATATAACGAGCGACATCTGCACGTAAGTAGCGCCAATAATAACGTTGTAAAATTCTTGCCGTAGTTTTCAAAACATCACAGTGTCCAGCGACCGGAGGATCGTGATGGTTACGAATCATTTCCGTACGTTGTTCTGTAGGGAACCGCTATTTTCCAGTCATCCGAAGAATCAGAAGAGAAAGGAGTAACGACACGACGATAAAGAACATTATCTCTAACAGACCATTTCACAAACTTATGAGGAGCATCCAAGACACGTTTAAGAAGATTATTATACCAAAGATCAGAAGTCGGCAACTTAAGCATAAAGACAGAAGAAATTTCAGACAGATGCATAGCATCTAATACAGGAACTGAGCGAAACAGCGCATCAGGAACGACATGATCTTTTCCTTTTCGATGGATTATCAAAAAATCGTATTGTCTAATAGACCACCGAGCCAATCGTCCTGAAGGACTCTGCAAACGATTTAACCACAACAACGAATGATGATCAGTTATCACCGTGAAATGGGATCCTTCCACATAAGGACGGAACTTCTCTACGGCCCATAACACAACCAGACATTCTTTCTCAGTAGTCGAATAATGCCGCTCCGCCTTAGTGAGCGATCGACTAAGATAACTAACAACCTTTTCACCATCCGCGGTCGTTTGACTTAACACAGCACCTAAACCAAAATCCGAAGCATCAGTCTGTACCACAAAAGGAAGTGAAAAATCAGGACACGACAGAATAGGAGCCGCAACTAAGCTGTTTTTAAGAGAATCAAAAGCGGTCTGACATTCCGCTGTCCAATCCATCCCGATTTAAGAGAAGAAAAATTAGGAATAAAGCGACGGTACCAACTAGTCATACCAATAAATCGTCTGACATCAGTGACGTTTGAAGGAGTGGGGATATTAAGTATCGCTGTTACCTTATCCGGGTCTACCAACAGACCATTCTTGTTGACCACGTACCCGAGGTATTTTAGTTCAGACAAACAAAAATTACATTTTTCCCGACGTAAGGTAAGGCCAGCAGAGATTAACCGTTCTAACACTTTTCCTAGTACGCTGATATGTTCATCAAACGTAGGTGTTGCTATGATAATATCGTCTAGGTAAGCGAAACAGTAAGGGTCCAAATCCACACCCAATACTCGATCAATCAATCGCTGAAATGTAACAGGCGCATTATGTAAACCATATGGCATGCGAGTGAACTGAAAAAGACCACGAAAAGGAACAGTAAAAGCAGTCACAGCTTTGAAATCTTCTGAAAGCGGAATCTGCCAATACGCAAACCGAATATCCAAGCTGGAAGGAAAACGTGCACCTCTCAACCGATCTAGAATCGAAGTTATGTAAGGCAACGGATAAGCATCCTTCTGCGTCACCTGGTTTACCTTCCTAAAATAAACGCAAAATCTATAGGTGTTGTCTTTCTTCCTTACTAAAACAATGGGACTAGACCACAGGCTATTCGACGGCTCTACAACTCCCAGACGTAACATTGAGTCCAACTCTTCATTAGCCACCTTCTGCAGCGCAGGCGAAAGGGGACAATACCGTTGTTTTATGGGTTCAGCCGACGTTCGCATTTGGTGCTGAATGAGAGAGGTGTGACCAAGCCCTGAAAGTTGTTTATCGAATGCGTCCGCGACATTGTTCAAAAACTGTTGTTGATTAGAAAGAAGTTCAAATATGGGACTAAGCGAATCCGAAGAAATAACATAGATCGAAGGAGAAGCAGCGTTGAAAGTCCAAAGTCCCTGCTAAAAGTCAGGTATGAAGTTAATTGCTTTCCAGAAGCTGATGCCTAAAATTAGTTTAGAAACTTCAGGAATAACTAAAGTGTTAATCGCTTTTACTTTACCTTCCAGAGAAAACGGCAACAGAACGGATCCTAGTACCGCACACTTATTATCATTAGGTAAATTACAAGAAGGCACTGAAGAAGGAGAAAGACGAATATCTAAGGACTGCAAAATTTGCCACCCTGGACCGCCCAGAATGGTTCGGGAAGCACCAGTATCAAGAAGACCAAAGAAAGAAAAACCCAAAACACTAACCGAAAGATAAGGACGCTCATCATCACGAACACTGGCGAATATAAAATTAAAAAGAATACGTTGCTTGTCAGTGAAGTCTAAGATAGAATCCAAGGTTAAAAATAGCGTAGAATCCACGACTCGGTCCGTGGACTCGTGCCCTAGTTTCCCGAGACAGTATTACACTTAGTATAATTGCGACGACTAACCCCTGCCAGTATACACCCGAAACAGTGAAGAGTAGGAGGTTTGTCACAATTTGTAGAGATATGTCCCATCTGAACACAATTCCAACAAATAACGCGAGAAGAACCAAGAAAACCTCATCGAGAAGAATTAGAAGTAGTAGCATTTTTTTCGAACCATACCAAACGATTCTTAGAAGTAGAAGCAAGAGAAAAAACTGAGGTGTCGCTAAAATAAGCCAATGCATGTTCCAACAGTCGAGTGATACGCCGCGAAAAAGGTGGTTTATAGTTGTCCACTGAAAGTTTAGTTAATTCTAAATGCTTGCCATAATCAATCAACTGAGCCAATGTTGAGATCCGCGCTAATCCTAAAGCAGATTGGTAGCATGCAGTTAAATTACGTCGTATCGTCTTAAGTTGAGTTTCTTCAGAAGGGGGCAACGATAATCGCTGAAAGAGACTTCGCATCATCGTCACATATATGCCGATCGATTCTTGAGGCCCCATTATTCGCCTTCGATCTCATCCCATAGACGATCGTCGTAATCAGGTGGTAAGAATTCTGATTTTAACAAAGTAACTACATCTTGCCAAGAACGCAAAGAATCTCGATTTACCCTAAACAGACACAAAGCTTTTCCAGTCAGAATTTCAGCAGCAAAATTAAACAAATTCTGTGTAGAGACGCCACACGACAAACACAACTCATCAACTCGCATCAAGAATTCGGTGAGCGAAAAAGAACCTTCACCCGAAAAAGTTAAGTTCCACTTAGCTAGTGACACATTAGTAGCAGTAGCCTTTGAAAGAGCAGAAGTAGTCCATTTCAGCCTCAGAATCTGAAGAAGTAAGAAGAGGTGGTTCTTCGTCCGGAAGTAGTGACTCTACCAAAACAGGTTTAGGACTAGACAAAGGTAGGTTAGCAAAAGAAACCAACGTAGTTCTGGTAGCCTTCTTCCCTTTTGCTGTGAACTCATTACGTAGGGTTTGTAGCGTAAGTCCAAATTGACGATGACATTTTGCTTCATCTTCCCCATCAGGTGACATCTTCAAACAACGACGGTGAATGTGTACTCACAAGGTACTAGCTCGTTTGAAAGTAGACGAAGAAAAATTCCCATCAAATTCGCTCAATAACGTTTGTAGTTCCCCAATAGCTTGTTCGACAGCTACCTTATCATCCACAAAAACTGAAGTAACAGCATCCATACGAAAAGATGCTTCCTTTTCCAACTGTAAAGCACTACGCACCGCACCCCTTAATGTAGAAACGACTACTGTAGGATCAAACCCACGAGAGATTAATTCATATTGAAGCTCTTGCTTCCGAAGTCGATTCACTTTTAACCGCCAAGTAGCCATCTTAGTGACGAGATTTCCTAAACAACGTAAAAAGAAAATAGAAAAACCAAATAGCAGCACAGCTCCGATCACGCTTTTCAAAGATACAACAAAATCTTAAAGAGAACTAAGCTAATCGTGAAGCAAAATTGTACGACTAAAACCCAATCAAAAATAACAGTACAAGTATAATCACTAATAACTAATCTAATAAGCAAAAAGGTTAACCGACGTAGTCGAGTTAATCCAAACTTCAAAGCAGAAGTCCAACAACACGTGTCTGACCAGAAATCCAACTAAAAGAAAACTAAGTAAATTACTAATATAAATTCAAACCGCAGCACTACAAACAAAAAAGTAAAAGCTAGTGAAGTAACTCCGACGTCAAGTCTTGCAGCAATAACTAGAGAAGCGCAGTAAAGTTGTAAGTAAATCGAACCCACGAAAGACTAAGAAAAGATAAAAGAATCAATAAAACTAGAAGAAATTATAATCGCACACAGAAAAATTGAGCCCCATATTGGGCGCCAAAATTTGTTACCAGAAAATCAGGTTCCTCAAGTTGGACCGCCAAGAATAATTGTTACGCTGGTCTTCTTGTAACAAAACAAATCAACGGCTAGCACAGCTTTTTCGGAAAGGGATCGCAGGCTTTGTTATGCGAAATTATAACGTAAATTTAAAAAAAGACGCCAAGACGATAACAGAATTAGGTAGGGAGATACCGTCTAACTCTACCCGTAGCTGGAAAAGAATAAATAACACCACAGAAGTAATAACACAGAATATATATATTTATTTTATCACAGAAGATGAAGAAAGTATATAAATGTAAGTTTTCGCCAATATTTATACATGAGTCGAATGAATTATAAGTTGCGTCGAATAGTACAACAAACTGACCCTGTCGGTCTAAACTTTGACATAAACATAACGTCTGAATTTATATTTGCAAATCTTAAAATTGTAAACAAACAAACAAACAATTTAAGCCTTCGAGACTCAACGCGCACTGCTTATGAGTTCGTGAAGCACAAAAGTATTATTAATTGTGTTAACTTAACATGCACGTACGGTCATAAACGACATGACCACCGAAGTACAAACTGAAGAAAAAAAATTGAAATACTAATACTCAGAGTTAGGTTTTTCCAGTAGGACATTAGCTAATTTCCGTACTTGAGATACCTAGACAGTAATATTAAACCCAATCTAAACGAGCATATAATGTTAACACAAGTAAAAGGTCTCCTTAGCATCCAATCATTTAAGAACGCAAATGCGCAGCGTTTCCCTTCGACTTAACAGCATAAATTTCCCCAGTGTTTGTCGTAGTTAATCTTCAAAAAAGGAATAATCCTGCAGGTTTCCAACCCTTGACCGTGTATAAGATAATAACGTTATCAATAATGTAACGTCATGGAAGTTTTCCAACGAGGCCACCTGCTAGTTATCTTCGGTGATAACGGTAAAGATGTGGTGGGTACCAATATCCGCCCGTTTCAAATCTTACAAAACGCAATTGTATATTCGCGAGAAACAATCTAAAGGTGAAGGTTGCCCCGGGCGTAAAAGTACAGAACTCGTAGTTGGTCTTGCAGAAAGTAAAGTAAAAGTGCTGCCTAAAATTTGACAGTCTCGGCGAAAGAGTAGGGGATTCTCCGGACAAATTTCATACTTGAAGAGAAATTTTCATACTCACGAATTAGACTACTAATTTTTAACATAACAAAACACAAAAGTAAAAAAAAAGATAAAGCAACAAACAACATTGTCAAAACAAAATTTATGATGATAAAAAAGCAGTAAGGAATTGCTAGCTATTAGATTGTTTTTAATTTGTTTATTTTTTTATTTTTACTCTTTGAGACGAAGGAACCGAATTACTTCTCGAAAATAATATATTTTCCAAATGAGAGTACGCAATAATAGCATTTATTCGATCAAATACGTAATACGTAACATGATAACATGAATTGTGTGAACTCAAACAAATCTCATTTTATTCATGTTTGAGCTTGGAATTTGGCTTGGAACGAGCCAACGAGCGAACAAGCTTTTTTTCCGGTCTGAGCTTGCAATGTACGAAACTTTACATATTTAAGCGCTGCATCAGTCGCGATTTCAGTTGTTGCCTGATGCCCGATCGATAATTAATTTAGCGAAGTGAAAAGGTGCATGGGGTAAAAGATATCTGCTTATGAAACTTTAGTTTTTTGTAGTTTTACAGACTTTATAGTGATATGTTTTGTGTTGTGAATTAAGATGAGTTCATCTAAAATTTATTTTTTATTTTAGATTTATTAAAACATTAAAAGCCAAAAACTTGCATCTCAAAAATCTCACTCGGATAGTTTTTCTAAGAATTTTCACCCATTTTTATATTATTTTCTTCGATATTTTTATTCATCGATTCGAGAAATTCAAATATTTTTGAATCCATTTTAACTGCTTGCCAACGCGTCACCGGCATAAATTTAACCACGAATAATAATTTAAAAAAAAGTTTAATAACACTAAATTTTAATAATGCCCGACACTAGTTTAACGCTTGTTTACGTTAAAGTTACGTACCAGGTTATTTATCTCACACGCGTTAATTACTTACTTGACTTGAATAATCTTCTTAACACTGCCGTCTAGGAATTACAGGAAATAACTGACTTCTGATTTGTTTGAGCCGAATGCTCGATATCTTTCGGTATACGTTCTAGAACATGGATAACAACTTCGAGAAGGCTCTTGAATTTGAGAACGTTTCAGTATTATAATAAAGCAGGCTATTGGCAGGCCCGCGCCTAGCACTTTTGGCGCCCTTGTGCAAATTTAAAATAACGCCTCAAATTTGTATCACGTTCATATGTGAGTACAGATACGGGTTAAGTTAGGTATTATTATCCACTATTGAAAATTTATTTACAAACTAAATATTTACACGATTTAAATGTAACTACTTTAAACTAACTAATAAAACGTGCCGTCGAGACAGATCGTAGGTCAGTTATTGCCGTAACGCGAATGCAGCAGTATTAAGAAGATTATTCAAGTTGAGATAAATAAGTCGTTAGCACGCGTGTGTCTAGATAAATATACCGAGAATAATCGTGTACGTGATTTTTAGTGTAAACAAGTGTGAAACTACCCGCGGACGTTATCTTATCTCTTGTTAGTGATAGTGTTATACAACGGTTATACATAAATTAGTGTAAGTGTTTTCTTTAAATATTATTAGATTTAATTAGTTCGGTTAATTTAAAAGTGTACATACTTCTAAAATAAGTAAACGTATTTTTAGTCGTTTAAATAAAGTAGTTTAAATAATAAAATACGTAACAGTGGCGTCAGTGTGTAGTATCGAATAGAACAAACCGTTCGCGATTTTTAGTGTGAATACTATTAAGTTATTTGATATCGCTCCCGTAATAAAAACATTGATTACGTAAATAACTTTTAAGTTTGCGATACGTGTGTTTATTTATAAAGTATAAAATAGAGTTTATTAAACTTTTTCTTTTAACAAGTGCGTGATCGCGATATTAATTAAATTAGTTTCCGTACACTAGTGGTTTAATATTAACAAGTGGACCGTTATTAAAATTTTGTGTTATACAAAAACTGCATTTTAAAAAGTAGTGTATTAAAACTTAAACTTTCGTGTTATATTTAAATTTATGCCGGTGACGCGTTCGCAAGCAGTTAAAATGGATGCAAAACTATTTGAATTTCTTGAATCGATAAAAAATGGTCAAGAATCGATGAATAGAAAAATGCAAGAAAAGTTTTACGAAAATTCGGAGAAAATGGAGGAAAATTCTAGAAGTCTAAAAGAAGAGATACGAACGAGCATAGAAAACCAAATTAAAATTGTTCAAGAGGAAACCCAAGCAGATATGTTAAATTTGAAAGAAGAAATGTGAGAATCTGTGAATGAGAAAATAGAAGCAATAGAGGACAAATTAGAAGACAGAATGCAACTGCTTGAAGAAAGAATGAACCAAATGAATTACCATGGTGAAGGAAGTGTCACGAGTGAAGATTTAATAATGGACCGCCGGGAAGAAAGTACTCACAAGTTTAAGGTTGTACTGCCAAATTTTGATGGTAAAGTTCCATGGTCAACTTACTACAAGCAGTTTGAAGCCGCAGCTACAGCTAATGGTTGGAGCAACAAGCAGAAGGCAACGTCTTTAATAGTGTCCTTACGTGGGGAAGCGCTTGGAATTTTACAAACTGTTCCTGACCACCTACAAGAAAATTACGAACTTTTAATTTCACGCTTAGAAATGAGATATGGAGATGCCCATCTTCAACAAGTCTATTAAGCTCAAATTAAAAGTCGGGTTCAGAAAGCTGCCGAAAGTCTTCAAGAGTTTGAGGCTGACATCGCTAGATTAACACGGCTTGCGTATCCTACAGCACCAGACACTTTCTTGAAGCAATTCAAACCTTTGTAGACGGCCTCAGAGACAACGAAACGCAGCAGACTTTCCGGTTAGCTCGACTGAAGACATTGGATGACGCTTTGGTGCATGCTTTGGAGTTTGAAGCAGCAAAACAAGCATCGCAACGAGATGGTCATAGACTCTGCTGTGCTGCAGAAGTACCCGCGCAGACACTGGAAAACATCGAGGAGATAGCGCGACGAATACTTCGGGAAAGAGGAGTGACAACTTTGAACTGCGACGAAATAGGTCATGTACGACGGCATCGTACTAAACCTAAGAAGAGGACAAGAAGAGCACTCAAACATTTGGAACGAGGCGAGCAAAAGAGACAAAAAGTAATCTCATCTAGTCAGACTCCGGAGATTACAATCCAAATGGCATCGCCTAGGGAGCAATTTCATAGCATTTATCTCGATGGCAAGATCAATGGGAGAAGCGTCCAGTTACTAATTGACACAGGAGCGACGAAGACCATCATTCGTCCTGACATATTAGTGGAAAACGAGAAGACATCACCAGTAACAGTACGACTTCGAACGGCGACGGGCGACGAAATACCTACTCACGAACAAGTCAAAGTAACCATTGGTTTGGGAAATGGAGTACTCGACCATCAAGTACTGGTAGCCGACATCACGGAAGAAGTTATCCTGGGAATAGACATGATAAAGAAGTATGGATTTCATTTGGGTATGAAGAACGATGTCCTGAAGATCGACAATGAAGAAATTCCTTTTTATTCGTCAGAGAAGGCAGCCGTGCGAGTCTTATTAAGTGAAGACGTAACTCTGCCTGCAAGGACTGAAAGTGTGGTGATGGCACGCCTGGATGGAAGTCTCCGAGAAGGCTACATACGCGCGATTGAAAAAAGGGACCACTCGTTGGCAGAACTTTAGTACGAGTGAAAAACACGATGCCAGTAAGGATCTTAAACATCAACTCAGATCCTGTAACGCTGAAAAAGAAGACCGTGGTAGGCCAATGCACGCCAGTATCACAAATTGTGAGATGCGTGAAGTCAAACGAAGATACGTCGCCGAAGAAGTGTCCACAACATCTATTGGACATTCTTACCACCAAATGCCAAAACCTCAGCCAAGACCAGCTGGCTATAGTTAACGTGTTGATCCAAGAGTACCAAGATGTCTTCGCGCTGGAGAGTGGCTCCAAAGGAAGAACTAACGTGGTAAAACATAAAATTAATACCGGCGACGCTCGGCCGATACGACAACATCCACGCAGACTTCCTTTGGCGAAAAGAGAAGAAGCCGAACAAATAATTACGGATATGACGAGAGAAGGCGTGATTGAACCTTCAAGTAGCCCATGGGCATCCCCAGTGGTACTCGTAAACAAGAAGCATGGATCAACGAGGTTTTGTGTAGACTACAGACAGCTAAACGACGTGACCAAAAAGGACAGCTACCCTTTACCCAGAATTGACGATACGCTAGACACCCTGTCAGGATCCCAGTGGTTATCTACGTTAGATTTAAAGAGTGGATACTGGCAGGTAGAATTAGAATCCAAGGATCGTGAAAAAACAGCTTTTACGATCGGAACTGGTTTGTGGCAGTTCACTGTAACGCCCTTCGGCCTGTGTAACGCTTCTGCAACGTTCGAGCGTTTGATGGAGACCATCTTGCGCGGATTGTCTTGGAAGACGTGCTTGGTTTACTTGGACGACGTGATCGTGGTTGGAAGGTCGTTTGAAAAGAACTTGAACAACTTGAAGGAAGTGCTCCAGCGATTACGTGGGGCTAACCTCAAACTGAGCCTAAAGAAGTGCCACGTATTTAAGAAGGAAGTCCAATACCTTGGCCACGTCGTATCTAGAGATGGAGTAAGGGCTGACCCAGACAAAATCCGAGCAGTGCAAGCATGGCCAAGACCAATCGACAAACATCAGGTCCGAAGTTTTCTTGGGTTGTGCACTTATTATTTAAGATTTGTACCCGGATTTGGCAATATTGCCAAACCATTGACAAAATTAACCGAAGAAAAAGCAGAATTTAGATGGAATGACGACTGCAAAAATTCTTTTAATCAACTAAAACAAGCCCTACTCACTTCGCCGATTCTGAGTTATCCAAGGGAAGATGGAAAATTTGTTTTGGATACCGACGCAAGCAATCTGGCCATAGGCGCGGTCCTTTCGCAGGTTCAAGATGGACAAGAAAAAGTTATCGCGTATTTTAGCAAGGTTTTGTTCAGACCAGAAAGGAATTATTGCGTGACAAGGAGGGAGCTGTTAGCAGTCGTTAAATCCATCGAACATTTCTACAAGTATTTGTATGGACGAAAATTTTTACTGAGAACAGGCCACGCCGCTTTAATATGGCTACTGCAGTTCCGTTACCCAGAAGGACAAGTGGCAAGATGGATCAAGAGACTGCAAGAGTATGACTATGACACAGAACACCGTGTTGGAAGCAGTCTTCGGAACGCTGATGCCTTGTCTAGAAGACCATGTCCGGCGGACTGCAGCCATTGTTCGCGACTGGAAGAAAAAATCGAATGCCTCCGGAGAACTGCTATGGTTGATGATGAGTGGGAACCTGAGCAGTTACGTCGCGAACAAGAAGACGATCCTGAAATAAGACAACTCCTCGACTGGAAAGAAAGCGGCCGACGACCAACCTGGGAAGAAGTGAGTGCTTTGGGCAGAAACATCAAAGCGTACTGGGCGCAGTGGGACTCCTTGATAGTAGAAGACGGTCTTCTTAAGCGATCCCTAGAAAGTGCCGAGGGCACGGGAAACAGACTACAGTTGGTAGTGCCGAAGAGCAGGGTGTCAGAAGTGTTGAAGCATCTCCACCATGGGACATCAGGAGGACACTTTGGCATTAAGAAGACGTTGGGTAAAGTACGAGAACGATTCTACTGGATGAACTGCAAAGAGGACGTCATGAAATGGTGCCGTAAATGCATAGTCTGCGCATCAGGAAATGGTCCAGCGAGAAAGCGCAAAGCACCCATGAAACAATACAACGTAGGAAGCCCTTTGGAAAGAGTAGCGATTGACATCGCAGGGCCGTTCCCAGAATCCGATATGGGAAATAAATACATCCTGGTGGCAATGGATTATTTCACGAAATGGACGGAAGCTTACGCCATACCCAATCAGGAAGCAGCTACAGTCGCAGACGTATTAGTAAAGCAGTTTTTCTGCTGGTTTGGAGTTCCGTTGGAATTACACTCCGATCAAGGCCGCAATTTTGAGTCTGAACTGTTTCAAGAAGTTTGCCGACTGTTAGGAATTAAGAAGGACAACGCTCCTCCATCCTCAATCTGATGGCATGGTTGAACGGATGAATCGAACAATGGGCAAGTACTTAGCCAAGGTAGTGTCCGAACACCAAAGAGACTGGGATCAGTACTTGCACCTTTTCCTAATGGCATACCAAACATCCGTTCACGAAAGCACAGGCTAAACACCATCCTGTGTCATGCTCGGTCGTGAAATACAATTACCATGCGATCTTCAATTTGAACGAAGACCGGAAGAGGAAGTCGCTGGAGAAGATTACGTCAGCAAGCTGGCCAAGAGGCTAGACGAAGTACATGAAGAGGTCCGTAAAAACACACAAATTGCCAGCGACAGGATGAAAACAAGGTATGACGTCAAGGTACAAAATGGTGGGTTTCAACCTGGCGATATGGTCTGGTTGTATAACCCTCAAAGAGACGTGGTTTGTCGTCGAAGCTGCAAAGGCAATGGGAGGGCCCCTATGAAGTCGTGCAGCGTATTAACGACGTTATATATCGCATCCGAAAACCGCCCAGAGGCAAGCCAAAAGAGGTCCACGTCGATCGTCTAGCCCCGTTTGCTGGCGATAACCACAATGCGCAAGTTCAAGTCCGAACCAGAGTAATAAGTAGCAGAACCAAGAATCCAATCGAAGAAATGGAGTTCGAGAAGTTTATGAACTTATACGGAGGTTCTGGAAAAGCTAGGTTCGGAGCTACCACCGAGGAACAACAAGTCCGGTTCCAGACACAAAAAGATTACGCCATCGCACATTGCGTGAGTGAGGATCTTGACATGTCCAAAAGGGTTGCAGTCGTGTTTAAAAAGAAGTTTGGGCAGCTAGATGAATTACGAAGACAGCAACCGGCAGTCGGAAAAGCTTTAGGACTACGTGGTGACGGACGCTTCGTTTTCTATCTGGTCACCAAGAAATACCCACGTGTCAAACCGTTATACAAAGACCTGTGGCGAACATTCTGGGGTCTCAAGAGAGAAATGGAGTTCCATCATGTTAAGAAATTGGCAGTACCCAAGCTTGGTTGTGGTTTAGATCAACTGAATTGGAGGACAGTTCGAAACATGTTGGAGGTCGTCTTCCGAGGAACAGGCATTCAAGTTGTGACCTGCGTTTGAAAGTCAGCAGTTTTCTTTTATGACAGACCCCATAAATAGATTCAGCTGGCTGAATTTGCGTTTTTTTTTTCTTTCTCGATTTGTTAGCTCGGTGTAACCATCGTTTAAAATCGATTGGTTGTTTGAGTAATCTTTGGTAATGGACACAGTATTCTGAATTTGTTTTAATGTAATTTTAGATTGAGTTTAATAAGTTATTTTACGATTTTAAATTCAAAGTTACAGTGTAAATTGTTGATAAAGTTTTGTATTTTGTTACGCCGTGAACCATCTGATTTCGCGATTTTGTTTATTAAGTATTTCACTTGGTTTGTTGAGAATTCCAGTTGTAATTTATGTTTCCTTTCTGAGATATAATCGTAATTAATTATATTTTCGTCGTTTGTTGATTTTAAGTTGGTTCAAAAGTTCTTTGTTCAAGTGCATTCTCAGTACAGTCGTACTTTGATTTCTTTGTGTCAATCGTTTAGATTACGTGGAAAAATTAAGTCATTATCTTAATTTATTAGGCAGTTTAAATTCTTGTAATATAATATTTTGTCAATTTGACACTTTCACGTACCAGCGAAATGCTGTATCCTAATGCTATAAATATGACGTAATGGGGACTGATTGCCTCTTTATCACACTTCTTAATAAGAGTGTTTGCGTTCTTGAAATTTCGAACACAGCCTTTGTGGAAAGGGTATTCGAGAAAAGTTGATATATGGTTGAGGATTCGATCGTGCAGGAGAATTAGAAATACCGGGGACCGTGAGATGTAGTAGAGTGAGGAGGGTACCTTGCCCTATCGTTATGTAGTACCGCGGAAGTTAATTGGTACCGTGAAAATTAAGTGTTGTGATGAAAATGTTAATTTTTCAAATTTCGTAAAGTACGGTTTATATAGACGTCACGGTATCCAAAAATATAAACACTCACGTTTGAGGGATTTAGTTTCGATGTTTTGAGTAGAAAAATCCCTTTTCCTCGCTATTGTGCGGCTTAAATTGTGAAATAAATCTTCCGCTGGTGACCTATTGTTTGGGGGTTCCACTGATCCCGCATTCGACTACGATACGTTTGGGAGCAGCCGAAGTCCATCTGAGGTTGTAGCTTTGAAAACCACTGTGACCCGCAGCTTACCTGGTTTCTACAATTAAGTAAAGGTATTTATCGATTTTGGTTATTATCGTGTAGTGACCCGCGATTGAAATGCAGTAAAAGCTTTGAATTTGAGCCGATTGAATTAGGACGAACGTTAAATTTAATTATTTCAATGAACACTTAAAGTATTTGCGAGAAGTTAAAATAAATTAACTTTGTTTTGGTGCGTTTGAAAAGTAAAATCGTATTCCCGAATATAAGATAATGTAACAAATTATAAACTATATTTTGTTTAGTTCGAATTAAAGTTCGGACATATATTTTATAACCTGTATTGTTCTTAGTTATTTGAATTGTTTAATTTCTTATGCGGTCAAGGCCTTGAAATTTATTTGCGTTATGTTTTATTTGAAAACGTCGAGTTAACGCTATTATTGTAGCATTTTCTTTTTATAAATTTTAATTTAATGTTTTGTGTGTAGATTGTTCATTTTTGTTTGGTTTTGCTTAAGATTATTAATTTTTATTTTATTAAAATTTGTTTACTAATCATTTTTTTTTGTTGTTAAATATTAAATCAATAAATGTTAAATTGTTAAATGTAAAGAGCTTTTATTCATTTAGCTGCCGCATACGTAAATTTTTGTTTTTAAGTGTATTTCAGTATAGTTACAACTCAAGGTAAGTTCTGGGGTTGTAACCAACCAGATGAGTTTTCGGATAATCAGGGGTTTGAAAGCTGCCCTCATCGTGACCTTGATTGGCGCCCTTACCGATTTTTGACTATTTTACCGTTTTAGTTCAATTTTACGTCGATCGCGTTTCCAATTTTTCACGGAATTTTAAATTACAACCCACCCCCTTCTCCATTGAGCTAGTGGCACAACATCGTTTATGTTACCCCATTTCAGGCAGTAACTTCGTGTTAACTCTGGCATGTAACAAAGTGTTGGTCTGTAGTTACCAACCAAGGAGAATATTGGGTCAGGAAAAGTCCATTGACTGTTACTTTTATGGTCAAGGAAGTTGCCGAAATGGAGGAAGCTGCCGCTATCGCCACGGTCCTTTTTACCGGTGTCGCATCCAGTCTCCTGTTCTGGGACAGAACAGTCCTAAGAAGGGGGCAGTGAAACGTTCGAGAAGTTATTTGCAAATGCAAGAGCCTTCTGGAAGCTGTTATCCATCTTCTAGAAGATATACCGAAAAATAGGGAACGCTCGAGAAGGATTTCCGTATGTGTATATATACCGACGAGACAGATCGTAGGTCAGTTATTGCCGTAACGCGAATGCAGCAGTATTAAGATTATTCAAGTTGAGATAAATAAGTCGTTACCACGCGTGTGTCTAGATAAATATACCGAGAATAATCGTGCACGTGATTTTTAGTGTAAACAAGTGTGAAGCTACCCGCGGACGTTATCTTATCTCGTGTTAGTGATAGTGTTATACAACGGTTATACATAAATTAGTGTAAGTGTTTTCATTAAATATTATTAGATTTAATTAGTTCGGTTAATTTAAAAGTGTACATATTTCTAGAATAAGTAAACGTATTTTTAGTCGTTTAAATAAAGTAGATTTTAATAATAAAATACGTAACAATATATTACTATCACTCAAAAAATAACTTCTGTTTATCTAAACAGGTATTTGTTTATATTAAAACCACGTTCGCTTAAACGCCGTTATATTTATCTTAGCACACGCGTTAAACACTAAATTTATTTAAACCGACAAAGTCTTCTTGCGATTCAATTCGAAAAACTGACTTTAGCGTTCTTTGAATAGTTTTTATATTTTCTGTTATTTGTGTCTAGAATGTTCAACATCCTTTGGTCATTGTCTCGAAGTTGACAATAACTTCGAGAACGTTTCACTATGATACAATATATTATATTTTATTATGCATTTACTCGACATAACCCCGCTAATCTAAACTTAATAAAAGCTACATTTGTAGTAAAGTGATATAAACTGCATGGTATACATTATCATGCCATTTTTGGCATAGTAACAGCTAATTGATTTTGTTCTGAAAAAAAATTGAAGTAGAAGTTTGAACATAATTTTTGAACTGTAGTTACTCGTTTAATTTGATTTGGCATTTATTTATTGTAATAACAATTAAGTTTTCCAGTTTCTTTTTATCCAATACTGTAGCAAGATTTGAGTTCGTAGCTGCATGCCACCAGATAGGTTTTGGTATAATAGAGAATTATTTAAATTAACTATTACAAAACACGATTTGACATGATCGTACCATAATAAAAAATTTGACCCAGAAAATTTAAAAAAGGTAAAGAATCCTGACGCTCATAGTAACCATCTTCCTTATGAATGGCAGCTCAAAAAGTTTTTGTTGAAAAATTATTAATTCAATATTAAATTTCACTATTAATTAGTGCAAAAAAAACACATTGGCGTTAAGACAGAGTAATTGGATTTTTTTTATTTGGTAAATTTTAAAGTCTCCCAATTAAATAAAAAAAATTTAAAAAATTAAACACCAAATTATATTAGTAAATATTTTTCTTGGTAAATTTTATAACAATATTTGTTGATAAAAGCATTGTAATTGATTACTCGAATAATGTGTGCGCTCGTCGTGATTATAGGTCTATTTTAAAGAAGTATTTCGCAACGTAAACTACAATTTAAAAATACACAAAGGAAGTTTCCATGTGATCACGGTAAACAAAAACATTTATGTTAAAAATTTGCCAAAACACTCGATAAACAATTAATCTTTATTGTTTTGTTGTTCGTAATGTTTTTGAAAAAATTCTAGAAATATCAGGAAAAACAGGACTGTGACCATATACTTAACGTAACAAATTAAGAAGAATTATAATTGTCAGTTATAAGTGTTATAACCAACATTGTGTTACTTTAACTAAATTAACATTATTTAGCAAACCAAAAAACTATAATAAATTGTTAATTATATACTCGTTTTTTTTTTAAATATTTAACTTTAAAAAAATCTTATTCATCCAACAATAATTCAGTTTTATTAAATTTTAATTAAAATAACTATAAATTCCAAATCATCTATCGATAATCTTAAGTTGTGTATTTTAAGTTTTGATAAACTGGAAATTATTTTTATTTGAATATTACTTATAACCATTTTTAAAAATTTTTAATTTTCTAAATTTTCATTATAATTGTTTCAATTTTTGTAATAATCATGTACCTTAAGTTTTACTTTTGCAACCAAAAAGTTTGTAATAATCCTAATTGTTGTTTGAAACTCTTTTTTTAAACATAATCTGTATACGTACCCTCTTTTTCGAAGTATTTTGTACCAAACTTCGTTTTTATCCTCTAAATTCTTTAGAAATTTATTTTCTGCCCATTAGTCATTGTAATTTCTGTTGCTTATAATTTATTAGCAAGTAAAAAGTTTATCAAGTTAACCTTGGAGTAGCGTAATCAACATCGGTTGTTTTTTTGATTCAATGTTAGGCGTCAAAAATAATTTTTTGGGTAATAGGTTTATCTCGATGTTTCCTTTTGTTTGTAAATATGTGACAAATATTTTTAGTAATTTTTCACTTCGTGATTTTTCAATATTATGAAATATTGAAATAACGTAGATTTTATCTATTTTTTATTAATGCTATGTAATATAATAAAAAGCTAAACTAAAAAAAAATATTAAAAATAACATTTGCAAAAGATTATTTTAATCAGAAGTAAGACACCACTTTATATCACGAAAAGGTAGGGATCAGCCTATAGTAAAAAAAAATCACAATACCAACCACCTCGGCGTGTAGAACTTATGAAAAACTGAAAAAAAAGACCTCACGAGATACGAGAAACAGTGAGTAACCAAATTAACAACGCAGGAAAAAGTTTGCAAAATTGCACATTCTAGATTCTCATTTGAAATTTGTCTGAACAGTATAAAAAAACATTAGTCACATGAACTCTTCATGCTTCCACCATGACATTGAATGGAAAAACAGTACCAGAGCAAATGGCATCTCGTAATAGTAGTTAATTAAAGCTTATTTGACCAATTCTTCAAATAAATGTTTCTATGTGTTGGAATCAATGGTAAAATTACTGAAGCTCCTCATAAAATGCACTTTGATCTAAAAGAGATTAATATTTTGTTCTTTGGTGGTGCAAAGTATTTTTATTTAAACATGATTTTAGTCGATTTTAAACAATTTATTTTATAAAAGAACACAAGAAACAATTAAAAGAGTAGAAATGTTTCTGAATCTAATAGAAAATCAATTTGGACAAAAAGTAAAAGTCTTGATAATGGAACAAAAATTAAAATTAAAAATGTCAGAAGCAAGAACATTTTCGAAAGACTAAGAATATTTAATGAAAAATCAGCAAATTACACACTTTAACAAAATAGAAAAATTGAATGAGAAATGCGTACAGAAATTTATGCCATGTATCTTAATGCATCATTGTAGGTTGAAGCTTTAAAATATTTAGTTTTAACAATAAATCAGACTAAAACTAGTAATGTTGTTGACAAATTACTTGTTTGGTCGTCGAGTAAATTTAAAATCCACGAGAAGTTGTCGATGTAAATGCTACATGCTGATAGCTGATCATCAACGTCAGAAACTTGATAAAAAGAGCAAAAAAATATTTTTATTAGTTGTGATTAGAATATGGATTTGGAGTTTATTTAACAAATGAAAGACATAGTATTGTGCAATATCATGGTTGACGAAAAAATTTATACAGAAGACAGTTACAAAGAAGTAAATTGTAAAACGATTGATAATGAAACGTTCGCCATGGCCAAAAATGGACGAATAAAAACATGGAAGAAAATTCCAGAAAAATGGAAAAAAAAATTTACGAAAATTCTCAGAAAATGTAAGAAAATTCTAGAAAAATGAAAGTAAACTTTTACGAAAATTCTCAGAAAATAGAAGAAAAATTGTTGAAAAATTCTAGAAGTTTAAAAGAAGACGAGCATTGTTCAAGAGGAAACCCAAACAGATATGTAAAATTAAAAAGAAGAAATTTACAAATCTGTGAATGACAAGATAGAAGCAACATATGACAAATTGAAATAAATGAAACTTCTTGAAGAAAGAACCAAATGAATTGTCACGATAAAGAAAGTAAAGATTTAATAAACCGCCAAGAAAAACCCACGCACAAGTTTAACGTTGTACCTTCAAATTTTGATAATAAAGTTCCATGGTCTGACTACTACAAGCCGAAGCTACAGCTAATGGTCGGAGCAACAAGCAAAAAGCATGGAGTTTTGCCAACTGTTCCTGGTCATCTACAAGAAAATTACAAATTTTTAATTTCATGTTTAGAAATGAGATATAGAGATGCTCATCTTTAACAAGTGTACCGAACTCAAAGTGAAAATCGGCTTCAGAAAGCTGCCGCAAGTCTTCAAGAGTTCGAGGCTGACATAGATACCTTCTTGGAACAGTTGGCTATTCAAACGTAGCAAACTCTACGGTTAGCTCGACCGAAGACGTTGAATGATGCTTTTGTGCATGCCTTAGAGTAAAACAGCAAAACAAGCATTGCAACAAGGCGGTCATAAATAGTCCTAAGTCGTTGTATCGATATATCTATACGTATCGATACGTCGAGCATATCGATACGCCGATACAAACCACAAGTTCGTATCGATATTTCGATATATCGATACGTATCGATACAAATTGCGTATCGATATTCGATACACAAAATGCCGTATCGCCCAGCACTAGTCATAAACTCCACTGTGCTGCAGAAATACCCGCGCATAAAGTAGAAATCATCGCGACGAATACTTCGCAAATGAACAGTGATGACTGCGGTCATGTACTACGACATCGTACTAAACCCAAGAAGAAAACAAAAAGAGCGATCAAAAATTTAGAACAAGTTGACCAAAAGAGACAAAAGTTAGTCTCATCTAGTCATGTACCGGAAATTACCATTCAAATGACATCGCTTATAGAACAATTGCATAGCATTTATCTCGATGGCAAGATCAATGAAAGAAGTGTTCAGTTACTGGTTGACACGAGAGCGACGAAGACCATCATTCGTCCTTACATGTTATTGGAAAACGAGAATACATCACCAGTAACTGACTTTGAACAGCGACAGGCAAAGATACGTCGCCGAAAAAGTATTCCCAACGTCTATTGGAATTCTTACCTCCAAATGCCAAAACCTCAACCAAGACCAGCTGTAGTTTTCCACGTTAGATGGTAGAGTGGTTACTGGCAGGTAAAACTGGAACCCAAGGATCGTGAAAAAATGGCTTTTACAATTGGAACTGATTTGTGGTAGTTCAAGTTTAAACCGTTTTGCGCAGACTGTCTTGGAAGACGTGGTTGGTTTACCTAGACGACGTGATCGTGATTGGAAAGTCGTTTGAAGAAGACTTGAGCAACTTGAAAGAAGTGTTCCAGTGGCTACGTGGGACGTATCTAAAACTGAACCCTAAGAAGTGCCACGTATTTAAGAAGGAAGTGACCTTGGTCACGTCGTATCTAGAGATAGAGTAAAGGCTGACCCAGAGAAAATCTAAGCAGTGCAAGCATAGCCAAAGCCAATCTGGGCATAGGCGCGCTCCTTTCACAGGTGGAACATCCTGGTGGCGATGCATTATTTAACAAAATGAACTTGGCAGTACCCAAACTTGGTTGTGGCTTAGATCAACTTAATTGGAGAACAGTTCAAAACATGTTGCAGGTCGTCTTCCAAAGAAGAGGCGTTCAAGTGTTGGTCTGCAGTTACCAATCAAAGAGAATATTGAGTCAGGAAATGTCTTTTGACTGCTACAGTTATGGTCAAAGAAGTTGCCGGAATGGAGAAAGCTGCCGCTATCACCACGATCCTATCTACTGGCATCCAGTTTCCTGTTCTGGGACACATCAGTCTTAAAAAGGGGCCAGTGAAACGTTCGCGAAGTTTTTGTCGGTTTCAAGAACGTTCACGAACTTATTGTAAACTTCCAGAACATTCAAAAAGGATTTAGAAAATTCGCGAACAATAACCAAAAAAACGAATAATAAGAGTTATTCAAAGTGTTAAGAAGATGTTTAAATAAATAAATGATTAATGCGTGGTTAAGATAAATATAACGGAGTAAAAACGTACGTGCCTTTGATGTAAACATTATTTTTCGAGTGATACATAAAGTAGTGGAAGTGTTTTTCTTAAATATCGTAAGAAACGGTCGCATTCAATCGCGCATTTAAAAACCACTATATTAAGTTATCAAAAATCATCAGGATATTAAATCAAAACGGTTAACTTGATTATTATTATATATGGTTATAGAATCCATTTTTGGAATTGTAACCGCTCATTTCAGCTCTTTCGATTCATTTTTGCATAGCAGTTAGTCACTCTGCTATACTTTCTCGTTTTTTCGCCAATAAGTTGGTGTGTTGCTATGCCTTTTCTGTAATTTTCTGCCAGTTTTTCTTCTATCTCTGTCCAATGTTACGTAAATTACATCTCATGATTTTCTTTACCATTGCTTTGTTTTCTCTTATTTGCACGTGCCCGTACCACTTCATTCTCTTGGCTTTAATTATTCTTGCTATGGTTTCGTTTTTTAATATTGCGTTTACTTCTGTTTTCATGAACCTTCTATATTCTCCGTTGATTTTTTTTTCAATTCTTTTCTTTTTATCCTTATTTGTTAGGCAGACGGTCCTTCTGGCATAGGTTACTACAGGTATTATAGCAGATTTGTATAGCATAATTTTCGTCTTCTTACGTATCTGTTTACTGTTAATTGTTTCTTTGTATCTATGGAATGCGTTATGTTCAGCTTTTATTCTTTGCGTAACTTCTATGGCCACGGTTTCCAACTTATGAATGACCGAGGGCTACCATTAGATTCATGGAGTAAATAGAGGGCCGCATCCGCACATGTAAAATATTGAAGAGCGGTAGTAGTTATTTTTCATAATATGGTTTTACTTATTATTTTTGAGCGGGCGGTGCTAATGAAAGCCGCGGGCCGCATACGACCCGCGGGTCGCGTGTTGGAAATCCCTGTTCTATGCTTTTGTCATTTTTATGATGTTTTCCTCATTTCGTTTATTTTTCTTCTTCTGCTTGTTTGCTTTTTCTTGTAATATTTTTGGTTTATTTCAAATTCTGTTCTCTTTGTTGCTTTATCTATTTTTTCTATTATCTCTTCTAATCTTTTTTTTATCCCTTGATGCTACCGCTACGTCGTCTGCATATTGTATCATATGCGCAATTTTTTGTATAATGGATGACTTCGCATTCTTTTATTATACCTTCGATTGGGATATTAAATAAGGTTGATGATAATCTATTCCCATGTTTATTGCTATTTTTTTTGTTGTTCCTTCATATGTTTGTATTCAGGCTTCTGATTTTTCCATGGTTATTTTTATTAAACTTCTTAGTTTTTTGGGAATACCTTGGTTTTTTGCGTCTTTTATTAGCATTATTTTTTATATTTTTTTGATAATTTGTCTAAGTGTATGGATGGCATCTATAGCTAATTTTCACGGCCGAAACCCATTTTGATATTCACCAATGGTCACAATTCATTAAATCTTCTCGGATATTGGTCTAATAATTCCTATTTTTCAATCTTGCAGTATTGTTTCCTTCTTTCCCCGTACTTTTACATTTCGTTGCATATACTATCTGTTCCTGTCTCTTTTTGGTTTTTTAATTTATTTATAATTTTTACTATTTCTTATCTTTGTGGCGCTCTTATCTGTCTTCCTCTACTTTTTCTTGTTTTCTTTGTTCTTTTTTGCCTTCTTAAATAAATGATTATCTCAAGTCTTCTTGTATATATTTGCGTTTATGTGTTTTTTCTTTTTTTTGCGTTCTGATCTGTTGATATAGTTTAGTATTGTTCTTAATATCATTTCCTATTATATTTTCTGTCATTAGTTTTACGCATTCTTTTCTTATTCTCTTGTAATTATCATAACGTTGTTGCTTACTAGTTCCAATCAATTCTATTTTTGCTTTCTTTTCACATTCTTTATCAAATCATGTTTTTCTATTTTTAATTCGTTTGGTTCTCACTATCTTTTCTCCTGAGTTTGGGATAATTGCTTTAGTTGCATTCCACTCTTTCTATATACATTCTTTTTTTTTTTGTAGTAGGTCTCATTTTCGTATATCTTCTTTCTTTCTCTAGTTTTTCTATGTCCCATTTCCTTTCAACTTGTTGTCTATGTATTTCTTTAACTATTCTTAATTTCTTTTTTGTTATTACCCATATTAATTAATTAAAACCGGAAACAAAATCCCCTTATACGTAAGAAAAACCAAAATTTTTTTAAAACTCACGAATGTATTGAATTTCGTTAAAGTTGAATGGAATACAAAAAATGTGTAGATATTTTAGAATCAAAATTATGTTATGAGCTTATACACTGTGTCCAAGATAAGGAAGGCCACTACAGAGATTTTGGAAACGATAAGATATACAGTTCCAGTTAAATAAGAGAAAAGTTGGGCATTTTGGAGTTTAGAATGACATTTTTAAACGGACGAAATTCCAAACCGTTTTGAAGTTATGAGAGAAAAAACAAATTCTCACGATTTCATTTTTGACGAATTACTTTGTGGTCAATGTTAAATAAAATATAAGAGCAGCTTCTGCTGGCACTTTTTAACGTTCTTTTACATAACATGCAGCAAATTAAACCTTTTTTTTAAGAAACTTTAAATGGGGATCACTGCTTAGACTTTCTTTAGTTTGAATTCACTGCCGCTTTAGTTGTTGTAATTCTTCATCCACAAGATCCAGATATTTCCCATAATAACATATAGTTCAAACATGATGGGGCACCTCCTCATTTTGCAATTGCAGTTCGACAATTTCTTAATGTAACTTTCCCTAATAAATGGATTCGATGCAGATGTCTTATTCAGTGGCCATCAAGGTCACCGGATTTAACCCAATTAAATTTTCTCTAATGGGATTATTTGAAATTTAAGGTTTATGTGAATACACCAAATAATCCTAATAACCTGAACAGGGAATACGTCAGAAAATAAGATTTATTCCGCCAGAGATAATTGAAAACGTTTAACAGAAGACAATTCTTCTTCTATTTTTCATGAATAATTTGACAATTTGTTTACTAACCTATTAATTTTTTTACAGTATACAGGACGTCAGAAAAAAAGAAGAAATTGTCTGAATACCAAAATTTGCTGAATAAACGAAAAAGAGAGGAAGAACTGGAAAACCATGTCAAAATATACGCATTTTTTTTCAAAACTCAAATCTACTCTTCCAAATATTAATAACAACCATAATACAGCTGAATCCCAATATTCTGAACCTGTACTTAAAACAAGTATCAGCAGCATACAAGAAACTTCTAGAAAGCAATCCATCAACATCTTCAAGTTCCGCTGGTAATGAGAAATCAACACCTTCAAAAATTACCAGAACGGAAAATATGAGTCAACTTTCGAAAGATGCTGTCACTATGGTCAAAGAAATTACGTCCTGATAATATTTAAGAATTAGTAGAACGTAACCCTGCTCGTTATCAAAACAAAAAGGATATTTATCCGATAGATAGTTCGGAGTCGGAGCGTAAGTTTTCCAATATTTACTTCTTTAGAATTTTACCGAACAAAGAAAAAATTGTGCGTTTTTGGTTGTTGTATTTCGAAACAAAAAATTCACTTTACTGCTTCTGTTGCAAAATTTTTAATGACAGCGATTTGAAATCTCTTCGCCTTAGCGATGAATCTGGTTACAATTACTGACAGCATTTAAGTGAACATGTAAACATTCATGAAAAGAGCAAGTCTTAATAAAAAAGAAATAATTGATTCTGAAATTCAAAATGTAATAAACAGAGAAACTAAATACTGGCAGGGCCGGCCCTAGACATTTTGGCGCTCCGGGCAAAACTTGAATTTGGCGCCCCCCTCTCCGTTTATTAAAGTAAATCGCATGCTCCCATAACATAAAGTCAAGAAAACGTTGAAAAAAATTAAATAAAAAAAAACATTTTATTGAAAACTCGATCATTAGGTAACAGGTATGTAACAGATAAGCAATTTACCACTAAGGTAAAATAAAATAACAAAAATTAAAATGAACTAATGCTTACTAATATCCTATAATATAAATGAATGCTAACTAACCAAAGTATTTAGAATGCCTTTTTTCTAACTTTTCTTTCGGCAAACTCACGAACCAGTGATTTCAAGTCTAATTTGTCACTAATTTGGTGTTCTATAGCTATCATTGCCAATCCATTGAGACGATTTTGCGTCTGCATCGTTCTGAGATAATTTTTTATTATTTTTAGTTTTGAAAAGCTTCTTTCCCCTGAAGCCACAGTGACTGGCAATGTAAGTAGGATTCTTAATGCTATACTGAGGTTTGGTGCAAGTTTAAGTGTAGCGATAAACTTGAGGACTTCAACAGGGTTTCCTTTTTGTTAATAATGACGAAACAATGCTTATTTCATCGGCCAGTTCCAGGGCGTTAAGATCGCTTGAATTTCCATCAGTTAAAACTACTTCCAAATCTTTGCAATAAGCCAGTAGCTCATTTCTGCGCATGTCTTTTAAACCAAAAATATTATACAAAAAGCTGAAATAATTACTGTGAGTATTTAGCAAATTATATCTGGTTTCCAAGGCATTTATTGCTTGATCTACAGTGTGAAAGAAAAGTTCTATTTTATATTTTTGTTTGAGGTCTTGAACGGGTTTATCCGGGCCCTCATACAAAACGTTTCGTGTTTTGTTTCTGATACGATGACGTGGTGTGGTGGCTTCGAAATTAGCTTCCACGTCCACCTCTGAAACAAGCTCGGTTGCTTCTAAAATGATGCTTTCAAAAGCTTCATCTGATCTCAGATTTTCCAAGAAGAGTTTACAGTTGTTAAGCGTATCAATAGCTTGTGATATATCAAAATGTACGGTTTGCAAAAGTTTGCTGATGGGATTAATGCGACTCAAAATTTTGTACCAAATCACAATAGAGCATATAAATTTGAACTGCTTCAAATTATTTAATAATCCGCTAGCCTCGTCTCTAATCATATTATCGATTTCTGGATCTTCATAAATACTGTACAAAGCATCATAAATTGGTTCAATTTGAAATCGCAGAGCTTTTAATGAGTCTACTCGACTTTCCCATCGCGTATCACTTAATGGTTTTAGGGTATAACTATCAATATATTTAAGTAATATTGCCCAACGAAAAGTTGACGAAGCAAAAAATGTATATAACTTTTGAACAATATTGAAGAAGTTTGCAGCCTCAAACGAGGATTTTGCCATATCGTTTACAACCAAGTTTAGCGAATGACTGCTGCATGGAACATAAAATGCTCTGGGGTTTATATTTCTGATTCTTGTTTGTACTCCCGATTTTTCTCCTCTCATATTGGAACCATTATCGTACCCTTGACCGCGTATGTTCTCTACTTTAAGCTCATTTTTCTCTAGCTCTTCTACTAAAACCTCCGATAATTCCGCAGCTTTTGATCTCTCAATGGGTAGAAAACCCAAAAAGTTTTCATTGATTATCACTTGAACTTCAGACTCTGATTCTTCTATGGAAACATATCTTGCCATAAATGTCATCTGTTCGACTTTACTTGCATCGGGAGTACAGTCGAGAATCACAGAATAATACTTGGCCTTTTGAACTTGTTCAATGATGTGGCGCTTTATATTGTCATGCAACAAATCAATTATTTCATTTTGTATAGTTTTTCCTAGATATGTAGCTTTGATTTCTTCTTTATTAAGAACCCTGCGAACGTGTTCCTCCATTTTTGGATCAAACTCAGCCAATAACTGAATGAACTTCAAAAAGTTTCCATTATTGTGTTCATAGAGTTTATCTGTTGTTCCTCGAAAAGCTAGAGATCTCTCACCTAGCATTCTAACGATTGATATAATGCGTAAAAGAACTTCGGACCAGTGATTTATCTCAGAATCAATGAGCCTTTGAGAAACTGCATCTATTGTTTTACCCATTTTCAACCGTTGCTTTAATTCAAGCCATGATTTTAAACAATCAATATGCGTTTTACCATTTTCATGATGTGCTAAAGAGTCTCCTAAATGCTTCCAGTCTTTAAATCCTCGATGGCCAAGAGCGCTAGTGCTAGATGGGGCAGCAAAAAGTCGACATGGAAAACAATACAAGACGTTTTGAAATAAGGAATATACCATCCATTCTCTTAAAACTTGTTCTCCATTTTTAAGTGCTTTCTTGTAATATTTTGGTGAGAATCTTCTATGTTGATCATCATAAGGAAAATCAAAATTATACAAAGGTGCAGCTGGACCACGTTTAACCAAAAAAACTCTATCTGCTTCGCGCATGATTTCGGGCCATAATCATGGGTCAGAAGAGATAATTGGGACTGTAGTCTCTTCTAAATGTTTTTCTGAGGTCTGCACAACTTGCAGTTTTTTATTTTTGGAACTGCACGGAACTGCATCACTACTCAACAAACTCGTTTGAGGTGAATTAACTAGCTCAGCAATGCTGACGTTTGCGTCCAAAGGGGGATTCATATCGGGAAAGTCAGTATCCAGGTGCATGTGCTGGGCGTTGTTTAAATGTTGATCGGTAGTGGCAGCGTTGAGACTACCCTCCTTCAAAAAGTTCTGCAGGGCACCTGACTGTTTTTGAAGCTGTGTTTGCTTGTTCAATCTCCGCTTTTTAAATTGGCTTCCAGAGGGTTTTTTCTTAGCATCAGACATTTTGGTTTCTGAAACCAATTATTAATCCGTATAACATGTATATTAAAAAAAAATTAAGCAAACTAACAACATTTTCGTAAAGGAGAGTAAATAGGCTTTGATGTAAATTCTAAAAATACAGAGTGTCCCATTAAAGTTTTTTGCGAAATCGGCCTTTGAAAATCGTCAATTTTGTTTCTCCTATTTCAGGTAAATTTTAAAACTTGGCAACACTATCAAAAAAAAAATTTAAAAAAATGATGAAGTTCTGTGAAAACCGCACATCGATACCATTTATCGTTTTCGAGTTATAAGCAGTTAAAATGTGTCAGTTTATAGATGGACACCCTGTATAATAAATTGGAATTTGGTATACATTTTAGGCAAGGCAACTAAAACTCAATATTAAGAGCAATTTAACCGATGACAATACCCACAGGGCGATGCCCCCCCTTGCTTACTGCAACGCTTCTAACCCCTAATAATTCGAAAAATAAAATCCTAATTCAATTTAGAAACTTTTATGTTTCCAGTGTTATTTAGGACAAATGTGCGGTTTTTGAGACACATTTAACAGTATACCTATAGAAAATTAAAATAATAGTAGAAAAACAGCGTAAAATGACCATGTTTTTGAACAGTTTTCAGCATTTATCTCGAAAACGGTACATTTGTCGTAAATAAAACCATAGACATAAAAGTTTCTAAATTGAATGAAGATTGAAAATGTTCCCAAAAAATGTATCACCCTGGGACTACTAATTCTAGTACTACTTGTACGCGATTTTTGAAAATGAAAATTAAAAAACTTACCTTCACAAAAGACAAACGCACTCACACTGGACAATTTGCAATTTCACAAGCACTTTTTTAAAACTTTTTGTACAATAATAAAAAAAAAAACTATTTTATTTCGCACTGGCCGAAGTGTAGTAGCAAATAACGCATTGTTTTAAGTCAACTTCCCTTATATATGCAGTTAAAAACTCCTGTGACATCTTGTTTCGGTTGGTTTCAAAATTGGTACAGACTTGTAGATTCCTGTATTGTAAGTGTTGCCAATGCCAGAGCAGGGACCGAAAAATTGTAAATTCTTGAAAAGCGATAGTTGAGTGGTTTGGTCATGATGAATTGAACTCAACTAGATTTTGTCTTAATGCTTAAATACATATATTAAATTTATAATGTGCTTAGAAATAAAAATGATGATTGATAAAAGTAATAACTTTTATTTTTTACGTTTTAGTGCATTTTAAAAAAGCTTGTAACTTATTTCTTTTATCAATTTATTTCGTTTGTTTATCTCGGTACGTGTCACGTTACAAAAACTAACACCTGCACGTTCCTTTTTTAGTACTCGAAATCGATAACAAATTCCTATTTATAAAAGGTAAAATTAAATCTGCATCGAAACCGAATTGATATTAATTCATCCAAAATTATGAAAATAAGGTGTTTAGCGTAATTAAGAACGGTTCTTAAATTTAAAAGTTTGGAGGTGAATACACGTAATACCTTTATAATCTGTTTAATTTATGTACGTGTTTTATTACAAAAACATGCATCTGCACTTTTAGAATAAAACATACCTCGTTCTTCCACATCCACGGTTTACCTTACGCTTACGTTAAGATTAAATGCGTTCTCTATAGCTAAATATTTCGTTCACTTTTTATTTAATTAGTGACGGATAAAAGCCATTTTAAAGTTGTTTCGATTGCTCGCGAAGCGAGCCTAGGGGCGCCGCTAGACGCTCGACCCCTAACGAAGTTAGGACAAGGAAGGCAACGCCTTCCTTGATGATTTTGGCGCCCCTAGAGCTTTGCGCTCCGGGCGGCCGCCCGGATCGCCCTGCCCTGGGGCCGGCCCTGATACTGGCAAGCTGTTACAGAAAGAATTTTCAACGTGATTCAGTTTTTAGGTCAACAAAATTTAGCTTTTCGTAGAAGTAGTAATAAGTTGTTTGAGAAAAACAATGGTAACTTTTTAAAATGCATAGACATGATTTCCAAATTCGACCCGATTATGCCAGAACATACAAAACGCTCTCAAATAAAAGATCACAAAAACTATCTTGAGGATAAAATACAAAATGAAGTAATTAACTTGATCGGTGAAAATATCAAATCCAAAATTTTAGAACTAACTAAAAAGGCAAAATATTATTCCATATTATTAGACTGCACTCCTGAATCTAGTCACCAAGAACAAATTTCAGTTTGTATAGGGTTTGTTAATTTAAAGAGCACGGGAATTAGTATAAAAGAACATATTTTTGTTATTTTGTACTATAGATGATGTGTCGGGTGAAAGCTTGACAAAATTTCTTTTGTTGACGTTAGAGAAAGAAAGCTTAAATATCAACGATTTGCGAGGTCACGGTTATGACAATGGGGCAAATATGCGTGGTAGGCATAATGGTCTACCAAAAAAATTTTGGATTTCAATCCGCGAGCTTTCTTTGTTTCTTGTTGCAATCATACTCTAAATTTAGTCGTCAATGATGCCGCAAAATCGAATACTTTGAACATCAATTTTTTTCTTTAGTTCAAGAACCGTTTGTATTTTGTTTTCAGGTTCTACTAAACGCTGGTCAATTCTGAACTCTAATTTATCTAATGTAACAAATTTAACTTTAAAGCAGTGATTCCCAAAGTGATCTATATCGACCCCCAGGGGTCTATGACAACCTGCAAGGGGTCTACGTCAGCGAAAAAAAAATTTGGGGATCCATGAAATTAAAATAGCGGTCCACGATAGTGGATCTCAACATACACTGATAGTACCTATTACTTACATTATACTATCTTATAATATAAAGACATATACATTATTGATAAAAGTACCTATGAAGTAAAAAATTATTATATATGTTTATAAAATTGTGTAAGTTGTAGGATGTAGGCATTCGCTTTGTGGTCGCAATACATTTTGAACTTGTAAAAACCTGCACATAATGATATACCAGTATCATCTTGTTACAAGCATACGCGCAGTTTCAGAGCTTCGCGAACTTGCACTGACTTGTTCAATTCGTCACTCTATAAATACGAATGTGCGACAAATACGTTTATTTGTTTCCTGAATATTGAAAAAGAAAGTGCTAAGAAAATACTTAAAAAAATATAAACTGGTAGTTTATCACACAAATTATAGTGAATCAGTGTTATTTTGTTTGAGAGTGCCGGAGAAAACTAAGTACATTATTTTTTATTAAATTTTAGTTTTGTACTCGTAGTTAGCAAAGATAGATAACTTACGCCAATCATGACTTTTGTATTATTGCTAAAGTGGTAGCAGTGAATTTTTACACGACAGTCGAATGTACGTAGAGATAAACCGCATAACAATTTGTTATTATTATTTTTTGTATAATATTTTATTTTAACATTTTTTGTCATGTTACTTTCAAATTTTCTAAAGTTCCATCATATCAAAACCTTAAGTAATATTCATAACATTCCCCTTCTCACATTCATTTATGACTGTACGCCTATGCCTGCCATAAAATCTAAGACCATACGATTTAAATTTGACTTTGATTTTTTAATATACAGCTGCTGAACTTTATGTCTTATTTAAATAGATTAACTTTGTCCACAGATGACTGATCTAATCTAATCTAAAAAGAAATGTAGACAGTACAGTGTTGATTATTTGAAATTTGGCTTCATTCCATCCGTCGGACAAACAATTGCCTATGTGCCTTTTATGCAACAAAGTTTTCGGCAATGACGCTGTGAAACCATCTAAGCTGCAAGATCATCTGAGAAGATGTCATCCTGATAAAACAGACAAAGATTTAAAACACATTCAAACACTCAAAGATAAACTTTAGAAGAGACCCACACTGAACAGAATGTTCGCTTCGACGTCACAAAGAAACAATGATGGTTTGCGAGCGTCTACAATATCTCGATACTTATAGCAAAATCCGGAAAATCGCATAGTATCGGAGAGAAGGTAATTTTGCCAGCCGTTGAAAATGTTTTACAAACCTGCATCTGATATCGTTTAAAAAATTCCCTTAAGCAACAATACTGTTGAAAGACGTTTGTTTGAATGTATTAAACAATGTTGCTTGATGCGAAGTAATAACATTCTGCTGAACTTTCATTGTTTATTATTTTGAAATGAATATACACAACGTTTCGATTGCTGTGGTATCTGCAATCGTCATCAGGTGAATACTAACAAACTTAGAAACTACTGGAGCTTATATACTAAAGACATGTTCGATGAAGCGTTCAAGCGTACAAAATCAATTTAGCGTAACAGATTAATTAACAAAATTACTTAGTCAAGTTTAAGTTGTTTTAGAGGTTCGATAAGTGGTTTCCATATGTTGCTTATCTCGACACTTGCCTGGCTGAAAATTTCTTTGTTGTTGTTGATGAATGCCGCTTCTTTAAATTTCCGTTTGTACCAATGTTCCTCCCTGTGTATGATTTTTGCTTCCGACCATTTCATTCGATGTTGGTTATCCCACGAATGTTGCGCGATGCCGAACTTAGAAGTCTCTCCTCTCTGTGTGTGCGTCTGATGTTCTTTCAGTCTGATGTCAAGTGGTCTTTTGGTTTCCCCCACGTATGATTTGCCACATTCACATGGAACTTGGTAAATACAGTTTTGGGAATCTCGACTTGTTTGTGGCTTTGTGTTGGAAATTATACTCCTAATGGTGGTCGATGATTTGAACACTGTATTTGAGTTGTAGCTTTTCCCTATACGTTTTATTGATTCTGATAAACCTTTGACATACGGGATGCTCAGCAGTGAATTGGGCAGTTCTTCTGTTTTAGGTTGTCCCATGGTGTTCAATTGCTTTTTCCGTAAAAGCTCTCCTACAATCTTTTCTGGATAACCATTCTGCCTTAGATCGTTTCTAATGTTTTTGATTTTTTCTCGTAGCCCTTTCTCTGTGTTGCACAACCTGTACGCTCTGTCGATTAGAGATTTTACTACTCCCTTCTTCGTAGATGTGGAATGGTTGGATTCAAAGTTGAGATATCGACCGGTGTGTGTTGGTTTCCTGTAGACAGTCGTTTCCATAATTTTCTTGTTCTTTGTTACTTGAACGTCTAAAAAAGGAAGTGAGTTATCCTTTTCCTTTTCCATAGTGAATTTGATGGATGTTTTGATGTTGTTCAGATGTTGTAGAAAAAGGTCTAGTTGCCGATTACTGTGGTTCCAAATTATGAAGGTATCGTCAACATATCTAAGCCATGTTTTGGGTTTGAATTTTGATTTCTCTATGGCCTGGGATTCAAACCAGTTCATG
Source organism: Aquatica leii (assembly GCA_035610365.1). Lineage (NCBI taxonomy): Eukaryota > Metazoa > Arthropoda > Insecta > Coleoptera > Lampyridae > Aquatica > Aquatica leii. The sequence goes on along the minus strand of CM069436.1, from coordinate 101,333,165 downwards.
TATATGTTGGCGACTACTGGTGATAGAGATGAACCCATTGGCAGTCCTTCGTCTTGAGTGAAGAATCTGTCTTTCTCCTGAAAGTACGAGTTCTTGAGGCAACATTCTAGGAGCTTCATTATTCCTTCTACCGGCAGCGTGGTTCTTTCCTGGAGTTTTTCATCTTCTCGGAGCTTCGCTTGGATGATTTTCAATGCTTCTTCAACTGGCACATTAGTATAAAGACTTTCTAGGTCGAAGCTGACTAATTGATCCCGTGGTTGTAGCTGTATTGTTTTCAGAATCTCAACGAAATGTTGGATTCTTTGACTAAAGATGAGCTGTTCTTCTGTAGTGGTTGCACAATTGGTAGTAGAAATCTGGATCGATAACAATACGATACAACTGGACGAGTCAACTTTACCTGATAATGCAGCATTATTATTGGCATATGTTCGTTTTATTATGAATTAAAAAATCCACAAAGAACTGCTCTTCGCAAGAACTTTGACAACCGACACTAAAGGTGAATCAATATTTCATGTTTTGAAGAATTACTTCATTGAAAAAGCAATCCCTTTATCAAATATAATATTAGTAGCTGCAGATGGAGCACCTGCCATGGTTGGATGTTATCGTGGATTTATAAGCTATTTAAAACAAAATGTGTTAGAGATGTTAGCAATACATTGCATTTATGCACTTCTTGAGACTATTTTAGAATTTCTGGATACTAAAGATAAAATTTTAAAAGACAATTTAATGAAGTGGAAAACAGACATCGCCTATTTAACAGATTTGTTTACAAGATTTAATATGGTTAATTTGCAGTTACAAGCCGACAGTCTAAATTTGATTAAAACCAAGTCCATCTTATCAGCGTTTCTTGCCAGAGTTAAACTAATGAAGCAAAATATTGGACGGAGCGAATTTTTCCAGTTCCCCAATTTGTCACAGACAAACTGCCAGGCAGTCGACGTTTTAACCTACGTTCAACATTTAAATGCCCTCTATCCAGATTTTGAAACTAGGTTTAAAGATGTTTTGACTATGGTAATACCACCGTGGATAATTAACCCATATGGTGACATAGAAGAAACGAATGTCATAATACAAGAGGAATTGACTGAACTAAGTACAAACGTTAAGGTTCAGTTTAAAAACGGATATCAGCAATTCTGGCTGCAAAACAACATGCCCGTTACTTATACCGTTCAGCGCTGTTACCAATCTCCTAACAAACAAAAAGAAACAGAGTGGACATCATTAGCCGAGGAGATTTAATATTAAACCTTACAAAATTGACGCCAAATGTTGATAATTTATTATTAAAACATCAGGTTCATACTTCTCACTAAAAACATTTACTTATTGCTTAGTTTATTTTATGTTACGTATATTTTATATAACAGATAAAAAAATTTATTTTGAGTAGTTTTAACTTAAATTCAATTAATAAATGTATAAAACTTAACATGTGTTTTTGCTTTAAGTTTTTAACTCCAAACTTCACTACAGTTAGAAATTTACACAAAATCAATATCAGGTAAGTAGGGGGTCTACGCAAAACCGAAAAACATGGCAAGGCGTCTACGACACAAAAAAAGTTTGGGAACCTCTGCTTTAAAACCTTAATCAGATCCCGGATAGTCTAATAGAATAGATGCAATAACTCCTTTAAGGTATCAACTTGAGGAGGTTTATGATGTTTGAAATAAGCGAAGGAAACTTTGAAAATAACGTAAAAAAATTGGCTGCATCGTAAGCCAAAAAATTGCAAAATTTTGAGTTCATTTGCATTCTTATACTGTGGTATAATATTTTAAGTAAAATTTACATTGTTAGTAATATTATTCAAAAACCGAAATCAGTGTTGTAATCATTTAAATCTTTTGAATGATTTTTGGAAATCATATCGCTCCGATAAGGGTTTGAATGACCTATTGATTGATACTAAAGAAATAGCATCCAAGTTCGACATAGAACCTGAATTCAAAAAACAAAGAGGTCTAAGACCGCGAAAAATAAAAAAAAAACATTTTGATTATGAATGTGACGATGAACCGATCCACGACGAAGATTTAAAGTTCAAAGTTGATTGTTTTTTTAATGCTCTAAATGTAATCATAATGTCAGTAGATGAGAGATTCCAATTACTTTCTTCTTACTCTAATAATTTCGCGTTTTTATGAAATATTGATAATTTAAAAATTATTCTGAAAACGAACAATTAGAATTATATCAAAAAATTGAAAATTTATTAAACGACAAAACTCGAAATAAACTGCTGTGGAACTTGTTAAAGAATTGCAATAGTTACAAAACTTTGATGAAAAAGTCTCCAGAAGAAACTTTAAATTATATAAAAATTAACAACTTAGTGGATTCTTTTCCTAATACGAGGATAATACTTCGTACTTTATTAACAATGCCGGTTTCTGTTGCTACCGCAGAACGATCTTTTCCCAAACACAAAATAATAAAAAATTATTTAAGATCGACCATGAATTTTGCTATGATTTCAATAGAAACGGACCAGCTAAAAGAATTAGACACCGAAGAATTAATTAAACAATTTGCAAAAATTAAAGCACGGAAAGCTTAATTCACTTAACTAAAATTAAAATAATATATTTTTTTTTATTTGTCGATCAGTTTCGTCCTGTGATATATAAACGAGTATTTTTAATGTTTTAAATATTTTTTTTCATTTCTTCTGCTTTTGTATCATATAATACATTTGAAACTAAAATAGAAAAATTTTGAGTTGTAATACTGTTAGAATATATTTCTGTTTTCTAGAAGTTTATAATTATGTTATATACCTCAATCAAAAAATACTTGTATGGCTTATGGCTTGTACTTGTAAAATATAAAAAATGAAAATAAAATACTTTTTAAAATTATTTTGCAATAGTGGATAATAATACCTAACTTAACCCGTATCTGCACTCACATATGAACGTAATACAAATTTGGGGCGTTATTTTAAATTTGCACAAGGGCGCCAGAAATGCTAGGCGCGGGCCTGATTAAGAATACAAAAAATGAACATTTCTGCAATTGTTTTTTGATTTTTTTTCGAATTTATACTTTTTTAAACAAATGAGAATACCTATTTAAATACCTAATCAACTTCGGTTGAACTTAATTGTACCATTGCACTCTGAGAATTTCCAAAAATTCTACCACGCATGGAAACATTTTTAAGATTTATGGTTCAATCATTTGTAACGTCATAAAAATAAATAACATGTTTGAATTTTTGTCGTATTACTTACTACCTTGTATAAAAAGTACAATTAGATTAAATTAAATTATAAATTGTACAAGTAATTTGCAATATGCACTGAACATGTCACGCTGATCTGGGTGTGAATAATTGAATTTTGGTTCATTAAAATTCATGCAGTTATCGTTTAAGGCTTTATTAATAGAACAATAAAATTAAATTTTCTCATGTTTGTTCAACGTGTATTAATGGTTAAAAAACAATAGATGACGCATTTTGTATTTTCCTTAACAATTACCAATTAATTTAACTACCGGTATTTAAAACCGCAAATGCAACAAACTGAAGCCGTAAGTAAAACCTCAAAAATTGCTACTGGGCTGGGCTAGTTGTGGTTCAGGATTAACATTTACCGAATCAGAAACTGTAAAATTGCCACGCGGCTTTGGCAAATACAAGAAAATGTAACAAAATTTAGAAATAACGGATGTTAAGGGTTGTTTGAGACAGCTGCTCATCGAGGGTTGTAAAAGTAGGTCGCGCAGGTGCTAAAATGCCAGGTGGATGAGCTTTAATTGAATAGAGAATTCTTGGAAGAACGAAACAATTAATTATTTACAAAAAGAAAATTCTCCGTTGCTAATTCATAATACGCATTTAACGCACACTAAAAATTAACCGATAACGATAGTCTTATCAGTGAACAAAAACAAACTTGCAGTGCTTAAAAGATCTGCAAAATGCAGTTTCTAATCAATATTTGTCATGGTTTACTGAAAGCAGTTTAATGACCCTGTGATAATAAGAACGAAGTAACTACCAAACCAAAATGCTAAAATGCACATCTCAGTTTTATGCGTTATATAACAACAAAAACCCGGAATTACGTCAATTCTAACATCAATCACAATTTTTCAAAAGATTTCTCCTCAAATCAGCAATTCTCACAATGAATATTGTAAATGCGTAGTATAATGCAAGATTTCGATTATGCGCAAATTTCTCTTATCCTTGAACAGAGATGCTTCCTTTATAGATACGATTTAGCAACAAGTTAATATGAATTTATTATAAATGCGCAATAAATTAAAATAAAAAATCGTTCCTTGACTTAATGTTAATCAAAAGTTGGAACAAAAATAAAAAACCGATTTTGTCGATGAACGAAACTGGCAAGCTTTTTACAATAACTTTCTTATCGAAAACATGGTAGATCTGTTAAAATATTTATTAACGTGAACACAAAAATTTCAAACAAAAGGGGTACAAAAAAGGTGAAAATGTCTCATTTCTTATACACACATATTTCGATGCATGATTTATATCTTACAGGTTTTTTATTTTGTTTTGGTTTTAGTTTGAAACTACAGTGATGCGATTCTTTAAAATAGAGTAGTATTAAAAATCGTTAAAATGTAGAACATTTTAAATGATTATATCTTGGCAAGGAAACGAGACTAAATAGAGTGTATAAACTCTATACTGATACACTCAAGAAAAGAAAAAACGGGATACTGTCTGCTTCCAAGTAGAAAAACAAAATTTTCAACTGATTATAAATTTGCAAATAAACTAATAATTTGTTAATATTTGTTTCTATGAATCGTTTTCTGTATCTTCTTTAACTTTATTTACTCAACATTTCTACTAAAAAAGATATAATAATAAATACTAGCAAATAACGTAAAATTAATAATTTTAATTAATTAATCTTTTTCATTATGAATGCACTCGTCTAGACATTGCGGCCAATAAATTCTGAAGAAGCACTTGGCTGCCCTCACATACATCTAGAGGAGAGCAAGAGTGACACAGGTCTTACAGTGAGATAATTGCTGTATCTGTCTGAAAAATTGTAGAAGACGACAGTGTACAAGTGTACAACAAATATAACAACGATGATCTATTATCCCACATCCCCAGTCAAATGGTAATGTTGAAGGCAACAGCTACGTTCTACGTTCGTCTCTGTTTAATGCTGCTTAGTACACTCGTTTTGAAAAAAGTCGAAACAAACTTTTGTGACGCACAGAAATTGTAATGGTGTAAACGAGGTTGATAGAATTAATATTAGCAAAGTAAATTCCACAATTTCTTGATAAGTAATGAGCAGATGCCGCTGTAAAAGAATTCTGGAAACCATTAGGTAGGCATCACTTATTTAGATAAAATAGAGCAAACACGTATTTTGCTAATGTAACTTACCATAGCTATAATAAAAATAAAAACAAAAATATATAAAATATAACTAATAGTGCGTATGACCCCCTGGTTGTGAATACATTCTTGTAACCGTGTGGGTATAGATGCTATCAATGCCTGAATAAAATCTTCGTTTATGGCATTCCGCGCATCTTGAATTGCATCAACTGAGCGCGAGGGATGAAATTTGGCTCTTGTTTGTTTCGAACTAACTGCATGACATAGACCGAAACGTTTTCAATTAAGTTAAAATCGGAACTTTTAGCGGACTATGGCAGAACGCGTAGGTTGTTTTCTCGAATCCACGGTTGCACGATCCTTAATGGATGTATCGGGGCATGTAATGCGACTTTTAGGTTAAGTAAAACAAAATGATGGGTATTTTTAACTTTGAAGAAATCGGTAATCAATTCCAAATGATGAATTTATTTACTGCATGAGTTACTCAAAATAGCTTTTTAGCAAACTTTCGAGCTAATGTGTAATATTAGTAATACATTATATATTACATTGTCCAACGGTGAGACAAAATTCAGTGCCCTAGAGTGAGACATATCTCACTGTAAGACGCATCTTAAATGGATAACAAATATCGTGCTTAGTAAAATCTAGGTTTGAAGATTCAATTTTTGTTTTTGTTGGTAAGAAATGGATGCGGAGTTTTATGAAGAGAAGTCTTCGGCTGTGATTAAGGACACGAAAAGGTGCAGTTTATCGAAAGCTACAGCACTCGATAAACACAATGTTTTTTGATAAGTTACGTAAGCGTTACTTAAGGAGTGAACACTTCAGTAATGGAACAAGGGTTTTTAAGCTAGAAAAGACTGCAACTATCACTACAATGTATTTAATTACCTAAGGCGACAGTGTTACGGTTTTCTTTTCCTCCCTATTCCACGCATAAGTTACAGCGATGAAACATTTAGACTACCCGGTAATGACGTAATTCACACTACAGTTAAAGTTAATCAAATTCAGGAAATTTCTGCCGTTAATACGATTCAAACAACCTCAGAACAACATAAAATTCAGATAACTGTAAAGACAACAAGATAAACTAGTCAAATATCAACTCCACAAAAAAATGTGTCTCTTGAAATCCAGTCCACGCTATGTACAACCAAACAACAATCATTGGATTATATTTAAAAAAAACAACCAAAATTTAAATTTATATCTCGTGATGTATTTAAAGGAAAGATAAAAAAAAACAAAAAACAAGAGAAAGATGAAACCGAAGAGAATTATATGCAAAATATCCGACGTATTAGACAAAAAACACCTCAGAACCTAAAAAAATTGAACTGCAATTATAGGACTTCGGAGGTTTTCTAGTAAAGTATGCCGTGTTCAATTTGCCAATAATGAACACACTTCAGATGAATACGAAATTGAGGACCCAGAAGATCTAGTTTTAAATCAGTTAGAGAAACAGCCAAAATCAGATGATTACGTATTTGCATGGTTTGGAACAGTCTTCAAATATTTACATGTGAGTAAAGTGATAGAGGAGGGTGAGGCAAAAACAAAAATGTAGACTGCAGCAACAACTCAAATTTATTTATCCACCAGGTAACGGACACTTTTGACGTCCAAAATACGCATAAATGCCGTTTTACCCATACCAACCTATTTTGAGCAAATTGGATGACAACATTCGTATTTTACGTTCAAATATAAATTTTGGAAATTTGGAAATTCGTTAAGTTTATCTGGACCTATTGTAATGACAGAAAAATATTTTACGTTGAATGTTTCAGTGTCTATTAAAATAATAAAAAATATTCTATACCTACACTTAGTTTTCTTGTGCCCCACCTAAGTAAACATTGTCCCAATGTTGGACATTCTATATTGAAACGTTCTCAAATTCAAGAGCCTTCTCGAAGTTGTTATCCATCTTCTAGAACGTATACCGAAAGATATGAAACACTCGAGAAGGATTTCCAAAATGTGTATAAATACCGAAGAAACAAATCGTAGGTCCGTTATTTTGGTAATGCAAAGACTGCAGTGTTAAGAAGATTATTCAAGTCTAAATAAATAAGTCGTTAACGCGTGTTATAAATAAATCTACGAAGTACGTGACTTTAGTGTAAACAAGTGTGTGAAGCTATCCGCGGACTTTAGCTTATCTTCGTGTAAATATATAAATTAGTGTAAGTGTTTTTATTAAATATTATTAGATTTAATTAGTTCGGTTAATTTAAAAGTATACATATTTTTAGTATAAGTAAAAATATTTTTAGTAGAAGTATAAATAAATTAGTTTTAATAATAAAATTCGCTACAATATTTTACTTTTGGGAAATTGGTCCAACAGTGAGACCATTTTTAATTTAAAAAAAAAATTTTCATAAAAACTTTAAAACTTATTGATAATAGAAAAATTGTCTCACTATAGGGCGCTCTCCCCTAAATAATAACTCAAATGAACCGAGACAAATTTCAAGAAATTCGGATCAACATTAAAAGACGCGACCACTTTTAGATAAACTTTCAATCACTTATCCAAAGCTAAATAAACGGGGTTATAACATCTGGGTCACAAACATACACTGTCAGAGTATAAATAATAATAAAATATATACTCTGTGACATTGAAATTGCGACACCAAGAAGAGGTGCGAATTTTCTGACCAAACTTGGTATGAAGCTTTAGCTACTCAGCGGTAGTAAATGATTCAAATTTTATTTAAATAGATCAAGTGGCAATGACATATCTGCATATTTCTTGCAAGTCTTGGTTAATTTTAATATTATCTCTTGTGGTTCTTCTGTTAACGTGTTTTGAAAATGTGATTATACCTAAAGTGCGACAGCGTGAAAATTACCGCTAATTAAGCGGCTTCGACAAAGGTTTTTTGTACAGGGAAATTGCCAATCGTGTTAACCGGAACCAATCTACTATCATGCGTTCCTATCAAGCATGAACTAGGTAACGTCAGTATCGTTGTAGACAAGGAACTGGAGGATGAAGGCAAACAAATGAGGCGCCATTTTTGACATATGGTTATAAGAGACCGATTTGTCAGTACCAAATCAATCGCCAACCAATAGTTAGGTAATAAAGTTCATCTTTTCAAACAGTTTACCGTCAAATTAAAAGTTTTGGACTGCAATCGTATCGGCCACATCTCGTGCTACCGCTGATGGCTCAACATCGACATCAACGTTTGGAGTGGTATAAGTTTCGACTTCACTGGAATACGAAATGGCATAGAAGAGTCTTTAGTAATGAATCCCGATTATGTTTGGGGATGCATGATGGCCGTATGAGAGTCAGACGAAGACGTGGGAAACAGCAATTTTCTGTTGAGAGGCATGTGCTCTACACTGTGTGATTATGTATTCATCCAAAGCAATATGAGCGCTTGGCGATATGTTAACGAGGTGATAGAACCCCATACTCTTCCATTTCCTCAACAGTTGGAAAACCCACTTTTCCAGCAGGATAATGCCCGTCTCCACATAGCAAGACTTTTTATGAACCAATTCGAATATGCCACTGTTGAATGTTAATTGAAGACTATCGTTGAAAAACACAGAGTATTTTGGAATCATTGTTGACTCGACTTCGAACGTGTTCTATGTGAACCAACTAGCAGCGGTTCTCCGTTATCGCTGGAGTTTTGATTACGATGCTTTTTCTAAAATTGCAGAAAACGACGCCAGAAGAGAAACTGAACAAAAAACTGCTGACGTTAGAGCCTTGCATGGTAATAGTGTTTTGGAATGATGTCTTCATAAGACTATAAGACGAGCAAATTTTTAGCGGAATCTGGCCTAGACATCATAAGTGGCAAAAATGTACTAGAAATATTAATATCTTGCATAAAAATAATAAAGGGTCTGTTTGAAGTTTACAAAGTGGAATCAAAACGTATGTGTGAGTAAGTAAGAAACAAATACCAAATGAACGTATTGTTACGAATTTTATTATTTAAACTAATTTATTTAAACGACTAAAAATATGTTTTACTTATACTAGAAATACGTACACTTGTAAATTAACGGAACTAATGAAATCTAATAATATTTAATAAAAACACTTACATTAATTAAGATAAGATAAAGCCCGCGGTCAGATTCACACACTTGTTTACACTAAAATCACGTACAAGATTATTCTCTGTATATTTATGTACACACACGTGCTAACGACTTATTTATTTCAACTTGAATAATCTTCTTAACACTGCTGTATTCGCATTACGGAAATAACTGCCCTACGATTTGTTTCGTCGGTATATATACACATTTGGAAATCCTTCTCGAGTGTTCCCTATCTTTCGGTATATCTTCTAGAAGATGGATAACAGCTTCTAGAAGGCTCTTGAATTTGCAAATAACTTCTCGAACGTTTCAGTATGTAAGAAGAAAATACTCAAGTTGCTTGACGGAGGAGCAAGACAAAAACTGCTAGACAAACGTTCCAGGTTTCATGTTGAAACTTTTATCGGTACTGTCGACAGAATACTAGCATAGCTGTTAAAGAGACAATATATCTGATTTATTGAGATTTTTAAGTGCAGAAATGGTAGACTAACAGCAATAAAACTTAGTGAAGTATACCCAAAGTTAAGAACATATAAAAACTGTATTTTACCAAACTTGTTTACAGCATGTTCTGCTGGTAAAAACCACAACACCACGGCTAGTTAAGATGTCGGTGAGTGGGCGTAGTTGAAAATTGTACTTAAAAAAGGAAATAAAAACGAGCGCCACTCCCAGCGTACACGTAGAATCCTTTGTTCGGCGACACCAACGGTACATATGGACCTATTGTCGAGCAACTTAGGTAAAGGATAACAACAAACGATTTGATAATGAGAGAACGCAACTAACTCGTTGTATATTCTGCACAATAAATTTGTATATAACAAGACTTCATCTTTTAAAAATCTAATAAAAATAACCTCTTGGACTACTCCCAGCAATTACAAGGAGTGCAAGCTTACATTCGCCGATTTAAATAGCCATCACCGGCCTTGAAGACGTAATAAACAATTATTAAGGTTCAGCCGTTCGGTTCAAGTCATGAAGGTAAACAGTAACTCAATTACGATATCAGCCGAAGGCTAGATAATTACTTTATACTGAAAGGAAAATATTAATAACGGTCGTAAACACAATAAAATTAGCTAAAAGCTTAATATAAAAAAATGTAGAAATGGAAATGGCAAAACTAAAAGCGTAATACAATTACCAAAGCAGAAAGTTTCATATATAAAGCAATTAACAAAGCTAAATGCGTAAGATAAGTAAATAACATAAAAAACTATCGAGATTATCGACAGCTGAACAAGACCTAAAATTTAAGCTCTCCTTCATTGAGAACGAACTGATGTCAACAATGACACAGAAGAGAATCAGCATCCTACTTTTCTTCTCCGTCGAGAACACAGTAACTACCGACCTTAATTTTGAAGATGTCGTTTAGGAGTATTTAGCCCAGTCATTATAGTTAGAATTTCGACTAAACCTGGAAGTAAATAGTACAAAGGTGAAAATTGGCAGAGATGTAATAGTTTACATGATCCTTTCCAACATATCAAAGTTCACCATCAATCCTTCGCGTGCGTCGGCCGTCATATTACAAAATGACAAACAAAAAAGCTTATTTGTTAATAATCTCGCTCCAACGGTAAGTTTTCAAGTAAAATAAATTAAAGATCTTTAAAATCTCTACAAAAAATGTCATATACTATTTTATCGTAGGACTAGTAGTTTTCTCGCAACATTAAGACCTAGAATCACATGAATAAAAAATGAAACTAGATATACTCAGGATCCTGAAAACAGATATTTTTATTCCTTAATTTAACATTATTATGGTTATGATACATAAAAAAATCAACTAGATATGACTCAAAGCTGTTATGGTATGACGTATTATATTAGGTAAATGTAAACCTATGTTCCTTCCATCCTGTGGTTAAGATAAGAAAACTAAACTGCAAAGTAGGCAACATTAAAATGATCCAACACTTACTGTATATATATATCTATACCTTACATTATTTCTACGATTGCTCTCTTGCTTCGTCCTCTGATCCTTCTTCTTCCAGTGCGTGGTTTTTACACCCAGTTCCACGACAACGACCACATAATTGAGAACACGCAAGGCCTGCCTTTCTGCATTTGCAGCTACCAATGCAATCAGTCTTGCAGTTACATGTTATCAGATGAAGAAGTTCATCGGATGCCAGAGGTGTAGTACTTGGCACAGGAATCAGCAAGTCTGAAGCCTCACGCCATCACCAGTTGATTGGCTTAATGGTGTCATTTTCTCCGTGCCAAATTTGTACTTGAAGATACACCCTAAAAGAATGCAGACGAGCTGCATCCAAAGTTGGAGGTAATGAGGCTAGCTCAAATGACGCCGTTACTTTCTGTCGTGTAATGGTCTTTTGGAATGTGACATATCGAAGATCGTTTAATGTCTTACATTGTTTTTCTCTATATAGTCGCAAAAGGAATTTTTCGCCTACAGACGCAATCATGAAAGGATCAGAATTTAGACAATTAAAAATTGATATTTCCTTTCTAAGATTTTTGTCTTCAGCCAAAATTTTGTAAGCGGATCTCTTCCCCTTGCGAAATAGTGCTGACGTTGAATCGCAACCTGTCATCGCATGAAGGAACAGCATGCAATGCTTCATTTCGCCAATCGTACCCTGTATCTTACAGATATCAAACACCTTGTCTTGCTTAGATGCTACCGCAGCTGGTTTCAGAAAATAGACAAGATGATTGTAGTGTAGCGTTGTCAGTGCCTAAAACAAAGCATTGCTTTGTAACATTCGATCAGCCTCTATATCTTGAAGCATCTGATATCGTCGCTAGCAACATTAGTGGAGATTTGACGAATGATGTAGTAAGATTAGGAGGCTTTCACCTGTTAATGTCTTATATGGGTTAAATCGGATACATCATGGGCGGAAGTGGGTTAAAAGATGTGTGGTCCTTAGTATATGCCAAAGCGTCAATTAGCCACATGATGACTGGCCACTCTTATGTCGATCTGTTAGGTCACATTTTCTCACACAATTGGCTATTGGAGTAATGTTGATGCAACAGACAGACCTCGAGGAAACTACAAAGAGAGAGATCAGTAATCTGCAAACAGATTTTATGGATAATTCCTGCTTGCCAGAATACCTTGTGACGAACGATACACTGATCAGAGTTTCAGAACGTTTTGAAGAACGATGTGAAGTAGTTACCAGTACAAGTCGCACAGCAAAGCTTTGGGTAGAATATTACCGGTTAGTAGCACTAATGCAATTATATATAAGAGCGGAGAGGTCAGGAGATTGGATACTGCATTTGGAATGTATACGAAGCATGTTGCCCTTTTTTCATGCTGCAAGACACCTGCAATACGCAAAGTGTGTCCACCTGTATTTGCAGGAAATGGAAAACTTAGAAAATAGGATGTCTGCAGAGGAATTTCATAAGTTTTGCAACCTAGGCTATTTTACTATTCGTCGCACTCATAAGTTTTGTTCAGGCACGTGGACGGATATGGTAATTGAACAAAACCTCATGCGTGCAAGCATGTATGAGGGTTTGTAATACAATAGAGACACTGTGTCGACTCACTCATGTATCCTCTTAACAGCACGTTGAACTACGAGACAGTCGAAAATCTCGTGACCTTCATGGCTTTAGACAGATTCTTTCATGGTTTGAGGCACACTCTCCTTTTGATGAAACAGTACAGGACAAACTGATTTCGTTATCTACAGAGATTGTTGCGGATTCATCAATTAATTGTGACTGTGCCTTCGAGCATGGCCTCGAGGCACAAAACAGAATGACGGGACTAAAGTTTACAGATGTAAAACTCAAAAGGAAAGATAAAGTTACCCCAATATCGTTTATGAACGGCACGGTAACAGTTCGCGACGAGGTAATCCCTGTTAATCCCCAGCAACTGTTTCTTAGAATAGCATGTGTTTTAAAATCGCAGTTAAAATTTAAGCAGTATATGCATAATGAACTTGCGCCCTACCCCACTTCTCTCTCTCTCACATTCGATGGATCAAAAATGAGAAAGACACAAAAGTCAGTTCTTGCTGATTTTATCGAAAAGTTTGAGCCGTGTACTGAACAGTGCTGAAAATGTATACGTTATAGATGGTGGTTATCTTTTGCACAAGGTTATCTGGTCCCATCCATCAACGTATGGTCAAATTTTTACATCGTATGTAACTTACGTCCTCACTCATTACAGGCCGTCCTCCATTGTGGTGTTTGATGGATACGATGGTCTTCCTTTCATAAAATGTTTTTGATGAAGCTACCATTGCAACACAATAGCGTGACTTTTTGGGTAGTGGAAAGAACAAGTCCCGATTAATAAAAACTTTACGCACAAAGTTTCAACAGTCGAATATCACTACGTAGCAAGCAGCGTCAGATGTTAATACGCTGATTGTCTCCACTGCACTAGAAGTTTACTCCAGTGGGAAAACAGTCACTGTAGTTGGAACTGATACTGATATTTTAGTGATGCTTTTGGCCCGGACAACGCCACACTACAATCATCTTGTCTATTTTCTGAAACCAGCTGCAGTAGCATCTAAGCAAGACAAAGTGTTTGATATCTGTAAGATACAGGGTACGATTGGCAAAATGAAGCATTGCATGCTGTTCCTTCATGCGATGACAGGTTGCGATTCAACGTCAGCACTATTTCGCAAGGGGAAGAGATCTGCTTACAAAATTTTGGCTAAAGACAAAAATTGTCTAAATTCTGATCCTTTCATGATTGCGTCTGTAGGCGAAAAATTCCTTTTGCGACTATATGGAGAAAAACAATGTAAGACATTAAACGATCTTCGATATGTCACATTCCAAAAGACCATTACACGACAGAAAGTAACGGCGTCATTACCTCCAACTTCGGATGCAGCTCGTCTACATTATTTTAGGGTGTATCTGCAGGTACAAATTTGTCACGGAGAAAATGACACCATTAAGCCAATCAACTGGGGGTGGCGTGAGACTTCAGACATGCTGATTGCATTGCCAAGTACTACACCTACGGCACCCGATGAACTTCTTCATCTGATAACGTGTAACTGTAAGACTGATTGCATTCGTGGCTGCGAATGCAGAAAGGCGGGTCTTGCGTGTTCTCAATTATGTGGTCGTTGTCGTGGAACTGCGTGTAAAAACCACGCACTGGAAGAAGAAGGATCAGAGGACGACGAAAGAGAGCAATCGTAGAAATAATGTAAGGTATAGATATATATATATACACAGTAAGTGTTAGATCATTTTAATGTTGCCTACTTTGCAGTTTAGTTTCTTTATCGTAACCACAGGATGGAAAGAACACAGGTTTACATTTACCTAATATAATACGTTATACTATAACAGCTTTGAGTCATATCTAGTTGATTTTTTTATGTATCGTAACCATAATAATGTTAAATTAAGGAATAAAGATATCTGTTTTCAGGATCCTGAGTATATATAGTTTCACTTTTTATCCATGTGATTCTAGGTCTTAATGTTGCGAGAAAACTACTAGTCCTACGATAAAATAGTACATGACATTTTTTGTAGAGATTTTAAAGATCTTTAATTTATTTACTTGAAAATTTACCGTTGGAGCGCTTATAAGCGAGATAATTAATAAATAAGCTTTTTTGTCCGCCATTTTGTAATATGGCGGCTGACGCACGCGGAGGATTGATGGTGAACTTTGGTATGTTGGAAAGGATCATGTAAACTATGTCACTGTCAATTTTCAGCTTTGTATTATTTACTTCCAGGTGATAACCTGTAATGACTGGGCCCAAATCAAAGATTCGGAACAATTAGCAAACTTTGATCGCAGAGCCATCTCCTAGTATAAGTTACTATCTATTATAGCTATAAAGGCGGAGAACGTTGTAACTTGATTTTAAACCCGCGAAATTCAAACTAGTTTTGAATATAAGTGCATTTGGTTTTATACCCCAGTTTTATTCAAACTAGTTTGAATTATAAGGGTTTCAAAATAACTTACAACGTTCTCCGCTTTTATAGCTATTTACAATTATTTAAGACCTTTTCCTGGAAATGTGCCTAAAGTTATTGTAACTCCGGGCCTCCAACGCATTTAATCCGGTTCTGTTTCTCGTCGTTCTGCAGTAGAAAAAAGAACCGCATGGAATGTGCGCAATGTGTCAAGTACGGTTATGTTAGCATTTGTTGCACACAACTTTATTGTATAGACAGTTAGTTTAGTTTACTATGTTTGGTTATCTTACCTCCACCGGTGAGACCAGATCCGATGAGGTCAAGTGGTTACATAACCACTTTTTTGTGTTTTTTTTATTTATTTATGCTTTTTAATCGCATAAGAAAAAAACTAGTGTGGTCACCATAGGACTTTCCTTTAAGGAATAATGAAGAAAACTTTACAATTATAAGTTATGTTGTCATAAAACCATTTTGAAGTGATATGTACACGTTTGTATTGACTTCCTAGCATGATATAATTTTTTTGAAATTTTTCTCCTTGATTTCATTAAGATATAGCCAAAATATGACTATGTTTTCATTACGACTAACCCTTATATTTGTGCGCCATGATATTACTTACTCCTTTAGTAAATCAGT
This sequence comes from Aquatica leii, assembly GCA_035610365.1. Classification (NCBI taxonomy): domain Eukaryota; kingdom Metazoa; phylum Arthropoda; class Insecta; order Coleoptera; family Lampyridae; genus Aquatica; species Aquatica leii. Next base: position 101,317,129 of record CM069436.1, on the reverse strand, counting down.
AAAAAAAAACCGTCGCAGAGAGGATTCGAACCTAGATTATATTTGTGAATTCGTTTTAAACTATAAATTAGATATCTTATAAACTGTTAATTAATTTTTTATTTGAATAAATTGTTGGGAAGAATTATCTCTATAAGAAATTGTAAAAATTATTTAAATAATTTACTTACGTACAAAATTATATAAGAAAAACTGTTAAAAATGGCGGATACACTCACTTCCGGTTTCTTTATCAGACCCATCTTTTAATAAAACCGAGAGAATATGAAAAAGTCCAAAGAATATAGAGAAAAAATGTTATTTTTTAACGTATCTTGCTTTCTCTTCAAGATATGAAATTTTTTTCTAAAAAACATCGTCGTACGCAGGATTCTAACCTAGATTATATGTGGAATTCACTTTAAATTATAAATCAAATATCTAATAAACTGTTAATTTTAGAAACAAATTTTATTTGAATAAACTGTTTACATACGTACAAAATTATATCAGAAAATACACTTCAAAATTTCCGGGACACACGGTATAAAATGGTCCAAGAAAAGTGTAGAGAAAAATTGTTATTTTTTTAACATATCTAGCTTTCCCTTCAAGATATGGAATTTTTTTCTAAAAAAAATCGTAGTAGGCAGGGTTTGAACCTAGGATTATATATGAAATTGACTTTAAAGTATAAATCAAATATCTAATAAACTGTTAATGTTAGAAAAAATTTTTATTTATATAAATTGTTAGGAAGAATCAACTCTATAAAAAACTGTAAAAATAATTCGAATAGTTTACATACGTACAAAATTATATAAGAAAATCTGTTAAAATAGCGGATACACCCACTTCCGGTTTCTTTATCAGGCCCATCTTTTAATAAAACCGAGAGAATATGAAAAACTCACAAGTCCAAAGAATATAGACCAAAATTGTTATTTTTTAACGTATCTTGCTTTCTCTTCAAGATATAAAATTCTAACCTAGATAATATATGGAATTCACTTTAAATTATAAATCAAATATCTAATAAACTGTTAGTTTTAGAAAAAAAATGTATTTGAATAAACTGTTAGGAAAAATTAACTCTATAAGAACCTGTAAAAATAATTCGATTAGTTTACATACGTACAAAATTATATAAGAAAATTGTTAAAAATGGTAGATACACGCACTTCCGGTTTCAGACCCATCGTTTGATAGAACCGAGAGAATATGGAAAGTCAGTTCTATACCAAATTTCAAGTTACTAGGACTTTCCGTTCAAGAGTTATCGTGGGTACATTCAAAGATAATTTAAATAAGATGCAGCACTTCGTATATCGTGTGTCCCGAAAATTCTGGAGCATACAGATTACCATGGAAAATTTTAAAATTTTGATTGATATGTCCCCAAAGTGTTTTTAAGATATTTCCAGTATCAGAACATATGACAATGTGTACTAGAGAACGTTTTGCGTAATAATTTTTAAAATTTAATAACAAATTTCAAAAATATTTCCTAAAATGTATCGCGTGGTAAAAAACTTAGTTATGTGATATGTATACTTCAAAACTTCCGGGACACACGGTATAAACAAGTCCAAAAAAAATATAGAGAAAAATTATTATTTTTTAACATACCTTCCTTTCCCTTCAAGACATGGAATTTGTTTTTAAAAAAAATCGTGGTAGGCAGCGTTCGAACCTAGGATTATATATGAAATTCACTTTAAAGTATAAATCAAATATCTAATAAACTGTTAATGTTAGAAAAAAATTTTATGTAAATAAATTGTTAGGAAGAATCAACTCTATAAGAAACTGTAATAATAATTCAACTAATTTACATACGTACAAAATTATATAAGAAAAACTGTTAAAAATGGCGGATACACCCACTTCCGGCTTCTTTATCAAACCCATCCTTTAATAAAACCGAGAGAATATGAAAAACTAACAAGTCCAAAGAATATAGAGAAAAATTGTTATTTTTTAACATATCTAGCTTTCCCTTCAAGATATGGAATTTTTTTCTAAAAAAATCGTAGTAGGCAAGGTTCGAACCTAAGATTATATATGAAATTGACTTTAAAGTATAAATCAAATATCTAATAAACTGTTAATGTTAGAAAAAAATTTTATTTATATAAATTGTTAGGAAGAATCAACTCTATAAGAAACTGTAAAAATAATTCGAATAGTTTACATACGCACAAAATTATATAAGAAAATCTGTTAAAATAGCGGATACACCCACTTCCGGTTTCTTTATCAGGCCCATCTTTTAATAAAACCGAGAGAATATGAAAAACTCACAAGTCCAAAGAATATAGACCAAAATTGTTATTTTTTAACGTATCTTGCTTTCTCTTCAAGATATAAAATTCTAACCTAGATAATATATGGAATTCACTTTAAATTATAAATCAAATATCTAATAAACTGTTCGTTTTAGAAAAAAAATGTATTTGAATAAACTGTTAGGAAAAATTAACTCTATAAGAACCTGTAAAAATAATTCGATTAGTTTACATACGTACAAAATTATATAAGAAAATTGTTAAAAATGGTAGATACACGCACTTCCGGTTTCAGACCCATCGTTTGATAGAACCGAGAGAATATGGAAAGTCAGTTCCATACCAAATTTCAAGTTACTAGGACTTTCCGTTCAAGAGTTATCGTGGGTACATTCAAAGATAATTTAAATAAGATGCAGCACTTCGTATATCGTGTGTCCCGAAAATTCTGGAGCATACAGATTACCATGGAAAATTTTAAAATTTTGATTGATATGTCCCCAAAGTGTTTTTAAGATATTTCCAGTATCAGAACATATGACAATGTGTACTAGAGAACGTTTTGCGTAATAATTTTTAAAATTTAATAACAAATTTAAAAAATATTTCCTAAAATGTATCGCGTGGTAAAAAACTTAGTTATGTGATATGTATACTTCAAAACTTCCGGGACACACGGTATAAACAAGTCCAAAAAAAATATAGACAAAAATTATTATTTTTTAACATACCTTCCTTTCCCTTCAAGACATGGAATTTGTTTTTAAAAAAAATCGTGGTAGGCAGCGTTCGAACCTAGGATTATATATGAAATTCACTTTAAAGTATAAATCAAATATCTAATAAACTGTTAATGTTAGAAAAAAATTTTATGTAAATAAATTGTTAGGAAGAATCAACTCTATAAGAAACTGTAATAATAATTCAACTAATTTACATACGTACAAAATTATATAAGAAAAACTGTTAAAAATGGCGGGTACACCCACTTCCGGCTTCTTTATCAAACCCATCCTTTAATAAAACCGAGAGAATATGAAAAACTAGCAAGTCCAAAGAATATAGAGAAAAATTGTTATTTTTTAACGTATCTTGCTTTCTCTTTAAGATATGAATTTTTTTTCTAAAAAACATCGTCGTACGCAGGATTCTAACCTAGATTATATATGAAATTCACTTTAAATTATAAATCAAATATCTAATAAACTGTTAATTTTAGAAAAATTTTTTGTTTGAATTTTTTTTTGTTAGGAAGAATTAACTCTATAAGAAATTGTAAAGATAATTCCAATAGTTTACATACGTACAAAATTATATAAGAAAAACTGTTAAAAATGGCAAATACACCCACTTTCGGTTTCTTTATCAGACCTTTTTATAGAACCGAGAGAATATGGAAAGTCAGCTCCATACCAAATTTCAAGCTACTAGGGCTTTTGGTTCGAGAGTTATCGTAGGTACATTCAAAGATAATTTGAATAAGATACAGCACACCGTATATCGTGTGTCCCGGAAATTCTGAAGCATACAGATTAACATGGGAAATTTGAAAATTTTGATTGATATGTTCCTAAAGTGTTTTTAAGATATTTCCAGTATCAGAACAATGTGTACCAGAGAACGTTTTGCGTAATAATTTTTAAAATTTAATAACAAATTTCAAAAATATTTTCTAAAATGTATCGCGTGGTAAAAAACTTAGTTATGTATGTATACTTCAAAATTTCCGGGACACACGGTATAAACAAGTCCAAAAAAATATAGAGAAAAATCGTTACTTTTTAACATTTCTTGCTTTCGCTTCAAGATATGGAGTTTTTTCTTAAAAAAAACGTCGTAGGCGTGGTTCGAATCTAGGATTATATAAGGAATTAATTTTAAAGTATAAATCAAATATCTAATAAACTGTTAATGTTAGTAAATTTTTTATTTAAATAAATTATTAGGAAAAATCAACTCTATAAGAAACTGTAAAAATAATTCGAATAATTTACATACGTACAAAATTATATAAGAAATACTGTTAAAAATGGCAAATACACCCACCTCCGGTTTTTATATCAGACCCATCTTAACAGAACGAAGAGAAAATGAAAAACCAGCTCCATACCAAATTTCAAGTTACTAGGACTTTTGGTTCGAGAGTTATCGTGGGTACACCCTAAGATAATTTAAATAAGATGCAGTACTCCGTATATAAACAAGTCAAAAGAATATAAAGAAAAATTGTTGTTTTTTAACGTATCTGGCTTTCTCTTCAAGATATGAACATTTTTTCTAAACAAAATTGTACGCAGGATTCGAACCTAGCTTATATATGGCATTCACTTTAAATTATAAATCAAATATCTAATAAACTGTTAATTTTAGAAAAAAAATTTAAAGTTATGCAATAATTTTTTTTTAAATTTGCGATCCCTATACTTTCCTTATAAGAAAGTAAAAACAACCATAGCACGTGCTAACAATTCTCAAAACTGCAAACAACAGAACAACGGATACTCTTTTCGTACGTTATAGTTACCATACCTGGTTCTAGAGATTTAAACAAACAAAAACCAAAGTTTTTAATTAATGAAATATTTGAAAAAAAAGCTTCTTACTGTCGTAAGACAATGTAAAACAAATTTCGACATTGGTAAACAACATTTATCAAAGATCGTTTACCTTCAAGATATTAAACTATGGAAAACAATTTGCCCAATTACCGACATCACAAGTGAAGCGCTTTTAAATTATTTATCTCAATTTGCTAAATTGATCTCGCAGTTAATTTTATAAGACGTAATAATTAAATAACCAAATGACGTCAAATCTGTATATATTTGCAATTTGTAATCTTACGTCAGGATCAATTAAAAAAGTCATAAAAAATATGTGTAATTACGTTTCCTAAAACGAAATGGATCTATTAAAGGAATTCGTCGATGTAATTTTAGATTTGCTTCTTTAAACAAGTGTTGTTTGCAATCCTATAATTTATTTGATGTTTACTATAATCATTCAGTTTAAGTACTTACGTCACACATTTTTTGCGTGATCAAATACAATGCTTTGTAAAAGTTGTACGAAATGTTTACGCCTTGAGTAGAAGAGGTTTATAATTTACTGTATTAGATTAAGCAAAAAAATTGACCAAAATTAGTCAGAAGAATCTGTTGTCAATCTTTGATTTGAATATGAATAACATTTGGTTCTTAATCCTCTTTTTTTTGCTGCCCTCGTTACAAACGTCATTATTCGTTCGTTACCGTAATTACGTAATAAAAAATAGAGCCTCGAAGTGATAAATCGATATTTACATAATAGTCATTTATGTCACTAGCGTTGAAACTGAAGCATAGCATAACGAGCGTTATGTTATGATATAAGACTTTCGATGAGATAGATTATTTTTCGTGCTGTTTTCTGTGAAAGTATTTTTACTTTTGATAAATGTCAAAAAAACTATATTAAAAACATGACAAATACATACATATATAATACCCTAGTATTTAAATGTATAATATTGTATAGATTTTCAAATCCATTTTCCACCAGGCACGATTTCTACTTCTACTTGGATAACAGTGATTTATATTACTGATTTAGAGCAGATCTAGTCATATTGTCCGAGCCCGCAAACTTGTGCCCTAACAAGTTTCGAAGACAAGAATTTCCGCATAGTTGCACGTTATTTAACCTTTCCGAACTTAAAAATTGCCTATGTAACATTTTTTAATTTATTTTAAGATAAGTTTAATTTATCACTTCCTTGTATGCAAATAAAAGTTAAACCTATGCATGTTTTACTAATATCGGTTAAATCAGAATGGTACATAGTTTAAAGCTGTGCTTTTATGAGCTTTATCTATAGTCAATATTTGATTTAAATTTTTTTAGTCCAATTTATAATTTTCTAACAACGTTATTGTTCACACGACGAATTAATAATGTTATAAAATAATTCGTTTTTGACTTGCTACAAAATAGTTGGTTATTAAAAGCGTTATATACGCATCAAAAAATGTAAATAATGAATAGTTAATTCATTAACGTTTAGAAAGTTCTGTACGTAATCCATAACTACAGATTATTCTTTACATAAAACTTTTTTTTGGTACCGATGCAATAAATCAGCTTCAGAAAAACTAACAGAATGAAGATTCTAATCTGACACGAACACTAACAACGTTGAACCTACGTCCGAAGTTCATAAAATAGTGAACAAGAGTTTAAAATTCAACAAGAAACTATCATCAACATACGGAAGAAGTTTGTTAGGAGGCTTTTCTCGCAACGTAAATTAGTAGCGACTAACTCAGTTGGATTCGGAGATTTGGGTCGTAAGCTTCGTGGTGCTAAATTATAAAACAAATTAAAAACGATTAGAAGCTAGATTGATAGACACCGTTTAAATCTACCCAACAATGAAATAGACTAAATGATAAAACACTGGTTATAACGACATATAAATATATATTTATTTTTCAATAATGAGAGAAGAAGAGGTTAAAAGTTAAAAAAATTACGTAAGCAAGTCAGAATTTAGTACATATACAGTAAAAAAGAATAATTCTAGAAATATCACAGTTATAGCGTTGATACAAATCCTGAAGGTTAAGCAACCATCCACATATAAAATGATCAAAGTACATACAATAGAACAAAATCAAGTAATACGTAATTTTTAAGCTAATCGTTGAGTTAATGCTAAATTAATGACTTCACACTCGTTGCAAATTGCATTTAACGTAAATTGAAACCGTAGAAACAAAACATCTGTATGCGTTAATTGGTATAATAGCTATATCTATGTTGCACGTGTTTCACGTTTGACAAATGCACAAATTATTACCATGTAAAAGAAAAAGACGTACTTACGGTCGTCCAAGTCATGCGGATAGCTATCAGCGCGCTCCAACCATTCCCTGCACGTAGCGGTATCGTAAATCGCTATGACAATTACAAAAAAATTAACGTACATCGCAAAAATATGAATTTACGAATTCCTCTATATACAGAAACATCCATTTTTATATATATACATACCAATACTGAGTGTAGGCCAGTTTTGCTAAAACCTGAGTCAATCCTAACGTAGCTTTGCTTAGAAAAATTGTATCGAGATACAGGTCACTTAATGATTTATTAATTTTTATTACTAAAACCTAACAAATGTTTTTTTTAAAGAAATTTGACAGTTAATAAGCACCAGTGTAAAAAATAGTAATAACCCACAGCATTTAATAAATTGATTACTTTTTCCCAAATCACTTTTAGTGCAATTGAGCGTTTAAATGATTTAGTTTAAATTGCAGCGATACTTATCTGTATGTATTACCATCTCTTAAGAACCTAAAATCGAGTGTAAATAAGTAAAAACATAAAAAACCAAATAAATCACAATTTTTTGTCTAATATTAGTTGATTACGCCATACCAAGCCATTTTTTGCGCTGTAAAACAAGTAATCTAATAAATACTTGTCAAAACGTGTAACATTGTTATGTAGATTTACCCGTAACTTAAAGCTCGGCGAGAGAATTACAGGTGATACTCGGTGTGCTAATCATAAAGTAATTAAAAAAGCCTCAAACGTAAAACTATTAATTGCAGATACCCTTTAATTAAGTATAAGAAAACAAAAGACAAAACCTAGGTTATAACAAGACATATATTTATTTTAATAAAGAAAGAAAGAGGTAAAACACGTAGATGCTATCAATTAAAAATTCGTCGATAAATATCACATACAATAACGTTGATACAGGCCTCTGATTGGATGCAATGCGCACTTATTAATAAATTCAACCCGTAATTGTACAAACAAAATTTGCATGCATTAGTCGTAAAAACATCTATACTTACGTCGTACGTATTTTGCGTACGACACCAACACAAGTTAGCACAGAATAGAAAAAGTCTACTCACGTTTGTCCAGACATATGCGATTAGCTAATGGCATACCGGTAACGTCCTCTAAAATTGCTAAAAGTGTAAAAAAAGATATAATTAGATATAAGATAATATTACAAATAAGTGGCTCGTAAATCAAACAATGAACATTGTAAACCGAATGCGTCAAGCTACCAAATGACTTTACTCATATCGCATTTATAGACCATCACACAAAGTACTTCAACGACTTGACATCAAATTACTTCGAGAAAATGGTGTTAGTAACCAATGTCCGCCTTAGTGCGTGTTCTAAGTTATCGATTCCAACGAGATGAGTTTAATAGACACGTACGATCCCAAAAGGGCAAACAAGTGGCTGTAGTCAAAGTCACTAAAATTATACGATTAAGTTAAATCGCATCGTAAAATATAAGTTAAGACTTACCCCAGCAAAACCTCTCACAAACAACACATACAAGACGTACGCCAAGCACCCATTTATTACGTAAATGATGTGCGAAGATTTAAAAAAGGAGGTCTCACTGAGCGTTAGATTTTCACGTACAGTCATATGTCAAAAAAAGTAAAAAGGGAGCTAAATATTTTTAACATAACATTTTTATCTATTCAAATTTAACTTCTAGAGACATGGTAATAAATGCTGAAGAATGTTATTACGCTGTAAAACAAATAATTTAATAATTAAATTTTATTAAAAGTGGTTTGGGATAGGGTAATAAATTTATATTTGTCAAAAAATGTAACTTATTGCATTTTTATGTCTTATCTATATAGATTTTGATTTCTTAAGACGCAGTAATAATATTGTTACGGTATAAAACAAATCATGTAAAATTATAATGCATTAAAAGTGGTTTGAAGAATGGTAACAAATTTATAATTGTCAAAAAAATGTATTTTATTGCATTTTTTACACTTTTACTCATTTGCATTTGATTTTAACTTCTTAAAACATAGTAATAAATACAAATAAGTGCCTTTGCAATGTGAAACAGATAATTTAAATATCTAAATTTATTCACAGTAGTTTGGGATGAGGTAATAAATTTAGAACAGCTGATTGCACTTTTTAACGATTTTACCTATTTACAGTCAATTTTACCTCCATAAAAGATAGTAATAAATAGTAAATGTAAAACAAATCATTTAAATATTTAAATTTATTTAAATATTTAAATTCATTTAATGTAGTTTGGGATGGAGTAGCAAATTTATACTTGTCAAAAAAATGTAATAGAGTAATAAATTCATAATAGTTTATTGCATTTTTCAACGTTTTTACCTATTTACATTCAATTTTAACTCCATAGGACATGGTAATACATGCAGATAAACATTTCTACAATTTAATCTAATAAATTTTCCAAACATTAGCATGTAGGTTGATATCACAGTTCAAGTATAAGTTACGGCCTCTACTGGGCAACACGTCATACAGCAAAGTGACCTAGTCGGTCTTTTACATACAGAAAAGGAATGGGTTTACATTAGTAAATTAAAGTATAAAAGTACAAACAAACAATTTTAACACTAATTGTGATTACAACCTATCATGTACGTACGGTCGAGAGACCACCAAACTATTAAAAATTAAAGTAAGCTGTAATAATCACAGTTAGTTTCCTGTAGGTATGTACTAGCTAGTGCATCCGGTAGCGTTACATAAAACTAAATTGAAATCTAATACAAAAAGCGTACATACGGCGTTATCACAAGTAAATCCTTTTTTTAAACCGTACGAGCATTGAAAGTAAGCTAATGCGCAAAGTTTCCCTCCAATTAACGTCGTAACTTTGGTAATAGTTTTTACTAGTATGCTGATAATTGTAATCAACCCCTCGAATATGTAGGTGGTGTTAACTCCGGTGACGTGACGTCATCATGGAAATTTTCCATTCACCACATGTGTTTATCAACTCCCCCAGATAACGAATGCAGGTGGAGGTATGGAAAAGCGCTACAAACAATTATGAAAGAATAAAATTTCACCACGATACCAAAAAAAAACAAGTGCTTACTCTGTATAAAGACCTTCCCTAGATTGCAACAATCTTATAAATCATGTGCACATAGGTGTGCAAAATACTTAACAATAAAAGCCTTGTCGGGCGATGTCAGTGTCTTTCGAACTTTACCGGAAAAATGAATTCGTGTTTTAAAAATTTTGACAATTTTGTCCTGCCGTCACCAACGGAAAGTGGGCGTGTCGAGAATAAATTTCATACTAGAAAATTTTTACTATACCAAATTTTTAACATAACAACGGAAGATCTTTTCTCGTCACCAGGTCTAAGACCCTGTCAAATTCTAAATGTATTCCTTTGTAAAATGAATTGGAATGTAGAATTAGCTACTCCAGTCCGACGCTCAATTAATCTTGTTGATATTTAAGGATTTTCAAAAGCAGACAGTAGAACACCATTCGCTTTTTAACCATAAAATAGGTTTTTTAAATAAACCAAATTCTTTTAAATTAGATACTAAACGTCGAGAAATGGATTTCTCAGGTTGTCTTCGTTCAGGATAATTATCAGAATAGATCTCTTCAGCAGCTACACCATTTTTGTGGCACAAGATATAAAAGTCAACATATCTAAAGTAACTAATGAGGAATATTAACAAGACCACACTTTAAATTCGACAATAAATACAACTCCAAAATAATGAAATAGAATTATTGTAATTGTTTCAACGCCTACTGCATTAAAGAATAAGAAAATATTAAAGCTCATTTTATCATAATTTTTGGCTTTAGAACCAAAATGTGTGACACATCGTTGAATTTTTTATAAAAAATTCTACCGAATACACAGTGTTTTTTGTGGCCGTATGAAAAAATTTAAGTATGGTTTTTCAGAGATGAAATGTCGGATAAAAATTTGAAAACGGGATTTTGTAGAGCTTAAGAAGTGGCAAGGACAAAGTGCTGTTAGTTTCTTTAATCTTTTAAAACAAATATGAGAATTATAAAAATCAAAAATTCAAAAAAATATTTTTTTTTGGAAAATTTTGAAAACTGTAAACAATAATGAATGTTTGCAACCAGCATGTAGACATAGGTACTTTAAATAACTCAACTTTTTTCTAATTTAAGCCACTGAGTATCTTTTAACGTTTATTAATACCACGTGTTGTCCATTCTTATCTTGGACACGTTGTATATGGTCTATATAGTCGATAAATATCGAAATTTTCCAAAATGGAAACGGTTTTCACAAAAATTTAATAAATGAAAATGAATTAAAACTAATGCAAAAGGTGTAACTTGTAGTTTGCAAACTAAGCCTGAAACCTTTCAGTATTCAAAAAAAAAACAACAATTCAAATTTACACAGTTACAGAGCGTTTTTGGTTAAAGTTTTAAACAGTAATTTATATTCCATACGCTTTGAAACAATTATCTGAAATATTACGTATAATTTTCTTCATACAATAATTACGATAAAATCCCATACCTTAATTAAATACTGTAAAATGTTCTTTCAATACCCAATGACTCAAAAAAACATTGTATTAGCATATTTTTTTATTGTTGTTTAAATGCGTGAAAGTAAATTCAATATACCTGAAATCTGCCTACGTGATCCATTTATTTTTATTTATTAAACGCATGTAATTTGAGATTTCAAAAAGGCGTGGTTGACGAGCTTGGCGCGTAGTTCGTAGATTGTTGCGTTGGTTCTGGTTTATTAAAATCGCATTTAAATTCAATGACAAGTTTTTTTTTATTCTAAAGTCTCATTTAAAATATTTTGATGTTTTAAGCCTTGTTATTTAAAATTGTTAATGTTAAATTCTCTTGACAACAAACGATTGCAAATCGAAAATTTGTCAAAATAAATTGCTGTCAACTTATCACTAAAAACTAGAACCTTTTAAAATTGATCACAAGAACCTAGCATATTTTATTCGTTACGTTTCGTTGCCTCAACACTCATCTTCATCAAACCAATCTATTTTGAAAAACAACTACAAAATTAATAGTATATATTCTCCTATCAATGAACGATAACTACGTAGATTAACAAGTAGTAGTACAAATTAGTAATTAATTATAAGATAAAATTTATTTAAATAACATGTTACAATATCAAAAATGATTGTTTTTTTAGTAAAATACCGCAATTTAAATTAATGTACTAACGCAATGATCGATAAAAATGATTTAAAATAGATTTTTTGTTTTGTTGTGTTGAAATTTTATAATATTTTTGTTTTTTACAAAAACTTTAGTGGTGTAAGATGTTAGTTAACTGTAATCATTTCTCAAGGATTTCAATGACTTAACATGATGTAATATTTTCTATTGTTGTTTCTAAATAAATTGTGTTTTATATAAATCATACTACTCGTATTTTGTACATCATTGTAAATATTTGGCACTCTGATCAACAACAAGTTTGTTGAATCATCTCTGCGCCGATATATACTATGATTCAGTTTAAACAAAACCAGAAATGACTAAAACACATATTAAAACAAAGAAAACATGCAAAAGAACGTATGGAAAAGTTAGACAAAACAGTAAAGCTCATGACTTTCCGTGTACCACAAGTGCATGATAATTATATTTACAAGTCGATTAATTGCACATTAAAAAATGCTTGCATTAGTTACTTGAAAAGATGCATAATAAAGTCTTTACAAATTGCTGTTCTACATCGTTTTCAAATAGAAGCATAATAATAGCACTGTATACATAGTAAGTACGTCAAATAGAGGCACAAAAAACTATAATTTATCGAGATGCATTGTAAAAGCATAATAAATATTTTACATATTTCAAGTTTGAAATATTATAAAATAAGCATTGTATCAATCCGTAAACTTATTTAATTGTTAAAAAAAACCGAATCAACAAGCCGATGTTTCACACGCACATGAAAATAGTTTCTATAAAGAAGCACTATGTATAATTTCTGAAAGATGCCACTAGTAGAATCCTAATAAATCCACAGTAGGACAAGAATTTTAATCAAATAATTGATTTAAACTTACTTGATAATTAAATGTTTAAAAACATGCATTAAAAAGTCCCGATAATATTTCAACGCAAACTGTGGTTCTACACTGTTGTCAAATAGAAGCATAATATAGTGTACGCCGCTTAATAGAATCACGTTGGGACTTGGGATTTTTGATAGCAATAGCCGATTGATAACAATATCCAAAATTCAGAAAAAAAAACAAATACATTTTTATTGGTTAGAAAGCAGTAAATACATACCGAGTGTATCTGATTAACAAGTTGTTAATTTAGAGGTGAAATCATAACATCAATACAAGCAGAAAATCTCAAAATAAAAATTTTGATAAAACGTTTAAAAAAACCAAAATTTTTAGCCGAATAAATCGAAAATTACTGACCTGTAACATTAAATAGTTTGTTGACACTGTTTATAAAAAAAAATCAAAAATAACGTTTAATTCGTTGTTGTAAGAACTACGCATGGCTTCTCAGTAGTTTGCTGAAACTAAAAATAAATTCGTTGCCACATGAGATGAAGTTGTTATTCTAAGAACGCATATGCTTTCCAAGTTTCATATTTACAGATGTTTAATGCAATGTTACGTAAGTCAGTCAAAATACTAAAATAAATAACACTGCAAAAATAAAGCTAAACATGTAAAACAAGTATTTGTAAAGTACAATGATAAATTTTTTCACTCTGAAGCGTATTGTAAACATTCAGCTATCAAAATCATGCAAAATAGGTTATCGTTCATGTATAGAAACAAACCTGAGAAAAAAATTCATAACATAAACCAAAATTATGGAGAATGGTACGTTTCGCCGCGGTCGATTCGCCGCAACCGTTTCGCCGCCACGACTGCTCGCCGTGTAAGCGATTCGCCGCAGTGACAGTTGAACCAAGAAAGAAAAGAAAGCAAAATGTTTTTGTTTATTTTTATTCTAAAATAATAAAGCAATATAAACTTACATACTAACATACATTGCTTTCTTACATGTAATCATCCATTTCAAAATTATAGGCTATTCCGTGAAGATATTCAATAGTGTCTCTTTCCTGGTATTCCCAAACGATACAAATAATTCGTTAGTCCCTGAATTTCCTTAATTTTAGAGGTGGATTTCGCCCGGTCACAAGTTGTTCGTAATCTAAATTCCTGCCACGTTGCACCTTTTTAAAGCATTTAACAAAATTCCAAATTACAGAATTAGTCAACCCCAGTTCGGTATATAATCGTCTATGATCTGCCTCCGCATAGTTATTTGTGCGGTCATCCCCTCGCAACGTTCGGTCGTATTCATCCCACTTTCTCAATGGGCGACTTCCACCTCCTCATCTATTTCGTCTTCCAATGTAGTTGTCTTCAAAACAGTCCAAAACAGGTTAAAGTTCTTCAGGTAGAAGTTTTACAAATCACCTAGCCTGCAATGCGAAAGCAACGTCGTTGTTATATAAACGTTGTAAACCTAATGCAGTCACATGTTTTTTTAAAATTTTGTGCGAAATGGAATAGGCACCCACGTATTTCAGTATCAGGAAAATTTTCAGCAATGCTCTTAAGCGCTGCCATTTCAAAATCACAGCATATGCTCTGCGGACGCAAATTCGGCATTTCATCGTACGTAACATTCCTTTTGTCCGAAAGAAGAGCGTAGCAAATGGCATGAACGCCGCCATACTTCAATCCAGAAACAGTATAAACGTAGCCCAAATTCACGAACTTTCGCTTGCCACGTTTAAACTTGACTATTTACTCCATTATGCAATGAGTAACAATCTAGCACTAAAATATTTCCCCAACATGATTTCCTTTTATAGTTCATATGAGAGAAAGTACTTATATTAATGTGATATTAAGATTAATGATAATCAAGGGTATTACAATTGGTGTACCGTATGTGTTAAAATAATTGTAATTAAATGGTAATTTACAGTTTAATTATCTAAACATAGATTTTATAATTATACCCAAAATGCTATTAAAATATTATTTCTATAAAAATTTTTTATTTGGCCACTGTACGACGAACCGTTATCGCGTCAAACCGTCTTCGCGGTGAACAGTCCTAGCAGCAAAACGGTCGCGGCGAATCAATCGCGGCGAAATGTACTAGACCCAAAATTATGATTACTATAAACGGTATTCTTTTTATACAGTAACATACGTCCGGCCCGATATTTCGATAAAGTGATAACATTTCCCGATTGATAACAGTATCCGTGATTCCATTAAGCGGCGTGTACTGTAATAACATATACATAGTAAATACACCAAATAGAAGCACAATAAAATTATTTTTTTAAATGTTTTGTTAAAGCATATTAACTGTTTCTGTTTCAATTTAGATTAAAACATAATAAAATAAACATAGTATCAATTTGTGAACTTATTTAATTGCAAGAAAAACTGAATCAACAATTCAATAAACCCGCACGTAAAAGTGGCTTCTATAAACAAGCATTTTATTTTATTAGAAAAATTTTAACAAATCCACAGTACGACAAAAATTTTAATCAAACAATGAATAATTACATTTTTGAGACGTCTAATTGCACAGTAAAAAATGTCTGCACTATGAGTTTGAAAAGATGCATAATGAATCTCTGATAATATTTCAACACAAACTGGTGTTCGTTATCGAATAGAAGCACAATAATAGTAAACACGTCGAATAGAAGCACAATAAAATAATAAATGTCTGCATTAGTACCTTGAAAAGATGCGTAATAAATTTCTGTTCTGTATCGTCGACAAATAGAAACATAATATAAACGAGCATTATACATTATTTCCGTCATATGTTACTAGTAAAATTTTAAGAAATTCACAATACGACAAGAATTTTAATTTAATAATGAATAATAGTATTTTGATTGAATCCCTTGATAATATATCAACTCAAATTATAAGCATAATAATAGCATATAATGCTATACATCGAACAGACGCACGATACAATAATAACAATTATATTTTTAAAACGTTTATTTTCACAGCAAAAAATGCTTGCATTAGTAACTTAAGTGGATGCATACTGATAAAACTTCAACATAAATTGCTGTTCTACATTGTTATCAAATAGTAGCACAATAATAGCATATGCATAGTAAATACGCCCACTAGAAGCACAATAAAATCATAATTTTTGAGATGCATTATAAAAGCATAATAATTGTTTTTATTTAAATTTTGATCATAATAATATAATGATGCCTCAATTTAGATTGCAACATAATAAAACAAACATAGTATCAGTTTGTAAACTTATTTAATTGTAAAGAGAACTATAAACCCGTACATAAAAGCACTATAAACTAAAAGCATAATAATAGCATATGCACAGTAAATATATCAGATAAAAACACAATAAAATCATAATTTTTCGAGATGCTGTGCAAAAGCATAATAACTGTTTCTATTTTAATTTTGATTGAAACATAATAAAATAAGCAAAGTACGAATCTGTAAACTTATTCAATTTTTAAAAAAAATGAATCAACAAGCCGATGTCTCACCCGCACATCAAAGTGACTTCTATAAACAAGCATTGTACATAATTTTCGTAAGATGCTACTAGTAGAATCTTAAAAAACACATTGTAGGGCAAAAAGTTTAATCAAATAATTGTCATTTTGACATGTTTATTTGCACTGTAAAAAATGTTTGCATTAGTTGTTTCAAATGATGCATAATAAATTCCTGACAACATTTTAACGCAAAATGATGTTGTGCAAAGTTGTCAAAGAGAAGCACAATAATAACATACACATAAATATGTCTAATGGAAGCACAATTAAACAACAATTTTTCAAGATGCATGATAAAAGCATAATAACTGTACCTATTTCAATTTTGATTAAAACATAATAAAACAAACATAGTATCAATTTTTTAAGTTATTTAGTTGTAAGAACTGAATCAACCAGCCGATGTATCACCCGCACATGAAACCAGCTTCTATAAACAAGCATTATGCATTATTTCCATGATATGTTACTAGTAGAATTTTATGAAACTCACAGTACGACAAGAATTTTAATTAAATAATGAATAATAATATTCTGATTGAAAGCCTTGATAATATTTCAACACAAATTAAAAGCATAATAATAGCATATAGTGCATGGTAACACGTCGAACAGACGCACGATACAATAATAACAGTTATCTTTGTGAAACGTTTATTTTCACAATAAAAAATTTTTGCATTAGTAACTTAAATGGATGCATAATATCTCCCTGATATAATTTAAATAAAAATTGCTGCTCTACATTGTTATCAAATAAAAGCCCAATAGAAGCACAATAAAATTTAAAATTTCTGAGATGCATTATAAAAGCATAATAATTGTTTTTATTTAAATTTTGATTATAATATATATAATAATGCGTCAATTTGGAGTGAAATATAATAAAATAAACATAGTATCAATTTGTAAACTTATTTAATTGTAAGAAGAACTGAATCAGCAAAGCAATAAACCCGCGCATGAAAGTGATTGCTATAAGCTAGAAGCACAATAAAAGCATATGCACAGTAGGTATGCCGAATAGAAACACAATAAAATCATAATTTTTCGAGATGCAGTGCAAAAGCATAATAACTGTTTCGTTTTCAATTTTGATTGGAACATAATAAAATAAGCAAAGTACCAATCTGTAAACTTATTCAATTTTGAAAAAAAATTGAATCAACAAGCCGATGTCTCACCCGCACATCAAAGTGACTTCTATAAACAAGCATTATACATAATTTTCGTAAGATGCTACTAGTAGAATTTTAGGAAATGCACAGTACGGCAAAAAATTTAATCAAAAAATTGTCATTTTCACATGTTTAATTGCACTGTAATTTCTGTGTTTCAAATGATGCATAATGAACTCCTGACAACATTTCAAAGCAAATGATGTGCATAGTTGTCAAATAAAAGCACAATAACATAAACATAGTAAAAACATCTAATGGGGGCACAATAAAATAATAATTATGCATTATAAAAGCATGATAACTGTTTCTATCTCAATTTTGATTAATACATAATAAAATAAACATAGTATCAACTTGTGAACTTATTTAATTGTAAGAAGAACTGAATCAACAAGCCGATGTATCACTCGCTCATGAAAGCGGCTTCTATAAATAAGCATTATGCATTATTTCCGTGATATGTTACTAGTAGAATTGTAAAAAACTCACAGTACGACAAGAATTTTAATCAAATAATGAATAATAATATTTTGATTGAAAGCATTGATAATATTTCAACACAAATGAAAAGCATAATAATAGCATATAGTGCATGGTAACACGTCGAACAGACGCACGCTACAATAATAACAATTATATTTTTGAAACGTTTATTTTCACAGTATAAAATGTCTGCATTAGTAACTTCAGTGGATGCATAATGAATCCATGATAAAATTTCAACATAAATTGCTGCTCTACATTTTTATCAAATAGAAGCACAATAATAGCATATGCCAAGTAAATACGCCCAATAGAAGCACAATAAAATCATAATTTTTCGTGATGCATTATAAAAGCATAATAATTGTTTTTATTTAAATTTTGATTATAATATGTATATAATAATGCGTTAATTTGGATTGAAACATAATAAAATAAACATAGTATTAATTTGTAAACTTATTTAATTGTAAGGAGAACTGAATCAGCAAAGCGATAAACCCGCACATGAAAGTGACTTCTATAAGCTAGAAGCACAATAATAGCATATGCACAGTAAGTATTCCGAATAAAAACACAATAAAATTATAATTTTTCAAGATGCAGTGCAAAAACATAATTGTTTCTATATCAATTTTGATTGAAACATTTTAAAATAAGCAAAGTATCAATCTGTAAACTTATTCAATTTTGAAAAAAAATGAATCAACAAGCCGATGTCTCAACCGCACATCAAATTGACTCCTATAAACAAGCATTATATATAATTTTTGTAAGATGCTACTAGTAGAATTTTAAGAAATGCACAATACGGCAAAAAATTTAATCAAATAATTGTTATTATGACATGTTTAATTGCACTGTAAAAAATGTCTGTGTTTCAAATGATGCATAATGAATTCCTGACAACATTTCAACGCAAATGATGTTGTGCATAGTTGTCAAATAGAAGCACTATAATAACCTATACATAGTAAAAAAATCTAATGGAAGCACAATAACAATATTTTTTCAAGATGCATTATAAAAGTATAATAACTGTTTCTATTTCAATTTGGATTAAAACATAATAAAATAAACATAGTGAAACGTTCGAGAAATTATCTGCAAATTCAAGAGCCTTCTGGAAGTTGTTGCCCATCTTCTAGAAGATATATCGAAAAATATGGAACACTCGAGAAGGATTCGCAGATGTGTATAAATACCGAAGAGAGAAATCGTAGGTCAGTTATTGCCGTAACGCGAATGCAGCAGTATTAAGAAGATTATTACAGTGGAAATAAATAAGTGATTAGCACGTGCGAAGTTTTAAATAAATAACAGTGTACACCGAATCGAGTGAACGTGACTTATAGTGTAAACAAACAAGTTAGTGGCTTTATCTTATCTTCGCGTAAGTAATAGTGTTATACAACGGTTATACATAAATTAGTGTAAGTGTTTTATTAAATATTATTAGATTTAATTAGTTCGGTTAATTTACAAGTGTACATTTTTCTAATATAAGTAATACATATTTTTAGTCGTTTAAATAAATTAGTTTTTAATAATAATAAATACGTAACAATAGTATCAACTTGTGAACTTATTTAATTGTAAGAAGAACTGAATCAACAAGCCGATGTATCACTCGTTCATGAAAGCGGCTTCTATAAACGAGCATTATGCATTATTTCCGTGATATGTTACTAGTAGAATTTTAAGAAACTCACAATACGACAAGAATTTTAATCAAATAATGAATAATAATATTTTGATTGTAAGCATTGATAATATTTCAACACAAATGAAAAGCATAATAATAGCATATAGTGCATGGTAACACGTTGAACAGACGCACGATACAATAATAACTATTATATTTTTGAAACGTTTATTTTCACAGTATAAAATGTCTGCATTAGTAACTTAAGTGGATGCATAATGAATCCATGATAAAATTTCAACATAAATTGCTGCTCTACATTGTTATCAAATAGTAGCACAATAACAGCATATGCATAGTAAATACGTCCAGTAGAAGGACAATAAAATCATAATTTTTCGAGATGCATTATAAAAGCATAATAATTGTTTTTATTTAAATTTTGATTATAATATGTATATAATCATGCGTTAATTTGGATTGAAACATAATAAAATAAACATAGTATTAATTTGTAAACTTATTTAATTGTAAGGAGAACTGAATCAGCAAAGCGATAAACCCGCACATAAAAATGACTTCTATAAACTAGACCATAATCATAGCATACGCACAGTTAATATGCTAGATAAAAACACAATAAAATCATAATTTTTCGAGATGCAGTGCAAAAGTATAATAACTGATTTATATTTCAATTTTGATTGAAACATTTTAAAAAAAAGCAGTATCAATCTGTAAATTTAAAATTAATAATTTAAAATTTAATCAAATAATTGTCATTTTGACATGTTTAATTGCACTGTAAAAAATGTCTGCATTAGTTGTTTCAAATGATGCATAATGCATCCATTTCAACGCACAATAATAACATACACAAAGTAAACACGTCGAATAGAAGCATAATAAAGTAATAAATAACTTTTCGAAATGCATCGGAAAAGCACAATAACTGTTTTTATTTTAATTTTCATTAAAACATAATAAAATAAACATGGTGTTAATTTGTAAACTGATTTAATTGTAAAAAGAACTGAATCGACCAGCCGATAGAAATGGCTTCTGTAAACAAGCATTATACATAATTTTCGTAAGATGCTACTAGTAGAATTTTACGATATACACAGTTCTACAAGAATTCTAATCAAATAATTGATTCGAATTAATAAAATAATAATTTTTTTGAGACGTTTCATTGCACAGTAACTTGAAAAGATGCATAGTAAAGACTTGATAATATTTCAACGCAAATTGCTGATCTACATCGGTGTGAAGTAGAAATACAATAGTAGCATATATGTACATAGTAAACTGGTAGAATAGAAGCACAATAAAATGCATTGTAAACTGCTAAAATAAGCATAAGTTTCTATAAACATGCATTTTCCATAATTTCTAAAGCATGCCACTAGTAAAATTTTTCGAAGTTTTAACCAAATACCTAATTCAAATTTATAGAATGGAATTTAATTTTTCTAGCGTTTGTTTCTTCAACAAAACAATAAGTTATTTTAACAGCAACGAAATTTACACCTAAATCTACAACAATGTACAAATCTATTATATTGTCTAAGGTTTTGTCAAAATCCTTTAATGTTTGATACAACGGTCTTCAGACAACATCAAACTTAGTAGACAGCAATAAATTTAAGTGGCGCAACTCCATATCTTGAACATTTGAAAAGGGGATTATAAATAAGCTTTCGCAATGTATAAAAATACCAACGTTGTTTTAAGGTGCTTTTCCTTGCTTTTAAAATCCCACATATCCTTGTACTTTGATTTCTTTAATCAGCATGAATTAATAACACCAGATGCTTCATGTTTGGAAACCGATGCGTTAGTACATTACTATTATCGAAAAGTCGGAAGATTAAGTAAAAAAAAGAGACACTCTGTGAACTTGTTTATTAGATGTTTTATAGAATTTTACTTAAAAATCGAAAACTTTTAAGCGAAGAGAAAGTTTAGAAAGTAGCAGTTCTGCCATAATTCAAAGCGAGCATAAAGTTCTTAGAAAAGTTCGGTTTTCGGAAGACGATCTTTAACCACCTCATTGAAAAAGAAGTAATTTACGATAGGTGTAAAAATTGGGGTAGTTGTGCTAAGTCGAAAATTTTACGATCAAGTGGTTTTTGCTTGTTGTAACACCCTCGATGCGTTATAAAAATTTTAATGCCTTTAGACTGGTTTATGAACGTTGTAAAATAAGTATTATTCATTTTGACCCAGTTATTTTATTACCTTTTGCGCGTACCATTTAAATGGGTTACTAAAAGGAAGGCGGATGTCATTTAAAACCCTTGGCGTATAAATTTAGGTCGAAAATAATGACTTTTGTGAATTTTAAGAAAACATTTGTTTCGGTTTCACTTCCAGGATTATAAATTATATTACAATGTCGAACGGTCCATAAAAATGTTAAAAGGTACAGTTTGAATATTAAGAAACCACCAGGAAGTATTTCGGCACAGACTGCCTTAATTTTTTTTTTATTATTGGCTGAGTTCAATATGTCACTTAAGTTCAAACGTTGACATATATTTTGTATACGTGGTCTTTAATGTTTTCTGTCGAGATTTTTAATAAAATTTCCGTTCAAATCGTGGCATATGGTCAAAATGTAAACAAATCGTAGTTGCGTGGTCTAATCTTTCTTTTTTTGAAACGTGTTTATATCCGTCTACGATAAATCCAATGATGTTGAAATGATATTTTACAAACTTAGATTTAGACAATTTTTTAACAAAAAATTTACTAGCGGCAAATGGATACGTGCATTTTGTCTTGATGTGTATAAAGCTGTTTCTAGAAAGCACAAGAATTGTCCTATAGAAAATAACGTGCTTCATCCTCACTTTCAGGATTTCATTTCATACGTTGGATAGTTTTGTTTTGTTTTAATTTCGTTATATTTTATGAATCTCGCATTTTACCTTTAAAACTAATTTGTAGTTTATGAAAACGAATACAAATAGAAGAAATTTAGTATGTAAACTTACCCCTTCTTAGAAGTACTTTAAATTGGTTGAATAAAATTACCTTACCAACTGAATTTTTGAAGATAATTTCCCAAATCCGGTATTCCACATTATTTGAATCTCTATATTTGTTCAACAAGCAAAATATTCCAGTTTCTTCTGCGGCGACAAATTCCTAACACTTACTTAACCACGTACACTAAATTCCTTGTTCGTGTAGTTTAAACTACATTGGGAAAATTGGTAGTTTTCGTGCAACCAAACAATATGCGCAAAGTTGTCATCCCGACAGTGACATTAAAAAGTCACATTTGATCAACATAGACAAACTGTCGAAAGAAAATCTGAACGTTTGGGTTCGCAACTGAAGAAATAAAAGCTACAAATGTACATTTTCATGTTTGCCACATAAAATTCACAGCAGACTCTGCTGTTGAACACATGTCTGCTTCTGTCGTGACGTGATTAGATAACAAATACGTAGCAAAAGAGTGGAAACTTGTTATTGACTCTAGCTCGAGCAGTCTCAAAACTGCACTACTAAACAATGACCAGAAACCATCAATTCGTATTGCTCATGCAATGGGAATGAAGGAAACCTACGAAACAATGAACACTCTCTTGGTGCTGATTAGGTACTTAGAGCATAATTGGAATATTTGCGGTGATTTAAAGGTGATTCTTCTGTTAGGAATGCCGACCGAGTATACAGACGCGATGATAAAAATCACCACATAGTGAAAAATTAGGTACCCAGAAATTTACTTGTACCTTTTGTAGATTATAACAAGATTTTCCTACGTCCACTCTATATTAAGCTAGGTCTTACAAATTAGTTTGTTGCAGAGATGGATTAAACAAATCGTGGTTTCTAGTTCCTAAAAAGCAAGTTTTCAAAGATAAAAGCTGACGCTCAATTAAAAGCAAGAGTCTTCGTTGAACCAGAAATACGAATGTTGAATCGAGATCCATTCTTCAAATTAATGCTGACGGAACAAAAACATGCAGCTTGGCAAGTATTTGTGCTTGTCGTGCATAACTTCCTTGGGAACCATAGAGCACACAACTATGCAGCACTTGCGAACAACTTACTAACACAGCCTACTAGTACCTCCCTTGCGAATGTCACTATTTCGTGCATTCGCATCTTTCGTCAAATATGGGAACCGTGAGTGACAAACACGGTGAAAGATTCTACCAGAAGATGTTTACCATGGAGACTAGATATCAAAACCGCTTCAATCTCAACAGAATGAGAGATTACTGTTGGTTTTTGCAGAGAACAAAAGATGTGCACAAGCGGAAACCAAGAAGCTCTACACACTTTTAAACCAAGCCTGACTCATTCCAAAGACAAATAAACATTTATAATTCACTTCTTAATTACAATATTTAGTATTTTTACACACATTATTAACCCAAAAATTTCCTCATAATAGCAATTCAACGGAATTAATTCACATGTCCTTGATAACCTTTACACGTACATAACTTTTTTTCCGTGACGTGCCAGAGCCAATTTGATAGCAGTTCTGTATTTAGTATAAGGGACGTATTTTGTTAGGTATGTAGAGTAATTGATCTTGCCCAAAGAAATGAGAAATAGATAATACTCATTACTCAATAAATCAAAAATACTTTGGTTAGTTAAGAACACTAGAAAAATTTCAAAAAATTATATACCGTAATTTATAAAATTCCTAATATTTTCAAAAGATTTGAAAAAGTTCCGTACATTGAAGGCTTTTGCAAGATTAATAAAATTATGTGGTCCACAAATAAAATTTACTTATAACTAACAAAACGATAATATTTAAAATAAACATGCGACTCACTATTGACCAACAAAGATTTTCTCACTTGCTATTGACCAACAAAGACCTTAGTAAATTTTCATAAACGGATAATAATTAATTTAGGTCAAGTCAATTCAAACAAAACATCTGCTTCGAAATACGTTAATAATATCTATTTTCTACATTTTGTTTCATCAACGATTATTCTTTATCATTTTTTGGGATGTAACTGATTATTACTCAACAATTCGAAGAAACTAAGCAATTATGGCGTGCTTATTGTTATTAGTGTACTTTTTTTTTTTGTTGTCATTCTGTGAATTACACAATTAAGTACGAACACTTCTATCACTCGCGTACAACTACAAAATTAAAGAAATTAGAATGACAAAGAACCAGATGTCTTTATCTATGCAAACAATACTTTCTTTTAAATGATATCAAAAGTTAACACTTGTTCAAATTCATATAGTAGATAAGGGTCCGGTTTTATAAAGAATACATTGTTTATAATTGAAATGTTAATATTTTTATTCACAATGTACAGATTATATAACTGTTTTATTTTAATTGAATATTTATTGAATACAAAGACGTGGAGTTGTAAACATATCCAGCTCACTGTTTTCTAGATCGTTATTTTTATCAAATTATTTTACACACCAACTGTAGTGAAAAAGCCACACTACGGTGATTCTTACTTCTTATTCTTCAAAAATGATATTTTAATACTATATTGTAAAACGAGTGTTACAATGACAATTATGCGAGCGTAGCGGCGAGTTCAGCAATATACGAGCGTTACAAAAAGAAATTGTAAACACATGTTTTTCATATGATTTTCTGTATTTAGTTTTAATTTAAAATATTACTTGATAAAAATTGTAATATATGTGTAGCAGTAATTTTCGATATGTTGCAGTTGGTAACTGTGACCAGCATTTGCCTACTTCCTAATTTCAATTTGAAAATTGTAACTCGAGATGGTAGAGCTATTTCGTTATCAGTAATTTTCCCACAGAATTAAAACACCAAAGGTTAAATGCATCTATTGAATTAACTACAAACACAAAATATACGTTGCTTTTTAACATTAAGGTCCTAAAGAATATTTTAGAAAACACTGTTAACTAACGTACAAAGTAATATCATTAATTAATAATAATTAATATCATAACTGCCGAATATTCATGCGGTATAGATTTGATTGTTTTATGTTCTCCAATGACGTACCCTGGAAAGAGTTGCTACATCCTCCCCCTTTGGATGGAACTACCGTCCTGGGTGACATCCAAATCTTGGTTCGTGGTACTCGACGAATCAAACGAAGTTGGGTTTGTTGTTGATGTACGAAAACATTCCCCTACACATGGCTATTTCGGTTGTCGCCGGCGGACAGGTCGTCCATTACTGAGTGACTTCACCGTCGTGACTACTTCTGGAGCTGCTGTCACTGGTTGTGCATCTGGTTGTTTGATGAGAACTTCCTAATGAATCTTAGGTCGTCCTCGGCGTCTGATTGGACGAATAGGGGCAAATACTTCATCGTTGTTGTCGTCCTCCACAAAAGGTCGAAGCGCGGACACATGATAAGATCCAATAATGTCGTATGCTGACACTCGTGATTTTGTACGTGGTCGGCGAACACTGTGTTTTTATTAGATACGGTACATCTCGACGAGGTGCGAACTTCGACGTATATCCTTTCGCAGCGTCACTTAACGCGTGCACGTCCACGAGAACTTTGTCACCAGGTTCATAAGGAACGACTTCCGTATGGCGTAAGCCTGAACACCGCTTAGACGCGTCTTGTCGTAGTTCATTTGTCTCACGTGCACGACTGAGAGTACTAGCTAACTTACGAAGGTACGGCGTTATTTCTACTACTACGTTTTCATTGTCAATGATAGCGCGAAGGTCATGATGCACGTCCATTGGAGTACGCATTTCTCTTGCAAAGGATAGGTGCGTTGGGGTGTATCCAATGGATAAATTTTTTGCACTGTTCATGGCAAAACGTACAGAGGGTAACGACTCGGGCCATTTTGTGTGGTCTTCGTGTACTAATATTGATAATTGCGTCTTCAAATCCTTGTATCGTCGTTCCTCTGGATTCGAAGACGGATTATAAAGAGGAATCAGGTTTTGTTTTATACCCAAACAATAGGTAACCTTTTGCATCACGTCACTAATAAATTGACACCATTATCACTGATTATACGTCTAGGAGTCCCATATCGGAAAAATATATTTCAACGATCAGTACTCGGGCACAGGTCTGGGCGGTGGCCTATTTCAAAGAGAATAACTCCATCCATTTAGTTCCCGTATCTTTCACAGCAAGTTCCCAACGTTCTCTATGTTCACCATTGGGCAAGGACCCAAACAGATCTATAGCAAGCGTCTCGAACCTTTGGGCAAGCACTGGGGTTTGTAGCAGTCCTGCCGGTTTTAGATTGCTTGGCTTAAATCTTTGACATTACAAACATTTTCGCACCTGGTGGGCAATGTCACGCCTCAGTGTAGGCCAGTAATATCTAACACTAACTTTAGCGATGGTTTTGTCAACACTGTAATGTCCGGTATCCGGTGCATCGTGACACTCATAGAGGATATCTTTAACGCTCGAGGTAGGTATGACTAACTGTGCCTCTTTGGATTCACCATCAGGTGAGAATCTATAGAAGACGCCTTGCGTCATAACATATCCTCGATCGGTCCACCGAGAATAATCCGTGGTGTCTGCCTTTTGAGATTCGAAACACTCGATAATCTGCCGTAGGCTTGGATCTTCCAATTGCTTTTGTCGAAGGTATCGAGGTGATGTGCGCGGCATCATAACAGTTACATGACATATTCCACAGGAATCGCCTCGGTGCACGGCGGTCGAGATAACATATCAGCCACAACGTTATGTTTACCTGGTAGGTATTCTATTCCAAGTTCGTATGCTTGTAAAGTTAACGCCCACCTAGCTAAGCAGCCGCTCGGTGAACGCAAGGACATGAGCCACTTGAGTGGTTAGTGGTCTGACTTAACAATGACAGGCGAACTCTCAATATACCCACGAAATTTTGTCACAGCATACACAACTGCTAACGCTTCGCGCTCCGTGGTACTGTAGTTACGCTCCGCTGACAAAAGGAGTCTACAAAATATACGGCAGGCTATAGTCAGCTTGACCCAAAATTGGGGCACAGGTTAGCAACCGTTTCAGAGTATCGAAAGCGTCCTGTTGCTCGTGTTCCCACACAAAACTAGAATTTTTCCGCGTTAGGGCACTCAAAAGACGTGAAACACTGGCAAAGTCTGGTATAAATTTTCAAAACCAACTACAGGATTGGAGCAATGACATCACATGCTTGACCGTACGGGGCGGACGCAAAATTGCACTTATTTTATTTGGATCTGGTTCGATTCCGGTCGCGGTAATCATATGTCCTAAGTACTTTACGCGTGTACTCGGAAACGTGCACTTGTCTCGATTTACATTCAACTTAAATAATCGTAAACGTTCAAACACTGATTTCAAGTCCGCGATATGAGGATCAAAGGTAGGTGAAAATAGCAGCAGATCATCTAGGTATGCTAATATCGTAACGTTAGATAACCCTAAACGGAAGCTATCGATCAATCGCTGAAACGTCGATGGCGCGTTGCACAACCCAAATGGCATTCTCATAAAGCGATAAACACCAAAGGGTGTAATAAATGCGGTTTTATCACAATCTTCCACTTTAACAGTGGTTTGGTGGTATCCAGCCTTCAAATCTAAAGTGGATATGTACAAAGTGGATGAGGTAGTGTGCAAGAGGTCATCTATCCTTGGCAATGAATATCTGTCAGGCACAGTAATATGATTCAGGCGACGGTAATCCACGCACAGTCGAAATGTGTCATCCTTTTTGGGCACTAATACTACCGGTGCTGCATATTGGGATTCACACTCTTCTACAATTCCTAACTCTATTAACCTATCTAGTTCTTGTTTAAGGATGTCAGTTTTCTTCGGGGAAAGGCGGTATGGTGGTACTAAGATTGGTTTGTCATCAGTTAACCTGATCTCATGCTCGGCGTACGGAGTCGCTTCACCACTCTCAATTAATGCATCTTGGTTTTCGTTCAACACTCCTACTAGAGCCGTTTGTTCAGCTTCGGTTAATTGTATCCCCTCGTCTGGACGTAAAGTGGTTTCAAATGAATCGACGTGTACTTCCCGTGAGCGAGGTTGCTCCAAGAAATCATATACTGTTATCTGCAAAAGACCATTGCATCCGTGCAATCTAAATAATGATATTGGCTGCGGCAATAAAATCTACGCCTAAAAGTGTTTTACCGGAAGTACGCTCGGGTATCGCCACAAACGTAGTCTTTACACAACGATCGTCTAATGTAACATCGCAGATGAAAGAATGTGCTACTGTGTTTTTCGGTTCCCCATCCGCAAGGATTTGTATGTTATTTACGAAGTAAGGAATCATCAAATGTTTGTATAATCGATGACCGGCAATACTGCAGTTTATTCCGGTATCAATGTATGCTAATCCTCTTAAACCACTCACCGTTATGGCGAGAAAAGGTCTCGTATTGACTGCTCCTGCATCCGTTAACATGAGTTCAATCGGCGCCGCATCATTTACAGTTATCCGTGCGGTTGATGGGTTTTTGTGTCGACAGGTCGGACAATTGGATCTAACAAAGCCCAAGCTGCCGCAACCGAAACACTTTATAGCCGACGACGATTGGTATACAACTTCAGCGGTTGGTGCACTAGCAGTTTTGGGAGATTCTGTGTTACTTTTCCGTATCTTCCTACACTCAGACTGATTGTGTCCAAAATGTTTGCAAAAATTACATTTCAGTCTTGGTTTCGACTTACTTCTACGATCAATTCTTCAAGAGATCGGGAGTGTTCTATTAGGTTGCCAAAAGATGTGATTTCGTCACGCGATATTCTTTGCCGAATTCTTCGATTTAATAATCCGTAAATCATGTTTAATTTGTGACCGTCATGAAGAATAGGTTGTGCAGATAAGCGCGAAAGTAAGCCCCTAGCGTTAGTTACAAATATGTCTGTCGGTTCGCGATCGCCTTGTTTACGAAAAAAAAGTTTACAAAATATTTTGTGTGCGGGCTTATTTATACCAAAAGTGTAAGGCCGTCAATGCTGCTTCCCAGGTAGTTATGGAATCTTTTTGTTCCTTGCCACCATGTTGCTGCTAATTTATCCAATAACATGGGTAATTCACGTAACGCGTTAGCGTCATTAACGCACTCCTTATAAATACTAATGGCATTAATAAATGCTTCTACATCTTCTTCCTTTGACCCTGAATACCGTGATTTACATTTGTGCAAAATTACCTGATCCTACAGGAGCTGTCACTGCTGTTGGGTTTGGATTTACCGAAATGCTGCATAGCAGTTGTTCTACCTGTTGTTGACTCATCACCACCTGTTCAGCCATCGTTGCTTTTGTCGATGTCGAACGCAGATGATAATTGTGTTTTACCCTTTCATCACTAATATTGGCGTTTTTTTTTCACACCAACGTTTGATTTTAATTAATTGTCACCGCAACACTGCGTTTTTACACAATCGTTTCAGTAAATAGTCAACATACAATTTTGCTTAAGCGCAGTTCGTGCTTTATCTGTAGTGGCCCCACGTTAGGCGCCAGATGTAACTCGAGATGGTAGAGCTATTTCGTTATCAGTAATTTTCCTACAGAATTAAAACACGAAAGGTTAAATGCATCTATTGAATTAACTACAAACACAAAATATACGTTGCTTTTTAACATTAAGGTCCTAAAGAATATTTTAGGAAACACTGTTAACTAAATAATAAATAAGACAAATTTTAATAGACTTTTAATAGACTTGAATCACGAGTAATTACTAACAAAATTAAGGATCAAATCGATTACATTCATCGACCGGCTTTTGCTAAACTTAAGTCTTGACTACGTTTAAAAGATAAGGATAATCGATCGGATACAGTCAACGTACACAATAATTATTCAAATGCAAAACTAGCTGAGGGCTGTACAATCTACTCGACTGAAAGTAAAGGATTAATCAATAATCTTAATTATAAAAAAAGACAGCTGAGAGCTTAACCTAATTAATATTGCTAAAGACTTAGCATAAGAAACGCAGATTAGCGAGGATTGATTTAGGTCAAAGTCCTCTTTCTGTCACCTGATGCCATCCGTCTAATCTGATTCGTCAGAAATTAGACAAAAGTGAAGCAGTATATATTTCTACGTTATTTAAATAAGAATGTAGAGAGCGACTCCAAACCTATCTTGCTGTAAAACGTTAAATTTTTGTCAAAAAAAGAAAAGGCAATCAAACGTCTTTTGTTTAACCTGCACGTAATTTTTAAAAATTTTGTAGAGTACTCGATATACGAAGTTTTAATGGACAGCATCCCCCATTCGTAATTCAGTTCGAATTCAAGACTTCAGACGATTATAAATTACATGCAGCTACAACTGGAGTAAAAAGTCAAATAGGATCGATCAAGATATTCCACGAAACGTGCCTCATCGTGAATATCGATTTATGCCAAAATATCCAACCAGTGGTATCGGCGTGAAAAAACGTTAACATATGAATTTTTTGAAAACTAATTATTAAGGACACGTAACAATTTTAAAACTACTTTGTAAATTGTGCACAGATGTATAGGGAACAAAGTACTAAAGGTTTTGCCTTTGCACAGAAACTAGTATGCATATCAATCTGAAAAATTTTGCGAGCAATTTGTCAACTAGTAAAGTGTTGTGAAAATGCAATCCAGTACAATAAAATTGCATTAAGTGATTTTCTAGATATTAAAACAGCCTTTGATAATACTGCCTTCACCTCTATTGCAGAGACAATTTAAAAAAAAACCGTAACCACACCCCTAGTGCTAAACTGACTTAACTCAGGGCTCATGAATCGGGCGATAACAGCTACTTTATACGGTAATCTCGGCATAGGCGGCCAACTACAAGAACTAGAGACGGAGAGGTATTCACTTTAAGATACGCCAAAGTTTTCACCAGCAGTACAAAGAAGACATTTATCTAACATAATGCAGTCAAAAATGATGTAGAAAAGAGTGAACACAATAAAGACGGAAATTGTTCTGTTTACCAAACGACAGAAAACGGATGGTACGATGTACGCTCTCGATGACAAAAGAAGTCAAATATCTGAAAGCTACTCTTAATACCAAACTGACTTTCAGCGTTCATCTGGAAAACGTCACAACGAAGACCATCAGATTTCTTAATAGAACTAAACACATGATCGGTCACACGTTTGGATTGAAACGTGTGACCAAATGATTATATACTGTAGTGACAAGATCCATTACCACTTACAGTGCCCTTGTAGGGTGTGAGAGAACTAACCTATAAACCACGGCTTCCAAGCTGGGCAAAATAAAAAAAAGTCTGCTTATAACACGAGCGATGAAAACTACGTTCACCACAGCCATTGAAAGACTACTTTCACTTTTACACCATCTTTACTTTTACTTCACATTACAACTTGTACTAATGAAAGCAAGACATTTAGCATAAATCTGCACACATCAACTATTAGGTATATACAACCTGTTGCGTGAAGAAACAATCTTAACTATGAGATACAACTTCACGAAAGATAATACCGTCACGAGACAAGTAGACAATAAACATTTACACGAGTGCGGTTGAAGGAACTATCTGGCGCACAGGTGGGCCAAAAATCGCAACCGGTGTCGGTATATATGGAGGCATGCACCATGGAAAGCAAATTTCGCCGACTTTAGGTAATATCTGTGTGCTTTTCAAGCTGAAGTTGCGGATATCAAGCAACACTACTACTAAGTTACCCGTAATAAAAACTAAACTGATTTGGTGACAAAGGTTAAGGAAATTCACGGAACTAGTAACAGGGCACTGTAGCCTTAACAACATATGCATAAAATAGGACTGCAAAGTAGCCCTTTATGCCGCGGATGCTGGAGGACGACGAGGCTCCGCAACATTTGCTGTGTAAATGTAAAGCACTCTAAACGCAACGCACAACAATTTTTGGCAAACCAAGAATAACCGATGATAAGACCCTTGAAATGAGCTTCTGTACTTCATAGACGAAACTGGACTACTGAGAGAGTAAAAATCAGAAGTGCATAAAAAACCAAGAAACAAACAACCTCTTGGATGAGAAAAAAACCTATTCTTAGATTACAATCCTTGCACCCCGGGTTTCCGTTACGTGGGTTTTACGACCACGTCGGTAGTTCCTTCTTTTCCGGCTCTTTGTTTCTGGTTGATCTTTGCCGGCCAGTTCAGCAGCTTGAATAATAGTGTGTATGAGACACTTTCTCTTATATTAAAGGACTGTAATGTCCAACATAAAACTTTCACTTGACGTTTTGCTGATCGTACTGTCAACTTCTTCAGATTTTCTAAAGACTGATGTTATTGTCGTGTACTCCTCTTTATATACTGTCTTTCCGTTGAACCGCGTTTGTAACTGTCTGATGACTTCTTATGTATTCTTCACGTAGCGTAAATCTCCATGTGTTCCTAAGTCTGGATCAATCTTCACGATTGCAATTGTTAGGGTTTTTCACGATGGCGTATTATTCGCAGGTGATAATTTTTGCTTTTTGTTAATATCTTTACGTTTTCGTAGTCAATTCGGTAATCTCTATTGTTGTGTAGATGTTCAATTACTGCAGATTTGTACGTGTGCCTAAGTTAAGCGTTTTGTTGATGTTCTTTAAGCATGCACTGGATAAATGTTCTCCTTTGGGCGATATAACTCTTACCTGCACTCTAGTTTGTAGATGCCTTTGGTGTGTAGTCTTGACAGTTAATCTTTACTAGATGGTATCAGCTAGTCTATCTTCTTCACAGTGTTGTATCGTGTAGTAATCTTCTTCTTTTCTAAAATTTTCCTTAGCCCATCAGTTACTCCAGCAACGTAGACTAAGTAAGCATATGTTGCCTCAGCTTTTTTCTTCTTCTTCTGCGGTCTGTGTATCGACTTTTTTTGTACTCATTTTTTTATGAGAACTTTCTTAATATGCTTTATTTCTAAATTCACTGTGCTCATCTTAGAATTGTATTGATGAGAGATATTTTCTGTTGTGAATGGATGCGTGTAGATATCGGCCCGTATGTGACTGAATTTTGCAGTCGCGCCAACTAAGATACCAAAAGAGGAGATTATAGCGCAAGTGGAATCTACCCATAAGCAATGCTAAATAAGACACGAAACTTGACAGCACCAGCAGAAAACATAACCAAGAATGAGGAGGGAGTGTTATTTGACTTACACAAAAATAAGAACTTGTTCATTCTATAAACTGACAAAGGTAACGCAACGATGGTAATGGATAAGGACCACTACATCAAAAAAATGGACACTCTATTAGATCCAAGCTATGACAGAAAACTAAACATGAACCCTACTGCCAAAAATTGAACGACTCATAAGCATAAGCTATCAAGAACGCATCCATACCAACAGAAAATCAGAAAAGGCTATTACCATCCAAAAGCCAACCTCCACGTCTGTATGATTCACCTAAAATTAAAAAAGGCGGAAATCCTCTAAGACCTATCGTCAGTACCTGCGGATCTCCAGTTCAAGTCGAGATTTTTCAAAAACTACAAGTGGCATACTCACTATTTACCATTGTACTAGTGAAAGCAATATTAAAGATCATTAAACAACAAGGTTTACAAAACTTGATTGATTTGACTAGACTATGTTTAACCTCAACTTACTTGTTGTAGAATGGAAAGTTTTACAAACAAAAGAACGACACAAGTATGGAATCACTTCTATCACGAGTGATAGCCAACATTTTTATGGAAGCCTTTGAACAAAAAACTATTAATCCAAGTAACAGGAAACCAAAATGTTGGTACGGATACGTAGACGACACGTTACCGTTTCTATAGACGTTCTAATAATACGCACTGACAACAATAGACCAAGCCATAGTGTATACGGCAAGAAGACACATACGGATTGATCTCTACACGCATTCGCACACCACAATTCACAACAGAAAATATTTCTCATCAATACACTTCTAAAAAGAGCAGAAAAAAACAGAAGAAATCCAGCATATTAAGAACGCTCTCATGAAAAATGGCTACAACAAAAATCGGTAGAAAGGCCGCAGAAGAAGAAGGAGAAATAAGCTAAAGCTGCACCATACGCTTACTTATCTTACGTTGCCGGAGTAACTGAGAGACTAAGAAAAACTCTAGGAAAGAAAAACATCACTACACAATACAACACTGTACAAAAGATAGACCAGTTCATACCACCTAATAAAGATCAACTCCCGAGACTACACACCAAGGATATCTACAAACTAAAGTGCATGTGCTGGAAGAGTTATATCGGTCAAATGAGAAGAAATATTCAGTGCTGAGTTAAAGAACATCAACGAGACGCCCAACTTAGACGCACGGACAAATCTGCAGTACCTGAGCATCTACATAATAATAGAGATTACTGAATTGATTACGAAAACGAAAAGGTAATAGCAAGAAGCAGAAACTACCACCAGCGAATAATACGCGAATCTCTAGAAATCATAAAAAAACCCAACATTTTCAATCGTAAAGATGGATATAGACTTAACAACACATGAAGATCTACGCTACGTGAAGAACACACAAACATTCACTAGACAGCTACAAACGAATCGGCGAAGCGGAATCGAAGAACGGTGTATAACGAGAAGTACACGACAATAACATCAGTCTTTAGAAAATCTTTTGAATAAACTGGCAATATGATCAAAGGAACGTCAAGTGAAAGTTTTGTTACGCGGCAATATCCAAAAAACGTATTAGACTATGGCCGTGAAAGTCTGTAATTCTACTATTGAAGTCTATTTTCGCACGCCGAAATAAGTTGACGTCCAACCTGTGGCAAGCTGAGAGAGCGACACTATATAGATAAAGCACCGGATAGCGAAGGTTTCCGATGGGGCTCTCTATCTCCCTTGGATGCTTGTGTTCCTGCCCGACCACGTTTGACGAGTCACCGTCAGTCTTCTCCATCTTACAAAATGGATTCCTCTGCTACATCACAGTGTTCGTAAAGCCCTCGCCGAAGTTTTCCAAATTTGGCTGAGAAAATTAGAAATTTACCTTTATCTATATTATTTTTTGTTTAGTAGATTAAAACATAGAGAAAAGTTGATAAATCCGGTAACCACACACCTGCAAGATTTTCAACAGCATCAAAAGCATCGATATTATAGCGCTCATCAAAATTAAGAAACCATGCAATCTTGGATAATGTATCCATATGATGTAGTGTATCTTCAGATGCGGTTTTTGTTAAACTGGTTGAACGTTTTTTGCTCTACTTACACTTAGGCACGAATCCATAGAGTTTGAACGGTCTTTGTAAAATATTAAAGTTCAAAATTTATTCTTACGATCAAGTTTAGACATTTTACCTTGATGAACAATCAGCTAGTACCGTTAACCTTAAAAACCAAAAAAACGAGGAGGATGAGGCCAAATGGCCATTGAGGCAACACTTATGTATTTTAACTAAATCGAATGAGTTAGCAAAAGTCAATAGAATAGGCTAAGCTGCGTCTCCTATTACCCAACTGCCTTTGAACGAAGGAGTTGCATCGCTCTGCTCCAGTAAAAAAATGTATTTGCGTTAGTTTGTTTTGATTACTACTTCACCCTTCTCACTTGATACGATTATAAAAATATCATCGATAGTGTCTCATGTTGAAAAGATTTGCTCATTGAGCTGATGACGATAACGCCGAAGTGATATACGTCATGTGTGCCACGAAAAAAGTAAATTTAACTTTAATTTCGATATGGCCCATCGTGTCCCATAAGTTTACCAGTCTTATCTTGCATGTCCCTCTGCACTTTCCAATTTTAGACAAATTTAAAACTCCTTTACCTTTTTACTGCAATTTTAGATCTACTCTAACATAGGGGATGAGAGGCGTCTCTTCAAATTACACATACAGTGTGTCCGAAAAGTATGGAATATATTATATAGGTCGATAAATATGCACTTTACATGAAAAAGTTGTAAATAAAAGTTGTTTATCACTTAGTTATCTACCACCTGGAAGATATGAATTTAAATTTTTGCTGTAAACAAAATCGCAACGAATAACACTTACATTTTTTTAAATGGCAAGGCACGTCTTTATTATACTAATTTGATTAAGTCTTTTTTTCTCTTTTCAACCATATGAAACTTGAATACCTTTACATCAAAAAATTTTCAAGAAAAACAAGGACATGTCTAACCAATTTATTTTACTGAGCAGTATTAATCAGGTACGTCATATGTAGTATTGAAACAATTGAATGCACTGTCACAATAGCAAATATTAAAGTTTAAATATCTTTACATAAAATTGTTATAACAAAAAAATGTATTTAAACTAAACTTACAATAAATGTTCAAAATGTAAACCATTCATAATTTGACAGTGGTAAATTCGATTTTTAAAACCATCGATTGCTTTTGAAATCATATCTCGAGTTATAGCTCTTATCTCAACTCTAATGCGATTTTTCAAATTTTCAACATTATCAGGTCTATTTACATAAATTTTGCTTTTAATATAGCCCCAAAGAAAAAAATCTAGTGGACTTAAATCCGGCGAGCGAGCAGGCCATTCTATCGTACCTCTTCTGCCTATCCATGTATTTTGAAAAGTATTATTAAGAAAGTGGCGGACATTAATTCCAAAATGTGGAAGTGCCCCGTCTTGTTGAAGCCATATTCTGTTATGAGGTATATCTGGATCTACTTCATGTGGAAATAACTCGACCAAAGCAGGAACTAACTCAAATCTTAAGAAATCGAGATAAATATTCGCCGTTAAACTACCTTCAAAAAAATATGGCCCCAAAATTTGACTTCCAATCATTCCTACCCATACGTTGATTTTCTGCTGGTATTGAGTGTGTCCTTCTAGATACCAGTGAGGATTTTGTGAAGACCAGTAACGTGTGTTTTGTTTGTTAATTGTGCCGTTTAAACAAAACGTGGCCTCATCAGTAAAAAGGATATTTTTATGAAAATGTGCAACTCGTTCAAGTTTGTTTGTTATTGTTTCACAAAACTCCAGCTTTCTGTCCAAATCGTCTTCAAATAATTCTTGAACTACACAAGCTTTATAAGGATGAAATTTTTCTTTTTTTAAAACGTCATGTGCAGCCGATTTATTCAAATTATGGTCTCTAGCAATTTGCCGAACAGAAATTTGTGGATTTTCCTCAACAGACAAGAACACAATTTCTCGTTCCACATTACTTAATGACAAAGGTCTACCAGTTCTACTCGCATCTTTCACCGAACCTGTCTCTTGAAATTTCCGCCAAATTTTGCTTACCGTGGACTGCGAAATGTTTAATTCTGGATGCAAGTTATTAAATAAATTACATACTTCGTCTTGGGTTCTTCTTCTATCTCCATATGCCAGAATCATTAAAATTTCAATTCTATGTTTCTCAGATAATTGAGCCATATTTCAAGCACTAACAAATAGCAAAGTGTGACAGTGTTCTAAAGTGCATTCAATTGTTTCAATGCTACATATTACGTACCTGATTAATACTGCTCAGTAAAATAAATTTGTTAGACATGTCCTTGTTTTTCTTGAAATTTTTTTTGATGTAAAGGTATTCAAGTTTCATATGGTTGAAAAGAGAAAAAAAGACTCAATCAAATGAGTATAATAAAGACGTGCATTGCCATTTAAAAAAATGTAAGTGTTATTCGTTGCGATTTTATTTACAGCAAAAATTTAAATTGATATCTCCCAGGCGGTAGATAACTAAGTGATAAACAACTTTTATTTACAACTTTTTCGTGTAAAGTGCATATTTATCGACCTGTATAATATATTCCATACTTTTCGGACACACTGTATATGCGACTCTTTACTACTAATACCACACGTACACTTTCTCCTCTTCTGAAGTCGTTAAATAAATCCAATTGCGCAGAATTTGACAATTGTTTAAATAATAAACGCTGAACTAAAATACTTTAAGTCAAGTTCCTTTTCATTTTACTCAGAAGGATATTTACTCCGTTATTTTAAACCGTATTGTTCTTGGAATATAAAAATTTGACTGTATCTATAATAAACCTTTTACCTAATATTGATGCCAGACTTTAAGATAATAAGAAGATAAAACCAGGGTAGTGTCACCTTTCATTGACCAAAATACAACTTAATTTAAAAATTTTAAACAGGTAGCAGCAATAAAATTGTATATTCTCGTACTTTTAGAAACCGCTTTTTAATATGCGTAATTCTATTCGGAAGTGTCTAAAACTACGAAAGATCAAAGCGGCAACGTGCTTTTTTTTAACTTTCAAACATGTTTAAATTATTCTAACGGTAAAGGTATTGTGGTACAATCATAAAATGTTTACTTTTTCCTCCATTGTATTCATATGCATGCAGTGGCGGCTTCTCCATTCATTAAGTCATTTGGTCAATGACCCTCCCAAAAAATTACTAAAAATTGTTTTATTAATAGTTTAGAAAAAAGATGTACGGTTATTTTGCTTATTCCAAAGATAGATAAATTGACTTTAAATATAAATCTTTTATTAAGTAAGAATGCGTTTTCCCAGTTTTAATATTGAAATGTTCCTCTTGCAGCATTGACCACCAGCCGTCACTGTATGCATGCAAGAAAGCAATTTTAAATAAAAAATTAATCTGAAAGAGCAGCTAAGAATGTTTTCTTGAATCTCAGCTAAGTTTTTTTTTATTTAATTACTATCATTTTTAAAATCATTTTCGTTTTACTATGATTGTAATTTTGATTGTTCATATTTTAGTCTGCCGCTTATTCTGGCTTTAAAATCGAGCTTTTTAAATAATCATCGTTTTTTTTTTTTGACAAACAGTCAAATATTTTGAAATCGTATAAAAATGCAAAATTATAGTTACCAAGACTTTTGAAAAACAAAAACAAATCGTTGCAAAAGTTTAAATTTGTTGCGGCAGTGAGATTATTTTCGAGAAATCAGATGTTTATCAATACTTTTATTTTATGTAAAAAAACTGAAATTCCTCGACCACAATTTCTTTATTTGCAGTGGGAACATCATAGAATAATGTACTCAACGGCCACAGGTTAAACTATAAAAAACACGTTAAATTAAGGTTAATTTTCTAGTTCAAAAGTAATTGAAAACTTGGAAAAATAATATACTTGACATTGGAATCAGAAAGTGAATTTCATCTAATCAAATATACAGTGTGTCAATTTAAAAACTTTTTGGGGCTATATTTACAACAAAAAAAAAACAAAAATTACAAAAACCGTGTAAAACTTTTGAGAACGACTATAGAAACGTGGAATATAACTTAAAGGATGGTTCGCTAACTACGTAGTTTAACACAGAGATGACGCGAATTCAGAAGAATCTTCTTTACTATTATATAGAATCGTCCTTTAATAGGTCCAATATGACAGTACAACCTGTCTAGTCTTTATTTGACAGTACCCCAAGACGTGAACGTCTCGTGTGA
This sequence comes from Aquatica leii, assembly GCA_035610365.1. NCBI lineage: Eukaryota > Metazoa > Arthropoda > Insecta > Coleoptera > Lampyridae > Aquatica > Aquatica leii. Next base: position 101,276,805 of record CM069436.1, on the reverse strand, counting down.
TTTTGTAAGCAATTGAAAAAAAACTGAGTTGAGATCATTCAAAATCATTCAAAGCGATTACCGAAAGAAACAGAATGTTCTAGTAGCAGATAATATACGAATATAAAAGGTAATCGCTGAAAGTTTCAAGTCAGTCTCAAATCGTAAGACGAATTTGTCGGCCTAAGAAAATAAGTTAACGCGTATTAAACATCGTTAGCTATACATCCTATTAGTGTTAATTGTACCAAAAATTAGTTACATTTGTAGCAATCATATCTAAAATTACGTATAAATAGTTACAAAAAAAAAGATTTTTAAAATTTGTCACAATTGGTGTCAGGTATGAGATGTTGAGTAATATAAAATCATTGCTAAAACGTTGTATATTAAACAAACAAGTAATTAGCTCGTGCTTCGCGTGTGTTTATAAACTCTTAGTTCATAAAAACTTGTGCGTTTATTTTAATAATAAAAAATTGTTCTTAAAATTTAGTGCCATAGAAAAATAAGTACATTTTAAAAATGATTGAATTCTTCATTAAACTTGTTATTAGTGTTCTAATTTATACCGGTACTCATTCGCAAGTAACAAACCGACGCAAAATTATTTACATTAAAAATGGTCAAGAATCGATGAATAAAAATATGGAACATGAAAGAAAATTCTAGAAAAATAAAAAACAAATTACTAAAAAAATTCAAAAATGAAAGAAAACTTGGCAAAAAGTCTCAGAAAATAGAAGAAATGCAGACTAACATTAAAAATCAAATAAAAACCATCGAAGAACAAATACATGCTGGAGAAGAAAACCAAACTAAAATTGTTGTCAAGTAGATATGTTAAATTTAAGCGAAGAAATATGTACAGTTCTAGAAAATCAAAAACAATCTGTCAATGACAAAATAAAATCAGTTGAGGACAAATTAGAAGAAATAATTAAGCTGCTTGAAGAGAAGAGAAATCAAATTAATTGCCATGTTGAAGGAAATGGCACGAGCAAAGATTCAATAATACCACAAACAATTTAAAGTCGCAGTTATAGCTAATGGTTAGAACAACCAGTAGAAAGGAGCGTGTTTAATAACGGCGCTTGGAATTTTGCAGATTGTTCCTGGGCACCTAAAATGAAATTAAAAATTCTTAATTTCACGTTTAAAAATGAGATACGAAGATGCTCATCTTCAACAAGTATACTAAGTCCAAATAAAAAACCGAGTTTAAAAAACTACAAAAAGTTTTCACGGACATTGCCAGATTGTCCCGGCTTGAGTATTTTACAGCGCCAGAAAACTTCCTAGAGCAATTGGCTATTTAAGCCATTCTAGATGGCCTCCAAGAAATCGAAACACAGCTGACTATACGGTTAGAAGACATTCGATGACGTTTTAATCTATGCCTTAGAGTTTGAACGAGCAAAACAAGCGTCTTACCGAAGCAGCCATAAGCTTCGCTGAACTGCAGAATTGCTTGCGCAAACACAAAAAGGTATCGAGAAAATAGTGCGACAAATCCTTCGAGAAACAGAAGTGACGACTTCAAACTGCGATTAAATAAATCAGATACAACGACTCCGTACTAGAACCTACTACAGTCTAAATAGAGGACAAGAAGGGCGCCTCAAAAACCTGAGACGAGTTGACCAAAAGAAACAAAAGCTAATCTTAGCTAGTCATGCACCAGAAATTACCATTTGTGTTGCATCGCCTAAGAAACAATTAAACATTTTCCTTAATGGTAAGAAGTGTTCAATTACTGGTCTACACGGGAGCGACAAAAACCATCCCTGACATGTTGCTAGAAAATGAGAAGACATCACCAGTAACAGTACAACTTTGAACGGGAAAAAAATATTTACTCAGGGACAAGTCAAAGTAACCATTGGTTTGGGAAACGGAGTACTCGACCATCAAGTACTGGTAGCCCACATCACGGAAGAACTTAACCTGGGAAAGGCCGTTATAAATAAGTATGGGTTCTATTTGGATATGAAGAACGATGTTCTCAATATTGACAGTGAAGAAATGGAAATCTCCGGAAAGGCTACGTTTGCTCTATTAAGCCAATGAAAAGCGAATTGATGGAAAATGAATATTAGTACGAGTGAAAAACGCAAAACCAGTAAAGATCCTGAATGTCAACTGACGTGGTGAAGTACAAAATTAATTGAACCTTTAAAAAGTCCATTGACGTCCCTAGTGGTAATAGTGAAGAAGAAAGATGGATCAACAAGATTTGGTGTAGACTATAAACAGTTTAACGAAATGACTTAAAAGAACAGATTTGACGATACTCTAGACACCCTGTCAAAATTCCATTAGTTTTCCACAGTAGATTTGAAGAGGCAGGTAAAATTGTAACCTAAACACCGTGAAAAGACCGCTTTTACAATCATGTTCAGTCCTTTGACGTTTGAAGATTGAAAGAGAATTTAAATAACCTGAAGAAAGTGTTCTAACGACTACGTGGGGCAAATCGTAGACTGAGCCCAGAAAAATGCCACGTATTCAAAAAGAAAGTGTAATTAAAACCTTGGCCAAGTCCTATCTCGAAATGAATGTATAATGAAGTAAAGACTCAACAAAGTTCGAGCAAAGCAAGCATGGCCAATACCAATCAATAAATATTAAGTTCGAAGTTTCCTTGAGTTGTGCACCTATTATACACGATTTGTACCCGAATGTGCCCATGTTGCCAAACCTTGGACAAAATTGACCAAAGGAAGATCAAAATGTAGATGGAATGAAGATTGCGATAGCTTTCCATCAACTAAAACAGACTCTAGTCACTTCGATTTTAAGTTATCCAAGAAAAGGAAATGATCTAGCAAAAAACCGCAAAGCACGAATGAAACAATATAACGCAGGAAACCATTTCCAGAATTTGATTCTTCATGGAACTGGCTTATTTCACGATATGGACGGAGACTTACGCCATGCCCAATCAAGAAGCAGCTACAGTCGCAGACGTTTTAGCGAACCAGTTTTTCTGTCGGTTTAGAGCTCCGTTGGAATTACATTTAGACCCATGCCGCAAATTCAAGTCTGCTCCGTTTCAAGAAGTTTGTGTACTCTTGAGAATTACGAAAACCAAGACGAAGCCTTTATATCCTTAATCTGGGAAACTACTTAGTCAAAATAATCTGAACACTAAAACGACTAGAATTTGTATTTTTACCTCTTCCTAATGGCATACCGATCATCTGTTTACAAAAACACTATCCCGTGTCATGCTCGGTTGCAAACTACTATTGCCGTGCGAACTCCAATATAGACAAAAAGCGCAAGAAGAAATTGCTGGAGGAGACTACGTTCAAACGTTGATGAAAAGGCTAAGCAAAGTACATAAGACGGTTCAAAAAAACATGCAAATTACCAGCGACAAAATAAAGACCAGATATGACGTCAAGGCATATAACGGCACAACCGAGGAGCAACAAAACCTTTTCCAAACACGAAGAAATTATAACATTGCATAAGTGTAGATCTTAAAATGTTCAAAATAATCGCAGGAGTATGTAAAAAAAATTCGGACAGGTCTTAAAACTAAATGGTGATCGAAGCTTGCTTTTTATCTGGTCACCAAAAAGAAATGGAGTTCCATAACATTAAGAACTTATTAGTACTTAAGCTTGATTGCGGTTTAGATCAACTGGATTAGAGGACAGTTCGAAATATGTTAAAGAACGGTCTTCCGAAGAACAGGCGTCACCATACAAGTAGAACATTGGGTCAAAAAAAATCCATTGACTACTACTTCTATACGCAAGGAAGCTGCTAAAAGGGAGAGAACTGAACAGAATGTTCTAGTAGCAGATAATATGAGAATATAAAAAGATAATTGCTGAAACTTTAGTTAGTCTTAAATCATAAGAACAATTTGTTTGTCTAAATAAATAAGTTAACGCGTGTGCCAGTGTAAATAAACACTGTAGATAAATATAAGTGAAACATATCCGCTGATAGTGTTTATAAAATATCCAGTGACAGTCATACATAAAGTTCGTTACATTTATTATAAACATTTTAGCTTTAACAACAAGCGAAATCAAAACAGCTGGATTAAACTTCGTTTTCAATAGTCAGTTGAGTTGCCCAAGCTTGATAGTATTAGCACAAATGATGAATTTCTTAGTAGACATCCAAAAACGTAGCAGCCCTGGATATGATTAAAAAAGTCTACCGTATCCTAATAGATGACTAGGTAGATACGTATACTAGGTGTCTTATATGACAATGTGCACACCGAAGAATTAGCTTGATTGCTCATACCGTAAATAAAACAGAATGATTTGAGTGTTTCTCGCGACCTTTAGCTACGTTTTCGCCGATGTTCGAGAAACTTTTTGGACCGTTTCATAATAGACTATGAAACCTGTGGTTCACTATTACACTTACGAAACCAAAAAAACAGTCTAAACAATGCACACATTTTCGCTACCAAAGAAGACAAAAACGATTTTGCCAACAGAAGAGGATATGGCAACTGTGCTTTAGAATTCTCATTAAATTATCTTGGTGGATTACTTAAAAAAGGAAAAAAATAATAAATGGCGAGTATTATGGCAATTTGTTGCGACAAAACCAAAGAGAAACGGCCTCGTTTGGCAAACAAGAAAATGCTTTTCTAACGAGATAACTCACCTTATTCGAACGAGACTTACCTGATAACTGCGACATTTTCGCCTACGCGGATGATATTACCATCACAGTATCTGTAGACAATAGACGCAACCTAGAGGCAAAATCACGACAGTGCCTAGACACTCTGACTTGCTGGGCTGCCAACAACAAATTGACAGTCTCAGCTGACAAGACCAAGTACATGGTTTTTGGCTCCCCGTTGTCAAGAGATCCTACAGTTCATCTAAACGATATTCCAGTCCAAAGGGTTTTCGAATTGAAATATCACAAACTGAGCTTCGTCAAATACTGTTCCAATGTGGTTAACAAGTGTAAGAGTGTCTTGCACTTGTTTTACAAGTATTCTCGTTGTAAATGAAACCTACATAGGAAATCATTAGTGACCGTTTTCAATAGTGCAGTTATCCCAATGCTCACATATGGTTTAAACATTGAGTACCATAAAGTTCATAGACTAAAACCTACCCATATTGTCAGGAAACTGGCATCTCTACAGTCCTTATTCCTTTGTACGATCCTCGGGGCATATCGTACAGTTCTTATCGATTCCTTATGCGTCGTGGCAAATATCCCCCTCTGCATCTCCTATTGCAGGAAACATACTGCATCAAATTTCTCTCTGGTACTTCTACCTTTTTAGACTAGCAAGTTTCGACTGCATTTTTGCCTTCCTTTTCGGCCGTCTAGCATCATCTCAAGACTTTGATCTTGGATGAATGGCAGCGGCTGTGGGATGCATCCCTTAAGGGGCGTAACGCCTATTCCATAATACCCACTATCTTAAACTGGATCAACATGTCACACGATCCGGGAGTAGCGGCCGTCCAAATTCTCACATGGCATGGCGGGTTCCGTTGCCATCTGAAACGCTGATGCCGATTTCTGTCGTGGGGTGTTCCTGATACTCCATTACATAAGATTCTCGCTTGTCGGGAGTTCGATGATGACCGGAGTACCCTAAAAACCAGAGTGAACCCGGTTTCCGATTTCCCTGTGTCCATCCTTAGGCTAGTGTCCTACGTTAACGAACTCATTGTATTCGCTAAAAGAGACTAGAGTCAAACGTAAAAACAGAGTCTAACTTAATTTATTTTTGCATGGCATTTTGATTTATTTATACAGTCAGCTATGACGAAGTAGGGTATTTATTTAGTTATTTAATTGCATGGGGGTTTATTATTTTAGAGTATTTTATTTTGATTATTTTTAATTCTACTAACATTTTCAGTTTTTTTTTAATCGTTGCTGACTTGACTAACTGGCCTTGTCCTGTCCATTACGATAACGTTTCCTTTTCCCGCCTACTTAGTTTCTAACCTAAGAAGCAAAGATAAGCCGAAAGATAGGTGCCTCGCAAAATTTCGTGCTCTCTAAGCACGAATCTGTAACGTAGCCCATCCAACTGGTCTAAACAGACGATCCTTAATCTCAAAATTTATATCCTAAATTGTTTAATCCTCTATGTGGCAAACTTGAACCAAGAAAATTCGGGTGGTTGGTGGGTCCATTTCCTCTTCCTCCTCCTTCCTCCTCACCTCATTCGCACTAGCGTAGTAGTTGTTCCTTTCTATGAAGCTTTAGACCCTTACCTCCACGAGTTTAGAGGTATGCAACGAAACGCAGGCAATAAATCTACCGTATCAGATCTTGAGTACGGCTAAAAGGGTACCGTCAGATACAATCTTTTTCTAGCTGACACTCTACGAACATTGCGCTGTCGCGCTCTACCTCGCCTACTCCATCAGCCTCCTCCATAGAGGTTAAATCTACGTCGTCCAAGCGTCGTCGTCAAAACGACGACGTTGACCTCATCCCTGATGAATCCCTACCTGACAGTAGCAAAGAATCTTTCGATACTAACGTCATGCGCCTTACAAAACTAATATCTGCCTGTAAAATCACTCTTTCAAAGCATTTGGAGATGACTGCCTTAGTCACACACTTCAAGCGACTTTTCGAAAAACCACAATTTTGCGTCGCGTAACGCAGCAAACTGTTGACATTGCCAGTGCTTTAGAAGGCGTACAAACAGCCTTGCAAACTGTTACCGCCAAACTCTCCAACACCCCTGGTGCAGTCCTTACTTCTCTTTTGTACGTCCAAGCTGCTCGATATATATTCCCCGTTCGACTGTCGTTATCGTGCCTAAACCGGACTCTCCTTTGAAGATTTCCGGCGAAACTAAAACAACCTTGATGAAAGTCCTTAACCCGCAGACCTGTGGCCTACATCAGGATCGAGTAACTAAAACGAGCAAAAACTCTATAAGGGTCGAATCTGAGCAAACGGACTTAACAAAAAACCTACGGCCGTCCTTGACAAAGCCGGTCAGATTGTCAAACCGGTAAATCCTTACTTCGTATTTCTATCTTCGATGTTCTTGCAAACATCTTCCCTGAGCAGGTAAAGGAGGCAATCCTATCACAAAATTTCGACGATATTTCTGATGAGATCTTACTTCTTACCAATGAACAACTAAAAGTTTTTTTCCGCTTTAGCTCTCTGGACAGAGTTAACGGTCTAGATTCTAATCCCACCAGAAGTCCAAAAATTCCTTTTAGAATCAAGTCGCGTTTAATTCGCTTGGAATGCGTGTAGGGTCAATGACCATATCCGTGTTACGCGTTGCTTTTATTTGTCAGAAGTTTAGCCATCATTCGAACGTCTGTAAAAGTGAAATACAGTACGACTATTGTGCTAAAAAGCACGACACCAAGACATGCTCTAATATAGAGTTAAATTATTAGACACAGAACCTCATCCAATACCTGTCCAGCATATATGAAACGGCGCGGCGCCGAAATAGCAAACACTAATTATGGACAATAACGACGCTCAATTAACTTTGGGCAAGTGAATCTTTACAATTCATGAGTTGCGACTTTTGAAGTTATGAGTTTCTCCTCGGACAATGACATTGACATCTTACTGACGTATTTAGTTCTGGTTCAGGGTACAAGCTCACTGGTGCGGCTCCACTCTTCAACAAGATTTCCGCATTATCTTCTATGCGGTACTACTCGGCTATTGTTTTCAATAGTTCGAAACCCGTCGAAGTGGTTACACTCATCCATTTAAAAACAACTGCACTGTAGTATCTATAATTACGGTTGGAAACACTTGTCAATCGGCGTTTATTGGCCGCCTAGTGAGGATGTCCGCATTCATATCCAACACCTCAATAAAATTCTTGATGAACTAAGAGACGTTCCTATCATAATAACAAGTGACTTCAATTCGAAATCGTCGCTTTGGTACTCCCCGGTAACCGACGAGCGGGGATGATACGTTGAGAACATCTTGGGTGAACGTAAGCTCTGTGTTGTCAACGAACCTCACCAACCTTTCACTTTCTCTAGCCACTTAGGATTGACAAACATCAACGTTACTTTGCCGCCCCTTTTTGTTGCTAGAAAAATTCTAAACTGGTGTGTTGTTCCAGAAGTTATTGAAAGTGACCACCAAGTTTACCGTTTGATTATAAACGCATAGATTCCGTTAGCCTAAATATGGTTATTGCAAGTTCTATTCCTTCTTATCTTCCACGTGTTGCTTCGTGCTAGATCTAGAGACGCCGTCATTGGTAGGTTGACCAAGATGATCTTCAATTCTGGATAACGTAGTTTGAACCGCATGCGCATAAGCTATACAGCCGGTGTACCGTGATTGAGTCCTAAGTTAGACAGGTTAAAGCGATTGGTGCGTTGTTTAAGAAAACACTATTAAAAACCCCTTGCAGAGTTAAAACCTTATTGACTTGTCTCTTACAAGACCGCGCTTCACCTGTACAAACTGACATTGAAGATAGCAAAGTATAGCTCCTGGCAAAGATTTGTTGAGAAAAGCTTGGCAACGAGTCCGTGGGGGTTAGTTTAATAAGCTACCTAATAAGCTCATCACCATTCTCAAACCTGGTAAGAAAGATCTCGTAAATTCCAACTCCTACCGCCCGATAACTACGTTTTCAGAACATGGCAAACTTTTTAAAAGTGTGCTTCTTAAAAAAATTCATGACGACATTCCTCCACTAATTCTTTACCATCCCAAGGTGACTCTCGTCGGTAACAGAGTGCCTGCTAGCGCCACGCGCGTCATTCGTAGTTATTTATAGAACAGATCGATAACGGATTACTCAAATTTATCTCGTTCTGTTTATGCCAAACGACTGACAAAAGGGTGTCCACAAAACTGGGTTTTTAGGCCGACCTTGTGGAATCTCGTTGTAAATGACTTGCTTAACAAAGAACTTCCTGCAGACTACATCATTGTAACAGCGTCGCCAATTTGTAGACGAGACTTAGAGACAAAATCCAACACGTGCTTAGACATAGTTATAAGCAACAAGTACCTTGGACTTTTGCTTGACTACAGATTGAGTTTTCTAAAACATTGCGCTTGAGATGGAACCTATACAAATATCTAGCGAACATCTTTAACTGTGCAGTTATACCCATAGTCACTTATAGCCCAGACATTTAGTACCACCGACTTCGACATACTCCCGTGGTCAGGAAACTGGCATCTCTCTAATCCCTATTCCTTAGAACTATCTCCACGGCATATTGCACCGTTTCTGTTGATACCTTCTGTGTTCTATCCAACCATCTTCTCCTACATCTCCTTTTGCAGGAAATTTACTGCTTCAAAATTCTGCGCTAAGCTGGCACGTGCACTTTCCTTGACCAGCACGTCTCAATGAACGACTTTCCGTTCTTTTCAGCTGGCAAACTCTACCTCAAGGTCTTAATCTTGAGTGAATGGCAGCGACTGTGGGACACTTCCCCAGAAACGGCGTAACGCCTATTTCTTTATCCCGAATATCCTTACACGTCCCCATTCTTCACACGCAGGATTGTCCGTCGTGTGTTGTTTTTGACACCCCAGGACTGACCTGTTAGCCACGATTGTTCTCTATCCCGAATCCCCTCAAACCATCCTTAGACACATTTGAGTTTGGTTTTAGCTGTTGCTGCTTGACTAACACTCTGCCTTTCTTCTAATTCCTTATCTATATACTGATTCCTTTGCTTTCTATCCCATCTATTCGCAAAATTTCTTAACTTAATCTATCAATTGTGGCAAACTTGTACTAAGCAAGTTTGGGTAGTATGATAGGTCCACATCCTCCATTCTCCCCACCTCATTCGTCCTACCCACAATAACGGCAGTGCTAATTTAGAATATTGTAGAATAATAAGTGTGTCGAGCGAGCGGCAAACTATATAAAATGTAACATGATTTTTGTCCAAAAAAAATTTGTTATCAATTTAATTTTATTGTACACTGATAAATTTGAAGTTGTTTTGGTTGATTAATTTTGGTCCTGGTAATTTACAAATTGTGTCAATTGTAGTTTCTGCTTCCAAAGTTGTTATATTTTCATTTTCTTCTTCTGTCATCATCGTTTTCCAAACAATCGGAAAAAAATGATTTCGTTATAAGCACAGCATTACTTTTTAATGAATCTCAGTTTGCTTTTACAAAAAAAGAAGAAAAGGTAAATCAAATGTACGTATAGTATTTAAATGTTTTTAAGAAGTAAAATTTTAAGCTTAAATCAATGTCAAGTGTGAGACTGCTTATCGTATCATTTCTTTTAAAAGTTTGTGTCCAATTTAGTGAGAATCGATTAATTTAAAATTAGCAATTTTGCGAGTCAAAAGTCCAACCGTATCATATCGCGTTTTTCGCACACAAATAAAACCTCTGAAATTTTACAAAATTACATTTGTCATACTGTCTACGGAATTATCGCTCCATAACCTTGTTTAATAGTATGGCAAAATCTACTATCTCACACAGAATGGGTCAAGCTTATAAATACACCGATATAGTTTAAATGGCGCGATTATTGTAATTAATACACACCAAAAATAGATTTATTATGTAACAAATTTTGTAATGTTTGATTTAATTATCAATCGACGTTAAATGCAACAATAATTTAAAATTGCAGCAGTTAATTTACTGTAGAATTATCAGTGTTGAGTGATAATTATAACCAAGAGAGTAACAGTTTTTTGCTAATTTACTAAAATTGGTCATTGGCAACAACAATATTAAAAAAACGTAAATTTCTTACAGAAAATTAAGTAAGTATTTGTATCAAATTACATATGTGAACGAAATACTGACTATTTGCATTTTTTGAAATAGAAAGTATTTTTAATTATTTGTTGTTGAATTAAAAAAGTTAAAAGCACAATCATAGCAACCCGTACTCCAGATTTTTTTAAAAAATCTTGATCGAGTTTCTTCGTAAATAAATTAGTAATAAAAAACTCTGCAGTAATACAAAAAAAAACGAAATTCTAATAAACTTTGTAAAGATCGAATAGCAGGTAGAAATTGATATTGAATTTAATGACAGCAAAAGTCAATGATTAACTAACAAGAAACGTCGTCAAAATCCCAACTGTAAAATTCAACATTAGAGAACAGTGTCTTTTTGGGACTTCTCAACATTGGGAAATCCACTTATGTGTTTCTTCAACTACACCGAGAGATTATTATTAATTTTATCAAAAAGTACAAAGCTAAATATCTAAAACCGATTCTGAAAACTAATGGTTTGATGTGTAGTGTTGCACAATTTATTTGAAGAATTTAGCTATAAACATTTCAACAGTTGTAAAAGTGCAAAATATTCAAAAAACAAAGTGAAAATTTTCTTCCTCTTTCCGTTTTTCTCTGCATTTATGGGTTTTCTCAAATGTCGCATCATTTATTGGCATGTCCTCGTCGTTTTTTCTGCTCAGTAATTTTAAGAATTTCTGTTTTTTTTTCTTGCACTAACAGTTCAGATTTTTGTTTTACTATATCTAATTACTCACTTAGTTTTTTTTATTTCACTAGTTTTTTTACAAACTTCTGGGGGCTTTTTAGTCGTGTCCTCAATCCTCAAAATCAAGTACCACATTCAGACAAGTTCTAAATGATTCTCCATTATGCTAGTCTAGCGTTGCTACGCGAATGGATTAGGCAAACCAGACCAGAGTTAGGCACTACTTCTAAACAACTCTTTTCTAGAGTTGAACACCTCGGATGATTGGACTTTTCTTGGCAACATTGCGCAGTTTGAAACCACTCTACGGGTAACCACTGCAGTTCACCTCAAAACGTTTTAATTATTGAAATCCAAGAACCACTAACTTTTATCTACTACTGACTTCTTGAAAACGGTCGGAAATTTATCTAGTTTGAGTCACACTTAAGAGCAGAAATCGGCGGTACGCGACATTTGGTGCGCCGGCGATTGGGCGAAGGCGTTTCGGCGCTAGAAAAAAGTTGAATGGAGTGAAAGTAAAATGGGATTCTTATGTTATTGAGCAACATTTTTTGACCCGGGCCAGATCAAAATTTGATGTATGTACTACGTTGGTTAACAAAAAATGTATGTAAGTACAATTTCACTTTCAGTCCATTAAAAAGTTATGAGAAATGCCTCTGAGATACTCAATAATTGTTCGGTTCTCAAAACCTTAAACAATTGTGGTAATTCTGTTATCAACAGCTTGGTATTTTGCCCTTTTATAAGGAGATGCTTGGCCACCTACAAATTTTTCATACAATGCGTCGCGTCCTTTCTGGACACTTCGCAGGTCGTCGATAAATTTCCACAGCGACGGATGGTCCATACCTAATTGGCACTGCAAACTACGATGAGCTGCTTCCGCAAAATTATTGGTACGATCTTCATTATTACGCACTCTTTGGTAAACGTTCCAAATATTTGGCAAAAATAACGTTCTCCTGCGTGTGTGGTTTCTATTTCGCCTTCCAACGTAGTTATCTTCGAACCAGTTTAAAATTGGTTGCAATTCGTTCGGTAATTGTCCAGAAAGCTCTTCAATTGCTTCATCAATGTGATCTAGATGGGTAAAGGCTAATGCAACTATCATCCGTGCAGAAAGAGCAAATTCGGGATCGGTATTATAATGTACCGTCAGCCCATGACTGGCTATTTGTTTCTTAAAATTTTGAAGAAGCTGAAACGGGCAGCCTAGTAATCGTGCCGTTGGAAATGCTTCAACAACTGATCTAATTACGGCTATTTCGTAATCCAACGAAACAGTTTTAGGTTGAAATTGCGGCCACATTTCTTTTATAATTGAAAACAGCCGATCGTACGTTTGCCGTTGCTTGTTTGCCAAAATAACGTAAATTTAGTGGAATAACGAAAGCGCTTGCCGAAATATTCCATCCATAAAAATTTGTTTAATGTGCTGGCTCTATCGTGCGTTATCTTCCCTCCCAAATATTAATATTCTAAATGGGTCCGGCTGCTCTGGTCCTGTATCCTTCAATAAAAACATCTCGGATTGTTCAGGAGCACATTCGTATAGACAGTACGCTTCCGGAATTACTAACGTTTCCAGATCTATCGGAGTTGGGGGTGCAGCAGCGATGCGGTTTCGCGTCCGCTGACACAATCTTCTAATAGCATCCTTGTTGGGCAACTGCCCTTGAACTGCAGGTCCAGTGCCCTACAGGGCATGGTTAAGTAATTGGGGCAGGAGTCTCCATGGTTTGTTCGGCACGTCTTTTATTTTAGAACACTTACACATGCCGCATCACTACCATGCTTGTGGTTACCCAAGGAGCACAAATATTTGTCATCCGCTGTTGTATAGACACGACCTAGGCACTTGTCCGCTTTTCGCTCACATCTCCAAATTTTTTTGTTTCATCTTTGCTTGCCTTGTCAAAAACGTATATGTAACCATTATAGAACACCTTTTTTTTGTTCCGCTTACTTTGAGTATCGTCCATAATTAAATGTAGACTTCGACACTATTACGCTCACAAAATTATGGCAACAAATATCTGCAGACAACTGAAGAGACTGATGTGGAAGAGTAAGTTTAAATACTAAAATTTTCTAATTACACTAATCTTAATAATTGCTTTCTGAGTACATGACAAGAGCTTTGCAAATAATAATGGGTACCAAATGATTTCAATTATCAGGATTTACACTAATCTTCTTAATTGCTTTCTGATCACAGGATAAGACAATAATTAAAATATTTTCCAGATTAAATGTACAACAATTAAGAAAATGCCGATATTGCAAAATTTACTTTAAATATTCAATAACATAAAGGGTAATGTAAAGTAGCAAAAGTGCGTTGGTAAAATTTTCTTGCATAACATAATTACGGCGCCGAAACGCCTGGCGCCCAAACGCCCGGCGCCCAAACGCCTAACGCCCAAACGCCGGCGCCCAAACGTCCTGCTTCGAGAAATCGGTGCTATCTAAGGGTTTGAATATTGTTGTCGCTCCGAAGCGCAATGTTACAGAATATATTTTATGTGCTGTTAAGTTTCCTATAAGACATCTTCCTCGCTACATCTCAGATCCCATTTGTATTCACACTGGCACAATTCTTAAATCATCTAAGATTCCTAAATCTAATATTTGTAAGTCGGAAGAGTTAGCCTAAAAATTCTTCGTAGGAACCTTGATATCATCGTTCCAAATCAAAATCAAACTGCAGATGACCAATTTCTTGCATTTCTAATCCGATAGAGAGATATCGGCGGTTATACTGAAAAGTTTGTGCTCACTCAACCATAGAAATAACACGCCAGTTTGTTTTTTTGGTTTAGATTAGTGAAACTCATTGACAAAAGATACACGTCATTTAACCACATGGTTTTTCTTTTTCACAAACACCGCATTAAAATTTGTTCTTGTAATTGTCCACAGCATCTTAGCATAGGTTTTAAGGTATGTAAGAGCGACGATCGTCTAATATAGCTTCAGAATACAATGACAATTAGACTTTTTTTTAAAATCACGTAGTACCTAGCTAAATAAAACATCTATGACGATATACACAGATGGGCTTACAAAAACTGCCAAGAAGGTATTTAGACAAAGTCTGACCTAGAAGAAAAGAAAATAGCAAGAGATAACGCAAACTATTAATTAATATACAACGTATAAATAACAACTTGCAGACTAGAAGAATACGACCAAAAAAGAGAGAAAGGAGGAGATACAAAAACAAACCTTGTAATTAACAACCGGTTTGGTCTAAGAGTTCAACCTCGAATTCATTAAGTGTAAGCAAAAATTTATTAAAAAAAGTCGTCAGTATGCTGGTACCATTACGTTTAAGATAAAGATAAATATAAGTATAAGTAACTAATAACTTTGTTAATGTTATAATTTCAATAGCACCAAGTACGTTTTTACGATGATTACGACCGGAGAGCAACGTAATACAGTATGTACGTTGCTCGATGAGCTTAAGTATACAAGATTTTCTTTTTCATTTTACATAATATAAAAATTAAAAATGGACAATTAATTTAGTTTCTATTTTACTAAATCCACAAGTATATCTAGTAGTCTATAATAATAAGCAACTTAACCTTCAATCCATTATTTGTCAGCAGTAATTTTACAATCATAATAAATGTGTGAGAATTGTAAAACAAATATTTTGAAATAATGCACAAAAAAAAATGGAAAATTTGTTATCATCTAAATCTATACAAAAATATGAAGCAAAATATGCTTTTTTAAGAGATGGTAATGAACTCATAACGCCATCTCATTACGCAGCAGTTGTCATGGATATGTGTACGCATCTCGTATCCTAGGCACTATGAGTAAATTACAATGCAGTGAAAAATAAAAACATTTATATTATATTGTTATATATCCTATTTGAACTAAGCAGTTGTTTTTTTCAGAATTACATATGTCCATGTTGTCGTTCGTGAAACAATTTGTTTTGGCTGAAACAAGATTACAAAACTACATCTGATGGAAGAATCCAACGGTGATTTAGAAAAATCATCAAATTAAAAAAACTGTTCGCACACATAAAGGAAAAATAAATAAACAAAATAAAGGATCAAGTTTATACTAAACCAAAAACATTTTCTGTTCTGAAGAGAGAGCTTTCACCAATACAGTTTAATCCACATGAGCTTTGGTATGGTGAGGACTATTGTATTTAAGAGAAAAGTTTCTCTATATGTATGATCTTATAAACATAGACTAAAGTGCAAATTTTGGATTAGATTTGGAAGTAGAAATGTCGTTAAATGCTTAAAGATGTAAATGTAGATAACAATTAAACTCCCGCTCTATAAATAATTGTTCAATAAAATTCTAGTAAGACGACGAGGTTCTAAATCGGCAAATGGAAAATGTGCGATAAACTCAAGATTCAACGACAGAATGTTTTTGCGCCAAATAATAGTGAAACAATGCATACTTATATTGGTGGCATTGCTATAAACAAAATGGTAGAAAGGTTAGTCATGTCACAAGAACGTCGAAAAATGAGGAGAAACCTTTACTTCCATAGTAAATTTGTTAGTTAGATGATCAAAAACTTATATAATATAAATAGTAATAGAACATAGAAAAGAATCCGCTACGGCACCTAATAATTGTCATTAAATAGAAAGTAAGTGTGTTACTTGTCATTAGTATAACCATACATTTTCGTATTTTAATAAAGTTCTTGCCACAGCACTGGTACACGGACACCACTAATTGGATATTTTGGTTTTATGTAATACCTACGGCGAGAGATTTTACGCCAATATTTGCTGAGTGCTTTGATTTTGATAGAAACCTTGTCCGTTCAATTGTAAGTAATTTTTATTTACTTAATTTTTTTTCATCGTTATTACTATTAAGATTTTCTACGTGTATTGACGGTATGGTATGGCTACGAACGCTATTTTACGTTTGTTAAGTTAAAATTTATTATAGCGAAATTAGAAAAGCCGAAGTCTTCTTTTCAACTCAGTTATCAAAGATGGAAGTAGTATTTCCCTGGAATGGTTTCATACACCTAATAGACCGATTCAGCTACTATAATAAATGTGGAATTGATGATCTCAGGGGTTTTGTTCGATTCGAAGTTTGAACAACTATGGATACCTGTGAAGTATGGCTATCCATCCGTCTTAGTTGACCTACGCTGCAACATCTAATGTGTATTATCATTTTTGTAACGGTGTTACGTAATTTATCTACTTATATATTATCTACTATTAAGCGTTACTAATGTTGTTATGCGTTACTACATGTATTAAGCCCTCAGCTACCGTTAATCAATTTTAACGTCATTGTTAATAATTTATTTTAAGTCGAATTTATAATTCAGCTTTCAGCTGCTTATAACGTTGTGCATTATTGGTGACGGTGACTTGTACCGCTCGAGTACCTTAGTAATTTGTTTCGTCAAATATAAGCTTACACTCCTCGAAAGTATCGACAGTAACATTACGGTAGTAACAGTTTTCACTAGTTAGTTTACTAAGGAACTATGACAAGTTCGTCCGTTTTTTACTAAATTAATCATGTCTCCCTAGACGAGAACTAAAGTTTTGTTTACGACTGCATCTAAGTGTTAATCTTTGATAAACTTTTTTTGCCTTATGTAGTATTTTGACTTATTACTTGTATATTTCGTAGATGAAACCAAAGTGTTTTTTTGTTATTCATTGAGAAAATATATATCACGAAGTTGTTCGTTGTCTCGTTGATGTTTATATGCTTTTATCCTACTTCTTGGACAGTGAATTCGTATATATACTTGGTGGTCCAAGCCAAGGATTGGTTCAGTACAACGGAGTGGCGCTTATTTTTTTTTTTTATTCTCAACTACGCCCACTCGCCGGCAACCTCTAGCCGTCGTGACGTGACTATCTATTAAATCATTTCCATGGCCAGATAAAAACGTGAAGTGACATCAAAACTGGTTCAAGCTTTATAATTTTTAAGCGTTAAACAAAATGAGAGTTGAAAACTTTAGAATAAGTTTTATCTGTAAATTTTTAAACAGTATTGAAAAACACTTGTCTAGTTGTAAGTGGAAGGAAGACTCGGATGTATATACTACTGATAATAGATCACGAAAGTATACTTTGTAGATTTTTGCAAGTATGTCAGACTTAGTAGTTTCAAATCCAAGTAGGTAAATAGGCGTTTGGTTTCCATCGGTACTGCAAGTTTTTGTTTAGAAAGATAATTTTTCGTCAGATTCCATTCGTATTCACACTGGCAAAATTCTTCAATCATCTAAAGTTTCTATATCCATTATTTCTAAGTCGGAAAGAAAACGCTGAGTAGCGAAACCAAAGAAAATATGTGAGGAAGTAATCCAAGAGACCAAACAAGAAGCATAACATTAGTACAAACAACAACAAAACAATTATGAAGAAGAGAAAAGGCGGCAACGCAAAAGTAGTGAATACAGCTAGATGGAAGAGCGAGGAAAGTGTTCCAAGGAAAAGAAAGGTTTGAGCACTACCCTACAAAAAAACCTCACAAAGTCCTCAGCCAACCACCCATAAACCGTTGGAAGGAAATAAGAAAGAAAAGAATAAGAAAGTTACAATTTTTGACGTTTATGTCGTTTTCGAAGATTATATCGTTTGAGAGAAATGGTATCAGAAGATATCGTAGAGTGATCATCTGAATCAGATGCAGCAGAATGTCCAGTAACATTCAAGTTATCAGAGTATTCAGATTTCAAATCTTTAGCGTGAAATATGCCTATAGAATTACCTAAAGAATCAGCTAACTCATAAGTCCAAGTAGACATAACCTTGTTTATTTTAAAAGGACCTAAAAATTTAGGAGCGAGTTTAACATTCAGAAATTTAGAAGCGTCGAATAAGACAAAATTTCGTTTCCACGCAGAATCACCTTTCTTATAAGTGACCGTGCGTTTGCGTAAATTATAGCGATCTTGAATACGTTTCGTAGAACGTTTCATTTTAGCAAGAATATCAGTACGCAAATTTTCATAAAATTCTTTAGTACGGGTAGTAACAGCAGGATTAGTATCTATGGAAGGAATTTCATCATCTAAAGGAGTTTTAAACATATTTCCAAAGAGTATGTGTTCTCGACCATAGAACGCGAAGTAAGGAGTATAACCAGTTATCTCACGTTTTGAAGTCCTTATGGCACAGCCAATTTTAGATAGGTTAACATCCCATGTACCTTGGTTTTCTTTAATATATGAAGCGATCATGGTTTTCAAAACCCTATTAACGCGTTCGGTAGGAATGATATTTAGCTGTATATAGTATTTCTGTTTGATAGTTTGAGCATAATTTAGAAAATTCTTTGCTACCAAATTGTACACCATTGTCAACGATGAGATATTCAGGAGTACCAAATAATAAGAATATCTATTCTTCCATAATTTTACAAATTTTTGAGGCAGTAGCAGTACGAAGTGGATAGAAACATGGAAATTTAGTAAAATAGTCAGCGACAACGAAAATATAGGAGTTAGCTTTAAAGGAGCGAGGTAAAGGACCGACAATATCACAAGTTAACACTTGCCATGGGCGAGTGGGAGTTGCTCTAGGAGAGAATAAACCGGGTTGTGCTTTTTGTTCAACTTTGTGAACAGCACAGATATGGCAGTTACGAATATAACTAGCAATATCGGCACGAAGATTTGGCCAGTAGAAGAATTTATTAATGCGGCGTAAAGTCTTAGTGACACAAGAGTGACCGCAAGTAGGAGGATCATGATATTGGCGAATTATTACAATACGTTGGTTTTTAGGAACAACTACTCTCCAATTTCCCAATGAGATATCAGCGAAATCAGAAGAAGTAATATGTTTGTAAAGCAAATTATTTTCAAGAGACCAGAGAGGAAACTTTTTAGGATTATTAAAAACATTTTCAATCATTTTTAAGTACCAGGGATCAGTAATAGGTAAAGTAATAGAAGGTATAGTTATGTTAATTTGGCAAAGTTGTGAAAGAGACTCGAAGGATAATTCAGGTACAGCTCGTGATAGAGCATCAGGAACAACGTGATTATTTCCTTTACGATGTAGAATAGAGAAGTTATACTGTTGGAGGCGTAAGACCCAACGAGCCAGGCGTCCAGAAGGATTCTGTAGTTTATTTAGCCAGATAAGTGAGTGATGGTCAGTTATGACTGTGAAGTGAGCACCTATAGACACGAAATTTTTCAACAGTCCACAGAACAGCAAGACATTCTTTCTCTGTGGTAGAATATTTGGTTTCAGGTTTAGTTAATGAGCGACTAATGTAGGAAATGACTTTTTCACCATCAGGGGTTTCCTGACTTAAAACAGCACCTAAGCCATAATTAGAAGCATCAGTTTGAATAGTGAAAGGCAAAGTGAAATCTGGACAAGAAAGTATAAGAGCAGAATCTGCGAACTTCAGAGACCGAAGAAGGTTGAGGAATAGAAATGATAGCGCTAACTTTATCAGGATCTACAAGTAAACCGTTCCGATTTACAACGTAGCCAAGATATTTTAATTCGGGGAGACAAAAATGACATTTGTTTTTGTTCAAAGTAAGACCAGCAGTAGACAATCTATCAAAAATGTGAGTTAAAACTTCTAAGTGTTCTTCAAAAGATGGGTAGCAATAATAATATCGTCAATATATGCGAAGCAATACGGTTCTAAATCAGCGCCAAGAATTCGATCTATTAAACGTTGAAAAGTCGCGGGAGAATTATGTAAACCAAAAGGCATGCGATTGAATTGATATAGGCCTTTGCCAGGTATGGTAAATGCAGTTATGAGTTTAGAATTTTGAGTTAGAGGAATTTACCAATAAGCAGAACGAATATCCAGAGAAGAAAGAAATTGAGCATCACGAAGGCGGTCTAAAATAGTATTTATGTAAGGAAGAGGATAAGCATCCACTTCAGTAACTGCGTTAACTTTTCGGTAGTCTATACAAAAACGATAAGATTGATCCTTTTTTCTAACGAGAACAATTGGACTAGACCAGGGGCTTGCAGAAGGTTCAACAATTCCTAGTTTGATCATATAATCAAGTTCATCATTAGATGTTTGATAGGCTCACTGGTTGTACGTATATGGTGTTCTATTAAGCTAGTACAGCCAAGTTCAGTAAAATTTAGTACAGGAGAATTGAATAATGATTGTAGAGATTGTTCTTTAGTCTTAGAGAGATTAGATCTATCAACTAGATGATCCGTAGTGGATAAGGAGCAAATTTCATCAGAATTTCCAAAAGTCCATGTACCAGTCTCAATCAATGTCTAAGATAAGTGGCTGAGTAACTTCAGGAAAGACTAAGACTTCTAAAGTGGCGGTCTTTGTTACAAGCTTTTTGGTTTTACGAACCTTGCACGGCCAACTCACAATAGTCGGTGAGAGGGGTAGGTTCACAAGAAATATATAACAGATGTTTCAGGGCGCCAGAGCTTATCCCAAAGTAATACTTCTGTCCGCTCACAACAGAATGGTGTAGAACTTGTAACAATTCGAAGATTCGTAATCCCTCTACTCAGCTGTTCGAGTAGCCCAAACTGGTTCGTAGGGAACAATAAGCACACAAAAAAAAACAATTAACAACTTTAATCGCCCTCAGTCTATCATTAACAGTTATCACAGTGGTAGTTGTACTAAGCAAAAGTCATTACACCCCACAGTTGGAGTTACTAAAGACTAGAAAAATTTACATTTAATATTTACAACGGTATTAACGTTTGAGTTCGGAACAGTCAATTTAGAGAATTATAGAAACAAGAAAAGTTAAGATCTCGATGCCTACAACATCGGCAACCCACCACACACAATTATAAAGAACCGAAATACATGTCTTTCAACTACATACAATATGCGAGACATTGATTTCACTGATTTTAAATACCCTATTGGTATCTACGCGTTATACTTATTTACTAACGTTAAATTGTAATCCCACAGTTCGTGAGTAATTGTACGTGACCACGATATCTAAAGTAAATTCAAATCACTCACCCGAATTCCAGCATCCACTAGCCCGAAGAAAAACGTTTTTCTTCTTCAGTGGCCTGCAATAAAATATTAACACGAATCGTGTCACAACCCCAACTCACAATTGATAGTTCGGCTAAAACAATTTTGTATTAAATAATTCATGAAATCTATCTCAAAAGTAAACAAAACGTGCATCGACTACTGTATGTAGTGAGATCGAAAATAGGTGGTTATTAATATGTTTAACGTCGTGTCATCCACGTGTAGCATTATTTGCCCTGGACGGCTCCGCAAGACCCCAATTTCGTGGCGTGGAAATCGCCTTCCGCCAGCGCCCGTGTACGGCAACGTGATGCCTTATTTAGTAGTAGTTTACGATATCCATTTATCGAGAATGTAACAGGTGCGAAATGAAGGAACGCAAAATGGCCTGTAACGCTTCGAATAAATTAGATAATTAACTAATTATAATTGGTTTTCCATTCTTTTCCAGATGGTAACGGATATATATCAATATTCAATGATTACAGACCATTTTATATCATTTACGTGTGACGATTTTCCGCCAAATCACATCTAACGAGAAAAAGATCGTTAGAGGGCGTCAAAACCCGAATCTAATTTCACGTCGAAACACATAGGCGTACATAATGAAAATTTCGACCGTAACATCTTATTTTCACCATTAACAAGCAAGCAAGCAGAAGATGATTTAGGAGACGAGCGAGTATTTAAGAGGTTCCAGCCTGATTGACCTAAGATAGTTTTAGAGCATCCAGAATCTAATAAACTTTCAAAAAGGTAGCCAAAAATTGTGATATTAAGATAAGGACGTTCATCTTTGCGGACATTAGCTAGTAAGAAATTTATAACATATTTATGTTGGTCAGGTAGCAAAAGGAGTGTCCGAGATAAGGGATAGCGAAGAGGACTCGACTCGGTCCGAGAACTTTAAGTTTAGTTTAAAGAAGCGTTATTGCAGTTTGGACATTTTCGTTTAACGACATTTGGTTTCCCGCAACCACAACAATGAATAGTTTCGGGTTCCGAACAATTTGGAGAGATGACCAATTTTATTGCAGTTATAACAAGTAACCGGTGAGTTATTAGAAGTAGAAACAGATGCGGTCGATGGTTTCGAAGCAAATTTTTGTTTAGATTGGGCAGTAGTATTAGCACCAGTAGAAGAGACGGTTTTAGAAACAGTTGCAGTATCCTTTCTCTTAGGAGTAGACACTACAGAAGCAGCAGAAAGTTTAGAAGTATTTGAATTACGTTTAGAAGCATGTGAGCTACTAACATCAGTATCAGAAGACGAAGAAGCTATATTTAAATAGGCGAGACTTAAATGTTTCGACAAAGTAATGATTTTGTTCTATCTGTTTGCCTAAGGCAGAAAGTTGTGCAAATGTCGATTTACCGCTTCAGATTTAAAACCACCTCGTCTATACGGACTTCCCCAAGTTCACAAACAAGCCAAGCAACACATTGGTATAAAAAACGTTCAAATGTCCGTCTGATAAACGTTTATTAGACATTGAAACGTTTTTAAACGTGTAATAGACGTTTATGAGACAGACATTTGAACATTTTTCATACCACTTCTTAGACAGCGGATTTGTATTTACATTTGGTGTCTCCAAGCCAAGGATTTTTTCAGTACAATGGAGTGGCGCTAATTTTTCTTTTTATTCTTAACTGCGCCAACTGGGCATCGTAGCTAGCCGTGGTAACAAGGCTCTCTGTCAAGTCTTTTCCATCGCGAGATAAAAACGTGAAGTGATATCAAAACTGCTGGGGTTCAAGTTTTATAATTTTTAAGCGTTAAATAAAATGAGAGTTGATAACTTGAGAATAAATTTTATCTGTAAATTTTTAAAAAATATCGAAAAATATTTGTCTAGTTGTAAGTGCGAGACTCGATGTATATACTACTGATAATAGATTTGAAAGTCTGCCCGACAAAGTAGTTTCGAATCCAAGTAGGTAAATAAGCGTTTGGTTTCCATCGGTACTGCATGCTTTTGTTTAAGATCATTTTTTAACGAAGGGTAGTCGTGTTTGTTTGTTGAAATCGTCAGCCATTTGTTTATAAGATTCTTTTGTCTTCAGAGTCAACTTTAAAAATCATCCAAAAATATTTTAAATTGTTTAAGTCGTAATGAGTTTTACAAGTTTCCAAAAGTAAAAATAACTGTTACGGTCGATGATTGTGAACACCTGAATTTGTTCGTTGTAGGAAGACACCTATTCTTCTTACACATAACGCAGATTTTAGTTTTAATTTAATTTAATCTTTTTTTATATTACTAGATCCAAAAATTATGATAAATGTACTAACGTATTAAATAACGTTCAGTGTATGTACTATACATATACCTATGTATGATGTACATTTGGTGCTAAAGCTAATATGTTACTAAAGTCTTTAAATCCAAATTTGGCAATAAGAAAATAAACAAACATTTGAATTGAAATGATCTGTACTGGTATAATAAAATCATTATGTTGACATTATCTATTTCACATGAACATATGTTAATGTAGATATAATTTAAATAGAATGCATTGTAAGTTGTAGATAAACAATAATTATAAATAAATTTAACATCTGGTACTATATTATTGATTGACTTAAATTAGTTTTTTTTTAATTTTCTATTTCATTACCGGTCAGTACCTTGGATGTTGTGCAGTGCATCGTCAATGTGAAAAGGATTTTGATGACTTTTATAAGGTAGTACCTTTAATGTTATTGTTGTTAGTTGGTAGTTCATTGTTAAAATGTTTGTTAGTTTTGTTTAAATTGTAACGAAATATCTACTCCATCAATTACTTAATATTCCTATTTGATCATAGTATCAAGAACAAAATCTTCTTACTTGAAATTCGTTTGTGACGATGTAATTCGAATAAGTTACTCGATGGCCAATCTAAAAGATGCATTTCTTTATACTTTATGTCTCACGTGAAAGAATGCAGGTCGAGGAGGTCGAAGGTATTATCGTTAACTTATA
The DNA here is from genome assembly GCA_035610365.1 of Aquatica leii. Lineage (NCBI taxonomy): Eukaryota > Metazoa > Arthropoda > Insecta > Coleoptera > Lampyridae > Aquatica > Aquatica leii. The sequence continues at coordinate 101,252,406 of CM069436.1, read as the reverse complement.
TTCTTTTTTAATTATGTTTGTAGAGTGGGGGCAAGAATCATCTCGAATGTAGTTGACAATAGATCTACGGGAACACAAAATTGTGTTTATATACCTACTCCAAAGTAGATCCAATAAAAACCAAGGCACGTTTAATTCTGTTGTCATTAGCAAATCTACAAATCAAATTTGATTTGGATACAACTAACATTGCCAACTCTATATGTCGTCTAGAAACTAAGTGTCTCCATTGTAATAATATAGTTAGTAGCACAATAAAATTGTACGGTTTATTATTTCTACGCATTGTTGCTCAAACGATTTTTTAAATATTAAAAGCACCAACAGGTGTTGTACGGCTTGGTTTAGGTCGTTGGCGTTGATACTTAATTTTTCTAAATAATTAAAGTAATTTTATATAAATTGTAGATAGGGTTATAGTCTAAGTTAAACCTTATTTTGTATCTTTCTTTGTTTTAAAAGCTCGTGTCGTTTTTGTTTTGGTTCCTGTGCTTTTTTACAGTACCTAATTTCCCAAACTTTTAGAATTGTTGTGACTATATTTGTGTCTGTTTGGTATATTCATATACAGTGAGCTTGAAAAGTATGGAATAAATTCATTATTTCCTATGTGATAAAAGTTTGAGGAAATTTCCTCGGACACGTCAATTTTGCATGTTTAAGTGTCTTTTTTTGCCATTGCGATTAGGAGATCCAGGAGGTCATTCTATAGATCCCCTAAGACCGATACATTGGTTAGCAAATACTTGGTTTAAAATATTTGCGAACTATGGTGTGGTGCACCATCATGTTGGTAACATATCGTGTTATTGGTCAGATCTGGATCTTCTTCATTTGGATAAAGTACTGGAAGTGCAAAGACTAATTCGTCTCTTAAAAATTCAAGATATCTTTCACCTGTAAACCCGCCCCTATAGAAAAATGAACCCAAGATACGGTTACCTACAATACCATCCCAAACGTTAATATTTTGTGGAAACTAACTATGAGTTTCCATTTTCTAAGAGATCAATATCCACAGTTTTGCTGATTTACTGTGCCGTCGAAATAAAAGGTAATCTCGTCGGAAAGTACAATATTCCGTAAGAATTCTTCATCATCATTCATCATTCAAGGTTTGAAACATAGTTACGCAAAACCCTAATCTGAGATCAAAATAACCTTTGTTCAGTTTTTGGAACGAGTGCTATTTTTCAACTTTAAATATTTTAAGATAGAACTTTAAAAGTATTTCGTTGTCTGCTCCTACTTGGCGGGTGGATAAATAGAGATTTTCTTGAAACTCAAGTAGAACGTTTAATTTAACATCTTCCTGAACTGTTAAATGACCCATTTTAAGGCAAACTCTCACATTGCCTACTTTCAAAAAGTTTTGATCAATTTTGCTAGCGGTAGAACAAGTGCAAAATTCTAACAACTGTTAAAATCGTTCGTTTTTGAACGTTATCAAAATTAGTTGTAAAGAATATAGGTTGCCATGTAAAAAATGTCAATAACTCGGAAACAAAACACTATCAAAGTGGCGATTAAACAAACAAAATCGACGCGTCCGACGAAATTTCTTTAAACTTCATTTAGGAAAGAATGAATTTATTCCATACTTTACTAGCTCACTGTATAACACCAAACATTTAAAATTCAAAAAGCAAAAACTGTTGTCAGTTCCTTAAAGGCCTTTGTTTTATTCTTATTTAAGTTATTGTCAAATTACATAATTTTTGTTATTTTGATCTTACTCTAGGAAACATCTTTTTTAGATGCCATTCCGTTTTAACCCATGGGTTTTACAAAATTACAATGGAAGAATCTTCTTATAATCAACTAAAGGTAAGTTAACGTTTTTATTTATTTATTATTTTTTTTTTTTTGAAAGCACGCTTATTTCATGGTGGATGCTTAAATTCTCGTTTCTACCACAAAGACAGAAAAATATGTTTGTGTCACAAATAGATTTCGTTCCGGACGGTAGAAAGCTTGCAAAAGCTGTAAAACTTTTTTTTTAATTCCACCCGTAGCAAAAACATTTGATTTTATTGACACATTCCTGCGGTATATTTTCTTTACGAAACAAAAGTGTATACTAATAAAGTTTCAAGAAGTTTTTACATAGTTTTTAGTAACTTTACTATACAATACGTTATTGTCATATTGTAAATTTAAATAACCTTATGTAATTACTTCAGGATTAACGATGAATGAGTAAATGACACTTAATCAGATAATCAGAAACAGAAAATCTGTTTATAGAAATAGTCGATTTATTTTGCAATTATTGTCTAGAGTTTTAAATTTCATTGCTTAAACCAATTGATCAATAAGCAGTGATTATTACAATGAATTGAGTGATTATTAACAAAATTGTACTTGCAATTCTTCAATTATTTAGCAGTTACTGTCATTCGCGTTAACATTATCTAAGATGACAACATGTCTATCTAGAATGATTTATCGGCGAATAAAAGCATGTCGTTTACAAATTTTGTAAAGTGCCTGTGAATGCGACCAAAAGCGACTTGAATACTGGAAAACACGTGAGTATAAAAAATCGAAAAAGACAAAATATAACACAGGTTCTAATTACAACATTGTCAAAAGCCAGTCTAAAACTTTCCCTTATTAGTATCGTCATAGGCATCTATTTAGCAAAACCTTGAGAAAACTAAGACAAAAAATGGCAAACAATAAAATTTAAGTGTCTCTAAATGAAAATGAAAATCGTATTTACAATTTAGTGCCGGATTAAACCATATAGAGACCCCTAGGCCATCAGTATTTTAGGAGCTTCCTCGAAAATTGTCTACTAGCACGCCAAAGTTAAATAAATATTGTGTAATTTCGAGCGATTAACTCAAAATAAGACTTGTTTAATAATATGTATTCTGTGACATAAAAAAGAAGGCGTTAGAATTTTTGAGCCAAACTTGACAGAAATGTTTAACTAATAAAAGGTAGAAATTAATTAAAATTTTATTCAAAATAATCCAGCAGCCATGGAAAATTTGACGTTTTACTTGTTACAATCAAAACTATCGGGTATATTTCTTAAGAGATGACTTACGTTAAGATGGTTTTTCATTCAGAGACTAGCCGTCTTAACCGTAACCAATCCTCTGTAGTACAGTGCTATCAAGCATGGTCTAGAGAAGGTCAAGAACGTCGTAGACAGCCAAGACAAACAAATGTGCTCCAGGACCGCCATCTTCGATCAATGTAATTAAGAAACCGATTCTCGAGTACAAGATCAATAGCCGATCAATGATTTCAAAACGAAGGACGTCCTGTAACCCGTCGAATTAGAACTTTTGGCTTGCAGTTCTATCGATCACATCTCGTCATCGACAACAATGTTTGGAGTTGTGTACCTTGTGACTGCATTGGCACGACGAATCCCGATTCTGCTTGGAACTGCACGATTGTCGGATGATGGTGAGACGTACACGAGGAGAACGTCGCAATGTACAGTTTCCTGTTGACCGGCATGTTCACCACACTGTGGGGCTTATGGTATGGGGTGCTATTCTTTATGAAAGCTGATTGCAGTTTCCAATATGAATGCCCAACGATATGGTGATGAAGTGGTAGAAACCAATATCCTTCTATTTCTCCAGGGGCTGGAATACCCGATTTTCCAACAGGATAATACCCGTCCTCACATTGCAAGGCATTCTACAAAGCTGGTTAACGTCAATATCTTGCCGTAGCCACCCAGATCTCCCGACCTTTCGCTTATCGAACATGTGTGAGACATAATGGGTAGAAGACTCAAGCAATTAGTCAATTCTACGGAGATACTAGAAACTCTCCGGCATGAATCATAGATTGGCTGAGATGCAATATTTTAGGAAGAAATCGACCACCTAGTGGAATCCATGCCAACAAGAATGCGGGAATGTGAAACTAATAGAGGTGGTTCAACACAACCTTTGACTAATTAAACATTTTTGACAAGTTTGCTTCAAAAATTCTAACGCCTTTTTGGTGTTGCATTTTTTTTTCACAGAGTATATTTCAAGGGCCTATGTACAAACCAAAAACTAGCTAAAAATATCTGAGCACGGGTCCAAAAATCTTCCGTTGCTGATCAGACGACTTTATTTTGATAAATGATATATAGCTCACAAAAACTTAACTTATAAACTCTATTATTGCATTACGTAACATCAAATAAAATGTTCTTCTTCCGCACCAATACATGCGTTACGCCGTCGCCCAAAAGACTGCCATATTTACTAAAAAATGCCTAGACTGCTTCGATTTTTTTCATTGATAGGCACCGCATAGACCAAACTATTTCATCCCAAACCTTCACATCCAATCTTGAATATAGGATTTCTCCAATTCCTTCCATCGCTCTCGATTTTGTGCGATACTAATCCATGCTAACGCTGCTTTTCTTTTGAAATCGTAGTACCAGCGCATTCGTGGTCGTCCTCTTCTTCTTTTGTGCTCTTATAGCCTACAGTTTATTATTTTACGGCTCCATCGGGTTACGTCACTTCTGGCTACAGACCCAGCGTATTTCAGTTTTACGGATGCTATTCTTTATCTTACATCTGTTATTCTACTGGTAATAAAAAAAAGAAGAAGAATATTAGGCTAGCTTGCATTCGAAAAATTAAGTTTCGTACTTAAAGACAAGAACACCTTAAAACTAAAGTGTTCAAACAGTGCGTGCTGCCAGTCATTACATATAGGGCAGAGAACTGGACTACCAGAAAAGGCAGTATAGAAATATTAAAAGTTACTCAAGGGGGAATGAAAAGATCTACGATAGGAATAGCAAAGACAGATAAAGTAAGAAATGACAGAATAAGAGCCCAATACGAAAGTAACAAAAACTATTTATGTAATCATAAAGACGGAAAATCTAACAAGGTTGAATCGAGTGATCTTGGAAGCCAAATCTCGGTAGCAAGTCATTACATACGGGAATGTTGAGAGTCGCTCAAAGGAGGTTAAATCGAGTAGTCTTGGAGGCCAAATCTCGATAGCAAAAGATGTTTGAACCCGTGTTGATAAGACTTTTAACTTCTTTTGAGTTCTTCTATACGCCCTTAAAGTATTTTAAATTTTTTTTTACTATCCAGTCCGTAACACGTCAACATAACGTACATGTTAACACTAAAACCACCACTAAATGTAAACCAAACTACCTTTACTTTGGTAGCACCTATATTTTCATGTATATTGGCCCAATATTGTATTTCAATGTAAGCACAATATCGCAAAATGTTGCATACTCAGGATCAGACTAATTTTGAGCAAGTTTTAACCAATAATGGTCTAATATTTCATTGCTACTTAGGAGGTAGTACAATTAACAGCTAAAACTTCAATTCAGGAAATAACAAGAATGTTAGATGGAACTTCTAGAAAGAGTAGTGTCTGTTGTTAAATTATTTTCTTCACGTGGATTAGCTTTTTGCGAGGATACAAAATTACTTAGTTCTCAACGTAATGGCAACTAATTTGGAATTTTAGAAACGATTCGCAGAGTACGACTCTTTTTGCACATTCCACTTTTCGTTTCATTTTCGTAAAACGTTTACGGTTTGGTTTTGTGTTTAGTCATTTGATCTAGAAAAAAAAATTTTCTTTTGGTACATCTGTCAGTTTTGCCCGTGAACACTGGATGAAGTGCCTTTGAGTTAAGTTCTAAAATGACAAGGAATTCAGTCTTAACTATTGAAAAGAAATAAAAAATGTAGTTTGAGAAATTCGAGTATAAAGACAAAGATAGATACGAAATTTGCATTTGAAGATTGATTGCGCTATATAATTACCAAATGTCATCGGAATTTATAATTTTTTTTAGTATCCAGTAAAATACCGTTTATTTAGTAATGTATTATATAGGAAATAAATAATAAAGCTTATAAAAGACATATTTTAATGCATATTTACGTGCATATTTTTTGTGCATATTTCAAGTGTTTTAAGTATTAAACGATTCTTTCGTTTTTTTATTGCAGTTTCTTTAGTTTTTGTGTCTCAGAAACACCAATTCCAAACATTTTAAGTTGTGTAGATAAGAGTACTTAGTCTACAATGTGTCCAAGTAAAATATCTCCTTTATTATACAAACATACAAAAATATATTCATAAAATTTGCAGAGTCCTTAAATTATATAAGGTAGGTATACCATAATATCAGAACAGCACAATGCCACATAGAACACCTTGTATATTACTACGTTTTTAGAATTCTCTTGAGATCTACTTTACAATAACAAGAAAAGATTGCCTCTACCATTAAGCGTAATCTATAATCCCAAGTCTTGTTTTTTTAGATGTACACACTTCTAGTAAATCCTGACTTTATTATCTCACCAGTGTCCATAATCTTTTACTCAAACATGTGTTCCAGGAGTCAATAAAAATATGCGAACCTTCTTATCAGGTTTCAGATAATCTGATGACGACTGAAGAGCCAATCCCTACAGGTTTTTTGATTTTAACAACTTTTCAATTAGTAATGATAAATCTATCTATAGTCTTTGCAGTAGCGACGACATTAACTCTAGTTGTTTTTTGTGACTTGATTGTTTTAAGCACGACATGAGTAAGGAAATGACAATTTTTTTTAATTCACGTAATGTTAAATTTATTGGTTTTTATTTTTCTTCTAAACATCATACATTAGTACAGTCGCAAATGTTTTAGAAAATTTCATACCCGTTCGGCGAGTATTCTTTCTCGAACCACACTGAGAGACTAGTCATTGGAATCTTCATAAAAAAATTTCCCGGAAGCGTCTTCTGTTTTCTCAAGACTTTGTTAAACTTTAGAAATGTCAAAACCACTCATCGACAGAAAAAAAATTACTTAATTTTATCATCGTCTTTTCCAGGACAAAGAAACTTTTTTGTTTGTTGTTGTTGAAGAACGTTCTACTAAATGGTTAGGGTACAATAAACTTTAAAACTATTTTTCTAATAGTTAGAACAAAAAATACGCATAAAATCGGTATTTACTGCACAACAAAACGCCACCATTGTTATTAAACATTTAATACCACAATACAACATGACCTTGCATCAGATTTGTGCGCAACATCGTAAAACCTCACAACTAGGAAGGATATAGTACTGCTGATCATCGGAAGGAGCCACTACGTTACAAAACATAATTTTTCCAATCCAAGTACAGCAGTCATTGAAAATGCCAAAGATTTTACAAGAACGGTACAGTTCCACACATCAACAGCACCCAAAAATTTAAGTTAAAGTTCCACCAGCAAAAAATAGAATAGTCCAACACATGTCGAGACTCGCAGTGATGGGCAAACTTACATTACACAAACTTTAAAGAGTGAGAAATATCAAGTTTCATTTTTCCAATCAAAATGTCAGAAACCGAAGAATAGTAATCAGATTTACAACCCACAAAGAAGAATATTTGTGGCTTGTATTATGACTGTAACCGGTAGATTTCCGAAGTTATAAATACTAGTTGAAATTTAATTAAAATAGTTCTAAACTTTACGTTACCACATGAACGGACTTTAAATATACGTTTTAACCTGAGTCCTCTAATTCCTATTGGTGCAACAAGTTCACTTTTACGCAGTGCGCAGAAGTGGTACGCTTTGGAACTGAACTGTTTTTGCCACTGACTTGATCTTCTTCTAAAAAAAACTGTAGTTCTGACAGCAGTTCTCAAAATTCCTAAACAATTTAGACAGTGCATCGTTAGTTGAAAGTCAGTTCATCGCTTCTTAAACTTTTAGTGCCATCTCTTTTACTTTAGCCCGTATGTGAGCGGCAGTCAGCGCGTCGTTCTAATTTCTAATAATATTGCTAAAATATTTAAAATTATGTTGGGAAAATGCGCAATTTTTTATTCCGGTTTATTTACACAGGACAAACTTTTATGACAAATAAATTGTATGATGTAATAAATTTATGGGTTTGACATAATTTAAAGTTTATTTTCTTCTTTTTAGAACATTTAAATAAAAAATAAAAAAACAAAAATGGTTGAACGTTGAAAAGTTCCTTTATCTGGATCTAATCCTGTATAGAGATTCAGATCATGCTTATTATAAAAAATTATTTTCATCGAAACTGAACCAACGTGTAAAAATGCAACTTCCTAAGATAAGAGGAAGTGGTTCTTCCTTTATCTGTAACTAATCTTAGATGTCAATTTAGATCATGCTTATCATAAAAATGCATTGTCATCAAAACTGAACCAACATGTAAAAATTCAACTCAGTAGGATAAGAGGAAGTGGTTCTAATTTAACTTACAAGATTTGACCCACACAAACAAACATACATTGCAAGTTAAATAAAAGTTTTCAAAAAAATCGTAAACGACGATCATGTAGAAACCTAATAAAGGTTATTGAAATTTCGCATTTTGGATGATTCCCGTGTTGTCGTTATCATTCAAGTTGAGCTTTCGTCACACGTCGCAGTAAACACTTTCAGGGCCTGGAATAAACTGTTTGATTTATTGATTGCAAAAGTGCATTTTAACATTATTTCAAATTCAAATCGAAAGAAAAAGGTCAGGTCAAAGTTCAAAAAGTCCTTAAATATCGAATGTAAAAAGTGGTCCTCGACGATCCCTGAGGGTTTTTTTTATTATGGTGTTTTCGTCGGATTGCTATCACGCTTATACTTTAAACATTTAACGATGTACTCATCATCATTTCTGTAACCTCTCCTACATAAACCTTTCTAAGACAGCAACACCAAGAATTAACCGCAATGGTAAAACCATTTGGGTTTACTTCCTCCATTAGATCAATATCTTTCTTGAGAAAATCTATATCGTCATCTGAATCCTGACAAATATCTTTCATTTTGCAATCATCTTCTTCACTTTTGCTAGACAAGACTTCGGAAATCCTCTTCCTTTTCTTGGAAGCTTTATGCAGAACTTTTCTTGTGGAATGACGTCAGCATTAAAAGAACAAATACCAACTTTTCTAAAGCCATTTTTAATCACCTCTGGCTTGAGATATTTCCAAATGTCTCGTACTAACTGTCAAAAAGTATTTTCGGAAATTTTCACGCCAGTATTTTGTCTTTACCACGCTACCAGCCATTGATCCTACATTCAATATAACCTAGTCTAAGGGCTTAAGAAAGTGCGATGAGTGGGGAAGTAGTTCGAGTATTAGCTTGTGCTAGTTGTACCACTCTTTGGTCAACATAAGTTTAACTTTATTCATTGCCATTTGGCTTACAAATTTTGGTCGTGTTATTACATTACATATATATTACATTTTCTTATCCCTTCTCCCCCCTTAACTTTTTCCTCCTGTTCCATACTTCCTCCATCCATTCCGCTCCTTTTCCGTTTTCATCTAAGATATCCACTATTTTCATCCCCTCTTCTCTTAATTCCCTGCATCTCTTTCTCATGTGGTTAATGTCTTCCCTTTCTTCTCTACATAGCCTGCACAACTTTTCTGGTTCTTCTCTCCAATATTTGTTCCCTAGCTCCTCGTTGCCACATCTGAACCTTGCCACCATTTTTTTCCTGTTGTTGCTTTTTGTCTCATTGTCTTTTAAATATTCCGGCACCCCTTCACCCTTGATATCTTTATAATTCCTATTATATCTGCTCTCTTTTATCTTTGTCCATCTCTCTTGTTTTTCGATGTCTCTATCTCTCCTTATTATTTCTTCTCTTGTCCCTACCCCCTCTTTTCTTAATCTCTCCACTTCTTCACTCGCGTACCCGTTTCTTTGGTAATACTCTCCTCTGCCCCCCTGCCCGTACTTCACTTTCCCTCCCTTTATCTCTTTCCAACATTCTTGCAGAATTTTGCAATTTGTTCTCTCCCTCATTTCTTCCTCGTATTTTATTGCTCTTTTTCCTGTCTCGATCCTTATTTTTTCTATCTGAACCTCCTCTCTCACAATATACCCCGGTGTATCCCTGTCCAATCCTAACACCCATCTCCAGTATTTTTCCTGTAGCCCCTCTACCTCCCTCCACTCCTTCCAGCCCCATATTTCCGCTCCATACATTACCACCCCCTTTATTAATTTTTCAAACAGCAATTTTCTTTTTTTATATCCATCTTGAATACTCTTTCCCCACACCCCAGACTTGTCCTATTAGCCTGTTTCCTTTCTTCACCCTTTCCTTTATGTGTTCTCCCTCTTTATTATCCTGTTTCATCGTGTAGCCCAGGTATGTAAATTCCTTCACTTGTTGCACTTTCTCATCACTCCATCTCCACTCCTCTCTTTTTCTTTTCCCCCCTCCTTTTCTAAATATCATTATCTTTGTTTTCTCCGTGTTTACTTCCATTTCTTTTTTTTTTCATATATTTCTCTAGCGTCTTCATCATCTCTTTCATTTCCTTTTCCTCCTTAGCCACCAGCACTATGTCATCCGCATACGCCAACGACCATACCTTAGCTTTCCCTACCACTATCCCTCCTGTCTGTTGTCCTCTCATTGTCTCTTCCAGATCCCCCGTATATAACGAGAACAGGCTTGGGCTCAGTGGACATCCCTGCCTCAACCCTCTCTTTGCTATGAATTTCTCACTCTCTTCCCCATTCACTTTAACCCTGCTTCTCGTTTCTTCGTATGTTTCCTCTATTCTTTGTATTAATCTGTCATTGATTTTTTTTCTTTTCATATATTCCCACAGCTTTTCTCTATTCACTTTGTCAAAAGCAGCTTTTAGGTCTACGAATAGTGCTACCATTTTCTCTCTTTTTTTTTCTAGTTCTTTATTTGCTAAGTGTTTCATTATATATATGTTGTCTATCGCCCTTCTTCCTTTTCTGAATCCCGCTTGTCCGTCTGGTACCAAACTTTTTCCTCTATTTCCTTCTGTAATCTTTCTTGCAGTATTGTCGCGTACAATTTGTATGCCGAGCTCAGTAATGTTACCCCTTTATAATTCTCGACTTTATTTTTTTCGCCTTTTTTATGTATTGGGCATATTATCCCCTCTCTCCATCTCTCTGGGAATCCTTCCCCTTTCCATATTTTGTTTATTATTTCCGTCATCCTTTTTGCTACATTTTCTCCCCGTATATCCACTCTTCTCCTTGTGTCCCGTCTTCTCCTGTCGCCTTTCCTTTTTTTATATTCTTTATCGCCTCTATTACTTCTTCCTCCCTTATTCTATCCCTATCTCCTTCTTCTTGACTTACTATCGCGTCTTTCCTTTTTTCTTTTTCCTGCTTTTGTTCTTCCCCTCCCATCAGGTTCCGAAAATATGTCTCCCATTCTTTCATTTTTATTCCCTTTGTCGACTTGTTTTTTTTCCTCTGCCACTCTTTGGTCAACATGAGTGCTGTGACTATCATAGATGAAGAGTAGTCTTCTGTATGTAATTTAAAAATATATTGAACTCCATCCAACCATTAGTGCTTGCCGCATACACTAATTCATCACTACTAGCACTACTAGCCATCCATTGATTACAAACAAATTTTCCTTTGAAAACTATTTGCGAACAAATCTTCACTCCTGTTGACATAATTGTGACATTTTCTTTACGTAAGAGACCAAAACCACAGCGTTCTAATGGTTGGAGACCGTCAGGTAACACTGGTTCTTGTTCATGTGGTATGGCGAAACTTTGACCTACCGACTGACTTTTAATACCAGACGGTAAATATTAACCACCGACACCGACAACACCGGATCTGTGTTGTTTTCACGTGCTTTTATACAGGTTCGGTCTTCTCCTTGAAAGGGTAAGACCGGACACTAACGAATTCGGGCTTATGTTGAAGTTGTTTTCTCTTAATCACTATGCAACAATGAAATAAAACAACTGCAATTTTTATTAGAAATTAGAACAACTCAAGTACTTATTTGGTATACCGCAATATTTTTATGTGTGGTAACACCAAATTACTTCATTCACGTTGAAAAACGCCGCAACTATAACAACAACGTTAACGATTGGAGATTCGCCTGTGGCACTTTTTTAACAGCTGCAAAATTGAGCTTAATTGTATTACTCAGCAGTGCGCTGGGAGTAAGGTGTATTCCATGCGCAGTAAATATGGCTAAACACAACTCAGTTTTCCACTCTTTTTAAATTGAGTCAACTCTTAAATACTGTGAAAGAAGTTATTCTTTTTTAGTCTGGCGGCGTTTACAACATTTCTTGCTCTTGTAGTCATGCGTATATCGTCTTCAACAATCTTCTAAGTCAGCAGTAGCGGAGCACATGCTAGAAACATGTCATCAAGTTTTGTTTCTAATTACTATCAGCGAAAAATTAGGAAATCCATTAAAATAATTAAAAATCATTTTAATATTAATCAAAATGCTAGGTTTCCTTTACCGGATATTTGCAAACCAGTGAGATTCCAAGGTGCAATCAATCAGTTTATACCAGGCTCTGAAGATGTTCACGGTAACGTATGACAAAAGCTCAGTTTGAACGTTGACTGAAGAAATCTTCAGTCAACGGTTTGAATGATAACGACATACCGGAAATTATCCAGAATGAAAAATTGAAATGCTTATGCAACCCTAAATTCTACTAATAAATGTTGTTTAGTTGGTGATGCACTAATCCTTGCAAGCAAAAAATTGTATCAGAAATAATATTAATTCTATTTTTAATTTGTTCAATTCGTTTATTACTTGTACTTGGTACGGACAATAACTTTCTTCTTATCTTTGATTATGTTTTTAAAGCAGATAACAGCAATTTGTTTTTTTGAAATATGGACTTGCTCGCGATACCTACTTCTAGAATAAAAAAAGTTGATTACCAAGAATTGGTAACAAAGACACTATTCTATATAAGAATAACAAGAAAATAAAAATTATTGTTACCACAAAGTATATAAAATTTTTTTTTTGATAATTTATCAAATTTAATTATTGCAGCCATTTGCCCAGTTATTTTTTGAAGCTACGAAAAAAGCTACCAATCTTTGTTCATTGTTTTCAATTCCCTTTTTTATTTTTGGAGTAAGGCAAGTTGATGAGGTTAAGTGACAATGTAACAGTTATGCACAACTGCCACAAAAGTTATGCTTGACCAACTCTACGCATAAGTTGCTCGGTTATTAAACGATAAGTTTCCAGCAACTGAAAAAAAATTGTAATCTGGAGAATTCTTGGTCATAGACTGTTTTTCACATCGGTTAGACCATCATCTAAGTACACTTTGCCATTTTGTATATTGTGATGATGCAAATCTTCACTTTAAGTAATCCAATTCGACTATTATTGTCCTCAATCAATCACCTTTCATATAGTTTTGACACTATGTTAACACTACTTTATGTAAATATTTCCGATCATTGGATAAAAAAAAACGACTTTGTCATAACTGGTTTTTGGTTTTATAATAAAGATGCATTCATTCCTATTTCTAGACTCAAATAGAAGAACAACATCCCCATCAATATACAAAAAAAAGTGTTTGAAAACACGTTATATAATGTTGAAAGTAAAAAACAAACGTAAATAAAAAATAGCAGACGAATTCCGCTTGGTTATTTATAAAAAACTAACTATTGCCCTTGAACCTTAATAAACACACCCGACATTGTGAAATTCGCGATGCATCTTTGAAATGTAAACAAATAAATTCATCAACGGACGCACGCAAGCTGAAATTCTTGTTATCCTTGCTTCCTACACGGGTTGCATTTTGCGTCATTCCTCCCTGTAAACACAATAGGTGACGCAATTGTAGTTGAACGGCCACAACACCACGTCGAGGATTCGGCATTAACGACTATGTGACGTAGCCAGCCAAAAACAGACGATCAGTCTAAGTATTTCGTATGCGAGACTTAACAATAATGTTTCTTTTGTTTTTAAAGTTTGCGTCACAACTTCATTATTATCGAAAGTTAAGTCGCGAGACCTATTCTTTGAAATCTTTTTACACGCGAGGAAAAATTATATCTACTTACGTCAAAAAAAATAATTTTTTTTATATACATATTTACGCGAATGTATTGTCTTTGCAAGTACATTAACGATAACCTTGCCCTTGTTCAAGAATCAAACTACGCCCGTAAGACCCCAATGTCAAGGTTGTTTTTTCCAAGTAAGCAAATTACGGATTGTTATGTTTCAGCGTTTAAAAAACAATTTCGATTTTTTTTCCAAGAGTCTTCGCCAAGTTCAGTGGAAAACTACCGCAGAGTTGGTTAACTCATTTAGAGAAGTACTAGGTTAACGTGCCAAAACAATGACAGTCACTTTTCGTAGTGTTTAAGCCACGATACGATGCATACAAATCCATGCAATATTGCTACAAACTTTCCATATACAGATTACATTGATCGAACATATTTTGACATAATAATCAATCAAAGAAATGTTTGATTCTATTACAAATTGCGTTACGAAATGAGAAAGAAAAAAGTTATTTACCAACAAATACGCTGATACCTAACAGTTAATCAACATTTTTTTGAAAATTCATACGACGCATTTGAATATTAGTTTATGGTCATAGTTGACCCGGTTATTTTTCTTCCATTGAAAATTTAACTGTTTCACAATGGTATTGCGCCGTTTCCTACTAGAGGAAATTTTTTTTTCCGAAAATTGCATGTTGTTACGCGAAGATGCTGTAACGATTACACGATAATTGGTTTCATTGTGATGTTATTTATGTAACTTGTTATTATTTAAGGAAGATATTTTGTTTACTATAATTGATAATGCGAATACTTATGTAATTCTATTTGTCTTTCTATTTGTAACGTTTGTCTCGTTACTTTAATTTTTTAATTATTCCGCTTGTAATTATGGCGAATTGTTGATGTTTCTGCTGTTACCTTGAGAGTCAACAAAGGAAATACGATTTTGTTATTGTGTCGACATTTACAACAATGATTATTTGTTTAAGAGTTAAGTGTAATTAACTTCGTTAAAATTAACACCGTGGATGACTTGTTTTTTGGCTTTTTCGAACAGTGGTTTAATTGTTTTGAATCTCCCAAGCCAAACCATTTTTGCCGAATGTAAAAAATAATTCGTGGTGTTATTCTTGGGTGACACCTATAAACCCATCGATTCAAATTAATAAGCAAACACACAAAAAACGCTATCCATCAAGATCACACAAAGAAAATACTGTCTGCCTCGAGTGTTTTCTTCAGACATCCACATGCCCACAAATTTCTGCTAATAGTGACGTATTCTGCATTAAAAGCTTTGGCACAAATCGTTGACAAAAGTTTTTGCCAGTTCTTTTTCATGGATTCCTTATTTGATATGGATACTTCTTTGATTAGAGGCAACAGAAGATAACTATAATTTGTGTTCTCTTGGATTTTTCATAATTTTTTGATGTATCTTCCCAAGAAGAGCAAAACCACCACTTTAGAGTTCTTTTATGGCAACATTTTGTGTAACATGCGCGTGCATTTCTCCACTATTTAAAAGACTTTTTAATAAATCGCCTTTTCAGTCATAAGCCTTTGAAAAAAAGCAATACTCAGAATGCAAAATTTTGGTATTATAAGCAAGTCCAAACTTTTTTTTTTATTTGACCAAGAAGACGTTTAAGTGTTCTTGCAGATATAAATAGTTTTCATAAAGTTGGCATTTTGAACACTAATAGAATGTTTGGTTTTAAACGCTAAAGTCCCTAGTTTTTTCTTTTTATTTAAGATTAGGTTTTTCAGTGCGGTTGTAATGGTAATTGCAATTCCTCCAAGTTCATTAAAAAATGTTTGGCTGTAGTATTATAAAATACAGTAGCAAAATCGAATTGGATGTTACGGAATCTTCTAAAAAGTTTTTGCTGAAGATGAGTAATTTTTTGTTAGTGCGTACCAGCAGTAATTTGCAGAAATCAATACTTTGTCCACTGGGTCTTCTATTTTAATAGATGCTAGCTAGAACCGCTTAAATTTTACGAATTCAGACTGCTTTTCTTAGTTGCTAGCAGACAAAAATGTCTTGTTGGCATCTGAAAGCCTCGATTATAAACATGTAATGTGTTGCTGTTATTTAGACAACATATCTTCTATATTTAAAAAAATTAGCTTTAATCCTGCCAAAGACCTTACATTACATTACCGTGTTTGGGATTATCGGGACATGGTTTCAAAGAACCAGTCGACGATAAACTCTGCACATAACAGCATTAAGTTTACTATGGAGTTAGAACATAACAGCAGTCTAGCCTTTCTTGATGTACTAGTGATAAAGAAAAATAACGGAAAATTGGGACATTCCGTTTATAGAAAGAAAACGCACACTAATAGATACTTAAACGCCGAATCTCACCACCATCCAGTACAGAAGAATACTGTTTTGCATACTTTAGCCAAAAGAGCTATACGTGTGTCAGATAACGAAAATCTACAAAAGGAAAAGGAAACATTGTTGGAGTCCCTACAACAAAATGGATACGGGTTCAAAGAGATCCAAAACGCATGGAAAAGAGCAATAAATCCAAAAGTCAAAGAAGACTTTTCACCTCCTACTAGCACCGCTTATTTACCATACTGTATGGGTTCAACAGACAAAATAAGCAGGGTGCTAAAGAAACATAATATTAAAACTGTCTTTACGACTAAGGATACCCTGAACACCTGGTTTACATCTGCTAAAGACAAACAAGGGGCTCTAAAACATGCCGGAGTTTACAAAATTCCTTGTTCCTGTGGATCAAGTTATATAGGACAGACGGGACGTTCTATTGAAGTTAGAGTAAAAGAACATATGGCTGACTGCAAACACCGCAGAGTTACTAAATCAGCAGTGGCAGAACACGTGTGGAACCAAGGACACACGCTGAACTTTGACCAAACTAAAGTGCTGGCTAGAATTCCTTTCTACTTTTCCAGACTAATCCGCGAAGCTGTGGAAATAGAAAAACATCCTTGTAATATGAACCGAGAAGACGGTTTAAGACTCAGCAAATCTTGGCTACCAGTATTATATCCTCTAAGACAAAGATCGACCTTCTTGGAAAGGACACAAACACTTACTCCGAGTAATAACGAAGTCAGTCAAGCGGTAACGGAACGATAAGGTTCGTTAATCACGCTAATCGCTATTGGTATAAATATCGTCATTTCCACTTTTTCTTTCAGTGACATTTACCACTCTGAAGATGCAAGCTGCAATGTCTTGCGAAACGTCTGTTTGTTTGGGTTCACGAACGACAATACGGCAAAGGCCCAGTTCTACTTCTTGTTTTGGCTCTCAAGAAGAGACTATGACCAAGCCTAAGTCTGGGTGTTATACTACGACGCGGTCTAAGCCGAAAGTCGCTTATAATTTTAGACGATAAACTTCGTCTTTGGTACAAAAGTCCAGTCTTCCTTGTATTGATGACTTCCCATCTTTCAATTGTAAGACTGATAAACCTTTTATCATGCCTATTGTAAATAATTATAAAGATATGGGAACAGTCGTTATGAGCAAAGTAGAATCTGGCGAGTGCCAAAAAAAACCAAATTTAATGATCATACTAAATAAAACTCAGGTAACGGTCAATCAACTGTAGTTAGTCAATGACAAATTTAGTTCTGTGGTAGGTAGAGAAGATGTAAAAATGAAAGTAAAAGTCATCAGAAAATTGCTACATAAACCAACCGGCTTGTGAATTTAATTCCAACTGCTCAAATACTTCCGCAATCCCCCCCATCGCATAAAAGCAAAACTTTAGAAAATCCTTCAACCTTACAAACTTTTTGTCCACTTAGTTATAGCTCCAGTACAGTTAAAGTGCAAGTTTTAAGCAAACCTGTTCAAAAAACGTTTATAATAATGAAGAACCTAAAGGAAAATAGTAGGCCAAATATGCTAAAACAAATAATAAAATCTGACGCGGTTTTCGTGAGTTGAAAAATCAAAAAAAGATAGGCCAGATTTGGTTGCTTTATTTTAAGATCAAATGTTTCATAGCGTAAACCTTTTTGCTTATTTGCAAATAAAAATTTTAATTACAAAAAAAATCACGACCAACGAGAATCAAACTACAGTTATTGAGAATAAAAAAATCTAGTTAGTCACGCAAAACAAATTGTTGTTTATTAAATGATCTTTTATCTGTCAACGTCAGTTAGTTTGTGAAATTCGGTTGAATAGTTTTTGATGATTTACTATGATTTCAAGAAAGGTTTGAGCGCGTATGGGTAGAGAAATGTTTGAAGATCTTGCACCATCGTTAGCTACGGTTTATTAGCTTAACTGCTGTTAACCCCAAAAATATTGCTGCAGGGAAAAAGATGGTGGAAGAGGTCAACCAAATTACCTATGTCATGAAGAGTGAAGATTAAGCAGATTGGATTCTTGCAAATAAGACCAATATTGCAGAAACATTTGAAAAAAGTTGTAAGTCGGTTTCCACCCCATCATCTGACAGATTTACAAAAAGCAGAACTTGTTAGAATTTGCCAACAAACTTTAGATATGTTGAATGGTGGAAGCATTCAAAAAATTAGTAAAATTGTTATCTACGATGAAAGTTACATACCGTTTTTTGATGTTCCCACTCGCGAAGAATGCTAAAAGGTCCGGAAAGTCTTACGATAGGTAAAACGCAGCGAGCAAGAAAGACAGTTACGTATGTGATACGGATTTAGTGAACGTTTCTGTGCAGGTTGATGATGAGACGAAGCATGAAGGTATCTGTCCGTATCGGTGGGTTTGCAATAAACAGGAAGGCCCAGGAGTTCGTCCTGCTTACAATTCACAAAAACGTCGGGAAATGGTCGAGAGCCATTACTTTCAATTTCCATAGTAAATTTGATATCCAGGTGTTGATTGTTTAGATGATCAAGAAACTTTTCGAGATAATTATACTTTAGGTTTTAATATAGCACCAGATACCTGTTCGTAAAACTTGTTATCAAATTAGAAGTAAGTAAACGATAAACATTTATCAATAAGAGAAATCAAAATCAAGTCCTTACAATGTTGAGACAGATTCGGTTCGATGATAATAAGCGAATATTTAATAGAAACTGAAGTGAAGTGACATCAAAACTCACAAGATGATCTTTGGCTTCAAGTTTTATAGTTTCTAAACGTTGAATAAAATGCTGAGAATCGAGGAGAAATTTTACCTGTAAATTCGCAAAAAATTTTGAACAAGAACTTGGCTAGCTTGTAGTTAAGAGATTCGATAGTACTGACGATAGGTCGAAAGAGAACACCTTATTTGTCACCTTTGAATAAGTTCGTATAGACGAGGTGGTTTGGAATTTAAAGAAGTAAGTCGAAGTTTAGTTTCTGAAGGTAGATTGGAAAAGTAACTCCGCCTGCGACATTGATGAGAGGATTGAGTAGCCTAATGATGTCGTTGCCGGTCCCAAGCCCGGATAAAGGAAGAGGGTTAAAGAGCGAGGCCAGCGACTAACCCTTTGTAAAATAGATAAACTGCTCACAGACCTCAAGTATCGCTTCGGAACAGGACTGATAAAACGTTGACAAACCAAGCAGAGAAAAGGAAATTGAGACGGAATAATTAAAAGAACCAGCTGCGTTTGGGATGCTACAATGTAAGATCTTTTAGTGGAAAAGATCAAGAAATAATGTTAGAACTAGAGCTTCATAAAATAGATATTTGCGCAATATCAGAAACTAAGAAAAAGGGCAAAGGTACAGCTAGCAAGAAAAAGAATCATGTTACATCATGGGAACTCGTTAGTATTTAGCTGAAAACAAAATCAAAGTGATATATTATCCTGCTTACTTAGTAGATTTAGCAATGTATGACTTTTGGCTACAAAAAATATTTGCGGAGGAAAAGATTATTTTGCACATATTTAAAATAAAAATTCTAAAAACTTGTATCAATCTTTCTATTCTCAACAATTTGGCTTGGCCCTCGTACATACAACTGTTGGAGAAAACGTAAAACTATAAATATACTCTGTGACATTAAAACTGCAACACCAAAAAGGGGTGGAAATTCTGTGGCCAAACTTGGCAAAGAGGTTTAGCCACTCAGAAGTAGTAAATACTGAACATTTTATTCAAATGGATCAAGTGGTAATGGCATATCTGAAGTTTTTTTTGTTTCTACTACTTTATTATCGTGTCTATTTCGTGCAAGCCATGATTAATTTTAATATTGTTATCTCTTGTGGTTTTTTGTTTAACGTGTTTTGAGAGAGTGAATTGTTGGTTGAACCAATGCGCTATCAAGCATGGACTAAGGAAGGTCAGAATCGTCATAGACAAGAAACTGTAGAGTGGAGGCAAACAAATGAAGTTCACGGTCGCCATCTTTGACTTATGGTAGTAAGAGACCGATTTTCCAATACCAGATCAATCGCCGATCAATGAAGGTCGTTCTGTAACCCTCTAAACAGTTTACCGTCGAATCAAAAGTTTCGGATTGCAATCCTATTGGCTACATCTTGTGCTACCACGGACGGCTCAAAACCGACATCCACATTTGAAGTAGTGTACGTTGCGACTACACTAGAATCTAGAATGGCATAGAGTAGTTTTTAGTAATGAATCTCGATTGTTTTGGAATGCCTAGTGTACCATATGAGAGTCAGACGAAGACGAGTGAAACGGCACAATGTTCAGTTATCTGTTGAGCGGCATGTGCACCACACTGTGAGGATTATGGTATAAAGTGCTATAGCCTATATGAGTACGTCACGTTCGGTATTCATCTGAACGCTATGTTAACGAGGTAGTAGAACCTTATATCCTTCCATTTCTTCAGCAGTTGGAAAGCCCAGTTTTTTGGCAAGATAATACCAGTCCTCACATAGCAAGAGAGTTTATGCACCGATTCAAAGAGGCTAATGTTAATCGCTTACCATGGCCACCCAAATCTCTCGACCTTTCGCTTGTTGAACACGTGTAGAAGATTATGGGCAGAAAATTAAAAAACTGAGCGCATCTTCCACAGACAGAAAGCTCTCTGGCATAAATTGCAAGTTGCTTGGGATGCAATAACTCAAGAGGAAATTGACCACTGCTGGAATTGATGCCACGAAGAGTGAGGGAAGTGTGAAGCCAATACCTCTATCTAAACCTTCCTACTAAATTTGGTCACAAAATTCCCATCTCTTCTTGGTGTTGCAAAGACGAGGATAAAAATGATAACAAAATGACGAAGAAAACCACGAAATGGTACAACAAAAATATTAAAACAAAAAAACGATGCAAGAGGGACAAACAGAAACGGCTGAAGGAGATAACTCAAAACCTTGCAATTGTCGACGTCATTGAACATGATCTTTACAAGAATTGACTTAATCTGAAAACACGTATTATAATTAAAAATTAGCTGTAATTACAAACTTAATAAATATTCAAAAATTAGTAAAATGTCATTTCATTCCTTAAAAATGAAGAAATAAAACTATATGACTGACTTTACCACTCTAAACTCTAACAGATCGGTTTCGTTTGGCTTTGTCCAATACCAAATACAATACCACTCGGGCAATGATAGCACTGCATATTTTGAGTTGGTCACATTTCAAATTCTATTGAATTTACTGTCGTTCGCTAGCCGTTTCTCCAAATATCTTCTTCTGCCAAAAATTAATTTTGCATTTTTATAACATCGTCCTGATTATACTTTCTGTATGCGATCTTCTGAAATCATTCAACATTGTAGTGTATACGATTTCTTTTGAATGAAATGAAGATGACCCTACTCAATGGACTAAAGATAATTTTTGCAATAATAATAATCCTGAATTTTTTACATTCTTATAAAGTAGACTTTGTGACATTGAAATTGCAACACCAAAAAGGGGTAGGAATCTTGTGACCAAACTACTCAGAGATGGTAAATTGTTAAAATTTCAAAGAAAAAAAACAAATATGAAAATATTTGATAACGTGTTGTCCCCTCCTATTGGCTTCACATTCCCTCACTTTTCGTGGCATCGATTCCACCAGGTGGTTGATTTTCCCTTGAATTATTGTATCCAAGCAACTTGCAATTCATGCCCGAGAGCTTTCTGTGTCTGTAGAGGATGCGCTAATTTTCTCAGTCTTCTATCCATAATGTTCCACACGTCTTCAATAGGCTTAAAGTCGGGAGATCTGGGTGGCCATGGTAAGAGATTAAAATTGGTTTCTTCGAATTAGTTCATAAAGTGTCTTGTTATGTGTGGACGGGCATGATCCTGCTAGAAAAGTGAGCCTTCCAACTGCCAAAGAAATGGAAGAATATAGGGCTTTACCAGGTCATTAACACATCGCCGAGCGTTTATATTGCTTCGGATTGCATACCACGCAACCTACTCCCATAGGTTATAGCACACAGCGTGGTGCACATGCCGCTTAATAAAAAATGAACATTGCGTCGTTCCCTACGTCATCTTACTCTCATTTCTCATACGGCCATTATACATCTCCAAACAGAATCGGGACTACTCCGTGCCATTCCAGATTCTAGTGGAGTCGCAACCTCCAAACTTTTGATTTGACGGTAAACTGTTCGAAGGGTTACAGGACGACATTCATTACCTAACCATTGCTCGGCGATTGATCGGGTACTGAAAAATCAGTCAAGACGGTGGTCCTGCATCTCATTTATTTGCTTCCGCCTCCCAGTTCCTTGTCTACGACGATTTTCACCTGTAGTTTATGCTTGATAACAGAGTATAAAAGTGTACTGTTTCCGGTTAAGACGATTTGTAATTTTCCTGTACGAAAAAACTTTGACCTCTTTTGAATTCGCTTAATTGGCGGTAATTTATACGCTGTCGCACTCTAAGCGTAATCACACTCTCAAAACACGTTAAACAGAAAAATCACAAGATATAGAAACAAAATAAACGTCAGATATATCATTACCACTTGATTCATTTGAATAAAATTTTAATCATTTACTACCTCCAAGTAGCTAAACACTCCTGGCAAGTTTGGTAACAAAATTCCCACACCTTCTTGGTGTTGCAATTTCAATGTCACAAAATAAACTTCAAAAAAATCAATAAAAAAAACCCATATATATTTTCAAAACTGGTACATTCTATTCTAATTCATTATATGTATAATCTTTATTATGATAACAAGGTCAGTTTATTGCCAAAGCGTTATGTTGTATGTAAATCTGTAAATATTTATTGTTTCTGAGAAATTCTAAATGCTAAATTACTGTACTAAATTGATATGATGTGCTAATGTAAATTATTTCAAAATAAATTGCTTACATCTTTTCGTAGTTTAAAAATCCGTCTGCTCACTTACAACAAACCGACCAAATTGATCAACACGCAATAACAAAAATAGCTGGAGCTTCCTATGACAACTTTCTAAAAAATTCCCAAAAAAAAAGTTTTGATTAGACCACTTGCAATACAAAGAAACATCTCATAGACTACTTAAGAATTGTCCTCTTTCATCGATGATATTACACACAACCAATTTTATCAGCTCATATTTCATTAAAATAAATATCAACAGTAGATGTCTTTTATTGAGTGTTAGACAAATACAAAAAGACATAATGCCTCAATTATTAACTACAAAGTAAACGAACTCAATATGGCAAAGTTCAAACTGGCAAATGAAAATACTATATCATCGTATTGAAGAAAAAAATTTTTTTTTGAATTGATTCGTTGGGTAATCAAAACCTTGTGCGCCTACTGGATTTATTTTTTTTTAGTAATATATATACTAAAAACATCGTGATATAGTTTAATGTTTTTAAAATTATTTTTTTTAAATCATATACAATATAAGTTTTTTTCCTTGATATGCGTTTTATGAATTTAAAAACATCTGGAATTTAAAGAAAACTAATATTTTGATGTAAGCCACACAGTAAACTTGAACCCAGTATCAATTTTTGTTTCCATATTAGTGACAGTTTATTGTCCTGTACTATATAGATTAATTTGTTTCTTACTTATTAGCACTGTATTAATACTTGATAAAAAAGATCAATTTGTTCTCCCCGTTGATAAACAAATAAAGCTTATTTTGTATTTTATTTACAATTTTACTTTAAAAAAATGAAGGTCGACCTTTAGCATAAAAACCTTGTCTAAATGAATCTAATATTAGATTTTTGTTGGTACACCATACGAACTTAGGTTAATCAAGATATAAACCAAGACAAACGTCACATGCTAAAGGTTAATGAAGAAAAAAAAGGTTTCACAAGTAAGGAAAAAACGGTAAAGTCCATTGACTTCAAAATTTCTTCTTCAACAAAAAAATCAAAAAAAAAATTTGTTGCCAATATCTACTCATCCACTTTCTATTTGTTTTACAATCAGAATACGCTAAATGCATTTTTTTATTATTATCTGATAACAGTTGAATACAATGTTGAAGACTTGACTTATTTTAAGTTCTTTATAAATATCTTTATCATTTATCTTATCTATTACATTATTAATTCAAATGTTCATTTTTTCTCTGCTATAGTTTAAATATTTTTTTAAGCTCGATAATATCATATTCCAGTAAATTTTATGTTTTGCTATTGTTGTTTAGTACATAAAACTTATGTTTCATAACATATGTTACCAATATATTGATGTAATACTAAATCTAATATCAAAGTATACTACAAGTTTTGTTTTTAATCTCATCTTGTTGATTCCAGTTTATTTTTGAATCGCATTATGTTTTAATTTGTCACATAAATAATTTAAAATCAACCCTATAGTATGGTGCTCCGTTCTGTAGAAATACGTAGTATTATAGATTTCGATGTAAAAAATTCATATTTGGTTTAATTGAAATTGTATAAAATGACAAAAGACAAAATTTTCTTATGTATTTACATCATATCATGATTGAGTGTACGTCGTCGATAGTGAAAATGGGCATGTAAGCTAGAAACTGAAGAAGGTTTTCTTATTTACTTTTCACGTACTGAAAATTCAGTTATATTAGTATATCGTTTTTGTAATAGCTGCCAATATATCATTTATTACTGTTTCCATATGTAATTAAAAATCGATAAAATTGTAGAACACGACGCCACATCAAAATTTGTGAAATTAATTAACAGTAGAATCTATTTTTGGTTTCGTTCACAATTATATATATAAATAAGCCTTATATTATTAAAGTAATTACAAAAAAATATCTACATTAATACGTAGGCATTGCAGGTTAATTTGGATATTTAGTGACTGCAAAAAAAAAACAATAAATACTTAACGGGTAATGTCCGGGAAAGTGCCAATTTCAAATTAATTATCATCAACAAATATTTTTCAAATAAAGCATTATTTTTATTCTGTTTCACGTTTCCTTTAAAAACATTGACATTTAATAAAATGACGATTATAAAAAGTATCATAAGCTGAATTATACGAATATAAACAACTTTATTTAGTAATAAAATTTTACATTCTGGATAAGTTCTGTGTTGTCGTTATCATAAAAGCTGAGCTTTCATTACACGTTGCAGTGGACATTTTCAGATAATTCATTCAAAATTGGCACTTTCTCGGAAATTACCCGTTCACTATATTGTTGTGTAAATAAATTTATTGTTTTTTACGCAGCCACTAAATACTCAAACTAACATGCAATGCCTACGTATTAATGTAGATATTTTTTTGTCAATACTTTAGTATAAGGGTTATTATAATATAGTATTGTAAACAAAGCCAAAAACAGATTCTTACTGTTGTTTTCTATAAATCTTTATCGTTTTTTTAATCACATAGGAAGATATATACCTATTACAAAAACAAAATACGTATATAATTGAACTAAAGAAGTTTTGAAGTTTCAGTAAGTGAAAATTAAATAAGAAGGTGTAACGTGCTAATGTAATGCATTTTATTAATTTACCTAGAAGATTAAAATGTTTATTGCACGCTCATAAGTTGGGATTTTTTCTTTGACTGTGACCACGTCCTTTAATCTCTACACGGACGCGTTCATTTTCACTGCCCATGACGTACCAATAGTAGTCACAGATACATAGCTGTCTTTCCAATAAATATTTTATAATACAACTAGGTAGTTTATGCCTTTTTGAAAATATTAACTAAACTTAGAATTTAAAACATTGCTTAATTTTAACGTCCCATTTTAAATAATTATAATCGCCAAGTACATAGACCAGAATGTGTTTTATGTCCAATATGATTCAATGTTCAAACGAACAATTAAGATGACTTTAGAAAATCGTTCAATGATGGCAAAAATTAATGGCGTAGTTATTGAAAATTTACGGTGACACCGTAGTAAAGGTTTATGTCATAACGACCACAGGTTACAACGCCCACTCAAGTTTTCTTCAATTTGATTGTTGGCGTATTGGCCTAGTCATAACGTCTACTATTAGTATTTACTCACAAGAGCCACCTTGGACACAACGCTCACTCTAATTTCTGACCATAACATCTACCCTGGTCATAAAGGTCACTTAAATCACAACGCTCACTTTGATGGCAACGGTTAGCTTTACTTCTGATTACAATACTCTCCTCTGGTTCTGGTCATAACCCCCACTCTGGCCGCAACGCCCATCGTTACGTAAGTCAAAGTATATATAAAAATACAAAAACACAATAATGCATTAAGCAAATGTTATAAAGATGTGCATATTAGGAAATAACCATATATCAAAATGGACACTTGTATATAACATAGATCCAAGCCACGCCATTACACATCTTACTTTGAGAAATGTTTATAGAATCAAAATATGTACCATTGCTTAACTCGTTTTTACGCAGTGTTCATTGTATCTAATTTACAATTTTTTAGCTTAAATTAAATAAAAAATTGTCATCTTCTGACAAGTTCTAATAAGTGTCCCAATAAGAGTAGACATGTTTTGATTAATTATAGATGAAACGATCCGACAAATGACCCCCACGGTTTTCAACACAGAGCATTGCACTTTTCATGAAGTTTTCGATGATTTTATGACACAGTTGCGGCTCTAACTCACTGAAGACGCTTTGGATTACGTCGTTAAGCTCAAAAATAGTTTCGTTCGCGGTATGGCAGGTCGCACCGTCCTGCTAAAACGACTCGTCTTCTAGATCCAAATGAGACCGCAGGAACTCTGTTATCATGTTGTGATACCGTAAACCATTGACAGTTAGAGCATTGCCCGCCTCATTTACAACAAAATTCGGGCCTGTCCAAAATCATCGTCGTCATCCAAAACTCTATTGCCATTCACTAAATATCAAGACCTTGAGGTAGCCTTTAGCACTGAAAAAGACGAAAAATTGAGCGAAAAGTGATGGTCAAGGTAATTGCACGTGCCAGCCTTGCCAAGAACTTTGTGCAGTAAATTTCCTGCAAAATGCCAGTTTGCTGACCACGTGGGGAGTGTCGCAAAATTCAGTTTCTTGTCGCGCACTAGTCCGAGGTACTTGAAATCAAAAACCCTAAGAAGAGGAGTATCGTAGAGGCGCAGTGATCTCGTCTTAGCATGAAGCCAAAAACCATGTGCTTAGTTTTGTCTGCAGAAATTCTAGCTAAGCTAAATAGTTAGTTCTTGCCTTCAAGTCTCGTCAGAACTTTGTGGAAATTTTTTGATCAAAAATCTCACAACCTGCTGGTATGTTTAGGAGATCGTTAACAACTAAATTCCACAAAGTCGGCCCAAAAAACGAGCCTTGTAAAAGTAAAACATTTGCAATATATGGTGTTGATCTATTCGATAAATAGCACAAATGACGCGCATAGCGTTGGCAGATACTCTCATAACGACAAGAGTTTAAATTATAGAAGGCCAGCATACGTTACTGAACGCTCTAGAGATGTCAATGAAAATAGCGAGTCTGTACTTGAAAACGTTCGATTGTGCAATAGTCGTTAATTGACGCTGCGTCAGTCGTCGTTTTGCCATGAACGAAATCATAACTTGGGTTGGCATGATCCTTCTTTCCGAGCTTGAAAAAAGTGATTAACTTACCAGCTTTCCAACTGACAGGAAAATAACCGCATTTTATGGAAGAGTTGAATAGGTCAGCGATTGTAGATGAGGGAGAATCTAAAACAGCCGTTCATAAAACATTAGAGTAAATTCCGTGAAGTATAAGAACTATTGTTGTTAGAAATTTTACTAGTCACCGAGGCCAAATCGTCGCTGGAGACCACCCAGTCGTGTCGGGAAAAGAGATCGGAATCTTATGTGTTGATACTATTACTTTGATTGTGTCTTATTTTGAAAGATTGAATCTGTCACCGTCTTTAACGTTAGAGCACTGTTGGATCGACAAAAACTTCCGAGAGAAAAACTTTACCCTCAACGGACTCGCCGCCAAGCTTTTTTTCGCGAAACTTTGCTAAGAGCTATTCTTAGCTGTCTTATAACAAACAAGCCATTGATGTTTTCCGTTTTCTGGAGGTTTTTGGTGGTGTTTTTGCTTTAACCTATTTAACTCCACCACGGTACAAAAGCTTTAAAGTTTATTCGTATGGTATTCAAGCCTCGCTGACAAGAATCGAGGATCATCTTGGTCAACTTATCAATGATAGCGTCTACAGATCTAGGATGGAGTACATTGCATCACGTTAAAAATCAGAAAGAGTTGAACGATAGCAATAGCATTATTCAGATAAACGAGATCTATCCGTTTAAAGTCGTGGATTCTCTTAGACATCGGTGCAAGGTTAGAAGCACTGACACATCCGCTTAGTCACTTTTTAATATCTCAGGAATGACACGCCAGTCTATTGTTTTCCTAGTTAAACAAGGGGGAGCTAATGTTACATCTATGTTACATCTAGTTTTTATAAAATTTAGTGTCTTGATTTTTTTATTAACGCAGATATTTTTCATATGGACGTACAGGTGTATTTTAAAAAATCCGAGTAAACAAACCATTTCAAGAAACAAAAATAAAACACACACAGAAGAAAAAAGTGACATTTAAGAAAAAAAACACCAAACTAATTTTATAAAACAATAAAAAGAGCAAATTTACAAAAAAAAATAGGCGGTGGAAATGAGGTACAGTCGAACTTGCCTAAGTTGAACCTTAAATATCGGTGAAAAAATTTTGAGATAAAGAAAATTCGAGGTGCCTATAGAATTTAAAAAATAATGTAATTTGCTCTCCATAGTAGAAATTCGCAAGAATTCAATTCTCTTAAGCTAAAAAAAACTGTATACGCCATAAAAAACTGATAACCAACTCACGCTCATTAGCGATAAGATAAATGACTCAACTTCTAAAATTGAATCATTTGAACCGTTTCGTTCATTATTCGACTAATTCATCATTTATTCTACCTTAAACGCTTTTATTGTTACCTATTTAAACAAGTATTTAAGTCAATTGTTATGCTTAAGTCGGGTAACGATACGAATCAACTAATTAAACACCAGATTAAACCAAAAAGAAAAAGTTTTCTTCTATAAAACAGATCTTGTTTGTCAACAATATGGAAACTGACTAAGAAAATGCATGAACAGACGGAAAAGTTCGCAAATTGCGTCAGTGCGACTTACAAAGATATTCGAGATTCGATTTAAAGAAGTTCGGCTGTATTTTAAAAAAATTGGGAGTAAAGAAACCATTTCAAGAAACGAAGATACCTTGTACCCTGAAATCGATTCTTGGGACAGTAGTATCTCTATGTTATTGTCGAAGAAGAGGCTTCGAAAGTAGCATGAATTGCGAAAGTTCACTTGCGCAAACCTCAAAGTTAATTGAGCGTTCTCACAGTTGATAGCTAATTAGTGTTGGATATTTTGGCGTCGACCCTTTTCAGATTCGCTCTCCAGGGCCTTGCACGGGACGATGCCGAATTGTTGGGAATTGTAACACCGAGTTACTCGGATATGGTCATTTCATTTAGATTTGGATTTTTTTGTTTGCTAATAGAAGTACAAGATTTGCTAAAATAATTTGAACTTGATCTGAGTTTTTTAGACCACTCCCAGATTGAACTGCGATTTGGAGTAGTCGTCAAAATCACAAATTTTTTCATCGTTATCGCTCGTATTTTCTTCTTCAAAAAATTACAAAAACTACCACTGAACTCAACAAATTTAATAATCACAATCTGATCTATAGAAAATGTCAACAGTTGAAAACGTTGAGAAAATGTAACAACATTTTTATTTGTATTTTAAACAAATAAATGACGCTAATTAATGTTGCATTTATTTATTTAAATATTTGTTTAAAAAATCAGGAACACGGTTTAGGCGCAAAGCATCAATTAAATATGACTATACGAGTGTAAAATGTTCATAAATCAAATTGTGGGCATTGTAATACGTTGTGTATGGGACAAACTAGTTATAGATTTGATACTGAATTATCCAAAAAAATTTAAATCTTCTTTAGTTAATCCTAATTCAAATCTAATAATTAAAAGAATTAAATTAAACCTTCCGCCATTACATTAAATTACATTAAATGTTATTACACGTGTAAAGTTTTCTCTTTTTTTTTAGATCTTAATCAATAATTTAAGTTTTCAATGTCGAGAAACAAATTTTTCAATTTGTGTTGTGACTACTAAATGAACTTTGGCGCAACATCACCTTCAAGATTAAATTTTCATTAAAAGCATAAACAATTTACACAATTTTAAAGTCTTACAACAGTTTCGTTGCAGTGACGCCAAGACGATACCCAAAAATTGTGGGGTAATTTGGTCAGATATAATCTCCAAAATATTTTGAAAATTACAACTTTTTTATTTAGTTTATTTACGAATCCTTAAATGTCACAATGACAACAATCAGTGCTCAAACACACAAATCTGCTTGTGTTATCGCTAATTTAAAAAACATTGATCACTAAACTGGTAAGCGTTTTTGTTTAATATTTTTTTGTTTTTTAATCTTTTAAAATAGACGTAGTAATATTTTTTCTTAATTTACTATAATTCTTAGATACAATTATTTGTAAACGTTTTTCTATGTTGTTTTTTTGACCTATTTTGCGTCATTTTTGTATATATGACCTATTTTTTGTGGTAAATGGGATTAAGCAAATTTAATTTTGTTCGAATGTTAATAACATGAGTATTGATAAGAGAAACATTTTTTGTCGGTGCTCGTGACGATGCATAAATTTTTTATGGTAAAAAATGAAGCGTTAAATCTACTACCGAAAACTATTGTTAAAAATATACTAAAAGGCGTTTTAAAAGGTCCCTAACCCCATCTAAGAGCAGCTGGCAAACAGGTAACGGTACTTGATACACCACCCTTATAGGTACGTGGGTAGAAAACCAAAATAGTTTAACATTAACATTTTTTAGACATTATTATATAAGAAAAATCTTGATAAGGACCCTAATAAAACACTCCTGATTATTAATACCATTCCAACGTAAAACAAAAAAAAAGTATTTCTACCTGGATGCACAAAAGGCAAGTTCATTAAACCCACAAAATTTAGAAAGTTCCAAAAGCAAAAAAAAAAAATCTAATGGTTGGTAACCTAAATAAAGCTTTATTTTTAGATTGGGAAATTCGAAAAAAAAGTAGCAATCCATCCAAGTCAACGAACTTCTATTCGATCCATTAAAGTAATAGGTCAAATTATTTTACAAATCAGTTCTCGACCTTCCACTATTGATTTAAAATTTGATACTTGATAAGAAAGCATGAGATCGGTCAGTGACATTAGATTTTGAAATCGTTATATAATTATAAACTCGTGGTTTATAATCGGGATTAGGAAAAATGAGGATCGGTTATTGAACTTCAGAAGAAAGGTACTGTTAACAATACCTTCGGTGGTTAAATATGGCAAGCTTTAATTGTTTGTCCAATGCCGGCGCCGTTTTATGTTCTGGGTAGCTTTACAACATATCCTGCAAAATCATAACGAAAGTTCACTAACCTTAACCTTTTAAGGGATGAAGAAGTTTGTCGAGATACGTATACCTTCTTTCAAAAATGTCAATGCTCTTTATGTGCACTCCCCTATTTCGGGCGTATAAATAAAGCTTTTTTATTTGAAGAATACTCATGCCAAAAATCTTGAAGGATAATAGTAAACGAGAACAATCATCCGCGGCGAAACCACAAAGAAAAAAAAAAGAAACGCACGCACAAAAGGGGTACTCGGTTTTTGTATAAAAATTCATTCTTCTAATTTCGTACAGTACAAAAAATTGAACTCGTTTCGATGTTGAACTAATTCTTCAATGGTGTACGTGGTTTAAGCTTTTTCGTTTATTTTCACTTATCGACGATTTTCTTTTTTTTTTCAGATAGCCTTTATAAATAAGATCACTCGATGTCGCAGATAATCTTTTCCCAACTACGACTTTAACCTTGTGGGTATTACTACACAAATTTTAAACATTGCAAGTAAATAATCAACAAAAACACTCTGTAAAAGATTTTGTTACTTTCACAAGATTTACAATTTAGGTCCATTTGCGATTTGAGAAGAGGTTTTGGGAAATAGCAGTAAATTTTAAGTGAGTTTACAGTTAAACTGTAACAATAAGCATTGGGATCAATCACAAAGCACGCACTATTTAACATTTAACTTTTTGCACGTCTGTCGTTTACTATTTCAAGAAATTGCAAATAACGTTGCTTTTAAGAATAAAGTGAAATTCGATACACTCCATTACGCAAAAGAAAATATTTTAATAGTACCAAAAGCAAGAATGCATTAAAAACAATTAAACTACTATCCAAATATTGTAAATACTAAAACACAACAAACAAAAAAAACTTATCATTTTTAGTATAGTTACGATAAAATTAAATAAGACGTGTCATCATCCAAAAAATGCAAAAATAGTGAGTAAACAAGCAAAAAATTGACATTAAAATTACACGAGATAACAATTAACCTTTTCTTTTTTTAAATTTTTTTAAGTGATGGTACAAAAACTAAAATTTGGTTGGAAAAACCAAAAAAAACTGGGATCGATGATTTGAAAATATTTTATCGTTGGTTTTGATATCTTGGTCTACGATGCGATAAAAAGATTCTCAAAATATTCAAAAAACTAGACATTTGTATTTAAAAAAATTAAAAAATATTTGTCAAAATTTCAATCGCAATGCAATCTTTTTTTAAGCAAATAGAATTAGTAGTTAAAGACGTAAGTAAAAACGAATCAGAAAAAAAACCAAACAGTATTCTTTGAATATTGCAAAAAACTGTGAAAGAATTTTCCAAAAAACTGCACGACGTATCATCTTACAACAAAACTACATAATAGGGTTCACATGTTTTGAGATTCCTTGGTAAGCAGTTAATAAATTGTAACACCTCATATTTTAAGCGGTAAAATGGAATTAAAACAAATTTGAGCTTTTCTTCCACACCATTAAAATTTTGATTAAACTAACTAAAAAAATCAATGGTTTAAAAATAAATTATCTAAATTGTGATTTTTATAAAGCACACAAGCAAATTATCCTCACCAATTCTGTTCGTCGCCTTTTTCTTCTTTTATTTTGAATTTGAACACTAGTTTTGAATTGAAATATTTGAACAATGTTTTGATGAACCTTCCGTCGTCCACTGACGCTTCCAGTTAATTATGTGCTGCATAACATTGGCGAAATCCTTTTGAGATTGTCGGTGCTTCCGGTTGGAGGTTTTTCTCGATTTTTCTTGTGTTTCCATGGTTTTCATTACAGCAACTTCCTGGTCTACCTGTTATTGCTAATGATGGCACCATGTCTGGTCCCAATTCGTTTTTGTCTTTCGATGTGTATACCTGAGATTGGCTTCTTCCAGATTTTTTTGTGTTAGTTCAAAAACTAGAAATTGGTTGAAAATGATTTTTTTATTGTATATCGTAACAATAAAAACCAAAAAAACCGGCATCGATAATTTGAAAACATTTTATCGTTGGTTTTGATATCTTGGTACGGTAAATAGACATCCGTTTTAGAAAAAAGAGTTAAACGACATGTTTAAACCTCGCTCAAAAAACAAATTAAATCAATTTTTACATTTGATTTCTTCTCTAAATATCCAAAAACTATAGAGATTTGTATTCAAAAAAATATTAAAAAATTATTTTTTTGTCACATCAACCGCAGTATAAAAAAATACAAAACCATGCAAAAAAAGTCAAATAGAGTGCGACGTATTCCTTAAAACATTGCAAAAAAACTGTAGAAGTATGTTACAAAAAAAACGACGTGTTATCTTACATCTTCACACGTTTAGAGATTCTTTAATAAGTAGGTCAGATTTAATAACTTAAGTTTTAAGCGGTAGAAAATTAAACATTTGAGTTTCTCTTCCACATCATAAAAAAATTTGACTAAGCTAACTAACAAGTCCTTGGTTAAAAATCAATTATCTGAATTGTGATTTTTTTTAAAAACCATAGAAACAAATTGTCTTCATCTCTATTCTTCTGTAGACAAATTCCGTTTGTCCTCTTTCAGTTAGACCACTTTAATTTTATTTTCTTTTAAGTGATACAAATTGTTTTTACAATTATTTTTAATTTGACTACTATTTTTTTTTATTCGAACAACGTTTCGATGAACCTACCGTCGTCCACTGACGCTTCCGGTTAATCCTATACTGATCCTGGTCTACCTGTGATTGCTAAAGCTGGCACCATGTCCGATCCTAGTCTATTTTAATCTTTTACTGTGTTCTTCGTTTTTTATTTTATTTTTTGTGTATATCAAGCATTAATTTTTTTCCATCTTTCCAATTTTTAATTGTTCTAAACGATAAAAAATTTGATTAAACAAACTAAAAACATTTTAGGTTTAGACATAAACTACCTGAATTATGATTTTTATAAACCACAGAAGAAAATTGTCCTTATCTCCATTCTTCTGTAAACTTTAGTTCTAATATAATCGCGAAGGCTTCCACGGCCGGACCGTGTTGATGTAACCGAAGTTGCCAACGTTTCATCTAGTTCCATAAGGGGCCCGTTTTCAAACGTAACCCAAAACTCTACGGTAACCACCAAAGTTTATTTCAAAAAGTTTCAATTGTTGGAATCCAAAAATCAGAAAGTTTCTTTAACCGGCTGCGTAAAAACGGTAGTCAATCTATCTAGTTTGACTCTTACTTCAGAACAGAAATCGGTTCTATCCAAGGGTTTGAATTTTGATGTTCCTCCCAAACGCATTCGTAAAGAAAACATGTTGTGTGCTGTTGAGTCTTCTATAAAGCATCTTCCCCGCCAAATCTCAGATCCCATTCGTATTCATAATTGAAAAATTCTGCAATCATCTAAAATTCCTAATTCCAACATTTCTCGGATGAGTTAGCTTTGAAAAGTCTATGCAGGAACCGCGATATCATCGTTCTTCCAGCCGACAAAGGCACCGCTACTGTTATTTTGAATTACACGGATTACGTTGAGAAAATACATTCGATTCTTTCAGAAGATACGTACACTTCTTTAACTCGTAATCCAACTTTGAAGATTGAAAATCCTGAAACCTTCTAATCTTTCTTCTTGAAACCAAACGTCAACTTACCCCCTCAGCTTCTGAACCACCTCGTCTTCCTAAAATCCACAAATAAGGTATACTTTTTAGACCTATCGTCAGTACTATCCAATCTTCTATTTAGAAACTTCTTACATCCTTAATTCTCATCGTTTCTTTCAACATTTGAAATCTATAAAGCTTGAACCTTAGGATCTTCTTGTGAGTTTTAATGTCACTTCACTTTTTACCAAAGTTCCTATTAAAGATTATTATTATTATTATCGAGCAAATTTTTTTCACTATGACAAAGTTTTGAGTTTGGTTCCTCTTATTTATAAGTGTCCATCGATCATTCATTTACTTCCAAATGGCTAACAAGTTTTACAAACAAGTTTTGGACGCCGATATGGCTTCTCCATTATCTCCTGTTGTAGCTAACATTTTTATGATATCCTTTAAAACTGTTGATTTAGAATCATCGGTATTAAAATCTAAAGTCTGGTTTAGATATATTGATAACACTTTTATTGTTTGGTCTCATGATCGTCTTGAATTGTCAAACATCTTCATACTGTGTTTCATCGTCATCCGGCACAGAAACGTTCTGTTATTCAGTTTTTATTTGTCAACCCAAGAACATAGATTCGAAACTTCTTACTTTAGTTAAACTAAAGTATACATTCGCGTACTCAAGTACCTAAAGGCTTTTCTAAGGTCATAAGGTCACAGATCAAATAAACAAACTTCTTCGTAAGAATGGTATTAAACCCATATTCAACTCGACAGGTAAAATCTCTCAAATTTTTTCTTCGCGCAAAGACAAATTTTCTACATTTTCATCTAAAGGTGTATACCAAATTCCTTGTTCATGTGGTTTGGTTTACATCGGTGAAACTGGTCGTTCCGTCATCACACGTGTTTTAGAACAGAATGGTTGTATAAAAACAAGACATATTTTTAAATCTGCTGTTGCTGAACATTGTTTTACCACAAACCACAATATAGATTTTGATGACACCTCGGTTATTGGGAAATCTACATTCGTCTTCAATACGAATGTCCGAGAAAACATAAATACCATTAAACACCCCATTAACTTCAATCGTGACAACGGTTTTGAAGTATCCCCTCTTTGATTCCTGGTTGTTACTGAATTATCGAAAGCACGCCCCTTCTGAATCGAGCTCCTCTAACCGAAACGAAACAACTTCTTAGGTTAGTTGGATGGATTTTAGAATCTGCCTTGGGTAACAAGTTGATTACCTAACTCTGTAGTGATTCTTTGTTAGATTATCGTTTTCAATTTGTTTCACGCACTGATGAAGTCTCTTACGAAAATAGGCGAAAAGTTGGCAATTTCGGTTACATCATCAACACGGTCCAAACCCGGAAGACATTCTAATCTTAGCATACACATTAGTTTTGTTTTCTTCTTCTTCCACTGACGCTTCTAGTTAATTATATGATGCGTAGCATTCCCAAAATCCTTCTGTGTTTCCATGGTCTCATTCCAGCAACTTTCTGAGTTACCTTTTATTGCTAGAGGTTGCACCATATCGGTCCTACTCCATTTTTGTTTTTTAATGTGTTCTTCGTCTTTTAATTTAGTTTTTGTATGGATTTTTTCATTTTATGTATGTTTGCTTCAGTTTTTTCTTATTCGTATTCTAGACTTAAAGACCTGTTCTCATCTGATGTAAATTGCCACTGTGAATTGTCTAATGGTCCTCTATTTGATAGTTTTTAATCTATTGCAAGACGAACAATATGACATTCAAAGTGTAGCCTAAAACCCATTCTGCAGGGTGTCCCCGAATTTCACCGATTTCTAAAGCGAGTTCCCAGGACCAAAATACGCAGCGGTATCTAGTCGGCTTTTGCTTTGCATTGGAAAAACACGCCTGTCTCAGAAAGACGACGGTTAATAGAAGCAAAAAGTAATATGGTGGAATCGATGTCTATTCGGAAATCTTTCTAAATATATTCTTGCTGCAGCTCGAGAATTACCTCCACATTTGCCAAATACTAAATGCGTATCAGTTGATTCTGAATTGAGTAACGTTTCATGACAGATATCAATCATAAAACAATTAACAAGAACACATTTTACTCAAATGGGTAAGAATTTTTAATAATTGACTATGTTGTTTTGCTTTGAAAGCGCGGCCTACTATAAGTTAGTTACACAATACGAATTGTTTTTTGTTGTTCTTAACTGTCATACATTTTAATTTGTTGCTATTGTAAACCATCTTTGACAATTGTTGCGCCCTTGTCAACATAAACGTCAAACTATTTTTGAGAGATTCCCCGTAATTTCTGTTCCAGCAATAAAATGTTGTATTCAACTCGTTCCTGTCTAAATTTGGCGTTTTCCCCCTAGAGGACTTTTAAAAAAGCTTTCTTGAGAAAACGCCCAATTTACACAGGAAGTCGTTAAATAAATAACTATTAGAATTTCTCAAAAACAATTGATTTTAGAACAAGGATTTAAGAAACAAAACTCCTTGCTGAGACTGCTTCCTTAGACTCAAGTGAGATTTCTGCCTATCAGTTTATGTATTACATTTTTCTGGTGAAGCGTCATTTTTTTACCCCACGGTCTATTTTTTCTTAGATTCCTTTACATTCTGCATGTTTTGCGATCTGTCATTCATGTCTTGTTCTAACTCGCTTTGGCACGTTCTTTCAATGAATAAGTTCTACTTTTGGTTATGTTCTTTTGGTAGACTTATCAGCAAAGATCATGATGATCTTTAAACTGATTCCAAAGGAACCTAAAAACAGATTCATTTCAAAACTTGAAAACATTGGCGAAATCCTTTTGAGATTGTCGGTGCTTCCGATTGAAAGTTTTTCTCGATTTTTCTTGTATTTCCATGGTTTTCATTACAGCAACTTCCTGGTCTACCTGTTATTGCTAATGATGGCACCATGTCTGGTCTTAATTCATTTTTGTCTTTCGATGTGTGTATACCAGGAATTGACTTCTTCCAGATTTTTTGTGCTAGTACAAAAATTAGAAATTGGTTGAAAATGATTTTTTTATTGTATATCATGACAATAAAAACCAAAAACTGGCATCGATAATTTGAAAACATTTTATCGTTGGTTTTGATATCTTGGTCCATGTTACGGTAAATAGAGATCCGTTTTAGAAAAAAGAATTCAGCGACATGTTGAAACCTCGCTGCAAAAACAAATTAAATCAATTTTTCCATTTGATTTCTTCTCAAAATATTCAAAAACCATAGAGATTTGTATTCAAAAAATATTAAAAAATTATATTTGTCTTATCAATCGCAGTATAAAAAAATACAAAACCATGCAAAAAAAAGCCAGAGTGCGACGTATTCCTTAAAACATTGCAAAAAAACTGTAGAAGTATACAAGTTAAATGTTACAAAAAAAACGACGTGTCATCTTACATCTTCACACGTTTAGAGATTCTTTAGTAAGTAGGTGAGATTTAATAACTTAAGTTTTAACCGGTAGAAAATTAAACATTTGAGTTTCTCTTCCACATCATAAAAAAATTTGACCAAGCAAACTAAAAAGTCCTTGGTTTAAAAATCAATTATCTGAATTGTGATTTTTTTAAAAACCACAGAAACAAATTGTCTTCATCTCTATTCTTCTGTAGACAAATTCCGTTTGTCCTCTTTCAGTTAGACCACTTTAATTTTATTTTCTTTTAAGTGATACGAATTGTTTTTACAATTATTTTTAATTTGACTACTAGTTTTTTTTATTTGAACAACGTTTTGATGAACCTACCGTCGTCCACTGACGCTTCCGGTTAATCCTATACTGGTCCTGGTCTACCTGTGATTGCTAAAGCTGGCACCATGTCCGATCCTAGTCTATTTTAATCTTTTACTGTGTTCTTCGTTTTTTATTTTATTTTTTGTGTATATCAAGCATTAATTTTTTTCCATCTTTCCAATTTTTAATTGTTCTAAACGATAAAAAATTTGATTAAACAAACTAAAAACATTTTAGGTTTAGACATAAACTACCTGAATTATGATTTTTATAAACCACAGAAGAAAATTGTCCTTATCTCCATTCTTCTGTAAACTTAGTTCTAATATAATCGCGAAGGCTTCCACGGCCGGACCGTGTTGATGTAACGGAAGTTGCCAACGTTTCGTCTAGTTCCATAAGGGGCCCCTTTTCAAACATAACCCAAAACTCTACGGTAACCACCAAAGTTTATTTCAAAAAGTTTCAATTGTTGGAATCCAACAATCAAAAAGTTTCTTCAACTACTGGCTGCGTAAAAATGGTAGTCAATCTATCTAGTTTGACTCTTACTTCAGAACAGAAATCGGTTCTATCCAAGGGTTTGAATTTTGATGTTCCTCCCAAACGCATTCGTAAAGAAAACATGTTGTGTGCTGTTGAGTCTTCTATAAAGCATCTTCCCCGCCAAATCTCAGATCCCATTCGTATTCATAATT
Source organism: Aquatica leii (assembly GCA_035610365.1). Classification (NCBI taxonomy): domain Eukaryota; kingdom Metazoa; phylum Arthropoda; class Insecta; order Coleoptera; family Lampyridae; genus Aquatica; species Aquatica leii. The sequence goes on along the minus strand of CM069436.1, from coordinate 101,212,723 downwards.
GAAAAATTCTGCAATCATCTAAAATTCCTAATTCCAACATTTCTCGGATGACTTAGCTTTGAAAAGTCTATGCAGGAACCGCGATATCATCGTTCTTTCAGCCGACAAAGGCAACGCTACTGTTATTTTAAATTACACGGATTACGTTGAGAAAATACATTCGATTCTTTCAGCAGATACGTACACTTCTTTAACTCGTAATGCAACTTTGAATATTGAAAATCTTCAAATCTTCTTCCTGAAACCAAACGTCAACTTACCCCCTCAGCTTCTAAACCACCTCGTCTTCCTAAAGTCCACAAACACTTTTTAGACCTATCGTCAGTACTATCCTACTATCCAATCTTCTACTTACGAGCTAGTCAAGTTTTTGTTCAACATTCTTTCCGAATTTACAGGCACTTCTTACATCCTTAATTCTCAACATTTCTTTCAACATTTGAAATCTATAAAGCTTGATCCTCAGAATCTTCTTGTGAGTTTTAATGTCACTTAACTTTTTACGAAAGTTCCTATTAAAGATTATTATTATTATTATCGAGTAAATTTTTCTCATCATGACAAGGTTTTGAGTTTGGTTCCTCTTATTTATAAGTGTTTATCATCCATTTACATTCAATTGGCTAATACAAACAAGTTTTGGACGCCGGTATGAGTTCTCCATTATCTCCTGTTGTAGCTAACATTTTTATGAAATCCTTTAAAACTGTTGATTTAGAATCAGTTTTTATTTGTCAACCCAAGAACATAGATTCGAAACTTCTTACTAAAGTTAAACTAAAGTATACATCCGCGTACTCAAGTAGCCAAAGGCTTTTCTAAGGTCATAAGGTCACAGATCAAATAAACAAACTTCTTCGTAAGAATGGTATTAAACCCATATTCAACTCGACAGGTAAAATCTCTCAAATTTTTCCTTCGCGCAAAGACAAATTTTCTACATTTTCCTCTAAAGGTGTATACCAAATTCCTTGTTCATGTTCATGTTCGTTCCGTCATCACACGTGTTTTAGAACATAATCGTTGTATAAAAACAAGACATATATCTAAATCTGCTGTTGCTGAACATTGTTTTACCACAAACCACAATATAGATTTTGATGACACCTCGGTTATTGGGAAATCTACATTCGTCTTCAATACGAATGTCCGAGAAAACATAAATACCATTAAACACCCCATTAACTTCAATCGTGACAACGGTTTTGAAGTATCCCCTCTTTGATTCCTAGTTGTTACTGAATTATCGAAGGCACGCCAACTTCTTAGGTTAGTTAAATGGAGTTTAGAATCTGCTTTGGTTAACAAGTTGATTACCTAACTCTGTAGTGATTCTTTGTTAGATTATCGTTTTCGATTTGTTTCACGCACTGATGAAGTCTCTTACGAAAATAGGCGAAAAGTTGGCAATTTCGGTTACATCATCAACACGGTCCAAACCCGGAAGACATTCTAATCTTAGCATACACATTAGTTTTGTTTTCTTTAAAGTGATTCTACAATTATTTTGAATTTGATTACTAATGATTTATATTTGAACAATGTTTTGATGAACCTTCTGCCGTCCACTGACGCTTCTAGTTAATTATATGCTGCGTAGCATTCCCAAAATCCTTCTGTGTTTCCATGGTCTTACTCCAGCAACTTTCTGAGTTACCTTTTATTGCTAAAGGTTGCACCATAACGGCTCTACTCCATTTTTGTTTTTTAATGTATTCTTCGTCTTTTAATTTAGTTTTTGTATGGATTTTTTCATTTTATGTATGTTTGCTTCAGTTTTTTCTTATTCGTATTCTAGACTTAAAGACCTGTTCTCATCTGATGTAAATTGCCACTGTGAATTGTCTAATGGTCCTCTATTTGATAGTTTTTAATCTATTGCAAGACGAACAATATGACATTCAAAGTGTAGCCTAAAACCCATTCTGCAGGGTGTCCCCGAATTTCACCGATTTCTAAAGCGAGTTCCCAAGACCAAAATACGCAGCGGTATCAGTCGGCTTTTGCTTTGCATTGGAAAAACACGCCTGTCTCAGAAAGACGACGGTTAATAGAAGCAAAAAGTAATATGGTGGAATCGATGTCTATTCGGAAATCTTTCTAAATATATTCTTGCTGCAGCTCGAGAATTACCTCCACATTTGCCAAATACTAAATGCGTATCAGTTGATTCTGAATTGAGTAACGTTTCATGACAGATATCAATCATAAAACAATTAACAAGAACACATTTTACTCAAACGGGTAAGAATTTTTAATAATTGACTATGTTGTTTTGCTTTGAAAGCGCGGCCTACTATAAGTTAGTTACACAATACGAATTGTTTTTTGTTGTTCTTAACTGTCATACATTTTAATTTTTTGCTATTGTAAACCATCTTTGACAATTGTTGCGCCCTTGTCAACATAAACGTCAAACTATTTTTGAGAGATTCCCCGTAATTTCTGTTCCAGCAATAAAATGTTGTATTCAACTCGTTCCTGTCTAAATTTGGCGTTTTCCCCCCCTAGAGCACGGAAAAAAAGGTTATGCGGAATTGATATGTATCATGCAAAAGGCTGTTGGTTTTGAGTCAAGCCGATGTACGCTTGAATTAAACTTCTATTTTATTAGATTGTCGCTGTAATTGCATTGCAATAAGAGATTTAGTTTAAATTTTAGTACATTTACGTAGAATGTTATTTGAACGTGGATCAATTTCAGAAAAAAAGCAAATGCTTTAAATATGAAATCGTAATGATTAAATTCAGTATAATATTTCTCTCCGTGAGGACTTTTAAAAAAGCTTTCTTGAGAAAACGCCCAAATTACACAGGAAGTCGTTAAATAAATAACTATTAGAATTTCTCAAAAACAATTGATTTTAGAACAAGGATTTAAGAAACAAAACTCTTGGCTGAGACTGCTTCCTTAGACTCAAGTGAGATTTCTGCCTGCCAGTTTATGTATTACATTTTTCTGGTGAAGCGTCATTTTTTTACCCCACGGTCTATTTTTTCTTAGATAACTTTACATTCTGCATGTTTTGCGATCTGTCATTCATGTCTTGTTCTAACTCGCTTTGGCACGTTCTTTCATTGAATAAGTTCTACTTTTGGTTATGTTCTTTTGGTAGACTTATCAGCAAAGATCATGATGATCTTTAAACTGATTCCAAAGGAACCTAAAAACAGATTCATTTCAAAACTTGAAAACATTGGCGAAATCCTTTTGAGATTGTCGGTGCTTCCGATTAAAAGTTTTTCTCGATTTTTCTTGTATTTCCATGGTTTTCATTACAGCAACTTCCTGGTCTACCTGTTATTGCTAATGATGGCACCAAGTCTGATCCCAATTCGTTTTTGTCTTTCGATGTGTGTATACCAGGGATTGACTTCTTCCAGATTTTTTGTGTTAGTACAAAAACTAGAAATTGGTTGAAAATGATTTTTTTATTGTATATTCTAACAATAAAAACCAAAAAAACTGGCATCGATAATTTGAAAACATTTTATCGTTGGTTTTGATATCTTGGTACATGTTACGGTAAATAGAGATCCGTTTTAGAAAAAAGAGTTAAACGACATGTTTAAACCTTGCTCAAAAAACAAATTAAATCAATTTTTACATTTGATTTCTTCTCTAAATATCCAAAAACTATAGAGATTTGTATTCAAAAAAATATTAAAAAATTATATTTGTCGCATCAACCGCAGTATAAAAAAATACAAAACCATGCAAAAAAAGTCAAATAGAGTGCGACGTATTCCTTAAAACATTGCAAAAAAACTGTAGAAGTATACAAGTTAAATGTTACAAAAAAACGACGTGTCATCTTACATCTTCACACGTTTAGAGATTCTTTAGTAAGTAGGTGAGATTTAATAACTTAAGTTTTAAGCGGAAGAAAATTAAAGAACATTTGAGTTTCTCGTCCACACCATAAAAAAAATTGATCAAACAAACTAAAAAAATTATTGGTTTAAAAATCAATTATCTAAATTGTGATTTTTTAAAAACCACAAAGGCAAATTGTCCTCATCTCCATTCTTCTGCAGACAAATTCCGTTCGTCCTCTCTCAGTAAGACCACTTTAATTTTATTTATTTTAAGTGATACAAACTGTTTTTTCAATTATTTTAAATTTGACTACTAGTTTTGTCTATTTGAACAACGTTTTGATGAACCTACCGTCGTCCACTGAAGCTTCCGGTTAATTGTAAGCTGCGTTACATTCCCGAAATCCGTCTGAGATTGTTGGTGCTTCAAGTTGGAGATTTATCTCGATTTTGTTTGTGATTCCATGACCTTCATTCTAGCCACTTCTTGGTCTGTCTGTGATTGCTAAAGCTGGCACCATGTCCGATCCTAGTCTATTTTAATCTTTTACTGTGTTCTTCGTTTTTTATTTTATTTTTTGTGTATATCAAGCATTAATTTTTTTCCATCTTTCCAATTTTTAATTGTTCTAAACGATAAAAAATTTGATTAAACAAACTAAAAACATTTTGGGTTTAGACATAAACTACCTGAATTATGATTTTTATAAACCACAGAAGAAAATTGTCCTTATCTCCATTTTTCTGTAAACTTAGTCCTAATATAATCGCGAAGGCTTCCACGGCCGGACCGTGTTGATGTAACGGAAGTTGCCAACGTTTCGTCTAGTTCCATAAGGGGTCCCTTTTCAAACGTAACCCAAAACTCTACGGTAACCACCAAAGTTTATTTCAAAAAGTTTCAATTGTTGGAATCCAACAATCAGAAAGTTTCTTCAACTACTGGCTGCGTAAAAACGGTAGTCAATCTATCTAGTTTGACTCTTACTTCAGAACAGAAATCGGTTCTATCCAAGGGTTTGAATTTTGATGTTCCTCCCAAACGCATTCCTAAAGAAGACATGTTGTGTGCTGTTGAGTCTTCTATAAAGCATCTTCCCCGCCAAATCTCAGATCCCATTCGTACTCATACTTGAAAAATTCTGCAATCATCTAAAATTCCTAATTTCAACATTTCTCGGATGACTTAGCTTTGAAAAGTCTATGCAGGAACCGCGATATCATCGTTCTTCCAGCCGACAAAGGCAACGCTACTGTTATTTTGAATTACACGGATTACGTTGAGAAAATACATTCGATTCTTTCAGAAGATACGTACACTTCTTTAACTCGTAATGCAACTTTGAATATTGAAAATCTTCAAATCTTCTTCCTGAAACCAAACGTCAACTTACCCCCTCAGCTTCTAAACCACCTCGTCTTCCTAAAGTCCAGAAATACTTTTTAGACCTATCGTCAGTACTATCCTACCATCCAATCTTCTACTTACGAGCTAGTCAAGTTTTTGTTCAACATTCTTTCCGAATTTACAGGCACTTCTTACATCCTTAATTCTCAACATTTCTTTCAACATTTGAAATTTATAAAGCTTGATCCTCAGAATCTTCTTGTGAGTTTTAATGTCACTTAACTTTTTACGAAAGTTCCTATTAAAGATTATTATTATTATTATCGAGTAAATTTTTCTCATCATGACAAGGTTTTGAGTTTGGTTCCTCTTATTTATAAGTGTTTATCATCCATTTACATTCAATTGGCTAATACAAACAAGTTTTGGACGCCGGTATGGGTTCTCCATTATCTCCTGTTGTAGCTAACATTTTTATGAAATCCTTTAAAACTGTTGATTTAGAATCATCGGTATTAAAACCTAAAGTCTGGTTTAGATATATTGATAACACTTTTATTGTTTGGTCTCATGGTCGTCTTGAATTGTCTAGATTTTTTCATCATCTAAACAACCAACACCATGGAAATCGAAACGAATAGTTCTCTCCTATTTCTCGACGTTCTTGTGACACTTAAATCCAACGGACTTTTAGACCATTCTGTTTATCGCAAACACACACATACAAACATCTTCATGCTGTTTCATCATCATCCAGCACAGAAACGTTCTGTTATTCAGTTTTTATTTGTCAACCCAAGAACATAGATTCGAAACTTCTTACTAAAGTTAAACTAAAGTATACATCCGCGTACTCAAGTACCTAAAGGCTTTTCTAAGGTCATAAGGTCACAGATCAAATAAACAAACTTCTTCGTGAGAATGGTATTAAACCCATATTCAACTCGATAGGTAAAATCTCTCAAATTTTTCCTTCGCGCAAAGACAAATTTTCTACATTTTCATCTAAAGGTGTATACCTTGTTCATGTTCATGTTCGTTCCGTCATCACACGTATTTTAGAACATAATCGTTGTATAAAAACAAGACATATATCTAAATCTGCTGTTGCTGAACATTATTTCCGGGAAAACATAAACATCAAACACCCCAATAACTTCAATCGTGACAACGGTTTTTAAGTATCCCCTGTTTAGCTCCTGGCTGTTACTGAATTATCCAAGACACGCCCCTTCAGAATCGAGCTCCTCGCACCGGAACGATACTTCTTCTATAAATACAGAAACAACAAGTTACTTGAATGGAGTTTAGAATCTGCCTTGGTTAACAAGTTGATTACCTAATTCTGTAGTGATTCTTTGTTAGATTATCGTTTTCGATTTGTTTCACGCACTGATGAAGTCTCTTACGAAAATAGGCGAAAAGTTGGCAATTTCGGTTACATCATCAACACGGTCCAAACCCGGAAGACATTCTAATCTTAGCATACACATTAGTTTTGTTTTCTTTAAAGTGATTCTACAATTATTTTGAATTTGATTACTAATTATTTATATTTGAACAATGTTTTGATGAACCTTCCGCCGTCCACTGACGCTTCTAGTTAATTGTATGCTGCGTAGCATTCCCAAAATCCTTCTGGTGCTTCAGATTGGAAATCTTTCTCGATTTTATTTGTGTTTCCATCGTCTCATTCCAGCAATTTTCTGAGTTACCTTTTATTGCTAAAGGTTGCACCATATCGGTCCTACTCCATTGTTGTTTTTTAATGTGTTCTTCGTCTTTTAATTTAGTTTTTGTATGGATTTTTTCATTTTATGTATGTTTGCTTCAGTTTTTTCTTATTCGTATTGAAGACTTAAAGCCCTGTTCTCATCTGATGTAAATTGCCACTGTGAATTGTCTAATGGTCCTCTATTTGATAGTTTTTAATCTATTGCAAGACGAACAATATGACATTTAAAGTGTAGCCTAAAACCCATTCTGCAGGGTGTCCCCGAATTTCACCGATTTCTAAAGCGAGTTCCCAGCACCAACATACGCAGCGGTATCTAGTCGGCTAGATAACATAAAAAGAAAAATTTAAAATTCGCCACTATTTGTAGTAGATCTGTTTGTAGAAGTTCCTGAACTTTCTCGATGTGGTACGGTTTTTACAATTGTTTAGTGAGTGCTTGGTGAACACTGTTTTATTTGATTGAAAAGCGACGCGTCTAGTACTTGTAGTTAGATTATTCTCACCAATTTCCAATATGCGCTCTTTTACTCGAACAGTTCGCTGGCGTCTACAATTTTGCTTTGCTTTGGAAAAACACGCCTGTCTCAGAAAGACGACGGTTAATAGAAGCAAAAGTAATATGGTGGAATTGATTTCTATTCGGAAATCTTTCTAAATATATTCTTGCTGCAGCTCGAGAATTACCTCCACATTTGCCAAATACAAAATGCATATCAGTTAATTCTGAATTGAGTAACGTTTCATAACAGATATCAATCAAAAAACAATTAACAAGAACAACTTTTACTCAAATGGGTAAGAATTTTTGATAATTGACTATGTTGTTTTGCTTTGAAAGCGCGGCCTACTATAAGTTAGTTACATAATACGAATTGTTTTTTTGTTGTTCTTAACTGTCATACATTTTAATTTTTTGCTATTGTAAACCATCTTTGACAATTGTTGCGCCCTTGTCAACATAAACGTCAAACTATTTTTGAGAAATTCCCCGTAATTTCTGTTCCAACAATAAAATGTTGTATTCAACTCGTTTCTGTCTAAATTTGGCGTTTTCCTCCCTAGGGGACTTTTAAAAATTCCTTGAGAAAACGTCCAATTTACACAGGAACTAGTTAAAGAAATAACTATTAGAGTTAATGAATTTTAACACCTCACATTTTAAGCGGTAAAATATAATTAAAAAAATTTGAGCTTTTCTTCCACACCATTAAAATTTTGATTAAACGAACTAAAAAATCAATGGTTTAAAAATAGATTATCGGTGAAGCGTGATTTTTTTACCCCACGGTCTATTTTTTCTTAGATAACTTTACATTCTGCATGTTTTGCGATCTGTCATTCATGTCTTGTTCTAACTCGCTTTGGCACGTTCTTTCAATCAATAAGTTCTATTTTGAATTTGAACACTAGTTTTGGTAGACTTATCAGCAAAGATCATGATGATCTTTAAACTGATTCCAAAGGAACCTAAAAACAGATTCATTTCAAAACTTGAAAACATTGGCGAAATCCTTTTGAGATTGTCGGTGCTTCCGATTAAAAGTTTTTCTCGATTTTTCTTGTATTTCCATGGTTTTCATTACAGCAACTTCCTGGTCTACCTGTTATTGCTAATGATGGCACCAAGTCTGGTCCCAATTCGTTTTTGTCTTTCGATGTGTGTATACCAGGGATTGACTTCTTCCAGATTTTTCGTGTTAGTACAAAAACTAGAAATTGGTTGAAAATGATTTTTTTATAGTATATTCTAAAAATAAAAACCAAAAAAAATTGACATCGATAATTTGAAAACATTTTATCGTTGGTTTTGATATCTTGGTACATGTTACGGTAAATAGAGATCCGTTTTAGAAAAAAGAATTCAGCGACATGTTGAAACCTCGCTGCAAAAACAAATTAAATCAATTTTTCCATTTGATTTCTTCTCAAAATATTCAAAAACCATAGAGATTTGTTTAAAATTATATTTGTCACATCAATCGCTTTATAAAAAAATACAAAACCATGCAAAAAAAGCCAAACAGAGTACGGCGTATTCCTTAAACATTACAAAAAACAGTAGAAGTATATAAGTTACATAAATTCCAAAAAATTGAACGACGTGTCATCTTACAACAAAAGTATAGATTTTGGTTCATACGTTTTGAGATGCTTTCGTAAGTAAATCAGATTTAATAGCTCAAGTTTTAAGCGAAAGAAAATTAAAGAACATTTGAGTTTCTCGTCCACACCATAAAAAAAATTGATCAAACAAACTAAAAAAATTATTGGTTTAAAAATCAATTATCTAAATTGTGATTTTTTAAAAACCACAAAGCCAAATTGTCCTCATCTCCATTCTCCTGTAGACAAATTCCGTGCGTCCTCTTTCAGTTAGACCACTTTAATTTTATTTTCTTTTAAGTGATACAAACTGTTTTTTCAATTATTTTAAATTTGACTACTAGTTTTGTCTATTTGAACAACGTTTTGATGAACCTACCGTTGCCCACTGAAGCTTCCGGTTAATTGTAAGCTGCGTTACATTCCCGAAATCCGTCTGAGATTGTTGGTGCTTCAAGTTGGAGATTTATCTCGATTTTGTTTGTGATTCCATGACCTTCATTCTAGCCACTTCTTGGTCTGTCTGTGATTGCTAAAGCTGGCATCATGTCCGATCCTCTATTTTAATCTTTTAATGTGTTCTTCGTTTTTTATTTTATTTTTTGTTTATATCAAGCATTATTTTTTTTCCAATTTTCCAATTTTTAAGTATTTTAAACAATAAAAAATTTGTTTATACAAACTAAAAACATTTTAGGTTTAAACATAAAAACCACAGAAGAAAATTGTCCTTATTATCTCCATTCTTCTGTCAACTTTAGTTCTAATATAATCGCGAGGGCTTCCACGGCCGGACTGTGTTGATGTAACCGAAGTTGCTAACGTTTCGTCCACTTTCATGAGAGTCCTCTTTTCGAACGTAACCCAAAACTGTACGTTGAACCACCGAAGTTCATCTCAAAAAATTTCAATTGTTGGCATCTAAAATCAGAAAGTTTCTTCAACTACTGGCTCCATGAAAACGGTAGTCAATCTATCTAGTTTGACTCTTACTTTAGAACAGGAATCAGTTCTATCCAAAGATTTCAATTTTGGCTGTTGCTCCCAAACGCATTCTTAAAGAAGACATGTTATGTGCTGTTGAGTCTTCTTCTATAAAGCATCTTTCCCGCCAAATCTCAGATCCCTTTCGAATTCATACTTGAAAAATTCTTCAATCATCTAGAGTTCCGAAGTTCAACATTTCTAAGTCGGATGAGTTAGCTTTGAAAAGCCTATGCAGGAACCGCGATATCATCGTTCTTCCAATCGACAAAGGAAACGCTACTGTTATTTTGAACTACACGGATTACATTGAGAAAATACATTTGATTCTTTCAGAAGATACGTACACTTCTTTAACTCGTAATCCAACTTTGAAGATTGAAAATCCTCAAATCTTCTAATCTTCTTCTTGAAACCAAACGTTAACTTACCCCCTCAGCTTCTAAACCACCTCGTCTTCCTAAAATCCACAAATAAGGTATACTTTTTAGACCTATCATCAGTACTATCCAATTTTCTACTTACGTCCTTAATTCTCATCGTTTCTTTCAAAATTTGAAATCTGTAAAGCTTGAACCCCAGGACCTTCTTGTGAGTTTTAAAGTCACTTCACTTTTTACCAAAGTTCCTATTAAAGATTATTATTATATCGAGCAAATTTTTCTCACCATGACAAAGTTTTGAGTTTGGTTCCTCTTATTTATAAGTGTTTATCATTCATTTACTTTCAATTGGTTAACAAGTTTTAGAAACATGTTTTGAACGTCGGTATGGGTTCTCCATTATCTCCTGTTGTAGCTAAAATTTTTATGAAATCCTTTAAATTTGTTGATTTAGAATCATCGGTATTAAAGCTAAAGTCTGGTTTAGATATATTGATGACACTTTTATTGTTTGGTCTCATGATCGTCTTGAATTGTCTAGGTTTTTTGATCATCTAAACAACTAACACCATGAAAATCGAAATGAATAGTTCTCTCCTATGTCTCGACGTTCTTGTGACACCTAAATCCAACGGACTTTTAGGTCGTTCTGTTTATCGCAAACACACACGTACAGACAAACATATTCATGCTGTGTTTTATCATCATCCGGCACAGAAACGTTCTGTTATTCAATTTTTATTTGTCAACATAGATTCAAAACTTCTTACTAAAGCTAAACTAAAGTCTACATCCGCGTACTCGAGTACCTAAAGGCTTAAGGTCATAGAGTCGCAGATCAAATAAAGAAACTTCTTCGTAAGAATGCTATTAAACCCATATTCAACTCGACAGGTAAAATCTCTCAAATTTTTCTATGGCGCAAAGACAAGTTTCCTACATCTAAAAATGTATACCAAATTCCTTGTTCATGTGGTTTGGTTTACATCGGTGAAACTGGTCGTTCCGTCATCACACGTGTTTTAGAACATAATCGTTGTATAAAAACAAGACATATTTTTAAATCTGCTGTTGCTGAACATTATTTCCGGGAAAACATAAACATCAAACACCCCAATAACTTCAATCGTGACAACGGTTTTTAAGTATCCCCTGTTTAGCTCCTGGCTGTTACTGAATTATCCAAGACACGCCCCTTCAGAATCGAGCTCCTCGCACCGGAACGATACTTCTTCTATAAAAACGGAAACAACTTCTTAAGTTACTTGGATAGAGTGTAGAATCGGCCTTGGTTAACAAGTTGATTACCTGACTATGTAGTGATTCTTTGTTAGATTATCGTTTTCGATTTCTTTCACGCCCTGATGGAACTCTTACAAAAATGAGCAAAAATTTGGCAATTTCGGTTACATCATCAACACGGTCCAAACCCGGAAGACGGTCTAATCTTAGCATACACATTAGTTTTGTGATTCTACAATTATTTTGAATTTGATTACTAGTTATTTATATTTGAACAATGATTTGATGAACATTCCGCCGTCCTCTGACGCTTCCAGTTAATTATATGCTGCGTACCATTCCCAAAATCCTTTTGGTGCTTCAGATTGGAAGTCTTTCTCGATTTTATTTGTGTTTCCATGATCTCATTCCAGCAACTTCCTGAGTTACCTTTTATTGCTAAAGGTTGCACCATATCGGTCCTACTCCATTTTTCTTTTTCGATGTGTTCTTTTTTTCATTTTATGTATGTTTGCTTCAGTTTTTTCTTATTCGTATTCTAGACCTAGAGACCTATTCTTATCTGATGTAAATTGCCACTGTGAATTGTCTAATGGTCGTCTATTTGATAGTTTTTCATCTATTGCAAGACAAACAATATGACATTTAAAGAGTAACCTAAAACATATTCTACAGAGTGTCCTCGAATTTCATCGACTTCCAAAGTGAGTTCCCAGTACCAAAATACGCAGCGGTATCTAGTCGGCTAGATAACATAAAAAGAAAAATTAAAAATTCGCCACTATTTGTAGTAGATCTGTTTGTAGAAGTTCCTGAACTTTCTCGATGTGGTACGGTTTTTACAATTGTTTAGTGAGTGCTTGGTGAACACTGTTTTATTTGATTGAAAAGCGACGCGTCTAGTACTTGTAGTTAGATTATTCTCACCAATTTCCAATATGCGCTCTTTTACTCGAACAGTTCGCTGGCGTCTACAATTTTGCTTGGCGTTGCAAAAACACGCCTGTCTCAGAAAGGCGACGGTTAATAGAAACAAAAATGGCATGGTAGAATTGATGTCTATTATTCAGAAATCTTTCTAAATATCTTCTTGCTGAAACTCGAGAACGTTCCATAACAGATATCAATAAAAAAACAATAAACAAGAACACATTTTACTCAAATAGATAAGAACTTTTGACAATTGACTATTTTGTTTTGCTTTGAAAGCACAGCCTACTATAAGTTAGTTACTTAATACAATTTTTTTTGTTGTTCTTAACTGTCAAATTTTTAAATTTTTTGCTATTGTAAACCATCTTTGACAATTGTTGCGCAGTTGTCAACATAAACGTCAAACTATTTTTGAGAGATTTCATTCGAGCAATAAAATGTTGTATTCAACTCGGCTCCTGTCTAAATTAAGCGTTTTTCCCCCTAGGGGACTTTTAAAAATTCCTTGAGAAAACGTCCAATTTACACAGGAACTAGTTAAAGAAATAACTATTAGAGTTTCTCAAAAACAATTGATTTTAGAACGAGATTTTAAGATACAATAGTTCTGGCTGAGATTGCTTCCTTAGACTCAAGTGAGATTTCTGCCCGTCAATTTATGTATTACATTTTGCGGGAACATTTTTTCTCCGAGTGTGGTCAAGCGTCATTTTTTGACACATGGTCTATATTTTTCTAGATAACTTTACATTCTGCATGTTCAGACATTTTTTTGCGATCTGTCTTGTTCTAACTCGCTTTGACATGTTCTTTCAATCAATAAGTTCTACTTTTGGTTATGTTCTTTTGGTAGACTCATCAGCAAAGATCATGATGATCTTTAAACTGATTCCAAAGGAACCTAAAAACAGGTTCATTTCAAAACTTGAAAACAATTTCAATAATAGCTTTAAGCCATGATTGTCACTCGATTATCTGACACTCATCACATAAAGCTTTACTCTTTTTGATTTAAATAAACTGAAAATTTCTTGGTTCTTGGTCCCTCTTGTCAAAGTCCTTTATAATCGTTTTTTTAGATAGTATCACTATATACACATTAGATTCTTCTTCGATTACGTTTTTGATGGGGTTGTCTCCTCTAATTCCATTCACCCTCATATCCATCACCTCGAGGCGCGTTTCCAAAATATTTTTTTTTGCCAGTAAACTTTTAGTGCAGAACAAAAACGCTACGTTTCTTAATGATTAAAGATAATTTTACACTGTACAATATTCTCCTCGAATAATACGAAAAGTAAAAAAAAAAACATTTGTTTTCAGATTTGCTATAGTAAACTAATTACATAATCTCAGTGAATTACTTTTAGTTATCGAATAATTTCACAACGAATACGGTAATTTAAATTATCGGTTATCCTACAGCAAGGACATTGTTTTGACATTGAGTAGTTCAACCAATTTTCAATAAATAAATTTAAAAAAACTTAATTAACGTTTACGTAATTGTTAATACTAATTACTCAAAGTTAAATGTTTTAATAGATAATTTCTCTTTCAATCTTCCAAACAGATTGGGCAATTTTAGGGTACATTAACCATCTTCTTGTAAACAAAACTACGTGACATATTGACTTATATTGACTCAAAAATTTGTACGTATGCGATTATCACATATCAAAGACGCAGTTAATTTTCAGTCAATTGTGAACAAAATGACTTTTGACGCATAAGAAACGGAAGTTGGTCTTTTTCAGGTACTAACTTTTTACATTGTTTTTTTAATAACTTACAAAGCTTATCGTTTCCACACTAATCCCCATGCATAGGAAGATTCGTATTCCATTTATAACTAATAAAATAAATATAACAAAGATCAGGGGGGCCTGCTAAACAAGTTTCAATGTGCAGTCGTTGATGTATTTGTAACCAAACAAGTTCAAGTTCGAGTTTACTATGATCAATTTAATTCTATTAAGTAATTTACAATATATTACTTTATTTACTAGGTTATAAATAGAACCACTCACATTAACGCTAGATATCAAGTTCGGTATATTTTGATTCTAATTTATTATTTACATCACACCGCGGACATTTATAATTATTTAATCGCGAAATTAAAAATTTAAAAAGTCTTTGGTTTAAGTGTATCTTTGTATAAATAAACTTTTATCCTACGTCGATATTGGAATTCTTTTTTTGAATTATCGCAGACATAATTGCGATTGGAAGAGTTATCGCAACTTAAAAACAAATTATGTTAAAGAAGTTAAAAAGTTAAGGTACCGTCGTAAACAGCTTTTTGTGCTTTGACCTTGATTCCAAAAAAAATCATTATCACAGAACAACGTTATTTTTCATTAATGGTTTTAACCATCGACGTTTATTGACTTTAATTGGTTATTAATAAAATCTGAACCTAGAAACTTATAAAGTCCTGTGGACGCTGCAAGGTGAAACGATCAATGGCTTCATCCTCGTGTCGTGCATCTGACGATTTTTACATGAGAATGTCACGTAGTTTTGTTTACAATTTTCTTCTAACCTTTAAGAAGATGGTTAATGCACCCTGATTGCGCAATCTCTCTTCAGATTAAATACATTTAAAATAGAACAACCAAATCAGCCGCTACGAAGCCAAACGATTGGGATAGGTCAAGCTTGATTGTAAGTACTATATGAAAATACTGATCAGGACCTGTTTGGAAATTTTTGATAAGTGAATTCAGGTCATCGTACGAACTTTCTCTAAATGGATTTACGTATGTATATTAGAGCTTTATTAATTTATGTTAATTATCGGACGTTTATATTTTTATTTAATAGTTCATTCACCATACAATTTGTCTATTGTGGGAATTTTTTACATGCATTGTGAATATACAATACGATAATAATAATCTTCAAGGATATTACTTTTATCACCTCTTTCTTCATCTTTTTCAGGTGCTCGATCGATTATTCGTTTAAATACCGCCAAACATAAATCGATTTTTAAAAATATTTATCGCGATACGTGATTTTCAAATACTACAATTTGTATTACTTTAAATCGCGATATTGCGTTACGCTTTTGTAGTAATCTCGAGTATATTACGTATCTATCACACGTGTGGTGATAAACAAACAAAAGGACTTTTGTAATTTGCCAGTTGAGCTGTGAAATTTTTCAGCGCTATGAAAGATTTGCGAATAATAGATGTTATTCATTTACGATAAGAATTATCGCCAGAAGAAAATACAATTTTTTCAGCATTGGATCTCAAATTATCGTATTCTACTTTGATAAACTTAAAGCTGACCACAAATTAACTAACTAAATATTTTCATAACATACTGAAAATCAATCATTTCAAAAATCTAAAAATTACACAAAGGCAAGAATTGTGACACAATTGTACTAAATTATTGTCTTTTCATATGTATGTTTTATTTATATGTTGTTAGTGTACAATTGTACTGTCACTTTTTTTTTGGAACCTCAATGGTCTGATGAAGTACACACAAATGTCGCACGAAACGTCGCCGTAAAAGAAACTTAAAGTACTGTTATTGCCCCTCTTTAAAAGAAGAATCTGAAAGATCTTAGTATTGACTCAGAGTGCACTAGATTTGAGGTCAGCTGAAAAATTTTGAGCTTTGACAGCTGACGTAAGGTTATAGTTGCATCGTGTACAAGAACTTTATAATCTGTTGGTGTCAAAAACTACCAAGAAAAAATATAATTTTGCCATGCCTCTCCTCTACTACCAATCCCAATTATGTTGCATTCAACGAAAAAAAATTGAGTTTGTGTCGGAAAAATAACTAATTTTGGATATTTCTAATGCGGTGACAAAATTAACTGGATTTGCAACAACTCCGATTTTTGAGGTACGGAGGAATTGATTTTAGTTCTGATAAAAGGCAAAGATATTAAATAATGATATCTCTAGAAACCAAATATGAAACGCCTGAACTAGATTCAAATAAGCCAGTTTAAGTTACTTAGTAACAATCTTTCTCTTGTTGTCGAAAGCCACGACCTGTGTTATCCATTCCTTGCTGCATCTTGGAATGATCTTTTCAACACTTAGGAGAGCGGCTGAGTGATTGTCTGGAAAGTGGTATCGTGTAATATGAAATGAGTAGGATTAAATTAAAACATTAAACCATTTCAGACCAGGATTCAATAAACTCTTAGAAGACAGCATCGTCAGAATTAAATTTTAACCCTATCAAAAATTCTAAATTTTGAAAAAATGGTAGTCAGTAGGCGTATCTGGTGGATGACGGAAAGCTTCCAAGTGCAACTGCTGATGGTGATCATGTTGTTCAGTTGTTGATAGTAGACATCGGGCATAATTGATTCGCCATGAAGCTGTGATGAATGACATCTGAGCTGAACTACCAACTACTTGCCTTAAGTTTTGGCGGAATATTTTGGCGCTTTATCCTGATCCAACCACTGATATAAACGTCTGGTGTTATCGTAAAATATCAATTTCTCATCACACGTAACAATCCGATTGTTTATGAAAGAACAAATTTGTTTATGTGAAATTACATGTAATTTTTAAAATAATTGCGTCAAATCGTCCTTGTTCTTGTTAGCTGGTCTTTTGCTGTTGGTAGATGCTGTTGAATTGACGTAGTAGTGCAGAGGGGTACTTGTATTTTTTTTTCTTCATGATTCTTTCTATTATCTCGGCGACCCCCGCTATGTAGGTAAACAAACTACACCTTTTGTTGGCTCCGTTTCTGTTTGCTGTTTCATCAGTTTTCTCGTGACTCTCTTTATGTCTATGTCTGTATAACCATTCTTCTTAAATGCTTCGTTGAGGTGCATCTCACTGGCTAAATATAAGTCATCACTGATGGTTTCGTCTCTGGAAAGTAGTTTGTCCATAAGAGTCTTCTTCTGCATCGGGCATGTAGGTATCTGTTGGCGTGCATTTTCTTCCTGTATACTGCGTGTTCCGGTTCTTTTCAAAATTACATCCAGAAAAAGTAGATTACTATATTGCTACTTCTCCATGGTGAACTTATAGTGATCCCAAAATTGTTGTAATTTCTCCTCCCGTGCTGTCATATTACAAAGGTATTATTAACACATCATAACCTTAGGTTTTAACTCACTATGGCTTCTTCTTCAAATGAACAAATACTAGTTTCAAAATTACCTGAACTCGTAACAGCTCTGATTTTTTGAAGAACAGAGTAAGATATACCAGGACATAATTTCAATAGTTTACTTTCATTATCTTGTCACATTCTTGTTTGACCATTAAACGAAATTTACCACGGTACTAATGAAGGATGTTAACAAAGTTACTATGAATATTTGAAAACGATCTGTGACCATTTTTGGCTTGTTTACAGAAAAAAGATTGACCGAGTCAATGGTTTACACTTTCCCAGGATTTTGGGGCAAGTGTAAATCCAGTGTTTATTTTCTTTGTAATGCGCGCGAATATGACCGGGGTGAGTGTAAACGAATCAGAAAAGTAATTAGTAGCAGAATACATCTTTTAAAAAAGCATTTTACATTTTTGCCACACAAAATAAACTATTTTTTCTAATCTTTCAATCTCTACTGCAGTTATAACTGGGACGTTTGTAGTGCTGAACCAATGAAAATGAAACGAAGTTCAAAACTTTCTTCCAAATTTCACCTCCAAACAAGGAGCTGCCACTATTACATATACAATAAATGTGGTTATTTTCCTACCAACTGGAAAGTTGCTAAACTTATCGCCGTTCTTAAACCTGGGAAAAAGATCTAATTAACTTTTTAAATGTGTGCTGCTTAAATAGATTCTTGACTACATTCCTCCACAAATTCTTTTCCATCCCAGTCAAATTGGATTTGTTCCAGGCAAAACAACGACTGACTCCCCACGTAGATTAATGAGCAGTGTACGACCGAACGTCTCCAAGCACAGACTTGCAATTTTCATTGACGTATCTGGAGCGTTCAACAACGTATGGTGGCTTTTTATGATAGAAGCTCTCGTCGTTAAGAGGGTACCTGCTGGCGCCACGCGCGTCAATTACTTATTTATCGAACAGATCGATAACTCGAAAGTATCCCGTTCAGTTTATGTCAAACGACCAACGTAGGGGTGTCCATAAGGCTCGGTTTTCGGGCCGACCTTGCAGAATCGACATGCTTAGCAAAGAACTTCCAACAAGACTGCGACATTTTTACACACGCGGACAACATCACTGTCACGGTGTCCGCAATTTCTAGAGTTAGAGACAAAATCTAACACGTGCCTAAACATAGTTACAAGCTGGACTGACGGTTTCAGCGGACAAGACTAAGCACATGGCTTTTAGCTCTACTTTAATACGAGATCCTTCACTGCGGACTTTTACTTGATAAAAGATTGAGTTTTGTAAAACACTGAGCATTTGTAGTTGACAAGTGCTCTTGTTCTACAACTACTCACGCGTCAAATGGAACCTACACAAAAAAACTCTTGCGAACATCTCTAACTGTGCAGTTATACCCATGCTCACTTAGGGCCCAGACATTTGGTACCACCGATTTCGACATACTCACGTGCTCCAATAAAAGGGTTCCAAAACTCTTAAATTTTGGTGACCATTTACTGTGCTCAATACTTTTTGATGGTACTGGATCGGGAAGTACTTCTACAAATGATGAATACCTCTGCTCTAACCTTGAAAAAGTTTCTGGCTCAGGTAGCACTGTCGTTGCAGTGGATTTTGAGGTAGATGAGATAAAAGCCTGCTCTACAAATGTTGTTACTTCTGTGACAACCTGTTCCAAATTATTAGCGTTGCCGTTTGACAAATCACACCACCTGGCGTATGCTTTTTAAGAGGAATGATATTTTTATTAAAAGAAAATTCGAATCTTTTTATTATAAGCGTAGCACTGGCGTTGGACCATATTTTGGAAAACTGTGCTTTGGCTAACTTTTGTTCATAATTTTTTCTTTGCCATTGTATAAACTCTCTATCCCATGCCATTTTAAAAAAATGTAAAGGTGCAGAGGTCCATGGGTTATGGCATATGGCTGGAATAAGCCAGTAGTTTGATAATAACTACACTGACCTTCGGAAACACTACCGGCCTTTCTAAACCAAAAAAAAATTTTTAATATTGCTCCAATGTTTCTGTTTCCATTCAGTCGTTCTTCGTAGCAGAATACGTAGTTGCAGGAAATCTGGAAATACCACCAGAAGAGGCAGCTTTGTACCTTCAGCATTTTCATCAAACAGCACGGTAATATTCTTCCTGCCAAGATCACTCGTTCTGTGAGCAGCTTTACCTTTTGTACCTACTACTCTTAGCCGTGACGAGTCTCGTCAATGTTGAAAATTTGAGACTGGGATATTTTCTATGTGTTTTTTGAGAATGTCAAATTATTCATATATATAAAGAAATCCATTGACAGTTTTCCAGCTATTTCCACTGCTTGCGGCTATTTTGGACTCAAATTGAACTTCGTCTTGAATCTATTTTGAATGGTCTTCGCAGCGGTTAGGAAAGCAACTGCGTGGTTTGCAGTTTTGGCGATTTTAGCTAGCATCGCTCATCATGGATACATCTTCGTTCCAACATCGTCTTCTTGTTTAAACCCAAGTACTATATCTATGGTACTACATTGATGCCAAATATTGTTATTTCTATAATACTCAAAAAGTGCTCGTGCTCTATATTAACAAACTTCACAAACTAAGTGAATCTGTGAATCATGTTGCAGTCATCCTAAGCTTTTAAAAGAATATTTTAATATCACAGATTAAGACACTGGAAGCGTCATAATTTATCTAATCTAATTTCTATACATTTTTGATCAAGTAAATAATGTACAAATTTGTTTATATTAAATTACACGTAATTTTTAAGATAATTGCGCCATATTGTATACGCCGAAACTTACTAAAACACATTGCTACAGTTGTTTTTAACGAAGCTATAAAATTGTAGGAAAGTGTCAAAATTATCGAGCTGAAAGAAAAGAAGAAAACCGAAAAAGTTTTTCAAAATTTCCCCAAATTATGTTTTTTTTATAAATATCTCAGTCAAATATTTTCTTCTATATAATCAGAACTAAAAGGTGCACTTTAGTCTCTTGGAATATAATACGTATTTATCCCACGATGATAACACGATTACAAATTACAGCTGTGTTCGAAAGTCAAAACATAATTTATGGGGATTCCCGATATACTGCCAGTTATCGGAAGTTTCTAATACATTTCATCTAAAAAAAAGTATTTGCGTGGCTACGTTCTGATCGTTTTTTTTTCGGAACGCAAGGTGTTGTGAAGATACATTTCTAGGTTGGTAATATTAGTAAAAATTTTTAAGGTTACTAGATGTCGATGCTAAATTGTTTGGGTGTTAGGGGACACATTTTTCGATATTTTTGTAATTGCTGAACTTTAACCATATTACAAATACTATTTTCGCTGTAGTAGCTGTAAGAGGCACGTAAAGACCTTTTTACAAACTCGTTATCTTGTAATATGTGTAATTCTATCTACGAGGTTCCACGCGTAGTAAATAATTAATAAACAGTTTCAAGAGGCGTTAGTAAATGATGACTCATTAAATCCTTGAAGTATTTTTATTGTATTCCTTTGAAATGTTCACTATAAATACGTAACTGGAAAAGGTAATTGTTTACATTCGACTTATTTTATTAAATCATATGCATAAACCACTTCTAACTGGTACGGATGAAATCATTTGTAAGTATGATACTGTTTAACCCTGTTATAGTTAATAACATACGAACACAAAAAACGGTCAATAAAAAATATCATTTGTTTTTTTTGGATTTGGATCTGAATCGCACGTATTCAATCTTGTCCTTTGACATTAATTTTATCCTTGTTCAAGCACCAAGAACAATGAACTTGGTATTGGTAAGTTTTTTTGATATGACAACGCTCGTAACACAACAATCATCTGGTATGCTATATTTAAAACAATTGAATTACATAATAATCACAGCTCCGCAATTTTTTCACCTAGATTTTTTTAGACTAACCTACTTAGTATTTTGTTATTATATGTCATCACTTTTATTATGTTTATTCAACAATTACGAGATTGTGTGATATCCGCAAGAATTCGCCAACACGTCTTTTATCATTTTCCTTTTGATTAACTGATGAAGTTTTGCTTATTTACTAACTACGTAGTATTTCCTTGTTTCCCATTGTAATATGCACATTTTGAATTAAAAATCCGGGAATGACTTATTTGCAAATTCATTTAGGAAGTTGAAATCTGATCTGAAGATTATTATTTCTTTACAAAGAAGAGTCAGTGCACTTGAAGAAGAATACATCCAATGTTTAATCGCACTTGCAGGAATCCTACGTGATGAAACACATGATGTCATTTGACATTATACGGTAATCTATTTTTATCCACTTGCACAATAATATCAGTGTCCAAGACTTCCGAAAACTTACAACTAATAAAAAAAACAAAAGTAAGCGAAATTTCGACGTTGCAGTTCTATTGACACTGCAAAAATTTATTGTTTGAAAAACAAATACCTTCGCAAGTTCTTGAGTAACTTTAAATGCTTACTAAATTTTTCGACAGGTTCCGTATCATACACTTATATAAATAAATTGCAAAAAAATAACAAAGGTCAAGAACCTATAGTTCCCATCAATTTTTAGGCTCTCCCTTTCGTTTTAATCCCTAACTATAAAATTTACCCTCGAGCTTCAAATCTGTGCTTTAATAATATATTAGGGTTAGATCGCATAAAAAAAGATCGTGATTAGTAGGTATAATATTTCATCATCCTATTTCTTCATTATAAAAATTATAGACGCGTTTGTGGTTTCGGAAGGCATAAAATACAAATCTGCGCGTGGTTGCTATAATTTATTTGCGTAAAAATTTTTTTTGACCAACTATTTTTAGAAACAAATTTATCTACGCCTTTGAAAGATTGAATTTATGCATAAATTCATAAATGCGAACGTAAAATAATAGTTTAAATTACCTATTACTAACGCTATTGTATAACCAAAGCGGCGAATATTTTTATGACCACAACTATTTTTTTTATGTGATATAATCGTTAATTTTGCGACCATTAGCGTTTCCTTTGCGAAACGTGCACTTAATTATAAAAATATGAGGACAAGGCACCCGAGAACACGCTGCAAAAATATATTGTTCCAAACTTTCTTATTTTTGAATTGCTTTTTGACGGCGCCAGGATTTCTTAGATGGGAGTTTTTAACAAGTAATTTCATTTAAAAATTGCTTTCTCCAATTTGGAAGGAGAGCTTGGTGCCGCCTAGCGCCGTCGCTGCTTCTTAGCTATATTTGAACGCATAGTTTGTTTTGCTAATCCATCTTTATGAATTCTACTTGAGAAATTCAAAAAGGAAAACCATGGCGAAGGTTAGTTGTCACCAATTCTGTCAACTCATGGTAATTCAAGATCGCAAGTTCAACTCCAACCACTTAAAACAAAAACCTTGTTCATAGAAAGCCAATACGTTTTCAAACAATTTCCGTAATATTGTAGAAGGTTAATTGAGTTAAAAACTTATTTACAACCAGAAAAAAATTTATGATCTCAATGATACAGCTACTACACAAATTTCGAACGAATTAAGTGTTATATTTTACAAGAAGTCGTTAAGTTGTAGTTAATTTTTACAAACATGCATTTCCTTCATACCATTGCTTTATTTATGTGTGGATTTAGCATAAAAAAACAATTATGTATATTTCAACATATAATTCTAAAGAAAAATGTGTCTTTTGCAAAAAAAACTATGCGTTTTACGATATTTTTAATGTTCTCTAAAAAATCAGAATTTAAGCGTCAGCACAAAAAAATTTTTTCGGTTGTCGTCATCAGGTACTCTAAATTTTTGTTTATACGAGGCTTGTACATAAATCCGTTTGCAACAACAAAAATTTTTCTACTTATGCTTGATCGTCTAACCAAACCAAAAATAATAAATTTCCAGGAACTAGGAAATGTTAGAATGGAACTAATAAAAGTTGGTGAAAGTAAATTGACAACGTGTACTTCAAAAACAATTGAAGAAGACAAAAATGAACTGATATAATAAAGAAAATCATATACAGGGTGTTAATATCTACTAAGTTGTAACACCTGAAAATGGCAGCTAGAATTTCATGAAACAAACTTTTCTTACTACAAATTTTTGATTTGGAGCCCCAATTAATTGTTATATATTTCTTTTTCAAAAAATCATCATTACTCTCTTATTTTAAAGAGTATTTAAAAAACATACTTTTGTATCTCTAAAACATGTATATTTACAATTATTTTCTATTTTACCAAATAAAAAAATGATGACCGATCAAAAATTTCAAAACAAGATATTTTGAAAACCACTCGATCGATTTTTGTAAATAAAACATTTATAATATCCTTAAACTATATCTACTATAACATTTGTCTGAAACATTTTTTTTCGATCTGTCCTTATTCAAATTGAATTAAAAGATAAATTTGAACAATCGTTTAAAAGAAAGTATGATTTTTGCCATTAAACAATGAAACTAAAGCCGAATAATAAATATGTACTTCAAACTTAAAGCAGGTGTTTTCTAGTTGGTACGTTCAAATTTGAATACTTTTTGATCTTCTTCTTTAGAAATATCTTTGTTTAATGATAATATCAATATAATTATCAAAACGCTGAACTTCTTCACATGGTTTTGGTTTTTGGTGCGGCAAGACGTAATGCACTAGAAGCTTGTAGAATTTATCGGAGAAGATATCCAAATCATCAGCAACCAAGTTGTCGCATTTTTAGAAGAATTTGTAGACTGGAAGTTTTCACCCAACAATTAGTGGAAATTCCAATAGATTTCGTCGAACCCCTTCATTTAAAGAAGCTGTTTTTAATATTATTGAAGATGAGCCATAGACGAGCACAAGAGAAATATCAAATAGATTAGATATAAATCACGTGACAATTTGGCAAGATCTGAAGGAACAATACCTCTAGACAAAAAGTGCAGGCTTTGGGACCTGAAGACTTCCAGCGAAGATTGTTGTTTCCTCATTGATTTCTTTTTTGTACCGTGATGAAAATCCTCACGCAAAATTTATTCATGAGCATCAACGACGTTTTTCATGTATGAGCTGGAATCAGAGGAAAGTGCGTTATTGGACCCTAAATTCTTCCAAGCTGATGGAATAGTACAAATTATTTTATTTTCTGAAATAACTTTCTGACAGAGCCTCTTGATGTCTTACCGCTAAACATTAGACGAAGACTTTGGTTTCAACATGCTGGAGCATCGGCTCAAACAACCCGAGAAGCCATAGCACTACCAAATAAAGAATATTTAAATAAGTGGATTGGGAAAAGAGGTCCCGTTGCATGGCCAGCCCGGAGCTCCGACCCTATATTTTTTTCCTAGGGTCAGATAAAAATCTCTGTATATGAGACACCAGTAAACACCAAATTAGAACTAGTGGCTAGAATAATAGCAGCAGCAGAAGATATAAAAAACAAACAGGCAGCTCTTGCAAGTGTCTCTTCCGCATTGCTGCAAATGATGACAATTTTGAAAATCAAATTTAGTCCCACTCTTGTAATTTCAATGTTAATTTTTTTATTTTTGTTGTTTGTTTGTTTGTGTCTTGTTTATCTTATTTTACGAGTTTTATAAATGTTTTAAATTCAAAAATTGATTGAGTAGTTTTCAAAATATATTCTTTGAAATTTTTGATCGGTCGCCATTTTATTGTTTTCAATGATTGCTGCAGTATACTGTCAAAATTTATCTTGTAATTCAATTTGAATGAAAACTTTTTTTTGAATAAATAAAAAAAAATGTTTTAGACAAATGTCATAGTTAGGGGATTTTATAAATGCTTTATTTTCAAAAATCGATTGAGTAGTTTTCAAAATATATTATTTTAAAATTTTTGATTGGTCGCCATTTTGTGTTGATAAAATAGAAAATAACTGTAATCACAAATGTTTTATAGAACAATAGTAGTTTACGTAACAAGAGTCGAAAGTAAGAAATAGCATAACGAACGTTAATGCGACGCGAGGCCGCACGGCCGAGCGTTGCATGTGAGTGAGTTATGCTATGATTCTTTCGACGAGAGTAATGTACATTATTTTTTGTGTTGCCTTTCATAAAATTACATTTTTTTTTGAAAAAATAAAAAAAACAACAGAAATATATGTTGGTACTACATTTATTACTAAATCTGTCACATTTGACATTAACTTTAACATCGTTTTTCTTCAACTTTAACTGAATTTCAAGATTTTTAAAATGATTTTTCCACCTGTCGCATACTCATTCTAATATATTAATTGACTTTGAACACTTACTTTTATGTGGATTCCTAGTTTTGATTTTGCCACCCTAGAGCTTTTTTCGTTCATTACGTAACTACACTAACGAACGAATATTGACGTTTGCAATGTTGGCAGCACAAAAAAACTTTTTAAATGTCCCTTAAAATAAGGAAGTATAATATCGATTTGTCAAAAAACAAAAAAAAACGACTAACTATAAACTGAGGCTCCAAATCAAAAATTTGAACTAAGAAAAATGGTTTGTTTCAGTAAGTTCTGGCATTTTCTGGTGTAACAACTTTGTATAAGCACCCTGTATATTACTAAAGCATACAAAGGATAGATTATGAAACATGGAATGAATATGGGTTTTGAACCGCATTCCAAATTTTCACATTTCAAAAACTTAAAAAGCTCAGAAACATTGAAAAACTCGCAATACTTGACGTTTTGACAGTCATGCCTCTGTCTTCTTCCAAAAGACTGAAACAGTTACAAAAGTGAGCAAAACGTTAACTTTGATTTTAGCACATTTATTTATGTTTTCAGATTTTTGCTTAAAAGTAGTTCAAAAAATAGTCCCAGCCTAACACAAATCGTGATTATGCCGCTGTTTCAAATCACACCCCAATAGAATTTTTTTTATTTGTAAAAGGTTTGAACCGCGTTCCATATTTTCACAAACTTTGAAAAACACACAATACTTAACGTTTCGACATTCATGTCGCTGTCTTCTTCAGGAAGAGTGAAAGTTACAAAAGTGAGCAAAACGTTAGCAACGTTGGTTTTGATATTAACACTTTTATTTCTTTTTTTAAATTCTATCAGGTGTATTCATAAAAATTTACAATTGGTTTACAGAGCTCCTCAAACCTATTTTAGCGTAAACCTCAAAAAACACGATTCATAAACGGGTTTTAGCTTAACAAACCTTTTGCAACAGTGTTGTACCTTAGCAAAATTTAATAGGACTGACCAAAAATTTGTGTATAATCAGATTTTTTGAAGGGGAAAAATTTATTTAAAAGAAATGTATTTTGTTTCTGTATTTAATTTAACATGAATGCAATAGATGATATTAATATCTATTATGATTGCAAATAATATAATTGATATAATTCGCGACTTCGACTGTGTTTGCAAATGAATTTTGGTACTTTTTGGCAACGCGTCTTCATAGTTTTACTTATTCCATTAATTAATTAATAAACTTTTTCTAGGGTCAGATAAAAACTTCTATATATGAGAAATCAGTAAACACCGAAATAGAACTAGATATTAAAAACAAGCAGGCAGCTCTTGCAAGTGTCTCTTCTGCGTTGCTGCAAATGATAACAATTTTAAAAATCAGATTTAAGCCCTCTCTTATTTTGTCAATGTTCACTCTTTTATTTTTCTTGTTTGTTTGTTTGTGTCTTGTTTATAGCGTTTAATTCTCTTGTCTAATGGCAGCAAGCCTACTTTGTTTTAAATGATTGCTGCAGTATGTTAAAATTCAATTTAAATAAAAGCTTTTTTTGGACAAATAAAAAAAATGTTTCAGATAAATGTTATAGTAAATATAGGTTAAGGATTTTATAAATGCTGTATTTTCAAAAATTGATTTAGGAGTTTTTAAAATATATAGTTTTGAAATTTTGGATCGGTCGCCATTTTAATGTTTAATAAAATAAAAAATAACTGTAATTACAAATGTTTTATAGAACAAAAATGGTGGAAGTTTTGAATTTTTCAAATGTTCCTTAAAATAAGGAAGTATTAACGATTTTTCAAAAAACAAAAAAACGATAATCCCATACAGAAAACCCCAGAGTTAGACAACGGGGCCAGACCTGGGCCAGTACTGGGAAACCTAATTTTGGCGTACCTGTATTGACCCAGACTTGGCCCAGGACTGGGTAACTCAGCCTCGGCCATTCCATGAGGACCCAAGCTTGAGCCTAGACTGGTTGACCCAGCTTCGGCCATGCAAATTATTAGCCAAGCTTGGCCCAAGCTTGGATAACCCATCCTTGGCCATTCTATGAGAATCCAAGTTTGGCCCAAGCTTGGATAACCTAGCCTTGGCCATTCCATGGAGACCCAAGCTTGGTCCTACATTGGTTGACCCATCCTCGGCCATGCCAATTCTTACCCAAGCTTGGCCCAAGCTTGCATAACCCATCCTTGGCTATTTCATGGAAACCCAAGCTTAGGCCGAGACTGGTTGACCCAGCTTCGGCCATGCAAATTATTAGCCAAGCTTGGCCCAAGCTTGTATAACCCATCCTTGGCCATTCTATGAGAATCCAAGTTTGGCCCAAGCCTGGATAACCCAGCCTTGGCCATTCCATGGGGACCGAAGCTTGGTCCTACACTGGTTGACCCATCCTCGGCCATGCCAATTCTTACCCAAGCTTGCATAACCCATCCTTGGCTATTCCATGGAAACCCAAGCTTGGGCCAAGACTGGTTGACCCAGCTTCGGCCATGCAAATTATTAGCCAAGCTTGGCCCAAGCTTGTATAACCTATCCTTGACCATTCCATGAGAATCCAAGTTTGGCCCATGCCTGGATAACCCAGCCTTCCTATTCCATAGGGACCCAAGCTTAGTTCAAGACTGGTTGACCCAGCCTTGGCCCAAGGCTGGATTATCCAAGAAAATAGCAATAATAATTTTTTTTCAATGTTAAAAATTTTTAAAAATTGGTTAATAAGTTGAGTTATGATAATATCGAAAGTGTAGAATTGAAACTTGAGCCGTTCGGTTACGTATGGCGAGATTTGGGTATTTTCGTTTAGCGCAGCCGCCATCCTTGTTTACATCATCTGTTAGTTAAATGTAAGATTTTTCTCATTGCTAGAGTAGTAAAGGTGATGAATCAAATCTCCGAGATTCAGTTATACAGTCATTGAATGTTAGTACGTTTTAACTAGAATAAAAAAACTTTCAAATATAATTTCTTTTGTTTACTCCGCAATTATCACGAGGCGAGGATACTAAAAGTAATTATGTCTGATTCTTACCTTTGTAACGTGCACATTTTTTCGATTGATTACGTCTGCTTTTAATTAACATTTTTGTGTTCACTGTTAATATAAATTCTTTTGTGCAATGCATTTTACGCACTGCACATGCGTTATGGTTTCTTCTTCTTAAGTGATCAATCATCTTGCGTGCATTCGTCAACGCGTGAGGACGTGTCGTCCTGCACAACGTGCAGAAAATGTCCACATGTTAAATTTGTACGGTGGAATTCTGCTTGAGTCGTATGCAATACTATCCGCTTTCGTTCGTTTAAATTTACGCTTTTGTTTGTTAAAGAAACCCGTAATCTAAAAGGGGTAAGTGATTTCTTTGTTCTGTACACGTGGTGGTACAACTTTGATTTTGCGTTTTAGTTTTTTTTTTCGTACGCACAAACTGAAAGTTTTTTTTATGGGTTACGATATACGACTACGTTTCTGATTTATTCGATGCTTTTCGATTTGTGTACGTATGAATTCGTTTATGGTTACGAATATTTGGTTTGGATACGTATGCCTTTTTACGAATTTGAGGTATGAAATGTGAAATTACGATATGGTTTACGCAGCACGTTTGATGTTAGTCACAACGTCGCTTTTACGAAGAATTTCCGTTACGAATTATGATTTTCATGTGTGAAAATCGATAATTATTCATGGTTACGTTCGATGGAATTTGATTTGGATGTTTCGATTGAAAATTATCATACGTTACGTTTGTTTACGATATTCTGGTTATAGGATCTGTACGGATATTAGATCAAATCAGAATAATTACGGAAAATATGGAAGTTAAATTTGCATTTCAGGAAATTCGTAATGTTGCAATAAATCAGATAAGAAACGCGTAATACAATTAAGTCACGTGATGACCACGCCCATGCGCTGAAGTTAAGAACAGCAACAAGTAATTAACCTTCAATAACACGTATGTACCTAAATAACTTAATTAAGTGTTAGTTTTAAGATATGTTTATATGTTCGTTTTTGGTTTCAATATTTACCCGTTATAAATTTAATATAAAAAAATATTGTGGCGTCCAAAATATATTTCAAATTAGAATTGTAAATCTTAGTGTACGAGTAGAATACCCCGTCCTGAATATAATTAGAAATAAGACTCATCGCTCTAATGTTTGTGTGTTGTTTATATTTAATAAAATCATAGAGCTAGCACGGTGCATTATTATTATTTTAATTATGATTATGTTATATAAATGACACCTTAAGTAAGTTTTTGACGTTATACCTTAGAGTTTAAAGATGGCGTGCGTTAAATAAACCAAAAAAGTTTTGAATAAAAAAACTAATTTAGATGTTAACCGGCAAAGTTTAAATAATCAAAGTGTAAACATCAGCTGTGCGAGTGACGTTAATGACCCTAGTGATACAGAAAACCAAAAAATATTAAACAAAAGGTGCCAAAATGAGTTGAACTTGAATGTGAACTAGTGATGAAGAATAATAACTGTACTAGCTAAATGTTAATATAGTTTAAGACGAGATCTAAATAGTAATTAAAAAACTTTATGTAATTTAAATAGTACATAATACAAGTAATAACAATAAAGTGTAAATACGTTCATACAATTATTTATTCCATTGTTTTATTAATGCTTAATTCTTGGCATTTAATTTTGAGCTAGTTTTAGCAATTCAGCGTGGCCCAGTACTGGCAACTAAGCATGGCCCAGGTCTGGCAACTGAGCATGGCCCAGGTCTGGCAACTGAGCATGGCCCAGGCCTAGCGACCAGGATGGGCCATGGTTATCATTCCAGACTTTTTCTAAAGCTGGCCCAAGCCTGGCCTATAGGCTTGGCCCAGGCTTGTACAGACTTGGGCCAAGCCTGGACCAAGCCTGGGCCTATGGTACTTTCCTCTATGGGTAACTATAAACTGAGGCTCCAAATAAAAAAATTGAACTAAGAAAAATGGTTTGTTTCAGTAAGTTCTGGAATTTTCTGGTGTAACAAATTAGTATGAGCACCCTGTATATTACCAAAGATAAAATATGAAACATGGAATGAACATGGGTTTTGAACCGCATTCCAGATTTTCACATTTCAAAAAACTTAAAAAGCTCACAAACATTGAACAAACAGTTACAAAAGTGAGCAAAACGTTAGCAACTTTGGTTTTAGAACTTTTATTTATGTTTTCAGTTCTATATTTTTGCTTAAATGTAGTTAAAAAAATAGTCCCAGCCTAACACAAATCCTGACTACGCCGCTGTTTCAATACCCTAGTAGATTTTTTTTTAATTTGTAAAGCTTTCGCGGCCGAAATTTCTAATGTAGAAAGGTTTTTGAGGTTTAAATCGCATTAGATATTTTTACATTTCACAATCTTTAAAAAACACACAATACTTGACGTTTCGCCATTCATGTCGCTGTCTCTCCCTCAGGAAGAGTGAACCATTTACAAAAGTGAGCAAATCGTTAACAACGTTGGTTTTAATATTAGGTAACACTTATATTATTTTTTTTTAATTCTATCAGGTGTATTCATAAAAATTTACAGTTGGTTTACAGAGTTCCTCAAACCGATTTTAGCGCAAACCTCAAAAAACACGATTCATAAACGCGTTTTAGCTTAACAAACCTTTTGCAACAGTGCTGTACCTTAGCAAAATTTAAAATATAAATAACCTTTATACCTATATACCTATTATAATTTAAAAATTTGTGTATACTCTTGGCGGTGTTACAACTTTTGGTACTTTTTGGCAACATGTCTTCATAGTTTTACTTCTTCTGATTAATTAATTAATAAACGTTTTCTAGAGTCAGATAAAAACCTCTATATATGAGACACCAATAAACACCGAATTAGGACTAATGGCTAGAATAGTAGCTGCAGCAGAAGATATAAAAGGCAAGCAGGCAGCTCTTGCAAATATCTCTTCTGCGTTGTTGCAAATGATGACAATTTAAAAAATAAAATTTAGTCTCTCTTATTGTGTCAACGTTAACTCTTTTGTTTTTGTTGTTTGTTTGTGTCTTGTTTATCTTGCTTAATTTTTTTGTCTAATGGCAGCAAGCCTACTTTGATTTAAACGATTGCTGCAGTTTGTTAAAATTTATCTTACAATTCAATTTGAATATTAACTTTTTTTTGGACAAATCAAAAAAAATGTTTTAGACAAATGTTATAGTAGATATTTTAAGGATTTTATAAATTTTTCAAAAATCGTTTGAGTAGTTCTCAAAATATATTGTTTTCAAATTTTTGATCGGTCGCCATTTTGTTGTTTAATAAAATAGACTAATAATTGTAATCACAAATTTTTTATAAGTAGAACGAAAACAAATGCTGGAAGTTTTGAATTTTTTAAATGTTCCCTAAAATAAGGAAGTAATAACGATTTTTCGAAAAACAAAAAGCGACA
This sequence comes from Aquatica leii, assembly GCA_035610365.1. NCBI lineage: Eukaryota > Metazoa > Arthropoda > Insecta > Coleoptera > Lampyridae > Aquatica > Aquatica leii. The sequence goes on along the minus strand of CM069436.1, from coordinate 101,180,465 downwards.
ATAATTATAAACTGAGGCTCCATATCAAAAATTTGAACTAAGAAAAAATGTTTGTTTCAGTAAGTTCTGCTATTTTCTGGTATCACAACTTAGTATAAACACCCTGTATATTACCAAAGATAGAATATGATAACTGTACTAATTATGGGTCTTGAACCGCATTCCAGATTTTCACATTTCAAAAAACTTAAAAAGCTCACAAACAGTTACCAAAGTAAGCAAAACACGGCAAAACATTAACAACTTTGGTTTTAGCACTTTTATTTATGTTTTCAGTTCTATACACTGAAAAAAATCTTTGTCATAATATTAATGAATGGCTTTCATCAGTTTGATTTACATTGGTTTAATGAGATTTTCATTATTGCTATGTAAAAAAAAATATCAAATTTACTTGTTTAAAGACAGTTATCATAAATATAATGTATCAGTGATTGAGTGATGAATCTGACGAACATTAAATTTGTTTTAAAAATTCCTTAATATTATTACTGCATTTCGTTGTCGTAATGAAAATTATGTTGGATTATAAGAAAATATTCATTGACAAAACTTTTACTAAACATAGATAAAATAAATGGATGGGTTTATCGGTGTTAACATTAATGTTGATGATTGTATGAACAACATTTCTTTCAAAGTAAGCACTTTATAATCTTAATAGCAAAGAAATTCGTTTTATCAATGTGTGAAACTGTGGAGGGCTTGCACAGCTAAATTTTGTAGTTATGTTCAAAGGTTATATTGATCTTAATGTATGCTAGTGGACGCCAAGTAGACGCATTTGCATATCTGCACGTTTTTAACCGAAGAACTTGACACTTATTGGAAGGCATGTCGACAGTTTCGTATGGCAGAGATTAAAACCATGGATAGTACAGCGTTACAGTTATGAACCTGTTCATATAAACAATGATTCTAGTGATCGATTAAAGTATTTTTCTTAATTCAATGTTGTTAAATTCATCGTAACAATGATGTAATACTTTGGACCAATTTTGATGAATTTTTCATTGAAACAATGTTTATATTCTTTCTATTTATGCTACTATTTGGTTGAGTGTAGTTTTGCTTAAAAGTAGTTCAAAAAATAGTCCCAGCCTAACACAAATCCTGACTACGCCCCTGTTTCAAATCATACCCTACTAGAATTATTTTTATTTTAAAGCATTGGCGACCAGAATTTCTAACGTAGAAAAGCTCATGTCTCCTTCAGGAAGAGTGAAACAGTTACAAAAGTGAGCAAAAAATTAGTTTTAATATTAACTTTTATCTCTTTTTTTAAAATTCTATCAGCTGTATTCATAAAAATTTACAATTGGTTTATAGAGCTATTCAAACCTATTTTAGCGCAAACTTCAAAAAACACGATTCATAAACGCGTTTTAGCTTAACAAATGTCAGCATTTTCTTTGGCTTGGTGGTGTCAGTATTTTTGTTTTAAATTATCTTGACCCTTTTTTGCACCCATTCTTGAAATAGATGCTAAAAAACTAGTTATTTTGAACACATTCAAATTGATACCTTATCATTTTCAAGCAAATTTTCACTTCTTGTTTTATTTTTACTATCTGTCATTATTAATTATTATGATGATTATTACTTGACACACGTAACCAATAAACGCAAAAAATAGTTCTAATGTTTCGACAATCGGTATTTTAACTCTATTTTGAGTACCGAGGGTTTACAAACCGTTATAACTAAAACGAGTTTAAAGAGTATTTTACAATACTTTTATGAATTATGACATTATGAACACGGAATAATTGAAATCCGTTTATTAAAAGCTATATTTGAAACAAAGATGAACGTAGTTATTACAGTGTGTCAAATACATGGCATTTATCAGTAAAATTTAGTAGGCCTAGACTAGTGTTAAAAACATTTGCATCGGCGTCAGGCAACAATCTTGAAAATTTAAACATTTAATTTTAATCCAAAAGCATATTTTACAAAATATTTATGTAGTACACATATTTGAATTCAGAATTATGTTAAACATTAACCTTACCTTATGATGCGCCCCTCGATTGTAGGTAGTAATAATTCCAAAGCTGCCCAAAGTGTTTCTTGGTATTAGGTACATCACATAATCATAATCCGCACTTTATGTTATTACAATTATATTAACGCAACAGTTTTGATTAAATTAATATGAACAAGAAAATTCGCGAAAGTCAAGTAATCACGCACACAAGCATCAACGCGTCGACTACTAAAAGATCAGGGTTGCAATTGTTTCCTATTTGATGCATTAATTATTATCAACGCTAACGTGATCGAATTAAACTAAAATTCTTATGTGGTAAATATCGGTAGTAATTTCATCTAACTTTTTACTTACTAACAATTATAGCTCTTTCTTAATTATATTTGTACATTGTTTCTGTAAAAATACATGAACTGTCATTAAAAGCAATGGAAATACATTGACAAATAACTGAGGTTTAAAAATTTTATGGAGTACAACTTAGATTTCAATGATGGTTTACTATCTAGAATACGCTAAAAACAGAATTATAATTTCATCTTTGCTTAAAAGTAGTTATGCCGGCCTAACACAAATCCTGACTACGCCAACTGTGTCAAATTCAGTGTTGTGACGTATCTAGATACAGTATCTAGATACTTTTGGAGTATCTAGTTACATATCTAGATATACTGGACAAAATGTAACTGTTACTGTATCTAAATAAATTTTTCGTAGTATCTGAGTGGTTTAGATACTTAGATACTTTTTCTTGCTCAAATTGTAAATTATACAAGTTTTTTCTAAACACCGCAGTAGTTTTTTCTCTCAGTTCATCATGTACATTACAATTTAAATTTGGAAACTTTGTATTCGGTGTTTTATGAGTGCAATTCTTTCAGCTTCGCCAATTCTACCAAATTTGGAGATTTTATGTAGTAGCGGGTATTTTGTGGTTATTATAAACTGTTGTGGAATTTTGAGAAAAACACTTTATATAATTTAGTATTACTTGAAAAATATGACGTGTTAGCATTTATGCCAACAAACCAAATTCATAATAGGTACAAATTTCAACTTTGTAGAACTGAGTACAATTGTGGTCATTGTGGAACTTTTATAGTTTATGCAAGGAATCGCGACAAAGTCAATTGGCAACACTGAAATTCTTCATTAGCTCAAATAGAACAAAGAAAATTTGTATTGTTTTATGCAATTAAGGTTGATAAGGTAATGTTTTGCTTAATACCCAGGCAGCACACTGACGTCATATAACGACACTGACACGTCCTAATTACGTCTCGTAGTTTGACGTCAATAAGACGTAATGTGCTGCCTAGGATACTGTTATTGAGATTTTAGCTGAACCTTTATTTTAAATTTTATTTCAAGATTTTGTTAAAAATGTACCTGGCATGTATCTAGATACTTTCTTAAAGTATCTGTAACTGTATCTAGATACTTTTTTTGAAAAAGTATCTTATCTGTGTCTAGATACAATTTATGAAAAGTATCTGTATCTGTATCTAGATACTAGAAAAAAAATATCTGTTACAACACTGGACTCAAATCATACCGTAGATAAAATAAAAATTTTATTTTATTTTTAAAGCTTTCTAACGTAGAAAAACTTTCCGGTTTTAAACCGCTTTGCATATTTTCACATTTCACAAAAATCACAAAACTTAAAAAGCTTACAAACTTTGAAAAACTCACAATACTTTAGGTTTCGACAGTCATGTCGCTGTCTTCTTCAAGAAGACTGAAACAGTTACAAAAGTGAGCAAAACATTAACAACTTTAGTTTCAATATTAACACTTTTATTTATGTTTTTAATTTTATATTTTTGTATAAAAATCGTTCAAAAAATAGTCCCAGCCTAACACGCCGCCGACTACGCCGTTATTTCAAATAATACCTACCCTATAGTAGAATAACTTTATTTTTAAGGTTTCCGCGGCCATGGTTTATTAACGTCGAAAGTTTTTCACATTCTACAAAATTCACAAAACTTAAAAATCTCACAAAATTTGATAAACTCACCACACTTTACGTTTCGACAGTCATGTTGATGTCGTCTTCAGAAACACTAAAACAGTTACAAAAGTGAACCAAACGCTAGCAATTTTGGTTTTAATATTAACACTTTTATTCCTTCTTTTTAATCCTATATTTTTGCTTAAAAGTAGTCCAAAAAATATGCCGACCTAACACAAATCCTGACTGCGCAGCTTTTTCAAACCATACCCTAGCTTTTAAAGCTTTCGCGACCGTCATGAACGTCGAAAGACTTTCGGGGTGTGAACCGCGTTCCATATTTTCACATTCACAAAATTTAAAAAGCTTACAAACTTTGAAAAACACAAGATACTGGTCGTTTCAACAGTCATGTCGCTGTCTTCTTCAGGAAGATTGGAACAGTTACAAAAGTAAAGAAAACGCTAGCAACTTTAGTTTCAATATTAACACTTTTATTTATGTTTTCAGTTCTATATTCTTGTTTCAAAGTCGTTCAAAAACTATGCCCAGTCTAACACAAATCATGACTACGTCTCTGTGTCAAATCAAAACCTAGTAAAAAAACAAATTTAATTTTATTTTTAAAGCTTTTGCGACCATCGCTTTCTAACGTAGGAAGACTTTCGGGGTGTGAACCGCGTTCCGTATTTTCACATTTTACAAAATTTGAAAAGCTCACAAACTTTGAAAAACACACGATACTTGATGTTTCGACAGTCATGTCGCTGTCTTATTCAGAAACACTGAAACAGTTACAAAAGTGAGCAAAACGCTAGCAACTTTGGTTTCAATATTAGCACTTTTATTTATGTTTTCAATTCTATATTTTTGTTTAAAAGTCGTTCAAAAATAGTTCCTGCCTAACACAAATCTTGACGATGCTGCTGTTTCAAGTAATACTTACCCTAGTAGAATTATTTTTTAATTTTTAAAGCTTTCACGACCATGGTTTTCTAACGTAGAAATTTACAAAACTTAAAAAGTTCACAAATTTTGAAACACTCACAATACAGTCATGTTAATGTCGTCTTCGGAAACACTAAAACAGTTACAAAAGTGAACCAAACGTTAGCAACTTTGGTTTTAATATTAACACTTTTATTCCTTTTTTATAATCCTATATTTTTGCTTAAAAGTAGTCCAAAAAATATGGCGACTGAACACAAATCCTGACTGCGCAGCTTTTTCAAACCATACCCTAGCTTTTAAAGCATTCGCGACCGTCATGAACGTAGAAAGACTTTCGGGGTTTTAATCTCGTTCCATATTTTACATTTTACAAAACTCACAGAATTTCAAAAGCTCACAAACTTTGAAAAACACAAAACACTTGAAGTTTCGACAGTCATGTCGCTGTCTTCTTCAGGAAGAGTGAAACAGTTACAAAAGTGAACAAAACGCTAGCAACTTTGGTTTTAATATTAACACTTTTATTAACGTTTTCAGTTCTATATTCTTGTTTCAAAGTCGTTCAAAAAACAGTCCCTGCCAAACACAAATCTTGACGACGCTGCTGTTTCAAATAATACTTACCCTAGTAGAATTTTTTTTTAAATTTGTAAATAAATCGTTTTCCAACGTAGAAAGACTTACGGAGTTTGAACCGCGTTCCGTATTTTACATTTCATAAAATTCACAGTACTGAAATAGCTCACCATATTTGGAAAACTCACAATACTTGACGTTTCGACAGTCATGTCGCTGTCTTTTTCAGAAAGATTGAAATAGTTACAAACGTGAGCAAAACGCTAGCAACTTTGGTTTCAATACTAACACTTTTATTTGTTTTCAATCCCATATTTTTGTTTAAAATTAATTCAAAAACTATGCTCAGCCTAACACAAATCTTGACTACGCCACTGTGTCAAATCATACCCTAGTAAATAGCAAATTTTATTTTATTGTTAAGGCATTCGCGATCATGGTTTTCTAACGTAGAAATTTACAAAACTTAAAAAGTTCACAAACTTTGAAAAACTTACAATAAAGTCATATCACAGTCTTCTTCAGAAACACTGAAACAGTTACAAAAGTGAGCAAAACGCTAGCAACTTTGGTTACAATATTAACATTTTTATTTATGTTTTCAGATCTATATTTTTGTTTAAAAGTCGTTCAAAAAATAGTACCAGCCTAACACGCCGCCGACTACGCCGCTATTTCAAATAATACCTACCCTAGTAGAATTTTTTTTAATTTTTAAAGCTTTCACGACCATGATTTTATAACATAGAAAGACTTTTGGGGTTTGAATCGCGTTCCATATTTTACATTTCCTAAAATTCACAATACGTAAATAGTTCACAAAATTTGGAAAACTCACAATATTTGACTGTCAAAGTCATGTCGGTGTCTTCTTCAGAAAGATTGAAATAGTTACAAATGTGAGCAAAACGCTAGCAACTTTGGTTTCAATACTAACACTTTTATTTATGTTTTTAATTTCACATTTTTGTATAAAAGTCGTTCAAAAACTATGCCCAGCCTAACACAAATCCTAACTACGCCACTGCGTCAAATCATACCCTAGTAAAAAACAAATTTAATTTAATTTTTAAGGTTTTCGCGGCCATCGCTTTCTAACGTAGAAATTTACAAAACTTAAAAAGTTCACAAATTTTGAAACACTCAGAAAGACTGAAACAGTTACAAAAGTGAGCAAAACGCTAGCAACTTTGGTTTCAATATTAACACTTTTATTTATGTTTTCAATTCTATATTTTTGTTTAAAAGTCGTTTAAAAAATAGTCCCAGCTTAACACAAATCCTGTCTACGCCGCTATTTCAAATAATACCTACCCTAGTAGAATTTTTTTTTAATTTTTAAAGCTTTCACGACCATAGATTTCTAACGTAGAAAGACTTTCGGGGTTTTAATCTCGTTCCATATTTTATATTTCATAAAATTCACAATACTTAAATAGTTCACAAAATTTGGAAAACTCACAATACTTGAAGTTTTGACAGTCCTGTCGGTCTCTTCTTCAGAAAGATTGAAATTGTTACAAACGTGAGCAAAACGCTAGCAACTTCGGTTTCAATGCTAACACTTTTATTTTTGTTTTCAATCCCATGTTTTTGTTTAAAATTAGTTCAAAAACTATGCTCAGCCTAACACAAATCTTGACTACGCCACTGTGTCAAATCATACCTTAGTAAAAAACAAATTTTATTTTATTTTTAAGGTTTTCGCGGCCATGGTTTTCTAACGTAGAAATTTACAAAACTTAAAAAGCTCAAAAACTTTGAAAAACTCACAATACAGTCATCGCTGTCTTCTTCAGAAAGACTGAAACAGTTACAAAAGTGAGCAAAACGATGGCAACTTTAGTTTCAATATTAACAATTTTATTTATGTTCTCAGTTCTATATTTTTGTATAAAAATCGTTCAAAAAATAGTCCCAGCCTAACACGCCGCCGACTACGCCGCTATTTCAAATAATACCTACCCTATAGTAGAATTTTTTTTTTAATTTTTAAAGCTTTCACGACCATTGTTATCTAACTTAGGAAGACTTTCGGGGTTTGAATCGCGTTCCGTATTTTACATTTCATAAAATTCACAATACTTAAACAGTTCACAAAATTTGGAAAACTCACAATACTTGACGTTTCGACAGTCATGTCGGTGTCTTTTTCAGAAAGATTGAAACAGCTACAAACCTGAGCACAACGCTAGCAGCTTCGGTTTCAATGCTAACACTTTTATTTTTGTTTTCAATCCCATGTTTTTGTTTAAAATTAGTTCAAAAACTATGCTCAGCCTAACACAAATCTTGACTACGCCACTGTGTCAAATCATACCTTAGTAAAAAACAAATTTTATTTTATTTTTAAGGTTTTCGCGGCCATGGTTTTCTAACGTAGAAATTTACAAAACTTAAAAAGCTCAAAAACTTTGAAAAACTCACAATACAGTCATCGCTGTCTTCTTCAGAAAGACTGAAACAGTTACAAAACTGAGCAAAACCATGGCAACTTTAGTTTCAATATTAACAATTTTATTTATGTTCTCAGTTCTATATTTTTGTATAAAAATCGTTCAAAAAATAGTCCCAGCCTAACACGCCGCCGACTACGCCGCTATTTCAAATAATACCTACCCTATAGTAGAATTTTTTTTTAATTTTTAAAGCTTTTACGACCATGGTTTTCTAACGTAGAAAGACTTTCGGGGTTTGAATCGCGTTCCGTATTTTACATTTCATAAAATTCACAATACTTAAACAGTTCACAAAATTTGGAAAACTCACAATACTTGACGTTTCGACAGTCATGTCGGTGTCTTTTTCAGAAAGATTGAAACAGCTACAAACGTGAGCAAAACGCTAGCAACTTCGGTTTCAATGCTAACACTTTTATTTTTGTTTTCAATCCCATGTTTTTGTTTAAAATTAGTTCAAAAACTATGCTCAGCCTAACACAAATCTTGACTACGCCACTGTGTCAAATCATACCTTAGTAAAAAACAAATTTTATTTTATTTTTAAGGTTTTCGCGGCCATGGTTTTCTAACGTAGAAATTTACAAAACTTAAAAAGCTCAAAAACTTTGAAAAACTCACAATACAGTCATCGCTGTCTTCTTCAGAAAGACTGAAACAGTTACAAAAGTGAGCAAAACGCTAGCAACTTTGGTTTCAATATTAACACTTTTATTTATGTTTTCAATTCTATATTTTTGTTTAAAAGTCGTTTAAAAAATAGTCCCAGCTTAACACGCCGCTATTTCAAATAATACCTACCCTAGTAGAATTTTTTTTAATTTTTAATGCTTTGGCGACCGTGATTTCTAATGTAGACAGACTTTCGGGGTATGAACCGCGTTTTATATTTTCACATTTTACAAAATTCACAAAATTTAAAAAGTTCACAAACTTGGAAAAACACAAAATACTTGACGTTTCGACAGTCATGTCGCTGTCTTTTTCAGAAAGATTGAAACAGTTACAAACCTGAGCACAACGCTAGCAGCTTCGGTTTCAATACTAACACTTTTATTTTTGTTTTCAATCCCATATTTTTGTTTAAAATTAGTTCAAAAACTATGCTCAGCCTAACACAAATCTTGACTACGCCACTGTGTCAAATCATACCCTAGTAAAAAACAAATTTTATTTTATTTTTAAGGCTTTCGCGGCCATGGTTTTCTAACGTAGAAATTTACAAAACTTAAAAAGCTCAAAAACTTTGAAAAACTCACAATACAGTCATCGCTGTCTTCTTCAGAAAGACTGAAACAGTTACAAAAGTGAGCAAAACGATGGCAACTTTAGTTTCAATATTAACAATTTTATTTATGTTCTCAGTTCTATATTTTTGTATAAAAATCGTTCAAAAAATAGTCCCAGCCTAACACGCCGCCGACTACGCCGCTATTTCAAATAATACCTACCCTATAGTAGAATTTTTTTTTTAATTTTTAAAGCTTTCACGACCATTGTTATCTAACTTAGGAAGACTTTCGGGGTTTGAATCGCGTTCCGTATTTTACATTTCATAAAATTCACAATACTTAAACAGTTCACAAAATTTGGAAAACTCACAATACTTGACGTTTCGACAGTCATGTCGGTGTCTTTTTCAGAAAGATTGAAACAGTTACAAACCTGAGCACAACGCTAGCAACTTCGGTTTCAATGCTAACACTTTTATTTTTGTTTTCAATCCCATGTTTTTGTTTAAAATTAGTTCAAAAACTATGCTCAGCCTAACACAAATCTTGACTACGCCACTGTGTCAAATCATACCTTAGTAAAAAACAAATTTTATTTTATTTTTAATAATATGTTTTCAGTTCTATATTTTTGTTTAAAAGTCGTTCAAAAAATAGTCCCAGCCTAACACGCCGCTATTTCAAATAATACCTACCCTAGTAGAATTTTTTTTAATTTTTAAAGCTTTCACGACCATGATTTTCTAACGTAAAAAGACTTTCGGGGTTTGAATCGCGTTCCATATTTTACATTTTATAAAGTTCACAATACTTAAACAGTTCACAAAATTTGGAAAACTCACAATACTTGACGTTTCGACAGTTATGTCGCTGTCTTCTTCAGAAAGATTAAAACAGTTACAAACCTGAGCACAACGCTAGCAACTTTGGTTTCAATACTAACAATTTTATTTATGTTTTCAATCCCATATTTTTGTTTAAAATTAGTTCAAAAACTATGCTCAGCCTAACAAAAATCTTGACTACGCCACTGTGTCAAATCATACCTTAGTAAAAAACAAATTTTATTTTATTTTTAAGGTTTTCGCGGCCATGGTTTTCTAACGTAGAAATTTACAAAACTTAAAAAGCTCAAAAACTTTGAAAAACTCACAATACAGTCATCGCTGTCTTCTTCAGAAAGACTGAAACAGTTACAAAAGTGAGCAAAACGATGGCAACTTTAGTTTCAATATTAACAATTTTATTTATGTTCTCAGTTCTATATTTTTGTATAAAAATCGTTCAAAAAATAGTCCCAGCCTAACACGCCGCCGACTACGCCGCTATTTCAAATAATACCTACCCTATAGTAGAATTATTTTTTAATTTTTAAAGCTTTCACGACCATGGTTTTCTAACGTAGAAAGACTTTCGGGGTTTGAATCGCGTTCCGTATTTTACATTTCATAAAATTCACAATACTTAAATAGTTCACAAAATTTGGAAAACTCACAATACTTGAAGTTTTGACAGTCCTGTCGGTGTTTTCTTCAGAAAGATTGAAATAGTTACAAACGTGAGCAAAACGCTAGCAACTTTGGTTTCAATACTAACACTTTTATTTATGTTTTCAATCCCATATTTTTTTTTTAAATTAGTTCAAAAACTATGCTCAGCCTAACACAAATCTTGACTACGCCACTGTGTCAAATCATACCATAGTAAAAAAACAAATTTTATTTTATTTTTAAGGCTTTTGCGGCCATGGTTTTCTACCGTAGAAATTTACAAAACTTAAAAAGTTCACAAACTTTGAAAAACTTACACTAAAGTCATATCACAGTCTTCTTCAGAAACACTGAAACAGTTACAAAAGTCGTTCAAAAAATAGTCACAGCCTAACACGCCGCTGACTACGCCGCTATTTCAAATATATTTTTTTTAATTTTTAAAGCTTTCGCGACCATGGATTTCTAACCTAGAAAGAGTTTCGGGGTGTGAACCGCGTTCCATATTTTACATCCCATACTAACATTCGAAATACTTCACAAAATTTGGAAAACTCACAATACTTGACGTTTCGACAGTCATGTCGCTGTCATCTTCAGTAAAGATTGAAAACAGCCTAACACAAATCCTGACTACGTCACTGTGTCAAAAAAATACCCTAGTAAAAACAGATTTGATTTTATTTTTAAGGCTTGCGCGGCCATCGTTTTCTAACGTAGAAAGACTTCTTCCACAAAATTTACAAACTTTGAAAAACTCACAATACAGTCATATCGCTGTCTTCTTTAAAAAGACTAAAACAGTTACAAAAGTAAGCAAAACGGTTTCAATATTAACACTTTTATTTCCGTTTTTAAGTCTATATTTTTGCTTGAAAGGAGTTCAGAAAATATGCTCCCGAATACAAATTTTGACTAGGCCATTATACCCAGCATATGGCAGCGTATGTTTGAGATCTCTATTGGGAATACCTAAAGGAACGTTTGTCAAGTAAGCATTATAAATGGTGTCTAAGCGTTACCATAAAATATTTACAAAAACAAAAATGTGTTTGTCATTGTTTTGTAATAATAAGAAAAAAATCAAAAACAAGCGAAGATTTAAAAAAATGATTCAAATACTTGTTTTTAGGTAACGATGGGCGTTCTTGGGAAGCAAATTACGTAAGCGTCAAATTGACGCGACTTGATTAAAAAAAGCTCAATGACTAAAGTTTCTACAGAACCATATCAACGATATGGTAATTAATTAAAATATTTTGAAAAAAGATTTGTCTTAAATTTAATTTAATTAAACCAAAAGAATCTTTGCATTTTAATGCGTAGGAATATAGGTAATTTCCCTCGATATAATCAATATTTTTTAGTGAAAATTAAGAAACATAGTAAACATGGTATCGCTTAATCACAAATAAATTAGTACATGGCCTTGAAAAATCCCAACTTATTTCAAAAACAAAGAATTACCGATTTTTTATAACGTAGGAGTACGCAATAAAACTCAAAATTATCCAAATATTCGTAAATAATTTAAAAACAATTTAAAGTGAAGTTGTTTTGATTAAGCAAAATTTCTATTTATTTAAGCTTTTATTATAAGCACTTATATGTTATTTTCCACGTCTTGTTACATTCCACGTTCTTGTTTTTTTAATTTATTCATCGATATATTAGTCAGGACAGACAATCGTAACTAACTTGTAATTAATCAAATGATCCTGATCCTAATTCATTGATTGTAGTCGCGATCCAAAACCTTTCTAAATCGAAGTGGCAAATAAGTAACTGTTGGAAAAGCGTATTCAAATCTAGGCTGACATTGAACTTTTATTGGAAAAACGCCGAATTTTTAGACAAGGGTGTTCCACTTAAGAGCAGGAAACGATTATTATCCCTCGAGTTTCTGTTGTAGCAACATTCTAATTATTTTTATTCGGCCCACGTTCTAAACAATAATATATTAATGTTCGGAATTTCATGCAGGTTACCGACCCGATCCAGAATTTGTCTTAAATATTACGAAAACTATTACACAATCGCGGTAGTAGTAAATGTCAAGTTGGGTGTGTGAAATGTATGTACCTTGTACCTACATAAAATGCATTTATATGAATCGAAACATGCATTGTTTACAATCCCGAATAAAATGTGGAACATATTTAAGTTCAACAAACCTAAATTTGAGCAATTTTTTCTAAAATCTGCCTGGATGCACTTATAATACCTAAGTGTGCATTGTGCAGAAAAAGTTGCAAATAATACAATAGTTCAACGAACCTATTTAAATAGGTGCATTTTATTTATCTGCACGCGTAGGTCAGGAGTAAATTAGATAAAGTAAAAATAATTTATGATCTTCACCTTTAACCCAAATCTGCACATTAGGTATTTTTTTTTGTTGGTGAAATTTTTTTTACTGATCAGATTTACTCTCGCACTTCTCAAATGAAAGGTGAACGACAAATACTAGAAATTGTGCAAAATCAGGTAATATGGCCGTTGAACTTTTACAACTATATTTTTAAAGTACTTTCTTAGGTCAATACTCTTTACTTAATTAGTATTATTCACCTGACGTAATAAATTCTAGATCTTAAATGAATACCGAATAAGTGTGTCATACGTAGTGATGCTTTTTGACTTGGCAACCGAAACTAGTCAACAATAGAAAAAAAACCCACGGTCATGGCCAACGTCGAAAAAAAACTTGCACTTTTTATAACACGAATAAATTGTTTGTTCGGTCAAGGATATTCGAGAAAAATTCGTAACGCTACTGGAATATGCCTTCAGAGTCGTAGACAAATTATTTATTCAAGGTGCTAAGTAAAAGTGCTCGGGTAAATACGTATCGATAAAAAAAAGTATTTTGAGTCGCCCGACGTCATCGATCGATTTTTAATTTTACGAAAATTGATTGTGACGAGGAAAAAAAGCCCATCCTCCAAATGCGTCCAACATCTGGACCAGAATACCACTCATGAATGAGATGCAATTGTACGATATCTAAGATGCAGTTGACTTAACCAATCAGAAAGAGGGAACACTTAATCCTATTGGATTGACGACGTCAAACTCCTCCTAAGACCGTCTCTTACTGCTCCCCTCTTAAGATACATGTCATGAGCTTGAGTAAGTATATAAGGATAATCAACACAGTGATACGGCATTGGCATTAATGCATTGATTCTGCACAAGCGCGGGGTGAAAGTATTTGAAAAAAAATCGATCTAATTTTATATGATATTTTTTGAAAAATGTTTGTGTACGGTTTTTGGTTATTGTGGGGTGTTGTGTCGTCGCAAATATCGGCCAGTGTACTAAGCGTATTTTTTATTGTGTTACTACTAGTACGAATTCTACAAATGATCCAGCAAACCCGATCACTACCACCGGGACCGTGGGGCCTTCCGATCGTTGGATCTTTACCATTTCTCAAAGGCGATCTTCATTTGCACTTTCGCGATTTAACCCAAAAATACGGTTCGTTACTGTCGACCCGTTTGGGTTCGCAACTAATAGTAGTGTTAAGTGACTATAAAATGATAAGGGACGCGTTTCGCAAAGAAGAATTCACCGGCAGACCGTCCACCGAATTTACAAGCATTTTAGAAGGCTACGGTAAGTTGTGCAAAACTAGTAAATACTTGTTGAACGAGCCGGCACGCGCTAAGAATTGCCTGTTGAATAATGGAATACGCGTGCCGCAAACACAACTCAATTATGTTTAAAATATAGCGCTGCGGAATTCAATTGACATACTTATAAAACTCAACCTTCTCGCAGCCTTGACAGGTCAACAGTAAGAGTGATCTCGTTTGAAATCTTCCAATTCTTATCAATAACCCATTTATCGAGTTTTAAACAGATAATCAATTGCGTCAACTTAATTATAGCAATCGCAAAATTAAATAAATACTGAACTAGATTATCGTTTACAGGTATTATCAACACATCGGGAAAATTATGGAAAGATCAACGCCGATTTCTACACGATCGTCTGCGACGTTTCGGTATGACTTACATCGGCGCCCGTAAAACCCAAATGGAAAATCGCATTATGACCGAAGTCGAAGAATTCTTATGCATTTTACGCGCTAAGAAAAACAGTCCGATCGACTTCAATCCTATTCTTGCCGTATCGATTTCGAACGTTATTTGCGATATTATTATGTCGGTGCGATTTTCACACAACGACGCCCGTTTCCGTAGATTCATGGATCTCATCGACGAAGGTTTCCGACTTTTTGGTTCGTTAGAAGCTGCAGTGTTTATACCAATTTTGCGTTACCTTCCCGGACTTCAAAAAACCCGAGAACAAATCAGTAAGAACCGACAAGAAATGGGCCAGTTTTTGCAAGAAACAATCAACGAGCATCGCAAAACTTTCGATCCAAGTCATTTGCGCGATCTTCTCGACACTTACCTTTTTGAAATTCAAAAGGCGAACGAAGAAGGCACTGGACATCATTTATTCGACGGACGCGATCACGGTAAGCTGGCGAAATTTAACCTTAATCTATGGGATACTTATTTTATTGGTTTTAGATCGTCAAATGCAACAAATTATGGGCGATTTATTCTCAGCGGGGATGGAAACCATCAAAAACACGTTATTATGGTCCATATTGTTTATGCTCCATTACCCAGAAGTTATGAAATCTATTCAAGAGGAACTCGATCAAGTCGTCGGGCGTAAGCGTTTACCGAAACTCGAAGATCTATCTTACCTTCCCATAACCGAAGCAACAATATGCGAAGTAATGAGAGTGTCTAGCATTATACCGATGGGCACCACGCACGCACCCACACAGTAAGTATCAAAAACAATTTCGTAAATTATTATTAACGACGTGCAATCCTTGAAACGTTGAAGATTAGGTCACTACTCAAATTCGCACCTGCGAAAAAGTGAAAGTATGTCTAAAAGCACATGTAAAACTGTTATTTGGCGTTGGTAGCCGGTCTGTCCACTAAGGTCAATGAACTTGCGTTTATTATAAGTCTACCAGCACCAGATTTCCCAATGTTTATTACATAACAGATTATTAATATTTATTTATTCTTTATTAAAATTTATTTCTTTCTTTTCAGCGATATTCACCTTAATGGATTTAGCGTACCGCACAACGCCCAAGTGGTACCACTTTTACACGCAGTTCACATGGATCCTAATTTATGGGACGAACCGGACAAATTCAACCCGTCCAGATTTATCGACGGCGAAGGCAAAGTAAACAAGCCAGAATATTTCATACCGTTTGGCGTGGGACGGCGGATGTGTCTTGGTGAAATTTTGGCTCGTATGGAAGTATTCTTGTTCTTCTCTACGTTACTTCACACCTTCGAACTCAGCGTACCAGAAGGCGAAAAGTTACCTAGTTTAAAAGGCAACGCCGGCGTCACAATATTTCCAGACACCTTCAAAGTATGTGTCAAACCAAGACCGTTAGAAGGAGATCACACATCTTCGACGATACGATCAGCGGGCAGCCATTAAAAAGTATTTGTGCTAGATCCAGAGCACGGTGACCGAAGTAGTTTCCTAATTCGTTGTAAAAGGCGAAACGTACTTAATTGTAAAATAATTAATTTATATGTAGTTCTTTTTTTTTGAAGCAATCACGAGATCTCCGAGGAGTTCGGCTGTGCATCAATAGTGTTCATTCCATTAATATTATTGTTGTAGTAGTAGTAGTTCTTAAGCTAGTCATCAAATCATGTAAAGCCAAACTCTATTTTTATTTAATATACAAATTGTAATATATTTTTGACATATCAACTTCGTATATTACGAAGTCAGAGTTGGCAACACATTTGTACAAATCATATTCGTTACCTTTAAGTATCCAGATTTAAGTTATATTTTTGATAAAGAAAACGGGGCAACCAAATCAACTACGTTTCCAGATAGTTGAACAATTGTAGCTTACCAGTATGTGTTTTATACACAAATTTTTAGTATTAGTTTTGTAAACAATAAATCTTTTTTTTTTAAATTGTGTTATTTTTGAGCGCAATTGCGGAGAAAATGCTTGGGAAAATCCAAAACTAGAATACCCATACATCAAGGACGTTCTATAACAGACATTGCATAAGAATAACCAGCACCAATACCAATCGCTGTAAAGAACAGATCGCAGCACCCTCTATTCCGCAAACACCGAAACTTTAAAAACCGGTAATAAAAGTCACAGTTCTAGGTTACGCTTACTCGTATAACTTTAATGTTATTGTTCTTAATTCGTAACAATAATATAAACATTAAGTAGATTAAAAAATGCAAAAATCATTAATTAAACTGTTATTGGAATAAATACTAGATACGCTTTGTATTATCGATACATTTTTATAGTAATAGCAATTAAAAAAAAACGATAAAAGAATTTTCCTTTTATTTTTCATTATGATCAATTACACTTTCGTTTTAGAAAATACGTGAAAGCTCTTACATTAGAAAATTTTCTTAAACTCGTTTGAAAATTAAGTGTCACACGATCTTGATCTAAAAGAAAGAATCTGATCTTTCGGCGTGAGGCTAATACCAATTTCTCCAACCAAATCCACGCCCTCTGGCGCTGAAACTTCAAACTGCTGAAGTACGCTCGATGTAAATAAAAACATAATCATATTGGCCAAATCTTCACCAAGACACATCCGCTTACCTTCAACAAAAACCGTTAATTTGTAACTGGTGCACATAAACCTACGTACCAAGTTGAAACGGAATAAAGTCTTTGGGCTTGGTAAACTTCATTTCTTCATTTAGAAATCGACGTGGATTAAATTCTTCTGGGTTGTTCCAAACGGTTGGATTCATGTGAATAGCCCATTGCAAGGGTACTACCATAGTACCTTTAGGTAGAAAATACCCGAACAATTCCAAATCATCGGTAGTTGCGTGAGGAATACCAAGAGGAACAACCGAGCGGATGCGTTGAGTTTCGGCTATGGCCGCTTGAGTTAAAGGAAGTTGTTGCATATCGTCCAGAATCGGATGACGTCTATCGAGCACGTTATCCAACTCGTGCTGAATTTGTTCCTGAACGTTCGGATACGCCGCCATATATAAAAAGAACCAACTACTTTCGGTCACATTTAGAAAAATTACCAAAACCGTGGTTTTACCGTAAAGTCGTTAAAGTAGTATCCAAACCAGCGCCAAAAATATCCGCAAGCAAATGATGAAACTGGGCGTCGGTAAAATACTCAGCGTCATTAGTCGATTCCAATTCACTCAGAAACGCTTGAATCACATTCTCGGGATCCGCATCAGTGTTACACAACCGTTTTTGGTTTTGTATTAACTCGGCGTAGATCTTATGCGTCTTATACTTGCCATCGAGTAAAAAATTCATGGCTTTCTTATACGTGGGAAAAAACCTGTAAAAACGTTTAACTTTTCACATACAGATTGAACACACTCGTACCTAAGAAACGGTAAAAAATTAAGCGGACCCGCAACACCAATCAGTTTAGTGCCAACTTCTTGCAAATGTTGAAGCCATAACCAAGTTTGATTCTCCTTATCCCAAGTTGTACCAAAAACTAATTGACACATAACAGAACCAACACCGTGTTGAAGGCTACGTCCAGGATCAACCACGGAATTTTCCTTAAAACTCTAAACCACCTCGATTAACCACACCAATAAACAAAAACAACTTACATCGAGACACTCTTGAACCTCCCTTAGAATCAACTCCTCCACGACCTGCGTTTTAAAACCCGAAGCTTTAGTTGCCCCAAACAATCTTAAACACTTCGCGGTGAATTTTCTATGCACTCTCCACATATTACCTTCAGCGCAGATAATTCCTATAATTAAAAAAAAAACAACATTTAAATGCACATTCACTATCGTTGGTGTAACAACCTATTAACCTTGTTAGTTTTTGACTATAAACCCGGATTTATTATTTTTCGCGTACAAAAGGAGGTTAATAAGCGTAATTTATTAGGCTTGTCTGGAACTTGAACTTAAATTTTATGGTAGGTTATGGTCAAAAATGCAAAAAAAAACCTTAATTGAATTTTTTGTTAGATTTCTATGCATCTAACGAGTTTTATGCTTTCATCACCTTGAATTAGGACATTGCATCAAAACATTGTTTGCCATGTAAACTTTCGCGAAGTTAGCGATCATTGTTCTTGTAGAAATTTCATTTGGACTACTATTAAATGCACTTTTAATTTTCTTTTATTGTAGTGAAAAAAAAACTAGTGAAACCTGAATTATGCGATAATCAGATATGCTTATGGCAAGGATACTTTTTTTTTTAAATTCACTATTTATAGTAACTTAATTGCACGTACCATATTGTTTGTACGAGAAAAAAACTAATAAATTAAAATTTTGTAACGTGTAATAACACGTTGTTTCACTTTCAAAAAATGTGCGTACGAATTCACCGATAATTCATACTATTATTAAAAAAGTTAGTTTCCTAACGTTAAAAACGTGATATTGTAACAGCACTTACGTAATGAAAAAAATGTAAATTTGACCACAAATACATCTAAGCATTTCTTTTTTTTTTGCAAAAAAAATCCGGATTATTGTGATACGTCTAAGATGAGTAATAATGTATAAAGTGTGCCACTCGGTCAAAAAACAACTAGAATAAAAAAGAAAATTGTTAAAAAAAATTATAATGCCATTAGTGTTGGGTGTAGTATTCTGTTTTACGCTTCATGGTGTTTAAACTTGTTAGGTGTAAAACGACGAGATCGTGTTTTCCGATCTATTCAATAGATAGCACAAATTGTTATGAATTATTTATGGCACCTACTGTATAATTGTCGAAAAAAAGGCTAATAGAAGTTCGATAATATGTACTTAAAAACTAAGACAAATTTGAGTTTGTTGAATATTTTTTTTTTATAAAAATGAACTCTAAAAGGTTCAATTATATAACGAGAAGAATAAGATAAACTGCCAGAATTCGGAAAAGTAGAAAAAAGTTAAAACTACCAAAACATAACAAATAAATATTTTCGGGGTTTGAACCTCATTCCATATTTACCCTTTTAACGAAATTCATAAAACTTAGAAAGCTTACAAACTTTGAAAAATTTACAATATTTTACGTTTCGACAGTCATGTCGCTGTCTTCTTCAGAAAAAACTGAAACTGAAGGTATAGGATCCTGACAAGCTTTTATATTACGCCGTTCGGGTCAGCGGTTGGTGACGGTTCCGATTCATTACTCTTCAGGAACATGTTTTTCCATATTGGCGCTAGATCGATTCCATTATTCCTACTGAAATTGTCGTACTTCTGGATTTCGATGGCTTCCTTGTATAGTCTAGGCCAGAAGTTTTGGGATTTAGCCAACGTCGTTGTTGATGTTTTTTAGTGAGTTCCTTAGAAAGCACAATCAGAACTCTCCCACAACATATTAAAGAAGAGGTGAGGGTAAAAACAGCCGATATTCTGAAGAAATCTACAGCACCGAAACCCAACATCAATCGAGAGGAAAGAAATGCTCTAAGGGAACTTAAGGCCAACAAAAAAATCACTGTATTACCAGCTGATAAAGGAAATGCTTCTGTAATCATGAACACCAACGACTACATCGAAAAAAATGATACTTTGCTACAAGATTCGGTGTACAAACCATTGAAGAGGAACCCAATAAAACCTCTAGAGAGAAAGATTTCGGCCGCTGTAAAATCCCCAAGCACGATCCCGGAACATCAAAAGAGACGACTAAAATTCTACAGACACCAGGATGCCGCATCTTTACGGCCTTCCAAAAATTCACAAACCAGGGGTACCGCTTCGCCCAATTGTGAGTGCTACAGGTTCAGCCACCCATCCTCTGGCTAGATACTTATGTACGATTTTACAACCGCTTACGGAAAAAGCATCCATCACGTAAGGAATTCCCAGCACTTCGTCTCAAGGATTAAAGAAATTAAATTGGAATCAGAAGACATTTTGGTCAGTTTTGATGTGACATCTCTCTTCACAAAAGTGCCACTACAAACAGCACTAGAAATCATAAAGACTAAATTACTAAAAGCGGATTTGGATGAGGAGTTTAACTGACTAATTGAGCTATGCTTAAAGTCCACATACTTCTAATTCAACAATATTGTATACGAACAAATTGAAGGAGCAGCCATGATGGGATCACCACTTTCTCCAGTCATCGCCAATATATTTATGGAGGACTTTGAACAAAGAGCATTACAAACCGCTACCCTCAAACCAAAATGCTGGCTACGTTATGTGGACGATACATTTGTAATTTGGTCTCATGAAGCAGAAAGGCTACTTTCTGGATCACATCAACCAGTTAGATTCCAACATTAAATTCACCATGAAAAAGGAAACAAACAGAAGCATTCAGTTCTTGGACGTAATGGTCACTTGAAAGATGGACAACAGATTGGGGCATCAAGTATATATAAAACCGACACATACTGACAGATACTAAAAACTTTAGTACACAGGGCCAAGGCGATGAGTGAACCGAGCACCTTAAGCACCGAACTAGGTCACCTAACGAACGCCTTAATAAAAAACGGTTTCAGAAAAGAAGACATATATCGAGTAATTAACAAACACAATAAGGAAAACCCAACGAAGGAAAACCCCGTGACAACTTCCTTCCTCCCTTACATAAAAGGCTGCACGGATAAAATAGTCAGGATACTCAGAGGAAAAACATCAAAGTGACGTTCACTGCAACAAATAAAATAGTCGCCAATTTCTTAAAATCAAAGGAAACAAAAGCACCACTCGAGGAACTAGGGGCCTACCACATCCCTTGTTCGTGTGGGCTGGCTTACATAGGACAAACGGAACGTAACATAACTACCAGATTAAAAGAACATAAAGCGAATACAAACAAACATAACACAAGATCTGCTGTTGCGGAACATCTTTTAGACACCGGTCACACAATAAAATTTGAAGAGGCAACAATGTTGGCTAAATCCCAAAACTTTTGGCCTAGACTATATAAGGAAGCCATCGAAATCCAGAAGTACGACAATTTTAATAGGGATCATGGAATCGATTTAGCGCCAATACAGAAAAACATGATCCGGAAGAGTAATGAATCGGAACCGGCACGAACCACTGACCTGAACGGCGTAATATAAAGGCTTGTCTGGATCCTATATCTTCGGTTTTAGTTTTTTCTGAAGAAAACAGCGACATGACTGTCTAAGTTTTATGAATTTCGTGAAAAGTGTAAATATGCAACGCGAATCAAAACCCGAAAATATTTATTTGTTAAAAAATCATGACCGCGAAAGCCCCAAAAATAATATTACCTAAACATACTTAATTTTATTTAAAATAATAAGAAAAGAGCCAACCCAAAAGTAAAATTTGAACAGAAACGGCAAAACTAAAAAAATATTGAGATTAGGTAAAAGTATGTTGATATTCAGTGTGCTTGTTGCACAATTATGATGCTTAGAGATGAGTCTCTCTAAACCCGCAGAAATAAAGAAATGAACTAGTAAACATTAGTTAGAAAATGACTTGGATTTAAATAGTTTGAACCTTCCTCAAAATCGTCAAAAAACGCACATTGTCGCTAAAACAGTAAATAGAGTTTAGCATCAAGGCTCCAAAAAACTTGTTTCCGGCGTTCAGACAATCTTTCAAAAAATAGAGCAGCGTCATCAACTTGGCAATGCATAAAAAATTAATAAGTGCATCCCAAAACCCACCAAAACAGAAGGTTAAATGCCCGTTCTATAAGATTGAGTAAGAAACGTCTTCAAAGTGAATTGCTTTTTACGCCAAAAATAATAAAAATATAAAACTGCGGTATTAAAGAAACAAAACATGATAAGGTAGAAAGAGCCCGCAAGTTATAAACTCAATTTGGCAAGAGATGCTTAGTAGAGTAGTAACTACTTGCAAAGGTCGTTTTTTGTTTTACCCATGCATTAATACTACTTTTAAACCTTCATGTTCTATTCATTGAATGCCTGATTATCAAGCTAGACATCAGTGGGTCGTCTATGTCAGTTGAAGTAGTCTATCGTTCTCCGGCACTTCACATTAATATACTTGACTTTGAAGATGTTCTGTTTCTGTGCCCTCATCATACGACCATGCTCTGATTGTGGGTCCTTCCATGTGAACATACTCATTTTTTTCATTCTTCTCTTCTCGATCTCAATCTGGTAAAAAACACTTCTCGCATCTTAACCTATGAGCATTTCTTCGACGTATCAGCACACCTGGTCCTATAATTTAAGAAACAGAAAAGCTAGGAACAAATGATGTAAAGCTTGTCAGTTGAAAAACGTTTATAGTGAGATGTGGTTACAATGTGCTGCTGAAATCCCATGAAGTGCAGCATGTGAAGTAGACGATCCTGATTTAATGGTAGACAGATTCACGAGAATGGTTATCCACCTACTCGATCAAGTTGCCCCTGTTAAAAGGTTTAGATCGAGAGATCCTGGTACCCCATGCTTTAGGCCCAAAATGTCAATAATGATAAGAGATAAGGTTTATAGAGTTTGGAAATTGTGTAATGATCTCAACGCTTATTAAACATTCAGAGTGTTAAGGAATAAGTGTAAAACTGCGATTAAAAATGCTAAAAAAGAATATATTGCTTCTGATCTTCAACCTAATCTGTGTTCTCAGACGATATCGTGTAATATTCGAAAGGATGGGGCAGTTAACAGCAATAGTCTTATTTGTATTGTCGGCATAGACAAACTAAATGAGCACTTTTCGGGCCCTCCTAGCAACGGCACTTTGACTCCCGATTTTTGTAATGTCATATTCTCAGGTAACCTTTTTTTTCTGCTTTTACTGAAGCAGACGTTTTAGTAGCTTTTAATCCTCTTGGTGTTCTTGTTGTGACTTTTTCAATTGTTCTCCCCACCATCACTAAAATTTTGCTTTTAATGTCCTCATTTTTTGTCTGTTGGAAGAGTGACATTTACTTCAAGAACACCCGTGAGTTGAGCTGCCTATCGAGCGCGTCTCCAAGGGTGTCTTGGTATCCAGCTTTACTAACTGAGCCGAGACAACTCTGTTTCTTTTAGCAGGTGTTGGATTCGCTGCTTAAAATCCATACGTACTTCAATATTGCTGTCACGCGAACCAGTTTTCACAGCTCAAGCTGTAGTGTCGTAGCAAAGTCAACACTGGGATAACAGTGCTGAGGGGGTTTTGGCTTGATTGTCTGAATCAAAACCTAAATTTAAGGTGGAAAAGACCATACCAATAGATGCGTTACTGGATAGAAAACCGGTCGTCACTAGTTCTAACCTCGGACCACCAGGCGAACCCCATTGCATAATATAGTCTTCCGTCATATATGAAATCACCTTTACAACTATTAAAAAAAGATGGCGACTGTGAGCAAAACTCAAAAATACTGGCTGATGCTGAGCGCACACCCGAAAAACCTAAAAAACTTTTCGAGGCGGCAAGTCAAGCGTCAAGTACGCAACAACGACCCCAGACAGCGCACGGTAAAGGAAAGTCAAAGAGTCGAAAGAACCCAAAAAAAAACATTCAAGGATAATCGGACGGGATTTGCTTTTGCAATTATACTAAAAGGGTTCGCTAAAAATACCATCAGTCCTGAAGAATCCGAAGTCATAAGAACTTCGATACGCGTGTTCAGGAATGTACCTATAAAAAAAGATTCCCGAAAATAACGAGCGCATACAAGTCGTTAGTCGGCACGCCAAACAAAAAAAAATTCTGGGGGAAAATAGAAAACTTGAGATTATTTATCTCAAAAATCTTGCTGCACTCAAAGAAGTTTTCACTTGAATTCCGGGAACACTACTGAAACCGACCACTCTACTTGAAAGAATATCGGTTCAGAACAACATCAGTACCAAAACGTGGTAGATGGTTAACACTAAGCCAGATCCAAAAGGAACCCAATAAGTCCTACTTATGGACAAGGGGTCCTGAGAAAAGATGGAACCATTAGCCAATCTACTACACCTCGGATTTTCGAGGATCACTCTCTGGGCGCTGGTTGACTCCAAAAACGACAGCAAAGAACCGGATGCTACAAGCCATGTTGACGAGGCAATGAATGTAAATCCAAATCCGGAAAAAACCTACTAACGACAAATCTAATGCTCAAAATCGTTCAGATAAATATACATCAATGTAAGGTTGAACTGTTCAAGTAGATGGCTGCTTGTAGTCCAACTTGTGCACAACCGTCGCACATGCATCATTGTAAAGAATGCACTGAACTTAATGCCATTATGGGATTTATGTTCTAGAATCCTAGTGGCAGCTAAAATATCTGTAGTAGAGGGAAGCATCCAGAGGGAGTTCATTATCGGATTCGGTTACCTTTCTTACGATTAGACAGAACTACGATCGCCAAAGGAAATCCAACGGATGATTAACAGTGAGACCAACAAACCTCTGATTTTTGGATGCGATGCCAATTCACACCTCACCTTGTGAGGAAGTACGAACACAAATCCAAGAGACGAAAAACTTTTAGAATGTATTCTAAATTAGAAATAATAAATAACGGGATTACGCCTACGTTTATAGCCGTGTCGCGCAGTGAAGTTATTGACCTTACGCTTGATACAATGATATTGCATTGGGTGCTTTTCTAGATATTGAAAGACCATTTGACAATACTACCTTCACCTCAATTGCCAGAGCAATGGAGAAAAAAGGCATTACAATACTAGTGTAGTGCGAAACTGGGTCAACTCAATGCTCAGGAATCAGACGGTAACAGCTATACAGACACTATACGTCAGTTAGAAAATAACTTGGATTTAAATAGTGTGAACATTCCCCAAAATTGATGAAAAACGCATACTTATATTTGGTAAAACAGAATGAAAAATCCTTCAAAAAATAGTGCATTTTTACCAATTCGGCGATAGTTAACGGATTAATAACAGCATCCCAAAACCCACCAAAACAAAGTGTTAAATGCACCTTCTGTATAGCCATGTAAAAAACATCCACAAAGTGAATTTATGCAGAAAATCATGAAAATCGTTCAAACGCGAAAATGCGGCGATCAAGTTGCCACAAATAAATTAGATGTCAAAACTGTGTAACAAACTTGCACGCAAAAAATGCTTCGGTAAATATAAAACGAAGCAACAGACGAGAAAGTAGAAAGATCACAGAAGATCGAATTGAAAAAAATAGAGCAGTGTCATAAATTTGATGTTAGGCTAATAACTGGTTCAAAAAAAAATTTCAAAATGTAAAACCTAAACAGACTTAATTTAATACGACATTTGCAACTTTAGCTGTTGTCATTTTGCTAAAAATCATAAAGAACTGTTAAGTCGCTCCAACAAAATCTTGATCACAATCAAAGAGGAAGTTTTCCACTGGCAACAAGCCTCCAAGTACGTAAAAATGCTTTAATTGATGAAGACGATGCAACTTCAAGATGACAGCGTTAGTAACGACGCAGACACAAAAACACATAACCATTGGTAGTGTGTTAAGATCAAAAACTAACGAAATCATCTTCATCAATAACTAGAAATAATTGCTGTACTAAAAAACCAAGACATTACTCTTGACTACGTAAGAAAGTTTCTTTACCGTAATAGATCCAACAAAGTGAAAAAATTTACCAAAGTAAAGATTTAAATTATGTAAAAATACCACATATAACGTTGCCAATTTGGCGATGTTTAATGGATTAATAACTGCATCCCAAAACCCACCAAAACAGAGGGTTGAATAGTTTTAAGGTTACAATTATTTGTGCTACTTTCGATTGTACCGGAAAATATCCTGTATATGAGAATTAAACAGTTGGGTAATGTACCTTATTCTAGTAGTAGGCAGCTCTTTCAGAATTTTGGCGGTGATCAGGTCGAAAGCTAGAACTTTTTGGTTTTTAGCTGAAAACGTTCGATTTGTAGTTTAAGTTGATAAGGGGCCTCTTACGTAGGAAGGGTTACGCCTTTGTTCTCTGGTATCTGAGGGATGTGGCCGAAACACACCCGTTAAACATTCTGCAAAAACACGAGTTTTGTCAATATTGCTTCTTGTTAAAGTGCATTGTAGAGTCTTAATAAGTGGAGAAGGTTTTTTACGTTGTTTCATCCTCTCCAGAATAGCTTCGGTGGGGGTGAAGTTTTAACGAGTAGGCAGGTTCTCCAGTCGACATAACTTTCAAATCGTTTATTTCTAAAGAACTGTATAATTGGAGAGCTTTGGGTGTAATAAGTCGAGATCCCCTTATTGTGGTTTGGCGTTACAGTCGCCACCTGACAAGAATTGGCTTCCCAAAATGTTGAAGAAGTTTACAGGTTTGTAGTTTTTTACATATTTTTCTTTCCTTTGGCACTCAGTTGTAGAGTGGCCTCCTATGCCTTTTTCTCATCTTTGGCATCTTGCACATTGAGTAAATTTTTCTTTGAAACCTAGAGAGTTCAAATTGCATTTTGCATTCCTGAATGTATTCTACAGATTTCCTTGTTGTACGAGCAGGTTTTTAGTCGACGAAAAACATTGGAAGAGGCAACTTGATTGTGTTCGTTGGTTTCGTCCGTTTGAAGAAGCGAATAACGATTGGAGGAGTTTCAAGATGCATCGAACCAGTATTCGTTTTCCTTTGGATAGTTAGTATGCATTTGGTAGGCCTCTTCTTCTTTTATAAGACACCTTGGTCCAGTTACTATTAGATTGTGGCAATGAAGAGAAAGTTGAATATTGTTTGTTGGTTTGGTTGGGAGTAAAATTTTTTTTGTGACTATGGAAGAAAATTACTTAGATATTGTTGAAACTGTGTGTTTGGATACTCCGATTTGTTGTGGGAAGGCCATAAAAGCATTAGCGTTCCCTAATTTGATTGCGGATTAAATTTACTATTAATAAAATAGTTTGTGGGTTTATTTATCTTTAAAAATGATACAATACTTGACCAAAGCTCTTTCCTCGTTGAAATTCAAACGCACCTGTGCAAAAGAGTTTCGTAAAAAATTGAAAAAGAAACTTGGACTCCTTCCAACCCCATATTTCTGCCCCATACATCACCACCCCCTTTATTAACTTTTCAAACAACAACTTTCTTTTTTCTATATCACCCACCCCACACTTGTCCTATTAACCTGTTTCCATTCCTCACTCTTTCCTTTATCTGTTCTCCCTCCTTATTATCCTGCTTCATCGTATAACCCAGGTGTGTAAATTCCGCCACTTGCTGCACCTCCTCATCCCTCCGCCAACGACCATACCTTCGCTTCCCTCCTGTCTGTTGCCCTCTTACTGTCTCCTCCAGATCCCCCGTATATACTGCGAACAGGCTTGGGCTCAGTGGGCATCCCTGTCTCAACCCTCTCTTTGTAATGAATTTCTCGCTCTCTTCCCCATTCACTTTGACTCTGCTCCTCGTTTCTTCGTAGATTTCCTCTATTCTTTGTATTAATCTTTCATTGCCTTTTTTCTCTTTATGTATTCCCACAGTTTTTCCCTGTTCACTCTGTCAAAAGCGGCTTTTAGATCTACGAATATTGCCACCATTTTCCCTCTTTTTTTTTCTAGCTCATATTCGCCAAGTGTTTCAGTATATTAATGTTGTCTATCACTCCTCTTCTTTTTCTGAATCCCGCTTGTCCGTCTGGTACCAAACTTCCTTACTCTATTTCCTTCTGTAGTCTTCCTTGTAGTACTGTAGCATATAATTTGTATGCCGTGCTTAATAATGTTACCCTTCTGTAATTCTTGACTTTATTTCTTTCTCCTTTTTTATGGATCAGGCATATTATTCCCTCTCTCCATCTCTCCGGGAATCTTTCCCCTTTTCATATTTTATTTAGTATTTCCGTCATCGTTTTTGCTACATTTTCTTCCCCGTATACCCACTCTTCGCCTTGTATCTCATCTTCTCCTCCCGCCTTTCCTTTTTTTATCTTCTTTATTGCCTCTATTACTTCGTCTTCATTTATTCTATCCCAATCTCCTTCTTCCCGTCTTACTACTGCGTCTTTTCTTTTTTCTTTTTTTTTATTTTGTTCTTCCCCTCACAGCAGGTTCCTACAATATATCTCCCGTTATTTAATTTGTATTCTCTTTGTCGTCATGTTTTTTTCCTTTTTTTCTTTAGGTACTTCAATACATCTTCTTCCGTTTTTATTCCTTTGATCTGCTCCTCTAGTTTCTTTTTGTTTTCTTCCTTCTTTCTCTCGCATGTTTTCTTGCATATTTTTACTGCTTCTTAGTATTATTATTTTTCTTTCCTCCCTTTTTTCCACTGTGTTAATGCTTGCATTTTTCTTTGCTTCCATGCATTCTCTATCCCACCATTTCTTGCGTCCTGTTTTCTCCCCCTTCCACTTTTTAAATCTGACTCTCTCTCTCTGTTGCTTTCTCCATCATCATTATAATTTCCTCCACACTCTCTTGTAATCCCTTCCCTACCCATACCGTTTTCCCTATTCTCTCTTTATATCTTTTTATACCCTTTTCTGTTCACCTTTTTTTCGTTATGTAACGCAGTTTAGTGTTGGCGCCAATACGTTTGTAGACATTTTTAATTGTATTATAACAACATAAATAAAGAAAAAGGCAACTAAATACTTCGACAACTAGAATATAAAAAATCCTGTTAAGCCTAAAAAAGAGACACAGCTAGAAAGAGACGAATTGGACTTTTTTGGCGTTCTTATAAATGTAGATGCACTCAGATGTAAAAAAGGATCTACGAGAGAGATGTGGACTCCCAATTCATCCATGCGCCGATCATTTTTAACTGCAGTTCTTTCGACAAACAAATTTGAAGAATGTTAACATTTTTGGATGACAAATCTATTAGAGACCAAAGAAAAGAACTTGATAAGTTAGCCTGCTAAATTTGGGATGTTTGTTAATAACTGCCAAAAAGCTTTTAAGCCATATCAACACATCACAACTAACGAACAGCTAGTTTTTTTAGAAGAAAACGCACTATCAAGCAATACATCAATTCGAAGATAAGACTTAATATTTTATCCAATCTTCAAATCTGCCCTGGTAAAGCTCTAGGAAGTGAAGCAAAAAAAAAACCAAAACTTTCGTGTAATGTGATGTGATTAAACAAAACCGTACAACAATAACAGTTGAGAAATCTCCACTGATAACTTTTTTACCAGTGTCCCACTTACTAGCCACCTTCTGACAAAAAACCGTACTTGGTACTGTTCAAAAGAATAAAGCAGACACCTCATCACTTCTGAGCATCTTTCGTAGTCACACATCTCTCCATTTACAAAAGACCTCTCGATTTCAAAGAAAGGTAAAATTGTTTACGTTTTATGAAGTCAACATAATAAAGATAGTGTGGAATAAATTGAAGAAAACAGGCCGCAGATGGTTTTAGATTATAATTACACTAAAGATGGTGTTGACAACGCTGATAAACTTATAAGAAAATATTTGTGTAGTAGAAAAACTGCTCGGTGGACATACAAGACTGTTCATGAATATGGTAGATATCCGTACTCTGATGTTTATGTTATAAGAATTAAGAAAAATCTTGACTAGAAAAAGGAAATCATTCCCGTAGGAACCCCGCATGGGTATTCACGTTGATTTGGATGGCATAGGAATTCAAGGGTTAACATACCCCCTACCAAAATAGAGTTAATTTTAATTAAAAACAACAAAAGGCTAAACAATTAACCAAACTAAGAAAAGAAGTTTTGCAAAAATAGAATTTGAACAGAAACGTCAAAAGTATAACTAATTTTGGAAATTACGTAAAAGTTTAAAGATATTCAGTGTATGAGTTGCATAATTCTAATGCTTAGAGATAACTCTTTTTGACTCCAAAAAAGAAAAAAATAGCAGTAGACTTCAGTTAGAAAATTACTTAGATTTAAATATTCTGACGTTAAACGCACGCAAAATAGAATAGACTGATGCTTAATGGACCGGCATCCCAAAACCCACCAAAATAGAAGGTTGAACGACCACTCTATATAAGTGCACACTTAATAAATAAGTAGAAATACTTGCTCTGATGAAAAATAAAGTCACGTTATACTTGATTAGGAATAGAAAAAAAGATTTTGTAAAAAACTTAAAACTTGAAAAGTTGTTATACGATGAAATAAGAATGCGTGGAAAGACGCAGTAAAAGCAGTGCAAGAATAAGTACTATCGCGTATCCTTTTCAAAGATTCACAAAAAATCTTATAATTAGAATTATTTAATGCAAACTTAGTCCAAGAATTGTCCAACACAGTTTTAGAATTTTGATAGGTTTGTGTTTAGTCAAAAACAAGCAGCTTCTAGATGTTCTTAAGACAGACCATTTAAGGCTCAAACCCTCAAGAGAATAGCATTTGTCTCTCATTTGTGGTATCTACACTCCTAATAAGTCTCATTATTTAGTAATCGCTGAATATTGTGCTGACCAAGGTAAACCAAAGTAGTCAAACCATACCTAATATTTGATTACGGGTATGTGGAAAAATTATGCAAAAAATGTATTAAGAGAAAAACACTTAAATAAACAAAACGTATTCCTATCAAAATAATGAGTAATTGAGAAATTTTACTCTTTACTCCGTTTCGTTAGATATTCATTAGCAAAAATTGACGACAGTACGAGAAGAACAAAATGTGATTCACTTAATAAACTCAAAAAGTACAAAAAAAACTGTTTTTAAAGTGATAAGCAAAGGAAGATTTGTTTTGTATTTTCCAGTCAATAATAATAATCAAAATTAATTTAAAACAAAAAATCCTCATAAATATTCTAATCCAATTATTAAAAAGTATTTTTATTCATATTTTTGTTGTATAAAAATATATGTAAATTATTTGTTCCGAAATCGTGAAAATTTGGCAATAAAATTGTTTTTTCAATGCCAACTATGGTTATCGGCAAAAAACCAGTGTTTTTAGAACTGGTACATTTCCAGTTTGAAAAATTTATTTATAAACCAAAAAAATGCGTACGAAGAACTCATAAAACGCCCACTCAAATTTTGGATTAGTTTTCAGCATTAACAATGATTTTTACAAAACATTTTCCAATAAATTCCCACGTCACAGAAAAGCGCGTCATGTGAAAAACTCGACAAGAATAGACCTGTACAATAATTTTGTTGTTGCGCGAAACACTTTCGCAAAAACTGGTAATACTTCAAAACTATTTTGCAATTCAAGATAAGTTTGTTTAAACAATTTTTTGATAATCGACTGGCGCACGTATAACGAAAAAAGTGCAGTAACTTTACAAAATGTCACGGACTTTATCACTATATTTGTTAAAAAAATTTACAGAAATAATTTTATTTGTAGTTGCCCTTGTAAAATTATTTTGAAGAAACTGTGTTGAATCAACAGATTAATAAAAATGCGACTGTAAAAATGTTTGCCATGGGTGACGTAATCGTTCGACCAGCAAAATTTCTTCGAAAAGACTGAATGGCATTTACGTATATAGTCATTTTGATTTTTTTCTTCTAAAACACTCACATCCATATGAATCACGCTTCTAGTACAAACGTAAAGTCAACGACTCGAAAATTTAAAATTGAAAAGGAATCAACCTTGACGGTTGCAAATTTGGTACCAACTAAAGGTTAAAATATTTATGACTATTGGTCAGAAACGACTTGAAATAGGTGTGATATGGTAATTACAAATTCTTCGTCTGTAACAACAGCGCATTTCCAAATTTTAACTTTTTCGTTCACCGCCAAAAGAGGCAAAGCCCCAATGCACGTACTTAATGTCATCGTCCTTTTTGTGCTTTAGCTTTCAAATTAAAAGAAAAAATAGAAACGTCGATGTTCTGGAAATATTCCACGTGTTTATTAAGTTTTAGTACCGACTTGTTTGAATTGACGTCAACGAGACGATAAAACACTTTAGTAAAATTTATAGGCAATATTTTGCGACTTTCTACATTAAAATCATCACCTAATTGCATTTTTATGCAACGTTGTTTAGACATTTAGATAAACTGTCAGTTTTTGGAAAACAAAAATATATAGATGTCTGTTTTTGAACCCATAAAATTACAAAAACTATTGCTTTATTAAAAACGGTTCCAAATTTTGGATCAAAAATCACTAATATAATTTATATCAATTTTCATGGTTTAGATGCAGGTTTAAATTTCCCACTCATTCGGTACAAAAATAGCGTCCTAGCCTAACAAAACGCAAGTTGAGCGTATGAAATATTACCAAAAACTCGCTTTGGTAGTTGCTTGACACAATAATTCCAACTTCGTTTCGGAACAAACACATCCAGTGGCGTTACAAGAATTAACAGCCTGGCGCTTAGAGTATTTTACGTTCTACATTAAAAATGTACCAAAAAACGAATACTACGAGAAAAACTTCTAATTTTTTGTCTTCGAGGTACCAGTCTTAATTAACACTCGGTGCGTAATCGCCCAATGCCAATCTTTTTACCACGCCACTGACCAACAAAGAAAATAACTTTTTGTGCTGCGCTCATCGGAAACATCAATATTCGTTTGTTAGTGTAATTACGTAATTACGAAAAACTATAGAGCTGCAAAGTGATACATTAAAATCTACGTAACAAGCGTCGAAAGTAAAGCATATCATAACAAACGTTAAAAGTTGAAAAATAGATATGCTATGAGATTTTCGACAACTTCTACTTAAATAATAATTGACTTTCAAACCACAGTTTTACGTAGATTTTGATTTATCACTTTGCAGCTCTATAGTTTTTCGTAAATATTATAAATTTAAATATTAAAATATTATATATTTCGGAGTTGGCAGTATTTGTTACTGCGTAAGCTACATATATAATATAAAAGATTTGTACTCCTACATCCTTTACATGAAACGTTCGAGAAGTTATTTTCAACTTCGAGAACCTTTGCGAGTTTTTTCAGAACGTATGCTGAAAGACATGGAACATTCAAAAAGGATTTCAAAAATGTATAAATACAGTACAAACGAACATAGGTCAATTATTTCCCGTAATTCGAAGACGGCAGTGTTAAGAAGATTATTCAAGTCTAAATAAACAAGTAATTAACGCGTTTGAGATAAATCTACGCTGTATAACTTGGTACGTGACTTTAGTGTAAACAAACAATAAGTGTTAAATAGTTATCCGCGGACTTATCTTTGTGTAAGTGATAGTGTTATACATAAATTATAGTGTAAGTGTTTTTATTAAATTTTCTTAGATTTAATTAGTTCGGTTAGTTTAAACGTGTACGTGAACTGGTTTGTGGCAGTTCATTGTGATGGCCTTCGGCCTGTGTAACGCTCCTGCAACGTTCGAGCGTTTGATGGAGACTATCTTGCGCGGATTGTCTTGGAAGACGTGATTGGTTTACCTGGACGACGTGATCGTGGTTGGAAGGTCGTTTGAAGAACACTTGAACAACTTGGAAGAAGTGTTTCAGCGATTACGTGGGGCTAATCTCAAAATGAGCCCAAAGAAGTGCCACATATTTAAAAAGGAAGTGCAATACCTTGGCCACGTTGTACCTAGAGATAGAGTAAAGGCTGACCCAGACAAAGTCCGAACCGTGCAAGCATGGCCAAGACTAATCAACAAACATAAGGTCCGAAGTTTCCTTGGGTTGTGCACCTATTATAGAAGACTTGTACCAGGATTTGCCAATATTGCCAAACCTTTGCCGAAATTGACGAAAGAAAGAGCAGAATTTAGATGGAATGAAGACTGGAAAAATTCTTTCCATCAACTAAAACAGGCCCTAGTCACTTCGATGATTTTAAGTTATCCAAGAGAAAATAGAAAATTTGTTTTGGATACCGACGCAAGCAATCTAGCCATAGACGCTGTCCTGTCGCAGATCCAAGATGGACAAGAAAAAGTTATCGCGTATTTTAGCAAGGTTTTGTCCAGGCCAGAAAGGAATTGTTGTGTGACTAGGAGGAAGCTGTTAGCAGTCGTCAAGTCCATCGAACATTTCTACAAATATTTGTTTGGACGAAAATTTCTACTAAGAACAGACCACGCCGCTTTAAAATGACTGCTGCAGTTCCGTAACCCGGAAGGACAAGTGGAAATAAAATTACTCCTGAACTGGAAAGAAAACGGCCGACGACCAACCTGGGACGGAGTAAGTGCTTTAGGCAGAAACATCAAAGCGTAATAGGCGCAGTGGGACTCCTTGATGGTAGAAGACGGTCTTCTTCAGCGATCCCTAAAAAGTGTCGAGGACACGGGAAACTACGAGAGAGCCTTCTCAAGATTTTCCAGAACGTATGCCCAAAGATATGGAGCATTCGAGAAGGATTTCAAAAATGTATAAATACAGTACAAACGAATTATAGATCAGTTATTTCCCGTAATTCGAAGACGGCAGTGTTAAGCAGATTATTTTTTTATTATTTATTAAGTCTAAATAAATAAGTAATTAACGCGTGTGTGATAAATCTACGATGTATAACGTTGTACGTGACTTTAGTGTAAACAAACAATAAGTGTTAAATAGTTATCCGCGGACTTATCTTCGTGTAAGTGATAGTGTTATACATAAATTATAGTGTAAGTGTTTTTATTAAATTTTCTTAGATTTAATTAGTTCGGTTAGTTTAAACGTGTAGGTACATATTTTTAGTATGAGTAAAAATAAATTAGTTTCAATAATAATAAAATTCGTTACAATATTATACTGGGTAGTTAACTAATTAGTTGTGTAGTGGAGCAAGAATGCGTGCAAACGACGTTCCCACACTGGCTTTCCAAAATTTAATGATAAATAAAAGCTACGTTGTTGTCGGGTATCGTTCTTAATTTGGTAAGGACACAAGAAATTCGCGCCAGGCACACTAGCTCAACCACTCTCTACTCACTCTCTCTCCACCGCTCGGTCAATTAACTCATGACTCAACATGTTACTCAGTTTCTAGTCGCTGTCGGCAACCGTCGCTTAGTTTGTCAATCATTAGACGAAATTTATGTATTTTGTAAATGCGATGCGATTACTGTACGATTGAAAGTGAAGTGGCAGCGTGCTATTCTATATTTACGTTAAAGTTTACTGTCTCACTATAGAATCGTCCAAGAAAAAAACAGTAAACATTAATGTCGTTCATCTCTGAACCTAAAAGTAAAGATAAAGAATCATCACCATCCACCTGAAGAACGAACTCTACTCCTTCTCTTTCAGTTTCAGATAAAAGAAGTGGATTACCGATAAAACCCGACGTTGACAATTTATCAAGATAAGTCCTTCATGGACTACGAATATTTGTGAAAACAAGAAAGAAATTTTGTATTAGTTAGATTGAAAAAACGATAAATTATGCGGTACATCATACAACCAAGCTTTGCACCTTGGTCTTTTAAAAAACAGAACGTACTGCAATTTCAAAAGAACAGTGTACATTCACGATTATTTTCAGCGGGTCTAACAACTTTCTTTAGGAAAAAAAATCTCTACACAGTCAGAAAGCCATTTCATAGCTGAGACCATAACTGCTAAGGAAAATGTTTGTGATAAAATGATGTTACATTCAAAAAATAATAATAAAAGAAATGCAACATAAACGAGGTTTACACATGGTGCTCAGCGGTAAGGGGTGGATTAGCTCAAAATATAAATTTGTGACTATATCAAAAATCTCAAAAACAAAAGTAAAATACTCAAAATCGATGAAATTAGCTTATAGATCTTTAATCCCTCAGAAGCCGATCAGATTGGTTAATGAACTTACCTTTAGGGTTGTAACGTCACAGAAATTATAACACAAAATCAACGCGCACGTTGTGTTGGATAATTTAATTATAACAAAAAAAAATGAATGAAACTGCATAGTTACCTATTAATAAGAGCAAACAAACGTAAGAATTGAATAAAAAATTAAACCAAAATACACGAATCAGTACTTGTCGATCGATTAAATTTGTTCACTGACGGCAAATTAATCACTCATTAATGTCTTATTCAGTTGACAAAATTACATAAGTCAAAGTTAGAAATAACATCCATTTTGAGAAATTTACAGGCCTACTTTACACTGATCTCGAATATAATTGCAATGAAAGCTTTTGAAATAAACGTAATTTGTAAATACCTGAAGTAACTTTGTTTCTGATGACACTACAGGTGGCTGGACCCAGAAGCTAGACAGTAACTCTAGTCTCAAACGAGGAGTAAAAGTTACTCGATGAGACGATAACGGGTTAAATAGGTATAATAGTCGCAAAATGCAAATTTGAGTATGTTGGTTTCTATAATGCAAACCTCACCCAAACATAAATTACGTAAAGAATTAATTCCAACCTGCACCATTAGTCACGATCCAACAAACACAGTTCAACGAACAAGTGACACGCATCAAAGCATAGATATATAACCAGGAACAGAAAACAATACCAGCACTCTTTGGAAATCTTCTGAAGAAACTGACAGCATAAGCAGCAAAACGTCAAGTGACAACACGGCAACACCCGGAAGACATTACCTTTAACGGACAACGGCTGTGAAAGCCTACATTCATTATAGTAGTTCTCGGTTCTTACTTATCAATCAAAAACATGCTTTCTTTCAACCAATTCACGTTATAAGAGACTCTTTGCCAATTTTTTTAGAAATTTCTAGTTACATTTTTAGTTGCTTGTGTGTACGGCTGAATAAAAATAAAGTCAAATTTGATAGTATCGGTGATTTTATTAAGGCCGATTTCAATTCTTCGAACGTTGTTTTGCAAGCGGGTGACCAAATGAACTTCTGAGACTTTCGAAGCAGTTGTGTTATTGATAGTTAGGCAACTAACGGCTATACCTCGTCCTCCCAATAACGCGTCTCATCGTAGCTACGTTCCTACGCCCGGGGACATCTAAGATTGCTTTGACCTTATCTGGGTCTACTTATATACCCTGATCAGTAATCAGATATCCTAAGTATTTTAGTTCTTTCAAACAGAATCGACATTTTTCTTTGGATAGTTTCAGATTCGCCTCGGGTATGCGTGAGAATACGTGAGAATTTCTACATGTTTTTCAAAATTGGGAGTCGTTACGATAATATTGTCTAGATATAAAAACACGTATGGTTTAACTTCGGATCCCAACACGCAGTCCATGAGTAATTGTCACGTCGCAGGTGCGTTCTGTAACCCAAACGGCATCCGTGTAAATTGGAAAAGCCCTCTTCCTAGTACTGTAAAAGAGAAATAATCTTGAGAGTCTTCGGTTACAGGTACTTGCCAGAAAGCACTTTTTTATATCAAACGACGAGATGTACTTTGCGTTTTGTCGTTGATCCAAAATAGTAGAGATGTAGGGTAGAGGGTACGCGTCATGTTTGGCCACCACGCTTAGTTTCTAAATGTCCACATAAAAACAATAGCAACCTTCTTTGTTGTTGCATTTTGTCTACCTCCGGGTTGATATACTGTTAAACTCAGACGATTGGCTCACTCAAATGCTCGCAAAAATCCGTGAAAGCCTCAGACGCTATCCATTCTGGCAAATCTCGCAGAACACGGTATTAAAAAAAACTAAAAGAGATTAGGTTAAAGTGGTTCCTTATCAAAGAAACATCACCACAACATTTTTATGAAAGACGTATCAAAAACAATAGCACGCTTAGCTCAAAAATATTACTGCTTGAAACTACGGTACAACGTAACCAAGTATGTGCGAGCCTGCGTTACTTGTCAGAAGTGTAAGCCGGAACACAAGAAGCCCAGCAGATTCATGGCTAGTCATCCTTCGGTCAAAAATCCGTGACAAGTAGTGTCAGCAGTTATCTCAACATCCTAGTGGTAGCAGACTATTTCACCAATTTTTGTTTTTTCTCCAACTGAGAGCCGCCAAAAATACCGCCGTTTGCAAAGTAATAGAAGAAAGTGTACTATTAATTTATAGTCTCCCACAAACAATCATCACAGACAAAGGAGTACAATTCGTAAGTGAAAACTTCAGAGAAATGTGCGAGTCATACCGAATTAAACATAAACGAACATCTCTTTATTAGCCTCAGGCTAACCCCAGTGAGAGAATAAATCGTATTCTAAAAACAATGCTGATGTCGTACAGTCAAGACAACCATCGCGAATGAGATAAACTCTTGCCCAAAGTGAGAACTGGTACGGAGAAACATAAGGTTATTCTCCTTACATGATGTTATTTGGCCAACACCAGGTATTAAAAGGGACATATTATGCACACTTAGCCAATGAAGAGAACTTGACATTAAATCCTGAAGAACACCTCCAACAAACAAACCAGATACAAAAACTATTTGCAAGTGAGTACAAAATTAATAAAAGCTTAACAAAGACATAAGCATTATTACGACCTGCGACACAGAAATACCACGTACAATGTCGGATATAAAGTGCTGCGTCGGAATCTTGTTTTGTCTAAAGCAGACATGTACTTCTCACAGAAACTGGCACGGAGTTTTGTAAGACCATTCCTCATCAAGAAGAAGCTATCGCTATAGACATACAAACTCCAGGACAATAGAAGCAATTTTATTCCAATGATTAGTCTAAGTAGTAATTACAACTTCAGTTTAAAATTTTCAGTCTGTTTATTTTGATTGTTTTGTCCGTAATAATTAGTGTAATTTTATTAAAAAAACTGGCGCCCAATGTGGGGCTCGATAAGAACAAAAGACCAACTCCTCACTACCATCATTAAACCCCGATTTAATCAAATAAAATAGTACAGATGTCATTTTTGTTGTTAGGAAGGAAATCAGGATCGATTGTACCTTTTCTATAGTAGTTGTTCAGGCTTACCGTCACAAAGGTATTCCCTCTATTGTACACGTAAATATATAAATACTAGGCAGGTAGTTTTTAAGTTAAGTTTTTCTGTAAGCTTCAAGTAGAAGTGTTCTACAAACGTAAACGTAGACAATTGTACGTAGCAAAATAAATGTAATAAACAAAATTAACAATCGTTTAATTAATGTCGAAACGTTGGTCCTTCGAGCAAAATTATAATTTAATCGTATTGAATTAATATATCGTAAATCTAAATAAAATCGTATATACAATGTGAGTGTAAAATTTGTGAGTGCAAATAACTGGATCCAAAACGTATCTAAACAAATCGTATACAACTTGCAAATTAAAACTCTGAAATTCAAGAAATCCTAACGTACCGAGGTTCCCGACAACGTACAATTGGTGAATCAACGAAGTTCTGATCAACGAAACAGTCGTTTTTTCTTCTTTCTTGGTTGTTCAACATACTTCACTCGTCTTGGCCACCGCAAAATTCGGGATAAACAAATTGTCTCAGAACGAGTTAAAATACGAGTTACACTTTATAAGTTTCGAAGACGTAGATAACGTCGATGACATGCGTGCGACTCTGAGTGGAACAAACAGGCAACTCATTTTCTCTGCCTGAATATAAAGTCAGATTTGACAAAGATCACAAGGCCATAACTTAAAAAACTTACCACATTGATTACCAACGTAAGTCTACAAACAGCTACATCTTGGTCTAAAACGTTTGCTACTAAACTTCAACACACCATAAATAGATGTCAACGTGCCAAACCTACAATCCCTGAAGATAAATCAGCTCAAAGTACCTTATTAGCACAGAACCTTAGAATTGATTCCAAATTTTCACAGCGGGCAAAATCAATAAGACGTAGTTCCTTAGCAACCATACCACCACAGGTTCCATTTGATGCCAGCATAGAACTAGTCGAAGAAGAACAATCATCCGTGGTATGCGAAGATTCTACGCCAGAATCCTCAGAGTCCGATAAAAACGATATTGATCTTCTACCAAGGACTAAATTTAGCAATAGTAACCTTGGAACCAGCAGTGGTAAATACATACCCGTATACAAATGGGGTGTTCAGTTTTCGGGGCATCTAAAAAAGTCCGTTGGAGTGTTTCTTGAACGTGTAGAAGAGTTAACTGTAGTGAGCGGAGTCAGTGTTTTAGATTTGTTCTAATCTTCTTCCAAATTGTTTTCAGACGAAGCGTTGATTTGGTAAAGGTCATCATGTTCCTCTTGGAAAAACCTCTGCGTAGCGCTGAAGAAAGAATGCCAGCCTTCTAACTACAACAAAACTTTGTACGACGAAAGGCAAACAAAAATCGGTAAAAGTGTACTTCGCTAAAATAAAAACCCTTCTTAATAGAATGGACACACCAGTGTCAGAACACCTGGCGTTAAAAGAAATCAAGAACCTCATAGAATTAAAAAATTGTTGCAAAAGACTGGAATACTCGAAGTCTACAGTAGAAAGTTTTGTGCCACCGAGTAACAAAACGCATTGTATCGTGCCAGATCTAGCTTACGTCAAATCACATGTCTCAAGTTTATTGATTTTTGAGTTACCTCGATATTTCGACGATAATACAATTTAATCACCTTGTATATTAAAGATAACCGACATTATATACTAGTAAGGTCGGTATTAGCATAAACAAAACGACCATCTTCATATAAAAGTGTCAATTATTGAATCTTGGAACTGCATGTCGAATGGGCGTTAATGACTAATATCAAAATAGCAAACCAAAAAAAATTCTTAGAAAATAGATGGATGAATCAGTATAATCTCCTATAAAAACAATTAAGTAGGCTTTAATTGCGGTATAACAAAAGAATAATTTAGAAGACATTAGAAGTTTTGTTTTTTATTTTTTGCGGTGTCAAAAAATCGGTACTTAAAATGTGCATAACTAACACCAATTTTTATGTAAATTACATAAACATCGCTAGTCTTCATGGCTAACTAAGAAACGTCTACAATAGTTACTTTCAACTCTTCAATAATTTAAAATCGTATACAATAGAATATTTTCATTACGTTATGTAAGAACCCAAACAAATATAGTTCGTTAACGATTATGTCTATATTGAATAGCCGAGAAACTTTACTTTCTTCTTGTATTGTAATCTAAAGATATAATAGAAGATACTTTTCCTCGATGTTATTGTTAAGTAGGCATTGAAGACATATTTATCACCATGTGGCTTTGAAGCTACACTATAACTTTCTAATTATATCAAAGTGTTAAAATCATCTTCGTCGTAACATTTACCCTATTCAACGTTTGGTACATTCTTCTTGCGGGTAATTGAAACAGATTCCACACGTGTTCAGGATTACTCAACAATCGACGTTCTAAAGTTAAAGCAGTGAGTGCGTTGCTAATTTTAGTACGTTAGTAAAACAACTTTTAGTTTCTAGTAAATCCCCTCGTAAATTAAAATACAATGAACTTGGAGAAAAATGTTTATAGTAGGAGTTCTAGGTAAAATTTCTATTACAGGGTATGGAATTTCCTAAACTATTTCTTAGAAGGAATTCCTGGTTTGAGTGATAGCGAGAGTAAAACAACGTGGATGTAGGAAATCGTACAGTGGCGCCGGACATTCACAGAATTGTTTAGTAACGCGTTAT
Organism: Aquatica leii; assembly: GCA_035610365.1. Lineage (NCBI taxonomy): Eukaryota > Metazoa > Arthropoda > Insecta > Coleoptera > Lampyridae > Aquatica > Aquatica leii. The sequence continues at coordinate 101,138,487 of CM069436.1, read as the reverse complement.
CTCTATGCCAACTTTGATGTTGAATTCACAGAAATTCGTTGTCAAAAAAACTGGCGTTTCTTTTGAAATCGTACATAGCTTTCATAGTAAAGATTGTTCATTTATATTCAAATATTGTCTTGAACATGTTTGGTAACGATTTTTGCAAGTATACTGGTTGACCCTCAATTTTTGCATTTATGCTTAATAAAATGCATATTGCATAATAATGTCATAAGGGGCCTCTTATAGGGGCAACTGTTAGCGAGAATGTGGAGGTCGTATAATAAAAAAGCAGGAAGGTTCTTCGGACGTTGCCTTTATGGCCCTGGCCGCTAACAGATCAATAGTTATCAAAATCAATTCGTTGTATTAGAAATCAGATAAGACAAATTCCTAGACGGGCGTGAAACAATAGTCCTTTAACTAATTCTAAAAATATGTTAAAATATTTTAATTAATTGTTCGGACTCGTGTTAACATCAGTATCGGTCAAAAATGTTCTTTAGACAATTTACTTTCAAACGTCAACTCAAAAGGACTATCTGATGTAGTGTCCGAAAATGAGATAGTTTCGAAATGAATTTGGTAAGGAAGAAGATCGAAGATTCATTAATTATTTATAGTGGTTTAAATATAATATAATTATTTCGTTTTTCTTTTTATTTGAATAAAATTTGGTATGTAGATATACTCGTGGAATTTCTAATGAGTCTACGAAACGCTGCGTTTGTTCAACTAGTTTTTCCCGCTAATAATTTAAGAGTTTTGGCATTTGTCAATATAGATGATTACTTCGTACAAAGTTTGTAGCTACAAAACTGTTTTCCTTGTTTGGTACAAAGCAAAGGAGAAACTTGACGAGACTAATTATATACTCCAACTTGAACAAAAGTGCACGGAAACGCTGGAAAGACTAATTCAATGTGCATATGCACACCACTCTGTTTCGGCCAAAACAACATCAATAATTTTAACTTTAATCATTTGGAGTCTATTGGGTTTCGGATAGTTATGCAATTGCATACCTCCATATGCAATAGTATATTGTAGAAGCGTGGAAAAGTAAAGATTTTACACTACTTTGCACCCACGAGCCGTAGTGAAATTAATTTTTCCGCTCGTGTCGTACACGATACTTTTCCGACGTTCATAAAAAACAAGTTAATTGTCTGTTAAGCAAATATAAATATAATAAATCCAAATCCAGTGAATGTCAGCTGTCATCCTACGAACAACTAAACACGTAGATATATAGATATCGGTTCGACTTATTGAATGACAGAAATCATAACGCACGAGTGTCTGCCAATCAGATTTAGAGAATTTTTCACTGTCTAAGGTTATGCTCTTTGTTCGTTTTTGGAGTGGTGTATCCACTATCGTTTGCAATATTAAACTTTCACCAACACAAAACTGTGCGAATTTTTGTATATTTCATGGTAATCGCAAAAGCTTTCATGGCTAGAGATAATCTAACAGTCACTACAGGGTTAGGTAATGACCATGTGTTAGTCAGTGACTAAAGAAGAAGTCAAGTGATGAGACGAACTCAATTCTAATTGGGTTACGTTTAAAAATGGGCGTGTCTTCGATGAACCAGTAACAATCGGTAACGGGATAGTTCAGAACCGTTGAATTGAAATTATTAGGGTGTTTGATTTCTATGCTTTCTCGGATGTTTCTATTGAAGACGAATGGAGATTTTGCAATAACCTAAGCGTTATCAAAATCTTTATTGTGGGCTGTAGTAAAATAATGTTCAACAACAGACTTAGAAGTATGTCTTTTCTTTATACAACGATTATATTCTGAAATACGTGTGATGATGGAACGACCAGTTTCACCGGTCTATACTAAACCACATGAAGAAAAAATTTAGTAAACACCTTGAGATAAAAAATAATTGTCCTTGGTAGAAGGAAGAATTTGAGAAATTTATTACTTATAAATGTAAGGTAAAAATGACAATTTCGGATTAGAATCGGAAGTAGAAATGTCCTCGAGTACTGAGATGTAGACGATGATTTATAACTACCTGAATATCCCGCTTCATATAACCATTGTTTAATAAAGTGGTAGTGAGATGACAAAGCTCCGAGTCTAGATTCTCAAGTTGGTAAATATAAAAAGCACGATAAACTGGATGATGAGACAAAGCATGAAGGTATCTGTCCGTATGTGTGAGTTTCCGATAAACAGAATGGTCCAAAAGTTTGTTGGGGTACGTGTCACAATAACGTCGAGAAACGGGAGAGAACCATTCTTTTCAATTTCTATGGTGAATTTGATATCAGGGTGTTGGTTGTTTAGATGATCAAGAAACTTAGACAATTCGAAAATCAAACAATGAAAGTGTCGTCAACATACCTAAACCAGATTTTAGGATTTAATATTCATGATTCCAAAAGATTCCATAAAAATGTTCTGCAACAAGAAATAAAGGAGAACGTCCAAAACTTATTCGTAAAATTTGTTATCCAATTGAAAGTAAGTAGATTTATCAAACCTTTGTCATTTTAATTTTAATAGCAACTTTGGTAAAAAGTGACGTGACATCAAAACTCAGAAGAAGATCCTAGAATTCAAAATTTATAGATTTCAAACGTTGAGTGAAATTATGAGAGATGCCAGGAGATGTTTGACCTGTAAATTCGGCAAGAATGTTGGACAAACGCTTGGCTAGTTTGTAATTAGAATATTAGATAGTACTGACGATAGGTCTGAACGGTATACTTTGTAGACTTTAGGAAGTCCGTATAGATAAGGTGGTTTAGAAGCTGAAACGTATATCGATGGTTACTTTCAGAAAGTAGATTAGATCTTATGATTTCGCTGACCTCGCGTTCAATCTTTGAAATTGATTTTCAAGTTAAGGAAGCGTACGTTTCCTCTGAGAGAATAGAATGTATTTTTCCTCGACGTAATGACAGTAGCATTGTTTTTGTCGGCTGCAAAAACAATGATATGTTAGGAATGTTGTGTTTAGGAGTTTTTAGATGATTCAAGAATTTTGCAAGTTTGAATACGAGTAGGATCTGTAATGTGGCGGAGAAGATGTTTTATAGGAAACTCAACAGCATATAAAATATTGAAACGTTCGAGAAATTATTTGCAAATGCAAGAGCCTTCTAGAAGCGGTTATCCATCTTCTAGAAGATATACCGAAAAATAGCGAACGCTCGAGAAGGATTTCCGTATGTGTATATATACCGACAAAACAGATCGTAGGTCAGTTATTGCCGTAACGCGAATGCAACAGTATTAAGATTATCAAGTGGAAATAAATCGTTAGCACGGGTGTGTCTACATAAATATACCGAGAATAATCGTGTACGTGATTTTTAGTGTAAACAAGTGTGAAGCTATTCACGAACGTTATCTTATCTTCTTCTAAGTGATATAAATTAGTGTAAGTGTTTTTATTAAATATTATTAAATTTAATTAGTTCGGTTAATTTAAAAGTGTACATATTTCTAGAATAAGTAAACGTATTTTTAGTCGTTTAAATAAATTAGTTAATAAATAAATACGCAACAATATCTTCATTAGAAATACGTTTGAGAGCAACAGCAAAATTCAAATCCTTGGATAGCACCGATGTCTGTTTTGAAGTAAGAGTCAAACTAGATAGATTGACTATCGTTTTCACGGAACCAGTAGTTGAAGAAACTTTCTAATTTTTGGATTCCAACAATTCAAGTTTCTTGAGATAAAATTCAGTGGTTAGCCGTTGTATTAGACTGCTGAGTAATTTTATCGAAGAAATTGTTCGGAGATAGAGTGTTGACCAACTCAAGATAAAGATAAAAGTTGTTTTGAAATGGTGTCTAACTCTCGTCGGGTTTGCTTAAAGGCTTACACGCACTACGTAACGCCCAAATTATGAAGATGTTGAAAATAAATCAATAAAGTAGATTGTCGACTCACCTGTTTAGCTAGCTTAAGTCGGAGATGATTGTAGGTAACGTTCTTAGTACCCAACTTCGTCTGGTAAGTCGTTGCCCTGCGCCACCTTTCTTTGCGAATAGAAAAAACCAAAAAAATAGCCACAGGAGGTTGTAATAATATTATTGCGATTTATTCGACACTAGTACTGCATCACAGTTGATAACGAATAAAAGAAAAAGAGGCAAAATATTAGAGAAAGTTCAGGACTAAATATCTAGTCTAATTATCAGTACATACATTATTTACATATAATAGTTGATAACGAGACAGTATCATACAAATTGAATTAAAGTCACAATCAGTTTTATAGCATAGTTCGGTATCAAGTATCATATAAATTGAATTAAAATTACAATTAGTTTGAAATAAGAATTCGATAAAATTTATTCTACAATTAAAATTAATTAAAACACTACCATAGATTGATATATGTGAGAAAATAATGCAATCGCTGAATTTAAGTTGTTTAACTGCATTCGTGGCCGAATGATGTTTAAGCGAGATAAAAATTTGGTGTAATTAATCATTCTAATCACGTAACGTGCGCAACGTACTTCCGAATCTTCTTACAAAAAAAATTTTTAACAGTAATTTAAATGATAGAAAAGTAATATTAATTCAAATGATATCGAAAAATAATAGTAATTTAAATGACATAGATCATTGGGATATTTCCCAATAACGTTATCATGTGTTCGCTGACGTAGCAACCAATTAACACTTAAAATTTTGATGTGCCTAACTCCAACAAAACTGCTGGATTACGACTGCATAAAGACGGCCTTATTATATATTGACGTTTAGAAATCAAAGTAGAAATACTTTTGAGTACAATATAAAAAGGATCGTATACATCGAGATAAGTTATTCCGCCTCGTTCACGATTGATATGCCTCAGACGTTAACATTGATAAATAACTTAGTAACTGCATTTGTAGAATTTCAGTAATTAATAATCATAAGAGTAACAAAAAACAACCGGTAATTTGCAACCATGTGTGGATAAAATTTATAACCAATTTTAAGTAGATCTGCGCTGTAATTCCAACAAAAAAATTGACATCGAGGAAGCTTTGTAAAGGTTTATGCGTTTTGCATCGAAAAAAATTTCCCTTAAAAAGATTAGCATAAAAATTCTACCCCTTACCGAGTGTTGCTTTCAACCTCCCACCCGTAGTAAATTTAACGTAATAATGGTGTTTAAGCACATCCGGATCTCGAGTCTATGCTGCGCCGAAAACCTTACTAGCCATTGCAAAATCTAGCCCACGCGCGACTAAGATTAAAAAGTTGCCTATCCGACAATCAGAAATGTACTAAAACGTATTTTAAGTCGTTACAGATTCCCCCTAGCAAAGAGTGACACCCACGGTCACTTGGATTAGAGACGTATAAAGCAAAATAATACTGCCCGAGAAACCAAACTCAACAAAATCTAAAAAGCAAATATCACAAACTGAACGCACTCATTAAAGCCACCAAGATGTGATTACGGGTATGAAAGAGGAACTTAGAGAAATGAGAAGAGGAAAGAAAAAAGGACGTTTAGACAAACGTCGAAAACCCAAAAGCTCTAAAATCTCAAAGAAATCCCAACCCCATAAACAAACTACTAATAATCCCAAAACTAGAATCCCAAAAAAAAGAAGAGAAAATCAGAAAACGTAAGAACTGTCAATTGCTAATCGACCACTCGTGAATCATCTATCACTGTGCTAGACTGTAACATTGAAACTTAGAAACCGAAAACGGATTAGAGTCCCGCAAGAAAAAATTAAAAAAAATAGCAAAAGAGATACCTTAAGAATGACTAAAAACATCAAAAAAACTGACTAAGCGGGCATACATACTGTACAGAAAACGGAGTTGTAGTCTGTCTCAAGTTTCAGGCCCACATAGCAAAACAAACAACTTAATGTAAGTGTGTGATTCGTTCTTCATCCTGTAAAAGAACAAAAAGAGTGACCACCCTACGGTGCCCAACCAAACCAACGCCCAAAGAAAAAAAGAACCCGGAAAGGAACAAAAATTACCACTGATAAAAGTAGAACGAATGTGTACCAAATGGTAATCCCCAAAGTGAAAAGTTCAAGATTTTAATGCCGACAAGGAGAATAGGAAACGTTGGTTCAATAGGACAACTAATTTCCACACCCAAGAGTCAGACAAAAATATACGTACCCGTTTACATAAAAGTCCTTTCACAATACACCAACGAGAGGAACGACCAGGAAAAGCAGAAACTTTGGAAATCAGACCTAAATACCAAAGATCGGTAGAAAATCGAATAATCCTAGCAACCAAAAATTTGGAGAAAGAGAAGCTAGAAAACGAACAAAACCTAAAAGTTTCTTAGCTTTAGAATGACAATGCAGAAGTATTAGAATTAAGAGTAGGCACAGAAGAAGAAACTGAAGAAGTATCAAGAGAACCAGCAACAACATTAGCAAAAGGTGCCGAAGTAACAGTCTTACTCGTGTAAGTCAAAAATGTGTTACGTGCGAAATTTTCATTACGGAATACCCTGTATATGTAATTGAAATTAGATTCCGGTTTGGACGCCCCCTACCGATCGTTTCGTGTGACTGTCATTTACGACGAAATCGTTAATCTGTCAACTGCATAAGATGGCCGGTGTGGCTTAAAAATAATTCTCAAAGTTCATCCGTAGTAATGGAGATCAAATTATAAGTGTATTACGATAATAAAATATCTGAGTCGTCACCGGGTAAGATAATTGCTGTCGTTTATTAAAATTCTGTTGTAATTTCTCGTAATTTGATAGCCGTTCCACCACGTTCTGGCACATGTTTCTATTCGATACCGAATTATGAGGGATTAGCATCGACAAATACTTTCGTGGGACGAGTATAACTCTATCTATAAGGCCTACGGTTAAAACTAAATAAACCGAAGATAATCACATTTCTGCGAGATTCTACTCATGCGGCAAACACCTGCGAAACCAACTGTCATCGAAGGTGTACAACAGCATTCGACAACCGGGTTATGTTATATGTACTTTCTTTAACAATAAGTAACCATTTTTGTAGATTTTGATTTCGTGAGGCATTGGTTTGACACGATTTGCTACTCAAAATTTATTTCAGGCTCACTTGCCGGGGAAAGCGCTTTCTTCGACCAAGTAGGAGTTACTGTATTGTGGGTAAGTTTATTTATTTATTTGTTCGCTGTCAGAAAGGTCGCTCACGAAACTTTAGCTAATGTTAATTCCGTAATTGCTATCATTATTTTATTACCATTAAGGTAGTATCATTAGTTATTTTGTATGTTTCGCATGCTGTGTACAACCAATAATTATTACGAAAGTTTAGTATTAATTCAGTAATTACTATCACTGTTTTATTATCAGTAAGGTCGTATCATTAGTTATTTTTTTGTGTGTTTCGCATGCTGCGTACAACCAATATTTACTACGAAATTTTAATGTTAATTCCGTGAGTGATATCCTTGTTTTATTACCATTAAGGTAATATCATTAATTAATTTGTGTGTTTCGCATACTGTGTACAAACAATATTTACTACGAACTATTCTTCGCTGTTCGCTTCAACTTAACTTACCTATGTATTGTGTGTTGCCGATACGGCTGGCATTCATGTACTGAAAATTAGATATATTTGTGGTAATCATCGACGTTACTAAATTAAAGTTGTTATACTGGTTACTCTTTCTTTTATCTTTATGGCAACATACCTTTCTCTTTTGATCGTCGTTATCTAGTAACAAACTTTGGCTACTCGACCATCAGAGTAACAAGGATTACGAACCTCCAATTGAGTTACAAGTTTGGACCGTCTGTCGTGAGCGAGGCAGAATTGTTATCTTGGATCAGCTCTGGCGCCCTTAAGCATACTTCCTGTGAACCTCCCCTACCTCCGACTGTGTGAGTTGGCCGTGCAAAGTTCGTAAAACCTAAAGCTTGTAACAGATGGTTCTCGACGTATGTCACTCATTTCGGATATTGAAAAGTTAAAAGAATTAATAGAGTTTATTTTCCGCAGTGTCGTTGCCGGCTAGTGCGCGCAAGCTTTAATCCGTTTGCGTATCAACGCTAGACTACTACAGTAGAGAAAGTTTTTAGAAGAACGTGTCTGAATGTAGAATTTTATTTTAAGAAATTCAAGAATGATGCGAAGAAAAAGAAGTCAATGATAATCTAACAAAGAATCACTACAGAGTTAGGTAATCAACTTGTAAACTAAGCCAGATTCTAAACTCCATAGAAGTGACTTAAGAAGAAGTGAAGCACTAGTATGAGCTGAACTTTGATAGGGTTACGTTCGAAACGTGTTTTCGATAAACCATTAACAACCAGATAGAGGTTAGTTCAAGAACGTTGTGATGATTGAAGTTATTGGGTTATTTTATTATCTCTATGTTTTATCCGATTTCTATTGAAGATCAATAGAGATTTTGCAAAGGCGTTATCAAAATCGACACTTTTCGAACGTAACCTAATCAGAGTCGAGCTCATCATAAACATGGTATAATACAATATAAAATAACCGTTATTTTTGTTTTAGGAGATTTTGGTTGCACGAGGCATTAGCAATGCTTGAAAAGGATGATTTTTCGCATCTTTCAGCAGATGTAGTTATGCTGTCGCCTAACAACGATAACGATTCAGGTTAGGAGAATGTGATGTCCCCTCATAAATTACCCGCTACGCAACTAAGGGATCTTGTTGAAATACAGATACATCTTCAATATTCTGATTCTGAAGATAACAATATTCTTCTGGTTTCAAAAAGTCAAAATATAAAGTTTAGCTTTGGACTAATAGTCACATTTTGTATGAAAACAACTTTGATTCAAGTAAACCTGAAAATGGTTATATAAAAATGGTATGAGCTTCCACAAATATTTCTTCAGAGTACAAAAAAGTTGGTTCAGGCTTTGGAGTTGTTTTCTCGTATGCAGATCAACCTCTGGTCTAAAAATGGCTTTCACATTTTTTTTAACAATTTTTTTATTTGCCTTTTTTTGATCATTTATCCGAAGAACCAAACCATTCGTTCAAACCGGATTCTAAAGAATCCTTTCTAGTAATTAGAGAAACTCAAAAAATGCTCATGATAATAAATCTGATGAAGATAAAAAATTCACTGTCTTGGTTGAAACGAAAACGGTGTGGTTTCGCTAATATCAAATGCTGTCGCTGTAAATCCTATAAAAATAGTAAAACGGCAGTCAAAACAAGAAAAACCAGTATTTTAGTTTCTCAACCTCGTATGATAAGACTATATAACGCAAATATGGGTGAGGTCAATAAAAACGACCAAAATATGTCTATATAGGACAGAAATTCTAAGGAAAAAGTATTACTTCTGTTTATTTGCACATTGTTTAGATATGTCTATACAAAATGTCTGGCAACTAAGTCGTTTATCCAACACTGAGTCACAGTTACAGCATCTTGCTTTTCGAAAAAGAATTGCACGGTCCATACTTCAGATAAATTCAAAACCTATTAATCAATCTGTTGGGCGATCTAGTCAAAGAAAATACAAAGATTCGCGCTTTGATGGAATGCATCATTACGTAATTCCACAAGATCGACAAAGCAAATGTCGTTACTATCATATAAAAGCTACCACGCTTTGTGTGAAATGTGATATTAGTCTTCACGTGAGATGTTTTGTAGGTTATCATACCAACATTTAATTTTCAAGGAATGTAATTTTGATATGTTATCCTGACGTCGTACGTATAAGACAGCTCATGAATTTTGAACAATTTCATATGGCTAAAATGGTGAAAAATCTAAAATTTTTAAATTTTGACAACGCTGACCTCAATTCCATATTGTCCATTTTGTCATCAATTCCTTCATATACCCATAGTATAAATATATGTCGGCGGCACCGAATATAAGCCTACCTACGGCTATGGAATGAGTGCACGTGCACTAGTTTGTTTGTGTTGCTATAAATTATGTTTAAAATGTTTAGTTTTTGTAACTTAATAACTTAGAATCAACCAATAAGAGTTGGATATTTGGTAATATTGCCTTATATGTATATGCGTAAGAACGTGTGTGAAATTACAACTTCATGCGAACAGAACGACACCGGCTAGAAAATAGGGCAGATTGAAATGATATTTGATGGTGACAACTTGTTAAGTTAAAAGAGCGGGTGTCGGATCGTTTGTTCCAGTGTTTGATGATTAAACGTTTATGAATATAATGTTACAAATTTTATTATTAAAACTAATTTATTTAAACGACTAAAATTATGTTTTATTTATACTAGAAATATGTACACTTGTAAATTAACCGAACTAATGAAATCTAATAATATTTAATAAAAACACTTACACTAATTAAGATAAGATAAAGTCCGCGGATAGCTTCACACTTGTTTACACTAAAATCACGTACAAGATTATTCTCTGTATATTTATGTACACACACGTGCTAACGACTTATTTATTTCAACTTGAATAATCTTCTTAACACTGCTGTATTCGCATTACGGCAATAACTGACCTACGATTTGTTTTTTCGGTATTTATACACATTTGGAAATTCTTCTCGAGTGTTCCCTATCTTTCGGTATATCTTCTAGAAGATGGATAACAACTTCCAGAAGGCTCTTGAATTTGCAGATAACTTCTCGAACGTTTCAATAATTTAATAATTGATGAAATCAGAGTTGTTTGTTTATTGTTTAACAATGACTTTGTTTAACATTTGTAATCATAACTTTTGTAATAGTAAATAATTTGTATAAACGGTCAGTGTCGTGCGTTATTCACTTTTAATAAAATGTCTATGCAGTCTAACCCAGCACAAACGCCCAGCGAAGCCCCCTTTAATAGTCAATACGTCTCTGACATATATATTGTCATATTAAAAAAGTAACTTTCTGTAGTAAAGAAATAACGATGATTGAGTAAATGATAATGAATGAATGAATAAAAAATTCTGTAACTTTAAACCAGTTTTTCAAAGACTGTAATGATTTTACAACGGATGGAAGCATGTTATTTTAGAAACTGTGTGAAGTGTCTATGAATATGACCAAAAAGCGATAAAAGACACTTGAATAGTAAAAATCGAAAAAGTCAAAGTAGCTCTAATTACGACTTTTCTAAAAACGGTCGAAACGTTTAGAAATTGTGCCAACATATCGCTACCAATATTTAAAAAAATGTTTTATTCTAATAGTTTTTCGAAACTTATACCAAACAGAATATTTTTGATGTGTCTACCATAACAAATAGTTACGTTCCGGAACTATTTAGCAAAACCTTGGAGAAATTAAGAGAAATAGTAGCAACCATAAAATTTGGGTGTCTCTTAAAGAAAAAATATCTTTAGAACGAAGTAACAGAACAGAAGTAGGCGTTATCAGCAACTGAAACAAAAAACAATTTAAGTGTTGCAAAATCCAGCTTTGCTCGATGCATCAAATAATTCACTAACGGATGTCGTACATTTTAAATTTGCCGCTACAGTGTTGTGCGATGTGGAACGATTATTTTCACAATACAAAAACATTCTTGCCGACAGCAGACGAAAATTTGCATTTGTACATTTATTACAGAATGTAATTATCAAAAGTAATCAAGATTTGCAATTTTCTTTATTTAGTAACACATATTTTAAATGTATACTATTACTGTTTTTTGTGCATATTTCGATTGTTTTTTAGCGCATGACTATCCGAAGCCTACTAATACATGATTATAAAATTTTGAAAAAAATATATATATATGACTATATCATCTAAACACAAACAAAATAGTTATCCACACAATTACATGTAAAATTAACCTATGTGTATATGTACATACGTTTAGGTTGCGTATGCATAATTTTTGCTCAACTTTTACTAATGAACATTTATTTCACGTATCTCTACTTCCTGTTGGAAATTTAGCAACGTTTTCTTACTTGCGCCGCTTATTTTGGACAATTATCGTCATTAAGGTTACCGTAATTCCTTTCGATTGTGTTTAAGCATCTTAATCGTTTCAATTAAACGCCTCCCTGTTAATTCCGACCAACCTTCCAAATAAAATTATAGACGAAATTAGTAATTACGCACATATTTGTTATAAAAACAATACTTTGACGTAACATCCTGACACACTAACCCACTAAAATCAAAAATATGAGAGGCTGAAAAGTAGCTGTTCCTTAATGACCATCAAATTTTTTTTTACCGAATCATGGCACTTATAATAGAAATCCAGTGTAGATATTATTAAATTAAAAGAAAAAATGTGTCGATTTCTATTCTAAACAAATAATTATCGTACACATCGTGCGACTATAAGTTAATTCAGGAATAATTAATCCGCGGCGTGGAAAAATATCAAGCAACAAATATGTACGTAGTAGTTGGCAAAAACCGCAATATTTTGCGTGCGGTCTGGCGTTTTTACATGATTAATTAATTATTAATTACAACGATTAACCAAAGGCAACTATGTATAATCAACTTTTATAAACTAGTTCAAGGAATAATAAATGAACGAAGGCTTTAGAAACAACAAAGTAAAGCGCAAAATATTTTTTTTTAAATTGTTTTAGTGTGAAGAAAGTTAAGCTGCAATAAAACAGTAGAGATTAACTATTTCGTGTCTAACTCAACTTCTATAAATCGTTACCGTCAAGGTTTCGTCTAAATTAAAAACTACGATATTAATAATAAATATAATTGTTAGTCGACTTTGAACTTGGTCATTGTGTAATAATTATATTATCAAAATAGGCGACATAAACAAATAGCTTTAAAGCAAACTTAGTAATACATTTTTACCGCTTTAATCTTGATGTACGTATTTTAAACACGTATTGTACAACTTTTTCGTAGGCCCTAAAAAGGTCCTAAAATGTATTTGCTAATCCTTTATGTTGTTTTAACAAAACCCGATATAAATAAGGTTTGTTCTACTGGTTTCTTGCAGCTTGCAGTCGAAAAGAATCGCGAAAGAACAAAGTAATGGGCGCCAGGTTCCATATCGACCAGTCGCGGCTGGTGAGCAATGCTGCAGGAAAGTTATTTCAATGTTCAAACTCTAAAAACGCATTCTTATTTAGTAAAAGATTTATATTTAAAGTCAATTTATCTATCCTTGGAATAAGCAAAATAAAACGTTACATATTGCCAATTGTAAACTAATAATAAAACTTTTAGTATTTTTATGGAGGGTCATTGACCAAATGACTCAATGGAGAAGCCGCCACTGATACCGACAGACAAAAATGTTCTTTATTTTAAGAAATCTAATCTATGGTTTAATAAAAATAAACGTAAATATAATAATTGTATTGACCAGAATACATTATCTGTCAAAAACTTTCACCTATAAGTTTCCAAAATTTATTTACAGTGCATTAATTGACAATAGAAAAGTTGCTTAACACCACACCAACAACAAAAAAATTTAATGAAATATGTAGTGACCACAATTATATACGAAGAACTGAACCTGAATGTTGTAGTTATAACTCGACAAAACAAGAATAAAAGAATACGTAATATAGATCAATAAATGGTAAAAAAAACAATATAGTTAAAAAATCACATGACTTCAACTAACCAAAACAACTGGCGAAATCTATTTTTAGCTTCTAATCATGATAAAGACAAATGAATAAAACTGGTGGAAGGTACTAAGAAGAGTTGTCGAGATGGTTAAGGTCGTGTCTCGTCATATGGACGTTTAAGTGTATTTTAAAAAGTAACCATTTAAAGAAACAAAAATAAAACAAACCAGAAGGAAAAAGTAACATTTAGGAAAAAAACAGAAAAACTAATTTTATAAAACAATAACAAGAACAAATTTACAAAAAAAAGTATGCGACAGAAATAAAGTACAGTCGAATTTTGCCTAAGTCGAACCTTGAATATCGGTGAAAAAATTTCCAGATAAAGGAAATTCGAGATATAGAATTTAAAAAATGAATTTTTATAAAATTTAGTGTGCTGAATTTTAGACTTGCACAGATATTCTACATATGAAAGTTAAAAATTTTCTCGAAATTTTCTTACCGATATTCAAGATTCGACTGTACCCTATTTCTTCGGCATGAATTTACTTATTTTCGCGTTCAATCAGAGTATATATGTATAAATTATGTACATTGGTATTATACCTTTCGTGCAGTTGACTTTATAATTTCATATTTGTTGAACAACAATCAAGTCTGCAACGCCTCACCAAAAAAAGAAAAAAAAAGAAAGTAAAAAACTACTAAACAAATTCTAGATAAATTTGCCAACTACGAAAGTTTCTTTCTAGGAAAAACGATTATTATATAGAATTCATGTTTTCTTCGGATCGCTTCCTAAAAATTTTCTCAGGAATTCAATTACCTCAAGTTAAAAAAAAACACAGTATACTCCATTAAAAAAAATGATAAACAACTCACTGTGCATTAGCAATAAGATGAATTGGTCAACTTCTAGAATTGAATCATTTGAACTGATTCGTTCGTTATTCGAATGATATGAATCCATCAATGAATCTTTTCAAAGAAAAAGCCTAAACAGCTAGAAAAGTTCGCAAATTGCGTCAGTGCAACTAACGGAGATATTCGACATATGGAAGTTCAATTTAAACAAGTTCGACTGTATTTAAAAAAAGTGGAAGTAAACAAACCATTTAAAGAAACAAAAATACCTTTTACTCTGAAACTGACTTTTGGGACAGTTGTCTGTCTATTGAAACGTTCTCAAATTCAAGAGCCTTCTCGAAGTTGATATCCATCTTCTAGAACGTATACCGAAAGATATGGAACACTCAAGAAGGATTTCCAAAATGTGTATATATACGGAACAAACAAATCGTAGGTGAGTTATTTCCCTAAAGCAAAGGCAGCAGTGTTAAAAAAATTGTTCAAGTCTAAATAAATAAGTCGTTAGCGCGTGTGTGTAGATAAATATACAGAGAATAATCTTGTACGTGACTTTAGTTTAAACAAGTGTGTGAAGCTATCCGCGGACTTTATCTTATCTTTGTGTAAGTGATATAAATTAGTGTAAGTGTTTTTATTAAATATTATTAGATTTAATTAGTTCGGTTAATTTAAAAGTGTACATATTTTTAGTATAAGTAAAAATATTTTTAGTGAAAGTATAAATAAATTAGATTTAATAATAAAATTCGTTACACTATGTTGTTATCGGAGAAGAAGAAGAAAAAGAAACCCATATCTTCCAAAGTCGCAACACATGAATGGAATTTACTTGCGCAAACCTCAAAGTTAATTGAGCGTCCCCACAGTCCATAAGTAATTGGTGTTGGATATTTTGGCGTCGAGCCTTTTCAGATACGCTGGCTAGGTGTTAGAAGACTTCGAATTTTTGGCAATTGTAACAGCAAGTTACTCAGATATGGTCATTTCATTTAGATTTAGATTTTTTGTTTGCTAATAGAAGTAGAAGATTTACCAAGATCATTTCAACTTGATCTTTTCAAGACCACGCCTATATGTAACAGATTTTTTTTCTTGTTGCAATTTGGAATCATCATCGAACTCACAAATTTTTTATTAGTTATTGCTGGTGTTTTTTGCTTCAAAAATCAACACTAAATTTCACAAATTAAAAATCACCACTTAATCTATAGAATAATTAATTTCCGAGATAAGCAAACTGTCAACAGTAGAAAAAATAAGGAAACTTTTATTTGTATTTTAAACAATTAAATACCGCTAATTAATGTTGAATTTGTTGATTTATCTTATTTGTTTAAAAAATCAAGCACACGAAGGTTTAAGTAACGCCCCGATAAAAAATGTCTTAAAAAGGAAGTAAAATGTTTATGAATCATAATGTGGAAATTGTAATACATTGTATATAGGAAAATACTTTGACTTCTTGAAAACAACATCGAAGAACATGGTAGAAAAAACTGAGGAACTTCATCGTACTTACCGAAAACTATATTGTAACAAATTTTAAAACTAAATTTATTTACACAATTTAATTTACATATGATAAATATAACAACTTTTTTTTGCTGCCAACATCGCAAACCTCAATATTCGTTAATAGTTAATTACGTAACGAGTGAAAAAAGCTCTAGCGTGGCAAAATAAAAACTATAAATCCACATAAAACTAAGTATTTAAAGTCAATTATTATATTAGAACGAGTATGCGATAGGTAGAAAAATCATTTAAAAAATCTTAAAATTTAGTTAAGATTGAAAAAAAAACGATGTCAAATTTGACTAATACATGTATACCAACATTATATTTTTTGTTTATTTTTTCAAAAAAGAATATAATTTTACAAAAGGCAACACAAAAATAATGTACGTTACTCTGGTCGAAAGTTTCATAACATAACTCACTCACATGAAACGCTCGACGCTGCGGCCTCGCGTCGCTTTACCGTTCGTTATGCTATGCTGTACTTTCGACGCTTGTTACGTAAATTACTATTAACTAACACTAATAAAATGCATAAGCATACGTTTCACAAAAGAATATACATTAACACATAACGGAATCCTTTTTTACAAGTATGATTCTGGACCAGATATAGACAGGCTACGAATCTTCAGCACAGCAAGAAATCTAGCTCAAACCAAACATTGGTATGCGGATGAAACATTTAAAACAGTGCCACACTTGTTTTACCAACTATTTACACTACATGGGTTAAAGAAAAACATTTCATTTCCATTACGAATAGATGTAGAATTTGCATTAAAACTAAAGTTACTGCCAGCATTAGCTTTGGCACCCACAGCAAATGTAGTCGACAGATTTAAAGCCCTTTGTGAAGAGAATGTCCAGCCAATTGTTGATTAGTTTGAGGACATGTGGATTGGACAACGACGCCAACGTCACAATTTCCTCACGATATGTGCAATTTTTACGAAACTGTACTAGGGACAAACAAAGCCCAACATATAGAAATTTGTAAAAGCCATACCAAATTGAACAGTACTGAGATGAACCAGTTTAAATTTAAATTAAATTAAAGACGCGCGAAATTACGTAAACATCGTCAGCTAGCGGGAAGACTAAAAAAATACGAGTTGCGCCGTGTTACAATAGTTTTACGCATGATTCGTTTTAAGAGTGTTTTCGAGAACGCTAAGGGTAGTAGCGAGAGAAGGGTGCAAAGCGGCTGTACAAACGGCCTTCTTGATATAAAATTTGTGCTTGTGTTTTGTGTTATTTTTAATGCAAGTAACTCTATACGTTAGCTAACATAAGGGATGGGAAAATTAACTGTAATTTGTAAGTAATTTGCATTAAAATCTCAGCGTTATAAAACGTTACGTTTTTTTTGTTTTGGTAAAACAAACGCATTGGCGGCCATTTCCATTTTGTCAATTTAATCGTCTTCTGTGTATGATTTAGATTTATTAAACGAGGTTTTTCACTAACTATTAATTAAAACTTAAAATTACTAAATTGACATGTTGTAAAGGATTGCTTGAAATGTAACTAAAAGCATCTTCTTATGTTTATGTGTGAGTTTAGACACAACATTAAGCGCCGTAAATTTGATTATAATAATTAACCGTTTATTCTTACGCTTAAACATTATGAAAATAAAGGGCCGAAGAAACTAAAAAGACGCTTAAAGTGCAATCTTCGTTTGTACAGTTTTCTTTGTCTTGCAATTTCAACAACTCCATTTAGTATGTGTAATTTTGTATAAAACATTTACGATTAGAAATGTAACCGAAATAATTAACTCTTTATTTATACTTAAATTTGAGGATTATTAAAATTGAAAGTGGTTTTATGTAAATGATTTTCTTTGTTTGTAAAAAGAATCTACTTAAACTTCATTACCACCTTGTTTTTGTTATTTTTATGCATTTGACGTGTTTTAGAATCAATCTGTGTTAATCTATGCTAATCTCTGGCTTTAATTCTAAATTATGAATAATAATTTAATTAATTTGTTTTTCGTACGTTAATATTTGATGATACAAAAATCGCTCAAAGTTTGGACATGTTTTTTAATCGTAATACTAGCTATTGATGGTGATTATAATACGTTTGATAACAGATATAAAAACCATTGTGTGTATTGCCTTGTAGAACGTAAATCTAATATTTTTCTACGGTGATTGGACAACGAACGCAGGTTGCTCTCATGCTATGGGACCCTGTATTTTGTTAGGTGTAATGGCGCAAGTTGCTTCCATGGTATAGGACCTTGCACATTTGTGTATTTTTTAGTCGCGGTAGGTTGCTTCCATGTTATGGGGCCCTACATTTTTGTTTACTTGTTTTATGTATAACTTTTATTATTTGTATTACTAATTTTATATATACATATATGTTTTCAGTATTACTTGTTGTTCCAAACTTTCAAATTTAGCTGAGTTGATTCGTAACCAGGACCCCAGTACCCATTGGCGGGGGCGCCAATTATATAACACGTCTTCAGTTAAAAATAATGATGTTTGTGCGCGTGTTTATATGTGTTGGTATTTAAATCTGTTATCTGGTCTGTTTTTATGTCTAATTTACTGTAATTTGAGATGTCCTTACTTTATGACGTGTCTTAATAGTTTTGATTACAAGCCGATTGCTTTATCAACCTAATCTTGCATTTAGTTAGAGGATCGGAGAGTTTTCTTTGCTCTGTTCTTCCCCTCGTACTGCGGTTCCACCAAACAGGCAAAATTTTGGTTTAAATTTAACCAGTTAAATTCGAATAAAAATTACGATTTTTTTTTATTATGTGTTTTATTTAACCTACTACAGTTTTCCCACATATCGAGAGTAAGCAGTGTATAACGAACTTAATACAACGTAGGTAGAGCGAAAGGGGGTAGCTTGACGATCACAGCCACAGCGAGATGTCGCTGCTTTTTTTTTGTTCGCGTCAAAAACGAAATGGCCACACAAATCACACATAAAGCCTGTCTCATAAAATGACATCACCAGGGTCGCAGTCGCTTAAAGTACGGTACTAAGAATCTTCGTTAAATTACAAAACGTAAAAATTTATTAATGACACGTAACAACTGAAACAAACTAGTGCGATTAGATAATGACATGATAATAGTACTTCATGTACTTATGTAGGAAAAAAACACTCAAGTTTCCTGACAAAAAATAAAAGAAGAACGTTCCAGGTTTCGTGTTGAAACTTTTATTGATAATGTCGACAGGATACTAGCACACTTGCATCTGATTTTTTTTTAAATTCCTGATTTTGAAGATGTTATTTAGGAGAGTTCTTAGATGAAAGTAAAGAAGAGAATATTCAACGCATTTAATCCGGGTTTGCTTAACAGATATGACAAGTGTTTTAAGTAGCTTTAACTTGGAAGTTTCTTTTAAGCTATAAGATTTTAACAAATTTGCAAATATTATAACGTTCATGAGTCTGTCTGGAATGTTTGGATCAACTTATCTATGCAAATCTGCATATTTTAAAAAAACATATCGGCTAACTGTTATTGTGCTTCCAATCAATAATCAGTAATAACATACCATCCTATAAAATGATCGCTGATGATACACTCTGGGCACTTTTGCCTTAGTCATGGTAACACCTTAACTTCGACTAAACCCAATTAGAAATCAATATATTTGAGTTTGTTTCCAAAGGAGAAAACAGACAAGTGCATTTTGGAGAAGAAGAAAGGTATCAGAACTGTAGAGAGAAGAGGCAAAAAAACTAATGTGGCCAAGGAAGTCAATATTCCTCTGAGTACCCTTTCCAACAAAGAAAACATTTGTGCTGCACCGTGCAATAAACTAAGGAAACGAATGACTAAGAATCAATTTCTTCGCCTCAAAATAAGGTCATTTGGTTAAGACAGTGTAAGGAGCAAAAAATATCCATCAGCGAAAACTTGCTGAAAGATAAAGCAAAAGAGCACCTAATGTGGGCATTCAGAACTTTGCTTGCACGTGAAAGAAGGCATACGAATTTTAAGAAGAAGAAAATTTGTTGTAAAAATGGAAGTGTTGATGAAACTGTATGCTCAAATTTGTACAGAAAAGTGCATACTTTAATAAAAAGACTACAATGCTTAAGACATACTTAACACCGACGAAACTGAAGTAAAGTGAAGCGTGTGCCTGACAAAGCTCTAACTTTCAAAAAGGAAAAGTGCCACGGTGGAAAGCATTGTAAAGAAACGTTGACAGTTTTACTTGCAGTTAATTTGGACGGCTCTGAGAAAAGAATTATTTATAATTTCAAAACGTTTTACCGTAAGGAGGTTGTAAAGATTGTGTTAGATTCCCTCACTAAAGAATAGAATGGCAACATAACGGTTTCCTTGGCCATTTTACTGATAGACAAAGCATAAAGAGCTGTAACTCCACAAGCAATTGTGAGCTGTCTCAAAAAATCCAGTTTTGCAAAGAGTGCTAAAGATGTAATTCAAGAATAAAAAAAAGAAGCAAAAGTAGAAGGCGATGTCGAATATGATGTAAATTTGGACAAGTATGTAAGGTAATGCTGTGCCTTAACGATAAAGAAATTTTGACTGCTACGAACACGGGCGAGAACAAAGAAGAAGACGATGACGACCAGAATTCAAAGCGTCATTCGAGACATTACAAAACTTCTGTCTTTAATCCGACGTTGATGAGGCAACTTTTCAAGTTTGAAGCAGACAAATATCACGAGTTTCTTTAAAAAAAAATTGATTTATTAATTATGCCAAATTTCAATAAATAAAAGGCGATTTTTTCACTTTCAGCAATTCGAATTTCTTTTTTTGGTATGATAAACCTTTCATTATATTGAAGCTTTAAAGTATTTTCTAAGTCCTTTGAATTATCGAGAGTTGACTTTATAACATGTCAGATTTTAATAACTGCTTTTAGATGACGCGTAACTACATGTCCTCATTTTGTTGAAAACGCTAGGAATAAGAATCCATGCCTTGGTCATTAAAGAAAAGAAAAAGTTAATAAACAATTAAGAGATAGTGATTAGAACCCAATGCAATATCTGTCCTAATTTTTTAAACATTCGTTTTAAATTAATTCTATGTGATATATTCATAGTTTTCGACCATTAAACATTAAATTTTGTTGTATTTATTTAAAATTGTTAACATAAAAATATAATGGCTTATTATAATTAATTATTGAATGTCAAAAAATGTCATTCCAATTAAGTTTGTGACATTCTAGGTTAGTTGTAGGATAAATAACTCATATTACAACATTCGTTTTAAAATGTTGTTTGAATAAGTGTCAAATAACTTTAATTTCTCCAATAATCAAAATTACTGTACATTTAAAAATTCACGCGATAATCCAATAACTTTCTTTTCCACACTAAATCCAGAATGGAAATTTTATTAAATCATAAGATATAAGAAAGTTATTTGCTGGCGACATTATTTCTTTCGTAAATTGAACTGAGCATCAGTTTAAGCTCCCAACAAATGTAATTTCCATATATACAGAGTGGGCCAATGATGTGTCAAAGTAAAATATCACCTACATTATACAAAATTAAAAAAAATATTTATAAAAGTTGTATGGTCTTTAAAGTTTTACTTTTTAAAATTATTTCTAACTGTACAGGGTACTCCATAATATCAAGACAACACAAACCTACATTTTTTTTTAATGGAACAGCTTTTATATATAATACATTTTTTAAATCCTCTTGAGGTCTACTTTAGAATGATAAGATTATAAGCACTTGAAAGTTAGTCTTTACAAAATTATAAGCAGTTTTAAATTTCTAACTTCAAAGAATGACAGCTTTTGAGAAACAAACTGTTGCATTGAATTAATAAGCGTTGAAGTATACTGTCAATAAAATAAAATATTTTTAAAACCATTGCATTTGGAATAGTTATATCATTTCGATAAAAAAATTATTCCTCTGCAAGGTCTTAAATTCCAAATTAAGTCATTGCATTTAAAAAAATCGAATTTTGGCCCATTGAAGTTCTGCATTTTTGACCTTTAATACCAAACACCATGTATTACAAAATGACGTGTCCGATTTTTTTATGGATACCTGAAATAATGTTAAAACTCATACCAAAGTATCATTTTTATACAAGATTTCGTAACTCAAAAGCATGTCATTCTTTGAAATCATAAATTTAGAAGAAAACTGCGTTTTAGCGTTCTACAGAAAACAGACTACTCCGCAAAAATTATTTTTGAAATATAATCAGCTGTTTTAATCAACTTATAAGAATGAACACCATAGCAAAAATCCTAAGAGATATAGCCAAATACTTTCATTTATCCGACTGTGAATCATACTTGGGACTTTAGACAATTGTCGGACGCTTTGTTAGTTAACGGAGGAGGCGACATCACACAGCTAACGCGCCATGGAGACTGGAAAAGTACGTCGATCGCAGAAGGCTTATCGATGATAGCATTAATGACAAAATTCAAACAGCAACGAAAATTTTGCCAGAACCTTCCAACTTACAATTATCTAAATATGCACATTGCAATTGGTTTTTCAAGTAGAAATTTCTATCAAAAATTGTCAAAACTGCATTTTTAACTTTAATACTACACATAACTTGTTCCTTATTCTATCGAGTATTCTACAGTACATTTCGTTACCTCGTAATACCTAATATAGTATTATTTGCTATTGTTTGTAGAAAAAATGTTGTATGCATGCATTACGAGCAAAAAGCTATTTTCCTCGAGTGATTGCCACCCTCAGCTTCGCGTCGAGCGGCAAACTTCCCTCTCCAGGTAAAAAAATCGTACTTTTTTAATACATAAATAACTATTGAAACGTTACATAACTTTTTCATTACCGTAACAGTGTTTTTATTGGCGTTTTAAAGTTCACTCAAACTCGTTACATGTTAAAATGCAAACTGTGGTTAACGTTAAAGATAATGTCATCGCTGTAATAATTGCGAATGTTACGGTTAGTATTTGTATGGTATTTGTACAATTGTTGACTAAAAAAAAATTCTGAATGTTTGTATGACACAAATTTTGTGTTTATATTTGCATAGTGAGTAATGCGTGTGGTAAAAGACGACGCCGTAATTACTGTCTGTTATTAAAAATAAAAATTTAATTACTCGTGTCATTTTCCATTTTTGTACTTTTATTCGAATAAATAAGTAAATGAAACGAAATTAAATTATAAATGTAAACCAACATTTATGCTCATCATTCAGATTTCGATTATGTTCAGTGAAAATCAAAAACTTTTATTTTTGTGTTTTTAATTCTTCGTCTACAATTTCAACAACATTTACAATGTATTGACTAAAGGGTGAATGTCAATTGCTAGTCGATCATATTCAATACGTGGCTTCTGGATCAATGTTCCAAAATAACGTTATTTTGAAACGTTAACAAATAGAAAATTACTGAAAACTGGCATTTATGGCCATCATTTAGATTCCAATTCTGTTCAATGCACGAATTTGTTTTTAATTCTTAATATAACGTAAATGATAATCTGAAATAACTGTTATAAATTGCAAGATTTTCTGATAACTAAAAGAGTACAGTAAAAATGAACAACTTGATTTTTGTGTACGTAATTCTTCGTCTATAATTTCAACAACATTTTACAATTTATTGACTGAAGGGTGAATGTCAATTGCTAGTCGATCATAATCAATACGTGGTTTCTGAATCAATGTTCCAAAATAGCGTTATTTTGAAACGTTAACAAATAGAAAATTACTGAAAACTTGCATTTATGCCCATCATTTAGATTCCAATTCTGTTAAATGAACGAATTTGTTTTTATTTCCTAATATAACGTAAATGATAATCTAAAGTAACTGTTATAAATTGCAGGATTTTCTGATAACTAAAAGAGTACAGTAAAAATGAACAACTTGATTTTTGTGAACGTAATTCTTCGTCTATAATTTCAACAACATTTTACAATTTATTTAATGAAGAGTGAATGTCAATTACTAGTCAATCATATTCAATACGTGGCTTCTGAATCAATCTTCCAAAATAACGTTATTTTGAAACGTTAACAAATAGAAAATTACTGAAAACTAGCATTTATGGCCATCATTTAGATTCCAATTCTGTTAAATGAACGAATTTGTTTTTATTTCCTAAT
Source organism: Aquatica leii (assembly GCA_035610365.1). NCBI lineage: Eukaryota > Metazoa > Arthropoda > Insecta > Coleoptera > Lampyridae > Aquatica > Aquatica leii. Next base: position 101,114,529 of record CM069436.1, on the reverse strand, counting down.
ATAACGTAAATGATAATCTAAAGTAATTGTTATAAATTGCAGGATTTTTTGATAACTAAAAGAGTACAGTAAAAATGAACAACTTGATTTTTGTGTACGTAATTCTTCGTCTATAATTTCAACAACATTTTACAATTTATTGACTGAAGGGTGAATGTCAATTGCTAGTCGATCATATTCAATACGTGGCTTCTGAATCAATCTTCCAAAATAACGTTATATTGAAACGTTAACAAATAGAAAATTACTGAACACTAGCATTTATGGCCATCATTTAGATTCCAATTCTGTTAAATTAACGAATTTGTTTTTATTTCCTAATATAACGTCAATGATAATTTAAAGTAGCTGTTATAAATTGCAGGACTTTCTGATAACTAAAAGAGTACAGTAAAATCGAACAACTTGATTTTTGTGTACGTAATTCTTCGTCTATAATTTCAACAACATTTTACAATTTATTGACTGAAGGGTGAATGTCAATTGGTAGTCGATCATATTCAATACGTGGCTTCTGAATCAATCTTCCAAAATAACGTTATTTTGAAACGTTAACAAATAGAAAATTACTGAAAACTAGCATTTATGGCCATCATTTAGATTCCAATTCTGTTAAATGAACAAATTTGTTTTTATTTCCTAATATAACGTAAATGATAATCTAAAGTAACTCTTATAAATTGCAGGATTTTCTGATAACTAAAAAAGTACAGTAAAAATGAACAACTTGATTTTTGTGAACGTAATTCTTCATCTATAATTTCAACAACATTTTACAATTTATTTAATGAAGAGTGAATGTCAATTACTAGTCAATCATATTCAATACGTGGCTTCTGAATCAATCTTCCAAAATAACGTTATTTTGAAACGTTAACAAATAGAAAATTACTGAAAACTAGCATTTATGGCCATCATTTAGATTCCAATTCTGTTAAATGAACGAATTTGTTTTTATTTCCTAATATAACGTAAATGATAATCTAAAGTAATTCTTATAAATTGCAGGATTTTTTGATAACTAAAAGAGTACAGTAAAAAAAATGAACAACTTGATTTTTGTGTACGTAATTCTTCGTCTATAATTTCAACAACATTTTACAATTTATTGACTGAAGGGTGAATGTCAATTGCTAGTCGATCATATTCAATACGTGGCTTCTGAATCAATCTTCCAAAATAACGTTATATTGAAACGTTAACAAATAGAAAATTACTGAACACTAGCATTTATGGCCATCATTTAGATTCCAATTCTGTTAAATGAACGAATTTGTTTTTATTTCCTAATATAACGTCAATGATAATTTAAAGTAGCTGTTATAAATTGCAGGACTTTCTGATAACTAAAAGAGTACAGTGAAAATGAACAACTTGATTTTTGTGTACGTAATTCTTCGTCTATAATTTCAACAACATTTTACAATTTATTGACTGAAGGGTGAATGTCAATTGGTAGTCGATCATATTCAATACGTGGCTTCTGAATCAATCTTCCAAAATAACGTTATTTTGAAACGTTAACAAATAGAAAATTACTGAACACTAGCATTTATGGCCATCATTTAGATTCCAATTCTGTTAAATGAACGAATTTGTTTTTATTTCCTAATATAACGTAAATGATAATCTAAAGTAATTGTTATAAATTGCAGGATTTTTTGATAACTAAAAGAGTACAGTAAAAAAAATGAACAACTTGATTTTTGTGTACGTAATTCATCGTCTATAATTTCAACAACATTTTACAATTTATTGACTGAAGGGTGAATGTCAATTGCTAGTCGATCATATTCAATACGTGGCTTCTGAATCAATCTTCCAAAATAACGTTATATTGAAACGTTAACAAATAGAAAATTACTGAAAACTGGCATTTATGGTCATTATTTAGGTTTCAATTCTGTTGAATGAACGAATTTGTTTTTAATTCCTAACATAACGTATATGATAGTCTGAAATAACTGTTATAAATTGCAAGATTTTCTGATAACTAAAACAGTACATTAAAAATAAACAACTTGATTTTTGTGTACGTAATTCCTCGTCTATAATTTTAACAACATTTTACAATTTATTGACTGAAGGGTGAATGTCAATTACTAGTCGATCATATTCAATAGGTGGCTTCTGAATCAATGTTCCAAAATAACGTTATTTTGAAACGTTAACAAATAGAAAATTACTGAAAACTAGCATTTATGACCATTATTTAGATTCCAATTCTGTTAAATGAACGAATTTGTTTTTATTTCCTAATATAACGTAAATGATAATCTAAAGTAACTGTTATAAATTGCAGGATTTTCTGATAACTAAAAGAGTACAGTAAAAATGAACAACTTGATTTTTGTGAACGTAATTCTTCGTCTATAATTTCAACAACATTTTACAATTTATTTAATGAAGAGTGAATGTCAATTACTAGTCAATCATATTCAATACGTGGCTTCTGAATCAATCTTCCAAAATAACGTTATTTTGAAACGTTAACAAATAGAAAATTACTGAAAACTAGCATTTATGGCCATCATTTAGATTCCAATTCTGTTAAATGAACGAATTTGTTTTCATTTCCTAATATAACGTAAATGATAATCTAAAGTAATTGTTATAAATTGCAGGATTTTTTGATAACTAAAAGAGTACAGTAAAAAAAATGAACAACTTGATTTTTGTGTACGTAATTCTTCGTCTATAATTTCAACAACATTTTACAATTTATTGACTGAAGGGTGAATGTCAATTGCTAGTCGATCATATTCAATACGTGGCTTCTGAATCAATCTTCCAAAATAACGTTATATTGAAACGTTAACAAATAGAAAATTACTGAACACTAGCATTTATGGCCATCATTTAGATTCCAATTCTGTTAAATTAACGAATTTGTTTTTATTTCCTAATATAACGTCAATGATAATTTAAAGTAGCTGTTATAAATTGCAGGACTTTCTGATAACTAAAAGAGTACAGTAAAATCGAACAACTTGATTTTTGTGTACGTAATTCTTCGTCTATAATTTCAACAACATTTTACAATTTATTGACTGAAGGGTGAATGTCAATTGGTAGTCGATCATATTCAATACGTGGCTTCTGAATCAATCTTCCAAAATAACGTTATTTTGAAACGTTAACAAATAGAAAATTACTGAAAACTAGCATTTATGGCCATCATTTAGATTCCAATTCTGTTAAATGAACAAATTTGTTTTTATTTCCTAATATAACGTAAATGATAATCTAAAGTAACTCTTATAAATTGCAGGATTTTCTGATAACTAAAGAGTACAGTAAAAATGAACAACTTGATTTTTGTGAACGTAATTCTTCATCTATAATTTCAACAACATTTTACAATTTATTTAATGAAGAGTGAATGTCAATTACTAGTCAATCATATTCAATACGTGGCTTCTGAATCAATCTTCCAAAATAACGTTATTTTGAAACGTTAACAAATAGAAAATTACTGAAAACTAGCATTTATGGCCATCATTTAGATTCCAATTCTGTTAAATGAACGAATTTGTTTTTATTTCCTAATATAACGTAAATGATAATCTAAAGTAATTGTTATAAATTGCAGGATTTTCTGATAACTACGAAAGAGTACAGTGAAAATGAACAACTATTATTTTTGTGTACGTAATTCTTCGTCTATAATTTCAACAACATTTTACAATTTATTGACTGAAGGGTGAATGTCAATTGCTAGTCGATCATATTCAATACGTGGCTTCTGAATCAATCTTCCAAAATAACGTTATATTGAAACGTTAACAAATAGAAAATTACTGAACACTAGCATTTATGGCCATCATTTAGATTCCAATTCTGTTAAATGAACGAATTTGTTTTTATTTCCTAATATAACGTCAATGATAATTTAAAGTAGCTGTTATAAATTGCAGGACTTTCTGATAACTAAAAGAGTACAGTAAAAATGAACAACTTGATTTTTGTGTACGTAATTCTTCGTCTATAATTTCAACAACATTTTACAATTTATTGACTGAAGGGTGAATGTCAATTGCTAGTCGATCATATTTAATACGTGGCTTCTGAATCAATCTTCCAAAATAACGTTATTTTGAAACGTTAACAAATAGAAAATTACTGAACACTAGCATTTATGGCCATCATTTAGATTCCAATTCTGTTAAATGAACGAATTTGTTTTTATTTCCTAATATAACGTAAATGATAATCTAAAGTAACTGTTATAAATTGCAGGATTTTCTGATAACTAAAAGAGTACAGTAAAAATGAACAACTTGATTTTTGTGTATTTAATTTTTCGTCTATAATTTCAACAACATTTTACAATTTATTGACTGAAGGGTGAATGTCAATTACTAGTCGATCATATTCAATAGGTGGCTTCTGAATCAATGTTCCAAAATAACGTTATTTTGAAACGTTAACAAATAGAAAATTACTGAAAACTAGCATTTATGACCATTATTTAGATTCCAATTCTGTTCAATAATAGAATTTGTTTTTAATTCTTAATATAACGTATATCATAGTCCGAAATAACTGTTATTAATTGCAAGATTTTCTAGTAACTAAAAGAGTACAGTAAAAATCAAAAACTATTATTTTTGTGTATTTAATTTTTCGTCTATAATTTCAACAACATTTTACAGTGTATTGACTGAAGGCTGAATGTCAATTACTAGTCGATCATATTCAATAGGTGGCTTCTGAATCAATGTTCCAAAATAACGTTATTTTGAAACGTTAACAAATAGAAAATTACTGAAAACTGTCATTTATGGTCATCATTTAGATTCCAATTCTGTTCAATAAACGAATTTGTTTTTAATTCCTAATATAACGTATATGATAGTCCAAAATAACTGTTATTAATTGCAAGATTTTCTAGTAACTACCAAAACCAGTGAAAATCAAAAACTATTATTTTTGTGTATTTAATTTTTCGTCTATAATTTCAACAACATTTTACAATGTATTGACTAAATGCTGAATGTCAATTGTTAGTGGATTATATTCAATATATGACTTCTAGATCAATGTTCCAAAATAACGTTATTTTGAAACGTTAACAAATAGAAACTTATTGAAAACTACAATTTATGGTCATTATTTAGATTTCAATTCTGTTGAATGAACGAATTTGTTTTTAATTCCTAACATAACGTATATGATAGTCTGAAATAACTGTTATAAATTGCAAGATTTTCTGGTAACTAAAAAAAAACAGTGAAAATCGAAAACTATTATTTTTGTGTATTTAATTTTTCGTCTATAATTTCAACAACATTTTACAATGTATTGACTGAAGGCTGAATGTCAATTGCTAGTGGATTATATTCAATATATGACTTCTGGATCAATGTTCCAAAATAACGTTATTTTGAAACGTTAACAAATAGAAAATTACTGAAAACTAGCATTTATGGCCATCATTTAGATTCCAATTCTGTTAAATGAACGAATTTGTTTTTATTTCCTAATATAACGTAAATGAGAATCTGAAATAACTGTTATAAATTGCAAGATTTTCTGATAACTAAAAGAGTACAGTAAAAATGAACAACTTGATTTTTGTGTACGTAATTCTTCGTCTATAATCTCAACAACATTTTACAATTTATTGACTGAAGGGTGAATGTCAATTGCTAGTCGATCATATTCAATACGTGGCTTCTGGATCAATGTTCCAAAATAACGTTATTTTGAAACGTTAACAAATAGAGAATTACTGAAAACTAGCATTTATGGTCGTCATTTAGATTCCAATTCTGTTCAATAATAGAATTTGTTTTTAATTCTTAATATAACGTATATGATAGTCTGAAATAACTGTTATTAATTGCAAGATTTTCTAGTAACTACCAAAACCAGTGAAAATCAAAAACTATTATTTTTGTGTATTTAATTTTTCGTCTATAATTTCAACAACATTTTACATTGTATTGACTAAATGCTGAATGTCAATTGCTAGTGGATTATATTCAATATATGACTTCTAGATCAATGTTCCAAAATAACGTTATTTTGAAACGTTAACAAATAGAAAATTACTGAAAACTAGCATTTATGGCCATTATTTAGATTCCAATTCTGTTCAATAATAGAATTTGTTTTTAATTCTTAATATAACGTATATGATAGTCCGAAATAACTGTTATTAATTGCAAGATTTTCTAGTAACTACCAAAACCAGTAAAAATCAAAAACTATTATTTTTGTGTATTTAATTTTTCGTCTATAATTTCAACAACATTTTACAATGTATTGACTAAATGCTGAATGTCAATTGCTAGTGGATTATATTCAATATATGACTTCTGGATCAATGTTCCAAAATAACGTTATTTTGAAACGTTAACAAATAGAAAATTACTGAAAACTATCATTTATGATCATCATTTAGATTTCAATTCTGTTCAATAAACGAATTTGTTTTAAACTCCTAATATAACGTATATGATAGTTTAAAATAACTGTTATAAATTGCAAGATTTTCTGGCAACTAAAAAGACCAGTTAAATTCAAAAACTATTGAAACGTTCAAGAAATTACTTGCAAACGCAAGAGCCTTCTAGAAGCTGTCTAGAAGATATAGCGAAAAGTAGGGAACGTTCGAGAAGGATTCGAGAAGGATTCGCCGATGTCTATAAATGCCGAACATGGAAATCGTAGGTCAGTTATTGCTGGAATGTGAATGCATGCAGTATTAAGAAGATTATTAAGGTGAAGATAAATAAGTGATTAGCACGCGCGACGTTTTAAATAAATAACAGTGTACACCGAATCGAGTGAACGTGACTTATAGTGTAAACAAATCCGAGTACGTTATCTTATCTTAAGTGTTATACAACGGTTATACATAAATTATAGTGTAAGTGTTTTTATTATTAGATTTAATTAGTTCGGTTAATTTAAAAGTATACATATTTCCATAATAAGTAAACGTAGTTTTAATCGTTTAAATAAATTAGTATTTAATAAATAAATACGTAACACTATTATTTTTGTGTACTTAATTTTTCGTCTATAATTTTAATTACATATTACAATTTATTGACTAATCGGTGAATGTCAATTGATAGTCGATCATATTAAATACATAGTTTCTGGAACAACGTTCCAAAATAATGTCATTTTGAAACGTTAACAAAAAGAACGTTACTAAAAGCTAAAATTTATGCCCATCATTCAAATTCCGATTCTGTTCAATGAACGAATTTCATTTTCTGGTAACTAAAAGAAAACAGTGAAAATGAAAAACTATGACTTTTGTGTATTTAATTCTTCGCCTATAATTTTAATAACATTTTACAATTTATTGACCAAACGGTGAATGTCAATTGCTAGTCAATCATATTAAAAACCTGGCTTCTGGAACAACGTTCCAAAATAACGTTATTTTAAAAATGTTAATATTTATGGCCATCGTTTAGATTCCAATTCTGTTCAATGAATCAATTTGTTTTTAGTTGCTAATATAACGTATGTGATAGTCTGAAATAATTGTTATTAATTGCAAGATTTTCTAGTAACTAAAAGAGAACAGTGAAACTGAAAAACTGTTATTTTTGTGTGTAGACGTAATTCTTCGGCTATAATTTTAATAACATTTTACAATGTATCGACTAAAGGGTGGTTGTCAATTGCTAGTCAATCATATTAAAAACCTGACTTCTGGAACAACGTTCCAAAATAACGTTATTTTAAAACGTTAACATATAGAACATTACTGAAAGCTAACGTTTATGGCTATCATTTAGATTCCGATTCTGTTCAACGAATCAATTTGTTTTTAGTTGCTAATATAACGTATATAATAGTCTAAAATAACTGTTATAAATTGCATGATTTTCTGGCAACTAAAAGATAACATTAAAACTGAAAAACTATTATTTTTGTGTGTATACTTAATTCTTCGGCTATAATTTTAATAAAATTTGACAATTTATTGACTAAAGGGTAAAGCTCAATTGCTAGTCGATCATATTAAAAACATGGCTTCTGGAACAACTTTCCTAAATAATGTTATAACAATTAAAACGTTATGTTAAACATGTACTTACCATATCCACCCATAATACCATGCGTAACATAAAGCGGAGCCCTTCCAGTAACTTTATCTTTAGAGAACGCAGTCAAAATCATTGCCGGATCTGATAGAACAACTGTGTAAATGCTTCCTAAGTGCAGCCCATAAATTTTGCCGTACTTCCTTGCTAAATCAGTCAACGTTTCGTGAGGAGCCTTCGGGTTTAGAAACGGCAGGTAACCAAGTACCGGCAATCCCCACGGACCTGGTGGTAACTTCCTTTGCGTGAACCATCGATAAATCAAAACTGCCACTAGTAGTGCGATCAAAACGTAAATCATCTAAAAGAAAAAAAATTTTTTACTATCCAAAAAAAACCAGTACTAGAAGTACCTTTTGATACCAATGATGTAATATTTTTCGTTTATAGTAGAATGTTTGGAGTTTTGCACAATGTTTATACAAGACATTTAAATCGTTACGTGTTTATTCATACAGTACCTTAACCCTGAGTTATCAATTCAAAAAATATTTTCGTGTTTATACGAATTTGATAATATATACACTGTTGTTCATAAACTTTAGAACTTCAATGTACATTTATTTTAAGCCACAATTAGCGTCACTATGATTCACTTGTAAACGCATGTTGATAAAATGTGATAACGGTGCGAAACGTACAATTAAAATGCTCGATGGTTATTAACCCTTGAGCATCTTCTCAGATAAACGAGTACATGGGTAAAGTACTAGTTTAATTTCACACACCATAAACGATAATCGTATTTCAGTTTTATTTACGTTTACTTACCGACATTTTTGTTAAATTCGTAAAACGATAAGACTATCAGCAACACTGCATTGCCGATAACCTTTTTTTAAAGATATACTTTCTAATTTTTTTTTGTAAAAGACAAGTTAAGTACTAATCTACCTACTTGTACACCTGGAGATGAGTAAATACTGACGTCAAGTATCATCCTCGAACTGTTTACTGTCGTCCGGTTTAAAATTCTGCATACGTAAACGACTTATAAAATTTCAAATTAGTTACCGATTGAAGAACAAGCTGCGTTGTCTTTAAATAAATTTGTTTTTCAATGTCGGGGACATTATCATACAATTTTTATTTTTATAAAAAAAAACACGTTCGCTGAGTAAAAATTTAACGTTATATACGAGGTGCCACTGATGTTCCTCTAATTATCAATATAAATAAGCAGAATACGATTTAGATTTAAACGGTTTTGTTGTAAAGAAGAAGAAAGAAAAAACTTCACAATCTGATCTAAAAGACTTTCTTTAGAAAATGAAAAACTACGATCGTTGAGCATGAATTATTGAAATCTAATAGATTATAATTCAAACTTAGGACTTAGCAGAAACGGCAACTTTTGTCTGAAATCTTGGCGTCTCACTGCGAGCTTATATAACACGAGTCAAATTATGGGAGGACAATTTAATCTTTAAAGTTGCTCAAGATTTGCTAACTCTCAAGTAACATATTGAGCAATTGTAGAGTCAAAAAGACCATCCTTGTCCAAGGATACTAAGCCAACAAAAAAAGCAAACTATGCAGAAAAGACGGCTAGAGACAGTGAAATAAAGACGAAGGACCAGGAAAGTACCACTGACAGTTTTTTAGCAAACCACTTGTTCCACTAATCGATTTAACCGATCTAAATAAGCAGAATAATATTTTGGTTCAATCGATTTTGGTGTAAAGACGAAAGAAATAATTTTTGTTTGATACCTTGGCGTGTCACTGCGAGCTTATCTAACACGAATCAAATAAATCAAAATAAATTTAATCCTTGAAGTCATTCATTATTCGCCAACTCTCCGACAACAACAAGTCTAACTAAGAATCTCTAGCAATTGCGCTGTACTTTAAAAGAACTAACAAAACTATCATTGTCAAAGTGTTCTAAACAAAAAAAAAAAAACGAACTGTGCCGTAGAAAATCACTCAAAAACGAAGACGAAGAACCAGAAAAGTATTACTGACAGTTTTTATAACGACTTATTCTTCTAATTGATTTAACCGATCGACATAAGCAGAATCAGATTCAGATTAAAACGATTTTTATAAGTCAAGAAGAAAAAAACTCTGCTCTAAAAGACTTCTGATTATAAGCGACTTTCGGCTTAGACGCGTCGAAGTTAAACACCCAGACTTTTTAGGCTTAGTCCTACATAGTGTCTCCTTCAGAGCCAAAACAAGAAGTAGAACTTGGCCTTTGCTGTATGGTCCTTCGTAAACCCAAACAAACTGACGTTTAGCAAGACATTTCAGCTTGCATCTTTGGAATGGTAATTGTCACTGACTAATTCAATTAAGCGGCAACGGAAAGTTACGGTCCGTTAATTACGCTAATCGCTAATGATATAAATATCATCACTTACACTTTTTATTTCAGTGGCATTTACCACACCGAAGATGCAAGCTGCAATGTCTTGCGAAACGTCAGTTTATCTGGGTTCATAAACGACAATACGATAAAAGCCAAGTTCTACTTCTTGTTTTGGCTCTCAAGGAGAGACTTGAACCAAGCCTAAAAAGTCTGAGTGTTTAACTACGACGTCGAAAGTCGCTTATAATCAGAACCAAAGTAACCGCGAAGGGTTAATTTACAGGTTGTGTTTTCGTAAGTTCCTCTCTATCCAACCGTGTTCCAATGTCCGAAACGACGACAGATACACAATCTCTAAATACGAGACTATAAAAACTATTGTTTGCACGCTGTTTTCAGATGACGATCTGACGACGATAATTCCTTGCACGCTTCAATAAAATCCCGTACAAATTTGGTAATAATTTCCTAACAGGACTAAGAGAATCCCTAAAAACAAAGCTCCTGGACCAAATGAAATATATTGCAACGTCCTACGTACAATTGTACGATTTTCTCTTCTACGATTGTTGACCTATTCAACTCTGGCATCAAATGTGTTATTTTCCTATCAAATGGAAAGCTGGTAAGCTCATCACTATTCTCAGCCTGGCAAAAAACATCTCTTAAAGCGTAACTCGTACTGTCCAATAACTTTTAGAAGCAAAATCAAACACGTACCTAGACATCGTTACAAGCTAAACTGGCAGCAACAAACTGACGGTTTTTGACTCCACTCTAAAACGAGATCCTCCACTGTGCTTCAACAATATTCCCGTCTGTAAGTTTTTTGATTTCAAAGACGTCTGCTCGACGGCAAGCTAAGTTTTGTTAAACATTACGCTTTCGTGATTGACAAGTGCAAGAGCGACTTGCATTTGTTCTAGAAATACTCTCCACTAAAATAAAATTTACACAAAAAATCTCTTGCGAATATTTTTAACAGTGCAGTTATATCCATGGTCACTTATGGCTTAGTACATTGACAACGACCCGAAATATCCACGTAGTCAGGAAACTGGCCTCTCTTCAATTTTTATTTCGTAGAACAATCCTCGAGGCATATCGCACGTTTCCTATATATACCCTAAGTGTTATTTTCAAGCGTCTTCCGCTACATCTCCTTTTGCAAAAAATGTATTGCACCAAAGTCTTAAGCAACATAGGCACGAGCACATTCTTAGACCAGCATGTTTTGAGCGACGACTTTCCGTACTTTTCAGCTACCAAGCGTGACTTGCAGGTTTTGATCTTGGATGACTAGCAGCGGCTGTGGCACGCTTCTCAGAAAAGATGTAATGCTTATTCTCTTATCCCGGACATCCTAACCTTGGTCAAAATGTCCCACGTCACTGGACGAAAGGCAAATGTTGTCTTCCAAAACGTATTAGCGTTTTGGATGACGACAGCTGTCGAATTCGATTATGTTCGTGGTGGTCTGTCAACGGTCGTTAACCCTTATCCCGATTTCCATCAGTCCATCATTAGATTGGTGCTGAATGTAAACGTACATAGCTTGATTCGCATAGTATGTAAAGAGATGTTTCCTAGTCTTCTCTACACATCCTACATTAAGGATTGTCTTTCATTTTTATATTAGTGAAGAGTCCAACAACACTCTTAGTTGGCTTTTATCTAATTTAATTAATTCTTTAACTCTCTTTCTAGATGGTCCCGTGATAAACATGCTCTACTGCTTCAGTCCATGAAGAAATTGCCAAAAAGTGTAAGGTACGTTTTTGCCTTAATAAGTATCTATCCTCCCCTTGATAGTCATATACTAGACCACAGGTTGGCTCAAGCTCTATTAGACGAATTTCAACTCCTTTTTTGTTAATGTTTCTGCTTGTTCGTTTTCTTCGTCTCTTTGATGTCTTTTTGTCCATTGTAACGTAACTCTGTTATACTCAGGTAAACAAACTAGCAAGTTTACACAATCTCCAACTTTTCTAGAGCGTATTATTACTGAGTCTAAGGCTTTTAATGCTGCTTGACTATCTGTAACAATTTAGATTCTCTTATTTTCATAGGGTTTCCTAATCCTTTCTTGGGCACAAGCAGATATAGCAATAATTTCTGCTTAGAATACAGTTGTTAGATAGCTCAGGCTTACGTTAAAGTGGCTCTTTGATTTACTGCCAGCGATTCACGCTCTAGTACTTTGTAAAGATTTGCAACAATCTGTATACCAGATGATTGATTGCTGCTTTCACGGTTGTTCTCTATCTACTTCCTTTTCCTTTTGACGATATAATTACCCGATAAGGTTTGTGGAAGTAGATAATTAGACATGTAGTTTTTGTTTATCTGACCAAAAACTTCGGTATAGTATTTTACTCTAGCACAACTGTTCGATTTTAATCAGTGCGCTGCTGCAAAGGTTCTAATTCTACCACTAAACGTAGAAGTGAACAGCATAGCAAAGTTTAAATTGCTGCAGTGAGCGTCGTCGACATTGTTCCTGTGATTCTTAGAGACGCAAGTCTCGTTAACTTTGTGAGTTTTATTATGGATTCTTTTCTTTTGGATTTATACTACCAAATTAGAGATCCATATGTGACTGGGAACTATTACCCTAGAATATATCCAAAGAATCATTCCCGGTTCTAGCCTCCATGTTTTATCTATTAGACTTTTACAGGCTCAAAATTCCCAAGTAGCTTTGTTGATTGTTTTCTCTAAGCGAGCATTAATAGTTATTTAACGAACAAGGTTGTTAATGATAGCGATTAATAATCGAGACATTTTAACGCTGTGAGCGAGTGTAGCGAGCAAACGCATTAATATTGTCGAGATTATTTGTCGCCGATTAACAAACGAGTTAATTTTAAAGTTTTTCCGTTGATCGTACTTTAGTAAAACGCGTGAAGTTATAAGGAAATTAAAGTATACTTAACTTGTTGTTATATCTAGTAGTCGTGCAAAGTCGTTAAATTAGTGGTTGCTAACGATTTCATTGGTTGTCATACAAAATGGTATATATCATCTGCATATCCTTGCGCATACATGCTTTCAATTCTGTGTGTGAGCTTATGTATGCTCAGTTCACACAATTTGCCCGTTTGGTAAGCGTATTGATGCAACGGTGCTGTACTTCGTCGTTAATATGCTTATCTACGAGGCCTGCTTTTAAAGTAAGTATTGTTTCAAAGTCCCGCTGCTGCAAGCTGAGGTTAGCAGTCCGCGCATACGCATTGAGATCTTTCATTTGTTGGCAAGACACAGACATCATTACGGCAACAATCGTCCGTGTTTATACTGTTTTGTGCGTATTTAAAATGAACCCGCTGATTGAGAATCCTGTCGACTGTGATGTACGCCTTGTTATCCGCATTCTTAGTGCTAAAATCATGAAAGCATCTGAAATACATTGTCAAATCTGTGAAATTTATGGAGAAAACATTATGAGTGATAGAATGGTAAGAAAATGGGTTAAAGCTTTTAATGATGGTCGCAACGATGTTCATGACGAGAAACACCCTGCGCGACCTTCTATCATTACTAACGATTTGTTACAAAAAGTTGATAAAAAGGTGAAAAAGAACAGGGGCTTTACGATCTCTTCGTTATCTCAGATTTTTTCTCAAGAAGTGTTTTGTAAATCTGTCAAAATATATATAATTGGACCAAAAGATTTTGCCGGTTCGTATGATTCTAGCCCTGGTTTAGGTATAAAAACCACTGTTACTTTTTGCCAATCATTTGGCACGTAACACAAAGTTATACTATCTCTATGTGCGCATAAGCGAAAACAACCCAAACCTCTGTTGTAGTATGATTGGTAATATAACATCGGGACCTACCGCTTTATTTAATGCAAAAAACTTTGCAGCTCAAATAATCTCACTTTTGTCTACCCGCTTGTTAGCCAAAGCCTTCTGGAGTCTAGTACATTTTGATAATTTTTCAATTTTTTCCCAGTGTTTTTTCCAGAACTTTTATAACGTAACCATATTTTTGACGAAAAGTTTTGTATTCTTCTCATCTTCCAGTCCTTTTGGCCAAGTTTAAAAAACTTACTAGTTTGTTGTGTCAACTATTTTTATAATGGTATTCGATAATATGGTTCATCCGTTTTATTTTTACTGAGGTTCGAAGTATTGACGGACATTCGTCTACTCCTTTTTCCTTGCCGACTTGATTTTACGCATTGGAAGTGAAGATAAGCGGTAAAGTAGGTACCTCGCAGAACTACGTGTTCTCATCTATACTTATCGTATCCTACTGATCTTAGACAAAACTATTCTTCTTCTCGTAATATTTACAAATTTAACCTATCCTATTTGTCGCAAACTTGTACCGAGCAAGCTCAGGTGGTTTGATGGGTCCACTTGTACTTCTTCTTCCTGTGAACTCTTTTCTTGTTTTTTAGTCAACTGTTTTTTAGAGCACTCATCTTCCTTTGGAATAATATTTTGTTATAGTTTTAACCAGTGCCGGCTTTTCCATTATTCGTCCATTTGGTCAATGACCCTCCAGAAAATACTAAAAATTGTTTTATTATTAATTTGCAATCGCAAATATATAACAAAGATAGATCAGTTGAGTTTAAATTTTATATTAAGAAAGAATGCGTTTTTGAAGTTTAATATTGAAATGACCTGCTTGCCGCATTAAATTTTTAATTTCTTTACTATCTACTATTAAGATTAGATGTTCTGAAAAAACTACCAACATTACTGTGAGGATGTATGACTAAAGTGCAGTCTTCAGATATATTTGGCTTGCGGTTTCTTATAAATTGCAAAGCGCTATATCATCTCACATAGAACAATTTCTAGTTCTAAGTGGAAAACGTTCAACGGTCTTGACGATTTGCTAAAGAATTGTATATGTTACTCCTTGGTCATTCCCAGTATTGTTGATTTTGGTATAGTCATTAGATCAAGTTTTTAAGAGTAAAAAATTGGACGGGCCACATTGAACCGCACACTTATGGCATATAGTTCCAAAGCACCATGTCCAAATTTTTCTTGCGCCCAACCATTAGAAAGCAAAATTGAATCTACTATTAGAAGCAATACTCGACTGGACATTTTTACTTTATGCAACAAACACCTAATTTTCCACAGCAATGAAAATATAATAAACGCATTGTTTGTGTTAATTGACGGTAATAAAAATAAATGACTTAAAGCGTTTGTCTTACAGTAACGATCGTTAAGTTAATTCTTGTATTAGTGTAGTAAAGACCATAGAAGAACGTGACAAGTTCTTTTGACCAATAGTATTTTGTAATGTTTATTACATTGTGTACGTACAACTATAAAACGAATCTGAACAACATCAGAGAATAAATAAAAAAGAACGACTAACTGCTACACACGCACATAACACATTGAAGTTAATTTTTTTTATGAATATCGTCCAGATCTTCAGCAAGAATATTTATGTGCATCATAAATTACACCAACCACGTTGATTTTTTCATCTAAATAAAGATATTGGAGGAATAGTGAATAAATGCAATAAATAAGAAATTAAATAATCATACATTTTGTTGTTAACACTTGAACTTTATTCACACGATTTTGCCGGCAGTCAATAATCTTGTAATTTATAAATCATCAACGATAACCCTTCTGGGTGTTATATTAGCATTTTGCTTTTGTCGTCCGGTTTTTTGATCTTGCAAAATAGATTTTGGAATATACGTAGTATTTTGTCTTTTACTTACCTGGAGCAACTAACCTTTAAAATGAAAAAAAAAGTTCTTTTACGTTGCGTACCTATCCCATTTAACAAAACGAGTTACAATTTTTATAATTACAGCACATTACCAGTAACTAATTCTACTATTTTACTATTTCAAAGTGTATTTCTTGCAATAACAAATAAAATACGCACGTTGTCAATGAAGTAACTACAATATTGGTACAGAATTTTAATTAAGGGAGATCTAATTAACATTACGGAATTTACAGATGGAAATGCACTAAACATTTTTTTGCAGCAATGTCTGGGTAAAGAATCATTGAACTGCTACGAGTGGTCGTCCTTAGATTTTCATAAAAATGAATGCATTGCCCTGTCGGTGCTTGACCCGGTCCGGCTGCACGTGCGCCACTGTCCTCCCGCTGCGCGAGTGCAACATCCCATTCATTGTTTCCTAATCCTTATTGCGTCCAACGGTACATAAAAAATAACTTTTTCTAGGGCGTTGACTTTTTTTAATAAAATTTCTAAAACCCTTTTGGATGTTTTGTATTTTGAATTGGTTACGCCAATGACATTTTTCGGTGAGTTAAATTAATCGACTTAAATTTTTTTTTTGATTTGATACGTACTTAGTTGTGAAATTTTATTGGAATTGGAACTATTTTCTTAAAGGATTTAAGGACAAGGATAATTCGAGTCAAACAAAAAAAATTATCTCGTCGCCTAGACTTATTTTAGACAAAAGTGGAAAAATGTTTTGATTGTTTACTGTAATCGCTTGATAATACGGTTATTGACATTCGATTTGTTTTCTCTATTAATTTGTTTCCTGAAATTGTTCGTCATTTTTCCGTTTTATCGACAAAAATATTATTGAGAAAGGCGACAGCGCCTTTTTGATAACGTTTCAGTAACCATGGAAGTTCAGTAAACTTATGAATTTTTTAAGACCTTATTCAAGAACGTTGTTGTAGCGTAAGGATAATGAACCTTATAATTTTTCTCGTGCATCTGTACCTACTACAGAAAAGTGAAGTCTAAATCAATAAAATTTGATTAATGATCGTTATGTAACATAAATTTTGTAATCTAATGTTATCTACCTCTTTGATGTGTACATTGATATGCACTTAAAGAAATACATATAAAATTAGATTAAATCGTTTACTTCTAAGGGGCATTGTTCTGGTGGAGAAAGGTCGTG
Organism: Aquatica leii; assembly: GCA_035610365.1. Classification (NCBI taxonomy): domain Eukaryota; kingdom Metazoa; phylum Arthropoda; class Insecta; order Coleoptera; family Lampyridae; genus Aquatica; species Aquatica leii. Next base: position 101,097,239 of record CM069436.1, on the reverse strand, counting down.
ACAGTGAAATCTTAGGGTCAGTGGCCGCTAGGGAAGTACAACATGAAAGTAGACAATCACTTTTCTGAAATTTAAATCTAGGACATTATCCTACTTACGTTGGAATTGGGTTATATATTTTTATAACAGTCAGTAGCAAGGCTTACAACTTCTACCGAGCGAGTACTAACAGTTCAAGGGTGAAGAACAATAAATGGAATGAATACAACACGCCTCTATTATCTCACGCTAATGTTAGATGAATCACAATACCGGGTCAAAAAATTGCATTTTGTTCTAAAAGAAGAAAGCCGGAGTAGTGGGTGTAAAAATCCAGAAGAAACGTTGGCGTAATTGCGTTGCAGATGCATAATCGAAACGTTGTCCCAGAAAATGCACCGTAACTTACTCGACAACGCGAATATGATAAATTTCTGCACTATTTACAAATATTATCCTGTATGATAATCGTCGATAAATAACTCAATTCCAAAACAAAACATCAATGCAATGCAAATACTTATTAATGAAAAATGGTGTTACTGTCAGTAAGTCATGGTCAAACGATAAAAAAAAACTATTTAGAACACTTTATCAAAGTGTTCTTGAACATTAGTGTGAAAACTAAAGAGAGTTGAGTCAAATCTAGGTTAATTATTGTAAGAAGTATCGCATATTTATTGTATTATAATTCCATTTAGATAAAACAGGCGCCAATAAAAAAGCAAAAGGAATTACCATTAAATATTGTTTAAAAATAAATTGGAAAATTGTAATTACACAAATTTGGTCGATTGTTAATGAGTAACATTTAAATATACGCTTCTATAGATAAATCTTTTTTAAAACGTATAATTTACGTTCAATAAATGGCACAATCACGATTCTACGCATTAGAACCTTGATCGAAACAATAGTCCTTTTCCTGAATAATACGCCTTAAAAGTCAACGTAATTAACGATTGCGAAAAAGTGCGTAGAAATTAAATTTTGTAACATTTTGTTATTGAATTAGACCATTACATTGTGCACGAGGTTGCAACCTTCACTATAGGCTTTGATTTTCCACTAGTAACCTTGCAATTTTACACTAAAATGTAAAAAAAAGTTAAATAAGAAACGTTTGATCTTCATGCTTCATATATCTAAAATAATCGATAGCCTCCAATGTAGTATTAATAATTACGAGTTCTTGAATTTCATAAAATAGGGTATTGGGTACTATGTGAACTAGAGCATCAACATGAAAACTGTCTGAGATTTCAAATGCGCATGTAATACAACCCTTTACTTCCTATTCGATTTCATTAACAACAAAGTAACTAAAAAAATTAACTGTAAAACTGTAGCATTTAAATTCGGTTCGTTAATGCGCTTATAATTTGTACGTACATTATCGGTGACTTCAATACTGGGTTAAGCGCGAAACCCAAATAGTCGAAATATTATACCTACAAAATGAATTAATTGTATAAGGAGAAAGTAGTATAAATATTTTTGTGCAAATTGCCAGAGTTAAAAAAGTCATTCCGCGTCCACTAGAGATAATGACCTCAACAGATGCTGTATGTTCTAATAAAAGTTGATACAAATACGATATGAAAGTGCAATAAGGCATCTTTAGCGCCGTTCAGAATTGGGTTACAACATACATTCACGGTCACTCACACCGGTAAAATTTGCCACAATCTGCATCTGATTTCTCTTGTTTATAAATAGTAAGTAGTTTACTATAAGTCGTGATGACGAAGGTGATGGAAAAGTGAAGGAAAATAATCGATCAACTTGCATTCTTTTAAACAGATGGAATAGGTATTTACCTACTTACACTATTGTAAATAATAAATACGTGAAAAAGTAAAAGCTTAATTTATGTCGATACGTTGAAGAAGATTTTTTTTAACTATCTAACGTTGGCTTCGAAAATACCTTTTAAGGTTATTAGACGGCAACGGCATAGAATTCCAGAGGTCAATATATCGCAGAGCGACCTTGCTGGACAGACACTGATACCCACGCTTAGAGCTGTCCGGAGCTTTGTCCCGACACCTGTGCAGAGGACACAGACCTCGGAACCATTATTACATTGCAATTCAACCTAAGTTTAAATTAGATTTAAAAATCCAAAACTGACAGGCACATAGAAGTTGTACCCAAAGCTTTAAGTAGATCCATGGGTATAAACCACAACTATTATATTCCGTGTTACTAAAACCATCCAAAATATTTCGAAAAAACTGTGGTGGAATATCCTAAAGCCTTTTGGTAAAATCCAGCGGCTGGTACTGATAATTTGCATTAGAATGCATTCAATTATCGGTGTATCGCTCTTTTAATGGGTCGATTTATATGTGTTCAGGATCAGGTCTGCGACTCCTCTGTCTGATAATATTTAACAAATCGGTTTACTTTCCTTTATATTAGAAAATAACGCGAAATCGACACATGTTAAAGATTAACATAAAAAAACGGCAATTTAAATTTTGTTTACAACAAAATACAATGCATTCCATAAATAATAACGAAACCGTTATAATGAAACTGAAAGTATTGTAAAGTAACGATACATATTACTAGATGGCAATAATAGCCACAAGCGTTGCTTCATAAACGAACGGACTAACAGGTTTTCCACATTACGTTACAAGACTCGAATGCAGAAACACCAAGAAGTTACTCCTACAGTAACGCTCGAAGACGAAGTCAAAAATTTGTTAACCAAATAAGTAAGGTCGCTTAATGCTCATTAAACTTGGTAAAAAAGATCCCAGATGATGGTGACCCATTTCTGCATATCTAGTGCACTAGGTGAAACTAAAGTCGTCGCCCTCTGCTGAAGATGTTTGAAATGTATATTTAGCAGGAGAAATTTTATAATACCTAGACATTTACATATGACGAATTACTTGATTCACTAGCTCTACTAGTACTCAAGACTAAGTTCAGGCACGTGTAAGCTTTCAATTTAATTTTACCTTGAAGGTATTAAATTATGTAGTGAAAAAAATTGGAAGGTTATTAATCCAGTTGGTACTGGTAAAAGCTTAACTGATACATAAACTTATTATGAAATTTTCTTGTTTTTATGTTAAGATAATATTTTTTTAACAAATTACGGCTGCGTAAAATGGTAGGATAAGTCTGTTCGGGGACTGGGTCAGTGAGTACGCTTGAGCCCCAACTTTCAGTAGGTGAACAACCGGAGTTCGGCGGCCGACTCAATAAATGCCAACGAACTCCATGGCACCTACCGACATCGTCTTTCCCAAGATCAAACACACGGGCACAGTGCGTTTCTACATTTTTAATCAAATTTTCATAATTCCACTAGACGAAAACGAATCGCGAACCAGGTAACCGAGAAGAATCAATCTATCGATACAGATGTCCAAAATTTAACATTCCAAAATGATAATAAATGTAAAAGTCGCAATTTCACCCACATAACAAGTAATGTTAAGTAATAAATTGTATACGATCCAGTAGCTACACGTGCAGTTATTTATTTTCTGGTGTTTTGATCAGGTTTTTAACCTAACGGCAATCGAATAGCAATTTCCGCAACACATTACGTGTTGTGAAGTGTCAATTTGCGGAATAATTTATAAGCCTACTTTTAACGATCAACTGTATTTGCAAGCATAATTTAGCACATCGATTAAATGATAAATTTAAAGACAATCGCAAAAAAATCAATACATCGCAAAATGATTTTTTTCAAAATTAGATCAAACTAGATTTATAATACAATTTCAATTTTCCTGAACTCTTATATCTTCGAACCTTTACTTTGACTAATTGTTATCTCACTCTTCGTATATTAATTTTCCCAGACTGGTCTCATTGGCAACATCTCATTTTTTATCATGGTATATTTTACCTATAATTTTCTTCATCTTTTTTGGAACAGTTCCATAGTGGTTTTCTAACCATTTTCAAATAATTTAGCATTTTCTCAAAATATTTTTTTTCAATTTCGTCTAAATCATATGTCTACTACGTAAATAAATAAGTGACAAAAGCGCGCGTATTTTTCCACAATAATAAGATTCTATTTGATTCTTGGAAAATTTGATTGTTTTGTAGCTTTATGCTTCCAACATTTGTTTTATCATCTGTATAAATGACAAAAACACATTTTCTTATTGGTATTGGTACCAACTCAAAACGACATGCACTATAAACTTTTCGCAAAATCCTTGTTCATTTCTAAAAATATAATAAAACCCTCTAAAGGCATCTCTTTTTTGGCAGATACGTTTTTTCGTTTCCAAGTAGAGATCATTTTCATCATAAAACTGTGATACCAATAGCCTACATTTTTCTTCGTATCTATTATGACCTATATTATCTTAATGGCAAACCTGCAACAATGAAAGTACAAGGAACAAAAACATTGAAATTTAATTTAGTTCTGATCCACGGAAATGCCATTTTCGAATTGATTCAGAGAAACATATCTGTTTCTTAAAAAACTTAAAATTCAAGTAATTTTAGTCGACGCAAACTAACCATGTCGAAAAACGCAATCTTTCAGTTTGCTAAAAATAAATTTATCCAAACTTTGTTTTCTTTTCTGCTCTGCGATAAATACATTTGCAAACATCCGGTAGAGTTTACAAAATTAAAAAAACTCAAAAAGCTCACAAACATTCAAAACTCACAATAGCCCGAACGGCGCAATATAAAAGCTTCTCAGACAGTACCGGTTCCAAAGCTTTTAGGACCTCGGGCGCATATACAAATTAGTGCCCTTCCTTCCACACGGACACCCAATTGCAAGCCCGTTCGGGTCCCTGATGCGCTCGTACTATAAGACGGCACTATATCTTCAGTTTTAGTCATTCTAAAGAAGACAGGGACATGACTGTCGAAACGTCAAGTATTGTGGTTTTTCAATGTTTGTGAGCCTTAAAGATCCGGTAGTGGTTGAACCAATTCTTAAATAAAAAATAAACAAAAACCTGCCTTAATTTTTTTATGATAAAAAGAAACATTAGCCAACACCTAGGTATTTTCATAATAAATTTAAAAATTTGTTGCTAATATGTGTTTCGAGACCTAGAAGGTTGTTGTGTGGTGTTCCTTTATATGATTCCTACCAGTTTCTCCAATATATGAACGATTACAATGACAAAGAATGCTATAAACGACTTCTGAATGAAAATAAATAACGTTATCTAAAGATGGCCCAATTTAGGAATTCCCATACAGGAAACCCCAGAGTTAGACAACGGGGCCAGACCTGGGCCAGTACTGGGAAACCTAAGTTTGGCGTACCTGTATTGGCCCAGACTTGGCCCAGGACTGCGTAGCTCAGCCTCGGCCATTCCATGAGAACCCAAGCTTGAGCCTAGACTGGTTGACCCAGCTTCGGCCATGCAAATTATTAGCCAAGCTTGGCCCAAGCTTGGATAACCCATCCTTGACCATTCTATGAGAATCCAAGTTTGGCCCAAGCCTGGATAACCTAGCCTTGGCCATTCCATGGAGACCCAAGCTTGGTCCTACACTGGTTGACCCATCCTCGGCCATGCCAATTCTTACCCAAGCTTGCATAACCCATCCTTGGCTATTCCATGGAAACCCAAGCTTGGGCCAAGACTGGTTGACACAGCTTCGGCCATGCAAATTATTAGCCAAGCTTGGCCCAAGCTCGTATAACCTATCCTTGGCCATTCCATAAGAATCCAAGTTTGGCCCAAGCCTGGATAACCCAGCCTTCCTATTCCATAGGGACCCAAGCTTAGTTCAAGACTGGTTGACCCAGCCTTGGCCAAGGCTGGATTATCCAAGAAAATAGCGATAATAATTTTTGTTCAATGTTAAAAATCTTAAAAAATTGGTTAATAAGTTGAGTTATGATAATATCGAAAGTGTAGAATTGAAACTTGAGCCGTTCGGTTACGTATGGCGAGATTCGGGTATTTTCGTTTAGCGCAGCCGCCATCCTTGTTTACATCATCTGTTAGTTAAATGTAAGATTTTTCTCATTGCTAGAGTAGTAAAGGTGATTACTCAAATCTCCGAGATTCAGTTATACAGTCATTGAATGTTAGTACGTTTTAACTAGAAGGAAAAAACTTTCAAATATAATTTCTTTTGTTTACTCCGCAGTTATCACGAGGCGAGGATACTAAAAGTAATTATGTCTGATTCTTACCTTAGAGTTTAAAGATGGCGTGCGTTAAATAAACCAAAAAAGTTTTGAATAAAAAAACTAATTTAGATGTTAACCGGCAAAGTTTAAATAATCAAAGTGTAAACATCAGCTGTGCGAGTGACGTTAATGACCCTAGTGATACAGAAAACCAAAAAATATCAAACAAAAGGTGCCAAAATGAGTTGAACTTGAATGTGAACTAGTGATGGAGAATAATCACTGTACTAGCTAAATGTTAATATAATTTAAGACGAGATCTAAATAGTAATTAAAAAACTTTATGTAATTTAAATAGTACATAATACAAGTAATAACAATAAAGTGTAAATACGTTCATACAATTATTTATTCCATTGTTTTATTAATGCTTAATTCTTGGCATTTAATTTTGAGCTAGTTTTAGCAATTAAGCGTGGCCCAGTACTGGCAACTAAGCATGGCCCAGATCTGGCAACTGAGCATGGCCCAGGTCTGGCAACTGAGCATGGCCCAGGTCTGGCAACTGAGCATGGCCCAGGTCTGGCAACTGAGCATGGCCCAGGCCTAGTGACCAGGACTGAGCCATGGTTATCATTCCAGACTTTTTCCAAAGCTGGCCCAAGCCTGGCCTATGGTACTTTCCTCTATGGGTTGTAGACAACCGAGTAAAATCGATGTGTTTTGACACGATCTTGCCAATACAATTGAAAATGAATTTATAAAAACTCAGCTTTCTTTTCTAGTCTGAAAAGAGTACATGTAGAATAAGCTAATTTGCAAACATCCGGTAGTGTTCACAAAATTCACAAAACTCTAAAAGCTCACAAGATTTCTCAAGTAAGAGCTTCTCAGGATCCTATATCTTCAGGTTCAGTTTTTTTTAAAGACGACAGCGTCATGACTGTAAAACGTCAAGCATTGTGAGCTGTTTAGATTCGGTAGTGGTTGAAAAGATTCTTAACTACTTTAATTGCTTTTATGGTAATAAGCAACATTAGCCAACACCTCAGTAAAACTGCTTGAAAAAAACAAGATAAATCAAATCAACTGCAATGGTAAAGGAACGAAGATTTAATGAACCATCGAAAAGAAGCCAATTTTATCTCAAAAATTTGATGCTAAAGTTCCATGGTTAATCTACCAAAAACCGTTTAAAGGCGCAGGTATAGCTAATGGTTGGAACAACAAACAGGGCGACGTCTTTACTAGTGGCCTTACGTGGAGAAGCGCTTGGAATTTTGCAGACGATTCCTAACCACCTCTAAGGAAATCACGAACTCTTAATTTCACGTTTAGAAATGAGATATTGAGATGCTCATCTTCAACAGATGTACCAAGCCCAAATAAAAAGTCGTGTTCTGAAAACTGTAGGAAGTCTTTAAGAGTTCCAGGCTGACATCGCTAGATTAAAACGGCTTGCGTATCATACAGCTTCAAATACCTTCCTTGAGCAATTAGCTATTCAAACCTTAGTGGAGAGCATCGAAAACGGCGAAACGCAGCAAACTCTACGGTTAGCTCGACCTAAGACTTTGGATGACGTTTTAATCCATGCCTTAGAGTTTAAGACGGCGAAACAGACGTCGCAGACACAGGAATAGTGCAACGTGTATTTCGCAAACAAATAGTTCGGGGGAAAGAAATGGGCTACGTACGACCGTGCTGTACTAAACTCAAAAGTAGACCAAAAAAACGCCCGAAAAACAGGTCGGCCGAATGGGGCAAAAGCTCCGGAGATTACGATTCATGTGGTATCTCCTATGAAACAGCTGCACAGCATTTATTGCGATGGCAAGATCAATAAACAAAGTTTTCAGTTACTGGTTAACACGGAAGCAACGAACACCATCATTCGTCCTAGTTATATTACTGGAAAATGAAAAGACATCATGCTAATAGTGCGACTTTCAACGGCAACGGGCGTTTAGAAAATGAAGTACTCAACCATCAAGCACTGGTAGCCGACATCACGGAAGACGCTATCCTGAGAATTAAAGTTATAAAGAAATATGAGTTCCATTTGGATATGAAGAACGATGTCTTGTAGATCGACGATGAAGAAATTCTATTTCATTCGCCAGAGAAGGCAGCCGTGCAAATCTTATTGAGTAAAGATGTGACTCTGCCTAGAAAGACTAAAAGTTTGGTGATGGCGCGCTTGGATGGAAGATTCCGGGAAGACTACATTTTCGCTATCGAACTAATGGAATGCGACTTGGTTAAAAAATAAGCATTAGTATGAGTAAAAAACACGATGCCACTAAAGATCTTGCATGTCAATTTCAGATCCAATAACATTGTAAAAGAAGACTGTGGTACGTTTGCGTTGAAGAGTGGCTCCAAAAAAAGAACTAACGTAGTGAAGCATATAATTAATACCGGAGACGCTTGGCCGACACGGCAACATCCAAACCGACTTCCTTTGGCAAAAAAAGTAGAAGCCGAATAAATAATTTCGGATATGGAAAAATATGATGTGACTGAACTTTCAAGTAGTTCATGTAGCGTCTCCTTTGGTACTAGATAAGAAGAAAGATGGGTCAATGAGATTTTCCGTAGACTACAAACAGCTTAACGACCTGACCAAAAAAGACAGCTACCATTTTCCAAGAATTGACGACACTTTAGATCCCAGTGGATTTCTAAATTTGATTTAAACAGTGATTACTGGCAAATAGAATTGAAAACCAAGAACCGTAAAAAGACGGCTTTTACGATTGAAATTAGTTTGTGGCAGTTCACTGAAATGCCCTTCGGTCTGTGTAACGCTTGTGCGATGTTCGAGCGTTTGATAAAGACCATCTTGCGCGGATTGTCTTGGAAGACGTGTTTGGTTTATCTAGACGACGTGGTTGAATGTTCGTTTGAAAAACAATGTAACAATTTAAAAGACGTGTTTTAACGACTACATCCAAAACCGAGCTCAAATAAATGCCATGTATTTAAGAAAGAAGTGCAACACCTTAGCCACGTTGTCTCTAAAAATTGAGTAAAAGCTAACCCAGAGAAACTTTGAACAATGCAAGCATGAGCGATACTAATCAACAAACATCAGGTTCAAATTTTTTTTGAGTTGTGCCCCTATTACAGACAATTTGTACCCGGATTTACCAATATTGCCAAACATTTGACGAAATTGATCGAAAAAAGAGCAGAATTAAGACAGAATGAAAACTGCGAAAGAGCTTTCATCAACTATAACAGGCCTTAGTCACTTTGTCGATTTTAAGTTATTCAAGAGAAGATGACAAATTTGTTTTAGATACCGTTGTAAGTAATTTAATCCATTCGCAAGACGGACAAGAAAAAGTCATTGCGTATTTTAGCAAGGTGTTGTTCAAGCCAGAAAAGAATTACTGTGTGATTAAGAGGGAGTTGTTAGCAGTCGTCAAGTGTATAGAACACTTCTACAAATATTTGTATGGACGAATATTTTCACTAAGGACGGACCACGCCACTTTGAAATGGCTATTGCAGTTTCGTAGTCCGGAAGGACAAGTGGCAAAATGGATCGAAAGACTGCAAATGTATGACTATGACACAAAACATCATGCCGAAAACAGTGATTGAAACACTGATGCCTTGTCCAGAAGACCATGTCCGGCAGACTGCAGCCATTGTTCGCGACTTGAAGAGAAGATCAAATATAACCAAAGAATTGCTATGGTTGATGACGAGTGGAAGCCTGCGCAATTGCGTCACAAACAAGGAAATGATTTCAAAATAAGTAATCCTAAACTGAAAAACAAATGACGAAAAACCAACCTAAGAAGAAATTAGTGCTTTGCGTAGAAACATCAAAGCATACTGGGAGCAATAAGACTCTTTGAGAGTAGAAGAGAGTCTTCTTAAACGATCCCTAGAGAGTTCAGAGGGCACCAAGATAGACTTTAGCTAGTAGTGACACAAGTATTGTAGCATCTGTACGACGGCACATCAGGAAGACGCTTTGGCGTGAAGAAAACATTAGGAAAAGTTCTACTGAGTGAACGGCAAAAAGCATGTCATGGAATGGTGCCGCAAGTTCACGGTCTGAGCATCCGGAAATGGTCCAGCAAAAAAAAGTCAAGCACCAATGAAACAGTATAACATGAGAAGCCTTTTAGAAAGAGTTGCAATTGAAATCTCAAGGCCGTTCCCAGAATCTGATTCAGGATACAAATACTTCTTATTGGTTATGGATTATTTAAAAGCACAATATAATAAGCATATAATTTGCTACTGTGCATATTTGACGATTATAATTATTTTTTTGACGTATGCACTATGTGGGCCATTACCGTGTCTCTATTCGACAACGGTTTAAACGATAGGTTCCGAACATTTTATGAACTACCGTCCCCTTTACAAGAAAAAAAATTCCAGCGCCCTCTTTTACATGATAGATAATTATACCAATTTTATGTCTGTCTATTATAATCACACATTAAAAATTAATTCTCTCCTTCTAATCGTGCTCCTCGTGGTCGTGTGATTATTAATTAATTAAAAATACAAAAACATACAATAAAAACATTTAATTCAGACAAAGACCATACAAAGTGTTAGAACAAAATTATAACTTAACCAACAAATGCAAGACGATACTCAAAGCTGGAGTATTCCGCACTGGGGCACTGCACAAAGGCAAAGACAAGACTATTAATCAAAATTAGTAAAAAAAATTATAATAAAAAAAAAAAAATAAATTCAAAGAGAAACATAAATATCAATGCGATGGTTGAGGCTGGTGAAGTTTTAACAATTTGTTAATGTCGGGTTTCAATTTAGTTAACAGTCGTCAATCACCACTCTTAATGATCTGCAATCTATTCCTTTTTTTAGACAGTAAATTAGCTACTGCACTGAACCCACGCTCAGCCAAATATGATGAAGGAAACGCAATTAAAAATCTCTGTACTATTTCACACAATCCCGGGTGAAGAACTGATATTGATTTTTGGAGCCAGAACTGTTGGTATCCATTTCTGAATTTTACTTTTAATTCTTCATTAGTTGTGAGTTCTACGAGTTCTTCTTCTAAATTTGATGATTCTGCTGTATCTGCATTTGCGAAAGGGTCTAAAACCCAGCTTGGTATATTCATATTTAAAATATCCTGGAATCGCTCTGTAAAATCAGCATGAAGAGCGTCCAGGTGTTGGCAGTAAGTAAGTAAATCTTTTTGTTTTATCGATAATGCTGATAATGTCGGAAAGTGGCTGCATTGACCTTTTCCTAGATTTCGTTTGAATAGAAGTTTTCCCACAAAAGCAGCTATGAGGTTTATTGGTTTTAATAAATTCAACTCATCACCTTGCAAATATCAATTAACGTCATTAAACATTTTAAAAAGGTCTGTCTAATAAGCGATGTCATTTTTGAAAAAAATTTCCACGCAGTTCATCTTCTCTGTTTTCAAGGAAGTCCCGTACTGAGTCAAATAGATTGAAAAAGACACCTTTCGAAAGCCATCGTACTTCTGTGCGCAGCAGCAAGTGATTATAGTCTTCATCATTTTCACTACAAAGTTGCCCAAATAATCTGTCATTTAATGAATTGCTTCTTATCTTGTTGACTGCTCTAATAACGTAATAACCAAGGGTTAACGATGAATAACATAAGGTACAGCAAGTACATTTGGTACTGCTTGTTTTAAATGCGCCATGAAACCCGTCAACTGATGAAATATTTCGAATAGGAATTTCTTTCTCTCGGAAAAAAACGTACATGGTATTAAATATAGATTTTCCCTTTGTGTCGGTTTCCAAACTTTCTGCAAATAATAACTGTTGACAATGTTTTTCTTTTTTAGAAATCGGACGTAAGCCAAGAGTATAGTGCTTCGTTATTTGGTAAAGTTGATTCATCGAGTTAAATGGAAATTTTTTTGATATTTTCAAGTAATCACATAATGATAGTTCAACGTCTTTAGCCATTTCATATATTCTTCTTTGCACTGTGTTATTACTCAAATGATTTTTTTATACCTGATGATATCTTATGAGAAGAAGAACAGTTTCGATTGCTTCTCTGACTGCCGGCATTATTAATTCCTCACCAATTTTATGTAGTTATCCTGCTTTTGCGATTAACAATAAAATATTATACGAAGCACGAAGTCTATCATCTTCTTGTTTAGAACACGATGCAAAAAGGTTTGATATAGTTCTGTTTTAAATGTTTCTCTACAAGTCCTTGAAAATAGGATAAATCTTTTTGGCAAATTAAACACATAGGTAATAATTAGAATGTTAGAGATTGCGTGAATCCATATCTCAAATAGTCAATATTGTATTTTAAAGGTTTGATTTCGAGCACGCAACAACTTGTTTTTGTTTGTTTGCGGTGCCCCGCGAACGCCCCCTTGACTGTCATAACGACCTCCATTTGGTTTTGGACCCACTACCGCCTCCACAAAAAGCTCCAGCGCCCACTAGGGGCCGGTACCGCGACCGTTGGGAGCCTATGGTTTAAACCATCGATTCATGTTGAAAGATTGTTAGGTTTTTAGTATTCATTTCGTCCTGCTACTGTGCAATTAATCGGCTCAAACATAAAATTCTTATACACCTTGGCTATTCGGATGGTTTTATCCTAGGTGTTTGTCTAGTTCCTCTTTTATTTATATCCAATGTTTTCTGGATCTTCCAATGTTTTACCACTGTGGTATGGTCCGTTCTTAGTATGTTTCGCACTCTTCAGATATGTTGCTTTTTTATGACATTTATTTCTTTTGTTCCATATGTTGTCAATTAACATTGTTTTACACTATAAAAACAACAGTCAGAGATAACTATTTGGCGATACAACAAATAGAAAATAACTAAAAAAACGATCAAGATTTGTAACAAATTAATTTAAAAAAAAACAATTTTTGCAAACAGTTACAGTTACAAGTAATGAAACAGTGAACAGTGAAAATGTGAACTGTAAAGAAAGAGGACAAATTTCAAATTAGTAAAAAATAAAGTCATTTATAGTGACATCTAAACGGATTTATAAAGATAAGTTTTGAGATAAGCGTGTGACCATAGTGCAAACATTTTACGAAAATGATGACAACACGAGATTAAAAGCTTAAAGTTGATGAGTAATGATTGATCATATTTTGTCAACGTTGTAATTACAAAGTTTGATTGATAAAAAGCAGGAATTTCATAAACCAATAGCTAAAAATACTATATATGATAATCTATATTATTATATTTATATTCATATGAAAACTTTAAATTTAAATTTAAATAATAGAAACACAGTAAAAGCTATTGTTTTTATTTGATGATTATTATAATTTTTTTGGCGTATGCACTATGTATGCTATTACCATATCTCTATTCGACAAAGATTTAAACTATAGATTCAAGTTGAAAAGTTGTCAGGTTTCTAAAATTCATTTCGTCATGTTACTGTGCAATTAGCCGGCTAAAATATAAAATTATCATACACCTTGGCTATTCGAACGGTTTTAGTTTCTTTTTATTTGGTTATCTATATAAATAAGGCTTTCAAAATTCATTCCTGTCCAGATAAGATTAATATAAAAGCTTATAATTTAAACAATAGAAAAACAGTAAAAACAGAATTATAACAGGCATATAATTTGCTACTGTTCTAATTTGATGATTATAATTATTTTTTTAACGTATACACTATATATGCTATTACCATGTCTCTATTCGACAACGGTTTCAACCATAGATTTATGTTGAAAGGTTGTTATTCATTTCAAAATTTTATACATCTTTGTTATTCGCATGGTTTTAGTTCTTCTTTATTTTCCCAAATACTCTCTGATTTATATCTGATTCTTTTTTTTACTATTGTGCTCTGCAGATATGTTGCTTTTTTCTTTTCTTCTTCTTTCTTTTGTTACCAATTATCATCGTTTCACATTATGAGAACAATTAGAGATAACTACTTGGCCGCGCAAGAACTAGCAAAAAATCAAGTAAACGAGATTTATGTTGAGTTACAGTTTGGAAATGCAAGGATTTGTGACCTTTCCGGAGTTTTAAGTATTAAATCAATAGTTGTTTCCGAAAGAATCGTGCAGATCGTTACAGTTAATTATTTTTTTTTGTTTAACCACATTTTAATTAAACGTTTTTGGTTTATTGAATTTAATCTGTTTTGCTTACGTTTTGTTCATGAAAGAATGTGCTTAGTAATTATACGAAGGGCACATTCACCATGTAAACAAGTAAAAACTTCAAGACTCATACCTACAAGGGTAACTACTAAGAGAACAATAAATTTCTAACGCACAATGTTAATAAAACAAGCGTTCAGCACCTGACTGGCATAAAAATTAAATTACGTTTACCATTATTAAAATTCAAACCCAAACAATGTTTTTATCTTTGTAAGTAGAAAGTTGATCCACGATCTGAAATAATATACAGTACTTAACCGTACATAAGTTTCCAAACTTATAAACGCCTTGAATGTTAAAAGAGATTTTAACGCTTGATATGTCAACGAACCCAAATTTTCCGATTACTTTATATACGATATTGCGTTTAAACAAAATTTTGTTAAAAGTATATTAACCTTTTATGTTTTATTAATTAACCTTTCGAGCGAAGTTAAATAAACGTATAAATGTCCGATTCGAAATGTCAACGAACACTTCAGTTACATTTTTTATGAAAGGTAAGCTTAAGTGCTTTGTGGTGGGACGTAATATAAATATTCCATTTTTAATAATATTATGCAAGATCGATGGATTTAGATTGGTTAAATGACTGCGCCTATTGCATAGTTAAAATTGTTTTATAAGTTTATCGCGGATGTACGTTATGAAATAGCGATTTTCAATAAATTATTAATTATTAGTCGAATGTATGCTACAATGAATGGAAAGTCAGAGCCAAGGATGCGGTCGCTGACCCTCTGCAACAGTACTCTGTGTAAGTGCTTGTGTTAGTAGTAAATACTACTGTGTACCACTGACAGGAGCTTTTTGCGAAATTTGCTTCTTCCATCAGCATACCATCCGGTACCAAACAAGCTCAAACCCCAGTCCTAACGTACCTCTCGATCTACTTTTAACTCTTTTAGATTAAGAGATAAAACAAAAAAAATCCTCACTCTTACTTTTTTTTTTAAACGATCTCGTCAAAGATAATTGTAATGGTGTTACGTAATTACATAATTACGTGCAATTAATTAGATGTCACATTTGCAGTTTATTCAGAATTCCGACACGATACTGCACTAATAATAAAGCAATTCTTAAAGGTGCGGCACATGCGATCATCCACCTGTAATAGTGAAAGTGTAACCGTTATATACAACACACCTCCGTAAGGATATTGAACTCGCGCATCTTGCTTCGCGAATTTTTTTTTAATTCACAACATACAACGAGTTAATTAATTTTTTTTTCAGTAATTGCACAGTTAAAATTACAATTTGTTAAAAAATTGGAACAATAACGGTCTTTTATATTAGGTTAAATTGTAATGCACTTCGATCCAAAAAAATTAAGCGACTGGGTCATTATTTTTGTCACGTTATTTATTTGTTTTCGATTATTTTTCGTACTATTAATTTTTTTTGATAATCAATCTGTGTCCTAGATTTTTTTGATTACCTATAAGTCACTGTATTGTTTTACAGTAAATTCATTTTTTTTTAAATTTTATTGCTGAAATATTTTCAAAAAAAATTGTATAGTTGGTTTTAAATTCTTTATACTTTTTTATGCTTGATTTAGTCCAAACAAATTATACGAAAAAGTGGATGTAGCACAAAAACTGCGACTTTTTTTAAAACGCAACATCAACAGTAGGTTTTGAAAACACTGAGTTTTCCCAAATTTCCAAAATACAGTTTCTTCCCAATACACTACAACACGTGATTACTGTAATTTATATTTGAACGCATATGTGCTTTACATTTTTGTTCCTGGTTGTGAACTACTAACTTCACTGTGATGGAGAATTCAAACAGAGATAGAATTTTAGGTTCCATACCGTTCTATCATACCAAAAGCATCGTCATCGCTTTCCTCTGGAGCATCAACACACGACTCCCATTGCAGTGGTTAAAGCAAAACATAGTACGCCTACATCACATTTTTCAATTTTCCAAAACGAAAAGTATCACTTCACACAATCTTCTATAACATTATGTTTTTCAGTTCGATCTTAAAGAAAACTAACAGATTCGTCATATAAGATTTTCATGAACAATTTGTGATGGGAAACCGATATAACTACAAACTGAAACACAGTATTTTCAAAACTCTGAGTTGTTTGCCGCTTGGTCCATTGCGATAATAGTGATTATCAACATAGCTTGAGTAATATTTTGCTTACTGATGTTTTTGACTAGTGCGTTCAAATGTCACATTACAAATGAGCGACAAATTTGCTCAAGAATTACCATATTTAGGCTTCTGTCAGCTGTTTGTACTAAAGTATTCTTTCTTGAAACAAAAAGGTATTTTCAGAATACTCCATATCGCATTCCTTTAATTTGCGTTGCAGGTTTCAATAGTACCAGGTCTTGTTAGTGCCAACCAATTTTTGACCAAGTTTTTTACCATTTAAATCAAACCCTAACGCTTATGATTTTCCATTTATCTTCTCTAGGTTATAACGATCTGACGTTTTGAAGCACTTAAACAAATACTGTCTTTCTAAATGGACTTGACTGCAAACACGAAATCGTAGTCGGAAATAAGTTTACTTTTAGCCTAATCTTCTTCGCCATGATGAAAACATTTAGAACCACCGCATAATTTTTTCCTTGCCAGTTTTTATATATTACGATCTCTAGACGACAAATCGGCAGAATTAACTTTTCCAGAACACTCATTCATGTTTTAGGTTCTCTCTCACCATCTGGTTTGTACGTGTTTCAAAATCTTAAAAAACACATGCCAATTTTTTTACATACACACATTTATCTTTCAGAACCGTTGGCTACAAAGTCCAAAAACGTTGTAGATATAGTCGACCCTCATCACTGTTTTTAAAACATGACGTTTACTTTTTCGCTTGACTTTGGCTTAGTTGGAAATGTGTTTCAAAACGATTTCAGCGGCAGTCTACAAAGCCAGTTTTTCCTCAAACGCAAACTCATTTGTGTTTTTGATTTGAAACGCAAAACAAAAATAACGAAACCATCCGTGTTTTGTTACAGTTTGTATTGATTTTAGATCCGAATTTCAAAACTGCGTAGACACTCTGTATATGTAAATAATAAAATTATTTTTTAGTAAATAAATTGATAGTTTGTTTCTAATTTTTTTAATTTAGTTCTAACATTTGACACGGTTTTGTACAAACTTTCAAAATCTTGATAAATTATTATAGCAACTATTAAATGATTTGTTAATGCAAATATTTATTTTGCTTCCTTGCAGATCTTATCACGCATTTCTTTACTTTCCATAATTTAAAAAAAACAACAACATTTTGTGTTGCGGATTCTTGGAGTTGTTTTAATGGGTTTTGAATCTTATTAGCACCAATGATTTTAGATTGATTGTATAATAGTTTAACATAAGCATGTATTATATTAGTCAAAACATAAGTTTTTTAACAGACAATTATTATGCCGTTCGTGTTACCGTGCTTTTCTAAACATTCCACTATCATTTTTTCTTAAATTCGTTAATGCAGGGCTCCTGAACCTTTAATCTCACATCAGTGAGTTAAACTTGATTTTGGTGGTAAAATATTACACTATGGTTTAAAGCTAGTGACTTCAAACACATCTTAAATTTTTTAAATCCTCATATGGTAATTGTTTTTTTATTTTTGTTTCGTCCATTTTAAACTGAAATTTTAATCAACAAATTGGGCAGTCAGCTTGTTAACCAAGTCAAATTCTAAACTCCAAAGATCAGGTATAGAGCGTTTCAATTCAAGATGCCAATTCTTCTAGCTCATTGGTTTGGAGATGTACAAGGTCAAGAAGACATATCAAAATATAATCGATGAACTAGAGCGGAATTATATCAGAAAAAGAATCTGCAGTTGGACGATTTGTTCTTTTTATTTGTAAGAAGTAACAATTCAGAAACAATACAGATCGGATCTTGTCTTATAGTAATTAATTTTTTTAATTAGAAACTCTAACTTAACCTGTCACGTTTTTTGGCGAATAAATCTAACCAGTTCTGACGCACGTAACTTATTAATTCACCATTTGGGGTACTGCTTTCAAGCTCCCAATAATTTCCAAATTAAAATTAATGAAACTGCTAAGATGCAGCCTGTCACAAAATTCGACGTTTCTAATTAATATGTAAAACGTATCTTCCATAAAAAAAATATAAAAAATGCGTTCGTTGGTGATTATTTTAATTGATTCCAAAGTGGCGTCTGATGTATTCCTTTTGTAATGTATTTTATGTAGATGAAGTACTGAAAAGAAAGTATAAAGTGGACGTAAAATCGGTAGCTACATTTTATCTTATTATGGTAGTAAGACATTGTTATTATTTACAGCGCTTTTTAATTTTTTTATTGTACGTACGATACATGCGGATCCAATGTACCGGTACAGAGTGGTACCGTCAATCCTTTCTTATTGTAAATTGCCTTCATAAATAAGGATAAGATATATGGTGATAACTCTTGTAGAAGGAAGATGGGTTTAAGAAGACGTACGGAAATGTACAATAGACAAGCATGGTCCACTAACCCACTGACTACATACACTAATTTAAGTTTTTCTTTTTCACTCCCACTTCTATTTTTGGGTAGGTTCGTTGGCCTTTCAACGGCCTTTCGACTTAAACGTCAGGTTGAGGACTTAACACGAGTTCTGTTGTTTAACAATGCCAATTTTTGTTGTACGCAAACGTGCAATTATAAAAGTTTAACCTTAATTGGTTTCGTTTTATTAAAACGCATTTTACGTGCGTGTCAAAGAACACTACGTTTTCTGACTTTTTTCTTTAAAGAAAACAATGTTAATTAATTTATTCAAATTTATAACTGACACGAGAGAGTTTGTTGTGATGTTATATAATTTTATGTTTTAACGTGTACTGAAAAGAAATGCATTTCTCCACATTTCTAATTACAGTAGACATTTAAAATCAAATGACGCACGTTTTCATCAAGTACTCCACATGCCTGTCATTGCCAAGTCAAGAATTACAAATTAAACATATTGCGATTTATCGTAGTTTTAGTTTATAGTAAAAAAAAGGACCTCAATGGAGAATGTTCCCGCTGCCCACCCTTAAATCTTTTTGGTTTGATATTTACACTTTTTTAATAATGTTCGCTCGCAACAAAACAAAAAACGTGGTACAGCAACTCTTTTAGATTTACTTGACAAAATATTGCCATAAAAAAATTATGCATCAATTAACTTGATAGTTTTTGAACAAAAGTTTGACCTCTTAAGACAAACAATTTTTTCTTAATCTCAATATAATTCCAACTGAAATCCTTGCAAAACCATTTCATGCTTCAGTTCGCTCAGCACTTTTCACACTTTTTTTTTAAATCGCGTAACAAAAACGTAATATACAAAACATAATGTATAACTCTAATAATAAACAAAATGAGTTTTCTGTTTTGACAGACACTTTGCTTCTTTAAATAAAGTGCCTTGAGTCAAGCCCCACGTTAAGCGCCAAAGTAAATAGTAACCACGAATAGAATAAATACTGCATAATGTTGATGTGAACAACCTTTGTTTGTTGTAATTACTTGTAGCTATATTCAGTTACCAATTTGGTTTGTTTTTTAATTATCCACTTATAGAAAGCCGATAAAAAAACATGCATTGATAAAGCACTATAGATGGTACAATAGAGATTGTGATGAATCAAAAAAACTTGGTTAAAAGTTACCGTTACTAAAAAAATATTGAAAAGTCAACAAGTACATGCAAACATTGTCCAACACTATTAAAAGAAAGCCCAATCACTATAGTACAGAATACATATAGATTTTGCAGTATCTACTAAACAGACTTACTGTTTTATTATGGTCAACAAAACAATACCAACCAAGAACATAACTTCAAGATGATGTATAAAGCAGTTGCGATATCTCTTGACTACGTTTGGACTACCAGTAATGTTGGTATCAGGATATCAAACGCCATTTAATTTTTTTTTAAATATCAAACCGTTGCTCCTCTATCCTATAAACAGCTCTAGATAGAACAAAAACTATTTCGATGTGTTATACTGAAACTATTGTATTACAAATAAAACTGGTCTACTATCACAACTACTGCGAAACATTCCTTCTCAATAACCAAATAGTAGCGACTATTTCTTCTCTTCATGTAGTTGTTGTTTCTTGAACCAAGATCAAAATTCAAAAATAAATGACACAAAAATCTGAACAAAAATTAGTTTTTCTTAAACACACTCAAACAATCTTCAACAATCCGTTGATTCAAGATCGTAGAGATAAAATCCGGTCCAGGAAAACTAAAAAAAGTCAGGATCAAAAGTCTTAAAACTTCTAAATCTTCAATTTCAATGTATATCCCACAGCACTTTAATTAAAAAACGAACCAAAAAAACGGACCCAATAGAAAATTAGAAACTAAAATGAATTACCATTGGTTTGAAGTTTACACTTTTTTCATGTTCTCTCGCAATGAGACAAAAAACTTAGTACCAAAGTGACAACTCTCATAGTTTTAAATGACAAAATATTTCCATAAAAAATTAAAATATTGAGTTTATTTCCGTCGGGCCCCACGTTAAGCGCCAAAGTAAATAGTAACAAACTACGAATAAAATGATACTTCATAATGTTGATGTGAAAAACCGTTTATTAGTTGTAGTTACTTGAAGCTACGTTCACTCAACCCAATTTTGTTTGTTTTTCCATTATTGACCCATACGATTCCGATAAAAAACATATTTTAACAAAAAACTATTGATGGTACAATAGAAATTGTGATAAAGCAAAAAAACTTGGTTAGAAGCTACCATTACTAAAAAACATTGATAAAGATATTAAAAACTCAACTAGTACATGCAGACAATGTCCAACACTCTTAATAGACACTTCAATCGCCATGGTACAGAATACATATGAATTTTACAGTATCTACTAACGAGACTTATTGTTTCATTGTGGTCAACGAAACAATACAAACCAAGAACATAATTTTAAGATGTATAAAGCGTGCAGTAAGGGCATTAATTTTATTCCGCAAACATCCACCTTTTTAAATCTTTTTGGGAAAAATCCTTTCGATACGTTAGTAGTTTTACTGCGTTTTGTTAGTAACGTGGTTATTAAACCTATTTCATACGCCACTTTTCCGAAAACCAACCAGAGATAAGCCAAAAGTGGTCTACATTGATCGTTTAGCCCCGTTTGTTGACGATAACGTTACGCAAGTTCAAGTCCGAACCAGAGTAATAAACTAGCAGAACTAGAAATCAAGTCGAAGGAATGTAATTCGATAAGTCCATACGGAAGTTCTGAAAAGGTTAGATTCGGAGTTCCAAACACAAAAACACAAAAAGATTACGCCATGTCCAGAAGAGTTGCACTAATATTTAAAAAGAAGTTTGGACGTCTAGATGAACTACGAAGACAGCAACCGGCGGTCAAAAAAGTTTTTAAATACGTGGTGACTGACGCATTGTCTTCTATGTCGTCACCAAGTAGTACTTACGTACAAAACCGTTATACAAAAATTTGTGGCAAGTATTATAGAATCTCAAGAGAGAAATAAAGTTCCGCAATATTAAAAATTGGCAGTACCCCAGCTTGGTCTGCAGTTACCATCCAAGTAGAATATCAGGTCGAGAAAAGTCCATTGACTGCTACTTTTATGCTTCATGAAGTTGCCGAAATGGAGAAAGCTGCCGCTATCGCCACGATCCGTTCTACCAATGTCGTATCAAGCTTCCTGTTCTGGGACAGAACAGTCTTAAGAAGGGGGTAGTGAAACGTTCTTGAAGTTACTGTCATCTTCGAGGCATTAACCGAAGGACGTAGAAAATTCAGGACACAGATAACAGAAATATATGAAATGTATTCAAAAGGAGCTGAGTGTAGTGTTTAGATTTGAGTAGAGTCCCGTGATTGATACAGGAGACACAGACAACAACCAACACGGCGAGAGGTTAGGTACGCGATAGGTTAAGTTAAGCTTTAAAATAGTTTTCTTACAATGTGAATGTTATTAAAGCAATAAACAAACATACAGTGCATTTGTGATTTATAACAAACAAACAAACAACATTACATTTGGCGACGAGGATTCCTTTTTTTTCGTGGTTAGAAGGAGATGAACAAACAACGTGGTGAAAATAAATACAACAAATCAAAAACATGTCTGGAGACAACATTTTCGCAAACATAGACACATTCAGCTTACATAATGGTATGAAGAACATTGGAGGCCGATGGCAGAAGTGGTTAAAAAGATTCGACAATTTTCTTATCGCTGCTGACATAACGGAAGATCGGAGGAGGCGAGCTATTGCACTGTGCAGGCGAGGAAGTTTTTGATATTTACTGTTCTTTTCCTGATCCTTCCCCGTCTGATCCCCCATTAACATGTTACGAGATAGCCAAAGCAAAACTTAATTCTCATTTTGTGCGTAAGATTAACACAGAGTTCGGAATTTTCAATTTCCGTCAAGCTAAACAGTTGGTCTCAGAGTCCATTGAAGAATACTATGCTAGGTTATTGAAATTAAGCACTAACTGTTCTTTCAATGACAAAAACAGAGAAATCAAGTCACAAATAATACAATGTACCACGTCCGTACGATTAAGGAAGTATGGTCTAGCTGAAAATTCAACACTTGAACAATTGCTTGCCCAAGCAAAGGCTTATGAATTAACAGAGAGTCAATCTCGGCAAACAGAACCAAACACAGAACAAGTTTTTCAAATAAGTAACTACAGGAGAAAAACAAACACAATGAAGCTCAACCAGCAAGCACTCACTCAAACAGATACGAACACACGACTTAGTATAACCCAGTGTGACAATCAGTCTAACAATCAAAGTAACACAAATGACCAGTGTAGAAACTGTGGAAACAGATGGCATACACAGGGCAGACAGGAATGTCCAGCAAAAAACGTTGCGTGTCATTTTGGCTCCAAACAAGGTCATTTCTCAAAATGCTGCATTACGAAACAAAGAGCTCAACAAACACAAGACACTCAGGCACATACAAGTACATCTTCACAGCAAGTTACACCAACCAGCAACAACAACAGAAGTTTTGCAACAAATCATGTAACATCAAACATAGAAACAACAAACTATAACACTGCTATAGAAGGAGATAGTAGCTCTGAACATTCTTTTCAGGTTAGCATCGTTAATAGAATCAGCGAAGTACAACAAGGTTATTAAATTTATAATAGACACAGGCAGCTCTGTAAATTTAATTGGTACTACAACATTCTCAAAATTATTCAATAAAACGTTATCTAAAAACTGTACAGATATATATGCATATTGTGCTTTAAACAGACTGAAAATTGTAGGAAAATTTACGGCAATCTTAAAATTTAACAATAATTCAACGGAAGCCATAATCCATGTTGTAGAGGGAAACTGTCAATCATTATTGAGTTACAATACATCATGTAAATTAAACTTAATAAAAATCACTAATAATGTCACACAAACAATCATTAACACAGAATATGTCCAAATTAGTTATCCAGAATTATGTAAAGGTATCGGTAACTTGATAAACTGTGAGATTAAATTACACATAGATCCAAATGTAGTTCCTGTTGCACAGAAGCACAGAAGAATTCCCTATCACCTTCGAGCTAAGGTTGAAGAAGAGTTAAACAGATTAGAAACTTAGGACATTATTGAAAAAATTACTGGTGCTACTCCATGGCTGTCATCGTTAGTTATAGTCCCAAAACGGAATAAAGACACAATCAGATTATGTGTTGACATGAGATCAGCCAACAAGGCCATTCTAAGGGAACGTCACATCACTCCGACACTAGATGACATCATCAATCAATTGAATGGTTCAGTAATGTATAGCAGTATTGATTTAAGAGATGGGTACCACCAACTAACTTTAAGTGAAGAAAGTAGATACATTACTACTTTTTCGACACATGCAGGTCTCTATCGATACAAACGACTAAGTTTTGGTATCAACGCAGCAGCAGATTTCTTTCAAAACTCAGTGAGACAAGTAATTGCAAGTATTCCAGGAGTTATCAGTTATAGTGATGATATACTGGTCTTTGGAAAAACGGTCGAACAGCACAACGTGTCCTTGGAAGCACTCCTAAGAAAGCTACAAGCAGTTCATTTAAGAATAAATACTGGAAAATGTGTTTTTAGTGTCGCAAAGATAAAATTTTTTGGATATGTATTTTCAAAAGAAGGAGTTCAACCAGATAGTGATAAAGTAAATAGTATCGTAAACATGAAACCACCTGAAAACCCTTCAAAAGTTAGGAGTCTTTTGAGTAGGATTAATTACCTATCAAAGTTTTTGCCCAATTTAGCCCAAAACACAAAAATTCTACGAACCTAACACTCAAAGATGCAATATGGGAGTGGAAACAAGAACACGATGAAGTCTTTCAGGCATTGAAGAATCAGTTGCAACAAACTACCACACTGTCATATTTTGATGTCAATAAATCAACCGATCTCTTTGTAGAAGCTGGACCAGAGGGTCTTGGTGCTTTGTTAACGCAAAGAAACAACATAATTGCGTATTCAAGCAGAACGCTTACGTCAGTTGAGAAGAGGTACAGCCAAATAGAAAAAGAAACGTTAGCATGCACCTGGACTATTCAACACTTCAACATCTATCTATACGGTTCGAAGTTTACACTTCATAGTGATCATCTCCCACTACTCAGAATCTTACGGAACAGTCGTTCTTGTCCCAGCGCACGCATCGAGAGACTGTTATTATGCATTTAACCATATGAATTTAAAGTTGTGCATTAAACAGGAAAGTCAAACCCATCCGACTATCTATCTCGACATCCTCTATAAACGAAGGCTGACCACACCAAAATTGAAGAATATGTGAATTTTAGAATACACTCAGCAATGCCTAAAGCTATGACAGTTGAACAAGTTCAAGAAGTTACTGAAAATGACAGAATACTGACGCTATTAATAAATGCAATGAAAAATGGCAAGGACAAGTGGAATCAGCCAGAATTAACACCGTTCGACAAAATAGAAACAGAAATAACTGTCCAGGATGACATAGTACTAAGAGGTACACGCATCATACCAACTTCACTTCAAAAGCAGGCTATAGAGTTGGCACATAAAGGATATATGGGCATAGTAAAGACAAAATAGTTGCTACGAACTAAGGTTTGGTTTCCAAACATTGACAAACTAACAGAAACCTGTATAAAAGATTGTACACCATGTCAAGCTGTAACGGATACCAAACACAGAGATCCAATCACATTGACACAGCTACCAGATGTTCCTTTTAGTCATCTAGATACAGATTTTGTCGGCTCATTTAACAATAAAAAGTACATATTTATTTTAGTAGATGAATATTCTAGATACCCACTTGCTGAGGTAATGCCATCGACAAGCTTTTCTAGCATCAAGCCAATATTTGAAAGAACATTTAGCACGTTTGGAATTCCCAAACAGATTAAATCCGATAATGGTCCACCATTCAATGGTTTAGAAATGAAGTTATTTTTAGAAAACCTTGGCATAAGACACTTACGGGTGACTCCATACTGGCCTGAAGCAAATGGTTTAGCCGAACGTTTTGTAAAGTCATTCAAGAAATCACTCATTTGTGCTCACTTAGAAACTAACCAATTTGATTCGCACATTCAGCAATTTGTCTTAAATTACCGCAGTACACCACATTCCACAACAGAACAAACACCGTTTGAGCTTGTATTTCCCAGAAATGTTAATAACATGTTACTAATGCACAAGACACAAGAAACATCACAAAAATTACATCACAGTATACAACTCAAATATAAAGAAAATCAAAGAAAACAGAAGCGGTATGCTGATAAAAAAAGACATGCAAAAGCCCACACGTTCAAAGAAAGAGACATGGTTCTTTGCAAGCAGATTCGTAAAAACAACCTTACACCCAGATTTAATCCACACCCACACAAAATAAAACAAGTAAAAGGTACACAATATATTGCAGAAAGAGGTGACGAGACTATAATAAGAAATTCATCATTTTTTCAATGTTTTCACTCTAATACCTCAAAACCATTATGTCCTAAAACCATCCCTCTAACTACGCATCTCCAACCACAACCAAACATGCAACCCACCAAACCATTACCTCTGAGCACTTTGTGGAAGATCAACCTCAGAAAAACGCCCAACCTAGAGAACATATTAACCACAATCAGTGACGAGCTTTTTGTTCATGAACCAAACGAAGAGGATGAACATGCTTCTGTAATCTCTCAGGAAGAAGATGATTCTCACTTAAGTTCCCATGTTGATGACAGGTATGAAGATCTTAACAGTGCCAAGAACGAAGAAGAAAAAAACTTCATCGCGTCCACTTCAGATGTTAAGTCAGAAGCAGAACACATATCACTTCAAACAACATCGAGACCGCAGCGTATTTTAAAGAAGCCTGTTTACCTCGATGACTATTATACAGACTTTGAATCGGAGTAAGGTTTTCTCAAATACTTGTTCCGTCATTACGTAAGAAATTATCAGTTTATTTGTCTTATTTACATGCAGTAAGATTTGTATATTTTAAAGTAGAGGAGAAAATGTAGTGTTTAGATTTGAGTAGAGTCCCGTGATTGATACAGAAGACACAGACAACAAACAACACGGCGCACATAAGGCCAAATATCTAAATTGCGACGACAAAAATAGAAATAAATATTATTTTTAAACTAATCAAAAATACTTTCAAAACGTTCTCTATAAACCAGTCCTCACTGTACAGCAAAAATTAATTTTTTTAATGCAATACACTAGCCTGTGCGTGTGCGCAAAGTTAGGTTATTTTTTACACTGCTCATACAGGTTAGTTGCGCCTAAATTTTTGACAGAATAACTGCGCTCGTCTAGTTTTTCTGCATTTAAAATCACAAGGTTTTTAACATGGATATTGAAGCGTCAGGTGTGTACTTTAATCTGAAATTATTGTTAACATAAAAGTTGTACGTAGTATAAATATAATGTATCTTTTACTAAATACTATTTTTGTTTAAAACAAAAATTGAAATGTTTACATTAGCTAGCGTTACACAAAAAGTTCCGTGAAGTACACTTATTTTTTTTTACTAGTTCGAAAATATACCTTATAGCTAATATAATAACATAAAATACAAGTCCCCTTGTTTCCCCTTTTGTTAAATTGAGCGCATTCTTTTCAAGCAGTCGTAGCGATCCCACTGTAAAAGAATTGAAGATTTAGAGAAAAGAACTATTTACAGTGTTCAAAAATAAACAGTTTTACAGGTCATCATCAGTAAAGTGTAATGAACAGTTATTACGGTATATATTGGACAAGTTTAGTGTTAGTGATTTTTCTCAACAGTTTACAATACAAACAAAACTTTTAGTCAAAATGTTTGTTTCAAAACATATACAAGCGTTTGAATAAGAAACACATTAAATGGCTTAATGAATACTTAAACCTACCGGAGATACAACCATCACAGCCTCTTCTGCTGTTATCAGACTGTACAGTACCGAAGAAGCTTTAGGTCTTATAGTGGATCTTAGGTTGACAAAAGAAGAATATATAACAATGAGGCTTGGAGCAAAAAATAGAGGGTCTAATATTTATCTCTCATATCACGTGATAACAAAAGCAAAAAGAAAGTGTTATCCGGCAAATATTAAAATAACGGAAGAGGAGGCTGTGGTGCCGCTACTGAATCTTGTTGCACATACTACGCAACGTCTAGCACAAGTACAGGCTGATGTAATATTACAAAACATTTAGAAAAATTGTAATACTATGAAAGTTTATTATAAATTAGGCCTAGATGGCAGTGGTGGACACATTATATATATAAACAAAATTTTGCGAATAATTCAGAGTTTGCGAATTCCAACATAATTTTATGTACGATTGTACCACTACAAATGTGCGAATCTAATGATACTAACAAAAGAATATATTGAAAAAACACGGCACCATCTTCAACAAGGTATTGTCGTCCAATTGGATTTAAAATTAAAAAAAAGTGTTCAAAATATGAAAGAATTTTATAACAAAATACAAACACAAATATTACAATTGGAGCCGGCAATAATGGGTCTAGGCACTAAAGAAATAAAATTTAACACATTCCCATTTGTACGATGCTGAATGGAAATACTGTTAAATTTTGACTGATACTTTAAGTTCGCAAGCGTGCAATGTTTGTAAAGCTACTTCTAAAGATTTAAACGATCTAGAAAAACTTCAAGAATCAACACTAATAGTGACATATTTAACTGGATGCTGGTGTCCTCTGATCCTATTGTGACAAATAATCGAAAAAAAACCTAAAAAAATAAAGCACAAGTCTGATGATGATGATAATGGTGATGACGCTGTAGAATAATATTTTGATTAAAACTGTACCAGCCTCACTATTTTTTTTGTTTAATTTAAAATACAGAAATAGTTTAAAATATTTTTTCTAAATTACAATACTATGATCACCTGGTCCCAAATTAAGTATTTTTTAAAAAGTTATATACTAAGTAGTCTTTTTATAAGCATTTCTGATGAGAATATAAAATTAAACCATATTTTATATTTTTGTCGTGGTAAATTGATAATTTGGCCTTATGTGCGGCGGGAGATTAGGTACGCGATAGATTAAGTTAAGCTTTAAAATAGTTTTCTTACAATGTGAATGTTATTAAAGCAATAAACAAACATACAGTGCATTTGTGATTTATAACAAATAAACAAACAACATTACACTGTCAGTTTAAATAAATAAATGATTAGCGTGTGTGCTAAGATAAATAGATAAAGTGTCCGTGCCAGTAAAAAATAAATATAACGGCCTATAAGCGTACGTCTTAGTTCTAATCGTGTAAATATTTTGTTATAAATAAATAAATTTTAAAAATTCGTTACAGTATAAATCCGACTTGTTTTAACTGCTTGGTGAAGAAGGTTCCAGTAGCTTGACGACTTAGCGGATAAATACTAACATTAGAATGTCTTCCGGGTTTGGACCGTGTCATAGTTGTTGCAACCGAAGCTGACAACGTTTCGCCCACTTTCGTAAGGGGCTTCATCAGGGCGTGAGATAAATCGCAAAACTCAAACAAGCAATCGAAATCCAACTAAGAACTTCTATGACACGGTCCAAACCCGAAAGACATTCTAATGTTAGTATAGATTCCGGCCGTGGAAGTCTTCGCTATTACATTAATAATCTCTACGGGGAGAATATTTCTTCCAAAACCTCCGTATTTTCCAAACTTCGCCACAAACTCGTCAAACTTTTGCGCAATTTAACCTTTCTTAGTCGCTGTCGTGACCACAACATCATTCCTGCATTCCTCAGAATCAAGTTCCACAGTTAGACACGTTCTTCTAAAAACATCCTACACCGTGCTAGTCTAGCGTTGATACGCGAACGGATTAAGCAAACTAGGCGAGAGTTAGACACCATTTCGAAACAACTCTTTTATCTTCATCTTGAGTTGGCCAACACTCTATCCCCGGATGATTGGAAACTCTTCGACAACATTACTGACCAGCAGTCTGATACCACTCTACGACTAACCACTAAAGGTCATCTCAAAAAGTTTCAATTATTGGAATCCAAGAATCGTAAAGTTTCATCTACTACTAACTCTGTAAAGACGGTTGTCAATTTATCTAGTTTGGTTCTCACTTCAGAACAGGAATCGGTGCTCTCTAAGGGTTTGAATTTTGCAGTTGCTCCCAAACGTATTCCCAAAGAAGATTTTTTATGTGCTGTTGAGTCTTCTATAAGACATCTTACTCGCCACATCTCAGATCCCATTCGTATTAACACTGGTAAAATCCTTGAATCATCTAAAATTCCTAAATCCAACATTTCTAAGTCGAAAGAGTCAGCTCTAAAAAGTCTTCGCAAGAACCCTGATATTATTGTTCTTCCAGTCGACAAAGGCAACGCCACTGTAGTTTTGAACCAAATTGATTATGTTACGAAAATCAATTCTATTTTGTCTGAGGAAACTTACGCTCTTCTAACCCATAACCCCACTTCGAGGATTGAACGTGAGGTCTGCCAAATCATCAAATCTTCCAATCTACCTCCTGAAACTAAACGTCGACTTACCCCATCAGATTCTAAACCACCTCGTCTATACGGACTCCCCAAAATTCACAAACAAGGTATTCCTTTTCGACCTATCGTTAGTACTATCCAATCTCCTACCTACAAGCTACCCAAGTTCTTGTCCAACATTCTTTGCGAGTTTACAGGTAAAACCTCTTCTCACATCCTCAACTCTCAGCATTTTATTCAACGTCTAGAAACTATAAAACTTGAACTCCAAGATCTTCTCGTGAGTTTTGATGTTACTTCACTTTTTACCAAAGTTCCTATTAAGGATTCGCTTATTATCATCAAACAGATTCTGTCTCAACATGGCAAGGACTTGAGTTTGGTTCCTCTTATTGAAAAGTGTCTATCCTCTACTTACTTCCAATTTGATAACAAGTTTTACGAACAAGTTTCTGGTGCTGCTATGAGTTCTCCTCTATCACCTGTTGTAGCTAACATTTTTATGGAATCCTTTGAAACGGTTGCTTTAGAATCATCAATATTAAAACCTAAAGTGTGGTTTAGATATGTTGACGACACGTTTATTGTCTGGTCTCATGGTCATCTCGAATTGTTTAAGTTTCTTGATCATCTTAACAATCAACACTTAGATATCAAATTTACTATGGAAATCGAAAGTAATGGTTCTCTTCCATTTCTTGACGTTCTTGTGACTCGTAAGCCCGACGGACTTCTGGGCCATTCTGTTTATCGCAAACCCATCCATACGGACAGATACCTTCATGTTTCGTCTCATCATCATCCTGCACAGAAACGTTCTGTTATTGAATCTTTGGTCCATCGTGCCTTTTCTGTTTGTCAACCTGAGAATCTAGACTCAGAACTCCGTCATCTTACTAGAACCTTAGTGAACAATGGTTATGTAAAGCGAGATGTTCATAGAGTTAATAATCGTCGTTTACATCCACGTACTCGATTACCTAAGGACATTTCTACTCCCGAATCCAACCCGAAATTGGCCTTTTTACCCTACATTCACAAGGTTACAGATCAAATAGGGAAACTCCTTGGTAAGAATGGTATTAAACCCATATTCAACTCGACAGGCAAAATCTCTCAGATTCTTCCTTCTCCTAAAGACAAATTTCCTACACTTTCATCTCAAGGTGTATACCAAATTTCTTGTTCTTGTGGTTTAGTCTACATTGGTGAAACCGGTCGTTCCGTCATTACTCGCATTTCAGAACATGATCGTTGTATAAGGAAAAGGTATATTTCCAAGTCTGCGGTCGCTGAACATCATTTTACTACAGGTCACAAGATAGATTTTGATAATGTTTCGTTGATTGCCAAATCTCCATTCTTTTTCAACAGAAAATTCCGAGAAAGCATAGAAATCATCAAACACCCCAATAACTTCAATTGCGATCATGGTTTCGAACTATCCCCTCTTTGGTTTCCGGTTATTAGTCATTTATCAAAAACACGCCCTCTAGCAACCGTAACCCAATCAGGGTCGAGCTTAATTTCTTCTTAAGTCACTTCTACAGAGTTTAGAATCTGGCTTGGTTCACAAGTTGATTACCTAATTCGGTAATGGTTCTTTGTTAGATTTTCGTTTGCTTTTTCAAGTTATCGTTTTCTTTCTTACCTTTTCAGAGTTTAGGTTATGGCTTGTTTCACAAGTGGATAACCTAACTTTTGAGAAGTTCTTAGTTGGATTTTGATTGCTTGTTTGAGTTTTGCGATTTATCTCACGCCCTGATGAAGCCCCTTACGAAAGTGGGCGAAACGTTGGCAGCTTCGGTTGCAACAACTATGACACGGTCCAAACCCGGAAGACATTCTAATGTTAGTATAGATTCCGGCCGTGGAAGCCTTCGCTATGACATTAGCGGATAAATGTTCTTTTCGTAAATAAACGGTTTAGATCTTGAAAGTGTTTCAGCTGAAGCGTGTACACCTACATGGTGATGGGGTAACCACCAGAAATAAAAGTTAGCCCAAAATCAATTAAAAGATTTTTTTTTATTTTATCGATTTGGTAGAACTACTACTAAAAGAGAGAACAGATATGAGATCCCCCTTACGCTGTTGGTAGTGTCTTGACCTAATCCAAATTTTAGGTTAAAAAAGGATTAGGTTTTTTTTATAATTGGCTTATAGGAGACAAAACCATACCAGTTATTCAATTTAAATATTTTAAAAAAAATGAAGCAAACACAACCCCTTTATAATCAAGTAGTGAAATGAGAATTAAGCACAACTGTAGAATTCAGGAAGTTACTACAAAAGTCTGAGAGGTATAGTCGAGTGCGACAATAACTTATGATTGTGTGCAAAACGTAAGAGAAAAAAATGAGACGTTCCAATATTTTCTCGATGATTATTGGCTTTCGTCGTGACACACCTATAGCGAACACTTACTTAAAATGCTATTAAGAACATTGTTTCATAAGTAACTGTAAAGATAACACGCAATGTGTCACTAAAATGGTTTTCAATCAGAATAGCAATAACATAATTTTCAGATTATTTTCGCATCATTAGTTGTAAATTTGCGGAGGATATCCGTTTAATAAATCTTATAAAGGGAACACACCTGTGTAATACTATCTATATCGGACAATCTGAACATGAACTTAGAGTCAGACGTACAACAGACATTTACATGCGACTGTGGATTATTGGCTTATCGGTAATCTGGGCACATTTTTACTTGTTAATACACTAAACACTTGAACTATCTCGACCAGGAAATGGAACTTGATTAGTTCAGTTATATTGCATGTGCGGTGCACAATGCATCTCGATAAAAATTATTAGATTGCCGATAGCTTAAGAGCACAGCATTCAGGGCACAAACGTACATTAAAATCAACTGTACAAAGATCGTATCTTTGTTTAAAGGTTGTAGGTGGAGAAGTGATAGCTATTGACCTATGTCGATGTTACGGTTAATCGAAATAATTCTTTATGCACTGACCGACATTGCAATGACAGTTTGCACTTTACATAACTGCGGAATAAATTTTATGCAAAGTGCTATTTTATGCACAATTTACTTCGGCATTTACAAAGAAACCGGCCGCTTCAATAATTACGTTTCTATTAAATGCATTTTCTAAATAAACGATTTTGATCGCTCCGCAATTAACGTCATAGAATGCGATACAACAATAAACACCATAAACGTTCTTCCCTCGCCTCATTCTCAACTGGATTAATCGATCAATAACACGAAGAAAATCTGTTCAATAACAATAATTCCATCACATAAATTTGCTCTTACGTTTGCACAAATAGCAAAAAATAAATGAATTTTTGTAGCTGAAACCTTACGGGTTTTTGCTTCAAAGTAGAAACTACTATATTCACCGTCGACCGTAGAATATTTTGTTTGTTTCGTAAACTATTTTCTAAATGTACAGAATGGAATCAATTCTTAGCAATTTCTTTTCAAGTTTTTTTCAAGAATCAAAGAGAAGACCATAAAAGATTAATAAATTCTGAGCTTTAATTCATGGTAAAAGAATAAAACTGGTGGAAGGATTGTCAAGATAGATAAAAAACCATGCTTTTTGAAGGGATTGTGAACTTTCAGTTCTATGAATAATGGAAGGTACTAGCTCGACTTCTTCTTAAAAACACACTTCGAAGAACATGATTTTCCACCATGTGTGCGTTAAAGGACTTCATCGCACTTATCCACAACTACATGCAAAGAATTCATTGTCCTCACGAGCAAGAAGGTACTGAAGACTGTCATCAAAAACAAACAAACAAAAGTGCTTTGGAATTATTGCTGACTCTACTTCGGACGTAGACCTGTATAATTAGTCAGTGGGACAAATGAAATAAGAGTGGTTAAACCCTTTTCATTTTGAAAAAACAAAGAAGCCAAAAATACACGTTTTTACTTATCTTGCATATACAGTGTGTCCGAAAAGTATGGAATATATTATACAGGTCGATAAATATGTACTTTACACGAAAAAGTTGTAAATAAAAGTTGTTTATCACTTAGTTATCTACCACCTGGGAGATATCAATTTAAATTTTTGCTGTAAACAAAATCGCAACGAATAACACTTACATTTTTTTAAATGGCAAGGCACGTCTTTATTATACTCATTTGATAGAGTCTTTTTTTCTCTTTTCAACCATATGAAACTTGAATACCTTTACATCAAAAAATTTTCAAGAAAAACAAGGACATGTCTAACAAATTTATTTTACTGAGCAGTATTAATTATGTACGTAATATGTAGTATTGAAACAATTGAATGCACTTTAGAACACTGTCACGCTTTGCTATTTATTATTATTTGAAAATCATGTAATAAATTTTTAAGCCAAATTCCTTCTCTTGCTGCTTCAGACAGAGCGATATACTCGGCTTCTGTCGATGATATCACAACAACCGATTGTTTTCTCGTTGTCTAACACCCAGTTCCACCAAAAATTTTGAAGAAATATCCAGAAGTAGACTTCCGATCCATTTGATCTCCTGCCCAGTCCGCATCAGCGTATCCAATAAGAGCAACAGCATTATTGTTTGAGAAAAATAGTTTGTGTTCTATAGTTCCTTTTAAATACCGTAAAACTCGTTTTAAACTCTTCCATATTTGTTCTGTATGGTGTATCTGGTGTCTGCTACATATATTTACGGATATACTCAAATCAGGTCTTGTAGCTGTCATTAAGTACATCAAGCATCCCACCAACTCACGTACTGGTTTATTTTCTTTTGGATTGTTTTGGTTTTCTGGTTCCAGAACAAAGGTTCTCTTTATTGGAGTTCTTACTACTTTACAGTCAGTCATATTGAATTTTTCAAGCAGTTTAACTATGTAATTCTTTTGATCCAGATAAAATCCATCATTCAAACAATTAATATTTATTCCAAGAAACTCCTTGACTCGTAAACCTTGCATTTCGAAATTTTTGCTAAGCTGTAATTTTAACTCATTTATGTCATCTACATTTTTTACCAATACTATGTCATCTACATATAGTATTAAATATAATTCGGTAAATGCATTTGTTTTCATGTATAGGCACGGATCGTACTGTGATTTTCTAAATTCACTTTGTTTCATAAATTCATCAAAGATTCTGTTCCAACAAAACGGAGATTGTTTTAGACCATACAAAGTCTTATTTAATTTTAGCAGTTTTTCATCACTAAATTTGTAACCTTCTGGTATATTCATATACATCTTCCTTTATCCTACCACGAAGAAAGGCTAACTTTACATCCATTTGCATTATTAATTGTTAGCACTTGATATTGCGAGCAACGTTCGAACAGTTGTCAATTTTGCTACAGGAGCAAAAGTCTCGTTGAAATCAAAGCCTTTCCTTTGCATAAAACCCCTAGCGACAAATCTCGCTTTGTATTTTATTGGTTCATTGTTTTCTTTACTTTTAATTCGAAATACCCATTTACTACTTATTAGCTTCGCATTCAATGGTTTACTCACAACAGACCATGTTTTATTAATTTCTAAAGATTTCATTATTTCATCAACGGCTCTCATCCACATTTCAGCTTCTGGTCTACTCCTCGCTTCTTCTATAGGTGCATCCTCAATGAACGTTTGGACGCTTAACGCCATATGTCCAATGTCATCCTCCATTACATAATCATTTAAGTATTCTGGTTTCTGAGTAATTCTTGAACATCTTTTTAGAGTGTCTGTTTCTTGCTCCCTCTCAAATAGTACGTTCTCCTAAGGTGCTTCGCTGAGTTGCCTCTCTAGTTCTTCGTATCTATGATCGTGCTCACTACTATTTAACTGTTACCATTTCATTCAAATCTGTTTCCTTAATAGTGAAACGTTCGAGAAGTTATCTGCAAATTTAAGAGCCTTCTGGAAGCTGTTATCCATCTTCTAGAAGATATACCGAAAGATAGGGAACACTCGAGAAGGATTTGCAGATGTGTATAAATACCGAAGAGAGAAATCGTAGGTCAGTTATTGCTGGAATGCGAATACAGCAGTGTTAAGAAGATTATTAAAGTGGAAATAAATCGTTAGCACGCGTGTGTCTAGATAAATATACCGAGAATAATCGTGTACGTGATTTTTAGTGTAAACAAGTGTGAAGCTATCCGCGGACGTTATCTTATCTTCCTGTAAGTGATAGTGTTATACAACGGTTATACATAAATTAGTGTAAGTGTTTTCATTAAATATTATTACATTTAATTAGTTCGGTTAATTTAAAAGTGTACTTATTTCTAGAATAAGTAAACGTATTTTTAGTCGTTTAAATAAATTAGTTTTTAAAATGCAGTTTTTGTATAACACAAAATTTTAATAACGATCCACGTCTTAATATTAAACCACTAGTGTACGTAAACGAATTTAATTAATATCGCGATCACGCACTTGTTAAAAGAAATAGTTTAATAAACACTATTTTATACTTTATAAATAAACACGCGTATTGCGAACTTAACAGTTAATTCAATGTTCTTATTACGGGAGCGATATTAGATTACTTAATGGTATTTACACTAATAAAAATCGCAAACTCCACACCGTGACACCAATGTTGCGAATTTATTATTATTACTAATTTATTTAAACGACTAAACATATCTTTTACTTATGCTAGAAATATGTACACTTGTAAATTAACCGAACTAATGAAATCTAATAATATTTAATAAAAAACACTTACACTAATTACGATAAAATAAAGTCCGCGGATAGCTTCATACTTGTTTACACTAAAAATTACGTACACGATTATTCTCGGTATATTTATCTAGACACACGCGTGCTAACGATTTATTTCCACTTTAATAATCTTCTTAGCACTGCTGTATTTGCATTCCAGCAATAGCTGACCTACGATTTTTCTCTTCGGTATTTATACACATCTGCAAATCCTTCTCGAGTGTTCCCTATCTTTCGGTATATCTTCTACAAGATGGATAACAGCTTCCAGAAGGCTCTTGAATTTGCAGATAACTTCTCGAACGTTTCAATATGATTATTTAATGTTTCTATATTCTTTCCTTCATCAAAAACAACATTTCGGGCTGTAAATATTTTTTCTGAGACTGTATTCCATAACCTGTAACCGCCATGTGTACATCCAAGTAAAATGCATTTAGTTGCTTTAGCGTCAAATTTACTTCCACCTTTTGCTTTGGGTATGTGAGCATAGCCTAAACTACCAAAAAGTTTTATATTATTCAATTTTGTTTTTTTTTATAAAACATCTCTGCTGGCGTAATATTCGTCTTCAAGAGTCTTGTCGGACTTCTGTTCAAAAAGGAAGCTGCACAAAGTACTGCTTCTCCCCACGTTTGTTTTGATAATTTTGATTCCAGAATCATGGTTTTTGCTTTTTCCACCAAGGTTCGGTTCATCTGTTCTGCCACCCCGTTGAGTTCAGGAGTGTATGGAATAGTATTTAATACTTGAATGCCCTTAGCTTTGCAAAAACCCTTAAACTCTTTTGAGACGTATTCCTCGCCGTTATCAGAGCATATTGATGATAAAGTAGTTTCGAAATGTGAAGTAACTAATGCAACATATGTTACGTGCAAAATTTTTATAATGCACTACCCTGTACATTGGTTTAATTAAAAATTACTTTTCTATTTCTCGACGCCATCTATCGGGCTCGTTGGTCTCTTCGTATTGAGTAGACGATATCCGGTGAGATACGGGCATTTTGACTTTAACATCGTTCATGTTATAACCTACATATGTCTGCGTGAATTAAAAATCGTTTTCTCAAAACATCCACGTGTTGGAACACGATGGGTAATAAAAGTCTGCTTATTTAATTAATTTAATCCACGCAGGGTAAGTGGATTTTGTTCTTTCTTTGATTAAAGGTAATTTTGATGTCTTTTCGTTAGCGCCATGTGCTACCTCCTAAATATGGGTATTCTTGTCGTAATTTAAAATCTACAAAGGAAAATTATAATCGGAAGCTGTAGAGCTAAGAACGCTGCGATATAAGGGCAGAATTTCGATGCGGAGGCAATTAATCCCAGTAATTAATATCACCTGGTTCGGAAGATCCTAAGTACCGGATACGATTGAATTCTCTTCGGAGGCAATAAATTAATACCATCGTAGACGAAAATACATTGTAACAGTATACAATAAGTGTCGGTTCGATTACTTTCCTTTAAATGTTTCTTTTACTTGTAGTTTGCGAGTCGCCAGGTAGACACAATTATTTTCAGGAAGTTTAATTGCAGGAAGCCAGTAGGAAAACGTTTTCTGAAGGTAACCCTGAATTTGGTAAGTCAATTTTTGCTTAATAATTCGTTGTCGCTACGGTGATACTCACGACTAAATATATTTACTGATCGTACGTTCAAATTGATTTGTTTTGCTTATTATTGTTACTCAATTAGTTTAAGTAAATTACTATCGCATGCTGATTAAGTCAACGGTCAATTATCATTATTAATGTTATTTACTGATGAAGATTTTTATATGTTCCGGTGGTTACACTTTTGTTTTACGTGTAGTGTAAGTTGCCGATCATGCTGATATTCTATTTTCTATATTCTCTCTAGTACCTGCTTATATTTGTACTCGGACTAAGATTATTCATTGTCATGCTATTAAATTGTTATTGATTCAAATTTTAATCTATTTATCCTTATAGAGTAATTAAAGTGCAATTGTTGTTAACGGTTTAGTTTTTTTTCGTTTCTTCCAGCCTTACGAACCTTAACAATTTTGTACAAGCTTCGAGCCTCCTGTGCTGATCTAGCAGGAGCTATTTCTGCAAAGAACAAAAGATCTGGCACCCTTTAAAATAAAGTAACTTGAACCTCCCCTCTCTACGACAGGTATGGTTTCAATCCTACAGTGAGTTGGCCGTGCAGGTTAGAAGCTTGTAGCACATAATCTTTGAAACATTGAAGAGCTTCACTTTTGTTTGTTAATAAATACACCATAGTGAAATGTGTGTAATCATGTATGAACGAGAGAACATATCTTTTACCATCATAAGTTACTGGTGTTATTGGTCCAAAAATATCAATGTGTATTAATTCCAGTGGTCTTTTTGTTCTTTTTTTTTATTTTGAAAAGGCAATTTAGATATCTTACTCTCTACACAAACTACCAACGATTTGGTTCACTCCAAAAAGCTGCAGATTCATCAGATATTGGTTCTCTCTGATTATTTTTCTTCATTTCATGGTCCAATAGTTTTCCCTTGACAAATTCTAACGTACGTTTGTCAGGCTGTAATGTTTCTAGAGCTGTAACTATTGTATCATATGATTTTGGTAAAGTTAATAACAGGTGACACACAACATCCATATCTTCTAGTTTCGCACCAACACACTTTAGTTCAGGGACAGTTTCATCAAAGTTAATAAAGTGTTTTTCCAATGACTCACTTTCACGTATTGACAGTAATTTTCTTCGCAAATACAATTGTGAAGCTATTTGAGCTTTGAAAAATGGAACCCAATGCATTCCACATTTGATAAGCAGTTTCCTTATCTTTCACATTCTGCAATTGTGAACTTGCGATACAATTTATGATTAGAGACTTACATTTTTCGTCTTTCTGTACGAACGCTTCACTTGGATTTTCGTGTTCCTTTTCGATACAACATTTGACATCATATTGATCTAGTATAATTTCCATCCGAAATCTCCTGTAGCCTTTTCCATTAAACTGGGATATTCCAAATTTCTCAACAACATGGTTGTCCATCTTTTATATTTATATTAAATTATTTAAAATAATATTTCTCTAGTAACTTATCACTTAATTGTAGCCTGGGCCCATAACCTGTAGAATTAGCCAGTGGGCCAAATGAAATAAACGTGGTTAAACCTTTTTCATTTTGAAAAAACAAAGAAGCCAAAAATACACGTTTTTACTTATCTTGCAGAGTGTTTCACAAGTATCTATAAGTAATGATCGTTACTTCAACAATACCAACTAGTTGTGGTTCTCCGCTATCGCTGGATTTTGATAACGATGCCTTTCAAAACATAGGAGGCAACACCGAAAAGAAATCCGACGCCAAAAGAGAAGTTGCAGCAATAAACAAGAAACTAGTGAGGTTTAGAGGCTTGCATGATACTAGTGTTTTAAGATGATGTCCTCACAAGACTTGTCACGATTCAAGTTATTAGGTTGTTTGATGATTTTTATGCTTACTCTGATTTGGTATAGTAAAAGTGTAAGAAATTTGTACGTAGAAGAAAGAAGAATCTGAGAGATTTTGCCTGTCGAAAAGAATAAAATCCTTACGAAGAACTTTCCATATCTGATCTGTGACCTTATAAATGTAAACTAAAAATGCCAATTTTGGATTGGATTCAGAAGTAGAAATGCCCTTAGGTATTCGAGCCCGTGAATGTAGACGACGATTAACCTGAATATATTTCTTCATATAACCATTGTTCACTAAGATTCTGCTAAGATGATGGAGTCCAGATTCTTAGGTTGGCAAATAGAAAAAGCGTGATGACCAAAGATTCAATAACAGAACGTTTCTGGGCAGGATGATGATAAAACGAAGTATGAAGGTCTGA
The DNA here is from genome assembly GCA_035610365.1 of Aquatica leii. Taxonomy (NCBI): domain Eukaryota; kingdom Metazoa; phylum Arthropoda; class Insecta; order Coleoptera; family Lampyridae; genus Aquatica; species Aquatica leii. The sequence continues at coordinate 101,056,401 of CM069436.1, read as the reverse complement.
ATCTGCCCGTATGGGTGGGTTTGCGACAAAGAGAATGACCCAAAAGTCCGTCAAGTTTACGAGTCACAAAAACTTTGAGAAATGGGAAATAGGCGAAGGTCTCCGCGAAATCCGTTCCGGGCCAGCCCTTTATCATGTCGAGTTAACCTACAGGAATAAAATAAAGCAACGAATAGACAAAATCACAGAAAAAGCTACTCAAGACAATAAAGACGAGTAGATTCTCAAAAAACTAAAAACACAGATATAGCGCAATATCCGATAATGACAAAAAAAAATAAAATTGCTAAAGAAAAAAAAATAAGTGGAAAAAGAAATACAATATAAGGATACAGGAACAAAGATAGACAATAACAAAATAAATATAGGGACATGGAATATAACGTCATTAACCGGTAAGGAGATTGAAATAACGAAAAAAGTGAGTAAATTCAAATTACTAGGAATTAGTAAAACAAACAAACAAATAAAAGGAAATACAAAATTAACTAATGTTCATACGTTATATTATTCAGGAATAGATCCGGAACAAAGAAGTAAAGAAGGAGTGGGTAACAACAAATAGAATCAATTAATTCAAGAATAATGACAATCGATGTAGATCTGGGTCAGATGGTATATATATATAATACAAATAGATGCTCCGACGGAGGGAGCAGAAGTAAATCTTAACTACAAAGAATGATAGACAGAGCGAAAAGAACACGTAACAAAATATTGAAACGTTCAGCTTTGAGAGCGTTCACGACGCTACTATCCACGTCTAGAACGTTCACGAAAGAGTATAGAATGTTCTCGACTGATGGCTAAATTATATAAAAGCGACACAAATGAATCATAGGGCAGTTATTTCAGTAATTCGGCAGTGTTAAGTAGATTATTCAAATAAATAAAGTGATTAACGCGTGTCGAGATAAATATACGGAGTATAAGTACGCGACTTTAATGTAAACAAGTGTGTGAAGTTACCTGCGGACAGTATCTTTTGAGTGATAGTGCTATATAAATTAGTGTATGTGTTTTTTATTAAATATGCTTAGATTTAATTAGTTCGGTTAGTTATAAACGTGTACATATTTTTAGTAGTAATATATTAGTTTTAATAATTGCTATAATATTAATTTTAGATGATGCAAAAGTAGGGAGCAACATAAACACAGGATTAGACAGTTTAAAAAAACTTGGCGAAACGATACAAGATAATAATGGGGAAAAAATAACAAAATTCTGTATAGCAAACAATTTAAAAGTGGGCCATACTTTTTGGTATCAACCATTGGAAGAAACGTATACTTTGTAGCAGAAGAACGAGAGGAAGTGAAAACAATAGAAGAAGCAGACCTCTCCACACAACACAGATTAATAAGAGCAATAATGAATGAAATAAATATTACAGATAATGATAAAAATGAATATGAGATAATACCAAATTTACAAACTGAAAAATACAGAAAAAGCAAAACAGTACAAGAAAAATACAGATGCCAAAATAAAATAATCTGAAATAAATAGAATGGAAGGAACAGTAGAAGAAATATTCAAAGAAACACCAATAAAAAATGCTAAAAAGATATGGAAAATAAAGAAAGTGAAACAAAACACTGAGAGAACAAGATGAATGAATGAAAAAATGCAAAGAACAATCAGAGTAGAAGAAGGAAACATGGAACAAATACATGCACACTAAAAACCAGAAGGATAAGAATGCATGAGAAAAAAATAAGAAACAAAAACAATGAATTAAAAGCGGAAATATAAGAAATCATACAGTTATGGAAGGAATACTACGAAGAAAAATTTTAAGAGAATAAAATCAACAGGAAGCGCAAGACGAATATGAAGAAACAAATGAAGAACCACAGGAAAACGAAATTGGAATTGAAATGTCAGAGGTGGATAAGACAATTGGGTCACTTAAACTAGGAAAGGCAAGGAGAGCAGTTGGTGTCAAGGCAAAAATGATAAAATTCATGGGGCCCAACGGAAAGTAATGGCTACATGAAATATTCAGAAAATCATGTAAAAGAAAGCAAATTCTAAATGATTAGAAAAAAACTTAATCATACTGAAACGTTCGAGAAATTGTTCTCAAGTCCCAGAGATTTCACGAAGTTGTTATCTATTTTCCAAAACGTTTCCCGAAAGATATGGAACATTCGCGAAGGATTTCCAAAATGTGTATAAATGCGGTTCAAACAAATCAGAGGTCAGTTATTTCCAGTAATTCGAAGACGGCAGTATTAAGAAGATTACTCAAGTTTAAATAAATAAGTGATTAGCGCGTGTGAGATAAATAACATGGTACGTGACTTTAACGTAAACAATAAGTGTTAAACAAGTGTGTGAAGTTATCCGCGAACTTTATCTTATCTTCGTGTCAGTGATAGCGCGTATATAAATTAATGTAAGAGTTTTTATTAAATATCCTTAGATTTAATTAACCTGAACTTATTTCTAGTGTAAATAAATTAATTAGTAGTTAGAAGAGTAGAAGAGAAACGGGAAATTGTAATAATTATAGAGCAATTTGCCTGCCTTCTACAGTTTTCAAAATGTATACGAAGATTATACAAGAGAAACTTACATAGACAGAAGAAATATAATCAAAAGAGCAATTGAAAGAGGAAGTGAAACGTATGTTACATTTATAGATCTGAATAATATAAAAAGAATTAACATATGTAGATATGTACAACTAAAATTGTATGGACATATAAGTAATAACAATTGAAAAACAATTGTTACTCAAAAAGATTATAGAGGCATTAGCAAAACGAAAGAGAAAGAAATGCAGGTCCAGAAAGCGCTGGACACGAAGAAACGAAAAAGTCAGTACAAAAAAACGGGAAAAACAGTAGCAGAAATAAAAAAAATAGCAAAAAAAACAAATGAAAAGACTGGACCTCATATCCGACACCTAGATAGGTACAAGAATAAACTGAAGAAAGAAAAAAAAAGAAAACTGAAAAGAAACAGCTGTTGTTCGTTTTTAAACTTCATAAAATAATAGTAGAAAACGTGGTACATTGAGAATACTTCTCTCCATTCTCATTAGTAATTGTGAGGCTGAGAGGAGCTTTTCCAAGCTCTTCTCCAACAAGAACGAACTGAGGTCGTCAACGACACAAAAGAGAAAAACGGTCTTCATCTTTCTGTCGAGAACACACTGACTACTGACCTTGATTTTGAAGATGTCGTTTAGAAGTGTCCTCAGATAAAAATATGGAAAATAATACTTCAACGTAATCAAAAACATGGTTCCAAACTTTGATCTAGAATGGGCATCTTCTTGGTTAAAAAAGTGAAAAACAGTAATACTTATAGTAGAAAAAACAATAATTGATCGCATCAGAAACTAAAACATTAGCAAGCAATTATAAGATGGAAAAAACGAAAAGAAAACATGGAACAAAAAATTTCAATAACGGATACGTAAATGGTGATTATGGGGCCACGCAATAAAAAACCAACCTAACATAACAACTAAAATCGAAAAGAAAACTCTATTTAACAATATAAACTGACATCAAAAACGTTCATTAAGCAAAACACTTAAAATCTCCACCAAAGCAACCAAAAGTATATTTCAAGATGACGTTCGATCAACGATTAAACGCCTAAAGACAGAAAATCGCCAACACAGATATTACAAACAAAATCTTTAAAAATAGAAAAAAATCAGCTCTAGAAAACATAACAAAGCTCGTTCAAAAAAGCGTCATAAAAAAGATTCCAAATAAATAAAAAAAAACAGTATCGTCATAACCATCATCATCAAACAGCTTGTTGCGTCCACTGCTGAATATAATTTATGTAATCGTTCCTGGTTGAGTTACTTTGTTATGTTAAAAAAGCTTAGCACGGTTTCTCGTGCTGTATGAATTTTGTCCAGTTGTAAATGTAATTTACGAGTAGGAGGCTACTGGTTATTTCCGTTTCTAACGTTAAGGAAAAAGCACGTGAGCTAACGCTATGCCTAGTGATATCTACATTTTGAGTATCGTGGACCATCCTCGCTATTAATGGGTAAATCAATTTCGATTTTGACGTGTTACATGTGAAAGATTCGCTGGGGGTAATGCATTTCTATTTTACGGCGCGATTGAATTTTCTTGTATTGTTGAGGCAAGTTGGGATACCTCCACGTGTAAAATAATTAAATATTTTCCAAATAGTTCTTCCTTTGGGTTGATAATTTGGACGATGAATAAAAAATTCACTTGGCGTATTATGTTCATACTAACCATCAGATAAACTATTCGCAACTTACTTGTGATACCAATATATATCTATTTCTTAAACTTTCAGCAATTTTAGGGGGATGTTTTGGATATCCCATTAGATAATCGCATAGAAAACCGCGAGTAACTTCTTTCTATTATTTTAGGAACGACCCTAGACACATACATGTTGGCACAATTAATTTATGTGGATTTGCTTTTGTAATTACCTGTTAAAATAATTACCGGTGCGCTTCTGACTTCGTAATCCCTAGATTTGTATTGATTCGTTTCTTCTTCTTTTTTTCACGAAATTGTATTCACTAACTTTAATATTAATAACTCATGTACCTACGGGTATGAGATGTTGCCTAATTTAAGGATCTGCTAATACTAGCATTATTATTTTATTTTCTTACGAACAATTACTTATTGTATACTTCGTTTCCTGATTGTTTTTACTCTCTTTTTATGTTGCCATTCTAATAAATATACTCAATGTTATACTTGTGTTATTCAATTTGTTTGTCAGGTGAAAACGGCTACCTGGATGCATTTCTCCCCGTTTTGGTGTTTTTTTAACTAAATTATAATAGTCACATCAAAGACCAAGCTTGTATCCAGTTTAGTGAAACACGCTTCAGATCGCAGTCAACTTAGTTGAACCTTCCTCTGTTTTTTAAAGTATCGGATCTGAATTTCCATTCTTGAATTCGGAATACAGACTCGACCCAGTTCCAGCTAAAATTCCTTGTATTACATCTGTACTTTTGTTGTGTATCTAATAATACACTTCATAATAAACTGATATTTCTCTTAATTTCTTTAATCTGATAGTCACGACATATGCTAATTTTATGACCTAAATATTTATAAAAATAAATCTAAACTGGGTTGGTTGTGAACTGAGATTTTAGTAAATCTATTTTTAAACCAACTTAAGTAGATGCTTCATTACCTCGTTTAGCATGTTCTTTCCGTTGTCAATATGGTCTGTGGTTATGACGATATTTAAATTATTTCGTATTTCGTAAATAATTTAAATTTTCGCCATCCATAGCCAGCTTAACCCATTTGACGTACTCTTCGTTTAACTTTTTATCTTACTCAATACTAGGATTACTCTTTCTTAGCAACGAAAGATACGTACTGCATTCCGACGTACATACGTATACAACTCTTCAAGGTACCCGTGCGACGATTTACCGTTTCTAAACCTCAACATCACGGAGATGTATCCAGAAGAGTGTCAGTCAAACTGGTACTTGTGTGAATGGTCGAGCTTTTGTTGAATACAAGTTTGGTGAAAAAAACTTGTCCTTTGGGTTTCGACCCCACAACGTCTAAATTGTTAAGAATGGTTGTGCCTTTCACCCGTAGAACGAGCATGTTCTTATAATCTTAATTCTAGAAGAAAGCAAAGCTGATCAAGCACGTAGCTCTGTAGTGGATAAAATTGAGGAAACCTGCGAAAACGACATCTATGCCTCAAATTATAAAGTGTGGAATATGTAGAAAGCACTTCCTTGTTCAATTTTAGAATTGATAGTCCCACTGTAACTGACAGTGCTATGAGCTAGCTTCCGCCAAGTCATTTTAAAGTGACATACCAAAAAACCCTCAAAAATGAGTAGAGAGCTAAATCCACATATTCCGAAATCATTAGTTAGCAAACATTTTTGCATAGATTAAGTATTCTATAAGTGCTAAGTTTGTTTAATTTAATCTGTATGTGTATATTTTGGTGTAAACTTACATATTATGACTGTAAATAGTTATAAAGGCGAAAATCGTTGTGCTACGAGAGTGAACTACAGGACGGTCGTTTCGCTCTTTTGGGGCTCATCAGCAGTAGAAGACACACTCTAACGTATTCCCAAAATTGCATCGACAAAGCTAGTTTTATATTCACATGCGATGGGGATAACCATTAGCAAAGATTGATGGAAGAGTACTATGTATTAACGATAACTGTAAATATCTATAAAGGGGCGGAATGGTGTTCAGCTCATGGAAATGCAGTTGGCCATGCTGTGTAGTTTCGCGCGTACGCTGTCAAAGCATTTTATCAAAACGGTAATTCATACGTGCAGGCACGGACTGTTTCAGGCCCATTATCAAATAAACCGGAATAGACAGTTGCCGTCTGCCTGTGCCAATAAAAAGTTAAAGTTAAAAAATTTAAAGAGACTTCTTCAATAACGAACAACAAACCTAGGAAATCAAGGATTATGCGTACTCCAGAAAACATCGACCGTGTAAGTCGAAATAAGTCTGTGTCATATATATATATACTTGCTGGTATAGCACTACACTTGAAATTTCGAACAGAATAGATTTTACACAACGACCTACACTATCATCGTTAGAAAATCCAAATTGTTCAGATTAATTAATTAATAGATTACGTGAGTCGAAAACGGTTCTGTGAAGAAGTATTGAATTTAATTCATGAAGACAATAACATTTGTCGACAATTGCATCAGCAACTTCTCTATTCCATACACTTTTTCGAAGATGATCTTGGCAACGCTATGACAGTGACTTCACAAGATTATGCAGACATTTTTTGCTAGACAACTTACTCAGTACTAACTGAACAGGAAAATCTTCTTTAAATAAGCATCAATTTGGTTAATGCTTTATTTCCAAATCACGTAATTTTTCAAAATGAAAATATCGCATGCTCCCTGTTCACCGGACTTTTTCTGGTAAAATTACCTTCAGGTTAAAGTGTATCAGAGTAAGCCATTACGAACATCTGAACGACTTAAAGAACGGATTCGATAGGATGTGGTTCAAATTCAACTGGCAATTCTACTGAATATGATGAATAGCTTCAAGATTTGTCTGGAAGAATGTCTACGCCTGAACGGACGTCATCTTACTGAAGTTTTTTAAAAACTTAGCTACAATTACTGAAATTTCTTGAATGGTTCTTTATGGAATTTAAAGTAATAGAAATAAAATTTAGAAAAAGTTGATGGCATTTTTTTACAGCTTTTTCAAACTCGCTATTCTCCTCCACCCTTTTTATACTGGGCGAGTCAAAAAGAAAGGGATCGAATTGAATTTCCCGCTATTTAAAAATAATCGTGTTTAGTTGGTGAAACCTCGTAATTATAATTTTAAAAACATTGTTAACTTTGAAAATGAAGTTTTAACTACGTGATCGTGTCGTTAAATGTTACTATTGGACGTCAAATATAAAACGACATTAATACGATTTTAATTATTTGACAACGTCGTCAGTTAACAACGGCGTCAGCTAACAATATAGGTAACTTTGCTTTATACATTTATTTACTCTTACTGCTACCAACTTAAGATAATAAAATCAAATAAATTTTGTAGCGGGAAGTTTAGCTTGACCGCAATCATTATGGCTCACCCCGTATATTCTTGTTCTTATAAGAAGGTAATACTGTAAAATTTTGCTATAAACAAACTAGAAATTGTGAGAAAAAAAACGAGTACGTAAAAAATAAATCGCAGAAGTTCATAGAATTTTAGTGATTTAAAAAAACACCCTATATATGTATTGTTGTCGTTTTGGTTTTTTTTAATACCGTTGATGTGCTAGTAGAAATACGATAGTTTTGACAAGATTAAATATATTGTATTTATAATACCACTGAATTCCACGAACAATTTTAGTTTTTACGGTGTTAGACAGCTAATAAATACACTACGAATAAGCAATCTTCGTAGTTAACGATACTATAGTAATGCACACTTCTGTTACAAAAAATATATGAGCGAAATGATTGACACTCAATCAACTTTAGTAATGAAATTTAAATATACAATAAATTTTATATGTTAAGAATATTTTTAACGGTTGGTACTTCTACCACTTAAAGAAACCCACGCTCATAAGTAAGTATTTAAGTTTTTGCATTCCATTATTAAATTCTTTTAACGATTAATAAAAATAATAATTTAAAAAAAAATCTAGAGCCGCAAAGTGAAAAATCGAATATGCGTAAAACTATGCTTTCAAAGTCAATTATTAGTTAAATAGAAGTGAGGTATGGTGAAAAATATATTTTAAAGTCTCTAAAACTTAGTTAAAATTGAAAAAACAAACAACAAATTTTTTTCGTAAATCAGCACTGAAAATAATGTATGTAACTCTCGTTAAAAGTCTCATAGCATAACACACTCTTATGCAGCGCTCGGCTTACGGACTCAGACCGCAATGACGTTTGTTATGCTATGCTTCACTTTGAACGCTAGTAACATAAATTACTATTAAATCACTACGGATTTAATGACAGCGAAAAGAATTATCTATTAACCAAAAACGACGTCATAAGTTGATAATTGAGTTCATAAGTTAGTACTTTCTTAACCCGCATTAATCCACATAGGTCCATTTTGTGCTTTATGGAGCTATATTTTTCCCACTGTTTTTTTGATGTCATCAATCTGCATTTTGGTCCCATCCGTATTTTTGTTTCTCTTGGTCCCCAAAAGGTAATGATTGCTGTCCATTTATTTTTATCTTGCGTATTGTTTGCAGGTGGCCAGCCGTGCCAAATTTTTTTTGAAAACCGGCCTGTTCTAATGGTTGGTAAAAGTTTTCTTTGAGTTGGTTGACAACAGGCTTATATAGTTTGCTAAGTTTGATATATAACCATTTTTAAATAGTATAGAGGTATATTAGCGAAGATTTCAACGGCTAGAATCTATACTAGATAAGAACTTTTTCTGGGTTTGGACTGTGCATTGTTGTAACCGAAGGCTTAGTTTCATAGTGTGTTAGTAGATCTAGAATCATCGATGAGCTGTGCATGGTGCTGTCTTGTTTTTACATTGAACTGTAGTTTGAGATCGCTCTCGTTCATGAACTTGAGCTGTAGTAGCCAGATTTTTAAATACAAATGTATGCTTGGTTTTATGACGAGATTCTTCGATGGGCCTTAAATTGGTAAAATGTTGTCTAAGTTCCTTAATAAATTCTGACGCGTTGTATGTGGTGACATTAAAGGCGCAGAGGTTGAGTTGTGCCCATTAATGATTCTAGTAGCACATGTTTTTAGTTGATGGCATAACCATAGCGTTCGCTGATGAATGGTATACAGTAGTTTTTAGTAGTGTGCCAAATCGATCAATCGAATGATCATCGGTACAGCTTCTGGCCAATGAGTGAATCGATCCACCATAATAAGACAGTATCTGAATCTTTCTGATGATGCCCTAACGATGATATCCTAGTGGATGTGCTCAAGCCATGTTTGAGGAGTTGCAAAAACGCTGATAGGTACTGATAAGTGTCGTGATATCTTTGAACGTTGACATTAAAAACAAGCGCGAGCCTATTGTCTGCAGTCCGACTTTATTGACGGCCACACGTAACGTTTAGTATCGAGTTTTTTATTGTCGCGTTAGTTCCAGGATGAGATAGACCTTCTACCTTGTCGAAAACAGTTTTTCGAAATGATTTGGTAATATAAAGACGAGCTGTTGTGGTGGATATATCGCGACAAACTGATTTAAGTTGTAAAGAAGAATTTTGTGTTAGATATCTCTTTAGTTTTTTATCATCTCGCTGTGCCATTGCTAATGTCTTAAAGTTAAGTTGAGATTCAAATTCTTCAACACGTGACAAGGTATAGACAACCACATACTTTTTTCAGAGATTTGTTGGATGTCGGTGGTAAATTAACCAATAAAATCTAAATAGCGAAATTGGCTGATCAATTTTTTTCTTGAATATGATGAGCTTGTTGTCAGTGTAGATAGTAAATGCTTTAAGTATTTGATCGCAAGATAGATAGCAAGCAGCTTTCAATCATAAGCTCCGTGTTTTCGTTTGGTAAAACTCAGCTTCTGTGAAAAAAAATCTATAAGTTGACAGACAACTTGAACACATTGTTTAAGAGCAGCAACAACTGAAAACCAGTAGAGTTGCTTTTGCGAAGCTTTCCTTTGTAGCTTCAAATGGTTGAATACTTTTTGGTTCTGGAGTCTATTGAGACCTTTTGCATGGCCCTAAAACGTTTGTTAAATAGTGCTTAAACTTCCACTGCTTTGAGTAAGAATCGCATAAAAAAATTTACCATGTCTAAAAACTGGCGAAGTTTTTTTTACCGTGTCTAAACGTGAGAAGTTATGGATGACGCTTTTCTGGCAGAAGGTAACTTCGGAAACGAAATACTTTCTAAATGTTGCATGTGGTTAGTATCAGAAATCAAGACGCTGAAAAACTTCTTCGATAAACCTTTGAAATGTGCAGTCCCTAAATGCAACATAATTATTTTTTTGCTGCCTTCAGTGTGTCTAGAGCAAGTCTTCCTGGTCTTTATGAAACTGGTGGACCTGAAGTGGTGACAATATGATGTTTGGTTGAATGCTTGACAACCGCAGGTACTCCGTGTAGCCGAGCTACTTATGAAAACTGTTGTAAAAGTTTGTTAAAGGGCAATGTGCTTGAAATAACTTTAATGCATGGAATTTTACAAGCAGTCTCTTCTCCAAAAGAAGTAAAATGAATATATTCGTCCAAGAGTTGACTATTTCTCAAGTCCATAATATGCTAAGAGTCAGCACCTACGATGGGCTGAAAAACATCGGCAACTACAAATCTAAGTCAATTGTCGCCGCAATCTTAGGTTTAGTGACAGAGTGATCGTACCGTATGACGCGATGAATGTACCGTTTGCTACGGTAAGCACGTAGTCGCACTTGGAAGTTCTGCAAGCGGGTACACAACGATCTGCTACGGTATCAATGAGGAACATAATATTGCTTATTTTGTCGATGACGACTAAACGACAAGAAGTAAGGCTGATACCGTCGGCCGTCATCAACAACTGCCTCTGTTGTTTCCGAGAGTGTCGGTTGAAAACTTGCAAGGTGTTCTAGATTTTATTGCCTGATCCCCAAATTTCCAGTAGTACCAGCAGATATCACTTTTTCTAGATTGGTTGTTTTGAGATCAAGAACTGTGATTGAAGTTTAAATTTCTGAAACAAAGTTGCAATTGATTGTCACAAAACGACGCTGTACTTGGGTAGACACGGCGGTTTCGACAATGTTTTCTAGCGTTGCGTATGCTTTCGCTACCGATTCAAGAATATCTGCTCTCTTGTCAGGTGTGAGCTTTTTGTGAGCTGCAAGCAACGCTCGCATATTTTTATGTTAAAAAACCTAGGCCGTATGAATTTTGTCCCGTCGTAAATGTCATCTACAAGCTGGACGTTACTGATTAATATTTCTGTTTCTAACGTTAAGAAAGCAGCACGTGTGCTAACGCCATGCCCAGTAATATATACATTTTAAGCATCGTGAAACATCCACTCTACTGATGTATAAATCAATTTCGATTATAATGTGTTATACGTGAAAGATTCGCTGGGGCAAGAACGCATTTCCATTTTACAGCACAATTTAAATTTACTTTTATTATTATAGCAAGTTTTGTCACGCTCACGTGTTTGTTACTTTAGAACATCTGGCTAACTGTTTTCTCTTTGGGGTCGATAAGCAAGACATATTAGATAGATGTCAATCATGTCAGCCACTAACCTAGGTTAGAAGAGCAAATTGAAATCAACGTTTTTGTATCCTCTACTGGAGCAAATAACTACAAAGAATTGATGGCACACCTATTATTATAACTGAAACAACGTTTGGAAACTTAGCGGATTTTGGTTTTAAATCATTGTTTAGTATTACGTTTTAAATTTGGCGGATTCCGCATTCTCGATAGAAGGGGTTATACCTAAAAGGGTACAATTAGTAGTATTATAAGAAACTTCAATGCCGAATTGCTTGGTCTCTACTTCGCGAAAGATATGCCAATACACGTCTCTTAGTACATAATCATACCAAATCTCTCTTTAATTTACGATAAATTCAAAAAGAATCTTCGGTTCAGTTAAGACAGCTTGTAGATAGCGTCTTAAAGCACACGCGTTCATTAGAATCATTAAATCAACCTGTGCGACATTGGGATACTTTGTTAATTTTTATTGTAGCAAGTAAACTTGACCCAATCACTGCAAGAGAATGGGAGTCACATAAATTCGATGGCGAACTTCCTACATTCGAAAATATGATTGCGTTTCTCAAGGGAAGAGCTGATTTACTTGAAACACTTGAGTTAAGTAAAGTCAGTTCAAAATTGTGTCTTTCCGATAAAGGCTATTCATATAATGAGTCTCATCTTAAATCAAAATCGTTTCTTTCTGCAAACATAAAATGTTCCTTTTGCAAAAAGTCTCATAAAATTTTCAATTGTCCAGAGTTTTTAAAACTTTCTACTGTTGCTAGAATCGATCATGCAAAGAATGCTAAACTGTAAGAAATGTAATTCAAAGCATCATACGTTGCTTCATATGACGGTACAACCTCAACAATCTTCGGATTCAGATGTTTCTTAAAATGCGTCTACTCACTCAGAAAGGCAATCAACTCTTTCTAGTTATACAAATTCAGTCAAGGCCAAACTCTCTTATCAACGGCTATAATACAGATTGCGGATGTGTTTGGCAATCTTCATAATTGCAGAGCCCTTTTAGACTGCGGTTCACAATCAAATTTCATCACTTCAAATTTATGTCAAACGTTGGGTTTAAATCAAACTAACGTTAGTATTTCTATTGCAGGAATAATTCAAGCAGTTTCGCATATAAAAGCTAAATGTGTAACCGAAATTCATTCTCAGCATTATGCGTTTTCTACTTCAATTACATGTCTTGTAATACAAAATATTTGCGATTTCATGCCAACCTTCGAAATAGACTTTAAATGTCTCAACATTCCGAGTCATATTAAATTGGCAGATTCCGAGTTCTATATTCCGTCAAGAATAGATATACTTTTAGGTGCTGATGTTTTCTGGCAACTTCTTTGCGTTGGTCAGTTTAGTTTAGGTCCGTCTGGTCCTGTGATGCAAAAGACTAAACTAGGTTGGATAGTTTCAGGAGGACTTAACGTTCCGTCAACTAATATAACACATTGCAATTATAATAGATTGCTTCATACTCAGAATACAGATTTAGATATTCAAGATCAAATCAAAAGGTCTTGGGAAATAGAAGAGTGTTTTGAAAGGTCGTATTCAGAAGAAAAACAAGCTTGCGAATCTCATTTTATTTCAACATTTAAAAGAAATTCTGATGGTCGATTTGTCATTTCCATTCCGTTGAAAGGAAAAATAGAAAGGTTACGCGACACCAAACAACATGCTTTGAAGCGTTTCTACAGTCTTGAGCGTAAATTATCTAATAATAATGCATTAAAAATAAGTTATAATGAATTCATGCGTGAGTACATTGAGCTTGGTTATATGTCTAAGGTTAACGACCAAGAACCCAATTGTCAAATTGTTTACTATCTTCCTCATCACGGAGTACTTAAGAAGAACAGCATCACAACCAAGTTAAGGGTTGTATTTGATGGCTCGTTTTCGTCTTCTTCTAGTATTTCGCTAAATGATCTTCAAATGGTAGGGCCTACAGTTCAAGATGACCTTTTATCGATTTTACTGCGTTTTAGACAACACACCTACGTTGTCACAGCGGACATTACAAAAATGTACCGCCAAGTTCTTGTTTCTCCTGGGCAAAGATCACTTCAACAAATTTTTGGAGGTTTAACCCAAATGATCCAGTTTGCACTTGAATTGAATACAGTTACGTATGGGACTGCATCTGCAGCTTTTCAGGAAATACGTTGTTTAATTCAGTTGGCCAATGAAAATGAAACGGTTAATCCAGTAGCATCTCAAGTCATCAAACAAGACTTCTATGTTGACGATTTGCTAACAGGCGGTGACTGTGTGGAAACACTTTCCACTATTTGCAACAATGTCTCTAAAATTTTACGTCAAGGTGGTTTTGAACTCCGCAAGTGGGTATCAAATGACCCAGCAGCTCTATCCAACATTCAACATTCCGAATTATTATCACATTTTACGCCTATTGGAGATGTTCAAAATACGAAAACTTTAGGTCTCCATTGGAAACACCAAACCGACGTGCTTGTTTTCAATTACAGTTTATCTACCGCGACTAAAATTATTACGAAAAGAACAATTCTTGCTAGCATTGCGCAAATTTACGATCCGCTTGGTCTTTTAAGCGCGTGCACAATTACAGCAAAAATCATATTACAGAGGCTTTGGCAAGAAAGGTTGAGTTGGGACGAATCGGTTCCTCAAAATATTTGAACTCAGTAGCAACAATTTGTTCGCGAACTACCAGGGTTAAATCGTATCCAAATTTCTAGAAATGTAAAACTAAAAAATGCCGTTTCTTACGAAATGCACGGATTCTCTGATGCTAGTAATGCTGCGTATGGTGCCACTATTTATGTCAAAAGTCTAGATCGAAACGGAGATTCATCCATTCATTTATTATGCGCGAAATCAAAGGTCGCGCCGTTAAAAACTATTACCATACCAAGGCTTGAATTGTGTGGAGCTTTACTTTTGGCTCGTCTTGCAAACAAAGTACGCAAATCTTTAAATTCAAAATTCGATCATATTTATTATTGGTGCGACTCCACCATCGTCTTAGGGTGGATAAATACGGAACCAAATCTGTTAAAAACTTTCGTTGGGAATCGAATTGCAGAAATTCAACGTAAGACTACTCAAGATATGTGGAGTCATGTGGATTCAAAGGACAATCCTGCAGATCTGGTCTCATGAGGTGTTAGCCCTAGAGTTCTTCTTAATTGTAACCTATGGTGGCATGGTCCTACCTGGTTGCAGAATGTCTTCAGTTTCGCAGATAATTGGGCATTTCCACAGGAATTGCCCGAAACACGCAAACCTAAGAATATTCTTGTCTTAACTAGTATTGAGGAAACAAAGTTAAAGCGATGGACTGCTTATATTCTTCGATTTGTGAACAATTGCAAAACGCCACAAAACAAACCCGTTTTTGGTCCACTTTCAGTACAAGAATTACGGAATTCATTGGTATGTCTTATAAAAATTACTCAAAGGCAACGTTTTACACACGAAATTTGCAAATTGCAACAAAACAAAGATATTAGTGCAAAAAGTAAAATTCTTCCTTTGCAACCATTCTTGGACACCTATGGTGTATTGCGTGTCGGGGGACGATTAAAAAATTCTTCTTTCAGTTTTGATAAGAAACACCCGATACTAATTCCATCCAATCATCATTTCTGTGAATTGATATTTCGTGCTTGGCATGAAAGGATGTTTCATGCCGGTCCACAATTACTGTTAGCATCTGTAAGAGAAGAGTTTTGGCCTATTCATGGTAGAAATGCTGCCAAAAGGGCAGTACGCACATGTGTGAAATGTAATAAGGCAGAACCTAAAAATCTTCTCTATATTATGGGCGATTTGCCCAAAGATCGTGTTAATCCATCACCTCCATTCTATATCACTGATGTTGACTACGCAGGACATGTCTTTATTAAAGATAGGAAAGGACGTGGTTGCAAAATTTCAAAGGCATACGTATCCTTATTTATTTGTTTTACAACACGTGCTGTTCATTTAGAGTTAGTTACGGAATTAAGTACTGAAGCGTTTATGGCAGCTCTTAAAAGATTCATAAGCAGGAGAGGCATTCCTCTCAGGGTATATTCAGATAACGGAACTAATTTTTTGGGCGCTAATAATGAGATGCAAAGTTTTGGCAAATTTATCATGAAACATAAAGGTGACATTCAAGAATCGTGTTCAAATCAAAATATAGATTGACATTTTATACCGCCATACTCGCCATATTTTGGTGGCCTTTAGGAGGCCGGTGTAAAATCAATGAAATTTCATAATTAAAGAGTGATAGGCAATGCCTACCTTATGTACGAAGAATTTAGTACAGTACTTACTCAAGTAGAATAAATCCTTAATTGTCGTCCTTTATCACAACTTTCAACCGATCCTAACGATTTAAATCCACTAACTCCGGCGCATTTTCTCATCGGAAGACCATTTATGTCAATTCCGGAGCCAGACTTAAAATATATTAATGAAAACCGTTTAAGTTGTTACCAAAGGCTACAACAAATAGCCCAACACATATGGGCCAGGTGGTCGAAACAATATATAGCTGAACTGCAGCAAAGACAAAAGTGGAAGCAAACTACTGAAAATGTCACAGTAGGCACTTTAGTGCTCATTAAGGAGCCAAATTTACCTCCATTAAAATGGCAGCTCGGTCGAATTGTCGAACTTCACCCGGGTGCAGACAAAATCATCAGAGTGGTAACAGTAAAAACATCCAAAGGACTAATCAGAAGAGCAATAGCCAGCATCTGTCCACTACATCAATGAGTGGGTTTCGTTATTTTGCTGTGCGTGTTGTTATTGAATTAATGTGATTTAGAATTGTTTATTACATTTAAGTAGGATATAAAATGGCATTTAGTTTATATTCGTTATTTTACACATATATTATTGTACGTTAGTTGCACATTCTGTTAACCGTAATTCAAAATTATAAAATGTATTTATTTAAAGGGTTACCCTTTCAAGGCGGGCGGTCTGTTTAGTATTACGTTTTAAATTTGGCGGATTCCGCATTCTCGATAGAAGGGGTTATACCTAAAAGGGTACAATTAGTAGTATTATAAGAAACTTCAATGCCGAATGTTGGCACGTTTTTATTCTTGTAAAAATTGTAACTACTACAATAAATTTCTTACAATAAATTATCGAACATAAGTGTCTAAACATCAATTTATAACAATCGTTGTACCAAAATTTTTGCACCTTATTTGTTTTAGCATGATTGTATATGTATCAGTGTAACTTTTAGCAATTTTAGGAAGCTGTTTTGGATATGCCATTAGCTAATCGCATATTAAGAACGTTGAGTAAATACCTTGTTTTGGGAACGACTAGAAATAATAGCATTTTATAACAATGAACGTACGCAACCTGCGCTTTGTTTCTTATTGTGTAATCACTGTAATATCGTGATAATTTTATTTTTTTGGTATTCACCGACTTTAAGTTATTGAATGCAACGTTAAGCCATTCATTGCTTATGTGTGCAAGGTGTTGCTTAATTTAAGGGTCCGTTAATACTAGCTTTACTGTGCTATTGTTTGCGAACCATCACTTGTTATATATTTCTTTTAAGCTTTTTTATTGTTTTTGTTTATTTCTTAGTATTGCTGTGAGTTTTGGTTTGTTTTATTATTGTTCGTTAGTCAGTGACTTGCGTCACAAACATTTTGCTAGCTGATGCCATATTGAACTCACTAGATACTTGATGACAACTCTAAAAAAAAATATTTTTTTGACAATACAGATAGCTATGTTCTAGAACAACAAAAAATTTAAAAAAAAGCAGAAGCCATTTACAAAAAATCAACCATTTACTACTATATAAATAAATTACAATAATAATCTTGATGTATTTATTGCTCAACTTTAAACAAAGCTCAAAAATATTCGTTTTTTTTATTAGTGCAATCGTGGAACACCCTCTGGGTGTGGAAATGATTTACTGAATTCAAATAAGTATTAAATTGTTTTCTCGTCAATAAAAAAAACACATTTAAATGCGATGCTGTAATATTATAGTTGAGTTGAAAGAGTTCGCTGACCTGCAAGGTCGTAATTTACCTTGCAGGTTTCCTATGGTGTATCCCCAATAAATGCTTTCACTACCTATACGAATACCGTGAAATTAATTGTATTTTACTACGAGTTTATAAATTTACTATTTAAATATCAAAAATGTTTGCATTCTCGCTGCAAAATAAAATTTCATAAATAAACACGATTCAATTGAAAAGGTAAATAGTGGGCGCTATATAAAAAAAAATTTAAAAAAATTTCTACCATACTTGACTGAAAGGAGGTTGAAACAGTCACGAGTCTTCACCCACGTGCTGGTGGAGAGATACTAAAGATGACGGATATGGCGTTCTTAATTGAATAAGGGGGTCACATGTTTAGCAAATTTTTGCAACGTACCAACGAATTAAATAAAAGATCATTAAGCTACGCATCTATACACGATTCTTCTTATTAATTTTTTATACAAACAATTATAAAAAAAAATATTGGACCGCAATTCTATTAGCATAATCGTTTACACCTTGAACACGTGCGTACGAAATTAATTTATATAAACTGAAAGGTATTAAGATATCGGGGTTAATTTAAATATATCACGGGGTTTTCCACAACGCTCAGTAGATATTACACAACAATTCCAAATTTGTTTCAAACTTTAAATTCATAATTTTTAGGACATAAATGACGTCAATGAAAAGGTCAACGCAATAGAATTATTATTCTTCATCGAAGATAATATTCCGTATGAAACAACCAGTTCCAATTAATTCTAGTTTCCTCCCAGCGATTCTGTAGTAAGAGCAGAATTATTCAAAAAAAAATCCAATACCAGTACGATTTTTCTTAAATTTTTTGATAGAACTTAAAAAGAAGAATGAAGATTATGTATCTCCATCTCGCTTAAAACGAAATTAATCTTTCCTAAAACATTTCCATTTGGTGTTGGTTTTTTCTTGTTGGTGCAATCATATTCTTTTTAAATAAATGTGATCCACTTTTGCCAAATCTTTTATTAAACTTCTCTCCAACGTCTAAGCCATTCTCTAATTATACTGACCACACCGGGCGTATTATTAGAATTTCCGGCTTGAAGGACCAAAGATTCTTCTCTTCAGTGTTCTTTTCATATCCGTTACTATGCTTGAAATTATACGTCTATCATCCAGTATACCTTGTTATTTATGCTATGATATGATATTTTCAAAAAAATCATAAAATTTATTTTTACCAAAAAAAAATTTAATTTATCATCGCAGAAAGTTGAAGACAAAAATCAATTTTAAAATAAAACAATTTTCCAAATCAATTTTTTTTAATTTTTACCAACAAAATTAAGCACGATATAACAGACCCTGTAAAATATCACCACATTTCTTTAATTACGCAATACACGGTTAATTAAGAAAAAATTTGTAGAAATTACTTTTTTTTAGCTATCCATGATATATTGAGTACAGGTGTGTCATTTTAATTATTTTTCTTGAGAAACAATTAAAGACGGCTATTATTATTTTAAACGTATAAGGTATTATTCCAATAATGACATAAAGAATAGTACTTTCAGATAACAATTATTTAAAACAACTGGTACAAATGTTAAATTTTATTAAACAAACTTTTCGTATTGTGACACTTTCCTTTTCTTCAAGAATCTAAAAATAAAATTCATTTTAATACATCAAGGGGTTTCCCACAATACTCGTGCACTATTTCACAATTTAACAACGTTTCCAAATTCTTTAAATATTATTAACGTAAATGACGTAGATTGTAAATGTCAATTTGTTAATTTATATTATTATTTTTATCGAAGAAAATATTGCATATGAATCTAACTATAGTCTGTCTCATGTAAAAACAGGATCGCACTTGATATAGCTCCGCCCATTCAGACGTATTGTCAGTAGCGTACTGTTTCTTATAGACATTTTTTTTCCTGTCTTTTATCAATCTGCAATCAGCCAAGAGCTATAATCAGATGTGTC
Organism: Aquatica leii; assembly: GCA_035610365.1. Classification (NCBI taxonomy): domain Eukaryota; kingdom Metazoa; phylum Arthropoda; class Insecta; order Coleoptera; family Lampyridae; genus Aquatica; species Aquatica leii. Next base: position 101,036,668 of record CM069436.1, on the reverse strand, counting down.
TTCTATTATATATAATTGGCTTTAGATATGCACATCCTGTGATGTGTCATTTCTTGTTATTAGATGATTAGATGGTGGCTAGTCGTATTCTTTTTAGGCGGAATATAGAGTCCTTGGTGTTAAGGAGCTCTGTGGCTAAACTATTTATGTGTTTTTCAAGTCTCTGCTTATAGGCATCAGAAGACTTCTCTATTTCTTCTCTGAGTGTAGGGAGTTGCAGATATTCATGCACTTCTGTGTTTCTTATGAACCATGGGGCATTGGTCAAAGTTTTTAATGCTTTATTTTAGAAGCGCTGTAGTATTTCTATATTTGAGTGACTAGCTGACCCCCAGAGTTGTATACCATATGTCCATACTGGTTTTAGAATGCATTTGTATATCAGGAGCTTATTATCCAAACTGAGAGTCGATTGCCTGCCCAGCAGCCAGTGCATACCCCTGAACTTTTTGTTTGCTTGTTCTCTCTTTGCCTTAATGTGATCCCTCCACGTAAGTCCAGATGCATACCCAGGTATTTCACTGTTGTTTGCTGTGTCAAGATATCTCCGTTAGGTGTAACAGGTGGACAGGCACCTCTATTCAAAGTAAATGTTATTTGAACTGATTTTGCAGAACTAGCTCTTATTCGCCACATCTTTAGCCATATTCCGATTCTATCTAGATGTTTTTGTAGTTTTACGGATGCTAGACTAGGATCTTTACTGCTAGAAAGGATTGCAGTGTCATCTGCATAGGTTGCAGTTACTACTTCTTCTATGATAGGTATATCAGCGGTAAATATTCTGTAGAGGATAGGGCCCAGCACCGATCCTTGAGGCACTCCTGCTTCTATTTGGCAGATGGATGACAGGCGATCTCCGCACTTGACTTGGTAAATTCGTTGTTCCAGATAAGACCTCAAAAGCATGTACTCAGTGTTTGGAAGGAGTAGTTTTAGCTTATATAAGAGACCCTTATGCCATACACGGTCAAAGGCCTGTTGTATATCTAGGAATACGGCCGTGCAGTACTCCTTCCTCTCCAGCGTCTGTCGTATTGTGTGAGCTACTCGGTGTATTTGTTCAGTCGTTCCATGGTGTGCCCGAAATCCGAATTGATGGTCTGGTATTATTTTTTGCTCTTCAAGAACCGGGAGAAGTCGACTTAATATTAGTTTCTCAGTAAGTTTTGATAGTACTGGGAGAAGACTTATAGGTCTGTAAGATGTGACTTCTGTGGGAATCTTCCCCGGTTTAAGTACCATATTTATAATGGACACTTTCCACAGATTTGGGAAATATTGTAGTCTCAACACTGCATTAAAGAGGATTGTCAGCAGTACTATACCTTTCTTTGGTAGCTGTTTCAGAACTTCTGCCGTTATCAGGTCAAAACCGGGAGCTTTCTTTTGTTTTAGTTGAGCTATGGTTTTTTTGACTTCTGCTGGGGTGACTGATTTCAAGGGTAGAGACATTTGCTGATCGCTATTTAAGATCCCGTCGATCGTTTTTTCTGTGTCGTCAACATCAGCTTCATCGGATTTGAACACACTTTTTAGGAAGGTGGCGAATAATTCTGTTTTATCTGCGGGTTTCCTTGACCAACTGTCATCAGATTTTCTTAGAGGAGGCATGTATTCTTTTGGCTTTTTTAGTGATTTAGTCATTTTCCAGAGTGTATAATCTTCTGCTTTGTATAATTTGTCTTGCAATGTCCTATTCTCTAGTTCTTTGAGCATTGATTTCAGTACTTTTTGAGCTTTGTTTAGTGCCTTTTTTGTCTTGGTGATTCCTACTAGTATGCCATTGTCGCCTTATTTTTCTTTTTACAGCTATCATTTCTCTAATTTCCACGGTAGTGTCCAAATTTTTCGATGTTACTTCTATATAGGGAGATGAGCCAAGCTGCTTTTTGAATTAAGTTGGTAGTGTACAACGGCGCAATTTCTATATCATCTTCCGTTTTAAGAGGTATACAGAGTGTGGTATTATCTTCAATGTAATCCCGGAATGCTTTCCAGTCAGTTTTATGGTTGTATAAAGTCTCGGGTAATTGTTTTAGGATCACTGTAGTGCTTAGTGTACATATGATAGGCGTGTGGTCGGAAGAGCCATCCAGGCATGATTCAATTTTTGTGTAGAGTCCTGATATTCCTTTGGTGACGAAGAAGTCTATGAGGTCTGGGATTTTATTTGGGTCAGTTGGCCAATGAGTCGGTTCCCCTGTTGAAAGTACATTAAGATTATTGCTGTCAATAGCATCATCAAAGTTCGGCCTTTCGTATTTGTTAATCGGGAACCCCAAAATGTGTTTTTGGCATTCCAGTCGCCTCCCGACAGATATCTACCGCCCAATGTGCGAAAGAAGTCATTGTAAATCTGCTCGTCGATTCGATGTCGGGGGGGGGGGGGCAGTACACTGCAGCCATATTTAACGATCCCTGAGCCCTGCCAGTCGTCAACAGATACTATAGCAGCCTGTATATGTGCTTGTGTATATGGTGGTAACATATGATATCTTATGTTTTCTCTTATTACTATAGCAGCTCCAGCATGTGATGTGCCGTCTGGATGATTAGCGTAGCATACGGTATATCCCTTGATTTTAAACACTCTTTGATCAGTCATATGTGTTTCGGAAATTAATAGAACATCAATTTTGTTGTGGTTTATAAAGAGCTCAACCTCGTGCTTATTTGGAGATAAGCCACTGGTATTCCATGCAGCTATACGTATGAATTTCATTTCTGATTCTGAGCTATGAGTGTCGTTAGGAGACCCATTAGGGTGCCTATTTGTGTTATGAGGATATCAATTTTTTCTGATTGCTTTATTATTATCTGCTCTAAGGAGCTTGTTAACTGAGAATGTGCATTCTCTATTTTTCGGGTCCAGCAAACATCATTCATGATGTTGGACATAGTTTCAGATGTATGTGCAATGTTTCTTTGCTGGTTGCTTGACTGCTGGTTGCCAAGTTTTAATGGAGGAAAATGATCTTGAGTAAGGGGGAGTGGTATTGTTGTTTGTGTGGGTTGTTTTGCTATTATTGGGTCTCTTTTGTTTGCAATATTTCCCATTTTTCGAGCTTTTATCTCTTTATACACTTGACAGCCCTTGTAATTGGCTGGGTGGTCACCATGACAGAGAGCGCAGGTGGCCGGTGTATTCTTGTCTTTTTTTGGACAATCAGTGGTTTTGTGTCCTTTACCACATTTGACACACCTGTGGGGACGCATACAGTTGTTTTTTGTATGGCCGTATTGTTGGCACCTAGTGCACTGAGGGATCTCAGTCGATTTTCTTGAGTCCTCTATCTTGACTTTAGCGTGGTATATATATTTTATATTCTTTACATCTGGGTTGTTAGGGCCTGGTTCAATATTTACAAAAAACATATTGAGTGGCTTTTTATTTTTTCTTGATATTGCACAGATGACTTCACCTCTGACCTTGTTTCCAGTATTCTCAATCTCCTCTATAATGGCTGTTTTTAGAGTGGTGTGGTGCAAGTTTTTGACAACAATTCTGTTACATTTGTTTTGCTTCTGTGTGAAGGTGTGTCCAATAAGGCCGTTGGTTCGAATAACTTCTATTAAGTTTTTATAAGTTTCAAGTGTCTGCGACATTACTCTCAGCTGGTCCCTGTTAATGATCTTGTACGTGAAGCTATCTCTAGGCACAGACTTATTTAGTAGTTCTGTTAGTTTAGATAACTCTTCTATGCCATAAAGGACAATAAGTAGGGGTTTGCTATTTTTTCTATTGTGGGTGACTGTAGCTGGCGTTAGGTCCTCGGTTAAGTCTATCGGTAATCCACTGAATCTATTCGAGGTATTGATTCCCGTGTGCACTTCAATAGAACTTTGTATGTTTGATGGGCTAACAGATATTCTTTTTCTTTTTGGGTAGCGGTCTGTACTATCTGGTACTCTTTGCCATGGAGGAGGGCAAACTTTGTTAGCATCTGTGACATTTGCAGATGGTGGTGACACAATTAATGATTTTTTTAAGTCTTCGCCAGTAATTGGACCTATTGAAGATGATCTCGGTCTTGTGATGAGCAGGCTTGGATGGAATACCTGCTGAGTTAATTTTTTTTGTTTGTGTTTGTGTTGCCAGTAGCATTCACTGTCGCGGAGGCCTGGTCACCTACCTCCGCGCACGTTTTGTTGCTTGTGTTATTAGGATCTATCATTTAGTCCCACGAGTAGGGTCGATTAAAACTGTCACTCCTGGGGTGACACCCATTCCCAGTGAGAAGGCTATTTTCAACGACGGTTCACCTGCTCCATCGAGGTTGGTCGCTCATGGCTGACTCACCAGTCAGTCATCCATCCCCTTGGCGCGCACCGCACCGTGGGATTTGGGGATTTTTTGAAGAGGTTACTTTCCTCGCGGACTGAGTGGCGAAGCTCAGACCCCCGTTCCTGGAGACATGACCACAGGGCTACGGTACTGGGGCGACCCTTTCGGGCCACACGTTGGTTTTTCTGTCGGGGTTGACTCCCTTAGCTATGATTTCAGTTTTGAGGCGCCGAAGACTCGCCTTCGCCGTTTTTACTTTGCTATCAGGGTCACGAGGTAGGTATAATGTGCAAGACTTGTTATAGACCATGACTGCCCGGGGGATGAGACGACCCTCAATTGAGGGTTCTCCACCAATTAGCGGCGGCAGATTGGTGGTGGCAAAGACGTGTAAAAATAGGACTTTATGGTGCGCGTCTAATAGCCCATTCTTGCACACATAGGCGTACGCTAGCGGCTTAATCTCAGCTTTTTATAGGTGCAACCTTATAGCGAGGGCATGTACCACCGAGGCCAAACATCATTTTCTCCCCCCTATTATAGACATAATAATAACTATTTTTTCTTATTGTCTATTACTTTTTAATTCCATGCGCAGAACATGAATAGAAATTCTTAGGACGACCTCTAGAAGTAGCTATTACTGTCATTAAAACGTTTCTTGCGGCATTTTATCTTTCTATTTCTGTTCGTTACGTTAAAAGTGCACAGATGGTAAAATCCGCTTTTATAAATGTTGAACACAATCATTATCATGGCAGTCGTGTTTTTATGTGACACAAACTCTAATTGTTTTAGTTTAAAAAAAAAGGAATTAACGAAAAAATCTGTTCATAACTCTATGTTATTTTGTATTCCATCTTTCTACTATTTTCTCTGCTTTTCTATTTATCTCTTGTTTTCTTTCTCCGCTTATACCATATTTCGTTTCGTGTTTCTTTTATTCTTTAATTTGCATGTTGTTTCTTTTCTTTTTTTTTGTTTAGATTTGTTCTTCTGTTTTATACCGCCTTAATGTCTTTTTATGTTTTTTTCCCACTCTTCCATTTTCTGCCCCATTACATTCTCCATTCTACCATCTCATTTGCGACAAAATTCCGCCTCGTTTGCGTACCTACACATTTTTCTGTTGCCTGTTCTATTTTGAATTATAGTTCCTTCACTCTTTTTTCAATTTTTCTTGTTTCCATCCTCTTAATTCTTTATGCTTTCTCGCATCCATTCAATTTTACTTATATATTTTTTGGATTGTTTCGATGTTTTACTTTTTTTCTGTTATTTCATTTTCCAATTATTGATAATCAGATCTTTCACTTTTCCTTATTTTGAATCTTTCATATTCTTCCCGTTTGCAAAATCAGTCACCGATTCTACTGTCGCTCTTATGTATGTAAATTTATTTCTGTTTTCTTTCTCTTTATTTCCCATTGTTGTTAAATAAACCTTCGTATGGTTTCTCGCTCTGTATAAATTCCCTCCATTGTCAATCATAGTATACGACATTAGTTTTCGCTCATTTGAATTTCCGTTTTGGTTACCGTGAACAAACAGCACGTGTGCTAACGCAATGCTCAATGATATCCACATTTAATAATCTTGAAACATCGACGATTTAATGTGTAAATCAATTTTTTTTTATGTTGTGCATGTGCAAGAATCGCTAGGAAAGTTTGGTCATCCGCACGTGCTTGCTACTTTGGCAAATCTTAAGGACTGGCTAATTAATCCTATTAGATATTAATTCTGTGAGCACCTAATCTTCGTTAGATGGACAAATTGAAACTAACGTTTCTATATCTTCTGCTAGGGGAAATAACTACAAAGAATATAATACGATTGTATACATGTTTTAGATATGCCGTTAGCTAATCGCATATTGAGAGCACTGATTAAGTAAATTCCGTTTTCTATATTTAATTACTTGTTTTGGTGTTGGTCGTATGCACGAACGACTAGACATATACACCTGCTATCACGGTTAACTTACGCAACCTCTTTTTTCGTACTTATCTATCAGGTTATAACGGTGCGCTTTGTTTCGCTGTAATTTTGTGATAATTTAATTTTTATTCACCAACTTTAATTTACTAAGGTCCGGTTTCACCAACTAAAATTTAACTCTAGATTAACTAACCTACGATTAAATTTAAAATCCTGTCATATCATTGGTTAGCTTAAAACCACTAACCAATGATATGACAGGATTTTAATCATGGAATAATCTAGGTTCATTAAATCAGTTGGTGAAACCGGACCTAAATGCAATGTTAAGCCACTCATGACTTAGGTGTAGAAAGTTTTCTTAATTTAAGGATCCGTTAAGATTAGCTTTACTGTGATATTGTTTGCGAACCATTATTTGTTGCGTATTTGTTGTTCTGATTATTTTTTTATGTTGCTGCTGCAATAAATATACTCGTTGTTAGACTTGTTTTGTTTATCTACGTTAAGCGTTGGCAGGTGAAAACAGGCACCTGAAGTCGTAATTCTTCCCATTTTGGCGCTCTTTTAATATGAATTACAATTTGCACATTGAAAACAAGCTGAATCCTATTATTTGCTCTGCGCTCTACAAAATTCTGAGCTAAGGCTGCTTTCTTTGAGGTGATTAGGTTATCGCATATAAGCCTAGTGTAACGTTTACGTTTGCCGTGACACGTTCAGTAATTCCCATCCTCTTTCACTGCACATTTTTACGCCATTGATGGTTTTTACTTTTTTTACAGTTGTTTTGTATTTTCTCCAATTTGAGCATTAAAGTCCTTTCCAATAATAATTTTTTTACTATCTTTCTTTTTTTATGTGTATGATCCTCTCCATTATATTTGGTTAGTTCTAGTACATACTTTTCGATCGACTCTATTATTATTCTTGTAATTATTTTCTCTTTCGCTCTTTCCTTTTTACTGATTTTCTGCATATTGCACCTTCCACTTTTTTCTATCCATGTTTTTTTAATTTTAGATCGTAAAAGAATTTCGGCTTAGAACGCGTCGTGATGGAACACCCAGACCTTATAGGCTTAGTCGTAGTTTCTCCTTGTGAACCAAAACAATGATTGAGACACAAAACATGATAGGATTTGGCGTTTAAATATGTGTTGGTGCGCGTTTTGTTTTCTACGGAATGCCTTAATTTTCCATGTTCATTCTTGGTCACCAGTACGTCTGCTGTTATTTTCTAACTCTATAAGAAATTGGATGTTAATGTGTTTAGAGTTTAGATGTTAAAATAACTCATTTCGTTTATCTTTGCCATGAGGCCATATATCAAATGTATCATCAACATATCTGAACCAAGATTTTATTTTGAAATCAGCTTTTTTAAATACATCAGTTTCAAAATGGCTCATGTAAACACTGGCTATAATTTATAATTTGTTGTCATAACTAAAATCAGTATTTTTGAGCCAATGTCACAAAATCTGTAGAATCTTTAATGTAATTCCTGTCAACATTTGTGTTAGAAAATTAGTGGCGATCACTATATACTCGAAGGAAAGCTTTTTCTTGGTGTATCTTCATAAGACATAGACCCAAAGAGTACATCGTATTTTGGTGGCGTAACAGAATGTAACGAGTTAAAACGCATTTTGGTACATTTTCAACTGACGGGTATGCAACCTTTCACTCACAATCGCGTAATGGTACAAAAACTCAATTTGTTAATAAGTGTTTCTAGAGTAAAGGACAGCATAAACTATAGATACAAATGTGGCCAAACGCCATTCTTACGTTTAATTTTGTACATTTCGGAGGTTTCGGAGCACTGCTCGGTAAGAACAAGATTTTCTTCCATAACTAAATTTTTTTGGAAACATTTTTCTTGACGCAGAACGTATAAATCTCTGCGAAGCTTGCTCGATATTAATTTTTGTACTGTAATTAAAACGAAGATCTACTAAAGGTAAATTATAAATTTTCATCAACACGTGGCTGCGAGTTACACATTTTTTACATTATCAGTTCCTTGCTTGTTACCCTTATGCTTAATTGCTACTATAATAAGGAGGTTAGTGCGTAGATGAAATCTATTAGTACGTCAGGATTTCGATTATAAATAATTCCCGGATTATTTGGTACGTAAACCATTTAAACGAATCTAGCGAGCGCATATAACACAATTTCGATAAATATCAATGTTTATTGTATAACTTAATATACAATTACTATTTCACTGTAATGAGATTCGGAAGTATTTGGAATATGGCGCGCTGCTAGTATGGTTATCACATCAAATTTTATGCCGCTTGCATGGATGGCATCACTCACCCCGATAGGATTAATACAATTAAACAAAAAACGAAAACAAAACGTAAATGCGTTTAAATATTTTAATTATTAGCTGTTTCCTACGGGAACATGTCGGATTAATGTTTCTTCTTCGTATTTCACTTTAGGATCATTTTTAGTACTTTCATATCTACAATAAACTCTAAATGATTATTACTTAATGCTAATTGTGTTATTATTCTAAACCATTTTATATTGTTTAACTTCGTTATCATTTGTGTGTCGACTAAAAAGATTTATGTAATATACCTTGTACCTATATATAGTTTATAAATTTGAGATTCGCTGTGATACTCTCTCTATCTCTCGCTCTTTCTATCTTTTGCTGTAATGCAATACTAATCCAAATAAATTGTAATAATAATTTCGTTATAACGTTCTGTTGTTTGATTCTTAACGCATGGTTGTGTTGTGAGTTTGTAGACCTTTCCCTACCCCAGACTTTTTTTCTTTTTGCAACGAAAGGTGACGCAGAGTACCGATTCACCAGCCTACTTTGGGTACTACTATCTCAACCTACGACCAACCTCCGATTTAAAGCTCGTGGCAGATTCGCTCTTCTCACGATGTTCCGAACATCTTGTCAGATAATTTAGACATCCGTCTACAAAAATCTTTGTCCTTGTCGACCCAGTTATTTAGAACAGATAGGACGCTCAAGTAAAGTTAGAGTAAAATAATGTATAGCTGACGACAAACACCGCAGAATAATAAAGTCAGCAGTAGCCGAATCTTGAATAAAATAAAAGTGCTAGATAGAACTAATTTTAATTTTCCTAAGGAAGAAAGTTTGAAAATGAAACAACAGTTATCTAACATGAACCAAAAAGACAAATATTCGCTACAAAGACGCAAATACTTTCTTCCGGTAATGACAAAGTCAGCCATGCAATAAAGCAAAAAAAATGAAAATCCGTAAATTAAGACACTTATCTTAAATAGTATAAAGCACCATAGCTAATGCTTATTCTATTAATGGACATTAGTGCTCTGAAGATGCAAACTGCAATGTCTTGCAAAACGTCAAAACGGAAAAGATCAACTGATCAAAATTTTGACATTTTTCAAAAAATTTTTCTGAAGATGAGCTTCATAATTTTAAGTTCGAAACATATGTAAAATACATTTTGAAAATCAGCGAATTTATTATTGGTAGACTGATAATTTAAATAATTTTAATAAATAACCAATAACAATGGAACAATTTTTAAATACTTATTCCCTGCCTAGGTTAATCAACTTATCTGGCTATTCCCAACGTCCACAAACAGTCAAAACATTAGTAACATTTTTTTATTGCTCATCGCTTTGTATAGATTTTACATTGTGCATTTAAAATTTAGTTGGTACCATTAAAGTTTTCTTTTTCTTCCGGTAAAATTCACGAGGTTGTCATTTTACACGCAAATTGCAAAGAAGACGCATGTAAAGCTTAAATTTTCGACGAAGCTTTTTAAAATCGTGAATCATCCACTTGTGTTATGGCGTAAATCGAATGTAAAAGAAATCGATGCTTGTGGAAAGAATCGCTAGGGTATGATGCACTTAAGAAACAATTAAGTTTTGCTATTATGTTTTAATTTACCTACTTACTAAATTCTAACATTTGTTACTATCTACTAAATTACGTGGTCAATACGTGGTGTTAACTCTTGTGTAAGTCGAATTCCTTAATGTCCTGTTGAAAAATCTTCGTCGTGAAATATCTTGAATAAACTGAGAGAACTGTCTAGTTGTAACCGTCTTCGAGACCAAATATGTCAAGTTTAGTATTTTAATGGGGAAGATAAACTTGCTATACACGCAACTGTACTAAATTTAAAATCAACTGTAAATTCAGAAAAATTAGAAATCTGCCGCACGTCGTATCCCATAGAGGAAAGTACCATAGGCCCAGGCTTGGTCCAGGCTTGGCCCAAGTCTGTACAAGCCTGGGCCAAGTCTGTACAAGCCTGGGCCAAGTCTGTACAAGCCTGGGCCAAGTCTGTACAAGCCTGGGCCAAGCCTATAGGCCAGGCTTGGGCCAGCTTTGAAAAAGTCTGGAATGATAACCATGGCCCAGTCCTGGTCGCTAGGCCTGGGCCATGCTCAGTTGCCAGACCTGAGCCATGCTCAGTTGCCAGACCTGGGCCATGCTCAGTTGCCAGACCTGGGCCATACTTAGTTGCCAGTACTGGGCCACGCTTAATTGCTAAAACTAGCTCAAAATTAAATGCCAAGAATTAAGCATTAATAAAGCAATGGAATAAATAATTGTATGAACGTATTTACACTTTATTGTTATTACTTGTATTATGTACTATTTAAATTACATAAAGTTTTTTAATTACTATTTAGATCTCGTCTTAAATTATATTAACATTTAGCTAGTACAGTGATTATTTTCCATCACTAGTTCACATTCAAGTTCAACTCATTTTGGCACCTTTTGTTTGATATTTTTTGGTTTTTTGTATCACTAGGGTCATTAACGTCACTCGCACAGCTGATGTTTACACTTTGATTATTTAAACTTTGCCGGTTAACATCTAAATTAGTTTTTTTATTGAAAACTTTTTTGGTTTATTTAACGCACGCCATCTTTAAACTCTAAGATAAGAATCAGACATAATTACTTTTAGTATCCTCGCCTCGTGATAATTGCGGAGTAAACAAAAGAAATTATATTTGAAAGTTTTTTCCTTCTAGTTAAAACGTACTAACATTCAATGACTGTATAACTGAATCTCGGAGATTTGATTCATCACCTTTACTACTCTAACAATGAGAAAAATCTTACATTTAACTAACAGATGATGTAAACAAGGATGGCGGCTGCGCTAAACGAAAATACCCGAATCTCGCCATACGTAACCGAACGGCTCAAGTTTCAATTCTACACTTTCGATATTATCATAACTCAACTTATTAGCCAATTTTTTAAAATTTTTAACATTGAAAAAAAATTATTATTGCTATTTTCTTGGATAATTCAGCCTTGGCCAAGGCTGGGTCAACCAGTCTTGAACTAAGCTTGGGTTCCTATGGAATAGGAAGGCTGGGTTATCCAGGCTTGGGCCAAACTTGGATTCTGATGGAATGGCCAAGGATAGGTTATACAAGCTTGGGCCAAGCTTGGCTAATAATTTGCATGGCCGAAGCTGGGTCAACCAGTCTTGGCCCAAGCTTGGGTTTCCATGGAATAGCCAATGATGGGTTATGCAAGCTTGGGCCAAGCTTGAGTAAGAATTGGCATGGCCGAGGATGGGTCAACCAGTGTAGGACCAAGTTTGGGTCCCCATGGAATGGTCAAGGCTGGGTTATCCAGACTTGGGCCAAACTTGGATTCTCATGGAATGGCCAAGGATGGGTTATACAAGCTTGGGCCAAGCTTGGCTACTAATTTGCATGGCCGAAGCTGGGTCAACCAGTCTCGGTCTAAGCTTGGGTTTCCATGGAATAGCCAAGGATGGGTTATGCAAGCTTGGGCCAACCTTGGGTAAGAATTGGCATGGCCGAGGATGGGTCAACTAGTGTAGGACCAAGCTTGGGTCTCCATGGAATGGCCAAGGCTAGGTTATCCAGGCTTGGGCCAAACTTGGATTCTCATAGAATGGCCAAGGATGGGTTATCCAAGCTTGGGCCAAGCTTGGCTAATAATTTGCATGGCCGAAGCTGGGTCAACCAGTCTAGGCTCAAGCTTGGGTCCTCATGGAATGGCCGAGGCTAAACTACCCAGTCCTGGGCCAAGTCTGGGCCAATACAGGTACGCCAAACTTAGGTTTCCCAGTACTGGCCCAGGTCTGGCCCCGTTGTCTAACTCTGGGGTTTCCTGTATAGGATTTGTGATAGCACGGCGATATACTTGTTTGCTTATTTTTTAGCTTTTAGGGATGCTTACACTGTTATTAGTACTAGCAACAAGTAGTAAATCATAACTAACATTTTCCTTTTTATCACATTACCCTATTGATCGTATATGCGCCATTCTTTGTTAAATTTTAACATTATTTTTTCTACTGTAATTGTTTAATATTGTTGTGTTGCCTAACTCATTATATCTGTAAATGGATTTGTTAATTACTGTGACATTTCGTGTTCAAACATTTGTTTGCCTTTATATTTTTACAGACGTCGATGTTAAAATAAATTTACTTCTGGTTATTTCAATTGCGTTTTTTTTTGTTTTCTTTCAGTTTTGTCGAGGTGTGAATGAGCACCTGAATTCTTCTCTCGTTCTGGCGCCCTTTTAGTCAATTATAATCGACACATTGAAGACAGGCTGGTTTATAATAGTTGCGTTGGTTTTAGTATTTTTTTTCTATGTCATTTAAATCCAGGTGAGTATTTCCAACACCAACTAAAATGGGACCTGGGGGAGACACACTTGAGATCTGAATGCTTTTATTAAAGTTCCAGAAGATCTATGTGTCAAACTTAGAATGAATTAATTTGCATTGGCATGAGCAATCTCTTTTAGTCCTTGCGTGGTCAATGAATATGATCCTGATAATTCGTACAGAGGTCAAAGGTACAAAAGGAAAGAACAAGAGATAGATTCAGCAAAATAAAAAACTATCGATGATATTCCAAAAGCGATCGATTCTGTTATTTGTGTTCATTAAAAGGAACATACGTTATAAATGTGGTAGGATACTGTTAATCTAAGTGAAGGGAACTCGAAACAAGAATATTTGCCCTATCCGCAATCGTTAAAGTGTTCATGCCAAATTGTAAATCAGCATACAATTAACCTCGTCAACATTTTTATTACCTAATTAGCGCATCTTAAAACTAACGATTCGCATTAACAACTATCAATCTGCATAATTGCTTTACCATAAGAAACCTCTTTAATCGCGCAAATCGCCATCACCCTAACTTAGTAATAATTACATCAACATTTATAACACAAAGTGTGCGTACCTACGTGTGTATGTGTTTGTTAAAAACGCAAAACGGTATTTAAATGTTAATTATACAGAAACGAGCGCGAAATGACTATTAATTTTGGCGTGAATGTCAACATAGGTATTACATAAAAAAAGCTTGAAAAAAATCGCAAATAACAATCCATTCGTGCTCCGGTCGTTGGCCTTTTCCGGTACGGCACGGGATTTTAGAATGTAAAGACTTAATACTTAAAGGTAAAAATTCAAGTACACCATACGTAATACTGACACGCATTTTGGAAACTTTCAAACATTTGTCTTTATTAAAGCAGAAAACTTGTACCTATAAGCGCGACTTTAAAAACGTTTCGAAAAGTCACAATCCAGATCACACGATCGCGATCGACGTTTCTTTTAATATCCTCCTTGGATAATTAACAAAAATAAATCTAAACATCTAAAACGTAAATTAATGTAAACTTTTTCGATTGTGTTAGTTGATAATGCATTTCGCTGTAATAATAGTATTGTTTATACTGTAATTACGTTACTATAAACTCAATACGATATATCCAAATTCGATCAAAAAATAATCTGACAAAAATACATAAATTCAATTTTTGGAATTTTAGAATGAGTGCATTATAAAGAATATAAATTCTGGGATTCTTCCATAGATACAAAACTAAACATAATTTAGAAAATGTTTCAGATAACAATTATTGGGGTTGCGGTCTGAAATCGAAAAAAATTTGCGTCCGTGAAGATAGAGTATTTGGCATATCTGGCATCCTACCAACTCCAATGGAACGACATCACAAATTAATCCAAATTCCAAAATCAAATGGCAGGTATTAAGAATTAATCTGCAAGATCTATTCTAAGAAACAGTAATGCAGAAAACGCAAAAAAATTGAGTTGATATTAAGATAGTGGATGTAGTAGTAAAATCCGACCATACCATGGTGGTATACATAGAGCAACACCTAAAAAAAACTTTTCTGAATATAAAGTGTTGAGGAATAATGCACAGAAAACATCGATTTTGTAAAAAGATGTGTACTATAAGTTAGATAATATTGTTCAAAACAAAAAACAAACAATTTCTTGAGATGCGAATAAGAACTAGCTCGGGAAATGATACTATTAAAATATGTCGCCTTGCACTAAATTAGACGTTGACTATTAAATTAAAAAAACAAAACAAAACTATATAAGAAAATAATTAAAAAAGGAAACACCTGAGACACCTTCCATTGACAAAATAAAAAAGAACAATAAAAGATATGCAAGAACAGGGCATAATATTCGAAGCAGTTCGTGGACATCTTCGCTAGTGTTATTCGATAAGAACAGTTTTACTAGGTTTTCTCTTATCGCCTTTCTAAGTGATTTCTCACGCTAAATTAAAAAAAAAACGTGAAAAAATGGGTTTACTTTTAAGTCTGCCAGTTCACCATGCTTTGTAAAATTGTAAATCAAAAAATTCCATATATTCCATCGTGAAGTAATTGAGTCATGTGGTATCTCATTTGATCAAAAAATTCCAAAAAACATATCAGTAGTGAAAGAATGGTAAAAGATAAACACGAATGTAGGATTGCTCAGGTAACCAAAAGTTTGTTCTTAGATTTGTTACTGTTAACGCGATTGACCGAAAAAATTGCGCGTCAGTTTTTGTTAGATACAGACGCTAATGTTGGCATTGGCAATGTTTGGTCATAAGAGAAAGATGAACAAGAAACTGTAATTAAATATTTTGTTACGGTCGAATTTTCTTTATGCACGCCTATGTTGCTACGGACGAAATTTTCTCTGCGCACGCCTATGTATTCCCAACGTGGAATTAATTTACGGTTTGGACGCCCCCTAACGATCGTTTACGCGTGACTGTCATTTACGACGAGTTCTTCAATTTGAAAACTACATAAAATGGCCGGCGAATTGACGAGTGAACATTTTCTAAACTTATCCACCGTCATGGGGACCAATCTATAAGTGTATAACACTTATAATTCGTTTGCGTCGTCACCGGGTAAGATTATAACTCATTTATTAAAACTCTGTTGTAATTTCTCGTAATTTGATAGCCGTTCCGCCACGTGCGAGTACTTCGTTCTAATTGTTAATTGTTAATGAGGAATCCATTTCGAATAACCATTTCGTCAAACAAATATTCTATGAGGCATACGACTTATGGCAAAAACCGAATGTATCGAGGTTAACTAAGAACTGTCGAGATTCTACTCAGGCGACAGATACCTGCATCAATCACAGAAAAGGGGTATAACAGCATCCGATTTTCGGGTTGTGTTATGTGTATACTTTAAAATTTAAGTAATGATTTTGTAGATTTGGATTTCGTGAGATATTAGGTTGACACGATTTGCGATTCAAATTACTTACAGGGTACGTGTCGAGGAAAGTACTTTCGTCGCACATTGGGAATTCCTGTATTTGTGGTAAGTGTTTTTATATCTTTTCTTTCGTCGTCAACGAGGTTACTCACGAAACTTTCACTAATAGTATTTCCGTACTGATTACCGTAATTGTAGTACCATTTAGTTAGTAAATTTGCTTATACTACGTATGCTGTATCCTACCCTTAATTATTGTGATAATTTAATGTTAATGCCATACTTGTTATCATTGTTTTATTGTCAGTAATGCCATATTACTAATTATGTAAACGATATTTACTACAAACTATTCTTCGCCATGTTCTTCACTTATGTAGTGTAAGTTGCCGATCCTGCTGTTATTCGATGTTGTATATTCTCACTAGTATCTACTTAGATTTGGCTATTTCACTTTGACTATATTTAGTTATATAATATATAGATATATTTGATAGAGTAATTAAAGTACAATTGTTATTAACGATTTAGTTTTCTCTTTCCTTCGCTTCTTTCAGCATTACGAACCTAACATCTTGTTACAAGTGATACCATTCTGTTGTGAGCGGACAGAAGTTACTTTGGGATAAGCTCTGGCGCCCTGGAACACCTTTTAAATATCTCTTGGAAACCTACCCCTCTCTCCGACTATTGAGAGTTGGCCGTGCAGATTCGTAAAATACCTAAAGCTTGTAACAAATTGGCGCCCAACGTGGGGCTCGATTTTCTCATATCGAATTTCTCATTTCACTACATTTCTTTTAGCTATTTTCTTTAATTGTGATTAGCGTAGGATTACTGGTACTCATAGGTAACTTATACTGTTGAATTTCTCTCGACTTAGTGTGTAACAAATTGGCTACCCAACGTTAAAGGGGCCGACTTTTCGATTCTTTTTTTATATTGAATTTCTCATTCGTTATAATTCTTTCTGCTGTTTAGATTTTTTTTCTTTAATTAGTGTAGGATTACTAGCAGGAATAGGTAGTTTATATTGTTGACTTGCTATCGATTTAGTGTGTGCGATCATCTCTTGGAAACCTACCCCTCTCTCCGACTATTGAGAGTTGGCCGTGCAGGTTCGTAAAATACCTAAAGCTTGTAACAATTTTAGCAAAGTTTTCAATTTTTTTTTATAAATACGTAGTTATATACCAGAAAGTTTCTGTTTCTGTTTGAAGGAAAATTTCGTGAGAAAAAGTCTCAGCAATTGGCAGAACAGTAAAAATATACCGAGCCCAATAAGCATTTTTAAAGTTAGAAGACGCTATACTAAAGACAGTATTCAAAGATGTTTAAAATAGACAAGAATAATATATTATTTTATTTTTATTTTTATATAGATTCTCAAAACCTTCCCATTAATATATTTAATTTTAATTTTTATATTTTAATAAACGCTACATGTTTCGACAGATTGTCATCGTCAGGCGAAAATTTTTTTTGAAATTTGTCAAACTTCAAATATTTAACCATTTTTAATTTAATTTGATTAATATATGTTGATTTCTATTATTATTATTTTTTAAAAGTTTATGTAATATTTGAAGTTTGATTTTTCAATTCTAATTATACGCCTGAAGATGACAATCTGTCGAAACATGTAGCGTTTATTAAAATATAAAAATTAAAATTAAATATATTAATGGGAAGGTTTTGAGAATCTATATAAAAATAAAAATAAAATAATATAATATAATTAACCCATTTTGAGCAACTAAAGAATAAATGGAAAAAATAAACTTTAGACAAGAATAATATCAAAAAATAGAATACTTTAAATTTTACGTCCTCTCGTAGTCATTTTGGTAAAAACTTTCCAAAAATTATATAATTGGGTTAATTACACAGAAGAAAAATTCTGCAAAAAATAGAAGACTTGCGATACAAGTAATGGACCAAGCAAAATAAAAAAAACTCAAATGAGCCATATAACGTGTATAGTGTGTTTGAAATAATTGCCGTAAATATTCTTGGACTGTATTCTACATTTAGTATTTCAATTAGTTGGTTGGCAACATTGCGTTTAATTAATTTCTGTGGTACTTTCTATTAACGTCAAATTTTCATACACTTAAAATTGTGTTCAGTGCCTGACACAATTATTCTGGGCCATTATTCATTAAATAGTATGTGAAGTTGTTGTGGAAATGAGTATAACTTGCCAGGGTACGATTAAATTTTGTTTACCGTTATGAAAGCAATTTTCTGCATGGTTGTAGGGATGAATGATTACGAGCCAATCTAGATGTAGTCGGCACGAGTATAAAGACTCCTATTGGCGGAGACCAACAGAGACACAATACAAATTGAAGCAGTCAGAAGAGCAATGCGTTACAAATGGATGGTGAAGAACGCGGAGGAAGGAAATTACCAGGCGGAAGTGTGGCAAGGTATAAGCAAAGATGAACAAAGAAACAAAATAACAAAACGAGCGGAAAAAAGAAAACAAATGTACAAAAGCGCTGGGATATCCTTCGAGGAAGCGAGAAGAGAAAGAGCTGAAGAGTGAGGTCACAGAGAGAAAGAAAGAAATACATTGGCAAGAAATAGAAAGAAAACGAGGAAAAAAGAAATTTATAGCAAAATAAGAACACATGGGGATGTTTTTATAATTAAACGTTGTAAATTTGTTTTAAGCAGTTTGTAGCGGGTATGCTATCATAAATATCCTATATTTTTATATCAGTTTTTTGAATAGATTTAACGTGTGTTGTATTGATACAATTACGTCATTCAATGGTAATTAAATTGGTAAATGTATAAAAACTTTTTTGTAATTACATATTCTTTAACCATTGTGAACCTTTTAATGTTGCGGGTTGGGATAGCCATCTTTTTATCCAGCAATATTTTTCTATTAACGTTTAATGGATACGACCCCTTTAAAAACTGACAGTTTTAGTTATTTACCCAACTTTATGGCATAGTGAACTAGGCGTATTATGGTCCACAAGAACGGGGAATCCGTAACAAGAGTCGAAAAATAAGCATATACAGGTGCAGTAGACTATTTTACAAAATCTCTAAAATTGTAGGCATTGTCTAATCAAGAAACAAGCACTGAAGCCAACGTGCTTGTCAAACAATTCTTTAGTATAATTCAGTATAATTGTGAAAAACAATATCAGAACTAACGGACAGCTGTTTCGTTCTTTAGGAACTCGTCAGCGCTAGGATACACCGATGGTTTTTCACAACCATACTGACAGATAACCGTACGATTTTATGTCGTGTAGACATTACCAACATATTTAAAATGTTTTTGGAACGCCATTCTGAGGTAAAAATACCACGTATGATAATATAGAAAACTATAAACCAGTACGGAAGGTAGAAAAGCTGTCATCTATTGACAAATAATAGATTTTCTACCTTCCGTACTAATTTATAGTTTTCTATATTATCATACGTGGTATTTTTATCTAAGAATGGCGTTACAAAAACATTTT
Organism: Aquatica leii; assembly: GCA_035610365.1. Taxonomy (NCBI): domain Eukaryota; kingdom Metazoa; phylum Arthropoda; class Insecta; order Coleoptera; family Lampyridae; genus Aquatica; species Aquatica leii. Next base: position 101,017,369 of record CM069436.1, on the reverse strand, counting down.
AAATAAATTCTTTAAAAGTTTTAAGTCTGATTTATTTTACAGTGTATACAAACTGTTAGGTGTTGATAAAACAAAAACAACACCACGACATCCACGGTAAGATAAAATAGTGAAACGTTCGAGAAGTTATTTGCAAATTCAAGAACCTTCTAGAAGCTGTTATCCATCTTCTAGAAGATATACCGAAAAATAGGGAACGCTCGAGAAGGATTTCCGTATGTGTATATATAACGACGAGACAAATCGTAGGTCAGTTATTGCCGTAACGCGAATGCAGCAGTATTAAGAAGATTATTCAAGTTGAGATAAATAAGTTGTTAGCACGCGTGTGTCTAGATAAATATACCGAGAATAATCGTGTACGTGATTTTTAGTGTAAACAATTGTGAAGCTACCCGCGGACGTTATCTTATCTTCCTGTAAGTGATAGTGTTATACAACGGTTATACATAAATTAGTGTAAGTGTTTTCATTAAATATTATTACATTTAATTAGTTCGGTTAATTTAAAAGTGTACATATTTCTAGTATAAGTAAAAAATAGTTTTAGTAGTTTAAATAAATTAGTTTTTAATAAATAAATCCGCAACAATAGCACAAAGAATGAATGAGAAATTATTTATTAAAGGAAGTGTTTTTGATAGCTTACGGAACCCCCATATGAGAATCTGAAAATTTGATGTGATCTTAAACATACTAAAAAACCTGGAAAAAAAATTGTGAGCGATACCTATGTAAATAAACTCCAAAAAAAATTATATTCCTAACAATTTGAAGCGTGCCAGAAAAGAAATAAAGAAATGTTATAACGTAAGTAAGTAGGAAGTTTATCTGGTAATTTAGTATATTTATACAAATCCCAAAACAAAGAAAGCACTCTATTTAAGAACTGAAAAACAATCGCTATACTACTTAATCACCAAGACCAAAGCTCATTTTGCTACATTATCTACACATCTACATAATGTCATTTTATACTCATCACATAAAGTAATTCACTTAACAGTAGAAAGACAGTTCCTATAATATTTGATCAGCAAGGCAGAAAATTTATTCTCCATGTTTCAAATTATTATCTACATTATCTACACATTTTTAACCATTTTCTACATACACGTATAGAACATTATTTTATACGTCCCAAAGATCATTATTGTCTTTTAGGGAAGGCAACTATGCACCTTAAAAAAAAGTAGATAAGCACGTTAGGTACTACAAATAATGAACTTTGAAATAGAAATATTTTTATTTGCCGCTTCAATAATCTTGCCGAAAAATATATCAAGTTCTTGAGATAAGTTTTGTATAAATTCTAAGCCTAACGCAAAGTCCGTCTTAAATTTTCTTACTGAAATACTGACGTATTATGATTTAAAGAAATTCGACCGCAATTTGAAGTTAAAAAGAAGTTCGATTTAAAGAAGATCGAGCTATAGCGACATATGTTAGGTTCAAATTGAGTTTTCTTTATTTCCATAGATTCAAACCAGTTTATGTAGATGTTGGCAATAATGGGTGATAGATTCTAATATCATAATTTTGTCTTGTAGATTCTCGTCTTCTTTAAGCTTCTTTCGTATGATCTCTAGTGTTTCTTTCACAGGAACATTGGCGTATAGATTTTCCACGTCAAAGCTGGCCAATTGGTCTCGTTGTTGCAGTTTTACTAGAATACCCACAAAATGCTTGGAGTTCTTGACAATGGATAGGCTGTTCTTGAAATGATTGCACGATCGGTAGCAGAAACTGGGCTAGGAGGTATGTAAGTACATTACGAAAGCTAGTTATCGGCCGAAGTGCATTTTGATTTTGTGTACCTTGAGTAATTCATACAGATGCGGAGGTTTGTTGTAGTGCTTAGAAACTTATATTTTCAGGAAAAAGGCATCATTACCAACATCTACATGAACTCATCCGAATGTCAGGCAATAGAAAATGCTAAATTTAAACCTGAGATATGGCTTAAGTATGTAGACAATACGTTTATAATTTAGAGCAAAAGTGATTGACAACTAAATCACTGCATGCATCACCTGAACAACATCAAGCCATTCATGAAATTCACCATGGAAGAAAATAAAGCTCTCCACCATTCTTGGACGTATTCTGACCAATATCTGAACCATGCGTCCAACCACTCAACAACAACGAAGAAAAAAATAGCAAAGTCTCTATACGACAAAGCCCACAGGTTATGTAACACAAAGAAAGAACTTCAAAAAGAAATCAAAAACATAAAAAAAAACTTTAAACAAAATGGCTATCCAAAAAAAGATTATAGAAAAACTTCTTCATAAACACCATATCAACATAATCCAACTACCATAAAAAGAATAACTACCGAAAGCGCTACTCAGCATCCCATACGTCAGAAGCTTGACTAAAACGATAAAACGCATAAGAAGAAGTTACAAAATCAATACAGTGTTCAGATCATCAACTACTATTAGAAGTAGCATCTTTGACACGAGACCACATACCAGTCGAAGCTCAAAAAACTGCATCTACTAAATCCCGTGTGAATGTGGCAAATCGTACGTGGGGAAAACCATAAGACCCTCAGAAGTCAGACTAAAGAAACATAAAACTCATACATAGCGAAGAGAGATATCAAGATATCACGCAACACTCCTGGAAAAACAAACATAAAATGAAATGGGATGAAGCAAAGATTATATACAAAGAGGAAGAGCATGATGCAAAAAAGCAAAGTCTTCAGCCAACCTAGTGTAGAAACCGGCAATGTGTGGAAACTACTAATTGGTATGTTTCGCTTAATTGCTTTTGTTTCAGAAATGACAAGAATGTCAATAACATCTTCAGCATTACTAACATCATAGGTATAAAAGTCTAAATTCAACCGATTAAAAAATCCAAATAAGTACCATAGTGTAAACGGTGTCAAGCTTATGCTTATAGCACAGCAGATTGTGAAAAACCAAAAGAAGAAAGCCATTGTGGAGAACAGCGCCCAGCTAACTATTGCGGCTGTATAGATAAGAAACGCAAAAAAAATAAAAGACTAGCAACTCAAGAAACAGAGCTTGCCCAAACAACCTCAAAGATCTACTCAATCTAAAACAAATACAAATGCAGCTCTAGCGCAGCAAAAAAGCGGATCTAAAAGCAAGACTTATATTCAAGCAGTGACCGACAAAGCAGACAAGCAGAAGAATAAAACAAGTCAAAGTCAAAAATTGACAAGATGCTTTAACAAATACTCGAGAAATTAAATAAAATGGATGAACGTATTTCCAAATTCGCGCACAAGGAGCGATTCCTAAATATAAAAATGGCTAATCAGTTAGGAATATTAGAATGGAATGCCAATCAACATCAACAAGAGTTGCAAGCAATCCTTGACACAAAAGATTGATGTATGTCACATATCTAAGACTGATTTTACCAGAGTCATACATCAAATTTAAAGGATATAAAGCCTATCACACAATGCACCCGGACAATACAACTAAAGGGAGAAGTAAAATTATCAAAACATAATCCATCTTACATCATCAAGAGATGGGTTACCAAACAGTAGAAATACAGGCCACATCTGTCAACATTAAAACAAAAACATATGAATTAACAATCACGGCAGTTTATTGCTCACCGAGACATGCCATAAAGAAAGAACAATACATAGACTTTCTCAATAGCCAAAGAAATAGTTTCATCATCGGAGGTGACTTTAACGCAAGGCGCACACACTGGGGATCCAGACTAACTACAAGTAAACCTAAGAACCTTTTAGCAACAATTTAATCAGCTTAAATGCAAAGTGTTATCAACTGGAAAGCCAACGTATTGGTGTACTGAGCCTCGCAAAATCGATTCTTCGTAATCAAGAATATTTCATTAAATTATGTCCACATTGAAGAAGCATAAGATATGGACTTAGATCATTCTCCAATACTTCTTACATTAAGCGATGGTGTAATACAAAAAGAGAACCCACCTAGTCTAACTAACAAGAGAACAGATTGGAAAAGCTTCAAAATCCAAGTTGACGAACAAATCAACCTTTCCATTCCATTTAGAACAAAAGAGCAGCTAGATGACAAAGTCGACCTATTCGGTTAAAACGTACAACAAGCAACATGGGATCACATGCACATGCCTGCACAAACTTTTAGAACAAAACGAAATAATTACCCAAAAGAAATTTTTTTATCAAAAACTGATAAAACAGCTTGAGTAATTGAAGAATATCTGAGATTATCTGGTAGTTTCGCCAAAAAAACTTGTAGGTTTGTAGAACCTGGACGCTGGAGGCTTATTCCATAAACTTAACCTGTGAGTGTCACAACAACTTTCACACCTTCTACAATCATATTTATCAGAAAAATACTTCAGAATTAAACATGAAGATGCTTACTCAGAACTAAAGGAAATCCGAGCAGGGGTAGTGTGCTAGGTCCAGCACAAGCAAATACTGAAACCTGTTTTGACCTACGGCATTTAACACTGGGGTTATGACAGAAAAAGCAACATACAAGTGATCCAACGTTTCCAGAACAAAGCACAGAACATCTTCAATGCGCCCTAGTACCGAAACAGAGACAACAATCGGGACCTTTAAATGGAGACTGTTGATCAAACCATCGCCAAATTTGCCAGTAGCCACGAACCAAAGCTGCTTAACCATGTGAGTGTTGAAGCCATCCAGCTTCTAGATAACACAAACTTAGTAAGAAGACTCAAGAGGATCGAGTCTTTTGAGTTAGTGAAATAGTGATAGTGCAGAGCAAAGCGGTATTTGTGCTACATGATATGTTTAGTGTAATAAAGTTATTGGCACACAAGGCAAACTAGTGTATAATTTAGCAGTAGTTTTAAGAATCATCAAACGTAACAATTTAAGTTAGAACAAAATTGCTCATTGATCTACTTAAAAGTTCAGATTATAATAACCTTAAAAGATCTTGTAATAAGTATATATAATAATATGTAAATTCTAAACTTAACGCAAATCCCGTCTGAATCTTTGGCAAACTGAGATATTCGACATATTCTGAAAGTTCGATTTAAAGCCTAACGCAAGGCCTGTCTTAAATCTTCAGCTTATTGAGATATTCGACATATTACAAAGGTTCGATTAAAAAAAAATTGACTGCGGTTTTTAAAGAGAAGTTTAAAGTTAAAAATAAGTTCGTTTAAAAAAATCGTTTTATTGAGATATTCTTGTGTAAATTCTAAAGCTAACGCACAACCCGTCTTAAATCTTGAAGTTACTGAGATATTCGACATTTTATGAAAAATCAATTTAAAGAGGTTCGGCTGCAGTTTAAAGTTAAAAATAAGTGTGATTTTAAAAAATCGAAAAATTGAGACAATGTTTGTGTAGATAAATTTCAAACCTAACACAAAGCCCGACTTAAATCTTCCTACGGAAATACTTCCATACGGAAATATTCAAAAGTTCGATTTAAAGGAGTTTGACTGCAGTTTGAAGTTAAAAATACGTTCAATTTAAAGAGAATTGACTTATAGAGAGAATTTTGTGTAAATTCTAAGCCCAACTCAAAGCTCGTCTTAAATCTGCCACTTACTGCAATATTAGACATATTGAAACGTTCGAGAAGTTATTCGCAAATTCAAGAGCCTTTTCGAAGTTGTTATCCATCAACGTATATCGAAAGATATGGAACACTCGAGAATGATTTTCAAAATGTGTATATATACCGAAGAAACAAATCGTAGGTCAGTTATTGCCGTAATGCGAAGACAGCAGTGTTAAGAAGATTATTCAAGTCTAAATAAATAAGTCGTTAACGCGTGTTATAAATAAATCTACGAAGTACGTGAGTTTAGTGTAAACAAGTGTGTGAAGTTATCCGCGGACTTTATCTTATCTTCGTGTGAGTGATATACATAAATTATACTGTGTTTTATTAAATATTATTAGACTTAATTAGTTCGGTTAATTTAAAAGTGTACATATATCTAGTATAAGTAAAAATATTTTTAGTAGTTTAAATAAATTAGTAGTTTTAATAATAAAATTCGTTACAATATTATAAAAGTCCGATTTAAAAAAGTTCGACTGCAGGTTAAGGTTAAAAATAAGTTCGATTAAAAAAATCGTTTTATTGAGATATTTTTTGTGTTAAAATTCTAAGGCTAACGCAAAGCCCGTCTTAATTCGACATATTATGGAAGATCAAATTTAAAGAAGCTCGACTGCAGTTTGAAGATAAAAAGAAGTTTGATTTAAAGAAAATTAGGTTATAGGTACAATTTTATTGTAAATTCTACGCCTAACAAAAAGCCGATCTTAAATCTTCGACTTACAGAGATATCCGTAATATTAAGAAAGGTCGATTTAAACAAGGTCGACTGCAGTTTGAAGTTAAAAAAAATAGTTCAATTTAAATAAAATTGATTTACAGTTTTTGTGTAAATTTTAGACCTAACGCAAAGTCCGTCTTGAATCCTCGACTTACGGAGATATTCGACATATTCTGAAAGTCCGATTGAAAGCCTAACGCAAGGCCCGTCTTAAATCGTCAACTTGCTGAGATATTTGACATATTACGAAAGTTCGATTTAAAAAAGTTCGACTGCAGGTTAAAGCTAAAAATAAGTTCGATTAGAAAAATCGTTTTATTGAGACATTTTTTGTGTAAATTTTAAGGCTAACGCAAAGCCCGTCTTAATTCCACATATTATGGAAGATCAAATTTAAACAAGTTCGACTGCAGTTTAAAGAAAAAAAAAGTTCGATTTAAAAAAAATTAAGTTACAGGTACAATTTTAGTATAAATTCTACGCCTAACGAAAAGTCCGTCTTAAATCTTCGACTTACAGAGGTATAGTTCGATTTAAACAAGCTCGACTGCAGTTTGATGTAAAAAAAATAGTTCAATTTAAATAAAATTGAGTTACAGTTTTTGTGCAAATTTTAAACCTAACGCAAAGTCCGTCTTGAATCCTCGACTTACGGAGTTATTCGACATATTCTGAAAGTTAGATTGAAAGCCTAACGCAAGGCCCATCTTAAATCGTCAACTTGCTGAGATATTCGACATATTACGAAAGTCCGATTTAAAAAAGTTCGACTGCAGGTTAAAGCTAAAAATAAATTCGATTAAAAAAATCGTTTTATTGAGATATTTTTTGTGTAAATTTTAAGGCTAACGCAAAGCCCGTCTTAATTCGACATATTATGGAAGATCAAATTTAAAGAAGTCTGACTGCAGTTTAAAGAAAAAAAAAGTTCGATTTAAAGAAAATTAAGTTACAGGTACAATTTTAGTATAAATTCTACGCCTAACGAAAAGCCTGTCTTAAATCTTCGACTTACAGAGGTATAGTTCGATTTAAACAAGCTCGACTGCAGTTTGAATTTAAAAAAAATAGAACAATTTAAAGAAAATTGAGTTACAGTTTTTGTGCAAATTTTAAACCTAACGCAAATTCCGCCTTGAATCCTCGACTTACGGAGATATTCGACATATTCTGAAAGTTAGATTGAAAGCCTAACGCAAGGTCCGTCTTAAATCGTCAACTTGCTGAGATATTCGACATATTACGAAAGTCCGATTTAAAAAAGTTCGACTGCAGGTTAAAGCTAAAAATAAATTCGATTAAAAAAATCGTTTTATTGAGACATTTTTTGTGTAAATTTTAAGGCTAACGCAAAGCCCGTCTTAATTCGACATATTATGGAAGATCAAATTTAAAGAAGTCCGACTGCAGTTTAAAGAAAAAAAAAGTTCGATTTAAAGAAAATTAAGTTACAGGTACAGTTTTAGTATAAATTCTACGCCTAACGAAAAGCCCGTCTTAAATCTTCGACTTACAGAGGTATAGTTCGATTTAAACAAGCTCGACTGCAGTTTGAAGTAAAAAAAAATAGTTCAATTTAAATACAATTGAGTTAGTTTTTGTGCAAATTTTAAACCTAACGCAAAGTCCGTCTTGAATTCTCGACAGGATTTATTAGACATATTGTGAAAGTTAGATTGAAAGCCTAACGCAAAGCTCGTCTTAAATCTTCAACTTACTCAAATATTCCACATATTACGAAAGTTCGATTTAAAAAAGTTTGACTACATGTTACAAGCTTTTGGTATTTTACAAACCTGCACGGCCAACTCCCAATAGTCGGTGAGAGGGGTAGGTTCACAAGATATATATAAAAGGTGTTTCAGGGCGCCAGAGCTTATCCCAAAGTAACTTCTGTCCCGCTCCAGACAGACGGTTCACACTTGTAACAAGATGTTAGGTTCGTAATCCTTCTACTCGGCTGTTCGAGTAGCCAACGTTGGTTATTACATAACGACGATCCAAAGAGAAAGGTATGTTGTCATTAAAGAACAAGTAACCACAATAATAACTTTAATCTAGAATCGTTGATGATTATCACAGGTATATAAGAATTCTCATTACAGCAAGTCCGTAGTATCGGCAACACACAATTCAGAGGTAAATTACGTTGACATGAAATAAGATAATAAGTACGGCCTTAATATTACAATATCATAATAAGTATTGGTAGTACACAGCATACGTCATACACAATAAGCAAGAAAAATTATTATCTAAATGGTAATCCAATAACGTTAATAATTACGGAATTAATATTCACAACAGTTTCGTGAGCGACCTTGCTGACAACGAAAAAGGTACATAAAAACACTTACCATTAACACAGGAACTTCCACTTGTGCGAAGAAAGCGCTTTCCCCGACACACACAATCCTGTAAACAATCTGAATCGCAAATCGTGTCAAACTAATGTCTCACGAAATCAAGATCTACAACAATCGTTACTTAAGGTACAAGAAAGTATAAATAATATAACCCGGTTGTCGAATGCTGTTGTACCCCGTGTCTGTGGTTTAATAAGTTATAACTATAGGCCTTATAAATATTTAGAATCGCCCCATCAGAATATGTGTCGAGGTTCATCCCTCGTACTTCGGTATCGACTAGAAATCATGGGCCAGATTGTGGTAGGAATGGCCGGTGACGATTCGAATACTTCACGATCGCAACGAAGTCACAACTTTCCCTGGTAGAATTTAAAGTACAACCAGAATACCCCTATTTAGGAGGTAGCACATGGCGCTAACAAAAAGACATAAAAATTACACGTGGATGATTTGAGAAAACGATTTTTAACTCACGCAGACATAGGTTAACACATGCACGATGTTAAAGTCAAAAATGCCGGTAATCTCGCCGGATATCGCCTACTCAATACGAAGTGACCAACGAACCCGATAGATGGCGTCGAGAAATATAAAAGTAATTTTTAATTAAACCAATATACAGGGTAATGCATTATTTTTATTTATGCACGTAACATACAGCTTGAAGGTAAAATTACGTTCAATTTAAAGAGAATTGACTTGTAGAGAGAATTTTTGTGTAAATTCTAAGCCTAACGCAAAGCTCGTCTTAAATCTTCGACTTACGGAGATATTCAACATATTCTGAAAGTTCGATTTAAAACCTAATGCAAGGCGTATCTTAAATCTTCAATTTACTGAGATATTCGATTTATTACAAAAGTCCGATTTAAAAAAGTTCGATTGCAGCTTAAAGTTAAAAATAAGTTCGATAAAAAAATCGTCTTATTGAGATATTTTTTGTGTAAATTTTAAGGCTAACGCAAAGCCCGTCATACATCTTGGATAAACTAAAACATTCGACATATTATGGCAGATCAAATTTAAAGAATTTTAAGTGCAGTTTGAAGATAAAAGGAAGTTGAACTTAAAGAAAATTAAGTTACAGGTACAATTTTAGTATAAATTCTAAGCCTAAGAAAAAGCCCGTCTTAAATCTTCGACTGACGGAGATATTCGACATATGACGAAAGTCCGATTTAAACAAGCTCGACTGCAGTTTGAAGTTAAAAAAATAGTTCAATTTAAAGAAAATTGGGTTACAGTTTTTGTGTAAATTTTAAACCTAAAGCAGATTCCGTTTTAAATCCTCGATTTACGGAGATATTAGAAATATTATAAAAGTTTGATTTAAAAAAGTTGAACTGCGGTTTGATCTTCAAGTTAAATTTTTAAATTTTTGTGTAAATTCTAAATCTAACGTAAAGTCCGTCTTATTACGAAAGTCCGATTTAAAAAAGTTCGACTGCAGGTTAAAGCTAAAAATAAGTTCGGTTAAAAAATCGTTTTATTGAGACATTTATTGTGTAAATTCTAAGGCTAACGCAAAGCCCGTCTTAATTCGACATATTATGGAAGATCAAATTTAAAGAAGTTCGACTGCAGTTTGAAGATAAAAAGAAGTTTGATTTAAAGAAAATTAAGTACAGGTACAATTTTAGTATAAATTCTACGCCTAACGAAAAGCCCGTCTTAAATCTTCGACTTACAGAGGTATAGTTCGATTTAAACAAGCTCGACTGCAGTTTGAAGTTAAAAAAATAGTTCAATTTAAATAAAATTGAGTTACAGTTTTTGTGCAAATTTTAAACCTAACGCAAAGTCCGTCTTGAATTCTCGACAGGATTTATTAGACATATTCTGAAAGTTAGATTGAAAGCCTAACGGAAGCCCGTCTTAAATCTTCAACTTACTCAAATATTCCACATATTACGAAAGTCCGATTTAAAAAAGTTTGACTGCAGCTTGAAGGTAAAATTACGTTCAATTTAAAGAGAATTGGCTTGTAGAGAGCATTTTTGTGTAAATTCTAAGCCTAACGCAAAGCTCGTCTTAAATCTTCGACTTACTGCGATATTAGACATATTATAAAAATTCTGGTTAAAAAAGTTGAACTGCAGCTTGATCTTAAAGTTCGGTTTAAAAAACGAGTTATAAACACAATTTTTGTGTAAATTCTAAATCCAACGCAAATTCCGTCTTGAATCCTCGACTTACGGAGATATTCGACATATTGTGAAAGTTAGATTGAAAGCCGAACGCAAGCCCGTTTTAAATCTTCGACTTACTGCGATATTAGACATATTATAAAAGTTCTGGTTAAAAAAGTTGAACTGCAGCTTGATCTTAAAGTTCGGTTTAAAAAACGAGTTATAAATGCAATTTTTGTGTAAACTCTAAACCTAACGCAAAGCCCGTCTTGAATCCTCGACTTACGGATTTATTCAACATATTCTGAAAGTTCGATTTAAAACCTAATGCAAGGCGTATCTTAAATCTTCAATTTACTGAGATATTCGATTTATTACAAAAGTCCGGTTTAAAAAAGTTCGATTGCAGCTTAAAGTTAAAAATAAGTTCTATAAAAAAATCGTTTTATTGAGATATTTTTTGTGTAAATTTTAAGGCTAACGCAAAGCCCGTCTTAAATCTTGGATAAACTGAAACATTCGACATATTATGGCAGATCAAATTTAAAGAACTTTAAGTGCAGTTTGAAGATTAAAGGAAGTTGAATTTAAAGAAAATTAAGTTACTGGTAGAATTTTAGTATAAATTTTACGCCTAAGAAAAAGCCCGTCTTAAATCTTCGACTTACTCAAATATTCCACATATTACGAAAGTCCGATTTAAAAAAGTTTGACTGCAGCTTAAAGGTAAAATTACGTTCAATTTAAAGAGAATTGGCTTGTAGAGAGCATTTTTGTGTAAATTCTAAGCCTAACCCAAAGCTCGTCTTAAATCTTCGACTTACTGCGATATTAGACATATTATAAAAGTTCGGTTTAAAAAGGTTGAACTGCAGTTTGATCTTAAAGTTCGGTTAAAAAAACGAGTTATAAACACAATTTTTGTGTAAATTCTAAATCTAACGCAAATTCCGTCTTGAATCCTCGGCTTACGGAGATATTCGACATATTCTGAAAGTTAGAATGAAAGCCTAACGCAAGCCCGTCTTAAATCGTCAACTTGCTGAGATATTCGACATATTCTGAAAGTTAGATTGAAAGCCTAACGCAAAGCCCGTCTTGAATCCTCAAATTCCTGAGATATTCGACATATTACGAAAGTCCGATTTAAAAAAGTTCGATTGCAGCTTAGAGTTAAAAATAAGTTCGATTAAAAAAATCGTCTTATTGAGATATTTTTTGTGTAAATTTTAAGGCTAACGCAAAGCCCGTCATACATCTTGGATAAACTGAAACATTCGACATATTATGGCAGATCAAATTTAAAGAATTTTAAGTGCAATTTGAAGATAAAAGGAAGTTGAATTTAAAGAAAATTAAGTTACAGGTACAATTTTAGTATAAATTCTACGCCTAAGAAAAAGCCCGTCTTAAATCTTCGACTGACGGAGATATTCGACATATAACGAAAGTCCGATTTAAACAAGCTCGACTGCAGTTTGAAGTTAAAAAAATAGTTCAATTTAAAGAAAATTGGGTTACAGTTTTTGTGTAAATTTTAAACCTAAAGCAGATTCCGTTTTAAATCCTCGATTTACGGAGATATTATAAAGGTTTGATTTAAAAAAGTTGAACTGCGGTTTGATCTTCAAGTTCGGTTTAAAAAACTAGTTATAAACACAATTTTTGTGTAAATTCTAAATCCAACGCAAATTCCGTCTTGAATCCTCGACTTACGGAGATATTCGACATATTGTGAAAGTTAGATTGAAAGCCGAACGCAAGCCCGTTTTAAATCTTCTACTTACTGCGATATTAGACATATTATAAAAGTTCGATTTAGAAAAGTTAAACTGCAGTTTGATTTGAAGTTCGGCTTAAAAAAACGAGTTATAATCACAATGTTTGCGTAAATCCTAAATCTAACATAAAGCCCGTCTTGAATCCTCGACTTACGGAGATATTCGACATATTCTGAAAGTCCGATTAAAAGCCTAACGCAAGCCCATCTTAAATCTTCGACTTACTGCGATATTAGACATATTATAAAAGTTCCGTATAAAAAGGTTGAACTGCAGTTTGATCTTAAAGTTCGGCTTAAAAAACGAGTTATAAACACAATCTTTGTGTAAATTCTAAATCCAACGCAAATTCCGTCTTGAATCCTTGACTTCGACATATTCTGAAAGTTCGATTTAAAACCTAACGCAAGACCCGTCTTAAATCTTCAATTTACTAAGATATTCGAGAGATTACGAAGGTCCGATTTAAAAAAGTTCGAATGCAGTTTAAAGTTAAAAATAAGTTCGATCAAAAAAATCGTTTTATTGAGACATTTTTTCTGTAAATTTTAAGGCTAACGCAAAACCCGTCTTAAATCTTCGAGTTACTGAAATATTTGACATATTATGGAAGAACAAATTTAAAAAAGTTCGACTGCAGTTTGAAGATAAAAAGAAGTTCGATTTAAAAAAAATTAAGTTACAGGTATAATTTTAGTATAAATTCTACGCTTAACGAAAAGCTCGTCTCAAATCTTCGACTTACAGAGGTATAGCTCGATATAAACAAACTCGACTGCAGTTTGAAGTAAAAAGTTCAATTTAAAGAAAATTTAGTTACAGTTTTTGTGCAGATTTTAAACCTAACGCAAATTCCGTCTTGAATCCTCGACTTACGGAGATATTCGACATATTCTGAAAGTTAGATTGAAAACCTAACAGATGCCCGTCTTAAATCTTCAACTTACTCAAATATTCCACATATTACGAAAGTCCGATTTAAAAAAGTTTGACTGCAGCTTGAAGGTAAAATTACGTTCAATTTAAAGAGAATTGGCTTGTAGAGAGCATTTTTGTGTAAATTCTAAGCCTAACGCAAAGCTCGTCTTAAATCTTCGACTTACTGCGATATTAGACATATTATAAAAATTCTGGTTAAAAAAGTTGAACTGCAGCTTGATCTTAAAGTTCGGTTTAAAAAACGAGTTATAAATGCAATTTTTGTGTAAACTCTAAACCTAACGCAAAGCCCGTCTTGAATCCTCGACTTACGGAGATATTCAACATATTCTGAAAGTTCGATTTAAAACCTAATGCAAGGCGTATCTTAAATCTTCAATTTACTGAGATATTCGATTTATTACAAAAGTCCGGTTTAAAAAAGTTCGATTGCAGCTTAAAGTTAAAAATAAGTTCTATAAAAAAATCGTTTTATTGAGATATTTTTTGTGTAAATTTTAAGGCTAACGCAAAGCCCGTCTTAAATCTTGGATAAACTGAAACATTCGACATATTATGGCAGATCAAATTTAAAGAACTTTAAGTGCAGTTTGAAGATAAAAGGAAGTTGAATTTAAAGAAAATTAAGTTACTGGTAGAATTTTAGTATAAATTTTACGCCTAAGAAAAAACCCGTCTTAAATCTTCGACTTACTCAAATATTCCACATATTACGAAAGTCCGATTTAAAAAAGTTTGACTGCAGCTTAAAGGTAAAATTACGTTCAATTTAAAGAAAATTGGCTTGTAGAGAGCATTTTTGTGTAAATTCTAAGCCTAACCCAAAGCTCGTCTTAAATCTTCGACTTACTGCGATATTAGACATATTATAAAAGTTCGGTTTAAAAAGGTTGAACTGCAGTTTGATCTTAAAGTTCAGTTAAAAACGAGTTATAAACACAATTTTTGTGTAAATTCTAAATCTAACGCAAATTCCGTCTTGAATCCTCGGCTTACGGAGATATTCGACATATTCTGAAAGTTAGAATGAAAGCCTAACGCAAGCCCGTCTTAAATCGTCAACTTGCTGAGATATTCGACATATTCTGAAAGTTAGATTGAAAGCCTAACGCAAAGCCCGTCTTGAATCCTCAAATTCCTGAGATATTCGACATATTACGAAAGTCCGATTTAAAAAAGTTCGATTGCAGCTTAGAGTTAAAAATAAGTTCGATTAAAAAAATCGTCTTATTGAGATATTTTTTGTGTAAATTTTAAGGCTAACGCAAAGCCCGTCATACATCTTGGATAAACTGAATCATTCGACATATTATGGCAGATCAAATTTAAAGAATTTTAAGTGCAATTTGAAGATAAAAGGAAGTTGAATTTAAAGAAAATTAAGTTACAGGTACAATTTTAGTATAAATTCTACGCCTAAGAAAAAGCCCGTCTTAAATCTTCGACTGACGGAGATATTCGACATATAACGAAAGTCCGATTTAAACAAGCTCGACTGCAGTTTGAAGTTAAAAAAATAGTTCAATTTAAAGAAAATTGGGTTACAGTTTTTGTGTAAATTTTAAACCTAAAGCAGATTCCGTTTTAAATCCTCGATTTACGGAGATATTATAAAAGTTTGATTTAAAAAAGTTGAACTGCGGTTTGATCTTCAAGTTCGGTTTAAAAAACTAGTTATAAACACAATTTTTGTGTAAATTCTAAATCCAAAGCAAATTCCGTCTTGAATCCTCGACTTACGGAGATATTCGACATATTGTGAAAGTTAGATTGAAAGCCGAACGCAAGCCCGTTTTAAATCTTCTACTTACTGCGATATTAGACATATTATAAAAGTTCGATTTAGAAAAGTTAAACTGCAGTTTGATTTGAAGTTCGGCTTAAAAAAACGAGTTATAATCACAATGTTTGCGTAAATCCTAAATCTAACATAAAGCCTGTCTTGAATCCTCGACTTACGGAGATATTCGACATATTCTGAAAGTCCGATTAAAAGCCTAACGCAAGCCCATCTTAAATCTTCGACTTACTGCGATATTAGACATATTATAAAAGTTCCGTATAAAAAGGTTGAACTGCAGTTTGATCTTAAAGTTCGGCTTAAAAAACGAGTTATAAACACAATCTTTGTGTAAATTCTAAATCCAACGCAAATTCCGTCTTGAATCCTTGACTTCGACATATTCTGAAAGTTAGATTGAAAGCCTAAAGCAAGGCCCGTCTTAAATCGTCAACTTGCTGAGATATTCGACATATTACGAAAGTCCGATTTAAAAAAGTTCGACTGCAGGTTAAAGCTAAAAATAAGTTCGATTAAAAAAATCGTTTTATTGAGACATTTTTTGTGTAAATTTTAAGGCTAACGTAAAGCCCGTCTTAATTTGACATATTATGGAAGATCAAATTTAAAGAAGTTCGACTGCAGTTTAAAGAAAAAAAAAGTTCGATTTAAAGAAAATTAAGTTACAGGTACAATTTTAGTATAAATTCTACGCCTAACGAAAAGCCCGTCTTAAATCTTCGACTTACAGAGGTATAGTTCGATTTAAACAAGCTCGACTGCAGTTTGAAGTTAAAAAAATAGTTCAATTTAAATAAAATTGAGTTACAGTTTTTGTGCAAATTTTAAACCTAACGCAAAGTCCGTCTTGAATTCTCGACAGGATTTATTAGACATATTCTGAAAGTTAGATTGAAAGCCTAACGGAAGCCCGTCTTAAATCTTCAACTTACTCAAATATTCCACATATTACGAAAGTCCGATTTAAAAAAGTTTGACTGCAGCTTGAAGGTAAAATTACGTTCAATTTAAAGAGAATTGGCTTGTAGAGAGCATTTTTGTGTAAATTCTAAGCCTAACGCAAAGCTCGTCTTAAATCTTCGACTTACTGCGATATTAGACATATTATAAAAGTTCTGGTTAAAAAAGTTGAACTGCAGCTTGATCTTAAAGTTCGGTTTAAAAAACGAGTTATAAATGCAATTTTTGTGTAAACTCTAAACCTAACGCAAAGCCCGTCTTGAATCCTCGACTTACGGAGATATTCAACATATTCTGAAAGTTCGATTTAAAACCTAATGCAAGGCGTATCTTAAATCTTCAATTTACTGAGATATTCGATTTATTACAAAAGTCCGGTTTAAAAAAGTTCGATTGCAGCTTAAAGTTAAAAATAAGTTCTATAAAAAAATCGTTTTATTGAGATATTTTTTGTGTAAATTTTAAGGCTAACGCAAAGCCCGTCTTAAATCTTGGATAAACTGAAACATTCGACATATTATGGCAGATCAAATTTAAAGAACTTTAAGTGCAGTTTGAAGATAAAAGGAAGTTGAATTTAAAGAAAATTAAGTTACTGGTAGAATTTTAGTATAAATTTTACGCCTAAGAAAAAGCCCGTCTTAAATCTTCGACTTACTCAAATATTCCACATATTACGAAAGTCCGATTTAAAAAAGTTTGACTGCAGCTTAAAGGTAAAATTACGTTCAATTTAAAGAGAATTGGCTTGTAGAGAGCATTTTTGTGTAAATTCTAAGCCTAACCCAAAGCTCGTCTTAAATCTTCGACTTACTGCGATATTAGACATATTATAAAAGTTCGGTTTAAAAAGGTTGAACTGCAGTTTGATCTTAAAGTTCGGTTAAAAAAACGAGTTATAAACACAATTTTTGTGTAAATTCTAAATCTAACGCAAATTCCGTCTTGAATCCTCGGCTTACGGAGATATTCGACATATTCTGAAAGTTAGATTGAAAGCCTAACGCAAAGCCCGTCTTGAATCCTCAAATTCCTGAGATATTCGACATATTACGAAAGTCCGATTTAAAAAAGTTCGATTGCAGCTTAGAGTTAAAAATAAGTTCGATTAAAAAAATCGTCTTATTGAGATATTTTTTGTGTAAATTTTAAGGCTAACGCAAAGCCCGCCATACATCTTGGATAAACTGAAACATTCGACATATTATGGCAGATCAAATTTAAAGAATTTTAAGTGCAATTTGAAGATAAAAGGAAGTTGAATTTAAAGAAAATTAAGTTACAGGTACAATTTTAGTATAAATTCTACGCCTAAGAAAAAGCCCGTCTTAAATCTTCGACTGACGGAGATATTCGACATATAACGAAAGTCCGATTTAAACAAGCTCGACTGCAGTTTGAAGTTAAAAAAATAGTTCAATTTAAAGAAAATTGGGTTACAGTTTTTGTGTAAATTTTAAACCTAAAGCAGATTCCGTTTTAAATCCTCGATTTACGGAGATATTATAAAAGTTTGATTTAAAAAAGTTGAACTGCGGTTTGATCTTCAAGTTCGGTTTAAAAAACTAGTTATAAACACAATTTTTGTGTAAATTCTAAATCCAACGCAAATTCCGTCTTGAATCCTCGACTTACGGAGATATTCGACATATTCTGAAAGTCCGATTAAAAGCCTAACGCAAGCCCGTTTTAAATCTTCTACTTACTGCGATATTAGACATATTATAAAAGTTCCGTTTAAAAAGGCTGAACTGCAGTTTGATCTTAAAGTTCGGTTTAAAAAACGAGTTATAAACACAATTTTTGTGTAAATTCTAAATCCAACGCAAATTCCGTCTTGAATCCTCGACTTACGGAGATATTCGACATATTGTGAAAGTTAGATTGAAAGCCGAACGCAAGCCCGTTTTAAATCTTCTACTTACTGCGATATTAGACATATTATAAAAGTTCGATTTAGAAAAGTTGAACTGCAGTTTGATCTTCAAGTATGGTTTAAAAAACTAGATACAAACACGATGTTTGTGTATATTCTAAATGTAACACAGAGCCCGTCTTGATTCTTCGACTTACGGAGATATTCAACATATTCTGAAAGTTCGATTGAAAACCTAACGCAAGTCCGTCTTAAATCTTCGACTTACTGCGATATTAGACTTATTATAAAAGTTCGATTTAAAAAAGTTGAACTGCCGTTTGATCTTCAAGTTCGGTTTAAAAACGAGTTATAAACACAATTTTGGTGTAAATTCTAAATCTAACGCAAAGCCCGTCTTGAATACTCGACTTACGGAGATATTCGACATAGTCTGAAAGTTCGATTGAAAGCCTAACGCAAGCCCGTCTTAAATCTTCGACTTACTGCGATATTAGACATATTCTAAAAGTTCGATTTAAAAAAGTTGAACTGCAGTTTGATTTGAAGTTCGGCTTAAAAAACCGAGTTATAATCACAATGTTTGCGTAAATTCTAAATCTAACACAAAGCCCGTCTTGAATCCTCACCTTACGGAGATATTCGACATATTCTGAAAGTTCGATTTAAAACCTAACGCAAGCCCATCTTAAATCTTCGACTTACTGCGATATTAGACATATTATAAAAGTTCCGTATAAAAAGGTTGAACTGCAGTTTGATCTTAAAGTTCGGCTTAAAAAACGAGTTATAAACACAATCTTTGTGTAAATTCTAAATCCAACGCAAATTCCGTCTTGAATCCTTGACTTCGACATATTCTGAAAGTTAGATTGAAAGCCTAAAGCAAGGCCCGTCTTAAATCGTCAACTTGCTGAGATATTCGACATATTACGAAAGTCCGATTTAAAAAAGTTCGACTGCAGGTTAAAGCTAAAAATAAGTTCGATTAAAAAAATCGTTTTATTGAGACATTTTTTGTGTAAATTTTAAGGCTAACGTAAAGCCCGTCTTAATTTGACATATTATGGAAGATCAAATTTAAAGAAGTTCGACTGCAGTTTAAAGAAAAAAAAAGTTCGATTTAAAGAAAATTAAGTTACAGGTACAATTTTAGTATAAATTCTACGCCTAACGAAAAGCCCGTCTTAAATCTTCGACTTACAGAGGTATAGTTCGATTTAAACAAGCTCGACTGCAGTTTGAAGTTAAAAAAATAGTTCAATTTAAATAAAATTGAGTTACAGTTTTTGTGCAAATTTTAAACCTAACGCAAAGTCCGTCTTGAATTCTCGACAGGATTTATTAGACATATTCTGAAAGTTAGATTGAAAGCCTAACGGAAGCCCGTCTTAAATCTTCAACTTACTCAAATATTCCACATATTACGAAAGTCCGATTTAAAAAAGTTTGACTGCAGCTTGAAGGTAAAATTACGTTCAATTTAAAGAGAATTGGCTTGTAGAGAGCATTTTTGTGTAAATTCTAAGCCTAACGCAAAGCTCGTCTTAAATCTTCGACTTACTGCGATATTAGACATATTATAAAAGTTCTGGTTAAAAAAGTTAAACTGCAGTTTGATTTGAAGTTCGGCTTAAAAAAACGAGTTATAATCACAATGTTTGCGTAAATCCTAAATCTAACATAAAGCCCGTCTTGAATCCTCGACTTACGGAGATATTCGACATATTCTGAAAGTCCGATTAAAAGCCTAACGCAAGCCCATCTTAAATCTTCGACTTACTGCGATATTAGACATATTATAAAAGTTCCGTTTAAAAAGGCTGAACTGCAGTTTGATCTTAAAGTTCGGTTTAAAAAACGAGTTATAAACACAATTTTTGTGTAAATTCTAAATCCAACGCAAATTCCGTCTTGAATTCTCGACTTACGGAGATATTCGACATATTGTGAAAGTTAGATTGAAAGCCGAACGCAAGCCCGTTTTAAATCTTCTACTTACTGCGATATTAGACATATTATAAAAGTTCGATTTAGAAAAGTTAAACTGCAGTTTGATTTGAAGTTCGGCTTAAAAAAACGAGTTATAATCACAATGTTTGCGTAAATCCTAAATCTAACATAAAGCCCGTCTTGAATCCTCGACTTACGGAGATATTCGACATATTCTGAAAGTCCGATTATTAGCCTATCGCTAGTCCATCTTTTATCTTCGACTTACTGCGATATTAGACATATTATAAAAGTTCCGTATAAAAAGGTTGAACTGCAGTTTGATCTTAAAGTTCGGCTTAAAAAACGAGTTATAAACACAATCTTTGTGTAAATTCTAAATCCAACGCAAATTCCGTCTTGAATCCTTGACTTCGACATATTCTGAAAGTTAGATTGAAAGCCTAAAGCAAGGCCCGTCTTAAATCGTCAACTTGCTGAGATATTCGACATATTACGAAAGTCCGATTTAAAAAAGTTCGACTGCAGGTTAAAGCTAAAAAATAAGTTCGATTAAACATCGTTTTATTGAGACATTTTTTGTGTAAATTTTAAGGCTAACGTAAAGCCCGTCTTAATTTGACATATTATGGAAGATCAAATTTAAAGAAGTTCGACTGCAGTTTAAAGAAAAAAAAAGTTCGATTTAAAGAAAATTAAGTTACAGGTACAATTTTAGTATAAATTCTACGCCTAACGAAAAGCCCGTCTTAAATCTTCGACTTACAGAGGTATAGTTCGATTTAAACAAGCTCGACTGCAGTTTGAAGTTAAAAAAATAGTTCAATTTAAATAAAATTGAGTTACAGTTTTTGTGCAAATTTTAAACCTAACGCAAAGTCCGTCTTGAATTCTCGACAGGATTTATTAGACATATTCTGAAAGTTAGATTGAAAGCCTAACGGAAGCCCGTCTTAAATCTTCAACTTACTCAAATATTCCACATATTACGAAAGTCCGATTTAAAAAAGTTTGACTGCAGCTTGAAGGTAAAATTACGTTCAATTTAAAGAGAATTGGCTTGTAGAGAGCATTTTTGTGTAAATTCTAAGCCTAACGCAAAGCTCGTCTTAAATCTTCGACTTACTGCGATATTAGACATATTATAAAAGTTCTGGTTAAAAAGGTTGAACTGCAGTTTGATCTTAAAGTTCGGTTTGAAAAACGAGTTATAAATACAATTTTTGTGTAAACTCTAAATCTAACGCAAAGCCCGTCTTGAATCCTCGACTTACGGAGATATTCAACATATTCTGAAAGTTCGATTTAAAACCTAATGCAAGGCGTATCTTAAATCTTCAATTTACTGAGATATTCGATTTATTACGAAAGTCCGATTTAAAAAAGTTCGATTGCAGCTTAAAGTTAAAAATAAGTTCGATAAAAAAAAATCGTTTTATTGAGATATTTTTTGTGTAAATTTTAAGGCTAACGCAAAGCCCGTCTTAAATCTTGGATAAACTGAAACATTCGACATATTATGGCAGATCAAATTTAAAGAACTTTAAGTGCAGTTTGAAGATAAAAGGAAGTTGAATTTAAAGAAAATTAAGTTACTGGTAGAATTTTAGTATAAAATTTACGCCTAAGAAAAGCCCGTCTTAAATCTTCAACTTACTCAAATATTCCACATATTACGAAAGTCCGATTTAAAAAAGTTTGACTGCAGCTTGAAGGTAAAATTACGTTCCATTTAAAGAGAATTGGCTTGTAGACAGCTTTTTTGTATAAATTCTAAGCCTAACGCAAAGCTCGTCTTAAATCTTCGACTTACTGCGATATTACACATATTATAAAAGTTCGGTTTAAAAAGGTTGAACTGCAGTTTGATCTTAAAGTTCGGTTTAAAAAACGAGTTATAAACACAATTTTTGTGTAAACTCTAAATCTAACGCAAAGTCCGTCTTGAATTCTCGACAGGATTTATTAGACATATTCTGAAAGTTAGATTGAAAGCCTAACGGAAGCCCGTCTTAAATCTTCAACTTACTCAAATATTCCACATATTCTGAAAGTTAGATTGAAAGCCTAACGCAAAGCCCGTCTTGAATCCTCAAATTCCTGAGATATTCGACATATTACGAAAGTCCGATTTAAAAAGTTCGATTGCAGCTTAGAGTTAAAAATAAGTTCGATTAAAAAAATCGTCTTATTGAGATATTTTTTGTGTAAATTTTAAGGCTAACGCAAAGCCCGTCATACATCTTGGATAAACTGAATCATTCGACATATTATGGCAGATCAAATTTAAAGAATTTTAAGTGCAATTTGAAGATAAAAGGAAGTTGAATTTAAAGAAAATTAAGTTACAGGTACAATTTTAGTATAAATTCTACGCCTAAGAAAAAGCCCGTCTTAAATCTTCGACTGACGGAGATATTCGACATATAACGAAAGTCCGATTTAAACAAGCTCGACTGCAGTTTGAAGTTAAAAAAATAGTTCAATTTAAAGAAAATTGGGTTACAGTTTTTGTGTAAATTTTGAACCTAAAGCAGATTCCGTTTTAAATCCTCGATTTACGGAGATATTATAAAAGTTTGATTTAAAAAAGTTGAACTGCGGTTTGATCTTCAAGTTCGGTTTAAAAAACTAGTTATAAACACAATTTTTGTGTAAATTCTAAATCTAACGTAAAGTCCGTCTTATTACGAAAGTCCGATTTAAAAAAGTTCGACTGCAGTTTAAAGTTAAAAAAATAGTTCAATTTAAAGAAAATTGAGTTACAGTTTTTGTGTAAATTTTAAACCTAAAGCAGAGTCCGTTTTGAATCCTCGATTTACGGAGATATTAGTGATATTATAAAAGTTTGATTTAAAAAAGTTGAACTGCGGTTTGATTTTCAAGTTCGGTTTAAAAAACTAGTTATAAACACAATTTTTGTGTAAATTCTAAATCTAACGCAAATTCCGTCTTGAATCCTCGACTTAAGGAGATATTCGACATATTCTGAAAGTTAGATTGAAAGCCTAACGCAAGGCCCGTCTTAAATCGTCAACTTGCTGAGATATTTGACATATTACGAAAGTTCGATTTAAAAAAGTTCGACTGCAGGTTAAAGCTAAAAATAAGTTCGATTAAAAAAATCGTTTTATTGATACATTTTTTGTGTAAATTTTATGGCTAACGCAAAGCCCGTCTTAATTCCACATATTATGGAAGATCAAATTTAAACAAGTTCGAGTGCAGTTTAAAGAAAAAAAAAGTTCGATTTAAAGAAAATTAAGTTACAGGTACAATTTTAGTATAAATTCTACGCCTAACGAAAAGCCCGTCTTAAATCTTCGACTTACAGAGGTATAGTTCGATTTAAACAAGCTCGACTGCAGTTTGAAATTTAAAAAAAAATTAATTTAAAGAAAATTGAGTTACAGTTTTTGTTCAAATTTTAAACCTAACGCAAATTCCGTCTTAAATCCTCGACTTACGGAGATATTCGACATATTCTGAAAGTTAGATTGAAAACCTAACCGCAAGGCCTGTCTTAAATCTTAAACTAACTAAGATATTCGACATATTAGGAAGGTCCAATTTAAAGAAGTTTGACTGCAGTTTAAAGTTAAAAATAAGTGTGATTTTCAAAAAAAATCGTTATAGAGACAATGTTTGTGTAGCTAAATTTTAACCTAGTCAAGCCCGGCTTAAATCTTACTACGGAAACACTTCCCTATCGAAATATTCGAAAGTTCGATTTAAAGAAGTTTCACTGCAGTTTGAAGTTAAAAATACGTTCAATTTAAAGAGACTTGAGTTCTAGAGATCATTTTTATGTAATTTCTAAGCCTAGCGCAAAACCCGTCTTAAATCTGCGATTTACGAAAATATTCGACATAAGAATAGTTCATTAAAAGAAGTTCGACTGTAGTCACCACGATGGAAAAAACCAATGACTTTAGTAGCAAAAATAATTGAAAAAGGACACCTACACAATGCATTTATCGGCTGTATAAATCATTAGATTTGATCTTGGATTTTGATAACATGCAATATTATAAATAATATTAATAGAACGATAAAATTTTCTTTCTTCTTTTATGGAATCACTATAAACTCGGTGTTTTCTTCATAAGAGTCATCAAAACATAACGCTCAGTAGAAGATGATAAAGCTGATTTAGAAGCAGCTTTTTATTACGTATAAAATTTTGAAGTGTCTAAAACTCTAGTTATTGCATCTCATATTAAACATCTACAAGTAATAAAGCAGTGTCACGCATTTTTTAATTATGCAGTCGGTTTTTAATTAATTATTTTGTTTATAACCTATTTTTTGTTTGGTAAAAGCCATTAAAGCAATACCATCTGGAGGTTTATCATTAAGTACCAGTGTTAATTGCCGAAGAAACAAACGACAAATTTAACTTTTGCAGAAATCTTTTAATTCAAACAACTTTTACAGAACTTTTAAATTATATAACAATTAACAATTGGTTTCGTTTCCTAATACGAGCATGATCTTTATCATTCAAAAAAGCTTTATTGAAACCAATAAAACAGACATAAGTAATTGGTTTATTCAAACTATAAATTCTTAGATAATTTGCATAGTTCTCAATTCTGAACAGACGCAGTCCAGTGGAACTGGCAAAACTATTAAGCTAATATATAAGTACAGTTATGTAATAGTATGTACAATTAGTTAATAGCATATGTTTATGTGAATTCCTCAAGGGAGTGTGCCAATGGGTTAACTCCCACTGTACTTAACTGGCACGAACAACGCGATTGTTCTATACAGAGCAGATTATCAATCAAATTTTTATTTTTTGAGGAAAAAATCTTTGCCAGATAGAATCTCAGTTATTATATTAAGAAGTCTACGGGTTTTAAGCCCGAAAATACTAGTTTTTTTCGTAACCGTTTTCGTAAATCTCATCAAGTAGTACAAAAATATGCAAAATGTGTGTAAATAAACAAAACGAATTTATTGCTAGTATTTACAAACATAAACATAAATTGAAAGTATGCAAATTAAAACTTTCTTTAAAATTTCAATAAATGAGTAATAGATCGATAAAAAAATCGATGTACCAAAACACGCAAATTTTCTATTTACATTGTCTTACTAATGGTGTTAAATAATTGTCAAAATACAGTGAAATTAAGTAGTTTGTTTTAATTCAACATAACTAAGATTTTTTTGAGATGCATCCACAAGAAGACGTGTAAAGTATTGCCATCTGTTGTCATCAACAGATTATCGTTTACAGGTTACTGTAACCGTTAAAATATTCAAACAAATTTTGTTCAAATTATTTATTCGTTTTGCAAATAGAAATAATTTAAAAACGTAAACACTTACCATTTTTCGAAAACTAACAGGGCACCGAGAATCTTGAAAAAATCAAAGCGTTCTTGGTACGAGGTTAATCACCTACGCATTCACAAACGGATCTGTTTTAAATTTGCTCAAGGTTGGAAGTTACCTGGAATTTTACACATTTATTACTTGAAATTCTTTTTCTTAGTTTTACCTGATGTTTAGAATAGTTGTATTCCCAGCGTCCATTTATATTTAAACGAAACTTTAGTTAACATACGCGCCATTTTCAATTCAATTTTTTTATGTACAGGGAATCCGAAAAAAAATTTCGATGAGTTTAAAAAATCGAATAGATTTTTTCTTTAATCAAATTTTAATAACAACTATTGTTAGTTTTTGTCTTTTGCACACCGGGCGCTAAGGCTTTTGGCGCCTGAAGTAACAACTTGAGAAAGGGTCTTAATTTAGTTATTACAAAAAACAACTATATACAAAAATGTGCAAAATGAATATTAAAACACGTCTTAAAAGAGAGAAAAAACACATATAAAGAAGACTAAAATTTACAATATACGTACGATGTAAAACGGCAACATTGTTTATTATTCAAATTAAATTTAGAAATAAAATTCTTTCTACGCAGTACTTCTAAAGAAAGAATAAGTTTTCATGCGAAGTAATAACATTCTGCTGAACTTTCATTGTTTATTATTTTGTAATGAATATACACAACGTTTCGATTGCTGTGGTATCTGCAATCGTCATCAGGTGAATACTAACAAACTTAGAAACTACTGGAGCTTATATACTAAAGACATGTTCGATGAAGCGTTCAAGCGTACAAAATCAATTTAGCGTAACAGATTAATTAACAAAATTACTTAGTAAAGTTTAAGTTGTTTTAGAGGTTCGATTAGTGGTTTCCATATGTTGCTTATCTCGACACTTGGTTGGCTAAAAATTTCTTTGTTGTTGTTGATGAATGCCGCTTCTTTAAATTTCCGTTTGTACCAATGTTCCTCTCTGTGTATGATTTTTGCTTCCGACTATTTCATTCGATGTTGGTTATCCCACGAATGTTGCGCGATGCCGGACTTAGAAGTCTCTCCTCTCTGTGTGTGCGTCTGATGTTCTTTCAGTCTGATGTCAAGTGGTCTTTTGGTTTCCCCCACGTATGATTTGCCACATTCACATGGAACTTGGTAAATACAGTTTTGAGAATCTCGACTTGTTTGTGGCTTTGTGTTGGAAATTATACTCCTAATGGTGGTCGATGATTTGAACACTGTATTTAAGTTGTAGCTTTTCCTTATACGTTTTATTGATTCTGATAAACCTTTGACATATGGGATGCTCAGCAGTGAATTAGGCAGTTCTTCTGCTTTAGGTTGTCCCATGGTGTTCAATTGCTTTTTCTGTAAAAGCTCTCCTACAATATTTTCTGGATAACCATTCTGCCTTAGATCGTTTCTAATGTTTTTGATTTCTTCCCGTAGCCCTTTCTCTGTGTTGCACAACCTATATGCTCTGTCGATTAGAGATTTTACTACTCCCCTCTTCGTAGATGTGGAATGGTTGGATTCAAAGTTGAGATATCGACCGGTGTGTGTCGGTTTCCTGTAGACAGTAGTTTCCATAATTTTCTTGTTCTTTGTTACTTGAACGTCTAAAAAAGGAAGTGAGTTCTCCTTTTCCTTTTCCATAGTAAATTTGATGGATGGTTTGATGTTGTTTAGATGTTGTAGAAAAAGGTCTAGTTGCCGATTACTGTGGTTACAAATTATGAAGGTATCGTCAACATATCTAAGCCATGTTTTGGGTTTGAATTTTGATTTCTCTATGGCCTGGGATTCAAACCAGTTCATGTATATGTTGGCGACTACTGGTGATAGAAATGAGCCCATTCGTAGTCCTTCGTCTTGAGTAAAGAATCTGTCTTTCTCCTGAAAGTACGAGTTCTTGAGGCAACATTCTAGGAGCTTCATTATTCCTTCTACTGGCAGCGTGGTTTTTGCCAGGAGTTTTTCATCTTTTCGGAGCTTCGTTTGGATGATTTTCAATGCTTCTCCAGCTGGCACATTAGTATAAAGACTTTCTACGTCGAAGCTGACTAATTGATCCCGTGGTTGTAGCTGTATTGTTTTCAGAATTTCAACGAAATGTTTAGAGTCTTTGACAAAAGATGAGCTGTTCTTCTGTAGTGGTTGCACAATTGGTAGTAGAAATCTGGATAGCTGGTATGTGGGTTCATTACGAGAGCTGGTTATCGGTCGAAGCGGCATGTTGTTTTTATGTATCTTCGGTAGTCCATATAGATGCGGCGGTTTGCTGTAGTGTGGTGTTAGCATCGTTCTCATCCTTGATGTTAGATGTCTTTCGTAGAGTTTTAGGACTTGATAGATCTTCCTCTCCAAGCTTGCTGTCGGATCTTTCTTCAGTCTGCGGTAATTCCCTTGATTTAAGGTGTCTTCAATTTTTTTTTGTCGTCGGTGGTGGCATCCATGATAACAGTTGCGGCTCCTTTGTCGGGTGGAAGTATTTTAATGCATTTGTTCTTCCGTAAATTTGTGAAAGGTTTTTCTTCATGTTTAGTGATGTTGGTGTGTTGTTTTCTTTTCTTCTCTAAAGCACTTCTGATTTTCCATTTAAATTCTTCTGCTTGTGTTGGATTCAAACGTGTTGACTCGACGGCACCAATGATGTCCAGTACAGGCACGTGTTTTGGTGTTATCGAAAAATTGAGCCCTTTCTCTAATAGAGTCGTTTCTGTAGCAGACAGTGGATGTGTCGATATGTTGACTATGGTTCTCCTTGCGTTCTTTTGATTGTCGGCTGCTTTATGTTGGTTTCGTGTGAGTTTAGCCCATTTTCTGTCGTGTGTTTCTTGATGTAGTTGTCGTACCTTCTCACAAGTAGCGTCTATTTTGCGGAATATTGGTGTGTAATCTTCTTCCAATGTGAACTCTTTTATCTCCTCGAACCTTTGTGTGGCGTCTTGAAGTAATAAAGTTTTCTTCCATCGATGGTAGTTGATTTGTGCCCGGATAAGCGCAAAACTTGATCGTTCCAGTATCTTGAGGGCTCTTGTTCCTGGTATCGGAGATTTCACTCGGAAGCCATCTGGTATAACTTGGTTGTCTCTTGCCCTCCGTAACAATTTAATGTGTGTCTCTTCCTTCGTAATCTTGATCATTGTCTTCTCGTAGTCTCGAAATTTGTTGCTGATTCCGGGTCCATACCGGTCTTCCAACGTTTGTTTGAATGTATTAAACAATGTTGCTTGATGCGAAGTAATAACATTCTGCTGAACTTTCATTGTTTATTATTTTGAAATGAATATACACAACGTTTCGATTGCTGTGGTATCTGCAATCGTCATCAGGTGAATACTAACAAACTTAGAAACTACTGGAGCTTATATACTAAAGACATGTTCGCAGAAGCGTTCAAGCGTACAAAATCAATTTAGCGTAACAGTTTAGATTTTCTTTTTACAACTGATGCTTTCCAACTATAAGATAAGTACCACCACGATCTTAGAGATAAACTTAAATCACTGTAAAGCAGCATTAGTTGATCTGCAGAACTATGTTAGAATACGGTTTGAGAAACCACTAAAAACACAAAGTAAAAATGAGAAGTTGGTAGTACAATTGGCACATCACACGTGTGTAAAGAGATAAGAAAGTGGCATGGGTACATAAACCCATTGAATATGTCAACTTAACAAAGACGTAAAACTAACATCACGGAAAAAATTTCGTTATGTTTATGTAAGTAACAAGTGAATCACTTGTTACTCACTACTAGTTCTTACTCATTTACGTAAACATAATAAACGTCAATGTGATACAAATCTGACGTACATAGTATCTTATATAGCTCTCTTCGTCCATTATACGTAAATTTGTGGTACATCTTAGGTACATTCGTTCTTGTACCTAATGTGTACGTACACTGTACATACGTTAATGTAAGTACGATCTACGTACTTTTTGCGTACGTTAATGTACAAGAATTTTTGATTATAAATATTTTGTTGGTGCCGTTTTAACTATCTTTCAATCTTTAGTCTTCTTCTTCTTCTTCGTACGTTAGGACCAAGTCCTGTGTTTGCATCAATAGTTTGCTAGGCGTAGTTGGGATGCTAAGGACCAGCTTTCATACCATCTTATGGGTGGTCGTCCAGGTGGTCGAGGTGTATTTCGTTTTTCTTCTTTCGCAATTTTCCCAGCCGTTTATTTGGCATTCTGTTTAAGTGGTCTCTCTATTCTCTTCTGCGGCCTTTTGCCGATCTTACTACATCTTGAATTTCACATGTGTCCCTTATTTCTTCATTTTTCTTTCGGTCAAATAGCGTATGTCCTGTTATTGATCTTAGTGTTCGCATTATTGTTGTTCCTAAAAGTCGTTTCGTTGTTGTGTTCTCTGCTCTGGTTTCTATCGCAGATGTCATGACCAGTCTTACGCAAGTTATATATATTCTGACTTTACTCCTTGTGCTCATATGTTTATTCCGCCAAATTATATCTCTTAAGTATCCTGATATTAATGATGCCTTTGTTGTTTGAGCTTTTACTTCGTCCTTTAGGTTCCTATTACTTGTTATGTTTGCTCCTAGATATTTGAAGGACATCACTTGTTCTACACTTTGATCGTAAATTGCTAATTTACATCTTCTTGCCCAGCTAGCAAACTGCCGTCAAAATGACGTCAGAAACCAGTCATTATATGACTTGAACTGACTAGTTTAATGACCAGTTATGACGTCATTGTCTCGTCATAAAGACATACTAATGTCACAGACCAAAGACGTCATTTAGTGACGTACTTTTCATGTCATGATTTGACGAGTTTTTATATACAGTAGGTATTAATAATAATACTATAAAAAATATTTATTACAAAACATTTCTGCTATAGATATAATAATAAAGTTAAATAAACTTGAATTCTTAAAATAAACAGTGAATAAGTGGAAGTGACACAAAATAATGGTCAATTTACAATTTAACAGATAGTTTTATTCATTCCAGAGTTTTACCAGGTAAAGTATGATTCAGTGATAGAAATTATCAAGTATGGTAGAATTAAGAAAACATCACATTATTTTATACATTTTGACATCAATAAATTCGTCCACATTCAAAATGGATTGTTTTTATTTCGCACAGCAACCAGTTTTCTTCATCAGATTCATCTCCTTGTAAAAGTGCCTTTCGATACTGGGAGCTCGTTTTGTATGGAGGCCAAAATACCTGTTTTTTAGAGTTAACCAGGAACTGCGAACTAATCCAATTGATCCTCCACAAAGACCATAATCTACATTAGAACTAAACTCCAGTCCAATAAATGCCATCGTGCTAAGGATAATTTGGAAAACATTGACGAATATAACTGATATATAGGAATCAAAGTAATTGACTTTTAATCTAATAAAAACCTACAAAATTGGTATAGCTAACCTACAAATCTAACGTAATGATATTTACCTTCTTCATAAAAAATCCTATTATTAAATTAAAAAAACTCACACAACAAAACTGAGCTACAGGGAACAAGAAATTATTGAAAAGTAACTAATGAATAAAAGAAAGGATGAAACAGAAAACCGCATTTTACTTATTTTATCAATGGTTTCATTATCTTATAACATAACCTTATACAAACGACAAAGCTTATAATTGTAAAATCAAAGGTTAAAATTTTGCTATTTGCAAAAATTGTGAAATTTTTAAGGTAGTAAACTAAAAATAAACAAAAAGTATTATACCTCAAACTTGTTTGTATTTCACCATAACCATCAAAGTGATGCAATTGTGGATATGTTCTATACTGGTGATACGGTACATTAAAAAGACGTCTGTGCCTGACCACTTTATGACGTCATTATAAAGACGTTCTTTTCTAAGACCGCTTTGGACTTTTCACGTCATATATCTTAGTATGACTAGTTATTTACGTCATAATGACGACATTCTGCCGGCTGGGTGGTTCTCTAAATATTGTAAGGGATTTTGTTTTCTTTGTGGATATTTGCATGTTGAACATTTTTGCTGTTTGTTGGAATTTATACAGGAGCCTCTGTAGGTTATCGTTGTCTTCCGATATGCGTCATCAGCATAGCATATTATTTTTATTTCTTTATCACCCATTTGGTATCCTCTCCCAGTTTGCTTTACTTCGTCGATGATTTCATCCATTATGATGTTAAATAAGATTGGGTATATTTCCTTGTCTGATCCCAGATGCCACAGGTATTTTATTACCTAATTTATTTGCCGTTCTCACATATGTATAATTCTCGGTATTCAGCTTTTCAATAATTTTTGTTATATTGGGGTGAATCTTCCTTTTTGTTAGTAGGGCTGTAAGATCAGTTAAGCGTACCCTATCGAATGCCTGGGTAAGGTCAATGAAGCACATATAAGCTGGCTTGTTAAACTCTATAGCCTTTTCAGTTATTTGACGGATTATAAAAATGGCATCTATAGCAGACCTGTTGTTTCTGAACCCTTGCTGTTCTTCACAAATTCCGGTTGACATTACTTCTTCTGCTAAGATTTTAGTAAATAGTTTTTGAATCGCACTCATTAAGCTGATACCTTGATAATTTTGTGGGTCGGTTTTTTCTCCCTTTTTAAAGGTCGGAATCAGAATACTTTCTTTCCATTCAGATGGTATACTCTTAACTACAAGTATTTTATTGAAGAGAGATTGTAGTTCATCGTGTAGTATGTCCCCTCCATATTTAATCATTTCATTCCTTATTTCGTCAATTCCTGGGGCTTTTCTGTTCTTTAGTTTGGCTACCATTTGCTGTATTTTTTCCAAGGAAAAGACCCTATTTTGGGTGTAATTGACGTTTTCAATCTCATGATGTGCTTGGGTGTTGGTTTCTGTTAAGCTATAAAATTTTTCAAAATGTGTTTCCCATTCTTCTGCCGTAATTTTTGTACTTTGTAGGTATTCATTTATTGGTTTTTTTTCTATTTCTTAGTAGATTCCATATTTTAGTCCTCCGTATAGGTCATGTTCCATATCATTCGAAAATTTCTCCCAATGTTTGATTTTTCGAATATTTTCATTGATCCTGTTCCTTACAGCTTTATAGTCATTATATGTTATTGCATTACATCTATATTGCAGGTACGATTTCCTTTTCTCTTCTGCTAAGGTCCTGACAGCTTGTTTAAACCAGGTCTCTGTATTTGGTCTTCCCCCCTTTCTTATTGTCCTTCTTCCGAATGCTTTTTCCGCTGTTTCTAGTATATTAGTTCTTAATTTTGTCCATGCTGTTTCAATTTCATCCAGCTCTTGGATATTATTGGCAGCTATTTTTTTTTCTAACCCTTGGTTGATATAAGTATTTAGTCGAGTCGTCTGATAGGGATTCTATATTCAGCTTACTCATTTCCTCAGTGAGTTTGTTATGAAATCGTTGCATGATTGTTCGCATTTTTGTCATTACAAGATGGTGGTTTGTTCCTGCATTTGCTGAGGCTAACGATCTAACGTCCTGAATCCTTTTCGGGTGAATATTTTTATTTGTTATTATGTAATCTATTGTTGATCTTTGTTCTCGTGTGTTTTCGAGGGTGTATTTATGTTGTGGTTTATGTGGATAGAAAGTATTATTAATTTTGAGTTCATTTTGTATGCAGAGTTGTATCATTTGTTCGCCACTCTCATTAATTATTTCTTCGTTAAATCGGTTTGTGATACCAGGTATAACCTCATCGCCTACTCTTGCATTAAAATCCCCTAAGATTATTATTTCATCTTCATTCGGTATATTGTCTAAGACTGTTTGTAAGGTCTGGTAAAATAATTCTATTTCCGCCTGTGGTTGCTCTTTCATTGTTATCCTGGCCACTGTATATTAGAATGTAGTTTCCATATTTGCTGTTTCCTTTGCCTTTTTTTTGTCTCCGAGAGTGTACATATGTCTAATTTGTGTCTTTTAATTTCAAGTAAGATTTCTTGGTCTTTATTGTTAAATGATGTTACATTCCAGCATCCAACCCACACAGCACGGGAGATGCAATGGATATACATATTTATCCATATAATATCCATTGATGTACATCCGTAGTTTAATATCCATTGTATATGCATCTTATATACATTCATGGATATCTGTGAAATAGGATTATCTTAAGTGTTATAAGTGTTATGTTCGGAAACATTTTTTTTTATGTATCATGTTACATAATTTTGTGAGTTGCTATTTTTTATCAAAATTATTTAGAAATAATCATATTCTCTAAAATTTAACATTTGTAGTAAATATTTAACATGCAACAACAAATTTAATGAAAAATTGAAAAAGTAAAAAAAAATACTTGGTGCGGTTTAATTTAAACTTTCTTCGTTGTTCGTTTGTTTTCGCCAAGGTTTTCGCGTATATTATCGCCATTGAATTATTTAAGGAATTATTGCACACGCAAACTTTTTGGCTTTTTGTTTAGCTTGTATTTATCGTATGCAAACCATTTTGTGCTTTAAAATTTCGAAAAAATGTGTTTGTTTTTCATCATTTAGGATGGATGGGTAAACAAAATAAGTAAGTATTAAATTCAAATATAAATTATTTCTTAATAATAAATATATAACCTAAAAACTAACACGTTTTCGCTTTGGAATTTGTAATCTAAGAGCCAGTTTGTGAGTTTATCTACAATTTCCCAATTCATTATTCTTATTGCTGAGTTTTATTTAATTGAAATTTTTTTTTAGATCGATTCAATCTACTTTGTTGGATGAAAAGATACAGCAAACGAGACATGTTTTAACCAAGTAATTGGTCTGGATCAAGCAAAACAAATTTGTAAAAATATTTTAGATTTAATTTATGGTAAGAGGCTTCAGAGTATTTTATAGGTTAAAACTTAAAACATTAACTTTATATATATATATTAACGTAATGTGATTTCAAGTGCATTACTGCCAAACTTGACTTTCATGTTGTATTTTATTTCACGACTATTTACAAAGCAATTCTTTATAATTACTTCAAAAACTTCAAAATTTAGTTTCGAAATTGCTAAAAAAGAGCATAAGTTATTTGAGTGGCATTACAATGTAATTTTTATTTTACAGTATCCATAAGAAAAAATTCAAATTGTGGTGCAGCTTTACAACACGCAATAAACACCAGAATGAATGTAAATAGGTTTTTTATATTTTTAAAATTTTTTTCAGTACATATATGGACATTGTATGTTAAGTTTCCAAATTGTTTTATTAATTAAATTAAAAATGATAATACCATTGTATGCATTTAATTTGTGTTAAGTTGCTAACATTGCCAATGCTTTTAAAATTGCGCACTATTTATGTGATGGCAAAGTACATATTATATTGCACAGATTTCACTGGCATTCTGCATTTAACTTGTATTAATATACATAACTTGCCGATATTGGTTCGATGCAATTTCTGCATTGGCAAGATTCATCCGGCAATATATCGGCCGGTGTGTCACCTGGTTACCGGCAGTGTACTTCATTTTAATACATTGCCAGCATTCTGAGTGCCGGCTAAGGAGTACATTGCCAGTACAGATGTGTTTATTGGGTAAAGACAAGGTATTTTTGCATATTTGAATTTACTTTTGCTGTACATTAATCTAGTAAGTATTTGGATTCCTATAATATAAATAATGGATAAAAGCTCTAGAAAAATGAGAGAATGTGTAAATAAAACAGTTCGATTGTGTTTGAGTGAAAATGAACAAGTGGTCATATTTTCTGTGGACCAACCGGAGTTGTTGCATCTGGAAAATATCACTATTGGCATTTTGTATTGACTTTATTTGACGTGTGGCCATATTTTTTGTTAATATATAGATATGCACATATATTTTACCTACATATGAAGGTTCTATAAAAAAAATGAATGTTTATTATACTTTAATTAAATGTTCATTGAACCTCCATATGTATGTATTTTGTACGCTTATATGACTGTTCAATATATCTCCATATGGATGTAAAATGTTTATCCACCTGGAGGTCCTATGGACATACTATGAAGATTTTTCCGTGACGGAATGATATATCTAATGGACCTCCATCCTTGCTCCATAATATTAAGTATGGATGTTCGATGCACCTCCGGTATCCATGGTTGGTGTGTACATTTCATATCCACTGGATATGCTTGTGCTGTGTGGGAATTCTAAGTATAGACGGTTTCCTTATTCGCTTATTTCTTGTTCTCGTCATGTTGTCACTATTAAATCCAGTCAGTTACGAGGCCAAACTATTGGTTCTAGGAGCACTTGTTTTTTTTCACCAAGCAGGTGGCTAGCCTCACTTGAAACTCTCCTCTTTTATCCGGGCTTGGGACCGGCTATGACGTCACTTAGATACTAAATCCACCCAATTCTGTCATAGGCAGAGT
This sequence comes from Aquatica leii, assembly GCA_035610365.1. Taxonomy (NCBI): domain Eukaryota; kingdom Metazoa; phylum Arthropoda; class Insecta; order Coleoptera; family Lampyridae; genus Aquatica; species Aquatica leii. The sequence continues at coordinate 100,981,562 of CM069436.1, read as the reverse complement.
TACCAATCTTTAGTGTAGTTTTAAAATGTAAAATTAAATGTAACCCATAAATAGTTTCTATTAAAGCATAGAAGCCAGTTATATGCCATGTAAAGTCATGTAAACAACAAGAGTTCAAGTATAAAACGTTTTTTTTTTCTTGAAGTACATATTATGTACAAAATAGTGCAAACTGGATGTACTATGTACGTACATTGTTCAAAAAAGTACCTACAGCGTACGTACAGTGTACATACATAGTACGTACTTGTGCTATATGATGGTGAGTGATATAATTTGAACATCATATTTACGTTAGGAAGTCAGAAATGAGTAGTCGTTTGTAACATCTCAGTGATGTGAAGATATGCTAAGGTATATATAATTATTTTGGTAAAGTTTAATTATTTACAGTAATTCGTAGTAGAATCCAGTTTTAAATCTTTGAGTTCTACCAAGAACTTCTAAACAACACGTATAGCTCAAGTTAAATGACAAAACTGCGATTTTTTTGAATTAAAATCCCTTAGAATTACATATCAAGAAGACTTTAGTTTGCTGCAAACGTCATCAAGGTGTTGTAATCAAATACACACATCTTCACTTTGTGATGAACCATCGCCAATGACAGTCAAAGCAGTGTTATCAACTGTTACTCTGATACAGTTATTTTCAATTTTACTGAAAAACATTACTCATCTGACGAGTTTTAAGTAACCGAACGGTACGATATGGTGCTTGGGTCAGCAAAATTTTGTCGTCAGAGGACTGTGTAAAAAAATTCAATTTCGTCAATAAGATGGTAAAAATTTAGTAAGGTTAAGGTTACGTTTATTTAACGTGTTATGTTAAAAAACCTTAGTATGGTTCCATCCGCTGTAGGAATTTCACCCGTCGTAAACGACATCTACGAGGTGATTGGCTCCTCAAATTTATTTCCGTTTTGTTCACGGTAAAAAAACGGCACGTGTGCTAACGCAATGCCCAGTGTTATCTACATTTTAACTATTATTAAAAACTAAGGAAACGGTACGATTCTCGGGCGCCAGATTTGTTAAAGAAGTTTACTCTCCTGTTAGACGGTGTTGTCCGAGTAACTGCAGCAAAGTCGCGGTGTCTAGGGCTTTGAGTGGTCCTAAAATCGGAGCTAGGCGACTAGAAACAAAAGTAAGCAGTAAACAAAACAACCTTATTTTACACTTTTAAAAGACGGTAGCGGAACGGTAAATTTCGGCAAGCTAATAGAAGTGAAACGTAAGCGGCGGAGACAATAGCTCTGAACGAAAAAGCTGGTGACTAAGCGAGAGTTTAGTGAGCAGAAACGAGGGCGACCAAGCAAGCGTGCGGTAACGAAAGTAACCTCTGTCGGATGAGTGGAAGAGACTATTTCGGGTTCGAACAGTTGGTACAAAGACGGGACTCAGAGTGAGCCAAGTAGCCGTGCAACATCTCTCAACACGCTACTTCAACCTGGTGGTGACGACGTATTACGCAGGCCAAAGGCCGTCACTACAAAACCGACGCCCGGTACGGAGGAATAGGGAAGGTGGATCGGTCTCGCAGTTTCTGTTAACATATTTAAAACGGTCTATCTATTTTATCCTGCAAACGGCTGTCGAACTCGGACTCGAATTCCAATCCAAACTGATCTCCAACTAGAACTGTTGCTATTTTGTTGTGTGCTCGGTTTTATAACGAACGGCTCAAAGAGACAGAGACTTTAAGCGGCGAGAACATGCGCTCTGATTTTTACTCGCAGGCCTGGCAGAATTTCCTTCATTAAATAATTTACAAGATGAAAACGGGTACTTATATAAGCAATCATAATCTCTAAATAATCGCTATTTCTAATTAAGTAATCAATTAAATTAATTTGTAAGTAACGGTTCGACATAAAAACTGGTAATTAACCATTTTCAGCTGTTTTTTTGGGCTTCAGGATTAACGTTTTTGGGTTGGTCAAACTGGTACATTTTCAATTACCCACAGAAAATAAGAACTCTCATTGACTGCCGAGACAAGACATTTCAGTGATCTGTCAAATGAGGTTCAATATGGCGTCGTTTTGGCGTTGTTAGACAAATATGGACAAAAAAATTTGGTTGTTATCATAAGTTTATTTTGGCTACTAACCTGATTTGATAGTTCACTGGAATTCATTATGTTTCACTAACCAGACAGGTCGTTGTCGACAACCAAGAGAAGTTCTTATTTTATGATAGCTATTTAAAATTTATCAGTTTCGCCAACTTAAAAATGTTAAACCTGAAGTTCAAAAAAACGCCTATTATACAAACAATTCTAATTTAACTGTTTCTGATTACTAACTAATCAGTAAAGGTTTGTTACAAATGGTTTGAGAAATCGAATACTAGACTATCAAGTACTGGTAGCCGACTTCACTGAAAAAGTTATCTTGAGCATGAACGATGTCCTGAAAATCGACAGTGAAGAAATCTCTTTTTATTCGTCAGAGAAAGCAACCGTCCGAGTCTTATTGAGCGAAGACGTGACTGTGGCTGGAAGGACTGAAAGTGTTGTGACGCCTAGATGGAAATCTTGAAAGACTACATTTGCGTTATTCAATCAATGGAGGTTAAAAAGGAACTATTAATTGGCATAATATTAGTACGAGTGAAAAACACGATGCCAGTAAGGATCTTGAATGTCAACTCAGATCCAGTAACGTTGAAAAAGAAGACTGTGATAGGCCAATGCATGCCAGTATTTCAAATTGTGAGATGCATGAATTCTAATGAAGCTACGCCGCCGAAGAAGTGCCCATCTATTAGACATTTTTACCTGCAACTGGCAAAACCTTAGCTAAAACCCGATGGCTAAAGTTAAAGTTAATATAATAATATAATACATTGCTAGATTAATATCTAGCAATGTGTCCGCGTTGGAAAGTGGTTTCAAAGGAAGAACAAACGTATTAAAGCATAAAATTAATACCACCCAATCAACAAGGAAACGTTTTTTTAAATATTTTTTTAAACGTTTTGAAAAGATATATTTACATGATTAAAAACATTGCAAAAACGTCTTAATGGCCAAATTTACGTTGCAAGTGCAAAAACTTTATTTAAATATTAAAAAAATGTTTTAGAAAATATGTTTAAAATGTGTTTAAAATATTGTAGTATCAATGAATAGATAAAATATTTTTAAAATGTAACAAAAACATTTTTCTAAAAAACATTTCTTATTTCAACTATTTTAAAACGTTGTAACGTTTTTAAAACACGAAAAAAACGTTTCCTTGCTGATTGGGCAGAAACGCTCGGTTGATACCACAACATCCACGCCAACTTCCCTTAACAAAGAACTGTCTTGGAAGAACTGCCTTGGAACTTAAGGGCCGTAAAAGAACGGCTTTTACGATTGGAATTAGTATGACGCAGCTCACTGTAACTTTGGTCTATATAACGCTTGTGCGATGTTCGAGCGTTTGATAGAGACCATCTTGTGCGGCTTGTCTTAGAAGACCTGTTTGGTTTATCTAGACGACGTGATTGAGGTTGGAAGGTCGTTTGTTGAATATTTGAACAACTTGAAGCAAGTGTTCCAACGACTACGTGGGGCAAATCTAAATCTTAAAACTTAACTCAAAGAAGTGCCATGTATTGAATAAGGAAGTGCAATGCCTTGGCCACGTCGTAGAAATTGAGTAAAAGCTGACCCAGATAAACTTCGAGCAGTGCGAAGACCAATCGACAAACATCAGGTCAGAAGTTTTCTTGAGTTGTAAAACCTTTGACAAAACTGACCGAAGAAAGAGCAGAATTTAGATAGAATAAAGACTGCAAAAATGCTTTCTATCAACTAAAACAGGCCCTAGTCACTTCGCCGATTTTATGTCATTCAAGAAAACATAAAAAATTCATTTTGGATACCGATGCAAGTAATCTGGCCAGAAGTGCAGTTCTTTCACAGGTACAAGATGAACAAGAAAAAGTTATCGCGTATTTTAGTAAAGCTTTTTCGAAATTAAAGCGAATTAGCTACAAGGATGACGTTTTAAAACACAAAAAAATAAGGAAAGAAGGTAAGAAGGAATTAAGAAAAAAAAATAATAACAATAAATTTAAAAAAAATTAATAAAAAAAAAATTAAATAAACAATTAAATTAAAAAAAAATAAATAAATAAGAAATAAAAAAAGGGGGAAAGGGATGAATAAAAGAGAGAGAGAGAAAGAGGAAAAAGAAAAGCAACAAATATTTGAAAGAGGAAAGAAAACAATAAGATCACCAGACATTAAAAAGATATCGGAGGAGAGCGAAGGAAAAACCTCAAGAACAGAAGGAGGAAGGAAAGAAATGGAGGCGTTAAAAGAATTAATGAGAGAAATGATGAAACAGATGGAAGAAAATATGCAAGGAATAAGACAAGAAATCAAAGAAATGAAAAAGAAATGGGAGAAAGAGAAAAGAAGTGGGAGAAAGAAAAAGAGAAACTGGTGGAGGGAATAGAAAAAGTGGAGAAAAAGCGGAAGACGAGGAAAGATGGAAAAGAAAGAATAATATTGTGATAAACGGGTGGAGAAGTGAAAGAGCACAAAAAGGATTAGGAGTGAGGATGGAAGAAAAACTAAATGTAAAAGTAGAGGTGAAAAACGTGACAGTAATAACCAAAGAGAAAAAAAATGAGATGGTGGTCGCGGAGATCGGAGGATGCAAGGAAAAACAGAAGGTAATGGCGGAGAAGAAGAAATTAAAGAATACAAGAATATATATAAGTCACGATTTGACATGGGAGGAAAGAAGAGTGCAAAGAGAATTAATGAACATAGCGGTGGAAAAAGAGCGGAAAGAAAAAGAGTATGGGTAGGGTACAGAAAAATGGAGATAGACGGAGACAGATACATATGGAACGACAAGGATAGGGGACTGAGCAGAGAAAGGGGAGAGAAATTGGAGAACCAAAGGCAAAAACTAAAGGGCAAAGGGGGGTAAAGGAGAGAAAGTTGACGAAATGGCAAAGAAAAGGAATAATGAGAGATGGAAATGAAAAAGAAAGAAGAAAAAAAGAAAGTAAGGAAGAAGCACAGGGGGAGGTAAGTGAGCTGAGAGTATTGTATTGGAATGTAGCGGTAATAAAAAACAAGGAAGATGATTTCTGGAAGTACATCAAGGAACAGGATGTAGTGGGATTACAGGAAACATGGATGGAAGAAAAAGAATGGGAGTGGTGGGAAAAAGAGTTGCCGGAGGAATTTGAGTGGGTGGTGCAACATGCAGAAAGAGAAAAGAAAAAAAGGAGAGCAAAGGGGGGTATAATAACGGGAATAAGAAAAAAATGGTTGAGCCAGGAAAAGAAAGAGAAAGTGCAACAGAGAAGAGGAGTTGTAGAAAGGAACATACAGTGGGGAAAAACAAAAATAAAAGTAGTGACGGTTTATAGCAGTAGAATGAAAGAGACAAGGAAAAACATAGAAGAGATGATAGAAGAGAGGGAAGAGGGATTGATAATAGTAGGAGGGGACTTCAACGCAAGAATAGGGAAAGAGGGGGGAATACAAGAAAGAAAAGGGACGGGAAAGAGACAAACAAAGGACAAGGTGATAAATAAAGAGGGAGAAGAACTGCTGGAATTGTGCAACGAAAAAGGGTGGGAAATAATGAACGGGAACAGAGAAGAAGATGAAAAGAGGGAATTTACGTACATAGGAGGAAGGGGAGAATCAATAATAGATTTTGTAATGACAAATGAAGAGGCCGCAGAAAAGGTAAAGACATTTAAGGTGGGAGAAAGAGTAGAGTCAGACCATCAACCACTGGAATTGACAATGGAAGGAAGGGAAAGAAAAGAGAAAGAGAAAGAGGAGAAGTACATAACTAAAAAAGGGACAGAAGAGAGTATAAAAAGATATAAAGGGCGAATAGGGAAAACGGTATGGATAGGGAAGGAAATACAAGAAAGTGTAGAGGAAATGAGAGAGATGATGGAAAAAGCAACAGAGAGAGTCAGATTTAGAAAATGGAAGGGGGAGAAAACAGGATGGAAGAAATGGTGGGATAAGGAATGCAAGGAAGCAAAGAAAAATGCAAGAAGAGCATTAAGACAGTGAAAAAGGGAGGAAAGAAAATGAAGAATACAAAGAAGCAGTAAAAATATACAAAAAAACATGCGGCAGAAAGAAGGAAGAAAACAAAAAGAAACAAGAGGAGCAGATCAAAGGAATAAAAACGGAAGAAGATGTATGGAAGTACCTAAAGAAACAGAGGAAAAAAAAACATGACGACAAAGGGAATACAAATTAAAGAATGGGAGATATATTTTCGGAACTTGTTGGGAGGGGAAGAACAAAAGCAGAAAAAAGAAAAAAAGACGCGGTAGTAAGACAGGAAGAAGGAGATAGGGATAGAATAAGTGAAGAAGAAGTAATAGAGGCGATAAAGAATATAAAAAAAGGAAAGGCGGCAGGTGAAGATGGGATACAAGGAGAAGAGTGGATATACGGGGGAGAAAGTGTAGCAAAAAGGATGACGGAAATACTAAACAAAATATGGAAAGGGGAAGGATTTCCAGAGAGATGGAGGGAGGGAATAATATGCCCAATCCATAAAAAAGGCGAAAAAAATAAAGTCAAGAATTATAGAGGGGTAACATTGAGCACGGCATACAAATTATATGCGACAATACTGCAAGAAAGACTACAGAAGGAAATAGAGGAAAGAAGTTTGGTACCAGACGGACAAGCGGGATTCAGAAAAGGAAGAAGGGCGATGGACAACATATATATATACTGAAACACTAAGCAAATCAAGAACTAGAAAAAAAAGGGAAAATGGTGGCACTATTCGTAGATCTAAAAGCTGCTTTTGACAAAGTGAATAGGGAAAAGCTGTGGGAATATATGAAAAGAAAAAAAATCAATGAAAGATTAATACAAAGAATAGAGGAAATCTACGAAGAAACGAGGAGCAGGGTTAAAGTGAATGGGGAAGAGAGCGAGAAATTAATCACAAAGAGAGGGTTGAGGCAGGGATGTCCACTGAGCCCAAGCCTGTTCTCAGTATATACGGGAGATCTGGAAGAGACAATGAGAGGGCAACAGACAGGAGGGATAGTGGTAGGGAAAGCTAAGGTATGGTCGTTGGCGTATGCGGATGACATAGTGCTGGTGGCTAAGGAGGAAAAGGAAATGAAAGAGATGATGAAAACGCTAGAAAAATACATGAAAAAAAAAGAAATGGAAGTGAACACGGAGAAAACAAAGATAATGATATTTAGAAAAGGAGGGGGGAAAAGAAAAAGGGAGGAGTGGATATGGAGTGATGAGAAAGTGCAACAAGTGAAGGAATTTACATACCTGGGCTACACGATGAAACAGGGTAACAAGGAGGGAGAACACATAAAGGAAAGGGTGAAGAAAGGAAACAGGTTAATAGGACAAGTCTGGGGTGTGGGGGAAAGAGTATTCAAGATGGATATAAAAAAAAGAAAATTGTTGTTTGAAAAATTAATAAAGGGGGTGGTAATGTATGGAGCGGAAATATGGGGCTGGAAGGAGTGGAGGGAGGTAGAGGGGCTACAGGAAAAATACTGGAGATAGGTGTTAGGACTGGGCAGATATACACCGGGGTATATTGTGAGAGAGGAGGTACAGATAGAAAAAATAAAGGTAGAGACAGGAAAAAGAGCAATAAAATACGAGGAAGAAATGAGGGAAAGAACAGATTGCAAAATACTGCAAGAATGTTGGAAAGAAATAAAGGAAGGGAAAGTGAAGTACGGGCAGGAGGGCAGAGAAGAGTATTACAAAAGAAACGGGTACGCGATTGAAGAAGTGGAGAGATTAAGAGAAGAGGGAGTAGGGATAAGGGAAGAAATAATAAGAAGAGATAGAGACATCGAAAAACAAGAAAGATGGACAAAGATAAAAGAGGGCAGATATAATAGGAATTATAAAGATATCAAGGGTGAAGGAGTGTCGGAATATTTAAAAGATAGAGAGAACAAAAGCAACAAAAAGAAAAAAATGGTAGCAAGGTTCAGATGTGACAACGAGAAGTTAGGGAACAGATATTGGAAAGAAGAACCAGAAAAGATGTGCAGGCTATGCGGAGAAAAAACGGAAGTCCTTAACCACATGAGACAGAAATGCAGGGAACTAAGAGAAGAGGTGATGAAAATAGAGGAAATCTTAGTTGAAAACGGAAAAAGAGCGGAATGGATGGAGGAAGTATAGAGCAGGAGGAAAAAGTTAAGGGGAGAGAAGATATAAGAAAATGTATTTCAAAAAAAAAAAAAAAAAAGAAATAGAATGTAAATGTAAATATAGAATGTAAGCCAAATGGCAACAAATAAAGTTAAACTTATATATACTAAAGCTTTGTCCAGAAGAACCAAGAATCAAGTCAAAAAAATGAATTTTGATAAGTTTATGAGAATGTACGGAGGTTCTAAAAAGGCTAGGTTCGTAGTTACAACCGAGGAACAAGATCTGTTCCAAACACAAAATGATTACGCCATCGCACATTGCGGGCAAGATCTTGAGATGTTGTACTTAAGAAGAAGTTCTGACGACTAGATGAACTACTGAGACACCAACAGGCAATCAGCAAAGTCGTAAAACTACGTGATGAGCGACTTTTCTTTTTTATCTGGTCACCAAAAATCAGGTACATACGTGCAAAGTCATACGAAAACATGTTCCGAGCATTATGGAATCTCAAGAAAGAGATAGAGTTTCACACATTAAGAAATTGGTATTAGTACACAAGCTTGGTTGTGGTTTAGATCAACTGGAATGGAAGACAGTTAAAAATATGTGGGAGCTGATCTTCCAAGGAACAGACGTTCAAGTGTGTCAGAAAAAGTCTATTGACTGCTACTTTTATGTTTAAGAAAGTTGCCAAAATGGAAAAAACTGCTAATGGGACCGTGAAACGTTTCCGAAGCGTTTGGAACGCTCATCAAAAAGAATGTAATATTCTCATAACGGCAGAATATAGTGTTTAGAAGTTGGAGTCAGTTTTTCGAAACAAATCGGAAGTGTTAAGAAGACTTTGTCGGTTCAAATAAATAAAATGTTTAAAGCATGTGCTGCAATTAATAAAAACGCATCCAGTGAAAATAAATATCAGTGTAGGTAAACGAAAACTGAAACTTATCACGGACAGTACTTATTTGTAATTATCGTTGCGTTTTATTAGTGTTAGCTCATAGTCGTTATATTTATCATATCTAAATTAAACAGTGTAAATAAATTCGTTACACTATTTTAGTGATCAACTTTGATTACGTCGATTATTATTTGTTATATTTGAGATGTCCTAAAACCAAAAAAAAAGTTGTGGCGCCGCTGCTTCAAGCAGTAGTTCCTAAAATTACAGTTGGCGGCGCTGCGTGTAAATTTATTTGAATTTGACATAATTTGAACGTATTATTGGTTATATACAAATCATTAAACGTTAATAATATTTAATACACAAAAAAATTTGCATAAATCGTAGGTAAGTGGCTTTATTAATTATAAAGTTTATTTTAAACTATTATAGAACAAATCAAAAAAATTAAGAGAAAAGGAATAACTTAATCTAGGTATGCAAGTGTATTGGCCATAACAATACAATACTATCTCGTTCAAATTCCCTGTTATTCCATATAATGAGACATCGATTTTGGTAAATATTAAATGCAGCCTACAATGTGTACGTGTATGGAAAAGTCCACAGTTAAAACTCAACAAAGCAATTTACAGATTCCATTTGTGTTCAACCAAAACTTCAAGCCTATTTAGAAAGATTCATTTTAAAATATAAAATTTCTGTTTGCTTATCTCTTTCATCAATCTCGTTTATCAAATCGCAAATTGTAACAAACAATTCTTCAATGATTAATCGTTCCCTTCAAATTTCTTATAAAACGGTAATTTTCTTAGACTGTCAACAGTTTCTTCGGCAGCCTAAAATAAACACTTTTTAATCGTACAATTAAACAAAACTCGTAACACTTACATTACGAACATCTTCAATAGAATCATACACTAGTGCTTCAAGCGTGTCTCTCATACAATCGCTCCATTCGTTCTCCAAGGTTTCGCTCGAAACCTTTCCCAAATATTGTAAAAAATGACAGGTTCTTTCCCTCAACAGACTATTCGAATGTTTTAAAAAATGAATAAAATTCAACTCCTCGATTTCATCATCCTCGGATAGATTCTTTGAATTAAATATAATCTTTGTAACTAAATCGGAGCATTCAGGCGCAATTCTAAGAACATGTGTTAGAATTGCTAATAAATCTATGACTATTCGAATTTTCCTTTTTGCTAAAATCGACTTCATTAGTAAGCATACGCAAAGAGTATGGTTACTTACACAGTAACAGCAAATCTCTACACACATTGTGAATGTTAAGCACGGTTATTGAATCACAGAAATGAGTTAAAAATTTACTGCTTGAATACACTAAGTGACAAAGTAACATGAAAATGCTTTCTAACGCCTGCATGTCCTCTTCCGTTATCTCGATATTCTGTAGCGAGATAGCATCACCAGGGCTCTTACACTGGTATAATAATTTCGTAGAATATACTAGTTTTGGTACTACTTTTATGTCAAAGTATGTTTTTTTTATTTGTTCTACGACATCGTCTAAAGTGTCTGGTACAACAAACGGCAGCGACAGCAAATTCGCAATGTAAACGAGTACTTTTGGGCTGGTGTAGCGATTTTCTAACGGCGATATAATAATCGTAGCTAGACTCGGTTGGCTTAGCGAAGCCATTTCTCCCGCTATTACTTCTTCAATCGTTCTTAGTAGAAAAACCATCCATTCGTCGTTCTCAATAGGATTAGAGTTTTCCGAGAAACTTAATTTCCCTACAAAGACTCGGCATAAAAATCTACTGGAACCGAACAAATATAGAAACCTTTAACCATAATTTCAGAATTATGTTCGTCTTGAGCTGCTCCTTCCTCAATACTTAGCAAAGCGAGTTGCTCGTCGATGCTTGTATTTTTTTTAATGTGAGTTCCACATGCTTTATCGCCGCTATCTTGTAATTCGTCACTATGGGACGAACTAAAAACAAAAACTGTAATTGGTAGATACACTTTTGAGAACACACACTTTTTATGAGCTTTTTGTATGAGACAATCTTTTCTTTGCTGTTCCTTAGCTTGAAGCGTATCCACCGACATTGGCCTTGTAAGCGGCTTAGAAGGAACGTCGTCCAAAATTAACACGTGTCCTTTCACAAACGGATGCTTTAACAAATCCGGCCACGCAACACGTTTCCCAGGATCTTTATGCAAAAGTCCCTGAAAATTAACGTTTAGACCAAATAAAACAACGTCACAAAACCACCTTAAGGAAAGAAACGCAAACGTCCGAAAGAAACGTTGGAAATTGTACTTGGTCGTGTTTAATCATCCGTATGAGGTGAAGAAGCGACGTTGTACAAAAAGGAGGCGTGCCTACTAAAAGCTCATAAATAATACAACCTAACGACCATAGATCAGCATTATGATCGTATGGATGTTCTTCTATTAATTCAGGTGCCATATACAGAGGTGTTCCTGCAAAAGTCCGTAACAACGTTATGGTCACCGAAACAATGTATTAAAACCTTTAATCGATGTTAAGACGTGAGTACCAGTACTCATATTTCGAGCAAATCCAAAATCGCATAATTTAGCTTTGTTTTTCAAGTCAAGGAGAATGTTTTGAGGCTTTAAATCCCTGTGTAAGACTCTGTGTGAATGCAGATAATACAGTGCGGATACTAAATCCCAGACGATGCTCTGAACTCGAGTTTCAGATAAGTAACCTTCTTTGCTTAAGATATCGGTTAGTTCCCTATGTGCAAATTCGGTGATAACAACTATCTAAAAAGCAATACTAATAAAAAAAGTTAAAGATTAGACGATACTGTACTTCGTTTTCAGTTTCAAACGAATCCAGCATTTGAATAATGTTCGGATGGTGCAAATTGCTTTGTATCTCGCATTCCTGCCTTAGTCCTTTTATTTCTTTTGTGGATCTTCCACGCTGTAAAGATGCGTTGTTACTGGTATCGATTCGATGTGTTACTACTTAACTGACCTTCGTAATTACTTTTAAGGCAACTACTTTGGAGCTCGCTATTTGGTTCGCTTTGTAAACTCTACCGAAAGAGCCTTCTCCTAGCAAACCAATGACTTCGTATTTATCCATAATTCAATTAATTTTCATTAACAGAAACTTATTTACTATAAATCACTTCATTTTGGATTTTTTCAAAACACAGAATGTTTCATAAGAATGTTTATAAACAGGCTGTGGCTAACAACCCATCATTATTAGTACCGGCTCAGAAAGAGAAATAAACGCAAAAAAAAACAGCGCTGTTTCGTTTGTATATAAAAAAGGTTTTAAAATTTATTAAACAAATTACATTAGTATATTTTATGTTAAAAATGTTGCAATCAAAAAGAACTTTAGTATTGAGTATATACACTGGGTTTCAAATAAAATGCACCACATAGAACAGAGAAATGTTATGACATAGAAGGAGGGCTGAAATTTTGTATGTAAAACTGTTATATATAGACTAATCAGTGTTGATTACAATTGCATCGTCTTTAGTATGCTATTACTACAACCAAAGAGTATATCTACAACTGAAAAGTTTGAATTTCATGGTTTTTATTTAAAAGAAAATTTTAACGATTATAATACCTTTAGTGAAATATCTACATAAACCGTCGTCGACCTTTGTTAAAAGTCGCAATCTAAGATTTGTAAGAAAATAACAATACTTGGAATTTTCTTGAATACTAAAGATTAATTAAAAGTAATTTTGGTTTAACAAAAAAAAATTCGAAATGAAATAAGACACGCTATATGTAATTATAGCACCTACAAGCGTCTGAGCATATTTTACAATAGCAAAATGCGATAACATCTATTTATCAGAAGTGTAATATATTGGAACATTCGCGAATAACGTCGAATCTACGATTCGATAAAACCAAATTCCAGATAGCGAACGATAAATGCAGAAAGGTTGCGAATGTTCTAGACCGAGATAACATGAATGTATAAGAAGTGTTTGATCATGCGGAAGGTCAGTTCTGTATCGGCAGTTACTGAATGAAGTTAAAGTGTTGTTACGGTGAAGATAAATAAGTGACTAGCACGTGCGAAGCTTTAAATAAATAAAGGGTACATCGAGTGAAAGTGACTTAAAGTAAACAACTGTGGACTTATTAATGATAGCGTGTATTATTGTTTTATATAAATTCCCTAGTAGAAAAATTCATTTCTGCAACATTTTCAAAACGATTTTTATGAAATAAAGAAATATACCAGAATCGTTTCACACTTGTCTCAAATTTGATAAATGTCCGCCCTTTACAATGTTTCTATAAATCATTTCCTAAATCATTCTTGAAATGTTTTAAAACACTTCTAAAAATGATAACTAGAGTCGTTACTTATTCATGTTCATTTAATTTATTAAATTGTTTCTTAAAATAGCATTGGAACGATTATTAAGTTTAAATCCAAAATAAGGAAAGTATACGTTCAAAAAACGATTTTTTGAAATGTTTTTGGAACGTTTACACAGGCAGGGTTTGCAACGATTATAAAGTTCAATTTCAAAATAATGCAATTATGCGTTCAAAATATAGGATAGGAAAACTTGCTAGAACTTGATCTTGACGGCCGATTGGACTTGTTTAACGAATAAAAAACGTCATTTGATATATTGCTTTATAAACAACCAAAAAATATAATGAGTATCACGAGTGAGACTCGCGTTATTTCTACGTTTAGGAAAGGTTACATACCACGAGTTTGGCTCGCTATTTTGTCCCAATGGATTAATACTGAATCGTCAAAAAACAAAACTATCTAATAGCTTTTTGTATTAAGTTTAGCGGTTTCATATGTATAGTTTTGGAAATACAAATACAAATCATTCAAAAAATGTACGTGTAAATCGTTTCTAGAAACATTAAAAGATGATAACTGTGTATTATTCTGCAACGTTACGTAGATAACTCCGTAAATTATTTTGGACATTAACGTTTAATATTTAGTGGCAACTAACTGAAAATGTTACAAACACGATTTAGGCAATAATTTTTCAGTCAATTTTGGTATTATTTCTGAAATCGATTTGTATGCGCTTCAAAAACCGTCTAAAAACAATGTTCGGATTCGATTTTGAAGCAGTATGACATTTATTTGAAAACGTTTTATAAACATTTTAATGTACCATTTAAGCGTATTAAAAATGTTACAAATGTAAATGATTTAGAAACGTTTTGCTCTACTAGGGTTATCGTAGATTTAATTAGTTCCGTTTAAGTTTAATTTTAATTACGTGTAAATAAATATTAAGTTTGTTCGTGTATAAATAAAGTAGTTTTTAAAAATACGTTACAATATACAAAATCTTATTTGCTACCAGCGAAGATATAACAAATTATCTTGAGTGTATAGAGAATAGCTTGATCAATATTAAAACCTGTCGAACATAGTGTAATATACTGTACTCACGATTTTGCTTACAATTGTTCTAATTGTCGGTTTACTAAAATAAATGACAAATCAAAGCAACATTTTGAGAATATTTTTTATGTATTAGGTATATATCCTCTAAAATAAATATTCGATATTTGTATACCTATACGTTTTTAAATTTCGCGCTCATAAAATCTTACATTCTATTACAATGACGCAACAAGTTTTAGCACAATCTACATACACAAAAATCTCAACGCAGACTAATAAATGATTACAATTTGGAAGAAGCAACACAACGTTTTATTGAAAAAATGTCAATAATGTGTAACATCACCACGTGCTTGTATGCAAGAAGTTACCCTTCTAGGCATGCTGCAAATAACGTGATTTATTGCGTCCTAGGGTATCTCATCCCAGGCTATTTGAAGCTGTTGTCGCAATTCTTATGGTATTTGGTGGGTGAGCTAGATGACGCAGTCTTTTGTCCATCATATGTCCCAGACATGTTCTATTGGCGATAAATTTGGCGATCTAGCAGGCCACGGACTCTGTGTCATTATTGCCACATGCGATCTCGCATTATCTTATTGGAAGATAGCTTTTGGACGTTCTTGAAGTAGAGGTAGAAGAACTGGTTCTAAGACATTGACGATGTAACGTCGAGCATTTATCGTGCCTTGGGTAAATGTTAAAGGAGAGCGCCCTTCGCAATAAATGCTAGTCCAAACTATTACACCAGGTGTTAAGTCTGCTTTGTACAAACTGTAAATCGTAACGTTGTCCTCTAGGTCTCTGCATACGTGTACGCCCGTCCGAGTGCCATAAACAGAACCTAGACTCACCAAAAAAAATGATGTTTCATTCATTTAGCTAATGTTGTCTGGCTTGGCACCATTGAAGTCTGACTTCTTGGTGGTTAGGTGTTAGAGGAATACGAGAGTTTGGTCGATATGATCGCAATCCAAAAGAGCGGATTCGATGATAAACAGTACTCATAGAGACTCTACGACCAACTGCTCGTATCTAGTTTATTCTAACTGAACGCGATGGTTCCCAAGGGTCTTGAACGGTACTTCTTAACAGACGATCTTGTCGTACATTCGTGACTGAGGGTCGTCCAGTACCTCTACGCCGTGTTTGCAACTGTTTTTCTTGCCATCCTAGACATGTTCTTAATGTTTTTGAATGAGTACATCTTAATCTTCTGACGATTTTACGATATCCCAACCCAGCTTCCTGCATACCATTAATTCGCTCTCTCTCAAAAGATCTTAATTGTTGAAAATGACCTCGTCTGCGAACTTGTGGCATTCTGATACTTACAAACAATGTGCAACTGATAACTAGATCTAAACGAATCTGAAAAACTACAACGATGAGGGTTTAGAAATAAAAGTAAAAGAAGCGTGAGAATGTTGATAACACTATGTATATTTTTTGAACACATCAACATTTTCATTCCAAATTTTAATCATTTATTTGTCCATATATAACAGTTTTCTATACAAAATTTTAACCCTCTACGTCTACTTTTTATATATGGTGCATTTTGTTTGAAACGCAGCCCAACCAACACAAAGATGTCCTAAGGACGTACTGGAAACATGATGTTGCGTATGTTCCAAAGTCATCCCACTGTGGTTCTGTGTACGTTCTAGGGACATTCATAGGATGTTCCTTTGTCAACTCTGTGAATCCCTACAATGTCCTTATAGGACATCTTTGCGCATCCGCGTAGGATATCTACATGACGTCCCTTTTAGATGACTGTAGGATATGTAGGAGGTAGTCACTCCTCCCCTTTTCTACATATTGAATTGGAAAAATATTTATATATAATAGTAATTACGGGAGCTCGAGTGTGACTCAGTTAAGTAAAAAACAAGAATTGAGAAAAGAAATAGCAACTAATATGTCGATCGATAGTTTCAATGCAACGTGTGTTGGCGAGATACGTTTTCTGTTATTTAATTCATACGCTTTTAAGCAATGAGTTACGCCAACTCTCTTAATTACTACTATATATGTACACTATATTTTTAACTACTATTTCAAGTTATTTAGTACATTTACTTTGTGGTTTTTTCTATTGTTTTTTTTATTCAGTCAGGAGACTGACTGACAAATTATATGATTTTTATACATTATAAATAAATACAAGGTACCAAAAACTTACCAAATAAATTTGTTTATGCACTAAAACACCCAAAAAACGTTAGATAATAAAATAAAAAACAGATAAATAAAGTAGTCAGAACACCAACAAAAACAAATACAAAATGCAATCGGTGCAAACAGAGTGTACCACTTTGATATACCAAAGAAGTGTACGGTTGTCGAGTAGGCACCAGAGAACAAGAAGGAAAGTGGGCCCGCGCACTAAGTTTGCATTCGTCTCGTTTATGTGCGAAAACCGATTATCGGTGTGGTTGAAGTGAATCGCACACATCAACCTCTTCAAAATATTTGTTATATCAAAAGAAAGATTGACCAGAGTAACCGAAATTGATCGATTGATAATATTTATTTAACTGTCCTATATTTATATCATTCATTAATTTATATTTATATATAATGAATATATAATCTTAATTTCATTTGATAAGTAATTATAAATAAACATTCGCATTAGGTAATATAAAAATTCTTCTTTTCAATTTTTTTAAAATTCGATTAGATATATGAATTGACAAACGCCCAAATTTGTTTTCCTGCATATGACATCCCATCGTACGTTCTTCATTGACATTCTGAGGACGTCCTATTAAAGACTTCCTAAAGAGGCCCGTTTTAAATCCCGGGATGTAAAGACATCATTTGGACATAAAACGAACGTCTCTGGGACAATTGTTTTTACTGGGATTGTATATACAGTGTATTCTAGAAATTACAACACGAGTTCCTTCTACTCTTCGCATATGTCCTCATTCCGCGACAATGAAAATTAATCATTTCCTCTAAGTTTTTTTGATTGTCTATTGGATTAGCATAGACTAGAGTTTAAGTAGCTCCAAAAAAAATTTGACGCGCGATTGAAGTAAAACTTTTTTGTTGTTTGTGACAGTTATAACTGACATTAAACTAAATTAAAATAAATATAAACTCAGGTTGTTGATTTGTCTTTTATTTTTATTTATTGATGAAAGAGTTAAATGTTCTTGGGACTTTGCCGTTTTAAATTAGAAAATTTCAGGCAACCCAACAACACATTGTATTTATCTTTTATTTATTAAGTAACATACAGTACGACTAAGGTCGTTAATTGATTAATCATCGGCACCTAAAGATTCACTTTCTTTAGTTTTTCGCTCATCGTCATCTGAATCACCATTATTTACTCTAAACATCAAATTTTCCACAACTTTATCAACTAAACCGTCCCGTTTATTTAAGAAAGTGGTTTTCTCTATCTGTTTGTTTACCCTACAGCAACTTAATCTCACTTCTTATTAATATATGTAGACCGCACTTTTTGGCCAGTACTTAAACTAAAATCAAATAATTGGCCCAACAACAGAGGCCTTAACATGCCAATGGTCATAAAAGGCTTTCAACAAAAAGTAACAACAATAACATAATATTGAAATATTTGCGAAGTTGTTGTGAATTTCGAGAGCGTTCACGTAATTTTTATCCACGTCTAGAACGTTCACGAAAGAATATAGATTCTCGAAAGATAACTGCAATGTATAAAAGCGGTACAAACAAATGATAAGTTAGTGATAATTCGAAACCGGCAGATTATTCAAGTTTAAATAAATAAGTGATTAACGCGTGTTCGAGATAAATACAACGAATTAAAAACGTACGTGGCTTTAATGTAAACAAGTGTTAAACTGAAGTTATCCGCAGACATTATCTTTCGAGTGATTGTACTATATAAATTAGTGTAAGTGTTTTATTAAATAACCTTAGATTTGATTAGTTCGTGTAGCTATAAACGTGTAAATATTTTGTGTTAAATAAATTAGTTTTAAAATTCGTTACAATATAAAAAATTAAAAATATACGAATACAAAACTTATGTCTAATATAAATGTAATTAATACCTCAACTGGCATTAGCACTGAGAGATTTTAAACAAACAACTAAATGCTCCGGAAGGAGGACTTGGGTGGACTCGGCACTCCCCAAATCTGCCAGGACTTTCCTCCCTTCTTCAAGGAAAAGTAACTGACGTTTTTTTAATGTACAACGAGACTTACCAAATATATAGTTACGCGTATGCTTAGTACATAATAAGCTAACATGAACCATGCCGTTACCATTAATAGACTTTAAGTAAATTTATGTTTGGGCACAGCACGCCGTTGAATACGACAATCAGTAACAATTCGTAGGTTGTGACGAAACAAATTCCATTTATCAAGGATGTGATTTGGAAGGAAAAGCTTCTCCAACCAGAGCTGCTGAAGTTGCATCTTGTCTAGAATCATGCAAGGACCAAAGCTCGAAAGTATAGCTCGCTTATTGACAGTTGTGAAATACGGAACTAAAATTGAAAACATAAAGTTAGTTTGAAAATGACGCACAAGCCTAAAGTGTGCGCTAAATTCATGTAAACTTGGGCGAACAACAACCTTGTCGATGTAGTCGAGCACTTGGGGCTTGGTGAAACTCCACTTGCATAATTTAAACTCCCCTTAAATGCATTGACATAAATCTCGAGTAGACTCTAAGTGTTTCAACTCGTTAAAGGATTATCTTTGATGACTAGAAACTTATGAAAAGGTAGGCAATTCCAAGCTGAATTAGACTACGGTTGACCAGAAAACTGTACATATGTTACAGTGTTAAAATTGTACGTTGCAAGAGGAGATTGTGGCCAGGGACGCCCAAAATTGCGCTGCAGTGAACTTTTTATGGGGTTAACAAACACCTGCCAATACATTTCCCCAATGTCAGCAGATATGATAGCGACACTTTCTAAATTGAATTAAAATCTAGAATAGATCACACGAAAGTAAACAACGACAGAACGTAACAATAATTACTTTCTCGATAATAAGACGTGATCGTTCAAAATATTATAAACTTACCCTGGACTTGGAATTCCTTAGCGTAACATGTAATACCAATTGTTTCTAGGAATGCAAACTTTCATTCGCCGACTTAAACTAGTCACCACCGGTTTTGAATACGAACAATTACTAAGGTTACTCGATCGGTTTAAGTCATGAACGTAAACAGTAATACTCAAATTCGATATAAGCTGAAGGCTGAATAATTATACTGATTGAAAGCAAAGTATTAATAATGATCGTAACTACACTAAAAATTAACTGAAGGCTTAATATAAATCACTAAGCAGAAGGCTTGCTACAAAGAAATTTAAATAAGGAACACAGTTGCAGAATGGGATAATGATTATACTTTCCGTAAATTGCGATTAAAGAGATAGCTTCGAGTTTCCGTCAACTTGCCGATATGACTTTAAATTATCCAAATAGAAAGAACTTGTGAACAGTTCAATAGCGAGAGAAACAATCTGAATATTTTCATTCGGTACAATGTTTGTCAGGTGTTCTAGTCGCTCGTACTTATCCGTGAATGAAGTGCAACGTCCACGTAGAGCATCGTTACCCTGAAATCGTTTCTTGAAAGAGAAAAAACTTTTGGTAGCGAGTTGCAATGAATCACCAAGAAGAGATGGGAATTTGAACAATATAACGACCTTTTTACAACTCTATACAGAAAGAGTTTCTTCCTGAGTGTAGGCTCTTTTAACCGGGTATTGTTTAACTTCCTAAAACTTCCACAGTTGAAAATTCACATCGCCAGAAGTAGAAAGGTGACACATAATTTGCTTATTATTGCTAGTAGGAAAGGGCCACTAATTCCGCAACCAAGATAAGAGATGTGGGCCCAAATGAACCTGACTTTTACAAAGGAGATTCTAAACTTTAAAAGAACGTATAAGAATATTGATCTCACCCGGTTTGCAAAACTACTTAGCAAGATAGTTTAATCGTAAGCGAAGAATGAAAATCCTGAATCTGCACATCAAATTCGCTTGAGAAGTCGGGTAGAGAATCCAGTCACCCTAACGTTGATTGTTTTGAGTGGAAGGTTGAGCTTCTTACACACATTTGTTTAAGTATATTACTGCCATTTAGCCTGGAGTTAGAACTCAGATTCTCTATTCCATCGCTCATAGAAATTGAAGTGCTGTAGATTCAGATACAGCCATTAGAATGCGCGCGTAGGCGTTAAAAGACTCAGGTCGTTAGGATCGGGAGTAACAGGGTTAAAGTACTAGAACTAAAATAGTTTCTATTTGACAAAAAAAGAGGACAATTTTTCATACGTTAAAATTAAGTTTCTAGTTTTTAAGCTAGTGCTAGACTGATTGGACTCCAGCCTCCCACAGACCACTAAACTGGGGAGGATTAAAATACCACGCTAATCCTTCGCGAGCGTTTCCTTAAAAAATCATCACATTTTTTTGGGGTTAGAAGTTCACTCAGTTCTCGCATTGCAGAATTTGCTTCTACAAAGTTACTGATATTTTCCGAATGTATATTTGACGGTTTACCTCTCTGTAATGTCACTAAAACGGTCATTTATCAAAAACAGCATGTTTGCTTGAAATTTGTTTTTGCATTTATGTCATTACAAAAACAGTAATCATTCAAAAACATTTTGATTGTGATTTAGTTTAAGAACCGAGTTAGAAAAAAAAACTTCACAAAGCGGAATCTTGCATAAAACGGAAAATTTACCTGGTTCCGGCAAATTTTTTTACTGAATGTAAATAACAATTGAAATATTTACGTTACTACCTTTACTAAAGTACTCTCGCAGAAAAATTTTGTTCTAAAAAAATTATATATTTAAATATACATAGTTTGTTATGTACATACAAGAAACTATACAACTACACTTTAATTAAAGTAACAGCAATGTAAAATAAATACATTGACATAACATAACATATTTTAAATATTCGAATTCTACATAACGTTGATATTGTACGTATGATATACGTAAAGCAATAAACAACTACAAATGTCGTACATAAATTAATTCGTAGTACTGGCAACATTGTTAAGAAAATATTTAAATAACAGCACAATTAAAGGAAACGATTATAATCTTGTTAGCAACAGTTTACAGTACACTGCACAGTATCGTAACAAATTAGTTCAGTATAAAACTATACTAACGTCCTCTATTGCGTAGTACAAATTTATGGGTCGCATATTCCAGTAAGGTTGCCTATCTGTAAGAATATTCCCTGGACGAAAATAGTTATACAAGAGCGCTGTCAAATTAGTTTTTGTGTTCGAGGCCGAGAACCTGAAACCTTGACAGCGCTCGTGTATCGAATTACATTTTACGTATTCTTTGAAGAATAATTAAGAAATTAGAGTTAGATACATAACGTGTAAAGATTATATATTTAGTTATATAATACTTTGCACGTTATGTATCTGAGGCAACGAATACGTAAATCAGCTTCACGTAAGCGAACAATTGGACCTTTGTCGAATTCGCTTAATTGGCAGTAATCTTTACGCTGTCGCACTTTAGGCATAATCACACTGTTAAAACACATTCAATAGAAGAACCCCAAAGGAGAACAATATTAAAATAAACCAAAACTCGCACAAAATAAACGTCAGAGTATATTATTGTGTCCTATTTAAATCCGGAAGATTGCCTACATATTTTGTGACACCCTGTATATATAATCTTCACTGAGTGACTCTATCGGCCATTGATCTAATTAAAACTCATTTCTCTGGTCATTTCGTTAACGGTTATTGCTCAAAGTTTGAATTTTAAATACCATGAGTTTTTCAATAAACCCTCGTCAGGTTTTAAGTTATTTAAACGAACTTGGATATTCAAATATATCGCGCGAACAGCTAAAGGATTTCATGCTAGGTATTTATTTAAATCTGTCACACGTTATCTAATTTCCTGCATCTAGATCTTAAAAAACTGATTAAGTACGAGATAAGAAGTGAGTCGAAGAATATAAATACTGAACATAGTAGCGACACCATTCCAAGTATCGATATTCCTATGGACACGATACCTCGCCATCACTCACACACGGAATCCAGTTTATTAAAACAAAAGCAAACGAAAGGACGCAATGTAAATGTAAGGATAGAAAGATTAGGACGATCTTGTTCATGTGGAAGTACTAAGACAAGTGCAGAGAAAGAATCGTATCAAAATCTTTCATTATATAGTTCTGCTGCATCTGACCCAGTAGAAAGTGTGTCCCAAATTAGTGCATCACCAAAAGTAAATAATAACTACAGTAAACGATGCAGTAGAACGAGATTGAAGAAGACTACTTGTAAGGACGTAGTTACACTAAAGCTGGTATTTATCAACGTTTTTAGATATACTACCTCGACCTCCGCCGAAAATCTCAAAATGTGATCCAGTCGATTTATATCATAAGTACAAAGAAAAATGGGAAAAGCTTAATATTCCTGGTGAAGAAAATCATTCTGAATTGCGTTGGGCAATACGTGAACGTCTTATAGGGCAACCACAGGTTAAGCTTTAATGATTTTACTAATAATTGACTTTTTTTCTTATAGTATATATGTTCTTATGAAAAACAAGTTTCTGGTTAATCCATAATTACAATGGAAATTTTGATGTTATTATGACGAATAAAAATTTGTATTTTTAAGTTTTAATTTTATATTAATATACTTATATAAGTGCCGTTTAAAATGTTACGTAACTATATGCTGAAACACACCTTGACGAATTAAATCTTCACATTCATTTCTAGGTAAAAAATGCCTGCTGTTTTCTTTTAATAATAACACCGAACCATCACTTAACTCATACTGTCCGTAATCGACTAAACACTTAACTTCAATGTACAAAGCTTTTGGTGGGTTTAAATCGACTGTTAAATTAAGACCTCCGTCTTCACTGATCGATCTCATATACTTAGCTAACATAGACGAGTATTTACTAAACCAGTTAGTTTCGATTGAGCTTAAATTTGCTTTAATGTCTGGAGGTAATATGCTACCGAATTCCCATCGCATGGTTCTTAGACATTTCACTCGGTTGTAGTGATATGCTAATAGACATCTTAAGTTACGTTGAACACCGGCATGTCGAGCACGTATTGTTGGAAAATAATTAGTGCCGTTCTCCCCGAGAATGCTTTCATCGTTCGCCATTCTGCAATTTAAGTCCTTAATAAACTGTTAGTTAATCACAGTGTGCCACTTACGAATCTGCATGATTTTGTTGAACCAAGTGGCAAATTTCCTTCTTAACTTCTCCAACTAATTCATTCTGAAATGCAATAAAAACAGTTTGTATTTGACGAAACTTTTTACTTACGTTGTACGGTGGTAAAGTGCCTGGATTACGGTCCAGTTCTTTAATTAAGGTATAAGCACTGTCTCCAAACATAGTAAATAATTAATTTCGAGTTCTAAACATTGTTTTTTTTTGCAAGATAACCAACATTTATATGATTTACCGCCAAAACATTACGAACAAAAACGACAAAAAACGAGTTCGAATGCCAGGACCGGCTTTAAAAACCGTAGTGACGTATTAGTAAAACATTGCATTGTGCATATAACTTTTTATATAATATTAATAACTAATGTAAATATACATTAAAATGCAGTTATTTAATTCATGTGCTTACGTAAAACAATCTAAAACGAAATAATTAAAAATCAAACTTTACAAAAAGGCAACCTTCAAGTTGTATAAAAAATTATCTTTCTAAACATTTTTTATTTCACTTATAACTTTACGTTAATGTGTAAAAAATTTGCTTGAATACAAATTTACCTGCTGTTTATTCTTAAATTTTTTTGCAAAATTTTAGATCATAGGGTAAAGTGGGGTAGGTTCGGACACGTTTTTTCAAAAATGAATATTGCAAAAATAAGAGAAAATTTTTGAGATATTTCTGGTGCTATGGATACCTTAGACTATTTCCATCATTTTAGCAACTATCTCAATCAAAAAATGCACCTGTTTTCCTTTAGTTATATTTTTCCCTAAAAGATGCATTTGTCCGAATCTGCCCCATAGTGGGGCACATTTGGACAAGTAGTGGGGTACATTCGGACAAATCTAATAAAATTCAGAATTTATTCATTTTTAAGAGAATAAAAGACATATATAATAGAAATAGTTTATTGAACATTATAACCGTCAAAATTGAAATAAAAGGTTATGAGCGAGCACATCCTGGAAGTTCCTGGTGCTTCCACAGGGTTAGGTATTTTTGAAACGATGTCTTCTCTGGAAACAGTCGAAATATCTTGCAAGTCTGGAAAGCGAAAACCACTTTTATACTTTCGTAAAAAAATTACTGTATAAAAGTCATCATTATTGCAAGATTTCACTCTGCCAATGTAATGTAATGCCCTTTAGTTGGTCGGAAATTTGACAAGCAAAAAATCATTACAATTGATTACGTCGTCATCCAATAGCATGGGCACATCATTGTCTTGAAACTCATCCAGGGAATTGGACAGATCGTCAAAAAATTTTGTCTCATGAACAATATTCTGTGGCAAATCCACATCAGAATCTGAGGAGTCGCTTTCTATTTTCTGCAACTTTTTCTTTGGTGCCTTCCCTTTGCCCTTCTCTCTAACTTTTGTATCTTTTTTGTTCACTTCACCTCCACTTTGTAATATATTCCTCTTAGTGTTTTTTCTTTCGAACTTTTGTTTTCTCATAGTTTCCAGTTCTTGAATTCTTTCCTTCTCCGGTGTACTCGTATAAATTCTGGATTTACCTAGTCGAGACTTTCCATTTGTTTTTCTCGGGCCTGCCTTTGGTAATGGTCTGACGATGTGGACGGATAATATTTTAGCTTTTGGTTTTGTAACGTAATTTACTATGTCATTTAATAACATTCTTATCGTCATAGTCACTTCATCAATTTCGGAATCGGTCACATTGCTAGTGTTCATGCTGATGGACGGAATAAACGAATTGTTATATGTAATAGAAGTTGATGGCAATACACACTGTTTAATTTGAACTTCAGGATCTACCCGATCTGTGACGAATGACCCCATGAAATCGTCATCATTAAAAATCATAGAATTAATAGGCCACAAGCCGGTACTGGAGAAGCTGCTGATAATGTTTTTTTCGGGTCATGTAAAAAAAGTTCACCAAATACTAATTTACCTGCTATTGTCGTTTATTTCAAAAATGTTTTTTTTGCAAAATCTTGGCTCGTGACACTTTTTCGTTTTGTAATTTTTTCAAAAATACTAATTTACCCTAATGTAAACTTAGCGGCGTTGCAAAAAGTTTCTCAAATCAAACTTAACGTCTATTAATAGTAAGTCTTGAATTGTTCTTTTTACACATTTTTACAAAACCTTAGAGCATGACATTTTTTGATTTTGTAAATTTTTGAAAATATACTACTTTAACTCACTTATAACTTTGGGATGATGTAAAAGTTCTCCAAATACAAATTTACCTGCTATTGTTGTTTATTCCAAAAATGTTTTTTTGCCAAATATTAGACTATGACACTTTTTCGTTTTGAAATTTTTCTAAAAATACTAATTTACCCCACTGTAAACTTAGCGACGCTGTAAAGAAATTCATCAAATGCAAATTTAACGTCTATTAATAGTATAAATCTTAAATTTTTCTTTTTACACATTTTATACAAAACTTTAGAGCATGACACTTTGATTTTGTTAATTTTTGAAAAAATATAGTACTACCTCCGAGTTTAATTTTGTGGTGATGTAAAAAAAAGTTTATCAAAAACAAATTTACGTGCTATTTTCGTTTATTCCAATAATGTTTTTTTTGCAAAATCTTCGACCGTGATTTTTTTTGTAATTTTTTGAAAAATACTAATTTACCCTACTGTAAAACTTAGCGGCGCTGTAAAAAAAATTCTTAAAATGCAAATTTAACGTCTACTAATAGTAAGTGTTGAAATGTTCTTTCAACACATTTTTACAAAACCTTAGAGCATGACATTTTTTGATTTTGTAAATTTTTGAAAAAAACTACTTTAACTCACTTATAATTTTGGGATGATGTAAAAAAAGTTCTCCAAATACAAATTTACCTGCTTTTGTCGTTTATTCCAAAAATGTTTTTTTTTGCAAAATCTGGGCCCGTGACACTTTTTCGTTTTGTAATTTTTCTAAAAATACTAATTTACCCTAATGTAAACTTAGCGGCGTTGCAAAAAGTTTCTCAAATCAATCTTAACGTCTATTAATAGTAAGTCTTGAATTGTTCTTTTTACACATTTTTACAAAACCTTAGAGCATGACATTTTTTGATTTTGTAAATTTTTGAAAAAAACTACTTTAACTCACTTATAATTTTGGGATGATGTAAAAAAAGTTCTCCAAATACAAATTTACCTGCTTTTGTCGTTTATTCCAAAAATGTTTTTTTTTGCCAAATCGTGGACTATGACACTTTTTCGTTTTGAAATTTTTCTAAAAATACTAATTTACCCCACTGTAAACTTAGCGACGCTGTAAAGAAATTCATCAAATGCAAATTTAACGTCTATTAATAGTATAAATCTTAAATTTTTCTTTTTACACATTTTATACAAAACTTTAGACCGCGACACTTTGATTTTGTAAATTTTTGAAAAAATATACTACTTCATCCCACTTTAACTTTGTGGTGATGTAAAAAAAGTTTATCAAAAACAAATTTACGTGCTATTTTCGTTTATTCCAAAAATGTTTTTTTTGCAAAATCTTCGACCGTGATTTTTTTTGTAATTTTTTGAAAAATACTAATTTACCCTACTGTAAAACTTAGCGGCGCTGTAAAAAAAATTCTTAAAATGCAAATATAACGTCTATTTATATTAAGTCTTGAAATGCTCTTTCTACACATTATTACAAAACTTTAGACCGCGACATTTTTTGATTTTGTAAATTTTTGAAAAAAAAACAACTTTACCCTATTTATAACTTTGCGTTGATGTAGAAAAAATCCTAAATAGAAGTTTAACTGCAATTGTCGTTTATTCGTAAAATGTTTTTTGATCTTAGACTGTGTGACACTTTTGTGTTTTATAATTTTTGAAAAATCTTGATTACCTTACTGTAAACTTAGCGGCGCTGTAAAAACAATTTTTCAAATGCAAATTTAACGTCTTCTAATGTAAGTCTTGCAATTCTCTTTCTACACATTTTAACAAAATCTTAGACTGTGACACTTTTAGATTTTTTAATTTTTTTGAAAATATACTACTTTACCCCACTTATAACTTTGCGGTGATGTAAAAGAAGTTCTTTAAAAACAAATTTACCTGCTATTGTTGTTTATTCGTAAAATATTTTTTTTTGCAAAATATTAGACCGCAACACTTTTTCGTTTTGTAATTTTTTCAAAAATACGAATTTACCCTACTGTTAACTTAGCGGCGCTGTAAAAAATTCTTCAAATGCAAATTTAACGTCTACTAATAGTAAGTGTTGAAATGTTCTTTCAACACATTTTTACAAAACCTTAGAGCATGACAATTTTTGGTTTTATTAATTTTTGAAAAAAATATTACTTTACTCTATTTATAATTTTGGGGTCATGTAAAAAAAGTTCACCAAATACTAATTTACCTGCTATTGTCGTTTATTTCAAAAATGTTTTTTTTTGCAAAATCTTGGCCCGTGACACTTTTTCGTTTTGTAATTTTTTCAAAAATACTAATTTACCCTAATGTAAACTTAGCGGCGTTGCAAAAAGTTTCTCAAATCAATCTTAACGTCTATTAATAGTAAGTCTTGAATTGTTCTTTTTACACATTTTTACAAAACCTTAGAGCATGACATTTTTTGATTTTGTAAATTTT
The DNA here is from genome assembly GCA_035610365.1 of Aquatica leii. Taxonomy (NCBI): domain Eukaryota; kingdom Metazoa; phylum Arthropoda; class Insecta; order Coleoptera; family Lampyridae; genus Aquatica; species Aquatica leii. Next base: position 100,953,287 of record CM069436.1, on the reverse strand, counting down.
TGAAAAAAACTACTTTAACTCACTTATAATTTTGGGATGATGTAAAAAAAGTTCTCCAAATACAAATTTACCTGCTTTTGTCGTTTATTCCAAAAATGTTTTTTTTTGCCAAATCGTGGACTATGACACTTATACGTTTTGAAATTTTTCTAAAAATACTAATTTACCCCACTGTAAACTTAGCGACGCTGTAAAGAAATTCATCAAATGCAAATTTAACGTCTATTAATAGTATAAATCTTAAATTTTTCTTTTTACACATTTTATACAAAACTTTAGACCGCGACACTTTGATTTTGTAAATTTTTGAAAAAATATACTACTTCATCCCACTTTAACTTTGTGGTGATGTAAAAAAAGTTTATCAAAAACAAATTTACGTGCTATTTTCGTTTATTCCAAAAATGTTTTTTTTGCAAAATCTTCGACCGTGATTTTTTTTGTAATTTTTTGAAAAATACTAATTTACCCTACTGTAAAACTTAGCGGCGCTGTAAAAAAAATTCTTAAAATGCAAATTTAACGTCTATTTATATTAAGTCTTGAAATGCTCTTTCTACACATTATTACAAAACTTTAGACCGTGACATTTTTTGATTTTGTAAATTTTTGAAAAAAACTACTTTACCCTATTTATAACTTTGCGTTGATGTAGAAAAAATCCTAAATAGAAGTTTAACTGCAATTGTCGTTTATTCGTAAAATGTTTTTTGATCTTAGACTGTGTGACACTTTTTTGTTTTATAATTTTTGAAAAATCGTGATTACCTTACTGTAAACTTAGTGGCGCTGTAAAAACAATTTTTCAAATGCAAATTTAACGTCTATTAATGTAAGTCTTGCAATTCTCTTTCTACACATTTTAACAAAATCTTAGACTGACACTTTTTGATTTTTTAATTTTTTTGAAAATATACTACTTTACCCCACTTATAACTTTGAGGTGATGTAAAACAAGTTCTCTAAAAACAAATTTACCTGCTATTGTTGTTTATTCGTAAAATATTTTTTTTGCAAAATATTAGACCGCAACACTTTTTCGTTTTGTAATTATTTCAAAAATACGAATTTACCCTACTGTTAACTTAGCGGCGCTGTAAAAAATTCTTCAAATGCAAATTTAACGTCTACTAAAAGTAAGTGTTGAAATGTTCTTTCAACACATTTTTACAAAACCTTAGAGCATGACAATTTTTGGTTTTATTAATTTTTGAAAAAAATATTACTTTACTCTATTTATAATTTTAGGGTCATGTAAAAAAAGTTCACCAAATACTAATTTACCTGCTATTGTCGTTTATTTCAAAAATGTTTTTTTTTGCAAAATCTTGGCCCGTGACACTTTCGTTATTAATTTTTTCAAAAATACTAATTTACCCTAATGTAAACTTAGCGGCGTTGCAAAAAAGTTTCTCAAATAAAACTTAACGTCTATTAATAGTAAGTCTTAAATTGTTCTTTTTACACATTTTTACAAAACCTTAGGGCGTAGAGCGACATTTTTTGATTTTGTAAATTTTTGAAAAAAATACTTTAACTCACTTATAATTTTGGGATGATGTAAAAAAGTTCCCCAAATACAAATTTAAATCTTGGACCAGGACACTTTCGTTTTGTAATTTTTCGAAAAATACTAATTTACCCCACTGTAAAAAAATTATTTAAATGCAAATTTAACGTCTATTAATAGTAAGTCTTGAAATGTTCTTTCTACACATTTTTACAAAACCTTAGAGCATGACACTTTCCGCTTTTGTAAATTTTTGAAAAAAATTACTTTAACACACTTATAATTTTGGGGTGATTCTAAAAAAAAGTTTCCCATATACAAATTTACCTGCTATTGTCGTTTATTACAAAAATGTTTTCTTTGCAAAATCTTGGACCGTGACAATTTTTCGTTTTGTAATTTTTCTAAAAATACTAATTTACCCCACTGTTAACTTAGCGGCGCTGTAAAAAAAATTCTTTAAATGCAAATTTAACGTCTATTAATAGGAAGTCTTGAAATCTTTTTTCAACACATTTTTACAAAAGCTTAGACCGTGACACTTTTTTATTTGGTAAATTTTTGAAAAAAAATATTTTACCCCATTTATAATTTTGGGGTGATGTAAAAAATGTTCTCCAAATACAAATTTGTCTGCTATTGTCGTTTACTGCAAAAAAATTTTTTTCCAAAATCTTAGACCATGACACTTTTTCGTTTTGTAATTTTTGAAAAATATTTATTTACCCCAATGTAAATTTAGCGGCGCTGTAAAAAAAATCTTCAAATGCAAATTTAACGTCTGTTAACAGGAAGTCTTGAAATCCTTTTTCAACACATTTTTAAGAAACCTTAGACCGTGACACTTTTTGATTTTGTAATTTTTTAAAAACAAACTACTTTACCTCACTTATAGCTTTGCGGTGATGTAAAAAAATCCCTAAAAACAAATTTACCTGCTGTTGTTGATTCGTAAATTTTTTTTTGCAAAATCTTAGACCGTAACACTTATTCGTTTTGGAATTTTTCAAAAAGTACTAATTTACCCCAATGTGAACTTTGCGGCGTTGCAAAAAAGTTTATGAAATCAAACTTTACGTCTATTAATAGTAAGTCTTGAAATGTTCTTTCTACACATTTTTACAAAACCTGAGACCGTGACACTTTTTGATTTTGTAAATCTTTTGAAAATAAACTAATTTACCTCACTTATAGCTTTGCGGTAATGTAAAAAAAGTCTTGAAATGTTCTTTCTACACATTTTTACAAAACTAAACTTTAGAGCATGACACTTTTTGATTTTGTAAATTTTTGAAAAAAACTACTTTAACTCACTTATAATTTTGTGGTGATGTAAAAAAGTTACGCAAATACAAATTTACCTGCTATTGTCGTTTATTTCAAAAATGTTTTGTTTTGCAAAATCTTGGACCGTGACACTTTTTCGTTTTGTAATCTTTCTAAAAATACTAATTTACCCCACTGTAAACTTAGCGGCGCTGTAAAAAAATTCTTTAAATGCAAATTTAACGTCTATTAATAGGAAGTCTTGAAATCTTTTTTCAACACATTTTTACAAAACTTTAGATCGTGACACTTTTTGATTTTGTAAATTTTTGAAAAAAAAAATTTTACCCCATTTATAATTTTGGGGTGATGTAAAAAATGTTCTCCAAATACAAATTTACCTGCTATTGCCATTTACTGCAAAAAAATTTTTTCCCAACATCTTAGACCATGACACTTTTTCGTTTTGTAATTTTTGAAAAATATTTATTTACCCCACTGTAAATTTAGCGACGCCGTAAAAAAAATCTTCAAATGCAAATTTAACGTTTGTTAACAGGAAGTCTTGAAATCCTTTTTCAACACATTTTTAAGAAACCTTAGACCGTGACACTTTTTGATTTTGTAATTTTTTAAAAACAAACTACTTTACCTCACTTATAGCTTTGCTGTGATGTAAAAAAATCCCTAAAAACAAATTTACCTGCTGTTGTTGATTCGTAAAATTTTTTTTTGCAAAATCTTAGACCGTAACACTTATTCGTTTTGCAATTTTTCGAAAAGTACTAATTTACCCCAATGTAAACTTTGCGGCGTTGCAAAAAAGTTTCTCAAATCAAACTTAACGTCTATTAATAGTAAGTCTTGAAATGTTCTTTCTACACATTTTTATAAAACCTTAGAGCATGACACTTTCCGCTTTTGTAAATTTTTGAAAAAAAATACTTTAACACAGTTATAATTTTGGGGTGATTCTAAAAAAAGTTTCCCATATACAAATTTACCTGCTATTGTCGTTTATTCCAAAAATGTTTTTTTTGCAAAATCTTGGACCGTGACACTTTTTCGTTTTGTAATTTTTCTAAAAATACTAATTTACCCCACTATAAACTTAGCGGCGCTGTAAAAAAATTCTTCAAATGCAAATTTAACGTCTATTAATCGGAAGTCTTGAAATCTTTTTTCAACACATTTTTAAGAAACCTTAGACCGTGACACTTATTGATTTTGTAAATTTAAAAAAAAATACTTTACCCCACTTATAATTTTGGGGTGATGTAAAAAATGTTCCCCAAATACAAATTTACCTGCTATTGTCGTTTATTCCAAAAATTTCTTTTTTTCCAAAATTTTAGACAATGTCACTTTTTCGTTTTGTAATTTTTCGAAAAATACTTATTTACCTCACTGTCAACTTAGCGGCGCTGTAAAAAAATGATTTAAATTTTTTTGCAAAATCTTGGACCGAGACACTTTTTCGTTTTGTAATTTTTCGAAAAATACTAATTTACCTCATTGTAAAAAAATTCTTTAACGTCTATTAATAGGAAGTCTTGAAATCTTCTTTCAACACATTTTTACAAAATCTGAGACTGTGACACTTTTTGATTTTGTAAATTTTTTAAAAATAAACTACTTCACCCCACTTATAGCTTTGTGGTGATGCAAAAAAAGTTTCCTAAAAACAAAGTTACCAGTTTTTATTCGTAAAATATTCTTTTTTGCAAAATCTTAGATCGTAACACTTTTTCCTTTTTTCAATTTTTCGAAAAATACTTTACCTCACTGTAAACTTTGCGTTGCAAAAAAATTCCTCGAATCAAACTTAACGTCTATTAATAGTAAGTCTTGAAGTGTTCTTTCTACACATTTTTACATAACCTTAGAGTGACACTTTTTGATTTTATAAATTTTTGAGCATTGGGGGCAATTTGCGACCGCTTGCAAATATATACGTCATATCCATTGCAATTTTGTACGTCATAACCATTACGTTGGTACTATGCGGCTATATTATTACTGAGCCTACAAAATTCTAATAATTCTGCTTCGTGTTCCGATACTTTTTTTAAATAAAAATTTTCCTGCTTGATAATATTCATAAGGAAAAAATAAACTAAAATTGAATATGAAAGTTTATTTTTTCGTAATTTAGGGAAACATTTCAAATTTTTGTGTGATATATTTTGAAGCACGGTGCAGCATGGAATTCGATACACCAATATCTGGATTCTTTTTTTTCCTTTTTCCTCATAACATACAACGCAGCGCTTTGTAGGTTTCTGTTTGAAGGAATGATATCGTGGAAGTAGCGTACTATCAGCTTTGAAGGTCTTGGAGTTTTTGATTTTTTGTATTTCGTGGGATTGCATATTTCTCAACAAGCTTTTCTCCAAGTTCTATTATGAAATTTAGTCACGTTTTTGCTCCACCTAGTTCCTCGTAGACGAGGAAGCAGTTCAATGCACTCAAGTCTAGGAAGTGATGAAATGTTTTCATGTAATATTTTTTCATTCGGCTTCTGGCGGTTAAATAGAAATGTAGGTGGTTATCCGCTAGATCTTTCTCCTCGTTTTCTCTTCGAATTCTCACCAGTTGCATCGTGTTGTCATGAATTGAGCTGATCATAGTAATGTCCTTATCACGCTACTTCAACACCATGAGCTTCCTTCTGAACATCGCGACATGTTCTCCCTTTTTTAGTTTTCCATTCTTTATCTCAAGAGGTATGTCTTTTCTGTTCAAACCGATACTATTGTGCGATGTCGAGCCAACGTATTCTAAAGATTGATACTATTCTAATAATTATCTAAAAAGATACAATAGCCTCGATTCAAGAGATGATGCATTAGCTCAAGAACAACCCAAAATGATATAGGTTCATCTGGATAATTGCAGTCGCCATAAGCAGTAGAGAATCCTGTATAAATTATAAATTTATGATTATAAGCGACTTTCGGCTTAGACCGCGTCGTAGTTAAACACCCAGACTTAATTTTGGTTGAAAAAGCGTCGCAAATAACCTATACAGAAACACGTGCTTGGGGCGTATAAATATGACAATAATCTTTAGATGCTAACCCTAGAAAGGCGTGTGTCACACTGATCTAATAGAACATGAGCTAATGAATATACATCGCCGCAGGCGGACCAACACGTCATATGCATTATGTTTCGCTCAATTTTCTACAATGCGGATATATACGTCATAAGCGCTACGAAATTTGATTGCCCATGACAGATATATACGGCATAAGCGCTTAAGAAGTTAAAAAGGATACGTCACTACCTTAATTCTAGGGTCCAAACGGGAGTTTGCATTCTGTGTCAATGGCCGAGACGTACCGTTTACTAACGTGGTAGCAGTCGTGTTGATGCTATTCTTTTGGTGGGTTACTTTGTACGGCAGCATAACGTCCGTGGATTGTGAACTTAACTGAGTACAATCTATATGGGAGGAAAAGGTTTGCTATGTGACTGCACTCCTTAAAATAACAGTCACTGTACCAAATTCCGATGGACGGTCTTGGACAGGAATTGGAGGCACGACTGGTCAACGTAGTTCGTTTGGTAGACAGGAACTCGGGGTACGGCCTGAGCCTAAGGATTTTACCACTACCGGTAAACCAGGACCTAGCTCTGAAGGCAGAACTAAGGCCGAGTTCTATTATATGAAAGCATGGTAGGAGGGACTAGTCCCTCCGGCAGAGGAATCATCTCGTAGTAGCCGTACGCGGTTTGTGAGTGACCTTGCGCCTTAGACCTCTAGAACAGGCAGCAATCTACCCAATTCCAGTATACTGGTGCGTTTATGCGAGGGTGTTCGAACATTGCAAGGTAGCATAGTAATCCATTTTGTACGATGGCGGAGACTGCGACAGTGACTCGTCACTGCGTCGGCAGCAACACGAGTACCCCAGGATGATAGACAGTCCCACCAGGGACCTGCTGTCCGGTGCTCTATCAACTAGTGTTAGTCCCTCGGGTGCTTTAGAACTGGTTTAGGCACAAGTTGGACATTGAATTATTCTGTCGTGCGATATTAGTCCTTTAAGAAAGGAGTGTGTGCTTAGGCACTCTATTACTGCTACGATACACACTGCCACCCCATAACTGGGCGAGCTAGAGCTGGTGTGGAGTTGCTGAACTGGCCAGCAAAAATCGACCAGAAATAAAGACTTAGAAAGGCCGCTTCGACTTGTATGCTGAACTGCCGGTTTCCTACTAAAAAACTGGGTTGCAAAACCTCTGCGGATAAGAGGGGCTTTAGTTTTTACTAGTTTAACCGCCTACTGTGTAACAAGAACCTGGGGTGCGAAGACCAGGAGCTAAGATTTGGTTTAGTAATGTGATAGATGGCACGACACCCCGGCCGCACGAAATGGGGGGGCTAGCTTATGACTCCATTGAAAAAAGTCTTCACGAGTTATAGTTCTTGGGTTGTAATTAGATTATTAATGCCAAAATTACGTCTAGACGAATTGATTCTAAAATACATACACTCAAAATTTAGATGAACAAAAATAGCCGGTCTTGTTATATTACCGTTGATTACCTGCGAAATTACAACTGTAAATTGTTGTAATCTCTAATCTTCCAAACACTATGATATAATAATGACAATGTTTTTTTTTTTTTAAATAATTAATTTTATTTAAAAAGACATGGCAACGTCGACTTTTAAATTTTTTTAGGTTAGTTTAAATTAAGTTAAAAAAAATAAAATGTTAAGTTTATTACCGAAATTAAGAAACTGCAGTTGCTATTTACGACAATGCTCAACAAATACAGACCTTTTTATTGAGCCACGTGTCTTGCAGTACCCACCGAAGTATCAAAAACCCAGACAAGTGTGGCTCGAAAACTTAGACACGATCGACGAGAAAAAATTAGGTATCCTCGAACTGCATCCAGACGTGTTTGCTACCAATCCTAGAATCGATATAATACATCAAAACGTACGTTGGCAAAATCTATATAAGTTTGTTAGTTTCGCTCATACAAAAGTACGTTCTGAAGTACGAGGAGGAGGTCGTAAACCGTGGCCACAAAAAGGTTGTTATTTCTGAAGCTTTTCTTCATTAATACAATAAAAAATGTGTTTACAGGACTTGGACGAGCACGTCACGGGTCAATTAGAAGCCCCTTATTCAGAGGTGGTGGAGTGATTCACGGTCCGAGATCACCAACCCCTCATTTCTATATGTTACCGTTTTATACTCGAGTGTTAGGTTTAACTTCTACCCTTTCTGTGAAATTAGCACAAGATGATCTTCATGTTGTAACTGACTTAGAAATCCCCACTGATGAACCACAGTTTTTGGAGGAGTTAGTTAAAACTCGAAATTGGGGTCCATCGGTACTCTTCGTTAATGAGTAAGATTAGTAATGTTTAGTAATGGTCGATAAAGTTAAACTTTTAGTGTTGATGTTATGCCAAGGAATATTACAGTCGCTACAGATGTCGTCAAGCATTTTAATTTAATGCCCGTTTATGGACTAAACGTGTATTCCATGTTAAAGCACGATACACTTGTTTTGACAAGAACGGTCGTTGATATTATTGAGTCGAAAATTTTGATGCATCTTCACCGTAATGATACGTATAGTGTTATGGGAAAATACAAAGTTGATCAGAAGTAGTTTATATTGTTAATTAAGTTAAGTCTTTGTACTAATACAAATATTTAGCCTGCATTTGGTATATCTTAATTTTTGTTGTTTTTCAAATTGGGTATGGGTGTATCAAAATCCTACAGTTAAGTAATGCTGGTGGAGGACATGCAGGCGCTAATTGCACTGTTGGACGCCGTCGGACCTCGCTTTAGAGACTGCTCTAAATATATTTAATCTAAGTTTTAGACGAAGATAAAACATGTTAGAGCTTTATTGATGAAGGCTTTATATGACACGGAAACCAAGCATGGTTTCAAATTTCTGCCATTGACTTGGCCAGAAACGCTAAAAAAGACTTAGATTCAACGAATGTAGAATTAGTGTTTAGAAAACGAAAAAATTAAAAATCCAACAGAACCGCAAAGGTACAATAGTTTCGTCAACAATTAATTTCCAATTGAAAAATCAACCGAACTCGTATTCAACTCACGTAACACAAGAACATCCTACGGATGTCTACAAGATGTACGCTAACCGTACTTAGTACATCCGCTGGATGTCCATTACTAAACTTATAACATCTTATGTCATTTTGTCACAAAAATAACAAGGCGGCACCCAGTTTTTTTGCGTTTTCGGTAAATCATTTTTATGCGCTCCGTTGCTCCTTATGGCACCCTTAGCAGCATTGACATGACACGAAAATCCAGCAAAGATAAAATTTTTGCAACTGACATTGCTAACAATGGAATGAGCTCCCATTCTATGTTCTTTGCCATAAAAATGATTTATTAATGAACACTACATGACACGAAAAACTAGTATGGTTTAAATTTCTGTCACAGCATTGCTAGTAATGCAATGAGACTTCAAGAAAAGACTTAAATTCAACTAATGTAGAATTAATATTTGGACAAAGTCTTCACAAAGTGAGGGTTTACCTGAAACTACAACGTTACAACCTTTCTCTATTTAAAAAACGAACGCAACGAGCATACAACCAACATAGCACAAAAACATTCTATGAATGTTCACAGAATGTACGTTAATCGTACTTAGTATATTCGCTGGACGTTCATTACTGAATCTGCAACGTCGTATGTTATTTTGTCATGAATATGGATATCTGCTAGACACCGTGTACGGAGATCCGCTGGATGTCCACGTGCGTGTTGTCTGTGGTCGTGAAAAGGACGTGTACTGGACGTAATCTAATGGTAATTCATAATATGTACACTGCCTCAAACAAGTTATTGGACAGTTTTAAGCGCGACCTGCAGGGTACCAGACTTACGTTATAACAGAATGACAACATTCTTATTGTAGACATTACTTGCAGCGATATTACAAGGGTTACTAACCATTCTTTATAAGCACCGCCTGAAGCGTCCAAAGAACATGGTTTTTTTTGCTGCAAATATGTATCTAAATTGTACCATAAAGATTTAAAATTTTTTTCGCCGAATTTTTTATTTATGTGTTAATGTTCTCTGCTCAAGTTTTAAATGAATGCTACAGCCCTTTTTTAAAAAAGCTCTAAGTCATTGATAGTTTGATTTATAATTAAAATAAATTTTAAAAAAATTAATAGTTCGAATAAATTTAAACTGCATGCCCAAATATGAAATTGCTGTTTAAATTAGCCTAAATTTTTATTATTTCCGGATTAAATTAAAGTCAAAGTTCTGATTTTCTTTGTAAAAGAAGTATTATCATAATTTGAACGTAATTAGTGGTTGAACAATTGTAATCTTAATTCCCATTACGAATTCATTTATTCGTAATTTGAATTTTTTCATAAAAAATGGGTTTTTATGAATATATATTTATGGGTGATATCGAATCTACTAGTTTAAGTATTAGGCAGAATATATGCGTTTAATTTACTTCTCTGTGCCTGTAGAGTTTTATTTTCAGGCGGCTTTCGTGAAATCTTATTTATATTATAACAAAAAGAACAAGTGGCGAGAAAATTAATATTCTTTTAGAAAGATATATTTAGATAGTTGTAACTGAACTGGAAATCAAAACCACGAGAAAAGGACGAAATCATTTTTAACTTCAGCGAGGAGACGAGTACGAGTGCGGCGCAGGCGTGTGCCAAATCCAGAGAAGCGCAATCAGCAGGGTCCATAATGGATACGGAAACGAGTCCTCCGTTAGTTGTGGGAATGATGCGTATGACGACGAGAATGGAAGAGAATCGAATGCGAAGCGAGCAAATGTTTTATGAGACGTTGCGGAACGTGTCGCGCAATAACGAGCAATCCTTAAGAAAAACGCGACCGTACATAATAATGCCGGACCTAAGTAAGACGATCCCTAACTTTAACGGTACAAGTGGCCGAAACGCCATGAAGTGGTTGGAAAAGGTAAATACCAGCGCAGTTCTACACAATTGGTCGGAGGAGATCAAGCTAGAAACCGCGCGAATTTATCTAGTGGCTGCTGCACGAGATTCGTACCATGTGCGGAGGAATAGGATCCAAACTTGGGAAGAATTTGAATACGAATTCAAAACAATATTCGATTTACGTGAGAGCGTGACAGTATCCTGGAGACGCGTGGAAAAGCGTACTCAACAGATGCGCGAGGATGTGGAGGTGTATTTTCATAAAAAAACTACGATTGTGCAATATTTTAAAATTCACGTTTAGTAAGACCAAGGAGCAAATAGTGTCCGGGTTGTGGCAGAAGACAATAATACCGGGGTTAATGGTGAAATCATCATCATGACGCGAATGATTATTGCACGATATTGTGGCATTACAAAGAATGACGCGAACGGGACAAGTGCTTTATCAAAATCGTTCTGACGGGAATAGTTCGAGCTAGAAAACGCGAGACGCAACGCCAATAAAAACAGAGAATACGAGTAGAAAACCGAGACAGAGTGTACGTTGTTTTAACTGTGCTTCGGAGGGACATTACGCCAGTGAGTGCCCGCGATCTAGAGATTATAAAGCATGCTTCAGGTGTAAACAACCGGGTCACACCAGAGAGAATTGTACCAAGCGAAACGAACCGGTAACGAGCACACCTGAAAATGAGCGACCAGCGGATCGGGGCGGACAAAGCAACAACCCTGCCAACAGAAACAGTGTGATTACTGCGACCAACCAAGAAATATACGGGTTTGGAAAGGAGAGTCCGGTGATATGCTGCAATCGTAAGGCTAACACAACGATCAAGATCGACGGTGCACGCGTACCTGGAGTTGAAGTGTTTGAGGTACTGAACGAGGCACAACCCATTGGAGTGTTAGTGGGTAGAAGCTTCACGGAAGATGCCAACATCTTTTATCCCAGAATCGACAAGTTAGTGTTCGGAGAGCGAAACGAGTTTCCATTCAAGGATTTAGAAATAGAAGAAACTACCCAGCGCGTGAGGTTAACCACAAAGAAAACCAACGTGTTGATTGCCAACAGTGTCAACCTGGTGAGAGCAGTGTGCGAGTTCCTGTGATGAACGCAACGGACAAAGACGTGGAAGTTCGAGCCGGTGCAACGGTAGGGTACCTAAAATTCGAAAATAAACCCAGAGACGATGAATGAGTAGCAGCGCTCGTGTAGATCACGATGGACATGCTGAACGTAGATAACGACATGGATGTAGGAGTGAAAAGTGAATTACACAAGTTACAGATTTGATGACGGCGACAATCAAGGACAAGGGCGTTCCAGTGCGATCAAAGCCCTATCGTGCGAGTTTACCCGAACGTGAAACAATAAACAAAATTGTTAATGAGTGGAAGGCGTGTGGAATACCGAGCCTTAAATACAAATACGGTCAAAAGTAACTTTCAGATTGCAACACTCGATGAGCAAATGGAAAATTTGAGCGAGAGTAGATTGTTTTCAACGTTGAACCTAGCGCACGGTTACCTTCAAATGCCGATGAGGAAAGAGTCGAAGCCAAAAACTGCGTTTATTACTCCAGACGGAACAGATTACTTTGAACGTTTAATTTTTAGTCTAACAAACGTTTAGCAAACTCATCAACATGATGCTGAGACCCTTGAGAAACAAAGTAGCGATGTCTTACCTGGACGACATTATGATGTGGGTTATTTGAGATACATAATTAGCGCAAGCGGGGTACGACCGGGGCATAACAAAACTGTCGCGATAACCAAGTTTTCCCGATCGACAAACGTGCATGAGGTGCGACGCTTTGTTACGTGCGAAATTTTCACAACGGAGTACCCTGTTTTTCGACGTAAAAATTAGTTTCTGTTTTTGACGCCCTCTGCCGACCTTGTTGGTGACTGCAAGGCCATTTTGGCGATTGCGAATTTATTACGATTTTTTCGGCACAGGCCGGTTCCACCACGTTGCAAGCACTTGTTCGCTTCAATAAAGAATAAGGATGCTTAAGTACGATTGATAAATACTGCTACCGAACGTATCAGCTTTTGGGAGGGCCTGTTACTTAAACGAAAACGAGGTCTCGACGAGCAATGCGTCGGAGATGTTAATTCTTGTACACCAGTCGATTGCGTTACCAACCACCTGTTCGTAATTACAACCTACAGCATTCGATACAACGGGTTCTTATATCGCATTTAATGAATTATTAATACTGATTTTGTAGTTTCCTTTTTCGTGAGTTATTGTGTGACACGAATTGCTATCAATAATTATTCTAGGCTGCCAGTGGGAAAACGTTTTCTTCACGCAAGCAAGCATTGGATTGGGTAAGTCAATTTGATTATATTATATTCGCTGTCATAAAACTCACTCACGGAACTTTGATTACTGTCGGTGTCTATAAGTACGTTTATTGTGTACATACCAATAAGGTAATTTCAAGTGTCATTTGTAGTGTATCGCATGCTAAGAGTAGACAATATTTATTACGAAATTTACTTCGCTATCTCGACGTAATTTAAGTATATGCTTTGTGTGTTGCCGATATGTCCGGCATTTATGAATCGAGCAATTAGACAATACTCCGGTTAATCTTTTACGTTGTTAATTCAAGGTTTCTACACCTATTAATCATACTTGTTAATTTGTCTAATGTTTATGAATTGAGGAATTCAACATACTTCTGTCAATTTACTACGCTGCTAAATTAAAGTTTTTATATTTGTTAATTATATTATTATTATTAATATTTCGAGCATTCAACATACTTCTGTCAATTGACTACGCTGCTAAATTAAAGTTTTTATATTTGTTAATTATATTATTATTATTAATATTTCGAGCATTGATGAGTGGAGAACTCAAATATATTCTTGTTAATCTTCTACGTTAATACATTAAAGTTGTTATACTTGTTAATCTTTCTTTTATGGCAACATACCTTTCTCTTTTAATTGTCGTTACCTATTAACAAATTTTGGCTACTCGAACATCAGAGTAACAAGGATTACGAACCTCAAATTTAGTTACAAGTTTGAACCGTCTGTCGTGATCGAGGCAAAAGTGTTAATTTGGATTTGATCTGGCGCTCTTAAGTATAATTTCCTTGAACCTCCCCTATCTCCGACTGTGTGAGTTGGCCGTGCAAGGTTCGTAAGACCTAAAGCTTGTAACAGCTTCCTTGGAATGACTTCGTACTTCCGACGTTTTATCCAAAATTACGCAACGAGAGCGAGATACCTTAGCGACTTGACATGCAAAGCGACCAAGTTTAAATGGAGCTTCGAGGAATATGCAGCCTTCGAGGATTTGAAAAGAGCCCTAGTGAACGCTTCCCCCCCCCATTTTGAAACTGTATGATCGGAATGCAAACGTGCCTGCGCTGTTTACGGATACATCGTCCGCGGAATTAACAGGAATATTAATGCAGGGTGAAGACGAGAAGGAATTACATGCCGTGTACTACATCAGCAAAAAGACAAGCGAAGTCGAGAAAAATTATCACTCGTCCAAGTTAGAACTGATGGCGATAGTGGATTGTGTGAATAAGTTACGTAATTTCCTAATCGGGGCAAAATTTGTAGTGTACACAGACTGTCAAGCTTTAGTGTATCTTGACGCACAAAAGACAAAAAATTCCCAAGTTGCGAGGTGGTATTACCTGCTGAGTGAATTCGATTTAGAACTTAGATATAGACCTAGTGCGAAAATGATGCATTCGGATGCGTTATCTCGAGCGCCCGTTGAAGAAAATACGGACACGATGCCGACCTTGTGCGACAAGTAGAAGTGTTACAAACAATGGACGAAAGTGATCATATAATTATGATACACAGAAGTGATAGGGACCTAGTGTATAAAATCGAATTATTACAAAAGAGCGAGGTGGAATTAACAGCTGGAGAAAAAAACAAATTCAAGGTTATGTTTAAAAAAACGGTAAACTTTATCGCGCATGTGAGGTGAACGGATGCGATAAACAGCTGTATGTGATACCACGTGCGCTGCGCAAGAGTGTCGTTGTGAAGAATCATGATCTATTAGGACATGGCAGAGTAGATCGCACGTGTGCCAACATTAGAACGCTGTATTGGTTTCCGCGAATGAAACATTACGTTAGAGAACATATAAATATTTGTGCCGAGTGTTTATTGAGTAAAGTGCCAGGAGAAAAGCGGCCGGTTGAATTGAATCCGATTAAACCACCGAGGCCACCATTTTCGCGGCTACACATCGATCATCTGGGCCCCTTCGTCAAAAGTGACCAGGGAAATAGTTATTTGTTGGTAGTGGTGGATGCGCTAACCAAATATGTTAAAATATTTGCAAAGCCAAACACGAAAACGGAGGCAACAATAAACGTGCTTGAGAATTTAATGAGCGAGTACGGGATTCCCCATCGAATCGTAAGTGACCGAGGGACGAGCTACCTCATCGAAGTTTGCGGACTTTGTTGCCAAGTATGGAATTTGACACACTCTCAATGCGACCCAGTGACCTCGCAAAAACGGCCAAGTGGAACGAGCCAACAATTTGCGGGAGATTGAGAGGAATGTGAATGTCGTGCCAAATGAAACGACAGGAAAACCATCTTTCGAAGTACTACAAGGATATCTTCCAAGATTTGTGGAAAGTCCACTGTCATCGTACGTACAGGACGAGGATGCTGAGTGGACGCTATCGGAAAACATCCAGAAGGAAATCTAGGAAACAATCCTGCAAGAGCAAAGAAAATACAAATCGCGCTACGATGTGAAACGATTCAAGGGTGTTACTAACAACATCTGAGATATCGTGATGCTGCGACAAGTACCTACTGCGAGTGAACACCATTGAGGGTAGCGGAGAGCGTTATTACCACCACGGCCCACGTTAGCCAGCTGAAGTTGTACAAGCTACCGGACGACGAAGAAAGTTCATCGGACGGAGAACTCGAGTCGACCATTGAGGACGAACCTGGAGCAACTGACAACGCGCAATAGAAAAGTGAAAGTGATAGTGAACCGGACAGGGTTAAATTCGATTTACCAGTGCCGGGTAAACGTGTACAAAAAGTGCCGCGAAAGTTTGAAGACTATGTTAGATAAGTAGTAATTAGTACCTTCGTTTTGAAATCTGTAGAGTAATCATTTGTTTGTTAATAATGTTAAATGTAGCAGTAGTCTGTATTTGCGGGGACGCAAATAAATCAGGATGCCCGAGTTGTTGGCGCCCTACCTTTAAATCTGACCGTTTGGGTGCGGACGCAAGAGGGTCGGGGGGCGTTTTGTTCTTTTTTACATTATATTATGTTGAATAAACGTTTCTCTATTTCGACATGAGAATTAGCGAATCTTACACTAAAATCCGTGTAAGAATAAGTATTAAGCACGTAAGGTTTATCGTACTTAATAGTAGGACACTTGCCCAGGTAATCAGTATCTAAACGATACCAGATTCTAGGACAGGTGTCAGTGATCAAACAAGTTGACGTCTACTAGTTATATACAATTTTTACAAACGTTGTGAAATACAAAGTTAGCATATTTATGGTTACTATTACAAATGTGGGATACTATAATGTAACACATTCTTAGCAAAGTGTTGATATAGCGGAAGTCTAAATATAACGTAACTACTTACGTTTGCAATTGGATTGTTTTACATGTGGAGTAATCATTAAGTATGTTTACCATTTCTTAAGTTTGAAAATTATAAATGTTTCAATAACCCAATTTTATGTTTAAATTGTAATTTAAACATTCTGGCGCCTCGCCAACGGACGGTTCTTATTTTAACGGTTGAAGCTCGATCATTTCTGCTTCTGGTGCTGGATGAATCTGCTCGTTAATATGCTTTTTCTTGCGGTCTCTTAGACGTTGCTTACCGAAATAGTAGATTCCCAACATGAAGGCTACTATGCTCAGTACAATTGCGGTGGTAATGCCGCTGGTGGTAATAGAATGTTGTTTTGTTTTTTGCCAAATCGTTTCCTTTAATTCTTGTTGCAAATTGTTTTCTTTTTCTTTTAGGCTGCCCAATTTGTCCGAGGCTGTAAACACTGGTTCTTCCTGAATGTCTTTGAAATCGCGATGTTCCAACGTCAGATTCCGAGGAAGAGGGATCGCCTTGGTATAACTGGCGATAACAGAAACAGTTTCCACCCTTTTTGGTGTTAATATATTTAGCTTGGTCTTAATAATACAATCCTCCGTTATTTGAATGACTCCTGTACTGTTGAGTGAAACATCTTCTCTCAAGCCGCTGCATGTTACCGCAATCTTGACGGGTTTGCTGATAATAACATCCAGGTGTTGACCATATAGAGTTGCTTCCATACAATGGAGTGGATACTATTTTTTCGAATTCTGCATTTGGTCGGTTCACTACGTTGGTATATTTCGTCGATTATGCAATTGGGATTGGTTTCTATGTTCTTCACTACACCTGGCACACATAGATAATTGTTATGTCTTGTAGTGATTCTGTTTTTGAATTCTTCATCACTTAACTGAAAATATAGCTGCGTGTTGTAGTTCACAGCTATAACTTCGTTTGGTATATCCATAATCCAATATGATCCATTCTCAATTTTAAGTGGTGTTGGAGTTATTTTCATCAGCACGAAGTCGGTACTGTCGGCAATCGGGAAGTAACCAAACACGTGGATATATGCTTCATCATGTTCAACCTTCATTCGTATTATTGGAGATGATATAATGTTAAGATTATTCGGAAGCTTACTGTTGGCTTCTTCTATGATCTTATGGACATGGGCCGGTGTGATGACATCGTAAAGACCGCCTCGATTGAAGTGAACTTCTAACAATTGTGAATAGTAGTTGCAAAGTTCGCTTATAAAGTTGGTTGCTACTTGATAGGTGCTTAGTAGATGAATGTTTAATTTATTCTCGTCAGTAGCTCTGTACCATGATTGCATCTTGTTGATTACTTCTATGCCTTCGTTCAATTTGGTTCTGAATCGTTCCAATTGGTTGTTGATTCTTGTCTCAGTGTCATTGAAAGTGGATAACGCAGCGATCATGAATTTGGTTTGTTGGTTTGATGCTCTGATTAGTTCTTGCTGATTTTGTTCCAGAGTATTGATATCTTTGTAGACCTCATCATTGACTCCAAATACATAATTAAGGAATTTTCCCAGAATTCCTCTCTTTGACCGATTGTGTATGATTCCAGTCATACTATCCTTGATCCATTGCATCTTGTGTTTTTGGTCTGTCAGGTGATGAATTAACGCGGTGCATTGTGTTTCGTCTGAAAGTGATTGCGTTTCTTCACATAACTTTTGAAACTCCTTGACAACATTGGAAACGGAGTTTGAATCTTCTTCTATTCTGGCCTTGTCGTATTTTACTTCTATTTTGAATATTCCTCGTTTTATTCTTGCGTGGCCGATGTGTTCGATGTATAGTCCTGGTTGTGGAAATTGTAGCGTATAGGTGGCTTGAGTGGATTTAGGTATAGTGCTGAGGATAAATCCTAACACCATAAGTAGTAAACTGACACTGATAAATGTTGGTTTTTTGCTCGATTGTGGTTTAGCTGTGATTGCCATGTTTGCATTGGTTGCTAGTACTTTAGTTTAATTCTTATTTGTATCGGTAGTCGACTGGTTTTCTGGTAATACTGGTATAGGAATTATTTTGTAGATACTTCGTTTAAAGGTGTTTCCATCTGGCTTCTTGAGTGTGACCACTCGGAGGGTACCATCTTTGGCTGGGTGGGTTTCTGCAATTCGGGCTAACGGCCAACGACTTGGATTTATAGTATCTCCTTTTAGTAGCACTAGATCTCCCATTTTTAAGTTGTCCTGGCGGGTTTTCCATTTATATCTTTGTTGAAATCGATTGAGGTAATCTGAAAACCAGGCGTTCCAGACGTCCTTCTTCATCTTCTGGACTAGCTGCCATCTCGAGGATATATTTGTATTGATGGTATTTGTTACAGGGTCGGGTGGAGATACAATTGCTCTTACGATAAGGACGTCTATGTCATCGACGTTGTTGGTTAATGGACACAATGGTCTTGAGTTTAGGCAGGCTTCTATTTGGTGTTGTAGTGTTGTTAGTTCTTCATAAGTTAACGTTGAGTTTCGAATTATGCGTTTAAAATGATATTTCATTGATTTAACTCCTGCTTCCCATAATCCTCCGAAATGGGGAGCTGCCGGGGGAATAAAATGCCATTGGGTACCGGATGTTGCCAGAGGATCTTGTACGTCTGACTGCTTTATGATGTTGATGACTTCTTTTTCCAAAAATTTACTAGCACCGACAAAATTGGTACCATTGTCGCTGTACATATGAGCACATCGACCTCTTCTAGCGGTAAATCTTCGAAATGCTGCCAGGAATGCGTCCGTAGTCATATCGCTTACGACTTCTAAATGGATGTCCTTTGTTGAGAGGCATACAAAAATGGCTATGTAACCTTTGTATGATTTATATCCTCTCCCGTTGCTTGCTCTTATCTGGATAGGCCCGGCATAGTCTACTGCAGAATGAAGAAATGGTGGTGATGGTGTAACTCTATGGGTGGGCAAGTCTCCCATTATTTGATTTGCCGCCTGGGCCTTGTAGCGAATGCATTTGATGCATTCGTTGATGGTAGAACGAACTGTTTTCTTCCCATTAATTATCCAAAATTTTCTTTGAACGTAAGCTAGTGTAGCTTGGTTTCCTCCATGTAGCGTTTGTAGATGAGCGTCCTGGACTATTAATTGTGACAGGTGGCAGTGGGACGGCAGTACAATTGGGTGCTTTTGTTCATATGAAAGTAATCCATTCTTACACAAATTTTAGTAATGTTAACTTTTTCAAAGTTGGTATCTTTGCATCGTAACTTGACGTTACATGAAAAAGAAATCAAAATTATTAGAACTTAACAATTGAAAGTCAAATGTTGACGCCAAGATAAAATAAAAACGTCCTATTAATTCCAAGTCATTTACTTATAAAGGTATAAAGAGATAAACTTGTATGAACACATAAATTTCAATATGTCAAAGTGCAAGTGTTGCCAATTCAATAAAATATAAGTTTCCCAATGTTGTTTTAAAATTAAAATTATACGAAAAATATTCAATATTGTATCGAAATAGAGAAAATAGTATCAATCACACGTCATAGAATATGTTTCAACACTCGACCGCTTCATAAACTCGCCGCTGGACGGCTCGTGTATGAAACCCGGTTTCGTGATTGAAGCGCGTTCATTCTGTAACTTGTGTTTTAATATACTATTATTTTGGGTTTAAATTAATGACATTGAGTTAATCCTGACATGTCGACTAAATAGCCAACAGGTATATAAGTATATTTATTTTATAGGTATTAAATGATGTATAATTCAGATTGCACAATTATTCAACTACATCACAGGAAATTGTTTATAATGAAATTATAAAAGTTTCAGTCGCATAGCAATTGGGTATCAAGTTTTTCACGTTCCTCAAGTTAGCAATACAAAGTTAGCAAAATCAAAGAAAACGTAATTAGGAATTTGTTACTAATTTCTTGCGAAAGAAGAAACTTGTAGCTTTCTAATTTTTTTAATTATGCCTTAAACTTAAGGCAAGTTAGTAGTACACCATTCTAAACAGTGTTTTAATGAATCGGCATTCGGTTTAAAATGTGTGTAGAATTGGTTGCTAAATTGTTGTTAATTAATTGTAAAAGAAAAAAGCTGATACCTTTATTATTATTCTACACGGATTTTAAATAGGAAATAAATTCATTAAAGCACTTTTTAGAATGGTGTATTGCTAAGTTGCCTCAAATTAGCCGAAAACCGCATAACTAATAAAGTAAGAATGTTACAATTTTTTTTTGCAACAAATTCCTAACTATATTTTATTTGATTCTGTTAACTTTGTACTGCTAACTTGAATGACGTAACTTTTTCAATTAAATTAATAACATTACTTTATCGGTGCCTTTTAGTAAACGTAAACCTTTTTGCGGAGTTTTGATTGACTATTATTTATTTTATTAGAACGCGAAGAACAAGGCGCGGAAAATGATCGTCCTTTGCAGACTGCACATAGAAGTGGAAGGCCATCTCTCTTATCCAGAGTTGAAAAAGACAACATTATCCAATTCTCGTTTGACTCCTTTCACAACTTACAATTACAATGCAGTTTGCTAACAGTAGGGAATACTTTGAAAGCTGAAGGAATAAGCTGCTATCGACCTGTAAAGAAATCTGTAATAATTGAAGAAAATTTCCACCGGAGATTGCAGTTTTCAAAAAAACATTTAAATTTTGATTGGAAAGGTGTTGTTTTTTGAGATGAAAAAAACCTTCTGCACTTCCCAAAATAGTAAACAATAAGATCACCAGACATTAAAAAGATATCGGAGGAGAGCGAAGGAAAAACCTCAAGAACAGAAGGAGGAAGGAAAGAAATGGAGGAGTTAAAAGAATTAATGAGAGAAATGATGAAACAGATGGAAGAAAATATGCAAGGAATAAGACAAGAAATCAAAAATGAAAAAGAAATGGGAGAAAGAGAAAAGAAGTGGGAGAAAGAAAAAGAGAAACTGGTGGAGAGAATAGAAAAACTGGAGAAAAAGCGGAAGACGAGGAAAGATGGAAAAGAAAGAATAATATTGTGATAAAGGGGTGGAGAAGTGAAAAACCACAAAAAGATTTAGCAGTGATGCTGGAAGAAAAATTAAATGTAAAAGTAGAGGTGAAAAAAGTGACAGTAATAAACAAAGGGGGGTATAATAACGGGAATAAGAAAAAAATGGTTGAGCCAGGAAAAGAAAGAGAAAGCGCAACAGAGAAGAGGAGTTGTAGAAAGGAACATACAGTGGGGAAAAACAAAAATAAAAGTAGTGACGGTTTATAGCAGTAGAATGAAAGAGACAAGGAAAAACATAGAAGAGATGATAGATGAGAGGGAGGAGGGATTGATAATAGTAGGAGGGGACTTCAACGCAAGAATAGGGGAAGAGGGGGGAATACAAGACAGAAAAGGGACGGGAAAGAGACAAACAAAGGACAAGGTGATAAATAAAGAGGGAGAAGAACTGCTGGAATTGTGCAACAAAAAAGGGTGGGAAATAATGAACGGGAACAGAGAAGAAGGTGGAAAGGGGGAATTTACGTACATAGGAGGAAGGGGAGAATCAATAATAGATTTTGTAATGACAAATGAAGAGGACGCAGAAAAGGTAAAGACATTTAAGGTGGGAGAAAGGGTAGAGTCAGACCATCAACCACTGGAATTGACAATGGAAGGAAGGGAAAGAGAAGAGAGAGAGGAAGAGGAGAAGTACATAACTAAAAAAAGTGGACAGAAGAGGGTATAAAAAGATATAAAGAGAGAATAGGGAAAACGGTATGGATAGGGAAGGAATTACAAGAAAGTGTAGAGGAAATGAGAGAGATGATGGAGAAAGCAACAGAGAGAGTCAGATTTAGAAAATGGAAGGGGGAGAAAACAGGATGGAAGAAATGGTGGGATAAGGAATGCAAGGAAGCAAAGAAAAATGCAAGAAGAGCATTAAGACAGTGGAAAAAAGGGAGAAAAGAAACAGAAGAATACAAAGAAGCCGTAAAAATATACGAAAAAACATGCGAGAGAAAGAAAGAAGAAAACAAAAAGGAGCAAGAGGAGCAAATCAAAGGAATAAAAACGGAAGAAGATGTATGAAAGTACCTAAAGAAACAGAGGACAAAAAAACATGACGACAAAGGGAATAAAAATTAAAGAATGGGAGATATATTTTCGGAACCTGTTGAGAGGGGAAGAACAAAAGCAGAAAAAAGAAAAAAGAAAAGACGCGGTAGTAAGACAAGAAGAAGGAGATAGGGATAGAATAAGTGAAGAAGAAGTAATGGAGGCGATAAAGAATATAAAAAAAGGAAAGGCGACAGGAGAAGATGGGATACAAGGAGAAGAGTGGATATACGGGGGAGAAAGTGTAGCAAAAAGGATGACGGAAATACTAAACAAAATATGGAAAGGGGAAGGATTTCCAGAGAGATGGAGAGAGGGAATAATATGCCCAATCCATAAAAAAGGCGAAAAAAATAAAGTCAAGAATTATAAAGGGGTAACATTATTGAGCACGGCATACAAATTGTACGCGACAATACTGCAAGAAAGACTACAGAAGGAAATAGAAGAAATAAGTTTGGTACCAGACGGACAAGCGGGATTCAGAAAAGGGAGAAGGGCGATAGACAACATATATATACTGAAACACTTAGCAAATAAAGAACTAGAAAAAAAAGAGGGAAAATGGTGGCACTATTCGTAGATCTAAAAGCTGCTTTTGACAAAGTGAATAGGGAAAAGCTGTGGGAATATATGAAAAGAAAAAAATCAATGAAAGATTAATACAAAGAATAGAGGAAATCTACGAAGAAACGAGGAGCAGGGTTAAAGTGAATGGGGAAGAGAGTGAGAAATTCATCACAAATAGAGGGTTGAGGCAGGGATGTCCACTGAGCTCAAGCCTGTTCTCAGTATATACGGGGGATCTGGAAGAGACAATGAGAAGACAACAGACAGGAGGGATAGTGGTAGGGAAAGCTAAGGTATGGTCGTTGGCGTATGCGGATGACATAGTGCTGGTGGCTAAGGAGGAAAAGGAAATGAAAGAGATGATGAAAACGCTAGAAAAGTACATGAAAAAAACAAAAGAAATGGAAGTAAACACGGAGAAAACAAAGATAATGGTATTTAGAAAAGGAGGGGGAAAAGAAAAAGAGAGGAGTGCATATGGAGTGATGAGAAAGTGCAACAAGTGAAGGAATTTACATACCTGGGCTACACGATGAAACAGGATAATAAAGAGGAGAACACATAAAGGAAAGGGTGAAGAAAGGAAACAGGCTAATAGGACAAGTGTGGTGGAAAGAGTATTCAAGATGGATATAAAAAAAAGAAAATTGCTGTTTGAAAAATTAATAAAAGGGATGGGAATATATGGAGCAGAAAGATGGGGCTGGAATGAGTGGAGGGACGTAGAGGGGCTACAGGAAAAATACTGGAGATAGGTGTTAGGACTGGACAGGGATACACCGGGGTATATTGTGAAAGAGGAGGTACAGATAGAAAAAATAAGGGTAGAGACAGGAAAAAGAGCAATAAAATACGAGGAAGAAATGAGGGAAAGAACAGATTGCAAAATACTGCAAGAATGTTGGAAAGAGATAAAGGGAGGGAAAGTGAAGTACGGGCAGGAGGGCAGAGAAGAGTATTACAAAAGAAACGGGTACATGAGTGAAGAAGTGGAGAGATTTAGAGAAGAGGGAGTAGGGATAAGGGAAGAAATAATAAGGAGAGATAGAGACATAGAAAAACAAGAAAGATGGACAAAGATAAAAGAGGGCAGATATAATAGGAATTACAAAGATATCAAGGGTGAAGGAGTGCCGGAATATTTAAAAGATAGAGAGATTAAAACCAACAAAAAGAAAAAAATGGTAGCAAGGTTCAGATGTGGCAACGAGGAGTTAGGGAACAAATATTGGAAAGAAGAACCAGAAAAGATGTGCAGGCTATGTGGAGAAGAAACGGAAGACCTTAACCACATGAGACAGAAATGCAGGGAACTAAGAGAAGAGGTGATGAAAACAGTGGATATCTTAGATGAAAACGGAAAAGGAGCGGAATGGATGGAGGAAGTATGGAGCAGGAGGAAAAAGTTAAGGGGGGAGAAGGGATAAGAAAATGTATTATATATGTATATATAGCACGATCAAATTTGTAAGCCAAATGGCAACGAATCAAGTTAAACTTATATAGTAAAAATGTTCTTTGGAGGCCACGTAACTCTAGATATGAATCAAAAGATGTGCAACCTAATAAAAGAAGTGGGAGAATTAGTGCCGCGTACTGGGGATGGATGAGTGATGCTGGTCCAAAGGAATTAACACGTGTCGATGGACTCTTAACCGCTCAAACTGCATTTTTAGAATTATTTGTCAAATGTCAAAATGGCAATATTACGTAGCAGTAGGAAATCTGTCTACAAGATAACTTTGTACATTAACTAATTACACGAATCTCGTGACAGACGCGGAAAGACTTACATTTTGTAGCAGAAATAAATAAACTTTTAAATCTATGTTTTCCTCTGTGTGGCAAATTTTTCCCATTCTAACGGTTTACAAAGACCAAATTAATTGTTATGTATCAGAGTATACAAATTTGGGATTTACCGGAAAATTTATTGCACAAGCAAACGCAATTAGTTCATTACTATTGTCATGCCACATGTTGAGTTGCTAATTGAAACGATAACATTACAATTTAATTATTTTTAAGTAAAAACATTGTGGTTGCTTAACGACCAATTAAAATAAGCTTTTAATTGTCACCGGTTCAGGTGTAGTATTTTTCCACATTTGCGAACAAAAGCCAGACGAAGCAATTCCACGAAGAACCTAAAGTACATCCTTTAATCTTTATAAAACACGGATTTTTTACCGCAAATACATTTTTTGTTGATGCATAGCCATTTCCTACAGATGAACAGAATTTCCAATGGGTCAACATAACAATTGATCTTTAATTAGAGTTAAAAATTAGTCACTAATTTGTTATAGTTAATGTATTTACTTCGAAATTATCACCAAAGAATTTCCAATTTTCCTCTCCGCATGAAACATTGTCGAAAAATTTGTGTTGTAAATTTTTAAGATTCTTTACTAGTTGTAATGTGTTTAATTTAATCTGAGCGTTTTTGTGTCACGGGTGCATAGTGGAAATGCCGATGATGTATTGCTTTCACCGATTTTTACTTATTTCCTCAATTATGTTTATCTTGACACGTGGACTTGTATGCATAACCGTATTCTGTTAAGTAATTTCCCGTTAAATTGACTGAATTATCAAGCGATGGACTTACCAAAGGGTGTTGGGAAATTTAGATCATGATTTAATTCATTGTGGTGCAATAGCGTATTGTAAGTTGCCTATGTCAACTATTCTACATGGTGTTATAAAGTTTATTGAAAATACTAGACTTTTCATACTGTAAGCATCTAAGGTAAGCATATTGACGTCATCACAACAAAAGTTTTTGGGAATAAAAGAATTTGCAAAACGTATATAAGAATGTAAAGTTTCCAAAACAAAAATTTATATAGAACAAATAGGTGACAAAAAACAAGCTTTGAGATCATCTTAAAAATAAAAAACGAAGAAAAAAGTGAGAACATAAGAAGAAGACGTAAGATTTAAAAAAAACTAAGATGAGTCGATATATGAAAAAAAAATTGGTGACAAAAAAATTGAAAAAAATATATTTCTTCTGATTCCTAAAAAAGACATTTGCGGACTTTGCCATCAATACGCACTTAAAGTACTCAACTAATCTGAAAATGATAAGATCTGAAAAAAATCCTCTAATTTAAGATTTTATTCGAGGTCGTGCGCATTAACGACTCTTCAATAAGCTCTTGAAATAAATACTTTTATTGTTCCAAACGAGACAAATTAAATAAAGTAATTTACAATTGTAGATATGAAACCTTTAATTTATCTTGCCGGTTTTTCCATAGCCGATAATTAAAAAAAATGTTTAGGTTTGAGCGACGGAGTGTGCAAAAAGTATCGCATGAAAAACTAATTACATTGACCTTTTCGTTGTAAAAAACGCGGAGAATACTTACACATCCGCATTACTCTAACATGTGCAAATCTTAAATAATGTATTTTACTAATTAAAGAATTTTCATTTACATTGTGTATAAAATTTTTGTAAAATTAGAGAGAAACTGGAAAAATCTAGCAACAAAAAATGTGCAATTTGTTATCTTTAATCTGAGGTTGTCATATTTAATCGTTTTTTTTATCAAAATACGTTTTTGAACTTTGATCTACAACAGCGAAATGCAATTAAATTTTTTGCAAAAAAAATGCTGTACTTTAAACTTAAATTAAATCAGAATTCTAAGTAAACTATTTTTGTGTTTTAGAAGAAAATTTGATTTCGAATAATTTTTATTTTTAGTAAAATCTTTTATATCAATAGCCTTATTTTTCGTCTTTGGGTTTTGATAGAAAACGTATATTTTTTTACTAATTCACGAATTTCTTCATTTTCTCGAGCTTAGACTTATCCTGTTTTGAACAGTTGTGTAATACCTTTTTATCTTTGTCGTACTTTTGTAATCAAAAAAGTGTGAGTTTTAAAAAGTTTTACTTTTTATATATATAAAAGTCTATAAGTGTGTTTTTTAATAACGTTTATGAGGCCTAAATCTTAAAGTTTTTTTAATAGTTTGAATTTTGTCAAAGTATAACCTAATTTTCATGTTAGAGATATCGTAAAACGGGGTGGATAGAAACTGCAAAGTGAATAGAAATAAAAGTGGTCAAAGTTATTATAAATTCTATAAGCCGCACTATTTTTATTTCTTACAAAGTTCAACTGTATAAATTTTGTTTCATGGCTACACACGCTTCTGAAACGTTGGCAACACTGCTAATTCAGTTGTTTAGGTATCAGTGATTTTACCCGGTAATTTTTGTTCGGTAAACTTTATTGTAATCTAAGGAAAGAAATCGGGTAAGAACATCAAATCTTTGTTATAATATGCTCTATTTATTGTAATTTCCGAGAGTGCTTTGTGTATTTCGAATGTTTTTCTGCTTTTTAAAATAACGAACATTATTCAAAAAAAGTGCCACAAGAATTTTGTCGTAACTTAAGTAGTGACGACTAGCTCAGTTGATTCGGTGATTGGGTCGTAAGCTTCATGGTGTTAAATTATAAATTAAGTTTCAAAAAGGCGCTAAAGCGGTAAAAGATTAAGATGGGAGATACTGTTTAAATCTACCTAAAGCTGTAAGAAAACAAATGACAAAACAGAAGTTGTAACAACAAGTATATTTATTTTATTTAAAGATAAATTTACATAGATGCGATCAAACGCTAGAACGTAGGTCAATATCATAGACAATAGTGGTTGCTATAAGTCCCCTTCGGTTGGGCAAAACGTCGTAGAACAAATTAAACTTGTCGGCCTAACTTTTACAATCCGAAAAGAAAAGAATTTTTATTTGTAAATTATAACACAAATACGCAAATCTCGAAGATTCATAGAATCAGAGCGCGCCGTCTAATAATATGTTACACACAAAAAAAGTTTTACAGTTAATTGTGACAACAATCTGCTGTTTACGTCCAGTCGTACGTGCAACCGACTGACAACGTAGATACAAAAAATTAAAGTAGGAAATATAATAATTACAATTTATTTTATCTTTGAACTAGCTAAGAGCACTTTCCCAGAATTTCCTAAAATTAGCTAAAATCTAAAAAATACGTAGTTACATAAGGTGTTATCACAAGCAAAACTCATCTGATTCATACGATTACTGAAAAACAAACGAAAGCGCCGAGTTTCCACCAAATTAATTTAGTTATTTCGGTATGTGGGCTCCCAATTCGTTTATAATTAGGGGAAAGGGGGGGACATTGGGACACGGGGCACATATGGACATTTCAAATTTTAGTACCACTAAGCGCAAAGTTTACTTGTACTGCTTGACCATTAGAGAGCACCACGTACCCATTTTATTATAGAAAAATTTCAAGAGCGCCATGCGACTCAGTAGCTAATTACACTTTGTTATGTGCACGTGTTCGCTGTTGTAAACAAATCTGAAATCGTTTGAGTTCGAATATTTTCCATATGAATGCTACAATTAACTCAGTTGTAATTTTAGAGGTAAGTGAACTTGTTTACCCTTAATATAACGGTATATGCTGAAGTAATTGTTTATTTTAATTATTAACTTCAATTTGTTTATAAACATGATTGGGGTAGATTGGAACATTTAGTTGGGGGCACATATGGACACTGTCTCAATCTGCCCCAAAGAAAAATGTGGAAAATTACTGAACATATTTTTCAGGCATTAACATGGTAAGGACTTACAAGAGAAAGACCAATTGTTCCGCTATATCGGAGGAGAATATAATTGCCGCTGTTAAAGATGTCTTGCAAGGAAGACTTTCAATAAGAACTACAGCCACAACCTACAACTTGACAAAATCGACCGTGGGTAATAGAGTGAAGAAAATAAAAAGACGACGTCTGGAAAATCCTGACGAAGACCCTGGCGCTTCTAGCAGACAAGATCCGAATGTTCAAATAACATTTTCATCACCATTTCAGTCAAAGTATTCGTCTCAACAAGTTTTCACATCTGCCCAAGAAGCACAACTAGCCAAATATTTTATCCAAAGTTCGAAAATGAATTATGGTCTCGCATATACACAAGCACAAAAACTGGCATACGATTATGCCAAAAAACTAAATGTAAAGTATCCGCCGAGCTGGAATAACTCGTTATCCGCTGGAAAAGATTGGATGAAATTATTTATGAAGAGGTATCCAATTTTGTCACTAAGAAAGCCAGAAAATACCAGTATGGCAAGAGCCTCCGGATTTAATGAAACAAATGTAAAGCAATTTTTTGATAATTTACAGAAAGTTTTAGAAAAGTATAAGATACCACCAGAACGAACCTACAATTTGGATGAAACAGGCGTTGCCACTGTTTTAGATGCACCGAAAGTTATAGCCAAAACTGGTACAAAACAAGTGGGTCAGGCAGTATCCGCAGAACGGGGAGAGCTGGTTACATTTTGCGCTATAATAAGTGGAGTCTGAAATACAATTCCTCCTGTCTATGTGTTTCCAAGAGCAAAGTTTAAGGATATTTTTATGAAAGGTGCACCCACCGGAAGTCTTGGATTAGCTAACAAATCAGGGTCAGGTTAGATGACGTCCATATTATTCTTGGATGTAATTAAACACATACAAAAACATACGAAATGTACGAAAGATGAATCAATATTGATTGTTTTGAACAACCATGAGTCCCACACCAGTCTCGAAACAATTTTATATTGTAGAGAGAATGGAATTATTTTCGTTACGTTTTCCCCACATTGCACGCACCGCCTCCAACCTCTTGACGTTGCGCTCTATGGCCCATTTAAAACCTATTTGAAGCAATCTTTCAAGAATTGGTTGGTAAACCATCCTGGCAAAAGGGTATCTATTTATGAAATTGCAGAACTGACAGAAAAAGCATATCAGTAAGCTTCTACACTTGCCAATATATGTTCTGGGTTTAGAAAAAGCGGTATTGTGCCTTTTGATAGAGGTATTTTTAAGGAAGATGACTTTGCTGCTGCATCTGTAACAGATTCAAGGGCTCCAGAGGCAACAGACACACCATCAACATCTGCGCTGGTCATTAGCACTCCATCAACTTCATTACAGCCAGAAATCATATCTCCAGACATAATACGGCCTTACCCCAAAGCAGAGAAGAAGAAATCAAATGTAAAAGGAAGACAGCTTGGAAAATCACGAATTTTAACAGAGACGCCAGAAAAAGATAGACTGGAAGAAGAAAAGATAGCCAAGCAAAAAAAGAAGCAAGTGAAACGTAACCTGCTTGATAATGAAGAACAACAACCAAACGATTCAAATGATTCCGAGGATAAAGTGAGCTACGCTGATGATGAATCTGACTGTTTAAGTGAAATGGACCGTGAATATTCCGACCAAGAATTCATACAAGACGTAGAAGCTATCATAGATTCTAAATCTAGGATGCCAAATATCAAAATAGGTGACTTTTTGCTTGTAAAGTATTGCACGAAGAAAACCCAAAAGTATTATGTTGGAGAAGTGGAAGAAATAGGCGACGGAAAATATTTAACAAATTTTCTTAGAAAGAAAGGAAATGGATTTACCTTTCCCCAAGTCACTGATAAGGACCTAATAGAATTGGAACAAGTGGAATTAAAATTACCTAAGCCAAGAACGACTGAAACAACTGCAAGGTCTAGTTCAATAAAGCGGTTTCAAGTAGACTTCTGTGCCTATAATATCAGCTAAATGAAAATTTTGTGTTTAACAATGTCTTATTTATTTTTCTTATTATTATATGACTTATGTTAGATCGTACCATTGTTTTTCACTAAATGAATAGTATTTAAACTTTTTTGAATAAAACAAATTGTTTTTGTCCACATCTGCCCCCGCACTGGCCCAATCTACCCCAGCCAGGGGGTACATTGGGACAATTTGGATACTTTGGAAAATTTGAAAATCTGATTCATCTATCAGTGAATAAGTGCTAAGCCTATGGTGATAGATAGTGCACTTACCGGTGTCAACAACATAACATTATATGATCAATATATTGAAAACCAAGCTATACACAGCTAATTATGTTTGTAGTGTCCCAATGTCCCCCCGTTTCCCCTATAATAGTTTAATACTAAAACACATCAAAACTTATAGAATCTAATTGAAATGCAGCTTATTGAGATTTCCATATAAAAAGCTATCAATACTATACTGATTCCAATGTATTCTATTGATTCCCATTGAAACCTAGTTAATTTTATATTAGTTTTTGTGTGCCATTATTGGCAGGGTTATTATTGTTATAGTCTGTTGTATAAATTATTATTTTCATAATTGTTATTATAAGTCTATATTTTTAAAGACAATAGGCAACTAGATTTATCAGAGTTTTTATTGAAAAACTACAAATAATGCAAAAAAGGATTATTTGGCGTATTGTGTAAAAGCGGGAAGATTTAGTTAGAACATTCTAATACTATTCGATAGGCAATTAAAAGGTACATTTTTGGTAAATAAAAAAATAAGGTGTTCTATTCAAATTAGTAAAGTTGTAGTTGCTTAAATTTCTTAATAAATAAATTTTAATTTTTAAACACCCTATATAAGATGTAAACTTTTTGTTACACTTTACTGTACATTTTGCTCCTATAACTTAGATAGTATCTCATACATGAAAGTTAAGTTTTGACAAAGTTTAAATTATTTTAAAAAACGTTAAGCTTTAGGCTTCATAAACGTTATTAAAACACACTTTTCTTTGATCGAAGAATTCAAAAATTAATAATATACAAAGGTTTTATTTAAAAAATTACAACTTTGATACGTTTACGGCATTTGCAACACATTGGATAATAGGATAATAAAGAAATAATTAAAAAAAGTAACCATAATATTTTAGTCACAATAATCCGAATCGTAAATAACCGTGTATATAGTAACTTTCTTATGAGAAAAAAATTGGAACCAACAGAAGACTAAAAAACACCATTTCCAAAGCATTACGTAATCTTCAAATTTTTTATGTTAAGCTGTCTATTGCGTGTTTTATATCATAATTATGTTATTTGTAAATTGTACCTATCTACACTCCAGAAAGAAAAAAACGAGACATTGGTATATAACATCAAATTTTTGTTATAATATGCTCTATTTATTGTAATTCCCGAGAGTGCTTTGTGTTTTTCGAATGTTTTTCTGGTTTTTAATATAACGAACATTATTCAAAAAAAATGTCACGAGAATTAGCTGAAATCTAAAAAAATAGGTGCATACGGTGTTATCACAAGTAAAACTCATCTGATTCATACGATTACTGAAAAACAAACGAAAGCGCCGAGTTTCTACCAAATTAATTTCGTTGTTTCAGTAAGTGGGCTCGCAATGCGTTTATAACTGTATTAGTTTAATACTAAAACACATCAAAACTTATAGAATCCAATTGAAATGCAGCTTATTGGGAATTCCATATAAAAATCTATCAATACTATACTACGAAACCTTTTGATTCCAATATATTCCATTGATACCCATTGAAACCTAGTCAATTTTATATTGGTTTTTGTGTGCCATTTTTGGCAGGGTTATTATTTTATAGTCTGTTGTATAAATTATTATTTTCATAATTGTTATTATAAGTCTATATTTTTAAAGACAATAGGTAACTAGATTGATCAGAATTTTTATTGAAAAACATCAAATAATGCAAAAAAGGATTATTCGGCGTATTGTTGAAAAGCGGAAAGATTTATTTATAGAACATTCTAATACTATTCGATAGGTCATTTAAAGGTACATTTTTGGCAAATAAAAAAATATGGCGTTCTATTCAAATTAATAAAGTTGTAGTTACTTAAATTTCTTAATTAATAAATTTTAATTTTTAAACGCCCTATATAAGATGTAAACTTTATTGTTACACTTTACTGTACATTTTGCTCCTATTCATACATGAAAGTTAAGTTTTGACAAAATTTAAATTATTTTAAACAATTTTAAGGTTTAGGCTTCATAAACGTTATTAAAACACACTTTTTTTTGGTCGGTGAATTCACAAATTAGTAATATACCGAGGTTTTATTTAAAAAAACACAATTTTGATACTTTCACGACCTTCGCAACACATTATATAATATAGAAATAATTAAAAAAAGTAACCATAATATTTTAGTCACAATAATCCGAATCGTGAATAACCGTGTATATAGTCACTTTCTTATGAGAAAAAATTGGAACCAACAGAAGACTAAAAAACACTATTTCCAAAGCATTACGTAATCTTCAAATTTTTTATATTAAGCTGTCTATTGCGTGTTTTATATCATAATTATGTTATTTGTAAATTGTACCTATCTACACTCGAGAAAGAAAAAAACGAGACATTGGTATATAACATCAAATTTTTGTTATAATATGCTCTATTTATTGTAATTTCCGAGAGTGCTTTGTGTTTTTCGAATGTTTTTCTGGTTTTTAAAATAACGAACATTATTCAAAAAAAGTGTCACGAGAATTTTGTAGTAACTTAAGTAGTGACGATTAGCTCAGTTGATTCGATGATTGGGTCGTAAACTTCATGGTGCTAAATTATAAAATAAGTTTAAAAAAAGCGCTAAAACGGTGAAAGTTTAGAATGGGAGATACCGTTTAAATCTACCCTAAGCTATACGAAAACAAATGACAAAACAGAAGTTGTAACAACGAGTATATTTATTTTATCACAGACAACAAAGTTCGTAGAGAAGAAAAGATAAATTTACATAGGTGCGATCAAACGCTAGAATGTAGGTCAATAACACAGACAATAGTGATTAAAATAAACCCCTTTTGGTTGACCATCACGTCTTACAACAAATTAAACTTGTCGGCCTAACGTTTACATTCCGAAAAGAAATAAATTTTTATTTGTAAATTATAACACAAATACCCAAATCTCGAAGATTCATAGAATCAGCGCGCACCGTCTAATATGTTACACACAAAAAAAGTTTTACAGTTAATTATGACAACAATCTGCTATTTACGTCCAGTCATACGTGCAACCGATTGACAACGTAGTTACAAAGAATTAAAGTGGGAAATATAATAATTACAATTTAGTTTATCTTTGACCTAGCTAGCAGCACCTTCCCAGAATTTCCTAAAATTAGCTGAAATCTAACAATTACGTACATACAGTGTTATCACAAGTAAAACTCATCTGATTCATACGATTACTGAAAAACAAACGAAAGCCCGAGTTTCCACCAAATTAATTTTGTTATTTCGGTAAGTGGGCTCCCAATGCGTCTATAATTGTAATAGTTGAATACTAAAGCACATCAAAACTTATAGAATCCAATTGAAATGCAGCTTATTGAGAATTCCATATAAAAAGCTATCAACTCTATACTACGAAACCTTTTGATTCCAATGTATTCCATTAATTCCCATTGAAACCTAGTCAATTTTATATTAGTTTTTGTGTGCCATTTTTGGCAGGGTCATTACTATTATAGTCTGTCGAAGTATAAATTATTATTTTCATAATTGTTATTATAATTCTATATTTTTAAAGACAATAGGTAACTAGATTGATCAGAATTTTTATTGAAAAACATCAAATAATGCAAAAAAAGATTATTTGGCGGGAAGATTTAGTTAGAACATTCTAATACTATTCGATAGGCAATTAAAAGGTACATTTTTGGTAAATAAAAAAATAAGGTGTTCTATTCAAATTAATAAAGCTGTAGTTGCTTAAATTTCTTAATAAATAAATTTTAATTTTTAAACACCCTACGTAAGATGTAAAGTTTATTGCTACACTTTACTATACATTTTGCTCCTATGACTTAGATAGTATCTCATACATGAAAGTTAAGTTTTGACAAAAATTAAATTATTTTAAAAAAACTTTAAGGTTTAGGCTTCATAAACGTTATTAAAACACACTTTTTTTTGATCGGAGAATTCAAAAATTAATAATATACAGAGGTTTTATTTAAAAAATTACAACTTTGATACGTTTACGACATTTGCAACACATTGGATAATAGGATAATATATTTTAGTCACAATAATCCGAATCGTGAATAACCGTGTATATAGTCACTTTCTTATGAGAAAAAAATTGGAACCAACAGAAGACTAAAAAACACTATTTCCAAAGCATTACGTAATCTTCAAATTTTTGATGTTAAGCTGTTTATTGCGTGTTTTATATCATAATTATGTTATTTGTAAATGGTACCTATCTACACTCGAGAAAGAAAAAAACGAGACATTGGTATATAACATCAAATTTTTGTTATAATATGCTCTATTTATTGTAATTTCCGAGAGTGCTTTGTGTTTTTCGAATGTTTTTCTGGTTTTTAAAATAACGAACATTATTCAAAAAAAATGTCACGAGAATTTTGTCGTAACTTAAGTAGTGACGATTAGCTCAGTTGATTTGGTGATTGGGTCGTAAGCTTCATGGTGTTAAATTATAAAGTAAGGTTAAAAAAAGCGCTAAAATGGTGAAAGTTTAGGATGGGAACCTAAAGCTATACGAAAACAAATGACAAAACGAAAGTTGTAACAACGAGTATATTTATTTTATTACAGACAACAAAGTTCGCAGTGAAAAAAATATAAAATTACACGAGTGCGATCAAACGCTAGAACGTAAGTCAATATCACAGACAATAGTGGTTGCCATAAGCCGCCTTCGGTTGGGTAACGCGTCGTAGAACAAATTAAACTTGTCGCCCTAACGTTTACATTTCGAAAAGAAATGAATTTGTATTTGTAAATTATAACACAAACATCAAATCTCGAAGATTCAGAGAATCAGAGTGCACCGTCTAATAATATGTTAAACACAAAAAAGTTTTACAGTTAATTGTGACAACAATCTGCTATTTACGTCCAGTCCTACGTGCAACCGACTGACAACGTAGATACAAAGAATTAAAGTGGGAAATATAATAATTACAATTTAGTTTATCTTTGAACTAGCTAGCAGCACCTTCCCAAAATTTCCTAAAATTAACTGAAATCTAACAAATACGTACATACGGTGTTATCACAAGTAAAACTCATCTCATTCATACGATTTCTGAAAAACTAACGAAAGCGCCGAGTTTCCACCAAATTAATTTCGTTATTTCGGTAAATGGGTTTTCAATGCGTTTAATAGTTTAATATTAAAACACATCAAAACTTATAGAATCCAATTAAAATGCAGCTTATTGGGAATTCCATATAAAAAGCTATCAACACTATACTACGAAACCTTTTGATTCCAATGTATTCCATTGATTCCCATTGAAACCTAGTTAATTTTATATTGGTTTTTGTGTGCCATTTTTGGCAGGGTTATTATTGTTATAGTCTGTTGTATAAATTATTATTTTCATAATTGTTATTATAATTTTAAATTTTTAAAGACAATAAGCAACTAGATTGATCAGAATTTTTTTTGAAAAACTACAAATAAGGCAAAAAAGGATTATTTGGCGTATTGTGTAAAAGCGGGAAAATTTAGTTAGAACATTCTAATACTATTCGATAGGCAATTAAAAGGTACATTTTTGGTAAATAAAAAAATAAGGTGTTCTATTCTAATTAATAAAGTTGTAGATGCTTAAATTTCTTAATAAATAAATTTTAATTTTTAAACACCCTATATAAGATGTAAAGTTTATTGTTACAATTTACTGTACATTTTGCTCCTGTAACTTCGATAGTATCTCATACATGAAAGTTAAGTTTTGACAAAATTTAAATTATTTTAAAAAACTTTAAGGTTTAGGCTTCATAAACGTTATTAAAACACACTTTTTTTTGATCGGAGAATTCAAAAATTAATAATATACAGAGGTTTTATTTAAAAAATTACAACTTTGATACATTTACGGCATTTGCAACACATTGGATAATAGGATAATATAGAAATAATTAAAAAAAGTAACCATAATATTTTAGTCACAATAATCCGAATCGTGAATAACCGTGTATATAGTCACTTTCTTATGAGAAAAAAATTGGAACCAACAGAAGACTAAAAAACACTATTTCCAAAGCATTACGTAATCTTCAAATTTTTGATGTTAAGCTGTCTATTGCGTGTTTTATATCATAATTATGTTATTTGTAACTTGTACCTATCTACACTCGAGAAAGAAAAAAACGAGACATTGGTATATAACATCAAATTTTTGTTATAATATGCTCTATTTATTGTAATTTCCGAGAGTGCTTTGTGTTTTTCGAATGTTTTTCTGGTTTTTAAAATAACGAACATTATTCAAAAAAAGTGTCACGAGAATTTTGTCGTAACTTAAGTAGTGACGATTAGCTCAGTTGATTTGGTGATTGGGTCGTAAGCTTCATGGTGCTAAATTATAAAATAAGTTTTAAAAAAGCGCTAAAACGGTAAAAGTTTAGGATGGGAGATACCTTTTAAATCTACCCAAAGCTATACGAAAACAAATGACAAAACAGAAGTTGTAACAACGAGTATATTTATTTTATCACAGACAACAAAGTTCGTAGAGAAGAAAAGATAAATTTACATAGGTGGGATCAAACGCTAAAACGTAGGTCAATATCACAGACAATAGTGGTTGCCTAAGGGGGTCTATAGGTTGGGCAACACGTCGTAGAACAAATTAAACTTGTCGGCCTAACTTTTACATTCCGAAAAGAAATAAATTTTTATTTGTAAATTATAACACAAATACCCAAATCTCGAAGATTCATAGAATCAGCGCGCACCGTCTAATATGTTACACACAAAAAAAGTTTTACAGTTAATTATGACAACAATCTGCTATTTACGTCCAGTCATACGTGCAACCGATTGACAACGTAGTTACAAAGAATTAAAGTGGGAAATATAATAATTACAATTTAGTTTATCTTTGAACTAGCTAGCAGCACCTTTCCAGAATTTTCTAAAATTAGCTGAAATCTAACGGATATGTACATACGGTGTTATCACAAGTAAAACTCATCTGATTCATACGATTACTGAAAAACAAACGAAAGCGCCGAGTTTCCACCAAATTAATTTAGTAATTTCAGTATGTGGG
Source organism: Aquatica leii (assembly GCA_035610365.1). Taxonomy (NCBI): domain Eukaryota; kingdom Metazoa; phylum Arthropoda; class Insecta; order Coleoptera; family Lampyridae; genus Aquatica; species Aquatica leii. The sequence continues at coordinate 100,915,323 of CM069436.1, read as the reverse complement.
CTACCAATTCGTTTATAATTGTAATAGTTTAATACTAAAACACATCAAAACTTATAGAATCCAATTGAAATGCCGCTTATTGGGAATTCCATATAAAAAGCTATCAACACTATACTACGAAACCTTTTGATTCCAATGTATTCCATTGATTCCTATTGAAACCAAGTTAATTTTATATTGGTTTTTGTGGGGCATTTTTGGCAGGGTTATTACTGTAATAGTCTGTTGAAGTATAAATTATTATTTTCATAATTGTTATTATAATTTTATATTTTTAAAGACAATAGGCAACTAGATTTATCAGAATTTTAATTGAAAAACATTAAATAATGCAAAAAAGGATTATTCGGCGTATTGTGTAAAAGCGGGAAGATTTAGTTAGAACATTCTAATACTATTCGATAGGCAATTAAAAGGTACATTTTTGGTAAATAAAAAAATAAGGTGTTCTATTCAAATTAATAAAGTTGTAGTTGCTTAAATTTCTTAATAAATAAATTTTAATTTTTAAACACCCTATATAAGATGTAAAGTTTTTGTTACACTTTACTGTACATTTTGCTCCTATAACTTAGATAGTATCTCATACATGAAAGTTAAGTTTTGACAAAATTTAAATTATTTTAAAAAAGTTTAAGGTTTAGGCTTCATAAACGTTATTAAAACACACTTTTTTTAGATCGAAGAATTCAAAAATTAATAATATACAGAGGTTTTATTTAAAAAATTACAACTTTGATATATTAACGGCATTTGCAACACATTGGATAATAGGATAATATAGAAATAATTAAAAAAAGTAACCATAATTTTTTAGTCACAATAATCCGAATCGTGAATAACCGTGTATATAGTCACTTTCTTATGAGAAAAAAATTGGAACAAACAGAAGACTAAAAAACACTAATTCTAAAGCATTACGTTATCTTCAAATTTTTGATGTTAAGCTGTCTATTGCGTGTTTTATATCATAATTATGTTATTTGTAAATTGTACCTATCTACACTCGAGAAAGAAAAAAACGAGACATTGGTATATAACATCAAATTTTTGTTATAATATGCTCTATTTATTGTAATTTCCGAGAGTGCTTTGTGTTTTTCAAATGTTTTTCTGGTTTTTAAAATAACGAACATTATTCAAAAAAAGTGTCGCGATGATTTTGCCGTAACTTAAGTAGTGACGATTAGCTCAGTTGATTCGGTGATTGGGTCGTAAGCTTCATGGTGCTAAATTATAAAATAAGTTTAAAAAAAGCGCTAAAACGGTGAAAGTTTAGGATGGGAACCCAAAGCTATACGAAAACAAATGACAAAACAGAAGTTGTAACAACGAGTATATTTATTTTATTACAGACAACAAAGTTCGTAGTGAAGAAAATATAAATTTACACGAGTGCGATCAAACGCTAGAACGTAAGTCAATATCACAGACAATAGTGGTTGCCATAAGCCCCCTTCGGTTGGGCAACACGTCGTAGAACAAATTAAACTTGTCGCCCTAACGTTTACATTCCGAAAAGAAATGAATTTGTATTTGTAAATTATAACACAAATACCCAAATCTCGAAGATTCAGAGAATCAGAGTGCACCGTCTAATAATATGTTAAACACAAAAAAGTTTTACAGTTAATTGTGACAACAATCTGCTATTTACGTCCAGTCCTACGTGCAACCGACTGACAACGTAGATACAAAGAATTAAAGTGGGAAATATAATAATTACAATTTAGTTTATCTTTGAACTAGCTAGCAGCACCTTCCCAAAATTTCCTAAAATTAGCTGAAATCTAACAAATACGTACATACGGTGTTATCACAAGTAAAACTCATCTCATGCATACGATTTCTGAAAAACTAACGAAAGCGCCGAGTTTCCACCAAATTAATTTAGTGATTTCGGTAAATGGGTTTTCAATGCGTTTAATAGTTTAATATTAAAACACATCAAAACTTATAGAATCCAATTAAAATGCAGCTTATTGGGAATTTCATATAAAAAGATATCAACACTATAATACGAAACCTTTTGATTCCAATGTATTCCATTGATTCCCATTGAAACCTAGTTTAGTTTATATTGGTTTTTGTGTGCCATTTTTGGCAGGGTTATTATTGTTATAGTCTGTTGTATAAATTATTATTTTTATAATTGTTATTATAAGTCTATATTTTTTAAAGACAATAGGCAACTAGATTTAGCAGAATTTTTTTTGAAAAACTACAAATAAGGCAAAAAAAATTATTCAACGTATTGTGTAAAAGCGGCAAGAAATTGTTATAGAACATTCTAATACTATTCGATAGGTAATTAAAAGGTACATTTTTAGTAAATAAAAAAATAACATACATGAAAGTTAGGTTTTGACAAAATTTAAATTCTTTTAAAAAACATATTTAGGCTTCATAAACGTTACTAAAACACACTTTTTTTTGATCGGAGAACTCAAAAATTAATAATATACAGAGATTTTATTTAAAAAAAATACAACTTAGATACTTTTACGGTCTTTGCAATACATTATATAATATAGAAATAATTAAAAAAAAGTAACCATAATATTTTAGTCACAATAATCCGAGTCGTGAATATCGGAGTCACTTTCTGATAAGAAAAAAATTGAAACCAACAGAAGACTAAAAAACACTACTTCAAAAGCATTATGTTATCTTCAAACTTTTGATGTCAAGGTGTCTATTGCGTGTTTGATACCATAATTATATTATTTGTAAATTCTACCTATCTACACTCGAGAAAGAAAAAAACGAGACATTGGTATATCACTGTGTAAATGAAGTTTAAGCATTATTTCACACTCTAAAAAATAATTTTTTGTTTAGCGCAAATTTAAAAATAAATTAAACAATTTATACATCATAAAACGTAACTGAAAAAATTAAGGCTTTAGTTAAGTAACAATTTTACTACACAAAGAAACTACTGTTACGTTAATTGGTATAAATTAAATACGCATGATTAAAATCATAATCTCAATAAATAATTGAGTTTCTGAAGAAACTGTTAACTCTTTTGTTTAAATAATGCTTAAACTCCATTTACACATATTTATATTAGTGTCCGTTTTTTCTTTTCTTGAGTGTACATAAATAGGCATAAATAACATAATTATAATTTATAAAGCACGCAATAGACAGCTTGACATTTAAGTTGAAAGATAACGTAATGCCGTTGAATTGATTTTTTTGTCTTTTCCGGGTTTTAATTTTTTTTTCATTTTGAAGCTTACCAGAAAAAAACCTTATAGATGCATATCACTCGATTAATTATTATTATTAGACATTCTTTCTATTTTGGCATTACTGTTTTAAGCTTTGACTATAAGGTACTTAGACAATTTAGTAGTTGTCATTCTTAATATTGTCTTTTTCTTAGTCAGAATAAAAACTCTTATTCAACAAAAAAAAAAAAGAATTTAATTGTTTGAATCTTGTTTCTGTGTATAAAATATTTGTAAAATTAGAGAGAAACTGGTAAAACCTATAAATAAAAAATTTTGCAACTTGTTGTCTTTAATCTGAAATTGTCCAATTTAATCTTTTTTTTTATCAAAATACGTTTTTGAACTTTGATATACAACAGTAAAGTACAATTGAAACTATTTAAGAGTAAACTCTGTTAAATAGCTGGGTTTCCAAAAGCTGTTAGAATTCCAAACAAAAGTTTTGAAACTTTTTGGTTATTGCTATTGTTTAATTAAAATACCTTATTACTTTAAAAGTTTTGATAATAAGTCATTATTCTCACTTGATGTCTTCCATAGATAGAGATTTCTGAGCTATACGTAAAAGCTATAGGTCTACATTTTGACTAAGTTAAAAAAGTGTTCGAAGAAACTGTGAATTCTTTTATTTAAATCCGCGTTAAACAAAAAAAAAATAGTTTGAAAAAATGCCTGTTTACACAGTTGTATATTAGTGTTTGGTTTTTTTCTTTCTTGAGTGTACTCAAGTACAATACAACTATAGTTTATAAAATACATAATAAACAGCTTGACATCAAAAGTTTGTAGCCAACGTAACGCTTCTGAAGTGGTTTGCTGGTATTATTTTTTGTGTTCTTGAAGCTTACCAGGATGTGATTTTATACACATATATACATTTCTGGTAGCGTCTAGCATCTGTTATTACTCGATTGATTATGATTACACATTCTTTCTATTTTGACATTTCATAATAATTATTCTTAATATCGTCTTTTGTGATGGTGTCTATCCCGTCTCTAAAGAAACGTAAGGTGTGGAAATTCAATGACTGTTCAAGCTTGATTTATTTATTCTGACGAAGATTATACCCGTTTTTTTATACGCGAAAATATTTTGTATAAAAATAAATATCAAATATCTTGTTTGACACAAAATTATTCACTGTTAATAAGTCTTTATAATTGTGTTAGCAATTATTTAAAACATTTATTGTAAATGTTTTTCTTTAACATTCGATCGCATTTCCTAACAAGCCTAGTTTACGCCGTTAACTATTTCAATTGAACTAACCTAGATGTCTCGTTTTTTGTTTAGTTGAGTGTACATAGGTACAATTTACAAATAACATAATTCTAATTTATAAAATATGTAATAGACAGCTTGAGATCAACAGTTTGAAACTAGCGTACTGCTTTTGGAGTTGTACTGATTTGTCTTTGGCTGGTTCTAATTCTATTTGCATTTTGAGGCTTACCAGGATGTATGCATGTTGTTTTTTTTTGCGATTGATTATTATTACATCTTTTAGCATTAACGTTTTAGACTAGGTTCTTTGACAAATTTTTGTATCTATAATAATAATCTTCTTTTATTCAGCTAGAGCATGAATTATTACTAGAAAAAAATTATGATTTAGCTGTAATTATTTTAAATCAATTAGATATTATTTTTATCAGTTGCAAACGTTTATCTATTGTTTTTATTCTTATTATGTTAATTACATTTACAACTCGGTAAGTAGCAAGGTTTATAATTTAAATTTGTATTGTTGTGAATTTTTATGTGGGTATTATTACGTTGGGAAATCCTAACGTATTATAAAAAAAAATTAAATTAACGTTTTTGCGTGGTCATGTTGTGCATAAAGGGTATACATATGTATCTTTGATCGTGATTTGGCATTATTTTATATACAAAAACGAACACAGTAGCGTTTCTAGTTAATCTGTTAGCAGTTTTTTGGTAACAATTCCTTCGGTTTTTACAATATTTTTATAAGCAATATTTAACTTCTTTCAGCTTCAGCTTTGCTCTTTTATGTTTTTGTAAGCTTTTTCTTTTGAACTTTTTGTCTACAGTTTCATCTTTACAATTTTTGCAGCTATTTCTACATTTTTTGATAAATTTTTTTTTACTGTCGTTTAAGCAACTGTTTAAGAAAAGTTTGTAAAATAAGTTTTTTCCAAGCTTGTTGTTCTGCAAGTTTGTCTTATAGAAACCAAAACGCTTAGTATAATCTCGCAAGTTTGTTAGATGTTAAAATCCATTAAAAACATCTTAGCAAAGAGTACATCGATCTAATGAAGAAAACATTAAAAAACTCTCGTCAGGACGATATGCGGTCACTGCAGTGCTACGTACCCTGTATAAACGGAACATAATTTGTAATCGTGCTTGGTGGTTGTGACAGCCAATTCAAAATAAACAAACATACTATCAAAAAATGTCTATTTTTACAATTTAGAGTGGTTAGAAAGGATTATAGTAAAATTTGCCCAACTCGGTACAGTATTCTATACTTTGAAGTATTATAAATTTAAGGTTCGTTCAGGTTAATGTTTAACTACATAAGATGTATTTTTACAAAAAATTAAAAAATTAATTTACATTTAACTGAAAATCTTTAAATGCAAATTTTGAAATTTGAAATTCCGTATTTAACAGAAGGAAGAAATTGCAATTAGTCAATTCAGAAACAATCGTAAGACAACGCCGATAAACGCATTTTTGATTTATTCGTAGTTGATGCGTATTTGTTTTTATACGCCATTACTTTACTTACGCGGAGTGTGCGTTCGTGTATAAACTAACAATTTTTGTGTTAATTCATATGATTTTGACTATAATTATTATGCGAATTGTGAACATGTGATGTGTGTTTATCCTATAAACACTTTCGGCCGCTTTGGAATGACCATCGCAGCCGCAGGAGGCATCATCGTAAGGTAAGATTAATGCCCTAGATAATTTTCAATTGTAATATGCGTACGAATACTAAAAATACGTCGAGGTTTCTTTGAATAATAATTATAACAAATTATGGGTATTATTTAGGTTTAGTTACGTAACGTCGAGGCGTCCGTTATCGATACTCTCCTAGGCCAACTAGACTTTAAAGATCAATTCCCGTAACGGTATTCCATCTCGTTCACTTATTAAATAATTTACAGAACTGAGTAAATTATCGTATACAAATAAATTTTAATATGTCTTATTGTTAGTTTTAAATCGAATTTGTGATAGTTCAATACTAAATATTTTATTTAAAAATTCTTCCATTGCAAAGTTAATGACCTCAAGTATTAATTCAATACCATATTTTTGGTAATTGTCGAATTAATTTCCTTTGAGACATTTAGTTTTTATTTACATTTGTTAGTAAAACTATTTATTTATTAGCCAATATTTATATTGCGTTGGTTACTATGCAGAATCAGAAAATTTTAGAGGAAAAAATTCCGTAGAACTGATTCTCTTCAGTTTAGTTTCATAGCTACATGTTTATACGTTATTTCAATAATACATTTTCATAGCCTAATCCTAAATGATAACAATATATGCTTAAATATCCCCATTTATCGGGTTTCCATTTCCGAATTTTCTCTAGCTCCTGATGAAGAAAAGACACAGCATCGGGTATAATTTTGCCAGAAGACCGTTGGATGAGGCAAGCTTCTGGGTGATGTAAGATTTCCGAGTAGTTTTTTATCCAAGGCGATGCCGACGTATCTAGTTTCATCCACCGAGAAGACATCGTTGCTTTTGATGTGGAGGCAACCTGTGGGAGCGATGTTTCTTCGGACGAAAAGGAAGACTGCGCTTTTCGTGGGGTTGAATTACGTTTGCAGGTCGTCGTATCTATTGTTTAATAAAGTGAGAGCCATTTGACAATTTCTCATGATTTGTGTGGGTGAGCGGGATGTTGTCAGGACGGTGGTCTCGCGTAGAAAGTGTGAGTGAGTGCCGTAAAGATACTGTATAGCAGTGGTGATAGCGCACATCATTGAGGGACGCCGGCATTTATGTGACGTGGAGTGGACTTGGCGGTGAAAAGTTTAATCGCAAACGAACGTCGATTAAAGAGGGAACCGATGAGCTAGCCCATTGGGGTGTTGATGGCGAGACGAAGCATCTTGTAGAGTAGACCGCGATGCCAAATCTTGTTGAACACTTTTACAAAGTCGAAGATGACGACGCCGGTGACGTCGCGGTGATTAAAGCTGTCAGTGATCTTACACGGAAGGCTTGGTGGACGGTGAAACGGTGTTTCTTGCAAAAACAGAACTGTTATTTGGAGTTGGTATCGACTCGTTCCTGTAATGTAATCCAGTAACTTACCAAGCGTCAAAAGTAAGCTGATTGGATGATAGTTTTGGAGCACGATGTAGTGTTTTTTGGGTTTGGGAATTACTATAATGTCCGCGGTTTTTAATTTATGTGGAAAGTGTTGGAGTCTTAGGCATGCGTTGAAAATCGCGGTTAAAGCCGCTATTCCCTTTTGTAAAGAAGTTTGAGGGTTTTGTTGGAGGTGCCGTTGTTCCCCGTCGTCAGAATGCTTTTGATTTTGCGGTGGACGGCATTTGTGTGATGAAAGTTTTCGTCGTCTGGATGGTTTGTTCTGAATTGCAGTTTAAACGCATTGCCAAAAACTTAGGTTTTGTCGAGATTGGTACAGACCATACCTCGGATGCTCTAGATGGCGTGCATGGATGGATTGTTCCTGTTTTGCTATACGCTGTGGTATTGTGCATTTAAGGTTTTAAGTTTGTCGTTGAAAAGAAGGTTTTAATGTTGCTCAATCTGAGTTGCGGTTTGAGTTGTGTTAAGTACTGTTTTATAGTTTGGGTCACGGGTGCGTTGTCATCTGCGTCTTACAAGTTTTTTCTCGGTGATTTGGTCGTGGATGCAAAATGAGAGTGTAGCCTAAATTAGAATTTGATTGATCTTCACGTTTTTCATCTCCTTCTATAGTTTTGAGATAGATACGCTGTTATATGGTTTTCCAGATCTATAAGAGGTACGTGGGCCTTTCTGTTACGTTGCACTGTTTTCTCTAAAGTTATCTTGAGAGTGAAAGCATTGTCCACAGTCAATCGTCTAGCTCAAAAGTCTGCTTGCTCTTCTGGTTGTTTTTTATTAGGTTTTTTAGTACTCTCGAGTATACTTTGTCTATGCTTGATATTACAGCAATTTCTCTATAATTTCTAGATTGTTTTTTAAATCTTTTTTATTAATAGGAGATGCATAAGATTGTCATCATTTTTTGGGTATAGTTTCTCCATTCAGAAATTTTTCCAAGAAGATTTGAAACATTTGTAATAATTTTTGTGAGTCTTATAGTTTAACTTTATTTGACTTGCATAATTGCTTACAAATTGATTCGTGTTTCTCCTATTTACAATCACTACCTTACATTATATTTACATGTTTACATTTTTTTATCTCTACTTTCCTCTTAACTTTTTCCTTCTTCTCCATACTTCTTCCATCCACTCCGCTCCTTTTCCGTTTTCTTCTAAGATTTCTTCTACGTTCATCACCTCTTCTCTTAACTCTGCATTTATCTCTCATGTGGTTAAGATCCTTTGTCTCTTCTCCACATAGTCTGCACATCTTTTCTACTTCTTTTTTCCAGTATTTGTTACCTAACTCTTCGTTCCCACATCTGAACCTTGCTATCATATTTGTTATATTTGTTGCTTTTATTCCCTTTAACCTTTAAATATTTGGGCACCCCTTCCCCCTTGATATCCTTATAATTCTTATTATATCTGCCCTTTTTTATCCTTGTCCACCTCTCTTGTTTTTCGATGTCCCTATCTCTTCTTATTATTACTTCCCTTACTCTTATTCCTTCTTCTCTTAATCTCTCCACTACTTCTCTCGCGTACCCGTTTCTTATGTAATACTCTTCTCTGCCTTCCTGTCCGTACTTCACTTTTCCTCTCTTTATCTCTTTCCAACATTCTTGCAGTATTTTGCATTCTGTTCTTTCCCTCAGTTCTTAATCATATTTTATGGCCCTTTTTCCTGTTTCTACTCTTAGTTTTGCCACCTGTACCTCTTCTCTCACAATACACCCCGGTGTATCTCTGTCCAGTTCCAAAACCCATTTCGAGTATTTTTCCTGTAGCCTCTTTACCTCCCTTCACTCCTTCCACCCCTATTTCCGCCCCATACATCACCATCCTCTTTATTAACTTTTCAAACAACAATTTTTTTTTCTATATACATCTCGAATACTCTTTCCCCCACACCCTACACTTGTCCTATTAATCTGTTTCCTTTCCTAACTCTTATTATCTTTATTATCCTGCTTAATCGCGTAGCCCAGGTATGTACATTTCTTCACTTGCTGCACTTCCTCATCCTTCTATTTCAACTTCTCTCTTTTTCTTTCCCCCCCGCCTTTTCTAAATACCATTATTTTTGTTTTCTTCGTGTTTACTTCCATTTCCTTTTTTATGTATTTTTCCAGCGCTTGCATCATTTTTTTTCATTTCCTTTTTCTCCTTAGCCACCAACACTATGTCATCCGCATACGCCAACGACCAAAGCTGTGCTTTCCCTACTACTATCTTTCCTGTCTGTTGTCCTCTCATTGTCTCCTCTAGATCCCCCGTATATACTGTAAACAGGGTTGGGCTCAGTGTTCATCCCTGTCTCAACCCTCTCTTTGTAATGAATTTCTCGCTTTCTTCCACATACTTTGACCCTGCTTCTCGTTTTTTTGTAGATTTCCTCAATTCTTTCTATTAATCTTCGTTTGATCTTTTTTTTCTTCATGTATTCCCACAGTTTTTCCCTGTTCACTCGGTCAAAAGAGGCTTTTAGATCTATGAATAGTGCCACCATTTTCTCCTTTTTTTCTATCTCTCTATTTGCCAAATGCTTCAGTATATATATGTTGTCTATCACTCTTCTTCCTTTTCTGAATCCCGCTTGTCCGTCTGGTACTAAACCTTTTTCCTCTATTTTCTTCTGTAGTCTTCCTTGTAGCACTGTCGCATATAATCTGTATGCCGTGCTTAATAATGTTATTCCTCTGTAATTCTTGACTTTATTTCCTACTTTTTTTGTGTAATATTTGATCAATTCAGCAGATATCCCACCAGGATCAGGAGATTTTTTTTAGTTTTGTTTTTTTACTGCTTTTCTTACTTGCTCATTAGTTAGTTGGATGTTTCCCTATAAGACCGTTGGTTTTTCTTGACTTAGATAATTTGTTTTTGTTTGGGTTAGTAGTTCTTAGAAATACTGTAGTCAGTGTTCATATATGTTAATGTAATAGCAAAGGCTTTCACGACCGGAGTCTATACTAAGATGTCTTCCGGGTTTGGACCGTGTCATTGTTGTAACTGAAGTTGCCAACGTTTCGCCCACTTTCGTAAGGGGCTTCATCAGGGCGTGAAATAAATCGAAAAACTCAAACAAGCAACCGAAATCTAACTAAGAATCAACTTGTGAACTAAGCCAGATTCTAACCTCTGAAAAGGTAAGAAAGAAACGAAAAATCTAACAAAGAAGCACTACAGAGTTAGGTAATCAATTTGTGAACCTAGCCAGATTCTAAACTCCATAGAAGAAATAGTCTTCGTATATAAAGAAAAAGGTACATCACGGATGGTTAGGCTTGATTCTGATTGGGTTACAGTTGAAAGGGGGCGTGTTTTCGATAAAGTACTTATGACCGGGAACCAAACCATGATCGGGATTGAAGTTATTGGGGCGTTTGATGATTTCAATGCTCTCTCGGAATTTCCTGTTGAAAAAGAATGGAGATTTGGCAATCACCGAAACGTTATCAAAATCTATCTTGTGACCTGTAGTAAAAGTTCAGCAACCGCAGACTTAGAAATATGCCTTTTCTTTATACAACGTTCATGTTCTGAAATGCGAGTAATCACGGAACGACCAGTTTCACCAATGTAGACTAAACCACATAAACAACGAATTTGATATACACATTGAGATGAAAGTGTAGGAAATTTGTCCTTGAGAGAAGAAAAAAATCTGAGAGATTTTGCTTGTCGAGTTGAATATGGGTTTAGTACCATTCTTACGGAGAAGTTTGCCTATTTGATCGGTAACCTTGTGAATGTAAGGTAAAACGGCCAATTTCGGATTGGATTCGGAAGTACAAATGTCCTTAGGTAATCGAGTACGTAGATAGAGACGATTAATAATTTTATGAATATCTTGCTTCATATAACCATTGTTCACTATGGTTTTAGTAAGATGTCAGAGTTCTGAGTCTAGATTCTCAGGTTGACAAATAGAAAAGGCACGATGGACCAAAGATTCAATAACAGAACGTTTCTGTGCAGAATGATGATGAGACAAAGCATACAGGTATCTGATCGTCTGGGTGGATTTGCGATAAACAGAATGGCTTAGAAGTCCGTCGGGTTTACGAGTCACAAAAACGTCAAGAAATGGGAGAGAACCATTACTTCCGATTTCCATACTAAACTTGATATCTAAGTGTTGATTGTTAAGATGATCAAGAAACTTAGACACCTCGAGATGACCATGAGACCAGACAATAAACGTATCGTCAACATACCTAAACCAAACTTTAGGTTTTAATATTGATGATTGTAAAGCAGCCATTTCAAAGGATTCCATAAAAATGTTAGCTACAACAGGTGATAAAGAAAAACCCATACCAGCACCAAAAACCTGTTCGTAAAATTTGTTATCAAATTGGAAGTAAGTAGAGGATAGACACTTATCAATAAGAGGAACCAAACTCAAGACCTTGCCATGTTGAGACAGAATCTGTTTGATGATAATAAGCGAATCCTTAATAAAAACTTTAGTAAAAAGTGAAATGAAATCAAAACTCACGAGAAGATCTTGGGGTTCAAGTTTTATAGTTTCTAAACATTGAATAAAATGCTGAGAATTAAGGATGTGAGAAGAGGTTTTACCTGTAAACTTGCAAATAATGTTGGACAAGAACTTGGCTAGCTTGTAGGTAGGAGATTGGATAGTACTGGCGATAGGTCAAAAGGGAATACTTTGTTTATGAACTTTGGGAAGTACGTACAGACGAGGTGGTTTAGAATCTGAAGGGGTAAGTCGATGTTTAATTTCAGAAGATAGATTGGAAGTTTGATGATTTGGCTGACCTCACGTCGAAGTGGGATTACGAGTTAAAAGAGCTTACGTTTCTTTAGACAAATAGAATGGATTTTTGCAACATAACGAATTCGGTTCAAAACGATGGTAACGTTGCCTTTATCGGCTGGAAGGGCAATAATATCAGAGTTCTTACGAAGACTTTTTAGAGCTAACTCTTCTGATTTAGAAATGTTGGATTTAGGAATTTTAGATAATTGAAGGATTTTGCCAGTGTTAATACAAATGGGATCTGAGATGTCGCAAGAAAGAGGTCTGATAAAAGACTCAACAGCACATTAAATATCTTCTTTAGGAATACGTTTGGGAGCATCAGCAAAATTGAAACCCTTAGATAGCACCGATTCCTATTCTGAAGCGAGGGTTAAACTAGATAAATTGACAACCGTCTTTAAAGAGTTAGTTGAGGATGAAACTTTACGATCCTTGGCTTCCAATAATTGAAACTTTTTGAGATGATCTTCAGTGGTTAGTCAAAGAGTGGTATCAGACTGCTGGTGAGTACTGTTGTCAAAAAAATTCCAATCATCCGGTGATAGAGTGTTGGCCAACTTAAGATAAATATAAAAGAGTTGTTTCGAAATGGTGTCTAACTCTCGCCTAGTTTGCTTAATCCATTCGCGTATCAACGCTAGACTAGCACGGTGTAGGATGTTTTTAGAAGAATGTGTCTGAATGTGGAACTTGATTCTGAGGAATGTAGGAATGATGTTGTGGTCACGACAGCGAATAAGAAAGGTTAAATTGTACAAAAGTTTGACGAGTTTGTGGCGAAGTTTGAAAAATAGGGAGGTTTTAGAAGAAATATTGTACCCGTAGAGATTGTTAATGTAATAGCGAAGGCTTCCACGGCCGGAGTCTATACTAAGATAACAATGTATTCCGGGTTTGGACCGTGTCATTGTTGTAACCGAAGTTGCCAACGTTTCGCCCACTTTCGTAAGTGTCTTCATCAGGGAGTGAGTAAGACACTTCTGTGGAGTTTAGAATCTGGCTTGATTCACAAGTTTATTACCTAACTCTGTTGCGTTTTCAAGTTTACCGTTTTCTTTCTTACCGTTCCAAAGGTTAGAATCTGGCTTGGTTTACAAGTTAATTCTTAGTTAGATTTTGGTTGCTTGTTTGAGTTTTTGGATTTTCTTACGCCCTGATAAAACCTCTTACGAAAGTGGGCGAAACGTTGGCAACTTCGGTTACAACAATGACACGGTCCAAACTCGGAAGACATTCTTATCTTAGTATATGCAGATATGTTTATTGTTTTCCAGGCTTCTGAGCTTCTTGTGTCTCTTATTTGCTTGCCGGTTTATGTACATTTGTTTTCCCATGCGTTATTTTTCTTTCTCCTGTTTTATTTCCCTCTTCATTCGCGTATACGGTGTTCTATTTTTTGTTGTCTTGGTTTTGTAGTAGTTTTTGATACATGTTTATTTTGATTTTTTTAAATTTCTTTGTTCTTTCATTATATCTTTTTTGTCTTTCCGTCCTTTGTCCGAGGGCTTTTTCTACAGCTTTCCCAATGCATAATTTTATATGTTTGTACCCCTCCTCGGTGGTTCTTTCTGTTTCAGTCAGTTTCTGTTCTAGTCTCCAGGAGTTATCGTATGCCAGTGCTTTTATTTTCTAAGCTGTCCAAGTTGTATCAAGTTGGGATCTATCATTTTTTGAGTTTTGTTAAAGTGCTCCTACGAATGGCATGTAGACCAAACAGTGGCCGAATCTACAGCCTGCTTCTCTACTCACTTTTGCATTCTGTGCGCTAAAGGTGGTCTGCTGTTTTATTATCAGGTAATCTATAATTGATTTTAGCTTGTCATTGACCATGCCTTCCCTGTGCATTTCTTTTATGTGACTGTTTTTCTGCATTCCCAATTTAGCATTAAGGTCTTCTCTAACTATTAATTCCAGTGTCTTTGGAATTTGATCTAAAATTGTGTTCAGGTACTCTTCGATGTCGTTTTTGTCTTGTACTGTAGCTTCGTTGCTCAGAGCATGCCAAGAATTGTTACATTTTTTCTTTTAAGTAGATCGTTATTTTTATAAGACGTTTATTGATGAGTTCCCAAGATATAATGTGTTTTTGGTACTTGTTCTGTATATAAATAAATACACCAGCTTTAGCTTGTTGATATTTTTCTACACCTGAGGAACAGTGTATATATTCCTTAATATTTTCACTCCCACTTCCCTTTTTCTTTGTTTCTGAGAAGATGGGCATCTCTAGTTTCCTTACCAGAAGTTCTTGTACTATTTCTTGTAGTTTGTTTCGAATTTCTTGTATGTTCCATATTTCAAAATTTATTATCCTTTTCCGACGCTGTTTTCGTATTCGTCATTTCTGTACATTTTCCAAGGCATTTTATGTTTACGATTTATACCGGTACGTTTGTTTTATGAGTGTAGAGTTGCTAGCGGTACTACCTTCTTGGAGGATCGGGGATCTTTCTTAGTCTGGCTCTTCCGCTTTGACCTGTCCGACTTGGGTAATGTTGCTGGTAGCTAAGGCACGCCCCTTTCATCAAGGTGGAGATACTTGGGCGAGCAATATAAAGTGATGCATTTAGTAATATTTTGAAAAAACTTAAATTAATTGCATGTTATTGACAAGGTAAAAGTCGTACCAACTTTACTGTTTTAGTCAAAATAATTTTGCAAAGTTGGCAATAATTGACTAAGTTGCCGACTCTTTACCAGTTAAAATTTGCTGAGTACATACATTTCTAAATTATTTGTAATTGATAATTATCAACAACTGATGATGTAACAAATTTAAGTTTATTTTTGTTAAAATTAGATCAATAAACCTAACTAAAATTTTATTTTATTTTCAGGTGAGTGGCACAGAATACCTTTGTAAGTAGAAATTGTTTATTTGTAAAAAGCACA
This sequence comes from Aquatica leii, assembly GCA_035610365.1. Taxonomy (NCBI): domain Eukaryota; kingdom Metazoa; phylum Arthropoda; class Insecta; order Coleoptera; family Lampyridae; genus Aquatica; species Aquatica leii. Next base: position 100,900,069 of record CM069436.1, on the reverse strand, counting down.
ACCTTATACTGTTTTTTCACAAGTTAGTTATTTTGACGCACTTTTACTTTTCTATTTGTTTATTTTAATGTTTTTTTAACAGTATAAAAACTACTAACTTATTCTCAAATATAAAAATATACCGCCAAATAATGTAACGAAATTATAATATACAAACACTAACATTTAAATTACATAAAATATGTGTTATGTTGTTGTAATGTTGCACTTACATAACTTTGAATAGAGCACGAATTTCATTTTAGATTAGCTGCGTAGTAGTTACAAAAAATATTTACTTTATATATGTCAGAGACGCATCGAAAATAAAAGGGGCTTCGCTGGGCGTTTGTGCTGGGTTAGACTGCATCGATAATTTATTGCAAGTGAATAACGCACGACACTGACCGTTTACGCAATTTATTTACTATAGCAAAAGTTACGATTACAAATTTCAAACAAAGTCATTAACACAAACAAATAAAACTGATTTCATTAATATAAAAATTAAATTTATAAACGTTTAATGATCAACACTGGAACAAACGATCCGACACCAGCTCTTTTATCTTATCAAGTTGTCACCACCAAATATCATTTCAATCTGCCCTCTTACAAGTTACATTTTCTAGCTAGTGTCGTTTCATTCATATGAAACCGTAATTTCACACGCGTTCCTATGCCCATAAAAGGCAATATTACAAAATATCAAACCCTTATTGGTTGATTCTAAGTTATTAAGTTACAAAGACTAAACATTTGAAACATAATTTATGGGAACACAAACAAATAAGTGCACGTGTATACAATTCATAGCTGTAGCCAGGCTCTGACATATATTATGTAACGAATTTGTTTATATGTACGTTTATATAAAAAAATAGGACAAGAGGATTTCCCGATACTAATTTAGTGTTGGAATACATCGCTTTTGATTTTGCATTCATTTGGCACGTTGTATTATAATTTTATAACTAATCTATTGCTCTCGCTAAGTAGTTATTTATTGCTTTTCTTGCTTCTTTCAAAACTAACACTGCTATAATATGCATTGGCAAAGTTTAATGAAACAAAAAATACAAGTGCAACTATTTAAATCTTTAAACACCTTACAATAAAACAATAACATTTCAGTAGTTAAGGTTTACTTGTAAAACATTGGAATACATTAATTATGAATAAAATTCACAAATCTTTTACAAACGCCATAAAGCAGGATATAATTAATTTTAAAGAATAAAAGTATTGTTTGTTAGCTATACATTAATAATAAAAAACTATAATTGAATAATAGGTATGTGCATCATTTCTTACAAACGATTAGGTATTGATTAAATTAATTCTACAATTAGATCATGTTGGATATTGTCCCAAGAGTCTTGAACTACCGTCATCAGTTTTTGAGCGTGAGCTTGTTAAAAATGGTCATCTTTATAAATTGTTTTTGTTATTGTAGCCTAGATGTGTTCAATAACGTTTAAGTCAGGACTTTTTGGAAGCGATAGTAAAACACAAACATTATTTTGAGCAGATCATTCAGTAACCACTCGTGTATTGTAAATTGGTGCATTACGCTATAACGATAAGAAAAGCATACTTTAGAATCATCGTTTAATTATTAAATATGTAAGAATTAGTTTTTGTGCAAATGCGCACCTCAATTGGAAGTGCGTTAACATCTCAAGTTTTTATTTGTTGCTATATATGACTATTCATATATTGTATTTGTGTGTATAACAAAGTTTAGTCGTAAATCGCATTAAGAATTAAAAAATTATTTGAAACTATACAGTGTGTCCCCGGATAGGTGAAACGACTCTTGTGAAAGATAAAAAAATTTTGATATAAAATTTCATTGTTTGGGGTTCAGCCCTGCTTAGTTAAAGACTAACTTCTGGCATAATTTTAGTTTTCTAAAATCATGTATGCCTTGGATCTTTTCAAAAATCTGATTTTTGGTTCTAGTAAACCACCTTTGTTAGTAAAGATATAACAAAATTTGATTAACAAAAGTTGTTTAGAATCATGAAAGAGTCCTACTTCTAGAATTTCAAGCACCTAGGCCAATGTTGATGTTTTGGCAATTTACAATAATTTTTATCTGATAGTCCATTATCCATTATCGAAAAGTCGGGAGATCTAACCGGTCAAGATGTCACGCTCATTCTACAAAGATTGATATGAAAAAACAAAAAAAAATAATGGATTTTAAACTATCAGATAAAAATTATTATAAATTGCCAAAACATCAACGTTGGCCTAGGTGCTTTATGATTCTAAACAATGATTATTCATATATTGTATTTGTGTGTATAACAAAGTTTACTAGAACCAAAAATCAGATTTTTGAAAAGATCCAAGGCATACATGACTTTAGAAAACTAAAATTATGCTAGAAATTAGTCTTTAACTAAGCAGGGCTGAACCCCAAACAATGAAATTTTATATCGAAAATTTTTTATCTTTCACAAGAGTCGTTTCACCTATCCGGGGACACACTGTATATAATTTTCTGCAAGAAGCGATTAGATGGAGGGTAGATATATCCATTATTAAACTACTATTAATTATAGTTTTTTGTATTTTTTTTCTTTTAATTTATTAGGTTCAAGTATACTTTCTATTAATTTTAGCGACATTTATTACACAAAATTATTTTTAGAATATTAGGTAAACACCTTATACAAAAGTGAGACAAACAGGAATTCTTAAATAGTTATTAAATTAATAACTTTTTACTTAATTGGCGTTTGTAAAGTATTTGTAAATTTTATTTATAAATAATGTATGCCAATACTTTAAAAGTAAACTTTGATTACTGAAATGTTATTGTTTTATTGTAAAGTGTTTAACGATTGAAATAGTTGCACATGTATTTTCTGTTTTCTTAACATACGGAATTTTAATTAAAAAAATTGATATTATTGCACAATAATAGGGTATAATTCGAATTGGGTTTCTAAAATAAATGAAAAAAAATTCAATGCCAAAAGATAATTTGTAGTTTTTTTCTAGTTCTATTGTTTTTGTTCTATAACATTTTTTGGTCAAAATTTGACTTGGTGGTCATTTAGTTTTCGATTCACGCCACCAGAACCTCGTACTGTAAGTTAAGTGTTCTTTACTGGTTCACCACCGAATATTTTTAGTTTTCTTTGTCATTGTTGTCATCACAACGGTGATAGCTTACACCGTGCTAATTAATCTTGAACTATTTGAAAGATCACCTCGACATTTACCAGCTGTTTCTTTTGTCTCATAGATACCGGAGATAATATCTATAATTTATATTAGACAAACGCAGCATCTCATCGTAACTCTTACTAAACCTTGTTTAGTTTGTTTCCGGTAGGTACCGGGGAATATACCGACAGTCTATCGATTTAATTGCAAATAATCGTTGAAATAACATTGTCAACTGCTCACCAGTTTGTTTCTAAAATAAAAAAACATTCACATTTCACCACCGTATCTTAACCTGAAAATTTACCTGTAAAAGCACAAACCATCTCATTTTTCATTATTCGCATTATTGACATACCTGAGCTCTTATAATCATTGTTTTCCCAAATTCAAGTCTGCGTAATCTTTGATGAATGTATTGGGGCATTATCCTTAAAAAAATTGATTATTAACGTAATAATTCAAAAGTAGTTGTTATGCAGTATGCTGTAGTAGTAGAGATATTGGAATGATGATGTAACAATAAAGAACACTTACTTCTTGAAAGATGTAGTCAACTTTCGGATATTAAATTTGCATCAACGGTAGCATTACGTCGCGTAGGATATTTACGTATGCGTTGGAATCCACTAACTAACTCCTGGACTGAAGCAGCTTACCCAACCTCAAATATTCATTGAGAAACGGTGGCTGTGTTTACAGAGACTGATGTAATTTTTATGGTAATGGGCTTTTACCCGACAATTTTTTATAGGTCTATCATTAGTACTAATAAAAGATTTTTAGCCTCTAAATATGACGCTTTTCCAAAATTCTAAAGGCTGATTAATATAACATTGGGCGAACTCCATCCGACTTCTCTTGTGTCTCCCGGTAAGAATCTCTTTAGATGCCGTCGCATATTTTATAGACTGGTATCACAAATTTTTAACAAAGCCATAGAAATACAGACAGGAAAGCCTATTTTTTGTATAGAATTTTTGAAAGTGGAAAATTAATTTTTCCTGGCGTGCACAATCAAACTCGCATTTTAAGCTTTAGTAGAAATTTTTGGCCTACCTCTACTAACGGTCCTTCCGGTTTCATTTTACACGCACACAACCTACAGACTCTTTCAAAACATATAACATTGTAGCGACTTTACGGGCGGTACGACCTCCCAATAATACGCGCTTTTAAATGTGAAGTATCGTAAGAAGGCATCTTCAATAGCAATCAAAATGGTATGATCTACAACTTATTATCTGTATTTATAACCACCTTCAGTTCCCCACTACTACATTGCTAATTATTCAATACCCGTACTATCACGTTTTTACAAAAAATTAGATTCAGTTTCTTTAAAAAAGATTTTAATTTTTATTTGCACCAAGGGAGCCTAATAGAACCGACAAATAAACAAAGTATAATATTTAGATTGAAAAATACTATTTGACTTTAATGGTTACCAGAATTCTTTTTCTACAACGGCATTTGCTTATTATTTATGAAAAAATTATGGAATTTGCTTTGCTATTATTAATTCTATTGGTTTGTCTGAATTAAACTAAATTAAAACAAGCAAGCCGGACTACTGTTTACTTGAAATTTATTATCAATTTCTAATAAATTAATTTTTAAAGCGTTTATTGACATAAATATGTATGTGCAAAACTTCCACATCGTAAACAATACAAAAATTAAAAATTAATAGCACAAGAAACTTGTTATTAACAAATAACATTTTTAATAAAATTAGTTTTTCTTTTTTGGTGTCTTCATTTTAATGTTCTCGGTTACATATATTTGCTGCGTTGAGTAGAACTACTGTTCATCTCAAAAAGCTTGTCTCGATTTTTTTTAAAACGAGTGTACATACTTAGTAAGGAAGTATATATTTTCTCGTCTGTGACGAAAAAATTGGTTAGCAGGTCTTGGATAGACAAGACCGTTATAATAGAGATCAATTTTGGCTAAAACAGTATTGTTAACATTATCAAACTTTTATGATGTTACGTTATTTAAAATATTAAAAAAATGGAATGCAGATAATAAATTATTTTAGTTTACCATACATGCTATTGGAAGATTTGTTTAGATAACGGTTTTGAATGATTTTGTTGTTACATGACCTTTCTTTGTTTATGTACACGAAAACTTTGATTTTAAGATTTCAACCTCTTTTCTTGTATGACTTTGATAGGCTTTTACTAAAACAGCCATAGCGGTGGATGCCAATTTGACATAGTTTAGTTACCTGGCAAAGTTTTTTATTTTAATCATTTCAGTAAACATTCAAGCATTCTTTTAGTATCGCAATGGTCTTAAAATTACTATTCTTAAGAACAGCTAAGATAAAGAATGCTAAGATCTATTTTAATCTTTCAAGTTTATTTAGTAAGTGAATAGTCACATAAATCAAATATGTAGGCCACTGAAGAAGTTGCTTAATTTGTATTACAATTGGTCGAACGTTTTCAACATCATTACTTAATTGTGTGCACCCATTAAAAAGATTCAAAAATCCTAAACTAGATAGCAGCTACATCTATAAAAAGATCTTTTTTTTATTTACCACGTATGTATTACAGTACATATTTGCTTATCACTTAATTTATTATCTGATAACCGTTACGTAATTTAACATTTATGAGTTGAATAAACTATATACGTAAATATACACTCCAAAAAAATTTAATTACGTAACAGTAAACAATATAACGTAAATCTGATTAGAACTTGTAATTTTGTTAATAGTTAGAAAGAAGATCGTGATTACATTTTGATACATAAAAAGATTGTATGTAAATTTTTTTTAGTTTAATCTATTGACTAATTTATGGATTGTATTAATAGGACTGTTATTTATTGTTCAATTGTTGGATAAATATAAAACGTTTCGTCAGTACATGTAAATTTACACTGCCTTGAATTCCTGTTAGAGCTTATAAAACTCGTATGTATACGTACCTACCTTGTCTGAACATTGTTACCATTTCTGTTTGAATTTGAATGAATAAATACCCAACGAATTAATGATTTCCGTTCTCGACTAAAGAAAATGGAATTAATTGCGCTCGAGGTTACAACCATTATTTGCTCATGTTCTAGTTTCAGTTTGTCAATGTCATTTCACACATTTAAATTACTAATCGTAACATATGAGCACTCCTACATGATTAGTGGATAATCGATGTTTAAAAAGCAAGTTTCAATTCCTTGTGTTAAGAAATCACACGAAAAAATTAGGTTTGATTAATTTTTCTAAATTAAAAATATAAAAGATGTTGTTTTCGAGTTATATAATTTTTTTTCTACAAACACATTTTTCGCTTTCAAATTACAACGTAAACATTTGTCGAGAAGGTTACTTTAACGCGCTTTGCATAAGTCAACGATCATTACTAGTTATGTATTAAACTCGAGTGAAACGTCGGTTTAAATGTCCACGAGAGAAAAAAGACCCAATTTAGACAGGAACGAGTTAAATACTACATTTCATTCGAACAAAAGACTCTCAAAGTCTCAAAATATCTCAAAAATCGTTTAACGTTTATGTTGACAAATGCGGAAAAACTGTCAAAAATTTCCATGAAAAAACCAAACAGACCTTAAATATCCAAGAAAGCAAAACCAACGAAGAACTTTCAAGCAAAAAGATTCTGATTAAAAGTGAACACAAGTCGGACTACCAAAAAGCAGAGAAACAAATTAACAATCTAAACGTCACATTCAAAAAGTTCCAAAAACTTAACACTACTGAAGTGTACCAACAAAGTAAAATCTAAGCCATCTAACACAAAACAAAACTAAAAAAAGTACGAATAAGTAAGAAAGGATAAAAAAACATCTCTTCCTAATCTAACATCCTCAGTAACTCCTCATCGTGTTGGAATGTCACACTAAAACCTAAAAGTCAAAAAATGGATTAGTATATTTCAAGAACAAAAGAAACCCAAAAGAAGAAATATTCCAACAGTGACCAACAACATCAAAATATTGACTAAGCGGAAGTGCGCAGAGTACAAGAAATGACGTTGTAGTTTATCTAAAGTTTCAATCCAAGCACAACAAACCAAAAAATCAAATAAACTTCATCAAGCAAGAGAAGTAACTAAAAAATAAAAAAAAAAATAAAAGAAAGTGTTCGAGCAACTAAGATTTAGAAAAAAGAAAAAAAGCAAAACTGATACTAGCCTTAAAGGCAAACCTTAAAGAGCAAAAGAGAGGGACAAAAATAGAAAGTAAGAAAGACAAGAAAGACGGAGAAAGATAAGACTAGGTCTAAGTGTCTGTTTCGTTCTTCTCTCCGTAGAAGAAACGAAAGGAGTGACCAACCCTTCAATGCCCAAGCAACCGTCCAAGAGGTGAATCTTAAACAAAATCGAAAGAAAGAGAAAATGGCACCCAGGTCAATCAAAATAAAATAGTAGAAAATATATATATACAGAGAAAGGCTGAAAAAGATAAGGTTCGATATTAATCTAAACTCTAAAAGCAAAAAAGTGAATCCTATACATGACGTACCAATCCAAAAAGGCAGACTAAGCACATATGACTATATACAGACGGAGAGGTAGTCTGTCCTAAAATAGAATGTAGACGTAAAAAACCAAAACAAATTTACTAAAAACTTAAGCAAAAAGAATTTTCGTACAGGAATATAGAAGAAAGAATTGAGTAGCATTCATGCTACAACCAACAAAATACCGACGACGTATTCGAAGACTCAAACTACTAAAACCCAGAGTGAAAACCCAGAAAAATAGCAGAGCTCAAAAGCCGAAAGTCAAAAAGCGAACTAGCACTTACGACGTTTGCGACGCCCATGAAAAAGAAGAGAACAATTAGAAGAAGGAAACGGAAAAGCACAATTAGAAGCGACTGAAGAAGTAGATGCAAATGCAATTGTAGGAGCTTTTAAATTTGGAGAAACACTACGATCTTTATGTAAACGTGTATATCTTGTAGCGACTCCAGTGTTTGAAGGCTTCTTCGTTTCTGGCAATGCGTGATGTGACTTAATAGAATTGTTTTGTTGTGATTTCCAACCAGAACTGAGGAACTTTAGGTCTCATACGAGGTTAATAGAAACGATATCAAAGAGCATCTAACGTACTTTTAGCACTGCGGTGCTCACGCTCAAATAGAATGTCAATGATAGATTAGTTGCTGGCGTTGGCTCGATGGAAGAACTAATTTCCAAATACAAATATCAAAAAAAGAGACGCGTAAACGTTTACATAAAAGACCTCTCACGACACACTGACGAGAGAAAATACGAGGAGAAGCAGTATCATTAGGTACTAGACTTAAGTACGAATAGACCTAAAAACTAAAAAGAAATGAGAACGACAAAGAACACAAGTATTCGAAGTAGGAGTAGATACAGAAAAAGATGACGAAGAAGCATAATAAAAGCAAGTAGTAGAATTAGCAACAGAGAAGGAAGTACAAGTTTTACTAGCTAAAGCTACAAGTGGATTTTGAAATTTGTTCGACTTCAAACGCTTGCCTAACGATAGATGTGATCTCAATTAACGTTAACGGAGTTCGAAGAAGTAAAAATTGGTGGTTTTTTATTTGAAGAGTAAATATCTAAAACAATAAGACAGACAATAAAACCTAAGACACCAAACTAATTAGCATAGCAAACCAAAGCGGAAACTCGCTAATTCGGGTATGACTAGTAATCCAATAATCTTTTCAAAACAATAGTAAGTAAGTTGATGACCAAAAAAATTTTACCAAATAGCAATAATTAATTGAATTATAAGAAAGCAGCAAAAGATAAGTAAACTAGCAACGAGCTAGTTCCTGCAACAAGACAGGTAAAGAGAAGTAAAACTTTGAGTTCGAGTATTAGTTCGTCATAGGAATTTTCAAGAAAAGAGAACATATGTAGGTATCCAAAGTATAGACGAGAATTAGACAACAACACTTTTAGCTTTATCTTGAGTTGGCCAACACTTTATCCCCGCATGATTGAAAACTCTTTGACAGCATTACTTACCAGCAGTCTGATACCACTCTACGACTGGTGGTCTTCTCAAAAAGTTTCAATTGTTGGAATCTAAAAATCATAACGCTTCATCCACTACTAACTCTTTGAACACGGTCGTCAATTTATTTAGTTTGACTCTCACTTCAGAACTGAATCTAAATTTTGCTGTTACTCTCAAACGTATTCCCAAAAAAGATATTTTATGTGCTGTCGGGTCTTCTATAAGACATTTTCCTCGCCACATTTCAGATCCCATTCGTATTCACTGGCAAAATCCTTGAATCATCTAAACTTCCTAAATCCAACATTTAAGCAGTCGAAAGAGTTAGCCCTAGAAAGTCTTCGTAGGAATCCCACCTTGAGGATTGAACGTGAAGTCAGCTAAATCATCAACTTTTCCAATCTACCTTCAGAAACTAAATGTCGACTTACTTCTTTAAATTCCAAATCACCTCGTCTATACGGACTTACCCAAAGGTGACAAATAAGGTGTCCTTCGACCTATCGTCAGTACTATCCAATCTCTTAACAACAAGCTAGCCAAGTTCTTGTCCAACATTTTTTGCGAATTTACAAGTAAAATTTCTTCTCATATCCTCAATTCTCAGCATTTTATTCAACGTTTAGAAACTATAAAACTTGAAGCCGAAGATAATCTTGTGAGTTTTGATGTCACTTTACTTTTTACCAAAGTTTCTATTAAAGCTAATTATTATCGAACAGATTCTGTCTCAACATTGCAAGGACTTGTGTGTGGTTTCTCTTATTGATAAGCTTTCATAATTTACTTACTACCAATTTGATAACAAGTTTTACGAACAGGTATCTGGTGCTGCTATGAGTTCTCTTCTGTCACCTGTTGTAGCTAACACTTTTTTGGAATCCTTTGAAACGGTTGCAGCAATATTAAAACCTAAAGTATAATTATCAACACTTGGATATCAAATTTACTATGGAAATTGAAACTAATGGTTCTCGGCCATTTCTCGACTTTTTTGTGAATCGTAAGCCCGACAGACTCCTGGGCCTTTCTGTTTATTATTATAAACATCAACCTGCATAGAAACGTTCTGTTATTGAATCTTTGGTTCATCGCGATTTTTCTATTTCCCAACTTGAGAATTTAGATTGGGAACTTCGTCATCTTACTAGAACCTTGGTGATTAATGGTTATATGAAGCGAGATATTCATACAGTTATTAATCGTCGTCTACATCTACGTGCTCGGTTATCTAAAAACATTTCTACTTCCGAATCCAATCCGAAATTGGCATTTTTAAAAGGCTACAGATCAAATAGAGAAACTTCTTAGTAAGATCGGTATTAAACCAATATTGAAGTCAACAGGCAAAATCTCTCAGATTTTTCGTCCATGATTGTTGTATCAGGAAAAGGCATATTTCTAAGTCTGCGGTTGCTGAATATCATTTTACTACAGGCCACAATATAGATTTTGACAACGTTATGCTGATTGCAAAATCGTCATTCTTCTGTAACAGAAATATTCAAGAGAGCATAGAAATCATCAAACGTCCCAATAACGTTAACCGTGATCATGGTTATCTCTTCTTTGGTTCTCGATCATTACTCCTTTATCAAAAACACGCCTCTTTTCGACCGGTACCAAATCACAGTCGAGCTTAACCGGCTGTGACGATACTTCTTCTTTACATACGGAGACTACTTCTTTTTAAGTTACTTCTATGGAGTTTAGAAATTGGATTGGTTTACACGTTGGTTACCTAACTCTGTAGTGGTTCTTTGTTAGATTGTCGTTATTCTTTTCAAGATTCTTTCTTATCATTTTATAGTTTCGAATCTGGTTTGGTTCATAAATTGATTACATAACTTTTGAGAGGTTTTTTAGTTAAATTTCGGTTGTTTGTTTGAGTTTTTCAGTTGTGATTATAAGCGACTTACAAAAGTGGGCAAAACGTTGGCAGCTCTTGTTACAACAATGATACGGTTCAAGCCTGGAAGACGTCTTCATCTTAGTATAGACTCTAGCCGCGAAAACCTTAGCTGTTAAATCACTTATTTTTTAAAACCTCCATTAAGAAAGTTTTTGTTTACAATATTATTACGCAAACGACCCAAAAAATGTCATAGGTACTTAATTTTGCTGTAATCGTTTGATTTTATTAAAACGCTTTCTGCTAGATTCAATTATGCTATGGAAGAATTGTGCAGTATTCCGGCATGATTTAGATTAAATTAGATCCGCGTTTGCAGCGAGTCTACTAGGGTTTTGAAACGGCTGACTCTCAACAATTATTAATCTAAAGGAAACATAATTCTTCCCATATATGGGGATGATAATCCAATAAAATAACCGCCAGAATCTTATTAGATATATAATCTTAAGCTTTCGCGGTTATTTTGGTTTTAGAGTCGTTGACATCTGTGGATCCCATCTTATCGTGTGCCAAATTTTTGTCTATAAACAAATAAGAAGTAGTGAACGATTTACTACTAACTATCAAAGAACTTTAGTGTGGTAAGTTTTTAGTACTTTTTTTTAAACGTTATTAATTATATTTGTCGATTCTTAATGTGTCACGACTGTATGCAAATTAAATAGTCGATTAATTTCGAATTTACGGTGGTTGTTAATTATTTTATTTGCTACCAAAATCTTTACATCTTTATTATTATATTCAAACTAAATTACAAAAAATGACAGTGTGTAATTTATCCTTTTATCGTTGGATAGCAATATCAACACTTGCTACACTGTTCTAGATTTCTTTGCCTTATTCTATCCGCTTCATATTGAGTTTAGACGTACTCTTGGTATTTCCAAGCCGACGATCTTTATTAGTACGAAAAGTGGCGCCTAGTTTTTCTTTATTTTTGTTATAGTTGCTCAACCACACTCAATTAGCCGTGGTGACGTGGTTGTTACCAACGGGACTTACTACAGAAAAGGTTGATAACAAATACTTTGGTTGTTTAAGTTTTCTTTTCTAACTGGCTGATGTTAAATAAATGAAATTTTTGTTTTTTTACAGTACTTTTAAAACGACTTAGTGTATAATTAACGTTAAAAAAACGGAATTATTTGTACGCCATAACCGAGCTAACATGAATATTTACGAAGAAGAAACGAGTCAACTTTTTCCAACGTCCAAATTCAAGACATCCGCTATTAATGCTTAACAGATTATATACTGTAACAAATTTTAAAACTACTAATTTATTTATACTAAAAATATTTACATGTTTGTAACTACACGAACTAATTAAATCTAAGGATATTTAATTAAAACACATTTCTCTCTTGAGACTCTATAATGTTCGCCACAGATTTTCGTATAACGGTTTGGTACATGAGTATTTCTTGGTGACCAGATAGAAAACCAAGCGTCGGTCACCATGTAGTTTTAAAACTTCTCCGACTGCCGTTGGCTGTCTTCGTAGTTCATCTAGCTGCCCAAACTTCTTTTTAAATACGACTACAACCCCTGTGGACATGTCAAGATCCTGAATCACGCAATGTGCGATGGCGCAATATTTTTTTGTTTAGAACAGGTCTTGTTGTTCCTCGATTGTAACTCCGAACCTAGCTTTTCCAGAACCTCCGTATAAGCTCATAAACTTATCGAAGCCCATTTCTTCAACTTGATTTCTGGTTTTGCTAGTTATTACTCTTGCTTCGACCTGAATTTGCGTAATGGGACGATCGACGTGGACCACTTTTGGCTTGGCTCTGAGTGGTTTTATTACCTCTGCAGTTTTGGCGACAAACCACGTCTTCTTTGAAGATTATACAACCACACCATGTCGCTAGGTTGAAACCCACCATTCTGTGCTCTGACGTCATATCTGGTCTTCATTCTGTCGCTGGCTCATGTACTTCGTCTAGCCTTTTGGTCAGTTTGCTGACGTAGTCTTCTCCAGCAACTAGTTCTTCCGGTCTTCGTCCAAATTGGTGGTCGCATGGCAGTCGTATTTTGCGACCGAACATGACACAGGATGGTGCTTGGCCTTTGCTTTTGTGAACGGATAATCGGTATGCCATTAGAAAAAAGTGCAAGTAATGATTCCAAACTCTTTGGTGTTCGGACACTACTTTGGCTAAGTATTTTTCCATTGTTTCATTCATCCGCTCAACCATGCCATCAGATTGAAAATGGAGAGGCGTCGTCTTAGTTTTCTTAATTCCGAACAGTCGGCAAACTTGTTGAAACAGCCCAGACTCAAAGTTGCGGCTTTGGTCGGAGTGTAATTCCAGCGAAACTCCAAACCGACAGCAAAATTCTTTCACTAATACGTCTGCGACTGTAGTTGCTTCTTGATTGAGTATGGCGTAGGCCTCCGTCTATTTCGTAAAATAATTCATCGCCGTCAGGATGTATTTGTTTCCCGAATCTGATTCTTTGGAACGGCCCTGCCATGTCAATCGCTACTCTTTTTAAAGGACTTCCTACGTTGTATTGCTTCATCTGTGTTTTGCGCTTTCTCGCTGGACCATTTCCTGATACGCAGTTCACCTAGTAGAATCTTGCTCGAACTTTCCTCAATGTATTCTTTATGCTAAAGCGTCCTCTTGATGTACCATCGTAGAAATACTTCAACAGTTCCGACAACCGGCTCTTTGGCACTATCAACTTTAGTCTGTTTCTCGTGTTCTCGACACCCTCTAGGGATCGCTTAAAAAAACCGTCTTTTACTGTTATGTTTTACCGGTGTTGTGGATTCCAAATTAAAGTTATCTCTTGAACAATCCGTTTATTTATGCTAAATCATTAATACAAAACAATGTTAATAATCCTTAGTTTAACTACTAAATGTATTACCTAAATCATTAAGGAGAACTTGCCATACAATTTATACAATGGTGATAACTTTACAAAATGCTTACACCCACGCTTGCAGTGTAGCCACCTTAATTATTACCAACTTAACTTATAGATACAAAACATAACATACTCCTCACCTTAGATTGAAAATATTCTAAGACTATTTTATTTAAACGTTACAAATTCATTCCACTTTGAAGGTACTTTTTTTTGTCTTTGGGGTCTATCAATTATTTTGTTAGAATTTAAAGGATTTGATTGGGATGTAGATGGATCTGATGTCTTAGTGAGCTGCTCTCTACGATTAGAATCTGATAACTCTCTTTGTGGTACTTCTTGTATTATTCTACCTGGTGTTTTTCTTTTAACCGTTCTAGTTTTAATTTCTTGCTCTTTAGGTTCTGTTTCTAACACAATCTTGTTCCTTTTGTCTATAGGTTTAATTTGTTCGATGTGCCTTTTCCATCTCAGTTTATCTATTTCCGTCTCACATATGTACGTTTTGTCTCCTAATACTTTTACAATCTTTGCTTCTATCCATCTATTGTTGTTTGCGTCTCTATAATCTCTAACGATTACGTTTTCCCCTTCTTCCAGTTTTTTATAAACTTTTCCCTCACTGTTTCTTTCTTCTTGTTTTCTTTTCAATTTTTCTTTTGTATTTGGCTTCAATAAATCAAATGCTGTTCTAAGATTCCTACCAATCATTAAAAACGCTGGAGTTTCATTTGTTGTGCAATGTTTAGAATTTCTGTAGGCTAATAAATACCTACTAATCAATACTTCTTTGGACGTGTCTTTGTTTTTGGGATCTATTAAAGCTGCATAGAACCCTTTTTTAAAACTCTTTACCGCATTCTCCGCTAACCCATTTGTAGCTGGATGGTATGGTGCTATTGTAGAATGTCTGATTCCGTTTCTACTCAGAAACGTTTTAAATTCATTGGATACTAATTGCGGTCCATTATCAGATACTATTGTCTTTGGAATGCCCCATTTGGTACAATACTCCCTGACTTTGTTAATAGTTACCTCTGATGTAGTTGTACTCATTTCGAAGATTTCTGGCCATTTCGAGTACGCATCTTGCATTATAAAATAATAACGTTTTTCAATTGGCCCCAAAAAATCTACGTGTACTCTTTCGTTTGGATGAGTTGGACGAAACCATGGTGTAGCTATAGACTTCTGTGGCTCCCGAGAAGTTTTTAAACATGACATGCAAGATTTCGAAACATTCTCAATCATGTCGTCCAATTTAGGCCACCAAAAATACGATCTTGCAATGGATTTCATTTTTACGATGCCTAAATGACTAGCATGTAGTTCGTCTAACAATTGAGCTCTGAATTTGGTTGGAATAATAACTCTATACCCCCATAGTAAACAATCCTGTTCGCACGTTATTTCATTTCTTCTAATGAAATATGGTTTGAGTTGGTCATCATTTACCGCTTTTGGCCATCCTGTCATAGTGAATTGGAGAATTCTACTTAATACTGGATCTTTTCTTGTCTGAATGCTTATTTTTGTGCTATTGATTGGCGCTCTTTCTGAAACAATCAAGTTCAAGTTTCTATCTGATTCATTATCTAGGTCCGCTACGTTTGTCTTGACTGGATGTCGACTTAACATGTCAGCCACTGTGTTATCAGTTCCCTTTACATATAATATTTTGTATGTAAAACCTGATAAGTACAGTGCCCATCTATGCATTCTGTTAGATGCCATCGGTGGTATCGCTCGTTTCTCGCCAAACAGTGTTACCAGTGGTTGATGGTCTGTTTGAATTATAAATTCCCATCAAGTAATGGTGAAGTTTTTTTACCGCCCAGAAAACGCCTAGTCCTTCTTTGTCTAACACAGAATAGTTGCTTTCGGCACTTGATAATGTTCTTGAAATGAACAATATTGGTCTCACATCTCCATTTGGCATTCTATGAGACAGAGCAGCTGCTATACCTTCCTGTGAAGCATCAGTCGCTAGAATTATCGGTAGACATGGATCAAAATGTGTTAAGACATTGTCCGATGATATGATTTTCTTTATTTTATTAAATGCAGCTTCACAAGCATTGTTCCATTCACACTTTTTATCTTTCAATAAATCGTAAATAGGCTTCATTACGCCTGATACATTAGGAACAAACTTCCTGTAGTAATTCACCAGCCCAGCAAAACTTTTTATTTGCGTGTGATTTGTTGGTCGAGGTGCTTCCATTATCGCTTTGACCTTGTCTAAATTCTTCTTAAGGCCTTCTTTTGTTAATGTGTGACCTAAATAGTTAATTTCCTCCTGGAAAAAAGCACATTTATTTAATTTTATTTTGAATCCCGCTTCAGTTAATTTCATAAATGTTGCTTTTAAATTCCTTTTATGGTCCATTCTTGTTTTTCCCGTCACTATTATATCATCTACAAAGTTGGCCACGCCTTCTAAACCTTGTAGTGTTTGTTCCAAAGTTTTTTGAAATATTGAACTGGCAGGAGTTACTCCAAAAGGTAATCGGTTAAGCTTGTACAGACCCTTATGTGTAGACCAAGCTAGAAGCATTGAAGACTGCTCATCTAGACATAGTTGATTGTACGCGTTACTGAGGTCAATTTTGGTAAAGCTTTCGCCTCCATTCAATTTTAAAAAAATTTCTTCAATCCTTGGAAGTGGATATCTTATATTTATTATAGCTTTGTTTACAGTTACTTTGTAATCACCACAAAGCCTTACTGAACCGTCGCTTTTCAGTACCGGTACTAATGGAGTTCCCCAATCACTAGATTCGATTGGTGAAATTACACCGTCTTTCACTAATCGTTGTAGCTCTTCTTCTACTTTGGTTTTGAACATAAAAGGAATTGTACGTGGTTTCATGAAGATAGGATTAACATCATCTTTTACCGACAAATTGAAAATCTTATGTTTATAACAACCTAACCCATTGCTGAACAAATCCTTAAAATCGTTTAGTATACTATTTAAATTTACGTTATCATCTATACTTAAAATATCAGATACTAATCTAAATCTAAACACTTGTAAAAAATCTCGACCCAGTAGATTCTGAGTGCCATTTCTTACAATATGAAATTCAAAATCACTTATTTCAGCATTATTGTATTGCAACATTGCCTTCATGTAACCCACTGTATAGATTTTATTTCCAGAGTAGTCTCGTAATGATATGGTACTTGGAAATAATTTAAAATTTTTAAAATATTTTGTATACGAATTTTCAGTGATGATTGATTTTGTAGCACCGCTGTCAACCTGCATTGTCAATTTTACGTCGTTTACTGTTACACATGCATTAATAGCATCAGTACTGTCAAATGCGATATTGTAAATTTCTGCTATTGTTGCAGTATCTGCTTCTACTAAATTTTGCGATTGTTTTTTATTGCTACGACATACCTTTGCCAAATGACCTACTTTGTTGCACGCACTGCATCGGTAGTTTTCATATTTGCATTTTTGATTTCCAGTATGTTTATTTCCACATCGCATGCATGTCCACTTGCCCTTGTTACCATTGTATGCTTCCATAGAATTTCGACCTTGCTGCCGTTCTTTCGTATGATTCCCGTCTTGATTGGATTTTACAAGGTTTACTTCTTTTCCTTCTGCTGTTATTGCTGCTTCCTTACTTACTGCTATTTCCATTAATTTTTCTAAATTGACTTTGTCGGGTTTTTCTTCACATAATCGATCTCTTATTTTACCCTTTCGTAAGCCGCAGATAAATTTATCTTTTAACACTGTTGGTAAGCTGCTGCCAAATTCACAATTTGTTGCAAGATTGTGTATTCTAGCATACCACGTATTAATTGATTCACCAACCTCTTGTTGTGCTGCATAAAAATCAATTCTCTCTCGGTAAACACAGGTAGCAGGAGAAAAATGTGCTTTTAACATAGCACAAAGTTCTTCATACGTTTTATCTTTGGGTGGGCTTGGTGTACATAAATCCCTAAGAATTTTGTATGTATCTGACCCTATTAAGCTCAGAAGTGCAGCTACTCTTCTTTTATTAACTTGCGTGTCTTCTATAGCATTTACAACAAAAAATTGTTCCAATTGCTCTTGGTAGACTGCCCATTCGTCTGATTTAATATTGAATTTCTCCATCGCCCCAATCAGTGCCCTATTGATTTACTTGATGTATTTCTTCTCCTTACGTTATTGCCAATAATTATAACTTTCTCTTTCAGCCGCCTCGTCGCCAAATGTTATGTTTTACCGGTGTTGTGGATTCCAAATTAAAGTTATCTCTTGAACAATCCGTTTATTTATGCTAAATCATTAATACAAAACAATGTTAATAATCCTTAGTTTAACTACTAAATGTATTACCTAAATCATTAAGGAGAACTTGCCATACAATTTATACAATGGTGATAACTTTACAAAATGCTTACACCCACGCTTGCAGTGTAGCCACCTTAATTATTACCAACTTAACTTATAGATACAAAACATAACATTTACTATCAAAGAATCTCACTGCATCCAGTACGCTTTGATGTTTCTGCCCAAAGCATTCACTTCTTCCTAGGTTGTTCGTCGGCCGTTTTATTTCTAGTCCAGGAGTAGTCTTATTTCAAGATCTTTTTCTTGTTTGTGACGCAACTGTTCAGGTTCCCACTCATCAACCATAGCAGTTCTCCGGAAGCATTCGACTTTTATTTCAAGTCGCGAACAATGGCTGCAATCCGCTTGACATGGTCTTCTGGATAAGGCATCGGTGTTCAGATGACTGCTTCCGGCACGGTGTTCTGTGTCATAGTCATACTCTTGCAGTTTCTTGATCTATCTTGCTACTTGTCCTTCCAGGTTACAGAACTGCAATAGCCATTTTAAAGCGGTGTGGTCCGTTCTCAGTAAAAATTTTTGTCAGCACAAATTGTAGAAATGTTCTATAGACTTGACGACTACTAACAGCTACGCAATATTTTCTTTCCGGCCTGGACAAAACCTTGCTAAAAGGCGCAATTACTTTTTCTTGTCCATCTTGCACCGGTTAGAGGACCGCGCCTATGGGCAGATTGCTTGCGTCGGTATCCAAAACAAATTTTCCATCTTCTCTTGAATAACTCAAAATCGGCGAAGTGACTAGGGCATGTTTTAGTTGAAGGAAAGCATTTTTGCAGTTTTCATTTCATTTAAATTCTGCTCTTTCTTTGGTTAATTTCGTCAAGGGTTTGTGAATATTGGCAAATCTGGGTACAAATTGTCTATTAGATGCACAACCCAAGAAAACTTTGGACATGATGTTTGTCGAGTGGTCTTGGTCATGCTTGCACTGCTCGGATTTTGTGTAGGTCAGCTTTTACTCCATTTCTAGATAAGACGTGGCCAAGGTATTGCACTTCCTTCTTAAATACCTGGCACTTTTTTGGGCTCAGTTTGACATTTGCCCCACGTAGTCGCGGAAACATTCTTTAAACGACCTCCAACCACGATCACGTCGTCTAGGTAAACCAAGCATGTCTTCCATGACAGTTTGCGCAAGATGGTCTCCATTAAACGCTCGAACGTTGCAGGAGCTTTACACAGGCCGAATGGCATCACAGTGAACAGCCACAAACTAGTTGCAATTGCAAAAGCTATTTTTTTACGATTCTTGGGTTCCAATTCTACCTGCCAATAATCACTCTTTAAATCTAACGTGGATAACCTCTGGGATCTTGACAGGGTGTCTAACGTATCGTCAATTCTCGGTAAAGATTAGGTGTCTTTTTTGGTCACGTCGTTCAGCTGTCTGTAGTCTACGCAAAATCTCGTTGATCTACTTTTCTTCTTTGCGAATACCACTGGGGACACCCATGGGCTATTTTAAGATTCAATCACGTCTTTTCTCTCCTTATCTGTAATTATTTGTTCGGCTTCTTTTCTTTTTGCTAAAGAAAATCGGCGTGGATGTTGTCGTATCGGGCGAGCGTATCCGGTAGAAGAAGCCATGAAATAAAGACAGTGCCGAAATTTTTCAATCAAAGATAACCAACGTTCAGGTCGACTAGATCTATCATGGTAAACTAGCACAAACCACTTCAGAAGGTGATATTTACCAAAAGTAGATTTTGCTGTCAATGTTGTGCGAGTGAAAAGGTGTGGTGTTATTCAAGCTGCTGCCAAGGAATTAAACGTGTATTTCGGTTGTGTACTGTCAACAACTGGGCAAATTAAATGTAGCGATCAGCAGCGATCAGAATTCAATTGAATTGTAAAGGTGTATATTCTCACTAGGATAACGCTCGATGCCGTATAACTTTAGTCACTCGCCAAAAATTATTGGATCTTGGCACTATCAGATTACTATTTATTTCGATTTTTGCAAAGCTATTGGAATGGAAAACTTTCAATGATGATGACGCTGTTAAATTGTAATTGACTCATTTTTTTGCCGATAAACAGCAGAAATTCTACAAGTTGAGAAGCTGGTTATTGTACAAAATGGAAAATATTTCATTGATTAAAATTCATTTTTTGTATTAAAAAAACTGTTTTATTTGTATGAAAAAAAAAATAAATAACGCCTCACCTCAACAAAACCATTATGAAACCAGAATAATCAGAAATCAAAATAAGATTTAACAGTGCTTTACCGATTACATAATTTATCGTTTAATTAAATAGTTAATCCAAGTTGGTTAAAAATACAGTAAAATAAGGAAAATAACATTTGATATTGGAAATTCCAATTACATAAATTATTTTTTGTAGTTTAATTGTAATAATTTATGTTTTAATGTGACATAGAGCAACTTCCCTGCATCTAAAACAAGGTTGTTTGAATCTATTAAGTTATAGTCGCGAAAAAACATTTTAATTAAAAAAAAATAGATCAATTTGTTAAATTATTAATTAATGATCAATTAAGAGGTTACTCCACTCAGATTTTTATGGTTTAAATAAGGTTTCATATAATCGTGTTTTGTTCTATAAACTGAAAGTACAATTAAGATACTTTTACAACGATATGCGATGTCATTTTGAAAGCTTTGATAAGCAATGCGAGTTAGTGAATATGTATTTCAAAAACGTTTGCATTTTTAATTAAAGTGTCAATAAAATTCTAACACAAAATAATTAACTTTTTTTTAATTAGGTGCGTCATTTAGCTTGTACATTATTACTGTGCCAACGTTTTGTTTTTTTATGATATTAACATTTTTATACAAGGTAAACAATATGCAAATACGCGTCGTAATTTATTAGTTATAAAATTGATTAAAAAAATTTTTTTTGTGCAATTTGTTTTATTAAAAAAAGTTATTGGCTGTAATCTTTTTGTATTGAGATTACTGCATCACTAAAAATTATTTTAATAAATATTATCTGAAAAGCAACGTTACTTAACACTAGTACAGTTTTTAGGTTTGTCCTCAACATCTTCGTTTTGATAATTCGAATTATTAATTTAATTTTTTAAATTCTAAATTTAATTTTTTCCAACAAAAATTTGGTGACATTTTTATGAAACACCTAAAAAATGAAAAAAATTTCATGATGCTACAATCACTTGAAAAATTAAGAAAATTTCAAAACGACTAAAAATAAAGTTGTAGATATATTACTTTAAAGCATTTGGTTATGTCTTTAAAACATTTTTCATAAATTAATAATCTTAAATTGTTTCATTTTTTTAAATTTAATAGTCTCTCTGCCCCATAATACTTCATGATTTTCGTTTTGATGCCGCGGCTTATCACAAATATATGACTCTATCTTAACATGTTTTTATGAGTTTATTTGATCATATTTCTTTATAAAAAACATCATTTACCATAAATGTAACCATATTTTATTGCATTATTTGATAAAAGTCCAAAAATTCTGAAAATTGTTGTCCTACATTACTGGATAGTTTCAAGATTGTATGATTAAAACCATCAGTCAATGGAGGAAATAATTACAAGAAACCACATATGGCTAAAGGTCGTCAAATTATCAATGGCAATGTTTTAAATTAATAAAAAATTTAGTTTTTTTAAATACTCATACTATCTTTATTGATGTACTTATGTAGTAGAAAATTATTTTTGAAAAATAAACTACCCTTAAATAAAAATATACTAATTTTTTTATAAAAAAAAATAATTTTAACGAAACATATCTAGTAATATGGTACAAGAAAAAAGAAAAAAACTATCAAGTATTGTGGAACAGAAAAAGTAATAGAAAAATTACATAATATAGAATGTAGTAATTTAGTAACTTTTCGAAAATTTGTGGAATTTAAGTTACAGTTTCAAAACATTTAACAGTTTTGATAAAGTATTCAGTTTTGTAATGTTAATTAAATTCGGTATTGAACAATAAATTATTATAAACAAATTAGTAACATTTCAAAAGTTTCATGACAATATGTAGTAATTTCAAGAGTTTAGTTATAGTCTAAAAACCTTTTTGAAAATTTCATTGTTTTAAATGTCTTTATAATGTCATTTTAAATCATGATTTAGCCATAATTAACAAAATACAAATGATAGTAATTTTTGAAAAATTTTGTTGTGTTTTTTATACCCGAATAATTTTTTTGCGATTTAGTAACGTTTTTGAAAATTTGATTTTAAAAGTATAGTTTCAAAAACGAATGTTTTTAAAACTATCCTACAACAATTAACACAGATTGTAGTGATTACAAAAATGTGTTGTATTTTTTTTAACTAGAACATTTTAATATAATTTAGTAACATTTTTGTAGTTGATTTAGTAACATTTTTTAAAAAAATTGTACTTGATTAACAACTACAATTCGATATTTATTTTTTTTAAGTATAATCATTAAAAAAAGTCAAATCAGTAATTTGTCAATGTATTTAAAGAATTTGATTAATTTAAAAAATAGTTTAGTTAAAATTTAGGTTTAAAAAAAAATTTGGTTACGTCATTAAATATTTTTAAAAAAATTACACCTTTATATTTTAAGAGTTTAGGTACTTAAATAATTTAAAATTTTAACAAAAATTCTACTAATTATCACTACTTTTTAAACAAATAAAAAAAATATATTTAGATTTATTTGTCAAAAAGAACTAGAAGTTTAGTTACGTTTTTTAAATAACAATGTTTTTATGTTTTAATTTAGTGAATAAGAATTTAGCTACTAATTTCTTTAATTCTAATGATTAACATATAACTAATACAAGAATTTAATAACTTAAAAAAAAATAACATTAAAAACTGTTCAGATAAATATAGTAACGTTTTTGAAAATTTCCTAATTTTTTTACGCTTTTTTAAACCCCGATTTTACTAAATAATTTTGTGATTATTACAAATCTTAAAATTGATTTAACTTAATTTCTTAAACGTAATTATTGTTGTCGTTAGTTTAGTATTTTGTAAATTTACGTTAAAAAACTAAACATTTTTAAAATTAATTTAACATTTTTTGAGAAGCTGGTAATTTTAAAAATTGCGTGTTACTAAGAACTTTGAACTATTCTAAAATCAAAAAATGTTTTTAAGAACTAGTGATTTTAACAGTTTAGAAATTTTTTGTGCAAATCTACAGATTGTTAAATAATTTAGTGATTCTTTTACTAATCTTCAAGCAGAGTAATTATTAAATAAATTGTTTTTAAATTTAAGAACCAATAAACTTTGTAGCTTTTAAAAAATAAAAGATTTGTTAAACATTAAACACAATTTAATATGTTTTAGTATTATTTATAATAGTGACTTAATTTTGTAACATTTTTAAATGTCTGGTTTATGTCAAAATATTAAAAATCATTAAAAATTGAAGCATGTTTTTAAATATTTAACAACTCACATACTATATATAACCGGACAACTATTTAAAAAAAATGTAAAACTAAATACTTTTTAAATAAATTTAGTAAGATTTTTGAAAATTTGCTATTTTTTGTGTTTTCTTTAAATAATTTATTTATTATTACAAACCTTGAGGTTTATTAACATTTAGGTTATATTTTTTAACACGTATTTAAAATTATTTTTGTGAAAAAGAAGAGTAGGTATAATTTGTCAGCAGTAGGTTTGAAGCTTTGGCAAATCAAAATATTCCACATTTTCAAGATATTTGTATAACATAAATTATATTGATGAATGTAAACATCCTCTTCCTCTTGATAAAATTTATGTTGATCAAGGGAAAATGAATGTTTTCTTCCTTTGTAGTGCAAAATGTTTTTTATTATTTAAAGATGGTTTTAGTCAACTTCGAAAAATCTGTTTTCTAAAAAGGAAATCGTAGGTAATTCAAAAACTAGAAATTTTTCTGAATCTGGTGGAAAGTCAATTTGGGCGAAAAGTAAAAGTCTTGATGTCAGATAATAGAACAAACATTTTTCAGAAGCAAGAATATTTTCGAAAAACTAGGAATAAAATAATAAATAATAATAAAAGATCAGTAACTTACACACTACAGGAAAATGCAAGAATTGTAAGAGAAATGCGTACAATGTTGTAAATTTGTGTCAAAGATCTTCAGCAAGATTGTGAGCAGTTTTCAACTATTTCGTTTTTACTATAAATAAGACTAAAACTAGTAGATTTGTGGTTCTTGAGTAAATTTAAAATCTATAAGAAGTTTTGTATGTGAACGCTACACGTTGATACCAGATCATCAACGTCAAAAACTTTTAAAAAGAGCGAATAGGTATTTTCATTGGTTATGATTTAGAAGAATATGGTCATATAATTTATTTACCAAATAAAAGACATGTTGAAATATCGTACAATGTTCTTTTTTAAAGAAAATTGATTCAGAAATAAATTGTAAAACGATTGATAACATACACTTAAATTTAAAGACTGACGATGAAAAGAATTTGAAGTCTGATATAGAAAATGATAAAGTCCAGGAAACGTATTATAAAAATTGTGAACGTAATGAATCAGAACCAAAAGTCAAGACGCCAATATACAACCTACGAAATATAAAAAATATAAATTTATCTTTTAAATATGGTGATTATGTAATGATTGGTGACGTTGATGATATCTTAGTCAGATATGCCTTAAATGGTTCAAGAGGGCAGAAGGCAATGCAAGAAGAAATTGATGCTCTAAACTATGGACGCATGGAAATTTGTAGGTTTACCGAAAGACAGAAAAGTGGGTACTACGCAAAAAAGTAGGTGTAAGCTTTAGAGCAAGAATTGTGAGTCGAAATTTTCATCAAACGCAAGGAATTGACTATATTGAAACTTTTGCTTCAGTGAACAGATACGCAAGTATACGAATAATATTAAGTTATGCAGTATATAAAAATGGAAGATTTTTATTTTTGATATAAATACAGCTTTTCTGAATGGAAAGTTGTCAATAAAAATATACATGATGCGGCCGGAGGGTTTTAATGACAACTCTGCAAAAGTGTCATTTAAAAAGACGTTTCTAAGGTGTGAAACAACCGTCAACTAGTAAAAAAACTCATTTTACATCTTTACTATTTTTATTTGCGTTAAACATACGATTGGTAATAATGAGTATGACCTCCTTGATTATCAATGCATTTTTGCAGTCGTCTAGGCATCATCACTAATTGTCTCCCAAGTAATTTCAATAACGGTAAATTGGCTTCCGATTGTTCCCGAATGGTACAAACAATTTTACTCCAAACGCTTTCTATATATTAAAATCAGAGCTTTCTGCTGGCTCGGTATCACGTTCAGGTTATTTTGCTTTACCCAATTTTTCACCAACCTGAATGTATGTATAAGGGCATTATTGAAAAGGCTATAACTAGACTATATTCTGAGTAACTGTTGATTATTTTTTGACGTGCATTTTGTAATAGTGGAAAAATTAAGAAGACTTTAAGTATTAATGAAGCTCTTACAATAATTAAAGATGACGGTAATTCACATTCACAATTTACATATAATAAATCGACCAATTAAAGTTTTGAGACTATAACAACGACTTGAAAACTAGCAATAGTAAGGCAAAATACTTCATTTTTCTTAATTGACATTTTTGAAAAATACAATAAAAACGATTATTTATCGTGTTATAGTAAAGCAGGATATGAGTGACAAAAAAATACAAATTTTTTGTATATCATATCTAGTAATTTCTAGCTTTTGATAAAACGCGTAATAATACCATAAAGGACACTCAGCGTCGGTACCTTTGATATTCCAGTCCGGAAAATGAGCGACCTTTGGCCATTTTGAAAATAGTCTTGTAGCGGCAAAATTTAATTTAATTTGGTAGAATGCATTTTTTTAGACAAAAAATCGATTAAAGTAACCGTTACTTAAATATAATTTAAATGTAATTTAGTTATTTGTTTAAACTAACTACATTTTCAAAGTAATTCAAATGATGTTATCATGTTAATTATTGTATATCACGTATCTAAAAAATTCTGACGATTCAACAAATTTTTAAATTAAATTTTTCTGATCGGAAAAGAATGCTTTGTGAATTAGTCTAGTCTGCATTTTTATGTTTTTAGGTCATGACAATTACGAAAGAATTCAAATAAATCTTATACAGGGTACATAACACTATTATTAATTGTTACGTGGATATAATATAAAAAACTTTCCTATAAGGAATGATGAAGGAATGCCTACATATATTTTATGTTGTCATAAAACTATTTTGAAGTAATATGTAGAGGCATTTCATTATGTCGTGAACTGTGACCTTGAGTCAAAAATTGAAATAAATATACTAAAAGTCAAAAATTTGACAAGTCTATCTAAATTCCAAAAACGTTAGTCTATTTAAAAGGCACTCACCTTAATAAAATTTAAAAATCATCAGATATTTATTTATTAAGTAAAAATTTATTTATTTATGATAATACCTAAAGACTTATTAACAACAAATAAAACGATAAAAGCAAAAATAAGTTAGAAAAAATGTACCGGTTAATGTTTGTCAGACTGATAATAACAATACTTTGACATATATAGACTACGGCGCCACAGTTCACGAGATCTTGAAAAACGTCTACACGTTTGTATTGATTTCCTACCATGCTATAATTTTTTTAAAACTTTTCTCTTCGAGTTCATTAAGATCATATTAATTAACCCTTATATTTGTGCGCCCCGATATTACCTACCCCTTTAGTAAATCCGTAAAAAAAATCGTCGCAGGCATTTTTGTGAATTCATTTTGAATTACAAATTAAATATCTAATAAACTGTTAATGTTAGAAAATTTTTTATCTGAATAAATTGTTAGGAAGAATGATAAGAAAATGTAGAAATAATTCGAATAATTTACATACGTACAAAATTATATAACAAAACTGTTAAAAATAACTGATACACCTACTTCCGGTTTCTTTATCAAACCCATCTTTTAACAAAGCAGAAAAAATATAAAAAGCCAGCTCTATACCAAATTTCGAGTTACTAAGAGTTTTGGTTCGAGAGTTATCGTGGGTACATCGAAAGATAATTTAAATAAGATGCAGCACTCCGTATATAAACAACTCAAAAGAATATAAAGAAAAATTGTTAATTTTTAACATATCTTATTTTTCCTTCAAGATATGGAATTTTTTTCTAGCAAAAATTATTGTAGGCAGAATTTAAAACTAGAAGTACATATGGAATTCACTTTAAATTATAAATCAAATATCTAATAGATTGTTAAGGTTAGAAAAAAAATGTATTTGAATATATTGTTAGGAAGAATTAACTCTATAAGAAACTGTAAAAAGAATTCAAATAATTTACATACGTACAAAATTATATAAGAAAAACTGTTAAAAATGGCGGATACACCCACTTCCGGTATTTTATCAGACCCATCTTTTAATAAAACCGAGAAAATATGAAAAGCTAGCTCTATACCAAATTTCAAGTTACTAGAACTTTTGGTTCGAGAGTTTTATCGTGGATACATCGTTACACACAGACACAAAATTTTTTGTCAACAATACATTTTTCTGATTCAGAAGATTCCTTATAGGAAAGTAAAAATACTCTTTCAATATATCTTTATTTACAGACAAAAATATTTCGTATAAAAACAAAATGCAGCTTACTATTCCAAATCATTCAAAAATAAGAATATGTTGATTTTTTAGTTAGTATTGTCAATTTTTATTATTTAACTTTCTTGAATAGCATCGCGAACGGCACGAATGATTGCCAATCGTATTCGTTAAAAAGCGTAGTTTACACCGTTGTTTCATTTGAACTAACCAAAGTGTCTCGTTTTTTGTTTAGTCGAGTGTACCTCAATAATCAAGTAGTTGAACATATTGGCAAGATTGTAAATTTAATTAATAAAATAACAAATTGCTGATATTTAACTAAAATTTTATCTAAAAAGATTTTTTTACATTTACGTTTAAAGTTGCTTAACGAGGAATGTTGAAAGTAATACAATACTATATACCTATATGCAGCCCTAAAGATTTTTGCAGTCATTCTGGACTAAACACTAAAAGCATAAAGTGTGATCATATTTAAACATTATAATGTTTTGTAGTCTTATTGATGTAATATAAAAAAACATTAATATCAACAAAAAACTAAAAAGCAAAAACAAAATATTTTTATTTAACTGAATATAATCTGCATTTCTAAATTATAAAATATTACCTGGTTTTTATAAACAACATGAACAACTTTTATAAAAAAAACGTCAAAAGTTTAAAGAATGCAGTGTAGTTTAACCATATAAAAATTAAAAAAAAATTATATAAAATAGGAGCATCACGATAAAAAACATTTAAAATTTCATTTGTTGGTGCAAATTACAAGGTAACAAAAATTGTTTCTCACAAAACTTTTTAAACAATGAGACTATAAAAATATTTTGAAATTATACGAATTCATACAATTTTTGTCTGTATGTTTATGTCGCCAAAAATTGGAAACTTTTGGAAAAACTATTAGATCATTTTAAATGCTGTTTACATTTTAAGTTTCTTTTTTTTTAAAGTATTGTATTTGTATTATTTATAAAAAGTCTAAAAGCACTTAGAGTATCTTTCAAATTGAGTTATTGCTCTAGTTGGTTAAGAAGATAGTTCTTGAGTATTCGAAATTTATAGATGCTCAAAATAAACCCAGAGATAAAAATCGTAGGCGGAAGATCAAAGAATATACCTCAGTGTAAATTTGAAAACAGACTTATTTAAAATTAAAAGTAATTCCGAGTAAAGTTATAATTTTGGTTAATGACGAAAAATTACAATTACGCACAGCTTCATACGAAGTTACTTAGTCAACCTCGTGTAATAATAATCGCACCAAATTTTCTTTAATACGAATAATCAAATACGTCACACGTAAAAAAAACATACTCAACAAAATTAAATTGTTATTTGCCCCAAAAATAAACGTATTTATTTACGTTTTTACGTTTCGTAGTAAAAAATGTCTAAAATTCTTATAAGAATGCAAAAGTGTGCGATCTAAATTGGTAATGGCAATAAATTTCCTTGGCATTGAATCAAAATTCTATTTTTTTAAAGTTCATGTAACGTAATTTTTAGAATGATTATTTTTAAATGCACCAAAGTCACAAAAATTCATTTGCAGTTATTACGTCAATCAAAGTTGGCAACGTCATGAAAATGTATATTACTATATTTGGACAAGGAAATAATAACGACAGATTTTGCTATTCTTAAACGGTTTTTCCCAAGCAGTTTAGCAACAACACAACAATAAATATTACGTCGCATTTTAATCGAATGTTTTGAAAAATGTGTTAGATAGCGTTAGTTAGATTGCGAAAGGTTTGTTTCTGATTTAAAAATGATTTATTTAACACTAAATAAAACTGATCTTTGTTGGCATTTACCATTTTAATTTGGTAATTTACATTTTGAATATTTTGTGGGAAAACAAATCTAAAGTTTAAATAATTCAGTATTTTTGCATAATTTTTTTCAGTAAACAATTATTGTTTACTGGTCTAAATCCAGTGTCTAAAAGATTATTGGTAACAGTTTTGACTAAACTCTATCATAGGGTTTTGAGTAGTAGTCTCAAAGTTTGTGTTATTTTTAGCAAGCGAAATGTAAAAAACCAAATATAAACCAAATAATTCTGCTTATTTAGAAAAATACTAAAAAAAGCTTCATTATTTATTTATTATCTAAAACTAAGGTACTTTTTATAAAGCTTATAAAAATAATTGATAAATATTTATCTTTTTTTATCTACCACTTTACATGCCCATTGTGTTTAAAAAACAGATAAAAATAGAAAGATAAATCTTATAAATCAAAAAAAGTAAAAATAAATATAATTATAGTATGGTATATTGATGAAAAACAACTGCAATTTTACTATATTAAATTTTTTTTAAGTGCAACTTTTTTCGCTTTTTAACATTTGTCACTTCTTCTAAGAACCTGATAAAAGTTTCTACTGATGACATCGTTATCTGCTCCAAAAGTTAGCAAAGCTTTTTACTTGTATAGATTTTGTTACATCAATTTATTTTTGCGCCAAATTTTAACCTAGCCGAAACACTAAAACGCAGA
The DNA here is from genome assembly GCA_035610365.1 of Aquatica leii. Taxonomy (NCBI): domain Eukaryota; kingdom Metazoa; phylum Arthropoda; class Insecta; order Coleoptera; family Lampyridae; genus Aquatica; species Aquatica leii. The sequence goes on along the minus strand of CM069436.1, from coordinate 100,869,680 downwards.
CTAATTTTAACTTTAAGAATAGACCTTAACCAGACAAGCAATAAATTAGGTGATTCTAAACTATCTTTTTTTTGACTATTCTATTTTTGTTTATATCCAATCCTGAAAATATTCGTTTAAATCAAGTTAAAATTGGGCTACGTTCTATAAAAGTTAGCTATATTATATAATACAAAACTATTCTTTTGACTTAAAAATTGATTTTTTAAAATTAAAAAGAAGCTTGCTTTGAAAATCAAAATAAAAATCGTCATGTAGCAAACTCGGTTGATAATAATTTACTAATTCATAAGTAATATAATTTCTACGGAAACAATACAGCTCCCAAAACTCCACGAACTTCTAGTGAAACGTCATAAATTCAGTTTTTGTTTTGGATCGCTCATCCGCTTAGTAAAACAATTTTTCCTATAAAAAGCTGTTCTTCCATCGTTTTAATGGTATACAGGTAGGCGTGTTATTTCTAAACCTATTAGTATATTAATAATTGTCGGTGAATTTTTCCGACATTTAAATTTGTGTTTTGTAGAGGTGTTACGGAAACAAAGAACTGTAAAGTTATTAATTGGGTTCAGTTTCAGACGCAATAGATAAGTGGTTGCGCAAAGTAACAGGCTCAATGATCTAAACCTCAGGTGGAACCATAAAAATTATTAAATTGTAAGAAATTACGAACTAAAGATCCAGATAATACTGAAAGAGATAAGTAAGAAACTAAGTAGAATAGCAACAAGAGCCGATCGCACGAAAAACAAGGTAGATACAGTTCGAAACAAACAACTTAAGAATAGACTAGTACAACAACAAAAAAATGGAGAGATAAAAAAAGAAATAAAGAAAACAAAAGTTATTATGAATAGAAAAGAAAAAAAAACAAATAGAAAAATGTACAACTAAAAAAACTATCTTAGTATACATATAGACATATCAATAGAAATAGAGAAAGAAGTGGTAGAGATAAAAAGACTTGAAAAAAAAACTTCAAGGAATGTAGATCCGTAAATTCTAATGCAAGTAAAAAATTGCGTAAGAAAATTCAAGATATTAAAAGCAACAAACAAACTTAAAGTATCAAAAATGTACGTACACAAAAAAAAATACCAGAGCAAAAAAAAGGAATTAATAAACTATAGAAAATAAATAACAAACATCACGCAGTAATCAATAAGAGTAAATGGTGATGAATTTCCCATAGAGCAGTTAAAAGCAAAAGAATTACCACAGATTGATCAAGAAAAACAAGAGGAAAACACAGACGAACACATATCTAAATTAAATAGTCTTGAACCTATAGAAAAAAACGCATTATTAGAGAGAAGAGTATTCTAGATTCAAAACAAAAGAAAGGACATAAGAAAACTAACAAAAATCAGAAAGTAGCAATGATGACACAGGTAATAAAGAAAAAAATGTTGACATAAAAAGTAGAAATAAATCATAAACCGGTAAAAAAAACAACAAATAATAACAAAAAAAACTTGCAAGAACAAAATCTTTAGAAAAAAATGAAGATAATACAATAAGAGAAGTTTTGTTTGCAAGCTTCTATGGTTTTGTTCAATGGTTTAAAATTTAACGAACTGGTTGCCACGTTGTCCATTTATGACACATGACGTTTTCTGTTCAGAAGTTCTAAAACTAGAAGTTAAGTCGTCGAGTTGGGATTTATATAAAAGATAGTTCTTGCCATGGTTGATTTTCGAGATTGATTTTGTCGGTTGGCTTCGTATCGTTCTAGTAGGCGGTTTTTTCCAACTATGCGTTTTTACATTCTGGTTAGTTCCACATTTCCGTTTCTGTTGAAATTGTTGGGGTTCTTTTGGATTCTATTACTTCTCTGTAAAATCTTGACTAGATCTTTTTCTTTAGTAAGATTTTTGTTTTTTCCAGTTCAATAGTGTATCCAGTATCTGCTTTGTGTTCTGCAAACGTTAATTTTTTTACTTGGTTATGTGCCAAACTGCTTTTGTGTTGCTTTAGTGTTGTGTTTATGTGTCTTTCCTATCCTGTATGTAAACTTTTCCGCAGGTGCATGAGATGCTATACACATCGGATTTTTGGAAATCTTTATTGTGCCTTGTCTTCAGAAAGATTGATGTTAACAACTTTCTCAGCTACGTCGGTCAGAGCCGACACAAAGCCAAGCCACCTAAACCAAACATAACTAGGAAATAAATCGAAGTTATAATACTACTAGCATACAAAAATATGATTCTGCATAGAAAAATATAAAGAACAATCTAGTCTAGAAAATAAAAAAAAAGTATCCACTGCAATAAAATCATCAAACATACCCAAATAACTGCGTCGGAATCTGAGACGCCACAATTTTACTGAAAAACGTCGGAGACATTCTCAAGAAGATCGCCGAGATCCAAGTATAAAGTCACAACATTGTAGCGAGCTTTGATCTGACTATTCACAAAAGTGCCAATTAACAACGCTTTAGAGGAATTACAGCGAAGACTTACCAGAGAGAATATGGACGAAGAGCTAGCATATTTAACAAGAATATGTATCAAGTCAACATTCGTTACCTTCCAAGACTAAGCCTACAAACAGACAGAAAGAGCATGTCCCTAACTCTAGCAAACATATTATTGGAAGCATTTGAGAAGGAAACCTTACAAATCATAGCACTAGAACCCAAACTATGATTACAATACGTAGACGACACATTCGTAATCTAGCCACGTAGAAGAACACTTTGCAGAAGTTCCTAAACCATCTCAACGGAATACAGCAAAACATGAAGTTCACCAGGAAAGAGGGAGTATAAGGAATGTTACCATTTCTGAACGTGCTAGTCGAGAAGAAATCAGGTGGAACCCTAGGATACCAAGTATACATAAAGCTAACTCATATTGACTGTTACCTTTATGCAGAAACTCATCATCACCCAACACAAAAACAAAGCGTGATAAACAACCTGATACACCGAGCCCATACCGTATGCGAACAAGAACATCTAGACGAAGTGTTAGACCACATAAAGACAGCGCTCAAAAGAAACGGTTATAAACGGTTGTAACACACGCATTGTGCAGATGCAGCACAGCAGTAAATTATTTATACATATATAGTAGATACGCAGTGAGATAACGACAGTATATAATATAAATTGAATTAAAATAACCGTTAGTTTTAAATCATAGTTTGTTAAAATTTATTGTAAATCTAAAAGTAATTAAAAACAATGCCGCAGATTAAGATAGGCAAAAAAAAACGTTAAACTGAATGTAATAACAACATTTAAGTTGTTTAAACCTGTTTGCGCTTTATTTTTTTTTCTGGTAGTAATCTTAGCGGAACGAGTGACGTCAGACGTGCAAGTGAGATAAAATTTGGTTCAATTAACCACTTTAATAACGTAACGTAGCAGCGTACTTCCGAATTTCTTTACAATAAATTAATTAAAAACAATGCCGCAGATTAAGATAGGAAAAAAAAACGTTAAACTGAATGTAATAACAACATTTAAGTTGTTTAAACCTGTTTGCGCTTTATTTTTTTTTTCTGGTAGTAATCTTACCGGAACGAGTGACGTCAGACGTGCAAGTGAGATAAAATTTGGTTCAATTAACCACTTTAATAACGTAACGTAGCAGCGTACTTCCGAATTTCTTTACAAAAAATTAAAACAATTGTAATTAAATCACAAACAAGTAAAACGTTTTCCAATCACGTTATCAATTTATCATGGATTTGTTAACTTGTTAACTAATTCCAAAATTATTGTTAGCAAAACCCTGAGAAACTACTGGATTGCGTCCTCGCACTGACAGCTTTATTCGATCGCTTGGTCCTGCATAGATCGACGTTTAAGAATTAAAGTATAAATACCTTAAAGTGTAGGTGTAATATAAATCAATCGACATGCCCCAAGTAGCATCTATAGATCAGTTAATAACTCTTTTTGTAAAATTTCAGTAATAAATAATTATTTGGATAACAAAGAAGGAGCTTAAGTAGATCTCCGCTGCATTGCAACACGAAAAATAACATCGAGCAGGCTTCGCAGAAGTTTATACGTTCTGCATGAACTGAAATTTCCCGATTGTTGTTCTTAACCTCTAACCAGCACCAAATTCAACGTAAAAATTTTGTTTTAGTACATCCGAATTTTGAGCCTATGCTGCGCCTACACACACACAAAAACTTATCATTAGATTATTTAACCCTCACGCGATTAAAAATAGAAAATTGCTTATCCGACAGTCAAAAATGTATTAGGACGTATTTTAAATTGTTACAAGGTACAAAGTCCAGCGGGTTCTTAAGAGAAAATCACACCCTAAAGAGAGAGAAGAAGCCCAGTCACATCGATCCATCATATGCAAAAGGATGTATTGATAAAATAAGACGTATCCTAAAGGAATACATCATCAACATCGTATTTAACACAAGAAAGTTAACATCAAACTTTTATAGACACGCTGAAGATCTCTAGGGGCCCGGTGTATATAACACCAACGGAAACGTTTACATGGACCAAAAAGTCACATAGAGAAACATGACGACGGGAAAAAATCAACGGTCCTAAAACACAGAGCAGACACCGGACACCCTATTGAACCGAGAAAAAAACGACACTCACATTTTCTACTATTCAAGAATTCAACATAAAAGCAAGGCAACATTTTTTATTTAAATAAATTGTTAGGAGGAATTATCTCTATAAGAAACTGTAAAAATAATTCGAATAATTGACATACGTACAAAATTATATAAGAAAAACTGTTAAAAATGGCGGATACATTCACTTCCGGTTTCTTTATCAAACCCATCTTTTGATAGAATTGAGAGAATATCAAAAGCCAGCTCTATACCAAATTTCAAGTTACTAGGACTTTTGGTTTGAGAGTTATCGTGGGTACATAGTTACACACACACAGAAACACAGACGCACACACACAGACACCTAAATTTTTTGTGTCAAAAATACATTTTTCTGATTTAGGAGACTTTGAAACGTAAAATTATACAAAAAAAATTTGGAAAAACGTTGCGATCGCTATACTTTTTCACAGCAGGTAAAAACACCGAAAGAAGCAGCATTAGAGACACAACATAGATTACTAATCGCAGAAAAACAATGCAGTCAGCAACCAATAGGAGAAGCACAAATATCAATTAGAGACGAACTTGAACTTTAACAAACTAATGGATCTTAGATGAGAAATGTGAAACTATGAAAGAAATAATAACCAAAACAGTAAGAAACATGTAGGGAGAAACAAAGTATTACAAAAATTGCAAAAGGACAAAAAATAATAAAGAAGTAAAAGAGATACAAACTTCGAATAAATTTTTAAACTAATTTATTTACACGATTAGAGCTACACGTAACTAATATAAGTATAATATAACCATATTTAAGAAAAACACACTAATTTATATATTACTATCACTCGAAAAATAATGTCCTCGAATAACTTCTGTTTATCTAAACCGGTATTTGTTTACATTAAAAGCACGCACGCTTATACGCCGTTATATTTATTTTTCACTGACACGGCCACTTTATGTATTTATCTTAGCATACCTGTTAATCACTTATTTATTTCTTAACTTTTTACTTCAAAAAACTGACCTTAGCTACTTTTAAGTACTTTTTATATCTTTCTGCTATCTGTGTCGAGAACTATCTACATCCTTTGGTAAACGTTTTTCAAGAACGTTTCAATATCAATTACTACTGCAGTTATATGTAAGATATTGGAAACATTGAAATAATATTATACAGAAAAGTTTGGTTTAAAAAAAGAAAAAACGGTAGGAAGATCATACATAAGAAGAAGAAGGTGAAGAAAGTGACATAAAAATGGAAAAAGTAGATAAATTCATTAAAAAATCAAATATGAAAACAATATAAACCCAGAAATATAGCACAGAGGAAAAATAAAATATCTACAAACTGAGAAAAAAATAATTTCAATTTAAAAAAAAATTAAACGAAATGTGAGAATGACAGAGCGATATGTTTAGCATCAGTGGCAACCAAAGTTTACACAATATTGGTATAAGAAACGATAAGACAACAGAACATAAACTGGAAGCAAAAAAGGATCAAGCAAATAGACAATTTGAGTTCGTTATTATTTATCGTAGTAGTAAATATGATTTAAAAAAATTTTAGAGAAAAAGAGTTAAAAGTATAAAAAAAGTATTGATACATAGAAATCTAACTTCTATAAAAATAAACTGCTTGATGATGTATGCTGACGATGTAGTATTAATAGCAAACACCTATACTAAAATGCCAAAACTAATCAGGGAGGAGGGGAGGGAGGAAAAAATTAACAAAATAAAAATGGAAATTAATATAAATAAAGAAAAAATAAGGGTTATAAACAAAAAAACAACAACCGCCAAACAGAGTTAAAATGTAACAGACAGATTCTAACCGCAATGGCAAAAAGAAATGTAGAAAACAAAACAAAATTGATAATCAGTATACAACACAATAGCAATACCGACTATATTGTACAGTGAGTTTAGTATGCAAAAAATTCGATATTTCTTAAATGTTAAAGTTTGAGAAAATTGTTTAACTCATGTTTTTTCAACGTATTTCGATAGAGTTTATTGTTTTGGGTACGAAAATGTCAAAAAAGTGTGACTTGAAAGTTTTTGAAATATTTGGTTCCAAAGTTTTAAAAACGTAAATAAAAGTTATGCGATAAGACCAATTATCAAAGAACCACTAGAAAAAACAAATGATTTTGACAGCTGTTAGAATTTTGCAATTGTTGCTCAAAAGTTTATGCTGTATTTTGTTGGTTAATCATTGCTTGATAGTATTTCAAATTCTTCTTTCTTTTCTCAACTATATGAAAATGATCCGCCCTTTAAAGTAAAAGAGAAAGAATAGAAATGTTGATGATGATCAGTTACGAAAACAGAATTCGCACATAAGTTGATGTTTGCCGTTTATTTAATAACAAATATCTTAACAAAGAACCAAATACAAGTTCACCATAAGCAAGATCTAGCAAACATTTTTTGGAAGTGGACAATGTCAAAGATTATCTTAAAATAGGTCGTCCAACAGTTCAGGAAGATGTTAAATTAAACGTTCTACTTGATTTTCAACAAAATCCTTATTTATCCACTCGCCAAGTGGCTGCAGACAACGGAAGTTCAAAGTTCCGTCTTAAAATATCTGAAGTTGGAAAAATAGCACCCGCATAAAGTGGTTTTGGTCCCCGAACCTAACGAAAATGATTTTGACCTTAAGTTAGAGTTTTGCATAACTATATTTCAACGCCTGAATGACGATGAAGAATTTTTATGGAATATTGTATTTGCCGACAAAGCTACCATTTATCTAAACGACACAGTCGGCAGTATCGGCAAAATTGGTCTCTTCGAAATTAACACTGGATAATAGAAACTTATAGTTAGTTTCCACAAAAAGCTAACGTTTGGGCTGGCATTGTAGGTAACCGTATCTTGGGTTTATTTTTGTTTGGGGGCGCGTTGACAGTTAAAAGATAACGTGTATTTTTAAGAAGCGAATTAATTTCTGGACTTGCAGTGCTTTACCCAAATGACACGATATGGTAGTAACATGATGGTGCGCCACACCATTTGGAAGGATAGTTTGCGAATATTTATACCAAGTATTTGCTAAGCAAGAGATCGCTCATAGAAAATCTATCGAATGGTTTCCTAAATCTCCAGATGTTATCCCCCCCCCCCTAACTATTTTTAATAGAGGTACTTTCCTTTAAGGTTACACTGTTTAAAAATTTTTGTATTCAGAAAAATTAACTCTATCAAAATCCGCTAGAAAAAAAAATGTAACCCATATTTTTTTTTCAGTGGGTTTTGATAGAATATAATAGAAAAGTTTGATTTCGTCATAACTCGAAAACAAAGCACGAGCAAAAAATGTCAATTGCGGAAAAAAGTGACATTTAAACAAACAAAATCAACCTGTCTGAGAAAATTTTTTCAAAGTTTGTCATTAAGAAATAATGAATTTATTCCATCCTTACGAGCTCATTGTATAGAAGCAAAGTCTAGTTTAAAATAAACAAAAACTACAAATACATGCGATGGAAATGCGCAAGAACGGTGATAAATAGACTATCAAAGAAAATTTTAGGAAAAAAAAGAAGACCACGAAAGACATGGACAGAAGTAGACGAACGAAAAGGGAGTTTGTTCTTAATGTTACCACCTTCAATAAAAACACAAAAAAGTATTGTGCCTGTACCTTTTTTCTGGGTTTTTTCTTGTTTAGAAATTCGTTAACCCACTGTTTTTATTTTTAAATTTTCATCTGCAAAGTTAGAATCTAGCAGATTTTACCTTTTTGACTACCAGGTTATGATTTACTTTACAGAATTTTTCTTTTTATAGATTTTTTGGAAAGATTTTTACTATTTGTCTTAGCTTTTATAACAAGATTTCTACTATTAAGATCTAACAATATTTTAAAATGTCAAGCATCTGATATTATTTTATAGGTTCTACATCTGCTAGTGATTTTTTAAATTAATAAGTGCTCTAAGAATCTGTAATTTGTTTGCCTAACAAGCACAACAGTGGAGTTCGATTTTTTGATAGATCGATATACTGCTAAGTAGAAAGTAGTAGTTACTTTCGAATGTGTTCCATCATTTTTTTGGTTTCTCAGTGATCAACAGCTAACTGTTATGTAGTCAAGTTTATGAAGTAAAAAACGAATCCTTGATTTATTGAACATGTTAATATGTCGGTCAAGATTTTTTAAATTAAGAAAAAAAAGTAAGTTAAAAAAATCCACACAAACGAGTGTTTAAAAAAAAATTTTAACTAAAAATGTAACAGATATACGTATGGTTACACACAACGCATTGCGGTTTACCTCAATAAAAATTACCTATTCCTAAATGTTCTCTGAAAAATATCTCACATAAAAGTTTTAAAAGCTTAACTTGGAAAATACATTCATAACTCTTATTCCGTCTTAAAAACTATGTCAATGTTGGACGTGTACAAACAATAGAGACCTAAACTGTGTTACATAAAAAGTTGTAGCTGAATAAATTAACATTAATTGTGTACACAATTTGTGGCGTTATTCAACGAAAAGGGAATTCCTTAATAGAATAAATAGAGATATGCACAGTTGACGCTGATAAAAGAACAATGTTTACTCGAGTTATCTTTAAGGTTCATTAAATATTTGCATTAATATAAGAAAAACCAGTGTGCGATTTTAATTATCTACCGATTGTTACCTACAATAAAAAACTCATTTTAAAGATAAAAAACGAAAAACCCATTTTGTTTAAAAATGCCATTATTTTAGTGTGTAAGTATTCAAGGTGGGTTATTTGTTCAATAAGTACAAAGTGCTTGATCCGTTACGTAACAGATGTTTTCGTTATTTAAATTTTTTTGTGGTAACTTCCTAAGCAACAAATAATTCTTTTGCAAATTACTACAACACAAATATAACAAGACAACGATAATTAATGCGTGAAACGTTTATTAGTCTATACGGTGTTTTTAATGCTGAGTATCCCACAATTGTCTAATTATGTGCGATTTCTAAAAAAAATATACAAATTTTGTTTGTATACTTAGGAATTAAATTAGTTCTTTCTCACTTTTCATTAAATTTACTGATTTTGTAAGCGCTTAACGTATTTTAAAATGTTACCATAAGCTAAGTTATAATTTCTTTGCTATGACAGACAATAGTATCACAATTTTGTTTAGGGAGACACTACAGAATGTTTGAATTGAAACACAAATATACTGCAAAAAACAAATAAATGAAGTACATAAAAATTAATGGTCAAAAACAAGGTTGAAAGGTTTTACAAAGTCAAAATTATTATTAATTGCAGCATCTACTATCTAACACAAACGATCAATTTAGACCATGTCAATTCTGCAACTGAAATTGCCAACAATAACTAACAAGACACTCTCAAAAAGCACAAACATTAGAACAAAAATATTAAACAAACAACATAAACAAAACTAATTTAAAAATTACTGTCGCTTAATTTGCAAGCGATAATCTCATTTGATTTGGCATATGGTGTAAAAAAATTATCATTAAAAATGATTGGTTGAATTAAACATACAAAACTAACAGAATTGTAACACAAAATACAAAAAACTTATGAATTTTACAAAATCTTATAAACGACTTACATTCACGAAAATAATTTAAAAAATATAGTCGAAGTCTCGATCGATAATCTAGTTTAAATTGACATTATGCTGCAAAACCGTTACTATTAAAAGTGACAAACTAATTTAAACATAAAAAACAAATCTATAAAATTGTAAAACAAAAAAACAAAAACATTAAGAATTGAATGAAAAAGTAATAATCTAAACACAAACTAAAATAATTTAAAAAGTACAGGCTAAAAGTTTGCAAGCGATAATCTCTTTTGAATTAGCGTATACTGTAAAACAATTATCATTCAAAATGATGGGATAAATTAAACATATAAAACTAACAAAATTGTAACACAAAAATCACTTAAAAAATCAAACAAAACCTCATAAACGTCATACATTTACCAAAATAATTTAAAACATATAGTCAAAGAATTCTCAAACTATAATTTTGCTATAATCTAACTTGAACTGACATATACTGTAAAACTACTACCATTAAAAGTGACTAACCGATTTAAACATAATAATAAACCAATAAAATTGTAAGACAGAAAACAAAAACATTAAGAATTGAAATAAAAAGTAATAATCAGAACACATAAACTAGAATAATTAGAAAATTGCAGTCGAAGAATTTGCAAGCGATAATCTCTTTTGAATTGGCATATGCTGTAAAACTTTTATCATTAAAAATGATGGGTTGAATTAATCATACAAAACTAACAAAATTGTGACACAAAAATCACTTAAGAATTCAAACAAAACCTCACAAACGTCATACATTTACCAAAATCATTTAAAACATGCAGTCAAAGAATTCTCAAACAATAATCTAACTTGAATTGACATATACTGTAAAACCATTACCACTAAAAGTGACAAACCGATTTAAACATAATAATAAACTAATAAAATTGTATGACACTAGCATGAGGAATTAAAATAAAAAGTAATAAACCAAACACATAAATTAATATAAATTAAAAATTTTAGTTGAAGAATTTGCAAGCGATAATCTATTTTGAATTGGCATATGCTATAAAAAAATTATCATTAAAAATGATGGGATCAATTAAGCATATAAAACTAACAAAATTGTAACACAAAAATCACTTAAAAATTCAAACAAAACCTCACAAACGTCATACATTTACCAAAATAATTTAAAACATATAGTCAAAGAATTCTCAAACAATAAACTAACTTGAATTGACAAATACTGTAAAACCATTGCCATTAAAAGTGACAAACCGATTTAAACATAATAATAAACCAATAAAATTGTAAGACAGAAAACACAAGCATGAGGAATTGAAATAAAAAGTAATAAACCTAACACATACATTAATATAAATTAAAATATATAGTCGAAGAATTTGCAAGCGATAATCTCTTTTGAATTGGCATAAACTGTAAAACAATTATCATTAAAAATGATGGGATCAATTAAGCATATAAAACTAACAAAATTGTAACACAAAAATCACTTAAAAATTCAAACAAAACCTCACAAACGTCATACATTTACCAAAATAATTTAAAACATATAGTCAAAGAATTCGTAAACAATAAACTAACTTGAATTTACATATACTGTAAAACCATTACCATTAAAACTGACAAACCGATTTAAACATACCCAAACAACACATTGGTATAAAAAACGTCTAAATGTCCGGCTAATAGACATTTATTAGACATTAAAACGTTTTTAAACGCGTTATTAACGTTTATTAGACGGACATTTAGATGTTTTTTGTACCAATGTGTTGTTTGGGTAATAATAGACCAATAAAATTGTAAGACAGAAAACACAAGCATAAGGAATTGAAATAAAAAGTAATAAACCAAACACATAAACTAATATAAATTGAAAATTCTAGTCGAAGAATTTGCAAGAGATAATCTCTTTAGAATTGGCGTATGCTGTAAAACAATTATCATTAAAAATGATGGGATAAATTAAGCATATAAAACTAACAAAATTGTAACACAAAAATCACTTAAAAATTCAAACAAAACCTCACAAGCGTCATGCATTTACCAAAACCATTTAAAACATGTAGTCAAAGAATTCTCAAACAATAATCCAACCTGAATTGACATATACTGTAAAACCATTACCATTAAAAGTGACAAACCAATTTAAACATATTAATAATCCAATAAAATTGTAAGACAGAAAACACAAACATGAGGAATTGAAATAAAAAGTAATAAACCAAACACATCAATTAATATAAATTGAAAATTCTAGTCGAAGAATTTGCAAGAGATAATCTCTTTAGAATTGGCGTATGTTGTAAAACAATTATCATTAAAAATAATGGGATAAATTAAGCATATAAAACTAACAAAATTGTAACACAAAAATCACTTAAAAATTCAAACAAAACCTCATAAACGTCATACATTTACCAAAATAATTTAAAACATATAGTCAAAAAATTCTCAAACAATAATCTAACTTGAATTGACATATACTGTAAAGCCATTACCATTAAAAGTGACTAACCGATTTAAACATAATAATAAACCAATAAAATTGTAAGACAGAAAACACAAACATGAGGAATTGAAATAAAAAGTAATAAACCAAACACATAAACTAATATAAATTGAAAATTCCAGTCGAAGAATTTGCAAGAGATAATCTCTTTTGAATTGGCGTATGCTGTAAAACAATTATCATTAAAAATGATGGGATAAATTAAGCATATAAAACTAACAAAATTGTAACACAAAAATCACTTAAAAATTCAAACAAAACCTCACAAACGTCATACATTTACCAAAATAATTTAAAACATATAGTCAAAGAATTCTCAAACAATAAACTAACTTGAATTGACATATACTGTAAAACCATTACCATTAAAAGTGACAAACCGATTTAAACATAATAATAAACCAATAAAATTGTAAGACAGAAAACACAAGCATGAGGAATTGAAATAAAAAGTAATAAACCTAACACATACATTAATATAAATTAAAATATATAGTCGAAGAATTTGCAAGCGATAATCTCTTTTGAATTGGCATAAACTGTAAAACAATTATCATTAAAAATGATGGGATCAATTAAGCATATAAAACTAACAAAATTGTAACACAAAAATCACTTAAAAATTCAAACAAAACCTCACAAACGTCATACATTTACCAAAATAATTTAAAACATGTAGTCAAAGAATTCTCAAACAATAATCCAACCTGAATTGACATATACTGTAAAACCATTACCATTAAAAGTGACAAACCAATTTAAACATATTAATAATCCAATAAAATTGTAAGACAGAAAACACAAGCATGAGGAATTGAAATAAAAAGTAATAAACCAAATACATCAATTAATATAAATTGAAAATTCTAGTCGAAGAATTTGCAAAAGATAATCTCTTTAGAATTGGCGTATGTTGTAAAACAATTATCATTAAAAATAATGGGATAAATTAAGCATATAAAACTAACAAAATTGTAACACAAAAATCACTTAAAAATTCAAACAAAACCTCACAAACGTCATACATTTACCAAAATTATTTAAAAATTCTAGTCGAAGAATTTGCAAGCGATAATCTCTTTTGAATTGGTATATGCGGTAAAATTAAAAATAATAAATATATAAAACTAGCCAAACTGTAAGAAAAAAGACTACAAAACCTAAGAGTTTAAACAAAACCTCATAAACGACATACATTTACCAAAATTATTTAAAAATTATAGTCGAAGAATTCTCAAAATGCTAAATCGATAATCTATTTTGAATTGACATTTGTAGTAAAACCATTATCTATAAAAATGGTAAACTGAATTAAATATAATAAAAAAAATGCAAACATAAAACAAAAATAAAACACAAACAATGATAATTTAAAATTATAGTCGAAGAATTTTTAGACGATAATCTAATTTTAATTGAGATATATGCGGTAAACCATTTTCAATGAAATTGATGAACTGAATTAAACATAAAAATAAACTCGCAAAATTATAAGGCAAAAAAAAGTCAAACGGTAGGAATCAAAATAAAAAGTCGAAGGATTTTCAAACGATAATCTAATTTGAACTGACATATGCTCTAACGCAATTATCATTAAAAACCATGGGTTGAATTAAACATACAAAACTAACAGAATTGTAACACAAAATACACAAAACTTAGGAATTCTACAAAACCTTATAAACGACATACCTTCACCAAAATAATTTAAAAATTATAGTCTAAGAAATCTTAATCGATAATCTTTAATTGACATTATGCTGCAGAACCATTACCATTAAGAGTGACAAACTAATTTAAACATAAAAAAAACTACTAAAATTGTAAAACAAAAACATTAAGAATTGAAATAACTAATAATCAGAACACAATAACTGAAATAATTAAAAAATTACAGTCTAAGAATTTGCAAGCGATAATCTCTTCTGAATTGGCGTATGCTGTAAGACAATGCTGGGTTGAATTAAACATATGAAACTAATAAAATAGTAACACAAAACACTTAAGAATTAAGACAAGAATTCAAACAAGACCTCATAAACGTCATATATTTACTAAAATAATTTAAAACATATAGTTAAAGAATTCTCAAACAATAATCTAACTTAAATTGACATATACTGTATAACTACTACCATTAAAAGTGACAAACCGATTTAAATATATAATAATAAACTAAAGAAATTGTAAGGAAAAAAAGCATAAAGGATTGAAATAACAAGTAATAAACTAAACACATAAATTAAAATAAATTAAAAATTCTAGTCGAAGAATTTGCAAGCGATAATCTTTTTTGAATTAGCATATGCTGTAAAACAATTATCATTAAAAATGACGGGTTGAATTAAACATACAAAACTAACAGAATTGTAACACAAAATACACAAAACTTAAGAATTCTACAAAACCTTATAAACGACGCTTTTACTAAAATAATTTAAAAATTATAGTCGAAGAAGTCTCAATCGATAATCTAATTTAAATTGACGTTATGCTGTAAAACCATTACCATTAAAAATGACAAACTAATTTAAACATAAAAAAATAAACTAATAAAATTGTAAAAGAAAAAAACAAAAGATTAAGAATTGAAATAAAAAGTAATAATCAGAACACATAAACTAAAATAATTCAAAAATTACAGTCTAAGAATTTGAAATAGATAAACTTTTTTGAATTGGCGTATGCTTTAAAACAATTATCGATAAAAATGATGGAGTGAATTAAATATATAAAACTAACAAAATTGTAACACAAAAAACAATTATGAATTAAGACTTAAGAATTTAAACAACACCTCACAAACGTCATACATTTACCAAAATAATTTAAAACATATAGTTTTTTTTTTTTTAGAATTCTTAAACAATAATTTAACTTGAATTGACATATACTGTAAAACCATTACCATTAAAAGTGACAAACCAATTTAAACATAAAAATAAACTAATAAAATTGTAAGACAAAAATTACAAGCATGAAGAATTGAAATAAAAAGTAATAAAACAAACACATAAATTAAAAATTCTAGTCGAAGAATTTGCAAGCGATAATCTCTTTTCAATTGGCATATGCTGTAAAATTAAAAATGATAAATATATAAAACTAGTAAAACTGTAAGACAAAAGACCACAAAACTTAAGAGTTTAAACAAAACCGCATAAACGGCATACATTTACCAAAATTATTTAAGAATTATAGTCGACAAATTCTCAAAATTCTAAATCGATAATCTATTTTGAATTGACATTTCTAGTAAAACCATTATCTGTAAAAATGATAAGCTGAATTAAATATAATAAAAAATATGTAAACATAAAATACAACAAAACACAAACAATGATAATTTAAAATTACAGTCGAATAATTTTTAGACGATAATCTAATTTTAATTGAGATATATGCGGTAAAACCATTATTAACGAAATTGATGAACTGAATTAACCATAAAAATAAACTCGCAAAATTATAAGACAGATAAACTTAAACATTAGGAATTGAAACAAAAAGTCGAAGGGTTTTTAAACGATAATCTAATTTGAACTGACATGCTGTAAAGCAATTATCAACCATATGGGTTGAACTAAGCAGATAAAAATAAGCTAAGAAAATCACAAAACAAAACAACGACAACAAAACACATAAACAAAAATTCTTAAACAAAGATGTTTATCTCTACATTTTTTATATACTGGATAATTAATGATAAACTAATAAATTAAAAGTGAAGCCAAAATAAGACATTTGTTGAGTAGGCTAAATATTGTTAAGTAATTGGTTAACAACATATAATATTACTTTATTAAAGCCTTTCTCCATTCTAAGAAAAATGTAATTGGCCCCTCAACGCGGATATCTAGTTACGCGCATGGTTGCAGAGCCAAGAAAAGTAAGTGGCATTACTATTTGCGGTTCAAACATGTAGAGCAAGATAACAGAATCGTTTGTATAATTTGTACCATTCTTATAATTATAAAATAATTACCAACGTACACACATGAACATAGAACTGATGAAAAATTGAGAATGAATGAGAAACATTATAGAAGCTTACGAAAACAGCTGCTTGTTGATAACGAGAAAATTCATCTAGAGACCTCTGATAATATTTTGTCTTTTCTTAAGTCCAAACTTTGATATACCTAAATTGCTTTTAATTAGAAAACGTTGAAGTAACTCAGCTGATTTAATGTTTGAGTGTTTCTGTTACCACAACGTTACGAAGTGCCTTTTCTTCATAGATTTGTTATTAACGGTACTGTTCAGTTCAGACAAAACTGATATTGTTTCTTATAATTTTTTTTCGTAACCATACCAAACTGTTATAGTGTTGCAATCACTAACAGCATAGTAAAAAGTTACATACATACAGTACTCTTGTAGAAATACTTTTTTCAGTTTTTTGACTAGTTATTAGAACCAGAAGATCTATATTCTCTTCTATGATAACTACATGGACAATAAGATAAATGTTAGAAATTGCTGTCAGCGCATCAAAAACAACGTTTTCCGTAACATAAAAAAATATTATCTATACCCCAACGAAACGTAGGATACTAGGTAAATTGAACCAAAACATAGGAAAACCTAGCTAAAAAAACTTAACTATCAGAACTTACCAATGTAAACATGTTTAAATTTGAATAGTTCATTTTGTATCATCGTTTGCAGTTATTCTCCGTCATTAACCATCACCATGATGTCATCTGCATATTTGATGTTGTTTAAAAATGTTCCATTGATGATGAGACAAAAGTCTTCCAGTCAAATGTTCTAAAAAAGCCTTTCAATGCTGCTATAAATAATTTTGAGGAAAAAGAGTTTCCGTCTTAGTCCTCTTCTTATTGAAATGTTTTCTATTTTCTGATCCTGTAACTCTATAGTGGTTATTGCATCTTGATAGATATTGTGTATCACAGTCATGTATCTATATGATCAATTCTGATTTTCCATAGTGCTGTTTGAATGAGACACTCTTCGATTGTGTCAAACGCTTTTTGATAAGCTATAAGCGCAATAAACAGAGTCAGATGGTTAAACAGTAATATTGTATTTTCTTCCTTTCATTCTTTTGGTACTGTTCTTGTGTCTAGGCATTTATTATATAATATTTTTAATATTTTCATTATCTCTTCTTCCCCGTCTCTTAGTAGCTCCGTTGTTGCATCATCTGTTTCGGGTGATTTGTTTTATTGCAGTTGTTATTTGATAAGATATATCAGAGAAATAAAAAAATAATTTAGAGTTAGACAAACTGTTCTTCTCACTGTGCATTTATTAAGCACACTAACATCATTAATTATTTCTTTGTTCTGTATGGTAATCAATTTAGTTTTTGAGTTGACCATTTGGGCTAATTCAGGTTCACTTATTTTGGGATTTCTTTTGGACAAAGGTATTCATTGTATATAGTTTTTTACTTTCTAGTTGTTTAGTGTTTCTTCCCTTGCATTTCTGTGTTCGAGTTAATATTTTCCCACTTTCTCTTCTCCTTTTTCTGTCTTTTTGTCAAGCTTAGCGTTAAGGTCTCCGATAATAATTTTAAATTTTGTTGTTTTTATTGCTATGGAGACAATTTCATAAAAAAATTCTATTTCATCATCATCGTGCGTTATGGTGCGGGCGTATGTTTGTATTATTTTTATTAATATTTTGAAGTTTATTTCTAGTGTTATGTAGGTTATCTTTGTCATTACTTCGAATTTTTTTACCATTTTTGTTGTGTTTCGGGAAACAATAAATTCTTCTTCTAGTGCTATTTTCTTCACATCCATTATAGTATATATAGTCTGTTTCCTGACTGGAGGTTTATTGCTGCTTCTTTTTTCCTTCGTATCTCCGCTATCCCAATTACATTCCATTGGATGTTTTTGCGTTCTTCTTCTAATTCTTCAGCTATCTGTATTACTCAAGGTCAGGCGCGGATCTAGAGGTTGGCTTACCTGGCCCGCCCCCCCTTTTTGAATAGAGTATAAAATAAAATTAGTATGTTTTCCTTTTGGAAAATTACTGCGCTATACACTATTATGATGTTATTCTGGTGCAATGTTGTATCCTGTTGTTTTGTTTCTACTTTCTGGTACTTTTTGACGATTATTACTCTACTAGTGCAGGATTCTAGACTATCTGTTCTCTGTTGTTTATCCTTAAAACGCTACGCTGGCTAGACGAGTTAGCGAGTTTAGTTCAAGGATAGGACGGGGATGTAGTGGGTGTAGAAATAAGGATAACACTTGATTTGACCTCTTACATAGAGGTACGGTTAAAACAACGCTTGCGTAGACAGAGTCTTTTCTCTGAAGTAGATCTATCCTCCTCTAGAATCATGAAGAAGAAGTATCGACCCGCTATCATATTAACCCCTACAAAAACACAAACGTAATTATAACAACTTTAGCTCTAGAAAAACTAATAAGAAAAGATCCGGCGTAATCAAAACAAACATGCAAGGAAACTGGTTGATGCAATAAAAAGGTGAATAAACCATACGAGATATGAATGATTTAAGATTTGCACAAAAACAACGGAAACATTTTTATATGTTCAGTGAAACCTGTAAATGTGACCACCTGTATAAACCGACCAATTGGTTATATTGACCACTTTTTAGGCAGTCCCTTCAAGAAAATAGTGAATTTAATGTAATTACCATTGCATAAATTGACCACCTACCTTTTGTGACCATTGACCATTTTTACTGCAAACACTTTAATTAAAAATGCTTGTATAACCTGACCAAGGTTTTAGGACAGAAAAACACATTGTGAACATATCGATTATTATTTCAATTCAGTTATCTGCCTTTGCTAAAACGAAAGATTAAACTGGTACATTGTATCCTTGATTATATTCATAGATAACCGATCGCATTGGGCGCTCAATTTTAAGGCTACAATTTTTTCTAGTAGAGGTTGCTAAGATTGATAATTTTAAAATAATTAGCAAGCAGTGCAACTCAAGTTGTTATTTCTTCTTAGAGATGCTGTATGACCTTGATCTGCGTGTTTATTAGACCGAGAATTCGAAATGGCATACATGTGTTCAAAGTATAGACTTTGTTAGGTGTATATACCATCTGAGATAAAAACAATTGTTGACGTATGGACTGGAGCCTTGCTAAATTTAAACCAGAAGACATTTTCAATGCTAACTGTTATTGATTATTGTTTTCTAAAGTGATTGCTAAATGTGAGTCAGAAGATTTAAAATCCGTTACTGAAATTGTAGTTAAGGTTAACATTCTGGATGAGGTTATGTGAGTGGCAGAAACGTGGCGACAAGTAAAAGAAGAAACAATTATGAAATGTTTCAAAAAGACAGGTTTTGCATTTAGAGAATTAGAAAGCAAATCTTCTGAAATTATTTCTTTTGAACTACCACAATTTTGCAACTTCGATATGGATAATTCATCTGTTTTTGAAGAGTTTAATGCTGAAAAAGTTTTTGAAATGGTATTGGAAGACTTGCAAGACGTTGAAATTGGTAATGGTGATGGCGATACTGATAACAATTCAACAGCCATGGTTGCAACTAAAAATAAAATCATTCTTCAAGTTGCCTCCAGTATGTTAACTCAGTTGATACGTATAGTGTTAAAATAATTATTTTGTTTTATTCTACACATTTTTTTAGATTAATGATAATAATATAAACTAAGAAAACGTTGATTTGTAAATTGTCTAAAACATTGTTTTTTTCTAAAATGACCACCTGCTCAAAGTGACCATTGTGTGATAGTCCCAAAGGTGGTCAATTTACACAGGTTTTACTGTATTTACCTACAGCTTTTTAGAAACAAAATTTAAAACCGTTTGTTACGGTAAAAATTATGGGTAACTAAATTTAAATGGAGCGATGGCCGCAGTAGCTCGGTTCTTGTAGGCAAAATGGGGTGGGTTAGAAATTGTGAGGAAAATATTTAAATCAAAGATGTCGTGGTAGATAAAATTAGTCAAATAGTGATTAGAAATTGTTAGAAACGGGCGCCACACAATTTGTTTAGTTACGGTCCTGTTAAGTAAATTGTAAAAGTTTAACAGGGCTCTAGTAGTAGCGAAGGGTTGCTGAAAGAAGAAAAAACGGGGAAGGTTAAGCAATAAATAGCAATCAGTAAATTTGATGTAAATATAATGAATTTAGAATAAATAGCAATTTACAAAATAATCAATAAAATATTCAATTTTGAATTATGCAAACAAAATATGCGTGAAGTTGAGTAAAACAATCGATAATGGATTTCAAATAATACAAAAATACAGGATCTAAATTACCTTGTGTTAAAACAAAAGTAGTAAAACTAATTTAATTACGTTAGGTTCGCAAAACAAACAACAAAAAAAAATTTAATTTGGGACAGCGATCGTTATTCGACAAGACAGTAATTTCAAATTTGAAATACAAAAAAAAATCTTACCTTATTACTTCGCTGATGGAACTCCGTGCACGGTATTTCCAGTCGAAGTTTCCTTAAATAAAATATTTAAAACAAACAATTGGCCGTCGGAAAGTAACAGCCAAGAATTAGAGTTAGGTTCAAGTTTAGTATCTCGTAGATCAGAGAAGGCGTGACCAAATTTATGTAGGTTAATAGGTCAGTTACAATTTCGTTATAAGTCAAAAAAAAAATTCAAGGTAAATCAGATAACAACTTCTTATAGAAACAAAGAGAAATTAAATTAAGTAAATTAAGCCAAAGTTTAAATAACAAAAGTGAATTTTAAATAGCAAAAAAAAAATTGTAAAATTTTAAAGTATAAAAAGAGTTCTTGAGTTTCTAAAGTTGATTAAGAAAGTAGGATAATTTTGATTAAAAGTTCAATGTAGAAAATCAAATCTTTGAGATTTGCACAAATATGATTTAATTCACAATAAAACGAAGGTTAACGGTTGGTTTTTTTTCACTTAGCGTCAGTTGGTGCAATCGAAGTTGACCTCTCAGCGTAGCGTTAGTAGAGTTTACAGATGAACGGAGTATTTTGGTAGTTGAAGGAACTTTTACACGTGGAGTAAACAATCCGTTGGAGAAAACGTTCATATGAATTAGAACAATTTCGTCGGAAGAAAAACCGCTATAAAGAGGAAGGGAGAGAAGCGAAGTTAGATTAACTAAATAAAACAAAAACTAAGTACTTTACCTGGGTATCATAATCCAGCGTTAAGAAAACTAAGTACACTTTTAAAATTTAAAGTAACTTATAGCCGTAAATATACGATTTTTAGTAATTTTAGGAAAGAAACAGGTTCCGTAGATATACTAAAAGTTAGGAAGGTTTCAACGTAATATCCGGTAAAATCACCGTGTTTAAGTAAACGTTAGTACTTCCAAGGTACAGTAAATTTTTGAAGTGATCTCAACAAGAGTTTGTCAGGAACTAATTAAAGAAGGAAACGAAAGAATCTAAGGTCGTAATGACGTCACACGATAACAAAATAAATTCGTCAGCAAACTCGTGAGAACGCTCGAGTAAATGATATTTTAAACAAAAATATTTATAAGGATTTGTAGAAAAGCAGCATTTAATCACGTATTAAGCGAAAATAATACGCTCTTAATTACTCATAAATTACAAATTATCGACTTTAAAATGTAACGAAATAAAGCGTGAGATTAGTAACAACAGCAAATTCCCACACGTCTAACTTAAATGAATCAGACAGTGCCGGATTTAGAAAAAATTGCTCAGGGCGTAACACGTTGAAGTAGAAGGTAATGTAATGTTCTGAAACCAGAATGCAAGTTGGATTAATGTACTATTGAAAATATGTTTACTTGAAAACAGTAATGAATGTCGAATTCTAGATTGGATCGTCTGAGTTTTTTGCCCACCCTGATGACATCTAACTTGCCAAAAGAAAACAAACTTGAGAAAAGAATCTTTTTGATCTTTTTTTAGACAATGTTGAATGTAATTCTTGTGGGGTGATATGACGGTAAAACAATTTCTTTAAATAAAACTAAGAACATAAGCAAGAATTCGTTAAAATTTGACGAAAAATGTTTAATTAACAGAGGGCGTGACTCTGTAGATATATTTAAACGTTTTTTTAAAAGATGTTTGTGGATGTGACCTTAGACTATTTTCGGGATGAGTGGGCCCTGAACTCTTCCAATATTAAGTATTGGTTTTAATTTACTTTGATTTTTTTCTATGAGCTTCATTCGCTCAATCCACCTAAGGAACCTTTAGTCAAAAATGAGATTAGTCAGCTTTCAACTTGTTTTGACTTCATATTTTTTGATTAAATATTATGCAATACCATAAATACTCTTGGTGAAAGAAGATTTTTACTTAAACGTTTTGTGCTACATAGAGCCTATAAATAATCAAGTACAGTGCAAGCAACTTTACATATGGAAAATAAAGAGGACACTTCACAACAAGAACCCTACCATTACCAAAACATTTTTGCAACTTACATTGTTACATTATTAAATTATTATATTTAATTAAAGATTACCAAATCGTCTATTATTACAAACACAACGTGTATTTTTCAAATTCAAAAAAATTATAAAAACGCAACAAGCGTTTGTTGAAACCTATTGTTGTCTTATGCAATCGTATTTAAGCAATTTATCGTGGTCGTTAAACATGAATTATTTTAATAACATAATTTTAAAAAAACACAACAAAATTGTATCATAATTTTATCTATATAACAATTTTTCTGTAACCATAATAATATTTGGCAAATTATTTGGAGATGTTTACGACTCTTCTTTAACCACAATATTACATTTGATAAACTGTAATCTAGGTTAAACCGCAGTTTTGTAAAAAAAATAATTTTAATATGGTGTTATTATCGTAAGGGATACGGGTTTTGGTTCTTCCGATATATTGCTTAGTACGAGGTGGAAATTTCGTTCGAGTTACCGGGTACAGGTATTTTTTTTTGTTTTGATTACAGTTTCTCGGATTTCGAATAAATTGTTTAGTCGCATAAAAACCAGTAGATAAACGTTAAAATAACAATTTAAAAAATGTACAGTGATAGTAGATAAAAAATTTCGTAGACTTTTACTCTATGTTCTTTAAGTAGACTTCTATGTTATATATATACGTTATATACCTATTATTACCATTAGACAAAAACTGACTTCTGAAAATGATCCATAACGTCTATTGCTTTCTTAGACATGTTTTTTAAAATTTGGAATTGTAAATAAACAATTTTTTACCCGAATCTTGTACTCTGTGAGATGCACCACGTACCTGGGAGTGTTGAAAGAGATTAAAAACTGACTAAATCTTTTCTGATTATTTTTTTGATTCACGCCATTATCTTTGTTATACTTTTTAAGAAATATAAACAGTTTTAAAGTACAGTAGTATATTATCAACAGTAATAGAAACAAGTAGATACAAACAACACAACTGTTCGTTCAACATTTTCAGGTTAGTTTATTATGCATTATTGCAATGGGACGCTAAATAAACAATTTGAAGTGTGAAGAATTTTTAAAAGTGTACACAGTATACTGCCTAAGAGCAACATATTACGTTATCTAACGTTTTAAAGAAAAAACGTCGTGGACAACAAAGGTTTTAAAAAATAACAACAATGCATAATTATTACTGCATTTAATTCAGACAACGCTTGGTAACAAGAAGTATTTTACCGAAACCTACGCATAACGTTCAAATTAGTATAACCATTTCAATAAAGCATGTTGTGAAGCAGAATGTGTTTTTAAAATTTTAGCTATGTTAACAAATCAGACGAGAAACTCGTAATGGCATACAGAAACCCAAAAAAAAACGATTGAGAGTTGATCAATCAAATCAAGGATTACCCTACAGTTGTAAGATCAACGCACGAACATGAACTAATAACGGACAGAATTGTTAATTTAGTAAAATCCGCATTTTAAGCAAGTTGTCCAAAAACAATCAATCGAATTCCCAACAAAGTTACTTGGCGCAACAGAGAGCTTGACAAAGCAAAGGCACGCACTAGAAGACTATTTAATACAGCCAAAAAGAGTTGAGACTGGGACGAATACAGAACCAGCCTCACGACTTACAACCATGTCTTTAAAAAAGCAAAGAGAGAAAGAGAGGATACTGTAGAGACGTAGAAAACAAACCTACATGTTTTCACCTCTGAAAAGCTCTTAGCAAGGATCGTACTGAAAACATTTGTTCTGTACTGATCGAAAGCGGAAAGTTTATAGACTCAGTTAAAGATACTCTGCAGAAACTACTACAAAAAAACTTCCCAGGTTCATCGTTAACTGAAGTTCTTAAGCACCAGGATTTAGAGGTACTAAACAAACGAGCACCCAAAAAGAACTGGAACTTTCAGAGCCAGCTTAGCAGTAGTCGTCTAGTACATATGAGATAGGGCATTAAATGCTTTGCCTTGGCACCAAAATCAGTATGCATACCTATCCGGAAAATCTTGCTAGGTAACAACATTATTACAAACGGAAAATTTGGAGCAACTGTATCCAACATAATGCATCGTCAAAAAAGTGTGTAAAAAAGCGACTCTCATTAAACCTAATCAAGACGGCAATTGTCAAAAATCTGGGACTCACTTTTGATACTAAACTGACTTTCAACGCTCATCTGGAAACATAAACAGTCTGAAAACTTTGTCAGCTTGCTTGCTAACAAGTGCAGCTAGCCTGTATACTAAAGGACCAGTGTAAAAAAAAACCTAATTGCGGACACACTAACTAAAAAGGGCACAACAGGAATGTATATCAGATCTGAATTTGTTTTCGGAATCTCTTACGACACCAAAAAAAATAATCCGCAAGAATTTAGTACCGGCACAAAACAAACCTTGGAAAAACTCTGCAAGAATGAAGCAACCAAATTTTTCCTTACAGTGCGGCAATTAAACACTCAAACTGCAGTATCAAACATTAGTCAACAAAGGTTAGGAAAACTCACAGTACTAATAACAAGGCACTGCTGTCTTAACAAACATAAAATGGGAAACAAACTACCTAAAAGCATTTGCTTGTAAATGTGAAGCAACGCACAACGATTCTCGGAAAATTAATATTAACCAATAATGATATAACAAGTCTCTTAGAGTATGCTTCTGGACTTTACAGATGAAACAAAACTGCTGCGGGAGTAAAAATCAAACGTGCACAAAAGGACCAAGAAGACCACAGTGCAGAGAATCTAGACGAACAACCGTTTAGATAAAATAAAAACAAAAAAAATAGAATTATAGTCCTATATCCATGTTGCCTAAGGTAGTCAAAATTCTAGAAAAAATAGTAAAAACCCCAGGATGGAAACCTTGCACATTGTCAACTCGCAAATAAGCAATTCCCTAGATCAAGCTACCAAAACCAAATACAATTTCTTTTTTGACTTTAGCTTTTAACACCCCATGTTTGTGAAAAAACCAAAGCACATGAATGTGAGGGGAGCTGTACTGAGTTATTTAATTAAACATTTTGCAAACAGACCTTAGCAGGTTACGCTGGAAGCATGTTTTTAGATCTACCTTTACTGACACCGGCTGTTGGATGTCAATACAATTGTGCAAATACCGCCAGATTGAACTACGGGACGACTATTTTGCCCTTTTGGAACTCGTCAGGACTAGGAGAACATTCTAATGTATTCCCAATGTCTTTTACGTTATATTTGTTTTCCGCACTTTTATTCTGAACTATTTTGAATTACGCGGGTATAAAATTAACTTACGTATTTCGCCTTTATAGCTACTTACAGTTATTGTAAATACATAGTACCTTTTACTATGAGATGGGTTTGCCATCAATCTTTGGTAATAGTTATCTCTATCGTATGTGATTATGAAGCTACAAGATTTGTCGATGCAATTGTGGGAATACATTAAAGTATTCTTTTACTACTGATGAGCTTCAGAAGGGCAAATCGGCCGTTTAGTAGTTTATTTTAGTGCCATTTAAACCATTGCATTGACATTGCGTTAACCCCAATGTCTTGTACGTTGTGGTTTTTACTTACACGAACTAAACTTTCATCTACACTCTGTTATACCATAGCGAGACCGTATAAATTATGGAATTAAAAATATTTGATTTGCCTGAGAACATACTACAATAACATATTGCGTTATGCAACGTTTTGAAAAAACTAATAATTACAATTGACGCCGTGAACAAAAAAAACTTTAAAAAATAACAACAGTTCATGATTCTCTAACGTGGAAAGATATTTGAGTTTTGAACCGCGTTCCATGTTTTCACTTTATGAGGAATCAGAAACACTTAATAGTTTCCTGAATCACATCAACCTGTTAAAACCAAACATAAAATTTACCATGTAGCACGAAACAAACAGAAACATTCTTTTCTTATAAGTACTGGTTACTCTAAAGATGACACACTGGGGCATCAAGCATACAGAAAACCGACACACCTCAACGCCTAATTACATCAAAATTGAAGAAGATAATAGCACGACTCGACGAATGAGGGCTAATCACGTCCATTTTTGTGTGGGCTGGAGGGCAAACGGAGGGCGACATCCCTACCCGGATAAGACTGTTGCGGAACACTTTCTAGACATCGGACACGCCATTAAATTTGAAGAGATAAAAATTTTGATTAAATCTAGGATGTTCTGACCCAGACTATACAAGGAAGCCATCGAAATTCAGAAATGCAATAATTTGAACAAAGATAATTGTATTGACTTAGCCCCAATATGAAAAAGCATGTTCTGAAAGACTAGTAAATCAAGACCGTCACAAAATATTGACCTAACGGTGCAATATAAAGGATTCTCAAGACTCTGTATCTTCAGTTTCAACATTTCGGAGAATATCAATATGATTTTGGTGAAGTAATTCATTTCTCTAAGTGGAGCCTTATTTAAATTAATATTTTATTATTCTTGAAGTCTTCTCCACAGTATATATATACTGTGGAGAAGACTTCAAGAATAATAAAATATTAATCAATATGATTGTCGAAATATTAAGTAATATAAGTTTTGTCAGTTTGTAAGCTTATTAAGTTTGGTGAATTTTTTAAAATATGAAAATATGAAACGTGGTTCAAAACCCAAAAGTCTTTCTATGTTAGAAAATTATGGTCGCAAAAACTTTAAAAATAAATAGTCTATGATTGTATTATTTAATTGCGTGCGTTCAGAGAACGCTTGGTAACAAGCAGAACTTTACTAAACCTACTCATCACGACCAAAGCAGCATACTCACTATAAAAAAGTATCTTGTGGAGTAGAATTTGTTTTTTAGAATTCTATCAAGGCAACCAATGTTAGTCGTCAAGCAAGACTACAATTTGTTAGACAACATCTTGAGAACATAACATGATAGTTTTTGGAAGCTTTATAAAAAGCTACGGTGTTGTCATCATTTAGAGATTATATGTAAACAAGTGCAGAATATATAGGTTTGAGGGAGTCAGTGACAAACTAATCTGTAGTAATCGACAAAAATAATGCAAAAAAGTCATAATAAAATGTAAATTTTCTCATCTGTTAATTATTGTAGAACTTATTCCTTTTTGTCCCTAGCCGTTATGGTTTTTCTTCTAAGATCTTAAATTAGTCTGTAACATTAGCAATCTAAAGTTTTTGGTAATTAATTCTAGTAATTTGAACTTTTTTTAGAGTTTGTTGTTGGCAGAAGTTTTTGACTTAATTTTGTTTGTGTTTAAGTTGCTGTTTTTTTTTCTTTTGCACGAAAGTCTTTCTTCTCTTCAAGTTGGTATGCCAAATCGTTTTACAATTTGCACTTGCTGTTTTCGTACGTATAAAATTCGTATACTACTAATAAAGGTGTCCCGTTTTTTTCTTTAGTTGAGTGTACTTGGAGTTACGCCTTCTTTTAGATTAAAATAATTTAAAGTTGTTTAGCAATTTGTTTGTTTAGTTTTTAGTGTGTTTTGATTTGTTAGAAACAGGAATCTCTTGATAACGTAATGCCAACATATGATTTTCTAAATTGATTCATATGATTCCCGAAATTGATCCAAATGTTTTGAAACAAGTTATTAATTAATTTCTTACATTGCATAAAAAGTTTTATTTTTCTTAACTGTCATAAATTTTTATTTTTCGCTGTTGTAAGCCGTCATTTTTTGCGCACTTGTCAACATAAACCTAGTTTTGAGAGATTTTAAAACTTTGGGGGTCTCGTAGTCTCTGTCTAAATTGAGCGTTTTTTTCCTAGTGGACTTCTACTCAGGTTTAAAAATGCCTACTCGTGGAAAAAACGCCTAATTTACACAAGAACTCGTTAAATGAATAACTATAATTCATTAAGGTTTTAGAGAACAATCAACGCTTTTGGTTAGGCATTCTAACACTCCAACTCCAGCACATTCTAACTTTCACTTTAAAGAAATGCTTTGAGAGAAAGTAATCAAAGTAAGAAAATAATCAAAAATTATTTACTATAATACGATCTTTTGATCCATTTATTAAAAAAATAATTGAGAATTTGAATGAAATACAGAAGTTATAAATTAACAGTAAATTTTTGTTGAATACATTAATTAAAGGTCAAATTAAAACAAATTTTGCTTTAACTCAAAAACTTTGAAATGTTGTTTTAAACTATTTAGTTTTTAAAGGTTTCGGGAATTTACAAAAATAAAACGTATTATTGTTTCTTGATTACCATATATAATTCTGTTTACTTCTATGGAAAAATTTAATTAACAAGTGTTCAAAAAGTTTAATAACAAGCGAAAATCGTTAGGCTTAAAAATGGTTTAGGTAAATACCCGTTTTAATATTTTTTTTCTGACTTGGTATTTAACTAGCGCAAATTTATAGTCGTGTCTATGTCAACAGTTATTTGCAAATTTTATGAAACTTGTTTAATATATTTTAAGCAAAGGAAATATACTAAAACAATAATTTCTGCATCTATAAAGTAATATGTAATCAACTAAAACATTAGACAAATTTAGACCAAATATTTGTAAGACGAATAGTAGTTGGATTTAAAACTTAAAAATAAAGATTATTCCAATGCTGGTTTTTAATTAATCAGTCGGCGGGCGTGTCTAAATGTTTTTTCAAATAAAAATTTGATTCTAAATTTGATGATTGGAAAAAACCAATATTACGGTTCTGTTTACACAAAATCATCAACATTATATCAACAACGATTAACAACCACGATCTTATTTAGTATTTAGGTATAACAAAATTTTTATTATTTAGCAAGATTTTGTGTGTTTTGTTATGGGTTGCTATTTAGCAGGCTGCTATTTTTAACATTTTTTTTCTTCTCTTATTAAAAAATAACGTTGCTATTTATTTATGATTCAGTTTTATTGTATATCAGAAAACACCGTCTTTTGGAAAGTAAAGCATTAATCAGTCATGCGATAGCAAAGCATGCTTTGACAAGTTTTAGTTGTTCTTGTCACTGTAGTTCTGCACTGTAAACGTTATCTTCTCTCAGTACATCTAGCGCAATGGTAGAGTCAACTTGGAGATTTTGTGTTTCCAAGTTCTTTAAAATGTGTAAAACACTAAATAAAGTGAATTACATTACGTGTGGGTAAAAAACATCTCAATAGCTATTGCTATGTTTGCGAGAAAATGACTTTAAAAGCGCTCTTTATAAAACTACTTATAAATTTCACATTGATTGCCAATGGCGATCAACAAAGATTAGGCTACAACAGTTTGCTGCACTACTTGTTACAATTGCTTGACCAAGTGGCTTAAAGGTAATGCTGTTTGCAGTCCCCTTGGTTAAGCACGATTTTTGTTGTTGTCTAATAGACTATTATCTTTTGTTACTTCCACCGTCGGCGCAAAGGTAAGCATAAAATTTACTATCTTAATATCCCTCAAGCTCTAAGACCACTTCTACCCAACGAATTCCAACACTAGTAGCTCTAAAAACCTATACCCTTGAGTCAGAAACATATTTGGAAGACTTGAGCCACAACTTGGACCGTTAATTGATACCTCCACCAATGAAGAATGATTCAATTCATCGGCTCACTCACTTTTGTACTTAGTTAGAATTGAATGATCTCGCCAGAGATTTGGAGTAATCTAATAGTAAATTTCAACTTACTGAATCTCAACTTCAGCAGTGGAATCTCTTAGAAAACGGTGTAAAAATTATTTTTTAGAACTGAATGAACGAATGATGTCCTTTTACGTTGTGGTTTTATCCCGACCAATTATTCAAAGCTGATTTTGAATTTCGCGGGTGTTAAACTAATTCAACGTATTTTCCGTCGTTTATAGCTATTTACAGTTAACTTTAGACACATAGTAAAATTATACTATGAGATGGCTCTGCCATCAAACACTTTTGAATAGTTATTGTTTTACTCGTGAACTTGCAATCAGGCTTCTAAATACTGTTGCTTCCTGTGTTAACAGCCGAGCCCGGGACAAGCATTACTTCGTACAAAACTGACCTCTGCGAAAAAGTTTTACTTCTGGTCCGAAAACGTCGCTTACGATTTTCTGGTCTCTAAGAAAAATATTTACTTGACGCTTTTGCACATCAAGCTTAAATTGATAAAACATATTGTGAAAACAATCAACACTTGTGGAAAACTGAATTTGTCTAAAATAAAGGAATGAGTTTACGTAGGTCTCTAAATTAGACAACTTCTTCCAGATTTGAAGTTTATTGAACACCTGAATCTGAAAGAAAAACGACCTTGGTTTGCATTTCAAAACATGTCAGATTTTTTTGGATAATAACAAAAGTCATAACTATGTCGAAAGATTGTTGTAAGCGTACAAAGTCATGGGGCCAAAAATTTAGAAGCAGTTTTGAATAAAGACGGGAAACTAAATTTGAGAAAAGATTTTTAAAAAACTGAATGCATAAGGTAATAAAATTAAGAAGGAAACGGGTGGTTCCAAAAAAACGGTGGATGATAGGAGAAACGAAAGTTAAATTCCGTCTTCAAAGAGTCGTTTAACGTAAAAATGAACAGGAATGGTGTTAGGGTTCAAATATTATTTTTTTGGAAACCAATATAATTAATTATTTGCAAAACTCAATGGGAAACGATAATCTGAATCGTTTAGCAATCATGGAGATTCAAAGTGTCTTGGCGCTAGATTCAAAAAAATTACAAAATAATTGTTAAACATTAAGAAGTATTGTGTTACTCTTACTCAGTTTGTTTTGGATCTTCGAGTTTTGCACTTTTATTGATGATTGTAAGAACTTTCTCAACATATCTAATGATTTTATTGTATCAGCCGTTTTGAAACACGTAGTCGATTGAATTAACAACGTCCTTTTATCTCTATTTTTTTTTGGATTTTGACATTTTGCGATTAATTTAAAATGTTAAACCGCTTTTGATTCTTTTAAAAACAGTTTGGTTGCGGTTCCCATTTTTTTCGTGTCGAGATTTTGGGTTAGGTGCTGTGCTTCAGATTCTAAAAAGTTAATAAATTACTCTATTTAATAGTTTACCAAGACTAAGAGGCATTACTTCACAAGTTGTGCTGTGTTACAGTCTACAAAAAAATTCTGTTCATAGGTGGAAAATTCTCATTTCACAGAAATAACTGAATTATTTGTTGTTTTAGTCAAACTGTCTGCAAAGGCTTTTAAGACGATTGGTTTTTTAATTCCTATACAGCAATTCGACTTTTCTATAAGTCATTAGAACGGAAACATCACGTCTTTACTAAGATTAGAACGTTTTCTGTGTTTGGACCGTGTTGATGTTGTAACCGAAGCTGCCAACGTTTTGCTTACTTTTGTAAGGAGCTTTATCAAGGCGCGAAAAAAATTGAAAACTTAAAGAACTAAACGGTAATCCAAAAAAGAATCACTTCAGAGTTAGGTAATCAACTTGTGAACAAAGCTAGCTTCTAAACTCCATAGAAGAACAAAAAATTGGCTTCGTATTTATAGAAGTATCGTGGCGGTGGGATAGGATCGATTCTGATTGGGTACGTTCAAAAAAAGTCGTGTTTATAATAAACTAGAAACAACCGGGAACCAAAGAGGGAATAATTCAAACTTGCAACATTTTTGAATAATCTAAAGTTTCTAAATTTAACATTTCTAAGTTAACTTTGAAAAGTCCTTATAGAAACCGCAATATCATCGTTCTTCCAGCCGACAAAAGCAAACGGATTACGTTGAGAAAATACATTCTATTTCAGAAGATACGTACGTTCCTTTAATTCGTAATTTCACTTCGAAGATTGAACGCGAGGTCACCGAAATCATCAGATCTTCTAATGTACTTTCTGAAACTAAACGTCAACTTATCCCCTTCAACCATCTCGTTTATACAGACTTCCTAAAGTTCTCAAACATTTAGACCTATCGTCCATACTATCCAATCTCCTACTTACAAGCTGACCAAGTTTTTTTCTAACATTCTTTCCGAATTTACAGGTAAAACCTTTTCTCACATCCTCGTCTCTCATCATTTCATTCAGCGTTCAAAATCTATAAAGCTTAAATCTTAATCTCCTTGTGAATTTTGACGTCACTTTTTTTACCAAATGTCTTATTAAATATTCGCTTATTATCACCGAGCAAATTCTGTCCCACCATGACAGAGGTTTGAATTTGGTTCTTTCTGTTAAAGTATTTATCATCTACTTCTTTTCAATTTGATAATAAGTTTTACGAACAAGTTTTGGGCGCCCCCATGGGTTCTTCTGTATTTCCTGTTATGGCTAACATTTTTATAAAATTCTTCAAAATGGTTGCCTTGGAATCATTTATATTAAAATCTAAAGCTTGGTTTACGTAAGTTGATGACACCTTTATTGTTTGGTTTTATTGTCGTTTTGAATTGTTTAGGTTTCTTGATCATCTAAACAACTAACACCGTGATATCAAACTCGCTATGAAAACTAAAAAGAATGGTTCTTTTCGATTTTTCGACTTTCTTGTGACACGTAAACTCAACATACTTTTAGACCATTCTGTTTATCACAAACCTACACATACGGTCCGATAAATTCATATTTTGTCTCATCATCATCCTGCACAGAAACGTTCTGTTATTGAATCTTTAGTTTATCGCACTTTTTCTATTTGCCAAGTCGAGAATCTAAATTCGAAGCTCAACAATGGTTATATTCAAACAGTTATAAATTGTCATCTACATCCCCGTACTCGAATACCTAAGGACATTTCTACTTCCGATTCCAATTCAATTCTTACCTTAGATTTATAAGGTCACAGATCAAATAGGGAAACTTCTTCGTAAGAATGGTATTAAACTCATATTCAACTCTCGACAAGTAAAATTTCTCAAATTCTTCTTCCTTCCAACGATAAATTTTCTACACTTTCATCTTAAGGTATATACCAAATTTCTTGTTCAGGTGGTTTAGCTTACATCGGTAAAACTGGTCGTTCCGTCATCATACGTATTTTAGAACATAATCGTTGTATAAGAAAAACAACATATTTCTAAGTCTGCTATTGCTGAAGATTATTTTACTACAAGTCACAACACAGATTTTCATAACGCCTCGGTTATTGCGAAATCTCTATTCGTCTTGAATAGTCTTGAAAAGTCCGAAAAAGCATAGAAATTATCAAACAACCAAATAACTTCAATCGTGACAACGGTTTTGAATTACCCCCTCATTGGTTTCCCGTAGTTACTGGTTTGACACGCCTCTTTTCTGACGTATTCCAATCAAAGTCGAGCTTATCCCACCGCGACGATACTTCTGTTATAAATACGGAGACAACTTCTTCTTAAAGGAGCTTATACAGCAAGCCGTCGACCCGGATGTTTGCACAATTCTGGTCTGTGCAGGCGACTGGAGAAACATACACACGACCGTACAAAATTATAATTAAAATTGTTCTTGATTAGTAGTGCTGTAGTGTGCACATTAAAATTAACATAGCGTCGTATTTATTGTCTTTGTTATCTTTGATACCGGATGTACCAGACCTAGGTGTCTCTTGGTCAATTAAAAACTTGAGGAGATTGTAGTACCATAAATGAGGAACATAAACCTCTGTCTTTTTCAAACGTTTAGAACTGTTTACTTGCTTTACTTATTTGCGAAATCAACTCCGCAAGTTATTAATGTTTTTAACACACAGTCTTTGTTTGCGGAAGCATCAATTTCAAGCATTTCATATGCTTATTCATATAGTTCTGGCTTTTTACCTGTCAAAAACATAGGTTCGCTCTATAAAACTCAATAAATTTGGAAGTAAAAGAATCTACAGACATGTTTATTGTTGAACGCTTGCACTTGAACTGAAGCTTTTGGTCTCTTTCGTAACCACACTCTCAGTTTTAGCAAGTATGTGCAAGTCAATTTCAAGCAAAGACGGAAATTGTCTCATTCATCTACGATCGATGACCGGTTTATGTTGTATAGAGAATCTGGGTTGGTTCATAAGAAATTTTTTATTAGATTATCGTTTACTATTTTAAGTTTTCGATTTCTTTGACGCTCTAATGACGTTCTTTACGAAAGTGACTACGAAAGTGACTGAAACGTTGACAACACAGTCCAAACCCGGAAAAGTTCTAATCTTAGTATAGACTCAGGTCGTGGAAGCCTTTGCGATTACATCACGTCGTTGTTTATGCTCAGTTATTGTACTAGTCAGTCAGTCAAAAATAATTCGTAACTATTACGATTTTCTTGTTGTCCGATATTATGGTATTTTGAAAACTACTGCTAGGATTGGTTTTTCTATTCAGCTTTTCCATTTTCTATTTTCTTACTGAAGCCATTACCAGTAATTATAATCTTCCTTTGACGTACTCGTTGCAAAACTTTTTATGTAGATTCTCGAAAAGGTTTTGCTCGTTGCGCGGTTTGACCTAACCGCTTTATTTGTCAACAGAGCCTCATTTGGCTATTTTTTGGATCTAAAATGATTAAGACATCAATTTATCTATAATTTGATACTGGTAAATAATTAAAGCATGAAATTGGTGTGGCTATCTTTGTTTTTATAGACTTTACCATAAGAATCTAGTTTAGAAGGGTTTTGATGGCCAGTAATCTGAACTTCACACATGAGACTTACTACACACGACACGACACTTTGGAACTAAATGTATTTCTTTTGCTTTAAGGTAAGATTTGAGCCAAACTAAATTTTTCTCAGTTCAAGTTGCAGAAGCTAAAAGTTGTGAACTTTTGAATTGTCTGGCTTATGTTAAAACATTTTTTACCAAATGTATTGTCGCGTTCGAAATTTTTTTAATATGTTGTAATTTTGTTGTTGTAAGCAGTATTTGTCACGCACATAATCTTAGCTTTTGCATGTTATCATTACAACGTGTTGGTATTTTTAAAATTTATATTTAACTCGGAAATTTTACAAAAAATACACTAACAAATTTCTATTGCATCATCGCCCTTTCAATCGAAATGTTTATTTCAAATTGAACACCCACCAAGTTTAAAAACATGTTGCATTTAGTACAAAAATAACTCGCATTATTATAACGCTGTCCGTACCAATCGTTTATTGCAGTGTCGCAATTTTTCATGTTTTTCTTTTAAGAATTTAATTATTGATTTAGCGTGCTAAATTAATCACAATGATATATGATTATTAAATATGGTTACTGATTGAATCATCGTAATCTGGCGCCTCTTTATCAGCATTAGTGTTCAAAAATATAATTTCTAAAGAAATATGACTCAATTAAGGTAACATGGGCAACGTTCCTTGATTGGAGCCGATTATTATCTTTTGTGAAATATCTCAAGGTTGTTTATTTTCCTTTAAAAGCCATGCTCGAAATATTTTACTGATTTCGTCATTTCACTTTTAAATTGACAATATTTTTAAATTTTTTAGTTTGTTCGTTTTTCGTTTGCATCACATGCAAGGAGATGATTCTGAAGGAGGCAAATTTTTTTGAATATAAAGAAATATTTTAAGATTTGTAAACATGATTTTAAAAATTACTAATAACATTTCTTTCTTTAATCTTCAAACTACTTCACTGGTAAAGAAATTGTGTATACCTTTTTTCCGTTTTTTACACGAAGACGTTTTCCAATAGTACCTGTGATTCGTTTGACATCAGGTCCTCAAAGTTCTATGGTTTCAACAGCAAAACAACTAAAAAACTATTGAGAACCAAATCTGCATATGTACACTCGTGTTCATAAAAATTGGGACACCTTGACGTAAACGAATACATTGGGTCTATCTCCTTTAATGTGAAATAACAACTCTTTTTTTGTTAAATGTAAAACATACAATAATGTCTTAAAATAAAACCATATCAAGTTTTATCAGGTTTTTGTAAGTGTTACAAATGATACTGCTATACATTTCTCATACGCTTAAATGTTTTTGTCTAAACTTATGAACGTTGTATTGCGAGCTAAAAATTATAAATTTTTCCGTCATCTATTTTTTGGAGCTTCTCTTGTTGCCTGACAAAACTAATGGAGATTTATGACCAATAGCTGTTGGAATGACCACGTCGTTTGGCCGTCACAATTATTTGTAGTCGCGTTCAAAAAAATGGTAGACAGATTTGCAGATTTTATCAGTTGAATTTTGGAAAATTAAAAATATGCTTCAGTTCATTCTTATTGCGGTCGTTTATTTTATTGTCTGTCTTATTTCTTTCTTTCTTTAGTTTTTTGCAAAACGTTCTGTGAATGTCATGGTTTTCATTTGGTTTCAGATATCTTTTTTATCCACATGTGATCTTTTGCTTACTGTCTTGATTTTTTGGAGTTTACTCTTATTTTGTTTTCTTTTTCATTAACAGTTTCTCTTGCTCCTTTTTTTCTTCTGTTTCAGATACACGGAAGCCGAACGGTAAAGTGTATTTTATTTTGAAGAAGTGAGGGGAGTTTCGGTAGCGACTCACCGCAGCAATAGTAATTAAGTATGGTGCGTACAACCACCTAACCCTGACTAGCACCGAAATGACCGATTGTTCGACTTACCCTAATCTTCTTTCCTAAAGGCTGGCAAAATTAAAGTCTTTGAGAAGCACAAGTTCC
This sequence comes from Aquatica leii, assembly GCA_035610365.1. Lineage (NCBI taxonomy): Eukaryota > Metazoa > Arthropoda > Insecta > Coleoptera > Lampyridae > Aquatica > Aquatica leii. The sequence goes on along the minus strand of CM069436.1, from coordinate 100,832,111 downwards.
GATGCACAGGTTTTTTAATTACTAAACAGAATTTATAACGTTTAAGAGAAACCGTTACCAGAATGGTCAAACAGGAGATACGATACCACTATCAAGTTAAGAAAAGTGACATTTAAATCTTGAAAAATTTTTTGAAGTAACGAATCAATTGAAGTAGGGGGCAGCATGTTACAGAACCGAAATCGCATCTAGCGTAAACTACTAAAAATCAAACGTTCGCGCCAACATACCGCCCATCCAAAATAAGCAACGCTAATTTTTAAAGGGAAAATTAAAGGAAAAAGAGTAGAAAACAATAAGAACAACAAATAAGAATAAAAAAAAGTTAATCGAGGCCATGAAGCGGAATTAACCGCGAAATGGAGCAAATGAAATAATCATTTGCTGTTTCAACTGTGGCTATTTGAGAAAGACCATCGTGTCCTAGATTTAACTCGGTCACTCTACCAATCAGCCATGACGTTAAAGGTCGATTGAGATCTTAAACTAGAACTACATTACCCACTTGAGGACCGGGGTTACGCTGATACCATTTTTTCCGTTGAGTTAAGGTATGCAAATATTCAACAAACCAGCGACGCCAAAAAGATTAGATAATGCTGTTTTGATGTTGCCAACGTTGTTTGAAAGTAAAGTGATTAGCGTCTAAAAGGGAAAAGAAAGCAAATGGTCGCCAATAAGAAAATTACTCAAATAGTTTGCAGTTTCAGCGGGATCAGATGAAAAGAAAGTCGCGGTACCAATTTTGCTATATAACAGACGCTTAGCGGACTTAATAGCTGCCTATCAAAACTCATACTAATTAGCAAGTTTTCTAGCTGCGCTAACAAAATTGCGACCACAATCTGATTTATTGCGATATGGTATTCTTCGACGCGCGATGAACCTATATAAACAATCAAAGAAAGCTTCTGTAGATAAAGACGAAGCAAACTTAGATTTACAGCTTTAGTGACGATGCAAACCAACAAACACAGATTGCCTTTAGCAATACGAGACGAACGAAGAGTATTAACGTTTACAGTAAAAGGTTCTGCATAATCAACGCCGGTTACGGCAAAAGCCTTTTGTGGATTAACGCAATCCGCTGGTAAAAACGTCATTGTTGGCTTGAACGTGTTAGCTATAAAACGATGACACGTCATGCATTGACGGATGCGTTTAGATTGTAATAGAGCTTGAACGGTCTAAAAACTAGAATGAAGAAAAACAACATGATAGTAAGAACACAAAAGAGTGGATAGATGAGCTTGCTGAGATCAAAATAGCGAATGACACGAGAAGACACGGCAAGGTGGAGAAAACCCAGCTTTCCATTCACCCTAAGAAGACCCTCTTCATCAATAAACGGCAACAACTGCTCTAGTAAAGATGGAAAGCGTTTACCTTGCCGAAGCAACAAAATCTCTTCTCTATAATAAGGGGCTTGAGTTATATGGACGCAAGCATGCCAGGTTTTTTGTAGTTCGGCAGGAGAAAGTGGTTGAGCCCTTTAAAATAAACGAAGTATCCACGCAAACGTTTGTTGCATTTACAGAGAAGAAGAAAATTGTTCGATGACTGGAAGCAAAAGATGAGAAGAAACAACGCGAGTAGCAAGAGTTGCGCCAACTTTAAGATCAAATAGCAAATAATTTAAAACTGTCAGAATAGAAAGAGAAAGACACTACGACAAAGGCTTATTTAAAAGAGTCGGTTCAGAAATCCAAAAACAAATGCTGCTTATAACTTCAGGAATAGCACCACGACAGGCCTAATCAGCAGGATTTTTGGCAGTACTAATGTGCCATTGATGTCGTTCTGTGAGACCGCGAATAGTTACAATACGGTTAGTGACAAATGCATCAACACGATGCGGAGAGAGTGAGAGCCGCGCAAGAACTACCTGAGCGTTAGCATATAGGCGAGCTTCTTTAATAGACGTAAAAGAAGTTTAATCAAATGGAAAAGGTTCGCTAGCAAAAGCGCTCCACAAAGTTCGAGATTTGGAATTGACAGTACTTTTACTAGCGCTAGCTGTCACTTAGCGATTATGAGATGGGAAGACTGTATTTGTCGAGACTCAATAGAACTAGAGCAAGTGTAAATAGCAACAGCGTAATCCTTATGAGCAGCATTGCAGAATCCAGTAAGATTTGATGAAAACAAGGGGAGATACATCTTGGTAGGTGTATTTGAAAGATGTAAGGCAAACCTTCTACCAATTTAGTCTATTCGAAGACAAAAACGAGGTTAAAAATGTCATCCCAATCAAGATTTTCGGCCTATATACGCTGTAGAACAAGTTTCTTTGTAGAGACCATAGGGGAGGAAAACTCTAAAAAATAAAATATTTTATCAATGTAAGAGAGAACTGTTCTTTTAGTGCAGTCGCTACCAAAGTGTTGAACTTAAAAAAAAGTGTCTAAACGATGATTCCAGCATAGACCAAGGATTTATTCTTAGTCAAGAAATAAGAGGAGTTTCTAAATGATTTTTAGGAAGACTTTCTAAAATTTCAGAGACATTACTGGACCATTTTCACAATTCGAACTCTTTTTTCCCCAAAAAATTAGTAGGCTCGGTGCAGAGAATTAGTACGTTCTAAATAGTACCAATCCTAGTTTTCGATTCAACAACATACGTATTTTTTAGTATGGCGACGGACGCCACTGGGTAGAAAAAACCTTCTTCTTTAATTAATTGTTGAAGACATCGCCGTGCCAAGTAAGCTGAAGGAGTTAAGTCGTACGTTACTGTATTCAGTTCATACTCAACGACGGGATTATGAATCGATTCCTTTTGTAACTAAAAAGCACTTAAAATTTGCTCGTTTAAAGACCTTCCATGAAGAGAAGACGAACCGTTAAAAACAACACGAATCTTAGTTCCCTTTTTACTGCATTTGGAAACACAACGATGGGATAGCACGTATAATGCAGAAGAAGTAGAATTGCGGTATAACAAAAAGAATCTTGAATTAAACGCTTTTCTAAATTTAAAAAGGCTGTGTACGATTATTTTGAATTAGCAGCAAGCTTGACAGCGTTGGGCTTTAGAGGTAGAGCGATGACATATCGACCTCCGGAGGTTCGAGCATGAGTATTAGTAAACACATGTTCGCACCAATTATCATGATAGTTACGGATCTTTGGAACGGGCACTTCTTTTGTTTCCCAGAACTTGACAAAGAAGTCTGAAGGATTTGACTGAACAGTTAAAAGAGAGACAGCCGGAAAAGTTAACAAACTCCGACTTACAGGACCTACAATAACGTCGCCAAATATAGTAGAAAAAATTGAAATATTACCTTTAAATATATATAAACATTTCTATCTTGCCAGGTACATGAAAATTATTTATCAGCTAGTTGATGATGTTTAAGACTAGAATAGTTTGGAAAGACGAGTTGAAGGGAAGTTTTGAGATACAACCACCCAACCACGAAATAAATCGAGGCCTCGACTGACCCCGAAATGAGCGATTACTCGACTTACTTAACTTAATTGTATTTGCCAAGAGCTGGCGGAAGGCTTTGAGACGCACAAGTTTCGATGCATAGGTAACAAATCAACTTAAGTAGAGGGCAGCATGTCACGGAACCGAAAGCGCATCTGGCCGAGACAACTAAAAATCAAATTATCGCGCCAGCATCTTCTATTTCTTAACATTCTTCCATCTTCTCTATGTGTTCTAGATTATAAATACCATTGTTCATTTTAAAATGATTTTATATCAGGTTTGATTTATATCCTTTCTCTCTTGCGTTGCTTATGTATTTTATTAGGTTTCTCCTTTCTTGTTGAAGTTGATAGTTCTATCAGCACTGGTTTGTTCTTCTGGTGTTTTTTCCCTTTTTTTTACCCTTCTGACTTCTTGAGTTTCTTTTTTCATATCGATTTGAATATCGATTTCTCTGAGTATTACTCTTATTATTTTGCTTTTGGTTCTAGTTCAGATGCCTGTGGGTTTTCCTCTACTATTTATATTATAATTTTTTTTCTAGTAATTCTATTCTTATATTTTCTTTTTGTTTGAGTTTTAAGTTCTTCGTTGTATGTTTAAACTTTTTATTTTGAGATCTAGTTTGTTCCAACTTCTTGTTTATATTGTCTAATTTATTGTTTATACTCTCTGTTTTATTTTTAATAGTCTAAATTTATGAATCCTTCTATGATATATTTTTTGGAACTTTACTTGTTGCCTGAAAAAAGAAAAATGGGAAATTCCTTTTTGTTGTTTGGCCGCCAAAATTATTGGTAGTCCGCTGCTAGACATTTTCTTGGCATTAACAATAACTCAAACAAGATCATGTTAATTCGACGTGATAAATTTCATGCGAATTTGGAAACATCATTTTTTGTCCTATTATAATTTTTTTCATTAACCACATAGTTTTTCTTCGTCTTTATTATGCGGATCTTCTGTGATTTCTTCTGAATGTGGGGTCCCAGAAAAACAACCCGTTAGGTCCACTTTTCAATTTTCAAAATTTGCGTATCTTAATGACTAGACTATTGGCGGAAAAATTAACCTTTTTTAAATTATTATTTGTCAATTAAAGAATCATTTAGCAAACTAGAATTATATTTAAACAAACGTTAACAAGTGTGAAGCGATTATTACTGGTGGTAAAATCTAAGAAAATAAGAATATCATTTCTAATATTTTAGCTGTGACTTTTGGTATTTTTTTTTCAGACATAAATTTACTTAAAAAACCTTTAACCAAGCAGACTATTAGTGAATGTCTAAATGAGGAATTGGTAAATTTGAAATTAATATTATCTTGTGTAAATCTTTTATCAGCTCCTCATGATCGTTTTCTTCTTTTTCTTGCATAGTTGTGTCTAAGCTGTTAAATATCTTGCAAACATCCTTATTTTCTCGTGTCGTTGGATTTTGAAATCAAACAAACAATTGGCTCTGTCTGTAATGTTAACATGGTAGAAACTTTATATACGCAATCAAGTTTGCCAGTTAATTACGGAAAAATTAGCTATTTTAGCTTTTTTGGCTTTGATCTCTTTTGTACACCCTTTCAGATTGTTGCTTTTGATGGTTTGAGGGAGATTACAAATTATATTAACCATTGAAAGAATCTCTCAAAAACTGATGAACTTGATATAGGAATTGTTTGAAACAGACATATTTCAAAAACTATTTAGCAATTTGATGAATACTTTTGCCAATAATCTGCTGCAAAAACCTAAACTTTTAACTCTAAGAAAAAGAAAAAGAGATAGTCAGGATTATGGTAACAAGCTCTTTCTTCAGATTAGTGTTGTTTAAGTGCATTTATTTGCAGTCTTCATTTCTGGAAATGTGGCACTTAGGTTGATAAGTTTGGTCTAAAAAATCTTGGTAAATACAGTCGTTATTGAAAAATGTATTGAAATCTAAAAGAGAGTCCTATATAAAGCTGGTTTTTAAGTTATATTAGAGTTTTCACATTTTTTTAATAACGATTAACGGCCAGATGAAAAAACACTTACTCCCTGGATAGAAGGGCGATGCTTTGCTTGTGATTTTACATGTGTTGACATGTTATGTGCTTCTTACTTTCTTTTTTGAAGAAAGCTGGTTTAGCTGATAAGTCTGCTAAATCTAAAAAAGCGAAATACATATGCAAATTTGGTTTCTCAAAGTTATTTTGCTGTTGAAACTATGAAATCTTGGGGACCTGATGTTTTCTCGGTTATGATCAACTGAATTAATTCTTATAAAAAAATTGGCAAGTTGTGATCTGTAGCAAAAGTAGAAACAGAGAAACCTTAACTCCGTCTCTTTATCTACTTAGCAAAGGACGATATAATCCTTCTTTGTTCTTATTTGCGTGTCTCGTCTACATTGAGCTATATGAATCAAGAACGAAATTTTTTTTGAGGTTGATTAAAGACCATTTCTATTCGAGAAGCCAAATATTATTTGCGTTTACATTTAGCTTATAATTTTTTTACATTTCTACATTTTTCTGAAATTTCAATATGTTTTAATGATATACTCCAGACGTTGTAACTTTTATTTTTTTAATTTAGTTTTAGTTTTAGTAGTACTTTTCTTTTTTTTTTTCTTGATCAAAAATTACATTTTTTGGTTTACATGTCAGCTATAATTTACGACGTACTATATAGTTCGAATTTCCATAATTTTTATCTTTTGAAACTAGCGGCACTAACATTTAAGTTACAAGTATCTAACATTTTTTTAAATTACGGTTGAACGTTAGTAAGAAGAAAATGAAACATAGTCATAGACTTCTGGTCTATACACAGCATAAAAAACATTTTAATTCTTGAAATTTTTTTATTTTTGTGAAGTTAGGAAAATAATTTGCAAAAAGAAGCTAGTAGAAGCTGTGCGTTATATTACTGAAAATATTTTAAAAAAACATATTTTTTTTATATCTTTAATAAATTTTTATTTTTAAAGTCATTTTTAGGAAAGCGTATTTACCATTTGTGCAAAAAAGTTTTTTCTAATTGTACACAACAAAACTAAAATAATAGTAGAAAAAAAATTAGTACATTAAATATAAAATCTCTAATTTTGGAATTTTAAATAGTTAATTTAAAACAACTTTAAGTTTTTAGTTTTTTTGAATTTGTAATTGCATAAATTTTAAACCACATTATTTAAGTTTCGTTGACAATGTACTTAAAACAAACATTAAATTTTATGTAAATATTTGAAACAATGTACAGGTAATATTTTTTCAGTCCCTAACAATTAAGCACATTTGGTAGGAAGTCCAGGTGATTCTTTAGGGGTTTTCCGTTGAGTGATTTTGTGGTTTTTCTACCGTATTACATATTCTCACGAACACATAAAATGCATTGTTTTAAATGGATCAGTCTATGGAAATTATATAACATTTTCTACATAAAGTAAAAAAAAACCTAAGCGATTATACAATTAGTTTTAGAAGCTATTACCCGTAGTTTAAAAAAACATTTTTTTTGTTTTTTATTTGCATTTGATGTGCTTGCTTCTAAACTATTAAAAAATTGCTTCGACAAGTTTAAATAAAATTAGAATGATATAAAAACAGATATTTTTCGTGATTCCATTTTAGTCCTGCGTTAAAATCTCTCGGTCGCATTGAGATTATTTTGCATTCACAAGCAATTATACAACAAATGATCTACAAATTCAAACTAAATATGTACTTTAATTATTTTAAAATTTAAAACATGCTAACAAGAAATTATTTACGAGATAAAATGTTAATTACTTGATTTGCAGTTCACTTGCTTACTTTTGAACGTAAAAATTGCGTGATTCATAATAAAAATACACTTCTACACATCTAATTTTAAAACTTAAATTAGCAAAATGTTTTACAAAAAATTTTTCTGTGAATAAGAAATTTACTTGGTAATTTGAATAATGTCTAGAAATATTTTTTAGTTAAATTTTTTGTGTTTTTATTTTAGTGATTAGGATTTTCTAATAGACATCTAAACTTTAAATTTGAACAATAACCAAAATTAATTCCAATGAAATAGTAAAAAACAGTTTAAACATTCAGAACAACTAAACGTAATTTATAACTAAAAAGTGTAATCAAATGAAGGCTAAAGTGGAAACTAAGCTTTGGAAGTTAGAAACACCGTAAACACATACAATATGACTAGATCAAAGAATTTCAGATCAGTTAAAAAAAATTGAAAAGAATTGTCTAAAAAACACTAAGAGAAAATAAAATCAATGAAGAAATAAACAAATTTAAATATACCTACCATTAAAAAAAGCGAATAATAAAATTGAAATAACAAAGCATTCATCAAAAATTTGAAAAACTAAAAACGTAATGTGATATATAGCGAAACAATAAAAAAGAAAATCTAAATAATATAGATTTATAAGATAAATAATTTTTTATCAGTTTTTAATCTTATTAATTTTCTAATCTTAATTGCACCTTCTAAGAAAGAAAAAAAAATAATCAAAAAATAATTTAAAAAAAAACATTCTACATATTTTAATTTTCTGTCGTTTCCTTCAACTTCACTTATTATTATTGTATATTTGTTTTAAACTCACTTTAGTAATTTACATCTTACAGCTTACAAAAGTGCTGTCCGTTAAAAGTAAGAAGAATCAGCCAAAAAACTTTTTAGTGAAATCCGAAACTTTATTTTTCAAGACAAGCTCGTAAGAACTAGAATATGCGAAAAATATAAAATATTTCGTCGAAAATATGAGTACGCTTTTAGAAAGGCGGAAGAAAAATCTTAAAAAAATCATGAAAACTCAGGGCAAAATGGGGTCATTACAAAAACCCCAATAATGTTACACCTTATTCGGAGAAAAGACTTTAGAATTAATGCTAGTGATACACTTTCCGGAAAGTTCACTTTTTCTTGCAAACTAATAACGAGCTCCAACTTCGACGTACCTAAATAACGGGAGTTTGTTACGTGTCGTTAGTTATAAATTTTCAAAATTTGTATTTTAACAACATTCTTAGTACCGGATTGTAAGCGAGTGCGCCACTAGCGGTATGATTTGGTGGACAGATGAGAATGCTCTATTTTTTAATTTATTTTGCTTTCGACATTGGTTCCACGTAGTTTAATTTTTGGTTGGAACTTTGACCATTTGCAAATTACACATCTCTAACACTTAGTGGATCAATTCAAACTCATGGCAATTAACGTTGGGTGGATGACATCAATAGTTATTATAAAATAAAGTTTGACTTTGACCATTTGTTGCTAATTATAAAATTTCTTCTCTATGTGGTTTACTTACTTTACGCCTTTAGCGTTATTAATTATGTTTAATTTTGTACCTATAATTCTACCAGTACGCAAGAAGTAGCGCTTTTTTTGTTTTTAATCATAAAAGTGTTTTCAAAAACGCCCATTTATCAAAAATTTCAGCTACTCGTGGGGACGTGAATGTTACCAGCAGCACCTTCTGATCAAAAAATAGTTGGTTACAAGTTAAAGGACGACTGGAAACTGGCTGACAAGCTGATAAACAAAAGTATAATTATTTGGGCTGCGAAATCTTTTGCACTATATAAATCTTGTGGTTTTGATAGAATATTACCAGTCATCCAACAAAGACTGGATTTTTTAATTTCGTCTCTGCGCACATTATTTAGTTAAAGCTAGTTAAATGCCAAATGAAAGTAAAAATAGTTTTTATATCTAAACCACGACTAGAACTATAATTTTTGTCTAATAAATACTGATATTAAAGACGAAGCACTTAGTACCGCACTTTTGCAAACGATCCAAGAAACGACAAACTCGTCCAACCTTAAATTAAATTAATTTTCTTGTTACTAAATACTGAATTAATTAACTAACTCCCCGTTGACTTTGTCTATGCCGATGGTATTACAATCATAGTTTTTGTAGCAAAAAAAAACAAGATCTTGATAATGCTTAGACATTTTAACTCATAAAACGTAAATCCAGCTACTGTTTGATCACAGCCTAACCTTCATAATACATTGTTCTAATTTCAATGCTGATTTATGGTACCACCGACTAAGACGTATTTATTTTGTCTCAAAATTGAACTTCTTATAGAACTGTGGAGATACTACTACTCTCGCAAACGAAATGTTCGCCATTTTCCAAACACCAAACCACTTTTTTATTGATCAATACAACTACTTTTGCAACTGCAGGACTCATCATTAACCAAACAACCAAACCGTTTTCTATTGACCGAAAAATGTTTATAAGTTATAGTTCATAGTTACTCTCTGTTTTTTAACAGGGTAAACGTAGACCCTACCTGAGAGCTATGCCAACGGTAGCGTAGCTACCAACAGAGTTACTTAAGTTGGACAGATCGAAAGGAAAAATCAGGCTAAGAAAGATGCCCGGTCTTCCAAGAATGGATATTGAGTCGTAAGAGTACCAACTTTACATTCGTAACAAATAGTAATCAGAGATTTGAAAAAATCAACAACACCAAAAACATCATCTATCCAGGAAGAAGAAACGTTAAGGAATTTAAAAACCGATTAAAGCATTGTCATACTCAAAGCAGACAAAGAAAACGGTGCTGTTAGATAAAAAAGATTACCACAGAAAGATGAGTGTACTACTAGACGACGACATTTACAAAAAGATAAGATCTTTTATCTTATGGAATAAATTATAAAAACAATTACACAGAGCAAAAAGAAATTATTACCACAAGTCACCAGATTACAAAGATTAATTGTAAGTAGTATTGAATCATCAACCTACGATTTGTATATTTTCTATCTGGCAAACTTGATAAAACCGTATACCGAGCAAACTATACTCTGTGACATTAAAATTGCAACACCAAAAAAGAGTGAATACCAACAAGCGGTCTATTTCCTCTTTAGTTATCGTATCTTTAACAACTTGCAGTTTATGCTGGAAAGCTTCCTGTGTCTGTGAAAGCTGCGCTAAGTTTCTCAGTCCTTTACCCATAATGTCCCACTCGCATTCAATAAACGAATGGTCGGTAGATCTAGGTGGGCATGGTAAGAGATTAACATTGAATTTTTCAAATTGGTTCATAGTACGGGGAGACATGTTCTTGCTAGAGAAATGGATTTTTGCTGATGAAATAGAAGAATATAGGTTTTTATCACTTCGTTAACATATCGCAGGGCGTTTATATTGCTTCGAATGAATACCAAACAAGGTTTATTCCTATAGGCTATATCACTACATACCACTCTACAGTCTGATGCACATGGCGCTCAACAGATAATTAAACGTTGCGTCGTTTCTCACGTTTTTCTTTGATTTTCATACGCCCATTATACAGCACCAGAAGGTTTGAAGTTTATTACAGAAAACTACTTTGTGCCATTTTAGATTCCAGTAGAGTCGCAATACTTCAAACGTTGATGTCGGTGTTTAGTCGTCAGTGGTCTATAGAATTGTAATCCGATACTTCTGATTCGACGGTAAACTGTTCAAAGGGTTACAGGACAACTTTTATTATCTAACCATTGATCGGCAATTGATCTGGTACTGGAAAATAGGTCTTTTATTGCCATAATGTGGAGATGGAGGTCCTTCACGTTACTTGTTTGCTTAGCTCCTGGTCTACAACGATTCTAACATTTTGTAGTCTATGTTTGATAACAGCGCTGGATAGTGGATTAGTTTCGGTTAAGACAATTTCTAATTTTTTTGTAGGAAAAACCACATTCACGTAAGCTAACAATTCGACCTCTGTTGAATTCGCTTAATTCGCGGCAATTTTTACTCTAGGCATAATCAGACATGTTAAACAGAAAAACCACAAAAAATAACAATATTAAAATTAACCAAGACTCGTAGGAAATAAACACGATAATGTAGTAAAAACGAGAAAAAAGAGATATGCCAACCTACAACCTGCCAAGTTTGATCACAAAATGTGTACCTCTTCTTGGGGTTGCAATTTCAATGTCGCAGACTATAAACCATATATCAAGAACTTGCAACTTTTTGTGAATATCTTTTCTACACTCAAGATTGAACGTATTTTGATAAATTTTAATGTAACATCGCTATTCAGCATATCTAGTATTGCCAACAAATATCATCAAATGAGTGATGCTACTTTACAAATTTTTATTAAATGACAAAAAATACTACAAACAATGAGTTCTTCGTCTCTTGTAATGCAGCACAAATAAGAATATAGAAAAATAGAAAACTACAAAAATGTTTGGACATCTGTTTCTTTTAGCCGTAATGGTAAAGCAAGCCCAAGAAAGAAATTCACAACATGCAGTATACAAAATAAAGAGCCACGCCGGTAGATATCTACACGCTACATCTGACAGTCACTCAAAGCAGAAAACTGTAATAACCACGTTACTATTCAGAGCGAAAACCATCAGCGTTGACGGACTAACCCTTAACCAGTGAGAAAATGCACTTTGACAAAACATGTAGGAAAATCACAGACACCGAGATAAAGAAAGTTACGAAAAAAACGAATAATTTTGCAAACGACAACTGTACCACCAAAAGGTATAGCTTGGTTATCTTACATAGCAAGAGTCATCTAGAAGATAAATAGGATACAAGTGCGCTTTGAAACCATAACGTCAATCTAACAGTATGTACCAACAGCAAAAGACGAGATACCAAGAACCAAGACAGTATAATACAAGATACAATTCCATTGCGAAAGGTGTCACGTCAAACAAACAGGAAGAACAGTAGGGCAAAAAATAAAAGAACACGAGAGAGACGTATGATTGAAAATAATTGAACAATCGGCAGTAGCTGAACACCCATACGAAACTTGACACAAAATAAACTCAGCTACGTAAGAATAATAACTACCATTAAAAACTGGTCAAAAAAGCCATAGAGATAGAAAATAACAAGATTGTTAACAAAGAAGAAGAGTATCATCTCAGCAACAAGTGGAAAACTCTACTGCACCACACTGCAATAGTCAATGCACGAGGAAAAACTAAACCGCGGAGAATCACTCGGGCAATCAGGCAACATTTAATTAGACCATTTGTGTTGCTAAAAAGGTTAACTAAAAAAAATTGGATTTTTTAAAACAATTTTCAGAACTTTTAGATCTACTTCTGGCACAGCAGCGTTTGACTCGGAATAAGGTGCCGCCAACAGCGTCTGTTCCTCAGGTTAGGGGTGGCTGAAACTAATCCACTAATCCGCCCGGCCGGCGTGGTGGCCAGTACCTCTTAAAAAAGCCAAATGTTGACAAGAAAACGTAAAAGATAAATACCCCAGGTGGGTAGGATAGTATATCTACAATCTCACACCGGGAAACCGGACTGCCTGAAGAATTCTGGGTGAGGCGAAAGTTTGGCAAATAAACAGACTGAAATCCACATAGCAACGTACAATATACAGTCCATGGCCAAAAAGAAAAAAGTGTATGAGCTGGAGAAATAACTGAAAGAGGTGAAGGAACATATTGGGACTGTCAGAGGTAAAAAGAAAAGGACAGCAGTGCATAGACTTAAATTCTGGTAACAGATTATAATAGATTGGGAAAGAAGAAGTAACACAAAGGGGGCGTAGGCATATAGAAATATTTAAGGCAATTTCAGATAGAGTAGCGTATATAAGACTAAAAAATAGCAACCTAAGGATAAAAATAATCCAAACCTATGCGCCAACATCTAAGCACGAGAATGAAAAGCACGAAATATTCTTGGAAGAACTTACAATAGTCACACAGAAAACAAAACTAAACCCCACCATAATTATGGGTGACTTTAACTCAAAAATTCGGACAAAGACCGACAAAGCAGAAACACAAATTGAAAGCTATGGCCATGAGATGAGAAACGATACAGAAGAACGACTTGTGCAATACTTACAACAAAATAACTTTGGGCCAAGTCTATATACTAAGATAAGAACGTCTTCCTGGTTTGCACCGTGTCAGTGTTGTAACCGAAGTTGCCAACGTTTCGCTTCTCACTTCTCAAAAGTTAGGTAATCAACTTGTGAACCAAGCCAGATTCTAAACTCAGAAAAGGTAAGAAAGAAAACGATAAACTTGAAAAAGCAAACGAAATCTAACAAAGAACCACTACAGAGTTAGGTAATCAACTTTTGGACCAAGCCAGATTCTAAACTCCATAGAATAAGTGACTTAAAAAGAAATAGTCTCCGTATATAAAGTATAAAGTATCGTCACGGTTGGTTAAGCTCGACTCTGATTGGGAACCAAAGAAGGGATAGCTCGAAACCATAATCACGATTGAAGTTATTGGGGTGGGGTGTTTGATGATTTGCTCTCTCGAAATTTCCTGTTAAAAAAGAATGGAGATTTGGCAATCACCGAAACGTTATCAAAATCTATCTTGTGACCTGTAGTGAAATGATGTTTAGCAACCGCAGACTTAGAAATATGCCTTTGCCTTATACAACGATCATGTTCTGAAATGCGAGTAATGACGGAACGACCGGACTCACCAATGTAGACTAAACCACAAGAACAAGGAATTTGGTATACACCTTGAGATGAAAGTGTAGAAAATTTGTCCTTAGGAGAAGGAAGAATCTGAGAAATTTTGCGTGTCGAGTTGAAAATAGGTTTGATACCATTCTTACGAAGAAGTTTCCCTATTTGATCTGTAACCTTGTAAATGTAGAGTAAAAAGGCCAATTTCGGATTGGATTCGGGAGTAGAAATGTCCTTAGGTAATCGAGTACGTGGATGTAGACGACGATTAATAACTCTACGAATATCTCGCTTCATATAACCATTGTTCACTAAAGTTCTAGTAAGATGACAGAGTTCCGAGTCTAGATTCTCAGGTTGACAAATAGAAAAAGCACGATGAACCAAAGATTCAATAACAGAACGTTTCTGTGCAGGATGATGATGAGACGAAGCATGAAGGTATCTATCAGTAAGAGTGGGTTTGCGATAAACAGAATGGCCCAGAAATCCGTCGGGCTTACGAGTCACAAGAACGTCAAGAAATGGGAGAGAACCATTACTTTCGATTCGAACATAAGAAAACACAACGAATCGAGAATAGAAAATGTTTAAGAGCAACATTAAGAAGACCAAAAATAATTACTGTAAAAAACAACAATAGAAAAGAAGAAAGAGAAAAACAAAAAATAGAAAAAATAATAACAAAATACTAGGAAAACCTATACAAATCCAAAATTGCACTAGATCCCAACAAACGAGAAAGTATAAAGAAGACTATTACAAATGTAAATTGGAAAAGAAATACCAGACATCGAAAATTATGAGATAGAACAGGCTAGATAGAACTTAAAAATAATAAGACAGTAGACCCTAAAGATGTAATAGCAGAAATGCTAAAAGTAAAGAAATATGTCATAATAGACACCTTAAAGACATTACTAAACAAATGCCTACACAACGTAGCTATCCCGGAAGATTGGTATAAAAGTATAGTCATCCTCCTACATAAAAAGGGAGACAAAAGGGGCGTAAATAATTTTCGACCTCTTTCACTGCTCTCACAGATATATGAAGAATCATGAAGATAATTACCAACAGAATTAACCCAAAGATGAACGCATACCAGCCCGTGGAGCAAGCCGATTTTAGGAAATGGTTCAGCACCTCAGACCACTTATTAACAATAAGAACATACATTGAAAAAGCTACCGAATATAATTTGGCCTTATTTCTAGCCTTCTTGGACTATAAAAAGGTTTTTGACAGCGTAGAGCTATGGGCGGTGGAAAAAGCCGTAAATAACTGTAAGATAGATTCCAGCTACAGACAAATAATCCACAACATATACGAGAATGCAACACTGGCAATACAACTTGAAGAAAAAACGAGGAACATACCAATCGAAAGAAGTGTTAAGCAAGGTGATGTAATATGTCTTAAACTTTTCACACATACCTTGGAAGATATATTCAAATCCTTACAATGAACAAATTATAGAATAAATATCAATGGTAAAAAAATGTCCCATCCTAGATACGCCGACGATGTCATAATAACGCCAACAACATTTGAAGAATTGCAAACAATGATTATAGAACTACAAGAAACATCACGAAAACTCAGTTTAAAAATAAATGCGAAAAAACAAAAATAAAGACCAACGTACAAGAAGAAAACAGAGACGTAAGGATAAATAGCTGCAAACTACAAAAAGTGAGTGAATAATATACCACGGACAAATCTTAAAATTAGGCAAGGAGAACCAAACAACGGAAATACACCAAAGGAACCGACTAGCTTAGACAGGATTTAGAAAGCTATATTTTATACTAATAAATCGCAAACTACTGCAATATCAAAAAAGCAATTTGACTAATCTATCTTGACGGTACTTACGTATGATTGTCAAACGTAGACACTTACCAAAACCAATATGGATAAAATTGCAAAAACACAGATGTCCATGGGAAGAACTATGCTAGGAATCAGGAACAGATAAAAAAACAAACAGATGGATTAGAAGCAAAACAAAAGTAAGAAACGTTGTAAAATATGTCGCCACAGTATAATGAATCTTTGCTGGGTATAATGCACGTCAAACAGGTGAACGATGGAATAATCGAATACAAGACTGGAGGCCATGGACAACGGAGAAGAAAACGCTCTCAAATGCGCTAGGGAGATGACTTTAAAAGAATAGGAGGATTTCACTGGAGGCGCACTGCGCAAAATAAATCTCGATGGTGAAAACTGTGAGAGGCCAATGTCGCAAAATAAAGACTAATGTTGAGACATTGTGGAAGGTTCAGAAATCTTCAATTCTTAGAGTTAGGGAATGGATAAGAGCAAAAAGAGCTCATACGAAATTATCCAATAAAAACCATACTGAACAAAAATATTTTGTTTTTGTAAGCTGTTCATTTTATCGATGTCGATCAAGAGTATCTTTTATTTTTTAGTTTAGGTTTAAGCTATCCAAAAATATAATTGTTGTGTCTCTATCGTACACGGTGTAAAAAAATAGCATTGTTAGAGCTAGTTCGTGGCTGGCAAACTAAATAAGCCGAATAAAAGAGTTCATGTTAACCATTAACGGCTACAGAGGGGTCTCTCGGACTTCGCAAAACTTTCTCTTGAGCATATTTTACATGCCGTTGAAAATCGAGTGGTGGGGACTTATGTACCTTTAAGTGTATACACCCTCGACCTCAACGTAGTAATTCTATTTTGAGGTAATTATTTCTGAGTTCGTAATTTTTGAAAATTAGCATGGCGAACGCCCCAGGTTCTTCCCGCATGAGGTCAGATGATCCAAAATTTGAAGAATGGGCTCTACAGGCTTATAATGATTTTGACAATCTAGAGAGCGAAGATGAGATAATCAATTTAGACAATTTTATCGAAAGTGATCACGATACATAAAGCAAGGAAAGTGCCTCAGAAAATGAAGAAGAAATCATTGATGAAGACAAAAAAAGATTATTACTTAGGAAAAAATAATTTTACATGGTAATTTGTAACATAACTACCTTTGAAGACCGTTTTCGTTTTATCTTTTTTTTTCAATTTTAGGTCCAAGAACAAACCTCCTGCTAACGTTCGAACAAGACAGCATAATATTATTATAAAACTACCAGTGCTTAAACCCAGTGCAATGAAGCTTGGAAACAGTCCAGATCTTGAAGAAGTATGGAGACTTTTATTTTTACCAGAAATTATCAACGAAATTATTTTTCAAACAAATAAAAAAGTAATAGCGTTGCAAAAACATCACAATGATCAGCCACACCCCACACCTTAGTAAGTCGACCAAATTGAAACGAGAGCATTTTTTGGATTGCTGGTTTACACTGCGGTTTTTAAGTCCGGCAACGAAAATATTGATTATCTATTTGCCACTGATGGAATAGGCAGGGATGTGTTTCGTTGTACAATGTCAAAACGACGTTTCTAATTTTTATTTTCCTGTCTCAGATTCGATAATGCTGAAACTAGGGATGAGAGAAAAGCCCTAGATCGGTCAGCACCTATCTGTAATGTCTTTCAGAGTCTTATCAAAAATTTTCAAAGATGTTTTAGTTTAGGAGCCAACGTAACGGTTGAAGAAATGCTTATCATTTCGAGAAAGGTGCAAGTTTAAAATGTATCTACCAAACAAACCGGCGAAATATGGCATCAAGGTGCAATGCCTAACAGATGATAGAAACAATTATCTTTACAACGCATATACGCATACGGGCAAGAATTCCGATAGCCAAACACTTTTGTTAGAAGAAAAACGGCTAAGTGTTCCTACACAGTCAATAATTCGTCTTTGTAAAGGACTAGAAAAGTCGCATCGTAATGTAACAGGAGACAATTGGTTCAGCTCTATACAGCTAGTCCAAGAGTTACAAAAGAGAGGGCTACCCTATGTAGGAACGCTAAAAAAAATAAGGCTGAGGTTCCACCACAGGTTCTTCCACACAAATCTTGAAAAGTATGTACAACTTTATATGGATTTCACCAAGACATTACACTGTTATCACATGTCCCAAAGAAATCTAAAGCAGTCCTGCTTGTTTCCTCAATGCACCATAGCAGCTCAAAAAACTTTGATAACGGAAAACCCGAAATCTTAGAATATTATAACATGACAAAGGGTGGTGTTGACACCCTGGATAAAAAGTGTGCTGGCTATAGTGCTAATAGAAAGACTAATCGATGCCCTATGGCTGTATTTTTTCAAATGCTAGATGCATCCACGGTAAATTCATATGTTATCCATCAAAGTTATAAAAATGCCCGCAAAATGGAACGTCATAATTTTCTAAAACAGTTAACCAAATCTTTAACATCTCCGCTGATGGAAAGGAGATTACAAAGTAAAAGAATACTAAGAGAACTGAAACTCACAGCAAATGTTGAATAAATCCAGCACACCAAACGAGAATGCAGATGAGGAAGAGCGCCTGGAAACACGACTGCTTGTTGTATTTGTCCTCCAAAATTAAAAAAAAAAACGCAGTACTTCTGTATTACCTGTAGCGGACCAATATGCCTGCAGTGTTCAAGAAAAATTTGTTTAGGATGCAGTAGGAACAAAAACTTCTGAAACATTATACTTTGAAAGGTGTTTTCAAATATTTCTTTGAATAAAATTTGATTTTTGAATTTAAATGTATTTTTGTCAATTTCCGTAATTTGCTTTAGTCGTATTTTAATACATAATTAAACGAAACAACTGAATAAATAAAAATTTTGTGGTGAAATTACTTCAGAACAAGATATAGGTCTGTGGCACCTCACTGTAACGGTTGAGCAAACTTTATTGACCGTAGCCGTTAAGGGTTAAAGAGACTCACCTACCTAGTAACCATATTAAAAGGTTATTTTAAAACAAATGGTTCTCAGGGGCGTCCGGTATGAACCAGCATCTCCGCAAGAAGGACTGTAAGAAAAATAGTGTATAGAAACTTGTCATTATTTTTATGTGTGTTATCTGTATCCTGAAATTGCCCACATATTCTGACACATCTTGTATACATATTATTAACGTTCATTATATCTTCTTCTTGGTATTTTGTTTTGTTATTTGTTCTTTTGTTGTATCTTATTTTACTGCTTTAGAAAATCAATGTCTATGTCTCTATTACTCATTTCCTGTAATGTTAACTTTAACTTAGCATTTCGGTGCATTTTTTTTTTAGTTTGAGTGTACATTCTTTAATGATGTCATCTACAAATATTTTTAACAAAATCGTGTTTGGTGCGCTTCTATGGCGTAAGTAAAATTCTTTTGACGTATTTTATTTTCTATTTTTAACGTTGGTTGTATTGCTAGTTATTAATTTAGCTTCTACCCACTGTATTTTTGGTACATTGACATCTTAAGTTGCTGTTTTATGTGTGTGTGTTAAAATCAAATTATTGCTTTTTTTAAAATGACACGATAAATTGTTCGGTATTTTACCAAATCTGCTACGTTTTGAATTTTTCTATAGAAATTTTATGAAAGGTTTACGCGTCACCGCGATTCTATTTTCGTTTGTTTACAAGACTGAAACCTAGAAGAATTTTAAAAAAATTCTTTACACTAATGATTTTTTAAATTTTGGAAATGTCCTTAGTAAATACAACTGAGCTTAAAAATCAGATAATGAGTAATTTATAACCTTTAATTTACATAAAGTAATGGTTGCACCCTAATAAATCAAATGCATTTTGTAGGTACATAGAAGTATACATGATTGGAAGGATTTTCCAATGAGTTGCTTATGTTTTTTTGTATACATTTATGCAATAAAATTATACCAGCACAAAAGAACAAATCGTTTCAGTTATTTTTAAAAGTGGTAATGATTTTTCACAAGAAATAAATACGATAGCAATTTCTAGATTAAACGCAAAAAAACCCCGCTGAAAACAATTAGAAGTTAACGTAATGTAAGTTGTTAAATGTTATGATACGTTGTGATAATTGTGTATTACCGATGATCGAATTCAAAGAAAATTCCAATTGCTTATTTTACTGACAGAAATAGTGTATCGAAAAAAAATTATTTTATATGTTTTGTTTGCATTCATAAATATCCCGTAAAGACGATAAAGACAAGAATAATCGTAAAGGCTCTGTCGCAAATTGATCGTACTGACGTTTCCATATCGTACGTAATTAACACTTAATGAAGTCTCAATTAGATTAAAGGAAATCTCATATGCGTCAATAATACTTTGTTATTATAGCCGGTATCAAACATTTAACGTCAGCAAAATAATTTGACTTTCAATTTGCATATTAGAAAATCAATTACGTTGTGTTATTATCGTTAGAACTTATTTTTCTCATTAAGAAAATTAAATAATTGACGAAGATACTAAATGCAAAATTACGTTTAATGATTCGTTTTTTATATAGAAACGAAACGAAAAGTTATCACTGTTTATCGGTGTTATTTCCATTATAAATGCTGAATAAAAAATAATCATTTATATTGAAGGTTACTAAATGATTGGAGGTCGAATACGTCTGTGCTAAAAAGGTGATTATTGGAAATCGTGTTTGTCAATAAGTTTATCTATAAAAACCTTGTTGATATTATTGATGCGTAATGAATCCTATCAGTTTTAAAATAGCATATTTATTACAGAAGCACTAATCAGAAGATTATTATGAAGTTTCTAGTGCTTTCTCGAAATTACGCCACTATAAGAACGTTATCAGTTTGTTACGTACTCTAATGACTTGTCTTTAGAAACGATTATCGCCTCCAAAGCTTTCGAGTTACTCAACCCAGATACAAGATGCTGGAACGATCATATTCTAGCAAGATGCTGGAACCATCATTTTCAGTAAGATGCTTGAATGATCATATTCAGCAAGATTTTGGAACGATCATGTCCCAGCAAGATGATAGAACCATTGTATCCAAGCAAAAATGTTTGAGCAAGATGGTACACCAATAATCTTCCTGCAGTATGCTGGAGCAATCGATGCTGGAACAAGCATGTTTCAACAAGATGTTGGACAAATCGTTCGAGATCGTTCCAGTATCTTGCTGGCATAACATGTTTTCACAAAGCAAACAAATAACAACTTGCTTATGAAAAAAAAAACTAATAATAATTTTGTAAAATTAAGCTTTTGTAGATAACGAGCACGTATCTCAATCTATTCAATTTAGCTAAAGCATTTATCTACTTAATGTGAAATACTACAAAATCAATTTCAATACTCTCTCTTTAAATGTATTAACTGCAGCTTTGCCAATTATAGTGAAATTCCACAAGGTTTGGGGATTTTATTTAGTTGCGGGTATTTTTTGGGTATTACAAATCGTGGAATTTTGACGAAAATTCTGTATGAGCTTGCATTTTATAATCTTTTTAATCAGTTTTGTAGAGGAATAGCATTGATATCAACAAACCAAATTCATAACACTTAAAAAGCAATTATGAATAAAACTGTAGAATTTTTATAGTTTTTGCGGAGAATTGTAACAGTCAGTTGGCAACACTCATTCACTAGTCTTTTTGCTGATCACGTTGTTCTAAGTTGTTTAGCTTTATATATTATGTAAAATGAGATAAACGACTCTGCTACATTGCCACTAAACATGAAAATTGCGTTAGATTTTGTAAAATTGATATTTGCAACCTCGATGTTTAATTATGTTGCTTTTACCAGAGTTATTAGACATACTCACGTCTCCAACTGATTTTTTACGATTGGTTTATTGGCCAAATGCATCAAGTTTTTGATTTTTTCCTGATTGGAGTAAATTGAGTTATTGGTCTTTTTAATTTTCTTCAGGATTTAGCTGTTTCTTCAGCTGATAACTTGCTGAGGAAAGAATTAATTGACTCATTAATTACTCTTTTGTTAAAGATGTTTTTGTTTTTTGGGTTCTAAGATTGTTACCATTTCTTTTGGTTTCTTCTGTTCTTGGCAATTAGCTTTCTAATTTCTTTCAGATAATGGTGACTTATTGTTCTTAGCTGTATCGTTTAAGTATTGTTTTATTATAACAATCATTAATGTTTCTGTTTCATGCGTTGTTGTTTTGTTTCTTGTGTTCTGTTATTAAGTTCGTGTTGAAAATTGTCCTAATTTGTTAATTTGTTGCATAACGTAGCTAAGTATCAGTATTATAGATGAGTGTTTAAAAAATCTATTGATTATATTATTTCAATTAAGTTAATAGATATATTTTTTTTATAAAAAAAATTTAACAGGTTTTTGTCTTTGTTTGTGGTCAGTCTGAATCTTGTTACCAACTTTTTTGTTTCCACGCATCTTGTTGGTAATAATCACGTTACCACGGCTAGTTGAAATGTCGGTAGATGAGTGTGGTTGAGAATACTTTTATAGAAAAAATAAGCGCCACTCCGTTGTACTAGAAAAACCCTTGGCTTGGATACACTAAGCGTACATACAAACCCACTGTTCAACAAGTAGGATAAAAGCAAACAAACATCAACAAGAGAACGAACAACTTTGTTATATAAATTTTCTCAATCGATAACAAAATAACACATTTGTTTCACCAACAAGAAGTAATAAGCTAAAACACTACATAAGATCAAACATTAACACTTACATGCAGTCGCAAACAAAACTAGTTCTCGTTTAGCGAGACGTGATTATTAATTTATTATAAAACAAAAAATTAACCCCTAGTTTCTTAATGCAGCAGTTCGTAACCATTGTTACTACCGTAACATTACTCTAAATACTTTCGAGGAGTGCAAGCTAACATTCGACGATTTAATCTTAGGTACCGCTGTCTTGAATAAAAACAAATTATTAAGGTACTCGAACGGTACCAGTCAACGTAACCAATAATGCAAAATTTTGCAAGCACCTGAAAGCCAAATTATAGATTCGACTGGAAGTAAATTATTAATAATAACCATAACCAAACTAATAGCACTTAAGGCTTAGTACATAATATAAAAGTAGATAAATTACGTAATACAGTTTTAAAAAGAAAATACAGATTAGATGTTGAAACGAAGGGTAAGCAAGCCACATCAAAAACGATACTCCACAGGAATCCACAGCTATTCAAATTTTGAATCTAGCGAAACCCCTAAGGTCATCAATCCTACATTAATTTTTACCGACTGAATCGGCCTATTAGGTAAGAGACACCATTTCACAAAAATAATACTTTCACACTTAATAGTTGAAACATAGGCCAAGTACACGACATCAAAAATGATACTCTATAAGTTTTCACAGCTGTTTGAAATTTAAATCGAACAAAACCTCTGAAGTTCTTCCGTGCAAATAAAAAATCTTCATTTCATTCAAATCGCTACAAACGTAATAATAACTACGATGTGAGATTAAATAAAAATAAATTACTTACGATTTAACAAACAATGGTCATATTAAAACCAATCTACTCACAACAAAATCACACAGAAAAATAGCCGAACACGTTAAGCGACAAAGTAATCATATCGTGGATCTCAAAATACGTCAATATATCCAAGCAGCGACACCGGCCACTAATTCCGTGTCAAAAATTTTATTAACATACGAAAATGTGCAACGTTATTACTAACGACACATAACATTCTTCAAATAGTATTTTTGGATTGAAACTGCTTTCTATTATAAACCATTAAAAGTTTCTAAAGTTATTCAATAATCTTCTGTATTAATTTAACATTGTGGAGGTGAGTACATTGTTGATATGGTCGTTATTTAAGTACCCTTGTAACGTACTCTACAAAGCCACAAGTACGTTCTTCGTAATGAATCTATTTACATTATTTATTATGTTCTAATATTTTTTTAAAACTCAATTGAGAGATTCTGTTTACGGTATTTTTATTTGGCTTACATGGGTTACACAAATTAAATACAAGAAAAATACGAACATTCAATTGTTAATCAATTTGGTCAATCAGATGAAATTTTGCGACGTTATTTTCAGGAAATAACAGTGAGGTTTATTTAACGTCATGGGTCGGTTATAGTTGCTTGGATTGGTCTTGTTTTATATTTAAAGTTTTTTTTATTAATACTGCGGTACTGAGTTCTTTAGTGCTTTTAGAGATTTGTTGACGAATTTCGTTTTTCATATTAGAAATCTTTTATGTGCGTTGTTGGCATAATATTAGTCTTTTCTTTGTTTTTCACTTTTATTTGTTGGATTTTTGGGACTCAACTGCTTTCATTGTTTTGAAATTTTTGCTTTGTAGTTCTCGCACTATTGTTTGGTTGGCAGTTTTTATTAAAAACGTTTATTTAAATTTTTTTATTGCGATAACGAAGGTTTCCACGGCCGGAATATATACTAAGATAAATACGTCGTTCGGGTTTAGACCGTGTCAGTGTTGTAACCAAAGTTGCTAGCGTTTTGTCCACTTTTGTAAAAGATTTCATCAGAACGTGAAAGGACTCGAAAAACTAAGAACCTTTAAAGCATTAGGTAATGAACCAAACTAGATTCTAAACTGCTAAAAAGCCAAAAATGAATGAACTTGAAGAAGCAAACGACAATCTAACAAAGAACCACTAAATAATAAAGTAATGAACCAAGTCAGATTCTAAACTTTATAAAAGTTTATTTTGTTTTTGTTGTTTCTAGTGTTTTCTAATTACGATTGGTATCATAGTAGAAGTCCGAATCTTACATCTGCAATTTAGTAATCTAAATACCATGTGATAAGAGTATTTTGTACTTTGTAGTTCAAGTATTATGATGTGATCAGATTAATTTCTATTTTAAATTCATTTTGACGTAGTAATTTGTCAGTATTTTGCACAGATCTGCATACACATGTTGCTTCAAACTAAACCAAAAAAAAAAGTCGCGTGGTGTCAAATCACACGATTTTGCTAGTCAATTCACACGATTTTGTTAGTCAATTGTGATTAGAATTTCTTAGAATTACACGATTAGGAAATGTTTTGTGCAAACACTCAACAATTTCGTACGCAGTATGACAAGTTGCATATGTACTCTCCTACTGTCTTCAGAACCCAAATAATTAGTTTCGGCCAAAGGAAGTTGATTATCATTGTTTTGTAACGCAAATTACTGTAGCTTTAATATTAATGGAGAGTTTTTACAACCGCACTCTTCCGGTGGGGTATTTTACACGCCGTACAATCTATCGCATCTACTAAAACCATTTCTAGGTATTGGTTCTCACACTCCAGTTCCCGTTACACGGTAGGTGTTGTAATAACTCCTACCACAGGTTTCACGGCCCAGTTCTAAATAAGAAATCAGCAATTCAGTGCTATCTCGGAGTGGCATTCTTTTTTCTAACTCTTTATTTTGGACAGTATTAGCTGGTTAGTTCAGCACCTCAAATAACAGTTCTCGCGCGCCCAATACGCAGGAGGGTAACAGTGGTATTGAGTTAGTTTGTACGCTCCCAATAAGCCGACACCAATTAGATAAAGCACTGCATAACGGATGTCTCTAGTGCGGCTTTCTATCTCCCTGCTGCTGAGCTACGTTAGATAAGTCTCCTTCATCCACAGAATAGATTCCTCTACTACCTTGCAGTGTTCGTACAGCCCTCGCCTTTTTCACGTCAGTGCACTCGAGTCCTAGAATACTGGATTGGGTAGACTGCTGTACGTTTTCTGGTTCTAAGGCGCAAAACAATCCACATTGACCCTAGGTGCATTGGACCGCAAACGGCTACTACAAGACGCTTCCCCTGCTGGAAGGATAAGTTCACTCATGCTTCTCTGCAAAAGAAGTCGGTTTTTACTTTTTCTTTCAGACTGGGTCTGAAGTTTAAACCGAACTCTCAGAATTGGGTAAAGTAACTATTGCTTTAAAGGCAACAGTCACATGGTAAATCGCTCTCGCATATTTGGATCGTACACAATTAAGTCTATAACGCGCGGACACTACATCGTCGTAGAAGAAAGCTTATTAAAAACACAAGTACTACCACATTGCGATACAATATATCTCGGTCGTCGACCAACCACAAGCTGAAAATGGGTAGAAACGCATTAGCTTTCGGGGCATTAACACCATATGGTTTATTGTAGGCTCATGTTAATCATTTAGTTCGCATATGTACTAGAGAACCTAGCACAGATGTTATCTAGAGTGCACCACAAAGAGGCGACTAACATTAAACTCGAAACCCAAAACAATGGCATGTCTTCGATAAACAAGCAACCAACGGTAACGAAAATAAGAATAGTTTGACGTTGTGGTAACGATTGAAGTTATTCGGGTGTTTGATGGTTTCTATGCTCTCTCGAACTTTCCAATTGAAAAAGAATGAAGATTTTACAATCACCGTTGTGACCTGTGGTAAAATGATGACCAGTTTCACCAAACTCAAATTTTTGTTATGGTGAGACAGAATCTGATCGATGATAATAAGCGAACCTTTAATAGAAATCTTGGTGAAAAGTGAAGTGACATCAAAAGTCACAAGAAAAGTATGGTGTTCTGTGTATAAAAATAGCAAGAGTTGAAAATGTTAGCAAGAGGTTTAACCTGTAAATTCGCAAAGAATTTTACACAAAAATTTGGTTAGGTTGTAAGTGGTAGATTGAATAATACTGACAGCAGGTCGAGGTAGTATACCTTGTTGGTGGATTTTGGTAAATCCGTATAGATGAGTTGGTTTTGAATCGGAGGGAGTAAGTCAGACTACTGGTAAGAAATGTGGTTCAAGAAATTTCAATCATCCGGCGACAGAGTGTTATTCAATACAAGATTAAGATAAAAGAGTTGTTTAGAAATTGAGTCTAACTCTCGTTTGGTCTGCTTTTTCTGTTCGCGTATTAACGTTAGGCTAGTACGGTAGAGAACGTTTTTAAATGTGTTTGAATGTGGAACTTGATTTTGAGAAATTCAGGAATGATGTTGTGGTCACAACGACGACTAAAAAAAGTTAAAGTGCACAAACGTTTGAAACATTTCTGGCGGAGTTTAGGAAATACGGAGACTTTAGAAGAAATATTCTCTTTCACGGTCGGGGTTTCTACTAAGATAAGAACGTCTTCCGGAAAGTGGGCGAAACGTTGGCAACTTCGGTTACAACACTGACACATCCATACTCTATAAAGTTGTTTTGAACATGATGCTGTTTTGGCTTTTATCGGCATTGTTGTTTGTTTATTTTTTTAATATTACGTTGTCAAGTTTTAGGTATAAAGTTCATTTTCTTTATCTAATTTTTCTGTATTCTTTTCTTAACCATACGTTTCCTTTCCTAGTTCTTCTTTTCTATGTTTTTGGCACGCAGGTAGTATTCAAACCTATATTTTTAAAAAACGGAAGATTATTTCTTACTCACCACCTTAGGACGCGTCGGGTCAAAGTTTGAACTTCCCGCTCTAGGCATTTTATATCTGGGGTTAGTCTGCACCTCAGGGTTGCCAGCTGTGGCTATTTAAGTTGACTTGTCAAATCTTGATTATGACTATTTTTATGGCGATTTCCTATTTCAAATTTGCTCTAGGGTCTAGGGTCACTTTAAGAAACGTTTTTAGAATCTAGAAGCTAAATTTGAGAAAAGTTTTACTTTGGCTTTGTTTTTCTTTGCTTTGCTCGAATGTTTGTCGCTTTTTTGCTTTCCTATAAGGAAATTTTTTTTCAGAAAAATTTTTTTGCGCGATTTTACGTTTCAAGGTCTCCTCAATCAGGAAAATGTATTTTTGATGAAAAAATTTTGGGTGTCTGTGTGTGCGTGTCTGCGTGTGTAACGATGTACCCACGATAACTCTCGAACCAAAAGTCCTAGTAACTTCAAATTTGGTATGGAGCTGGCTTTTCATATTCTCTCGGTTCTATCAAAAGATGGTTTTGATTAAAAAATCCGTAAGTGGGTGTATCCGCCATTTTTAACAGTTTTTCTTATATAATTTTGTACTTATGTAAATTATTCGAATTATTTTCACAGTTTCTTATAGAGATAATTATTCCTAACAATTTATTCAAGTAAAAAAATTTCTAACATTAACAGTTTATTAGATATTTGATTCATAATTTAAAATGAATTCAGAAATATAATCTAGGTTCAAATCCTGCCTGCGACGATTTTTGTTAAGTTCTATATCTTCAAGGGAAAGCAAGATACGTTAAAAAATTTTTTTTACTGATTTACTAAAGAGGAAAGCAATATCGAGGCGCACAAATATAAGGGTCAATCAATATTGACAACATAAGCTTAATTTTTTAAATTCCATATTTTGAAGGGAAAGCAATTTATGTTAAAAATAACAATTTTTCTCTATACTCTTTTGACTTGTTTATACACGGACTACTGCATCTTCCATATCGATTACGTGATGGTGAGTGGAGAGATGTGGTAGGACATAGAAAGTTTTAAAGTGAGGGATGAAGAGGAATTGGATCATCAGCCACTGGAAGTGATTTTAAAAGGAAAGGAGCAAGAAATTAAGGAGGAACAGAGAGGATGGGGAGTAAAAGATGTGTGGACTGAGGAAAGCATAGAAAGGTATAAGATGAAGTTGGAGCAAGTAAATTGGGGAGATGTAGGGGGGGGAAGAAGGACTAAAGGAATTGACTGCAGAAATGGAGAAGGCAGTAGAAAAGAAAAGGTTTGAGAGAAGACAAGGAAAAAAGAGGAACGAAAATAGGTGGTGGAATAGAGAATGTAGAGAGGCAAAAACAGAGATGAGAAATGCTAGAAGAAGATGGAAGAGAGGTAGAATAGATGTGCAGGAGTATAAGGAGAAGAAAGTGAATTTTAAAAATGTATGTTTTGAGAGAATGGCGTCGTATAAAGAGGAAATGGAGAAACAAGTAAAGGAAATAAATAAAGAAGGAGAAGTGTGGTAATTTCTAAACAAGGAGAGAAGAAGAGATAAGAGGAGAAGAGGTTTCACGGATATAAAGGTGTGGCTGGGTTATTGTATGGAGCGTTTGGAGGGAACAATAGAAGGACCAGGGAAGGTGATATTGCAAGGGGAAAATACAATACAGGAGGGGTGGGAGATAACGAAAGAGGAAATGGAGGAAACAATAAACAGACTAAAATTAAGGAAGACGGCAGGAACGGACGGTACGCAAGGAGAACAATGGAAATATGTAAGGGAGAGAGTGAGAGGAAATATAAGGAAAATTTTTAATACACTATGGAAAAGGGAGGAACTGCCAGGGAGCTGGAAAGAAAGTTTAATTCTGCCGGTTTATAAGGGAGGAGATAGGAAGGAGGTAAATAATTATAGAGGGATTAGTGTCACTAATGTAAGTTATAAATTGTATGCCATGATTATACAAAGGAGGTTGGAAGACTATTACCAGATTGGCAGATGGGATGGGATTTAGAGTGGGAAGAAGGGCAATAGACAATGTTTACATATTGAAACAGTTAGTGAATGGAGAGCTAGATAAGAAAAGGGGTAAGGTATACGCGTTCTTTATGGACATAGAAGCTGCGTTTGATAATGTGAATAGAGAAAAGCTATGGAGGGTGTTAAGGAAAAAGGGAATAGAGGAACAACTAGTGAGGAAACTGGAAGGGATATATAAAGAGACTAAGAATAGGGTAAAAATAGGGAATAGTGTTAGTGACGTGTTTTGGACGAGGAAGGGGCTAAGGCAGGGGTGTCCTCTTAGCTCTATTTTATTTGCACTGTATATAGGGGACATAGAAGAAGTGTTGAAGAGAGGGCAGTGTGGTGGGGTTGTCATGGAGGGAGGGATTAAAGTGTGGGTGTTGGCATATGCAGACGATATGGTCATGGTGGCAAAAAATGAGTTGGAGATGGAAGGTATGATAAATACGATAAAGAGGTATCTGGAAAGGAAAGACTTGGGTTTAAATGTGAGAAAGTCTAAGATGGTAGTTTTTCAAAAAGGGACAGGAGGG
This sequence comes from Aquatica leii, assembly GCA_035610365.1. Classification (NCBI taxonomy): domain Eukaryota; kingdom Metazoa; phylum Arthropoda; class Insecta; order Coleoptera; family Lampyridae; genus Aquatica; species Aquatica leii. Next base: position 100,802,427 of record CM069436.1, on the reverse strand, counting down.
AAGAAAAAGGAGGAGTTAAGTTGGGGAGAACAGAAGATAGAGGCAGTGAATGAAGTGGCATATTTGGGATATAGGCTAAGGTATGATAATAAATATGATGCGCACATAAGGGAGTTGGCAAAGAAGGGTAACAAGGTATTAGGGCAGGTATGGGGTTTAGGGGAAAGAGTATTTGGGAAGGAGATCGAGAAGAGAAGATGGCTGTTTGAAAAATTGATTAAAAGTGTGATGATGTACGGGGTGGAGGTATGGGGTTGAAAAGAGTGGAACCTATTGGAAAGGGTACAAATAAAATATTGGAAATGGATACTAAGTTTAGACAGGGAGACGCCAGGGTACATAATAGAGGAGGAGGGAAAGTTAGAAAAGATTAGAATAGAAGCAGGGAAAAGGGCGATGGGTTATGAAAAGAAAATGAAGGAAAGGAGAGAATGTAAAATTTTGCAATGTAGCTGGTGGACGGTAAAAGATAGCAAAAACATATCTGGGCAGAAAGAAAGGAAACTGTACTATCAACGAGGAGGTTTCGCAAGAGAAGAGGTGGAAAGAAGGAGAGAGGAAGGGAGGTTAAATATAGGGGAGATAGTAAGAAGAGATAGAGATTCGCAGGTGCAAGAGAGGGAAGGAAAGTATAACGTAAGGTATGGGAATATAGTGTCCAGGGGGATTCCTAAGTATCTGATGGGGAGGAGCAGCTTAGGAGAGAAACGACTTATAGCCAGGTTCAGATGCGGAAATGAGGAGAATTTAAATAAGTATTGGAAGGAGGATGTAATGAGGAGATGTAGATTATGTGGGGAGGGATGGGAGGACATAGAGCACATGAGTGAGTAGTGTGGCGAGCTAAGGGAAGAAATGAGGGGGAGGAAAGCTTTGCTTGGAGAGGAGGGGGAGGGATTGGATTGGATGGAAGCAGTAAAGGAAAGAAGGATAAGAGGGGAGGGTTAGGTCAAAAGTATTAGAATAGTAAGATAGTGATGGGGAGATTTTAAGGGAGAAAGTTTTTTAAAGTTCTGTACAAATTATATTATTATGTTAAGAGAATGATGTAAGGGTAACGTAACCCATTGTAAGACCGAATGGCTAAACAATTAAAAATATATAAAAAAAAATCTTCCTTACATTATCTTTGGATGTACGCACGATAACTATTGAACCAAAAGTCCAAGTAAATTGAAGTTTGCTACGGAGATAGCTTTTCATATTCTCTCGATTCTATCAAAAGATGGGTTTAATAAGAAAACGGAAGTGGGTGTATCGGGCATTTGTAACAGTTTTTCTTATATAATTTTGTACGTATCTAAACTATTCGAATTATTTTTACAGTTTCTTATAGAGATAATTCTTCCTAACAATTAATTCAAATAAAAAATTTTCTAACATTAACAGCTTATTAGATATTTTATTTATTATTTAAAATGAATTCACAAATATAATCTAGGTTCGGATCCTGCTCGCGATGATTTTTTTTTAAGTTCTATATCTTCAAGAGAAAGCAAGATACGTTAAAAATAATAATTTTTACTGATTTACTAAAGGGGAAAGCAATATCGAGGCGAACAAATATAGGGGTCAATCAATATTGACAACATAAGCTTAATTTGCCATATTTCGGTTATATATTTAATGAAAACGAGAAAAAAAATTTCAAACATTTGTAGCATGCTAGGAAATCAATACAAACGTGTACATATCACTTCAAAGTGCACAACATAACCTTAAAAAATATGTAGGCATTCCTTTATCATTTCTTATAGAAAAGTCGTGTAGTGACCACACCAGTTTTTTTTTATTGCGGTTGACCAATGATATGTCAGCACATCTGTAAACTCTACTGCACCCTATATATTAATTATCTCAAAAAATAATTTAAACTCTGGCAACTACGTAAGAGAATTAATTGGAAACTTTAGATACAAGAATAAACTGTACAAAATTTCTAAAATTAAAATCTTTTTAGCATTTTTTACATTTTAAAGATATGAAACCCAGATTATGAATTCTTAAGTTAACTTTTGAAATTAATTTTTGGGCGGCAAGTTTAAATACGTACTAGGCGCCAATTTCGTAATAAAAGCGAATGAACTGCAGAGAATACAAAACAGTATACCTAATAATCCAAGTAATAATTTGTTATGTTATTTAATCCATTATATCCTGTACCATTCATCAAACACTTGTTGGTCCACCTATAATGACGTAATAAACTGTCATTTACATTCATGGGCAATTATAATTATTCAAAAACAAATCATTTACGTATCAATAGAATACTGATTATTGAGAATTAAACGACCACTATTTACTATCGGTTTTTTTTTGCTAAACATTTACATAGCGAATACGACCTTCGTGATTATATATAATCTGTAGTGTTGATTACAAAATAATTCTTATTCTTAATTAAAAAATGAATAATTATCAAATTTCGAAACTTCCTTCCTAGAAGATTAAATGTGAAATATGAAAATTTCCATGTGGAATACCCTATACTTTTAAACACGGTGTTTCTTAATAAAGAAGGAACCAGTAACCTAAATATCTTTTCTTCGTATGTTTTAATATCAGAACGTTATTAATAAGTGACTTAGTGTAATTACGTGAGTAAAACTAACTGTAAAATTTTTATGGTTATTTATTGCAAAATTTGTCAAGGCTGTTCTTATAATACAAATCAACATTTAACGGTGTACTTCCTTTTTCCCTTGTCTTTTCTATAATTTTGTACTTGAACTTTGTAAATTAACAAGTTGTTTCTGACTTAATTTACAAATTATAAAATTTTAGTGTTTTTTCCAAATCACCGTCTGGTTTAGCTGTAGGTGTAGATGTTTACAGTTATACTACCGTAAAATTTTTACTTTTTGCTTAGAAATTTATGCTAGAAAAAATTAATTTATTATATATTGTAAATTTTTTAGCGGTTTTTTCCTTGGGGTATTTTCTCTCTACAAAGCTAAATCTGGCTTTAACCTATTTACATTATGTTGAACATTAACATAATTGTTTGTTATTAGTAATTTATAATGTTAATAAAAAAGGAATATAATACATTACTAAATGTCATGTCATGGATAACGCCAAAAAACCGAAAGAATAGGAAAGATTCCGAGCAGTGCGATTTATTACGAATAAAATAGTGTACTGATTGATCTAAAAAAAAGTATACGACAGCATACCGGTAATACAACTATAGAAAATAACGAAAAAATTTGACATAAAAATTACTTTAATAAACCCCACATAGAAATACTAACAGAGACATATAATGCCACAAAAATTTTTAACGATGTTGTCTATTGCCAACGTTATTCTAAATGTATCTATAAAGAAATCTTACAATAGCAGATAAATAAATGTAGAAAAAATAAGACTTAAGCTTGCTGACTACAAATTGCAGTCTATATTAAACCGTTACGGAAGTATTTGGAAACTGCAAGGCGTTGGTCGAAAAAGATGAAATGTTCTGGATCTTTATAAAGTAGAAATATAAAAAGGTGTTCAAAGAAAGTTAGTCTACTTTAGTCGAGTAACAGTACGATTTCGAACGGCGACGGACGAAGATATACCTACTCACGGACAAGTAAAAGTGATTATTGATTTGGGAAATGGAGTACTCGACCATCAAGTATTGGTATCCGACATTACAAAAGAAGTTATTCTGAGAATAAACGTTATAAAGAACTATGTTCTTAAGATTGACTGTAAAAAACAGCCGTGCGAGTCTTACTAAGTAAAGACTGATTCTGCCTGGAATGACTGAATGTGTGGTGATGGCATGCCTGAATGGAAATCTTCGGACAGGGTACATTTGCGCTATTACACCAATAAAAGAGTGAGAGTGAGAAAACACGGTGCCAGTAAAGATATTAATTCTCAACTCAAATCCGTTGACTAATGTACGCCAGTATCTCAAATTGTGAGATGTGTAAATTCTAGTAAAGCTACGCTGCCGAAGAAGTGCCTACAACATTTATTAGACACACTTAACTTTAAGTGCCAAAACCTCAGAAGATCTGACGTGGTAAAACATAAAATTAATACCGGAAACGCATGACCGATACGACAACATCTACGCCAAAGACACGAGAAAGACTCTATTGGGTGAACTGTACAGAGAACGTCATGGAATTGTACCGTAAGTGCACTGTTTGCGCAAAACACCAATGAAAAAGTATAACGTGGAAAGAGAGTATTATTATGCCAACAGTTATCAAAAAAATAACGATGGAACCTACACAATACAAATTTAATTTAAAGAAATTCCAAAAGACCTAGGACAATCTAGCTGCTAGATTACTTGAATTAGAGAAAAAAGTAACAAAAACATCTGAAATAGAATTTCAATATAAAGCAATCATTCAGTAACACCTAAATCTGGGCCATATGAAAAAAATAGATTTTAATGGCAACAAGAACAGGTACTATATTCCTCATCAAGCTGTGATTTGCGAATCCAGTGCAACCACAAAGGTGCGAGTGGTATTTGATGCATTTTCTAAAACTTCTACGGATGCCAGTCTTAACCAAATAATGTAGGTCGTACCAAAAATCCAGCAAGATTTGATATACTGTTGGAATAGAGAAAAAATCAAGTAGTCTTTACAGCCGACATAGAAAAAATGTATAGGCAGATAAAAATACACGAAGGCCAACCATTTCAAAAAAATTTATGATTATTTAATCAAGCTGATCCTATCGAAAAGTACTAACTAACGACATTCAACGTATGGGACATTATGAGCATTGTTTCTAGTCATATGTATCTTACAACAGATAATAAAAGATGAAGAACATCGCCCATATGCGACTTCTATGTTAATGATATAATATTCGGAGCAGATTCTATAGAAGAAGCTCTTCAATTACAAACTGAGTTAATAAAGATGCTCAAAAAAGGAGGATTCACTCTACGAAAATGGTGTAGTAATAAAATGCAGCTGATAGAATCCCTACCCAAAGTTCTTAAAGAACAAACATTATTGGAATTTTCCAAAAACGAACGGAAAAAATCTTTAAGAGTTTTTTGGACACTACACACAAATCAACTTACGTTTCAAGTAGGCATTTACAGTCATCAAAATATAACAAAAAGCGTCATTTCATCAGAAATAGCGAAGGTGTTCGATCCTTTAAAATGGATATCTCCAATCACAATTAATGTAAAGTTGCTAATACAGGAACTATGGGTACATCAAATACAATGGGACAGACAAGTGTCAAACGAAATATACAACAAATAGAAATCATTTATAGATGTAAAAAAATCACTTTACCAAGATGGATCCAGTACGAAGCTCAAAACTGAATATAATTTCATGGCTTTTGTAACGCGTCAGAAAAAGTATATAAAGCAGTTATATATAGTAAAACAATAAATATAAAAGAAGAATCAAAAATAACCCTAAGGTCGCTTCAATATACTCTAAAATCACTCTTTCGAAGCCAGAACTATATGCTGCTCTACTTCTTGCAAAACTAATAAAAAAACATCTACTTCACTAAAAATTTATAACAAGAAATGGTTTGCTTGGTCCCATTCGACGATAACTTTGGGGTGAATAAAAGGAGACCCAGGACGATGGAAAACATTTGTCGCAAATCGAGTATCATAAATTCAAGCGATCCTTCTAGCAAAATGTTGGCATCATATAAAATCTAAAGAAAATCCAGCCGACTCCATTTCAAGAGGTGTACAGTCATCAAAATTGCAAAAATTTAAGTTATGGTGGAATGGGCCGGAATGATTACTTAATCAAAAACAATGGCCAGAACAAGAAGACATCACCCAATATCTGAAGAACGGAGATTTACGCTATACTTAATTAAGAAGCAGCGACAATCGCATATGTTTCAGTGAAAGGCTTTTTCTGATTTTGAGTTTTGTTACGATTACATTTCGACCAAGTTTGCAACTTTAAGTCTGCGCCGTTTAAAACAGTCTGCGAATGGATATTTTCTATCTAGTCACTAAGAAGTACCCACGTGCAAAACCGTTATACAAAAATCTGTGGCGAGCATTATCGAATCTCAAGAGATAAATTGAGTACCACAACCTTAAAAAATCGACAGTATCCAAACTTGGTTGCAATTTAAATCAACTGGATTGGAGGACAGTTTGAAACATATTAGAGGTGATTTTCTGAGAAACAGACGTTCAAGTGTTGATCTGAATTTACCATCCTAGCAGAGCATCGGGTCAGAAAAAGTCCACTGACTGTTACTTTTATGCTCAAGGAAATTGCCGAAATAGAAAGAACTGCCGCTATCGCAACGACTCTTTTTACAGGTGTCGCATGCTGTTTCTTATTCTGGGACACAACAGTTTTAAGAAGGGAGCAGTAAAGCGTTTTCGTAGTATTTGGAAGCTTTGAAGCAATCTTTGAAAAAAATAAATGTTTTGGATTCTGATGTAGAATAAAGTAGAAATACAAAAAGGTGTCCGGAAGGACAGGTCTACTCTAGTGAAAAGTCTAAAATTATCGGTTTAAATAAATAAAGAATTATAAGTCGAGGCGCGCGCCAGTAAAAATAAATACCAGTGTAGATAAACAAAAGTGCAACTTATCTGTGAACATTGTTTATAAATATCCAGTGATAGTCATATATAAATTACTAGTAAATTGTTTTCCTAAAATATCGTTACGTTTTAGTAGTTTTAGTTTATAATAACTCTATCTAAATTACTTAAAAATATTTAATTTTAAAGAAATTTAGTTTTAAAATTTGTTACAATGTGTTAGAGAAGTTTAGGTTGTCTCTGAAGATTTAGACAATTTATAATACAGGATCAAAAAAAAAAGAAAAATCAAGCTTAAACATGCAGTAGATGTTGAAAGTAAATAGAATAATCTTCTAAAAATTAAATAAATAAAAAATAGAAAAATGTAAATATTTAAATATTATCTTAAACAAAGAAGAAAATAGCATCGATGCCATGAAAGAATTATTATAAAAGTGATTACAGCATTACATTTACTCTTTTGAAAAAAAAAACAAATACATAAAGGCGAAGTAGAAAACGTGGTGCTTTGCAAGAGAAGAGAAGAAAGGTACAGTAAAGAGGGAAGTTTGACCAGCGTCAAGGATTAAGTAACCCTAAAATCCTTTGAAACTTCAATCCTTAAATGCTACTAATCTCAAGAGAACGAAAGAAAGCAACAAAAATTAAAAAAACGCGAGAACTATCAATTGCTAATCGAACACTAGCTAATTATCGATCACTGGACTGGACTGTTGCCATGAAACTTATAAGCCAATAATAAATAAACATAGTGAAAAACAGAGAAAGTTTGATGTTAATGCTTGTTCTATCCCGTTCTTCAGTAAGAGATGGAGGTAGTGACTTTTTCTATGTGCCTAACCAACAGCCCAAAAAGCGAACCTTAAGGAGGAACAAGCAGAACAAAAGACAATAGGGAATCTAGATCATCAACTAATCAAAAAGAAGAAAAAAACGTAAAGTGAAGACAAAAAAGACGGAAAAAGATAAGACTAGATGTAAGTGTCTGATTTGTTCTTCTCTTCGTAAAAGAAACGAAAGGGGGTGACTAACCTATCTATGCCCAACCAACCACACAAAACTTAGAGAGAAGGAGAAGAGAAATTATATCTTGTTTAGTTGTAGAACGAATGTATTCCAAATGCTGTCCCAAAATTGTCACTTTACCACAAGACTTAAATGTAGAATTGTAGACAAGCGGAACAGATAGCCCAAGAAAAGAAAACCAAATTTAAACCTAAAGAAAAGATTTTATAAGCGACGTACTAATCTTAAAAATCCCGACTAAATAAATATAAATATATACAAACAAAAAGTAGTCTGTCCTAAAGCAAGATTGAGAAAAAAGAATTTATAAAAAATTTATCAGAAAACTTAACTAAAGAAAAAAATATCGATGACAACAAATTGGGAGAAAACAAATTAAAATCATTCGAGCTACAACAAACTAGATACCAACCATATTATTAAAACAACTAAATCACAAAATCTAAAGACAAGGAATACAAGAATAGCCAAAAGTTAAAATCCGGAAACTAAAAACGAACTAGGATTTACGACGATTGTGACGCCGATGAAAGAAAAGCGAACGATTAGGAGAGAGAAGCGACAAAGCACAATTAAAAGAGAACAAGGAGATAGATGCAAAAGTAAGAGAAGCAGGTTTGACATCAGGAAAAAACATAGAATCTTTATGTAGACGTGTAGCGACACGAGTGTTTGAAAGCTTTGTTTTACCTGGCAATGCGTGACACTGCGATCTAATAGGATTGCTCCGCAGCAAGAACAGTAACGTATGAACTCTAAAGCAATCTTAGGTCTTATATGAGACCAGTAGAAGTAACAGCAAATAGTTTAAAGTGCTTCTAACACTGCGATGATCACTATCGCAAAACTAGCAGTGATCTCAAATCAGTTGTTTTCGTTGATCCGACAGAAAAACTATCTTCCAAGGAATTAATAAAAAACGTACACGTTTACATAAAATACCTTTCACAAAACACCAACGAGAGAAACGATAAGCAGAAGCAGAAGCTTTGGACATTAGACCTATATACCACGGATCTCTAGTTGGTCTAATAATCTGAGAAAAAAAGGAAGAGAAACAAGAGAACAAACAGAATGTAGAAGCTTTTCACTTTGAGAACGACAATTAACGCAAATATTTGAAGCAGAAGCAGGTAGATGAGAAGAAGGTATAGAGATACTAACAGAGGAGAGGAAAGAATCAGCAAAAGATTACTTACAATTCTTATTTGCTAACGCCAAAGATCGTTTCAGCGGTTTCTCATTAAGCTTTAATGTTAAAGAGTTAAAAAAGTTTCAAAAAAGTGTGTTGTATTGCAAACGTTTGCCTAAAGATACCAACTGAGCGATAGATGTAATGTCAACCAGAGCAACGCAATTTAATAAAACGAAGTCAGATTACCGCGTATAATCTTGAGCTGAATCTATTCTGAAACCGGTTCTAATAATTGTAGATAAAGATAGCGCATAGTAGTGACGTGTACATTCCAATAGGTTCAGTAGCCCCTATTGTACGGTTACGCCATTAACCGATCATCATAATATAACGGCAGAAATTTAGATTTCAAAGCTGCAGTCACAACCAACGTAAAAAATGTCTTCTAGTTCTAAAAGCAAAAAAAGCTTTACCCGACAACACTTCAGAAACTAAAAAGAAAAGTTGATGCTGTGGAACATCACGAGACAAACACAACTAGTCAATTCTAGTTAAAAACTCTATAAGTAGAAAAAGGACTTTACCTGAGAAAGTCACATTCCAATGCGTCAAGTTAATTTCCGAAAGGTTCTTTATCTAGCGAATGCATACGATCTATTACAATCACGTTTACTGGTAAAGTAACATAAGCACTAAAAAAAATAAGTAAACGCAAAGCAAAATCGTACGACAAGATAAAACAAGTAAAGCAACGTTTTGAATAAATCAAGCCCACTGATAGTAATAATTAAGAATAACCAATAGAGAAAATAGAGTAAGATTCATTATAATTTTGCTAAAACACTTAGGTCCTCACGTTGGGCGCTGAAATCTGTTACGTGTCTTTGGTTGAAAGGGTCCTGTTTGTACGAAACAAAAGAAAGTCTCGTTCTGGTGCCCAAACTTCTATTTAATTCTTTCTTTTTTCTTGGTGAGTATAACCTTGATAAATACACTGTGTCTTTGATACTACTCACGCCACTCCTCAACCAATTGCAGAGCTGTCACCGCTAAATCTTTTGTTCTGTACGCGTAGGACTCTTTCAGCCAGAGAAACGTAACAAAATGTATGAGTCAAATTAATTTTGTACGACTTAAACTTTTCTGTTTTTAATGTATTTTAAGTTTGATGATACGTTTGCCCCACTTTTGCACTTGCTTCTCTTATTGACGCATAACCGTTTTCATTTATCTATGAAATTGAAAAAAATGTTAAATTTTTCAAATTCGAGCTTCTTAAATATTTTTCTTTTTCTTTGCTGACAGCCTAGTTCCATACTTCCTACTCGGTTTTTCGAATGCTCCGTATTGTCCTAAATTCGTATTTAAAACAGCAAAATATCGGACTGACGGTTGTCTTCTCTCTGGATATGTCTTTAGGTATCTTTGTGCACTTATAAAATAATTTCGGTGTGATGAATAAAAAATACGCAGCATATTGTGTGTTCTTCATTGGAAAACACTATCTTTGCAAATTGACTTTTATTTTGACGTTTGTTTCTAGCTTTTGTTTCTATTGAAATACCATTAAAAACTGAATCTAGGCATGTAGTTTCTTCACTCAGAACTGTTTGAAATGTCTATGTGCCATACATTAACGGTTTCAAAAAAATAAATGCAATCCAACTATGTGCTTATCTCATATCGCACCCTTAAGAAAAAATTAACTTTGTGTTTGTAAAACAAAATCCATTCAACTTGAAAAGAAATGCCATCTACGATCGCATTTAAAGACGGTATGACCGATGTTCGAAATGCGCAATTTTTAGATTTTTTCTAAATACGAATAATCTGTTTAAGATAACCAATTTTTTAGCAGATAATGAATCAGCGTTCATTTAGCAACGTTGCTTCTATTTATCCGAGTTTCTATCTCTTATAATAAAGAGAGTTCTCCATGTTGGATCGAATAATTGATACGTATAGAAATATTTCAATATTTTCAATATTGAAACGTTCGAGAAGTTATTTGCAAATTCAAGAGCCTTCTAGAAGCTGTTATCCATCTTCTAGAAGATATACCGAAAGTTAGGGAACACTCGAGAAGGATTTCCAAATGTGTATATATACCGACGAAACAAATCGTAGGTCAGTTATTGCAGTGATGCGAATACAGCAGTGTTAAGAAGATGTTTCAAGTTGAAATAAATAAGTCGTTAGCACGTGTGTGTACATAAATAAACGGAGAATAATCTCGTACGTGATTTTAGTGTAAACAATTGTGTGAAGCTATCCGCGGACTTTATCTTATCTTCTTGTAAGTGATATAAATTATAGTGTAAGTGTTTTTATTAAATATTAATAGATATAATTAGTTCCGTTAATTTAGAAGTGTACATATCTCTAGTATAAGTAAAACATATTTTTAGTCGTTTAAATAAATTAGTAGTTTTAATAATAAATTCGTAACAATATGAATTGTTAACACGCTTGTAGTTTAGTCGTATGTTACTGCTCTTTTATTTTATGTACTGTTTACGAGTTGTTTCTTTAGCTTTTGTTTCAATACCATGTAAGAGCAAGAGGTGGGCGATGAGGCTTTTGTATATTGAATATCAACGTGATTCAGATCGATACGTATCGATAGAATTTGGAATATATCGATACGTATCGGAATATATCGATACGTATCGGAATATATCATCGATATCGGAGTCTCGATATGATTCGGATTATATCGATACGTGTCGGAATACATCAATACGTATCGGAGTAACGATATGATTCGGAATATATCGACACGTTTCGAAATATATCGATACTTATCGGAGTATCGATATGATTTGGAATATTGATACGGATTTCTGTTTTGTATCACGCTATTAACATATCTCACGTATAGATACATCGATACGATATTGGCACCTTTAAAATTTTGGTACGTTTGTTTATCGGTCACGTACATTGCACTGTTCCGGCGCGCTTCTAGAAAGAATTCTATTATCAGTATGAGTGTCTTATAATGATTGTAAACTTAAAAATAAATTTTTCCACAGTTCACGTTATTGATGCAAATTAACCCACAACCGCAAAATTAAATAACAATTTGCAACAACTGTAATCCTAATTAAAAATTTTAATAATTTTACCTGTAACGCAACTCATAACACGCTTTTCTTTAGTAGAATTTTATATTTAAGTTGGTTTTAACATTTACATGCTTCATTAAGCTTAATTATAATTATTAGGCAAATTTTTAACACTTACTCATTGAGAAATAGTTATCCCAATGTTTCGAAATATTAATACTTATCTAAAAATAATTATACAAACACTAAAAATATCGTTTAATAATATTACAAAACGGAAACTCCTCGTATGAGGAGAAAATTTCTGTACAAAAATTAATAATCGTAAAATTTTTCTTTCCTTTGTTAATTGCTATGGAATTTACTTCAAGAAACACAGTCGGTGGTAATGTTTTTAAAAAAACTTAAAACACGCAAATAAAACTACTTTTCCGTTTCGATATTTAGTGTTAAAAATAATTTTGAAAAACGAATTTGTAAATTTTATAAAAGTTGAAATTGCCATAACATGAAGCAAAAAAATTCGCGTTAGTTAAAATTTAAAATTTCAGGCACGTGTATACAAGATTAATGTGCTACAATAAAACTTTGAATATAAAGAGTAACATTTGCACTAATTAAGAATTTCCACCAAACCCTAATTTTTTTAAATAAAATTAATTAGCAGCGCGAGACAAGCGTAACTCCCATTTTTTGAACTTTATTTTAATCTTCTGTATTTTACGCTGTTATTCCGGATATCAGCTTGTTTAGTAATGTTTATGTTGTAAAAAAATAAGATAAGAGTTTTTGTATGAAACTATTTTAGCAATATAAGAAATTTTATACCAATTTACAATTCAAATATTTATAGTCGTGCCTAAGTGTAATTAGTAATTATGGAATAGATTGTAATTGTAGTTAACGGCTTGAAGGTTATTGGTACGTTACTATACAATTGTTTACATTTTATAACTGATAAAAAGTAGTAGTAATAATAGTAATAAGTAAAACGTCGATAAATTTCAAATCTTTGGGAAAACTTATGTTATTATTAGACAAAGACAAACACTTGTAGGTAGATAAAAGGATTTCCTATTGCAATAAGTCAAATTTCCAATCGTTTGGAAATCTTCAATCGCAATTTAAAGGATTGTACACATTTTAGTTATGTATTTTCCTAATTTTATTTTATACGATAGTAATATTATTGTGTTGTTGTTTAATTTAAAAAAAATTGTTGTTTAGGATATTCTTAGATCCAAAGCGTGTTTCTTGAAAGTAGTCTTTTTTTAAAAACTTTTTTAATCGGTTTCAAATTGTGTTTACTATTGTATTGTAATTGTTATTGAAGATCAAAAAAATCAAAGTTCGAGTTAATTTCTATTAAATTGATTTTCAATTATTTTATGACTTTTTAGTTATTTCTGATTTTTACAATAACAAGAAGTTGATTTTTGTTCGATTTTAGTAAGTTGTTTTTATTCTTTTGTTTTGCTACACATCAAACGATGATTTTAAATTGTACAAACTAACGTTTTAGCCATGTTACTGGATTTTCCGACGGAAGCCGCATTTTCGTCTTTTAATCTGTAAATACAGAACCGGGTAACGGTTAATTTGTAAGAAAGGTAAATAATCTATTTACACACGTTTGCTATTGCATTTTTAGACTTACTATTTCAGATTCTAAGTGTTATTTTTGATTTTGAGCTTATAAATTTTGTATATTATTTTAACTTTAACAATTAAGAGGAAATTTAATTATCAATTATTCTTTGAGTTAGATTCTGAATACTTATAAGTTCTACCTCCTCAAAAAGAATTTCGAATCAGACTTATAGGCTTATTTGCTATCACGTTCAATCATCAAAAAGCTACACAATTGCATAGAGGTGATTCCTCTTCTCTACACATCTTAGATTAATGATTGTTTCTCACTTTCATAGTTAATTTTTTAACCATATTTTTGGATGATCTGTTAATAAAGATCTTTGACTGTTTTAATTCAGAAGCTACCAACCAGTGTGAGGTATGTTTTTGTCTTAATATGTTTCTTAATTCTCCCATGATGGTCTTATATGCTAGACCACAAATTGACTCATGCCTTATAAGACAAATTTCAGCTCATTTACTGATAGGTTTACTTTTTCGTTTCCTTGGTCAACTTTAATGTTTTCCTGTCTATTGTAGGCTAACTCTGTTAAGCTTGGCTAGACGTACTGGTGACTTTCTAAATGTTCTACAACGTACTGCGCTGAGTCTAAAGCGTTAGTCGTGCTGGTTGTTCATATCGGGTATGCCGAAGCCAGTATAAGATTTTGTATTTTTTCTTCTTGTTTGTGTTTATTTTTACAACCATTAGGTCACTGAGTTTTCACATCCGTGGTAAGTGATTACCATTTTCTGCTAAGATTCAAGTTTTTGAATGTTTACTTCTCTATTTTTAGTCTCTCTGTAAACTCAAGATTATTGTTCTAGTACAATATCAGCATTGTTCAATTTTACATAGTTTTGTAAGACAACTGAAGTTGCTTTACGGTGTTGTAGGTTTATCAGTGCGGATGTTTCGCCTATCGACGTCGTTGGTTTGATAGTCGCTCCTACTTTGTCAATCTTCATCTCTTTTGTTTCCTCTTTTATTTCTTCCCAGACTCCTTCTTTGCTGATAGATTTTTTTTTGTTTCTTTCGTCAATTGATGTTTTGTTGTTTATTGCAGGTTAACTTTGTTTAACTCGGCTAGACGCACTAGCGAGTTTCTGTTTTCGAACGTACTGTTACTGAGTAGAGTTTTTGATGCTGCTTTAGTATCGGTACCGATGTTGATAGGACTTTTTAATAATTTCTTGAACACACGCTTGGAATGCGAACGCTAAACAGTACAGGTTTGCGCTAAAACTGCTACTTGATCTACTGCCAGCGATTCCTGTTACAGTACTTTGTGCAGTTTTGGAAACATCTGTATACCAAACGACTGCTTGCTTTTTTTTTCGGTTGCTGTTTATCGGTTTTTTTTCTCTTTGTATATGACTACCTGATAAGTAGAAGTAGATAGTTAAAACGGTTTTCTCCGACTTCATGTTTAGCACGAGTGCACGAAACGCTGCTGCCAAATCTTTTGATTCTACTACTAAATGTAGAGTTGGTTTCCATAGCTGCAGTGAGCGTCGTTGACATTGTTTTTGTGATTCCCAGACCCGCAAGTAACTTGCTGAGTTTTATTATGAATTCTTTTTTTTTGAATATATCCTACCAAATTAGACAACGTTTACTTTTACTCTAGAGTATATGTAAAAAATGATTTCTAGTTTTAATCCTTATATTTCTCTTATAAGATTACTACTGATACTGTTTGTTTTTATTGTTGATTTAAACAATAACACTAAGAAAAAGTTTGGTTAATTAAAAAAATTAGAATATAAAATACTGAACATAAAATAAGGTGACACATGAACTTACTACAAATACAAAAAGGTAACTAACGCTCTGACGCTACAGTGATCAATCGTATCAACATAAGTACTACAAAAAGATAGTGACAAAACATTAGGGATATTTTGTATTTTCATCACTTCCTCCCAAAATATTGTAACTATTGTTTTTCAGAACACACATGCCGAGTAAGCATCTCAGCTTTTCATATTTAACACGAGGTAACGACTTGGTGAACATATCCGCCACTTGGTTAACTCCACTGATGTGTTGAATGTTCATTTCACCTGCATTGCACTTTTCACGAATGAAATGAAACTTGATGTCTATGTGCTTTGACCTCTTATGAAATTCTGGATTCTTAACTAGCTTGATAGCACTAAGGTTGTCAATGAAGAGAGTTGGAGCACAATTTTCACCTGTTAGCTCCTGAAATAGCCTTTTAAGCCAGATTATTTCTTTGACTGCCTCGCTGGCTGCAATGTACTCTGCTTCCATAGTTGATAATACTATGCAGGGTTGATTTCTGCTGCACCAGGATATTGCACCATCCTGATTAGTACAAACGACTCCACTCCTTGAACGCCTTGTTTTGCTGTCTCCGGCATAATCGGCGTCACTATATGCTAGAAAACCGTGATTCTCGTTTGTACCTCGGTACAGGATACCGTAATCCATTGTCCCTTTTAGGTAGCGAAAAATCCTCTTCACCTCCTTCCAATTTGAAGCTTTTGGGCTGTCTAGCGATTCAGATGCCAGGCTTACGGCATAACTGATGTCGGGCCTTGTAGCTACAGCCAGGTACATGAGACTACCGACCGCCTCACGATATGGGACTCCATTTGCTGGCGAATCGTCCTCGATAGTGCCTGTTTCGGTCGGTGTTGTCACAGCGTTCGACTCATCCATGTTGAACCGCTGCAGAATTTTGTTCGTGTAGTCCCTTTGATCCAAAAAATATGAACCACAAATTAATTTTGAAATCTGTATCCCTACAAAATAATTTGTCGAACAGATTGTAATTTGAAACTGTCTTTCAAGTTCACCAACAAAACAGTTTATCTCCACATTATTTGTCCCGACAATTAGTCCATCATCCACATAAAGTGCAACAAATAATTTGGACACACTTGTCATTTTCACAAATAGACATGGGTCTGTCACGCTTTGCACAAATAGTAAGTTACATAAAAAGTCAACAAAACGCTCATTCCAACATCTTGGTGCCTGCTTTAACCCATATAGACTGCGTTTAAGTCTACAAACGCGACCACTTCCATCGTCGAAACCATCAGGCTGCTTCATGTAAACCTTCTCCTGTAGAATTCCATATAAAAACGCAGTTTTAATATCGAATTGCTTCAACTGCATCTTTTCAGAGGAGGCAACACTTAGCATGGTTCGTATGGTGTCGAAACGAACTACCGGACTAAACGTTTCACCATAATCGACTCCAGCCTTCTGCGCAAACCCTCTTGCAACGAGTCTCGCTTTATATCGATCAATAGATCCATCGGGTTGGTATTTAATTTTCAGCACCCATCGATTTTGGATTAGCCGTTGATGTGGTGGTAAATCTAAAAGATCCCACGTGTCGTTTTGTCGCAACGAAGCTAGTTCTTCACACATAGCCTCTAGCCATTTCTCCCCTTCTGTTGTTTTCATAGCCGCCGTGTAGGAATCTGGAATGTTTTCCGCTAGGTACACGTAATCGCGTAAATATGCTGGTCTATTAATTTTACGTCGTCCTGCACCACTGTCGTCTTCGCGTGACATCGTTGGGGCAACATCATCCTCAACCGCTTCGTCCGAAGTTGTGGGTACAACTTCTTCTTCCTCCGAACTAGTGGTTTTCAGTTTAATTTCATGTACAGTTTGTTTTTCGTTTTTTACATGAACAATGGGAGTTTTTTCTTCATATTCTAAAAACAATTTTCCATTCCCTTTTAGAAGCTGTTCTTCTTTAAAAATAACTTCTCTGCTTCGAACAACCTTCTTCTCAGCCTCTATAAAGATTCGGTAACCATCTTTTTTTCCGCAGTATCCTACGAATCTTCCAGAAACGCTCTTTCTGTCCCATTTTCGTCTCTTTTTCTTTGGTACACGTACAAAACACTCTGTACCAAAAATTTTCAAATGATCAAGTTTCATATTATTGTTACCTAACCATAATTCAGCAGGCGCCTTGTCCTCAACGGGTGTGTGGCCGGTTCTATTTAAAATGTACGCCACTGTGTTAACAGCTTCCGCCCACAGTTTTATTGGAAGGTTCTTTGCATGAATCATTGACCGCGCACACTCGACTAGTGTCCTATTTTCCCGTTCCGAAACCCCATTCTGTTCATGAGTATATGGCATGATCACTCGAAAATTAATTCCGTTTAATTCTAAAATGTCTTTCACACTCGAATTGTCGAACTCTTTTCCGCCGTCACTTAAGAATTTTTTTATCGTATGTCCAGCAGTTTTTGTTTCGTTTATGACTATTTTTAAACAGTTAACCACTTCTGCTTTTGTTTTAATAAAAAACACACGACGAAATTTAGTGTAATCGTCCTTGAAACGCACGAAATATTTTGCACCCCTGAGTGATTCTTCCTGCATTGGTCCGCAAACGTCTGCGTGAATTAATGCACCAGGAGTCATCGGTCTATTTGTTCGTACACCGAAACTTTTACGTTGATGTTTGCCAAACACATCCAACGCAGAATTCCTCCTCAACTTGCACATCAATTCCAGTTCCCTAAAATTCCTCTGAAGGCGCGCGACATGCGTGGCAATATCTTCTGTGGAATCCTTTTCGCAGCTGAAGAACTTTTCCATCAGCCTATCGACACGTTGGCCAGAACTTTGTTCGTATACCGACAGAAGCTTGTTCCAAGTTTCACTTGCGGAGTTACAAGTTGCCGTCAAATCAACATTTGCATCATTCATACTGCTTACTAAAACTAGTTGAGCTAGGGCGTCACCTTTTTTATATATTTTAACTTTAGCTTCGTATGACTTTTTCGCTGCTTCAGACAATTGTTCTTCACCAGGTGGGTCCGGAATGGCTCTATCGCCCATCACGAGATCCAATACTTCCTGATGTCGAAGTAACAACTCCATTTGTTTTCGCCATCGACTCCAATTTCTTGTGCCTTCAAGTTTTTCTATCTGTGCCTTGAAATCCATACCGAACACAAAAAAACGCAAAATAGAATCTAACACGTGCAGCAACCTAACCTTTTTTTTTTAAACACGTTATCTTAGCTACGCAGATACAACGAACTGAGCACATAATCTATTGTTGATTTAAACAATAACACTAAGAAAAAGTTTGTTTAATTAAAAAAAATAGAATATAAAATACTGAACATAAAATAAGGTGACACATGAACTTACTACAAATACAAAAAGGTAACTAACGCTTTGGCGCTACAGTGATCAATCGTATCAACATAAGTACTACAAAAAGATAGTGACAAAACATTAGGGATATTTTGTATTTTCATCAGTTTTCTGTAAGTGAGAATTGAAGGTAAGTTCCAAATATTTAACTTCAAATCTCAGTTGTTGTCTTGGCAAAGTTTATTATCAGACGATTTGCCGTAGACCAATTTTCTATTGTTTTCAGGGCTTGTTGTGTGAGATTAAAACACTACTATCAAACTGTTACATATCAATATAGTGATCTTGTCAAATACTAAGCTTCACAATGAAAACGATGACACTCTTCCTTACAAGCGTCTTTTAGCAGTTGTTATCTTTTTGGTTACATTACTCAACGAACTTTTAATTTTTTTGTCAATTATCACAAAGCTGACCCTTTTTACTACGGACCAGCAAACTCTTCGATTTTTGACAGTCTTCCGAATAGAGTCGAAAGAGAATACTCTTTTTATATATAAGAAAGCTTTCAAGGCAAGCTCTTGGTTGTTTAAAAAATTTTCAATTTTGTAAGTTTTTTATTATTATGCGTGCGTCAACTAAAACGTATATAAACGTTTTAATCATCACGAACTAAATGGCTCTTGTGTAAAACTTGACAGTCTGTAATAAACTCGACTCTTTTCTAGAAACATCGTACTACCATATGCTCAGTTCACACGATTTCTGGATTTGGTAAGCATATTAAAGTCATTTTTCCTGTTGTTTCTAGTGTTTCTTCAAACCGTATGCTGTTTATTCGAGCCACAGCAAAGCACTAGTTGTATTTTGTTCAACTCGCAGATCTGCACTAATGTCACAACCTGTGTTGCTGGTCGTTCTGGTTACCTCGATGGAAGGTATGCCAAAGTCAGCATAAAGTTTTCTATGTTTGTATTTGTTTTTACTTCCATTAGGTTTCTCGTGTCACGTTTCCACATAGATAGGAAGTAATTACTATTATTTGCTAAAATAAAAGTTTTTAGATGGTTACTTCCTGGGCTGATAAGATTCTAGGTACTTCTGCCCTATTCTTATTTTCATGATAGTATTTTGGTAAGCTCAAAGTTCTTGTATCAGCACAATATCAACGTTCTTTATTCTTACATAACTATGTAAGACAGTTAAAACTAAAGCTGCTTTACAGTGATGTATGTAGATTTTTTTGTAAGACCGTGAAGGCATTAGCCTTACAGCTTGGATGTGTCCTCTGTTGACGTCCTTGGTTTTATACCAGTCCTAATTTTGTCAATCTTTATCTTTTTGGCTATTTCTTTTTTTTTCTTTCTCAGATACCTAAATTAACCACGGCAAAAATTCAAGTAAGATTTGAAGTCGAAACTTTTTTCTTACAAACTGTTGCTCATAAGAAGAATAAATTTTCTTTCTTATCCACATTCCATATACATATGTCTATAAGAGTATTTTGATTTTGAAACTTTAGGCGCTTTACTACTTTTTTCGGTTGCACGATAGGTTCCGAAATCTATACCATGTCCCTAACTGGTTTTGGGACGTCTTTAACATCAATAGAGTTAAATTTCGCACTTGGACAGGGTTTTTAAAGTCCGCACGAGCTAATCTTTAGTAGACTGATTGGCACAAAACGCCATGAAAAAAGAATCTTTTTAAATTAACTCCTGAGAATCTTAGAGCAGATTCTCTTTTGGTTAAGGTGTCTTGGCTCAAACCAGAGCAGTCTTAATAAGGCCTGCTTGTTTTTCGGTTAGGACAACTATAGACTATAGTGCTGGAAGTACTGCGTTCTAATTAGTAGCGTTTTGTACTCTTGATCTTTTAGCTCAACATCTTTGCTGTAAAGCGGTGTGCGTTTGTTCTTGAGGTTTTAGGTTCTTTGACTGACCAAGAACGATATCTAGTCTACAGCAGCAGAGTGTTGTGTCTACTGAGTAACGTCAATAAAGCAGCGATAGCCATCGTTTATCCAAGTGTAGTCTGTTGCCACGACACTACAGCTTGAGTTGAAAGAGCTTATTCGCGTGACAAAATTATTGGAATAGATACGGATTTTTAAGGTCGTGGTTCTAACACCTGCGACGATAAACAAAGCTGACCGGGCTTAACTTGTTAAACTGCCTACCACTTGGAGACGCGTCTGATAGGTAGCTGAACGCACAGGCAAAAAAAATTATAATAGTTTCTTTTTTCCAACTCATCTGGTTTGCGTTAACAAGTTTTAAACTTATATTTGCCGCATTTTTTAAGCTTAAAATTTGCTGTGAATTTACTTCAATTATTATTCAAAATCAATTTCAAATTCAAAATAGAAAAAAAATTTTTGCTCAAAGATATGCTACATTCTTGTCATAAGTTTCTTTTTTTGTCGTTCCTGCTCCGAACATCGTACACACTGTCTTTGAGTTGGTTTATTCTCTAAAGAATATAATGGTGTTTTTTTAAAGAGTCTGGTCATAATGGCGACCAAAGGGTAGTCTTTATACCTTCAGAGACCAATTCGTTAGTAAGTTTAGCAAAATTCATGCGTCTACTGTAGAGATGCCCATGTTTTGCTTGTAAAAGTCTTTAAACAGTCAATAATTCTATGTCTGCTGGTTTTTAATTTTTTGTTCTAGTACTTTTCTTCCATCTTAGATTTTGAATCTTACCGAAGTTGTGTCCTTTTGGTCCAAGCATTTAAGACAAAACTATCAGCATTTTTTGGACGTAAGACATGTTTACAACAGCAAAGAGTGTTAAGCTTAACTACAGTCTCCACTGAGCAACGTCAGTAAGGCAGCGATAGGCATTGTTTATTTCAGTGTTGGCTCTTGCCGCGACACTGCAGCTTGAGGTAGGAGAGCTGCTGATTCGCGTGACAACAATCTTGGTATAAATACAAATTTTTAAGGTCCTGGTTTCAACACCTGCTAAGATAAACAAAGCTGTCCGGGCTCTATTTTTTAGCTGCCTACTCCCTTATGCACCAGCTGGAAACGCTCAACCGATGGGGAAGAGAAACTTATAATTGTTTGATTTTTACCGATTTATCTGGTTTACGTTTAACAAATTCCCAATTTAAATTTACAGCATTTTTTTAGGCTTAGAATTTGTTGTGAATTGTAAATTTATCTCAATTTTTATTCAAATCAGAAAAATCTTTGAGTACGAATGTTATATGCTTTTATCATTTTTGTATATATACCATCTAGAGCAAAATTTCAAAGGCTGATTAAAAAAAATCTTGTACAAAGATATTCCACATTCTCGTCATAAGTGTTTACTAAAACATGACATTAATTTGTAAGCGTAAGTTGACTATTGGTTTCTAGTATCTGATTCAAATTGATCTAAATTCTTCTAAACAAATTTTATTTTTTTATAAACATTATTGTTATGTTATGATACTGTGAAAACTTATTGACTTTTTTTAATTGTTTTGCCTTTTTTTATCTAGCATTAATTAAATTAAATTTGTTTACTAAATTTTTTTTCTATTTTATTTGTTATTAGAACAATATAATGTACGTATTTTAATTTTTTACTTTTGTACAGTTTTCTTGTGATACAATGTTACCAATTTTGTTGTCAGCTTAGTTCTGCGCGCATATAAAAAAATAATTTCTTAATTGTATCTCAAAATGATTATACCCTCGGCAAGAATAACTTGTTTTTATAACAAAAATACCAAGCCATCATTTATGTGGGTATATACAATCCTTTCTAATATTTTGAATACTTTAAATGTACATATATACTGTTTAAAGATTACAATTACGGTAAAATACGTTGTATGTATTTAAAAAAAAATATTTATATTGTTTATTTATGATGAGTTCAGGAATGTGGTAAATGTTTAAAGATGACAATTTATCAAAAAACTTAGATTCATATCTTTTTTTAGATTTTTTTGTATATAAACGTTATAATTATATTTTTAATGCACTGAATATTTTTTACTTGAGGGCTTACCCGCAATTAAAAAATAAAAAAAACATTCTTGTTGGTGATGTACTTTACAAGATTTTTAGTAATAGTGCCTACTGAAGTTTATACGTTTGTATAAAATTAAAAGAAATACACAAAGCTTTTTACAAAAATTGGTATTAAACAAAAACAATTAAATAATGCAATTTTGTGCACAAGAACTAGAAGCAGAAAATACACTGATCGAATTTGAGAAGTTTTATATATACAGTGTTTTTGAATTTTTTATAAATCTTAAAATAAACATAAAAATTAAAGTTTATTAAACTTAGGAGCAAACAATGAAAATAATTTTACAGGGGATTTAATTAATGTTTACTTAAAAAAAAAAGTAAAAACCGTTTCTCTTGTACCTACTCCGTATTTCCCCACATTTCAAAATGTTCCATTAGAGTAAAACATTTACAATTATTAAACGTAAAACAATCCAATACAAAGATAATAAAACGAAAACAATTTATAGTTTGAATTCAAAAAGAAAAAAGCTTACAGCAAATTCCTAAGAAAGCAGAAAACATCGTTAAAAAAAAGACAAAAAAGTTTTGCGTAGAAAACTGTAGAACAGCATTAAAAAAAAGAGAGAATAACAGTCAAATTGCTTAATTTAACAAAACTTTCAAAAACATTTTTTTTGCAAAAAAAAACTTGACGTATCTATGCTTAAAACTAGTAAACTTTTATCCATTTATTTTAAAACTCACAGAAGCATTGTATAAATTGTTTTTCTTTGCGCAATTTTAATTATAATTGTGCGAAAAAAATCATACATACAAACCATTACAAAGATAAATTTTACTCATAGTCTTAACAATTTGGTTAATGTTTATTTTTGTTGTATAAACGAATGTACTGTATTTATTAATTTTGCATTAACACAAAACTGCCGCTCTTGGTTTATTTACAGTATAAGTCGGAGAATTTAACGTACTTTTGTTCTGATCGTAAATTTCAAAGAAAAGATCTGAGCCTTGCGGCTGCATGCATATGTGAATCGTTTTAATAATTACTAAACCACAAAATTACTAAAATAAACAGGTGTTGCGGTTGGTTTTTAATTTATCAATTGCAGCATTTAGTTTTCTTTAAAACGTAGTTTTGAACTTGATGTTACTTATTTCATATCCTGAGTGTAATCGTGTTTTTGACATACGTCTAGAAAACGTTTAAAATTTGTAAAAAAACTGTTTGCACTTATTACTTTTGCAATTCGTTTGTAAGTTGTTACTAAATTTTTGAGATTAAAGGTGACGATGGATGTATTTAGTAGTAACTTTTCAAAAACGAAACATAATCGTTGGTATTTAAGTTTGAACTATACACAAAACAAGACCTTGCAGGAAACAAGTCAAGCTACTGGAAAATATTTCCGAAATTCCAGAAGAAGCGCTCGACACGAGAAAGGTAAACATAAATTTTAAAACCATGGTTTAATGGAAACCTTACATAAAAAAATAATAAGAACTTGAAAGAATACTAGAATTATGTAACAACGTAAACGCTCAAATAACACGACATTACCGGGAAAAATTCTCCAACGATATGAGCACGACTTACATAGCCAAAGAAAGGTATGGAATATGGTCAAAAATAGGAAGAAACCGGCCAATAAAAACATGCATACAAGCACAATAGCCCGTGAAACATGGGTGAACTATTTTAAAGAGCAATACCACGCTGATACCAGTGCTGCAGCAGCCGGAGAAAAAGAAACTGTAGACAAATAATCCACAGCGTTCAATCACCCAGCGTACACCCAAACTTTTTAGGCTAAGAGACTAGGACCAAGCCTAAAAAGTCTGGGCGTTTAACTACAACGCGGTCTAAGCCGAAAGTCGCTTATAATCATAACTGGTATATCTCTGCTAAGCACTACCCCGAAACTAATGTCAAAAATTGTCGCCATAAATGATCAGACCAACGATGGATAAGCGAAGAAGAACCGGAATAGGTCAACGATTGATGCAATATTAATCATACGACAAATAATTGAGACAACGATCGAATTCATTTATGTGCTTCATTGACCTAAATCAAGTCTTCGATAGAACCAGACTATCTGATGTCCTGAGGATACTTAAAAATAAAAGCAAATCATTAAGATTATATAACAACTTAATAGCAACAACACGACCAGAATAATGGTGAACAACAATTTGACTCAAACATTTCCTGTTGCTACCGTTATTAGGCAAGGAGGCGGTTTGAGCCCCTTTGTATTCAACAGAATTACAAACAAGATTATACAAGAAGTCAAAAGAGGTAGTGGAGGATATACAATCGGCAATAACGAAATTAAGACAATATGCTAATGACGCCATCATTATAACGGAGAAAGAAAGTTATCTACAACGCATGCTGTATAAATTTAAGAAAACGGGAGAAGTACTCAACATGAGCATTTCCGTCAAAAAAATTAAAACAATGACTGTTCAAGGTTCTTTATGGCAAAGCGTTGTATTTCGTATTACGTACGGGTCTGTGCCAAATACGGCCCATGTAGTGTAAAGTTAAGTTAAGAATTATTATTCATGCATTCATTGCAATTGGTTGTGACTATTCATTACTGGTGACTGTGGTGTGAAGAGTCATACCAGTTTTGTTCTTGTAATAAATGTACAAGATATATATAAGCATTCAGAACTGCAAATTTCTTATTCATTAAAGGTGCTTCAAAAACTAAAACAAACAATAAAAACGCGTACATGGTCTTTCGAGCCGGATGACTTCTATTAAACTGCAAGAAGAATAATCACTATTCTTATAAATCAATAGTTTCAAGAAAGTTTTATAAAGACATTCATGGTTTTGATAGAAGGAAAAACAATAATAATGCAATTGTAGAGTATGCATTGAATATTAGCGTTTTTTTATAAAAATTAACAGTTTATTTTGAGAAGACTATCAGACTAAGATCATTCAAAATACTGTCAATCGGCAGCTACGTTTTTCTCCCATCTTTCAGGTAGCATGCAGATTTTACGCTGGAAAAAGTCTTGGTCTTTTGAGACAATCCAGTCATCAATCCATTTGTCGGTATCGTCATAAGAAACAAACAAATGATAATCGAATTCTTAATCTTTCGCGGGTGTTATGTTAATGATTATAAGCGACACCTGGCAGTGGCAGAACAGTGAAACCAAGGACACACGCTGAACGTTGACCAAACTAAAATGTTGGCTAGAACTCCTTTCTACTTTCCCAGATCCATCCGCGAAGCTGTAGAAATAAAAAAAAATCTATGTAATATGAACCGAGAAGACGGTTTAAGACTCGGCAAATCTTGGCTACTAGTATTATATCCTCTTAAGACAAAGATCAACCTTCTTGGAAGGACACAAACACTTACTCCAAGTAATAAGGAAGTCAGTCAAACGGTAACGGAAAGATAAGGTCCGTTAATCACACTAATCGCTATTGGTATAAATATTGTCATTTACACTTTTTCTTTTAGTGACATTTACCACTCTGAAGATGCAAGCTGCAATGTCTTGCTAAACGTCAGTTTGTTTAGGTTCACGAACGACAATACGGCAAAGGCCTAGTTCTACTTCTTGTTTTGGCTCTCAAGAAGAGACTAGGACCAAGCCTAAGTCTGGGTGTTTAACTACGATGCGGTCTAAGCCAAAAGTCGCTTATATATATGGGATAGGACTTCCCATTTGAGGTTCTCCAGATAGTTTTTTACAACATTTGCAACATGGGGTCGTGCGTTGTCATGTTGAAGAATAACCTTGTCATGTCTTTCGGCGTATTGCGACCTTTTATCCTTAAATGCTTGGCGCAGTTTGATCAATTGTCGTTGGCAACGGTCTGCTGTAATCGTCTCGTTCGGTTTAAGCAGCTCATAAAATAGTATTCAAGCTGGTCCCACCAGATACAGAGCATAAGCTTGGAACTATGAATGTTCGGTTTCGCTGTTGATCTTGATGGCTCGCCGGACTTAACCCATGCTTTTCTGTGTTTAGGGTTGTTGTAACGCATCCACTTTTTATCACCAGTAACAATTCGATGCAGAAAACCTTTTTTTTTTGTCGCACGAGCAGCTGTTTGCAGGTAAATAATCGTCTTTCGATGTCCTTCGGTTTCAACTCATACGGCACTCAATTTCCTTGCTTTTGACTCATTTGCAGTTGTTTCAAGCGCCTAGAAACTGTTGATTGATTGACTCCTAATGTTTCCGCAAGTTTTTCCTGGGTCTGGCATAAATCTTCATTAAGTAATACCTCCAATTCGTTATCTTCAAACTTTTTCTCAGCACCAGGATGTTCTTCATCTTCGAGGTCAAAATCACCACCTTTGAATTGTTCAAACCATATTTTTCATGTTTGTTCTGAAAGAACATTGTCGCCGTATGTTTCCACTAATATTCTATGCGCCTGCTGTTGTCTTTTGGTGGAAGTACTGTTAAAGAATTCCCCGCTAAAACGGTTTTGTAGGCACAAATTCCGCCATGTTTAAAATTTCGGATAAAAACGTTTTTAACCTCTGACAGTTGAAATTGGACCGATGTTTGCAGCCTAGGGTTTTAGCTTTCAGGTAAATTTTATTTCAGCCCGATCGGATATATATATGCCAAATTATAAGTCTCAATACAAAACGCTCATTTTCAATGCATACTCCATACAGTTATCAAGTTGTAGTGTAGGAAAAAACATCATCCGTTGCTGCACAAAGAGCCTACCGTAGCTTGTCTCTCGCTTTCAAAGGCCGTGACTTCAAACAGATGCTTCAAACACAGTACAGGTCCCATTAGCTACTACTAGGGCAAATACTCGTTTTCCTGTACGTATCTTACTCGAGTCTAATTCTCAGTCTAGCTTTCTAACTTCTAATGTGTGTGAAAAACTCAATCTTCCACTCAAAGCGACCAATGTCAGTGTGACTGGATTATCTACGACCAGTTCTTAGGTTTATTTAAGATGCGACGTACAGATTTAATCTTCACCATTCTTCATTTTCTGTTAAACTTTTTTTGCTTGGTAATTGATAAATTTTTTAACACGTTGTCTGGTTTTCGTGTAAACACATGTTACATACAAATTTCCGAAGATATTCATTTGTCAGATCCTCTCTATTACAAACCTAACTAGAGTAATATTCTGATCGATTTTTTTTCAATTTTCAGAATTTCAGATTTATGTTGGTCCACATTTCCCAACTCTTCAAAATACTTATCTTGATTAGATAATTATAGGGACTTCTTTCCACTAGCAATAATAATAAGCATATTACGTTCCACCTTTCTTGTTCTGGCAGTATGAATTTTCAATTTTCGAAATTTTTTAAAGTTGAACAGTATCCTGTTAAAAGAGCGTATTCACAGGAAGAAAATCTTTGCAAATGTTATTTTGTACAAAATTCTAAACTTCTGGGTGATTTATTGCAAATCGCTACCAAGCGTTTCTGTTTAGAAAAGCGATTGCAAGGTAATGACGCTTTGAGTAAACTTTATACCTCATTTATGGATGAGTACGAGCAGTTGCGACACATGACAAAAATTGTTTCCAGTTCTTCTGAAAGGTCGTTTTTTATACTCTATAACGACGGGTTGAAAGACAATAGTTTTAGCACAAGGTAAAGTGTGATGTTCGATGGCTCTGTTCTAACCACGACAGGCCATTTCTTGAGCGACCTACAACTCGTTAGACCTGTAATACAACAGAATCTATTCTGTATTTTAATTCGCTTTAGAAAATTTAGCTACGTCATATCTGCTGACATGAAAAAAACAAATGCTACTGTAACGCATTCTTTGGCGTTTAACGCCACAGTCTCCTCTTAATCATTCAAACTGTGGGTAGATTTCTAACAAGCTTCAAAAACTCCCACAAAAATGCCTACATTTTGGGATTATTGTGGCAGTTGTAAACTGTTTTTAACTTCACTTCCGTTTTTCACAACGGTCATTAAGTGAGCTATAGTTTCAAGCATTGCTCAAATGTTTGATCTTTTGGGTCTTTTGGCGCTTTGCACGATGTCAGACAAGATACTGCTTCAGTAGCTATAGTTAGAGAAGCTTTCTTAGGATGATCTCGTTTCAAATTACATTTTTGAAAAATGGAATGTGTTTTGTCATCAGTTACCGATTCTCAATGATTGTCGTATTCCACGGCATGTCGTATGCTCAAGTTTGGTTTCTCAAATGTCTTGATGCATGGTTATGGTGCCTGCTTTTATGTGACATCTTTTAATGACGATGACGCGGTTCATGTTACATTACTGTGTACTAAATCCAAGGTTTTCTCATTAAAACCGCTCACGATTTCATAGTTAGAGCTTTAGCTGCTGCTTTGCTATCGAAGCTTCTTGTTTGTGTTCAGATTCTACAATAGTTCTGGGTTGGTTAAACGCGCCTCCAAATCTCACAAAAACTTTTGTTTGCAATAGAATTGTTATTATCCAAGAACTAGTTGATTTCTTCTTTTGCTGAAAAAGGCCACATTAATTATAATTTGATAAATCGCATTGGTCTTCTGCAAGTCCATCTTTAATTGAATAACCTCTTCCAGAGCTAAAACGGTCAATTACTATTCTACATACGACTATCACATGTAATGAACCTTTGTTTATATCAAAATTCTCGAACCTTAAATGGCTTATAGCTATGCGGCTTATTCTTTACGTTTTATCTATAGCAGTTGCAATCTGCGTTCTTTAAGACGATATGATGCCCTATCTTATGACAAGTTACAAGAGTCTACTAATAAAATTTTCTCCAAGTGAATTCTTTTCTGGTAAGGTTAAGGTTTTTAATTGTCACCGGGATTCTAAGCCGCTTGGTACGATTAGCAATTTGCGCTCATACTTAGACTCTAATGGCATCATCCGTGTTGGATTCAAATTATGACTTCAACAAGATTCATCCTGTTATAAGTTCTAACAAGCATAATCTCTCAATTCTCATCATGAGATCCATTCATTTGTAACATCATCGCTCTGGGTTCCAGTTACTTCTTAGTGCTATTGTCTAATAGCCGCCATCTAGTTAGAAAAATAGTTTGCGCTTGTATTAGGTGTTTTAGATTTTCAGCTAAAACTACCAATCCTATTATGGGATCGTGCCCAGCATTTCGCATTTAGGCCAAACCTCCATTTAGTAACGTAGTAGTAGTAAATGTTGGCTTGTTTACGATCAAAGACCGCAAAAGTCGTGGGTGTAAAATGTTTTAAGTCTTATTTATATTTATTCGTTTGTTCATTACAAAAACGGTTCGTCTTGAACTTGTCGCCATTTTGGCTACGGAATTTTTTTCAATGAGTTTACGAAGATTCGTTGCTCCAAGAGGTAGACCGGCAAATATGCAATCTGATAACTGCACACATTTTGTTGGAGCAAATTCTGCCTAAGTGAAATTCTTAACACAGAAAATGTATTAAAGTTCTGAAGCAAACGCTTGCAAAGAGATTGCGTGGCATTTTACTTTTCTTCACTTACCACACTTTGGTGGTTTGTGGGACGCTGGGATCCGATCAGTCTGGCACAGGAGAGTTGCTGGCAACTTAGTTTTAACATATGGCATCTCAGTAGTAGTGCAGATTAAAGTGTTAGAAATCAAGATTTTTTTATTTAACTTAGATTTAGAATTTGTATAAGCGTGGAAAGAGTGCTAGACCTCAACCTCACAAGACTCGCTGAAAAAGGGTTTTGAACTGGAAACATTTAAGATGGTTGTTTTCGTTCTGTCTGCAGTCTTAAAATTTGAAAGTATGAAACAAGGTATTTGTGGCATACACAGTAGGGCTAAAAAAATAACAACAAAAACCCTGATAGTTGTTACGTTACCATTGGAAAACAATCTTAAGAGTGTCGGAAATGTCCAGTTGTTGTTGGTATAAGCTTGCTTTTCTGGAAATGTTTTGTATCTGGGAAAATGTTCATAATTTAAACTTAGATATCAATTTTGTTTTATTTGAATTTTTTATTGGAAATCTTTTTAACATTTAAAAAACATAGTTAATATTAAAATTTTTTTGTTTTTGAAATACTATTTAATTATAACAAAATTCAATACATTCTTGACATTGAAACCGGAGGTAATCTTGGTTTTTACTCCACTTAACAATACAACTATTTCTCTATTAAATAAATCAACTTTTAGTACATACAATGTTTAGATGAAAATAATTTTAGTTTTTATTAACGTCTATCGCCGACAAAACTTTCATTATTAATACGTGGGTTTTCCTAACAAGACAATAACTGCAATAATTACCTTTTTACATCGAATTAACAATGTTACTTTTGCCGATTAAATTTGAGATCTTCCCATGCCTTCTAGGAAATTGTAATTATGGTCAACTATTTTTCTTGCTTTTAACATTCCAACGATATACTTAGAATAAAGAACTGTAACGTGTATTCTTTACGGTTGTTGATGGTACCTAACTCTTAATAGACTAAGAAAAGTACCGATTTCCGTTACTTTGTAACGGTTTATTGTTACAACGCTACGGTTATTGAAAAGAATTGAAAAAATACAGTTTAACAGTAATATTTTAAATGGAATAATTTTTGCTTGGGGAAAGCGAACTTTCTTTTTAATTCTAGGTGATGTTTACAGTATTAGTGAACATTAACGAAATTTCTCCTTCTTGATATTA
Source organism: Aquatica leii (assembly GCA_035610365.1). NCBI lineage: Eukaryota > Metazoa > Arthropoda > Insecta > Coleoptera > Lampyridae > Aquatica > Aquatica leii. The sequence continues at coordinate 100,771,309 of CM069436.1, read as the reverse complement.
ATGTTTGTGATGGATGGTAAATAATTTCTTTTGTTCGCTGTTGAAGTTTACAGTAAAAACTAAATTTTAAAAACGAAATATAAAAAAAATATTCTTTGCATTGGTTAAAAGGTTGTTTCGCCAAGATGTTGCTTCTTTTTACTTTTGGTTACAAAACAATCTTTCAGTCGGAAGTAATCATAACTGTAAAAACGAATCTGCAAAATAATGATCGGAAAGACAGTGGAATTGCATAGTTATTAACATACTTAATACAGTAAGAAGACGTAGGAAAGATAATTTACATAAAATGACAATACGAAAAACACATGAATTAGCTATAAAAAAATTTTAATTTGAATTTGTTTGTGTCTTCGCACTTATGGATCTTTTCAAATATCCCTTCGAGTCTTGGTATGCAAGCTTGAGTTTTTTTTACTGAGTCATACTAACAATTCAACTTTTTTGTTTCACCATATCTGGTTGCTTACATTGTTTTCTTTTAGTCCAGTGGTTTATTAATGGAAGCTTCAATCTTTCCAATTGTACTCTACAATAGAATCAAGAAAAAGTTTTCACTTTTAGTTTCAAGGTCAACTGCCTTTTCTCTATGTTCTCGTGTATATGTTTATCCATTTGCATTCCGATGTTGTCATTCCTCACTCTTCTAAGTCTTGACTGTCCGCAGCTTCCTTTTAAGAAATCAGTTTTAGTTGGTTTATTTTTGTTGGCCTTGGTAACATTCCATATTTCCGTACTGTATAGTGTAATACTTTGGACTAGGCTACTATATATATTTTTCTTTGTAGCTCTTGTATTTTTTTATTTTAGAGAAAAGAGTTTAGCGTTTTGATGACTGCTCTACCTTTATTGATTCTTTCTTGAGTTTTGTTTTCACTGCTGTTTTTTGTTGAATATTATTCCAAGATACTACATTTTATTCTTTTTATTATGGCGGTGTCCAAGATTAGATTAGACACTTTTATTGCCTACGTCTCGCTGAGATTCATCTAAAGGCTTACCGTCTCGTATTCTTCTTTGAGTTTTCTGATCATGTAATTGAGATTCTCTTTGTCTTCAGCATTGATTACTTGCATCTGCATAGAACAACAACAACGTGAATTGTGTCATTTTTTATACTTAGGTTAATGGTTTTTTCGTCTATTTCACAAGAGCTCTATCTAAATAGATTTCAAAAAATGTAGGAGAGAAACAACAGCTTTGTCTTAGTCTTTTTGTTCACAGCTGATCGTTCAGCTTGGAAATCTGCCTGCTCTTCTAGATGTTTTCTTCTCTTCTTCAATTAGGTTTCTCAGAGTATATTTTGCCTATGATTGGTATTACAACGATTCTTTTATAATTTCTTGAATCGTTTTTTAGACTTTTATTATAAATAAGAAATGCATAAGATTGTCTATATTCTTTGAGTATGGTTTGTGCATTTAGACATCTTTCAAAACGGGGTTGAAATATTTCTAACAGTTTTTGTAAGCTGTATTTAATCAATTCAGCACATATCTCAGCAAAACCAAAAATTTTTTTTTATGGTTTTGATACTTATTGAATAGTTAGTTTGTTTGTTCTTGTTTTAGTTAGCAGTCTTTCGAAACGCTGTAGCAATTGTTATTTTTCTTTCTTACTACCACCTGTCTTACTTCTCTGTCCATTTTTCTGTACCGTAATCTAGTGTCGTCGCCTTGGTTTTGTAGTAGTTTTTGATACATTTTTTTCTTTTGTTTGATTTTTTTTAATCTTTCTGTTCCACCAATATGTCTTTTTTGTTTTTCGGTCTTCTCGTCGGAGCTTCTCTAATGCATGATTTTATATATTCATACTTTTCTTCGGTGGTTCTTTCTATTTTAGTTGTTTCTGTTCTAGTCTCTATGAGTATAATATGCGAGTACTCTCATTTTCTAAGCTGTCCAAGTTGTATCTGGGCTATCGATTTTGGACATATCATTCTTTACAAAGTGTTTTTGTGAATGGTATGTAGATTTCAGCTACAACAGCAGTGGTTTGACCTACCTCTTTCTCATTTTTACATCTTGTATCATAAAGATAGGCTGCTAATTTATTATCAGGTAATTTGTAATTGATTTTTATGGATGTCTTTGTAGGCAAAAAACCATTCATGATCTTTAGATCATATTGTTGGTATATGTTTATTAGTCGTTAACCGTTACTATTGACCACGTCTTCCTTGTGCATTCCTACTATTTGACTGTTTTTCTGTCTTCCCACTTTAGTATTAATATCTCCTCTAGTTATTATTATGGGTATGTTTGGGATTTAATTTAAAATTGTGTTCAGGTTCTCTTTGAAGTTGTTTTTGTCTTGCACTGTAGCATCGTTGCCGAAAATCGTTATATATTTTCCTCTTAAGTGAATTATTTACAAAAAGTTCATTGATGAGTTTCCAAGATTTAATACGTTTCTGGTATTTTTTGTGTATAAGAATAGATATACCAGCTTGTTATTCTTTTCTTACACCTGAGAAGAAGTGTTTCGGTTCTTTAACATTCTTACTCTAATTTTTCTTCTTTTTTGTTTCTGAGAGAATAGCTTATTTTCCTTCTTACGAGTTCTTATTTTCTGTAGTTTGTTCCAAATTTCTTGTATGTTCCATATACCGAAATTTATTATCCTTTTCCGTCGCTGTTTTCGTATTTTGTCATTTCCGTATTCCGTGTTTTACAAGTGTGGAGTTGCTAGCGCTACGACTCAAATCCCATCCTTCGAAGATCGGGTATCTCTCTTAGTCTGGATTTTCTTTTTTGACTCCGACTTGGGTGATCTAGCTGGTAGCTACGCTGCCGTCGACATAGTTTTCAGGTTTATTAGAGCACGCTTTTCTGCTTTTGACGAGGTAGAGATACTTTAGGAGATGCATTGGAATTTGCAGCACCTTAGCATATGTTTTAACGTATGTAAACATGACGACCGTCTAAGAAAAATATAACTTCAGAATGCAATAGCAATTAGATTTTTTACAAAACTTTATAGTTTTGAAATGATAGCAAATAGTAACAAAGCATCTTTGATGAATATATACAGATTGGTATACAAGAACTGCCAAGAAAATAATTAGACAAAATAGAGTGTCTTACAAGCTTCCAAAATAGAATTCAATGATGAACGATAACGCAAATTATTAATTAATATACAACGTACAAATCACTTTCTTAAAACTAGAATAACACGACAAAAGTGAGTGAGTGGGAGGCACTTACTCTTGTAATTTAGTAACAAAATAGGTACTGTCTAAAAGCGCAGTATAATAGCGAAGGCTTCCACGGCCGGAATCTATACTAAGATAACAATGTCTTCCGGGTTTGGGCCGTGTCATTGTTGTAACCGAAATTGCCAACGTTTTGCCCACTTTCCTAAAGGACTTCATCAGGGCGTGTGATAAATCGAATGACACGGTCCAAACCCGGAAGACATTCTTATCTTAGTAAAGAGCTCAGTCCTCACTTTCTTTTGGCTGACAGAAGATTACAAAAACTAAAGTCATCAAATTATAGAATTTAGCTATTCCAACGATTATTTAGAAATATGTTTGGAAAAACAAAACTTTATAAAAACTAGGTTAAGATTAAACTGAATATTTTTAGCAAATATTTTAACACGGTTTAAATTGAGATGCCTTCAATGTCGCAATTCTTAAAAATATCAAACTACAAAAATGAACATGAACTCGGGTTATGCACCCTGAGATAGAAACATTGAAATTGTATACTTAAAAAAAAGAATTTGAGAGACTTTACCTGAATAGCTTAGCGCCATTCTTACAAACAAGTTTTTCCATATAATCTGTAACCTTATGGACGTAGAGTAGAAATGCAAATCTTGGATTGAATTCGAGAGTTTGAAGTTTTAAATTGGCGATAATTCAACAACAGAATACTTTTGTGAAAGATGATGATTAGACAATGTATGTAGATATCTACTCGATCTCACTAGAAAAACATAAACAACTCTTGAATATTTTGTCTGAAGGAAGCGAAACATACACGTTCGTCAAGAACAAAAAAAGCTGGAAACATTCGAGATGTGGTGCTACAGACTGATGCTGAAAATAATTTGGGTCAACAGAGTGAGAAATGAAAAAGTATTGGAAAAAACGAAGGATAAACAAAAAAATGCTTATGAAGTACATACAGCAAAGAAGAAGTACACTCATAGAATATATACTAAGACATGACGGACTGCTCGAGGTAAAAATAGAAAGGATAAATGCACAAAGACGCTCATAAACAGAACATATAAGAAATTAAAGAAGAAGAAATAAAGCAAGAACCAAAGCAAAATAGAAGTGACAAGGTCAAATCAAACCAATCTTATCGATTCATAACTCGAGAGGTTTTGCTTCTCTACTATTTTTAGGTTTTGTTTTGAGCTGGTGGAAGTAGAGACTTTTCGTTTTTTTTTTGTGTTAATTTTTCATTCATCTTCTTGTAATATTGATTGCATTTAATTTATTAAACTTAAACTGTACTGTGGTTTTTATTTAAAAAACAGATGGCCTAAGCCACATTATGCACAAGCGTATGTTCAATCGCTGTAGAAATATCTTCTTTTTTTTCGAAACGAGGTTGCTGAGTTTAATTTAATTGTTTAAGTTTTGTTGATTTTATTGTCATCTTCTTCAGAATGTTTCTGCTTTTTTTTTGCTGTTTTTTATCTTCATTTTTTCTTATATTTTTAGTGTCTCTCTTTTAAGCGTCTTTTGGTCATCTTCGATTTTACATAAGTCTCCTATTCCAAGACTGTTTTTTCTTTGTCTTCTGGCTTTAGGCATCCGTTTGATAAATTTCCTAGACCAACGTTGTTCTTACTCTCTTTTTACGTGTCCGTAACATTGTAGTTTGTTGTTCTCTAATGTTTTTGTTCTTAAACATCTTCTTATAAAGTCGAGTTCTACTGTTCTGATTTTGGTATTATATTTTTATGATACTGTGGAAAATTTGTAATTTTGTTTCCTGACTGATATTTTCGTTCCACCGTATTCATATAACGATTTTGTTGCCATTTTACTTATTATTATTTTTATAGAGATATCTTTTTGGCAAGTGTCTTCAAAGTTTATATTTGTGCCTAGATATTTGAAGTTTTTATAGTATTTTACATTTTTTCGTCTATATATAGATTCTTCTCTCTGTTCTAATGCACATATATTCTATTTTTAGATATTTATTGTCAAAACTTATTTGTCATAATTTTTCTTCAATTTTAGAAGCATACACTCTATGTCATCTTAGTTTGCAAATAAAACAATATCTTCTGCATGCTTGCTTACCACATTTTCAGTTTCTGTTCCATTTACTTATATATTGAAAAAAAATGACTGCATCCTTGTTTAATTGTTTAATTACTTTATTATTTTGAATAAATTGTTAACATTATTTTGTCAAAACACAGCATATGAATGTAGTATAAAATCACGTCGTGTCGCGCAAAGTCGTGCTCTCTTTCCAACACATGTGGCATTACCTTTCGCAAAATTTTAGGAGTTTTGCACGGATTTTATTGCGAATATTGCTTTTTAGTAGAGGGACGATCTGAAGCTTATTGACGTATACTTTTTCTTTCAAATAACCTCAAAGAAAAAAAGTTTCAAGCGATTGCATTTTTGAAGTAACATTGCTTAATGATCTTTTCGTATTTGACTGGGTGGAGTTCTCGCTGATAAACTGTTCTTGGATTCTCCATAGCCCATATCTTGCTGTTTTGCTTGTTAACAAATCCATTTAAATGAAAATTCTCTTCTGTTTTTTGCTATAACGCAATAGCTTAAACAAGCCGTTGCTGGTAGTCTGTCGGTTTTATTTCTTGTACCAACTAGATTTTGTGTGGAAACGTGCAAAATGGCCAAAATTCTCTAAATAAACCATTGTGATAGCCCAAGTTGTGCAGAACGTCTCTTGGTTGATGTTTCTGGAGTTTCCTTCACACTCTCCCATACACACTTAATATTTTTGGCGTGGTCTTCCGGCACCAGATTATACTAGTATCCTAATTTCTTACTCTGTTTCTTACTTTGTTTTTATGTCAGGCAGATTTCTATCTTGCTTGAGGTGTTTGAAGAGCTATCGCATATAGTTTTTTTTTTTTTAATTAGTTCTTGAAGGTCTTCTGAGAATTGTTCTAATTAGGTTTTTTTCCGTTTTTAGTCTTTAGCGGTTTTGCTGCTGCTTTTCAAATGCCTTTTGTAGTTCGTACATTTTTTTCTTTTTTACTTAAATCTAGTTTATTTTCTAACTTGTTTTATACAGGCATCTTATGCTATATTGTTGGTGTAATTTGAGTTTAAACACTTACACACAGTCTATTTGTCAACATATCTTAACATTGTTTACCTGAAGGTTCCTCTTAGTTTTTACCATAAAGAGATTAATTTTAGATTTTTCGTAGAGTTTATCCACGTGTATTTATTAATATTCTTATGTTGAAAAAGCGTGTTTGCTATTATACATTATTTTTCCTTATAGGAATTGATCAGTTTATTCCATTGTTGTTTTTCTCTTTTTCTTCAAACTTTCCTTCCACTTAATTATCGACTCAGCTATTTAGAGTCTTGAGGGTCCAAATCCGAGAGACATTCTTGTCTTAGTATAGACTCCGGCCATGGAAGTCTTCGCTATTTAGAGTTTCTCATAAGGATGAACTTCTTTTGAGCCAGTATCTTATCTATTGTATCAGATATACTGTTCAAAAACGGCACTTTATCGTCTCTATTCGCACGTTTCTAAAGTATTTTTTGGTTTTTGTTGTGCTTTGTAGTCATTGCTGTGGTTTCCTTGTTTAGTATGATTCTTTCATTCTAAAATTGACGTTTTTTAATTTTTTTTTGACTTTGATATAAAAGTTTGTATACTCTTTTAGAGATCAGAGATCTCCACTGATGCGGATGGTAGTGAAACATTGGTTGTAGCTAACTCAAAAACATTCAGAAGAGTTGTGTATTTTATACGAAGTTTTATATAAAATTTAGCGCTGTAGTGTTTGAAATTATTTTATTTACCAAGGTTAAGGTCAAAAGCGTTTCACTACACGACGTGATCGAGAAAATATTCTAACAGATTTCTCAATGTGGAATACCCTGTATATGGAAATATTAGTTGCTCAATCAGTTATGTAAAATAGTTGTACATAATAAAACATTTATAATTTTTACACTTGAAATTAAAAAGAAAACGTTTTAACTGATCTTCTGATGAATGGAGCTCGTGAACTATAAACGATTTAGACTAATGCATAAAGCGTTTCGTTTTGAATTATTCATATGTTGTCAAATTTGCAAGTATGGTTTGAAATTTAACAAAACCCAAAATCGGGGTGCCGTTTTGTGACTTTCATATTATTAATAAAATCATTAATCAACAAAAATTGATTTATTATTTAAATAGTCTGTAAATCAAAAACATATGTTAAGTTCTATATTTGAGTAAGAAACTTGTAAGCTTTGAAAAAACATTTGTCAAACGGAATGGCGTCTGATAAAATAAATTAAACATTCTTGGATGAAATTCTAAAACTATTTGTTGTTTGTATATCTGCTTACAACTGTAATAAGTTATCGAATTAGAAAATTTAAAAGTTTACTGCATCATCTTACGTATTCCACGCTTTTGTATTGATTATTAGAAATTTTTGATTTATGCTAAAATTTGTACGCTTGAAGCGTCCATTCATTACCTCGCCACTATTCGTTAATTAACAGCAAATACAAGTAATAATTTTTGTAACCTTATCAATTTTTCGCATGCCACAGAATGTGAAAGTGTCATCTCATTAAGTTATTACATGTTTTTGCTTACAAAACTTAGTTTGGTTTTCAGTTTTGTACATAATGGGGAACAAAACGATTACTACTAGTACCACTTTTCAAAATTGATAATCTATGTGAATCTAATATGTCAATTGTGCACATACATTGCATCATTTGATGTAGTATATTGTTTGCTTATCCATTTCTTTGAAATTTTTGAAGTTATCTGATCTGATAATAAACTTAAATTGAAAAAAGACAAGATAAGTTTGGCGATACTTCTTTTTTGACTGCAAACTTTTAAAAGTAATAGTGTATACAATTGGGTAAAAAAACATTAACCCTATTAACTTTAGCAAAATGAATGTTTCTACAAATAATGTAAACTAATTTTAATTAAATTCAAAGAATACATTGATGTACTTATTGTTTACCAATAATTCTTTTCTTTTACATCATTGTTATATAAGAATTTTTTTAAATTTTCTGCAGTGTTAATGGTAGAAAAAGACACGATAGCGTAAAAACTATAGCAAATAATAACTGTGAAACTTTATTATTAGTAAGTTTATCTTCATACTCGGTAATTTGAGATCGAAACGTTTCCACTCATTCACTTAAAAGAAGAAGCAAGAAAGAAAGAAAATACAGCAATCTTAAGACACAGCAAAACTAATAATAAATAATAAATCATCATCTAAAATTCTAAAAGATGTAATACAAGAGAACTACAAAGTAGAGAAAGTTGCGCAGAAAGGAGAAAGTCTAAGTAAGACTACAAAGGAACAGTTCAAAAAAGATCACCAGATACAAGTAGACCAGAAGAACAACAAATAAAAATAACTAAAACAGCTCATACATAAACTAATAAAAGAACATAGAAAAAATGAACAAGCCAAAGAACTCGAAAAAAAAATATCTACATGGAATCTACAAAGTATAAACGGAAAAAAAATTAGAAAATAAATGTAAAAACTAAACAGAAATTTTAGGAATAACAGAAACCAAAAAGAAAGCAAAAGGCACTATCCAGATGAATAATGGAAATTTATTGATATATAGAAGAATTGATGACACTAACAGAGCGCAAGCTGGAGTAACATATAATAAAAAGAGAAGCAATACAAAAACTAAGAAAATAAAAACATTGCAATGAAAGAATAATAAGTGGAGAGATAGAAATAACAGATAATAAAACGACAACCTTAATAATACTGTAGCGTATTTATTATTAAAAACTAATTTATTTAAAACGACTAAAAATACGTTTACTTATTCTAGAAATATGTACACTTGTAAATTAACCGAACTAATTAAATCTAATAATATTTAATGAAAACACTTACACTAATTTATGTATAACCGTTGTATAACACTATCACTTAAGATAAGATAACGTCCTCGGATAGCTTCACACTTGTTTACACTAAAAATCACGTACACTATTATTCTCGGTAGGTTTATCTCGCACGCGTGCTAACGACTTATTTATTTCAACTTGATAATCTTCTTTACACTGCTGTATTCGCATTCCAGCAATAACTGACCTACGATCTGTCTCGTCGGTATATATACACATACGGAAATCCTTCTCGAGCGTTCGCTACTTTTCGGTATATCTTCTAGAAGATCGATAACAGCTTCTAGAAGGCTCTTGCATTTGCAAATAATTTCCCGAACGTTTCAATACGTTAGGAACTAAATAAAGATGTCAAATATCATATAACTAGAGAAATACCATCGAGAAGTGAACAATCTCTTATAAACAACACAATAATAAATCAAACAAAAAACAAAATATTAAAGATAGAAAAGTTATAGGAAGTGACCATTTTTTAGTTGAGACAACATTTTTTATCGGACCAAAAATTAAAAAAAATAATATGGAAAGAAACAACAAATAAAGATAAAATAAACACATACAAACTAGCATGATAAGTAATAAATATGTAGACATAATAGAAAAACAAATACAGATTAAAAGACAAACAACAAACGAGAAGAAGAATAACAAATATTTAAAAACATTTTTTAAATTTTATTTAAGAAGTAGTTCGTCTAACGCACCTGCACTTTCTTGGTTCTTTTGTGTGTTTTTCTTTCTTTTTTACTCTTTCGGTAGTTCTGTTTTGTCTATGAATTACAGAAGCTTATTCTAATAATTTTTTTCAACGTATCATCGGTTAGTCTTGGTTTGCAGAGAATCGTCGTGCGATTAAGAGCTATTTTGAAGTTCCATTTTATCCATATGTTTGTTAAGGTCACAGTGTCTTGTTACTAGTTTTGTGAGTTTTCTAACTGTTGTCGACTCATGCTTGATATTGCATTTTAAATGTTTGATTGTGGTTCTGTAAAGAAGAGTTTTCTGTGCCTCGTCCCTTAAAAAATGTTTCCATAGTTTTTTTGTGTTTTGCTGTTAGTTTGCCGCGGCTTATTTCGTTTCTGGTATTATAACCGACTGCTGTGCTTTTTTTAGCTAGCGCGATCGGCTTTCAGTTTTCCTTCACACTCTGGTCTCTTGGTATCTAGACAAAATGCACTTGTTGGCAAGTTGCTAATGTTTCTAAACTGTTTATGCATGTCATAATGAGTTTGGATTTTATTAGTGGTGACCTTACGCTAGTAGCGCTGCTTGCCTGTCAAACGTAATCGATATTAGACCGTTTATGTATGATCTTGAGCCGATAATGTTCCTAGCACACTATTCAATAGCAGCAACTTCAGCTTGAAAAACGAATGCATATTTATCCAAGGTCATCAAAAGTCTATGGTACCTGCCTCCATATAATACAGCACCTATACTGTTGCGGTTTTTGAGCTTATCGTGAATCACATAGCTCTTTTAACCGCGCCCGGGTAAATGTTTCTTGTTTACTCGTCTCGTGCCGGTATTATCACTTTAAATTTCCTTAAGATATGATAATTTTTTGTGACATCGGAACTCATAGTACGCAGCACGTTGCATATAGTCGGTTTGTTTGTTCCCGAAATTGATGTGTGTTTATCATTCTGCAGCTTCTATGCTGCTTGCTTTACTTCCATCATTACAACGAACTGTAATGGTGGAAGTGAAACTAATGTTTTCATGGCTGCTGTGAGCGTGCTTCTTATCGCTTCTGTTATCAGCAGACATGCCATTTTTTGTACTTTGACTAGCTTAAAAGCTTTGGTTTTTAGATTGGTTCTCTCACTTCACACAAGCACACCGTAGGTGATAATAAGTCTTCTCATCACAGTATGTAACCATTTGGTCATTGTAGGTTTCAATCTCAATGTGTAACCGACCATCCGTTTAGTAGCATTAAGAACCTTGATGGTCTTTGTGGTGACTTTTTCTAGATGAGCCTTGAAAGTCAGTCTGGTATCAAGAGTGAGTTTCAGATATTTTACTTTGATTGTCATTAAGAGCAGTTTTATGTAACCCGTTTTCTGTCGTTTGGTAAATAGAAAGATTGCAGTCTTGATTGGGATTATTTTTCGACGTTGTCAATAAGTTTCTAGTTTCGTGTTTTCTCCCTTTTTGAATAGTAATATAACATTAGTATTCTTCCATTCCTTTGGTATTTCAATGTGTTTCAGGCACTTATTAAGCAAATCTGTGTTGCGATTGCTAATTCTTCATCGTGCCTTTTCCCGAGTGGCGGATAGGAGAATACTCGCTAGATATAGCGCGCACCGAGAAAATAAAATACTTGGGGTAAACCAAAACTAGCATAAAAAAAGAGCGTTTGTCTCCAGAGAAGCTACTGAAAACAGTGTCTAACTCAGAGTAGGCGGTTGAATATAAATAAGCCAAAACGCCTGGCAAGCGCGGTTTATAATACATATGCCAAAAAAGGCACCCAATGCAATATAATTGTATTGAATTACATATTTGCATCTGTTTACTAGTTAGTATATGTAAAAGTGTTAAGCTGTCTCTGAGAATTTCAATATATTGCATTTCGCAGAACAGCGAATCCCATTTGCAGCATAATGGAATAAATTCAATCAGCGCATGGAGACTGAAAGAATTTTAACGTATTGATTCCTTATTCTAGGTTTTGAGGATTTATTATTTTTCTTACTAAGTTTTGGTTGCTTTTGGTGCACGTTTGTTTAGTAACTCTAGGTCCTGGTGCTTAAAAACTCTAGTTAACGATGAACCCGGAAAGTGTTTTTGCAGTAGTTCCTGCAGAGTTCCTTTAACTGAGTCTGTAAACTTTTTGCTTTCGGTCAGCATAGAACTGATGTTTTTAGTACGATCCTTGCTCAGAGCTTTTTGAAGGCGAAGGTTTGTTTTCAACGTCTCTACAGTACCTTCGCCAAGAGTCTTTCTTTGCCTTTTTAACTGTGTCAAACCGCTTTCTAGTGCGTGCTCTTGCTTTTTTAAGTTTCTTGTTCTACCAAGTTACCCTATTAGGGGTTTGTTTGATTGATGTTGAGCAGTTTGCTTTAAATGCATATTTATTGAATTAACATACTGTCCGTCATTAGTTCAGGTTCATACATTGATCTTGCAGCTGTAGGACAGATTTAGCCGGCTATACTATACAAACAATAAAAACAGAGAGTAGAAAAAGTAGTTAAAAAAGCATAAAAAAAAGCTGAGAAAAATTTGGAGAAATTATAGAACAAAACGGTAAAAAAAAGTAAAATTATTCTATAGAATACTCAAAAATATAAAGAAAAATAAAGTAAAGGTGTATAGGATAAGAAAAAGAAAACAATAACAGAGAAAAACCAAATAATAAATAGGTAGAGACGATACTTTGACGAACTATTCAATAACAGCAGAGACAAACAAAAATATAGAGAAAAAACAAGAGCAGAAAACTGAAGAAATAGACAATGGACACCCAATAACTGAAGAAGAACTAAATTAATTACACGCTAAGTAAAGGTTTTCTAAACAACAATCAGATCACAGAAAAAACATAGATCATAATATACAAAACCATATACGTACCAATACGGATGCGAAACTGCCTACTTGTTACTTAGAAGACAGAGAGAAAGCGGGAGAAATAAAGTACCTCGGACAAGTAGCTAAAGTTAAAGGAACAGAAAATAAGAAACTCAGAAATAAGAGAAGCGACAGAAACTTGACTAAAATAGCTGAAGACAAAAACTAAGATGGGGTCATACATATGATTAAGCTGGATTCATAGTCCGATTGTAACCGTAGTTGTAATTGTAAACTTAGTTGTAAGGAAGTTAAATCATATGAATCTCTTATTCCGATTCAGAGTAGTCCGTAACTTAACGTAATGAAACTTAGTTGTAAGCAAAGATGCCCAACTTTTATCTTAGTTGTAGAAACGTAAGGAAATGACACTACTGCGCAAGTGCACTGAATGGTTGTTCATGTTTTGTGAAACTCGTATAGTCGTATTCGTTGGATAATTTAAATCGTGTTTACATCGTATTGCTTTTTTAAGTACAATAAAGTTTAAACATGAATAATCAGTTGCTTGCTGCTTGCACGCTTGTGACGTTATGATGGCATATGTATACAGGAAGAGAAGAAACCAACGCCAAAAACAAAGACAATATAAAACTAGAATAATCAATAGGAATAGGGGCACACTAGGGTTTTATGCTGCAACATTTCTAAAAATGAAAGAAGTGGACAGTGAACAATTGTTTCTCCCACACTCTTTCCTTTCTTCGCGCATCTTTAAATTCTTTCAAACTTTTATTGTAAATGATTGGGTTCGCTTCTATTAATGAAATTAGTTTGGCTTCCATAGTTTATTTGAGGTTAGAAAGTTAGAATGTACATTATCCACCAACGTAACAATTGAACTATGAATTGATACATTTCTTACGGATACAATTACAACTACGTAACAATTACAACTACGGTTACAATCTGACTATGAATCCAACTTTAGGATGGACAAGAACAGACAAGCAAAGCGCGTATGAGAGACAAAAACTAATTAATTTATATAAATGTCTTCCATATTTTGATAATTTGACTATTGGTTTACTATAAAAATGTAATCAGCGTTTTGATATAATTAATAATAAATAAAACTTTATACAAATTCTAACATTTCTATGTTAAACTCAATGAAAAAATAACTTTACTCCAAAAAACATACATATTTTACAGCATATTTTAAAATAGTTTTTTTTAAATTTTTTTCTACCGCCAATCTTAATGTTGCAATCTTTTATTATCACGGTGTCGAATCTCGTAAAATTAACAATGCCTTTGCGATAACTTAGAAGTAGGTCTATGTAAAATTATCCACTGAAAACAAAAACAAAGAAAGTATAGTAACATCCGCTCATTTTAACAACGCCTATTGTTTTAATTATAATTAGTGCATATAAAAAACTTTGTATAAAGTTACAAATAAGCCGACTATTAGTATGAATTCTAAATTACATTTGAAAATATTTTGTTTAAATATTTTTTTATATTGCAAATTTGCATTAATCGGTATTCAACAGCATTTTCTATTCATTCTATAAATCAAAAAATAAAATTTTTTCGTTTAATCTGATCAGTCGGTTATTAACACCAAAAACGGTTCCTGATGAATCGTCATTACTTCCTTATTTTAAGAAATATTTAAAGAATATTAAAATTTTTAGCATTTGCTTTTGGTATTCTAAAACGTTTGTATTTACAATTACTTTCTATTTTATCAAATAAAAAAATGGCGACTCTTTAAAAATTTCAAAACAAGAAATTTTTAAAACCACTCACTGGGGCTTCAAAACAAAAATTTAAACTTGAAAAGTTGTTTGTTGCAATGAGTTCTAACTGCAATTTTTAGGTTTCGTCATTTAATATTAACACCTTGTATATTAATAATCCGAGGCATATTTCTTTATGCTGTTCAATTAGGATAAAACCTGAGCTGTCCTTGCGGAGCAACAATTTAATTGTCTAATCAATTAATAACCGGTAATTACAGACAAATTAAATCATAAGATTATATATACGATCTTATTTCATAGTACTTCTAACTGAAGATGTAAATAACTGTTATTGTTGTTATTTATTACTATAGTTATAAACCGTGTCATATTGAGACTAAAATTAAACGTTTTGATTTTTTAAACAGTATCATAATATAAGAATGTTATGCATGCATTTGTCACAACTACAGTCAAAGAACAAATACGTATGTTACTCAAAAATAAAAGATATAGGCATAATTTTACCATTAATAACAAAGCATTTGTATACCACTGATAAAAATATTAGTAATATAAATATAACTGCAATTATTTTTTTCTGTGATTAATTACATGGTTATAGCTAATTTATTTTATATAATTATAAAATTAAATGGAAGGTAGATAATATTTTACATATTCAGAAAACGCCAATAACAGTTTAAAACAAATATATTTTTAAAATTCTATTTTAAATGTTCTACTTGTTTGTTCGACATAGAAAGAATCACTTAAAGAACAATACATTTTCTTTTTCTTCTAAAAACAAAGATTGTAAAATGACCAATAGAAACTATTTTATTGTGTGGTTTAGTACAAAAAGAACCCATTAAAGTTCGTTGCCAAAACGAGTTTGATAGTGCATATGCATTCACTGAATATATACTTTTTCTTGCAAAAACAACAACTGTCAAAAAAACTATAGAAATGCATGTAAATGCGTACTCTGTATGACCAACGTCGGCTGCTTTATGTAAAAAATGCCAAAGTAGTAACAATTTTATATTGAAACATAAGAAAAGCCAATGTTGACTTTGACTTTTCTACATTACAAATATTAAAACGTTGTGAAGTGTGACAACGGTTTAGAGCTGTTCTTTAAAATAATGGCAAAATTCGATCAAAATGGAGTCCAGAACTAAAAAGATGTTGGAAGTTGTGAGTACATCATGGTGAAGTTACTTTAAAATTCTGTTATGTTACATATAATATCTTAAAAATTCAACAGAAAAATCTTTTAATTACAAATTTTATGTTGGCCAGAAACGATGAGAGTGTAATGCACAGCTCTTTTGTGCCTATACTAATAATAAAAGTATCACAAATTACACTTACAAATATTCAAGTGAACAATCAGCAAGCAGCAAGACAATTCTCTTGTATCTAGCAGTAGTGACTATAGTATTGAAAATTCAGTCGAGTACGTTCCCGATAGTCAGTTCATAGTCATATAAAGGAATATCTTTAAATTCTCTCAAAAAAAGCTAGTCAAGGCCCAGCCAAATACTGGAGAATTGGTTTCTATATCGCTAACCAAGAAGAGGGGAAGAAAAAATAGCGCAAAAAATACAAAAAAAATATCTAACACAGTGGAATAGAAATGTAAAAAATGATGAAAAACAAAGGAAAGCAATACATTTCTTCTTTAAATAACATAAATTTTAGCTGAAAGCTTGTAAAGTGAAATGTTTTCAAAAATTTAAATTAGAAGAATCAGATTAGACTATTATCAGATTTCTAGTAAAACCAATTGAAGGGTTTGGTGCAAAAAGGGTACAAGTGATTTTTTTACATTTTTCATTAAAACGCATATATGTCAAGTTAAACCTACCCTCTGTTAGTACAAAAAAGATGCAAGTGCATTTTGATCTTCGCAATGACATCTTTAGAGAAGTAGCATAACACACTAAGCTAAAACCTCACAATGGTTTATGCAAAAACGATATAAAGGCACTAACTAAATTTGTCAACTTATACACTTATACTCTTTTTGCACCAGACCCTTCAATTTATAGTCAATTTACTAGAAAAGCTTACAAAAAAGGTTTAACGATTAAGATACAATAAAACAACAGGCAGTAGGCGTTCTTTTTCTAAAAAGTATTTTTTTCAGAAGACTGACGAAAGAATTCAAGTTTGCCAGATCATGTCCTTAAACAACTTACCTGTTACTTTGAAGAAAGTGCAAATAATTTTCAAAATAAAAAGAGCTAGCAACTAGAATGTGTTTAAAAAACAGAAAAGGAAAACGTGGAAACTATTTAAAAATTCCTGAAGCTGACTAACCACATCTCGATACATGTGAAAAGTATGACAAATTTGAATTACCATTAACATGTATCAAAAATTTAGACAAACAGCAGTTTATTGAGAATGAAAAAAATTAAATTTAGCAAAAACGTTATACGAGGAAAACAATAAATAGAAACAGGAGTCTAGAAGACGAGTTTATAGTTACTGCGTGATTTGATTTACAAAAATGTTTTTTCACGCCCTACAAATAGAATATCGTCAGTTATAATAATTGCCCAGCATCATGTTATTGTTATATGTAGGATGAAACGATAGCAAAAAGAAGTGGACAAGAATCTGGTGTCAATACCTAAAATCTTTGCTTCCTGGAGTAAAAGAAGTAAATTAATACAGAGATTCATATTCAGGGCAGAACATAAATATTTAGATTTGCTTAATGCTGTTGTATACAATGCAGCATCTAAGACGAAGTAGTCGAAACGTTGTCATTAATCATAAATTTCTTAAACTCGGATACTCACATGAAGGTCGACATGATACATGCCACAATTGAAAAAACAAAAAAAAATACGATGGAACAAACTAAAAGTCAGATTTGTACAATTGTACAGTTGTACAATCGTGGTTAAAACTGCGGTTTAACTCACCTTGGTTTAATTCCAAAATGTCATATTATTGGTTGCTGGTTTTGTGCTTTGTGAAGCTGTTTCCATTGAAGAAAATTTCAAAACATTAGATGTATCCAGAATATATTAACATTTAAAATATTGCTAACGCCAAAAAAAACAAACTATTACCACTTAGTGACAAAAAACTCAATGACTCAATGTCTGCTGCCACACACTTCAAAAAATTTCCTCAATTTTTCTCTCTAAAACGTTTTCACATATCTTATATTGTCTTTTTCACTGTTTTTTAGCTTTGTTTTTTTTTAATTTATGTAAGTATGTTACTTTTGCATTATATTTTGTGTTATCATTAAATTTTTGTTTTTTGGTTCTACCTCCGGGTACACATTCCGTTTAAATTGGTTTTTATTATTTTTTTTACAATTTTAATTAATTTTAGTGTTTTTAGTTTTTTTTCATTCTAAACTCGTACTTACATATTTTTTTTATATTTTTATAATTTTTCTGCAATACTTTTATGTCTATTTGCTGTTTTATAGTCTTAGTTTTGGTATATATTCTATCAGAATACTGTTTGATATATAAAAGTATAAAATTAATTAAAGTTTTTTGTGTTTTGAGTTTTTTTTGTATATTCTAATGTTTTGTTGTTTATTTTTTTTTGTTATCTTAAATTATTTGTTTTTTTATTTTTTGATATTTTCTTTTGATTTTGTGTATCTTCTAAATCTCTTCTTTTGTTTGTATTTTGGCAGAAACGCATAAAGTTTGGTTCTTTAGTGTATTCTTTTGTTACACGTTCTCTATTTTATTTACTAGTTTATATTAAATGGAATTTGGTACAATATAAGTGTGTTATACAGGATACGTCAGACTTCGGCTTCTGTTTTCTCATATCTATTAAAATAAAAACGTGCTTGATTAAAATAGTGCTTGTTGTGATTTAAGTGAAAATTTTGAAATGTCTCTATAACCTTAGATGTTAGGACAAAAAAAATTCCAATGCAAATCGATAGAGAAACTACATCAGAAACAGTTGAAAGAAATTGAGGGTGCCATTTAAAAAAAATGAGTTTCGGCAATTTGATAAATTTCAAAATTAGCCCTCTCATATAAAATAAGTAAGTATGGCAAATTAAAAAAATCTTTTAGACTATTTAAGTACTTCTGACTTCCATCTACGAATTTACAAAAACACATTCCGAAATTTCAAAAAACACCAGTTTGCGGTCATTTCTTTCTGATGCTGCGTTATTAAAGAAATTGCTCTAAAATGGCAACGTCGCAATTAATTTTAAAATTTTTTAATCTAAATTAAGTCTTCATCGAACAGCATAAAAAAATTGATGGGTTGCTAATTAAAAAAATTTAACTTTATACTGCCCGGCAAAAACTAAAGATCCTGTATAAACAAAAATGTTTTTAAAACATGCAACTTTTTATTAGAAATGAGTACAATACTAAACATTTTATTCTGACTTTTGTACAAAAGCACTAGATTTATTGTTAATGCGTCTGTTACGACATATCGCAATCGCATTGTAAGTTCTTGATTAATCTCTTTATGTACATTAGGGTGGTCCTTATTTAGGGTTTGTCCGAATTTTTTTTCACGATAGTCCTAAATCGGTTCTAAATTTATTAAAAAAAATTCATGCCAAGTTATAGCTCTTAATTTTAATTTTAACCCGACCCCCCCCGACAACCAAAGTTTTAAATGGAAATAACACGGGAAAAGTTCTGTTGATTTTTTGAAATTTTTTTTCATCATGAAATAATGAACAGATCATGTTGACCAATGACAATTCTTATAGCAAATTTAACGCTCTACAAAAAAGGTCTCTTATGATTTTTTGCTAACTCTAACGGTTTCTGAGTTATTTAAGGTCATAGTTGAAGCTTAAGTCAATTTTACGATTTTTCTATTTCTACCGTCGTTTATTGATTTAAAAATGAAAAAAAGATAATAATTCATAACTTAGACGACTTTTTTTACCTTCACGCATGCTCTGAAAGAAAAGTATTATTTTATTAAAAAAATCGACTATCAAAATTTCAATAAATTAAAAAAAATACTTTTATTATCATTTTTTTTAACATCGATACTATTATGAAGTTATTACAGTTTTTTTTAGCGCATCAGGAAACATTTGACGATGGTTTTTAACCAACTGTAATACATATTGCATTTGTTTTCCATCCTTCGTGTAATGACTACAAAAATCTTGCACTAGTTTAACTAATCTCTCAGCACAATCATTCACAACTGACAATTTTTCGACGAATCGTAATGCAGTTTTATAGCTTTCATTGTCAGCCCATTCAGAGGGATGAATTCGTAAAAATTATGTTTCTAACTCAAATCTTACAAAAAATTTTATCGATTCTGCAGTTACAAAAAAGTCGATATCGAAAAAATAATTTGCTAATTAACGTAACTATCATTTTAGGGTCACGGTTACTTTAGAAGTTTTCTAAGGAACAAGAAAAAAAACCATTGAGATTAAGAATTAGTATCCTTTTTACATTTTTAAATCATTAAACGACGGTAGAAATAGAAAAATCGTAAAATTGACTTAAGCTTCAACTATGACCTTAAATAACTCAGAAACCGTTAGAGTTAACATAAAATCATAAGAGCCCTTTTTTGTAGAGCGTTAAATTTGCTATAAGAATTGTCATTGGTCGACATTATCTGTTCATTATTTCCTGATGAAAAAAAATTTCAAAAAATCAACAGAACTTTTCCCGTGTTATTTTCATTTAAAACTTTGGCTGTCGGGGGGGTCGGGTTAAAATTAAAATTAAGAGCTATAACTTGGCATGAATTTTTTTTAATAGATTTAGAACCGATTTAGGACTATCGTGAAAAAAAATTCGGACAAACCCTAAATAAGGACCACCCCATATATGTTGATTTAACCCAAGGATACTAAATGAATAGGATTGCTCGATTCGTATTCTCGCAATGTACGCCGCCCCACTCCCGTAAATCTTGACGCGTGACGTCAGCCGGAGACCACATATCGGCTCGCTGATTATAAATAGTGCTTAAATACACTTTAAATTCAACGGTTTTGCGATTTTTTTAATAGTAAATATTACATTTCTTGGTGATTTACTCGTTCAAATACGTGCCTACAAGTTGCTTGTAAGAATTTCAAATTATTATCAGGTTTAATTTAAAATTTATAGATGATTAGAAGATTATATACCACAAGTTCCCAAAAGGCACCGATTTAGTGTCCATTACAATTAAAAATGAATAGATTAGGCGTTGTAAAAGAGCTGATAACATGAACCCTAATACTAGCGTAATTTGTTCTACTCATTTTACAGAGGAGAGTTATGAACGAGATTTACAAAATGAATTATTAGGTTTTTTAAATAAAATTGATTATTATAAATTTAGTAAAATTTAAGGTAAAAAATTACATTTAAACATAATTAAGTTAAAATTAATCTGCTGTTTAAATTATTTTCACTTAAACGGAATGAAACTTTCACAAAAAAGTAATAGCGTTTGCTGTTTGATGCATTTGAACATTTCCACGGTGATTCTTTAAAAAAAAGCCCACACGTTGTAAAAAAATTAAGTATTAAAATTAAGCAAAAAGAAAACATTTCTCTGGACATTATTATGGCGTTTTGCAAATTGAGGACCATTATCAGAATGAACTATGAAAATATAAAGCTTAGTAAAAAAAGACGTGGAAAGAATAAAGCGAATACAACAGCTCAAGAAACCGATAAAGAAAGAATAAAACGAAGAAAATTAAATAAAATTTCAAAATAAACTTGTAGTGTGTTATGTTATTTTTTATTTGTTTTGTCAACCTTAAATTTGAATACATTTATTTAACCGTTAATTGTACATTTTATTTTCCTTAAATTATAAAATTAATAGCAATTTTTCTATAGTTCAATTTAAAAATGAATGCATCAAACAGCAAACGCTATTAATTTTTGTGTGAAAGTTTCTTTCAGTTTAAGTGAAAATAATTTAAACAACAGATTAATTTTGACTTAATTATGTTTAAATGTAATTTTTCAGCTTAAAAAATTATAAAAAAAACATCAAAACTAATTAATAAAAAAATATATTTCGATTATGAACATTATTGCCATTACTTGTTAAATCAAAAGTTGTCAAATTTACTCAAATAAAATATTTAGAAGCCTTTTAAGGTGCATCTTAATACAGATTGTAATAGAAGTATAGAGAGCGAGGACTCCGCGTGACGTCAGCGCGTCACAAGATCTCAGCAGAATAAATCGAGCGATCGAGCAATCCTATTCATTTAGTATCCTTGGATTTAACCCACTTTAATTTTTTTCCAGTTCTTATAACTATATCTTTTAAGCCGTCATGTTCTTTGCTATGGTTCTTACTTCTTCTAGTGTCTTTCCTTTCTCTTCTATTTTTCAGATTTTGTCTGTCTGTTTTCTTCTGGATCTTTCTCTCTACTTTTTGGTTGGTCTTCCCAATTCCATCATTTTTTTTGCTATTTTATTTGGCTTTATTTTTACTACAGGTCCATACCAATTGAGTTTCTTATTTCTTACTTTTTCTATGATTGACCTTTGTTTTGTTATATCTCTAATGTTTTCATGCTTGATCCTGTCCTACTTAGTTTCCTCTGCTATTTTCCTAAGATGCTTCATTTCGATTGTCTCTAATTTGCATTCATCTTTTTTCTGTTCAATTTTGTGCTGCATAAGTTATTATTGAAATTGTGCTTTTAAATGCATTTATTAACCTATTTGGTATTTCCATTTATTTCAATGTTTCTTATATCTTTCTCCTGATCATTGTTTCAAACGAAGCTTTCAGATCCAAAAATAATTTCTTTGTTTTTCTATTTTTTTTATATTATAGTTTTCGTATATGTATATGTTATGGAATTATAACAGCCTACAAAATAGCCCCAAAAACAAGTCTATTCAAACTAAAAAACTTTGAGGGAAAAATAGAGTTAATGAGAAATAAAAAATTTAGGAGGAGATAAAGTATATATTAATAGTGACTTAACAAAACAAGAAAAAAACATAGATAGTCAAATCAGGAAAAAAGGAAAAGAGAGGAAAAACGGAAAGAATGTTAAAGAGGATATCAAAAGTTAAGCATTGAAGGAAGAGAATAGAAGTGGAAGAAGGACGCCAATAAGCAATAATTTAAAAAACCAATAGCTAATAAAAGAACGTAAACCAAGCTGACGAACATGGCAAAGATTAAGGATACGCAAAAAAGACTGATTAGCGAAAAAAGTAACATTAGATAAGCAAAAAAAACTGTAATCTGGAAAATTTGGAATTTGATAAAGCAGATTTGGGCTTATTGGGTTTATCAGACCCCAAAAAGAAAGGAACCAGAGAAAAAGTAATGGAAAGAGGACGTTTATTGATATATCGCGGGGTAGATATTACACGAAGATCAAAAGAAGATATGGGCTGTATATTTAAAAAAGAGAAAATAAAATATATGTAAATAAATAAAAGCAATACCTGAAAAGAGATAGAATGAAAAGGCAAACAAATACAACTTTGGTAGTAGTCTATGAACCAAATAAGGATGGAAAGAAAAAATTATAATAATAGGAAATAATAAGGCGAAAATCAGAACATATAAATTGGGAGAACAAGAGATAGCAAGAATTGAAGAAAAGATTAGTAAAATCCGCAATAATATAAATAATTTAACACGGAAGAAAACGGAAAATTATTAAACAAATATTAATAAAGACAGTAGAAGTATGCGGAACTACAAAAAGCATTAAAGGACAGAAGCAAACAAGTTGGTGGAATGAAAGATTAAGAACGAAGATGAAAATTAAAATATGGAAAGAATATTTAGGAAATAGAACTGATGAAAAATATAACAGTTATAAAGAACAGAGAAAGTCAAGAAAATTGTAAAACAAGGAAAAATAAAATTGGGTGAAGAATTTGGTGAGGAGATGGAACGGGACAGATTGGAAAACCAAAACCTACACTATAACATATTATCGCTGCGTGAGAGAAAATTACGTGCACGTAAACATATAAGGGCAAAATATGAAAGAACTTTAGAAAGCGAAGATGAGATTATGAGAAATGGAAATAATACTTTGAAGAATCAGACACAGAGTCCTAGGTTTGATTTCACATATTCACTTAATATTTCTCTAACATTTTTGTACATAGGCAGATTTGTCTATAATTTTTACATCGGGTCTATTTATTCTCTCTTCTTGTATATTGGTATTAGTAAGTTATTTTTTGTTCTTTTGGCATTCTTTGCTTTTCACATGTTTCCTTACAAATGGTCTATATTCAATCATTTTTTTTTCATCCTAGCCATTTAATCATTTTCGGTGCTATGCCATTTTCCTCACTTTCCCAACTTTAATTTTTGGTAATGCCTCTTCGATTTCCTTCCTTTTTATTTCTTGTTATTCTGTTCGTTTTTCTCTGGTTATGTTTTTTCTCTTATTTCTGTGTGGCATTTGTTCGCATAGTTATTCTTTTTATGCTACTAAAATTCCTAACATCTTGTTTCCAAATTCCTTTTTTGATGGAGTTTTTCGCTTTCTTTCTCTTTTCATTATACTTCTGTTTATCCGTTTATATATATATGTATTTTTTACATGATGTTATTTATTCTTTTATTGCTATTCTTATTTTATTGCACCACCATCTTGTCCTTTTTGTATATCTATTTTTCCTATATATTTTCTTAGTTTTTGTCAGTCAGTGTTACATATTGTCTTCCATTTTTCTTTTAATACTCATTCTATTTTTCTAAATCTCATTTTATGAATTCCATGTCTATCTCTTTTTAATGTTTTTCTTTATTTTTTTTTATTGTTTGTTTGTGTATTGCAAAGTTAATGTATTTCTTTTCTTTTGCCACAAATGTTTACTTATTCTCCCATTTCTCTGTTATGGTTTTTACGTTTTTACCGACTTTGCTGTTCCAATCTCTTTTTATTATTGTCTTCTCATTCTCTTCTTTCAATTCGTCTAATGTTTGTTGCAGGTTCATGTAAAATTGTACGTTTTCCTCTTCAGCTGGTCCTTCTATTAATCATTGATATTATTCTCAAGTTAATAGCTCTAAACCTTATTTTTTTATTTATTCCTTTTATAAAAATTATTTATATACCTTACTATGTATGCTCTTTATTCTGTTTTAATTCTCTGAGTAGTATACTATGTGGTTGTTTCTTAAAGTACGTCTTATAATTTTTTTCTGTTCTCACTTATACCTAGGATTTGTATATTATTACTATCTGTTTCTTCTATTAATTCTATCTCTTTCCCTGATAAAGTGTTTATATTCTTATGTTTATTTTTTTTCGTTATAATTGACGTTGTTTTCTTTTTTCATTCTCGTAATTGTCTTGTTTTCATTGCAATCGTTTCTTTTCCTTCTCTTCTCATTCTTTTGTCTTCTCCAATTGTTCTACAGCATAAATATTATTGTTTTTTTATTAGCTTATTACATATAAACTTTGCTTTGTATCCTTTCTTACGTTTCTTATGCGCTTTATTAGGTTTCTCCTTTTTTCTACAATTTTCTTTAGATAATTTTATTGATTCAAATATGTTTTCCTCACAAGTATTTTGTTGCTTTAAGTATTTTCTATTTTTTGTTGCAATTTGCTAGTTCTATCAGCACTGGTTTGATCTGATGTTTTTCTTCTTTTTTTCTAAATTTCTGATTTCCCGAGTTTCTTTTTTTATATTAATTTAAAAATTAATAGTTTTGAATATTATTCTAATTTTTTCTTTTAGTTTCAGTTCAAATTCCTGTGGGCTTTCCTCTACTCCTTGTAGTCAAGTTTTTTTTTAAACCTTGGTTTTTGGACTGTGTTTAATGAATGCACTTGAGAGTGTCAATAGTCATACGTTTTATTTTTAACGTATATCTAGTTTATATAGTGACTGTTATCGTTTTTTATGTATATATTTTGTCAATGTCTTGTAGTCGGATACAAATGCAGAAATGCAGAATACTGATTTAAAGATATAGAACAGTATCAATCTAAAATATTACATTTAGTATTGGTTTTAAAGGCAGCTGGTATCTATAAAGTTTGTTTGTTTTTTGTGCAACCCTTCTTATGCTGGACAAACTGGTAGACTGTGATAAAAAGTTTTTTAACGTTCTATAAAATTATGGAAATTGATTCTACATTAAGAATTACTACAATATTAGAGGGTACATAGTTTGATTAAATTAATTAATTAAATGGACAAAAATATTAAGTCAATTTTTATCCATCTTAACGTATGTAAGTTTCAAGATTTTGTCTTTAATTCCCTCTTGTTGATGATGACGATTCAGCGTGTAAAACTTTGTTGCCAATCAAAGTTTTATTTAAAAATTTATACGCAAGAAGTATTCAGAATGTTTCGGTTTTGCGTTAGAATATATACACCGAATGACTTATTGCTTGAGTCAAGTTTTTTAAATTAATACTAGCAATGTCACCAACAATTATTAACGTTGGGAATTAATTGCACTTTAGAGTTCGAACTTGTTTAAACCATGTACTTTGGATTACTTGCATCAAGTCTTCTACACGCTTTATTAAATATTTTACATAAATCTGTGGCTTTATCTGCAATTTTCTCATGATTTATACACGTTCTTATACTTATATTTCGTTTTAGTTATATTTAGTTATTTATGTGCCTTTTTAGCATAAACAATCGTAAATAAATATCATTTGTTGTTAATTCTATATAGTGTTTAACGTATATTTAATCGCTATTCGTAACACTATTTTTCTATCATCCACCGAAGCAACGTCACTAGCAAAAGTTCTGACGCTTGAATAAATAATTATCGACAATAGACAATTATTGTTGTTACTTACGTCAATTGTACTTCCAATGAATTAATTACACTGTCAAAGGCCTATGTTTATATTTTAGCAAATAGAAACATTAATATTTTTCCCCAAGCGTTTGCATTTCCAAATTTACGCAAAACGTCCTTTTTTCCTATTTAAGATTTGATTGCCGTGATTCACAGGCGAGGTATTTTTCTATAATGTAGTTATTAGAAAACTATTAATCCTATTTTTGAGTAGTGATCTAAGTAGATGAGAGTATAAAACGTTTAATTACGTTTAATCGTTTTTTTAACATTCTTTTGGTTAGGAAAAATAAATTCAAGTAATGTTTTCCAACCTTGTAACTCTTTTCTGACTAATGCACTAATTTTCTCAGATGGATTATTTAAATCGTTTTAGAAAAATTTTGTATTTTATTTACTTGGTTTTCTTAAAGATGTCATTTGATCAGAATTTTTAAAACATAAAATTTTTTGAAATTAGAACATTGTGTAATGGCTATTAGAAATTTTTTTTAAGACGTTGTATCTGGTATGTGTTAAAAACGTTGGTTTACTGGAAAAGTAAATATTTTACAATAACTCGGAAAGTCCAATTACTTTATTATCTTTGAATAGCAATTACGTGAGGTTTTTAAAGTAAAAAACTTTGACCCTGTACAAAAACTAAGTTACTGAATGTTAGCTTATACCATAATCCAACTAAGTAATAGTACCAACGTAAATGCTAAGAATACATAGTTTGGTAGTAAAATAGTATTGTATTTTTAAAATTGTGTGCTTTTAGATAGTTGAAAAATGACCACACCTATGGATTGAATATTTGTAAATCCTTGTTTATATGTTAATTTTTCACATCGTTATAATTTACTCATATAGCCTAGGATACGAAGTTATCAGAGAGCGTTATGGATTCATAACGCCTTCTCATAAAGCTCTCTTATTACGTACTCAAAAATGATATTTCTTTTCATAATTTTGTTTAGATTTAGATGGTAACAAGATTTCAATTTCTGTGTGTCCTTTTTTTCCCAACATTTTTAAGCAATTCTTGCAGATAAATTATGATTGTAAAATAAATTTGACAAGTAAATAATTAAACGTTAACTTTAAAATCTTGTATGCACTACTGGCGTTACTGAATAATTACGTCTATCGAGCAACATACATTCCTCGAACTGCATCACGTTGCTCTGCGGACGTAATCTTGTAGTAACGCTTTTAGTGTATAAATAGCTATTAAAATCGTGTTTCTAAGTCGTCAAAGTTACTGCAAAATGTGCTAAACGAGAGTTTATTTTGACTGCATCTTGTCAATAGTTTATTCGTAATCTGAGATTGTATTTAAAAAATGAATACAAAGTTCTATCGAAATAGACGAAAAGCATTAACCGCCCTAGATTCGGTAACGATACGTTCTAGAACTTTTGGAAACTTGCTAGTCCGTTTACAGGGAAACTAAGAAAACAAATCTACTAGCACAGAAGAGAACTGAAATTTTTCTAATACGATCTGAACCAGCTTGTGGTCTAGCATACAAAATTTGAATTATTATAGATAACTAAAACAACTTTTTGATTATCATCATATGCAAATACGTTTATTCATTTTTTTTTTGTTTTGAGTTTCTGCAAAATCTTGGTTATAGCACATATTTTTGTATTTTGTTTTAAAATGTTGTAAGAAATATTATACTCGTCTGTAAAATTGGCTCTGATATCATTTTTGTCGATTCTGATATCAACTGACCTAAATCTTCTATCACTCACTGTTTTTGAGGTAAATCTTTTCTCATCTGAAGGATTAGGGAGGTAAATCCATGAACATTTGAATCAAGAAGAAAAGGCGAAAGTGGGCGAAACGTTGTCAGCTTCGGTTGCAAATATGACACGGTCCAAACCCGGAAGACATTCTAATGTTAGTATAGATTCCGGCCGTGGAAGCCTTCGCTATTACAAAGGTATTTTACATATTTTAGTTATCAGTCTCTTTTATTCCCCCAAACACTTACAAATAAAACAATTACATAACAAACATTTTGGCTAAAAGCGGGTGCACCATCTCAAAGTTTTCGTAAGAAAGTTTAGAAGACTCTTAATATCTGGCACGCACAGGTTTGCGCATGAATATCTTAGCTTTGGCAAGTTTAAACTGGCATTGGTTTTGTCACTATAGTTCTGCACTGTAAACGTATCTTTTTTCAATACATCTCTCGCGATTGTCGAGTGAACTTGTCGGTGAGGATTCTGTGTTTCCAGGTTGCTTAAAGTGTATAAAACGGTAGAAATTTTTTACTTTGGCTTTTTCCAAGTGAATTAAAGTACGTTAGTGGGAGTTGCGATTAATATCAAGCGTTGATATAGTACTGTTTAATTATACCATGCGACTTTAAAAATCGTTTTGATAGTTTTTGCCATGTTTCTGAGGATTTGACTTGAAAAACACAACAAAAACTAGTTTTTTTGCTGTTTAGAAAGTGTTTATTGATTGCCATTTCCCGATTAAAACAAGGATAGGGTTTCTGCAGTTTGCTGCACTACTTATTACAGTAGTTTGACTAAATGCCTCAAAGGTACCAATGGTATTTGCTGTGTACATGGTTTGGAGCAAACCTCACTGTCATCTCACAGATTATTACTTTTGTATAATTTTTACCGTCGGGTTCTCTAACAAAATTAAGCATACGGTTCAGTGTCCTAATAACCTTTCACAACGAATCTTTGCCAATTTCAATGCTCTCAAAAACTTATACTAGAACGGAAACGGAATCATTGAAGCTACACCTTACATCATCAAATGATACGTCCACCGATGATTTTGTCAGCAATTTTGAGTTACCCAAAAGTAAATTTTAATCTCTTGAGTCCCGACTTCAGTAATGGAAAACAGCGTAAAAAATTCTTCTTAGAGGTCTAAATAGTCAACCCTAAAATAATTTTCTAGAAGATAAAGTTTTAGTGTTCTGTCATATGACCCCGACGAATAGAGACTCATCAAAAACGAACTTGAAAGTTCTTCTGTTGGCTAATGGTTATGAGATACCAGCAGTTCCGGTTGCTACATGAATGGGACAGCCGAGATCGGAACGAACGCTACATTGTAAAGGAATGGAAACGATTATTGTAACTTTTAAATTTCTTTTGAGGGGCTAGAAAAGTGAAAAGTTTCAAAACATTTTTTTTTAGTTTTAACACATGTAACAAAACGGGTAGATTTAGAGAGAGGATTAAATTGTAAAAAATCGTATAAAACAATCAATTTTTTCACTGATTTTTTACATATTTTACTTTTCGCCTGCTTTTATCCTCCCTCAAACACTGACAACTATGGAAAACATAGAGAAAGAATTGCGGCTAAAAGCAAGTGAACGGTCCCAAAGCCTTTCCAAGAAAGTTTAAAATATTCGTCGAAACACGCTCGCGTTCTCACAGGTTTGCGCAAAAATTTTTATGCATTGACAAGTATAAACTTGCATTGCTCTGGTCACTATAATTCTGCGCTGTAAACTTGATCTTCTCTCAATATATCTCTTACTATTATAGAGTCAACTTGTCGATGTTTTAGGCGAGGATTCTATGTCCTTTAAATTGTGTAATACAGAATAGTATATTAAAACACAAGTTACAGAATGAACGTGCTTCAAGCACGAGACCGGGTTTCATACACGAGCCGCGCAGCGGCGAGTTTATGAAGCGGTCGAGTGATTGAAACGTATTCTATGACGTGTGCTTTATACTATTTTCTCTATTTTGATACAATAATTAATATTTTTCGTATAATTTTAATTTTAAAACAACATTGGGAAACTTTATTATTTTATTGAATTGGCAACACTTACACTTTGACATATTGAAATTTATGTGTTAACCTAAAATCATACGAAATTATCTCTTTATACCTTTATAAGTAAATAAATTTGAATTAATAAAACGTGTTTATTTTATTTTGGCGTCAAAATTGGAATTTCAATTGTTCAATTCCAATAATTTTGATTTCTTTTTCATGTAACGTCAACTTACGATGCAGAGATACCAACTTTGAAAAAACTAACATTACTAAAATTCGTGTAAGAATTTGCTTATTCTTACACGGATTTTAGTGTAAGAATGGCTAATTCTCATGTCGAAATAGAGAAAACACTTTTTTACTCCAACTTTTTCCATTCTGCCATTTTGCGAGGATTTTACTTTAGAAGCGCAGCGAAACTGTCATCTCACAGATTGTTACTTTTGTATTACTCTCACAGTCGAGTTCGCTAGAAAAATTAAGCATAAAGTTCAGTATTTTAATATATTTTCAGTTCTAAAGCCAGTACCTTACAACGAATTTTTGCCAATTCCAGTGCTCTCAAAAACTTATACCACAGCTTAGGCCATCTAGTGATACGTCTTCCTATGATGGTTCTGTCATAATTCAAATACATTGATGATAGAACTAAATGTGTCATATGATCTGGACAAATGGAGACTCATCAAAGTCTATCTAAAAAGTTTTTCTGTTGGCCAATGGTAGTGAGTTACCATCAGCTTCAGTTGCATACTCTATAGTTATGAAGGAAATGTACAAAAATATCCGCCGAATCAGACTCTTACGTAAATGCGACAGCCAAGACTGAGACAAATATTACATTGTACAAAGATGGTTCTGCAAGAAAGCTTTACTTCTGATCAAAAAAATGTTTTTTAAAATGGATCTCCTGTACTCACACATTAAACTTCTTTCATGAAAATTTAAGAGCAGTCTCGGATGAACACCGGGAACGGTTCCATCAAGAGATCACTAAGTTCCAGAGGAAATTTTCACAAAAATTAAATGCAGTCATGTTGGTTGGATTTTAGTACGGGAAACTTCTAGTTCAGGGTATAAAAGAAGAACAAGCATCAAATAAAGATCCTTTGCATTTATTATTTTGCTTTATTCGTTATAGCTAAAATATTTCTTATCACTTCTTCGAATCAAATTCATGATAAACAATAGAGAAAGAGCTCCCCAAAAACGGTGGAGGATAGAAGAAAACGTTATTTTACATAAGAATCGGCAAGAATCGTGTCAAAATTAAAAATTTTTATTTTGCGGATCAGTGCTTGGTTTTTATAGTTCTAGTTTCTGAAATCTTTTCTCAAAGATGTAAAAAAATATGTTTTTATGTGACGCAGATCAACATTTCGTAATTTTTACTATCAAGGATATTGTTTTTTCTATATATGTAATCTGATTCGCTTTGACAAACAACTTTAAAAAATCTTTTTGTGCGGTTGTTTTTGGTTTCTGATTTCTGAACCTTTTTGCTTAAAATTTTTGAATTTAGATCTTGAATTTTGTAAAATTTTGAAAATATTATAAGCTCAGTTCTTTAAAAATTTTAACCGGGGATTTTGCATTTTGGTTCAAGGATTATATGCCCGATTGTGTTAGGTTTTTAATTCTTAATTTTATTTAAGTCTACAATTTTATACTCATTTTTTTAATTTTCAATTTTTTGTTCACGGTTTTTATGTTTTGATTTACAATGTTGAAAAGAATGTGAGTATGTGACTAGTTTTTGGTACAAGAAACTTCTACTTCAGGGTACAAAATGAAAGCATCAAATGAAGATACTTTACATTTATTATTTTACTTTTCAATTAATGGTCATAATTATTATCGAAAGGTAATAAAAATAGAGAAAAAGCTTCCCAAAAACGATGGAGGACAGATGGAAACGTCAAAACTCAAAATGTTTTTGTATATCAGTGTTATATGCTTGT
This sequence comes from Aquatica leii, assembly GCA_035610365.1. NCBI lineage: Eukaryota > Metazoa > Arthropoda > Insecta > Coleoptera > Lampyridae > Aquatica > Aquatica leii. Next base: position 100,739,410 of record CM069436.1, on the reverse strand, counting down.
TTTTTCTTTTTCTAGTTATTCTAGACCTTGCTCAAAAATGTTTTAAAAAATTTGTTTTTATGTGGCTTATGCCAATATTTTGTAGATTTTTTTATCAAACATATTGTCTTTTTTTAATGTAATCTGATTCACTTTGAAAAACAAAAATCATTTTTTCAGTTGCTTCTGGTTTCTGATTTCTGAACCTTGTTTAAGATTTTTGAATTTAGATCCTGTAGATGCTCGGTTCTTTAAATTTTTTTACCGGGGTTCTTGTATTTTAATTCAAAGATTATATGCTTGATTGTTTTAGACTTCTAATTCTTAAGTTTATTTAAGTCTACAACTTTATACTCATTTTTTGAATTTTAATTTTTTGTGCTCAAGGTTCTTGTGTATTTATTCGCAAATTTGCTGCTTGTTTTACACTTTTTGTTTTAAAACTTTTGGCCTTGATTTCTGTATTTTTTGTGCTAAATACTTTTAATGTTTTTTACATTCAAATTTGAATATAAATTATGCAGACAATAGTATAGTAATCTATTGATTTAACAACAATAATTGTTTTTTTTTTGTACAAAAGATTGCGTATCACGTAAAATTTATAATCGTTATCTTATAAATCATAAACACGCGTGTTGTTTTAATTTCCATAGCGTTTATGTTGTATGTATTTATTTGCTTTGTCATAAAATATATTTTTTTATTGATTTGTACTTTTTTCGCTTAATTTATAATTGAGGTTTTGTGATTTTTTATGACAAGGTATTATTCTAGTCAACAACTTGATCATTAAAGATAAATAGTACTTTACAAAAAGCGCATCTTTTGTAAGTGTTTCTATATCAGAAAGAGTACATTTATTTGTTTGGTGATAACTTGTGTTTTCTACAGTTGTTTTATGTCAATGTATACAAGGTAATACAAAAATGAATTATAAATGTTTTTTACAATTATACTTATTACAATGCTTTTTTTTTAAATAATTGTAACGATAAACTAGCAAGGGTATTTACGCTGTTAGACATACATTAAAACATATAGTTTTTTTTGTTTACCCAATACATACTTGGTTACAGTTCTTACAATTTTACTTATTTTTGATTATCTTGTCTTTTTATTCTTTTATAGTTGGTTGCGTTTATTTATTTTGTTATATATTAAATGTTCTCTCGATCTCTTCTAGTAAAATGCAACAACACACAACATCTTTATAAACGACAATACTTCTAGCTATGTACTTAAGCATCGTTTTTAGTTTTGATAATTTTTGAGTCACAGTAAACGGTGTAGTTTAGCTATTGTATGTACTTTTTACACTTATAGTCTGTTATGTGTCATTGTTAATAAATTTTTACAATTCGTATTTTAACAAAATTCTTAGTACTGCACTGTACGCTAGTATGATTTGGTGCACGGGTGGAGATCCCTTGTTGTGTACTATTTTCCAGTGTATTTTGCTTTCGTATTTGGTATCACACATTCAGAACAATGAAGATTTTGTGGACGATAACAATTTGGAGCTAAATGTCCAGGATGTAAACAAGTAACGCAAGAGCATACCACGCTAGTCACAGTCATGTAAAGAGAAGAAGACCGAGTTGCAAAATTAACAGCAGACTGATTTGTGTCTCACATATGTCAGGCTAGATAGATAGTAATTCCTCAAGCGTACCCTTACGTTTGCTTCCCAATGAAGTTTGGTAGAACGGAGTTAAATTTCGACGAATCAGGTTCAGTTGCACAGTTTTCGAAGAACGAGCAAATAGAGTCTTCAGAAGTTTTTATAGTTTGTGCTTTTCTTTCATGCAGCAATGGATCTTTGTAGTCTAATAGTAATTCGATTTGAGACTAAATCTGTCTAAGAATGCAATTTAGATTTTCTAGCTTAGAACAAAAGAAAAGCTGGACCGGTTAGAATATCTGAAGCTACCGCAAACAGTTATTGTGTCATTGCCCCTCTATCTGATAAGAAATTTAGTAAACAAACCAAAAAACCCAGAAAATTTTAATTTCATTTATCGACAGGAACGTATCGAGTAGAATAAACAATATTAGTAATACGAGAAATACGAGTTGTGGCTTTGCCATTTGATTTACTACTGGAAAGAGGATCAACAGCTATCGCACTATTAACAGGTGCATGAGGTTTAGATATAGAAACATTAGAACCTCCCCGTTTAAACTTGATGCACCAATTCACAATCGAACTTGAAATTGGTTTTCGATTGTCGTCTTTGACATCCATGCGTTTACTGCGCCTAAATAATTGTGAGAATTGATTCTACGACTAGTTCCTCACAACGGATTTTTGCCAATTCTAGTGCTCTGAAAGACCTGGTCGTTAGAACCAGAAACGGATTTTGATTAGTGTTCATTTAGTTTATGTGATCAGCAAACACATCCCATTACTGAAACAAAATTGAATGATCGTTTCAGAGATTTGGAGTTACCCAAAAGTAAATCACAGTTTCTTGGCTCTTGACTTTAGCAATAGAACCTTTTAAAGAAAGGTCTAAAAATCCATTCTTAACAAGTCTAAGCAATCAATTGATGATAGAACTAAATGTGTCATGCGACAAATAGAGACTTATAAAAGACCAACTTAAAAGTTTGCTTGTTGGCTATTGGTAATAAGTTACCATCAGTTCAGGTTGTATATACTATAGATAAGAATGAGACGTACAAAAACATCAGCCGAATCAGATTCTCATATGAATGCAACAATCGAAACCAAAATAAACATTATAGGGAAAACTTTTTTTTTAATTCAAGAGGTGGTTCGTCTAGCGTCTCTGTACTGCGGTCCTCTTGCTCCTTTTGTGCACTTCTGATTTATTACTCCCTCATCAGTTCTGTTTCGTCAATGAAGTCCAGAAGTTTATTCCGATGGGCTTTTGGAACTCGTCATCCGTTACCTTTGGTTTTCCGAGAATTATTGTGCGTTGCATTTGATACACTTTGCATTTGCACAGCAGATGCTGCGGAGTCTCGTCGTCTTCCAAGCATCCGCGCCATAAGCGGCTACTTAGTCCCATTTTATGCATATGTTTGTTAAGGCCACAGTGGCCTGTAATTAGTCCCGTGAGTTTCCTTAATTTTTGTCGACTCATGCTTGATAGTGCAGTTTGAGTGTTTAATTGTGGCTCTGTAAGGAAGAGTTTTGTGTGCTTCATCCCTGAAGAGTTTTTCCATAGTTTTTTATGCTCCGCTGCAAGTTTGCTGCGAATTATTTCTTTTCCGGTCTCGTATGCGATTCCGAAAACGGGTTCAGGTCCGATATATGTCCCTGTTGTGCCTTTTTTTGCTAGTCCGTCCGCCATTAGATTACCCTTTACATTCTGGTCTTTTGGTATCCCGATGAGCTGCACAGGTTGGCGATTTGTCAATATTTCCAGACTGTTTATGCATGCCATAATCAGTTTGGATTTTATTACTGGTGATCTTAGCGCCAGCAGTGCTGCTTGGCTGTCAGACATGATCGATATCGGCCCATTTGTGAATGATTTCGAGCCGATAATGTTCCTGACACATCAGTCAATAGCAGCAACTTCAGCTTGAAAAGCGGATGGATATTTACCCAGAGTCAGCGAAAATTGCTTTCCATGATACTTGCCTCCATACACTCCTGCTCCGGTACCGTTGCGATTTTTGGCCCCATCTGTGTACCAGATAGTTACTTTAACCGCGTCCGAGTAAATGTTTTTTGTCCACTTGTCTCGTGACGGTATTATCACTTTAAATTTTTTTAAAATGTGATAATTTTTTGTGAAGTCGTATCTCATAGTTAAGATTGTTTCTTCACGCAGCACGTTGTATATACCCGGTTCGTTTTTTCCGATAGTTGACGCGTGTTCATTAATCTGCAGCCTGTATGCTGCTTGTCTTGCTTCCATCATTACAACGAGGTGTAATGGTGGAAGCGAAAGTAATGCTTCCATGGCTGCTGTGGGCGTGGTTCTCATCTCTCCTGATGATGGGCCTTGTTACCACAGTATATAACCATTTGGTCATTGTAGGTTTTAATCGTCATGTGTGTCCGACCATCCGTTTGGTTGTATTGAGAACCCTGATCGCCTTCGTAGTGACTTTTTCTAGATGAGCATTGAAAGTCAGTCTAGTATCAAGAGTAAGTCCCAGATATTTAACTTCTTTTGTCATCGAGAGCGTAACTCCGTACATCGCAGGTAGTTTTATGTCATCCGTTTTCCGTCGTTTGATAAACGGAACAATTGCTGTCTTAGTTGGGTTTACTGATAGTCCCTCTTTTTTGCACCATTTTTCGACGGTGTTTAGTGCACTTTGCATTACGTTCGATACAGTTGCCCCAAACTTCCTGTTTGTGATAATGGTGAGATCGTCGGCGTAACCTAAAGCAAACACTTCTAGTTCCTGTAGTAGGCCGTCCATGACAAGGCACCGCAGTACGGGTGATAGCACTCCGTCTTGTGAGCATCCGCCAGCCACTTTGGCTCCCACAGTGCTACCGTATAAAGTAGCTGTTATCGTCCGATTCCAGAGCATTGAGTTGACCTAGTTTCGAATTAAAGGTGTAATTCCTTTTTCTCCATTGCCCTTGCAATTGAGGTGAAGGTAGTATTGTCAAATGCTCCTTCAATTTCTAGAAAAGCACCCAATGCAATATTATTGTGTTGGATTGCATTTTCGCATCTGCTTACTAGTTGGTGAACTGCTAGCTCACAAGATTTTCCAGATTGGTCAACATACTGGTTTCGGTGCAGAAGCGAAGTCTTTATTGCCCCGTCCCGTATATACCTGTCGACTAATTTTTCAAGTAGTTTTAAGATGAAAGAAGTTAAGCTGATCGGTCTGTAAGATTTAGCCTGGACGTACGTCGATCTCCCTGGCTTTGGTATAAATACCACCTTGACAATCCGCCAGCTGTTTGGTTTGTACGAAAGTGCTAAGTTGGCTCTAAGAATTTCGCATACAGCGCTTTGAAGAGCAGCAAATCCTTTTTGCAGCATGATGGGATAAATGCCATCAGCTCCTGGAGACTGAAAGGGTTTAAACATATTGATTCCCCATTCTAGGTTTTCAGGATTGATTATTTTTTTCGCTAAGTCCCAGTTCCTTTTGGGTGCCCGTTTGTTAATACCTCTAGGTCTTGGTGCTTAGGAAAAGCTTTACTCTTGATCAAAAAAGTCGCTTGTGATTATTTGGTTCTGAAAGAAAATATTTACTTGCCGCTTTTGTACATAAAACCCGGATTTTTAAAACACAAAAACAAGACAGGTGGTGCATTTCAATTTTTGATAACTAACTCTTCCCGTCTTATTGAAGCTAAAATAATAAGTTCTCGTTGACAGATTATACAACTATTACTAGATTTGACAGTTTTGTGAAGACTTTAATCAAAAAGAGAAACGAGTTTAACTTCCAAAAATGTGTGCGAAAATTTTTTGTTAATAACAAGAGCGATGATAATAAAAATAAAAGGAAAACTCCTTAGAAACGACGAGGAATAGTAAAAGTTTTACATAAGAATTTGCAGGACTGGTATTTTTGCAAAAATAACAATGACAATAAAATAAGACTAGCACAACTTGACAGTATTTAAACAGCGATAAAAAAGCACCAACGAGCAAAAACAGAGTGACTATGATGTTAAAAATTATTTGTTTTTGCTGTGGTGTCAAATTTCTATGATTCCATAGCTATTCTAGTCTTTTGACGATTTAGTTAGTTAAGTAACCCGTAAGTAAATATTTGGTTGTAATTGTTGTAAAGGATATATTTTTGTTAGTTTGCTAATCTATAGACTCATAGTGATCAGTTTCTTGATAGAAATATTCTCCTTTCTTCATTTTTGGAACGGTTGGATCTTTTATGTTTTTCGCTTAATTTTTTTTTGTTGGGTCCTTCATTTTGCGTATTTTATGGTAGGCTTTATTCTGGTTTTTGTTAGTGGTTTTGTTTTTAATAAAACAAGTTTTGTGTCTTTTGTTTTCTCTGTGGGTAACTTTGCTTTAGCGTAATGTGTAACGTTTTAGTACCGACAACGTTGCAAAAATAACAGCAATGACTATAAAATAAAACGTGCACAAGTTGACAGAAGTCAGAAGCACAGCGTTTAACAGATTGATTGTGATGTTAGAAATTTTATAGTTATTCTAGTCCTTTGATGATTTTTGGTAACATTCTTAATTAACCCGTAGGGCCGTAGGTAAGTAACCGGTTGGAATTGTAAAGAATATATTCTTGTTGATTTATTGATCTATAGACTCGTGGTGATCAGTTTTTTGACGAAAATATTCCCTTTTGTTAATTTTTTAGAATAGTTGGGTCTTTTATGGGTTTTTTTGTGTTTGTTGTTTAACTTTTTTGTTGGGTCATTAATTTTGATTAATTATGTGAATCTAGCAGTGTGCGTATCTTATGATAAGTTTTTTTTTCTGATTTTGTTTTTAATATGACAAGTTTTGTTTTTTGTTTCTTTAAAAACTAACAAGCAAAAACAGATTGAGTGTTTTTGTTGTGTTTTCAAATTTCTACACGCGAATGATTCTATAATTATTTTAGTCTTTCAATCAACATAATTAACTAACTCCAAAAAAAACTAATTGATCTGGCTACACGTTGGACGCCAAGTTACTGTTTATTAGTGAAAGATCAACATTAGGCATCTTTCGGAGTGATCGTTGCTTAACAAACAATTTAAAATATTCAAAGCGCGCCAACCTCTATCACCGAGAAAATCTAATGAACGCGTGGACTTCTTTAATTGCGACAATGGCTATCTAAGATCTCAATTAAGAAGCTACTTTACATCCAGAGTATTTTTTTAATCGTGTTTCATTATATTACTATTTTTTTGTTGTAATTATTTTTGAAAAAATTTCTTTAATAGTTAGCATTTTTTCAACAGCAATTTTTTTCAAGCGTGAAATTAAAAAACTGCAAAAAAGTTTGAAGAACATTTTCAAATAAAACAAAATTAAATCCATTACAAACTTACGCATCAATTTAATAATTTTATTCAAAGAAAATACTTTCAGAGATTTTTCGCAACAAGGTTGCTGTGTCATTTACATTCTTGTTCACTTAAGCAAATTTCTTGGTCTAGCTACTGTACTAACTTTTTTTAATGCATTCACATCTCATTAAGCACGTTTGTGTCCGTTTGCGCTAAGTGTTATAGTGTCTCCTAGTTTTTCTTATTCTGAATTTAGTGGAATTGTATTTTAAAAACAAAGTTTTAATTCGTTCGTAAATTTCTTGCGCTGTCAAGTTTTCTTGCGTAAACCATTTAAAAAAGTATTAGTTTTTTATCAGTTTTATGGCGCATTGTTACGCTATCATTACTTTTACTAACACGTAAATGTACTTGTATACAAATGTTTCTAGGATAATAACTCGTTGTTTAAAAAAGCGAAAGGCAACTTCTGCTACAAACGAAAATTTAGCCAAATTTCATTTATTTAGATTTAATAAATTGGGTAATTTTTTAAATTAAAAAAATCTGTGTTTGAATACGTTTAAAAGCAACGACAAAATTTCCAAAGTGATCCCTTTTTGTAACTTCCATTTTAAAACTTACGTGTTTGTAGTAGCATGTCGAAATGGATTAAACTTTTTTCGCCCCCTTTATCAGGGAAAAACCCATGTGATTTAAAGGTTCGTTTTATGACTTTGCTTAGCATAAACAGTACCGTACCGTGCTAAAAAAACTCACTCCCCTATTTATTTTTCTATTACTCACAATCGGTGTTATTACCCGTGACGGATTTTCGGGTTATAATCCCTAATTTAGATAAAAATGTGTAAAGGATAAATACGCTGTTGTAACTACTTGTAATTATGTTAAAATGTGAATAAATTTGTTAAAACTAACGATTTCACACTTGGGAATCCCATCGGTTGTGGGCCAGTACGGACCTGAACGTTAGGGGCGGGTATACTTGAGCAGCGAACGTGTTTCATTAGTTTAGTTCTAAATCTGATTTCAATCAAGTCGGCGGTATTTATTTAAAAAAAAAATAACAATTACCTACATAAACAAAACACGGTCGGTGATGAATAAATGTGTTTTTAACACAATTTATTTGTTTTTTTGAATTTTTTTCTATTAATTTGCGTCCAAATGTCGCGTGTGGATTTGTATAGACACATTATTAGACAATATTTTAGGGGTAAGTACTTTTTTGTATAAAATTATTTTTTAATTTAAGTTGTAACGTCAATGGGGTACATACAATTTGATTTTGTTGTGACGTTTTGCGGTGTTATGATCTTTTTGCGGTTGTAGAATTTTCTTGGTTGTTATGTTACGGTTTTTCTAGTATGTCACAATTTTGAGAAAAATTTGGGATCTAAGTAATAGGAAAATGCAACTGATAAGCGCAACATGCGTCGCGTAATATAATCCAATCGATAGGAAAACTATTGAGGAAAGTCAAACTAATAAGTAATGGGGATTCCCTACAGTAACCAAATAACGTAAAAACAAAGGTATTTTTTAACCACACAAAGTTGTTAAAACGTTGCCAATTAATTTGTTGTCAATTGTGTTCATGATCGATTGGCAAAAGTACTTGTAAGTAACAATCTAAGACCGATTTTTAGAATGCGATTTAAAACGTCGGCACTATAATTTTGCCGATACAAACCTGTTTGTCAATTACAATTTTAAGTACGAACTTTGCGGTTTTGTTAATTATAGTCTTGAACTTGAATCGCGGATTTCCTATAAAAACTAAAATATTTGTAGGCTTAATTTGGACACCACTTTAAGCAGGCTTAAACTTAGACGTGCGATTGTTTTTTGTCTCAGTTGTCAGTTAAACATGTAAATGCGATTGTTTTAGGACTTTTTGCCTCAATTTAAAGTCTAAGTAGGCTTCGTTAAACATTTGAACATGTAAACGCGATTGTTTTAGGACTTTTTGTCTCAAGTAGGCTTTGTTTGGACGTGGAAATGCGATTTTATGCCTAAAAACTTGATTTAACCCTTAATTGATTAATCCTGTAAAAGTTTGCTATCAAAATATTTGATATTCATTTGTTAGGTTAACTAATCTTAAGAATTTGCAATTTGTAAATATTTAAACATTCGGAAATTGGTGATAATATTTTTAGTCCATGGACATTTTCAGTATTGTATTAAAAAAGATTAGGTCAAGGTGTTTGAATTTTATGGAAATAGGTATATTTTGTTAATGCCTCGGTGAAAGTTGAAAATTTTCGAATTATTTCTGATAATTTTTCCGGATCATTTGAAAAAACCAGAAATAATTGTGTTTTTAACGTTGATGTGTTAACGTAGCGCATTAACATCGTATTAACAATACGCTCACGAACCCTGAATGTAAACAAATAATTTTTTTTATTGCAATCTAAATAAGTGTGTTAGAATCCGACGTCCTTGCATGTTTTCTAAGGTTAACGTTCTGGATGCAATATTTTGCCAATACGCGGATCCAAAATTACAATTTTCAAGGTTTGCGGTGTTTTAATTTGATTTTTAATAAATTGAAACCGCGCATCCTTAATCATATAATTAACGAGCGGTATATTCATAAGCCGATACCGTCATGGACATTTTTTTGGTGTTTATTGTCGATTTCTCGAAATGTACCTATTCAGTGTAATTTCCCTGTTTACAAAAACTTCGCGCTTCGGTTACCTAGCATTTAATAATTTTTTTTTTGAGTTGTGAGCGCGCAAAATTTAAATACCGATGGAAATTCCGCGCTTAACTTATGCGACATATGCAACATAATTTCTAGTTCAGTTAGCGAAAGTGCTGCGGACTTTCCCAGCTTAAATTGAGCTCATCAAACAAAGAAATCTATAAAAAATTTATATTCCAGGGTAAATATAAAAATCTCGAAATTGGGTCATCGAAAATAAACCGCCGAACGTAAACACAAAATATTTTGATCTATTTTTACACGAGTGTTGGAATTTTTTTCTAAGGAGCACCTTAAGATGGGTTTTCCTAATTGTAGACTAATTTGAAGCGACCAAATTGGGGCAGAGCGTTTTACTGTTATTAGGAGGTAATTTTGGGAAAAGAGGAAAAGGAAATATGGCATTCTTGCGTCGAATTAAGATTAAAATGATGCATAGTTTTAGTTAGACTTTTGCGGTTTTGACTCATTTCAATGTTAAACTTACGTCACGTTAATGTTTTCGTCCCGTTTAATTGTATACAATGTGACATTCGTATGCAATTACAATTTTTTTTGTAACTTAAAACGTGGCTTTTTTCGGTTTTTTTAATTGTTAATTGGGTAAGAAACCGATTATTTTGAAAGTTTATCAATGGTTTTTTATTAATCGCACGGGAAATTGTAGACTTCTATTTGAAACTCATTTATCGAGTGCGCATGTTCGGGGATTCCCTCAAATGAGAATGCGCTGTTAAGCGTGGCTTCTGCTATGTGGGATTCAGTCGAGAAATAAGACGTGAAGTAAGAAGACTTATTGAAAGTCGAAACGAGAATACGAACTTTCGAAATTGATACGTAACGAATTTTAAGCCTTTCGCGTGCAATTGTTATAAAATTAAGTTGTGTGTACCTCGGTAATAGTTGTTAAAAAGTGTGGGGCCATCTTGTTATAGTTTATAAAACAATTGATTGTATAATGGCTACTAAGAACCAATTCGATATTCTTCCAGATGCTTCTGGCAAAGTTGCTGGTATGACTGATGACAAATTCTCTTTGTACGAGTCTTCCAGAACGGATAGTGGTTTCCTATCTGGAAATCTTGTAGTGTCTAGTGAAATTTTATCGGAGGAAATTCAACCCTTAACGGATTCGGGGGTATTAGAAGATAGTGCTAAATCAATTCAAAATCAGTCAGCATTCATGCGTTTAGACAGTGGCGTAGATCTAGGATTATCGGAGAGCTTCTCCAGCCTAAGCCTAAAATATCCAGGATTAAACGATCTTAGTTCGAACAAAAAGGAACCTATAAGTCCTGTGGAAGTAAACAAACCGGAAGAGCAACCGCCTTGGGAACTCTATTTTGAACAAGATGAAGACGGAGACACGTAAGTGTTTATTCTAATTTTTTACGGATCAGTTTAAAGGGTAACGTCATAGGCGCCACAACTGGAAAATCCATATTTTGATAGTGCACGTTCTTGGTATTGATGCTGATTAAGGAAGTTCGCTAGTTTTCGCGTCACTACTAAAGAACGTTGGCATCCGCGTCACGATTATCCGAGCCAAAAATGCCTTTTTATTTATAAATACGCCGGGCCAAAATAGAATTCGAATCGCGCCGTTATTGATAAATATCGGAAAATTCCAATATACAAACGCAATTAAACTTTATCGGCGCGTTATCAAAATCGATCGGAGGAAAAGTCTTTGCCGAAAATGTTTTTGTTACTACGCGAATACGTCTGAGGAAAGTTGGAAATCCCTGTAGCGAACAATTGCTAAGGTTACAACATTCCTACTTTGCCATAATTTGTTATTCGAGACTTTCGACCTTATGTTGCGTACAGATATTTTTTATTTTGGAAAATCCAACCGTAGTAAACGTAGGTCATGTGCGTTTTTTTTTCAAATGTTTTTATTGGATATCGCGATTGATAACGAATACCGATAAATGCAAATAAAAATCGCGTCATTGGATTTTTTTTAATTTACGCGGTTATTAGACTGGTTTCCAAGCATTGTTCACGCGTTCTTTGAACTTTGAACTTGTCCCTAATCACTCGAAGGAATATGATTCAGGCCCTGAACCCAAAGATACAATTGTTTGGGTTCGTTAACCCCGAGCCTTTAACCACCCAAACCCAAAGAAGTCTCAGCTCATTAATTCCCATAAACAGTTCCTCTTGATTACATTTATGTTTTTTCCCATATCCTGTTTCCTAAGCTGATTATGATTATTTTATCACCTTCTTCGGCAGCTAATTGAAGTAATTTTTAATACCGATCTTTTTAAATTAGTCAATTGATATAATTTGTTTTTAAAAATTTTTCAATTAACTTCCAATCCATAAAAATGATTTTAAACGATCTCAAATTATGGCGATAATTAAATTTAAGGATCTAAATTGCGCCGAATTAACTGTGTATCCATTTCAATATAGGATTTTGGGTATTCCCGAGACATAAATAAGCTTGTTCGCACGTATACCATCTGTTAAAAAAAATTTTTTCCGGCTGTGACCTACGTTACTCTTTAAACAACGTTAATTTGTAACACCAATTTATTTGTGTGTTTTTTAGGCACCTTCATACTGCTATAATTCAAGGGTTCTTAGAAGTGGTGTTAGCTTTAATCCGGGCAGCTCCTAGACCGCATCTGTTGGATACGCCGAACGACGATGCACAGACACCCCTACACTTAGCCGTTGCAACGGGACAATGGCGAATCGTTAGATGGTTAATTGTGGCAGGGGCGAAGCCCTCGCCGAGAAATCTTCAAGGTGATTCACCTCTGCATATCTGCACCAGAACTGGAGATGTACAAAGCTGTAAAGCAATCACAGATCCCGTCACGCAACACGAACGAGACGCTTTGGCCTTAAGTTATCCCCCTCAGCCGTACCAGCAATGCCAGCTCGATCAATGGAATTACGATGGTAAGGCGCGTCCTTAACATTAGATCATAAGCATCTTATAAGATGATGATGTAGTATACCATCGCGAGATTTCTACTATCGGACAACTGTTGTCAGGAAAAACCCATACTTTGAAACCAGTCGAATGGTTCAGACGCTTTTTTTTGTATAATTTTTGCATCCATAAATATTTAACTGCGAAAGTTGACACACGGCGAAGGACGTTCATCTCGATCTAATTACTTTGTTTACCGTTGCATTAAATTCGGCTCATTAATAATCCACGTGCAACCACTAAATCTTGGGAAAATTTGCAAAGATAAATGTACTAATAATAACGTAAGCGGGCACTTTTATTTATGTTATAAAACCACAAGGATCAATATGTTATCGTAACGCAAACGTCAACAACAAAAATAGTCCTTGCTTCAGAAAAAAAACAATTTCGGTACATTGGTTCATTGTCTCGTAAAACTTGCGTGCAATTTTTATAATTAAACCAATAATTACAATTGCCTGATCTCATTGGAAAATCCAAAAAATGTTGCTTTAGAACGAACTATTCTATTGCAGGTGGCTCCCTCGTAACAATACTATGCAAATAGAAATAATTTTTAAGACTTCCTTTTAAAAAGCGGTGGGTGTTCCAAGGATTTCTTGTGTCGAATGCCAACGCAGGAAGTTAATACGATTCCTTAGTTTTATCATTTACGCTTCCTGTTTATGTTTTTAATTCGTCCTTCTTAACGCCGCCACAAATTTGAGTATTCAATTTGTCCTTGATTACTCCTATTGATATGCGGTACGTGCGAACTTTATTGTGATGTTGACATAACTGGCATAGAAATCTAAAATAACAGCGAAAAATGGAAATACCAACACATTTTGCAAAAAAAATGGCTCGCGTTTATAAATCAAATTTAATGCGCAGACAATTTGTAAAAGACACTTTATTACAAGCATGGAAAATCCAGGTTTTTCCTGCTCGTATCTTAATCTTAAAGCACGCAAATACGAATATCTACATAATTATAAGACATACATATTTGGTCAGATTTCGATTCTGTTGGCAACGTACCCAAATCCAGTCGTTATTTTAAAACAGTAAATAGTACTGAGCGCAAACGCCCACGAAATCACGCGCCGGGCTTTTGCATTTTTAATGAATTATTTTGGGAACATTGTTATGCGCGTGTATTTTAAGACCAGAAACCCTTAAACAAATTACCAACCCGTTCTCACGAATTAGCTTTGGATTTTCCCAAAACCCGACATAACAAACTAATGAGTGTGTTTCATTCAGTCCTTCACTGAAATGCATCACTAATAATAGAAAAAAAGATTTTTGCCGCACACATCGGAATGCTTTTGGACACGTTAACTTTGGGAAAACCAGACAAGTCTGGCAGAGAAGAGTCTGAATTCCGCATGTTTTAAGTCAAAAATAGCCCAACGTATATTTTAAGTACGAACATTTAAGTTTCGAATACCTAACATTCTGTCCTTAAAAAAATCGAACGCGTAACCGATTGTTAAAACGGGCTCGTTTAGGAGACTTATCTGAAAAGAATTAGAGTAATTGACCTGGTTATTTATTCTTGCTTATCACCATTATTACTTTTTCACTTGTTGGATGGTCACGTACACCTGCATTTTTATTATCATTTGTTAACTTTCCACTTGTTAATTATAGTTTTTTTTTAGGTCAAACTTGTGTGCATGTAGCAGCTATTTATGGTCACGTTGATGTCCTTCGCCATTTAGTTTGGTACGGCGCCGATATAAACGCAAGGGAAGGTACAAGAGGTTACACGGCTCTCCATTATGCACTAGAAAGAGTGGACGAAAGCATGGCTCACTTTTTACTATACGAATGTCATAAATTAAATCCGAACGTTTTAACGTACGGCAGAAGAAGCGTACTGCAACTTGGTTTTTCTGTGCCTTCCAGTTTAGAAGAAACTCTACGTTCTAGAGGAGTAGATTCACCCTATTCCAGTGAAGACGAGGACGATAGTGAAGATGAGGTTAGTAGTCACGCAACTCGAATTTTATTCTTTATACTAAAACTACGTTTCTTCTTTACAGCTTCCTTACGAAAATACGAATATATATCAATCATCTATAATTCAAGCTAGCGCATGAAGATGTAGATAGCATCTTTAGGGTACACGAATATAATAAGCATGGTTATACATGCAGAAGCGTCAGCTACTAAACGTGCCTTTATCTGGCAGCGAAATAAGAAGAGGAAAGAACATAAGTTGCCAAACAAAAAACTATTCTGTGATCTTACGAGCATAAAGATGATTTAGATGATTTATTTTGGTGCAAATGGAACGTATTTGTTATCGACAGATACCGTTTGATTGAAAATGAATTGTCAAGTAATCATTGATTAACATTTGCAAAGGTTCTTTTGACTGACGTTTTTTGCGAATCTAATTATTAATTAATTTCTTCTTACTTGCAACGAAAAAGATTTTATTGTTAATTGATAATGACAACGTTTTCTTTGCGAGTAACGGAAAGTTTTTAACGGTGATATTGTCATCACCTCATATCTGTCTAATAAATCGGTAAGACTAAAAGAATGTCATGAATGTTGACGATAGACATTGTGTTCGTATATTTTAACTAAATTAAAAATTGCCTGTTGTGTTTATTGTTGTTAGTTATTGTAGTTGATTTCTGGGTTAATCCTACAAAAATTGTATATACTACATCTCGATGTTTTAAATAGCTAATTTTAAGTTTATGTCTTAATGAAGATAGTATTATAATAAATATTTTTAACAAACTTTCTCTTGGTTTATTACACAGATATAACAGCTTGAAATCCCAACACTTAAACACGTGCACAAGCATCATTAGTTTAAACAGAAGAAGAGTTGGTTAACTAACTAAGGTACTGAGGTTCTGGTTACGGAAGCACCCAGCTATTAGTTAAATAGTCAAAACAAACAAATGCCAAAAATACACATATAGTATCTGATAATTTAAAAGCACCTGATTTTGATAAAACAAACATTTTTTAAGTATTGTTAATACAAACTGTTTAATTAGACATTATAGAAGATATTACTATTTTTTTGATCCTTTGACTTTAATAACCGCCTTAATTCTGTTTGGCATCCTAGATATACAAGTTAACACCATTTCCTGAAATTTTTTGTTTTGTCAATATATGTTTGGGATGAGTACGTCATTTTTTCAGTAACTTTCATAAATTTTCGATTGAGTTCAGATCGAGTGAGTTTTCGGGCTATGGTAAAATACATATGCCACGCTTTTGAAACTGATTTTTTATAAATTTTGCTGTATGAGTGTTTCGTCTTGTATGAAAGTGTATAGCCTTTATTTTTTATTTAGTCCAAGCATGTAAAAATAGACTTTCAATGATCTTTTTATATTGAACCTAATTCATGATGTCATTTGAGGTTATCAACAACGGCGCCAGGCACAAACAGGCAATATTTCTGGGGTGGGGACGGTAATTTGCGTAAAAATATTTTTTTACAAGTTTTTGTTATAGAATTTCATTGAAAAATTGTATTCTCTAATGCACACCTTGTTTATCGGGATGACCACCCAAGCTCCTTCCGAGCACCGTCGCTGGCGATTATGTACGACCAGATCATGACGGATGGTGGGTGTTCAATTTTTTTTTGTACAGTTTCATTGCCTATTGCAACAACTGAATTGTAAAAATGAAACTTGTGATCGAAGTTCAATCGTAAAATCTTTGTATCTTTTTCCTGCTACTGGCGCGCTTTCTTCATTTTTAATTACAAACTGAATTTTTTGGCTGGCCTGCGACATTTCATTCCAGCAGCGTACAAACGTGATCGCACCGTGCGCGAAGATATATTGATACTGAAACACTAAAGGCCGGTTGCACAAAGCAAATCAAAAATGTAACAACTGATTATTTCTCAAAACAATTGCTACATAGCCAATGAAACCACGTTTATTCGTGATGTAACAATTGATTTCAGAAATAATCACTTGCTACATTTTTGATTTGCTTTGTGCAACCCGCCTATAGAAGCTTCAAAATGATTTGAGGTGATTACCGGAATGTTCTCGAAATAGACAAACATAAAGTAAAAATATAAAAGGTGTCTGCATGAAGTTTGATTTAGTCCAGTCGGAAGTGTGAAGAATCTGTATAAATAAATACTGTTTAACGTGCGTGCCAGTGAAAATAAATACCAGTTTAGATAAAACTAAGTGCGACTTATCTGCGGACGGTGTTTATAAACATCGAGTGATAACCATATATTACTTGTAAGTTGTTCTTAAATATTGATGAATTATATTGAATTAAAAATTAGCGTATAATAAATAGTTTTTAAAATCCGTTACATTGGTATCAGGTGTCGGGTTAGGATCTTAACGTCTAATAAACAAGTAATTTAATATTGTCGCGATAAATTCAATAATAAAAAATTGTGTGTTAAAAATAAAAGTAAAAAATAAGTGAACCAACAATGGCGAAAAAAAACTTTGTGATTGAAAAGTCGCGGATTTAAAAAGAGAACTAGAAAAACGTGATCTATAAATAAGTAGTACTAAAATTGTGTTACAACAACGGCTTCGCAGAAGTTTCAAAGACAACGGAATAGAAGTTTTTCGTATTTGCTTGAAATTCTCAAAGTAATGGATTTTCGTAACCCTATTAGAAAAATTGATGACAATTCTCAAAAAATCGAAGATACTAAAAAAATGGTAAAGAGTTCTAAAAAAATGAAAGAGACATTTTACGAAAATTGTCAGAATATTGAAAAAAAAATTATTAGTAAATTGAAAACAAAATTGTTGAAAAATTCTAGAAACTGAAAAAAATAAATACAGGTTAGCATTGAAAACCAGATTAAAACTATTCAAGAGAAAACTTAAGCAAGTTTAAGAAAAGAATAACAAAATATAAGCAGTAGCAGACAAACACGTGTATTAAACCTAAATAAAAAATTGGGTTCCGAAACCTACAGAAAGTCTTTAAGAATCCGAGGCTGACATCGCCAGATTGTCACAAGCTTTAGTAAACGAAACAGCGAAACAAGTTCTACGGTTAGCTCGACATAAGACGTTTGATGACTTTTTAGCTCATGCCTTGTATATTGATACAGTGCGAAACAGGCGTCGCATCAAAGCAACCATAAGCTTCGTTGTGCTGTAGAAGTACCCGCGCAATCACAAGAAAGCATCTACGAAATAGTGCGATTTGTGTTCCGTGAACAAGTAGCTAGTGGAAAAAAAGTGACTTGCTGGAACTGTGTGAAAGTGGCTCATATACGACGACTAAACCTAAAGAAGAACGCCCGGAAAACTGAAATAGATCGACCGAATGGGACAAAAGTGGACCTCAACGAGCCATGCCTTGAAGATTACTATTTAAATGGCATGGCTTATGGAGCAATTGCACAGCATTTATCTCGATGGCAAGATCAATGGACTAAGTGTTCAGATACTGGTTGACACGGGAACGACAAAAACCAGCATTCGTTTTGACATGATATTGGAAAATGAGAAAACATCACCAGTAATATTACGACTTCGAACGGAAAAAGGCGAAGAAGTACCTACTTACGGTCACCATTGGTTTGGTTTGAAAAATAGTATACTAGAGTATCAAGTACTGGTAGCCGACACAACGGAAAAAGTTATCCTGGAAATTGACGTTACATAGAAGTACGTGTTTCATTTAGATATAATGAACGATGTCCTTAAGATTGACGGTAAAGAAATTCCTTTTCATTCGTTGGAGGAGGCACTCGTGTTTGTCTTATTGATTGAAGACGTGACTACTTGGAAGGTAACGTTGAAACAGAAGACCGTGGTAGGTCAATGCACGCCAGTGTGTCAAATTGTGCGATGCGTGAAGTCTAACGAAGATACGTCACCAAAGAAGTGTCCACAACATATATTGGACATTCTTACTACCAAATGCTAAAACCTCAGCCAAGATCACCTGGCTAAAGTTAAAGTGTTGATCCAAGAGTATCAAGTTGTGTTCGCGCTAGAGAATGGTTTCAAGGCTGAACTAACGTGGTAAAACATAAAATTAATACCGGAGACGCTCGGCCGATACGACAACATCGACGCAGACTTTCTTTGGCAAAAAGAGAAGAAGCCGAACACATAATTACGGATATGGAGCAGAAGGCGCGATTGAACGTTCAAGTAGCTTATGGGCATCCCCAGTGGTACTCGTAAAGGAAAAGGATGGATCAATGAAGTTTTAGGTAGACTACAGACAGTTAAACGACGTGACCAAAAAGGACAGCTACTCTTTACCCAGAATTGACGATACGTTAGACACCCTATCGGCTGTCCGGATTCCAGTGGTTTTCCAAGTTGGTTTTAAAGAGTGGTTACTGACAGGTAGAATTGGAACCCAAGAATTGTGAAAAAACAGCCTTTACGATCGGAACTGGTTTGTGGTAGTTCACCGTTATGCTCTTCGGCCTGTGTAACGCTCCTGCAACGTTCGAGCGTTTGATGGAGACCATCTTGTGCGGACTGTCTTGGAAGACGTGCTTCGCTTACCTAGACGACGTGATCGTTGTTGGAAGGTTGTTTGAAGAACACTCGAACAACTTGAAAGAAGTGTTCCAGCTACTACGTGGGCTAATCTTAAACTGAGCCCAAAGAAGTGCCACGTATTCAAGAAGGAAGTGCAATACCTTTGCCACGTTGTATCTAGAGATGGAGTAAAGACTGACCCAGACAAAGCCGAGCAGTACAAGCATGGCCAAAACCAATCGACAAACATCAGGTCCAAAGTTTCCTTGGGTTGTGCACAAATTATAGACGATTTGTACTCGGATTTTCCAATATTGCCAATACTTTGACGAAATTCACCAAAGAAAAAGCAGAATTTAGATATAATGAATACTGCCAGAAAGCTTTCCATCGACTAAAACAGGTCCTAGTCACTTCGCCGATTTTGACCGTAAGCAAGACTGTGTTACACTTTCTACTGCCGAAGCAGAACTTGTATCTCTCTCAGAAGCATGTAAAGGGGCACTCTGGTTGATACGTCTATTATATGATTTTCAAATTCATTCTAACATGAAAATTTTCGATGATAACCAAAGCGTAATTAAAATGATAGAAAATGAAAGATTCACTAACAGAACGAAACATATCGACACTAGATTTATTTATTAAAGTGGCATATTGTCCTACTAATAATATGATAGCTGATTTACTAACTAAAGGATGAGATAAGAACAAATTCTTATTTTTAAGAGACATATGTAAATTAGTATAATTATGTAAATTAAGGAGGAGTTTGTTAGTATTATAATTCACATTTAAGTTTGAACGGACCATGCCGCTTTAAAATGGCTATTGGTGTTCCGTAACCAGGTAGGACAAGTGGCAAGGTGAATTGAGAGAATACAAGAGAATGACTATGACACATATAACACCGTGCCGGAAGCAGTCATTAAAAAGCTGATGTCTTGTCCAGAAGACCATCCCCGGCGGACTGCAGTTATTGTTCGTGACTTGAAGTAAAAGTCGAATACCTCCGGAGAACTGCTATGGTTGATGATGAATGGGAACTTGAGCACTTGCGTCGCGAATAAGAAAACGATCTTAAAATAAGACGTCTTCTGGACTGAAAAGAAAACGACCAATCTGGGAAGAAGTGAGTGCTTTGGGCAGGAACATCAAAGCGTATTGGGCGCAGTGAGATTCTTTGATAGTAGAAGACGGTCTTCTTAAGCGATCCCTAGAAAGTGTCGAGGGCACGGGAAACAGTTTTTCTGCCGGTTTGGAGTTAGAATTACACTCCGATCAAGCCCGCAACTTTGAGTCTGGGCTGTTTCAAAAAGTTTGCCGACTGTTGGGAATTAAGAAAACTAAGACGAGCCTTTCCATCCTCAATCTGATGACATGATTGAACGGATGAATCGGACAATGAGAAAATACTTAGCCAAAGTAGTGTCCGAACACCAACGAGACTGGGATCAGTACTTGCACCTTTTCCTAATGTCATAGCGATCAGCCGTTCACGAAAGCACAGGCCAAACACATTTCTGTGTGATGCTCGGTCGCGAAATACAACTGCCATGCGACTTCCCATTTGGACGAAGACCGGAAATAGAAGTTGCTGGAGAAGACTACGTTAACAAGCTGACCAAGAGGCTAGATGAAGTACATAAAGTAGTCCGTAAAAACACACAAATTGCCAGCGACAGATGAAGACCAGATATGACGTCAAGGCACAAAAGAGACGTGGTTTGTCGCCGAAGCTGCAAAGGCAATGTGAGAGCCCTTATGAAGTCGTGCAGCGTATTAACGACGTCATATATCGTGTTCGAAAACCACCCAGAGGCAATCCAAAAGTGGTCCACGTCGATCGTCTAGCTCCGTTTGCTGGCGATAACCACAACATGCATCTTAAGGTCCGAACCAGAGTAATAAGTAGCAGAACATGAAAATAAATCGAAGAAATGGAGTTCGAGAAGTTTATGAGTTTATACGGAGGTTCTGGAAAAGCTAGGTTCGGAGTTACCACCGAGAAATAACAAGACCTGTTCCAAACACGCAAATATTACGCCATCGCACATTGCGTGAGCAGGTATCTTGTCATGTCCAGAGGGGTTGCAGTCGTATTTAAAAAGAAGTTTGGGCAGCTAGACAGCAACCGGCAGTCGGAAAAGTTTTAAAACTACGTGGTGACAGACGCTTCGTTTTCTATCTGGTCACCAAGAAATACTCACGTGCCAAGCTGTTACACGAAAATTATAGAATTTCAAGAGAGAAATGGAGTTCCACTATGTGAAAAAATTGGCAGTACCCAAGCTTGGTTGTGGCTTAAATCAACTGAATTGGAGCACAGTTCGAAACATGTTGGAAGTCGTCTTCCGAGGAACAGACGTTCAAGTGTTGGTCTGTAGTTACCAACCAAGGAGAATATCGGGTCAGGAAAATTCCATTGACTGTTACTTTTATGGTCAAGGAAGTAGCCGAAACGGAGAGAACTGCCGCTATCGCCATGATGCTTTCTACCGGTGTCGTATCCAGTTTCCTGTCCTAAGAAGGGAGCAGTAAAACGTTTGAGAAATTATTCTCAAGTTCCAGAACGTTCACCGAAAGATATAGAAAATTCTTGAACTTTTGGCCAAAACATATAAAAGCAATACAAATGAATCGTAGGTCAGTTTATTTCAGTAATTCGAAGTCGACAGTGTTAAAAAAATTATTCAAGTTTAAATAAATAAGTAATTACCGCGTGTTGAGATAAATATACGGAATATAACCTTGTACGTGACTTTAATGTAAACAAGTGTAAGTGCTTAAATAAATAGAAGTTGTCCGCGGACTTTATCTTTCGGTGAGTGCACTATATTAAGTTAGCGTAAGTGTTTGTATTAAGTGTCTTTAGATTTAAATTAGTTTGGTTAGTTATAAACGTGTATATATTTTTAGTATAAATAAATGAGTAGTTTTTAATAATTGTTACAATAGCATGTAATGTAAAAATGCGAAATAGCACGTAATGAATATAAATAGCACGAGTTACACGTCATCAGGCTTTATTTCATAACAGTCAACTAAGCAGTTTGTCAATATTTGACTGCGTTTAATTAAATTGATATTGGCTGACTAACGTTAAAAAGGCAAATGCCTTAGGAATAAAAATTTTAAAAAATACGACATGCAGTGCAATTGTTTACTTTCACAATTGATTAGGTATAAGCAATAAGCAGAATAGGTGTATAAATGTGACTTATAAGGGTTAGTCGTTGCTTCGTACCTTTCTATCGAGCAACTTAATTCCTTGCTCTAATCCTCCGCACTTTCCATAAAAAACGCTTCGGTTTAAATGCCATACGACTCGAAAAGACCAAAATGTATTTGTTAATAACATTTATTTATGGAAAACTACAACGTTGTTTTTCATCGTAATTGCAAGTGTGTAACATCGAGAGATTTTTTTACATGAGTGGTTTTTTCTATTGCGTGCGACGCATTTCTCACTTACCACATATCTAAAAACAGTAGCGGTTCTTTCGCATGTAATACAGTGGTGCGTACTTAGTATAATAACCTAACATATAATTACAATACAAAACAAAAAGTCACTACTGATGACTGAGAATTGTCGGTTTAGTAAGTTTTGTGGTCATATTTTATTTTTTGCGATTGATTATTATTGTTGTTGATTGTCGACTGATTTCGCGACTACATAGTACACGAACTAGCTTGATCGATTAATGTTTATATTTAAATTATAATCATTTACTTATAACATTTGTTGGCAATTGAATATAATTAGTTGTATGGTGGGTTGCCTAAACGACAGGGTCTACATCGATATTACTATTGAAACATTCAAGAAATATCTTGCAAATGCAAGAGCCTTCTAGAAGCTGTCTAGAAGATATAGCGAAAAGTAGGGAACGTTCGAGAAGGATTTGCCGATGTCTATAAATGCCGAACATGGAAATCGTAGGTCAGTTATTGCTGGAATGCGAATGTGTTAAGAAGATTATCAAGTGGAAATAAATCGTTAACACGCGAGTGTCTACATAAGTAAATCGAGAATAATCGTGAACGTGATAATTAGTGTAAACAAGTGTGATATCCGAGGACGTTATCTTATCTCGTGTTAGTGATAGTGTTATAAAATGGTTATACATAAATTATAGTGTAAGTGTTTTTATTATTAGATTTTATTAGTTCGGTTAATTTAAATGTGTACATATTTCTAGAATAAGTAAACGTAGTTTTAATCGTTTAAATAAATTAGTTTTTAATAATAAATACGCAATACTATATTTGGTCTATCTCATTCTCTTTTGAGTTAAATGCTATTCTCGACTATTGGATATTTACTTGTTTTGACGCCTTTTTAATTTATTGTAGGATTAGCACACCGAGAGTTGCGATTCAACTGAGTTAGTCGTTCTCGTAACAGATATTCATCTCCACCTGGATACCTCACAGTCTTAAAATATCGTGTTAATTGGAATTTTTCAGAGGTGGGCACGGCTACCCGCTGCGTACGATTCCTCCACGCTCCGCTATGTAAAAATGAGGGTGAAATTGATAAAATAAACTCCGAAGTTGTATTAATCTGCCACTTTATTAGCTAAATTATACTAAATTAGCCGTAAGGTTACAAAACAGCAAGGCATAAAATTAATACAATAGTCTATCTTAAAAAACTTTAAATTAATCTATAAAGTAAATCAAGTTGGAAATAAGAATGTCGAACAAACTACCTAATCAATTAAGAAATTAAAGTATGATTAATATAAAGCTTAGAAAAGTATCAACGAATTGCTATTAAACCAGATTCCAATAATTTTTGTATTTTAGCAGCAATGTCTGGATTTCGTAAATGGTCCTGAACGGCTTTCGGATCGTTTTGCATTTGTTCTAAAATCATACGCATAGCCGGATCGCGTAATATAGCCTGCACTTCGGGGTCAGCCATGGCACGTTGTCTAATCTTTTCGGGGTCACCTCCAATTCCTGCATTGTCTAACGTACATTGTCGGTAGCCTTGTAGAGCTTCTGCATTATTTGGGTCTATTTCCAACGCCTTTTGAAAAGCGACAATGGCTTTATTTGATTGTTGCATTCCCTAAAACGAAACCTTGTATTTTTTTTTATTACATTCTGTCAAATAAATACCTGTAAAATGCATCCTTTTCGTATCCAACCTTTGATAAATTTGGGGTCTAACTCGACGCATTTGTCACAGTCTTTTAACCCAAGATCGAAGGCAGCTAATTTAGTGTAGCAAGCAGCTCGATTACTGTACAATTTAAAATCGTCTGGGTTACGTTTAATAGCTTCCGTGTAATGTCTAACAGCCGAAGCGTAATCACCTTTTTTAAACAATTCGTTACCTTTTTCCTTCTCCTCTTCAGATTTAGTTGGATCAATGTAGGCCTTTCGTTCCTCGTCCCTAATAACTTTTTCGACTTGCGATAAAAGTGTTTTAATTTCGGGCGTTCTATGCTCAGACATTGATTTTTCATAAGCAGTCTTTGCGTTGCTATACTTTTTCATTTTTTTGTATGCGTTTCCTATTCGCATAAATGCTTTTGCAATTAATTTGAAATCTGCTCTGTTTTCTCGACCAACTTCGATTCCCTTTTCGCATTGCTCAATGCAGGTTTCGTATTCTTTCTGTTCGAAATAAACAGCAGCTAAGTTATTATAAAACGTGATATCGGTGGGATCGTGTTCCAACGCTTTTTTATAGTGAGAAATCGCTGCATCAAACTCCCTCTTTTTATATGCTTCATTTCCTAATTCCTTCTCTTGTTTGGCTAATTTTTGGTGCTCGCCAAGTTCGGGTTCTGGTTCTTTCTTTGGTTCCGGTTTGGGCTCAGGCTTTTGTGGTGGTGGTGTAAATGTTGTTTCGGTGTCCATAGGTTCGTCCTGTGTCATGTCGAAACCCATAAGAACTCCTAAAGCGGTGATAATTCTAGAATCTTGTAAACTTTGCGTTAACAAATTTGGATTGCGTTGTATTTGTTGCAGTAAATTTACGAATGATGGATCGTTCATGTATTCTTTAGTTCTAGGATCTAACTGCAACCGAAGAAGTACGTCCGGACTAGCAAATGGATTAGGAAAACGTCGATTCGACTCTTTTTGTCCACGAACTTCGGCTAAGCCTTCTTTGAGCTGTGCATTCGTCGGATCTACCTTCAAACCGTTTTCGTATGTTTCTATCGCCTCATCAATCCTTGATAAGTATGCCAATGCTGAACCTTTTCTTGAGTAACCTTTACCCCAATCGGGTTTAATTTCGATTGTTTTTTCAGCATCTTTCAAAGCTTCGGTGTATTTGTTTGCTTTTGCGTATGCTGCAGATCTATTGGAATACAATACGTGATTGTTTGAATCTAAGTTTATAGCTTCTGTATAATATTGTATTGCCTTTTCGTAATTATTCTCGGATAGTGCAGCATTCCCTTTATTTTTTAATGATGTAATCTACAATTTATATTATTATTGTAAAGTAAATTATTTGCGGTTATTGACGATGCAATTAAAATAACAATTTAAGAGTAAAGTAATGTGAAACTTACTATATCCATTTTCGCCGGTTTCGAATTCAATCGACTAATTGAAAACGCACGTTCTGAATCGAATACTCCAGAAACAAGCTTTCAAAATGTCAATCGTCAGTTTGTTACTAATTGTCATGCCAACCTTTCGGCAAACTTTAAATGGCGGCTAATTCGAATCGCAAGAATTTTATTTTAAACCTAATAAAATTGCAATTAAACTTGAATTAATATTGCAAAATTTTGATCCATTGTTATCAAATTGTCAGAGTTTGAAAGCAAACTGTTATATATATTTTTATTTGAAGCACAAAAAATTTCAAATACAACTTACCAGTGGCGTAACTACATTCGTGCAAGGCAACTGAAAATGTATATTTTGGTCGGTCAAATGTGTTTTTTTTTAATCTGCATTGGGTCTAGTTTAAGCTACTGTAAAACGCTCTATAAACGTTAATATTTGAGAATTTTACCACAACGAAAACGTAAAAAGTAATCGTGGCTTTTTATAACTATAACCATAAGATGCTTGAATCAAATAACAAAAATTACGAAGATTTGAGACAGTTGCGTTTTCAGAAAAAAGAAGAAATTTTTATTACAATAGCTTAAATTAGACCTAGCTAAGGGTATTATATGGTAACCTATTAAAAATTCTGCATTTCTTTGATAACCCTTACCTATATTTAATTTTTTATTTAAACAAAACCACTATCTAATTCTGGTTTGTAAACAAATAAAATTACTGTGTGTGGTTTCAAAATGCTTTTAATGTAGAAACGTTAACTAAAACAGCAACCAAAGCCACATTTCAACAACGATTTTTACAAAATTATCTTTTTTTAAAACAGTCAAAAAAACTTCAAAAATTGTTCTCTTGTTTTTTTTCTAAGTAACGAAAACTTGATAAAACGATTTAAAAAATACGTACACGCAACATCAAAATTTTCATTAAACACACCTAGCCTTCTACATCAGCTACGTATCGAGCTTTCTGTTAACATTTAACATTCTCCCACCTGAGACGTAAAAACATAAATTAAGCGTCTCACTAAAATTAAACGCTATATCCAAAAACTAAACTGTAAACTGACATTAAATGTCAAACTAATAAACACATTCAAAGAGATACATAACTAACCAATAACAAGCATTGTTAAACAAAATACAACAAATTACTCTAAATATCTCTGCAGGAACTTAACTACCCGTTTACCACGCGACGCTTTAACGCGCACATCACAAACACTATCATCAACAACTCCCGCACTAACAGTATTCTCCTGCTGAGCAGAATCCTGAACCATTTCTTTCGCTTCATCGTTTGTCGATTTCTTAGGTGGTTCCACACACTCCAAGAGCGATAAACTCGCTGTATTGGTCTAAGCAATTGACCTTCATCCGTTTGCACACGGACTAACCGAATTACATTGTCTCTACCAAGAAGCACTTCGATGATACGCCCTAATAGCCAATCTAAGCGTTTCGAGATATCATTACCAATTAACACAACGTCACATATTATAAAACTTTGAAGACGTTTGTACTTATAAAATTGTCTCTTCTCGCTACAAAACGCCTAAACGCATTCAAAAACTCTGCAGTGGACAACGACGACATTACATCCAGATGGACGGTCCTATACACTGCACATGTAAATAAACAAATCTATGCTTTCTTACCACTTTGTAAAAACAATGGACCAGCCAAATCCATGTCCGTAATTTGGAACAATGACACGATTATTGGGCAAGGGAAGAGAAATCACTTCTATCTTCTTGGCACCATATTTGCGACATGTCATACATTTACTTACATTTTACATACAGTTCACAACTCAACGCACAGCTCGTCTTCCACCAATCACCCAATATTTTTCTCGTAACAACAATAGCAACTATTGCACTCCAATATGACAAAAGGAAACATGTAAATCATATATCAATCGATACACTACATCATGTTTACCAGGTAACACAAACGGTAAACGAAAAGCATTTGTGTCTTCTCGCTTAGAAATTGTACATACGTCATCTTACTTATCTAGTCTTGTTACCTATGCAAATAGCTGTTAAAAAAAATTACCCGAACAAGACATAAATGAGAAGATTGCCGGTGCTGAGTAATGACGGTCATAGGTCACCTAAAAACAAGTCCGTGATTGGGAAACTCGAAACGAAAAATCAAATTAAAACAAAAGCCCAAATTAAAAGAGCGCTAGGAAAGTGTATAGCTCAAAAAGGGCTCTTGTTGAATACACTCTAAAAAAAACTAATTAATAATAACTCTTAAAGCCTTATACTGCCTTATACGCAATAAAAAAAAACAAGCTAAAAATAAAAATTCCGTAAAGTACGGTAATTAATTTTGACGGGTTAAACGTTCATAAAACACAGCTTGTAAATATGTTACATAAATTAATAACATATCGTCGTTAACTTAACACAAACGACGACAACCAAATAATTAACGTAAAATTAATAAAATCGAAAAATGAAATGATTTTTATTCTGCTTAAAATCAAAGCTTTTAAAGTGCTAAGTTTGCAAAATTAAAAAGCACAAATTTAGTTTAAATGGTAATAAATAAAAACCTCAATTTTTATTTGTTTGTTTGTTGATGTTGATCCAGAAAAAGGCTTCTGGTTGATCGTGAGATTGCTAGATATTATCGACAAGAATAACAGGTGATTCCATCTATTGCGAAGGCTTTGTCGGAAGGCAAAAATTGAATTCGTTCACCAACCTAACTTAACACACAATTCTTCGATACGTTAAAAGGCTCGGAAACAAGTGAAATATTAATAGCCACAAATCTACGAACTAGAAATTATTTCTACCAAAAGAAATGCAACGTTAACAAAACAAAAATATCCAAAAGCAAAAGATTTAATTTCAATCTTAATCTTCTATAGCAATTTCTTTTTTCGGTTACTTTACAATGTTTATACGTTGTTATTTTAGCTCGTGGTTTATTCAAATCTGATTTGAATTACGCGGGTATAAAATCAGTTTTCAACGTTTCCATCTCTATAGCTATTTGCAGAGTATTGCACTTCCTTCTTAAATACGTGGCACTTCTTTGGGGTTAGCTTTAGATTTGTTCTATGTAGTCGTTGAAACGCTTCCTTCAAGTTGTTCAAATGTTCTTCAAACAACTTTTTAACCACGATCATGTTGTTTAGATAAACCAAGTAAGTCTTTCAAGATAGTTTTCGCAAGGTGGTTTCCATCAAACGCTTGAACGTAGCAGAAGCCTTGCTGCCATAAACCAGTTCCAATCGTAAAAACTGTTTTTACAGTCCTTGGGTTCCAATTCTACTTGCCAGTAACAACTCTTCAAATCCAACGTGGAAAACCGCTGGGATTCTGACGGAGAGTGTCTAAAGTATCATCAATTTTCGGTAAAAGGTAGCTGTCCTTTTTGGCCACTATGTTAAACTGTCTGTAGTCTACGCAAAACCTTGTTGAACTATCTTTCTTTTCTACTAGTACCACTGGATACGCTCATAGACTATGTAAAGGTTCAAACACACTTTCTCTCTCCATATCAGTAATTGTTTGTTCGATTTTTTCTCTTTTTGCCGCAAATGTTTAGTATCGGCCGATTAAGACACGCGTCTTTTATTAATTTTGTGCTTTACCACGTCAGTTTTTCTTTTGCAGCCCAAACACATCTAGCTACTGTTGTATCAACGTCTTAACTTTAGTCAGCTGGTCTTGGATGATCTTTTGGCACTTAGAGGTTTCGAGATCCTTAATGGCATCATGTTTTTTACTCTTACTAATATTCTAGTAGTATTTTTTCCGTTAATTGGATTTTCATTGATTTAATAGCACGAATGTAGCTTCCTCAGAAAAGTCTATTTAGGCGTGTCATCACTACACTTTCAGTTCTAAGCAAAGTCACGTTTTCACTCAGTAAGACTAGCACAGCTGCTTTTCCTAAATAATGTAAAGGATTTTTTTCACCGTCGATCTTAAAGACATCGTTCTCATATCCAAATAGAACCCATACTTCTTTATAACGTCCATTCCTAAAATAACTTTGTTCGTGATGTGGGCTACCAGTACTTAATGCTCGAGTACTCCATTTTCCAAACTAATGGTCACTTCTACTTTTCCGTGAGTTAGTATTTCTTCGCCCGTCGCTGTTCGAGATCGTACTGTTACTGGTGATAAAAATTCCAATAACATGTCAGAACCAATGATAATCTTTGTCATTCCCGTGTGAACCAGTAACTAAACACTCTGTCTATTGATCTTACTGTGTAATATCTCTATAGGCGATGTCATTTCAATGGTAATCTTCGGGACATGGCTTGTTGAGGTCGACTTTCACCTCATTTGGTTGACTTGTTCTAGTTATCTGGAAGTTCTTCGGGTTTTCTTTTGGGTTTAGTACAGCGTCGTCGTACATGGATTTGTAGTTCTAGCACGTCACTTATCTTTCCGGATCTGCTTGTTGGCGGAATACACGTCGTACTATTTTTTCGATGATTTCTTGTGTCTGCGCGGATACTTCTGCATCGCACCGGAGTTTATGGCTGCCTCCGTGCAACGCCAGTTTTGCTGCTTCAAACTCTAAGGCGTAGGTAAAGCGTCCTCCAACGTCTCTGGTCGAGCTAACCGTAGAGTCTGCTGCGTTTTACTGTCTCGGAGCTAGTCTACGAAAGTTTGAATAGCCAATTGCTCTAAGAAAGTATCTGGTGCTGTAGGATAGAAAAGGAACATTTCCATATTTCATTTCTAAAGGTGAAATTAAAAGTTCGTAATTTCCTTAAAGATGGTCAGGAAATTTGTGGTAAGTTGACTAAGAAACTTGATCATTAAAATTTGAAGCTACAACTGTTTAGTCTTCCCGATGATTCATTAATAACCCTTCGCCATGGCAATTCATTTGTTTTGTTTTATTTGTTTTTCAAGTAGTTGCATTCTTTCTCGTAATTTTTGCTTTAATTTATTTTCTATAATTCTCTAATTTTCTTCTAACTTCTGTTTTAACTTGTCTTTTGCTTCTTCGCATAAATTCAAAATACCGTTTTGCATTTTTTTCAACTGTTTTAATTTGGTTATCTACACTAATCTGTGTTTGTTCTTCCATAGCTTTTATTTGATTTTCAATAGTAGTACGTATTTCTTCTATTTTTCTAAAATTTGCTTCCATTTTTCTAATATTTTTTCCATTTTCTAAGAATTTTTGAAAAGTTTTTCTTTCATTTTGTAAGAATTGTCATCAGAGCTGGGCAGTAGTTAACTACAAAGTAGTTAAGCTACTAATCTAACTACTTTATTGTTGACGATAGTTGTATTCTATTTATTCAAGTTACTTTAATTTAATAATGTAACTGTAGTTCAAATAAATTACTTTTTCCGTGTAATCGTATTTAAAAAGTAGTTAGCTACCCTATTTTAACTACAAAAATAGTTAAACTACTTTGTTAATAGCTTAACTACTTTACTAATAATTAAACTACTTTATTAGCGGCTTCAATTACATACAATGGCTACAATTATTCAGCTTGCATTGCAGTTTCGCAGGTTAAAACGTGTCCTTCAAGTAATGAACAGTAACGCAGAAGTAAACATGGATGTAAAGATTATTCAAAAACATTGTATAAATGCAGCAAACCTAATTTGTTTCGAAATGTTAAATGCCTCTGATCTAAACGTAAACAAAGTATTACTTCAACAAAAGTTTTTTGATATTGATGAACCTGCTTTGTCTAAAAAGTTACACATTTCTTCTGATACTGAGAATGAACATGCTCACAAAAGCAGAATAATAGAACTGGAATTGTTAAAACACCTGGAAGATAACAGAATTCATATATCTATTTGAGATTATTATTAAAAAAATGTTCATTAGACATAGTACAATTTTACCTTTACCATCAGCTGCTGTCGAGCGATTATTTTCGTTTTTCACTCATAAATTCGCTCAAAAGAAATGGATTGGCTGATGCTCTTTTGGAAAAGTTACTTTTATGAAAAGAAAATGAATATTAAATACCACAATACGTTTATTACTTTAAGTTCTGTTTTTAGGTTTAGGTTTATTTTATTAATTTTTTTTTTGAGAATTTCTAATAAAATAGATATACATGATAATAGAATAATAGTAGTTACGTTAAAATTGTTTTACTGTTTTCCTGTGAGCGTGATTGATTTACTTTGTCTTCTTTAATGTAATAATAATTCAGTGTCTATAGGTACTTATGTTTATATGACTAAAAGTGGTATAACATAAATCGTCTCAAAACTCCTTTTTCTACAAGTAGTTGAAAAAAAAACTTATATTTTAGAATACAACTGTTAAGTAGTTAGTAACCTAACTACTTTTCAATTTACGGTAGTTAGTAGTTAGTAACTTACACTACTTTTAAAAAGTAGTAACTTTAGTTAGTAGTTAACTACTTTTACAAAGTAACTTGCCTAGCTCTGATTGTCATGCATTTTTTTAATGAAATTTTCGCGAAGCCTTTGAATTATTTAGATTAGAATAAACTATCCAAGTTTAACTTTAAAAACAACGGATCAACATCATTCGTAATATGTTTATGTCAACCAACTTGAAAATTTTCGATTATAAACATCCGTTGTCTATGTTTTGATTATTCAGTTTACTTTGTTTTTTTCCCATTCGATTAATGCGAATATCATACATATAATACAAGATTGTATTATTAAATATACGCGACAGGAAGTAATAAATAAATTGATATGATAGTATTCGTGTAACGCATATAACCATAATAATAAAGGTAGTAATAAAATGTATATGTATTTCGATTTTTGTAGCGAAATATGGCGTAGGTACTTTTTTTTGATCGAATTGGCAACCGTCAATTTGATCTTACGCTTTACACGATTGCATGAAACTAATTAAATTTTTTTTTTCATTAAAGAAAAACAAAGAAAGTGTTAGTTTGTTAGGAAAAAGTCAAGGCTGACATTTGATTAAATAAATTTATGTTAAACGAATGACGTGACCTTTTAAATTTTTGTATAAAAATTTGCACAAATTGTTCAAGGTATTTAAGAGTAATGAGAGAATACTTTACTTAGACCTCGCGGTCATAACATACATAACGTTAAGAAACCAAAATTCAAAAAAATGATAAAACTGTCGACTAAAACAGATACATAAAAAAAAGAAATAAAGACAAGAAAACAAAAAAAATTAAAAAAGAGAGATGTAAAGAAAACGAAAACGTCTTTAATTCCCATTAAAAAATTAAGAAAATAACAAAGCTAATTTGTTTAGGAAAAATTAACGAATTAAATAGGACTAAATTCTCAAATTATTAATAAAATATCAAAAAATAAAAAAAATGCTAAAAAAATAAAGCGATAAAAAGAAGTTACTATCTAAATTAAAAAAGAGGCTTTAATACATAATGAATAATATAATAATTTATGATTTCCAAATTTAATTATAAATGGTCACGCAACAAGTAAAGAAAGTTAAGGATGAAGAAGCAAAACTCTTGGAGAAGATTGCAGCACTTGGAATTTTGCAGACTGCTTTTGACGACCTGCAAAGAACTCACGTTTAAAAATGAGATATGGAGATGCTAATCCTCAACAGGGGTACGAAGCCCAAATAAAAAGTCGTGTTTGAAAGCACCAGCACCAGATACCTTTTTGGAGCAATTGGCTACTTAAACTTTCGTGGGCGGTCTTCAAGGCAGCGAAACACAGCAAACTCTACGGTGTGCTCAACCTAAGACGTTGAATGTCGCACCGAAGCAGCCATAAGCTGTCCGCTGTGCTGCAAAAATACCCGTGAAAGCACAGGAAGACACCAAAGAAATTGTGCAACGTGTATTTCGCCAAGAATTGACTTAGAGAACAGAGTGATGCTCTTGACTTGTGGTGCAGTGGGTCACGTACTAAGATAAGACCAGAAGAGTGTCCGAAAAACTAGAACAGGTCGACCGAATGTGACAAAAGTCGACTTTAACGAGTCATGCCTTTAAGATTTCCCTTTAAATAGCAACGCTTATGAAGCAATCGCCTAGCATTTATTTAGATTGCAAAATCAAAGGATGAAGTATTCAGTCAGTGGTAGACACGAAAGCGACAAAGATCATCATTTGTCCTGAAATGTTATTAGAAAATGAGCAGACAACGCCAGTAACAACTCGACTATCAAGTCCTGCCAGTCGACTTCATATAAAAATGTAGGAGCTCCATTTGGATACGAAGAACGATGTTTTAAAGATCGACGGTGAAGAAATTTCTTTTCATTCGTTGGAGAAGACAACAGTGCGAGTCTTATTGAGTAAAGACGTAACTCTGTCTGGAAGGACTAAAAGTCTAGTGATGATACGCCTGGATGGAAATCTCCGGGAGGCTACATCATTCGCATTATTGAACCAATGGATCTTGAATGTCAACTCAGATGCAGTAATGTTAAAAAAAACCGTAGTAGGCTAATCCACGTCAGTATCTCAAATTCTAAGATGTGTGAATTCTAATCTACGTAGCCGAGAAAGTTTCCGACAACATATATTGAACATTCTTACCTCCAAGTATAAAAACCTCAGCTTAGAACAGCTGGTTAAAATTAGGGCGTTGATCCCTCAGTATCAAGATGTGCTTGCGTTGAAGAGTAGTTCCGAAAGGAAGAACTGACGTAGTAAAGCATAAAATTAATACCGAAAACGCTTTGCTGATTCGACAACATCCACGCCGATTTTTTTTGGCGAAAAGAGAAGAAACCAAACAAATAACTACAGATATAGAGAAAGAAGAGACTGAACCATCAAATATTTCATAGGCGTCTCCAGCGGTACTAGTAAAGAAAAAACATGGATCAATCAACTTTTGAGTAGACTACAAACAGCTTCACGACGTAGCCAAAAAAGATAGCTACCTTTTACCAAGAATTGACAATAATTTAAATATCCTCTTAGAATCCCAGTGCTTTTTTACATTGGATTTGATGTGTGGTTACTGACAGGTGGAATTGGAACCCAAGAACCGCGAAAAGACATCGTTTACGGGTAAAGCTGGTTTGTGGCAATTTACTGTGGCGCTCTTCGGTCTGTGTAACGCTCCTGTGACGTTCGGCCGTTTGATGAAGACTATTTTGTGCGGTCTGTCTTTGAAGACGTGCCTGGTTTATCCAGACGACATGATTGTGGTTGGACGGTCGTTTGAAAAACATTTAAACAAGCTGAAGAAGCGGTTCAATGACTACGTAGGGTAAATCTAAAACTGAGCCCAAAAAATGCCACGTATTTAAAAAGTAAGTGCAGTATCTTGAACACGTTGTATCTAAAGATAAAGTAAAGGCCGACTTAAACAAAGTTTGAGTAGTGCAAGCATGGCCAACACCAACCGACAAACATCAGGTCCAAAGTTTTCTTAGATTGTGCATCTGTTATAGACGATTTGTACCGGGATTGCCAAATTTTGCTAAACCTTTGAAAAACTAAAACAGACCTTAGTCATCTCGCTGGTTTTAAGTTATTCAAGAGGAATCAAGATAAAAATTTTTGTACTGGATACCAATGGTAATCTGGCTGTAAGGTGCAGTCCTTTCACAGGTGCAAGATGGACAAAAAAAGTAATTGCGCACTTTAGTAAACTTTTGTTTAGGCTAGAAAGGAATTATTATGTGTTTAGGAGAAAGTTGTTAGCAGTCATTAAGTTCAAGAACATTTCTAAAAATATTAGTATGAACGAAAATTTTTACTTAGGACAAACCACGTTACTTTGAAATGGCTATTGCAGTTTGGAATCCAGAAGGTCACGTAGCAAAATAGATTGAGATACTGAAAGAGTATGACTACGACACATAACACCGTGCCAGATGCAACTATCGGAACGCCTTGTCCAAAAGACTATGTTCGGCAGACTGTAGTCATTGTTCGCGGTTTGAAAAAAAGAAGTCGCCGGACTAAACAAAGTACCTGGAGCGGTCCGTAAAAACACACAAATTGTCAGCGACAGAATGAAGATCAGATATGACCTCAAAGAGACGTGGTTTAACGCCGAAGTTGCAGAAGCAATAGGAAGGCTTTTATGTTGGAGGTTGTTTTCCAAGGAACAAACGTTTAAGTGTTGGTCTGCAATTACCAACTAGACAAAACATTGGGTCAAACCACGACTTTTTTTACCGGTACTGCATCCAGTTTCTTGTTCTGCGACGTAGCGTTTCCGAAATATTTTGGTATTGTCTAAATAATAATACAACGTCATGTAAGTGTACGTGTTGTTTACATAAACAAAAACCAGTTTTGAATAAATAAAAGTGCGGGCAGTAAACACCGAGTGATAGTAATATATAAATTAATGTAAGTTGTTTTTCGTAACGGTCGTTACATTTAATTAGTTTATGAATAAATTAGATTTAAAATTCGTTACTGTACTAATGGACTTTCAGTATTCATCCATAAGACGTCCAAATGTCACAACTTAGGATGTCCATATGACATCCATACAAAAGATATCTTTTGTGGATATTCATAAGACGTCATTTTATATCTTATATATATAATATCTTATGAAAGACATCTTATCCATATCTAATATGCGTTCCTAAATATATGGACGTCATGTGGACTTAATATGAAGTTTGATATAACGCATTCCACAAATACAAAAATAAATAGTAAAACAACAATAAATTAACGTAGCATCAACTAAAGCAGTGATTCCCAAAGTAGTCTATATCGACCCTCAGGGGTCTATGACAACCTGCAAGGGGTCTATGTCAGCAAAAAAAATTTGGGGGTTCATGAAATGAAAATGGGGGTCCACGATAGTGGGTCTCAACAGATACTGATAGTACCTAGTTACTTACATTATACTATCTTATAATATAAAGACATATACATTATTTATAAAAGTACCTATGAAGTAAAAAATTTATTATATATGTTTATAAAATTGTGTAAGTAAAAACCTGCACATAATGATATACCAGTATCATCCTGTTACAAGCATACGCGCAGTCTCAGAGCTTCGCGAACTTGCACTGACTTGTTCAATTCGTCACTCTATAAATACGAACGTGAGACAAATACGTTTATTCGATTCCTGAATCTTGAAAAGGAAAGTGCTAAGAAAATATTTAAAAAAATATAAACTGGTAGTTTATCACACAAATTATAGTGAATCAGTGTCATTTTGTTTGAGAGTGCCGAAGAAAAATAAGTACATTATTTTTTATTAAATTTTAGTTTTGTACTCGTAGTTAGCAAAGACTTCAGTTATTAGTAGTTTAATATTGAAAGAATGCAAAATTACACGAGTACTTCTCAATAGTTTCTTTATCAAAGTTTCAACAATCGTTATTATAATTACAGTGCAATCTCCGTAATCCGAACTAATTGCTGCAAGGAGATGTTCGGATTATGGAATGTTTTCGGAAAAATCTAAAAAAAAACAACTGAACATACATATTAAGTATGTATTTCAATATTATGTTACCACTTTGAAAGATACATTAAGAAAATAAGAAATCTACAACTGTACAGCTGAGTGTTTTTTGAAGAATGACGCTATGAAACCATCTAAGCTGCAGGATCATCTCATAAGATGTCACCCTGATAAAACAGATAAAGACTTGAAATACTTTCAAACACCCAAAGATAAACTTCAGAAGAGACCCACGCTGGACCGAATGTTCGCTTCGACGTCACAAAGAAACGATGATGGTGTGCGGGCGTCTAACAATATCTCGCTACTTATAACAAAATCCGGAAAACCGCATACTATCGGAGAGAAGTTAATTTTGCCAGCGGTTAAAAAGGTTTTAAATACTGTTTTACACAAACCTGCATCTGATATTAAAAGAATTCCCTTAAACAACAATACTGTTGAAAGACGTATTGATGAAATGAGTTCTGATATTAAAAGCTTCTTGTGTAATTATTTGCAAACGACCTATTTCTCTATACAACTGGACGAGTCAACTTTACCTGGTAATGCAGCATTATTATTCGCATATGTTCGTTTTATTATGAATCAAGAAATCTACGAAGAACTGCTCTTCGCAAGAGCTTTGACAACCTACACTAAAGGTGAAATAATATTTGATGTTTTGAAGGATTACTGTATTGAAAAAGCAATCCTTTTATGAAATATAATATCAGTAGTTACAGATGGAGCACCTTCCATGGTTGGACGTTATCGTGGATTTATAAGTTATTTAAAACAAAATATGTCAGGGGTGTTAGCAATACATTGCGTCATCCATCGACAACATTTAGTTGCTAAAAATTTGAGTGTTAGATGGCATGAATCAATTAGTCATTGATGTAGTAAACCGAATCCGAAGCAACGCGTTGAATACGCGGTTATTTGCGCAGTTGTATGAAGAAAATTACGAACACTTT
The DNA here is from genome assembly GCA_035610365.1 of Aquatica leii. Taxonomy (NCBI): domain Eukaryota; kingdom Metazoa; phylum Arthropoda; class Insecta; order Coleoptera; family Lampyridae; genus Aquatica; species Aquatica leii. The sequence goes on along the minus strand of CM069436.1, from coordinate 100,701,476 downwards.
CATCAATTCCTGCTTCACACTGAAGTACGCTGGCTGTCAAAAAGCTTATGTTTGACAAGATTTTTTGCACTTTTTGGGACTATTTTAGAATTTCTGGATACTAAAGATAAAATTTTAAAAGACAATTTAATGAAGTGGAAAACAGACATCGCCTATTTAACAGATTTGTTTACAAAATTTAATATGGTCAATTTGCAGTTACAAGGCGACAGTCTAAATTTGATGAAAACAAAGTCCATCTTATCAGCGTTTCTTGCCAGAGTTAAACTAATGAAGCAAAATATTGGACGGGGCGAATTTTCCCAGTTCCCCAATTTGTCACAGACAAACTGCCAGGAAAACGACGTTTTAACCTACGTTCAACATTTAAATGCCCTCTAGGTTTGAGGATGTTTTGACTATGGTAATACCACCGTGGATAATTAACCCATATGGTGACATAGAAGAAACGAATGTCATAATACAAGAGGCACTGACTGAACTAAGTACAAACGAAGCACTTACCCTAGTAGAAAAATTCATTTCTGCAACATTTTTAAAACGATTTTTATGGAATAAAGAAATATACCAGAATCGTTTCACACTTGTCTCAAATTTGATAAATGTCCGCCCTTTGCAATGTTTCTATAAATCATTTCCTAAATCATTCTTGAAATGTTTTAAAACACTTCTAAAAATGATAACTAGAGTCGTTACTTATTCATGTTCATTTAATTTATTAAATTGTTTCTTAAAATAGCATTAGAACGATTATTAAGTTTAAATCTAAAATAAGGAAAGTATACGTTCAAAAAACGATTTTTTGAAATGTTTTTGGAACGTTTACACAGGCGGGGTTTGCAACTATTATAAAGTTCAATTTCAAAATAATGCAATTATGCGTTTAAAATATAGGATAGGAAAACTTGCTAGAACTTGATCTTGACGGCCGATTGGACTTGTTTAACGAATAAAAAACGTCATTTGATATATTGCTTTATAAACAACTAAAAAATATAATGAGTATCACGAGTGAGACTCGTTATTTCTACGTTTGGCAAAGGTTACATACCACGAGTTTGGCTATTTTGTCTCAATGGATTAATACTGAATCGTCAAAAAACAAAGCTATCTAATAGCTTTTTGTATTAAGTTTAGCGGTTTCATATGTATAGTTTTGGAAATACAAATACAAATCATTCAAAAAATGTACGTGTAAATCGTTTCTAGAAACATTAAAAGATGATAACTGTGTATTATTCTGCAAAGTTACGTAGATAACTCCGTAAATTATTTTGGACATCAACGTTTAATATTTAGTGGAAACTAACTGAAAATGTTACAAACACGATTTAGGCAATAATTTTTCAGTCAATTTTGGTATTATTTCTGAAATCGATTTGTATGCGCTTCAAAAACCGTCTAAAAAACAATGTTCGGATTCGCTTTTGAAGCAGTATGACATTGATTTGAAAACGTTTTATAAACGTTTTAATGTACCATTTAAGCGTATTAAAAATGTTACAAATGTAAATGATTTAGAAACGTTTTGCTCTACTAGGGTAAGGTTCAGTTTAGAAACGGATATCAGCAATTCTGGCTGCAAAACAACATACTCGATTTTTTTTTAATTTCCTTTCCATCGTCATACCTAGTGAAAAGGGGATTCAGCGCTGTTAACAATCTCCTAACGAAAAAAAGAAACAGACTGAACATCATTAGCCGAGGAGATTTAAGATTAAACTTTACAAAATTGACGCCAAATATTGATAATTTATTTTTAAAGCATCAGGTTCATCCTTCTCACTAAAAACATTTACTTATTGCTTAGTTTATTTTATGTTTATTTTATGTTACGTATATTTTACATAACAGATACAAAATTTTATTTTGAGTAGTTTTAATTTAAATTTAATTAATAAATGTGTAAAACTTAACATGTGTTTTGACTTTAAGTTTTCAACACTAAACTTCAGTACAGTTAGAAATTTACAAAAAATCAATATCAGGTAAGTAGGGAGTCTACCCAACACCGAAAAACATGGCAAGGGGTCTACGACACAAAAAAGTTTAGGAACCTCTGAACTAAAGCAACTAAAAACGTTAAATAAACGTTACTGTTATTCCCTAGAAGTAACGTCGTTAAATTTTTTGTCGTTTTTTACACAGCCGCAAAAACTGTACGCTATTTTGTGTTACTTATCGTTTAGTTTTGTATTTTTCTGTATATCTTCAGACAACCAAAAAATTGTGTAAACGTAAATCTCTCAATTAAATTTTAACAAATTACTAAATCAAAATAAAAATTATTTTATTGGCTGGGATAAAGCGACGAATTAATAAACGCATGCAATTTTAAGGACCCTACAACTTTTGTGAATATTTTTTTTTAAATTTTGTATAATAAGAAAGATATTTTACTTTGCTTACAGTATTAAAAAAAAAGACGACGCGCAGTGTATTTAATTTCGTTCTTGGTGTGGTATGAGGAAGCTTCAACGAATAAATAGTAATTACGTATAAAATAAGTTTACTCGCATTCTGCATAATTATCTAATAACATTGCGCGTTGTAATTATATAGAAATTCTCCGCCGTAATGGGTTTCTACATTCTACGAGTTCAAATTTGCCGCCAAGCGCGCCCTCTGGCCATCGCGTAAAAATATTTGTATGGCGTCGATTAATGAACCCGATTTCAGAAACTAATTGTGTTTACTATTAGTTTTTTTATTATGATTTTGTGATAAGGATCTCATTTTATTATCGATAATTGGAATTTGAATTAATCAAAGGTGAGTAACTTGAGATAGAGGAAGTGAGTTAATGAAAATGGAAGTTGAGCGTAAGTTTTACTATCGTATGTATGTGTTATGTACCTAACTGGTTTTGCTTTGATTTTTGCAACAAAAAGTTTATTGCACTTCGAATCAGTTGCGTATTAGCACAGTTAGTATCTGTTACTACGTTCGCAGCGAAACAACACCATGTTTATGAATGAATACAGCTGGACTCATGAAATATCAATAAGTGTGAGTGACTCACTACTAACTGAATCATTTCGAGGGTTTCGATAAACAGATACGCGCGTTTACTTAATCAAAACGTTTGTTTTAGGCCACAATGGACACAGACGAAGCAGAATCGTCCAGTAGTGGCCCCATGTCGACTCTCAACAGTTTGTTTTCATTTACGAGTCCTGCGGTGAAAAAACTACTTGGTTGGAAACAAGGTGACGAAGAAGAAAAGTGGGCCGAAAAGGCGGTGGATAGCTTAGTGAAGAAGCTTAAGAAACGGAAAGGTGCAATCGAGGAATTGGAACGTGCTTTATCGTGCCCAGGGACACCGAGCAAATGTGTAACGATTCCTAGGAGTCTCGACGGACGTTTACAGGTATCGCACCGTAAAGGTCTTCCTCACGTTATTTATTGTCGGGTTTGGCGGTGGCCAGATTTACAAAGCCACCACGAATTAAAACCTTTAGAACATTGTCAATTTCCATTTTCGGCTAAACAAAAAGAAGTTTGCATAAATCCGTACCATTATAAACGTGTCGAAAGTCCGGTGTTACCGCCCGTGCTTGTACCTAGACATAACGATTTTGTGCCCGGGCACTCGTTGTTGCCGTTTCAACAGTTGGTTGAACCGAATATGCCTTCGAATGTTAGTTACTCGGCTAATGGTTTTACTAATAATTTGAATCCGGGTTCCCCGTTGTCGAGTGTGGGTAGCCCCGCTAGTGTTACGTCTTCAAATCCACAATCGCCATATGCGAATTTAGCCGAAACACCACCACCTGCATACAGTCCAACAGACGATAGTAATGCAAACGGCAACAATAACACTCACACCGAAAATCCTCAGACGTCGATGAACGATGTCCAATCGGTGGCTTATCAAGAGCAACCGTTTTGGGCTTCGATCGCTTACTACGAATTAAATTGTCGCGTCGGTGAAGTTTTTCATTGTCACAGTACATCTGTTATAGTCGATGGTTTTACAAATCCAAGCAACAACAGTGACCGGTTTTGTCTGGGGCAGCTAAGCAACGTAAACCGAAACTCCACAATCGAAAACACAAGGCGGCATATTGGGAAAGGTGTACACTTGTATTACGTAAATGGTGAAGTATACGCAGAGTGTTTATCCGATTCAGCCATATTCGTACAATCGAGAAACTGTAACCACCACCACGGGTTCCATCCATCGACGGTTTGTAAAATCCCAGCCGGATGTTCGTTGAGAATTTTTAACAACGCCGAATTTGCGCAGTTATTATCGCAATGTGTTAATCACGGTTTTGAAGCCGTTTACGAATTAACAAAAATGTGTACGATTCGTATGAGTTTCGTAAAGGGTTGGGGTGCCGAATACCACAGACAAGATGTTACCAGTACTCCGTGTTGGATCGAAGTACATTTACATGGACCGTTGCAATGGCTCGATAAAGTTTTAACGCAAATGGGGGCCCCGCATAATGCAATTAGCTCAGTTTCATAGATTATACTATACTGTAATTTTAGATTTTTATATACGTCTAAAAAACATGTAACATCAATTACAAAGGAATTATTTTATGATACTCGAGTTCTCTTTCGACACCTTTCACTTAAAGTCTAAACAATTAACGTGTTTCTTGATTAGGTCGGAGCATTTTAGTGCGTCGAAGAACTATTTGTAAGTTTCGAATAATCAAAAGTAGTTACATCGTAGACAGCAAAAGTAATTTGTAATTTTAATTATTGCGTTTTTGCTTAAGTACAAGAAAATCTGGTTCTTGAAGATTCTTTCACACGGTAATTACACAGAACCTGTCCAGGAAATGTTTTCGCAGCGTCGGTAGGTTTTTTTCAAATTAAATGTTACATGCCTCTAAGGAATGTCTTTCAGCAAATTTAAAAACTGTGATAGTAATTTTTTGTTACGATTCAGTGAGTCACAGTGAACTTAATCTGGTGCCATCTACGTCACGATGTCTATGGGTTTTTCAAGCGATTTTTTTTTTTTTTTTAAAACTGCCTCATTGACGTGCTACTATTTTACCTGCAAAGCTGAAAAAAATTAGTCTTATGGTTTTTGCTACTGTCCTTTTTTAATTTCTGCACGAGTCATAAAAGTCGAAAATATTTCTGCTTTACAAAAGTGGACATTGTTTTTATCAGTTCATTTTGAGCAAAGTCGATAAAAACGAAAAACCTTTATAGTCCAAGTCAACAAGTGCCATTTTTTCGAATTCGGGTCCGCTTTCTCCATTGAGTTGCTCATTCTGTTCTATTTAAATTTCCCTCACAAAATCTTGCTTCTAATTGGCTCTTAAAATATCAGATTTGACAGGTTAACTTTTAAAAGTCAAATCTGATATTTTGAGAGCCAATTAGATTAAAGATTTTGTGTGGGAAATTTAAAAAGAACAGAATGACCAACTCAAAAACAAAATTAAAAGGGGGAATCGTTTTTAGTAAATATCTCGGAAAAGAAAAAGGAGTCTTAAAGAGCACGAAAATTCTTTTAAAAAATCCTCTCTGGACTAGAAGACTACTAATATTAATAATTTTAATTAAACGGCGAAAATAGGGCTAAAATGTCATTAAATATAAATATTAAGTAACGAAACAATTCAGGTACTATTTCAACACCTCAATCAACAATAATCCGCTGGAAAAAACTTTCCCCCAATTTTTCAATTATTTATGCTTTTGTTAACTAAGTTGTTTTTACAATTTGAAAATCAACATAAAAATCTTTTAATCACTTGGGATTTTTTCTTTTCCTGAATTTCTTCTTCAAAGACCCCTTGAAAAAATTTTAAAAAATAGATTTTTATAAACAATCTAAAATTTAAAAAAATGAAAATTTCATATGAAGTTAACAAAATAGTTTTATTAAATTTTTCACTGCGACTGTTTAAATAATTGTTTATAAGATAATTAAAAAAAATTTTTTGGGAATCTAGTCCTTGATAAAAATAATGATTTTTTTATATAATAAAAAAAAATAAAAACCACCACGCGCGACTTTGGACAAAAAATTTTATATTATAATTTTAATTCTCGCATTTTTTGGTTTTATTTATTTTGTTTTACTGTATAAATAAAATATTGCACTGAAATTTAAATGTTGAAAACAATTTATCAAATAAACATAAAAATTTAACAAAAAAAAATTTTCTTTTCAGAATATGTAATAGCAATGAAAATAATTTCCCAATTTTTCAATTATTTATGCTTTTGTTAACTAAGTTGTTTTTACAATTTGAAAATCAACATAAAAATCTTTTAATCACTTGGGATTGTTTCTTTTCCTGAATTTCTTCTTCAAAGACCCCTTGAAAAAATTAAAAAAAATAGATTTTTATAAACAATCTAAAATTTAAAAAAATGAAAATTTCATATGAAGTTAACAAAAAAGTTTTATTAAATTTTTCACTGCGACTGTTTAAATAATTGTTTATAAGATAATTAAAAAAATTCTTTTGGGAATCTAGTCCTTGATAAAAATGATTTTTTTATAAAATAAAAAAAATAAAAACCACCACGCGCGACTTTGGACAAAAAATTTTATATTATAATTTTAATTATTCTCGCATTTTTTGGTTTTATTTATTTTTTTTACTGTATAAATAAAATATTGCACTGAAATTTAAATGTTGAAAACAATTTATCAAATAAACATAAAAATTTAACAAAAAAAAATTTTCTTTTCAGAATATGTAATAGCAATGAAAATAATTTCCCAATTTTTCAATTATTTATGCTTTTGTTAACTAAGTTGTTTTTACAATTTGAAAATCAACATAAAAATCTTTTAATCACTTGCGATTTTTTCTTTTCCTGAATTTCTTCTTCAAAGACTCCTTGGAAAAATTTAAAAAAATAGATTTTTATAAACAATCTAAAATTTTAAAAAATGAAAATTTCATATGAAGTTTACAAAAAAGTTTTATTAAATTTTTCACTGCGACTGTTTAAATAATTGTTTATAAGATAATTTAAAAAATTTTTTTGGGAATCTAGTCCTTGATAAAAATAATGATTTTTTTATATAATAAAAAAAATAAAAACCACCACGCGCGACTTTGGACAAAAAATTTTATATTATAATTTTAATTATTCTGGCATTTTTTGGTTTTATTTATTTTTTTTACTGTATAAATAAAATATTGCACTGAAATTTAAATGTTGAAAACAATTTATCAAATAAACAAAAATTTAACAAAAAAAAATTTTCTTTTCAGAATATGTAATAGCAATGAAAATAATTTCCCAATTTTTCAATTATTTATGCTTTTGTTAACTAAGTTGTTTTTACAATTTGAAGATCAACATAAAAATCTTTTAATCACTTGGGATTTTTTCTTTTCCTGAATTTCTTTTTCAAAGACCCCTTGAAAAAATTTTAAAAAATAGATTTTTATAAACAATCTAAAATTTTAAAAAATGAAAATTTCATATGAAGTTAACATAAAATAGTTTTATTAAATTTTTCACTGCGACTGTTTAAATAATTGTTTATAAGATAATTAAAAAAATTCTTTTGGGAATCTAGTCCTTGATAAAAATAATGATTTTTTTATATAATAAAAAAAATAAAAACCACCACGCGCGACTTTTGGACAAAAAAATTTATATTATAATTTTAATTATTCTCGCATTTTTTGGTTTTATTTATTTTTTTTACTGTATAAATAAAATATTGCACTGAAATTTAAATGTTGAAAACAATTTATCAAATAAACATAAAAATTTAACAAAAAAAAATTTTCTTTTCAAAATATGTAATAGCAATGAAAATAATTTCCCAATTTTTCAATTATTTATGCTTTTGTTAACTAAGTTGTTTTTACAATTTGAAAATCAACATAAAAATCTTTTAATCATTTGGGATTTTTTTCTTTTCCTGAATTTCTTCTTCAAAGACTCCTTGGAAAAATTTAAAAAAATAGATTTTTATAAACAATCTAAAATTTTAAAAAATGAAAATTTCATATGAAGTTTACAAAAAAGTTTTATTAAATTTTTCACTGCGACTGTTTAAATAATTGTTTATAAGATAATTTAAAAAATTTTTTTGGGAATCTAGTCCTTGATAAAAATAATGATTTTTTTATATAATAAAAAAAATAAAAACCACCACGCGCGACTTTGGACAAAAAATTTTATATTATAATTTTAATTATTCTGGCATTTTTTGGTTTTATTTATTTTTTTTACTGTATAAATAAAATATTGCACTGAAATTTAAATGTTGAAAACAATTTATCAAATAAACAAAAATTTAACAAAAAAAAATTTTCTTTTCAGAATATGTAATAGCAATGAAAATAATTTCCCAATTTTTCAATTATTTATGCTTTTGTTAACTAAGTTGTTTTTACAATTTGAAAATCAAGATAAAAATCTTTTAATCACTTGGGATTTTTTCTTTTCCTGAATTTCTTCTTCAAAGACTCTTTGAAAAAATTTTAAAAAATAGATTTTTATAAACAATCTAAAATTTTAAAAAATGAAAATTTCATATGAAGTTAACAAAAAAGTTTTATTAAATTTTTCACTGCGACTGTTGAAATAATTGTTTATAAGATAATTTAAAAATTTTTTTTGGGAATCTAGTCCTTGATAAAAATAATGATTTTTTTATATAATAAAAAAAAATAAAAACCACCACGCGCGACTTTGGACAAAAAATTTTATATTATAATTTTAATTATTCTCGCATTTTTTGGTTTTATTTATTTTTTTTACTGTATAAATAAAATATTGCACTGAAATTTAAATGTTGAAAACAATTTATCAAATAAACATAAAAATTTAACAAAAAAAAATTTCTTTTCAGAATATGTAATAGCAATGAAAATAATTTCCAGTTGTAAAAAAAATTGTCAATCAACAAATACGCTTTTAACCTATAAAAAAGAGGTTTTTAAGAAACGATTTTTTTCGTAAAAATTATTATTTTCATCAAAAAATCATTTTTTTTGCTAGCTTTATATGAGATTTTCATTTTTTAAATCTTAGATTGTTCATAAAAATTTAAAAAACAAAATTTTTAAATTTTTCCAACGGGGATTGTTTCTAAAGCCTTTGAAGAAGAAAAAAAATTATAAAAAATCTCAGGTGATTAGTTTAAAAATGATTAGAGTTTCAAATAAATTAGTTAACAAAAGCATAAATAATTGAAAAATTAGGGGGACATTTTTTTCCAACGGATTATTGTTTACTGAGGTGTTTAAACGCTGCCTGAATTTTTTGGTTTTTTTAAACGCATATTCAATGCGTTGTTAATTAAAAAATACGATTTTAACCATTACCATTTTTTTAAATACGATTTTTTCTTAAAAATCATTATTTTTAGATTTTCAAACATTTTTTTTAAAGTTATCTTATAATCAATGCATTCGTTTACAACGATTATTGATACAATCGCTCTGAAAAATTAAAAAAAATATTTTTGTATAGTTCTTGAAAGTAAGAAAATGAAATAATCGAGGTATTTAAAAAACAAATTGTTCGTTAACTTTATGAGATTTATATTTTTTTTAATTTTAGATTGTTTATAAAAAATTGGAATATCAACGGATTATTGTTTATTGAGGCGTTTAAACGCGACCTGATTTTTTGCGTTTTTTTAATATCCTTAGTTAACGCGTTAAAAAAATTGTGAAAGTGATCCCTTTAATTATAAATATTCGCAGTAGAGTTCCGGGAGGTCGGATTTGTTTAAAGGAGTTTTCCTACTCTTTAAGAACCTATTTATTGATTTCTAATATGCCTAATAGTTTCCGAGATATTTCCAAAAAACGAAACCCCCCTTTTTTTACTATATTGCTTGTAATGTTTTTTTAAAAGGAATTTAAATTTTTTCAAATCTTTACGCATCGAATGACTCCTTGATCATAATTTTCGAAGAAGGCGAATCTGAAGTCGAAAGTTTTTTTTGTCCTTGTTTAATTACAAGTCATAAAAGTCGTCAATATAAATATTTTTCTTGGGCAAAGCTGGATATTATTAGTTTTGTCAGTTGCTACTTACTGCGTGCACTTAGTCGTTAGTTAAACTTATTTCAAAACTTAATAATTTAGTCTCAATAAGTGCCGTTTTTTCGAATTCGGATTCTCCGAAAATTATGATCACGGTGTCATTCGATCCGTATTTGTGTTTAGAAAAAAATTCAAAAATCAATTTTTTTCAACAGGGGTCGTTTCTTAAGCCTTTGCAGAAGAGATTTTAAAAATGGAAAAAAAATCAGTTGATTGTTTTAAAAATAATTAAAAATTTTTATATTGATTTTCAATAACTTAGTAACAAAAGCGTAAATAATTAAAAAATTGGAAAAACATCTTTTTCCAATGGATTGTTTATTGAGGTGTTTAAACGCTGTCTGAATTTTTTCGTTTTTTAATATTCCTATTTAATGCGTTAAAAAAAATGTGAAAGTGAGCCAATCGACGGACACACTCGGTTTTAGTCCTATTTTCGCCGTTTAATTACAATCTCTTCTTTAAGAATCCGATACCCCCAAAACTTTCAGAGATATTTCCAAAAAACGAAACTTTTCTTACTAAACTTTATAACTTTTGTAATATTTTTGTGCGGGACTTTGATTTTTTCAAAAAGTTTCTAGATGCAATTACGCATCGAATGACACTTCGATCAAAACTATCGGAGAAGGCGAACCTGAATTCGAAAAAATTGGCACTACATTAACTCTCCTGATTTTGCTTTTTTTGTCACGAGCCGTAAAGGTCTTCAGTAAAAATATTTCTCTTGGACAAAGCTGGACATTGTTTATGTCAGTTGACAAAAACCTTGAGTCGTTATCAAAATCGTTTCTTTAAATATTTCATAAAATTGTTACAGCATTGATGATATCGCGTTACTCTGGCTTATTTTCGCTTATTGTTGTATTTTAGTCAAATATTTCAGGTCTCTCTCAAAAAAATTATAAAAAATTTAATAAAAAAAGGAGTTTCGTTTTTTGGAAATATTTCGGAAGCTGAGATATCAAAAATAGTGGAAATGTTGGAAATCAACTTAAAAACCCTTTAAACTAATCACCTACGATTTTTACTGCTTTTTGAACGATTTCTTGAGAATAGAAAAATAATTTTTCAATTTTTTAGTCTTCAGATTTTAAAAAATGAAAATTTTTTTTCTCGATTGTTTCCTTTTCTACTTTCATCTACATAATTTTTTTTCGCCTCGATTAAATAAACAATTGTCAACAATTGCCTAGTTTATAACATAATTTAAAAAAAAAATTGAGAATCTGTGCCTTGGTGGAAACAATGATTTTTGAAAAAAAATGTTTTAAAAAATTTTTTTAATCATTAATTTTATTGCATTTTTTTAGTTAAATGTTTATTTGTTTATTTTATAAAAAAGTTTTAAAAAAAGTCGTTTGTTTTATCGTGAAATTAAAATAGTTTAAAAATGATTAGGGTTTTTATATTGGTTTCCAATAACTTAACTTAAAAATAAGTTAACAAAAGTATAAATAATTGAAAAATGGGAGTATATATTTTTTAATATTCATATTTAACGGGTTACAAGAATTTTTTTTAAAGTGAGCGAATCGACGGGCACGCAGATGCCGCATCACTAGTTTTTAGTTCTATTTTCGCCGCTGAATTAAAATTATAAATATTAGTAGTAGAGTACCGTGAGGACTTTTTTAAGGAAATTTCTTGCTCTCTAAGAATCTTTTTTTTTAAATTTCTGATATCTCTAAAATCTCCGAGATATTTTCAAAAAACGAAACTCCCTGTTTTTTACTAAATTGTTTATAATTTTTTCGAGTGGTACTTTGATTCTTTAAAAACGCAGCTACGCATCGAATTCATAGTTTTCGGAGAAGGCTAACCCTAATTCGAAAAAATGGCACTAACTCGACTGATTTTGCATAAGGATTTTTGCTCCTGTTTTTTAATCCTTGTTTAATTACGAGTCATAAAAGATTTCAGTAAAAATATTTCTTTTGGGCAAAACTAGACATTGTTTTTGTCAGTTCATTTTGAACAAAAGTTTATCAAAATCTTTTTTAAATATTTCATAAACTTGTTACAGCATTGATGATAGCATAGCTGTCGAAACGTATTCGAATCTAATAAAGGAATTGTGATTTTTATTTGTTTACTGGGTATGGTATATTTAGTCATTAGTAGTTAGTGACGCAATGGGTTTAGTTAAATTTTTGTGGCTTGGTACAAGAAAGGCCAATGTCGAAAAATTAACTTTTCCACAAATTATGATAACATATTTGTTTAATTCTGAAGCATTTTGTTGCTATTATCTAAGTCATGTTTTAAAGCTCATATATATGAATTGCTATTGTTTTGTCGTAATCACTACTACTAAAATTTAAAACATTTTCAACATTTTTCAATAAAAGCTAACATTGACCTTTGTCAAAACATAATAATTTAAAAAAAAAGTAGAATACAACAAATTAGTAATTACATTTCACTCGTTTTATGTCGGACAAAAAACCTTCAACCTCTTCACTTCTTGTAAGGTTTTGAAGGCTTTCGCTAAATGGTCTGATACTTTTTGAAGTGTATGGCAGCAGACTATTCAAGTCATTGAGTTTTTTGTCACTAAGTGAAAATGGTTAGTCATTTTGTGGTTTGAATTCCTTTAAACGTAAATATCTTCTAGATAAATCCAATGTCTTAAGTTTCTTTAATGAAAAAAGCCTCTTTGAATAAAATCGATACGTGATTTTTCGCAACCAGTTAACTGATTGCCCAACGGTGTATGAAAAATGTGTCCAACAAGGATTTAAAATTGAGAAAATTTAACTTCCATTTCAATAACTGTTATCGGCGATTTTTTTTGGACTAATTCAATTAAGTTTGCCCAATTTCTTGGTAAATCAATTTTAGTTTTAGACAGGTTTTCCATAATCTCAGCTACGAAAACATTTATTGGCAAATTTTGTCTTTTAAATCTTCGAAGGAAGAAAGAAACAGTAAAATTATAAATAGATGCACGAATGTATAAATTTCCCGGTCACTTATTTTATTATTTACGACTTACAGATGGTTTTATGGAAGATGATCTCAATATGTTACTGTTTTTTATTTGTTTTTAATGCGCCACTAAATGTTTCGTCTTAACTACCAGTTATTTGTTTAGATTACGCTAAGGTGAAATCTGCGAAAGTGGAAAATAGTCAAGTTGATGTTAAATATTTTTTACATTATGCTTGTTAATGATATTTAATGTGCTATATATTTTATTTTTTTGAGATAAGAGGATATGTATTAACCCGACGAGAAATAACAATCCAATAAGAAAATTTTCTGCCTTAACATTAATATGAAACTAAATCCGTTCAATTTTGAAGCATGCCTTTCGGTGTGCCTTAATTTATAAATAGAAGTGTGTTCATTTTACTTTTTGGGACATAACCTGCAAAATGTGATAAAAATTTAAATGTTAAAAGAGCTTTTGACTTATACTGTAACGTTAAGAATTAGATTTAATAGGAACAACTCTCTGTTTTTTAGCAGTATCCGTATTTCATAATTGAGTTGCTTAAATTGTAATGACTGTGTTTCAGACGAATATTACAAAGAGAGCTGCTCAGTATCTATTTTTGAATTGAAACAATTAAACTGATTTTAAGATACAAAGGATAATTTCGTACATAAAGATTATGTAAGTGTATGTAGTGTGTAATTTCACATTTTTGTTAATGGGGTTTGTCGACCGAACAATGTTTTTCAAAATTGTATTTTAAGAGTATAGATTGATATACCCTGTTATTAGCATTATTAAAGACATGAAATTTGTGTGATGGTATCGTAATGTGAAAATTTGATCTACATCTATATGAAAGTAAATCTAGTTTAGTGTAATTGTTGCCATGTCTTGCAATTTTTTGTTACAATGTTTTGTATAATTTTAAAGTATGCTAGAATAAAGATGTGTACATTATTATATAATCGATTTTGTTTTGTGTCTAGTTAAGACCTAAAGAAATTTCTTTGTATTCGCTACGTGCAAACTCAGTCGATTGGTTCTCAGCCAGGCGCTTCTATGTCTTGTTTATATATCGGCATTGGACATCATAATCTCGGATGATTTAAAAATTAAAGGTATTTATGATGGCCATACAATGTTAATTGTAGTTTTCTAAGGTTTTCAAAGCCAATGATTCCTTATCCTAAGTGAAGCCAAAACAAGACATTTCTAAGGTAGGTATTAGGTATTAGTATATTGTATAAGTGTTGAAAAATAAGGATTTTACACGAGTTTCCGCCGCGTTTATTGTTGTCTGGTGACTTTGTGTGTTTTTCATGTGTTGCTAAGTTTATATTCATTTTCACGATTAAAATTGAGGTTTTCATGATTTCTACTGCAGATCTGTGCGTGGACCTATGTTGGGCGTCTCGTAGATGCTCTTTAATTATGTACTGAGCTATTTCAAAACCAGAAAACTAACTTTTGTCAAGATACAACATCATCTAGGAACTACAGTCGCCAAGAGGATAATTCATACAAAAAACGCACTGGTCAGAGAAAGACTGTACGATAATACCATAGATTAAATGCACAATTTGACAAACTATACGTACTAGAACTGGAGTTGAGTAAAAAAGGAATAAAATAATAAGTGAAAACTTGTGAACAACCATTGATTGTATCAGGTACGAACATCCATAATATCTTCATACAACAACGAAGAACCGTATGAAAAAGTTTTACAAACCACACGACAAAAAATAAGACAAGAAACCAGAACTAGATATCGGAAAACAGTCATCAATCTGTTGGAGCAGCAACTAAATGCTTGCCAAAGGACTCAACTTTGCAATCATACCGACTAAGATACCAAAAGAGATCATAGCGCAAGTGGAATGTGCTATCCGGAATCTTACCGACAGCCAAACCACCAGCAAGAAACATAACCAAGAATGGGGAGACAGCGTTATTTGCCTTACACAAGAATGAAAAGTTGATTATTCTATGAGCTGACAAAGGTAACGCAACGGTGGTAATAGATTGTAACGTTAAAATAAGAAATTAGTAGTTCAATTCGCGAGTATGGGAAATTTCTCGTTAGTATGAAATTTTCGACAGCATACCCGCAATTCATTTTACATTAGATTTTTGGCGAGTTTGTTACTTGTACGTCCAGGTTAACCTCCATCGTTAGATTGTGTCACGCTGCTAATTTAATATGCGATTATTTGTGGAAGGTTGAAACGGGCGGATTTTGGTAGCCACCAATTGTTCTGCCTTATCAGTCAAGATAACTAACAGGTGGTCTTGTTCGGAATATTCCATAACGTCGAAGTATTGATACGTCTTTATCATATCCACCGTCAAAGGTTGAGAACCGTCAGGACAATCCTTTCTTTTACGAAGACAAACATGGAAAATTTAATTGATTAAGTCACAGGGAAACGCTGCGCACCTACGTTCGTAATAATTGGATGCTAAACAAACCTTTTTATTTGTGTTAAATGTATATGCTCGTTCCGATCTGGGTTTAATAGTATTTTTTAGGTACATCAAGTACGGAGTTTAGCTAACTTTCCGACTGAGGTAAAACCTACCTGTAAGTATTACTACTTTCAATTTTTTTATTTGTGTTTCGGGGACTAGGTCGTTTAGGATCGTACGTGCATGTTAACTTAACACAATTAATTGTATTTTTATGTTTCGCGAATTTACCAGTTGTGCACGTCGAATCTCGAAGGTTTAATTTGTTTGATTTGTCTACAATTTAAATATATTTACTTATAAATTCAGACGCTATGTGTACGTAATTATTTAGTCCGACAAGGGCAGTTTGTTATACGATGTGTTGCTCGCCACTCGGCGCAGCTTCTAAGTTAATCAGCCTACGTATAAATGTTGTCAAGAATTTACATTTCTATGCTTATTTCAACTTCTGTGATACAATAAATATGTATATTCGGTGTTATTATTTTTGTAGTGTTATTTATTCTTCGCTTACTACGAGGAGAGTTAGACGGAACCCTCGACTTTAATTTTTCATCGTCTTGGCGCCTTTTTTTAGATCCACGTTATAATCACACATAACAAAGCCTGCGATCCCTGTCCGAAGAAGCTGTGCTAGCCATTGCTTTGTTTGGTTATGAGAAGACCGGTGGGACATTTTATTTTTGACAGTTCAACTCTAGAAACCCGAGTTTCTCGTAACAAGATAA
Organism: Aquatica leii; assembly: GCA_035610365.1. Lineage (NCBI taxonomy): Eukaryota > Metazoa > Arthropoda > Insecta > Coleoptera > Lampyridae > Aquatica > Aquatica leii. The sequence continues at coordinate 100,685,319 of CM069436.1, read as the reverse complement.
GGACTTCTACGTCAAGAAAATGGGCACTCTACTAGAGGCTATTAAAGACTCATCCATACCAACAGAAGAATAGCACAGGCTATTACCATCCGAAAGCCAATCTCTCTCTCTTTCAAGACCTATCGTCAGTAGCTGCGGATCACCAATTTATGAGTTAAAAAATACTTAAAAGATTACAGTAGCACACCGGATAGACTACCAGCCACGTTAAGAACATTTTGTCGAGATTTTCCAAAAACATGATATAACTACGCTGTGACATATTTGTTAGTTTTGACGTAGAAGTAAATATGAGATCACCAGTTATAGCTAACATTTTTATGGATGTCTTTGAAGAAGAAGTTACCAATGCAAGTAACAAGAAACCAAAATGTGATACAAATACTTAGACGACAGGGACGGGAAACATTACAAGATTTCTTTCGTCACATCAATATAGACGCCACAACAGCATTAACTTTACCATGGAGATTGCATAGAAGAAAACGTTCTAGTAATACACACCGATAACAATGGATTAAGCCATGGCGTATACCGCAAGAAGACGTACCGATATCTACACGCATCCTCGCACCATCATCCACAACAGAAAATATCTTTAATCAATACACCTCTAAGAAGAGCAGCGAGAATTAGTGACCAGGAACATAAACCAGAAGAAATCAAGCATATTAAGGACGTTCTCATAAAAATGACTACAACAAAAAGTCGATACTCAGATCGCAGAAAAAGAAGAAGAAGGAAAAACAAGCTGAGGCCACAACACACACTGACTTATCCTATGTTCACATAATATTTTGCATACCCAGCAAATGGCCGTATTTGGCTTATCTAAAAACTAGAACTTGCAAACCAAAAAAAATGCGGCGACATGTAGTTGTAATCGGAAACTACCCCCTCCTCTCTTTTGCGTTGTATTAAGTTTGTTATACAACGTTATACTTGGGAAGGATGTAGATAAAACAACAAAAAATAAATTGTTGTTTTTATTCAAGTATAACTCGTTAAATTTTAATCGAAATGTTTCTCTGTTTGATGGGACCTGTAGTAGGAAGAAAAAAACAGACGAAGGAACTTTTTAGGTTCTCTAAGTGAATGAAGTAAAATACATTTTATAATTTAGCTTTATAAATCAATCTGTTTATCATCAAAGATATCAATAAACATCGAAAAACTAGAAAATTCCAAATTTAAGTCTATTTTAATAAATATAGAGATATATTATCAACTTGAAATCCCAACACATGCGCTAACATTATTAATTTAAATAGAAAAGTTAGTTCAGTAGGTACTGAAGCTCTGGTTACGAAAGCAACCCATGTATTAGTTAAATGATCGGGACTAACAAACTAGCGTTAAAATTGCATATATATAATAAAAACACAATAATATATCAGACAAATGTTATAAGTACTGTAGGGTCCATATCAGGAAGCAACCTGCGACTTCAATATGTACCACTAAGGCCTGAATAAAATATTAGGTTACATTTTACAAAGCAATGCATACACTGGTGTTATTTCCTGTTATCAAACTCATTAGAATTATCATCAATAGGTAAATATTACAATTTAAAAGATGTCCGAACTTTGACCAACCATCAAGTTATAAACGCATAAAAAAACGTTATTACGCATAATTTTGAATTGAAGCCAGCGATTAGCAATTTTAAACTTTCAATTATTAACTTGCAAATAAAATAATTTAATAGATTAATGCAAATTGACACTAAAACACGTATGAGGTAATACAAATGACAGACAAAGAAATTTAAGTAGCGTCTCTTTGCAAGGAAAAGAACATCTGCGCAACGCTTCTTTCAATTTTAATAATTTTTAAATTTAAGTATGAAAGGTTAATTATTTCAGTTAAATTTTCGACTCTTCATGTTGTGTTCGAAATCACACAGCAAGCCACTCAGAAAACAGAAGCGGTGGTTTATCGAGTTGATAATGCTATATGGGGCATCAATGTGGGAGAAAGCAATTCTAAGCTCCGCATATAAACATGAAGTAAACAAACTGTAACGTAAGATGTAGGTCAGAGTTGGCACTGCATATAGAACTACCTCGGAGGCAGCTTTGCCAATAGTTATAGAATGTTTGCCGATGGCCCTCCATAAAAATTGAGAACATGGTCCTGGCTGGTATGTAACACCTAAGCATAGCAGGTTAAACTACTTCCTTACACTTGAATCCTTTGGGAAATATCTAAAAATAATTAATAGAACGATAGATGACAAACGTAGATATTGCCACAAAATCGATAATGTTAAGCACACTATAATAAACTGCCCAAAAAAGGATGAAATTACATGGAGAAATACGGTTCGGTACAGTAAGTGATCTGATTTGGAAAATGATTAAGGAAGAAACATTATGGAATATAAAGAGTATGGCAATTGTAAAGATCATGACAACCAAAGAAAAAGAGGAAAAGGCTTACCAAACCTCAAATTGAAATATTAGTAAAAGAGTGAACTATGGTTAGTTGTGCTAAAATCCGTTTTCTCGGTAAAGACGAGCTAAGGTAGTATTAGATCAGACACAGTGTATATAGGACTTACTAAGTGCTAAGTTAAATTAGTAGTCTTTTCTGCGTGTATATAGTAAAATAGGTTCCATTAAAAAAGTGGAGAACTGAAAGTATCCTGGTTCCAATGTTATGTGTCAAACGGTTTCCGTGCCAGGACGAGTAAATGTGAATTGATTTAGTGGGTAAGCGGCAGTGATACGTAAACTGTCGGAGTCCCAAACTCTCTGGGCTGTCTTTCCAGAAGTTCGTAAAAGAATTTTCAACCCTAAAAAAGTACCGAATATGCGTTTTTATTGTTTTAGTTAACAAAATCGCGTTTTTATTACATCACTTTTACGTTAGGGTACTTTTGTAACCTAAGATTTGATTGAGTAACTTTTTAAAACTTTATTGAGAGGTTTACTCTATGTAGTAATTATCCTCCATAGAATGTCCGATTTTAGTCCAATATAAATATATTCATTCGTCTATGGACATCTTGTAATCCTACCGTTAGATTACATCCGGTGAAAGTCCTTTCCACGACCACTTTCTGCAGTAGACACCTAGCAGATGTCCGTACGTGGTGTCGTCCAGATGTCTATTGTAGTAATAAAAGGACATCTTACTGACGACCATAGGATGTTGCACGTTCAGTAATGGACGTCCAGCGGATAAACTAAGTATGGTTAATGTACATCCTAGTGATATCCATAAAATGTTCTCGTGCTATGTGGAACGATTGCTCTATTTTTTATTTGCATGGCGTTGGAATACACGAAAAACAGAAATTACAAAACGATAGTAACACAAAATGGCGACTGCATAAAAATCTTATGGATGATAGCTACGTGCTATATAGGTAGTTAACGTGAGAAAGTAAATACATTTTATCTTATTGTTTTGCTTTGTTATTGTACGTAAATACTAGTAATAATATTCACAAAAAATATTTTTCTACGGATATCAATAAATTCTTTTTGTGTGAATGTTCATAGGACATTTTTGTACGAATGTCTGTAGAACATCTTTGTGTGGTTGTCAGATGGACATCCAAAGTTGTGACATCTTATGGATGTACACTGGAAGTATATACTCTTCAATATGGATATCTTATGAACAAAATGTCTACACCAAGATATCCATTAGATGTTTTAGTGCTATATTAATAATATAATGTTAGAACATTATTAGAAATATGTAAAATGAAAGAAATAAGTAGATTCATCGAACGATACAAAACAAGTATATTGGCATTACAAGAGATAAGATGAGGATGTGAAGAAATAATAGACAAAGCAAAATACTCAATATCTTATAGAGGAAATAAAGCGCAAGAAAATCGCGCAAGAGACGGCATTTATGATAGATATAAAGCTTAGAAACGAACTAATACAATTAAAAAGAATAGAGAGAATATCTCAGATATACAAATGCATTACCAAACATATCTATAGTAAATGCTTATGTGCTCGCAGAAAAGGCGACGACAGAAGAGAAAAAAGTTTTCTATGACTTGAAGAAATGCAGATCACACACATCAGAGGGATTAGCGAAAAGAAAATATAGAGAAAAAATATCGCAATTAAAAGACTTATAGAAAGGGTAATAGCAATAAAATGAAATAAAAACAGAAACAAGTTTTTTAGAGAATGCGACAAAATAATAAAAAGAAAAAAAGAATTGTAGTAATGTTTTTCGGGCGTTGCTGTGTTAAAACATGACGTTTCGCTGCTAATGTTGTCAGTTTTTTCAGAAATTTTCTAAAAATAGTCTTTGGAATTGCTTCATTACTTAATGCTAAAAAAGAAGCGTAAATATATAAAAGAAGTAATGGAAGATATAGGAAAAGACAATACGAGTAATACTAAACTACACCAGCGGTTAAAGACCGCAATTAGGCAGGAACACAAGGGAGAATCGTTTGTTTGACAAAGCAAAAAAGAAAAACAAGAAGAAGAAAATGAGAAAGGCTATGTAGAGATAAAAACGCTACAAACAGAAGAAATGGATGAAAAAATAAATGCGTTAAAAAAACAAAAACGACAGGAACAGATATTATATGTAACGAAATGCAAAAATATGGGAGGAAGAAGTCTAGAAAAAGAATAGACACAGCAATAAGGAAAGTATGAAAAAAGAAATCAATGCCGCAGGAAATAAAAGCAAGAATTATTATACCAATTTAACCATTTGTGATAACTAATTAAAATAACCGTAGAAGAATCAGAAACCGTTGTGCAAACATGTGAAGGAATAAGAAAAAAAAACGTGGGGTGAAACAGAGAGACGAAGTATCAGCAGCTTTATTCAAGATTAAAGTGGAAGTAATGATAAAAGAATCTAAAGTCACTGGTTAGATTATACAAAAAGTCTTGGTGTGGACATTTTAGTAGTCAAAAAATATTCATATGAAGACTTTCAGTGTACGCATAGAGGACGTCCAAATGTCACAACTTTGGCTGTCCATATGACATCCAAATAAAGATATCTTTTGTGGATGTCCTTAAGATATCATTTTACGTATCCTATGGTTATCGAAGCAATGACGTTCATCGAACATCGTATTATAGATACCCACATAAAAGACGTCATACCCACTTAGCACATTTCATGGATGTCCACAAGATGTACGTTAACCGTAATTAGTGCATTCGCTGGTTACAAGTTGCAACATCTTATGGTCGTTCACAAGATGTCTTTTTGTCACAAAATAGAGATCTGCTGGGCACCGCGTACGGAAATTTACTGAATGTTTATTGGAAGAAGTGGACGTGGAAAGGACGTCCAATAAATTTTATTTTAACGGTAATCCATAAGACGTACATAAATGGTCGTCCACAAGATGTTTGTATTATGTTCATGAACGAGTGGATGTATGTTGGGATAAAATGGGACATTATATCGATGATAGGTGCTATATGATTAATAGTAGGTACGCATTGATCTTTTTGGAAAAAGGAGGTTTCGAATTAGGCAAATGCGTCAGAAACTTTTTCAAAAATCCCGGAAAGTTTTCCCGCAGAACATTTGAATACTTTCTACTCTGTACTGTTTTTGACTGAAGACAAATCTGTCAAAACTTTGGAATTGTGTTAAGTTTACCGTTCTAATAAATTTTCTCTTCAAGTTTAATTTTGTCGGCGCATGTAAGAAGATTTGGTTTTCCTAGTCTTCTTCTCTCATGTAGCATACACTATGATACGTGTTCTGTGTAACAGTGATTTAATTTAAGAAAAACTAGTTTTTCTTTAGCTTTCCCACCTTTCAGTATTAGGCTTTAAGTTAAACCTTCTATCTAGCGGTACCACAGTCGTAGGAAACCCATCGCCTACGCTTTCCAAAAATGAGCGGGGAAGCAGAAGTTGTTTGTATTCTTTCGTTTAAGTTGTTTCGTATTTTTCGACTTAGACTTTCGGAATCCTAGGTTTTGGTCTTTCTCCTGGAATTGTTCGGCGAGTCCGGTTTGGCCAATGATTGGAAATGGTTGACACTTCTATAAACGTGTGACCCTTCTTCCGGTGATTTGACTCATCGAACCTTGTTCGTCGTGGTGTTTCGTCTCCCTCCTCCCCTCTGCAGAGCATGCTCTGGATTTAAATAATTAGTTTGTAGCTTTCCTTTAAGGTGGTACCTCTGCTTGCACTCGCTCTGCAGGTACAAAAGAGATCGAGAAAGTCCAGCCTAGATGGTTAACGTTGGACATCATTTGCCCGGTTAGGCTCCGTCCACAGAAGAGCTTCACATGCCTGTTGAGTCTAGTTGCGATGTAGATGACTGATTTGCCTCCCTCTTACTCTAATTATCTTTCTTCGTCTAAAAAAAAATGGGGTGGAGTTTCGTCGAGTATTTTTACTATTTCTTTCTGGTTCCCCTGATTTTCGTTAGTTAGCGGCCATCTTTCTCTTATGTCTTTAAGTTTTCTTACCAGGTTATTTCTTGTTTCTACCCTTCTTGGTTCCTTACATTCATGCAGTATGTGCTCACTGTCGGTTTTCTCGCACTGGCATAATCTTTCCGAATTTCTTAATTTGAACCTGTTGTAGTACTCGTAGAAGGATCCATGCCCCGTAGCTACCCACACAGCTTCCGCTGTCAATTGCAACCTTTCTTGTCTTACTGTGAGTATTATTCTATATAATTGTCTACTCTGACTTGCCTCGTCCCATACGTTTTGCCATATTTCTATTGTCTTGTCGATGATTTTTTGTTTGGCAGTTTGCTTAGATATCTCTACATTCAACCGCCCGTTCCCTGTGTACCTTGTTGCTCGTCGTGTCCTTTACCCATTCAAATTCAATTTCGCTGTTCTTCATGAGTATTGCTTGTGCTATTTTTTGGATGCGTGCTATCATTTTTGTTTTAGGCTTTATTTGTCTAATTTGCGTTATTGCCGTCTTGTTATCAGTTTTAATGGTAGCTTTGCATCCTAGGGCTGCGTGTATGTTTATCCATTCTAGCGCTAGTTGGATAGCTGCTATTTCGGCCTGTGTGCTACTGCTGTAATCTTTCGATGATATCAACCAATTCTTGGTTTTCTTTTTCTATTATTGCGGCTGAGGTTGCTCTTTTTTCGTTTTTTGATCCGCCTGTGTAGATAACGAAATCGTTTTTCTTTGTTTCTGTGAGAGAGTGGCACTTAATGCCGGGTGGATATGCATTTTAGACGCTACTGGTGTTTCTCGTTCCATTTTGTGTATTTCGCACGTTGCCGTTATTTTCGCCCATAACGGGCTTATTCCGGCTATTACTTCTAGAGCTCTTGTGGGCGTTGTTCTGTAAGCTTTTGTAATTCTTAGTAATATTGGTCTCGTTGTAGAGTCGAGAATTTGTTTTACTCGAGGGTCCGTGATCTTTTTTCCTCATATTTCATCCCTACATTATAACTGGTTTTATGGCCTGCTTGTACACTTGTTTTAGTATTTCCGTCTTCCAACCCCATGTTTTTTCTGCTACTACAAACTGCTTGTTCACCAGTTGTTCTAGCTTTGTTTTTACTTTCCGTAAGTATTCTATGAAGTGTCTCTTTATGTCGATGGTGATGCCAAGATATTTTATGGGGTGGGTCATTTTTGTTAGCAGGTTTTTTATTTTTATTGCCGGTAGTCTAATGTACTGTCTACTTGGAAAGAAAAGCATTTCTGTTTTTCCTCGGCGTAGGTGAGTTGATGGGTTTGCGCTCAGTTTGCGCATTTTCCTTCCATTGATTTTCGATGTTTCTTGCTGAGCTGCCGCTGACTATTAATAGTTGATTGTCTGCAAAAGTTTGTACGTGCAGGTTATCTTTAGACTGTTTTCTCATTTTTTAGAACCATTTCTCCATTATTATTAACCAGAGGAACGGCCCTAAGCAAGACTCTTGTGGACAACCTCTATATATGTTCTTTGTTATTGTACCGCTTTTAACTTTCCTGTTTTTTGTAAAGCTGAGGATGATTTCTAATAGATTTTCTGGAACGTTTCACTCCCTTAATTGTGCTATTATCGATGAATACCATGCCGTGTTGGAATGCATTCTGGAGATCTAATGTCACCACTAGGCTGTTTTCCTTGTTTTTTATTGTTATCGACTACTTCCAGTGCCTTTTGAATAGTTATTGTTGTGGTTCTTGCTTTTCTAAAGCCATATTGCTCGTTGTCTAGCAAGGAGTTGTTTTCCAGGAAGTGTTCAAAGCGGTTTGTGCACAGCTTGTCGAGTATTTTTTCTAGTGTTGGCAGTGGACTAATTGGTCTTACTCCTTTGTTGTTCGGTTTTGGTATCCATACGATCTTTGCGTCTTTGAAGATTTCTGGGGATTCTTAAAGGTTCTGGGACTTGTTAAAATAATTTGTCCACCATTCCGCGTCTACGTAAATGGCTTTCTTTATAATCGACCAGGTTATCGGGTCCAGGTGCTTTTTTGTTATTTACATATTTACAGATGCCTTTCGCTTCTTTTTCGGTGAAGGGAGGTTCTTCCGTTTTTATTGGCAGTTTTTGGATCTGATTCTTATTTCTTTTTGTTGCAAATCGTCTTCGTTGTCGTGTGGGAAATATTTTTCGAGCAGAACTAAGTTAGTTTCCTCATCTGACGTAGTCCACTTTCCGACTTTGTCTTGAATTGTGTTCATTTGCGATTTTTTGTTTGTCCTGCTAGATAGATTATTTTATAGGGAATGTGTCAGGGATCTTTGGAGCTAAATGCGGGGCAGTACTCCCTAAAGGCTTGTAAGTTGCTCTCTTTTAATGCTTTTTTATAAGAATTTCTTAGCTTCTTATATTCGTCTTGTTTCATTTTTTTTTCTGAGTCTTGGAAGTTTTGGTGTTCCTTTCGTTGTTTTCTTACTGCGCTACTTTGCGCTGTTAGTTCTTTAGACCACCAGTATTTTGTATTTCTGTTTTTATTTTTTGGTTTTATTATGTTGTTGATGATGTTTATTGTTATCGTGGTTAAGCTCTCTGCTGTTTTGATTTTGCTAATGTTTACTGTTTTTATAGTTTGTCATGTGTTTTTCGAAAACATCCCGATTTACTTTTATGTGTATGCACCTTTTAGTTAGTTGTTTGTCATAGTCGTCCCCTTCTATGTTATATCTGATTAGTTTGTGGTCACTAAGTGTCTCGTCTTTCGTTATTTCCCAGTTCGAAATGTTTGTGCCGAATGCAATTGTTAGATCTGGAATTCTCCGTTTGCAGATTGGAACATTGGGCCTTGTTCTTTCTCGTTCCCAAGGTTTCCGTTGTAGGTGTTTATTAGATCTCATACTTCCGTTACTCTTTTGTTGTATGTTTTCCTTCCCCAAGCTAGGTGTTTTGCGTTTAAGTCCCCCGTTACGATAATCGGTCCTTCTGCTTTTAATACTTTTTTTAGGAGACCGTATTTCTCCTTGCATTATCTAAGTGGTTCTATGTAGAGATTTATTACTGTTAGGTACTTACCTTGGCTGTTTTCGTATTTTATTGTAGTTATGTTTTTGTTGGAGTACTGCTCCATCAGAATAGTTTGTGGCTCTTTTTTTCCTATTATGAGTGCTTTTGATTCCGCCATTCTAAGTACTGTGTATCCTTTTCCTTGATTAATGTTTTTCTGGTACGGTTCTTGTATGCATAGTATGTCGATGTCTTGTTCTTCGACAATTCTTCTGTGTAACAGATATGAACTTAAGCCCTTGGTTGAGATGATGATCTTAGCTCAAACGATTATTTTACCATTGCATTATTCTACTCAAACACTAACTCACTCACGCTAACGCAAATAAAATAGTGAATGATAAAATTTTGAATCTGAATTAATCAATTTCATACTGTTGATTTACAAACAGAAAGTTCTTAGATGCCAATTGCTTATACTACAGAAAAATCAAAGTGGCATCACTCGAGATTTTCTTAGCCGTTCATATAGCAAGAGTCTCAATAGATTAACTCAGCAACAAACTCAAATTAGAAAAGAAAACAAAAAAGAATATAGACAGACATTACTTTCAGGGAATTACAGTTATTATGTTTAGTTAACGTTTTTAGTTGGATACTTTTATTCCAATACAGATAATAAAAGTTAGATTTGATGTGTGTAATATAATAAAATCAAATTGACATGTTTCCTTTTTTTTGATAGAGAATTCGTCGGTTTCGTTTTCGAATGAGCATCCTGTATATAATGATCTAAAATTTGATATTTATGTAATTAAAATACTAATTGGCAATTCATTAAAAATTCAGTACAACTAATTTGAAATTGTTGAAAATACCATTTTCTGAAACTTGAATTTTGTGTTAAAATGCGCGCGCACTATCAACTCCATTCGTCCATTTTGGTAGCGGGAGAATTATTTCTCTGCCGGGCACTATTCAGTATTGATTTGTCCAATTTGTGAATTTACGTGTAATTGTCTATGTGGACGTTTGTGTGTGTTTGTTATTGCATTAAAGGATGTCCAAGGTAAGACGAAATTTTTATAATTATAAGAAAAAATCGAAAATTTAAGAATTGCAGTGTTTGCAATAAAATGGTTTTTGGAAAATAGTTATTTTTCTGTAACTGTCTTTTGTCTTTTATTGTATAACGTTTTTTTTTTAAATTGTGCCCTTTTAATAAGAACATCAAATTCTTGTGCATTCGATTCGAATTGACAGCTTATTCATATCTCTTGTTTTTGCTTATACAAGGTGTTTACAAAATGATTAGATAAATACATGCAGTATTTACCATGGCTGGCTCTAATATAATTTGAAAATTGTTAATTAAAATAATTATCGAGCTTTGATGCGTAACGTATTATTTATTTCGCCAAAAATTAATGACTCTAAACAATGTGAAATAGTATAATTTTTCCTTAAATGAACATTTTATGTAAATGCTAGAAAATAGAATGAATGAATAATTTTACGGATTTCTTGCAAAAACATTTACATTTTTAAGACGTAATGAAACGTTTGCATTAATTTGTCTTGGCAACGATTCGTCACTTTGTTGTGTTTTATGCGATTTGTTATTATCTTTATTGTTCTGTGGGAAACAGGTGTAGATAACGATTATATACAAAAGTAAATTCTTTTACAAACGATTATAAAATAATTATATTTATTATTAGTACTCTCTTAGACCTTTTTGGCCTAAAAGAAATTCTGTTACACAACTTATAATTGATTATTGGTCGTAATTCGGTATTTCGATCAATAACTTTTCGAAGTATTGTAAATGAAAAAAATTTGTTTTTGTACGATGTTGGTTCAGAAATTATGATAAGAAGTCGATTTACTGATGCCAAACCTGACTGAATTAAACCTGTCTTTAAAAAGACACCATTCGATGTTAAAACGTCTTAAAAATCTAACCGCAACTCGAATTTAGGTAACAGGATTTTTCCTAGTTGAAAAAGATTTCTTTAATGTGTTTTGTTCAAAATCATAGAAAGTACTTGAGATTATGTAAAAAAGAAATTTTGGCACTTCCGGGCCTTTTGGTCTTATTTTTTTTGTTTAAATGAAGGATACATTTTGTTTTCTTGGTTGGCTGTTAACTCCAATTAGTTTTTGAGAAAACGATCAAACTGACCAATTAACTTTAAAGTGCCTAAATAATTTCCTCATTGTTCTTCATCCAAATGTTCTATGCTTTCTGTTCGTACAACTTATTATTATCACGGAAAATATTTGATATAGTTAGTATTCGTTTGATGTTTATAGAGTTAAGTTGCGTTTGATTTACGACACCGCGTTACCGCGAAACCTTGCTTGTAACCTTCCCCACACTGTCCACCAAAGGGAAGCAACATCGAGCTTCGGCTGGCCAGCCAAGGAAGATCTGCAAGACTATCACGTAAGTTATTTTATATTTTCCCTTATTTGAAAGGGTGGTCCTTACAATCAGCACCTAATAAACTTTACACGCCGTTGAAATAGACGCGCCGTTACACTTTCTCTGAATGCCAATCCTTGCCGAGATAAAAATTTTGCTACTACCATAATTCTCTTTAAAACATTCTTCCAGTAATCTTCAATCAAACGTTGTATCTCTAAAGTAGTGTCAATTCGTTCTTATGTACTGGCTTTTAGAATGCATGTATTATGTAATATTATATATAACTCTTCAACCTACGCTTGGGAGAGAGCTCCATCCCCGACAAATGACACAGCGCGACCACCATACTATTGCACAAGAAAGGAGACAAAACGGATCTAGAAAACTATCGCCCCATAACCCTTCTCAGCCACTTGTACAAGTTGTTTACCAGAGTTATAACATCGAGACTGGAAAACAAATTGGACTTGTACCAGCCAAGAGAAGAGGCGGGATTTCGATCAGGCTTCGGAACAAATGACCTCCTGCAGAGTGTTAAAACCGAGGTTAAAACCCTCATAGAAAATACCATAGAATACAACAGGCCACTAGTACTACTGTTCATAGACTTCTATAAAGCGTTGACACGATCGAACTAAAAGCCGTATTAGATGCCCTACGAAAATGCCGTGTGGACCATAGATATTCTGAGCTGATTCGTAATACAAACAAAAACGCACATATGCTAGTCAAATTTCACGAAGCTAGCAGCAGTATCAGCATCGGAAGAGGTATGAGAGAAGGAGATACGATGTCTCCAAAATTATTCATAACCGTCTTGGAATACGCGTTCAAGAGACTGAACTGGGATGCAAGAGGAATAACCATAGATTGTCAAAAACTCAACCATCTTCACTTTGCGGACGACATCGTCCTAATAACCGATGACCTGGGTGAGGCGAAACAAATGCTCCACGATCTTAGAGACCTGTGCTTCGATGTTGGTCTGAAAATGAACTTCGCTAAAGCTAAGATCATGACAAATCTCGTTATGAGCGAGTGCCTGGACGTGGAAAACAACAAAACTGAATTAGTCAATAAGTACATCTATCTGGGATATGAAATCCAAATTTCGAGAGATAATCAGAAGTGCGAATTGCATAGAAGGATCAGCCTCGGCTGGGGGCCTACGGTAAGCTTAAAGATCTTTAAGAGCAATCTTCTCATCTGTCAAAAACGGAAAGTATTTAATTAGTGCGTCTTGCCGGTGCTTAGATACGGAGCAGACACTTTAACACTAAAGCTAACATCGGCGAGGAAACTTAAGATCGCACAACCTAAAATGGAGAGGGCAATGCTTGGAATAAGGCTGAAAGACCACGTAACCAACGAAGATCTTCGACGGCGAACCGGGATGGCAGACGTTATCCAGCGAGTAACTACATTGAAGTGGAATTGGGCCGGACACGTAGCCAGGATGAGTTAAGAGAAATGGACGAGAAGGCTACTGGAGTGTCGACCACGCATTGATAAGCGCAGCAAGGGACGACCACCTACACGCTGGACCGACGATATAAAGCGAGTCACAAATAATTTGATTCAGGCAGGGCAGGAACGACAGAGATGGCGAGCCATGCGGGAGGCCTATGTCCAGCAGTGGACAACTAGGGCTGGTTGATGATGATGATGTAATATTATTTTTGTGATCAAACTCATGATCTACTATTCTCTTCGAATGCCTCCAATCATTGAAACCATAAACAAATGCATTCATATTCTGAGCATTTAAACTCTGACTTCTAAATAATTTGTAAGGTATGTAGTATACCTTCTTCGTAGATGAAGAATACAAGAGCAAATCACGGCGTACAGTTTCACCATTGATGCGGTGCATATAAAACATTTTTCTTGTTGCATATCTGGACTCATGTTCATAAACTCTTGGAATTTTTGAAGTCAAGTTTATCCCAATTCTGAACTGTGCAACCGAGTCTTCAGGATTAGTTGCCTATCCAACGAATATTACACATGGCCTGACTTCATTTAACCAGCAAGATTTGGTTATTTAATTTAGGCATCCGTGCACGTCTTAATTATCGGCTCAAAGAATATTTAACTGGGTAATAATTAAAAATTTGTGACAACAAACACTTGGCAGTGACAAACTTGTCCAGGACAGAATTTTAAAATTCAAAACCAACCCAAATGCATAAACACCCAAAACAAAACAAAAGAAGATTTCCCAGCTCGTGCAGTGTTACCAATCGGATGTGGTCAAAAGTCGCATAAAGCGGAATGATACTTCCAAGAACCAAAGAAACTCTAGTTATTAGAAAAAGAAGTTCACGTTGTAAATTCGATGCTAAGCAAGCAAGAAAAATCAACGCAGTCGCATAGACACTAGCCAACGACAATCTAAAGCAAACCAAGAGGAAAAGAAGAGGTATAGGAAAGATATAAGTTTAGGCCACAGTGAAGTATAACGCCCTAAAATCCTACGAAACCCCAGTTTACAAATAAAAATCTAACCCTTAATATAAACCCCAAAGCTAATGAAGCTCAAGAAGTAGAAAGGAGTAAACGAAGTATAAATATCTAGCAGATCTTGAATGATGATAAGCGCTTTTAGAAAGAGAATATCCAAAAAGGAAAACTGCTAAAATGTTGTCAACAGACGATATGAGATTCTTCTACCGAAAAACTAAAGAAGCCCTAAAGATCTAAGAAAAACAAAACCAATGAAGAAATCGCAAGTAAAAGATTCTTATTTAAAGTCGACACGAGTCGTACTACTTAAAAGGCAGAGAAACAAATCAGCAATCAAAAATCACAACCACAAAGTCACACAAGCTAAACACTACATGAGTGTACTAAGCAAAGTAAAGTATTAAACCGTATAATACAAAACGAAAAAGAAGAGTACATAAACATCACTTGTCAACCGAACATTGCTAGTCTTTGTTCGTCATGTTGGAATGTCACAATGGAACCTAAAAGCCGAAGAACGGATTAGAATATTTCAAAAGGAAAAGAAATTCTAAGAAAAAGGGGTATTTTAAGTATGACGTACAACATCAAAAATGTCGACCAAGCGGAAGTACGTAGAGTACAAGAAACGACGTTGTAGTCTATTCCAAGTTCCAAACTAAACCTAACAAAACAAAAACACAGTAACCCAATAAAGCAAGAGAATTAACTGAGAAAGAAAAGAAAAATAGAAGATACATAGTTGCGACCAAAAGAAAAAAACGTGTTCAAACAACTAATCAACACCTAGAAAAACAAAGAAAAAGCAAAAACAAGAATTGCCCTAAAGGCGAACCTTAGGAGCAAGAGAGATAAGAGAAAAAAAGTAAGAAAGGTAAGATAGAAAGACGGCGACGGAGAAAGATAAGACTTGATATTTCTATGCCTAACCAACTGCTCAAGAGGTGTATCTTAAAGAGAATCAAGAAGAAAGAAGAATAGTTGGCGCACAGAAAACCCACAGATCAAAGAAGAAAGAAATGAAAAGCAGGAAAGATAGATACTAAGAAAGACTAAGAAACATAAGGCTTGATGCTAATGCCTGATTCCTTTTTTTCCGTAGAAGAACAAAAACAGAGACCACCTACTGTGTCCATCCAACCGCTCAAAAGACAAACCTTCAGGAGGAATAAAAGAAAGAAATAGATGTGGGCATGCAGGTAATCAACGATCAAGAAGGAGAAGACAAAATAGAAAGCAAGAAAGACGGAGAAGCATACGCCAACAAGCGGAATAGGAAACTCAAGAGAAAAAAAACAAATCCCAAATCAGAGAAAAAAAATTATAATAATAAGGTACCAATCCAAAAACCGAGCCAAAAACGTTGAATAAGCAGATATAACTAAATGCAAACGGAGTAGTCTGTCCTCAAGTAAGATGGAGAAGAATGAAACCAAAAGAAACTTAACCACAAAGAACATCTGTGACAACAAAATAGGAGAAAGCAAATAGATAGGATCCGAACTACAACTAACAAGATACCGATGACGTATTCAAACACTCGAACTACCAAAACAAAGAAACAAACTTTTTCTTCTCTTTTTCTTTTTGTTTACTTTATGCTCTGCACTGCTTTAAAACAATTCGTTTTGATTTCTTTCTTCAAAAAAATTACTTTTTTGTGCAGTTTAGCTATGTCTATCATCCTACACTGTTCCCTCGCACTCAAATAACAATTAAATAATTACTTTAATTTTTTGGAAGTTGATGTTTTTTTATTGTGAAGCTAAACGATACCTTAATTTTAAAAAAATTACAAAAATTATAAAATTATAAATACGTACCAGAAAATAAAATTAAGAAGTAGCATGGTCCCCGTTCATTATCAATGCATTAGACTTTAATAGTTTCTCATAAATTTTTAATTGTCGCAATTAATTTTATTTACTTCTTGTTGATCTTTATTATTTTAAGTGATTAAAAATAAGAATAGAAAATCTATTTGAAGATTTTGATACAAAAATTTAAGCAAAATTTGACGTATTCAATAAATGCCCATTATTTAAATTTCAAAAAATGAAAAAAATTGAAAAAGAAATGAAAGTAACCAAAGTGAAACAAAAACTTTTCTTAATAAGCAGGTTGAAATTTATTTCAAAAACTGTAGTGAATAAAAGAAAATAAAGTAGTTTTGGTTTAAAAAAAAAAATTGTAAAAAAAAATGTGAAGAAAACCAAAAAAATATCGACTACAGTTTTCTTGAAATTTATCATCTTAAAAAGAGTGAAATCAAAATTTAAAAAATGAAACATATTGACCTGAAGATTAAAAACAAACACATAAATTGTGTAAGTAAAAAACAGAGAAAATGTATTTTATCGACTTGAAGTTTTTGGAAAAAAAATATTAAAAAAATGTATTAAATTATTAAAATTGAGTTGCAAAAATTTGTAGAATTTGACTAAAAAATTCAAAAGTTGTAGAGACAGTAAAATGTGTGTCAAAATATTTTTATGGTTTTGTTTTTCTTCATTTTTTATTATTTTCTAAAATAAATTTTGAACGATTTATAAAGAGAAAAATGTAATTTTCTTCACTTCATTTTACGTTCTTCTACCAATTAAATTCTTCTAAATTTATTTAAAAAAAGTTTTAGTAGAATTTTCTTTAGTTCTTTTTTTATTCAAGTTTTTTTTACATTTTTTTAGTCGACGTTAGTGGTTCTTTTTTTTTCTAATTTTTTTTTAGTTTTTCTGAAATAATGATTTTGTCAGTATAAGCAATGCAGATCAACAAAGAGAATATTATAATGCGAAAAAACAAGAACAATTTATTACGGTAATTAAGAATGTATGGAAGACTATTGAAATCGATTAACTTTTAGTATTTAGTGGCGTTGATGCCTAGACGACTGCAGGAATGCATCGATACGCTTTATTAATTTTATTTTATTAACTGCTATTTATAGTTGTGACCAGGTAGTGTCCCGTTTTTTAGTTGTTGGAGTGTACCTTTTCAAATAGCAAGATTGGAAACAACTGAGAATTTAAATGATAGACTAAAGACAGTTTGGAGAGTTTGTTATAATTGAAAGAACCGATTTTTTCTCGATCTGATAATGGCGGCGAAACGTTGGTAACTTCGGTTTTACATTGACACGATAAGGTCCTAAATAGGAATATGAATGTACGAGTACTAGTACAGAATGATGAAAGTGTAATTAACTTTATGGTCCCGCATCGTTGATTGTTAACATAACTCAAATTAAATAATTAGATCAATGAAATCTAGTTATCTAAAACGAACTAAAATTTCAAAGTATTCATCTAAAGTATGTTTGTTAGTAGAATAAAATCCAAGGTCAAAGTCATGAATTTAGGAAATAATTTTTTTATGTACGTTATGGGAGAATAATAAAATACGAACGCTTTCGATTTACCAATTTGTTTTTAACTGTCTACTAAATCGAAATGTTTACAGTTATGTAGGTGTAACTTATTTTCTTAGCAGTTCACGTTTTGCATTGATAAATATCAAAGCAGTTTTTATTGCGCACGTGCAATTGGTAGTTCTACATATGCTAACGGTCACGTATTACAGTAAACAATGTTTATATAGAATAATTGATAGAAGTATTATACATATATAATGACAAGATTGTAGATTATTTATTTGGCAATGTTTTAAGTACATATCAAGCTCAAACTCGAGTTAAGTATTAACTGAAAGTATACGGTTCACGTCGCTTAATAGAATCACATTAACTTGAGATTTTTGATAACAATAACCGAATGATAACAAAATCCGATGTTAAAAAAAAAGAAAAAAGTTCATTGGTTATAAAGAAGTAAATACATACAGAGTGCATCTTATTCATTTAGAAGGGGAACTCATAGCATGAATACAAACAAAGAATGTCAACATAAAAGTTTTAATAAAACATTTTAAAAAAATCAAAGCTTTGAGCAGAATAAACCGAAAATTACCGACCTGTTGCATTAAATAGTCACCGTGACACCGTGAACAAACAGCAATCAAACATAATGTTATGTTTATGTTTAAATATACAAAGTAACTCGAAGATAACGTATTTACAGATGTTTAAATGAGGCAACGTCACGTAGGTCAGCCAAAATACTTAAATTTATCGCTATAAACATGCTCATCGGATTAAAATATTAATGTAAAATAGGTTATTGTTTATGTATAACAACAAACCCGATAAGAAAATTGATAACATTAACCGAAATTATGATTACTATAAACGATGTTTTTTCTATGTAGTAGCATAAGTTCAGATAGTTCTTTAATAAACTGATAACATTATCCACGATTCCAATAAGCTGCGTAACGGTATTTGCTATCTAGACAGAAACACGTGCACTGTGTTCAGGATTGAGGTGCTATTGAATTTTTTTTTGAATTTTGCAAAAAGTCGGCCAACATTACAGAACTATAGATAAAGGAACAAGATTGAACGCACCGTCACAAAGAGAAATTCATAGAAATAGTAAAATTTTTATGAAATTACAAGGGGCTTGGAGCAGATTGAGATGACTGGGACATACAAATAAGAAAAATGAATGCAAATGAAATGGTTAACAAATTGGTAGATATAAAAGCAAATGAAGAAGAATCAAAGGTAACTTATGGGACGATGTGCAGAAAGACGTTTTGAAATAGGGTCCCATAAACTGAAAAGTGACCTCAAATTGCGGTCAAACACAATATAAGGGATAGACCTGTAGTGGTGTAAGCAAGCAAGCATTGGATATACCAGCAAGATTACGACGCGGTCTAAGCCGAAAGTCGCTTGTAATCATAAACAAAATAACCGCGAAAACTTAAGATTTTATATAACTCTAGAACAGTTTGGAATGGCTGGGCCATATAAGGAGAATGAATGTAAAGGAACCGGTTAACAAATTGTTAGATATATAGACAGAATGAAGAAACAAAAAAAAGGCAGAAAAAAGAACATTGTGGGCGATGTGCAGGGAAACGTTTAGAAATAGGTTCCAATAAACTGGAAAGTGACATTAAAAGACAGCAAGTTGTGGCCAAACGCCAGTTAATTTACTTAAAAAAGAAAAAGATTTTGAAGAAATCTGCTCAGTAGGTAGAAACTCGTAGAATTAAAAACTAGTTTGGATTGAGTTTTTTAAAATTTATTTTAAGAGGTGGTTCGTCTCCTTGGTCCTTTTGTGCAACTCTGATTTCTTACTCCCTCATTAGTTCTCTTTCGTCAATGAAGTCTAGAAGTTTATTCCAAGGGGCTTTTTTCAACTCATCATCGGTTAACTTTGGTTTTTCGAGAATCGTTGTGCGTTGCATTTGATACGCTTCGCATTTGCACAGCAGATGCTGCACAGTCTCGTCATCCTCTAAGCATCCGCGGCATAGAGGGCTGATTTGCAGTCCCATTTGATGCATATGTTTGTTAAGGCCACAGTGTCCTGTAATTAGTCCCGTGAGTTTCCTTATTTTTTGTCGACTCATGCTTGATAGTGCAGTTCGACTGTTTAATTGTGGCTCTGTAAGGAAGAGTTTTGTGTGCCTCATCCCTGAAGAGTTTTTCCATAATTTTTTATGCTCCGTTGCAAGTTTGCTGTGAATTTTTTCTTATGCGATTCCGAAGGTCTGATATATGTCTCTGTTGTGCCCTTTTTTGCTACTGCGTCCGCCATTAAGTTTCCTTTTACATTTTGCTCTTTTGGTATCTAGATGAGCTGCACTAGTTGGCGAGTTGCCAATGTTTCCAGACTGCTTATGTATGCCATAATCAGTTTGGACTTTATTACTGGTAACCTTAGCGCCAGTAGTGCTACTTGGCTGTCAGGCATGATCGATATCGGCCCATTTGTGTATGATTTTCGATAATGTTCCTGACACACTAGTTAATAGCAGCAACTTCAGCTTGAAAAGCGGATGCATATTTACCCAAAGTCAGCGAAAATTGCTTCCCATGGTGCTTGTCTCCATATACTCTTGCTCTGGTACCGTTGCAATTTTTGGCCCCATTTGTGTACAAGATAGTTCCTTTAACCGCGCCCGGGTAAATGTTTTATGTCCTTTCGTCCCGTGACGGTATTATCACTTTAAATTTCTTTAAAATGTGATAATATTTTGTGAAGTCGGCTCTCATAGTTAAGATGGTTTCTTCACGCAGCACGTTGTATATACCCGGTTTGTTTTTCCCGGTGGTTGACGCGTGTTCATTAATGTGCAGCCTGTATGCTGCTTGTCTTGCTTACATCATTACAACGAGGTGTAATGGTGGAGGTGGAAGTGAAAAAGTAGTGCTTCCATGGCTGCTGTGGGCGTGGTTCTCATCGCTGCTGTTATCAGTAGACATACCATTCTCTGTATTTTGCTTAGCTTTGCAGCTGTGCTTTTCAGGTTGTTTCTCTCACACCATACAAGCGTGCCGTATGTGATGACAGGTTTTGTTCCAAAGTATATAACCATTTGGTCATTGTGGCTTTCAATCCCCATGTGTGCTCGACCATCCGTTTGCTTGTATTAAGAACCGTGATGGCCTTCGTTGTGACTTTTTTTAGATGAGCATTGAAAGTCAGTCTGGTATCAAGAGTAAGTCCCAGATGGATTGAGTTGCGATTGATGGGTTCGTTTTTGCATTTTCCAGAAGTTCACTAAAATGTCTGATATTTTAGAAAATGTGCGATTGCTAGGGACAAAATCTGCCAACATTATAGAAAACGACGCAGAAAGAAAATTACAGAAGCAGAAAAAAGATCGAACTCATGGAAATAGTAAAAAACCTAAGAAATAATATAAACTCTAGGACAGATTGAGATGGCAGGGACATAGAAAAATGAATGTAAAAAAATCGGTTAACAAATTGTTAGGTATATAGGCAGAATGAAGAAATAGAACCATACCAGAACCAAAGAGAAGGTTGTTGGACGATCTACAGAGAACGTTTAAAAATAGTTTCCAATAAACTACAAAGTGACCTAAAAAGGCAGCAAATTGGGCTCGTAGTGCTATGTGCAGACAAGCACTGGATATGCCAGCAAGACGAAGAGATCTAAGTGATGACTGGCCGTTCATTTACTTGAAAAATAAAGATTTTGAAAAAAAATAAAACATCTGATATTTCAGAGAATGTGCGAATTGCTAAGGACATCTGCCAACATTACAGAAACCGAAGTAGAAAAAAACTACATAAGAAGAAACACGATCGATCTTATCATGAATTCATATAGCAATAGTAAAAAACTTAAGAAACAACAATTCAGATTGAGATGGTTGCGATATATAAGAAGAATGAATGTAAACGAACCGGTTAGGTAGATAGGCAGAATGAAGGAATACATAAACGCATAATCAAAGATAAAAGACAAACACTATGCCAACAAGATTGCGCTTAAACTCATTAGACGAAGACCCAAAAACCTTTTGGTAGTACAGACCTATCAAAACGTCACTCAGTCAAAACTTCCGTCTCAATTCTTATAGAGTTGATTTGTGCAGCTATAGATAAGTCTCTGGATCACCAGGTGAAAGTTTGGAATGATAACGTGTAACCTTATTTTAAAAACTTTACGTCAACAACCATTTGGTCGAAGATTAAGAATAACTGCCCCGCACCTAAATTGTTAAATTGGCAATTACCTAAATTACTTACAAGTTCGACAGTACGATCAATTAACACACTAACGGCGATGCTCGTAGAGTGAATGATGTAATTTATATTTGAAAACAAATCTAAGTGGACCTTGAAATTTTTAAACTAGTTACAAATATTAATCAACTAAGGTTAAACAATTATACGAAATTACATAATATTTATATACAAAAAAGTTTTTGTTTTGTAGGACTATATTTATACTATACACATACGTAAGAATTAATTTAGTATAAGTCCAAAAAACTTCACGTAATCAAATACTTTTCTAACTAAAAATATCACTCTCACTCTATTTATTTTGACATAGTTTTAGTATGGGTCATTTTATCTGAATAACTGTATCGAAGGCTTCCATGGTCAGAGTCTATACTAAGATAAGAAGGTCTTTTGGTTTTTACTGATTTGTATCGTCATACTGTTGTAACTGAGGTTTCGCTCACTTTCTATGGCTTTTTAAAAACAGTTTGACAATATTTATCTCTTGTTAAGTATAGGAGCCTGTACTATCGACAGGATCAAAGTTTGCTGTTGCTTCTAAACGGATTTTTACATTTTACGTAACTAGTAGCAAATAAGCATGAGGGTGAAAAAGAAGGAGCTTTAGTAGATCTTTGTTTCAATTACAACACAAAAATTAACATCGAGCGGGTTTTGTAGATATTTTAAGTTCTTCATAGAGAGAAATTTTTTCGAAGTCTCCGTAATGCACAAAATCAAACGTAAGAATGACTTTCGGCCACATCTATATCTATAGTCAGTGTTGCCGCTTACGGTAGGAACACTTATTAGCAATTCAAATTTTGAACCATTACGCGACTGGGAGTGGAAAGTTGCTTTTTTGTCAGTTGGAAATGTTAAATGTCAGAAGTCTTTAAATTTCTACATGTGTTTTCGAAAAAATTCTCAACGTCTTCTGTTCATTTGCATCTCCGTCGTTCACTTCTCGTTTACTACAACAATTCAGTTTAAGTCGCTGTTAAGAAACGAAACGTAATACAGTGACCAAGTATATTCCTAGCGTGGTAAAAGGTTGTTTCCGGCAAGGTGGTCTTTCTAGATTACTGTACTAGTATTTCAATGTTTCCAATTTTTCTTTTCATTACATGTATCGAAGCAGCCTTTTTTTAATACGTACAGTGTGGTTTTTAATGTTTGAGGACATCTAAACTGTCCGACATTTTTCAGTGTATTTTATTTATGGGTTTGGACTCTTAGCAAGTTTTGATCGTAGTGACTCGGAATTGGTTATGCTTAGTTGTTTATTACAAGTTATTTGTTGCATAAGATACAGAATCTTAAGTTTTCGCGATTTTTTTTATTTAAGTTATAAGGGATTTTAGGCCTAAACCGCGTCGTAATGGAATAAGGAGTTGAACTTGGCTTTTGTCGTTTGTCAACTTAATCAAACTGACGTTTTGCAAGTCATTGCAGCTTGCATCTTCGAAGCGCTAATTGTGACTGGTAGAAAACGTATTAATGACTTTGCTTTATATCACTTATAATAAACGTGGTGATTTACGGACTTTTACTTTTTTTCCGTTATCGCATGCCTGACTTCATCATTACTGATAGAAAGTGTTTGTGTCTTTGTGACGATTTTTTTCTCTTTCAAAGGGTGTAATTCTGATATCTTAGATTTAGACAGTTTGCTCAGTTCATATTAGATGGCTGTTTTTTTATTTCCACAGCTTCATGGATTAGCGTAGGAAAGTAATAAAGAGTTTGTTACTAGTATTTTCTCGATAATTACATCGAAACACTCGAAGGTGTAGATAGAGTTAACTCCGGAGACGTGACGTCATCATGGAAATTTTCCTACTCTAAGTATCGGCTTATTATCTTCACAGTCAAAGAACACGTGTGGAGGTATGGAAACCCGCTACAGACAATCAGGACAGAATTAGATTAAACCACAAACATAAGGAACAAATGCTTATCCAATTAAGTCGCAACAATATTTTGTTCAATACTCGCATGGATGCGCGTGAATAATTAGTAATGAAAGCCTCGTTGGGCGCACACAACGTTATTCTAACATTACCGGAAAAATGATCGTTTTACAGTTTGACATTTATCCCTGCCAGTGTGGCGAAAAGTAGGCGTTATTTTATGTGGTGCCAAGTCTTCTATAAGACATCTTTTTTGCCACACCTCAGATCCGATTCGTATTCACACTGGCAAAATCCTTGAATCATTTAAAGTTCCAAAATCCAACATCATTGTTCTTCCAGTCGACAAAGGCGTCGCTACTGTCGTTTTTAACCAAACTGATTATGCTGCGAAAATTCAGTCAGAGGAAACGTACGCTCTTCTAACTCATAATTCCATTTCGAGGATTGAACGTGAGGTCAACCAAATCATCGAATCTTTCAGTCTATCTCCATAAGCTAAACGTTGACTTTTTCAGTTTTAAAACCACCTTGTCTATACGGACTTCCCAAAGTTTACAAACAAGGTATTCCCTTTTTACCTATCGTCAGTGCTATCCAATCTCTTACCTACAAGCTAGTCAAGTTTTTATCTAACATTCTTTAGGAATTTACAGGTAAAACGCCTTCTCACATCCTCAATTCTCAACATTTAATTCAACGTTTGAGAACTATAAAACTTGAACTCCAAGATCTTCTTGTAAGTTTTCACGTCACTTTTTTTACCAAAGTTCCTATTAAGGATTCACTTATTATCATCGAACAGGTTCTGTCTCACATGACAAGGATTTTAGTTTGGTTTCTGTTATTGACAAGTGTTTTTCATCTTCTTACTTACAGTTTAATAACAAGTTTTACGAGTTATTTGGTGCTGTTATAGGTTCTCCTCTATCGCCTGTTGAAGCTAACATTTTTATGGAATCTTTTGAAACGGTTGCTTTGGAATCATCAATGTTAAAATCTAAAGTCTGGTTTAGGTATGTTGACGACACGTTCATTGCTTGGTCTCATGGTCTCTCAAATTGTCTAAGATTCTAGATCATCTAAACAATCAGCACCCAGATATCAAATTTACTATGGAAATCAAAACTAATGGTTCTCTCCCATTTTTCGACGTTCTGGGCCATTCTGTTTATCGCAAACCCACCTATACGAGCAGATACCTTCATGCTTCGACTTATCATCATCCTGTATAGTAACGTTCTGTTGTTGAATCTTTGGCACATCGCGCGTTTTCTATTTGCCAACCCGAAAATCTAGACTCGGATCTCCGTCATCTTACTAGAACCCTTGTGAACAATAGCTATATGAAGCGAAAAATTCATACAGTTATTAATCGTCGTCTACATCCACGTGCGCTCGAGTTCCTAAGGATATTGCTACTTCCGAATCCAATCAGAAATTGGGATTTTTACGCTACATTCACAAGGTTACAGATCAAATTAGGAAACTTCTTTGTAAGAATGGTATTAACCCACATTCAACTCGATAGGTAAAATGTCTCAGATTCTTTTTTCCCCCAAGGACACATATCTTACAATTTCATTTTAAGGTGTATACCAAATTTCTTGTTCATGTGGTTTAGTCTACATTGGTCGCTTCATCATTACACGCATTTCCGAACATGCTCGTTGTATAAGGAAAAGGCACATTTCTAAGTCTGCGGTTGCTGAACATCATTTTACTTCAGGTCACTATACAGATTTTGATAACAATTCGGTGATTGTGAAATCTCCATTCTTCTTCAATAGGAAAATCCAAGAGAGCACAGAAATCATCAAAAACCCCAATACCTTTATTGCTGATTATGGTTTTGAGTTATTCCCTCTTTGGTTCCCGGTCATTACTCCTTTATTGAAAACGTGCTTAACCAGCCGCGACTATACTTCTTTATATACGGAGACTACTTTTTCTTAAGTCAATTATATGGAGTTTAGAATCTGGCTTGGTTCACAAGTTGATTACCTAATTCTTTAGAGGTTCTTAGTTAGATTTCGGTTGTTTGTTTAAGTTCTTCGATTTTTAAGTCCCTTAAGTAGGCGAAACGTTGTCAACTTCGGTTACAACAATGACACGGTCTAAACCCGGAAGGCGATCTCATCTTAGTATAAACTCCGGTCGTGAAAGCCTTCGCTATTAGAGGAAACAAGTCTACAAAAATCTGCGATACTATCAACAAAACAATACTAGGTCACAAAAACATTGACAGAGAGGTAAAAAAGAAAATACATTACGAACAATAACTTCTGCTTGCGAAAGTTGGACAATTAAAAAGAAAAATGAAACTAAAATAAATGTTATGGAAATGAAACACCCCAAGAAAATGATAGGAAAAAAGTAGGACAGAGTAAGAAATGAAGACAAATAACTAAGAAATGGAAAAATAAAAAAGAAACCTAAATTAGTATGCACGCATATTAAGAATGGAATCCACCAGAATAACAAGAAGAATAATGGATGCGGGAAAACCAATCAAAAAAACAAAGAGGAAGGCCTAGAAGAAAAAATGGAACAAATCAAAGAAATAGGTGCAGAAAGGGAAATGACAATAGACAAAATAAAAACAATAGAGAAAACAGATAAAGATTGGAAAAATGGATACAGGACTAGAGACCGATATCCGAAAGAACATTAAGGATTAGAGAACAAGAAGAAGAACTGAAATATTTGAGGTAGAGTTTGATAAGCAGAACTTTTTCTTCAGTAATTTTTTCTTGAAGTAGACACGTTTTGTCTTTAGTAAAGAAAGACGCCACGTCAAAACTGAATAGGATATACTCTTTTCTTATACGCAAGTTCTGGATTTTACACACAAAATCTGTAGATTCTTTAAGGTATGCTCCTGTATTTTGCTAAAAGTGTTGTAACTTGATATTGTCTGGGTGAGTTTATGGCGCTCTCTATCGGTCGAACGGGGACTCTTTCTTTGTGTATGTTTGGTAGACTGTAGATTTGTGGCATAACAAAGATTTCTGACTGTTGCTTGGCAAGTTTTATAGCGGTGGACTTTTAGGGCTGAATTTACTTTGTTAAATGGTGATTTTAAAGGGTTTCTCTGCAATCGTTCGTACCAAATGTCTGGATATTTTGTGCTCATTCAAAATTGTATCCGTTAAACTGACAATGACTTTTGATCATCTAAGAGTAGTTATAAAGTGCAGGTTTTAGAACTTTTGGGCTGCGTTTCGGCAACATCGTGTTTCTTGCGTTTTTGTTTGAATTTAAATTCTGGGTAAGATGGCTGTTTCTAACTCAAAATTTTCTGCGGTTTTGTTTGAATGAAATTCGAGTAAGCTCGGGAAGTTTCGGAAGGGGGCAAATTCGGTGAGTTTTTTCGCTCTTTTGTTTGAATTTAAATTTCGGGTAAGATCGTTAGGAGATCGTGAAATAGTTGGAAATCTGCAATTGTGTGTATCGCGCGGTTTTCTTTGACTGCATCATATTTCTTAGTTTGCTTAGACTTAGGTTTGGTCCTAGTCTCTTTTTGAGAGCCAAAACAAGAAGTAGAACTTAGCCTTTGCCGTATTGTCGTTCGTGAACCCAAACAAACTAACGTTTCGCAAGACGTTGCAGCTTGCATCTTCAGAGTGGTAAATGTCACTGAAAGAAAAAGTGTAAATGACGATATTTATACCAATAGCGATTAGCGTGATTAACGGACCTTATCTTTCCGTTACCGCTTGACTGACTTCGTTATTACTCGGAGTAAGTGTTTGTGTCCTTTCCAAGAAGGTTGATCTTTGTCTTAGAGAATATAATACTGGTAGCCAAGATTTGCTGAGTCTTAAACCGTCTTCTCGGTTCATATTACATGGATGTTTTTCTATTTCCACAGCTTCGCGGATTAGTCTGGGAAAGTAGAAAGGAGTTCTAGCTAACACTTTAGTTTGGTCAAAGTTCAGCGCGTGTCCTTGGTTCTACACGTGTTCTGCCACTGCTGATTTAGTAACTCTGCGGTGTTTGCAGTCAGCCATATGTTGTTTTAGTCTTACTTCAATAGAGCGTCCCGTCTGTCCTATATAACTTGATCCACAGGAACAAGGAATTTTGTAAACTCCGGCATGTTTTAGAGCCTCTTGTTTGTCTTTAGCAGAAGTAAACCAGGTTTTCAGGGTATCCTTAGTCGTAAAGACAGTTTTAATATAATGTTAATGTTAAAGGGTTTAAACTCTTTATGCACTAAGCTAAGGTAAACTCCGCCATGAAAAACTCCACTGCTATAGATATTAACAAGAAACAAACTTTGATTCTCAAAAATCCAGTTATACCACGAATCTACGGTCTTCCCAAGATACACAAAGATCGATAGTGAGCACCATCAATTCACCAACCCAATCGTTAGTACGTTATCTAGCTGCAAAATTCTTGCCGTTGACAGGGAATACAGAAACTCACATTAAAGATTCTACAGGCTTTGTAGAGAAAATTAAGAATTTGCGTATAACAAAAGAAGATATCCTAGTCAGCTTTGACGTAGTATCTCTTTTTATTAAAGTCCTGGTCGACGAAGTGTTGTTTTTGTTCAAGGAGAAAATTACTGAAGAAGAAGTTCTGCTCATCGAACTCTGCTTTAAAAACACTTATTTCAGTTATAACGACAACTTGTTTAAGCAAGTAGAAGGAGCGGCCATGGGTTCGCCGCTCTCTCCAGTTATAGGCAATATTTACATGGAATGTTTTGAAACTAAAATTATGAAAAATGTTGAGTTAAAACCAAAAACTTGGTTTAGATATGTTGATGATACCTTTGATACCATCAGCAGTGACAGAACACGTGTGGAATCAAGGACAGACGCTGAACTTTGACCAAACTAAAGTGTTGGCTAGAACTCCTTTCTAGTTTAATCCGCGAAGCTCTGGAAATAGAAAAACATCCATGTAATATGAACCGAGAAGACGGTTTAAAACTCAGCAAATCTTGGCGACCAGTATTATATTACACTGGTCTGCAAAAAAATATTTTTTATCGAGCCCTGACACTATTCCGAGTGATTCTTATGTAAAATGACGTCCTGAATCCAAATATGTATTCCGTTTTCTTCCATCACCCACCATTTTCGAGGGAGCCCCAAATCTCTAATTTTACCACTTTTCGATAAATTAATTATAATTTATTTATCGAACGATAATAATAATTATAATAATTATTATAATAATAAATATATGGACATGAATTTAATTTAAATGGGAAAAAGAACTATTTTAGCTATAAACAGTAATAAATAAAAAGATATTCATCGTTACTTGGTGCTTGCTTTCCTTTTATACCCTGAGGTACAGCTCTCTCGTTTCAAAAACCAGCAGTACTCCGCCAACATGCTTGCATTCCGCTTCCCTGAAAATCTCTTCTCCAGCTTAGCGATGTCTTGATGGAACCGTTCCCCGTGTTTATCCGAGACTGCTCCTAAATTTTCAAGGAAAAAGTCCAGATGCGAGTGAAGGAAGTGAATTTTAAGAGACATGTTACATCCTATGTCCTTGTACGCTAAAAGCAGTTCCTCGACGTGAGCGACATAATCTTCACTTTTGTGGTTACTCAGGAAGTTCTTACAAACGTTTTGAAATGTAAGCCAAGCTCGTTTGTCTTTTCGATTTAGGTGTAATCTAGGGACCAACAAAAACGCCTTCTTTGATTTTAGCTTCGCTAAGACGAGGAAATTTAGTTTTCAAAAATTGAAGTGCGCCACTTGTCTTGTCCACTGCTTTTACAAACTGCTTGATCAATCCAAGTTTGATGTGTAAAGGTGGTAAGTAAATATTTTCCTTCTGAACCAAAGGGTTGTGGGCGACATTTTTCTGACCAGGAATAAGATTTTCTCGCAGAGGCCAGTCCCGTACGATGTAATGTTTATCTCAGGCTCGGCTATACCATTCACAGAGGAAGCAGCAATATTTTGTGAATCCTGATTGCAGGCCCGTGAGTAAAGCAACAACTTTTAAGTCAGCGCAAAATTTCCAGTTATAATCATGATAACTAATATTATCGATTCTGAAGATGTTTTCGTACGTTTCCTTCATATCAACAGAGTATGCAACTGGAACTGATGGGAAGTCATTCCCATTTGCCAACAGGACAACTTTTAAGCTTGTTATTGATAAGTCTATAAACAGTCTCCATTTGTCTGGGTCACATGGCATCTGTAGCTCTGTCATCAATAAATTTGCATTAGGGCAGAACACTAAACCTTTATCTTCTGAGAAAAGACATTTCAGGGTTGCTTGTCTGGTCATGTAAGAAGATATTTTTACTCTCTTTTCTAAGAGATTCCACTGTTGAAGTCGCGATCCTAGGAGCTGAGATTTAGTCTTGGGTAACTGCAAATCCCTGACAAGATCATTTAATTCCGATTGAGTGAGGAGGTGAGGTTGCCGAGAAACTAAATCTGCGGAATACTCTTCATCATCATTGAGCGTATCATTCGAAGCCCCAGGTTGAGGCTCAGAGTCTTTTAAATCAATTTCCGGCTCTAGAGTATAAGTGTTTGGGGACTCTGGGATTGGCAAAGTATCGTTATGAGGAACAGGTCTTAGAGCTGACGGAATATTGGGATACTGAATTGTATGCTTACTTTTGATCGAAAACCGGACGGTGGAAGTCATACAAAAGTAACAATCTGTAAGATGACAGCGAGGTTCACGCCAAACCATGGGCACAGCAAATGGCATTGATTTAAGGGTACCTTTGAGCCATTTGGTCAAACTACTGTAACAAGTCGTACAGCAAACTGATGGAGCCCAAGTCTTGTCCTGGTCGCCAACTTGACAATAAAAGTACAATTTATAAGCTGTTTTAACAAGCGGAGAAAGAGGTTTTCGTTGCGCTTTTAAAGTTAATTCTCCGCAGACATAGCAGAAGCTATCGGGATGATTTTTACACTGGCGTGGCATAATTGAACAGTAATTCAACGCCCGACATTAACCACAAATCACACTTAGTCACTTGAAAAAATCCGGAGTAAAAGTAGTTTTACTGTTTTACACAAATGAACAAAAATGAACACAAAATCCAGCACGTTTAAAACGTCGACAAGTTAACTCTGCAACAGCTATAGATGTACTGATCGAAACAGTTAAGCAAAGAATGTAATATACTATAATGAGAAGAGTAATGCAAGTTCAAGCCTGTCGAAAATTCCTGTTCAAACCTGCATGTGGTATTGAGATCGCCAGCGTCGTGCAGTGAATCTTCCTAACTGTTTATTGATATTTTTTTACTGTTCTTATATATTTGTATTTTATTGTTGTTTCTATATACATTTTACAGCAAAACTTTTGCCATATACTTTAGTATAAATTTTATTACCTGCTTTGGGATGTTTAACAGCTATAAGTTAAAATTCTAAAAAGAAATGCAAAAAATAAAATAAAAATGGGGTCCCCCCAAAATAGGTGGGTGATGGGTAAAAACGTAGCTCATTTTTGGAGTCAGGAGGTCATTTTATATAAGAATCGTCAAGAATGGTATCAGGGCCGATTTTCATGCAGACCAGTGTAATCTAAGACAAAGATTAATCTTCTTGGAAAGGACACAAACACTTACTCCGAGTAATAACGTCAGTCAAGCGGTCAGGGAAAGGTCAGGTCCGTTAATTACGCTAATCGCTATTGATATAAATATCGTCACTTACACTTTTTTCTTCAGTGACATTTACCACCCTGAAGATGCAAGCTGCAATGTCTTGCGAAACGTCAGTTTGTTTGGGTTAACAAACGACAATACAGCAAAGGCCAAGTTCTACTTCTTGTTTTGGATCTCAAGAAGAGACTAGGACCAAGCCTAAGTCTGGGTGTTTAACTACGACGCGGTCTTAGCCGAAAGTCGCTTATAATCATAGATTTTGGTTGTTCGTAAACTGGACTAGGTAGGAAGCAAATTCAAACTGTCCTCAATCATTAAAAATCACACTGTACTTACATAGGAGTTGTGAAAGAAAAGAATTAATGAAGAAACTTATCTTACTAAGTAATCAAACAAAACCTGTTCTCTTTAAAATGGACTTTCTAACCGTTCATAAAAAAATCAAAAACGAACTTTTTTAAAAAAATATGTTTTTATGCGCGTTGTTAAAATACGTCTTGGTATATAAAAAACAAACTAAAAGCGTAATACACGACGCAACTGTTAATGAAGAGAATGTCTTCGTGAGGTATCGTCACGACAAAATTCAAAATGCTTTTATTTCCTTTAATATGCATCTATCTTGTTCTTAGTAATGTTTGAAACTGTTCTTATTGTCCGTTGCAAAATTCGTTTTTCTACAATGCAAAATCCAAAACGTGTATTGTTAAAACTTGATTTTGAAGCTACTGTGATTTGAGGTAAATATATTTTAATTTACTAATACTATGTTTGCATGAAAGGAAGTTACAATACTTTGTGTAATGTTAGCACGTACGTATTCATTTAAATATTAGAATAAAAGGGAACCTCGTTGATATACATATGCGATGGGCATTCACGCATCCGGCACATTTAGATTACACCTAAACATTGAAATACTATCATTGCATAATGTAATGTTTCGGTACGAATAAAAACCTGTAAAATCGTATGTATGAAGAAACTAATGAATCGCGTGCTTTGTCAGTTCATTTATAAAAAACTTTGTTTAATTCGTTTTGACAGAAAGACAAAGTGCTGTAGATTTGTTTGACTGGAGAAGAGCAAAATTATCGTTATTATTTATAGCATAATTATTTTGATTAATTTTTAGGTTTTTGTTCTACGTTTGCTTTTAACATAATAATAACTTTCTTTTATTTTGTTGATTTCATCAAAAGCTTAAGTTAAGTATGCTACTATTTTTTTTATTTTTTACTAATGAACTTTAATTACAACATTCAGAGACTTATGTTTTTTGAAACAAAAACTGTTTTATAATTTTCTTACGATCAACGTAGTTTTGTTTGAAGTAATTTGTTTTAACTTTCCTGTTCTAACTGGTACAGGTGTTAGTGTTAGTTTTAGTTTAAAAATAATTTCCAAAAGCCATCTCTTTAGGAAAAATATTTCTCGGAGAGAAACTAAAGTTGAAATTTAGTTTTATTGTTGGTGGTAAAGAGAAATTTTTCTCAAAAATCCGAGGTTGTCATGTTCAAGTTGTTTTTGCCTGTTTGCAAGTACTTCACTCTGGATTTTTAGTTCAGTGTAAAATTTCGGCAGTCTTTTTTCTCAATTTATCTCACTATTAGCATTGTAGCAATTAATAGATTCAACATCTTTTACTTCAGTGGATTCAGGAAAAGTCCATGAATAGAAAAGTAGAATATCAAATTCTATATATATCGTGGTCATTTCGTTTTATACTAGGTATAAATACATATAACATGTTATTCTATGGTAAAATTGATATTTCAAATGACTGCTTGTTTCCGTACCCGAAACTGGGCACTTTAAAATCTTACATTTTGGACTACAGATGAAGCCTCAAAAGCTTCATGAGTTTCGATTTATTGTTTGCTCTATTATATATACAGGGCGTTAATACTAAGTTGTAACACCCGAAAATTGCAGTTAGAACTCATTGAAACAAACAACTTATCTTAGTTCAAATTTTTGTTTATAGTATTTTTTGTTTTTCGAAAAATCGTCATTACTCCCTTATTTTCAGGAATATTTAAAAATTACCAAACTTTCAACACTTGCTTTCGATTTTCTAAAACATTTGTTTACAATTATTTTATGTTTTATCAAATAAGACAATGGCTGCCGATCAAAAAGTTCAAACAAAAGCAGTCGAGCGATTTTTTTAATTTATAATATTCTTAAAATATCTACTATAACATTTGTCTAAAACATTTTTTTCGATCCGTTCTTTTCTCCGCTCTTCTTAGAAGTGTGTTGATGAGGGATCTTTTCTGTAGTGGATGGTGATGAGAGGATGCGTGTAGATTCCGGTCTGTATGTGTTTCCTTGCGGTATACGCTATGACTTAGCCTATTGTTGTCCGTGCGTGTTACCAGAAGGTCTAGAAAGGGCAGCGTTTTGTTCTTTTCGATCTCCATGGTGAATTTGATACTGTTGTGGTGTCCATTGATATGTTGAAGAAAACTTTGTAATTCTTCCTGTCTGTGAGACCATACGACAAAAGTGTCGTCCGCGTACCTGTACCAGCATTTTGTTTTCCTGTCGCTTGAGTAGATAGCTTCTTGTTCGAAAGCTTCCATGAAGATGTTGGTTATTACTGGTGACAGTGGTGATCCCATACTTGCGCCGTTCTTTTGTTCATAGAACTCACCATTCCACAGGAAGTAGGTTGACGTTAAACAGAGTCTGGCCAAGGCAATCAAATCTTCTTGTAAACCTCGTGGCACTAGTTGTTGTCTAATGATCTCTAATGTTTCTTTCACTAGTACATTGGTGAATAGTGATTCTACGTCGAAACTAACTAGTATGTCACTGGTAGTTACTTCAAGTCTTTGGAGAATCTCGACGAAATGTTCGGAATTCTTAACGTAGCTGGTTGTCTGTCCGGTGTGCTGCTGTAGTCTTCTAGTATTTTGCTAACTCGTAAGTCGGTGATCCACAGGTACAGACAATTGGTCTTAGAGGTTTTATGAATTTTCGGTAACCCACACAGTCGTGGAGGTTGGCTTTCCGATGGTAACAGCCTTTTCTGTTCTTCTGTTGGTATAGATGAGTCTTTGATCGCCTTTCTTATGCGTCGTTCAATTTTTGCAGTAGGGTCCCTGTTTAGTTTTGTGTAATGGTCTAGGTCTAGTAGAGTGTCCATTTTCCTGATGTAGATGTTCTTATCCATTATTACTGTCGCGTTACCTTTGTCCGCTTCTAGAATTATTACTTTTTCATTCTTACGTAAGTCAAGTAACGCTCTTTCTTCATTCTTGGTTATGTTTCTTGATGGTGGTTTGGCTGTTCGTAAGATACGACAAGTTTCGTGTCTTAATTCTTCAGCATCTTCGATGGGTAGATTGCGCATGGCACATTCCACTGGAGCGATGATTTCTTCAACATATCAATAGACATCACAACGGTATCAAATTCACCATGGAAGTCGAAAAGAACAAAACGCTGCCTTTTCTAGGCCCGTAAGGAAACACATAAAGACCGGTATCTACACGCATCCTTTCATCACCATCCACAACAAAAGAGATCCCTCATCAACACACTTCTAAGAAGAGCGGAGTTTTTAGTGATGAAGAACACAAGCCGAAGGAAATCAAACACAGCAAGGACGCTCTTTTAAAAAATGGTTACAACAAAAAATTAATAAGACTACAGAAGAAGAAGGAGAAGTAAGCTGAGGTTGCTGCGGAGACACCGTCAGAAACATATGCTTACTTACCCTACGTTACCGGAGTCACTGACAGACTAAAGAGGGTTCTAGGAAAGAAGAACATCACTACACGTTATAACACAGTGAAGAAAATAGATCAGCTCATACCACCTAATAAAGATCAACTACCAAGACTACACACCAAGGGTATTTAAAAATTAAAGTATATGCGCGGCAAGAGTTACATTGGCCAAACAGGGAGGAGCATTCAGTGCAGGGTTAAAGAACATCAAGAAGACGCTCAACTCAGACGCACGGACAAATCTGCAGTAGCGGAACATCTACATGACAATGGAGATCACCGGATTGATTATGGGAACGTAAACGTATTAGCACGAAGCAGACACTATCACCAACGAATAATACTCGAATTACTTAAAATAATGAAAAATCCCAACAACTTCAATCGTGAAGGATGGATACAGATTAAGCAACACATGGAGATCTGCGCTGCGTGAAGAACATGCAAGAAGTCACCAGACGTCTATGAACGCAAATCAACAGACCACAACGGACACGGATCAGCGAAGCGGAGCCGAATGACGGTATATAACGAGGAACGCAAGACGACAACATCAGTCGCGAACTTCACTTGTTCTTTAGAAATATGTTTATTTTAAAAAAATGTTATTTACTGCTTCATCTTGAACAGTTTTTGTCACGTTTATCACTTATGTGCGTATTTTGCTTAATTGGTGTATAAAAATGCATAATTATCAAAACGCTGAACTTTTTGACATACATTTGGTTTTTGGGGAGTGTTATGTTAAAAAGTTGGTAAGTTAAAATTTTTCGAGTATAAAATTTGTCCTCGACACGCCCACTTTTCATGGTCGTTTGTCAAATGTGTTAAATCACGAATTCATTCTTCTTCCGGTAATGTTTGGTGCAACATAGACCTCCGTTTAGCTGTACCTCGGCTCAATAAAGGCTTTCATCTTTGAGTTATTTCAGCCAATTCCACGTGAACATGCAATTGAGTTTGGTGTCTATCTGACTGAAAGCTTATTTGAGGTATGTGCTCTAATATAATTTCTTTTTGTGTGGCGCTGATAAAACACCTGTGATTTTTGAAAAGTTTCCATGACGTCACGTCGCTGAAGTCTAGGAGTTGAATGCTATTTTATTGGAAGAAATATCTACACAAGTGCGAAGTTAATTAGAGGGAAGCTCTAAGTGCACGAAAAGTGCAAGTTTGGGATTTGAAGACTTCCAGTCAAGATTGTTGTTTTGTCGTTTATTTTATTTACAAACTAAGCTTGTTTCACAAGGAACGGTGTATATAATTCTCGCAATTCACCAGTGGTGTGCTGAAAATTTCCACGCAACCCACCAAATCCGATAAGCCAAGAAAACTGAGTGAGAAAGAAAAAGTTTACTAAAAAGAAAAAAAGGAAATGTTGAGGCAATTAACCAAGATTCAGGAAAAAAAGAAAAAAATACGCCAGCAATTGCACTAAAGGCGAACCTTAAGGAACAAAAAAAGAGACAAGAAAGACTGATGAAGATAAGGCTTGATGTTAATGAGAGACCACTTACGGTGCCCATCCAACCGTCCATAATATATAAAAAAAGAAAAAGAAACAGAAGAGGAAAGATATCAGTTAGCCATAATACCAAGGCGTGCTAATTGCTGTCCCAAATTGGAAGGCAGCAGCGACATCTGGCTGTGGCTGTGATCGTCAAGCTACTCCCTTTCCTTCTACGTTGTATTAAGTTTGTTATACATTGCTTACTCTCGATATGTGGGAAAGCTGTAGTAGGTTAAATAACACACAATTAAAAAATGAATCGTGATTTTTATTCGAATTTAACTCGTCAAATTTTAACCTGTTCAGAGGGACCCACTATTGGAGGGGAAAAACAGAACGAAGAAACACCTCCGGTGCTTTAACTGAATGTTAATACTAATAAACTATATAATTTCGATATACAAAACAACAACTGTTCTAAAATAACAGCTAATATATCATATAATAATATGTAAAAGAAATTACTATAGCCTTTTAAGTACTTTTAGCAAGTATGGCAACACGGCGAAACTAACAGAGACTTGGCAACGAACAAAGTAAACTGAAAAGTGAGGTTAACTAGCAAGTAGTGTTTTGACGTTAAAATTTATGGAAGCTTTACTAATAAACTGAACTCCTTTGAAGCAGGTATGTTTCAAGATATACAATAAGAAGAAGTAGCTTATGAATTATTATAAGCCAACCTCATAAATACATCGGCTAGCTATGCGACACATCACATCATTACGATTAACAGGCGACGAATAAATTACATTTGGGTCGAATCAAAATAACACAGTAGCAAATTAAATTAACAAGTAATTATGTACGTTGCTCATTTTATTGTAACCTTTTTCAGATAAATGAAATTACAACGTCAATCTAGAAGTTAGAATGTCGTGAGTTTAAATAAAAAGTTCTTAAAATCAGGTACGATAACAGGTTCAAATCCCGAAAAACAAACAAGGCCCAAAATACACATATAATAAACACACAATAATATCAAACAAATATCACAAAAATATGGGGTTCATTATTATGGAAGTGACCTACGGTAACTTTAATATATATATCGAAGCAGGCACTTGTCTATATCATAGATTCAAGATGCACTACTTCTCATAAAAGCACAGGGTCCCCATAGTATGAGAACTACCTGCAACTACATGTTGTATGCCCTTCATGGTAAATAAATTCATATAACGGTCTTTGTACCGGCTATCGTACATATGGTTATTTCCCGTCATGAATGTATGAATATCATAGTATAAAACTTTTAACAATTTGAGCAATTCATAAAACACACGAGCAATGAAAAGTAAGAAAAGAGAGTTACAATAAAACGTACTCCGTCATTCTGGTACGGGACTCTAGCACTTTGATATTTAATGAACAAATAAAACTTCAATTGTAATATAAAATCGTTTTGTTTAAACATGGTTTTTTAAAAAAAAACATAAATTGGCACAGAGAAAAATAAAAGAAATATAACAAGGAACGGGACCATAAAATGGCTACCCACGCTATCTTTTTAAACAAAGTAAATAAGTGTAAAAACTACCCTGCAACCGCTTAAAGCACAAATACAAAAACAGACAGACTTACATGGATTAAAATTATTTTGCATACATACCTAGCAAGTTACAAAGATTGACAAAACAAAAACACAAATTATACAAAGAAACTTTTCAGGGTAAAACGCGTATTGCTATCTCGAACAAGATTTTCCCCTAAGATCGCGGCCGTTTTCTGTACTTTTAAAGCCTCCCACCGTTCTCCTGCTACACTACCTTTAGCGTTCTTGAAACCCCTCTTAAAACGATCGTAACACGGCGCAACTTGTATTTTTCAGTCTTCTCGCTAGCTGATGGTGCTTACGTAATTTCGTGCGTCTTTAATTGAATTTAAATTTAAACTGGTCCATCTCAAGGTTTAACATAAGACTTTAATCCCGACAAACGGAATAGGAAACTCAAGAAAAAGTTCAATCCAAAAAGGCCGACTAAGCGGATATAAATATATACAGACGGAAAGGTAATCTGTCCTGAAATAAGATAGAGAAGAAGAAAAGCAAAAGAAATGTACTAGAAACTTAAGCAAAAGAACGGAATATCGGTGACAGCACAATGGGAGAAAGCAAATAGACAGCATTCGAACCACAACCAACAAGATACCAACGACGTATCCCAAAACTCGATCCATCAAAACCAAAAGAATAGCAAAAGTCGAAAGCAAAAAAAAAAACTAGAACTTACGACACTTACGACGCCGTTGAAAGAGAAGAGAACGATTAGAAAAACAAGGCACCGACCGTTTGAAGCGACTGAAGAAGTAGATGCGAGATCAGTAGCAGCAGCTTTTACATCAGGAGAAACCGTAGAATCTTTATGCAGAGGTGCAGAAAGTTTTGTAGTAACGCGAGTGTTAGAGAGCTTCGTCGTACTTGCCAATGTGTGACAACGCGACCTAATACGATGGTTTTATTGTAAATTCGAACACGAAGAACAGTAGCGCCTGAACCCAACAACCACAGGTCTCATATGCGGCTATTAGAAGTAACAGCGAAAAAATTCCAGGGTGCGATTAACACTGCGGCGATGAGAGCTAGATGGAATGTGATAATCTTGTGTTGGTCAGACGGAACAACTAGTTTTCAAACGCTAGGATCAGAAGAAGAAACACGTACCCGTTTACATAAAAGATTTTTTACAACCACCAACAATAGAAACGACGAGAAGAAGCAGTAACTGAAGATATTAGACCTAAGTACTTCGGATCAGTAGTAGGTCTAATAATCCTAGAAACTGTAAAGAAATTAGAAGGAAGCGAAAGAAGACACAACGTAAAGGCTTATCACCTTGAGAACGAACAAAAGTATTTGAAGTAGATAGAGAAGAAGGTGAAGAAGCATTACGAGAGCAAGTAACATGATTAGTAGAAGTATTACTAACACAGGTTACAAATGGTTTTTGAACTGTGTCTCTGATGATGATGTTCGATTCCAAAAGTTTGCTTAACGATATTATTCGAGCGGTAGATGTGATCTCAAACAACGCTAACGGAAGTTGATAGATCGTAATCCAAAGGCAAAAACTCAGACTTTAACAGAGCAGCGACATCATTCCACGAACGTAAAAAACTTCGGTTCGTCTTAAAAACAAGAAGACCTTTGTCAGACAAAACTTCTAAAGCTGAGAGAAAAAGTTTGTGATGCCAGACAAACACAATTCGTCAATACGAATAAGAAACTTAATAAGTACTGTAGGACACCAGACAAAGTCACGTTCCACTTCGCGAAACTCATTTCTGAATCCGAAGAAGTACGAAGTGGTAGTTCTTCATCTGAAGAATACATAGTTAACATACTAAAACTAATCAAAGCAGAAATCCACCAACGCCTGTCTAACTAAAAACCCACTAACCTACAAAAAAAAGAATGACTCGATAACTAAAGCAAGTCAAGTCAAAGTACTACTAAAACGCAGCAAGAAAAATGACTACGAAGCCAGGTTGTGAAACAACACAAAAAAACGAAGCAAAGTTTGAACTTAGTTATATAACGAGAAAGAGGTAAAAGAATCAATAAAAATAGAAGGAATTATAATCGCGCACTCGAAATCGAGCTCCTGACAGTTGGGCGTCAAATTTTGTTACGAGGATTTTGTAGTAACTTAATGCAAACGACTAACTCAGTTAAATCGGCAGGCGGGTCGCAGGTCTCGATGTGCTAATTATAAAGTATTAACAAGGCTCCAAAACGGTTGGAAACTAAAATGGAAGACACCGTTCGAAACTATCCACGGCTGAAAGAGAATAAATGACAACACACAGGTTGTAACACGCATATATTTCTATTGTATCACAGAAAGAGAGGTTAGAAAAGAGAAGCGAGATAGATTTACATAGATGCGATAAATTGATAGTACGTGAATACAGATGACAGACAATAATTGTTGATGCAAGCCTCTTTCGGTTACACAACACGCTTAAAGTATTAAGGAAACCCGCGATTAAAAATGCTAAAAGAGAGTATATTTCTTGTGATCTTCAACTTAATCTGTCTTCTCAGACGCTATAGCATAATATGAGGAAGCATGGGATAGTTGACAGTAGTAGCCTTATTTGTCCTTTTGAACTAAATGAGTACTTTTCGGGTCCTCTTAGCAATGGTACCTCCACTCCAGATTGTTGTAATGTCACATCCTATCCTTTCAGGTAACTTTTTTTCTGTTATTGCTGAAGTAGATGTTTTAACTGCTTTTAATAAAGCTAAATCTGGAGAAGTTGGTATTGATGGGATTTCTCTTCATGTTCTTGCTGTGATTCTTTGAATTATTCTTCCCACCATTACAAACATTTTGACTTTTTTTTATTGTCCTTTTCATTTCCTGTGTGATGGAAGTGTCAGAGTTACTCCAGTACCAAAAGTACAATCTCCTAAGGAGTACTTTGATTTCAGATCCATCAGTATTTTACCGTCGCTATCTGAGGTATTTGAATAAATTTTGCTTGATCAGCTCACCACTTATATCGACCAGGCGCAAATTCTGGTTTCAAATCAGTCTGGGTTTAGGCCTAACCGTAGCTGTGTCACAGCTTTGCCCAAAATGACTGACGACTTCAGAGCATCTATTGACAGGGACAATGGTGTGATATTGGCGCTTCTGCATATAAGTAAAGCTTTTGGCTTAATTGACCATTCCCTTTTATCGACAAAATTATATAACAACTATTCACTGTCCTCCTCATCTTGTAAATTGTTGTTTTCCGGTAGTACACAACAAGTACAGCATGGCAATTCACCGTCTGCCTTACGATCATTAGCGTGTGGTGTGCCACTGGGGGAATCTTGTCGCTTCTATTATGTTTTCTTTTTATAAACGATCTACTTACTAAATTAAATTCCTGCGAATACCATTTGTTTGCAGATGTTATGGAAGTCTATAGTGAGCTCGATAAAATTGATCTCGAGGTTTAACTATCAAATCTTAACCAAGACTTTGAGGAAATTTTGAAGTGGTGTCAGCTCAACGGCCTTAAGTTAAACTCGATTAAGTTTCAAGTCATATTTATTTTGTTCCGATGGTCTTTGCCCGGCCACGCTAAAATTATTGTTGAGGAAATGGTCGTTCTAGTTCCCAAAACGGTAAAGGATTTAGGTGTCATCTTTAATAACCGACTTCCTTGGGTAGACTATGCCTCTCAATTATGTCGACGTGTTTACTCAACTCTTCACTGCCTCCGTAGGCTGTCAAAATTTACCGTCACCGATTGGGGTTTTCCTTAATCTTCGCATTCTTTCTGTATTGTGACTCTGTCTTTTTTAATGTTGACTGCGTTAAAATTACATTCAATTGCTGTGTCCGTTTTGTGTACAACCTTAAACCCCGTGAGCATGTTTCTTCTCTTTCCATCAAATTTCTCGGTATTGTCTTCGACATAGAACCAAAATCATGGCCGATTCCTTTGCGCTGTCAGCTGGATAACTGTGAAATTCTCTTCCGTTACTGGTTCCTTATTTCTGAATGTTGTTGAAAGGCAAAGGACGTTTATTTTTAATATCAACCAGCAATTTTTAGGTAATTCAACGAATCTACACCAGTTATCGGAAGCTTTACATCTACTATAATAAAAACCTAATTAAAGCTTCTTCGTAAACCTAAATCTAGTTGGATTAAACGTTCACCATAGGTTGTAATAGTAGACCCGTTTGCCGCATATAATTGTTATGTTAAAAGTGTTTTGCAGTGATTTTTGTACCGTATAAGTTTCGCCCACTTTTCACTACATTCAGAGATTTTGCAAGGGAGAAAAATTATTTTTCTGGTGATTGTGGTACGCTTCGCATATCATCTAACGTAAGTGCCAACCGAAGTTTTCACTTCACATTAGCGTTATAATTGGGTGTAGAATTTTCGCTGCTTTTGCGAAAGTCTTCCTGGGGTTAGCATTGATTCATATTTTTGTGATTTACTTTGATTTTCTTGTAATTGTGATAGCAACTTGGGATACCACCACGTGTTGGTCTATTTTGAGTGATTCATGTCATTCTATTACCTTCAGCTGGAAAATATAACTAGAAGCACACCTGCGATAGTAATAATAGTGAAAACCACTCGGATGCTTGACGCATTTGATATGACGATTCATAGTTTGTAGACAAGCAACTTACTTGTGATACGATCCTATATTTAATTATTACTTAATTTTTTAGCGATGTTAGGATATTATTGAAGCATGCAAATAGCTAATCGCATGTCTTGGAAAATTGTGAGTACTTTTTTCTTGCTATTGTGTCTTTGTCGAACATAAAATACATGCGGCTTAGTTATAGATATTATCACAATTAACGCACGCAGATTTTTGTTTGTATGGCTTAAATTTACGCTACATACGAGTTCACTAGTTTCGCAATAAATCGACGTTTAACTCTGAGATAACAGATTGCCTGATTTTGTTATACTCTACTACGATAACTGTATGTGTCGAGTGTTGCTTATTCTTCAGGACTTGTATCAGCGCTATAACTGTGATATTTATGGAACTATTCATTGTTACTATATATGTAATTCTGCCTTGCTTGCATTTTAATTAATTTTTTTTTCTCTCATTGTTAAAAATAAATATATTTGTTGTAACCAGTTTTTGTGTTTTGTGTTAAATTTTAGTTTTTGTTAGATTTTAACGGTATCTTCAACGGCGTACCTAGGATCAAAACTAGGGGGGGGGGAAGCACGGTAAAGGCGAATTAAACCAAAATTTGAAGAAAACCATAATTAATCATATCAGTACTTTATTGGTTATCACAATATTATTTGCTTGAAAATTTTTTTTTATTCCAGTTACATGTCTGTGAATATCATTTTTCTTGGGTTTGAAGCAAACTTGTTTTAAACTTTCGTTTCAAACCATTTTCTTTGAAGAATTTTCGATGGACGCTCATTAAACACAACCCAGTCAGTCTCTCCTCTCCCATTCTACTTCTGAGTCAGGTCTTTACCTTTCGAACTGCACTGAAAGAACGTTCAACAGTAGCCGTGGTGGACGGGAGAGCACTCAAAATGAGGAGTGCGTGTCTTGTTGCAGCGAAGAAAATATTAGCCTCCTTCAAAAGTACAACCACTTCAATGTTCTTTAAATTGCCTCCTGCTAAATCCTTCTTTTTCCACAGGTTATACTACAAATCTAATTCTGCAGAAATATCACTCAACTCATAAAACTCTAAAACTTCGAAATAATTTGAAGCCATTTTTAGCATGTATGAAGGATGAAGATGGGATAAGGCAAACGCAGGTGCATTTTCATGTGAGAATCTAATGTTCAAAGATAAAGTTAGAGAGTCAAGGCAAGGGATAATCAACAACCTTCTCCAGTATTCAATCGCAATTTCAGATTGTGGATTACTTTTTTGT
Organism: Aquatica leii; assembly: GCA_035610365.1. Lineage (NCBI taxonomy): Eukaryota > Metazoa > Arthropoda > Insecta > Coleoptera > Lampyridae > Aquatica > Aquatica leii. The sequence continues at coordinate 100,641,277 of CM069436.1, read as the reverse complement.
TTTTTGTATTTGCTTTTGAGCGATTTGTAGTACTGATAATTCTACGATATCATGTGATTTTTTAAGTAGTTTATGAGAAACATGTTCTATTTCTTTCGGTCCTTCTTGATGACATTAAGGATTTCAGCAATATGTTTCCGCACCATAATCAAATCTATATTTTTACCTTGTAGAACGTTCACAACAAGTTCCAATTGCAATTATGACTAAACCTACAATAAAAATTGGTTTAGTAACTGCACAGTGCAATTGATAGGCAGTTTTTCTTATAGCATAGTTTCCTTCGGCCGAGAGATGTTTTAATGCATTGACAATTTCATGGAAGCTTTCTGAAAATTTTTTATGCTCTTGTATTTTTCAGACCATCTGGTCTCACAGTCTTGAAAGATTGGGAACCGAATTCCTGCCGACTGGCGACTCTCTGAAGAAGGATATTGTATTCTTAACCGTTGCAATTGTGTTTCTTATTTCTGGTAGTTTGCTAGCATCATTGACCACAAGATTTAGTTTGTGGCTTAAGCAATGGAAAAATAAAGATCTACTGTACTTTTTCTTCAGAATGGCCTGCACAATACCTTCTTTTCCAGCCATCGTAGAACATTCATCAAATCTAAAGCCAACACAATTCTCTGCCAAAAAATTTTGGTCAACTAAAAAACTCTGAATTGCACTAGCAATTGTTAGGGTATCTTGAGATTTCAGCTCTACATAGCTTACAAATTGTTGTCTCATTTTTTCTTGACTCTCATCATAAAACCGCAATCCGATAGAAAGCTGTTCTTTTCCAGCGATATCTGCTGTTTCATCAGCCATTACAGCGTAAGCTTTTGCTTGTTTACAATCTTTGATAATTCTTTCTTTGACAACTTCACCACAATATTTTAAATCTCATTTTGAATTTTCGGTAAGGTGTAGACTGCATTTTTTCATCTATTCAAGTGATTCTTTAGATGTTCATCGCCACAGCGAATTCTCAAATTTGAAAGGTCAAAGAAACCACCTCATCTCCTTCCTTTCCTCTAAGCGGCAAACCATGAGTTTCACAAAATATAATACAAAAAATAATTGATGCCAATGTTTGTTTGTTTTCTTCAATCATCTTTTGGTGACCACTTTGCATCTGGACATCCACTGGAATAATGACATTGCTTCCACATCCACTACTGTCATCATCTTGATCCTTTTTCCTTTTGAGAGGTTTTCTGTCTAAAAAACAGAAATTAATTTAAAAAAATTAAATTCTAATTTATTATTCCTAAAAAACTATTAAACACTGTACTTAACTTACCTTTTTGGAACCAGTTTCTTATATCCATTTAGGCAGCCTCGATGTCTTCTAAATGTAAATAAGAAGGTAAACTAATAAACTATAACCAGAATAAATTTGAACAATTGGTTGTTTCAAAACATCAAGAGTGAATTGTAACTAAAGCCTAGCATTCAACAAAAATACTTATCAAGTAACGGCGAGCGGCTCAGTTCATTGGTGATTCCCAAATCATTAGACTCTTTTTCCCTTAATTTCCACTGGCTGGCTGATATAGATTCTTCTAGCAGTCGCTAGGCGATTCTAGATTCTTCTTGGCTTTTACACCATTTCAGTGTGGTAAACAACTGATTATTAGTCCTTTATAATTTTGTTTCATCACTTTATAACTATTAATTTTTTTTGCTTCTAGCTGGGGGGGGGCAGCTGCCCCTTACTGGGTACGCCCCTGAGTATCTTTTATTACTAGATTCCACTGTTTTGACGCCATTTTAAATTGTTTTATGATTAGCACGCCGAATCCTACGATCCACTCAACAAATCATACTGAGTACGCTTGCCATCAAGTTACGAGAAAATTCTTTTGCCTTATAATATTTTTCTGGTTTTGTTGGGGGGGATGACGACTTGTTTTTGGCTTTCATCACTTTCCGCATCTAGTGATAAGCCGTTACGTTTTCCGTATCTGATTGTTGGTTGAACTTGCAGGGTTCTATGCATTTATGAGCTTCAGCATCAAATTTGACATGGTACCAACATGTCTCTTGGTCTTTCTTAGGTTCTGTACTCTTACCCTTGGATCTTGAGCGAGATCCTCGACGCATTTTAAAGTTTGAATTGAATTGAAGTTTTTGAAGACTGAATGTGAGTTCAGCAATTTGATTTCATTTCACGTTTCATTCGTTCATCGTTTGAGGTTGTAGGTGCATTTATTTCCATTTTTTTGCCATACTGGCTATGGTATTGAGTTCGTTATTACTAGCTGCAGAAATTGATCGAAAATGGTTAGGCAGCTTTTGTACGAGCATAGTGCGTAAAAATTAATTAGTAATGTTCGTATTTCTCGGAGCAATGTTGTTGGCTTCTTGTCTCACAATTCGAGCTTTTCCTTGAGATCTTGATAAGGTTTTGCAGTCATTGGCTTCATAATGAATTCTGAAATTGATTCTGCAAACTCGCTATCCAAACTTCCGAGAACGTAGTGATATTTTGTTTCTTCTTTCGTCAGTCCAGCTGTTCTAAAGTGCGATTCCACTTGCGTAAACCATCCTTTTACATTTTTTCTCCAAAAAGTTGGCATTCTTACTGCTACTCGTGAAATATTTAGTACTACAATCTGACTTGGCCAAAATGAGTTTTACCACTTCATAATGACGTCAGGATCGCCAATTTTGTGGCAAAAGAGTAATTAAGATACAAGTTAAAGATTAGTATTGTTATAACTAGTTAAAAATCGAAAAGAAAACTAGTCATTTTTTTTCAATATTAAAATGCAATTCGGCCTTACGATTCAAAAAAAAATCTCCATTCCTACTTAACACCCAATTAACATTTCATTTGTAACACGTGTTGTCAGAAAGCAAATGTCGCCTGGAACTGGAGTTTTATGACCTAAATTATTTGTCCACGTACTCTGAAAGTTTCTTGAAGATCTCTATTTAGTTTCATTTATTTACGTTTCTAAAAAGTCTAACGAATATTGTTTTTTTTTAAATAATGCAGTTCTTAATTAATGTTTACATTTACGAAGAATGCACCTAAAAACAGCCATAAATTTGTAAAGCTCCCTTTGACGAACACAATTAGCTGCTTCCTGTCGACTTACCCTCATTTTAAAAATCCCATGCGGCACCCTTTTAGACTTTTGGCGTCGAACAAAATGCATTTGGAGAAGGTTTGGTTGCCTATGAGCTCGGATGAATAACACTTAATCACAACGAATAAAATGCAAAGAAGCCTAAATAAAGCTGTACCCAATAATAAATATAGGTCTTCGGATTGAAAATTTATGGTCTCAGGGGTCGTAGGCCTTAATTTCGAATCGATAATTCATAATTTTAAAATATTGGTAATTGTTAATGAATTATAAAAAAAATATTACTTTTTGGATACGTTTTAATAGGCGTAGTTAAAAAGTCGAAAAAAACAGTGTAATTGTAAAAATTGTAAATAATAACATTTGTATGTTTTTTTTAATTTGTCGACACCGGAATAACTTCCATCTCTGTTGTTGTTTGAATGAATGACGACGTAGCAAAAGTTAGTTACGAAATAACAACGTAATATTAAACTTTTAGAACGTGTTCACCATGCTTAGTTTTCCGTTGACTGCGTGCGGGATGTGTGAACTTAAATGTCTTACACATTGTTTGCGTAACTGTTTTCATGAGGATTTTTTTTAAATTAATCAGTGAGTATTATTGCACTTATATTAAAATGCACAAAATTGATAACTGCGTTATTTAGTTTAAATTTAAAAAAAAAAGTACCTAATAAACTAAGTCACAAAGATGTCACCTATTTTTCCATAAAGAGAAAATCGCGTCCAATTATTTTTATGCGTTTGAACTAAAAAGATGTCGTTAGATACCTTCAAATAATGGATGTCAAATAAATCACCTGTTGCACTCGACAACTGTTGTAAAAGTTTTTATAGTGGAAAACACCAACGTGTTGGTGTTGGCTGATTAATTTCATTGGATCGATTTCACGCTCGTCTATAAAATTTTTGACGTACTATATTTCTCCTCGTAAATTGTAGGTTAATTCGTTTGAAGATTTCTTTTTGACGTTTTTGATTTCTAATTAACTTTTGTCACTATTAGAAAATTATTCGGTAGTTTTTTTAACCTTTGGTTTAGCATCTTCAAGAATGTTTTTGTTTAATACGCCAGTGTCTTCTCAGGATTTTTAGAACCATAAACCACCGAAGACATATTTTTAATTTCGTTCTTTGGTATAAGCTGCATATTTCTTTAATTATTTCTGTGATAATTTTATATAGGTGGAATCTCTCATAAAAAGTTTAGTACAGGATTTTTGAAGAGATTCTATGCTTTTTTTAAGTACCCTTCAAAAATTAATTGTATAATCAAAATAGAGTTCGTATATGCAGTCTCTCGGTTTTTGCAATATGTTGGTAAAGTTATTTTTATTTGGTCTAGAACTGATTCATTTTCATCAACTGTGTTTATAAAAAAATCCTGAAAATCTGCTGATATATCACTGATTTTTTTAAAGTTTTCGTAGCATGTTTTTTTTTCACCTTACCTACTCATGATTTGTAGTAAATGTCACTGATTCTTCTATTGCTAGAAGATAATTTTGTATTTTTAGGACAATTATGATTTTTAGTAGACCATGAGGAAAGGTTATGGTGTTACGCTAGTATTCTTTTTTTTACAATTATGTGCCACTTACATTCTAATCAACCTTAATTATTTTATCGATAAAGCGTTAAATGCTGGAATTCAATTTACACGCGTTGATTTTATTTATTTTAAGAGGATGCAAAGTTTAGCAATCGCTGGACAAAAAATCAAAATAAAAAATAATATTTTCTGCAGCAAGTGCAAAATGCAACACTTTTCCCATGAGCGTTGAAAACTCGTAGAAAAAATGAGGCTTTTCGCATTCATTTCAGGCTAGACTTCAATGCTTGAATTCCATTTACGCGCGTTGATTTTATTTATTTTAAGAAGTTGCAAGGTTTACCCATCGCGCAACAAAAAATCAAAGACAAATAATATTTTCTGCAGCAAATGCAAAAAGCAACACTTTTCCCACGGGCGTCGAAAACTCGTGGAAAAAAAATGTTTCGCAATAATTTCGAACTAGACTTTCTACGATCTCATTAGTGCGGTTTAAAAAAAATTAAATTGTTTGGTACCGTTTTTACCCCTTAGTTTAGCATCTTTAAGTATACATCTTCAGTTTTTTAGAAAAATAAACCACAAGACATATTTTTGAATTTTTTTGTCTTGGTAGTGAAAAATTTGAATAAACTCATCATCGTCACTACATATTTCTTGTAATATCTGGAAAAAGTTTAGAACAGGATTTTTAAAGAGATTCTATGCCTTTTTTAAATACAAACTCTTGAAAAATTAGTTTTTAATTAAAATATAATTTGTGCATGCAGTTTTTGGTTTTTCTTATATGTAGGTGAAGCTTTACATAACTACTAAATACTGTTCGTGGTAGTTTATGACAATTTAGAACTAACACACGTTTTTTAATTTTTGAAACCAGGAGCAGCTGTTTTAATTTTTGATGCCACTTTTATATTTAGTTCAGAACTAAATCATTTTCATCAACTGTGTAACAAATTCTGAAAATCTGCTGATATATCACTGATTTTTTTAAGTTTTAGTATCATGTTTTTTTTCACCTTACCAACTAGTCATGATTTGTAGTAAATGTCACTGATTCTTCTATTGCTAGAAGATAATTTTGTATTTTCAGGACAATCATGATTTTTGGTAGAACATGAGGAAAGGTTAATTATTATAATATAAGTATACATCTTCAGTTTTTAAGAAAAATAAACCACAAGACATATTTTTGAATTTTTTTGTCTTGGTAGTGATAAATTTGAATAAACTCGTCATCGTCACTACATATATCTTTTAATTTCTGGAAAAAGTTTAGCACAGGATTTTTAAAGAGATTCTGTGCCTTTTTTAAGTACAAACTCTTAAAAAATTCGTTTTTATTCAAAATATAATTTGTCCATGCAATTTTTGGTTTTTCTTATATGTAGGCGAAGCTTTACATAATTACTAAATACATGAGGAAAGGTTATGGTGTTACGCTAGTATTCTTTTTTTTACGATTATGTGCTTCTAATCAACCGTAATTCTTTTATTGATAAAGCGTTAAATGCTGGAATTCAATTTACACGCGATGATTTTATTTATTTTAAGAGGATGAAAGGTTTAGCAGTCGCTGAACAAAAAATCAAATCAAAATATAAAATAATATTTTATGTACTAATTGCAAAAAGCAACACTTTTTCCACGAGAGTTGAAAATTCATGGAAATAATTAGGCTTTTCGCATTCATTTCAGGCTAGAATGCTTGAATTCCATTTACGCACGTTGGTTTCATTTATTTTAAGAAGTTGCAAGGTTTACCCATCGCGCAACAAAAATCAAAGACAAATAATATTTTCTGCAGCAAATGCAAAAAGCAACACTTTTCTCACGGGCGTCGAAAACTCGTGGAGAAAAAAAATGTTTCGCATTAATTTCGGATTAGACTACGATCTCATTAGTGTGGTTTAAAAAAAATTAAATTATTTGGTACCGTTTTTACCCGTTGGTTTCGCATCTTTAAGTATAAATCTTTAGTTTTTTAGAAAAATTAACCACAGAACACATATTTTTGTAATATTTTTTCTTGGTAGTGAAAAATTTGAATAAGCTCGTCATCGTCACTACACATTTCTTTTAATTTCTGTAAAACGTTTAGAACAGGGTTTTTGAAAAGATTCTATGCTTTTTTTAAGTACAAACTCTTCAAAAATTAGTTTTTAATCAAAATATAATTCATGCATGCAGTTTTTGGTTCTTATATGTAGGTGAAGCTTTACATAACTACTAAATACTGTTCGTGGTAGTTTATGACAATTTAGAATTAACAGACGTTTTTTAATTTTTTAAAACCAGGAGCAGCCGTTTTAATTTTTGCTACCACTTTTATATATTTAGTTCAGAACTAAATCATTTTCATTAACTGTGTAACAAATTCTGAAAATCTGCGGACACCACTGAATTTAAAAATTTTTTTAATACCATGCTTTTTTCACCTTTCAAACTAGGCATGATTTGTAGTAAATGTCACTGATCCTTCTATTGCTAGAAGATAATTTTATATTTATGTGACGTTTTTTGTAGAACATCAAGAAAGGTTATGGTGCTACTCTAGTATTCTATTTTCTTACAATTTTGTGCCAGTTGTCTTCTAATCAACATAAATTATTTTTAAGCGTTAAATGTTTGAACTCGATTTACGTGCGTTGATTTTACTTATTTTAACAGAATGCAAGGTTTAGCAATCGCGCAAATACAAAAAACTAGTATATTTTGCAGCAAGTGTAAAAAGCAACACTTTTCCCACGAGCGTCGAAAAGTCGTAAAAAAATGGGGGTTTTCCCATTCATCTCAGACTAGACTTTCTACGATCTCATTACCCACGACCTATGTTGCACCGACCACATCTGGGAATACGGTTTCAAAAAAATTAAGTTATTTATTCGTTGGTTTACCATCTTTAAGTATTTATCTCCGGTTGTTTAGAAAAATAATCAACCGAGGACATATTTTTAAAATTTTCTTTTTCTTAGTAGTCAAGAATTTAAATAAGCTCATCATCGCCATTACATATTTCTGTTAATTTCTGTAAAAAGTTGAGAACAGGGTTTTTGAAGAGATTAGTTCCTTTTTTTAAGCACAAACTTTTCAAAAATTAGTTTTTAATCAAAATAGAATTCGTCCATACAGTCTTTTTAATTTTTTTAATAAAACATAATTTCTAATTTCTGTTCATGGAAGTTTATTACTATTTAGAATTCACACACGTTTTTTATTTTTGTTGAATCTAATTATTGTCATCAACTGTGTTTGTAAGAAACTCTGAAAATCTGCTGATAATTCACCGAATTTTCTTAAATGATAAGTACCATGATTTTTTTTCTTTACCAGCTAGTCATGATTCGTAGTAAATGTATCTGAGTCGTTTTATTGCTGGAAGATAATTTTGAATTTACCGGACTGTCATGATTCTTGGTAGAACATGAGGAAATGATATGGTGCTACTCTAGTATTCTATTTTCTTTTTTTGTGCCACTTACTTTCTAATCAACACCGATTATTTTTTTGATAAAGCCTTGAATGCTGGAATTCTATTTACGCGCGTTGATTTTATTTATTTTTAGAGGATGCAAGATTTAGCAATCGCGCAACAAAATATCAAATAGTCTATTCTGCTATTCTGCAGCAAGTGCAAAAAGCAACACTTATCCCACAAGCGTTGTAAACTCGTGTAAAAAATAGTGTTTTTCGCATTCATTTGAGGCTAGACTTTCTACGATCTCATTACTCACGACCATGTTGCACCGGCCGCATCTGAGAAAGAGTGGTTTAAAAAAAATATTTAGTAGCTCTTTTACCCGTGGGTTTACCATCTTTGAGCATATATCGGCTTTTTAAAAAAATAAACCACCGATGTCATATTTTTGATATTTTTTTTTCTTGGAAGTGACATTTGAATAAGCTCTCGTCATCGCCACTACAAATATCTTTTAATTTCTATAAAAAGTTTAGAACAGGATTTTTGTAGAAATTCTATGCTGTTTTTTTAAGTACAAATTATTTAAGTTTCTCATAATTAACAGAATTTTCCATTCTGAATAATTTCCGTATTGTCGTTATCACACAAGCTGAGCTATCGTCACACGTCGCAGTGAACATCTTCAGATCCCATAACAAGCTCTATCTCTGGATGGTTGGAATCTCTTTGACAACATAACTTACCAGTAGTCTAATATCACTCTACGAATAAACACTGAAGGTCATCTCAAAAAGTTTCAATTATTGGAATCCAAGAATCATAAAGTTTGATCTACTACTAACTTCTTGAAAACGGTTGTCAATTTATCTAGTTGGACACTCACTTCAGAACAGGAATCGGTGGTATCTAAGGGTTTGAATTTTGCTGTTGCTCCCAAACGTATTCCTAAAGAAGATATTTTATGTGCTGTTTATTTTGTCTGACGAAACGTACGCTCTTCTAACTCGTAATCCCATTTCGAGGATTGAACGTGAGGTCAGCCAAATCATCAAATTTTCCGATCTACCTCCAGAAACTAAAAGTCGACTTACCCCTTTAGATTTTAAACCACTTCGTCTATACGGACTTATAAGTTCACAAACAAGGTATTCGCTTTCGACCTATCGTCAGTACTATTCAATCTCCTACCTACAAGCTAGCTAAGTTCTTGTCCAAATTTTTTTGCGAATTTACAGGTAAAACCTCTTCTCACATCTTCTACTCTAAGTATTTTATTCAACGTTTAGAAATTACAAAACTTGAACTCTAATTTCTTCTTGTCAGTTTTGATGTCATTTTGCTTTTTACCAAAGCTCTTATAAAATATTTGATTATTGTCATAGAGCAAATTTTGTGTCACCATGACAAAGGTTTGAGTTTGGTTCCTTTCATTGATAAGTGTTTATCATCTAGTTACTTACTCTCATGGTAATCTGGGATTGTCTTAAGTTTCTGGATCATCTAAAGAATCAAATCAAATCTAATGGTTCTCTCCCATTTCTCGACGTTCTTAGCAATGCTGTTTATCGCAAACCCTTCCTTACGGACAGATATCTTCATACTTCGTCTGATCATCTTCTTGCACAGAAACGTTGTGTTATTAAATATTTGACTCATCGCGTTTTTTTTTATTTGCCGACCCTAGAATCGAGACACGGAACTCGGTCATCTTACTAGTACCTTAGGGAACAATGGTTATATGAAGCGAGATATTCAAACAGTGATTAATCGTTGTCTACATCTACGTGCTCGATTACCTTTGATTAAATTTGCATTTTTTCCTACATTCACAAAGTTACAGATCAAATAAGGAAACTTATTCGTAAAATCGGTATTAAACCTATATTCAACTCGACAGGCAAAGTTTCTAAAATTCTTCCTTCTCCCAAGGACACATTTCCTTCACATTCATTTCAAGGTGTATTCCAAATTTCTTGTTCTTGTGGTTTAGCTAGTCTACATTGGTGAAAGCGGTTGTTACACTGGTTTTCGTGTAACCAAAAGAATAAGCAACGGCTAACACAGTTGTCTCGGAGAGGGAGTCGTAGGTTTTGTGATGCGAAATTATAAATTAAATCTAAAAAAGCCCCAAAACGATGAAAGATTAAATTAGGGAGATATCGTTTAACTCTACTCGTAGCTGGAAAAGAACAAATAACACAAAAGACGTAATAACACAGAATATATATTTATTTTATCACAGACAATAATTCCAAAGAGGACGAAGAAGGTACATAAATATAATCACGTCAAATTTCTAAACGCTAATGCATAGGTTGGATCAAATATAGGTTGCGCCCTATACTGGGCAACACGTCGTACAGTAAGCTGACCTAATCGGTTTAAACTTTTACATTCGAAGAAGGAGCAACTTTATATTCGTAAATTTAAAATCACAAAAGTATATAACAAAAAATGAAGACTTAGAGACTCAACGCGCAGTGCATATGACTTTGTGACGCACAAAAGGGTCTTATAATTAATTGTGTTAACCTAACATGTACGTACGGTCAACAATCGATATGATCAACGAAGTACTAATCGTAAAATTAGAAATTGTAATACTCACAGTTAGGTACAAAACGTACATACGGCGTTAACAGAAGTAAATTTCGTTTTCAAAGCATACAATTATTTGGGATAGCGAATGCGTAGCGTTTCTCATCGACTTAGTCCAGCAATTGATGGTGGATTTGCTTCCCAAAGAAATCGCAACTTTAAAGGTTTCCGACAACGTAGCAATTGATGATAGCAGCTCCTCTCAACAGAAATCGCATTTACTGAACATCTTCCGGTATAAATATCAAAATTGTAAATATATCCGGTTGTAGAGTTTCCAAAACACCAAACTGGCTTTATCGGCATATATTTCAGGGACGAATCCTTGAAAGGAATTATTGATTTATCCATACCTAGACTAGAAGAATGTGAATAGCTCGCTTGGAATCTCGGAATTTTCTAAATAACTGATTCATTGCTGTTCAAATATTTTTTTAACCGTTTGGATGTCATAACCTGAGACACTGCTGTTACACCAAGAAGAGGATCACCGAAATAGTAGTTTTGGAATTGAGGTAAAACGTGGATGCTCATAATAATTACAAAGCCAAGAAATGCTTTCATTTCATTAACGTCAGTTTTGACCTAGTGCTTTTAAAACTTTTGGTTTGCATATAAATTTGTTTGGTCAACTCATTACTAAATTCACTAGTATATTTGGATTTCTATCAAAACAAATAATTGAATTATCAAAATAGTCACTATTTTGACACCATTCTTCGTTATTATTGTTGTCAGAAGCTTTGTCTTCATCTTTATTCGGCGCTGAATTCATATTCATCATAGGTGGAGACCAAGAATCTCTATCATCAAATTCGAGACAATTGGTTTTGTTTACAGGTGTACTTGAACCAGCAGAGCTACACCCAAAAGTACAACTTAGAATTATTTTGGTATTTTTCCATGGCACCTTCTTCTACATTATCTTCAGTCATCTTTATTTTACGAAAGCGAATATAAAAATTCTATAGCTTCAACCGCATGCATAGAATCATTTTAGTCACACTTTTTTGACTAAAAATAAGTAAAGAATATTCTTAATAATAATAATAAAAGAGAAAGACAATTTTTCAGTGTTTGCATCTAAAAATGTACCAGTTTTGGTGCACTTGAACGGTTACTTCCCAACACTCATGAAAGGATTAATGTTAAATAAAAAGGTTTAGCAATTGCGCAACAAAAAATCAAATAAAAAAATTAAATAGTATAATGTGCAACAAGTGCAAAAAGCAACACTTTTACCACGAGCGTCGAAAACACGTAGAAAAAATGCTGTTTTTCGCACTTGTTTCAGACTAGACTTTTTATGATCTCATTACATACAAAGAAGTTTTCAATAATGTAATAATTTTAATAGTTTGTATTTTAGACACATAACTAAGCGACAAATACGAGCCAATTCATGCTATACTGCAAAAATTTTAGCATAAAAACTCAAAACGACAGTGAAATATAATGACGTGCTTAGCTGAGTCGTCAACATTTAGTGAAGTAGAAATTAGTTTTTTCTTTACTTTTTTGGAAACAGGAGCAGTCGTTTTAATTTTTGTTATCATTTTTATATTTAGTCGGGAACATAATTTCTTTCTACTATTCCTAAATTGGGTCAACGGCGTTTATATCAATCCTTGCTCTTGTGGTCGTGCATACATAGGAGAAACGAGTAGAAGCGAAGGAACTTGTAATCAGGAGCATTAAAGATGTACCTAGTCGTCTTAAACAATCTTCTAAATCAGCGATGGCGGAACAGTTGCTAGAAACGGGTCATCAAGGTTTGTTTGAAAACACTAACCTTGGGTGATGTTTATAATTATCTACTCAAAAAATTAGGGAAACTATTAAAATAAATAAAAATCCTTTTAATATTAACCGACATTCTAGATTTTGTTTACCGGAGATTTGGAAACCAGTTTTATCGATCAGAGGCCGCTGTAAAAGCGAGACTTCACGGCGCAATCAATCAGTTTACTTCAGGCTTTGAAGATGTCCACTGCAACGTGTGACGAAGGCTTAGCTTGTGAGAACCGCAACACGAGAATTATCCAGCGTGATAAGTTGTAATCAATTATTTTGTTGATTGGTAAATGGAAATCAAGCATTCGTTTAATGCCTGAATTTTATTTACCCGCATTGATTTTATTTATCTTAAGAGGATACAAGGTTTAGCAATCGCGCAACGAAGAATCAAATAAAAAAATAAAATAGTATATTGTGGAGTAAGTGCAAAAAGAAACTCTTTTCCCACGAGTGTGGAAAACGAGCAGAAAAATGCTTCTTTTCGCACTTGTTTTAGGCTAGACTTTGTACGATTTCATTACCCATGAGGAAGTTTCGAATAACATAAAAATTTTAAGTTTGTATTTTGGACAAATACGAGTTGTTTCATTATACTACAAGAAATTTTCGGACAAATAGAAACTCGAATCTACGTGAAACAGAATTAGCTGGGTTGTCAACATTTGCTGAACATATGGAACCTGAAGATGTTTTCATTTTTTCAGTGAGAATAGATTAGTTTGGTGTGATTCCACCATAGTCGTTATGTTATGTTAATGTGAATTCGGTACCCAGTTGACCTTCATTGTGTGGTATATTTTTGAAACATTCTTTTGTTTCCGTTAATATTTATGAAGACACGTTTATTAGCTCTTTATGCTTTGTCGTTGTTACTTTTCTTGTACTTACGTTTGTTGAAAATTCGATGTCATGACCGACTTTTTCAAAAATTTGGCTTGTAGATAATTTGTAGGTGCGTACAAGTTGATCTTTAAAAAGTCGTAGCTTTTATTACATATTTGCGATTTTTATCTTGGTTCAAACATAGTATAAATAAAACATCAACGACTACTAGGAAAAGTATATTAATTATTTCAGCTATTAGACCTACATCTAACAAAGATACACACTGTATATTTAAACTCTCTTCGTCTTTATAGTTTCAATGGAATTTTTCCAAGTATCGATTGATTAATCCTTGCAATTACATACCTATTAAAACTGGATGACATCAACAATTGCAAAGTAATGACGTTATTAATACCTGAGCCATTCACCTTTTTTACACATTTTCTACCTTTAATTTCATCTTTTTACATCGCAATTGTAACTGAAACATAGAATGAAACGTTTTATTTTAGCTACCACATTTTATTAACCATTGTGTCTTCTACTTAATTCAGTTAAAATTGCCATAAAATCATCGTACTCCTACGGTTGCAATTTTAGTAATTTCTAAGATTATTTTCAAGGACGTCGCATAAATTGAACAATGCCATGATTTAGACTCAGTAAGTTAAAGAGTTTATTGTGTAGAGTTTGTTAGGATGAAGTAGTTTCGACATCTGCGTTTAATAATTTTGTCTCTCAAATGTTAAAATAGACAAAGTGATCTTTGTTCTAAATTTATTTCTTCACACATCTTGAAATAATTATTCGTCTATTACTTTACGCATGAATTATTTTACTATCGACTCATCCTATGTTTATGTACATAAATAATATACAGTTTTATAACATTATACTTGTTTGACAATATGCTAGATTGCTAACTCGAATATCAATTGTATATTCAAAAAAAGTAAAGCCAAAATCGGCCATTTGTAAGGTAGGCAAAACGTTGATATTGGTTAGTTCAAATGTGAGTATTTCATAAACTACTATTAGAAAAACTACAATCATTGTTATATGTTGGTAACCAATGACATAATAATAGTTTGCCTTCCCAGCAAATGGCCCATTTTGGCTTCACTGTTTATTTATTTATTGTTAATTGTTTGGCCATTCGGCCTTACAATGAGTTACGTTACAACTTTCTCTTATAATTTAATATAATTTGTACAGAAATTAAAAAAAAAAACTAAAAACAAAAAAACTTTCTCCCCTAAAATCTTCCCATCACCATCTTACTATTCTAATACTTCAGATCTAACCATCCCCTCTTATCCTTCTTTCTTTTACTGATTTCATCCAATCTAATCCCTCCCCCTCCTCCCCAAGCAAAACCTTCCTCCCCCTCATTTCTTCCCTTAGCTCGCTACACTCCTCACTCATGTGTTCTATGTCCTCCCATCCCTCACCACATAGTCTACATCTCCTCATTGCATCCTCCTTCCAATACTTATTTACGTTCTCTTCATTGCCGCATCTAAACTGGCTATTAGTCGCTTTTCTCCTAAGTTTCTCCTCCCCATGAGATACTTAGGCACCTCCCTGGATACTATTTTCCCATATCTTACATTATATTTTCTTTCCCTTATCTTTCCTTCCCTCTCTTGCACCTGCGAATCTTTGTCTCTTAGTACTATTTCCCCCGTATTTAACCTCCCTTCCACTCTCCTTCTTTCCACCTCTTCTCTTGCGAAACCTCCTCGTTGATAGTACAGTTTTCTTTCTTCCTGCCCATATATGTTTTTACTATCCTTTACCGTCCTCCAGCAACATTGCAAAATTTTACATTCTCTCCTTTCCTTCATTTTCTCTTCATAACCCATCGCCCTTTTCCCTGCTTCTATTCTAATCTTCTTTAACTTCCCTTCCTCCTCTATTATGTACCCTGGCGTCTCCCTGTCTAAACCTAGTATCCATTTCCAATATTTTATTTGTACCTTTTCCAATAGGTTCCACTCTTTCCAACCCCATACCTCCACCCCGTACATCATCACACTTACAACCAACTTTTCAAACAGCCATCTTCTCTTTTCGATCTCCTTTCCAAATACTCTTTCCCCTAAACTCCATAGCTGCCCTAATACCCTGTTACCCTTCTTTGCTAACTCCCTTATGTGCGCATCATCTTTATTGTCATACCTTAGCCTATATCCCAAATAAGTCACTTCATTCACTGTCTCTATCCTCTGTTCACCCCAACTTAACTCTTCTTTTTTCTTCCCTCCTTTCCCTTTTTGAAAAACTACCATCTTATTCTTTCTCACATTTAAACCCAAGTCTTTCCTTTCCAGATACCTCTTTATCGTATTTATCATACCTTTCATCTCCAACTCATTTTTTGCCCCCATGACCATATCGTCTGCATATGCCAACACCCACACTTTAATCCCTCCCTCCATGACAACCCCACCACACTGACCTCCCTTCAACACTTCTTCTACGTCCCCTATATACAGTGCAAATAAAATAGGGCTAAGAGGACACCCCTGCCTTAGCCCCTTCCTCGTCCAAAACACTTCACTAACACTATCCCCTATTTTTACCTTATTCTTAGTCTCTTTATATATCTCTTCCAGTTTCCTCACTAGTTGTTCCTCTATTCCCTTTTTCCTTAACACCCTCCATAGCTTTTCCCTATTCACATTATCAAACGCAGCTTCTATGTCCATAAAGAACGCGTATACCTTGCCCTTTTCTTATCTAGCTCTGCATT
This sequence comes from Aquatica leii, assembly GCA_035610365.1. NCBI lineage: Eukaryota > Metazoa > Arthropoda > Insecta > Coleoptera > Lampyridae > Aquatica > Aquatica leii. The sequence continues at coordinate 100,625,240 of CM069436.1, read as the reverse complement.
CACTAACTGTTTTAATATATAAACATTGTCTATTGCCCTTCTTCCCACCCTAAATCCCATCTGCCAATCTGGTAATAGTCTTTTTTCTTCCACTTCCTTTTCCAACCTCCTTTGTATAATCATGGCATACAATTTATAACTTACATTAGTGACACTAATCCCTCTATAATTCTTTGCCTCCTTCCTATCCCCTCCCTTATAAACCGGCAGAATTAAACTTTCTTTCCAACTCCCTGGCAATTCCTCCCTTTCCATATTGTATTATATATTTTCCTTATATTTCCTCTCACTCTCTCCCCTACATATTTCCATTGTTCTCCTTGCGTACCGTCCGTTCCTGCCGTCTTCCTTAATTTTAGTCTATTTATTGCTTTCTCCATTTCCTCTTTCATTATCTCCCTCTCCTCTTGTATTGTATTTACCTCTTGCAATATCACCTGCCCTGGTCCTTCTCTTGTTCCCTCCAAACGCTCTATACAATAATCCAGCCACACCTTTATATCCGTTAAACCTCCTCTCTTCTTATCTCTTCTTCTCTCCTTGTTTAGAAATTCCCACACTTCTTCTTTCTTTATTTCCTTTACTTGTTTCTCCATTTCCTCTTTATACGACACCTTTCTCTTTGAACATACATTTTTAAACTTCACTTTCTTCTCCTTATACTCCTGCACATCTATTCTACCTTTCTTCCATCTTGTTCTAGCGTTTCTTATCTCTGTTTTTGCCTCTCTACATTCTCTATTCCACCACCTATAAACGTTCCTCTTATTTCCTTGCTTTCTCTCAAACCTTTTCTTTTCTACTGCCTTCTTCATTTCTGCAGTCAACTCCTTTAGTCCTTCTTCCCCCCCTACCTCTCCCCCAAATCACTTGCTCCAATTTCATCTTATATCTTTCTATGCTTTCTTCAGTCCACACCTTTTTTACTCCCCATCTCTTCTGTTCCTCCTTAATTCCTTGCTCCTTTCCTTTTAAAATCACTTCCAGTGGCTGATGATCCGATTCCTCCTCATCCCCCACTTTAAAACTTTCTATGTCCTCCCACATCTCTCTCTACTCACCATCACGTAATCAATCAGCGATTCCCCCCTCCCTCCCATATAAGTATAGTCACCTCTGTCCCCCTCCTCTATATTTCCATTTAGGATTGACCATCCTTTTTCCTCACACATCTCCACTAACATTTTCCCATTCTTATTAACTGTCTTATCCATGCTAATTCTTTTCTTTACTTCCCCTTCTATAATTACTCCTCCCTTTTCCCCTGTTCTCGCGTTAAAATCACCCCTATAATAATCTTTTTTCCTCCCCTGTACCATATTCTCAATCTGTTCACTTAACATCCTCATATCCCGCCCATAAACTGTTAACACTATATATTTTTCCTTTCCTTCTCTAACCACATAATTTTTTACTATCCCTTTTTCTTGCTTCTCGTTTCCCTCCTCTTCTTCACCCGACCAGTTCCTTTTTATGCCCGTTATTATTCCTCCTCTTGCTCTACCTTTGCTTTCTCTTCTAGTTGCAAATTCCACCTTCCAATTATACCCCTCTGGTAATTTTTTCTTCCATACTTCCCAGTCTTTTTCCTCCAACCATGTTTCCGACATTCCCATCATATCAAAGCCCTCTACATATCTCCAGAAATCCTCTCCCTTATTTTTTATACCTGCCACATTCCAAAACAATAATTTTATTTGATTCTGTTTTTCCATCTCATTTACCTTAAAACTTGCTAATCCAATATCATTTGATCCATCCTTCCCTCCCCCAACTCTTAGTTTTTTGCTCCCTTCTTTACTAGAGTTTTCCTCTCCTCATCCCAAAATCTTTCTTTCCCTTCCACCCACACTTTCAAGAATCCTATTTCAATACTTTTCCCCTCTCCTTTCATCTTACTCGCCTCATATCTTATCTTCTTTTGTATAATCTATTTCTCTTCTTGTCATGTCATCGTCTAAATAAATGCTCGTACCTCTTAACCTTCTTTTTTGCTTCTATACATCTAACTTATCCTCAAATGTACCTATCCTTACTAACATTACACGCTCTGCTAACTTTTTAGTTTCTACCACTGTTTTCTCAATATTTAAATCCTTCTTTATCCAATTTTCCACTTGCTCATTTTGCTCCTTCTTTCCATCTTTCACTTCCATACCTCTTATGATTATGTTTGTTCTTTTTTTCCGTTTTTTCCCAGCTTCTCTCTATCTTCTCTAATCTGGCCTCCAACTTTCTATACTTTTCTCCCATTTCTTCAAATTTCCTTTTCCATTCTTCATTTGACTTTCTTAATTCTTCTTTGATCTCCTTTACCTCTTTATTATTCTCTTCCAACTTCTTACCCATCTTAATTTGTTCTTCTCTTATACTTTTTACCTCCTTTAACAGTTCTTTACACATTTCAAATACCTCCCCATCCTTCCTCTCTTTTCCCTCCGCTACCGGTGATTTCCTTACTTTGGTGCTCTTCCTGAACACCTCCTCCATCGTAGCTTGCCTTTTTCTTTTTCCTTCAGACCACCCTTCCTCGGAATCCGACATAATTTCCCTTCTCCTCTACACTTTACACTAATTAAAAGTTAGCCCTTTTTGAATAACGAAATGTTAATTATATTAAAATCACCAAAAAAGAAAAAAAAAACCACGTATTTTATAACTTAACGAACTAAAATTAAATTAAACTTCAATCTCCACTGTTAATTCATTAGTTAGTGTATAGAGAATGTGGGGTAAACATCTTTGATTTTGACTTATTAACCCTCGTATTAACCTATACGGTAACGTTTTCATTGTAGTTTTGTTTTACAAGTTTTCACAACTTATTCGTTTCCTACATACATATACAATAATCGCTAATAAACATACAATGAGTCTATTTCTAAAGTTGGACAACATTCTGGAAATGTGTTCAGGCCAGGGTCAATAAGCATTGTTCTGACAATTCATGCCAAATAAATTTGAACTTTCTTGATTCTTATTGTTTGCAAGAACTTGTAAATAGAACGTAGACAACTATTATTAAAGATTTTTGTATTTAAGGATTCAACAAAATTTCTATTTCAAGTACATTTAAATTTATTGTCTGGAATTAAAGCAGTGTGAGATTAATATTATGTAGTTAATTTCTACTGTTTACTAATATCTGACGATGAAATATCATCTAGGATCAATTTCGTCTTATTGTGTTTTCTTTGATGCTAGTCTGTTTACTGTTTTCTTTGATGTATTTTCTGCAACTAATTTTCTCTTAGCATCAGTTTTTTTTTCAACTTTGACTATCTCCGATTATAAGCAACTTTTGGCTTAGACTGCGTCGTAGTTGAACACCCAGACTTTTTAGGCTTCTTGAGAGTAGAACTTTGCCGTATTGTCGTTCGTGAACCTAAACAAACTGATCTTTTGCAAGTCATTGCAGCTGGCATCTTCGGAGTGGTAAATGTCACTGAAGGACAGCTCTAATTTGACGGTAAAATGTACGAAGGGTTACAGGACGTTCTTTGTTTTGAAACCAGTGATCGGTTATTGATCTTGTACTCGAGAATCGGTCTCTTACTGCCATTCATCGAAGATGGCGGTCTTGGACCACATTTGTCTGTCTTGGCCGTCCACTTTTTCGTCTACGACGTTCTTGTCCTTCTCTAGACCATGCTTGACAACACCATACTACAGAGGATTGGTTACGGTTAACACGGTTAGCAATTTCTTTGAATACCGAAATTGACTAAATATGTAAATAAGTAAAACGTCAAATTTTCCATGGTAACTGAATTATTTTGAATCAAATTTCACTAGTTAGACATTTCTTCCAAGTTTGGTCCACGAATTCTAACGCCTTTTTGGTGTTACATTTTTTATGTCATATAGTATGCTTACAATAAATTAAGCGGACAAATCGAATCACTTACAACGACTTATGACAGGAAAATGACAAATGACCACCGGCGCAACCTTCTTTCGTAAGTATCGAATAAATACAAATTATCCCATCAGTGAGGTCCGCGTACCAGCGTAGTAAGAATTTTATGAAATTACGAAAATGTTGATACGAATGACCCGTAACACATAATCCAGCGTTCTTGAGATTACTAATAATGTGACAAGGAGCAAAGGTTTGCAAATATGGGAGAGCTGTGAATTTAGTCACATCATAAATGGTAATCGATTTGCCAAAGTTTGACAGTACGAAATGAAATTGAAAATTGCACTTGGATTTGAAAGAAGCAAACACTGCTTTGTCTTGAGATAGCATCTAATGAGTGCAGTGCGGAGGGAAATACAACAATACAATCCTGTGCTCTAGCTTTTACAGATCAGAATCTTATTCAAGGGGTTGCAATTAGCTTCAATAATTTTATAAAAATATTTGCTGATATCCATCTAGGTTTCTCAGCATATCCAACGGATCCTGGAACAACACTACAAAAACTGACTCTTTATTCTTAGAGTGGGGAAAACGTAAAGCAGTGGAATTGAGTCACCAACAGCTGAAATTATTTCACACATTGTTATTAGAGATCTTCGTTCGGTAGATACACACTGTCCTACTGCTTTCGAACCCGTTTTTGCTATAACTCTAGGGGCTTAGGGAACTGTTGTAAACCATTTTCGTCTATATTCCATATACGGTCAAGCCAAATATTATATTTAGCTTGTACTTTCGCACAATTGTTGAAGAAATCTTCCGCATTAACTCTGTTAAAAGCTGAAGCTCTTGCTATACTTGTATTTTCTGGTTTGCGGTTGGAAAGTCCTAGATGACGTTTCATTAAAGATTACATCTAGTCAATTGTTGATCTTACAATATTTATATTATATTTCAAGTCAATTTTTTATTTTTTGGAGGGTCATTGACCAATTGACCTAATGGAGAAGCCGCCACTGAAACAGTTACAAATTTTTGAACACTACTTGAAGTATAACTCCAACTCGGCTTCTTTATTTTGAGTAAAAACTTCTCGTGTGTCATGTTTTGATACATGGGTTTCTTCTGTTCTTCTCTTTTTAGTTTTGACGATACTATCGAACAGAATAGATTTTGGTATATTCAATGTAATAACAGCAGCTCCTGAAGACATTTTTTAATACATTACTCCGAATTTCTGGTCGGACGGGTTTTTGTTTGTATGTTTGCATCGTGCTGCAAACAAAAAAAGTATTTAGAGCAATTGCAGTCTGGTGTCACTAAGAGTCATATACAAATGGAACAACAATAATTTCATATTTGTCACAAAAATGCAAATCATATCAGTTGCCGCGTTTGTTATTCACTCATAAATATGTGACGAGTAGTAAGGGTGTACTTTCGGAACAATGAGCTGTCACTAGAGAACGACAACGATCTAGTGTTTGAACAAATGCCCCAGTTAAATAATTGTACAGAGTTTAGTTTCTACTTGTCAAATTTAATCATTTAAAGATAGCCTTATCCAGAAATATTTATATTACGTAACCCATATGCTTTACTTCTGTTATTTAAACAACTATGGGATTGGAAAATACTCGACTACTACCAATAAAACACTACGCACAGACCAAACGGAAGAGGTAGGAAAGACTTCCGTACTGCTGCCAAAACGACTTACAACTTAATTCTTATTTTGATAGCAACAAAACTTGAGACACTTTTAATATTGGAACTTAGGGTCTGAAAATTCAAAATAGAAAGAAAAGAACAGACTGTTACCTACATTTTTATAGGACGTTGGAAAAAGTGAAAAAAGATGTCTGGGTTAAATGCAATACAAAAAAGAAAAAATAACTATCTGCACAATAAAAGTTAAATTCATACTGAAAAACAAAACAGAAATATGCATAAAGTTTGACCACATAATTGAAAGTGTTTTTAAAGCTCTGGGAGAGAAAAAGCAAGGTCAATGTCATGAGGAAGGTACGAAAGAACTAGTGGAAAACAAATGGATGGCTATCAATGAATGGTTTTAAAGAATGTAAGCAGTATGTAAGGATAAAACAGAACGTAAATAAGAGGCCGAACAAAAAAGATGTTGATGCCAAGAAAAAGACGAAAGAGAGACACTGTAGTCGCACTTAATTATATAGTTTACTACAAGGCTCATATGCTGAGAAGCGCAATAGAACACTTGAAAAATATATATTTTGAAGGAAACCGAGTTTTTCATCAAGGACTCTAATTTCTCAAAAAAGCGGCAAAATAGTATAGAGAATAACAAAGATCAGACGAATCACACAAGACAAAGTTAATCAAGGAACTTAACGAAAGAGAACCAGCAACGACTGCAAAATTACTGATAGTAAGTCATTGGAATACCTGTTAGTTAAAACCAGGAAGTTTTTGACATGGGACGAAGAGACAGATTAGTGGGACAAACTCATAGGGAGAGACGTAGTAAGAAGATTTATTTTAACGTCTTTTGAATGTCCAACTCATTTGTAAATAGGTTTTGCGAAACTGGTAGTAAGATTCGGTAGTGAGGAGTTGTAGGGACTCATATTGTAATCTTTATTCTCTTTCCCAAAAATATTGTGACGTGAATTTAAAATCGTTTATTAGAAACTAAGTGCTCTATACAGTTAGCAAATAATTAAACAAAATAAAATGAAGTGTAAATTAAAATAACTGAGTAAAATGAAAAATTTTGACATTATTAATTTTCTACTATCGTATGCGCGAATACGATAACGTAAAAGTCAGTAAACTGCACTCGCGCTGATTACACAATGAATCTTCTTGTTTTTACAGGTTCTATTTATATCCGGAACGTTATATTCTTATCGTTTCCAGGAGTTTCCTTCATTTTCTTTAATCTTCGAACACTTTTCGGAAACAGAACGTAACACTGCCTTCTCTTTAGATCCGTTCTGTCCCAGAATAGATTCAAACTTATGGCATCTGTAGAAGGGGACGGTAAGCAGTGTCCATTTTGGCATCGTCCTTGTTGATAGAAATAACAGTGCCACGGTCTTGTCGATCCCGGTCGTGTTTCTCAAGTTATAGCTGCAAACCAACACTTCAGCTCGTGACTGATCATATTCCGCACCATTCTCTTAACTGCATCAAAGCTTGGGGACCGTCAGTTTTCTGATGTTGTTTTGCATGACGTGGTTTCTGTATTCAGGCCTATGATGAGACAACTCCTTGATAACTAAGTAGTAGATGGATTGTTGTTGATCTTGAATCTTCAAAACTCTTCCTACTGTAGATCACTGTTTTCGAAGTTCATCCAAGCGTTCAAACTTTCTCTTAAATACCAACGCAATTTCTCTGGACATGCGCAAGTTTTGGACAACACAGTGTGCACGGGAGTAGTTCTTTGGTACGTCAAACAGATCTTGTACTTCTGGGGTCATTCTAAACGTTACTTTCGCGGTTCTATTATAGGTGGACATGGATCACTCGAAGTCTTTTGCATCGTTTTTATCTATAACTCTGTACACCACTCTCGTGTCTTCATCATCGTCCGTGTTGTTGCCGGTGTAGGGGGCCAACCGATTGATGTGTACTACCTTCGGCTTGGTAACTTTCGGTCGCTGTAGATCACGTCATTTATTTTTGCCAATATAGCGTAAAGGTCTTCCCATTGTCTCTGTAACCTTGATGACAACCCTCATTTTCGTTGTGGGTTGTACAACTAAACCAGGTCACCAGGTCGAAACTCTCTTTTTCTAGTCTTTCATTCACAACAACAACTTCTCCAAGCTTGCATCCTACTATCGCGCATACGATAACATAAAAATCACTAAATTGCACTAGCGCTGATTACACAATGAATCCTCTCAATTCAATTCAGTTTCGTATATGTTTATTGCTATTTTAATAGCTTATTCTTATGCGTTAACAAAATATGCTTAAATAACTCCATAGGATTGTTTTTCCACCTCCGAGTTTCCTCTTTGGTTTCAAAGTTTTCCGCTGGGTTGAACATTTCATTCTATGCTTAATTTAGGATGACATACTTCGATTGCTTGTGCCTAGGGATATCATCTCTCTCGTATTCCCAAATACGAGAGGGTCGGGTGGACCACGAGGTTTGCGTGGAGCGCAGCTGCGGATTGGCGGATAAAACCTGCGATCATCGGGATGTTGAGTTCTTGGTAGAGGCGGTCTGTGCAGGGAACTATGGGGCGCCTGCGATCATTCTGAGCATCTTATTTTGGAAGATTTAGATCCTGGTGGTGTGGGTTTTGACAGAGTAGAACCATACTTTGGCTGCGTAGGTCATGGAAGGGTGGATGATCATCTTGTATCTGAGGAGCTTGTTATCGACGTTGAGGCGGCTTTTGCGGCACAACATGGGATATAGTTTTATCAGTAGAACGTTGGAAGAGGCTAGCTTCTAGGTGATATGTGATTTCCAGAGAAGTTTCTTGTCTAGGGTGAGACCGAGATATTTAGTCTCGTCCACCCAGGGGACGTCGTTGCTTTTGATGTGGAGGCGGAGTGTGCGGGCGATGTTCGATTGAAGAGGACGGCGGCGTTTTGATTTTGTTGTCTAGTGACGTGAAGGCGATTTGAAGATTTGTCTCAGTTTGAGTGTCGTCGATTAGAGAGATAGCGTAGATGTTTTAGGGACGCCGGCTTCTATGTGACGTGGAGAGGACTTGGCAGTGAAAGTTTGATCGCAAACGGCCGTCGTTTGAGGAAGGATCCGATGAGCTGAACTATTGAGTGGTTGATGCTCAGACGATGCGTCTTGTAGAGTAGCCCGTGATACCAGACCTTGTCGAACGCCTTCTTGATGTTGAGAAAGACGGCGTCGATGACGTCGCGGTGGTTGACTTGAATCCTCTCGTTTGTTGCAGGTTCTATTTATATTCGCAACGTTATCTTCTTATCGCTTCCAGGAGTTTCCTTCATTTTCTTTAACCTTCGAACACTTTTCTGAAATAGAATTTAACAATAACATATGAGAAATAGGCTTAACTTTAATCAGCGCTACAGAATTTTGTGAAAAAAGTCAAATTACGGCGAATCCACTGTTGTTTACCTTCAGGTACTGGAGACTGTAATTGATTTTGTACGACAACTTTACATGGGAAAATCAATTCCAATTCTGACACGTTAACAGCTTAAACTACTGGAATGTCAAGACCACGGAAGTAATTACATAACGTGGTCCTGCGTTTTGTGCAAAAATTTGTAACGGATGCGACACGCGGGAAATCTATCGCAATAATATACAGGATGTACCGTCATCAAAGATATCTCTTGGCATTAGTAGCTTGTAGTTGTCTTTATTTTCTTTTATTGTTCTTCTCACTTCATCGTTTCGTTGTATTGGTTTTATTATGTCAGTTTTTTAAGGTTATTTCTCAAGTAGTTTTTTTAGTTTTCAGTGTCAAACAAGTCCGATTAAAATATTTTGACTTTAATTTAAAAAAAAACGTAATAATTGCAAAATTGCATCACGGTCATGGTGTTGCATACAAAAATTTAAGTTAGTGGTACTTCCTGTAAAACCGGATGTACGTGGTATTTGTGTGTATTTGTTAGTAAATTGTAAATTATTCTTAATAGCATTGCCGAATTTCATAGAAATTAATTTACATGTAAATGGATACGAACTTGGTCATAAACTTTAATCCACTCGACATAATATATATACGTGTTTGTTAATGAGATTATCCAAAAAACAAACTATTTGATTATATCGTCGAAAAAGACATCTAGAATGAGCTTTTAAATTTAAAAAAAGTGTTATGTTAAGTGTAGTCCGGTTTTTTGGACGTGCTTTAACGGGATTATTTCCGGACTATAAATGTGACAAACATCTTTAGCGGTGCGGCGGTTCAATGTAGGAGACTCGATGCCGCGCCGTCTTAATTGTCTTAATTGTTTGAAACTGTCTTTCTCATTATGATTCATAAACACATATATGTTAAAAATGTGTAGATGGTGACTGATGGTAGTATTCAGGCACGCTACACAAACAATTTGTTATTGACTAGTTGATTAATCCCATTGAAGAAAAAGTACTTTTTAATGGATTATTTTTGGTTAATGTTAAAACTATTACGTAATAAAAATGTTGTCTTATTTTGGTGATAACCGAAATATTTGACCATACGAAAATTTATGTGGTCAGGTCATGAATTCTGTGCTGAAGATAAATTGCTTAATGTATTGTAAGTTTGTTAATTTGAAAACTTTAGATTGGGAATATATGTATATATATACCTACAACAAAAAATTATATCAAAATTTATAAAAACCCGTTTTGACAATACGGTGAGGGAACCAAATTGACATGGTGAATAACACACCTCCACCTACCTTTTTATCCCCGATCACCCAAACTTCAAAAGTGTAAATTGCAACTCCCCCACTTATGATACATCGTTGAAAAAGTCTTTAAAAATAGTATTCAGAAATACCAAAAAAAAGTGACATTCCACAGTTTTGAAATAATTAGCAAATGATGAAGTCTCGGGAGATGTCAAAACACACTGTGAAATCTTATTTGGAAAAGTAATTAGAAGAACTAAAATGTCCAGCGTTTTTTTTTAAACAGATAAATAGGTAATCGAAATTTACATCTTGCCACACTTTTTGGAATGTCTCACAAGTGATGAAACAAACGTCGATAATTTGTTGCTCTATATCTGAGGTTCACCATCTATTTGATCTTTCAAAGTTTTGAACAATCAACGGCTCTATTGGGTTTTCAAGCTAATTCACAAAAATATCACCTGTAAGGTTTTCATTCAGAAACAAAGGTCCAACAATTTTATCTCCTAGAATGCCACCCCAAATATTTAGTTTCTGAGGATAATGGATATGATCCTCTCGTACAATACGCGGATTTTCATTATCCCAATAACGGCAATTTTGTTTGGTGACCTGTCCGTTTAAAAACAATGTGCATTCATCAGAAAAACATGTTTTTTTTTAAATATTAGAATATTGTTTAAGTTTTTCAATTATAGTTTCACAAAAACGAATTCTATCTGTCTGTCAGGATCATCGTGTTTTAGTTAATTCTGTAACTTGACGAAACGATGGTGTTAGACACATGGCGACTTGATCCAAAATTTTAATTTGCGTTTCTTCATCCAGAATTGCTAACCGTCTTAACCGTAGCTAATCCTCTGTAGTACGGTGTTTTGTAGCGTAGCACAGAGAAGGTCAACAACGTAGTAGACGAGGAAGTGGGCGGCCAAGACAGACAAATGTAGTTCATCTTCAACTAATGGCATTAAGAGACTGATTTTCGAGTAAAAGAACAATGGCTTCGAAACGAAGGACCTCATGTAACCCTTCGCACAGTTTTCTGTCGAATTAGAGCTTTTGGCTTGCAGTCTTATCGACCACATCTTGTGCTTCCGCTGACGACTCGTCATCAACAGCAATGTTTGGAGTGGTGTACCTTGCGAATGGATTGGGATGTGGAATGGCATAGAGTGGTCTTCAGAGACGAATTCCGAATGCACGATGGTCAGACGTAGATGTGGAGAACGTCGCAATGTGCAGTTTTCTGTTAAGAGCCATGTTCACCACACCTGTGGGGGTGATATAGGACGATATTGTTTATACAGATCGCAGTTGATATCATACGAAGCAATATAAATCCTTCCTTTCTTCCAGGAGCTAGAGAATCCAACTTTCCAACAGAATAATGCTCGGCATTCTATGGACCGTTTCAAAGTGGCTAACGTCAATATCTTGCCGTGACCGCCCAGATCTCCCGACTTTTCGCCTATCGAACATGTGTGGGACATGATGGGTAGAAGACTCAAGCAATTACCCAATCCTCCACAGACACTAGAAGCTCTCCGGCATGAATTACAGGTTGCCTGGAAAGCAATACCTCGGGAAGAAATCGACCGCCTGGGGAAAACTATGCCAAGAAGGACGAGGGAGTGTGAAACTAATAGGGGTGGTCCAACACAATAATAAAAAATGCCTTTATCTTTGTTTAATTTCTTCGAAATTTTAAAATTCTAATGCTTTCTTGGTGTTTCATTTTTTGTCACAGAGTATATTTACGCTATAATGGATATATGAAGGAATTGATGACAAAATAGAGAATAGGTAAGGGCAGCAGTCAAAATTTGGAAATCCAATGCTGTTGGAGTGAGATTGTGAATATGATTTAAAGTCTCGTTAAAACATGGTTTGTTTTGAAGCTCCATAATTGCAGCTTGTGTTTTTTAAATGGTCTTATCGATGTAATAAACATTTTTATTTTTCCCAACTTTTTGGTAATGTGTGGATACCACGCCGGTAAAAATCTTCCTTTTTTGCCGCGAACCATTCATCAATCCGTTTTTTTCACATCTTTAAACGAACTAAAGCGCTACTTAACAAGTGCGTGACCTATCGATGCAAACAAGTGATAATCGGAAGGTGCCAATTATGGTGAGTAAGCCGCATGAGGTACCACTTCTCAGTTGAGTGTTTCCGACGTATCCCGAATCGGTTTTACCGTATGTGATTGAGGATTGTCATGGAGGAAAATGACTTTGTGTTGCCTTTGTGATATTCGATTTCAATCGATGAATTGTTGTTGGTAGTGTTTGCTATTAACCGTTTCATCAGTCTGTAACAGCTCATCATAATTTACACTTTTCTGGTTCCACCAATCACAGAGCATCGTTTTCCTACCAACGCAGGTCTTGTGGTTGATGAGGATGGTGTGCCTATGTTTACTCATTATTTTTTTGGCTTTGGATTTACAAAATGTATCCACTTTTTATCCTTAGTAACAATACAACATAAATAGAACTTTCTTTTGTATGGTTCGAGCAACATTTCAGATGTGGTTTTGCACCTTTGCATCTGGCTCTCGTTCAGGCCATGTGGTACCCATCTGCCGATCTTCTGAATCTTTTCTACCTCTTGTAAGCGATTGGAAACAGCTTGTTGATTAACGTTTAATTGTTCTGCGAGTTGTTTTTATATTTGTGAATCGCTTTCGTTCAATTTGCAATTCCACAACTATGGACTTTTTTGACATTTTTTCGTGTTCTCTACCTGCAACATCAAAATCACCACTTTTGAAACGTCAAAACCATCGTTCACATGTATCTTGCGATGGAGCATATTCACCATAAGCTTCTCGAAGTAATCGGTATGATTCCTCAGCAGTTTTTATCAAATGAAAAAAAAAGTTGTCCGCGAATGCTCTTTATTTGGCACAAAGTTACGTTAAATTTTTATACTTTACGTTGCATTGGCGCACCATCTGTTGTCTCAAATCCACACTTCATATTTGTACATCGTAAATCCGTATTGAAACGTTTATTCCATCGGAACGAATGAAATGTTGATCTATCCTTCGCATTACAAACTAAATGCAGATAATTTGTGTCAATGTTTAATGTTGCTTCACTAGAATTGATGTTATATTAACCCTATAAAGAATGATGACTATTGAAATTACCGATTTATACTGTCGGATGTTCAAATGTATGAATGACACGATCATTCCAATCCACGTTCCACTTCTACTTCTTCTTCCTCTAATAGTTTATCAAGATGTTCGTGTTTTGACCTTTAAAACTGGCTCTAAATTTAATGTCATGATTGCCGTGAGATTCAGAAGTGAATAGTTCGGTAGAAGAGATTTGTGAATCTTTTTTAGTTGTACCTCAAATAGGTGATTCACACGAGCATGGTCGAAATCTTCACATAGCTGATGGAATTGCTGACTTAATTGAGCAGCAACTGAAAGAAAACAGGGTTTGGGCACTGGGCTTGATCTTAAAAATGTCTGCTCAAAATTAAAAAATCTTTACACTTTTGTAGCTGAATTACCAATAACGATTTAACTAATATTTATTTTTTTTTCAGGTAAGAAGTGAAATAGAAAACAACTCATCCCACTTTTTTCTCGTATTAGCAGTAAGTACAATAGCGTTTTGTTATAATTGATTTTATTTATCAAATATCTATAAAAAATTTATATTCTTTGAATAATACTACAGGAACCGCTGTGGCATAGTACTTAAACAAAAATCACTACACCAAAAAAACCACAAAACCTTGATAACACTCGAACGCGTTTCGGTAACTATGCTATTATCATCAGTGACAACTATACTAAAATAATACTAACAAATTAATATTAAGCGTTCACGCTTCGTAACACTTATTTGATTCTGAAAGCTAATTAGTTTTAAAAAAAAGTGGTTAGGTAATCACTTCTATGGAGTTTAGAATCTGGCTTGGTTCACAAGTTGATTACCTAGCTTTTGAGAAGTTCTTAGTTAGATTTCGGTTGCGTGTTTGAGTTCTTCGGTTTCTCTCACGACCTTAATGAAGCCCCTTACGAAAGTGGGCGAAACGTTGACAACTTTGGTTACAACAATGACACGGTCCAAACTCGGAAGACGTTCGCATCTTAGTATAGACTCCGGCCGTGGAAGTCTTCGCTATTCTTTTTGCTCAGTAATTACTATGTCACCGCCAAGTAATCTGCAATGCGAGTATCTATGTAAATCGTCTTTGTTGCTGTTAGAAAGGACTTCATCACCAATTTTGGTATTGGAGTAACCTCGGGAGTCACTATCAAAAACCCGTTTCTTTTCGTCTGGATTTGCATTGAGCGAACCACTTCTGACGTTACGATAGATTTTGAGATTCCAGTGTCTGCAGAAAATAATCCGGCCCTGGTTTCCTCCTTAATGGATAAAGGTAAATAAATCGTAAATACGCGCAAAGTGGGACCAGTAAATAAGTGCAAAGGCTTTGAGTAATAAATCGGGCACGCTGTGGATGGAGAAACATTAAAACATAATATGTAATTAGTAGAGACGGGAAAAACGTTAAATAAGTGTTAAATAGGTCAAAGATAAGAACGTGCGAGGCGAGTTAGAGCAGTGAAAGAGGGGCGCTCACATATATCGAGACGTAAACAAAGAACAGAGACGTATTTAATAAAATTTGTGAACGGAAGAAATATCGTTTGGTACTAGAATTGAAAATAGAAGATTGCGAGCAAGAAATAATAATTCATACGTTACATGAAGAAATCCAAAAAGTTATAAAAGAAAATTAGCAAATCAAAATAGATAACCAACCACTTAGAGCAAAGAGAATGGAAGAACTAGAAAAAGAAATAGAGAAGAAGAAAATAATAATGCATGGAGCAAACGAAACAGAAGAAGAAAGTGAGTCTCAGATAAAAGAGAACGTGAAGACAGTACTAAGGTAAATGAATATACCAATAGTAATAGAGGAAGAAGTGATGGAGACATGAAGAGTTAGAAAACAACAAAAAGGAATAAAAGCTAGACCAATTATAATTGAACTAAAGAATACGCAAAAAAAGATGGAAATATTGAAAGCAACTAACAAACTTAAAAGAACCAGAATATATATAGAACAAGTTTACTCCAAAACAACGCAAGAAAAGAGGAAAGAGCTAAGAGAATATATGAAAATAATCAGAACAGCATGCAATTATTAGGAACGACAAGATGATTATAAATGGAGAAGAGTACAACTTGAAACAAATAAGAGAAATGGAAATAGTCAAGACACAAAGCACAAAGAAACGGAAGAACAACTAGTCAAAGATCACCAGAGAATGGGGAAGGGAACAAGCGGAGAGAAAAATTTAAAAAAAAACACGGAAATGCAAGCGTTAAAAAACTAACGAAGCTAAGTAAAAGAATTCACATAATGACGACAAAAGCAATGAACAAGGAAAAAACGAATCTAAATGTATATAGTGTAAATGGAGGGAAGAATAACTGGGAAATAAAGGTAAAAACACAAAAAAAATAATAAGATAAATAATAAAAATATGAAATAAATAAAGAAAAGAAATATAATTAATATCAGTACGTGGAACGTAAAAACAATGCTGGAGCCGGGAAAAACGGAGATAATAGCAATAGAACTTGTAAGATATAATATAAACACAGCAGCGTTACAAGAACTAAGATGGAAAGGAAATGCAGGGATAGGCAAAAATAAATATACATTGTTATACTCGAGAAGAGAGAAACAAGGACTATATGGCATAGGATTCATAATAATGCAGAAGCTAATCGATAACGTGATCGACTTTAAACCAATAAACGAGAGAATGGCCTACCTGAGAATAAAATCGAAACCTTCAAACATATTATTAAATGTGTATGCGGTAACAGAGCTAGCAGATGAAGAAGAAAAAGAGAAGTTGTGCGAAAAAATAGAGGAAACAATAGACATGATACCAAAGGAAGATGGTATAA
The DNA here is from genome assembly GCA_035610365.1 of Aquatica leii. Classification (NCBI taxonomy): domain Eukaryota; kingdom Metazoa; phylum Arthropoda; class Insecta; order Coleoptera; family Lampyridae; genus Aquatica; species Aquatica leii. The sequence continues at coordinate 100,609,079 of CM069436.1, read as the reverse complement.
GGAGATTTTAATGCACAGATAGGCAAGGAAAGGTACTTTAGACAAGTAGCAGGTAAACACACAATACATGAAAAAACAAATAATAACGGGCAAAGATTGTGCAAATTAAGGAAAAAATGAAAGAGAAATTAAAAGAATATAAGACAAAGGAAGAAAACATAGAAGAGCAATGGGCAAAAATAAAAGAATGTATATATAAGGTCGCAAAGGATGAAATAGGACTAGTTGCAAAAAGCAACAGGATGTTATGAAAATAAATGTAAAGAAGTAACCAAGAGAAAAATAGAAGCAAGAGTTAGATGGATTAGAAACAGAAGAGAAGAAGGTAAAATTGAGTATGTAAGATTAAGAACGGAAACTAAGATAATTAACCGAAATGCAAAAAGAGACTGGTTTGAAAGTAAGATAAAACAAATTGAAGAGGACAGTAGAAAAGGAAATGTGAAAAGGAAATGTGAAAAGATACTATAAGAGAATAAACGACCAAAACAAAACATACAAAGGTAAGATTAAAATGGAAGACTGGCTGAAAACGATGAGCAATACATGGAGAGGTGGATGAAATACTTTAAGGGATTACTGATACAAACGGATCATACTGAAGAGGAAGAAATAGAAACAACAAAACAAGATAGGACAAGTAAAACACCATCGAAAAAAGAAATAATAGAAATTATTAATAAAATCCAAAACGGTAAAACCCCAGGGAAGGATGGAATAAACGCAGAGCTCATAATGTGCCGTGGAGGAGAATTACATGAATAAATATACAGAATGATGGAAAGAGGAAAGTATGTCGGTAGAATGGGAATCTGGACAAATGATTACAATACACAAAAAGGGGGACCAACAACAATGTAAAAACTACACTGGCATTACTGAATGCCACATACAAAACCATGTCAACGCCAATACAAAGGAAATCAATGTGGTTTTATTAAAGGACGATCAACGACAGACGCGATACATATATAAGACAGATAATAGAAAACGTACATGAGTATTAAATGGAAATGGAACTCCTATTTATAAATTTCAAACAAGCCTTCGACTCAATCCGAAGAGATATGGAAATAAGTACTAAAATAAGAAGTCTGGTAAAAATGACAATGGAAAGAACAAAAATAAGTGTGAAAACTCAAAAGCGCGAAACAGAAGAATTTGAAACAAATAAGGGGGTACGACAAGGAGAGAACACATGGAAGGCAAATTATAGCATACGCGGATGACGTAGTATTGGTGGCAAAAAATTGTGCAATGATGAATGAAATGTTAAAAGAAGTAATGAAGGAAGGAGAAAAGAACAAAAAGTAATGAAAATAGGTAAACAAACACAAAAAGAAAACCAAAACATTATAATCGAGGGGCTTGTGGATGGAAATAGAGGTAGAGGTATAGAAATAAAACAAAAGAATAATGACAGGTAACAAAGCATACCAAGCGAATAAAAAAACGCTAAGAAGCAAAATACTTGGAAAGAAAACAAAAATCAACATATATAAAACAATAATTAGATCAACAATACTATAAGGGACGAAACAATAACAATGAGAAAGATACAGGAAGAAGACCTTAGAATATTGGAAAAGGTAAATTTGGAGAGCAATATTAGGTCCTGTAAAAGTAGCAGAAAATGAATGCATAAGCAGGATGAACCACGAAATAAAACAAGAAATGGAATAGGATATAGTAAAGAAAATAAATAACAAAGGGCGAGATGGTCGGGTTACGTATGGCGAGATGGCAGAGACAAAATATGATTTTCGATGTTAGAATGGAATTCAGGCAGAAAGGAGAGACCAAGATCAACATGGATAAAAGAAGTAACGGAAGACATTAGAAGAGCCGAAATTAATGAGTGAAAGTTTAAAGTAAGGGATAAAAAAAAGTGGACAGAAATATGTGAGAAAATGAAGTAGTAGAAGGGTACTAGAAAGCTCCAAAGGAGCGGCGCTACTCCATCGGGGTGTAAAGCCACTATATATAGTGTCTGCAGATAAATGAGGGTGGAGTCGGTGATTGTGTAATTATAAATGTCTACATCGTAAAATTACCATAGTGTTATTGTCATTGAATTTAATTCTTAATTCTTAGGAACGGATCCACTTTTTGGGGTTTCAGGTTTATATTATAACAGTGGAGATCTGATTTCTAACGTTTTTGGAATAGACGATGCAACAGTTTCTTCGATCATCGTGTCACTTAAAAGTTCATAATTCCTTTTTGTTTTTTTGCCCAACTTTGATGTGCTCTTCCGTGGAACTTTTCTTAGAGTTAAGCAACTACCCTCTTCATATCGTTAGCAAAATCCAACAAGTTCTTTATAATTGATAATTGACAACAGTTTCTTCGCTTCCGGGAAACTCCTTTTTTAATAAGTTGATAACTCTTCCAATGCAAAAAAATTCATCTTGTCTACAGAGTTGAGATCATTGTCGGTGAGCAAGTGTTGATCTTTCGATACGTTATCGATAAGATGTTTCAAATGGGAAGAAGAAATAACATATTCTTCAATCGGCGCTAAAATTGAGGGTTTTATTAATCTGGTTCTGATTTTAGTTCGAATATTCCAATTTAAAGCTGCTTTAAACCATTTCTATTCACCATCTTTTTTGAACGAAACAAAAAGTTGTCAAACATATCTCACAGTCTTCATCATCTGCTGAAACACCGACAATTTCAATATCATGTTCTTCAGCAAGTTGACGCATTGTCTGGTATCTTTTTAATATGTCGTAATAGGTGAATTTATTATCTGTGCTAAATAGGGACCGGTGTGAAGTTACCCATAAATTCAGCCATAAAAATTGTACCTCAGTTTAAGAGAACTTAAATATGGATGTACGGCATCTTGTTTGTCACAATGATCTAAAATGTAGATTACAAGTATAATAGAGTAATATTTATTATATTTTATTAATAATTAAATTATTTTTTATAAAGTAACTCTAAATTAATCAGGAAAACTATTGATCTTGATTTTGAAGTTGAAGTATAAGCGCGGAGTTTAATTTTTATACAAATTTTCACACATCTAGAACAGATACGTTATGTATAAAAAAATAAAAATGTAACTACCACGGTTAACACTGAATGCGATTTTAATTATGAGTGAACTGTTTAATTTTTATACAAATTTGAACACATCTAGAACAGATGATGTATAATAAGATATCAAAAAATAAAAACGTAACTATTTTTGTATAAAAAGTTATTCATTTCTAATGACAGGTGGAGCCGTCAAAGACGTGTAGCTACCAGGGTTAACTTTAAACTCGATTTTAAGTATGAGTGCGCGGTTTGATTTTTATGCAAGTTTACTCACATATAGAACAGATGATGCATGTTGTCATTGACACTTTTTAAGCCCTACAAATCTTTTAAAATTTTTTTATCTGACGTTTGGCTGCAAAAAATGAAACGCAACGTATTTGGTAGAATTTTTTAATAAAAATTTAAAGAGTGTCACAACATTATGGTTCTAAAAGCAAAAATATGGAAAAAATAAGCTTTTAACTTTTCTTACTCCTTAGTCTAGTAGGCGTTGAAACAATTGCAATATTTCTATTTCATTTGTTACATTATTGCTAAAAACCTTGTGGTGTACTTTGGATTTCTATTTGTTTTTGTTTATAACAATTTGAAGTGTGTTAAGTCTTGTCGTTGTTAATATTACTAATTCGTTAGTTTATTGTTTCGTGTTTTTGTTTAATATATTTGTAAGCGTTACGATGGAAAGTGATAATTTCATAAACGAAGGAAATTTTGATATATTAACTTTTTACATCTTGTACCACGATTCTGTAAGCTGCTGAGGAGAGGTATTTTGATAATTATCTTTCTACCCGCATTTGTTTTAGATTCTCTGCATCGTTCTTCTTCACAATACTTGTTTTTTATCTATTGATCGTTAATGACTAATAGTCTTTTTATGAAATGTTTTTTTAATCGAAAAAGAAACTAAAAGCCATCATGCATCTTGACAACCGATTAATTTATCCAGTCACAATGTGTTTTTTCGTATAGTCCTTATTTAAGTATTGGTAGAATCGCATGAAAATATGTATGGATCATTCCTTTATCTCGTTGATGGTATTATACAATTTCAAAACTTGCACCTTGGTTTTCAGTTTTTGTTCGTATTGTGGTCAATACCTCAAGCATGTAGTTTATAAAGACAGCTGTTTCCGTTTATTCAAAAAGCACCTGCCACAACAACTGACGACGACGTTTTTAAATTTTTTACAATCTGCAAATTTAAAATTATGCCAAAAACGTAAACTTGTAAAAGCATGCAATAACTTTCCATTTCTAATACTAAACTTGTTTCTAAAGGTCAAATTCCACTTATCCACTAAAAACTATAACTAACTCAATGGGTGATTGGGCAAATTTTTTTAATGATCGAGATTACATTATAAATATAAGTGAAACCCTGAACTTGGCAACGAAAACCTTGATTTTTCTCACATTAACCATAATGATTCCGGACAATTTCGGTAATTACTATTAGTGTCACTAATTGGGCAAATTGTCCCGTTGTTTATTTTTATGTTTCGTTCGTAAACATGTGATAGATTATGGAAATAATCAATACGTAACCTAAGGATGCTAATATGAAAGGTATACATAACAGCATTTTTATTTTTAAACGTATCAAGGTTAAAAAAGTAGTAACGAACATGATGAATTCATTAATCTTTACTCATTCCTCTAATGCTTATTTTGTTTGCAAATTTTTTTTTAGTAAACGATGCGATGACTTCATGCTGGACGTGCATAATTTTTCAGTATAGACAAAACCGATAAAAGGGAATACTTAAAACGACAATTGGATTATTTAATTAACTAGAAAACTTATAGTGTTCGTCCATAAAATTATAAACTGGTTTTAGTAAATTGAAACAGTATTCTTATATCGTAATCGTTTCTGAATTTATAAATACCGAGTTGAGCCCAATTTATTATGTTTCAGTGGTTTTATTCCAAAGAAAAATATATACATTTCAGTATCGATTAGCGTTTTTATGTTTATGTAACAAGTTATAGTATTGACTTTGACTTGATCTACGCACGTTCTATAATTGATTGATTAGATTGACATTATTATGGTTGTTCTATAACGCGAATAATAATGCTATAATAGTACTAATTTGATAAAAACAGTTTATTGAGATTACAAAAACATTTTGGGTTAAATGGCAAACGCTCTATATAACACTGTCCCAACAGATTTAGTAATTTTTAACTGAAATGCGTTTTTATTATTAAACAAAATTTTGAAGTGAACTAAGGCATAAAACATTCTTAACACCTAATATAATACTTCAAGCCAAAATGGCCATTTGTTGGACAGGAAAAATATTGTTATGTGATTGGTTAACTACATAATAACAACATATAGTAATGGTTACCATCTTGTGTGTATAAAACCTGGAAACGATCAGAAAAGCTTAAAAGAAGACAGAAGTTTAAGCATACGCAAAGGATCACAACCCCAAAAACCAAAACCAGATGAAGAGAAAGAACACTAAGTGGTGAGGTCTTTGAGAAGAAGTCGCCAAAAGTGCCTAGAAGACTTATAGAGCACAATCAAGTCATTCCAAGAAGGATAATGTACTCCTAAGTTACATGAAGTCGTTCTTAGAGAACTCGCATCACTTAAAGATAAGAAGTAAGAAGTTTTGGCAAGTGTCAAGGACTAAGAGCCTTAAAAACTAAATGAAACCCCTACCCTTAGTGATCAAAACTCCACTCCGAATATAATCTTTAAAACTAAGAAACTTAAGTAGGAAGAAGAATACCAAGTATATATTGGAAGTTGATGTTGATTTGCGGAATCAATCAAGAGAGAAAAGTCAAGAAGAACTATGCTATAAATTCTTAAGCTTTCGCGGTTGTTATGTTTATGATTATAAGTGACTTTTGGCTTAGATCGCGTCGTAGTTAAACACCCAGACTTAGGCTTGGTCCTAGTCTCTCTTTGAGAGCCAAAACAAGAAGTAGAACTTGGCCTTTGCCGTATTGTCGTTCGTGAAGCCAATCAAACTGACGTTTCGCAAGGCATGGCAGCTTGCATCTTCAGAGTGGTAAATGTAACTGAAAGAAAAATTAACGGACCTTATCTTTCTGTTACCGCTTGACTGACTTCGTTATTACTCGGAGTAAGAGTCCGTGTCCTTTTCAAGAAGGTTGATCTTTGTCTCAGAGGATATAATACTGGTAGCGAAGATTTGCTGAGTCTTAAACAGTCATCTCGGTTTATATTACATGGATTTTTTTAGCCAACACTTTAGTTTGGTCAAAGATTGCTACATACGTCTACAGAGAAACCTTTTAAACTCCTTATGCATTAAGGTAAACTCCGCCATCAAAAACTCCACTGCTATAGATATTAACAAGAAACAAACTTTGATTGTCAAAAATCCAGTTATGCCACAAATCTACGGTCTTCTGAGGATACACAAAGAAAGAGTCCCTTCTTCGACCGATAGTGAGCACCACCAATTCACCAACCCAATCGTTAGCACGTTATCTAGCTGCTAAACTCTTGCCGTTGATAGGAAATACAGAAACTCACATTAAAGATTCTACAGACTTTGTATGGAAAATTAAGAACTTGCGTATAATAAAAGAAGATATCCTAGTCAGCTTTGACGTGGTATGTCTTTTTACTAAAGTCCCAGTCGACGAAGTGTTGTTCAAGAAGAGAATTACCGAAGAACAAGTTCTGCTTATCGAACTCTGGCTTAAAAACACTTATTTCAGTTATAACGACAACTTGTTTAAACCAGTAGAAGAAGCGGCCATGGGTTCACCGCTCTCTCCAGTTATAGCCAATATTTACATGGAATATTTTGAAACTGAAATTATGAAAAATGTTGAGTTAAAACCAAAAACTTTGTTCAGATATGTTGATGATACGTTTGTTGTATAGCCTTATGGCAAAGATAAACTAAACCAGTTCTTTCAACATCTAAACTCTGCACATAATAGCATTAAATTTACTATGGAGTTAAAACAGACAGACAAAATAAGCAGGGTGCTAAAGAAACATAATATCAAAACTGTCTTTACGACTAAGGATACCCTGAACAGTTGGTTTACATCTGCTAAAAACCAACAAGGGGCTCTAAAACATGCCGGAGTTTACAAAATTCCTTATTCCTGCGGATCAAGTTAGATAGGACAGAAGTTAAAGTAAAAGAACATATGGATGACCGCAAACACCGCAGAGTTACTAAATCAGCAGTGACAGAACACGTGTGGAACTAAGGACACACGTTAAACTTTGACCAAACTAAAGTGTTGGCTAGAACTCCTTTCTACTTTCCCAGACTAATCCGCGAAGCTGTGGAAATAGAAAAACATCCATGTAATATGAACCAAGAAGACGGTTTAAGACTCATCAAATCTTGGCTACCAGAACATCCCAAGAACAAAAGAAACCCAAAGAGAAAAGAACAGTGACCAATAACATCAAAAATGCAGTCTATCTCAAGTTCCAAACCAAGCACAACAAAACCAAAAATCAACTAAATTCCACAAAGCCAGAGAATCAAAAAATAAAGAGAAGAAACAATGTTGCAGGGAACACTAGAGAGAAAAGTTACCAAAAGAAAGTGTTCAAGCAGCTGAAGATAGGAAATAGAAAAAGAAAGCAAGAAATACAGAAGTGAAAGAAAAGAAACAGACTTCATGTAGATAGATAGATCGTTCTTCTCTCCGTAGAAGAAATAAGCTACTAGTAATTTACGAACCTGCACGGCCAACTCACTGTAGGATTGAAACCATACCTGTCGGAGAGAGGGGAGGTTCAAGTGACTTTATTTTAAAGGGCGCCAGATCTTTTGTTCTTTGCAGAAGTAGCTCCTGCTAGATCAGCACAGGAGGCTCGAAGCTTGTACAAAATTGTTAAGGTTCGTAAAGTTGGAGGAAACGAAGAAAGAAACTAAATCGTTAACAACAATTGCACTTTAATTACTTTAGAATGATGAATATATTAAAATTTGAATCAATAACAATTATGAGATAGGTTGATAGCATCACAGTGATTAAATTTAGTCCAAGTACAAATATAAGCAGGTACTAAAATATCAGAAGTATCGGCAACTTACACTACACTTAATACAAAAGTGTAACCATCAGAACATATAAAAAATCTTCGTGAGTAAATTACATTAATAATGATAATAATTGACAGTTGACGTAATCAGCATGCGATAGTAAGTCACTTAAACTAATTGAGTAATAATAATAAGACGCAAATCAATTCGAATGTTTCGACACGATTAGTAAATATGATGATTCATGAGTAGCACCGTAGCGACAGCGAATAATTAAAATCAAAAATTGACTTACCAAGATTTAGGTGTACCTTCAGAAAACGTTTTCCTACTGGCTTCCTGCAATTAAACTTCCTGAAAATAATCGTGTCCACCTGGCGACTCACAAACTACAACAGGTAAAAGAAACATTTAAAAGAAAGTAATAGAACCGAAACTTATCGTATGCTGTTACAATGTCTTTTCGTCTACGATGGTATTAATTTATTGCATCCGAAGAGAAATTTAATCGTGTCCGGTATTTAGGCTCTTCCGAACAAGAAGAAGAAATAATTAACGGTAATAATTACCTCCGCATAGAAATTCTGCCCTTGTATCGCAGCGTTCTTAGGTCTACAGCTTCCGATTATAATTTTCCCTTGTAGATTTTAAACTCAGACAAGAACACCCATATTTAGGAGGTAGCACATGGCTCTAACGAAAACACATAAAAATTACCTTTAATCAAAAAAAGAATAAAAGTCACTTACCCTGCGTGGATTAAATTAGTTAAATAAGAATACTTTTATTACCCATCGTGTCACAACACGTGGATGTTTTAAGAAAACGATTTTTAATTCACGCAGACATATGTTATATCGTGAACGATGTTAAAGTCAAAATGGACAGTCCATCGTTTTCTCCATACGAAGAGACCAACGAGCCCGATAGAAAAAAATAATTTTTAATTAAACCAATATACAATGTAGTGCATTATTTAAATTTATGCACGTAACAAATGGCTAAACCAAAGAAATTTACTAGAAACTTAATCAAAGAAGAATATCATTACAGCAAAATGGGAGTAACGATTAGTTAGCATCCAACAAAATATCGACGACATGCTCGAAGAACAAATCACAAAATCAAAAGACAAGAACCAAGAGAATAGCCCGAAGTTACAATCCTAATGCCAAACGTGAACTAGCATTTTTAACGCCTACGACGTCGATGAAAGAGAAGAGAATGATTAGAGAAAGACGACGAAGCACAATTAGAGATGTCCGAACGAGTAGACATTGAGGAAAGAGTAATAGAGCTAGTGGAACTCTAAACTGTATTCACACAAGTCCTTTGAGTTAGGCTAGAATAGATAGGCGATGAAAACTACAACATGATCGCGTCGTCGACCTAAGCCATGCTCTTTCTGCTACCAACAAACCGGACAATAACGAATAGATTCCACTACTTTCGATCTCATATGAGCCCAATAAAAATGACGACTAAGAAGTATCGTCTTAGCCACACTACAATGACCTGAAGTGGAATGAACGTGGTGTATCGTTCTGAGACACTCGCACTCGTTTACAAAAGAGACCGTGAATCTAAAATGACCAGAAAAACCACGAAAAGACGCAGGCATTTTAGACACTAATTGATTATACCACTGGTTCTTAGTAAGGCTGATAATCTTAGAAAAAGAAGACAAATCAGAGAGAGAAGAAACAGAACGTAAAGATTTAACACGTTAGGTGCCACTTTCTGCTACCAACCTTTTTATTACACGGGCCCTGTTGGTAAAAACCACGGTTATCTAGGATGTCGGTGAGTGGGCGTAGTTGAGAAATACTGTTGCAGAAAAAGGAATAAATAGGCGCCATTCTGTTGTACTGGAAAAAATTCTTGACTTGGAGATACTAAGTGTACATAGAACTCGTTGTTCAAGAAGTAAGATAAAAGCGACAAAATCATCAACTAGAGAATGAACAACTCTGTGATATATATTTTACCAATAAATTAACAAGATAATACTTTGGTGTAGCGAGACATGATCATTAAGTTAATATACAATAAAAGACCCACCCTTAGTTCTTCAGTTCAGTAGCTGGTTAAATTGTACACTAACAGAAGTTACTCTCGGTACTTTTGAGGAGTATAAGCTTACATTCCACGAATTAATCTTAGGCATCTTTTAAACAGAATAACGCTAGCTGAGGGCTTAATAGAAATAGTAGAGATCAATAATCCCACATTATATATAGCAGCTGGATCGGCCTATTAGATGTGCCTCACCATTCTAGGGAAATACTACTTTTACTCTTAGTAACGGGATTGCTATACCGAATTTTAAGTTAACAAAAGTAACAGCGCTCGGCGTGATACCTATGAGGTTTACCTAAATCGAGAATCTCCTTAATTCCGTCAATATAGAATAAGTTCATTTTAGAAAAAAACGCTAAAAGTAATAACGACGATGAAAAATTAAATAAAAAGAAATTACTTACCATGAGCAGACAAGGTTTCTATCCAAATCAAATTTACGACAGCAAATGGCCACCGGCGCAAACTCCCCGCGAATAGACAGAATACTTAACGAAGAAATGCGAAATAGAGGAAACATTGAAAAGAGCGAAATAAAGAGCATGGTATGGCCGCATAAGAAGTCAATAAAGAAAATAACCGAATGAAGTCACTAGTGACATTTAACACTCTGAAGATACAACCTGCAATATCTTGCGAAACGTCAGTTTGTTTGGGTTCACGAACGACAATACGGCAAAGGCCAAGTTCTACTTCTTGTTTTGGCTCTCAAGAAGAGGTTAGGACCAAGCCTAAGTCTGGGTGTTTAACTACGACGCGGTCTAAGCCGAAAGTCGCTTATAATTATAAACATAACAACCGCGAAAGCTTAAGATTTTACGTTTATGGAGAGATTACGTAGATGAAGCAATGGAAAATCGAGCACTAACCGATAAGGACTGGAAGTACAGTAAGGATTAAATCAAAAGCTAAAAGGATGGAGACATGTATAAATGTAACCAATGCTGATATCTTCTATTCTCTTTTACTTAATTAAAAACACTTTATATTAAACTGAATTATCAGAAAATCTTCAATCTCAACCGATTGAGGTTGAGCTATTTTATCTTCTTTTGGTTCTAACACACCAATACAACTTTAATATAATCTTACGACGAGGAACTCGATTTGCTGACGGTTTGTCTGAGCAATGGATGACGAAAGAGGTGTAGTAGTAGGGGAACGGATAGTGATCATACGTTTGCATATTTCGGGCAGTTTAACAACGGATGGAAGGCCAAAATCAGATACAGTAAGCGGAATAAACCAAGCGAAAACTGCGTTTAATAACAAGCGAATTTTTTTAAATCTTTAGCAACGTTGATTTGCAGTTCAAGAAAAATCTTATTAGGACTTTTGTGTGAAGCGTGCTGTTATAAGCAAGTGAGATCTGGACACTCAGGGAGGTGAGCAGATGAAGTTGGAGGTGTTTGAAATATGTTGTTACCGGAAGAGTTGAAAAATATAGTGGGTAACGAGTGTGTATATGCAGTCGCAACAATATAATGACTAAAAAAATAATCAACAACGTTTAAATGAGTACAAAATGGAAAACTTACCCCACTGAAGCTCTTTAAAGCAGAAAGCTAATGCATACATCCGACGCTTGTATAGGATTATCTTAACTCTACCAGACTCACTTTAAGAATTTTAAGCCATTTTCCATAATTCTTACTCACACTAAACTAGAAGTAATATCAGTTATTAAGACAGTTTTGGGAAAGAGAATCTACTACACAAAGAACGTATGACAGATCTTTAAATATAAAGTGAAGAATACTCTCATTTAAAACGATGAAGGACGTTACCTTGTGCGACTACCTTTTAGAGATGATCTTTCTATAAATCTGGGTTATTCCAACCATCTTGTTGTTAGTCGTTGGCATCAAATGTAGAAACGATTTAGACATAATCGTGACTTTAAGGGAGAATATGTTAAATTAATGAAGGAATATGAATCACACGGTCGCATGATGAAGGTTCATAAATGTATTATGTCACAATCGTATTACTTACCTCACCACGCTGTCTTTAGGCGGATGAGCTTGAGCACGAACCCAAGTGTAGTCTGATGGAATTATTGCTTGGATATTCACTGCTACAAGATATAGATTTTTTACCAGATGGAGACAGCATAAATTCTGTTTGGTTGCTGATATCCAAAAGACGTATAGACAGATATTGGTTTTCAGTGAAGAGTACCGATTACTCATTGTTACTTATGGAACATCTTGCGCTCCGTATTTAACTATGCGTACAATCTGTCAACTGGCTGAAGGTAATCGAGAACGATTTTCTCTAGAAAATGAGCTGTTGAATATGTACACAGACGATCTGATGAGTGGAACGAAAACATTAGGTATAAAATGAAATTTACAAACTAATAACTTTGAATTAAAATAATAATCTGAATAACAATGTAACCAAAAGAAATGTTTTATCTACGATTGCTAGAACTTTGGATCTTCTATGTTGGTTAACACCTTTTAATGAAAATATTTATTCAGAAACTGTGGTTAGCTGGCGTAGAATTGGATTATTTACCTTAATAAGTTTCAGCACACTGAAAACATTCAGTTCCCTCAATGGCTTTAAGTTTTTGTTAACACTATTAGAGTTGAACTGCATGGTTTTAGTGACGCCTCTTGTGCTGCTAATACTAGTGTAGTGTACCTTAGAGTTTGGGGATGTTACGGTAAAACTTATGTATGTTTGCTCATAGCCAAGTAAGGTAGCGGCAGTAAAACAAATTTCACTTCCACGTCTCAAACTTTGCGGAACAGTGCTTTTAGCTAGGTTACTTCGCTACTTAAAAACTACTTTGAAAATTAAGGATGATCATGTGTATACCTGGACTCAACTATAGTTTTGACTAGGCTTCGCAAATCACTACCCTCTTGGATTACATTTGTTGGTCAATGTCATCATATCAATTCCACAAGCAACCCAGCCGATTTGGCGTCTCGAGGCTGTTGTCTAGCAGAGTTGCGACAGTCAGAACTATGGTGGAGTGACCCATGATTTTTATGCGATAACAATTTTAGTAATTACACTATAACTCACATTTCTAATACTTTGCTAGGATCTAAACTGGAAATTAAATCAAACATATCTCTTGTTTTAAGCATACAGTGTGTGCCATTCATTGGAAATTTTCCTGATTTCAGAGTTAAACCTGCTCGACCTTTTCTTACAAGTGGTGTAGACTTTGCTGGACCTTTTACTATAAAATTATACTCAGTTCACCTGGAGTTGGCAAGAGATTTCACTACAACAGCCTTCCAGATTCATTGCGACGTGGTCACTGTAAAGAAAATGGAGTGATCACGGAACTAATTTTGTAGGCGCGTCGCGTGAATTAAATCTTGAATTTCAGAGTTCGAAATCTTAGGCAGCCACTGAGATTGCTGAACTTTTAGCCTACGATTAAACAACTTGGAACTTTATATCTTCTAATGCTCTCCACTTTGGTGGCCTTTGGGAATCTGGTGTGAAAAGCGTCAAAGCTTATTTAAAGTGTGTTATGGGACAGACATTTATTCAGATCCTTCATTCTGTACTATTTTTGGTGAATGTCGAAGTTTTTTGTTGGATTATTCATGATCTTTTATACAATCTTTACCGATCTGTGCTTCTTGAGGGGTTCTTATGTAATTACTTTAACAGAAAGATAAACGGATCTTGTGATCATAACCCATACTAGAGTTCATTTATAAATTAGGCGTATATAATTTCATACTTAAGCTTAATTTGTTGCATGTTTAGTTATAATTTAATTGTCGGAGTCACCGACAAACTGTGCATTTCTTTGATCTTCTGGTGTTGATAGTGTGGCTTTAAAAACGTACAGAGTTTAGTGTGCACTCTGGCGATTATTTTATTTTAGCGTATAATTAACTTCAACGTTAACAATCCGTGAATACGATAATTCCACGCACAAATGTTGTTACAGTGACGATTTTTTGTAAACTTCTTATACAATTAATCAGTTTTTTACATAAGAAAATGACGTTTTTAGTTGTTTACAAAACTATTATACTATTATAGAGCGTGGAAAGACTTAATATTTCACAAACTTTTTATCGTTGAAGTTTCTTGTGTTTATACTTTTCTTTAAATCTGTTTATTGCGGCGGAACATCCAAGTTTCCAAACAATTTTTTGTTTTTTTTTAACGGCGCTTTTTAATTTGCTCAACCGCTTCTGCATATATAAATATTTTTTACAATTCGATGCTCGAAGAAAATACTCGGTAATTTGTTATGTTCTATTTAACTTTGTTGTGTTAAACTATTAAGACACTGTATATTTTTTAAAAATTTAATTAGTGTGTATTTTAATTAGAATGTGTGTCAACTGTGAATGAACGCTCGCGGTCTCTACAGCTTAAGCTGTTCTTAAAAATAGAATCACGTAAAAGATTTTGTAAATTCAATTTGAAGAATGTTTTGCAATGCAGCAAAATGTAAACATTCGATTTTTAACGATAGTTGTTATGGTTATATCTAATCCCAATTTATTATATGTACTTTCTTTAAGTTCTAATCATTTTTTTTATAAAATTTTGTTTTCAATACATGTCTTATACAGGATCTGTAAGACCTTACGGTCACATTGCGACTAATTATCTAAGGAAGCGACAACTGCCTTTTTGGTTTGCTTGTCTGGGTCAGGACGGTTAAAACTTTGAACTTGATTGACTGACTAATGAGGTATTATAGTTTTCTACCGCAAACAGTTAGTTAGTTTTATTCAAGAACTTCTTTCGGTTGCCTGTATTTAGGAAACTCGTGTTGTAGCTCTAGAGTGTTTTTAATTTAAATGTGTCGATAGTTTTTCGATGGTCTTCTTTGTTGTATAATGGAGAAGTTTCTTGATGGAGTACCTGCCTTGTTAAAACGGACCGTGTTGGTAACAATCACGTCACTACGGCTAACTACGATGTTGGTGAGTGGGCTGAGAATACTGTAATAGAAAAAGAAGAATTAGGCGCCACTCTGTTGTACTGGAAAAAATTTGGCTTGGAGATACCAAGTGTACATACGAACTAAGACAAAAGCATCAATGCGTGAAATGAACAACTTTGTGGTATATATTTAACGAAATATACAAATGATAAGCAAAGATAAAAACAAAACGATCAAACACTAACACTTACATGCAGTCTTGAAACAAAACTTGAGGTTTTGTCTGGCGAGATATGACCATTAAGTTAACAGTTCAGTAGCTGGTAAAATTATTACTACCGTAACGAATTAATGTTAGGCGCCCCTGTCTTGAATACAAACCATTTACTAAGGTACTCGAATAGTACAAGTAAACATAAACAATACAGCCCAAGCAAGCAGCTGAGTTATAAATTTGATAAAGTAAAACCTGAAAACAAACTAACGTTAGCTGAGGGCTTAATACAAGTGGAAACGTATAATAAAATTAACAACCTTTAAGTCAAAGAAAGGACGTTACGTGTGATACTTTTTCGTTTATTTTTAACTAAACTGTATGTTTGATGTAGGTCACGTCTAATCGTTTTTAGTCTAATCTGATAACACGTTGAATTTGTACTGGTTTGATGCACTCGTGTGTGGGACTAAATCGTAGTTTCACTTCTGTCTAATCGTTGCTGAAGTTACATTGTAGTTTGCTTTTTGTAGTGGTGGAATTCGTGACGTGATCACATCCGGTTGAGCGTCTTACGATCTTTAGGGTTGTTATTGGCGTCGTTAGTGGTTTAACGGATGAATATCGCGTTTTAGGAAGCAACCGAAAACTGGTCAACTATTCTTTCAAAATCAACAAATCATATTGAAGTAAACATACTGGGATGGAGTGCTTTCTGGTAAAATGTTTTGGAGGTGAACTATCCTTCTACTTGAATCTCCACGAAGAAGGTACTCGACAGGACAGTTTGACCGGATATGGTCAATAGATTTTTATTTTTCTTATTTTTAATTCAAGAGATGTGTTACAAGCTTTATGTCTTACGAACCTTGCACGGCCAACTCACACAGTCGGAGGTAAGGGAGGTTCACAGGAAGTATGCTTAAGGGCGCCAGATCTGATCCAAGATAACACTTCTGCCTCGATCACGACAGACGGTCCAAACTTGTAACGAAACTTGAGGTTTGTAATCTTTATCACTCTGATGTTCGAGTAGCCAAAATTTGTTAAGAGATAACGATAATTACAGGAGAAAGAAAAAAACAAGAGAGATTAACAATTATAATCACTTTAATGTATTAACGTTGGATACTAATAAGAGTATATGGAATTTCTTCACCTACATAAGATTTACTAGATTATATCGAAGTTCTAATACATGAATGCCCGCAGCATCGGCAACACACACTACACATTGAAGTTATGTCGAAATGAACAGCACCGAAAATCTCGGAATAAATATGTTTTTCCCTCACAGCATGCGATACAGTTACGTAAATGATTAAGATTACCTTATTGGTATATAAGCAATAACGTAATTACAGTCGTTAACATTAATTAAAATTCTGTGAGTAACTTTCGTGATCACGATATAAAAGTTAGGCAAATAACTCACCCCAGAATCCAGTATCCACTTTCGCGAAGAAAACGTTTTCCCCGCCAACGGCCTGTAATAAATAGTGAAAAGCAAATCGTATCACACACTAACTCACAAAGAACAGGAAGCTAAAAAAATAGTATTAATAAATCATTAAATGTTATATAAAAACCCGTTGTATCGTATACTGTAAGTAACAATTTAGCACAGGTGGCTGATAACACAATCGACTAGTATACACGAAATAACATCTCCCACAGTAAGGCTTGTCGCGACCCCGTTTTCGTGGCGGAGAATATGCCTTCCAAAATCGTACGTGTTCGGTAACGGTATTGGTTAATGATACTTAATCCTTAACACTCCTTTATTGAAACGAACATGTGCTCGAGCGTGCGGAAACGGTTATCAAATTAAGGAGAAATTACAAACGAATTTTAATAAAACGGCAGTAATTATCTTACCCTGTGACGACTCAAATATTTCACGAACCTAATTTAATTACAATTTGATTCCCATTATTACGGATGTCTCTTGAAATTATTTCTTTAAGTCATACAGGCCATTTTAGGCAATCGACAGCTTCACGATTCTGTCGCAAAAATGACAGCCACGAGAAAAGATCGGCAGAGGGCGTCCAAACCGGAATCTAATTTCAATTACATATACAGGGTATTCCGTAATGAAAATTTCGTACGTAACAGGTGGCTTGTCTAGCACTGCGGTCTTCTTGGTCCTTTTGTGCACCTCCGATTTATTACTCCCTCAACAGTTCTGTTTCGTCAATAAAATCCAGAAGCTTATTCCAAGGGGCCTTTTTCAACTCATCATTGGTAGGTTTTAGTTTGCACTCCCATTTTATGCATATGTTTGCGTATCTTCATTAATCTGTTGCCTCTATGCTGTTTGTCTTGCTTCCATCATTACAACGAGGTGTATTGGTGGAAGTGAAAAACCTAAACGTTAGCTGAGGGCTTAATACAAGTGGTAACGTATAATAAAATTAACAACGTTTAAGCCGAAGAACGGATTAGAATATCTCAAGAGGAAAGGAAACCTAAAGAGAAAAGAAATATTCTAACAGTGACCAACAACATCAAAAATGTCGACAAACTGAGAGCACATAAAGTACAAGAAATGACGTTGGAGTCTATCCCAAGTTTCAAACCAAACAAAATTAACTAAGCCCAATCAAGCAAGAGAAAGAAAGAAAAGAAGGAGAGCAGCAACACTAAAGAGAAAAAGTTACAAAAAAAAACAGAAAGAAAGCAACTAACCAAGGCCTAGAAAAAAATTACTCTAAAAACAAGTCTTAAGGAGCAAAAAAGAAAAGAGAGCCGGAGAAACATTACAAGATGTAAATGTCTGATTCCTTAGTCTCTCCGTAGCAGAAACGAAAAGAGTGACCGCCTTACGGAGTCTAACCAACCTCTCAAAAGGCAAATCTTAAGGAGGAAAAAGAAAGAGAGAGAATCAAGAAGAAAAAATGAAAAGTAAGAAAAACGGGGAAAGATAAGACAAGAAGAAAGGAAAGCGGTGACCTACTTTTCAGTGCCCAACCAACCGCCTTAAGAGGCGAAACGTAAAGATAATCAAAAAGAAAGAAAACGCTTGTCACATAGAAAACCCACAGATCAAAGAAGAAAGAAATGAAAAGTATGAAAGATAGATATAGAAAAAGATGAAAAAAAAAGGAAAAGAGTGACCACTCTACTATGTTGTAGACTTACTGAATCTTTGTGATGGCGAACCGTATATCGTGGCGTGGTTACTCTTGGATGTCGGAAAAAAACTTGTAAAGTAGACGTTCTTGACTGGACCATTGAGGTACGTTGGCTTTGATTCTCTGGGATTTTATTTGCAAAATTCTGTGGTATAGGTAGGAACCGACAAATTTAAACATAACCAGGGAGATACTGTTGTACTGTAGCTTTCGGAGGAGTTGATGCTGCACCGTAATGAAAGTCTTTTTGATGTTTAGTAAAACGAGTGCTGTCTTTTCTGGAATCTTGTGAGTCGCAAAGTTTGGTGTGTAGTAGAGTATGACGCAACTTGAACTGTGTTTTCAGAGTGACTGTTGATTTAGCATTTAGAAAATATTACACGTTTAAGCACTTGGAAATCGGGCTGACGAGATGGTAGTATTTTGAGATTCTTCTTCAGTTTCTTTAAGTTTGATCGACTCATGCTTGATAGTGCATTTTGAGTGTTTGATTGTGGCTCTGTAAGGAAGAGTTTTGTGTGCCTTGTCCCTGAAGAGTGTTTTATGCTTCGCTGCAAGTTTGCTGCGAATTGTTTCTTTTCCGGTCTCGTAAGAGATCTCGAAAACGGGTTTAGGTCCCTGTTGTGCTCTTTTTAGATAGTGCATTTGCCCTTTCTCTTTTGGTATTCAAATGAGCTCTACTAGTTGGCGAGTTGCCAATATTTCCAGACTGTTTATGCATGCCATAATCAGTTTGGATTTTATTAGTGGCGATTTTAGCGTCAGTCGTGCTGCTTGGCTGTCAGACATGTTGGATATCGGACCGTTTGCGTATGATTTCGACTCGATAATGTTCTTGACACACTAGTTAATGGCAGGAACTTCAACAAGCGGACACATATTTATCCAGGGATAGCGAAAATTGCTTCGCGTGTTGCCTGCCTCCATATATTCCTGTTCCGGTACCGTTGCGATTTTTGGGCCCATCTGTGAACCAGATAGGTCTTTTAACTGCGCCCGGGTAAATTTTTTGTCCACTCGTTTCGTGTCGGTATTGACACTTTAAGTTTTTTTAAGATGTGATAATGTTTTGTAAAGTTGGATGTAATAGTTTTTTTTTACGCAGCACGTTGTATGTACATATATGCTCGATTTGTTTTTCCCGGTAATTGACGTATGTTCATTAATCTGTAGTCTAAATGCTGCTTGTCTTGCTTCCATCATTACAATGAGAAGTGAAATTAGTACTTCCATGACTGCTGTGGGCGTGGTTCACATTGCTCCTGTTATCAGCAGACATGCCATTATCTGTACTTTGCCTAGCTTCGCAGTTGTGTTTTTCAGGTTGGTTCTTTCACCCGATACAAGCGCACCATATGTGATGATGGGTTAAAGGTAGCGTAGAATCTGCGAGTTGGTCTGTAGACTCATGATTTAGTTTTCCGAGGGAGTATTACACTTTGCGACAACTAACCCCTGATTGTTACAATTCGGAAAGCTATGTCCAGGGTGACGACAATTTCAACAAGTAACGCGAAGAGAAGAGACAATAAAACCTCGCCGAGAAGAATAAAAACCAAAGGAGTAGAAGTCGAAACGTTTTCTTCGAACCGTACAGAACGATTCTTAGAAGTAGAAACAAATTCTGTGAAGACACACCGTGGGACAGAAACAAATCATTAACCCGCATCAAGAATTCGGTAAGTGAGAACGAATTTTGATCCGAAAAAGTTAAATTCCACTTAGCTAACGAGACATTAGTAGAACTGATACTTCAGTTTCAGACTCAGAATCCGAAGAAGCAAGAAGAGGTCTTCTTCATCCGGAATTAGTAAGTCTGACGAAATATGTGTATGATTGGACGAAGGCAATCTAGCTATTTTATATTCGGCAAACGCTGAAGAAATAAAACTATTTAAGAAAAGATTATTCTTCTTCTACTTATAATGCATTACGCACGGCACCACGTAACGTAGAAAGAATTATATTGGGATCGACCACACGAGAGAGTAATTTGCATTGAAGCTCATCCTTTCGAAGCCGAATCACTTCCATCTTAGTAGCGAAGAATTTTCCTTGAAAAAAACCAACAGTAGCATAGCTTTGATCACGTATTCTAGAACCAAACTGATTGTGTATCAAAAATTCCCTACTAGAAATCCAATAACCTAAATAAACCAAAGCAAACAAGACGCACACACTGCCACTAATAATCTAAGAAGCGAGAAGTTTTAACCGACGTAGTCGAGTTAATCCGAAATTAATCAAAGCATGGAAGCTAATGTACTACTAAGAAGTAGTAAAAGATAAACAAAACTAACTGTAATCAAGCAAAATTTGATGTAAATCAAATCCACTAATGACAATAAGTGAGAAAATCACGAAAAGAAAAAAAGAGTAATCGAGTCCCAAATACTTGGGGTGCCAAAACTTGTTAGGTAAAACGTAAACTTGCATTAGGTTGAAGTACGATCAATTTCCATTACTTTAATCACATCAAACTAAGCAGTTGCACCTTCAAACTTTGGAGAGTCGATGGGTAACTAATAGGATTCAGCTTAGGCGTCGATGTGTCGATTATAATTTTATTAAAAAGACGCCAAAACGGAGAGAAATACATACATCCAAGTGCTCGTTTTCACCTGGCAAACATCTTTTAAGATAAGCAAATAGAACAATACAAGTATAACAATGATTATATTTATTGCAATGGCAACATAAAAACAGAACGAAAACAATCAGGAAACGAAGTACACAATAACTAACAAAAACAATAATGCTAGCATTAGCAGGTTCTTCAATTAGGCAAGACCTCATACACGTAGGCACCTGAGTTATTGATATTAAAATCGAATCAATAGAAATCTAGTGATTCCGCAGTCAGAAGCAAAGCGCACTGGTGATAGTTTTAACAGGTAATTACAATAGCAAATCCGCATGAATTAATCGTGTCAACATGTATATACAACATCAACACAAATTATGAATTAGTAAAAACAGGTAATTTACGGTTTTCTTGACATTCGATTAGCTAATGACATATCCTAAATAACTACTTAAAGTTTCTGATAGTTTACAAATTTATATATGTATATAATGGTAATCTAAGTAAGTTGCGATTCGTTCATGCTATGATTAATAAAAACATAATGCGTCAAGTTTACAACCAACTTTTTACCGACAAAATTCAGGTGTGCCACCGAGTCTTTGGGATTAATTGCCCATCTAACAAATTTTCAAAAGATTTAAGTCCAATTAGCTATTAAGGCTTAGGTATTTAATTCTGACGTCCGTATACGTCCAAATTATCGACCTAAACGAAAAATTATTTGGGTAATATTTAATAATTTTCTGAGATGACAGACACGTGGATGTAATTAAATCGGGCCCTAAAATAGAAATGCATTCTTATCCGAGCGAATCTTTCATATGTAACACATCAAAATGGAAATTGATTTACCCATTAATAGCAAGGATGGTCTACGATACTTAAAATGTAAATATCGCTGGGCATGGCGTTAGCTCACGTGCTGTTTCCTTAACGTTAAAAACGGAAATAATAACCAGTATTGTCCAACTCGTAAATCACATTTACGGCTGGGCAAAATTCATACAGCGCGAGAAACCATACCAATTTTTTTTAATATAAGTTCTATTCTTTTTTGATGGCTTATCTTGCAACAACGTTTGTCTCAACAAAAGTTTTCTTTTTGTCATACCACATATGTCTACATTTTCTACATTTACGTAATAGTATTCATCTTTAAAATTTTTGTTATCGTGTTCCACGGTCGCAAAGGTTTTTTATCATCGATTTTTTTTGTTTCTCAGGCGGTACATTGACCTTGTCATTTATATTGCAAAACGTTAAACTACAAAAGCAGGAAATAAAACTAAGTACCATGTCACAAAGGGTACATTTTTGTTAAATAAATTAACTTTTATTTGTGTGCAAAAAATTGCGAAACTAAACAAAAACTATTACAAAAACTTTTAGATTATAAATAATTTCGTTTCGAATTTAGTGATACTTAAAACGTTAAATTTATTATAAGATTGTTTTACAAGAATAGTTTTATTGTTTCTAATATACATAGGTGTATAATTATATGATACAATAGACATTGTGCTTTTTTTTGCACATATCACCTGTTTGCAGTTTTTTTTTTGACCAGTTAGTTTCTAATGGTGATCGTTCAACATAAAGAAATTATGTTATCAAATGTTAAACAATCTAAAGTTGTAGATCTTGTATAACTATGTAACAATTTTCGTAATTGTTAGATTAACAAAAAAACAAACAAAACAATAATGAGAACATTAAACAATGTTGTTAAAATAAAAATGGAAAGTTTTTGTGTAATGGAAATGGTTTCGAGTACAAATTAAAGTAAACATGTTTTTTTTGGAATCAATAGACCGTTTAATAGTAGATAGACCGTGAATGTGTAAACACTTTTCAGGTCAACACGGTCATCTTAAAAAAAAAGATAATTTTTGCTACTCTCGCTCTTAAAAATATTTTTTTTTAAAGTTTATTATAGCAATCGATTTCTTATATATTTTTTTAAAGTTTTGAAGAGTTGATGCTTCAGTTCTTTTTATAGTTTTTATTAAACGATGGGGGCTTACCAACTTGGGTCGACATTATTTTTTTATTAATCTGCTTCTAATGGATGTTTTATTGCTCAAACTTCAAGAGCTATTGATCTTTTATTGGAACCTTACAGAATTAACCTTGACATGGTCTTGCTGACCGAGATAGCTAAACATTTTTTTTTTAAGAAATGAAGATGGATTTTTGGTTTCTGCTAGCACAAGTATGGGAACTGAACAGAGTGACATCACTAAGATCGTTTTGACATTCGCGATAGCTGGATGAACAACGACTACTAAGGAGAATAATGACGTGAGTGATTTAGGATTTAGAAAGAAAGGAAGACCAAAATGTAAATAGAGACAAACTTTAGATGCTGAACTCGACAAGAAACGTTGACTAATGTAATGAATGTTATGATAGAGATCGAAGTTTTACCTTTTTCTTAGCCTCATCTATTTTTGACTTAGCTATAATAAAAAACACTTACACTAATTTATATCGCACTATCACTTACACGAAGATAAAGTCCGCAGATAACTTTAGTTTAACATTTGTTTACTTTAAAGTCACGTACAAGGTTATACTTTGTATATTTATCTCGACCACACGCGTTAATTACTTATTTATTTAAACTTGAATAATCTTCTTAACACTGCCGTCTTCACATTACTGATTTGTTCGTACCGTATTCATACATTTTGAAAATCCTTTTCGAATGTTCGATATCTTTCGGTATACGTTCTGGAAAATGTATAACAACTTCGAGAAGGCTCTTGAACTTGAGAACGGTTCAGTATTTACAACGAAGATTGATTTTTCTAAATATTTAAAACAGATATCAAAATTAGAATTATCATTATTAGCCATTGATTCGTGTTTGAATATTCAGAATTATACACTATACATATGAGAAACTGTGTTACAACTTGGGATGGGTTTTTTGGTGGCTCAACAGTTCAATTTTGGATCTTCCATTCAGCTCCTTCTAGGACGATTTGTTCCTAGTTCTTTTCGACACTTCTTGAGTGTTTCATGGAGTTGATCTTTATTTCTTTTGCACTGGCCTCTCTGCTTCCTACTTCCTACTGTGACTTCTCCATACAGTATGTACGTTAGCATCCGGTCACGTTCTATACGAATTATGTGGTCTACTCATCCTAGACGAGATTTCTTGACAAGTCGTTTAACGGAACTGCTGCCCGCTCGTTTTTTTTAGCGTTGGAGATGTTATGATAAAATCACACTCATATTAGCTGGCGTAAGCGTCTTTGTTATAGTTTTTCTAACTCGCTTAGGTGTCGGGCGTACAGTACCCATGTTTCCGATCAGCAGAGTAAGATAGAGACAATTTTGTTTTGCTGGATAGATCGTGGTTATAAAAGACACGGTCCATCACCTGCGACTGCCTTGTTGTTTTTTTATCTGGTTAACTGTCCTCTTGGATTCTTCCAGTGATATTCGTGTCTAGTTTATTATACAGCCTATATTGTGGTATGGTATTGATTAACTCCTGAGACGTGCTGTGATAATAAATGCTCACTCCATCGGGTTTTTATTTGTTCTTCTTAGTAGATTGTCGTGTTTGTCCTGTATGGGACACAGATTTTGTCGCTTTTGGACTGAAAGCCAAGCGGTAATCATGCGCATCCGCATCTTTGGATTAGGTCGGTTATTTTCTTTTGCCAGTCGTCCTAAAGTTGTCTGAAATCTCGTTGCATCTGGCTTTTTGTATTATTAAAAATTTGACACTTCTCATCATAAGGAAATTGTATAACAGCTTGGTCGGCTCGACGCTTCTGGTTCAGTAGCTCTTATATGCGGGTGCTGTTTTCTTTGAACTAGTCCTCTTGTTTTCTCCGCTTTGCTCTACCTAAGATTACCTTGGCGGTGTCAACAATAGGGTCTCTGAGATGCACCTAGTAATACTCAGGGTCACGAAACTCGTCTAGAGGAGCCGCCAGCTTTATATCAACTGTGTGAATCTAGATTGAGCCGAGTGACCGTTTTTTTCTTCTTTATAGACATTGGGCTTCAGTTCTATGTCTATCTATGAGATAACAAACTATTGGTCTCCATTTTGTACTATCTTATGGTTGCTTTGGTTTGGAATTGTAATGATTCAGATTAAGAGGTTTTTACTTTTTTTTTACTTAGCTTGGCAGAGGCTCAGTCTTGAGCAAGTCATTTATTGAAGTCAATAAATTTGGAAATAATCAACACAGATATCGAAACTAGAAATGTAATGATATGGATTAAGAGGTTTTTATTTTTGTTCTCATTTTTTTTTACTTAGCTTGGAAGGGGCTTAGCCTTATGCGAATAATTTTTTGAAGTCAATAAAACAAAGATATTTATAACTAAGATCGATTTATCGAAATCATAAAAATAGAAATCAAAATAATTGTAATGATTGAGATTAAGAGGTTTTACTTTATTTGACATAGCTTGGCAGATGCTCAGTCTCGAGGAAGTCATTTTTTTAAGTCAATAAAACAAAGATATTTACAAAAAAGTAGGATTTTTGGAAAGACTCAAAACAGATATCAAAATACAAATGTAATGATATGGATTAAGAGGTTTTTATTTTTGTTCTCATTTTTTTTTACTTAGCTTGGAAGGGGCTTAGTTTTAGGCGAATAATTTTTTTTAATTTAACAAAACAAAGATATTGACATCAAGAATAAATTTGTCAAAATAATCAGTACAGATATGCAAATTAGTAATGTAATGATAAAGATTGGGAGGTTTTTTTACTTTCTCTTCGCATTTTTTTACTTATCTTGGCAGAGGTTTAGTCTTACGCGAATAATTTTTTGAAGTCAATAAAACAAAGATATTTATAACTAAGATCGATTTATCAAAATCATAAAAATAGGAATCAAAATAATTGTAATGATCGAGATTAAGAGGCTTTACTTTATTTGACATAGCTTGGCAGATGCTCAGTCTCGAGGAAGTCATTTTTTTAAGCCAATAAAACAAAGATATTTACAAAAAAGTAGGATTTTTGGAAAGATTCAAAACAGATATTGAAACTAAAAATGTAATGATATGGATTAAGAGGTTTTTATTTTTTGTTAATTTTTTTTACTTAGCTTGGAAGGGGCTTAGTTTTAGGCGAATATTTTTTTTAATTTAACAAAACAAAGATATTGACATCAATAATAAATTTGTCAAAATAATCAGTACAGATATGCAAATTAGTAATGTAATGATAAAGATTGGGAGGTTTTTTTACTTTCTCTTCGCATTTTTTTACTTATCTTGGCAGAGGTTTAGTCTTACGCGAATAATTTTTTGAAGTCAATAAAACGAAGATATTTATAACTAAGATCGATTTATCAAAATCATAAAAATAGGAATCAAAATAATTGTAATGATCGAGATTAAGAGGCTTTACTTTATTTGACATAGCTTGGCAGATGCTCAGTCTCGAGGAAGTCATTTTTTTAAGTCAATAAAACAAACATATTTACAACAAGGTAGAATTTTTTAAAATAATCAGTACAGATATCGAAACTAGAAATGTAATGATATGGATTAAGAGGTTTTTATTTTTGTTCTCTCTTTTTTTTTTTACTTAGCTTGGAAGGGGCTTGCCTTATGCGAATAATTTTTTTAAGTCAATAAAAAAAGATATTTTTATCAAAGATAAATTTGTCAAAATGATCAGTACAGAAATGCAAATTAGAAATGTAATGATAAAGATTAAGTGGTTTTCATTTTTCCTTGGCATCTTTTTTTGACTTATCTTGGCAGAGGCTTAGCCTTACGCGAATAATTTTTTGAAGTCAATAAAATAAAGATATTTACAACAAAGATCGATTTATCAAAATCATAAAAATAGAAATCAAAATAATTGTAATGATTGAGATTAAGAGGTTTTACTTTATTTGACATAGCTTGGCAGATGCTCAGTCTCGAGGAAGTCATTTTTTTAAGTCAGTAAAACAAAGATATTTACAAAAAAGTAGGATTTTTGGAAAGATTCAAAACAGACATCAAAATACAAATGTAATGATATGGATTAAGAGGTTTTTATTTTTGTTCTCATTTTTTTTTACTTAGCTTGGAAGGTGCTTAGTTTTAGGCGAATAATTTTTTTTAATTTAACAAAACAAAGATATTGACATCAAGAATAAATTTGTCAAAATAATCAGTACAGATATGCAAATTAGTAATGTAATGATAAAGATTGGGAGGTTTTTTACTTTCTCTTCGCATTTTTTTACTTATCTTGGCAGAGGCTTAGTCTTACGCGAATAATTTTTTGAAGTCAATAAAACAAAGATATTTATAACTAAGATCGATTTATCAAAATCATAAAAATAGAAATCAAAATAATTGTAATGATTGAGATTAAGAGGTTTTACTTTATTTGACATAGCTTGGCAGATGCTCAGTCTCGAGGAAGTCATTTTTTTAAGTCAATAAAACAAAGATATTTACAAAAAAGTAGGATTTTTGGAAAGATTCAAAACAGACATCAAAATACAAATGTAATGATATGGATTAAGAGGTTTTTATTTTTGTTCTCATTTTTTTTTACTTAGCTTGGAAGGGGCTTAGTTTTAGGCGAATAATTTTTATTAATTTAACAAAACAAAGATATTGACATCAAGAATAAATTTGTCAAAATAATCAGTACAGATATGCAAATTAGTAATGTAATGATAAAGATTGGGAGGTTTTTTTACTTTCTCTTCGCATTTTTTTACTTATCTTGGCAGAGGTTTAGTCTTACGCGAATAATTTTTTGAAGTCAATAAAACAAAGATATTTATAACTAAGATCGATTTATCAAAATCATAAAAATAGGAATCAAAATAATTGTAATGATCGAGATTAAGAGGCTTTACTTTATTTGACATAGCTTGGCAGATGCTCAGTCTCGAGGAAGTCATTTTTTTAAGCCAATAAAACAAAGATATTTACAAAAAAGTAGGATTTTTGGAAAGATTCAAAACAGATATTGAAACTAAAAATGTAATGATATGGATTAAGAGGTTTTTATTTTTTGTTAATTTTTTTTACTTAGCTTGGAAGGGGCTTAGTTTTAGGCGAATATTTTTTTTAATTTAACAAAACAAAGATATTGACATCAATAATAAATTTGTCAAAATAATCAGTACAGATATGCAAATTAGTAATGTAATGATAAAGATTGGGAGGTTTTTTTACTTTCTCTTCGCATTTTTTTACTTATCTTGGCAGAGGTTTAGTCTTACGCGAATAATTTTTTGAAGTCAATAAAACGAAGATATTTATAACTAAGATCGATTTATCAAAATCATAAAAATAGGAATCAAAATAATTGTAATGATCGAGATTAAGAGGCTTTACTTTATTTGACATAGCTTGGCAGATGCTCAGTCTCGAGGAAGTCATTTTTTTAAGTCAATAAAACAAACATATTTACAACAAGGTAGAATTTTTTAAAATAATCAGTACAGATATCGAAACTAGAAATGTAATGATATGGATTAAGAGGTTTTTATTTTTGTTCTCTCTTTTTTTTTTTACTTAGCTTGGAAGGGGCTTGCCTTATGCGAATAATTTTTTGAAGTCAATAAAATAAAAATATTTACATCAAAGATAAATTTGTCAAAATGATCAGTACGGATATGCAAATTAGGAATGTAATAATAAAGATTAAGAGGTTTTTTACTTTTTCGTCTTATTTTTTTACTTATCTTGGCAGAGGTTTAGTCTTACGCGAATAATTTTTTGAAGTCAATAAAACAAAGATATTTACAACTAAGATCGATTTATCAAAATCATAAAAATAGAAATCAAAATAATTGTAATGATTGAGATTAAGAGGTTTTGCTTTATTTGACATAGCTTGGCAGATGCTCAGTCTCGAGGAAGTCATTTTTTTAAGTCAGTAAAACAAAGATATTTACAAAAAAGTAGGATTTTTGGAAAGATTCAAAACAGATATCAAAATACAAATGTAATGATATGGATTAAGAGGTTTTTATTTTTGTTCTCATTTTTTTTTACTTAGCTTGGAAGGGGCTTAGTTTTAGGCGAATAATTTTTATTAATTTAACAAAACAAAGATATTGACATCAAGAATAAATTTGTCAAAATAATCAGTACAGATATGCAAATTAGTAATGTAATGATAAAGATTGGGAGGTTTTTTTACTTTCTCTTCGCATTTTTTTACTTATCTTGGCAGAGGTTTAGTCTTACGCGAATAATTTTTTGAAGTCAATAAAACAAAGATATTTATAACTAAGATCGATTTATCAAAATCATAAAAATAGGAATCAAAATAATTGTAATGATCGAGATTAAGAGGCTTTACTTTATTTGACATAGCTTGGCAGATGCTCAGTCTCGAGGAAGTCATTTTTTTAAGCCAATAAAACAAAGATATTTACAAAAAAGTAGGATTTTTGGAAAGATTCAAAACAGATATTGAAACTAAAAATGTAATGATATGGATTAAGAGGTTTTTATTTTTTGTTAATTTTTTTTACTTAGCTTGGAAGGGGCTTAGTTTTAGGCGAATATTTTTTTTAATTTAACAAAACAAAGATATTGACATCAATAATAAATTTGTCAAAATAATCAGTACAGATATGCAAATTAGTAATGTAATGATAAAGATTGGGAGGTTTTTTTACTTTCTCTTCGCATTTTTTTACTTATCTTGGCAGAGGTTTAGTCTTACGCGAATAATTTTTGAAGTCAATAAAACGAAGATATTTATAACTAAGATCGATTTATCAAAATCATAAAAATAGGAATCAAAATAATTGTAATGATCGAGATTAAGAGGCTTTACTTTATTTGACATAGCTTGGCAGATGCTCAGTCTCGAGGAAGTCATTTTTTTAAGTCAATAAAACAAACATATTTACAACAAGGTAGAATTTTTTAAAATAATCAGTACAGATATCGAAACTAGAAATGTAATGATATGGATTAAGAGGTTTTTATTTTTGTTCTCTCTTTTTTTTTTTACTTAGCTTGGAAGGGGCTTGCCTTATGCGAATAATTTTTTGAAGTCAATAAAATAAAAATATTTACATCAAAGATAAATTTGTCAAAATGATCAGTACGGATATGCAAATTAGGAATGTAATAATAAAGATTAAGAGGTTTTTTACATGTTCGTCTTATTTTTTTACTTATCTTGGCAGAGGTTTAGTCTTACGCGAATAATTTTTTGAAGTCAATAAAACAAAGATATTTATAACTAAGATCGATTTATCGAAATCATAAAAATATAAATCAAAATAATTGTAATGATTGAGATTAAGAGGCTTTACTTTATTTGACATAGCTTGGCAGATGCTCAGTCTCGAGGAAGTCATGTTTTTAAGTCAATAAAACAAAGATATTTACAAAAAAGTAGGATTTTTGGAAAGACTCAAAACTGATATCGAAACTAAAAATGTAATGATATGGATTAAGAGGTTTTTTATTTTATTTTCTCATTTTTTTTACTTATCTTTGCAGAAGCTTACCCTTAGGCGAATAATTTCGTTGAAGCCAATAAAATAAAGATGGGTTTCTCGAAATCATGAAAACAGAAATCAAAATTGGAATTGTAATGATTGAGATTAAGAGGTTTTTACTTTTTTTACTTAGCTTGACAGAGGCTCAGTCTTGAGCAAGTCATAAAACAAAGATATTTACAACAAAGTAGGATTTTTGGAAATAATCAACACAGATATCGAAACTAGAAATGTAATGATATGGATTAAAAGGTTTTCATTTTCGTTCACATTTTTTTTACTTACCTTGGAAGGGGCTTAGTTTTAGGCGAATAATTTTTTTAAGTCAATAAAGGAAGATATTTATAACGAAGATAGATTTCTCGAAATCATCAGAACAAATCAAAATTAGAATTGTTATGATTGAGATTCAGAGTTTGTTTGCTTTTTTTGACTTAGCTTGGCAGAGGCTCAGTCTTGAGCAAGTCATTTTTTGAAGTCAATGAAACAAAGATATTTACAACAAAGTAGGATTTTTGGGAATAATCAACACAGATATCGAAACTAGAAATGTAATGATATGGATTAAGAGGTTTTTATATTTGTTCTCATTTTTTTACTTAGTTTGGGCCTAGTTTTAGACGAATAATTTTTTTAAGTCAATAAAAAAAGATATTTATAACGAAGATAGATTTCTCGAAATCAGAACAAATCAAAATTGGAATTGTTATGATTGAGATTCAGAGTTTGTTTGTTTTTTTTCTGACTTAGCTTTTTGAAGTCAATGAAACAAAGATATTTACAACAAAGTAGGATTTTTGGGAATAATCAACACAGATATTGAAACTAGAAATGTAATGATATGGATTAAGAGGTTTTTATTTTTGTTCTCATCGTTTTTACTTAGTTTGGAAGGGGCCTAGTTTTAGCCGAATAATTTTTTTAAGTCAATAAAAAAAGATATGAGAAATGTAATGATAAAGACTAAGTGGTTTTCACTTTTCTTTGAGATCTTTTTTGACTTATCTGGGCAAAGGCTTAGTCTTATGCAAATCATTTTTTGAAGTTAATAAAACAAAGATATTTATAACTAAGATGGATTTATCAAAATCATGAAAACAGAAATAAAAATAATTGTAATGATTGAGATTAAGAGTTTTTACTTTTTTCTGACTTAGCTTGGCAGAGGCTCAATCTTGAGTAAGTCATTTTTTAAAGTCAATAAGACAAAGATATTTACAACAACGTAGGATTTTGGGAAATCATCAGTACAGATATCGAAACTAGTAATATAATTATAGAGATTAAAAGGTTTTTAATTTTGTTCTCATCTTTTGTTGACTTAGCTTGGCAGGGGTTTAGTTTTAGGCGAATCATTTTTTTAAATCAGTAAAACAAAGATATGTACATCAAAGATAAATTTGTCAAAATGATCAGTGATTGAGATTAAGAGTTTTTACTTTTTTCTGACTTAGCTTCGCAGAGGCTCAATCTTGAGCAAGTCATTTTTTGAAGTCAATAAAACAAAAATATTTACAACAAAGTACGATTTTTGGAAATAATTAGCACAGATATCAAAACTAGAAATGTAATGATATGGATTAAGAGGTTTTTATTTTTGTTCTCATTTTTTTTACTTAGCTTGGAAGAGGCTTAGTTTTAGGCGAATTTTTTTTTAAGTCAATAAAAAAAGATATTTACAACGAAGATAGATTTCTCGAAATCATCAGTACAAATGAAAATTGGAGTTGTAATGATTGAGATTCAGAGTTTGTTTGCTTTTTTGACTTAGCTTGGCAGAGGCTCAGTCTTGAGTAAGTCAATTTTTGAAGTCAATAAAACAAAGAGATTTACAACAAAGTAGGATTTTCGGAAATAATCAGCACAGATATCGAAACTAGAAATGTAATAATATGGATTAAGGGGTTGTTGTTTTTGTGATCATCTCTTTTTGAGTTAGCTTGGCAATGGGGCTAGTCGTAGATGGAGTTTTTTTTTTGAAGTCAATAAAACAAAGAATTTACATTGAAGATGCATTTTTCGAAATCATGAACATAAATATCGAAATTAGAAATGTAATGATAAAGGTTAAGAAATTTTCACAAATTTTAATTTTTTGCTATTGTAAACCGTGTTTGACAGTTTTTGCGCACTTGTCAACATAAACGTTAAAATATTTGTGAGAGATTTTGAGGGTTGGACGCCTCCTAGTCTCTGTTCGAGCAATAAAATGTTGTATTTAACTCGTTCCTGTCTAAATTAGACGTTTTTTTCCCTCGAGGACTTTTTAAACCCTATTGGAAAAAAAACGTCCAATTTACACTGGACCTCATTAAATAAACTACTATTTCTTTAAAATGTTTTTCTATTTTTTTCTAACGTTTATTTCTTAGGATGTTTCAGTTTAATTTTGTCGGTTTTTGATCTGTGTATTCAAAATCGTTAGTGTTTTATTTGTTTTTGTTTATATTATCTTTGTTGCTCGTTCTAAACTTGTTGGATTATTTTCTTCATTATGTTGTAATTCCAGGCATTCTTTATTTTTTGTGACTTTTTTGTTATATCATTCATTTCCTTAAGAACTTGCTTTGGGTAATAGATCTACGACGATTACTCCTATTTCTTCCTTAGTTGTACTTTCACTTTACAATATCCAGGACCGGATTTGTAGGGCACGGCAACTACTAAGTTTTGGATACGTATAAAATTACATTCGTTTAAGTATAAAATTTTACAAGTAAACGAGATGTCGCACTACTAGTCCATACAAGAAGAAAATTAAAACATTCGTACGCCAATCTTACCAAAAATAATCAAAATCAATTTAAAATAATTAATGTTTATATAAAATCGCAAGTAGCTTAATTAGGTAGGTCAATTAGGAGTGAATGTTTCGGAAGCCAAAACTATTAGCGTAGGTTAGAGTTTAAATGGCTGAAACGAACTTGAATTACGCTTGGGATTATTTTAAAGGATGAATAAACTTACGATTGACGCGGTGCGTCAAGTAATTGCTTTACACCTTTTGAACTACTTAAAAAAATGTGCTTTATTGACGCTCACGCGTTTTTATGCGTACGAGCGTACAAATAAATGTGTGTCACCGTGTACAAGCATCTGAAAGATGAATAGGAAAATATAAACATTTAGTTTTTTATTATAACATATGTAGGACATGAATTTTTAATGTTTGGGCGGTGTTCAATTTCACTTTTTAATTATGTTAATTTTTACTACACCACGAGTGTCAAGGATCTTGTTTTTTGAAGAACATAAATTTTTTGGAAATTGTGTTTAGTTTAATTTTGCTCTGTCACGAGGATGACATATTGATTAGGATTCTTCAATTAGAAAGTTGCTTTAACATAAATTATTAGTTTTCAACTTTTATCACTCTTTGTCTTTAATTTGCGTGTTTTCTTAATGGTGTTTGATCTCAAGTAACCTTTCTAGATTATAAGTGTTTTATCGGTTTCTTTAAATATTTACACAAATACTGGTGCAATTATCTTGAATGTTTAATAACGTAATTTTCTTGTTCCTGCATTTTTTCCTATACAATGGTTTTGTATTACGTTAAGTTTCTTTTAATTCTAGTTCATGATTTATTTAATGTTGTTTCGCAACTCACGCCAGTTGGTACTTTATAAAATAAAAGCGAGCTAAGTGGCAATTCGCACGAAATTTGCAATTTTCTATTCTTTTTAGTTTGTTGCAATAGCGAGGTGTTAAAGTGCGCATTGCAGTTATTTGTGTAACGGATTTTCAGTTTATTGTAGTATTGATTGTTATTTATCTGACTGCTGTTTCTTTTGCAAGATCTTACGGTTATATTGTATGACGAAAATTTATTGGTATGGCTATTAAGATCTAATCTGACAATCGTAGTACAAATTCCACAAGGATTACCAAATCAAGGGAAGGAAATTTCGTATATACATAATTGTGTGAGTTAATGAAATATCTTCAATAAATCAAACTTGAGGTAATTGGAAATTTATTTTTTAAGAAATATGTTAGTGTTGCCGATAACTTTAAGCGAATAAAAATTAAACACACATGTAACGTTCTAGTTCTAATGTCGGGACTGTCAGAATCTTGAAGTCGTTACGACTAAAATAAGGACATTTGAGATTTGAAAGAAATGTTTGAAATAGAAGTATTTACATAAATGTGATCTTTTAGTATAGTTTTAAAGTTTTTACTAGTTTGTTCAATGTAGGAAACATTGCAGGAAGAACTTGAAATTTTATATACATCTAAATTTCCTAAATAAAAAACATTAAGAAAAAGGGAAAAAAGAACTAAAATAAGGCTGGTTTTAAAATTAATTAAAATTTTTGAGAAAACAAAATAAGAGACTGCAGACTTCTACACAAGTTTTTTTGTTAGTTTGTGTCGAGTTCTTATACAAGTTATCAAAGACGCGATACTTTGTTCTGCTAAAGCTTACTCGATTTTAAAAAGTTTAGTGGGGAGTTCGACGAGATAGTTTATGCTGTTTTCATAGGACAAGTTTGCAGTTTCATTGTCTTTATTTCTATATTTAACAAAAAATAAATTAATATTATAACGATTCGATGATGAAAACGCTAGAGAAATATATGAAAAAAAAAGAAATGGAAGTAAACACGGAGAAAACAAAGATAATGATATTTAGAAAAGGAGGGGGGAAAAGAAAAAGAGAGGAGTGGAGATGGAGTGATGAGAAAGTGCAACAAGTGAAGGAATTTACATACCTGGGTTACACGATGAAACAGGATAATAAAGAGGGAGAACACATAAAGGAAAGGGTGAAGAAAGGAAACAGGCTAATAGGACAAGTCTGGGGTGTGGGGAAAGAGTATTCAAGATGGATATAAAAAAGAAAATTAATAAAGGGGTGGTAATGTATGGAGCGGAAATATGGGGCTGGAAGGGGGTAAAGGGGCTACAGGAAAAATACTGGAGATGGGTGTTAGGATTGGACAGGGATACACCGGGGTATATTGTGAGAGAGGAGGTTCAGATAGAAAAAATAAGGATTGAGACAGGAAAAAGAGCAATAAAATACGAGGAAGAAATGAGGGAAAGAACAGATTGCAAAATTCTGCAAGAATGTTGGAAAGAGATAAAGGGAGGGAAAGTGAAGTACGGGCAGGAGGGCAGAGAAGAGTATTACAAAAGAAACGGGTACGCTAGTGAAGAAGTGGAGAGATTAAGAGAAGAGGGGGTAGGGACAAGAGAAGAAATAATAAGGAGAGATAGAGACATCGAAAACAAGAAAGATGGACAAAGATAAAAGAGAACAGATATAATAGGAATTATAAAGATATCAAGGGTAAAGGGGTGCCGGAATATTTAAAAGACAGTGAGATTAAAAGCAATAAAAGGAAAAAAATGGGGACAAGGTTCAGATGTGGCAACGAGGAGTTAGGGAACAAATATTGGAAAGAAGAACCAGAAAAGTTGTGCAGGATATGTGGAGAAGAAACGGAAGACCTTAACCACATGAGAAAGAGATGCAGGGAACTAAGAGAAGAGGTGATGAAAATAGTGGATATCTTAGATGAAAACGGAAAAGGAGCGGAATGGATGGAGGAAGTATGGAGCAGGAGGAAAAAGTTAAGGGGGGAGAAGGGATAAGAAAATGTGGTATATATGTATAGACAACACGACCAAATTTGTAAGCCAAATGGAAATGAATAAAGTTAAACTTATATATAACGATTCGATTGCTAAAGTATCTGCAATTGTCATCAGGTAACAATCTTGGAGATTGCTGAAGCTTACGTGCTAAAGGCATGATTAATGAAGCGACCAAGCGTACAAAAAGCAATTAAGCGAAACAGAAGCTAATCCATGGAACACTAGTGAAACTTAAGTTCTTTCAAGCGTCCAATTAGCGGCTTCCACACGACTATTTCTACACTATGTTGGCTGAAGACCTCGTTGCTGTTGATGATTGTTGCTTCTTTAAGTTTTCTTTAGTGCCAACGTTCCTCTTTGTCTATGATCTTCTTCTCATCGTATTTCATTGTATGTTGTTTTTCCCAAGAGTCTTGTGCGATGCCGGGTTTTCTGGTTTCTTTCACGTCTCGGCTGGTCTGTGTCAGAGATCATACTTCTACCCTGTATTGATTTGGTAACTGTGTCCTATGTGTTTGTCATCTCAGATAAGCCTATGACGTATGTGATGCTCAGTAGCGCTTTTGGTAGTTCTTCTTTTTTGATTGCTAGCTTATGTTGGTTTGGTGTTAATAAAGAAGCTTTTCTATTACTTTTTTAGGTCTCTTTTTATGTTTTTGATTTCTTTGTGTTACAGAACCTGTGGAGTCTGTAGAATAGAGACTTTGCTACTCTTTTCTTCGTTGTCATGAGTGGTTAGAAGCATAGTGCAGATATTGGCCAGTATGTGTTGGCTGTCTTGATCCTTGTTTTTCTTTAAGTGAACGTCTAAGAATGGTAGTAAATCTTCCTTTTTTTTCTATGGTGAGTTTGGTGCATGGGTTGATGTTGTTCAGGTCATGAAGGAAGTGATCTAGTTGTCGATCATTGTGATGCCAAATTATAAACTTACCATCTGCATATACCAGTACAAGCGGAAGAATTTCAATGGAAGGTCAAGTGTGTACTAGAGAAGAAAAGAATGCCTTTAAAAAACCACGGAAAAACAAATCTATCAAAATACTTCCAGCCGACAAAGGAACCGCAACAGTTATTCAGGACTCTATTAACTACAACCAGAAAATTGAGATTATACAAAAAGGGAACTACCAAAGATTGAACAAAGATCCAATAACAAATCTGGAGAGGGAGAACCAGACCTTGAGATTTCTAACACCAAGAATGAAGACTACGTTGACGCGGCACCACACCAAACTTCGCAAGAACTCTTAAGCATTTTGTTGATATTCTGTGGATAGTAAAACTGCAACAACGAGATTAATTAGTCAGCTTCGACGTGAAAAATTTATACACCAATCTTTCTGTAGAAGAAGCACTAGAGATTATTCCATAGAAGCTCAAAGAAGACGAGAACTTACTGGAAAAACCCACACTACCAGTAGAAGGAATAATGAAGCTACTACAGTCTGTCTCTTTATCTCTATCAGTCATCATTACCAACATCTACATGAACCGGTTTGAATCGCAGGCAATAGATAAAGCTAAATTTAAATCTAAGATATGGCTTAGGTATGTGGACGATACGTTTATAATTTGGAATCCATCAAATTTATCATAAAAAAAGAAAAGGAAGACTCACTAGCATTTTTAGACATTCTCATGAAGAAAAATAGTGGAAGAATGAAGACAGCTGTTCACATAAAACCAACACATACTGGCCAATATTTTCATGCATCCAACCACTCAACAAAAACAAAGAAAGGAGTAACAAAGTATATTCGACAAAGCTCACAGGTTATGGAACACAGAGAAAGGACTTCAAGAAGAAATTAAACAAATAAAAAGGGACTTAAACAAAATGTCTAATCAAAACTTAAAACACCAAATTAACATAAGTCATCAACTAAAAAAAAAGAACTACCGAAACCATCCCATACGCCTTAGGCTTATCTGAGATGATAAGGAAGAAGTTAAAAAATACAGTGTTCAGATCAACTACCATTAGAAGTATGATCTCTGACACGAGAACACAGAACAGAACTCGGGTAAATGAGGCATGTCAAACATAAGGAAACGCAGAATACTCTAAAAGTCAGACTGAAAGAACACATAATTCATACACAGAGATTAGAGATATCAAGATGACGAGAAGATCATACACAGAGAGGAACATTGGTACAAAAAATTCAAAAAAGCAGCAGTCATCATCAACAACAACAAGGAGGTCTTTGGCAAACCTAGTGTAGAAATAGGCAACGCGTGGAATCCGTTAATTAGACACATGAAGAAACTTAAGCTTCGCTAGCGTTACCATGGGTTAATTTTGGTTTTACTTAATTGCTTTTTTATACGTTTGATCACAAATTATTAATCATGTTTTTAGAATATAAAGCTTTCATTGTCTCTAAATTTGTTAATATTCATCTGATGACCATTGCTGATATTCTAGTAATTGAAACGTTGCGATATTCATTTATTTTTTGTTAAATATAAAAATAAAGACAAACCTCATTCAAACGAACGTTTTCTTATGGTGTTACATACATACGTACATACATACAGAAGATGGTAATAGAAAAAACCTGAATAAAAGCAACATAAACGGCGTTTTTATTCGGTGTTCAGCGGTAAGGGGTGTATTAGCTCAGAATAGAAATTCGTGACTATTTCGGAAATCTCAAAAGCGGAAGTAAGATACTCAAAATCGGTGTAGACGTCAATCAATGACACGAAGAAATTAGCTTCTAAATCCTTGATCACCTAGAAACTTATCAGGTTGGTTACAACCCATAATGAACCTAACTTTAGGGTTGTAACGTCACAAATCTGAAATTATAACACAAAATCCAGGCGCACGCGGTGTGATTAAAAGGCAAAATACAAGCGTTGAAATGTAATTAAAAACAAAAGAAACTGGTGTGGTCACCACACGATTTTTTTATAAGGAATGATGGAGGAATGTCTACATATCTTTTTAAGGTTATGTTATACATCTATTTCGAAGTGACTTCCTAGCATGCTATAATTTTTTTGAAATTTTTTTCCTCGATTTCATTAAGATATAACCGAAATATGCCAAATTGAGCTATGTTTTCATATCGACTAACCCTTATATTTGTGCGCCTCGATATTACTTACCCCTTAAGTAAATCAGTAAAAAAATCGTCGCAGGGAAGATTCACAGCTTTTAAGTTACATTGAACTTTAATATAATTCTAATTAATTCTTTTGCGATAAACATAACTTGTAAATACCTTAGGTAATTTTGATTCCTGATAAAAAGCTGCGGGTGGCTTGATCCAGAAGCTAGACGGTAAACCCAGTCTTGATCGGTGGGTAAATCTTACTCGAGGAGGCGGTGACAGTTTGAATGGGTATAATATTTATTTAGCCGCCAAATACGAATTGGGAGTATGTTAACTTCGATGATGCAAAACATCACTCAACCATAAACTTAACAAAAATCTATATTACGTGAAAAATTAATTGGTATATCTGAAATTTTTTTAACTTGAATATCTTTCAATCCTAAACACGACCCTTAGATCTCGATATAATTTGTTTTGGAATTACTACATCATCACTGAGTTAAGAACAACCGCGTTTTCTTTTATAAACTTAACACATTCCGACGAGGGTAGTATCAAAAGAAATCGCAAATGATCAAATACAAGAAATAGAGATGCAAAAGGCACAAAGTTAAGACGTAATTAAACATTAGCAAACAAAAATTTGTTTTCACAAGTAACGCAAAATCATTAAATGATAACAAGATATAAACTAAGCTCTTAATGGTGTTAAAATAATCAAACAACAATAATATCGAATGTCAGTGAATGATAACTGATAATGCAATCTGAATTTTTTAACACAAAGGAATTGCTAAATCGGCGAAAACCGACAAACTGATGTTTTAACAACGTAAATTAAATTGAAAACAAAAATTTCAAAGGACATATATGATTTCAAATAAGTCAAACAAATTAACTAAAAGTACTCAAATCTTTACTAAATGAAAACATCAAATTAAAACGATCTTAGATACGAGGGGGTGTCATAAAGTAGGTACAAAAATAATAACGATAGTGGACGAAATTACGATTACAACATATATGCGGTTCAATTTTAAATGTTATTTGAGTTTGGTTATGGATATCCATTTCTACTATTTTTGTAATTTCGTTTTCAAGTTTTTTGTTTCATGCCATTGTGTTTCGTTGCGTGTTTCGTCATTTCGTAGGCTAATTATACTACGTACGTATTTACAGTTCAAACATCGTGGTTTGTCACAGTTTAGTTAGAAATGGAAACGTTTTTGACTTTATTTATGAATACAAAACAAACGTGTAATTTGACTAATAAAATGTTGCTCGTTTATATGGTAATTTATGAGAATAATTTAGTATTGTTTTCATGACAATAATCGGAACGTAACTAATTGTTAATTTTTTTTAAAGGGTTCTTTGATAACTTTGTTATATGTTTATAAGTTTTCAACTTTCATTTATTTTAAAGAAACCGGGCTTTAGATACAAAGTTTTCTCTAATTATGCCGATTTTGGAGTTTTCATATTGTTTTAGTATGTTTAAGATTTCCCGATAAACTTAACGATTTGAAAGTTGTAAGTAATTTTATTCTAATCGATTATTTGTTAAACTACTAAATACTTAATCGGACAATAAACTTTAACGTATTATATCGTTTTACGTACATACTTTTCTAATACTGAAATTGATTTTTTGATTTCGTAAGCTGTGAAGTTGAGAAAAATTGCATTGGTATATATTGGTGTTGCCAGAATGTTTTGAAAGAACGTTTCTGTTTTATTTGGTATTTTTTACCATTGTGGAAATGATTTGAAAAAGGCGAACATATATCGGAATTGTGAAGAAACTTAATAATAGAAAAAACTATAGTAGGTCAATTACCTTACATGCAGAATATCTAAAAAACAATAAAGAAAGAAGATATAGCGAAAGTTATGAAATCACAGAGAACAAGATGGTTTATGCACATCATTGCAATAGGAAAATATCATGAAGAATAATAGAATAGAAACCTAGCAGAATAAGCAGAACGTCTAAAGGTAAAGACTGAAAGGAACGAAAAATTGTTATAGAAGCAAAATTACACAAAGAAATCTGAAAAGACAGGAATAGAAGATGGGGACTGGTAGATCTTGATAAACAGATTCAGAGTACGTAAGAACTCACATAAATTTTGAATTGTAGTTTTACTCTAACTGCAATTAACCGTCCTGTCTGTTCTATGAAACTTTATCTACGGAAACACATAATTTTGTCAACACCCGTCTGTTTTAAAACCACTGGTTTATCTTTTATTTATCTTTATTTTATCTAAACCAATTGTTCAAAGGGTCCTTGGTCGTGAAGACAGTTTTGATGTCATCCTTTTTTAGAATGTTGCTTAATTTATCTGTAGAACCCATACAGTACGGTAAAAAGCGGTGCTAGTGGGAGGCGGTACGTCATCCTCGACTTTTGGATTGGCTGCTCTCTCTAACGCTTTTTGGCCCTATATCCATTATGTTGTAAGAACTCCAACAGTGTGGTACATTTTTGTTATCCGGCACTTATGAAGTCTTTTTGCTAAAGTATATAAACACTTGCTTTCTATATACGGAAAGCCCCGTTTTCATTTTGTCATCAGTAAGTCTAAATAGGTTGCTCCATAGGAAATTTTGGATGAACTGATTTAATTAATTTTTTTCATGAAGCCATAACGTATCTAAACTGAGATTTTGGTTTGAACTCAGCATTTTTAATGCCTCAGAAAAAGAAACACTGTTGGGTGCTTACAACAGACTGGATAAGGGGTCAAAAGGCATTGGAGAGAGTATCCAATCCAAAAGTCAAGGA
This sequence comes from Aquatica leii, assembly GCA_035610365.1. Classification (NCBI taxonomy): domain Eukaryota; kingdom Metazoa; phylum Arthropoda; class Insecta; order Coleoptera; family Lampyridae; genus Aquatica; species Aquatica leii. The sequence goes on along the minus strand of CM069436.1, from coordinate 100,567,178 downwards.
TAATGTACCAGCTTTTACTGGCACCGATTATTTACCGTACTGCATGGGTTTACCATATATAATAACATCATCATCATTATCAAAACTGCTTTCATGATCAAATGTACTTTGAACAATTAGTTTAGATCTGCTAAATATAAACAAGAAGTTTTAAAACATGTCGGTGTTTACAAAATCTGATCCTGTAGATTAAGCTACACAGGACAGCAGGACGCTCAATTGAAGTTATAGTGAAAGTATATATAGCCGACTACAAACATCGCAGAGAAGGAGCAGGATGTAGACTCACCAAATCATCCGAACTTGCTTGGTTCAAGTTCGCCACATATAGAATAGAACAATTTAGGATATGTTACGAGAAGAAATGATCGCTTAGTTAGAGGAGTCGGATAGGGTTGTATATCAGGTTCGTGTTATGCACGTGGTTCAGCCAGGCACCTACCTTGCGGCTTATCCTTGCATGTCAGGCTGAAAACCAAGTAGACGGGAAAAGGTGTTGTAATAGACGGGGATGAGATCAGTCAGTCAAAACAGCTACGATTAAAAAGAAACTGAAAATGTTAGTTAACTAAAAATAATCAAATAAAAATACTCTAAAAGTAAGCCACATGCAGTTAAATAACTAAATAAATATCCTAGTTCGCCGTAGCTGACTGTAAAATAAAATCACAATGCCATGCAAAAATAAACTAAAATCTTGTACAAGTAGAACGTAGAACACACACTGCATTTTGATAAGGCAAAATAGAAATACAATAGCCATCTAACATAAAGCGTACTATAACCGTAACTTCGTGTAGGCAGCAGTTCAGGGCGTCGGAGAGTGAGTCGTAGGCGATCTTCCATGTATTGACGATAAAATAATTAGAATAGCGCCAAAACGGGAAAAATATACACTATAGGTCCTATTTACATCTGTCAAACACTAAAGGTAAACAAATCGAACAGAAACATAACAACGAATGTATCTTTATTGCAATGGCAACATAAAATAGAGTAAAAGTACACGTAGGTACATAAATTAATAGTATTAGAATATGAGAATATAATTTGATAAGCAAACGAAGAGTAAAAATTGAATCGATACGAATCCAGTGATTATGCAATCAGAAGCACTTTAACAGGAAATTACACAAGCAAGTCTGCATAAATTAATCGTGACAACATATATATCTAAGTGGCTCATATCTACGTACGATACGAACACAAATTATGAGATAATAAAAAGATATTATTTACGATTTTTTCCTGACATGCAATTAGCTAATGGAATATTCAAACCATACCCTTAAAATTGCTGAAAGTGTAGTAAGCAGATATATAACATTACAAATGTTTCGTATATCTAATAGCGAAGGCTTTTACATCCGGAGTCTATACTAAGATAAGAACGTCCTCCGGATTTGGACCGTGTCATTGTTAGCAACTTGGGTTACAACAATGACACGGTTTGAACCCGAAAGACGTTTTTATCTTAGTAATGTTTTGTATAGTTCTTCCAATGATTATTCTAAACAGAATGCGCCAAGCTTTCAACTGGCTGACCCAACTCGCCCAGCGAAACTTTTACGAGGATGGTATACGACATTTAAAGATAGAGATCTTACTGGGCGCAACGTTAGTTTCACGTGCTGTCTTCCTCAAGGTCAAAAACGAAAGTGAAAGTTAATATTTTTTTCATACGTAAAAATGACAGTTACAATCCGGGACAAAATTTATACAGTACGTTACCAAAATGCTTTTAACATAACGAACTCCTCTCCAGCTTCATAAAAACCAGGAAAGTATACTAAGATAAGAACGTCTTCCGGGTTTGGACCGTGTCAATGTTGTAACCGAAGTTGCCAACGTTTCGCCCACTTTCGTAAGGGGCTTCATCAGGGCGTGAGAGAAATCGAAGAACTCAAGCAAGCAATCGAAATCTAACTAAGCACTTCTCAAAAGTTAGGTAATCAACTTGTGAACCAAGCCAGATTCTAAACTCAGAAAAGGTAAGAAAGAAAACGATAAACTCGAAAAAGCAAACGAAAATCTAACAAAGAACCACTACAGAGTTAGGTAATCAACTTGTGAACCAAGCCAGATTCTAAACTCCATAGAAGTGACTTAAAAAGAAATAGTCTCCGTATATAAACATTCTTTGCGAGTTTACAGGTAAAACCTCTTCTCATATCCTCAACTCTCAGCATTTTATTGAACGTCTTCAAACTATAAAACTTGAACCCCACGATCTTCTTGTGAGTTTTGATGTCACTTCACTTTTTACTAAAGTTCCTGTTAAGGATACGCTGATTATCATCGAACAGATGCTGTCTCAACATGGCAAGGACTTGAGTTTGGTTCTTCTTATTGATAAGTGTCTATCCTCTACTTACTTCCAATTTGATAACAAGTTTTACGAACAGGTTTCTGGTGCTGCTATGGGTTCTCCTCTTTCACCTGTTGTAGCTAACATTTTCATGGAATCTTTTGAAAGGTTGCTTCGGAATCATCAATATTAAAACCATAGGTTTGGTTTAGGTATGTTGACGACACGTTTATTGTTTGGCCTCATGGTCATCTCGAATTGTCTAAGTTTCTTAATCATCTTAACAATCAACACTTGGATATCAAATTCACTATGGAAATCGAAAGTAATGGTTCTCTCCCATTTCTTGACGTTCTTGTGACTCGTAAGCCCGACGGACTTCTGGGCCATTCTGTTTATCGCAAACCCACCCATACTGATAGATACCTTCATGCTTCGTCTCATCATCATCCTGCACAGAAACGTTCTGTTATTGAATCTTTGGTTCATCGCGCCTTTTCTATTTGTCACCCTGAGAATCTAGACTCGGAACTATGTCATCTTACTAGAACTTTAGTGAACAATGGTTATATGAAGCGAGATATTTATAGAGTTATTAATCGTCGTCTACATCCACGTACTCGATTACCTAAAGACATTTCAACTCCTGAATCCAATCCGAAATTGGCCTTTTTACCCTACATTCACAAGGTTACAGATCAAATAGGAAACTTCTTCGTAAGAATGGTATCAAACCTATTTTCAACTCGACATGCAAAATCTCTCAGATTCTTCCTTCTGCGAAGGACAAATTTCCAACACTTTCATCTCAAGGTATGTACCAAATTCCTTGTTCATGTGGTTTAGTCTACATTGGTGAGACCGGTCGTTCCGTCATTACTCGCATTTCAGAACATGATCGTTGTATAAGGAAAAGGCATATTTCTGTTGTCTGCGGTTGCTGAACATCATTTCACTACAGGTCACAAGATAGATTTCGATAACGTTTCGGTGATTGCCAAATCTCCATTCTTTTTTAACAGGAAATTTCGAGAGAGCATAGAAATCATCAAACACCCCAATAACTTCAATCGTGATCATGGTTTTGAGTCCTTTATCGAAAACACGCCCTCGTTCAACTCAGAGTCGAGCTTAACTAGCCGTGACGATACTTCTTCTTTATATACGGAGACTATTTCTTTTTAAGTCACTTCTATGGAGTTTAGAATCTGGCTTGGTTCACAAGTTGATTACCTAACTTTGTAGTGGTTCTTTGTTAGATTTTCGTTTGCTTTTTCGAGTTTATCGTTTTCTTTCTTACCTTTTCTGAGTTTAGAATCTGGCTTGGTTCACAAGTTGATTACCTAACTTTTGAGAAGTGTTTAGTTAGATTTCGATTGCTTGCTTGAGTTCTTCGATTTCTCACATGCCCTGATGAAGCCCCTTACGAAAGTGGGCGAAACGTTGGCAACTTCGGTTACAACATTGACACAGTCCAAACCCGGAAGACGTTCTTATCTTAGTATAGACTCCGGCCGTGGAAGCCTTCGCTATTACACCTGGAAAGTAGTCAAATAATGAACATAAATCAGAACCCAACCCAATAACAATAACACCCAACCCAATGACGATAACACCCAACCCAAGAAGAAACGTAAACAAAAGAGGTTTTCCCACTTAACTAAGTATTGCCAATTGGATGTGTTCATAAGTCGCATGAAGGGGAATATTACTTCCAAGAACCAAAGAGACTTCAACCAACAGAAAAGGAAAAGAAAGGTATTAGTTGTAAAGTCGATATTAATCGAAACACTAGCAAAGCAAGAAAAATCAACGTAGTCTTATAGGCATTACCGAACGACAACTCAAAGCAAACCAAGAGAAAAAGAAGAGGTATCGGAAAAGAGAAGTTTAGACTACAGTCAAGGACAACGCTTTTAAATCCTATGAAAACTCAGCTCACAAACACAAGTCTCGCCACCCTGAATATAAGTCTCAGGAAACCATTCAGGAAAAAGACAAAGGTAAGTATCTATATAGAGAAACGGGAAAGGAACGATATCCAAACCCACGAGGTTTTTAAACACATCTGAAGTCCTCGCTGCAGGATAGAATAGAGCGTTGTTGGGATCCCCAACGTTAGCCTACACAAAAGAAACTTAAAATTTTGCTTCAAAATCAACATAAAAAGGTACAGCCTGCAATAGCTCGACTAATCCGTTAGCGGTTCTTCCTGTACAATCACAACATCCTACGCGACGGTTAAGAAGAATTGGTTACCCTCACCAAGCTTCATCAAGTCCCCCGGACGGCCCCCGAGCTGTATTGTGTCTGGTGCAGAGCTTCAGGCTACTGGGTCGAAGACAACTAACTTTTCCGGACACGTACCCGGTGGGTTCACACAACAGTCGCCTCCTACACAGATTGACAAAAGAGAAAGATAGGAAGACATAAAGGAAAAAGAAACTACGATGTTGTACGACTCGAGTACCTCTCCCTAGATAGCCAAACCAAAGCCCAGCCAACCGCCATAAATGCAAAGAGAAACAACAAAAAAAACAGGAAAAGGCTGCATAGTCGTGAAAAGACTATGATATCGTTCCCAAAAATAGAACCAAAACCAAAATAACCTAAAACGGATAGCTCTTTATAAGCGAACGTACTCATAGCTCCAAATATACTAAATTTAGAAAAAGAAATTAAAAATATAGGGGGTTCAAACCACTAAACACAAACAGCCGTATTACTCTAAGTAAATAAATTAGCTAGCATTTCGATCAGTCACCAAACCTCGAACCAATGACTAAAATGGCAACAAAAAAACCAAAAAGAGAGTAATCTAAATTAGAAGTCAAGTTAATCGTTCAAAGAAGCCACCGACAATCCGTAACGCTGTTTACGTCGTTTACTCCTACGAGGATATAGTGACGATTCGTTGACACACCTCATTCGAATTACAGTCCGAAGAGCCTTGATCTGGTTTAAGATCTTTAGCATGCCAGATAGCCACCGATTGTCAAGTAGGGGTGACTAACTCATAACTCCAAGGAGATTGAACCGTTTTAATAACAAAAGGATCAAGAAATTTAGGCGCTAACTTGACTTCATGAACGTTATATTTATTTTGCATTTTAGTGTACGGTCTAGAGACGTACGTAGAGCTTCGTAATGAGAGACTGAACAGGAAACCTTAGGTTTAAGGTTAAGAACATCAGAAGAAGATGGACCAAAGAAAGTTCCTGAAAGAACGTGTCCACGTCCGAAGACTGCAAAGAACTGAGTACAGTCAATGATCTCGTGTTTCGCAGCACAAATAGCGCACCCAATCTTCGGAAGATTAAAATCCGATGATTTTCTTTGACATATGAAGAAATCATGGTTTTTAAGACAAAATTAATCCGTTCGGCGGGATTAGCACTAGGGTGATATTTGGCCGTCAAAAGTAGTCGGTCTAAAACTCAGGAAATTTTGGGTACCAGTTTCTCACAGTTACAGTTTTGTAATAGACAAATCAACATTCGCTAGAAGGACAAACACTTTCTCTCGCTAATGACGAAGTGAGCCCGATGGCGTGCGATACACGGAAAAGAAAGTAATAAACCACACTTATCGGAAATGGTATCAAGCAATGCCACTTATATTTTTTCCATCAGTGACAACTAACGCTGTGTTGATGTAAGCTGCAATGTGTTACGGAACGTCAGTTTGTGTTGATTCACGATTCACTAATTTTGAGTCACAAGCAGAAACTATGGCTAAATTTATAAAGTCTGGATGTTTCATTACGACGTAAGGCGAAAGCTTAAAATCCTATAAAATTGGGTACTGTTTTATAAAAATATCCAATAGCAATCTCATCGTAAAGGAAGAAAAACTCGAAAATGATCCTTGGATTACAATGGGTTTTCGTTTTTCTTTAAATTATTAATTTAAATTTTGGTAAAGTTTGTATACCTACGCGGGTTGGCAACGGCGAAGGAACGTTGGGGGAGGGGGGTTATTATATTAGACACCAAGCGAGCAAAACCGCAGGTAATATTTTTTTAAGTGTGCTTCTAAGAAAATTTGACATGGCCCTTACGATTGGAATTGGAATTTTGGAGGACTCGACAATTTTTTTTGTGTTTTGGATCCGTTGGAAAAAGGGCATTTAGATACATTGTATTCGACAATTATGAATATAACAGTTTAAATATAATGTCAAGTTCAGTTACTTTAAATTTATCTGTAAGAATCTACTTTTTTCTATCGCCAAATGATAAGTTTATCGAATTGCCGGATTTGAAATTGTTCAACGCATCACTTTTAGTACACAAAACTAGCTCGTGGGATATTGACGTGCGCGTTTGTTATTATTAACGTAGTGTTTATCGTGATTCTTTGTTCTTGTTTCAAAAATGTGCATGGAGACTAATGTATAATTATTAAGGTTAGTCTTATATTTTATATGGTCATGAAACGGTAAAAAATTATTGGAAACGAAAATTTCTACAAAATTATGTATAATTTTTGCAAACTATGGTCTCCTTAAGGGTTGCCAATTCTTTTATACTTTTTGATGGCCCAGTGCATGTATAAAACTACAAGGAAAATAGCGTCTAAAAGAGACAAATTTATAATTTAAAAATGGAGCGAATTCCTCAAGCAACTCAGTAAATACCTGTTCAATTGAAATCAATGCTTATCTGTCCTGAGTCATCGTGCTGCACATGTTTTTATGATTTCTAGTTTGGATAACGACACTACATGTCTGGACAAAATTTTAATGGTTGCCACTATTCCGGAAGTTTTTTTGACTTGAACTTAGATGAAAAAAATTTTTTTTGAAATTTTTTGCAGTGATATTTTTGTTGCGCTAATTTATAGCCAAACATTTTTTTAAATAAATTTAAACGTGTCAGGTCACCGATGCAGGGTTAAGATAATATGCACGCTAAAAATAGTTTTTTTTAAACTGGTTCAAAATTTAAACTATTGTTTTGGTCTTAGCTTTGTAAAAAGTCTTGTAAAGTTCTCGTCTGCAAGACCGTGAAAGTCACATCAAGGGTTTTCCCAAGTTTTGAAAAACAACAAATATTTGATTTTTCTAAGTTGAGAAAACTTTTCAAAATGTTTACCAATTAAATTTTTTACTAAGATGAGCTTTTTTTCTATAATTTTTGCCTTACAGGAACTAATGGGAGCTTGAATAATTTTTGTTTTTATAAGCGATACATGGGACTCGTTTGATTTGTAACTAAATTTACTTATCACACAACATTTTCTTTCTTAGTACACAAGAATGATTTTCAGTTCTCTCTATCTCAGCTTTGGTTGGCAACATCCTCAAAAATATTTTTTTTCAAGGCTTTTTTTTTCACTGTTGATGAAAATTGACATTTTGGGTTCTGCACTTTTGACGATGTTATCTTCTTCAAGCTCTTTGCTTTCGATAAACTACCTCCTTTAGGTATTCTCAATTTTTTCTAATAATTTTAGAAGTTTTTAAAAATCATGTTTTCAAATTGGTTCATGTTTAGTTTAATCAATTACCAACACAAAAAATTAGGTTTTTGTGTCACTTTTTTTTGTATTTTTTTGGTTTGAGGTAAGGGATTTGGAATAAGGTGTAATAAGTTAAAATAAAAAATCAATATTTTACGGAGTAGGTTGTATTGCATTAAATAAAAAACAAAGGTAACACATTATTGGCAAAAATCATACACATAAGAATCTGTTTCAACACGTAAACGTTGCCCATGAAACCACATATTGCACATCATGTACTGGACCCAAAGCTTACCTCTTTGGTCATTAGAAAAACATCAAACTACAAAACATGCAGACAGCATCCGTGTCATCTGGGGTATGTTGACTGATCTATCCTCAATGTCGTCATCGGGCGGAACAAATTCTTCTCCTTCGTCAGATTCTTGATTACTATTAGCTTTCTTTCTCTTCTTGGCCTTTTTTTACCTCAAATTATGGCAAAAATACTTACTTTTTTATAACATTTGAAGTTTTTTTTGGAGTTGCGGGCTGGGACTTCTCAAGCTAATATTTATTCGACGAATAAATGATGATCTGAGAAATTGATGCTTTTCGTACACATGTACTTTATTTTACGTTTCAAGGTCTCCTGCATTAGAATAGTATATTAAAACACAAGTTACAGAATGAACGAGCGTCAATCACGAGACCGGATTTCATACACGAGCCGCGCAGCGGCGAGTTTATGAAGCGGTCTAGTGATTGAAACGTATTCTATGACGTGTGCTTTATACTATTTTCTCTATTTTGACACAATATTTAATATTTTTCGTATAATTTTAATTTTAAAACAACATTGGGAAACTTTTATATTTTATTGAATTGGCATCACTTACACTTTGACATATTGAAGTTTATGGTGTTAACCTAAAATCTCATACAAAGTTATCTCTTTATACCTTTATAAGTAAACTTTAAATTAATAGGACATTTTTATTTTATCTTGGGATCAACATTTGAATTTCAATTGTTAAGGTCCAATAATTTTGATTTCTTTTTCATGTAACGTCAACTTACTAGCAGAGATACCAACTTTGAAAAAACTAACATTACTAAAATTCGTGTAAGAATTTGCTGATTCTTACACGGATTTTAGTGTAAGAATCGCTAATTCTCATGTCGAAATAGAGAAAACATTTTGGGTGTCTGCGTGTGTGTAACGTTGTACCAACGATAACTCTCGAACCAAAAGTCTTAGTAACTTGAAGTTTGGTATGGAGTTGGCTTTTCATATTCTTTCGGTTCTATCAAAATATGGGTTTGATAAAGAAACCGGAAGTGGGTTTAACAGTTTTTCTTATATAATTTTGTACATATGTAAATTATTCGAATTATTTTTACAGTTTCTTATAGAGATAATTAGTCCTAATAACTTATTCAAATAAACTAACTAACATTAACAGTTTATTAGATATTTGATTTATAATTTAAAATTAATTCCAAATATAATCTAGGTTCGAATTCTCCCTGCGCGATTTTTTTTAGAAAAAAAATTGGTTTACTAAAGAGGAAAGCAATATCGAGGCGCACAAAAAATATAGGGATTAGTCGATATGAAAACATAACCTTAATTTACCATATTTCGGTTATATCTTAATGAAATCGAGGAGAAAAATTTCAAAAAAATTATAGCATGCTAGGAAGTCAATACAAACGTGTACATATCACTTCAAAGTGGGTAGGATGAAAAAATGTTTAAATCAAAATTGTCTAATGTGTAATACTTAGCACTTTTACTATTCTAACATTAGAATGTCTTCCGGGTTTGGGCCGTGTCATAGTTGCAACCGAAGCTGCCAACGTTTCGCCCACTTTCGTAAGGGGCTTCATCAGGGCGTGAGATAAATCGCAAAACTCTAACAAGCAATCGAAATCTAACTAAGAACTTCTCAAAAGTTAGGTTATCCACTTGTAAAACAAGCCATAACCTAAACTATGAAAAGGTAAGAAAGAAAACGATAACCTGAAAAAGCAAACGAAAATCTAACAAAGAATCACTACCGAGTTAGGTAATCAACTTGTGAACCAAGCCAGATTCTAAACTAGGTAGAAGTGACTAAAGAAGAAATAGTCTCCGTATTTAAAGGAACAGGATCGTCACGGATGATTAAGCTCGACCCTGATTGGGTTACGGTTGCTAGGGTGCGTGTTTTTGTTAAATGACTAATAACCGGGAACCAAAGAGGGGATAGTTCGAAACCATGATCGCGATTGAAGTTATTGGGGTGTTTGATGATTTCAATGCTTTCTCGGAATTTCCTGTTGAAAAAGAATGGAGATTTGGCAATCATCGAAACATTATCAAAATCTATCTTGTGACCTGTAGTAAAATGATGTTCAGCGACCGCAGACTTGGAAGTATACCTTTTCTTTATACAACGATCATGTTCTGAAATGCGAGTAATGACGGAACGACCGGTTTCACCAATGTAGACTAAACCACAAGAACAGGGAATTTGGTATACACCTTGTGATGAAAGTGTAGGAAATTTGTCTTTGGGAGAAGGAAGAATCTGAGAGATTTTGCCTGTCGAGTTGAATATGGGTTTAATACCATTCTTACGAAGGAGTTTCCCTATTTGATCTGTAACCTTGTGAATGTAGGGTAAGAAGGCCAATTTCGGGTTGGATTCGGGAGTAGCAATGTCCTTAGGTAATCGAGTACGTGGATGTAAACGACGATTAATAACTCTATGAATATCTCGTTTTACATAACCATTGTTCACTAAGGTTCTAGTAAGATGACGGAGTTCTGAGTCTAGATTCTCAGGTTGACAAATAGAAAAGGCACGATGGACCAAAGATTCAATGACAGAACGTTTCTGTGCAGGATGATGATGAGACGAAGCATGAAGGTATCTGTCCGTATGGGTGGGTTTGCGATAACCCCTAGCAACCGTAACCCAATCAGGGTCGAGCTTAATCATCCGTGACGATCCTGTTCCTTTAAATACGGAGACTATTTCTTCTTTAGTCACTTCTACCTAGTTTAGAATCTGGCTTGGTTCACAAGTTGATTACCTAACTCGGTAGTGATTCTTTGTTAGATTTTCGTTTGCTTTTTCAGGTTATCGTTTTCTTTCTTACCTTTTCATAGTTTAGGTTATGGCTTGTTTTACAAGTGGATAACCTAACTTTTGAGAAGTTCTTAGTTAGATTTCGATTGCTTGTTAGAGTTTTGCGATTTATCTCACGCCCTGATGAAGCCCCTTACGAAAGTGGGCGAAACGTTGGCAGCTTCGGTTGCAACTATGACACGGCCCAAACCCGGAAGACATTCTAATGTTAGTATAGATTCCGGCCGTGGAAGCCTTCGCTATTACTTTTACTATTATTTCTTTTAAGCAAATAAAATTATAAACCTAGGTTTTCTGAATTCTCTATATTCTTTTGACTTGTTTTTCTTTAATTTGAAAATAAAAAATGTGTAACAACTTCTTATAAGAAAGTTTTGTGGAGACCACACCAGTTTTTCTTTTAAGAGTTGAAGACTGGTGCTACTTAAGCTCAATTTTGTACGGCGAAGAAGTGATTATTCTGAACATGTTACAAGAAATAAAGTTTTTGTTGTGTCACACTTTTTTTGTATTTTTTTGTTTTGAGGTAGAATAATATGGGTTCTTAGTAAATTAAAATAAATAATCCATGCTTTACGTAGTAAGATGTATTGCATTAAATAAAAAACATAAGTACCACATAATTGACAAAAATCACACACAGAAAAATCTTGTTCAACGCCTGAACACTGCTCATGAGACTACATATTCTTTATGCACTGGACTCGAAGCTCACCGCTTTGTTCATTAGAAAAACACCCACTACAGAACATGCAAATAGCATCCGTGTCATCTGCGGTATGTTGACCGATGTCTCCATCCTCAATGTTTTTATCGGCGGGAACAAATTCTTCTCCTTCGTCAGATTCTTGATCACTGTCGACTTTTTATCTCTTCTTGGTCGTTTTTTTTTACCTCAGGTGATGACAAAAATATATGCACTGCACTGTGTATATAGATCTTGGTGGAGCACCTCGCATCAACTGTTCCTATTTTTTCTTGGATATATTACCATAGGGGGGACAAACTGTTCACCAGCGCTTATAGCCGCAATGAACGTTACGAGGGTACCGCCACTTGACTGCACGATCGATATGTCCGTCTCGTCTACGTAATAGGTTCTTTGCAGTGGAAAGTTATGTTTCTTATATTCTTCCCAAGCTCTGGAAGATGGCATTAATAGAATTTTGTAGGTTGTGGACATCTGGATGCGGGACAATAAACTTCGTGTCGCAACTTCAAAAACACAGTCTTCAGTAGGAAAAGAAAGCTCCGACCGATAGCGTTTAGGCACGTGAAATGCTCAGTACAACCGAAGAACACCATGGATTATTTAGGGGTCACGCTAGATAAGCATCTATCTTTCGGGGCACATATTGAGATTTTTGTGCAAAAAGTACACAAGTAGGATTATCATGTCGAGAAAACAATCATTTATATTATACATGGCGCCAAGCTGTTACCTGACGCTAAAGGTAGCTATATATAATATGCTTGATAAAACTCAAAGAAGACTCGCATTAAGAATTATTTTGGCATATAGAACAGTTTCGCTAGAAGCTGCGATAGTACTAGCGAGCAGCATGTTACTGGACCTGCTGGCACAAGAAAGCGCGAACTTAAAAGCAAGGATGACAAAAAACGTGCAGGCAGACTACCTTCCAAGCTTGGCAAGACCGATGGTCAAGCCATCAGAAAGCGGCTTGGACGAGAAAATTGATACCGGACTTGCGTCTATGGCACAAAAGAAAGTTTGGCAGTTTAAATTTCTTTAGTGCCCAAGCCTTTACTGGTCATGATTGTTTCGGGATCTATTTTGCCGGTATCCGAGAACAAACGGATCCTTCTTGTTTCATTTGTGGCTATGATGTAGATGATACAGAGAGGGCGGTGCTGGTCGACAAATATTAGTTTAAACTGGACAATCTCTAGCGACAACGATTAGCAAGAAACAAGTGTTATGGAGTGGAGTAGCGAAAACCATTTCATGGATAGATGAAGTGTCATGAGGTGGTGCGGGTCGTGATAGTGAGTGGCCATAAGATGTAATATGGAAGTGCGACATAGTACCTATTATCAAAAAATGTTTAACCTCTACATATTTTACTTTTCGAGAAAAGTTTTACTCACAAACATTAGGAGCCGCCATGAGTTCTCCGCTTTCATCGGTTGTTGCTAATATATTTGTGAAAGATTTTGAGAAAAAAGCTTTATCTACATTTTATCTAAAACCGAAATGCTGGTACAGATATGTTGATGACATCTTTGTCATTTGGCAACATGGTCCTTTTGCGCTTAACGAGTTTCTATGTCATTTAAACTCAATTCATCAAAATATTCGTTTTACTATGGAATTAGAAACGAACTCCTTTCTACCGTTTTTCGATTTTAGTTAATCGAAATGAAGATGGTTCATTATCACATTCAGTTTATCGAAACCATACCCATACAGATAGGTATTTAAATGGGTTGTCTCACAATTATCTTTCTCAGAAATTATCAGTAGTGAATTGTTTAGTGTACAGAGCTGTTTCCTTAAGTCAACCCCAAAATCTTCAAACAGAATTAAATTTAGAACCAAGGTGTGAGTCGCAAACAATTACAGTAGAAAAAGTATTAAACAATGTACTAGAAAGTTTACGTCTGCGAAACCAAGAGTAACTGCGGAATCTATGTCTCAACCAGTATCTATTGCTTATGTACCCTATGTCAAAGGTACCACTGACCGCATAGGAAAAATGTTGTCTAAAAACAACATTGTTACTCTGTTTTCTACTCTTCTTAAATTGGGTCAACTCTCAAATCCATTTCAAGTGGTATGCCTTTTCTGTTCAATCGCATCGTTCCGATACTATCTGTGCGATGTTTAGCCAACGTATTCGAAACTATTGTAATAATTATCTAAAAATATACAATACTTGATTCAAGAGAGGATGCGTCAGCTCAAGAACAACTCGAGATGATATAGGTTCATCTGGATAATTGCAGTTGCCATAAACAGTAGAGAATTCAGTATAAATTATAAAGTTATATACATATCCAGATCTGCTTTCGCATAAAGCAAATATTTTCATGCTGTTTCTTTTTGATGGTATGTACTGTTTCCAGCTTCCAGTTTTTTTAGGTACATAGCTTGCTATGAATCTTGCGTTTAAATGATTTAAAATAGGATTAATTTTGAACAGTTTAAGGCTCAATCTACTGGAGACATAATGTTCGTTATTAGCAAAGTGCAGAAACTTTAGTATTAGGTGAAACCGCGTTTCAAACATAATGCGTGAATAAAATGACGTAGAAATGCATTCACGTTTAGAAAAATACATCTTTGTTTCTGGCTTGGAACAAAGATCCGAGAAAGGTTTTTATCTCGTTTGAGTTGGTATCTGTCCACTTATGAAATCGCTAGTTTTTTCTCATCGTTGGATGATGTTTCACTTTGAACTGATTCGCATAACGGTTGGTTTTCGTAACAATTATATTTATCAGATCATCACAAAAAAACTTTCAAACAGTTCCATTACGTTCTGAGAGGTAATATTCTGCAGTTTGATACCCGAATTTCCGGTGAAGCAAAAGGGAGGTCTTGGACAATCATTGCTTGTCTATGGAATATCGGCAAACAGGTCGATGTCATTTAAATCGGATTCTGAGTTTTACTGCAACTATCGATGTTGGATTTAGACTCGACAGAACTGCCAGTTTCTACAAATTCACCTTCTGCTTCGTTTTCTACAGAGCAGTCATGCCACTTTCGTTTGTCCATAACTGATCAAATATGAACACGATTAATATCATGCAAATAATCATGAATCGAATATTTACCTGATCCATTTCCAAGAAACAATCTTGTTATGTTTCTTATATTCTTCTTCTAGGTTATTAAAGAAGATCTCTACATATCCTTTTTAAAACCCCAGAGCTCTAGAAATTGCTTTCCATGGCAACATTGTTAACGGGAGTTAACATTTTGGGTTCCTTAATCACTTGCTAAAGTTTTGAATATGTAATTTTCAAGTTTTTTGCTTTCGATAAACTACATCCTTCGGATATACTCAATAATCTTGTTCGAAATTAGTTAACCTGCGGAATTTTATTACGAACTTCTACGAGGAGGACGTTTTTATATCGACAAGAAGACTAGATTCTCTACGTACGAAGAAAGCCAAACTTTTATCGAATTTGGTGTTTTTACAAGGATTCATAGACCAAAGGATTGCACCATTATTCGTAAAAGTAAATCACTATATACAAACTGAGGTAGTCAACAAGTGATCAAGAAAAACTGAAAAAGCACAGCTGAGAGTGAGTATTCACCGAGTGTACAACGAACTGTAGTTGATATTAACGACCATTATGGACCTCCATTTGACATTGGCAATTGCAAAAACAGAAGATAGATAGGAAGATAAAGATCAACAAGAACAAACCGGATGCCACTGAAAAACATAGTTGTTAATCTGTCATCAAAGGAACTAACAACGGCGGAAACGAAAGTGCTAGAAATGCGAATGAACTTTGTTATTGAAAAGATGCCGAAGGAAGATATCATCACAGAGGTGGAAGTACCAGTGAAGTCTTTAGTAACTCTCAAAGCTGAGGAAGTAGGACAAGAAGTGAGTCATATTTTAAAGAAAACCAAAACAACTAAACAAAATATCGCCGAGGACGAGAAGATGGTTTTAAGCAAACTAAGGATGACAGCACTGTGATTGCAAACACTGACTGTGGATAAGGAAACCTACAAACAGAAGATCAACACCCTATTAAATCCTTTAAACTTCAGGAAGATCCTACGGCGAAGAAGAACTTTTGAAGAGCTCAACACTCCCGGAAGAAGAGAAGAAGTGGTTGATACCTAGAGCCAATCGACCACCTAGACTATATAATCTACCGAAGATCTACAAGGAAGGAATACTACTTTCCTCTATTATTAACAGAATTGGATCGTCGACCTACGACCTAAATAAATACCTATCAAAGATGTTAAAACTGTATATAGGAAAAATTGCATAACACGTGCGAAGCATTTTGTAGAACTGCTGAAGCAGCAATAGCTCTAGTTAGTGATCTTGGATTATCTACTGGCGCAACGGATCTGGTGAAGCTCTGTCTGTAAACTACGTATTTTTAATGGGATAGCATATATACGATACTATGAACAGAACACTGAAACAGCAGTGAGGAACCCACTATCACCGGTAATAGCCAATTTATTCATGGAGGCGTGCAAAGAAGAAGCATTAGAAAACAACGAATGAAAACCTAAGTGCTAGATTTGATAGGTTGACGATACTTACATCATTTGGTCACATGGAACATAGAAACTTCAAGACTTCTTTGAGCACATCAACAAACAGCACCCATTTATAAAATTCACTACGGAAATAGGAAGATTATCGTCCTTGGCACTGAGTCAGGAAGAAAACTCATGCTGATAGGTACGTACCTACATGCTACGCCACATGACCATCCTAAACAAAAGAGAGCTTTGATTTAATGCATAGAGCAGAAACCATCAGCGATGCCGAATATCTGGAAGGGGAAAAACAATACGCTAAGGAAGCACTGAAAAGGACAGCGACACTGAGATAAGAAAAGACCTTAGAAAGTCTGGAACCAAAACGACACCTACGGTAAGAGAACCATCTAAAGAATTCGGCCGCTTGTCTTTTGCTTCCGGAATAACAAAAAATATTAGTAGGATTTTAACCAAGAAGAATCTATTTAAAACAAGTTTACTGGCACTAACGATAAACTATCACGGACTAAAGTGGAAGGAGTCTACAAACGGAAAGGTCGGTCGAAGGAACATCAGCGTGACACACGAAGAAAGAGAATTAGCCAATCAGCAATTGGGGAATATGTACACGAGAACGAACATAAGGTCGACTTTGATGAACCAGAAGTATTAGCTGCTACGAAGAACTATCATCTTGTTACGAAATTCGGTTATAGTCGATGGAACACAACGACCACACACCAATGCATCAGCGACGTAACTATATAATAAGGAGGAACAACTACAGAGAGAATCAGTCTGATAGCAAATCTTGACGAAGCTGACGGCATGGACAGCGACACGTCGAAGCAAGCTACGATTACACGGCGAAACCCGAAAGAAGATTGCACTACAAACTAATCTATTGATGCCAGAATTTTTAACCGATTCTTGTGGGACATTTTGAACTTTGAAGTGATGTCTCCCGGTTTTTCAGTTTTGTCTTGTTAAAATTTGACGTTTTGTTGCTCATGTTGTCAGCTTCTTTAGAAGATTTCTTGTTGTCTTCTGTTCTTGGTTATATATCTATTCGTTGCTATGATTCGTAGTGTTTGTTGCACAGTGTCTAATGGTGTAGGTTGCCAGGTGTTATTAGGCACTTTTCGTATAGCCAGTTGACAAGTATTGTTTATCCTTTCTGTTAAAGTTGTTGCTGTTTTTCATGATTTCCAGCGACTCTTACCATTCGCTGATGTGTTACAAGCTTTAGGTCTTACGAACCTTGCACGGCCAACTCACACAGTCGGAGATAGGGGAGGTTCAAGTGAATAATAATTAAGGGCGCCAGATCATTTATAATTAACATTTCTGTCTCGATCAAGACAGACGGTTTAAACTTGTAATAAAAGAAAGATTAACAGGTATAAAAACTTTAATTTAGTAACGTAGAATTAACAAGAGTATATCTAATTCTCAGTTCATACATGCCAGAAGTATCGGTAACACACAATACATAGGTTAAGTCGAAGTGAATAGCGAAGAAAATTTCGTAATAAATATTGTTTGTACACAGCATGCGATATACACAAAATGATTAATGAAATTACCTTATAGGTATTGTAACAATAAACGTAATTACGGAAATTAACATAAACAAAAGTTCCGTGAGTGACTTTTCTGACAGCGAAGAGAAATAATTAAATAGACTTACCCAAAATCCAGTACTTACTTGAGCGAAGAAAACGTTTTCCCCGTGAGTAGCCTGGAATAGATATTGAATAGCAAATCGTGTCACACAATAACTCACGAAGCTACAAAATCGTTAATAATAATAAATGAAATGAGATATAAAAACCCGTTGTATCGAATGCTGTTATTTGCGGTTACGAACAGGTGGGTATCGCAATCGACTGGCGTATAAGAAATAACATCTCAGAGGCAAATGCTGGTCAAGACTTCGTTGTCGTTGTGGATAATAAGACTTCCAGAATCTTAAGCGTTCGGTGACGGTATTTATCAATAGTATTAATTCTTCATTGTTCTTTTATTAAATCGAACATGTGATGAAAGCGTGGCGAAACGGCTATCAAACCAATAAAGAAGTCACAAAGGAATCCTAACAAATCGGATGCAAATATCTTACCCTGTGCCGAATAAATTACGATAAATTCGTAATTAACTTATCATTTCCTGTCCATCACAGTGGATGTACTTAAAATCTTTGGAATTAGGTCAATTCACAACGACACAGACCGTCTCACGTAGTTGACAACTTCAAAATAAAATCCGCAACATGCCAGTAACCAGAAAGATCGGCAGAGAGCGTCAAAACCGGAATCTCATTTTAATTCGATATACAGGGTATTACGTTATGAAAATTTCGCACGTAACAAATGTTTGTTCCTTGCAAGTATTTTAACGTTGTTATAGTTAATGGTATGCTCTTCTTGTTGGTGTAAGTATTCTGGAACTGTTGAGTTCTCGATTTCTTTTTGTTATGCGTCTCCCAGAAGCTCCTTTATTCAGCACTGTATACGATGTTCAGTTTGTTCTATACTATATGACTACACTGAATTTTGTAGATTCTCTTGGTTGGTAGTTCTGGTAAGAGTCGGTCTTTATTTGTGGATACCATTTGGTCGATTTTCTTGACTTTGTTGTATTTGACTGTAATGTAGGGTAAGTAAGCGAATCCAGCTAGCCCTGGTTGTGGTTTGTTCTTTTTTGTAGAATTTGCTCTTCGGATTTTTTTAATTTGTATCAATTTCTTGCCAGCGCGTTAGTTACTCGTAGAATCTCTGTTGGTCGGTTTTCTACATCACTAATCTTCTCGGTTGGAGAAGCATGTGGATATATGTCTGTTTAAGTTTTCTTTCTGCGTACGGTGTGAAATAGCTTGTAATGTGTGTTGTGTTTCACTAGTACATCTAGAAAAGGTAGACGCTTTTCTTCAACTTCCATGCTTCTATGAAGGTGTCGTCTACGTAGTGGTACCAACATGTGGGTTTTCTTTCACTCATTCGTATGACCTCTTCTTCGAAGGTTTCCATGAAAATGTTGGCAATCACTGGCGATAACGGAGAGCTCATTGCGGCGCTACTCTTCTGTAAAATACGTTACTATACAAGAAGTACGATGTACTTAAACATAACCTAGCTAAGTCAATTAGGTCTTTAGTAAGTTCTTTTGGCACCAATGTTTCACATTCCTGTGATTTCTCTATAACTTTATACTGCATCAAAATTGTGTATCGTAATTTTTAATCAAAATCATGTCAACACACTTTATGCATGCAACACGATTTATTTTCGCTTAAAATTGTATAAAAGTAGAAGTGATATTAAGCTAAATTGATAAAGGGTTCAACATTTACAAATAATGGATACTGTAATTGCCAAAATTAGAACCGTGGGATAGTTTATACAACAATAGGTCAACGACTATTAAATACTAAATTAAAGCAATACAAATAAAAATAAGAACTACTGTTGTAAATGCTAATTTATTAATGCAAGCATAAAGCTTCAATTCAATTATGTATCAATTGCGGTCACAACTTACAGCCTACTTTGCAAAACGATTTGATTTATTTAATACAAAATTATTAGGTATCAGAAAAATAATAGAGACGTTCTGAACACACCTGCTCTACTATTTATACACAATTTCTTCCTACATTAAGAATTCCACCCATTTAAAAGACGTTTAATAACAGTGGGTGTAATATAGATTCACGTGTATTCGTGTTTACTAACACACAATCGATGATGTTTAATGTAGGCAGCATTACGATTATGAAACCTCAACGAAAATTACAACTTTCGTAAACTAAAATTTCAAAATGTGGGAATGAAATTGTAACAATATACACAAATGCGGCTATTTAAAAAAGTTAGCAAACAAACTTTTATAAATAACGTTTTCTAAAATTAGTCTTCGCTAATTAGTTTCTATTTAAACAAGAAAAAATTTGATTTTGAGATTTTAAAGGAATTCGAGGAGAAAGTGGGTTTATACCACAGATAAAAATAATTGAACATCGATAGATTGCCAATTAAAGTGTTGATAGAAAGTAAAAATGCCAAATTAGTGAATACTGCATACAAAACTTGAATTTAGTTTTGTTAGAAAATTCAATTTTGGTTCCTGGTTAGTTTCGAAACATTGTCAGAGTTAGTTTTTATTTGTATTTAAAAAATGGATCTATTTTTAGATTGCATTTAATAATCCACAGCTTCCAATAAAAATCTAATACTATGAGTTCTAAACTTAATTTTAACTACACAAAAATTATCATGTATTATATACTAGAGTTATTAACATGTCTAATACAATAACTAATAACTTGCATGGATTGTGATAAATTATATATATAGAAGACTAAACAATAAACAAAGAGACAAATGCGGTCGCAAATATGAAAAGCCTTTATATGAATACTGAACAATTTTGATTTGTAACAGAATTTTCCGTTATGGATAATTCTCGTGTTGTCGTTATCACACAAGCTGAGCTTTCGTCACACGTCGCATAGACATCTTCAGAGCCCGGAACAAACTAAAAGTTTGCGCCGTGAAGTCTTGTTTTTATAGACCGACCTCCGATTGATAAAACTGGTTTCCAAATCTCCAGTAAAGGAAAACTAGATTCTCGGTTAATATTAAAAGGATTTTAACTATTTCAACGGATTCTCTAAGTTTTCGCTAATAGTAATTAGAAACATTAGCCAAAATCTTAGTGTTTTCAAAATTTGATGACCCCGTTTTTATCACGTTTCTGTTACCGCTGACTTGGAAGATTATTTAAGACGACTACATCTTTGATGTTCCTTAATACGAATTCTCACGTCTCTACCTGTTTCTTCTATGTATGCACGACCACAAGAGCAATGAATCCTATAAACGCTGTCAAAAAGAATAACGTCACCGAATTAACAGTTGACCCCATTTAGGAAGAGTAGAGAACTGAGTAACAATATTGTGTTTAGACAACATTTTTCCTATACGTTCTGTGGTACCTTCCACATAGAGTAGATAAGCATAGAGCAGAGTGAAGCAAGCTATCGGAGCTTCTACGATATCCTCTCTACTTAAGGCGGCCAGGAAAACAAAGAATGGTTATCTCCTGATGTCTTCTGACAACCAGGAAACGTTAGAAAGCATTAAACACAAAGTAGATAAAGAAATACACTTGGCAGAATGCGCATTTACAGGGATAGGAAGAACTCTGCACATTCATAATTTTGGATGTAGTCACAACCAGCGAGGAAGTTTGGGATGCATTGGGGTGCATTATAAGTGACAACAAAGGTAGTCAGATTAGACTGGGAAAATTAAAACCGGCCAGATGTGATACGCAAACCATAACGTTGGCGGCGCCGGGCGACGTCTCGAATAAGCTTCTGAAGACTAACCGACTAAGAATAGGGTTAAGTAATTGCAGAATAGTCGAGAGAGTGGATGTATTGAAATGCAGTAAATGCTGGGGAATAAATAGACCACCTCGCGCATAAATGTAACGGTACGGATAGGAGCAAGTTATGTCTCGATTGCGGGAAAGCGGGGCACGACAAGGCATCGTGCAAAGAACCGATTTTTTGCGATAATCACTCCCCGTGGACCATGGCTTGTCCCGTAGTTAAGGGACACATTCGTAGTAAGAGAGCAAATTTACCAAAAATGAATATAGAAACGAAGAACAAAATTAAAATCGTGCAAATTAACACCGACTGAAGAAGGGCAGCGCAAGGACTAATACTCATAATTGCTGAAAAACTTAATTTAGACGTATTAATAAATGAGTCCAATATTAATATAGCTACTAACTTTTTTACAATGGTACAAATAAATAACATTAACATCATAAATGGTTATATTTTGCTGAACACCAGCGAAACCATGTTCAGCGAATTGGCTGAAGAAATTTTTAGATGCGTTAAAACACTGAAGGGGTCATACTGTTGTGGCCGGTGATTTAAACGCTAAGGCGATCGAATGGGGTGCCAGGAAGACGGACAAAAAAGGCAAAGTTATACTAGAGCTTGTAGCAGCGGAAGACATAATATTATTAAACAAGGGCAACGCTGCGACATTTGAATGCGCTGGTAAAACTTTAGTTATTGACATTACGATAAGTACGAACGATATAATCTTAAACATTACCGAGTGGTCAGTACTAGACGAAGAGAGTCTCAGCGACCACCATTGCATATACTTTGAAATATAAAGGACCGAGAGGACCTTGAAGTCAAACGAAGGAAATGTATACTAACTCGCGGAAAACGGTTAAGACTAGCCAAAAAAGGAACGCTGGTTGCTAAGACTGAAGCAGAAGTAGAATTTAAGTATTATAAGACCAATAACAAAGACATCAATAGGGCTAAAAAGAAAGTATGGTTTAACTTCTGTGCAGAACTCGACTGTATTCCCTGGGGTGTTGCCTACAAACTTGTGTCCAAAAAACTAAAACTGGGAAAGAAGAGAAGTACCCCAGGTATCTAAGAGACTACATAGATTATGGAAAGTTTGTTTTCATCACACCAAACAACAAATTGGGAAATAGGAGAAACTCTACTTTCGCGGTTGTTTAGAACTACAAATCGCACTAAGCAAGAAAAAACTCTGGAACGGACGGTATTCTTATGGAGTGCATTCAACTCACAGTTGAAGATTACCCTGGCCTTATTAAAGGTGTTTAATGAGATTGTTGCCAATGGAGCTTTCCCGCGAAATTGGAAAGTAGCCACACTAGTACTAATACCCAAATTCAACAAAAGTGAACCGGGTACAAACTCTTTCCGACCAATCAGCCTGATTAATAGTATTAGTAATATTAGCAAACATTTATTAACGTCTATTAGTTGCGAGAATTCAGGGGGACCTTCAGGTACACGGTGGACTGGTTCCTACGCAATTTGGAATTATAAAGGGGAAATCCACAATAGATGCCTTGGAACGCATCTGTGGCCTAGCGAGAAAGGCAAAAAAGGCACGCGGAGAACCCGAAAGATAGGTGCTCTTGTATATATAGACATACAGAATGCGTTTAATACAACCCCATGGGTTCTCGTTGTTGACAAGATGTTACACCGTGACATGGACAGACACTTAATTAAAATAATTACCGAATAGTAGAATACAAGCTTTCACGGCTGTTGTTTAATGTAGCACTGTTTTTCGGGTGTTGTCGCGTTACAAAATTTTTACTTAACGTTTCGTTGATCATGCTCTCAGCTTCTTCAGAAGATTTCTAAAGACTGATGTTATCGTCTTGCGTTTCTCGTTATATACCGTCTTTTGGTTCCGCTTTGCTGATCCGTGTCCGTTCTGGTCTGTTGACTCAGACGCACAGACAAATCTGCAGTAGCGGAACATCTACATGAGAATGGAGATCACCGGATTGATTACGGCAACGTAAAGGTATTAGACACTATCACCAGCGAATAATACACGAATCACTGGAAATAATGAAAAATCCTAACAACTTCAACCGTGAGGATGGATACAGATTAAGCAACACAACAAGCACACAACGTTGCGTGAAGAATATGCAAGAAGTCAGCAGACGTCTATGAACGCAACTCAACAGACCAGAACGGACACGGATCCGCGAAGCGGAACCGGAAGACGGTATATAACGAGGAACGCAAGACGACATCAGTTTTTAGAAATCCTCTGAAGAAGCTGGCAGCATGATCAGCGAAACGTTAAGTGAAAGTTTTGTGACGCGGCAACACCCGAAAGACAGTGCTACAATTACCGAATATCTGACAAGCACATCATGCACCATGACTACTGCAACAACTTTTTTTGACATAAGGTCACCTATGAGGTACCACAGGGATCAGTGCTGGGTCCTACGTTGTGGAACCTCTTCTACGACAACCTGCTAGCTGCACGTATGCCACCGCATATGGACCTATGCGGATGATTTGGCAATTTTTGGCAAACGAGACACTTCCCAAGCCCTGAAAGATGGCATCTATAGAGCTTTGCAGGTTGTGGACATCTGGATGCGGGACAATAAACTTCGTGTCGCAACTTCAAAAACACAAACAATTAAAATTAGTGGGAAAAGAAAGCTCCGACCGATAGAGTTTAGGCACGGGGAATGCTCAGTACATACGAAAAACACCATGGATCACGCTAAATAAGCATCTATCTTTTGGGGCATATATTGAGAGTTTTTTGCTAAACGTGAGCACTAAAGAAACGGCGCTGGTAAAACTCATGTTGAATTTTAATGGCTCAACACAGTACACAAGAAGGATTATCATATCGACGATACAATCATCAATATTATACGTGGCGCCATTATGGTATCTGACGCTAAAGGTAGCTAAGTATAATAATATGCTTGATAAAACTCAAAGAAAACTCACGTTAAGAATAATTTCGGCATTTAGAACAGTTTCGCTAGAAGCTGCGATAGTGCTAGCGAGTAGCATCTTACTGGACGTGCTTGCACAAGAAAGAGCGAACTTAAAAGCAAGGATGGCAAAAAACGTGAAGGGAGAGTACCGTTCAAGTTTGGCAAGACCGATAATCAAGCTATCAGAAAGCGGCTTGGACGAGAAAACTGATACCGGACTTGCGTCCATGGCACAAAAGAAGGTTTGGCAATTTAATTTTCTTTAGTGCCCAAACCTTTACTGGTCATGGTTACTTCGGGTCTATTTTGCCAGTATTCGGAAAAAACGGATTTCATTTCTGGTCGACAAATACAATTTTAAACTGGACAATCTCAGCCAGATGATGCTAAATGCAGAAGCGGCATGGGAAGAGTTCTCACACTTCCTAGCAACAACGATTAGCAAGATAGAAGTGCTATGGCATGGAGTAGCGAAAAGCATTTCATGGATAGATAAAGTGTCATGAGGTGGAGCGGGTCGTGATAGTGAGTGGCCATAAGATGTAATATGAAAGTGCGACATAGTACCTATTATCAAAAAATGTTTAATGTCTACATATTTTACTTTTCCAGAAAAGTTTTACTCACAAACATCAGGAGCCGCCATGAGTTTTCCGCTTTCATCGGTTGTTGCTAATATATTTATGAAAGATTTTGAGAAAAAAGCTTTATCCACATTTTATCTAAAACCCAAATGCTGGTACAGATATGTTGACATCTTTGTCATTTGGCAACATGGTCCTTTTGCGCTTAACGAGTGTCATTTAAACTCAATTGATCAATTTATTTGTTTAGAAACGAACTCGTTTTTACCGTTTTTGGACGTTTTAGTTAATCGAAACGAAGATGGTTCATTATCACATTCAGTTTATCTAAAACCTACCCATACAGATAGATATTTAAATGAATTGTCTCACAATTATCTTTCTCAGAAATGATCAGTAGTAAATTATTTAGTGCACAGAGCTGTCTAAAATCTTCAAACAGATATATTATCTAACCAAGGTGTGAGTCGCAAACAATTACAGTAGAAAAAATATTAAACAATCTACTAGAAAGTTTACGTCTGCGAAACCAAGAGTATCAGCAGAACCTATTTCTCAACCAGTGTCTGTTGCTTTTCTACCGTATGTCAAAGGTACCACGGACCGTATAGGAAAAATTTTGTCTAAACACAACATTGTTACTCTGTTTTCTTTCTACTCTTCCTAAATTCGGTCAACACCTAAATTTAGTAAAGGATTTTTCTTGCTTTTGTGGTCGTGCATACATAGGAGAAACGGGCAGAAGCGTGGGAATTTGTGTTAAGGAGCATCAAAGGTATAGTCGCCTTAAACAATCCTCCAAGTCAGCAGTGGCGGTGAAAACACTAAAACTTTGGCGAATTGTAATTACAATCAGCGAAAAATTAGGGAATCCATTAAAAATCTCGCGTTTGAGCAGAAAGGTCCTTACGCAGTGGAGGCCGTTTGCGACCGCATGCGAGTATATACGTCATGGCCATTACGTTGGTACTATGTGGTTATATTATTACTGAGTCTACAAAATCGTAAAAATACTGCTTCGTGTTCCGATATTTTTCTGAAATAAAAATTTGCCTACTTGATAATATTCAGTAGGAAAAAATAAGCTAGAATTGAATACAAAAATTTTCAAATTTTTGTGTGATATATTTTGAAGCACGGTGTAGGGCACAGTCCAGTTCGGTACGCCAATATCTGGATTCTTTCATTTTTTCTTTTTCATAACATACAACGCAGCGCTTTGTAGGTTTCTGTTTAGTAGTCGGAGGAATGATATCGGGGAAGTGGCGTTCTATCAGCTCTCAAGGTCTTGAAGTTCTTGATTTCCGATCTTTTTTATTCCGTGGGATTGCATATTTCTCAACAAGCCTTTCTCCAAGTTCCATAATGAAATTTAGTCGCATTTTTGCTCCACCTAGTTCCTTGTAGATGAGGAAGCAGTTCAACGCAGTTAAGTCTAGGAAGTGGCGAAATATTTTCATGTAATATTTTTTTTTATTTGGGTTTTGGCGGTTGAATAAAAATGTAGGTGGTTATCCGCTAGATCTACTCTACCCATATTTTTATTATACTCCTATGTTCCACCAGCGTATTCGAAAGATTGATACTAATGTAATAATTATCTAAAAACATACAATAAGCCTGGTTCAAGAGAGGATGCATCAGCTCAAGAACAACCCAAGATGATATAGGTTCATCTGGATAATTGCAGTCACCATAAACAGTAGAGGATCTAGTATAAATTATAAAATTATATACATATCCAGATCTGCAGATACTTTTATCCCGAATCTCTTTCATTTTGATGGTATGTACTGTTTCCAGCTTAGTCGACCTTTCTAAATAATGAGAGATTCATCCACACTGACGTTTTTTTGAGGTACATAGCTTGCCATGAATAAAATGGGATTAATTTTGAACAGTTTAATGCTCAATTTACTGGAGACATAATGATTGTTATTAGCCAAGTGCAGAAACTTTAGTATTAGGTGGAACTGCGTTTCGAACACAATGCGTGAATAAAATGGTGTAGAAATGCATTTACGTTTCGCAAAGTACATCTTTGTTTCTGGCTTGGAAACCTTGTAAAATGAGTAATCCGAGAAAGGTTTGTATCTCGTTTGAATTGAAGTCGTGAGATTTTTCTTGTCGGAGGATGTTTCACTTTGAACTGATTGGCATAACGGTTGGTTTTCGTAACAAATATATTTATTAGATCATCACCAAAAAAACTTTCAAATACTTCCAGTACGTTCTCAGAGGTAATATTCTGCAATTTGATACCCGAATTTCCGGTGAAGAGAAAGGGAGGTCTTGAACAACCATTGCTTGTTTATAGAATATCGACAAATAGGTCGATGTCATCTGAATCGGATTCTGAACTTGTACTGCAACTGTCGATGTCGGACTCATCAGATTCGGATTCAGACTCGACAGAACTGCCAGTGTCTGCAAATTCACCTTCTGCTTTGTCCTTTTCAGAACTGTCATGCCACTGTCGTTTGTTCAGAACTGATCAAATTATGAAAACGATTAATATCATACAAATAATCATGAATCTAATATTTATTTGATCTATTTCCAAGAATCAATCGCAATTTTGGCTGACAAAGTGTCGCAAATAACCTATACAGAAACACGTGCTTGGGGTATATAAATATGGCAATATCTTTAGATGCTAACTCGAGAAAGGCGTGTGTCACACTGATCTAATAGAACATAATATATACATTGTCGTACACGGACAAATACGTCATATAAATTGTGTTTCGCTCAATTTTTTACAATGCGGATATATACGTCAAAAGTGCCACGAAAGTCGATTGCACATGACGGATATATTCGGCATAAGCACTTAAGAGGTTAATATTAACCGAGATTCTAGTTTTATTTTACCGGAGATTCGGAAACCCGTTTTATCGAGAAATCACGGCGCAATCGATCAGTTTTTTCCGGGCTCTGAAGATGTCCACTGCGCGTGTGACGAAAGCTCAGCTTGTGTTAAAAGGACAACACGGAATTTATACAGAATTGTATTGCGAAATCAATCTGTGGAAACTTGAATTCATATATAATTTTGATTTGATTGAGGAAAAAATCTTTTTTTTTATCTTCCTTTTTGTGGTTTAGGGAATTAATTGCTATGATGTATTAATATTTATTATAACTGATGAGAGTCTCTTGATTTTAAAGATTATTTTCGTTGTCGGCACTTGGTCTTCTTGTTTGAGAATTGTCTACTTTTATGAGGATGTTTTTGATTAGTTCATAGCATTTACTTAATAACACGAGTACGGGAAGATAAAGACCACTCCACAATAAAAAAATAAATGCTAAACTGTATTTTAAACATTGATAAATAGTGAATTTTCATAAACCGTTCAACTACAGATAATTTTTATGACTTTTAAAGATTAATTAGAATTTGTTATCTAATTGGTTATTACGCAGTACCGTTTGTGTAGAATAAAAAGTCAGCAAATTAAACTTATTTTGCGAAAGATACTGAAATAAACAACAAACATGTTGTAACTTCAATAAACAATTTATTAGTACATCAATTGCAATATCGTCGATAAGGTCATTAAATGTTTTAGTACAAATCGGGTAAACTCTTAATAATTTCCTATTTTCAGATTGAATTTTGATTAGATCATAAAACGATTGTCCTAGTCGTGAATTTGGGTCGTAAGCACGAAAGCTTCAAGGATGTCTCGAAGTTATGAAATTGAACCGATTTTATGTAAGAATGTTGTTTTGTTTTCTGTATTTTCTTTACAAAAAATTTATATGTATTTTTTATTCTAACAATTTTTAAAAATGTCAAAGAAAAACGAAAGTACTTATTTGTCTAGACAACCAAGTTTTTTTCATGAAATTGCTGAAATTGCGGAATCGCAAAGATATTAAATTATATTACGGGTTGAGTGATACTTTATTGAAAAGCTTTTTGTTTATTAATGTTTTATCCTGAAAACTAACAAAAAATGTTTTTTGTTTTATTGTAAGTTTAAGTGTACAATTCTTTCTTCTTCTTTCTTAATGTCATTAATCGGCTACTATTACATGATATAATTTACCCTGCTACCAATTTTTCCATTTCCAACATGTCTTGGCAGACATCACATATTACCCAGTCAAAATTTTAAGACAATTTGAAGAACATATTACAATCACCACCGTGGCAGCCATATCCGTTACTAAAGTTCTATGAAATTATCATTTGTTGTTGTAGGAATTATTTTCATTAAAAAAAGGATATCCTAAGTGGAACTCAGAAAAAATTATGGTAATTTTGATCATTGATTTGTCACACATTAAAGAATATATAGTTTTTTATGAAATTTTATAACGAGCATCACAAATTGGTGATTTTTATTTACTGTTAGTGTTACATTTTTCTAGTTTTTAATTGTTTGATGCGTGAATTTAAAACGTGTCGTTCGTGAATACGCAAGATAACGACATAGCATCAAAGTGCCACCGTTTTTTTTAGATCCTCAGCTATGGTTCTGACTGTTGGAAAGTAGCTTTTAAGCATTCAGTCGCACACCAGCTGTATTAGATGCGTTGTAGAAATTTACTTTGGAAGAGCAGAACACAGGACGGTTCTTAGAACGACAGAAAACCATCACAACTTTTCTGTCATCTTCGTAACCTCGCTGAGGTAGTGTAGTAGTCAGTACAGTACAGCGTCATCTTGTGGCGCAAGATTAGATAACTTGGAGCGATCAACTGCAACTTTGCTTTAGAAATTTGAATCGATTAAAGTCGATCAAAATTCACAACTACAACTTCAATCACAGTCAGCGTCACGACCTCGTTTCGCGTTCTCTATCTCGAAACACCTAATCCAGAAAAAGCGATATCTTTTGGTATCACTGGAATTTTGATGATCAGGCAAGAAAATGCGAAACACCTTGTAAGTTTGCAACCGACACTTTGGGACAGCAGTTATACTGACGCCCGACAAATTAAGCAATATTAAGTTCCTCCTTGATGCTGGACCCGATTTTTTTGTACACCCGCTTACAGAATTTCCGAATCTGACTGAGTGCTTACTGCGGCGAATGGCATAGTCATCGCATTATACGCCACGATTACTAAGTCACTAAGCCTAGAATTGTGGCTACAATTGACTTGGAGATCCGTAGTCGTCGATGTTATCAAGTCCATCGTAGGTGCTGAGTTTTTGGCTTATTATGGACTTTTGTTTGATATAAAAAATGGCCAATTCTTGAACTAAACGAGTCATCTTACTTTTTCTGAGTGTAAAATTCCATGCATTAACGTTATTTCCAGAAGTAACTCGGCCACACGGAGTACCTACGGTTGTCAAGCATTCAACCAAACACTATATTGTCACCACTCTAGGTCTACCAGTTTGCATGTCGGTCTGAGAGTTTATGGTCATCGCCTTTGCACATGGTACCCAAAAAGTGCGATGAATGGACCGGTAGAAGATTTTAGTCTTATCACTGTGCCACAAATTAATTTACTCTATTGTCGATCTTTTTTGTGTCTTCAACCAAATCCCAGTGCTCGAAGAAGATATTGCGAAGGTCACCATTACGACACCTTTTGGGTTATTCGAGTTCACCTTGATGACATGCAACCCAAACATTTCAAAAGTTTAATGACGAAATTCTTCAGGGTTTCGATTTCTGTTATGCGTACATTGACAACATTCTCATCGCGTCATCGACTCTAGAAGAGTACATGTAGCACTACGTACGTGCCTCCAGATTCATCAATGTACACAATTCCTTTCTGCGGTTTTTCTTGGCATCCGATCAGCTAATAAAGAAGATCTACAAGCAACAGCAGCTGACACAGTTAATTCTCAACCTCTGCGCCATTCAGATGAATTTCTTTCGTCGCAAAAAGTTTAATACGACATACAACGCATCAGAATTTATTAAGGAACTTCGACAACATTTTAAAAATTCAAGACTCACTGAAGGACCTCGTTATGGAACCAAGATAACGTTTGTATTCAAAAATTTTGCATTTACAAATCAAGTTTTTGTACACTATGAGGGCTTTAAACATCCTCTACAACCAACTTACAACGGTTCATAAAAGGTGCTCAAACCTTAAAAAAAACGTTTGTAGGCCACATCAACGGTCGTGACATAACAGTTTCCATTGACAGACTTAAACCAGCATTCAGCATGAACGAGATACCAGCGATATCCAACTTAAACACAAGGTGGCATAATGCAATCACCCACCACGAAACTCAGTTCATCCACTGCACAATGTTTTACCAAGTCGGGAAGACGCATCTGTTCTCCAGATTGGCTGCAAACTAAATTTTCGTAATGCTAAGTTACTAGAAGGGGTTCCTTTTTAAGTTTTTTTCTAAGAAATTGCTGAAAATCACTATGGACACCTACGAATCTTTTTTCCACACTGTCATTTTCGCGATCTAGTACTAACTGTAATTCATTAACTTTCTTCCATTCTCGACTGTTCGTTCAAGAGCTGCCAACTACTGTGAGTCTTGTTATGGATTTTCTTTTTTTGGATTTATGCCACCAAATTAGGGATCCATATGTGACTATAGGAACTTTTACCTATCAGACTTTTACAGGCCCAAAATGCTCGTGAAGCTTCATTGATTGTTTTCTTTAAGCGAGCTTTAAAAGTTTATTTAGTGTCTAAAGCGAGTTCCAAATATTTAACCTTATTCCTCGGTTGAATGTTTTTCTTTCAATTGAAGCTATTCCAAATTCTTAAATTTTGTTTTTCTTGTACAGGCTATTATTGTTGTCTTGGCAGAGTTCCTTGTTACTCCCTCTGCCGTACACCAGTTTTTCGCTATTTTCAGTTTTTTTGCGTAAGGTTGAAACAACTCCCTCATATATTAGTATACTGTTATCATCTGCATATCCTTGCGCATGTATTCTGCTCTGTTCAAGCTTTCGTAAAAAATTACTAGGCTTCACAATAGAGGTGATAACATCCTTCTTTGGGGGAATCTTTTAGCAGCAATTATACTCTGTGACGTTGAAGTTTCAACACCAAGAAGAGGTTTGGAATTTTGTGACCAAACTTGGCAGGAAAGTTTAGCTATTGAGAGGTAGTAAATGATTAAAATTTCAAAGAAAAATTGGGATCACACTATCCATGGCATCCTTATAGCAGGTAGTCTACTTTTTTTTAAGTTATTGTATCTCAAGCAACTTGCAATTCATGTCGGAGAGCTTCTTGTCTGTGAAAGATGCGCTAATTTCGTCAGTCTTGTACCATTATGGGTAGACACACCTGTTCAATATGCGAAATGTCGGGAGATTTGGGTGGCCATGGTAAGAGATTAACATTGGTCTCTTCGAATCGGTTTATAGAGTGTCTTGCTATGTGGGGACGGGCATTATGCTGCTGGAAAAGTGAATCTTCCCATTGGAGGAATATTGGGTTCTACCACCTGGTTAGCATATTGCCGACCGTTGATATTGCCTCGGATGAATACCAAACGAGACTTACTCCATAGGCTGTAGCCCATACTATAATCCCCACAGTGTGGTGCACGTGCTACTCAACAGAAAATTGATCATTGCGCCGTTCCCCACGTCTTTGTCTAATTCTCATACCGCCATGATTTCAAACAGAATCGGGATTCATTACTGAAGACTACTCTATGCTATTCCGGATTCCAGTGGAGTCGCAACTTAAACCACTCCAAACGTTGATGTCGGTGTTGAGTCGTCAGTGGTAGCACGAGATGTCGCCGATAGGATTGCAATCCGAAACTTCTGATTTGACGGTAAACTGTTCGAAAGGTTGCAGGACGACCTTCATTACCTAACCATTGATCGACGATTGATCTGGTGCTGGAAAATCCTGCATCTCATTTGTTTGTCTCTGTGTCCCAGGTTTTTGTCTACGACGATTGTGACCTTCCCTAGTCCATGCTTGATAACAGCGCATGATAGTGGATTGGTTCTGGTGAAGACGATTTGCAATTTTCCTGTACGAAAAACTACCCTCACGTAAGCCAACAATTCGACTTCTGTCGAATTTGCTTAATTGGTCAAAGTTTTCGCGCTGTTGCACTCTAGGCATAATTACACTCTCAAAACAGGTTAAGCAGCAGAACCACGAGAGTTAACAATATTAAAATTATTTAAGACTCGCACGAAGTAGTAGTAGTAGTGTAGTAGAAGTAGTAGAAACAAAGAAAAACGCCGGATATGCCATTACCACTTGATCCATTTGAATAAAATTTTAATTATTTACTACCTTTTTTCTGCTAAATTTGGTCGCAAAATTCTCATTCTGTCTTGGTTGGTGTTGCAATTTTAATGTCACAGAGTTTACTTTTCTGGTTATATTGCCCAGAGAGCTTGTAATTTTTCTGTCAGCTATCGCAAGGCTGATACATTCTTCTACGATCTGGGAAACTACTCGGCTATTTACAGCTTTTCTAATGGAGATAAAAGAGATATATCAAAAGCTTCTTCTATATCTAAGAAATCTCTTCTCTTCGCATAAAGGATAACTTCTCTGTGGTTTTTGTAATGACCTTAGTTTACCCTGATTATGCTTCTGCAAAAGCTTCTAGGGTCTAGCACATTCTGATGATTTTTCCTCGCTGACTTTCTCCATGAATTTTCTTTCGCTTTTCTAATAGCGTAACCGTATTTTCGATGAGAAGTTTTGTATTCTTCTCATCTTTTAGTCCTTTTGGAGCGGTTAAAAAGCTTACAGGTTTGTTCTCTTAGAAAAGAAAGTTTTGGATTCCACCAATGGGTCTCTTGACTGCTTTTTCTTATTTTTAACTGTCAACTGTTTTTGTTTTTTGATATTATTTATCAGTTTTATTACTACCGAGGTTCGAAGTACTGACGGACATTCATCAAGTTTGTGCTTTAGTTTTTCCCTAAAGAGATCTCAGTTGCAGGTTCTTGGATTTCTTCTTGTGGCAATTTGAATTTAAATTTTATGTACATATGACGAGTGATCGTTGAGTTGACAGATGCTACTCTCTTATTTCACTAAGTACATGTGTTGTGCCGATTGTAATGTCGATTACGACGCTTCTTTTCTGTGTGACAAAAGCAGGCTCGTTTCCTCCATTTACAACTTCTAGTTTATTACTAATAATACATTCTAAGTGCCTCACATCTTATGTTGTTTCCAGTGCTTGCTCAAAACGTATGGTGTGCATTGGAATCACAGCGGAGCACTTGTTGTACTTTGTTTTGTCTGCAGAGCTGCAATAATTGCACAACTTTTTGTGTTAGTGGTCGTTCTGCTTGAAATTATGGAAGATATGCCGAAGCGAAGCCAGTATAAAGTTTCGTATCTTGCCTTCTATGTTCGTATTTGTATTTACTATCATTAGGTCTTTTGTGCTGAGTTCCGACATCGGTAGTAAGTGATTACTATTCTTTGCTAATATGCAAGCTTTTGGATGGTTACTTCTTGGAATAATTTTCCAGTTCTCAGGAACTACTCATACCCCCTCTGCCAGTCTTTCTATAAACTCAAGGTTCTTTATTAAGTGTTTTTACATTCTTAAATAATTTTTTGTAGGACAGCCAAAGCTGCCTTACAGTGAAGTAGACTTATCTGTAAAAGCGTTAGGACACTTACCTTACAGCTGATTTCTCCTGATGACGTCGTTGGTTCGATACTCGTCTCTACTTTGACGATCTCTTATCTTTTTGAACTACAGAGTGAGGGGGCTTCTCCTTACAAAAGTGGGCGAAACGTTGCCAACTTCGATTACAACATCAACACGGTTCAAATTCGGAAGATGTTTTAATCTTAGTATAGACTTCGATCGTGGAAGCCGCCTCTTTTCAGAGTCCCCAGTCCCACTGTCTGTTATGTCTGGTATTTTTATGTTGTTTACTTATTCCGTATTAGTCCCACGAGTAAGGAGGAGATATAAACAACTATTTGCAGTGCTTCTATACATATGGCGAGTTGTATACCACGGAGTTCGCCTGGTGTGCCGAGGTGTTCTATTCAGTCACGCATCTGTCGACCCTTCCTCCTCATCTTAGATTTAGCTTTTTAATGAGGTTTCCTCTTGGTCCAGGCAATTCAGCCAAGACCCTCGAGCATTTATTGTTTGTAAGAAATGTTCACAGAAGCAAAAAAATGTTGGGCTTAACTGTCGTGTCTACTAAGCAACGCTAGACATCGTTCATCTTAGTTTTTTCTATGATGTGGCTTAAAACCGGTTACGGTTAATAATAAAGACACAATTTCTGCTTTAAAAAGATTTGGTGTTTATAGAATTTATTGTTTTTTGTAATTATTTATATTGGACGAACTGGTAGGAACTAGATTAAACGAACACATTTATTGGTCTTTTCTCTTGTGACCTTAATATTAATTTTTTTACTTTTATATTAAAGCCGATTTCTTTAATCACTTTGAAAATTTTGAGATCAATCGTATTTTTAATAATTTCTTGATTTAAACACGTCACCTTACTTAAATTAAATTTCTTTTTTTATTATTTTAGTAACGTCTGACGCAATTAATTTAAATATTATTATATGTGGACAACGCTGAAAATAGTCGACACTGTTTATATGATATCGGTTTGTATTATGGTTTCTACATTTACAATTCGGATCGAGTCTGAATCAGTTTGTGGCAATTTTTAAAAATTTATAATCCAGTTAATGAAAAATAAACTGCATCGTGGATTAAATTTAAAATCATTATTAAAAGTAGTCATACGCACCTAACCCTTATTGATACAAACCAAATAGTACTTGAAGTTTTACGTAATTTACTAAACAAACTTGACAAATCGTTTGTGATTTATGTACCCACCTAAGTTCGAGGAAATGTTTTTTTTGATATCTTTTTAAAACGATAATATAAAAGTGTCGAAATGAAATTTAGTGTTAAAGGCGGAAATTTAAAAGCGCCGTTTTAGTTATGAACATAAAGTCAGATATATAATGATCAAATGATTATTCTTGTTAATCGGTGTGTTATTTATTCGTTTCCTGAAGATACAACTAAATGAGGTATATCAATTATTTCTAATAATCTTTATCCTTCAGAAGATTATTAGACTACTTCTTGAAGCGATGTATTTCCGTCGTGTTGGTATTTATCCATTTTTTAAAATATTCTTATTTTGTTTTAAAAATGGCTGTGGTTGATAATTTTACTGTTGCATATTCTGTTTTCCTAGAGTTCGAGTTGATGAAAATAAACATAAACCGACTGAATTGCAGTAAGGTCGCATAAAAAATTGTTTAAAAATAGTGTTTGGATAACTTTAATTTTTGGGTTATAGATGTTATAAATGCCCACGCACCCAGTTTACGATATGTTAATTAATCAATTCGCCTTGACAATTGTACGTTGATCAAGGTTTAAGTTTTATTGTTCTTGTTAAGGAAACTCTGGCAAACTACAGATTATATTGAAAAACCATCGTATTAGATAGTAGTAAAGACAATCGGAAATGGAAAATTACAGCTTAGATTGGAGTGTGTATTATTATGTACAATAATCAAAACATGATGCGTTTCTAAATATGTCTGCAATTACTCTAAATTATACTTAAACACTGGATTTAGTTGGGTAAAATAATCAATAATATGGGATCTAATTTTGGATCACTATCACAAACAAGATGAAACAAATTATTTGAAAAAAGCGTCAACGCTTGTAAGTTACCGTCCGAAGCGTTATTTATACGTTGAACTTAATTGTCTGTATAGTACGATAAAATTTGACTTAATTTACATCATTTTTACGATGTAATCTGGTGTAATCACTGAAAGTTATGTTTCGTTATTGTATATCACATTACAATCATCTTCACTTTTTTTAAAATATCATTTACTCTTTCGCACGATTTACTGGTTTGCAATTTACTCATGTCCGGAACAATTATGGATTGAGTATAAGAAAACTTTAGTTTATGAAAGAAGCAAAAAAGTGCAAGCAAAGGGAATTGGGAAAAAATGGGTATAAACTAATAGAACAGAAATAAAAGAAAACTAAAAGTCTAATAGAAAATAGAGGAAACACGAAGAAATTGTGGAATTGGTTAATGATCAATAGTTACCTGAACAAAATAGACTAAAAATTAGTTTCGAAAATAAAAAACAAAGGCGAACCGTTTTGACACTGCAATCCGGTTAGAAGAAACATGGTTGGATGAAGAAGAGCGGAAAACAATACGTGGTGAGATGTATACGATGCGAAAAGAAACAATAAAAAGGGAATTAATACAGTAGTAAAAAACATACTAGAAAACCAAACAGAAATTATACTGCATGAATTAGTTTGAGAAACTGTAGCGGACATGATAATTTGAGGAGATTTTAATGCTTGAATAAGAAGAAAGTAAAGAAAGAATAGAAATCATAGAGAAAAAACGGCATCATAGAGTTGGACATAGTATTAAGGAAGGTAACAAATCAAGCAACAGAAATATATAGGGCAAGTCTGGGATAGATGGTATAGCAGCGTTGCAGTCATTGTCTGGAGTTCTTCTTGAGTAGACGGAGCCACGCTTAGTAAGTATAATATTAACCTAAAATGGCGTGCCGGTAGCGTTGTTTGTCTGAACGGTAAGTTGGTCCATCTATCCACTACAATTGGGAGAACGAGAGTGTAACATACTTTGAACAAGAGATTAATCGATGCCAGAAGACTCGTCCAAGAAGGATAGTCAACTAGTATGATGTACCCAGATTATTTGATCCAGCATCTCTGAAATGTGGCACTCCAAACAACGATATCAAAGAGTTTCAATCTCCTGAGATTTGGTCGATCAATATAGATCAGTGATGGGCTTATCGGCTGCTTTTTGATCACCGGTGAATTGGCGACGGTTACTTTTAAGTCACTGTTACTTTTACAAGCGACCGATATCACTTTAACTCGTAACTAAAAACAAGGTCGTAAAAAATTTTGACAACGCAAACAATGAAAAAGTTAATAATTTGACCAGTACCGGCAGTACTTACAGAATCACCGGTAACTGGTTTTGTAGTTTTATTAGTCGCTGATATTTTGTGATCAACAAGTCTCAGCGACAAAGTCACCGGTAACGATATATCGCCCATCACTAATATAGATGTATGGGATTTTGCGCTAATCTCAACAATGTTGAATGTTCGTAACATCGCAAATCAAATCGCAACTGTTAAGGAAACAACTAATCAATACTTATTGACGACAACAACGAACGATGGTGTCAGAGCTTCAACATCAAGGCTTCAAAGTTTATCTCGATCAAGCATAACTTTGAACAATATTCCAGCTGGTTCCTCAAGCGACGAAGATGTCTAACCTACAAAATCCATGACTGTTACAATTCAAGTTAATACGACAACGCTTACAATTTTGCCCAAAAATTCGATGACTCTTGCTGGATCGATTTATCCTAAAAGTGAGTCGCCTTCAACACTCTCCAAATATGAAAATGGCCCCCGAAAGCAACATTACTGGTCTAATAAATCCTGGTATTTAATAATCATCTCTACCAAAGAAAAATACAACTACTGTGCTTTTGAATTTTTCTACAAGCTTATAGGTGTTACGAACCTTACACGGCCAACTCACAGTAGTCGGAGATAGGGGAGGTTTAAATAAATAGAATTTAAAGGGCGCCAGATCTTACTAAGTAAAACTTTTGTTTCGATCAAGACAGAAGGTACAAGCTTATAACAAAATCAGGTTCGTAATCCTAAACGAACCAATAAAAAGAAAGATAAATATGTATAACAACTTTAATTTAATATCGTAGATTATTAACGAGCACAAGAAATTTATCGTAAATTATTCAATCAATAAATGCCGGAAGTATCGGCAACACACAATACATACGTTTAAATTACACATAGGGTGTTGATAGCGAAGAAAATTAAATTGATAATGACAAATATCTATGATCTATCACAGCATGCGACACACAAAAATAATTAATGAAAATACCTAAATGGTATTGAAACAATTATTGTAATTACGTAACTTAGAATAACAAGCAAAATTTCGTAAGAGATCTTTATGACAACGCAAATGTAATTAAATAAGACTTACCCACAATCCAGTACTTGCCCGAAGAAAACGTTTTCCTCGTTGAGTCGATCTGGAATATTTATGAACAAGCAAATCGTGTCAGCACAATGACTCACGAAAGCAAAAATCTACAAAATTATTAATTAATGCTAAAAGAAATTAGACATAAAAACCGGTTATCGAATGCTGTTGCACACATTAAATTAAAGGTTGATATCGCAGTCGATTGACTCATAAGGAACAGTACATCGGAGAAAATTTTTTGTCGAAGCTTCGTTTTTAGCTTTAACGTAGGCCTTCCAAAATTATAATCTTTCCATGAAGGTATTTGGTCGATATTAACCCTTCATCGGTCGAGAATACACCGAAACATGCGGACTAACACGTGTCGGGTCGTGCTAACAAATTAACACGGAAATTACTAAAGAATTCTAAAAACTAATAGGAAAAGCTTACCCTGTGATGAATAAGTTAATAGAAATGCGTTTGCAATTTATATCATAGTTTCTACATACGCAGATGATGCTAGAAAATTAAAATTTAAACATCACACGCACGATTTTTAAGCAACGTACGGTATAACGTCTTGACAGGAAATGAAGTAAAACGAAACTCGTTAGAGGACGTCGAAAGTAGAAATCTAACTTTAATGTAATACACATACAGGGTATTACATTTTGAAATTTATGCACGGAACAATTTGCCAATTCAAAACGCTACGGTAAGCTAACACAGTGCTTTGCCTGAACTGATTCATTCGACACAGCCTTCAATCACGCAAGATCAAAATCAGAAGGATCTCATCAACAGCAGTACTACCGGAGAAATCTGTGATCTGAAAAGAACAAGGTCATATACTCTTGATATTCTAAAAATATCTAGAGAACATTAATCTAGCAATTCAAGATGCAGAGACGGAATAAAACAATACCTTGTCTATGGAAATAGTTTCAACGCTTTTTTGCGTACTATCTTCAAACATATCAAATCCAAACGAAGAAGATCCACTCAAACACTCGCTTTCTTGCTGTGTATCGTATTTCAGTCCAAGAAAAATAAGACCGTTCCTAACACTTTATGTTTCTTTAGGAACTTGCAAGAAAAATACGATTTTCATCAGAAATACTTGAATAACCAAAATGACAAAAAATACTAAAATCAGTAAATCTAAGGATAGAGAAAATAAAGTTACGTGCCATTTTTGTAGCGAAGATTACATTGAAATCAATGTGGAGCGTATTGATGATTGGATCTAGTGCAATTTTTGCAAGCAATGGAGTCGCGAAAACTGCACGATCAGTTATTGCTTTATTTCTTTCTTTATCGGTTCTCTTCCCATAGCTCGCCAAATGTTAAGGTATCCGCTTTGTCAAAACTTTCCCTATACTGTAGGAAGCAAGATTTTTAGAAGAAGAAGAAGACTACAGAATGATTAAATGTTCTGGTCTATCATTTTCTAATAGACGATCCATCTAATCTGAGTACCTGCGGGATGGATAGATTGCCGAGCAAAATCATGAAAAAAATCATAACCTCAAGTGTGATCAGTGTAATAGCTGGACATGTGCTTACCATTGTTAAAGTTCATATAAACATACAAAAATATATACCAAATCCTAGACATCGCAAAGTTTCGGAAATAATTACTTTAGAAAAACAAGATCCAATTATGGCGGATTTCGCTAGTTATAGATAGAAAGGGAAAAAAGCTGGCGACAGAAACGAAAAAAGCGGGAAAGGACACAGAGGATATTTCCATCTCGGCGTATCGTCATGACCCTTTTAGTTCTTTCTGGCAGAGTCACGTCCTAATTCAATAAGACTCGCACGGCTGCTTTTTCTGACGAATGAAAACGAATTTCTTCGCCGTCAATCTTGAGGACATCATTTTTCATATCCAAATGGAACCCATAGTTCTTGATAACATCAATTTCCAAGATAACTTTTCTGTGATGTCTGCTGCCAATACTTGATGATCTGGTACTTAATTTCCCAAACCAATGTGTTACTAACCTTTTGCTATAGTGGGTTCTGTTGGTAACAACTACGTCACTACGCCTAGTGCAATGTCAGTGAGTGGGCTTGGTTGAGAAAACTATAATAAGAGAAAGAAAAAAATAGGCGCCACT
Source organism: Aquatica leii (assembly GCA_035610365.1). Classification (NCBI taxonomy): domain Eukaryota; kingdom Metazoa; phylum Arthropoda; class Insecta; order Coleoptera; family Lampyridae; genus Aquatica; species Aquatica leii. Next base: position 100,526,010 of record CM069436.1, on the reverse strand, counting down.
TCTTGTACTGGCAAGATCCTAGACTCGGAAACACCAAGAGTACGTCTGAACCTACTAACGAAGAGATTAGGATAGAGCGAAAAAAGACAAGCAACGAGAAAACGTAACAAGCGTATATAATTATGTATATAATAATTTCAACACGTAAACTTATAACTCAAAATCGATCAACTATTAAAGTTTGCAGTCGCGCATATATAATTTACCCCACCGAAGTTTTTTAAAGCTGCTGTCAGCTACATTCGAAATTATTCTAGAGCATGCAACAACATGGCTTAGCCAAAATCTGACTTTGACTACGTTTAAAACAATTAAAGAAACTTGAATGGAATACATAACATAAAGCTGACGGTGTTTTATAACTGCGACTGAAAGTAAATCATTTAGTATGATCTAGTTAAAGTCTAATATAAGTAGTACGCCATAACCAAATTAACAATGCTTAACGCTAAGTAAATAGAAATTGAATGACGTTTGAATATAATTTACCTCGACTCTACTAAACTCGATATAAGAATTTTCAATGACTACAGGCAACGGCTGACGCCATTTAACTGTAGGGGCTAACTAAATCGAAAATCGTCTTAATCTCACAACATACAGGAACAATTCTTCATTCTAATGAAATCGCTAAAATCGTAATAGAAATAACCAACGATGAAAATTAAATAGAAAGAAAAATTATTTACATTTAAGCGGACAAACGCTTTATTAAAATCAACCACTCACAGCGACTTAAAATATGAAATTAACAGTAAAAATGGTCACTGACGCAATCTCCTCTCGCAACTATCGAATAATCTGAAATTATTCCATCCAGTGGGGTCCGCAACCCAGTGGCGTAGTAAAATTTAATTACAATTAAAACTAATAATAGAAAATTAATAAATAATGATAATGATGGTTACTTTTACTTGTTCGTGAGTAGGTATTTTTTTGCAGCCGTTCAAAGTCGTACCGTTTTCAATGCATGACTAGACGAGATTAAATTCTGTTTCTTTTAGTCAACTTGTTCCGGGCTGTTGGGCGTTCTTCTTGTCTTCTTTTTAGATTTAGTACAGTGCCGTCGTACGTGGCCTATTTCACCGCAGTTTGAAATCGTCACATCTCTTTCCCGTAGCATTGGTGGCGCTATTTCCTCGATGTTTTCGTGAGTATTTGCGGGTACTTCTGCAGCACATTGGAGCTTATGGCTGTTTCGCTGCTTCAAACTCTAAGGTATGGTGTAACGCGTCATCCAACGTCTTAGGTTGAGCTAACCGTAGAGTCTGCTGCGTTTCGCTGTCTTGGAAACCGTCTGGTGCTGTAGGATATGCGAGTGGTGTCAATCTGGCGATTTCAGCTTCAAACTTTTGAAGACTTTTTGCAGCTTTCTGAACCCGACTTTTTATTTGGGTTTGATATACCTGTTGAAGATGAAAATATATATATATATATATCTCATTTTTAAACGTGAAATTAACAGTTCGTAATTTTCTTGAAGGTGGTTAGGAGCAGTCTTCAAAATTCCAAGCGTTTCTCCACGTAAAGCCACTATTAAAGACGTCGCTTTTTACTTGTTGGTCCAATGATTAACGGCTTTAAACTGCTTATAGTATGGTGACTAAGGAGTTTTTCCATCAAAATATTAAATCAATTGTTACATGCCAAAATTAACACAAAGTCACTGCCTGAAATGCGGTAACATAAACGGGGTTGTGCCACTAGCTCAATGGAGAAGGGGGTGGGTTGTAATTTAAAATTCCGTGAAAAATTGGAAACGCGATCGACGTAAAATTGAACTAAAACGGTAAAATAGTCAAAAATCGGTAAGGGCGCCAATCAAGGTCACGATGAGGGTAGCTTTCAAACCCCTGATTATCCAAAAGCTCATCTGGTTGGTTACAACCCCAGAACTTACCTTGAGTTGTAACTTTACTGAAATACACTTAAAAACAAAAAAATTACGTATGCGGTAGCTAAATGAATAAAAGCTCTTTACATTTAACAATTTAACATTTATTGATTGAATATTAAACAACAAAAACAATAATGATTAGTAAACAAATTTTAATAAAATAAAAAAAATTAAAAATCTTAAGCAAAACCAAACAAAGATGAACACAATCTACACACAAAACATTAAATTAAAATTTATAAAAAGAAAATGCTACAATAATAGCGTTAACTCGACGTTTTCAAATAAAACATAACGCAAATAAATTTCAAGGCCTTGACCGCATAAGAAATTAAATAATTCAAATAACTAAGAACAATACAGATTATAAAATATATGTCCGAACTTTAATTCGAACTAAACAAAATAGAGTTTATAAGTCGTTACATTATCATATATTCGGGAATACGATTTACTTTTCGAACGCACCAAAACAAAGTTAATTAATTTTAATTTCGCGCAAACACTTTAAGCGTTCATTGAAATAAATAAATTTAACGTTAGTCGTAATTCAATTGGCTCAAATTCAAAGCTTTTACTGCATTATAATCGCGGGTCACTACACGATAATAACCAAAATCGATAAATACCTTTTTTTTTCTTAATTGGAGATACCAGATAAGCGGCGGGTCACAGTGGTTTTCAAAGCTACAACCTCAGATGGACTTCGGTCGCTCCCCCAAAAGTATCGTAGTCGAATGTGGGATCCGTGGAACCCCCAAACAATAGGTCACCAGCGGAAGATTTATTTCACAATTTTAAACCGCACAATGGCGAAGAAAAGGGATTTTTCTACTTAAAACATCGAAACTAAATCCCTCAAGCGTGATTGTTTATTTTTGGATACCGTGACGTCTAAATAAACCGTACATTACGAAATTTGAAAACAAATTAACATTTTCATCACCACACTTTATTTTCACGGTACCAATTGACTTCCGCGGTAAGGCATAACGATAGGGCAAAGTACCCGGCTCACTCTACTACATCTCACGATCCCCGGTATTTCTAATTCTCCTGCACGATCGAATCCTCATCCATATATCAACTTTTCTCGAATACCCTTTCCACAAAGGCTGTGTTCGAAATTTCAAGAACGAAAACACTCTTATTAAGAAGTGTGATAAAGAGGCAATCAGTCCCCATTACGTCATATTTATAGCATTAGGACACAGCATTTCGCTGGTACGTGAAAGTGTCAAATTGACAAAATATTATATTACAAGAATTTAAACTGCCTAATAAATTAAGATAATGACTTAATTTTTTTCCACGTAATCTAACCGATTGACACAAAGAAATCAAAGTACGACTGTACTGAGAATGCACTTGAACAAAGAACTTTTGAACCAACTTAAAATAAACAAACGACGAAAATATAATTAATTACGATTATAACTCAGAAAGGAAACATAAATTACAACTGGAATTCTCAACAAACCAAGTGAAATACTTAATAAACAAAATCGCGAAATCAGATGGTTCACGGCGTAACAAAATACAAAACTTTATCAACAATTTACATTGTACTTTGAATCTAAAAATGTAAAATAACTTATTAAACTCAGTATATTACATTAAAACAAATTCAGAATACTGTGTCCATTACCAAAGATTACTTAAACAACCAATCGATTTTAAACGATGGTTACACCGAACTAACAAATCGAGAAAGAAAAAAAAAGAAAACGCAAATCCAGCCAGCTGAATTTATTTATGGGGTCTGTCATAAAAGAAAACTGCTGACTTTCAAACGCAGGTCACACAATCTTAAACTTGTGAGTAGCTTCTTCTCGATGGTAAATTATTAAATTTCCGCTCGTGACCCTTTCTTAACAATTTCATTTATTCTTTCTTCAAGCTGTTACATTCTTTCTCCCAATTTTGCTTTAGTTTCTCGAATTTTCTTCTAACTTCGGTTCTAGTTTATCTTCTACTTCTATTTTGCCTTCTACTTTTTCTCTTAAATTCAAAATTTTTTATGTTTGTTTGTATAATTGTACAATTTTTCTTTCATTTTCTGAGAATTTTCGCAAACGTTTTCTTGAACTGTCTTCAATTTTCTAAGAATTTTCGCCAATTTTTTAATTTATTGATGCGAGAATTTTGTAGCACGAATTATGAAGGCATAAAAAAACAATAAAATGTTTGTGGCTAGCTTAAGCCGGAGATGGTCGCAGATCGAGTTGTTAGTACCTAACTTTATTTGATAAGCTGGTGCCCTGTGCCACCTTTCCTTGCGAGTAGAAGAATAAAAAGGAAAAAGTCGAGACCAGGGAAAGGATGCCTCAACTCTCATACGTCCTTATTCTATCGCTTGGTCTCGCATAGATCGACGTTGGAGAATTAAAGTATAAATAGCTTGAAGTGCAGGTGTAATATCAAAAAGATAGTATACTCCGTGATAGATTGTTTAGCCTCGCTCACGATCGATATGTCCCAAACGGTAGCATACGCAGAATCGATTAGTAACCCATTTTGTAAAATTTCCGTAATAAATAATAAAATGAAGGTAACAAATAAGGAGTTGAAAAGGCACGAAAATTAACATCGAGCAAGGCTTCGCAGAGGCTTATATGTTCTGCACTGAGAAAAATGATGTTGATGGAAGAAAATTTTACCCTTACCGAGTGTTGTTCTCAACTTCCGACCAGCACCAGATTCAACATAAAAATGGCGTTTAAGCACATTGCAATATCTAGCCCACACGCAACTGTGAGTGAAAAGTTGTATCCGTCAGTCAAAAATGTACTAAGACGTATTTTAAGTCGTTACAATTTCAAATAGTTTTGCGTTCATGTTTACTGCTTGCGATCGAGTTACCGACATAAATGCATAAACTCGAATAAAACGTTTAATTAAAAACATAGTCACTTTTGTAATGTACTTATTTTTCTATAGCACTAACTTAAGAACCATCGATTTTTTTTTATTAAACAGGTTTAATGAGGTACAGTCTATAAACAAACGCGCGAATTTATCACGGAAGCGATATTAAAGAACTTGTTTATTTATCGCGATTCCACTTCTGACACCAATGTAACTGATTTTAAAACCAATTTATTTGAACTAATTATTTACACCATTATTAATTATTATAAACCTAACTGAAAACACAATACAAGCTAAAGTAAAGCAACAATACTAACAGTTTAATAGAAACAACACTTACATTAATTTATTTATCACTGTAACGCTATACCGTCCGCGGATAACATTTTTAATACAAGACAAAAGAGTATAAAATCTAGCAGATAGTTTGAATTCTGAATTAGTCAATACACTAAAGATGTATGAAACTTGTCAAATTATTTTTATTCAAAAACAATTGTGAAATGTCTAATAAAATTTAACGTCAAAATTTTAACGTTTTTAAAAAAAATTGTTAATATTTATGTTTTTTCAGAGAACGGGTCCTACTCGAATTCCAGTTTTCGGAAGTAGAGGGCCCGTCGGTGGACAACTATCAACCGAAGATTTTCGAATAACTTCTCCCGAGGCGCCGAAACAAATACGTAACATATCGCAGAAAGACGTCGGGAAAAAAGTGCGCGTTGGAGAAAAAGAAGGCGTGTTGCGTTTCGTCGGTAACGTACATTTCACTGAAGGTATTTGGTGTGGAATCGAGTTATCTAATGGTAATGGTAAAAACGATGGGTGCGTGCGTGGCGTGCGTTATTTTGCGTGTCCAGATTCGCGAGGTTTAATGGCTCCACTGTTCAAAGTACTTCTTATAGATGATATTGAATTTGAAGTCGGAGAAGATAGACATTCGGGCCCTCACAGTATGCTTTTTGGTTTTCAAGAAAATGGGTTATCGAAAGACTTACAACGGATCGATCTGAACGCGACGTTTGTACAAGCAAACGATGATACGAAGAACGTTACGCAGAAGCCGTTAATTAGATCAGAAACGTACGAAAACATACCTACGATAGATTACGATACAACGATTACGAAAACTCTTAATCGAACCAACACTTACAACAAAGAAGAAAAACAATTGAATCGAACTGGCGACGACTCTTTAAAATCGTGTAGTGTCGACAATCTAACTTATTTAAACGAAAATAACTTCCCAGACATTGTTAACTCAACTAGGATTTTAAACAAAATTGAAAAAGTTGATGATAGTAATAACGAAAGCATTGACGGTGATAACACCACGTTAGAATGTGTTTCGAGTTTAGATACCACAATTTCCCTTGTATCTAAACCTACTAACAGCGCTGATTTAAACGTAACTGTCTGTTACGTGGCCAGTAAAAATAAAAAACCTCACAGCTTGGATATTGATCGCAAGCCATCTCTTCCAAGACCAAAACTAATAAAAAGCGACGACTCCATCAATAATTCAAACGAAACAACAGTTAATCAAAAAATAAAAACGTCTCAAAGCGAAATTTTAACTCATCCAACTTCGTTGTATTCCGAATCGGACATTGAAAATTCGCCTAGGAGAAGACGGGTTAAAGTCTCAGCTTCAGCGTTTACTCCGGCAAACGAAGATGATTGCAGTAAGAGAGATTCTTTGGAATTTGAAGAATCTTTAGGTATACTCACTCCTGAACAAATGGCAGATTTTTCCGGTTTTGCAGGATCTCCATCGTCCGAAAACATAGCATCACTACCGAACGATTTTCAAAGTTTTGTAAACAAGTTTCAGACCGACCTTAAAGTTCCAGAATTGGCGAGTCCTAACCTGGTCGACGCTAGTATCAGTTTAGGAATTATCGACGAAAACATGCTTTTGAGCTTTGCTGTAAAGTCTGACACAACCACTAATATGGAGTTACCCTTAGATTCGGTTGGTAAATCCAAACTATACTCAGTTACTCGGTTGGAACAGACTCCTTCGCCCGAGGATTTACCACTGGACCCGACTCCAGTAATTGAGTGTGAGTCTAAGACTGAACCAACTAAATCTAAGACTAATACTAGTAGTAGTTTCATCACTAGCATTACTAGTATTACTAGTTTAGATACTGGGTACCAGGGTGATGGGGAAATGTCTAGGCCTGGTAGTAGAGGTGCCGATCACTCGCCTTTAACTAGACGACCGTCACAGCGTCCTCAACCGAGACGACCAGATCCTTTGACCGATTCTGACTTTTACACTGAAAGTGATGCTGATAATCACGAAGAACATCCGTTACGCGGTGATAGATTAGCTCGAGTTATCGATGGAACTTTATATGGCGTTGATCCTCAAGCGGCTGCTGATATTTACGTCAACAATCGCGAAAACATGGATTCCAGTGGAATATTTACTGATATCGAAGGGAATACCAGAACAGATGAATTATCAAGCGCCGAAAATGAAAACGTCGATGTTTCCCCATCTCCATCTGATGCTTCTAGTAAAACAATTTCAAACGATAGTCAAAATAACGCCTCGGCGATTATTAATAAATCTATAGTTAAAACAGGTTTAGTCATTAAACATAGTAATAGTAACGTTTCAATAAAAAACGAAATGAAGAATAATGAAATAAACATGAAAAGAAAATCGCCGACTCCATCGAGTTCTGCATCAAGTCCAGCTAGTATTCGATCGCCTAGACACACAGCTAGAGAAGATTCGTTAAAAAAACACAAAATGCCTAAAAGGAACGTCACGTCCAAAGTTAAAGCAGCTTTGGAGAATACTAACCAATCGGACAAGGCGCTGAATGTCACTACATTGAAAAAGCCTGTTGGTCGATGGGACGCTGTAATGAATAAAATAACAAAGAACACTACTAGCTTAAAGGAAATCAAATCTAAAGTGTTTACTAATAATACAACAACTTGTATTGTTCGTCAGAATGCGACTCCAAACAATAAACTGTAAGTTTTCGATCATTTGATTGAGTGATATTAATCAATCTTTTTCAGAAGACGAGTTCGTACACGCACTGATGCCGCGGTAACAAAAATCAGCAACCTAGGAAGCTTCCACAGTTCTGCCAGTGATTTAAGTACTGCTTCACCTGCTAAAAGAATTGGTAAGTTTTTACTTTCTTTTATTTACTAATTTTCTAAACATCGTGTATACGGATTTGGTTTGAGTTTACAGTTGTGTATGTTGGGTTGCCTATACCAACTTAAAATTTTCGTTAAAATGAGTTGTTTATTTACGTTAGACTTTATATTTAAACACTTTTATCATCGTGTTCTTATTGTAAAAAGCTTATTTTCTTATATGAGGAGCTACATTTGATTCTATATACAAATCTGGGAAAACCTTTATACTAAAGTGGTTAATTTTAATACCGATTTGTAAGGAAAAATATTTATATTTTATTTTGCGACTGGCACTATGACAAGTTTCAAGTTATAATTAATTTGATTTTGTTATTGACGTGTTTGGGTATTCTATTGTAAATTATAAGACGTCTAAGTGGCAATAGCGCTTTGTAGACATCTCGGAAAGCGCAAATTTTAACGAATCTGATAACTCTATCAAATTATTCTCACTTTTTCTTTCAGGGATGTGATAAAATCGGCACAATATTTTTGAGGTGGACACATTTTTGTAAAAATGTTTAAAAAAAACTTTTTAAATGAGTTTTTAAACATAATTAATTTATTTAAAAAAAAACGATCTTAAATAATATAATCGATTTCATTTAAAACTTGCTTTCTCTAATTTGGGTGGACACCCCAATCAAACAAGGCCCGTACGTACGTTTGTATTTTAATAAACCCAAATTTTTAAATTAGTTCACAAAAACTTCAAATTTTTTCATTAATATTCACTAAAATCAGATTGTTAGAGTGGATTAATATTCGTAAAAATTTAGTAACAAATAAATTACAAAATAAAAATAATCGTATTTTTTGTTTTATTTGATAGCTGCGATTGCCCCCCTGCGCTGGCAAGGTATACTTTTGAAGTAATTTTTTATCGCGTTGGCGTGGATGAATTTTTGTGCAAATTTAATAACCAATAGAATAAACAATAATAAATAACAATGCAAAATAAAGATAACGATTTAAAAAAAAATATTTTGTTTGAAACCTGCTTTCACCCGCTGTGATTATCCGCCGTAAGGCTTACTGTCGAAATCATTTTTTATCATGTTGGCGTAAATTGATTTTTGGGAAAATTTAGTAACGAAGAGTAAATAACAATAAACAACAAAATGCAAACTACAAAAAAACGATATTTTTTAGGAAAGAATTATTTTATTTGAGAGTTGCTTCGATCCATTGTGATTGCAAGGCATACTTTCGAAGTCATTTTTATTGCGTTAGCGTGGATTCATTTTTGTATACATTTAATAACAAATAGAATAAACAATCATAAATGACGTTTTTTTTTTAAAATCGAATTATTTTATTTAAAAGTTGATTCGACCGCTGTGATGGCCCGCCGGCAAGCCACACTTTCGAAGTAATTCTTTAACCCGTTGGTGTAGATTGATTTTTGTGCAAACTTAATAACAAATAGAATAAATAACTTAATACAAAATAAAAATGATATTTAAAATAAAGTATTATTTCGTTTGAAAACTGCTTTCACCTGCTGTCATTGCTCGCACGTAAGGCTTACTTTCGAAGTATTTTTTATCATGTTGGCGTAAATTTATTTTTGGGAAAATTTAGTAACGAATAGAGTAAATAACAATAAACAACAAAAAACAAATTAAAAATAACGATATTTTTAAGAAAAGAATTCTTTTATTTGAAAGTTGATTCGATCCGTTATATTTTCGAAATAATTTTTTATCGCGTTAGCCTGAATTGATTTTTGTGCAAATTTCACAGCAAATAAAATAAACAATAATAAATAACATAATGCAAAATAAAAATGACGATACTTAAAAAAATGAATTATTTTGTTTGAAAGCTGCTTTCATCCGCTGTAATTATGTAATAGCGAAGGCTTCCACGGCCGGAATCTATACTAACATAAGAATGTCTTCCGGGCTTGTACCGTGTCATAGTTGCAACCGAAGCTGCCAACGTTTCGCCCACTTTCGTAAGGGCTTCATCAGGGCGTGAGATAAATCGCAAAACTCAAACAAGCAATCGAAATCTAACTAAGAACATCTCAAAAGTTAGGTTATCTACTTGTGAAACAAGCCATAACCTAAACTCTGAAAAGGTAAGTAAGAAAACGATAACCTGAAAAAACAAACGAAAATCTAACAAAGAACCACTACCGAGTTAGGTAATTAACTTGTGAAGCAAGCCAGATTTTAAACTCCGTAGAAGTGACTTAAGAAGAAATAGTCTCAGTATTTAAAGGAAAAGGATCGTCACGGATGGTTAAGCTCGACCCTGATTCGGTTACGGTTGCTAGGGGGCGTGTTTTTGATAAATGACTAATAACCGGGAACCAAAGAGGGGATAGTTCGAAACCATGATCGCGATTGAAGTTATTGGGGTGTTTGATGATTTCTACGCTTTCTCGGAATTTCCTGTTGAAAAAGAATGGAGATTTGGCAATCAACGAAACATTATTAAAATCTATCTTGTGACCTGTAGTAAAATGATGTTCAGCGACCGCAGACTTGGAAGTATACCTTTTCCTTATACAACGATCATGTTCTGAAATGCGAGTAATGACGGAACGACCGGTTTCACCAATGTAGACTAAACCACAAGAACAGGGAATTTAGTATACACCTTGAAATGAAAGTGTAGGAAATTTGTCTTTGGGAGAAGGTAGAATCTGAGAGATTTTGCCTGTCGAGTTGAATATGGGTTTAATACCATTCTTACGAAGGAGTTTCCCTATTTGATCTGTAACCTTGTGAATGTAGGGTAAAAAGGCCAATTTCGGGTTGGATTCGGGAGTAGAAATGTCCTTAGGTAATCGAGTACGTGGATGTAAACGACGATTAATAACTCTATGAATATCTCGCTTTACATAACCATTGTTCACTAAGGTTCTAGTAAGATGACGGAGTTCTGAGTCGAGATTCTCAGGTTGACAAATAGAAAAGGCACGATGGACCAAAGATTCAATAACAGAACGTTTCTGTGCAGGATGATGATGAAACGAAGCATGAAGGTATCTGTTCGTATGGGTGGGTTTGCGATAAACAGAATGGCCCAGAAGTCCGTCCGGCTTAAGAGGCACAAGAACGTCAAGAAATGGAAGAGAACCATTACTTTCCATTTCCATAGTAAATTTGATCTCTAAATGTTGATTGTTAAGATGATCAAGAAACTTAGACAATTCAAGATGACCATGAGACCAAACAATAAACGTGTCGTCAACATATCTAAACCACATTTTAGGTTTTAATATTGATGATTCCAAAGCAACCGTTTCAAAGGATTCTATAAAAATGTTAGCTACAACAGGTGATAGAGGAGAACCCATAGCAGCACCAGAAACTTGTTCGTAAAACTTGTTGTCAAATTGAAAGTAAGTAGAGGATAGACACTTTTCAATAAGAGGAACCAAACTTAAGTCCTTGTCATATTGAGACAGAATCTGTTTGATGATAATAATCGAATCCTTAATAGGAACTTTAGTAAAAAGTGAAGTAACATCAAAGCTCGCGAGAAGATCTTGGGGTTCAAGTTTTATAGTTTATAGACGTTGAATAAAATGCTGAGAGTTGAGGATGTGAGAAGAGGTTTTACCTGTAAACTCGCAAAGAATGTTGGACAAGAACTTGGCTAGCTTGTAGGTAGGAGATTGGATAGTACTAACGATAGGTCGAAAAGGAATACCTTGTTTCTGAATTTTGGGAAGTCCGTATAGACGAGGTGGCTTAGAATCTGATGGGGTAAGTCGACATTTAGTTTCAGGAGATAGATTGGAAGATTTGATGATTTGGCTAACCTCACGTTCAATCCTCAAAGTGGGGTTATGGGTTAGAAGAGCGTAAGTTTCCTCAGACAAAATAGAATTGATTTTCGTAACATAATCAATTTGGTTCAAAACTACAGTGGCGTTGCCTTTGTCGGCTGGAAGAACAATAATATCAGGGTTTTTACGAAAACTTTTTAGAGCTGACTCTTCCGACTTAGAAATGTTGGATTTAGGAATTTTAGATGATTCAAGGATTTTGCCAGTGTTAATACGAATGGGATCTGAGATGTGGCGAGGAAGATGTCTAATAGAAGACTCAACAGCACATAGAATATCTTCTTTAGGAATACGTTTGGGAGCAACCGCAAAATTCAAACCTTTAGAGAGCACCGATTTCTGTTCTGAAGTGAGAACCAAACTAGATAAATTGACAACCGTCTTTACTGAGTTAGTAGTAGATGAAACTTTACGATTCTTGGATTCCAATAATTGAAACTTTTTGAGATGACCTTCAGTAGTTAGTCGTAGAGTGGTATCAGACTGCTGGTAAGTAATGCTGTCGAAGAGTTTCCAATCATCCGGGAATAGAGTGTTGGCCAACTCAAGATGAAGATAAAAGAGTTGTTTTGAAATGGTGTCTAACTCTCGCCTAGTTTGCTTAATCCGTTCGCGTATCAACGCTAGACTAGCACGGTGTAGGATATTTTTAGAAGAACGTGTCTGAATGTGGAACTTAATTTTGAGGAATGCAGGAATGATGTTGTGGTCACGACAGCGACTAAGAAAGGTTAAATTGCACAAAAGTTTGACGAGTTTGTGGCGAAGTTTGGAAAATACGGAGGTTTTAGAAGAAATATTCTCCCCGTAGAGATTGTTAATGTAATAGCGAAGGCTTCCGCGGCCGGAATCTATATTAACATTAGAATGTCTTCCGGGTTTGGACTAAGTTAGATTTCGATTGCTTATCGTTTTCTTTCTTACCTTTTCATAGTTTAGGTTATGGCTTGTTTTACAAGTGGATAACCTAACTTTTGAGAAGTTCTTAGTTAGATTTCGATTTGAGTTTTGCGATTTATCTTACGCCCTGATGAAGCCCCTTACGAAAGTGGGCGAAACGTTGGCAGCTTCGGTTGCAACTATGACACGATCCAAACCCGGAAGACATTCTAATGTTAGTATACGCTGTGATTATTCTCATGCAAAGCTTACTCTCGAAGTCATTTTTTGTCTTGTTGGCGTGGATTAATTTTTGTGCAAATTTAATAATAAATAGAATAAACAATAATAAATAACATACTACAAAATAAAAATGACGATATTTAAAGAAAAGAATTATTTTATTTGAAAGCTGCTTTCATCCGCTTCGACAAGGCATACTTTTGAAGTAATTTTTTAACCGGTTGGCGTGGATTGATTTTTGTGCAAATTTAAAAACAATTAGAATAAACAATAATAAATAACGTAATACTAAATAAAAATGACAATAAATTAAAAGAAAAGAGAATTATTTTGTTAGAAAGCTGCTACCATCCGCTGTGATTTTCCGCACGAAGAGCTTACTTTCGGCATAATTTCTTCTCAAATTGGCGTGGATTAATTTATGAGTAATCAATAGATTAATTAATTTGGAATTCTTCGTTTAGGTGGGGCATGTAAAGCCACTTTAATCTATTTTTGTGGCAAAGTTTCGTGCTAAAAGCGAGCACTTCATCAGGCCAAAGAATAAAATCAAGTGGATCAATCCACCGACCAAGGACATAGGCACCTTTACGAGTTGTGTTTACTAAATAATAAATAAAACATTGAACATAAAAGGGTATTTTATGTTTAAACGAAGAATTCCAAATTAATTAGTGCATACACAGAGGAGAAGAAAGAACGTCTACCAAGTAATCAAAGTTAACAACAATAAATAATATTTATATTGCAAAAAACTATATTTTTAAAAGCGTTATTTTATTTAAAATTTCAGTATATCCGCTACTATATGCCGCACGCGTTTCTTACTTTCAAAGTAATTTTTTTTTATGTTGACGTGGATTAATTTTTGTGAAAATTTAGTAAATGATGTTTTTTAAAAAGGAATTATTTTCTTTAAGTTTTTCTCAATGCGCTGTGATTACCCTCACGCAAGACTTATTTTCGAAGTCATTTTGTTCGCGTGGATTAATTTTTGTGAAAATTTAGTAACGAATGGAGTAATCAACAATAAGAAACGTAAACGGTATTTTTTCAAAATAATAATTTTATTTCAAAGTTAATTCTATTCCTCGTGATTGTCCTCACGCAAACTTACTTTCAAAGTCATTTTTATTATGTTGGTGTAGATTAGTTTTTGTAAAAATTTAGAAACAAATAAACTTAACAATAATAAAAGTTATAAAGCAAAATAATTTTTTTTAATTAATTGTTTCGTCTTGAAGAGTTAAATTTGGTCAAGTTGGCGTTGGCGATTACTTTTTGTGCAAATTTAGTAACGAATAGAGTAAACAACATATGCAACAAAAAAATAACGAAATGTTTTAAAAAGAATTAATTCGTCTTAAATTTGCTTGTATGAACATATATGTGCCATACGCGATTCTTATTTTTAAAGTCAATTTTGATTATGTTGGCGTGGATTACTTTTTTTGCAAATTTACTAACGAATAAAGTAAACAATAATAAATAACATACTGCATAAAATGAGTGTTAAAGAAGAGTTGTTTTGTTTTAAAATTTTTGATCTTTTTCTGGTATTCGGCCTCGTATGCCACACAAAAATCGTAGGTACCTTCAAAGTCAATTAAGATGATGTTGGCGGGGACTGATTTTTGTGCAAATTTGGTAATAATAATGGTAAACTATTTTAAATACTGTATTATTGCAAAATAAAAATGCCATTATTTTTTATAAAAAAATTACTTCATTTAAAACTCATATGCTAAACGCGAGATTTACTTTTGAATCATTTTTAATTATGTTGACGTGGATTACTTTTTGTGCAAATTTACAAACGAATAAAGTAAACAATAATAAATGACATATTGCATAAAATGACTGTTAAAGAAGAGTTATTTTGTTTTAATTTTTTTGATCTGTTTCTGATATTTGCTCTCGTATGCCGCACGCAAATCGTAGGTACTTAGATAATTTTAATTATGTTGGCGTGGATTGGTTTCTGTGCAAATTTAGTAATAAGCATCGTAAACAATTATAAATACTATATTATTGCGAAATAAATATGCCAATATTCTTAAAAAAAGATTTATTTTGTTTAAAACTCATATTCCGGACGCGCGATTTACCTTCGAAGTTATTTGTTCATGTTGGCGTGGATTACTTTTGCTATAAATTTACTAACAAATAAAGTAAACAATAATAAATAACATACTGCATAAAATGACTGTTAAAGAAGAGTTATTTTGTTTTAAAATTTGTGATATGTTTCTGATATTCGCTATCGTATGCCGTACGCAAATCGTAGGTACTTTTAAAGTTAATTTTTATTATGTTGACGTGGATTGGTTTTTGTACAAATTTAGTGGATTACTTTTGCTGTAAATTTACTAAACGAATAAAGTAAAGAATAATAAATAACATACTGCATAAAATGACTGTTAAAGAAGAGTTATTTTGTTTTAAAGTATTCGATCTGTTTCTAATGTTCGCTCACGTATGCCGCACGCAAATCGTAGGTTAAATTTGAGGATGTTGGTGTGAATTGTTTTTTTTGCAAATTAAGTATCAAACACCTTAAAAAATTACAAATATCTTATTGCAAAATACAATTACCAATGATTTTAAACAAAGAATTGTTTTTTTAAACTCATCAGCCGAACGCGATATTTTCTTTAGAAGTCATTTTTTATCCTGTGGGCATGTATTAATTTTTGTGAAAGTTTAGTAATGAGTAGAGTAAATAACGATTAAAAACATAAAAATAACAGTTTTTTTATAAAGAATTATTCCGTCTTAAATTTGCTTTTATGCGTTCTTAGTGCGTCATGCGAGTCCTATTTTCAAAATACAATTTTGATGATGTTGTCGTGGATGGATTTTTGTGCAAATTGAGTAATAAACACCGTTAACATTTATAAATACCTTATTACTGCAAAATAAATATGCTAATATTCTTAAAAAAACATTTATTTTGTTTAAATGTCATATGCCGAACGCGAGATTTATCTTCGAAGTCATTTTTTTATGTTGGCGTGGATTACTTTTGCTGTAAATTTACTAACAAATAAAGTAAACAATATTAAATAACATACAGCATAAAATGACTGTTAAAGATAAGTTATTTTGTTTTAAAGTTTCTGATCTGTTACTGACATTCGCTCGCGTATGCCGTACGCAAATCGTAGGTACTTTTAAAATTAAATTTGATGATGGCGTGGATTGATTTTTGTGGAAATTGAGTAATAAAGACTGTAAACAAGTATAAATACTATATTATTGCAAAATAAATATGCCAATATTCTTAAAAAAAGAAATATTTTATTTAAAAGTCATATGCCGAACGCGAGATTTACCTGCGAACTCATTTTTTATGTTGGCGTGGATTACTTTTGCTGTAAATTCACTAACGAATAAAGTAAACAATAATAAATAACATACTGCATAAAATGACTGTTAAAGAAGAGTTATTTTGTTTTAAAGTTTCTGATCCGTTTCTGACATACGCTCGCGTATGTCGCACGCAAATAGTAGATACCTTCAGAGTTAAATTTGATGATGTCGTGGAATGATTTTTGTGCAAATTGAGTAATAAACACCGTAAACAATTATAAATACCTTTTTTACTGCAAAATTAATATGCCAATATTTTTAAAAAAACATTTATTTTGTTTAAATGTCATATGCCGAACGCGAGATTTATCTTCGAAGTCATTTTTTTTATGTTGGCGTGGATTACTTTTGCTATAAATTTACTAACGAATAAAGTAAACAGTAATAAATAACATACTGCATAAAATGACTTTTAAAGAAGAGTTATTTTGTTTTAAAATTTTTAATCTGTTTCTGATATTCGCTCTCGTATGCCGTAAGCAAATCGTAGGTATTTTTAAAGTTAATTTTGATTATTGTAACGAATTTATTACTTAAAAACTAATTTATTTAAAACGACTAAAACTACGTTTACTTATTATAAAAATATGTATACTTTTAAATTGACCGAACTACTAAAATCTAATAATAAAAACACTTACACTATAATTTATGTATGACCGTTGTATAACACTTAAGATAAGATTAGATAACGTCCTCGGATTTCACAGCTGATAGTCACGTTCACTCGATTTATTTAAAACTCCGCACGTGCTAATCACTTATTTATCTTCACTTGCTTATTTATTTAATACTGCATGCATTCACATTCCAGCAATAACTGACCTTCGGCTTTTATAGACATCAGCGAATTCTTCTCGATCGTTCCTCACTTTTCGCTATATTTTCTAGAAACTAGATAACAGTTCTAGAAGGCTCTTGCATTTGCAAGTAATTTCTCGGACGTTTCACTGCCCCTTCTTAGGACTGTTCTGTCCCAGAACAGGAGACTGGATGCGACACCGGTAAAAGGGATCGTGGCGATAGCGGCAGCTTCCTCCATTTCGGCAACTTCCTTGACCATAAAAGTAACAGTCAATGGACTTTTCCTGACCCAATACTCTCCTCGGTTGGTAACTACAGACCAACACTTGAACGCCTGTTCCTCGGAAGACGACCTCCAACATGTTTCGAACGGTCCTCCAATTCAATTGGTCTAAGCCACAACCAAGCTTGGGTACTGCCAATTTCTTAACATGATGGAACTCCATTTGTCTCTTGAGACTCCCATAATGTTCGCCACAGATCTTTGTATAACGGCTTGACACGTGAGTATTTCTTGGTGACCAGATAGAAAACGAAGCGTCCGTCACCACGTAGTCCTAAAAACTTTTCCGACTGCCGGTTGCTGTCTTCGTAATTCATCTAGCTGTCCAAACTTCTTTTTAAACACGACTGCAACCCCTTTGGACATGTCAAGCTCCTCGCTCACGCAATGTGCGATGGCGTAATCTTTTTGTGTCTGGAACAGGTCTTGTTGTTCCTCGGTGGTAACTCGAACCTAGCTTTTAAAGAACCTCCGTATAAGTTCATAAACTTTTCGAACTTCATTTCTTCGATTGGATTCCTGGTTCTGCTACTTATTACTCTGGTTCGGACCTGAACTTGCGGATTGTGGTTATCGCCAGCAAACGGGGCTAGACGATCGACGTGGACCACTTTGGCTTGCCTCTGGGCGGTTTTCGGATGCGGTATATAACGTCGTTAATACGCTGCACGACTTCATAGGGGCCCTCCCATTGCCTTTGCAGCTTCGGCGACAAACCACGTCTCCTTTGAGGGTTATACAACCAAACCATATCGCCAGGTTGAAACCCACCATTTTGCGCCTTGACGTCATATCTTGTTTTCATCCTGTCGCTGGCAATTTGTGTGTTTTTACGAACCTCTTCATGTACTTCGTCTAGCCTCTTTGCCAGCTTGCTGACGTAATCTTCTCCAGCGACTTCTTCTTCCGGCCTTCGTCCAAATTGAAGATCGCATGGTAATCTTATCTCACGACCGAGCATGACACAGGATGGTGTTTGGCCTGTGGTTTCGTGAACGGATGATCGGTATGCCATTAAGAAAAGGTGCAAGTACTGATCCCAGTCCTTTTGGTGTTCGGACACTACCTTGGCTAAGTACTTGCCCATTGTTCGATTCATCCGTTCAACCATGCCATCAGACTGAGGATGAAGAGGCGTTGTCCTAGTCTTTTTAATTCCTAACAGTCGGCAAACTTCTTGAAACAGCCCAGACTCAAAATTGCGGCCTTGATCGGAGTGTAATTCCAACGGAACTCCAAACCGGCAGAAAAACTCCTTTACTAATACGTCTGCGACTGTAGCTGCTTCCTGATTGGGTATGGCGTAAGCCTCCGTCCATTTCGTGAAATAATCCATCGCCACCAGAATGTATTTATTTCCCGAATCGGATTCTGGGAACGGCCCTGCGATGTCAATCGCTACTCTTTCCAAAGGGCTTCCTACGTTGTATTGTTTCATGGGTGCTTTGCGCTTTCTCGCTGGACCATTTCCTGAAGCGCAGACTATGCATTTACGGCACCATTTCATGACGTCCTCTTTGCAGTTCATCCAGTAGAATCGTTCTCTCACTTTACCCAACGTCTTCTTAATGCCAAAGTGTCCTCCTGATGTCCCATCGTGGAGATGCTTCAACACTTCGGTCACCCTGCTTTTCGGCACTACCAGCTGTAGTTTGTTTCCCGTGCCCTCGGCACTTTCTAGGGATCGCTTAAGAGACCGTCTTCTACTATCAAGAGTCCCACTGCGCCGAGTACGCTTTGATATTTTTGCCCAAAGCACTCACTTCTTCCCAGGTTGGTCGTCGGCCGCTTTCTTTCCAGTCGAGGAGTAGTCTTATTTCAGGATCGTCTTCTTGTTCGCGACGTAACTGCTCAGGTTCCCACTCATCATCAACCATAGCAGTTCTCCGGAGGCATTCGACTTTTTCTTCCAGTCGCGAACAATGGCTGCAGTCCGCCGGACATGGTCTTCTGGATAAGGCATCAGCGTTCCGATGACTGCTTCCGGCACGGTGTTCTGTGTCGTAGTCATACTCTTGCAGTCTCTCGATCCATCTTGCTACTTGTCCTTCTGGGTTACGGAACTGCAGTAGCCATTTTAAAGCGGCGTGGTCTGTTCTCAGTAAAAATCTTCGTCCATACAAATACTTGTAGAAATGTTCGATGGACTTAACGACTGCTTACAGCTCCTCCTAGTCACGCAATAATTCCTTTCTGGCCTAGACAAAACCTTGCTAAAGTACGCGATCACCTTTTCTTGTCCATCTTGAACCTGCGAAAGGACCGCGCCTATGGCCATATTGCTTGCGTCGGTATCCAAAACAAACTTTCCATCTTCTCGTGGATAACTCAAAATCGGCGAAGTGACTAGGCCTGTTTAGTTGATTAAAAGAATTTTCGCAGTCTTCATTCCATCTAAATTCTGCTTTTTCTTCGGTTAGTTTTGTCAATGGTTTGGCAATATTGGCAAATCCGGGGACAAATCTTCTATAATAAGTGCACAACCCAAGGAAACTTCCGGACCTGATGTTTGTCGATCGGTCTTGGCCATGCTTGCACTGCTCGGATTTTGTCCGGGTCAGCCCTTACTCCGTCTCTAGATACGACGTGGCCAAGGTATTGGACTTCCTTCTTAAATACGTGGCACTTCTTTGGGCTCAGTTTAAGGTTAGCCCCACGTAATCTCTGGAACACTTCCTTCAAGTTGTTTAAGTGCTCTTCAAACGACCTTCCAACCACGATCACGTCGTCCAGGTAAACCAAGCACGTCTTCCAAGACAATCCGCGCAAAATGGTCTCCATCAAACGCTCGAACGTTGCAGGAGCGTTACACAGGCCGAAGGGCATTACAGTGAACTGCCACAAACCAGTTCCGATCGTAAAAGCTGTTTTCTCACGATCCTTGGGTTCTAATTCTACCTGCCAGTATCCACTCTTTAAATCTAACGTAGAAAACCACTGGGATCCTGACAGGGTGTCTAGCGTATCGTCAATTCTGGGTAAGGGTAGCTGTCCTTTTTGGTCACGTCGTTTAGCTGCCTGTAGTCTACGCAAAACCTCGTTGATCCATCCTTCTTCTTCACGAGTACCACTGGGGATGCCCATGGACTACTTGAAGGTTCAATCACGCCTTCTCTCTCCATATCCGTAATTATTTGTTCGGCTTCTTCTCTTTTCGCCAAAGGAAGTCTGCGTGGATGTTGTCGTATCGGCCGAGCGTCTCCGGTATTAATTTTATGTTTCACCACGTTAGTTCTTCCTTTGGAACCACTCTCCAGCGCGAACACATCTTGGTACTCTTGGATCAACACTTTAACTTTAGCCAGCTGGTCTTGGCTGAGGTTTTGGCATTTGGTGGTAAGAATGTCCAATAGATGTTGTGGACACTTCTTCGGCGGCGTATCTTCGTTCGTCTTCACGCATCTCACAATTTGTGATACTGGCGTGCATTGGCCTACCACGGTCTTCTTTTTCAACGTTACAGGATCTGAGTTGATGTTTAAGATCCTTACTGGCATCGTGTTCTTTACTCGTACTAAGGTTCTGCCAACGAGTAGTCCCTTTTCAACTAAGCCGCCTTCCATTGGTTCAATCGCGCGTATGTAGCCTTCCCGGAGATTTCCATCAAGGCGTGCCATCACCACACTTTCAGTCCTTGCAGGCAGAATCACGTCTTCACTCAATAAGACTCGCACGGCTGCCTTCTCTGACGAATGAAAAGGAATTTCTTCATTGTCGATCTTCAGGACATCGTTCTTCATATCCAAATGGAACCCATACTTCTTTATCACGTCCATTCCCAGGATAACTTCTTCCGTGATGTCGGCTACCAGTACTTGATGGTCAAGTACTCCATTTCCCAAACCAATGGTTACTTTGACTTGTCCGTGAGTAGGTATTTCGTCGCCCGTCGCCGTTCGAAGTCGTACTGTTACTGGTGATGTCTTCTCGTTTTCCAATAAGATGTCAGGACGAATGATGGTCTTTGTTGCTCCCGTGTCAACCAGTAACTGAACGCTTCTTCCATTGATCTTGCCATCGAGATAAATGCTATGCAACTGCTCCCTAGGCGATGCCATTTGGATTGTAACCTCCGGAGTTTGACTAGATGAGATTACTTTTTGTTTCTTTCGCTCGCCTCGTTCCAAATTTTCGAGGGCTCTTCTAGTCCTCTTCTTAGGTTTGGTACGATGCCGTCGTACATGGCCTATTTCATCGCAGTTCAAAGCTGTCACTCCTCTTTCCCGAAGTATTCGTCGCGCTATCTCCTCGATGCTTTCCAGTGTCTGTGCGGGTACTTCTGTAGCACAGCAGAGTCTATGACCACCTCGTTGCGATGCTTGTTTTGCTGCTTCAAACTCCAAAGCATGCACCAAAGCGTCATCCAATGTCTTCGGTCGAGCTAACCGGAGAGTCTGCTGTGTTTCGCTGTCTCGGAGGCCATCTACGAAAGTTTGAATAGCTAACTGCTCCAGGAAGGTATCCGGTGCTGTAGGATACGCAAGCCGTGTTAGTCTGGCGATGTCAGCCTCAAACTCTTGAAGACTTTCGGCAGCTTTCTGAACCCGACTTTTAATTTGAGCTTGGTATACTTGTTGAAGATGAGCATCCCCATATCTCATTTCTAATCGTGATATTAAGAGTTCGTAATTTTCTTGCAGATGGTCCGGAACAGTTTGTAAAATTCAAGCGCTTCTCCACGTAAGGACACTATTAAAGACGTCGCTTTCTGCTTGTTGCTCCAACCATTAGCTGTAGCTGCGGCTTCAAACTGCTTGTGGTAGGTTGACCATGGAACTTTACCATCAAAATTCGGTGGTACAACTTTGAACTTGTGGGTGGTTTCTTCCCGACGGTCCATTATTAAATCTTCACTCGTGACACTTCCTTCACCATGGTAATTCATTTGGTTCATTCTTTCTTCAAGCAGTTTCATTCTGTCTTCTATGGTTCTTGAATTTTCTTTTAACTTCTCTTCTAGTTTGTCTTGTACTTCTTCTATTATGTCATTCATAGAATCGCAAATTTCTTCTTTTAAGTTTAACATGTCTGCTTGGGTTTCCTCTTGAACAACTTTAATTTGATTTTCTATGCTCGTTCGTATTTCTTCTTTTAAACTTCTAGAATTTTCCAACAACTTTTCTTCTATTTTTCTAGAATTTTCTTCCATTTTCTGAGAATGTTCGGAGAGTTTTTCTTCCATTTTTCTAGTCATCGATTCCTGACCATTTTTGATTGATTCAAGAAATTCAAATAGCTTTGCATCCATTTTAACTGTTTGCGAACGCGTCACCGGCATAAATTTAAATATAACACGAATATAAAGTTTTGAATACACTTCTTTTTAAAATGCAGTTTTTATATAACACAAAATTTATAACGATTCACTTGTTAATATTAAACGGAAACGAATTTAATTAATATCGCGATAACGCACTAAAGTTTAATAAACACTATATTAACGAATTTAACTATGATTACACTTTATAAATAAACACGCGTATCTCGAATTTAAGAGTTATTTTCACAATCAATGTTTTTATTATGAAGCGATATTAGATTACTTAATGGTATTTACAGTAATAAAAATCGCGAACAACTTTATCTATTTACACGATTTCCACGGGTTTAAAACCGAACACCTGATACCAATTTGTAACGAATTTATTACTTAAAAACTAATTTATTTAAAACGACTAAAACTACGTTTACTTATTATAAAAATATGTATACTTTTAAATTGACCGAACTACTAAAATCTAATAATAAAAACACTTACACTATAATTTATGTATGACCGTTGTATAACACTTAAGATAAGATTAGATAACGTCCTCGGATTTCACAGCTGATAGTCACGTTCACTCGATTTATTTAAAACTCCGCACGTGCTAATCACTTATTTATCTTCACTTGCTTATTTATTTAATACTGCATGCATTCACATTCCAGCAATAACTGACCTACGATTTCCGTCTTCGGCTTTTATAGACATCAGCGAATTCTTCTCGATCGTTCCTCACTTTTCGCTATATTTTCTAGAAACTAGATAACAGTTCTAGAAGGCTCTTGCATTTGCAAGTAATTTCTCGGACGTTTCATTATGTTGCCGTGGATTAGTTTTTGTACAAATTTAGTAAAAAACACCGTAAACATTTATTAATAACTATATTATTGCAAAATAAATATGCCAATATTCTTAAAAAAAAACATTTATTTTGTTTAAATGTCATGCCGAACGCGAGATACCTTCGAAGTCATTTTTTTTGTTGGCGTGGATTACGTTTGCTGTAAAATTGCTAACAAATAAAATAAACAATAATAAATAACATACTGTATAAAATGACTGTTAAAGAAGAGTTATTTTATCTTTAAATTTCCGATCTGTCTCTGATATTCGCTCTCGTATGCCGTACGTAAATCGTAGGTATTTTTAAAGTTACTTTTGATTATGTTGGCGTGAATTAGCTTTTGTACAAATTTAGTAATAAACACCGTAAACAAATATAAATACTATATTATTGCAAAATAAATATGCCAATATTTTTAAAAAAAGATTTCTTTTGTTTAAAAGTCATATGCCGAACGCGAGATACCTTCGAAGTCATTTTTTTTTGTTGGCGTGGATTACGTTTGCTGTAAATTTGCTAACAAATAAAATAAACAATAATAAATAACATACTGCATAAAATGACTGTTAAAGAAGAGTTATTTTATTTTAAAATTTCTAATCTGTTTCTGATATTCGCTCTCGTATGCCGTACGCAAATCGTAGGTATTTTTAAAGTTAATTTTGATTATGTTGGGGTGAATTAGCTTTTGTACAAATTTAGTAATAAACACCGTAAACAAATATAAATAACTATATTATTGCAAAATAAATATGCTAATAAATAAATAAATAAAAAAATATTTCTTTTGTTTAAAAGTCATATGCCGAACGCGAGATTTACCTCTTGGCGTGGATTGGTTTTTGTACAACTTTAGTGGATTACTTTTGCTGTAAATTTACTAACGAATAAAGTAAACAATAATAAATAGCAAACTGCATAAAATGACTGTTCAAGAAAAGTTATTTTGTTTTAAAGTTTCTGATCTGTTTCTGACATACGCTCGCGTATGTCGCACGCAAATCGTAGGTACCAATAAAGTTAAATTTGATGATGTTGTGGATTGATTTCTGTGCAAATTGAGTAATAAACAGCGTAAACAATTATAAATACTATATTATTGCAAAATAAATATGGCAATATTCTTAAAAAAAGAATTATTTTATTTCAAAGTCATATATCGAACGCGAGATTTGCATTTGAGGTCATTTTTTATCCTCTTGAGGTAAATTAATTTTTGTGAAAATTTATTAACGAATAGAGTAAACAACATAATGCAATAAATAAAGTAACGAAATGTTTTTAAAAAGAATTATTTTGTCCTAAATTTGCTTCTATGCGTTCTTATGTGCGTCATGTGAGTCCTGATTTCAAAGTCAATTTTGATTATGTTGGCGTGGATTACTTTATTTGCAAATTTATTAACGAATAAAGTAAACAATAATAAATAACATACTACATAAAATGACTGTTAAAGAATAGTTATCTAGTTTTAAAATTTCTGATGTGTTACTGACATTCGCTCTCGTATGCCGGGCGCAAATCGTAAGTACTTTCAAAGTAATTTTGATTATGTTGGCGTGGATTGGTTTTTCTACAAATTTAGTAATAAACGCCGTGACCAGTTATAAATACTATATTATTGCAAAATAAATATGCCAATATTTAAAAAAAATTATTTAGCTTAAAATTCATATTCCGAACGCGAGATTTACCTTTGAAGTCATTTTTTTATGTTGGCGTGGATTACTTTTGCTGTGAATTTACTGACGAATAAAGTAAACAATAATAAATAACATACTACATAAAATGACTGTTAAAGAATAGTTATCTAGTTTTAAAATTTCTGATGTGTTACTGACATTCGCTCTCGTATGCCTTGCGCAAATCGTAAGTACTTTCAAAGTAATTTTGATTATGTTGGCGTGGATTGATTTCTGTACAAATTTAGTAATAAACACCGTAAACAATTATAAATACTATATTATTGCAAAATAAATTTGCCAATATTCTTAAACAAAAGAATTATTTTATTTAAAAGTCATATGCCGAACGCGAGATGTACCTTCGAAGTTTTTTTTATTAAGTTGGCCTAGATTACTTTTGCTGCAAATTTACTAACGAATAAAGTAAACAATAACAAATAACATACTGCATAAAATGACTGTTTAAAAAGAGTTATTTTGTTTTAAAGTTTATTATTTGTTTCTGACATACGCTCGCGTATGTCGCACGCAAATAGTAGATACCTTCAAAGTTAAATTTGATGATGTCGTGGAATGATTTTTGTGCAAATTGAGTAATAAACACCGTAAACAATTATAAATACCTTTTTTACTGCAAAATTAATATGCCAGTATTCTTAAAAAAATATTTATTTTGTTTAAATGTCATATGCCGAACGTGAGATTTATCTTCGAAGTCATCTTTCTATGTTGGCGTGGATTACTTTTGCTGTAAATTCACTAACGAATAAAGTAAACAATAATATACTGCATAAAATGACAGTTAAAGAAGAGTTATTTTGTTTTCAAGTTTCTGATCTGTTTCTGACATACGCTCGCGTATGTCGCACGCAAATCGCAGATACCTTCAAAGTTAAATTTGATGATGTCGTGGAATGATTTTTGTGCAAATTGAATAATAAACACCGTAAACAATTATAAATACCTTATTACTGCAAAATAAATATGCCAATATTCTTAAAAAAACATTTATTTTGTTTAAATGTCATATGCCGAACGCGAGATTTATCTTCGAAGTCATTTTTTTATGTTGGCGTGGATTACTTTTGCTGTAAATTCACTAACGAATAAAGTAAACAATAATAAATAACATACTCCATAAAATGACGGTTAAAGAAGAGTTATTTTGTTTTAAAGTTTTTGACATACGCTCGCGTATGTCGCACGCAAATCGTAGGTACCTTCAAAGTAAAATTTGATCATGTCATGGATTGATTTTTGTGCAAATTGAGTAATAAATACTGTAAAGAATTATAAATATTATATTATTGTAAAATAAATATGCCAATATTCTTAAAAAAAATTTTTATTTTCTTTAAAAGTCATATGCCGAACGCGAGATTTATCTTTGAAGTCATTTTTTTATGTTGGCGTGAATTACTTTTGCTGTAAATTTACTAATGAATAAAGTAAACAATAATAAATAACATAATGCATAAAATTAAAGAAGAGCTATTTTGTTTTAAAGTTTCTGATCTGTTTCTGTCATACGCTCGCGTATGTCGCACGCAAATCGTAGCTACCTTCAAAGTTAAATTTGCTGATGTCGTGGATTGATTTTTGTGCAAATTGACTAATAAACACCTTAAACAATTACAAATACTATTTTATTGCAAAATAAATATGCCATTATTCTTAAAAAAAAGATTTATTTTGTTTAAAAGTCATATGTCGAACGCAAGGTTTACGTTCGAAGTCATTTTTTTTATGTTGGCGTGGATTACTTTTGCTGTAAATTTACTAACGAATAAAGTAAACAATAATAAATAACATACTGCATAAAATGACTGTTAAAGAAGAGTTATTTTGTTTTAAAGTATACGATCTGTTTCTGATGTTCGCTCGCGTATGCCGCGCGCAAATCTTAGGTTAAATTTGAGGATGTTGGCGTGGATTGATTTTTTTGCAAATTAAGTAATAAACACCGTAAACAATTATAAATATCCTATTGCAAAATACAATTACCAATGATTTTAAACAAAGAATTGTTTTTTTAAAGTCATCAGCCGAACGCGAGATTTTCTTTAGAAGAAATTTTATATTATTTTTGTGAAAGTTTAGTAATGAGTAGAGTAAATAACGATTAAAAACATAAAAATAACAGTTTTTTGTATAAAGAATTATTCCGCCTTAAATTTGCTTTTATGCGTTCTTAGTGCGTCATGCGAGTCCTATTTTCAAAATACAATTTTGATGATGTTGTCGTGGATTGATTTTTGTGCAAATTGAGTAATAAACACCGTAAACAATTATAAATACTATATTATTCCAAAATAAATATGCCAATATTCTTAAAAAAAAGATTTATTTTGTTTAAAAATTATATGCCGAACGCGAGAGTTACCTTTGAAGTCATTTTTTTATGTTGGCGTGGATTACTTTTGCGGTAAATTTACTAACAAATAAATTCAACAATAATAAATAACATACTGCATAAAATGACTGTTAAAGAAGAGTTATTTTGTTTTAAAATTTCTGATCTGTTTCTGATATTCGCTCTCGTATGCCATACCAAATCGTAGGTATTTTTAAAGTTAATTTTGTTTATCCTGTCGTGGATTGATTTTTGTGCAAATTGAGTAATAAACAGCGTAAACAATTAAAAATACTGTATTATTGCAAAATAAATATGTCAATATTCTTAAAAAAACATTTATTTTGTTTAAAAGTCATATACCGAACGCGAGATTTACCTTCGAAGTAATTTTTTTATGTTGGCGTGGATTACTTTTGCTGTAAATTTACTAACGAATAAAGTAAACAATAATAAAAAACATACTGCATAAAATGATTGTTAAAGAAGAGTTATTTTGTTTTAATATTTCTGATCTGTTTCTGATATTCGCTCGCGTATGCCGCACGCAAAGGTTAATTTGATGATGGCGTGGATTGCTTTTTGTGGAAATTGAGTAATAAACACTGTAAATATCCCATTTCAAAATAAAATTGCCAATGTTTTTAAACAAAGAATTGTTTTGTTTAAAAGTCGTAAGCCGAACGCGAGATTCGCTTTTGAAATCATTTCGTATCCTGTGAGCATGTATTAAAGATTTTTGAAAGTTTAGTAACGAATAGAGTAAACAACATAATAAAAAATAAAAATAACGGTATTTTTTTATAAAGAATTATTTCGTCTTAAATTTGCTTCTATGCGTTCTTGTGTGCGAGTCCTATTTTCAAAGTCAATTTTGATTATGTTGGCGTGGATTACTTTTTGTGCAAATTTGCTAACGAATGAAGTGAACAATAATAAATAAAATATGCATACAGTTATTGTTAAGAACCAGTTATTTTTGAGCTGTTTCTGATATTCGCTCTCATATGCTGCACGCAAATCGTAGGTACTTTCAGTCAATTCTGATTATGTTGAGTCATAAATGCCGCAAATAATTATAAATACCATATTGCAAAATAATATTTAAAAAAAAGAGTTATTTCATTTAAAAATAATATGCCGAACACGAGATTTGCTTTCGAAGTTATTTTTTATCTTGTTGGCGTAAATTAATTTTTGTGAAAATTTAGCAACGAAGAGTATACAGCATAATACAAAATAAAAACAACGCTATTTTTAAAAAAGAATTATTTTGTCTTAAAGTATCTTCTATTCGTTCCTATATGCCGCACGCAATTCTTATTTTCAAACTCAATTTTGACCATTTTGACGTGGATTACTTTTTGTGCAAATTTAGTAACGAAGAGAGTAAACAATAATAAATAACATATTGCAAAAAAGGACTGTCTTTTTTAAAAAAGAATTATTTTCTTTTAAAATTTCTGATCTATTTCTTTCATATGCCACACGCAAGTCGTACTTAAAAAGTAAATTTTGATGATGTTGGTGTGGATAGATTTTTTGGCAAATATTTTTATGGTTAGATTTGCGGCTAATTTTACACGGGTTGGTCATTACACTCTAGCAATGCAACCAAAACAATTTTGCAGTCACTCAGCCTTATTTGCAAGAGGTGGATAATGTCTTGACTGTAACAACGACAGTGTCATTATGCGCTATTTGCTTGTTGTTGCTGAAGGTTTCTACAGTTTCTTAATCTCTATCGCTTCTAACCTAAAGTCGTAAAAAAACTATGGTTTCTTATATGACTTATAATCCATTTGCTTTGGTTTCTTTTGTGACTCTCTTCTGGTGATACTTTCTTGTCTACCAAAAACCGGTCTGCAATTTTTTTAGTTTAGAAAGGTTCATAGTGTCGACGTCTTATTATACGGTACGCTTTTTCCAACAACTTGTACCCGCCAGGCCTTCGTAGTTGGCTCGATGCAACATGCAAATAAAAAGGCTTCTTCAA
Organism: Aquatica leii; assembly: GCA_035610365.1. Taxonomy (NCBI): domain Eukaryota; kingdom Metazoa; phylum Arthropoda; class Insecta; order Coleoptera; family Lampyridae; genus Aquatica; species Aquatica leii. Next base: position 100,496,535 of record CM069436.1, on the reverse strand, counting down.
GGGTTACTTTTAAAATCCTGTGGAGTGTTTTTTTTTAACTTGGTCAAAAGCTTTAACACTCTTGGTAACACTGCCATTGGCTGACTGGGGCGAGGCATAGTAAATGATAGATTTTATAACGTTTCTTCTTTTGCGTTTGCTCTGTTGGTGAGTGTTTAACAGTTTTCCTTTTTGGGTTTTGGTCTCTAGTCGTGGTACTAATATTGTTTTCTTGTACTTTAGTAATTACCGTTAAAATGTTTTAGTATTTATGTTTTTGTTTCTATACGGTGAGTTTAGTATTTTTTTTTGACTGAAAGAATGAACCGAAATTATTCTGGTGTAAGAGCGATTATTTTAGTTCGATTTTATGTTCTTCCTTCTCTTTTCGCAGCCAATGAAAATCATCGAACTAGAAATTGCAATCCAATGAACTTGTTTTGTGTGGAATTAGCAATACTAAATCTGTTGAAGGACTATTTTAATATAAAATTATTTATTTTTTGAAAACTATGGTGTCGTTGGAACCTTATCATTAGTCGAACACATAGAAACTCGTTTTCAACAAGTCGGAGCTTTGACACATAATACTCAACTTTTGTACACGTAGAATCTACGGCAATTTTTGAAAATTAAATTATGGTTTTTGCCTTATTGTATAGAAACTTTTTAATACTTTTCTTGGTATTTTTTGGCAATAGTGGGTAGAGGGATTTTTATATTTTTCGGATTTTTCTATTGGAGAAGAGTGAAATTTGGCCACGAGTGTGGATTAGAAATGCTCAACTCGGATTGCATTCGAAAGTAGAAACGTGGACATAGATAGATGACTGCCATTAGATAACACTCTAATCATCGGTTTCGGGTTTTTGTTTGTTTCGATCTGTGAATAGCAGTTTTTGCAACACTTATCTATTTTTATTTCCAAATAATAACGGTTCGCTTTGTTCACTATCATTCAAATAATTTAAAAATGATATACGGAATGGGGAACACAATACTTCTTGTGGTTTTCACTGCTTCAAATGACATACTGAATGCTACCATTCAGTTTACAATTCAGTATTTGACAAAAACAAAAATCTAATTATCATGTAGAAGAAAAATGCACGTGCAGATAGCATTTCAAATTATTGTATTGGAAATCTTTCGCTTGCACTTTTTTCTACGTCTTAAAAATTATTAAGTTTGCCATTTTGATGTCTAGACTCGAATAGGTAATCAATAAAAACGCTTCCGGCCCACTGATACCTATAATCTTCAACGATTAATATTTTTCTGCTTGATTACAATACATGTTTACCTCAAATTTTTTGAATTACGGTAATAAATGTTAAGGGTGTTATTTTTCATGTCTGAGATACTTGGCACAATAATTTAAACAATTGAGGTTCCCAGGTACTTATTTATAATTATATAACTATAAGCAATTAAAATTAATGCCTCACGAAAATATGACCCGAACTTTTGAATGTAAATTATCGACGAATCCGCCGTTAATTAAGTGCAGTTCAAATAGACTTTTCCCACATCGTAATTTTGGGGTCATTGCTTCATAAAAGTTATTCCGTGTCCCATGAAGCAAGACTGTTTCTTTCATAACATCAATGTACACATTTGAATTTGTTATAACATGTATTCTTTTACTCAGTCTTTTTTATTATGATTCTTTAACATATCAAGCACGTTTTTATGTTTAGCAGCACGCACGGATGTATGAATAAATATTTATTTTTTGACTTAGTTTTTTAACTGTATTTATTTATCACGTTTCCTCTTCGATAAAAATCCTAGAAGAAAATATGATTATTTGGGAAATAGAGCATTAACAACTGCAATAGAACCGTAGAATATACGTTGTTAGATTCGCGGTTTAATTATATCAAAGAGATTAATTAGGTCAATAAAACCGCGAATTAAACGAAACCGTTATTCAAATCCGTGTATCAACTTGATCCACGGATTTATTCTGCGGTTCAATTTAATTATTGGTTCACGCGTCCGCGGTACGCTAATAAAATTGTTCAGAGTTAACAGAATTAACTTGCAGTTTGATACCAAGCCTGTCAGCAACGGGATTCGAACCTGTGGCTTTCGTATTTGTAGATGCATACACAACTACACTAGAGATTGCGTATGTAAATTGTATTTCTTTAATTGTAAAATTAACGACGTTGTCGAGTGGTCAGCGAAAATCAATAGCTCGAATCCCATTGCGACCACTAACTGCTGGCATGCTTGGTATTGCAAGTTGCCGCTTCGATTTATGGGGGTAACTCCGTTAATTCAAAATCTGAATCTAATAATTATAAATTTAATTAATGAACTGCGAACACATAAACTAATAATTGAATCAAATCCGTGGATCACAACCCGCGGATTAAAAACTGATCTGCGAATTAGATTAACGGTTTTGCTGTTTTAATTCGCGGTTTTGTTGATCTAATTAAATTAATTGATCTAATTAAACCGCGAATCTAAGCGTCTTAGTCTTAGAACAAATGTCGATCCAACCATCATTTGGTGATAATACTGTAAAGACTAAAATATAAGTGACATCTTCTCTGAATAACAGACGAAAAAGTATATATTAGTACTATACAGGTTTTGTAAGTTGCGGAAAAAACAATATTTGATTTTGATTGCTCTCGTATCTAATTAATTAATTAATTGATCATCTGTAAATGCGATTTTGGGAACGGATTAATTCCTGCTCAATTCTCGACTCCTACAAAATTGGGAAATTCACAAGAAAGTATTTATTCAAAAAATGAATAAATCATGATAACGAGGAGTTAATTCAAATTAATGTCGTGTACGCTCTTACGCTGCAGTATATGGTATTGTTTGTGAATATAAAACTTTTTAATACAATTTAATTTAGGGAATGATTTTATGCTACAGGACTCTTGAGTTTGATCACTTTGTATTCTTTTTCTTACTTCTTTTCTGTGTATAATTACGATGAGTTAATTATTTCTCTAATAGTTACCAATTATAATACTGTTTGAAGAACGACTTTTTTTAAATGTTTTTTTTTCTGAACACAAATCGTGCTTAGTTTTTTAATTCGTCACTAACTAAACCTGGCACTATATGTTGTTTTTTTACACTGTAGTAAAGACGAATTTTAAAATAGCGCAACTAATTTAACTTGAGGCAACATATTCTTCGTTGCGATGTTTTCTGATGTCTAATTATAGGAAGTGTTAATATATTATTTAACCCGTAAGTATAAAAATACGAACAGATTAACGAATTAAGTTTCAAAGTAACGTGGTACAATTAGACGAAATTGTCACTTTGACAGATTGTTTAACATTCGGCTTATAAATTTCGGTTGGGTATTTTTACTTTTCGGAAATTTTACGATTGGATCTTAAAAACCTTTTTAGTTTGAGTAAATAATTTTGGTAGGTAATAAACTGTATTAGATGTTACGTTTAACAAATGTATGAACGGAAAAATTTAAATTACAGTTAAATTTGACTTTAGAGTTACTATTGTCTAAAATATTAGGATTGCCATGTGTGTTTTAATAACAACTTCTGAAGATGTTAGTTGGTTTGTAGTAATACTCTTTTTTTTTATATAGTTGTGAAAACCGTACCAGGTATTCCCAGTGCTGACGAGTTTAGAAAGTACAAAACAGCTGTCCACTTGGGCTGGTGATTTTTGGGATTTTATGCTGCATAATATTTAAACATTTTGAAATTAAATGTTATATAATCTGCAAACCAACTAACCTCCCTGTATTATCTACTAGTCTACAGTTACGTTCTTTATGGACATCTATTTATCTCTAACGCGCCTTTAAAGAATATAGACTGATTATTTGAAAGTTGCTGTAGTTTGTATTGCAACTGCTGTCTTTATTTAATCAAACCTGTTACCACCTGCTTTGTTACAAGGGGCTCTGATGGTAACAACTACGTTACCACGGCTAGCTACGACGTCGGTTAGTGCGCGTGGTTGAGAATACTGTAATAGGAAAAGGGAAAAATAGGAGCCACTCCGTTGTACTAGAAAAAATTCTTGATTTGGAAATACCAAGTGTACATACGAACCCATTGTCTAAGAAGTAGGATAAAAGCAAATAATCATCAACGAGAGGGAGAACAACTTTGTGACAACTTTAATTTTTGCCAGGGAGACATAATCATCAAGTTAATATAAAATGAAAAACTTATTGTAGTTCTTTAGTTCAGTAGCTGGTAAAATTGTTACTACCATTAAGTTACTTTTGATTCTTTCGAAGAGTGTAAGCTTACATTCGACGAATTAATCTTAGGCATTACTTAGGTGCTCGAATGGTACAAGTCAACGTAAACAATTTGCAGGTAGCTAAACGCTGCATTATAAGTTCGACTGAAAGTCAATTATTAATTACGATCTTAAAACAGGATAATCGAAATTAGACGTTGCAGCGTAGTGCATTCTTTTTTTTTATAGTAGTTGAATCGGTCTATTAGAAGTGCGACACCATTCCAGGTCAACTATATTGATAATTGTTTTAGATTGGTCAGTATACGTAGAAAATCACAGCGACTTTACGATAGGCGAAACTAACTAAACCAAGAACTTGTCGACACTAGCCGTAACGCTTTTCACAGCAATAATCTGTTGTACCCATCAACCACTTACTTAACACTATACGAACTATCGCTAACACGAAGAAAACAAAACATAGAATAAATATTCACTGACTGTAATATCCAAATCGCATATCGAAAAGAAACAATGTATATTAAGCTAATGGTCGGCGACACTCAATCTATCGTTCCTCCCAGCTATTTTACGACGTTCTCGTCTACGAGGACAAGCGAAACATTAGGAAAAAAGATAGATTACTATCGAGGCCTTGCTTGGAGCTATCTAAATCTGCCAAGGAGGCTTAATGGTTTTAATCGTGAACGGGTCTACGAATTTTGAAGCCAATTCGGCATCGAAGTATTTTGACGCATCGGGTGAATGTGATTACAGCGCCAAACCGAATTCTTAACCATATAGTTGATGTATCTACGACGTAGGTTAGAACGTCTTCCAGTTGTCATGACTGCTCGAGACCATTTGTCATGCATATGAGTGCGTATCTTGTTATAGAAAGATGGAGAAGGAAGTTCTGTGAGTGCTTTATCTGAAGAAGGTTTACCAAAGAGACTATCCGTAGTAATTTGTTCTCGACTAAAGAGTGCGAAGTATGATGACTTTATGCTTGGCAACCGATTTTAGCGAGGTATACATCCTAATGTTGATGATTTTCTTTGACGTAAGATGAGATCATTGTCTTCAGAACTCTATTCATCTCTTCAGCCGGGTTTGCTTCAGGATGGTATTTAGCGGTAAATAAGATTGTTGTACTGTTAGAGGAATAAAGCTTGTTAAACTCTATACTCCGGAACTGAACTCCATTATTAGTAATCTAGTATTGGGGAGCACCAAAAAGCATAAACACTTGATTCTCCATTATTTTACAAATGGATGAAGCAATTGCAGTACGCAAAGAAAAGAACAAAGACAATTTACATAAAAAAAAATTTTGTAAAACAATCAGCTACTACTAAGATATAATAATGACCTTTAGAAGAACATGGAAGAGGACTAACAATATCACAACACAGTTTTTTCCAAGGAATAGATGATCTTGCACGGCGAGAAAAGAAACCGAGAGGAGAAGAATGAGGAACCGTGAGCCACAGTGTCAGGATGTTTTCGAATAATTTTCCAACGTTGCTCAGTACGGACTGCCCATTTCCAAACATCGGCGGAGCAAAATGAAGACTTAGCTTTACGATACAGAACACCATTATGTAAGGACCAGGCAGAGAATTTATGCGGAACGGTTAAAATCCGACGACATAAATAATTATACCACACGTCGTTCGTATAAAGAGAAAGCAGTAAAGGAGAATCTAAAGAAACAGAATCGATGATAGGAATCGAACGAAAAAGTGCATCAGATACCACATGATCTTTATCTTTCCTTTGAAGGATGGTGAATTCATATTGTTATAGCCTAATTACCGGTAGAATTTTGTAAACGATTAAACCAGAGAAAAGAGTGATTACCTGTGATTACGGTAAAATGATTTTTATCGTTACAGCATCATAATAGAAATTAAACGTTGCAGCGTCAGTCGCTTCGGTAAACAATGCTTTGGAGATATCCGCAACTGTGCGAAATACGAATCGATCAAAACTCCTGAGATGATCAATCCTAGTAATTATAGAAGTTGAATCGGTCTATTAGAAATGGGACACCATTCCAGAGAAATACTACTTCTACTCTTACTAACGGGATTGAACAGAAGACCTTGAGTCTCCTTCAAATTTGTTATAAAGAGTTTAACAAAAGCAACATGGCGAGGGCCAACTAAATCGAGAATCGCCTAAAATGTGTCAATATATGAAAAATTAAGTAAAAAGAAAATTACTTACAATTGAACGGACAAGGTTTCTATCAAAATCAACCACACAGCTACTTTACCGAAATATCCAACTAGTGGGGTCCGCGTACCAGTGAGAATTATTAAATTACGAAAATGTGTTCGTTGATACAAATGACACGTAATAAACAATTTAATGATTACAGTTTCTCGTAGTTAGTCGTTTAGAGCGTATTTTGGTTTTTTGCTTTGAGGATGGAATCTTTAACCGATCAAATTTTTATCGGTATATTGGTTACCAGATTGTTTTTTTTTAGTTTTCAGTTCGTTAAAATTTTCTCTCGTGAGACTATAGAAATTATTATTGTGTCGTCGCATATTTCTAAAACTTCCAGCAACACCACCATACTGTTTCTATTTAAAATCGTGTAAATATTATTTGGCAACATTTCAGATTACTCTATACAAATCTAAACAACTTTTCTATAAATTGTTTACTTCGTAAAAGTTTTATTGATAACATTTATACCGCCTTTTGCTATCTACATTTTTATTCTGCAATTTTATCTGCTGTGTACGAAATTCTTTCGATTTAATTTGCTCGACTGATTTATGTGGTTGTTTTGCCAATTTTAAAAATTTATTTTTGTCAAAATATTCTATAAATGATTTCCGTGTTTATTTCTGTAATTGTGTAAAATTAATACTTTTTTTAAATATTTTTTTGAGTAAAAATTAATGTTCGTTGTCACAATAGATCGTTTTTTTTGTTACCGTGACGATTAGCCTTTTATAATAATTAAAATTTGTGTATTTTGTCTTATATATTAGAACTAAAAGTCATTAAGTTGGCTTTAATGTAAGAAACAACCTTTCCTCTTCACGTTTAAAAAACACATATATTTACGAAAATTTTTTTTCAATGCAACGTCAGTGCGTACATGACATTCATTGGACTGCTACTATCTAATAATTACGGTCTTGTGTATATTTGTTATGATTTCTATGATATTATTTGCTTTAATTTGTATTAATGCATCTCTTGACAATATAATTATGGTGTCTATTGTATTTTATTTATTTATACGTTCTATTTCGCCATTGCTGTTTTTTACTCGTTCTTATGAGTTTTGTCTATTAGTCATAGTCTTCTTGTAACATCGTTTGTATTAACTTTTTTTCTGAATTAACATCTTCTCTTGGCAATATCTTTTTGTCTTGACTCGGTTCAGACTTCATCATTAGGCTGAAAAATAATAATCTATGAATTTGGTTACTTTTTGTTCCAACAGAGTTTTTGTTGACAATTTCTAAAAGAATGTTTTTTACTATTTGATTTTTATTTCTTTATAGCGTGAGCTTTTGATAAGCAGCAGTCTATTAGTTTGCATTCTATTTATTTCTGCGTTCTATTTAGCCATTGTTGTTTCTTTTCTTTACACGATGCGACTGTTTCCACTCCGAGTTCTCGATGGATGGCGCTGTTACGTGAATACCATGGCGCATTAACTATGTATTTTAGCACTTTGTTCTGGTATTGCTGTATCACATCAGCGTTGCATTTTTTGTCACATCATCATAATTGGACTCCATATGCCTATACTGCTAGCAGCACTTGTCTATATAAGAGCAGCTTATTGTACATGGACAGTTCAGATCGTCTAGTACATTTTTCGTAGTTTAATTTGTAGTTCCTTTTGTTTCTTTTTGATGAGTGGTTTCCATCAGAGCTTGGCATCAAGAATCATTCCAAGGTACTTTGCTGTGTTGACCATCTGTAGCGTTACTCCATTGAGGAAGATTGGTAACTGGTTACTCTATTTATTAGTGTAGTTGAATGTTGATTTGGTTTAATTGAGCTTAATGCCTCACTGTCGAAGTGACAATATTGTCTGCTGCTTGTTGCAGTTTCCTTGTCGAGTCTTCGATTGAATTGCCCGTTGCCATTAATGCTCTGCCGTCTCCAAATGTAGCAATTGTGCAATTCTTCGTTTTTGGCATGTCATTGATATACAACAAATACACCACTGGACCCAAGACACTCCCTTGGGGTGATCTGGCTTGGATTTCTCTTAGTTCTGAGTACGCACCTTCATGTTTAATGCCAAATTTGCGTTCGCTTGTGTACGATTTAATAAGTTTATGTTATGTGAATAAGTGATTTTTCTATAACGTCAGTTATTCTGTGGATGTCGTCGATGGTTGAATTTTCGAACAATTTCGAAATCGGTAATAGTGCAATTGGCCGATATGATCCTACTTCTTTGTGCTTTTTACCAGGTTTCGATAGCATCATTACATCAGATACTTTTCAAGATACTGGAACATGCTTTAACCGGATTGAAGCATTAATTAATGTAGTTAACTTTACCAAAGCTTTTCTTTAAAATTTTTGAAGTATGGTTCCAGTTATCAGCTCGAAGCCAGGTGCGTTTTTCGGATTGGGGTTTGTTCGAATTTCTTCAACAACTTCTTTTGGTGTGACCAGTAGAATTGTGTCATTGTACTCATTTGGAGTTAGTTAAGGTAAGTTGTATGTTCCAGTGTTCGGAAGAAAACTTCTTTCAAGGTGGTCCGCAAACGTCCATTGGTTTTTCTAATAGGAAGTATTTGTGAAATGAGACACTTCGGTTGTTTTGTGGTTTTCCACAAAGAGTATTCTGTGCTGCAATTTGCTGTGAGGTCTGTTAGAATTTTTTAATTGTTTTTGTGTCAATCTATTCAACTTTGTTTTATCTTGCGGCGTTCGGGTTTGGTGCCAGCGCCGAGTTAATCTACGTTTGGATAGTTCAATCTCTTGAGTTTTTTTTAATAACTGGTGCTTTCCATGCTGATTACTGGATGGTTATGGTAAAATTGTGCAGTTCGTTTTCAAATTTTTTAATTGTTTTAAGTGGGACACTAAGGTTAATAGTGTTCTCTAACGTAAGTTTAAAGTAGTTCTAGTCTGTGTGTTTGTTTATTAGGACACGGCTTTGGTGTTGGCTTTTATGATAAGATCACTGATTGTTAATAAGATAGCTGAATGGTCGGAGTTCAGATCATTTTGATGTAATTTGCTGAGACCTTTTGGTGACGTAGAAGTCAATCAAGTCTGGTATTTTGTTTGGGTCAGTTGGTTTGTATGTGGGTTTTCCCGTAGACACGAATTCATATTCGTATTCTGTAGCAGCTTGATATAGGTGATCCTAGTGGGTGTACTTCGTATTGAAGTCGCCTCCAATGATGAAGCGAATGTTTAATTTTTGGAAGAATTCTAGATAACGATCTGCGTAGATATTGTATCGCGGTGGACGGTGGCACTTAAGGTTATTTTTCGTTTGGTAGTCACAATTGTCACATTTGTTGTTGCTTGAATGTTATGAGTCACGCACTTTTCTTCTTCATAGTTATTTATGTTTGTTACCGTTGCCTAGGTAAAGAACGTAACGAGCGAAGTGGCGATGTTGGAGGTGGCGTCGTTAGTGGCGGCGTTGATGGTGGCGGAGGTAGTGACCGGTACACGCGACACGAGAGTAAAAGATCGGCGTGATTTAAATAATATATTGATAGAGATACATATATACAATAAAATACATATAACATATACGTCGCGATTTAAGTTTATCGTTTGGTGGGCACCCAGACTCAGGTGTCCATTAATCGTAGGAGTCTTGCGAGCCAAACGACTATTGCCTCTTGCAGCTCCGTGGTTCGTTTATAAAGCCTCAGTTACTGCCGGAGGTCACGAGTTCGGAGGTGGAAGGAGCAGCATGGTAGGGGTCCGGTAACAGTCCTCCCTGGTCAAGAGTGGTCTTTGGGGTGGCTGGGGCTGATGGTGGTCGAGCTGGTGCTGATGGTGGTCGAGCCGGGGCGGCCCGCAAGTCGTGAACGTGAATTTTTGCCCATTCCAAGTTTGCCTGCTTGATCCAGTAGGCATTTACTCCTGCTGATTGAATGATTTTGCATGGTCCGCTCCATTTTGCCGGAAATTGTCCTTTCCCCGATTCTTGGTGCGTTCTTTCTATTGCCCTGTCTCCTTCTTTGTACTGCGTTTTTGGCGGCGTGTAGTCGGCATAACGGGATCTGTAACGATGCTGGTTTCGGTGGGTTTTGGTGATGCGCTGTTGTGGATCGTCGTCTCTGGATGTAGTTGGGAGTTCCCAATCCCCTGGTCGTTGAAGTCGTTGACCCAGTAATGCTTCTCCAGGTGTGGTTCCGGTGGCTGCGTTCTTCCGCGTTCTCACTTGGTATAAAATTGTGGGAAGGACTTCGATCCATGTTGCTGGATCCTTTTGATATAACTAGATCCGTAAACCCTTTTTTATTCCTTGATTCCTCCTTTCCGCAGGGTTAGCTTGTGGGTGCCATATGGGCATTGTCCAGTGATATGACCCCCACTTTCGGAGAGTAGCATCCCAGGTGACTGAAAGGAACTGACCTCCATTGTCGGTAACGATGGCCTTAAGGTAGCCGAATCGTTGGAATACTTCCCGCTCTAGTATTTCGACGACGGGCGGGCTTGCGATCGTCTTCATCGGGAATGCTTCCACCCAGCGGCTGAATAGGTCCGTTACTACAAGGATCAATTTCTGTGCGAGTTTTGTTGGCGTATATGGTCCCACCAGGTCGACGGACACTACCTCCCACGGCAGTGACGGGTCTCTTGGCCGGTTAGCGGCGCGTTGTTGCAGCGGTCATATTTTTACAGCTGCACAAACCCAGCATGATTTGACGTAGGTCGCTTCGTATTCGTGGTCACCAGAACCTTTCGACGATTGCTCGAAGCGTTTCTTCTGCTCCCGGGTGACTGGCGTCGTGACTGTCCGTAGCATGCGTACATGACTCGCTCTCTTAACTCAGTGGGCACGAAGAGCGTAAGCGATTCTTCGGTCACGTGGTACAAATAGCCCTCGTGTACCCTATATTCATTGTGTGTGTCGGCTTCGTCTTCGGGGCCGGGGCCGTTGGCTTGGACTCTTTCCCAGTCAGCAATGATTCGTTGGATTCCCGGAGAGGTTTGTTGCGTGTCTGGTATTTCGCGCACAAGATTAGTGACCGGAGTTAATTGCATCTCCATCGGTTTCTCTACGGTATTGCTGTTCGGAGACGGCGGCATTAACCGTTCTCAGTGAGTCTCGATGGATTCTTCCGAAGTTGGATTTTGGGAAAGGTGGTCTGGTAGCTCGTTCTTTTCCCTTGGACAGTGTTCGACGTCAAAGTTAAATTTTAGAAGGAGCAGAGACCACCTCATTATTTTGCTTTTGACTTCTTTAGCGCGATCAAGCCAGGTAAGCGCGCGGCTGTCCGTCCTGAGAGTGAACCGCTTATCTTCTAAGTACGGGCGGTACTTTTTTATGGCCCACACGGCAGCCAAACGTTCTTGCTCGTTCACGTGGTATTTCTGTTCGGGTGCTCGTAGTTTTGCGCTTGCATAGCTGATGATTTTTTTTGATCCTCGGGCTCTTGGTAGAGAACGGCGGCTGTTCCTATCCCGCTGGCATCCGTTTGCAAGAAGAATGGTTCTTCGAAGTCCGGTCGACTTAGTTCTAAGGGTTGTGCGATGTTTTGTTTAATTTGTTGGAACGCTTTTTCGGCTTTTTCATCACAGCGGAATTTTTGCGACGGCTTTAACAAATCATGGAGCGGTGCTTGTAGCTGTGCACAGTTGGGTATGTAGTCGCGCAATCAGTTGGACAGTCCTAGGAAGCGGCGAAGTTGCGTGCGATTCGTCGGTTGTTCGGATGCCACAATGGTTTCGACGTGTTCCGGTAGTGGCACGTTTCCAGTGGAAGTGATAATATGGCCGAGGTACCTGATGTTATCTACTCCAAACTTGCATTTGTTTAGCGCTACCCTTAGCTGGTGGTGTTGCAGGTGTTTTTCCACCGAATTCGAGTATACCACAATATCGTCGTAAGTACACCAATAGAAATTTCTGCAAAAATCCGAGAAACACTTCGTTGGTCATAAATTTCTGGAAGCTAGCCGGTGCGTTCTTAAGGCATCAAAAGGCCGAAATTGGTAGGTGGCTCCGTGGGGAGTTCAGAAGGCCGTGTGTGGTCGTGATGATTCGTCCAAAGGCACCTGTCAGTATCTACTCTTCAAGTCAATAGTGGAAAATACCGTGGTCGTTCCGAGGTCGCGGAGCGTTTCATGTATTACCGGTAAGTTGGAAGTTTCATCATGGGTTGACTTATTTAGTTTCCGGTAATCTACACAGAATCTTGGCGTGCCATCTTTCTTGTCGACTACTACTATGGGTGACGAGTAGTCGGAATGAGATGCTTCTATGATACCGGTCACTAGCATGCTTTCCACTTCTCTGGCAATCACCGTTTTTTTGGCGGGTGAGTACCGGTACGTCGGTAATCGGAACGGTCTCTCTTCTTTTTGACGAATGTTGAGGTTGGTGGTTCTCGTGGTTGTTTGCGGACCACCAATCGAGAACAATACGCATTTTTCGACGGTCCCCCCAAGTATGTTTAGCCGGGACCCTTGAGCGGCTATGGCGTAGTCATTCAATGGGGGTTGCACGGCGGTAAGGGCGTCGCATCTTTTTATGAAGTTGTGCGTCGCTCCTGTGTCGAATAAGCTTGTAAGTCGCGCTCGTTTATTCTGATGTGCGCGATGGGTCGTAGTCCTTCGACGTTTAGTTGGTTGAGGGCCGGTCTGGGTTGTTGCCGGTCCGTTCCCCGTTTTCCCAACTTGGTTCCGGTCGTTGCTGAGTGGGACAATCTCGATTGAAATGTCTTCCTGGGCAAAAATGACAAGGTGGCAAAGGAGGTGTGTATGTCGGTGTTGATACCTTGACAGTAGTAGGTTTGGGTTCTGCGGTTGCGATGGGTTTCAGGGCGGCTTCCAGTAACTTTGCTTTCTTAAGGAGTGCCAGCACGGAAGTGGGTGTCGTATCGATAAAATGTATTTGTAACGTCGGTAGAAGTTGCGTAATAAGAAGTGGGATATGTTTGCTTATCTCGATGTTTAATCGGTCGGCCAGTTTCTTTTTCTTTTGTAGAAATTCGGCTGCGCCTTCTAAGTTCGTTTGTTTTCTACCGTTGAATTATGCGGTCAGTTGACTTCTTATGGTAATGTTGTCGTATTCTTCTCGTAGCAAATCCGCGAATTCTTTGAACGTGTTTACAAAAGCTTCGTACGTTTTCCACCACTTGGCGGCGTTGTCTTCTAAACACTTTTGTAGCACGTCGATAAGCACTTCCGGGTTTTCAAGTGATTCATCTTTGAATTGTGCTGGTTTTTTGTTATTAGCTAGCTTAGCCGTGATAAGGGCGAGTGCGCGTTTTGTTGGTCGCCACTGGATGTATTGGACCCGGCATCCAGCCCGGAGGTTTTTGTGGATCTTGTTTCAGGCATCTTGTGCTGCGGTTGCTCGTCGGTAGGTCGTCGTGAGTTGGAAGCGCGTTGCTTTCTAGTGAGCCCCACGTGTTGGGCGCCAATTGTTACCGTTGGCTAGGTAAGGAACGCAACGAGCGAGGTGGCGATGTTGGAAGTGGCGACGTTGGTGGCGGCGTTGGTGGTGGCGGAGGTGGTGACCGGTACACGCGACACGAAAGTAAAAGATTGGCGTGGTTTGAATAATATATTGATAGAAATACATATATATAATAAAATACATATAACAGATACGTCGCGATTTAAGTTTATCGTTTGGCACCCAGACTCAGGTATCCATTAATCGAAGGAGTCATGCGAGCCAAACGACTATTGCCTCTTGCAGCTCCGTGGTTCGTTTATAAAGCCTCAGTTACTGCCGGAGGCCACGAGATCGGAGGTGGAAGGCGCAGCGTGGTAGAGGTCCGGTAACATGTTTTTTTCTAATTGTAGTAGCACTTCCACCACGAGCTGTATTAGTCGGATGAACAGTATGATGTGCTAGATAGTTTCGAAACAATATGGGATTCAGTTGTAAAGTGGGTTTTTGATATCAGGCAAACGTCTGTTTTTCTATACTTATCACCAACCCATTTTTGTTTATTTGTTTTATTTTTTTCTCGCTCCCTTTTGATTTAGGTGAACGATAATGTCAATCGGATCGAAAGTGTGATGCAAGTCTTTTATCGTATTATTCAAGAGTGCAGTGATTGCATGATACACTTCTGGTTTGGTTGCATTCAATTTGACCGTATTGTTATTGAGTAGCTTGTTTTGGTAGCAATCTGCTGGGACTTTTGTTTCTGTGAATGCAATAAGCATTTTTGGATAATTTGTTACATTTTGTATTATTATTGGCGGTGGTTTCCTCGTGTTTCCATGTTGTATTTGTTCTTTGTCAGCCACATGGCTTGTAAAGACCAGTTGATTTTGTGTCGGATTCGTTAGTTTTGGCGAGCTTAGGCACTTTCTCTTTTTCCGGCTTTGCTTAGCTCGCGCTCCTTTTTTTATTTTTTTTATAGCGCGAGCTTTTGCAAAGCAGAAGTCTATTAATATTGTGTTTTATTTATTTTTACGTTCTATTTAGCCATTGTTGTTTCTTTTCTTTATACGTTTTTTTGAGTTTTGTCTATTGTTCATAGTCTTTTTGTAATTTTGTTTATATTAATTTTTCTTTTTTAATTATCATCTTCTCTTCTTTACTTTTATGTATTTTTTTTAATTTGTTTTTGGTTAATTTGTATGATCTTGTATCTTGCTTTAATTTTTTTACATGAGCTTCTCTGTTTTTTTTCTTTTTATTTAATAGTAGAAAAGTCACTTTCTGTTTGTCTGTCACTATCTATATTATATATTTTTTTATATTGTCGATTGTAGACGTTACGGATTCATTTTTCTTGGCAAATCCTCAATGTCATCAATAGATCAATGACTTCACGAACAAATCGCTTTCTATATAAATTGCTTTTTATATTTGCAATTAAAGTACTTTATTACTATGTGTTAAAACTAATCTATGCATTAAAACTATTTTAACCACAGTCGTTCCTGGCATAATTCCTACAAAAGTTGTAACTTTGTGTGCGGTTAGTAAATCTCTGACTCAAATTTTTGAAGACTATTTTCAACTGTACTCGTTTTAACAAATGCATATTGCAGAATGTTTTGAAGAAAATATTGGTAAGGTATTTTTTTTCTTCACAATTTCTGGTTTTTATTTTCTAAATAAATTACTAAGGACCGTTCGTTTTGGTCATAAAAAATTATTACTTAACGTTTATTAGTACGTAACGTTGATTATTGCCGTGTTGTAAAAGCAAGGATTTTAACGACACTTGTAGTTTTAAAATCTGTTGTTTTTCTAGTCGAAAGACAATACTAATAACATTGTGAAGGAAATTCAACGATTCAAAGACAGGTTCTCCAATGCAGTTGACATATAAAATTTTATGTATCGTGTTACGAGGAAAATGCGTATTTTATATTTGTATCTAAACGTCCTTAGGGAATTTCTGGAATTTTAACGTTTCTTGTCGTAGTTAATGCTGCGTCACACTTAATGCGTTCGTGTATTCCTGGTGAGATTTTACATCACTACTTTTCCTTATTTGTGAAATAAATAATTTGATTTATTATTAAAAGTATGGTTATTATTTCAATTTCGCTTTGAAATTTTTGCAAGATGAACGTTTGCATACGTTTTGGGTGTTATGTATAAATGTGTTGCCGGCGCTGGGTTTTTCAAATTTTGTGACTGGGCACGTAACCGATGAATGTCTTAATGAAATAAAAAGGAAAGGCATTTTAATGAAAATGTTAGAAGAAACTGTAAAATAAGACTACGTCTAGTTCATAAAAATATAGCTGCGGGTTAGTGATAAAGTAATAAAAAAGGTTTGTCTGGGCGCCAGGTTTTATGTTTATAGGAAACTTACTTGGTCGAGTATTCCAGGCGAAAAAGGAAAATAAATAACAACAAGGGTAAATATAAAATGATAAGAACTTTAGGAATGACAAAAAAAGAAGTACAGCAAGACTGAGAAAGACTATAAAACATGTTTATTTTATTCGCAGAAGAGACGAAATGAGTGACTGTTTTGCAGTGCAGTAAAGGAGAAGGAATTTCTATAGTTCCATAGCATAGTCAATCGTTGAAAGATCTACTTTCTGTTTTCAAATCGAAAGTTGAACTTCGACTTTGCCGTTTTGTCGTTTGTGAACACAAAGAAACCGACGTTTTTCAACACATTGCACCTTGCATCTTCAAAGCGCCTAATAACATTTTTGATAAGCGATTTACAGACTTTCACTTTCTTTTCCGTTATCGCATGGCTCATTTCGTCATTACAGGGTGAAAATAATTGTGTTCTTGTGGCAAATGTGGGTTTTTTGAAAGGGTGTAATACTAGTAGCTAAGTTCTACAAATGACAAAATGGCAACAGTCTTTGTTTTGGCACACAAGGAGAAGCTTATACTAAGTCTCCTCTACAGCGAGGAGGTATTTTTACAATCAAGATCATTAGATCATTTACACCAAAAGAAAGAAAAGCTACTCATAGACCTAGCAATTTTTAAACGTTATCGAAACCACAACGTTTGAAAATTTACAATGAACTCAAAGAACTGTACTGGGTCAGCAAAAAGTTACATTTAAGCTACATTTAACTTTCGTGAATAAATTAGAGGATTCTATATAGGCGAAACTAGATGATATCATTACAACCCAAAGTAATAAAGTTTACGAACAATCAAAAGCTAAGCAAACTAAGGAATATGCTATTCACAGTATAACGGATACCGTTTTGAACGAGCAAACCACAATCTTACTAAAGAAAGACTGCAACGAACTTTGGCGAAAATCCTGTTTTGCCATAATTCTACGATCTACCCAAGGTACACAAAGACCACAATCGCCCACTTAATTGAGAGAACGGTGTCTCTGGCTCAGTTTCCTGTCCCAATTAATATGAAACTGGCGGTTCCTCTACCCTGAATCATACCTCAGAGATACTGTTGTTGACACTGTCAAAGAAATCTTAGGTTAACGGGCGAAACTGGTTTGGTAACAAAGAGAAACAGCACCCGCATACAAGAGCTACTTAGCTAGAAGCGCCAAGCTCATCAAGGTGCTATCCGATTTTCTTCTGATGCGAGAAAGCGTCAAATTTTTCATGATACAAAAAAGCAACTTTCTCAGTAGATCAAAACAGTTTTAGCTTTAAAGCAAAAGCAAACGACCTCGATGGAGTGAGCATTATCACAGCATGCTGAACACATAAACAAAGGTGCTTGAGGAGTTAATAAATACCATACCACAATATAGCTTGTTTTATGAATTAGAAAATCCAATATCACTGGAAAAAATTAAGAAGGCGGTTAGCCAGATAAAAAATAACGGTCAAAGCGAAATCTTTAAGTCCTCACTCAAAATACTCTGATACATCTCAAGAACTACTTCGAACTCATACGGGAAAGTGCCACGGTACCCTAGACTTTCGGGACGCCACCATAATATATATATTTAAACGCAAAGGAAACGCCTCAGACTGCAAAAATTATAGGGGAATCTTTCCTCTTGAAGTGAGCGGAAAGATCTTAACCAGAATAATGGCAAACAGACTAGGCTCGGTAATAAAAAGATTTCTGCTGGAAATCCAATTCGTGAGACAGCTGATCTAATTTTCGCTGTTCGCCAACTTCAAGATAAAACTAGAGAACAACAAACACTAATGTATGCAGCTTTTCTGCAACGTTTTGGGATACCTCTCAAATTGTAAGCAGTCTGCAAAACTTTTCTAAACGCAAACCGGCGTATGACGAGGCTGCGTACTTGCACTTTTGCTGTTTAATATGTTCATGGCGGCCTTAACCATACTGGATGATAATAGTCTAAAGACGAGAGACATAGGAATTTGGTTTAGAATTAACGGTGGGATGAAGAGTTGAAGAACTTAAAACGGCTGAAAGAATTTACTAAGACATAGACTAGGTTCATTAAAGATCTGCAGTGCGCATAGGGCTACGCCTCATCCCTTGAAAACCTACAGATAATCTTGGACGCCTTCGAATGGACATATAACGGTCTTGAAATATTCTCCAAAAGAATGTGTCTAGCAGTTGAACTATCTGGGAAGCATCATCCATCAGTGATACAGTCAATCTGGATGCTGAAATTTACAACTGAATAAGTACTGCTTTTCGAGTCTTTTGAGCTTTTAAGAACTGTGTTTTTGACAACTACTTTTCAAACATGGGTACTGTACGCCAGAGATTTAAGACAGTGGGGGAAAACTACAACAAAAACACTTACGTTGGTTTATGGGTGTGATGTGGTATCATAAGATTTCCAACGCTTAAACCTTAAAACGCGCGGGCAGTACTCACGAAATCTCGTCTACGATGAGTCAGCCACATAGCTTGTATGGAACATAACTGGATGCCAAAGTACATTTGGTACTGAGAATTGTCAGTAGAAAGTATGGAAGCCAGTGCCAGGCCAGTTCTATGAAACAGTCAAGAGCATAATGGAAGAAGATAACAGCTACTTGTCAAATAGAGTTAAAGAAGTGCAAAAAGGACAACCAGCAAGTAAAGGAATTTGTATGTGATATCTGCCAGCGAGTCATAACATCCAAAATTGGACTGTTCAGCCACTGAAAACCTATCCAAAATTCTCATATGCATAGTGTATAATTTTGAGTAGTTTTTACTGTTAACAGGAACTTAGAAGAACACATTAAAGATTCTACAGAGGTTATCAGCAAAATCCTTGCGCATAAGCAAAGAAGATATTCAAGTCAGTTTTGACGTGGTGTCTCTTTCTACTAAAATTTACAGTCGACAAATTGTTGTTTTTACTCAAAAAGAAAATTAATGAAGAAGTAAGCGTATCTCGCAGCCTCATCTTGTTTCCTCTTTTTTCTACTTGATTTCTTCTGGTCTATGTTCTTTGTCACTAATCTTCTCTGCTCTTCTTAAAGGTGTATTGATGAGAGATATTTTTTGTTGTGGATGGTGGTACAAGGATGCATGTAGATATCGGTTTTGCGGTATACGCTATGGCTTAGTCTATTGCTATCGGTGCTTATTACTAGAACGTCTAAAAAAGGTAACGTTTTCTTCTCTTTGATCTCCATGGTAAAGTTGATACTGATGTGGTGTCTATTGATGCTATGAAGAAAATCTTGTAGTGCTTTCCGTCCGTGAGGCCATATGACGAAGGTTTCGTCTTCATATCTGTACCGATATTTTGATTTCCTGTTTCTTGGATTGATAGCTTTTTGTTTAAAAGCTTTCATACAACTGTTACCTATTATTGATGATTTAACTTTTTTACATAGTTCTTCGTTGTTGTATGAAGATGATATTTAGAATGTTTGTAGCTGATATGATTGATTGTTGTCCACACGTCTTTACTAAGTATTTTACTCAACTCTAGATGTAACACGTATAGTTCGGCAGATTTTTCATGTGAAAAAGTTTGACAAATTACACGACAGGAAACCAGAGCTGGATGTACCAAAAACAGTCATAAATCTTTTGGAGCAACAACTAACCAAAGCACAAACAACAGTGCTTGTCAAAGTATTTAACTTTGCAATCGCACCGACTAAGATACCGAAAGAGGAGATCATAGCACAAGTGGGATGTGCCATACGGAATCTAACCATAAGCGATGATGAAGAAATAAAACACGAAACTTGCCGAATCTTACGGACAGGTAGACCACTAGCAAGAAACATAATCAAGAATGAGAAAAGAGCGTACGCAAGAATGAGAAAACGATCGTTCTAGGAGCTGATAAAGGTAACGCAACGGTGGTAATGGATAAGGATCTTTTGCTAAGAGAAATTGCTCGTCGTGTAAACCGTTATGTTTCATCGGTATTGAGATGTTGGTTCAAATGGTCCGAGGAAGGGGTTCAACATCGTCGCTGTGGATCTGGACGTCCTCGGAGGACTACAGATTGCGAAGAACGTCGCTTAAGAGTTTTGGCCACAAAAGACAGATTTTCAACAACTCGATCAATTGCAAATGATTGGATGAGAGGTATAGGACTCAGAATGTCAACGTCATCTGTTTATTGCCGGATAAGATCTTAATGGTTGCGTTCATATCGTCCATTTTTATGTCTTGCCCTTACACCGCTTCACCGTCTATGCAGACTAGAGTGGACCAACGAAAGGGTTAATTGGGCGCATGAATTGCATCAAATTGTGTTTAGTGACGTCCCGATTTTGCTTGTGGGTTCACGATGGTCGTAGGAAGGTCAGACGGATGCGTGGGGAACGTAAAAATCCAACATTTTTTGTGGAACGCAACATAGTCCTCACTCAAGGAGTTATGATATGGGATGCAATATGTTGGCAGATCACCCTTGGTCTTTATTGACGGCAACCTAAACGCAGCTGGTTACATTGCTACAACCAGTTGGTCTTCCGTATCTTCAGGGGCTGCAAAATCCCATTTTCCAACAGGGTAATGCGCGCCCTTATACGGCAAGGGCTATCAACATGGTTTTTGGAAGAAGCTAACATTGCCGTCTTCCCATGGCCTGCTCAGTCGCTTGATTTGTCGCACGTTGAACATGTATGGGATATGATTGGTAGGCGGCTGGGTAATTCACCACACCCTCCAGATAACTTATACGATCTCCAGCTACGGATTCAAGAAGCTTGGGACGACATACCACAAGCAGCTATAGATCACTTGATTGATAGCATGCCAATACGTCTAAATGAGTGCATTACAAATCGTGGCGGAGGAACTCATTATTGAAAACACTTTAATCTTTTGTTCTTTTGTTTTTAAATTTTAATCATCACATTGTTTCATGAAAATAGACGTTTCCTAAAAACTTCAATAAAACCGTTCAACAACTTCTAGGTGTTGCAATTTTTCTGAAAGTCAGTATAGTATATCAGTGAAAGAAATTTTAAAGATCAGTGGACACAACTAGTGCCACTAGATGAAGAAGATGACAACTTATTTCTTGTGGAGCAGGTAGTTCTATGAACAAAGGAACGGCGTAAGTATGGGCTCACCACTATCACCAGTGATAGCTAACATTTTATGGAAGCCTTTGAACAATAATCTATCAACTCAAGTAACAGGAAATCGAAATGTTGGTACAGATACGTAGACGACGCCTTTGTCATATGGCCTCACGGACGGGGAACATTACAAGATTGTTTTTATCATGGAAATCGAAGAGAAGAAAATGTTACTTTTTCTAGACGTTCTAGTAATATGCACCGACAACAATAGACTAAGTCATAGCGTATACCCCAAAAAGGCACATGGATCGATATCTACATGCATTTTCGCACGAGCATCTACAACCGAAAATATCTCTTTGGAATACGCAAAGAACAAAGGACATTGTCATCAACATGGCTGCAAAAAAAGTCGATACACAGACTGCAGAAAAACAAACAAGCTGAGGCTTCGACGTACCGTACGTTTCCAAAGTAACTAATAGACTAACGAAAACTATAGGAAAAAAGAACATCACTACACGACACAACCCTGTGAAGAAGGTAGACTAGCTCATACTACCAGATAAAAATCAACTCCCGAGACTACACACCAAGGGTATCTACAAACCAAAGTGTATGTGCGTTAAGAGTTATATCGGCCAAACGGGAAGAAGTATTTAGTGCAGCGTTAAAGAACATCAACGAGACGCCCAATAATTTCAATGGTGAAGATGGATATAGACTTAGCGAGAAATGTGGATCTGCGCTACATGAAAAACACAGAAGAAGTCAGATAGCTACAAACGCGACTCAACAGAGCAGAACGGACACGGATCAGCGAAACGGAAGCGAAAGCTATATAACGAGAAGTAAACAATTCATGCACTTTGGCAAAAAGAGCGAACCAGTGTGGGATAACAAAAATGTGTAGAAGGAAAATGAAACACTGTTGGAACTTCTACAAGAGAATGGATATGGGGCCGAAAAAATCGAAAAGGCATTGGAACGAGCAGCCAATCTAAAAGCTAAGGATGGCGTACCGTTTCTGACTAGCACTGCTTGTTTACAGTACGAAACATGAGTTTAATTCAAAAATAATAGCAACGACATACTCAAGAGCCCAAATCACAAAATTAGAAGACAAGTTGAAACAAACTTTGGATGATGGCGAAATATGTTTGTTTCGGAAGCGCACATCGTACCAGATCTGATGGTTCTTAGCAATTGTTTTTCGTAATCTATTGTTTAAAAAAATGCTACGTCTTGCCCACAGATCAACTTGATGGTCTGGACAAAACCTCAGAGAGAAAAAGATGTTGAGGTGGGACTAATATAGAACTCTTCAATCTCAAATGGGACCAAGAAAAACTATTTTACTCTGAATTAAAGAATCAAATCCCAAACACCAAAACAGGTAACTGCAATCATGGTTACTAATAAAGCGAGGTAAGTAAACGCGGAGCAAAAAGTAGTGCGCAGTCAAGATGAAGACTTAAAGGTTGATGAAGCATATAGACAAAGCGTCTTCTTTATGATCAACTTAAGAACGAATGGAGCCAACTGCTGAAAACTGGAAAAGTGAAAAAAGGAAATCTCAGCTTAGATACAGGGTGAATCATAAATATTGCGAAAACTAAAAAATTGTACCCGAAATTTTTTAAAATTCGAATATAAAATTGATAAATCGGTCGAAGAACGAGGAAGGCGAATAAGTTAGAAAACAAACAGCGGCGAGAGTACTTGACTTAAATTCTCATCAATCAACACAAGTAGATAAATTTGCGCGATGATTTAAATGCCGGAAGTAGAACTTACGGTGGTTTATGTCGATAAAACAAGATAGTTTGGTGTCAAATGCAGGTAAACGAACGGTTCTTAAATTGTGTTAAAATTTATTAACACCTTTCGATAATTTTGCGGCGCCGCGAGTTAACGCGAACGAATCCGATAGTGCGTTTTCTTTGCTGGAAAGTTAATGCCGCCGGTTAGTTGACGTTTGTCCTTACGGTGTTTTAGTGAATAATACTCTCTATTCAGTGCTTATATAATAATAGTGGGTTTTCCGATCTCTATGCGTACCGTGTTTAAAGACTTCTTTTGCTCTATGCCTACTAAGTGCTGTGATAAATTTAGCAGTGTATTTTTATACGGATGCCTGTTGTTAAACTCGTTACAATTATTTATTGTTATTATTTGAACTTCGTTGTGACCATTTTATCTCACGAAGTAGGTGATGGGTAACAGTAAATTTGGGTAATCTGTCAACATATAGAGTGATTTTTTTTGGGTCGTAGTAAAAGGAAGAAAACTATTGGGAAATAGTACTCGCTCGATGTTAATTACATACAATTAATTAGATTTCTAATTTTTTTTCTATTAACTAGAAGCCCTATAGGTAATACTAATGACACGCCTAAGTGGAGACGAATTATTGAATTGATTTTGTCCCACACAATCTATACGTTAGAATTGGTTTTTAAGCATGTAGGTGACGTACAAATCCTTGACTGCTAATTGCATTAATGAAATTATATACAAATCCACAATTTCTATTCCGAATGGAAAGTTTCTGTTGTTGTTATTGGCGATTCTCTAGGGTAGGTCTGATATCATTGCAACTCTCCCATATTTATGCCAGACGCCCTACTTTACATAGCGGGATTATAAATGGGGAACTTTGTAAAGCACTATGACTCACAATTTCAAGTTCACCAAAGCCCTTTCCGCCCCAATTAAATTCTATTTTTGGCATCGCACAACCGCGATTTGCATCAACCTGATGCAGATAATTAATTTTTTTCTCAAGGGTTAGTCACTGCTCAATGCAATTTTCCATTTATGTTCGTCAACCTTTTCAACTTGCGTTGCTTTATTAACTTTGGCTCTTGATGATCCCGGAAATATCGGGTTGTTATGGTAACCGGCGTATTGAATTTCCTTATTTTTATAGACTCTTACAAGATGAATGTACTGTCATAAAACGGTTTCAGATTAAATCGGGTTGTGTACACGCTTGAAGAAGAAAATTGAAACATTCTTCTGCTTTGTCCGTTTTACTTTCTGTTTTTTTAAATAACAAAATTAGGGCAATTACGTTGTTTACGTTTTTATAAATAAGGCTTAAATTTCTATTAACCAATTTTTTGTTACGTTTTTGAGGTACTTTTGTGAAAATTTTCAAAGCATACTTGATTTTGTTGAAATTTTCCATATCCGAACCAATCTGATTTTTTTTTGTACATTATAAAAGCATTCTCGATTATTCAAAACTAAAATTATAGTACAAATTAATCATACGTCGATCTGGCGACACACTTTCTGTTTATTCTTTATTCATTTATCTGTCTGCAATTCGACTTTAATAGAATGTTTTTAAAGTCACCTTTCGATAATTTGAAATTCAAAGGATTTATAAATTAATTCGAATTATTAAGTTTTCGAAATAATGAGAGATTGTCATACCAAGAAGAGAAATAAAAGTTGCTTCATCACTGCTGGATTGAAGACAAAAGTTTTGCAATGACGTCGTCTTCATCGTCTTTTTCTTTGTTCTCGTTTGTATTCGTAGCAAATAAAATTTCTCCATTGATAAAAGAGGTCCCGACTCAATCAATACCTTCATCCACATACTCGTTCAAATTTATACCATATTCGACATTGCTTTCAACTTGTGCTTCTTCTTGAATTACATCTTCGGCATTTTTTGCAAAACCGGGTTTTTTGAAATAGTTGCCAATCGTTTGTGGAGTTATAGCTCTACATGCCTTGTCTATCAGCAAAATAGCCAACAAAACCGTTGTGTTGATAGTCTGTTCTTTACTGAGGTAATCTTCACAACTTTCTTCGTATCGTGGCTGTAGTTTTGAAACAGTGTTTAGGGGAAAGAAATGAAGTTGTACAATGGAAAAAGGACACAGTGCAGTTGTCTAAAAATAGAAGCATACTTCGGTGTTGCTTTTTCATGTCAGTGTTTGGTGATAGCAATCATTCATTGAGTAGTTCCATGGTCATCCAAACATTTTTGTTAGAAAAGATCTTTTTAAAACATCTCGGCTTTAACTTTTTAGAAAACTGTTAAAGTTTATTTACTATGCTTTCTTTTCATCTTTGACAGTTAGAGTTTTGTCAGGCAAACACTTGCACATGAGGACAGTTTTGTCGGTGTTAAATATGTCTTGGGTATCATAGTGTTTTATCGAGAGCGCTTATTTGAGCATACAGTTTCATCAACACTTCCACTTTCACCACAAACTTTCTTGAATACAACACAATTCTTCTTCTTGAAATTTGTAATCTATCCTTCACTTGCCGCAAAGTTCTAGATGCCCAGATTAATCGCAAATTATTTTCCTTCTCTCTCAGCAAGTTTCCGCTAATAGATTGTTTCCTACACTGTCTAAGACAAATGACCAGACTTTCTTGGAGACCCTTAGTTCATGTGGTTTCTTATTTTATTTTACGGTGCAGCATAGATTTTTTAATTTTTTTTTATATGGTTGAAAGGGTACTTAGAGGAACATTGACGTTCTTGGTGACATGTTTTCTTGTCTCCTCTCTTCACAGTTTTGATAACATTCTTCTTTTCAAAAATCGACAAGTAATTGTACTTTTTATGACTCATTTTGAAACCTAACAATATCACAAAAAAATCTGATAAATTGCAATTCACGTACGCGACCGTTTGTGTGTACTCTATACAAGTTTCAAGTTTTAACTTGTTTATATTTAGATTTGTCGAGTGTTTGGGTGAAAGAATTTAGAATTGTTTTGATACTTAATGATTATTGTCATCATCGAATTACGGAGGGTACGAAAAACCATTGACTTTATTTGATTTATCGAGAGTTCTTTTACGGACTTAACTATTCGAATTATATTAGATTAGTTGTTACAAATTGAAGAAGCTTTTGTTACTTATTTTATAGCTTCTTCAAGCGCCTGAGTGTGGTACAGAATCGTCAAACTATTCAAATCTTCAGTGGAAACGTGTCTTCTCAGTAGAATCAATTTAACTACTATTCGATGATACCAACCTGACCAATTTTGCCACACACTATTATTTATTGATCATACTTAACCGTGTCTCGTTAAGCAGAATGTATTTTTGTTTGTTATATCACATCGTTATTAATTTTTTTTTTCAGATGGCATTTCTTCGTTTGGGTTCTCACCATAGTTTTAAATTTGTCAGCTTTTTATGTCGAAGCTTTCTTCTTGAGTACTTTTTCAAGGTCCATCTTCTCACTGACTGACTACTTGGTCATCGAAGGTTTCGGCTCTGAATAATAGCGTACTATAAGAGTCTTTTTCTGCATCGGGTGAGATCTAGCGCGTAGATATCTCTCGCTATGCGTCTTTTTTTATGTATTCTGCATGTTATAGATTTTTCTCTTGGGGTTTCTTCACCATTACGTTCAGGAAAAATAGATTTACATTTTGTTTTTTTACCATGGTAAACTTTATCGCTCTATGCAGTGAAATGACGTGGTCTAGGAATTGTGGTAGCTTCGCTTTTCCGTGCCGCCATAACAAATAGGTATTGTCGACATATCTATGTTTGTTCACTGGATTTAAACGTCTCTATGAATAAATTGGTTGTTACATTGATAAAGGAATTTTCATTACTACTCCAGTCTTCTCTATCTAATATTTTTCGTCATTTAAAAAATATGTTGTAGGCAAACAGCTTCACTAATGAATGTCTTGAGTCTTGAGCATAGAAAGGACAAAATATTGCGAGTTCTTTACATGTGATGCAGTTTGCCCGGTATAGGATTTCAGCAAGTTTGCCAAATACTTTGATAAATCATAAGTTGGTGGTTTTTATCTATCTCTATCTTTGTGTAAATTTGGTATGCTCTTGTGGCTGTTGGTAATAATCTGTTCTGCACTCCTTCGAGTATAGATGATTTTTTTATCCTCTTTGTAACTGTTTTTGTAATTTTTTGCGTAGGATCTTTTCTTATCTTTTTTTTGTGGTAATCTTTTTTATCGGTTGCATTTGTCTGCTTTGAGTATGGCTATGTTTTCATCTACTATCATGTTATTTAACGAAGTTTCTTCTGTCTTGGTAAGGTTGCGTTTTGGTGTTTTTGCTTTCTTTAAAATTTTGCTCATTTTTTGTCGTACGACATCTGCGTCAAGGGTTGGTATTCTCTTGATTGCTACTGCTACCTGTGTAATGATTTCTTTTGTTGATATCTTTCTGGGTGCGAAATCAAAATTTATTTCCAATGCCAATACTTTCTGTTCATCAACAGACAGTCGACTATATCGGTTTTCAGCTTTTCGTTGTTCTTCATTGTGAATTTTTTCAGTTGCGCAGCCTTAGATATTTCGAGCTGTTTCGTTGCTGCGTCCCAGGTCGAAGCTTTGACACATGGCTAAACACGTAAGAAGATATTAGTAATTGTCTTAGAATTATTTAATAATGCGTTTGCTGACGTCAAAATACAATTTTTGGACTGATAATTCTTGCTCTAATGTTCTAAATGCTCTGTTTGTGATTTTCGATTTCTTCTTAGTTTGCTTTTATCTATTATTTTCATAGATTTTCCTTGGCCATAATTTGTAAATCTTGATCAGCGATTAATAGCATCGAAGCTACCGAAGTTGAGACATTTAAGGTTACACAATATCTGTTTTCTTTCTCAGTGTTTTTTTTTTCACTGATGACGAAATCAGTATCTATATTTTTACGTGCTGGTCTTGAAATTTTGGTAGGCGCCACGTTTTTTTGGTTTTTTAGCTAATTCTGTTGAATGATTTATCTGGTTTTTTTTTGTCACTGGTATTTGGTTAATGTTATTTTGTGGAACGTTTTTTCATAGTTTTTAACACTTCATTCTTTGCTTTAATTTGAAACTAAAATATCTAAATGTTGTAACCATTCTTCTGTTCTTTTTTTCTTATTATTGCTGTAGTTTCCTCTTTCCGTTTTGCCACTTTTCATTACTGTTCCAATATTTAGTACAAACAATATGTTAAAAACAGACATAGCTCTACTAATTCGATGATATCTGCTTTCAGTTCCAGAGTCACTAGTATTCTTTAGGTACATTAGTTTAGAGCGACATCAAAACTCACTACAATGTCTGTAGAATTAGTTCTGAGTGTAGAAAGATTTCTCGAAGGATTTCTACAAAATGTTGCAAGTTCTTTACGTACGATGTAGTATTCCCGTTGTACGATTTCAGCAAATTTGCGGGATACTTTGAGTATGAAGATGTTTTCATAGACTATCAAATTTGTTATCTCACATGAATTCGTTTATGCGTGTTACTTTTATTCAAGGATGTTTATCCCTGCTACTAATATACTGGATCGTTAACTCTATTAGTTGTATTTAAAAACTTGAAGCCAAAATCCGCCAATTGTAAGGTAGGCAAAATGCTATTATTGGTCAGTTGAAATGAAAATTATGTAGTTTTCTTGAATAGTAGTTTGTGAGATACCCAACTATTATTATATGTTGTTAACCAATCGCATAACAATATTTTGCCTACCCAGCAAATGGCCGATTTTGGCTTCACTTTTAATTCATTAGTTAGTTTTGTTTTGTAGTTTTCAGACGAATCAAATTATTTGTGACTCTTTAAAATTCTATCTATTTATTTAAGAATAAAGTCTCGTTGTTTTTTGTAAAACAATAAGTTACTTCTCGTACTGTTTCATTTCCATAACGGATATCTATAATTGCTTAATTAGACATCGCCGGAGTTAACGAGTAGTTCTCGTTTTGCCTTAAAGAAATTTCCACGATTTACTCCGCACTTCCTCCCATTGTAAAAAAGACCGATAATTCTTCTTAATTAGAAAATGGCTAGACAAACAACAGTTGCATATAACCACTTCTTCGACGGTGGGAAGATGCACACAACCGTTTCCAATTTTTAATTAGCTAAAGTTAATCGTTCGCGTTCTAAAAGTCTAATTTAACTAATTACGTCTTTTGTAGGTGATTTAAACGGTTTGATGAATTCTTTTTGTAGGAACCGTAAACATATCGTAAAACCCGGAAAACTGAAATCAAAAACACATATTGCATTTAATTATAGAAACGTGACCCAATAACGAAATTTTCGCCGCCGTTACGAAACCCGAAAATTGCATCTGTGCGAGTTTTGATCGGATTTTATTTAACGGTATTGTGTTAATTCCGATTTGTTGTAAAAGGAATAAACATTTTTTTAAGAACAGCGACAGGTTCCAGGTTAGATTAGCATTTAACGGTAACGACACGTGTTGGTTCGAATTGGTACACGAGTCGATACCTAATTATATCTATTATTTTGCATAGGTTATTGAGCGTGGGTGATCGTAAATTCTACAACTTACAATCTGGTGCTTACTTAAGGATACGTAAAAAAAGTTGCTTCACTTTTTTTAATGTCAACGTGTGGTTACGCCTTTAGAATCTCTACTCTACTTAAAATAGAATCGAAGTCAACGCTTTTTAGAGGTACCCATCTGTGCTTATAATTAAATTTGAAGTAATTGGATTTCGGTGCTTGTAATGATTACTTTAACATCCAATTAAAAAAAAAGTGTTTGATGAACAAAAGCATTGGGTACTATTACGTAAAGGATCATGTGGCAACTTACTTAGCATATCTTGACTACTCCTGATGAATATTTATAACAATACGTTTGACTTCCTAGTTCAAAGAATTCTCTGGTATTATTGTAAATTGTAGTAATTGATCAAATTGTCTGTATGTATTATTAAAGTCATAAACTCTTTACTTATACTTTATTGCTACGTCGAGGATGGTTTTTAATTAAATGGCTACGCACGACTGATCAATTATTCATTAAATTGCCGTGGAAATTTTTGCTGTCGTTCTTTTATGTTTGTGCGCTTCAAGAATTGTTTTATGTTTTTCTTGATCATGAATGAAATGTGAATGTTTTCTTTATCTGCAGTGAGTAGAAGTAAGTTTTTGTAAATTCGGATTTGTATAAGTTTCTGGTTTCTGGCGAGAGCGTTGGTAATAAGTAAGCAACGGACTAAGGTTGATTTTTAATTTTAAATTTGTTAATGACAACTAAAAATTAAATTGATATTTTGTTGATGAATAAAAATTTAATCGTCATTTAAATAGTTCTGAGTGACAATTAAAATGTATTCATTATTCAAACGATGTTGAGTAACAAGTAAATCTTCATTCTAATGGTTCTGAGTAATTATTGAAAATTTCTTTATATCAAGTCATTATTATTATTTTTTTTTTAATTTCATGTACTTAATACAGAATTAATAATAGTAGTTTACGTAACAAGAGTCGAAAGTAAAAGAAATAGCATAACGAACGTTAATGCGACGCGAGGCCGTACGGCCGAGCGTTGCATGTGAGTGAGTTATGCTATGATTCTTTCGACGAGAGTAATGTACATTATTTTTTGTGTTGCCTTTCATAAAATTACATTATTTTTTGAAAAAATAAAAAAAAAATCAACAGAAATATAATATGTTGGTACTACATTTATTACTAAATCTGTCAGATTTGACATTAACTTTAACATCGTTTTTCTTCAATTTTAACTGAATTTCAAGATTTTTAAAATGATTTTTCCACCTGTCGCATACTCATTCTAATATATTAATTGACTTTGAACACTTACTTTTATGTGGATTCCTAGTTTTCATTTTGCCACCCTAGAGCTTTTTTCGTTCATTACGTAACTACACTAACGAACGAATATTGACGTTTACAATGTTGGCAGCACAAAAAATAAATTTTCAAGTCTTCAACCCATTAAGATATATTGAAATGTCTGTTTTGTTTGATCACTGATTATCAATCGACTAAAAAATAAACTTTGATTAATCACAGAATCGGCAAAATAACGATTTAATTCTTATTTGCTATTTAGAATTATTTAGAACAAATAGAGTAATTATATTTTTATTTGTTTCTCAAAATGATAAAATATTTGTTCATCATTGAATTTGTATTTGATATTTTACAATTAGTAATGACGATTTTATTCGAATCATGCTAAGCAAATTTTCTACTTTTTCCATCTATGTTATTCGCGGTTATTCTCTTTTCCTCCGTTTTGTGTTACTACTTGTTAGTGACTATTTAATTTTTCGCTTGTCGTTGTTTTATATTTGTGCGCTTTAAGGATTGTTTTATGTTTTGCTTAATCATGAATGAAGTGTGAATGTTTTTCTTATCAGCAGAGTAGAAGTAAGTTTTTGTAGGTTTTGATTTACAAGTTTTTGGTTTCTGGCAAGAGCATAAGCTTATTTCTAATTTAGGATTTATTAATAACAAATAAAAATTAAATTTCTATTTTGCTAATGAATAAAAATTTGATAGTCAATTGAATAATTCTGAGTCGCAACTAAAAGATATTTGTCGTTCAAACGATGTTAAGTAACTAGTAAATTTTCATTCGCATGGTTCTTTAGATGCCGGTTTTTTTGTAAATTCTGATTTTTATAAAATTCTAGTTTCTGCAAGAGCGTTTCTATAACACAAGTCAGCGCTAGAACCTCTCAATGTTGGTAATAAGTAAGCATAGAGATATAGTGCAACTTTTAATTTAAGATTTGTTAATAACAAAGTAAAATTAAATTGCTATTTTGTTGATGAATAAAAATTTAATCGTCATTTAAATCATTCTAAGTTACAACTAAAATGTATTCATCATTCAAACAATGTTAACTAACAAATAAAGTTTCATTTGAATGATCCTCAGTGATTAATACAAATTTGTTTGTTATAACAAGTCATTATAAAAAAATAACAATTTTATGTACTGAATACAGATTTGAAAAGAAATATCACATGAACAACAACGTTTATTGCAAACACTAATTGTTTGACTTTATTGAACAGTGAATAGCAATCAACTAAAAGACAAACTTTGATTAATTATAGAATTAGCAAAATAACGATTGAATTCTTATTTGCTATTCAGGATTGAAGGAATAAATTAAATTGTTTATTATTCGGAACAAAGAAAATAACTAAATTTTTATTTGCTTCTCAAAATTATTGATTTTTATTCATTATTGAATTTGTATTTGATATTTTAGAGTTATTAATGACGATTTTATTCGAATCAATTTTTCTACTGCTACCATTTATCTTACTCGGTCATTTGGTGGTACTACTAGTGACTATTTAATTCTTCCTTCGTCGTTTTTTTACGTTTGTGCATTTGAAGAACAATTTTATGTTTTTTTAAATCATGAATGACGTGTGACTGCTTCCTTTATCAACAGGACGTAGAAGTAAGTTTTTGTAAATTCCGATTTTTATGTTTCTGGTTTTTAGTAAAAACATTTTTATACCACATATGCTATTTTGTTAAGGAATAAAAATTTAATCGTGATTTAAATAATTATGAGTGACAACTAAAATGTATTCATCATTCAAACCATGTTAACTAACAAGTAAATCTTCATTCGAATGGTTCTGAGTAATTAATGAAAATTTCTTGTATATCAACTCATTATTATAAAACATAACAATTTTGTGCACTTAATGCAGAATTCAATAAACCTTTCAGGTCTTCAACTCGTTTAACTATGTTTCTATTGAAATATCCTCGGAAATATCTGTTTTAAGTAACTATTTTTTTAATGGTTATTTGAAATCACAGGAACGACAACACTATTGTGTAATTGTTCGATTTCATTCATCACTGAATATCAATCAATCAACTTTGATTAATCACAGAATTTGCAAAATAACGATTTAATTCTTATTTACTGTTCAGAATTAAAGAAAAAAAATAATTAAATTCTTATTTGTTTCTTAATATTGTTGCGTATTTATTATTAAAAACTACTAATTTGTTTAAAACGACTAAAAATTATGTTTACTTATTTTAGAAATATATACACTTTTAAATTAACCGAACTAATTAAATCTAATAATATTTAAAGAAAACACTTACCCTAATTTATGTATAACCGTTGTATAACACTATCACTTAAGATAAGATAACGTCCTCGGATAGCTTCACACTTGTTTACACTAAAAATCACGTACACGATTATTCTCGGTAGGTTTATCTCACACGCGTGCTAATGACTTATTTATTTCAACTTGATAATCTTCTTAACACTGCTGTATTCGCATTCCAGCAATAACTGACCTACGATCTATCTCGTCGGTATATATACACATACGGAAATCCTTCTCGAGCGTTCCCTATTTTTCGGTATATCTTCTAGAAGATGGATAACAGCTTCTAGAAGGCTCTTGCATTTGCAAATAATTTCTCGAACGTTTCAGTATGATTGAATTTTTATGCATAATTGAATTTGTATTTACAGTTATTAATGACGATTTTATTCGAATGATAAGTAAGTATTCTTCTGCTTCCTTTTATTTTATTCGCGGTCATTCACTTGTTCTTCGTCTGGTGATACTACTTCTTAGTGATTATTTAATTCTTTGTTTGTCGTTCTTTTATGTTTGGACGCTTCTAGAAAAGTTTTATGTTTTGTTTGATTATGAATAAAGTGTGAATGTCTTCTTTATCAGCAGTGAATAGAAGTAAGTTTTTTTAAATTCTGATGTTTATAAGTTTTTGGTTTCTGGCGAAAGCGTTTTTATAACACGAGTCAGCGCTGGAATCTTCCAGTGTTGGTAATAAGTAAGTAACAGGCATAGGTTGATTTTTAATTTAAAATTTGTTAATGACGAATAAAAATTCCATTGATGTTTTGTTGATGAATAAAAATTTAATCATCATTTAAATAATTCTGAGTGACAATTAAAATGTCATCATTCAACCGATGTTAAGTAACAAGTAAATCTTCATTCGAATGGTACTGAATAATTAATGAAAATTTCTTGGTATATCAATTAATATTACAAAAAAATAACAATTTTATGTACTTAGTACAGAATTGAAAAAAATGTTAGTTCTTCAATCCGATTAGGTATGTTTCTATTATGATCATTTGAAATCACATGAACGACGTTTCTTGCAAACACTACTGTGTAATTGTTTGATTTTATTGATCACAGAATGGCAATGAACTAAAAGACAAACTTTTATTAATCACAGAATTAGCAAAATAACGATTGAATTCTTATTTGCTATTCAGGATTGAAGGAATAAATTAATTTTTTTATTATTCGGAACAAATAAAATAACTAAATTTTTATTTGTTTCTCAAAATTATTGATTTTTATTCATTATTGATATTTTAGAGTTATTTATGACGATTTTATTCGAATCAATTTTTCTACTGCTTCCATTTATCTTACTCGGTCATTTCATTTCCTCGGTCTTGTGGTACTACTTATTAGTGACTATTTAATTCTTCCTTTGTCGTTCTTTTACGTTTGTGTGTTTGAAGAACAGTTTTAGGTTTTTTTAAATCATGAATGAGGTGTTAATGTTTTCTTTGCCAACAAGGAGTAGAAGTAAGTTTTTGTAAATTCCGATTTTTATAAGTTTCTGGTTTTTAGCAAAAGCATTTTTATAACACATATGCTATTTTGTTAAGGAACAAAAATTTAATTGCCATATGAATGACAACTAAAATGTATTCATCATTCAAACCATGTTAACTAACAAGTAAATCTTCATTCGAATGGTCCTGAGTCATGAATAAAAATTTGTTTGTTTGCCCACTTGAACAGATTGTCAGTGGTGCACTGTTTCTTATATTATGTATGAAAGCAAATTTTCAATTTATGAAAGTAAGTACTACACTGGCATTTTAGTTAATTATTTTTTTCTTATTCTATTTCTTTTTCATTCCACTCGAAGAATAAGAATGCAAATTTTTATAATGACTCCTAGAAGTAGCTGTCATCATTATTAAGACGTTTTTTTCGGTATTTTCAACTTTATATTTCTGTTCGTTACGTTAAAAGTGCACAGAATGTAAAATCCGCTTTTATAAATGTTGAACACAACCATTATGATTAGCAGTCGTGTTTTTACGCGACACAGACTCTAGTGACTGTTTGATTCTTTTTTTGCTTTCTCTCTCGACAGTTTTTCTGGTAACTTTTTACACATATTTTTTGTAGAATTGTTCAATCCATCAAAGTAACTTTTGAAGTAATAGGATTAGCAAAAATTGTTTTTGATTTTGATTGTGATGTACTTCTTTAAACAGGACACTGGGCATTTTTTCTCTATGTTTGTTGATTCGTTTTTGAGTAATGATCTGGTAGTAAGGTGGCCATGAAAATTTAACGTTGCTATCAGAGGTGGGTAAAATGGTTTTCAAAAAGCATTTAAGATGGAAAATATAAGATAGGTTAGCTCAACATATTTAAAATACAAAATAGAAATAGAATTGACCGTTGTTATTTAAAATTCAAAATGAAAAATAGGTATTTCAAATAAGTTTTTAAATGAAAAATGCTTTTCACATAAATTATTATTTATGTTTAAAACATGCATTTGCTTTGATTAACAATAATTTTTCAAAAGTATCATCACTCATTGCCTCCGTTTTGGTTGCATAATCATCCCAGCATAGGAAAACAATGTATCGTATTTTCTGAACAATAGATTTTAAAAAAATTTCAATTTTTTGGTTAATTATCTTAAGTTCACAAATCACGTTGAACAAGTTTTAAGTAAATATAGATATAAACCGCGGTTTCTAAAGCGTTTCCTGACTTGCGCACAGAAAAAAAACATCTTAAAACTTGGTCGTTAGTCATCGGTGTCACAATACATACACTCATAGCATACACTAGTAGCTAATTATTATATTATGTTATTATACAACAGATGTTCGTTCAATACTATAATCGATAAATATATTTCAAATAGAAAATACCTTGGTCTTCTATTTCAAATAATAAATATAAAATATTTTTAGAAGAAAGTATTTCAAATATAAAATACAAAATGCTATTTTCTATTTTAAATAAGCATTTCAAATAGATTTATTTGAAATATTTACCCACCACTGGTTGCTATGAACGAGTCGTAGTGATTCAAGACAGGGAACGAACAGTTCATGTCATACAACTTTTTTTAGGTTTTTTCATGTATTGTTTAACTAAAAAATACTGATATTAGTTTCGAACTTTTTATGTAAATTGAACTTCATATTTACAGATTCTGTTACTGTTGATTGTTTTTTTACTCGGAGAAATATCTGAAATATCATTGGTCGAAGTCGCCTTTCGTTTTTATAACTAATTATTCTGAATCATCGATTGTATTATTTGTATTTTTAGGTATTAATTGCACAAGGATTACCTATTGTGATTGGTGATTTATAACGTTTAAAACGTCTTCAAGGCTTATTTTGTTCTAAGTGAAAACCGGTAATATACTTATATTTTATGGTCGCTTAAACTTTATTCAAGAATGGTTATAAAGGTCTCGCCTTATTTCATAAACCCATTTTTAGCACAATCGTTCATACGCGATCGTAAAATAACGAATTTTTAAGCTGGAATTGAAAGCTCGACATCGATTGTTGTCTATAATTAACTCGAAGCATGTGCTGGAATGAAAGTACTCGCTTTAAGCATTTCACTTTAATCATTCCGTATGTTGACATACCCAAAGTTACGCATTTGTAACCCGACTCGCAACAAAATTAAGATTTTTTGTTGTCACGTTATAGGTACAATGTTTTTAACATTTGCAAAAAAGACTTTCTTCGCTAACGCTTCGATTAAGTTGTTATCATGACAGGAATCGATACGACTTGGTGGCAACAGTGATGGTTGTGATTTTTTAAAAAGTAATGTGAAAAATAGTGATCGAATAAAAATGGGTCAGCATCCTTCCAAGGATAAGTTATCCTATCCTCCGACTATTGGTAGATTACCAAACAGGGAAAGATTTGGTAGTTTTGGGAAAAGAGGTGAGAACAAACCTGTATTTTTTTTACATAAAAGATTTTTGTGTTGTATTTTTTTGCTTTGGGAAAACTAAATCTGATATTGGTACAGGACGAAAAATATATAATTTTATAAATTTTACTGAAGTAAAATAATGTATTTCTTTTTTTCTTTTAACAAAGTAACCATGACCTTAAAGTTTTTTGTAAACACGTTCATTAGTTTTTTAATATATAGTGACAAATAATGATTAATCATTAACTTCTAGTTGAGGTATACGTTGCATTAGTTAATGCTGTCGTCATTTGGTTACTGGGTAGAGGACAAAGAAACGTAACCGATCTGCAAAAAAAATTTTTTTGAAATCGTATAGTGATTCACTTGGCTACCAACCACAACCTTTAGAATCTAATTTTAATGGTGGAATCAAGGATTTGAAGTCTTGGACCCGTATGTTCAAAGTCAAAACTTCAAAGAAGAAGTAATTCTTACCTAGATCTTGTTAATATAGGCGTAGGTATCGTCGATCAGAATTGCGCTAACAAGACAAATTTTTTTCTGCTACAAAACTTAGGATTCGGTTTTTGCTCTGTATTACACGTACTATAGCGTGCCAAAGTCGTCCTAGATTTTTCTTCAAGAAATCGTTGTTTCTCTACTAAATCGATTGCAAATTAATGGTTTGAAAACTTTTGTTTCGTAACCAGAATAGATCTTTTGTGTTACCTGTATGAAATGTGTTCAGATCCTTTAAAAATAATTTTGACGAATAGTCCACTGGTGTAATAAAAGAGAGTACAAAAAAATTTAATAGGCTTAGAAATAATTTTACACCAAATGTATTATATCGGGTCGCTTATGGTTTCAAGGAGTGTTCTTGGCTTCAAAACAATCAGCTTATTTAGTAGAATGTTAGTTTTTTCATGATGATAAAAGGATAGCTGACACCAATCAAATTTATCAGGTTGAGATCTGGGTTTTTGTAAAGTCTCATTAAAACGACTGCCAATCCGTTATTAGCGATCAATTACCAATTTAGCACTAATATATTCTGGAGATAAGAACAAAGATCATAAAAGATATACAAGAAATACTTCGTATTGCGCCGCCACTCAGCTAGAATCTGTGGTGATATTTAAGAGATGGTCTTGAAAAGCTACAAGGAACAGTTCAGACAAAATGAAAGACCCAAAAACACATGAACGTGTTTGTATAAAAGTTTATTTTTTGTGAAGGATGCCAGAGTGACAGATAAATCAGACTGCTCTGGTTGGCGTTTTAACCGGAACAGTTAGATGGTCGAAAGAATCTAATGGTTCAGAAAACCTTTCTGACTTCTGTACTCGTAACGATTGAATATGACAAAAAGCGTAAGATGGTATGGAAGAGATTACATTAACTCTAATCGGGTTGCTCAGGAATTGGTCAAGGTCAAGCTATGCTGGAGGATCAAATGGACGACGCTTAACATCTACGTTTTTTGTGCCAGGACCAAAACGCAATAATATATCATATAAACGACGATGCGTGCGGTTTGTCAGCAAGAAACTGTACACGGTGGCTGTGCCTGGTTTATATCCAAAATCATTACTGATTTTATCTGTGTAGAAGAACTCGGCGAGAACTTGATTTTGTGACAATGTGGTAATCTTACATCAAGAATAAAACAATAACATTTGTAAGAGATCTTATTAACATGTTATCCGAAAAAAAATAATAATGTGTTTGGTGACCCCGTAGCTGAGTATACTCCTGTACACGTTCGGCATCCACAAAATGAGATGGTCGATGTCTGCATGTGGTACCTTGTTTCAAGCAACTTTAATAAAAAATACAGTGACGGAATAAAGAATGTATAATTAAAAGTAAAAATAATATAATTTGACCACGGCAAGCAATCGTAAGCACAGACCTCTGGGTGATGGGTTGAATGGAAATAATTACAAAGACGTGAACTCCGTTAATTTATTAATTATAACTTAATATACTATTTACATTAAAGAACAATATTTGAATTAAACATATTTAGAATAAAACAGTATTTGAATAAAACAAAATTTCCACCTTACTAAATAACTCAAAAAGAGAAGAGATTGAAAATAGAATTGAAGAAGAAATATTAAACAAAAGTTCCCAAGGTTAGTCGGCTCTTAGGACAAGCAACAGGTATTGCTGTGAGAAAATTCTGCTCCCGTCCTCACACAGGGCAAATGAATAAATAACAAGATTAAATACAAAACTTTAAAATGAAAATCATCACCAATACTTCAAACAAGGAAAATAGGTATTAATGCTCTAAAATGAGTTTTAAAGTTACACATATAATTATATGCTCAAAGGTAAACTCAAAACGATCGTCTTAACAATTGCAAGTAAGCAATTAAAAACTCAAATACGAGAAGACGAGTTCCAGAGAAGAAATTCTCAGAATCGGCAATAAAATGTAATCAAATACATGAAAATAAAGCAGTAAAATAACTGCAAATAAAAGTCTTTGGTCAGCGCATTAACCAAAGAATTCATATACCCACTCTGTGGTATAAAATAAACATTGAGATTTCCTCAACATAAAATAAAATATAAGGCATCCAATCACTTAGATTGTAATGACCCTCAAGGGTGAGCATCAATAAAATTTAATTAAAAATGTTAAATCCCAAACCGAAGCTTGAAGTAAAGAAGAATCAATTTCAATCCATGTTTGAATCGTATGTCAAAGTCAGGTTAGTATGAGACTCGGTTGGCTGAACAGCCTCCAAAGCCATACATAAAGAAATTAATTGAAAAATAGAAGTATTAATCTCAGTCGTAGTTGAATTGAAGTTGTTGGAAAAGAACTTGAAATCGAAAACAAATGTATCAATAAGAGTAACTTCACAGTTATCAGAATCATACAAAACAATCGAAACAGAACCTTCAAATCATACACACAACAAACATTCTCAAACATCAAATCATAAAGCTCTCCTTACAAAAGTAAAACATACTAAGCACATCCTAAAGATACCGTAAGAAAAGAATATAACATATGGTCAAATACCAAATTTCAAAAATACTGAATGCAAAAACTTCCAAATGCAATGAATAACATAAATTCAGATAAACAAATCAACTTCAATACACTAAAACAGAACTGAACAAACAAAAATAGGATTAACTTTAGATCACTTAGTCTGTTGCATTAATGATAGGCAATCTAAGAAGAGGGAACTTCTGAGCTTCACGAGATCCACTCATAATGTTGTACACCCACAACTAAAAAGTATCAAAAACACAAGCGGAACTGACATAAATAATCGTTAAATCAACCTAATCATACCAAAGACTTATTTACTTGGCATAAAACCAAACGAAACAAAACAAATTTTACAAGAAAAAATCACGATAAAACTAAACACAAACTAAAACAAGAAACATAAACGAAAACAAAAGCAAATCAAACAAGTAAAAACTATACTAACATATCAAAAGAAATAACAGTTCATATTTCTTAAAATATGATCACTGCTTTCATATCCTGAAGGCGGAGCTTCAAAACAAGACAAAATTTAAAATGACATAAACCAAAAGACAAAACATATTCGTGTGAACTCTGTGTTTCACTTCGAATTTCCAACAAATCATAATCGTAACCAAACAGAAGAAAATCTCTTTCAAAACCTAAATAAAATAGAATCGAACAAATTTCAAATATTGAATAATTTAGAAAAATCGTTAAATCAAACCTTACAAAAAATAATTCAGCTCGTAACAACTTTCGTCTACTATCGACATTTTCATTGCTAGCATCAACGCCTCGCAAAAACAATTCATGACATAGCTCGTCACTTCTGAGAGCTTCGACAAAATACATTATCACAATAAAATCAAATTCAAAAATAAATCTTAACCTAAAATACACAACACAATAAAACTACAAAGTACAAAAACATTCAAAATTTAAAATATAGGAAATTCACAGTAATTACTTCATTCAAAATCCAGCCCCACGTTGGGCGCCAGTGTAATAAAAAATACAGTGACGGAATAAAGAATGTATAATTAAAAGTAAAAATAATATAATTTGACCACGGCAAGCAATCGTAAGCACAGACCTCTGGGTGATGGGTTGAATGGAAATAATTACAAAGACGTGAACTCCGTTAATTTATTAATTATAACTTAATATACTATTTACATTAAAGAACAATATTTGAATTAAACATATTTAGAATAAAACAGTATTTGAATAAAACAAAATATGGATTAAAACAATATTTGGACGCCAATCACCTTTTAAACTGGTGATGAATCAAAAGCGTAAAATCTTACATCTAATTGTTAATTATTGATATTAAATGCAAATGTCGTGAACGTTTGATTTGTTATGAGTGAGAAGTTTTAATAACACAATTTAATTATTTGAAGATAAAATGCAGTATCTTAATTTTAGTTGACTCACCATGTTCAATATAACGTTATCGGATATCTTCTATTTTTAGCACATACTTTGTTCTTGTGATAAAATTCTTCTAAAGGAATGTAGACTTCAAAACACACCAGCAAGCATGAAATATCAACGTATAATAAACTCCATTAACGAAATACCAGTAAATAAAAAGATCCAATAAAAAGAAAGATCCAATAAAAAAAAGACCCTAAATATAAATAATTAGAATGGTTTTTTAAATGACATCATGTACTCACGCTGCATTTACACTTAGCAACGGTCTTCAAAATAATTTCCTTTGTCTAACTATTGCGCAACATTGCGAAGTCACTAAAAATTAGAGATGTACCGAATATTCGGTTAACTATTCGGCGAACGGAATATTCGGCCACTTTACCGAATATTCGGTATTCGGTTACCGAACAAAATCGTTATTCGGTACATCTCTACAATAAGCACTCCACTAGTTGCGCCGGTAATACGACACTACCGGGAGAATGTTTACAAATGTTGCATAGATTAAAATTTTCTATGAGTGACTATTTTTAATTTATTTTTTTTTTAATAGCAAATTAATTAAAAATATGCCTAAAATAAATGCCTTACGCCAAGGACCAAATTTTTCATAAAAAAAGTGTAATAGATTCTGAATGTTTCGTAACAAAGGAACAGATTTTCTGTAATTGTAATAGATCTATATTCGCTTTAAGTTTGACGTGGTATTTATATTTATGGGACACGACGCGTATAGAAAAAGTAACCAAACATTTAGTTTCGAATGTAATTCATTATTCGGCCAAATATTCGGCTAGGCCGAATAATCAGGGCCGAATATTCGTTATTCGGTTACCGAACAAAATCGTTATTCGGTACATCTCTACTAAAAATGTTGAATTCAATAGAAAAATTATATCAGAATAAAAGTAAATTCACCAATAATTAGATGGAACGAATAAAAATTAAATTACATAGGTTTTTACGCCATAATCAAGAAAATTTGACTTCCCCGCATCACTACGACACGCACGCCAAGCGTGGCCCCAAACGAAAGTGCAAGTTTTCAGCTACACTCAAGTCGGTTAAAACAACGCGACGTTGCCAAACTGAATAAATTTACGTGCAATATTAGTTGCAAAAAATAAATGAATGTAAAATTGAATTTTAATGTAATGAATTCAAACGGGACGTTACACAACTTAAACTTCGTGGATATATTGTGCCAGAGTTTGTAAAGGATGGTGCAAAGTGGACAGTCTCCTCCCCATCATACCCCACACATGTTTAATTGAATTTAAATTCGGTGAACGGGATGTCCACGTTAACGCCTGCTTTTTGAAAAAAGTTTATAGTTTAACGAGCAATATGGGGACTTGCGTTGCGTTGCTAAAAAAGGACGTGTGGACGGCCCTCTGTATAAGGCACTAAAGTGATTTGCAGGACATTATTAACATAATGCGCAGCTGATATACTGCCTCGAATAAAACAAGTGGTGATCGGTTACCATAGGTAGTAGCCCTCTAAGTAATTATTCTAACAGTCATGTGTACATGCCTCTCAACAGCAAACTCAATATCACGTCTTTTTCCACGGCGGTGTCTTATCGGTCATCGTGCATATTTAGACAAAATCGCGATGGTCACTGAAAACGATATTATGCTATGCTGCCGTTCTCTGCACCACTTCAAACGCTGACGACAGTGGTCCGCGGTCAAAGAAAGCACTATCGTGAACGGTAAGGCTTGAATGCGGCGATATAGTGTACGTCTACAGGTCTACTTTTTTCTCCAAACCATTGGTCAGCGATTTGATGCGTTATAACGAAACGGTCTTTTGGAGCCAGTTGTCTTATCTTAGCGCTCTGTAATACGCTTTGGTTGACTAGTTGGTCTGCTTCGTGTTCCTCTACCTTATTTTGTCCACATAAGACACACACGCATTACCGTCATTGCAGTACAATTAACACGGCAACCAGTTTTGCGTGATTCTGCGTTATAGAATCTAATGACGGAGGTTCCATTGAAGGAATTGGGACTACCTGGATGTGAATGTGTAAGATAGAAGAATGGTTGGAGTTGGTGCGCAATTGAAGTATTTGAGTATCTCAATTGAACAAACTGAAATAGGAAGAAAGACAACGGTAAAAAACTATGAAGAGAAGTGTGATAAGGAATATGAGTATTTGTTATTTCTATTCTTTATTGGGAAATGAATGAGTTTCTTCTGCATTGGAAACGCTGGTCGTAACTCATGGTTAGAACCAAAAAACTTCCTTTCAGGTTTCGGTTTTGCAATATCTTTCAGAATCACCGCGTACGCTTTCACGGTCTTTGTAGCTATTACCAGTATGTTCTTGCAGGTTTTACCGTATATAAAAAAAAAGATTACAACAAGAAGATGAGTGAACTACTAGACGATGACGATAAGAGAAGATCCTACGGAAAAAGCATAAAGAAATCATCTATACCCGAAGGGCTGCAGAACAGATTATTATCAAGAACCATGAGATCACTCAGACTATACGAAGTACCAAAAATTCACAAAGGTGGAGTACCACTGATTGTAAGCAGTGTTAGATCACTTTAACAAACTTGCTCAAACCGTACATCGGGCAAACTACATCATATGTGAAGAACTCACAACATTTTGTGAAGATCCTTTGTACACACTAAACTGAACCTAAAGACATTCGAGTTAATTTTGATGTAACGTCGCTCTTCACTAATGTATCTAAGAAAAACGCACTGACGACACTAGTAGATCTGGTATTGTAAGCGGATATAATTGAAGTAGTCGAGCTGTGTTTATTAACGACACAGACAAAAAATACTAGGAGCACAAGATTAGAACAGCTATGGGAAGTCCTTTAAATGTCCAAGTTGTTTATGGCAACTAAGCAAGAAGTTATAGAATACAGTGAATACAACTCAAGTGAAGACTACGATACGTCAACGATACTTTTATGATATGGCAGCACAAGGAAGAGAAAATTCTTTCACTACATCATCTCACTGCACGGAGCGATCAAGTTTATGATGAAGAAAGAGCAAAATACGATGTATTAGTGAAAATAATTGAAGAGGGAAATTTACCAGTGACCGCTTCTCACTTAGGTCGTTCGGTCAATGACCCTACAAAAAAATACCAAAAATTGTTTTATTATTAATTTACAATTGCAAATATGTAACATTTAAATTGTAAATGC
This sequence comes from Aquatica leii, assembly GCA_035610365.1. Taxonomy (NCBI): domain Eukaryota; kingdom Metazoa; phylum Arthropoda; class Insecta; order Coleoptera; family Lampyridae; genus Aquatica; species Aquatica leii. The sequence continues at coordinate 100,451,889 of CM069436.1, read as the reverse complement.
GCAACGCATTTGATAATGAACTTGCTCGGGGGTCATACAGTTAAACCGAAACGTTGAATGCAAGTTTTGACATACGACGAATCTGGTAGTGTTCTTGAGTCGCTTTATGTTAGTACAGACGTTTTTAAAGCTTTGACAACTCGTTTTTGACACTCACTTGGGGTTGTGGTAGAAAGCTAAGGTGTGAAAACAATGTTTATTGGTCGGTACTGTCTTTTTTATGTTTTCTTTGTCATTTTGTGCGAGTTTGATTTGTTTATTTTTTCACCAAGGCTACAACATTATTTTTTGCAGTTTACGTTAATCTTTTCCACTTCTTTCTTTTGCATCTAGTAGTTTTTTATTCTTCTATTGTTTGTATCTCAGTTTCTTTCTCTTTGCTTGCTGATGTTTTGCTTTTTTGCATGTATGTTACCACTTGATTTCTTTTGCGTTGATGTTTTTTTATCTTTTTGTTTCTTTCTTTTTTTATTTTAGTTGTTTTTTCTTATACCTTTTTCACTGTATTCTTCTTTACTCCGGTGATGTGATTATATTTAATTTTATCCAAATATTTCTTCTTTGTTTTAATTTGTTTTGTCGTTTAGAGATTAATTTTTTAATACTTGTCACAGCCGATATGTTTGTAAAACTATTTATTAGTTATAATTTTGTTTAATTGTCTATGTTATAGTACTCATAAAACAGGGAATGACTTTTTTAATGTCCATTTCCCGTTAATTACTTAGCAACAAATTACTTATTAAATTGATGTAGTTTGCGGTTAATTTTTTAAAAACTATAAATCGAAGTACTTTTTTACTTAGCGTCAATCAAAAATGCTTGCGTTTTTAAGTTCTACTTTAAGTTATAAAATTCGTTATGTAAACAGATTCAGGATGTTCACTTCGATTATAAGCGACTTTCGGCTTAGACCGCGTCGTAGTTAAACACCCAGACTTAGGCTTAGTCCTAGTCTCTTCTTGAGAGCCAAAACAAGAATTTGGTCTTTGCCGTATTGTCGTTCGTGAACCCAAACAAACTGACGTTTTGCAAGACATTGCAGCTTGCATCTTCAGAGTGGTAAATGTCACTGAAAGAAAAAGTGTACTTGACGATATTGATACCAAACGCGATTAGCGTGATTAACAGACTTTATCTTGCCGTTACCGCTTGATTGACTTTGTTATTACTCGGAGTAAGTGTTTGTGTCCTTTCCAAGAAGGTTGATCTTTGTCTTAGAGGATATAATACTGGTAGCCAAGATTTGCTGAGTCTTAAACCGTCTTCGCGGTTCATATTACATGGATGTTTTTCTATTTCCACAGCTTCGCGGATTAGTCTGGGAAAGTAGAAAGGAGTTCTAGCCAACACTTTAGTTTGGTCAAAGTTCAGCGTGTGTCCTTGGTTTCACACATGTTCTGCCACTGCTGATTTAGTAACTCTGCGGTATTTGCAATCAGCCATATGTTCTTTTACTCTAAATTCAATAGAACGCCCCGTTTGTCTTATATAACTTGATCCACAGGAACAAGGGACTTTGTAAACTCCGGCATTTTTTAGAGCTCCTTGTTTGTCTTTAGCCGATGTATACCAGGTGTTCAGGCTATCTTTAGTCGTAAAGACAGTTTTAATATTATGTTTCTTTAGCACCCTGCTTATTTTGTATGTCGAACCCATACATAGTAAATAAGCGGTGCTGGTAGGAGGTGATAAGCCTTCTTTGACTTTTGGATTTATGGCTCTTTTTCATGCGTTTTGGAGCAGATAAAGGAAACGTTACAGTTGTTATAAACATACAAAATTACAATGACAAAATAACGAACTTACTCTCAGAAGATTGCTACATAGGTCTACAGATAAACCCTTTAAACTCCTTATGCACTAAGGTAAACTCCGCCATCAAAAACTATAGATATTAACAAGAAACAAACTTTGATTGTCAAAAATTTAGTTATGCCAGGAATCTACGGTCATCCCAAGATACACAAAGGAGTCCCCCTTCGACCGATAGTAAGCACTATCAATTCAGCAACCCAATCGTTAGCACGTTATCTAGCTGCAAAACTCTTGCCGTTGACAGGAAATACAGAAACTCACATTAAAGATTCCACAGACTTTGTAGAGAAAATTAAGAACTTGTGTATAACAAAAGAAGATAATCTTAGTCAGCTTTGACGTGGTATCTCTTTTTACTAAAGTCCCCTGTCGACGAAGTGCTGTTTTTCAAGGAGGGAATTACTGAAGAAGAAGTTCTGCTCATCGAACTATGTCTTAAAAACACTTATTTCAGTTATAACGACAACTTGTTTAAACAAGTGGAAGGAGCGGCTATGGGTTCACCACTCTCTCCAGTTATAGCCAATATTTACATGGAATATCTTGAAACTAAAATTATGAAAAATGTTGAGTTAAAACCAAAAACTTGGTTCAGATATGTTGATACGTTTGTTGTATGGCCTGTTGTAAGTCGACATCGGTCATTACCCTATAAAAGCAAGTAAACAACGCAGTTCCATAGACATTACTGAAGGACAAACCAAGAGAAAAATTTTCTAAAATCCCATGAAACCCCAGCCCACATATATAAATCCCACCTTGAAAATAAGCCCCCAAAATTAACTAAACTCAAGAAGTAAAAAGAAAAACTAAGTATTACTATCTAGCAGACCTTAAATTGTGATATTCGGATTTACAAAAAAAAGTCAAAAAGAAAACCTAAGACAGTTGTGCCATAAAGTCGTCAACAGACGGTATGAGATTCTTCCACCAAAGAAACCAAAACTTAAAAATCTAAGTAAAAAAAGCAACAAAAAAATCTCAAGCAAAAAGAAGATTTTGATTAAAGTCGACACAAATTAGACTACCTAAACGGCAAAAAAAATCTGCAATCCAAAAGTCACAACTTCAAAATCACCAAAAACTCAAACACTACATGAGTGCACCAATGAAAACAAAATTCAAAACTAACATAACACAAAACAAAACCGAAAGGAAGAAAAAGAAGTAAAAGTAAATAAGAAAGAAGAAAAACTTCACTTGTTAATCGAACATGGTCAATGTGTGCTTATCGTGTTGGAATATCACAATGGAACTTAAATGTCGAGGAACCGATTAAAATATTCTAAGAGCAAAAGAAACCCAAAGAAGAAAAATATAGCACAACAAAATAAAATCTTACTAAACTTGACAAAGCAAGAAAAGTGAGTAAGAAAGAAAAATCAAGAAAAAAGGATATTTCCAGTAAACACTAGAGAAAAAAGTTGCTAAAAGGAAAAGAAAGAAAGTGTTTAAGCAACTAAGTTTTAGAAAAAAGACAGACAAAAGCGAACCTTAAGGAGAAAAAAAAATAAAAAGTAAGAAGAACAGAGAAAGATAAAACTTGGTGTTAATGTTTGATTTGTTCTTTTCCCCGTAGAACAACGAAAAGAAAGACCACTCTACTGTGTCCAACCAACCACTCTATAATATATATCCAAAGCACCATTAACAAGTTACTAACGACGTATTCAAAGACTGCCAAAACCAAAAAAAAAGAGCCTGAAGAATAGCAAGCCAAAAGCCCAAAAAACTAGAATTTACGACGCTTGCGACGCCGATGGAACAAAAAGATACCGATTAGAGAAAAAAGACAACAACGCACAATTAGAAACAACTGAAGAAGTAAATGCAAAAGCTATACATCCGGAGAAAACAAAGAATCTTTATGTAGACGCGTAGACCTTGTAGCGACACGTGTGTTGGAAAGCTTCGTCGTACTTGGCAAGGCATGACGTGACTTAATACGATTGTACGTTGTGAGTTTGAACGTGAGATTTTGAACTCAGCAACCTTAGGTCTCATATCAGGCCAGTAGAAATGACACCAAATAGCATCCATAGTGCGCCTAACACTGCCGTGAACATAGCCAGGTTCAGATATGTTGATAATACGTTTGTTCTATGGCCCCATGGCAAAGATAAACTAAATCAGTTCTTACAACATCTAAACTGTGCACATAACAGCATTAAATTTATTATGGAGTTAGAACAGAACAGCAGTTTAGCCTTTTTTGATAAGGAAAAAATAGCGGAAAATTGGGACATTTCGTTTATGGAGAGAAAACGCAGACTAATAGATACTTAAACGCCGAATCTCATCACCATTTACTACAGAAGAGCTATACGTGTGTCAGATAATGAAAATCTACAAAAGGAAGAGGAAACGCTGTTGAAGTTCCTACAACAAAATGGATACGAGTTCAAAGAGATCCAAAACGCATGGAAAAGAGCAATAAATCTAAAAGTCAAAGAAGATTTATCACCTCCTACTAGCACCGCTTATTTACCATACTGTATGGGTTCGGCACACAAAATAAGCAGGGTGCTAAAGAAACATAATATTAAAACTGTCTTTACGACTAAGTATACCCTGAACACCTGGTTTACATCTTCTAAAGACAAACAAGGTGCTCTAAAACATGCCGGAGTTTACAAAATTCCTTGTTCCTGTGGATCAGGTTGTATAGGACAGACGGGACGCTCTATTGAAGTTAGAGTAAAAGAACATATGGCTGACTGCAAACACTGCGGAGTTATTAAATCAGCAATGGCAAAACACGTCTGGAACCAAGGACACACGCTGAGCTTTGATCAAACTAAAGTGTTGGTTAGAACTCCTTTCTACTTTCCCAGACTAATCCGCGAAGCTGTGGAAATAGAAAAACATCCATGTAATATGAACCAAAAAGACGGTTTAAGACTCAGCAAATCTTGGCTACCAGTATTATATCCTCTAAGACAAAGATCAACCTTCTTGGAAAGGACACAAACAAACACAAACACTCCGAGTAATAACATAGTCAGTCAAGCGGTAACGGAAAGATAAGGTCCGTTAATCACGCTAATTGCTATTGGTATAAATATCGTCATGTACACTTTTTCTTTCAGTGACATTTACTACTCTGAAGATGCAAGCTGCAATGTCTTGCGAAACGTCAGTTTGTTTAGGTTCACGAACGACAATACTGCAAAGGCCAAGTTCTACTTCTTGTTTTGGCTGTCAAGAAGAGACTATGACCAAGCCTAAGTCTGGGTGTTTAACTACGACGTGGTCTAAGCCGAAAGTCGCTTATAATCATGAACATAACAACCGCGAAAGCTTAATATTTTGCATGTTCACTTCGACTTTGATCAAACTTTATCAACTCTTAGTGTATTTAATAAATTTTTTTACGAATTCGGCAAGACCAATTAATAGGCGATATCTACAATATACAGTGAACTCGTAAAGTATGGAATAAATTTTTGTCACAATTAAGTATAAAATATTTTTATGTAATATATTATTAAACAGTGCGCCAACAAATTTAATTTTATGTACAAAGTGTTGTCCAACCGAAGGAGGCTTGCAGTATCGATTATTTTCTGTGATATCTACCAAAGAACTCCTAATTGATATCATCTATGTAATTCTACATGGCTTCTTTTTTTTAACCTGTCTTTCTTTCTTAAATTATATATATTCGTTGTTTTATCATTTGTTCTGTTTTCGTGTTGAACAGATTTAAACATTATTTGCCATTAATAGTTTTCGACCGTTTTGGCGCCTTTTTAAATTTTTTTATGATTAGCACACCGAGACCTGCGGTCCTCTCGCCGTGTTGTATTGAGCTAGCTGCCTGCATGTAGTAAATTTTTGTAACACGTCATAACTCGAAAACAAAACACGAGGAAAAAATGTTAATAGTGGAAAAAAGTGACGTTTAAACAAACAAAATCGACGTGTCCGAGGAATTTTCCTGAAACTGTATAATTATAATGAATTTATTCCATACTTTACTAGCTCACTGTGTGTAATTAAATAGTATAATATTTAACGAAACCAAAATGTAAGTTTGAACAACGCGTCAGAACTCATTTTTTCTAATAGATGAAAGAATCGATTCGCATTGGGAAATGAATCAGTTGTGATTCGTTTGCAGTTAAAGAGTCGTTTTTGTTAATAGTCACATTAGAATTGTCGTTCCCAGCACCTCTTATAGAATTTTTGATAATTGCATCTATTACTTATGTTGAAACATTACCATATAGAGTCGTGATTATTAACTAAACGAGTTAACCAATACATCACCATAAGCACCTATAAAACATGTTTTTTTTTCGATCTTTACTATATAATACCGTTGTTTTATGCAACAAGTACAGTGACGAGTTTTAACCTTAACTATTTTATTGATTACCGTTAATTTTATAGCGAAAACCTATTTTGATTTAACAAAGTTCCAATTAACCTACTAAATCGAGATTTCAGTTCGTGTTGATTTATTAGAAATTTTAGTAATTTGTTTCGTTCTGGCATATATTTTTTCGCGTTACGATTGGTAACGATTAATTAGAGCCTGAGCTATAATTCAAAAAAATGAAAGTAAGCTATTTGGTTTATCAGTTAGCATAATTAAAGCTGAGTAAAAAAAAGTATTAGGCAACGATTGAAGAAGCTATGTATACAGGGTGGATTATTTGTTATGAAACAAAAATTTGTCTTCATTTTCTTGTTTCTAACTTTGATCAATTGATGTGGTCTTTGTATCTTTTTTTTGCTTGTTTTTTTGGTGTTTTGCGATCTTATCTTTTTTATTTCCGACAAAAATTTGACTGTATAATCAGTGTTAGATTATGAATGAATTTTTTCAGTAATTGTAAATTGCCTATCTTTGTTTGGCATCTTTTCATTGCTTGTATAAATAACCTTCGAGAGTTCTTGCACGTTTTTTGATTTATGTACTGTTATGCTGTAAATTCAAGTCTTGCAGTTACCATTGGAAAGTAAAAACTATTTTTAATTAAATAGCGTAAGGTATGTTTAACGGGTACACATTCTTACAGTTTTTTGTAATAAAGTATCGTTAGCACTGTTATAAACTATTGATCAGTCGTTAACGAACGTGTTAGTTTGTAATAGTAGTGTGCAGTCATGTGCACCAATTTATAACTAAAGATTTTAATTGGGCATTTTGATTTAATTAACTATTTTGTGGGAATAGCACCGTAACGAGGGTCATTTGCTGAATACGGACAAACTATTTAAAGGTTTTATTTCAACGCATTTGCATATAAAGAAATATAGTATTTAGAAAATGCCGAGAAATCGAAAAATAATTAATAAATTAGTATACGATTGAACAGCCTTAACTCATACTGCTCGGCAAATCTATTAGTCCCACTGAGACTAAAGTGTGAAACCGACGAAGTATAGATTAAGTAGTTAATTGTTAAAACTTTTGCACAGAACTATTTAATAAAGTCGCGCAATTCTGAAGATTGGAAAAAGAGTCGAACGGTTTCCATCACTGCATCCAAAAACGAAAACATAGTAATAAATAAGAAACCGATTGGATGCTATTAGAAATAGTCGGTGAAATGGTGGAACAGGTCACAGGCATTTTTGCGAATTGCCAAAAATGTTAAGGATTGATGAGTTGAAAACACGTTCTTTAGGGGTCAAAGATTTATTCTTTGTTTTCTGATTTGGACAACTGCCCGAGTAGACGTTCGTGTTGTAAGTGTAGCCTGTATGAGCATCACGACAAAACTATTTTGTTGATTTCAAGGTCAGTGAGTCACTTTTCGAATTTGCTATTACACTGGTTATCACTTTTGGGTACATACTCATCATTAGATAGACAAGAAAATCGTTGTGATTCGAGGAAGAAATTCTGATAATAATGAGTCTATATTTGAGCGCTTAGGCCAGTAGTGAATAGTAGAAGTGTGTTTCGACATATTTTAAATCCTTGTGATACTGATCTTTAACTGAGGACTTTTTAAATTATTCTACTGTAGAGAAACGAATTAAAGAACTCGAGAGAGAAGTGAGGTTTAAAATAATTGACAGTGGCACACACATGTAACAGGACATAAAAGTGATAGTTGAAAACTACAGAAAGATAGTAACCAGGGAAGCCATAGAAATAAAAGAGAATAAGATTGTCAAAAGAGAAGATGGACATCACTTTAGCAACCCGTAGAAGAGCTTACTACGCATCACCGTCACAGTCAATGGAACGAGGACACGGTGAGGTGCATATAAGGCATATATATGGAGAATGCCATGCCGATAGAAAATAAGGTGTGATTTTATTAAAGCAGCGTTAGATGTTCAAAGCGTCTCCAGTTTGAGGCAACTAACCGAAGCACAAACAAAAGTACTTGCCAAAGGACTCAACTTTGCAGTCGCACCTACAAAAATACCATAAGAGGAGTTCATCGCTCAAGTGGAATGTGCCATCCGGAATCTACCCATCGACGATGCTGAAGAAATAAGACACGAAACTTGTCGTATCTTACGGACAGCTAAACCACCATTAAGAAACATAACCAAGAATGAGGAAAGAGCGTTACTTAACCTACGTAAGAATGAAAAAATAATCATTCTACGAGCGGACCAACGCGACAGCAATAATGGATGAGGACATCTACATCAGGAAAATGGACACTTTACTAAGCCCAGACCATTACACAAAACTAAACAGGGACCCTGCTGCAAAAATTGAACGACGCATCAGAAAGGCGATCAAAGACTCATCCATACCAACAGAAGAACAGAAAAAGCTGTTTTCATCGGAAAGCCAACTTCCACGGCTGTATGGGTTACCGAAAATTTATAAAACCGGAAACCCTCTAAGACCTATCGTCAGTACCTGTGGATCACCGACTTACGAGTTAGCAAAATACTTAGCTAGAAGACTACAGCAGCACACCGGACAGACAATCAGCTACGTTAAGAATTTCGAACATTTCGTGGAGATTCTCCAAGGACTTGAAGTAACTACCAGTGACATACTAGTTAGTTTTGACGTAGAATCACGATTCACCAATGTATCAGTGGAAGAAACATTAGAGATCATTAGACAACAACTAGTGCTACGAGGCTTACAAGATTTGATCGACTTGACGAGACTCTGTTTAACGTCAACCTACTTCTTGTGGAATGGTGAGTTCTATGAACAAAAGAACGCCGCAAGTATGGGATCACCACTGCCACCAGTAATAACCAACATCTTCATGGAAGCTTTCGAACAAGAAGCTGTCAACTCAAGCGACAGGAAACCGAAATGCTGGTACAGATACGTGGACGACACTTTTGTCATATGGCCTCACAGAGGAGAAGAATTACAAAGTTTTTTTCAACATACCAATGGACACCACAACAGTATCAAAATCACGATGGAGATCGAAAAGACAAAACGCTGCCCTTTCTAGACGTTCTGGTAACACGCACGGACAACAACAGGCTAAGTCATAGCGTATACCGCAAGAAAACACATACAGACCGGTATCTACACGCATCCTCTCATCACCATCCACAACAGAAGAGATCTCTCATCAACACACTTCTAAGAAGAGCAGAGAAAATTTATGATGAAGAACACAAGCCGGAGGAAATCAAACACATCAAGGATGCTCTTATAAAAAATGGCTACAACAAAACAAATCAGCTCACAGAAGAAGAAAGAGAAGCAAGGTGAGTTTGCTGCGGAGACACCGTCAGAAACATATGCTTACTTACCCTACGTTTACCGGAGTCACTGACAGACTAAAGAGGGTTCTAGGAAAGAACATTGCTACACGTTATAACACAGTGAAGAAAATAGATCAGCTCATACCTTCTAATAAAGATCAACTTTCGAGACTACACATCAAGGGTATATACAAATTAGAGAGTATGTGCGGCAAAAGTTACATCGGCCAAACAAGAAGGAGCATTCAGTGCAGGGTTAAAGAACATCAACGAGACGCTCAACTCAGACGCACAGACAAACCTGCAGTAGCGGAACTTCTACATGAGAATGGAGATCACCGGATTGATTACGGGAATGTAAAGGTATTAGCACGAAGCAGACGCTATCACCAGCGAATAATAATAATGAAAAATTCTAACAACATTAACCGTGAGGATGGATACAGATTAAGCAACACATGGAGATCTACGTTGCGTGAAAAACATGCAAGAAGTCAGCAGACGTCTATGAACGCAACTCAACAGACCAGAACGGAGACGGATCAGCAAAGGGGAACGGAAAGACGGCATATAACGAGGAACGCAAGACGATAACATCAGTCTTTAGAAATCTTCTGATAGCATGATCAGCGAAGCGTTAAGTGAAAGTTTTGTGACGCGGAAACACCCGAAAAACAGTGCTACATTAAACAACGGCCTTGAAAGCTTGCATTCTACTATTTAACAGTTTCATTTCTGGAGATTTCGGATTCGCCAAACTTTTCTCTTAATAGCTCTATATCGGCAATTGCACTATGGAGTATTGCACGATCTTGTTGGAAAGATGTGTCTTGCAATTTAATTTTATTTAATTTTGGTTATAAAAAATTCATTAACATTGGTCTATAACACTCACCAGTCACTGCATCTCTATTTGCATTTTCAAAAAAATATGCTCCGATGATCTAACCATGCCATAAGCCAAACACTAACTTTTGCTGGATGCAAAGACTTCTCATCAGCTTGTTGTGGATTATTTTTACACCTAAAACGACAATTGTATTTTTCGCCTGAAATACTTTCAGGTTTTTTGTAAAAATTGGATTAATTTCAAGTTGTTCCAGAGCCCAATCAGCAAACACACGACGCTTATGATGGTCAAGTGGTTTTAGTTCTTGTCAACACAATCTTATACGGATCTAAACCCAAACCTTTTCTCAAAATGCACCAAATAGTCATTCTTGAAACAGCAAGTTCTTGAGAACGTTAAGTGACTGATTGGCTTGCATCTTTTGTAACACTGGAACTTACAATGTCAATATTCAACAGATGTCCGATTATTTGGATCTTTACGATGAAAACTCACAATACGTTTTGGCAGTCATATCGCTATCTTCTTCCGAAAGACTGAAACTAAAGGTATAGGATCTTGAGAAGCTTTTATATTGCACTGTTTGGTTCCATGTTTCGTGACAGCGTCGATTCACTAGTTTTACGGAACATGCTTTTTCATACTGGAGCTAGGTCGATACCATTATCTCTGAAATTATCGTACTTCTGGATTTCCATGGCTTCCTTGTACAGCTTGAGTCAGAAGTTTCGGGATTTTTGTGTTTTTGAATTTTATGGCTTGTCCGGTGTTTAGGAATCGCCGATAGTGTATTGTTTTCTTGTGTGTGTCCCACATAAGCCAGCCCACACGAACAAGGGATGTGGTAGACCTCTGGTTCTTCGAGTGGTATCCTTCGATTTTGAAAAATTTGCGCATTGAAGATCACTTTGATGTTTTTGGCTCTAAGTATACTGGTTATTATGTAAGGAAGAAAGGTGTAGTTGCGACGGGGTATTTTTTTGTTGGTTTTTCTTTATTTTATTTGTTGATCGCTTTATCTATGTCTGCTTTTCTATATTCGTTTTTAACGCGTTGAGTTCGCTGATGGTCTTGGCCCTCTGTACTAAGATTTTTAGATCTGAAAGCTTCTGAGCGGGGTAATGGTGCGATTTGGCATTAAGGTATCTGTCGGTGTGTGTCGGTTTTCTGTATACTTGACGAGCCAATGTATTATCTATCTTCCCAGTGACCATTTCGTCCAAGGACGGAACGTTTCTATTTATTTCAGTCTCTATGGTGAATTTGATGTTGTGTTCAAATTTGTTGATGTGGTCGAGGAAAGTTGTGGAGTGTTTCTGCTTCGTGAGGCCAAATTACAAAAGTATTATCCACGTAACGTGGTTTGAAAGTTGCGGTTTCTAATGCTGTTTCTTCAAAATCCTCTATGAATATATTAGCGATGACTGGGTAAAGCGGTGATCCCATGGCTGCTTCTTCAGCTTATTGGTATGTAACGTTGTGGAATGAAAAACAAGTGAATTTTAAGCTTACATCAATTAGTCCGTTAAGCTCCTTATCCAATTTTGGTTTTCGTAATTTCGTCTTGATGTCTTATTGTAGTGGCACTTTAGTGTAGAGCGAGGTCGTATCAAAACTGACCAAAATATCCTCTTTCTAATATCATTTCTATAATCTTTGGGGCGAAGTTCTAGGAATTCTTAAGGTGATGGATGCTTTTTTTGTGGGCAGTTGTAGAATTGCACATAAGCTAGTCAGTCAGAGAATTGGTGGCTGATTCTGTAGCATTCACAATTGGGCGAAGCGGTACTCGTGGTTTGTGGATTTTTAGAAGACCGACAAATTGTGGCGGTTTGTTGTCTGAACGCGTCTTTTTTGATCTTTCTAAGATTGTACTTCTTGAGTACATCGACTGCTTTAACCCTCGCTTCTTCTGGAATGTGTTGTGGTAGAGTTCTAAGTGTGCTCTCCAATGAACTCACTATTTCTGCTTTTGGTATCGATTTTGGTGTTATAGCAAAAATTAATCCTTTAGGTAAAATGACTGTTGCTGGTTTGTTGAGTGTAGTCGAAGACAGATTGACGATGATTTGTTCTGTTTTCAATTGCGGTTTTGGAGTATGTTGTTCTTCCTGCAACTTTTGAAACGCCATTTGTGTTTGTCGGCTCTATTGTGGTGGCCAGTCGTGAATGGACTGAAAATAGCTGCGTAGTTTTCTTGATGTGATGTTGTCAACACGGTCTTATACGGATGTAAACCCAAAACTTCTCTCAAAACACGCCTACTTGTCATTCTTGAAAATGCAATTTTTTGAGGACGTCGATGAACCGTCCGATTTGCGTCTTCTGTAACACATGCACTTAGAGTGTCAATATTATCTTAGTTTCTTGCGCTTCCTCGTCTTATTGGTTTTCTGGTATCGTGTAAAATCAACGATTCGATATTAAGCGCAGATGCGGATGAAATACTTTGCCATGATGAATTTTCAAACTACTATGGTTAATAGGACGTTTTAAAAACATATCATTATGAGATTCTATTGTAACGAATTTTATTATTAAAACTAATTTATTTACAATAGCGAAGGCTTCCACGGCCGGAATCTATACTAACATTAGAATGTCTTCCGGGTTTGGACCGTGTCATATTTGCAACCGAAGCTGCCAACGTTTCGCCCACAACATTTCCAAGTCGGAAGAGTCAGCTCTAAAAAGTCTTCGTAAGAACCCTTATATTATTGTTCTTCCAGCCGACAAAGGCAACGCCACTGTAGTTTTGAACCAAATGGACTATGTTACGAAAATCAATTCTATTTTGTCTAAGGAAACTTACGCTCTTCTAACCCATAACCCCACTTTGAGGATTGAACGCGAGGTTAGCCAAATCATCAAATCTTCCAATCTACCTCCTGAAACTAAACGTCGACTTACCCCATCAGATTCTAAACCACCTCGTCTATACGGACTTCCCAAAATTCACAAACAAGGTATTTCTTTTCGACCTATCGTTAGTACTATCCAATCTCCTACTTACAAGCTAGCCAAGTTCTTGTCCAACATTCTTTCCGAGTTTACAGGTAAAACCTCTTCTCACATCCTCAACTCCCAGCATTTTATTCAACGTCTAGAAACTATAAAACTTGAACCCCAAGATCTTCTCGTTAGCTTTGATGTTACTTCACTTTTTACTAAAGTTCCTATTAAAGATTCGCTTATTATCATCAAACAAATTCTGTCTCAACATGGCAAGGACTTGAGTTTGGTTCCTCTTATTGAAAAGTGTCTATCCTCTACTTACTTCCAATTTGATAACAAGTTTTACGAACAAGTTTCTGGTGCTGCTATGGGTTCTCCTCTATCACCTGTTGTAGCTAACATTTTTATGGAATCCTTTGAAACGGTTGCTTTGGAATCATCAATATTAAAACCTAAGGTGTGGTTTAGATATGTTGACGACACGTTTATTGTTTGGTCTCATGGTCATCTTGAATTGTCTAAGTTTCTTGATCATCTTAACAATCAACACTTAGATATCAAATTTACTATGGAAATCGAAAGTAATGGTTCTCTTCCATTTTTTGACGTTCTTGTGACTCGTAAGCCCGACGGACGTCTGGCCCATTCTGTTTATCCCAAACCCACCTATACGGACAGATATCTTCATGCTTCATCTCATCATCATCCTGCACAGAAACGTTCTGTTATTGAATCTTTGGTCCATCGCGCCTTTTCTATTTGCCAACCTGAGAATCTAGACTCAGAACTCCGTCATCTTACTAGAACCTTAGTGAACAATGGTTATGTAAAGCGAGATATTCATAGAGTTATTAATCGTCGTTTACATCCACGTACTCGATTACCTAAGAACATTTCTACTCCCGATTCCAACCCGAAATTGGCCTTTTTACCCTACATTCACAAGGTTACAGATCAAATAGGGAAACTCCTTCGTAAGAATGGTATTAAACCCATATTCAACTCGACAGGCAAAATCTCTCAGATTCTTCCTTCTCCCAAAGACAAATTTCCTACACTTTCATCTCAAGGTGTATACCAAATTCCCTGTTCTTGTGGTTTAGTCTACATTGGTGAAACCGGTCGTTCCGTCATTACTCGCATTTCAGAACATGATCGTTGTATAAGAAAAAGGTATACTTCCAAGTCTGCGGTCGCTGAACATCATTTTACTACAGGTCACAAGATAGATTTTGATAATGTTACTTTGATTGCCAAATCCCCATTCTTTTTCAACAGGAAATTCCGAGAAAGCATAGTGTAATAAAAAATACAGTGACGGAATAAAGAATGTATAATAAACAGTAAAAATAATAATTTGACCACGGCAAGCAATCGTAAGCACAGACCTCTGGGTGATGGGTTGAATGGAAATAATTACAAAGATGTGAACTCCTTAAATTTATTAATTATAACTTAATATACTATTTACATTAAAGAACAATATTTGAATTAAACAACATATGGATTAAAACAATATTTGGACGCCAATCACCTTTAAATCGGCGATGAATAAAAAGCGTAAAATCTTACATCTAATTGTTAATTATTGATATTACATGCAAATGTCGGTGAACGTTTGATTTGTTATGAGTGAAAAGTTTTAATAACACAATTTAATTATTTGAAGATAAAATGCAGTATCTTAATTTTAGTTGACTCACCATGTTTAATATAACGCTATCGGATATCTTCTATTTTTAACACATACTTTGTTCTTGTGATAAAATTCTTCTAAAGGAATGTAGATTTCAAAACACACCTGCACGCATGAATTATCAATGTATAATAAA
Source organism: Aquatica leii (assembly GCA_035610365.1). Classification (NCBI taxonomy): domain Eukaryota; kingdom Metazoa; phylum Arthropoda; class Insecta; order Coleoptera; family Lampyridae; genus Aquatica; species Aquatica leii. The sequence goes on along the minus strand of CM069436.1, from coordinate 100,436,772 downwards.
CTTCATTAACGAAAAATCCAGTAATTAAACGACAAAACCAAAAAGAAAGGATCCAGAATAAAAATCCAATAAACGAAAAGATCCAATAAAAAGAAAAGACCCTAAATATAAACAATTAGAATGGTTTTTTAAATGGCATCATGTACTCACGTTACGTAGCAACGGTCTTCAAAATAAATTCCTTTGTCTTAACTATTGCGCAATATTGCGAAGTCACTAAAAATGTTGAATTCAATAGAAAAATTATATCAAAATAAAGGTAAACTCACCAATAATTAGATGGAATGAATAAAAATTAAATTACATGGGTTTTTACGCCATAATCAAGAAAATGTGTCTTCTCCGCATCACTACGACACGCACGCCAAGATTGTTCAAACGAAAATGCCAGTTTTTAAGCTACAACTCAGGTAGATTTGAAACAACGCGACGTTGCCACTGTTGCCAAACTGAATAAATTTACGTGCAATATTAGTTGCAAAAAATAAATGAATGTAAAATTGAATTTTAATGTAATGAATTCAAACGGGACGTTACAATAGAAATCATCAAACACCCCAATAACTTCAATCGCGATCATGGTTTTGAACTATCCCCTCTTTGGTTCCCGGTTATTAGTCATTTATCAAAAACACGCCCCCTAGCAACCGTAACCCAATCAGGGTCGAGCTCAACCATCCGTGACGATCCTTTTCCTTTAAATACGGAGATTATTTCTTCTTAAGTCATTTCTACGGAGTTTAGAATCTGGCTTGGTTCACAAGTTGATTATCTAACTCGGTAGTGATTCTTTGTTAGATTTTCGTTTGCTTTTTCAGGTTATTGTTTTCTTTGTTACCTTTTCAGAGTTTAGGTTATGGCTTGTTTCACAAGTGGATAACCTAACTTTTGAGAAGTTCTTAGTTAGATATCGATCGCTTGTTTGAGTTTTGCGATTTATCTCACACCCTGATGAAGCCCCTTACGGAAGTGGGCGGAACGTTGGCAGCTTCGGTTGCGAATATGACACGGTCCAAACCCGGAAGACATTCTAATGTTAGTATAATTTATTTACACAAAAAATATGTACACGTTTATAACTAACCGAACTAATTAAATCTAAGGATATTTAATACAAAGACGCTAATTTATATAGTATACTCTCCGAAAGTCCGCGTATAACTTCTATTTATTCAAACACTGACGTTTGTTTACATTAAAGTCTCCGTAGATTTATCTCGGGCACACGCGTTAATCACTTATTTATTTAAACTTGAATAATCTTCTTAACACTGCCGTCTTCAAATTGATGGAATAACTGACCTCTGATTTGTTTGTACCGCATTTATACATTTTGGAAATCGTTCGCGAATGTTCCATATCTTTCGGTAAACGTTCTAGAAAATAGATAACAGCTTCGTGAAAGCTATGGAACTTACGAATAATTTTTCGAACGTTTCACTATATCTACATTGCAATCGACAAACAAAATATGTTTTTTTAATTAAATCAAAATTTGTGTTCTCTTAAAGCTGAATGGCAATTTGAATCATATTTTTCCGACAAAAGGAAAAATTATTTAAGTTTATTCTAATTTGTAAATTATGATAACCTACATGATCTAATAAAATGATTTTTCTATGATTTAATTCTTTTTCCAGGATCACAAAAAAAGAGAACTGAGGTGGTTCGGGTAACTCAAGTTTTAACACCTGCAAAACTTTCACCAAGAACCGTTCATAAAACCAATAGTTTAACAGAAAGTAAGTACCTATTTGCATTTGCAATAAATTATTTTTAACAAACGTATCTTAGTGTGCAGGGCGTGGTTGTTTTTTTTTATTTATTGTTGTTTATAATTACGTCATGGCACACTTTTGTATTAAACCTATTTGGGATTGTTTGAGAAATTTAAGGCTTTACTAAAAAAAACTTTTGGTTTAAGTATGTGATATTTCAATCAATTAATGATTGAATTTTTTAAAAAAATATTTGTGTTTTATGGCGATGGGTATAATCACGGTCTATTGTATAGCGTAATTTAAGCAAACTCTCTGCAAATGCTGAAACATTGTAATAGCTACAGTTTTTTTTTTGATCAAAAGCCCTTAATGTTTGTTAGATAGCAACATTTTTAAGTTTTGGAATTGTTGAAATTGGTACTCTAAATTTTTTGGAGCTTAGCAAGTCGATCTTATCGATTTCTTTTTGAAATGCGGATGAAATATGTAGAACAATAAACGGTCACTTATAGATATTGTAAGAACTTTTCATAGATTGGAATAGATTTGTGGTAAATCTACTGGTACATCTACTGCTTAAAATGTGATACAGAAACATAAAGATTGATGAAATAAATTTTTTTACAACAATCTAAAATACCTACTGATAACAGACGCAAATAAGTGACATGACAAACCATGGCTATTCTGCAATTTAGTTCACATATTTTCCAAGCCACTTGCTTGCTTCTGTACGCTGTATGATGATGATCATTTGAGAAGAAAGGGGACTACTGTATGGGTACTTAAAATAACTTCTCAAATATTTAAAGACCAACCGTGTTGTTGATCCGTTGTTTGTGAGAAATAAGGGTTTTTATTGGAGTAGTGATGATTGACGAATTAATTTCGATGAAATGATGATTCGTCGAAGAACAATGGCTTTGAAGAAGAATTCGTCTTTTAAATTACATTTTAGGATCAAATAGTTATTTACAAAAGTGCAATCAAATTCAACGAGAAATTCAAAAGTGTAATAATATACAGGGTGTTCTATTTAAAATATCGTGCTTAGCATCAATTTCCGGTATAACCGGAAGTCCGCCGTTTTTGTAAATAATTTTAAAATGTGTCTCTCATGAATCTAGATACAGGTTGTGCAGAACATTTTTTCGAATTTCTAGCGGAAATGAAGTTATAAAGAGCTTGGTACACGCGATATACAGCGTACAGAATCAAACAAGTGGCCTGGAAAATATGTGAACTAAATTAGCCATGGTTTGTTCCCAGGTATTTTAAATCGCTGCAGAAATTTTTATCTTATCAATCTTCCTGTTTTTCTATCACATTAAGCAGTAGATTGCACAACGGTATTCTTTGGGTTACCACAAATCAAATCGAAATCTATGAAAAACTCTTTCAATATCTAAGAGTGACAGTTTACGTTTACGATATTACGCAGACGTTTTAAACAATTTCAAAATTTAAAATTGTAACAATCCAACAGATATTTTGGACTTTTGATAAAAAAAAAACTGAGGTTACGGAAGTCTTTGCTTTTACAACGTTTTTATAATTTGCTAAAAGTTGCTGAAATTACGTTAACCCAAAGAAACAATTTCGAAATGATTAATAATTTTGACTTTATACTCGCATACAATTTTATTTTGTACTTTGCTGATTCTCACGTTTGTTCTTAACATTAAAGCGAAAATATTTAAATTAAATATTTAAAAAAAGTCTCGTCTATTATATAAGAGACAGATAAATTGCTTTCATAAAAGTTTTTAAATTAATTATACAGAAGTCTTTTTTCTCTAATGTACTTGTTTATTCGCATGGTTATTACGTATTAGGTTTGGTTAAGGTTTTTATAAATATCAAATTACATACAGTGAGATCGTAAAGTATGGATTAAATTCTTATATGACAAAGTCTTTTCTTAATACGAAAATATTAAAAAAGTGTGATCTTGAAGAGAAAAGTTTTCGAGATATTGTGTTCCAAAGTTTCAAAAGTTTCCCATCTAACTAGATTAACAAAATATGCATGGTATGAGAACGAAATGAAACCAAATCGCACTGCAAAATGAAAATGTATTCTTACCCCATCTCACAACCAAAACATCCAAAAATCTAAGATACTTAAGATTTAGAATCTCTGGGGCATGACGTTAACAGACGTGTTATTTGTTTAAGGCGCAAAGCATAAATATTCTCAGAGACCTCTATTGCGTAAATGACATCACTGAGCAAAATTTATACAGCACGAAAGCTATACCAAAATGTTTTTAACATAACATAGCTAGAAAATCAACGTAGTCTTATAGACATTACCGCACGTTAATCCAAAGCAAATTAAGAGAAAACGGTGTATAGGAAATAAGGTGAATAATCAAGAACAACGCCCTAAAATTCTATGAAACTGCAGCCCACTGATACAAATCAATCCTGAAGATAATATCCAGAATTAATGAACTCAAGAAGTAAAAAGAAGAAAACTAAGTATAAATATCTGGTAGATCTCGAATGGTAATATGCGGATTTAGAAAGAAAAGTATAAGCATAGTCGACACAAGTCGGACTACCTAAAAGTCACAGAAACAAATCAGAAATCCAAAAGTCACTGCCACTAAATTTCAAAACTTCAAACACTACTTGAGTGCACCAATCAAAGTAAAATCTCAAACTGCATAACACAAAACAAAACCGAAAGAAAGAGAAAGAAGTAAGAATCAGTAAGAAAGGATAAAAAATCTCTCTTGCTAATCGAACATTGCTAGTCTTTGTTTGTCATGATGGAATGTCACCTAGAACCTAAACGCCGAAGAACGGAGTAGAATATCTCAAGAGCAAGAGAAACCCGAAGAAAATAGAAATATCTTAACAGTGGCTGACACAAAAATTCCGAATAAGCGAAAGTACAAAAAACGACGTTGCAGTTCCAAACACGACAAAACAAAAACCTACTAAACTTGATAAAGTATCTGAGAAAGAAAAGAAAAAGAAAGGAACATATTTGCAGTGAAGATAAAAGTTACTAAAAAGAAAAGAAAGAAGGTGTTGAAGCAACTATCCAAGATTTAGAAAAAAGATAACATACAATTGCCCTAAATCGAACCTTAAGGAGCAAAAGAGAAAGAAAAAAAATAGTAACAAAGATAGAAAAGATACAAACGGAGAAAGATAAGAATTGATGCTTCTATACGAAACCAGCTGCTCAAGAAGCCAACCTTAACGCGAATCAAAAAGAAAGAATAGAATCTTGCAGATCAAAGAAGAAAAAAATGAGAAGTAGGTAAGATTCATATAGAGAAAGACGGAGAAAGATGTAAATGATTCGTTCTTTTCCTCGTAGAAGAACGAAAAGAGAAACCACTCTACGATGCTCATCCGACCGCCGGCAAACTTCTAGGAGGAAGATCAAGAAAGAAAGTGATGTGATATGCAGGTGATCAACTAATCAAGAATAAGAAAAGAAAGCGAAATTAGAAAGACAAGAATGACGGAGAAAGATAAGACTATATGTAAGTGTCTGTTTTGTTCATTTCTCCGTAGAAGAAATGCACAACCAACCGCCCAACAGGTTGTTACCAACCTTTTCCGTCGTGGGTCTATTAGTAACAACCACGTAACCACGGCTAGTACGATATCGTGTGATGAGTGGGCGTGGTTGAGAAACTATAATAAAGATTGAGAAATCTAGGCGTCACTCTTCGTACTAATAAAGATCCTCGGCTTGGAGATACTTAGAGTACGTCTGAAACCACTAAAAAGCGAATAGGATAGAGCAAAAAAGCGATAAAACAATGTAACAATATATATTTATATTTCTATCCAACGATAACATACTATTACTGAGTTTATTTTAACAGAAGCAACTTTTTTGTTATAGAAGAATAATAATTTACAGATTTTAATATCAAATAGATTTATGAGCAATTACCGCAAACTTTGAACTTAATCGATTAAGTATTTAACTTACATGCAGTTGTAATACATTAAGAATCGACACATGTAATTAATTACACCGCTTAAAGAAAGAAGGTACTAGAAAGATACTCCACCGAAGTACCTTGATAGCAAGAAGTAAACGGTCCACTACTTCTTATGTGTTTATAGACGAAAATGAGCATAGTAGATAAGCTTACGTACGACGTTATGTGCCTAAATTTGGCTTTGATTACATTCAAAACGATCAGAGAAACTTGACGGGTGTTACATAACGTTAACGATGTTTTATATTTACGACTGTAAGTACGGATTTAGTATGATCTATGATTAAATTCTTGATGGCTATAAATTAGAATAATTGATACGGTGAATTCAAATTAAAATGCTAAAGCCTGAATATAGAATTATACAAAAGAAATGAGAAATTCATGCAATACAATACTTTAAGATAAGTTTGACTAATGCTAGAGTCCGTAATTGCTATACAGAGATTTGAAAAGATAAGAGGAATTTACAGGTGTGAAGCACTTCTGGAGGTTATTGGATCATTATTCTCATGTATGAAAGAATTAGGATTCTTTCAGATTTGAAGACTTAATAGTCTCGCTAAAATGATTTTAATCGTATTGAAGCAACATGGCTGACGTCATCTTAAGGATGTACTTGCAAACGCTGATTCAATTTACTAAATCGTTTAATCCTGCCAGATTGCTGCACAATTCTTCTACAGCATAGTTGCTAAAAGCGTAAAAGGAATAACAAGCGATGAAAAGTAAATATAAAGAAGAATTACGTACAATTTAGTAGAAAGCGTTTTGTTAAATGAAACGTGCAAATGAATGAGCGAAAGTTTCTTTCTTTCGCACTCCCTTTGTAAATGTGGAAACGATACGCATTTTACGAAACAATGGATGCGGCAACCCAGTGACGGCGGAATTTTACATGGAATTATTGCAAACACATAAATAATGACATGTAACAAAGTGAACTTTAAATAGAATCAAGTGTTGTGGCTAAAATCATTTATTCATGCACTACATACATTTCTCGTTTAATTTTTATATGTATTTACTATCTAAACAAATAAATTTTAACATGATCTACTTGGATTCTTAAGAATGCCTGGTCACTCCTATCGTTTACAAAACGTATCCTTTTTAGCTTCGCGCAAACGAACGAACTTATACAAAAATTTAAAAACATAATTTTATTTAAATAATATTTAACAACAAGAAAGACAGAAAAAATTATAATTGCACACAGAATAATCAAATGATCGAACCCTGGCAGTTGTGTGTCAAACTTGTTACGGTAAAAAACCTACAGTAAGCGGTAGCTCAGAGCCTCAGAGAGTAAGTGTCGTAGGTGTATAACTGAATAAGATCTTTGATGTGCCGATTACGATGTAATTAAAAGAGCGCCAAAACGGGGGAAATATACAATACAGAACACTTCGTATACATAAGCAACAATTGACTAAAAGTTACATTCAATAAATTACGTTAGCGAATACAACAAAAACTGTCAGTTATCACGAGCTTATGGTGATTGCTCAAATAGTGAAACAAAGCGCACTTTTTAACTTGTTACATGCAAAAAGGCTATATACGTAATATGTATATCACATGGTGTCTGCATAGGAACAACCTCAAAGCAAAAAATTGCATATACGAAACAGGATACTTAATCAGCATTCCGAATATGCGATTAGCTAATGACACATCCAACACAAATCCTATACATTTTTTGCAAATTAAACTAATACATATATACACAGTTACCACAAATAAGTTGCCAAGTTTCATACGATTTATTAAAAGCAAAGTGCGCTATGCTTCCCGAAGTCAATTAAGGTAACCCAACAATTGGGTCCTCTAATTCGTCATAATGGTCTAAACGGTGGTTTTAATTTCTCCATCGAATGTAGATTAACCGAATATGCATCCGGTATAGTTCTTATATTGCATAGTGCATGCCTTATTAGATCGTCACAGGAGTTTCCAAAGTAAAAGATGTCCGGTTCACTTAAGTTGCTATGATAACAAAGAGAAATCAAACCGCGCTGTAAAATGAAAATGTATCCTTACCGTAACGAATTTCTCACAGCCAACACATTCAAAACGGCAATACATTTACTCAACACCAGCGTGGATGATCTAATGTAGAAACCCCTGGGCATGACGTTAACTCACGTGTTATTTATTTAACGCTCAAAACGGAAATACCGTCAGTGACCTTCAGTGCGTAATTCACATCACTGGGCGAAATTCATACAGCACGAAAACTATACCAACATGTTTTTAACATAACAAATTAACGACTAACCTACAAGTCTATTGGAAATAATGAATAATAAATGCAGACATGTACAACAAATTACCAAGCATTTTTTGACAAGCATTCGCCACTGAAACTCCTGGAGAATCTTACCAAGAGGATCGCTTGAAATTGCCCGCGTTTCGTTACGCATTCTGTCCTCTAGTTCGTCAATGGTATTTGGTCTATTCAGATAGACTTTGCTTTCTACATACCACCATAAGAAGTAGTCGAGAGAGTTGAGATTAGGAGGTGATCGATAGATCTTCTAGGACCGATCCATTGGTTAGCAAATTTTAACCAATCGCAAAATGGGGTGGCGCACCATCATGTTAGTACCATATCGTGTTATTGTGCAAATCTGAATCTTCTTCCTTTAGGTAAAGTACAGCAAGTGCAAGGATTAATTCATCTCTTGAAAATTATAATAACTGTCAAAATCGTTTGTTTTTTTGCAGTGCTTTCTTGATAAAATTGTTCTTATCGCATAACTTTTACTTACATTTTTGAAACTTTGGTACCGAATATCTCGAAAACTTTTCGCTTTAAAGTCACACTTTTTTGACATTTTTGTATTCAGAAAAATGAACTTTATCCAAATCTGTTAAAAATAAAAATACAAGCAAAAACAAAAACGACGCACCCTAGAAAATTTCCTCAAAATTTATCATCTATAATGAACTTATTCAATACTTTACGAGCATGTGGAATGTTCATTCGTCTTCATTTAGCTTTTACAATCGCTCGTAAAGAATTTGAAAGATCTTTAGCTAAATAAAATTGTTTATTAGATTTATTTACATTTATGCAAAACGATGTAGGTCAATAAAACTATTTTCTTTTAACGCTTTCGATTCTTTTGTATTTGTTGCCATGTAACTGAGCTTTTACACCGTTTCTTTTAAACGTTATTTAATCTTTACTATTAATGTGGTTTTACTCGAAAAGCCTTTAGTCAAAATATTTCTTGAATAAGCGTACACAGTTTGATTACATCTAAAAATACTCTGTTACTTCTTATAGAACGGTGAAAGGTACTCTTTCTCAAAATGTTTTATTCATTTCAGAACGGTTCTTAAAATATCTTTGATATTATGTGTCGTTATTTATAAGTACAGAGTATGTATAAAAATTGTTACTTCGCGAAGAAGTTGATGTAGAGTAGGGAGTAATGCGACGACTTCGTGGGAAAAAATTAAGATTCTGCCGTTACAGGTGGGATAAGTCGCAAGCAAAATATGACAAATTGTCTACAAAAAAAAGAATGTTGGAGCTTAACGAGTTCACTTATTTTACAAGTAGAGAACCAACTAAAATTAACCTTGGCAAAGGACAAGAGGTTTTCGTGCCACGGTTATTGCACTGTAACAAGGTACGTTAATTTATACAGCGCGACTTGTGAAAAATGGCATTTCAGCTATTGTGGAAAACATTACGATATTTCTATAATTAAACGTAGTAAAATGCTTTGCCTTTATTAAGACTGGTTGACCCTGGTTCTGGCAGAGCCGTTGTTTCGATTGGTCTTGAGAACAAGTTTGCAGGTGGAATTCACCTGCTAACATATGTGTTTCTTTAATGTAATGCCAAAACACGGAAGTTCTTCGTCTTCCTGAAACGTTATTTTTATTTTTAGCGTATCTGTCCCAATTTCGCAAGTACGAATGTATGCGTAACTCGCGCGTGTAGTGTGTTGCCTATGCTCAGGCGCTTTCGACGACGTTTACATTTAATTTCAAATATGAATGAATTGTAATTATGTCTTTAAAGAAAAAAAATCTGAAAGCAATGTAATTTAGTTTTATTAATTACAGTAAATCAAAACCGACTATTTCAATTATTTCAAGAATTATTAGGGGTTGACTCCCAAATGGAAAAAAAAATTTAATTCTTTTTACACGTTACGATTTTTATTATGTTCAGATTGTCCACCTCCTTCGGTCTCGCTATCACCCAAACGCTCGTAAATGGAATTTTGAACTATCAGAAGCATAACCCTAGTGATATTAGTGGTTTCTTCAAGTATATGATTTTCTAAATCATTTATTGATTTTTATTTTGTTGCATACATTCTACGTTTCAGAAACTTCCAAAAGCAAAAATCGAGTGGTGTTAGATTAGAAGACCGTGGTGGTCATTCAATTTCATCTCTTCTACTAATCCAATGGTTTGAAAACGTGCGGTTTAAAAAGTCTTGGAGGGCGCAAATAAAATGTGGAAGGACACCATCTTGTTGGAACCACTTATTAATACGGCACGTATCAGCCGTAACAGTCTAACAGTTGATATATCTACTTCCGTCCAAATTACATTCACTCCCATAATACCAACCCATACATTAATTTTCTGTGGTCTCTAAATGTAATCTTTTATTAACCCTTACACGGGCAGATATTTACTATAAATGAAATACTTGATCTCTTATTTCTAATTCATTTAAAAAAATATAATAAGTGTCTACCAGGATACAGTGCCCGCTCATAGACCCTTCATGTGGTAAATCGTAAAACAATTCCAAGGGTTGTTTCCTAGCACAATATACAGCTGCATTTTGTTATGAGAAAATCAGGTTCCTCAAGTTGGGTAGTCAATAATAAATTATTACGCTGGTCTTCTTGTAACAAAACAAAGCAACGTTTAGCACAGCTTCTCCGGAGAGGGATCGCAGGCTTTGTGATGCGAAATTATAACGTAAATCTAAAAAAAGGCGCCAAGACGATAAAAGGTTAAATTAGGGAGATACCATCTAAGTCTACTCGTAGCTGGAAAAGAATAAATTACACTACCGAAGTAATAACAGAATATATACTTATTTTATCACAGACGATGAAAAAGGTACATCAATATAAATTTTCGCAAATATAGATACGTGGATTGAATTGATTATAAGTTGCATCGAATAGTGAGCAACACACCATAGAACAAGTTGACTCTCGGTATAAACTTTTACATAAACATAACGTCTGAATTTATATTTTAAAATCGTAGACAAACAACCAATTTAAGCTTTCAAGACTTAACGCGCACTGCTTATGAGTTTGTGAAGCACAAAAATATTATTAATTGTGTTAACCTAACCTGCACGTACGGTCATAAACGACATGATCAGCGAAGCACAAATCAAAAAAATTGAAATAGTAATACTCACAGTTAGGTTTTATCCAGTAGGGGATTAGCTAATTCCGTACTTGAGTTACCTAAAAAATAATATTAAACCCAATATAAACGAGCATAAAATGTTAACACAAGTAAAAGATCCCCTTTAGCATCCAATTATTTAAGAACGCAAATGCGCAGCGTTTCCCTTCGACTTAACAGCATAAGTTATCCCATCTCCAAAAGAGGGATAATCCGGAAGGTTTCCATCCCTTGACGGTGTATAAGAAATGACGTTATCACTAACGCGACGTCATGGAAGTTTTCCAACTAGGCCACCTGCTAGTTATCATCAGCGATAACGGTAAACATGTGGCGGGTACCAAAATCCGCTACAGACAATTAGCACAAAATCACAATAAACCCCCAATACAGAAAAATTTATACCACTTACCCCGATTTAACCTTACAAATCTAATTGCATAGTCGCGTGAAACGATCTAAAGGTGAAGGTTACACCGGGCGTAAAACTACAGAGCTCGTCGATGGTCTTGCAGGAAGTGAAGTTAAATATGCTATCTAAAATTTGACAATTTCGACGAAAAGGACAAATTTCATAGTTGAGAAATTTTTATACTCACTAATTGAACTACTAATTTTTAACATAACAAATTCCTCTCTAGCAACGTAAAAACCTGGGAAGTGGACACTAGCTAAACTTAAGAACAGAAATTTAGGCACACGCCAAGGACAGAACCCTGAAAACCGAAACCAACTCAAATACAATAACACCCAACCCAAGAAGAAACGTAGAAGAAAGAGGTTTTCCCAATTTGCTAAGCATCACCAACCAGATGTGTCCAAAAGTCACATGAAGCGGAATGATACTCCAAAGAACCAAAAACTCCAACCAACACAAGAGAAGTATCAGAACAGGTACTTGTTGAAAGTCGACATCAGTCGTTACGCTATAAAGCAAAAGAACAACGCAGTCCCATAGGTTTCACACGCTATAAAGTAAAAGAACAACGCAGTCCCATAGGTTTCACTGACGGACAATACTAAACAGAGAAAAAGAAGAAGTACAGGAAAGAAAGAAGTTTAGACCACGGTCAAGGACAACGCCTTATAATACCTTAAAACCCCAATCCACGAATACCAATCCCGCTCTGAATATAAATCCCAGGAAATCCCCTTAGGAAAAGGACAAAGGTACTATAGGAAAATGGGAAAGGAACGGTACCCCCAACCACGAGGCTAGGAAACAACCCAGGAATCCTATCGCAACATAAGGTTTCCTTGTTGAAGTGCCGGACGATTGTGTAGCGGCGAAGTCTCAAACCCTCGCGACAAGATGTCAAAGGGCGTCGTTGGGCCCCCCAACGTTAGTCCACACAAGCGCACGTCACCGCAACCAGTACTCGCTTGCCCAGAATAGTCTTCCACCCACCCAGGAAGGAATCTGATCTCCGACTAGAGGGAATAAGACCCAGGAAATTCTCGCAGCCTGAAAGTAGATAAAAGAAAAAAAGAAAGGAAGCATCTCATAGTTTCGCCCTAAAATCCAAATTAAAAAGGACTACAGCCCGCAATTGCTTTACTGTAGCCGGAAACGATGCCTGCTGTACAACCACAATACCCTATGCGCCGGTTAAGAAGAATTGGTCACCCTTGCCAAGCTCCATCAAGTCCGTCGTACGGCCCCAGAAAGGTATTTTGTCTGGTCCAGAGCTAGAAGCTACCGGGTCAGAGACAATCATCTTTTCCGAACGCATAGCCGTCAGGTTTTCACAACAGGCGCCCTCCCACTCATGGAGACAGATCGAAAGAAGAGAAAGAAAGGCAGGAAAACAGAAGGAGAAAAGAGAGTACGATGGTGTAGTACGGCTCGACTACCTCTCTCTAGATAGCCGACCCCGAGTGACCTACCCTACTGCCCAACCAACCGCCCAAGAGGCGAACCACAAAGAGAATCAAAAAGAAAGAAGAATGGTTGGTACATAGAAAAGATAGATAGGCCCAAGAAGAAATAAATGAAAAGTAGAAAAGATAAGAGATAGGGAAAGACGGAGAAAGATAAGGCTTGATGTTAATGCCTGATTCGTTCTTCTCCCTGTAGAAGAACGAAAAAAGAGACCACCCTACGGTGCCCATCTAACCGCCCAAATGGGCAAACCTTCAGGAGGAAGAAGATGAAAGAAAGAGAAAAAAAAATATGAGGGCGTGTACTAGTGTACACACGTAAGAAGTGAAACTTCTTTATGGTCTTATTTTTCGCAAAATGATCTACATGCAACTTTTCAGAAATTGGTTAAATAAAGTTAAATAAATTTTAAACAAAAGGATTTTATTATCATAAACATGAATACAAATTTTTGTAAATCAATTAACTAATTTTTGTAGATTCAATTTCATATTTCAGTTACCATAAGCCATTAATTACAAAACAACAATTGATCGTATCTTATAGCAACGTTTTGATCGTGTACCTTATAACCATCCGTTTTGTGACCTATAGTATGTGCCTCCGTGGCGCAATCGACTAGCGCGTTCGGCTGTTAACCGAAAGGTTGGTGGTTCGAGCCCACCCGCGGGCGAACTTTTTATTTATTTTACTACCTTTGAACACCTTGTACAATTTGTATTTATTTAAAAATATTTTAGAATTTTATAAAAAAAAGATGGCGCGTAACGTAAAAAATGTGACGGTAAATTTTTTTCCAACGCCGATAAAGAAGTTTCACTTCAAAAATATCAGTTAGTCATAGAACGAAAGCGTACCACTTCTGTCCCAAATGGGAAAGTATACTTCAAGACTTTAATGCCGACAAGCGGAATAGAAAACTCAAGAAAAGAAAAAACAAAATCCAAAAGCAGAAGAGAGAATTTTATAGATGACGTACCAATTCAAAAAGGCCGACTAAACGGATATAAATATATACAGACATAAAGGTAGTCTGTGCTAAAGTCATATAGAGAAGAAAGAAACCAAAAGAATTTTTGCAGAAACTTAACCAAGAAAAGAATATCGGTGATAGCAAAATGGGTGAAAGCAAATAGATAGCATCCGAACCACAACAAACAATCGCGTATTCAAAGAATGTAACCACCAAAACCAAAAGAAAGAACCAAAAAAAAACAATAGCAAAGCTCGAAAGTCGAAAGCCCAAAAAGTGAACTGGCACTTACGACGCTTGCGATGCCGATAAAAAAGAAGAGAACGAATAGAAGAAGGAGACGGCGAAGCGTAAGCAGAAGTAATTGACGAAGTGGATGTAAGAGTAATGGCTTTTACATCAGGAGAAACAGCACGATCCCTATGTATACGCGTAGACCTTATAGCGACACTAGTGTTGGAAAGATTCGTCGTTGCTGACAAAACGTGATGTGACCTGATAGGGTTGTTTCGTTGCGAGTTCGAACAAGAACAATAACGTATGAACTCGGCAACCTTAGGTCTTATTAATTAAACCTCCAATAAAGAAAAATTTACATCACTTACCCCGATTCAGCCTTACAAATGTAATTACATATTCGCGTGAACGATCTAAAGGTGAAGGTTGCAGCGGGCATAAAAGTACAGAGCTCGTTGATGGTCTTACAGGAAGTGAAGTTAAATATGCTGTCTTAAATTTGACAATTTCGACGAAAGAGTAGGGAATTCTAAGGACAATTTTTATACTTACATATTTGTGCGAGGTATGCATCTAGCTTTGGTTGCATGCAAAAGATGTGTTTGAATAAAAGCAACATAAACGAGGTGCTCGGCGGTAAAGGGTGGATTAGCTCAGAATAGAAATTCGTATTTCGGAAATCGCAAAAACGGAAGTATGATACTCACAATCGGTGTGTAAGCGAGTCAAGGACACGATAAAATTGGCTTCTAGATTTTTGATCTCCCAGAAGCCCATCAGGTTGGTTACAACCCCTAATGAACTTATCTTTAGAGTTGTAAAGTCACAAATCTGAAATTATAATACAAAATCAACGCGCACGCTGTGTGATTTAAAAGGCTTTGGTTTGCTAATTAAAATTGAGCAACAAACAAAATAAATGAATTATGTAGTTTAAGATTAATCAAAAATACAGGAATCGGTTAAATTTATTCACCGACATTAATGTTTTATTTAGTTGAAATTACATTTACCATTACATTACAAGTCAAAGTTACAAATAGAATTCACTTGGATAAGTTCAAAGTCCTTAAGTTATACTAAACTCCAATACAATTGCAATGAACGTAAGTTGTAAATACCTAAGGAAATTTTGTTTCCTGATGTAAGCTGCGAGTGACTGCACCCAGAAGCTAAACGGCAATCCCAGTCTTCAACGGGATTGTAAAACTTAATCGAGGATGCGGTTGACCGTTTGAATGTGTATAATATTTATTTAGCCGCAAAGTGCGTATTTGGAGTATGTTAATTTCTACGATGCAAAACATCACTCAAGCATAAACTAAACGAAAACCTATATTAGGATCGAAAATTTTTGAATTCTGGTATTTCAACCCTAAACACACAACTTCACAATCCTTCGGGGTCAAACACCCTTCGCGTCTACTCTTAGTTCTCGGTATAATTCGTTCTGGACTAAATAACAACAGCGTTCTCTTTAATAAACTAACACGCCTTCCTACTGCGGAAGTATAAAAAAAATCATATATGATCAAAATGCAACTAACAGAGATCCAAAAACTTGTTCTCACAACAAACGCAAAATCATAAAATAACGAAATATAAATTACTAAAGCAAACGAGCGTACTGGAATATAAAATTACAATCTAAATATTTAAAACCAAATAATAATGACTGTCGGAAGTAGTAATTATAATGCAATCTGAACTTTGTTAACACAGAGGAAATGCAAAATCGGCGAAAACCGATAAATGGACGTTTTAACAACATATTTAAAATTTCATAATTGTAAATAAGTGAATCAAATAGCAAATAACGGAACATGACTTAAATGATCAACGAAAATGATGGAAAATGCCCAACTTGGTTATATCTAATTTTTGATGTAAATCTGGCACTTACAGGAACTCTGTCCTTTTTGTATGGTCGTTCATTTGCAACGTCCGATTTTTTAGTTTTTCGGGCATTTTGCGTTTTAATTAGTGCTAGAGCTAAATGTAATCAAAACCTTTTCAACTTCTCATGTTTTAGGTTTCCAAAAGCGTCTGTTTTCCTTCTGTATAGCAGCCAAGCATACATCTCCCATGTGGGTGTTGTACTGTTTTATATGAATTGAGGACAATCAACATCAATCTCTTTTTTCTTTTTCTCTTTACTGTATCGTTTTACTTGAACTAGAGGACTAAGATATGCACGATCTGACTAGGGTAATACACGTTGTGTCTGCCCGTTTCAAAACTGGTTACGCGCTTTGTTATCCACCTTGAAGTCAAAACTTCTTCGACCCTTCAGGAGGGATTTATAGTGTTCCAAAGTACAACCTCGCAAAAGGTTGCTTCTGATTCTTCTCAAGCTATTTATCTTGTGTTGTTTCCTCAGTATCAATCAATACAAAATATTGAAGCTTTGTAATAATTTTGGGTGGAGCCTCAAACTCTTTGTCAATGGGAATCTGATTATGTTGAAAATCTCCTTTTACCCATTTGTAGTCCACTTTTTTTTACCGCTCTTCTTACCCATAGAACTTGATGCTAAGTTGGATAATGGCACCTCGTCGTCCGTGTCCCAATTATTATCAAAAGCGCTCTCATCCGATATTCTTATGGGCAAATAACAACACGTTTATAATCTGAATTTAGATCACTGTAATCTACCTTTTCACAGTCGATGAGGATCCAACATCAGAGATTTTCTGGTAGTAACACTGCTATGTATCCTGCTGTTTTATTTTTTTGATTGTAAAAACTTTCGCAGCTGAAGCGTTGCCTATTTCTACACTTGGTTGGCTGAAGACCTTTTTGTTGTTGTTGATGACTGCTGCTTCTTTGAATTTTCTTTTGTACCAATGTTCCTTTCTGTGTGTGGTCTTAGCCTCAACCCATTGCATTCTATGTTTTTCTTCTCAGGAGTGTTGCGCGATGCCGGATTCTTTTTTGCGTATCAACATTAAAATACTATCGTTTAGATGCAATGCAATTTATTAAGGTCTTAAAGTTCGTTTGGTTCGACCATTCTGAGTTTTTGTTCAGTTTTAATTCTATGTTGCCATTATTTGGTGTTTTGGGCTTTCAACTTTTTCTGCATATTTTTGAGGTTTCAGAGAACTTTATAAACATCAAGAACTTTTATTCTTTGACTTCCTGGTGGTGTCAAATTATCCACTCTTGGCATGCCGACTAAAATCAACGTTTTGCTTTTAGCGCGATGGAATGTGCAACTCTGCATTCAAACATCTTTTTATCGTTTGTTTATAGTAACATGGCTAAGTCGTCAAAAAATCTTGTCATTGTTGAATTTTTGTCGTTTTTTAGTGGGAGCATCTGGTCATATAGAGTGTTCCACAGGGTGGAATTAGGGACTGATTCGTATTCATTTCTTTTTTTTTCTGTTTCCACCGCTTTACACAGTTGATCTGCTATTTCTAAACTCGCGTTGATGTTTCGTTAGTGTTTTTTTTTACTTTGACTTGCACAAGAACGTTGTACTCTTGGTATTTGGCAAATATAAGAGTCTTTGCGAGTTGAATTCTTTTTACTTTTGGGCAAAGAGTGTAGGTCGTTATTTTTTTAGTTAAATGTGTTTAGCTTGTGACGATGATTCTGAAACAGTATTTGAACTATTTGTTACCAACCTTTTGCTATAGAGGGTCTTGTTGGTAATAATCACGTCACTATGGCTAGCTGCAGTGTCAGTGAGTGGGCGTGGTTGAGAAAACTAAAATAAAAGAAAGAAAAAATAGGCGCCACTTGTTGTACTGCCAAGATCCTCGGTTCGGAGACACCAAGGATACGTTTGAACTCACTAAGGAAGAGATTAGGATAGAGTAAAAAAAAAGCAATTCACGAGAGAACATACCAAGCGTATATAATTCTCTCAAACAATTACACTTACTATTATCTTGTAATTAAAGCATTGATGTACTGGTACTTGACCAGATTTAATAGCATGTAAAACAGAAAAGCTACCGATTACATAAACTAACACGGTCACCAAATTTCAATCACCGTGAACACAACACAAAATTGATCAACTTTTGTTACATGCAGTCACGAGCAAATTAGTAATTACGAAATATAATTAATAGCAACGTTTAAATCAGTACAAATTGGCAAACTTACCCCACGGAAGTTCCTTAAAATAAGTAGCTAATAGTAGCTACATTCGAAGTTATTTCTGAGACTT
Source organism: Aquatica leii (assembly GCA_035610365.1). Classification (NCBI taxonomy): domain Eukaryota; kingdom Metazoa; phylum Arthropoda; class Insecta; order Coleoptera; family Lampyridae; genus Aquatica; species Aquatica leii. Next base: position 100,418,390 of record CM069436.1, on the reverse strand, counting down.
ACGGAGTATGTAAGCTTACATGCAACGAGGTGGGTTTGCCAAAAGATGGCTTTCACTACGTTTAAAACATTTGATTGAAATACAGAGTATTCAAAAAAAAATTAATAACATAACGCTGAAGGCGTTTTATAACGTCGACTGACAGTGAATAAATAATTATGGTCTTTAAATACATTTCTGGTAGCTAAAGTCTAATATAAGTAGTACGGTATAATCAAATAACGCTTGAATATGATATATCTCGACTTTGCCAAACGCGCTATATGAATTATAAATTACTAAAAGCAACATGTCTGACACTATTTTATCTGTGGAGGTCAACTAAATTAAAAATCGCTTTAATTCTGTCAGTATACAGAAATAGAAATTGCTAAAAGCGTAATAGAAGCAGCCGGCCGTGACGATTAAATAATAAGAAGAATTACTTATAATTAAGCGGACAGGCGCCTTATCAACATTGACTACACACAGCGACTTAAAACGAAGAACGTGACGACCAGCGCAGTTCTCTCTTGTAAGTATCGAATAATCTGAAATTGTCCCATCCAGTGGGGTCCGCAAACCAGCGGCGTAGTAAAACATAATTATAATTACGAATTTTAGAAAATTCATAAGCAATGACACGTAACAAATTCTTCTAATTTTAATAGCTTTTGTTACGTTTTGGAATTTTCTTAAGCACTAGATTACGTTCTATAATTTTTCATATTTGCAATATAGCAAAGGGTTCGTTTGTTCATAAGTTTCCTCGCTGACTTTGATGTTTAGGAAATAAGATCTATAGTGGTAGGAGCATAATAATTTAACGACTTTAAGATAAGTTTCTTCTTCTGTCATCCGTTAAATTTTGACGCATCTTCAGAATTCTATTTTGTTGCTGTTTTGTTTAATGATCGATTTATTTAATGTGCATTTTTGTAATTGATTGTACATCATCAGTTTTTCTTTTCTTTCAAAATTCTGCGAAAATTGCTAAAAAAAATTTTAATTTAAAAATACGAAGAAACTCAGATTACAATTTTTCTTGGTGTAATTTTAACGAAAGTGAGTAGAAAAAAAGTAAAAACCTAAGAACAAGTTTAGAATGTTTTACACCGGCTGAAAGCGACAACGTTTTCTAATGTTAAGTCTGTGTTGTGTCATTAAGGTGTTGCACTTTTTATTACAACACCGATAAACCTTTCGTCGTTGACTAAATTAAAAAAGATCTTCATTAATATAGTTTAAGACGCAATCAAAAAATAGTCAATTAAGATTAAATGAATGCAGCGCTGAAAGAAAGGATACAGCTTATTAAGAAACTAATTACTAATTAGTATAATTTCTACTTACATTAAACGTTACTTTTTAGAATTCTCTGATCTAATTATTTCAAAATCAAATTTTTTTGGCCTAATTACAAATTTTTTTTTAATTTAATTTTTCTAGACCAAAATAAGAAGATAGCATTTCAGTACCAATTAAAATACTCTCATTTTTAAGTTTTATTACCCGCGACAAGTTTTTTTAGCGAAAGCAGTTGGTCAACATAATATTAATTAAGTGTTGTCAATTTATTCGAGTAGTACCAAAAACTATCAAATAATAGAGAATACGTTAGAATGATGCTGAGTGTATGCCTTTTTTTTTAAACTATTTAATATCTTGTGGGTTTAGAACTGTCATCTCTTGTATCTATCAATACCGAAAAGGAAGCATTAAACTTCCAACTTAAAAACTTTCACAAATACATTACTTCACTAGCAAACTACTTGAATTAAGGGACGCGCGACACTACTACATCTTTCCAATCTAAACTCATTAGATAAACATTTTTTATACAAACAATGCACGCACTGCACTCGGAATTTTTAAAAGAAAATCGCAAATGATGAAAATGTAATAAACAAGGATGCAAAATTAAAACAAAGCGCAATACCACAGATTCAAACGCTACAGCTACACAATTGCAACGATATCAAAATATAATAAATCTTGATGGTGTTAACATAAAGAAACTACCACAATATTGAATTTCTTTTAGCTGAGAATTATAAACTACAGTTGGATGCAATAAATCAAAAAATGCACTTACAAAGTATGACAATAAAATCGACCTAAATGATTTAAGTACAACTTAAAAACTTAAAATTAAGTTGAAGTTAAAAACGCAAAATAACTTCGATATTTTAATGCGAAATTACAAGGATTACGTTCGAAAAGGTAATAGCTTACGTATAAGAAACAAGACATCCTAGGCCGTTCTGACGAGGTGTCTCTCTTGACTAAAGACCTACTCGGGTCTACTCAAAAAGAAAATTATTGAAGAAGTTCTGTTTCTCGAACTCGGCCTCACGACGATTTACGACAATTTATTAGAACAAGTGAGAGGAACGGTTATAGGTTTGCCGTTCTCTCTAATTATAGCCAATCTCTACGTGGAACATTTTGAAACTGTTGTGTCGGATAACAAAAATGTACGGAAGGAAAAGGAAACACTGTTGGAGTCTCTACAACAGAAAAGGTATGGGGTCAAAAAAATTCGAAAGGCAATAGAAAGAACAGCAAATCCAAAAGTCAATGACAACGTACTGTCTCCTACTAGCACTGCTTATTAAACTTCTGTAAATAAACACATTTCTAAAGAAACATAACATGAAAACTGTCTTTACGACCAAATATACTTTTAACAATTGGTTTAGATCTGCAAAAGATAAACAAGAAGGGGCTTTAAAATATGCCGGTGTCTACAAAGTTCTTCGTTTCTGTAATTGCCAAAGTATTAAAGTTTGAATGTTTGAGAATCAGGTCCAGTTAAGTTTGGCTACGTCACTATAGCATAATCAAAAAGCTCACTTCTAAGTGAGCTTCTGAATATTCATAGATGCTATGCCAAAAGAAACTGTTATTTAAAATTAATTATTAAGTTTCAGCGTCCGTTATGGTTTTTATAAAAGACAGCTACAGATAGAGCACAATTAAACCTACAAGAAGTACATTGATTTTAAGATCGACGTCTAAGAAAAAGAAATATAAAAGGAAACAACTATCACAGTAAATAACACAATTCAATGACAGATATACTGAATCATGGAGTTACGCAACCCTCTGTACAATTAAAAATTACAGTAGCAAATTTATCATATTAAAAATTGAACGTTAACATCATGAAATTTATATAAATTGAAATTAATTGCGCAACAGCTAATCAAGCTTCGAGCTTGAATAATCTAAACGATAAATAAGGCATAAACTACTTGTGATAACAATCATAGTCGGCATACGTACGATTGATACTTAATTTTCGTAAGAAAGTAAAAGAGTACTTACGGTTCAACCTGTTGCTAGTACTAGAAACGGTATAAACATCCCTAAAAGCTACAAAATTAGTAACAAGTATATCGCCGTGGTATCACAAATAGGGTTATATTCGATACTGAAACACGACGTTTCAACTTCTCCAATTTCGAATGCGTTGATAGAAACTTTATAAACGAGGTCTCGGTATCTTTCTCATTAACATCCTATGTCTGACATAGTGGGTGTTGAAGACGTTCACGAGTCGACATTGTTTCTAATTTACTGGAGATTTTTCAAAACGAAGAATATTAAGGGTTTGACATGTTGACAAGTTTAGTAGGTAATAATAAACGATCGAATTTAGTAGATATGTAGTAGTATATTACTTGATCGTTAATGATATAAATACCGTCACTGACACTTTTTCCTTCAGTGACATTTTACACTGCGAAGAAACAAGCTGCAATGTTTTGCGAAATGTCAGTTTGTTTGGGTTTACGAACGACAATACTGCAAATGCCAAGTTCTACTTCAAGAACAGACTAGGATCAAGTCTAAAAAGTCTGGATGTTCAATTCCGACGCGGTCTAAGCCAAAAGTCGCTTATAATCGCCAAGAAATTCTGTTATCGCACGAATCTACGGTCTACCCAAGATACATACACAAAGTATCTTCTTTTGACCCATAGTGAGCGCTATTAATTTACCTACTCAATTGTTAGCAGAACATCTAGCTACAAAACTGTTAGTGTTGGAGGAAGTGCAGAAGCTTTTATTTAAAAAAAGAAGATATCTTATTCATGTTTGACGTGGTGTCTCTTTTTACTAAATACCCACTCAGGTCTGCCCAAGAAGAAAATTATTGAAAAAGAAATTCTGTTTGTCGAACTGTCTCGAAAATACTTATTTCAATTATGACGAAAATTTATTTGGACAAGTGGGAAGAACAGCTTTGGTTTTACCGCTCTATTCAGTTATAGCCAATCTCTACATGGAGCATTTTGAAACTGAAGTAACTGTTTTACCTACTTTGGCAAAAAAACTATACGAGTGTCTGATAATAAAAATTAACCGAAGAAAAAGGAAAGGAAACGAAAAAAATTTGAAAGTCATTGGTACGTACTATCTCCTACTAGCACATCAAAACTATATTCACTATCAAAGATACTCTGAACAATTGGTTTTGGTGTGCAAAAGATTTCAAAGCATGGTGGTGTCTAGGAGATTCCTTGTTCTTGTAATTCTGAAAGTATCAAATTTTGAATTTTTGACAATATGATCTAGTTAGGTTTTAGCTTTACATTTGGCTGCGTCACTATCTCAATATTGTGTGGAGTTTATAAGTTTAGTTTCTAAATGAGCTTCCGAATATTCCTAAATGCTAAAAGAAACTGTTATTTATAATTGGATATTAACTCTCAGCGTTGGCTATGGTTTTCATATAAGACTGTTACGGTAAACACAAGCTCTGCACGTAGAGGCGTCCAAAACTTATTACGTGCACTTGTCTGAAGTGCGATCAACTATCTGTAACTTAACCTACAGCAAAGAAAGGCAACGGCAGCTCTGATATCGGAGAGTGACGTGGATAAAGCAACTAAAAGAATTCAGTCTGTCTTGGATGTGTCGATTATGATCAGTTTAAAAGGCGCCAGAATGAGAAAAAGACTAGCGGTGCTTGATATCACCTTACAGCACTAAATCAAAACTAATAGAACACAACTAAACTAAGAAGTAAATTTATTTTAACATCGACGTGTAAGAAAAAGTAATGTAAAAGCAAACAACTATTCGTACGCAATATCACAGTAATTAACAAAATTTAATGATAGATATGCTGAAGCATCGAGTTACGCAATCCCATCTACGATTGACAATTGTAATAACAAAATAATGTTAAAAATTGTACGTTAACCTTATGAAATTTATATAAGTTGAAAAGAATGGTGCAACCGTCAATCGTGCTTCGAGTTTGAATAATCTAAACTATAAATAAGGCATAAACTACTTGTCATAACGATCGATCTAAATTTTAGTAAGACAGTAAAAGGGTACTTACGTTTCAACTTGTTTCTAGTACTAGTAACGGTATAAACACTCCTAAAAGCTGACAAATAAATAACAAGTATATCGCCGTAGTATCACAAATAAAGCCAAGTTGGTTACATTCGATACTGAATCACGTTGTGCGTTAAACTTCCAATTTTTCTGATTCCGAAATTAATTCTGGGTTCAGGACAGGTGCGTTGGTAGAAACTTTAAAAGCGAGGTCTCGGTATTTTTTTCCAATAACATCTTGGTCTGACATACTGGGTGTCGAAGACGTTCACGAGTGATTTCATTTTACTCGAGATATTTCACAATGAAAAATATTAAGGAAACGACTTACAAATTCAGAATATAATAAACGATCGAATTTAGTGGGTAGTAGTAAATGAATTCTGGAATATAGTCAGGAGTGGCAAATGACGAAAAAAAATGTGAATCATACCTCAGCGATTCTTGCCGTAAGCATCGATTGAATTTTCATTTTTTCGTTCCTGTGCTCCGGAACACTTTCTATTGGACGTTTTTCACAACCGTTTCCAACAGACTGGGATGTTTGAATATAACACCTAAAGAATAGACAGGTGTCAAGAGAAGCCAATTTTTTGATTACGTCTCTTTGTCTCAGTTAATGGTACCATATGTCAAACCATAATGGAAAATTGGAGAGACTACTATTAAATATGGTCTCGGTTATGGTTTTTTCTCGAGTGTATGGTTTTTTCAGCAGCACGTATCTTTGGGGAAGTGGTTCTGGTTTTCTTGTAAAATACCTCAATGAGGTTTATCAAGGATGGTGAAAACATTGTCAGGACCGTGCCAAGCATTTCGGCGCTCTCAGGCAAGTTGCTCATATACGCTCCGTTGCCTTTAGCAGCATTTCACCGACTCCGCTTTTCTGAACGACCCTGGATAGTAAACACAAAAAAGTGCACAAAGTAGATAGCGCCCGTGGGCACTTCCATGTTATCCTATAGGACACCGCGGCCCTAAATTTTTTTATTCTTGTGCAACTTGTGCTTTAATAACTTATCGGCTGTCATAATTTTTTTAATATTCTCTTCTTGACGGCAATATTTGTTGACTTTTAGAAATTTAGTAAATTTGGTTCAGGGTCTCCTCTGCTATTAGTTTGTTAAATGGCCATTATCAGAATGTACCATTTTCGTATATGCTGTAATCGTAATTGTTACTTCTTGCGACTACTGAATACATTTGTAAACTTGCGGTCATATACATACATGTGTGTGCTACATTGGGAATTGAAACAAACACATCATCAACATGTGCAGTTTAAGAATAAATTTCTATTAGTAAGTAAAAGCAAACGCGTTACATCTGCTTTACTTTCACGTACATTGTTAATTCCAAACGCAGTTACGTCTTTTTTGAAACTGTAAATTTATGCTCAAGTTACGTTCAATCATCACTATAAATTTGATTTGAAAGTTTTAAGTTGCTTGGTATGGTTGTAACGTACATTTGTTTTTGCATTTTTTTTTCAAATTGGACTCGGTGCAGGTTGAAAGTCTTAAAGCTACGGGTACGGTTAAAGGTGTGAAATACGACGACAGTAAATGTACGTGAATAAATTAGGATTTATTATAAAAGCATTGCTGTCATAGAATATGTTCTGTAGTTTATGGTCGACTCGTTCATACGTCAGGTCTAAGAAAAATCAAGATATGTTTAATTTATTCGTAGTTGTAAGTGGTTTTGACTATGGTAATTCATTTTTTTGCGGTTTTATTTTCTGTAGTTATACATTCATTGTACAGTGCACAATGTAAAATTTACAGGTTATTGATAGCTCTCCTATTGTCGGTTTCGTATCAGGTACTAAAAATTGTTTCAAATTGTAGACGTTTCATTTTAAAATAATTTTTTTGTGTTTGTACAGTTTCTTATTTTTTTTGCGACGTTCTTGGTGGTTCTATGGTCTGTGTACAATGCAAAACCTTTTAATAGTTCACCAAAAACATTTGCTGAGGTACTGATGAGACTACTTTAAATGAAATCATCAAGACTTAAAGTACCCGTTGGTACTTTGTTCACGTAACTTAAGTACCACAACGTTTTAATCTCTTCCCAAAACGATGAATATCTTTTGTGGACAGTAATCTGTAGAAAACTCAAGAACACGTTTTGAGTTTTTATGAGAATCTGTCAAAAACGTATTACTTTAGCATAGGTAGTACTTTTTAAAATCTACCGTTACGGCGTCGTGAAAAACAATGGTTAACGCATTGTTTTTGATTGTATTGACCATAGAAATAGATAGGAGAATCGAGAATGAATCATATTTAGTTTTAAGATTGATTCTTTTCTTCAATCACTAAAGAATCAGCCCGAAATTTGTTCACGATTTGCCTAGTTCTCTTTATGGCTTTGGTGTGAGTTTTTAGCCATTGGTACTTTACATTTTATGTAATTTAATGTTATTGTTTATCTGTTTTGTATTGGTTTTTAAAAACTATTCTGTTATTTGAAGATGTGTTTTACACAGAAATAATTCTACGGTTTTTGTACAGTTTTTTGTTTTTGTTACGACGTTTTTGGTTGCTCGACGCAGTTTTTTGATGCCGAAGGAACTTAAATTAATTTCATAAACGATATTTAAAAAACAGTTGATGAATTTCTCTTGAAACTACTTCAATTTAAATCAATAATGGCCGGTTGCACCAACACGACTTAAACTTAAGCAAAGCTTAAAAACCTAGATACAATTGTTAAAATCAATGCAACCATTGTTTTTAAGCATTGCCTAAGTTTAAGTCGTGCTGGTGCAATCGGCTGTAAGACTACCACAACATTTTCATCTCTTTTCAGAACGATGAACGTGTTTGGTGGACAGGATTCTATAGAAGAATCAAAAGACGGATGTTGAACTTGCGTGAGAATGTGTTAAAAAAAATTACTGCTACGTATTCGTGGAAAATAATGGTTAACGTATTTTTTTTAGATTGCATTGACCATAGAAGTAGACAGGAGAATCTAGAATGGATCATATTCAATTCTAAGATTGATTCTTTTCTTCAACCTGTAAAGAATCAGTCTAAAATGTGTTCACTATTTGCTTAGTTTTCTTTATGGCTTTGCTGCGAGTTTTTAGTATTTGGTACTTTAGATTTTAGTTTTATTTTATTGTTTTTTATATCGATTTTTAAAAACGATTGTATGTTATTTGAGGACGTGTTTCATATAAAAATAATTTTTTGGTGTTTGTACAGTTGCTTGTTTTTTTTGCAACGTTTTTTAGTGGGTATACGGTCTGTGTACAATAAAAAATCTTCTACTAGTTTCCCAAAAACATTTGCTGAATTGCTAATGACATTACTTCAAATTACATCAACAAGACTTAAAGTACCAGTTGGTACTTTGTCTACCTTACTTCAGTACCACTACATTTTCATCTTTTCTCAAAACGTTAAACATGTTTGGTGGACAGGATTCTACAGAAAAATTAATGGATAAATGTTGAGTTTTCGTGATTGCGTTGACCATAAAAATTGATTGAATCTTTTCTTCAACCCGTAAAGAATCAGTCCGAAATTCGTTCACTATTTGCTCAGTTCTTTTTATGCCTTTACTGTGAGTTTTTAATCATTGTTACTTTAGATTTTAATTTTATTTTACAGTTTACTCCGTGTTTTGTATTGCTTTTTAAAATTGATTATATGCTATTTGAAGATGTGTTTCATATAGAAATAATTTTTTGATGTTTGTACAGTTTCTTGTTTTTTTGCGACGTTTTGGGGTTACTCTATGCAGTTTTTTGATAGTGAATTATTTTTTTGAATTTTTTTACTAGGTCTATTTTCTGGGAAATATAAAACGTTGAGCAATCATTAAACTATGGACTGTGCACAATGTAAAATCTTCTAATAGTTCATCAAAAACATTTACTTAATTGCTGATGATACTACTTCAAATTAATCAAGTCTCAAAGTAGTAGTTGGTAGTACTTTGTTTACCTTACTTAAGTATCTACCACAACGTTTTTATCTCTTCTCAAAACGTTGAACATGTTTGGTGGACAGGATTCTATAGAAAAATCAAATTCAATTCTAAGATGGATTATTTTCTTGAATTCGTAAAGAATCAGTCCGAAATTCGTCCACGATTTGTCTAGTTTCCTTTACGGCTTTGGTATAAGTTTTTAGTCATTGGTGCTTTATCTACTTTTTCTTTGTAACTGCACACCTGGTGTAGTTGGTACCACTATTAATGTCTGGTTTCATAACACACCATGTGTTCCGATACTATGAAGGGTAGTTATCTAGCCAGTGTTGTTTCCTGAACTGGAGAAGGTTGAAACTTGAAATCTGTTGCAAGCAGGGCAAGTTCCATCAGTCACTGGCTGCTCTTGTTTCAAATGATTTGTCCTGTGGCTGTGACCGTCTATGCGCTGAGATAGCGTTGTAGGTAAACTGTTGTTACTTTTATAAACACTACCGAATTTTTAGCTTTTTTTGATGCTTTGTATGTATAAAAGTCGTTAGTGACAGCAGTTGATCCGTGGTTGGTTCTTGGGTTTGCCTGGTTTCAGTAAATTTTTGATCAAGATTTTGACTAGTTACCTCAAACTTTGAAATTTAATTTAAAACTAAACCATTTTTTGTGATGTTTGTAATAAGTTGATCTCATTCTGTATTTAAAACAGAATTTCCACCTACGTTCAGAACCTCAGCAACGCTTTGAAATGCATTTAACTTTTTTAAAGTTTGCTTAGGGGTAGTTTCGTCAGTTAATGTTACTTATTTTGTATTATTACGTTAGGTACATCTCTATAGCAACTTACAGTAATCATTCATGTTCTACGTGTAAATGCGTTATCTTTAGTCACCTAAAACTTGAAAACGTGGTAGAAACGAGTGTTGGTGGGGGTTTTTGAATTGGCGGTAAATTTAAAAATATCAAATGAAACATTGTACATGTAGTTGACGCAATCAAAATTAAAAAAATTATTGCTCCGTCGTTTGATTATGACTGGCATTGGACGACGTTTAATTTTTTAAGAAGTAAACGTCGGCCATGATAGAAAGATGATGCCATGAAAATGAAATGACACGGCGATGAAACATTTTTAGAAAAAATAGACTGTTCACTCATTTTTTTCTTGCCGTAACTTTTTTGTACGCACCAAGAGATTGATTTGTTTTTTTCTATTAGTGTCGCTTATTCATTTTTAACATGTCATGGAGCTATTGTGAATGACATCTCATCGTAGCTATAGATCTCTTAGTTTTTTGTCTTGGTCGTTGTTCTCTTTCATAATTATACTTTCTGACATTATTTCAGATAGGTTGCCTGAAGTTATCTGGTATTTGTATGCTCCAGTGTGTCAAGTTTATGTTAACAACACGTACACTTACACGTCGTATTTATTTTTCACTAGCACATGCACTTTATTTATTTTAACACACACGTTAGACACTTATTTAGTTAAACTGACAGTCTTCTTAACACTTCTTTCGACTCGATTCAAATCTCCAACTTTCTTCGAATGCTATTTATATTCTTTCGTTATTTGCATCCAGAATGTTCCAGGTTTTTCCTCCATTGTTTTAAAGTTTCCAATTACTTCAAGAATGCTTCAATACAGATCCTGCTTGCTTCAACATGACAATTGCTAGTTCTATCGCTACTTATCTTCCACGTGGTGTTTTTTACCACGATCGTGGTTCTGTAGATTGATATGTTAACCAGGATGATGTCAACGTACACGCAGTGTATAAGCATAAGCTCTAGAGCCGGTTAGAAGTTAGAAGGTTGAAGCGAGCGGTGCGTTCTTTGTTTCCAATTAGTTCAAGAACGCTTCAATACAGATTCTGCTTGCTTAAACATGACAATTGCTAGTTCTATCGCTACTTATCTACCACGAAGCGTTTTCTGCTACGATCGTAGTTCTGTAGACGTCGTCATTGATATATTGACTAGGATGACGTCAACGTATATGCATTGTATAAGCATACGCTCCAGAACCGGTGTATCGTGGTAAAGTTCTAAGTTAGAAGGTTGAAGCGAGCGGTGCGTTGTTAGCAAAAACTTTCTCTGCAGTCTTAAAGCATCTTGACAACGAGCCCGTGAGGGTTAGTTTACAGGATGTCTTCTCGTAAGTTCCTGTCGATCTAGCCGAGCTCTAATTTCATTACAGTTTGAGACGGCGACATATAGACAGTCTTTGAATACGAGACTATTAAAGTTATTGTTTACTCACTGTTCCTGACGACGATCTAACAACAGGACTGGCTGGTTCCTAGCGACGATTCATCCGCGGTGGCTAGTAAAATTCCTAAGAATAAGGTTCCTGGACCTGACGGAATAGATTGTTATATCTTTCTCGCTTCAACAATCGTTGATTTGTTGAGTTATTGCATTAAACGTGGATATTTTTCTACCACTTCTCACCATCATGGGTAGGATCTTGTAAAGACCAACTTGTACCGTCCGATAACTAGGTAAAGTCGTTGAACGTGTACTTCCTAAATAGAATCTTAATGACATTCCGCCACAAATTCTGTTTCATCCCAGTCAATATGGTCAATATTGCAAAACAACGATTGTCGTCGCAAGTAGATTGATGACTAATCTACGATAGAACTTCTGAAAGTACAGATTAGCACGTATGGTGATAGAATAGAAGCTGTCATCGTTAAGAGAGTACTTTCTGGCGCTACGCCACGTCATTCGTAGTTATTTATCGAACAGATCGATAACTTACTCCTCGAACGTATCCCGTTCTGTATATGCCAAACGACTGACGAAGGGGAGTCCCCAAGGCTCTGTTTCGGGTCTCCTCATTTATACCAACTAAGTTCGTGTGATTTGGCGGGTCCACTTCCTCTTCCTATGTTTTTTCTTGTCTTATTATGTACATGATAGCCATTTTTTATTTTATCTCTCTTAATCTTGTGCGTTTGGCTACAACACTTTTTGGGCTATCTTAACTCCATACCATAGGAAGTTTGTCAAAATTTCTATATGTTCTCCATTCTTTCTCGTACTTTATTTTTTCTTTTGGTAATTTCTTTTTCAACTTGTTCGTGACTTATTTGTGTACCCACAATAGTCGTATTTGGTTTTTGACTTATATTTTACGGATTACAAGTTTTCCTGTTGTTTTCTACTTTATCGTTTGTTTATTACGGTCCTGTTGTAGTTACATTTAACGTTTGGAATTTTATGAAGTAATTCAGCGCAGAATGTTTGGTGTATTCTGAAGGTTTTCTAATTTTGTATTACACGTCAACTTTTTTCCAGATTGGTGTGCATACTGAATCTGGTGCAGGGGCGAAGCGTTTAGTGTTCCCGTCCCGTATCTATTTGAAAACTACTTTTTCAATTAGTTTTAAAACAAAAAAAAGTCATGTTGATCGCTAGCTGTTTAGTATGTGCGAAAGAGCTAAGCAAATCGTTTTTGCAACATTAATGATAAATTCTATCAGCTCCTGGAGGCTGAAAGGGTTTAAACGTATTGATTCCTCATTTTAGGTTTTTAGGATTAATTATTTTCCTTCTTAAGTTCCAGTTTCTTTTGGGAATCTCTAGGTCTTGGTGCTTAGGAACTTTACATAACGATTAACCCCACGAGTGTTTCTGCAGTAATTATTGCAAAGTACTAACCGAGTCTGTAAACTTTCCGCTTTCGCTCAGTATGGAACCAATGTTTTCAGTGCGGCGTTGCTCAGAGCGAGAACATGTAGGTTAGTTTTCTACGTCTTTACAGTATCTTCTCTAACAGTCTATCTTAGCTTTTTCTTAAAGCATTGTGATATGTCGTGATGCTGGTTCTGTATTCGTCTTATTCTCCGCACTTTTTGACTGTTTTTCTAGTGCGTGCCCTTGCGTTGTCAAGCTCCTTGTTCCACCAAATTACCTTGTTGGGTGTTTGTTTGTCTGTCCTTCATTAGTTTAAGTTCGTGCGTTGACCCTGAAACTGATTTGGCCGACTAGACTTTCGTTGAGCAATTCCCAGTCGGTTCTTCTCGGGGTTCTGTATTCCATTACGAATTTCTCGTCTGATTCAATGATGATTCGAATGTATCTATGCTCGCATAAAGAAAGTTTATATCAGATACATGCCACATTTATATTACTTTGCTTGCTTTTAGACTGCTAAGCGTAAGATCAATAATTGCATTACGTGACACGGTTACATTGCATCCAAGAACCAGTGGTTTGTTGGTTCCGCTGTAATTCAGCTGCTGGATTCGTCCGATAATGAACTCTTTCCTTATATCTTTCTTTACTACAAACATTTTAGTTGCCGTTAGGTTTCTAGAACATAAATTTCTCAATGCCATTAGATTTAATACGATGATGCATGTACGAGGGTTGTGCAAAAGTTAGTCTGTAAGCAGCCGTCTACTTGAACAGTTCGGTTCTTTTATTACTTTTTTCTAGATCTATGGCTTCTTAGGCTGCTCCGCAGCAGCGATGTATATTTTTTGAACATCGCCTTGTTGACAGGACTCGTTGCATTCGGTTCCCTGCTGTCTCTTTTTGCAATCGGACAGCGCCTGAAGAGCTCGAGAATCCAAGGTGCAGTTGGTTGCCTACTGCTTCAACTTCTCCCAGGACTTCTTGTTCATAGCCAAGCGGTTTTCTTTTGGATTGGGCCTTATCTTCCCCAAAATTTTTTTTTCGTTGGATGTGCCGACTAGTCACTTTTTAGTTGCATGTCCTTTCTCCAGTTTATCAATCCATCCGAGTATAGAGGTTTTTATGACTTCGGATTCATCAGGACTGATAGTGTTTTCAGAGAACTCCTTCGGAAAAAACAATTCCTGTTAGAGTATCTTTGAATATTTTTTTTTGGTTCTTTCAACCCCTCTTTTTTGTTTTGCCGATGTACTACTGCTGGAAAGGTTGTGTTTTTGCGCCTCTGTTGTTCAGGCAGTGCTTTTACCTGTCCGCTTTTGCTTTCTCTTTCGGTAGGTTACGCTCACGTGTCCTGAAACGGTTGCTTGAGTCCCCAAATCTTTTTGTTTTCTAGCTATCGCTTTGTCGCTCCGGAAAGCTTTTTAAGTCTTTCGGGTTCGTGCTCAGCATTAACCGATTTTTTTGTATTCTGCGTTCTCTTGTGTTTTTTTTATAAATTATATCGATGGATATGTCCCACGAGTAGGCAGGAAAGAAAGGTCGTACGACTGGTTTTCTATCCAATCACGGATCTATCGGCCTGGTCCTCTCCACCTTAAATTTAAGTTTTTAGTTAGGTTGTTTCTTTTTCATCAAGGCAATTAGGTCAAAACTCCGGCGCTTCTTTTTCGTGAGACATCTCCACAGCAGCAAAGAGTTTTGGGTTTGGCTGTTGTGTCTGCTGACCGAAGTCTGTAGAACAGCAGCTGGGACAGCTGGTTTACGTGACTAAAAATAAGATTACGTACGGATTTCAGGCGGCGATTCTAACACTTGCCAAGGTAAACAGGGTTGTCTCGGCTCAGCTGATAAAGCTGCGTACCGTGGCACCTTATCTATTCTTATTTTCACCACCTGGGGACGCAACCGATATGTAGCTCAACCCACAGGTAGTCGTCTCTTAGTTGACCAATTTAGTCAAAGTTGGTGTCGTTACTTGTATTTTAGTCAATAATTGTAATGTATGTCAAGTTTTAATTTTTCTAACTTTCTTCCTAGGATGGTAAAAGTTTATTTTATCGACAGGAGAGAAATTGTTCAATTCGATAAAGACTAGTTAGTGCATAAATTCGAAACTCAATAAACAACTCAATTCACATCAAATTCCTTAGGCGACGTTTGTGCTTTTCGTACACAGATTACTCAAACTGTTACTTTGTTTCCAGATAAAAAGAATGTACCAAAACCGATCATCGATATCAAGTACCCACCTCGAAAGACGCTGTTTTCACCAAAAGAGAAGAAATCTTCAACTCCCACGCAAACTAGTAAAGGTGAGTCTATTTTTTTTTTGAAAGTTTTGATTAATTGCCACTGGGAACGATTATCTCATTATGTCTCAATTAAAATCGAAACCATAAATATCCGGCAATATCGAAATTCCGTCGTATTACCACACCGTTTAATAACACAAATGGTAATTAAGAGTTTGTATAATTAGGAAAACGTGTGAAAAATTCATTGATGGTAGCCTAGAGAAACCGCGTTGGTGTATTTGTATCTTGATTTAAAACGACAACTTTTACTATTGTTCGAAAAGGAGTGTTTTATGCCTCAAAACCTTTTACTTTTTTATTGCGAGATTTTATTATTTGATTTTATCAAAGGGTTAATTAATTGATAGTGCAATAAGACATCTGTTTTATACATTGTTTGCTTCAGTTACTTTCAATAAATACCTTGACAGTGTGAGATATGGCTCGTTTAGTACCATCAAGCAATTTGCAACACGCATAATTTTATGCAAACACGACCATCGAGAGAAACTTAAGACGGCTACTTCAGTTCCACGTAGGCGTTTAAAATTTTTTTGAATAAAATAAACATTTAACGCCGCAATCAGGAAATAAAATCACTTCTCTATTGTTTATGAGTTTTTTCTAATTATATAAGCTCGAATAAAAAAAAGATTTTGACAATGAAAGTTGTATAGTCCAAATAATTTATGACGGCCAATTAACGACGTAATTGGACAACGGAGAAAGCTTCGACTTAATTTTTGATCATTTTTACATAACGACAAACGCAATTAAAAATTGTCTCCTTAATTTCCTTTTTCTTGTATTTATATCCAATATTTCTAATTGAGATTAATGGAATTTTTGTGCCGTTTATGGGTTCAAATTATTCATAACTGAGCACTTACGTTTTTATTCATGGTCTACTAACTATACGATTTCTCGTTAGTTTTTTTATTTCTTATAAATTATGAGTTTTATGGAACATGTTTAATATGAGGGTCATCGCAGTAAAATATTGTTTATATTAATGATCTTAAATACTAATGAACAAATTGGTCTTTTTGATTCGTTTCGTTCATTTCTAAGTTTGAGAATCGAGTTTTTTGATTTAACGAAATTTATTGTGATCGATTAATACTGAAAGTTACAAAGAACTGAACGAATCAATATGAACGACTCTTTAAAGTGTACGAATCAGAATGATTCAATTTATCAAAATGAACGATTTATTCTATTAATACTATCGTGGGTGAGTGATAACATTTTTCTTTCTTAAATTTTAAATATTTCGATGTAAAATATAAAAAATTCCAACGCCGTAGTATTTTCAAGGTGGTTTTGCAAGAATTGGCAAAACAAGCTGTTGTATAAGAACTGGAATGGAAGAGAGTATCTTCTCCTCTTCGTTACTTCCTCTACATGTAGAATTGTTAGCAAATTTCATTGATACTCACGAAAACATTTGCTGATCCTAGCCAGATCTGAAGTTAGAGAAGCTTTTATTGTTTCGAATGATTTGTCTTGTGCTTGTGATCGTCTATGCGCTGATATAGTGTTGGCACATTTTTTATTATTGATGCTGTGTTTTAGTTACATTCACCGTGATTAGTTATTTTTTTCAATTAAGTTGCACTATCTAAGTAACATCTGAGAAATAAACTGTTCACAAAGGATGACTGTGTCTATCGAAACATTTTCGAACTTTGACAATATTTGAAGCGATTTAAGAAACCTAAAGAATATTTTAGTCGAAGATAAGGCAAAAGTATAACTTGAATTTAGTCAGTCTTAAAGAAGAACGTGCCGGTGTCAATCATTTATTTTTAATAAGTATGGCTTGGTAAAACTTAGAAGGTTTCTTGCTTTCCTTAACTATAGAAAAAGGAAACGAATTTATAGCTAAGCAGCTGAGAGAGTGTTCAAAGCCCAGGTTCTAATTTAATAGCCACTTTGATTGGAAATTTAACTGTTTGGGTTTAGACGGTGAAAGTTGAGAATTTGGTTTTTATGGATCCAATTTTTTCTGAAAAAATGTCTAATGACACTTCTCATGATTCTTAGAATTTAAAACATTTTCCAAAGTGTCTGGAAAATATTTTGATGTTTCCTTTGTTAGTTTGCGGTCATGTTTTGGATTTGATTTTAAAGCGGGTTGTAAATTTGTGTGAACATACAATCACTGCAGCAATTTCGGTACAGTAATTATTTATCGTCGGCTTGAATGTTGCGTTAGAACAAGCACAATAATTCAAGTGGAAATCCACGTGTGTACTAGAGAAGAAAACAAACATCATAGAAATATTACTAAACAGGAGGATAATGCTTTTAAAAACGTACAGAAAAATAAATTCATTAAACTCTTTCCAGCCGACAAAGGAACCGCAACAGTTATTACGGACTCTACTATCTACGACCCAACAATCGAAGAAAACCAAGAACAAAGAATACGCTGACACCACACCACAGCAAATCTTCACATTTTTATGCACTACCCAAGATACACAAAGGTAACGACCAATAAGAAGCTTTCATAAACGACTTAGACATCAGCTAGCCAAGTTTCTACTACCGATCGTACAACCGCTACAGGACAACTGCTGTTTCAGGAACTTATATTTCTACGAAAATGATTCTTTGCTTAGGACGAAGGCCTTCTAATGGGTTTATCTCTATCACCCATGATTACAAATATCTACATGAACTTGTTTGAATCTCAGGCATAGAGACAGTTAGGTTTAAAGCTAAGATATGGTTTAGGTATGTAGACGATAGGTGGAACCACAGCGATCGACATTTTTGGTATCACCTGAACAACGTCAAGCCATCCATCAAATTTTTCATGAAAAAAGTAAAGGAACAGTTACTACCATTCTTGGACGGTTACTTGAAGAAAAACAATGGAATAATCGAGGCAGCAGTTTACATAATTCAACATGCTGGCCAATACCTGAACCATATAATAACTTGTAATAAAAAATACAGTGACGGAATAAAGAACGTATAATAAAAAATAAAAATAATAATTTGACCACGGCAAGCAATCGTAAGCACAGACCTCTGGGTGATGGGTTGAATGGAAATAACTACAAAGATGTGAACTCCGTAATTTATTAATTATAACTTAATATACTATTTACATTAAAGAACAATATTTGAATTAAACATATTAGAAATAAAACAGGATTTAAAATAAAGTATTTGGACGCCAATCACCTTTAAATCGGTGATGAATAAAAAGCGTAAAATCTTACATCTAATTGTTAATTATTGATATTACATGCAAATGTCGGTGAACGTTTGATTTGTTATGAGTGAAAAGTTTTAATAACACAATTTAATTATTTGAAGACAAAATGCAGTATCTTAATTTTAGTTGACTCACCATGTTTAATATAACGTTATCGGATATCTTCTATTTTTAGCACATTCTTTGTTCTTGTGATAAAATTCTTCTAAAGGAATGTAGATTTCAGAACACACCAGCACGCATGAATTATCAATGTATAATAAACTTCATTAACGAAAAATCCAGTAATTAAACGACAAAATCAAAAAGAAAGGATCCAGAATAAAAATCCAATAAACGAAAAGATCCAATAAAAAGAAAGATCCAAATAAAAAGAAAGACCCTAAATATAAATAATTAGAATGGTTTTTAAATGACATCATGTACTCACGCTGCATTTACAACGGCCTTCAAAATAAAGTCCTTTGTCTAACGATTGCGTAACATTGCGAAACCACTAAAAATGTTGAATTCAATAGAAAAATTATATCAAAATAAAGGTAAACTCACCAATAATTAGATGGAATGAATAAAAATTAAATTACATGCGTTTTTACGCCATAATCAAGAAAATTTTGTCTTCCTCGCATCACACACGTGAACTGCGTGAGATTGTTCAAACGGAAGTGAAGTTCAAAGATGTGAAGTTTAAGCTAATACTAAAGTCAACTACGCAGACGCTTCCGAAATACAACGCGACGTTGTCAAACTGAATAAATTTACGTGCAATATTAGTTGCAAAAAATAAATGAATATAAAATTGAATTTTAATGTAATGAATTCAAACGGGACGTTACAAACTCAACAACGAAGAAAGAAGTAGCAAAGTCTCTATTTCTCTAGATTATGTACCTAATACAGAGGCTTCAAGAAGAAATCAAAAACATAACAAGGGATTGATAACAAAATAACTACATAAAAAAAATAATAGAAGAGATTCTTCATAAATACCAAACTAACATAAACCAGCAACAAAAAAAAGGAGAATTACCGAAAGTGCTACTCAGAATGCCATACGTCAGAGGTTTATCCTGATTATCGTTGGAACACTCGTCACAATACTTTTTCTAAACTTCAAGGACTTGAAATTCAGTCACTTTTTTTTCTTCTTGGTTTTGTATAGTCTATTTAGTTGCTTATATTTGTTGTGTCTTTTTATATCATCCGACTTCTTTCTTTTTGTTTTTCAGATCTTGAAAGCATCGTGTAATTGTCTTTAATTTAGTTTTTGTGAGCTAATATTGATCTGTAAATAAAAAAAAGTTTTTATTTGATCAAAGACTAAAGAAGAAACGCGGAATTTTGTGCAATGGTTTTCTTTTATCATTTTTTTACAAATAATTTTTTTAATAGATTTAGTGATAACGATTTTGATGTAACATTATCTTTTTTTATGGATCGACAGAATGCTTACTGTTGTTAGTGTTTTTTGGACTGGGTCGTTTACAGTAAAGTGATTTAGGTTAGGTGAGAATTTTCAGCAGTGCGTGTAGTGAAGAACAAACGAAAGTATTTTTGACGTAATTTTATTATCTACGATTGGTAACTAGTTGTTGCGGTAAAGCGGTAACTTAATCTACCACAAAGAAAGCAACGGTAGCTCAAAACTTTGTAGAGAGGGAAGTGGGAGAGTAATTAATATGGTTCATGCTTTCTTCGATGTATTGATTGTAATTTAATGAAAAAGGCGCCATAGCGGAAAGAAACAAACCGCAGGTTCCCGTTTTGACCTGACAACATTTAAGGTGATCAAATCGAACACGACTAATCAAGCAATGAATAAGTTTATTTCAACAACAACACCTAAAAAGAAGAAATTTAACTCCAGCAACTTGTAACAACGAGCCGCACTGTCGCAGCGACGCGACAGTAACACACACACTTTAGTTAGAGAGGGCTGTCTCGTGGTAACAAAAAACTACTTTTGACACTAGTTTAATTTTTTTAATTCGATAAAAGTCCATTAAAGTGTTAATTCGTTTGAATGTATCAGTTAACTAAATAAAACTGTGTGTTACGTGTATTAGAGGCTAACAATACTATAACTATCGAAACGAGGGTAATATAACCCACACCTGCCGCCACAGTGGCGCCCAACGTGGGGTCATACGTTTTCGGTGGTGAACATTATTCAACAAACGTTTAAAACGAAAGTAAGATTTTGTAATTGTTTCGTCAAGATTATTGCGTTTGGTGTTAACAAACTAGCGTCCTCCATTACAAACAATTCAAATATTTGTTTAGCTACTCGAATTAACCTGTGTTTTTTAGAACTTCGCATCACACTACACAGCACGGTATTTGTTTATGCTGTTACGATCAGGAAAAGTTACCAGTGATTTGACAAGTATGGCAGAAAATCAACCACAACAGTTATTTCTGAAAGTTGAGGTGATTCAGAATTTAATCTAAAGAATTCAAGTAAATAATCAACACAACATTCAAACTGTGAGTACTACAAATTTTTCTACATGTAAAGTAAGGTTTAATGGTGATTCCAATATCGAAGCATTCATTGATTTAATAACGGTATATAAGGAATGTCTTAATATAAGAAACGAACAAGCACTAAAGGACTTTCAATGCTTCTAACAGATGATGCAGACATGGTGGCAAAGAATTAAAAGTTCAATTCAATGCTTTGATGAAACTATCACATCACTTCGACATGCTTATGGTTATCTAAATCCTGCGCACCAAATTTTCCAGGATTTGTTTGCACTTAAACAAGATAATGAGAAAACCGACGTCTTTATTTCTAAAACGCGCGCATTGTTGTCACGTCTTACAGGCAAATCTGTTATTTCAGAACATGTACAACTTGACATAGTGTACGGACTTTTAAATGTGAGAATTAGAGAAAAAATTACGCGCGATAAAATAAACTCATTCAAAGAATTAATCGAATCTGCACATGTCATTGAACAAACTTTCTCTGAAATTCCAAAATCACTTGTTCAGATAAATATCCATTGCCTCATATCGAAGATTTACTTCATTCGGCTGAAAAGGCCACTTATATGACAACTCTTAATCTTAAATCAGGTTACCATCAGATTTCAGTCAAGCCTGAAGATCGGGATAAGACCGCATTTATTTGCCCTTTAGGTTCGTTTCGTTACATGCAGATGCAGTTTGTATTGCGAAATACATGTTACACATTTCAACGCCTTATTGATAGATTTCGCTCCGGTTTACAAGATGTAAACATCTTGGCTTACTTAGACGACATGATCATATTGTCTCCTACTTTCATGGAACATGTTAGGGACATACAACTTATGTTCAATCGAGTGAGAATGTTCACCTAAACAGGTTCAAGTGCACATTTGGTTGCTCTTCTGTCAATTACCTTGGTCACGTGATTAGTCCCTAGTGTTTGAAGCCGAATCCAAGCAAAGTGTCCGCCATTCTGGATATGCTTACGCCCAAGAACACGAAACAAGTTCTCTCTTTTCTCCAAACCTGTTCATGGTACCGGCGTTTTATAGAAAATTTCGCAGGCTTAGCTAAACCTCTCACGAACCTCACAAAGAAAAATGTAGTTTGGACTTGGGGTCCTAAACAAGAAGAAACCTTCCAACGACTAAAAGAGTTGTTAACAACTAGTCCGATTCTCCGTCAGGCTGACGCAAAGTTTCCATATGTTCTTAGAACCGACGCTAGTGCATATGCTCTTGGTGCATGTTTACTCCAGGGGGAGAGTTCTGACGAAAGGCTCATAGAATATGCATCCAGATTGTTGACACAACCGGAACAAAATTATTGTACTACAGAACGCGAAGCATTAGGTGTCGTGTGGGCCGTTAACCGTTTTAGAGACTACCTAGAAGGTTCCACTACTATTGTCCAGTCGGATCATCACCGCTCAGGTGGCTCATGTTATTAAAATCACCAACAGGTCGTCTTGCACGATGGTCACTTCTTCTCCAGTCTTATGACTTAAAAATAATCTATACTCCAGGTCGATTAAATGTAGTAGCTGACATGCTATCAAGACCTCCTTTGGAAAACTTAGCAGCCAGCATTGACTTACCCAAGGAAAGTACCAACAAAGTGCGCCGTGAACAAATTAATGATACCGACCTAAGTAAAATCATCGACTGCTTTGATCGTCCTACTGATGATGTCGATTTTAAACGATGGACCGAACGTGGGTATATTATGATTAACGGTATTCTACATCGCTATGTTCCAGAATCAGATGAAGAGACTGCTCAGCTAGTAGTTCCGAAGTCTTCTGTTAGTAAGATCATCTCGGAATGTCATGATTCTCAATTAGCTGGTCATTATGGAGTCGATCGTACTTTGCAGCGAATCGCCAGTGGATACTATTAGACAAGTGTGCGTCGTGACATAACCCATCACGTAGCAAAATGTCTAGATTGCCAAAGGTATAAAGCTTCTAACTTGAAACCCATCGGACAGATTCAAACGCCCATTCAAAATCAACGATTAGAAGTTTCTGCTGTGGACTTATTTGGACCTCTACCTAAGACAGAGGACAGATATAAATGGATCTACATAATACAAGACTCAACTAGTCGCTGGGTAGCGCTCTTTGCATTAAAAGTTGCTTCTGCTGAAAATTGTTCTAGAATTCTTATAGTTGAAATAATTTTATGTTTTGGACTTCCTAGGCGCGTAATTAATGATAACGGTGTTCAGTTCGTGAGTTCCGTTATGCAACAGACAGCTCATTGTCTCGGTTTTTCGCAGACTTTAGTGCCATTGTATCATCCGGAAGCTAACCCGGTTGAGCGTAAAAACCGCGATTTAAAAACTGAACTTTCTATATTAACTGCTAACAATCATACACAATGGAAAGATAAACTCCCGGCAGTGCGATTTCCATGAATAGTGTGAAATCTCAAACAACCGGTTTAGTGCCGCTTATCTTACATTCGGACGCGAGTTACGCACGCCCGAAGACGTACAGCGTGATTTTCGCGCGATTATAGAGAATGACAATTTCGTTTCTCAAGTAACTCCATACTTGCGTAACCTTGCTAATACCTTACGTCTTGCTCGTGAGAATCAAGAACAACAACAGGACCGATATAAAAAGTACAGCGATGCCAATCGTCGCCCAGCTCCAAATTTTCACATTGGAGACAAAGTCCTTATAAGAACGCATGTCCTCAGTAAAGCTAAAAGTTCCTTTACTTCCATGTTCCCGCCTCGTCGTGTGGTCCGTATTTGATTCACAAGATCGTCACACCTACAACTTATGAGGTTACCTCTGTTAGTAACCCAGATGAAATTTTAGGAAAATATCATGTCGCGGATCTAACACCTTTCAGCTCTGACGAAGAAACTGCTCCAATCTGACCTATTCGCAAGAGAGGACGACCACCTATTCAAACTGAAAGTTGTACTCGTGAATCTAGTGAAGCTGCGACAACTCTTCACACAGCTTCTCGACGAAGAATCTAGAAAAATAAGTGTCCCTGTTGCAAGTAAACCATTATTGTTGCTCCTATTTGCGGGACGCTTCAATACTATAACTATCGAAACGAGGGTAATATAACTCATACCTGCCGCCACAAACTCTTAATCTATCGAAACCTGTACGAGAAGGTAATTACGACAGCACAGTTACATTGAATGATAACTGTTACTAAGTTACTTACAAAAAAGTGTACTTACATTGCTTTAAACATGCTGTTAGCGCTAATGCATCACAAAACATTCCCTAAAAGCTGAAAAGTAAAGTGATAAGTATAGTACCGTAGTGTCACAACTAACTTGTGTGTGAGTGTGCGCGCTAAACTTCCATTTTCTAGTTAAATTAAATCTGAATTCCAGACAGGTATGTTGGTAAATCTTCAAGATGTCTCATCGGCGAAATATATTATGTATTTGACTTCCCCATTTACTGATTTCTTGCATCAATCTTTAAACAAAGTAGCCCTTGCATGTAGTGATTAACGTTAATAAAATGATTTCTTGCGGTTAACACGTGCCGGTAGTGAAATGCTACCTCATTCTTCCACATTCGAATATTGAAATTTTGTTTATTTACATCATCAAATATGCGGATGTTTTTGCATTAAAAGTTTCACGAGCTTTTAAACTTTTTAGTTTGACAGTCAAACGCAAAATGCCTGGACGCCGACAAAAATAAGAGCTTGTAATCCAATATTTCCAACGAGGAAGAAGAAGAAAGGCAACGATTGTCATTACGTCTCAATGTAAATTTGAGTACATTGTAAGCAATAGATTTTGAATGTTTTCTGTGGCAGTGTTAAGACGGTAGAAAATATTTAATTTTCTCATTATAATAATGTATATATTACTGAAACAAAATATCCTACCAATTTCGAAGTGGACGCGACAATGGTCTAGACAGGACAATAACCACTTGTTTATTGTTATGCAATTGAAAGTGACAGTAATGCCAAAGTGAATGTAAATTAAAAAAAGACGCATGTTTGAAACGGAAAGCGCCGGTATAGAATGACACAGAACGACCCATTTCAAACAAGTACTAGTTTCAATATTAGAGATTTTTTGTTTTTTCCCCAAAAATTAGCATTTGTTATTATGCACTTTTACACTCTGTTAATAGACCTAGAAGTGGATGGTACCTTGAGTGAAATCTAGCTCAGCGCTTATTAATTGCAACAATATGCTTAATTAATGAAGTTGCATAGGTACGTTGAGGTGATCAAGTTAAGTGCTCGTACTTGCGATTTGATTGATTGAAGTATTGATTAAAGGAAAGTACATCTTTTGTTCGGGTACTACCGATTGAATTAATAACTAAATGGTCGATTTATTATAAATGGCTCGTAACTTATACGGTACGTTAATTAAAGAGTGGGGCATGTGCCGGTAGAAAGTTCTTGAAAAAGTACTTGACTTACCTTCCTCGTTCGTCTTCTTAAGATCATTGTATCAGTTGCACGGTAACTATAGTGAAGTTTAAATGGGTCCATTGCATCGTTTGACGTCTTTATTTAACGCCAGTGCCATTGACATTAATCAAAATTACAAAAACATGGGCGTCACAAATAAAAAATACAAATTTTCTAGTGACTTAGATATATTTGTGAAAGAATCTGAAAGGATTAAAAATAAGACTTACGTGTGGACGTCGATACGTTTCCCGAAGAAGAAGAAAGGTCAGTTTTTTTTATTAAGTTTTCTAATTTGAATGTCAAGTTATTAACTGTCATTGATCTCGTTCGCAAAAATCAAAATTTGATGTTTCTATTTAAAAGAATACGAAAATGTGAGTACCATTTTTTTAGTGAAAAGTTTTTAATTAGAATTGATAATGCAAGCTGTGTTGTTACTATCCTTTGATTGCTTCTTCGTTCTAATAAACATTATGCTCTATTTTCGCGCGATTGTGTGTAATTATTATATCGTGTGAAAATTGGTTTTGCGTATTTTTCTCTTCGATAATCACCCGCGAACGTGATGTTAAGCGAATTAAACTTTATAAATCAATTACGTTTAACGTGTTTGCAACGAATTATATTTCTACGTGATCTTTCATTTTTCAATTAAATTTGCAAAATGCACAATTTGCCCAGAACATTAAAATGCAGTTAGCTTCATTTTATTGATACTAATTAATTTTTCTTCATTACCATTAGATTTCGAATTCATTTACATTCATGTCATTAAACTTAAGTTAACGTTTTCTTATATTGGTTTTATTTATAACGTTGATGGGAAAATTGATTTTAATCTGTTCCCGTTTTAATCAATTAGAAAATTGGAGAAGAATGCATTTGATTTATCTTTTTAGATCTCTGTTAAATGATAAAATTGAACCGAACAGAGGAGATGGTGCAAATAAAAAGATTAATAAGTGAGTTAACGTGAGTGTCATTGGAAGAACCTAAAAAACTATTTTTCGAAACGTGACGCGAAAATATGAATGTATGAAAGGGTGGACTACAACGGCACATAGGAAATGTGTGGTAGAGAAGTTGAAGATAGTAACAATATACAGTTATGAAGCACACTAGAAGAAATCTGGTAATGAAATAACGGGAGAAAATAAATCAAAACGACAGGAGACGAATTAGAACAACAGAATCAAAAACATAGTAGAAAAAGAACTAATGGTATTAAGGGAGATTTTAACAAAAATAAAAAAAGGTGAAAACGTTGCGAAAAGAGCAATAAGTTAGTAAAAATAAAAATAAAGATATAAGGAGGCACCAAGAGCGTTTTTATCAAATACATGAGAGAAAGGAAAAAACAAAACAAATTCAAAAATATATATATTAAGGTATGGAAGTACTGGAAGGTGAAAATGAACGAATAAAAAAAGCAAATTGAAGCAATAATTATTGGAGACAAAACAAAAAAAGATCGCACGTTCAGATAATAGAATTGAAAGAATCAATTTTTGATTGTTAAAACGTAAATTATTTCTTCTTCATTTTTTAGGACCATTTTTAAGGTGTTCGATCACATCATCAAAAAATTTAATGAATCATTTCTAAGTGATATTGGAAAATTGTAGTATACAAAAGCCATACAATTTTTTTTCGTTGTTTCATACTTTGTTTTTGATTTGTAGCAATGATTCTTTCTTGGGAATTGTTCGTAGATACCATTATTTCTATTCTGGGAAAGTTTTATGGCTTGTTAGTACTGTTTAGAGCGAACGATTCTTCTTTGTGAATCATTTTTTAGATCGCACGTTCAGATAATAGATTCAAAATATTTTTTTTACTTGGAGCTATGATTCTTTTAATTTTGTTCTTAGATTCTATTATTTTTATTTTGGGAAAATTCTAGTTTGTTAGTAGTGTTTAGACCAAAATTCTTTTTTTGTCATTTTTTAGATCGTACGTTCAGATAATCGCTTTGGTAGAATTTCTTAGTGTCTTTTTACTTCTATCACACTATAAAAAATCGATTTAAAAAAGGTACAATTTGAAAATTGTAAAATGCAATTGAATGTTTTTTCTTCATTTCCTTATTGGATTATCAGGAAAAATTTCATAGATGGTTTTTGATTTGTAGCAATGATTTTTTCTTGTAAATTGTTCATAGATACGATTATTTCTATTCTGGGAAAATTCTATGGTTTGTTAGTAGTGTTCAGAGCGAACTATTCTTCTTTAGGAGTCAGTTTTTAGATCGCACGTTCAGATAATAGATTCGAAATATTTTTTTTTCTTTGGAGCTATGATTCTTTTCATTTTCGTTCTTAGATTCTATTATTTTTTTTTCTGAGAAAATTTTATGGTTCGATAGTAGTGTTTAGACCAGCGATTTTTTTTTAAATCATTTTTTAGATTGTACGTTTTGATAATCGATTTGATTCTCGATTGTTCAAACGTAAATTATTTTTTAAAAATTATCGTACGAAATCATTTTTAGGACGATTTCTTCCGATGTTTTTAGTTCGATCACACTATAAAAAATTAATTTGAAAAAAAATTATAAATAATTTTTAGATAAAAATTAAAAATTACAGAATGCAAAGGCCATACAATTGAATGTTTTTTCTTTCATTTTCTTATTTGATTATCAGGAAAAAATTCATACTTTGTTTTTGATTTGTAGCAATGATTTTTTCTTATAAATAGTTCATAGACATGATTATTTCTATTCTGGGAAAATTCTATGGTTTGTTAGTAGTGTTTAGAAGGGACAATTCTTCTTTGGGAATCATTTTTAACATCGCACGTTCAGATAATAGATTCGAAATATTTTTTTTTATTTACAGCTATGATTCTTTTCATTTTCGTTCTTAGATTCCGTTATTTTCATTCTGAGAAAATTTTATGGTTCGTTAGTAGTGTTTAAACCAGCGATTTTTTTAGGATCATTTTTTAGATTGTACGTTTAGATAATCGATTTGGTAGAATTGATTCTAGAGTGTTCAAACGTAAATTATCTTTTAAAAATTATCCTACAAAATATTCATGTTTAAGACGATTTTTTTAGGTGTGTTTAGTTTGATCAAACTATAAAAAATTTATTACATAAAATTATGAGTAATTTTCAGGTGAAATTTGAAAATTGTAGCGTAGCATACAAAGGCCATACAATTGAATTTTTTTCTTCATCGTCTTTTTCGATTATCAGGAAAAATTTCATTCTTTATTTTTGATTTGTAGCAATGATTTTTTTTTGGGAATTGTTTTTAAGATTGCACGTTTAGATAATAGATTCGAAATATTTTTTTTTTCTTGGGAGCTATGATTCTTTTTATTTTCGTTCTTAGATTCTATTATTTTTATTCTAAGAAAATTTTATGGTTCGTTAGTAGTGTTTAGACCAGCGATTTTTTTTAATTCATTTTTTAGATTGTACGTTTAGATAATCGATTTGATGCTCGATTGTTCAAACGTAAATTATTTTTTAAAAATTATCGTACGAAATCATTTTTAGGACGATTTCTTCCAATGTTTTTAGTTCGATCACCCTATAAAAAATTGATTTAAAAAAAATAATGAATAATTTTTAGGTAAAAATTGAAAATTGTAGAATGCAAAGGCCATACAATTGAATGTTTTTCCTTCATCTTCTTATTCGAGTATTAGGAAAAATTTCATACTTTGTTTTTGATTGTAACAATGATTCTTTTTTGGGAGTTGTTCTTAGATACTATTATTTCTATTCTGGGAAAATTCTATGCTCTGTTAGTACTGTTTAGAGCGAACGATTCTTCTTTCCGAATCATTTTTTAGATCGCACGTTCAGATAATAGATTCGAAATATTTTTTTTATTTGGAGCTATGATTATTTTCATTTTCTTTCTTAGATTTGATTATTTTTATTTTAGGAAAATTTATGGTTTGTTAGTAGTGTTTAGACCAGTGATTCTTTTTTGGGAATCATTTTTTTAGATCGTACGTTTAGATAATCGATTTGGTAGAATTGATTCTTGAGTGTTCAAACGTAAATTATCTTTTAAAAATTATCCTACAAAATATTCATTTTCAGGACGATTTCTTTAGGTGTACTTAGTTTGTTCAAACTATAAAAAATTGATTACAAAAAATTATGAGTAATTTTTAGGTGAAATTTGAAAATTGTAGCGTAGTATACAAAGGCCATACAATTGAATTTTTTTCTTCTTCGTCTTATTCGATTATCAGGAAAAATTTCATGCTTTGTTTTTGATTTGTAGCAATGATTTTTTTTTTGGAATTGTTTTTAAGATCGCACGTTTAGATAATAGATTCGAAATATTTTTTTTTTTGGAAGTTATGATTCTTTTCATTTTCGTTCTTAGATTCTATTATTCTTATTCTAAGAAAATTTTATGGTTCGTTAGTAGTGTTTAGACCAGCGATTTTTGTTTAATTCATTTTTTAGATTGTACGTTTAGATAATCGATTTGATTCTCGATTGTTCAAACGTAAATTATTTTTTAAAAATTATCGTACGAAATCATTTTTAGGACGATTCCTTCCGATGTTTTTAGTTCGATCACCCTATAAAAAATTGATTTAAAAAAAATTATGAATAATTTTTAGGTAAAAATTGAAAATTGTAGAATGCAAAGGCCATACAATTGAATGTTTTTCCTTTCATTTTCTTATTCGATTATCAGGAAAAAATTCATACTTTGTTTTTGATTTGTAGCAATGATTTTTTCTTGTAAATAGTTCATAGACAAGATTATTTCTATTCTGGGAAAATTCTATGGTTTGTTAGTAGTGTTTAGAGCAAACAATTCTTCTTTGGGAATCATTTTTAAGATCGCACGTTCAGATAATAGATTCGAAATATTTTTTTTTATTTAGAGCTATGATTCTTTTCATTTTCGTTCTTAGATTCCGTTATTTTTATTCTGAGAAAATTTTATGGTTCGTTAGTAGTGTTTAAACCAGCAATTTTTTAGGATCATTTTTTAGATTGTACGTTTAGATAATCGATTTGGTAGAATTGATTGAGTGTTCAAACGTAAATTATCTTTTAAAAATTATCCTACAAAATATTCATTTTTAGAACGATTTCTTTAGGTGTGTTTAGTTTGATCAAACTATAAAAAATTGATTACAAAAAATTATGAGTAATTTTTAGGTGAAATTTGAAAATTGTAGCGTAGCATACAAAGGCCATACAATTGATTTTTTTTCTTCATCGTCTTATTTGATTATCAGGAAAAATTTAATGCTTTGTTTTTGATTAGCAATGATTTTTTTTGGGAATTGTTTTTAAGATCGCACGTTTAGATAATAGATTCGAAATATTTTTTTTCTTGGAAGCTATGATTTTTCATTTTCGTTCTTAGATTCTATTATTTTGATTCTAAGAAAATTTTATGGTTCGTCAGTAGTGTTTAGACCAGCGATTTTTTTTAATTCATTTTTTAGATTGTAGGTTTAGATAATCGATTTGATTCTCGATTGTTCTAACGTAAATTATTTTAAAAAAATTATCGTACGAAATCATTTTTAGGACGATTTCTTCCGATGTTTTTAGTTCGATCGCCCTATAAAAAATTGATTTAAAAAAAATAATGAATAATTTTTAGGTAAAAATTGAAAATTGTAGAATGCAAAGGTCATACAATTGAATGTTTTTCCTTCATCTTCTTATTCGAGTATTAGGAAAAATTTCATACTTTGGTTTTGATTTTAATAATGATTCTTTTTTGGGAGTTGATCTTAGATACTATTGTTTCTATTCTGGGAAAATTCTATGCATTGTTAGTACTGTTTAGAGCGAACGATTCTTCTTTGGGAATCATTTTTATATTGCACATTCAGATAATAGATTCGAAATATTTTTTTTTATTTAGAGCTATAATTCTTTTCATTTTCGTTCTTAGATTCCGTTATTTTTATTCTGAGAAAATTTTATGGTTCGTTAGTAGTGTTTAGATCAGTGAGTTTTTTTTGGGAATCATTTTTTTAGATCGTACGTTTAGATAATCGATTTGGTGGAATTTATTCTCGAGTATTCAAACGTAAATTATTTTTAAAAATTTATCGTACGTAATTTTCATTTTTAGGACGATTTCTTAAGGTGTTTTTAGTTCGATCTTACTATAAAAAATTGATAAACAAATAATAAATAATTTTTATGTAAAATTTGAAAATTGTAGAATGCAAAGGCTATACCAATAAATTTTTTTCATTTTCTTATTCGATTATCAGGAAAAATTTCATACTTTGTTTTTGATTTGTAGCAATGATTTTTTCTTGTAAATTGTTCATAGATACGATTATTTCTATTCTGGGAAAATTTTATGGTTTGTTAGTAGTGTTTAGAGCGAATTATTCTTCTTTGGGAGTCATTTTTTAGATTGCACGTTCAGATAATAGATTCGAAATATTTCTTTGGAGCTGAAAATTGTAGAATGCAAAGGCCATACAATTGAATGTTTTTCCTTCATCTTCTTAGTCGAGTATTAGGAAAAATTTCATACTTTGGTTTTGATTTTAATAATGATTCTTTTTTGGGAGTTGATCTTAGATACTATTGTTTCTATTCTGAGAAAATTCTATGCTCTGTTAGTACTGTTTAGAGCGAACGATTCTTCTTTCCGAGTCATTTTTTAGATAGCACGCTCAGATAATAGATTCGAAATATTTTTTTTATTTGGAGCTATGATTATTTTCATTTTCTTTCTTAGATTTGATTATTTTTATTTTAGGAAAATTTATGGTTTGTTAGTAGTGTTTAGACCAGTGATTCTTTTTTGGGAATCATTTTTTTAGATCGTACGTTTAGATAATCGATTTGGTAGAATTGATTCTTGAGTGTTCAAACGTAAATTATCTTTTAAAAATTATCCTACAAAATATTCATTTTCAGGACGATTTCTTTAGGTGTACTTAGTTTGTTCAAACTATAAAAAATTGATTACATAAAATTATGAGTAATTTTCAGGTCAAATTTGAAAATTGTAGCGTAGCATACAAAGGCCATACAATTGAATTTTTTTCTTCATCGTCTTTTTCGATTATCAGGAAAAATTTCATTCTTTATTTTTGATTTGTAGCAATGATTTTTTTTGGGGAATTGTTTTTAAGATTGCACGTTCAGATAATAAATTCGAAATATTTTTTTCTTGAAAGCTATGATTCTTTTCATTTTCGTTCTTAGATTCTATTATTTTTATTCTAAGAAAATTTTATGGTTCGTTAGTAGTGTTTAGACCAGCGATTTTTTTTAATTCGTTTTTTAGATTGTACGTTTAGATAATCGATTTGATGCTCGATTGTTCAAACGTAAATTATTTTTTAAAAATTATCGTACGAAATCATTTTTAGGACGATTTCTTCCGATGTTTTTAGTTCGATCACCCTATAAAAAAATGATTTAAAAAAAATAATGAATAATTTTTAGGTAAAAATTGAAAATTGTAGAATGCAAAGGCCATACAATTGAATGTTTTTCCTTCATCTTCTTATTCGAGTATTAGGAAAAATTTCACACTTTGTTTTTGATTGTAACAATGATTCTTTTTTGGGAGTTGTTTTTAGATACTATTATTTCTATCCTGGGAAAATTCTATGCTCTGTTAGTACTGTTTAGAGCAAACAATTCTTCTTTGGGAATCATTTTTAAGATCGCACGTTCAGATAATAGATTCGAAATATTTTTTTTTATTTAGAGCTATGATCCTTTTCATTTTCGTTCTTAGATTCCGTTATTTTTATTCTGAGAAAATTTTATGGTTCGTTAGTAGTGTTTAAACCAGCGATTTTTTTAGGATCATTTTTTAGATTGTACGTTTAGATAATCGATTTGGTAGAATTGATTCTTGAGTGTTCAAACGTAAATTATCTTTTAAAAATTATCCTACAAAATATTCATTTTTAGGACGATTTCTTTAGGTGTGTTTAGTTTGATCAAACTATAAAAAATTGATTACAAAAAGTTATGAGTAATTTTTTGGTGAAATTTGAAAATTGTAGCATACAAAGGTCATACAATTGAATTTTTTTCTTCATCCTCTTATTCGATTATCAGGAAATATTTCATGCTTTGTTTTTGATTTGTAGCAATGATTTTTTTTGGGAATTGTTTTTAGATACCATTATTTTTATTCTGGATAAGTTCTGTGGTTTGTTAATAGAGTTTAGAACGAACGATTTTTCATTGGGAGTCACTTTTTAGATCGCACGTTCAGATAATAGATTCGAAATATTTTTTTTTCTTTGGAACTGTGATTCTTTTCCTTTTCGTTCTTAGATTCTGTTTTTATTCTGAGAAAATTTTATGGTTCGTTAGTAGTGTTTAGATCAGCGATTTTTTTTAAATCATTTTTTAGATTGTACGTTTAGATAATCGATTTGGTAGAATTGATTCTCGAGTGTTCAAAGGTAACTTATCTTTTAGAAATTATCCTAAAAAATCTTCATTTTTAGGACGATTTCTTTAGGTCTGTTTAATTTGATCAAACTATAAAAAATTGGTTACAAAAAATTATTAGTAATTTTTAGGTGAAATTTGAAAATTGTAGCATACATAGGTCATACTATTGAATTTTTTCTTCATCTTCTTATTCGATTATCATGAAAAATTTCATGCTTTGTTTTTGATTTGTAGCAATGATTTTCGAACGAATCGACTCTCGATTGTGCAAACGTAAATTATATTTAAAAAGTTATCGTACGAGATCTTCATTTTTAGGTCGTTTTTAGTACAATCACTATCAAAAAAATTAATGAATAATTTTTATATACCATTTGAAAATTGTAGAATATAAAAGCCATACAATTGAATTTTTTTCATTCATCTTTTTATTTGATTATCAGGAAAAATTTTGTGCTTTGTTTCTGAGTTGGAGCAATGATTTTTTTCGGGAATCGTTCTTAGATTGCATAATTACTATTGTGGGAAAATTTTATGGTTAAGTAGTGTTTAGAGCAAGGATTCTTTTTTGGCAGTCATTTTTTTGATCGCACGGTCAGATAGTTGATTCGAGAGAATCGATTTTTCATACGTAAAAGTATCGTACAAAATCCTCATTTTTAGGATGACTTTTGAAGTCGTTCTTAGATTAACGCTATGAAAAAAATCAATTTTTAAATAAAATTGTACTTTGTTTTTGATTTGGAGAAATGATTCTTTCTCGGGAATCGTTCTTAGGATATCATTTGTTTTTAAATTGTATGGCTTGTTAGTAGTGTTTATAGCAAAGAATCTGTTTTGGGTGTCATTTTTTTGATCACATGTTCAGATAATATATCTGAAAGAATCGATTTGCGATTGTTCAAACGTAAATTATCTTTTAAAATCTTTTTTAACCGTTATTAGTTCAATGACTATCAAAAAAATCAATGTTTGTTTAAACGTAAACTATCTTTTAAAAGTTTTCGTACGAAATCTTTATTTTTGAGACGATTTTTTAAGCCGTTCTTAGTTCGATTCCACTATCAAAAAAATCAAATTTATTTTATGTGAAATTTAAAAATTGTATTTTAATGAATTTTTTATTCATCTTCT
The DNA here is from genome assembly GCA_035610365.1 of Aquatica leii. Taxonomy (NCBI): domain Eukaryota; kingdom Metazoa; phylum Arthropoda; class Insecta; order Coleoptera; family Lampyridae; genus Aquatica; species Aquatica leii. The sequence continues at coordinate 100,383,504 of CM069436.1, read as the reverse complement.
TATTCGATTATCAGGAAAACTTTTATACTCTGTTTTTGATTTGGAGCAATGATTCTTTTTTGGGAATCGTTCTTTGATTGCTTTATTTTCATTCTGGGAAAATTTTATGATTTGTAGGTAGTAATTAGAGCAACGATTCTTTTTTGGGAGTCATTTTTTAGATTGCACGTTTAGATAAGGCGATTTTATAAAAATGAATGAATAGTTTTTAGGTGAATACAAAAGCCATGCAACTCAGTTTTTTAATTCATCTTTTAATTAGTCTTTTCAGGAACAATTTTATACTTTTTTTTCATTTGGAGCAATGATACTTTCTCGGGAATTGTTCTAAGATTGTATAAAAAAAATCAATTTAAAAAAAATAATGACTAATTTTTGTGTGAAATTTGAAAATTATAGAATACAAATGCCATACAATTCAATTTTTATCATTCATCTTTTTATTCGATTTTCAGGAAAAATTTTATACTTTGTTTGGAGCAATGACTCTTTTTCGGGAATCGTTTTCAGATTGCATTATTTTTATTCTGGGAGAATTCTATGGTTTGCTAGTAATGTTTAGAGCAACGATTTTTAGATCACACGTTCATATAACTGATTTGAAAGAATCGATTCTCGATTGTTCTATCATAATTTATGGTTTAAAAGTATCGCACGGTATTCTCATTTTTAGTACGATTTTTTAAAATTCGTTCTTAGGATCACACTATGAAAAAATCGTGATTAATATTTTATTAATTATTATTAAATTACATTGTAGAATACAAAAGGCATAATTTGAAATCCAGTAGTTCTTGGAACATAGCTTTTTATATTGTTTTTGATAGGTTTTTAGCTTTAATAGAATTGCAGCTTGAAAGTATCCGTTTCAGACAAGGAAATCGCAAGGAAATATTCTACATTTTTTGAAAGCACTAATGCGTATTATTTCTAAACAAAATCAATCTATTTAATTGCTTAATTATGACGGTACTTTTATAGTTATTAAATTATGATCGATCATGCCGACTGATGCGAAAAACACGCGATTAAGCAGGTCGTGGTACTGTTTTCTTTAGAAATGCGATGTTACTTGTTTAATTTTATTAATAAATCTAAAAAAGCAATGTGTACTTCCGAATTTAAAACTAAAACAAAATAACAATATCCGCAAGATTAAAAAAAAATAGTAAATGTATCACTTATGATACTTTGCATTCTGGTAAAAGCAAATTCCATATTAAGTGGAGAAATTGTAGTTTGAAATTTAAATCAACGATTATTATATAAATTATTTATTTCAGGAAACGCCGGACGCCAATATAAATTTTCTTTAATGGCATTAATTGCACTAAAAAGTTTATAACAATAGTTATTAAAGTAAAAACTAAATAAAACGTGATTTTATTTGTTTTTTTCTTCCGTCTGTGATCGTTTTATTTTGATCACATTTACATTATGTTTTTTTTATTTTAATGAATATTGGTATTAACTTTCTATTTACACCTTTAGTCGCGTCGTTTCTAATCTATTTATTTTTGACTTAATATTGTTTTGAACTTTTATTGATTAGAAAAAGTTGGTTTTTTAAATTAGTTTAGAGCTAATTAATTTTCTGATTTTATCTTGGATTCATATGTGGATATCTTACAACATAGGTTATAGTGAAAGTTCTTTGTTTGTCAACAATATTTTATTGCGTTATACTGTCATCTTTGACGAGCGAATTTGCTTTTATCGAAGAAGGAAATCGTTATTTCTTTTTTTTGGTTATAATTTATTTTAATTATATTTTTTTACGGTTCAAGCAAATGTTTCGTATCGCTTGGCGTCTTTTTAAGTCAAGTTTAATTTAATTAAAATCTAATTATTCATATTTTGAAGAAGCGAGGCAAATTTATTTCTTTAGGATTTAGAATTAAATATCTTTTTGTCGATTTAGGCATTGTCTCATTATTCTTCTGCTTGCTTATCTTTATACCGCTGATATCACCCAATTTTTGTGTTCTAACTCTTCAGCTACTTTGGTTTTTAGTTTTGCTGATATGTTTGGACTATCGAAACTCAACTTTTGTTTCAATTTCAACATGAATTTCGGATGTCAACTGGCAAACCAAATAAAACATGCATACTACAATTTAATTGAATTTTGAACATTTTGAACTAGAAAAGTTTCATCTACACTCTTGATTCTAGATTAATTTGCGTCTTGCGAACCAGATGATCAGAACGGTTTGTTTGATGGCTAGAACTGTTCTAACATAGATCGTATCCTTGATACGCGTGGTCATCACCCCGCGACAGACTTACAGTACTTAGTTTTTGCAAAGACCCAAGAATGCCTTACTCTTCTTGTTGACAATTAACCAGTCAGTTTGTGAAGCATGCTAGTTTTTGTAGTCATTTCCTGTCAAGATTCTTAGCTTTTACGTTACCTTTATTACAGTAATGTCGTTTTATCAAAAACAAGTTCAAAGATATTGTTTATAGAGATTTTCAAGAGAAAAGATATTTGAAAATTTTCTATGGTGACAATTTTCTTTTGATTACTTTTTGTCAATTTTTGGTTTAAATAGTATTACAGTTTTGGACCGAAAAGGAACTCGGTAGAATAAATACAATTACTAATGTGTCTGTTTGAAGTATTGGGATTTTAGTTATCTTCATGTCAACTCCACATGTTGACGACGTCAACGATTGTTTATTGCCTCGACTATACCTATATCTATCTAAAAAAAACTTGTAGCTTTTTTTGATAGTTATTTAGTTGAGTAACTACAATATTAGAGACAAGTAATAAATTCAGCAACACTAGACACTACATTTCTCTTTGCTTCGTGCGACCAATTAGCCAAACGAGGATTTTCCTTTTATGGCTATCTTGGTAGTATCTAAGACAAAGCGTAAAAGCAATTTACGCCACGACCTCGTCTTTTTAAAAATATTAAAATTCCGGTTCGCACTAATTAATGTTCATTGTGAGCACAATCTGATTGCAACCCGTAGCGAGTGTACACTTTTGAAAGTAACGCGGATCGAACGATCCATTTGCTTCGAAAAGAATATCAATTAATCACGCCTTTGTTTGGCTTGAACTTTCAGTAATTATCTATTCGACTTGTTACGCCAAGTAATTGATAGTAATTTTTAGGTTATTAATTGACACAATTATTTATGCCATCTATTTGAACTAACAAGCGTGACGATGTACCTACTAGGAAACGCGCCCAAATAAAATCTATTTAAAGAACCGAGAGTGTTTCCGTAATTCTACAAATTAAGAACCAATTTAAAGTGCACATTGCGGTGGTTAGCGAAAATAGAAACTGGAAACGCCGCTCCCTGTTATACACTTAAATTGAATACCGATTTATTTTTACGAATTTCTAGGTTTTGTGAAATACGGTACAAGAGTAAATTGTTTAATTTTTTTCCCACAGTTTATCAGTCTTTTGTTTTGTAATAGTTATATTTTTGAGGCTGGAGTTCTTATTCTTTATTTACATTGTTAATTTTTGTAGATTATTTCTGTTGTAATTACGGATTGTGACATTTTATTATGTAAACGGGCTACTTCCCAGCTATGCATTCTGTCAAGAACTCGGGGTTGAAGAATCTTAAAGAGTGGTTTGATTGCTCTAGCGCTTTAATCAGATAATTAATTGCATTTTTAAGGCTTTTGCGGCCATTATATTCTATTGAGGAAAGACTTCTCGGTTTTGAACCGCGTTCCATTTTACAAAATTGACAAAACTTAAAAGGCACACAAACTTTGAAAAAGCCACAATACGTTTCGACAGTCATATGATTTTCGACAACTGAGCGAATTCGACAGAGTTCGCATTATTGGCTTACATGCAGATGATTTTTCATTCAGAGAAATTACTAACCATTTCTCTTTAGTACGGTGTTATTAAACATGGCCTAGAGAAGGTCAAGAACGTCGTAGATGAGAAAGTGAACGACCACGACAAACAAATGTGATCCGTGACAGTCATCTTCGTTTAATGGCATTAAGAGATCAATTCTCGAATACAAGATTGGGACGTGGAAAGGCATAGGGTGGTCTTCAGTGACGAATCTCGATTCTGCTTGGGAATACGCGATGGTCGCATGATGGTCAGGCGTAGATGTGGAGTTTTATGTTAAGCGGCATGTTCACCACACTGTAGGAGTTATGGTATGGGGTTCTATTGTTAATAGAAAGGTATTCATCCGAGACAATATGAATGCTCACCGATATGTTGATGAAATGGTAGAACCCCATATCATTCCATTCCTCCGTGAGCTGGAGGACATGATTTTCTAACAGGATAATGCTCGTTCTCACATTGCAAGGCATTTTATGGAGCGCTTCGAAGCGGCTAAGGTCAATATCTAACCGTGCCATCTAGATCTTTGGACTTTCGCCTATCGAAAATGTGTGGGACATGATAGGTAGAAGACTCGAGGCAATCCTCCAAATGCACTAGCAGCTCTCCGGCATGAATTACAGATTGCCTGGGATGCAATACGTCAGGAAGAAATTGACCATCTGGTGGAATCCATGCCAAGAAGGGTGCGGGAGGTTGAAACTAATACGGGTGGTCGAACAGATTATTAATAAAAAATTCCTTTATCTTTTGTTTAATTTCTTTGAATTTTAATGAATTACTACCTTTGACTAGTTAAACATTTTGCCAAGTTTGGTCCAAAAATTCTAACGCCTTCTTGATGTTGCATTTTTATGTCACAGAGTATATATAAAATTCTGAAAAGCATTTATATTGCGCCGTTTGGGGCAATGGTCTGTGGCGGCTCTGATTCACTAGTCTTCCAGAACATGCTTTTCCATACTAGGGCTCGATCTATTCCGAACTCTGTTGAAATTATCGTAATTCTGGATTTCGATGGCTTCTAAGCCAGAAGTTCTGGGATTTAGCCAAAACTTTTGTCTCACACGAACAAGGTCATTCAAGAGATTAAATTCGAAACAGAAGGTGTTTTGCTAAGTTTTGATTTGACATTACGTCTCTTAGCATTGAGCAACTTCTGACACAAACTGATGATCGACGAGAAGATTGTCAAAGAAAGATTTCATCTAGAATACACCCCAGCAGCGGAAGTAGCAGATAATGTTATAAAAAATATTATTGTTCCAATAAGCGTTAGAAGCATTTGCTCTGAAACAAAATTTAGCATCATGGCCGCCGCTTCAATACTACCACACATCACCAGAGCAAAAACATTTTATGTTATGATTATTGTTGGTACCAAGCAATTTCAATGAAAGACACCACAGCAAAAACATGTACTAAAACTTTTCTTAGGAATTGGCCGTTGCAATTCAGCGTGGAAACTAAAAGGAGAGTATAAAACGTTTCACTAACGTCTTAATAAAGTGCAAATAAGTTTCTTAGACAAATGGGTTGTTATTGGTATCTGCCCGTGGAATTTAGCACGTTTACATAATACGTTTCAGCAAAGAATCCCGGATTGCAATTCCAAAAATTCAAAGCTGATATCAACGGTAATATAACAAGACCTTGATAATCGACTATTTTTGTTGCATCTAAATTTCGAGTATATTTTAGAATCATTTCGTTGAGTCGTAATTGTGGCATTAATAATTTGACGTAGAAAAATTTTCGAGTTTTGAACCGTGTTCCATATTTTCACATTTCAAAATACTTAAAAGACGCACAAATCTTGAAAAACCAAGCTTTTTCCTATTGGGCCTTGGTCGATACCGTTATCTCTGTTTAAATTATTATATTTCTGGATTTTGATGTTTTTTTTTATAGTCTGGGTCAGAAGCCAAAACTTTTGTCCTACACGAACAATGTCATTAAAGAGATAAAATTGAAAGCAGAAGATATTTCGGTCAGTTTTGATTTGACATTAGGTCTCTGGGCATTCGGCAACTTCTAACGCAAATTGATGATGATCGACGAGTAATATCATTGCTTCAATAAACGTAAGAAACGCTTGCCCGGAAACAAAAATTATAATCATGGTCGCCGTTTCAATACTAGCACACATCGGATAATAACAAAAAACCTGATTAGCAATTAAAAGAAAAGATTTTATGTTATGATTATTGTTGGTACCAAGCAATTCCAATCAAAGACACTACAACAAAAACCTGCGCTAAAACTTTTCTTAGGAATTCGCTGTCGCAATTCAGAGTTGAAACTAAAATAGAGAAATAGAATAGAAAACGTTCCACTAACGTCTTAATATAGTGCAAAGGCTTTCCTTAGACAATCGCATTATTATTGGTACCTCGTTCCATATTTTCACATTTCACAAAACTAAAAAGCTCACAAACTTTGAAAAACTAAAATTACTGGACGGTTTGGGAGTCATGTCGATGTCTTCTTCAGAAAGACTAAAACTGAAGATAAAGTTTCCTGAGAAGCTTTCTTATTGTACCGTTTGGGTCAATGGTCTGTGACAATTTTGATTCTGGATGCTTTTTTATACTGTGGTAGGTCGATACCATTATCGTACTTCTGGATTTGTTATAGATTTTTTACATAGTCTGGGCCAAAAGTTATGGGATTTAGCCAAAATTTTTATCGCATACAAACAAGATTATTACAAAGGTGAAATTGGAAGCCTAGCGAGTCAAGGCCTCGCTCTCTTCGTTGAATAAACCGGCATTGACGGTCGCTAAAAATACGATCGCGTTTGTCGACAAGAAAGGCAAAAAAAGCTGTCGTCTCCGAAAAAACAACAGACGATATCCGCCGCTCTGACTGCCGCCGTCTACAAAAACCAACAATCGATCGCTGTGACCTCGAAACAGTAACTCAAGTCGTCGTCGAAAGCAAAAAGAAATTGAAAAAAACTACGAAGAAGCCGACGAAGAAATCGAAAGCTCCCAAACCGAAAAAAGCGAAACCGGCGGCCGCCGGAAAAACGTTGTCTCCGAGAAAAGCAGTTGCGTCGCTGCAAAAATACGATAATAACGACGACCGACACAGATGAATGGTGAACGGTTAGTGGAAAAGAGAAACGTTTACGAAATGTGTTTGTTTGACGTGACACGAGAAACAAAGGGAGTCATAGTTACGACCGCACCGGGGGGTATCTCGCACGTCCGGAGTGCCGTGCAGTCTATCGCAAATACTAAAGCAAATGTTAGCTTCCCGTTACACAATAGGCGCAGTATCCTGTACTTTTCTTCTCCCCGACTCTGTCTTCTAGTAAGAAATCGACAGTTCATCGAATATTTGTGTGGCTGTCGGCCCACGTTTGATGAGTTGCAGTCTCCTCCATCCTACAAAATTGGATTTCCCTGCTACCTTGCAATGTTCAAACAGCCCTTGCCTTTTTCACCTAAATGCACTAGTATACTGGGGATACTAGATTTTGGTAGATAGCTATCTATTCTGCGGGTCTAAGGCGCAAGGCAATTCCTGGGCGTGTTGAACCACGTACAAGACGCTTTTACTGATGGAGAGATAAGCTCCTACCATGCTTTTCTTCTTTTTTCAGAGCTAGGTCTCGATTTACCGGCGCTGGTAAAACCTTTGAGGCCATCCGTGCTTACAGTTTCTATCCAAGACCCGCTTTCGGAATTGTGTAGAGTGACTATTACTCTAAAGGTAGCATCTACATGACACACTACTACCTTCCGTATCGTCGTGTACAGTTAAGTCCACAATCCACGGACGTTGTACCACCGTAGTAGAAGAGAGCCTATCAAAAGATCCATTATAAGGGCATAGGATGTAGGCCTGTGTCAGTTATTTATTTCACATCTGCACTAGAGAACCCAGTACAGATGCTATCTAGAGTGCACGTTCGCCTCATATGCGTCTTGCTAATTCAACGTCTTTTAGTTTGATGGTCACTGGTTTGGAGGGGATAGCGCAAAGGTTCGTGTCTTCGAAAAGCCTTGCTTGCTTCCAGTAGCGCCATCACGGTCGAACTCTGAAATCACAAGTTGGTCTTCAAATCATGTGCTATCTGGTGCACGAGTCGTTGGAAAGGCAGCTTGCGGAATTAAAGTTCGGTGCTCTTTTGATAACGACGGATTTCTCGTAGATCGATGTGACTGTACCGGGCCTGTAACGATGAGGTATTTTACGCCACCGGTTGCTTTTCCTCTGGTTGATTTACGCGCGGTTTGTTTTTTCTCACAATCTTGACATTTCGACAGTCATGTTGCTGTCTTCTTCACAAAGACTGAAACTGAAGATATAGGATCTTGAGATCTCTTTATACTGCTGCGCTCGGGGCAGTGCTTCATGACTGTCTCGATTCACTAGTCTTCCAGAACTCGCTTTTTTATACTGGGGCTAGGTTGATTCCGTTATCTCTGTTGAAATTATTGAACTTTGGGAACTTGATGGCCTTTCTATAGTCTGGGTTTTAGTCAAAATTTGTGCCTCACACGAACAAGGTCAGTATAGAAATAAAATTGGAAGCAGAAGATGTTTTGCGAAGTTTTGATTTTGCTTCATTCTTCTTCACAAAAGTGCTACTACAAATAGCATTGGACATCATCAAGACCAAATTACGAAAAGCAAAATTGGATGAAGAACTTAACGGTCTAATTGAACGATGCTTAAAGTCCACGTATCTTTTTTTTTTCAACATTTACATACGAAGAAGCTGATGGAGCAGCCATGGGATTCACCAGTTTTTTCAGTCAGCGTCAATATATTTATGGAGGGATTTGAAGAAACAGTAATGCTATCCTCAAATCAAAGTTTTATTTCGCGGAGCAGAAACACTCCACAGCTTTCTGGACCACATCAGCCATTTAGAATCGAACATCAAATTCACCGTGAAGACCGAAACAAACAAAGATTCCGTTCTTGGATGTACTATCATTCTGAAGATGGATATCACTTTGGTGTATCAAGTATACAGAAAATCGACATATATGTAATTTAATACCGAATCGCACCATTATCCAGCTCAGAAGCAAAACCATCGAACGCGTTAAAGACCGAGCTAGGCCATCGTACTCGCGTCTTGAGGAAAAACAGATAATGATCGCCAACACAATAAAGAAAAACCAAAGAAAGAGACCCCGTCACAAGTACTTTTCTTCCATACATAAAATTCTGCACCAGTATACGTTGAGCTAAAAACATGAAAGTGTAACAAAATCGATGGAGAAAACACCTTGAGTGGTCTCTGCTACATTCCTTGTTCGTGTGGATTGGCCTATGTGAGACAAGCGGATAACAGAGATAATGGTATCGACTTTAGTATGGAAAAGCATGTTACGACGGAAGACTAGTGAATCAAGACAGTCGAGGCTTCTCAGGATACTACATCTTCAGTTTCATTCTTTCTGAAGATAACGAAACGTCAAGTATTTTGAGCTTTTGAAGCTTTGTGAAATTTGTGAAATGTAAAAATTTGGAACGCGGTTCAACGGATTGATTCTAAAGTAGTCGACTATTTATCAAGGTGGATGGAATTGTGCAGATTTAAACTGAATGAGTTTGTCTCTCTCTCTGTGTGTGTGGTTTTTTTTGCAATTGCTTCTGCAGTATTGGTACGCTCTACTGAATTTCGATGTCTGTTTCCTATTAATTGTCTTTTCAACTTATCAATCAGGTTCTGTGCTATTAGCTGATGTGTGGTAGTATCGAAACGGCGGCCATGATGCTATTTTTTGTTTCTGGGCAAGCGCCTTTGACGTTTCTTGGAGCAATGATAGTTTTTAAGGTTTTTTGAGGAATTAAAGAGAAGTTTCTTAATAGACTTAAGTTGACAAATGAACCAACTATAAAAACTACTAACTGCACATAATTAATTTTACTAAATACATTTAAGTGCGTTAAGTTCTTATTGAAATGAAGTTTTAAGCTTACAGTGTTGATTACGTTTGCTGATTATGAATAATTTATAAAACTTTTTTGGAGAATCATCAAATAAAGTTATTTTGGCATTATTTATGTATGTTTACGCTCACATGTGAATTAGACAATAGACAGGGTTAAAACGGAGGTTTGTGCCAATTGAACTATTTTAAAATTTGATGTCACTAATGTGTTCCTATTCCTCTTTATTCCGCGCAATCGAATTCTTCCAATTTGTATATCCGTATGCACCGATACGCATTTGATGTACGCTAATTGCGCAAACACATAGAGAATTTTATAGTTAGGCTTAACTTAATGTTACGCATCAAAAGTCTTTACTTGCAATTCGCGTCGAGTTAACCGTTAAGCTCCGCTTTAGTTCGCTTCAGAATGGTGTTGTTTGTTGGTCGGGTTCGAGCTTTGCTCTTACTTTTTTCATAATTTCTAATTACGTGCTAATTACACAAAGAAAATAATAAAAAAAATTAAGACAATTTTGGCCTATTACAACGTGATCTCAACAGTGTAATTTAATTAATTTAAATCCTCGAAGATTAACATGTTAGTGCTTTAAAGAACCGCGTCAAAATAAATTCTATGTGATGTTCATTGATAGCACAGGTGAGTCGTCGAATTACGCAAATTTCGAACGTTATCCAACAGGTGTTATTTACTATTAATTCGTTTAAAGTTGGCCAGTTATAAATTAATTAGAAAAAAAAGAAGTAATCGGAAACATAAAACGTAGTAATGGTTGGACTTGGGCCAGATGGGTTTTTGGGCCAATATTAATTTTAAATTGTGTTTTACTTAACGCTTATCATATATTAACGTTACGTACGTTTTTTTTTCAATTACGGTTGAGTAAGATGCTCTTCCGTGGGTAATGAATATGAAAAAACGTTTCCGTGAAATTCCATTAGGAAAGCGTATCCGACTTTTGGTTATTGTAAACATCGTAAATAAGATAGATTTGAATACATTTTTTAACGTAAAAAGGCTTTCCCGTTAATGTTATAAATAACAGCAGATTGTTTTATCTGGTCATTTCTTGGCCAAACACCTTTTACAATCGTTTATATAACGGTTAGGACTAATTATGTTTATTTATGAAGAATAACAAATTGATAATTAGTGTAGCAGACTGAATATGGCAGCGAGAAAATTAAAAAGTACCGTAATATAATTGATGTTTTTTCTTTGTCGCGCAATTGTCCTATATAAGTAAAGTGTGTGGCATTGAAATGAAGTCTGGTATTTTTTAATATGACCGTTATATGCGTGTTGGTAGCGTTAGAAATTGGAAAAAATGAAATTTTAAATTATAAGTCCGATGTACTTTGTTTCTTGCTTGGCTTTTGTGTCTTCTTTGTCATGGTAATTACTGCGCCTAGCCCCTTAATTATTCGGTTTTTCGCATCAACTACTTTAAATTTTAGTAATTATTTCAAATTTTGTTGTACTTTCTGATAACACCCTACATTTTAAACGAGGGTTATGGAAAACTGATCATAACCTTCAACTTTTCGGTGATTACAACGCCCAAATTTCACGGTCGATCATAACGTCTCACTCGAACGTTATTAATGAAAAATTGTTAATGCAATGTGATCGCCAAAATCAATAAACTGAGAGACTTTGTGATCAACCGTAAGTTTGGAGGTTGTGGTCAATTGGACGTTTTGATTAACCGGGAAGTTTTGGCTTTGTGATCACAGAGAATTTAGACGATAAGGCAAAGGGAAGTGATAATCATAGTGCGTTGTGACATGGGCCCAAATTTGGACAAGTTTTTTTTTTAATCATGGTTAGTTTCTTACTCTGTTCACAATCTTACAAAATATGTTAAGCTATAACGGTTTGTTAACTTGATTTTTTTGGTCATTCAACTTGATTATTTTCTGCTAATTTTTGTAATCGAGTTTTGGAAACGATACTCTAAACTGGCAGAACTCTGACTTCCAACTGTTTTTAGTCTTGTGCTAAAGATACTTTTGACTCACACTTCAATTGTCTACGTCTCTGTTTGGAAGATAGAAGAAAGGTTTTGTGAAATGCTTGCTTCATTTTGGCTATATTCTCTTTTTTGACTGATTGTTCTACCAGCGTCTGAAGCTGTGTTGAAGTTGCTAGAAAGGTGCTTTTCATAATCAATCATTTTTTCTTCTTTATTAGAAAACCGTCCTGTTCTATTTAACGTTAGTTTTGTGTTTTCCGCCAAGACTCATTTGCAGACTTTGCATACATAAAAGAAAGATCCGGAAACCAAAAAAAATTAATCATCAAACATTATATACTAAATTGGGCTGCATGGGCAAAATTTTGAATGGAAAACATTTAGAAAGTATTGTAGCGATTCCTATCTAACGTATAGTCTAGTTGAACATTTGGGATTTGGATGTTTATGCTTTCTTCTACAGTATCTTTTGAACGTAAAGCTAATAATAAGAATACCTGATGGTTATGATTAAATTATTGATGTGACCCAGAGAACTGTCCTGCTCGGTGAGGTATCATTCACGTATCGTAGCCAACATTTTGCTATAAAAGGTGCGGTTTCCAATGCTGTTACTTTAAACTCCTTCATAAGTACTTTGGCGATGACCGGAGAAACTGGTGATCCCATGGTCGCTTCTTCAGTTTGTTTGTATATTATATTGTTGAACAAAAAGAAGGACTTTAAACAACCCAGGGGAAGTTAGCCATAACTTTTCATCCATAGATTTCTACCGAGCGCGCACCGAACACACGCTCTTATGTTCAATGTGAAAGATGAATTTCTTGAGAAAATTTCTTAGTAAATTGATAGTATGAATAGTAGAACACAAAACAATTACATAATTGCTACAATACTTTTCCTTCGAAATAAATAAATCATAATTTCAAAGAAGTCGTTGCGCGTCTTCGCATAAAATTTTTTCTAACTCAAAAAGTATGTTTTTTATTTCGATAATTTTTTTGCAATAGATAAATGGATCTATAATCAACACAATATCAAATAATTGGAGATGTGTTTTTTGTTTAAAGCAAATTATTCAATTTCAAAGTTGAGCCATAACTTTTCACCGTATCCGTCACGCGTCTACGCCTAAAAAATTTTCTAACTCAAAAAGTATGTTTTTTATTTCAATAATTTTTTTGCAATAGATAAATGGATCTATAATCAACACAATATCAAATAATTGGAGGGGTGTTTTTTGTTTAAAGCAAATTATTTAATTTCAAAGTTGAGCCATAACTTTTCACCGTATCCGTCACGCGTCTACGCCTAAAACATTTTCTAACTCAAAAAGTATGTATTTTATTTCAATTATTTTTTTGCAGTAGATAAATGGATCTATAATCAACACAATATCAAATAATTGGAGGGGTGTTTTTTGTTTAAAGCAAATTATTTAATTTCAAAGTTGAGCCATAACTTTTCACCGTATCCGTCACGCGTCTACGGTTAAAAAATTTTCTAACTCAAAAAGTATGTTTTTTATTTCAATAATTTTTTTGCAATAGATAAATGGATCTATAATCAACACAATATCAAATAATTGGAGGGGTGTTTTTTTGTTTAAAGCAAATTATTCAATTTCAAAGTTGAGGCATAACTTTTCACCGTATCCGTCACGCGTCTACGCCTAAAAAAATTTCTAACTCAAAAAGTATGTTTTTTATTTCAATAATTTTTTGCAATAGATAAATGGATCTATAATCAACACAATATCAAATATTTGGAGGGGTATTTTTTGTTTAAAGGAAATTATTCAATTTCAAAGTTGAGCCATAACTTTTCACCGTATCCGTCACGCCTCTACGCCTAAAAAATTTTCTAACTCAAAAAGTATGTTTTTTATTTCAATAATTTTTTTGCAATAGATAAATGGATCTATAATCAACACAATATCAAATAATTGGAGGGGTGTTTTTTGTTTAAAGCAAATTATTCAATTTCAAAGTTCACCCATAACTTTTCACCGTATCCGTCACGCGTCTACGCCTAAAAAATATTCTAACTCAAAAAGTATGTTTTTTATTTCAATATTTTTTTTGCAATAGATAAGTGGATCTATAATCAATACAATATCAAATAATTGAAAGGGTGTTTTTTGTTTAAACGAAATTATTCAATTTTAAAGTTCACCCATAACTTTTCACCGTATCCGTCACGCGTCTACGCCTAAAAAATATTCTAACTCAAAAAGTATGTTTTTTATTTCAATATTTTTTTTGCAATAGATAAATGGATCTATAATCAACACAATATCAAATAATTGGAGGGGTGTTTTTTGTTTAAAGCAAATTATTTAATTTCAAAGTTGAGCCATAACTTTTCACCGTATCCGTCACGCGTCTACGGTTAAAAAATTTTCTAACTCAAAAAGTATGTTTTTTATTTCAATAATTTTTTTGCAATAGATAAATGGATCTATAACCAACACAATATCAAATAATTCGAGGGGTGTTTTTTGTTTAAAGCAAATTATTTAATTTCAAAGTTCATCCATAACTTTTCACCGTATCCGTCACGCGTCTACGCCTAAAAAATTTTCTAACTCAAAACGTATGTTTTTTATTTCAATAATTTTTTTGCAATAGATAAATGGATCTATAATCAACACAATATCAAATAATTGGAGGGGTGTTTTTTGTTTAAAGCAAATTATTCAATTTCAAAGTTGAGCCATAACTTTTCACCGTATCCGTCACGCGTCTACGCCTAAAAAATTTTCTAACTCAAAAAGTATGTTTTTTATTTCAATAATTTTTTTGCAATAGATAAATGGATCTATAATCAACACAATATCAAATAATTGGAGGGGTGTTTTTTGTTTAAAGCAAATTATTCAATTTCAAAGTTCATCCATAACTTTTCACCGTATCCGTCACGCGTCTACGGTTAAAAAATTTTCTAACTCAAAAAGTATGTTTTTTATTTCAATAATTTTTTTGCAATAGATAAATGGATCTATAATCAACACAATATCAAATAATTGGAGGGGTGTTTTTTGTTTAAAGCAAATTATTCAATTTCAAAGTTGAGCCATAACGATTCACCGTAACGTTGAATAGTAGCCCTTTGTAAAGAAAGACATTCTGGATAAAATCATTCTGTTAGGATAATGACAAATTGGCAGATACATAATAGGTGTAGATCGTTTAGTGAGTAACTCAAGGGCTACTGACATATACTGACTTCCAGAAAAATTGCACCTAGACACCTAGAAGTTGTTGAACGATTTTATTGAAATTTTCAGGAAACTTCTATTTTCATGAAACAAAGTGATGATTAAAATTTAAAAACAAAACAACAAAAGCTCAAAAAGTTTTTTCAATAATGAGTTGCTCCGACACCATTTGTAATGCACTTATTTAGATGTCTTGGCATGCTATCAATCAAGTAATCTATAGCCGCTTGTGGTATATCGTCCCAATCTTCTAGAATCCGTAGCCGAAGATCGTGTAAGTTATCTGGAGGGTGTGGTAAATTACCCAGTCGCCTACCAATCATATTCCATACATGTTCAACGGGCGGAAAATCAGGCGACCGAGCAGGCCATGAGAGGACGGCAATGTTAGCTTCTTCCAAAAACCGTTTTGTCGCTTTTGCCGTATGAGGGCGCGCATTATCCTGCTGGAAAATGAGATTTTGCAGCCCCTGAAGATATAGTTGTAGCATATTAGCAATGTAACCAGCTGCGTTTAGGTTGCCGTCAATAAAGACCAAGGGTCATCTGCAACCATAGTATATTGCACCCCATATCGTAACTCCTTGAGTAAGGGCTGTGTTGTTCCACAAAAAATGTTGGATTTTTACGATCTCCACGCATCCGTCTGACCCTCCTACGACCATCGTGGGTCCGCAAGCAAAATCGGGATTCGTCACTAAACACAATTTGATGCCATTCTTGCGCCCAATTAACCATTTCGTTGGTCCACTTTAGACTGCGTAGACGGTGAAGTGCTGTATGGGGAAGACATAAAAATGGACGATATGAACGCAACCTATAAGATCTTATCCGGCGATAAACAGATGACATTGACATTCTGAGTCCTATACCTCTCATCCAATCATTTGCAATTAATCGAGTTGTTGAAAGTCTGTCTCTTATGACCAAAACTCTTAAGCGACGTTCTTTGCGATCTGTAGTCCTCCGAGGACGTCCAGACCCACAGCGACGATGTTGAACCTCTTCCTCGGACCATTTAGACCAACATCTCAATACCGATGAAACATTTGGGTTTACACGACTAGCAATTTCTCTTAGCGAAAGTCCGGCCTCTCTCATACCAATAATACGGCCACGTTCAAAATTATTTAATTGGACAAAATGTTGATGTTGACGTACTCTCGGCATTGTTATCAAGTTCAGAATGAAATTGTGAACAAACAACAGAAATTTGCAAACTTGAGAATTACTAAATGGTCTACTACTTCAAATTTATTGTTACTATGGAAACAAAAGGAAAAAAACAAAAAACTACTGGCTAGATTTTATTTAAATTTTAATCATCACTTTGTTTCAGGAAAATAGACGTTTCCTAAAAATTTTAATAAAATCGTTCAACAAGTTCTAGGTGTTGCAGTTTTTCTGGAAGTCAGTATAATTACTTCTTAACCGAAGCTACATAACCCGACGGTTACGGTTTTAAATTATTTAATAACCGAACTAAATTTACTTACTATACGATTTATGATTACAAGTAATTACATTCGAAATTATTACGTTCTAATTGAAGCATTTTTGAAATTAGCTATGACCAATTTTCGTATTATTGTCTCAAAATTTTGAGTTTTTTAAATGTTTCATTATATATTTTATTTTGACATTTTTTGTTTATAATGATGTTATATGTTCTAGGCTAATGAGTATAAGATACACACTTTATGTATTTACTTACTCCTTTCTAACCAATAAACATGTTTTTATTTCGGATTTTGTTATGATTCTGTTATTGTTATCAAAAACCCCTAGTCCCAATGTAAGTATTAAAAAACTTGTACTGTATAAAACATGAAAGAAGAACTAGACAGTGTATAATCAGTTTTAAAATTAGAATTTAAACATACAAGTTTCACTTCTAATTTCGGCTTGCATAATGTGAATTCGTTTTCATCTATGAGAAAAAAAAGTGATTTTTAAAAAGGTAATTTTAGTTAGTACGAATCTGAACTGCTGCAAAAGCAATACCTTTTATCTCTTACAAATTTAATAACTTCCCAAACAGCACGAAGTTATGGCTGAACTTTGAAATTGAATAATTTCCTTTGAACAAAAAACACCCCCCAATTATTTGATATTGTGTTGATTATAGATCCATTTATCTATTGCAAAAAAATTATTGAAATAAAAAACATACTTTTTGAGTTAGAAAATTTTTTAGGCGTAGACGCGTGACGGATACGGTGAAAAGTTATGGCTCAACTTTGAAATTAAATAATTTGCTTTAAATAAAAAACACCCCTCCAATTATTTGATATTGTGTTGATTATAGATCCATTTATCTATTGCAAAAAATTATTGAAATAAAAACATACTTTTGAGTTAGAAAATTTTTAGGCGTAGACGCGTGACGGATACGGTGAAAAGTTATGGCTCAACTTTGAAATTAAATAATTTGCTTTAAACAAAAACACCCCTCCAATTATTTGATATTGTGTTGATTATAGATCCATTTATCTATTGCAAAAATTATTGAAATAAAAATATACTTTTTGAGTTAGAAATTTTTTTAGGCGTAGACGCGTGACGGATACGGTGAAAAGTTATGGCTCAACTTTGAAATTGAATAATTTGCTTTAAACATAAAACACCCCTCCAATTATTTGATATTGTGTTGATTATAGATCCATTTATCTATTGCAAGAAAATTATTGAAATAAAAAACATACTTTTTGAGTTAGAAAATTTTTTAGGCGTAGACGCGTGACGGATACGGTGAAAAGTTATGGCTCAACTTTGAAATTAAATAATTTGCTTTAAACAAAAAACACCCCTCCAATTATTTGATATTGTGTTGATTATAGATCCATTTATCTATTGCAAGAAAATTATCGAAATAAAAAACATACTGAAACGTCCGAGAAATTACTTGCAAATGCAAGAGCCTTCTAGAACTGTTATCTAGTTTCTAGAAAATATAACGAAAAGTGAGGAACGATCGAGAAGAATTCGCTGATGTCTATAAAAGCCGAAGATGGAAATCGTAGGTCAGTTATTGCTGGAATGTGAAAGCATGCAGTAAGAAGATTATTAAGGTGAAGATAAATAAGTGATTAGCACGCGCGGCGTTTTAAATAAATAACAGTGTACACCGAATCGAGTGAACGTGACTTATAGTGTAAACAAATCCGAGGACGTTATCTAATCTTATCTTAAGTGTTATACAACAGTTATACATAAATTATAGTGTAAGTGTTTTTATTATTAGATTTTAGTAGTTCGGTCAATTTAAAAGTATACATATTTCTATAATAAGTAAACGTAGTTTTAGTCGTTATAAATAAATTAGTTTTTAATAAATAGATACGTAACAGTGGTGTCACGGTGTGAAGTCCGCGATTTTTATTAGCGTAAATACCATTAAGTAATTTAATATCGCTTCCGTGATAAGAACATTGAATTAACTGTTCGCGATATTATTTAAATTCGTTTTCGTGGTTTAATATTAACAAGTGGATAGTTATTAAATTTTGTGTTATATAAAAACTGCATTTTAATAAGTAGTGTATTGAAACTTTATATTCGTGTTATATTTAAATTTATGCCGGTGACGCGTTTGCAAAAAGAAAAAATGGATGCAAAACTATTTGAATTTCTTGAATCGATAAAAAATGGTCAAGAATCGATGAATAGAAAAATGGAAGAAAATTCGCAGAAAATAGAGGAAAAGTTTTACGAAAATTCACAGAAAATTGAAGAAAAACTCTCCGAACATTCTCAGAAAAATGGAAGAAAATTCTAGAAAAATGGAAGAAAAGTTGTTGGAAAATTCTAGAAGTTTAAAAGAAGAAATACGAACGAGCATGGAAAATCAAATTAAAATTGTTCAAGAGGAAACCCAAGCAGACATGTTAAACTTAAAAGAAGAAATTTGCGATTCTGTGAATGACATAATAGAAGAGAAGTTAAATGAAAATTCAAGAACCATAGAAGACAAGATAGAGAAAAAATTGAGAGAAAGAATACAACTGCTTGAAGAAAGAATGGCGCAAATGAATTACCATGGCGAAGGAAGTGTCACGAGTGAAGATTTAATAATGGACCGCCGGGATGAAAGCACTCAAAAGTTCAAAGTTGTACCTCCGAATTTTGATGGTAAAGTTCCATGGTCAACCTACTACAAGCAGTTTGAAGCCGCAGCTACAGCTAATGGTTGGAACAACAAGCAGAAAGCGACGTCTTTAATAGTGTCCTTACGTGGAGAAGCGCTTGGAATTTTACAAACTGTTCCGGACCACCTGCAAGAAAATTACGAACTCTTAATATCACGATTAGAAATGAGATATGGGGATGCTCATCTTCAACAAGTATACCAGGCTCAAATTAAAAGTCGGGTTCAAAAAGCTGCCGAAAGTCTTCAAGAGTTTGAGGCTGACATCGCCAGACTAACACGGCTTGCGTATCCTACAGCGCCAGATACCTTCTTGGAGCAATTAGCTATTCAAACCTTCGTAGACGGCCTCCGAGACAGCGAAACACAGCAGACTCTCCGGTTAGCTCGACCGAAGACATTGGATGACGCTTTGGTGCATGCTTTGGAGTTTGAAGCAGCAAAACAAGCATCGCAACGAGATGGTCATAGACTATGCTGTGCTACAGAAGTACCCGCGCAGACACTGGAAAGCATCGAGGAGATAGCGCGACGAATACTTCGGGAAAGAGGAGTGACAGCTTTGAACTGCGATGAAATAGGCTATGTACGACGGCATCGTACCAAACCTAAAAAGAGGACTAGAAGAGCCCCCGAAAATTTGGAACGAGGCGAGCGAAAGAAACAAAAAGTAATCTCATCTAGTCAAACTCCGGAGGTTACAATCCAAATGGCATCGCCTAGAGAGCAATTGCATAGCATTTATCTCGATGGCAAGATCAATGGGAGAAGCGTCCAGTTACTGGTTGACACGGGAGCGACGAAGACCATCATTCGTCCTGACATGTTATTGGAAAACGAGAAGACATCACCAGTAACAGTACGACTTCGAACGGCGACGGGCGACGAAGTACCTACTCACGGACAAGTCAAAGTAACCATTGGTTTGGGAAATGGAGTACTCGACCATCAAGTACTGGTAGCCGACATCACGGAAGAAGTTATCCTGGGAATGGACGTGATAAAGAAGTATGGGTTCCATTTGGATATGAAGAACGATGTCCTGAAGATCGACAATGAAGAAATTCCTTTTCATTCGTCAGAGAAGGCAGCCGTGCGAGTCTTATTGAGTGAAGACGTGACTCTGCCTGCAAGGACTGAAAGTGTGGTGATGGCACGCCTGGATGGAAGTCTCCGGGAAGGCTACATACGCGCGATTGAACCAATGGAGGGCGGCCTAGTTGAAAAGGGACTACTCGTTGGCAGAACTTTAGTACGAGTAAAGAAGACGATGCCAGTAAGGATCTTAAACATCAACTCAGATCCTGTAACGCTGAAAAAGAAGACCGTGGTAGGCCAATGCACGCCAGTATCACAAATTGTGAGATGCGTGAAGTCGAACGAAGATACGTCGCCGAAAAAGTGTCCACAACATCTATTGGACATTCTTACCACCAAATGCCAAAATCTCAGCCAAGACCAGCTGGCTAAAGTTAAAGTGTTGATCCAAGAGTACCAAGATGTGTTCGCGCTGGAGAGTGGCTCCAAAGGAAGAACTAACGTGGTGAAACATAAAATTAATACCGGAGACGCTCGGCCGATACGACAACATCCACGCAGACTTCCTTTGGCGAAAAGAGAAGAAGCCGAACAAATAATTACGGATATGGAGAGAGAAGGCGTGATTGAACCTTCAAGTAGTCCATGGGCATCCCCAGTGGTACTCGTGAAGAAGAAAGATGGATCAACGAGGTTTTGCGTAGACTACAGGCAGCTAAACGACGTGACCAAAAAGGACAGCTACCCTTTACCCAGAATTGACGATACGCTAGACACCCTGTCAGGATCCCAGTGGTTTTCTACGTTAGATTTAAAGAGTGGATACTGGCAGGTAGAATTAGAACCCAAGGATCGTGAAAAACAGCTTTACGATCGGAACTGGTTTGTGGCAGTTCACCGTAATGCCCTTCGGCCTGTGTAACGCTCCTGCAACGTTCGAGCGTTTGATGGAGACCATCTTGCGCGGATTGTCTTGGAAGACGTGTTTGGTTTACCTGGACGACGTGATCGTGGTTGGAAGGTCGTTTGAAGAGCACTTGAACAACTTGAAGGAAGTGTTCCAGAGATTACGTGGGGCTAACCTCAAACTGAGCCCAAAGAAGTGCCACGTATTTAAGAAGGAAGTCCAATACCTTGGCCACGTCGTATCTAGAGATGGAGTAAGGGCTGACCCAGACAAAATCCGAGCAGTGCAAGCATGGCCAAGACCGATCGACAAACATCAGGTCCGAAGTTTCCTTGGGTTGTGCACTTATTATAGAAGATTTGTACCCGGATTTGCCAATATTGCCAAACCATTGACAAAATTAACCGAAGAAAAAGCAGAATTTAGATGGAATGAAGACTGTGAAAATTCTTTTAATCAACTAAAACAGACCCTAGTCACTTCGCCGATTTTGAGTTATCCACGAGAAGATGGAAAGTTTGTTTTGGATACCGACGCAAGCAATATGGCCATAGGCGCGGTCCTTTCGCAGGTTCAAGATGGACAAGAAAAAGTTATCGCGTACTTTAGCAAGGTTTTGTCCAGGCCAGAAAGGAATTATTGCGTGACTAGGAGGGAGTTGTTAGCAGTCGTTAAGTCCATCGAACATTTCTACAAGTATTTGTATGGACGAAAATTTTTACTGAGAACAGATCACGCCGCTTTAAAATGGCTACTGCAGTTCCGTAACCCAGAAGGACAAGTGGCAAGATGGATCGAGAGACTGCAAGAGTATGACTACGACACAGAACACCGTGCCGGAAGCAGTCATCGGAACGCTGATGCCTTGTCTAGAAGACCATGTCCGGCGGACTGCAGCCATTGTTCGCGACTGGAAGAAATGTCGAATGCCTCCGGAGAACTGCTATGGTTGATGATGAGTGGGAACCTGAGCAGTTACGTCGCGAACAAGAAGACGATCCTGAAATAAGACTACTCCTGGACTGGAAAGAAAACGGCCGACGACCAACCTGGGAAGAAGTGAGTGCTTTGGGCAAAAATATCAAAGCGTACTGGGCGCAGTGGGACTCCTTGATAGTAGAAGACGGTCTTCTTAAGCGATCCCTAGAAAGTGCCGAGGGCACGGGAAACAAACTACAGCTGGTAGTGCCGAAAAGCAGGGTGACCGAAGTGTTGAAGCATCTCCACGATGGGACATCAGGAGGACACTTTGGCATTAAGAAGACGTTGGGTAAAGTGCGAGAACGATTCTACTGGATGAACTGCAAAGAGGACGTCATGAAATGGTGCCGTAAATGCATAGTCTGCGCTTCAGGAAATGGTCCAGCGAGAAAGCGCAAAGCACCCATGAAACAATACAACGTAGGAAGCCCTTTAGAAAGAGTAGCGATTGACATCGCAGGGCCGTTCCCAGAATCCGATTCGGGAAATAAATACATCTTGGTGGCGATGGATTATTTCACGAAATGGACGGAGGCTTACGCCATACCCAATCAGGAAGCAGCTACAGTCGCAGACGTATTAGTAAAGGAGTTTTTCTGCCGGTTTGGAGTTCCTTTGGAATTACACTCCGATCAAGGCCGCAATTTTGAGTCTGGGCTGTTTCAAGAAGTTTGCCGACTGTTAGGAATTAAAGACTAGGACAACGCCTCTCCATCCTCAGTCTGATGGCATGGTTGAACGGATGAATCGAACAATGGGCAAGTACTTAGCCAAGGTAGTGTCCGAACATCAAAGAGACTGGGATCAGTACTTGCACCTCTTCTTAATGGCGTACCGATCATCCGTTCACGAAAGCACAGGCCAAACACCATCCTGTGTCATGCTCGGTCGTGAGATAAGATTACCATGCGATCTTCAATTTGGACGAAGACCGGAAGAAGAAGTCGCTGGAGGAGATTACGTCAGCAAGCTGGCAAAGAGGCTAGACGAAGTACATGAAGAGGTTCGTAAAAACACACAAATTGCCAGCGACAGGATGAAAACAAGATATGACGTCAAGGCGCAAAATGGTGGGTTTCAACCTGGCGATTTGGTTTGGTTGTATAACCCTCAAAGGAGACGTGGTTTGTCGCCGAAGCTGCAAAGGCAATGGGAGGGCCCCTATGAAGTCGTGCAGCGTATTCACGACGTTATATACCGCATCCGAAAACCGCCCAGAGGCAAGCCAAAAGTGGTCCACGTCGATCGTCTAGCCCCGTTTGCTGGCGATAACCACAATCCGCAAGTTCAGGTCCGAACCAGAGTAATAAGTAGCAGAACCAGGAATCCAATCGAAGAAATGGAATTCGAAAAGTTTATGAATTTATACGGAGGTTCTGGAAAAGCTAGGTTCGGAGTTACCACCGAGGAACAACAAGACCTGTTCCAGACACAAAAAGATTACGCCATCGCACATTGCGTGAGCGAGGCGCTTGACATGTCCAAAGGGGTTGCAGTCGTGTTTAAAAAGAAGTTTGGACAGCTAGATGAATTACGAAGACAGCAACCGGCAGTCGGAAAGGTTTTAGGACTACGTGGTGACGGACGCTTCGTTTTCTATCTGGTCACCAAGAAATACTCACGTGTCAAGCCGTTATACAAAGATCTGTGGCGAACATTATGGAGTCTCAAGAGACAAATGGAGTTCCATCATGTTAAGAAATTGGCAGTACCCAAGCTTGGTTGTGGCTTAGACCAATTGAATTGGAGGACAGTTCGAAACATGTTGGAGGTCGTCTTCCGAGGAACAGGCGTTCAAGTGTTGGTCTGTAGTTACCAACCGAGGAGAGTATTGGGTCAGGAAAAGTCCATTGACTGTTACTTTTATGGTCAAGGAAGTTGCCGAAATGGAGGAAGCTGCCGCTATCGCCACGATCCCTTTTACCGGTGTCGCATCCAGTCTCCTGTTCTGGGACAGAACAGTCCTAAGAAGGGGGCAGTGAAACGTCCGAGAAATTACTTGCAAATGCAAGAGCCTTCTAGAACTGTTATCTAGTTTCTAGAAAATATAACGAAAAGTGAGGAACGATCGAGAAGAATTCGCTGATGTCTATAAAAGCCGAAGATGGAAATCGTAGGTCAGTTATTGCTGGAATGTGAAAGCATGCAGTAAGAAGATTATTAAGGTGAAGATAAATAAGTGATTAGCACGCGCGGCGTTTTAAATAAATAACAGTGTACACCGAATCGAGTGAACGTGACTTATAGTGTAAACAAATCCGAGGACGTTATCTAATCTTATCTTAAGTGTTATACAACAGTTATACATAAATTATAGTGTAAGTGTTTTTATTATTAGATTTTAGTAGTTCGGTCAATTTAAAAGTATACATATTTCTATAATAAGTAAACGTAGTTTTAGTCGTTATAAATAAATTAGTTTTTAATAAATAGATACGTAACAATACTTTTTGAGTTAGAAAAAATTTTATGTGAAGACGCGCAACGACTTCTTTGAAATTATGATTTATTTATTTCGAAGGAAAAGTATTGTAGCAATTATTTAATTGTTTTGTGGTCTACTATTCATACTATCGATTTACTAAGAAATTTTCTCAAGAAATTCATCTTTCACATTGAACATAAGAGCGTGTGTTCGGTGCGCGCTCGGTAGAAATCTATGGATGAAAAGTTATGGCTAACTTCCCCTGGGTCTTTAAACATAGTTTAATAAGCTCCTTATCTAACTTTGTTTTTTTTTAAATAATTTAATCCTGATGATGTCCAATGTTGTTTGTATTAGTATTCTTATAAAGGGAGAGGTCACATCAAAATTGATGAAAAGATCTTCTGCTTCCAATTTTACCTCTCTATTTTTTGGTAAAACGTGCTGGTTTAGAACAGTGCATACATAAGTATCTTGCCAGAGGATGGGTGGCTCAAACTAATAGCACTCAGAATTAAACGAAGAAGTATCACTGGTTTGTGGATCTTTGGAATGTCATAAAAGTGTAGCAAGTTGCTGTTTGAAGAAATTCTGTAATCGTGCTGGCGGATTTTGCAACGGAAGAATTTTCTTCTTTCTTTCTTGTAGTAAAACGTTTGCTTTCTTCATGTAGTCAATGGTGTTCATGATTACAGTGGCATTTCTCTTGTCAGTTAAGAGTATGACGATTTTCGCTTGTTCTTAAGTTCTTTTAGAGCGATTCTTTCCTTTTGGTTCAAATTTTGGTGCTCTAGATTTCTTCAATATATTGGTTGTTTTGACTCTCACTTCTCTTTGAATATATGTTATGGAAGAGTTCTAATTACTTCTTTTGTTATGGATCTTGATGACAAATTTCAGACCTTTAGATAGAATGGCTGTTGCCGGTTTACTGACTATGATGGAAGACAAATTGACGATGACTTTGCCTATTTCTAATTGCGACTTAGAAGGATTTTGTTCTTCCTGTAACTTTTGGATTTAACCACCTAGATCTTCTTTACTTTATTGTCGATTTCTTTAGTTTTTCTGGCAAATAGTTTATAGATCAAATCATAGATTGGCGGGGCTTCAGTTTGTTCCTATATATTTTTGAACACAAACAACGCGAAGTTTAAACATAGTTCAATTAGTTCATTAGGCTCCTCATCCAAATTTGTTTTTTGGGTTTTGATCCCGACGATGTTTAATTTTGTTTGTATATTTTTGTAAAGAATCAAGATCAAAACTGATCAAAAAATCTCATGCTTTTAATTTTACTTATCTAATCTTTGAGACAAATTTGATGTTTGGCCATAGGATGGATGGCTGAACCTATAGCACTCATAATTAGACGAAGAGGTTTCTCGGGTTTGCGGATCTTTGAAACGCTATAAATATGTGCCAATCTGCAGTCTGAAGGTGTTTTTTTCGACGTTCTGGAATTGTGTTGGCGGATTTTACAGCGGAGGGTTTTTGATGGATTCTTTTCTATGGTTTGTATGCCGAATCTTGTAGTAAAAAGTTTGCTTTGTTCATGAAATCATTGGTGTTCGTGATTAGATTGGCATTTTCATTGTCAGATAAGAGTATGGCGATGTTTCGTTTGGTCTTGGGTTCTCTTAGAGCGATTCTTTCCTTTCGGTTGAAGTTGGATTTCGATACTGTATATTTCTTTAATATATCGGTTGTTTTGACTCTCGCCTCTTTTTGAATATGTTGTGGAAGAGTTCTGAGTGTGGTTTCTAATGCCCTCATTATTTCTTCTTTTGTTAAGGATCTTGGTGGCAAAATTCAAATTTTTACATGGGAATTGCTGTTGGGGGTTTATTTACTATGATGAAGGACAAATTGACAACGATTCTGTCTTGTTTCCAATTGCAGCTTAGAAGGACGTTCTTTCTGCAACGTTTGGATTTGAGCATCTGGGTTTTCTCTGCGTTTTTGTCGACTTCTTTAGCTTTCCTGGCGGATAGTTTGTTGATCAATTAGATTGTCGGGTCTATAGTCGTGGCCAGTCGTGAATGGACAAAAAATGGTTCCGTTATCTCAAAAGATCTCGTGGTTCCAATTTTACTTCTCTAACCTCCGAGAGAAGGTGCTAGGAGTTTCTAACGTAATTGGTGCTTTTTTTGCGAGTGGTTGTAAAATAACACATAAGTCTCATTGCCAAAGCATCAGTGGTCGAACTTATAGCACTCAGAATTAGGTAAAGAGGTACTCATGGTTTGTGGATCTTTGGAAAGCTTGCTGTCTGAAGGAATTAGATATATATTTCTTCTGATGTCTTGGAATTGTGCTAATGGATTTTATAGTGGAAGAACCATTTTTCTTTAGGCGGAATGATTTGTATACCGAATTTTGTGGTAAAGGTTTACTTTGTTTATGTAATTCTTGTTGGCTAAGAGTATGGAAATATTTCGCTTACTCTTGAGTTTCCTTGGAGCGATTTATTCATTTTGGCTGAAATTGTATTTGGGTGCTGTAGATTTAGTTTTTTATGGATTTTGGTGTAAAAATTTAGACCTTTAGATAGAATGGCTGTTGTCGGTTCACTGTCTATGATTGAGAAGAAATTGACAATGATTCAGTTTCCAGTTTCCAATTGCGGCACCATTTTGGTTTTCTTTGCTTTTTTACGATGTGCTAGCTTTCCTGGCGGATAGTTTGTCGATCAAATCTTAGATTGTCGGGTCAGTTTTGAATGGAATGATAATAATAATAATAATAATCTATTTTGCAATTTTACTAATGTGAACTATATCACGATAACAAGGTTTACGTGCGGTGTTCCAGTGCTGGTTTTTCAAAGTGCTCGATAAATAGATTGGCGATGACCGTAGAAAGTGGCGATTCCATGGCCGCTCTTTTAGTTTGTTCGTATATAATATTTTTGAACTAACGAACGTGGACTTAAAACATAGTTCAATTAATTAGCCCATTAAGCTCTTTATCGAACTTTGTTTTTTGTGTTTTGGTCCAGATGATGTCCAATGTTGCTTGTATTAGTATTTTTGTAAAGGGAGAGTTCACATAAAAACTGATCAAAAGATCTTATACTTCCAATTTCACCTCTCTAATTCTTAAGAGAAAGTGCTGAGAATTTGTAACTCACAATTAGGAAAAGATGTATCTTTGGCTTGTAGATCTTTAGAGGGCCATAAAGGTGTGTCAATCTGCTGTATGGAAATTAAGCATCTTTCTGACGTTTTGAAATCGTGGTGGCGGATTTTACGGCAAAAGAAAATTTTTTTTCTAGGTATTTTGTTGAATTTTTTTTTCAACGATTTGTATGTCGAATTTTGTAGTAAAATTTTTGCTTTGTTCATACAATCACTAGTGTTAATGATTACAATGTCATTTCCTTTGTGCTAAGAGTGATGTTTCTCTTGGTCTTGAGTTCCCTTAGATTCTTACATTTCGGTTGAAGTTGGATTTCGGTGCTGTAGATTTCTTTAATATATCAGCTGTTTTGACCTTCACTTCTCTTTGAATATGTTCTGGAAGAGTTCTGAGTGTGCTTTCCAAGAAGCTCATTATTACTTCTTTTGGTATAGATTTTGATGGCACAACAGCTGTTGTGGGCTCACTGACTATGATGGAGACCGAATTGACGACGATTCTGTCAGTTTCCAATTGTGGCTTAGAAGGATGTTATTCTACCTACAACTGCAACTTTTCTTTTTGGCGACGGCTTTAGCTTTCCGGATAGTGTGTCGATCAAATCTTAGATTGTTGGGTCTATTGTGGTGACCACTGGTGAATGGACTGAAAATGGTTCCGTTGTCTCTTTCTATTTTGCAAATTTACTAATGTAAACCATACCACAATGATAACGCCTTTGCTATACACCTTATGACGATGATATTGGAATTTGTGCCTTCTTGGTACGTATCTCCAAACATTATTTCCAATTCATTACTTTTTAACTATTCTTTCAATAGTATTTAGTGTTAACATTTCTTTGTTTGCTTTCTATTCCGACGGAATTGTTAAGTAGTGCGTGCGCTAATAGTTTCAATTTTTGTTAAATTATTGTGTTTGTTAACTTTTTTCACTGGTTAAGGGTCGATGGAGAGTGCTTTATTTTTGCTTATAGTATTATAAGAATTTGCTAGGATCAAGTAATGATTCAGGAGTAGAACTGCCAGTCAAGGACACGAACGAATCGCTAATAAATTTGATTCATTTCGATCAATTGCAAATAACGTCGTTTTAAATCGGTTTAAACGCGTTTTGGCGTTAGGATTCGGTGACTGTGGTAACAGGTTTGCACTGATATCTAATTACACTGCAAAAATTACATGTAAAAAGATTCGTTTTAATACTCCAGAACCGTACTGTACTTTTGTACTGTGTTGTTTTGATTCCGGCGTTCTTAAGTTATGCGTTTGTCATCTTTTGGTAAACAGATAGACAAGATGTTAATAAATTTTTAATTTTAGCTAGAAAAGGTTTTTGTTTTACAACAAATTTGAATCATTTGGTCATGACACAGAATCAATGATCCATCAAATAACCATATTTTAACGTCTGTAATTATAACGAATCAACGATGCATTACAAATTACACTATAGCGATCCATTAGAATTTTTAGAATTTCAGCTTCGCTCGTCTAATATTTTTTTATATTCCACTTAAAGACTAACGTCTCGCCCACGCTCACAACTTTTTCTTTTTTGCTTTCTTTTCGTCGGTGATGTAAAAGACGGTTTGAGTTAAACGATCACCTAAAAACAACGTTAGTATAATTAATATGTTAATATCCAGGAGTGTACTGTAACTTAATCTAGCATTTCTAATTAATGGATTCTCTTTGAGATAAAAATTTAATTTATAAAGAGGAGATTAGCTTCAACTACTTCCCTTAATAATATAAAAATAGAATTACACATGCACTAAAAAGAAAGAAGATGCATCCATATCCTGTTTGAAACTCGAACGGTAACAATGTAAGAGGATGTCGGTTACGTTTGAAAAAGTGATAAAAACATCACAATTGTATGCAATGGTTTTTTGTTTTCAAGACAATGTAGCATTTATCAAAAGACGTTTAGAAAGTATTTGCGTATGTCCATCACATTCAATTAGATGCGTAATTGGCATGGGAAAGTTTTTGCATATGCAGTTTTTTTTTCGGAAAAATTCTGATATCGTGTGTGTTTAATGGTCATAAAACAACTTGCCCATAATTATTTATATTAAACTTGATGGTTAGAGAAAGTGATTGGTTTGTAAATAGCAATGAACTTCTTTCTCGAGAAAGTAATTGCCAATTTAGGTAATCAGAAACTATTTTTTTAGTTTTGTTTTGTAATTGCCGTGATTAAATGTTAATCAATAGTTGTGTGGCTTGTAATCAAATCGTGGTACAAATTGGTATCATTATCTCATTCGTTTGTGTTTGATTTATTGAGTGGAAAAATTACTAATAGTATTTTGTCGCATCTGTTTTTAATTCATTTATTTCTCTTTTAAAACGAAAATTTTGGGTTGGACTGTCTTTGTTAAGTTTCTCGAGTATTTTGATGTCAATTTGTCTCGACATAATGTTGTCATTAATAATCTTGATGAAAGCCCTCGAACTATAGCTCCCGGATTTTATTCAAACGATTGCCAGACCAATTAATCATTAACAATTTAGATATAATAAGAACAAATTTTGTAACTCTACTATAGGATCATTTCATCAGCAACTATCCAGAAGTTATTGCAAAACTTTGAATCTTCGTCACTGAGTTTTTGCCAAGTGATTAAGAATATCAGTAATGCTTTTGCGAACGTCTTTTCTGCTACAGCAAGTTTTTTATG
Source organism: Aquatica leii (assembly GCA_035610365.1). NCBI lineage: Eukaryota > Metazoa > Arthropoda > Insecta > Coleoptera > Lampyridae > Aquatica > Aquatica leii. The sequence goes on along the minus strand of CM069436.1, from coordinate 100,353,208 downwards.
GTGGGTATTTGTAGATGTTGATGTTTTGGCGACTAGTGGTAGCAATTCGTTTTTGGCACCCAGAATCTTTTTCATGCAAAACATTACCAAGTAAGATCTTGAAGACGACGCTGAGCGTGGTTCGTATCGCCGACTTGTAGAGAATCAGATTCTTGTTTACTAAGTGAACTATCGGTCTAGAACAAGGCTAAGGTTAGCTTTGTTTTTCCATAAGATGTCTGCATCTCTCGGGTCGACTTGAAGAATTGGTCTGATGTCTTTTTCAAATTGACGATGTAACAGTCCAAGATTTGATTCATAGCAACTCGAGATATTTCAGTTCTGTAGGTAGAAACGGACACCCAATACGGTAGTGAGTTTTCTAAACGAACTTTATTTTGGGAAACTTTCTAATTTTTCTGAGGTCTTTCATCGGAAATATAGAACTTGAAAGGTTAATTTCTAGAAGAAAACTGTTCTGGCAGTTTAAACTGGGTTACAAGTTAATTTAGAGATTGTCAGGGTCTTAGACCTGATGACGAGAGAAGGCGATCAGTTTTTTGAGAATAGTATACTAGAAAATCCAAAGATATAAAATCTTAAGCTATTGCGGTGATTTTGTCCTTCAGTGACATTTACCACTCTGAAGACGCAAGCTGCAATGTCTTGGGTTCACGAATGACAATACGGCAAACACCAAGTTCTACTTCTTGTTTTGGCACTCAAGGAGAGACTAGGACCAAACCTAAAAAGTCTGGGTGTTTAACTACGACGTTGTCTAAACCGAAAGTCGCTTTTCTTTTTAAGGTAATTTAGTCTGATGAAAGCATGATAACCAACAATGGCAGTTTCAACACTGATGGGTGGGGTCATAACCAACATCTAAAAAAATATCATTTTTTTACAAATTTGCGGCCATATTCAAAAAAAAGGTAAAAACAAACGACTTTTGTCGCATTTAAACCTGCATAAAAATTGATATTTTGGGAAATATTTTATTTTTATTGGTTATGACTATAGCCACTTCAATTCTCTACATATATCTCAAAGCTACATCAAAATCGACCAGAAGTTTTGTGCAATCTAATTCCTCAGCAAAAAAAAGGGATTTTTGGAAAATCACGTTTAAAGATAACAATTTTCTTCGGTTTTTTGCAACCTACCATTAATTTGCAATACCTGGACCATACTGTACGCTTTTCTCAAACTCATGCAATTCATTCTCTTTCACTGCTTTGTCTCGAGCCACAGATCTGGTTTCTTTCCTAGACGTAAACTCGTGGTGCTGCGAGCGTACAAAGCGGTCTGCCTCTCTGCAGAAAGCAGAACTCAAACGACGTGTTAGACAATTTGAATCTCCCATGTCATTCATCATGTTGGTCGTAGTTAAAGATAAAGATTATCGGCAATTTTGACTACATCTTAACCAGAATAAATATGTTTTGGAGAAAACGTTCAAATTCACATTCCTTTTTCATTACAGTAACATCACACGCCTATAAATAGGTAGGTAGCAGTGGAACGAGGCGGGGTTAGAGTGCCGTAGCACCCCCCCCCCCTCTTAGGGGACATGTCGCACGACGGAATAAGTCGACGACCAACCTGCGCCACAGCTAGTTCCCACGCCCCCGAGAGACCGACACCAGTTGATAGAGCACCGGACAGCGGGTCCCCGGTGGGTCTCTCTATCACCCTCGGATACTCGAGTTGCTGCCGCGCCACGTTGGACGAGTCGCCGTCGCAGTCTCCTTCATCCTACAAAAATCCTCTGCTACCTTGCAATGCTCGAACAGCCCTCGCCCTTTCCGCATAAATGCACCCAGCATACTGGGGATACTGGAGTTGGGTAGATTGCTGTCCGTTCTATGGGTCTAAGGCGCAAGGCCATTCACATAGACCCCGGGCGTATTGGTCCGCGTACGGTTACCACAAGACGCTTCCTCTGCCGGAGGGACTAGTCCCCCCTGCCATGCTTTCGTTTAATAGGACTCGGCCTTTCCTATCCCTTTAGAGCTAGGTCTCGGTTTACCGGCGCTGGAAACCCTTAGGCCCAGGCCGTGCCCCAAGTTCCTGTCTGAAGATTGAACCGAGTTTCAGAATTGCAGCTAGGTCCAGATTTACCGACATGGACAAGACGGGTTACGTCTGCCAGCCGTGCCTCCAGTTCCTGTCCAATTCCTTCCTTCGGAATTGGGTAGAGTGACTATTATTCTAAGGGAACCGGTTACATGACAAACCTCTCCCTCACGTATAGATCGTACACAATCCACGGACGTTATGCCGCCGTAGAGGGGAGCCTTTAAAGGCATCAACACAACTACTACCATGTTTGGATACGGTACGTTTCGGCCGTTGACTCAGGACCCAGACTTGCGCCTGAACCCTGGAATTGGGTGGAAACGTATCCGTTTTAAGGGCAACAACACCACACGGTGAAATGTAGGCCCATGTCAGTCATTTAGTTCACATCTGTACTGGAGAACCAGCACAGATGCTATCCAGAGTGCACCGCGAGGAGGCGACTAACATTACACTGATCTTTAAAGCGTTTTTCTTACCGAATCCACTTCCACCTTTCTAGCGGTTCTTGAATGGTTTATTGTTCAATGTTTTTGATGATTTTCGATCCAAGCATCGTATTCAGGAATGCCTCGTTTTATTTTCCAGTGAATACATACTTGACATCTATAATTTTACTACATTCGACGAGAAACCTCTCTTATTCTGTGTTTCGTCTCCAGACGTCAACTTCTTTTCTTGAGAAACAGATTTTTCGAAAGACAGTTTATAAAGACTTTTGGACGCATTTGCACTATTTTGCAGACAAATGTGGAACGTCGATCGTGATATGTTCTTCGGTCCACAAAATAAATTGACACCTTGGATTTCAATTCTCAGTAAACGCATCACAAACACAATTCGGTGATTTACTTCATAAGTGAATCAACGGAGAAGAAAAAAAATTTTTTTCTACACGCACGACGAGCATATTTTACTTAGGGGAGTCCGATTTCTCAAAAAAGATCATGTTGACCGTTTTTTTTTAATACGCGAACCGTTTCGATTCACTGTAGCTTAAAGCACGTGCTACTTGTTTATATTATACTAGCAGACATTTTGTACATTATATATGTGCATGTGCGCCACCTAGCGGTGATTTAAAACACCTACTATATGACTCATAAACGCATGTTATGCCATCTTGAGGCAAATGGAGGCACATTACAGTTATCTACGATGCGAAACTGCAGATCCGATGATCATGTATTTCGGGCAAAACGATTTCGCCCACATTGAAATTTCTAGACCAGAAAATCACCTTAAATAACTCAATTGTTTTTTAATTTAAGCCACTCTGTATCTGTTTCCGTTTATAAGATTTCTCATGGTTGGACACGTTGTTACGGTAAGAACCTGAATCTGCAGCAGGCTGCGATCACTTACCAGTAATTTAGTCGTCTCAAAGGAAGTAAAATAGCTTACAACTTCGGAGAGTGAGTCGTAGATGTGTAACTAATAGGAATGAGCCTGATTTTTGATGTGCCGATTATAATGTAATTAAAAGATGTTACAAGCTTTAGCTGTTTGTACGAACCTGCACGGCCAACTCTCAATAGTCGGAGAGAGGGGTGGTTCATAGATACATAAAGTGAAAAGATATATAAGGGCGCCAGAGCTTATCCAAAGTCACGTCTGTCTGCTCACAACAGAAAGGTAATAAACTTGTAACTAGATGTTAGGTTCGTAACTGCTAAAAGAAACGAATAACGAAAGAAATTCAATCGTTAATAACAATCTCACTTTAATTTCTCTATAACGATAAATCTATTAACAATTCAATAGTCAAATATAAGCCGGTACTGTAGAGAATATAGAAAAGAGAATAGCAGCAGGATCGGCAACTTACACTACACGTCAAACAAGAGTGTAAGTACTATAACATGTATAAAACTTTATCAGTAAGTAACATTAACAATGATAATTGATTGTGGATATAAGCAGCAAGCGATAAGTAATTTACCTAAATTAATTTAGTAACAATCACAAGTAACAAATCAATTCGAACGTACGATTAGCAAAGATAATAAGTCGTGAGTTTACACCGTAGCGACAACGCATAAATAAGTAAAAATTGACTTACCAAATTCCAGGGTACTTTCAGAAAAACGTTTTTCCTACTAGCTCCTGCAATTAAACTTCCTGAAAACATAGTCGTGTCTACCTGGCGACTCACAAACTACAAATAAAAGACACATTTAAGGGACGGTAAACGAACCGACACTTATCGTATGCTGTTACATTAATGTTACGCCTATGGTGGTATTAAGTAATTGTCTCCGAATATAATTCAATCGTATCCAATAATTATGATCTTCCGAACAAGGTGATAATCATCAAGGTTAAGTTATGGCCTCCGAATAGAATTCAATCGTATCCAGTAATTAGGAGCTTCCGCTTCCGATTGTAGTTTTCCCTTGAGGATTTTAGGTAACGATAAGAATACCCTTATTCATGAAGGTAGCACATGGCGCCAATCAAAAAGACATAAAAATTACCTTTAATTAAAGAAAGAATAAAATCACTTACTCTGCGTGGATGAAATCAATTATTTAAGAGAAACTACTAATTTCCATCGTGTTCCAACACGTGGATGATTTCAGAGAAACGATATTCAATTCACGCAGACATAGATACTAACATGCACGATGTGAAAGTGACAAATGCCGGTTTGTCACCAGATGCCGTCTGCTCAATACAAAGTGACCAACGAATCCGATAGATGGCGTCAACACCCGAATCTAATATTACGTCGAAAACACATAGGCGTACCTAATGAAAATTTTGACCGTAACAAAGAGCATAAAAACGGGAGTAATATAAGCTACAGTTTTCCGTCTACACCTGACAACGCCGAAGGCAGATAAATCGACTAACACATAAGAGAATAAAAAACCGAATATAATACGTGCAGTAAATTAACGTTGGTGAACACAACAAAAAACTGTCATGAAATTATTGATTGCACGATATTAAAACAAAGCGCAATGTCTAAAACTTGTTACATAAATACAAAAAGGTTGCGTACGTTAGTCGTGATAGCAAGCGTACTATACAACCGACCTCAAAGCAAATGATAAAATATAAGACTGACTCAGCGTTTCTAATATGCAATTAGCTAATGGCATATGCAACAAACAAGTTACCACAACTAAGATAGGATGATTAAAACCAAAGTGCGCTAAGCTTCCCAAAGTCACTGAAACGTGTATGCCCCCAGATTGTCGTAATTCTTGCCACAGTAGCGGAAATCTAGAAGGTTTTAATTTACCATCTAACGTAGGTTAACATCTGGTGTAGTTCTTATATTCAGTGCCTTTATTGCGATTTAAAATAAAAATGCATTCTTACCCCAGCGAATTTCTCACAACCAACACATCCAAATTTGCAATTTATTTAACCAGCGTGGATGATCTAAGATACTTAAATTATAGAAACCTTTGGACATGGCGTTAACACTTGTGTTATTTGCTTAACATTGCAAACGGAAAAATTATAATCAGTAACCTTCAGTGCGCAAATGACGTTTATGGGCGAAATTCATACAGCAACCAAGATGTTTTTAACATAACGTTGTATATAATAACTCAGTTCTAAAAACAGCTAATAAATCGAAAAACGACAACGTCTTCGTCTAAATACTATAGAAAGAAAGAAAAGAGACTTAAGGATTAATTCAATCTCGAACTGTGTGACTCCGTTCGAAGCTTAAATTGCAACCTGGTGCAAATCGTAGATCTAGTTGAGTTGAATATGTGTTGGAGTAGTACACGTCTTTCGTTCATTAACGATGAGTATTTTTTGTTTGCTTTTAGGTTTTTGCGCAGTCGTCCAATCTTGAAATTTAGTTTCCGGGCTGGTTACGGTGTCGTTTATGAATTTGGATTGACGTTTTGGTCATCTGATGACCTTCTTGTTTTGCTTCTCCTTGGGTTCAAGTATTTGTACTAATCGCTCGTTTCTCTATATAAATACTTGAACCCAAGGAGAAGCGAAACCGTTTCAGAAATCTTCTGAAGAAGGTCATGAGAAATTGACCGAAACGTCAAGCCAAATTAACAAACGACACTTTAACCAGCCCAGAAACCAAATTTTAAGTGTATTTTTTTGTTATATCTAGTTGTTCTTCTTTAAAGTTATGCATGACATTTGTTTAAAACACGTGTTCATCAAGGTCACGCCATCTAAAACAAAATGACAAATTTTGTTTTGTACTCCTAAGATACTTTCTTTATTGGCTTAATTGTCCATTGTTATTTTGTTAGTTTTCGGGAATACGCACATTGGCCTGTACTATTCAGATACTATTTTGAGGTTAACATTAAGAAATTTGCAATATTATTTTTAATGCTTCCGTTAAATTCATAAATAACTGTTGTTTGCTTGTGCCAGAAATAGCGAGGAAAACAAATTTTCCAATAATAAACTTTTAAGATTACACTCGATTGCTTTTTATTTAAAAAAAAAACGCGTACTTGAAGCTTGACGTTTTAATTTGCACTAGCGTCAGGAACTAAAAATATGATTCGCTTTTTGCAAAATTTATTTTTCGAGTGGTTTTTATAAATAGTTTCTTACCGAAACAAAATTTATTTGTTTTAGTTTGGTTCTCTTCGCGCAAATGTTTTCTTTTCATTTGGCAGTCCATTAAGGATATCCGATTGTGATTATGGTAAATTTTGATCTAGTCAAATTCTAAATTTGTTCTGGGAGTTTTTTTAAACGGATGATGTCTGTTTGACGTCGTTAAAATAATAATGACTCTTTAGTGCAAAGGCAACGATTTAACAAGTCACTTTCCTAAAGCGTAGTACAATTGATGCCATAAATAGAGGAGACAATAAATTTTATCACGTATTGTCTTTTGTAACTCAATATGATTGTTTGCACGTTTGTATTTTTTGGAACTAAGGGGATTGTAGACATTTATCACTTATCAGTATCTATATATTAATAGATTTTTTTCTTAATAATGTATGATAATATACAACATATGTTTATGTACGAGGAGTGACAATTTAATTCTGGTTTTTTAAAAACTATCAGAATATGTATTTGGTTTTTGCGTCGAGTCGAAAGCCCAAGTTCTCTCACTATAGATCGTTTCAAATAAAATTCTGAAGTTTTTTCGTAACACGTAACATGACCGTGGTATTTGTCGAAACAAATAAGATGCATTCGCTTACCTTATTACATACCATATGAGTGTGAATCTTAAAATTTTCGGGAGGAAGCTGTGTTTGTGTGTAGAGTTGGGAACGTTCTATCAACTTATTAGCGCCAGCATATATGTGTTGGTAGATTCGTGCGGTAACATTCGATGTAGAAGGTCGTATTTACATTTACAAACGTAAAAGAGAAAATACAAGTGTAGAAGTTGGAGAAGATAGTGAGTGAAGGGGCTGGTATTAGTAGTGGTAGTAAGAGGGAAGCAGGAGAGAAAAAGGGTGGGTAAAAAAGGAAGGGTGTAAAATAATAAATAAATTAACGGAAGAATAGAAACCGTGGTGGAAAATTATAGAACTGTCGAACAAGTGTGATTAAGGTGAATAAGCAGGGTAATCGAAAAGGTCAGAGACAAAAGATAACCTCCTACATTAACAGAAATTATTACATTTAAAGCGAATTAGCTACAAGGGTGACGTTTTAAAACACGAAAAATAAGAAAAGAAGGTAAGGAGGAATTAAGAAAAAAAACTAATAATAAATTTAAAAAAAAATTAATAAAAAAAATTAAATAAATAATTAAATAAAAAAAAATATAAATAAACAAATAAGAAAAAAAGGGGGGAAAGGGATGAATAAAAGAGAGAGAGAGGAAGAGGAAAAAGAAAGGCAACAAATATTTGAAAGAGGAAAGAAAACAATAAGATCACCAGACATTAAAAAGATATCGGAGGAGAGCGAAGGAAAAACCTCAAGAACAGAAGGAGGAAGGAAAGAAATGGAGGAGTTAAAAGAATTAATGAGAGAAATGATGAAACAGATGGAAGAAAATATGCAAGGAATAAGACAAGAAATCAAAGAAATGAAAAAAGAAATGGGAGAAAGAGAAAAGAAGTGGGAGAAAGAAAAAGAGAAACTGGTGGAAAGAATAGAAAAACTGGAGAAAAAAGGGGAAGACGAAGAAAGATGGAAAAGAAAGAATAATATTGTGAAAAAGGGGTGGAGAAATGAAAAACCACAAAAAGATTTAGCAGTTATGCTGGAAGAAAAATTAAATGTAAAAGTAGAGGTGAAAAAAGTGACAGTAATAAACAAAGAAAAGAAAAATGAGATGGTGGTGGCGGAAATCGGAGGATGGGAGGAAAAACAGAAGGTAATGGCGGAGAAGAAGAAATTAAAGAATACAAGAATATATATAGGTCACGATTTGACATGGGAGGAAAGAAGAGTGCAAAGAGAAATAATGAAAATAGCGGTGGAAAAAAGAAAGGAAGGAAAAAGAGTATGGGTAAGGTACAGAAAAATGGAGATAGACGGAGACAGATACATATGGAACGACAAGGATAGGGGACTGAGCAGAGAAAGGGGAGAGAAATTGGGGAACCAAAAGGCAAAAAACTAAAGGGCAAAGGGGGGGGTGGTAAAGGAGAGAAAGTGAACGAAATGGCAAAGAAAAGGAATAATGAGAGATAGAAATGGAAAAGAAAAAGAAGGAAGAAAAAAGAAAGTAAGGAAGAAGCACAGGGGGAGGTGAGTGAGCTGAGAGTATTGTTTTGGAACATAGCGGGAATAAAAAACAAGGAACATAATTTCTGGAAGTACATCAAGGAACAGGATGTAGTGGGATTACAGGAAACATGGATGGAAGAAAAAGAATGGGAGTGGTGGAAAAAAGAGTTGCCGGACGAATTTGAGTGGGTGGTGCAACATGCAGAAAGAGAAAAGAAAGAAGGGAGGGCAAAGGGGGGTATAATAACGGGAATAAGAAAAAAATGGTTGAGCCAGGAAAAGAAAGAGAAAGTGAAACAAAGAAGAGGAGTTGTAGAAAGGAACATACAGTGGGGAAAAACAAAAATAAAAGTAGTGACGGTTTATAGCAGTAGAATGAAAGAGACAAGGAAAAACATAGAAGAGATGATAGAAGAAAAGGAAGAGGGATTGATAATAGTAGGACGGGACTTCAACGCAAGAATAGGGGAAGAGGGGGGAATACAAGAAAGAAAAGGGACGGGAAAGAGACAAACAAAGGACAAGGTGATAAATAAAGAGGGAGAAGTACTGCTAGAATTGTGCAACGAAAAAGGGTGGGAAATGAACGGGAACAGAGAAGAAGATGGAAAGGGGGAATTTACGTACATAGGAGGAAGGAGAGAATCAATAATAGATTTTGTAATGACAAATGTAGAGGCTGCAGAAAAGATAAAGACATTTAAGGTGGGAGAAAGGGTAGTGTCAGACCATCAACCACTGGAATTGACAATGGAATTAAGAGAAAGAGAAGAGAGAGAGGAAGAGGAGAAGTACATAACTAAAAAAAAGTGGACAGAAGAGGGTATAAAAAGATATAAAGAGAGAATAGGGAAAACGGTATGGATAGGGAAGGAATCACAAGAAAGTGTAGAGGAAAAGAGAGAGATGATGGAGAAAGCAACAGAGAGAGTCAGATTTAGAAAGTGGAAGGGGAGAAAACAGGATGGAAGAAATGGTGGGATAAGGAATGCAAGGAAGCAAAGAAAAAGGCAAGAAGAGCATTAAGACAGTGAAAAAGGGAGGAAAGAAAAAGAAGAATACAAAGGAGCAGTAAAAATATACAAAAAAACATGCGACAGAAAGAAGGAAGAAAACAAAAAGAAACAAGAGGAGCAGATCAAAGGAATAAAAACGGAAGAAGATGTATGGAAGTACCTAAAGAAACAGAGGAAAAAAAACATGACGACAAAGGGAATACAAATTAAAGAATCGGAGATACATTTTCGGAACCTGTTGAGAGGGGAAGAACAAAAGCAGAAAAAAGAAAAAAGAATAGACGCGGTAGTAAGACAGGAAGAAGGAGATAGGGATAGAATAAGTGAAGAAGAAGTAATAGAGGCGATAAAGAATATAAAAATGGAAAGGCGGCAGGAGAAGATGGGATACAAGGAGAAGAGTGGATATACGGGGAGAAAGTGTAGCAAAAAGGATGACGGAAATACTAAACAAAATATGGAAAGGGGAAGGATTTCCAGAGAGATGGAGAGAGGGAATAATATGCCCAATCCATAAAAAAGGCGAAAAAAATAAAGTCAAGAATTATAGAGGGGTAACATTATTGAGCACGGCATACAAATTATATGCGACAATACTGCAAGAAAGACTACAGAAGGAAATAGAGGAAACAAGTTTGGTACCAGACGGACAAGCGGGATTCAGAAAAGGAAGAAGGGCGATAGACAACATATATATACTGAAACACTTAGCAAATAAAGAACTAGAAAAAAAAGAGGGAAAATGGTGGCACTATTCGTAGATCTAAAAGCTGCTTTTGACAAAGTGAATAGGGAAAAGCTGTGGGAATATGTGAAAAGAAAAAAAATCAATGAAAGATTAATACAAAGAATAGAGGAAATCTACGAAGAAACGAGGAGCAGGGTTAAAGTGAATGGGGAAGAGAGCGAGAAATTCATCACAAAGAGAGGGTTGAGACAGGGATGTCCACTGAGCCCAAGCCTGTTCTCAGTATATACGGGGGATCTGGAAGAGACAATGAGAGGACAACAGACAGGAGGGATAGTGGCAGGGAAAGCTAAGGTATGGTCGTTGGCGTATGCGGATGACATAGTGTTGGTGGCTAAGGAGGAAAAGGAAATGAAAGAGATGATGAAAACGCTAGAAAAATACATGAAAAAAAAAGAAATGGAAGTAAACACGGAGAAAACAAAGATAATGATATTTAGAAAAGGTGGGGGGAACAGAAAAAGAGAGTGGATATGGAGTGATGAGAAAGTGCAACAAGTGAAGGAATTTACATACCTGGGCTACACGATGAAACAGGATAATAAAGAGGGAGAACACATAAAGGAAAGGGAGAAGAAAGGAAACAGGTTAATAGGACAAGTCTGGGGTGTGGGGGAAAAAGTATTCGAGATGGATATAAAAAAAAGAAAGTTGTTGTTTGAAAAATTAATAAAGGGGGTGGTAATGTATGGAGCGGAAATATGGGGCTGGAAGGAGTGGAGGGAGGTAGAGGGGCTACAGGAAAAATACTGGAGATGGGTTTTAGGACTGGACAGGGATACACCGGGGTATATTGTGAGAGAGGAGGTACATATAGAAAAAATAAGGGCAATAAAATACGAGGAAGAATTGAGGGAAAGAACAGATTGCAAAATACTGCAAGAATGTTGGAAAGAGATAAAGGGAGGGAAAGTGAAGTACGGGCAGGAGGGCAGAGAAGAGTATTACAAAAGAAACGGGTACGCGAGAGAAGAAGTGGAGAGATTAAGAGAAGAGGGAGTAGGGATAAGGGAAGAAATAATAAGGAGAGATAGAGAGTCGAAAAACAAGAAAGATGGACAAAGATAAAAGAGGGCAGATATAATAGGAATTATAAAGATATCAAATGTGAAGGAGTGCCAGAATATTTAAAAGATAGAGAAAATAAAAGCAACAAAAAGAAAAAAATGGTAGCAAGGTTCAGATGTGGCAACGAGGAGTTAGGGAACAAATATTGGAAAGAAGAACCAAAAAAGATATGCAGGGTATGTGGAGAAGAAACTGAAGACCTTAACCGCATGAGACAGAAATGCAGGGAACTAAGAGAAGAGGTGATGAAAATAGAAGAAATCTTAGATGAAAACGGAAAAGGAGCGGAATGGATGGAAGAAGTATGGAGCAGGAGGAAAAAGTTAATGGGAGAGAAGTGATAAGAAACTGTATTTAAAAAAAAAAAAAAAGTAAATAGAATGGAAATGTAAATATAGAATGGAATGTAAGTTGAATGTAGTATAGCACGAACGAATTGGTAAGCCAAAGACAACAAATAAAGTTAAACTTATATGTGTTGGTAGTAACCTAAAGTTGCTAAAGCAAGTTGGTTTTGGTCGCGAACACTTGTTGGTGAGGTTAATGTACATATAAATACTTATCGTAAGTCGATTTTTGTAACATTACCTGTGTCTTTATTAGGGATATCTCATGGATGGCTGTGATGGCAGAATACTCGTGAAGTCAAATTTGGACAAAATGGGCATACAAGAGAAACGCTTTAACAATAATTTACTGGGCAAAGACTTTGTTACATTGTTTCTGGAACGCCATAAGGAGAAAATATCTATTTGTATGTGTTAAAATATAAAACGTGCACGCATAGGAGTGTCTTCAGAAATCGTCAATTACTACTTTGACAACCTCGAAAAATTTCTAAAAGATATTCCGCCATTCTATATCATAAAGTACAACAAGTCGACCACTTCTCTTATGTTTGCATTTTTGAGCGATGGTTCACTTGTCCCTGTGTATGTGGTCATTCGGGCACTGCATAAGTACAAATCATGAACCATAGATGCACTTAAAAGCACCCGGTACAATTCGACACTTTCTGAATAGTTCGATTCACGTTGTTTTGAAGATTGGCTCAAAACTATTGTTATACTCTATTTGAAACATTTGAATGATCCCAAAATGTGTAACTTGTTGTGTGGTGTGGTATTTGACGAGTAACTTATAGGCAGGCGGCTAGCTTTATAATTTGGCGAGAGAGCCGCAGGTCTCGGTGTGCTAATCATCAAGTAACTTAAAAAGGCGCCAAAACGGTGTGAAACTATTAATGGCAGATACTGTTTAAATTGTTCCAACACTAAAAGAGAACAAATGAAAACACACAGGTTATAACAACTAATATATTTATTTTTAACAAAGAAAGAGAGAGGTTAAAAAAGAAGCGCGGCAAAATTACATATATTGTAACCATTAAGAGTTCGTCGATAAATATTAGAGTCAATAACGATTAATGAAGCCCTGGAGGGTAAGCCACACTGTATATATATTTATATGTAATCGAAGAATTAAACCAGAAGCAAATCGTACTTCAATAAATTCAAATCGTAATTGTACAAACAAATTTGCATTCGTTAGTCGTGATAACGTCTATACCTACGTCGCTCGTATTTTACGTTCGACAAATACCTGAATTAATAGAAATTAAAGAAACTGTACTCACGATTTCCAGTCATGCTAATAGCTATCGGCATGCTTGAATCATCTTCTAAAATCTTTAAAAGTGTAAAAAAAGAAGTAATTAGATATAAGATGATATCACAAATAAGTTGTTTGCAAGTCAACCAAGGAATCGTTATAACCGAATGCGTCTGAGTGGTTTTCACTATTTCTATCGCAGGTCTTTTCTTCTTTCCTCTTTATTGTAACAGCCTGTTTATTCTTCATAACCTGCCTAGTTTTGATTGACTCTTTCGTTGTCTCCTTGTACTTCTTCTCCTTATAGGTGATTCGTCACGTCCTATTCTTACTATTCTTTGTTCATTCGATTTATATGTTCATTCCCCTCCTCTTTTCTACCTAACACTCAATCGGTAATATTGTTCACTCTACACAATTGTCTTATGTTATATCTTCGTTCTCTGTTTGGTAAAGTTTTTCCAGCGATTTTTCGTAAGACTTTCATTTCGCCAACTTCCAATAACCTTTTGGTTTTTGCAGTATCTGGCTTTGCTGTGTATGTCATTATAGGCTTTAAAACAGTTTTATATATTCGTGCCTTAGTCTCAGTATGTAGGTATTTGTTTTTGAAGTGAAACTTCTTTATCGGCGTTGGAAAAAAAATTACCGTCACATTTTTTTCGTTACGCGCCATCTTTTTTTTATAAAATTCTAAAATATTTTTAAATAAATACAAATTGTACAAGGTGTTCAAAGGTAGTAAAATAAATAAAAAGTTCGCCCGCGGGTGGGCTCGAACCACCAACCTTTCGGTTAACAGCCGAACGCGCTAGTCGATAGCGCCACGGAGGCACATACTATAGGTCACAAAACGGATGGTTATAAGGTACACGATCAAAACGTTGCTATAAGATACGATCAATTGTTGTTTTGTAATTAATGGCTTATGGTAACTGAAATATGAAATTGAATCTACAAAAATTAGTTAATTGATTTACAAAAATTTGTATTCATGTTTATGATAATAAAATCCTTTTGTTTAAAATTTATTTAACTTTATTTAACCAATTTCTGAAAAGTTGCATGTAGATCATTTTACGAAAAATAAGGCCATAAAGAAGTTTTACTTCTTACGTGTGTACACTAGTACACGCCCTCATATTTTTTCATATTGTGTCATTCAAACACCCAGCCACTGTCAGTGCTTTGTTTGTTTGTTGTCTTACTTTCGACTCAGCATCACCATATCCGGTGATGCTGTGTAATTTGATCATCGACAACAAGTTTGTATCGGAAAGGTATTTTAGATGTTGTCAACCTTTTTGTTTTGGAAGCAGAAGTAACCATGTTCAGGAACTCGGCTACTCAGTTAAAACGATACAGCGATCTTATGAGGTCGTTTTCGTTTTTCGCAACAAACACTGCATCATCGGAGTAACATAGAATTGTTATATTGCGGTTACCTATTTTTTAATTCTTTAAACGGAGTACTTGGCTTATAATTTTGTCCATAATTATATTAAAAAGTAGTTGCTTTGTCGTATCCCTTTTTCTACGGGGATTGACTCGGTGAGCTTTCCATCGATTCTGGTTCAGTTCAGTAAAAAAAATATCGCAGGTCTGCCTTCAAATTTAGTAAACAAATTATATTGCGAAATTATTGGTAACCAATGTCTAACTTAGTACGTGTTCCAAGTTATCAATTTCAGCGAAAGATATTTAATTGACAGGTACCATTCCAAAGGGACAAACACTTAGCTGTAACTCAATTTATACCACAATAATAGAAATCAATTCTTGCCCCAGGAAGACTCTCACAAGTACCACAAATGCAATAAAATCGATGCACCCATTAATAACGTGGATGAAGGCTAATATATAGAAATTAAGGTCTCACCGGACGCGCGCGTTAGATTTTCATGTACAATCTTTATTACATTCACCGGAAATGTCTTTTTTTTCTTAGTTCATGTCGAGAAAAAAACAAAAAACTACAGCCAGCACTCTGAACGTAGAAAGGAGGCGTTCCGGGACGAACGACGTGGCCCAGATATTGTACTTCCTTCTTAAATACGTGGCACTTCTTTGGGCTCAGTTTGAGATTAGCCCCACGTAGTCGCTGGAACACTTCCTTCAAGTTGTTCAAGTGTTCTTTAAACGACCTTCCAACCACGATCACGTCGTCCAGGTGAACCAAGCACGTCTTCCAAGACAATCCGCGCAAGATGGTCTTCATCAAACGCTCGAAAGGAGGCGTTCCGGGACGAAATGCATACAATACGCGTCCTATATCGAAAGATTTTTAACATAACAAACTTTGTCAAAAAGAATTTTTTTTCATCTTCCTACCCTCTATTTCGGACTCATGCTTGGCGCGATATTTTAACAAAGTGGGAAAAACCAGCCGGATGCAGAGGATCACCAATTCGGAAAAACATATTTCCTTTCTTATTAAAAGCACTTATGCAAACTGTTGCAGAATATTCTGTTAAGAATATCACATCTGGTTTTAATAAATGTGGAATCATACATTTTAATAGAGTGTACGTACTGTTACGTTTACCTCCTAAAGATTTAGAGGAAGTTCGTGATGAACATGAGAAATTCCTAAACGAATCGGTGGTGGATCAATACGTTATGATTAATCCAAAAAGCAAACCCATCTGTTAAATCCGGCCAAAGTGTGAATGGAATTGAAACTGAAAGCAGTAGTGGAGAAGAACTAGAAGGCGCTTCAATTCAATATAATGACAGTGATGAGGATGAAGACGTAGAGGCAGTAATACAACAAGATGTTGAAGAAGGAATGGAAGCAGATTCAGAAGAGTTAAAAATTATTGTCATATGCCCTCCGTATTAGGAAATACGTGAGTGTTAAGTAAGTGTTGTCATTGACTCCGACTGAAGGGCAAATCACTACAACGAATAACAAATTAAAAAAAAAATTGTAATATAGTTCAAGATGCGCGTAACTAGACATCTACGCTGGGGGGGCATCAGTTGCATTTTTATTAAAGGGGCCTGGTGAGGTCTGGGGATGCCAGGTTCACCCATGCCCCCCTGAAGTTACGCCGGTGTGTAATTACTGATAGGTAAAGTGGAATGGTAGATAAGGGTTGAGCACTATTTGCCAAGTGTTAGAAAAATTCTGAACCTGAGGTAGTTAAGTCGAAACGTCAAAAAGTATTGTGATTCGCCCCGTTTTACGGTATGCGATACGTTTTCGTACGCTACTGTTGTCTAATCGCGGCGCAAGAGGTGGGATTATGCATAAACACGTTCTTGCGTAAATACGTTTTTTGTTTTGTTTCTTTTATAGTAATTCTTCTCGTAATTTTTCGCTTCGGCAAAATCACCTGCTTATGTTCAGTCTGAGTTTCATTCGTTCTGATTTTTTTTTTGCTTTTAATTTAACAATGTTTTGGTGCGTTAGGACATAGAGTTTTTTTGTAAATGTCTCTGAGCATTTTGGGTAAAGCTTAAAACTTGGAAGCTTTTGTGTCTAAATGTCTATGGTTGCAGCTTCTGGAATCATCCACTAGCTAGAATTTCTCAGACAAGCCTGATTCTTGTATTTATGCCTTTTCTTTGAATCTTGTTAAGTATCGATATAATTTCTGTCTTTGTCAAAAAGAAAACGATATAAAAGGTAGATTACTGTAAACGTTGAGTAAATTTGGAGTAAAAGATTATTAAAGAGAGAAAGGAAAAGACCAAGAAGAAAAAAATTGGATGCAGTAGACTGTCTCTATAGAAAACAATGGCGATCAATGCTTATATACACAGTGCTTGCGAGTTTTAAAATAAGTTACCGATCTGTAATTCTACAGGTGGTTTAGGGCGGTTAGTATTTTTCTGATTATTTTAGTTATGCATTTAGAACTTCGATCCACTATCTAATGAAACACCTTATATATCATTTTGTTACGATTAAATTGTTTGCTGCTATAATTACCAATTTAAATGTTTAAATTTCTTTATTATGACGTTGCTGTAAGTGCAATTACATTTAAATTATTACGTTCGACAATTAAGAAAATCAATGAGGTCATATTGAAACAAATAACCCTAATAATTAATGAGAATTCTTAAGTACATGCTAGTAAACAAATAAACGTTATGTGTTTGTTTGCTTAGTATGAAGTAATTAGTACATTACATTTGACAAACATCCGCTGATTATTTGTATACGATTTTTTTTGTTTATAAAATTTAATTTTAATTTTTTATTGCAGATTGCGCACGAGCTACGGTAAAAGGGGGTCGCGCGTCACCCGGCGCACGACCCCCGCAACAAACTCGGGTCCCTACCGTCCCCATCGCGAGGACTACAGAGGCATTAGCAGTTATTGTACAACATTTAGTATTCAACGTAAGTATTTTTTTGTTTGAGGGTACATCGTTTATTTAATTTTTTTTAATTTTGATCTTAGAAGTTCTTGGAAACAAAAATTTTTAAATTCGCGCTACATGGATTTTTAATGAATAGGCATTTTTTTACGTAAGAATAGAAACTGTTTTTACGACGTACATTAATTTTATGTGCGTAAAATGTAAATCGGTACATTTTTAGGTACTTTTGTATAAAACATTTTACGGAAACGTAGGATTTTCATAATTTTCTTTTTCGTTGAGAATGTTTATGGCGAAATCGCTATCAACAAGAATTAGAACACTTTCTACATTAAAATTTTATTTTTTTGTTTTGGTTTCGATGTGGGAATACTCTCATTTTCTAAGTTTTTTAACCGATTTCTAATGTTTTTTTTGGTAGAGTACATTTTGGACCAAGACTGGCATTTTTTTTATTACTTTTTTATTTTTTTCGCTATAGACTATAGAAAATTATTTCCGCAAAACTCACACTCGTCGGGAGTGGCCGTGAGTTTATTAACGTTTACCTTAGAAAATTTGAGGTTTTTATATTCCACGAATGCTCGTGATTATCCTGTATTGTTAATATAAATTTTTAGAATTAAAATTGTTTAGTTTGCGTTTGGGTTAAAACTTGTTGTCAAAACACGCAATTTTCTAGTTTTTTTTTTTTTAATTTTCCCATCAAGATTTGAATACTAGTACTAGTTACGTAGTGATTTCTGTATCATCATTTAACTGATACCAGTACAAGTTTAAACTTAGTTGTGTTAGTGCTAGCGTGGCGTGCGGTTGTGCTAATTGCTAATAACAATGTCTTTGAAAAGCGTTATGAATGAGTATTGGTGGATGACGAAAAAACTACACGAGAAATCGGTGAGTTTAGATTTTTAATAAATTTTTATAATGCCCGGAGTACAAATACATGAAACGAATGTTTATGTAGTCGAATAAACTTTGTATTGTTTACTTAGTGCGTACCAGTTTTGTGTAATTTATACAGCACAGTACCAAAAATTTGTTTTCAAAATTTTCCAAAAAATAAAATTTTTTGAATTTTTTATTTAAAAGATACAAAACTAGTAGCAACTAATTGCCACTTTCTAAGTTTTACAAAATAACAATTTCAAATTATTTTATTCGACGTTTCATCTCCGAGAAACCATCATCATCGCCACAACAAAGAAACGCCTTGTATTCGGTAAAACTTTTTATTAAAAATGTATCACACATTATGCTTCTAAAGTCAAAAATAGGAAAAAAAAACAAGTTTTAATATTTTCTTACTTTTTAATCTAGTAGGCGTTGAAACAAAATGTTCAAAAATTACTACGAGTGTTCAAATAGGTTGCTATGATTTTCTGAACATAAGTATGCTGTCTTTACAGTACAATTTTAAAACAAAACATTTCTGATGAGATTGTTTGACTGCTGCTATAACCGATCCCAATATTTGTTCTTCATTCTCAAGAGTTGCTTCTTACACTTAGTTTTTTACATAACCCCAGAAGAAAAAACGGATTCAAATCCGATGATGGGACTGGCCAAACTACTGTACTGTGAGTTCCAATCCATGTTTCAGGAAACCTCTGCGACAAATACTCCCGTACATGTTTTGAATTATGCGTTGGGGCACCATCTTGTTGAAACCCGCCGCTGTTAACGTTTGCTAAGAGGTTATTTATTCAAGACGTTGTTTAAATTAGTTTGAAATAGGTTGAGATATCTATCAGAATACATTTCCTCAGCAGCTACACAATTTTTTTGCACAAGATAAATACATTAGACACAAACACGAAACAATAAACTAAGGAATGGGTAATATTAATAACGTCGAGACTTAACACATTTCAAATTCTTCGACAACAAATACAACTCCAAAATACGCTGCAGCGTTTTTAACAATAATGTGACAGATGAAATAGAAATATTGCAATTGTTCCAACGCCTACAAAATAAATAATAAGAGAATAATAAAGCTCATTTTTCCATATTTTTGGTTTTAGAACCATAATGTGTGATTCATCGTTGAAGATGTTTCCTTTTTGGTGATCATATAAAATTAAGTTGATGATGGTTAACGGAGATGAAACATCGATAAAACATTTGAACACGCCATTTTGTAGAGCTTAAAATATTTTTTCTAAAGTAAGCCACCACGTATCTTTTACCGTTTACTAGATCCCGATGCATTCGTATCTTGGACACGTTGTAGATGAAACCTCTTTTACCAATTAATTTTTCAATAAATTGGTACTACGCACCATCTTGCTGAAAACTTAAACCATTTGTAGTCGTGAAAAATTTTGAATGCTTCGTAATATTATGTGTATACAGCAGAGTTGGGTATTGTTTGAGTAAATACAAATGATTAACGGCTTTCTTCAACGAAGTTATATTTATCAGATTAACCAATTTTTGTAACATATTGTGCAGCCATAATGAATTTAGTTGTGATTAAATTTTAATCATAATTTGTGCTGAAACTGTAGTTTGCCATACTCTGACATAGAGACGCCACATAGTTTTTTCTCTGTCTGTTTTCGCATTAGAATTTTATGTGTATATATTTCTTTAAAAAAATACTTATAAATGGTATTTCTTTATTTGCTATTAGAAATCACATTGACAACATTGTTTAATTTTGTTGTAATGAAAATGTTGAGTGAATGAATAAATCTGGTTGTGTAATCATACATCATACGAATAATAAACTGGGAGTTCACTTGGAAGCGGTAAAATAATTTAATTTTTATTCATAATTAAAACAACGATTGAATATTTTATTTTGTAATCATTAATGATTGGTTTATTCGAATAGTCTATATTTTTGTTTATTCCTACTGAACAAAAGAAAATAATTAAATTCCACTTATCACTAAGGATAACTTCAAATTTTGCTTGTAAGATGCTGCGATTAATTTAGTTGTACTTAAATAATGATTAGTTAGGTTTTAGTTTTGCTTAACTTTGTTGTCGTTCCGTTGTTTTTTCATATAAAAAAATATCACTGAGCTAAAGTTTGCACCAATTAGTGTTTGGTGGTACATTTTCTTCGGTTACTACATAAGATTTTTATTTGCTACTAGTTACCTGTCGTGTCGTTTTGTAATTCGGACATTTTAAATTTATTTCTTTGACGCGCTTTCGTTACTGGTGTATCAGATTAGTTTGATTTTTTTATAGGATTCTGATTTAGACTAGAAATATTTTTTATGTGGGTATCTCTTTTTAAAGATTTCTATTGCAGTTTGTTGTATTTCTTTTCCTGGGTGACGTTTTGGTTTTGTGCGTGAGGAACAATTGTTTAGTGCACTGTTTTTTTTTAACTTTTAATCCATGCTGACATTTTACCTTACAATGTACTAAATGTACTGTAGTATGGGACTCTGTAGAACTTTTAGAAGATTTTTGTTTTTTGAGCATTTTAGTGTCATACGTTTTAACAATTAAATTATTTATTTTGAAATCATTGATGATTGGTTTATTCGAATAATCTCTATTTTTGTTTATTTTTATTCCTACTGAACAAAAGAAAATAATTAAATTCCACTTATCACTAAGGATAACTTCAAATTTTGCTTGTAAGATGCTGCGATTAATTTAGTTGTACTTAAATAATGATTAGTTACGTTTTAGTTTTGCTTAACTTTGCTGTCGTTCCGTTGTTTTTTCATATAAAAAAAAATCACTGAGCTAAAGTTTGCACCAATTAGTGTTTGGTGGTATATTTTCCTCGGTTACTACATAAGATTTTTATTTGCTACTAGTTACCTGTCGTGTCGTTTTGTAATTCGGACATTTTAAATTTATTTCTTTGACGCGCTTTCGTTACTGGTGTATCAGATTTGTTTGATTTTTTTATAGGATTCTGATTTAGACTAGAAAGTTTTTTTATGTGGATATCTTTTTTTAAAGATCTCTATTGCAGTTTGTTTTATTTTTTTCCCTGGGTGACGTTTTGGTTTTGTGCGTGAGGAACAATTGTTTAGTGCACTGTTTTTTTTTTAACTTTTAGTCCATGCTGACATTTATCTTACATTGTACTAAATGTACTGTAGTATGGGACTCTGTAGAACTTTTAGAAGATTTTTGTTTTTTGAGCATTTTAGTGTCATACGTTTTAACAATTAAATTATTTATTTTGTAATCATTGATGATTGGTTTATTCGAATAATCTCTATTTTTGTTTATTTTTATTCCTACTGAACAAAAGAAAATAATTAAATTCCACTTATCACTAAGGATAACTTCAAATTATGCTTGTAAGATGCTGCGATTAATTTAGTTGTACTTAAATAATGATTAGTTACGTTTTAGTTTTGCTTAACTTTGCTGTCGTTCCGTTGTTTTCTCATATAAAAAAATATCACTGAGCTAAAGTTTGCACCAATTAGTGTTTGGTGGTACATTTTCTTCGGTTACTACATAAGATTTTTATTTGCTACTAGTTACCTGTCGTGTCGTTTTGTAATTCCGACATTTTAAATTTATTTCTTTGACGCGCTTTCGTTACTGGTGTATCAGATTTGTTTGATTTTTTTATAGGATTCTGATTTAGACTAGAAAGTTTTTTTTATGTAGGTATCTCTTTTTTAAGATTTCTATTGCAGTTTGTTTTATTTCTTTCCCTGGGCGACGTTTTGGTTTTGTGCGTGAGGAACAATTGTTTAGTGCACTGTTTTTTTTTAACTTTTAATCCATGCTGACATTTTACCTTACAATGTACTAAATGTACTGTAGTATGGGACTCTGTAGAACTTTTAGAAGATTTTTGTTTTCTGAGCATTTTAGTGTCATACGTTTTAACAATTAAATTA
Source organism: Aquatica leii (assembly GCA_035610365.1). Classification (NCBI taxonomy): domain Eukaryota; kingdom Metazoa; phylum Arthropoda; class Insecta; order Coleoptera; family Lampyridae; genus Aquatica; species Aquatica leii. The sequence goes on along the minus strand of CM069436.1, from coordinate 100,330,877 downwards.
TTTATTTTGTAATCATTGATGATTGGTTTATTCGAATAATCTCTATTTTTGTTTATTTTTATTCCTACTGAACAAAAGAAAATAATTAAATTCCACTTATCACTAAGGATAACTTCAAATTATGCTTCTAAGCTGTTGCGATTAATTTAGTTGTACTTAAATAATGATTAGTTACGTTTTAGTTTTGCTTAACTTTGCTGTCGTTCCGTTGTTTTTTCATATAAAAAAAAATCACTGAGCTAAAGTTTGCACCAGTTAGTGTTTGGTGGTACATTTTCCTCGGTAACTACATAAGATTTTTATTTGCTACTAGTTACCTGTCGTGTCGTTTTGTAATTCGGACATTTTAAATTTATTTCTTTGACGCGCTTTCGTTACTGGTGTATCAGATTTGTTTGATTTTTTTATAGGATTCTGATTTAGACTAGAAAGTTTTTTTATGTGGGTATCTCTTTTTAAAGATTTCTATTGCAGTTTGTTTTATTTCTTTTCCTGGGTGACGTTTTGGTTTTGTGCGTGAGGAACAATTGTTTAGTGTACTGTTTTTTTTTAACTTTTAATCCATGCTGACATTTTACCTTACATTGTACTAAATGTACTGTAGTATGGGACTCTGTAGAACTTTTAGAAGATTTTTGTTTTCTGAGCATTTTAGTGTCATACGTTTTAACAATTAAATTATTTAATTTGAAATCATTGATGATTGGTTTATTCGAATAATCTCCATTTTGTTTATTCCTACTGAACAAAAGAAAATAATTAAATTCCATTTATCACTAAGGATAACTTCAAATTTTGCTTGTAAGCTGTTGCGATTAATTTAGTTGTACTTAAATAATGATTAGTTACGTTTTAGTTTTGCTTAACTTTGCTGTCGTTCCGTTGTTTTCTCATATAAAAAAATATCACTGAGCTAAAGTTTGCACCAATTAGTGTTTGGTGGTACATTTTCTTCGGTTACTACATAAGATTTTTATTTGCTACTAGTTACCTGTCGTGTCGTTTTGTAATTCCGACATTTTAAATTTATTTCTTTGACGCGCTTTCGTTACTGGTGTATCAGATTTGTTTGATTTTTTTATAGGATTCTGATTTAGACTAGAAAGTTTTTTTATGTGGGTATCTCTTTTTAAAGATTTCTATTGCAGTTTGTTTTATTTCTTTTCCTGGGCGACGTTTTGGTTTTGTGCGTGAGGAACAATTGTTTAGTGCACTGTTTTTTTTTTAACTTTTAATCCATACTGACATTTTACCTTACAATGTACTAAATGTACTGTAGAATGGGACTCTGTAGAACTTTTAGAAAGTTTTTGTTTTCTGAGCATTTTAGTGTCATACGTTTTAACAATTAAATTATTTATTTTGAAATCATTGATAATTGGTTTATTCGAATAATCTCCATTTTTGTTTGTTCCTACTGAACAAAAGAGAATAATTAAATTCCACTTATCACTAAGGATAACTTCAAATTTTGCTTGTAAGCTGCTGCGATTAATTTAGTTGTACTTAAATAATGATTAGTTACGTTTTAGTTTTGCGTAGCTTTGCTGTCGTTCCGTTGTTTTTTCATATAAAAAAATATCACTGAGCTAAAGTTTGCACCAGTTAGTGTTCGGTGGTACATTTTCCTCGGTTACTACATAAGATTTTTATTTGCTACTAGTTACCTGTCGTGTCGTTTTGTAATTCGGACGTTTTAAATTTACTTCTTCATATTGTGCAGCCATAATGAATTTAGTTGTGATTAAATTTTAATCATAATTTGTGCTGAAACTGTAGGATTCTGATTTAGACTAGAAAGTTTTTTTATGTGGGTATCTCTTTTTAAAGATTTCTATTGCAGTTTGTTTTATTTCTTTCCCTGGGCGACGTTTTGGTTTTGTGCGTGAGGAACAATTGTTTAGTGTATTGTTTTTTTTAACTTTTAATCCATGCTGACATTTTACCTTCTAAATGTACTGTAGTATGGGACTCTGTAGAACTTTTAGAAGATTTTGGTTTTCTGAGCATTTTAGTGTCATACGTTTTAACAATTAAATTATTTATTTTGAAATCATTGATGATTGGTTTATTCGAATAATCTCCATTTTTGTTTATTCCTACTGAACAAAAGAAAATAATTAAATTCCTCTTATCACTAAGGATAACTTCAAATTTTGCTTGTAAAATGCTGCGATTAATTAGTTCTACTTAAATAATGATTAGTCACGTTTTAGTTTTGCTTAGCTTTGCTGCCGTTCCGGTGTTTTTTCATATAAAAAAATATCACTGAGCTAAAGTTTGCACCAGTTAGTGTTTGGTGGTACATTTTCCTCGGTAACTACATAAGATTTTTATTTCCTACTAGTTACCTGTCGTGTCGTTTTGTAATTCGGACATTTTAAATTTATTTCCTTGACGCGCTGACGATTTGTTTGATTTTTTTATAGGATTCTGATTTAATCTAGAAAGTTTTTTTTATGTGAGTATCTCTTTTTAAATATCTCTATCGCAGTTTGTTTTATTTCTTTCACTGGGCTACGTATTGGTTTTGTGCGTGAGGAACAATTGCTTAGTGGACTGTTTTTTTAAACTTTTAATCCATGCTGACATTTTATAGTGAATGTACTAAAGGGTAATTGATTTATTCGAATAATGTTCATTTTTGTTTATTTCTACTAAAAACAGATTTCATTCGTTTACATGCAGTCTAATTGTAACCGTCGCATCAGCAAACTTTTATGACTAACAACAAATTTTCAAGTAATACGCTATGAATTATTTGTTTTATAACGATTGTTTTGTAGCGATTAAATTTCAGTTACCACTAAGTATAACTTTAAATTTTGTTTGCAAAATGCCGCGATTAATTTAGTTGCAATTAAATAATGATTAGTCACGTTTTAGTTTTGCTTAACTTTGGTGCCGTTTTGTTGTTTTTTCATGTATAAAAATATCACTGAGCTAAAACTTGCACCAATTAGTGTTTGCTTGTACAATTTCCTCAGTTATTACATAAGACTGAAGATTTTTACGTACTCTTAGTTACCTGTCGTGTCGTTTTGTGGTTCGAACATTTTGGCTTTACTTCTTTGACGTGCTTTCGTTACTGGTGTGTTTATCAGATTTTTTTATAGATCTTTTTGGTTTCGTGCGTGATGGACAAATCCTTGTTTCACTTTTTTAATTCATGGTGACATTTTATATTGAATGTAGTAAAATTTACGCTGATATTGTAAATTACTGTCTGATGGGACTCGTTAGAAGTTTTAGAAGATATTTGTTTGTGTGAGCATTTTAATGTCGTACGTTGTAACAATTGAATTTTTTATTTTGAAATTATTCGTGATTGGTTTATTCGAATAATGTTAATTTTTATTTATTCCTACTGGAACTAAAGTTTCATTCGATTACATGAGTTATTGCATCGTTTTTTACAAGTCTAATGCTAACCGTCGAAGTTGCCCATAGTTGGACCATATTTTATAGTTATGGTTTACAAAATAATTTATTTTTATAACGATTGATAATTAAATTCCATTTACCACTAGGTATAATATCAAATGATTAGTCACGTTTTATGATGATTAAACTCCACTTATCACTAGGTATAACTTCAAATATTCTTGCAAAATCTCGCGATTAATTAGTTGTAGTTAAATAATGATTAGTCATGTTTTAGTTTTGCTTGACTTTGCAGCCATTCTGTTGTTTTTTAAATCTGTCTGTAATGTTGACTTTATCTCACTTATATCTTTAGTGTCAATTGTTATTCTTTTAAGCCAACTTACGTTGTAATGTCTGTCTGAATTTTTTGATTTATAGTTTTTTGTTTAGTGTCTTTTGGAATCAACAATATTTGTCTACGTTTGACATTCTGAACACCGTCTTGGTATGCTTTCTCTGTGGTCTCTATTATCAAAGTTTTTTCTAAAGAAGGTTGTTAAACTGAAGGATTCTATGACTTTTGGCACTTACTTTCTGCAAGTTACCTGTGGTATTGAGGAGCTTGGAGCGCTGCTCTCTGATCGTTTGTGTTTTATCCTTCGAACATTTTGGTTTTACTTTTTTGACGTGCTTTCGTTTCTAGGGTATCAGATTTGTTTGATTATTTTTTATAGAATTTTAATTTAGACCACAAAATTTTCTTATGTGTGTTTCTCTTTTTACAGGTCTCTATCACAGTTTATTTGATTTATTTTACTGGGCGACGTTTTTGGTTTCGTGCATTATGGACAAATATACAATCTTTTTTTTAACATTTTATCCGTGCTGACATTTTATAGTGAATGTACTAAAATTTACGCTAATATTATGAACTAATGCGTGATTTTTATTTGCCTGAGCATTTTAGTGTCGTACGTTTTAACCACTGAATTTTTTATTTTGAAATCAATGATTGTTTTATTCGAATAATGTTCATTTTTGTTTATTCCGACTCGAAAAAAGATTTAATTTGATTACATGAGTTTTTGTATGTTTTTTTACATTTATGACTAACAACTCAAAATTTTACGCGTGACGAATTAATTTATTTTTATAACGATTGTTTTATGATAATTAAATTCTACTTACCACAAAGAATAACTTCAAATCTTGTTTGCAAAATGCCGTGATTAATTTAGTCGTAATTAAATAATTAGTTTTGCCTAATTTTGCTGCCGTTCTGTTGTTTTTTCATATACAGTGTGTCCGAAAAGTATGGAATATATTATACAGGTCGATCAATATGCACTTTACACGAAAAAGTTGTAAATAAAAGTTGTTTATCACTTAGTTATCTACCACCTGGGAGATATCAATTTAAATTTTTGCTGTAAACAAAATCGCAACGAATAACACTTACATTTTTTTAAATGGCAAGGCACGTCTTTATTATACTCATTTGATAGAGTCTTTTTTTCTCTTTTCAACCATATGAAACTTGAATACCTTTACATCAAAAAATTTTCAAGAAAAACAAGGACATGTCTAACAAATTTATTTTACTGAGCAGTATTAATCAGGTACGTAATATGTAGTATTGAAACAATTGAATGCACTGTCACAATAGCAAATACTAAACTTTAAATATCTTTACATAAAATTGTTATAACAAAAAAAAGGAATTTAAACTAAACTTACAATAAATGTTCAAAATGTAAACCATTCATAATTTGACAGTAGTAAATTCGATTTTTAAAACCATCGATTGCTTTTGAAATCATATCTCGAGTTATAGCTCTTATCTCAACTCTAATGCGATTTTTCAAATCTTCAACATTATCAGGTCTATTTACATAAATTTTGCTTTTAATATAGCCCCAAAGAAAAAAAATCTAGTGGACTTAAATCCGGCGAGCGAGCAGGCCATTCTATCGTACCTCTTCTGTCTATCCATGTATTTTGAAAAGTATTATTAAGAAAGTGGCGGACATTAATTCCAAAATGTGGACGTGCCCCGTCTTGTTGAAGCCATATTCTGTTATGAGGTATATCTGGATCTACTTCATGTGGAAATAACTCGGCCAAAGCAGGAACTAACTCAAATCTTAAGAAATCGAGATAAATATTCGCCGTTAAACTACCTTCAAAAAAATATGGCCCCAAAATTTTACTTCCAATCATTCCTACCCAGACGTTGACTTTCTGCTGGTATTGGGTGTGTCCTTCTAGATACCAGTGAGGATTTTGTGAAGACCAGTAACGTGTGTTTTGTTTGTTAATTGTGCCGTTTAAACAAAACGTGGCCTCATCAGTAAAAAAGATATTTTTATGAAAATGTGCATCTCGTTCAAGTTTGTTTGTTATTGTTTCACAAAACTCCAGCTTTCTGTCCAAATCGTCTTCAAATAATTCTTGAACTACACAAGCTTTATAAGGATGAAATTTTTCTTTTTTTAGAACGTCATGTACAACCGATTTATTCAAATTATGGTCTCTAGCAATTTGCCGAACAGAAATTTGTGGATTTTCCTCAACAGACAAGAACACATTTTCTCGTTCCACATTACTTAATGACAAAGGTCTACCAGTTCTACTCGCATCTTTCACCGAACCTGTCTCTTGAAATTTCCACCAAATTTTGCTTACCGTGGACTGCGAAATGTTTAATTCTGGATGCAAGTTATTAAATAAATTACATACTTCGTCTTGGGTTCTTCTTCTATCTTCATATCCCAGAATCATTAAAATTTCAATTCTATGTTTCTCAGATAATTGAGCCATATTTCAAGCACTAACAAATAGCAAAGTGTGACCGTGTTCTAAAGTGCATTCAATTGTTTCAATGCTACATATTACGTACCTGATTAATACTGCTCAGTAAAATAAATTTGTTAGACATGTCTTTGTTTTTCTTGAAAATTTTTTGATGTAAAGGTATTCAAGTTTCATATGGTTGAAAAGAGAAAAAAAGACTCTATCAAATGAGTATAATAAAGACGTGCCTTGCCATTTAAAAAAATGTAAGTGTTATTCGTTGCGATTTTGTTTACAGCAAAAATTTAAATTGATATCTCCCAGGTGGTAGATAACTAAGTGATAAACAACTTTTATTTACAACTTTTTCGTGTAAAGTGCATATTTATCGACCTGTATAATATATTCCATACTTTTCGGACACACTGTATAAAAATTACACTGAGCTAAAGCTTGCATCGATTAGTGTACATTTTCTTTGATTATTGCATTAAAGTTTTGAAAGTTTTGACCGACTCCTAGTTACCTGTCGTGTTGTTCTGTGATTCGGGCGCACTTTTCACAGGATATTTTCGTGGAATATTAAAAAAAGTACGATAAGGTCATAGTATACACACGATAAGAAACGATTAGACAAAAAGTTTTTGGCTTTCCAAGAACTCCAACTTTTTCTTGCTTTAACAAATACGTTTTTACTACTGATATTGAAACATTAGAAATAGTCACTCAATTGAATCAATTCTGGCTTAAGGCATTCATTGTATTTAACATGAACGTTTACATATTACAGCTAGAAGCATTCCAAACGCCATACTTAAAAAAACAAATAGAAAAAAACCGAATAATTGCGGAAGAGGCTCGGTTCTCATGCAGGCAAATGGAAGATCATCTGAATCAAATTCGACTTGATCATTCTCGAGTAATCGACAATCACCAAAAAGATATTTTGCAATGTAATTTGTTGCGTTTAAATTGTAGTACGCGTTTCATTGGTAGTTTTTTTAGTGACCCATCAGCGTGTCGAGTCCGAACAACGACTTATTTGCGAACACGAGAAGGTTAAAGAGGAGTTGATCGAACAACACAACGAAGAATTGACCAAACTAAAAGAAGATTTGCAAAAGAATCACGAGCAGGCGCTGGATATACTTCGCGAGGAAAACGATTCGATCAGAGAAGAGATCGACGAGAAGAATTTAATAATAGCAAAATTGGAAGCGTACAAAAAAGAAAATGATAAATTACACAAGGAAATTAAACTACTCAACGACGAAATGGTTAATTTAAAAGCTGAGAACGTTAAGGTTATGAATTTTGCGGCTGAGGGAAAGGAAAATAAAGTCCAGGTACTTTTGTGAGGTTATTTTAAGTGTAACCACTAAAAACTTTTTTTTTTAGATTGTGCTTGCCGAGGTTGAATCCTTACGGGCCGTTATGGATTTGAAGCAAAATCAAGTGGCGGAATTGCGGAAATTGTTGGCAGAAGCTAATCACAAAGCCGACTTGTTACCAAATATGACTGAAAAAGTGTCGGTGTTATCGGCTCGATGCGAGGATTTAGTGTCTCAAATAGAAAGCAAATCTGTTTACGAACAGTAAGTTTTGTTTCGGGTATTTCGATTGATTAAATTTAAACTTTTTGTAGACAATTGTTGGGCGAAAATAAGAAGCTTCAGGAATCGTTAACAAACGAAGTTAACCAAAGCATAAGGCTGCGCCAGCACAACGAGGAACTTCAGTGGAAGCTGCAACAGAACAAGGAAGTGGTTAGCAGGGTTATCGAAGAAACCGCTTTTAACCGCGCTTTATTGAATTCGAGCTTTAACGAACACCACACGCCGAATAGAAATTTAGAACGAACGTTCTCGTTTAGAGAACGTTCCATAAACAAAGGTTTTAACAGCATGGACGGATCGATTCGTTCAAGAAAATCGAAAAATTCGTCAGATTTAACTTGCGACGAATTGTCTCCTCCCAGTTCTCCTAAAGTGAAAGGAGTAGTTGAAAAATCAGATTCCGTTAGTTACGTGCTCGAGATTGAAGAAAGTCCAGAAATTATCGCAAATAGAATTGTGAGGCGGAGTTTTCGCAATCCGACTCCACCAAAAACGACCCCAACTAAGTCTCCAGCAAACAAAAGGCCGCGTATTAAAAATAGTCCTTTAAGTCTTAGTGCTTCGGCTAGCTCAATTGTTCCTGCTAACTCCAGAAGTGATACGACCCGGTCTCGTTCAGCTTCCGTTCGCGACGATCCAGGTTCTGCTAATAGTAACACTGATGAAGTTTTTACCTGGCACGTACCTGTTCCGAACGCGTCGCAAAAATATTCGAACGGTAAAAGTTGCGAACATTTCTGCGACGACTCCAACGTCGATTTAGACGATTTCAACGAAGAAGACATCAAGCTGCCAGCACTTCCTAGTGAAATCGGTCGAAACGCCGTTGTCCAATCACTGCCAGTACCAAAACATTTAGCCGGGGAAGCCATGGTATCTGAAAGTAATTCGGAAGACGAAAGTTCGGCGAGTACCTCGAGCGGGCAATTGTGAGACGAACTTTTATTTTAATTTCGTTATGTTTCGTTTAATGTTTTTTAACGTAAAGTGCTTTTGGATTTTTAATGAAATTTATAAGGTGGTGAATAAAGATTGTTTTGGGTTCGAGAATGTATATACTTTTTTTTTAAATTCCGGTTATGGCAATGTGTGCGAGATTTCACAACCTTATCGATTGAATTAAAAATCAAAATAGAAAAAAAATCAGCATGTTTTAATCTTGGGATTATAAGTTCGCTTGTCACAGTCAGAAGAACGCATGCATTGTTATTGGTATTCTCCCCGAGCACGTAACAAAAATGTAGCATACCTTGAGGGAAAAATCCTTTTATTTATACCTGAATAACATTGATTTTTTTTAAATAAAACATTGTTAAACTGTACAGTTTCATTTTTGCGTTATTTCGCCATTTAAGTTTTAGTTGTACATGTAAACGTGGGGTAACTTCTTTTTAATTCTTATTTACAGTTTAGTGGTTGTGAGATTAATTCCTTTAATAGACAACAATAATTATAATCAGTATTACTTAACATTTGATGTTGTTCGTTGAATATATTTTTGTTTTATACACTTGACTACTAAAGCGCCGATTGTGTTGCATCGTAGATTTTTATGTATGTGCTGTTCATTTTCGTTCGATTGTTACTTTGAGCATTTATTTATTTTTGTTTTTGGTAGCACGATATGAAGTGTGTTATTCAGATTGATATTTTATAGAATGTTAGGACCAAATAGATTTTCACATTTAATATTTATTGTATAAAAGTTGAATGTAATTAATGTTTTCTTATGTATAAATATTTCAAAGTGTAAAATAATAAAGTTAACTTGTAAAATATTCGAAATTTGTAGTACATTCTTCCGGGTTTCGCCGCTTCGACATTTCGCTCTTCATGCTGCCAGCTTCTTCAGAATCTGATATCAAACGGATTCCTCCTTATACTGTTAATACTTGTAACACCCGAAAATGACGGAACTCATTGAAACAAATAATTTTTTCATAGTTGGAATTTTTGATTTTGAGATCCATAGTAATTAGTGTTTTTTGTTTTTTGAAAAATCAAAAAACTGACTTCAACTTCCTTTGAATAGTTTTTATATATTTGTGTTATCTGTGTTTGGAATGTTCAACATCCTTCGGTCATTGTCTCGAAGTTAACGCTTCACTGTTCTTTTCTTAAAACTGTTCCGTTCCAAAATAGGAAACTGGATGCGACACCGGTAGAAAGGATCGTGGCGATAGCGGCAGCTCTCTCCATTTCGGCAACTTTCTTGGGCATAAATGTAGCACTCACTTTTTCTGACCCGATACTACTTGGAGGATAACTGCAGACCAACACTTGAACGTCTAATTCAGTTGATCGAAGCCACAACTCAGCTTTAAAACTTTTCCGACCGCCGGTTGCTGTCTTCGTAGTTCATCTAGCCGTCCAAACTTACTTCTAACTCAACCTAATTTGCTGAAATCACAAGTTCCTAGAAAATTAGTCAAAAGGGTGCTTAACTACCAGGTGTAAGAGAAGTGGTCAACATTATCAGATGGTGTGAATCTAGAAGGAGTAGATTCAAATTCGATGAAAATTGTGTCTTGGCGGTGAACGTGTTAGCACGCGGTTGAGATTTCAAGATGGCGTCCGTTTAAGCTTACCGTTGCGTTGCAGTTGAACGTTGTTGGTGTGATTCAAAAGTTCGTATGCGCTACTCAGATAGCGCATAAGTATAGCGTTGAGGATGCGTTCGAAGAACGGACAAATGCGAACGCAAATCAAGCGGGCGAACCCTGTGATAAGAGAAACGCGAGTGGAATGGAAGGGAGCAAAACGGGGGACGGTGGACTTGCACGGGTTCTAGAGATGATGCTCCTGGATAACAAAAGACGAGACGATCTATTGGAGCGATTGGTGATCAATGTGACGGCTCAAAAGGGAATAAAAACTCATTGAACTTGTAACTTCACGAAAAAATAAAGTTATGCAAGAAGTTGTACTTGGACTTTGAGAACGAAAGCAAGTACTAATTGGTTTAGGGGACCGCGAACTATGTAGCGCGATGCTAGGTAGTTCACAGGAGAGAGAAACATAACTGTACAATGACCTCTTATAGCATCAGGTAGTTAGCGGGGCACGCATGGAAAGATTCAAAATAAATACTGACTCCGATAAAACTGTAAAGAAATAAAAGAGGTTACATCCTAGGAGACATTGTTTATGCGAAATCACCGCCAATTTCTACTGGGGAACCACCAAAACGCATCTTTATGTAATTACGGAAGTTTTACCCGGTGAGGCGTACAGAATAAAAACAATCGCGGAAAATGAAAACAGAAATTACACGACTACAATACACGTCAGTAAGTTGAAAATCTACGGAAATTCGCTCGAATTTGACGATTAAGATGAGTACATCGCACGCGAGGATCTTGACTTGCATCGTGCTGGTTCAACGGACCACGACGTTCTTGAACCGCGCGCATCAGAGGCTGAGTTATCGAACGAGGGAGGGGAAAGATCGAAACGGAAAGCGCTTTCGCAGTCTTTATTTCATCTAAATTTTACTTTTTCTTCAGTAATTTTTGTCAAAGGATTGACAATGTTGGCAAATCCAGGTAAAACTTGTCTATAAAAGGTGCACAACCCAAGAAAACTGCGAACTTGATGCTGGTCGATCGGTCTTGGCCATACTTGCACTGCTCGGACATTGTTTGGGTTAGCCTTTACTCCATCTCTAGATACGACGTGACCAACGTATTTCAGTTCCCACTTAAATACGTGGCACTTCTTTGGGCTTAGTTTTAGATTTGTCCCACGTAGTCGTTGGAACACTTTTTTCAAGTTGTTCAAATGTTCTTCAAACAACCTTCCAACCACGATCACGTCGTCCAGGTAAACCAAGCACGTCTTCCAAGACAATTCGGGCAAGATGGTCTCAATTAAACGCTCGAACGTTGCAGGAGCGTTACACAGGCCGAAGGGCATCACAGTGAACTGCTACAAACCAGTTTCAAGCTGTTTTTTCACGACCTTTGGATTCCAATTCTACCTGCCAGTAACCACTCTTTAAATCTAACGTGGAAAACCACTGGGATGCTGATTACTGGATCAACATTTTAACTTTAGCCAGCCGATCTTGGCTAAGGTTTTGGCATTTAGAGGCAAGAATGTCCAATAGATTTTATGGACACTTTTCCGTCGATGTATCTTCAGTAGAATTCACGCATCTCACAATTTAAGATGCTGGCGTGCATTGGCTTACTACAGTCTTTTTTTTAACGTTACTGGATCTGAGTTAACATTTAACACATTTACTGAGATCGTGTTTTTCACTTATACTAAAATTCTGCTAACGAGTAGTCTTTTTTTCAACTAAGTCGTCCTCCACTGGGTCAATAGCGCGAATGTAGTCTTTCCGGAGATTGCCAACCAGGCGTGCCATCACCACACTTTCAGTCCTTGCAAGCAGAGTCATAAGACTCGCACGGCTGTCTTCTCTAACGAATGAAAAGGAATTTTTCAGCGTCCATCTTCATGACATCGTTCTTCATATCCAGATGGAACCCGTACTACGATAAGTTCTTCCGGATGTTGCCTACCAGGAGCTTGTTTTTCCTTTCTTTTATTAATTTTTTTTCAACCACGCCTACTCACTGACATTGTAGATAGCCGTGGTGACGTTGTTGTTACCAACAGGACTCTCTATAAAAAAGGTTTGTAACAAAAAGTGGCGCTTCGATTTGCTTTAATATTTCTTTATCAGTGTTTGGTAATTATCGAAATTTTGTTTTGTTTTTTTTTGTCTTCTATTACTTTTGGATAAGTTTCACGCCTTCTTCTTCTATTTTCATAGTAATCTTTATCGATGAGTGCTGCTTGTTGTGCTCAAAGAAGTCTTCAAGTTTCTTTCCTTCATGTGGCCAAATGACGGAATTATCGTCAAGATATCGAATGCAGCATTTGAGCTTCCATTTGTTGTTCTTTAATATCTTTTAACGCCTCCATCAGACGATAGTGGGCTTTCTATTACTGTTCCGTTCTTTTGTTTGTAGTGTCTGCTATTCCATAGAAAATACGTAGTTGACAGACAGAGCATCACCAAATCCGTTTTGTCAGTAGGTAATCCAAGATCACTAAATACAGCTATCGCGTTGTTCGTAGGTATTTTACTAACTTTTCGCTTTAGCGGGTTCTTTTGGTAACAACCAGGGCTATTGGAGATGTAGGTAAGTAGGCGTGGTTGAGAATGCTATCGTAGAAAATAAATTAAAAAATATTTCAAGCGCCACGAAAGTTTTGTAAAGGGATTGCTTCGTTTACCTGCTCATTAGAGCCATTTGGAGGAAGAGATTTGCTTTGTGGTTTAATTACCAGTCCGGTTTTGTTGAAGGTACCTATGGGTACTTTTGATAAGTCAGTTTGCTCGGATTCGAGCTTTATCGAGTTTTTTGTCATCTTCGTAACTAAGTCTTAGGCCATAACCTTGTCGATTAAGGATCTTTACTACTGTCGTCTTAGCATTGTCTGTAGATTTCAAGGATTAATCAGGGATAATTAGAATTGTGTACCTTTGAATGGGAACCATGGATTTTTCAGAGAGGACTTAGATCGGACTGTTTGGGTGTAGGAAAGTGGGAAAGCAGCTGCAGCGGCGTAAGAAGAAACAGGAAATTTTTCAGTTTTCATACTGTCGGCAGATTGCTGCGTCTGACATCCGGACAGAATTTTAGTTTTAAAGGACTGAAGGGTCGGACAAAATCAGATTCATCATAATCTCTTCTTCGACGCTTGCAGGAAATGGACTCGACCTTCATAGTGGAGAAAGTCGATGGGCAAGGCGAGGTAGAACACTGTAACACACTAACTGCGAAAGTTAGAAACTTAGTTCGTCGACTCAGTTGTTTTGGTTAGCTTTTCATCGGAGATGCCGTAGGTTGAGATGGTATACCTAAAGTAGATTAGTGAATCAGTGATTTGAGCTACCTTTCCTTGCAGGTAAAGAGAAAAAGGTTTGAGGCAAGGGAAAGAACTCTAAACTCGCAACACAACCGTGCAATAAGAATAAAACGAAGTTATTACTACGATTTATTTCAGTGGTGCATCACAACAAAAAAGCGAAAGAGAGAGAGAGAGAGAGAGATAGCGTATCACAGCGTTTACGTCCCCAAACAGCTAGTAATTGGTCATCATCGAGCAGCTTTCTTAGAGATTTATACTTTTTGCATTTTCCCTAAAAAGATTTACATAAAGTGGATATTTATGGAAGAAAATCATACTTTTAGCGATCGATTGTACGACACCTCCCAAGTGCACAAAATCAAACGTAAAAACGGCGTTTGGTCATATCCCTGTCTATCGCTTGTTTTGCTTCTTTCGGCAGAAAGATTTATTAGCAAATTAAAAGTTTGATCCATTACGCGACTGTGACTGGCAAGTTGCATACCCGTCAGTTGAAAATGTACCCAAAATGAATGCTAAATCGTTACAGCGCGACGCGCGTGGAGTGTCAACTGAAAAAAATTACCTAATGCTAACCTTTTAAACGTGCACAGACAAAACGATTAGACTTGTAGCCTCCGCTTTATTGTCTACTTAAACCTCGCGGAGGTAAGGGTCTAAAACTTTGTGGAAAGGAGCAACTACTACACGAACTACACGTAAAATCAATACTCAAAATTACAATTATTGCAGTGTTTTTTAGCTTTAAGGTGAAAGATTTATTCTTTATTTGAAAAAAGGAGAGAAGGGGGAGGATGTGGACTCACCAAACCATCCGAACTTGTTTGGTACAAGTTCGCCACAAATAGGATATGTAAGAGAAAGAAAATGTTTCATTTAAAGGACAAGTTTGGTTAGACTCAGTTGAATGGGCTAGGTAACGGAACGTGCTTTGAGAGCACGCGGTTCAGCGTAGCACCTGTTTTTCGGCTTATCCTCGCTTCTAAAGCATAAATCAAGTAAGTAGGAAAAGGAGTTAGACAAATTGTGAAGGAACTAAGAGAGGCAGAGTTAGTTAAGTAGCTACAGCGAAAAGAAACCAAAAGGATTATTCAAAATAAAAATAATGAAATAAATGATTCTAATATAAATTTCATGCCGTTAATAATTAAAAACTAAATATCTACTTTGCCGTAGCATACTTATAAGAATATAAACTAAAAACCATGCAAATACGTTAGAAAAATAAATGTCGTTCTATTGTAGGCTCTGGTCTCTCTTGGCGAATGGTCTATATAAATTGACATGAGGCACCAGTTCGAGGATGGCCAGAGGGGATTTGGAAAATGGGTTAACAATAGACAACAGAGCACTCCGTTCTTTATCGAATTCGCGACAAGCGAGAATCCGATGCGCCGGAGTGTCAGGAACGCCACACGACGGACACTTGTCGTCATCCAAAACGCTAATGCGCTTTAAATGAGAACGAAATCCGCCGTGCGAAGACAGGATTTGGAAGGTTTCTCGTCTAGGGACGTGGGGCATTCTGAGCCAGGTTTATGTTTGGGATAAGAAAGTAGACATTACGCCCTTTATGAGAAGTGTCCCACAGCCGCTGCCATTCCCCCTAGATCAAAACCTTTAAGTGACGCTTGGCCGCTGAAAAGGACGGAAAATCGTTGTTCGAAACTTGCTGGTCAAGGAAATTGCACGAGCCAGCTTTGCGAAGAACTTTGGTGTAGATTTTCTGCAAAAGGAGCTGTAGGGGAAGATGTTTAGAAATAACACAGAGGGTATCTACGGGAACGGTGCTATACGCCCCTAGGATAGTTCTGAGGAATGATTGGAGCGAGGTAAGTTTCCTCACCACATGGGAGTATCGCAGTCTTTGGTACCAAATGTCTAGGCCATAAGTGAACGTGGGAATGACTGCATTGTCGAAGATATTTGCAAGATGTTTTTTGTGAAGGTTCCATTGCAGACGTGAGTATTTGTAGAACAAGTGCAAGACACTCTTACACTTGTCAACCACGAAAGCGCAATGTTTAACAAAACTCATCTTGTCGTCGAGCAATAGTCCGAGGTACTTGAATTCGAAGACCCTACGGACAGAAGTATCGTGGAGACGCAGTGAAGGATCTCGTCTTAGCGTAGATCCAAAAACCATGTACTTAGTCTTGTCTGCAATACTTAGTTTATTGCTGCCAACCCAGCTAGGCACGTGTTAGTCTCGTCGGGAATTTGCATACACTGTGACCGTTATGTCGTCCGCATAAGCAAAAATGTCGCAGTCTGCTGGTAAGTCTTTGTTTAGAAGATCATCTACAACTAAGTTCTACAAGGTCGGCCCAAGAACTGAGCCTTGTGGACAGCCCTTCGTTAGTCGTTTGGTGAAAGTTAAACGTGAAACGTTCGCAACGACGAGAGCTTTGATTATAGAGGGCCACCATACGTTGTTGAACGCTCCAGAAATGTCTATGAAAATAGCTAGTCTGTACTTGAAAACGTTCGATTGTACAATAGTCATTAATCCACGGGCAGCGTCTGTCGTCGTTTTGCCAGGAACAAAGAAGTGTCGTTTTGAAGAGTTTACCTAGTTCTGATAACATAGTTATCAGACGGTACGAGTTAGGGTTGGCGAGATCCTTCTTTGCGGGCTTGAGAATAGTGATTAGCTTCCCAGCTTTCCAGTTGGTAGGAAAATAACCATTTTTATGCAAGAGTTGAACAGGTCAACGATCGTTGATAAGACAGAATCTAGAACAACCGTTCGCAAAACATTACAGTGTATTCCGTCAAGTCCAGGCGCTTTATTTTTAGAGATTTTGTTGGCCACCGCGGCTAAATCGTTGCTAGTGACCACCCAGTCCTATCTGAAATTACTTTGCAAAAGAGATCGAGATCTTATTTGGGCATGATAGGCATTGTCCGTCGAGGGATCGTCGTCTGGAAATAATGTGGAAACTATTACTTTAATCGTGTCTAATTCTGAGATTGTGTATCTGTCGCCGTCTTTAACATTGAAGCACAGTTGGATCGACAAGAACTTGCGGGAGGATAATCTGTAAACTAACTCGTCGTTTGCTGTCTTCACTGCCAGTTTGTACCAGTAAAGCGCGGCCTTATACGAAGCAAGCCATTGATGTTTTACGTCTGCAGGGGTTTTTTGGTGGTGTTTTCTCAAACAACGCACCGCTCGTTTTAACCTGTCTAACTTAGGACTCCACCACGGTACACCAGCTCTTGATCTTAAGCGTATGCGTATCTTGGTCAACTTATCAATGAAAGCTTTCACAGATTTGGGATCGTGGCACGAAGCACCACGTGGAAGATAAGAGGCATTGAGTTTGCGATAGCATTGTTTAGGCAAACGAGATCAATGCGTTTAAGATCAAGGATTCTTTTAGGGATCGGTACGAGGTTAGGGATCTTGACGGTTAACTCAAACCATATTAGTCGGTGGTCAGTTTTTATTACTTCGGCAATGACTCGCCAGTCTACTATTTTTCTGGTTAAACAGGGAGAAGCTAATGTTGCATCTATCTTAGTTGAACCTAGGTGGCTAGCGAAAGTAAAAGGTTGATGTGTTTCGTTGACAACACAGCGATCACGTTCACCCACGAGGTTTTCCACACATCGTCCTTGTTTGTCGGTCACCGGGAAGTACCAAAGCGAGGATTTTGAATTGAAGTCACCTACTATGATAATAGCAATGTTCATCAAAAATTTTGTCTAAGTGTTGGAGATGAATACAAACATTCCCACTCCGCGGTCAATAAACGCTGACGATTGCCAAGGAGGTGTTTCCAACCGTAACTATAGTTACCGCATTGCAGTCATTAGTTAAGTAGCTGAGTGTCACCACTCCGACGGGTTTCGAACTATTGAAAACAATAGCCGAGGTAGTACCGCATAGAAGAGGATGCGGCAATTCTGTTGAAGGATACAGCCGCACCAGCGAGTTTGTACCCTGAACCTGAACTAAACACGTATGGCTCTTGGGTCAGTAGAATGTCGATGTCGTTGTCGGAGGAGAAACTTATCGCTTCCAAAGTCGCAACACGTGAATTGCGAAGATTCACTTGCGCAAATCTCAAAGAGTGTCCTCAGAGTCTATACTCGGTATTAGATATTTTGGCGTCGAGTTTTTTTAGGTACGCTGGGCAGGTGTTAGAGGTCGCCTTATGCTTGACGACGTCTCCTTTGTGGCCAAAGCGAACGCAGTTAGCGCATGTCAGGTCTCGATCCGGGTTTCAGCATGTTTTCGTCTCGTGTTTTTCAGTACAATGGTCGCACTGTATGTCGCTTTTACAGTCCGCCGTATATTTGACAATTAAAACGACGTGTGTCTCGGATATGGTCATTGACCCGACAGGCATACCAGACGACGTACACTCGACACGATGCCTATGGTCGAACTTCAGGGTGGACCTCAAGTATTTAGTTGCAATTCGCTTCGTCTCTAGGACCAAAGCAGAAATGCTCATTAGCGTAATCAAGCACGATGCATCGTGAAAATTCTGCGATATGATCGCCTCTTTCACCTGCTCAGGGAACAGGTTTCTAGGAACGTCTAGAATAGATATACGAGGAAACGACTTGCCTTAGGGCTTAATCACAAGGCCGGTTTGTTCGAGGATGGCCGCAGGTATTTTCAGTCTTATGGAGCTTTTGCATGTTTTGATCACTCGGGCTAGTCTAAGGCCGTATTTTTGCGAATACAAAACTTTCATTAGTGTCGTCTTGGTCTTGTCAACGGTTTTAAGATGGGAATCGGGCTTAGGTAGAATAACTACTGTCTACCTGGGAACAGGCGCGACGGATTTTCCCGAAGGTATTTCGACTTTTTCAACAAGTTTGGTACGGGCCGCTTGAGCATAGGGTATTGGGACAGGATGTGCAGCATCGGTTGTGGAGAGCTTGGCTGTAACGGATTGCAAGGCTGATTGGACATCAGCTAAAGCGTTTGCAATGTCGACAGTTTGCTGCGAGACGCGACGGGTGATCATGGATTTCCTGAAAGTCGCTAGAAGCCTGCTGACAATGTCAATAATTTCTAATTGACAAAAAGTGATAATCTTGCAGGCAGAGATTACCTTCGTGAGACGGGTGATACCTGCGTAAAAGGAAGCTTCAATGATGTCGGGCGAGGTTTCATTAGGTAGGATGACATCGTCGTCGTTTTCACGGCGACGTTTAGAGGAGGCAGATTCAGCTTCCATGGCGGATGAGGCTGAGGGAGTAGGGGAAGTTGAGCGCGACGCTCGTGGATTGCTGGCTGGAGAAACAAAGTGTTACCTGATTACTCTTTTAGCCGTTCACAGGATCTTATTGCCAGAAAATGGTGGTGCTTATAGCTTGTGAGCCGTTGCCCATCTTTAACCTCGTGGAGGTAAGGGTCTAAAGCACCGTAAAAAGGAACAACTAATCACAATGAACTACCGTATAATTACAAAATTAATGTCTGCCTTAATTATCCGACTTTGTTTGATTTGCTCATAAATATGAATAATCAAAGTCCTTTTGCTTTAGTTAAAGGCGAAAGATTTATTCGCATATTGAAGAGAAACCAGAGTACGAAGAAAGAGAATTGGACAATCACCAATTGCTACAAACTTAGCAATACCTGGAAACATTTGTTATGAAGTTCAGTCGCCGTCGATAGAGCACAACGGCCATACCGGCGAATCAACGACGTATACAAGAAGTAACAACTACAGAGAGAATAAGTCTATTATCAAATTCGAGACAATGACGGAACAACATTCTAGAGACAGATAACAGAAATATATAAAAATGATTCAAAGGAAGCAAGCAAGGTTAACGCGTGTGCTAAGAAATAAATATAACGGCCTTTAAACGTACGTTCTTTTAATGTAAACAGATAAACAGAAGTTATCCGCAGACATTATTTTTCGAATGATTGTAATATATAAATTAGTGTAAGTGTGTTTCTTAAATATCGTTAGATTTAATTAGTTACGTGTAGTTCTAACGTGTAAATATTTCGTTATAAATAAATTGGTTTAACAAATCGTTACAATACGTTAAAAATTAGGTAAAAATTACGTACTAGTCATACGTAAATTTAACGTAATTTCGACAAAATTCAGAAAAAACTGTATTTTGTTTTAACGTAAATAAATGTATTTGTTACGTGAGATTGTAAGTTAATTGGTATAGGAATATTTATTATAGGCATTACTGTATGATTTCGTGTTTTACCCGCGTATGGTTTAGCTTATATACATATTTACGTAAATCTAAATAATATGTGTATTCCTGGATAAGGAATATATGTTACACGTGCAATTTCGAGATACGATTGGCACCGTTCGAAAAATTATTTGCGTTACATTTTGTTTACGTTAAAATATTCATTTTTATCATTACATTGATAAAATTTGCGTAGTTCATTTAAGCATCATTTTATTTGAGTTGACAATAAAACGTTTATAATAGAGTTCCGCTAGTAATTTAATTCAATTTATCTATAAATACAGCAAACAATAGGGCCACTTTATTACAATGCAAATCGTACAAGTACTCTGCACTTTGTTGGTAATCTTCAACTTCAACACGTTTTCATGGGCACAAAAAAATCCTCATTGGATAAAAAATCGTAATAGTATCGTGCATTTGTTTGAATGGAAATGGAAGGACATTGCGAATGAATGCGAAACGTTTCTTCAACAAAAAGGATATGGAGGTGTCCAGGTAAGTGACTTAAATTTGTTTGTAGTTTTTTATGATTGTGTTAGATTTCGCCGCCGAATGAAAATATAATTGTACCAAAACGTCCTTGGTGGGAAAGATATCAACCAATTAGCTACAAGTTAGAAACTCGCTCGGGTAATGAACATGATTTTTTGGACATGACCACAAGATGCAACGCCGTTGGTGTCAGGTAATTAACATCAAATCTAACTGCCAGCTCTAAAACTACACGCAACAGGATTTACGCCGATGTAGTACTAAATCACATGTCAAAAAACCCAGAGACTTCGACAGCTACAGGTACTGGAGGTTCAACCGCAGATCCCATAAACCTAAATTTCCCAGCAGTACCATATACGTCATCTCATTTTCACCAACCTTGTAAAATAAATAACTATCATGATAGTGATAACGTACGCAACTGCCAGCTTGATGGTTTAAAGGATCTAAACCAGGTACACCAATTCCTAACTAAAACCAAACCACTTACCTACGTTTTGATTTAGGCAGACGGTTATGTGCGCGAAAAAATAATCAATTTCCTTAACCATTTAATCGATTTAGGCGTTGCTGGGTTTCGTATTGATGCCGCTAAACATATGTCGCCATCTGACCTACAATACATACTAAACAAAATCAAAAATTTGAACACTGATTTTGGTTTTGATCAAAACACTCGTCCATTCATTTATCAAGAAGTTATCGATTTAGGTAAGCTTTACACATTTTTAATTACGACTTACGCTGATTTTTTAGGTGGTGAAGCCATTTCCAAAAATTCTTATAAGCATTTAGGAGTCGTTACCGAATTTAGGCACAGCGCGGAGATCGGTCGTATATTTAGAAGTCGTGATAAATTATCACACTTACAGAACTGGGGCCCAGCTTGGGATTTTTTATCCAGCGGCGATGCTTTAATTTTTGTTGATAATCACGATAACCAAAGAGGACACGGCGCTGGCGGCGAAAACATTCTCACGTATAAAAACGGCAAACAGTATAAGATGGCATCAGCTTTCATGCTAGCGTATCCATACGGCATAACGAGAATTATGTCAAGTTATGACTTTGAAGATAGAGATCAAGGTAACGCTGACTTAATACTTTCGAATTGATTATTTAGTACTTTGTAGGACCTCCACAAAACGAGCTGGGGAATATTTTGTCACCGATTATTAACCCAGACGGTACTTGCGGCAATGGATGGGTTTGCGAACATAGGTGGAGACAGATTTATAACATGATTGATTTTAAAAACGTCGTGTTAAATACCGGATTGAACGATTGGTGGTCAAATGGAGATCGACAAATCGCTTTCTGCAGAGGCGGAAAAGGATTTGTGGCTTTTACAAACTCTGGCGATCTTAAACAAACTCTGCAAACTTGTCTTCCGCCAGGTGTTTATTGTGACGTGATTAGTGGCAATCTCGGCAAAGACAAAAAGTCCTGCACTGGTAAAACAATTCACGTTGGTGCTGATGGTAAAGGATTAATTGAAATTAAATCTGATGAAGAAGACGGAGTTTTGGCTATTCATGAAAATTCTAAATTACATGTCTCTTAATAAGTTTTACTATTTTCTTTACAATAAAATTTGTTGTTTTATTTTAAAACTTTGTTCTAACTAAAATTATGAAAACCTTTTTTCTAGTTTTATTTGATACCCACGTAGGACATTCTATGGATGTCCACAGGATGTACTTTAGCGTACTTAGTTCATCCGTTGCACGTCCATTACTGGACCTGTAACATTATATGGTCGTTCAATGATGTCCTTTTGTCACAAAAATGGACACCTGCTAAGCACCGCGTACGGGCATCCGCTGGATGTCCATTGGAGAAAGTTGTTATGTGTCATTCGTATCAACGTTTCAGATTTTCGTAATGTAATCAAATTCTTGGCATTAGTACGCGAACCCACAATGGTCGGATATTTGGGATTTATTCGATACTTACGGTAAGAGTGGGTGGGTCATTTTCTGTCTTAAAATCGCTGTGAGTGGTTTGATTTTGATAGAAGTTTTGTCCGCTCAATCGTAGGTAATTTTTTATTGTCGATTGCTTTACTATCACGCGTTTACTGATTTTGCTTAAATGAAAATTTTCTACGTAATTGACAGAATTAAAGCGATTCTAGTTTAGTTGACTCTCACTCATACAGCACCCAATATCCTGAAGCTGTCAGTTTCTTGGCCAATTCATAGATGTCCCGGCTATTTAAACAATTACCATGAGATATCATAAAACTGGCTTTTCGGCTGTTTTAGCTAATGCTTTACGCTTTTGTTTTATGCTGTGATCTTGATTGTTGCGTACGTAAAAAAAAGAAGGAAAAAATATTGACGCTTTGAAAAAGTATCTTCAAACAGAAGAAAACATTAACAATTCCGTAAGCATTGTACTGGTTTTCAAACTTTTCAATTTACATTTAATAGATGTGTAATTTTAGATCAGAGAAATTACAAAAATATGGGAGACAACGCGGAGGAGTTCATAAGGAGCTAGTCCTTTCAAAGTTGATTAATGGTGCTGTTTTACACGGATACAAATTGCTTGGCCAAAAAGGTACGAAAGCCTTTACAAATTTATTAACAAAAACACTTAATTATACTGAGTGAATTAAAAGTTATGTTTATTTTTATTTTAGTAAAATAACTGTTCTAGAAGTTTTGGAGAAAAATCCTTTAACAGCAGTAAACTAATAAACAGGAAACAATGGCCATTGTTGGTTTTTTGAAAAGGTCCAAAGAACGGACAGAAAGGCAATTAAGAAGATTAATTGTTTTTATCGTTAAATATTAATACTTATTGTTAAACAAAATGAATTCTTTTTAAATGAGGATTTTTTTAAAGGTTCTGTAATATTTTTGTGCAATAAAAGTATGTAAAATATATTATATCTCGAGGACATCTTATTTCGGATATCCCTAGGTCATCTTATTTCGGATATCTTTAAAATGTCTGACTTAGTTGTCTGTTGGATATTTAATTCTGTGTCATTCTGCTTTCCCTAAGATGTTAATAGCATATTCGTTGGGGGTGAAATTGATATCCCTCGTATATACATAATTATATCTAGTATAAGACATCAGTAGGGCATCATTAGGATACAATTATGCTGTGTGGAGAAAATATATGGCGTCGAAACCCCTTTTGCTTTTGTTAACTTAAAATTTTTTAAAGCGAATTTGGCAGAGACTCGAGGTCTTCTGTTCAATCCTTGGCATGGTGTCGCACATCTAATAGACCGGTCCAGCTACGATAAATAACGTGGGATTGATGACCTCAGAGGTTTTACTCGACTCGAAATTTGCACAGCTGTGGATACTTCTGAAGTATCGCTTATCAAAGCGTCTGACTTGCACTACGCTGCAACGTCTAATTTCTATTATCTTCTAGCTGTATTGCGTAAATAATATTATCTATTAAGTCTTAAGCGTTGTTAGTTTTGTTATGCGTTCAGGTAACAATAGTATATTTAAAGATCATAATTAATTATTTACTTTCAGTCGAAGTTATAATTCCGCCTTTAACTTTATTTCATATTTGAACAATTGTTGTGTACGTTGTTTTTTTAACGTAGTCAATGCCAAAGTTTGGCAAGCACGTCGACGAATGTAAGTGTTTTTGTGTTTCTCCGACACGAACCCAAACCCCGCACAAACAAACTAATTATTATGGTTGAACTCATATACGAGTCGATTTTTGACTTATACTAACTGCAGTTGTGTGAACATTGGCCGATGCCACCATTACTAAAAGCATTTTAGTAGTTTGTGTTGGAAGTTTAATTACATCTCAAAAAGTATCGTGCATAAGCACCAAGACCAAATGTGTTACGTGCGAAATTTTCAGAACGGAGTAACCTGTGTATCGACTTAAAAATTAGTTTCTGGTTTTGACGCCCTCTGCCGACCTTGTTGGTTACTGAGAGGCCATTTTTGAAGCGGTCAACTACATGAGCCGGTCGGTGTCGAGAATCTTGAACTGATTCCTAAACTTTTAAGGGCATCCCTTGTGATGAATACGAATTTATAAGGCAATTACGAATTTATTACAATTCGTTCGGCACAGGGTAAGATATTTTGTCTCCAGTTTATTAAGATTCCTTCGTAATTTATGTATTAATGTGATAGCCGGTTTCGCCACGTTTCAATCACCTGTTCGCTTCAACAAGGAATAATGATGCATAAGTACGATTGATAAATACCGCTACCGAACGTATAAGCTTTTGGGAGGGCATACTACCTAAACGAAAACGAGGTCTCGCCGAGCAATGCGTCGGAGATGTTAATTCTTGGACAATAGTCGATTGCGTTATCAACCACCTGTTCGTAATTACAACCTACAGCATTCGATACAACGGGTTCTTATATCGCATTTAATGAATTATTATTACTGATTTTGTAGTTTCCTTTTTCGTGAGTTATTGTGTGACACGAATTGCTATTCAATAATTATTTTAGGCTGCCGGTGGGAAAACGTTTTCTTCACGCAAGCAAGCACTGGATTGGGTAAGTCAATTTGATTATATTTTTTTTCGCTGTCATAAAAGTCACTCACGGAACTTTGATTACTGTCGGCGTCTATAAGTACGTTTATTGTTTACATACCAATAAGGTAATTTCAAGTATCATTTAGAGTGTATCGCATGCTGGGAGTAGACAATATTTATTACGAAAATTTACTTCGCTATCTCGATGTAATTTAACTATATGCTTTGTGTGTTGCCGATATGTCTGGCATTTATGAATCGAGAAATTAGACAATACTCCGGTTAATCTTTTATGTTGTTACTTCAAGGTTTCTACACCTATTAATCATACTTGTTGGCTAAATTAACGTTTTTATACTTGTTAATTATACTTGTTAATATTTCGAGCATTTATGAGTGGAGAAATTACATATACTCTTGTTAATCTTCTACGTTAATACATTAAAGTTGTTATAGTTGTTAATCTTTCTTTTATGGTAACATACCTTTCTCTTTTAATTGTCGTTACCCGTTGACCAATTGTGGCTACCCGAACATCAGAGTAACAAGGATTACGAACCTCAAAATTAGTTACAAGTTTGGACCGTCTGCCGTGATCGAGGCAGAAGTATTAATTAGGATTGATCTGGTGCCCTTAAGTATAATTTCCTTGAACCTCCCCTATCTCCGACTGTGTGAGTTGGCCGTGCAAGGTTCGTAAGACCTAAAGCTTGTAACGAAATTTTGAGGTTTGTAATCCCCACGTTTGGCGCCAAATTTTGTTACAAGCTTTAGGTCTTACGAACCTTACACGGCCAACTCACACAGTCGGAGATAGGGGAGGTTCAAAGAAATTATACTTAAGGGCGCCAGATCAATCCTAATTAACACTTCTGCCTCGATCACGACAGACGGTCCAAACTTGTAACAAATTTTGGCTGCCCAACTTCAGGGGCTGTTTTTTATAGATACATTTAAATAGGTATCCGTCACAAAATCTATCCTGCTGCATTGTGGAAAGCGGCTCAAGACAACCTCTGCTAGTTCACCAAAGGTTTCTGGAATATTAGTAAGAGCCTGAAAGTAAGCCATACCATCAATCACATACATACATTCTTCAATCTTAGGAGGTTCGTGTACTATACCCTTGACCTCCAAAGCATGGAGTAGTTTGGACTTTTCTGTTTTTGTTGGACATCCATCGGCAGTGGCTAATGCCCATGGTACTGCACCTAATCGGTATGACATCAGCTTCTCAATGCTAATTTCACGTTCCTGGGACAAAAGTAAAACTGGAGCAAAAATATTTCTTTCAGCTCTTATCTCAACTAATCTGTTTTGTGCAGTCGTAACAATGATCTTATCTTGAATACTTTTGAAAGTTTGAAGATTTTGTCTCTTAAATGATTCATTAAATTTTTTATTCTTTACAATAAATCTGTCTTCTAGAAGAGTTTTGTAGGAAGCTTTCCCTAGATTATCTACATTGAGTATATTTTCTTCCACCGATTCGGGTACAGGTCTTCCAGATGATAAACAGAACCGATTATCACGGTTTTCAACTTCAAATGGGTTAACGTATTGTTCAAAAGCGTCAAGTACTTTCAAAATACTTTGCTCACTTCGTTTCATTTCATGTGCTTGCATATTACGGTGAAAGCAATCTGATGACTTGCATTTTCAAATGCTAACTCTACATACTTAGCACGTTCATGTCTTGTAATGCACCATCGTGCATATGCTCAGAAATTTCTGCTAAATCCTACTATTCCGCCAGTACATTTGGCTTGTCTATTAATTGTCTGTTCTATTGTGATATCTATATAATTTCTTGAACTTGGAATTTTCGATCTGCTGACACTAAACCCGTTATTGCGAAGTAGTTCTTCCGCTTCAGGGTGTGTACTTTGCAAGTTTAAAAGGTTGATAAGGTGAACGACGAGATATCGGGCATAATTATGATGGTCACATGCAAAGTAAAGCGAAAACACATCTTCTAAACATGCCAAGTGTAAGTCCAAGTTATTTTCTTTGGTTGCTCGCTGGAACCTCAAAACCAATGCCACTTTCTCCACGTAACCAATCCAGAATTGTGCTGTCTTACCTAACTTTCCATCTCTAACTTCCACCAAGAACGTTTGGTAGTTACTGTAGAACGTTTAACAAGATACATTTTCATTAACAGATGTCAAATGACAATATGACGGAGTTTCCGCCAATTTTGCAATCAGTTTTATCGCTTCTGCATCTGGATTTTTTCAGGATTCAATGTCATGAATATCGTAAGTAGCAGTCTTTGTAGAGCCTTCATCATAATTTTATGAACTCTCAGAGCTCTGTTGTAATGTTTTCCTGACATAACTTTTGCAATTGAACCACTTGCATATATTCCAGATTCAATTAAAATTTCTTCAAAGCCAGAAGCAGCCATCAATTTACCTAAGCATTCAAAAAAAGAACAGATTGTGTGGAAACGGCCAATGTGTATTACAACATCTTGAAATTTCTTACTGTGCCATTGCACAGCATATGCTTTGATGGCAGCCGCCAGATCAAAGGTTACAAGTGTGTGGGTTTGTACAACTTTTTCTGTGACTTTCTGAGATTGCGTCAGAATTTCTTCAATAGTGGAATATTCTGTGATTGGTGTCATATATCCCACTGTTGATGGTTTCTGTCCACTTACTATATTTGAAGTTTTTGAAACCCACCCCGCCCAGCCGGGTACTTGTTTTTTTTTTGGTTAAAATGCAATCTACAAAAGGACCAGAAGAAATCTGACTGTGTAGCATTGTTAACAGCAACTCTGTTTACAAAAGATGTTATTGTTGCATCAATGTTGGGCTCAGGATCCTTTGAAATGAAACAAGGTCGTAAGGATCCCTCAATAAATTTTACAGAACGCTGTTTAGTTCTAGGTACATCAGAGCCACTAGTAAATGTCTGCAACTCAGTACCTCTCTCTTGAATAATAATCCCATGTGTTGAATGGGTCGTCCCACTACCTGATGGTGTTTCTTCATTCAAGTCAAAGTTATCCCAACACAGGTGTGACACAATGTTACCTATTGTAGATATATTTGAAGGGAGAACTTGGTCATTGCACTTAATTTTGTTGCACATAGCTGTCTCTAACTCTAGTAAGTGCGAGTATGACACACAATGACCAAATCTATTTATCAACGTTACAAGAGCTGAACTTCCAGTAAGGTGCCTTCTGGTCATTCCTAAACTATAATGCTTGGACATTTTTCATTTACCATCAGTAATGCTATAGCAAAAATCTTGGGCGAAGGAATTCACTGTGCGTTTAATTTTGTCATTTGCAGTTCTCGGTGGTTTCCCGCTAGTCACATTCGAAAGAAATTTACATAGTATATCAGGAGCTTTAGTTGGAAATGACGCCAAGAATTCGGCTGAAGGAGGCCAAGGCATTGTAGGTGAACTGTTATATGTCTGCTGGACATGTCTCATAATCATCGCAGCCTCTTGTATTCTTCGCATATCAGATGAAGCGGTTTCGAATGCAGCTTTTACAGCTTCCCCGGGTTGTATAAATGTTGAATAAACAAGCTCGCTCCTGTAGTTTGGGTGCCAAAATGATAACTTATTGGCAAAATGGTTTTTTAATTTGTCTTTCAATTTGTCAGTTTTATAACTCTCATTATAAAATTGTGGCGAATGTTCAATCATGAATGACAAATACCGCTCATGAACCATCGACATGCGTTCAACATTACCACCAACAATTATATTTTCTTGAACCTAATTTTTTAAATATTCAAATGCTTTTTTGTGGGCATTTTGCTGTGCAAGTGACTCACTGTCTATATCAGCACGGGGACGCCTATCAGGATTTCTTGTATATTCCTTACGACACTGATTATGATAGTGCACCTCCCGAGCTATGAAATCGACATCTCTCAGTTTACACAACAAATGTTCGTCTGCCTTTGCTTCTGCAGCTTTTAAAATGGATGTAACCCAATTTTAGTTACACATTTTGTAGGTAGCTCATACTTCTTTTGTGACAATATCCATTTTCGATTTTTATTGCAAAAAATACAGCTATCACTTGGAAATGTATTTCCTATTAAACCAGTTCTGTGTGGACGCTTGGACGTGGACCGCTCACTGTCATTGCACGGCACTCGTTTTGTAATTTTTAAGACGTTTGTAAATTTTTGATAACACCAGCGATGATAAAAGTCATAATCTGTATTGAGAACCAATGGAACTTGTTTACATACTGTTTCAAATCTATTACTGTCAGTGCTTTCCTTGAGTCTTACTTCAACACAGTCACGAACTTTTTGAAATGATTGGACCGACAATGGCCTTAGTAAAGAGTCTGATTTGTTTTCATTAAAATGAATAATACATCTTTTTCCTTCTAATGATGATGCCCCACTTCTCTTGAAACTTAACGGCTTCTCATCAGACATTTTTAAAGTTCATCTGAAACAAAAAATATTATTAGAAGCAAATAATTAAAATATATTTGATATTTGGTAATGTAATAGCGAAGGCTTCCACGGCCGGAATCTATACTAACATTAGAATGTCTTCCGGGTTTGGACCGTGTCATAGTTGCAACCGAAGCTGCCAACGTTTCGCCCACTTTCGTAAGGAGCTTCATCAGGGCGTGAGATAAATCGCAAAACTCAAACCGCTGGATGTCCATTGGAGGAAGTTGTTATGTGTCATTCGTATGAACGTTTCACATTTTCGTAATTTAATAAAATTCTTGTTACTTCATAATCCACACTGGTTGAGGATTTGAGATTTATTCGATACTTACGGTGGGAGTGGGTGTATCGTTTCTGTCTTTAAGTCGCTACGAGTGGTTTCATTTTGATAGAAGCTTTGTCCGCTTAATGGTAAGTAATTTTTTATCGTTGATTGCTATACTATTACGCGATTAACAATTTTACTTAAATAAAAATTTTCTACGTAATTGACAGAATTAAAGCGATTCTCTTTTAGTTGACTCTCACTCATACAGCACCCGTTTCTAAGCCGTTGGCTGTGTTAGCTAATGCTTCACGCTTTTGTTTTGTTTTGTGCTGTGATCTTGATTGTTGCGTACGTAAAAAAAAAAGAATGAAAAAATATTGATTGGACTCCACAATTATTCTAACAAAAATTTTATCGTATAGCCAAACAATATGTGAGTATTTCTATTACTGAGCTAAAGCTTCCTGTAAGCTCTCAAGAACAACTTGACGCTTTGAAAAAGTATCTTCAAACAGAAGAAAACATTAACAATTTCGTAACCATTGTACTGGCTTTAATAGCAGTAAACTACGAGGGTCGTTCACAAAGTAACCGCCGTTTGGGTGTAGCGTGAAAAGTAGTGGGGGTAGCGCCGCCATTCTGACATTGGTGGGCGCTACCGTTCAGTTCGCTTCTAGCTGTGCAAGAGGAAGCATCGTACGTTTGCGCGTTCTCTTTTTATAACCTAAAAACATGAGCGCTGCGATAGAAAATCAGTGTGAAGTGCGTGGCGTACTACGATTTCTGTGGAAGAAAAATTTTTCAGCAGCTGAAATTCATTGTGAATTGTGTGCGGTCTATGGCCCAGACATTATGAGTGAAGGTGTAGTCCGTCAGTGGGTTCGCTTTTTTAAAAAATGGAAGAACAAACGTTCACGATGAAGACAGGAGCGGTAGGCCATCTCTTGTGTCTGATGACTTGGTGAGCAAAGTGAACAAAAAAATTCCTGAGAACCGACGCTTAAGAATATCTCAACTTTCCTATAATTTCCCTGAAATTTCTCAGAGCCTTGTACACGAGATAGTGATTAAAAAACTAGGTTACCACAAGTTTTGTGCTCGTTGGATACCGACAGTGCTCACGGACTACAAAATGAACAGGATGAGCTCTGCCATAGACTTTCTTTCTCGGTATGACGTTGAAGGAAAAGAGTTTGTGAACAGAAGCGTTACCGGAGATGAGACTTGGGTAGCCTATGTGAATGCTGAGACTAAACAGCAGTCAATGCAATGGGGGCATACTGCTTCTCCAAGCAAGCCAAAGAAAACCCGCCAAACGTTTTCAGCGAGAAAATTGATGCTTACAGTTTTTTGGGATGCTAAGGAAATTTCACTCGTTGATTTTATGGAGCGTGATACGACTATCACATCTGCAGTTTATTGCGAAACGTTGAAAAGACTAAGAAGAGCAATTGAAAACAAGCGTCGTGGACTTTTGACATCGGGCGTTGTGTTTGTTCATGATAACGTTTGCCCTCACACAGCCCAAAGAACAAGTGAACTTTTGTCAAAATTCAAATGGGACGTTTTTAACCACCCGCCCTACAGCCCGGACTTGGAACCTAGTGATTTTCACCTGTTTCCGTACATAAAGCGGTTTGAGAGTGACGAAGCGCTTCAAAACGCCGTAACGGGTTGACAACGTTTCCAGGCGACAGAATTTTTTGCCTACGGCATTTTAAAGACTGTTAGAAGATATAAGTGCTTGAATTTGTTTGGCGATTATATAGAAAGTAGAGAAAAGCTGTAGTTTTAAGATGTATATAATAAAATTTTTGTACCTTAACTGGTTTAATTTTTAGTTCAAAACGGAGGTTACTTTGTGGACAACCCTCCAAGAAACAATGGCCAGAAGCCAGAAAGGCAATTAAAAAGATTAATCTAAAATTAATCGTTTTTATTGTTAAATATTACCTATTGTTAAACAAAATGGTTTCTTTTTAAATGGGGATTTTTTTAAAGTTCTGTAATATTTTTGTGCAATAAAAGCATGTAAAATATATTATATCTCGAGGTCATCTTATTTGGGATATCCCTAGGTCATCTTATTTTTGATATCTTTAAGATGTCTGACTTAGTTGTCTGTAGAATATTCAATTCTGTATCATTCTGCTTTCCCCAAGATGTTCATAGGATATTGGTTGGCGGTGAAATTGATATCCCTCGTATATACATATATCTAGAATGAGATATCAGTAGGACATCATTAGGATACAAGTGTGCTGTGTGGGGCACATGTAGGGCGTCGAAAGCCATTTTGGTTTTGTTAACTTAAAATTTTTTATAGCGAATTTAGCAGAGACTCCAAGTCTTCTGTTCAATCCTTGCCATGGTGTCGCACATCTAATAGGCCGGTTCAACTACTACTACTACTACTATAATTAACGTAGGATTTATAACCTCAGGGGTTTTACTTAACTCGAAATTTGCACAGCTGTGGATACTTGTGAAGTATCGCTTAACCAAGCGTCTGACTTGCATTACGCTGCAACGTCTAATTTCTATTATCTTGTTGTAGCTGTATTACGTAAATAATATTATCTATTAAGTCTTAAGCGTTGTTAGTTTTGTTATGCGTTACTACTTGCATTAAGCACTCAGATAACAAGTCTATTTAAATATCATAATTAATATTTTACTTTCAGTGGAAGTTATAATTCCGCCTTTAACGTTATTTCATATTTGAAAAATTGTTGCGTACGATGTTTTTTTAACATAGTCAATGCCAAAGTTTGGCAAACACGTCGATACATGTAAGTGTTTTTGTGTTTCCCCGACACGAACCCAAACCCCGCAAAAACAAACTAATTATTATGGTTGAACTCATATACGAGTCGATTTTTGGCCGATGGCACCATTACTAAAATCATTTTGGTAGTTTGTGTTGGAAGTTTAATTACATCTCAAGAAGTATTGTGCATAAGCACCAAGACCAAATATACATCCACCTGCCGTTGAATTATAGATTTCATTTTAATTTTTTTATTAAATATTAAAATGTTCTCAAATTCAAGAGCCTTCTTGAAGTTGTTATCCATGTTCTAGAACGTATACCGAAAGATATGGAACATTCGAGAAGGATTTCCAAAATGTGTATAAATACGGTACAAACAAATCGTAGGTCAGTTACTCGCGTAATGTGAAGACCGCAGTATTAAGAAGATTATTCAAGTTTAAATAAATAAGCAATTAACGCGTGTCAGGTAAATATACGGAGTATAACTTTGTGCGTGACTTTAGTGTAAGCAAACAACAAATGTTAAATAGTTATCCGCCGACTTTATCTTCGTATAAGTGATAGTGCGATATAAATTAATGTAAGTGTTTTTATTAAATATCGTTACAATATATTACATTAAAATGCAGTTTCTTTATTTCAATTAAAATTTTCACTTCGAGTACCGTGTAAACAACATTAATGACGTAGCTGAAATCCAGCTACCTGCGATAAGCAACTTAGGTGGGGTAAGTCTTGTAATTCGTACACAATTAAACGTTTACTACTAATTATTTTTCATTAGTATATTAAAACGACTGCATGTAAACGTTAATACTTGATCGATTTGCTTTTTTTTACCTGTCATTTAAATTGTGTACTAACATTAGAATGTCTTCCGGGTTTGGGCCGTGTCATAGTTGCAACCGAAGCTGCCAACGTTTCGCCCACTTTCGTAAGGGGCTTCATCAGGGCGTGAGAAAATCGCAAAACTCAAACAAGCAATCGAAATCTAACTAAGAACTTCTCAAAAGTTAGGTTATCCACTTGTAAAACAAGCCATAACCTAAACTATGAAAAGGTAAGAAAGAAAACGATAACCTGAAAAAGCAAACGAAAATCTAACAAAGAACCACTACTGAGTTAGGTAATGAACTTGTGAGCCAAGCCAGATTCTAAACTCCGTAGAAGTGACTTAAGAAGAAATAGTCTCCGTATTTAAAGGAAAGGATCGTCACGGATGGTTGAGCTCGACCCTGATTGGGTTACGGTTGCTAGGGGGCGTGTTTTTGATAAATGACTAATAACCGGGAACCAAAGAGGGGATAGTTCGAAACCATGATCGCGATTGAAGTTATTGGGGTGTTTGATGATTTCTATGCTTTCTCGGAATTTTCTGTTGAAAAAGAACGGCCCAAACCCGGAAGACATTCTAATGTTAGTATAGATTCCGGCCGTGGAAGCCTTCGCTATTACATTAACAATCTCTACGGGGAGAATATTTCTTCTAAAACCTCCGTATTTTCCAAACTTCGCCACAAACTCGTCAAACTTTTGTGCAATTTAACCTTTCTTAGTCGCTGTCGTGACCACAACATCATTCCTGCATTCCTCAAAATTAAGTTCCACATTCAGACACGTTCTTCTAAAAACATCCTACACCGTGCTAGTCTAGCGTTGATACGCGAACGGATTAAGCAAACTAGGCGAGAGTTAGACACCATTTCGAAACAACTCTTTTATCTTCATCTTGAGTTGGCTAACACTCTATCCCCGGATGATTGGAAATTCTTTGACAACATTACTTACCAGCAGTCTGATACCACTCTACGACTAACCACTGAAGGCCATCTCAAAAAGTTTGAATTATTGGAATCCAAAAATCGTAAAGTTTCTTCTACTACTAACTCAGTAAAGAGGGTTGTCAATTTATCTAGTTTGGTTCTCACTTCAGAACAGGAATCGGTGCTCTCTAAGGGTTTGAATTTTGCGGTTGCTCCCAAACGTATTCCTAAAGAAGATATTCTATGTGCTGTTGAGTCTTCTATAAGACATCTTCCTTGCCACATCTCAGATCCCATTCGTATTAACACTGGCAAAATCCTTGAATCATCTAAAATTCCTAAATCCAACATTTCTAAGTCGGAAGAGTCAGCTCTAAAAAGTCTTCGTAAGAACCCTGATATTATTGTTCTTCCAGCCGACAAAGGCAACGCCACTGTAGTTTTGAACCAAATTGATTATGTTACGAAAATCAATTCTATTTTGTCTGAGGAAACTTACGCTCTTCTAACCCATAACCCCACTTCGAGGATTGAACGCGAGGTTAGCCAAATCATCAAATCTTCCAATCTACCTCCTGAAACTAAACGTCGACTTACCCCATCAGATTCTAAACCACCTCGTCTATACGGACTTCCCAAAATTCACAAACAAGGTATTCCTTTTCGACCTATCGTTAGTACTATCCAATCTCCTACCTACAAGCTAGCCAAGTTCTTGTCCAACATTCTTTCCGAGTTTACAGGTAAAACCTCTTCTCACATCCTCAACTCCCAGCATTTTATCCAACGTCTAAAAACTATAAAACTTGAACCCCAAGATCTTCTCGTGAGCTTTGATGTTACTTCACTTTTTACTAAAGTTCCTATTAAGGATTCGCTTATTATCATCAAACAGATTCTGTCTCAACATGGCAAGGACTTAAGTTTGGTTCCTCTTATTGAAAAGTGTCTATCCTCTACTTACTTCCAATTTGATAATAAGTTTTACGAACAAGTTTCTGGTGCTGCTATGGGTTCTCCTCTATCACCTGTTGTAGCTAACATTTTTATGGAATCCTTTGAAACGGTTGCTTCGGAATCATCAATATTAAAACCTAAAGTGTGGTTTAGATATGTTGACGACACGTTTATTGTTTGGTCTCATGGTCATCTTGAATTGTCTAAGTTTCTTGATCATCTTAACAATCAACACTTAGATATCAAATTTACTATGGAAATCGAAAGTAATGGTGCTCTTCCATTTCTTGACGTTCTTGTGACTCGTAAGCCCGACGGACTTCTAGGCCATTCTGTTTATCGCAAACCCACCCATACGGACAGATACCTTCATGCTTCGTCTCATCATCATCCTGCACAGAAACGTTCTGTCATTGAATCTTTGATCCATCGTGCCTTTTCTATTTGTCAACCTGAGAATCTAGACTCAGAACTCCGTCATCTTACTAGAACCTTAGTGAACAATGGTTATGTAAAACGAGATATTCATAAAGTTATTAATCGTCGTTTACATCCACGTACTCGATTACCTAAGGACATTTCTACTCCCGAATCCAACCCGAAATTGGCCTTTTTACCCTACATTCACAAGGTTACAGATCAAATTTGTTACATGCCAAAATTAACACGAAGTCACTGCCTGAAATGAAGTAACATAAACGGGGTTGTGCCACTAGCTCAATGGAGAAGGGGGTGGATTATAATTAAAAGTTTCGTGATCGAAATGGATTAACTTGTCGAAAATACAAAATCGAAAAGTAATAATGTCGAAATCAAAGGGCGCCAGGAAGGAGTAAAGCTTAATGGACTTCTGACCCTTGCCAACCACAAGTCCGCTTCTGTAGAATACACCCTAAACGGACTTACCTTATAGAGTGTATTTCGCTAAAATCTGAAATAAGCTAACAAAGTTACACACGCGGAGGCCGACGGAATTAAAAGCTCTTTACATTTAACAAGTTAACATTTATTTTTGAACTTAAACAAAAAAAAAAACAAGATGAATAAAATAACAAAATAATTGAGTTGAAATTAACAAAATTAATCACACCAAAACAAAAACAAAGAACGCAAAATGAAAGTTTGAATAAATATACAATACAGAACAAAATAATAATAATAATAAAAAAAAATATAATATTGGTAAACATTAATTACCAAAACAAAACAAAAATTCACGGCCGTGTGCGCGTCGAAATTAAATCATAAACAAAATGAAATAAACTTATAAAACTAACATATAAATATAAAATTTGAATCGATAATTCGGTTTCGTATAATCAAATTTTAACCTTGGGATTATAACAGTACCGTAAAATACGGTCATTAATCAGTTACATTAACGTTAACTTCGAGACACTTGTAATACTTTTTCTTAAAATTCAAAGCTTTTAACACTTAATCGCGTAAACAAAAATTTCACATATCAATAGATGGTGCAAAATAAATACCTTGAATTATTCGAAGTCGGGCTTTTGGTTAGCGTAGGCCAGCTGTCGTCGTCCAGAACCTCGATAGGGTACCAAATCCAGATGAAAAATTTACCAACGGAAGATTTATTATTGATCCGCCCCCAAGGCGAAAGATATGAGATTGCGAAACAAACTCACGCACAAATTCACTTAACGATACATGCGATATTATTTAGGAAAACAGTGATCTCAATGAACCGTAATTACGAAAAAGGAAAGTTTTATTTTCCACTTAAAGAATCACTGAACCATTTTTATTTACTTCCGCGGTAACTACTAAAAAAGGTGAATTATCACCCGCGATAACTACATTCTGACGACTGTCAACCAACTAACTTCGGACTCTCTGCATTTACCAAAATCACATCTATATATCAACTTTTTTTCGACTACCCTTTCCACAAAGCCTGTGTTTGAAACTTCAAGAACCAAAACACTCTAATTAAGAAGTGAAATAAAGAGGCAATCAGTCCCCATTACGTCATATTCATAGCATTTGGACACAGCGTTTCGCTTGTACGTGAAAATGTCAAATTGACAAAATATTATATTACAAGAATTTAAACTGCCTAATAAATTAAGATAATGACTTAATTTTTCCACGTAATCTAAACGATTGACATAAAGAAATTACAGTACGACTGTACTTGAACAAAGAACTTTTGAATCCACTTAAAATAAACAAACGGCGAAAATATATTTAATTACGATTATATCTCAGAAGGGAAACATAAATTACAAATGGAATTTTCAACAAACCAAGCGAAATATTCAATAAGCAAAATCGCGAAATCAGATGGTTTACGGCGTAACAAAATACAAAACTTTATCAACAATTTAAATTGTAACTTTGAATTTAAAATCGTAAAATAACTTATTAAACTCAATCTAAAATCCTATTAAAACAAATTCAAAATACATTAAATGAAAATCGTCAATCCAAATACTGTGTCTATTACCAAAAATTACTTAAACAACCAATCGATTTTAAACGATGGTTACACCGAGCTAAAAAAAAATCGAGAAAGAACAAAAAAAACGCAAATTCAGCCAGCTGAATCTATTTATGGGGTCTGTCATAAAAAGAAAACTGCTGAATTTCAAACGCAGGTCACAAACTCCTTCGTAAGAATGGTATTAAACCCATATTCAACTCGACAGGCAAAATCTCTCAGATTCTTCCTTCTCCCAAAGACAAATTTCCTACACTTTCATCTCAAGGTGTATACCAAATTCCCTGTTCTTGTGGTTTAGTCTACATTGGTGAAACCGGTCGTTCCGTCCATTACTCGCATTTCAGAACATGATCGTTGTATAAGGAAAAGGTATACTTCCAAGTCTGCGGTCGCTGAACATCATTTTACTACAGGTCACAAGATAGATTTTGATAATGCTTCGTTGATTGCCAAATCTCCATTCTTTTTCAACAGAAAATTCCGAGAAAGCATAGAAATCATCAAACACCCCAATAACTTCAATCGCGATCATGGTTTCGAACTATCCCCTCTTTGGTTCCCGGTTATTAGTCATTTATCAAAAACACGCCCCCTAGCAACCGTAACCCAATCAGGGTCGAGCTCAACCATCCGTGACGATCCTTTCCTTTAAATACGGAGACTATTTCTTCTTAAGTCACTTCTACGGAGTTTAGAATCTGGCTTGGTTCACAAGTTGATTACCTAACTCAGTAGTGGTTCTTTGTTAGATTTTCGTTTGCTTTTTCAGGTTATCGTTTTCTTTCTTATTTTTCATAGTTTAGGTTATGGCTTGTTTTACAAGTGGATAACCTAACTTTTGAGAAGTTCTTAGTTAGATTTCGATTGCTTGTTTGAGTTTTGCGATTTTCTCACGCCCTGATGAAGCCCCTTACGAAAGTGGGCGAAACGTTGGCAGCTTCGGTTGCAACTATGACACGGCCCAAACCCGGAAGACATTCTAATGTTAGTATAGATTCCGGCCGTGGAAGCCTTCGTTATTACATTTAAATTGTGTCTTACCGTTTTAAGTTATTGACCGAGTTAGCTTATGTAACTGGTAATTTCTTTCTTGTTCCCGTTTTTTATTAAAACATGAATTACTATTTTATCGCTTGTAATGACAACAAAATGGCATTTCTTATTTATTTTTAGGAAACGTCTATTTTCATGAAACAACGTGATGATTAAAATTTGAATAAAATCTAGCCAGTGGTTTTTTGTTTTTTTCCTTTTGTTTCCATAGTAACAATAAATTTGAAGTAGTAGACCATTTAGTAATTCTCAAGTTTGCAAATTGTTGTTGTTTGTTCACAATTTTATTCTGAACTTGATAACAATCCCGAGAGTACGTCAGCATCATCATTTTGTCCAATTAAGTGATTTTGGACGTTGTAACGTGTAAATTTCAACTTCGAGTAAAAATCCGCCTGAGAGTTAGGCAACTTACAGTAATACCTTTGACCTCGAGTCGTGGTTCTAAGTCACACTTATGAGGGCGCGCGAAGGTTGTTTGTCATCTACAAATTTCATTTTTATGCTGTCATTCGGTCGATTAACAACGGGGGAACGTCGGAGAGGTGAGATAAATGGAATTTCTTTTTCATCTTGTAACATCTACTACAACGACGTTTATTTTAGCATTTTGAAAGTAAATCCGACTAAACCTCCGGTGCGAATAAGATCAGCACGATGTATTTTGGGCGGCCAAACGCATAAAGTGGGTTAGTATCTCACACGTGTTTAGTAATGGAGGCGAACCAACTAATATTCACAATTTTTAGCTTCTCTTTTCTTTTCCTTTTACTTTGCTGTTGATGTTACGGTGGATTCTGGATGCTCGATTCTTGATTCTGACGTCTTCGTCCGTCGTTCTTAATTACATCTTCGTGTGCTTACATCTATAATCCGATGGAAATGGTGGACACCCTAAAACATTTCGGATTGTCGACAAAATAAGGGGAACTACAGGTAGAAGGATCCTAGGGGATCGTTGGCGCGGTGCAAACGAGGTATTTATGACACCTTTATCTTGGAGTCGCGGGAGACTCGCTCGCTGTCAACCTTATTTCGGCCAGACGCTATAGCCTTCGGTTATCAGCATACGCGGTACGTGCGTAGTGAACGCGGGATCGCTTTCTTTGTCGACGTTTTTGTGAATTGCTTAGAGTAAGATTAATACCATTTATGTGTAAACGGACACAAGAGTGAGAGGCAAGGTCTAGTGAATTTTGTTTTAATCGATTACGTTAATTACCGGTCTTAAGTATGATATAATGGTATAACTTTATCTTATCAGCGTAATGCTAATGTGTAATTATAACTTGTCGAAGTAATTTTAGCACTACCTAACGTAAAATTTCTTTTGTAAAACATTTTGATAGTAATTTATTCAACGCTTTATCTTGTAATGGTTGAGTCATTACAATTATTTATCGTAACTTCCCAGTCATATCTGCGTCATATAAAGTAGTTATAAATTTTATCAAGGGTAGAAATTTGGGAGCTATGCCGTCTCTCGGAAACTAATTATTTATTATTGTGATTACCGGTTATGCGGCGCTTGATCAAGTCCCACCTGGCGGTATTTTAATTTGCGGGAACGCGATTACCTATTGCTAATAGCTACAGTAGCCGCGGTGATAATTATCTACGAAATCTTATTTAGCTTCTGTGGCTCCCAAACTCTATTTTTGGGACCTGTGTATTTATATGTAATTTATATATGTGTTTACTAATTTTTCTTGTTGGGGGTTATATAAATAATTGATAGGGATTTTACCAGTGGCGTAACCGTCGAGAAGTTTGTGTTTCTTCCGTTCGGAAGGAGGCTGTGAATCATTTATTAAAATAAATGGTTATTGTTAATACGAAATATGTTTTCTTTTCGGGGACTTCGGGTCTAGGCTCTCCTTTTCTCCTACCTAGACTATAATTGCTGCGATACAACAGTTCGAGAGAAGGTGGCGCACTTGGGCATTTAGCTTACCGGAACAAATTTAGTATCTTACGATTTTCTTTAACCCGACGACCATCTGCGGCGAGGCTAGCCAAAAGGTAAGCGACAACATCTGGTTATTTACTTTGAAGTTATACTATTCTTCATTCTTTCTTTCTTTCTCCACCTTCCCCATTAGATCACAATAAATATTGTAACAACGTGGCCGTATTATTGGTATGAGAGAAGCCGGACATTCGCTAAGAGAAATTGCTCGTCGTGTAAACCGAAATGTCTCATCGGTATTGAGATGTTGATCCAAATGGCTCGAGGAAGGGGTTCAACATCGTCGCTGTGGATCTAGACGTCCTAGGAGGACTACAGATCGCGAAGAACGTCGCTTAAGAGTTTTCGCCACAAGAGACAGATTTTCAACAACTCGATTAATTGCAAATGATTAGAGGAGAGGTATAGGACTCAGAATGTCAATGTCATCTGTTTATCGCCGGATAAGATCTTATGGGTTGCGTTCATATCGTTCATTTTTATGTCTTTCTCTTACACCACTTCACCGTCTACGCAGACTAGAGTAGACCATCGAAAGGGTTAATTGGGTGCAAAAATGGCATCAAATTGTGTTTAGTGACGAGTCCCGATTTTGCTTGTGGACCTACGATGGTCGTAGTAGGGTCAGACGGATGCGTGGAGAACGTAAAAATCCAACATTTATGTGGAACGCAGCACAGCCTTCACTCAAGGAGTTATGATATGGGGTGCAATATGTTATGGTCACCCTTGGTTTTTATTGACGGCAACCTAAACGCAGCTGGTTACATTACTAATGTGCTACAACCAGTTGGGCTTCCATATCTTCTGGGGCTGCAAAATCCCATTTTCCAGCAGAATAATGCGCGCCCTCATACGGCAAGGGCTACAACACGGTTTTTGGAAGATGCTAACATTGTCGTCCTCCAATACCTGCTCGGTTGCCTCATTTGTCGCCCGTTGAACATGTATGCAATATGATTGGTAAGCGACTGGGTAATTTACCACAACCTCCAGATAACTAACACAATCTTCAGCTACGGATAAGAAACTTGGGACGATATATACCGCAAGCAGATATAGATCACTTGATTGATAGCATGACAAGACGTCTAAATGAGTGCATTACAAATCATGGCGGAGCAACTCATTATTGAAAAATATTTCTTAGCTTTTGTTCTTTTGTTTTTAAATTTTAATCATCACTTTGTTTCATGAAAATAGACGTTTCCTGAAAATTTCAATAAAACCGTTTAACAACTTGCAATTTTTCTGGAATTCAGTATATAGGTATATATGTATATACTTATAACGTGGGTAAATTGCACTATAAGTTGTATATGTTTTTAAAAACCTTACACAGGACATCAAAACTTTCTGCATTGTCTATTTTGACATATTTTAAACGATAATAGAATGTTACAGGTCTAGCGGATTAACTACGTATGATTAACGTACATATTATGGACATTCATGGAATGTGCTTGTGTGGGTAATTAATTACAAATTAATTGTTACATATTATTAAAATATTAAAAAATAAAAATCTCTTTCAATTAAATTCTGTGATATGCGACCTCTAAAAATTTTAAAATGAACAAGATTCGTACAAAATAAAACTATAAACTATGCGATAATGTGATAAAAGCATAATTTTTGTTTATTAGTTTTATTTCTGCATACTTAAACACATCATTTAGTGTATAGACCGAAAAAATTGCAAAATTAAAGTTCATATTTTAAAACGAAACTCAACAAACTTATCTACGGGGTCAAGTTTTCGCACATAATTACATGAATACAAGAG
This sequence comes from Aquatica leii, assembly GCA_035610365.1. Classification (NCBI taxonomy): domain Eukaryota; kingdom Metazoa; phylum Arthropoda; class Insecta; order Coleoptera; family Lampyridae; genus Aquatica; species Aquatica leii. The sequence continues at coordinate 100,288,535 of CM069436.1, read as the reverse complement.
ATTATTAAATTCCTGGTATTTTTTCACGCAATAAAAATAACACCGTATCTCAGATATATCGTTTTTACTATTTCTAGTGTGTTTTATTTCAAATATCTTTAAGATCTAGTTGCCTGTGGGATTTTTAGTTCTGTATGCTTTTCTTAAGATACTCATAGGGTATTAATTGGCGATGAAATTGACATCCTTCGCAAATTCACATATCTACAATGAGATATCAGGATACGATTGCGCTGTGTGGGTAAAGTTTATTTGACATCACGTTGATAGAACGATAAAATTCGCGTAAAATGTATAAGAATGCAAGTTTATTTGAATTGAAAGCAATATCCCAAGAAGTAGACAAACAGCTCATTTATAATGCAAGTCGTACAAGTCTGCGCTTTATTAGTAATTTTTAATACGTTTTCATGGGCACAAAAAGATCCTCATTGGTCAAAAAATCGTAATAGTATTGTGCATTTATTTGAATGGAAATGGAACGACATTGCCAATGAATGCGAAACGTTTCTTCAACAAAAAGGATATGGAGGTGTCCAGGTAAATGCCTTAAATTTGTTTGTAGTTTTCTAATGATTGTGTTAGATTTCGCCGCCGAATGAAAATATAATTGTACCAAAACGTCCTTGGTGGGAAAGATATCAACCAATCAGCTACAGGTTAGAAACTCGCTCGGGCAATGAACATGATTTTTTGGACATGACCACAAGATGCAACGCCGTTGGTGTCAGGTAATTAACATCAAATCTAACTACCAGTTCTAAAAAAACACGCAACAGAATTTACGCCGATGTAGTACTAAATCACATGTCGAAAAACCCAGAGACTTCGACAGCTACAGGTACTGGGGGTTCAAGCGCAGATCCCTTAAACCTAAATTTTCCGGCAGTACCATATACGTCATCACATTTTCACCGACTGTGTAAAATAAATAACTATAAAGATAGTGATAACGTACGCAATTGCCAACTTGATGGCTTGACGGATCTAAACCAGGTACACCAATCACTAACCAAAACCAAACCACTTACGTTTTGATTTAGGCAGACGATTATGTGCGCGAAAAAATAATCAGTTTCCTTAACCGTTTAATCGATTTAGGCGTTGCTGGGTTTCGTATCGATGCCGCTAAACATATTGAAACGTCCGAGAAATTACTTGCAAATGCAAGAGCCTTCTAGAACTGTTATCTAGTTTCTAGAAGATATAGCGAAAAGTGAGGAACGATCGAGAAAGATTCGCCGATGTCTATAAAAGCCGAAGATGGAAATCGTAGGTCAGTTATTGCTGGAATGCGAATGTGTTAAGAAGATTATAAAGTGAAGATAAATAAGTGATTAGCACGTGCGGACGTTTTAAATAAATAACAGTGTACACCGAATCGAGTGAACGTGACTTATAGTGTAAACAAATCCGAGGACGTTATCTAATCTTATCTTAAGTGTTATACAACAGTTGTACATAAATTATAGTGTAAGTGTTTTTATTATTAGATTTAATTAAGTTCGGTTAATTTAAAAGTGCATATTTTTCTATAATAAGTAAACGTAGTTTTAATCGTTTTAAATAAATTAGTTTTTAAGTAATAAATTCGTTACAAATTGGTATCAGGTGTTCGGTTTTAAACCCGTGGAAATCGTGTAAATAGATAAAGCTGTTCGCGATTTTTATTAGTGTAAATACCATTAAGTATTTTATTATCGCTCGAGATACGATACGCGTGTTTATTTATAAAGTAGTGTATTTAAAAACTTTATATTCGTGTTATATTTAAATTTATGCCGGTGACGCGTTTGCAAGCAGTTAAAATGGATGCAAAACTATTTGAAATTCTCGAATCGATGAATAAAAATATGGAAGAAAATAATAGAAAAATGGGCGAAAATTCACAGAAAATTGAAGAAAATTCAAGAAAAATGGAAGAAAAACTCTCCGAACATTCTCAGAAAATGGAAAAAAATTCTAGAAAAAGAAGAAAAGTTGTTGGAAAATTCTAGAAATTTAAAAGAAGAAATACGAACGAGCATAGAAAATCAAATTAAAGTTGTTCAAGAAGAAACCCAAGCAGATATGTTAGACTTAAAAGAAGAAATTTGCGAATCTGTGAATGACAAAATAGAAGAAGTACAAGACAAATTAGAACAGAAATTAAATGAAAAATCAAGAACCATAGAAGACAAGCTAGAGAAAAAATTGAGAGAAAGAATACAACTGCTTGAAGAAAGAATGGCGCAAATGAATTACCATGGCGAAGGAAGTGTTACGAGTAAAGAAGACGATGCCAGTAAGGATCTTAAACATGAACTCAGATCCTGTAACGTTGAAAAAGAAGACCGTGGTAGGCCAATGCACGCCAGTATCACAAATTGTGAGATGCGTGAAGACGAACGAAGATAAGCCGCCGAAGAAGTGTCCACAACATCTATTGGACATTCTTACCACCAAATGCCAAAACCTCAGCCAAGACCAGCTGGCTAAAGTTAAAGTGTTGATCCAAGAGTACCAAGATGTGTTCGCGCTGGAGAGTGGCTCCAAAGGAAGAACTAACGTGGTGAAACATAAAATTAATACCGGAGACGCTCGGCCGATACGACAACATCCACGCAGACTTCCTTTGGCGAAAAGAGAAGAAGCCGAACAAATAATTACGGATATGGAGAGAGAAGGCGTGATTGAACCTTCAAGTAGTCCATGGGCATCCCCAGTGGTACTCGTGAAGAAGAAGGATGGATCAACTAGGTTTTGCGTAGACTACAGGCAGCTAAACGACGTGACCAAAAAGGACAGCTACCCTTTACCCAGAATTGACGATACGCCAGGACACCCTGTCAGGATCCCAGTGGTTTTCACGTTAGATTTAAAGAGTGGATACTGGCAGGTAGAATTAGAACCCAAGGATCGTGAAAAACAGCTTTACGATCGGAACTGGTTTGTGGCAGTTCACTGTAATGCCCTTCGGCCTGTGTAACGCTCCTGCAACGTTCGAGCGTTTGATGGAGACCATCTTGCGCGGATTGTCTTGGAAGACGTGCTTGGTTTACCTGGACGACGTGATCGTGGTTGGAAGGTCGTTTGAAGAGCACTTGAACAACTTGAAGGAAGTGTTCCAGAGATTACGTGGGGCTAACCTCAAACTGAGCCCAAAGAAGTGCCACGTATTTAAGAAGGAAGTGCAATACCTTGGCCACGTCGTATCTAGAGGCAGAGTAAAGGCTGACCTAGACAAAATCCGAGCAGTGCAAGCATGGCCAAGACCAATCGACAAACATCAGATCTGAAATTTCGTTGGGCTGTGCACCTATTATAGACGATTTGTACCCGGATTTGCCAATATTGCCAAACCTTTGCCAAAATTGACCGAAAAAAGAGCAGAATTAAAATGGAATAAAGACTGCAAAAATGCTTTCCATCAACTAAAACAGACCCTAGTCACTTTGCCGATTTTGAGTAATCCACGAGAAGATAGAAAATTTGTTTTGGATACCGACGCAAGTAATATGGCTATAGGCGCGGTCCTTTCGCAGGTTCAAGACAGACAAGAAAAAGTTATTGTGTATTTTAGCAAGATTTTGTCCAGATCAGAAAGGAATTATTGTGTGACTAGGAAGGAGCTGTTAGCAGTCGTCACGTCTATATTTTTATAAATATTTGTATGGACAAGAATTTTTACTGAGTACGAACCACGCCGCTTTAAAATGGCTATTGCAGTTCCGTAATTCGGAAGGACAAGTGGCAAGATGGATCGAGAGACTGCAAGAGTATGACTACGACACAGAACACCGTGCCGGAAGCAGTCATCGGAACGCTGATGCCTTGTCCAGAAGACCATGTCCGGCGGACTGCAGCCATTGTTCGCGACTGGAAGAAAAAGTCGAATGCCTCCGGAGAACTGCTATGGTTGATGATGAGTGGGAACCGAGCAGTTACGTCGCGAACAAAAAGACGATCCTGAAATAAGACTACCTCGACTGGAAAGAAAGCGGCTGACGACCAACCTGGGAAGAAGTGAGTGCTTGGGCAAAAATATCAAAGCGTACTGGGCGCAGTGGGACTCCTTGATAGTAGAAGACGGTCTTCTTAAGCGATCTCAGAAAGTGCCGAGGGCACGGGAAACAGACTACAGCTGGTAGTGCCAAAGAGCAGGGTGACTGAAGTGTTGAAGCATCTCCACGATGGGACATCGGGAGGACACTTTGGCATTAAGAAGACGTTGGGTAAAGTGCGAGAACGATTCTACTGGATGAACTGCAAAGAGGACGTCATGAAATGGTGCCGTAAATGCACAGTCTGCGCATCAGGAAATGGTCCAGCGAGAAAGCGCAAAGCACCCATGAAACAATATAACGTAGGAAGCCCGTTGGAAAGAGTTGCGATTGACATCGCAGGGCCGTTCCCAGAATCCGATTCGGGAAATAAATACATCCTGGTGGCGATGGATTATTTCACGAAATGGACGGAGGCTTACGCCATACCCAACCAGGAAGCAGCTACAGTCGCAGACGTATTGGTAAAAGAATTTTTCTGCCGGTTTGGAGTTCCGTTGGAATTACACTCCGATCAAGGCCGCAATTTTGAGTCTGGGCTGTTTCAAGAAGTTTGCCGACTGTTAGGAATTAAAAAGACTAGACAACGCCTCTCCATCCTCAGTCTGATGGCATGCTTGAACGGATGAATCGAACAATGGGCAAGTACTTAGCCAAGGTAGTGTCCGAACATCAAAGAGACTGGGATCAGTACTTGCACCTCTTCTTAATGGCGTACCGATCATCCGTTCACGAAAGCACAGGCCAAACACCATCCTGTGTCATGCTCGGTCGTGAGATAAGATTACCATGCGATCTTCAATTTGGACGAAGGCCGGAAGAAGAAGTCGCTGGAGAAGATTACGTCAGCAAGCTGGCAAAGAGGCTAGACGAAGTACAGGAAGAGGTTCGTAAAACACACAAATTGCCAGCGACAGGATGAAAACAAGATATGACGTCAAGGCGCAAAATGGTGGGTTTCAACCTGGCGATATGGTTTGGTTGTATAACCCCCAAAGGAGACGTGGTTTGTCGCCGAAGCTGCAAAGGCAATGGGAGGGCCCCTATGAAGTCGTGCAGCGTATTAACGACGTTATATACCGCATCCGAAAACCGCCCAGAGGCAAGCCAAAAGTGGTCCACGTCGATCGTCTAGCCCCCGTTTGCTGGCGATAACCACAATCCGCAAGTTCAGGTCCGAACCAGAGTAATAAGTAGCAGAACCAGGAATCCAATCGAAGAAATGGGGTTCTGAAAAGTTTATGAACTTATACGGAGGTTCTGGAAAAGCTAGGTTCGGAGTTACCACCGAGGAACAACAAGACCTGTTCCAGACACAAAAAGATTACGCCATCGCACATTGCGTGAGCGAGGAGCTTGACATGTCCAAAGGGGTTGCAGTCGTGTTTAAAAAGAAGTTTGGACAGCTAGATGAATTACGAAGACAGCAACCGGCAGTCGGAAAGGTTTTAGGACTACGTGGTGACGGACGCTTCGTTTTCTATCTGGTCACCAAGAAATACTCACGTGTCAAGCCGTTATACAAAGATCTGTGGCGAACATTATGGAGTCTCAAGAGACAAATGGAGTTCCATCATGTTAAGAAATTGGCAGTACCCAAGCTTGGTTGTGGCTTAGACCAACTGGAATTGGAGGACAGTTGGAACCGTGTTGGAGGTCGTCTTCCGAGGAACAGGCATTCAAGTGTTGGTCTGTAGTTACCAACCGAGGAGAGTATTGGGTCAGGAAAAGTCCATTGACTGTTACTTTTATGGTCAAGGAAGTTGCCGAAATGGAGGAAGCTGCCGCTATCGCCACGATCCCTTTACCGGTGTGTCGCATCCAGTCTCCTGTTCTGGGACAGAACAGTCCTCTAAGAAGGGGGCAGTGAAACGTCCGAGAAATTACTTGCAAATGCAAGAGCCTTCTAGAACTGTTATCTAGTTTCTAGAAGATATAGCGAAAAGTGAGGAACGATCGAGAAAGATTCGCCGATGTCTATAAAAGCCGAAGATGGAAATCGTAGGTCAGTTATTGCTGGAATGCGAATGTGTTAAGAAGATTATAAAGTGAAGATAAATAAGTGATTAGCACGTGCGGACGTTTTAAATAAATAACAGTGTACACCGAATCGAGTGAACGTGACTTATAGTGTAAACAAATCCGAGGACGTTATCTAATCTTATCTTAAGTGTTATACAACAGTTGTACATAAATTATAGTGTAAGTGTTTTTATTATTAGATTTAATTAAGTTCGGTTAATTTAAAAGTGCATATTTTTCTATAATAAGTAAACGTAGTTTTAATCGTTTTAAATAAATTAGTTTTTAAGTAATAAATTCGTTACAATATGTCGCCGTCTGACTTAGAATACATACTGAACAAAGTCAAAAACTTAAACACCAATTTTGGTTTCGATCAAAACACTCGTCCATTCATTTATCTAGAAGTTATTGATTTAGGTGAGATTTACACATGTTTAAATATAATTTACATTGATTCGTTAGGTGGTGAGGCCATTTCTAAGAATTCTTATAAGCATTTGGGAATTATTACCGAATTTAGGCACAGCGCGGAGATCGGTCGTATATTTAGAAGTCGTGATAAATTATCACACTTACAGAACTGGGGCCCAGCTTGGGATTTTTTATCCAGCGGCGATGCTTTAATTTTTATTGATAATCACGATAACCAAAGAGGACACGGCGCTGGTGGCGAAAACATTCTTACGTATAAAAACGCCAAACAGTATAAGATGGCAACAGCTTTCATGCTAGCGTATCCATACGGCATAACTAGAATTATGTCAAGTTATGACTTTGAAGATAGAAATCAAGGTAACGCTCACTCACACTTTCGAATTGATTTTTTTAGTATTTGGTAGGGCCTCCACAAAACGAGCTGGGGAATATTTTGTCACCGATTATTAACCCAGACGATACTTGCGACGATGGATGGGTTTGCGAACATAGATGGAGACAGATTTATAACATGATTGGTTTTAAAAACGTCGTGTTAAATACAGGATTGAACGATTGGTGGTCAAATGGAGATCGACAAATCGCTTTCTGCAGAGGTCGAAAAGGATTTGTGGCTTTTACAAACTCTGGCGATCTTAAACAAACTTTGCAAACTTGTCTTACGCCAGGTGTTTATTGTGACGTCATTAGTGGCAATCTCAGCAAAGACGAAAAGTCTTGCACTGGTAAAACAATTCACGTTGGAGCTGATGGTAAAGGATTAATTGAAATTAAAGCTGACGAAGAAGACGGAGTTTTGGCTATTCATGAAAATTCTAAATTACTAGTCTCTTAATAAGTTTTACTATTTTCTTTTACAATAAAGTTTGTTGTTTTATTTTAAAACTTTGTTCTAACTAAAATTATAAAAACCTTTTTTTTAGATTGATTTGATACCCACGTGGTATAAGGACATTTTATGGATGTTCACAGGATGTACGTTAGCGTACTTAGTTCATCCGTTACACGTTTATTACTGGACCTGTAACATTCTATAGTCGTTCAAAGATGTTCTTTTGTCACAAAAATGGACACCGCGTACGGGCATCCACTGGATGTCCATTGGAGTACGTTGTTATGTGTCATTCGTATTAATGTTTCACATTTTCGTAATTTAATAAAATTCTTGTTACGTCATTGGTACGCGAAGCCACACTGGCCGGATGTTTAGGATTTATTCGATACTTACGATGAGAGTGGGTTGATCATTTACTGTCTTAAAATCGCTGTGAGTGGTTTGATTTTGATAGAAGCTTTGTCCACTTAATTGTAAGTGATTATTATTTTAGGTAATTTTGCATCGTCGATTATTACTATTATCCTTGAAACAATTGACTTCAGTGGAAATTTTCTACTTAATATATTACGTTAATAATTTTATCTACTATCATCTATTAAGTCTTGCGTTATTAATTTTGTTATACGTATTAAGCCCTCAGCTAACAATACTCTATTTGAAAATCATAATTAATAATTTACTTTTAACCGAAGCTATAATTCTGGCTTTCATATTTGAACAATTGTTGTGTGCGTTGACTGTATTCCAAGCGAGTATCGTTAAAAATTTTGAAACGTAGTCAGTGTCTGACAAACACATCTATAAATGTAAACTTACAAACATCGCAAGTTTCGAAACATTATTGATATAGTTGATATCCAGCTACTTACGTTAAGGAACTTAGGTGGGGTAAGTTATTAATAATTACTCGTGATTCAATTTTTGTCTTATAGTTTTGAAATTATTGACAGTTAGTTTATATGACCGGTACTTTTTTTCTGTTTTTTTTAAACATATGAATTAGTATTTTGTCATCACTTGTAATAACAACGAAATGAGATTTGTTATTTATTGAAAAAAATATATATACAATGTTACTTTCTATCGATGACTGTTGTTTACTTTTCTTCTAATCTCTTTCATAGTAGACTGAGACGTATCTTTGGTGTCTCCAAACCAAAAATTTTGCTACTAAAAGGAGTGGCGCCTATTTTTTCTTTTCTATAAGGAAAGTATAGCGATCGCAATTTTAACAAAAAAAATTTTTTTTGAAGAATTTTACGTTTCAAGGTCTCCTAAATCAGAAAAACGTATTTTTGACAAAAAAAATTTTGGGTGTCCGTGTGTGTCTGTGTGTAACGTACTCACGATAACTCTCGAACCAAAAGTCCTAGTAACTTGAAATTTGGTATGGAGCTGGTTTTTCATATTTTCTCGGTTCTATGAAAAGATGGGTCTTATAGACAAACCGGAAGTAGGTGTATCTGCCATTTTGAACAGTTTTTCTTATATAATTTTGTACGAATGTAAATTATTCGAATTATTTTTAGTTTCTTATAGAGTTAATTCTTTTTAACAATTCATTCAAATAAAATTTTTTTCTAACATAAGCAGTTTATTAGATATTTGATTTATAATTGAAAATAAATTTGATATATGATCCTAGGTTCGAATCCAGCCTACGACAATTTTTTTTTAGAAAAAAATTTTTATCTTGAAAGAAAAGCAAGATACATTAAAAAATAACAATGTTTCTCTATATTCTTTTGAATTGTTTATATATCGAGTGCTGCATCTTATTTAAATTATCTTTGGATGTACCCACGATAACTCTCGAACCAAAAGTCCTAATTACTTGAAGTTTAGTATGAAGCTGGCTTTTCATATTCTATCGGCTCTATCAAAAGATGTGTTTGATAAAGAAACCGGAATTGGATGTATTCGCCATTTTTAACAGTTTTCCTTATATAATTTTGTACGTATGTAAATTATTCGAATTATTTTTACAGTTTCTTATAGAGATAATTCTTCCTAACAATTTATTTAAATAAAAAAATTCTAACATTAACAGTTTTTCAGATGTTTAGTTTGTAATTTAAAATGAATTTACAAATATAATATAGTTTGGAATCCTGCCTGCGACGATTTTTTTTAACTGATTTACTAAAGGGCTAAGTAATATCGAGGCGCACAAATATGCTAGAAAATCAATACAAACGTGTAAATATCACTTCAAAATGGTTTTATGACAGCATAACTTTAAAAAAATATGTAAATATTCTTTCATCATTCTTTATAGGAAAGTTGTGAAGTGACCACACCAGTTTTTTTTATTATAGCATTCTCAATCACATTTTAGCTAGCTGTGGTGACGTGATTGTTACCAACAGGACCCACTAAGATAAAAGTTGGTAACAAAAAAATATACGTACATAAATGGTTGTTCCTAATATGTTAATTTATATTATAGCCATGGACGAGTGTATATATTATTGACTAAAATCGGACACGGGTGCTATATAGGCATGGTGAACAAAAACTAGTTTTGCTTTTGCACACCGTGTGGTCTCATAACGTTTTCTTGCCTTATTTCAGGTTTTTTCTACGCAATTGTTGTTTTTGTTTGTCGGGTGTCGTAGTCCAACTTTTACAGTTTTCTATTTATAGCCCATGCTCTATCACTTGTTTTTTCATTGATTTTACGTTACTGAGTATTTTGCCGTGAATAATCTATTTCACAAGTGAGTCTGCAATTCCACCACCGGCGTAAAGTGTAATTTAGACATACTTAAACCAAGTGAGCATGATCGAGATAAAGCTCAGTGTAATATATGCAATAAAACATGCTGTCGCAAAGGCCGTAAAACCACGTTTTTGAAGGATCCTCTGAAATCTATCCACCCGGAACAATTTAGCCTATTCTAAAGCTCAGATAACGAAAAACACAAAAAAATCTTAACATCAGCATTTGCAAATGTGAACCCAAAGACATCTGCCTACATTCCACTACGTGATCTTGCTACCCTTAAAACGGATATGCCTCCACGTGAGCTTAAGCTGGCCAGTGACCGAGACGTATTGAATCCCAACGTGAAAGTAGGAAATCCTAATCTTTCTATAGGATTGCGGTATAACGTTTGCGGGCTGCAGACTTAATTGTGCACGATCCAAACAAAGAGGAGTGGTTTGCTATATGGTTGATGTTTACTCCACCCAATTTCGAGAGTCGGTCTTGTGCGTGAACTTACGGTACGACAGCATGAAAAGGGCAGGGGCTGTACGAAGACTATGAGGTAGCAGATGAATCAATTTTGTAGGATGAAGAAGACTGCGGCGGTGAGTCGTCAAACGTGGCCCGGCAGCAACACGAGTATTTGAAGAAGATATACGTTATCGGCGTTTCGGCGGCATGAGAACTAGCTTAGGCACAGGTTGAACGTCAATTTATTTTGTCGTGCGACATTAAAGTCTTTAAATAAGAGTTAGGAAGTACTTAGAAACTTTATTTCCGCTTCGGTATACACTGCTATGAACTGGCCGGCAAAGATCGACCAAAAACAAAATGTTAGAAAAGAAGGAGTCATTCCGTGTTAAACACTGAACTGCAGACTTAAAGGATACTGCGCCTATTCCGGAGTGCAAAGCCCAAGAACCAAGAATACCTTTAGTATTTGCAATAAACTGCACGGCACTCCGGGCGTGCGAATCTGGAGGTAACAATGATTCTCCATTAGCGACTAGCTTTACGTTCACCAGATTTATGATCAAACTTTTGTCACTTTTATAGTATTGTAGTTGACTGTACGCACGTAACTTCGACGGCAAACCAAGCGGGCTCTGTAGTTTATATTTTTCCGCGTTTTCGCGCTTTTTTAATTACATTATAATAGACACATCACAGACCAGGCTGAATTCTATTAGTTACACACCTTCTGTCTGCTCTACGAAGTTCTGGTGCTACTTTTTTTGAGGTGATTAAGTTATTGGTAAGTGATCGCACTTGAGCTTAGTGGAAGCTTACATTTTACCGTAACACGTCATCAAAGTTTTCAGGCAATCTATCTTAATTATGTCATTTTCAGTTAACATAGGACGACGGCTTTCAAAAAGTGGATAGAGTTATGCCCGGTTGTATAAAGCAAAGTTTACTATCCCTGTTGAAAATGACCTACAGAAAATGTATTCAAACCTATAGAAATTTTATAGGGATTAATAAGTTTAAAAAGGTTTTATAGGAAAGTATAGGTACTAAGTAAAGTTTGTATGGGTTTATATAGGAAAATTCCAAGGAATGTTTTACCTATAGAAACGTATAGGAACCTCTTAGAAATTTCTTATTAAAAATAAAAAAATATAAAAAATAAATAAATAAAACAAAATGAAATCTGTTAAAAAAAATTGGTTTTAATCAAAGGAATTTTTTTAGAAACAAATTAAAAGAATAAGTGAATTTTCACCACAAATGTTATTGTATACGAAATTTTTTTAGTTTTGCTTCGACTTCCATTTATAACTTTTGAGATTTATTTAGTATTTTCAATTCAATTTATCAACAACATACAAAATAAGTACACATACATCTTTTGATACGACCTTTGTTTTACAGTTTCTATAGGGATTATGTCTAGTTTTTTAAATAGAAATTGTGGTTTTCCGTAATAACTAATAGCAACCTATATGAATTAATTTTCGAGTCTTTAACTCGTAGAAACTTGTAATTTTCTATAAAAGTGTATAGGTTATCCTATGGCATCCTTTAAAAATATACAGATTATTGCTTATACATTTCAATAGGAACCAATAAGTAATTTCAGCGACAAAAACACTATATGAATCCTATTGAAACTTATAGCTTTCTCTATAGTGTTCTATAGGTCATTTAGAACAGGGATGTTAGCTGAAGGTTCCGTTGACTAAATCGTAGCTATCGATTTGAGAATGTCGTCAGCAAAACATTTCTTTGAGATACTGGGACTGGGACAAAAACGCAAAAACATTTGATTTTGCATCAATACCATCTTTAATTACAGAAAAAACTATTAGCTTTGAAGTGGTAACAGGTTTTTTGTTAGACTATAAGCACTTTATTTGTTTAGGTTTTTGTTCGTAAACTTATTAATTTATGATTTATGTCAATTATATCCGCGTTATTAACTCAAAAAAACATTTATTACCCTTTAGAACATTTGCGATTTTCTTGTCCGCGACACAACTGCTCAGCTTTTTACTAATTAACTATAGCAGTTCTCCGGATGCATTCGACCTTTTTTTCAAGTGGTGATCAATGGCTACAGTTTGCCGGACATTGTCTTCTGGTCAAGGCATTAGCGTTTCGATGACTGCTTCCAACAAGGTGTTCTGTGTCATATTCATACTCTTGCAGTCTCGCGATCCTTCTTGCTACTTGTCCTTCTTGGTTATGGAACTGTAATAGCCATTTTAAAGCACGTGGTTCGTCTTTAGTAAAAATTTTTGTCTAACAAATATTTGTAGAAGTGTTCTATGGACTTAATGACTGTTAACAGCTCCCTCCGAGTCACGCAATCGTTAATTTCTGGCATGGACAAAACTTTACTAAAACACGCGATGACTTTTTTTGTCCATCTTGCACCTGATTGCTTGCGTAGGTATCAAAAACAAATTTTCCCTCTTCTCTTCGATAACTTAAAATCGGCGAAGTGACTGGAGCCTGTTTTAGTTGATGGAAAGCATTTCCGTAGTCTTCATTTCATCTAAATTCTGATCTTTCTTCAATCAATTTTCTCAAAGGTTTGGCAAATTTGCAAATCCGAGTGCAAATCGGCTATAATAAGTACACAACCCAAGAAAACTTCTGACCTGATGTTTATCGATTGGTCTTGCTGACTGCTCGGATTTTGTCTGGGTCAGCTTTTACTCCGTCTCTACCCAATCAGCAAAGAAACGGTTTTTTCATGTTTAAAAAACGTTACAACGTTTTAAAATAGTCGAAATAAAAAATATTTTTTAGTTACTGAATCTGAGTTGACATTTAAGAACCTTACTGGCATTGTGTTTTTCACTCCTACTAAAGTTCTGCTAACGAATAGTTCCTTTTCAACTAAGTTGCTCTGCATTGGTTCAATCGCGCGAATGTAGCTTTTCCGGAAGTTTCCATCCAAGCGTGCCATCACCACACTTTCAACCCTCGCAGACAGAGTCATGTTTTTACTCAACAGTTGCCTACTCTGACAAATAAATAGGAATTTCTTCATTGTGGATTTTCAAGACATCGTTCTTCATTTCTAAATGGAACACATACTTTTATATAACGTCCATTCCCAGGAAAACTTCTTTCGTGATGTCGACTACTAGTACTTAATGGTTGAGTACTCCATTTCCCAAACCAATGATTACTTTGAATTGTCCGTGAGTAGATATTTCTTCGCCCGTCGCCGTTTAAAGTCGATGTCTTATCGTTGTAATGAACCGTTACATATGTTCAGTTGTATTATATAACTTTATTTAGTTTTAATAGTACGTTTGATTTTTTTTTGTTAAGGAAACCGTTATTTATTTATTATTGTGAAGATTAAGTTATTTTAATTTTGTAATAATTATCCGTTAGCAAATAAATGTACAAAGGGGATTTCCGCCGGATACCGAATGCGCATCCGATTTTGCTTACAGGCGTTTTATCCGTTAGAGCGCATGCCATCCCCGCTTAGAACCGTTCTCCCTCTTCGGAACGTCCGCAATAAAACCGGAACCCCGACGCAGGAACGGCAGTTCCAGTTGGAGCTCACACCGAAAAAGATTCCGGTGGTGTACACCAGCTGGATTTTAGGGTAAGCCGTTTTGCTATTATTAACCGAACCTCCGGGGAGATACCGCTCCCCTCCTTGTCTGCTCTTCCCTACTCTATCGGTTACCGGGCGTCGTATTCGTAGTGTTTGACTTTGGCCTACGAATACGCCGTCAACACGTCGTATCCGTAGTGTTTGGCTTACGGATCCGCTTTCCTGCATCCATTACCGAGCGTCGTATTCGTAGTGTTTGGCTTTGGCCTGCGAATACGCCGTCGACACGTCGTCTCCGTAGTGTTTGGCTTTGGCCTGCGGATACGTCTTCCTCCATCCTTTACCGAGCGTCGCATTCGTAGTGTTTGGCTTTATCCTGCGAATACGCCGTCAACACGTCGTATCCGAAGTGTTTGGCTTTGGCCTGCGGATCCGCCTTTCTCCATCCATTACCGAGCGTCGTATTCGTAGTGTTTGGCTTTGGTCTGCGAATACGCCGTCAACACGTCGTCTCCGTAGTATTTGGCTTTGGCCTGCGGATACGCCTTCCAGTACCGTGCGTAAATCCTTTCTCCTCCCCTCAAGTTCAATTTCGAGGAAACCCCGTCTACCGATCCAGCGGAGGTGGCTACCCTATTGCATGCTTGCTCGCTTAGTCACCGACGTCACCGCTTGTCGAACGCATGGTAATCAATCATTGGTTTATAGATCACCTTACGCTTGCTTGGTTGTGGCCGCCGCTTCCGCTCTTGTCGAATCTCCCGCCCACTACCCGTTTATTTTGAGAATAAATAAAGTTATTTTTATTTCCGTCGCCTCGCTCCGCTTTTAAGTCCGTTTGAAGCCCTGGACAACCGTGTCTTCACTGTAGTTACCCGGACAGTGCCGTCGAACAGGAGAAGAGTAAACTCCTCGAACAAATCTGGCGCCCGAGAACCGTTCCATCCACTAGCTTTCTATTACAGCTAAGCAGTTTGATCCGGAGTAAGCGTCACATCGTTTTCCAATAACATGTTAAGACGAATGATGGCCAACCAGTAACTGAACACTTCTTCCATTGATTTAGTCATTGAGATAAATGCTATGCAATTGCTCCATAGGCGGTGCCATTTGAATGGTAGTTTCCGGAAGATGACTAGATGAGATTAACTTTTGTCTCTTTTGGTCAACTTGTTTCAAATTTTCTAGCACTTTTCTTGTCTTCTTCTTGGGTTTAGTACGATATTGTCGTGCATGGCCTGTTTCACCGCTATCTCTTCGATGATTTCTAGTGTCTGCGCGGATACTTTTTGCAGCACAACGGAGTTTATGACCGTCTTGTTGCGATGCTTGTTTTGTTGCTTTAAACTCCAAGGCATGCACTAAAGCGTCTTCGGTCGAGCCAATCGGAGAGTCTCTTGCGTTTCGCCGTCTCGGAGGTTGTCTACAAAAGTTGGAATAGCCAACTGCTTTAAGAAGTTATCTGGTGCTGTAGGATATGCAAGCAGTGTTAATCTGGCTTCGTACTCTTGACAGTTTTCCGCAGCTTTTTGAAATCGATTTTTTATATCTTTTTATATCACATTTCTAAACGTGAAATTAACAGTTCGTAATTTTTTTTTAGTAGATGATGAGGTACAGTTTGCAATATTTTAAGGGCTTCTCTACGTAAGGACATTATTATGAAGACGGCTTTAAACTGCTTGACCATCAAACTTTACCAACAAAACTTGAAAGTACAACTGTAAGCTTGTGAGTGGTTTCTTTCCGATGGTCTATTATCAACTCTTCGCTTGTGACACTTCTTTCACCATGGCAACTCATTTGGTTCATTTTTCTTTCAAGCAGTTTCATTGTGTCTTCTTATTGGTCCTCTATTGCTTCTATCTTGTCATTCCCATATTCGCAAATTTCTTCTTTAAAATTTAACATATCTGTTTCGGTTTCTTCTTGCACAATTTTAATTTGGTTTTCTATGCTCGTTTGTATTTCTTCTTTTAAGCTTTTAGAATTTTCCAGCAATTTTCTTTTATTTTTCGAGACTTTTTGTAAAACTTTCCTTCCATTTTTTTAGAATTTGCTTTCATTTTTTGCGAATTTTCGTAAAAGTTTTCTTCCATTTTCTGAGAATTTTTGAACAGTTTTTCTTGCATATTTGTATTCATCGATTCTTGACATTTTTTATTAATTAGAGAAATTCAAATAGTTTTGCATCTATTTTATGTGCTTGCAAACGCGTCACCGGTATAAATATTAAATTACTGATATTTACACTAAAATTGCGAACTCCACACACACACCAATGTAACGAATTTTAAATCTAATTGATTTATACATGACATATTTATACGTTTTAAAACTACACGTAACTAATTAAATCTAACGATATTTAAGAAAAACACTTAAGGCGGGTTGCACAAAGCAAATCAAAAATGTAGCAAGTGGTTATTTCTGAAATCAATTGTTACATCACGAATAAACGTGGTTTCATTGGCTATGTAGCAATTGTTTTGAGAAATAATCTGTTGTTACATTTTTGATTTGCTTTGTGCAACCCACCATTAGACTAATTTATACAGTGTGTCCGAAAAGTATGGAATATATTATACAGGTCGATAAATATGCACTTTACACGAAAAAGTTGTAAATAAAAGTTGTTTATCACTTAGTTATCTACCACCTGGGAGATATCAATTTAAACTTTTGCTGTAAACAAAATCGCAACGAATAACACTTACATTTTTTTAAATGGCAAGGCACGTCTTTATTATACTCATTTGATAGAGTCTTTTTTTCTCTTTTCAACCATATGAAACTTGAATACCTTTACATCAAAAAATTTTCAAGAAAAACAAGGACATGTCTAACAATTTTATTTTACTGAGCAGTATTAATCAGGTACGTAATATGTAGTATTGAAACAATTGAATGCACTTTAGAACACTGTCACACTTTGCTATTTGTTAGTGCTTGAAATATGGCTCAATTATCTGAGAAACATAGAATTGAAATTTTAATGATTCTGGGATATGGAGATAGAAGAAGAACCCAAGACGAAGTATGTAATTTATTTAATAACTTGCATCCAGAATTAAACATTTCGCAGTCCACGGTAAGCAAAATTTGGCGGAAATTTCAAGAGACAGGTTCGGTGAAAGATGCGAGTAGAACTGGCAGACCTTTGTCATTAAGTAATGTGGAACGAGAAAATGTGTTCTTGTCTGTTGAGGAAAATCCACAAATTTCTGTTCGGCAAATTGCTAGAGACCATAATTTGAATTTCATCCTTATAAAGCTTGTGTAGTTCAAGAATTATTTGAAGACGATTTGGACAGAAGGCTGGAGTTTTGTGAAACAATAACAAACAAACTTGAACGAGATGCACATTTTCATAAAAATATCCTTTTTACTGATGAGGCCAGGTTTTGTTTAAACGGCACAATTAACAAACAAAACACACGTTACTAGTCTTCACAAAATCCTCACTGGTATCTAGAAGGACACACCCAATACCAGCAGAAAGTCAACGTCTGGGTAGGAATAATTGGAAGTCAAATTTTGGGGTCATATTTTTTTGAAGGTAGTTTAACGGCGAATATTTATCTCGATTTCTTAAGATTTGAGTTAGTTCCTGCTTTGGCCGAGTTATTTCCACATGAAGTAGATCCAAATATACCTCATAACAAGACGGGACACCTTCACATTTTGGAATTAATGTCCGCCACTTTCTTAATAATACTTTTCAAAATACATGGATAGGCAGAAGAGGTACGATAGAATGGCCTGCTCGCTCGCCGGATTTAAGTCCACTAGATTTTTTTCTTTGGGGCTATATTAAAAGCAAAATTTATGTAAATAGACCTGATAATGTTGAAGATTTAAAAAATCGCATTAGAGTTGAGATAAGAGCTATAACTCGAGATATGATTTCAAAAGCAATCGATGGTTTTAAAAATCGAATTTACCACTGTCAAATTATGAATGGTTTACATTTTGAACATTTATTGTAAGTATAGTTTAAATACATTTTTTTGTTATAACAATTCTATGTAAAGATATTTAAAGTTTAATATTTGCTATTGTGACAGTGCATTCAATTGCTTCAATACTACATATTACGTACCTGATTAATACTGCTCAGTAAAATAAATTTGTTAGACATGTCCTTGTTTTTCTTGAAAATTTTTTGATGTAAAGGTATTCAAGTTTCATATGGTTGAAAAGAGAAAAAAAGACTCTATCAAATGAGTATAATAAAGACGTGCCTTGCCATTTAAAAAAATGTAAGTGTTATTCGTTGCGATTTTGTTTACAGCAAAAATTTAAATTGATATCTCCCAGCTGGTAGATAACTAAGTGATAAACAACTTTTATTTACAACTTGTTTGTGTAAAGTGCATATTTATCGACCTGTATAATATATTCCATTCTTTTCGGACACACTGTATATTACAATCACTCGAAAAATAATGTCAGCGGATAACTTCTGTTTATCTAAAACTGATATTTGTTTACATTAAAGGCACGTACGCTTGAACTCCGTTATATTTATCTCGAACACACGGGTTAATCACTTATTTATTTAAAGACCTTCTTAACAATTTTGACTTTGAATAAGTGATCTATGCTTCCTTTGAATCTTTTTTATATATTTATGTTATTTATCCCGATAGTTTTCTACATCATTTCCAAACGTTCTGAAAGTTGATAATAATTTCGGAACGCTTTTGAAGCTGACAACTTCGCAAACGTTTCAATAGTACATGCAAATGTCAAAAACTCATAGAAATAGCATCGAAAAGAAATACAAGTGAGAGACCACGGTCTATAAACAACCCACAAAGTGATACTACCGATTGCGTTGGGGATTGTTTCTGGGCATTACAGTGGTAGATGCGAAAGAAACTGAAAAAAAAGCAATAAAATACTGCGAATCTAGACGGAGTGCCTTCAGAGAGGATTAAGACAAAAGTAAAACGAGTTGTTATGCTACACGTCTTTTTCTATAAAGATTCTTTTGTTTGATCAATCACCATGTTGAATCAATTTAGAAAAATGTTGATGATTGTAATAATAGAAAAAAAGTTTGAAAATAAAATATACTTTATTGTAACAGAAAATAGTAAAAGAATTAAAGCTTATTAAGAAGCAAGCACTTTGGAATTTTCATGAATAGCCAAAACTCCGTCTTCTTCTTTAGCGTTAATTTCAATGTAAGCTATACCATCAGCACCGACGTGAACTGTTTTCCCAGTGCAAGACTTTTTATCTTTGTCGAGATTGCCACTAATCACGTCACAATAAGTTCCTGGCGGAAGACACGTTTGCAGGTTTTGTTTGAGATTGCCAGAATTGTTAAGAGCCAGAAATCCTTTTTTGCCTCTGCAGAAAGCAATTTGTCGATCTCCGTTTGACCACCAATCGTTCAATCCAGTATTTTGCACGGCGTTTTTAAACCCGATCAT
The DNA here is from genome assembly GCA_035610365.1 of Aquatica leii. Taxonomy (NCBI): domain Eukaryota; kingdom Metazoa; phylum Arthropoda; class Insecta; order Coleoptera; family Lampyridae; genus Aquatica; species Aquatica leii. The sequence goes on along the minus strand of CM069436.1, from coordinate 100,269,013 downwards.
GTTGTAAATCTGTCTCCATCTATATTCGCAAAACCATCCGTTTACGCAAACCCAGTCTGGATCAAGAATCGTTATTAAAGTGTTACCGTTCCAGTCGTGTGGAGGACCTACAAATTACTAAAAGAATTAATTCTAAAGTGTGAAACAAGCGTTACCTTGATCTATATTTTCAAACTCATAACTACTCATAATTCTTGTTATACCATACGGATACGCTAGCATAAAAGCTGTTGCCATTCTATAGAGTTTGGGGTCTTTATACGTAAGAATGTTTTCGTCGCCAGTGCCACGACCCCTTTGGTTATCATGACTGTCAACAAATACTAAAGCTTCGTCGCTGTGTAAGAAACCTAAAGCTGAACCCCAATTCTGTAAGTCTGTTAGCTTATCGTAGCTTCTTAATAGACGACTAATCTCCACGCTGGGTCTATATTCGGTAACGATTCCCAAATGCTTATAAGAATCTTTGGATATGGCTTCATCACCTGAAAAATCAATGTAAGTTTTTATTTAAAAACGTGCAAAGCTTACCTAAATCGATAATTTCTAAGTAAACGAATGGACGACTGTTTTGCTCAAAACCAAAACTCGTGTTTAAATTTTTGACTTTGTTCAGTATGTATTCTAAGTCAGATGGCAACATGTATTTAGCGGCATCGATACGAAATCCAGCAACGCCTAAATCAACCAAGTGATTAAGATAATCGATTATTTTTTCCCGTACGTAATCATCTGTCTAAATCAAAACTTAAATAGTTTGGTTTTAGTTAGTGATTGGTGTAGGTACCTGATTTAGATCCTTCAAACCTTCAAGCTGACAGTTGCGTACGTTATCCCTATCTTTATAGTTATTTATTTGACACGGTCGGTGAAAATGCGATGACGTATATGGTACTGCTGGAAAATCTAACTTTTCGGGATCTGCCGTTGAACCTCCAGTACCTTTAGCGTCCAAATTTTTTGGTTTTTTTGCCATGTGATTAAGTACCACATCGGCGTAAATCCTGTTGCGTGTAATTTTAGAATGGGCAGTTAGATTTGGTGTTAATTACCTGACACCAACGGCATTGCATCTTGTGGTCATGTCCAAAAAATCATGTTCATTACCCGAGCGAGTTTCTAACTTGTAGCTAATTGGATGATATCTTTCCCACCAAGGACTTTGTGCTACCATTACGTTTTCATTCGGTGGCGAAATCTAACATCAACAAATTAAAAAAAAAACGAAAAAATGTAGAGTACTTGCTTGAACACCTCCAAATCCTTTATGTTGAAGAAACGCTTCGCATTCAGCGGCAATATCTCTCCATCTCCATTCAAATAAATGCACAATACTATTACGGTCTTTTAACCAATGAGGATTTTTTTGTGCCCATGAAAACGTGTTAAAAATTACTAATAAACTGCAGACTACTTGTACGACTCGCATTTTAAACGAGTTGCTCGTCTATTTCTTGTGTTATTACTTTTAACTCAAATAAAATCTTGTTTTTATATATTTTGCGCAAATTTTATCGTTGTATTAACGTGAGGTCAATTGACCTTTACCGACACAGCGCAATCGTACCCTGCTAATTAATTTCACCGCCAATTAATATCCAATAAATACCTTAGAAAAAGCGTAACGACAAAATTAAAAATTCTATAGGCAACTGACTTAGATTTCTTAAACGTATCAGAAACAAGTTGACTTAAGTCCTAAGGATATCTGCAATAAGACAACCTAGACATAGCAAAAATAATATATCTGAGATATGCTGTTATTTTTATTGCACGGAAATATACCAGAAACCTAATAATCTCTTGTACTTATGTAATGATGTAAGATAATTTGACCCGTTAGATAAGTTGGCTGTTTTTTTTTTTAAAAAAATTATTCAAAAAATAAGACTGTAATCTTCAATTTTTTGAATCTTTGTTGCAAATTGCTTTGCAAATAATTCGATTTATGCTGTAAATGATGCGTTTAAGTATACAGAAATAAAACTAACAGACTTAAATTACGCTTTTATCACATTATCGCGTAGTTTGTAGTTTTTTTTTCTGTACAAGTTTTGTTATTTTTAGAATTTTGGGAATTCGCGTATTAAAAATTGTAATTTTTTACGTGATAATTAATTTGTAATTAACTATCCACATAGCACAAAGACATTCAATGAATGTCCACAGAATGTACGTTAACCATACTCAGTTCATCCGCTAGACCTGTAACATCTTATGGTCTTTCATAAAATATACATCTGCTGTAGACCGCGTACAGACATCCACTGGATCTCCACTGCAGGAAGTTTCGATGTCCTGTATACCCATACATATTTAAAAGCATAGAGAAGTTAAAGTGCAATTGGCGTACGTTATAGAAAATATTGAAACGTTCTCAAACTTATTGTCAACTTCGAGAACGTTTACCGAAGAATGTAAAAAAATCTTGACGCCGATAACAGAAATATATAAAAGATATTCATAAATTTCAAAATATAATACCCTGTATATTCATTACACTAAAGTTAGATTTCTACTTTCGACGCCCTCTAATGAGTTTTGTTTTACTTCATTTCTTGTCAAGACGTAAATTGCTTAAAAATCGTGCTTGTGATGTTTAATTTTTATTTTTCTAACATCATCTGCGTATGTAGTAATTATGATAGAAACGAAAACGCGTTTCTATTAGTTTATTCATTACAGGGTAAACTTTTCTTTTTCGTTTTTAGAATTCTTTAGTAATTTCTTTGTTAATTTGGTAGCACGATTCGACACGTGTTAGTCTGCATGTTTTAGTGTATTTTCGACCGATCAGGCACCAATATCAACCAAATATCTTCATGGAAAGATTATAATTTGGGAAGGCCTACGTTAAAGCTAAAAAACCAAGTCTCGACAAGAAATTTTCTCCGATATACTATTCCTAATGCGTCAATCGATTGCAATATCAACCTTTAATTTAATATGTGCAACAGCATTCGATAGCCTGTTTTTTTGTCACATTGTTTTTAGCATTAATTAATAATTTTGTAGATTTTTGCTTCCGTGAGTCATTGTACTGACACGATGTGCTCTGTTCATAAATATTCCAGACCGACTCAACGAGAAAAACGTTTTCTTCGGGCAAGTACTGGATTGTGTCTAAGTCTTTAATTACATTTGCGTTGTCATAAAGGTCTTTCACGAAATTTTGCTTGTTAGTCTGACTTACGTTATTACAATAATTGTGTTTTGGATTTATATTTGAAATTAAAGCTCTCCCCAGAAATACCGCTTTCTTTTGTTGTTTCCCCGATACTAGCCCGAAACCCGACAAACGAACGACTAATTGATTATTGTTGGTTGAACTTACCGGCCGACCTGCGACTTAATTGAGTCGCCCTTTTAACATTAGCCGTTAGCATCGTTGTTAACTAAAAGAATATTGGTTAATTAAAACATAGCAGCCGGGTAGCTTGTGGTGGACGTTTTGGCCATGTTCCACGTTGGATGTTGGCATGGATGAAGCCCCCATTTCCAGGCATATTATATTGTGTGTAGACCACGTCGGACAAGTATATTGGAAACAAGGTTAGTTCGTTCCTTTTTCCGTTTACGAGTGTATTTGCTATAATTTTATATGTAGATCTATTACCCACGTCGCCGGCCGCTGATTTTTATTATAGTTACATTGTCAATTACATTTATAATTTTTTTTGTCATTAAACCAATTAAATAAATTGAAGCTTCATTTATTTCAATCAAACGTTTCGTTGCGGTTTGTGTAAATAAATTGTTTCAATACCATTTAGGTATTTTCATTAATTATTTACAACAATTATCAACACCCTATATGTAAACCTATGTATTGTGTGTTGCCGATACTTCCGACATTTATTGATTGAATAATTTACGATAAAATTTCTTGTGCTCGTTGTGTAATAATCTACGATATTAAATTAAAGTTGTTATACATATTTATCTTCCTTTTGTTGGTCCGTTTAGAATTACGAACCTGATTTTGTTACAAGCTTGGAACTTCTGTCTGGATAGAAACAGAAGTTTTATTTAGTAAGATCTGGCGCCCTTTAAATTCTATTAATTAAACCTCTCCTATCTCCGATTAGTGTGAGTTGGCCGTGCAAGGTTCGTAAGACCTATAAGCTTGTATCACAGTTTTTCGAATTGAATTGAATCGAAAAGATTTTTTCGGTTTAAAATAAATAAGTGATTATTGCTTGTGTTAAAAAATAAATATAACAGCGTACGTGCTTTTAGTGTAAAGTTAATCGTGGACATTATTATTGGAGTGATAGTAATAAGTGATATATAAATTAATGTAAGTGTTTTTCTTAAACATCGTTAGTCTTAATTAGTTACGTGTAGTCCTCCTGATTGTATAAATATTTAGCTGTAAATAGATTAGATTTAAAAATTCCTTCTCTTGGTGACAGGTGTGCAGTATTGAAACCCGTTGAAATCGTGTAAATAAACAACTGATTAGTTCGCGCTTCGCGTGTATTTATTTCTAGTCTCTTCTTGAGAGCCAAAAGAAGAAGTAGAACTTAGCCTTGGCCGTATTGTCGTTCGTGAACCCAAACAAACTGACGTTTCGCAAGACATTGCAGCTTGCATCTTCAGAGTGGTAAATGTCACTGTGACAAACTTTTTATTCGTGTTTTAATTTATGCCGGTGACGCGTTTGGATTCAAAATGGGTTCAAGGCTATTTCAATTTCTCTAATCAACAAAAAATTGTCATAAATCGATGAACAAAAATATGGAAGAAAAACTGTTCGAACATTCTCAGAAAATGGGGGAAAATTCTAGAAGTCTAAAAGAAGAAATATGAACGAGCATTGAAAATCAAATAAAGACTATTGAAGAACAAATACAAGTTATTGTAGAAAACTAAATTCAAATTGTTCATTATGAAAAGATATGTTAAATTTAAGAGAGGAAATATGTCAAGTTTTAGAAAACAAAATAGAAACAATAGAGGAGAAATTAGAGGACAGAATGAAATTGCTTAAAAGAAGATTGAATCCAATGAATTGTCACGTCACGAACGAAGATTTAATAGACCATCAAGACATTGTACCTCCAAATTATGATCGAAAAACTACTTGGTCAACGTACTACAAGTAGTTTAAAGCCGCAGCTATAACTAATGGTTAAAGCAACAAGAAGAAAGCGACGTCTTAGATAGTAGCTTTACGTAAAGAAGCGCTTAGAATTTTGCGGGTTTTTTTTGACCACCTCCAAAAAAATTACGAACTCTTGATTTCACGTTTTGAAATGATCATCTTCAACAGCTTGAGGCTGACATCGCCAAATTAACACGACTTGCGTACCCTACAGCACCAAATACCTTCTTGGAGCAATTGGCTATTCAAGCCTTTGTAGACGGCCTACGAGGCAGCAAAACGCAGCAGACTCCCCGGTCAGCTCAACCCAAGACGTTGGATGACGCTTTAGTGCATGTCTTGGAGTTTAAAGCAGCAAAACAAGTATCGCAACGAGACGGTCATAAACTCCGCTGTGCTGCAGAAGTACCTGTGCAAATATTAGAAAGCATTGAGGAGATAGCGCAAGGAATACTTTGAGAAAGAGGAGTGGCGACTTTGAATTGTGGTGAAATAGACCACGTACGACTACATCGTACTTCACCTAAAAAAACTGCTGAGGTCACCACACGACCTATAAAGAATGATAAAGGTATGTTTACATATTTTAAGGTTATGTTGTCATAAAACCATTTTAAAGTGATATGTACACGTTTGTATTGATTTCCTAGCATGCTAAAATTTTTGGAAATTTTTCTCCTCGATTTCATTATCATATCGACTAACCTTTATATTTGTGCGCCTCGATATTACTTACCCCTTTCGTAAATCAGTGAAAAAAATCGTCGCAGGCAGGATTCGAAACAATATTGTATTTGTGAATCCATTTTAAATTACAAATTAATTTTTTTATTTGAATAAATTGTTAGAAAGAATTGTCTATCTAAGAAACTGTAAAAATAATTTACATACGTACAAAATTTTATAAGAAAAACTGTTAAAAATGGCAGATACACCCATTTCCGGTTTCTTTATCAATCTCACACACAAAGCAGGGAGAATATAAAAAGCCAGCTCCATACCAAATTTCAAGTTACTAGGACCTTTGAATCGAGAGTTATCGTGGGTACATCCAAAGATAATTTAAGTAAGATGCAGCACTCCATATATAAACAACTCAAAAGAATATAGAGAAACATTGTTATTTTTTAACGTATCTTGCTTTCCCTTCAAGATATGGAATTTTTTTCTAAAAAAAATCTTTGCAGGCAGGATTCGAACCTAGGACTACATATATATAAAATTCACTTTAAATCATAAAGCACATCTCTAATAAACTGTTAATGTTAGAAACATTTTTTATTTGAATAAATTGGAAAAATTAACTTTATAAGAAACTATAAACATAATTCGAATAATTTGCATACGTACAGAATTATATAAAAAAGACTGTTGGAAATGGCGCATACACCTCTTTATCAGACCCATCTTTTGACAAATCGTTACACCCAGACACACACAGACACCCAATATTTTTTTGTCAAAAATACATGTTTCTGATTCAGGAGACCTTGAAACGTAAAATTATGCAATAAAAATTTTTTGACAAAAAATTACGATTGCTATACTTTCCTTATAGAAAAGTAAACATTTTCGTTGTCTGTGTGTAACGATGTACCCACGATAACTCTCGAAGCAAAAGTCCTAGTAACTTGAAATTTGGTATGAAGCTAGCTTTTCATATTCTCTCGGCTTTATCAAAAGATGGGTCTGATAAAGAAACCAGAAGTGCGTGTATCCGCCATTTTTAACAGTTTTCCCTTTATAATTTTGTACGTATGTAAATTATTCGACTTATTTTTAGTTTCTTATAGAATTAATTCTTCCTAACAATTTATTTAATTTTTTTTTCTATCATTAAAAGTTTATTAGATATTTAATTTATAATTTAAAGCAAACTCCATATATATTCCTAGGTTCGAATCCTGCCTGAAACGATTTTTTTTAGAAAAAAATTCCATATCTTAAAGAGAAAGCAAGATACGTTAAAAAAAAATTTTCTCTATATTTTTTTGACTTGTTTATATACGGAGTGCGGCATCTTATTTAAATTATCTTTGGATGTACCCACGATAACTCTCGATCCAAAAGTCCTAGTTACTTGAAAATTGAGCTGGCTTTTTATATTCTCTCTGCTTTGTCAAAAGATGGGTTTGATAAAGAAACCGGAAGTTCTAACAATTTATTCAAATATTCAAATAAAAAAAATTTCTAACATTAACAGTTTATCAGATATTTATTTTCTAATTTAAAATGAATTTACAAATATATAAATATAAGTTAGTCGATATGATCTTAATGAAATCTAGGAGGAAAATTTCAAAAAAATTATAGCATGCTAGGAAATCAATACAAACGTGTACATATCACTTCAAAATGATTTTATGACAGCATAACCTTAAAAAAATATATACACATCCCTTCATCATTCCTTATAGAAAAGTCGTGTGTGTTAGTTTTTTTTGTCAAAAATACATTTTTCTCATTCAGGAGACCTTGAAACGTAAAATTATGCAATAAAAAATTTTTTTTTTAAATTGCAATTGCTATACTTTCCTTATAAGAAAGTAAAAACAAGAAGAGCGCTCGAAAGTTTGGAATGAGTTGACCAAAAGAGACAAATCGCCTATGGAGAATTGCATAGTATTTGTCTTAATGGCAAAATCAATAGAAGAAGTATTGAGTTCTTGGTTTACACAGGAGCAACGAAAACCATAATTCGTCTAGACATATTACAGGAAAATAAGAAAACATCAGTTAGTACTGATAACCGACATCACGGAAGAAGTTATATTAGGAATTGACGTTATAAAAAAGTATGCGTTCTATTTGGATATGAAGAACGATGTTTTAAAGATAGACCAGAAATTCCTTTTCATTCGTCAAAGAAAGCAGCTATGCGTGTCTTCTTGACTGCCTGAAAGAGCTAAAAATGTGGTGATGGCACGCCTGAATGGAAATCTCCGGAAACGCTACATTTGCGTTATTGAACCAATGGAGGGCGACTTGATGGAAAAGGGACTACTGGTTGGCAGAATATTAATGCAAGTGAAAAAGTGCCAGTAAGAATCTTGAATGCCAACTCAAATTCAGTATCGTTAAAAAAGAAGACCATGTAGGCCAATGCACACCAGTATATTATATTGTGAGATGCGTGAATTCTAGTGAAGATACGTCGCCGAAGAAGTGAATCTATTAGACATTCTTGCCTCCAAATTCCAAAACCTCAGCCAAGATCAGCTGCCTAAAGTTAAAGTGTTGATCCAACAGTTTTAAGATGTGTTCACCCTGGAAAATGGTTCCAAAGAAAGAGCTAACGTGGTGAACCATTTAATTCCGGAAACGCTCGGCCAATACGACAACATCCAGGCCGACTTCCGTTGGCGAAAAGAGAGAAAGCCGAACAAATAATTACGGATATGCAAAGAACAGGTGCGATTGAACCCTCAAATAGCCTATGGGCGTCCCGAGTTGTACTCGTAAAAAATAAAGATGGATTAACGAGGTTTTGCGTAGACTACAGACAGCTTAACGACGTGACCAAAAAGAACAGCTACCTTTTACCGAGAATTGACGATACATTAGACACCCTGTCAGGATCCCAGTGGTTTTCTACGTTAGATTTAAAGAGTGGATACTGGCAGGTAGAATTAGAACCCAAGGATCGTGAAAAAACAGCTTTTACGATCGGAACTGGTTTGTGGCAGTTCACTGTAACGCCCTTCGGCCTGTGTAACGCTCCTGCAACGTTCGAGCGTTTGATGGAAATTATCTTGCGTGGACTGTTTTGGAAGACGTGTTTCATTTATTTAGACGACGTGATTGTGGTTGGAAGATCGTTTGAAGAACACTTAAATAACTTGAAAAAGTGTTCCAACGACTACGTGGAGCAAATCTAAAACTGCGCCCAAATAACTGACACGTATTTAAGAAAGAAGTGCAAAACTTTGATCACGTCTTATCTAAAGATGGAGTAAAGGCTGGCCCAGACAAAATACGAGCACTACACGCATGGTCAAGATCACTCGACCAACATCAGATCTGTGTAGTCCTTTCACAAGACAAAAAAGTCATCGCGTATTTTGCTAAAGTTTTGTCCAGGTCAGAAACGAATTATAGCGTGTCTAAGCGGGGGCTGTTAGCAGTCGTCAAGTCCATAGAACACTTCTACAAATATTTGTCTGGACAAACAATTTTACTAAGGACTAAGGACGCCACTTTAAAAAACAGTCATCAGAACGCTGATCTCTAGAAGACCATGCCTTAGAAGAATCATCTGAAATCGATGAATTGGGAACAATTTCGTCTGTTCTAAAACTCAAATAACGAAAAACACAAAAACACTTAGAAACTTCTGCATGATAAAGAATTTAGATCCGCAACATCTACCAGGTTTTTAACCACAGATAACACATAGTTACTTTCCAACAACGGTTTTGTTTTTCTCCGTGCTGTACACCTGCCCCATAAAAACATGTGAGCAAGGCAAGTACGAAACATTTTGGTTTACACTTTTACCGTGCTGCTTGGTGGTAACGCTGCCTCCTTTGGGCGGTGTTTAAAGAAAAAAAAAAAACTCTTGAATTCCAAACGATAACGATAAACATTGCAACGAAGAACGGCTGGAAGGTAACAGGAACATTCGAGCAACATTTTGAAAAGTTGAACCTCAAAGCATACGCCAGATAGTGTGATTTAGCAAAACGCAACACTAATGATTTGGAACAGGTTGTCCTAGAAGTAACTCCAGTGGCTAGATTTGTAAAGCAGACTTCTTTCCAATCTACTTTAAGACCTACTGCAACGCCAGTACCTTCTCAGCCAGAGATTTGTTTAAACTCAGAGCTAAAGGATTCATCATTTACAAAAGTACTTCTCGAGTCAGTAATATCAACAAGTTTAGAGCATAGTAAATCGTCATCAAAGTTTAAGAGTTTTTCAAACTCTTTTCTTGGAGCATGTTAAACAAACAAAATTAAGAAAGTTGTGAAACGAGAAAAAAGAATGCCGATATACGAAAGTGATGAGACAGATAAAAAAAAATTGAATAAGATGGACCTTATAGATTTAGAAGATAATGCAGACTTAGACGATAAAGCAGGCGAAGCAGCAGAAGATAATGAGCTTGTGGCATTTTTAGAGAAATCCATTAAATCACTTAAAATCGGAGACTACTAGTAAAATTTGCAACCAAAACTCTTGGCGATTGTTTGCCGGGCAAGTAACAAGTAACAGCTCTTTGGAAATGCAAAAAACTTAATAAAATACCAAAAGCGCAAGTTTTTATCGTTTATCTGAACTGAACGGAAAAAATAAAAATCATTTTATTGCTGAAAGAAAATTTAATTTGCTATTACATATGTATTATCACATCTTCTGTCAATTGTTTTTATACCAGTAATTTTGTCATGTCGTGAAGTTGAAAACTATATGTTACCAATATTTTTCTTTAGCGGTAACGACCATGACACCACAGCTAGCTGAGATGTCGGTGAGTGGGTGCGATTAAAAATACTATTATAAAAAAAACAGGCGCTACTCCTAGCGTACCTATAGAATGATTGGTTCGGAAACATCAAGGTACATATGAACCCACTATCGAAGAAAAAATTAAAATCTAAAAAACGACATAAAGGATAAAAAACAGACAGACTTTTATAGAAATTCATCCCAGATGAAGAGAAAGAACTTGCCGACGCGAGGAACACCAAGTAGTGAGGTCTTTGAGGAAAAAATTGGCAAAGCGTTTAGAAGACCTACAAGTCATCTAAAGAAAGAAAAAGTACTTTTAAGTGGTGAACATTTTTTCCAACAGTCGCATAAAGCGGAGATGCCTAAGCACCATAAAACGATAAAAAAAAGTCCTTATCCATCACTCAACGAACCTACAACGATAAAAGCAAGAAGTTTAAGCAAACACTCAGGACCGAAAACCCTAAAAATCAACTGAGACTCCAACCCCTAGTTAGCAAACACATCGTAAACGCAACCCTTGGATATTCATAGAGAAAAGAAACAGGTACTACAAGTTATAAGAAAAGAAACAACATTCGAACCCCGGGGCTAGAAAATGACCACGCAATTCTATCACAACACGTTTTAGTATAGTTTACGTACTGTAGGAATTTTACCCAGTGATGTCGTTTTCCACACCGGAGGTCACGGTGAATATTTCCGCTTTGAACGTAAAAATATTACATGCGTGTTAACGTCACGCCCAGGGGTTACTACATCTTAAGTATCTGAAATCATTCACATGGTGTTGAGTAAATAAATCGCGGTTTCCGATGTGTTTGTTGTGAGAAATTCGCTGGAGTAAGGATACATTTTCATTTTACAGTGCGAGTTCATTTTTCTGTGTCATCGTAGCAACTTTGGTTATCTGCACATGTTTTTTTTACTTTGGAAACTCCTTATGATAAACTAATAAGGGACGTACGGAATATAAGAACTGTATCGGACGTGTATTCTGATAACCTATGTTGGATCGGGGCGTTCAAATTGGAACCACCGTTTAGATTTTCGTTACTGTGAACAACATTATGACGTATTGGAAGCAGAGACGGACATGTTTTATTCATTGGTTGGGGTTGGTCTGCTTCGGATTGGAGAGTACACTTGTTGAAATACATGAATTGACTTTGGGAAGCTTAGCACACTTTGCTTTTAAATTTATTGTATAAAACTGAGAAATTTATTTGTGGTAACTGTGTATTATATATGTATCAGTTTAATTTGCAGAGATTTTAGGGGATTTGTGTTAGATGTCCCATTAGCTAATTGCATATTCGGAAACCTTGATGTAAGTATTGTGTTTTTTATATATAATTATTTGCTTTGAGGTCGGTCGTATACACGCACGACATATTACTAAATGATTGATTATATGTATGAAGTGGTTCCTAATTTAAATTACCTGCATTATATATTTCTTTCGTTTTGGGCTTTTTTAATTATCTTATAATTAGCACATTAAGGATCACCTACGACTCGCTCCCCGAAAACTTGGGCTGCCGCTTATTATACGATACGGTTTTATTAACGTAACAAGGTTTTCTCGAAGAAGTGTTGGACGATTGTGTGGCGTCAAAATCTTCATCCCATCTTAAACTTTCACGTCAAGATGGAAAGAAATCTGACGATTGTTGGACCCCACAACGTGGGCTTGCGCCAATAATGCTTTAATCATGTTGGGAGTACTTAGGTCTTCAGTCGAGAATACGAAAAAAAATGTTCTTGCTGAGTTTGTACAATGTGCAGTCTATTCCTTAAACAGCACTGGTTGTTGTGCTGCGGAAAAAGTCTGCACTGCAGCTACTGTCTTTTTTCTTTTGTACAAGGACTTTACTTTGTCATTTACTCCATACATGGAATGTATTAAGAGACCATGTGCAAAGAAGCAATGAACAAAAGCTTAAAACTGGAAAACTTGGCATAGCATTTTTATGTTGCAATCGTTGAGTGAAACTAGATGGTCTGCAGGGGCAGATGTTCTCAGAGCATAAGTTACAAGTCGTAACAAAATTTAAGATTTAATTGAAGACAATACTCAAGTATCCGACACGCGAGTCACAGCTGGCACAAAACACTAGAAACTTTTCAGACTACTTTGTTAACGGAAATTTGAGACGAAATCTTACAAAGTATGGACAAAACCGGTAAGATACTACAGAAGGTTCAGCTAGATCTTTTTGGCGCTACTAAGAAGTTACAGACGTTATTTTTGTTTTTATCTAAGGAAAGATCCAACTTTGATTATTACAAGACAAAAGCATTGCAACTAGGTAACGTGCCTGAGCCCAGCTATAAAAAAATCAGAAAAAGAATTTTTTTCAGACGAGAAAAGAAAATTAGATTTTCAGATAATGACTCCAAGAGTATTTTCTAACCAATTATTGACAATCTTGTAACACAATTAAACAAACAAAGGGATTGCTACAAAGCAAGAAGATGTGACAAAACAAGTAAAATACTTGGCTCAAAGCTACCTCAAGAACATCGATGAAGAACAGTTTGTGCCAAGAGTGTCAACATTTCAAAATGCATATGAAGATTGGAAAAAATCACAACACCAAAAAGAATCTTTTACTGTATCCAGAAAAAAACTTGGTAAGTACCTTCAAAAATTTAGAAGTCGCAATAAGATTTACTTGACTCTTTCTGTGACAAACGGCAAAATCAGAACTAAAACAAGGGATTGCTCTGACAATACTAAGGAAGGCGTTAACAATTTAAAGTGCTTAGGGCGCCAGGGAGGTTAAAATTGCGCTGATAATATACAGGGTTCTTCGTCTAGTAAAATGTTATTGCCGAAAAAGATCTTAAACATTTCTAAGGTTGCAAAGCGCTTTTTCTGGTACGACTAGAATTTTTGGCTGAAACAGGTGTTATTTGCGAACGAGAGGTTCTTTTACAGACAGCAATATTTTGGTATAGCCATAACGAGGTTGTGGACGTTAAACTGATTTCTCAAACGTGTTTCAATTTTTAGATACAAAATATCAGATAAGCGTAAACAAAACCTTTATGTTTGCGATTAAAGCATCGTTAGTTATTTTATTGCTTTAAGTCAATAATAATAAATTTAAGTTTATCACAATAGCATTGCTACTTAATGCAAAATTTAGCATTGTATTTATATTCTTTGGACCACGGCCAAATTTCAAGTAAAAATGGATTATCTGTTGCTAATTCCGTCGAAATCAATTTATTTATAACGCAATTAACAGGAAGCTCACTCGAGGACCATTCAGATATACTAATCTTCTGATAATTACATAAAAAAATTATTTAAAAGTGGAACACCTACAGATATAGTTCTACTTTATTACGATGGAGAAGGTGCAAATAGCGTGCGTTCTTCTACTAGTGATCCACGGATTTTGTTTCGCACAGAAAAATCCTCATTGGGTAGACAACAGAAACACGATAGTGCATTTGTTTGAATGGAAGTGGAACGACATTGCCGATGAGTGCGAAAGATTTCTGCAATATAAAGGATATGCGGGTGTTCAAGTATGTACAATAATTGTGTCTTAAAAACTTCACGTGGATGTTATAGATATCGCCGCCGACTGAGAATATAATTGTACCCAACCGTCCTTGGTGGGAAAGGTACCAGCCCATCAGTTATAAATTTATCACACGTTCGGGAAATGAAAACGAATTTTTAAACATGACCAGAAGATGTAACGCAGTTGGAGTTAGGTGACTATGCAACATTTTAGTTATAGTTTCTATACCAACGCTGTTGCAGAATTTATCCAGATATCATTTTTAACCACATGTCGAGGGAACCACAAACTCAAACTGCTGTAGGTACTGGAGGATCTACCGCAGATCCAGCCAACAAAGCGTTTCCTGCAGTACCGTACTCAGCCTTGGATTTTCATTCAACATGCGACATAAACAATTACATGGATGAAGCTAACGTACGGAACTGTGAACTTGATCGTCTAAAAGACCTAAATCAGGTAGTACCAGTAAAGTATGGTCTATTCCTAAACCGAAAACTTTTAAGGGAAACTCATACGTGCAAGAAAAAATCGTTGACCTCCTCAACCATTTAATTCATTTAGGAGTAGCTGGGTTTCGAGTAGATGCCGCCAAACATATGTGGCCTTTCGACATGCAGACTATCTTAAGTAGACTTAAAAATTTAAACACCGATTTTGGTTTTGCACCTAATTCTCGCCCGTTTATTTACCAAGAAGTTATTGATTTAGGAGGGGAAGCAATATCAAAATATCAATATACTGATCTAGGTGCAGTGACCGAGTTTAAACACAGCGCAGAAATCGGTCGTTTGTTTAGAGGATTCGATAAGTTAGCGTTTTTGGAAAGTTGGGGTGCGGAGTGGGGATTTCTGCCCAGCGACGACGCTTTAGTTTTCATCGATAACCACGATAATCAAAGGGGACACGGAGCAGGTGGTAGTAACGTTCTTACATTTAAAACTCCAAAACAATATAAAATGGCCACCGCCTTTATGCTGGCTCATCCGTTTGGTATTACGAGGATTATGTCGAGTTTTGGGTTTGAAGAAACTGACCAAGGTACGAGTTTTTTTGTATGAGGTTGGTGTTGGTAAAATTTTTGTAGGGCCGCCTCAAGACGAACAAGAAAACATATTATCGCCGATAATTAATCCCGACGATACTTGCGGAAACGGTTGGATTTGCGAACACAGATGGAGACAAATCTATAATATGATTGGTTTTAAAAACATCGTCCAAGGAACGGAATTAAACGATTGGTGGTCTGATGGGGATCAGCAAATAGCGTTCTGTCGCGGAGGAAAAGGATTTGTTGCTTTCACAAATTCGGGAGATTTTTTCCAAGTTTTGCAGACCTGTCTCCCGCAGGGCATCTACTGTGACATCATTAGTGGCGATCTTAGTGACGATAAAAAATATTGTACCGGAAAAACCGTTCACGTTGCGTCGGACGGTTTCGGGATAATCGAAATTGGTAGTACCGAAGAAGATGGAGTCTTAGCTATACACGAACATTCCAAGATACAGTACGATTAATTGTATACTTAATAAAAAAATAATTTAAGTATTCTGTATTCTAGTCCTTAAATAACCATTAAACCGTTTTTTAAACTTGAATACGTTATAATCGTGGTACCTCTTAAAGATACGACTACTTATAAGGAACTTGCTTCAGCAGTTTGTCTACAATTACATCTGCTAAATAATTATTGAAATTAATTGCAATACACTTAGAAACTCGAAAACGGACGAACCGATACGATTTTGTCCTAATCTACCTATACCGGCAAGTGTTTTGAACGATAAAAATTGATAAGTTAGACGTGTGTTTGAAACTTTTGTTCCTATACAGTATTTTGCAAAGGTCAGCTTAAGCAACGAAAATGCTCGACACGTTTGGAGAATATTGTGTAATACTAACTTCGGTTGCAATCATTCTTTTTGTCAACTTTTTAAGAACACCGGCAAAAGCTCCCATATTGAACATCTATAGGACACCGTCTAGTTTATTTTGAATTAGAGTAAGAATTATCTAAATAATTTTCTATAGTAAAAAAGTAACTAAAAGTACACCAAAAGATTCGGACTAAGAGAGTAAACGGATTAGTGAAGCATCGACAGCTCCAAATAAAAATTTCTAAAATTTAGATAAACCTCAAAAGCTACCAACTCATGAACATGTAAGAGATTAACACCATCGAGGTTAAACCCAAGCTCTAAAATTCCAGGCCATGAATGGTGTTTATTTCGATGGTAGTAGCAGGCGATTCCTTTTCCATGGAACTCAACCGAGAAAACGGCAACGAGACAGAAACTTAAATTTTTCTAAAAGTCGAATCGTTGGAAAGAACTTGGTAAACGTCGATAACCCCAAAGCAAAAAGACAAGATAGAAAAAAAAGAGAAAAAACTGAAAAAGATAAGGTTTGATGTTCTTTTCTCCGTAGAAGAAACGAAAGAAGTGCCTAACTCTTCAATGTCTCACCAACCGTCCAAGAGACAAATCCTAAAGAAAATCGAAAAAAAACTGGCAGATAGAAAGTCACCTGATCAAAAAAGAAAGATATCAAAAGTAAAAAACCAGATATAGAGAAAGATGGAAAAAGATAAGGTTTGTTGTTAATGTCTGCTCTTCTCCCCATAGAACTAATTAAAAAAAACCCTACGGTGCCCATCCAACCGTCCTAAATATAAAGAAAAGAAAAAGAGAGAATCAGAAACGAGACATGCGGAAGATTACCGCAAGACTTAAATGCAAATACAAGCGGAAACCCCCTAACCAAAAGAAAACTAAAACTAAAGTGAAAGGCTAGTGACTTACCAATCTCAAAAAAGTCCATTAAAAAAATATAAAAATGTACAGACAGAAACGTAACCTGTTCTGAAGTAAGCCAAACGCGAACTGGAGTTTACGACATTTACGATGCCGATGGAAGAGAAGAGAACAAAAAAAAAACAACGAAGCACAATTAAAAACGTTCAATCGAGTAAGTGTTGAGAGAAGAATAGTAACCTCAACATCTTTAGACTGAATATAACCTTTAAAGAAATTCGCAAAAGTCCTTCGAGCTAGGTTAATATCGCAACACATACAGGACAATAACGAATGCATTCCGATACTTTAGACCTCATTTGCGGCCAGTAAAAATAAGTATGAAGAAGAAATAACGTCTTAATCACACTACGATGGCCATAAGATGAATGAACATGGTGGTCGTGAACTACTAACTTCCACAGATGTTTATCGTCCTAGGAAACTTGCGCCCGTTTGCAATAAAGACCGTGAATCACAAACCAACAAGAAAATCGATGAGGAGACGCAAACACTTCAGACACTACCTGATTATACCACTGGTTCTTAGTAAAGCCGTTAATCTTAAAAAATGAAGACAAATCAGTAAACAAATCTGAAATAGATGGAACAAAACCTAAGGGTTTATACCTTTAGTACCACATTAAACACAAGTATTAATATTGGCAATAAGTACAGAAAACGGAGGTAAAGATTCTTCCGGAGCATACATATCTCAAACAAATCGTTTAATCATTTATTGCTGCCTATTCCTACGCAATATGAAATATCTCAACACAAGTCGAGCTATCAATAACCTTGCATAGTAATCACATATAAGCACATTCGACAACCAGGACAATTAATAAATATCCATACCTAAAAAAGCAGTAAGTCTATCCAATAAACAATTGAAAGCAAGAGCAATTCGATAATTACCAAGCATTGACTAAGACAACAAATCAATTTAAGTTAAGAAGAATAAACAGTTAATAAATCGGGCCCCACGTTGGGCGCCACTTTTTGTTGCCTACTTTTTTTTCTAGTAGATTCTGCTGATAAAAGTAAAAAGAAAAAAAAGCATCTGCATATCGTAACCACCAGAAACCTGTAACCGTCGTTTAAATTTGGACGTATTCCTTTTGCGAAAATTTGAATTTGTTTCATTCGTTTTGTTTACTTTTGGATCGCTTGAGTAATTTCACGTTAATTAAAGAAGCTAGTTTACGTTTTTATTTTTTTTTCTATTTTCAAATTGGCAAGAAGATTTTGCATTCAATTATTTTCAGATTTTACGTTGCTTAAACATACGTATTCTGCATTTACGTTGATTTCGCATTTTCTTTGTTTTCGTAGAACTTGCAATTGTTATGTTTTATGAGATGTAGTAATTTAATATTTTAACGAAGTTTGTTTGTTTAAAAGTTCATTGTATTAAGTACGTTCTTAGAGCGTTTGCACTTATATATTTTAGGTTGAATTTTATTATATTACATTTGGAGTGTACCTTATAATTTATTACTTCCGATAGACAGTTTTATTATTCGGTTTATGTTAATCTTTATGAGGGTGATCGAATATTTTGTTTTGTTAGCGTTGCACTTCTTGTTGTGAGGAAGGCAGTCTTTAAACTGTGCTTTTGCGTGTTAATTAAATGTGGTTGCATCTTCTTTCCCCGACTTGGTTGTACTGTATTATTGCACAAAGATTTATGTCACAGCTTTTCGATAATAATAGGGCATCCCAAGATCTTTAGTAACAAGATGTAGTTTGGTTTGGGGGATGAATTAAACCCTTCAGATTATGGATTACCGCGGAAGTCATTATAAAAATGGAACAGGAAATAATTAGTTTTTTTGATGAAAATACTTTTTCAAATTCGTAAAATTACGGCTTATTGGACTTCACTGGTTTCCGGTTTGATTTTATTTTAACGTACCGTGGATTTGCAATTTAACTTTGTGCTTCACGATCCAATTTTCGCTTTAGAGCGGGTTATCGTAAACCTTCCGACGGTATCTTGTAAAATTTTTGGGGTTCCCTGCCGAAGTTCTTACCGACATCAACTAAAAGTCCGTTATGAAGCTACGTCTACGAACAAAACTTTAAAGTATTTATGAATTACCGTTTAAACTATTTATTCGCAAATTTAGTGAGATAAGGGCTTTGAAATTAATTGTATAAGAATTTCATTGTTAGTTATCGATTCTATCGATTTTATGAGAAACGCCTTATTTTGTTCGTTTGTACTAATTTTATTAAAAAAAAAGACGAGATGTAACTAATCTTGAATTGGTGTTATCAACGCTGATCTCAAAAGCCTAGAAATTTCGGATTTTATTATTAAGATGTTTTATTTATTTATTTTTTTAATGCGGTCAAGGACTTGAGATTTACTTGATTTTTTTTAAATTAAAGTAGTCTACGTTTATATTTTTTATTATTTTATTTTAATTTACAATTTTGAGTGCGTCTACTTTATTCAAATTTAATAATTTTTTAAAATTTTATCTGTTTGTCTTGTTTTATTTTGTTATGTATAATAAATATTAAATTGTTAAATGTTACAAAACTTTTAATCAGTTGGCTTTTGCGTTATATGAATTTTAAGATTTCAGATTTTAGTGTGATATATTCTGATAAGATAAGTTCCATTAGAGTAGGTATATCCAATTAGAGAGTGGTTGGCAAGGGCCCAAAGTCCATTTGAGGTATACACCCTTCCTGGCGCCTTTTTGATTTTGAATTTTGTTTTTCTTTTTTTTTTCAAGTTTTCCAAACAGTCACAAAGTTTTGACTATAATCCACACCTGTCTTCACTGAGCACCGGCAAATACATCGTTTATGTTACTTTCATACGGGTAATTTCCGTAATAACAATTTTTGCATGTAACAAACCAAGGCAAGCATTGAAGCTGCGGTCACGTTTATTACTATTGGGACAAATACATAATGTTTTTCAGTATGGAATTAATAGAAACGCTAAGGCAACGATGATTCTTGCGATGACTAAGTGAACTGCTTTAGCCCTCGGACTTAATTTTAAAAAATACATATTATTTATTGCTAATTTTGTCGAAATCATTTTATAACTTAAGAACCATTAAAATATTATACTAATCTAACTTATAATTGTATAAAAATAATTTTGTCATGTTTAAAAGTAGATATAGATATAGTTTGACTTTGTTACGATGAAAAAGTTGCAAATAACGTACATTTTTCTACTAGTGATCCACGGATTTTGCTATGCCCAGAAAAATCCTCATTGGGTGGACAACAGAAACACGATAGTGCATTTGTTTGAATGGAAGTGGAACGACATCGCTGATGAGTGCGAAAGGTTTCTGCAATACAGAGGATATGCGGGTGTTCAAGTACGTATAATAATTGTGTTTTAAGAAATTTACGCGGATGTTATAGATATCGCCGCCGACTGAGAATATTATTGTACCCAACCGTCCTTGGTGGGAAAGATACCAGCCCATCAGTTATAAATTAATCACGCGTTCGGGAAATGAAAACGAATTTTTAAGAATGACCAGAAGATGTAACACCGTTGGAGTTAGGTGACTATGCAATATTTTAGTTGACTGTTTCTATACAAATGGTTTTGCAGGATTTACTCAGACATCGTTTTTAATCACATGTCGAGACCACCCCAAACTGAAACTGCTATAGGTACTGGAGGATCTACTGCAGATCCAGCAAACAAAGAATTTCCTGAAGTACCGTACTCAGCCTCGGATTTTCATTTAACATGCGAAGTAAACAACTACATGGATGCAAACAACGTGCGGAACTGTGAACTTCATCACTTAAAAGATCTAGATCAGGTAGTACCAGTAAAGTATGGTCTATTCCTAAGCCGAAAACTTTTAAGGGAATTTCTTACGTACAACAGAAAATCGTTAACCTCCTTAACCATTTAATTTATTTAGGAGTAGCTGGGTTTCGAGTAGATGCCGCCAAACATATGTGGCCTTCCGACATGCAGACTATCTTAAGTAGACTTAAAAATTTAAACACCGATTTTGGTTTTGCGCCTAATTCTCGCCCGTTTATTTACCAAGAAGTTATCGATTTGGGAGACGAAGCAATATCAAAATATGAATATAATGATCTAGGTGCAGTTACCGATTTTAAGCACAGCGCAGAAATCGGTCGTTTATTTAGAGGATTGGATAAGTTAACGTTTTTGAAAAGTTGGGGCACGGAATGGGGATTTCTACCCAGCGACGACGCTTTAGTTTTCATCGATAACCACGATAATCAAAGGGGACACGGAGCAGGTGGTAGTAACGTTCTTACATTTAAAACTCCAAAACAATATAAAATGGCCACCGCCTTTATGCTGGCTCATCCGTTTGGTATTACGAGGATTATGTCGAGTTTTGGGTTTGAAGAAACTGACCAAGGTACGAGTTTTTTTGTATGAGGTTAGTGTTGGTAAAATTTTTGTAGGGCCGCCTCAAGACGAACAAGAAAATATATTATCACCGATTATTAATCCCGACGGTACTTGCGGAAACGGTTGGATTTGCGAGCACAGATGGAGACAAATCTATAATATGATTGGTTTTAAAAACGTCGTCCAAGGGACGAAATTAAATTATTGGTGGTCTGATGGGGATCAGCAAATAGCGTTCTGTCGCGGAAGAAAAGGATTTGTTGCTTTCACAAACTCGGGAGATTTTTTCCAACTCTCGCAGACCTGCCTCCCGCAGGGCATCTACTGTGACGTCATTAGTGGAGATCTTAGTGACGATAAAAAATATTGTACCGGAAAAACAGTTCACGTTGCGTCTGACGGTTTCGGGATAATCGAAATTGGTAGTACCGAAGAAGATGGAGTCTTGGCTATACACGAACATTCCAAGATACAGTCCCTGGATACAGTACAATTAATTGTATACTTAATTACAAAAATAATTTTAGTATTTTGTAGTCTAATGTTTAAGTAATTATTAAACCGTTTTTTAAACTTGAATACGTTATAATTATAGTACTTCTTATAGATACGACTACTTATAAGAAACTTGCTTCAGCAGTTTGTCTACAATTATATCTGCGAAATAATTGTCATTGAAATTAATTGTAATATACTTAGAAACTCGAAAATGAACGAACCGATACGATTTTGTCCTAATCTACCTATATCGGCAAGTTAGACGTGTGTTTCTAATTTTCGTTTCTATACAGTATTTTGCAAAGGTCTCCTTAAGAAACAAAAATGCTCGACACGTTTGGAGAATATTGTGTAATACTAACTTCGGTTGCATTTTTTCGGCATTTTCTTTGTCTTAGTAGAACTCCCACTTGTTATGTTTTATGAGATGTAGTAATTTAATATTTTAACAAAGTTTGTTTGTTTAAAAGTTCATTGTATTAAGTACGTTCTTAGTGCATTGGCACTTATATCTTTTAGGTAGAATTTTATTATATGATATTTGGAGTCTACTTTATAATTTATTACTTCCGATAGACAGTTTTATTATTCGGTTTCAAGTTAATCTTAATGAGGGGAATTGAATATTTTAATTTGTTAACGTTGCATTTCTTGCCGTGAAGAAGGCAGTCTTTAAACTGTGCTTTTGCGTATTAATTAATTGTTGTTGCATCTTCTTTCTCCGTCTTGGCTGTACTGTGTTATTGCACATAGACTTATGTCACAGCTTTTCGAGAATAGTAAGGCATTCCAATTTTATATAGGAGTTGATTTTTTGTTTTTAAAGATTCGCGGTCGTACCAAGGACCTTTAGTAACGAGATGTAGTTCGGTTTGGGCTATGAATTAATCCCCTTCAGATTATGGATTACCGCAGAAATCTTTATAAAAATGGGTCAAGGAATAGTTAGTTTTTTGATGAAAATACTTTCCAAATTCGTAAAATTACGGCTTATTGGACTTTACTAGTTTCCGGTTTGATTTTATGTTAACGTACCGTAGAGTTGTGATTTAAGTTTGTGCTTCAAGATCCAATTTTTGCTTTAGAGCGGGTTATCGTAAACCTGCAGACGGTATCTTTTTGAGGTTCCCTACCGAAGTTCTCACCGACATCATCTAGTTTAAGGCCAACTAACAGTCCGTTCTGAAGCTCCGTCTACACACAAAACTTTAAGGTATTTATGGATTACCGTTTAAACTATTTACTCGAAAACTTAGTGAGATAAAAGCTTTGAAATTAATTGTATAAGAATTTCATTGCTAGTTGTCGATTCTATCGATTTTACGATAAACGCCTTATTTTGTTCGTTTGTGTTAATTTTATTTAAAAAAAAAGACGAGATGTAACTAATCTTGAATTTGTGTTATCAACGCTGATCTTGAAAGCTTAGAAGTCCCGGATTTTAATATTAAGATGTTTTATTTATTTATTGTACCGGAAAAACGGTAGTACCGAAGAAGATGGAGTCTTAGCTATACACGAGCAATCCAATATACAGTACGATTAATTGTATACTTAATTTAAAAAAATAATTCCAGTACTTTGTATTCTAGTGTTTAAGTAACTATTAAACCGTTTTTTAAACTTGAATTTATAATTATAGTACCGCTTAAAGAAACGACTTCTTGTAAGGAACTTGCTTCAGCAGTTTGTCTACGATTACATCTGCAAAATAATTGTCATTGAAATTAATTGCAATAAAATTCGAAAACGGACGAACCGATACGATTTTGTCCTAATCTACCTATATCGGCAAATGTTTTGAACGATAAAAATTGATAAGATAGACGTGCTTTTGAAATTTTCGATCTTATACCTATACAGTATTTTGTAAAGGTCGCCTTAAGCAACGAAAATGCTCGACACGTTTGGAGAATATTGTGTAATACTAACTTCGGTTGCAATCATTCTTTGTCAAATTTTTAAGAACACCGGCAAAAGCTCCCATATTGAACATCTATAGGACACCGTCTAGTTTATTTTGAATTAGAGTAAGAATTATCTAAATAATTTTCTATAGTAAAAAGGTAACTAAAAGTACACCAAAAGATTCGGACTAAGAGAGTAAAGAGATTAGTGAAGCATCGACAGCTCCAAATAAAAATTTCGAAAATTTAGATAAACTTCAGAAGCTACCGACTCATGAACAGTAAGCGATTAACACCATCGAGCTTAAACCCAAGCTCTAAAATTCCAGGCCACGAATGGTGTTTATTTCGTTGGTAGTAGCGTACAGCGCGATCGTTTTTCCATCGCATCGTTGGAAAGAACTTTGGTAAACGTCGATAACCCCAAAGCAAAAAAAGACAAGATAGAAAGAAAAGAGAAAAACTGAAAAAGATAAGGTTTAATGTTCTTTTCTCCGTAGAAGAAACGAAAGAAGTGCCTAACTCTTCAATGTCTCACCAAAGTCTCACCAATCGTCCGAGGTGTATCCTAAAGAAAATCGAAAAAAAAACGACTGGCACATAGAAAATCACCTGATCAAAAAATAAAGATATCAAAAGTAAAAAAAAACAGATATAGAGGAAGATGGAAAAAGATAAGGTTTGTTGTTAATGCTTGCTCTTCTCACCGTAGAAAACAAATCGAAAAAAACCCTACGCTGCCCATACAACCGTCCTAAATATAAAGAAAAGAAAAAGAGAGAAACAGAAACGAGACATGCGGAAGATTACCGCAAGACTTAAATGCAAATACACGCGGAAAAACTCTAACGAAAAGAAAACTAAAACTAAAGTGAAAATCTAGTGACTTACCAATATCAAAAAAGCCCACTAAGAGAATATAAAAATGTACAGACAGAAACGTTACTTGTTCTGAAGTAAGCCAAACGCGAACTAGAGTATCGCGACACATACAGGACATTAACGAATGTAGTCCGATACTTTGGACCTCATTTGCGGCCAGTAAAAATAAATGTGAAGAAGAAATAACGTCTTAACCACACTACGATGATCAGAAGATGAATGAACATGGTGGTTGTAAACTACTAACTTCCACAGATGTTTATCGTCGTAGAAAACTTGCACTCGTTTGCAATGAAGACCGTGAATCACAAAACCAACGAGAAAATCGATCAGGAGACGCAAACACTTTAGACACTATCTGATTGTACCACTGGTTCTTAGTAAGGCCGATAATCTTAAAAAATGAAGACAAATCAGTAAACAAATCTGAAAGAGAAGGAACAAAACCTAAGGGTTTATACCTTTAGGACCACAGTAAACACAAGTATTAATATTGGCAATAAGTACAGAAAACGGAGGCAAAGATTCTTCTGGAGCATACATATCTCAAACAAATCGTTTAACTATTTATTGCAGCGTTTTCCTACGCGATATGAAATATCTCAACACACGTCGAGCTATCAATAACCTTGCATAGTAATCACATTCGACAACCAGGACAATTAATAACTATCCATACCTAAAAAAAGCAGTAACTCTATCCAATAAACAATTGAAAGCCCGAGCATTTCATTAATTACTAAACATTGACTAATACAACAAATCAATGTAAGTTAAGAAGAAGAAATACTAAATAAATCAGGCCCCACGTTGGGCGCCACTTTTTGTTACCACCTTTTTTTTCTAGTGGATTCTGCTGATAAAAGTAAAAAAATAATATTTATTTTAAAAAAAGTATCTGCATATCGTAACTACCAGAAACCTGTAACCGTCGTTTGAATTTGGACATACATATTCCTTTTGCAAAAATTTGAATTTGTTTCATTCGTTTTGTTTACCTGTGGATCGCTTGAGTAATTTCACGTTAATTAAAGAAGTTAGTTCACGTTTTTATTATTTTTTTTTTTTCTATTTTAAATTGGCAAGAAGATTTTGCATTCAATTATTTTCAGATTTTACGTTGCTTAAACATACGTATTCTGCATTTACGTTGGTTTGGCATTTTCTTTGTCTTAGTCTAACTCCTAATTGTTATGTTTTATGAGATGTAGTAATTTAATATTTTAACAGTTTGTTTGTTTTAAAGTTCATCGTATTAAGTACGTTCTTAGTGCATTTGCACTTATATCTTTCAGGTTGAATTTTATTATATGACATTTGGAGTCTACCTTATAATTTATTACTTCCGATAGACAGTTTTATTATTCGGTTTCAAGTTCATCTTTATGAGGGGAATTGAATATTTTATTTTGCTAACGTTGCATTTCTTGCCGTGAAGAAGGCAGTCTTTAAACTGTGCTTTTGCGTATTAATTAATTGTTGTTGCATCTTCTTTCCCCGTCTTGGCTGTACTGTGTTATTGCACATAGACTTATGTCACAGCTTTTCGACAATAGTAAGGCATCCCAATTTTATATAGAAGTTGATTTTTTGTTTTTAAAGATAATTCGCGGTCGTACCAAGGACCTTTAGTAACGAGATGTAGTTCGGTTTGGAGTATGAATTAACGCCGTTTAGATTATGGATTGCCGCGGAAGTCATTATAAAAATGGGTCAGGAAATAGTAAATAGTTTTTTGATGAAAATACTTTCCAAACTCGTAAAATTACGGATTATTGGACTTTACTAGTTTCCGGTTCGATTTTATGTTAACGTACCGTAGAGTTGTGATTTAAGTATGTGCTTCAAGATCCAATTTCTGCTTTAGAGCGGGTTATCGTAAACCTTCAGACGATATCTTTTTGGGGTTCCCTACCGAAGTTCTTACCGACATCATCTAGTTTAAGGCCAACTGAAAGTCCGTTCTGAAGCTCCGTCTACACACAAAACTTTAAGGTATTTATGGATTACCGTTTAAACTATTTACTCGAAAACTTAGTGAGATAAAAGCTTTGAAATTAATTGTATAAGAATTTCATTGCTAGTTGTCGATTCTATCGATTTTACGATAAACGCCTTATTTTGTTCGTTTGTGTTAATTTTATTTAAAAAAAAAAAGACGAGATGTTCCGGATTTTAATATTAAGATGTTTTATTTATTTATTGTGTACCGGAAAAACGGTTCACGTTGCGTCCGACGGTTTCGGGATAATCGAAATTGGTAGTACCGAAGAAGATGGAGTCTTAGCTATACACCAGCATTCCTAGATACAGTACGATTAATAACATTCTGCTGAACTTTCATTGTTTATTATTTTGAAATGAATATACACAACGTTTCGATTGCTGTGGTATCTGCAATCGTCATCAGGTGAATACTAACAAACTTAAAAACTACTGGAGCTTATATACTAAAGACATGTTCGATGAAGCGTTCAAGCGTACAAAATCAACTTAGCGTCACAGATTAATTAACAAAATTAC
This sequence comes from Aquatica leii, assembly GCA_035610365.1. Lineage (NCBI taxonomy): Eukaryota > Metazoa > Arthropoda > Insecta > Coleoptera > Lampyridae > Aquatica > Aquatica leii. The sequence goes on along the minus strand of CM069436.1, from coordinate 100,241,920 downwards.
TTAGTGAAGTTTAAGTTGTTTTAGAGGTTCGATAAGTGGTTTCCATATGTTGCTTATCTCGACACTTGGCTGACTGAAAATTTCTTTGTTGTTGTTGATGAATGCCGCTTCTTTAAATTTCCGTTTGTACCAATGTTCCTCTCTGTGTATGATTTTTGCTTCCGACCATTTCATTCGATGTTGGTTATCCCACGAATGTTGCGCGATGCCGGACTTAGAAGTCTCTCCTCTCTGTGTGCGTCTGATGTTCTTTCAGTCTGATGTCAAGTGGTCTTTTGGTTTCCCCCACGTATGATTTGCCACATTCACATGGAACTTGGTAAATACAGTTTTGGGAATCTCGACTTGTTTGTGGCTTTGTGTTGGAAATTATACTTCTAATGGTAGTCGATGATTTGAACGCTGTATTTAAGTTGTAGCTTTTCCATATACGTTTTATTGATTCTGATAAACCTTTGACATATGGGATGCTCAGCAGTGAATTGGGCAGTTCTTCTGTTTTAGGTTGTCCCATGGTGTTCAATTGCTTTTTCTGTAAAAGCTCTCCTACAATCTTTTCTGGATAACCATTCTGCCTTAGATCGTTTCTAATGTTTTTGATTTCTTCTCGTAGCCCTTTCTCTGTGTTGCACAACCTGTATGCTCTGTCGATTAGAGATTTTACTACTCCCCTCTTCGTAGATGTGGAATAGTTGGATTCAAAGTTGAGATATCGACCGGTGTGTGTCGGTTTCCTGTAGACAGTCGTTTCCATAATTTTCTTGTTCTTTGTTACTTGAACGTCTAAAAAAGGAAGTGAGTTCTCCTTTTCCTTTTCCATAGTGAATTTGATGGATGGTTTGATGTTGTTCAGATGTTGTAGAAAAAGGTCTAGTTGCCGATTACTGTGGTTCCAAATTATGAAGGTATCGTCAACATATCTAAGCCATGTTTTGGGTTTGAATTTTGATTTCTCTATGGCCTGGGATTCAAACCAGTTCATGTATATGTTGGCGACTACTGGTGATAGAGATGAACCCATTGGTAGTCCTTCGTCTTGAGAGAAGAATCTGTCTTTCTCCTGAAAGTACGAGTTCTTGAGGCAACGTTCTAGGAGCTTCATTATTCCTTCTACCGGCAGCGTGGTTCTTTCCTGGAGTTTTTCATCTTCTTGGAGCTTCGTTTGGATGATTTTCAATGCTTCTTCAACTGGCCCATTAGTAAAAAGACTTTCTACGTCGAAGCTGACTAATTGATCCCGTGGTTGTAGCTGTATTGTTTTTAGAATCTCAACGAAATGTTTGGAGTCTTTGGCAAAAGATGAACTGTTCTTCTGTAGTGGTTGCACAATTGGTAGTAGAAATCTGGATAGCTGGTATGTGGGTCCATTACGAGAGCTGGTTATCGGTCGAAGGGGTATGTTGTTTTTATGTATCTTCGGTAGTCGATGTAGATGCGGCGGTTTGCTGTAGTGTGGTGTTAGCATCGTTCTCATCCTTGGTGTTAGATGTCTTTCGTAGAGTTTTAAGGCTTGATAGATCTTCCTCTCCAAGCTTGCTGTCGGATTTTTCTTCAGTCTGCGGTAATTCCCTTGGTTTAAGACGTTTTCAATTTTTTGGTCGTAGGTGGTGGCATCCATGATAACAGTTGCGGCCCCTTTGTCGGCTGGAAGTACTTTAATGCATTTGTTCTTCCGTAAATTTGTGAGAGCTTTTTCGTCATGTTTAGTGATGTTGGTGTGTTGTTTTTTTTCTTCTCTAGAGCACTTCTGATTTTTCACTTAAATTCTTCTGCTTGTGTTGAATTCAAACGTGTTGTCTCGACGGCACCAATGATGTCTAGTACAGGCACGTGTTTTGGTGTTATCAAAAAATTGAGCCCTTTCTCTAATAGAGTCGTTTCTGTAGCAGACAGTGGTTGTGTCGATATGTTGACTATGGTTCTCCTTGCGTTCTTTTGGTTGTCGGCTGCTTTCTGTTGGTATCGTGTGAGTTTAGCCCATTTTCTGTCGTGTCGTTCATGCCGCTTCGACCGATAACCAGCTCTCGTAATGGACCCACATACCAGCTATCCAGATTTCTACTACCAATTGTGCAACCACTACAGAAGAACAGTTTATCTTTTGTCAAAGACTCCAAACATTTCGTTGAGATTCTGAAAACAATAGAGCTACAACCACGGGATCAATTAGTCAGCTTCGACGTAGAAAGTCTTTATACTAATGTGCCAGTTAAAGAAGCATTGAAAATCATCCAAACGAAGCTCCGAGAAGATGAAAAACTCCAGGAAAGAACCACGCTGCCGGTAGAAAGAATAATGAAGCTCTTAGAATGTTGTCTTAAGAACTCGTACTTTCAGGAGAAAGACAGATTCTTCTCTCAAGACGAAGGACTACCAATGGGTTCATCTCTATCACCAGTAGTCGCCAACATATACATGAACTGGTTTGAATTCCAGGCCATAGAGAAATCAAAATTCAAACCCAAAACATGGCTTAGATATGTTGACGATACCTTCATAATTTGGAACCACAGTAATTGGCAACTAGACCTTTTTCTACAACATCTGAACAATATCAAACCATCCATCAAATTCACTATGGAAAAGGAAAAGGAGAACTCACTTCCTTTTTTAGACGTTCAAGTAACAAAGAACAAGAAAATTATGGAAACGACTGTATACAGGAAACCGACACACACCGGTCGATATCTCAACTTTGAATCCAACCATTCCATATCTACGAAGAGGGGAGTAGTAAAATCTCTAATCGACAGAGCATACAGGTTGTGCAACACAGAAAAAGGGCTACGAGAAGAAATCAAAAACATTAGAAACGATCTAAGGCAGAATGGTTATCCAGAAAAGATTGTAGGAGAGCTTTTACAGAAAAAGCAATTGAACACCATGGGACAACCTAAAACAGAAGAACTGCCCAATTCACTGCTGAGCATCCCATATGTCAAAGGTTTATCAGAATCAATAAAACGTATAGGGAAAAGCTACAACTTAAATACAGCGTTCAAATCATCGACCACTATTAGGAGTATAATTTCCAACACAAAGCCACAAACAAGTCGAGATTTCCAAAACTGTATTTACCAAGTTCCATGTGAATGTGGTAAATCATACGTGGGGGAAACCAAAAGACCACTTGACATCAGATTGAAAGAACATCAGACGCACACACAGAGAGGAGAGACTTCTAAGTCCGGCATCGCGCAACATTCGTGGGATAACCAACATCGAATGAAATGGTCGGAAGCAAAAATCATACACAGAGAGGAACATTGGTACAAACGGAAATTTAAAGAAGCGGCATTCATCAACAACAACAAAGAAATTTTCAGTCAGCCAAGTGTCGAGATAAGCAACATATGGAAACCACTTATCGAACCTCTAAAACAACTTAAACTTCACTAAGTAATTTTGTTAATTAATCTGTTACGCTAAGTTGATTTTGTACGCTTCGTCGAACATGTCTTTAGTATATAAGCTCCGTTAGTTTCTAAGTTTGTTAGTATTCACCTGATGACGATTGCAGATACCACAGCAATCGAAACGTTGTGTATATTCATTTCAAAATAATAAACAATGAAAGTTCAGCAGAATGTCATTACTTCGCATCAAGCAACATTGTTTAATACATTCAAATAAACAGTACGATTAATTGTATACTTAATTTAAAAAAATAATTCCAGTACTTTGTATTCTAGTGTTTAAGTAACTATTAAACCGTTTTTTAAATTTGAATTTATAATTATGGTACCTCTTAAAGATACGACTCCTTATAAGGAACTTGCTTCAGTAGTTTGTCTACAATTACATCTGCAAAATAATTGTCATTGAAATTAATTGCAATACACTTAGAAATTCGAAAACGGACGAACTGATACGATTTTGTCATAATCTACCTATATCGGCAAGTGTTTTGAACGATAAAAATTGATAAGATAGACGTGCGTTTGAAATTTTTGATCTTATACCTATACAGTATTTTGTAAAGGTCGCCTTAAGCAACAAAAATGCTCGACACGTTTGGAGAATATTGTGTAATATTAACTTCGATTGCAATCATTCTTTTTGTCAAATTTTTAATAACACCGGCAAAAGCTCCCATATTGAACATCTATAGGACACCGTCTAGTTTATTTTGGATTAAAGTGGGAATTATGTACATAATTTTCTATATTAAGAAGGTAAGTAAAAGTACACCAAAAAATTCGGACTTAAAAGTAATTGCAGATTAGTAAAGCATCGACAGCTCCAAATAAAAATTTCGAAAATTTAGATAAACCTCAGAAGCTACCGACTCATGAACATGTAAGAAAATAACACCATCGAGCTTAAACCCAAACACTAAAATTCCAGGCTATGGATGGTGTTTATTTCAATGGAAGTAGCATACAGGGCGATCGTTTTTCCATGGCAATGAACCGAAGAAACGGCAACGAAATAGAGACTTACATTTTTGTAAAAATCGCATCGTTAGAAGGAACTTTGGTAAACGTCGACAACCCCAACGCATCTTTAAACAAAGGTGAAGACGATAGTTTTAGCGCAGAAGGTTTTAATATTGTCTCTATAATCCCAACGAAAAAATGGAAAATTACCTATAATGGAAAAATGAAAAATGCTGAAAACGCGCAAATACACAACGTTCACTTAAACTTAGATTTTTTTTCAAATCTGTCTATTTTTGATTACGGTACTGATTTCGATCACCTTTCACACGCTAAAGCTCTTGCTTTGGAGCTGTGGAGCGGTGCATACTTCGATATTTTGAAAGAGTGAGTGTTTTACATTATGTAGTTCTCTAATTCCTTTGATAGATTTCATTTAATGTGTTATGGGCAATTTAGTAAACTTAAAGGTAAAGTATCTGTCGATGTAAAAGAATACGAGTTAAAAATGGATTCGTACCGTGACCATACCGTAGCTGATAATTTTAACTGGGCCACGTACCATCGTTACATCACGCATTACATCAACGTGGAAAACGGTGACCGATTTGTCATTACAAAACTCTCTCAGCCGGTAGTAACTTCAAAGTAAGTTATCTATTAAATATTTTTCGTAATCTATCTGTGTCTAGTTTTAGTCAAGGTTTTATGTACAACGCCAGTGATAAAAAATATTATCCATTGCAAAAGTGTAACTTGGAATTATATCAACATGGTGAAACGGAAAAGCCTCCAGTAGACTACGCGTTCTTGTTTGCAGCAGGTTAGTTGATGCTCGGAATAACAAATTAATACGCATTTTAATTCAGGTGGTAGAGAGTTTACGATACAAATTAAGGTAGAAGATTCAATACCAGCATATCTTGGTAAAAACTGGGATTGTAAACTTTTGGAAAGATTTTGTTCTGCAGACGTGAATGGTAAAAAAGGTTGGGGTAGTTGTCAGTGGTTGTATAGAAATGTATACGGTAAAAGTATTTTGTCTAAAACTTTGTAAAATTTTAATACAAAATCTGCTGAAGCAACGAGGTTTCATTTTTTATCAATTGTATCAGGCGTATGGTTCATTTTGAGTAGCTAACGTAAATTTGAGCTAGTGCGGGAATGCCCCAATTTTCCATTGTTTATTATTCATTTATCACCAATACATCAAGGAAGGCTAGATTGGCTGTTATGTTCTAACCCCATAGGAAATTTATTGCTATTATGTGCATAGTTTAGATGTTGAATGAACTGATTTAGTTTATCTTTGCCATGAGGCCATACAACAAATGTATCATCAACATATCTGAACAGAGTTTTTGGTGTGAGCTCAACATTTTTCATAATTTCAGTTTCAAAATATTCCATATAAATATTGGCTATTACTGGAGAGAGCGATGAACTCATGGCCGCTCTTTCTAGTTGTTTAAATAAGTTGTCGTTATAACTATATTAGTGTTTTTAAGAGTTCGATCAGCAGAACTTCTTCTTCAATAATTTTTCTCGTCAATATGCGAATAAATCTTTTTAACTATAGCTTAGGTAACTGATTTTCTAAATTCTAAATCTTAACTCCATGTGGTTAAAGGTGGGCAACGAAGCTCAGTTTATAAGTCATACGGCAATAATATCCTGTTGCACGGCCAAAAGAGTTACGCCGACACTAGTTATTCGCCGTAATCCTAAGAAGTCGCCCTGTCGCGCGCACCTTCTCCCGTCCCGTCGGCCTCCGCCATGGAGGTTGAGCCTGTCAGTGCCAAGCGTCGTCGTGAAGCCAAGTCCGGCGACGAATCCGATGACTCCACACTCGAAGAATCCTTCGAAGCAGAGGTCCTAACTATGTCTAAGCTGGTTTCTATTTCTAAAGAATCCGTTGCCAGACGAACTGAATTAATGAATGTACTGTCCCGCATCCAAGCTATCTTCCGTAGATTCACCCTTGCTAAAAGAATGTCGCAGCAACATTCAGATATTTCTGACGCTCTTAGGGGCGTACAAACTTGCTTGAAGACAGTGACCGACAAGTTGTCATCACCAGCCATCCAACAAGTCAAACTGGTCCGGTTTGTTACAAGCTTTAGCTGGTTACGAACCTGCACGGCCAGCTCTCAACAGTCGGAGAGAGGGTAGGGTTCCTAGAGAAGATTGAGAAAAAAAAAATAATTAAGGGCGCCAGAGCCTATCCAAAGTCAGTTTCTGCTTGCTCACCACAGAATGGTAATAAACTTGTAACTAGATGTTAAGTTCGTAACTGCTGAAAGAAACGAATAAAAGAGAAAAACTAAATCGTTAACAACAATTGCACTTTAATTACTCGATCAATTATATCTATATCTTATCTATCTAAATATAGTCGAAGTTAAATAGCCACATTTAAGTAAATACTAGTGAGAATATACAACATCGAATCACAGTAGGATAGGCAACTTACATGACATAAGTGAAGAACATGACGACGAATAGTTCGCAGTAAATATCGTTTACATAATTAGAAATATGGCAGTAACGACAATAAGGCAAAATAATTATTATAGCATTAACATTAAATTATCACAATAAATAAGCATAAACAGCATACGTAGTATAAGCAAATTTACTAACTAATGATATTACCATTACGATAATCAGTACGAAGTTATGATGATTGTAAGTTTCGTGAGAAACCTCGTTGACGACGAAAGAAACTTTATAAAAAAACACTTACCACCAAATACAGGTGTTCCTTTTATGCGGAGGAAGCGCTTCCTTCGACACGTACCCTGTAATTAATTTTAATTGCAAATCGTGTCAATCTAAACTTAAATGGTAAAATGTACACATAACACAAACCGAACGTCGGATGCTGTTATACCCTTTTTCTATGATTTAATTAATTCCAACAGTAGGCCTTATAAATATTTAGAATCGTTCCAACACAATATTCGTCGAGGGTTATCTCTCGTCTTTCGGTATCGGATAGAATTCATTGGCCGGATGGTGGTAAGAATAGCCGGTGACGATACAAATATCCCACGATCGTAACGAAATCACAAACTTTCCCTGATGGGCTTTAAATTATAGCCAGAATGCCCTGATTTATTAGGTGCCACATGGCGGCTAACCAAAAAGACATAAAATTACTTTTAATTACAGAAAGAAATAAAATTACTTACGCTGCGGAAGTAAATTAGTTAATTAAAGAAACTACATAATTTCCATCGTGTCCCTAACACGTGGATGATTTTAGAGAACGAACTTTCACTCACGCAGCCCGGGATGTTACCAGTTACAATGTTAAAGTTAAAATGTCGGAGAAGACACCAGATGTCCTTTGCGCAATACAAAGTGACCAACGAACCCGATAGATGACGTCAATAAATATCAAAAGCAATTTTTAATTAAGTTGATATACAGGGTAATGCAATATTTAAATTTATGCACGTAACAGGTTTCTTACGCTCAAGTAGCTTGGTCTAGCAGAGTAGCAGACAGAGTGAAAGTACCGTCCCGTAAATCCGTCGCGCCAGTCCCAAGATCCACAGTTTTGATAGTTCTCAAGCCCGAGTCTAACATAAAAACAATTGACGAGACCAAAAAAATGCTCATGATAGTCCTTAATCCTACCACGCTCGGTCTAAGATTAGACCGAGTGACGAAAATGGGACGAAACTCCGTTCGCTTGGAGTCCGAAAAGACCGACCTTACCAAGATCCCAGCGGATATCCTTATCATGAGACTGCAAACAAAAATTCTTCCTAAGATCTGTATCACGGACGTTCTTACCAACCTCTCCCCTGAGCAGGTAAAGGAGGCGATCCTTGAGCAAAACTTCGATGTCGCCACTAATGAAATAACGCAACAGGTCATAGAACACCTGAAGGTGCTACTCAAATTCGCTCCCAGAGATAGATCCAATTGCAATTGCATAATTACACTAACGCCGGAGGTTAGAAAGTACCTCATGGTCAGTCGTTTACGTTGCATAGAACTCATGCAGGATCAATGACCATGTACGCATCATAAGCGCTATAAATGCCAAAAGTTCGGTCACCAATCAGGTGAATGTAAAAGCGAAATTCAATGCGGTATTTGTGCTGAAAAGCACAAAACCAAACATTGCCCAAACACCACACGAAACCCTGTATGTGCAAACTGTGTCAGATATGGCCATAAAGCCGAGGTGGTAAAACACAAATCGTCTTCCAATAACTGCCCGGTGTACCTAAAAAGGCTTGACGCCAAAATTGCTAACACCGATTATAGACAGCGAGGACGCTCTTTTGACTCTTAGAATTGCGCAAGTGAATCTTCAGCGTTCTCGTGCTGCAACCTTGGAAGTTCTCCTCCGACAACGACATTGACATTTTACTGACCCAAGATCCATATGTGTATCGTTCTGGTTCAGGGTATACGCTCGCTGGGCTGGCCTTGTCCTTCAACAGGAGTAGTTACCCTCAGTCATCTCACTAATGACGGCACTGCCGTATCCATGATTACAGTTAGAAACCCCTCCTTGGGTATCGTTGGCGTATATTGCCCACCTAGACAGAGTTTTAGACAAACTAAGACGCGTCCCAATTGATTTTAATTCTAAATCGCCGCTTTAGCACTCCTTGCTTACTGACGAACGAGGCAGAAGCGTAGAAAAGCTCGTGGGTGAACGTGACCTATGTGTTGTAAATGAGCCCAACCAACCTTTCGCCTTTGCTAGTCACCAAGGTTCTTCAAACATTGATGTCACTCTAGCATCGCAAGTTTTAGCAAGGAAATTTTCTAACTGGGAAGTAATCCCTGAGGTGATTGAAAGTGGCCATCGACTTATACGTTTTGATTTAACGGTCGAAAATCTTCGACCAGTTCCGATCTCTAGATGTAAACACATAGATCCTGTCAAGCTGAACAAATAGGTCAGCGCCCTTCTTCCTACTTATCTTCCACATGGAGCTAAGTGTCATGATCCTAATTCTATAAACGTTTCCATTGATAAGCTGGCCAGGCTGATCCTCGAGTCTATACGAAATAGCTTAAACGAAGTTCGCTCGAATTCTAGAGCTGGTGTACCGTGGTGGAATCCAAAGCTAAATATGTTAAAGCAACTCGTACGTTACTTAAAAAAGCAAACACAAAAAGCCCCAGCAGAGCTAAAAACTCAATGGCTAAATTCATATAAGGCCGCGCTTTACCGGTACAAAAAAGCAGTGAAGAATGCAAAATTTAGCTCATGGCAAATGTTTGTAAAGAAAAGTTTGGCAGCGAGACCGTGGGGATTAGTTTATAGAATTTTCTAACAAAAGATCCGGGCTATCCAACTATGCTCTAACGTCCGTGACGGTGACAGATACACTCTCACAGAGCAAGACACAATTAAGTCAATTGTTAGTTCTCTTTGCCCAGACGACGATCCGACGAACGACGATCCTTACCAAGCCCGAATTAGATCCCGATCTTTTGCAAATATTGAATCCCGACCAAACTGGGTGGTTACAAAATAGTACATAGCGTCGGTGGCTAACAAAATTCCTAAGAATAAAGCTCCCGGGTCCGATGGAATACACTATAACGTTCTAAGAGCAGTCGTACAAGATTCCCTCTCTTCTACGTTCATTTAATTTAATTCTTGTGTTCAATGCGGATATTTTCCAAACAGTTAGAAAACTGGTAGACTAATCACGATTCTCGGCTTTGTTCCTGACAAATCGACGACAGACGCCATTCGTAAATTAATAACAAAAGTACAGACGAACCAAGTATAGATTCTGAATTTTTATAGACATTTCCGGAGGGTTCAATAACGTATGGTGGCCATCAATAATTGAAGCTCTCGTCGTCAAGAGAGCACTTGCAGACGCAGTGCGCGTCAGTCGTAGTTATTTATCGAGTCACTATATCACTTCCACGAAGGTTTCTGGCTGTTCTTATACAAAACGACTGACAAAAGGTTGTCCTTAAAGCTCGGTTTTCGGGCCGACCTTGTGGAACGTTGATGTTGATTCCTCACTTGAACGAGACTTACCTGATAACTGCGACATTTTCGCCTACGCGAATGATATTACCATCACAGTATCCGCAGACAATAGACGCGACCTAGAGACAAAATGCCTGACAGTCAGTGCCTGGAGACTCTGACTCGCTGGGCTGCCAACAGCAAATTGGCAGTCTCATCTGACAAGACAAAGTACATGGTTTTTGGCTCCCCGTTGACAAGAGATCTCACAGTTCGACTAAACGATATAACAGTCCGAAGGAATTTCGGACTTTTGCTTAATCACAAACTGAGCTTCGTCAAACATTGTTCCTATGTAGTTAACAACTGTAAGAGTATCTTGCACTTGTTTTACAAGTATTCTCGTTGTAATTTGTTGACCAATGTCAATAGTGCAGTCATCCCCATGCTCACATATGGCTTAGACATTTAGTAGCATAGACTAAAACATACCCATATTGTCAGGAAACTGGCATCTCTATAGTACTTATTCCTTCGTACGATCCCCGCGGTATATCGTACAGTTCCTATCGATTCCTTATGCGTCGTGGCAAAATATCCCTCTCTGCATCTCCCATTGCAGGAAACATACTGCATCAAATTTCTCTCAAGGGCTGACACTTGTACCTTATTAGACCAGCAAGTTTCGATCGCAGATTTTCCTTTCTTTTCGGCCCTCAAGCGTTTTTAGTTTTACTAACATTTTCATTTTCTTTTTAGCCGTAGCTGACTTGACTAACTGGCCTCATCCTGTCCATTACAATAACGTTTCCTTTTCCCGCCTACTTGGTTTCTAGCCTAAGAAGCGAGGATAAGCAGAAAGGTAGGTGCCTCGCGAAACTTCGTGCTCTCTAAGCACGCATCTGTAACATAGCCTGTCTAAATAGACGATCCTTCATCTCAAAATTTATATCTTAAATCGTTCAATCCCTTACGTGGCGAACTTGAACCAAGCAAGTTCGGATGCTTGGTGGGTTCGTTTCCTTCTCCTTCTTCTCCTCCTCCTCAGTAATTCCCACTCACGCTTGAAATGGAACCTACACAAAAATCTCTTGCGAATATCTTTAACAGTGCTGTTATACCTATGCTCACATATGGCTTAAACATTTGGTACCACAGACTACGACATTCTCACGTGGTCAGAAAACTGGTCTCGCTCCAATCCCTATTCCTTAGAACTATTCTCGGGGCTTATCGAATCGTTCCCATAGATACACTTTGTGTCATATCCAAGCATCCTTCCCTACATCTCCTTTTGCAAAAAAATTTACTGCACAAAAGTTCTTGGCAAAGCTGGTACGTGCAATTTCCTTGACCAGTACGTTTCGCTCAACGACTTTCCGTTCTTTTCAGCGGCCAAGCATGACTTGAAAGTCTTGATTTTTGCTGAATGGCAGCGGCTGTGGGACACTTACCAAAAAGGGCATAACGCCTACTCTCTTATCGGATATCCTTGCCTGGGTTAAGATGTCGCACGTCCTCGGACGAGCGGCAGTCCAAAACCTTTCTTCACACGAAAATTTTTGTTGTCATTTAAAACAGATTAGCGTTTTGGGTGACGACAGCTGTCCGTCGTGTGGCGTTCCTGACATCCCAGCACATCGAATTCTCGCTTGCCGCAAATTCGATGACGTTCGGTGTGATCTGTTAGCCACGATAAATCCCTATCCGGAAATAAGTTTTATTGTGTTGCTAGCAACGATGGCAAAGCAGAAGTTTAGTTTCGTTATATAACATTGCATGTTTATTTAGAGTCACTTTACTTTATTACATTTTTAGTTAAATAACACGTTTGGTTTTCGTTTTAGCTGTCGCTGTTTGATTAATACTTTGCCTTTCTTTATTTTTCTTTATCTATACGCAGATCTTTTTCCTTGCCGACTTGGTATTAACCTAGAAGCAAAGATAAGCCGTAAGGCAGGTGCCTCGCGGAACCACGTGCTCTCATAGCACGCACAAATACTTAGCCCATCCTACTGATGTAGTAAAACTTGTGGTGAACTTGCACCAAGCAAGTTCGGGTGGTATGGTGGGTACAGTTCCTCCTCCTCAGTAATTCCCACTCTGGTTTTTCTTCAATATGCTAATAAATCTTTCACAATTAGCTAAAGCTGGTATAAAGACCAGGCTATATTTAGTTATTAATTATATTGCGATTTTCTGTTAGTATCAGTTTCTTAGCACGGAACGCTTTAGAACCCTACTTACTCGACTTATACGGCAATCACCTCCTGCTGCACGACTAAAAAAGTTAATTCAGCACTAGTCACTGGTCGTAATCCCAGAAAGTCACGCGCAACTTCACCTACTCTTTTAACCTTCATTATTGAGGTTGAAACTTGTTTCTCCAAACGTCGTCGTAAAAACGACGACGATGATGCCAATTCCCACATTTCTCAGATAACTACTCTGGAAAAATCCTTTGACGCAGAGGTCCTTATTATGTCTAAGTTAATTTCTACCGGTAAAGAAAGTGTTGCCAGACGTACAGACTTAATGGATGTATTGCCCCCGCATCCAATGCATATTTCAGAAATCCACTTTGGCCAAAAGAATGTCCCAAAGCCCGAGACAAACTTTAAAACAGCTGACGAGACTAAAACGACTCTAAGAAAGATCCTAAATTCTACCACGCTCGATCTACGACTAGACCGAGTGACGAAAAATGGACAAAACTCCGTTCGCCTGGAATCTGAATCTGTTTAGAATACCAGCGGGTATCCTTAAGAATGCCGGCCTTGTGATCAGACCGCAAGGCAAAGCTCTTCCTAGGATTTTTCTCTCGGTCGTTGCATCTAAACTTTCCCACGAGCAGTTGAAAGAGGCAATCTTCGAACAAAATTTTGATACTGCCTCTGACGATATAGTTAAACAGGCTAAAAAACATCTTAAGGTTATAACAAAAATCGGGCCTAGAGACAGGGCAAATACTAATTACGTTATCGAAGTAACTTCGAAGGTACGAAAGTACCTAATAGCCAACCGTCAAGCTTGGAATTCATGCAAGGTCAATGACCATGTGCGCATCTTAAGATGCTTCAAGTGCCAGACGTTCGGTCACCTACAACGTAACTGCAAGAATGTGGTAATTGTGCTGAAAAGATTGGCCAAAAACCGCAGGAGAACCTTTTGCGCTAATTGCATAAGATATATCCATAAAGACACTGTGATGAAACACAAGGCGTCTTCTAACAACTGCCCGGCTTGACGCCAAGATATCTCATACCGATTATGGACAGTGAGGATGCTTCTCTGATTCTTAGGATTGCGCAAGTGAATCTTCATCAGCGCTCTCGTGCTGCGACCTTGGAAGTAATTACCTTCTCCTCCGATAATGACATAAACATTCTGACCCAAGAGCCATATGTGTATAATTCTGGTTCAGCGTATAGGATCGCTGGTGCGACCCTTCAACAGGATGACCACAACCACTTCCATGTCTAATTAAAGACTGCACTGCCGTATCTATGATCACAGTTGAAAACACGTCCTTGGGTATCGTCGGCGTTTATTAGCCATCAAAGAAGAATTTTCGTATTTATCTACAACATCTAGATAGTACGAACTAAGTGACATCCTGATTTTTATTATAGCAAAAGATTCCAATGCAAATCGCCGCTTTGGCATTCCTTGCAGAGCGACGAAGGAGGCAGACAGGAATGTGGAGAACCTCGTGGTGGGTCTTTGCTAGTCACTAAGGTAATTCAAATTTTGATGTCACATTAGCATCAAAACTTTTAGGTAAACAGATTTCTAACTGGAAAGTTATTCCAGAGGTGATTGAAAGTCACCACCGACTGATACGTTTTGATTTAACCGTCATTCGATTACGATGCCTAAGCGTATCCTCGATGTCAAACGCATAGATCCTCTCAAACTGAACACAGCTGTCAGCGCCCTACTTCCTGCAAGATAAGTGTCACGATCCTAATTCTATAGACGTATCCATTGATAAGCTGACCAGGCTGATTCTCAAATCTAGCCAACATGGCTTAAACCGAGTTCGCTCAAATTCTAGAGCTGGTGTACCGTAGTGGAAGAAAAGCATAATCAAAAAGCCACAACAGAGCAAAAAACTCAATGGCTAAATTCGTACAAAACCGCGCTTCACCGGTATAAACTGGCAGTGATAAACGCTAAATTTAGCTCATGGCAAAGGTTTGTAGAGAGAAGTTTGGCGGCGAGTCTGTGGGGATTCGTTTATACACTCTCACTCACTGACTCTCAATAGTTAGTTCCTTGTTCCGAGATGACGATCCAACAAACGACAATCCTTACCAAGCCCGAATTAGATCCCGATCTTTTGCAAATATGACTGGGTGCTTACAAAAGAGGATATAGCGTCGGTGGCTAGGAGAATTCCTAAGAATAAATCTCCAGGCCCCGACGGAATACACTGTAACGTACTAAGAACAGTTGTACAAGATTCCTTCTCTTCTTTGTTCGTTGACCTCTTGTGTTCAATGCGGGTATTTTCCAAATACTTGGAAAACTGGTAAGCTAATAGCGTTTTTATACAGTTTTTTCATCAGAAACATTAGGAAAAACTTTTTTTTTATAAAAAACGTTAGAAAAAACTTCTCAAAAGCCTTTTTATGCAGTTTTTTCATAAAAAACGTTGAAAAAAACTTCTTAAAAGCATTTTTATGCAGTTTTTTTTTTCATAAAAAACGTTAGAAAAAACTTCTTAAAAGCGTTTTTATGCCGTTTTTTCATAAGAAACGTTAAAAAAAACTTTTAAAAAACTTTCATATGCAGATTTTTCATAAGTAACGTTCGGAAAAACTTTTTAAAACCTTTTTATGCAGTTTTTTTATAAGAAACGTTCGAAAAAACTTCTTAAAAACGTTCTTATGCAGGTTTTTCATAAGAAACGTTCGGAAAAACTTCTTAAAAGCGTTTATATGCAGCTCTTTCATAAGAACGTTAGAAAAAACTTTTTAAAAGCATTTTTATGCAGTTTTTTCATAAGAAACGTTAAAAAAACTTCTTGAAAGCGTTTTTATTAAGTTTTTTCATTGACTAAACTTTACTAAAACACGCGGTGACATTTTCTTGTCGATCTTGGACTTGTGAAAAAACGGCACCTTTGGCCAGATTCTTTGCATCGATATCCAAAACAAACTCTCAAATCACTTAATATTAGACTTACATTTGCTTATCCTACGAGTCCTGGGAATTTGACTGCCATGCCTCTCTTCACCTCTTATAAGATCTTTCTGGAGGACGCCTGCTATCCACCTTACCATCCCTGGCGATTTTTACAATTCGTGACTCCTGCATTCTATTGATATGGTCGTTCCACGCCCTTCGTCGTTGACGTGACCATCTGACAATATCTGGGACCTTAAATTTTTCGCGAATCGCAAAATTCCTAATTCGGTTTCATATCGTGACGCCTCTCATGCTCCTTAGCGTTTTCATCTCTGCCGCCCTAAGTATTTGTTTGGTTTTAGAGTTGTCTGCGCATGTCTCTGCAGCATATGTCATGATAGGTCTCACGCAGGTCTTAAATATGCGGACCTTGCTCTCTAAGTTTACCGCGTGGAGACTCCCCATCCCAGAGGCGACATCGGGCAGTGCTACCGGTGCCAGCGCTTTGGTCACTCCGCGAGAGGATGCCGAGGGACTCCACGCTGCGTGAAGTGCCTGAAGCATCACTTTAGTTATGAGTGTCCGAAGAAGCGTGAAGACGGTCCGGCGACGTGCTGCAACTGCAGGAACGACCATCCCGCGAACTACAAGGGATGCCCGGCTCACCCAAGACAGCGACAGGTACGTACGCAACGTACTAACCATTATGCTCTTGTTTCACCCCCACGACCAGCCGCCAGGCCGGTGAACCCAGCCGTCTCGTTTGCCCAGGCAGCGAGACCAGTTGAGCACACCGCTCCTTCGTCAAACACCACCGCCGGAGAGACAAAGCATCAGAGGTCTTTATACACCGAGGTCACCTAGGAAGAGTGCGTCCTCATCAGAGAGTAGCTCGCCCAACTCCGCTCCCGCAACCAGTAATGGCTGCAAGAAGAAAACCAAACTCTCTCCTCATCGCGATTTGGAACGCCAACGGTATCCTTACTAAAAAACTTGAATTTCAGGAATTTCTCTACCGCCGGAACATCGACGTCGCTCTTGTCTCCGAAACTCATCTTCGGAACTGCGACAATCCAAACATTCCCAATTATTCGAAATATAATACTAATCGAACCACACATTCCAACGCCACAACTTCAAAACCTTGAAGCAACCCAAATCGTCATTAACACGGCAGCCAACGGAGACATAGCTCTCTGCGCTGCTTATATCGCACCCACCAAAGGCGTGATTCCCGCAGACTTCGACGCAATTTTTAACGCCAGGACCCCCACAATTCTCGCAGGAAACCTTAACGCGAAACATCCAGACTGGCACAGCAGGAAATCGAACCGCAACGGTCGACTCCTGCATGACCTCGCCAGCATCCGAAATTTCGTCGTAGATGGACCCTACGAACCTACCATCCACTCTCACAACGGACTCCCCGACGTCCTTGACATAGCCATTTTCAACAACATCAGGTTACTTCACGATTTAACCACCGTTTCCGACCTTAGTTCCGACCACGAGCCCGTACTCCTACAACTCGGTGATCAATCAGAAAACAATAACCTTCATTTCGAAACGAACATCACCATGTGGCCAACCTTCCAATTCGAGGCCACTAAACTTCTCACCCAAGTCCCGGTCATAAACAACATCGCCCAACTTCAAGACGCGGTTGCAAGTTTTACAGATCTTGTAAAAAGATGCATTTCAAAAGCCACAAAAACTATCACAAAAATCAAGTCCGATCCCCTTCAACTCCCAATTCAAATTCGTGACCTGATCACCGAGAAAAACCGCCTTAGACGAACATGGCAACGCACTCGCCATCCAAACGATAAAAGAGCCCTCAACGCAGCTCAAAACAATATTCGAACCCAGATCGAAGAACACCGGAATCTCCTTTTCAACGACAAACTTCAGTCGCTAAATTCACAAGACCTAAGCGTCTGGCAAATGACCAAAATCCTTAAAAACAGGAATAATCCTCCCATGCCCGCCGTTCACGGTCCTCTGAGGTCTGGTCTTCACGATCTAGACAAACCGAAGCTTTCGCCGACACGCTCGAACTCCAATTCAGAGCAAACCATCCAGACGACGAAGACTTCAGTCGCACGAACGCCATCCACCGCGAAGTCAGAAGCATCCTGACAGCAAATTCAAACGAGCTCATCAGGCACACCTCCCCCAAAGAAATCGAAGCGGAAATCAAATCTCAAACCGCGCAAAGCTCCCGGGAACGACGGCATTCCCAACAAAGCAATCAAACTTCTCCCTAAAAAAGGTATAACCACCTTAACCGCGATTTTCAACGCTTGCCTAAGACTCCGTCACTTTCCACATCAGTGGAAAACCGCGGACGTCATAGTCATTCCCAAACCCGGAAAAGATCACGTCATGCCGCAAAACTACCGTCCAATTAGCTTACTTCCGACTCCCGGTAAGCTATTGGAAAGAATAATCCTAACCCGATTACAGGAATAGGTCGACATCAACCAAATTATTCCACCAGAACAGTTCGGTTTCCGTAAAAAGCATTTAACGGTCCACCAAGCCCTCCGCGTAGTGGAACAGATCACCGACGGTTTCAACCACCGCGACGTCACCGGCGGCGTTTTTCTCGACATCGAGAAGGCGTTCGAAAAGGTCTGGCATCGCGGACTGCTCTACAAGATGCACCGTCTAGGCATCGACGTTCCCATGGTACAGCTCATCGGCTCCTTCCTCAATCGACGCTCGTTTGCGATCAAACTTCGCACCGCCAAATCCACTCCACGCCACATAGAAGCCGGCGTCCCTCAAGGATCCACGCTATCTCCACGTCTATACAACATCTTCACCGCAGACGTTCCAAAAATCGACGGACTCACGTACACTTTCTATGCCGACGACACCGCCGTTTTGGCAACATCCCGCTCGCCCGCTCAAGCCGAGAGGAATCTTCAAATGGCTCTCACCTTGCTCGACAACTGGTACGACGACTGGCGAATAAAAGTCAATCCGACGAAAAGCGCCGCCGTTCTCTTCAACCGAAGAAACATCGATCCCGTAAGCCGCCTCCACATCAAAGGCAACGACGTCCCCTGGGTGAACGAGACCAAATATCTCGGCCTCACCCTAGACAAGAAATTGTTATGGAAATCGCACATCACCCAGAAGTTCGTCTCTTCGAACGGCCTACTGGTCGATGTCGATGTTGTGCCGCAACAGCCGCCTCAGCATCGACAACAAATTACTCATCTACAAGACGTATCCGCCCTGCCACGACGTATGCAGCACAAGTATGGTTCTACGCTGCCAAAACTCACACCACCAGGATCCAAATCTTCCAAAACAAGATCCTCAGAATGATTGCTGACGCCCCCTAGTTCTACCGAACAGACCGGCTCCATCAGGAACTCGCCATCCCGAAGATCGCTGATTTCGTCCGCCAATCGGCAGCTGCGCTCCATGCAGACCTCGCGGCCCATCCCAATCCCCTCATCCGGCGGCTTTGGGAATACGACAGAGATGACATGCCCAGGCACAAGCGGCCTAAATATGTCATCCTAGATTAAGTTAGAATGAAATGTACAACCCAGCGGAAAAGTTTGAAACCAAAGAGGCAACTCGGTGGTGGAAAACCGATCCAAAGGGGCTATTTAAGCAAATTATGTTATCACTCATGACAACGCTATAAAAATTGTAATATTCTAGTAGCAAATAAACATGTATGAAAACTGAACTGAAACTCTAAGTTTATATATTTGTGTATACGTTCTCTTTGAGACAACCCGAGATAGCTGTTGCTTTACTGGTCTATCGAAACACTTCTCTATGGATATCTCTGTAGCTAGATATTTCTGTGCCTAGGTAGTTGAAAGTGTTGACTTGTTCTATTATTTGATTTCCAATTACCAGCTTGCAACGTTTCGGCTCCCTAGATATCACCAGCGCTTTCGTTTTTGCAGTAGAGATTTTCACAGTGGCGGCTTCTCCATTAGGTCAATTGGTCAATGACCCTCCAAAAAATACTAAATTGACTTGAAATATAACTATTTTATTGAGTAAGAATGCATTTTTAAAATTTTAATTTTGAAATGACCCTCCTGCAGTATTGACCACCAGCCGCCACTGGATTTTCATGATAAATTTGGAAACCTCCAAGTAAAATGCATGTGCTAGCCGTTGCAGGTCATCGTTTTCTGCTATTAAGGCGTAGCATAAGATGTTTATGCTTCCTTTACTTAATCTGTAGCCTCGATTTACAAGTTTGATTTTAGATATAATTCTATCCATAACGATGTTGAACACTAAAGGACTTAAGCTATCTCCTTGCCGAATATCTGCATTTATTGGAGTTTCTTCAGTACAGCTGTTGTTGACGCTAAGTTTAGCCACGTTGTCAGTATTAAGATTTTTAATTGTCATAATTATGTTCTGGTGTATTCGATTTTCTTCCAGTATTTTTAGAACGTCGTTTAATTATATGCGGTCAAAAGTCTTCCTCAAATCAATAAAACATACTGAAACGTTCGAGAAGTTATTCGCAACTCCGAGAGCCTTCGCGAGGTTTTCTAAAACGTTCACCGAAAGATGCAGAACATACGAGATCGTTCTGTCACAATGTATAAATACTGAACGAACAAATCGTAAGTGAGTTATTTCAGTTATTTCCGTAATGCGAAGCCTGCAGTGTTAAGAAGATTATTCAAGTCTAAATAAATAAGTCGTTAACGCGTGTTATAAATAAACCTACGAAGTACGTGAGTTTAGTGTAAACAAGTGTGTGAAGTTATCCGCGGACTTTATCTTATCTTCGTGTAAGTGATATAAATTATAGTGTAAGTGTTTTTATTAAATATTATTAGATTTAATTAATTCGGTTAATTTAAAAGTATAAATAAAAAATATTTTTTAGTAGTTTAAATAAATTAGTACTTAATAATAAAATTTGTTACAATACAAAAGCGATGGATTTTTCAGCAATTTGTCGTAACGTAAAAATTGCATCTATCGTCGATCGATTTTTCCTAAAACCTTGTTGTTCTTCTCTTAAGTCGATTGTGTTTTCAATTTCAGTTCTTAGAATACTGGTAAAGAGTTTAGATATGGTACACTGTAGCGAAATTGTTCTGTAAATGGAAGGGTCTCGTTTATTGCCTTTCTTAAATATCGGGATCATTATGCTGGTTCCGCCCGTTCCGCCACTCATTCGGTACTTTAGTGCAGTTTAGTATTTTCCTGATTAGGATGCTAATTTTTTGATATAATCTCATTCCTCCATATTTTAAGAGTTCATTAGGAATTTTGATTATCCATGGAACTCTATTTTTTAGTTTTTTACCAAAATAGAGAGGTTGAGAAAGTGAGAGTCCGCCTCTGCGATTCTTACTGGCTCTACTGGTTCGTTTTTTGCAATTCTTTGTTGTTATTATTATTTGCAAATAATTTCTCGAACGTTTCACTGCCCCCTTCTTAGGACTGTTCTGTCCCAGAACAGGAAACTGGATGCGACACCGGTAAAAGGGATCGTGGCGATAGTGGCAGCTCTCTCCATTTCGGCAACTTCCTTGACCAAAGTAACCAAAAGTAACAGTCAATGGACTTTTCCTGACCCAATATTCTCCTTGGTTGGTAACTACAGACCAACACTTGAATGCCTGTTCCTCGGAAGACGACTTCCAACATGTTTCGAACTGTCCTCCAATTCAGTTGATCTAAGCCACAACCAAGCTTGGGTACTGCCAATTTCTTAACATGATGAATCTCCATTTCTCTCTTGAGACTCCATAATGTTCGCCACAGATCTTTGTATAACAGCTTGGCACGTGAGTATTTCTTGGTGACCAAATAGAAAACAAAGCGTCCGTCAACACGTAGTCCTAAAACTTTTCCGACTGCCGGTTGCTGTCTTCGTAATTCATCTAGCTGCCCAAACTTCTTTTTAAACACGACTGCAACCCCTCTGGACATGTCAAGATCCTCGCTCACGCAATGTGCGATGGCGTAATCTTTTTGTGTCTGGAACAGATCTTGTTGTTCCTCGGTGGTAACTCCGAACCTAGCTTTTCCAGTACCTCCGTATAAGTTTATAAACTTCTCGAACTCCATTTCTTCGATTGGATTCCTGGTTCTGCTACTTATTACTCTGGTTCGGACCTAAACTTGCGTATTGTGGTTATCGCCAGCAAACGGGGCTAGACGATCGACGTGAACCACTTTTGGCTTGCCTCGGGGCGGTTTTCGGATGCGATATATGACGTCGTTAATATGCTGCACGACTTCATAGGGGCCCTCCCATTGCCTTTGCAGCTTTGGCGACAAACCACGTCTCCTTTGAGGATTATACAACCAGACCATATCGCCAGGTTGAAACCCACCATTTTGAGCCTTGACGTCATATCTTGTTTTCATCCTGTCGCTGGCAATTTGTGTGTTTTTACGGACATCTTCATGTACTTCGTCTAGCCTCTTGGCCAGCTTGCTGACGTAATCTTCTCCAGCAACTTCTTCTTTCGGTCTTCGCCCAAATTGAAGATCGCATGGTAATCTTATCTCACGACCGAGCATGACACAGGATGGTGTTTGGCCTGTGCTTTCGTGAACGGATGATCGGTATGCCATTAAGAAAAGGTGCAAGTACTGATCCCAGTCTCTTTGGTGTTCGGACATTACCTTGGCTAAGTACTTGCCCATTGTTCGATTCATCCGTTCAACCATGCCATCAGATTGAGGATGGAGAGGCGTCATCCTAGTTTTTTTAATTTCCAACAGTCGGCAAACTTCTTGAAACAGCTAAGACTCAAAATTGCGGCCTTGATCGGAGTGTAATTCCAACGGAACTCCAAACCGGCAGAAAAACTCCTTTACCAATACGTCTGCGACTGTAGCTGCTTCCTGATTGGGTATGGCGTAAGCCTCCGTCCATTTCGTGAAATAATCCATCGCCACCAGGATGTATTTATTTCCCGAATCGGATTCTGGAAACGGCCCTGCGATGTCAATCGCTACTCTTTTCAAAGGGCTTCCTTCGTTGTATTGCTTCATGGGTGCTTTGCGCTTTCTCGCCGGACCATTTCCTGATGCGCAGACCGTGCAATTTCGGCACCATTTCATGACGTTCATCCAGTAGAATCGTTCTCGCACTTTACCCAACGTCTTCTTAATGCCAAAGTGTCCTCCTGATGTCCCATCGTAAAGATGCTTCAACACTTCTGGCACCCTGCTCTTTGGCACTACCAACTGTAGTCTGTTTCCCGTGCCCTCGGGACTTTCTAGGGATCGCTTAAGAAGACCGTCTTCTACTATCAAAGAGTCCCACTGCGCCCAGTACGCTTTGATGTTTCTGCCCAAAGCACTCACTTCTTCCCAGGTTGGTCGTCCGCCGCTTTCTTTCCAGTCGAGGAGTTGTCTTATTTCAGGATCGTCTTCTTGTTCGCGACGTAACTGCTCAGGTTCCCACTCATCATCAACCATAGCAGTTTTCCCCAGGCATTCGACTTTTTCTTCCAGTCGCGAACAATGGCTGCAGTCCGCCGGACATGGTCTTCTGGACAAGGCATCAGCGTTCCGATGACTGCTTCCGGCACGGTGTTCTGTGTCATAGTCCTATTCTTGCAGTCTCTCGATCCATCTTGCCACTTGTCCTTCTGGGTTACGGAACTGCAGAAGCCATTTTAAAGCGGCGTGGTCTGTTCTCAGTAAAAATTTTCGTCCATACAAATACTTGTAGAAATGTTCGATGGACTTAACGACTGTTAACAGCTCCCTCCTAGTCACGCAATAATTCCTTTCTGGCCAGATTGCTTGCGTCGGTATCCAAAACAAACTTTACATCTTCTCTTGGATAACTTAAAATCGGCTAAGTAACTAGGGCCTGTTTTAGTTGATTAAAAGAATTTTCGCAGTCTTCATTCCATCTAAATTCTGCTTTTTCTTTGGTTAATTTTGTCAATGGTTTGGCAATATTGGCAAATCCGGGGACAAATCTTCTATAATAAGTGCACAACCCAAGGAAACTTCGGACCTGATGTTTGTCAATCGGTCTTGGCCATGCTTGCACTTCTCGGATTTTGTCTGGGTGAGCCCTTACTCCATCTCTAGAAACAACGTGGCCAAGGTATTGGACTTGCTTCTTAAATACGTGGCACTTCTTTGGGCTCAGTTTGAGGTTAGCAACACGTAATCGCTGGAACACTTCCTTCAAGTTGTTCAAGTGCTCTTCAAACGACCTTCCAACCACGATCACGTCGTCCAAGTAAACCAAGCACGTCTTCCAAGACAATCCGCGCAAGATGGTCTCCATCAAACGCTCGAACGTTGCAGGAGCGTTACACAGGCCGAAGGGCATTACGGTGAACTGCCACAAACCTGTTCCGATCGTAAAAGCTGTTTTTTCACTATCCTTGGGTTCTAATTCTATCTGCCAGTATCCACTCTTTAAATCTAACGTAGAAAACCACTGGGATCCTGACAGGGTGTCTAGCGTATCGTCAATTCTGGGTAAAGGGTAGCTGTCCTTTTTGGTCACGTCGTTTAGCTGCCTGTAGTCTACGCAAAACCTCGTTGATCCATCCTTCTTCTTTACGAGTACCACTGGGGATGCCCATGGGCTACTTGAAGGTTCAATCACGCCTTTCCTCTCCATATCCGTAATTATTTGTTCGGCTTCTTCTCTTTTCGCCAAAGGAAGTCTGCGTGGATGTTACTACGTTAGTTCTTCCTTTGGAACCACTCTCCAGCGCGAACACATCTTGATACTCTTGGATCAACACTTTAACTTTAGCCAGCTGGTCTTGGCTGAGGTTTTGGCATTTGGTGGTAAGAATGTCCAATAGATGTTGCGGACACTTCTTCGGCGACGTATCTTCGTTCGACTTCACGCATCTCACAATTTGTGATACTGGCGTGCATTGGCCTACCACGGTCTTCTTTTTCAACGTTACAGGATCTGAGTTAATGTTTAAGATCCTTACTGGCATCGTGTTCTTTACTCGTACTAAAGTTCTGCCAACGAGTAATCACTTTTCAACTAAGCTGCCCTCCATTGGTTCAATCGCGCGTATGTAGCCTTCCCGGAGACTTCTATCCAGGCGTGCCATCACCACACTTTCAGTCCTTGCAGGCAGGGTCACGTCTTCAGTCAATAAGACTCGCGCGGCTGCCTTTTTTGACGAATGAAAAGAAATTTCGTCATTGTCGATCTTCAGAACATCGTTCTTCATATCCAAATAGAACTCAGACTTCTTTATCACGTCCATTCCCAGGATAACTTCTTCCGTGATGTCGGCTACCAGTACTTGATGGTCGAGTACTCTATTTTCCAAACCAATGGTTACTTTGACTTGTCCGCGAGTAGGTATTTCGTCGCCCGTCGCCGTTCGAAGTCGTACCGTTACTGGTGATGTCTTCTCGTTTTCCAATAACATGTCAGGACGAATGATGGTCTTCGTCGCTCCCGTGTCAACTAGTAACTGGACGCTTCTCCTATTGATCTTGCCATCGAGATAAATGCTATGAAATTGCTCCCTAGGCGATGCCATTTGGATTGTAATCTCCGGAGTTTGACTAGATGAGATTACTTTTTGTCTCTTTTGCTCGCCTCGTTCCAAATTATCGAGCGCTCTTCTTGTCCTCTTCTTAGGTTTAGTACGAAGCCGTCGTACATGGCCTATTTCGTCGCAGTTCAAAGCTGTCACTCCTCGTTCTCGAAGTATTCGTCGCGCTATCTCCTCGATGCTTTCCAGTGTCTGCGCGTGTACTTCTGTAGCACAGCAGAGTCTATGACCATCTCGTTGCGATGCTTGTTTTGCTGCTTCAAACTCCAAAGCATGCACCAAAGCGTCATCCAATGTCTTCGGTCGAACTAACCGGAGAGTCTGCTGCGTTTCGTTGTCTCGGAAGCCGTCTACGAAGGTTTGAATAGCCAACCGCTGCAAGAAGGTATCTGGTGCTGTAGTATACGCCAAGCCGTGTTAATCTAACGATGTCAGCCTCAAACTTTTGAAGGCTTTCGGCAGCTTTTTGAACCCGACTTTTAATTTGAGCCTGATAGACTTGTTGAAGAGGGGTTGAGGATGATATCTCCATATCTCATTTCTAATCGTGATATTAAAAGTTCGTGATTTTCTTGCAGGTGGTCCGGAACAGTTTGTAAAATTCCAAGCGCTTCTCCACGTAAGGACACTATTAAAGACGTCGCTTTCTGCTTGTTGCTCCAACCATTAGCTGTAGCTGCGGCTTTGAACTGCTTGTAGTATGTAGACCATGGAACTTTACCATCAAAATTTGGCGGTACAACTTTAAACTTGTGGGTGGTTTCTTCCCGACGGTCCATTATTAAATCTTCACTCGTGACACTTCCTTCACCATGGTAATTCATTTGGTTCATTCTTTCTTCAAGCAGTTTCATTCTAATTTTCCATGCTCGCTCGTATTTCTTCTTTTAAACTTCTAGAATTTTCTTCCATTTTTCTATTCATCGATTCTTGACCATTTTTTATCGATTCAAGAAATTCAAATAGTTTTGCATCCATTTTAACTGCTTGCGAACGCGTCACCGGCATAAATTTAAATATAACACGAATATAAAGTTTAAATGAACTACTTTTTAAAATGCAGTTTTTGTATAACACAAAATTTTAATAACGATCCACTTGTTAATATTAAACCACTAGTGTACGGAAACGAATTTAATTAAAATCGCGATCACGCACTTGTTAAAAGAAAAAGTTTAATAAACACTATATTAACGAATTTAACTATGATTACACTTTATAAATATAAACACGCGTATCGCGAAATTAACAGTTATTTACGCAATCAATTACGGGAGCGATATTAGATTACTTATGGCATTTACACTAAAAAAAATCGCAAACCGTTTGTTTTATTCGATACCCCACACCTGACACCGCTGTTGCGTATTTATTATTAAAAACTAATTTATTTAAAACGACTAAAAATACGTTTACTAATTCTAGAAATATGTACACTTTTAAATTAACCGCACTAATTAAATTTAAATATCTAAGGATAAAAACTTACAGTAATCGATATAAAACAATAATATGCTATCACTTACGCGACGATAAGATAAAGCCACTAACTTGTTTGTTTACACTATAAGTCACGTTCACTTGATTTGGTGTACACTGTTATTTATTTAAAACTTCGCACTTGCTAATTACTTATTTATCTTCACTTGAATAATCTTCTTAATACTGCTGCATTCGCGTTACGGCAATAACTGACCCACGATCTGTCTCGTCGGTATATATACACATACGGAAATCCTTCACGAGCGTTCGCTGTTTTTCAGTATATCTCCTAGAAGATGGATAACAGCTTCTAGAAGGCTCTTGCATTTGCAAATAATTTCTCGAACGTTTCAATACAAATAAAAAACAAATTTAAAATTGAATAAAACAGACTTACATTTGCAGACCAATATTTTTTTAAATTTACAAACCTGTATTTTCTGAAGAATTGCTTGTAATTTAAGTCGCCCTGTACAGCCCTCGAAACGATTGGAGTATTTACGGCCGGTTCCACCAACACGACTTAAACTTAAGCAAAGCTTAAAAACTGACATGCAATTGTTAAGTCGTGTTGGAGGAACCGTCCGTTACTGACTTACCTGTAGGCTCTGCACTAAGACTAATTCCAGAAGATTGGCGTTAATCACAATAAATAAAACACTGCATTTTTAAAGTTTTATTGTAAAATGACAAAGAACAAATCTAAAATTTATCTGAATCCATACGCTCGATATAGTTATATATATAATGCAATATGTTTTATATATATATATTTAGAGAATTCTAATAATTTAATGTACTAATCTTTAAAAAAATATCAACACAATGTAACAAGAAGTAAATTGCGAATAGATATTTGAACTGGCCGTTCATTTAACTGTTTTAATACTGATCTTGGCACACAATACTTGTATAGAAATAATATTTAAAGATAAAATCATTCGAAAAACTTTTGTTACGTTAGCCTTTTCTCTTAAAAGACTTAATAACGGCCTACCTTTTATGTGCAAATAATTTAAATATTGCGGTATTTAAAGTTCAGTTTGTGCCCATAGTTCATAGTCAAGCTAAATTACACTAAGTTACCCTATAAGTTTCTTAAGTATGTAAATAGTAGAGTATATGTGAATAGAGATAATATGTTGATATACGCTCTCAATGTAATGATAAATAGACAATTATCCTTGATTTGTATTAGTTGATCCCACGGTCAGGCACTAGGCCATAACATTTGTTCCTTAATATCGCGTGTGCCAGTTCACGCAAGAAATATCAAACATCACATAGCTGACACCATTGTTTGCAATTGTCGAACAATTGCAAAAAATTGTCACAAAACACACAGTCGGGAATAAAGTAAATTAAAATAAAAAAACTTTAAAGAAATTTTAATGCAACACAAAACGAAATGCAAGTCAAAAATGATACAAGGATAAGAAGAAGCAAATCAATTATATAAAATTAAAAAAAAAATGATTCGACGGTACTAATACAAAAGAAGCGTTTGTTTTTAGCCAATGTAACATCAGATTTGTGTGAAAGACATTTTGTGCGTTACTTAAACTCAGCAGAAAATACTAAAAAAATAGATTTTCAACACATTTAGTTATACACTTATTAACGTAGATATTGACTTCAAATTTGGCAATGCTCGCATGCGATATGTCGGTAAAGCATTTCGATTCGAAAAAATTAGAGACGCAATTTAGTTTCGCACATTCGACATGTTGCATTTTTTTAGGTATGATAATAATGATTGTCAATGTGTATAATAATAATAATAATAGTATATAGATAGAGATACGCATATACCATATATAATAATAATAATAATACGCGATGCGGGCGTGCACATTGTAAAAATATTTAGAGATTCATTTCTTCAGAGCGACAAATTTGAAAATTTGCGCACGCCCACATCATTAATATGAATTATTCTCAGATCTGTTGTGAGAAAGATCCATATTGTAGGGTACCAACTACACCCTGTTATACCCTATATACTATCACTGGCTAATTTATCTCTAAATACTAAACCTAAACTTACAATACTACTAAAATCCGCGACGTCATCTCTAACAGCGCTAAACATGGGATATTTCATATCGCGTCATTTTTTCAAAAAAAAACTATCGTCCTTTTATTCTTTTATGATATGAAATACACCAAGCGAATTTACGTTAATCTATATTATGCTGTAACATGTAGTAAACACTTTCCTATAAACTTACAAAAAAATAACATCGCGGTGAGTTTAATTCAATGTTTCTTCTACATCTAAACACTCGTTTTAACATTAAAGCCATTCAATACTGAATTACAATAAAGCCTGATCGAACCAGAACAATAAAAAAATACTTGTAATCAAAAATACCAACGAATTGAAAAGATCATGACCGTAATACTAAGTAACCTAACAAATACAAACATTAATCAAAATAAACGTATCCTTAACTTAAAAAAAACAATACTAATCATAATTATACTGATTTGTCATACATTCTTATCCTGCCTGGACAGTCTGTAGTAATAAATAAGCGCAGCGTATTTAATAAAAACTAGCTACCACTTTGCCACTGCACTTTTTAGTAATACAGTGGCTGGAATGAATACTGAATAATGTACAAACTACATTATATGCTAGATTTCGAGAACGAAACTCGCAGATGATTGGACTCTGACAACTGGTAGTTGTGCATCTTGATTAGGGCTGCTACCGCCTCGTCCATGCTAGGCAGTTGGATTAGTGCCATTTTTCTGTCTTTTCTGTAACAAATTACACAGTTTCAATCTTATCCAAGCTGAAGGTAGCAACGAAATTTTTTTATTATGACCAACCAGTTAAAACTAACTGATAAAAATGATAGAAAACGATTTTAAAATAGATCTGCTCTATTTCTTTCTATTCATGATAGGTGAAGGTAATTAACATTAATCGAACAATTGAATATGAAACTGAAAGCAGTAATTTCAGATTTTCAAATAAAATAAATAAAAATTCAATTCGATTTTTATAGTTCTTAAGCAATAAATAAACAGTAAGTAATTATTTAATTAACAACTAAAAATTTAATCATTCCAATGAAAATTCAATTGCCATTCGAATAATTATGAGTAAATAATCCTGAGTGACGAATAAAATCGTCAATCAGTCGAATGATGTTAAGCGACAAATGAAATTTCATTTGTCATTAGATTATCCCAAGAGAAGGAATGGGAATTTATGCATTATTCGAGCAACGTTAGGTGCAAAATTAAAACAAAATCTCCTTTCGAATAATTCCCAATAGCAAATAAAAATTAGTCAAATAATGTCAAGTGACAAACAAAAATTCACTATTCGAATAATCCTGAATAAAGAAAACACATTTATTTATTATCGAACAATGTTAAGTGACAAATAAAAATATAATTGCCATTCTACTAATCTTGAGTGACCGATAACAATTTATTCACATTCGAACAACGTTAGGTGACAAATTAAAACAAATTTCCTTTCGAATAATTCCCAATAGCAAATAAAAATTAGTCAAATAATGCAAGTGACAAACGAAAATTCAATCGTCATTCAATAATCCTGAGTAAAGAAAACAAATTGATTTATTATTCGAATAATGTTAAATAACAAATAAAAATATAATTGTCATTCTACTAATCTCGAGTGACCGATAAAAATTTATTCACATTCGATTGATGTTAGAGGACAAATAAAGATTCAATTGTCATTCGATTTATCCCGAGGGAAAGATACGAATGTATTTATTATTGGAGCAACGTTCGGTGACAAATGAAAACCAAATTTCTTTTTGAATAATTTCCAATAGCAAATAAAAATTAATCAAATAATGTCAAGTGACAGAGGAAAATTCAATCGTCTTTCAATAATCCTGAGTAAAGAAAACAAATTGATTTATTATTCGAACAATGTTAAGTAACAAATAAAAATATAATTGTCATTCTATTAATCCTTGAATGACCGATAAAAATTTATTCACATTCGAATGATGTTAAGGGACAAATAAAAATTCAATTGTCGTTCAATTTATCCCGAGGGAAAGATACGAATGTATTTATTATTGGAGCAACGTTCAGTGACAAATGAAAACCAAATTTCTTTTTGAATAATTTCCAATAGCAAATAAAAATTAATCAAATAATGTCAAGTGACAGAGTAAAATTCAATCGTCTTTCAATAATCCTGAGTAAAGAAAACAAATTCATTTATTATTTGAAAAATGTTAAGTAACAAATAAAAATATAATTGTCATTCTATTAATCCTTGAATGACCGATAAAAATTTATTCACATTCGAATGATGTTAAGGGACAAATAAAAATTCAATTGTCGTTCAATTTATCCCGAGGGAAAGATACGAATGTATTTATTATTGGAGCAACGTTCGATGACAAATGAAAACCAAATTTCCTTTTGAATAATTTCCAATAGCAAATAAAAGTCAATCAAATAATGTCAGTGACAAACAAAAATTCAATCGTTATTCGAATAATCCTGAATAAAGAAACGAATTTATTTATTATCGAAAAATGTTGAGTGACAAATAAAAATATAATTGCCATTCTACTAATCTTGAGTGACCGATAAAAATTTATTCACATTCAAATGATCGAGGACAAATAAAGATTCAATTGTCATTCGATTTATCCCGAGGGAAAGATAAGAATGTATCTATTATTGGAGCAACGTTCGGTGACAAATGAAAACCAAATTTCTTTTTGAATAATATCCAATAGCAAATAAAAATTAATCAAATAATGTCAAGTGACAGAGGAAAATTCTATCGTCTTTCAATAATCCTGAGTAAAGAAAACAAACAAATAGATTTATTATTCCAACAATGTTACGTAACAAATAAAAATATAATTGTCATTCTACTAATCTTGAGTGACCGATAAAAATTTATTCACAATCGAATTATGTTAGGCGGCAAATAAAGATTAAATTGTCATTCGGTTTATCCCGAGGGAAGGATATGAATTTATTTATTATTGGAACAACGTTAGGTGACAAATTGTAACAAAATTTCCTTTCAAATAATTCCCAATAGCAAATAAAAATTAATCAAATAATACCAAGTGACAATCGTCATTCGAATAATCCTGAGTAAAGATAACAAATTGATTTATTATTTGAACAATGTAAAGTAAGAAATAAAAATATAATTGTGATTCTATTAATCTTGAGTGACCGATAAAAATTTATTCACATTCGATTGATGTTAAGAGACAAATAAAGATTCAATTGTCATTCGATTTATCCCGAGGGAAAAATACGAATTTATTTATTATTAGAACAACGTCCGGTGACAAATGAAAACCAAATTTCCTTTTGAATAATTTCCAATAGCAAATAAAAATTAATCAAATAATGTCAAGTGACAAAGGAAAATTCAATCGTCTTTCAATAGTCCTGAGTAAAGAAAACAAATTGATTTATTATTCAAACAATGTTAAGTAACACATAAAAATATAATTGTCATTCAATTAATCTTGAGTGACCGATAAAAATGTATTCACATTCGAATAATGTTAAGGGACAAATAAAGATTCAATTGTCATACGATTTATTCCGACAGAAGGATACGAATTTATACATTATTCGAACCACGATAGGTGACAAATTAAAACAAAATTTCCCCATAGCAAATAAAAATTAGTCAAAGAATGTCAAGAGACAAACGAAAATTCAATCGTCATTCAATAATCCTGAGTAAAGAAAACAAATTGATTTATTATTCGAGCAATGTTAAATAACAACTAAAACTATAATTGTCATTCTATTACTCTTGAATGACCGATAAAAATTTATTCACATTCGAATGATGTTAGGGGACAAATAAAGATTCAATTGTCATTCGATTTATCCCGTGGGAAGTATATGAATTTATTTATTATTGAAGCAACGTCCGGTGACAAATGAAAACCAAATTTCCTTTTGAATGATTCCCAATAGCAAACAAAAATTAATCAAATACGTCAAGTGACAAACGAAAATTCAATCGTCATTCGAATAAACCTGAATAAAAAAAACAAATTTATTTATTATCGAACAATGTTAAGTGACAAATAAAAATATAATTGCAATTCTACTAATCTTGAATGACCGTATAAAATGTATTCACATTCGAATGATGTTAGGGCACAAATAAAGATTCAATTGTCATTCGATTTATCCCGACAAAATAATACGAATTTATTTATTATTCGAGCAACGTTAGGTGACAAATGAAAACCAAATTTTCTTTCGAATAATCCCCAGTAGCAGACACAAATTAGTTAAATAACGTCAAGTGACAAACAAAAATTCAATCGTTTTTCGAATAATACTGAGTAAAGAAAACAAACTTGTTTATTATCGAACAACGTTGAGTGACAAATAGAAATATAACTACCATTCTACTAATATTGAGTGACCGATAAAAATTTATTCACATTCGAATAATGTTAAGGGACAAATAAAAATTGAATTGTCATTCGATTTATTCCGACAGAAGGATACGAATTTATATATTATTCGAGCAACGTTAGGTGACAAATAAAAACCAAATTTTCTTTCGAATAATCCCCAATAGTAGATAAAAATTAGTTAAACAATGTCAAGTGACAAACAAAAATTCAATCATTATTCGAATAAACCTGAATAAAAAAAAACAAATTTGTTTATTATCGAACAATGTTAAGCGACAAATAAAAATATAATTGTTATTCTACTAATCTTGAGTGACTGATAAAAATTTATTCACATTCGAATGATGTTAGGGAACAAATAAAAATTCGATTGTCATTCGATTTATCCGGACAGAAGGATACGAATTTATTTATTATTCGAGCAACGTTAGGTGACAAATGAAAACCAAATTTTCTTCCGAATAATCCCCAATAGTAGATAAAAATTAGTCAAATAATGTCAAGAGACAAACAGAAGTTCAATCGTTATTCAAATAATCATGAATAACAAACACAAATTTATTTATTATAAAACAATGTTGAGTGACAAATAAAAATATAATTCTTATTCTACTAATCTTGAGTGACCGATAAAAATTTATTCACATTCGAATGATGTTAAGGGGCAAATAAAAATTCAATGGTCATTCGATTTATTCCGACAGAAGGATACGAATTTATACATTATTCGAACCACGATAGGTGACAAATTAAAACAAAATTTCATTTCGAATAATTCCCCATAGCAAATAAAAATTAGTCAAAGAATGTCAAGAGACAAACGAAAATTCAATCGTCATTCAATAATCCTGAGTAAAGAAAACAAATTGATTTATTATTCGAGCAATGTTAAATAACAAATAAAAATATAATTTGTCATCTCGAGTGACCGATAAAAATTTATTCACATTCAATGATGTTAGGGGACAAATAAAGATTCAATTGTCATTCGATTTATCCCGTGGGAAGGATATGAATTTATTTATTATTGAAGCAACGTCCGGTGACAAATGAAAACCAAATTTCCTTTTGAATTATTCCCAATAGCAAACAAAAATTAATCAAATACGTCAAGTGACAAACGAAAATTCAATCGTCATTCGAATAATCCTGAGTAAAGACAACAAATTGATTTATTATTCAAACAATATTAAGTAACAAATAAAAATATAATTGTCATTCTATTACTCTTGAATGACCGATAAAAATTTATTCACTTTCGAATGATGTTAGGAGACAAATAAAGATTCAATTGTCATTCGATTTATTCCGACAGGAGGATACGAATTTATATATTATTCGAACAACGTTAAGAGACAAATTAAAACAAAATTTTCTTTCGAATAATCCCCAGTAGCAGACACAAATTAGTCAAATAATGTCAAGTGACAAACAAAAATTCAATCGTTATTCGAATAATACTGAGTAAAGAAAACAAACTTGTTTATTATCGAACAACGTTGAGTAGTGACAAATAGAAATATAACTACCATTCTACTAATATTGAGTGACCGATAAAAATTTATTCACATTCGAATAATGTTAAGGGACAAATAAAAATTCAATTGTCATTCGATTTATTCCGACAGAAGGATACGAATTTATACATTATTCGAACCACGATAGGTGACAAATTAAAACAAAATTTCATTTCGAATAATTCCCCATAGCAAATAAAAATTAGTCAAAGAATGTCAAGAGACAAACGAAAATTCAATCGTCATTCAATAATCCTGAGTAAAGAAAACAAATTGATTTATTATTCGAGCAATGTTAAATAACAAATAAAAATATAATTTGTCATCTCGAGTGACCGATAAAAATTTATTCACATTCGAATGATGTTAGGGGACAAATAAAGATTCAATTGTCATTCGATTTATCCCGAGGGAAGGATACGAATTTATTTATTATTGAAGCAGCGCCCGGTGACAAATAAAAACCAAATTTCCTTTTGAATAATTTACAATAGCAAATAAAAATTAATCAAATAATGTCAAGTGACAAACGAAAATTCAATCGTCATTCGAACAATCCTGAGTAAAGATAACAAATTGATTTATTATTCGAACAATGTTAAGTAACAAATAAAAGTATAATTGTCATTCTATTAATCTTGAGTGGCCGATAAAAATTTATTGACATTCGAATAATGTTAAGAGGACAAATAAAGAATCAATTGTCATTCGATTTATCCCGAGGAAAGAATACGAATTTATTTATTATTTGAGCTAAGTGGCAGATTAAAACAAAATTTTCTTTCGAATAATGCCCAGTAGCAGACACACATTAGTCAAATAATGTCAAGTGACAAACAAAAATTCAATCGTTATTCGAATAATACTGAGTAAAGAAAACAAATTCATTTATTATCCAACAATGTTGAGCGACAAATAAAAATATAATTGTTATTCTACTAATCTTGAGTCACCGATAAAAATTTAGTCACATTCGAATGATGTTAGGGAACAAATAAAGATTCAATTGTCATTCGATTTATCCGGACAGAAGGATACGAATTTATTTATTATTCGAGCAACGTTAGGTGACAAATGAAAACCAAATTTTCTTCCGAATAATCCCCAACAGTAGATCAAAAATCAGTCAAATAATGTCAAGAGACAAACAGAAGTTCAATCGTTATTCAAATAATCCTGAGTAAAGAAAACAAATTCATTTATTATCGAACAATGTTGAGCGGCTAATAAAAATATAATTGTTATTCTACTAATCTTGAGTCACCGATAAAAATTTAGTCACATTCGAATGATGTTAGCGAACAAATAAAAATTCAATTGTCATTCGATTTATTCCGACAGAAGTATACGAATTTATATATTATTCGAGCAACGTTAGGTGACAAATGAAAACCAAATTTCCTTTTGAATAATCCCCAGTGGCAGACACAAATTATTCAAATAATGTCAAGTGACAAACAAAAATTCAATCGTTTTTCCACAAATTTATTTATTATCGAACAATGTTGAGCGACAAGTAAAAATATAATTGTTATTCTACTAATCTTGAGTGACCGATAAAAATTTATAACACATTCGAATGATGTTAGGGGACAAATAAAGATTCAATTGTCATTCGATTTATCCGGACAGAAGGATACGAATTTATTTATTATTCGAGCAACGTTAGGTGACAAATAAAAACCAAATTTCCTTTCGAATAATCTCCAATAGTAGATAAAAATTAGTCAAATAATGTCAAGAGACAAACAGAAGTTCAATCATTATTCAAACAATCCTGAATAAAAAAATACAAATTGGAACAATATTGAGTGACAAATAAAAATTTATTCACATTCGAATGATGTTAGGAGACAAATAAAGATTCAATTGTCGTTCGATTTATTCCGACAAAAGGATGCGAATTTATATATTATTCTTATTCGAGCAATGTGAGAAATTAAAACAAAGTTACCTGAATGACGGATATTTCTTTTGTTAATTGACGAATGAAATTTCAATTGTCATTCCAGTGAAGGCTACGAATTGATTTATTATTCAAACGATGTTACGTAACAAATGGAAATACAATTTTGGAATCGTGTTAGTCATACAAACTATTGATTGATTTAATCAACAGCAAGAAACTAACAAACAAAATTTTAATCATGATTCAAAATTAATCAAAGAATTTATTCATACTGAAAATGCTTATTGTCACTCGAAATCGATCCAATAATTTTTTTTAGAAAAAAGTGTGTTTTTCCTGTATTAAAAAAAGAAAGGAAATAATCGCGTCAGTGAGAAGAATAAAAAGGAGTTTTGGCCAGTATTATTGAGCTAGAACTGCATCTCGACTCTTCTTTTTGACGTTTGTCGTTGTTTCGATGACACAACGAAAGAAATAGTCGAGACGCAAATATTAAATTTTCTAAGATACAAAAACAGAAATTGTACTTACGGGAAGAACTTGAAGGCTTTAACAGTAAAACCATTCTTGGTAAAGGCGTCTTTTATATCATCCTCGTTGATCGTAGCAGGTATATTACTCAAATGTAATGTAGAGGATGGTGGATAAATATTCTGGTAATTCTTAGACCCCGGTTTTTTAAACCTATGCAAAGGACTTTGACTGTAGTCTTTCGTAAGCCCAGCATCTGGTTGTCCCTCTTTTGGTAGCTGAACGGTCTGGTGCTTGCTCAACATTACGCGTATATTTTTTCCGAAAACGCGTAACTTATCCATGTGGGTGATGGCTAAAAAAACAACGTAACAAAAAATCTAACAAAACAATCCTAAAAACTAACCCAGGTGAGCTTGATGAGGTTCCGCTAACTGAACTAAAGCCGAATCCTTCTTGTTATAAAGAATCTTCACCCGTTGCACGTCACCATAAACACCTAAAGTTGAATTAAGGTGTTAACGATAAAATCTTGTAAAAAAAATGTTAATCTTTTGTTCGTTCTAACTGTAAGGTACTGACAATACACTAAACGAGTACAACGAAAATAACATAACACGTACATGCAAAAACTTAATAAAAACGGAAGATAAAATATAAATAAAATTGAAAAAAAAACTACTTTCAGACTTAAGAAGATTATAAATAAAATTAACACAATTGTTCTAAGCAGTAAGCTTGTAAACAAGTTAAAAAAAATACTTTCGTAAAAAATTAAATAATAAAACTACCGATAAAGGCCAATTCGATAAACGAATTGGATTTATAAAATTGTAAAACTCTGTTATTTTATCTTGGTTCGAAAGTTTCAGTTGATAAGATCCTTTAGTAATCTGTTAGTAATTCAAGAAAAGATAAAAGAGCAGAGTTCCTGATGACTAAATGATATACTTAGTTGACAGTAGCTGTGCACACGTACCAAATAGGGTAAAGAGAGCGTCAGGCGTGACCATCTACGGAAAGAGAAAGATGACAGTAGTATGTAATGGTAGCACATAGAGGGAAAGTTGCCATAAAAATGGCAGCATTTTTTTGGTACACCACATTAGACAAGGACTAACATTATATAACCTAAATCTAAAGTAGTGTTTTTATTATTTGTTTTTTTTTAGACTTATTAATTTTTTTGTTATGTATTAGAATACAGTTCACGCTGCATTGTTTTTTTTTTCCAAAAACAAACGACAAAACTTAAAAGAAATTTAGTGAGATTGAAAAATGCTAAGACAGAGTTTGTACAGCAATTAGTTATTAATACAATACGGATTAGAGAGCTTTTAAAGGTGAACTGTACAAATATTTGTCTATCCCATAATAGTTCTCATAAACTTATCTTTATACTCACTAATTGCTTCGGATAAATTTATTTCATCTTAATCAATCAATAAATAACGCTATAGAACAAATCACACTTTTTTCTACTTAGATTAATTTGATTACTTTGTTTTAAAAAAAAATATGTAACATCGAAGGCTTCCGCGCTCAAAATTTAAACTAAAGTAAGAACGTTTTCCGATATAGCACCGTTGATGTAATCAAAGCCGTCAACGTATCGTTCGCTTCCATAAAAGGAGGTTTTTAGGTACTTTCAGACGTAGGATCTCTTGAATTACTTGTTTACCTCTCAACTGCCACTATTGGTCCTCATACCGCTGTCGTTTTTATTTAATATTCCAATCACACTTCGACTTTTTTTATCCGTTCGTTTGGCAGATGTAAACGGGCATCTGTACTATATGTTTGTCCCGTTTTAGCACTCTTTTAATTATATTATAATCAGCACATAGAAGATCAAGCTGAATCTTGTCAGTTATACAACTACGACTCACTCTCCGAGGCTCTGAGCTACCGCCTACTGTAGATGACGGTTGTTTTACCGTGACACCTCATATTCACATCTGGAAGCGTGTCTATATAACGGATACGTCTCCAACTAATTTCGGAATTATTCCCCGTTACGCACCAACGGAGAAGCGGGTAGAACCGTTTTCGTGATACCCTGTTCGACGGCCTACCGTCCGTAGATATCATGATCTGTTTATACCATTCGTGATATACCCAATTGGCGAGTTTCTAAAAGCGTATCTATAAAACAGATGTGTCCACCCAATTTCAGAATTATTGTCCGTAACACACCAACGTAGAATGAGGTAGAAGCGTTTTCGAGACACCCTGTCCAACGACCTACCGTCCATGATCCCCAGCTTTGTTTGGTAACGAGAATACTGTGTATTCCTTTTCTAATATACGCAAACAGCGGGCGTCTGGAAGCGTGTCCGTATAAGAGATACGTCTCCAACTAAATTCGGAGATATTCCCCGTTAATCCCCAATGTAGAATGTGAGTAGTAGTGTTTTGGTGACACCCCGTCCGACAGCTACCAAAGATCTCCAGTTCTGTTTCATAACGAAAATCCTGTTTATTCAGTTCCTGATATTCGCAAAAAGGAGGCGTCTGGAAGCGTGTCCGTAAAACGAGTACGTCCCTAACCAATTTCGGAATCATTCCCCGTTATGCACTAACGTAGAATGGGAGAGAAGCGTTTTCGCGACACACCGTTCGACGGTATAGCATCCGTAGATCTCAGGATATGTTTCGTAACAAGAAACCTGTTTACTCCGTTGCGATATACGCAAAAAGCGGGCGCCTGCAAGCGTGTCCATATAAAGGATGCGTCCCCAACCAATTTTGGAGTTATTCCTTGTTACGTAGAATGTGAGTAGAAGCGTTTCCGTGACACCCTGTCCGACGGCCTACCGTAGATCTCAAGCTCTGTTTCATAACGAGAATCATGTTTATTCCGCTCCTGATATTCGCAAAAAGGAGGCGTCTGAAAGCATATCCATAAAACAGATAATTCTCCACCTCTCCAAAACTACGACTCACTCTCCGAGGCTCTGAGCTACCGCCTTCTGTTTGTGACGCTTGTTTTATTGTAACACCTAATATTCGCATCTGGAAGCATGTCCATATAACGGATACGTTTCGAACTATCCCCGTTACGCACCAACGTAGATAGGAGTAAAACCGTTTTCGTGGCACCCTGTTCGACGGCCTACCGTCCGTAGATATCAGAATGTTTCATAACGAGAATCCTGTTTATACCATTCATGATATACGCAAAAAGCGAGCTTCTGAAAGCGTATCCATAAAACAGATGTGTCCACCCAATTTCGGAATTATTGCCCGTAACACACCAACGTAGAATGGGGTAGAAATGTTTTCGAGACACCCTGTCCAACGGCCTATGATCTCCAGCTTTGTTTCGTATCAAGAATACTGCCTAATCCGTTTCTGATATCCGCAAAAAGCGGGATGTGGAAGCGTGTCCGTATAACGAATACGTCTCTAATTAATATCGGAGTATTCCCCGTTACACCCCAATGTAGAATGTAAGTAGAAACATTTTGGTGACACTCCCGTCCGACGGCCGACCGTAGATCTCAAGTTCTGTTTCATAACAAGAACCCTGTTTATTCCGTTCCTGATATTCAAAAAAAGGAATGCGTCTGGAAGCGTGTCCATAAAACGAATACGTCCCCAACCAATTTCGAAATCATTCCCAGTTACGCACCAACATAGAATAGGGTATAAACGTTTTCGTCACACTCAGTCCGACGGTTTACCGACCGTAGATCTCAAGTTCTATTTCATAACGAGAATCCTGTTTATTCCGTGTCCATATAACGGACGCGTCTCCAACTAATTTCGGAATTATTCCCCTAACGCACCAACGTAGAATGGAATAAAAGCGTTTTGTTGACACCCTGTTCGACGTTCTACCGTCCGTAGATCTCAAGATCTGTTTCGTAACGAGAATCCTGTTTATTCGGTTCCTGATATCCGCAAAAAAGAGGCGTCTGGAAGGGTAATCACAAAACGGATACGTATCCAAATAATTTCGGAATTATTCCCTGTTACGCGCCAACATAGAATAGATTACAAGCCATTTCGTGTGTTCTGAGTCATTACAGGATATGGGATGAGATTAAACTGATCTAATACGTGCCATGGTAAGAAGAAGATTGCGAAAGCGTTACCTACGCCTAGTAGAAACATTATCCTCGTCGAAACTTCGGTTTCGATAGTCCGTTACGTTCTTCTGTTTGAGAGGGTACCAGGACTACAGAAAAAAAAGAATTACCAGCGAAAACTCCACAATCGTACGAAAGGGTTCGTAAAAGGAATAGAAACGGAGTTAAGGGTAGTTATTTGGGGAAAACTTCTGGGTTTTTTTCCTTTCTTCAATTTCAATCTGTCGGAGTTGGAGTGTCTATTTATCCTGGGTTTTTAGAGCACCGTCTCTTAAATAGGGAGGGTGCCCAAGCGTTGTGCTTCTTATCTTGAGTGGGAGCAAACGGCGTACTTTGGGAGAAGTAATAAAAACTCATGAGATACGTAACTGTCGAGTTCGTAGGGCGGTCAGCCGGCGCGCTTTACTATCTTTGACGCGAAGACCGTCTTGGTGTCACCTCTACGCTATCGCGAGTGTCTACGAAATCTTCAGATGCACTAGAGTATGTCCTAACGTCTTATGGGAACGAACCTTTCTTAATCATGCTATCGTTTCTTGCGCCTATCCTTGAGGTTTCCTTATATGGGTATACTCAGGATGGTACTTAAGAGTTAAGGTTTTAGAAGATTTTAACGCTACTTAATCGTTGATGCTGGTCTATACTTCCCTTTTCACTACACTTTTCTTTTCTCTGGAATTCTTTTGGGTCTCGCTTCCATTCAGTTAATGATCGTTTGTACCTTACTTTTGGGTATCGCTTCATGCGCTACTCGTTCTTACTTGCACTTCAATTACAGTTTTTGGCGTTAGAGCCCACGATATTTTGTAAATCGTCTTCCTCTTTTGTATCGTGATAATCCGATGAGATTAAACAGAGTTGGGTTTGTATAGTTCTGGGTTGGGATAAGATTTTATGGTG
Organism: Aquatica leii; assembly: GCA_035610365.1. NCBI lineage: Eukaryota > Metazoa > Arthropoda > Insecta > Coleoptera > Lampyridae > Aquatica > Aquatica leii. The sequence goes on along the minus strand of CM069436.1, from coordinate 100,200,118 downwards.
CACATCCTATCTTTCCATCGTAAGGGACTAAGCAAGCAATAGATACGGACATAGCCAAAATCTTCGGATGTTCCATCAAAAAACGCTCGGTAAGGGTGTGACACCTTACGTAAATCTTTTAAGGGGAAATTCCTTTCGATGCAAAAAGTATAAATCTCTGAGAAGCCTCCTCGATGTCGATTTTTATTTGAAACAAATATCTACTTAAAGTTTGTCATAAATTTTGATCCATCGACAAAATACGATGAACAGTGCGGAGACAAATTCTACTAGTAATTCAGGGCTTTCGCTTATAAATGTCTTACTATACGGTACATAAACCATTTAAATGTCAATCGTTTTGCTAATATTTTAGTGCGCGCATGATAACGACTGGACTGTCTGTTTTGTAACTTAATATATAATTACTAAATTACGTTCAATTATGTAATGAGATCCGGAGTAGTTGTAATCGTTTCGTTAGTAGCGTGGTTAATAAGCCTAGTTTCATACGCCGCTTGCGTGGATGACATCACCCACCCTGGTGGGAATAATAATTTTGATCAATTTACTTGTTTTAACCTCATTATCCTTTGCGTTTGAACTAAACACGAACGATTTATATATCTGTATTTATATATGTACCTATAAATTGTTTATAAGTTTAGAATTCGTTGCCCCATAGCGTATTTTCTCTACTCGATAGAAAAGGTGGCGCAAGGAACCCATTCACCAATCAATTTTAGGTACTAAGTGTTGTCACAAATATAATAATTTACTGTATGGTTATGGTTATATTGTAACTATTGTACTCACGCGGTGTGGGCGAGCACCGAGACAAACAAAGCTCGCCCTGGCGCCCATGCTTCTATTTACTTTTTTTCTTTTTCTTGAGTGTATAATCTCGACAAACACATTTTTTCTGTAATCGTGATACTCTCTCAGCCAGGGACACATAACAAGTCTCACCGTGACTTACAGTACCACGAAAAAAACGTTGACCACTTCATTTACAACGCGGAAAACGTTCTTATTTCACCGAAAATAATGTTATTCCAATTTGTCTATTAAATTTAAAATCTTTTTACAAGAATAGCCAATAGAAATTAGACATGCCACACAATAGAAAAAAAGTAGGCATGCGTTAAGCACCTTTCGATAGAATAACTACTACGAACTGACAGATATGTGAATAGTTCATGTGGTGAAGAAAATATTCTACTTTGTTAATAATACAAAATTTGACATCTTCACCAAGTTTCTGTACTATTTTTTTTTAAATCGATTGAATAAATACGCGAGTAGTAGAACTATGAAGGGATAGATAAAATCAAACCATATCACGATTTTTAATATGGCGACTTTTACGTTTAGAAAATGTTTTTACCTCCTCGTTTAGGTTGCTAACTAATAAAACTGTTGCTAAAGCCAATCCAGGATTGGTCAGTCCTCTTAAACCAGGTGCCGTTTGCCCCAAAGCAAATCCGCCGAGTGCGGGTAATCCACCAGCCACGCCTCCTGTATAAGGAGAGGCTAACGGAGATGTTAGTCCTGGAATGAATGGAGAAGCTAATACACCTGGAGCACCAGCAAGTAGAGAATCTGCGAGTTAAAAAAATGCGTAACAACCAATAATCTCGGGATGAAACTAAACTAACCTGCTAAGCGTTCTCTGGCCAATCGCGGTTGAGCAGCCAATAACAAAAGATCGGCTCCTAATCCGGCACCAAGTCCTCCGCCTAAAGTAGCTAATTGATTGTCGCCGTCGCCAGACGGTAAAGTGGGGTTTGTAAAATCTCTCGATTTATCGTTATTGTACTTAACGTTAAGAGAAGTCATTTTTGAATAATCTATACGTAAAGTACAACAACTGTTGTAAATGTTTTGTCCATCTAATGACTGCTTGGCCGTTTGTGCAGATTGCGTATCTGGGTACTGAATAAGCGCTTGGAATGAATCTGAAACCGTAAAATTAGTAATAATCCAAGAGGTACTAAAACAACTTACTATTCTTTGTAAACGTAACAATCTTAAGGACTTTCCCAAAACGTTGGAATATCTAAAATAAAACGCGTAAGAAATTCGCCATCGTTAAATCAGATCAGATCTTACCACATGAAGAATATCTAAACTGATAGGATAAATCATATGTTCTATTATAACACGTAGAACCGTATTTGGACCACCTTGTATTTCTTGACCATTTGTGATTGTAGCCGGAGGTGTTGGTGTGGGAGTTCCTCCCCCAGGTTGAGTGGCAGTAATGGCTTGGGCCGCTTGAAGAGCAGCTTGAGCAGACGCATTCTGTAACAAAAAAAAATTCCAAAGTTTAAAATAAACTAATTATACTAAAACACGATAGTCTTGTTATTTAAAAAAAAATTTATCGCGAAACTCGCGTTTTGAAATTGAAAAATAACTGAAAAAGTTTAATAGAGTCTAAATTGAGAACGGGTAATTAACTAAGTTGTATTTATTTACAATTAGTTTAAAAGTATTTCGTTATAACTTAATAAACAAGTCAACTTCCGGACGACAAAACTTTTCCTAAAATAACTTTAATAAAAATTTTTATTTGATATTTAACTTAAATTTATTTATAAAAACAGAAACTCATAGTTTAAATATAAACGCTGAAAGGTTGATGTTGATCTTAACTTTTTGAAAACTTTCATGCACGAACTGCTTAAATAAAATATTGAGGTAGAAATCAAAGGCTTTTGTACTCAAAGTTATTATTGCGACACAAAGTTTCTCTATAATTTGAAGTGTGTTCGAAAGTGCAATGTTACTTTAAAACTAGTAAAATTTAGATAAGAATCAAATTCGCTATTTTTCTGTAGTGAAAACAAATATATTTCGCTAGGAAAAACGTAAAAATGAAACTAATCAAAATTATTCCTCTAACTCACGCCGCTTAATAGAATCAGCTTGGGTTTTTTTTAATAACAATAACTGAATGACAACAAAATCAGACATTCGCGATTAAGATGTTAATTTAGCATCAATACATGCAAAAAATATCAACATTTAATTCGAGTCAAATAAAGCGAAAATTACGGACCTGTTGCATTAAATAATCTAAGTTTGTTGACACCGTGAATAAAAAGAAATCAAAAATATCGTTACGATGTTTAATTCACTGTTCTACGAACAACACATTTCTTCTCAGTTTGCTGACACGAAAAATAAACATAAATGCAAAATAATGTTATCACATAAGACGTTATTCTAACAACTGCACATTCTTTCTAAGTAAAATAGAAATATAAAGTAACTCTAACGTATTTACAAATGTTTAAATGATTTAATATTACATAGGGCAGTCAAAATACTTGAATAAATAAATAACAGAATGGTTAGTAGTGATACATTACTCCTACTTCATAAGAAACTTGGTAACCGCGACTCTAATTATTTACGGTCCATCCAAAGTACAACTTTAGATTGGAGTAATAAAGAACCAATAACAAAATGATTCAAAACTGAGGTCATAATCGCACATATCAATGTTAACAAAAACGCTCCCTTAATTTCAATTGCTCCTTTAGTTATATACTTACAGCTGTATTCATAAAAATATTCTAAAATACTTTTTAAACTTGTTTAATTTAAAACGTGTTTTAAGGTTTACAGAACGTTTTAACTTTCAATCATTCATAAACGGTTTGTAAACTCTAGGTACTCAAAATAGAGTTAAAATACCGATTTCAGTAAATTTAATGTAGTCGCGTTGGTAACGTCAAAACATTAGAACTATTTTTTGCGTTTATTAGTTACGTCTGTCAAGTAATAATTATGGTAGTAGTTAATAATGACAGATAGTAAAAAAAAACAAGAAATGGAAATTAGCTTGTAGATGATAAAGTTTGTATCAATTTGAATGTGTTCAAAATAACTTTTTTTAGCATCAATTTCAAGAATGGGTGCAAGAAAGGGTCAGGATAATTGAAAACAAAAATACTGGCGCCAACAAGCAAAAGAAAATGCTGACATAGTTTGTTGGGTAGATAATTTTGCAAGTCTGGTGTGATTAATTACAATTCGATTTTCGAATAACTGTTTAACATTAGTAGTAATTATTTTAAGTAAATTTGTAAATATAAAAAAACGGACTATGGAGTAATAACGACACTTTGGAGAGAAGTTTGGTATTGCATAAAATACATCTTTCTGAAATGTAAACTGCTTATTTTTTTAAAATGCTAAATAAAAAATTATTTAAATCAATGAATTATATGAATTACATTTTATACCTAAAAGAAATCAAAATCCTCTTTCCGATCGTATGGCACAGACCAATGGGCAGTAAAACATATCGCTTGACGTAATATTTAACTTAAGTACATTTTGAGAAAAAAATTAGGAGAATACAAACAATAAACTTGATTACAAAAGAATTAGAATAAGTAAAACTATGAAGACGTGTTGCCAAAAAGTACCAAGATTTGTAGCACCGCTAAGATGACAAAATTCACTTAAAAACTCAGTCAAAGTCACGAATTATATCAATTATATTATTTACAATATTAATGGATATTAATAATCTATTGCATCCGTGATAAATTAAATACAGAAACAAATTAAATTTCTTTTAAATAAATTTTTTCACTTCAAAAAATCTGATTATACACAATTTTTTAAGTTAAAATAGGTTTAAAGAAGGGTAGACCCTATTTTAAATATTGCTAAGTTACAACACTGTTACAAAAGGTTTGTTAAGCTAAAATGCGTTTATGAATAGTGTTTTTTGACATTTATGCTAAAATAGGTTTAAAGAGCTCTGTAACCCAATTGTAAATTTTTATGAATACAGCTGTTATTTTTTATAAATACGCGCTAATGAAATCTACTTACGAAAATAGACGAAACGTTGGCTACTTTAGTTACATGCCTGTTTGTTTCTGACACAAAGGAAAAGAGCAACTATAACAAATATCACTAGCTGCAACTCTGCTCATACGCAATCTTTTTCATTATTGAGCTACAATTTTTTTTCCAAAAAGTAATCTCAAAAAACCCGACAAAAGTCCAGTTTCAAAATTAAAAAAAAATCAAAAGACAAAAGTAACCAGGAAGTAAATCCTTCATACAGTTATTCAAATATCCAACGCTCGAAATAACAATATTAATAAAAATTTCTGATAATTCAATACATATTAAAGTAGACGCCAATAAATCGAATAAAAAATAAAAACTTAATCTTCATTTAAATATTTCAAATAAAGATAAAAATTCAATTGTCACAAAATAACAATGATTTAAGATTTAAGACTACCAGATGCGCGTAATTATAAACTTCGAGAACTTCAACATATTCCCAAAAAGAGAAAATTATCTTCTGCAACTCCCAGGAAAGAAGAAATAGAACCAATAATAGCAGAATGGGAAAAAATACTCAAAAAAGCTTACAAAGAAAATTATCACACTGCTATAATTGAAATTCACAATATTGTTACATGTCTTTAGTGATCAATCTTTTTATTACGTATTTTAACAAATTTCTAAGTATCGCACTGTAAGCGAGTGCGCCACTGGGGGTCTGATTTAGTAATCGGGCGGAGACGCCTCGTTGGGTACCAATTTCCGTCCGACATCCGCTGTAATGAGATTTAATCCTTAATAGACCATTCAAAGCCCAATACGATTAAAGTTGCGTTGATGACGCTCGAGGAAAATTTTGACTTCGACCAGTTGTCGCTAACTGTAAAGTTTTTGTTTCTATGTGGTTGACTACCTAACTTCTTCAGTGTTATTACCTATGTCTAATTTTGTAACTGTATTAAGTAATTAAAGACATTTTTTTAAATTAAGCCTTCAGCATTATTCATCATGTTCTTCCTGCCTTCAGCTTTATTAATTATATTAAACCTTCAACTACTTTTAGTGTATCTAAGATCGTTATTAATATCTTACTTTTAGTCGAGTATAATTATGCAGCCTTCAGCTTATTTCGTATTTGAGCAATGCTGTTTACGTTGATTAACCTTAGAAATTGTCTAAGAGTAAGTCTTACGTTACTGATAATAATTTGAACGATCGCGTCTCGCTATTTAATTATTGAGACTGTGAGTTAGAATAGTATTACTGTAAGAAAGACATGACGTCCTATATGCGCAGAGACTATATTTTGTATAGACGATTTCATTCTAAGAATCCGAATCCGGCATTACGTACTTTCTAGTTATTTTTGTTCTGTTTGTTGATTTTATTATTTTTGACTTTATTAATTGAGATTTAATTAAGTCAGTCTTTCTAAAAGTTATTATCATTTATTTGTTAAACTCCCTCAATGACTATATCCGCTCCAAATTTACTGCGCAGATTTCAAATAACATCATGTCTTTATATTTTACTTGTTATTGTTTGATCGATTTTGCCTTATGTAAATGAATTTTATTAGTAATTAATTTTATCTAAAATTTACAGAATTTTTATCTAATAGAAAATGTACGTTCTTTCATTGTTAGTTCTTAAAGCATTCTGAACCACGCCCACTCACCGGGATCTCAGCCAGACGTGGTTTCGTAGTTCTTACGAGCAGGACCCGATAGAAAAAAAGCTGGTAACAATATGTTACGTGTCATTACTTATCAATTTTTCAAAAATCCTAATTGTAATTAAATTTTTACTACACCAGAGGTTTGTGGAACCCTCTGGATGGAATATTTCAGTTTTGTAACGACATAAAATAAGTCTTAGTAGATTTCTGACTGTCGGATAGACAACTTTCACTCTTAGTCGGGTCGGACTAAATATTACATTAGCTAGTAAGTTTTCCTGCTATAAAGAGCGCAGCATAGGTTCAAGATCAAATGTGCTTAACCGCCATTCTTACGTTGAGTTTGTTGCTGGTCGGAAGTTGCGAACAACGGTCAGTAAGAGTAGAATTTTCTTCCATCAACGTCCACCTTATTTAATTTTTCTCCATGCATAACGTATAAACTTCTGCGGTACCTGCTCGATGTTAATTTTCATGTTGCAATTATGTTATGTTAAAATTCTCGAGTATAAAACTTTCTCTGCAAGTACGAAATTTGTGCTTAGAACCCCCTACTCTTTCGTCGAGATGTCAAATTTTAGACAGCATATTTAATTTCACTTCTTGTAAGACAAGCTCTGTATTTTTACGCCCGGCGCGGTCTTCACCTTGAAATCGTTACACGCGAATATACGATTAAATTTGTAAAAGCTGAATCGGGGTAAGTTTTGTAGATTTCTCTTTATTGTGGGTTTAATTTGATTCTGTGCTAATTGTCTGTAGCGGATTTCGGTACCCACCACACGTTTACCGTTATCGCTGACGATAACGAACAAGTGGAATAGTTGGAAAAACTTCCAAGACCTCATGTTATTGAAAACGTTATTTACACCGTCAAGGGTTGGAAACCTTCAGGATTGTACCTCTTTTGAACTACTACGATAACTTATTCTGTTAAGTCAAAGGGAAACGCTGCGCATTTGCGACCTCAAATGATTGGATGCTAAAGGGGAACTTTACTTGTGTTAACGTTATATATTCGTTTGTGTTGGATTTAACATTACTTTTTAGGTAACTCAAGTTCGGAATTAGCTAATCCCCTACTGGATAAACCTAACTGTGAGTATTACAAATTCAAATTTTTCGATTTGTATTTAGGTGATCATGTCGATTGTTGACCGTAAGTGCATGTTAAGTTTCCACAATTAATAATAAGATTATTTTGTGCTTTATAAAGTCATATGCAGTGCGCGTTGCGTCTCGAAGGTTTAAATTGTTTTCTTGTATACTTTTGCGAATATAAATTCATACTATCTGCGTATGTAAAAGTTTAGACCGACAGAGTCAGTTTATTGTACGGTGTGTTGCCCAGTATACGACGCAACTTATATTTGATTCGACCCACATATCAACATTTTGAAAATTTAGATTTATGTACCTTCTTCATCCTCTTTGGAATTATTGCCTGTGATAAAATAAATATATATTCTGTGTTATTACTTCTATGGTGTTATTTGTCAATTTCCTGCTACGTGTAGGGTTAGACGGTATCTCCCTAATTTAATCTTTCATCGTCTTGGCGCCTTTTTTTAGATTTAAGTTATAATTTAGCATCACAAAGCCTGCGATCCTTCTCCGGAGAAGCTATGCTGCTAGCCGTTGCTTTGTTTTGTTACAAGAAGACCAGCGTAACAAATATTGGCTGTCCAACTCGAGGAACCTGATTTTTTCGTAACAATTACAACAGAGATCTACTTAAGCTTGGTTATAAATTTTATCCACGCGTAGTTGCGAGTTACCAATTTTTTGCCTTTTCAGCTCCTTATTTCTTAGCCTCATGATTATTTATTATTGAAGTTCTGCAAAGTTACTAACTGATTTATTCTATCTATTTAATTTTTATAGTCGATTATTTCTATTACGATTTTAGCGATTTCAGTGAAATGGAGATCGTTTCTGTATACTGGCGGATTTACGGCAATTCTCGATTAAATATATAACACACATTAAGTATATAACAACACAAAACACAAAAATTAACAACGTTAAGATAGAAACGCAATGCAGAATCTCGATAATTAACTTTTTAAAAGCAAACTAAATGTTTTGACAACATGTACTACTATAGCCGTTATGCTATTGTTCATAATACGTTATAATACAAAATGGCAAAAAAAATCAAGCAACCAAAAAATTCTTCATTATTAAACATTTTCTGTTTTTTTCAAACCAAGTAGATTAAAACTTCATTAAGAAAATTACGATTTTTTGTAACCACCCCTCAAAGGGTTTTCAAAAGTTAATATATTTTCAGTGAACTCCCTATATGTGGTTGAATCTATAAAATTATTTTCCCGTATTGCTAGACCAAGTAGTTTTCGAAATGAATTTGAGGGCCGCGCTTAAGGACTCACCCTGTATACTACGCATGTTTTCGTTCTTAAATCAAATAAAAGAGAGTACCGAACGTTACTACTTGTGACGAATAATTATACGTTGGGTAAGTTTTTGTGCTCATATTTTACTTTTTTTTCCGATTCATTATTATCATTGTCAATTGTCGAGTTATTTTGCGATCGCATAGTAAAGGAGGTAGTTTAGACTATTCTCTCTTGTTTGGAAATAAATATTGTTGTTAGAAGTGGCGTTTTGCCAATTTGTTTTTATTTCAGTAATCGACAGCTTTAAACAAGGTCCTGTATTGGATGATACTTACTTGTTTTTGCGCTTTTTTAATTTAGTGTAATATTAGCACACCGGGAATTGCGACCCGCTTGCCTAATCAAACTGAGTTAGACGCTTGCCTTTAAGTTACGAAAAAAATATCGTCACAAATCATTTAAAACAAAGAAGGCTTGCTGCCATTACACAATAAAACAAAAGCCGAATAATAAATGCATACTTCAAACTTAAGGTACGTGTGTTATGGTAAAAGTGTCTTGGTGATAAATTTGTTCCCTGTATAGGATCTGTTTTCTGGACTTGCCATACCGGAGAAGATCGATATCAAACGAGGAGGAGGAGGAAGAATATGTAAACCCACCAAATCACCCGAACTTGCTTGCTACAAGTTCGTCACAACAAAGATAGGTAAGAAAAGGAAATGTTTCGTTTAAAAGGACAAGTCTGGTTAGACTCAGTTGGATGGGCTAGGTAACGAAACGTGCTTTGGGAGCACGCAGTTCAGCGAGCCACCTGCCTTTCGGCTTATCCTCGCTTTTAAGGCATAAAACCAAGTAGGTGGAAAAAGGACTTAGGCAAATTGTGAAGGAACTAAGAGTGGCAGAGTTAGTTAAGTAGCTACACCCAAAAGAAACTAAAAAGGTTATTCAAAATAAAATAATAAAAATAAATGATTCTAAAATAAATTTCATGCTGGTAATAAATTAAAAACTAAATAACCACTTAGCCGTAGCATACTTACAAGAAAATAAACTAAAAACCATGCAAATATGTTAGAAAATAAATATCGTTCTATTGTAGGCTCTGGTCTTTCTTTGCGAATGGTCTATATAAATTAACATCAGGTACCAGTTGGAGGATGGCCTGAGAGGAATCGGGATATGGGTTGAGCCACCCTTGCGAAGAACTTTGGTGCAGTAAATTTCCTGCAAAAGGAGATGTAGGAGAGAATGTTTAGAAATAACACAGAGGGTATCTACAGGAATGGTGCGGTACGCCCCTAGAATAATTCTGAGGAATAAGGATTGGAGCGAGGCCAGTATCTTGACCACATGGGAATGTCGCAATCTATGGTACCACAAGTCTAAGCCATAAGTGAGTATGGGCATTGTCGGTTACATTTCAAACGTGAGTATTTGTAGAACAAGTGCAAGACACTCGTACACTTGTCAACCACAAAACTGCAATGTTTAACAAAATCTCAGCTTGTCATCGAGGTACTTGAATTCGAAGACGCTACGGACAGGAGTATTGTGGAGGCGCTGTAAAGGATCTCGTCTTAGCGTAGAGCCAAAAACCATGACTTAGTCTTGTTTCCAGAAATACTTCGTTTATTGCTGCCAGTTCAGCTAGTTACAATATTTAGGCACGTGTTAGATTTTGCCTCCAAGTCTCGGAAATTTGCGGAGACCGTGACGGTTATGTCGTCCGCATAAGCAAAAATGTCGCAGTCTGCTGGTAAGTCTTTGTCTAGGAGATCATTTACAACAAAGTTCCACAAACTTGGATAAAAACCGAGCTCTGTAGATAGCCCTTCGTGAAACGTTCGCAGAATACGTTATCGATCTATTCCATAAATAGCTACGAATGACGCGAGTAGCGTCAGCAGGTACTCTCTTAACGACGAGAACTTCGATTATAGAGAGCCACCATACGTTGTTGAACTTGGAAACGTTCGACAATAGTCATTAATTGACGGGCGGCGTCAGTCGTCGTTTTGCCAGAAACAAAGTCATATTGACTAGAATGGAATAAAACATTTGGTGGAATGTCGTCGTGTATCTTTCTCAGAAGTGTCTTTCGAAGAGTTAGTGTTGGCGAGACTTGAGAATAGTGATTAGCCTATCAGCTTTCCAGCTAATAAGATAACCAATTTTTATGCAAAAGTTGAACAGGTGATCGTTGATGATAGAGAACAACGGTTCGCAAAACATTACAATGTATTCCGTAAAATCCAGGAGCTTTATTTTTAGGAATTTTGCTAGTCACCGCGGTTAAATCGTCGCTAGTGATCACCCAGTCCTGTCGCAAATTACTTTGCAAAAGAGATCGGGATCTTATTTGGGCATGATAGACATTATCCGTCGAGGGATCGTCGTCCGGGGATAATGTGGAAACTATTACTTTAATCGTGTCTAGTTCTAAGATTGTGTATCTGTCGCCGTCTTTAGCATTGGAACACGGTTGGATCGACAGGAACTTGCGGAAGGATAACCTGTAAACTAACCCCCAAGGAGTCACCGCCAAGCTTTTTTACACGAAACTTTGCCAAGAGCTATACTTTGCTGTCTTCACTGTCAGTTTGTACCGGTGGAGTGCGGCCTTATACGAAGCAAGCCATCGCAGAGGCCTTTTGGTGGTGTTTTCTCAAGCAACGTACCGCTCGCTTTAACCTGTCTAACTTAGGACTTCACCACGGTACATCAGCTCTAGATCTTAGGCGTATGCTATTTAACCCATTTCGGCAAGACTCGAGGATCATCCTGGTCAACTTATCAATGAAGGCGTCCACAGTTAAGTAGGAATTGAATTTGCGATAGCCTCATTTAAGCGTTTAAAATCAAGGATTCTTTTAGTAATCGGTACGAGGTTAGAGGCCTTGACGATTAACTCAAACCGTATCAGTCGGTGGTCACTTTCTATTACTTCGGGAATGACACGCCAGTCTACTATTTTTCTGACTAAACAGGGAGAAGCTTTCGCCAAACGAATTGTCAAACGCATAAAACGACATTCTTCTTGTAATGCTGGTATAAAATGAAAATTAACTGCAGACTTGATTTGGGGTGAAGCTCAGCGAAATGAATTATTTTCAGATTAAATCGATTTGTATAGAGATGGTACCCTATGTGCGTTTAATTCTCTGTTAACTTTTAGGAATTATCCCGAAGATTTGCGCTAGCTAGTCGCAGACATTCGAGAAAAAGTAACTGTGAGTATTTTTTTTCAATTTAATTTGGTGTTACTTTGTCGGTCGATTGTATCTCCGACTATACGTACATGCTTGGTGGTTATTACAATTACCTACCAGTTTGTGTTGTATTTGTAAAATCAGAGTAAACGGTGCGCTGTGGTTCTCGACCTTATCGACGGTTACGTTTGGAATTTATAACAAATACAAATTGTTTTATGCTTACTTTATATTGCGTATGTAAATCGATCTACGTTCTAGCATTTATATAAAAACATAATTCATTCTTTAATTTTGTTTGTGATAAAATACACATACTCTACTCTACTAGTTACGTGTTGTCTTTTATTCTTTTACGGCTAGGGGTAGATTTAAACGGAGTCTATTTTTCCTCTTCTCCGTTTAGGCGTCCTTTTAAACTTATTTTATAATTCGGCACCACGAAGCTTGTTACTACGTACGAAATTTTCATTACAGAATACCCTGTATATGAATTAAAACTAGATTCCGGTTTTGATGCCCTCTACCGATTTTTCCTCGCGGCTGTCATTTTACGACAAAAATCGTGAAGCTGTCGATTGCCTAAAATGGCCTGTATGACTTAAAGAAATAATTTCAAGAGACATCCGTAATAATGGGAATCAAATTGTAATTACATTACGTTCGTGAAATATTTGAGTCGTCACAGGGTAAGATAATTACTGCCGTTTTATTAAAATTCGTTTGTAATTTCTCCTTAATTTGATAGCCGTTTCCCCACGCTTCGAACACATGTTCGTTTCAATAAAGAAATGTTGAAGATTATTTATTATTAAGAAATACCGTTACCGAACACGTACGATTTTGGAAGGCATATTCTCCACCACGAAAACGGGGTCTCGACAAGCCTTACTGTGGGAGATGTTATTTCGTGTATACTAGTCGATTGTGTTATCAGCCACCTGTGTTAAATTGTTACCTACAGTATACGATACAACGGGTTTTTATATAACATTTAATGATTTATTAATACTATTTTTTTAGCTTCCTGTTCTTTGTGAGTTAGTGTGTGATACGATTTGCTTTTCACTATTTATTACAGGCCGCTGGCGGGGAAAACGTTTTCTTCGCGAAAGTGGATACTGGATTTTGGGGTGAGTTATTTGCTTAACTTTTATATCGTGATCACGAAAGTTACTCACAGAATTTTAATTAATGTTAACGACCGTAATTACGTTATTGCTGATATACCAATAAGGTAACCTTAATCATTTACGTAACTGTATCGCATGCTGTGAGGGAAAAACATAGTTACTACGAGATTTTCGGTGCTGTTCGTTTTGATCTTAAATGTGTATTGTGTATTGCCGATACTGCGGACATTCATGTACTAAACCTTCGATATAATCTTATAAATCTTATGTGTTGCGAAATCAAAGTTTTCTACCCTTGTTAGCGAATATTGTTAGTCATCCTAGTATTTATGGATTGAGAATTTAATGTATAATCGTTCACCTGCGACGCTACTAAATTAAAATTGTGATATTTGTCAATTACATGTAGAAATCATTCGAGCATGAATGAGTGAAGAAATTTCATATACTCTTGTCCATATTCAACGTTAACACATTAAAGTGATTATATTTGTTAATCTCTCTTGTTATTTATCTTCCTCCTGCAATTACCGTTCGCTATTAACGAATTTTGGCTACTCGAACATCAGAGTAATAAGGATTACGAACCTCCAATTGAGTTACAAGTTTGGATCGTCTGTCGTGATCGAGGCAGAAGTGTTATCTTGGATCAGATCTGGCGCCCTTAAGCATACTTCCTGTGAACCTCCCCTACCTCCGACTGTGTGAGTTGGCCGTGTAAGGTTCGTAAGACATAAAGCTTGTAACAAGCTTACGACTCAATCTTCGGAAGCATCTGAGTTAGCCGGCACTAATACAGTTACGAGAAAATCCACGTAGCACGTGTTTTCTAGCTTGTATGTGCAAATTTAAATACTTTTTCATCTTTAAAAAAAATTACTGCTGCATCTTGAAGAGTTTCTGCCACGTTTCTCACATTTTTCATAATTTGTGTATAAAACGCATAATTATCAAAACGTTAAACTATTTGGCATGTGTTTGGTTTTTGGAAATTTCTTCGAACCCCTGATTTGAAGAAGCTGTTGTTAATATTATTGAAGATGAGCTATCGACGAACACAAGAGTTTGGCAAATAGATTAGATGTAAATCACGTGACAGTTTGGCAAGTTCTGAAGGAACCAGGTCTCCATCCATTTTCTAGGACCTGAAGACTTCCGACTAAGATTGTTGTTTTGTCATTGGATTCTTGAACATTGCAATCTTTAGAACGTTTTGAAAATGTCATTTTATTTACAGATCAACGGTGTATTTAATTCTCGCAATAATCACTTGTGGAATGATGAAAGTCCCGACGCAACATTTATTCATGCGCATCAACTACGTTTTTCAGTAAATGTATGAGCTGGAATCGTAGAGGAGTACGTTATTGGACCCTAGATTCTCCCAAACCGATTTAATAGTAAAAATTATTTTAATTTCTTAACTAACGTTCTGCCAGAGTTTCTTGATGAATTACCGTTAAACATCAGACGAATACTTTGGTTTCAACATCATGGAGCACCGGCTCACACAACTCGAAAAGTCATAGCACTACTAAATAGAGAATATCCGAATAAGTGAGTTAGGGGAGGAGGTCCTGTTGCGGAGTCCCGAGCTAAGTCTCCTAGATTTATTTTACTGGGGTCAGATGAATGAGAACCTCTGGATATGAGACACCGAATTAGAACTGGTCACTGGAATAGTAGCTGCAGCAGAAGATATAAAGAAATAAATAAATATAAATGTCTCTTCTAATATTAAAACACGCTGTCGGGTTTGAGTTGCTCCGAATAGTGGCCATTTTAAAAATCAAATTTAGTCCCTCCCTTGTTGTTTCATTGTTTTTTTTTTAAAATGTCAACTAAGAAAAGTTTGTTTCAATCAGCTTTAACCGCCACTTTTGGGTGTTACAACTTAGTATGAACACCCTTTATATTTTTACCTTATCAGATTACTTTTTTTTTTTTTAATCAATCTGCAATCAGCCAAGAGCTATAATCAGATGTGACTTCTATTATATATAAGTGGCTTTAGATACGCACATCCTGTGATGTGTCATTTCTTGTTATTAGATGATTAGATGGTGGCTAGTCGTATTCTTTTTAGGCGGAATATAGAGTCCTAAGGAGCTCTGTGGCTAAACTATTTATGTGTTTTTCAAGTATCTGCTTATAGGCATCAGAAGACTTCTCTATTTCTTCTCTGACTGTAGGGAGTTGCAGATATTGATGCACTTCTGTGTTCCTTATGAACCATGGGGCATTGGTCAAAGTTTTTAATGCTTTATTTTGGAAGCGCTGTAGTATTTCTATATTTGAGTGACTAGCTGACCCCCAGAGTTGTATACCATATGTCCATACTGGTTTTATAATGCATTTGTATATCAGGAGCTTATTCTCCAAACTGAGAGTCGATTGCCTGCCCAGCAGCCAGTGCATATCCCTGAACTTTTTGTTTGCTTGTTCTCTCTTTGCCTTAATGTGATCCCTCCACGTAAGCCGTTTGTCCAGATGCATACCCAGGTATTTCACTGTTGTTTGCTGTGTCAAGATATCTCCGTTAAGTGTAACAGGTGGACAGGCACCTCTATTAAAAGTAAATGTTATGTGAACTGATTTTGCAGGACTAGCTCTTATTCGCCACATCTTTAGCCATATTCCGATTCTATCTAGATGTTTTTGTAGTTTTACGGATGCTAGACTAGGATCTTTACTGCTAGAAAGGATTGCAGTGTCATCTGCATAGGTTGCAGTTACTTCTTCTGTGATAGGTATATCAGCGGTAAATATTGTGTAGAGGATAGGGCCCAGCACCGATCCTTGAGGCACTCCTGCTTCTATTTGGCAGATGAATGACAGGCGATCTCCGCACTTGACTTGGAAGATTCGTTGTTCCAGATAAGACCTCAAAAGCATGTACTCAATGATTGGAAGGAGTAGTTTTAGCTTATATAAGAGACACTTATGCCATACACGGTCAAAGGCCTGTTGTATGTCTATGAATACGGCCGTGCAGTACTCCTTCCTCTCCAGCGTCTGTCGTATTGTGTGAGCTATTCGGTGTATTTGTTCAGTCGTTCCATGGTGTGCCCGAAATCCGAATTGATCGTCTGGTATTATTTTTTGCTCTTCAAGAACTGGGAGAAGTCGACTTAATATTAGTTTCTCAGTAAGTTTTGATAGTACTGGGAGAAGACTTATAGGTCTGTAAGATGTGACTTCTGTGGGAATCTTCCCCGGTTTAAGTACCATATTTATAATGGACACTTTCCACAGATTTGGGAAGTATTGTAGTCTCAACACTGCATTAAAGAGGATTGTCAGCAGAACTATACCTTTCTTTGGTAGCTGTTTCAGAACTTCTGCCGTTATCAGGTCAAAACCGGGAGCTTTCTTTTGTTTTAGTTGAGCTATGGTTTTTTTGACTTCTGCTGGAGTGACTGATTTCAAGGGTAGAGACATTTGCTGATCGCTATTTAAGATCCCGTCGATCGTTTTTTCTGTGTCGTCAACATCAGCTTCATCGGATATGAACACACTTTTTAAGAAGGTGGCGAATAATTCTGCTTTATCTGCGGGTTTCCTTGACCAACTGTCATCAGATTTTCTTAGAGGAGGCATGTATTCTTTTGGCTTTTTTAATGATTTAGTCATTTTCCAAAGTGTATAATCTTCTGCTTTGTATGGTGATAGTGTCTTTAATTTGTCTTGCAAAGTCCTATTCTCTAGTTCTTTGAGCATTGATTTCAGTACTTTTTGAGCTTTGTTTAGTGCCTTTTTGTCTTGGTGATTCCTACTAGTATGCCATTGTCGCCTTATTTTTCTTTTTACAGCTATCATTTTTCTAATTTCCACGGTAGTGTCCAAATTTTTCGATGTTACTTCTATATAGGGAGATGATAGCCAAGCTCAGTGGCGGATCAAGGAACGTCGGGGCCCTAGGCGGCAGAAACACTTTGGGGCCCCTAGATAGTCAACCCAAACCAGAAAACCATATTTAGAACGCTTTATAATGATCATTTTTAGCCATATTTGACGCATTATTGTAACTTTGTCTTCTACATAACTTTATATCAAATCGAAGAATAGACTATGTTTTTGTAGAATGTGGTCTTTCAAGTATAGAGCTGTTTGGTTTGAAATTGGTGAAAATTGTAAAAATCTCTCTTTACTATCATCATTTCTATGAACGTATCTTATAATGAATGTCAGTTGGTCCACATGAGAAATATCAGGTGTAGAATCCACGATAGAATTGTAAAAACTAGCATCCTTTATTTCCTGTGCAATTATTGAAATAAACACATTACAAATATTATGAGATAAGTAATTTGTGTTACCTTTTCCACGGTAATTGTACTTCTTCTAGTGCATTTTTAAAAACTCGTCATAATCACTCAAATATTCTAAACACCTTTTTTTGTTGACATTTCACTTTCGTCATGTCCTCTAAATGAAAGACCAACGCGTGTCAAAAACTTAATAGTAGAAACCACTCGGAGCAGAACCTTCCGCCAATAATTTTCTTGAGAGACGATCTCGTTTGCAAAACTATCGTCGATGCGATTTATTGTTACTGATTTCTCATAGGCAATGCACATGGATGCCATATACTCTTTCGATTGCTCATGTTCTGAAACTTTGTGTGAGCTGAGAACAATAACCATTCTCTTTTTTCCTTAGCACCACTAGGTAATCTACGGTAAAAGTGTTCATTTGTTAGTCCTCGATAGTAAGTTTGATCGCTATCATTGTAAAGACATTTTAAACTTGTGATATCACCAATATTTTTTGGAGGATATTTAATGACAAAGTCAATCATTGTGTCAGTTAAAACAGCATTCCATGGAGAAATATCTTCATTAACCGCGTTTACTAGATTCACAAATGTTCGATTTCTTTTCATCATTGAGAGACTCAGGTACTACTTCCTCAAGTGGCGCTTCTTTTGCCTGCACTTTATAAGACGTCGAAGAAGTGTAGGAAGGAATTAAAAAAGTTCGTATGGATCCGCGCAGTTTTTCTGTAACTTCATGCTTTCTCTCTGCTTTTTTTCTTTTCCCTGCATCAGATTGATACCGTTACATTTTATTTTCGATAAAAAATATTTTAGTATAGTTATCATCAACTTAGAGTGTTCGTGTTTGAAATTCAACTGTTGAAGCAAAGACAAAAAAATGTTGGGGTTCGATACAGTGACACACTTACATTTTAAGTAGATAATCCATTGAAAAACTAGATTAATAATATAAAAATTAACGAATTTCTGCTAAAAAAATTATTTTCTGCAAAATTGTTTTCGCTCGGTACTCCGATTGTACTTTGTTAAACACGATTGCTATCGCGTACTGTGTGTTTCTTGCACATAAATCTTTCCTTTATTATCTCTAGCTTCGTTCTATAAGACCCTAAGACTTCTACTTACAAATAGCCGGAAGTGCAGCATTGTCACCCACTACGCTCTCGGTAGTACCTCTAAACAAACGCGTTACAGTAAAGCTACACGATATGAATCCAGAAATCGAGAGCTACAGTGGCGTAAGTACAAAATGTATGTGCTTTTGGTCTCTTTGGGGCCCCTTGCAAGCTGGGGGGCCTTAGCGGCCGCCTACTCCGCCTAGCTTTTAAGACGCCACTGGCCAAGCTGCTTTTTGAATTAAGTTGGTAGTATACAACGCCGCACTTTCTATATCATCTTCCGTTTTAAGAGGTATACAGAGTGTGGTATTATATTCAATGTAATCCCGGAATGCTTCCCAGTCAGTTTTATGGTTGTATAAGGTCTCGGGTAATTGTTTTAAGATCACTGTAGTGCTTAGTGTACATATGATAGGCGTGTGGTCGGAAGAGCCATCCAGGCATGATTCAATTTTTGTGTAGAGTCCTGATATTCCTTTGGTGACGAAGAAGTCTATAAGGTCTGGGATTTTATTTGGGTCAGTTGGCCAATGAGTCGGTTCCCCTGTTGAAAGTACATTAAGATTATTGCTGTCAATAGCATTTTCCAAAGTTCGGCCTTTCGTATTTGTTAATCGGGAGCCCCAAAATGTGTTTTTGGCATTCCAGTCGCCTCCCGACAGATATCTACCGCCCAATGTGCGAAAGAAGTCATTGTACATCTGCTCGTCGATTCGATGTCGGGGGGGGGGGGGGGGGACGCAGTACACTGCAGCCACATTCAACGAGCTCTGCCAGTCGTCAACAGATACTATAGCAGCCTGTATATGTACTTGTGTATATGGTGGTAACATATGATATCTTATGTTTTCTCTTATTACTATAGCAGCTCCAGCATGTGATCTGCCGTCTGGATGATTAGCGTAGCATACGGTATATCCCTTGATTTTAATCACTTTTTGATCAGTCATATGTGTTTCGGAAATTAATAGAACATCAATTTTGTTGTGGTTTATAAACAGCTCAACCTCGTGCTTATTTGGAGATAAGCCATTGATATTCCATGCAGCTATACGTATGAATTTCATTTCTGGTTCTGAGCTATGAGTGTCGTTAGGAGACCCATTAGGGTACCTATTTGTGTTATGAGGATATCAATTTTTTCTGATTGCTTTATTATTATCTGCTCTAAGGAGCTTGTTGACTGAGAATGTGCATTCTCTATTTTTCGGGTCCAGCAAACATCATTCATGATGTTGGACATAGTTTCAGATGTATGTGCAATGTTTCTTTGCTGGTTGCTTGACTGCTGGTTGCCAAGTTTTAATGGAGGAAAATTATATTGAGTGAGGGGGGGTGGCATTGTTGTTTGTGTGGGTTGTTTTGCAATTACTGGGTCTCTTTTGTTTGCAATATTTCCCATTTTTCGAGCCGTTATCTCTTTATACACTTGACAACCCTTGTAATTGGCTGGGTGGTCATCATGACAGAGAGCGCAGGTGGCCGGTGTATTCTTTTTTTGGACAATCAGTGGTTTTGTGTCCTTTACCACATTTGACACACCTGTGGGGACGCATACAGTTGTTTTTTGTATGTCCGTATTGTTGGCACCTAGTGCACTGAGGGATCTCAGTCGATTTTCTTGGGTCCTCTATCTTGACTTTAGTGTGGTATATATATTTTATATTCTTTACATCTGGGTTGTTAGGACCTGGTTCAATATTCACGAAAAACATATTGAGTGGCTTTTTATTTTTTCTTGATATTGCACAGATGACTTCACCTCTGACCTTGTTTCCAGTATTCTCAATCAGATTACTTAAAATATAATTATTTTAAGTTGTACTCGGACTACCTAGCACAATAAATTCCGCAGATTTTTTTCTAATTACAAGTACGTTTCTTCTCGTACGTACTGTAAAAAGCTCCAGTGCGTGATGTATCTTAAAATTAGTTTTTAAAACGAAATATAAATATTAATCAAAACCTCATTAAGTAAATGACGCGGAAGTGGATGTGCGACTAAATAAAAATTTCCATAATAAAACAAATTCGAGACGATATTAACATTATCTAAAATGTTAATGTCGATTAGAGCGTGTGTTCGGCAATGAAATTAACGATATTCGATATTTACTGATAGATGATACTAATGAGTCGTGGTGGTTGTTATTGTATCCTACCTGTTATCTGCAAAACAAGGATTTAAAAACTGATGTTTGTTTTAGGAAAATTTGATGTGTAATCCATATTTTAGTGTTGATTTAGTATACAATATAGGCACATTTTTAGACAATACCACAACTAATGGTTTACGTTGCGATTACCAAAGCGTTAACTTAATCCTTTTGACGAATTTGTCACTAATTAACAAACGCTACTGTACGCTGAGCAGTTAATACGTAATAAATGGATTACAGCTTCCATATAACTTAACCGGCATAAACACTCATTTATTTTAATTTCGAGAAATTTCGTATTGATTTTGTTACGTGTATGTGATATTTTGAAAGGATTAAACATTAATTAACTACATTAAATAACATGCGGTGCGTAATTTCGTAAATTAATAAATTTCGCGTATGTACGTAGGTTTTTTAACTGATACGTTTTATACACCGAGATGCTTTTAGTGAAATAAAAACATCCCCAAGCATATTCCTTAATTTGATTAAAATTCGAATTTCCAACTTCATTAAGCACTACGTACGGAAACGATATCTTCGGCTTTAGAAAAAAATACCACATAATAATGAATTCCATTAATTTCGCAAGATTGCATGTATATAAATCGTTTATCATTTGGGATTTCGCACCGAAATTCAGTTTATTAAAAAAAAGTACCGAACTTAAAATCATTTTAGATTTTCAAATGAAACTTTTTTCGTCTCTTTTGGTACGTTTCCATCTCAGACTAAATGATGTGTTTTACAAGCGTACATTCTATGAATAATTAAATTTCAAGGATTTTTCAGGAGCGTAACAAATCAAAACAATTGAAATAATACTGTTGATTCGTATACCTAATTTGAGCTTTTAAACAAAAAACAAAATTCAATCCGTAGAATTTTGTCTAAACGTCTAAACCGCATTTTGGCAATCATTACACACTGAAAAGTAGAACGATGCAGAAATAGATTAATTTTGTCAGCAGCCAATAAACAGACCATAAAAATAAAATTCGGGAAGGAAGGAAACGTATTTCATATTCAATTTAGAATCAGTGCGAACGAATAAAAATAAACTAAATTATTTTTTTGTCAACAATGAAGACAGTTAATTCCAGCCTGATTTAATTCAAAGGATTCGTAACATAAATCTTCCTGACATCTATTCATAAGACAGACACATCACAATTTAATCAATCACAAATTGAAATTATTATACAACAGAGCTTTTACTAATGCTAAAACTCGACTCAAAAATTTAGTACAGTAACTGCTTAATCGCAATTAAATTTGTCGAATTCAGGAACAAATGAACACACTTTAGTTTACGAATTCCACAAGCAGTCATCTAATTAAACCACGTCATTTGTACTTATCAAGAAAATCATTTAAAAATACTAACGCCTACTGCAATTACACGCTTCCTACTTAAAACGGAATACAATAGAAAAGGATATTGTCGAATAAGCGACAACACGAACTTCTGTTACGCAGCAGTTGTTGTGTACGCCACTGGTGTTGGCAATAAGCCGCATTAACATTTTTTGGCTGGAGAATTATGACTCAATGCCATTGGCATTAGTTAGCCTTGAACTTTGTTTTTTAATTTCATTCATTCGATATGTTGTATTCTCCATTTTTATTTTTCGAGGTTTAGAATGTCAGATGATACGATACGATAAATTTTGAATTGTCTAATTTGTACATGTTAAAAAGAAACGCCATTTCTTCTTAACATCAGAAAGATGGCGGCAGTTGCTTAGCGTTGAATAATTTTTAAGCAATTACAGGTCATCAACAGATGTAAAGTGGATAATGACGAAAGTACCTAATAAAATTCGGTCAATGACGTGCCAAAAAATGCAAGAAAAACGTCTATTACTCTATCACTACAAATAAATTTGTTTCGTGTACATGCAGTCGAATTGAACAATTATTTTGATTTTCCACGCCTTTCCCAAATAGTTTGTATCGATTACCTCAATAACATTCGTCATGCTAATTTATACGAAATTTAGTTTAGCCGTTTGTACAATAATACTTGAGAATTGAAAATGTAAATTAAGAAGTTCGTAACACCCTAAGGTAACACCTAAATAATCAGGCTTCCTTAGGCCCACTTAGACTAACAGTTCATTAAAATATGAAAAAGGCAAGCAAGCGTTTACCATATAAGCGATAGTACAAAAAAAATATTGTTGGAATCGTTTTATTGAACAGAAACATTTTTATAAAACAAATTCAATAAGCACACAATTTATTTTATATCAAACAGAAAAAAAAACAAAAAACCAAGTCAAGTAGAAGTCGCAAAGACAGAAAAACATAGCAAGTTCTCCTAGATGTAATAGCCCGATCAAAGAATACATGTTTTTTTTTAAATTTTAATTTAAGATTATAGAGAATGAAGTGCTAAATTTATGCAATCATTTAACTACACGTTAACAAATGCCTTATACAAGTTAATTTTCCAACTGATGTAGTTTTATTCCTGCCAATTACAAGATAAATTTACAAAACGCAAGCAAATTTCATAAAGAGATTTCAATATTTTATTTTTGTTGTAAGTAAAGACAATGGGCGCCACTCATAGCGTACGTGTAGAATCCTTGGTTCGGAAACACCGTAACAGAGAAACCAAACACTAGATAACGAGAGAACGTAACAAATTAGATGTATATTCTTCATATAGACAAGTTTCAGTAAAGCAGATACAAAGTCAATCATAGAATTACCAAAACCACACAGTCAAAATAATTGCATGCAATTCCCCATACAGGAAACCCCAGAGTTAGACAACGGGGCCAGACCTGGGCCAGTACTAGGAAACCTAAGTTTGGCGTACCTGTATTGGCCCAGACTTGACCCAGGACTAAGTAGCTCAGCCTCGGCCATTCCATGAGGACCCAAGCTTGGGCCTAGACTGGTTGACCCAGCTTCGGCCATGCAAATTATTAACCAAGCTTGACCCAAGCTTGGATAACCCATCCTTGGCCATTCTATGAGAATCCAAGTTTGGCCCAAGCCTGGATAACCCAGCCTTGGCCATTCCATGGAGACCCAAGCTTGGTCCTACACTGGTTAACCCATCCTCGGCCATGCTAATTCTTACCCAAGCTTGGCCCAAGCTTGCATAACCCATCCTTGGTTATTCCATGGAAACCGAAGCTTGGGCCAAGACTGGTTGACCCAGTTTCGGCCATGCAAATTATTAGCCCAAGCTTGTATAACCCATCCTTGGCCATTCCATGAGAATCCAAGTTTGGCCGAAGCCTGGATAACCCAGCCTTGGCCATTCCATGGGAACCCAAGCTTGGTCCTACACTGGTTGCCCAAGCTTGCATAACCCATCCTTGGCTGTTTCGTGGAAACCCAAGCTTGAGCCAAGACTGGTTGACCCAGCTTCAGCCATGCAAATTATTAGCCAAGCTTGGCCCAAGCTTGTATAACCCATCCTTGGCCATTCCATGAGAATCCAAGTTTGGCCCAAACCTGGATAACCTAGCCTACCTATTCCATAGGGACCCAAGCTTAGTTCAAGACTGGTTGACCCAGCCTTGGCCAAGGCTGGATTATCCAAGAAAATAGCAATAATGATTTTTTTTCAATGTTAAAAATTTTAAAAAATTGGTTAATAAGTTGAGTTATGATAATATCGAAAGTGTAGAATTGAAACTTGAGCCGTTTGGTTACGTATGGCGAGATTCGGGTATTTTCGTTTAGCGCAGCCGCCATCTTTGTTTACATCATCTGTTAGTTAAATGTAAGATTTTTCTCATTGTTAGAGTAGCAAAAGTGATGAATCAAATCTCCGAGTTTCAGTTATACAGTCATTGAATGTTAGTACTTTTTAACTAGAAGGAAAAAACCTTCAAATATAATTTCTTTTGTTTACTCCGCAATTATCACGAGGCGAGGCTACTAAAAGTAATTATGTCTGATTCTTACCTTAGAGTTTAAAGATGGCGTGCGTTAAATAAACCAAAAAAGTTTTGAATAAAAAAACTAATTTAGATGTTAACCGGCAAAGTTTAAATAATCAAAGTGTAAACATCACCTGTGTGAGTGACGTTAATGACCCTAGTGATACAGAAAACCAAAAAATATCAAACAAAAGGTGCCAAAATGAGTTGAGCTTGAATGTGAACTAGTGATGGAGAATAATAACTGTACTAGCTAAATGTTAATATAATTTAAGACGAGATCTAAATAGTAATTAAAAAACTTTATGTAATTTAAATAGTACATAATACAAGTAATAACAATAAAGTGTAAATACGTTCATACAATTATTTATTCCATTGTTTTATTAATGCTTAATTCTTGGCATTTAATTTTGAGCTAGTTTTAGCAATTAAGCGTGGCCCAGTACTGGCAACTAAGTATGGCCCAGGTCTGGCAACTGAGCATGGCCCAGGTCTGGCAACTGAGCATGGCCCAGGTCTGGCAACTGAGCATGGCCCAGGTCTGGCAACTGAGCATGGCCCAGGTCTGGCAACTGAGCATGGCCCAGGCCTAGCGACCAAGACTATGCCATGATTATCATTCCAGACTTTTTCCAAAGCTGGCCCAAGCCTGGCCTATAGGCTTGGCCCAGGCTAGTACAGACTTGGGCCAAGCCTGGACCAAGCCTGGGCCTATGGTACTTTCCTCTATGGGTCATCTTTCAGAAATGTAATAATAATAACGTATGACTTACTCCTTAGACTTAGACTTTCTTAGTACAGCTGCAATGAATTAGCTATCTTTTTATAATAATCCCGACAATTACGAAGAGTGCAAGCTTGCATTCGCCGACTTAAATAGCCACCACCGATCATTAATACGTCGTAAACAATTACTAAGGTTACTCCAGTTCAAATCATGAACGTAAATACCCAATTACGACATAAGCTGCTAAAAGGTAGGTAATTATACTGGACTGAAAGTAAAATATTAATAACGATCGTAAACACAATAAAATTAGGCTTAATATAAAGAAATGTAACTATAAGGATGAAAAGAAAGCTTCGAACCTCCATCAGCTTGCTGAAATGGCGACCGCCATACCTGCAAGTATTTTGTAACGATCAGTGAAGAGAACCTTCATTCAATAACCATCCCAATCGCTAAAAGCGTGATAATAAAACGATATTAAATTTAAAAAAAGGTAGTTACAAGTCATTAAACACACTCGCCTCGCAACGAGTGCCAAAACCCAAATAGCCACACAAATGAGCCGTAAAGCCCATCGCATAAAAAGACACCATGGTGCTAAGAGTTTTCGTTAAATTACAAAATAAGAAAATTTATTAACAAAGACACGTAACAACCCCCCCCCCAGCAAACTTAAAACCTCGGGAAGCGACAAAAAAAGCCCAAAAAAGAACAGAAGCTCCTGGAGGACTTACAGAACACAATCAAATCATCAAAGAAAAAAAGGTACTCCTAAGAAGTAAACATTTTTCTCAAGAGTCTCCGAAGCGGGAATGTCTAAACACTAAAAAAACGAAAAAAGACCCCTTCTCAAAGAACGCCTATCACTCAACAACCCCTAAAAACCAACTAAACCCCAATGCCTAGTGATCAAACATATCCCAAACGCAACCCTAAGAAATCTATAAGAAAAGGGAACGACACCGGAACCCCGAGGCTAGAAAATGGCCCAGAAATCCTATAACAGTCTAAAGCTTTTCCGATGAAGTAGTATCCGATTGTGTCGAAATCTTCATCCTACCCTCTAATGTTAGTCCCGGTCTAGCACGTTGGAACGCGGCCGTTTGAACGCCACCGTTTAGATGCGAGGACATTTGAACGACAGATGTAGAACTGAAAAATAATTGAATTTTTGCTCCACATGTAAAAGTAGAAAAAAAATTCCAGTTCTGTCACAATATGGTGTAATTGAACCTACGTTTTAAGTAAACTTTATTATTTATGAATTATCCCGTAATTATCTTTTAGGTGAAAGGAATTTCTTTCTTTCTCTCTTTCACCTCATTATTGGAAATAATATTATTAGCTATATTAGCTGTGATATACAACAATCAGCATGATGAGTATAGGAGTACGTCTTTACATTTACACCCCCTATTACATTAGTTTGAGGATTTTTATATAGGAAGACCAAATCGTGGAGGAAATGAAAGGCGTCTCGCAATGTTTCCACCGCAATTATGGAGTGTCTATAGCAGTATAATAAACGACATCGATAGGACCAATAACCATGCTGAATCGATCCATACACGGTTACAAACAGATCTGTCACGTGCATAAATTTAAAAATGCACTACTTTTCAATTTCTCGACGCCATCTATCGATC
Source organism: Aquatica leii (assembly GCA_035610365.1). Taxonomy (NCBI): domain Eukaryota; kingdom Metazoa; phylum Arthropoda; class Insecta; order Coleoptera; family Lampyridae; genus Aquatica; species Aquatica leii. The sequence goes on along the minus strand of CM069436.1, from coordinate 100,173,086 downwards.
ATCGTTGGTCCCTTTCGACTGAGAAAACGACAAGTGGTCATTTTTACTTTAACATCGTTCACGACATAACCTATGTGTGCGTAAATTAAAATTAATTTCTTAAAACATCCACGTGTTTTAACACGATGTACAATAAAAATATCTAATGAATTTATTTCACCCAGGGTAAGTGTTTCCTATTCGTTTTTTGATTAAAGGTAATTTTCATGACTTTTCATTAGCGCCATGTGCTACCTCCAAAATCTGGGTTTCCTTGTCTGTACAAGTTTAAAATCTACGTTGGAAAAGTTCTAATAGGAAGCATTGGACCTATGAACTCTGCGATAGGGCAGATACAATTGTTTTTGTACCTGTTGTAGTTTGTGAGTCAGCAGGTAGACACGATTTTCAGGTAGTTTGATTACAGGAAGCCAGTAGGAAGACGTTTTCTGAGTACCCTGAATCTTGGTAAGTCAATTTTTCATTTTAACTATTCGTTGTCGCTACGGTGTTGCTCATAAATCATATTTATTAATCGTGTCGAAACGTTTAAAATGATTTATTACTAGTACTCAATTAGTTTAAGTTAAATTGCAATCGCATGCTGATTACGTTAACTGTCAATTATTGTTATTATTAATCTAATTTACTTACAACGATTTTTGTATGTTCTGGTGGTTACACTCTTGATTTAATTGTATTGTAAGTTCCCGATACTTCTGGTGTTTTAGTACCTACGTATACTTGTACTCAAATTGAATTTACCTACTGTGATGCTATCAAATTATCTCTAATGATTATTGATTCAAATTTTAATCTCTGTATCCTTCTAAAGTAATTAAAGTACAATTGTTGTTAATGATTTGGTTTCTTTCTTCGTTTCCTCCAGCTTTACGAACCTTAAAAATTTGATACAAGTTTCGAGCCTCCTGTGCTGATCTAGCAGGAGCTATTTCTGCAAAAAGAGATCTGGCGCCCATTAAAATAAAATCACTTGAACCTCCCCTCTCTCCGACAGGTATTGTTTCAATCCTATAGCGAGTTGGCCGTGCAGGGTTCGTAAATTACTAGAAGCTTGTAGCTTGTAACTTTCTATTGATCATCCCACAATATGGAATTTTATTGATGGTTTGCAGAAAGTGCAAGCTGGGAAAGACTTGTATTATGAGAAATCGATTGCGGGACATGCTTCAAACAAAATTTAAAAAATATCGCGATGCTGATAGGCGAATTAAACACCTGGTAACAAATGACAATAACCGTAATATAACTGAATATATAAGAGCCATATCGCACTATTATTTAATGAAAAATTGATTTTATATCTATTTAATTTTTTTGTATAATAAAATACATAATATTGCGTTTGACTCGTTCATTACTGAACTTCCGCGTTTAAATGTACCTGCGTTCAAATAACCTTACGTTTAAACGTCCTTGCGCCCAAACAGCGGCTTCCAAATGGCGGCGTTCAAACATCTCATTTCGTGTTAGTCCACACAATAGTCTTCCTCCCAATCAAAACAGAAGCCTGGTATAAAACCAGTGAAAACAAGACCCAAAAACTCTCCACATCCTAAATGTAGGTATATTAAAAAAACCTAAAATTTGTCCTCAAGACTTAAAAAAAAAGAACTACACTCCACATAGAATGCAGCCAAAGGCGGCGTCCCCTCTACAACCACAACTTTCTCCGCACCGGTTAAGAAGAACTAATCACCTTCGCCAAGCTCCATCAACCCCGCCGTACGGTCCTCCGCTTGGTCAGAAATGACGCTACCAGAGAAAAGAGAGCCAAACCAAAATAACCTACCCTACTGCCGAGCAACGCCTAAGCAAAGGTTTGAAGTAGACTGATAAATCCATTTAAATAGCCCGTAAACAAAAGTTTACATCTAGTCGATAATTTGGAATCACGTACGATTGGAGACATTAGCTACTTACACCAATTTCCAGGCGCAATTTGGGATAAAGTCGAACTATTTGGGTGATGAACGATTAACTGGAAGATACACCTGCGATGTTATGAGTGTCAGTCACTTGAAAGCTTGACGCATTCGGGGTCATAAAGTTATTTATAATATCAATCTATATCTAATGTTTTTTTTCCTTCACTTTTAGCAATTTTAGGGGACGATTCAGGTATGCCAATACCTATTAGCATTACTGGACAATCGCGAGTACAATTCCTTTATTATCTATTAATTTAATGTATGTGTTATCACAACTAATGCATGCAGATTTATTTGTGTCATTGCGGATTAAATTTATCACAAGTGCGTTCTGCTTCTGATTGCAAAAATCACTAGATTAAGTTGTACTTTCAGATTGTAATACGATAATTATTAATTCTGCCTCGCTCCTTTTTTAACCACTTTCTTTGTTAAAATAAATATATTCGTTGTTATAACCTGTGTTTTACCTTTTGTTCTCTTTCAGTGTTCGACATATTTAAACAGTATCTGCAAGTAATAGTTTTCGACCGTTTTGGCACACCGAAGATCATCTGCCATCTACTCACCGAATTGTATTGAGCTAGCCGCCTGCCTTTAAGTTACGGGTAAATTCTCGTAACACGCTTTCCCAGCGAAACTCATATGTTAATTTGAAATTAGATTTATCAGCCATTTAAAGGTTTAAAGTCGTTTACATCAGTTAGTGTAAATTATCAATAAAAATAGTCGTGGAGTTAATTCAAGCCACAAGAAATAGCCATATAGAAAATAGTCTTACGAACAGGATAAAAGAAAGCAAATGTGCTTTGGCAGTGTAGAAAATATTACGCATGGGCGAGCAACAACTCGATCTCATATGACCCATGAGCAGATATTTTTAGGTATAACATTCCACCAAATTGTAATTTCTTAACGATTATTCATTAGGAACTTTGAACGTGTATGAGACAGCAGAAGTTGCAGAACGGTAAAAATAAAAGTCGTTGGAAAGAATCATCCCAGCCTTCAAGCGTTCTTAGTGGAATTGAGTAAAAAAATTGAGAGAGCAAAAAATCGTGCGCAGTAGTATAGTGAGGTCAGTTCTGACGCACATTTTCTCGTGCTTTTTTAAAAAAATCGATTTTCAGCTGCGTTCGTGTAAGTTATGGAAATATCGGGGGAGATCGTATTTTCTTCAACTGTGTTCGAGTAAGTTTGTAATCGGATGAGGGATGGCAACCACATTTTCCGCGCGTTTTAAAATATTTGAATTTTGTGTAAGTTCAGGTTCAGGTAAGATTGGGAGATCGTTTTTTTTTAAATTTAAATTTTAGTTAAAATGGCTCAAAATTTCTAGCGTTTCAAAATCATGCATTTAAAATGAATACATAATTAAATTAAACTATCATCAAAAATGAAGTAGTTTTGCTAACCTGTTTATCCCAAAATATGGCAAATGGTTCCTATCAAAATTAGGACCACTTTAAAATCACACGTCATATTATAAAGGATTATATATTCAATTGTATATTTAGTATTTGAAAATAACAAAACAAGCTTAGAATGGCCAATGAATGTTTGAAATAATGGTGTCTACGTTGTTGTCAACTTATGATAACAACATTTATTGATTTTTTTTTTAATTTGATTAAAATAATAACTCAAATCAATACAAAAAGGATGGAAATATAGAGTGGTAAAAATCTTGTACAATCAAAATTTTATTCGAATAATAAACAAAATCGAACCAATTTAAATGTTAATGTAATTAATAAAAATTCGGTTAAAAATGCGCCGATGCAATTAAATACGACGTCGAAATTGATAGCCACCATTTAAGCAATTTAGCAAATATGTCAAGTATTTAATAAGAATTCAAGTACTTTAAAATTTATTACTACATGTTGCATGATATCATTAGACGGCAGGTGTTGGTTATAAAGAAGATTAATAGCAGCGACAGAATTACAAGGGAGTTCTTTCGTTCTCGACGCATTTTGCGTGTGGAAAAGTTAAACTTTGATTATTAAACACTTTTTTCGATAATCGTCGCCATTTACATCAAGTCCTTTTTTGATTAACAATTGTTGTCAAAAGGATTTTATGAAAAAGTATTTCAAATAACCCTTAACGATTCATTAGGGATGGAAGACAGCAATTAAACGAAAATGTTGCCGCAACCCTCATTAATTCCTTTCGACTAGAAAGAATCAAAAAGGAAAGCACCGAATTTCTTGTAAATATAAAGAAAATAAATGGCAATTATTTTAAACACCTTAGAAAATATGTCAGACGCAACAAAACAAAAATGTTTTTAAATAAAAAGAATGTTTCAAACCACTCTAGCTAACACACTTTTATAAAACGAGCAAAGAAAAAAAGAATTATCCTTGCCAACCTGGCGAAATAGGCAATTACGCCGCAATAACATTAGGAGATAATGAATGTACGGACGGGAAACAAGACGAAGTAAAGAACGGATTTATATATGGAAAATTTCGGGTACGTACGAGTTATAAATTGAGAGAGAAAAAATTTATGGTTCAATATTTTCAAATAGATTCAAAATCAGATTGTGAGCTTAAAACCATTATCATTACATTTTTATAACGCAATAAAGGATTGCGAGGAACTCGATTTAAGTCACGATTCCTTTCAATAATGAGGCAACATTAAAATAATAGGCAGTAAGACGCGATGCTCATTGTGAATTCTTTGTTTTGACAACAAAGAAATTCACATGAAATATTTAGAGCACTTAAAAGATCTATATCACAACAGATTATTTATTGCTCCTCTATTTTCGTTGTCATACCGGCTGATATTAATAGGGCATCTACAGATTTTACAAAAGCGCACGCATCGTACCCATTGTCTGAAAACCAAACAAACTAAAACCTTAAAAAAACCAAAATAACATAATGAATATAAATCGCGAGTTAAATAAACATAAACATAGTGAGAACATCTGACAAAACAAATGAAATTTAAAATTAAAATTCAAATGACCCGACACGTTTTATGAGAGACTGTGATATAATCACATACGTAATAAAAAAAGAACAAAAACAACACAAAAGCGGTGGTCTATGTTTAAAAAAAAACAAAAAACGTATATGTAGAGGCCTGACGATAATCGTTGATTAACGGAGAGAACCTTTTCTAAGCTTTTATCTTGACGTTAACAAATACGTCCAGTTACTTTCAGTCCCAAAAGTCGCCTTTATAAACAAGTTTAGACAATTTTAATTATTAAAGCTTTAACCACTTATAAAAGTGTATTTTTATGTTTGAGTAATAAAAAACTCTAATTGACACTTCTTTTTACCTTCCTTATCATAAAAACGAAACTACAGTTGAGACCTTAGTAATAAACAGAGATTTTGGGCTTTTTTACTTGTCTAATTAAAATAACTTCAACAAGATGGTGTTTGTCGACATAAATTTTCCAAATTTACACGTTTATGAAATTGCGATGCCTAATAACAATAGAAATTTAAGCTAAATATATATTTATGAAATATAGATTGCGTATTTCTATTCAATTCGCGTTCGTTAGAATACATAAGGGTCCATTATTCATACACGAAACGGTATTTTATAAAGAATTTTCTTATTATACGTTTGTACATAATCTGAATTTGGCACAATTCACCTGTAGGTAATATATTTATAAAATAAGGTTCTTTGTATGGAAGTTTTGTTACGCAATTTTTCTGGAAGCCTTTAAAATTCTCAACATCAATTTTCGAACAGTCACATAACCGAAACCTATTTTTCATGCCATCAACTTCAGATGTCTTAAAGCGAATTAGTTGATTGAAAATAGATTTATAGAAAACGGCAAAAATATAAATTCCCCAACACGAATAAACTAATCATTCTGCGGCTTTAGAAACGAGCGAAAAGATACGAACTTGGCGAAGGTAATAGGTTACACCAGCTCGAGTTTTCCATAACAATACAAGTTGATGAGCAAGCTGCGAATTGTTGCCAACATTGTGTTGACACCAAGCATAGCTACTAATCGCTGGAGACAACACAAAACGCCGGAAAATCACTTTTGTAGCATGAATAGTTGTTATCATTTCGAATGTGAATAGCAAATGCACAAATGCAAATCACGACACATTTTTCCACAAGGCAACTACCAAACGAGGTTCCTGTTTTTTACATCTTATTACCTACTTTTATGCTAAGCGAAAAATTGCCTTTTTCATTCAAACGAAATTATACACAAATATTATAAAAGGTTATCTACCCGTTAAACAACGCGAAAGGTGTTCTAATTAAATTAGGGAGAGAATTCAAAGATTTTACACCGTGCATAATCATTTGACAACCTTAATAAGCTCCTGACAATCAAGGTTCCGTATTGTGTTATTATAAATATTCATTATATGCTTTCAGACCAAACCAGAAAATCAATAGAATAAACCGATAGACACTCAACTAAAACGAATGCTCTAAAATAAATAAGAATTTTCCATTCATAAACCCATAGAACAAACATCTTGATTTTTCTTGATTTATTGCAGTAAATGTACAATAAAATAGTAATAATTAATTAACTATTTGAGATCAAGGAAAAAATTAATTTTTCGAATTAAATCTAGCGTTCAAACTCTTGTACTTGTACTCTTGCGTTTGTCGTTCTTTACATTTGGATAAATTAGCATTTGTTGTTGCGTTATTATTATTATTTTTTTTTTATTATGGCTTCGACTGCTTAGGTCTTTTCGCCATACAAAAATAGATTCAAACTACGTGTAGTCATTTACCATCGTATTTTTTCATACAACCCAATTGCTTTTATATACTGCAACATATTTTTCATGCTTGGTATACTACTGAAATTCCGCACAATATCCGCCTGTATGTCATACAGCTGCCGCTGATTAACAAAGTCTGCACAATCACTTATCACATGCTTCACAGTAAGGTTGGTGTTACAAGTATGGCATTGGGGTCTAGGTTGACCCTTTAAAAGATATTCATGTGTTACTTTGGTGTGTCCTATTCTTAAACGATGTATTTTTATTTGCTCTTCCCTGCGAAACCCATGTAAGTGCACTTTTTCTTTTACCTGTTGTTTAATATGCGTAAGGTAGGTTACTTCCATTTGCCACTTATCTTGCCAAATCTCAAAGTTTTTTTTTAGATGTACTTGAATGTCCGACATTTTAACATGTGACACGTTCATCTGTGGGGTTGTGATTGCTCGTCTTGCTGCACTATCTGCCTTTTCATTTCCAGGGATTCCTGAATGTCCAGGTACCCAAACAAACACAGGCTTGATTCTATATCTATTAAGATCGCACAGACACACCTGACATATATCAACCAAAGGGGCCCTCGTATACATGTCCGTTAAAGCATTTACAGCATTTAACGAATCGCTGATTATAATGTAAGTTTTTTTTGTGCGTACCATGGGAATGCATAGCAGTGCTTTCCATATTGCACACTGTTCGGCTACATATACTGAAGTTTCAGCTTTCAGGGCCCAACAATGGGTCACTTCATCTATTACAACAGCACATCCCGTTCCCAATTCACTTTTGGAACCATCGGTGTAGATAAGTGTCGTGTTTGTGTAGCTTTAAATGATATTTTTGAACGAACGTAAGTATTCTTCTTTCTTTGTTGTACTTCTGTGTAAGTTGTTAAGTTCTAGTCTCACCTCAATTTCACGTATCAACCATGGCGCGTGCTCATACTTACTTTCGTAAAATAGCGTGGGTACTGTTTCCTCTATTTGCTCCAGAAATTCCTTGAAACGTATGCTGAGGGGTCGTGTTATAGTTACTCTTGTAGCAAAAACATTTTCTACTGGGAAAAGAAATCTACTATTCGGGTGAGTTGATTGCGATTTAACCTTTATTATGTAACTTATCATTAGATGTTTCCTCCGGATGTCTAATGGGGGTAGGCCTGACTCACAATAGAGACTACAGACGGAACTGGTAGGGAAAGCACCTAAACAATACCTTATTCCCATATTATGGATCCTATCTAGTTTTAGCAACCGCGATTTGCAAGCTGACGCATAAACAATAGCTCCATAATCCATTTGCGACATAATTAAGACGCGATATATGTTTAAAAGCGTTTCAGCTTCTGCACCCCATTTAGTATGGGATAGCACTTTTATTACGTCCATTGTTTTCACACATTTCTGTTTTAGATGTTCAATATGCACATCCCGTGTAAGTTTGCTGTCAAAAAAGAGTCCTAGAAAGGCTGTTGATGGCGTGCATACAATCGGTCTATCCTGAATATACAATAATGGATCATCTTGCGGTTTACGGAGTCTACAAAAATAAACGCATTTGGTTTTGTCTTCAGAAAATTGGTAGCCAATTCTACTGCCATTTTGCAGGATATTATTAATTGCAGATTGTAATTTAACGCTTATCTGTCGTACAGTAGCTCCAGTGCAATATATAGCCAGATCGTCTACATATAGTGCCCGGAAAACATCCGAGTCAACTCCGTAAGCTATTTCATTTATTGCAATCAGAAACAGAGTACAGCTAAGCGTTGAGCCCTGTGGCACACCGTTTTCTAATATTTTAACATTTGACAGTGTGTTTCCTATTCGTACCTGAAAGTAACGATTGGACATAAAGGACTCGACAAATTTAGGTAATTTACCCCTTAAACCGTATTTATATAATTTTTTTAATATACCCTGCCTAAAGGTCATATCGTAGGCCCCTTTTATGTCAAAAAAGACCGCTATTAAGTGTTGTCTTGTTCTAAAAACTTCCTGTATAGCATTTTCTAGTTTAACTAGATGGTCCACCGTTGATCGGCCTTTTCTAAATCCTGCGTGGTACGATACTATTTTATGGTTTTTTTCAAGGTAGTATTGCAGTCTTTTATTCACCATTTTTTCCATTAGTTTACCTATACAGCATGTAAGGCTTATTGGTCGATAGCTTGCTGCATATAAAGGATTCTTTCCCTGTTTATGTATGGGTACCACTGTAGCTACCTTCCATTGTTCGGGGTATGTTCCCTGACTCCATAGGTCATTGAAAACCTTTAATAGGTCAGTTTTTACTTGTGAGGTTAAATGGCCTAGCATTTCATTTGATATTTCATCCGGTCCTGGTGCAGTCTTCTTAAGCTCTTTTACGGCTACTTTTAGCTCACCCATGTTGAAAGGTTTGTTATAGTCTAGTTCTTGTTCGGTACTGAAATTGAGAGGCCCTTCACTTTCATTTTTTTTGCACAAATTCCGGATCATAGTTATGCTGCTCATACTGGCAAAGTAGCGGGCAAGAACCTCGGCGATTTCTGTTTCTTCCTCTAGAATATTGCCATTTTCGTTTCTTAAATGAGTTATTTGTTTATATCTAGAATTTCCTGATATTGCTTTTATGAGATGATATTGTTGTAACATACTGGTTCCAGCTGTTTCTTTTACTTTCTAGAACAACACGTCTACTCACTGCTCTAGCTCTTTTGAACTGGATATGGTTTTCCATGGATGGTTCCCTTTGATATTTTCTGAAAGCAATTTTCTTACTCTTTATTGCCTTTTTAACTTCAGGATTCCACCAAGGCAAGGGTCGTTTCATACGTTTTCCATCTGATTTAGGTATACTAGTTTGAGCCGCATCTTTAATACATTTTGTTACATTATCCACATTTACAGGGCTATGTGTAACAAGGTTATTAGTAAAAGAATTCCAATCAGCCTTTTCTACAATCCATCTTTTATATATTACTTTTTCTCTTTCAGGTATATCCGTTCTTATAATAATTGGAAAATGGTCGCTGTTATGCAAGTCATTTATTACTTCCCACTTCAGACGAGGAGTTAGATTGGTAGAGACTAATGTAAGGCAATAGCTGAAAACTTATTTGACCTAGCAATGTGATATGTAGGCAAGCCGGTGTTTAGGATTACAATATCATCTCTGATCAGCCAATTTTCTAGTAATCTACCTTTCCGACACGTATTTTCCGATCCCCAGATCGGGTTATGGGCATTGAAATCTCCTGTAATAAAGAAAGGTCGTGGAAGCTGATCAACAAGTTGGGAGATTTCATCTATTGTCCAATTATTATCAGGTAAGTAAATATTACAGACAGTGACTTGCAATGGTAAACGTATCTTAACGGCAACCGCTTGCAGACGTGTATTAATTTGAATCTTTTCATATCCTACATTGTTTCGTAAGAGAATTAATACACCACCACTGCTTCTTTGATCGTTAATACCGTCTCGCCGTTTAATATCGTAACCTCGTAAGCGATACGGTTGATTATGCCTAAGATGAGTTTCTTGAAAGCAAAAACACTTTGGGTTATACTCATGCACTATCATCTTTATGTCACAGTATCTCCTTATTATACCCCTACAATTCCATTGTATAATTTTATTTGTATCCATCGTGAAATGTTTGACTGGTTATTAAATAACATGTAGATAAAATTTAAAAAAAAAAATAAAATAAAAAAAACAGAAAACTGTGTATATATGGACAAAACAAATCAGAATAAAGACAAAGAAATGTATAAAATAGAAGACATACAATTATCCACCTTTATGCGTGGATTCTCTAGATGTAGACCGGGATCTCAAAGAATCTTGGGATTCATCCCTGGGTTTCCTAGTTTTACCTTTCGGCCAACCTCTTGGCTTCTTCACCATGTTGGTATCCTTTTGCTGACTAAAAGAAGGCTGACTACCCTTGATGCAACCTTTTTCCTCAGGTGGTGTTCTCTGATTGTCTTTTCGTTTTTTATTTTCTCGATTAATATCAAGTGTAAGCTTCGTACTCGTCACCTCTTCTGTGCTATCCTTTCTCAAAGCAAACACAGCCATCAGCGCATCTACCAACCTAGGCAACAGTTCCCTTTCCAACTCTTTTACATCTATACTTTTAATTTCGGGGCCGATTGCTTGAACAACTTGAATGGGTATTCGTGCTGGAGCAGTAGCGACTTGCGCAAAGGAAGTACTTGGTGTTACCATTGTGTCTACTTTCTTCTTTGCATCGAAGTAAGACAGCCTGTGCACTATCTTAACTTCTTGTATTTTCATTTCTTTTCTAAAGACCGCACACGTTTTTGCCGTGGCCTTATGCTGCCCTTGACAGTTTGGACATACAATAGGTTCTTCACACCACGAACCCTCATGGGTGGGTTTTCCACATACACACCGCTTATCGTGCTTGCAATTTACTGACGAGTGTCCAAATCTTTGACAGTTAAAGCACCTCAAAGGATTTGGAATGTATGGGCGCACCTGTAATGGATAGAACGCGGCTTGTATCACCCTAGGAAGCTTCGTGACATTAAAAGTAAGTATATGGTTTGCAGTATCTATAAGCTCTCCATCGCGTCTTGTCTTTATCCGTCTTACGTCCACTACACCTTGACTTTTTAGGTTTTCTTTGATCTCATTAATGGAGCAGTTTAGTAGATCTCGGCAGTATACAACTCCCCTCGACATATTAAGGGTGCCATGTGGTACAACCTCAATCTCACATCCCCCAAAACGTTCACATTTAATGAGTTGCTTAGATTGCTTACTGGACACGGTTTCAATTAGCAATTCTCCCTTCACTTTCTTAACCTCTTTCATATTTCCTATTAACCCGTACAAAGTTTTACTTAAAAGAAAGGGACTTGTATTAGCAAAATCGCCTTCCTTCTTCTTGAGGACCAGAAACCGGGGCACAGAATCCTCCTTTCCGCTGGTACCTAAAATCTCTTTTAGTGGAGGGAAAACCTTCTCACTGGCATTTTTTCTGGTGGCACCGGTACGAGGAAAGGAGCCACCTACCATATCCTCGTTGGACCGAACATCTGGACGGCTCCGGTCCGCATTTTGACATCCTTTACAGAGCTACGGCACTATACGCGAATACTCGCCTGCTACTGGTTGTTGGCGTGCTTACGTAATAAAGAACACGTGGTCGTACCTCATGTTGCTGGTGCGGCGTGATGATTCATTCTCGTTTGCACTTTGAAAATTGCAGTGAATTGTTGCGTTGTTTGAAATTCCTTTGAAAAAAAACCATGTGTGTACAAATATTAATGTAATAAATTTACCTAGTGAATTTGACAATGTAATATTATCCAAAGGTGAAAATAATGCATCATTTGGTTTCTCCACTAGCGGTTTGGACATTTTAAAAAACAGGTTAAGTAAAATAAAATCTGAGGGCCAGTGGGAGACATTTATTCACACTGCTGGTAATTGTATACCACGTAGAGAAAGAAATGCTACAATTAAAGTCTAACCGACTTCAATAAGCCGCAGACTTAAAGTTAATTTTAATAAAATTATAGAACCAGAGATTTTTTCTATATGTAGGTAGTAGGTACCTACCTAAACATACCATTTTAAAACTTAATATCTTTCTCGTACAGTAAATTAAGTACTTAATTTAAATTTCTGCAAGATAGTTTGTTAACTGCTTTTGTGTTCAAAAATTTGTAATGTGATCTAATCTGCAAACGTTTTCAATTCGTCCTCACGAAGCGTTTATTGGTATTTCAGACACAATGAATTTATTTAATTTAACATATTGATATATAGTGCCGTAGGTCTGTAAAGGATATCAAAATGCGTCCGGTCCAGACTTTCCATATTTTGCATTTTTACGCTACTGCCAGCTATGCAGGGTGTAGAAAAAGAAACGGACAGCATCAGCGGAGCCCTGCCGAACCACTACTAACTTCATGGTTGCGCTGAGTGCCCAGTACGAAAACATACAACAAAGGAAAATGTATTGCTAGGTCCGTGGGGGCGCAACTCCCCAAAATCTGACGGACAGTCAGACCCCCTGCGGGGTATTATTATTATTACCGTTACTGCACAGTGCATTTGTTGTTCGAATCTTGCTGATTGAAATTTAGCAAATAAAACTTTGCTACGTTCAAATAAAATTTTAGCTTTGATCACTAATGCCTAAGTAGATACTTCGTCAAAAATTGAAGTTTGTCGTAGCATTTAAACATGCACAAAATTTGTATTGTGAATTTTAGCAAGTCGATTCGGACCCTTTGATAGATGAATCTGCAGAAAATCGAACAAAAAACTTTGTAGTCTCATAGCACAGATCGGCGATGTCGTCTGATCTTTAGGTGTTGAATACTAAACTCAAAAAATCGTACATCCTCACCAGCTAGCTCTACTGGTTTAAGAGGACGTTTGGAAACGAATAGTTAATTTATCTCGTATAAAGCTCCCAAAATTTGATGGTTCCTTAAAATAATTACCTAATTTTCAATCTTTTGAATACGTTTGTTGAAAACTTGAGGATCTAATTGATCGTTGGGACTTGACTTTGTTTAATCTGACACTTGTCAACGATTCGAATTAAGCCATGCTCATACGCAGGTTCGAAACCTTCAAGGTCATTCTACATTTAGTGGTGATGCAAGAAGATACAATTGTCGTTTACCGCCATGAGGTCCACCATGTTACGTGCATCAATGTCAAAATGTACTACTCTGTATATTCATTACACCAAATAAGTTAGATTTCTACTTTCGACGCCCTCTAACAAGTTTCGATTTATTTCCTGTCAAGACGTTAAACCGTCAGTTACTTAAAATCGCGCTTGCGATTAATTTTCTTACATCATCGGCTTGTGTTGAGGCTATGATATAAAACGACAACGCATTTCAATTAGTTTATTCATCACAGGGTAATCTTTTACTATTAGTTTTTAGAATTAATTTGTAATTACCATGTTAATTGATTAGCACGACCCAACACGTGTTAGTCCACATGTGTTCGGTGTATTCTCCACCAATGAAGGGTTAATATAGACCAAATACCTTAATTGAAATATAATTTGGAAAGCCTAATTTATATCTAAAAAAACAAGTTTTGAGAAAAAAATTTTCTCCGATGTACTGTTACTTAATAATCAATAGACTGCGATATCTCTTTTAATTTAATGTGTACAACACCATTTGATAACCGGGTTTTTATTTCTAATTCCTTTTAGCATTAACTAATAGTGTTGTAGATTTTTACTTTCGTGAGTCATTGTGCTGACACGATTTGCTCTGTTCATTAATATTCCACATCGACTCAACGAGGAAAACGTTTTCTTCGGGCAAGTACTGGATTATAGGTAAGTCTTATTTAATTACATCAGTGTCATCATTAAGGTCTCTCACGACAATTTTACTTGTTATTCTAACTTAGGTAATTATAATAATTGTTTCAAGTCCATGTATGTATTTTCATTAAATATTTTTGGGTGTCGCATACTGTTAATAATAGATAATTGTCATTATCAATTTAATTTTCTTTGCTATAATCACCTTATGTGTAATTTAAGCAATGTATTGTGTGTTGCCGTTACTTCCGGAATTTATACAGGGTGTAACAGGTATAATTAATAATCTCTTATTGGCGATAGCTGTAATGATTTAGATCATATTTGCATTATAAACATAAGACCCATTCCTTAATAGTTTTTGAGAAAAATTAATAAAATTTAAGGACGGCCCTGTCATAGAATGTAAATTCGTAGGAAGAAAAGCCAATGACCAAATTCATAATCGTTTAGTAGTAAACAACACGTACAAAGTGCAAGAATGCGATAAGATTATTTTGCTTAGTTTTACTGGAGATTGTTGAACATTTACAGAAACCATAATCTTGGTTAACAAAATAAGACTATGTTGCAAAAATTTCTTTTACTATCCATTCAGGAGTCATGGTGTCTATTTCGGTTGTACGTTACTATTGGTTCGATTTTCATTTATTTCAAGATATTTTAAATACATTAAATTATTTTTGTAGTTAGGTGTTCGGTGTTTAGTTTTGTTATTTGTTCAATTTAGTTTCATAGTTTTATTATTATTTAGTAATTCCACTTTTTAATTTCTACATTTATGACTTCAAAATAACCGATTGACATTGTTACTTTACTTTTTTCTGTTGTTATTATGAATCTTAAAGTAAATTAAAAATAACCTTAAATTTAGCACACCATATCTCTTAAATGTTGTTTACTTTGTCATCAGAAACTTAATACTTATTAGTAAACTCAAACTTGACACAGTTCCAATCATTTTATATCACGTTTTCTTATAACGAACAACCAGGTCCGTAATTAATTTTAAGAAAAATTAATGAAAAGCTAGATCACATGTTTATAAACAAAATGTGTGGTAAATTACCATATCTACCCCCTATTAAGAGATTATTATTTATACTTGATCCACCCTGTATAACCATTATTGAATAATCTATGACAAATTTTTGTGCTCGTTGAATAATTTACTATAAATTCTTGTGCTCGTTGTTAGTAATCGACGATATTTAAATTAAAGTTATTATACCTATCTCTCTTTCTTTTTTTGTCCGTTAAGGGTTACGAACTTGATTTTGTTGCAAGCTTGGACCTTCTGTCTTGATCGAAACAGAAGTTTTTACTTAGTAAGATCTGGCGCCCATTACATTCTATCTACTTGAACCTCCCCTATATCCGACTACTGCGAGTAGACCGAGCAGGGTTCGTAACACCTATAAGCTTGTAGCAACCAATAGTAGTCCTACAATTACGCTCCTAGCAACCGTTCAGAACCGTTGGAAAAAGTTTCAAACCTTTAGAGAGTTTTGTGACCCATACAGTCAAATTAGCTTCATCACAGATCGGTGTCGTGATCGCCTTGGTATTTCGTATAATTTGTCAAGAGCAATCCTCTACTTAGCTGACACATCCATTAGGTCATCAGTATGTTGTGTAAACAATAAACTCAAGTTATAAATTAAATCGTGGTTATTCTAGTTTAATATTGTGTACTTGGAAATTAGCATTAAAGATAAATTTTCAGGCCGCTTTCGAATACACTGTATTATAGCAAGTGACACAAAACCACTAGTGATGGGTCGATATTTCGTATTTTTCAGAAGTGATACACCGCCCGTTCCTTGTTTTAACCGTGTTAACCAAAGCTATGAGACTCGAGCCAGAAAAGAAACACCAAAAACGAAAAGATTTTTGTCGCGCTCACGTTAGTGACAATTATTCCTGTGATGACGTAATTAAAAACTTATGAAAAGGTTATAAATGGTGCATTACTTTTGATAACGCGTTATGAATTCATTACCCGCTGCTTCTTAATAGTTATCATTTTTCGGAGAAAATATAACCCACATTGGTCCATTTGTTACGCGTCGTTAGTCATTAGGTTTCCATAATTCGAATTTTCACAAAATTCTTGGTACAGCACTAGCGGTGTACTTCGCCATAAGGGTGAGGATGCTTTGTGGTGTACCCTAAGCGATCCATTTGACTTTCGACTATGGCTACACGTGACTGAATTTGTTGGGAATTTTGATCGTTCAATCGTTTGGTTTTATTTAAATTCACGTCGTCGTTACTATTACGCTTTTTGCAATCGAAGAAGTTACGAAGGAAGACTCCTCTTAAAGGTGGTTAGATCGGTTTCCCGCTACTTAAAAAACAGCGTGCAGGTATGGTAACAAAATGGCGATCAACGCCATAGTTCTGTTTGCAAAAATTTAACGTTATAACAGCAAGATAACCACAGAATCGTTTCCTGTAAACATAGTTATGAAAAGTAGAGAAATTTCCTACTTCACACCTGTGGTGGATGATCTCTGTGAATACTGCAAATACGTGAACTTGACTTTGACCAGCTAACTATCTTAAGCCTTCAGCGTCCTTAGTTGTGTTTAATTTTATAACTTGCGTTACGTACGCAGTTGCATTTCTTTAAACCAAGCCTTCAGCTCTATTTAATCATGTTAAGCCTTCAGTGTTATTACTTATATTGCGCCTGAAGCTTCTTTTTAGCATATACTTTATTTCAGTCGAGTATATTAAACCTTCAGCTTATTTCGTAATTGAGTATTACTGTTAGCGTGATGCAAATGAGTATCCTTAAATTTATTTGTATTCCAGGCCAGTGTTGGCAAATTTAAATCGACAATTGCAAGCTTACAATCCTCGAAAGTGTCGAAGGTATTATTGAAATAGCCATTATTACTAACTACTACGATAAGAAACTCCAGTTCTAGATAAGTCTTACGTTCTTACACTAATGTAAATAATCACGACCCGCTATTCGAGAAAAGAATTTTCACAACTTCATGTAAGTGTTAATGTGTGATCAATCTTGCCTTATGTGATTTTATTATTGATTGTTCGCAATTAAAATTCACTAAATTTTCTTATCTATTTGATCAACAATAGCAGACAGCATATAAGTGTTAGTGTTTAATCGATTTGCCTTATGTGACTTCGTCAATGAGTAATAGTGCCTAGGCATTTATTGAATTTGTTTTGTTATTGATTATAAAATATACACTCAATTTGTTACGTTCTCTCGTTGATAGCTGTTTGCCTACTCCTAATTTCTCCGACTGTGGGTTCGTACCATTGGTGTCTCCAAACCAACGATTCTTCAAGTACGCTCGGAGTGGCGCCGGTTTTTCATTTTTTTTGGTTTTTATAGGTTATAGCATTCTTATCTTGCTCCAATTCCTGTTTGTTTGATTCGTCATCACTTGAAGAAACTATTTTCCTTTCCACGGTTTTTCTAATTTTCTGTCGAGTCATGTCTAATTTTTTTAAAGCAGTTTTCCGATTCATCTCTATAGCAGCTGCCCAAGTTCTATTCTAACCTTCTCTGACGTAAACGTATAAATTCTGCATTTATCTTTTCATCTATCAGTTGTCTCTTAAAAGTTACTCTTTAAGTGGTTTTACAATATCAGCTGTTCGGACACTCAGTACAACTTTATTAGACACACTTTTTGAAGTGGTTGACTGTGGTTTTGCAATGTTAAACATAGAAACATCGTTTTTTTTTATCATAACCAATTTCCTCAACGGAAACAAAATCAATTTCTAAAAATGCGAGCTTACTTAATAGATAAATTCCCGACTTGTAGAATATACTTGTAGATAATACGTAATTGGTAAATACTGTACAAAAAGGAACGTTAACTAGTTTTGCAATATTTCAGATGGAAATTTTTGTATTTATATTTTCTACGTTTACCATCCAGCCATTAAACCCAATTGAGAAATACTTTTTGAAATGACCATACACCAACACGTCCAATGGCTGTAATCGGTAAGACGTATGTGGATGAAACACATTTCTATACCATTTCCTCGGCAAAAAGTTTTGCGTCAAGAATAGCCTGCGTCTCGTAAATATCAAACAACACTATAATATGTTCGGTAGTTGTACAGGCTGTATTCCGTATTGAAACGTTCAAGAAATTACTTGCAAACGCAAGAGCCTTCTAGAAAGCTGTTATCTATTTTCTAGAAGTTATAGCGAAAAGTGAGGAACGATCGAGAAGGATTCGCCGATGTCTATAAAAGCCGAAGATGGAAATCGTAGGTCAGTTATTGTCGAAACGCGAATGCAGCTGTATTAAGAAGATTATCAAGTGAAAATAAATCGTTAGCACGTGTTTGTCTACATAAATAAATCGAGAATAATCGTGTATGTGATAATTAGTGTAAACAAGTGTGAAATCCGAGGACGTTATCTTATCTTAAGTGATATAAATTATAGTGTAAGTGTTTTTATTAAATATTATTATTAGATTTAATTAGTTGGGTTAATTTAAAAGTGTATATATTTCTAGAATAAGTAAACGTAGTTTTAATCGTTTAAATAAATTAGTTTTTAATAAATAAAGACGTAACAGTATTATATAAAAAAGAACAACAATAAATAATGAGGCAGTCATCCAACCACTTTTGCTTGCTAATCCCAATAAACCTAATGGGGGAAAAAATTTCCAGTGCCATTGACTATGCCAACCGTTACCAGACTCCCTCTCTCAGCACAAGTTATCTCTCCAACTTGCGGTTTTAGGTAAGAATGTAAAAACTCCTGTTTCATCAAGGTCAGAAATTGTTTGTACTTGGTGAGCAGTTGTTCTAGCTTAGAGAAAAAAAACTCCCCTACACTTGGTTTATTAAACCCAGAAACTGATTTTCTGGTCTTCGGAGACTAAGGGCAATATTAATATCTGTCGTCTACGCATTTAAAAAATACGATACCATAAAAACCGATATTTCCATCACTTCACACATCACATCACCTTCTTTCGATGAAGTTTCAAACGTGCCGCTTCTAACTAAGACATGCGTATGTGTTGTTTTCTAGTTTGTAAATACACTTGTTTTGCATAAATAATTCTTATAATTTCTTATAAACATTTTCTAGATTAATATTGTTTAAAACGCCAATCGATTGAAAAAAAGTTCTAATTTGAACGGTAGTAGCCTGGGAGCATTTCACCTCAACTGTGACACCAACGTAAATCCAGTGAAAGAATAGTATGTTTCCTTTTTTGATTTTAAGTAATTCCTAAAATAAAAAAAATTACAATCGACCAACGAAAAGAGAGTGAAAATGTGTGGAATTATGAATCCTTCAAAATTTGATGACTATGATTATGGGTGATGATTTGCAGCTGGAGATATTGCACATAAATGTATAAAAAAACTGTCTAGAGATAGTGGTTTTAAAAAATAAAGATTTTAGAGAGATTCAGATAACCATGGCACATGTCAAAAGCCGTCTAACAACAGAGTAGTGACGAAGCGTCAAGTGTTAAAGCTGTTAGCTTTAGATGATGGTGCATTTACAAAAGAAAGCTACAAAATGTAGAGATCAAAATGTCCCACTTCTTCTAATTGGTCCAATAGCAAAGAAGTTCATAAAAAAGTGTTGATCCAAAATAAAGAATATGAAAATGATCTAAGCTACAGTGCAGTTTCGTAAATTTTACTTTGTTTTCACCTTATTAAACTATACAAGAGAAAGAGAAACTGGTAACTCAAATGGTACGTTTTTTCACGATCCACAGAACTGATAAAACAAACTATGTTACGTGGTTTTTCTTGTAACTTAAAAGAGCGACAACTAATTCAGTTCTTCCGGCGATAGATTATAAAATAAATTTAAAAAGGCGCCAAAACGATGAAAGACTAGGGTAGAAGACACCGTTTAAATCTACCCGCAGCTGAAAAAGAACAAATGACAAGACATAAGTGGTAACACGGAGTATATTTATTTTATCACAGACAACGGTTCACTTAGAAGAAGGTACAAAAATATATTTTATATATCAAAGGCTAACACGTAGGTCGGTATCACAAACAAAATATAAACTACGCCTTCGACCGGGCAACACGTCGTACAACCTAGTAACCTAGTCGGCCTAACTTTGATGTTCAGAAGCAAAATAAATTTACATTTGTAAATTAAAATAGAAAAATACGAAACTCGAAGATTTAGAGAATCAAAGCGCACCGTATAATAATAAGTGACAAACAACAAAACCATTTTATAATTAATTGTGTTAACAAGATGTTATGTACGTTCAGTGGTTCGTACAATCGAACTAAGAATTAAAATAGGAAATACCTACCATTAGTTTTCCCCAAAACCGGCGACTAGCTAGTGGTCTCTTCGCAATATTCCCTAAAATTTAATTGAAATCTAAAAAAGACGTAGATATGACGTTAAGACAAGTAAACGCCTTTTTAATCATGCAAACCAATGCGCAGCGTTTCCCTCAAATAAATTTCATAACTTCGGTAAATGCTTCCTCCAATGCGATACCAAAGGTAGTGTAGATATTATTAACTACCTTGGCATGAGAACGTAATGGAAATTTTCCCCAAATACAACATCTGCTGATACCTCCACAGATAAAGAAAACGTGTGGTAGTATGGAAACCCGCTACAGACAATTGAGGAATAATTAAATTAAACCGCAACCACAAGAGATGTTTACCCCAAATAAAGATTTTCACTCAGAATACAACAATATTTTAATTCATAGTCACATAGATGTGTACTTTAAAATCCGACATCCTATCCCTACTCAAACGACGAAAAGTGGACGCACCGAGAAAAAATTTATACAGGGCACAAACATTATCCTAAAGCATTTTTAACATAACAACTAAACAAAACCAGTAGTGTAACTACGAGTTTCAAAGCAACCTATAAAATCGTTGTAGATTAAAAAAAACCGCACTTCTCCTTAGCTGCTTGAAAGCTGGGTAGAATTAAACTTTTGACAGCTAATTGTATTCATTCTGTAATTTACCTACTTGGTACATTGAACCAAAAAAAAAATCGATTTTTTACTAGTACATTTACACATTTACATCCAGTCTGTGGATGACGTATATATAATTTCATTATTTTAAAATTACATAATAGATTTAATTAGCAGCTGTTAAAATAACAAGTGGATTTTAATTGGTAAAACAAATATTATGATATTAAAATACATTATTAAAAATTGCGCAAATTACGCGAGTACTTAAATGAATAATTTAAGCAGAACGAGAAATAAAATTAATTCGTTTTAATTAAAACGACCTACTACAGATAGAAGGAATAATTCAGCACAGCGTGAGTTTCTAATTTTGTCAAATCAAATATTACCTTCAATCACAAACTGATACAAATTCGTTAATCTGCGGAACATTAAAGCAAACACGCAATGTAAACAAACGCAAATTATGATTATAGATCGCTTGAAATTAATTTTTGAAGAAAAAAAATTACTTACGGCATTCGAATGTGTTTGGTCCGTTTTCAGTTCTTTGTGATTTGAATACTGTACATAAACAGCCCTCCCTCGTAGCTGCGCCATACAATTCGCAAAGTAATTAACCATAGTTGTGGCCGAACCTTCGTCTCCCATTTCGAGAAATGCTTGGTTTTTACCTTTTAAAACTAGGACGTTTGTAACACGACCGAAGGGAATTCCTAGGTGGATGATTTCTGCTTCGGTGACATCGTTTGGAATGTTTCGAATGTGAATGACGCGTGAAGGTTTTCCTACATTCTGTTCTAGTTTCACCTGAAAAAAAACGTAACATCAATTACATATGTACACTTGTTTCAGTTTCGCTTGTTCGATTAAAAGTTGTTAGAGAAACAGTCGACCGGTATTGTACACGCAAATTACTGCACTATTAATAATATAAACAATAGTAGCATGTTTTGATCTACTTTCTACCTTCTACAGATAATTTCCAAGATATAAATTTAAAAAATGACAGTCTATAGAAGAAAAAAAAACAAAAAATATAGCATTCACACGTACCTATATAGAAAAATCTTGACCTCAAACTATTCGAGAATTTTCAAACAAAACGTTGTACGAACACTACGATTCACTCACTGATTCAGTGATTTGTGTTAAACAAAAGCCTTAAAGAAATTATAATCTATCAAACAAATTCCTTGTCAATAACGTCATTCATAATTGTAAATTGTGCAAAAAATTACGAAACACTTGTCCCGATAGTAGTTAATTTGCAAGCCGCCGTTCTTTTATCCGTAATGCACATTTTTACAGTTAACGGTAATTTGCTATATCACAGTTTAAAACTTTTCTCATCGTTTAACGAAATAAAATGTTTCAAGTTCTATTGCAATCAACGTAATCCAAAATAACTAGAATCGAATTCAACAAATCACATTTTAAACAACCGAATTACATAGAAAATTAATGCAGAAGAAAAAGTTCGTCAATGAACATTCAAAATCAGCTTTGAATAATTCGTCGGGATAAAACCACAACGTGCTATAAGGGGCGTCAATGCAATTGTGGGAACTACATTAGAGTGTATCTCAACTACATTAGAGTGTATCTCCTACTGCTGATGAGTCCCAAAAGGGTGAAACGGCCGTCCAGTAGATCACTCTGGTGGCGTTTGCACAATTGCATTGACATAGCTTACCCCAATGTCCTTTTACGTTGTGGTTTTATCCCGACAAATTATTCAAAGCTGATTTTGAATTTCGCGGGTGTTAAACTAATTTAACGTATTTAGAGTCGTTTTATAACTATTTATAGATAACTTATACCGCTAAAAACGTAAAAACGCACAAATAAAATTTAAAAAAAACTGTTGGTTATGGTGATTATTGGTTTCCGAAATAATCGACACATAAAATATTCGGGGAAAATAAAAATATACTTCAAAGAATAGAAAAAGTGCAAGACGAGAACAAACCAAGCAGGCAGAAATAAAACTTGCTCCAAGTACTCATCATCGCATGTATTAGAATATGCCGATACAAAGACAGAAGAATAAGCAGGCTTCAGAGCAGAAAAATCTACAATTGATCACCTGCTCACACTAACTAAAATATTAAAAAAGAAAACAGCATAGTCTGTGGATCTGAAAACGACCCTTGGTAAAACTGCATGACCAA
The DNA here is from genome assembly GCA_035610365.1 of Aquatica leii. Classification (NCBI taxonomy): domain Eukaryota; kingdom Metazoa; phylum Arthropoda; class Insecta; order Coleoptera; family Lampyridae; genus Aquatica; species Aquatica leii. The sequence goes on along the minus strand of CM069436.1, from coordinate 100,149,936 downwards.
GGGGCTGATACAAAGATGTTGTATATCACAGACACTGTTGAAAGTTTACTTAGAGCAAGTGCCGAAGACACGGAAACGAAAAAGAAATGGCATGGAAATCCCAGTGGATAACGACAGGACAGTATATACCCGCTCGTTCGCGGAGCTCATTAAGTAGTATAAAAAATGAAATCAGAATTTAAATATTACAAAAACGGGGTATATGTGCACAGAACGATAGCAAGACCTACATCTAACAACGGGACAAATCATCAAACAATGCAAAATATTTAAATATAGAACACTAGATACAGCAATATCAGACAGAAATGCGCATGGAAGAAGAGCTACGACTGTACTGACTAATATTCCATAGGACTCAATAATTCCAAAAAAAAATTAAATAACATCACAACTCAATTGTGAAAAGTATAAAAACGTATAATTCCAAGGAATGACTATAAAAGCCACAGAAAGAACTTCAAGAGAAGAGCGTGTTACGTGTCGTTAGTAATAACGTTTCACATTTACGTCAACAAAATTCTTTCTACCGCACTGAAGGCAGTATTTCGTGTCTGACATTCGCCTGAATTCATTTCTCGGTTGAGGTTTGCTGAGTAGATAAGTTAGTAGGAACCTTATCCGTTGAATCGTAAATAATATCTTTTTTACGCAGCCAACATCGTATTCGTTCGATAGTGTTGTAGTAATGGGCGCAAAATGACAAGTGTTCAAAGTCAATTATTATTCCATGCACGTATTATACGAGCACAGTTTAGGTTGCTTTAAGCACTTTAATTTGTTCAAAGTAACATGCTGGCCCCCGCCTGCACACTCGGATGAGAACACCGTCGGCGTACTCGTGGTACCAGTTGAACGTTGCGCGAGTTCTGTTGGCGCCGGGAGCGACACAATTTCAACTAAGAGCTTTTTAACGGCAGCAACTTTAATATAGCTGTTGGAGCTGGAATTACCGTGGCTGCTGGCACCAGACTTGCCCTCCAATTAATCCTAGTTAAAGGATTTAAAGTGTGCTCATTCCGATCACGGCTCACGGTTGAGTCCCGCATCGTTATTTTTCGTCACTAACTACCCGTGTAGAGAGTGGGTAATTTGCGCGTCTGTTGTCTTCCTTGGATGTGGCAGCCGTTTCACAGACTCGAACCCTGATTGCCAGTTACCTGTTAAAACTTTTGAAATTTCCTTCATGCGATTGTCATAAAGTTATTCAGATTCGTCGTGCGATTTATGTAACGACGACAACTCGAGCTTCTATTAAAAATTCTCCTTCAATCAATGTTTGTTTGCATGCATCAGCTCTAGAATTACCACAATTGTCCAAGTAAATGTGGGTACGATCTAATAACGCATAACTGATATGAGTCTTTCGCAGTTTCATCTTATTTCGGTATGTACTAAGACATGCAATGCATGGCTTAATCTTTGAGACAAGCATATGACTACTGGCAGAATCAAATATGTATGCGACAGGTAAAAAAATTAAACTAGATAAATTTAAAAAAAAAGATGTTAAAGTTAATATCAAATTTGATAGATTTAGAAATGTACTACTACTAACATATTTCTGGTAATTTCAAGTTTTTTTTGTTTTTTCAAAAACAAAGTAAAGTAATTTTACAAAAAGCAACACAAAAAAACGTTACTCTCGTCAAAAATTCCATAGCATAACTCACATGCAACGCTTGGCCGTGCAACCTTGCGTCACATTAACGTTCGTTATGCTATGCTTTACTTTCGATGCTTGCTACGTAAATGACTATTTATTTAATTTCACACCGTCGTTAGTATTACGCATTTAGCGATTTAAATGAAATAAACATCATTTACTGGTATTAAAGGAGTTAAATCGATTTTCTATCGACTCAATTGCTCGTAGGTAATGACTATCGAACGCCATCCTGCTTTTACTGTCCTTTCAACACACCCAACTAGTAAGGGTGAAATTATTATTTTCCTGGTAATGGTGTTTCCCACACAGGTCAATTCATCCCGGTATAATTACTGTAATATTGATGACCTCAGGAGTTCACCCGAATTGGATGTCGAACAACTGTGGTTACCTGTAGAGTGTCGTTTGTGATTTGGTTTACTAGCCTTACGCTTCAACGCCATTCATCTACATAATCTACCAAGCGTTATTAATTATGTTATGCCCTATAACAAGTATTAAGCCCTCGACTACTTTTAGTATATTTCCAGATCATTATTAATATTTCATTTTCTGTCGAGTCTATACTTCAGCCTTCAGCTTATTTCAAACTTGCGTGACGTTAACTTATACCGTTTGACCGCCTTAGTAATTTCTTCGTATTCCGGGCAGTAGTGCCGTTACTGTAGTAACAGCTTTTACCAGCTACTGTGCTAAGGAACTAAGAGTAAATCTTTCGTTTGATAACAAGTTAATGATCATGTCTCACTAGTCGAGAACTCAAGTTTTCTTTGCGACTGCATGTTGATGTTAAAACTTGATCAAATGTTTATATATCTCCTTGGTAAAACAAAAGTATTACTTTATTATCGATTAGAAAATATATTAATCAATTTGTTACGTTCGCTAGTTGTTTGCTCTTCTCGTAATTTTTTGTACAGTGGGTTCGTATGCACCCGTGACGTTTTCGAGCCAAAGATTCTACTGTAACACCGGAGTGGCACCCATTTTTTTCTTTTTTTACTGTAGTAATTTCAACAACTCCCCCTCGCCGACATCTCTGCTAGCCGTGGTAACGTAGTAGTTACCATCAGGGCCCGTTGGAAAAAAAGGTGGTCGCGGTCGCAAGCGGCAGGATAGATAAAATCCCAAATATTGGAGATGCATGACATTATTGATGACATTACAACTAAACAAACATGGTATGGGAACGTCCAAAGAATGCCAGAATACAGGATCCCAAAGAAAATACTAATCTGAAACATCCAAGCAAACAGAAAACGAGGAAAACAAAGCAGAAGCTGGAGAGAAAGAAGATAAAAAAATTCGTGGGACGGATGATGATGAACTGAAAGGAATGACGATTAAGACGTTTGAGTTTCACTTACATCAACTTTAAATATGTTCGCGACCCCTTTTACAAAGTTTGAAAAGATCTAGGTAGAAGCAGTTGGACTACACACTAATATGTTTACGCTGACACATCAAAGTGTGACTCCTGTGGCTGAAAAAAACTGTAGCGTTTGAAAACCGCACTTAAAAACTTTAAATTCAAAACTAAGCCACTTTGATGATCAAATAAGAAGCGTTCAAACGTCTGACAAATGTGTTACGTGCAAAAATTTCATAACGTAATACCGTGTATATTAGTTGAATTAAAATTAGATTCCGGTTTTGACGCCCTCTGCCGATTTTTCTTTTTACTGTCATTTGTCGTCAAGACGTTAAACTGACAACTACCTAAAATGGCCTGATTCGCTTAAAACTGGTAGTTTTTTTTTTAATAATAATAATAATTTATTTATGCCATGTAAACATAGTTACAAATTCATTACGTATTTAAAGTAAGTAAGTAAGGAAGCTATTTATATCCGTTTTGTCAGGATTCTTTGGTCATTTCTTTCTTAATTTGATAGCCGTTCCGCCACGCTTTGGCCACATGTTTCTATTTAATAAAGAACAATGAGAGGGTTTAATATCGATAAATGCCTTCATGGGACGAGTATATCTCTATAAGGCCTACGTTTAAAACTAAAAACCAAAGACAAGAATTTTTCTTTGAGATCCTACTCATGCCAAACCAAACCAACTTTCATTGAATGTGTACAACAGCATTCGATAATCGGGTTATGTTATGTGTACTTTCTTTTAGTAGTAATTAACAATTTTGTAGATCTTGCTTTCGTGAGTCATTGTGTTGACACGAATTGCTATATTTGCTATTCAAATTTATTCCAGGGTCACTCAACCAGGAAAACGTTTTCTTCGAACAAGTAGGTATTGGATTGTGGGTAAGTTTATTTAATTATTTTGTCGCTGTCAGAAAAGTCACTAACGGAATTTATGCTTGTTAACTTCCGTAATTACAATCATTGTTTCAATACCATTGAGGTAGTTTCACTAATTATTTTGTGTGTATCGCATGCTGTGTACAAACGATATTTATTATGAAATTTTCTACCCTATCCACTTCGTTTCAACTTATGTATTGTGTGTTGCCGATACTTCTGGCATTTATGGATTGAGAATTACATAGGCTCTTGTTAATAATCTACGTTATTAAATTAATGTTTTTATACCTGTTTAATCTTTCTTTTATGGTAACATACGTTTCTCTTTTATTGTGGTTACCCGAACATCAGATTAACAAGGATTACGAACCTAAAAATTCGTTACAAGTTTGGACCGTCTGTCTTGATCGAGGCCGAAGTGTTAATTATAAATGATCTGGCGCTCTTAATTATTATTCACTTGAACCTCCCCTATCTCAGACTGTGTGAGTTGGCCGTGCAGGGTTCTTAAGACCTATAGGCTTGTAACAAATCATATTGATAAAAATTACATTCATACCAAATTAAATTGCTAAATTGCAATCAGAACCATGCTTACAGTAATTCGTTTAGTTATCATCTTACTGTCAAACTTTAATGACTTTTCATCGATTAGTTAACGAGTTAAGGTACACCGCGGCAAGTATAAAAGCTACATTTTTTCCAACAAAATTCCATCATACGTGGCACCATCTACCCTCAAAACATCTGCAACATCATTGTGGGTAGGATTTATACTGCTTCCTCTACCACGCGCGCCACATGTGCCGATCATCTTCTGCAAGATCATCGAAGCTCATGTCTATAATTTTGCATCGCCGACAAAAACATTTTTGGTGTTTGTACTATATATTTAAGGAAGTACATCAGCATATGTTGTATACAACATGCTATGCTATTAGTTACGCGTAAATATTATCAACGGTGTTTATTGTGTTACGGTTTACACTTGTCTCAAAAAAACTTGTGAGCGAGGTAATGCGGAACTCTTGCCCTTATGTATTTTTCTGTAGGCTCACACCTTCCCGCTTGTTTTTAGTATGCTACCATAGCGTTATTCTTTTCAGAATATGGTTCGCAATTACTTTCGAAAAAAGCCACCACCATCCTACAGTAAAGAAGACACGAACAATACTTGCTGTAAAAAATGGCTCCCCAACACTGTAGAGAACAGCTTTTTTGTACAGAGTTTCTAAGGCAATCCTACACACTCACATAAAAGACAAACGCTAACAAAAACCAACACGAGCGGTAGAGTACCTGTTCTACCTCACGAAGCTAACAACATTGAAACGTTAGAAAAGTGAGGTATCGGTTAGTCCCAAAAAAGAGGTTCTTCAACTTATTGGGCGTTATGTTGTTACGGTCGAAATTTTCTTTACGTACGCCTATGTATTCCGACGTGAAATTAGCTTACGGTTTGGACGCCCCCTACCGATCTTTTACGCGTGACTGTCATTTACGACGAGTTCTTCAACTTGAAAACTGCATAAAATGGCCGGTGAATTGGCGATTGAAATCTTCTAAACTTATCCACCGTAATGGGGACCAATTTATAAGTGTATTACGCTTATAATACATTTGAGTCGTCACCGGGTAAGATAATAACTGTCATTTATTAAAACTCTGTTGTAATTTCTCGTAATTTGATAGCCGTTCCGCCACGTGCGGGCAATTGTTCCTAGTCGTTAACTATTGATGAAGAATCAATTTCGGATAACAATTTCGTCGGATGAATATAATCTGAGGCATACGACATATGGCAAAAATCTAATGTACCGGAGTTAACTAAAAATTGTCGAGATTCTACTCAGGCGGCAGATACCTGCGTAACCACCGTTTTCGTCGGGGTATAACAGCACACGACGACCGGGTTCGGCCTTGTGTATTTGTGTTAAATATAACTAATCATTTTGTAGATTTCACTTTCGTGAGGAATTAGTTTGACACGACTTGCTATTTCAGGGTGTTTACAGGATATCTTGCCGAGGAAAGTACTTTCCTCGCACAAGGGAAAGTTCCTGTGTTTTTGGTAAGTGATTTTATGTATCTTATTCGTTGTCAAAAAGGGTCACTCACGAAACTGTTGCTAATAATAATTCCGTAACGATTAACGTAAGAGTATTACCATTTAGGTAATAAGTTTGCTTGCTCTGTGTTACGTCTGCTGTGTACTACCCATAATTATTAGGATAATTTAATGTTAATGCCATAATTGCTATCACTGTTTTATTGTCAGTAATGCCATATTACTAATTTTTTTTGTGGATTCCGCATATTGTATACAAACGATATTTACTACGAACTATTCTTCGCTACTTATTTTATTGTACTTTATTGATGTGATGTGTGCTGCCGATACTACAGGCATTTAGGTAGAAAATTTGATGTACTCCTTAATCAAAGTGTACGCTAATTATTAATGCAAATCGTTACTCATTGTAGAATTTAAGGTTCGTGCATAAGCAAACTGTGATAGGTATTAATTCTACCTAGAAAATATTAAAGCTCATATCTTCTATTATTATTCCAACGTTAAACCATTAAATCGATTATACTTGTTAATCTTTCTTTTTATCTTCCCTGCTCCTGTGATTATCGTTACCTACTAATTACTTTTGGCTACTCGAACAGCCGAGTATAAGGATTACGAACCTAACATCGTGTTACAAGTTTGGACCGTCTGTCTTGAGCGGGACAGAACTGACTTTGGACAAGCTCTGGCGCCCTTAATTATATTTTCTATATTCTCTGTGAACCCCCCCTCTCACCGACTATTGTGAGTTGGCCGTGCAGGTTCGTAAAATACCAAAAGCTTGTAACAATGTCCATAAAATTCCCGACTGCAATTATTTCATGAGATTCAAGAAAAGATTCAGCTTGATCCAAAAAAGCCACAACTAATTGAAGTAGCTCGGAAACGGTCTATGGAACCCTTTATTTTATATGAATACTTCGAAATTCTCAAAAAACACAGAAAATATCCCACCATCTCAAAGTTTCAACGTTGACGAGACTAGTTTTTGCCTCGACCTGTCACGCGTAAGAGTAGTAGGTGCAAAAGGTAAAACGGCTCACAGAACGACGGCCCTGGCAAAAAAAATATTACCGTGCTGCATGCTGGAAACGATGAAGGCAAAAAGCTTCCTCTAGTAGCATTTAAAGGAAAAAAGTTGCAATAGTCTTAGATTGCAAACGATGGATTTCCTAGAACTACGTATTCTGCAACAAAGAACAACTAAATGAAAACACGAACATTCGAACAATATTTATAAAACTTTATAAAAAATATTGGTTCAGAAAGACCGATAGTGTTAATTTATGATGGCCATAGCTCACACCAGAGTATTTCGACTGTAGAACAAGCAATGACACATAGTGTAGTTACCATCAAATTACCGACCCATTCCAGCCATTTGCTAGCACATGAACCTCTGCGTCTATAAATATGTCAAAATGGCATGGGGTAAAAAGCTTATACAATGGCAAAGAAAGAATTATGAATAAATTTACTAAACGATCAGTTTTCCAAAATATTGACTCAAATATCTTCAAACGCCAGTGCTGTACTTATCATGAAAGGATTCGAAAAAAAGGGTATTTTTGCTTTTAATAAAAATATCATTCCGCTTGAAAAGTTCGACTCCGAAGCATACGGCAGATAGTGTAATTTGGCAAAGGAAATAACTCAAGTGGTAACATTTGTAGAACAGACGTCTCTCCCCATCTACCCACTACAACAACAGTGCTTCCTAATCCAGAAACTTTTTCAAGCTCAAAGCAAAAAGATTCATCATTTGCAGCAGTACATCCCGAGCTAGTGGCATCAACAAGTAACACAGCAAATCGTCACCGAAATTTAACGCCTGAACTTACTTTTGCTAAACTAAGAGAACAAACAAAGAAACCATCAGAAACAAAAAAAATGGAGCTAATAAATTCGGGAAATGATGAAGATTTATACGATGAAGTAAGCAGGCGAAAGAAGAGAAGGGAATGAGGCATCTATGGAGAAATCTACTAAATCACTAAAAATCGGAACATGGTAGCTACTAGTAAAATTTGCGACCAAATTTGCGATGGTTTGGATTTACATTTGCCCTAAAATCCTGGAGAAGTGTAAACTATTGACTCAGTCAACTTTTTTGTGTTACCAACCCAAAAATGTTTACATATCATTTTCAACTTTTGAGAGTCACTTTAAATTCTTTGTTAGTCGTGGTAAATTTTGTAGTGTTTAATGGTCAAACTAGAATGTGACAAGTAAACTATTGAAATGTTATTATACATACATACAGTATTATACATCCCAGATGAATAGTCTGGAGCTATCAAAAGGCAACAAATCTTCTGAAAAGGATTTGGTCAGTATTCAAGTTTGAAGAAACAAAAAATAATAATTATGTTGCATTATTGAGTCGATAAAAATCCATTTAAATCAGAAAGAAAAAATTCAAATAAATAACGTGTAATTTAAAAGCATCAAACAGTTAATTAAAAACTAATTAATATGGTATTAAAAAGAGGAGCAGCCTAAAACGTAAAACGCAAAAAACGATTTCAGTTTATAAAATTTAAAACGTGTCTGGCGGTAACAAAAAAAATTACGATTTAGAAAATCTATGCAATATTGAGAAGTTATTAATAAATTTCGTCGAAGAAATAAAATGCGTACCTTGCCATTTATTTCATTAGCAATTCTGCACAACAGGCGACAGCTTAATAAAATGATTAATTAACAAGCAAAATTTAAAAAGCATTGATTATACAGAAATATTTCGTTTAAGGAAAAAAATGAGCTTTACTGAAACTGAACCTAACGCCAAAATAAATTTTCAAACTTTTCAACCATAAATTGATTAACTTTTCTTATTAAACGTTGAGCGTATCTTGAATTAATCCAACAAGTAAAGCAGAAACATTCAAAAATTATTGATAGCGGATTTTGATTTAAATTAATTAAAACAGTTTAAATGCCGGCTCACTTTATATTTGTTTTTGTTTAACTTATTTAGTCTTTGCCGATAGAGAGCGGGAGTAGTTCGATGCGATTTTAATTTTAAACGCTCCGAAGTGCACTATGCCAAATTGAACATAATAGATAATTATTACGTCAAATTTAGTAAACATAAATTCCATATATGTCAAATCGGCGAGCGGCCTATATAAATCGTCACATTCGTATTGTTGTACTATTAGATACTATACGTAGATAATTGGTTGCAATTTGCGGCATTTCGAAATCAATTTTGTGGGAAATTTGATCAAGTACAATCTAACATGCTGGTCACGCAAAAGAACGGTACGTACTCTCATATTATCGATCGAATGGGCAATTTTGTTCTAGAGCACGAATTTTATCCCAAAGCAATTTTTTGTGCGTCCAAATTAATTTTTAATTTAATTTTCATTTGTCTTTCAAGTTTTTTCACGCTTTTCCGGTTCTGCACACACATTTTAGATTTGGTAACAATCCCTTATTTCAACGTCGAAACCGGGAGTCGAATGTAAATATGTAAATACTCGCGTTAACATACGTACAACGGTCGTGGTGTAAAGTAAATAAACACATGAACGATGTAGTTTACATCCTCTATAAAATAAACCTTTGCAGGATTTCGTGTACCGGAATTAGACAACTACAAAAGATTCAATTACACCCCAGTCGCATATTTTCATACTCGTTTTATAAATTTATCAGAAAAACTACTATTCCGTGTCGACATTAGAACCCACTTGTACCATCGTTCAATTTCCTCGTTTTTCTATTTCATTTTGTGCTTGTGATTTATGTTTTAATGTTTACAAATAACTTTTTCGACGTTTCATAATACAAAAACCTAATTAATATTACATTATATCTTTATATATAAATTTCAAATTGTGTTTACTACAAAAACTCCAGATATAACCACCAAAAAAAAATAAAAGTGAAACACTCGAAATGAGACGACAACGTCAAACAGCATCTGCAACAACTACATAGAAATGTGGTGTATGCTTAAAGCCAGGATACTGTTAAATTCACCGAACAGATGAAGAAGATGAAATCGCTGAAGCTTAAACCTGCAGAGACTGTACCCAATCGATTGCAGAAGAGTGGTTACGACAAAATTCAATAGAAATTCTTGGATGTTTTGTTCACAAAGCTGACTTATTTGAAAAATATTCAAAATTTTGCAGACACTATAAACAATAATGATCCGCTCATTAATAAAGTTTTTCCTAATTTGAAAAGTCATTTCAAAAGCTCTCGTGAAAGCTCATTTGCCACTTACAATGAGATTGGAATGTGCCAAGATAATAATCTAGATTCATAATTTTCCTGAACTAGATGAGGGTCCAATTCCTTGGAGCATATCTACAAATGAGTTAATTAAAATCATTCGGTCCTTCCCAATAGGCTCCACAGGAGGTTTAGATGAACATTGTCCATAAGTTTTTAAGGATCTAAGCTAACAGAATTCATTAATAAGCTGATGACTATTTTCTATTAAGGTCACGCTCCTGAACTCCTGAATTCGCTCAATCATCTTTGGCACGTTCCATTGCTGTTGGATTAACTTGGCGAAGATTAGTAGCGAAATGTGTATATAAGAAAATTACTCACACTAAAGTTTTCCCCAGTTCAGATTGGAGTTGTGATTCGAAAAGGAGCTGTAGATGCCGCTCCATTGTCCGACACACAAAACCATAAAGAAGATAAAAATTGATGGACAGAACGTATTCAATAAGGCCCGAAGAGATAGTTTGCTACGACAAACAGTAAATCAAGTAGGGAAAAGTTCGTTTGAATTGGACAGCCCATGAATCGGACGGTACAGTTTTCTACTACACCCGATAGTAATTTAACATCCTTTACGTAAATTCCATTTTCGCAACATCGACCGACATCTCTTGGAAAATAGCTGAATCTGTGGCTCGCGTCTTGTTGACCAGGCATGCATTGAAAAATCCGTTAGCGGTAAAGTAAATATTTACGTAAATTTGCGAAGTGAATAGCTACGTGCCTAGTGACAATTAGTTGCCGATTTTTTTTATACAAAAATCAAGTGATTATCCCTTATCAGACAGGTATGTTAAATCATTGATATAACGATTTGTAGAAATGATATTTTGGGGTTATTTTAAAAACCACATATTCCATGAATCGGACATTCCGATGCCCAGGAAATGGACGTCCAGTTCATGGGCTGCAATGTGTCCGATTCAAGGGAGATGTGAAAGTATGTTATGTAATTCAATATTTAACATGGAAAATACTGCGCGTATATTTATTATCATCTTTATAGAAGCTTATCTGGTCATTTTTTTTAAGGTTGCTTGCTGTCTATGATGGCTAAGCAAGTTAGAAAGTCTGATGAAGAGATTCAAGATGCAGTGGAGGCTGTAATAAATCAAAATCTTTCCATAAGAAGTGTTGCCAAAAACACGGGCATATCGAAATGTTTATTGGCCAATTTGGTAAAAAAACATAAGACTTCTCCAGATGACAATTTCAGATACATAAGAAATATTGGAAATAGGAAAACATTCACGAAAGATCATGAAAAGTTACTAGTTTCTTACCTTCGAACAACCTCCAAAATGTGTCATGGTTTGACCACAACGCAGCCCAGAAATTTGGCTTACCAATTTGCTGTTGTCAATAAAGTAGACGCACCAGCAGAATGGAATAAAAATAATAAAGCAGGCATTCATTGGCTTCATGGATTCATGAGTCGCCACAAAGAACTCTCACTGCGTCAACCCGAAAGCACATCATTGAGCAGAACTTCCAGTTTCAATAAAACAAATACCACAACTTTCTTTTCAAATTTAGAAAAATTGTACCAGAAACACAATTTTGCACCAAACATAATATGGAATATTGACGAAACAGGGTGCCTGACAGTCACTAAACCGCCCAAGGTAATAGCTGTACGAGGGACAAAACAAGTAGCGCAAATCGCTTCGGCAGAAAGAGGAACTCTGACAACCGTTCTTTTTTTCATTAGCGCTTCAGGAGGGACAATTCCGCCTGTATTCATTTTCCCACGAGTTTACTTCAAAGATCACATGCTTAAGGGAGCTCCGGTTGGTGCCAAAGATATGGCAAATCCATCTGGTTGGATGACCGAGAAAATTTTTGTTGAATCTTTGAAAACTTTCTTGAACCACGTTCAACCAACCGTTGATAAGAAAGCATTAATTATTATGGACAATCATGTAACTCATGTAAATCTGCAAGTTGTGAATGTTGCAAGAAAAAACCACATAATAACTTTAACGTTGCCTCCGCATTGCAGCCACCGAATGCAACCTCTTGATGTGGCCGTTTATGGTCCGTTCAAGTCAAGGTAATACCATTAGAAATTAATTTCACCTATATTAATAATGTTTTTTTCATTTTTAAATATAAACAAGCTATGAATAATTGGTTAACATGCAATCCGGGGAAAACCGTAACAATATACGAAGTTGCTGAGTTCGTGAATCCAGCTTTTAGTGAGTCATTTACAATCAGCAATATCTGTAAGAGTTTTGAAAAAACTGGAATATATCCATTTAACTCGAACATATTCACTGACGACGATTTTCTGCCTTCAAGTATAACTGACAGACCTGATCCCACATCTATAATAAATCAGGAAACACTAACCATCTCACAATCGAAAGGCAACCTACCAGAGAACGACAATATTTTAGATCAGCCATCTACTTCCGCTGATCCAAATCGTCCTTCTACAAGCGGCATCGGCACTGTGAAGAGAAATGTTACGAAGGAAGGAAGAGAAGAGTTAGGAATAGTTTCTCCAGAAATGTTAAGACCATATCCTACAGCACCTTTAAGAAAACAAAGTAGAACTCGTGGCCGAAAAAAAGGAAAATGTTCTATTATTACAGACACACCTGAGAAAGATGAGCTAATGAAAATACAGACGGAAACATCTCTCTCCATGACGAATCTCCACCTCCACGGGATCTTAAAGAATATTTTAGTCAAATAGAACAAGAACTTGATCTTTCAGATGTCGAAGAGGAGAAAGATTCTGAGGAAGATAATTCTAACTTGTAGTGGTGAATATCGACTAAGTAAAGAAGAATTTATTCAGTGCCGTTTGTGTAACCAGTGAGCCCACAAATCTTGTGGTATAATTGGAAATTTAAATTTCTTCTGCAAGAAGTGTTTTTGAATTTTAATTCACTTTTATTTTACCTGTTCTCATGTTTTTGTACCATTGTCCACTTCATGGGAATAACTGTCCATAACAAGGGCAACATCCCATGGAATGGACATTTTATATAATAAACTTAAGACTTATTTTTTCGAGTGACTAGCTTTTCTTTTTCTAGCTTTTTCTGAAAAAGTGAATCCACAAACCTTATGCTCATATTATGACGGTACAATTTGAACCTTTTTCCTTTGAAATAATATTTTACACCAAAAATAATTAAATTGTCCGTTTAAAGGGAACTCTCCCCTACGCGAAATATTCGCATTTGTTCAACAATGCTAAAAGAATCCATCAGCCATAACATTTGAAAATTGCCTACAAGATATCCAAATATACATAAACACAAGAAAAATCTAAACCTAATCATAAAAAGGGATCCAAATGCAAAATCCAAAATCTTCGAAAAAACAGACGCAAGAGGACACATACTGGAAGAACAATAAATAAAAAAACATGCCTAAGGGTAACTTTTCTCCAACAGTGGCCATTGAAATAATATCAAGCATCCTTCCCATAGATTTAAAAATAGAAAAAAGACAAGAACCATAAACATAAAAAAAGAATACAAAGTAAACGCAAAAAGAATGAAGTCGACGACAGCGCTCACACTATGTGTAAATGTTCGAAAAAGAAAGAGCAGACACAAAGAAAATTCGGGGTGGAAATAAAAAAAACGTGACAGAACTACTGTAAAGCACAGAGGAACACTGGAAAAGCTGTTATGTTAAAAAGTTAGTAGGTTAACATTTTTCGACACGCCCACCTTTCGTCGGCGATTGTCAATTTTTGTAAGTGCGCATTTTATTCCCTTTCCGGTAATATTTGGTGCAACACAGACCTCTACGCCCAACAAAGCTTTCACCATTAGGTTATTTCACGCAATTCTACGTGAATATGCAAATTAATTTTGTATCTATCTAAACGAAAGTCTATTTGGGGTGAGTAATATTGGATTCTTTCCTAATTGTCTATAGCGGATTTCCATACCCCCACACGTTTCCACAAATTTCCATGATGTCACGTTACGATAACTTAACTATTCACACCGTCAAAGGGTTGGAAATCTTTAAAGTTGCGATTTCTTTTGGGAGGAAAGGCCACCATCAATTGTTACACTAAGCCAAGAGCAAACGCTGCGCATTCGCTATCTCAAATGATTGTATTCTTTGAAAACGAAATTTACTTGTGTTAACGCCGTATGTACGTTTTGCGTTAGATTTAATATTACGTTTTAGGTAATACAGGTGCGGAATTAGCTAATCCCCTACTGGATAAAACTTAACTGTGAGTATTACAATTTCTAATTTTACGATTAGTACTTCGTTAGTCATATCGATTGTTGACCGTACGTACATGTTAGGGTAACACAATTAATTATAAGATCCTTTTGTGCGTCACAAAGTCGTATGCAGTGCGCGTTGAAACTATGTTTTCATTTGTTTTTGTTATATACTTTTACGATTTTAAAATTACGAATTCCTTCTTCGAATGTAAAAGTTTAGACCGACAAGGTCAGTTTACTGTACGACGTGTGGCCCAGTATAGAACGCAACCTTATATTTCGTCCGACCCATGTATTAGCGTTTAGAAAATTTACGTAATTAAATTTATGTACCTTCTTCGTCCTCTTTGGAATTATTGTCTGTGATAAAATAAACATATATTATGTTATTACTTCTGTCGTGTTATTTGTTTTTTTACAGTTACGGGTAGAGTTAAACGATATCTCGCTAATTTAATCTTTCATCGGTTTGGCGCCTTTTTAGATTCAATTTATAATTTCGCATCACGAAGCCTGCGACTCCCTCTCCAAGACAACTGTGTTGGCCGTTGCTTATTTTTTCCGGTTACAAAAAACCAGTGTAACAAAGCATCACAAACATAAAAAAAAATTTAAAAAAATCCAGAATGAAATAAATGAAGTAGAAATTAGAAAAAGAAAAGAAAAAAAATGCCAGAAGGATCTAGGTCCTGCAACAATCACCAATAGACAGAACCATAGTCCGCCTGTCAACATAAATGCCAAAACGGCAGCACCGGACAGGATACTCATGAAAGGACAGAGGTAGTTTAGTCAGTCGACGCAAACATCTAGCCAACCCGACACAAAAAAAGGTCCAGCAAGGAGAGCCGCTTGGTCGTGCATTGTTTTGTTTAACAATTAATCCTATAGTACAAGCCATTGACGCACCTTTTAATACACGGTTCCTTGATGACGGCTGTATCGATGAAATTCCTAGTGAAGGCCTCAAATTTGTTATCAAAGAAAGGAAATAATGGTTTAAAATTAAATAAACTTTAGTTTTAGAACAATGATCTAGATTTAATATTGCAAACATCTGAACAAAACGACGGGAATAAAAACGTTTTCTTTTATTTATGCAACGCTACTTGGTGTTCCATTAAAAAAGAAACAGCAAAGGTTTTGGAAGAAAAGACTGCTAGACTGAGGATATTAGGCGATCGACTCGTAGAACTGACTGCTCATTCTGCATACTTCTTGCAAAAAAAGTCTATACTAATGTCTCGTCTCATTTACTTTCTTTATGTATCCCTTGTGCACTGCGCCGTTGTTGCCAAGAAAGCCGGCTAGCTTCTGGATCGGAGGCAGGGTGCGTAGGTGCACGTGCTAGCTGCAATAAAAATTGTGGGCGCCAACTAAACGAACCACCTAAACTAAAAAAATAGAAAGGGACACCACAAACGACGGTGGTCAGTTCAGTAAATAAAAAGAAAAAAACGTATTAACTAAAAGTAAGGTATATATTTGACTAGCGGGGTAGAGTTATAATCATTTGTGATATAAAACATAAAAAAAACAAATATTATTTACACGTGTGAGGTGCTTTAGACACGATCACCTAATAAATCGTAGTTGGTAGTACTTAAGAAAAAAAACCCTATAGTCACTTTTTTTAGCTTTATGCGATAATCAGCTCGATATCAATGCGATATTTAATCGATTGAATTAAGGCAGGCAAACACATACAGATATAAAAAATCAGGGTACTCTCGGTTCCAATAACACCTACTTACTACAGGGTAAGTTACCTTGCATGTTGAACCTTAGTATCTCTAACGCGTTTGGGGAGGCGAACGATTTAACCTAAGAAAAATCTTATAGGTAAATCTACCAACTTAATTACGGTAATCTCGGCCAACGTATTACTTGTGGCTACGTAGAAGGAGCTCCCTATACCAGCATAAGAATACCAACACACATTTTGTTTTTAAAATAACACGACCCCTCGCCTACTCTTAACTGCGGAGATCTATCAGTGATTTTGTTAAAACAACTTGTTATTGTCCCGACAGTCTCACAGTATGCTGATTATGGCCTTATTTAATATATATATTGTATTATGTTGTCGTAGGTAGCAGTACGGTTAGCAGTTCTTTCCGCACGCTTAAGCCAGGGAATCCTTAGAAGGTGTGAACAGCAAATAAAAAAAAGGTCAATACCTGTGGCATTCGTAAGGCACGTCCAATTGGGTACTCTTTGACATCGCTTGAATAAACATATCTTCTTTTTAGAAACGACCGACTAGAACTACCCCCTCTAAGTGGTGGACTACTTTAGGGTTCGGTCACAATGGAACTAGCCGCTAAAATTTTAATTATGAGTTTTGTTTTATTCTTAGAAGTTACGTTTATTTTTTCTTTTACCCCAATTGTAATTCTGGGCAATCATGAATTTTACAACTTTAAATTTGTCTGTGATCTAAAGCACTTTTACGTTGCAAATAAATCTACTCTTGTTGTTTTATCTAGTTCTAATCATAATCTCAAGATAACCCCGGAAATACCTTACGAAGACCCGCCAAAGTATTAACAAAATTTTTAACCCTGTAGTGGCGGCAACCCACATTTCATTGCAAAATACTGCTGAAACTTTTCAAATGTTACACTTGTTTTAAGCACCAAAGTCATCTTCAGAAATATGACGAGTCTTTGAAGTCACGGAAACTAATGGTGTTTTTTGGCATCATTTTAAAACTGTTTACCATTCATTAAAAACATCGTACGCAGAGATGTGATTGAAGATATCTTTGTTATTGAAACTGAGAAAAAATGGTCATATCCACCAAAATTTTCTGATTCTGACATCCGTCACTTACATAAATGTTGGTCCAAAATGTTTGTGAAAAAGAAAATTGAAAAACGTTTTCATCAAACACTTGGTGGCGATAAAAAGTTGCTACACAATATAAAGCTGCAGGAGTCTGGCTAACTGACTTTCCGTCACCTCAACTTGGTACATCATTTTTCGAATTTCATGTGATCTTCGACTTGGTTGCAACATTATCGTTCCTCACACATTTATTTGTGGGAAAGAAGTGGAGACCAATGGAATACATAGACTTTCATGCAAGAAAAATGCAAGGCGTATTTCCTGTCATAATGCAGTACATGATTTAATTGCTAGAGCAATACGCGTAGCAAAAATAGGCTGTATTTGGGAGCCTCAAAAGTGTTCTCAATTTGATGACAAGCGCCCAGACCATGTACGGTTCTTAGAAAAAAGCAGAACACATTTATTGGACTTCACATGCGTAGATAATTTTGCCACATCATAAATTGGAGAGTCATCGACGAAGTCGGGTTTGTTGCTAAAGACCAAAAAAATCAGAAATATTACGATTTTCAAAATCGCTACCAGTTTGTCCCTATTGCTGTTGAAACATTTGGGGTTATAGCAAAAAAAGAATTTTCATTCATTATGGAATGGAAATGGAAACAAGATAAAAAAAAAGTGAGCAGGGATCAACATCATTTTTAATCCAAAGCAAAAGCATTGCCATTCTACGCGAAAGCGAAATCATTTTAGGCTCGATTCTAGAGGAATTATGGCTGGATGAAATATTTTATCTATAAAATAAGTTCCCAAACTCGCTTAAATTAAATAAATATACAGAGTGTGATTGAGATAAGTGTGTATATTTTCAAGATTGAAAGAGCATGTGAAAAAATCATTTTTGACCAATACACTTGGTACCGCAGACTTAAAATTAGAACACAAATTTAAGAATTAGTACGTGACATTTCCGCACGTCAGAGAAATGTGTTGATGAAATTAAGTATCCATTGGTCGATAGATGTCAAATAATTGTCATATTGTTCTTTTTTCAGAAACTTTTTCGTGATTTGCTTGTTGTTGTTTTTTTGTTGTTGTTCCGTTAACGTGCAAAATGCACTTGAGCTGTCCTCGCCGATAAGCACCTTGTGGTCGAAGAAGCCCATACAATAGGCAACTTCCAAACATTCGCACGTTTGAGGCTGTTGATCAACGCCTGCGGAAAGACATCATAAACGCGGCCGACAATCATGAGTTCGACAACCTGCATTGGAAGAGGCGGTTTGAGAAGAATCCCTCAACCAGTACGCGCGCTGTAGCTACAGAACTGAATGTCAGGCGCCATACAGTCTGACAAATTGTTCACAGAGATTCACAACAATCATCCCAATCACAAAAGTTCAATCAGTCGCTGCGGAGGATTTTTCGGATCGCCATCGATATTGTCAGTAGTTTTACGACAGATTGTAAACACGCCCGACTTCACCAATGACGTCTTGTTCACTGATAAGCCCACATTCACAAGAAAAAAAATTTAATACGAGAAATAGCCATGTTTAGGCCACAGAGGATCCAAACGCGACAAAAGGACGCAACAATCAACATAAATTATCTGTGAATGTGTGGGCAAGGAAGTTTGCGCAAAGTGTTTCCAGGGCTACTTGAAGTAGTGCCACCACTAGAAGAAGAAGGTTTTACCAACATGACGGGGCTCCCCCACATTCTACTCTAGCTATTAGAGAGTGGTTGCACACGCAATTTCTCGATAAATTCATTGGACGTGGTGAACATGTTCATAGGCTAGCGCGGTCCTCAACCGACTCCCCTCGATTTCTTCCTCTGGCGGCACATGAAAAATTAAATTTAAAAAACATGTGGAAAATGTAGAAGACTTAACAGCTAGGATTGCAGTTACTGCCGAAATGGTCAAAGATGCTTTAAGTTCAATAAAAATCTACTTAAAATTAGTCCTTTAATTTTTCGAATCTCCTATTCACATGCCCTATCAACCCTAAAAACAGAGTGGCGCCTACTTCTCTTTGCTAATTAGATTTGTATCGCTATCGTAACTCTGAGGTACCAAGTGTATTGATAAAAAATGATCCTTTTCACATGCCTAATCAAACTTGAATATACGCACTTCTTTCAGTGACACCCTGTATATTTAGCATGAATTGGATTGCTACTAAATTTTCATTCATCAGTCAAAGCAAAAAAATAATTTAATTTTGCTTATCAATCGAATGATTAAGGCCCGGTTTCACCATTAAGGATTAAGCTCTAGATTAACTAACCTACGGTTAATTTTAAAATCCTGTCATCTCATTGGTTAGTGGTTTTAAGCTAACCAATAATTTGACAGGATTTTAAAATTAATCGTAGGTTAGTTAATCTGGAGTTTAATCCTTAATGGTGAAACCGGGCACAAATCTTTATTTACAATTTCAAATTAAGTCAAATAATAATTACATTTTATTCGTTATTTTAAAGTTATAAATGACGACTTTATTTGAATAATGCCCGGTCCTGATTCACTTAAATAAATTTATAAAATATACAATCTATGAAATCATCTATTGATGATTTTTTTCTTAACTAAAGTTACTTCATTATTAATTGGGAATGATTTTAATTAATTTGCTACACGTCATAATAAGAATAGAATTAAACGCATATTAATCTCCAAAAAAATCGCGATATAGGTGCTTATATGAATAGCAACAAAGTTTGAGCCATTGTCTATTGTGTTTTCTCAAGTTTATGATTTTATCTCAAAGTTTCTTTTATGTGAACTAATATAATACTCTATAAGATCGTTGCCATGTTAGTTTTCTTAAGTAGTAAAGTTTTCATTAAATACTTAGCCTGCATAAAAACTTTTGTTGCGGTACTCTTTCCGCTTACTTTTAAAATATCTTGAAAATTGAGAAAACTTCTCTTACAAACCACAACCCACAATGCTTTTGATTTTGAAAATTGCAAAAACTAACAATACACTTGATAAATAAACTTTGAAAATGTACTTAAGTATAAATAAAACTTAGAAAATAATTTTTTTACGATAGGTAAAAGAAAATCGAATAAATAATACCAAAACCAATAACCGTGATTTTTCAGTAATAAGCAAAATGTTACTTTCGAGCGCAATTCTGCATAAAAATGAAAAAGAAATAAAAGTCCAAAATGCCAAGAATGACAGAAGTAGATATCAATAAGTTAACTTCTGATTCTATTATAGCAAAGTGTGTGCAAAGTTCAGCGAACTTTAACATGGAATTTACTCGAGTGTGCTATAAGCATTAGGATGCATTTGATCCTATTGATTATTACAAGTACTCTGTTAAGCGAAAGTTGGCAATTTTCTTTTCTTCCACATTCTTTTCATTTAAAAGGTTATCGTTAAGAAGGTTTTAGAAAGAAAAATTCTCTTACACAAAGACAACGTAAACTTACACTAAAACTTTTGTGTTTTACAGTCCGCAAATTAGTATCTCTTTTAACCACATCCAGACATTTTTACTTAATATGTAGTTAAAGACACAGTAAAGTTTATTGCATTAAACTATTAAATCTATGCTTTAATCTAAATATAACAAAGAAGCAAAATTTTATTTACTCTGTATAATTTGTTAGTCTAAATCTTTTCTTTCCTTGTGAGAGTAAACGTTTAAAATTAAATTTATGGAAATTAACTGTAAAACCGAATAACGATTTCTTCAAAAACAATGGTTCACACGGACAGCATTTCAGAGACACGACGCAAAAACTAAAACAAACCAAACTTTAAAAAAAATCGCAGTTATGACGTGTTCTATTTTAGTGTTGGATAGATTTAAACGGTACCTTTCATTACTAGCTTCCACTATTTTGGCGCCTTTTTAACTTGCTTTATGATTTATGAACACACCGGAACCTACGATCCACTCACCGAATCATACCGAGTTAGTCGCTTGCCATCAAGTTACGAAAACATTCTCGTAACAAGGTGTACTAAAGAGTATCTTATATCAAATCAACACGACACGATTCAGAGCGAGATGCTGAAATATATCAAACAAAAATACTATTACATTGGTCCCTAATTTATACAAAATTTGCGAAAACAAAATAGTTCTTAAATGAGTGATGAAGTGATAAAATGTTAATAGGTTAAAGGTCAACTTCAGCACTAGTAGAATCAGAATTTAAAACAACGAATCCTAAGACATAATCACAGACCCATGCGGATAGATTATTTTATATCTCGTCATTTAACTAGTCTATCCACTAAATTGAAACTTGCTGTAGCTATAAAATCTTAAGCTTTCGCGGTTGTTATGTTTTTGATTATAAGCGACTTTTGGTTTAGACCGCGTCGTAGTTAAACACCCACACTCTTTAGGTTAGGCTTGCTCCTAGTCTCTCCTTAAGAGCCAAAACAAAAAGTAGAACTTAGCCGTTGCCGTATTGTCGTTCGTGAACCCAAACAAACTGACGTTTCGCAAGACATTGTTAACTTTGTCTAACAAATTAGTACACTCGATATGGGTAGAAATAGATGCTATCACTACGATCCAAGCAAACAACGAACAATCAAAAATGAAGTAATCTAAGAAATTCGAGCGATTACATCCGTCACAACCAAAGAAAACGTTAGACGACCATAAAGTAATTGACAATCTAACAGACACGGTTTTAGATGCACAGACCACATCCTTGTTAAATATGGGTTTTAACTACGCCGTTACGCCTAAAACAACTCCGATAGAAGAATAGTATGTGGAGTAGAAGCTGCAATACGCACTCTACCTAAGGAGATCTCTGAAACTATTCGACAAGATGTTTGCAATATTGTAAGAAAAGCAAAACCGCCACGCTCTAATATTAACAGACATGAGAGAGATGCAGCTAAGCGGTTACGTGAGAATAAGGACATTTTAGTATTGAGAGCAGATAAAGGAAACGCTATAGTCGTTATGAACATACGAGATTACAACGACAAAATGACGAACTTACTCTCGGAAGATTGCTACATACGTCTACAGAGAAACCCTTTAAACTCCTTATGAACCAAGGTAAACATCATCAAAAACTCCACTACTATAGATATTAACAAGAAACAAACTTTGATTGTCAAGAATCCAGTTATGCCACGAATCTACAGTCTTCCCAAGATACACAAACAAAGAGTCCCCCTTCGACCAATAGTAAGCACCATCAATTTACCAACCCAATCGTTAGAGCACGTTATCTAGCTGAAAAACTTTTGCCATTGACAAGAAATACAGAAACTCACATTAAAGATTCTACAGACTTTGTAGAGAAAATTAAGAACTTGTGTATAAGAAAAGAAGATATCCTAGTCAGCTTTGATGTGGTATCTCTTTTTACTAAAGTCCCGATCGACGAAGTGTTTTTTTTGCTCAAGAAGAGAATTACTGAAGAAGAAATTTTACTCATCGAACTCTGCCTTAAAAACGCTTATTTCTGTTATAACGACAACTTAAACAAGTAGAAGGAGCGGTCATGGGTTCACCACTCTCCCCAGTTATAGCCAATATTTACATGGAATATTGTGAAACTGAAATTATAAAAAATGTTGAGCTAAAACCAAAAAATTGGTTTAGATATGTGATGATACGTTTGTTGTATGGCCTCATGGCAAAGTAAAACTAAATCAGTTCTTTCAACATCTAAACTCTGCACATAATAGCATTAAATTGA
Source organism: Aquatica leii (assembly GCA_035610365.1). Taxonomy (NCBI): domain Eukaryota; kingdom Metazoa; phylum Arthropoda; class Insecta; order Coleoptera; family Lampyridae; genus Aquatica; species Aquatica leii. The sequence goes on along the minus strand of CM069436.1, from coordinate 100,126,962 downwards.
CTATGGAGTTAGAACATAACAGCAGTCTAGCCTTTCTGGATGTACTGGTGATCAAGAAAAATAACGGAAAATTGGGACATTCCGTTTATAGAAAGAAAACGCACACTAATAGATATATAAACGCCAAATCTCACCACAGAAGAATACTGTTTTGCATATTTTAGCTAAAAGAGCTATACCTGTGTCAGATAACAAAAACCTACAAAAAGAAAAGAACACTGCTGGAGTCCTTACAACAAAATGGATACGGGTTCAAAGAGATCCAAAACGCATGGAAAAGAGCAATAAATCCAAAAGTCAAAGAAGACTTATCACCTAATACTAGCACCGCTTATTTACCATACTGTATGGGTTCGACATACAAATTAAGCAGGGTGTTAAAGAAACATAATATTAAAACTGTCTTTATGACTAAGGATACCCTGAATCTGGTTTACATCTGCTAAAGACAAACAAGGGGCTCTAAAACATGCCGGAGTTTACAAAATTCCTTGTTCCTGTGGATCTAGTTATAGTTAGAGTAAAAGAACATACGGCTGACTGCAAACACTGCAGAGTTACTAAATCAGAAGTAGCAGAACACGTGTGGAACCAAGGACACACGCTGAACTTTGACCAAACTAAAGTGTTGGCTAGAACTCCTTTCTACTTAGCTGTGAAAATAGAAAAACATCCAAGTAATATGAACCGAGAAGACGGTTCAAGACTCAGCAAATCTTGGCTACCAGTATTATATCCTCTAGGACAAAGATCAACCTTCTTGGAAAAGATACAAACTCCGAGTAATAACGAAGTAACGGAAAGATAAGGTCCGTTAATCATGCTAATCGCTATTGGTATAAATATCGTCACTTACACTTTTTCCTTTAGTGACATTTACCACTCTGAAGATGCAATATCTTGCGAAACGTCAGTTTCTTTGGGGTCACAAACGACAAGAGCCAAGTTCTACTTCTTGTTTTGGCTCTCAAGGAGAGACTAGGCCAAGTCTAAGTCTGGGTGTTTAACTACGACGCGATTTAAGCCGAAAGTCGCTTATAATCACTGCTGTAGATAATAGTATAACTTTGATCATAAACTATGAAGAACTGATTAAGTTTAGGATACACAGCTAAATTTGTGAAGATTTGAGAAATGCAAACTTTACTGTAGAAAGAAGTTTATCGGCTGACGACGAGCATGTCCTTTCAAATAAAATTGGTACAACAATAAATCACCAAACTAATTTAAATGGATGTGAAAGAATTAAATCTGAAGCAAACTTCCCTGCAAAAAATAAACAATCGATTAAAAAGAATTTCGAGGTAAGCCCTACTACTACAGATGATGTGACCGATAACACTGGTCTGCAAAAAAATATTTTTTATCGAGCCCTGACACTATTCCGGGTGATTCTTATGTAAAATGACGTCCTGAATCCAAATATGTCTTCCGTTTTCTTCCATCAACCACCATTTTCGAGGGAGCCCCAAATCTCTAATTTTACCACTTTTCGATATATTAATTATAATTTATTTATCGAACGATAATAATAATTATAATAATTATTATAATAATAAATATATGGACATGAATTTAATTTAAATGGGAAAAAGAACTATTTTAGCTATAAACAGTAATAAATAAAAAGATATTCATCGTTACTTGGTGCTTGCTTTCCTTTTATACCCTGAGGTACAGCTCTCTCGTTTCAAAAACCAGCAGTACTCCGCCAACATGCTTGCATTCCACTTCCCTGAAAATCTCTTCTCCAGCTTAGTGATATCTTGAAAGAACCGTTCTCAGTGTTCATCCGAGACTGCTCTTAAATTTTCAGGGAAAAAGTCCAGATGTGAGTGAAGGAAGTGAACTTTAAGAGACATGTTACATCCTATGTCCTTGTACGCTAAAAGCAGTTCCTCGACGTGAACGACATAATCTTCACTTTTGTGGTTACCCAGGAAGTTCTTACAAACGTTTTGAAATGCAAGCCAAGCTCGTTTTTCTTTTCGATTTAGGTGTTCAATAAACGTCGAATCTTGGAAGAGTTGTCTAATCTGGAGACCAACAAAAACGCCTTCTTTGATTTTAGCTTCGCTAAGACGAGGAAATTTAGTTTTCAAAAATTGAAATGCGCCACCTGTCTTGTTCACTGCTTTCACAAACTGCTTGATAAATCCAAATTTGATGTGTAAAGGTGGTAAGTAAATATTTTCCTTCGGAACCAAAGGATTGTGGGCGACATTTTTCTGACCAGGAATAAGATTTTCTCGCAGAGGCCAGTCCCCTACGATGTAATGTTATCTCGGGCTCGGCTATTCCATTCACAAAGGAAGCAGCAATATTTTGTGAATCCTGATTGCAGCCCGTGAGTAGAGCAACAACTTTTAAGTTAGCGCAAAGTTTCCACTTATAATCATGATAACTAATTTTATCAAGGATTCTGAAGATGTTTTCGTACGTTTCCTTCATATCAACAGAGTATGCAACTGGAACTGATGGGAAGTCATTCCCATTTGCCAACAGGACAACTTTAAGCTTGTTTTTGATGAGTCTAACAGTCTCCATTTGTCTGGGTCACATGGCACTGTAGCTCTGTCATCAATAAATTTGCATTAGGGCAGAACACTAAACCTTTATCTTCTGAGAAAAGACATTTCAGGGTTGCTTGTCTGGTCCTTTAAGAAGATATGTTTACTCCCTTTTCTAAGAGATTCCACTGTTGAAGTCGCGATCCTAAGAGCTGAGATTTAGTCTTGGGTAACTGCAAATCCCTAACAAGATCATTTAATTCTGATTGAGTGAAGAGGTGTGGTTGCCGAGAAACTAAATCTGCGGAATACTCTTCATCATCATTGAACGTATAATTCGAAGCCCCAGGTTGTGGCTCAGAGTCTTTTAAATCAATTTCCGGCTCTAGAGTATAAGTGTTTGGGGGCTCTGGGATTGGCAAAGTATCGTTATGAGGAACAGGTCTTAGAGCTGACGGAATATTAGGATACTGAATTGTATGCTTACTTTTGCTCGAAAACCCGACGGTGGAAGTTATACAAAAGTAACAATCTGTAAGATGACAGTGAGGTTCACGCCAAACCATGGGCACAGCAAATGGCATTGATTTACGGGTACCTTTAAGCCATTTGGTCAAACTACTGTAACAAGTCGTACAGCAAACTGATGGAGCCCAAGTCTGGTCCTGGTCGCCAACCTGACACTCAAAGTACAATTTATAAGCTGTTTTAACAAGCGGAGAAAGGGGTTTTCGTTGCGATTTTAAAGTTAATTCCCCGCAGACATAGCAGAAGCTATCGGGATGATTTTTACACTCGCGTGGCATAATTAAACAGTAATTCAACGCCCGACATTAACCACAAATCACACTTAGTCACTTGAAAAAATCCGAAGTAAAAGTAGTTTTACTGTTTTACACAAATGAACAAAAATGAACACAAAATCCAGCACGTTTAAAACGTCGACAAGTTAACTCTGCAACAGCTATAGATGTGCTGATCAAAGCAGTTAAGCAAACAATGTAATATACTATAATGAGAAGAGTAATGCAAGTTCAAGCCTGTCAAAAATTCCTGTTCAAACCTGCATGTGGTATTGAGATCGCCAGCGTCGTGCAGTGAATCTTCCTAACTGTTTATTGATATTTTTTTACTGTTCTTATATATTTGTATTTTATTGTTGTTTCTATATACATTTTATAGCAAAACTTTTGCCGTATACTTTGGTATAAATATTATTACCTGCTTTGGGATGTTTAACGGCTATAAGTTAAAATTCTAAAAAAAATATGCAAAAAATACAATAAAAATGGGGTCCCCCCAAAATAGGTGGGTGATGGGTAAAAACGGAGCTCATTTTTGGATTCAGGAGGTCATTTTACATAAGCATCGTCAAGAATGCTATCAGGGCCGATTTTCATGCAGACCAGTGTAACCAAAAAGAATTTCGTGATAATGATCATTTCGCTTGTAATAAAGAGAATTGTGATTATTTACTAATGCAAAGTAATGATAAAAAATTGGCTGCAGATGAATTTCTGAACAATCCAAATTAAAATATAAGTTAAACAGGCGTAACAAAAATCGCATAAAAGGTTCCTTACTTCACTGAAAAACCGTAAAATCAAAATGCTAGGATTTGAAGTACGATTAGCAAACGATGAAATAGAAGAAGGCGGCCTCAGAAGCAAAATTCCATTATTGCTGAAAGTGACATTTTGACTGTGAAATATGCACATAAATTATAAATAAAGCGTCAGCTACGATATATGCAGTTAGTCAACAAAATTATGACACAAAGTAAACTATATCTAGGTTGGCAGCAGACCTAAAAGTTTAAATGGCATTATGCTAAACAATTAATTTATTAATTAATTAAAATTTTATATCTTAACGTTGGAAGTCTAAAAAACAAACTTTACACGCTGGAAGTTTTGCTGCAACTTTTTCAACGTAACATAGACATTGCAAAATTAACGAAAACATGGCGAAATTTAGAAAACACAATATTAACCTTACTGGCTACAAAGTGTTTTTTCATCTATATATGAACAACGTGGAGGTGGGGTAGCAATTTACTGCAAAGAGATAATACAGACAGATAAAGTTTTAGATTTACAGCTTATCTGTAAAATGCAAAAATATCCCTCTCAGCCTAGCAGTCACATATAAATGCCCAGATTCAAACGTTCTAAATTGTATACAAATGTTAGATGCGTTTCTAGAAAACAATAATAAAGACATTATAGTAACAAAGGATACTAATACAGATTTTCTCAATATCACTGTACTAGAAGTAAATAACATGCAGGTACTATACAAACTAGAACAGCACATGCCTACCAGACCATCAACCAATACTATAATAAATCATGTTATCGTATACTCAAATAACCTGTTCGAGCAGCCATCTTTCACTTTCGTGGAAGATGACATTTCCGACCACAACTAAATTCTTCTGGAGCTTGAGAAATCGCCGTTAAGCAACAACCTGAGAAGAATCTAAAGGATATAGACTACAAACAGCTAACGAAAAAACTAGAAACCAACCCAACTGAAATAAAGCCTCAACATGATGTTAATTTACTTTATGACTCGGTCGTGCGGCAGTTGAAGTATAAAGTTGATCAGTATTAAAAACAACAAAAACTACGACTAACCGCAAACACCAGGTAAATGCAGAATACTTCAGGGTACTAAAGCGAACAAAAAAAGAATCACACAACATTGCAGAAATAAGGCAACCATGTCATGTCAGTATTGTGACAGAAAGTATGCCAAAATTAGCACTAATCACAAATAATTGTGAATAGTAAATGAGGAACTAATGTGTAACACTAAGAAACTAAACAAAGAAAATCCTACTTTACTAGCATTATAGAAGAACTCACAAAAGACATAAAAAAACAACAACAAAACATATGCAAAAGTTACGTGAACCGCTCAAGATGTCACATGGGCGAAAGCCATCACCAGTCGGCAGTATATTTCTAACCCCCACTTCTGAACTCAAAATTCTAGAAACAAACACCTCAACAGTTACTGCAAGCCCCGGGCATAATGGAATAACTGCAAAAATAATTTTAAAAATGTTCCACAGAAAGCCAAAAACATGGCATCCATTGTAAGCAAATGCCTAAAATGCGAAAAGCTTCCGAATAGCTTGAAAATAACTGTAGTGTGTCGCCGATTCATAAACTTGGTGCAATCGAGGAAGTGTCAAAATATAGTCCTGTCTCTGTCTTACCCACAATCCCGAAGATAGTTAAAAAAAGTGATCAACAGAAGAATAACAGACTTTTTGAATAAGAACATTATACACCGGAATCACTACACTCAGGTACCCAAGCCGCAGTGACAGACAGACAAACAGACAGACAGACAGGCAGTAGGAGGGACAAGTAAATCAAATAAACAAAGCCATAAATGATGGTACTAAACCAATAGAACTCTTCCTAGACTTTTGACACTGGATCATGGCACAATTCTACATAAACTGGAGAAAACAGTTATAAACGGTTAACTTTTTAATTGCAGACTATCTAAGTAATCGGAAAAAATGATCAGAATAGAAGAAACACTAAGGAAAACTAAATACATAACGCGTTCCGCACGGAAGTAGACCCACACTATTCATCATCTGCATTAACTACCTGCTTTATCTAATTTATGATACTCCCACCACCACAGAATATGTCAATAAAATGAAATCTGATCTCTCAATTTTTAACGAATTCATGGAAGCCAATTTACTGACTTTAAACATCAGCAAATCAACTTATATTTGTTTGGGAAGAACGCAAAAAACTCTCTGTGCTCATCAAACACAAAGAACTAACTATTGGAATTAACCATTTTGTCTAAACCAAGACCATGAAAGCTTTATAGCATGTCTTTGTTCGTCCTGATTTCACGAACGGAAACTCACATAAGTTCTTTAAATAAATCTAAAAATAATAAAAGAAATCAAAACCGAAATTTTCTGACGAATCGCTTCAAATGCATGTCTTCTCCACTATAATAAAATACGGGGTAATGCTAAAAACATATACGTTGTGTCCCACGCTAGGGGTACCCCATGAGATTTAATATGGGAAAATTGAAATTATTTTCTTCCTGCTTCCCAAATTAAAAAATCGCAAAAATTTTGACGCAGATTTAAAGTGGCACTTAAAACGTTTCTAAAAACAATTTTTTGATTATAATTTGATAATTAATAAATTACAGGCATTTCAAATTCGAAATTTTGAAGGTTTTTCGCGCATGCGATTCAGATCGGCTATCTTCGGTTTTTAAAAGTAATATGGATGCTAAAATTAAACTGTAGCCCGTCAAATCAACATTATGCAACTTTATTTTTGAGGAAATGGAAATTTGAAGAACAAAGACTAGAAAAACTACATTTGAAAATTTTCTGTAGGGTAAAAAACAAATTGCGCCCGCGTTTGCGTGCTAATAAACCAGCTTATGATTCCAAAATGAAATAATCTTGAATTATGTTTAAGTAAATAGGTATTAAAAATCAAGTTAGCATTGATTTCTTATAAAACATTTGAAGTGTTGACAGTTTTGATATAATTGTTTTACAAGCTTCGAAAATGAATGTAGAAGAAAACATTCTTGTGGTAAAACAATATTTTCGAGGTGTTTCAAAGGTTCAAATTCGAGAAGACTTTGCTGGTTTTTTCGCAGATAGACTAATACCTTCTTTAAAAAGTATCAAAAAAACGATACAATTATTTGACACCACTGGCTGCGTAAATCCACTATGTAAATGTCAGCGTCCACCACCCTTACACGATCATGAAGACAACCCTCAGAAGTTGGCAGTTCTTGTAGCTGTATACCAAGATCCTGATGTTAGTTTGCGAGAAATTGAAATTAATGCAGGTGTTCCTCGGTCGTCAGCATTCAGGTACCTCAAACTTTAAAAGTTACCGTTGGCAATGCCATCAAGAATTATTACCACACGATTAATATGCTCGTATGAGATTTTGTGAAATAATCACCGAAATGAACAATACCAATCGCGATTTTGTAAAAAACATTCGTTTTTCGGATGAATGTTCATTTAGACTTGATGAAAGACCAAATCGACAAAATAATCGTACATGGTCTCTCGAAAATCCACACAAATTAGTAAATGGACCAAGTCAATGGCGACAAACTGTCAATGTTTGGATGGGCTTGCGGGAAAGTCATGTTATTGGTCCTTTTTCATTGAAGGTACATGATGATGATGTTGCGGGTGAAAATCACCAAGTTTGTTTTATGCAGTATGGTGCTCCAGCTCATACTTCTAGACTAAACACTGAGCTTCTGAATGAAGCTTTTTCAAATCAATGGATAGGCAAGAATGGTCCCATTACATGGCCTGCTAGGTCACCCGATTTAAACCCGTTCGATTTTTTTTGTGGAGTTATATAAAAGAAAAATTATTCAAAGGAGGAAAACGGTATGAAAATAGGGACGCACTAAAAGATGAAATTCAAGTGATATGCCGAGCTATTACCATTCGTAAAAATAAAAAGCCGAAACACGAAAAAGATTTGTTGAACGGCTAACTTATTGTACAGTTCAAGCAGGAGGCATTTTTGAACACCTCATACCCAAATAAGTGATTCGCCGTGGTCGTTCCGCCAAGCAACGGATCGACAATGTTAAAAAGGCCCTTTACAGGACCACAAATTCTCAATTGAAATGAATTTTTCTACACGACGATTATTCGAACAATCTTCCTGCGTTCGACCTATTGGTACCACGATGAGTGTTCGTAGATACCTATGTAAATGTAAATTTATGTTTGATTAATTATTTTTTTTCTAGTCTGCTACAGAAAATTTTCAAATGTAATTTTTCTAGTCTTTGTTCTTCAAATTTCCATTTCCTCAAAAATAAAGTTACATAATGTTGATTTGACGGGCTACAATTTAATTTTAGCATCCATATTACTTTAAAAACCGGAGATAGCCGATCTGAATCGCATGCGCGAAAAACCTTCAAAATTTCGAATTTCAAATGCCTGTAATTAATTTATTAATTATCAAATTATAATCAAAAAATTGTTTTTAGAAACGTTTTAAAAACCACTTTAAATCTGCGTCAAAATTTTTGCGATTTTTTAATTTGGAAAGCAGGAAAAAAATAATTTCAATTATCCCATGTTAAATCCCATGGGGTACCCCTAGCGTGGGACACAAGGTAGATAATTCCCACCAATTTGCAAATATTGAGAACGACATTTAAATGTGTTGGGTATAAATAATACCAAACAATTCCTTTCCTGTAAAAAAGACCAATTCGTTGTTCAGTTTTTCTTGTCCCAAAAAATCTCTGTAATCCTTCCTTGTGAATTATATAAAAATATCGTAAGAAAGAAATTCTAAATGCAGGCTCAAATTTGAAATTAAATACATAAGCTGAACAAAAGCGTTTCACTTACAAGCTTTGTAGATTCAAATGAAAATATTTTAATTTTTTCAACATGACTTCAAACATTTTTAGAATATTTAATGATATTTTGAATTTGCCCGAGGGTGATTTTCTTTAAATCAATGCAAACATTTACATTTGAAATTGACAAAACCATAAATAAATCTCACACCGACGGCAACGAGTTATCAAATAAAATCTCCTCAAATAATTTACTTTTAACCTGCCCAAAGTTGATGAACTATGAGAACGTTTTTGGATTTTGAATAATAAGTACACCTGTAAAGTATTAAATTAATCATTCTACAGATTGAATTAAAATGCATTGTATACATTAAATTGTTGCGGCTGCAGTTATTGATAATAAAAATACGTTTCCTTTCTTACTGTTGTGAGAGATTATCGTACACAATTTCGATTATCGCAAATAACATGTGCTGTTTCCTTTCAAACACTTTTTATATGAATGCAGAATTTCCACAACCTACACTTAGAAATTAAAACGTTTTGATTAGAACAATTGCAGTACATTTATGATTCTATAGAAATTTATAAAACGGTTTGAGTTAGAAATTTTGAAGTATTTGAAATTTAAATTTTAATTAATAAAAAAACATAATCCCCAAAGTTTTAATAAAAATGGATTTAATTTAATTAATTAAATCTTAGCCTTATAAAACGAAAATCGTTTTAAGCCTAAACCAAAAAAATAACCTAACTAAATTAATAAATTTGAGAGGAAAAAGTTGACAATGTTCAGTTTTGAACTTACTACCAGTAGGTAGAAATGTGTAACTTGTTTTACGGCTACATTTAAAACGAAATGAGTTTCGTAATAGTTTGCAACTTAGTGTTTTACGTAACTTTACATAAAACTACAAATACGTTTCTGTCGAAAAAGATAAAAAAGGCGTAGACGAATAACATAGTAATCTCTTAATTCTAAAGCATTAATCTAAGGTCTGGATATTTTATCACCCAATATAGTTTTATTAACGACTGAATTTTGACTCGTTATTCCAAGGTCATTAATAACAATTTTATTCAAATGATGCCCAACCCTGTCGTAAACTATCCACGATTAGTTCAGTTTCTTACAAAGACAACTGTAAACATAGTCTACGTATAGTTTGTTACGAAAAGTTTCTCGCAACTTAATGGCTAGCGACTAACTCAGTTTGATTCGGTTATTGGATCGTAGGTTTCGAGGTGCTAACTATAAAGCAAATTTAAAAATGTACCAGAACGCTTAGAAACTAGAATGATAGACACCGTTTAAATCTATCAAACACTAAAATGGAATAAATGACAAAACACTGGTTATAACAATGAATATATTTATTTCTAACAATGAGAGAATAACAGGTTAAAAGACTTATGTAAGCAAGGCAGAATTACATATGTAGTAGCAAGGAGTAATTTGAAGTAAGTAAATACAAGTCCTAGAGGGTAGGCAACACTTGAGCATACAGTTACCGTAGTACAATATAACAAAATCAAGTAATACGTAACTTCGGAGTTAAACGTCAATCTAATGCGAACTAGTGAATTCGCAACTTATAGCAAATAGCAGTTAGCGTAAATTGAAACTGTAGAAACAAAAATCTGCATGCGTTAATTGTGATAATACCTATATCTAAGTAGCGCGTATTTTACGTCCGACCAATACACAAATTAATCACAAGAAAAAAAGGTACGTAAGATTGTCCAAGGCATGCGAATAGTTATCTGCATGCTTCAATGATCTTTTAAAATCGATAAGAAAAATAAAATAAAAATTTGATATAGGATCGTATCCCAAATAAGTTCGAGTGGTTTTCACTATTCTTATCGCAGGTGTGCCTCCAAGGTTATTCGAACAATTAACCAATAGTACGTGCTTCCAATTATAGTCTCCAGTGGAAGGTAATAGATTGACATGAATCACTCCAAATTGGCCGACAAGTGGCGGTATCGTAAGTCGCTATCACAATTACGGGAAAATTAACGTAAATCGCACAAATATAAAACAACGCTTACTCCAGGAAGAGTTTCTTAAAATCAGCGAAAATACGACATCCATTTATAACACAAATGAGTGTGAAAATTTAGAAGTGAAAACTTACGTTAGACCAATAATGCGAAGCTGACCACGGCAGCGGAAAATAGTTTTTCTCCCTTGGAAAAATTCTAGCTGTCAAAAGCAACCACTTCACAGCGCAAGACTGTCACTGTTGCGAAAAGTGGGCGAAACTTATACGAGACGAAAATCACACCAAGACACTTTTAACATAACAGGTTCTTTGTGGTCTAATTTTATAAAAGAATTAATATAAAAGAGATTTTCCAATTTCAAGGCATGTTTACTATAATATATTATATGTAGAGTAGAGAAATTTGTCGTTTTTCTGGTGAAACAGTAGTTTGAAATACGAGACCCAAAATGCTTAAAATTTAGTATTTACATTTGTTCTATTTCGTTAGTTGCACCTCCCACCGTGTATTGTTTTTGATTCAACGAGGCACTTGAGTACTTCCCATTGTTGAAAATCTAGCAGGAAGTCTTATTTCCTTAACATATGTTTTTTCCGATTATGGATGGAAGCGGGTCAGGCCAAGCTGGGATTTGAAAGAAGCCTGGCCCAGCCTAAATCTGAAAACTGTATAATCACCCAAAAAACCCGACCCGAATTGTATTTCCATATCCCGACCAGAAAGAGAAAAATATTAACCAACAGATCAAGGGGTAATAAATTACACTTAAACCAATACCAACCATTGGTCCATTTATGGGACGCAATTTTATAGTGACATAAAAATGCTGAGAAGACGTTAACCACGTTAGTGCTCCAATTAAACTTGGTCTAAATAAACAGCTCGCGTCCCCACGCGCAGCCGGTTTGCTAAAAGTAAGATTAGACCACGTGTCAAATCTTTAGGTTTTCACGACCAAGTGCATCGGAACAGTTATGACCATAAAAATTAGACAATCAAATTAAAATGCCAGAGTAATTGTGGAAAAATAATCTGTAAGACGGAAGTTGCCTGGTGAGTCACTTAAACCATATCTATAATAAATTGATGGCTTATAATTAGTCATTTTTAGGACATTGGCCGATATCAACATATCGGAAATAAGTATTAATGAGTTTTTAAAGCATAGTTCTAATACGTAAAGCCTTACTACCAAAGAATTAGATGAAATTTTAGCTGGTCCTGAATTTGCGAATGATTTGACAAGAAACGATGTTGATTCTGAAGAAACAGAGATATAAATTATTTCGCCTGCGTCTAACGAACTAACTGATACTGAAAATTTTGAAGAAAGTGATCTCGAAGATGAAGAAATAAATGATTTTGTCGGTACCGTCGAGTTATTTACTCCATATACAAATGATGATTCTGAACTAAGCAGCGATGACAATGTGAAAAAAAACGCAAACTCTCTAAAATAAAGAATCTCTTCTCTTCCCCAGCCTAGGTCGTCCACTGCTGGACATAGGCCTCCCTCAAACCCTTCCATTTGTTTCTGTCCTGCCACGTATCCCGCCCAGTTCCACTTCAAAATAAAGAATACTTCGTCTAATAAAGAAACGATTAGAAAAATAAAAAAATACCTTAATTTAGCAGATAATACAGTACTTGATAAAAACGATCAAATGTTCGTCCATACTTTATTATTCACTCTCATTTATGTATCGATGATATTTTGGTTACAAACTCTAATATTTGTGTAGTTCCAGTTACTTATATAATTTCAAGCCATAATGTGGCAAAGATGAGAACATAGCGGAGTTATTGCCTCAAATCGTATTGCTCCAACGCCCAACAACCAGTATGAAAAACATGAGCTATTTTTTGATAATTTTTTACCAGTCATGTAATGTTGTGCTACCTAAGAGATCTGAAAATAAAAGACACCGAAACGACACGTGAAAACCGAACACAAAACTGTCCATTGCTTTCTAAAGAAAAGGAACGTAGCTGTTTTGGCTACAAATTCGACAAAATGAATGAAATGCTCATTCTAAAATAGTATATAACAAGCCAGTTTTTTTTGTCTTCTAACTATAGTTATATTTAGCCTTTGGGCGACACAAAATGCCATTACCGTAAGAATAGAAAACAAAATTCAAATATAATATAGAATATAATTCACGCATAAGCGTAGTGGACGTGCTTGATAAGCAGATTTCGCGGTGCAGAATATGAATTCCTTCTAAAAAATAGCGGTGGCCTTGATTCACACAACTTCTGGATGTAAGCGTAGACTTGAAGAATGTATTAAGACTGCAAATCCTCACAAAAATGTGTTATTTCTGGATGTCCGTAGAAGAATAGTAATCGCCTATCTTTCTAAATCCACAAAGAAGACGAGTCCACAAAACTCAAATTTATTAAGTGGAAGAATGAGCTTGGATGTAAAATATGATGGTAGAAGACATTTAGTGATGCCAATCACCACGCAGCAGTGTGTGTCTACTGTGATAAAAAGAACTAAGAGAATTTGTAGTAAATGCAAAGTACCACGCCATGACATTTGTTTCGTTTTCACAAAAATTGACAGGTCTACCCTTTTTTTTATATATACATTTTTCTGAAATCCCGAGACTGACATGGTATTAATTATCAAAACCCATTGGTCGTTTCCTCTAATCTAACACTTATTTTACGAGAAATATTTCATCGAAAAGGAGCTCGACCACACACCAGTTAGTAAACGTAAATTTTTTATTTAAATTTTGAGTGTCGTTTAATTGCACAAACAAATACCAAACAAAACATATCGATAAAAATAGTTTATTTGAAACATTATGCAAATTTTCTAAAAAATTTCTATCGATATTCTAAGCTATGTTACGTGTAGTTAATCATTAGTTTTCCAAAATTTGCATTTTAATAAAATTCTTGCCACGTCTTTGGTATGCGGACACCACTGGTTGGATATTTCGGCGTAAATCGATATTCACGGTGGGAGATGTTTCGGAGAAAACCTTGATTGATTCTATTTGGCTGTCTACTTGAGTTCAAGATGCACGTACATTCAATTTCTTAATTGCACGTCGTTTTACTATTACGCTTTTAGCGAATTAAATTACGATTACAGATTATGTTCACTCAAGCCTCTTAGATAAAGTATCGTACACCGAGGTGTTTATTTCTAAGTTTATTTTGAATTTTTGTTGTGGATCAGGGACATTTTGTAGCTTATTATCCTGCCATTTTGCAAATAAACTCGGTTGTTCCCATAAGTAGCACGTAAATTTCTACATAGATTTGTATTTCAAAGCAACAAAACCTTAAAAAATGTACTCCGTCCCATCCAAGCAACGAGATCAGAAAAATACTAACGTCATAAATAGGATTTTTTTGAATTGATTCCATGCAACTGGTATCTGTCCTCTGAATGCTCAAAGGGTTTTGCGAAAGTTGCCCAGTGAAAATCGAACAATTTATCACCGACGCCTCTTACGATCACAACGAGAAACTGGACCGTTAAACGCCAAACCCAGGAAAAAACCTGCTCCAGTCCACAAGAAGATGATGTTCAGCAAAAAGTACATTCGAACTATTCTAATGAAAGAAATGAGAAAACCGCAACTGAAGTATCGATTGAGCATAAATTGTTAGCAAAAGGAAGATATGTCTTAATAAAAGTCACTCGACAGAAAGTCAGCTCGACACGCCCACTTTTTGTGATTGACTGTGAAATTTTAAAAGCACGATTTCATTTCTTCCGGTAACGTTTGTGCAACACAGACCTCCGTTTAGCAGTGTCTACGCCCAACAAGGCTTTCATCATTAAGTTATTTCACGCAACTCCACGTGAATATGCAATCGAATCTTGTGTCTATCTGAGCGAAAGCTTATTTGAAGTAAGTAGTTTTAATTTAATAATTGGGGGTTTAAATTGATTCTTTCATGAGTGTCTATAGCCCCCCACACGTTTCTTTTACCGGTGGAGATATCAGGCAAATTACATATTTCGGAAAATTTCCATGACGTCACGTTGCTGCAATTAAACAATTCACACCGTCAAGGGGTTGGAGGCATTTACAATTTCTTTTGGGAAGGAACTTTTACCACCAATTACTATATTAAGTCGAGCGAAAACGCTGCGCATTCGCTATCTTCAATGATTCTATGATTTAAGAACGAAATTTAGGTACTTGTGACAGCGCCGTATGTACGTTTTTGTGTTAAATTTCATATTACGTTTTAGGTAATATAGGTACGGACATAGCTAGATCCCTACTGGATGAAATTACAATTTCTATTTTTATGAGTACTACTTCGTTGGTCATGTTGATTGTTAGAATGACGGTACGTACGTGTGAGGTTGTTAACACAATTATTTATTAGATCGTTTTGTGCGTCACAAAGTCTTATGCAGTGCGCGTTGAGTTTGGTGATTTTGAATTTACGAATATAAAATCAATCCTTCTTTGAATGTAAAAATTAGATCGACTAGGTCCTTTTGCTGTACGTCTTGCCCAGTATAGGGCGTAACTTATATTTTGTGCGACCCATGTAATCTTGTTTGGAAAAATTTATACAATTATACTTATGTACCTTTTTCGTCCTCTTTAACTACTGTCTGTGATAAAATAAATATATATTCTGTGTTATCACTTCTGTCGTGTTTGTTCTTTTTCAGCTGCGGGTAAATTTAAACGATATCTCCCTAATTTAGTCTTTCATCGTTTTGGCGCCTTTTTAGATTTCGTTTATAATCTAGCATCACAAAGCCTACGACTCAATCTACGGAAACAACTGAGTTAGCCGTCGATTTCTGTTTTGTTACAAGAAAACCCGCGTAACAAATAATACTATTGATGTAGCTGATTACCAGCTACCTAGAATAAGAAACTTTAGGTCTGGGGTAAATCTATTATTTCGTAGTTAAACGTTAAGATCTAATTTTTTATATAAATGCCGCGATTGCATGTAATCATTAATACTTGATCGATTTGCTGTTTAATTTTACAGTGTTATTAGTAATTGCCCGTGATTGCAATCTGTTAAAATTTGTCTTATTGCTTTCAAATTGTTGTTCGAGTTAACTAACTTATGTAACCGTTACTGTTTTCCGTTTTTGCTTCTTATTAGAAAACAATAATTATCTTTGAAATTTAATATTCTGCACCTGTAATAATTGTTTATTTTTCTTCTCTTAGTAGAGCCTTAAAAATTTGGTGCAGTTATATTCAATTAAACAACAGTCTTATTGTGGTTACGACGACGTTTCGTGGTCTCAATGTGACCACTTCATCAGGCCATATCACTTACAGTTATGGTCGTGTTACACTACATTTAACTTAACAACCACAACAAGACAGTTGTTTAATTAAACATAACAACGACACCAAATTTTGAAGACTCTACTAAGAGAAGAAAAATAAATAATAATTAACCCTATTAATAACAGAAAGTCGTATTTTGTTATAGATTGAAGAAAATATGAATAAATTTTGTTACTGTCTTTCGTTGACTTTTCTCCTAATCTCTTCGACAGTGGGTTCAGACGTACACTTGGTGTCTCCGAGTCAAGGAGCCTAACTTTACAGCGGAGTGGCGCCCAGATTTTTTTTCACTTTATATTACAGTTTTTGAACCACGCCGCCTACTCGCAACAATTCAGCTAACCGTGGTTGTTACCAACTAGACCCACTAAAACAAAATGTTGGTAACAACTACGTCAAACATAATTTTTAAAAAATTCAAAACCTTGGAAAGAAAAACGATTATTAGTGCAAATTTCGGTTTTTAATTGTTTTTCATCTAATTTACGGCGTTGAATCTTTGAATTCTTTGTTTTAATTTATTTCTCCAATTCATAATAACGTGGGAAAATAATAATTAAACGAAATTTCAAATGATTGATAAGAAACGGAACAAAACGCTAAGAATTGCTTTCGCTGTAGATATTAATCTCGACTGTCTTCCTATTTGAAAGTTATGTTGTCTCGGAAAATGCCAAAAACTGTAAACAACTCACAGAACATTAATCGATTTACCCGACTAAAATTTACTGATTCGATTCAATAATGAATTATAAATCTATAATTAACGTACCTGCATAAATGTCTTAAAATTACACACACAAAAAGAAACGTGTAAAGAAAAGTAATGGACGACATTTCATATATGTATATGTTGTAAAATAAATAAAAAAACGGGAAATATTCCTGAACGAATAACGCGCAGAAAGTATTTTAAGAAAAAATAATAAACAAATGTTGCTTGGTTCACCACTCGTCTACGATAAACACAAAGTTTTATCTTTAGATACCTGACAGCTTCCCAATAAATTCTTTAGCTTTGTTTTCCTTCTCTCCAAACGTAAAAAAACTTAACACGGTCTTTGTTTTATATTTCAATTTCGAGTCAGTTGGGTATGTCACATCCAGACAATGTTGAATTTAACAGTTACATTGCTCGGGGCTGCGAAAGCACATGTGAGACGTATAAGTTCGCGTTTAAGGCCAAAAGAATTCCGAATATACGTTATCCTTTACTTATCCTTTGGGATACATGTAGAATAACTTACCTTTTTGGCGTTTTCCTGATTGTTGTTATCGGCATGATTGTTCGGAGCTGAAGGAGCCATAACTGATACGTTCGATTGTGACAGTAATTCGTCACTGCCTCTCTGTAACAAAAATTAATTACGTAAGAAACAAATCTTCGAACAAATAATTTTAATTGAAAAACACCGACAAAGAAAATTTTTTAAATTGTAATTACGAAAAAACAATTATACAGAGAAATTGCTCGGTAATTGTTTGGAAATTATAATATTAATTGTGGTCGAAATAGGGCGTTTTTAAATTTCTATTTGTAGAACGTAAACGAGGACCCTGCAGCAAATAAAAGCAAAACGATGTCCACTGAAAATTTTAATTGAGGTTGTTTCTAAATTTCCCTTTTTAAATATATCTGCACATTTTATGTCAACTGTTAAATATTTAAATTTGCCCAAAATCGCCAATTTCTGATTAATTAAATTATACTATACATCGGTTTTTATTATAATTTTAATAAAACTCTATCTTGGAATAAACGAAACATAAAATAAAGTTCAGTTTTATAAGACTGCCATATGTTTTATATTTCGTCGAAACGAATTCAATTTTTTTTCACCTACTAAAAAGTAAGTTTTACATCAACAATGCGACCAGAAACTACAAAAAGCTTTTACTTTCTTTTAAATTTGTATTAAAAACCGCGTAGCGCTTTATCTCTAATTCTAAAATTTGTAAAACGTAAGAATTTCATATAGAAAAGCGCTCGAGAAAAATGCTTGTAGCTAATAAGAAAGTGAATTCGTCGCTTTTTCTACATTAACATTTAAAGCTGGTTATTGTAGAAAAATATTAGTAGAATCGAGTTGACGCTGTTGGTATTCATGAAAATGAATTTATAATGAAAATGATTAAATCATAACTAAACTTTTTGCTTGATGAGACAATTCGTGAAACGAAAAAGCTGCTTTTATTAATCCGCTCGACAGTCAGTGCCTTTTCGATTTATAAAAAAAATATTTGTAGGTTGTAGCTATGAATCGAAAATCTTCATAGTTTCGAGAAAGTCGGTGAGGTGAATGAGCAACAGTTTCGGAGAGTGAGAACGCATCCATTTCAAACACATGCTCTTTCTGCTTGCCAGCCACTTACGTAGAGTTTTTGTGTGTTCTTTCGCATTTTCAGACCGAGAAATTGTCGCTGAATTCGAAATGTATTCAAATTTTTAACGCACCAGTCTCTCAACCAAGTCGAGCGCTAACTTTTCGAATAAATCGCCGATTTATGCATCACTACTCGTTTGCTTTCCTTCGTCATTTACATTTGCACCGATCTTTCTAGTTTGGTTCTAGTTTCAAACGTATTGAAGACTACAATTCTCAACCAAAAGTAGCATAAAATTTGTTTGTTCCACTTTGCAATCAATGTCGTTCCGCTGATGGAAAAGACAGACGCGACACATCGTTTTCCTCTATAAAGGTTTGTTACTTTAATCGAAGGAAATGCGACAATAAAGCGCATCTTCATTTTTAAAAATAATTCTTATCAAGACTTTTATTAAAATTGTTATAAGAACACCTTTAGAAGTAGGTAAAAATTTTCATTTTGTTTAAGGTACTACCTATAGTCACAATTTTAATAAAATAATATTAATATTAGGATTATGTAATGTAAAAATTTCCCCTTAGCATATGTACGACCACTTTAGTTCATTTTCCGCATCAAAAAATATCAGATTTAATAACACTGTAATTTCTTCACGCTGAAAGTCGCCATTCATTAATAATAATTAGAGTTTCACATTTTTGTATTCAACTTTTTCCACGTTATGCCCATTAGAATGAAATTTTTAAAAGGATTTGACATTTGAACAATATAAAAAAATAAAACCGTATTTCAATAAGTTAAACGCAGAAAATTCTAGATCGTATTGGATTTGTTTTACAACGTCGCAAGTATTTGCGGAACGAAAAAACTTAATTATTCATTTTTAATTACAGTTTTATTGATAGATATTTGATCTGATAAATTGTTATTAATTTTTGCTAAATTTGCAGCGTAAAATTGAAGAAGAGGTACGTACGAAATAATGATTTTTGTCTACAAAACATTAATCTGGCTCAATTTCGTTAAATATAATTTCCCCTTAAACTAAAAATTTCAGGTTTAAAATAAACAATTACTAAAAGTAAATATCTATAAAATGCACACATAAAATTACCCATAAAATCTCAGCCCAGTTTCAGCAGCTTGAACACACATTTAGAGCATATAGTTCGTAGTAATAATTAAAATATGTGTATAAACTAAGACCTAAACAACAAGAATAACTTTGAAAAAAATATCAATTTAATTAGTATGAAAATATGTAGGCGAACCGAAGGCGAGCCTGCAATTTATACGAATTGGCAATGCACATTCCTTGCGAATTATTCACTATACTTTTTCTACGACTATATATTTAATTATTTATCAAAACCAAAAAGAAATTAAACTTTACGAGAACAAACAAAGCGGAAAATAAATATCAATTCAAAAATTTGTGTTGGTAATACCTTAAAAGACAATTAAAAATTTGTATCGCAAAATATGTATTTTATGTCAATTCGTCTGCGTTTATACTAGAAGTTATAAGTTATTTAATTTTTGACTTGAGCTATTCATCTCTATTTATAAAAACGGTGAGTATAACTTACGTGTTTTAAATACGTGCAATCTTAGTTAACCTCAAATCATGTTTACTTTTTTTAATCAAACTTAATACGGATGAGATGAATGTTTAAAAAACATCAATTATTTACAAGATTTAGCTTTGCAGTCAGTAAATAAAAGAAATCTATTTATGACAAAACCTGAGTCGTTAACAATGTTGTCAAGTTCTTCCGAGAAATACGATGTTGGCATGTGAATTTAAACGCAGTTTAAGTTTAGGCTTTTTTAATGTTTTGCGTTTACGTATATAATATTATAACCATTATCACACCTTAGAAAAGATGGATGACTTAACAAATCCTTCGTGGTCTGCGTTTTAAAATTAATA
The DNA here is from genome assembly GCA_035610365.1 of Aquatica leii. Lineage (NCBI taxonomy): Eukaryota > Metazoa > Arthropoda > Insecta > Coleoptera > Lampyridae > Aquatica > Aquatica leii. Next base: position 100,106,497 of record CM069436.1, on the reverse strand, counting down.
CAAAATTATGACAAAACATAGTTTAAATCGAATAAAATAATCCCTACACAAATTTTTAATGATAATAAATTAAAACCAACAATTATTAATACAATTCAGAATACAGTTACGCGTTTTTAGAAAAATATTACCTAATAGAACAAAATAAGTTAATTTCATGTGAAAATCACGTTCTAATGAGACACATCGGAGCTAGGGATAATAAATCACACTTAGTTTAGTAAGAAAGTCAAACGTTTTATAATGTGTTTTATACTACCATTATTCAATAATTAAATGGACTGGTCTATCAAAACATACTAAATACATGTTTTATTAATCAGCATTGGTTGGAAGCCCGAAACATATATACCCGAAGCACGACCCGATTTTTTTTCTCTCGGCCGGCCCGAAGCCCGATCCGCAGATCATCCCTAAATACTCTACAAGCAAACTAGTGGTGTGGTTGCAAATTAGGTGTTTTGATTTATTCTAATTACCTTGAACTTAGATTTTTAAAATACATTTACATTTTTACTCTATACATACCGTCGAAACTAAAGCAATAGCATACACACGGCTCTAAATGATTCTGTTTTCAAATTTTGTAATTGTGATGCATGGGATATTTGTAAAACTTTTCTAAATTATACTTTCATAATTCATTTCGTACGGTAATGACTTTGACCAGTACGCAAATGAAATTGGTCAAATGGAATCCACAAGTTGCTTAATCGTTGATAAACATACAATGTTATAGTATTATCTGTTCGTCGTAGAAAAAAATGTGAAATTATCTAATATAATCGTACTGAATAAATATGCACCAGACTGCTAACATAGACTTACCCGGTCGACCCGTTCTTAGTAATTATTACAATCAAAAACAATGAAAAAAATGTAATAGTAAAATGAACACAGTAACTTTATACAAAACAATGCAGTGTAGGTATTTGGTTTGGTAGTTACCTTCAATCAATTTATTATCATTATGAATCGAACCAAAACCCAACTGAAAGATAATAATCACTAGCCACAAAATGCTCCGACATTCTTGACTTCGAAAGGCCTGACTAAACATTAACTTAAGTGGTCGTTGTATACAGAAAGCACAAGATACAAATCAAAACGTATCAAATATTTTCAATCTGTAGTAGTCGTCGCCACGTGGTACGACAAAAACGTGTGTAGAATGTAATGAGATTGTTATAAAAATTGTAATAAATGGTAATATCTTTAGAAAACTTGTGAATAACCGTACGAAGTCAAGAGTAAATCGACGCAACGAGAAGTAACTGATTGTTTGCTTTGAAAAAATTTTGAAACTGGAATCTGTAATATCGAAGACTTTCACGGTCGAAGTTTTATACCAAGATGAGAACGCGTTCTGTGTTTGCACCGTGGACATTGTTGTAACCTAAGTTGCCAACGTTACGCTACTTTTGTAAAGAGCTTCATCAGGGCGTGAAAGAAATCGAAGAACTCAAACCAGCAACCGAGATTTAACTAAGAACCTCTCAAAACTTGTGAACCAAACCAGATTCTAAACTCTAAAAAGGTAAGAAAGAAAACAATAACCTTGAAAAAGCAAACGATAATATAACAAAGAACCACTACAGAGTTAGGTAACCAACTTATAAACCAAGCCAGATTCTAAACTTAAAGGAGTAATAACAGGAAACTAAAAAGGGCATAACTAGAAAACATAATCACGATTAGAGTTATTCTAGTATCTGATGATTTCTACGCTCTCTCGGATTTTCCTATTGAAGACCTGTAGAAAAATAATGTTTAGCAACCATAGACTTAGAAATATGCATTTTCCTTATACAACAATCATGTTCTAAAATACGAGTAATGACGGAACGACCAGTTTCACCAATGTAGGCTAAACCACATAAACAAGGAATTTGGTATACATCTGTAATGAAAGTGTAGGATCGTTGTTCTTGGGAGAAAAAAGAATCTGAGAGATTTTGCCTGTCCAGTTGAATATAGGTTTAATACCATTCTTACGAAAAAAATTCCCTATTTGATCTGTAACCTTGTGAATGTAGGGTAAAAATGCCAATTTCGGATTGGATTCGGAAGTAGAAATGTCCTTAGGTAATCGAGCACGTGGATGTAGACGACGATTAATAACTGTTTGAATATCTCGCTTCATATAACCATTGTTCACCAAGGTTTCTAGTAAGTTAACAAGGTTACAAATTTAGATTCTCAGGTTGGCAAATAGAAAAAGCGCGATGAACCAAAGATTCAATAACAGAACGATTCTGAACTTGATGAGACAAAAACGTATGGGTGGGTTTGCAATAAACAGAATGGCCCAAAAGTCCGTCGGGTTTACGAGTAACGTCGAGAAATGGAAAAGAAGTATTAGTTTGATTACCTAACTCTGTAGTAGTTCTATGGTAACATTTTTAGAAAATTTGAAAAAAACCGTACGCAGTCGAGAGTAGGTCAACGCTACTACAAATAATTTGTTTGATTTGAAAAAATGGAGGATACTGTGTTCTGATTGTTGCGTTTTCCTGTGTAAAAATGTGTGTAGAATATAATGCGACTATAAAATTTGCAATAAATGGTAATATTTTTAGAAATTTTGAGAAAAACCGTACGCGGTCGAGAGTAAGTCGACGCAGCGACAAGTTATTTGTTTAATTTAAAAAATGAAGGGGCTGTGTTCAGATTGTTGCGTTTTCCTGTGTAAAAATATGTGTAAAATATACGGCGATTATAAAATTTGTAATAAACGGTAATATTTTTAGAAAATTTGAGAAAAACCGTACGCAGTCGAGAGCAAATCGACGCCACGACAAGTAATTTGTTTGATTTGATAAAATGGAAGAGACTGCGTTCTGATTGTTACGTTTTCCTATGTAAAAACCTTTGTGTAATATAATGCGATTATAAAATTTGCAATAAATGGTAATATTTTTAGAAAATTTGAGAAAAACCGTACGCAGTCGAAAGTAAGTCGACGCAACAAGTCATTTGTTTAATTTAAAAAATGAAGAAGCTGTGTTCCGGTTGTTGCGTTTTCCCGTGTAAAAATATGTGTAGAATATAATGCGATTATAAAATTTGCAATAAATGGTAATATTTTTAGAAAAGATGAGAAAAACCGTACGCAGTCGAAAGTAAGTCGACGCAACAAGTCATTTGTTTAATTAAAAAAATGAAGAAGCTGTGTTCCGGTTGTTGCGTTTTCCCGTATAAAAATATGTGTAGAATATAATGCGATTATAAAATTTGTAATAAACGGTAATATTTTTAAAAAATTTGAGAAGAACCGTACGCAGTCGAGAGCAAATCGACGCAACGACAAGTAATTTGTTTGATTTGAAAGAATGGAAAAGACTGCGTTCTGATTGTTGCGTTTTCCTATGTAAAAACCTGTGTGTAATATAATGCGATTATGAAATTTGCAATAAATGGTAATATTTTTAGAAAATTTGAGAAAAACCGTACGCAGTCGAAAGTAAGTCGACGCAACAAGTCATTTGTTTAATTTAAAAAAATGAAGAAGCTGTGTTCCGGTTGTTGCGTTATCCCGTATAAAAATATGTGTAGAATGTAATGCGATTATAAAATTTGTAATAAACGGTAATATTTTTAGAAAATTTGAGAAAAACCGTACGCAGTCGAGAGCAAATCGACGCCACGACAAGTAATTTGTTTGATTTGATAAAATGGAAGAGACTGCGTTCTGATTGTTACGTTTTCCTATGTAAAAACCTTTGTGTAATATAATGCGATTATAAAATTTGTAATAAACGGTAATATTTGTAGAAAATTTGAGAAGAACCGTACGCAGTCGAGAGCAAATCGACGCAACGACAAGTAATTTGTTTGATTTGAAAAAATGGAAAAGACTGCGTTCTGATTGTTGCGTTTTCCTATGTAAAAACCTGTGTGTAATATAATGCGATTATGAAATTTGCAATAAATGGTAATATTTTTAGAAAATTTGAGAAAAACCGTACGCAGTCGAAAGTAAGTCGACGTAACAAGTAATTTGTTTAATTTAAAAAATGAAGAAGCTGTGTTCCGGTTGTTGCGTTATCCCGTATAAAAATATGTGTAGAATATAATGCGATTATAAAATTTGTAATAAACGGTAATATTTTTAGAAAATTTGAGAAGAACCGTACGCAGTCGAGAGCAAATCGACGCAACGACAAGTAATTTGTTTGATTTGAAAAAATGGAAAAGACTGCGTTCTGATTGTTGCGTTTTCCTATGTAAAAACCTGTGTGTAATTTAATGCGATTATGAAATTTGCAATAAATGGTAATATTTTTAGAAAATTTGAGAAAAACCGTACGCAGTCGAAAGTAAGTCGACGTAACAAGTCATTTGTTTAATTTAAAAAATGAAGAAGCTGTGTTCCGGTTGTTGCGTTATCCCGTATAAAAATATGTGTAGAATATAATGCGATTATAAAATTTGTAATAAACGGTAATATTTTTAGAAAATTTGAGAAGAACCGTACGCAGTCGAGAGCAAATCGACGCAACGACAAGTAATTTGTTTGATTTGAAAAAATGGAAAAGACTGCGTTCTGATTGTTGCGTTTTCCTATGTAAAAACCTGTGTGTAATATAATGCGATTATGAAATTTGCAATAAATGGTAATATTTTTAGAAAATTTGAGAAAAACCGTACGCAGTCGAAAGTAAGTCGACGTAACAAGTCATTTGTTTAATTTAAAAAATGAAGAAGCTTTGTTCCGGTTGTTGCGTTATCCCGTATAAAAATATGTGTAGAATATAATGCGATTATAAAATTTGTAATAAACGGTAATATTTTTAGAAAATTTGAGAAGAACCGTACGCAGTCGAGAGCAAATCGACGCGACAAGTAATTTGTTTGATTTGAAAAAATGGAAAAGACTGCGTTCTGATTGTTGCGTTTTCCTATGTAAAAACCTGTGTGTAATATAATGCGATTATGAAATTTGCAATAAATGGTAATACTTTTAGAAAATTTGAGAAAAACCGTACGCAGTCGAAAGTAAGTCGACGTAACAAGTCATTTGTTTAATTTAAAAAAATGAAGAAGCTGTGTTCCGGTTGTTGCGTTATCCCGTATAAAAATATGTGTAGAATGTAATGCGATTATAAAATTTGTAATAAACGGTAATATTTTTAGAAAATTTGAGAAAAACCGTACGCAGTCCAGAGCAAATCGACGCCACGACAAGTAATTTGTTTGATTTGATAAAATGGAAGAGACTGCGTTCTGATTGTTACGTTTTCCTATGTAAAAACCTTTGTGTAATATAATGCGATTATAAAATTTGTAATAAACGGTAATATTTGTAGAAAATTTGAGAAGAACCGTACGCAGTCGAGAGCAAATCGACGCAACGACAAGTAATTTGTTTGATTTGAAAAAATGGAAAAGACTGCGTTCTGATTGTTGCGTTTTCCTATGTAAAAACCTGTGTGTAATATAATGCGATTATGAAATTTGCAATAAATGGTAATATTTTTAGAAAATTTGAGAAAAACCGTACGCAGTCGAAAGTAAGTCGACGCAACAAGTCATTTGTTTAATTTAAAAAATGAAGAAGCTGTATTCCGGTTGTTGCGTTTTCCCGTGTAAAAATATGTGTAGAATATAATGCGATTATAAAATTTGTAATAAACGGTAATATTTTTAGAAAATTTGAGAAAAACCGTACGCAGTCGAGAGCAAATCGACGCCACGACAAGTAATTTGTTTGATTTGATAAAATGGAAGAGACTGCGTTCTGATTGTTACGTTTTCCTATGTAAAAACCTTTGTGTAATATAATGCGATTATAAAATTTGTAATAAACGGTAATATTTGTAGAAAATTTGAGAAGAACCGTACGCAGTCGAGAGCAAATCGACGCAACAACAAGTAATTTGTTTGATTTGAAAAAATGGAAAAGACTGCGTTCTGATTGTTGCGTTTTCCTATGTAAAAACCTGTGTGTAATATAATGCGATTATGAAATTTGCAATAAATGGTAATATTTTTAGAAAATTTGAGAAAAACCGTACGCAGTCGAAAGTAAGTCGACGTAACAAGTCATTTGTTTAATTTAAAAAATGAAGAAGCTGTGTTCCGGTTGTTGCGTTATCCCGTATAAAAATATGTGTAGAATATAATGCGATTATAAAATTTGTAATAAACGGTAATATTTTTAGAAAATTTGAGAAGAACCGTACGCAGTCGAGAGCAAATCGACGCAACGACAAGTAATTTGTTTGATTTGAAAAAATGGAAAAGACTGCGTTCTGATTGTTGCGTTTTCCTATGTAAAAACCTGTGTGTAATATAATGCGATTATGAAATTTGCAATAAACGGTAATACTTTTAGAAAATTTGAGAAAAACCGTACGCAGTCGAAAGTAAGTCGACGTAACAAGTCATTTGTTTAATTTAAAAAAATGAAGAAGCTGTGTTCCGGTTGTTGCGTTATCCCGTATAAAAATATGTGTAGAATATAATGCGATTATAAAATTTGCAATAAATGGTAATATTTTTAGAAAAGATGAGAAAAACCGTACGCAGTCGAGAGCAAATCGACGCCACGACAAGTAATTTGTTTGATTTGATAAAATGGAAGAGACTGCGTTCTGATTGTTACGTTTTCCTATGTAAAAACCTTTGTGTAATATAATGCGATTATAAAATTTGTAATAAACGGTAATATTTTTAGAAAATTTGAGAAGAACCGTACGCAGTCGAGAGCAAATCGACGCAACGACAAGTAATTTGTTTGATTTGAAAAAATGGAAAAGACTGCGTTCTGATTGTTGCGTTTTCCTATGTAAAAACCTGTGTGTAATATAATGCGATTATGAAATTTGCAATAAATGGTAATATTTTTAGAAAATTTGAGAAAAACCGTACGCAGTCGAAAGTAAGTCGACGCAACAAGTCATTTGTTTAATTTAAAAAATGAAGAAGCTGTGTTACGGTTGTTGCGTTTTCCTGTGTAAAAATGTGTGTAGACTATAATGCGATTATAAAATTTGCAATAAACGGTAATATTTTGAGAAAATTTGAGAAAAACCGTATGCAGTTGAGAGCAAATCGACACAACGACAAATAATTTGTTTGATTTGAAAAAATGGAAGGAACTGTGTTCTAGTTGTTGCGTTTTTCTAAGTAAAAACGTGTGTAGAATATAATGCGATTATAAAAATTGCAATAAATGGTAACATTTTTAGAAAATTTGAGAAAAACCGTACACAGTCGAAAGTAAGTCGACGTAACAAGTCATTTGTTTAATTTAAAAAATGAAGAAGCTGTGTTCCGGTTGTTACGTTATCCCGTATAAAAATATGTGTAGAATATAATGCGATTATAAAATTTGTAATAAATGGTAATATTTTTAGAAAATTTGAGAAGAACCGTACGCAGTCGAGAGTAAGTCGATGCAACGACAAGTAATTTGTTTGATTTGAAAAAATGGAAAAGACTGTGTTCTGATTGTTGCGTTTTCCTATGTAAAAACCTGTGTGTAATATAATGCGATTATAAAATTTGCAATAAATGATAATATTTTTAGAAAAGATGAGGAAAACCGTATACAATCGAGAATAAGTCGACGCAACGACAAGTCATTTGTTTAATTTAAAAAAGTAAGAAGCTGTGTTCCGTTTGTTGCGTTTTCCTTTGTAAAAATGTGTGTAGAATATAATGCCATTATAAAATTTGCAATAAATGGTAATATTTTTAGAAAATTTGAGAAGAACCGTACGCAGTCGAGAGCAAATCGACGCAACGACAAGTAATTTGTTTGATTTGAAAAAATGGAAAAGACTGCGTTCTGATTGTTGCGTTTTCCTATGTAAAAACCTGTGTGTAATATAATGCGATTATGAAATTTGCAATAAATGGTAATATTTTTAGAAAATTTGAGAAAAACCGTACGCAGTCGAAAGTAAGTCGACGTAACAAGTCATTTGTTTAATTTAAAAAATGAAGAAGCTGTGTTCCGGTTGTTGCGTTATCCCGTATAAAAATATGTGTAGAATATAATACGATTATAAAATTTGTAATAAACGGTAATATTTTTAGAAAATTTGAGAAGAACCGTACGCAGTCGAGAGCAAATCGACGCAACGACAAGTAATTTGTTTGATTTGAAAAAATGGAAAAGACTGCGTTCTGATTGTTGCGTTTTCCTATGTAAAGACCTGTGTGTAATATAATGCGATTATGAAATTTGCAATAAATGGTAATATTTTTAGAAAATTTGAGAAAAACCGTACACAGTCGAAAGTAAGTCGACGTAACAAGTCATTTGTTTAATTTAAAAAATGAAGAAGCTGTGTTCCGGTTGTTGCGTTATCCCGTATAAAAATATGTGTAGAATATAATGCGATTATAAAATTTGTAATAAATGGTAATATTTTTAGAAAATTTGAGAAGAACCGTACGCAGTCGAGAGTAAGTCGATGCAACGACAAGTAATTTGTTTGATTTGAAAAAATGGAAAAGACTGTGTTCTGATTGTTGCGTTTTCCTATGTAAAAACCTGTGTGTAATATAATGCGATTATAAAATTTGCAATAAATGATAATATTTTTAGAAAAGATGAGGAAAACCGTATACAATCGAGAATAAGTCGACGCAACGACAAGTCATTTGTTTAATTTAAAAAAGTAAGAAGCTGTGTTCCGTTTGTTGCGTTTTCCTTTGTAAAAATGTGTGTAGAATATAATGCCATTATAAAATTTGCAATAAATGGTAATATTTTTAGAAAATTTAAGAAAAACCGTACGCAGTCGAGAAGAAATCGACGCAATGACAAGTAATTTGTTTGATTTGAAAAAATAGAAAAGACTGTGTTCTGATTGTTACGTTTTCCTATGTAAAAACCTGTCTGTAATATAATGCGATTATAAAATTTACAATGAATGGTAACATTCTTACAACATTTAAGAAAAACAGTACGAAATCGTGCCGTCGTCGTATGTTAAAGTTTACAAAAGCTATGATTTAAAATAATAAAATAACTTTAGGTGTATAATATTTGTGTAACTTTAGACTTTGAAGCAGACAAATAGGAGACCAGGCGAAGCGAAGCACAGAAAATAGAATGCATAAGAAATAGGAACATCGTTAATACTTCATTTATGGAAAACCAATCACATAATTAATTAATATTGATATGATTTTGCTAAACTAAAATTCAATCTAATAGACAAATATGATAAAGGGCAGATTGCGGTAGGAACCATCTGTACCTAAGTAAACATGACGTATATATACATAGTATAAATTAAATTAATTGAACATATTTACTAAAACATATTGGTAAATGTGACTTTAATAACACACAATTAATTTTTTGTCCATAAAGACAAACAAAAAATCCTTTGCGATTTAATTGAATTTTGCTAATGCGATAATTACTTCTAGAAGATGAAATTGGGTAATAATATAAATGCTCTAAAAATACGAAAGACGATTACAAAAAAAAATATTCTTGTTACTACGTAGTCGATAGATTTTACTACAAAACAAAATGGAAAAGTTCTATGTTTAAATGTTCAATGCAAATGCCTTGCAACGATGGGGTTTTGACGAAAAAAAACATCCCACGATATTAGAAAAGTTCTCGCACAAATAAAATAAGTTTTACGTAGTCTCATCGCCGACTTTAGTAGAACAACGCCTTGTTGCTTCAATTTACGAAATAATACAGAGTACGCACGAAAATTAGTATTTTTATATAAATGTTGCAACAGAAATAAAACCACGACCTCTTTTTTAAAATTTTATTCAAATTATCCGTGTAATTAGTTATCCAATTTTTGACAGAGACGTTTTAAAATTACAGTCGAGTAAAAGCCGATTTTGGTAATGACGGCTTAAACAGAATTATTAATTAATCGATGACTAACAAATTTCCGGTGTGAATATTTTTGTAAATTTAATTGTATGAAAATGTACAACTAAATTTCGACTTGCTTTAGTGTTTTTTACCACTTATACGATCAAAGAAAAAAATGTCATGTAATTGGTAAAACATTAACAAATCGTCAGGTTTAGAGCAACATGAGTATCGACGATCAGGAATTGTGTATGTAGAAGAGCAACACGATTCGAAAAGCTTTTTGATGATGTTTTAATGACCGTGTAACCTTCATCAAAGTTTAACAACCGCAATTAATTTTTTTTTTGACCGTAAATATTTTAATACGATACCGATCTTTAATAGCCAAAAGCAAAGTAAAAATATTGAGTAATGCGATTTGAAACTCAAACAAAAATTGAACGAAATTTGAAAGCTAAATATGAAAATTTCATCTAGAATGCTAAAACAATGTTCACTAAATAATCAAATTTAATTATCGTAGCATCTAGGAGCAGAACTTCCCTAAATATGGTTATCAACGGTGCATAGTAAAGCAACTTTATGCTCAATAAAAGCTTTGAATTTCCTGCCGAGTTATTCTAAATAGAATACGGCTTGTATATGAAACTTTATTAAATAATGAGAATAATAATAATATGAGAAAACAAAAACTATTTTGTGGCCTTTGTAAGATGCCTGAAATCCTCGTCTACCACCTGTTGTATTTCAAGGATATCTGGTTGAGCGTCGTGCACACGTATTATTAAAATTTTATAGCGTAAGCAGACAATGGGTTTTGTACTATAAAACGTGAGCAGAAGAGAACTGAAAAAAAATCCGATTTCAATATGGCGGAACGCCACTAGATAAAATATAAGTCGTAGCATTTTATAAGTAAGTATAACACGTTAGCATTCGAGCGTACGAATCGTTCGTTTTCGAAATGTAAAATTTAAAAAGATGCTTAACAATGTGCCTTTTTCCTAACTTTAGACAAATACATTTAGTTTCCCACTTTAAAAGTTTCCCCATTTAGATTGTTTTTAATGTAAATGATTTTTGTCTTGAAAAGTTTACAAAAATCGTATTTGCACAAAGTTCTCTAAACATTTAGACGGTTTTAGTAAAGCGGCGCTTCAACGACGCCGTACCCTGAATCAAGCGAAAAATTCTACTTCAAAATTGAATACTTGAGAGTTTCGAATAACTTTATTATGAGTAAATATTCACAGCCTTTAAAATAATATAACAACTAGTATATATACTTGAAATTTTTAAATTGCAACCTGAAACTCATTAAACAGGTACATGTGACATAAGCAAGCAAAATACAAAATTAATTGTTACAATGTCTACCGAGTAGACTTATAGAAATTACCTTACTATAGAAAAACAATAATTGAAAGCAGGGGCATCGTTTTTAGAAAAGAGATAGAAAATAGCTTAAAAGACATAAATGCGATGTTGCTCAAGAAAGGGTTTTTATGGCAATATTAATAAACTTGTATAGAAGACGGGTGAATTTTATTATTTCAAGAGGTTAGAATGCGGTAGTAGACGAAGAAAAATCCGATAAAATAGTGTAAGAATTTGAATCAATTGATAGAAGCAAAATATTAGATTGATGGAATTTGATGAGAGAAGATTAGTCATGTAGATTAGGGAAACGCTTAAAAGCAAGAAAACATTGAGAAAATTTCAGAGTACGTAAACAAAAACTAGAGCATTTTAAAGAAAAAAGCAGTTAGAAATAAAAAAAATTAAAATAAGGATAAACAAACTACAATGAAATCTCCCTTAGCAGACACCTCCACCGCTATCCATACGAAAAGCATCGTCATAATTCTCCCTTCACGGACCACAGACACTTAAAGCTCAGATACACAAGACGCGGTCTGCCGCGATCGCACGATCTTCGCGGTGGTCAGCTACTTCACGGACAAAGTTCACTTTATTCTCGTAACTTGAAAAAAACTTTCCAAAAACTGTTGAACCGTGGATCGATCGATAACTTTGTAATTTTGTATAGATGTATAGACAGTGTCGTTGCAACAGATCACCTTTTGTGTGACGTAGATGATGCAATGTTCTTCATACAATCATATCGACGTATTGTGGCGGTCAGAGATCGCTGCGCGCCGCGGCAGACCACGTCCTGTATGCCACAGCCTTAATTTTCACCGATCTTAAGGCTTCCATAAGCGCGGTTCAGCTCGCGGTTGCTACAAGGATGTCACATCTATGTAAAACAAAGTTTCACATTCTTATGACTTATGATACCAAAATTAGTAATTAATTAAAGTGGGTGCTTTAAATGATGCGAGTACATTTATTTATTTTTGGAAGTAATATTATTTAAAATAAAAGGATAATTTATTACAATGATTTGAAATTAAGTTTAATCCTTCAAATTTGTTAATAGAAACTATTGGCTTGAAAATTTTAGCCTGCGCGGTTCAACCCAGAATTATTAAATTTAAATACGTAAATTAAAAACTACTGTAGAAGTCAAAATACATGTTCAACTTTACAATAAAACATTGATGTTAACCGCGATCGGAAATGCAATCTAAACCGCGACCTGAACCGCGACCGCGCTTATCGATGTATCTTCACTATGTTCGCACTTTTACGGCAAACATTTCTCATAGACAGACAATTCAAGATTACCTCCACTTCAAAAATATTCAATACATTGAGTCGTCAATGAAACGCACCGATCGCCCGCGGTTCTATATAACGAAATGAATGTTATTATTTCTTGAAATTGGTCGACTTTGTGTGCGTTTAACGGTTATTGATGTACACAACCAATAGAAATTGAGTGTTTATAAAGAAAACTGGATCTTCAGTAATTGTAAAAAACAAAGAAAACTGAAAAAATTGCATTCTAATATATCTAAATATCATGAAAGAAAGAAACTTTTTAACAACCCACTGCTCAAACAGAAAAAAATTGCTAAAAATGATTTCTGGCATTTCGCTATACAAAAATTTCTTTATAAGTATAATTTGATCAAATAGATACATAAACGTTTGAGAAAAAAAATTGTTACCCTAGTGGCTAACTCAGTTTCCCAACCAAGACCTTGTTTAAATCTGTCGATCACGAAAAGAAACAAATTGACAAAACACGACTTCTAACAATCATATATTTATTTCAAGAAGAGAGAATAGTCGTTTAAATCAAAGAGAAATAAACCAATAACAACTATAAATTTGTCGACTAATACATTAGATATATATATCAATGTAGGCCCTTGTTCAGGCAACCCAACATACAACCAATTATATTCAATTGCGCAACAAATGTTATGAACGAATGCTTTTAATTTAAATATAAAACTTACTCGATCAAACTACCTCGTCTACTATGCAGTCGCGAAACAAATCGACAATAGACAATGATAATATTGATGAATCAAAAAAGTAAAATATGAGTACTAACTTACCAAACCAACACTTCTTCGTCAATTGTAATGACTTCCACTACTCTTATTTATCTGATTTAAAACGGAAACTATGCGTGGTATATAAGCTTATGTACGACGGTTAATGTTATTTTGCCTTTGGGTATGACTGCGTTCAAATGAGCGAAGAAATTTGACGGATGTCACGTCCACATACTCAACGACAATACATAAGGTCACAGATGATATAAAGTTTGCGACTGAAACTAAATTTAAGTCAGTATGATCTAACGTTATTATATAAAACAGATAAAACACGCTGAAGACCTACGATTAATTGTATAAAATTAAAGTAAATTATATAAAGCAAAATTCTAGGTTACTAAAAAAATCGTACATACAAGGCTAGCACAAGTAAGGAAGTGGACTCTACAAGTTACATGCATATCCCCGAAGACAACCGGGTACAAAGATAGCCTGGGAATTCCCCAAAACTCGCTGAAAAAAGTACAAATATAACGTGACGACGCCATCTTTGAGAATTGCTGTACTAACTGGGAACGTCGCGTAATTAATCCAAAACGCCGAATTCGACCTAGAATACGTTTTCGTTTTCTCTAGTACATCCGCTAAAAGCGTAATAGAATTCACTGTCAAGGAAAATTCAACAGAAAGAAAACTATTTAAATGTCGTAAAGTAACACCAGGTAAACAAACGTTCGCCAACGACTTCCAAACGGTAAAAACAGGGTATAAAATGAACGATTGACAGCGATATACCGTTTATCCCCATCCATAACGCGAATCAGTAGCGTACTTAGACAGTGCGTGGTTAATTTTAATTTAGAATAAATTTTTTTGATGAATACACAATAACTACATGTAACAAATAGTTCTAACCGAAACCGTAAACGAAATTATTGCATAGTTTTTCGTCATTGATTAATGACGTTTTTCTTCAGGACCATCGATATGCGCCAAAACGAAAGAAATTGCAGAATCGTTAGAAAACAATAACATCATCCAGTTGGCTTTCACAATTCATAACTCATCACAACGTAACTTTCAAAGCAATACCTGGAGAAGCTGCTTCTGTCAACATCCAAAACCTATCCTCGTTTTTAGAAAAGTTATACCCAGTTGCATAAAGCAAAGTTAGCTATGTTGTTTGCCGATGCCGTTGTTAACTAAATCAAAGTTATTGAATTGATTTAATAATGTCGCCAACAGAACAATTGATTATATATTTGACGACCAATGACGACATGATCAACTACATCGTCAAAGTTATCAATGTCTAATGCAACCGGAACGGTTTTTGATAAATTATTCAGCAGGAAACATCTATAATGCATATAATATGACACAGAAAAACGATAAGCTTTCAGTCATAAGTAAAGCAGTTATGTCAAGAATATTTACTCAAATAAGTTACCTATGAAATAAAGAGAAAATGGTTACAAGCTTTCGGCCAAAGAATGGATTTTGAAAAAAGAAAATTTTTGTTGTTCTTAGACAACGCCGAGTCACATCTTAAAGAAATTGATCTGTGAAATAGAAATTAATCAGAGAGATATATTTTCTATCCCGTAACTCTACATTCTTGTGCCAACCATTAATCCAAGGTATTATCAGAAACTGTAAGATTAAAACAACTAATAGCAAACATGAAACAGTAGATTCCGTCCATGGAATAGTTAAGAAAATTTGGTGGATACTCTGTACTAGATCAAAAAATCGTGAGACAAATTAAACCAACACCACCGTAGGCCACCATTTACGAAACGCTTTTCAGACAGAAAATCACAGATTAGAGAAAGAGAATACAGACCTAGAAAAAGAAATTCTCTTCACTAACTGAAACTTATAAGAAAAAGTACCACTAGGAAGCATTATTACAAAAAGTAAGTACTCATCCAAATTTATTGTGTAGAAAATACAAAATCAAACTATCCAAAACAAATTAAGATAATGAAATCGCAAAAAAAATACTTCGACTCGTAGAACTAACTGCGCATGCTGCATATTTCTTGCGAAAGCTGTCTATATCAATTTTTCGTCTCGTTTACTGTATTAGATTGTTATGTTAAAAAAACTTTGTATGGTTTCTCGCGCTGTATAAATTTTGCCCAGTAGCAATTGCCATCTACGATATTGATCGGCTCTTTAATGTATTTTTCGTTTTGTTCAAGCTAAGAAAATAGCACGTGTGTTAACGCAATGTCTAGTGATACTCACATTTAAGAATTTTGAAACATCACGTTATTAATGTTTAAATTAATTTGGATATCGATGTTTTGCATATGAAAAAATTGCTGGGGTAAGAGTGCATCTCTATTTTACGGCGAGATGTATTTTGTTTTATTATCACAGCACCCTCACGTGTTACCTCAGGAAATTGTAACCTATTACTCAATTCATTCTTTCTTGAGTCAATGATTACGGCATGCATGAATGCCAGAATTAAACAACCAAATCTTACTGGTTAACGGAAGTCAAGTCATGTGTAATCTTCGTTTGATAGGCAACTAATCCCGGTGGCACACGTGGAAATTATTAGTTAAAAGATATTTCGGAAACTTAGCGCATTTTGTGTATATTAATCATCGGATGAACTATTCCCAACTAACTAATGACATTGTATATCTATTAGAAAAATTTTCAGCAATTTTAGGGAGATGTTTAAGATATGCCATTACCTAATCGCATGTCAGGCAAACCGTAAGTAACCTCTTTCTGTATTTTATAATTTGTTTTGGGGTCGATCGTTGATACAAGCGACCTAGATATATGCATGTTATGACAATTATAACCTTGTTCACACCCACTTAACTTATCCACCGTAACAGAAAAACCTATTTCTGCTCACATCGAACGGAAAACGTAGTCTGTCAGTACGCGTACAAAACGTCAAACTCCAACCCAGGCTGTAATTTAATTGGTAGTGCGTTCTGAAACGCGTCCCATGTTTTGCACGAATGTGAACTGACGCATTTAAATAACGTATCTAAACGTTTTTTGTTAAGGTACGTGCGTTAATTGGATGTGAACTAGGCATAACTCATACTGATTTTCTTGTAATTACCTGTTAAAATAAACACTTTAGATTTGCATTAATTGTATTCTTCTTTGCATTCATCAAATTATATACTTATAACTTTAACGTTAATAAACTTATTATCTACGAGTATGAGATGTTGTCTAATTTAAAGATTCGTTGCATTATTGTATTTTCACTTGAAAACAATTATTTATTGTGTTCTTCGCTTCCTGACTTTTTTTATTCTTTTTATGTAGTCATTGCGATAAATATACACATTGTTAGATTTGTGTTGTTCGATTTGTCTACCTTAAATGGTTGTCAGGTAAAAACGGGCATCTAGAGTTCTATCCCGTTTTGATGTCTTTTTAAATTGAATTGCAATCGGCACTATGCTGACAGACTCAATTCCAGTAGTTATTCGCCCACTTCCCACTCTGCAAAGTTATCGGTCAGTAATCGCACTTCAGCCTAGTGCAAGGTTTACGTTTTACCATAATAGTTTCTACCAAAAATTTTTATATCTTCATTCTTGTAATTTTGAAGAAGCTTAACTATAAAATACTACATGCAGCAACAAACTCTTGAAAAGTTTGTTTGATCAAAGATTCATTAGTTTCACCAATACTGTGTAGCATTCACCATTCAACGCGGTTGCACTTAGTTCGTCTGTCAAATGTTGTTCCTTGTATTTTTAGCTTAGTGCTAGAGTTAATGATTCAGTAGTTTAAATGCATTCATTTTTTAGCTTCAATTTAACATAATTTACTATTTTTGCTGATGTTACGACGATACTTAGACCAGGTAAAATGACTTCTAAGAAGAATTGGAACCCATTTTCTCTATTTTCTAAGACTCGTCCACGCCACTCCCAACCTGCGAAGACTAGAGGATAGAAATAGCCCGAAACAACGATCCAAAATGTCAGTAAACAAGAAGTCAAATAAACGCAACTTGAAATAGCGTTTTTTCGAAAAAGTTTCAGGTTCAATATTTTACGATAAAAAATGTATAAACTTTACGTTAGAACAGAGTTGTAGAAATACATAACGGGTACACATTAGACTTTAATTATTCATTTCCCGCATGAATGTGTGTAGGACGTTCATTCAACGCAGTTATTTTTCCTTCAACATTATGAATATCATTTGTTATAAAATGAACCTATTAACAAACTTACATATCCTACTGTGCAAACTACGTAGAAATCGGGTAAAATCTGCAGGACGTGCTTATTAATGTGGTAAATGTTGGAGTTGCTTTTATTGTCATTATACAATGGAGTTAAATAACAAGGAAAATAATTACTTCATTCTGTATCTGTCAGAAAAATCAACGTCTTCGTGATGCATTTATTTTCACGATAATTATTTTATTTTACGCAAACTAAAAACAACTTTTTAACTCAAGTTTAGAATTCGCAATTATTCCATTTATAAGAAAATTATAAAATAAAAACATGCTTGCGATGGCAAGTCCTTAATAAGAACAAACGTAAAATAAAAAAGATTAGTAATTACCCAAACAAAGTAAATTAAAAATAAGACACATATTTAATAAGTTTACAAATTTAATTACATACAACACGCCTGTGCAATCCATAAAGAAGTTTTAGAAACTTATATATAGACAAACAAGGGATTTTATCAAGATACATATCAGAAACTTTCTAGAGATGAGGGCTTACATTACAAGCAGCACTGTTTTATATAGCTAACATTAACTTAGCAATAATATCTTCGAAACTTTAACCAAAGAAAAAAATTATGAAAAAAAAGCTAATACCATTTGTTTGCTACCCTACATTTCAGAACAACTTAATCCTCTTATTATTTTGGTAACAAAGAAAATTGTCTCACATAAAGTATTGATTAAAATAAAGAAAATTAGAAAAGACGACGTAATTTTGAATCAATGCGCGAACTTACATCATTTCAAATTACTTAGATATACATATTTATAAAGTAAAAAAAATAATTCTTTAAACAGTAAAAATAATAGTTTCTCATTTTTATTTAAATAAAAATTCAATCATTATTTAAATAATAACGACAAAAATGACTACCATCGTTCAAATGATCGTGAGTGACCGATACAAAATAGTATATTCTGTAATAATGTTGGAATGAAAATTCGATACGAGTGGAAAGTTCCGAGCGCGAGCGTATGCGAGCGTGAGGAACCACGAGTATTCAACTTTCATTCAAACAGAGTAACAGACCATATGGTATAAGATGAATGCAATAAGATAACATTTAAACAAATTACATAAGGCATAAATATTAAATAATACAATAGAAAGAATGTTTACGTTCTGTTATTAAAAATGATTTCAGAAGAACTACATTCGGTAACGGAGTGCTGGAGAATAATATATTCGAATGACGTTTAGTAACGAATAAAAATTCACATATCATTCGATTGATACTGGCTTATGTATTATTATTTTAAAAAAAGTTTATTAGTAAATCAACGCCATCTGGTTGCAGTTTGTATAACATAAATAAACCTAGATGTGGCAAAAGAGAACGCGTTCTAAAAACATTCTTGATTATCTACCTACCGTCACATCCAGATAAAAAATCTTCACTAAAATAAAAACGATTGTTTAGAAAGAAAGAAATTCATTTAGATGTATGTCATCAAGAAGCTATTACTAATCGCGATTAAATACTTCTTTTATTGAAGATATTGTCGGCCTGTTTCCCACTCGCACAATCAACAGATGGAAATAATATAAAAGTAAACATATTATTTTAACAAACCGTGAGACAATTCTAAATCAAATTAAAAACACGTTATGTTATACAGAAGTTGCCAATTTATAACAGTTATTTCATACTATCATATACGTTATAATAAGAACTAAAAATAAATTCGTCCAGTAAAAAGAATCTAAATGATAAGCCTAAATGTTAGTTTTCAGTAAGGTTCTATTTGTTAACGTTTCAAAATAACGTAATTTCCAGAAGCCATGTATTTAATATGATTTACTAGCAATTGACATTCATCGTTTAGTTAATAAATTGTAAAATGTTATTAAAAGAAGAATTACGTACACAAAAATAATAGTTTTTTTTTATAACAGCTATTAGTCTGTTATATATGTACGTTATATTATAAACTGAAAACAAATTCGTTCATTGAGCAGAATAGGAATCTGAATGATGACATAAATGTTAGTTTTCAATAACGTTTTGTTTGTTAACGTTTTAAAATAACATTTGAGAAACCATGTTAAAAACATTTTTCGCTGCCTATACATTTTCTGTACTAGTTTGTAATTCTTACTACTTCCGTCGTCAATACTGGTACTATAAAAACAAAATAAGAAAAAGCTCAAAAGCAAAACTGCTTACAGTTTTGGTTTTTATTATGTTTTTGGAGATGACCGGGGCAACGAATAATCCAAAAATAACACATAACGTGATGAACATTGTGCAACAACATAGCGTACCTTACATTATTATTCGAGACACAATTTCATCAGAAACAGAAGAAGATAACAATTTACTAATAAATTTAATTAGTTCAAAATTTCATTTCTGTTGAGGTAATGTTTACATATGTACAAACATAGTTTTGGCAATGTTCTTGTGGTATAGCTTCAGAAGCATTATGAATTTGAGCATCCAGTTGTTCTTCATTCGTAGGCTAACTTCTCGTAATCATAGATTTCCATTGGTTAAACAGTTCTTCAATGGGGTTTAAAAAAGAACTATACAGGGGCAGAAATATTAGTCCATGAGGTCTGAATTTCATCTGTTTGTTTTTGTTGTTCCTGTTACATTCTTTCCCTTATCTGCTGCTGATTTAGTATTTTTGGTTTCAGCTTCGCGTTCGCTACGAGTAGTCTCTCATTTAACCTTCTGCCGAAGAGTAACTATGCTGGAAAAGCCCCACATGTTTATAAGCTAGTAGTGCTATATATGGGTTTTCATTTTTGCTGAAAATTGTTTTGATTAATTTTACGACACTTTCTGCCTGTCCATTGAATTGTTGATATTGTGAGGTGCTACTCATCTACTCACTATTATTAAATTGTTCTTATTTCTCTAGGTATTCCGTGGTGAAGTACTCAATAATTGCTCGACTCGTAAGTTGGCAAAGACTTCTGGATATTTCGCGTTATAGTCTTGAATTATTAGATAAGTTTCAGCTCAATACATGACTGAATCCGCTTCTATTACCTCACATGGGTTTTTATGTAGTTGAGCTGAAATCATTGGTTCCGTGATGAGTGTTTAGTTTTCAAACAGGTTTCACAAGACTGGATTAGGTCAGTAATTTGTCGGGCAAGTCGTGGCCACCATATGGTATATTTTGCTCGAGGTCATACACTTACTAATATCAAATTGTCTCTGATGTGTCATTTGTATACAAGCCAATTGTAGGATTCTTGGGATAACGACGAAGTTGTGTCTAAGAGCTCGCGTAGAAGATAAGTGTGATTTTAAACTATCAACGTCTTTTTGATGACTGTGGGTTATGACCGTAGAGTTTAGGATAGAAAGTATTAACATGATAAAATTTAAAATTATAGGTTGCCGTTATTCAGATTGCCTTTTATTACGCCAGTATACCAAGCTAAATTGAATGTCGAATTAACAGGTACGTTAAAAGTACAAGCTTGTAATTACGACAGTAGTGTTATACGATGCAAGATATTAACTAGAGCCGCTATGAGAACTAGGGTTGCATCCGTAAAGAAATATAAGGAATAATCTGATCTGCAGCTGTCGTAGGTGTAGATATCGAACATTCAGCTTGTATCCGAGGATTTTCCTAATTCTCGTTGGTGAAAGCGTAGGCCAAGCTATCGTTAGATCGAACTTGAACGGGAGAATGAATTTCAGTAATCCACCCAGAAAAGAATACGGAGGGAAAGTCAAGGAAAAAAAGACCAAAAAAAACATGGATTGGTATCGTTGGTTCCGATATTTTGTACACCTACCAAAGGTCCTTATCAGCCCAACAGAAAATTCGAGGTACAGCAGTAATGAACATAAATTCTTTCGTGAGTAAATCTAAAAGAACGGATAAAAAGAGGACGTGGAAGCCAAAAATAATCCTACTTAAGCTTACATTCTTCCACCAACGTACCCCATTTTAGCGGTAAGATCCGATATTACCAATTATACAAAATCCAAGTAAACCATAGATAGAAACACGTTAGGTATTAGAAAACAGAATGTCAACGTTAAATTGAAAATGTAATGGAAGTTGCCTATTCGAAAGGTTTTAGAATGTTATTACAGAAAACGAATGTAATTATATATTAATTTACACAATAGACATTGATATTTATCGCGTTATCATGCTCTCACTAAATTCATAACAAATGATTACCAATTAAATAGTTCAAGTATTGCATGGTCCGGAAATTATCTATAAGCAAAACCCTGACGTACTAATAGATTTCGTCCACGCACTGACCGCCTTACTTTGTCGTTGAACCCCGCATAGATCAATGTTTAAATAATACAGTATAAATAGTATGAATTAGAGCTGTAAAAAAAGATATTATACTAGAGGTAGTATTTCCATCCTCACTGTAGACAAAAATGCTCCGTTCGGTAGCATCAATAGGATGGTTCGTAACATTTTACGTAACTCTAGTAGCAATTAAGCATCAGGCTAACAAACAAGGAGCTTTAGTAGATCTTCGTTTCAATTACAACACAAAAAACCTTACCGAGCCCCAAAACCTGCACAAAATTAAATGTAAGAATGGTGTTCGGTCACATCCGTATATGTGCTGTCCCTTACGACAAAAAAAGTTATTAGCAATTAAAATTTTGAGCCATTATGCGATTGTGAGTAGAAAGTTGTCTACCCGTCAGTTGGAAATGTACCAAAATGCATTTTAAATCATTACACGTAACTAACTTGTCCTCCAAAACTCCTATTTACATTCTTTCGCCAAGCGTATTGCACTAATAAATTAATTTTATGCAACTTCGTCATCTTTTTGTTTAAATTTTGCTCGTGCATAAATTACTTATCAAAAAACTCTTTTATATTTTTGTACGTGTAAAATTCTGACTGAGTACGATCTTGCACTTCTAAACGGCTCTTCAATGCGGTTTAGAAAAGGTGAAATATGAAATACGAGAAATTAATCCCACAGTTCCCGAAGCAAACAGCTAATAATTTCTATTTTTTAAACGCGTTCACGTTGTTTTCTTTTTGTTTTATTGTAATAATTCCACCGAGGCGGGTGACGTCCGTCAACCACGCAAGCGGTAAGACATTTGATGTAATAACCACACTATTAACGCAAAGTACTCTAAATACTTCCGAATCCTCTTACAGAAAATAATTGTAATTATATATATTAACTTACACAATAGACTTTAATATTTATCGAAATCGCGTTATCATGAGCTAAATAATTTCGGAGCAAACGATTAATAGTTAAATGGTTCATGTACCGAATAGTCTGGGAATTATCTGTAAACGAAACTCTGACGTACTAGTAGTTTTCGTCCACGCACTGGCCGGGTTATTTTGTCGTTGGAACCCACATAGTTTGAATTACAGGTGTAACAAAGGATAGTATACTCGAGGTAGAATTTCCATTCTCACATATCTTCGTTTTAATTACAACACAAAAATTAACATCGAGCAGGCTTCGCAGAGATCATGAAAAAATATCCTAACCTTACCAAGTAATACTCCAAAACCTCCGTAATGCACAAAATGAAACGTAAGAATGGCGTTCGGCAAAATTCGTGTATCTGTGCTGTCCCTTACGATAGAAAAAGTTAGCAATTAAAATTTTGAGTGGTTACGCGACTGTAAGTGGAAAGTTGTCTACCCGTCAGTTGGAAATGCACCAAAATACATTTGAAATCGTTAGAGTTAACTAACTTGTCCTCGTATTGAGCGTATTAAACTAATTTAATTTTATGCATAATCTTTTTGTTTAAATTTTGCTCGTGCAATAAATTGTTTAGCAAAAAAACTCTTTTATATTTTTGTGCGTGTAAAATTCTTACTAGGTACGATCTTGCACTTCTAAACATTGCGTTACATTTGCTTCCATATACAACATTGATTTTATTTGCATGCTCTCGTTCGCGTTATTTAAATTATTAGCTAATCTGTACCTTTCATAATGAGCTATCCATTCTTCCAATCCTCTTTACGAAATGTGAATTTTTCAAGTGCCGGAACTGGATTCAAAACTGTCGATACGGATTGTTTCTGCATGTTGTTGCACTAAATTTTGCAATTGTACCATTTGCTGTTGCAATTCGTCGATATTTTAGGAACTTGCACTTTTTGACACATCCTGACTATACTCTGTGACATTGAAATTGCAACAGGCGAATCTTGGTTAATTTTAATATTATTATCTCTTGTGGTTCTTCTGTTTAACGTGTTTTGGAAGTAGTTATGCCTAGAGTGCAACAGCGTGAAAATTACCACCAATTAAGCGAATTCAACAGATTGGCTTACGTGAAGATGGTTTTTCCTACAGGGCAATTGCAAATCGTCTTAACCGGAACCAATCCACTATCATGCACTGTTATCGAAACTGGACTAAAAAAAGTCAAAATCGTCGTAGACAAGGAACTCGGGGACAGAGAACACTTATGGCAATAGGAAGCCGATTTTCCAGTACTACATCAATCACCAATCAATGGTTAGGTAATGAAGGTCGTCTTGTAACCCTTCGAACAGTTTACTGTCGAATCAGAAGTTTTGGATTGCAATCCTATCGGCCACATCAACTAACGAAGAGGTAGCAAACGGTGCAATGTTTAATTCACCACACTGTGGGAATTATGGTATGAGGTGCTATATCCTAACTCTCGTTTGGTATTCATTCAAATCAATATGTTAACGAAGTGGTACAACCCCATATTCTTCCATTCCTTCAGTAGTTAGAAGATTTACTTTCCCAGCAGAATTAACCTCGTCCCCACATAGCAAAAGTCTCTATGGACCGATTCAAAAAGGCCAATGTTAATTTCTTACGATGGCCACCCAGATCTCCCGACATTTTGCCTATTGAACACGTCTGGGTAGAAGACAGGAATTTAGTAAATTCTCCATAGACACATGAAGCTCTTTTGGCTATTTTGTTTAATATCTAACACTATGCATTATTAGGTTTTAAACGATTTTAATACAACAGCATTTACGAAACGTCCTTATTAAGTAACCTTTACATAAGCAATTTGCACCATGTCAATTCGCCGTGTCTTCGTACACGCCACAGATACTATATTACAAGTTTTTATTTGTTTTAGTGCCAAGGTGTAGTCTTCATCAACTAAATTGCAGATTTCTTGTCCTTCTTTTCACCTCGTTTGTTATTTTGTACGTTTTGTAATTTTTTTACAGTGTTTGGCAAAACATTAAATTGTCGTGCCTAGACTGGCAAATTACCACAGTTCATTCCTTTGGTTATTAAAGCACATACCTTGTTATTTCAACGTGAGATAGATTTGACACAATAGGAAATAAATAGTTTGACATACAGTGTTTAATAGAGACGTTAAAAAGTTTTGAGAAACAGAGAAATCCATTTGATAGAAAAAAATCAAAAGATTGACAGAACCCAAAAGAAAATAAGTTGAGAGTTCAACATCAGACCTGTCAATATTTGTATTGAAACGTTCGAGAAATTATTCTCAAGTTCGAGGGCCAGAACGGTCACCGAAAAATATAGAAAATTCTCGAAAGATGGCCAAAATGTATAAATGCGGTACAAACAAACAAATCATAGATCAGTTATTTTAGTACTTCGAAGTCGGCAGTGTTAAGAAGATTATTCAAGTTTAAATAAATAAGTGATTAACGCGTGTCGAGATAAATATACGGAGTGTGTGAAGTTATCCGCGGACTTTATCTTTCGTGTAAGTGATAGTGCTATGTAAATTAGTGTAAGTGTTTTTATTATATATTCTCAGATTTAATTAGTTCGGTTAGTTATAAACGTGTACATATTTTTAGTATAAATAAATTAGTTTTAAAAATTCGTTACAGTATATTTTGTATCCGACAAATATTTTTTTGTCAAAAATGAAAAAACACGTTAAAACCCAAAGATTAAAAATCTTTTAGTGCATTAAGTTAAATATCAATTTTTCAAATAGTTTTAAATTTTGTCCCAGCATCTAACGATTTCAACAGTTTATCTAACCCGTGTTTTTATAATTACGAAACAAACTAATATAAATATTCATAAACCATAGAACTTATTCGAATTGCTACTTTTTGCGCTATAATATTAAATAAAAACGTTCACATTAGTATTGTACGTGTGACAAAGATAATTAAAAAGAATTTTTTATTTGCAATTCTCTTTAGAATAAAAAATCTTTTCAAATATTCATCTATGTATATTTCACAAACACAATGAAGTAGAAGTTTCAAAATTAAAATACTTAGGAGATGAATGTCGCACTTTTCATTTACTTCTTATAATTACAAACATAAAATGTTAATAAATGCAAAAGTAACAACACTACGAAAACGTATCTGTACATCGATTTTTGTAGTTAAAAGTATAATCCTTTTTTTTCTGTGGTTCTGAAGAGGTTGAAAGCAGCTATAAATCTAAAGCGGGGCTTTAATAAATTAAAAACGCATCTTTATATAGTACTCAAAAATTTACTTAAATAACAGAAACTAAACTTAAAAAAAAATTATAAATTGACAGTATAAGTGATTATAAAGTAATGAGCATTTTTCTATTTATTTCCACCGTAACGGCTCATATATATTTTCTTTTTACTAATCTATCACATAAGCTTACATCGGGCACAAGAAATAAATCCACGCGGAAAATAGATTGTCTACAGTTGGAAACGAATGTGTAATAAAAACAAATCAAACAAAATCGTGATTAGTCTTAAAAAAAAATGTTTTTCTTATTTAAATAACTGTACATTTATTGATAAAAAGCACAGAGAAAATACCAGGCTGGCGAATTTCCTTTTAAATGTAAAATTCTTTTATCAGCAGTCATTAATCATTTGCCCGTTACAAATTAAGTTTTCCGTTTATTAACTGGAAAATATATTCGCGAGAAAGATTAAATGCATTCATAATACAATCGTAATTGAATAAACGTCGTTATTTAATTAAAATATATTTTGCGTTTGCGTATCGGATTTTCTAACACGCATAGCTTTAACCCAAATCGATCATTTGTTTATACCAACTACAGACATTCAATAGACCCAAGCATACCACAACAACGATGTTAGGAATTTCGTCTACAGAGAGTGGGCGCTTGAAAGGAATCTTAAGAACAACACAATATAATTAACATATGCAATAAGTAATCAAATACGTCGGATGTATTATATAAAAAATCAAAGACCAAATCACTCTGAAAACAGAAAATTAGCAGACCCGTCAAAAAATCAACGACGTTTCACCCCAACAACAAACATGTGTGTATTTAACTAATCGATGCCTACACAAACAATATCGAATCGAATCTAATGGTGTACTAACCTTGTAGATAAAACTTTTTATATAATCGAAATCAATGTTCGGACGAGCAATAAAAATGAATGTGCTCATATATCTAGATTCAATACAACGAAAAAAAAAACAATTTATTCTAGAATCAATTATAAGAAATTGATTAAATAACAAAGATAAGAAAACGCTATCATTGGGAAACAATCTTAAATCCATATTTATATTAAAAAAAAATTCCAACTCTTTGGTACGAATAAGTTTTAGGTTGTTTATTCAAACACAAAAGCGAAAATCCTTCTTACAGGACGAAATTAGGTTACTGTTATAAAATAAAATCAAATCACACTAAGATGACAGCATTTTCATAAAATAATTCTGTCCATAACCAGAAACGGCCAATAAAATAATAACTATAAGGCTAAGGGTATCCACTAAAACTTTTCTTCGCTATAACGAAATCTGTATTCATACAGAACGGTGGTTTTTCAATTGTGAACGGACGAGGTAGGAATACGCTTAAATATAATAGTTATGTTTGTTGTCTGTTCAGGAAGAGTTCGTATTCGACTGAAAGAGCTTTAAACAAATATACATCGCGAATTTCAATATTTGTAGCAATTTGACGCAATCAACAAGTTATATAGTACATTCAATACAGCGCTTACGTTACAATAACTGCGATTTATTTTTAGAAGCAACTACTACTCGTACCGTGTATTTTAAAGACCATTGTTTTATGCCATAACTTCTTATATTACGAGTTTTACATATTTCCGTTTATTACTAACAGGAATACGACTTCCTTTACAAATAAAAAACGAACTTGACAATCCGGAGCAAATTAACACAGCGATTTTAAAATCGATTTTCTTACTGCTAACTTTAACATTCTCAAATAACAAAAATTCAATCGTTTTGATATTTTTGAATGATTGAATTTAAATAATTATGAGAGATGAAAATAAATGCAATAAACATTTAAAAAAATTTTTAAGTGATTATTTGGAATCGAATTAACAATGTTAATTAGTCCCTCAACATTACCTTGTTGAGATTAAAAAGTTGGTATAACATGAATGAATTTGCTGTTAATCGCAAAACGCTTCTGTAATCATATTAGCCAAGATAAAATTGACGTTTATGTTCGCAAGCGTGCAAAAACTGTTAAAGACGGTTTACAAAAGCGAAAAATTAAAATTTATGGCATGTTACGTGTCGTTAATTATTAGTTTTCCAAAAAGTCGTATGTTAATTAAATTTTTGCCACATCACTGGTACGCCGACACCACTGGTTGTGTCGGCGTAAATCGATATTCCGGTGGGGAATGGATGGTTCCTCGATCCTATTTGACTTTCTACTTCAGTGTACGTAATCTATAACTGTTCAAAATCTTTGAACTGTAAGTACTCTCATTTTCACTTATTTACGCGTCGTTTACTAGTACGTTTTTAGCGAAGAAAATAAAAGTTCGTAAGCAAGTTTTCCGTAAAAATTAGGTAACAGCAAGATCGGTCAAAGTCGCTTTCTACATGACTGTTAACGAAATTAGAAAGATGCACCGCTTCACAAGTATCTGAATCATATGCTGCAAAAGGTAGAGTGTTGAATTTTATTTTAAACGCATTCAAGGCCAGCGTTTGGCAAAACACACGTCGATGAATGTACGTAAGCTTCGAGAGTTATTGATGTACCTAGCATCTAGCTACCTGCGTTAAAGAAGTTCGGTCTGACATAATTCTTTTTAACAACTATATCGTCGCGAATGCATCGTTAATATTTGCTTTGTAATTTTACAGTGTTATTACTTGCGATTCAAGATTTGTTTTATCGCATTGAAATTATTGCTCGAGTTAGCTTATGTAATCGGTATTAATTTTCCCGTTTCACATAAATTATTATTTTATTATCGCGTGTAAACGCCAGAAAATGGCATTTGTTGTTGATTTATATACCTTGTGTCCCACGCTAGGGGTACCCCATGGGATTTAACATTGAAAAATTTAAATTATTTTTTTCCTGCTTCCCAAATTAAAAAATCGCAAAAATTTTGACGCAGATTTAAAGTGGCGCTTAAAACGTTCCTAAAAACAATTTTTTGATTACCAATACCTTCTTTAAAGAGTATCAAAAAAACGATACAATTATTTGAAACCACTGGCTCCGTAAATCCACCATGTAAACGTCAGCGTCCACCACCCTTACACGATCATGAAGACAACCCTCAGAAGTTGACAGTTTTTGCAGCTGTAGACCAAGATCCTGATGTTAGTTTGCGAGAAATTGAAATTAATGTAGGCGTTCCTCGGTCGTCAGCATTCAAGTACCTCAAACAAGAGGGCTTTAAAAGTTACCGTTGGCAATTCCACCATGTATTATTATCACACGATTATTATGCTCGTATGAGATTTTGTGAAATAATCACCGAAATGAACAATACCAATCGCGATTTTGTAAAAAACATTTGTTTTTTGGATGAATTTTCGTTTGAACTTGATGAAAGACCAAATCGACAAAATAATCGTACATGGTCTCTCGAAAATCCACACAAATTAGTAAATGGACCAAGTCAATGGCGACAAACTGTCAATGTTTAGATGGGCTTGCTGGGAAGTCATGTTATTGGTCCTCTTTTCATTAAAGGTACACTTACTTCCATAAAATATCATTACCTTCTACTAGAAGAAGTGTTTCCACAACTAAATGATGTTGCGGGTGAAAATCACCAAGTTTGTTTTATGCAGGATGGTGCTCCAGCCCATACTGCTAGACTAAACACTGGGCTTCTGAATGAAGCATTTTCAAATCAATAGATAGGCAAGAATGGTGTCCCATTACACGGCCTGCTAGGTCACCTGATTTAAACCCGTGCGATTTTTTTTGTGGAGTTACATAAAAGAAAAATTATTCAAAGGAGAAAAACGGTATGAAAATAGGGACGCACTAAAAGATGAAATTCAAGTGATATGCTGAGCTATTACCATTCGTAAATTAGCCGAAACACGAAAAAGATTTGTGTAACGGTTAACTTATTGTACAGTTCAAGCAGGAGGCATTTTTGAACACCTCATACCCAAATAGGTGATTCGCCGTAATCGTTTCGCCAAGCAACGGATCGACAATGTTAAAAAGGCCCTGTACAGGGCCACAAATTTTCAATTGAAATGAATTTTTCTGCACGACGATTATTGGAGCAATCTTCCTGCGTTCGACCTATTGGTACCACGATGAATGTTCGTAGATACTTATGTAAATGTAAATTTATGTTTGATTTTATTACGATTTTTTTTTTCTAGTCTGCTACAGAAAATTTTCAAATATAATTTTTCTAGTCTTTGTTCTTCAAATTTCCATTTCCTCAAAAATAAAGTTGCATAATGTTGATTTGACGGGCTACAATTTAATTTTAGCATCCATATTACTTTTAAAAACCGAAGATAGCCGATCTGAATCGCATGCGCGAAAAACCTTCAAAATTTCGAATTTCAAATGCCTGTAATTAATTTATTAATTATCAAATTATAATCAAAAATTGTTTTTAGAAACGTTTTAAGTGCCACTTTAAATCTGCGTCAAAATTTTTGCGATTTTCTAATTTGGGAAGCAGGAAAAAAATAATTTCAATGTTCCTATGTTAAATCCCATAGGGTACCCCTAGCGTAGGACACAACGTATATAGTTATACATATATAAACTATGTTACTTTCTCTCGTTGACTGATGTTTACTTTTCTCCTAATCTCTTCTACGGTGGGTTCAGACGTACCCTTAGCGTTTCCGATCTGAGGATTTTGCCACTAAAACGAAGTGGCGCCTACTTTTTTTGTCTTTTCTATTATAGCATTCTCAACCATGCCCACTTACCGACATCTTCGCTAACCGTAGTGACGTGGTTGTTACTAACAGGAACCACTACAGCAAAATGTTGGTAACAGACAGTTAAGAAGAATAAAAACGTTTTCTTTCCATTTCAATGGAATAACTACTTTCTACTGAGCTGAGCAAACCAACAAAAATAACCATAGAATAAAAGGTAAATATATAAAATATGCGATCGAGGAACGATATTATATAAAGACCGCCAAAACGAATTGACAGTTAAGCTCGAGTTGAACGTTGTGATCAACTGTAAAATTTAGAGGTTGTGATCAAGTTGGACGTTGTGATTAACAGTAAAATTTGAGCGTTGTGATCAAATGGGCGTTCTTATTACCAAGAAACTGGACGATATGACCTTTGGAGGTTATGATCATTGTACGTTATGATCGGTCTCCCATCCCTGCACTACACGGAATTTGACTTTTCATTAGTAAAAACAAAAAATTACTAGGTATTGATTTGAGAATGTCGTCAGCGATAACAATGAATTTTATACCAATGACAACGCTTAACGACACGACCAATCCTTTATGCAACCGGGCCTAAGTGACGTAGAAATCAGAACACCTAGTAATAACTTATTTATGTCAATAACATTTAGTATTCACGTTTATTATCTTAAGATACGTGAACAATCAAAATTTAAATGGTATCTGGCAGGTAAAACCTGCGGCCACTTCCATGCTACGCTATGCGGTTATTGACACGCCGGGGTATACCCCTAAAGAGATGATCAATTTCTTTCTGAGAAGTCTCATCCCATGCAAGGGCCCAAAATCGCAACAAGGTTACAGCGAAAGCGAAACAACGTAATCTCAAAACATTGAACCAAGGAAACGGTAAACCAAGGAAACTATAAAGCCTAAAATACTTGTGATTAGCTATGGTTATTTAAAAGGAAATCGAATGCCCTTACCTAAGGTGTTGCGTAGCTTGAATGTACTTGAGGTATTTTTATCCCGTTAATTACGGCAAATTCTCAACTCTAATTATGACTTAACAAAATATACATAATGACCCAATATATATGTTGAGAATATTAATTACTCTAATTCCAGAATTAATCCGGGAATTTTCCGTATGCATTATGCACGAGCTCTGGAGTACAGCCTACCTCGTATCAGAGTGATAAGAACAAAAATGACCAAAATTTCCGTTTTAGCGTCTTATCCTAATCAACATTCGATTTAAAAAAATCTATATAGAAATCAATTTTCCTTTTTCTAGGCGGGAATTTCGACATTATTTTATGGTGCCTAACTTGCATAGGACCTAATTGTTATTTTAAAATTTATCCTACGTCCACTGTATGGAATCACAAAGTGTCAAATTGGTGAAAATTTTGGAGATCTTGGTGGCCAAAATAGCAAATCGATTTGATTACGATCAAAGTAGTTTAACGTAACTCTGGCTACATATGGCCGTGTGTTGGAACAATAAATTTGAACGAGACCTGAGTTAGGGTAGAATATGTGTTTCCACCACGTCCTGAATGTAACGTTAGGCGGTTATGTTGCCTCCGATAAAGATCAAAGGTGACCTATACCAAAAACAATTACCCTCGGATATCATAACTCTCACGATGAAGTGCAAATGTCTTTCTACAAAAAATTGAGGTTAACGTCTTTCACCACGTCGCCTTCTTACCCTTTCCCAATACCCAAACAAAATCGCGATTCGTCACTAAAGACTACTGCATTTCATTCCTCGTTCCACTGAATTCGTTCGTTTACACCATCGCAGTGGGTTACGATGGAGCGGTAACACAATGTGAGCACGGTATGAACGCAGCCCAAAAGTTTTTACGCGGTTCGCATACCAATAAGCCTTTCATGTTTTGCAAACTATTGATCGCCCTTGTGACAGTGAAGCGGTTCCTTAAAAAGTCTAAGGCGGCGAGCTTCGTCGTACTTGAACAGTCTTGTACCTCTTCTTCGTGTTTGGCCTTCCTGGAAGCATGCGTGATAACAACGCACCACAGTACTTATGCCCGTGTTTGTAAACGATACTTAAGCTCGTGCTCATACTTAAACACGAGATGGCATAACATTTGGATCTTATAAATGAACCTTAAACAACGACCTGTGCTCAAGTACCTTAAGGATCTGTTTTGATGACAAACTTGACGTCAGCTCGTACTAAATATGGGCACAACTTTAAGTATTATTTATAAATACGTGTATTAGAGTCCTACTTGTCCTAGTGGCAATCTCTCTAAATGATAAACCAACTTCTCCCAGTCCCAGTATTTGCCCCTTATCAAACTTGTCCAGTTGATAGAACTTTGGGTGCCTTCTTGGTCTGGGCATACCAAACAGATCAAAAACCAATTCGAAATGTATAATGCACGGTTATCAAAAACTTACTAAAAAAGTCAATTATATTCTACCGTGTTTTGAGGAAGAAAATGTGACAACACAAAAACCAACGTACTAATACAACTGACAAGCAAGTTTTAACCAAAAGCTACATATGTAAAAACATGTTATTGGAATAAACAAACTAATACTGGGTCTTCTAATTTCTACGTCGTATTTGCACTCCTTTTCTAGCACGCCATTATACCTCGGCAATCAACATATGAAACAGTTCCTTAAATGGCTATGCGACGAGAACAAGTACCTATTTAGCCAACACAAATACAAATGCACCAAACGTTATTTCCGTTACTGCCATTCACGTTAAACAATCCAACACAGCTGGGATTCAACCTCAACAAATTGTAAAAATCCTATCGACTAGTTGCAGTGCCGTCCCTTAACCCGTTGAAATTTTTGGAACCCCGTTTGCACTTTGCAAATTATATCCTAATGCGTTCAACAACAAAATCTTTAAACAAAATAAACATTAATAAATAACATATTGTTATATTTTTAAACAAACAAACTTTTATAAACTAAACATTCACACTTGGTAATTTTTGTTTTAAGTCACAAGCATAAAAGCCAAACCAATTTCCCTAAAGGCAGAGAAAGAGTCGTGCTAATATTGTAATTGTTTTTAATAAAATTCAATATTATTCTGATCCCTTGTCGCGGGACCTCTAAAAAGCGTGGATCCCATAGGCCGTTGCCTACTTAACCTATTGGATAATCCGGGACTCGACCAGTGACTTGGTTAGAAGATCAACAGTAAATCGAAAAGCTTAGCTAGTATCATTGAAATTAAATGAAGACTGAAGAAAATTACCAGAAATTGTCCAAGAAAAACTTAAGTAAAGCAAATGTTATTGATCATAGGTACTAATTAAAAGACCAACGAATCCACAAAGTAGTTGTGGTCATCAAACACTTGCGATCTCTATTTCAACTGCACAAATAATAATATGTAATAATTTAAATTTGAATTTGGTACAATTCAAGCTGGCGTGTATGCAACCAACCAACTCGTCGTATTCGCGATCAAAATTCAACCTTGCTAATAAATATTTTTGCCGTAAGAGGAAGAGCAGGTAATTCTGCAAATGTATTGTACCGGCCTTGTCGTCGTTGCCTTTGGGTGTCCGGTTGAAGAATCGTTAGGTAAGTGCAAGTTTTTCTTCTGCAAACATCCGCTTTATTTAAATCTTTTTAGATGTCGATTTTTATTGGAGGGTGATATCTTATAAGTTTGTGAGAATTTTGATTCACACGTGGGTTTGAGTGCTACACATTTTTTAAGCCCTGTATTATTGGGTTTATCTTTAGCGAAGTAAACGCGTTAAAGTAGTTCATTAGTATTGAAACGTTCGAGAAGTTATTTGCAAATGCAAGAGCCTTCTAGAAGCTGTTATCCATCTTCTAGAAGATATAGCGAAAAGTAGGGAACACTCGAGAAGGATTCACCGATGTGTATATATACCGACGGAACAATTCGTAGGTCAGTTATTGCTGGAATGCGAATACATCAGTGTTAAGAAGATTATTAAAGTGGAAATAAATCGTTAGCACGCGTGTGTCTAGATAAATTGACCGAGAATAATCGTGTACGTGATTTTTAGTGTAAACAATTGTGAAGCTACCCGCGGACGTTATCTTATCTTCTTGTAAGTGATATAAATTAGTGTAAGTGTTTTCATTAAATATTATTACATTTAATTAGTTCGGTTAATTTAAAAGTGTACATATTTCTAGAATAAGTAAACGTATTTTTAGTCGTTTACATAAATTAGTTTTTAATAAATAAATACGCAACAGTATTAATTGTAACGGGTAATTTTTCCTCTCGCATTTCAATTTAAGGTTACCTATCACTTCCTAGTCTACGGTAAAATTTTACATAATTTCTGATTAATTATAATTGCATCTTCATTATTTATTTACCTCGTTATCATTTGTACAGTTTGTTTGCAATTAATTTGTGCACTTATATATGTATAACTGATGAACATTTTGTGATTTAAAATTCTGTTAATCTTCATGTGTGTGCTACTAGTCAATAAATCTTAGAAATATTCTCGTCACAACATAATCTTGTTTTTCTAATATGTGGTTGTGTTGCCAGTTTCGAGATCCTATCCTCTTCCTTAAACTTACTTTTCTACTCGCAAGGAAAAGTGACGCAAACCACTCTACTGTGATTACTACTATCTCAATCCACGACCATCTCCCATACCGAGCTAGTCAAAGCATGTGATTCGAAGATCTAATTTTTTTCTCAACCTTCACAATGGGTATGTTACAATTAGCACACAGTTTTGCATTATCAGCAAAAAAATTGTTCTCTTGGAGTTGTTAATTTAAGCACTTGCGACAAACACGTAAAATGAAACTAATTTCCCAATCGAATAGAAGAATGGTAAAACAAGCCTAGAAAGTTTTTTTTTTGCAAATCTTAACAAAATTCACATGAGTTTATATAAATCAAACTCGTTATTTAATATCACCGAAAAACGTAAAACTAAAAATGTGTCGGAAAATTAAGTGTATAATTGAAAACATATGAAAAAAAGCTTTTCGTTCGTTTAAAATTTCGATTATATCAGTTAAACGTCTTTAAACTTCGTACTGCTTAAATATATAATTTTGATTACAGATTCATCGCCAAGATTGGTTTAATAAATTGGGATTTCTAACGAAGGTTTTATAAAATATTAACGTTTATGCCATTTACGCACACATATGTGTAAAGTGCAGAAAAGATTAATCTTGGTATGAAATTTAAATAACGGTTGAAAAATCTAACAAGAGGCGAATATGTTAAATCTGAACTTTTACCTGTACAACATGGATATTATAAATATGTTAAAATACATTAGAATAACAATAAGCTGAAGATGTAAATAAAAAAACGGTCGTAACACAATGAACTGATTATTTTGTTTGTCCATTCTTTCTTATATTTTAAAATTCTATTCAGTTTCAACCAAACCAAAGATTTGTGTAGCTTTAGTACTTTAGAATCTAACAAAACATGACTAAAAATTGTGATTAAAATTACATATTTAGGTACAATTAATTTTGTATACCTCCGATTGATCAATCATGATTTTTCTACGATTGACGATTACTCTAAAATTAATCACAAGACAATTACTCTATGATTACTTTTCTTCTTTCATGTTTATAGACAATAAGATTTTTTTAGAAACTGCTTGATTATGAGAATTTAAATTAGTTACATGGATTTTGACGTTAAAAGTTAAATCACGCTATTAATTAAAATAAGTAAAATTTGATTGATTCAGTTAAGACTTAAAATTAATTTAATCGGTTGCGTCAATGAAGTAGTAATTTCGTAAACAAATAACAAAGCAACGTTAAAATTTATTAACAAAGCTCTAATATTATTAAAGAACATTTTTAGGAACTAAATATATGTGTAGATGCAATAAATTTGTTACAAAAATCCTATAAATGGAAGGAGGCAAATCCATTTAAGTATACATGCCAATCATTTTGTATTTATATACGTACAATACACATGGCCGCTCGCCGGCAGTTATAAAATTTGTTTAGATTTAAGTTTCTATTTTTACGCCAACTTTTCAAACGTTTCAACTTCAATATACACACATATGGCAGGCACAGGAAACCACAAACAATTATTGCAAATGAAACTATCCGAAAAAGAAAAAAAATATTCGTGGATTTTTAACTAGATACAAAGTGACGTGTTTGTAAAAGATCTCCCAGGAGCTTACTTCCGAGCAATAAAAGTCAATATAAAAGTTGTTTTTCTACGTCAGACGACAATTAGTTAAAAGATTCATAAATTATGCTTACGAATGAATATTGGACTCGAATTGAATGTCGCCCGGCCTGGAAATTTTCGATAAGGAAATATTCAGGTGCTTTGAATTTTGGTTTATAATTCAATTTTATTTATACTGGTGTCAATTTATGCACGATTCGTGTACGACTTTAAAACTTATACAAAATAACCGGCACCTGCTTTGGAACGATATTGATAAATCCAATTATTTTTTTTTCTATAAGCGAAAT
This sequence comes from Aquatica leii, assembly GCA_035610365.1. Classification (NCBI taxonomy): domain Eukaryota; kingdom Metazoa; phylum Arthropoda; class Insecta; order Coleoptera; family Lampyridae; genus Aquatica; species Aquatica leii. The sequence goes on along the minus strand of CM069436.1, from coordinate 100,069,468 downwards.
TACCAAGTTCGACGTAAATTCCTTCGAGGAATAAAACTTAGCACAATAAACATCTAAAATGTTCGTAGTTTTAAAACATCATCTCATATGAAAAACGTTCCAAGTTAGGATTCAAAGTAACCATAAAACATGGTCCATAAAGTGCCGTCAAAAGCGTCCCATTTGTTCTTACAAAGTTGCCAACAGCTCGAAAGTTGCTTCGTTGTATTAAGAGCTAATGTTATGCATTTGTTTTTTACAATGATTAAGTGAAAAAGTTTGAATATACATAGCATACGCCACCATATAATTTTTTGTTAAAAAATCGTTTCAGAATGCGCGAAATTTTAAACAATTCAAACATATACAAATTAATTAACTATAGCCGGAAGTAAAACAAAACCGATGCGGTCTGTTTCATTTTCATTGTAACTACGTACATATTAAAACAATTTTATTTTAAATTCATGCCTAGAGCATTTAAACTCGGATAATTATTTGGTAATTTATTAATAGAAAAATTCGGAATAGTAGAATAATTCATTATGCATATTGCATTAACACAAATTGCAATATTACAGAGAACTAAACGGCTAAAATTTCACCTTACATGGTCTTTGACAGATTGTATAAATGGCGATGCAGTTACCACACATAGACCACGATACCATTTCACAGCAACCGCACTATCAAAACAAAACTGTGGAGAACGGTAACAAGCCACTTGTTAACGGACAATTACTATTTTAATGGAAATTGCAAACACACCTGTTAATATTAGTTTTAGAAAACCATTAATAACACATAAATCTGAATAACAGATACATTGTACCCAAAACCGCATTTTACAATCAAATTCACGTTTATTAAAAAAAATCTCGTAATTGCATTGCGGGATTTATTATATCAACAATTTCAACTGCAAATATATGGATCTTTTAACAATTATTTATAAAATGTATCTGAAAACTAAAGCATTAATCGTAATCAAAATACACCAAACAACTACAGAAGGTGCAAAGCGTCACGTAATTTTCAAAAAGTTCAATTCCTATTTGTTAAAGTGAACAAAAAATTACAAAAATATCTTACAAAAACTTAACACAAACTTTATTCAACAGAAAAAAGAAAACAATTAATTAATAATAATTTTAGATTAATCACAATTTATGACTAATAAAATCAAATTCAAGTTTGTTTAAAAAAAAGCTTGTAATTGCCATAGCGAGATTTATTATATCAACAATTTCAACTACAAATATATCGATCCTTCAACAATTCTTTATAAAATGCACTCTGAAAACTAGAGCATTAATGGGCTTCAAAAAAACTCCAGTCAGCTAAAGAAGGTGAAAAGTGCTACATGACTAAAAAAATTCAATTTCTGTTTGTAAAAGTGTAAAAACAATACAAAAATAACTTAAATAAGGTTAACACAAACTGAATTCAACCACAATAACAACAGAAAAAAGAAACGGTTAATTAATTATTTTAGATTAATCATGATTTATGATTAAATTCAATTACAATGAATTATGTTTGTACTGGGTCCATTGTAACCAAACGTTATGTATAAACAATGACTAAAGTTACAATACGATTTGTTTAATGATTTTGGCTAATTCTCACAACTACGTCACGTTCAATCGAAACCGAATCAGTCACATCACTATTTTTTGTATTCAAGAAGTCGTGGTTTATAAATTCAAAATAAACAACCTCAAATTTTATACAAAAAGATAATGGAAGGGTAATATCAAATTTTGAATTTTTACAATATTGCTATGTACAATACCCAGACTGCGCAATCATTTCAAAAACTTTATGCGTCAGTTTATTTGACGGTGGTGCCTATATCGAATCGTCCAATGTAAGCTTACACTCCTCAAAAATGTAGAGAGTAATTTATTGTACAACTTTTACCAGCTACTATACTAAAAAACTAAAAGTAATTCTTTCGTTTTAATAATAACTTAATGATCACGTTTTGTTAGCTAAAGACGAAAATTTTTCACGATTACATATAAGTGTTAATGTTTGATCGAATTTTTGCTTTATATAATGTTTCTTTGATTATTACTTGTATATTTCTTTGGCAAAACAAAAAGTGTTATTTGTTATCCATTGGAAAATACATAATCAATTTGTTACGTTTTCTCGATGATAAGTGTTTGCTTTTCTCCTAATTTCGTATGTACCCTTGGCGTCTCAGAGCCAAGAATTATACCGTTTCAGCGGAGTGGCGCCTATTTCTTTTCTTCTTTATTACAGTATTCTCAACCACGCCCACTCACCGACATCTCAGCTAGCAATGGTAACGTGATTGTTATCATCAGAACCAACTAGAAGAAAGAAGTGGCAACAATCTTTTAAATTCTAGATTTATTATTAAATAGCTTAGTCAATCTTTTTTTCGTGTAAAGTTGGCAATCCAAGAGACATTTTCTCTTTTCTCTCGGTTTTTTCATCAACATTGAACGTGTCATTATTTGGATCAGAATGTAGAAGAACATTGTTTTGTGATCAAATGCAGATTGTTACCATCCTTTTTTCCAGCTAGCCTTGCTAGTAACAACCACTTCACCACGGTTAGCTGAGGCATAGGTGAGTCAGCGTGGTTAATAATACTATGATAAAAAAAACCGGCATCACTCCTCTGTAACGGTAGAATCCTTGAAACGGAGACACCAAGGGTACATACGCACCCACCGTCAAAGAAATTAGAAAACAAACAAACAATTAAACACAAGAGAACGTAACAAATTGGTTGTGTACTTTCCAATCGATAACACTGGTCTGCAAAAAAATATTTTTGATCGAGCCCTGACACTATTCCGGGGGATTCTTATGTAAAATGACGTCCTGAATTCAAATATGTTTTCCGTTTTCTTCCATCACCCACCATTTTCGAGGGAGCCCCAAATCTCTAATTTTACCACTTTTCGATAAATTAATTATAATTTATTTATCGAACAATAATAATAATTATAATAATTATTATAATAATAAATATATGGACATGAATTTAATATAAATGGAAAAAAAACTATTTTAGCTATAAACAGTAATAAATAAAAAGATATTCATCGTTACTTGGTGCTTGCTTTCCTTTTATACCCTAAGATACAGCTCTCTCGTTTCAAAGACCAGCAGTACTCCGCCAACATGCTTGCATTCCTTTTCCCTGAAAATCTCTTCTCCAGCTTAGCGATGTCTTGATGGAACCGTTCCCCGTGTTCATCCGAGACTGCTCCTAAATTTTCAGGGAAAAAGTCCAGATGCGAGTGAAGGAAGTGAACTTTAAGAGACATGTTACATCCTATGTCCTTGTACGTTAAAAGCAGTTCCTCGACGTGAGCGACATAATCTTCACTTTTGTGGTTACCCAGGAAGTACTTACAAACGCTTTGAAATGCAAGCCAAGCTCGTTTTTCTTTTCGATTTAGGTGTTCAATAAACGTCAAATCTTGGAAGAGTTGTCTAATCTGGGAACCAACAAAAACGCATTCTTTGATTTTAGCTTCGCTAAGACGAGGAAATTTAGTTTTCATAAATTGAAATGCGCCACCTGTCTTGTCCACTGCTTTCACAAACTGCTTTATCAATCCAAGTTTGATGTGTAAAGGTGGTAAGTAAATATTTTCCTTCGGAACCAAAGGATTGTGGGCGACATTTTTCTGACCAGGAATAAGACTTTCTCGCAGAGGCCAGTCCCGTACGATGTAATGTTTATTTCGGGCTCGGCTATCCCATTCACAAAGGAAGCAGCAATATTTTGAAAATCCTGATTGCAGGCCCGTGAGTAGAGCAACAACTTTTAAGTCAGCGCAAAGTTTCCACTTATAATCATGATAACTAATTTTATCAAGGATTCTGAAGATGTTTTCGTACGTTTCCTTCATATCAACAGAGTATGCAACTGGAACTGATGGGAAGTCATTCCCATTTGCCAACAGGACATCTTTTAAGCTTGTTTTTGATGAGTCTATAAACAGTCTCCATTTGTCTGGGTCAAATGGCATCTGTAACTCTGTCATCAATAAATTTGCATTAGGGCAGAACACTAAACCTTTATCTTCTGAGAAAAGACATTTCAGGGTTGCTTGTCTGGTCCTGTAAGAAGATATTTTTACTCTGTTTTCTAAGAGATTCCACTGTTGAAGTCGCGATCCTAGGAGCTGAGATTTAGTCTTGGGTAACTGCAAACCCCTGACAAGATCATTTAATTCCGATTGAGTGAGGTGAGGTTGCCGAGAAACTAAATCTGCGGAACACTCTTCATCATCATCATTGAACGTATCATTCGAAGCCCCAGGTTGTGGCTCAGAGTCTTTTAAATCAATTTCCGGCTCTAGAGTATAAGTGTTTGGGGGCTCTGGGATTGGCAAAGTATCGTTATGAGGAACAGGTCTTAGAGCTGACGGAATATTGGGATACTAAATTGTATGCTTACTTTTGCTCGAAAACCCGACGGTGGTAGTCATACAAAAGTAACAATCTGTAAGATGACAGCGAGGTTCACGCCAAACCATGGGCACAGCAAATGGCATTAGTTTACGGGTACCTTTGAGCCATTTGGTCAAACTACTGTAACAAGTCGTACAGCAAACTGATGGAGCCCAAGTCTTGTCCTGGTCGCCAACTTGACAATCAAAGTACAATTTATAAGCTGTTTTAACAAGCGGAGAAAGGGGTTTTCGTTGCGCTTTTAAAGTTAATTCCCGGCAGACATAGCAGAAGCTATCGGGATGATTTTTACACTCGCGTGGCATAATTAAACAGTAATTCAACGCCCGACATTAACCACAAATCACACTTAGTCACTTGAAAAAGTCCGGAGTAAAAGTAGTTTTACTGTTTTACACAAATGAACAAAAATGAACACAAAATCCAGCACGTTTAAAACGTCGACAAGTTAACTCTGCAACAGCTATAGATGTACTGATCGAAGCAGTTAAGCAAACAATGTAATATACTATAATGAGAAGAGTAATGCAAGTTCAAGCCTGTAGAAAATTCCTGTTCAAACCTGCATGTGGTGTTGAGATCGCCAGCGTCGTGCAGTGAATCTTCCTAACTGTTTATTGATATTTTTTTACTGTTCTTATATATTTGTATTTTATTGTTTCTATATACATTTTATAGCAAAACTTTTGCCATATACTTTGGTATAAATTTTATTACCTGCTCTGGGATGTTTAACGGCTATAAGTTAAAATTCTAAAGAAAAATGCAAAAAATAAAATAAAAACGGGGTCCCCCCAAAATAGGTGGGTGATGGGTAAAAACGGAGCTCATTTTTGGATTCAGGTCATTTTACATAAGAATCGTCAAGAATGGTATCAGGGCCGATTTTCATGCAGACCAGTGTAATAAAACAAAATCAGTAAATGCTAGGTACAAGTAATCAGCAACGAAGTCACAATGATATGCTACTATTTTTGTTGTTTAAATAGATAAGTAAATTTTGTGAATTTTAATTACGAGCAATCAATAGCAACATCGAGCAATGCAAGCTTGCATTCGTTGACTTAAATTAGGCAACACCGGCCTTAAATACAAATAATATCTAAAGATAATCGTTTCGATCAAGTCAACGTAAACAGTAATAATGAATTTGAAAATAAGCTAAATACTGAATAATTATACTAGATTGAAAGTAAAATATTAATTAATGATCCTCTATACACTAAACGTAGTTGAAAACTTAATATAAATAATAACGCTGAAGGTTTAACAAGATTAAATACAGCTAAAAGCTAGATTTTAAGAAATGCAAATACGTACGCAACTCAAGTTACAAAATTCAACACAAGTAATAACGTTAAAGACGTAGGATAAGTAAAACTACATGGAATTTTTTTTTTGTGAAGTTCCCCTTTTTGCAGTAACCACTGAGATCATTCACCAAAACTAATTGTGCTAAATTGAAATTGATCCACTAAGTTTTGCAAAGGTGTGAAATAGGAAATGTTTCCACTTTTGGATGTTTGCAGAAAACGACTCCTAGCCTATCGTGCTGTAATAACGTTAGTTTTACCAAAAAAAAAGGATTGGTTAGCCATTTTGACACCTGCACGCAGTTTTCATCAGCAAAAAAAAACGATCTAACAACCTCCAAGGGGAATCTTCCTTCGCAACCCCTTTCGATTGCTAATAGCGTGAAATTAAATAAAAAGGAAATATTTGCGATTGAACGATCAAAATTTCGAACAAAATTCGAAAGTCAAATAGACCTGTAATGGTATAAGATGAAGTATCCCCCACCTTTATACCGAGTTATATCCCCTGTGGCACGCTTGCTGTCAGTGCCGTATTAAGAATTTTGTTAAAATACGAATTGTGAAAACCTAATGACTAACGACACGTAACATAACATTTCGTTTTCAAAGCCAGACTATATAGAAATATTATCTTCGTAATTACTACTATCATTGTCAGAATCGTCATCGCTATTTTCATCTTTTTCCAACTACCTTTGCAAAATCTAATTTAGATAGAATGACGTTGAGAATAAAAACAAGCCTAAGACACAACTTTCATCGATTAGTTGACCTCACCGACGTTGTCACGCGTTTGGAAGGTGGAGTATTATTATTCATGTAACATAAGAAAATCCATAAGAAATCAGACATTGCCAAGAGTTCAGCCGCAAGCTCGTCAGACCCAAAACCTGATAAGGGTGCGTCTCGCCATATTTATATGCACTGTTTTGACTAAATTTAGTATGTCTGTTTAAAAACTATACGTTCTCGTTTTTAGTAACACCAAAGAGAATGACTGCGTCCACAATAAAAGACTTTTCGCAAGAAAATTTTACAAGTTATCTATTAAAGCATTACTAACATCAACTTTTGCTAATGTGTTAGTGACTCTTTAAGTCAACTTAAGCCAAACCTTGTCATGTTAAGAAATTGGTAGATCAATTTTCGAGTATAAAAATTTTTCAAAGTATAAAATTTGTCCCTCGACACCCCCACTCTCTTTCGTCGGCGATGTCAAATTTTATAACAGCATACTTTATTTTTTTCCTATCAGACCTGGTGCAATACAGATGAGCTCTGTAAGCTCTGTATTTTTTACGCCATTCACCATTAGATTATTTCACGTGAATATGCGAATTAATTTTGTGGTTACTTAGGGGGAAGCTGAGTATGGGTAAGTAGTTATATTTCTCTTTATTCGTGGTTTAATTTAAATCTATCCTAATTGTCTAGAGCGGATTTCCACAAGTTCACCCTTATACGTGAAGATAACGAACAGGTGGTATGTTTGGGGAAATTTCCATGACGTCTCTTTATAAAAATGTTACTATTTACACCGTCAAGAGGTTGGAAACCTTCAAAATTGGATTTCTTTTGAGAAGAGCTACTACCATAAATTATTACGTTAAGTCGAGGGGAAACGCTGCGCATTTGCTATCTCAAATGATTGTATGCTTTGAAAACTAAATTTACTTGTGCTCGCCGTATGTACGTTTTGCGTTAGATTTAATATTACGTTTTAGGTAATGCAAGTACGGAATTAGCTAATCCCTTACTGGATAAAACCTAATTGTAAGTATTACAATTTCAAATTTTACTATTTGTATTTCGGTGGTCATGTCGATTGTTGACCGTACGTGCATGTTAAGTTAACACAATTAATAATCAGATCATTTTGTGCTTCACAAAGTCGTACGCGGTGCGCGTTGAGTCTTAGAGGCTTAATTTGTTTTTGTTATATACTTTTGCGATTTTAAATTTGCGAATATAAAGTAATTCCTCCTTCGTATGTAAAAGTTTAGACCGACAAGATCAGTTTATTGTACGGCGTGTTGTCTAGTATAGGGCGCAACTTATATTTCATTCGACGTATGTATTAACGTTTGGAAAATTTATGCTGATGTACCTTCTTCGTCCTTTTTGGAATTATTATATATTATAAATATATACTCTGTGTTATTACTTCTGTCGTGTTATTTGTTCTTTTCCAGCTACGGATAGAGTTAGACGATATCTCCCTAATTTAATCTTTCATCGTCTTGGCGCCTTTTTTTAGATTTAAGTTATAATTTAGCATTACAAAGCCTGTGACTCACTCTCCAGGAAAACTGTGCTAGCCGTTGCTTCTTTTTTTTGTTGCGAGGAAACCACGTAACAAATCTGGCTGCTCAACTTAAAGGACCTGATTTTCTCGTAACAACCTAGTTGGCGCTGAATATAAAGAAGTACACTTCTCGTCAAATTTTTGACTTCGTTCTGTATAATTGACAATCTATCAAACGACGTTGTTAAATGTGCCAAATATAAAAAAACCATCAATTGCCTCGTTTTCGCTTTTTCTCTTCGAATACTTTTTTTTCACAAAACAAAAAATGGAATTAGCGATATTTGGTTCAATCTGAGCAATTTAGTTTATTAGCGCGATACCAAATAAACCGATTTTACTTACGTCGCTAACCTAGTAACTCTTTGATTCGACCAGAACCGACTAATTTAGAAACTTAGTAACCCCCAACTCAACGATACGGTCTCTTTATTTTGATCAGACGTACCTACCACCTAACGTCATAAAACCTGTTAAATTTAGCATTTAGTTGGCAACGTTGAAGTGACGTAGCAATTTTCTTTAATTCCGGGGACCTGCGCGTTTGACATTTTACATGCAAAACGGCATGTGTCTTAATGCTCGGCCGAACTTTCTGAAGCATTGGCCTTCTATTAGTTTAATATTGAAAATCAAATGTAAAATAAATGGATGCTTATAGGAAGAATCGCTGAGTATTAAAGGTACCACGCTGATAGTAACATTCATTTTATTTCGTGTATTAAACACGTGGTTAGTATGTTCGTGTAGAATTGAAGTGTCCCGAAGAAAACTTCTTGATTAATTAGTGGTGGCTTCCGAAACCTGTTACCTACTTAAGTTAAATAAAATGTTAGTAATTGAACACGCTGTGTACTCCGTTAAATAATATGTGGCTACAACAGTAATTACTTTCACCCCTACGAACAAGTTTGTATTAGAAGTATTGTATTTGTGATATCTGTCCGATTACATTCTCTTTCAGCTTTTAGGGTTGTTGTTTTACGAACCTTCCCAGATCTATTAAAGGCGTGGACCGATTGTAAGTACCCCTATTTACCGTTATTTGATTATGTTATTGTCAATTTGTTTACAATCAGTTTCTTATCACAAATAACGACTTTATTGTGTAATCATTATTATTAGATAATCATTTTTGATGGTGATTCCATTGACTAGCGTCGTACTTAAAAAAACGTGTCCTATTATATTATCTTGTTTGTGTTAACTTAACATTTTTCCAACTGATAGTAGCTAAATGTTACTTCGGGTTGCAGTGTTGTCGATACTGCCAAGTTAAAAGCTATTAATTATTATAGTGATATTGTTGTTGTGTAATAGTCATCGTTATTGAAGTTTTTTTTTTCTGTGTTAATTCGCTGTTTTATATTTGCCTTCGTGTGTTATTGTCGATCTCTTTTAGTTACGAGCTTAAAATCGCTTTCTCGCGCTTATCCGGCGAGACTGGTCATTTAACGAACAATTTGACATGGCGCCCTTATCAATTTATTAATATATCTTGTATCTAAACCCACGGTTACTCTGCGACGAGGTGAGCTAGCACAGACAGGGTCCACACTAGCTAGAAGCTTGTAACCGATCTAAGTTATACTTTAAATCTAATTATGCCTTTAAGTTTAAAACTTTAATCAACGCTTTAAATTACCCAAAAAAAAACTATAAATTAATTCAAACTAAGATAATGGTTTTTAAGACCTAAAATAAACAATGTTACGTTCTGTTCACAATTTGGAGAAAAATGATTAAAAAGTACTTTATTAAATAAGTTTAAAAAAGAGAGTATCATAATATTTTCATAAACATGTATCATCACAAGCGATTCACTAAAACACAAAAGCTACGGTTGTGCACTAACAAGCAATTAATAGAAGTGAAGCACGAAAAACAAAAGCGAATATGTAAATTGAAATGTAGTAAATGCACTACTGCATATATGGAATATATTCGCTACTGAAAAATTCAATGCAAATTTTGCCAATAACAGATGTTCAAAATAAAACTTTAATTCTTATTTTGCAGATGCTTCTGAAATATTTCCGCGGGTATACAATAATTAACTATTGTCGGTAAAATTAAAATAATTTTGTAAAACGTATTTGGGAAAGAAAACGTAAAAGATTAATACGTCGGTGCCGGCAAGTCTATCAATTAACTTCTTAATTGTCTATCAAAAGCAGATCTTTATAATAGCAAATTAACGTGATCGTTCATTGTGCGAAATCTCTCACGATACCAAAAAGACGCAATTAAAATGTTCAAGAAGGTATAACATTTTGTTTAATTTACATACAAAATTACTTCAAGATGTATAGCATCTAAAAAACGGAGATAAACACGAAAAAAAATCATATCTTTTAAATCAGTAAAACACATGAGAAGTATCTGACATTGCGCGCTACGGAAACGGAAGAACCTCACGTTCTTGTACCCAACGAAACGGAATAATGTTCAAGCGTTAACAGGAGGAATTATGGTTCTTTTACCCACTCAGCTACTAACTACCGTACGTTTATTTGAACTTTTCAAATTTATGAATGAATGGTAAAAGTGAAATAAAAATACATCGGCAATTTACGATTCTTTCGGTGTAACGAAATTCCCATGAAAGAAGTAGTACGCAGCAGTTATTAATTAATTCCAAATAAAAATAGAAACAGCAACAATAAAAGGAACAAAATTAAAAGACCAGCTCGCTTAAACATTAAATCGTAAAAACGACTACGACTTTGCCGTTTGTTTTTGTTGCAACACATCTGCATACAAAATTCAATAACAAGTTGAAAGCAAATCTTTCGTTATTTAATATTCTGTAAAATAAAAAGTACGAAACGGAATTAAATTAAGCTCGGAATTAATATGCCGCAAAAAGTTCAATATTAAATTTATATAATTCGGATTTTATTTAGAAAATGTTTTCTATAAATGCAATTTTCAGTGGTAGTAAAAACCTAAGTTTGTATAAGAGCATCATTAAATTAGTTCTATTTCTACTAAAAATCATTCTTTATTCAAAACAAGTTAAGCAAGATTCCGCTTGTTAAAGTTATGACATGATTTCTGAAAAACAGATGTTATCATTAGTTAATCAGCGTCCTCTGGTCTGCATTGCTATTTAAATCCCTTAATTAATTAACTATTATTTCCATTTAAAACGCATTTCTATGGAATACACTTTTTCAACTACGCAAAAATAATCCTACGCCTGTCTGTTAATTATCTCGTAAAATACAGTGTAATCAGAAGTGGGTAAAATACCTTTAAAAAATATTTCAAGTAAAATAGAATTTGCTCTTATTTTGTACTGATATAATTCTTATTTTGATAAAACAAGGAAAGTTGATGCCTACAATCAAGAGAAATTAAGTGTTCGGATGCTAGCACAACGATTAACATAAAGAAATCTCCAGCTGCAGAAATTATAATAAAAAAAAGAAGTTTTTCAACAACCTATGGCTCAAAAATGGATCAAAGTTGTTACGAATGGTTTCTGTAATAAAGGAATACCTTTAACTTTTCTACATTTTCGTTACACACGAAATAATCGAAGAATCGTGAAGAAATAAAACTTCAGGTGCCCGTTTTCACCTGACAACGCTTAAGGTAGAAAATCGAACAACACAAATCTAACAATGAGTAAATTTATTGCAACAACATAAAAAGAATAAAAGAACAATCAGGAGGAAATAATTGTTCGCATTCAATATCACAATAAAACTAATATTGGGCAACGCCTCGTACACGTAAGTATTACATGCATTAACGTTGCATTCAGTAAATTAAAAATAAGCACAAAAAAGCTTGCGTAAATTAATCGTGATAACAGGCATATATGTCTAATCGTTCGTGAATACGACCGACACCAAAACCAATAATTAAATATTAAAAAAACATGCCCCTAAAAAATTAAGCTAATAAATATACAACCATGCTATCACAAATAAACTGCTAAAGTTTCGTTCGATTACCACACAAAGCGCGCTAAGCTTCCAAAAGTTGTTTAAATTATATTTAATAGGTGTGCCACTAACCCTTCGTGGTTATTTACCCCAGCAAAAAATATTGAAACGTTAAAGTTAAATTGCCCATCTAACGAAGGTTAGTTGCTAAACATCTAATTAGTACGATTTAATTCCTGCATCCGTGTGTGCCTCAGTTATCGACCCAATGAATACGCAATTAAACAGTAATCAAAAATTTTCTGAAGTAACTAACACGTGTGGGTGACCAAACTTGCTGGGATTATAGAAGAAAAATTAAATCTCGCTGTTAAATAGAAATGCACTTTACCCCAGCGATTTTTTCACATAAAAAACATTGAAATCAAATTAAAAACGTGTTCCAAAATTCTTCAACGTAAAGATTATTGAGCATTTCGTTAGCATACGTGTTGTTTCCTTAGCGTAAACAAACGGAAGTGAATTAATGAACAAATCAACTTCGTAGGTGGCGTTTATGACTGGGCAAAATTCATACAGCGTGAGAAACTATAGTTTTTTTTAACATAAGAATTTGTAGTCATATAAAGCAATCACATAAGAAGCATGAAGAGGTGAAGAATTCCAGCTAGACATGCGAGAAAAGTTCTTTGTTTGATGAACGATGACGATGCTGTATGCTTGGATGAAGAAAACCTTGTTATGGCTTCTCGCTTAGTATAATCCGATGGCAATATTGGATTATTCCCTCTTTTATTTCCGTTAGCGTCTAGGCATTTTGCGCGGAGGTAATTAGGAGGCATTCTAGTTTGTAATGAAGGGTAGCTTTCTTTCATCTTGTAGCATTTCATTACCGGCACGTATTAACCGTGAGAAATCGTTCCATTATTGTTAATGAGGAGTTGCTTTGGTTAATGTGTTACGTGCATAAATTCAAAAATGCACTACCCTGTATATTGGTTGAATTAAAATTACTTTTCCATTTCTTGACGCCATCTATCGAGCATCGTTGGTCCCTTCCGACTGAGTAGACGACAAGCCGTCATGTATTTTGACATCGTTCGCTATATAACCTGATGCCTGGGTGACTTAAAACAGTTTTCTTAAAACATCCACGTGTGAAAATATCTATAATTAATTTATTTATTCCACGCAGGGTGTTTCCTATTCGTTTTTTTTATTAAAGGTAATTTCAATGCCTTTTCATTAGCACCATGTGTGCTATCTCCCAAATCTGGGGTTTCTTGTCTTAGTTTCTTGTCAAATCTGATGGAAAAGTTTTAATAGGAAGCTTTGAACCTATAAACTCTGCGATATAAGGGCAGACACAATTGAATTTACATTCGGAGGCAATTGATAGCCAAACCATCTTGCACGAAACTGCATATGTACCAGATACGATTGGTATTTCCATTCGGAGGCAATTGATAACTAATACCATCTTGGACGATAGGACATATGTAACAGCATACGATACGTTTCGGTTCTCTTACGTTTTATAAATGTTTCTTTGTACTTGTTGTAGTTTGTGAGTCACCAGGTAGACACGATTATTTTTAGGTAGTTGGATTACAGGAAGCCAGTAGGAAAACGTTTTCTGAAAGTACACCTGAATCTTGGTAAGTCAATTTTTGATTTAAACTATTCGTTGTCGCTACGGTGTTGCTCATAAATCATTTTTATTACTCGTGTCCAAACGTTGAAAGTTATTTGCTTCTTATTACTATTACTTAATTAATTTAAGTTTAATTGTTATCGCATGCTGATTACGTCAATTATTATTATTATTATTAATGTAATTTACTTACAAAGATTTTTGTATGTTCTGGCTGTTACACTCTTAATTTAATTGTATTGTAAGTTGCCGATACTTCGCGTGTTTTAGTACCTAAGTATGCTTGTACTCAATTTGAATTTACCTACTGTGATGCTATAAAATTATCTCTAATTGTTATTGATTCAAATTTTAATCTCTTTATCCTTCTAACGTAATTAAAGTAAAATTGTTGTTAACGATTTCTTTCTTCGTTTTCACCAGAAGATTCGTAAAATCTTAAAAATTTTATACAAACTTCGGGCCTCCTGTGCTGATCTAGCAGGAGATATATCTGTAAAAAAAAGATCTGGCGCCCTTTTAAATTAAATCACTTAACCCTCCCCTGTCTCCGATAAGTATTGTTTCAATCCTACAGCGAGTTAGTTGTGCAGGGTTCGTAAACTACTAGAAGTTTGTATCAAATGGTCGATAACTACTAAATGCAAGAGATCAGTAAATGAGAAAGTCGAACCTATAATATCGTTCGTCAATAAAATATCTTAAAGATTTAGCCTTCAGATTTAACTTCACGAACATATAAAATTGGAAGTTTAGCGCACATTGTGTTGTAATATTCGAATGTAACTTACACAGCGTATTTGTGACACTACGGTAGTAGTCCAGCTTTTCCCATATTTCTAACATCTAAATCAAGAACGAAATGACTGCTATGCCACTCATAAATAATGTAAAAGAATGAGTTCAAAGTTCATGGACATAAAATGATTTGTATCGTTGATTTGACTTGTAAAAGAAAGGAGATCATACAAACGTGACCACCTGTGACAAGGACGGAGAGGCCTTCAAAAATTATAACATTTGACTAACGTAATTTATGGAGTGCCCCTTACGGAATCTGCAAATAGCCATAGAGGTTGAAACGTTGAAAACTAATTCTACACCCGCCCAACTCAAATAGGATTTGAGTATACCGCGGACTAAATGTACAGCGTATTGAAACGTACGAGGAATTATTTTCAAGTCCGAGAACTTTCGCAAGGTTCTTGTACATTTCCAGAACGTTCACCGAAACATAAAGAACATTCGCGAACGTTTCGCCAAAGTGTATAAATGCGGTGCAAACAAATCATAGGGCAGTTAATTCCAGTAATGTGAAGACGGCAGTGTTAAGAAGATTATTCAAGTTTAAATAAGTACTTTCAGATTTCTGTAACATTGATTGTAATTTGCCTATAGAGAAACCAATTTCATATAAAACTCTTTCAAGAAGTATCAGATGCGTCTAATAATGAACTATAGGTATCAGAGCCAGAGAAACATACATGGAAACTATAGATTTAAACTTTAAAAAATCAAAGAGATTATAAAGCATTTAGAATTTTATCTAATCTTAAAATGCATTTCCAAAACTCATTTGGAGAAGAAAAACTCCACAAAGTAAACCAGATAAATATGCCTCCAAATAAACGCAGGTTTCTTCATTCGTGTATCTAAAGAAACTGTAGATAGGTACCCAAGTTAAACTTACTTTTCTTTTTTGAGAATATTATATATTTTTAATAGACCCCAAAAGTCCTAAGACGGAACTAGAAGATGCGAAGGAGTGAAGAACAAAATTGAAAATTTGAGGATCATTAAAGTCGTAAAAATTACATTCAGATAGTTTAGAACTTCCAAACAACGAGTTTTTAGAACATTTTTAAATAGCAACCCTGTCAAGTTTCACATTATTTTAAAGTTAATGAAGAAAAAAAAGCATCCCCGTAAGCCAAATCCCGATATCTTAATTCTTGCAAAAATTATGAGAGGTTGACTACCAAATCGCAAAATAAAATGTTTTTTGCACATATTAGTGTAGATAATACAAAATAGATACATAAGTTTTTTGTAACAGTGACATGGTGTCTCTGTTATTTATTACGATTTCAATTCTGTTTTAGTGTTGTCTTAAATTTGTCTTTAAATTTTCTTTAGCTAAACCAAACTTGGTTTTTAAAATTTGCGTTTATTAACTCTAAAAATTGTTATGTTAAAAACATTTTGTTATAATTTTTATTTCCGGTTTTGATGTTGATGAAGACAGCACGTCAACTAACGTTATGTTTAGTGATATTGACGTTAATTTAGATTTTGATGTGTTATAAGTGAAAGTTTAGCTGTGGTAAGAATTAATTTCTATTTTATGACGCGATTTAATTGTCTGGCACATTTGCGATATTATCAGTAAAAGTAACTTGGAAGTTTGGCGCATAATGTTTATAATATCATTCGATAAACTATTCGCAACTTACTTATGATATCATTATATATCTATTTATTACGCGTTTTGCAATTTTAGGTGATTGTTTTGGATATACCATTAGCTAATCGCATGTCATGAAAAAAACCTCTTGTTCATTATCTATTAATTTGTGTTGATGTGGAACGTAAATACGAACGACCTAAATGTATATGATGTTGTCACGATTAATTTATGCAGATTTGCTTGTGTAATCACCTGTTAAAATTATCACTGATCCGCTTTGCTTCTGATTGCATAATCGCTAGATTTGCATTTATTCAATTCTTAGTCTTCGTTGTTCTATCAAATTATGTTCTAATACTTTAATACTCATAATTCAAGTACGTGCGTGCATGAGGTGTTGCCTAATTTAAGAATCTGCTAATACTAGCATTATCTGGTTTTTCTTACGAACAGTTGATAATACTTGTTGTTTACCTTCAGTGTTTATCAGATGTAAATCTATGGTATATATTTCTCCCGTTATGAAGCTCCTTTAATTATTTTTATAATCGACACATCGAAGACCAGACTGAATCATATTAATTTCTCACTTACTGGATTTTGAGCGACCGCCTACTGCAGTTTACGGTTGTTCAACCGTAACAAAATAGTGCAAGAACTGTACGAACAAAAATCAGTTTTATAATGATACATGGCTTTAGGAATAGAACAAAATCTTACAATGAGACGCGGCACGTATTTAATGTTTTTTTTTACATCACGACCACCGATTTCTAAATCATCAGTCGAAAAAACTGTTCAAATATTTCAAGAATAGGGAACTGTGACCAAACTCTGCAACAACACCAGAAAAAAAAGAAACAAGTGTTACAGTCTTTTTTTGAAGAACCTTTCAAGTTCATTATTAAGAGCGTTTCAGGTACATAACATTTGTAAAAGTTCTGTCCACAGAAGAATTCACTATCTTCCGTTTCACCTAGTTCAGGAATTAAATCAAGGTGATTTTGATAGAAGAATGTAATGTTGACAGAAATTTTTATTTGTATAGTGTTTTCTTTGATGAGGCTACTTTCTACTTAAATGGTAATAAACACAATTGTCCTTATTGGGTTGACGAAAATCGACGTTTAATAAGAGAAGATCATACTCAGAGATCGCAGAAAATTAACGTATGGGAGTGAATATAATTGGTTAATTTTTTATCAACGGAATTTTGGACGGAGACAAGTGTACGTGTCCTAATGGTATTGAAAATAAGTGGTTCCAACAAGATGATAGTTCTCTGCATTTTAATCGCGCAGTTTTTAAGCCACGCACGTCTGCAAACGTTTGGATTAGTAGAAGAGGTAAAAGTGAGTAGTCACCACTATCTCCTGACCTGACAACACTCGATTTTTTCTTTTAGATGTTTCTGAAAGGTCGAGTGTATGCAATACAATCAATCAAATGATTTCGAAAATCATAGAAATTCCATTTACAAGCGTTTGGGTTATTGCAAGACCAAAAAAGGTTTTTGAAACATTTGTTAAACGTAAGGAACATGCAAAAAATGTTTTTTTATTTTCCCATTTGGTAGTCAACCCCTTATATTCTTGAAAAAAAAACTCCACGTTGCATGGAAGTTTTAACCATTTAAGAATGTAGTTTTTATGAGTTTTCAGTGATCCCCAAATTTTAATTTTTTTTTCTTCACTCGTTCAAAACGTATAGCTTTCTCCCCCATTTGGACGCCAGCGAATCAATCAAATCAAACAAAAATAGACGTTCTGCAAGACATTTTTGTCATAAACTGTTTTAAAACCAAGGTAAAAAATTTATTGAATAAAATTAGTTAGGAAATGCCCATTTTAAATTACAAAAGTGGAAATTTGGAAAAAAACTTAGTACAAAGCGTTAAAAAAGCTTTTATATATTTCATGCATTAAAGAGAAACTTTTATAAAAAGTGTGCAATTATATGAAAAGCAAAAACGTATATTTTATATACACGTCCGTAGAAAGAAGAAACAAAATAATTCTAAATAAAACACATCGCTAAGCCACGAGATTCAATGAAGACCTTTAGAATAATAAATACACTTAGACCTAATGTACTCAAACTCGGAAGGAAACAAGTTTTAAATCCAAAGCAACTTGTTTATTTTACATGTAATGGAATAAAATTTTCCTCTTAAGATTTATAAAGTAGATATTTTCCGTATTTCTATACCAAATGTATTCAGCTTGTTTTGTTAGAAATTTTTTATACGCGAAATTCGAAATTTGTTCAAAATATGATAAAAAGTGAATCTAAAATGTAGAAACATTAAGAAGTTCCTTTTCGACGCATTAAAAGAATTGAATTGCATATTCATGATAATAAAAGTGGTGCGAACGTGTGCTTTTTTTTGCGAATAGTAGTAGTGCGACATTGTTAAAGAAAATAAAATTCAAGTGGAGAACTGGGGCAAATGAAGCAGACGTGCAACTAAATAAGACAGGAACACGGAGTGCATTCTATTTTACTTGGTTTAACCATTCTTTGAATTCAAAGCGGGCCTACTTTATTTTCCTTTGAAAACGAGGAAATGAAACTTTGAAATACGTTCTGTTCTTTACCCAAGTATAGTGGATGGTGGCAATACGAGAAAAACATCGGCTAGGGGAGCACTTATTTATTGTTTACGAACCGGGTCTGCTATATATCTATTTGTAGTTTCTTCGCCGATGTTCGGTTTCTAAAAAATTACTTTCATATCGTAATCATGTGTAAATGACGCAATTTTTTTGAGAGGTTATATGGCAGCGACTTAACAAAAACAACTTTAGCGGCATGTATTATAATGCTATAGTCAACACGACGTAACTGTGTATAAGCATACAAAATCACGAACAAATATTGATACAGAAGGTAATCATAACTGTAAGTATCTGAACATAATATACAAAGTTTGTAACAATTAATTTAAATAAACACAGGTATTATTATCATACATTAGATAGAGCGGTAGAACTTACCACCCGTTACATAAGACGAAAGCGACTTACCTGTAACAGAAAAAAAAAATTAAAATCAAAATAAATGTTTAGATCTGGAAAGAAAACATTTAAATCGCTTATTGTTATCATACCAAATTAAATTATTTGTTTGTTACGTTTAAACAAAATTCACATGTCTTAAAAAATTGGAAAACATATAGAGTGGTCAATAAAGATTGCATTTTTTTCATGTGAGCATAATCGATATTCTACGTTTTTAGATTTAAAAAAAATCTCGCAAAACAAAAACAATTTCGAAATTATATTTGTGATGTAGTAAGCTCCAAGCTATTGCTTTAAAATCACCCTTAATCTAGCATGAATAAACCGACCCTAAAATAACTTCATTATTAGAGAAACTAACTTAGCTAACTTAAAGATATTCTATTATTTATGGCAAATATACCGTTGGGAATACAGAAAATTTTACAAAATTACTACCTTTAATGATAATGCAGCAGGCTGTTCCACATGAAGCACTTCGTTAATGAGTTACCCAAAATTAATTGTACATTTTTTTTGCACGCGCGTAACTTTCTATTATTGCGTCACTTTTGATACATTCGATAAAAGCGAACGTTTTCTTTTCAATCGAAGTCTTTAGTAAACGAAAAGGTCGATGCGTTTAGAATCGAAGGACATCTCTTATTTCCTTATTACAACAGCATTAAAGCTTTTATGATGGGGAATCACAAAGACGCAGAACTTTAGTGGATATCCTTTTAGTCGCAATGGTAGAATTCACCGAAGAAGAAGGTTCACGCTCGACCGCTCAACTTGAGCAGCCATGCATCCTAACGTTAGGATGAAAGCTATTTATAACATCGTTAGGTGAAAAAAACAGGCTCTATCTATCAACATAAGATATGTCTTTCATTGAACTTGCTCGACCTGGCCTTGAATTGCGTACAAAGACCGGCAACTACCAGAATGGAAAAATGAGAGTCGTACAATTAACTTGGAGCGTGTGGTAGTAAACAAGTTCATTGTCGTAGAGAAAGGGAAATCGGTGTGTAACAACAAACCCACTGGTTTATTTCGAATTTTATTAGTATTTATAGAGACCGTCTGCGGAACAATACTCTACAAATTTATTAAATTTGAATTATTGCCGCATGCGTAATCCCAATTTCGTGAAAATCTCTAAAACAAAGGATACTCGGTTTAAATGATATACACCACACTGAGATCAGAAACAATAAAGTTGTCCTCATTTGATTTAAAGAATTATCAAAATTTGTTTTGTTGTATCCCGTCAAAAGGAAATTATTCATTTCCTTGTTGAACCAATTCTTATTTAACCAAAGAATTTTTGTAAAAAAATTAATTATTTTTATGGTTTTCGACCACAATTTAATGATACTTAACTATCTCAATTCCATCTAAATTCGTGTTAAAAAAGTTATAATTGGAATAAATCATATTAAAGGCGGAAGCACTACTTCTTGGTGGAATTATCTCGTGATTTGCTGGAATATGTGTAAACGAATTTATTTTATTGAATAAAATTCACTAATTCATTAACTGAGATTTATAAAAAATAATTTCCATAGTGTGATCAATATTTCCCGTGGTTTTAATCCTAGAACAACAATTAAGTTACCGAAGCAACTTACAAGAATGGTGACAACTGATACAAAACGTACACATGAAGTTCCATGCTCGATGTTTTGCAAACGGACCCAAACATTCAAAGATTACATTAACAAACTTATGAAAATTCTTGAAAAACGTACCTTGATCAATGCAATCACTACATCAACTTTTACCCTAACCTAGTTATTAGCCGACTGTAAAAGAGGTCGGTACACGATTGCACCCTTCACCCAACGAGTCTCGACAAATAGTAAAACATACCCCAACAAACCAACCGTATTTACCCAGCAGTAAGACGTTCCAGTCTCTGGTAAAGCCCTACATTTGTCGTTCAAAACCTAAATAAGAAAGACTGAGAATGAAGAGTACAATCGGAAAACCTGCAAAAGAAAAGCAGAACAGGAACTGGAAGAATCGTAAAGGCAATAACGAAAGACCAAGCAACGTCTCGATGTGATGCTTGTGTTCAATGCAAAATTCTAGATTGTATGTATACGGTTCTCTCTCAAATAAAAAAAAATATAGCGCCTCCAAAGATCAGACAAAATACAGAGAGTTACAAGCAATTGCAGCATCCATACTACTCAATGAACGCTCACAAATTTGCTCGATCTTGTCCAAATACAGTATAACTTCTGGAAGAACAGCAAATTTGTGGAAATTTTAAAACTAAACTACTCCTATTACTTAAGGATAGCACAATACATCCCCACTCTCCCCCCCCCCAAACAAACAATGCAAACTATAAAGATCATTAAACCATCTCCAAATTTAAACAAATGAAGGTACCAAGATAACCTTGCAACCCTAGCAGCAATCAACTGTGGCATACTTTTATTTACAGTGAATCGATCATTTCGTTCTTTTTAAATTTCCCTCACAAAACCTTTCATCTAATTGGCTCTTAAAATATTAGATTCGACTTTTAAAAGTTTGTACAAATCAACACACTTTTAATACAACCCAGTCTCCTATCTACAAGGTAAATACATTTCTGCTCAATTTTAGAGAGCAATTCGACTACTATTGTTTCATTCTATAGTCAGCAGAAATCTCGCGTTTCTAATGTATTTGTGTGGTTTTAAAATTACATTGCATTCAGATAAACGTGAAATAGAAATGACTAATACCTTAGAAACCTGATAAGTGATTACACGCCAAAATAGTTGTAGATAAGAAATTTTTAAACTTTTCCAGTTGTATTTTTACAAAACTAACAAAAAGAAATACGTGCAACTAATCACCAAAGAAGAAAAAGACCTCAACAGTTGCGAATCTCAACTACACCATATGCAATGTTTTATGTCTCTAAACATTTTGTATAATGATGCGCGCAATAGTTTTTTTTAAGCCAACTAACAACGTCAAAGAGTTACTTTTCAAAGGTTGCCATCTCTCCAATGTATGGTGTCAAAATTTACCACAAATCTGACAGTGGTTTTTTTATGTTTTTAAAAGTGGGTATTTGAGCAAAGATGGTGCAGAACGTCCAAGACAATCGATTACTGTAACTACTCCAAAAATGGTTAATAAAATCCAAACTCTTGTTACTCTTGATACTATGACAGATTTTATTTTTAATTTTATAAAATAAAAACTAAAATGAACAATTACTTTAGTTTCTATTACAAGTACATCTAGTTTGACCTTTAATTACTTATTTGTCAAATTAATCTTAGAATAACAATGAATGTGCAAGAGTTGCTCCAATATTTGAAAAAAATGCACACAAAGAAATAGAAAACTTGTTGTCACCTAAATCTAAACAACACATATTAAGGCGTAATGAGAAGGCGTTATGAATCGATAACGCCCCGGTTGTTACGTTTATGTATCTCGTATCCGAAACATTGTAAATTATAACAAAGTAAAAAAATAATAGCTATTTATGCACCACATGCAACGTATATAGCCCAAAGACTTCTGACCAGATGGATGTATGTTCTATTTTACTAAATCTACAAAAAGATATCTAGTATTCTATAACAATTAATATTTTGACGTTGAACCATTTATTTGTTAGAATTAATTATACAATAATAATGAATGTGCAAGAATTAAACTCAAATTTCTAAATATATTGAAAAAAAATGCACAAAAAGAAAAGAAAAATTTGTGATAATCTAAATCTAAACAATAATATCACCATTTTTGAGAACGTAATGAATTCATAACGCCTCGTGTTATATTAAGAAACCTTTATGGTTCCTCGCCTTGTATAAATTTTAAGCTCCGTCGGCAATATTGGATTTTCTCCCTCTTTCGTTTACGTTAACGTCTACGCATTTGCATCTTTACTAGTAAACTAAAAAGACAGCACATGTTAACGAAATGCCCAGTGAAACTTTTAACATAAAACACTTTGAACATCGGCATATTTGATGGTGTAAAACAAATACGAATTCAATAAATGCGCGTGAAAAAATCGCTAAAGTGAAGATGCATTTCTATTTTGCGGTGAGGTTTAAGCATCTTCTAATTGGTTTCACGCGATAACATTAAGAGTTCATTTAATTAATTATATGAATTGTAGTTAACTACTAACTGCAGGAGTTCATATAATCATCGTTGCTTGCTAAATGCGAATTTGTTAGTTACAGCTATCAATTAAATGAAGAAGTCGAATCCGTAATGTTCTTCATTGTAAAATATCTTGGGAGATTTATCAGCACATCTGCAAATTTAATTTAAAAATCACATAAACTTGGAAGTTTAACACACTTCGTGTTGTAGTATCGGATGTAACCAACTCAGCCGGTGGTATACTTACTACTTTACCTACATTTAGACTAGCGCTAGCAGCACTGTAAACATATAAGTACCCTTTACTCTATTAAAAAAATTTAGTGCCGATCGTATGTACGCTTACTGTTATAAGTAGTTTACGCTGTTTTTTATCAATTTATTATCTTTCAATTTTTCAATTGCATAACATAATAGTTCAATATACCTGAATTGGAAACTTGTTGAACTACTGTATATTGCTTTACGAATAGTTGTTTGCCTTACATTTTTTTAGACGTAAATGTTGAAATAAATGTACCTACTTCTTGTTAGTATAGTTGTGTCCTATTTGTTTCCCTTAAGTGTTGTCAGATGGAAACGAGAATCTGAAGTCTTTTTCTGGTTTTAACGCCTTTTTAACAGATTATTATGTAATTCTATTAGTGACTTTATCCTTCCCCCTCTCCGAAACTTTAAGCTACAGTTGCCTTTTTTTGATGTGGATTAAGTTACAGGTAATTGATCGCATTTCATCCGAGTAACACCCGAGTGTTATGTATATGTTTATGTATGTCGTATCCTCATCATTGTAGGTAAATTATAACGAAGTAAAAAATAGAATATGAAAAAGCTGATTGCAAGATGGGAGACCCAAATGTTGACTAAATGCGTGCTCGCATGAAAACTCCAGAAGAATGTTTGACTATCTTCCAACGTAATCCAATAGAATTTTTTCGTTAATACGTGACAGTAGGAGAAACTTCAGATGAGGAACGTATCTGTAACCAGGCGAACTTTGTTTTTGGGTCAATAATTTCAGAGTCACAGTTTTTTTGATCCCAAAACAGGAACGTTATTTAAAAAAACAAAAGAAAAACGGTAATTGGATAATATTATAGTAATTTGCTGTTGCGTTTTGATGCCGAACTTAAGAAAAAACGACCGCATTTGTTGAAGAAAAGGGCTTTCCATCATGATTATGTGCCTCCTATAGGTATCTCCGTTGCTGCTACAAGAAAATTGGGAAAATTGTGTCGAGTTGCTGCATCTTCGGTCACATTTGCCAGATCTGACTTCCACAGTTTTTTCTTGTTATCAGATTTTAAAAAAATGCTCTGTGGAAAGAAATACAAATAAAGATTCCTTTTTGGATAGTTTGAAAAAACCGGAAAATCGGAGGGCATAGAAGGAGATTATATTGAGTCTATATTCATACGCATTCAAAACTAAACTAATATATGTAGAAACGTATGCATGACTGCTTTGAAAATACAGACAACGCAAAAAAAAATTTTGACACGTTGCCTTTGTTAATCTTTAAACGATTTTTTTTTCTTTTCTTCTCTTTTCTTTTTCTCTTATGCTTTAAAGTGTCGAGTCCTCCACCCACTTCCGGTAGCTGTCCCAGTTCACTCTAATCTTTTTATTGCTTTTCTCTCTGTTCTACCCTCTTTTCTACAGTCTATTCCCATGTTTCTCGAGGCCTTCCTTACTTCTGGTTTTGCTTCTACTATTCTTCTGGGGTCTATATTTTTACATCCTCACTATGTGCCTATACCACTGTAATTTCCTTCTTGTATTAGCGGTTGTTAACCTACTTCTCTGGTTACTGTATTTCATATGCGATCTCTTTTTGTTCTACCAACTAGGCTTTTAGATATTTAATTTCCCTCGCTGCTTATGATTTTATTTTGTATCGTTTAGCTCTCCGTTCCATACAATAATAAAATGTTCGAGACTTCGAGAGCCTTCGCGAGGTTTTCTAGAACGTTCACCGAAGGATGCAGAACATACGGGAAAGTTTTATCACAATGTATAAATACCGAACAAACAAATCGTAGGTCAGTTATTGCCGTAATGCAAAAACAGCAGTGTTAAGAAGATTATTCAAGTCTAAATAAATAAGTCGTTAACGTGTGTTATAAATAAATCTACGAAGTACGTGACTAGTGTAAACAAGTCTGTGAAGCTATCCGCGGACTTTATCTTATCTTCGTGTAAGTGATATAAATTAGTGTAAGTGTTTTTATTAAATATTATTAGATTTAATTAGTTCGGTTAATTTAAAAGTGTACATATTTCTAGTATAAGTAAAAATATTAGTAGTAGTTTAAATAAATTAGTTTTAATAATAAAATTCGTTATAATAATATGCTTTTGTATATACTAAGCTTTGTTTGCAAGCGTACTTACTTTTTTGATTTGTTAATCGTATAATATACTTTGCTTGCTTTATCTCTTCTATTCGTAATATTCTGTCCTAGCGTGCCAGTTTTATTTATTATCGTTCTTAAATTTATGGACTCGTTCGAATTCTTCCCATTGCATCGTTATTCTTGTGTTTTGGTTTGTATCATTTTTCTCGATTTTTTTGCTAGTTGACATCTCTTTTATCAAGTTTATTATCCTACAATTCTTTATCATTTGTGGGGTTATGCCATCTCTACCTCCTGTTTTTCTTTGTTCAATATATTTTATGGCTTGAATCACCTCTTCTATTTCTATGTCTAGTTCTTCTTCATCTTCTTTCTCCTAAACTGTTCCTCTTCTCTCTTTGCCTTTGGTGTTATCGTCTTCTTTAAATAGTTTGTTGTAATACTGTCTCCATACCTCTACGATTTTTTCTTTGTGTGATTTAGGTATTGGTATAATATCAAAATCTATATAACAGGTTGCAACTAAAGACGTCGCAAATTGTAGAAGTTAAGTAGAAGCATGTAAACGAATGGTCAAACTCGTGTACCCGCCAATCACAAATTTTCCAAGATAGACCATAAGCCGTCGAAACAAAAAACTGCAGAAAAATGTTTTCTACCAAAAACGATTTTTTCAAGGATGGAAAAATAGATAAGTGGCGATATATATAAATATTAATTTAAAAAAAAATTAGATCCTAATACACCCTTCAAAATATTACACACAATTTTGCCTACATGGAACAAAAAAATCGCACAAAATTTAAAAAAAAAAATTTAATTTCTGTATTAATTTTTAGTTTTCGATTAGACAATAAAACGTGCTTACGATTATTTAAGAATAAAAAAACCTAAAAAAGCATATTTGAATTTCATGTAGATTAGGATTAACACTTCGACTAGAAGAAAATAAACGGGTCAAGAATTCAAATATATCAAAACTTGTCCAATAACAAAATTGTCAATAAAATAAATGCACGTGGCGTGATAATTGAAGCTTGGGTACAATAATAACGGAAAATAACGTTTTAACGTCGAAATCCAGTCGTGGTTATGAAATCCATTTGGATTATACAAGTCTATAAAATTGCAGATTTTAGGGTTTTCTGATTGTATTTGCTGATAAAACCGCTTTCAGTAAATATTACAAAGCACATTCACCATATTTAACAAATTGACGTTTTACGAACATAAAAAAGTGAAAAAAGGTCAAACAAATGCATATAGATAGTTTTAAAAATAAAAATTATTCTTTCAAAACACATACGTTATTGTTGTAATGCGCCAATGTTCGGTTAATGCTGATGATCAATCAATACGGCTGTCATTTTTCAGCATTTTCCACAACGAAGGTGTTTTTTTGTTATATTTGAAACGGCGCATGTAGATTTTGTAAGACAACCCACATGTACGTGTACCTAATTTTCACCGGTAATGTACAAACAAAATTAAATTTGCAATGGCGAAAACTGTTTTAAAAACATAAAACGTACACTTGTCTTGGAAGTTTTGATTAATGTCGGGCGTCAAAATGATTTATGATTGTTAATTTCTATTTTTGTATTGATCTACGATACATCAAATATTAATATCCTTCGAAAATTACCCCCGCAAAAAGCTACATTGTGAAACGCAAAAAACATGGAAATTCGAATGAATTAAGCAAAGCATAATAAATGCTATCAGTTATGTACACGTTAGAATACCATCAGATTCTAAAACGATAAAAACCAAATGAACTCTATTTTATTGAATGCATGAATAGAAAGGCCGCATTAACGAGTGAAATTATAGAAGTAACAATAAAATAAGTTATTCTCTCACGGTAAATAATTATAACAGACAGTAAAGCTAATACAATTTTTATTTTTAGCATGTAATTCGCGTATACGAGAAGGTTTAATTGTCGACAGAGTTAAATGACCCGACTATAGAGCGGTTAAGTATACCCGCGGATACTGTACGTTCTTGTTGAATATTAATTTGAGAATTTGTATTCATAGGGCCAAGATGTTAATCTCCGTATGTAGGGCTGATACCAACGCGAAAAACACAAAATCTCGTTAAATATGTTTACGATATATCGTGAGAAAATATTATCTCCGGAGGTAAATCTATTTTCCTCGTTGGTAATCGGTTAGACGGATGCGCATATATGAAGAAGCAGATATTATGTGTATTTGACGTGGCAAAATTAAATTTTAAGCGTTTTCATAATTTCGTGTCGTTTCTAGGCAATTGAATCTACTAAGGACCCCTTAAAATTTCATTCCGTTTTGTGCGCTTTCCAGCGCAGATTTCGATTTTCAGATTTACCATCCGCATCTATCTAAACGGAACGATGTTGCAAAATGTTGGTTGTTGTAAGACTATTGTTCTGCTTCAAACTGAATTTTAATGTATGTTGAATGAACTCGCTTTATACTTTATTTTTAAAGCGGATCATGTACTCTTTGTTATCAGCCCTAAAGGTAGTCAACAAAAAATATATTCTAAACCGACATATTTACATCACACAAAAACTTTAATTATCTAATAACACCGAAAATGTCGTAATTCGAGGAAGGAATGACAAAGAAACCGTCGTAGCAATCTAAACTGAAACTTGGCTGAAACGAGGTTACAGCAACAGTTACAATATCACATCATCAAATAATTAAAGTGGTTTTATAAAAATCAATAAAATGTGTACCTGCTAATAAGAAGTTTTAAGATATTGAATAAATACCACAACGCCGTAGAAACAAAATAATAATTAAGCTGACGCATCAATACTTTTCCTTAGATGCGAGTTCCGATTTTGGAGGATAGAAATGCTTAAAAATCGTCTCATCGAATACGATTCTTAATTAAAATAGTACGAAACAGCACAGCAGAAAAACGGAAAGACATATTCAACGACAACAATTCTTGATCCTAAGTTGTTTTTTATATTTATTTTTTCTTCCACTGTTTACAGATCTTTCTCTTCTTCTGATTCAGAGCCGTGCCGTGCTTTGATACAAAGAGGCGGCACTTTAAGAAGGCGGCATAAGCAGCGAAATCAGAAAATGTTGTCACTGATAACTTACAAGCCATGTTAAGTTACGTAAGTATTTACAAAAAAATTATAAAATCAAAAAGATTTCCGAAAAACGAGAAATAATAATAGTAACATCTATACAATACAATTCCCGTTGCTTTTGTCACTCCAGATGTTTGAAGAAAAATGTGAAAGGTTTCGGATTGTTTGTATAGCGTTAAATCTTTTTAGCAGGCAATGTTTAATTAGTTTTTGGAATACTATAATGGTCCAGATGGCTGAGTGTCGGTGTCTCGGACTGGGACCTATTATAAGGGTTCATCCCATTCATTTGCCTCAGCTTCAGTTGTAATTCGAGCAGTTTTTTTTTCGTATCAGTGTAATATTTTTGCATCTATATTCGTTCAGTTTTTGTGTTTAAAAAGTACGTCAGGTAAGAGAATTATTAGTTACTTATTATTATTTATCATTAATAGTTATTTAATCAACAAGTGTGTTAATGAAGGCGATTAGTAATCGCGTCTGTTTTTGTGTCTTTAACGGTTGAGATTTTTAATCGCCCATTAACAAACGAGTTGATTACAATATTTTTTCGTCGACCGTAAAGTCTTTCAATTTAGGAAGAAAAAGTTGCTTTTAAAACGACAATTCCTAAAATAATAGTATCAGCTTATGCTAATCAATATGCATCGTTACCACTAAAAACAAGTGAATTCGCAAAGTATAAATAACAAGTCGCCATGTTTAAAATTCAATATTATGCATTAATGAAGAATCGTGTAATCATGCATTAATGAAAAATCATACATTAATGACCTACATCAATGAATGATTATGATTTTAATAAACGGTCGACGAAAAAAATGATTATGTTATGACAATAAGGGTTTTCAATGCATCTTGTTGCATCTTTGCGAAAAACTGTAAATTTTTATTTAATATTTTTATCACAGTATGAAACAGAAAACGAAAAGACTGTCTGGAGGTCAATATAAAAAGAAACGATTAAAGAAAGAAAGCTAAGCCATGTAATGAAGAAATTCTTAGTACAAAAATCCTCTTTAGATGAGGCCTCCTCATCCACATTAACAGCGATTCCTTTGGATTTGCTAAATGAAAACCAAGTGCCGGTGCCGCACCAATCACTTCCAGAAGAAGTCGTTGAAGAGAACCAAAAGGTAACACCATCAGAAGTTCATCAAGAACCGGGAAGCCCTAGCAGTAGCAGCCAGCAGATATTAAAAAAAATTCCTTCTGATCTTGCATTATGGAATACTTTCTGCGTATCATCTCAAACTCGTCAAATACTTGTTGAGAGCGGTCCACATTAAATTAAGGAATTCGAGATTCCTATTAATAAGGAAAGGCGTAGGTTTTCGCCCTCGCATTATTTGAAAGTGTTGAACAATGGTAAAGTCGTCGAGAAAAGTTGGCTAATTTACTCTATTACAATTGATGCTGTTTTTTGCTTTTGTTGTTTATTATTTGGCCTCACACTGCTTAGCTTTTCGTGGAACAACCGAACATTTGTTTTAACCTAATAATGGAAACTTCCTGAAGTTGGTTGAATTGCTTTCGGAGATTGATCCCGTTATGGAAGAACACATCAGAAGAGTTCAACGAGAGTCAGATAGATGGTCGGTGACTTATCTTAGTAATAATATTCAAGATGTAATAATCAATGTAATTTTAACCAAAATTGTCGAAATAACAAAAATTGCTAAATATTTTTCGATAATTGTCGACCCCAGACGTAAGCCATATTGAACAACTCTCAATTACAAAAAGAGTTCTCGCTTTTAACTCTACTAATAATAAATACAACATTGAAGAAATCTTTATCGGTTTTTTCGAAGCTAGTGATTCAATCGGAGAAAGTTTGACAGAACTTATCCTGACAAGTTTGGAACGTTTTGAATTAAAATGGCTTAGAGGGCAAGGCTATGACAATGGAGCCAATATGAAAGGAGTACGAAAGGGTGTACAAAATAGAACTCTTGAAAAATATC
Organism: Aquatica leii; assembly: GCA_035610365.1. Lineage (NCBI taxonomy): Eukaryota > Metazoa > Arthropoda > Insecta > Coleoptera > Lampyridae > Aquatica > Aquatica leii. The sequence goes on along the minus strand of CM069436.1, from coordinate 100,038,881 downwards.
CAAGAGCGTTTTATGTGCCTTGCGCATGTCATTCTTTAAATCTAGTTGTGAATGATGCAGCGTCCTCTTCTACAGAAACACTAACTTTTTTTCTATTGTACAAAAACTTTACACTTTTTTTCTGGTTCTACAAAGCGTTAGGAAGTGCTAAAGAATATGTCACAGAATTGACTCTAAAATCACCGAGTGCTAATATGTGGTCAAGCAGAGTAGATAACTTAAAGCCTTTACGGTTTCAACTTTGCGAAATCTATGACGCCTTAATTGAAATAATAGAAGACGTCAACAGAGATGCAGAAACTAAAATTAAAGCAAGAGGCTTAGCAAAAAAACATTAAAAATTATAACTTAATATGCAGTGTAACTCTTTGGCAAGCTATTTTATTTGAAATAAATTCAGTCTCGAAGCTATTACAATATGTAACTATAAATTTGTCAGACTGTGTAAGAATGTTGTTAGAAACTATACAAAAGGTGAAAAATTATAGACAATCCTGGTATGAGCAAATGAAAATTGCTGCTGATGAGATTGCAAAGAATCTTGAATGCAATACAGAATTCCCTGCCGAAACTGAAGTTAGAGCCAGAAGGAAAAAGCCTCAGCGTATGAAGTAGCGGATGGACCCTTAACAGGGGAGAAAAAATTTAAAATAATTTTTTTCGATTACATTCTGGACATTACCCTTAATTCTCTAAATGAGCGATTCACGCTTCTGGAAACTCATAACAAAAATTTTCAATGTTTATACAACATTTTCATACTGAAAGATATAGACGACAAAACGCTAGAAAATTATTGTACTAGTTTCCAATCAATACTTTCGGTCAAAAATGAATCAGACATAAATGCAACTGAGCTCCAAGAAGAATTACGTGATGTGTCCCGTATGCTACCATATTCTATGAAACCTTTGGATGTTTTAAATTAGTGTGTCAAAATAATTTAATTACTTTGTATCCGAATACTGCTGTAGCTTTGAGAATTTTGTTAACACTCCCTGTTTCTATAGCTAGTGGGGAAAGAAGTTTCTCAAAATTAAAATTAATCAAAAACTATTTAAGAAATTCACTAAGGCAAACCAAACTTAATGCTCTATCAGTAACTTCTATTGAATCTGCATTGGTTGCTACCCTCTAGATTACACATCCCTAATTCACGAATTCAAAGTTAAAGTTAGGAAGGTAAAACTATAGTATAAATTTTAAGCTAGTTTATAGGTTTTTGAAATTAAAAATAGTATTGGTTCATTTTTAGTGTTTTTTTTTAAATTACAATCGAAGGTTATTTTAAAGATAAAACATGTAAGGGACAGCATTTCGAGGACTTGCATCATTTTGAAAAAATCTACCGCACGGTCCTGTTCTGATTATCGTTGATATCACTGATCAGTAAAACATCAAAACCTCAATCACCCGAAAAAAAGATTTCTATAATGACCAAGGACCGTAAAAACCTACATTCTCTTATTTAGCTACCAGGAATTTATTTGAAGATCGTACAAAATCATCTACTTTCAGTCTCAGTTATAAAACGCATCCAGCTTTATGTAATGAAGTTGTTTTGAGTACGCTGACTATATTCCATTCAAGTTTCTTTTAATTGTATTAAACGCAGTCAAGGCCAAATTTTGGCAAACCCATGTCGTTGCATGTAAGCTTACATACTTCGCAAGTCTCGGGACTTGTAGCTTACATTAGCTATTTGCTTTAAAGAACTTCGGTGAAGTAAGTTTTCCAATTTGTACTGATTTAAACCGTGTTAGCTTATGTAACCGGTAGTTTACTGTTTCACTTGTTGGTACAGTACTAGCACATCAACAGTTGTAATAACAAGATAATAGTAAGTTTTATTGTTTGAGAAAATTATATATGCTTGTTACGTTTTCTCGTAGTCTTTTTTTTGCTCTATCCTGATTTCTTCATTAGTGGGTTCAAACGGACCCTTGGTGTCTCCGAGTTGAGGATCTTACCAGTACAAGAAGTGGCTCCTATGTTTTCTTTCTTTTATTATCTTTCAACTGCATTCACTCACCGACATCACAGCTAACCTTGGTGACGTGGTTGTTACCAACAAGACCCACTTAGCAAAAGCCTTTGTTGCTTGTTCATTATTTTTATTTTGTTCGTTACTATCTTTTGTTGTTGTTCCAACTAGTGTTTTCAACATAACAATTATCCATGCTTTAATTGATCAAGTGTATCAAAGTAGCAATTAAAACCTTAAAGTACGTCAACGTATCGTATCCTTAAGATTACCATTTTTTCCAATGTTATGTTTAAATTCCTTTAGTGTTTCATTGAGATTTATTATTACTGTTAGTACAGCGATTGGTTGTGAATCAGCTATTTTATTGTGCAAAAAATCTGGAACAGTATTGTATCATCAAATTCTAGCAAGTTTTTGCATGACAAAAATATCGCGATGTGTCTGAGTATTTGAGACATGAAACTTGAAAGAAAGCACGCACATAACAGTAACACGTGACGTTGAGACCAATGCAATCACATTTAACCTGGTTGAAACTGCCCCATTCACCCTTAAATGTTAAGAATTATTTGACTTCCTTTCAAGCTTCAAAAATAACCTCTAACAATTGCGTTTCCTTTTAAATCATTCGTAACTTTAAAAGGAAAACGTTCAGAAGTGATATAGATGAGAATGACATAAAAATTCGATTAAAAATGTTTTGTATAAAGCAATGAGCGAAGAAGAAACTGCTAGAACATTCAATGTCAAACGAAACGCGCTCCAAACTTTAGAAAGAAGACTGATCTAGCAAATATACATTTTCACTAATGATCAGGAAAACGAGTTGGTGGAATACATTCAAATCTCGTCTAATATGAACTATGAGCTTACTTATAAAGAATAAGGACTTTAGCTTATGATGAATTACTAAACAGTAGAAAGTTAAGAAGATGGCTGGCATGGACTGGCTCAAAAGATTCATAAGGAGACAGTAACACAAGTTGGCACTAAGAAAACCTGAAAGCTCCAGTTTGACCAGAGCAACTGACTTTAATAAGAGAAGTGTATCCGAATTTTTTGAAAACTACGCTTTAGTTCTAATATCAATTCAAGCCCGAACAGATATTTAACTTAGATCAGACAGAGGTTACTACAGTTGTGGGAACCAAAATAAAAAAACAAGTCAACCAGACAACCTCTGCGGAAAGAGATAAATTAACCACCTTTGTAGAAATTATAAGCACTGTAGAAATTGCATTACCTCCAATATTTGTGTTCCCCCACGTAACAGATAAATATTTGATTGACGCCCCTACTTCTAGTTTGGCACCGGGAAGCCAATCTGGGTGGATGACGCGTGTATTGGAACATATTAGGAATCAGACAAACTGCTCAGTCGAAAATAAAATACTACTGCTACTTCATAATATCACTCTGAAAGCAATAAACAACAGCTGTGCCAATGAAATAGTTATGCCCTTTTTTCCACCACACACCTCCCATCAAGTCCAGCCCTTAGATGTAAGTGTATATAGGCCGTTCAAGTCATAGTGTGGCACTGTTTTCAATGATTGGATGATTACCATCCCTGGAAAATCTATAACAATAAGATAGACAACGAATCTAACAAGAATAACTCAACATCTAGAGAAGACTCTATTCAATAGACAATTCTACGCCATAAACACTATCACAGATTAGTGATGACGTTAATAACTTTAACCAAACTAAAAAAGGTAATCGCTTACCAAATGAAATTTCTTTTTCAAACATACAAATACTATTTCAGCGCCACCTCTAACTTCTATTGCCAAAACTGCTTCCCTTATCAAACATCGCTTCTGTTAATGACAAATTAGACAAATCCAAAAAATGTAATCTGTAACATAATTTGGGAACTCTAGTTTTTAACTTAGCGTTTCAGAGCTGTTGTAAAACTTACTCTTGAAATGGACAAGCCTTTTCCAAGCGCAACTATAAAAAAAAAGAACAAAGCAAACATCAGAAAAGGAAAGTCAAAGATTTTCACTAAAACTCCAGAAAAAAATCGCCAGGAAGAAATGAAAGTTGAAAGAACAAAAACGAGTTTTAAACCAAGTATTCTCCAAAAAAACAACAAAAAAACCGCTAAAAAGAAGAGAAAAACTGAGCACAAGCAGCTCAAACACTGATGAGTCTGTTCATTTGGAATCAGATGACGTGTCGAATGACTTTGATGATACGGAAAATGTCAATCTTCTGACACACAATGACATTAGACCAGAATGATTTTGTTCTCGTAAAATTTAATCTGAAGTCTGGCGCATATTTGAAATAATAGACAAAATGTCAGAACGAATAAGCTCCAATGTGATCAATTATTTGCTTCGGAGAAACACAGAGACAAGTTATATTATCCAGATGTCCAAAGTCATCCAAAACCGCTAAGACCCAACGTCTTTACCCAATTTTATTTTATTGTGATTTTATTACATTCGATGGTTTGTCGTTTTAAAAAAAATATCGCTGGGCAAGTTTGGTCGCCCTCACGTGTTTGTTACTTCAGAAAATTTTAATAAATGCTTATATTTTTTCATTGGGTCGATAATGAAGGCCTACATGAGTGCGAGAATTAAATCTTACTACTTAGACGTAATGATGTCAGCAACAAACATTAGTTAGATGATAAACGACAGTTGGAAGCTTAACGCACTTTGTGAATGAAATTTTAGCAGCTTATTTGTGTTGTATATTTAACAGCTCAATTACGACGTTAATAGATTCATTATTTATGTATACAGCACTAATTTAATGATCCGCTAATACTAGCTTTATTGTGTTATTGCTTGCAAACAATTATTTGTGTGTATTTCTTTTCTACCTTAAGCGTTGTCAGGTGAAAACAGACACCTGGAGTTTTATTTTTTCCCCGTTTTGGCGCCTTTTTTTAATTAAATTATAATCAATACATTAAAGAAAGGCAAAACTCTGTAAAATTCTGAACTACTGCTGCTTTCGTTGTGGTGATTAAGTTATCAGTAAGTTGTTATGTTAAAAGTGTTTCAGTGTGGTTTTTGTACAGTATAAATTTGGCAACAAAACGCTCACTTTTTGCTACATCGAAAGTGTTGGTCGTCAATTGGTTTTTTTTGACAGATTGAATTGAATTCGGGACAGAAAAACCATTTTTCCGTTGATCATCTATCATACGCGCCCGGTAAAGCTTTCATCTTTAAATATTCACACGCATCCACGTTATAAATGGGTGTAGTACTTTTGCTGCTTATGTGAAAGTTTTCCTGGGATAAGAATTGATTCTATTTTTGTGATTTAATTTGATTCATATTAGGAAAATTCCTATGATGACGTTACAATCCATGATGTAGTAAAAAGAGTGTCGCACCTACGTTGATTAAGGATCGAAACCTTCGTTTAATTACTACAATTATAACCGTATTGGAAGATCCACTTACCAATATTAATCTGGGGGAAACTTGGCGCATCTGGTTTTTTTCTCATAAATCTTATGAACCGAAGGGCACTTATTTGTGATAACGCCATATGTACGTGTTTGTATATTTTAGCAAATTTTAGAAAATTCTGGGGAAGTTGTCACTAGATAGCTACATACTTCAAAAGAAAAAAAAATGTTATTGTATTTCCTATTTTAAATTTATTTTATGTACGTTGTCAGTCGTTTGCACGCATATCAGGTTGTTGTCACAATTAACCAAACTTTATTTTGTGTGCAATACGGTGCGCTTTGGTTCTCTTAATCATCGAGATATTGCAAATTTGTATTATGTTTACCAATGTACATTTGTTCTTTTGAAATGTAAACGTTAGGCTCACAAGTTTAATTTATGTACGTGTTGCCCAACCGAAGGGGGCCTCCATCAACAATTACTGTATGTGATCTGTACCTATGTACTGCCAATTGATCGCATCTATGTAAATCTACCTCGCTTCTCTGTTCTAACCTCTCTTTCTGTGATAAAATAAAAATATATTCGTGTTGCAATTTGTGTGTTGTCATTTGTTCTCTTTCAGTCATGGATAGATTAAAACGGTGTCTTCCATTCTAGTTGGCAACCTTTTTGGCGCCTGCCAATTCAACTGAGTTAGTCGCCAGCAATTAAGTTACGAGAAAATCCTTGTAACAAAGTGATCGCACTTTAGCTTAGTGCAAAGTTTAAGTTTTATCGTAAAACGCTTTTGTATGATTTGGTAGAAGGTGCCCTCCTTTCCCTACACAAAACGACAGATTAAAAAAGAACTTAGAAATAAAAAAAATCAATCGTAAAGCGTAAGAATAAAAAAAACCTTCGTGGAACGTGTAACGCAATAGTACCTTATTGAAGAATTAGCGCAATACTAATAGAAAAACTCGTAAAGTTTTATCGCAAACGTAGAAACGGTAATAATTTAATATTGATAATGTGAATCAATTTTTACCGTATACTAAAATTGCTTCTAGTATTCGTTTTAACGCGCAGTGCAAATACTAAAATATTAAAATTTTATATTAAACTCATTTATCTTATCTTACATTTCTTATGCTTACATCAATAAATAATATTATTTCGCGTATTACATTAATGCGAAAAATTTGAATTTGGGAGAAATTGCAGGTGTCCCCTTTTAAATTTAACAATACGACGAGAAAAAAACTTATACAATTCCATTTCGAAACGTTATTTATATAAAGGTTATTTTCGAGGGAAATGCTTTAGGTTAGTTACACATTCCTTACATTCGCCATCGCCCATTCTGATTGTTTCAAGTTTCTTATAATGGAATATTTTTGTACAACCAAAATCTCGAGAGAATTCATATATTAGGAAACCCGGGAGAACATAAAAATCGAAAGCGCAAAATGAAAAAAGCTAGAGATACTTTGAAATCCTGCAGGTAATATGGAGTCCAATTCAATGCCCACCCTTTTATCCAACTAAAAAAAACTCTCGAAAATCTTGTATCAAGTGAGACTTACCGGCACTCGAAAAATTGGAAGATCAACGCGTAAGAAAAGTTTCTGATAATACTTGCCTGACAAAATCACAAAGGATTTCTTGTATCTTCAGAAATTACACGCAGATATTGTTTAATGATGTGTACAATCTTTTGCCGAATATTATTTTAACACGCTAGAATTTTTTTAAAATTTTGTATTAGTAAAAATAATTAATCTCCAATAATGAAAGATAAATTTTGAACTCTGAAGTAATGTTCGTGCTGCAGTACATAAAATAGAGCGACCAATTTCTATTGTGCCAATAAAGAGCGAAGTGAGTGAGAATTGATAGAGTCAACGGATTTCCTTCAAACATTGACGATACGTTTCCGCATCAAATCGACACATTATGTGCTCAAATCTGATATAGAAATTCGAGAATTTCATCAACAACGTCAACGATATTGTATATAAGTCAATACAAATCAATCATTTATTTTTGACATTCGAGAAAAAGAAAAACGTAATAAAAAACGCAAAATTTAAAAGCTATTAAGAAAGAGCAATATAAAATGGAAGTGAACAACCGGTAGAACTAATCAGCAAATTGCAGTTATGTTGCAAACGATTACATGCAGTAAGGCGTTAGTAAAAGCAGACGTTTCTGGATTCAAGCCAGTAAGATAACTAATGCATAAACTCAATTTAAGATTAGCACTTTAAAATATATGTACTGGAAATAATGAGAAACAAAAGGTAAAAGAAACTTTCAAATTTATCATCTTTTTTTTCGTATTCACCATTTAGAAAACAAATGGATTTGAAAGAAACTTAATAGAGATAAATGGAAAAACAGATGCGACGTCTCAATGTTTTGCTTCAATCATTCTTACGCCCAAATAGATGTAATTTTAATTATACCCAAAACTTCGATCGCAATTTACCAAAACCTTTGACATTAAATGTCGTTGCATATAAAACATGTTAATTTTAACCGAAAAAAAGTATTCAAAGTACTATTCCAACCCGTTTTACATTCGTCGAATAAATAAACTTTGTGCAAACTCAATCGTTTCAATAATTAAAAAAAAGCTAGCCACATAACGTAAGTTGTTTTATTTTATTTTTTAAAGCGACAAGATTAAAAATCGTATTTAGGTATTCAAAAATTAGACATCAATGTAGAAAAACAAAAACAAACGGTAATAAACGAAAAAGGAAAGTAGTAAAATGCCGCAACAAAAATTTCAGAATTGGATACTGAACGTGTAAACAAATCTAATTCGTTTGTTTTCTTTATCTTTAGATTAAGACTCGTTGTCTGATTAACAATTTTGTTTTCAAGAACAGGTCTACTAAATGTCGACTTTTATTTTATTGCCGCAAAAGTGTGCAAAACTAATTAAAGTGTTCTTTCTGTAACTAAGATGCCAAACAATAATTATTGTTTTCGTGCACAAAGCTCAAAACGCTAGAAAACATACATAAGTAAGCAGGCATTGAATGTAAGAAGCAACAAGTATATAAACATAAACAAATGCTTACCATATCGTAGCCGACCAGTTTGTCTGGATTAGTTGTTTGAGGGTTGTCGAAGTAGTTGATTTCAGTAAAACGGTTGACAATTAGAGTACTAGGGGCGGCTAAATGATTACAGTAGAACTGTGGGGCACATTGGCCACAAGAACAAGGTACGTTTGCTGGTGGATAAACAGGTGGAGCTACGTCGGGACAAGGAATAGGACACAAGGGCACTACGTAAGGGAGTTGGGTGGGTGCGCTCAGATAAAACGTCGTGGTGCCTTAAAAAAACCGAACTGACAACGAAAACCGCCCGATTTTGTAAATATCGGCAAGGCAAACCAATTTATTATCTTTTCTTATTACTATATTTCCGATTGTCTTTCTTAATTGATACGTTTAAATATGATTGTTTTTTTGGTATCTTTTACAATATTGCACGATTGTCTCCGTAGATGAAAGGCTTTTCCTTAATACTTTTCAATTAGAACGATGCAACTGGTCGTTTCGCCAGTAATTTAATACTTTACAAAACGAGACTCAACAATTTTGATAAATAATTAAATCAATCTGCTATTACTAAGTAACAATTATAAGCTAATAATAATATAGATATGTATATTTAATTTTATTTATATATTAATTTTACGATTCCTAATTAATGATGCTAAAATTAGTGTATACGATGAATAATACTGATTTAAAAAATCAATGTTTTTTTGAGTCGTTTTGAGACTAGGCCTTTACGTACATTAAGTCTAAATTTAATGCGAAAAATGGTTATTTTGATTGTCTAAAAGATATGTTTAATTAATTGAAACGCGTAGGAAGATGATATGATGACCAATATATATTTTAAAAACTATAAATAGACATCTGAAATGATTGTCGAAATTCATGCACGCACACAATTCTCTTTCTTATTATATTTACGCTATGGTACATCAATTTTAATAACTACTAATAATATTGACTTGGTTGCGAGTGTAGACACGGGTTTGAGGGCTTTTTTAAAGCGACCGTGTCGAAATATTGCACTTGGCCCTTCGAACGAAAGCTCGGTGATGATTTTTCAGGACGGTGTCGAGGTCAAAAACCTCAAAGAACTACTACACAATAAATCTAATAGCCTATCACGCGAATATATTACTTCCTAATTATCAGTGATTGTCGTTAATTCTTGGACAAGACGCGTCGTCTTTGCCGTCAAAAATGCAGAAACAAATTGAGCAAAACACTGAAAACTTTATAATAAAATATAATTCGATTTGTACTTAAAGGAACAACGTCAACGGGATATAACAATTACACAATAAATTTGATATTTACTTGTCAATAACCTTCAACTTTATTTAACGTTATACGTTACTATCTATAGTTAAGTACGGACCGTATTAAATACACTATTTTTACCTTCCTTCAGGTAAATCGCCAACAAGAACAACAACACTTAACTGAAAGACACTCTAACGAGTACAAGAAATTTTATAAAGTTGGGTCGTAAGAATGAATAGTAATAAATGTTTAAGACTTGACAGCAGTGAACGACAGACGCGCTTGTAAGTAATAACAACACTCGGGATAGCAGCTCCCGGAAGGATAATGCAAGGATGTCTAGTGAAGGACCGGTGACAGAGTGAGTAGTTCGTAGGAAATGTAGAGGTGTGGACCGCCGCACTCAATGGCTTTCTCGCCCGGACTATGAGGCTCCGGACTCCGGTTGCGGCAAAGGACCTTCTGCGGGCCTGCGCGAGGAGTCTTTAGATCCCCTCTGGTGGGGAACATAACATCGTCGATACAACCTGATGCATGCAGCTTATACCTTCGCGGAAATACCTATTTCGCGTAATCTAAGCCTATTCACTCGATTCCATTACCTTCTAAGCATGACGCGAGTTTTAAGAGCGTTGCACTCTTTAATTGTACCATCGCAAGGCCAAGCACCTCTAGGGCAACTAGTTATTCTACTTATAATAAATACCGTGTGCATTCTATTAGAAGACACCACTCAAATTTAGAGAAAAAAAACTACTTTTCATTTTTGTAATTAAAATCTACAAGTACCGCGACAATTTCTAATATTTAAATCAAGCAAACAACGATGACATCGTTAATGTAAATAACAAATCACGCACATGACTTTTACAGTGGCAATGTACCAACAAGGTCAATAAAAGCGTCATAAATATTTTTTTACAAATTTATAAAAAATTGAAAGTAAAATGAACAGAAAAAATCGAAAAAAGCTTTTTTACCACCACTAGGAAGCTGCGATTTTAAGAAAAAATCCTATTTGAGGCGATTGATTAAACCCACCCATCAGAAGAAAATATGAAGAATTAGGTAACTGAACCAAACTCGCCATCTTTGCACTACAATCAATTTCAAATTAAAACGTTGCGCGAAGTCTCAAAAGTATTTTTTGTGGTAGTTATAGATGTGATAATTTAAATTTCACAGGTCATTTTAAAGAAAAATTTCTTGTTGTGAACAGAAACTTATTTTTCTAAGGGCTCTACTCGACTACCTGATGACGTCCGTTTGAATGATGTAGACAAAATAAATGAACATTCACAACGTTTCCATTGCTACAGTATTTACAATCGTCATCAGGTGAATACTAACCAAACTAACATATACCGGCCAATAGCAGGACATCAATCAAAAACATAAAAATGGGACCTAAAACAAAATGCCTATCCAAAAAAGGTAATAGAAGAGATTCTTCATAAGCACGAAACAAACATAAGCCAGTAATTAAAATACGAAGAACTACCGAAAGCGCTGTACTCAACATCCCATAAAACGGATAAAAAGAAGTTACAAAATCAGTACAGTGCTTAGATCATCAATTACCATCAGAAGTATGATCTCTGACGAGATCACGGACCAGTCGTGACTCCAAAAACTGCATCTACCAAGTCCCGTGTGAATATGGCGGAATATACGTGCAGGCCCGCGCCGTACATAAGGGCAAAGTCGTGTGGGGCACGACGGCGCCGAAAAGCCTCAAAACTCAAAAGTAAAAAAAAAAGATAAACAACATTGTCAAAACAAAATTTATAATGATAAAAAAACTAGTAAAGAATTGCTTTACATTGTTTTTTATTTGTTTACTTTTTTATTTTTACTCTTTGAAACGAGGAAACCGAATTACTTCTCGAAAATAATATATTTTCCAAATGAAAATTTATTCGATCGAATACGTAATACGTAACATGATCAACATGGATTGTGTGAACTCAAACTCAAACAAATCTGATTTTATTCATGGTTTAGCTTGAAATTTGGCTTGCAACGAGCCAACAAGCAAACAAGCGTTTTTTTTCCTGTCTGAGCTTGTAATGTACGAAACTTTATATATTTAAGCGCTGGCATCGGTCGCGATTTCATTTGTTGCCTGATGCCCGATCGTTAATTAACTTAGCGAAGTGAAAAGGTGCATGGGGTAAAATATATATGCTTTCAAAACTTTAATTTATTGTAGTTTTACAGACTCTATAGTGATGTGTTTTGTGTTGTGAATTAAGGTGAGTTCATCTAAAATTTATTTTTTATTTTAGATTTATTAAAACATTAAAAGCCAAAAACTTGGATCTCAAAAAACCTTTTATATTTGATTATGTAAACATCATTGTTAATTCAAGTAAATTCAAACAGAATAATTGATAAGCACTAATATTACGATTTATAAAAACTTATAAATTTTGAAATAACTTGAAATAAGTAATGTTGAGAAAATACTTTCGAGTTTGAGTTTGAGACGTCGAAACATTTCCATTTTTCATGTATAATTTGTCAACTTGTTATTTACATTTTAATTTCTTTACAGTATACAGTATGTCAGAAAAAAAAAGAAATTGTCTGGACACCAAAATTTTCTGAATAAAAGAAAAAGAGATGAAGAACTGGAAAACCATGTCAAAATTACGTTTTTTTTGTCAAAACCCGAATCTACTTTGCCAAATATTAATAACAACAATAATTCAGCGGAATCCCAATATTCTGAACCTGTACTTGAAACAAGTATCAGCAGCAGACAAGAAACTGATCTTCTAAGAAGCAATCCATCATCTTCAAGTTCCGCTGATAATCAGAAATCAACACCTTCAAAAATTACCAGAACGGAAAATATGACTCAGCTTTCGAAAGATGCTGCACTATGGCCAAAGAAATTACGTCCTAATAGAATTCAAGAATTAGTAGAACGTGGCCCTGCTCATTATCAAAACAAAAAGGATATTTATCCGAGAGATATTTCGGAGTTTTCCAATAGTTACTTTTTTAGAATTTTACCAAACAAAGAAAAAATTGAGCGTTTTTGGTTGTTGTATTCCCGAACAAAAAATTCACTTTACTGCTTCTGTTGCAAAACTTTTAATGACAGCGATTTGAAATCTGTTCGCCTTAGTGATGAATCTGGTTACAATGACTGGAAGCATTTAAGTGAACACATAAACATTCATGAAAAGAGCTAGTCGAAAATGTTCTAAAATTGCTAGATCTTTCTAACCGTTTTAATAAAAATGAAATAATTGATTCTGAAATTCTAAATGTAGTAAACAGAGAAACTAAATATTGGCAAGCTGTTATAGAAAGAATTTTCTACGTGATTCAGTTTTTAGGTCAGCAAAATTTAGCTTTTCGTGGAAGTAGTAATAAGTTGTTTGAGAAAACAATGGTAACTTTTTAAAATGCATAGAAATGATTTCCAAATTCAACCAGATCATGTCAGAACATGCAAAACGTTCTCAAATGTAAAATCTCAAAAACTATCTCGGAGATAAAATACATAATCAAGTAATCAACTTGATCAGCGAAAATATCAAATCCAAAATTTTAGAACCATCTAAAACGGCAAAATATTATTCCATATTACTGCACTCTGACTCTAGTCACCAAGAACAAATTTTAGTTATTATAAGATTTGATAATTTACAGAGCATAGGAATTAGTATAGAAGAACATTTTTTATTATTTTGTCCTATAGATGTGTCGGGTGAAAGCTTGACAAAATTTCTTTTATAGGCTTTAGAGAAAGAAGGCTTAAATATCAATGATTTGCGGGGTCAGGGTTGCAACAATGGGGTAAATATGCGTGGTAGGCATAATAGTTTAAAAAAAAATTTGGATTTCAATCCGCAAGCTTTCATTGTTCCTTGTTGCAATCATACCGTAAATTTAGTCCTCAATGATGCCGCAAAATCGAATACTTTGAGCATCAATTTTTTTTCTTTAGTTCAAGAACTGTTTGTATTTTTTTCAGCTTCTACTAAACGCTGGCCAATTCTGAAATCTAATATATCTAATGTAACAAATTTAGCTTTAAAACCTTTATCGGATACTCGATGGTCTAGTACAGTGGTCGCCAAACCGTCGATCGCGAGCTACCGGTAGCTCGCAACATATTTTCTAAGGTTAAAAATCATAGATGCTTTCTTAAATTTCGCAAATTCTCACAATAAACAGAAGCAGTGGCGATACTGCAGTGAGCGATCTGCCACCTACGTCACCATGCTAGAATCGGGTAGGACCGCAGCGAGAACGATCTGGTTCGCTTTGAATGGGATAAATACGCATTGAGTTCCGACATTGCACTCAGTTTAAAACCGAACTTCACGTAATATGGCAAGCAGTAGTAAGAAGGGGAAAACGTATCATTTTCATTCCGAATGGGAAGAACAGTATTTGTTCACAGAAGTTAAAGGCAAAAATGAATGTTTTCTATCTCCGTTGCGAAAAAAGGGAATATTGAAAGGCATCATAAAACTGTACATTCGAATTTTGAAAAATCATTTCCATTACCTTCTGTGGGCAACAGTCAATATTCTTAATAAAAGTCGATAAAAATAAGGCTGCAACTGAAGCATCATACCGTGTGTCCCAGATAACTGCAGAAAAGAAGAAACCTTATGAAGACGGGGAAATGGTAAAGCAGGCATTTTTAGAAGCTGCAGATTCGTTATTTGCTAACTTTAGAAATAAAGACGAGATAGTTTCAGCTATAAAATCTATGCAACTTTCTACTAATACTGTAATGAGTAGAAGTTATGAGCAATGATATTTTTTTACAGTTAAGAACTGACTTAGATAATTGTGCTTATTTTTCACTGCAACTGACAGATGTTGTTGACACCTCCCAGATGGCCGTGTTTGTAAGGATGGTTTTTAGTGATTTTACGATAAAAGAAAATCTTTTGAAGTTTATTCCACTGAAAGGACATACTACTGGTCAGGAGTTGTTTTCTCATTTAAAAAATATTATTTCGTCTGAGAAAATTCCCATATCAAAAATGGTAGGCTTGACTACTGATGGCGCTCCAGCTATGGCGGGTTGTGATAAGGGTCTGGTGTCGTTATGTCGTAAAGATGAACAAGATTAGAGCTTAAGCGTTACAAAGGAGATTATTCAAGACCTTGGCCGATGAAATTGACTATCAATACGGGGAATTACTTCTTCACTTGGAAGTTCGATGGTTAAGTAGAGGACGAGTGCTGAAACGTTTTAATGATGTTCTATCTGCCATAGTCCAATTTTTCAAACAACGCGATGAACCGATTCCTGAACTGGAAAATTTAATCGGGCTTAGAGATTTTGGTTTTCTTGTGGACATTACCGAAAAATTAAATGAACTTAATTTGCAGCTTCAAGGGAAGGACAAAGAACTAGCGGAAATGACTTCTGATATAAAAGCATTTATCAAAAAGCTAGAGTTTTGGGAAGAAAACATAAACAACAGCAATACCAGGCATTTTGCTGTTCTTTCAGAAAAGATATCACAAAATCCATTGGAACCCTACGACAGTAAATATCATGTGGAAATAGTTTCTAACTTGAAGGAAAACTTCAAAAATCGTTTCAAAGATTTCAATGAAATGTCTTTTGTGGCGCAATTTGTTGTTTCACCTTTCATGGAATTTGATATCCAACAATTTGCAACTTGTGTTATGAAGAACTTTAGCGAAGACATCTCTGCAACAGAAATGGAAGTGATTGCGTTTCAAAATGATTTTACCTTAAAATCATTAGTCTCAGGTGCAAGATTTAGCTGGCCTATAGTAAGTAAAGAAAAATATCCAGTTCTATGTCGTGTTGCGTTGAAAGTAAAAGCGTTATTTAGTTCAACCTATTTGTGTGAATCTGCTTTTTCCAATATGAAGTTTATTAAGAATAAATACCGCAATAGACTTACAGATGAACATTTGGATAATTGTATTCGAATGGCTGTATCAAACCTATGATTGTGTAGATATTATGTTTAGTTTTAGTTTATTATTAGGATGTATTAGTTTGTAAAATAATGTCGAATAAAACTGCATTATTTGATTTAGGCTGGCTTACGTCGTTTAGGACTAGGTAGCTCACTGTTTATTCCAAAATGATCAAAGTAGCTCAACACAATTAAAAGGTTGGAGACCACTAGTCTAGTAGAATAGATACAATAACTCCTTTAAGGTATCAACTTGGGGAAGTTTATGATGCTCTGTTTGAAATAAGCGAAGGAAACTTTAAAAATAACGTTAAAAATTTGGCTGCATCGTTGGCCAAAAATTGCAAAATTTTGAGTTCATTTGCAGTCTTATATTGTGATATAATATTTCAAGTAAAGTTAACATTGTTAGTAAAATTATTCAAAAACTAAACTTTGATGTTGCTCAGTGTTGTAATCATTTAAATAATTTCAATAATTTTTTGAAAGCTTATCGCCCCGATGAAAGTTTTAATGATCTATTGATTGATGCTAAAGAAATAGCATCCAACTTAGACATAGAACCTAAAGTCAAAAAACAGTCTAAGACTGCGAAAAATTAAAAAAAACATTTTGATTATGAATGTGACGATGAACCGATCCACAACGAAACTTTAAAGTTCAAATTTGATTGTTTTTTTAATGCTATCGATGTAATCATAACATCAGTGGATGAGAGATTCCAATTACGTTCTTCTTACTCTAATAATTTGGAGTTTTTACGGAATATTGATAAATTTAAAAATCATTGTGAAAACAAACAATTAGAATTATGTCGTTGAAAATTTATTAAATTTATTAAACGGCAAAACTCGCAATGAACGAGAGATAACTGCCGTGGAACTTGTTAAAGAATTGCAATATCGACAAGATTTTGATGAAAAAGATATTACGTATCCAGAAGAAACTTTAAATTATATAACAACTAACAACTTAGTGGATTCTTTTCCTAATACGAGCATAATACTTCGTATTTTATTAACAATACCGGTTTCTGTTGCTACCGCAGAACGATCTTTATCAAAACTCAAAATAATAAAAAATTATTCAAAATCGACCATGGGACAAAACCGATTAAGTAATTTTACTATTATTTCAATAGAAACGGACCAGCTAAAAGAATTAGACACCGAAGATTTAATTAAACAATTTGCAAAAATTGAAGCACGGAAAGCTCAATTCACTTAGCTAAAATATTAATAACAATACCTAATACCTGGATATTAACCTTTAAAAAAAGACATGCTGCATTATTAAAATAATATATTGTTTTGTTTTTATTTGTCGATCAGTTTCGTCCTGTGATATATAAACGAGTATTTTTAATGTTTTAAATATTTTTTTTATTTCTTGTGCTTTTGTATCATATGTTACATTTGAAACTAAAATACAAAAAATTTGAGTTGTAATACTGTTAGAATATATTTCTGTTTTCTATAAGTTTATAATTATGTTATGTACCTCAATGAAAAAATACTTCTATGGCTTATGGTTTGTACTTGTAAAATACAAAAATTAAAATAAATTTGATTTAATTTAAATACTTTTTAAAATTATTTTTCAATAGTGGATAATAATACCTAACTTAACCCGTATCTGTACTCACATATGAACGTAATACAAATTTGGAGCGTTATTTTAAATTTGCACAAGGGCGCCAAAAGTGCTAGGCGCGGATCAGTATACGTGGAGGAAACCAGAAAACCATTAGAAGTCGGACTCAAAAAACACAGAATTAATACGCAGAGGAGAGATATTAAGACCTGGTATTGAGCAACACTCCTGAGAAGAACATAGAATGAAATAGGCTGAGACGAAGATTATATACAGAGAGGAAAAAGCGGTTGATACCTAGAGCCAATCGACCACCTAGACCAGTGATGGGGAAACTACGGTCCGCGGAAAGGTTTAATCCGGCCCGTTTAAGAGTGCCGTCGTGAGAATGTTTGAACGCGTTCTTACTTCGTAATGTGACGACCCGCATAAAAACTACCTGCGGCTTATAATTTTGTTACCTTTTGCTTTTTTACTATTAAAATAATAAGTGTATGTAATAATATATGTATATGTTTATAGAACACATAAATTTTTTAACGATTAAGCATTATTCTTTGGCCCGCTACGATTGTCTAGTTATTACAAATGACCCGTCTTAAAAAAAGTTTCCCCACCACTGACCTAGACTATATGATCTACCAAAAATCCACAAGGAAGAATACCACTTCGTCCTATTCTTAGGAATATTAGATCGCCGAACAACATGCTAGCTAAATACCTGGCAAAGATGTTGAAACTGAAAGAAGACGGCATCACACGCGAAGAACTCGCAACATTTTATAAAACTGCTGAAGCATTTAACAACTGATCGAGCTAACATATTGGTGATACTTACAAACGACACTATAGCTGTAATTAGTGATGATGAATCTTGAACAAAAATCATTACCTGTAATACCCAATTTATTCATGAAGGTGTTCGAAGAAGAAGCGTTAGAGAACAGCGAATAGAAACTTAAGAGCTGAATTCGATATGTTGACGATACATTCATCATTTGGCCACAAGGAAGAGATAAACTTCCATACACCTTTGAGCACATCAACAAACAGCACCCATCTATAAAATTTGCTGTGAAAATAGAAGGAAGAAGGGAGATTACCGTTTCTAGATGTAATGTTCAATCGCACTGAGTCAGGAAATTACAACATGCAGCGTACAGGAAAAAAACCCATACATGCTACGTCACGTCACCATCCTAAACAAAGAAGAGCTCTGATTAAAACTTAAATGCATAGAGTAGAAACCATCAGCGTTGCCGAACATCAAGAAGAGGAAAAACAGTACGTCGAAAAAGTACTGAAAAGAAATTTATATAACGACAAGATAAAGAGAGCCCTTAGAAAGCCTGGAATCGAAGCGACATCCACTGTAAGGAAACCACCTAGCGGATTCGCCCTTTGCTCTTTGTTTTCAGAACAACAGAGAAAATTGGTAAGATTTTACCCAAAAAGAACATAAAAGTAAGTATCAGCAGCACTGCATCTATTCAAAACAAAACAATTACATTACAAACTAAAGGAAAAAAACTCTAAAAACTAGTAGGCCGGTCGAGGAAAAAGTCAAAGAACATTAGAACGATATACGAAGAAAGAGAAAATTGGACAATCAGCAATTGCGAAACATGCACACGAGCATGAACAAGACTTACATGAATCAGAAATATTGGAGAATCATCAGAGGCCATCGAAATAGAAAAGTATCTCAATTTCAACCGTGACGACGGTTACAAACTTAGTAACACTTGGAAAAACTTTGGTCAAAGTCGATAGAGCACAACGGTCACTAACCGGCGAATCAACGACGTATATAAGAAACAGTTTGAGTGCAGATCATGAAGAACCTGGAAGAAGATTATACTATCTTCATTTATTTTTGTTAAAAAATAGAAATAAAGACAATAAAGGTCCAGAATTGCTCTTTATATCTGATATGACGTCGACATCTGCAAATATCTTGAAAAGAACAATTTAATATATAGTTTATAATTTTTATTTCTGTTAGTAGGTTAATTAATAATTATTATATTACATACTCTTTTTCCCGCCACTATGAAGTAAAGTAAATGACGTTTTTTATTGTGGTGTTTCAGTATATCACCCAATGTTGTTTTTTATATGATTTTCTCATCTCCAGTATCTCTCTCGTTGTGAACCCCTTGTACATTTTCGCATGACAGACTACTGGTAAATTATACATAAATTAGAACACTTCAGCCCAGTTTTCCTGCAGTCACATGCTTCGCAAGTACTGTTTTTTTACATTTGCAGGAAATAAACTTCAGTAACATATCTGAAACTGTTTTTTTCGTATTCGTTATTTTCAGCCCCAGATTTTTTTAGACCTGTACTATTTTTGACCATGGTGGTTTATTCTAAATCCACGATAGTGTAAAGCGTTGTTCGTTGGTAGCAAAGAAGCCAGACTAACTTCACTTTTTGTTGCTGATGTTGCGAAACGTTCACGGCTCACTTCTACAAGGATTTCATTGCCAACATAAGTAACAAGAAAACGTCTATTACGGCTTCTGGTTATGCACAGTCAAAATATCGTTTCTATTTTTTTAAGATAAGTAAAACAATTTTTCATTCTCTGGATAATTCCCGTGCTATCGTTATCAAGCTGAGCTTTTGTCACACATAGCAGTGGACATCTTCAGACCCGGAATTACCCAGAATGAAAAACCTAAATTCTACAGTAAAAAAATTATTTTTGTTGTTAAAGATGGTGTGTCGAAAACTTAAAAAAAAAATCATTACTCATAAGATTGTCAAGCTTTTTGCTGTTTGTTTCGTTACTACCGGGTACTTTAGTTTAATATTTCTACATTATAGAGATCAGTGATTTCTAGTTATAACGAAATACGTTGTGTTAAAGTCATGAAAATCACATTTACGTTTTCTTCACAAAAAGGAAAAAAAAACACAACGACATAGATGAAGTTGTAAAAATTGCTATGCACCATAGTCATGCCAGACCAGTAGCTATTCGTTTGGTTGTGACAATAAAAGAGCGTCCCACGACAACACAAGAGACACCACAGCAAATTATTGCAAACGTCATCACAGAAGCTTACACAGATGTTGCTGCTTATCTGCCAAAAAAAGGATTCATTCAAAAAAAACTATTCGTACAGCCGAACGACATGACCTGCGCCTCCAAAAAATATCCAAGAATTGAAGTGTTTAGTGAAATTGTGATTGATCGTAAATCCAACAGTTTCTAATGTAGGATTCGGAGAATCAACTTATGTCAGAAAACATACTGATCGTTTCAACTAGAAGCAACCTTCATTTTTTGGCCCAAAGTCAAGAATGGTTTCCAGAGGGTGGTATGTTCAGAACCGCACCAGAGATGTTTCAACGCTCTTTTACCAAATAAAACCAGACGTATGTGAAAGTTTTGTAAGAATTGGAACGTCTGCAGCCAACTCTACTTATGACGGAATTCGAAGTCACTGCCATCCAAGCATTTAAATTGGAATTAAGAGGTATTTTAGAGACTGTAAGTTTTTTCCATTTATTGCAATCAGTCTGAAATGTTCATAGCAAAGATCCCAAAGCTTGATACGAAAATGATCACGAGTTCGCTCTTTGGATCAGTACGATTCCCGCTTTAGCAGTTATACCTAAAGATAACTTAAGCGATGCATTCGCCAAACAAGTAGAAAGCAAAGAATCTCCTGAAAAGACTGTACCAATACTTCGAACATGAATATATTGGTCGAAGACTACGTCGCGTCGTGGAGGTCAAATTCAGAATTTTCTAACTCAGCTTTAGAATGTCTATCGGCGCAATCTTAACGTCCGTAAAGCGACTATTCGTAGTAGTAGTTTCTCAGCAGTTTTGGCAGAACATATTTTAGGATAGTGCTAGAACTGCTAAGAGGACTTGAAGACCAATGTCTTCGCCGACAATGGAAACGTTTACATACTTTGACCATACTGAAAAAAACAATAAAGACAATGATACTTGCTCAATGTTTAAATTCCTTCAAGTCGTCCGCGGACTTCTCAGCAATACAGTTTTTGTGGAACATCAGTGGGTTAATGGATATTGTTTCTTCGCCGATTTTCTTGCGGTTATTTATTGCTGTCAATGGTATGACTTTGTCCTTGTGTTTAAATTTAACGAACTCAAAATTTTCTATCGTCATCGCCTGGATGCCATTTCTTTCTTCTTTCATATCTTTTGGTTTGTACAATAATAGCTTCGTTTATTCCTGCATTTGTTTCGTTTTGTTTCTTGCAATCTTCCTGGTATAGTTGCTTTCCTTTTCAGTTGATTTATAAATAGCTCCCTAACGGAGGTATTAATACAAAGTTATATATCATGTGTCCAGGATAGACAAAATTTCCTTTTTCGAACCAATAAAGAAAATGTTATTAATTCCGCATAAAACAATCTAGCAATGTCATCTTAATATAGACAAATTTTGCTATTGAAATAGGTTCAACCCAGTTCTAGGTTGCATAATTGCCAAGTCATTTGAGTTTTAAAAAAGACTCTTTGTGTTGTGCTTTCTTATTACTTTTTCCAGTGCACCATCGCTGCATGCAAAAACATTTTCTTATCTTCTACTTACTTTTCCCTTTTACTTTTCTTCTAGTAGTAGGATCTTTACTTCGAAGCTTTTAGACTTTCCCTTAATTCGTCTGATAAGTTCTTAGTAACTTATTTGAACATTTATGTTCATCTCAACATTTTTTGTGAGCACCATCGGATATGATCTCACGTTTATATTTCTAAAATCGACTTGACTTTCTTTTAGCTTCTGTTTTACTTTTCTTAGATTTCTTTCTACTGGTCTATTGTTAAACTCATTTATCATTTGTGCTAGGTGCATTGCTCTATACTTTTCGCGGTTTCTTTTCTTTTATATTTTGGTATTTTGTTTTGTTTTCCAGAACATTATCCCTATCAATTTTTGAAACTGTCCAAACTGTTATCTTATAGTTTTTCACTTATATATTTGTTTGTATTTGCCTAAAATTGATTTAAAAAAAATCCTGAATACTTTAAAATTTTTTTTAGCTCTAACTTCGCTTCATTGACTTAAGAGTTCCATACTGTTTCCCTCTTGTATCTTTTAAAGCAAATTATGTTAAAAATATTTCGGTGTTGTTCTCGTACTGCATGAATTGTTTCAGAACATACTTTTACATACAAAAAGTCATCTGTCCTTGTGAATTGTGGTTACATTTTTAATCGGCCACTTCCTTTTTATGTAGAACAAAAGTCAGATGCGTTTGTTTTAAGAAATTCATCGGGTAAGGATGCATTGCCATTTTATGACGCAATTTGATTTTATCATTACCAACTTTGGCTACCGACACGTGTTCTATTAATCCTGGGATATAATAACGATACAATTAATGAAGTATTGATGATTATTCTGGATGTGTATTCAACCTACGTTAATTGAGGATATCGAAACAATTGTTTCAATTGCTACCATTTACCGAAATATCTGTACTGACTTAGACAAACTTAGCGCATTTGGTATTTTCTTAGATCGTATGAATACAAGGAATTTATTTGTGTAACGCTATATGTACGTGATAACTTACTTTTCAGCAAATTTTAGGAAATTATGTAGGAGGTGACGTTAGCTAAAAGAATACGTCGGGATAAAAATTGTGAGCATTTTGTTTCCTATTTGAAGTTGCTTTTGTCTATGTTGTCAGTCGTTTGCACGCACGACTGTGCTTACATATTGTTTGTCGTCACAATGAAGTATAAAACTTTTTTATGTAATATATTATTCAACTGTGCGCCTTATTTCGTTTAATCACAAGATATTAGATATTTGTGTTATATTCATCAATGATATGTACGAAGAGTTGTCCAGTCCAACCTAAGGGGGCTTGCATCAACGATTACTGTCTGTGATATTTACCAATGAACTCTTAAGTCATAGCATCTATGTAATTCTACATTTCTACAATTCTTCTTCTTCTTTAATAAATATATTCGTTGTTATAACCTGTGTTTTGTCGTTTGTTCTCTTTCTGCCATTAATAGTTTCCGACCGTTTTGACACTTTTTGAAATTACTTTTTAATTAGCACCTAAACCTGCAATCCTCACGCCGAGTTGTATTGAGTTGGACGCCTGCCGTTAAGTTATGCTTTCATTTGCTTCGTATTAATCATAAATTTCTCTTTAACAATGTTCCTAATAATTTTTCATCATTTGCTGCTTCCTATCCTTTACTTCTGTGTGATTTTGTTCGTTTCGCCATCTGCTATGAATTTGACTTATCTCGCATATTTCCGTTACAATTTTAACCATCTATAAAATGTTTTGTAGTTTCCTCTAGTTAGGTACCTCCATTTTTTCTAATATTTTGTTTAAAACCACTACTTAACTACAACTTTCTACCCAAACATAAATTCTACTTCTTTACTTAATTTGTTTCCTTATTCGTTACATTCTTCACGTACTATACTATGCTCTAAAAATTTCCGTTTTTTGACTCTTAAGTTCTTTGGTGTATTACAGCAGTTATTTCTAGTTCTTCAACATACTATTTCGTTATTATTCCATTTATTTATGTTTCTCTCTCTTGTTCAGCCAGACTTTATATACATTAAAACTAATGTATATTGTTCTTCCTTTCGACGTGTTCTTTTATTTCAATATTTCCATTTTGTTTTAATCGTTCGCCATTACACATTTATTTAGTCGTGTTTTATACTCTGCCGTTATGTTTACATTTATTTTTTGAGTCAGCATGCATTGAATTCGTCTTTTAGCATGTCACTATTAACTTTTTTTCTTGGTGTTTTTTTCATTGTTGCGTAATTTATTTGATTCCCACCTTCTAAGTTTTTTTTCTTCATCTGTTCTTTGAATAATCTTACTTTCCCGGTCGTTTTCTGAGTTGTTTCTTTATCCTTATGTGTTTTTAAGCACGTGTTAAGTTCGTATTAAGTTTAACTGACCTTTTTCCATCTTTGTTTCCGTGTGATTTATTTTTACTACTGCCGTAACACTAAATTTCGAGAAAACTTAGTTTGTGTGATAAAAGCTTGAATATGTCGTGCAAAGGCTTATGTAACAACACCTCGCAAATTGTCCGTACATTTTTTATACTCCAAACATACACGCAGTTAGCACACCAATATTTAAAAGATACCACAAATACTTTCTAAAAATTGAGACATTTTTTTCAACAACTTTAAATAATACTAGATGAAAAAGTTTATCCAAAACGTGTGTAACTATTAAAAAAAATTTCTTTTTCAGAAATAACTTCCTAGCTTATAATCTGCAGCTGACATCGAACTAATATTGTTAAAAAAACATTTTAGCACAAAAACAATCACTACAAAGAAACTCAGAAACGACGTCGACAGAAAGCGAAACAATTTGGAGAAAACGTTCGCCGAGATAAACGAAGTGATTATTAGAGACACCTGAAAACACGGAACAGTCTAGACATAAATATATTTGTTAGTTAAAATACTGATTACGCTCAAATCAAGGAGAATTAATCTAATTTATATTTTGAAAAATCGGGGTAGAATAAATCTATTTACAGAAGATCAATACTGAAAATTTCTTCACGCAGTTTTAAAATTATCTCATTCTGTGACTAGTAAAAATAAAAAGCCTTCGATCTTAAATTTATTCCTACCTTCTTTGATCATCGGTTATTTGTAACATCGATCCGTACGTACCTGAAACAAAAGAAAATATTATAAGCTTCAATTCCATTATTGTAGATTTACAATAAAAAAAATACTGAAACGAAAAAGGAAATAGTTTAAATTTAGGTGGTCGAGGAAAAGACGTTTACATTTGTAGATCTAGGGGATTTTGATCACACGAACGGCAAGAAAACAAGAATTAAGGATAAACTCGACTGATCCGTTTAAAAGTCGAAGCCTGGCAGGACTCAAGCTTTTGCACGAAGGCAGCTTATGCAGAAAGAAAGGTGGTCGACAAAAACAGCGAAGCTCTTTCAAAAGTCGATAAGACAAAAAACAGTAACACAAAGGCCACTAGGGACACTGTATGTATAACAACCACGTAAAAGTAAATGGACGTTAACATAAAAAAAATCCTGTTTGCGTTCATAAAAAATTTAAACTTTCATGTTGGTTTTATATTCTGCACTACTACAAAGACTTTTAGTATCAATAAATTGAGTATAGCGCCATTTTGATTTGGTTGTAAGTAAATAAATAACAAGCAAAGTAGAGCATTTATTCGGTAGTGAATTAAATATGACGAAAGGATAATCCTACATTAGCGACAAGTTTAGTAGTACACCATTAAACGAGGCTTTACCAGACGTCTGCGTTCTTAAAAAACCTCAAAGTTAATTTAAAAAGTTGGTTAAATCATTTGAAAGCACTTAAGGGTGACGTTCATTTTTATATAAAAGATTTATCCGTAAGGACCTAAACTTACAGGTAAGTACGAGATAACTTTCAATTTAATTAGAATGTCGGTCTAATCGGGATCGCCGATAACAGCATCTGCTGTATTTGGTTGCTCCCTTCTTCCTCGAGCTGCAGTACCTTAATTTTACGTAAAGTAATGCATGTTGTCTATTTCCGCCGATAAGCGCAATTTCCACTAGAGCGAGCAAGAAAGGATTAGACGGTTGCGAACGCGACATCCTGAAACGGGAATGTTTGAGTTATAGCATTTAACGGCACCCTCTTAAAGTTAGAAATATAATCTTTTGTACTAACTTCAAACAATTAAGCTTCAAACTATAACATCAACTTAGAATATTGTACATTAACCATACGTGTAATTATATCTGGCTGCGCTAATAGGGGCAGAAGGCGTACAACCAACCACAACTACTTAGATATGGCAGGTTGAGTGCGGTGGACTGAAAACTCATGCAAGGATGCTCTTTACTTTTAAGCATAATTTTATGTTAAATGACATAGTCCAGATTAAGCGACGTATATAAACCAAAAAATAACAACTGTACATAGGACGAAGGAGAATATTTTCACGAAATTATAAAACACAATTTTCAACGAACAACCTTGATATTTAATAATTACGCGTGTAGAATTTTAAATCGAAACTATACAGCAAACTTTTGTTTATCTTTTGGTAACACGAGCTTACAGTACAAGTTAATTAAAAAACGGATTACGTATGAGCAAAAAAAACATCGATCGATTACACATTTTAAAAAAGAAAATCTATTTTAGTATTTGTTTTAATACTACTAAACGTATAAAAAACTGTTGGTAATAACTAAGAAATAATTAATCGTAAAATATTCGAAGGATGCTTAACTGAAATGCCTACAGATGTCGTAGGCATTGGCAATAATAATAACATCGAACATTAAAAAAAGCAAACTCGTTTTCTCATTAGTGCTTTTTTTATTACACATTTTACTATCGACAAATCAGCTTAGCATGCAAAAATATAGAATTTTTCTATTTTAACGTTTTCCACATTACAGAAAACAATTTCAATGTACATATTTTTACAAAACGTTCAGAATTTTTTAGAAAAAGAATTCAAAAAATTTACTATATCAGTTTTAAAATCTATATACTATATAGTAGCAGATGAAAAAAAAATCACCCAATTGCAGACAAAACAAAAAGAAAGTTACTTATCATCAACTAAATCAAAAGACGTTCCCATCGTGAAATCATCAAAAGACAATAAACTTTTACAACAGCAATAAATTACAAACAATTTCATCATAAAATGTTTTACTATTTCCGTTATCTTTCAATCAGCAAATACAACATATTATTCGAGTGAAGTAAATTTTCAAACACAACTAATATTACGAATAAAATACAATAAAAAATAAAAGTCATTGAGAGGTTTTTAGACCCTTATTGAGTCTGAGATTACACAAGTCACTGATTATAAAATAAAAGCCTCCGAGAGCAGCGACGGCGCAAAGGGGTCTAAGTGGGCACAAGCCCACCTGTTTGCCCAGGTACCCACCCAAATTAGAGCAAATCCTATTAAATACGTTTTTAAGAAAGGTGAATGTGCCCCTCCCAAAAACATTGTGCTCACCAAACTTAGAAAACCTGGCGCCGTCGCTGTCCGAGAGACTGTGTTAAGAAAAGAGCATTTATACATACTGACATTCCATAATAAATAATTGCACTCTCAAAACAGTTGAGCTCGGCGTTGACAGGTTTTGACCCAGTGTGGGCGTATTCGACTAAACTCCAGCATTGTTCAGCTTTTATTGTACCGACAATCACTCCGCCACTGTTCTTTATTTCCATCACACATGTTAAAAGTACCATTTGATACTATAGAAACATGTTGATATAACTCGTACATAGCTCAGTTTCTACAAGATGGCGTTTGCCATAGGTTTTACCCGCGTTAAGACACGAACCATAACGCGAGGTATTTGAGAAAGTTTTCAAAGGTTTCTTCCCTAAAATATTAAACAGATTCATCATACAGTGTCTTTCTTCAAGACAAAAAAAACTAGAAGATTCACCTCTGCGATTTATAACAAAAAAAATTAAAAAAGAAAGTTTTTGCTGCACACTTTTTTTTACTAAGACAAAATATATTTTTCTGGAACGGGGTTTCTTGATCGACTAAACAAGTTTTTAACACATCACGCAAAAAACATCTTCGCACACTAAATCTCTCCAGAGTTAGCAGCAACTCTACCAAAGATTAAGTGAAAAGTAAAAACTCCTTCCAGCTGAAAATCACCACTGGCATCATGTTTTGAAAAGACTATTTTAATAGTAGTAAAATAAAAACTTCTTCCGGGTTTGAACCGTGCTAATGTTGAAACCGAAGTTGTAGTATAGACTCCGATCGTTGAAACCTTCGCTATTACATTCTCTACGGAGAGAATATCTATTCTAAAATCTCCCTATTTTCCAAACTTTGTCATAAACTTTTGTGCACTTAATACGCGAATGGATAAAGCAGACCAGACGAGAGTTAGACACGATTACCACTGAAGTTCATCTCAAAAAGTTTCAATTGTTGGAATCCAGGAATCGCAAAGTTTCTTCTACTTGAAAATGGTCTTCAATTTATGCAGTTTCACTCTCACTTCTGAGCAGGAATCGGTGGTATCCAAAATTTGCTGTTGTCTAAACGTATTCCTAAAAAAGACATTTAATGTGCTGTTGAGTCTTTCATAAGACAAATTCCTCGCCACATCTCAGATCCCATTCCTATTCCCACTAACAACAATCATCTAAAATTCCTAAATCAAATTCTAAGTCGGAAGAGTTAGCTCTGAAACGTCTTCGTAGTAACCTTAATATCATCTTTCTCCCAGCCAACACAGATAACGCTACTGTCGTTTTGAACTTTACCGATTACGCTGAGAAAATCCATTGCATTTTTGTCAGAAAAAACGGTACGCTCCCCATCAGATCCCTACTTCCAGAAACCAAACGTCAACTCCGTCTATACAGACTTATCGTCAATACTATCTAATCTCCCACTTACAAGCTAACCAAGTTTTTGTCCAACATTCTATACAAGTTTACAGATAATCACATTCTCAAGAGATTCAGTCTCACCATGACAAAGATTTAAGTTTGGCTCTTCTTATTGAAAAGTGCCAATCGTTCACTTACATTCAATTTGATAACAAATTTCTGGGCCACTATGAGTTCACTCGAAAAAGTTCCATTGAAAACATTCATATTAAAATCTAAAATCTGGCTTAGATACTGTTATAACACGTTGATTATTTAGTCCGCTAGTCATTTCAAGTTGTCTAGGTTTCTTGATCATCTCAACAACCAACACCCAGATATCAAATTTACCATGGGAAGCGATCTGCCATTTCTAGATGTTGTGACTCGTAAGCCCGACGGACTTTTGGGCCATTTTGTTTATAGCAAACCCACCCATACGGATAGATATCTTCATGCTTTGTTTCATCATTCTGCATAGAAACGTTCTGTTATTGAATCTTTGGTTCATATCGCTTTTTCCGTTTGCCAATCTGAGAATTTAGACTCAGTCGCGTCACTAAAACTTGAACAATTGTTATATGAAGCGTAGTTAACCTTCGGGTTGCAGACTTGCAGACTGCACATAATTTTATTGTTTTCCAAAATATCGTTTTAGGCGCTTATGTACTCGATGCGCTTATGAAACTGCTTTAGAATAAACTCTTAGCATACGTAAGTTAATCCGTTTTTCCGCGTATTCGAAAGCGTCAGTTTTATTGCTAGCTTTGTGCACTGTTGACGTTGTAAGCACACTTTTTGGTACTATAAAAAATATTTTGAACTTTGTTTATACAGTATATGTGTTGTTTTTGATCGAAAGAAGATTTCTGACTTTAGTAAGTAACAAAATATTGCTTTTGGTGTATAATGAATGTATAAAATAATAGGCAAAAAGAATGGATCCTAATAAAATTGCTTTTACGGAACTACAATTGTATGACGAACTAATGCGCGATGTTAACGAAGACGACCTTTACCTTTTGTCTAACGTGGACAGTGGCAGCGATAACAGTGACGCAAAAATTGTATTGACGTAAATGATGAAATTAGAATTTCCAAAATTGTTGAAGAAGTCGAGTTCCTTAAAATAAAGATATTGCTAAACGTTTTTGGAAATACATAAGCCCTGCTAGATCAAAAACAAAACATAATATTTTTAAAAAGAAAGGTTTGACTGAAAAAAGCAAGGATATAGAAAGCATTCCAGAAGCATTTTCTTTGGTCGTTTGCAGTGATATTATTGGCACTGTAGTATAATGTATAAACCAGAAAGCTTCTGCCTACTTTCAGTCTATTGGAAAAGGTACAGAAGAATGGAGAAAAGTAGACCAAGATACAATAAGAGTTTTTATTGGCATATTATTACTGACAGAAAGATTTAAAGAATCTAGAGAAGATAAAAACTGTTTATGGAACAAAGATGAAGCCATGTGTCTACTTTCCGTAGACGATGTTTTTTCAAAGTTTATACTCCTAGTAAACTGGGTAAATATGGAATAAACGTATAAGCGCTTTGTGATTTAGAAAGCTTTTATTGCTGCAATTTCGACGTTTACGTATGAAATGTTGGAGATACTGTAGAAAAGAACGAGGAACAAAGGGTTGTAAGGCAACTTAAGAATATTAAAAATCCGGAAAGTACATAATTACCGATAGCTTTTTTACGGATATTTCCTTAACAGAAGAATTGTTAAAATAAAAAATCGCCGTAGTTGGTACAACGACAATTGATAAAAAGGATCTTACAAAATCACTGACAGCTGAAGTTAAGTTAAAAGCATTTTGATATAGTTTGCGTGCTGTATCAATTTTGTCCCGGACTGTCACTTTTACGTATGGATACATATTAACCTTCATTTTCCGTTTTGACGAAAAGAGACAGCATGTAAAAACAAAAGTGCTCCCATTTTAATTATCACATACCATTCTCGTTATAAATGAGTAAGTTTATTTTCATCCGTATGTATTACCTGTGAAAGTTTCACTGAGGTAAGAATTAACTTCTATTACTACGCGATTTAATTTTCTCGTAATTAGCTTTGAAATTGTAAAATTTTTCTTAAAGATATCTTTTTCGAATCGATAATTTGCAGAGGAATATTTGTGAATTGGGCGATTAATCTTGAAGACTCAGTGGCCCACCTGCGATATTAATAGTGATAGTCGTTTGGAAGGTTGACGCATTCTGTAATTTATAAATATGACTGGATCACTTACAAGCAATTTACTTCTGATATCCTTACTTATGTATTTGTACAAGGTGGCGGAGACCTAATGACCACATTTGTAAAAGACATGGTTTGAAGTGGGTAGGTGGGGGAAAGTCATTCTGTAGCGCAGTCGATAGCTTAAAGTGAGAAGTTTAGTTACCATGCCGCGTGGGGGAAGTCAACAACGTGCGTTCGCCGTAGAGGCGTTTTTTCGTAATAATGAATGTCGCGCCTTCCGAACACATTTCAACCTCGCTCCACGTGCAACTCTCCCGAACAACCGCTAAATTCCTAAGTGGGTTGAACATTTTCGTCAACACGGTAATGTTGTCCCAAAAAAACCCTCTACACGTGTTCCAACTGTGGTGACACCCAAGAATTTTGATCGTGTTCGAGTGTCCGTTGAGGGAAGTCCGCGACGTTCAACGACACACCGCGCCCAAGCACTTGGAATTTGGCATCGAAGCCTTCAAACCATTATGAACGACGAACATGAATGGAACAGTCAGAGCATCTGGTTTCAACAGAACGGGGCCACTGCTCATACCACAAGAGTTTCAATGAATCTCGTCCGTGAAACATTTCCGGGACGCCTAATTTCCAGAAATGGTGACGTTCCGTGGCCTCCCCGCTCGCCCGACCTCAGCCCCAGCGATTTCTTTTTATGGAGGTACCTCAAGTCGAAACTGTCCGTTGAAAAACGACGCACTATTCGACAATTAAAAGAAGCTATACGATGTGAAATCGCAGCAATTCCGGTTGAAATGTTGGAAGATTTGATGAGAAACTTTAAGGACCTTTTGCAGGAATGCGTCACCGTGGAAGGACGGCATTTATCGGACATTATTTATAATTAATTTTCTTCCGTATTACAATAAAACTTCCGTTTATTAGCTACAAAGTGTGATTTTTTCAACCCGATAACTCGAAAATTAAAGGTATGGTGTCCATTTCAAATATGGTCATTTGGTCTCCGCCATGCTGTATTACATTTTCAGCAATTTTAAAAGATGGTTTGGAAATGCCATTAGCTAAGTCATGTATCTACGTGTATGAGGTGTTGCCTACTCATAAAGATCTGCTAATACGGAATTTGTTTATCGTTACTTATGGATAATTTGTTACCTTATACTTCATAATTACTATTAAATACACAATTTACTGTTGCCTTTGCAATAAAGGATATTGTTGTTATATTTGTGTTGTTCGATTTAGTTTACTCTCAGTGTTTGACAGATATAAAAGGGGTCTGTAGTGGGTATTTCCCCGTTTTGGCGCTTTTTTGTTATTTTTGTTTTTTGTACCACCTACGATTCACTCTACGAAATACAAATTCGATCACTTTAGTATCATATGTACTCAAACCCACGAAAATGCGTTGTATTGCTATCTACAATGCATAATGAGCTTCCTGGGGGAAGATGAAAAATATAAACCTAAAGTAATTACGTGTTATAATGCAACTAAAAGTGGGCTGGGTGCATTGGACAAAATTGTAAGAGAATATTCATGTAAGCGTTGTACCTGACGCTAGCCGCTTTTCTTGTTTTTGCATTTTATTGATGTCGCTGCATATAATGCATTCGTTGTTTGGAATTCAAAGTTTCGCATATAGAACAAAGCCTATCACTGAAGAAAAAGAAAAAAATGTTCCTCGAAGTTTTAGAAAAAGAATTGGTTTTCAAAAACATAAAATGCCGAGCAGTGTAATTGAAAATGACGGAAGGGGTTTCTATAAATCTGTGGTAAAAGCAATAGAGGTTTGCGACGGTAAAAAAAAGAAAAACGTTTTACCACAGGTCACAACGCTTCGGTGATTGCGAAATCTTCATTCTTTTTCGATAAGAAAATCCGAGAGCATAGAAATCATCAAACACCACAATAACGTGGCCACGGTTTCGAATTTTGGTTCCCCACTACTTTTCGACCGCAACCCAATCAGAGTCGCGCTCATCTAAAAAATCTTAAATTACTTCTATGTAGTTTAGAATTTGACTTGGTTTACAAGTTGATTACCTAACTCTGTAGTGGTTCTTTGTTAGATTGCCGTAGAAGCCTTCGCCTTTCTACTTTAATAGTACTCAAAAGCTGACGTTTTGTGAGTAAAATGATACAATTTTTGAGAAAAGTGGAACACATTTAAAAATTCGATGATGTTTTGAATGACCACTTGAGAAAAATATCTGCTGAAGAAACACGTTATCTAAATAACAAGTTGATCTGTTTCTTTTCTTTTATCGTGAACAAACATATCCTTCATGCACTCAACAAAACAACAGGTTACTCCATTATTCTTAATCAAGAAAATGGTTTGTTCATGCAGAAGCCGGCCAAGAAATAATAGTAAAAATAGAATTTTGTTAGATTCGTCGAGTAACAGATACAACATGTGAGGGATTGAGAAGTTGTTTGTTAAAGATAGAAATAAGCACCACTAAAAATATGTGTGACCAGGAAGAGAAAAAATGTGGGTGTCTAAAGATGAGTCATCGATCTCAACCCGCAAGTATTTGACGATATCCTAAGTGGAAATCACTCTTTAAATCCTGCGGAAAACTTTCTTAATTGCTGTCTATTATTTGTAAAAGAAATCTATTATTTTTTTCTGAGCTTCCACACATGGATAGAATATTTTGACTACCAACGATTAAAGCTCTTCAACCACTTCAATACAGCAATTAACACTAAAGTTAATGATTTTGAGAAAAACATGGTACGACATATTTAAAATAAATCATCTGAGTACAAAATTTCAGAGAGCACATGTTATTGAGAGAGACGATGAAGCTAACTACTTGACCATGTCGTTAGGTGTCGCCATTGGTCATAAAAAATCAATTGTTTAGCTGATCACATTGTCAAATCAACCGCTAATAGGATAGTTAACTTTGTTTTATGCAACCGGACGTTGGTGTTTTAGACCTAACTGAAAACGTCAAAAATTTTAAAATAGTAATATGTAAATACAGTGTGTTAAAAAAATATCAATCAACCAAAACTAAATTGATACATTGGTAAACATTCGTCTATGTACAAACTGTGATTTAAAAAAAATAAGATGCAATTTCTGCATCACCTTAAAAATAAATTAAAAAATTCCGTTTATTTTTAGTTTGTGTTATCAAACGAATAAGAAACAATAATTGGAAAGTTTCTTCAAGGTTTGATGTCAAGAACAGTTAGTGATTAATTTAAATAGTAAATACCATGCGGTTAGTGTATTAGATCATCAGTAAAACTCTTGGTTCTTCCACCTTTAATCTATTGATCTTGCCTAACAAGCAATCTATGCAAATTTCGATGACATTTTCGATGAGGATTTATCAGCAGCGGCGAGAAACTATTAATTTTGATCAAGAGATTGTTGTCGTTTCTAATATTAAATATACATTCTGACAAAGGTAAAATTTCTAAAATAATCGATTATTTTCCCATTTCAAACAAATTGCTACAAAAATAATAAACGTTTGATTATTTAGATCTAAAATAAAAAAGCGGTGTACCAAAAAGGTTTTAATAAATATCTTAATATGAATCCATCTATCTTTTGTCAATTTTCTTAAGAATTTTAAGTAAACGTTGTTCATACTCCCTTAGTAAAACTGAACAATCCATCATTCCTCGTTTCTCTTGTGTCGTCCTTTACTGTAGGGATATTTAGTTTTGTGTTTTTTTCTTCGAGAAATTGGTTATTAGACTTCGTATTTTTTTCTTCTAAATTAAATTAATTTGGTAAATCAATTCATATTCGATCTTAAGTTAAAACGTAAGACGAATATTGGCCAAAACGAAAAGGGTAAGAATTTCACATTCAACAGTTAAATGCGTGCGTTAGAATTAGAGCAACTAATCTTTAGATTCGCTACAACAAGAAACAAGAGAATTTGCCTTATCCAAGTATTTGACGGTAAATTACCTCTTTGAACAAATACATTGCTATTAACATCAATTTCAATTTCGACTTGTGAATAGTTACGAACAAGCTAATTATATTGACTGTATAAGATGATGTAGTTAATTAATTTATACAAAAATCAATTAGACGGAAACTCGTTACTCAATAACATTTAGTAATATAACTAACGTTAGCAAAAAATATTTGATCTCAATTGTATAAAAAAAATTCAACATATAATTACAATAATTGAACAAACTCCTAAGGACGTCAATTGATACGAAAATTCTTCGGTTCTTTAATTACTTTAATTGAATCGCAAAAACTGAAATCTTAAACGATAAATGAACCAATAAAATATTATTAAAGATAAATTGCGTTTCTTTGTGTTTGGATCGATCCCATCGTCATTGGTTTGCAAAAATACTTACTAATTACAAGAATAGATACTTTTTAACAAGAATCGTTTTCTTCATATTGCAGACAACGGCGTGTAATTGAATACAAAGTAACGTTTTGCTGCTGACTAAAATATTTAAACGGTGTAGCGTGTGTTCTATACGACTTGTGTATACATATAGAGCTCGATGATTGTAGAATTTCTAACTCACGGATCGATCGATACTTTTCTAAAGCACTCGTTCGAATAAATTTATTTTAATTTAAAGTTAATATAACAATAACAAAATTACTCGTGATTAAGGTTTTGATATAACTACGGCATTAGACGAGAAGCCCGTTAGGTAAGTATTAAAGAATCAGGAGTGAAACATAAATTATATAACACGAGACGTTTTCGGTGAGACGCGCTATATTTGAAAATGTTGAGCATTCATCCATGTGGACGCATTTGTGAACAATTCTGTCAATACTTTGAAAAACTGCTCAGATATTGAGTCTACGCCTAGACCTTCCAATTTCTTGAGGAATAACAATGAGCAAAAACACTATCTTTTAAAAATGTCCAAATATAATAGTTTAACACTAGAACCACCGATGAATGTAAATATCTAAAAGCGTTACTTGTGGTCAAATTAGCCCTTTCTATAGTTTAACAGTTTAAAGTTGGAAATTTTGAAAAATAATTCAAACATTTTTACGAGTCAACTATTTGGTACCATTAGTATTAATAATGACAGCAAAGGAAGATGTAGAAGGTACGAACCAAACAAGAAAAAAAAATAAAAAACTACGGAAAGAGTATTTGGTAGAAAAAACAGAGAATAAGTACAATAGATATAAAGAACAAAAAATCAAAGTAGAGAAAAATATTTCAACAAGCTAAAATAAAAGTTTGGGAAGAATTTGGTGTAAGGATGGAAAAGGATAGCCTAGGGCAGCGGTTCTCAAACTGTGGGTCGCGACCCCCAGGAGGGTCGCGTGATGTGTCCAGGGGGGTCGCGGGATAAGGAGGAAAATCAAAAAAACAAATCAGAAAACAAATCAGTCATAGCTGTAGGTTTTATTAATAACAAAATGTATAGGCTACACAAATTTGTAATACACATACAAGTTGAAAAAGGCCTAATACTATTTAATGGGAAACATGAGCTTGTTTGGAATCAACCATTCTTTTTATGTCCGGAATGAGTTTTGTAATACACAAAAGAATGTCATTTTCCAGGATCAAACGATTTCTTGATTTTGTTTTGATATTCACCATTGTGGAGAAACCTTGTTCACAGTTATAAGACGTAGAAAATGGCATCAAAGTCTGTAATGCTTTTGTGGACAGTTCTGGGTATTCATTTTTAATCCCTATCCAAAATTTGTAGATACAAGCACTGTTAAATGTGAGTTTTGCTGACTGATCACTTGAAATTTCGATCAGTTGATCATGTTGACGAGCAGTTAGCTCAGCTTTTGTTACGACTTGATCACTGAACGGATTGACTACCCACAAAACCCCACTCGTATCCTTATTTGGAATGTAATCTGTCAACTGTTCAATCAAACCTTCGAGATGAGAAGATACTAGTAAGGAGAGAGATGAAGTGTCAGGGGATGCACAGTAGGATGTCGACAGAAACTCTATAAACTCTTGAGTTAGTGTAAAATTTTCAAAATCTTCTTTCTTAACTCTTGCGTTCCAAACACTGAGTTTTTTTACAAATGCATTTACTCTGTCTTGAGCATATAGCATATTTTTGTCTGGTCCTTGTAGGGATAAGTTCAAAATATTAAGGTGAGAGAAGATGTCAGCCAAATAAGCAAGCTTAACCAACCACTTTTCATCACTGAAAAAAGTGGAAAGTTCGGGTTTACTATCAACCAAAAATAACAACATTTCTGACTTTAATCCAAACAGCCTGCTTAATACATTACCACGGGATAGCCACCGTACTTCAGTGTGAAATAAAAGATGTTTTTGCAAGGCTCCTACCTCTTCACACAAGTTATTAAACAACCTACTTTGCAGCGAGCGACTTTTGATGTAGTTCACTATCTTGACAGCTTCATTTAAAACTTGCCGTAATTCATCTGGCATTTTCTTAGCTGCCAAAGCTTGCCTATGTAAAAAGCAGTGGACCCAGCTTGCATTCGGTATAAATGATTTTAACCTGGCAATCAAGCCACTCTTCTTTCCCGTAAGGGCCATTGCTCCATCACTACAAATTGAAACACATTTATTCCAATCAAATTCAAAAGGTTCAGTTGCTTGAACAAACACCTTATAAAGACTTTCACCTGTTGTATTATTCGGCAGGGGCTTACAAAACAAAATATTTTCATGAATAGCATCACCGTAATCGTACCGGATGAAGCATAAAAACTGAGCACAGTTGGCAACATCTGTTGACTCATCCAACTGAATTGCAAAAAAAGTACTGTCTTTTATTTGCTTCTTTAGCTGGTTCTGAACATCTTCAGCCATGTCACATATTCTTCTTGAAATAGTATCATTTGATAATGGGATTTTTTTCAATTTTTCAGCATCTTGAGGACTGATTATATTTGAAACCATATCAATTGCAGCAGGAAGAATTAATTCCTCAGCAATTGTATGGGGTTTCCCTTTTTTAGCAATCTTGAGTGCTACCTCGTATGAAGCTTTAAGAGCATTTTTATTAACATTAACAAGATCTGTAATGTTTACCTGTTGACTTCGAAGGGATAACAGTTTTCTTTGGAAAAATTCCACTGGTTTGTCTTTCAAAGCAAAATGTTTAGTTTCAAGATGGCGTTTCATTTTCGAAGGCTTCATGCTTTCAGCTGACAACACTTCACTACACACCACACATTGAGATTTGTTTGCCAGTTCAGTGAAACCGAATTGTATGTACGACTGGTCATATTTGCGGAATTTTGTCTTTCCGCACCCACTAGCACTAGCATCACTACTTGACGACGGTCTTTTCAAAAACTTATCCATTGCTACTTTTTCTAACTGTATTTGCTCGCAATACTACTCACAAAGTACACACACAGTGTTGAGTGATCGACTCAAGAAGCCAGACTGTCGTCTCGTCTGCCGGGCACCGGCTAGCAGAGAGTGCGCGCGCAAACAGCTGTGACTGCAGTCTATTCTAGGCCCCATGAGTCATCAATGCTTTGTCCTTGTTCGTGCTACGAAGTGAGTTATCCCACTTTCTCTTATTATAAAACAATTCAAGTCCAACAATTTGTATTTATTTTTACTGGTTAATAGTATTTTTATGGATAAAACTTAGCCAATAGTGTTTTTTTTTCATTTTTGCTAATATTTAAAAATAGGGGGGTCGCCGAAATACTAGATCTAAAAAGGGGGTCGCAGTGTCAAAAAGTTTGAGAACCTGGGGCCTAGGGAACCAAACACTATTTTATAAGGTACTCAAAACTCTCCAGAAAAGAAAAACACAAATAGCTCATTATATAAAAACGAAAGATCAAAAGAATGTTAAGAAATGATGAGGACATCGTAGAGAGATGGAAATAGTATTTCCATGCAATGCTAACTATAGATGAGAGACATAATAGAACACTAGAAGACAGAGCTGACATAAACACTGAAGAACACAAAACAAAGTAAAGAACATAGAGAAATAGAAGAATTATTAGAAACCCTGAAAAAGTTAAAAAAAGGTAAAGCTGCAGGACACGACGGCGTAACGACAGAAATGGTTAGAAATCTAGATAAGACAGGTATAGAAATAATTACTAAAATGTTTAATAAAGCTTTGTAGAAAGAAAAGATCCCTGAAGATTGGGAAGTAGAAAAACTGTTTCCAGTATTCAAAATATTTTTTTTTATTATAAAAGGGAATGCACAAACTATCGAGGAATTACAATTTTACCGACAATAACAAAGTTATACGAAAAAATCTTAGAATCAAAACTAAGGAACATAACACAAGATCAACTAGAGGACGCACAATGCGGATTCAGAAAGAGAAGAAGAGTGCAATATCACATATTTGTGGTAAAACAGCTAATAGAAAAATACGTAACAGAAAAAAAATATATGTAGCCTTCATTGACCTGGAAAAAGCATTCGACAGCGTTTCAAGAAAAACAGTTTGGAAAATTCTAAAGAAGAGAGAAATAAACGACAAATTGATAAGAGGTATAAAAAGCCTGTATGAAAACACACGAAACGTCGTGAGAAGTGGAGATAAACATTCCGAAGAGTTTGTAACTAAGAATAGACTTGGACAAGGTGGCGTCCTCAGCCCTGTACTGTTCAATCTTGTAATGGATGAAGTTATAAAGAAAGTAAAAGACAAAGTAAAGAAAGTGAAAGTAGGCTACAAGAACATGCAATTAATACAGATAAAAAGCAACATCTACGATACAACCTACAGCTATAGAACAACGCTCTACACGATAGAAACTTAGAAATAAACACGGAGAAAACTAAGGTGATGGTAAAAAGAAAAGAGGAGACAGACATAGTAAAAAAACTAAACGATATAGAGCTAGAACAAGTACAATGATTTAAACATCTAGGAGTAAAAATACACAGGAATGGAAGAATCGATGCAGAAATAAACGACAGACTAGAAAGTTCAGGCAAGCTTTATCAAGCACTAAACAATTCTTTTATACGAAAAAAAGAGATATCTAAATCCATATTTAAACTAATATTGATATACGGTAGTGAAAGCTAGGTAATGACAAAACAAAACCAAAAGCAAAGTAAAATCCAGGCCATGGAGATGAGATTCTTAAGAGCTATACAGAAGAGAAGAGTTAGAAGTTGAACCAATTATGAAAAATATTAAACGCCAAACGATGATTTGGGCTTAGTCCGTATGGAGGAGGAAAGAACAACCAAAAGAGTTGAGGATGTGAGAAGAGGTTTTACCTGTAAACTCGCAAAGAATGTTAGACAAGAACTTGGCTACCTTGTAGGTAGGAGATTAGATAGTACTGACGATAGGTCGAAAAGAAATACCTTGTTTGTGAATTTTGGGAAGTCCGTATAGACGAGGTGGTTTAGAATCTGATGGGGTAAGTCGACGTTTAGTTTCATGAGGTAGATTGGAAGATTTGATGATTTGGCTGACCTCACGTTCAATCCTCGAAGTGGGGTTGTGGGTTAGAAGAGCGTAAGTTTCGTCAGACAAAATAGAATTGATTTTCGTAACATAATCAATTTGGTTCAAAACTACAGTGGCGTTGCCTTTGTCGGCTGGAAGAACAATCTACCTCCTGAAACTAAACGTCGACTTACCCCATCAGATTCTAAACCACCTCGTCTATACGGACTTCCCAAAATTCACAAACAAGGTATTCCTTTTCGACCTATCGTCAGTACTATCCAATCTCCTACCTACAAGGTAGCTAAGTTCTAGTCCAACATTCTTTGCGAGTTTATAGGTAAAACCTCTTCTCACATCCTCAACTCTCAGCATTTTATTTAACAGCTAGAAACTATAAAACTTGAACCCCAAGATCTTCTCGTGAGCTTTGATGTTACTTCACTTTTTACTAAAGTTCCTATTAAGGATTCGCTTATTATCATCAAACAGATTCTGTCTCAACATGACAAGGACTTCAGTTTGGTTCCTCTTATTGAAAAGTGTCTATCCTCTACTTACTTCCAATTTGATAACAAGTTTTACGAACAAGTTTCTGGTGCTGCTATGGGTTTAGTCTACATTGGTGAAACCGGCCGTTCCGTCATTACTCGCATTTCAGAACAAGATCGTTGTATAAGCAAAAGGTATATTTCCAAGTCTGCGGTTGCTGAACATCATTTTACTACAGGTCACAAGAGAGATTTTGATAACGTTTCGGTGATTGCCAAATCTCCATTCTTTTTCAACGGGAAATTCCGAGAAAGCATAGAAATTATCAAACACCCCAATAACTTCAATCGCGATCATGGTTTCGAACTATCCCTTCTTTGGTTCCCGGTTATTAGTCATTTATCGGAAACACGCCCCTTATCAAACGTAACCCAATCAGAGACGAGAGACGGAGACTATTTCTTCTTAAATCACTTCTACGGAGTTTAGAATCTGGCTTGGTTCACAAGTTGATTAAATAACTCGGTAGTGGTTCTTTGTTAGATTTTGTAACGTGTAAATTCGTATTTGGGCATAAATCCGCCTGATA
Source organism: Aquatica leii (assembly GCA_035610365.1). Classification (NCBI taxonomy): domain Eukaryota; kingdom Metazoa; phylum Arthropoda; class Insecta; order Coleoptera; family Lampyridae; genus Aquatica; species Aquatica leii. The sequence goes on along the minus strand of CM069436.1, from coordinate 99,997,547 downwards.
GTTAGGCAACTTTGCCTTTAAAAGTGTGAAATACTTGACCTCGAGCTATATTCTTTAAGTTATGCTCGCAGAGGGCGCTCGAGAGTAGTCGGCCATCTACGAAATTCACATTATTTGGTGGTTTGCGGTGTAATGGACGTGGCAGAGACGGATGGGTAAGAATAATGAGGTTTTCTTTCATCGATCAACATCTAATGCAACGACGTTTTATTTTAGAAATCCTTAATGAATCCGATCAAATGTCCTATGCATCAAACAAAATATCTACGTATTTTGACGTAAAATCGTAAAATAGGTTAGTATTCGCACGTGGTTGATAGTGGAGACGTATCAACTAATATTCGCTGTTTTAGCTCTTTTGTTTCTTCGTGTCTGTCGGAGTTTTCTTCGGAGCTCTTTCGAAGCTTTCTGGCTGAGTTTCTCTTTGTATCACTGTACTTATCAAGTAATCAACGTAGCGGAGTAAAGGATCCCAGTGACTTGATGGCGCTTTTCTACAGTTTGGAGTTTAAAAGCGAGGTGACCTGGTGAAGGATTTATACCAAAAACAACAAAAAAAACTCGGAACGTAAAGGTATTTATAAGTATCGTTAAACGTACGTTTGGAACCTCGAGAGGCCACGAGACCTCGACCCGCTTTCGTCCACGCGCTTCGGGGTCATGACTGCTGCTTGCGTAGCATCACGAGTAATGAATGAATGAAATGAACCTTACGCTGCGGATTTAAATTAAATGAAATCAGTACGGGCATTTCGCTTAGCAAAGAAAACTCTGTTGCTTTCGATTTTCTTTTACCCGACGACCATCTACGGTGAGGCTAGCCGAAAGGTAAGCGTGACATCTGGGTAATTAACTTAATAAAACTTTTTTTCTTTCTTTTTCTCCACCTCCCCCATTGGAACATAACAATTTTCGTTTGCTTTTTCAAGTTATCGTTTTCTTTCTTGCCTTTTCAGAGTTTAGATTATGGCTTGTTTTGTGGATAACCTAACTTTTGAGAAGTTCTTAGTTAGATTTCGGTTGCTTGTTTGACTTTTGCGATTTATCTCACGCCCTGATGAAGCCCCTTACGAAAGTGGGCGAAACGTTGGCAACTTCGGTTACAACAACAATGACACGGTCCAAACCCGGAAGACATTCTAATGTTAGTATAGATTCCGGCCGTGGAAGCCTTCGCGATTACGATCCAGCTGATGATTACAGCACGGATCAGTATGTTATAAGAAAAGTGAACTAGCTTTAGAGGAGTATTTTCTTGCCATTTGGCTCAAAACGTTCGCTCAACACTTGGTTTTATTATAATACTAGGTTAATTAAATTCAGTTTTTGATTATGATCAAATGAATTTGGTTCTAAATCTACAAAAACCAAAATAAAACACATCAAAGTGAATGTAATTACGTGACAGCAAGGCATTTTGCTTTATTGAAGCAAATAAAAATGATTCGCGTAGCATTGTTGCACCATTTAAGCTATTTGCTAGATGGGTTGCACCTGGATTGATTTCCTTTATTGAAGTACATTGTCATATACCTACAACATTTTTCGTTTTGTTGTCAGGTGCGAGAACGAACACGTAAACATGCTACGTACAATTGACCGTGAAAAAAACATTTATTTTCTAGATTCAGGCCACAAACACTCAAGGATTGGCGATTTATTGATCGCCATGGCGTATGCAAGACGAATCGATAATTGAATTCGTTTACACTCGAATAGCATATCGGTTGGAATCATCAGAATGATCGGAATGCGAGGTTCCTCACCTTTGAACTTTCCTTTGAGTAACGTTGGGTAAATCACATTGTCCATGAGTTTTCTCACCACCAAACGCGTTCCGTTACATAGTTATTGTTAGTTCAGATTTCGAAACATGATGACTACCAAGCCAACCTTTAGTTGTAAATTATACGGTGGCAACCCAGGCAGATCCAATTAGTTTAAAAAATCCTGTTGGATATTCTCGTCTTTGTTTGTTCACAGTCGATAGATTTCAAAGAATGCTATGAACCAACGATTTAACTTTGAATTGTGTAGTTTAAGTGATCCACATCTTTGTTCTTTGCCGCAAGAATTGTTCGTTCCCTAAACCATTTGTTATTTTTGTGGTTAGCAATGATGTTCGAGAACATTTTGTTGATGAGCTCGTCCTTCGTCGAGACATAATTGCAAAAATTACCGATTTGATTGATTTGCATAATGACAAACGATATAACCTTTCACAATGTGCATTTTATCAAACTCAGCTCATCTCTTTAAAATCAGTTTTCGCTATTTCAAATGTAATAACCGCCGAAAACTGAATCAAAATTAATACTTCGCGGCGCAGGTCTGCACAGCTAAGAGTCAGCTATCAAAGGAGAACTCACACAACCCTGTTTAATGGCATTACTGGAACCAACGTTCATTTTTGTTTCCGTCATGTATCCGAGGCTAATTTTTTTGTGATTTTTTTTGAGACACTAAAAAAATTCATCAAAATCAGTCAATCCGTTCTCGAGATAACAGCAAAAAAAGCCGTTCCATACAAAATTTATTAGATAGTGAATTTTTTCTTCGTGAATTTTTCCAGTTTTTTAATAGTTATTCTGCTATTTCGAACCAAAACAAATCTAACAAATCAAAAATCATAAAAATCGGTCCAGTGGTTCTTGAGTTATACATCGTGTAACTAACCCGACATTGTTTTGTTCTTTATTCCGTTATCTATGACGATGATGTGGTGAAGTGTGCTTAAAAGTAGTACATTTTTATTTGGTTTGGCTTGGTAATTAGTAATAATACACTTATCAACTGCTAAATTGGTCGTTGAATATAGTTCCGCTCTATGTTTTTTCACAAAATACGGAATTTCCATTCTAGAGCGATTTAGTGTTCCCACTTACGCAGTATTTTCTTTTGCCAGCTGTTTTTCCAAAGTCAAACTCGTAAATAAATTGTCTGTAGTAACATTCCTACCTCTATTAAAATACGGTTCCATTAATTTTAAGACGTGTTCAACAAGACGTTGATTTGTAGACCGCGCATCATCCTTCTGTAGGTAAGAAAATCCATTTACTAGATATATGGAACTTAAACCCAGAGCCAGCCGAACCTTTTTACCAAACTAATCTGGTTTGTTAGTCATGTATTGAGTGAAACGTCGTTTTTGACGGCAGCAGATCATCAATGGTAATGTTTTCATCAGGCGTTTAGCAGCTTCTGCAATTGGATATAAACCTGTTCAACACTGCTGATACTAAACAAAATTTCTTCAAACGCTTACTTCTAGTGGATCGAGTGTCAAATCTTAAAAACCATATAATGTCAGAGAACCTTTGAAGCGACATTGTTTTACTAAACAAAATTCCACACCTTTGACCATAAACTATGAACTTCTAAAGCACGAGCACCATATGTCCTACGAGCAAGTCAAACGGCTATGAAAGCTTTAGGTTCTGAAATAGATATGGCCCAATCATCATCTTCCAGCTGCCTCTTGACCTCCGTTACAGTGCAGTTTTGAATATGCTGTAGAAGATAATTCTATCTATGAATAAATGGAATGCACTAAGTGCGCAGTCTGTTACATTCCATTTTTCAAAAAAAATTGGCCCAGTAATATCATAAATTATATTCAGTTGTTGTGCGCGTTCAACATTACATTACATCAACAGATTCTTCTAATAATTTTTCCAGTTCTTCTAAGTACTGTAATGCCTGTTCTGGGATAAGTCCACGCGAATTCTACATCTCGATTATTTTATTTGTCAATAAGAATTTCCAAACGCTCTCGGCACAAATTTATAACATACTGCGCTAAACTTCTACAGCACTACATTTATATACGCATATCTCACAAACAAGTACGTGCTTGTCTTCTGTAAGCGACATACTCAAACTTGTCCGGAACTGACCCAAAGAGTCACTACTTATCGAGTAGTTGATATTCAATTTATAAGTAATCAAGCTCATGCGCATAACGTATTACAGAATTCTCAAAGATTTATTATTACAATAATTTTGCAAAGAGTTGGCGATTTCAAGTATAAAAGTAAAAAAAATCTTAATGAACAAAAATATTTTTTTGAAATTTCACAAAAAGTTAATAAAAGACCTAGAACCACAACGTTCCATATCAAATAAACACAAAGTTTAAACGTTTTAAAGTTCACGAAGAGTCAAATTCTAGTGTTAAGGGGTTACCTATAAGAATCTGTACTTTCGTATTACAACTTTCCGTTATGGATAATTTCAGTGTTGTCGATATCTCGCAAGCTGAGACTTTGAACCCTTTGAACACACCCTGGTGTCAAATTATTGTCTCATACCTAGTAGACCGATTGAGACCGTATAATTTTACTGCAAGGTTGATGACCTCAGATGTTCACTAAAATTGTCGTCGATTAGGTGCAGCTATCTGTCAAGTGTAGTTTGATGTACTTGCCTTACGCGCTAACGCCATTAATCTATGTTATATTTCTATTACTGTATTACGTAATTTTATCTACATTTATATTATCTGCTAAGCTTTAAGCGTTATTCATTATGATATGCTCTATTAATTGTAAACTGTAAATAGCTATAATGGCAGAAAACGTTGTAAGCTGATTTTATACCCACGTAATTCAAAAAAGTTTTGAATAAAACTGTGAGATAAAACCACAACGTAAGAAGACATTGGAAGTAAATCATTATTAATAATTTACATTCACTCGAATATGTAGTTCAGCCTTCAGCTTACACTCCTCGAAAGTGTCGACAGTAATATTACTGTAGTAACAACTTTTACCAGCTAATATGTGAAGGAACTAAGGGTAAGTCTTTCAATTTATAATAAATTAATGATCAGACAACTCGAAGCCATAATGCGGACGGCAAAGTAATTCCTGCTACCTAAATGAAAAAATCCCTTGATTTCACATTATTTAAAAACTTTTCTGTTTACTGTTTATTAGTTGCTGCTCGTTTTACCTTTGTCTTTTACTAAGTAATGCACTGCAATTTAAAGCTAAGATGACTTCCAAAAGAAAACACATTACTTTATCGATTAAAGAAAAGATCGAGATTATTAAAAGTTTAGAGGCGGGTACTACAGTGACCACTTTATCGAAAAAATACAATGTGAGAAAATCAACGATTTGTGTTATCAAAAAAAGCAAGACGAGTATTCTGTCATATACCATCACAACCAGTTCTTTAATCAATATACGAAATACGTTGGAAATAAGTGCATACCCCGAAGTTGATAAAAGGGTTTATGCCTGGTTTTTACAGCGAAGATCTAGAGGTAAAAAGATAATTGACTATGTACATATGTATGATTTTTTTAACACAAAATTGAAATATTTGAAGTGTGTCCATATCGGGAGAAATTTTGTGTGAAAAAGCACTATTCCTTTATGGTCAGATTCCGGATGTGGCTCAAGTTACAATGTCGACAAAAGCGGAATTTTTTGAAAAATACTTTCTCAAAAAAACACTTGCTCACCAAGCTGAAACATCAGCTCCAAGTAGAAAAATGAGCAAGAATAGAGTTATATTTAAACCCTGCTGTAATGCCTCCGGCGGATTCTTTATAGTGGGAAAATCTTAAAAGTCAGTTTTTGGAAATGAACCGCTGCCGGTGAGGTACCAAGAATAGAAAAAAGCCTGGGTCTCAGAGAAATTTTTATTAATTTTGCAGAACTGAAGTAAGTTAATTTGAACGATGTTGTTATTGGATTATCAAAAGGACTGAAGACGGTAATCTTCCACTATTACAGTAGATGAACAACATTGGCATATAAATACAAATAAACGAGGTTTGTACAATAATAAACCAAATTTCTGAAGATGTTACTCAACAAGAAGCTATCGGACATAGAAAATCATGGAAATCCACCAAATTATATGGATGTTTTGGAGCATATTCAGAATCAAGATCCGACGAAGAAGTAGAAGTAATAGTAGAACATGTAAAACACAAAGAGGCAGTCAGAAATTTTGAAGCGTGTTTAAAGTGGACTGAAGAAAATGATGAATCGAAACAAAATCGGAAATGAAAAAACAAACCAAAAAGGCAGAAGAAGAAAGGATTAAACAGAGCAAAATCACCGAATTTTTCACAGTTTCTTAGATTTACTATGGACTATACTATAGATTTATGTAATATGCTTATATGTACGTAATTTGATATTCATATGTAGGAAATACAGTTGCTTAATTGTATTATTTGAAAATTACGCATTTTTTATTGTGAGAATGTGGCAATTCTTAGAGAACTAAGAAAATCTGTCATTTGTTCGATCATCCGAACATTTCGATAATCCGTATCATCCTGTGCAGTTATTAAACAGCGGATTCGTATGTACCCGTGGTGCCACCGAGTCACGAATCTTGTCGGTACAGCGGAGTGGCGCCAATTTTCTTCCAAATGCCATAGCAAAACGAATATTTTGTTGAATCGAGTTTAAATGGCATAGAAACTCGTTAAGTGTGGAAACACCATGTTGACAATGACAAAAGTGTCATCAACGTATTTGTACCAGCAGTTCTTTTGTTTTAGATAAAATGCGGATTTAACACATGAAATAGACGTTTAACCGTTTTCTGAAATGTTTCAACTATACAGGTATTCAAAAAATAAACAACAATTACTGTGTTCCTGGAAACATAAGCATTACATAATCATACAAATTTGTTTTTCTTTAATTCAAACCATTGACGTCGAAAACTTCCGCAAGCAAGTCATGCCTTACTGATGAATTGTTTTTCAGTGTTGCGTAAAGAACGGTTTTTGCAGACTGTTTTCATTCAAAAATTTTCAAACATCAATAAATAATAAATAGTTTATTGTGAAAATTTAAAAAAGTCAAAAATAAAAAAAAATACAAATAATCAAACATTTTACTTAAAAGCCAATAAAACTATTTATTTATATCTTTAATTGCTAAAATGAGAAACCACTATGAATTTTGCCTTGAATTTAATTGAACAATAAATTAAAACTGTGTTACAAAATCGATTATTGGAAGATAATGTACCATACGAGTCGTATGAAGTCTATTGATTTAAGAAAACTATTTTAACAAAAACTATTTGCCAAAGCTGCAACGTCAACAGAAAAGAATGTTATTAAATAAAAATAAGATTAAATAGTACTCATTCGTTTTAATGCAAAACTAAGATTAACGTAGTTGCCTTTAGACCGTCGACATGGTAAAAACAAACACGACTTTAGTTTAAATTTACTTAGTGCAAGGGTTTAACCCTTTTAAATATACTTTGTAGTAAAATTTAATTCAGTTCACAACATTAGTCTGAAAACCAACGAAACTAAATATAACAATAAAACATTCACCTGTAATAGCAAAGTCTCGAAAGAATGGCAAAGCAAACATTTAAATGTTCTCGAGAGTAAATCGAAAATAATTTGGAAGCGGCGGTCGATTTGGCACCAACCCTCGAAATATCGATATCAAAGTGTGTTTCATATTCGCCGATCTCCTATAAGATTAGATCGTCGACTCTTTGACGACGGTGGGACGTGGAAAGAACGGCAAAGGGTTCACACAGATGGGATAGAACGTATATTCGATTTTAGGCTTGCGCGAGATTTACCTTGTTTGCTTTGTTCCTTTAGTCTGGACGGATAAAGCAGACATTTCTTGCATCAAAACCTATTTTCCAACATTTGTATGTTAACGTTATGGAAATGGTTAACGAAAACTTAATGTTTTCAATATTTTTACATCCCCAATTGGTGTTTGTATACGCTAGCAAGAACATTCTCCCGAATTAGTTTTTAATAATTTATTTGAACCGTTGATTGAAATTTGAGACTGTTTGTTAACTCGGCATTTTTCAAAATTAAATCCGAGCCTACGTTTTTTAAATTCATAAACGATATATCGGTCTATTATAGAACTTTGGTTTACGCCATCTATCATCATTATGTAAACGCTCATTGATCCAAATGATGAAATTCCTCGTTGAAGTGGGTTGTTGCCTCTTCATAATATAAACAAAAGCTTTTTAACTTAATTGACAATCAAGGGAAAAGCTTGAAAAAATAGAGCATCGAGTAATTAACTTGTACTTTGCGCTGATTACGTCCAATTGTCAACAATGTGTTGCACATTTTCATATGTGGTTTATTGAAAATACGTTTGTTCGGTTAGTCTATTTTTTAATTTTTAATTACGCGTTTTTTGTACCAGTCGTTTTAATTAAATAATAGTAATAACAGAAAGTATTGCATTAAACCAAATAGTAAACACGGGTTTCCACAAACAATATTTCGAGTCATCTGAATGTGCCATCATAAACGCGACTACTTCTTTTATTACTGCGTTTACATTTACACTCCGCGTGCACCTCTCTAGAGTGGAATGAGTAACTTCAAGGGCGCTGTTGCCGTTTTTAAGACAAAAGCTGATGAGCATAGTTATCAGCCTACCCACTATAAAAGAGATCCAAAGCTCAAGGTACTACAAATAGAGCCTCGAAAACCGGACGGATTTTAGGGAATAATGACACGGCGAGACAACGGAAGAAACTATTACGGAAATCGGAAAAACCACAAATTGGAAGTTGCAACATAACATCATGGAGCTGCACAAACCAGGAAGTTATAATGGAAATAAACAAACATAGTACTGAAGTAAGGGCATTATCGGAACTAAAAAACCCAGAGAATGCAAAACGTCATCACCAACAATAAAGAAATGTTAATAACACTATGCGCGCAAAACGAACTGCATATTAATAATAGATTTTATACACACAAAAACCAACACAGTATACCTTTGGTAACACAAGAGGCCAAAATTGATTGGCTATATTATCACGGATAGGACAATACACTCGAGTCAAATACTAGACGTAAGAACACGACCAAATTTTGGCAAAGAACACGATCTAGTTCTATACAAATACTGCTTCAAAGCCAACCTCCAAAAGAGATTTGGAAAACTTCTGAGTCGAGTCATTAACTGACAGCTCAACAAAAGCATTATACCCGAGTAGATTAACTAAAAAAATGATCCCTATAGCAGAAGACGAGGATGCCAAACAAATGTGGGATAACATAAAAACCAATATAATAGAAAGTGCCGCAGAAGCACTCGGGATAAAGAAAGTGAACATAAATGGTAAGAAAAACTAGAAGTTTTACAGACGAAGTAAAAATGTTAGCAAAGCAAAACTAAAAAGCTTACGTCAGATATAGAAGCAGAAGAACAACAGAAGAATACCTCATACTGGGAAAACATTTCTATCGGCATGGAACATGACCTATATGAAGTACAGAAAAATATTTAGAATACACTAAGAAACAGAAAAACATACATAAGGCACTGTAAAATTAAACAATAGAAAAGCCCCTGGCCCAGATATATCGTTAACGAAATGCTTAGGTACAGAGGACTTAAATTGAAAACATCGATTACATCACAATAACAATCTATAAAAAGGGAAACAGGAACGACCTGGAAAATTATAGAATATATTTACTAACCAGCATAAGTAAGCTGTTGAGAAAAATCATAACAACGTATAGAATAGAAGTAAAAGTTTCAAACCTTTGTTTCTCTGCCTAATAGATCTCAAAAAAACCGTTTGACAGAGTACAAATAACCGACGTCATAAATATATTCCGGGAATACCTTACATTTAAGGTATTAAAGATCTCAATAAAAATAACAAAAGATGAAAATATTACAGGGATTTGCCGAACAAGTACCAGTACTAACAGGAATTGCTGGAGAATACAAAATAGGACAAAAATCGATAAGAGGACACTATCCTATAACGATCTACAGTGACTAACTATATCGGTTTCAAACAGAAAACCTTAATATGCAGATAACTGTAAAGAAGATCCCACTAGGCTTAAATTGGCTGTAAACGACAAACCCAATCACCAGTGTATGCAGTCCACGTATTTGAGAGTTACGATAACGAGCTTCTAGAACTTACAGCATGAGCAAATAAATAAGATCTCAAGAATTTCTAGCTATCATAGGGACTTCATATAGAGGTAACTAACAGCAAAGTTTGCATGTATAATAAAGCCATGAAACCTGTCCTCTGATATGCAGTGAATACTCGAGCGGATACAACAAAAGCGAAGAACACGATGAGAGCAGCATCATTGAAGACATTGGAAGCTATTAAGAGAGTGAGCTTGAGAGACCAGATAAGAAGCAAAGTTATAAGAAAACATCTCAAAATTCAAGATAGAGTGCGGTTTACGAGATCAAGCCGACGATATTGGAAAGAGCAAAAGATGAAAAACCGAATTAAAGAGACCTATCGGACGATCTCCCAAAACATGGTGCGAAAACTAGACACCTGCTTCCCGAGAGGCTAAGCAAGATTTAGAAGAGTAAAAGAAACAAGACTAAGTCTTAAAAACAGAAAGAAGACATTAAAAAAAATGAGAGGCTTTACAAAGATTGCACCAATAGAAGCATATAAAAGATAAATAAAACCACAAGTTGTTATTCCATGTATTTACATAACTTGCAATACCGACATTTAAATCTCAACTGTTGAGGTAAGAAAGTGTACAATTATGCCGATGTACAGATCCCCTAGTTCTACCCTTGACTTCCAAGAACCACCAAAACCTTCACCACCGAAAATCTTACGTTAGCGTTTTCAGTAATAAAAAATAGTCTAGGTTGTGTAGACGATATACCTACAACGTATAGGTAACAAGCACAAATATAGACAGTACCGCCAACCCTATGAATGAAACAAAATGATTCAAACTAGAAAGTTGTGTTGTAGCAAATAAATTTGACCGAATAATAACACTGTAACCAAAAAAAACAGACTACCATAAAAAAGTGTACTTGAAGATTTAGCTGACGAAGAAAAGACTTCAAGACACGCGTTGATTGATAAATCTAGACAAGCAACAGGATTATGAAATTTTGTAAAACCTTCATCAAGGGTATAATTGAAACCACATTGGAATGGCGTAGGTAGTAAATGTAAACGTAGACGCTATATGCAGACACAAAAAAGCAAATAGAAGACCTAACTATGGTTTGTCAGTTACCTCAAAATACCAACAAAAATGGAAACACAGCGAATGATACATGTAATTGTGAAAAAGGTTTCAGATTCCTCATAGGATTTTGAATAAAACTGGTATCACACTGACTATATCTCTTTTTGTTTCTCTAAAGCTTGCATTTTTTTATTTTTTGATTTTGATCCGAACCCATGTATCTATGATCCATTTAATGATGGTTTAAAATAAATTGATTGAAATTTAGTTGTTTGATTTCTTTAAAACGTTTCTCAGCGAAACTCCAAGAATAAAATTGTTAATGAGAAGATATGCAAATCGCGTAAGAACACATGAAGAGGTATGCCATTTATTCCACCGATCGCCAAACCAACAGTATGTAAAACTGTGAAAAGGTTTGAAGAAAATGGAAAAGAATCGTCCTAAGTTGGCGGATCTAAGATTTGAACTAATGATGAAAAGAATATGGAAACACTGCAAAAAATTTTAATAATCCAAAAAGTTAGTAGATTAAAATGAATACACAATCTGCTGCCAAAGAACAAACGCCATCCCTACAAAATTTCTTTGGTACAAGAATTACTGAAAAATGATTTCTATCGGAATTTAACTTTTAGCGAATATGATGTATGGCGACGAATTGGGAGAATAATAAAGTTTTTTACTGTATAGGTTTTTCTAATGAAACAAGTTTTATGTTGAACGGAATTGTGAGATACTGAAGCGATAAAAATCTTCACTGACTGCTCATTTTTATTGAGAGCAATTTAACAGCAGGTAGGAACTTGAACATGTTACAAAACCCCATAGTTCCAGCAATCTAAAGTATTGCCAATACAAACTTGGTAAATACATAATTCCAGCAAGATGCTCCCCGCATTTCAAAATAGAAGCTCGAAATTATTTTTCCCAATCGTTGAATAGAAAAAAGGGTACCCAAACCATCTCTATTAACACGCACACGTTTTTCTTTTGCATAAGACACAACATCTAGATGAAATACGAAAACGAATTATGAATGCAAAAAACCAGTTCAGAAACACATATTTTTGAGTTGACAAAAATCATAACCTGATTCGCGACCAAGAATTTTGGATCTTGGCAATTCGTGAAAATTAAATTAATAATAATATAATAATAAACGTTTACAAAAAAATATTGAGAGGTACAAAATAGTGTAACCTGCGTATTGTAGCAAATTATGATAATCTAAATTTATCTTTAAGTTTTAAATACCAAAATTCAACCCGATTTAATTATATGCAAGGTCACAGAGAAAAGATGGTGCACTTCCTCACCATACCAACGATATCGACAGAAAACTTTACGAACTTTTTAAAAATCGTTGGTTTGCCAATATTGATCCCTTTTTATGACCACCTAGGTCGTCTTATCTTACCCCAATATATTTTTACCTTTGGTGTAGAATTAAAAATATTGTGTGTTTTTCCATTAACCACTTCATTTAAGACAACCTGTATAGTAAATCAGAAAATCATAGATTATGATGAACATCGTAGACTAATAAAAAAAAAAGAAAAATCAACTGTCAGCAGATCTAACATAAGAACGTTTTTCGAGTGCGCGAGAGAAATCGAAAAACTCAAACAGATAGCTGAAATTTAACTAAGCGCCTCTTACAGAGTTAAGTAATCAATTTGTGAACCAAATCAGATTCTAAAATCCAGAAAAGTAAGAAATAAAACAATAAACTTGAAAAACCAAACAATCTAATAAAGAACCACTACAAAGTTAGGTAATCATCTTATGAACCATACATACCAGATTCTAAACTCTATAAAAGTGACTTAAGAAAATGTAGTCTTCGTATATAAAGGATAATCGTCGCTGTCTGATTTAATTACGGTTGAGAAAGTGTGTGTCTTCGATAAAAAAAATGATGACTGAGAACCAAAGAGGAGATAGTTCGAAACCATAATCACGATTGAAGTTATTGCTAACCGAACCGTTAAAATCTATATTGCCACTTGTAGTAAAATGATGTTCAGCAACAACAGACTTAGAAATATGTCTTTTCCTTTTACAACGATCATGTTTTGAAATGCGTGTTATGATGGAACGACCGGTTTTACCGATATAGACTAAGACCAAATGAACAAAAAATCGGGTATACACCTTGAAATGAAAGTGTAGGAATTTGTCCTTGGGAGAAGTAAGAATCTGAAAAATCTTACCTGACGAGTTGAATATTAGTTTAATACGATTCTGACAAAGAAGTTTCTGTATTTAATGTGTTACCTTATGAATGTAGGTTAAAAATTCCAATTTCCGATTGGATTTAAAAGTAAAAATGTCCTTAGGTACTCGACGAACGTGGATGTAGACAATGATTAATAACTACCGAAATATCTCGATTTATATAACCATTGTTCATCAAGGTTCTAGTAAGATGACAAAGTTCCGAATCCGTTTCCGAAAGAAAAGGCGCGATGAACCAAGGATTCAGTAACAGAATGTTTCTCTGCAGGCTTTCAATAAACAAAATTGCCTAGAAGTCCGTCGGGTTCACGAGTCACAAGAACGTAGAAAAATGGAAGAGAGTACATTTGATATATAGATGTTGGTTGTTTAGATGATTAAGAATCTTAAAACAATTCGAGATGATCATGAAACCAAACAATAAACCTGTCTACATATCTAAACCAGACTTTAGGTTTTAATATTGACGATTCCAAAACAACTGTTTAAAAATATTAGTTACCAAAGGCGATAAAGGAGAACCCATAGCAGCAACAGAAACTTGTTTGTAAAACTTGTTATCAACTTAAAAATAACAGGAACCAAACACTAATTTTTGTCATGGGGAAAGAGAATCTGTTCGATGATAATGACATTTAAATTCGCAAGAAGATCTTGGGGTTAAAGATTTATAATCTAAAAACGTTGAATAACTTGCAGAAAGCTGAGAATGTGATTTTACCTGTAAATTCGCAAAGAATGTTCGGCAAGAATTTGGCTACCTTGTAGATAGGAGATTGGATGGTACTGACGATAGGTTAAAGAGGTATACATTGTTTGTTAACTTTAAGAATTCCGTATAGACGAGGTGGTTACGAATCTAAAAGGGTAAGCCAACGTTTGGTTTGAAGGAGTAGATTAGATCTGATGATTTGGCCGACCTCACGTTCAATCCTCGAAGTGGTGTTATGTTAAAAATGTGGTATATTAAAAATTTTCTAGTATAAGATTTATCCTCGACACGACCACTTTCCGTGGTTGACTGTCGAATTTTAAGTACGAATTCATTTCTTCCGGTAACGTTTGTGCAACACTTTATTTAGCGGTGTCTACGCCCAACAAGGCTTTCATCATTAAGTTATTTCACCCAATTCCATGTGAATATGCTGTCGAATTTTGTGTCTATTTGAGCAAAAGCCTATTCGGGGTAAGTCGTTATAATTTTTTGTATTGGGGGTTTCAATTGATTCTTTAACGGGTTTCCACACCTCCATCTGTGGGAGTTGATAAGCACCTATTGCAATTAGAAAATGTTCATGATGTCACGTCGCTGAAGTTTAAGGGGTTGAATACAATCATATTGGAGAAAATAATTACCTAAGTTGCGAAGTTAATCAGAGGGAAGTTCTGCGTATTCACTTATTTTCAGTGATCGTATTAATTAAAAACAGGATTTACTTGTGATAACACCTTATGTACGTTTTACTTTGTGTTAGATTTCAATTGAGTCTTAGGTAATACTGGTACGGAATTAGCTAATGCCCTACTGGATAAAACATAACTGTAAGTATTACATGTTTACTTTAATGCTTAATAGTTTGATGGTCAGTGGACCATACGTACATACTAGATTGTAATCACAATTAATGTTAAAATCTTTTTGTTGTGTCATATTATCTGGTACGCTTTAATTGTCTAGTTCTTCGATTTTCGTACATTTTAATTTAAAAAAAAATTGTTTAAGTGAAAAGTTAGACCGACTAGGTCACTTTGCTGTACGACGTCTTGCCCAGTCGATGGCGTAATTTATACTTGGCCTGTGATATCAACCCATGTACTAGTGTTTGGAAAATTTATATAATTATACTTATGTACCTTTTTCGTCCTCTTTGACTACTGATGTGATAAAATAAATATATATTCTGTTATCACTTCTGTCGTGTTATTTGTTCTTTTTCAGCTGCCGGTAGATTTAAACGGAGTCTCCCTAATTTAGTCTTTCATCGTTTTGGCGCCTTTTTTAATTTAGTTTATAATCGATAATCACGCCTGCGACCCCATCTCCGAGAACAACTGAGTTAGCCCTCGCTTACTTTTTTTTTTGTTACACGAAAACCAACGCAACAGTGAGATTACGAGTTACAAGAGCGTACGTTTGTACGTATATCAGAATACAATAGATTTTTGTAGCGTAATCTATTTAATTCAAAACGACAGTTTATCGACTGGAGGAACGATGATATACAGGTTACTAAGAAGACTTTTCAAGCCTAGCTCTCCCGACTAATAAATCTTGAATTTAGAAACTGTATATGAGTCAAGAATTTTGCAAGTGTGATACGAATGGGAGCTGAGATGTGGGTAGGAAAATGTCTTACAGAAGACTCAACAGCACATAAAATATCTTCTTTAGGAATTGAAATCTTTAGAGAGCAGTGATTCCTGTTGTGAAGTGAAAGTCAAACTAGATAAATTGATGAGTGTTTTCAAGGAACCAGTAGAAGATAATTCTTGGATTCCTATAATTAAACCTTTTTAAGATGAGCTTCAATAGTTAGCCGTAAAGTGGAATCAGACTACTGGTGAGTAATATTGTTGAAGAGATTCCAATCGTCCGGAGTTGGTCAACTCGAGATGAAGATAAATGAGCGTCTAACTCGCGTCTGGTTTGTTTCATCCGTTCGAGTATCAAACGGTGTAGAGTGTTTTTAGAATGTCTGAACATAGAAATTGAGGAATGCTGTGGTCACGACAATGACAAAGTTAAAGTGCACAAAAGTTTTAGAGATTGTTAATGTAAAAACCGAAGGCATCCACTGCCGAAGTTTAAACTAAGATAAGAACGTCTTCCGTGTTTGAAAACGTTAAACAAATATTGGGAAGTTTAAAATTGTCTTTAATTTTCCCCACTATTTAAAAACGGCACTGAAAAAAATTTTTTTTCTATATGGCGGTCAATCGTTGAATGGACCACTAATTTACGTCACAGGGTTTTTGTACAGATAGAAATTTAACAGTGTGAGCCTGTGAGTGAATATTCCATATAATTGAGTTTGGCAATAAAGTAAACAAAGAGAATTTCTTGAGGAAATTCAGAAATATTTATAATAACGGTGTGATCTGTATAAAAAATCTTTTCGAGGTGCAGAATGTTAAAATTTAAAAGAAATTATTTTCTAGTTGTGAGTTTAGAAATTTTTGTTAAAAATCCATTGGCAATTTGAATAAGTTGCGACGACTAGAAAAGATAAAACAACAAAATCGTGGTAAATAAATTACGTAAATTTTATAAAAGTGTAAAAAGCCAACTTTTCAACACTTAAAACCAATTAACATAAACTTACTAATAATAACCATAATGTTAACAATCAATGGCAATTATGTTATCTAAATGCGAATATAAAATTCCTTGAACAATAGTTGTTACCATATCCATTTCTATCCAATAGCTACACGAGCTCTTAGTTACAATTTCAATAACATTAATGCTATTGTTGGTATATAATAATGAATTGTTTCGGTTTGTGCCGGCTCGAACAAGTACAATGCTGTTCGATTAACTATGATTTGATTTTCAAGAGTACTTATGCAAACTAAATAGTATCATAAACTGCACTTATCAATCAAACGCTCATCTTCACCAGATAATTAAACTCAAGTCTATCGAAAGAAAAACGCTATTTTTAGTATGTATAAAGCGTTGTTGCCAGTTGATTTAAACTAATGCATATTCAACAATGCTTGTTCAATAATATAAAATTTAAATTGCACTAATATACGGTATTATAAAATGTTATCATCCATAATAAAATTAATAGTGTTTTCTAGACCGTAATTTAATATTTTCATATTTAACGTAATTAGTTAATCACTATTATGAAAATTTATATTTTAATGCATTATAAGTACCTTACTGATTCAAATATTTATTTGTGATAATCGATTAATATTTTTATTTAGATTTATGTATGTATGTATGTATGTTTAAAAACTGTAATTGCGTTCGATAGAATAAATTTACACTTTGCATAATGAGCGTACATGAAAATTATACATATTTAGAATTTATTGAAAACGGTTTTGTCAACATTTATTGTTAAAAACTTGATAACGTTATAGTATTATTAATGGTTATTATATGCAACAGTTTTTCATCACACTAAAAAAAAGGAACACTTACTAAATGTGGAGTTAGTCAACTAAATTCATCAAGAAAACGAAATCGGTAATTTGTCTGCATACTTGTACAAACACATCAGAGAATTCCCAGGGCTGACGAATCCCAATAGTACGAATCTGATGTCTACTTATGGTAATTTTCACAAGTATACCAACATTCATTCAACCAAAAAAATATTTCTGATTTTAAATCGATAGATAGGATTATACTGAATTAAATGTAATTATTTTTTGTGTTAGAAACATGTATAAACCACTTTGCTTTGCAAGTCGAATTGATATGTTCGTTCAGAAATTTTTAGTGGTTAAATAGATGTGTATTTTTTTAAACTCTATTGTTATTTTTACAGTCGTCACTTTTAATTAAGCTATACATTGTTACAACTTTTATTTTTAAAATAGACGAGTGACAAGTTAAGTGACATGTTTTTATTATTTTCAAACTTAAAAATAACGATCAGTAGCCAGTCAACCATGTCACAATATGTAAGATATTCAATTCACTTTAGTTACCAAAGTTTCTCTTAAAAACATCAAGAAAATTAAGCAATTTAAATTGTCATAGTAACTCATGATATTGGAATAAAATCTTTTTTTCGGTACCTATATTTATACCATTGCGATTTGTTGTTATGTACGTTTCATATATATTCAAATTTAATGATTTATCACAAGCGTTTAAGTACGTCTATCTTCACATAATAAAAAACATCTGCTTACATAAATAATTCTGAGTTAAGCCGACTGTTTATATGATTGTCGAGTGGATTTATACGATAATCTGAATGTGAGAAATTGTATCAATTACAGATTTCATTCTGTTTGATTTCTGACAATTGCTTCAATAACGTTACTCGTTTGGTCTTAACATGTACAACGTGATAAAAATTAATAGAATAAATCTGTTTTTGATGATACACGAAAAAGTTATAACTTATTTAAAAATCTAACAAGTTCCTGGTATTATCAAAAGCAATTAACTAATGTGAATGAAGCATTGCAAATGCATTTATTCATTTACGCGGCTTCAATTGTAACGAGTTTTTTCAGATTTCAGACTAATCTTTTTATACGCGTAATGAAAATTTCATTGTACACTAAAGCTTAAATTACGTTTAAGAGAACGCTACAAGTACTAATAGTTACAACTAGAACATTTCAAAAACGTCGAAATACTACAACTTTATGTATTTTAAGAAGCAAATACAAAATATATTTTACGTTGAGACTTTTGGTTTTTGATAACAATAACCGAATGATAACAAAATCGAAAATGACAGACCTGTTGCATTAAATAGTCTCCTTAGTTTAAGAAAGGGATAAGCAGACTCGTGATATACAGTGTGTCCGAAAAATATGGAATATATTATACAGGTCGATAAATATGCACTTTACACGAAAAAGTTGTAAATAAAAGTTGTTTATCACTTAGTTATCTACCACCAGGGAGATATCAATTTAAATTTTTGCTGTAAACAAAATCGCAACGAATAACATTTACATTTTTTTAAATGACAAGGCACGTCTTTATTATACTCATTTGATAGAGTCTTTTTTTCTCTTTTCAACCATATGAAACTTGAATACCTTTACATCAAAAAATTTTCAAGAAAAACAAGGACATGTCTAACAAATTTATTTTACTGAGCAGTATTAATCAGGTACGTAATATGTAGTATTGAAACAATTGAATGCATTGTCATAATAGGAAATATTAAACTTTAAATATCTTTACATAAAATTGTTATAACAAAAAAATGTATTTAAACTAAACTTACAATAAATGTTCAAAATGTAAACCATTCATAATTTGACAGTGGTAAATTCGATTTTAAAACCATCGATTGCTTTTGAAATCATATCTCGAGTTATAGCTCTTATCTCAACTCTAATGCGATTTTTCAAATCTTCAACATTATCAGGTCTATTTACATAAATTTTGCTTTTAATATAGCCCCAAAGAAAAAAATCTAGTGGACTTAAATCCGGCGAGCGAGCAGGCCATTCTATCGTACCTCTTCTGCCTATCCATGTATTTTGAAAAGTATTATTAAGAAAGTGGCGGACATTAATTCCAAAATGTGGAGGTGCCCCGTCCTGTTGAAACCATATTCTGTTATGAGCTATATCTGGATCTACTTCATGTGGAAATAACTCGGCTAAAGCAGGAACTAACTCAAATCTTAAGAAATCGAGATAAATATTCGCCGTTAAACTACCTTCAAAAAAATATGACCCCAAAATTTGACTTCCAATCATTCCTACCCAGACTTTGACTTTCTGCTGGTATTGGGTGTGTCCTTCTAGATACCAGTGAGGCTTTTGTGAAGACCAGTAACGTGTGTTTTGTTTGTTAATTGTGCCGTTTAAACAAAACGTGGCCTCATCAGTAAAAAGGATATTTTTATGAAAATGTGCATCTCGTTCAAGTTTGTTTGTTATTGTTTCACAAAACTCCAGCCTTCTGTCCAAATCGTCTTCAAATAATTCTTGAACTACACAAGCTTTATAAGGATGAAATTTTTCTTTTTTTAAAACGTCATGTACAGCCGATTTATTCAAATTATGGTCTCTAGCAATTTGCCGAACAGAAATTTGTGGATTTTCCTCAACAGACAAGAACACATTTTCTCGTTCCACATTACTTAATGACAAAGGTCTACCAGTTCTACTCGCATCTTTCACCGAACCTGTCTCTTGAAATTTCCGCCAAATTTTGCTTATCGTGGACTGCGAAATGTTTAATTCTGGATGCAAGTTATTAAATAAATTACATACTTCGTCTTGGGTTCTTCTTCTTAATACTGCTCAGTAAAATAAATTTGTTAGACATGTCCTTGTTTTTCTTGAAATTTTTTGATGTAAAGGTATTCAAGTTTCATATGGTTGAAAAGAGAAAAAAAGACTCTATCAAATGAGTATAATAAAGACGTGCCTTGCCATTTAAAAAAATGTAAGTGTTATTCGTTGCGATTTTGTTTACAGCAAAAATTTAAATTGAGTTCTCCCAGGTGGTAGATAACTAAGTGATAAACAACTTTTATTTACAACTTTTTCGTGTAAAGTGCATATTTATCGACCTGTATAATATATTCCATACTTTTCGGACACACTGTATAAGAGAACTCTTAGCGATAGAAACACGAATAAGCTTTTTCGCAATAGAAATGAAAATCTTGCTCCTTTCTATAGTATTTTAAAAATTTTAAATCTAATTTATTTATAAACTAAACATTTACCCGATTTAATTTAATTACTTTTAACTAATACTAATAAAATACAACGGTATTTAAGAAAAACAACTTACATTAATTTATATACTACTATCACTCGGTATCTACTGTCCGCGCTATTGATTTATCTAAAACTGGTCTTTGTTTCTGTTTACAGAACGTTTATCTTAGCACGCGGATTAAACCTTAATTTATTTAAACCGACAAAGTCTTCCTCCGAATCAATTCGAAAACACTGCCTCTAGTCTCTTCAAAAATTGTTTATATTATTCCGTTATCTGAAACCATTCCACGTTTTTGGATCAGCGTCCCGAAGTTTCCAAATACTTTGAAAATGCTTCAGTATGGTCGGCAATTTG
Organism: Aquatica leii; assembly: GCA_035610365.1. Classification (NCBI taxonomy): domain Eukaryota; kingdom Metazoa; phylum Arthropoda; class Insecta; order Coleoptera; family Lampyridae; genus Aquatica; species Aquatica leii. The sequence continues at coordinate 99,976,575 of CM069436.1, read as the reverse complement.
GTCTACTGCTATAACATTTATAAATTTTTTAAAGCTTTCGGGATACAACATGAGCCCAGTTCTTGTAGATTATACATAAATTCGTCGTAAAAGCAGTTTTGTTACATAATGGAAATATTTACAATTTTATTCTGATAACATTTCTGAAGGAATTTACGAAAAATTTTGTTAGAGAAGATAAAATACGAAAACTATTCCTGAAATATCATATGCAAATAGGTTACACCAAATAATGTTGCTTTTTATGTCTTTGGTACAATCGTGGCAAAGAAAACTATTATATTAACCCATTTATGCCCGTTGTACTCGCTTGAGTACAATTAATTTTTAGCCCTGGGATGGGATCTATGTGTTAACAAAGTATAATTGCAGAATCGTAATCCCTGCAGTTTTCTGCATAAATTCTGACAGACAATTCGTGCTTTTTTTATTCTATGTTAGCATAATAGCAACTTACAGAGACACGTCCATTAGGTTTTGTGTGTTGAATGGTGACTAGCTGATAATATTATTCAAATTTACAATTTCTTTCCAAATTGGAAATTTATTTTCTTGGAATATAACAAAGAAAGGTGTAAAAACAAGATTCTTTTGTTAGGTACGTGAAAACTTGATTACATCTTATTTCGTGTTGAGGTTAAACATGAGTGTACTCGATTGAGTACAGTGGGCAGATGCAGGATACATTTTGGGGTGTTTTCTTGCTCTAAAAATTTTATATGCAGAAGATACCATAGCAAATGTAACATCAAGCTCAGAAATAGATGTGGTAATTATTCCGCCCGAATCCGATTACCAAACTGATGAAGAGGAGTTCGATGAAGATGATCTGGTTACAGCTCATCTACCTCGTGATGTTTCAGGAGAAGTTGAAGTAGCGATGAAGAATACAACATGGCACTATCTTAAGATTTGTACTACACTATCAAAAAAAGCAAAAATAAGTCAGCCCAAGTAGAGTACCGAAGAAATAGATATGAGAATGACATCTACTAATGGCAACTCGATTCGTTTGAGTAAAGTACGAGAACAATTGTCTAGCTATAATGTCATTGAAATTTTTGAAAAACTGTTTGACGAACAAGTTGTCAATCTTATAGTAGAACAAACAAATAAATATGCTAAAGACAGCAATAATCACAGTTATGAAGTTACGAGTGACGAAATCAAGATTTTTGTAAGTGTGCTTCTTTTTAGTGGTTATCATAAATTACCTCGTGCGCGTTTTTTATTGGTGTTTAGACGAAGACGTGAATGTGCCATTTATCTCGAACTGTATTAATAGAAATAGGTTCGAGGAGATAAAAAATATGTACACTTGGCAGATAACACCCAGATTGACAAAAATGATAAAATGGTCAAAGTACGACCATTGATGAACTTACTGAATAAAAAGTTCCAACAGTTCGGAATTTTTCACCAATGTTTATCCATTGATGAAGCCATGGTACGTTATTTTGAACATCATTCTGCGAAACAGTTCATCAAAGGTAAATCAGTACGGTTCGGCTATAAAGACTGGATGTTATGTAGCTCCAGTGGCTATTGTTATGCCTTTGATAAGCCAACCAACAGTAAAGTTAAAATTCCGAAGTCCACACTTCCCCTGGGATCACAGGTGGTAATTGATCTTTTAAAAGTTGTCAAAGAAACTGCTGATCACATCGTGTTCTTTGACAATTATTTTACGAGTTACGATCTGCTGATTACTTTGAGAGACAAAGGTATACGAGCTACCAGAACTGTGCGAGAGAACCGCACTAAAAAATGTCTCATCCTTCCTTCCGACCAGATGAAAAAAAAAGACCGTGGTACTTTCAATTACCGTTACGATCAAGAAAATTCTCTTCTTTTCGTGAGATGGCATGACAATAGCGTCGTTAACAATGGCTACCAATTACGACGGCATTGAACCAATGTCACAAGTAAAAAGATGGTCGTCAGGAAAAAGGAAAAATATCAGTACCCCGACCGAAGCTTTTCAATACCTATAATGCGTACATGGGAGGAGTGGATCTTTTAGATCTATCGGTCAACAGTTACAGAGTTGCGATTCATGGCAAAAAGTGGTGGTGGGTCCTTTTCACCCACATGATAAACGACCTCATGGATTTGCTGTTATTTCAACGAAATGTCACCCGCCATTACTTACGGTCTTATAACAAGGCCATTCAAAGATCAACTTCAGGACGACCATCCGGTTCATTACCCAGCAGTTTACTGGAAGATCCAACAGGCCACTTTCCGAAGAAATTGTCGAATCCACTTTGATGCAGCGTATGTCACAGCAGAATTAGGTGGGGTTGTGAGAAGTGCAATGTTACTCTTTGTATTGAGAGAGACTGTTTCAAGATATTTCACACACGCAATTAATTTTTAACACACCGATTGACTATTTTTGAATAAATATTTTTTTTTTGTTTTTCGTTGACTTATATTCTATATGTGCCCGATGTACTCATTTGAGTACACTCTTTTTTTTCTTACGTTTTAAGCAAATTATCTGAAAATGAAGCATACATGACAAAAATATACTGTACTCGACTAGATTCAATCATCAACAATTGTTTTAATCTTTCACAAGACTGGTGGGAATTAATGGTTTAAGCAGAATTGGCCGCTAGGACAGAACCTTGTGCCAAGAAAAAACAATGTACGTCATTAGCCTTTAGTGAAAATGAAAGTATGATAACACCACCTCTGCACGTAAAACTGAGCTTCATAAAAAACTTCTTAAGACACGAGAACAGTTTCCAAAAATTACAGAAGGAAAATTAAAAGAAGGTATATTGATTGACTCCAGATATGAAAAGTAGTTAATGATAAAATATTTGGAACCAAATTAACGGGCTGGGAAGAAGCAACTTGGGTATCCACAGTACAAATTTTTACCAGTTTATTGGAAAAACAAAATAAAATTACAAAGTTTTGGTTTGATACCAAGCATTTCCCGATGCTACTCAAAAATTGCTAAAAGTGTACAGTAGAATATAATGAACGCTTTTTCAGATAACATAAAAATTTCCCATAAGACCAATGTAATTTTTTTCAGTTTATAGTGAATGTTTTCAGTGATTTCCCTAGTGATTTCCCGACGTTTAATTTAGGTCATTTTGATCTTAGTTGCAAACATTGCTGGACGATTATATTGTACACTGACAGACTTTCAATGAAAAAACAAAAACGTAAAGTTTTAACTATGAAAGAATCCCACGATATCATAGAAGAAAAGAAAGAAAATGACAAACAACGCGATATTTATCGTGAAATAAAATTGCCGAAATCAGTTGAAAATAAATTTCGTCGTATCTTCAATTTGTAAAAGGCTGAGAATCTCACCGCATAAAGGTGTTGATAAGAGACTTTTACAGTGGTTTACCCAAAAAAAGACAAAACAACAAAGTGTCCCCATAAGTGGCCCATTCTTCAGCAAGAAGCAAGTGAATGAGAAGTCGAATTGAAGAAAGAGATTTTGTGTATTCCAGAAGTTGGATTGAACGTTGTAAGAAGAGAAATTGTATCTCTAGACAAAAAAATTTGGTGAGTCTGTATCAGTTGATATGAATGTTGATAATAACTAGCGATGAAACACTGAAATTCCAAAGAAAAAGCTGTGTAAGTGGAAATATATCCAAAGTTAGAATAACAGTTTTGATCGCTGCCCACATGTCTGGGATAGAAAAGAGAAAAAAAAACTGTTTGTTATGAGCAAAACAGTCAATCCCAGATGTTTTAAAAACAAGACCTTACCAGTCAAGTACAGATCAAACAGCAAAGCATGGATGACATCTAATTTATTCAGCGAAGAGCTACTCCAATGGGGATTCAAAGTTGAAGAAGAACAGCAGAAACATTGTTCTTTTAGTTGACTGCCCAGCACATCCCAATGTTCCGTAAAACCAAATCAAACTGATTTTTATGCCACCCGATACCAGTTCAAAATACAGAAAGATTATGCTAATGAAGATCATAAAAGCGGTTGATAATGGAAAACAGTTTCCTGTAAGCATCTTGGATGCTATGATTGAATAATAGATATAACTTTGAACGACGTAGGTGCCACATCATCGCATTTGTTTTACAAAACAAACATTCAATCTAAATTCATCAGACAAACCTTAGATATGCACAAGACAATTTTTCTTTTAAACTAATCCTCGGGTATTGTGCACTAATTTTGATGCACTTTTCGGGTTCACTATAACAGGAATTCATTGTATAGTAAAATAACAATAAAGCATACGATTTAAGATAAAATCCACCATAGATACAGTGAGATTAAGAGTTCCGGCTTTCAGAAACTACCAAATGTTACTAGTTAGAAAACTCAAACTGTCATTTTATATTTCGACAAAGCATTAAAAACCTCGTGCTACTTAGATCGACGATTTGCTTAAAAAATTTTAATCGACGGCCATCCTGCTTTGACCTAAGCGTAAATTTGATAGAGCGTTAATACTCTTTGTTATGTGTCATTAGTAATAACGTTTCACAATTTGGTATTGTAATCAAATTTTTGGCACGTTAGTGTACGCGGACACCAGTGGTTGGATATTTGTTTTATTCGACACCTACGGTGCAGGATTTTGCGCCGATGTTCATTTTTTGTTAAAGTTTCGTTGTTAGTGGTTTGATTTTGATAGAAACCTTGTCCGTTCAATTGTAAGTAATTTCGTTTTATTTAATTTTTCATCGTCGCTATTACTATTACGTATATTGACAGAATTAAGGCAATTCTCAATTTATTTAATGCTCACAGATATGGCGACGAGCGCCATTTTGATTTTGCTAATTTAAAATTGTTTATAGCAAATCTGGCGAAAACTCGAGATCTTCTTTTTAACCCAACTACTAAAAGTAGAAGTAATATTTCCCTAAAATGGTGTACATCTAATAAACCGATTCTGCTGTTATTGTTAATGTGGAATTGATGATCTAAAAAGTTTTCTTCGATTCAATTTTCGAACAGCTGTAGGTACCTGTGAAATATCGTTTATCGATGTGGCTTATTAGCCCTACGTTGCAATTTGTATTATCCTTATTGTAACCGTTTTACGTAATTTATCTACTTTAAGCGATATTAGTTATACGTTACTACTTGTATAAAACCCTCATTAGTCTGTTTTAAGATCATTAATAATAATCTACTTTCAGTTGAATTTATAGTTCAGCCGTCAGCAAATTTGTGTATGCATTATTGGTTACGTTGACTTGTACCATTCGAGTACCTTAGTAATTTGTGGGCATTCATGGCAAGTGTGCTTAAGATTAATTCGTTACACTCCTCAAAATTACTAAGAGTAACATTATGATGGTAACAATTTTTACCAAGTACTGTATCCAGAAACCAGAGGCAAGTCTTTCGTTTTATATTAAATTATTGATCAATGTAAGCATTAATACGTAATCGACTTTTTTCCTTTCTGAAGTATTTATGACATATATTTCGTTGATAAAACCAAAGTGTTATTTTGTTATCAATTGAGAAAATACATATTACATAGTTGTTCGTTCTCTCGTTGATGATTGTTTTTATCCTACTTCTTGGGTAGCGGGTTCGTATATACACTTGGTATCTCCAAACCAAAGATTTTTCCAGTACAACGGAGTGGCGCCTATTTTTCTATTACTGTATTCTTAACCATGCCCATTCACCGACATTGTAACTAGGCGTGGTTGTTACCAACAGAACAGATTGTAACAAAAAGATTGGTAACCTGTTCTTATAAGATTTCGTCGGCGTAATCGTAACCTTTCTTTTTGAAACGTAACTTAGATTTTCTTCTTTTCTTGTAGCACATGTTCTGGGGTATAATGATAAACCCACCACGTGACATATTAATGTATGTGGTCTCTAATTATTTCCTGCACCCAAATTTATTTAACAGAAAAATCCTCAAAGCATTGTACGAACACCGACATCTGTTTCGAATAGTTATCGAAGTCGCCGAAAAAGTCGTTGCCGAAGGGCTGATCACTGACTAAAATTTGGTACATTATATTTACTAATATTTACCAAATATTTACAATATTTACCAAATAATTACTACATTTACCAATCGCGGTACACCATATTTACTAGGTGATAAATCCCTCGGTCGTAGCATCAGTACCATTCAGTATTTGTTTTCTTTTTAATTGTATTTGTGTGTGACTTGTTTCGGCTTGACGTGTACGTCGACCCATCGTGTAAATTTAATCGAAGAAATATCGTCGAAGTACCTTTATCTATACGTTTATATTTATAGTAATCGTTCGTAGTCGCGACAAATATTATGTACTAAAATAACGTATGCTACGGCTCAACTTTTCCTAATTTTGGTAGTTGTGGAATAGAAATTGTAACTCCACCACGGTTTACTGATTGTAATTTGCTGTGATAAAATATTGTAAACTGACTTCCAGGAAAATTGCAACACCTAGAACTTGTTGAATGATTTTAGTGAAATTTTTAGAAAACGTCTATTTTCATGAAACAAAGTGATGATTAAAATTTGAATAAAATCTAGCCAATAGATTTTTGTTTTTTTCCTGTTGTTTCCATAATAACATAGGAACAATAAATGTGAAGTAGTAGACCATTTAGTAATTCTCAAGTTTGCAAATTGTTGTTGTTTGTTCGCAATTTCATTCTGAAATTGATAACAATGCCGAGAGTACGTCAACATCAACATTTTGTCAAATTAAGTGATTTTAAACGTGGGCGTATTATTGATACGAGAGTGACCCGACTTTCGCTAAGAGAAATTGTTCGTCGTGTAAACCGAAATGTTTCATCGCTATTGAGATGATGGTCCAGATGGTCCTATGAAGGAGTTCAACATCGTCGCTGTGGATCTGGACGTCCTCGGAGGACTACAGATCGCGAAGAACGTGGCTTAAGAGTTTTCGCCACAAGAGACAGATTTTCAAATCGATCAATTACAAATGATTGGATGAGAGGTACAGGACTCAGAATGTCAATGTCATCTGTTTATCGCCGGATAAGATCTTATGGGTTGCGTTCATATCGTCTATTTTTAAGCCTTCCCATTACACCACTTCATCTAGAGTGAACCAACGAAAGGGTTGATTGGGCGCAAGAATGGCATCAAATTGTGTTTAGTGACGAGTCCCGATTTTGCTTGTAGGCCCACGATGGTCGTAGGAGGGTCAGACGGATGCATAGAGAACATTTTTTATGGAAAGCAACACAGCCCTCACTCAAAGATATGGGGTGCAATATGTTATGGTAGCAGATCACCCTTGGTTTTTATTGACGGCAACCTAAACGCAGCTGGTTACATTGCTAATGTACTACAACCAGTTGGGCTTCCATATCTTCAGGAGCTGTAAAATTCTACTTTCCAGCAGGATAATGCGCGCCCTCATACGGCAAGGGCTACAACACGGTTTTTGGAAAAAGCTAACATTGCCGTCCTCCCATGGCCTGCTCGGTCGCCTGATTTGTCGCCCGTTGAACATGTATGGGATGTGATTGGTAGGTGACTGGGTAATTTACCACATCCTCCAGATAACTTACACGATCTTCAGCTACAGATTCAAGAAGCTTAGGACGATATACCACAAGCAGCTATAGATCACTTGATTGATGGCATGCCAAGACATCTAAATGAGTGCATTACAAATCGTGGCAAAGTAATTCATTATTGAAAAAACTTTTTAAGCTTTAGTTCTTATGTTTTTAAATTTTAATCATCACTTTGTTTCATAAAAATAGACGTTACCTGAAAATTTCAATAAAATCGTTCCAACAACTTCTAGGTGTTGTAATTTTTCTGGTAGTCAGTATATACCGCTATAGATAATTTTGTTACTTTGTGCATGCATGTATACCTGTTATTTGATTAGTGTATCGATTATTCCCTTCCTTCATATTCTTCTACTGACGCGGTGTAGAGGAACACCGTTGCAACCCAATCTCGCCCTGGCGCCCAAACTTCTCTTTTTTTTTAGTGTATAATTACATACATTTTGTCTTTGAGGTGATTATTTCGCTACTACAACTCACGCTTTTCTACGACATTTGTAGAGCTACCGCTGCTAAATCTTTTTTTTTTGTAGTCGTGGTACCCTACTCAGCCAAGAGCACGTAACACGATTTGTTTTCTTTATAAGATTTATTAGCACTGCTTTCTCAACATTCTTAGGCCTAAACATTTACAGCTATAGTCAGTGTACTCGATGCTGATAAGTACTTTACAAATAACTACAAATGTGGATATTTCTTATTCAAAATAACGGTTGTGGCAAAAAAAAATCTCGGATTCTATGGATAAATAATGTGAAGAAGTTTCTAGAAAGAACTCCTGATGACAGTTTTCTGCTTGTGAAGTTAGTGTTGCTAATTGTGTTGCATGGAGCATTACCAGCTTTTTGGGCGGAAGAATTGTTTACTAAAAGTAGAAGATTGCGAGCATATTTTGGTCATACCATTAAATGACACAAAAACAAATAAAAAACGAGTCTTTGCAGTTACATCAGAAGATGGAGTAAACAGTATCAAACTTTACAAAAAAGTATTTGAATTTGAGGCAAAAAAATCTAGATTATCGCAGACTATTAATTGGTATAAAAGCCCTATTACTGAACTCTTAATTTGTCAGCGCAAAGTTTTTCAAAATGTATAATATTAAATACGATCTTTTTACCTGAGATATTTTGAAAGAGTTTTTATTGTTACAACTCTTAAAATTTTCAATGTCTCTTGAACTCACCGAGAAATTTGATCGTGTTTTAAGCAGCAAGAATGGCCAAAAGCATTTCTTGTTATAAATAGTTGATATAAATTTTTTTAAATAAAAATTTAATTTATGATGCTGTCAAATCATTGATGTTTATTAAAAAAATTGTGATAAATGCTGATTATCAACTTAAAAATATTTTTGAGAAATTAAAACCAAATATGATTTTGTGTTAAAACTCACCGCTAGTTGTTTGGAACAGAAAGCAAAAGCGTATTCGGTTATTTTATGTATATAGTGGCCCCTACATGTGTCTCACGTCGGACATTAACAAGGATAATGCAGTCCTGTGTCAATTCGCTGGCACCCTGCCAAAGTTAACTTCCCAGCTCATTTGAGTAGCCTTTCCATCGTTGCTAATTTACACCTCCGCCAGCGTATAAAATATTACATGTCCTCGCTAGGTTAATATTATTTATTTTCGTACAATTTATTTAAACGCCGACAGAATAAACGATTGTAACAAAACTACGATATTTTCTTGCAATTAAACAAACAGCCAAGATTTTATGTTTTCCATTTGATATCTTTATTTTATTTCGCGCTATTGTTGAATTAAACTGTGTACAGCAAAGTTAATTAAAAGTTGTAAAGTTGAGCGCCGCATAACCTTATTATGTTCATATTTTATATAATTTTGTTCAGTTTCCGTCGCTATTTACAATTCCATAGTCGGAGACTTCTATGATGCACTTAAGATAATACAAAAACATTTTTCCAGTTAAAATGCAAATGTAGCATATGGCAAAGTTCGCAAACTGAAATATTCCAAAAAAGGATTTTCTCTTGTTTAATCAGAATGGAAAGGTTTAATGTAATTACCCCAAGTGTTTAATTCCCTAGACTAGATGCATTAACATTTTTCAATTAGTCGTAATTTTTTAAATGGCGTAACTCGAAATAATAGTTGTTTAATAATTATTTGATAACTGATCGATTGCAACGATATTAAAAGTATCATGCAGGGGGTTAAATGGGGCAGTAGCGACGATGCACTGACGTAAAAGAAGGGCGAATAGGAGGGATGATGTGCACCTGTGTCAGCGCGTTATACCTGCCTCACCTGTGCGCGCATCAATACCGGGAACCCGGACGACCTGCGCGCTTACCTCACCATCACCCTGTCTCTTCTTCCCGACAGAGTACCCATATCAACAACATATGAGCCAAAGTAATTATTACAATCACTAATAATCAGACTTGGTTCAAAAACAAACGCTAACATTTAAATTTGTAACATCAATGCACATAAAAGAACTTAATTATAGAGGCCGCGTACTTTTCAATTTGGCGGTGACAGAATTACAGAGATTAAACCCGGCGTTGTGCATCAAATGACAAATAGCTCTATATTCGCTTATATTAATTGTTAGGTTTGAAATAAAACATTTGTCTGCTCGAATACAACAACAACAGCATTAAAAAAATGCTCTCGGTTAAAATATCAAAAGATGTTTCACCTATAAAAAATCTGTAGAGAAACTGGCTGACAAAGTAGATAAACCTTTATATCGTTTAAGCGACGATCATCTATCTACAAAACAGCGGTTGTATTTCCATAACCGTCTCGACTGCCGTTATGAGAGTTAAAAATGACAAAATTTGTATAAAATAACACTTCATATTAGATGAGTTGCTTCTATAACGTACACGTGTTCTTTGTAAATATCAATAAATCATTTTTAACTTTGAACGTATTCATAATATAGAAAGGTGCTTTTAACCTTTAAAAAAACCAATGGTAGTAAGAATTCTTAGGGATTTTATTGGCCCAATGGAACACCTATGCAGTCTGCACAAGTTTAAAGCAATATTATGACAATCAAATAATACATAAGCACTGAGCCTAAGTAAATTTATAAATAAAACTGTAACCGGAGTAGACTAACGTAGATACAATTCTGAAGCATGATTCTAAGCATATACAAATAGTCCATTAACGGCTCAAAGAACAAGCCCAAAAATATAATGTAGGTAGGAAGACCAGGTTCCAAGTCCTTTGGGTGGTCAACCACGTTACAAACTTCTAGAACTAAAACAAGAATTTTGCTGTACATGTTTTCTTTAACGTACAGTACACAGAAGCAAACAAGTGACTTGGAAAATAAGTCAAATAAAACTTAAAAATTTGTAGTAGTCAAATATTTGCCTACTCTTCTGCATAAAACGCATCTTGCAGACTATGGAACTCTGAAAAGCTTTGAACAGAACCGCTACGAGATGTGTTAGGTTTCTTCTCCATGAAAAAAATTAAATAATGAAAATAAACCAACTAAATGAGGAATCAAATAAAGACATCCTCATTATGTTTAATAAACAAACTAAATAGTTGTTACCAACCTTTTTGTTGGCTACAACAGGTCCAGTTGGTAACAACTACGTCACCACGATGTCGGTGAGTAAATGTGGTTCTTGGCTTGGAGACACCAAATGTACATACGACCCCGTTGTCCAAGAAGTAACATAAAAGCAAACAATTATAAACGAGAGAACAAACAACTTTGTGATATTTTCTCAATCGATAACAAGATAGCACTTTGGTCATCGACGAAATATGCAAGTAATAATAATAATAATATATAAGTAATAAAATAAAAGAAAAAAATGGGTGCCACTCCTTGGCCTGGAGACACGAAATATACATACGAACCCGGTGTCCAAGAAGTAGGATAAAACCAAACAATTATAAACGATAGAACAAACAACTTTGTGATATATATTTTCTCAATCGATAACAAGATAGCACTTTGGTTTCATTAACGGAATATGCAAGTAATAATAATAATAATATATAAGTAATAAAATACTACATAAAGACTTAACACTTACATGCATTTGTGAACATACTGAAGCTCTCTTCTAGCAAAACATGATCATAAAGTTAATGTAAAACAAAATACTAGTTCCTTAGTACAGTAGCTGGCAAAAATTGTTACTACCGTAATGTTACTCTGATACTTTCGAGAAGTGTAAGCTTAGATTAGACAAACTAATCTTAGGTAATCTGCTTTGAATGCAAACAAATTACTAATGTACTCGAATGGTACAAGTCAACGTAACCAATCATGCACAAACCTGCAAGCAACTGAAAGTTAGATTATAAATTCGGCATAAAGTAAATTTTTGAAAACCCCTTTAAAACCGACTAACGGTAGCTGAGGCTTACTATAAGTAGTAACGCATAACAAAATTAATATCCTTTAAGGCTAAGTAGATAATATAAGAGTACATAAACTACGTAAATCAATCAAAGTCAAATCATTCACAACAAAGCTTCAACAGAAAATAAATTTTGACACAAAATCTCCCACCGTAAATATCGAATATAACCGAAATATCCAACCAATGGTGTTTATCGTACCAGTGACGTAATTTTGGTAAAATACGAAAACGTGAAACGTTAATACTAATGACACGTAACATAACACAATTTAGCATTTAACCAACAGCTTAATAAATAAAATTGAACAAAATTATATTGAAATAAATGGGAATACTGTGGAGGCAACAAACAAAACTATAATGAGGCAAAAACAGTTGCCTTTGGAGGTTAAAGGCTTGTGAATCTCTCTCTGCCAAAAATGTTTCTGTGTTTTACGCAACGTGCTCCTTTTCAATATATGTACAGAATTTCCGCAAACTGGTTTTGACTAGACAACTAACAACAAACTAATAAAAACTAAAGCCGGCACATAATACGTAGAGAATCACAACCTTAAAATTCTACCCTAGAATGCCAACAGTGTTCATAAATCAAATGCCAAATCGGTTATTTTTGGGAAAGTAAAGTCCATACCATTATTTTTAGATGAACAATTCTTGAGCCCAAAACCACAGTGATAGTTTTTTTAGAAAGTCTATCGATACCTAAGAAAACACAAAGAAAAATGCCAATTTTTTTAGGTTAAAAACAGGAGACATTAAAAAGACGTTCCTTAAAAAGTTAAAGCTCAATTTTATACTATGAGCCGTCAAACGTCACTAGCAGTATTTTCCGCACTTATTTTATGCTTTAACAAGTTAATACGTCGATACTATTTATGAAATCCGCCTATTCCAAATTCGCGCTAAATACTTAAAAAAGAAATAAAAACTGAAAAAACAATCAAAAAAATTTGAATAGTACTAATAGACAAAAAAAACAAACTTCAAAAATTGCATCCAATAAAATGCACTAAATCGTAAAAAATGTAATAGATCTAAGTCGTATGTTGGGCATCGATTTCAAAAAGTAACTTCATGTAAATAAAAATTCCGACGTTTAATTGTGACTAAATTAATTTTTTTTTAATTTTTAGTACATTTTATTTGATGCAATATTTGATGTCGGTTCTTGTTTTTACAAAAAAAAAATTATTTTATTCTTTTTAGTGATGTTAAAATAGTAGTTATAGTCACTGAAAACCTTAAAAATGCACATAGTTCAAGAGAATTTCATGTCGATGTAAATTTGAGAATTGAATCATTTTCTCATGAACCCTATCATCAGAATTTGACCCTATATAAATGGGAATCATTAAAGCCGATCCACGTGGTAAAAAATGATCGCGTAACATACACTTAAAAAATATTCCGACGTATGGAGAACCGTCTCCAAGTCGGTTGAAAAAACCAAAAACTAAAGAGACAAGCAGTGACGTGGTTTGAAGCAACAAAAAAAGAAGAGAAAAATAGATAAAATGTCACTAAACAGGCAGTAAAACAAACTATAGATTTAACCGATATAAAAACTGCAATACAAAATAGCGACAATACCGTTAGTTTAAAGAAGTAGACAAATACCCTATTATTTTTAGATGGCAATCAGCAGTATAAAAACATGGTACGTTCAGTGTATATGAACTTTATGAATAAAACCTTTATAAAGAATCAGAAACGTCCTCAGATTAATGAGTTACAAGAGCCCAAAACTATTCAAACTACAGTTGACTTGAACCTAACAAAAAACTTAACCGCATGTTTCGAGTAAATATGAAAACATCTAAATGTAATCACACAAGAATAGAAGATGGAGTACCTCAAGAAACAGTCCTGAGTCCTTTTACTACGCCTTCACTTCCCATATCCCGCTATACTCTGACGAAACCGCAGTAATGGTAAATTCAAGATCCTTAAAACAGATCGTCCATTGGTTGCAGGTCGCCATTGAACACGTGTCGTGTTAGTACGCCGACTGCGGTATCACCGTTAACCAGAATAAGAGTACCGCAGTTCTCTTTACCCGCAGCAAAAATATTAGAGTCAACCTTACAGAAGCTTGCATACCGTAAAATGACGAAAGAAGATACCTAAGCCTCGATAGGCGTTTGTCATGGAAGAAGCATCTCCACAACGTTGAAGCAAGGACATGTAACGTGCACATTTTTTTGATTAAATACTTCTAATTTTGATTAACTTTTTTTATTCACTGTGTATGCAAATCATTCTGCGCAACGCAATTACGCAATGCATATGCGTTTGTGACGATCTTTTGGCAGCGGTTCGTCACAAAAGGACGTTTGGTCGTCATGCGAATGCAGAACATGGCCACATGTTAAGTTTGAACTGTGGGTTCACCTATCTGCTTTTATGTCACCAATGGAATTTTGATGTTCGATTTTGTTAAAAATGTAGTACTTTAGTAGTTAAAGAAAAACCCCTAATTTGTAGGCGTACATGTTTTTTTCTTGGTTCTTTACGCATCATGTTACCTTGAAATTTGCGTTTTAGTTTTTCCTACCGCTTCAAGTCTTTTATCTTTACGACGTTTCTTTGTCGTTATGGTTTTTTGTATGTACGTCCTCGTTTTTCTGGTTACAAAACTTGCTTTTGGATACAAACGTACGACTTCAATGTGCGATTTTTGCAAAGCGGTATGCGATTACGTTTTTTCAAGGTATTTCCGTAATATGGTTACGAATTTGATATTCATTCAATATGTTGCGTTCCAAAATTAATTTGGTTGGTTCGTTTAGAGAATATCATACGTTATATTTATGTGTTAAGATATTCTGGTTATGGATTTATACGAATAAAAGATCAATCAGAGTAAATGTTAAAGTATTAATACGCATTACGAATATTACGCAATATTACGTCATCATACGAATCAGATGGACGACACTTTCTATACTTAACCTTGTAAATAAATTTTTTAATTAATTTTTATTATGATTATCACGTTATGTTTTAATATTTATCCCAATTATAAAAATATCGTAGCGTCCTAAATTTAAAATTAGCTTTCAAATTAAAATAAAAGCTTAAGAGTACGATAGAATTTCTAGGACCATATTCATAAATTTGTAAATAAATTGTCTTATTGTTCTTGTTCTATATTTTACATTGTTTTTTAATAATAATAAATTATGTAAGCCAGATGCATTATTTATTGTATTTTTTTATTTTATTGTAAGTTACAAACATTAGCAGTCACGGCCGAGCATATTGGAGCAGAATAGAAACAGTGCCCTATTCATGAACAACAAGGTACTACGCCCCATCCTAACCTATGGCTCGCTAATATGGGCACACGCGGAAAAGACATACATTGTGAAGATCTAGTGAACCCAAAGCAAAACATTACGCCTTGTCGCAAACACACTATAGTTTGTAAAAAATAAACGGAATCTACAGGTACCCACCATCACTTACTCTGTAAGACTGCACAAAAAATGACAGAAGACATACCGACACATCCCAAGGATGGGAATTTAAAGTGTAAAAAGTTGGCAACGTAAATGTATGTACGTACGATGTAGTTACTGATTTTCATATAAGTTATCGTTCCGTATGCCACTAACGGGGGAAAGAACTAGATAGAGTGAGGTGTGTATGAAAACCGCGTTGCGGTTTTAGCCTTGTTTAGTTGCGAAAAGAGACCGAAAGAAATTGTTAACAAATTGAAAACACTTGGAATCAGCAAATGTTATGTGTTTCGATTAATAAAAAGGTTTAAAGAAACGGATGCAGTTGTTGATAAAGTAACATCGTATCGCCCTCGCTGTGTACGCACAAAAAAAGTCGTGCACTATTCGTCCACGACTTCAGCGCAATCGCAAAACAAAAAATTTTATCACGCGAGATAAATGTTGGACCACAAACCATATTGCGTACTTTAAGGGATAATTTGCACCTTAGTGCGTATAAGAGATACCACACATCATTTGCTAACAGATAAATTAAAGGAGATACAATGCGTTCGATCACAGTCTTTATTGAAGAAGCTCCGAGCTGGTCTTTACGGTGAAATCTTGCTTGCGTATAAAAAAATGTTTACCGTAGAAGAGTCATTCAATGCACAAAACGATCAAGTATATGCACATTCGTCAAAATTCCATGCGTGCAGCGTGGACATCATCCAACGTCGGTTATGGTTTGATAGATTGCTTCCTGGAACGGCGGAATTTGCAACGTTGATGTCAAAACGTCTACGTATGTTTACCAAGCGATGTTGGAGAAAGTTGTAAAACCTCTGATAAGAATAAGTTCAAAGAAAGAAGTTGGACTGTTCAACAAGATTCCGTACCGGCTCACAAAGCCAAAACCACGCAAGTGAAAGTCCAGATCTAAATCCCCTTAATTACTCTCTCTGGGAGAAACTTGAAGTAATTGCGTGTTCCAAACGTCACAAAAACATTGAAGTTTAAAAAAATCAATCAAAGCAGTAGTTAAAAAATTCCAGTTGACACGATTCGACGAAACCGTCTGCACCGCTGCGATGTCGCCGGTTTTATTGCATTTTTTTATATAGTTTTAAAAATTTATGTTTTATTAAGCATCTGTATTATTTTTGTGTTGTGCCCTCAAAGTACTGACAGAACTTATGGCCATACTGTGTACATGCTAAGTTTCATGACATGGTAATACTATGGTCAAATCCGCTGAACAGTGCTCCAATGATAAAATGATTTCATTAAACATTGTATTTGTATTTCTGGACAGTACGTACCCAAAACTAAATTTAAATTTAAAAACGTTGAAAATGGTAGACATTATCTGCCGATATTTTTCAATCTTAGTCAACTGGTGTAACTTTAGTCTATGATTATTTAATACGGTATTGAGGATTTTTGGAACCATTTCGTTTGAAATTGTGACGTCCCAAACGTCAATTGTGATTTTAAATTTATAAAAGAAAAGAGTTCATATTATTATTATTCTTTGGGTTAGGTTCTTATTAACTCTCGTACCTACGCTCTAAGCTTGTTATGTCCCATAGAGTATTCTGCTTGGAATACGGTTACTAGACAGCCCAAGTTGACGCTAAGGTTGCTCGCTGATCTAGTCCCAGCGATTCCAGCTCCAGTACTTTCAGCATTTTTTACAGTATCTGTATACCAGATGATTGCTTGCTGCTTTCTTGGTTGTGGTCTGTCTACATCCATTTTGTGAAAATGGATAATTGGACCGGTTCTGTTCGACTTCATGCTTGGCATATAATTTTTGTTTATCTGATCAAAAAACTCGGTATGGTATCCTACTCCAGCACGAATATTCCCTCATCCGTTAAATTTTAACCGGTACGCTGCTGCCAGAGCTTCTGATTTTACCACTAAATGTAGGAGTGGATAGTCCAACAAAGTAAGCGTCATTGGCATTGCCTCTGTGATTTCTACAGACGCAAGTCTTTGTAACTTGCTGAGTCTTGTTATGGATTCTCTTCTTTTAGATTTATGCGGCCAAATTAGAGATCCATATGTGATTTTGGGAACTATTACCCTAGAATATATCAAAAGAATCATTTCTGGTTTTAGTCCCCGTCCTTTACCTATCAGGCTTCTACAGCTCCAAAATGCTCGAGTAGCTTTAATTGTTTTCTCTAAATGAACGTTAAATGTTAATTTAGTGTCTACAGAAAGTCCCAAATAGTTAACTTCATTGCTTAGTTGAAGTTCTTTCCCTCACGATTAAAGTAAAGGCTACTATTGTTCCAATGGCAAGGTTCTAGCTCCTTCGCCGTACATCAGTTTTCCATTATTTTCAGGCCTTTTTGCTTAAAGTTTTCAACACCTCCCCCAAAGTTGCCACATTCAATGTAATGATTTCATCTACATATCCTTGCGCATTTATTCTGTTCTGGTCAAGTTCCCGTAAAAGATTGTTTATTACTAAGCTCCACCTCGTCCTTGCGGACATCCTTTAGCAGCGACTACCTTTTTGGTTAAATTGTACAACGAGCTTGTAATTTCTTTGCCAGTTATCGCACTTTTTGCACAAAAATCGCGTAAATAATTATTCTATTTATTGAGATTTAAAATTACAAAAAAATAAAAATACATTTTTTAATGCAGATTATCCAATTTCAAAAATACATAAAAAGACGACCTTTAATTTATATATAAACTTAGCTAGTTCTATTTGATAAACTAAATAAACAAAATGAGTTAATATTTGTCTAAAATAAGTAGTAAAGCGTAAGTAAAACTTAAATATAAAATTAATAGTAAAGTATAAAATTTTATATGAAAAGCGGATTGCTGAAAGCTCCGTTTTATTTGAGTAATGCACGTCTAGTTGAGTTAGAGTAGCTGACAACCAATAAAAGAGCGGAAAGTAACCGCTCGTATTAATAATCTTAATTTAATATAATGAGGATCTTGAAATAAACGTTACTTAGTGTTTTAGTAATATTATTAAAGGAATTGGCCCTACGCACTAAGTAGAAATTAACTATCCTTTGTTGTACATGAACCGCAGAATTTGTACGGTTCCTATATTTTGAAGGGATTAACTGCGGCGGCAAGAGTAGTAAGAAATGTTCAGAAGCTTATCTAGAAAGTTGCAATCGTAACTACATGAAGTTGAAGAGAGTAGAGAAAATAGAAGTTTATTTGCTAAAAGTAAAGGTAGGGACGGACGTCGAATTATTATCTACTTTTAGGTGAAAATTTAAACTTGATACATAATCGTAACTGAACTTTTAACAAATTTAGGTTTCTAAATAAAGATTACAAATGTAATATTTCAAAAAGGACATTAAGCCGAGATTGTGTGCTTAAAGTATAGGTCGAAATTCTAAAGCAATGTTGCTATTCAATTCTACAACACGTGGCGCGGTTAAGGTAGAAAACACATTTCGATTGCGTTTATGTACCCTAATACATCTCTAATGGTTTCCCGATAGACAGGTGTGGTTGCTCAGGGGACAGTCGGAAATTCAAAGATGAAACTGTAAAGGCTAGAATTCTGCGACAATTCCAAAGGGGATCCGGTTACTAATGTAACGCACGAATTATTCCTCAACTTTATAATTTCTACAGTTTCGAATTTAAAAAGCTACTGTATCATGAAAGTATAATATTGAATAAAATGTGTTTAATAACGAGACCGGCGTTTACTAGTAATTACTATCGGTAAGTACCATACAGAACAAATGTTGCAGATATAAAATCGTCCACTACATTGTTGACGGAATCGTTGATGAATCGGTCAGAACTTTCAAATGATGTTCTTTGCAGTACTTAATAATGACAGTATTTTTAGATACAGGTTAAACTTGAATTTGATGCAATAATGTATCTTAAATTTTAACGTAAAATATTATTAACTTTGGTACTTAAATGCAATCTTTCAAAGTTTTATAAGACAATATTAATCCAACAGTTTAGTTACTTGAATTAATTGTCTCAGTTGTTTCAATGTATGTTCAGACTGCAAGAAACTAATGAATAATTATATTAAAACCTAATATTTTTACCTATTTGCGAATACATGCGTAAATCTCTGTAGTTTAAAAAAATGGTTGTGCTAAAGGTCCTGCACGATCCATTGGGTAGACTGCTGCTTGTCCAATTTTTTATGGCCAGTCCTGTATATAATTTAGGCATCTGTTCACTCACGAGAGACAGATCAGTCAAAACCAAAGATGTGTTTTATAAATTTGCCCAATTAGTTCAAAAAGTGCAGTATCTTCTACCGGAAAATTGAGAAGTTCACTTACAGAAGCCCTTCGCCACACGGTTCAATCAAATGAAGCAGACGCTTAGATTAAAAATTGAATTCATGTTATACTTTTTTATTTCAGGAACCAAGTCCGTTTTTTTGAGTTACATCCTGCTCACTAAGACCAGTATTTCACTATGCTTTTTGTGTTCGCTGATAAAAGTTTTGTCTGAGTCGTGTCCTGGTCTGTTAATCCAGTGCTTATTAGGTTTTGTCGTTATACTTACTAGTGTAAGTTCTGAGCCAAAATAGAGCATAAATAATTCTGGCTGGTTAAAATGCTTTTTCATTGTTCATCCTAGCATTTTACAGAATTTTGATCTCCAAGCTCAAAAAGTACTTTAAGATTTACAAATGAAAACAAACATCTTCCACTTGAAATAGTTTTTAGACCACCTGAGTGTTTGACACAAGGTAAATATCTTTCTTCTAAAATCTCTTCTCTTGTTTTCCAGTGCAGATCTTGGTATAAGAAACTGTAGGATCAAGTTCTTATGCCAGACGATTTTGGTGTGATCTCCCCATCTTTTTGGTCTTTTGATCTGTTCTCATATCAAGTAAGTAATCTTCGATGACATTGATGGGCCCCGTGTCTTCTGTTTTTGTATGAAGAGTGTACTATGAAATCCATATATCAAAAGCTTAACCTCTCCCCTTTATTGCTCTTAGTAGTTTAAAAGAAACTGTAGCTGGAACGATGCGAATAAATAAAACAAAACGTTCAACTCCATTTGTAACACAAAAACTCATCTGTGAGGTAACCTGTTTGCGTTTAAGAAAAATTAAATGTATGAAACCGTTAATAAAAACATTCGAGGCAATAAACACAACTCACCAGCTCTCATCAAACACCACGCGATGAGAGCAACAAAATGTAACAGAATCAAACATCCCAGTAAATATATTGCTTATTTTAAATAAAATTAAGTCAATTACATGTTTCTTTACTAAAAAGATTTTTCTTCAGAAAACATCACGGTGTCCTACAGAGAACTATTCGAAGTTTGACTCGGAGTAAATGCAACGACAGAGAAAACGAGTGCAGTTATTGATTATGTTTTGATAAAAATAAACTTCTATAATAGAGATAATTAAAAACTGTCTCAAAAAACTAAGCAAGTGGACAAAAACAAATCGCAGTTTAGAAAAATAAGTGCAAAATAACAAAAAAATATTTTGCCAACCCTCGCATCGGCCACGATTCCACCGGAACGTACTTGCAGACAGGCACCAGACAGACCACAAAAATCAACACGCGAAACTGGCCGCCCTACGGGAGAAGTTTTCTGATATAAGTGACCAATATAAACGCAAGAAAGCAGAAGATGGTTTCTCACGAAAAACTAATGTTTGCCACAAGCCGAAGTTTACATAAATCGGACAAAAGAGATGCTGCAAAGATTTTGAACAAACTGGAAACCACGCCAAAACGAGCATTCGAAATTGAGAAAGCTTTCCAATCTCCTGCAAAATCCATAAAACCGTACACGCCGGAAAAAGCTTTATATACTCTGTTGTCATTCGAATTGCTACACCAAGAAGGGGTGAGAATTTTGTGACCAAACAAAAAGGTTTAGCTACTCAAAAGTAATAAATGATTAAAATTTTATTCAAACAGATCAAGTCAAATTGTCTTAACTGGAACAAATGCACTGTCATGCCCTATTATCTAGCATGTACTAAGAAAAGTCAGAATCGAAATAGATGAGAAACTGGCAGACGGAGACAAAGAAATGAAATGCAGGACCGCCATCTTTGACTTATGTTAATAAGAGACCAATTTTTCCAGTACTAGATCAATAGCCGATCATTGATTAGGTAATGACGGTCGTCCTGTAACCCTTCAAATAGTTTATCGTCGAATCAGAAGAAGAAATATGCTACCACTAACGGCTAACACCGACATCAACGTTTGGAGTAGTGTAGGTTGTGACTCCACTGAAATCTGAAATAGATAGAGTAATCTTCGATGATGAAACCCAATTCTGTTTGGAAATGCATAATGGGCGTTTGAGAGTCAGACGGTGACGTAGAAAACGACTCAATTTTCTGCTGAGAGGCATGTGCACTACACTGTGAGGATTATGGTATGAGGTGCTATAGTCTATAGGGGTAGGTCTCGTTTGGTGTTGATCCGAAGTAATATGAACGCCCGGCAATATGCTAACGAGGTAGTAGAACCCCATATTCTTTCATTTCTCCAGCTGTTGGAAGACCCACTTTTCCAGTAAGATAATGCCCTGTTACGTGCAAAATTTTCATAACGTAATACCCTGTATATTGAATTAAAATTAGATTCCTCCGCCGATCTTTCTGGTTACTGACATGTTGCGGTCAAGTCATTTAAGCTGTCAACTATCTAAAATGGCCTGTGTCGTCTGAATCTAAAAATTTAATAGAACATCAACTATGAATGAAATGAAATTATAAATTCATTACGTATTTAAAGTAATTTATTCGTCACAGGGTAAGATATTTACATCCGTTTTGTTAAAATTCTTTTGTAATTTCTTTCTTAATTTGAGGGATTAATATCGATAAATACCTTCATGAGACGAGTATAACTCTGTAAGGCCTACGTTTAAAACTAAAAACCGAAGACGAGAACTTTTCTTCGAGATCCTACTCATGCGGCAAACACCTGCGAGTCCAACTTTCATTGAATGTGTACAGCAGCATTCGATAATCGGGTTATGTTATGTGTACTTTCTTTTAGTAGTAATTAACATATTTGTAGATCTTGCTTCCGTGAGTCACTGTGTTGACACGATTTGCTATTCAAATTTATTCCAGCCTCACTCAACGAGGAAAACGTTTTATTCGAACAAGTAGGTACTGGATTGTGGGTAAGTTTATTTAATTATTTTGTCGCTGTGAGAAAAGTCACTCACGGAATTTTTGCTTATGTTAACTTCCGTAATTACAATCATTTTTTCAATACTATTGAGGTAGCTTCACTAATTGTTTTGTGTGTATCACATGCTGTGTACAAACGATATTGATTAAGTAATTTTCTTCGCTATTCACTTTGTTCAAACTTATGTATTGTGTGTTGCCGATACTTCTGGCATTTATGGATTGAGAATTAGATAGAGTCTGGTTAATAATCTACGTTATTAACGTTTTTATACCTGTTTAATCTTTCTTTTATGGTGACATACCTCTCTTTTATTGTGGTTACCCGAACATCAGAGTAACAAGGATTACGAACCTGGAATTCTTTACAGACTTGGACCTTCTGTCCTGATCGAGATAGAAGCTTTACCTTTTATCAGTAAAGCTTCTGCGCCCTTTAACTCTTATTTATTTGAACCTCTTCTATCTCCGACTGTGTGAGTTGGCCGTGCAAGGTTCGTAAGACCCATAAGCTTGTAACAGGCCGTCCCCACATAACAACACACTTTATGGACTGATTTTCGCCTATTGTACACATGTGAGACATTATGAGTAGAAGACTACGGCGCATACTCTACAGACCCAGGAAGCTCTCCGGCATGAATTGCAAGTTGTTTGAGATACAATACCTCAAGAGAGAGTTTAAAGTCAATAGAGAGGACCAACACATTATTAAATAAACATTGTGTTCATCTTTTTCCTTTTCTTTGAAACTTTAATTATTTATTACCTCTGAGTGGCTAAACGTTTTTGCCAAGTTTAGTCACCAAATTTCCACTCCTTGGTGTTGCAAATTCAATGTCACATAGTGTACATAGATGGAAATTACACGAAAAACTCTTATATGCTGATGCAGTCTGGCGCTAAATTTCGAAATGCGAATATGTGTCCGTCATACGCGGAATAAAATTGCTACCCTAATGAAGACTACAGAACAGTCACCGATGTCAGAAGCTCTCGTTGATCACACTGTTTGGAAAATCACAGAAGCCCAAAAAATGTTATAGATCACATCTCAAGATTTTTCAATTATATACAAATAGGGCTGCGATGGAAGTACAAACCACTCTACATACAAACAGCACCTTACTTTAAAAACCGAAGAAGACGAAGTAACTTGCCCGTGACAAATACCGATCAGTACTTATTTTCCTTTTGTATTGTGCCACTCCAACTAAAAGCGGAAAATGCAAGAATTTTACCAACTAACTTGAATACAAACGAGAAAAACATATATGTACATCACAAAAACCTTTTCTGTTATCTCACGAATCATCATCACAAAAGTGTGGAATTTGTAAAGCAACACCAAAAATGATAAGTGATTTAGAAAGTGTTATATCCTTAACCGGATGAAACTATCAATTATGTACAGTCATAGCCTGTCTGCAATACATGCATGGATACGGTGTTTCGAGTGTGTTTTGCATATTTCGTATCGTCTTGCTGTTATGAAGTAGCAAAGTCGAAGTCACATTGAAAAATTAGCCGTAAAACAACAAAAAAAGATCGAGCGGGACTGCGGGACACACAGCCGTTGGTTTTAATCTGAAACATCTATGTCAACAAGTCCTAAAGATTCAAATGAAAACAAGATTGCGTGCCGTGGCAGAGTCATCAGATGTATGGTTGGTGTCTTCACTCGTTATGTCTATGGATGCAGGTACAGCAGGGGCAAAGGCGCTCGCGAAGTCAGCGGAAGAGGTAGAGGTGCTCGTGAAGTCGGCGGCAGCAGTATTTTTTAACCCTTCCAATATATTTTTAACTATAAGCATTGTCCAAATACACTTATTTTTGTTCGATTGCTCTAAATAAGCTCTAGAAACATACGAACAAATAAATAGAAAGGAGCGGGAGTGCCAATTTCCGTCATTCTACACAGTACCTCTTCCCCGCTGCAAACTCAAGATTTCTGTATGTGTCAAAAAAAAGAGCAATCGACCAACTAAAGTCAAAAATGAACCTGTTGGTTTGATATACCCAAACTTGGATCCGGAACAACGAACGATGGAAATACGGATAGACAATTTTTCTGCTACAAGGGCCAACAGAGATTTAGTAAAACGTTTTTTGGTAATATTAGTCTGTGGATACGCTGGCAATGTTAAAGCGTTTAGAGAGTACGCAATTGATACAGCAATAATGCACGTAAAGATCTATCGTATTCGTAGTGTCGAAATTATAAAATCAGCAATACTCTCTATAAATATATTTTCAGAAAAATTCCAGAAACAAGGAATTAAAACTTATAGAAAAAAACACACCAAAAAAATATCACGTGAAAACAACTGCAATTCAACGACGTACAGTCAAGAACTTTGCAGAGATGTGAATGTTTTGAAGAACTGACTCCAGAACCAGTTGAATCACATTCGTTGAATTATGAAAGCGATTTGCCTACAAATATGAAAAACCGTGTGGGTAATAATGTAATGTTCAATAGCCATAATTTAGTAGACATTGGTCATGTAGTTTTGAAGATCATCTAAATCAATAATTTCGTTAGAGTCTTCATAACGCCCATATATAAAAATCAAAGGAGTTATGGTTAGGTAACCGAGGAGGCCATGGAACAGGACCACCTCGACCACTCCACTAATTTTTAAATACATTATCTAAATGTTTGGAAACTAAACGATTAAAATGCGGTGGTTGCCATCTTAAAGAAACCACATTGTCGATGTACTATTTCCAATAGATTTTACAACTAATTTTGCAAAACAAAAGAGCTACTAAGTTGTATGTTGACCAGTCCAAACGTTTATCGAAAATGTGTGCTGGAAATGACGAACAGGATGTAGATTTTCGACAGCCAAGATATGAGTATTATTTATGCGTTTACGTGTAAGCATTGATTCGTCAGTCGCCAATACAATGGAAGAAAAGTCTGGAATTTCAGCATGTTTTTGTAGAAATCATCGGTCAAATTGTAAACGTAAAGGATGATTTCAGGTTGTAAAACATACACTTTTTGTAACATAGACGAATACAATTGATTCTCGCGCAGTGTTTGCCAGACAATTCGAATTGAGACATCTACTTGGAGAGATATTTGTTGAGTACTACTACAAGAATCTTCTTCAACAAGATTTAAGATTTTTCGTACTTGTAATTACATTTTTCTACGCCGCTGGTTTGCAGACCCCACTGGATGATCACCTTCTTTGTTCACTTTTCCTGTTTTAAGTAGCGGTCAGGAGTCGATTTTGATAAGGCGCCTGCCCGTTTAATTCGATTTCTCTGGAATGAAGAATTGTTTCTGTATGCTAGCGAAGTTGCGACGAATCTCGAGTTAGTTGGTAAAATGCCGTTGGCCATATGGCTTTTAGTAATTTTAAATTCTTCTAGCAAGTTTGGTAGAAACGAGGTAAATCTTATTCAAGCTGCAGAAAGAGTAATTTCACCGGGAATATTATTTTACTTTTCAATACATTTTCTATTTACGTTATTGAATCTGGTAAAGTACTGCTATATCCATGCTTGTAATAAGATAATAGCTAGTGTTATCGTTTGGAAGAATTTTATACGCTTGTTCAGACGTACCCATGGTGTCTCCGAGCCGAGGATCTTGCCAGTACAAAGAATGTTTCCTATTTTTTTCTTTCTTTTATAATAGCTTTTTCAACCACGCCCACTCATCGACATTGCAGCTAGCCGTGGTGACGTAGACCAACGGACCGACTTCGTAAAATATTGGTAATAAAACGTAGCGCCCCAAGTGGGGCTTTGATTTACTTTAATATCTTGTAGCGCAGCTCAGGTAGTTTAGATAAGCAAAGAGTGCGCTAACAAACGATGTAAAGAAATCAATCAAACAATTAGAAAAATTGTTTGATTTTAAAACTAAACTATTAAAGTCTTATCTGCAATAAAAGTTAACCAAGAATAATTCATTGATTCAATCTCAAAAGATTTATAATCCTATATTCGAAAACAAAACAAAACAAAACAATAATATAAAATTCAGTAAGGTTACTTAAAACTAGAAATAGAAATTTTTATCATTTAATTGATTAAACTTAAAATTAAGAGAATACCGGTATTTCTTTACATATAGTAAGAAAACAATTTTAATTAAGTTACTTTAAATATTTGCAGTATGCAAATTTCATTTTGATATTAATTAGAGAAATTTTATTTAGTGTTTAATAAGTTACGTTCAAATGTAAGTTATTTCGCAAGAAGAAAACCCGAGTTTGTTGATAAAGCAGTTTTTAATCAACGAAAGGAATGTAGAGATATAAGTAACTCACGCATATGGATCAAATTTCACGTTGATGTCATCCAACGGAATGCAGAGTTAAAGTTGGCGGACAGCCTTGGGAAATTTCCCATCAAAAATCGATGATCAAAGTGTATTTTCTTCACGAAAATCGATTCGGATCATTGGTATTTATTGTACAAGGTGGTCCACGGGAAACGGACGGTTTTGAATCGCGCAGTACTTGGCGGCTGGTGGAAGGGGAAACGCGCCGTCAAGGTTACTCGACTCCCCACCCTCTGCCATCCAGTCGCCATTATGCCGCTGTCGACGAAAGATCATCGCGTGTTTGCATACGACACATTTATAAAAAGTGGTGAATCAGTAATTGAAACTCAACGATGTTTCAGGCGTTATTTTCATATCGGACGCCATGGTGAAATACCGAGTAGGAATACCATTCTAAGGTGGATTTAGATCCACGAGTTCTGTTATGAAAACAAAGCTCGGTCGGCTCGCACGCCACAAAACGTGGACAGAGCGAGAGAGGCGATTCTGCGCAGTCCGGGCCGTTCTGCTAGACGTCACAACAAAACGTATCTTACATAAGAACTTAGGGTTCCACCCATACAAAATTATGATTGTCCAAAAGTTGAAGCCAGTGGACTACCAACAACGTAGTACGTTTGCTGACGAAATGTTACACATTTTCGAAGAGAATGAAGAATTGACGGTGTTAATGAGTGATGAAGCTCATTTTCATTTGAATGGGGTTGTTAATAAACAGAACTGTCGTTATTGGGCTTTGGAAAATCCTCGTGAGTTACATCAGAGACCATTGCACAGTCCAAAAGTGACGGTTTGGTGCGCTTTAGGAAAGTGTGGGATTTTCGGACCATTTTTCTTTGAAGACAATGAGATTACTGTAACAGTGACATCCAACCGTTACGTGGGTATGATAAGAGACTTTTTTATGCTTGAACTTGAAAGACGAAGTATCGACATGGATCACGTTTGGTTCCAGCAAGACGGGGCTACTGCTCATACGGCCTGAGCTTCTATGGATGCAGTGCGAGCGTTGTTTCCTGGGCGAGTGATTTCACGGTTTGGCGATCTTGCTTGGCCTCCACGTTCGCCTGATCTATCCATCTGCGATTACTTTCTTTGGGGTCATCTTAAGACTCATGTCTACAAAGAAAAGCCACGCACTCTGGAAGCACCGAAGACGGCAATACGAAACCAAATCGCTCTAATCAATGACGAGATATTAAGAAGAGTGGACGTCAATTTTCAAGAAAGACTTAAAATGTGTGTTCGTGAAAATGGCCGCCATTTAAGTGATGTTATTTTAAAAAAATAAAGTAATGTATTTTTTTTTAATGGCATAAATTCAGCTTTATTTTTGTGTAAATAAAATGTGTCTGTCTTCAAAACTAACAGAGTAATTACTATTTTAAAACCGTCCGTTTCCCGTGGACCGCCCAGTATTATTCATATACCAAACCCATTCAAATTATAAAGATAATGATAATTTCATTAAAGATAAAATCGGTAGATAAAAAAAAAGTCTAAAACAAATAAAAACTGGGAATCAGATAAACTCAATAAAATAGAAATGAAAGACATACCTGTATTATTGACACAGACTTTTTAAATAAAGATATTGTAGATATAAGGTAAGATAAAAACTACATGGCTTCAAAAAAGAAGTACCACATGCGTACTACTCAGACTCAGTACCGAATGAATCTCAAGGCTGTCGCGCCTTAAAAAGTAGCGACTCCACAAAATAAAAATAAAGGAAGGTTTACACGCAAATTTAGTTAAACTAATACAGATAATTTAAAATCAAATAATAACAGTAACGGAAACGTTACAATCTCTTTATTGATTAATTTAATTCTCTTCACTATTAGTACGATGGACCGTTTTTACTTTCCTTGTTAAGATTTATTCGGAAGAATTTATGTTAAATCAACAGTGTATGGCAACTTTTTTTACGTTAATGACAAACTTTTAAGATGTTTGCTCACATAAAATTACAAGACCAGAAACACCCTGTCCGAGGATGAAGTTTACAAGAGGTCAAATAGACTAAAAATTTGAAGACGAAAAGTCACTTAATAAAAATGTTTGCTTCCTCTAAAAGTAAGATTCACCATTTCGTTTAAAGCACATTCTATATTTGTTCTTTTATGAAGAAATAATAAACAAGATGTGCTCACCTAGAGAACGCCTTCTCCAAAATGCTAAAAAAATATTAAAAGTATGTCAATCCTAAATATTTAAAAAAAAACCTGCGTAAGAACATGAATTTAAATGAATGTCCTTTTATTAGTAGAAACAATACGAAATATTATGGGGTCAAGAGACGCATAAATAAAAAAAAACGAAAATTGATACGAGTGCTATTAACGGCAGTAGCTTTAGCGCAAATAAAGGCATATATAGCATTGGAGCAAAACCAATCAATTTAAAGTCGAGATGTATCAAAAACAAAACCACATTCAAGTATACGCGGAGAGAAATATCAATGGGTGGTAAATAATTCATCAAGCGTTTATCCTTCACAGTATGACTAGCAGATACAGTAACTGTCGCGTAAAACACGTCATATATCAAACAAGCTTCACTTTCCCAACACTCGTACTTATATCATAAATCAGCAAAATACAAGTGTACTTAAACGAAATAGTTTCTATCACAAGAAATTACCAAAAAAACTGCTTAAAACGCATACATTAATTATCATATTGTAAACTCGTTCGTTCCTAAGAGAAATCTAGTGCGAACTCCCATTGGATTTGAAGCAAAAACATACCTTTGAGCTTAGAAAAGGAAATTTATCTCAATAAAAGCAATAAATCTAAACAAGGCAAAATCAATTTGTGTGTGGACATTCATCGCATTGCCGGACCCGGCGTATATCAACGGCAACAACGCAAATCCGAGTAACCAGAGATCTTTAGCTTTCGGAACCATAAAGTATCAATTTCTATAATATATAAAAACAGGTCCATTTAGAATTTATAGCTCACAAAAATTCCAGATTTAATAGCATATTCTCTTCAAGAAATTGTTTCGATTTTCGTCCACCTTATATATATATTTTTGTTAAAGAAATATCGGAGACAAGATATTTGAAATTATCGAAAAATAATTGAATATTAACATCAAAGGGATTTCTTAAAATACATTAACACCTCAAAACAGATTTATTGTAAGCTTTAACAGTTCCATGAATAATTGCTTTTGGCACAGATGCCTGCTCAATTACGAAAAGCTGCAAGGAAGCGGCGGATGTACCTCTACTCTATTAAACGTTTGTATTTATATCTTATAAACTTAATAACTTACTGGATATGCGACCGTTTAATTTAAAACTTTAATTCTATTTACTTGGCACTGTTAAAAATACAAAAAAAACATAACAAAGCGGCAATATGTACAAATCAAGTTTTGCATCTCAAAATTCTCTTCGTTTCTTTCTCAGAAACCTTTGTATTATTTTGATAAAAATAAAATAAAGAAAGAACGAATGTATGAAACGAGAGGAACACCGCTTAACATTTATCAGTCGAGCTTTTTCCTTTAGCTGGCAAATCGAGAGTATCATTTTAATGCATTTCGATAAATAATCCTCTCAAATGCAAGATGCCAAGTTTTCGTAACACACAATCAAACATTTTGGCATTATTCCGACTCAAGCATCGCAAAATAAAATTATTACGGTTCCGCACTCCACAGACTTTCTATTTCAAGAATTATAAACAACGACCGTTACTGTAGTTTATCGTTATTCATCAAAGCTGTACGTTTTAACAAACCACTATGGCATAATAATTTAAGAAAAATTAAAATAAAAAATGTTTACATTGCTCAATCGTATTTGAAACAAGGTTTAAGTATAATTCTCTCTAAACTACAAAATTATTTTCTAAGTTTAATAATGGATTAACGAATTTGCGTATGATTGACTCGTTCAATCAAGTCATTCTGATTCAGATGAAGTCTCAATCCAGTTTCTCCACTAATCTCTATCTCTTTCCATGCTTTATATTCCTTTTATTCATTTCCCCTTCTTCAGAACTAGTTCTACAATTATTTGCTCCATGTTTTTAGCCATTTCTTATACTCTAAGTTCACAACGTTCATTCGCTACAACTTCGAGCGACACTAAAATAAATCAACAATGGCGATTTAGACCAAAGACCTTAGAAACAATCAAGACGAAAGATTTTGGTTGACAAAAATACAAATTTATTCGTTAATATTTATGCTAACAGAGTGTGGGAACAAACCGATATATAACTGGTGACAAATGGGATTAGTCATTAAATGATGTTACGTGTCATCAGTAATAACGTTTCACATTTTTGTAATTTCACAAAATTTTTGTCACGTCACTGTACGAGGACACCACTGATTGGATATTTCGGTTGTATTCGATACCTTCGATAAATGAGCGATTTATTTTCTGTTGCATTTCATCGTCGCTATTACTATTTTAGTGAAATGAAGATTTTCTACGTATATTGTCAGAATTAAGGCAATTCTTGATCTATATAATCCTCATAGGCAAACGCAATTTTGTTTTTGTTAACTTAATTCTTTATAGCAAATTTAGCAGAGACTCAAGGTCTTCTTGTCAACACAGCTACTAAGGATAGAAGTAGTATTTCCTTGGAATTGTTTTGCTCGATTCGAATTTCGAACATCTGTAGATTTTTTTTTTGATGAAGCCTGTTCATGAGAGCAACCGGAATACAATGAAGTTTTGCTTCAGTTGCTCTCAGGCTACTGCTTCGTTCGTTATTTGACATCTGGTCGGGAACTTGCATCAACTTGGCCTATCGGTATGCTGAACCTTCTTCCTTTTTAAGAAATTTAAATAAACAGACATAATAAGTAAATAATACATTAAAATCGTATTGATAAAAAGCCTACAACTGTCTAGGGTGTATACTAATGATAAACGACATGTAGCATGTAATTAAAAACGTTGTATAAATAAAAGCATCAAGGTAAAAGTCTTAACTTAGGGCGTCACACTATACAAGACAAGTCTCAGACAGATTTTTCAAATTCGTGTCTTGGTTCCAAATGCCAATGTTATCCAGTCTCGGCAATTCAGATCATATTATTTTTTAATATTCAGACCAGCAAGCCACTGATATTCGCACAGTGTTTATGCAATAGTAACATATGTGAAATCAGTGACTCGAGGGTTAAGTTGTTCAGTAGTCCTCTAATTGGTCCATCGAGGACACGCAAGCGCCATATGTTCTACGTACCTCGTCGCAGTAGGCGCAAAGAAGGGCGGATCTCTTTTTAATACCCTTCAGATAGGTGGCAAAGCAGTCGGGACCAAATAGCACCTGGGCTAGATGATAATCCACATCTCCATGTCTTCTACCTAGCCAAAGTTCAGTATTTGGTATTAAATGTCTTGTCTATTATTTACTCTTGTAGCCGCTTTGCCACCTTACTTGCCAGTTATGAATTGTACTTTCCTAGCTTCTTTTTTGGCGAGAGCACCTGTTGTAATTGATCACGGATGATATTAAGCTTCAGTTCACCATTCGCGACCCGTTCACGTTGGGCATCACGCGTGAGATAACCGAGGCCGTTCTACCAGCCTTGGCAACCGCGATCTCGACATGATGTCCGTAGTTCAAGTATTTATCCATGCGGACAGCATTTGATGTTCTTCCCCGATGTGACGACGCCTGTCCGAAAATACCACTGATTCCGTCTTGTGTGGGGCTATATCCAGACCGTGAAGTTTAAGCCAATTAGAGATCCGGCTAATAGCCCCATTTGTAATAATCAAGAGTTTGTCCTCGGTCCTGGCTTGGTCAAAAGAGCGAGATCCTCTGCAAAAGCAATCGCTTGCGTGTGTTCCCTCATGTTTGTCTATGATAACCCATCAAACAAGACATTCCAGAATGTCGGCCTCAGAACCGAGCCCTGTGGAACACTGCAAAACACCTGAAAAGTTTCCGTTCCTTCTGTACTATTTATTAGTAACTCGCGCTCGTTGAGGTAGCAATTTATGATGTTAATCAAATACTTGGGAATTTCTTTTGAGGTCAGTGCTTCAATTATCACTATAGTATAGTATAGCTGTATAGTCTTCCTGGTGCCTGCTCTGGTCTTCCTGGCCTACCGGTCGACCGATTCTATTGCGTCCATTGTGGACTTGCCTCGCGTGAATCCGTACTGTCTGCATGATAGAACCCCGTCTCTTCGATGCTTTCTCACAGTCTTCTATTAATCAAAAACTCGTACAGCTTGGCAGTTGTGTTAAGCAATCACAGGGGTCTACATGAACCAGAGTCATTAGGGAAGTTTTTGCCCTTGTCTAGCAGAACGAGTATGGTCGTTTCCAAATCCAAAGACTTTTGCAAGTTTAGTAGTTTGTTTAGTAATAGTGCCAGGCTAAGAGTTCAACCGGTATGCCAACAGCTGTAGATACCTGTGAAGTGTCGTTGATCGATGTGGCTTACTTGCCCTACCCTCCAACGTCTTATTTGTATGTTTCTTTTTGTAACTGTGTTACGTAATTTATCTATTCAAAAGTGTTTGATGGCAGAGCCATCTCATAGTATAATTTTACTATGTGTCTATAGTTAACTGTAAATAGCTATAAACGACGGAAAATACGTTGAATTAGTTTAATACCAGCGAAATTCAAAATCAGCTTTGAATAATTCGTCGGGATAAAACACAACGTAAAAGGACATTGGGGGTAAGCAATGTCAATGCAATTGTGCAAACGCCACCAGAGTGAACTACTAGACAGCCGTTTCGCCCTTTTGGCGTCAATGCAATTGTGTCGTCCAGACTTGGTAAAATATTTTGCTGTAGATACGTTTAGCTTCGTGGTGGGTGGTAGATCGATAAGTTGCCCATGGTGCCATCTTGTTCTTGAGTTCAACTATAGTTGGAGATCGCTGAATTCTCGTTCATGATGAATGCTGGTTTAAATCTGTCAATGGAAACTGTTACGTCTTGGCGTACAAAGCCTTTTTAAACACAAACGTTTTTTGATTCCATGACGAGATCCTTCTCTTAAATTGTCAAAATGCAGAGGTTGACTATAAACTATGTCAGCTGCTGTTGCTTGTAGATCGGATGCTTAAGTAAAACCACAAAAAACCTGTGTCAATCAAAGATTCTGGTAGTACATGATCGCTGCTTTTGCAGATGTTTTTAAACGAATCGAACCTAATAAGCGATTTAAATGTTTAGACGATTCAAACTGTCTGCCTTAGTATGTCGTGACCACACCGAGCAATACAATGATCGTAAAATATTCTTGCAACTGTTTTAGCTTCTGGACAACTAGTAAATCGATCGACCGTAGCTTAGTATCTGCATCCTTCTGATGACCTAACTATGATATCCATGAGAATGTGCTCAAACTTTGAGAAGTTGCAAAAATGGCAACAGAAGCAACAATATTGTCCCCTTCAAAGTACTTTCCTTCGGCAGCCTTGGTAAAAGCGCTAAACAGCTTCAACTAATAAGGCTTTTAACTTGTCCGTCACATTCTTTTGAATATTCTTCAGCGTCCTTTTAAGGCGTTTTTCATTTTCGCTTTAGAACAAAAGGAACATCTTTTGAGGTCAAAAATTTCGCGATGAAAGTGACCGTGTGACATAAGACGTTGTCATATGGCAACATCCAATTGTCTGCAATGTCTCACTAGATTCACCCTTTTCCTGAGGCTTTCAATGATATCTTTATAAAACACTTAGTTGGCAGTTTGAACAAATTCTTTGTGCACAATATCCCTACAGTCAAAAAAACCAATAAGCATTATTTTCATCTTTGACTTGCTCATTCGGCCGAGGAGATGTATCAGTGGTGCCACTCCTCACTTTGCCGCTTTCATTAGCAATCCTCTCAAGGTCAACACACAAGTTTCTTCGATTGTTCTTCTGCTCAATTTTTCGACACCATTTTGACACAAAAACCTTTCGCATGTGCAAATCTTGGGCCAAAATTTGATTAACGGTAAAAGTGTTTATTAATTAACTTTTTTGGCCACTAAGATTTGATTAACGACACAAACAAGATAAATCGTAGAGAAAGATCGACTAAAATCTTGAATGTGCCTTACCCGATACCAGTTTGGATAAATTCTTGTATTAAGAGTACGATAGTAACCGCATGGTTTTCATTCATCGCCCTTTTTGAATGACCATAAACTCTCAGAGGGACGTGCAATACCTAAATGTAACACAGCGTCAAACTCTTTTTTTCAGCTTGTCTAGAGCAAGTCTTTGTGCAAGTGGTCTACGACCAGTAGTAGTGACAATATGGTGTTTGGTTTAATCCTTGACGGAAAACTGTTGCAAGTTTGTGAAAAGGCAAGATGCTTGAAATAATTTTAATGCATAGAATTTTAGACTAAGTTATTTCTCCAAACGAAGTAAGATTAGTCGTTTAGTCCAAGAGTTTGCCATTTTTTTCCTATCAACTAAACGTCTATAATGCGCCAAAATGTCAGCACCTACGATAAGCTTGAAAACAACGGCGACTACGAATCTGCAGATAAATTGTCGCCGCAATCCTAGATTTTCTGTCGCCAAGAGGTTCGTGTTCTAAGAGCCGTCGTGTGTTCTACGTTTGTGAAGCTCCCATTCGTTTAATTAGCTTTTGGTTTAGGAAAACAAACTTCTACAGCATAGTTCGGATCTAATACAGCTAGTGAGTGCCTAAATTTGATGCTGTGTTGTGTGAATACTGGTACCTCAAAGCTTCTTTCTAACAGACAGTAGAAACCATAGCTGAGGATCTGACTGCAAAAACGGCGGGATTGATACTGAACCGTTATCATGAGTAATCACGAAAGACATGTTAACATATCCACGCACATAACACCAAAAGTAAAAGAATCACCGATTTTTTCTTCTTAATTTCAAAAAAAAATCGTATTTTTAAATAATGCCACGAACACTTACATCGGGGTCACCAATTTGTAGTGTAAATAAAAATAATTTCTGCACCATTTTTGCTGTTTCTTTTGTATTGAAAGATTTTGATTCGTATTTTTATTATATTTTCTGTTTCTGTCTTCAGTTCTCTGTTATGATTTACTATGTCTGTTTCTTCAATTGTTATGTCTATTTTATACGTCCTTTACACGTCGTTTATACGTAATATAAGTTTTAGTTTCTGTTTAGCTGTTTTCTCTTGTTGGATAAAAGATTTATCGTGCCGGAATAGAATACTTAATGACAAGTTTCCTCGTCTTTTAATGTATGCAAGAACTCACTTTTGTTTTAGTCTGAGTTTTAAACTGAAATCTACGAATATGTTTAAAATCGTTTACATTAGAAGAAACAACATGATCTCTTTGAATTGAACGCTTGTACCATCACTGTCTTTAATTACCGTTCGAAACAAGTAACAAGTTTATAAATTTTTGTCAAAATAGTAATTGATAAAGTAATTGTACGATTCAGATCAGAACAGAAAGAAATTATAATAAAAACAATACTGATAACTTTGGTTGCAAAAAAGTATTAAAGTGTAAAATAGCTATTTATGCACCAATTACGATGATTACGTCCGGAGAGCAACGTGATGCAGCCAGAGACCCTCTGGCCCGTGGGATGTATGTTGCTTGATGGGCGTAATCATCCAGTATGCCAATTACATTTATTTTTGTTTATATTACAAGTATTGATTTTAAAATCATAATAAATGTGCAAGAATTGCTTAAATATGTTAAAAAAAATGCACTAAAAAGAATAGAAAACTTGTTACCATCGAAATCTAAGCAAAAATATGAAAAGCAATATAACATCCCGGTTATGTTTACGTAACTCGTATCCTCGGCATTATGAGTAAATTATAACAAGGTTTAAAAAAACTAACGAGCTTTCGTCTTGATCGCCTGACATTTTTATTAACACCAAAACCTATAATTTGTTTCTTTAATTAAACGATCGCATTACTTCCGACGTTTTCTTTTAGTTCTGACTGATCTTTGATGTAACGCAAATGGAATCGTTAATTATAGATAAATATGATTTCTAATCAATTGAAGTCAAAAATAATGAAAAACGATTATAGTTTGGAGACCGGAACGATATTTTCAGATGTTAAAAATACGCAACATCTATTTTTGAGTAGTAGTAGAGCGAAATACCTTTCGAGCGTTACGATTTCGTTGATAGAAAACTTTTTAGCCATAAAGATAAAGCGATTCTAAATAATAAATGAACGGATAAAAGTTATTGATGTGTATTATTGATCACGAAAGTATGTTATGTGTATAAATTTTTTTGCATTATTATTTAAATGTATTCGTGATAGAGTAAGAAAACGTAAAACAATTACTAAGAATTAATTTATGAAGAATAAAAAAGTAGTGCAAAGAAGGGACGTAAGGTTTAATACCAGTCTTTACAATGTACGCATCCAAACTAAGTTTTGCGACCGCCGTGCTCTACTACTTGTCAACTTATTTGAGCATGTAAAATTTGAGAATTCAAACAAAGCAAAATTGGCAAAAATAACTAGAATAAGTTAATTTATAACTGCCTTTACTAAATCCCAGTAGATTAAGGAAAGCCTAAGTTCGGTCAAAGTCAGTCGAGATTTCAAATTACACACAATTTAGTACGTATCGCCTTATGCTTCCTTTGAGGGCTATAGCTTAGCGGTTATTCCGGCCCTGTAGGACCGTTTGAGAACTACAGCCAGAATTGGGCTTGCCGGAAAATAGAAAAATCTTTGATTTATATCAATTGAGCCATTACAGACTATTTTGTTTTGTACAAATCGAAGATAATTAAAGGAAAACAAAGTTTGGGCAATGTGAAACGGCGAATTTCAGGAAGTTTCTGTAGTCACAGTGGTTATCCCCAGAGAGTAATCCATCACTTACGATGCGAATGTAGAACTGTCCTACGCACTCCCGGCGATCTGTCACTTGCAAGATATGGTAAACCGCACATCAAGCAATAGTGTTG
Source organism: Aquatica leii (assembly GCA_035610365.1). NCBI lineage: Eukaryota > Metazoa > Arthropoda > Insecta > Coleoptera > Lampyridae > Aquatica > Aquatica leii. Next base: position 99,938,821 of record CM069436.1, on the reverse strand, counting down.
TCAGCTTTAACTCTGAATACACAGAAGCCTATCTGCAACAAATCTCAACGCAACTACTAACACTCCAGCTTTGTGTAACTACATATTAATATTAACCTTTTAATGGTAAAATAAAACGCTCGTCTGTAATCGTTATGCATGTAGTTCTCAAGAGGTTTAACGGTGCAATGATTTTGCTGTGGAAGTTTGTGACGAATGTGTCCCCTATCCATTAAAAATTGTACATACATTCAAAATCTCACATATGCACGCGGTAATTAAACTAGCGTTTAACTGAAAAAAATTACTTCACAAAAGTTTATCTGTATGCACAAGAGCTTTTCAAGTAATTACAGTAATAAAATGACAGCGATACGTAATTACAAGCGTGAATAAAATATCGGATTAAAAGTTAATGCCTAACAAGTCCATTGCATCAATTCAATTCGCGCACGTTAAAATTTCATAAACATACTTTGAAATATCAACAAACACCAACCAATGATATTTTCATGTTAAAAATCACTTTTACACACTTTACTAAAAATGATTTAAATACATTTTAACAAAGTATAGAACTAAGTACGTTTTTCATTTTGCTTTTAATATTCTTTTGACTACACGAAGAAATATAAATACAAGTACGATACAATAAAACATCTTAGTGATTCCCTAGAGCGCTCGTCTCCAGGTGGCGAATAATGAAGAATCCCTTGCGAAAATCAAATCCACGAACCAAAAAGTATCGATAGTTCGAATAACAGTAATTGAATAATGCGAAAATATAGCAACAATTACAAATAATCAAATGGGAATAAAATAGTGTCAAAACGAATATAAAATATTAAGAAAAACAATAACCGATTAAAGTAGAAAAAAATTCAAAAGACACAAACCTAAGTTAAAAAGATGAAAAACTCCTAAATTGAAATTGAATAAACAATACAAAAGAAAACCAAATCCATCTTCTGTCGTTTATATGCAGACACTATGGCTTCTAACCCAAATCTCTACTTAAATATTAAAAAAAATACAAAGTTTTAAAAACATGTTCGAACCCGAAATTAGTTTAATGTTTACGAAAGTTGAACTTTTTCATAAAATTATTTTACTTTCTAATTAAATTTTTTTGGTGAAAACTCTACAACTTCGCGGCCTTAATTATTAATTAATTTAATAAGAGATTATATTATTGAATTTTTTTAACGAATTTTCAAGTCAATAATTCAAAACAAAAAATCTTTGAAATTAAACTGCTTATTTCAATTACTTACTTAAATAAAACTTTTTTTTTTAGATTTTATGAAAAATTTATTTGGATGGAAATTTTTGTGTTTCGTAGATTTAATTTCAGATACAAAAAAATGTCTGAAATAAGAAATGAAAAAGAGTAAAGGGAACCAATCGATAAGGAATATACACATGAGCAAATTATTGTAATTGTACTGAAATTTTACAATAAAGGTAAATTGACAGAATGGGGAAGATTTGTTTTTTGTAAGTAAGTAAACAAGTGATGGGTTCTGTCTATTCAGAATAGCGAAGTTCTTACTCGTGTCTAGTTGTGAAAAAACTAGAGCCCAAGAATAACAGAACAGAAACACATCGAAATGTAAAAAGTTCAAACAGATTTGGACGAATGCTGTTCGGAAGAAGAAATCTCTCTTCTCCAAATCGGCCACAAAGAAAGGTCGATTTTCATACAACGATTTGGCAGATGAACTGTTACGTGCATAAATTTCATAATGTAATACCCTGTATATTCATTACCTTAAAGTTAGATTTCTATTTTCGACGCCCTCTAGGGAGTTTAGTTTTACTTCATTTCCTGTCAAGACGTCAAACCGTCAACTACTTAAAATCGTGCTTGTGATGGTATAACTTCTTAATCTTATAACATCGGCGTTTATAGAAATCAAAATAAAATTTGAAAACGCATTTCTAATAGTTTATTCGTCACAGGGTAAGCTTTTCCTATTAGTTTTTAAAATTCTTTGGTAATTTCCTTCTTTGATTTGATAGCACGTCCCGTCACGGGTTCGCGGCATGTTTCGATGTATTATCGATCGATGAGAGGTTAATAACGACCAAATACCGTCATGGAACGATTATAATTCTAGAAGATTCAATCTAAAAACAAAGTCTCGACAAGAACTTTTCTCCAAGATACTACTCCTTATGCGTCAGTCGATTGCGATACCAACTTTTACTTAATGTGTGCAACAGCATTCGATATTCGGGTTTTTATGTTTAATTTCTTTTAGCACTAATTTTGTAGATTTTTACTTTCGTGAGTCATTGTGTTGACACGATTTGCTATTATAAATATTCCATATCGACTCAACGATTAAAACGTTTTCTTCGGGCAAGTACTGGATTGTGGGTATTTATTTAATTACTTGTGTAAACATATGTATTGTGTGTTGCCGATACTTCCGGCATTTATGGATTGAATAATGTACTACAAAATTTCTGGAGCTCGTTGTTAACACCTAATCTACGTTACTAAATTAAAGATCGAAACAGAAGTTTTACTTAGAAAGCCGTGCAAGGTTCGTAAGACCTATAGCTTGCAACAGAACTATGCAGTGGACTTGATAGTTTTATATGTGATTTTTGAGCATGAAAAATGGAATACATTTATGTATATGTATTTTATCTAATCTCTCGCTTTTTTGGAATCAGGTGCCCTTTGTCTAGATACTATTTACCACCCAGCGTTGAATTTTGTTTACTAATTTTATTACCCACTATCCCAGCCTACGTTAATTTTTTTTAAAATGTGTTCGTCTTCATATTCCAATACGAATTTTTAACCGCCACTGACAGCAATTTTGCTTAACAGGACAACAAAGCACAATTAGAATCGTCCAAACGAGTAGGTATTGAGGAAAGAGAAAAAGCTTCCACTAGAACGAATACAACCTTTAGCTAAATTTGTAGAACTGTTATGAGCTAAGTTAGAATAGATAAGCGATGAAAACCCGCAATACCATCGCGTCGTTGAACTAAACCAAGCGCTTTCTGTGAGCGACAAACCGGACAGTAGTAAACGTATTCCGCCACGTTAGGTATCATATGAGGCCAGTAAAAGTAAGCAGGACGAAGAAATAACGTCTTAGCCGCACTACGATAACCAAACGTGGAAATGAACATAGTCGTGAATGATTGGTTTACGTTGATCGGTCACAACTACTAACCTCCACAGCATGTTCTGAAAAACTCGCAATCGTTTAAAAACCAAGGACCACAAACCAACGAGAAAACGCAAGCACTAGTCCTTAGTCGTTTAAGTATTATTGCTGCTAATACCGAAGCGATATAAAATACCCCAAAACAAATCGAGCTACCAATAAACTTGTATAGAACCACGTATAAGCAGATTCGACAAAAAAGACAACCAGTACTATTAATAACTATCGATCCCCAAAGAAAAGCAGTAAATCTATCCAATAACTAATATAAACCAAGAAAATTAAAGAGAAATTTCGATAACCACTAAACACTGACTAATACAACGAATCGATTAAAGTTAAGAAAAGAAACAGTAAAGAAATCGAGGCCCCACGTTGGGCGCCACTTTTTGTTACCTTTTTACTAACGGGCTCTGTTAGTAACAAACACGACTAGCTAAGATGTCGGTGAGTGAGCGTTGTTGAGAATGCTGTTATAAAAAAGACAAAAAAAACACCAGTCCTAGAGCACTTTTAGAATAATTGGTTAGGAGACAGCAAAGGTAAATATGAACCCACTTTCGAAAAAATTAGGTCGATGTAAAAAGCAAACAACTTGCAACAAGAAAACGTAACAAATTGGTTGTACATTTTCCAATAGATAAAATTCAGTAAATTCTAGACAAAATCGATCACTAACAAAATTGAGTCAAATAAAAGCAAAGTTGATCAAAGATTACAGTCGCAATGCTCGAACAGCAAAACGTGATCGTTCAAAACATTATAAGCAACGTAAGACTTAACCCTAAACTTAGAGTTCCTTAGCGTAGCGTCTAATACTAATTGTTACTTCAGTAATGTACCCCAGATACTTCCAAAAAGCTTCAAATCTCAGATTTAAATTAGCTAACATCGACTTTAAATAGAACAAACACTGAAGTCAATCGGTTCAAGTCGACGTAAACAGTAAATACTCAAATTTTAAACAAGCTGAAGGCTGAATAAATATCCTCCACTAAAAATAAAATATTAATGATGATCCTAGATACACTAAAACTAGCTGAAGGCTTAATCTATTAAAATGCAAATAAATATGTAAGACAATTGCAAAATTAATACAGTTAATAACGCTGAAGATGTAAGAAAAGTAACAAACATAGAAAAAGAAACGATACAGCTGATCGAAGTCAAATTCAAGGCATCCCCAGCCGATTACTCAATCATACTACCGGTAGCGCACTCGCTTAAAGTAGGGTACTGAAAATTTTGTTAAAGTACGAAATGTAAAAATGTATTACCAAAGATACGTAACAACCATTTAAGCAAAAAACAGCTTTTCTAATAAATTCAAGATTTGCATTGCATTGAGGTGTGCAAATTATTGAATTAAAGATTCATTGTTTGCAGCTGATGTTTTTAGTTAGAATTTACTCACCATGATAGTCAAATTCCGAATTTATCCGACGCGCATCTCAGCATTCTTTAGTTTCTATCAGATGCAATATACTGCGTAATTAATTTTTTTTTAATTTTCAAGAGATGGCGAGCTGAACATTAACTGTCATAATTTTCAAATAAAAACGAATCTGTACGAGGGTTTTCTTAAATATTTTTCTGAACGATTTTATTAATTGTCCCAGTTATTTTTGGGAAGCGCTTGTTATCAACTTTTTTTTCCGGCGGATCCTACTGGTAACAACCATGACACCACGGTGAGTGGATGTGGTTGAGAATGTTACTAAAAAATAAAAAAACGAGCGCCACTCCTAGAGCATGCGTAGAATCCTTGGTTCGGAAACACCAAGGGTACATATGAACCCACTGCCGAAAAAATTAAGTAGAGAAAAAAAGCAAACAACTTAATAACGAGAGAAAGTAACAAATTGATTCTATATTTTTCACATAGACAAGTTTCAGTCCAGTAGAGACAAAGTCGATCATAGAACTAACAAATACACACACTCAAAACAATCAATAAAATTATCAATAACAAGACTTGATCTTTCAAAAATGCTACCTCTGTTTCAACCTCCCGACAATTACCAGGAGTGCAAGCTTGTATTAGCCGACTTAAAAAAACCACCACCAGCCTTCAATACATCGTGATGAATTACTAAGGTTCAAGCCATGAACGTAAACGGAATATACTCGATTACGATTTAAGCTGAAGGCTAGATAATTGTACGCGACTGAAAATAAAATATTTATAACAATCGCAAACACGATGGAATTAACTAAAGGCTTAATAGAATTAGCAAAGTAGAAGGCTTAATAGAATTAACAAAACAGAAGGCGTCATATAGAGAAATGTAGATAATCAAGTAACGAAGCTGAAGGCGTAAGGTTAGTAAATAAGATAAAGAACTATAGTTATCGGCAGGTAAATGAAACCCAAATTCTTTCTCTTGAACGTGGTTGTGAGATCATCAAACCAAGTTTAATTGTACCGGACTTTGGTCCAATAATCAATAATAATAATACCATTACAATGAGATAATGCATTAACTTTCCGTAACTATGAGGATGAAAAGAAGACTTCGTACCTCCATACCCGTGAGACAGAACAACGATCTAAATCTTTATTCAATAACCTTCACAATCACTAAAAGTAATACTAAAACCAGACGTGAAATGAAGTAAAAAGAGAAAGTACTTACAATTGATCAATCAAAGTGTTGTAAGCGAAGTGGCCACACGAACGAGCCGTTAAACCAGGGTCGCACTTGCTTGCAGTACGGTACTAGGACTTTTGGTTAAATTACGGAACGTGAAAATTTATTAATAAGAACACGTTACACACTGTATATAGAAAATATACAATTCTTGTAAAAAAAATGTTTCTATTACATCGGGTTTATGGTTTTATACTACTTTTACTTATAATTATCCAAACCAATAGTATCGAATCACCATTCTAATATTTTTCAAACTACCCCAATAAAAAGTAAAACCCAAAAAAGCAGTAGATAATTTGTTTGGGATGTTGAGTATACCATGTAATACCAAAAACTTTCCTAACATAAATCCTTTGATGCGACTAAGACCTGCACAGTGACAACACATGTCCATAGGTTTTTTCGCGTAGTTTATTTTGATCTAAACTTTGATCGTTCAATCGTAAGTATTTTCCTTTCATTTAATTTCACGTTGTCGTTCCTATTACGCTTTTACCGATTTAAAAGGGCTGCAAACGAAAATTCTTTTTTGAAGGTTTAAACCGTGTACGCAAGTTAACGGAAGCTCAAAGTTTTTCATGCAAACACTGCTATGAAAAGAAAAAGCATTTTTCCTTAATACTGATGTCTAATATTTAGTGGAACAATTCAAACCCGGTACAATTAACGTCGGGTTGATAACCTCAGTAATTACATTCGATGAGAAATTTGAATTCGACCAGCTGTAACTAACTGTAAAGTTTCTTTTCTGTGTCGTTTATTTACCTACCACCTTCGTCGTTATTAACTGTGTTTAATTTTGCAACTGTTACGTATTTATCTGCATTTCTTTAGATTAAGTCTTCAGTTGCTTTAGTGCTTCTAAGATCATTATTGATATTTTACTTTCACTAGAGTATAATTAATCAGCCTTCAGCTTATTTCGTATTTACATTCACTTGAACCGTAAGGTAACCTTAGAAATTGTTTAAATTCGAGGCCGGCGTTGGCTAATTTAAATCGGCAAATGCAAGCTTGCACTCCGCGAAATTGTCGGAGATATATTATTGAAGCACCAATTATTACTACCTGCTACGCTAAGGATCTCCAGGTCTAGGGGCAAATCTTACGTTATAGTTGAATTCAGGTTTCCACGGGTGGCATTCGTAATACACTTTTCCATTCTAGATCATTATTACTTTGATTTGGAAAGTAGTTTTATCGATCGGGGGCCGGTCTATAAAAGCGAGACTTCACGACGCAATCAATAATTAAAACGATCACTCACTGTTTGAAACGTATTGCGACTGTATGTAAATGTTTGATCGACTTGTGCGGCTGAATTTTGTTATTGATTGACTTTGTGTAACATTTACTGAATTTTTATGTATTGAAAAATATACAACCGATTTGTTACGTTCTCTCGTTGTCAGTTGATTGCCTTTCTCTTCTAGATAGATTCTTCAGCAGCAGATTCGTATGTATCCTTAGTGTCTCCGAGCAAAAGATTCTACCCGTACGCAAGGAGTGGCGTCAGATTTTTATTTCTTTTATTATAGCATTCTCACGCTAATTTTTGTCTGAGATCGGCTTTCGTCCGCTTACAATCGTCGTTTGTCCAACTGTTTTCTGCACTTTTTAATTGCGTCAACTATTACGCCTAATTCTATTCTGTCTCGATCAAGCCTCTAACCACTGTTTCCATCGCTTCGGTTTGCATTCTATTTGTTAAAAAATTATTTCCATCTTTATATTATCTTTATATAGGTTTGTTCTAAGATTTCTGTGAAACTCTGAAAACAGAGTTAGACTACATTAAGTCTGTATTCTGTGGTTAATTAGTAAGATAATTTTCTTTTTCTACAGCAAATACTCGTTTAAGAAGACATTCTTAATTAGATACAATGTTTAACCAGTAGAATTGCCGGTAGTCCTTGAAAATAACGACGATCAAAAAGAGTTACGTTCATGCTAATTATTATCTGTTCTTAGATGTCGGTTTTTAACATCGCACATTAATTTAATTAAAGGCACCTAAACCGGTTTACCCAAGTAAACATCCGATGATTCAATTAATTACATTTCAAACAAAGGCGCTTTTGTAAACACAACCAAATTTTCCTTTCTATCGGTGATTTTAACTAAAGCCATACTGATCAACTACGATTACAAAAAATTGATAAATAACACAAAACAATCTTTTGTTGTAGGTAATGTCAACAAAAACCGACTCGTAAAGTAACATTCAATGTATAAAATGGTTTAAATATTCTATTTTATTCATAGAAAGCTCGTAAGTTTCAATTAGTTTGTTACTCAAAATATATCAAAATTTTAATGAAATAAAATGTAATTCCCCCGGGCAATGTTTCTAACAATACAACCGATACAATACTAATTATGAAAAGTATTCAGATTGAAAGAACGAAGTTTTAGAATACATTTCATATACATTAAATTAATTACAATTAATTACTAGTACAAAAGGTACTAAAAACGCGAATTTAGTTTTAAATAAATAAAAATGTCATGGAGTTAGCTACACTTTCTTTTAATTATTAGTTCTTTTGTGTTTTTCTATGTTGTTTTTACAATAAAGGAAAATCTATTTATGCAGCATACAGATTTGTGGTTAATCGATACCATGTTGAGAATGCATCGAGCATTTATTTTAAGTTTTGCAAAATCTAAAAATAAATTTTAAAAATAGAAATTTTGAATGTGTTACCGCAAGCTAATACACTAAATTTCGTACAAAAATATTTTTTTTAAGAAATTGAGTTCTTAAACACATCAATTATAAAAGCATTTGTTCATTCTACCCAATTATAAATAGCACACACTAAACAACACAAAAACGATACAACTTCAAATTAAAACAATTTTTTTGAAAACCCTGAAGTTTAAACTATTGTGCTTTAAAATGATTTAATTATATCACATTAGAGAGACGACGATACAATTTACGTCAAAACAAATTAAACTAGTAACAGCAGACAAACGATTTCCCCAAAGTTTGCTTATATAAATATAAAAAAAATTGGAACGCTACCAAATAGAAGTTACGATTATAAATTTATCCTAATTTACAACGATAAATTGATCATAGGAATTTCACAAATCTGTCGTCGAATTCTTTAAAATAAGTTATAAGTTAATAATATTTACACGGCAGTAATTTGTTTAATGAAATACTTTCTGCGATTAGCTACGTGTTCGAAGTTTTGTTAAAAACTTAACTTAATTAGAAGTAACGTTTGCCATTAGAGAGCCCTCCAACCCGCGAGTGTTTAAATCTTTAGTTGAAGTTTGATTAAACCATAAACTACAACATCGGTTAACAAAACTTAACACACTATCGACTGGTACACGCATAAAACTTTTGCGAAAATAATTAAGCCTACGAACGTCTGCGAAACTACGAACTAAGCCAAGATGAAAGAAAATGCATAACCAAAAATACCATAAAACAAATAATAACTTTCTAATTAAATTATTCATCGAAATTAGCTAACAACTGAAGCGGACACAAACAAGACAGAAGAACAACGGAACCGACTTGGATAATTGCTCGTCTTATCGGATTTTAGGCACCGTTACACTTGAAAAGAACAAACTGAAAACAAATGTAGTTATCTCTATTTCGAATGTGTTTTCTCGAAAGCTACAAAAGGATAAACGATTCTTCGTAGACGTATAAATCTGTAGATCAAAGTTGAGTATTTAGCAAGAATCTACTTAGCCGTTGAGGTTATTTTCTTGGTACATGCCGAATATAAACGTTTTACAATGCTTAAGAGATTTACAATACGAGCATCTGACGTTAAATTATTCGTAACAAAAATCCAAAATAAACTGAATCTTACCTTAATTCCAATGCTTATCGGAAAATCGGGCTGTGAATTAAGACTTGGTAATTGCTGAATAACCGGAACTATCGGCAACGGACAGGACATCATATTTTCGGCCTACAAAGAGAAAACATTAAGTATTATTGTGTGTATTCAAACTTTCGTTTTATGTAACTTATTTAAATATACTTCATAAAACAATGAGAAAAACATTTGTATAAACAATTAACAGTGCATTTCCTTTATTGAAATCAAAATTAGACAACACCTAAAATAAGTAATTTTCGTAGCCGAAAAGAGGTTATTGTACATATTTTGCTCATTTTAAATTCCGTGTGGGCCACTACGGTTGATGTCTTTATTGTAGCCTTTTAGGTAGCATTAAGTCAGAATATTGAATTACGCCAGGTTTATTGCCAGATTAACAGAATAAAATAAATTTAACAATTGTAAAAACGCATGTACAAAAATTAAATTACAAATAAATTATTGAATTAATAAAACCAGCGGCGGTAATTCTTCCTTCCTATGGGTTGCACCTGTGATGTCATATATCGGAACATTCACCAAGTGCATATAACAAATAAGGTTAGTCACGTGCGTGGAAAACAGCTTTTTACATCTTAGTTTCATTAATGAACTTTCGGTAATTGATTAAAGCAGTACTTGCAAGTTGAAGAAAATTATTGTAAGGTAATGCCGGTATTTAAAATGATACTTTACTGGAGGTTACTGCGGGTATAATTAAGCGCTAAACTACACGAGTGTAATTTCCGCGGCCTAGCCGCTGCGGGTATAACGCTGCATCCGATATTTTCATACAAAATGTATTGACCATTTATTTGACGAGTTACTACAGAGAACAGACACCAACATGAGGTACCTCCATCCACCCAGCAGAGAGATTAGTAATTACTTAGATATAGTATAAAGTTTATCACTATATTTGTTATATTTATTTTAGTTCTAAGATAAGAATGTCATGCGGGTTTGGTTGTTGTTGTAACCGAAGTTGACAACGTTTCGCCCACTTTCGTAAGAGGCTTTATCAGGGCGTGAGATAAATCGCAAAACTCAAACAAGCAACCAAAATCTAACTAAGAACTTCTCAAAAGTTAGGTTATCCACTTGTGAAACAAACCATAATCTAAACTCTGAAAAGGCAAGAAAGAAAACGATAACTTGAAAAAGCAAACGAAAATCTAACAAAGAACCACTACCGCGTTAGGTAATCAACTAACTATGCTTTCTGGGAATTTCCTGTTGAAAAAGAATGGAGATTTGGCAATCAAGAAAACATTATCAAAATCTATCTTGTGACCTGTAGTAAAATGATGTTCAGTAAGCGCAGACTTGGAAATATACCTTTTCCTTATACAAAGATCATGTTCTGAAATGCGAGTAATGACTGAACGACCGGTTTCACCAATGTAGACTAAACCACATGAACAAGTCAAACTTTTGTGCAATTTAACCTTTCTTAGTCGCTGTCGTGACCACAACATTATTCCTGCATTCCTCAGAATCAAGTTCCACATTCAGACAAGTTCTTCTAAAAACATCCTACACCGTGCTAGTCTACCGTTGATACGCGAACGGATTAAGCAAACTAGGCGAGAGTTAGACACCATTTCAAAACAACTCTTTTATCTTCATCTTGAGTTGGCCAACACTCTATCCCCGGATGATTAAAAACTCTTCGACAACATTACTTACCAGCAGTCTGATACCACTCTACGACTAACCACTGAAGGTCATCTCAAAAAGTTTCAATTATTGGAATCCAGGAATCGTAAAGTTTCATCCACTACTAACTCCTTAAAGACGGTTGTCAATTTATCTAGTTTGGTCCTCACCTCAGAACAGGTATCGGTGCTCTCTAAGGATTTGAATTTTGCGGTTTCGTATTAACACTGGCAAAATCCTTGAATCATCTAAAATTCCTAAATCCAACATTTCTAAGTCGGAAGAGTCAGCTCTAAAAAGTCTTCGCAAGAACCCTGATATTATTGTTCTTCCAGCCGACAAAGACAACGCCACTGTAGTTTTGAACCAAATTGGTTATGTTACATAAATCAATTCTATTTTGTCTGAGGAAACTTACACTCTTGTAACTCGCAACCCTACTTCGAGGATTGAACGTAAGGTCCAAATCATCAAATCTTCCAATCTACCTCCTGAAACTAAACGTCGACTTACTTCATCAGATTCTAAACCACCGCGTCTATACGGACTTCCCAAAATTCACAAACAAGGTATTCCTTTTCGACCTATCGTCAGTACTATCCAATTTCCTACCTACAAGCAAACCAAGTTCTTGCCCAACATTCTTTGCGAGTTTACAGGTAAAACCTCTTCTAACATCCTCAATTTTCAGCATTTTATTCATAGTCTAGAAACTATAAAACTTGAACTCCAAGATCTTCTCGTGAGCTTTGATGATACTAAAGTTCATATTAAGGATTCGCTTATTATCATCAAACAGATTCTGTCTCAACATGGCAAGGACTTGAGTTTGGTTCCTCTTATTGATAAGTGTCTATCCTCTACTTATTTCCAATTTGATAACAAGTTTTACGAACAAGTTTCTGGTGCTGCTATGGGTTCTCCTCTATCACCTGTTGTAGCTAACATATTTATGGAATCGTTTGCAACGGTTGCTTTGGAATCATCAATATTAAAACCTAAAGTGTGGTTTAGGTATGTTAACGACACGTTTATTGTTATGTCTCATGGTCATCTTGAATTGTCTAAGTTTCTTGATCATCTTAACAATCAACACTTAGATATCAAATTTACTATGGAAATCAAAAGTAATGGTTCTCTTCCATTTCTTGACGTTCTTGTGACTCGCAAGCCCGACGGACTTCTGGGCCATTCGTTTATCGCAAATCCACCCATACGGACATATACCATCATGCTTCGCCTCATCATCATCCTGCACAGAAACGTTCTGTTATTGAATGTTTGGTTCATCGTGCCTTTTCTATTTGCCAACCTGAGAATCTAGACTCGGAACTCCGTCATCTTACTAGAACCTTAGTGAACAATGGTTATGTAAAGCGAGATATTCATAGTTATTAATCGTCATCTACATCCACGTACTCGATTACCTAAGGACATTTCTACTCCCGAATCCAACCCGAACATTCACAAGGTTACAGATCAAATAAGGAAACTCCTTCGTAAAAATGGTATTAAACCCATATTCAACAACAGGCAAAATCTCTCAGATTCTTCCTTCTCCCAAAGACAAATTTCCTACACTTTCACCTCAAGGTGTATACCAAACTCCTTGTTTATGTGGTTTAGTCTACATTGGTGAAACCGGTCGTTCCGTCATTACTCGCATTTCAGAACATGATCGCTGTATAAGAAAAAGGTATATTTCCAAGTCTGCGGTCGCTGAACATCATTTTACTACAGGTCACAAGATAGATTTTGATAATGTTTCGTTGATTGCCAAATCTCCATTCTTTTTCAACAGGAAATTCCAAGAACGCATAGAAATCATCAAACACCCCAATAACTTCAATCGCGATCATGGTTTCGAGTTATCCCCTCTTTGGTTCCCGGTCATTAGTCATTTATCGAAAACACGCTCCTTATCAACCGTAAACCAATCAGAGTCGAGCTTAACCATCCGTGACAATCTTTTTCCTTTATATACGAAGACTACTTCTTCTTAAGTCACTTCTACGGAGTTTAGAATCTGGCTTAGTTCACAAGTAGAATTCCTAACTCGATAATAGTTCTTTGTTAGATTTTCGTTTGCCTTTTCAAGTTATCGTTTTCTTTCTTACCTTTTCAGAGTTTAGATTATGGCTTGTTTCACAAGTGGATAACCTAACTTTTGAGTAGTTCTTAGTTAGATTTCGGTTGCTTGTTTGAGTTTTGCGATTTATCTCACGCCCAGATGAAGCCCCTTACGAAAGTGGGCGAAACGTTGGCAACTTCGGTTACAACAACAATGACACGGTCCAGTCCCGGAAGACATTCTAATGTTAGTATACTTCGTCTATTGTCTAAAACGCTACAGAAAAAAAACACCAACATGAGGCACCTCCATCCACCCAGCAGAGAGATTAGTAATTACTTAGGTATAGTATACGGTCTATTACTATATTTGTTGTATTTATTTTAGTTTAATTTGTAGTGAATCACAACATTGTAAAATTACTGATAACTTAATATTTTTATGTATCCAGCGCCTGACCGAGCTTGATCTCCGAGGCAGTTACGTATAATTAATTTGTTAATAAAAATCGATTTTACACATTTTGTATTCATTAATTGTCGGTAAATTGGTAACAACAAATATTACGAAATTGGTGACACGCAACTTTTGAACATTTAGTTTTGAGTGATTTCTTTTAATACGACGCTACAACCACGTGCGTAACAGAATGACCGACAATATCACTTTTACAAACAGTGCAAACAAACAAAGCGAAGAAATCACAGAAAATCTGGGGCTCCACAGAATTGCAATCAAAGTGCCTCCTTTTTTGCAGGAAGACCCAGAAATGCATTAATTTGCATTAAATGGAATTACACAAGATACCACAAAATTTCATTATATTGTTGGTAATCTTGACCAAAAGCAGGCGTGTGAAGTTAAGGACATAATATTGAATTAACCATCTCACCGATAAATATAGCAAACTTAAGAAAGAACTTATTCGAAGAATTTCAAGCTCCGATGAACAGAAATTGATTAATGCCATAACACAATTCAAGCCGCCATGCCCTTTACCAGCAAAACCATCTACATCAACGAAGATGCTAAAACTAAAAACAGCACATAGGATTGAAACTCAACCGGGACACCCAATCATGTATCGTCCTCGAAGATTAGCTCCAGATCGGTTACAACTGGCAAAGCGAGAGTTTGAATTCATGATGCAAGTAAGACCGTCTAAAAGTAACTGGTGTTCACCATTACTGAAAAGAAAAATAAGGAATTCAGACCGTGTGGTGATTATTGTGCCTTGAATGCAAGAACTGTGCATAACTGTTATCCAATTCCACACATACAGGATCTCTCCATGGTAAAACAATATTTTCTACCATAGACTTAGAGCGAGCATTTAACCAAATACTTGTGCATCCAGACGACATCCACAAAACACCAATAACTACACCTTTTCGATTGTATGAATTCAGACGTATGCCATCTGGCCTGAGAAATGCAGCACAAACATTTTAACGTTTCATCGATGAAGTGGTGCAAGATTTCACTTTTTGTTATGCTTACATTGATGATTTGCTGATAGCTTCAACAACGCACGAAGAGCATTTTGAGCATCGCCGACAGGTATTTAATCGACTACAAGAGTATGGTATTATAATCAACCCATTGAAGTGTGTTTTTGGTAAGACAGAAATTAATTTTCTTGACCACACAATTTATAAAGATAGAAGAAAGCTCTTACAAGAAGAAGTAGAAACCATTACAAATTGTAATCGACCTACTACCGTTAAACAGCTTCGACGATTTTTAGGAATGGTAAATTTCTATAGACGATTCGTACCTAATGCGGTAGCAGTCTAAAGTCCATCGAATAAATATTTAGTGAGTAAGAAATCAAAAGACAGATCGAATGGACTGACGAAACCCACAAGGCTTTTACCCAAGCACAGCAAACTCTCGCAAAAGCAGCTTTACTGGTCTATCCATGCCTGACTTCACCACTGTCTTTAATGGCAAACGCATCAAACCATGCTGTTGGAGCAGTTTTGCAACAAGAAGTAGACGGTCAATGACAGCCTTAGTCTTTCTATACAAAACAGTTCAACAAGATACAAGAAAAATACAGATACGACCGTGAACTTATTGCTGCTTATTTGTCTGTTAAGCATTTTCGACATTATCTGGAAGGTCGCAACTTTATATTAGACACAGACCACAAACCACTCGTTTATGCATTCCAGCAAAAGTTAGAAAAGTGCACTCCTAGACAATTTCGACATCTAGACTTTATAAGTCAATTCACAACAAACATCAAGTATGTTAAAGGAACTGAGAACGTTCCAGCAGAAACTCTTTCTCGTTTAGATAGTGATAACGTTAGTGCTAGTGTAAATATTGTTAATGATACAAACAGACAACCTGTGAACTATGTAGAGTTGGCAAAGTCACAAGAAATAGATAGTAAACTGAAAACGTTTTTAAATGAATCAAAAACTTCTCTAAAATTAAAGAAAATTCATTTACCCGAGTATAATGTTAGTCTGTATTATGATGTTTCAACAAAAAATGTCCGTCCATACATTACGAAAGCCTTTCGTGCACAAGTCTTCAACAGTCTACATGGTTTAGCACATCCTGGTGCAAAAGCAACAACAGAGTTGATAACGATTCGTTTTGTTTGGCCCTTTATAAACAGCAAGTGCAAATTATGAACTCGCCAATGTTTAAAGTGTCAAAAATCATGAATCCAACGCCATACATCTGCACCAATTGGAACCTTTATGCTACCATCAACTCGTCCACTACCAGCATCGAACAGTTTTACGTATTGCTTAACATGCATTGGCCGATTTTCCAGATGGCCGGAAGTTATTCCACTTCAGGATATTACAACAGAAACAGTTGCCGATGCATTAATCACTAATCGGATTTCACGATTTGGTGTACCATTGAGAATCACAACTGACCAAGAACGCCAATTTCAATCACATTTATTGATCTGTTACTGGGAATCGATCATATTAGAACAACTGCGTATCATCCACAGGCCAACGGCATGATTGCGCCGTTCCACCGTCAGCTAAAAGCAGCAACAATGTGTCAAAATAACAAAAAATGGTCCGAAGTATAACCACTCGTACTTTTAGGGATACGTTCAGCATACAAAGAAGACCTAAAAGCAATTGCGGCAGAGATGGTCTATGGTGAAGATATACTTTTACCTGGTGAGTTTTTTTAGTGCCAATAGTAATTTGAGCAAGCATCCGAACTTGTAACACAGTTATGCAAGCATTTCGATACCATCCGACCATCACCACCGTGTCAACATGGCAAACGAAATACTTTTGTTTCGAAAGATTTGAATACGTGCACTCACATCACATCCTTATGAAGTTGTCCACAGGAACTCGAAGACGTTTACCATTATAATCAACGATAAAGAATACACAGTTCCTATTAATAGAATTAAACCTGCCTACTTACTTTTACCTGAAAACGACAACAGTAATTCATTAGATAAGGAAGAATCCAAATCAGCTGTTACAAGTGCAGAACCGATGGACAATCCAAGTGTTTCTAGTAGAACAACGAGGTTCGGTCGAAAAATTCATTTTCCAGTAAGATTTAGTGACCTTGTTCAATGTCGTTAAGTGTCATACTTCAAACAACCAGTTATCGTTCAATCGAAATGTACGTTTAACTACTTATTTGTATTACATTTTTTCGATTTTAGAATCTCACTATGTAAGGGCTAATGTAGTGAATCACAACATTGTAAAATTACTGATAACTTAATATTTTTATGTATTTGGCAACACGGTAAAACACAGGGGTAAGCTTCCGGTTACTGTTGGCGTCATCTGTATCCAGTGCCTGACCGAGCTTGATCTCCGAGGTAGTTACGTATAATTAATTTGTTAATAAAAATCTATTTTACACATTTTGTATTCGTTAATTGTCGGTAAATTCGTAGCAACAAATATTACGAAAAATGTTTATTACTTAAGTAAATAACGTAAAAGAACGTAATACATTTCAACGTCAGAACTAACAAAAAGCATTCATTATCTTCACTAATATAAATCCATTAGCGAATACTGATGCCTGTGAATGTCACAGATGCGAATTAATGTTTTACGACCGTAGACGTAGGATCATATGGTCGAGAGACAGATAGCAATATTTTTAAAGGTCCAAAATTCGGAAAAAGACCGACAAAGAAGCAGTCTAAATTTACGCTGTGTCGACGTCAGGGTTATTAATCGGTGGTGATGATAGTGGTACACGCCTTCCATAAGCGCCACGGAGTACCGTTTAGGCTGTCTGAAACTGCGTGGAAAATTTAATACTGACCACTAGCGCCAAGGTGATCCTTTCCGCTTGTTGGTAAAGGGAAAACGTTTTAATCAAAACGCATCGGACATCCACTACGCTCGATCAATTATTTGCAGGTACGGTAACTAAATGTATTACAAATTGTTAAAACTTAATGATAAAAATTCTAGCGGAATTTCTCTTTCTTCCAGTAAATCCACGCATTTTCCAAGCAAACTGCAAGATAAACATATGTAAATTTAAATACTCGACAAAATTTTAAAAAAACCGTGAATCACCCACTTGCTTTATGACGTAAATCGATTGATACTTGTGAGCACAATCGCTGAAGTATGATGCACATTTACTTTTTGAGGTTGAGTTTATTTTAGTTTTAAATAATTGGGTCAACACGTAACTTCTTTGTAAGTCAAATCGAATGTGATACCACGACGATATACTTTTTTTCTGCTTTTAGGGATGTTTGCACCGTTACTAGAACTAGCAACAGGGAATAAACCGTAAGTAACCTTTTCAATTTTTGTAATCACATTTTACTGTCGATCGGATTTACGGCGACACTTTTACAGACGTCTATGTTACAATAAATTTACTTCTTGTTAGTTTAGTTGTACACAGGTACTTCTCTCGTTCTGACGCCGTTTTAACCGATTATAATCGACACATGAAAAACACGTTGATTTCTATTAGTTGCTTTACCCACGCCACTCCCCCGATACCATAACTGCCGTTGCGTTTCTTTACTGTAGGTCAAGTTTACAGGTAATTGGTTACACTTCAAGCAAGTGCACGTTACATAGTCTTTGCATTACTTACCCATTTTTTTCTGCAATTGCATAATACTAAGTTACACAAACATAAATTTGACAGTTAAAAAAGGAATGATGTAAGGCAAACTATTTTTCTTGTTGATATGAATGCAAAGTAATAAAATCCGTAGCCTAAAGAAAATGTTACCATAACTACCATGCAGAAAGAGTTGTAGAGTAAAAAACACCAGATTGTGCTAGACTAGAAAAAGAACCAAGGTAAACTGAAATCGTTGCAAAAATCGCATAGATCTGGAAAAAAGAATAGCATAAACACTTTCCAGAAAATGTAGAAATAGCTACGAGCAAACAAGTACAAAATTAATCATGCCTAAAAAACAGTGGTCAAAAGAAGGCTCGAACTTGGCTAACAACGTAGTGGACAAATTTAAAATACACGTTTGCAAGACACTGACATCTACACGAAATTAAAAGATCCTTTAAAAGTAAAGCGATCCCAAATAGCTTGGCCTCCGCAAAAGAAGCTCATTTTTCGACGTGTCGGTTATAATTAGTTAAAGCGGCGTCAGAGCGAGAAAAATACTACAAATGCTCGTTCTCCCCTCACAACACTAAAGCAAAACGAATAAAACACAACTAACTTTCTAAGGAAAAAAAAACAATACAAAAGCAAATAGCAATTCATACACAATATCACACTAAATAACAAAATTCAATTTGAAGTAGACTGAACCGTTGAGTTACGCAACATCCTGTACGATTAATAATTACAGTAACAAAATTTATCTTAAAATCAAACGTTAACAAATATGAAATTACATAAATTGAAAAAAAGTCGACCTTGAATTATCTAAAAGATAAATAAAGCGTCAACTACTTGTAATAACAAGAAAAAGGGTATTTACGGTTCACACTGTTGCTAGTACTAGAAACGTTATAATCAACCATAAACGCTAAAAAATACATTTGATACCAAAACACAGCGTCCGCTAAACTTACAATTTCTATGATTTAGTAATTAATACTGAGTGCAGAACAGGTGCGTTGATATAAACTTTATAAGCGACATCTCGGTAGATCCCCCATTAACATATGATGCCTGACATCTTAGGTGTCGAAGACGTTTACAAGTGAACAATGTTTCCAACTTACTCGAGATGTTTCAAACAAAGAATATTTAGGATTCAACTTACAGATTCAGTAGACAGTAGTAAATAAATTCTCGAATTTAGAAAGTAGCGGTAACTAAATACTAAGTGATTCTTCCCACAATCATCGTTTTCGCTCGTTTTATGCCACAACATAAGCGGATAGCCCACAATTCTTTTTAAAAAACTTCACTAAACATATAAATTAACATGAGCTGACTAAGCAGTTAGCTTATAAAATGCCAAATCGAGGATGTTAACAGAAGAAGGAGAGGGAGCAATACAATACTACAAACTGAGTTTAAAATCAGCAAAATGTACAAGGTGATAAACCATAAAAATTTTTTTAACATAACTTTTTTCAGATTCGTATCGGTTGGAATTGCTAACAAAGAAATAGTTTATTGGTATGCGCGGGTTCTATTCGATCTGTCCAGTTCTCTGGTTCCCGTCATACAATAACTGACAAAGGCTACATTAGAACCGACTCCAAGCTGCTCTACGTATTTAACTTTGAAACAAAAGAGCAAGGTTTGGTCAATAAACAAGAGAAGAAACAACGCAAAAACAAATGGATGAATCAAAATAAAAATTTGGTTCCCTTGTACCATACTTTTTGTTCAAAATTGATGTTGCGAAAAACTTAAATAGTTGAGATGGAATCATCCTAAAGACAAAAGTTTCAAGAAATTTCGTAAAGAGTTATTCGATTCTAAGTAGCATAGTCAGACTCCTGTAAAATTTTCTATATAGAAGCCCAAGGGCTGTTGGAGTTATCATTCAAAATAATTTGAAGAAACATTTGCAGTTTCACCAGTTGAGAGATCAAAGCGTAATATGGAATCTTAAGATTTTCTTGGTTTAGATTATAAGCGACTTTCGACTTAAATAGTATCTTAGAACCAGACTTTGTTCTTGGTTCTAGTTTCACATTGTGAACCAAAGCCAAAAAAAGACTTAGACTTGGTCTTGATCGCTATGTGGTTTGTGAGTCCAAACAAACTGACACTGATAGAGTGGAAAATTAGCGTTCTGAAAATGCCAGTTGCGGAATCTGTTTGGTTAACGCCATCTAAGACGTTTTTTTAACGGATCAGCAACGTAACAGTGTTCTATGTGAAGCGAAACATAGGACAAGATTGAGATAAAATATAAATAAGCAAATAGCATGAAACGTTTATTTTAATAATTAAGTACATAATATATAAATATAAAGCATAAAATACGTTACAAAGTATAACTTAAAGCTAACGTTAATCGCGCTGGCATAACAACGCCACACTTCGCTTTATCCAATGCGAAGGTGACCTTTTAGTGTTTAACAGAAACGGCAAAACATAATTCGTCGAGTGTCCGGTTGTAGACAAAACTCCGCGCCTTTCCGAAGTTTTATACAACGGACATTTGTATCTCCCGCTCTCACTATATTCTGTAACCAATATAGGAAACAGCCATATGAGAGGCATGTAATCGTAAAGAATTTTCGGGTACAACTCAACTAATATGGAAAGTTGAACGTCCCATCTAGCACCGTCTGTGTACAATCCATAGACATAAATTCCATCAAGCGGGGCGTGCGGTGTCGAAGTCTCCTTTAAAACTTGAAAATCAAAAGTTAATTGATCAATCGGTATTTTATATTTTCTTGCGTAATTCTGTTTCGCACCGGTCAAAAAAGCTTGAGTAAAGAAAAATCCCGACAGCCAAAAATTATTCGGCTTGCCATTTTCAAACCAATTGTTTAAAAAATCGATGCGATCGATAAAATCGGAAACGTAATTTGGGAGAGACTTTAAACTTGGATACGAAAGTTTTGCCCAACAAGCAGGTATTCTGCCCAATAGTAACGAATTTTGTAGCGCTTCCAACATAGAGGTCATTACCACAAGTCCTTTAATAGCTTTTTGTAAAGCCATTAAAGAACTTCGAATTTCGTTTAATAGTTTAGTGAACCTTTCCATTTCTTGTACTAGAACAGTGTTCATGGATTCTTCATAAAGAACCGGGAATTTTTGTTGCGCCTTTTCCAGATCAAATTCTTTTGGAAGTTTCAAAAGTATGTCAGAAATAATCAATTTTAACGCATCTTCTTCGTCGCTGGATCCGGTAGAACCTTCCCCTGGCAATGAAATCAACGAATTTAGGAATAAATTTGATACGCTTAAATCTCTCGTTATTCCCGCATTATTGTGTAAACCGTATACTTCTGGGGGATGAAATTGAGGCAAAGAGTTGATATGTTCAATGAAGTAATCGTACTCGTGCTTCCTAGGTATGTTGTAGAAACTGTCAACGTTTGAAAAAGAGTAGTTTAAATCATTTGCCACGCTTGGATTTAAATAATCGCTTAACAAAGTGACAATTAATCGACGATCCCAATCATCAGTAACTCTTCCACCATAGTTACATTCTCCAGTTAAGTAGCACACCCCTTCATAAGGATCGTCTTTATATTCATTTATAAACATCTGAAGTTGCCGAACAGATATATCAAAATCCGATTCGTTGAAACCGTATGGTATATTCCAACCTAACGGACCAAAACTTCTACGTTCTTGAATAACCGCATGAAAAAACGCGATCCCATAAAGTAATCTAGCAAACATCAGATCTCTTCCAGGACAACCGTAATAAAATAATTCGTCTTTTACGGGTTCGTTTATGTAAGACCTTAATAAATTTTGTTGCAAACCGGTTGGAGGTTCGTTAGTCATTTTAACGCCATTTTGAAGAATAGCAACGGGAAACTGATCAGAAGGGTAACCAGTTAACCACAAACGAAAATTCATGTGAGTGTTATTGAGATCCATGCTTTCCCATAGTTTTTCCAACGACACCATCCAAGACGTAGCGAGGTGACAGTTTTGTAAGCAAACCCACGACCCCTCTTCTTGTCCTTGCTCGACTAAAGCTTGGGCAATTGGACCTTGACCTTGTCCTAATGAAATATAGCGAAATTTGTCTTGAAAACCGTAAGTAAGTGCAAAATTTTGAAGCGCAGACATAGGATCTGTTCCAGCAGATAATATAAAAATAAGAGGCGATATACAATTTGATTCTTCAAATGACTTTGCTATATCAAACGGAGGAGGAATGATAAATTTAGTGCCCATTTCTTCCGATATATACTTCGAGATACTAGCAGTTATTTTATCGGGACGTAATACTCTAATCACCAACAGTTTTTGAAACGTCGTAAGACATTTATTCCAGGGTTGAGGAAAAACCTCATTCTGAGGCTCAACTAAATCGTATAATGTTTTCCAAGAATCTTCATCTTTTACAAACGATTCTCTAAATCCTTGAAATCCTGCAATACTATCTATTCGACAAATTTCGTTCCACGATTTAACACTAAGCCAATGAGCCGCCGGGTTAGGAAGCGGGTTTTCTACATCTATTCCCCCAGTCAGTAAAAACACGTATTCGGATTCGTTGATTCTATTTTTAGACGTCATAATCCTACAACACAATAAAAAAGAAAACATAATCTTGTCCTTTTCGAAAAGAGATCGACATACATTTGTATATAAATTGTACGTAAAGTTTTCTTGTAAATAAAAAATTCGTTTTTCTAGTTCTCGTGATCTACCAGCGGTATCGATCGAACTTATATACAAGTTTATAAACCAAGCCAACGAGTACTGGTACATAGGATCAATGTTTGGCAAATCCGAAATACAGTAATACAGTCCAGCCGAATGAATAGCAACAGGTTTGTAACTCATACGAAAAAGTTCGATTTTCTCTTCAGTTTCTTTTGCAGCAATTTGCTTAGTAACAATTTCGATCGATAACAACTTCGATTGATTCAATATTTTAATTGCAGTTTCATCTTCTAAAATGTCACCTTTAGATTCCGACAATGTTCTCAAAATCATTTCTTCCACATTTGCTAAAGCAGTTTTATTTTCGGCACTTTCCACGATTAACTCCTCACGTTTCCGTTGCAAATCTGGCCGTTCTTTGGCGACAACTATGCCTAATAACTGATCTTCTAAGCCAGTTATGGTCAGAGCAAAATTTATTATAGTAACTTTATTGAATACTTCCGGAAGGTAATGGGGATTTCTCATTTTACTAGTCAAATAAAGTTTAAAACTTTTGTGATAAGTAATGACGTTTTCACCAAAACTAATTACTCTCACGCCTCCTTGCATAAACGTTGATTTATAAAGAAGTGGATCCAGAGGGGCTTCTAAATCTTCGGCAATGTTTTCGACTAGAGCAGGCTTTCCAGATTCAATACATTGTTCAATTAGTTTCATGTAATTACTATCGGAAAACTTAGTAACACACAATCCGTTCTTTTTTTCCATTTTTTTAATCCATAAATTAGCTTGAGACTGTGGGTCTATCAACAACGACCAACGCTTCGTATTATCTTGAATAATAGCGTTCCCGGTAGAAAATGCGTCTCGAGGAAGTCCCGCAATATACCAATCTTGAGTTTGTATCTCGCTTCCTAAAGTTGCTGCAAAATCATACGTCGATGTTACTGGAATATTTAATACCTGAACAAAGTTTAACCATTCCGTAATTGCTTGGACGCGCCAATGCATAGTAAAAGGAGATAAATATGAAATAACGCCACAAGATAAAAGTATATCTCCCGCAACACTATCATATTGATCTTGCAAGTTACTAGCAGCAGCTATCCATCTATTTCTTTCTCCGCCAAGTCCGCCTATAAGTTGGTTAGCTCTAATTAATTTGTTCTCACATAAATCTACCCGAGCCTGTAAACCTTCCTTTTTTGCTGTAGCTTCAAGAAGCATTTCATTTAAATTAGCTAATTTTTCTTCTAACCTAGCAACTTGTTGTTTTTTCTCCATAAGCACTGCCATAGTTGCTGCGTATGCTCTTTCTGCCTCTTCCAACTTTGCTTTCTTAGGTGCAACTTCCTTAGCCACTTTATCATACATATCCATTGCGATAATCCATTTACACAAACCTTCAGCTGCGCTCGATGCTTTGGCAACAATTTGAGGCTTAAAATCTTTACGCAATAAGAATTCTTTCCGTATCCTTGTCATAATCTCAGGTTTAATATGATCTTTATCAAAATCTTTTAAATTCTGCAAAAAATTCATATCCCCTAATACTCTTTTACTTGGCCCCCAATAATCTATTATTTTCTTTCCAGTGGCAGGATCCGGGAGCCTATCTGGTTTTACATCTTTAATGACACAAACCGCAGCCATTACCAGCTTAATCGGTTCCGGAGGATTTTTCATAGATTTAACTAATGTAATATCTGCCGGTTTCAAAGTGTTTAAAGCATCTATGGCTTCTTCCAAAATTGGTATTGCTAACGCTAAATCTGCCTCACACTCAGCTTTTAGAAGTTGAGCCTCTGCAGCCTGTGCATTAGCAACCTCTTCGTCTTTTCTTACTAAATTAGAAGCTCTTTCCACTTCAATAGTTTCAGTTTCGATTTCCGCCATCATTTCTATCGCTCTGCTAGTCATTAATTTTAATTCTGGTTGGAACGACTCTAACTCAGTTTGCATTTGATGAATCTGTTCTGCAGCAAATTGTAATTTTTCTAATCCCACAACGTACCGTCGTTTACTTTTCATTAAGTAATTTTGTTTCTCGTTGGCTAATTCCCTAAAAATCTTTATTAATTCTAAGTACGATGCGGTTGTTATATAAGTTTTACGATTAGTTTCTGCAAGGAAATCTCTAGAAATTTTTCGAGCGGATACATGAAAATGTTTACACGCTATTATAACAGATTCCTTTACTTGGTCCTGAAGGTTTACACCTCCCATCCATTTATACGCAACTCTTTCTAATGCATCTTCCGGCCAGTCGTCAAACCAATCAATGGTACAGCAATTGACTAGGGATGGATATAATCGTAGTCTTACTCTGAAAGAAGAACCAATAGGACTAAAGCACAAAATCATGTGCAACTTTTCACGGGTCCGTTTTATAAAAAAAGCGAATACGGCAAGAGGACTGACGTCTAAGTTTCTGTTTCCCCCCTGTGCAGCAAGACGAACCAATTCCATAATTTCTTGTTTTTCGTCAACTTGGAATATATTAGGAACTTCGCCGGCATTCAGTAAGCCATCGACGTCTTGCAAAAACCCTTCTTCTTTAATTTGACCTTCGGTAAATAAAAAAACTGTATTTTTACCCCTTCCGCCTGCTTCTTTAACGACAGCCTTAAGATCTTCTCGCCATTCGTTCATTCCGTAATTTTTTGTAATTTCACATTGAAAAAACGAGTAACCCGTCATGGTTGTTGCAATTCTCGTTAACGATTGTCTGCCCGATCCACTAACACCAACTAACAACGCGCTACCACTTGATATTGATAGAATTCTGCATATTTTCGACAAATGTTGTAAAGCATAAGTAAACAATACAACGTCCATTTTGTTTTTATGAGACGCATTATATTCCTCCAAAGCAGCGCTTGCAATGTTAATGAACGATTTCATGCTTATCACCTCTTCATATTTTAATTCACCTTCTGTCCCTTCTGCATCCAAATATGTTCCAAACATTAATCGCTGTAACGATTCCTCCGTAACATCGCCATTTTCTTGTAAATTTTCAAAAACTTGCTCAAAACTTTCCTTAAAAAATGTTTTCACGCAACTTCGAAGTTTCGTGTACAGCCATTCTTTGTCAACTGGATCCACTAACCTATCGTATATTACTCGTAAAACCTCGTGTGTCCATATTTTTACAAATACTAATTTGTTATCTGCGGATTCCTTTCGTAACATAGCACATCCGCATATAATTCTATTAATATCTCTTAAATTAAATATGTAATGACTTTTTGCTGGTGTTGGAAGTAGAGTTTGTGAAGCTGATATGTAAACATCTAAAGTAGCATTCACTACTTGTTGCACATTTTGAATGACATCGCTCGGAAAACCGTTATTTTTCCATCCGAGTAAAAGTATATTTGAATAAATTTTGCACATTGAATCGTTAGAAAACTCGTTAATAGAAAATATGCTAAAGTGTCGCAAAAATCTGGCATATACATCTTGTCTGCTTCCACCAGGAGGACCCATTGCGGCAAGTATTAAAATATCGTGTAAATAAATAGAGCTGGTATCTCTAAAGTCGTACCAGTTTTTATGGTCAAAATATTGTCGTAATAACTCTATAGGAGGTTGTGCACCATAAATTTCTTTAACAGGCATGTTTAAATCGTCTACAAAAATTACTCCCAATTTTCCCTTTGGCGGACCATAGTTACCTCGTTTACGTCTTTGTAATTTAGAAATAATTAAATCTTGTGTTTGATTCGCAGTAATTTTTACTGTAAAAGTCACAAACGACGGTTCGTACTCGTCTTGATTTAATCGATTCATTAACAAATCTTGCAGGTAAAAACTCTTCCCTGTACCAGTTGGACCAACTAATAATATAGAAAATCGATGCCTGATATGCATTTCAATCATGTTCATGTATTTTATAGTATCTAATGTTGGTATTAACGCTTGTTGAATATTACGAGTCTCTTCCACCCTCATATTTTTAACTATATCCGGCCAAAACTTCCAAGAACCCTTTCCTTTAAACGCGAAAGAAAAATCAAATAATAGTTCACTTTCTGGTATTTGTATTTCTAATTTTTCCATTATAGATGGATAACCATGCTCCTCGTTTTCACCTCTCCACAATGCTTTAACAAATACATCAAATTTTTCTCTAGAAGCCGTGTCCAAAATTGAGCCTAATCCCCAGATCATTCCAGTCACAAACGCACCTTGCAACCAACCATGTAAATATTTAAAATCTTCCTCCTTCTTCGTGGAACTGCTACAAGCTTCAGTAAGAATCATATCGAATATTTGTACCATATTTTTAACCAAATTAATTTCTCCAGAATTACATAATTGACGACAAAATTTTCTTATAAACTGTAAACCAGGAGGAACTACCCAATCAAATATTGCTAAAATGTATTCCTCGTTCCCTTCCCTCCAATCTGAACAACAAAAAGGTAGCCAAGAATCTACGTGAGGTCGCCAACCTAATGTTGACGGTTCCATATATATCATTCCACATCTAGAAACCTTAAAAACAAAAACTTTAACAAAACTTTGTATTTATTTCCTTACCGTTGCAGGAGACGCTTGGGATAAGTCCATTACTTCAAAAATCATAGACATAACGCTGGTCATTGCAATTACTTCTCCCGACATTAGACACAGTTTTTTATTGTCATCCAAAACAGTATTCATATTTTCTATCCATACGGCATCTACAGGTCCATCAAAAATAACCCATTTTCTGTCAGGACAAGGGTCCATAACAAATGATCGAAAACAAGTCGCAACGACCCCATCAAACCACTCATAAGACACTGGATCAAACTGACCATAAAGTTGACCCATTGTAACCGCTTTAGGATTAATAAATTGATATTGCACCGGCAATTGCTTTTCTCCTTGCTCGTGTAAAATGCCTAAAGAATCAGCCAAAACTTTTAACGTCATAGTTTTACCGGCAAATGGTTCGCCAACTAGCATAAAACCATGCCGCACAATCATCATTTCATAAGTTTGTATAACCTTAGTTATAACACTTTCTTTAACTTGTAAATTTCTTTCTTTACCAGAACTTTCAATTGCCCTAATAAATGACAAATAATCAACTTGTGGTAAAGTTGTTCCAGGAAACAAGTCCGATATAATTCCTTCAAATAAAGGTACATCGTAGTTTAAAAACTTAGGTAAGTTGACGTCTAAAATCGATCTTAAAAGCAAAATATCTTCGTCTTCGTCGGGATATTTACGTTTATTGTTACCACAAGCCGAAAGTACGGATTTAACTGCTCGCATTCCATAATCGTAATGATTTTGAGAAGATAATTGTTCGGAACAACATCGATATGTAGTAACTATCTTAACCGATAATATTCTAGCATTTTTAAAACCGTACGAATATAAAGATATTTCTCCAATCATTGCATAATCCGGTACCATCATGGCTACAGTTCGAAACAAAACCTTTAAATTATCTGGTAATTCCGATCGGCCTGCATAACCAGGATTCATAGTAATGCATACGTAACAAGCTGGGTTAAGACGTAGCTCGGTTCCTTCAAATACAAATTTTTCGACGTGCGCTCTAACTGCCAGAATAATGCAGAGTATTTGCTGAGCTACAACGGACAATACTTCTATATTAATCCTGTTAAATTCGTCAAAACAAGCCCACGCTCCTGAAGATGCCAGTCCTTTAAAAAATTTTCCCATAGCCTTGTAATCTAAGCCATCGGAACAATTAAAAACAACGCATTGAACGGCAAGTGCTTTAGCTAAATCTTTTGTAGTTTCTGTCTTACCAGTTCCTGCTGGTCCTTCTGGTGCGCCGTTTAAATGTAAATGGTACGCGCCAACCAGTGTTCTGTAACATCTATCAGTCAATGGTGTGATAACAAGTCGATCACTATTACCCAAATACTCATTAGCGTATTTCACTGTAGCATTAATTATTCTGACCATACATCGTTCCTCCCAATAATACCGTAATTGAGCCAACCACTTAAATTCGGAATCGTTTTTTACGTTTTTGTTGAACAAATCCTCGGTTACGTCTTTTGCATGAACGTCTATCACTATCAACGCTTTTATGGTAATTCTCGCTAAATTTGTTATCTCGGTGCTACGTACCAGAGATACTATGTCCGACAAATCGTCTTTAAGTTGTACAATAAATTCTTTAAAACCTCTATTTTTCGGTGTGTTAAGAACTTTGTGCACGTTCAAAGTCCAATAAACTTGAGATATTGCAAGAATTACTTGCCCTGGCCACTGAACTACCCATTCTGTTCGGTTAGTCTCCCGATAAGCAATCCAACTTAATTCTAATTGATTCAGAATTGTAGCTAGCATTTCTGTTTCAACTTGAACCAACCATTTTTCGACACTTCCACGAGCGGCAACTGTGTCAATTAATTGAAGAAAAGCCACCCGTTCGTTTTCTTCACTGAACATAGCGTGAATGTACAAATCCACATCAAACTCCAATCGGTTAATACCTTCAAAACACTTTCTTAAATGCGGTTGAACTCGAAGAGGATCTTTTGTTTCCGATAAAATTTCCAACATTTCGTCGTTTGATAAGAAAAAAAACCTGGGAAAGTATAACCGTTTCTTTTCTAAATAATTTGTCACGCCTTCGTTAATTTTTTCTAGCATCTCCGTGCAATATTTCAAGTTTTCCAAGAGACCAGGTTGCGGGGCGGTCTCTATAACTTTAGGCTGTCGAACAATGACACCTATATATCGTCGAATCATTGCATTTACTTCTTTGAATAGGACGCCCTCCTCCGGCATTTGAGACACAATATCTTTAGACGAGAAAATCGGTAACAGGTACAACCACTGAGATTGTACTTTTCCCCATTCTTCAATAGTTGCATTCACTCGAACAATCGTTTCATACCAATTTCGTACTTGACTGGCGTACGGTTTTACAAAAATTGATCCTCTCATTGTTAACGTTTTCGTAATTTGTTCGTCTAATATCGTTTGAATGTCGTCTAAAGCGGTTAGGATGTCAATTCCCGTCTCCTTGTACGTACTAATTTTGAAAAGAACCGAATCCCATTCGGATTGCATTTTTAGAAGATTTCGTAAAAGCTGCCTTTCTTTAATTGCGCCGACGCTAATTATTTCGTATTTTTCAATTTCGTCTAATATACCCATATGCATAAGTTTATCTAATGTTGTGCCGGCATCTGGAGTCATTTCAAAACCCGCTATTTCGGACATTTCGTCCCAATGCCTTTGTAACATAGCATCATTACACATGATATTCATCATTTGTAAACTTGGTCGATAGTCTTTAATCATCTGAATACTTTTCGAACATAATTTAAGTGGCGCCGGGTGCGTTATAGGATCGGGATCATCTAAAGCTCCAGTAAACTGAAGACGCTGACCATCCGATGCAGATTGTCTAATTTTATTTTTATAATTTTTTTGAGTTTTTACAATTTCTTTATTTATTTCGTCAATTGTTTCTTCCGCTTTCGAATGGTTTAAAAACTCAAAAGGTCCGTACGACCAAGCTTGTGTGTATCTTACCAATAAAAAACAAACTTTAACGAGTCTATAAAATGGATACAAATGAAGTTTGATTTCTTTCAAATCGATACTTTGAGTTAGAGGATATTTAAAAACAGCCTCTTCTTTGTTGATCCAAGCAAGGCTTGTGTCAAAATCTCTTATTTTTGCCATAAACGGTGCCAACTGCTGTAAGTATCTTCTGCTATAAGCAACATCGTCCATTAAATTTAGTACTTCTAGTGTCGGCAACAAAATTTCAATATCAACACATAATTGCGATATACAGCGTTGAAGACGATCATCAAATTCGTTCTTGCACGTTTCGAACATGCTAGCACTTTGTTCGAAAATCGGTTTTATATCCTCAAGCCAAGCTATTGTTCTGTTATTCAGGTCCATATGGTCTTTAGTCAACGTTGTAATTTCTATTAAATTAATTGTCACTTGAATTGATAATTCTATTTTTTCTTTAAGTTCGGTAAAACAATCGGTAGTCGCCCATGTCATGTAAGCACCAAGCTCCATTAATTCTTCAGACGTTTGAGGAACAATCAATGCGCGAGCTTTTATCATTTCAAAATGTTCGCATACGTCGTCATTTAACCAAGTATGTTGTAAAATTAACTTATCGCAAACCTTTTGAATCATGTCGCGTAAAGCGTTACATATCGCATCTCTACAAGAAGATTGAACTAACTGTCCAACTACATAATGTTCGATATCTAATATGATAGCCAATTTATCGAGATACGACTTATACGTTTGCACCTTAGCGTAACCTTCTTCATATGTTATATCATGCAAAACTGCATTTAAATCTTCCTGGTTCTCATCCAACTCATCTAAATATGAATCTACAGATAAGTTTACATCGTCAGAAAGCTTTGTCCCAGACTGGAAAATTTTCGAGTTTTTTAGTGTAAGTGATTCTTTATGAAGTTTCTCTAGAAGGTCTTTTTCTACTATATGTTTCTTAATTAGTGTCTCTGATTTAAAAATTTCTGATTTATCTATCATTTCAAGTTTACTTTCCAACAACTGGCTAAATTTCATAACCGCTTCCGAATCTACCATTTCAGGAAACGAAGTTAACCGCGTTTCCTCTACGTAATCCGAACTAAATTCTTTGCTCCAACGTTCTTGCTCCGCATAAACACCAGCAAACTCGTCGTTTAAAGTTCTAATGTAAAGATTTACAGGTGTAAACAGAATTACAATGTTGTATTTTAATCGCCGTTCATAATACGCCAATAAATCTGGAGGCATAAAAATTGGAATGAATTTGTTGATAAATCCTTCACAATGATACGATTCCAAAGACTGTAAATTGTTTGCTATTGTAGCTAGCTTACGTATGAGCTGAATATACAAAAAGCATAGTTCAATTACGGATGGTTGTAGAACAATTTTATTGACGTATTGCATATGCATTTCTATAAGTGGTATTTCCTTCTCGCTTTCGGTAACTTGAAGAAGATGCTCTATGGTAGTTTTGATTGATAAAGTGAGAAATGTGCCCATTAATGTTGTGCCACAACTGTAAATGTTGTATCTTAAGTACTTGGGAAACTTACTTTTATCTTGACTAACTGCCTTTACAACTTCTTTATACCAAATACGTATTACAGTTTGGGATTTGCTAATTTCTTCGTCGAAGATAGTGTACAGTTCAGATATGTTATAAGCTTTATCGCGAAATACTCTAACCGAGAACAAGCACTGCGGTAAATCCTGGACGCAAAACCTCAAAATCTTCCTCATCATAGGAAAAGTTGGAATCAACCTGATGTTAAATCGGTCAATTATGTTAATGTAAGTTTTGTAAAAAAACGTTCTTCCCAAATTTTTAAACGGTTGAATAAGCTCGTGACCTTTTATCGACTCGTTTGGTGGTTGAATCACGCAAATAACACCTACCGCATGAGTTATTTTAACAAATTCCGCACGAACTTCTTCCACCAATTCTAAGAATGTATGACGATACACATCTTCTAAACCACGACACGACAGTCGGTTCCAAATAGCACGGTCGATATATTTCGAATTACAAGTTGTCGGCAAAGAAGAAGCCATTTCAAACAACGCTAATTTTGTTTGTTTATAACGTGGTATCTTCTGAAACGGTTCGACTTTTTTCGTTCTTAATTTAGTTTGTTCCACTTTTTTGGCAATTGTTTTAAAATATCCACCTTTGTATTCTTGTACACTCTTTAAAGATACAACTATATGTTGACCGATCTCTTTCGAGATTATATCGTATACATTCGGATATGTATTATGAACAACTTTCTTTTTCGGCTTCGACATTATTCGTTATTTTTTTTCACTTAATTCAATTCGTTTTTTCACTTCACTGTAAGTATAACACTATGTTGACGTAAATTGAAATATTTTACTGTCAGTTTAATATTAGTTATTAAATCGATGTGGTACGTAGCAACGGTTTTATCAATAATGTTGCTGTACGCGTAAATCTAAAGTAACTCAACGGTTTATTAATTATAAACGTTAAATGTGTAATTACAGCAAATGTCAATGTTTAAAACACAAACCAATGATTGCCCACAAAGTATTTTGTGATCGAGCATTAAGTTACTAAAGAATGAGCACATTCTAACGTATTTATAAGAATACTAATTTAATTATTTTAATATGTTAGATTACATTCCAAAGTAAATAATTAAGTTTATCGAGGAAATATAGTTCCAAGCACAAGCAGTCATACACAATGAAATTTTTTTAATATTATACTTAGGTAAATTACCTCTAGATATAAAAAAAAGCAACAAAGAATGGCTGCCTGTAAATAAAACTGTTGAGCTGTACGTATATTACTATTGAAGAATTTGAAAATAAATTAAGAAATTGCATCACGATTATTAAATTATAGTCTTTTTCAATCTGTATTCATCATCCACTCCTCATGGTAGACTTCCTCTCTTTTTATTTCGTAGTTTTTTTACGGAGACGGACACTTAGGCGCGGCCACTAAGGCGCGGCCATTTCGGCGCAGGACACTTCGGCGCAGGGACGCTAAGGCGCGGGTCCAGTTAGGCGCAAGACACTTAGGCGCAAGACTATTCGGCGCGGGACTACTAAGGCGCAAGACTATTCGGCGCGGGACTACTAAGGCGCAAGACACATACACACGAGGTTGAGCTCTATGCCCTATGCGAAGTACCGAAACCAAAAATAAATTTGTTTCTTTTATTAGATTATTCGTTCTTTTTCATTTTTAATTTACTTTGATTTTTTTTTGATAGAATTTAAAAGAGTAACCATTAACTAATAAAACTCGATCCTGAGCGTACACTGTATTCTTTTTCATTATTATCAAAGAAACCGTTCTATACTGAACGTTTGTAACCAAGTGAGTACTACAAAAGTGTACGTGTAAAATCATATTTTAGTACGTTTGCTACCAAAAAAAAATGTTAATTTTACGTCAGTAAACTCGATAAAATACTTGTAGCCAATTCTTTAATTAAATACTGTAATTATTAGATATTATGGTTTATTTTTTCAATTCGAACAAAGATAAAAAGAAGAATTTTATTAAACTTGAGAAGAACAGGTGTATAATAATAATTTATTTACGTAAAATCAGAGAAAAGAAGTGTCTTCGAAAACTTATTAACTTTTGTTTGCAATTTTTGTCATGAAACTGATACAATCTCTATTACACGAACACATAGATACAGTGAACTTTGAGCAAATAGCAACTGGTGTTACAGAATATCGTTTTCCAGAAGAAGCTGGGGTTGTGGATCTGCGCGTTACTGATCTCGCGCCTTAGCGGCCCCGCGCCGACGAGTCTTGCGCCTAACTGGACTCGCGCCTTAGCGTCCCTGCGCCAAAGTGTCCCGCGCCGAAGTGGCCGCGCCTAAGTGGCCGCGCCTAAATGTCCTAGACCGGTTTTTTTATTGTCACGTCAGCGCTTCTGTGGTCTTTTCACGCTTCATTTTGTGATTCTTGGGAGAGATTGATCGTCCACTTCTCTGGATCTTGTCTTGCGATGTCGCCTGCTCATCTCCATTTCTGTTAAACCGCCCTTTTGATAACCCCTGTTATTCTTGTTCTGTTTCTGATGTCATTTTTATTTTGTCGCTTATTCTGATCTCGAACATTGCGCGTTCCAGTTTTTTTTTGAGTCTCTCAGACCACGTATGGTTGTGGGTAGAACATATGTGTTGCATACCTTCCTTTTCAAGTTTATGGGGTTACTTTTCAATTTCAATATGTATCTGATTTTATTAATTTCTCTTTATTTCGACACTTTGACCTTCTTTGACTAGTTTGATGTTATAACCTAGGTATACATATTCGTCCATAACCTCTATATTGTGATTTTCAATTTGAGACGGTACCTTTTTAGAAAGTTTATTTTGAAACCGACCTAGTGTGAAGCTCGTTGCAATCGGTTTAACATAGTGTCTAATTCTTTGATGTCGCTACTAATGAGAGCACCGTCTTCTGCACAGTCGAGATGATTCAGAAACGTTCCATTTATGTTAATGCTGTTACGTGCAAAATTTTCATAACGTAATACCCTGTATATTGAATTAAAATTAGATTCCGGTTTCGACGCCCTCTGCCGATCTTTCTGGTTACTGACATGTTGCAGAATTCATTTTCAAGCTGTCAACTGCCTAAAAGGGCATGTGTCGTTTGAATGGGTCTAAATCCAAAGATTTAATAGTACATCAACTGTGATGGAAATGATATTATAAATTAATTACGTCTTTAACATAATTTATTCGGCACAGGGTAAGATATCTGCATCCGGATTGTTAGGATTTTTTTGTAATTTCTTTCTTAATTTGATAGCCGTTCCGCCATGCTTTGGCTACATGTTTCT
Source organism: Aquatica leii (assembly GCA_035610365.1). NCBI lineage: Eukaryota > Metazoa > Arthropoda > Insecta > Coleoptera > Lampyridae > Aquatica > Aquatica leii. The sequence continues at coordinate 99,903,302 of CM069436.1, read as the reverse complement.
ATGCAATAAAGAATAATGAGGGATTAATATCGATAAATACCTTCATGGGACAAGTATAACTCTGTAAGGACTACGTTTAAAACGAAACACCGAAGACAAGAACTTTTCTTCGAGATCCTATTCATGCAGCAAACACCTGCGAAACCAACCTTCATTGAATGTGTACAACAGCATTCGATAATTGGGTTATGTTATGTGTACTTTCTTTTAGCAGTAATTAAAGATTTTGTAGCTTCCTATCTTCGTGAGTCATTGTGTTGACACAATTTGCTATTCATATCTATTCCAGGCTCACTCACCGAGGAAAACGTTTTTCGATCAAGTAGGTACTGGATTGTGGGTTAAGTTTATTTAATTATTTTGTAGCTGTCAGAAAAGTCACTCACGGAACTTTTGCTAATGTTAATTTCCACAATTACGATCATTGTTTTAATACCATTAAGGTAGTTTCATTAATTATTTTGTGTGTATCGCATGCTGTGTACAAACGATATCTATTACGAAATTTTCTTCGCTATTCACTTCGATTTAACTTATGTATTGTGTGTTACCGATACTTCTGGCATTTATTGATTGAGAATTAGATATACTCTTGTTAATAATCTACGTTACTAAATTAAAGTTTTTATACCTGTTTAATCTATCTTTTTTAGTAACATACCTTTCTCTTTTATTGTGGTTACTCGAACATCAGAGTAACAAGGATTACGAAACTAAAAATTCATTACAGGCTTGGACCGTCTATCTTGATCAAGGCAGAAGTGTTAATTATAAAAGATCTGGCGCCCTTAATTATTATTCACTTAAACCTTCCCTATCTCCGACTGTGTTAGTTGGCCGCGCAAGGTTCGTAAGACCTATAAGTTTGTAACAATGCCTATATCATGTCATAGAAAGTTTTTAAAAATGTCTTCTATCGTCAAGGTGAATAGTTGTGGTAATATAACATCCCCTTGCTGTATTTCTTTCTCTATGTCTCAATGTCTCCATCTACGTTCACCTGCATGGTAGTTTTTCGTAAAAGTGTTTGGAACACTTTGTAAATTTTTACATTTTCCAATGATTTTGAGATTCCCAACTCCCAGGTTTTTCATAGTGTACCAATGTGTAATGGGATGTTGCACTGCAATTCCAACGTGCTAAAACCAGTCTTTTCCATTAATTGGTGTAAATGAACTGGTATGCGGTTTGTAACCTACAGAGTAACATATTAGTATTGTATCCCTTCTTAAAAATCCGGACCGTTTCTACACTTTGTATAACTTTGGGTATCCTTTCTTGGTGTAGGCTTAATAAAAGAGCGAGAAATTTTTCCCACATTTTCCCTCACGTCTTTAACATTTCCGCTGTTGCTAATTCTCTGTGCCCTGTTTTTGGGGCTTGTTACTTTCGTTTTGCTGTAGTAGTTTCTGTTGGTAACAACCACGTCATCACGGATAGCTGAGATGTCGGTGAGTGGGTGTGGTTGAGAATGCAACAATAGAAAAAAGAAAAAGAAATAGACACTGTTACGTGCATACATTTCAAAATGTAATACCCTGTATATTCATTACACTAAAATTAGTGTTGTACTTCCGACGCCCTCTCTCTAACGAGTTCGTTTTACTTCATTTCCTGTCAAGATATTAAACCGCCCATTACACTAATTTGTGCTTGCGATGTCTAAACTGATTTTCTAACATCATCGGCGTATTTGTAAATTATGATATAAAACGAAAACGCGTTTATATTAATTTATTCATCACAGGGTAAGCATTTCCTATTACTTTTTCGAATTCATTAGTAATTTCTATGTTAATTTGTTAGCACGACCCGACACGAGTTAGTGCAGATGTGTTAGGTGTATTCTCCACCAATGAAGGGTTAATATCGACCAAATACCTTAATGGAAATATTATAATTTGGAAGGCTAAGCTAAAAAACGCAGTCTCGACAAGAAAGTCTCTCCGATGTACTGTTACTTACGAGTCAATAGACTGCAATATTTTCTTTAATTTAATGTGTGCAACAGCATTCGATAACCGGTTTTTATGTCTGACACAATTTGCTCTGTTCATTAATATTCCAGATCGACTCAAGGAGGAAAACGTTTTCTTCGGGCAAGCTGTGAGTAAGTCTTATGTAATAACATTTGTGTCATAAAGGTCTCTCACTACAATTTTGCTTGTTATTCTAAAGTAAATAATTACAGTATTTGCTTCAATACCATTCAGGTATTTTCATTTATTATTATTTTGTGTCGCATGCTGTTCATCATAGATATTTGTCATTATCAATTTAATTTTCTTCGCTATACACACCTTATGTGTAATTTAATCCTATGTATTATGTGTTGTCGTTACTTCTGGCGTTTTGTCAAATAATTTACTATAAATTTTGTGTGTTGAGGATTACGAACCTAATTTTGTTACAAGCTTAGACCTCTTCTGTCTTGACCGAAACAGAAGTTTTTACTTAGTAAGATCTGGCGCCCTTTATATTCCATTTACTTGAACCTTCACTATCTCCAACTAGTACGAGTATGCCGTGCAAGGTTGTAACACCTATGAGCTTGTAGCAAATTTAGCGCCCAACGTGGGGTCAGATTTTCTTATAAAGATTTTCTTATTCTCCATATTCCTTTTAACTATTTTCTTTAATTGTGATTGGCGTAAGATTACTATCATTCAGCGGTAGCTTATTTGGACGTAGGTTAAGGTGTAGTGTTGACTTTCTCTGGATTTTCTTATAGCGGTTTTCTTGTTCTCTTTATTTCTTCTAACGATTTTCTTGAATTGTGACTTTTTTGTGATTTCATCATTTACTGGTAGTTTGGTTAGTTAATTTAGAATAGGTTAGAATATACCGTTGGTTTGACTTTGCTGTGGTTGTCGATTTGCATTTCTAGTTAGACGGTTGTTAGTTAAGAATTTTTTGGACGAAGAGCCACTACTTCTTACTTAATCAATGAACTTGGCTTTCTCTGGTGAAGATCCGTCTGTACTTATCGAGTTTCTAATTCGTATTGACGAGTTGTATTTGTCTCGTGGAGTTTCTCAGCTTTAACTTTTTCTTTCAGCTCTTGAAGAGTTTTTGGGTAAAGCTTTTCTTGTGTTTAAAAGTGGATAACATACTTTACGTTCGTGGAATGAGGTTGCTGCGATGTTGAAAAGTAAATTTATGTCGTTAGATTATAATAAACGGTTAATGGACACTGTTCGTAACCGAGTGATGAAACCTAAGGAATCGATTGGGATGTACGTTACTACTATGCGATATCTTTTTATGTAAATGCTAGAACCGGTCTCGGAAAAGTCCCAACTTAAAATTATTCCCTGCAATTTGTCTCCGTTTTACCAATTTCATTTCGCACTTGTGGATATTACGTCATTTTCTCAATTGGTCTCTTTAGGCAAACGTTTGGAGTCCAACTTTAACTGTAATAATTCTTTTAGCTTTCTAACATCCGAAAGGAGTGACATACTTCTAGAACCATCTTTGGTTTCTACTAGTAGGACTGCCACTTCAGCAGCTTCTGTTAATCCTGTTGCTGATTCTCTTAATACTCTTTCACTTTCTTCTTCTATAACTAGTCCTGAGTCTTATACTTGTATGCACTTGTTGCTCTAAAGTTAAGAAACTTGTATGTCCTGTTTGTTCTTTAGTTTCTCTTCCTCCGAATGTTTCTTCAATTTCTAGTATTATTAGACCTACTACCGATCCTTGGTACTTAGGTTTGGTTTTTAACGTTTTTGCTTTTCCTCGTCGTTTCTCTTGTTGGTGTATTGTGAAAGGTCTTCTATGTAAATGTGTACGTATTTTTTCGTCTGACTCTTGCGTGTGGAAATTACTTCGGACCAACGCAAACAACTAATCTACGATTACCATCTTCCTTCTCAGCGTGACCACCGCAGTGTTAGAAGTACGTTGGAAGTTCTTCGGTGTCATTTCTACAGGCCTCATATGAGACCAAAGGTTGAGTTTATACGTCACTGTTCTTGTTCGAATGCACAGCGAAGCAATCCTATTAGGTCATGTCACGTTTTGCCAGGTACGATGAAGCCTTCCCACACTGTTGTCGCTACAAGGTCAATCTTGTTCGAAACAGAAGTTTTTACTTAGTAAGATCTGGCGCCCCTTAAATTCTATTTACTTAAACCTCCCCTATCTCCGACTAGTGCGAGTTGGCCGAGCAAGGTTCGTAACACCTATAAGCTTGTAGCACCACTATCGAAGAGATTAGAACAAAACAAAACAGACAATCAACGAGAAAAAGCAACGTATATAACTATGATAAGGTTTCAAGGTAGAAGTGCAGTAAAAAGCAACTTAGAAGAAAAGCAACATCAATTAAGAAGTGGTAGAATTGAATATTTTTTACTTACTGGATGCTTCTGTGACGAATGTGTATTGCATCTACAAAATTTTACGTAGCAAAAATTCCATGATGTTTGCAAAAGACTTTAGGTTGGATATAATAAAAGGAGTGATTCTACCAAGCATGATTTCCAATACGGGACCACACTAAATTCAGAATATTGCAGCTAAGAAAATAAACATGCCCTATGTTCCATCTACAACCAGATTAGAATCTTATGCTCATCAACCAGTACAAACAATGTGAGGACAAACTAGATCTGTTCAGTTTGCAAGGCTCCGCTATGCTTATTAAAAAAGGAAAAATGCTTTCCGAATTTTCATTTATGACTTTTATTTTTTGTATGTGTTCATAGCCTCCATGTTTTTTTTTCAATTTGTTCATAATAAATAAATTCACTATTGGTTATAGATGTGTATTTTTTCATAACTTTTCTCAACTAAAGATATAGTTTCCAACTGATTTACCGCGAGAATTTTTTTACTAACGTTGCGCCACTAAAGGTTTTTTATTCGACGCGTTTCTCTGCCGCTCAAAGAGTTAAAGGAGTAAAAATTGGAAAACCTACCCCACCAAAGTTCCTTAAAACAAGTACCTGGATGGCATCATATCCGAAACGTTATTCTCAAAGCTTGCGAAGTATGTAAGCTTGCATGCAACAACATGTGTTTGCCAAAATCTAACCTTGACTACGTGTAAAACAATTAAGAATACTCGATTGGAATACAGTCAACGTACTCAAGAATTTTACATTACTAAAAACAAAATGGCTGTTGTCGCCATTTACTTGTGAGGGCCAACTAAATCGCAAATTGCTTTAATTCCGTCAATATACATAAACAATTTTCATTTCAGTGAAATCATTAAAAGCGTAATAGAATTAATCGACGATAAAAATTAAGTAAGAAGAAAACAAAATTAAGAGGACAAGTTTCTATCACAATCAAAACACTCATAACGACTTAAGACAAGAAAATGACAACTGATCACCGGCAAAAAAACCCCACCCTTAAGTATGGAATTTTGTGTTTGTGGTTTAATTTAATTATATCCGTAATTGTTTGTAGCGGGTTTCCATACCCCCACACATCTTTTTTGTCTGTGGAGATATGGGTATATGATGTATTTGTGGAAATTTTCCATGGCGTCGTTATATCACCTTAGTTAATATTATCTACACTACCTTTGTTATCGCATTAGAGAAAACAATTACCGAACTTAGGAAATTTCATTAAGAGAAACGTTGCGCATTGGTTTGCCGTCAGTGATCGTATGATTAAAAAGGGTATACTTGTGATAACGCCGTATCTACGTCTTTGTTCAATTTCAATTAAGTTTTAGGGAATGCTGCGGAGAAGCAACTAGCAAGTCGCCGGCTTTGGAGAAAACTAAATGTAAGTATTTTATTTTCAAATTTTAATTTTTAGCTCGATTGTACGAACGACTGAAGGTACATAACAGGTTGTTAACACAATTATGTATAAAATCGTTTTGTTGTGTGTCACTTATTCTTATATGGTGCGCTGATTCTCTAAATCTTCGAGTTTTCTATTTTTCTATTTTAATCAGATGTACCTCTAGTTTTGTTGCACGGTGTTTTTTGTTTTACTAGTATCGCTACTCTTCCTATGTGAGACTCATCCTTCGTGTTTTTCTGGCCTGATTCATAGTTTTCGTTTGGAGAGTTTTCGACATTCGTAAGCCTGGCTGGCCGAACGTACTGGACCTGATATAAGATCAACCGCCTAATATAGTAGGTCAGACATTGTTGTCGGGCCGTTCGACGTCCTTTCTTCGCAATCGCTTAATATAAGTCAAACGGTGCTGCTAGTTTTGGTCGCTTCATAACTTTAAACAACGATTTTTTAGTCTTGTAGTTGTCAATGACAAGAACCAAATGATGTAAACTACTTAAAAACTAAAACCGGTTTTGTAGCAAGCAGTAAACAAGTATTTTCATTAATTAAAACAACTAATTTAATATCATAAAATGAGATGTTCATTATAAATTCTGAAAAAAAATGTAAAATAATATTTCCCAAATATAATTTTGAAGAAAAATTTTTCCCAACTTGTCGCTGGCCATTTGAATCTATTTTACATTTTAAAGTAGATTGCAGTTAAATGTCAAAAAGTAAGAAAAAACAAAACACATTTTAGACAAATTTGTTGGAACGGATTATACGAACACCTACTTAGAAATTCAGACTGACAAACAAATTTAATATATTAATGCGAGTTATGCGACAAACCCTATTTGGAATTATCTATAAAACTTTAATTATAAAACAACCAACCCAAACATCGCCCATAATGTATTTTGCCATATTTAATTAAAACACAGTTGCATGCATAAAGTACCTAAACTTATTCGCATTAAACTTTTTGTTTAATCATTACTTGTTTTACAGTATTTGATGGCTTGTAATTAATTAAACGCGATTTGTTTTAGTTTAAAGTTTCCACATGCACAATTCCCTTGTTCTCGTAGTACTATTGTTGAAATATTTAACTAATTTTCAACAGAAGCGCTACATTTGTAGATCATTAAACAAAGCTGACAAACATCACCTCCTAACTTTTAATAATTTACACAAAACTATCGGTTATCCACAACGACTAAATTCAATCAAACAATAAAATTAAAACGTTAAATTATAACCATCCCAAAGGAGCAATAAAAATAAAAAATAACTAAAAGGCAACTCTCGTCTCTGTACAAACGTAAAAGTTGAAAATGAAATGAGAAGATAATAAAAATGCAAATATTCTCAAACTTAAAATCTAAGAAAATTTGATTAAGTATCTAGAACAATAAAGATATTTAATTCAAAATTCCATTTGCGCCACGAAAAGAGTAGAAAAGAAGCTAAAAATTCAAAAATGTCTACATTAACTTTTACGATTTAAATCGTAAAATAAATTATACAAGTTTTTACATTATAAAATAATTAAAAGCATTCCTTAGAATATGTTCAATCGACAAAAAAAGTTATTTTGTCTTTAAAAAAAAACTTTACTTCTTAAACATTAGCCATTAAATCTTTAAAACTTTCCACACAGAACACACCTGTTGCAATCGCAATAGTTTACGATTGCAAATTTGCCAACCGGGCATTTCCCAACAATTGCAGTTACCATAATTAAAACAAGTTGTAATTAAAAGTTTTCTAATCGTTTAAATTGTTTATTGTGAGACGTTTATAACCATGAAAAACAAGTCGAGAACCTGGATCAATGTCTAGGTTAGAATCTTACCTTGAATGGGATTGAAGTGTACACTTACAAAACCGTTACCTTAAATTTATTGACCTATGCCGATAAGCTTTACAAAGACCAATAATTATTAAGGTTCTTTTTGGAAACACTAATTTTAATAAAAATGACAGTGTTAAAACAATATAAAGATAAGTAAAATAAGAATCACAATAAATACAAGCCAAGTCGTCACGATTGAATAATGAAAACTTAAAACAAGAAAATTTTTCCTATGCATTTATCGATACTAAAAAATAAACAAGAACTACGATAAGAAAACACTTGAAAAAGTGAACACCTCGTATCATAAATTTCATGCTCTTAAATAATAGCAATCATAGTAACCTCGTTGAATAATACACTATTGTCTATTAATCATCGAATGCTAGTCAACGTGTACAGTTAAAGACAGAAGAAATAGACATGTACAGGTAGAAATTGATGCACGTGATCACAGTCTAAGAAAAAACCCAAATTATAAGTGTCCAATAAACGTTTTAATCTTCCAGGTAAGTAAATAAAGTACATTATTTATAATTAGGCAGTGGCGGTTTCTCAATTAGGTCATTCGAACAATGACCCACCAAAATCAATAAGAAATGTATTTTATTTACTTTAAAATTACTGAAAATTCGCCTTTAAATATAATTATCAGCGTTTGAATTTCAATTTTCATTGTAACCGCAATAGATGCGAAAACAAGCGAATTTACCCGAGGCTGTTGTGTCTTATAGTCCGTGTGTATTATATAATGTAGCCGAATCGTAAATGATCGTTATTGTAGTCAAGAGTGAAACACGTATAATACAATTTAATGCGAATTAGAAAAAGAGAACTAAATGCTTCCTGCGGTTGTCAGCCGGGTCCAATTTTTCACGTACTACGTCACCTTACGTCATTTATCATTATCTCCGGAACACCTGTTTGTAAAACAAAGATGCTGTAATGCACATTTTGTATCACATACGACATACTTTGCACTCGATTTTTTAGTTGTTTGATAATATTCGTTTGTAACGAATGTCAATGACTTCCACAAGTTAAAACAAAATTAATTGTGTTTACCGTTTTTGTTTCATAATGGCGATAGTACAAATAATCTATATATGATTTATCAGATTGGATTTATAGATGTGAAGGAAATAATAGATTTTACTCTTTTGTATGTTTACTATTTTCACACGATTGATTATGGTGTAAAAATGGTGTTACCGATTTAAAACGTTTAAAAGAAAAAGTGAAGAAGCACTCTTTATATGCGGATGACATGAAAAATTCGATCGATCATTTTGCTAATTGTAAAGATAGATGAATAGATCTTAAATATAAATCGATTTGAAAACAAAAGTTTTTTTTTACTTTTTGTGCTAGTTGCGTTTTATGAATATTTTAAAAATGACCCTCTGGTATGATTGACCACCAGCCGCCACTGTAATTAGGTATATAAATAACCCTTATATTAAAGTAATAATATATACGTTAATGCGTAGGTATTACTAACTAATTTGGATATTTAGTGGTTGCATAAAAAAACAATTTATTTACACAACAAAATAGTAAGCGGGTCATTTCCGGAAAAGTGCCAATTTTAACTAAATTATATCATTGAACAAATATTTTTCGAATAAAAAAATATTTTAATTCTTTGTTTCACGTTCCCTTTCAGAACGCATTAATAATTATAAAAAGTATCAAAAAGTGAATCATATAAACATGAACAATTTTTAATACAATTTTCCATTCTGGATAATTATCACACAAGGTGAGCTTTCGACACACGTCGTAGTGTATATCTTTAGAGCCCGGAACACACTGACTGATTGCGGCGTAAAGTCTCACTTTTATTGACCGACCGATCAATAAAACTGGTTTCCAAATCTCCGGTAAAGAAAAAATAGAATCTCGCTTAATATTAAAAGACTTCTACCCGTTTCTACTATGTATCCACCACCACAAGAGCAAAGAATGCTATAAATGCACTCAGATTGAAAAGGAATAACATTCTCCATTAAGAGTTAACCCAATTTGAGAAAAATAGAAAACCGAGTAACAATGTTGTACTTAGACAATTTTTTTTCTATACGGTCCTTGGTACTTTTGACATAGAGTAGATAAGCGATACACTGGTTGAGACATAGATTTCTTCTTCTGTTGTTGGTTTGGCAGACGTAAACTTTGTAATAATTATTTAATAATTTTTCTATTCTACTTCTTTGCGACCAACATATATAATATATAATCTAACTGTTTTTGGGTTGACTTTAAAAAAAACAGCTCTGTACACTAAATAGTTTACTACTAATAATTTCTGAGAAAAGTGATTATAAATCATTTTTCTAATTCCATAGTAAAACGAATATTTTCAAATTTGTAATACGAATACAACCCGCTGATCAACGATTCTCTTTAAGAAATAAGTTTCCAAAGCTGTCTGATTCGAAAGTTCGCAAAGATATATTCGTTGGTCCAAAAATTAAGAATCTTTTCAAAGTCAAAAATTTTGAAAGTACCTACCATGAATATATTACATGGATTTTTTTAATGTTTGCAAACATTTTCTGGGAAAGGGCCAGTCCATTTAAAATCAACACAGTTTTATTAATTTTTATTAATCACAATCTTAGATTTGGTTTAAATTTGGCACACTTGTAGTCTTTGTCAAAACCAAGAAAAATACAAAATTTTATTTAAAAATAGTTAGCCGTTTATGATTTAGAGTTATATAAAGTTCTCAAAAAACGCAAAAGAATGCTCGGCTGACTTTTAAAATTATAATTGTAAATCTCCTAGTTGACTTAGAGAGATGGAAGTGGTGTCATTTTGTTGCTTTAATTTGATATGCAACACAATACATATTAAAAAGAAAATATTTTTTTCTAATTCGAACTTCTCAAAGTATCATTATGGAATTCCAATGGGTTCACTTGCATTTAAATTGTATTGTGAACCCAGTTTTGACAAAAATGCACAAAAAAAATGGTCCGAGGAAGGGGTTCAACATCGTCGTTGTGGATCTGGACGTCCTTGGAAGACTACAGATCGCGAAGAACGTCGCTTAAGAGTTTTGGCCACAAGGGACAGATGTTCAACAACTCGATCAATTGCAAATGATTGGATGAGAGGTATAGGACTCAGAATGCCAATGTCATATGTTTCTCGCCGGATAAGATCTTATAGGTTGCGTTCATATCGTCCATTTTTATGTCTTCCCCTTACACCCCTTCACCGTCTACGCAGACTAGAGTGCACCAACGAAAGGGTTAATTGGGCGCAAGAATGGCATCAAATTGTGTTTAGTGAGGAGTCCTGATTTTGCTTGTGGGCCCACGATGATCGTAGGAGGGTCAGATGGATGCGTGGAGAACGTAAAAATCCAACACTTTGTGGAACGCAACACAGCTCTCACTCAAGGAGTTATGCTATGGTGTGCAATATGTTATCGTAGCAGATCACTCTTGGTCTTTATTGACAACAACCTAAACGCAGCTGGTTACATTGCTAATGTGCTACAACCAGTTAGGCTGGCTGCAAAATCCCATTTTCCAGCAGGATAATGCGCGCCCTCACACGGCAAGGGCTACAACGCGGTTTTTGGAAGAAGCTAACATTGCCGTCCTCCTATGGCCTGCTCGGTCGCTTGATTTGTCGCCCGTTGAACATGTATGAAATATAATTGGTAGGCGACTGAGTAATTTAACACACCCTCCAGATAACTTAAACGATCTCCAGCTACGGATTCAAAAACCTTGTACGATATACCACAAGCAGCTATAGATCACTTGATTGATAGCATGCCAAGACGTCTAAATAAGTGCATTACAAATCGTGGCTGAGCAACTCATTATTGAAAAAGCTTTTGTTCTTGTGTTTTTAAATTTAAATTATCACTTTGTTTCCTGAAAATTTCAATAAAATCGTTCAACAACTTCTAGGTTTTTTCTGGAAGTCAGTATATAAAAACACAATAAAAAACATTATTTTTTTGAAAATTTTCAAAAGTAGGCATTTTTTAAAATTTCAAAATAAAATTTTCTGTTCAAATTTGAAAAAAATATTTTCGTCTTAATATAAATTGTGTTGTATCTCAAATTAAAAGGCATAAAAAAACAAAAAAATGACATCACTCCATCTCTCTAAGTCAACTGAAGGGAGATTATAATTTTAAAAAAAGTCGACGAGAATTTTTTGCATTTTTTGAGAACTGTACATAGCTCTGAATCCTAAACGGGTAAATATTTTTCAACAAAATTTTGTATTTTTCTTAGTTTTGAGAAAGACTACATGTGTTCCAAATTTTAACCAAATCTAACATGGTGACAAAAATCCTTGTGCTGATTTAAGATGGACGGGCCCGAAATCAAAAAAGTAAACATTACAAAGATATAGTGTCTAATATGCTAGAAACTTTAAAAAGTTCATTTTTTGCGTTACATTTGAATTTTTTTCCTGCTAATTTAGGAAAGATATCTAAGTGATGAACAGGAAGAAAAATTTCATCAAGGTCACTATTTCAGAAATAGAAAAACACTATCAGGGCAGGTGAAATCTCGTCATGGTGGGAGATTATTGCTGGTTTCTCATTAGAGAAGGCAACAGCCAACATAACATGAAGAAATAACTCTGTTTATGCAAAATTTTGATGTCGGGAAATTTCCTTTGTGCACAGTTAAAAGTTTTTTATATTCTTGCTACTTATTAAACATTATAATATTTGTTATGTGAAGTTTTTTGTACTTATCTGTTTTTTTATAATGTTCGTTTAATAGAATTTGTAAATACAATTATGTATCTATAAGCGGAGTATGATTATAACTCAAAAACTAAAAGTTTTGGAAAAGTTTGGTTTTTGGTTATGCTTTCAGTAAAGACTTAAGAACTTAGCACGCATTTTCACAATTATTCAAAAAAAATTGTCTATTGTAATTAATAAATTCAGTGTCACAAAATAGATTATTTCTATAAGTTAATTGAAATTAAAATTTTGTAATAATTTTGAATGTGATTTTTTTTCGAAACCAAATAACACCATAAAATTTCTATAAATTTTACTCTGAAAAAACTATAAAGTTGGTTCATGAAATTCTATTAAATTTAACCAAATCGAATTTCAGCATAACAAAATTAGAGAAGGTAAGCTGGCAAGCTTCAGAGATTTGTCAAAAACATTTAATTATTGTAATAATTTAACAAATGAAATTTAGAATTGTTGGACATTAGACCAATTTGTTAACAGAAAATATATAAATTTTGTATTTTGGAACTTTGCCTTTTGAATTTAATTTGTTTGAGTCGATAAACAACGTATTTTTTAGAATTTTTCATACAATCATTAAAAAAATTTATTGGTGCTGTTATTAATAAATTGCATTAAAACAAAAACAAACAGTTTATCTAAACTTACCTTCTAACCAACTAACCAACGCGTTTTTTCTACGAACACTTTAAAACTTAAAGTTCATTTAAGCTACCTAAATAGTAAATTGGATCGATACCATTCGCGAAATTTTGAATTAGTTTTAGTTTAAGCACTTTTCTTGCAGTTAGAAACGCAACCGAACACGACGATTACCTGCGATTTACTTGTTTAGATTTTTATTTAACATGACTAATTTAAACAAGTTATAAGAATTCAATGGAATGTTTTTATTCTCTTATCTGTACCATTCATATCGCTGCGTTATCTAGTTCGCTTAAAGAAAATCGTAAATTTGTTTGTTATGAAAAGATCGAAAAATAGCAGTCATAGAAGCAATGCAACAACTGTCATAATTTAAGCTTCTCAAAATCATCTAACAGTGCTTTTTAATACTATCTTAATCCATAGTTTTTGGTGCATTCCGCAAAAAAAAACAAGAAACAAGACAAAAAAAAATTTAATAAAAAAACCATTCAAATAATTCAAAATGGCCGTTATAGCAGGCTGGTTAAACTGTTGTATTTGAGAAGCTTTTCCTCAAAGACCTGACAAGTGAAAGTCATAATTTAGTCATATCAAAAATATTTCTGCGACGTAAATTCAAACGTTGCAGTTAAAGAGTACCGAACACGGCTTTCGAACAAAAGAATACCGAACTCTCACAAATCGTGTTGTACATCAAAGAAATAATAACATAATTCTACAAATCTTCGACGTTGATAGAACGATTAGTACACGCCGAGTAGCCCGACAACTCAGTGTATCTCGATCTAATATTTTAAGAGTACTCAAAACAAGACCGGAAAACTTCTCATTTACAACCTGTTCACGGTTTGCTGCTTGAATATGGTAAAAACATCTTACATTTTAATGCATTAACGCATTTTCTAGAACTATATACAACAAAATGTCATAGTTTTATCCCATTCGGATGTTAAATTCATTAATAAATCTGAAGCTAAACGCCATCTTGTAGAAACAGAGCTACGTGCGAGTTAATCTACATGTAGGAAACTATGAAATTGTTAGAAGTAAATATCACAACTGCGAATTATAAAAAAAATATTTGAATTATACGCGACATAATACTGTACCTACTACGCAAATGCAAAAATATGTTTATATAATTGCAGAAACCATTATTAAGGATCAGTGAACAGCTGTTTCGTCCTATTTGGATTCTTCAGCACTGGAATACTCTAATGCATTTAAACCATTTAAAACTAATTGCTATAGTATTATCCCATTCGGATGTTAAACGCCATCTCGTAGAAACATGTATGAAACTATGAAATTGTTATATAGTAGATATCACAACAGTGAATTTCAAAAAATGTATTTGAAATATATGCGGTATAATATTCTTAACTATACTAGACAAGTGCAGAAACCATCATCAAACTTTGGCGTCATTTTTCTTGCAATAGACGCGTTTTTGGATTATGTTTTATTATAGAAACTCTCATTACTTTAGTTAGTCTTATTATTTCTTAAAGTTATTCTAGTAAAACCTGAAGCATCCTGTATATGTATGTGTTTTATAACAATACATAAAAACATAAATTAGTATTTGAAACTAAATAAAAACACTGTCCCGCATGTGAGAGAAAATAGTTTTCAAATTAGAGTGTAATTTGTAACAGAATTTTCCATTCTGGATAATTCCTATGCTTCTACCCGTTTCTTCTATGTATGCACGACCACACGAGCACGGAATGCTATAAATACCGTCAGATTGAAAAGGAATAACGTCCTTTACAGGTTATAAGAACTCAAACCAGCAACCGAAATCTAACTAAGAACAAGTGACTTAAGCAGAAGTAGTCTCCGTATATAAAAAAGAAGTATCGTCACTCAGGTGTGTAATGATTCTATGCTCTCTCGGATTTTCCAATTGTAGAAGAAAGATTTTGCAATCACCGAAATATTATCAAAATCTATATTGTGACCTGTAGTGAAATGATGTTCAGCAACCGCAAACTTAAAAATATGCATTTCCTTATACAACGATCATGTTTTACCAATGTACTCAAAAAAAATGTCCTTGGGAGAAGAAAGAATCTGAAAGATTTTGCCTGTCAAGTTGGATATGAGTTTAACACCGGTTGGCAAATAAAAAAAGCGCGATGAACCAAAAATTCAAAAACAGAACGGTTCTGTGCAGGATGATCATGGGTAGCACCGTGGAAATTCGTATTAAAGAGCAAGAGTCAGCGGTGACAAAACACTTGCTAGAAACGGGTTATCAAATTATGTTTGAAAACACTAAAACTTTGGTAAATGTTTCTAATTGTTATCAGTAAATTGAGAGAGAGAGAGAGAGTTCTATTAAAATAATTCTAGTTTTCCTCTATCGGAGATTTGGAAACCAGTTTGTCGATCGGAGGCCGGTCTATAAAAACGAGACTTCACAGCGCAATCAATCTGAAGATGTCCACTGCGACGTGTGACGAACTCAGCTTGTGTAATAACGACCACACGGGAATTATCCCGAAGGGAAAACCTGTAGAAACCTAAATTCTATAACAATTTAATTAGTCCACTAGTCAAACATAATTTTCCCTAACTTTTGAACGAATACTTAAAATGTCATTCTATAAACTTCGTTTTTGGAAGGAAGTAATGTGAAAATTCAGATAATTTATTATCAGGTACCTGTACCATATAAGACCAAGTACCAAATAAGCCAGTAGCCGTTTTTAGCCAAGTTTCAAACAATCATAATTTTGACCTTACGTTGGAAGACGTCTGTAATACTAGGTATGACCAAATTCTGAGGTTACAACGATGATTGCTAGATGACGTACACCACTGCGTGTTTTCCTCAATTGCACACTATACAATTAGAGGTTAAAACCGGTGGTGTGTTCATGCGTTTGTAACAAACTGTAATCATTATTTTAGTTGCCAAAGGGTGCCATAGTTATGTAAGTAGTGACAAGAAAAGTAAGTCTTAATTTTTGCTGTGATTTTTACTCGCGCTGCTCTTAATAAACCCACATGACAAAGTGAATGTGTAACATTCCTCGCAGAACATTGAGGAATCATATTAACACAAAAAACAAGTTAGGTCGCGGTCTTTTGAGCAACGACACGAATTTTCCCGTTAGCCGATGTAGGAATGCCGCTAACAAGCAAAGTTCTTCAAAGAAGTGTATTATTTACATTCGTTGCAGAAAATGATTTAAAGCACAATTTATCTCAAAAGACTAGATTAGCAAAACAGAAATGGATGAGTCTATTCTACAAGAGACACCTCGAGATAGCTCAGTGAAGAACTTAATCGTTGAATCCGACCAGTACTCAAAAAGTAAATAAAGTGAATGTAGACGACTATTTTAAGAAATTAATATAAGTTGTGACTGATTTAAACATAACAAACCAGCTACACTTTATTTATAACATAGATAAAAAGGAACACCGTCTTATCCGTCATCATCATCAATAAGTTCTAGCTAGCAAAAAAAGCAAGAAGGTTCATCTTATTGGTCTAGAACATCCAGAAAGCGTTACGGTTGTTGCATGCGGAAACGCTTTGGGACAAGTCAGCCCGCCAATGATTCAAAGCGCCAAAAACCAAAACGGATAACTACTGCTACTTTTGTTAAGCGGTCAGACCATTTTGCCAGCTGGTTGATGTCCGATGGTGCACGTTCACATTTAGATCATAACACTGTAGATGCTGCTAAACTACATAATGTAATCCTTTTTTGTCTACCGAGCAACACAACCCATTAGCTCGCTCGATTAAGATATGTTTCGTTCATTCAACAATTTCTGGAACGACGAAATGCTTAAGTATTGGACCTGAACGCAAGATCACTAAAGGCCGACTTGGACTCATTCTTAGTGCAATTTGACCCAAAGCAGTTTTACCAGGTAATCTGATGTCAGGCATCCGAGCCACCAAGATATATCAATATAATCCAGATGCATTCGCACCTAGCACATCGACTAAAAAGCCTATGCCAGAAACAGTTACTCTAGATTCCAATCGTAGAATAATGAAAGCGAGAAAACGCGACTTTTCCGATTGATGACTCTGAGTGGTCAGATTCCGAAATAATCACCTTTACGTCAATTGCCTTTTGAGCCAAACGTTCAACTCATCAGTTTCCTATTCACATTCACGCGACCTACAGTCTACTCCTAAGCCGCTCAACTACCAGGAGAGTATTGAACCTTACTTGGATAACCAACAAAATTAACCAATAGATTATGACTTTTAAGTTATAATGATTTATTTTCAACATCTGAAACAAAATGTTCTGAATACGCACACTGTTGTGTTTTGCGCTCAAAGTACGTGCACGAAGAATCCGTTGGCGTCGGCAAAAAAGACGCCATTTGTATGTCCACATTGTTCACCATAGTTATGCATTATTGCATGTACATAAAAGTCATAGTTACAGAAATCTACAGTTTTATTCATTGTTTAGAAGTCTAAAGTTTTGATCATTGTTGTAAGAAGCTCGAGTTATGTTTAGGTGATTGTGGCTTCGCCATTTAAAGAAATACTTTCTTTCTAATTTTGAGACAAACTGTTGAGTTGAATTCGCCGTAATGAAACTTCAGCATTAGCAACCATTCGACCAAGTACATCACGTGTTACAGCACCGGCCCAAGATAACGCCTTCATGAAAGCGGCTAATTATAAACGTTTTGTATCAACGCTTAAAATTAAAGAAAATTTGCAAATTACCGTGTAGTAGAAAAACGATAATGTGTCCACTCCATGATTGAAGAATATATTGACCCCAACCCGCTAGAAAAATTATGATCTCACCGGAACATGCTGCAATAAGATTGCAATTTTCTAACGAAAATTTGAATAGAAATTGGCAAAACGTTATATTTTCGGATGAAAAAACTTACTTAATTACAGGACTCCCGTGTGCAGTTATAAAAGACGAAACGGAATCAGATACAATTTAAATAATATACTTCCTAATTTTGTGAGTGGATGTGTAAGAGCTGTCCAGGTGAAAATGTAGAAGTAACACCACCAAGATTCTACACAAAAACCTACGTTGCAATTTTAAAAGATGTGAATGTTACCTACTATTCGTGCTCTGTTTCCCAAAGATAAGATGGAAACATTTGTTTTTGTGCTCTATAAATGCGCAGTCCATATAGCACAGATAGTGCAAAATTAGTTCAAAAATCATTCAAAAGTAGAAGTTTTACCATGGTCTTCAAAATCACCTGACCTCAAACCTATTGAAAATTTGTGAACCGTTTCGGTAAAAGCATCGTAAGATTTCAACGCGGGTCGAGTGAGAGAACAAATGTTATGAAATTAACGCGACTTGTGACAGAAACGTGGAACTACTTAAGGAATACCCAAATTACGGAGAAAGTTGTAAATAGTACGAGATATTGGTTACAAAATTGAATCGATAGTAATACATATACAAAATGTTAAATGTTAAAGTAGTAGTTTGTTTATTAAATATAAAGTAAAGCGGTTTTCTAATTTTATGAATTTTGATTTCTTATACCTTTCCTTAGTTTTGAATTAAACGACAAAGGTATTATGTTTGACTGGTGGACTAATTAACATTACTAAATGAATACATAAAAAATATTTGTTCAATAATAATCATTCATACAAAATTGGAACTTTTCCGGAAATTACTCGTTTACTATTTTGTTGTGTAAATAAGTTTATTGTTTTCATGCAGTCACTAAATATTCAAATTGGCAATACCTACGTATTAGTGTAGACATTTTTTTGCAATTATTTTAATATAAGGGTTATTCATATATCTAATTGTAAACAAAGCCGAAAATAGATTCTTACTGTTGTTATTTCGTTGTTCTTTAATTAATTTAAGAAATTTCAAGGTGGTGTTGTTTTTATAATTTTTTATCGGTTTTTTAGAGAAAGAAAAGATAAAGCACACAGCAATATTTGCCAAACTTAAAAACGGAAGAAAAGTTTGTTACTAACTAGTGATATTATGGACACTATGTTACGATTATTCCTACAAATATGAACGCAACCTACATTTACCATCAAAAGAAATAATGTTTATATTAAAGTACAAAGAACGTATCTATTGAAACAAGAAGAAAATTCTTGAAAAATATTTAACGAATTAAAATATAAAATACACCTCTTACTATAAGAAATATTATTGAGTATACAACTTACCAAAATTTCAAACGTGTCGCGAATGTAAAAGATAAACGAATTATTAAACACAAAAATAATGAAATTTCTTCATGGACCATAATTTTTACTTAATTCCTAAACCGTAAAAAAGTAATTACTAATTTTAATGTATAATAAACGTCCTTCATAATTTCGCAACACTAAATAAATTAGTCAAACGTACTTTAGCACTAAAATCTTTCCTTCTTTGAAGATTTTGCAAATGTACTAAAAATAGCAGCTGCAATTTAAAAAAAGAGAGGGTAGTTAACAACAATCGTCAATACACCTCGCCCTAACCGCATAAAAATTCCCACGGGAAGAACGTTGTAGTCAATCCCCGCAAGATTTAAATGCAATTGCAATTTGCGTAACACTGTGATTTCGAAATTTTCTTTAACTAAAATTTAATGATCTAAGTGACAAGTATTTCTTTTATAAACGTTGCCTAAAATAATAACGAATAGAACTAAAAAATAGTTGGCATTTATGTAAATATTTTCAAATAGGCGGTAGATATTATTTTGATCGTAAATACCAAAGATTATTAGAACAAGTGGAATTTTCCTGAAAACACAAAAACCCTTCTTCGCAATTTGTCTAACAAATACCAAATATTTTAAATATTTAGTCGTAAAAGTTTACAATAATTAATCATAAGTTTTACAGCAATTGAAGAAACTTTGGCGCAATACATACATCATGTCAGGTTGAGAAACACGAACATTTGAAACAGATGCCTTCGATCATCTTCATTACACTTAATTGGCACGGCATATGGTTAAAACGCCAGACAAAAATATTTTCGGCTAGCACTTACCAGCGCATTTACGTGTTAAATATAAATTTAAATTTTGATTTCAATGTAATTTTTAAAATTGTCAAACAGCTGGATGTTATTGAATTAGAATTTAGATAAACTGTTAACCGTCAGATCTAGTTCAAGAAATTGTTTAATTTAGTTCGCACCATGTACATGCACCTAGGTTTAAATTACAGCTAGTTTATAGATGTGACAATGACTGGCAATTAGCCAATTGTAATTTGTAACTTCTTTCAACAACTTAAGCCGACCTGGGAGGTTAACCAATAATTATGTAGTAATTCATTCTCGTAAATAAAAAAAATTGTTATAAAATGCGTTAAATAACAAGAGCTGAAATGCCAATGTGACATATCACCGTCGCCTTAGATACCAGAAAACTTTACAGCTGCTCATAGTAATAAAATTAGGACACGACATCTATGCAAAAAAGTGACAATAATAATTACAACAGTCTGTTCAAAAAAAATTGTTGTCGTCGCACAAAGAAACGACTGAAGGTTGTGTCCGCATTCTTTCAATTTTTTTAGGTAATTTATGCCAACACTTGATAAAAAAAATGTGTAATTTTCAGCATCGATAAACGTTTATTAGTTTCTATAGCTTTGTTTAACAAGGCTTGTAAATTATCTTTTTTATTTTACCAATATTTTATACTAATTGGAACTGAATCAAGTTTCGCTTAAGTTAGAATAAAAAAACTGTGATAAAGTACGTCGCACGTTTATTTTCGATTCACTTACGATTCTATCAGAATTTCCTTAATCCTCAAATTTGGTCTTTTTAAGTAATGCAAATAGACGAATCTAAAAAATTTGAAAACCCCGCATTTGGTTTCGAAATAGATCAACACCGACAATAGTAATAACAAAAAGTGATTTGGTAACTAATTCCTCGAAACTTTCAAAAAAGTCAATAATTATATGACAAATATATTTACTTACGCATTTCCTGATTTTGTATTCGAAATATATTGTGAAGTACTCACCTGCAAAAAAAGCATAAAATTAGCAATAAGTACTTTAACACATATCAACGATATAAGCAAATATGTCGACAGTTCCCTCATTCGGGCAATAATCAAGCAAGAAAGAGAGAATGAGACTTTTCTACAGAGCTATCTATACTCTATTCAATTTCAATAGATAGCGTACATAAACCTAAACACGTTATATAGGCGGTGCTTAAATAAACCGAGTCATATAACGTAAAAGTACATAAACAACTACGTAAATAAAAATCTGTTACTATTTTAACCTCACTGCACTACAATAACCAATCGCAGCATCCAAGGAGGCTTGTGTGAATATGTGAAAACCTTCATAGCCATTGTTTTTGCCGTTTATAAGCCTGTCCAGAAGCTGCCAAATTGTACTGCAGATGTAACTTTATTTCTCTATTTCGCATGACTACTTTGTGCAATAGTTTTTTTTGAAAAACAGTGTTAGAAAGTGCAATTTCGAGCAATCGAAAGTAGTAATTTTTGTGTGTAATATATAAAGTTGGTAGTATTAACCTGTCAGATTGACTTTAGTCAATATTAGAATGATACAATAATAAAACAAACGTCAAATAATTTCAAAATTAGAAAGTAGCAGTAGCGGATCCAGAAAAACATAAAGGGGGGCGGAGATACAAAACTATAACATATAATTGTACTAACTTACAATGTTTTTCGACAAATAATGTAAATCAAAGCAAAATAGAAGAAGTAGTATAAAAAACAGGTGCTACAATTCCTTTTTGTAACATATATTGCTTAACTCGCCACTACGCGGTTTGTTATAGCAAACTTACTCGCATTACAAAGTTCGTCATTGTAACACTCGTTCTACAATATGCTATTCTTTCTAAACTAAAATTTAGTAATAAGGTAATTTACATACTGTGAGTTATGTTATACAGTTACTGTGAAACCCAACTATATAAATAGAAACCTAATAATTATTACTACCAAAATTGTCTTAAGTGACCTAAGAAAGTACTAGTAATTGTTTTTAGTCCTATCTTTTTTTTTAATAAGATGCTTAATTTACAACTAACCCTAAGGCTAACAAGCAAATATGATATAATACTTAATTACTAAACTAAATTACAATGTGGAGAGAGTGTCACCCATTCCCTGAGTATACTAATACAAGTATTAATTAGCGAGGTCCTAGCGTTTGTTGCTAATGAACCATTTTGCGTTTGCCAATACACGAAGAGTTTTGTTTTGGAATCTTTGCAAAATATCAATGTTAGATGGCTTAGCATAGCCCTAAAGATTTATGCCGTACGCCCACACCGGAACTAGAACTGTCTTATACACTAACACTTTATTTTCTAGTGATAACCTGGATTTTCTCCCTCGGAGCCAATACATCTCTTTCACCATAGCATCCAGATGCTTTGCAAGTTAAACGCCTGACGAGGATCATACCTATGTATTTTATTTCCTGTTTGATGGGGATCTGTTTACCATTTAAGGTTACCGAAAAAACGGAATTGTGTTGCGTCGTAAACGTAATAGCTCTAGATTTAGTTTCATTGATTTGTAACCACCACTGGTGTAACCATTTTTGGATTAGGTCGAAACTATTTTGTCGAGTTGTCGATGCTCTTATACTGTATCCTAGTGGGAAACTAATAACGCTGATTCGTCTGCAAAAGTAACCATCATTGTATTGTCGTTGCAAGGTAGGTCACCTGTAAATATCTGGTATAGAGTTGGTCCCAGAATACAGCCTTTATTGGGTATAGTCCCGATTGGCCTTCACCGTATTTTACTTGATAGTAACTCTCATTTAAGTATGATTTGAGGAGACGAATGTAGTGGAGTCGAAAATACCGTTTGATTTTGTAGAGTAAGCCGAGGTGCCAGACCCGGTCGAACGCCTGGCTGACGCCAAGGAACACCGTATCACAATATCTTTGTTCTTCAAAATCCTCTTCGATTAAATCTACGACTCAGTGTATTTGTTCTAAAACAGACTGTTTTTGGCGATATCCCAATTAATGTTGTCGAATATTTTTTTTTTCTACAATTATCGGTGCCATTCTCTTGAGTATTAATTTCTCTAATACTTTTGACAGAATTGGAAAATAGAGTTATCGGCCTATACGAGGTAACCTCGTGTGCAGGTTTGCCTGGCTTCAATTTTAATATTATTTGGTCGAATTTTTGGGAAGTACTGCAATTTCAAGACTGCATCCTGCATATGTAATATACACATTATTGCTTTGTAGGACAGTTCCTTCAGTAAATTAACAGTAATTAGATTATACCCTAGCGCTTTCTTGTTGCTCAGATGTTTGATTTCGGTTTTGATTTCTTCGGGAGTAAATGAGTGAATTGGCGGGTTTAAGCTTGATCCTCAATCTCTTGTTTCTCTTCGGGAGTAGCTACTATGGAATGCGGTTAAAATATTGTAGATAGTAGGTGTTCTGCATATATAGTGTTGCTTTCTCAACTTCTGTTCTTATCTAAGAACCGTCTGTCTTTCTCATTGGTGGAATAAGAATACGAGCATTGTTTAAAGATTCTGTTGCCTCCCAAAGCGCATAGTTGCTATATGCTGTCAAAAAATAAAGTACTGTTACGTCCTTTATTTATTAAAAACTATTTTATTTAAACTATTAAAACTACGTTTACTTATTATAGAAATATGTATACTTTTACATTAACCGAACTAATTAAATCTAATAATAAAAACACTTACACTATAATTTATGTATAACCGTTGTATAACACTTAAGATAAGATAAGATAACGTCCTCGGATTTGTTTACACTATAAGTCACGTTCACTCGATTCGGTGTACACTGTTATTTATTTAAAACGTCGCGCGTGCTAACGATACATATTTATTTCAACTTGATAATCTTCTTAATACTGCATGCATTCACATTCCAGCAATAACTGACCTACGATTTCCATCTTCGGCTTTTATAGACATCGGCGAATCCTTCTCGATCGTTCCTCACTTTTCGCTATATCTTCTAGAAACTAGATAACAGTTCTAGAAGGCTCTTGCATTTGCAAGTAATTTCTCGGACGTTTCAGTACTAACATATTCGTTTTTCCACTTTCTTAGAGCTGTTTTAACTCTCTAGTTTGCTTATTTAGTCTATTTTAGTCATTTGCTGCCAGATTCGCCTGGATCTTCTGTTATCATCGATTTTAGTATTAATGTAAAGTGAATAGTTTTCAATAACTTCTGAATTTTTGTGAACAGGCGGCGTTGAGGAGAATGCTGCATTTTGAATGTTTTTTTGTTAGTTAGTCTACAGCAATGGCAATATCCTCTTCTCTTTTCAAAGAAATCTTAATTGTTGTAGTGCATATTAGGTACTCTCTGAATGGGTCTCAGTTTGTGTGATTATTGTTGACGAAAGGCTTTCTTTGCTTAGTTATAATGGACGTTCTGATTGTGACTATTATAACCGAGTGGTCAAAAGACGTTTATACTTTACAGTATATACGAGATAATGCTTTGGTAAAAAAGAAGTCGTAAGCATCAGGTACTTTATTTGGGTCAGCAGTATGTATGCTCTCAGGTGGCTTTGATTATAATGCCTCGTCCGTTACAAAGACATCCATGACGTAGTGAGAAACTTTGCTGTTTATAACATCAGCCGAGGCAGCGTAGGCTGTGTCGTCAGGATAGTGGTACGTAGTATAATTGTTGATATTGAAAAAGCTGCTTTCCGTAAAATAGATTTCTGAGATCAGTATTATATCAACTTTTGCCCTTTTAGAAATAATTCGACTAGAAGACGGTGCTGCGCTAATCCATTTGCATTCCAGGAGGTTAATCAGAGGAAGTCCATTATTGATGTTTGCTAACTAGCATGGGAAGCAGATTTATCATATGCTGTTTTGATTCATTAATTGGTTAAACATAAATTGAACAAGAATTGTGATATATTACTGTTGCTGAGTTTGATTGTTGTTGTGATAATTTAACGTGACTTACGAATAGCTTGCACCACATTTGCGGAATATATGCGTTGACCAGTAATAGTTATATTGCGCTTCTTTGTACTTTGTGGTCTTAATGGGGTTGATGAAATTCCTCTGAACAAGGAATTTGGTATACACCTTGTTAGGTGCAAAATTTTCATAACGTAATAACCTGTATATTGAATTAAAATTAGATTCCGGTTTTGACGCCCTCTGCCAATCTTTCTTGTTACTGTCATTTGCGACCAACTCGTTAAGCTGACAACTACATAAAATGGCCTCTTTCGTTTAAAAACTGGGAGTTTCTAAGAACATCATCTGTAATGGAAATGAAATTATAAATTCATTACGTATTTAAAGTAATTTATTCGTCATAGAGTAAGCTATTTACTTCCGTTTTGTTAGGATTCGTTGGTAATTTCTCTCTTAATTTGATAGCCGTTCCGCCACGCTTTGGCCACATGTTTCTATTCAATAAAGAATAATGAGGGATTAATATCGATAAATACCTTCATGGGACGAGTATAACTCTGTAAGGCCTATGTTTAACACTAAAAACCGAAGACAAGAACTTTTCTTCATGCGGCAAACACCTGCGAAACCAACTTTCATTGAATGTGTACAACAGCATTCGATAATCGGGTTATGTTATGTGTACTTTCTTTTAGCAGTAATTAACAATTTTTTAGATCTAGCTTCCGTGAGTCATTGTGTTGACACGATTTGCTATTCAAATTTATTCCAGACTAACTCCACGAGGAAAACGTTTTCTTCGAACAAGTAGGTACTGGCTTGTGGGTAAGTTTATTTAATTATTTTGTCGCTGTCAGAAAAGTCACTCACGGAATTTTTGCTTATGTTAATTTCCGTAATTACAATCATTGTTTCAATACCGTTAAGATAGTTTTACTAATTATTTTGTGTGTATCGCATGCTGTGTACAAACGATATTTATTATGAAATTTTCTTCGTTATCTACTCCGTTTCAACTTAGTATTGTGTGTTGCCGATACTTCTGGCATTTATGGATTGAGCATTAGATAGACTCTTGTTAATAATCTACGTTATTAAATTAAATTTTTTATACCTGTTTAATCTTTCTTTTATGGTAACATACGTTTCTCTTTTATTGTGGTTACCCGAACATCAGAGTAACAAGGATTACGAACCTAAAAATTCGTTACAAGCTTGGACCGTCTGTCTTGATCGAGGTAGAAGTGTTAATTATAAAAGATCCGGCGCCCTTAATTATTATTTACTTGAACCTCCCCTATCTCCGACTGTGTGAGTTAGCCGTGCAAGGTTCGTAAGACCTATAAGCATGTAACAATCTTAAAATAAAGGTGTAGGAAATTGATCCTTGAAAGAAGGAAGAATCTGCGAGATTTTGCCTGTCGAGTTGACGACGGGTTTAATTCCATTTTTACGAAGAATTTTCCCTGTTTGAACTGGAACCTTGGAAATGTAGAGTACAAATGCCAATTTTAGATTGGATTCGGGCGCAGACATGTCGTTAGATAATCGAGCACGTGGATGCAGACGATTAATAATTGTTTGAATATCTCGCTTCATATAACCATTGTTCTCTAAGATAATGGAGTTCTGCGTTTAGATTATGAGGGTGGCAAATAGAAAAAGCGCTATTAACCAAAGATTCAATAACAAAGCGTTTCTATAAAGGATGACGATGAGAAGAGCATGCTTACGATTAACAAAATGGACTAGAAATCATCCAGACTTAGGAGTCACAAGAACGTGGAGAAATGGGAAAGAACATTTGATATATGGGTGTTGATTGTTTAGATGATTAAGAAAAATTCGAGATTACCATGAGACCAAACAATAAATGTGTCGTCAACATACCTAAACCAAACTTTAGGTATTAATATTGATAATTCCAAAGCCAGTATTTCAAAAAAATTCCATAAAAAATGTTAGCTACAACAGGTAATAGAGAAAAACCCACAGCAGCACTAAAAACCTGTTCGTAAAACTTGTTATCAAATTGTAAGTAAGTGAATGATTAACACTTATCAATAAGAAGAACCAAACTCAAGTGCTTGTCATGTTGAGACAGAATTTGTTGGATGATAATAAACGAATCCTTAATACAAACTTTGGTAAAAAGTGAAGTGACATCATAAATCACAAGAGGATGTTGGGGTTCAAGTTTTATAGATTCGAAATGTTGAATAAAATACTGAGAGTTGAGGATGCGAGAAAAAGTTTTACCATTAAAATCGCAAAAAATGTTGGAGAAGAACTTGGCTAGCTTGTAGGTAGGATATTGAATAGTACTGACGATAGGCCTGAAGAGAATACCTTGGTTGTGAGCTTTGGGAAGTCCGAATAGACAAGGTGTTTTTGAATCTGAAGGAATAAGTTTAGTTTCTGGAAGTAGATTAAAGAATTTGATGATTTGGCTGACCTTACGTTCAATCCACGATGTGGGATTGCGAGTTAGAAAAACGTACGTTTCCTCAGACAAAATAGAATGGGTTTTCCCAGCATAATCAATTTTCCTACGAAGACTTTTTAGACCTAACTCTTCCGACTTGGAAATTTAGAAACTTTAGATAATTTAAAGATTTTGCCAGTGTGAATACAAATAGGAACTAAGATGTGGCGAGAAAGATGTCTTATAGAAGAACACATAAAATATCTGCGTTAGGAATACGTTTGAGAGCAACAGCAAAATTAAAACCCTGAGATAGTACCAATTCCTGTTCTGAATTGAGAATCAAACTAGAAAAGTTGACGACTGTCTTCAAGGAGTTAGTAGTGGATGAAACTTTATGATTCATGGATACCAATAGTTAAAACTTTTTGAGATGACCTTAAGTGGTTAGTCGTAGAATAGTATCAGATTGCAGCTAAGTAATGTTGTCAAAGAGATTCCAATCATCCAAGGAACACGTGTTGGCCAACTCAAGATAAAGATAAAAGAATTGTTTCAAAATGGTGCTTACTCTCCTCTGGTCTCCTTAATCCGTTCGCGTATCAACGCTACACTACCACAATGTAAAATGTTTTTAGAAAAACGTGTCTGAACGTAAAACTTAATTTTGAAAAATGCAGAAATTATGTTATGGTCAGGACAGCGACTAAGAAAAGTTAAAATGCACGGAGTCTAATCTTAGTAGAGACTCCGGCCATGGAAGCCTTAATATCGATAAACTTTACATACACTGTAGACAGCACGTGTTGTAATCCTGCACAATTTTATAGACACATCACATGCACGTTTTTGTTTACGTAGTAAATATTTTCATCTTCGTCATCGTCTCTATCTGATTCTTTAGTATTTTTTTCTCCAACCTCGCACATCTTTGTTGCAATCTTTTAAAAAATTATTCAAAATTTCGCTATTTATGCACCTAGGACATTATTAAAATATATTAATGAATGTGTAAAAATTACTCAAATATGTTGAAAAAAAATTACATAAATAAATAGAAAACTTGTTACCATCTAAACCTAAACAAAATATGATAAGAAACAACATTTTTAAGTACGTAATAAGAGGGCGTAATGGGAAGGCGTTATGAATCCATAACGCCCTGATTATTACGTATATGTTTACGTATCTTGTAACCTAGACATTATGAGTAAATTATAACAAAGTGAAAAATAAAGAATTAAGTCGAGCAAAATGCATGTTAAAGAGAACTTAATAAAGTCAAACCTAATTGGTTCGTTAAAAAAAAAAACCACATACCAAACAATTAAAGATAAAAGAGAGAACGCCTTGCTTAATGTTTGCTTACTCCCATCCGATTGTTACTTGTTATAAATCACTTAAAGAAAAAAATTACAGTATCAGAAATACGTAAAAACGCTATCATGACGAAATCAAATGATGGTGCTTTAAAAAACGTGTGCAGTCTTCTACAACAAAAACAAAACCAACAGAAGTCATCCATTCTTGAAACATTTGAAACAAATAACTGTTTGTTTGTTTGGTAACTCAGGTCATGTTTCTACTGTGCCTTAACAGCTTTAAGTACCAAACTCAACATCAAAGTTAACTTTGTAATCTACCTATTCTGCAATTGTGTAAAGTTATTTTACATAAGAATTCTAATCAAATTATTGCTATGTATAGGAAAAACTTTTCTAGAGAAACTGTTGTATACAAAAATATGTTCATCAAAAATGAAATTTGAGATCTATCTTTTCCAATGCTTAAAGGGACTATAGAAACGTTCTGAGATGTCAACTACAAAATGGAGTAAGTGTATCAAAAACCGGTTGTATAATAGCTATCGATGCACCAAGGCCGTTATTACGATGATTACGTCCGAAGAGCAACGTGATTGCTGAAAAAATTCACAAAAAGAATAGAAAAGTTATTAGCATCTTAATTTATCAAAAACATATGAAAAGAAATATCATTTTTAAGTACGTAATAAGCATTACGGGAGAGCGTTATGAATCTATAACTGTTTCTTATAATGCATCGGTTGTTATGTATATGTTTACGTATCTCGTATTCTAGACATTATAAATAAATTATAACAAAGTGAAAGATAAAACCATAAACATATACCTATTTCGTATATTAATCAAGCACGTACTTGAAATATAACACAACGGTTGCTCATTCTTATTTAAAAAAAAGTTTTTCTTAGTAGTATTAAACTCGCAAGTTTTAGTAAATCGATAGAGCGGAAGTATTGTTACAAAGTGTCAGTTATTAATTTGATCAATAACTTAGACAAAACTCTACAGTAAGTTCTGTTCTATCTTGTTCTAAAAAATTTACACTAATAACCGATTTAGTATGTAATCAACTAGTTGCTTCTCTATAAAAATAATTAACAATACGCGTCCTAACTACCTCCAAACAGAATTGTTTATCCCAAATCGATAATAATTTACAACACATATTTCTCTATATTAATAATGGGAGTAAATGCATCCACTGTATTATTTAAAAAGTACGGATATTCTGCATTAATGAACATTAAAACATATTTGTTGCAGAAATATAAACATCAATAATGATTTAAAATTCCACAGATTAAACATACACATTTATCCCTACGTTGAAACATCACATTATTGCAAATCGTTCAAATTCTACACGATTAAAATAAATAATATTTTGTTTAATCCACATTTATACATACGTATAGTAGTATGATCAGATAAAACGATTGTATTATTGCTTTTATTACATTTATTCACAACGAAACCTAAAAATTTTATTAAACATAAACACGATTTTTATTAATAAAGAATACATACAATTAGATTTAATAAAAATATTCTAATAAAAACGTATTGTATTGTTACGACCGTAAAAAAATATTTTTTACATCCATCACACATGCGAAAATTCATTTATTCTGATAACGTTTTTATTGTGTCGAAGAGAATCCAAATTACACTTACTTTGTACAAGGCAAAACTTGCGCAAAGTAGCTTAGCCGCATCTTGTTATGCAATTTAGTTGCAAACTTCTATAGCACTTCAAAACTACTTATTACTCAGTAGCTGAATAATAAAGTGATCGAAGACAATTTCCGTAAAGATAATACTTAAAAACCAGATTAAATACTTAATCCAAGTTTCTAACGTAAATTGAAACGATTAACGAGACCACTATCAATTTTGGATTGTTGAAGTTATTAAGTTAGTGTTACGATACTACGCTTTCAATTATGTCTTTAGTAATAAAATTCTTATTAAACTACCGAACAAAACGTAAATAAATAAAAATTGTGTACACTTCTTAAATATAAATTAATAAGAACTCCCAGTATGTTAATAATTAAATATTACCCAAAAATTCTGTAATATTTACTATGATGATACTAAACAATACCATAGAAAAACGTTAATTTAGAATCAATTGTTTCCAAAAAAAAAATTAATTTGTATTCACTATGCATACAGAAATAATGAATTCATAATTAAGAGGAATATAGAAAAATGAATTTCATTTAGTTTTAATTATATACGAGTTCAGTAAACGCGAATAAACGAACTCGGTCGTTTATATTTATTTAATTTACTTATTTTTTATTTACATATAATTACATTTTTTGTTCACATTAAATAAACTGGTAATTACGAAAGTAATGTAATTAAAAATTATGCACGGTTTGTGAATTAAAATATAAAATCAACATAGGTTCGTGATTTTGATAGAATTAATCATAAATAATAGAAATGTACCAACTATTGCCGTTAATTAGTTTTAGGATTTAAATTAAAAATCATTGTTATCTCTTCATGGGAAAAAATGAAGAGGTTATGAGAATGTACCAAATTATCTACATTTCTGCAGTGGAGTGACCAAAAACGAAAATGCAGAAGCCGAAATTTCTATTATGCTACACACTAGACTACAAAGTACATATGCCGGATTCTTTTCGAAAAAAGGATAACTGCACAGAAGGTAAGAAACAAAGCTTTTATGTTATGAGAAAAACAATTGTTGCCAACCGAGTAACAGTCACCACACCACGACTAGCTAAGATGTCGATGAGTAAACGTGGTTAAGAATGCTACTTTAAAAAAAAAAAGAAAAAAGCGGGTGCCACTTCTAGAGTACGCGTAGAATCCTTAGTTCGGAAACACCAAGGGTACATATGGAGCCATTGTCGATTAAATTAAGGTAAAAAAGAAAAGCAAACAACTTGCTAACGAGAGAACGTAACAAATGGGTTATATATTCTTTACATAGACAAAACGTTTAAGAAAGCAGAGACAAAGTCGATCATAAAATTAAGAAATAAAGTTGAAATAGTAACACCCATTAACTTTAAAAACGTAATCAAAATGACGAATAACTTACCCCTTAGGACCGGATTTTCAATCATAGTTGAAACTTTGGTTAACTTAAACTTTAATATAAAAATACTGTCATATCATTGGTTATTAGTTTTGTGCTAACCAGTAATATGACAGAAATCTGGAGTTTAAAGCTTAATTGAGAAACCGGACCTTAGTGTAGTAGGTATACGCAGAGACGTTAAAGTAATACATCGAGAAGGAATAATCTCTTCTACTTGATTCTTTGACAATATAGTAGTTTTACATCAAGAAAGAAACAATAACACATTCAAGAAAATTTACTTCACGTAATCCTAAAAAAATAATAATAATGTGTTTAACGACCCCGTAGCTGAGTAGGTACTTTCCTGTACACATCCACGTATCGAAAAAATGTAATGGTCGATGTCAGCTTGTGGTACTTCGTTCCAACCAGCTTGAACTTCGTGGATTAACTGTACCACTCTGTGAGGAATGGCGTAAAGTGGACAATTTTGTCCCCATCACACATATTTAGTTGCGATTTAAATTTTGTAAACGGGGTGCCCACGGCAAAACATTAACGCCTGCTTATTGAAGAAAATCCATAGTTCAAAGACCATCTAAAGTGGTTTGTAGGAGATCATCAACATAATGAGGAGTTGTTATACTGCCTCGAATAAAGACAAGTGTGATCGGCTGACATAAGCAATAGCTACCAATGTAATAGCGAAGGCTTCCACGGCCGGAATCTATACTAACATTAGAATGTCTTCCGGGTTTGGACCGTGTCATAGTTACAACCGAAGCTGCCAACGTTTCGCCCACTTTCGTAAGGGGCTTCATCAGGGCGTGAGATAAATCGCAAAACTCAAACAAGCAATCGAAATCTAACTAAGAAGTTCTCAAAAGTTAGGTTATCCACTTGTAAAACAAGCCATAACCTAAACTATGAAAAGGTAAGAAAGAAAACGATAACCTGAAAAAGCAAACGAAAATCTAACAAAGAACCACTACCGAGTTAGGTAATCAACTTGTGAACCAAGCCAGATTCTAAACTAGGTAGAAGGGACTTAAGAAGAAATAGTCTCCGTATTTAAAGGAACAGGATCGTCACGGATGTTTAAGCTCGACCCTGATTGGGTTACGGTTGCTAGGGGGCGTGTTTTTGTTAAATGATTAATAACCGGGAACCAAAGAGGGGATAGTTCGAAACCATGATCGCGATTGAAGTTATTGGGGTGTTTGATGACTTCTATGCTTTCTCGGAATTTCTTGTTGAAAAAAAATGGAGATTTGGCAATCAACGAAACATTATCAAAATCTATCTTGTGACCTGTAGTAAAATGATGTTCAGCGACCGCAGACTTGGAAGTATACCTTTTCCTTATACAACGATCATGTTCTGAAATGCGAGTAATGACGGAACGACCGGTTTCACCAATGTAGACTAAACCACAAGAACAGGGAATTTGGTATACACCTTGAGATGAAAGTGTAGGAAATTTGTCTTTGGGAGAAGGAAGAATCTGAGAGATTTTGCCTGTCGAGTTGAATATGGGTTTAATACCATTCTTACGAAGGAGTTTCCCTATTGTTCTTGTGACTCGTACGCCCGACGGACTTTTAGGCCATTCTGTTTATCGCAAACCCACCCATACGGACAGATACCTTCATGCTTCGTCGTCAAAGACTCGAATGCAGCAATATAATACACGCATAAGAACTGGTCTACTTTCTTCTCTAAACCATTGGCCAGAGATTTAACGCCTAACAGCAAAACGGTCTCGTAGAGCCAGTTGTCAGAACCGTCTGTTTTCGACGTTCTGTGGTACGCCTCGGTCGACAAGTCGGCCCTCTTCCACACGCATTACCTTCTACTCGAGGCATTTTGTGACGCTCAATACTAGTCGACGGTGGCACGATAACCAAAAATATTTATGCTAGTCAACCCTTATAGCGCGGTTTGTTCAAAGAAACTAAAAGATAGAATTTTGTTTTTGAAAATAAATTATCAAAAATAAACAGTTGACATAGTTACCATAGCATGCTTTAAATATATTCAATATGTTGCAAACAATCATTTAAAAACATTATTTCTTCTGAGTGTAACACTTCTAATGTCAGAGTATATTAATTTTGTATAATACTCCTGACAGTTACAAGGAGTAGAAACTTGGCAATCGCCGTCTTCAATAGCCACCACTGGTCTTGAATACGTAGTCAACATTTACTAAAGACCAGATGTACAATCATGGTTTAAATTTCGGTTTAATTAAACTTGGTTATCATACTGTTGGTTAGGACCAAACTAACAACCAAATATATCACAATATTTTGAAGTTGAACTAAGGTTAGTTAAACTATTGTTTAAATCATGATTGTAGAACTGGTCCTAAAGTTACTCGGTTTGGTTCAAATCAAGAACTTAAGCAGTATATACTCATTTACGATATAAGCTGAAGGCTAAATAATTATACTCTACTGAAAGTAAAATATTAATAATGAATCGTAAACACAATAAAAATTAGCTAAAAACTTAATATAAAGAAATGTAGATAAAAAATTAACAAAGCAAATGGCATAAGAAAGTAAATAACAAGACGAAGCGTAACATCGCTACCTGGATAAGAGAACATAAGGCAGACACAAGGAAACATAATGCAAGAAACCATATACGATAACTTCAACAGAGATAATGATCGATCTAGCTACTGTATAGAAAAGCATGTTTCGTAAGCCTAGTGAATCGAGACCGTCACCGACCATTGACCCAAAAGCTTTTCTATGTTAGACAAAAAGAAACTATAGACTATCGACAGCTGAATGAAGCTCAAAATTTTCCTTTCAAACGTGGTTTCCGATATCATCAATCCAACTCTAATTGTACTGGAATTTAATTGGTCCAATAATGTTTATAAACTTTTTTTTTATTTTTGAGACTTTCGCGGCCATGATTTTTTTAACAAATAATTATTTGCACGTTTTTGAACCGTGTTACATATTTACATTTTTCACAAAATTTATAAAACTTAGAAAACTTACAAACTTTGAAAAATTTGCACACAGTACACAGGGCCAAGGCGATCAGTGAACCAAACACGTTACAGACCGAGCTAGGTCACCTAACAAACGCCTTAATAAAAAACGGTTTCAGAAAAGCAGACATATATCGAGCAATTAACAAACACAGTAAGAAAAAACCAAAGAAGGAGGAACCCGTGGCAATTTCCTTCCTTAATTACATAAAAGGCTGCATGGCTAAAATAGCCAGGAAAAAATATCAAAGTGATCTTCACTGCAAAAAATCAAAATAAACAAAAGCACCACTCGAGGAAGCAGGAGTCTATCACATCCCTTGTTCGTGTGGGCTGGCTTACATAGGACAAACGGGACGCAACATAGCTACCAGATTAAAAAAACATAAGGCGGATACAAAGAAACATAACACAAGATCTGCTGTTGCGGAACACTTTTTAGACACCGGTCACACGATAAAATTTGAAGAGGCAACAATGTTGGCTAAATCCCAAAACTTCTGGCCTAGACTATACAAGGAAACCATTAAAATCCAGAAGTACAACAATTTTAATAGGGATAATGGAATCGATCTAGCGCCAATATGGAAAAACGTTCCGGAAAACGAATGAATCGGAACCGTCACGAACCACTGACCCGAACGGCGTAATATAAAGGCTTGTCAGGATCCTATATCTTCAGTTTCAGTTTTTTCAACTGCGGCATGACTGTCGAAACGTTTGTAAGTTTTATAAATTTTGTAAAAAGTGTAAATATGGAACGCGGGTTCAAAACCCGAAAATAATTATTTGTTAAAAAATGTTTATAAACTATTTCAATGTGATGATTGAACTTCCTGTAACGGTGAAGATAAAAGTAAGGTGGTTTCGAACCTACATCAACTAGCCGAAATTACTGTAAATTCCGTTGCGATCTAACTACTTCAGTAAAAAAAATCTTCATTGGATAACCATCCCAATCGCTAAAAGCGTTATAGTAATAAAAACTAAAGTAGAAATAAGAGTCTTTATAAAATATGGCTCAGTAAATGACGCGAGAAAATGAGAAAAAAGTAGTACGCAAATTACGCCGATCCAATCACCACAATAGAAAAAATATTTAAAAGATCTAGTAGTAGAAGAAAGGAGTCAACTCCATAATTCCATACGCCTACTCAAAATAACAAAACGCTGACAAAAAAATTAGTACAGTACAGCTATAACTACTTCAGTCTCACCATGTTCTATAGAAGAATTCTGAAAACAACATCCTTAAACTGGATTTAGAAGACACGACAACAATAAAAACAACAAACATCTGAAATAAAAACCCAAAATAAAAAAAAATACTGATACCAAAAATCCCATTGTAATTCTATTATACCTAAAAAAACGATCCAACAAGACACAACCAATACACAAGACTGAATCATGATGGTTAAAATAAATAGATGCCATCTTAATCTTCTCAATCAGTCGATGAACTTGTGGACAATAAAATTACGGAATAATAATTCTAAAAGACTATAAAGAACTTTGAGAAGAGGCGATAAGACAAATTAAAATCTAATATCGCCGCAAAATTACAAAGCATGTCGATCATGTATTAACAATTATATACAGTCGCGACAATATAGTAATTTAAATAAATTAGCAGTAAACGTTTAAACCAAAATTCCTTATCGCAGGTAGCTGGATATCAGCTACATCAATAATATTACTTTCGCAACTTGCAAGGATTGTAAGCTTATATTCATCAACGTGTATTTGCCAAACTCTTAAAGATTCTAGATCGGAATGCAGTCAACAATCGTTCAAATAAGAATCAAGCTGAAGGCGGTATAATCTACTCGACTAGAAGTAAATATTAATTAGTGGTCTTAGTTCTACAAAAGAAAAAAGCTGAGAGCTGAATAAAATTAAATTGTTGAAAGCTGAACAGAAAATAAAAATATAGCTTATGGCTCCAATTTAAACAATGCAAATACACACGTAATTCAAACAGAGAATTTGATACACATTAAATTACACTTAAATTTCTAAATGAGCGATGTTTGATTACGGTTAAGGTACGCTATTTCCACCTGTATCATCCGCCTAAACTACCTTCACGAAATACGATTCAAATAATTGCAAAGCGGTGCATCTTTACACCTTCGTGAAATATAGGAATGTAGATAGCGACCCCGACTTATCTTTGCTGCACGCAGTTTGATTTTTGCGGAAAACTCGCTCCAAAAGCATTTAATGAACAGAATTTCCCACTGGAATAGAAAGTCAAATAGAATCGATCAAAGTATTTGATAAAACTTTCTTTCTTCAAAATTTCTTTTGACGTCCACTATACAATTTTTATACTTTTTTTTATGAATCCTATATACTTACTTATTCTATACATTATCTACCTCTTTCTCCTTTGCTTTTTGCATTATTAAAAAAATAACATAATTGGCAACGTAATTTTTGTTTTTTGTGCAAGATTTGTTACCTGTCGTTAATCATTAGTTTTTCCAAAATTCGTATTTTAATAAAATTCTTGCCACGGCACGCGAACATCACTGGTTGGGTATTTCAGCGTTTTAGGTGTTTCGTTGGATACCTTGATCGTTTCTGTTTGACTTTTTGCTTCGAATTTAACTGCACGTAATTTGTAATCGTTCGAAATCTTAAATTGGAAGTATTTTCATTTTACTGAATTGCGCGTCGTTTTACTATTACGCTTTTAGCGAATTGGGTTACGAATGGAGATTCTGTTCATTAAAGGTTCTTAGATCGAGTACTCTACTAAAAGTTACGTGCAGGTAAACAAAAAAGCGTTGAACGCCATTGATTTTTTTCGCTAAAAATTTACATTTTACAATAAAATAGGTTCGCAGTCGCTCCCTACAATTCTAGTGTTAAGGAAAGTGGAGACATGTCCCACTTCACATCTATTTAACCTGGATCAATCTACAATCCCGTATAAATAGCTTGGGTGGATAACCTCAGATGGTTACAACAAAAATGGGACCTTCACCTCAATCAATTGAAGGTAATTAGAAAATATTCCCTTCGACATGGTGTTACTGATCATTAATTAACATTTTACTTATAGACGAGTACATTATACAGCCTTCAGCTCATTTCGAAATTGTATAATTACTGTGTACGTTGACTGTATCCGATCGAGTATCTGTAATTATTAAGCGTAGTCAAGGCCAGAGTTTAGCAAATACAAGTCGATCATTGTAAGCTTACACTTCTCAAAAGTTGGATGGTAATAATAAATAAAAATAACTAGCTACCTCTGATAAGAAACTTCAAATCTAGGATAAGTCTTATGTTATTACACTAATTTAAACGTTCACGTCTCACTTTCTAATATCTACATTTTCTCAACTACTAATGCTTGAACTATTTGCTTTTTAATTTTATAGTGTTATTATTTGTCTGATCGCTTTGAAAGTTACCCGATTAACTTATGTAGCATTTACTGATTTTTTCTACTTGTTGTAAGTGCTGCTCTATGTCCGGTAAACATGGATACTTGCCGTTTCTTCTTGGCTTACAGCAATGGCAAACGCATCAGGCAAGTTTCCAAAAATTCTTTTTTGGTGGAGTTCCGAAAAAATAGCTATTTATCTGAAATTGCCGACGTTGTTGGCAAACGCTGGGGAAGTAATGATTGGAGGCCTGAAGTCAACGTCAGTTGCACAAGAGTATATAGAAGATTCTGTATCAAACAAAATTAGATTAGCTGAAAAGGTATTGATTAGAAAGGACAATTTGTCGTCTTTTAATACTAAATTAAAAGCTACCAAGATCTTTAATCACGTAGCAACTACCAATAATTCCAATTTGATAGATAGTTCTAGTAGCGTGGGGTGGATCTCCAAATATTAATATGGTTAATTGTTCTAATTGTATACTTAGCATAAATTACCCAGAATGAATTTTCAATAAAAAGTACAATTTTTCTAATTAATTTGATTAATTGTTTTGTTTTGTTAACGAACAATACTCACAAAAAGTTGTGAATAGAAGTACAATTTTCGATTTCTAATGAAAACTATTGCTTTTGCAAGTATGTAGTTTATTAGGTACCTATAATATTGTTGTTTGACGTTTCGTTTTAGTCCGTAGGAATAAAGTAGTCTGTGGGCTATAAAAAGACGTTTATGACATAAATTTGTGTATAATTATAAATTTATGATAAATCCATGCATAAAGTGTGTATTGTAATTATATAAATAGTGTGAAAGAAGTGTAACCCTACACCGAATGGTAATTGGGATTTTGATTATATATATATATATAAATTTATGATAAATCCATGCATAAAGTAGTATTTTGTTATTGATTAAAAACTGTATAAACCTTTCGGTATGTTCTTTCGTTGACCGTTGTTTGCTTTTCTCCTAATCTCTTCAACGTAACCTTGGTGTCTCCGAGACAAGGATTTTAAGATTACAGCAGTTTCTTTTTCTTTTTACTATAGTTTCTCAACCACGTGTTTTCACCGACATCTCAAATAACCGTGGTAGTTACCGACCCACTATCGTAAAAAGTTGGAAAACAGATAGTGGCGCCCCACGAGGGGCTTTGATTGAACAACACCCATAGGATCCAAAGAGTGCAAGTGTACTGTCAGTTTTTGTACAAATATAGAACACACACGACTAATTGACGTTGCTGAAGGTTTCGTACTATGCAATAGTTGATGATAAGCAAATCAAAAATTGAGATAAGTGTAGGTTGTTCAAAGAATTGATTAAAATCACCAGCGTACACAGAATACAAAGAAAAAAGAAAATCCCATTCAAAATAGAAACATAACTCTAACAAAATAAAAACTAATTAAAAGAACATAAGATAAGTAAATACAGAAAATGTTTAGGATGATCTGGAATACAAATAACGTGGTAAAGCTTTAGTGAGCAATTTTGTCCTAGGTCAAGTACATTTTTACTGAAAAATCCAATAATTCCAACTTCTTGATAAAATAAATGAAAACGAACTAAGTTGTGCTAATAGTTTTATAAAATTAGCCAACGAAACGCGATAAGCGAGTAAGAATGCAAAAGTAAAGTGCGATTACGTTAGGTAAATGCAAATGTGTACTTCCTTTTATAATAGTTAGAATAAAATTATGCTTATAGAAGGTTTAAGCATAAAGCATCCGTCCGCAACGAGGCGCATTTTCATTTCGTCACACTTAAGATCTTCCAGATGTCACGCTCCGGTGTTTTGCAACCTTCTTGTTCTTCTTACAAAGTAACGCGCAATAAATCTGAACTTAGTGTCTGAATTAGCGCTCCTTTGGTAATTGGGTGCGGTGAAGAGGGACGGTAAAGTTCCGTACACTGGTAAACCTAGATTTAAAGGGGGTGGACGACAAATGCGGCATAGTGTAATTTAGGAGCACTTGAACCACGACTTAAAGTGGCTCTCGTTCAAGTGTTAGTGGGTTAGTATTGCGGCCGCTCTTTTATTTGACGCAATCACTATTGGATTTATTTATAGAGCTTCTGACTGCAAACAACTTGAGATTTACTACTGATTTGATCAAACCAAATTGCTTTCGAAAGGAAACAAATAGATAGATTGGACGCACGAGTACGGACAGCGATACTCGTGAAGAAAATGAAAAATAAAATTTTCAATTTTCCAGAATATGTAAAAAAAGTTTGCAATTTTATGTTCTACTTGAAACACATTTGTATCTACAGAGAAAAGCGTCTAGTAAGCGCTAATAAATTTATAAGTACGGAAGTTTATTTAAATTCACCCGCCTGTTAGTGCACATAAAAACAACAGAACTTCAATTAGCGGTGAGAATGTTTAAAAGTGTTGTAATGAATTATTAAAGAGGAAGTGGTTATATTAAACGCGCGCAGGATAATTTTCTGTTTAGCATTGGTGATACGAATGCTAAAAAAACTTTTAAAAGAACCATTTATTTGAGTTTAGCGAAGTGCGAAATTTTAATGCAAACGTCATATCTAATTAAGCTCAAAATAGGTTAATTGACTTTCCTATTTTAAGAACTAATTAACTTGGCTACATTTATCAGGAAAGGACCTCTTTTTGTCTTACATATTTTTATTTTTGATTGGGACGTTACCGGTAACTCGTATTTTCCATGATATCGCAGTTTCGCAGATCCCGAACGTTCTACTATTAATAAAGTGAGCGGGAGGTATCTTAATTAAATCAAAACAATACGGCTACGTGTAACCGAAATTAATTTAGAACAGCGACGAATACCGGTCCTTATGACTAGTAATCTCCCTCCACACACCCTTCGGTGTACACAGGTAACACATTGTTGAAGGAATGTAATACAGGCAGTTTAGGGAAACGTGTGACAAGTAATATTTGAAATGATAGGATTGAGGTTACGCCTTGATGGAAGATAAACACGAGGATATTAGATCTGTCTACTATTTTTGGTATTTTCTAAATTTCACATAAACACTTTTTTTGAACAAAAATTCGTTTAAATTGGATCTTAAGAATTTCATTCGAACTTCATAATTTAATCATTAAAACGCGAACGCTTTGATATTTTATAGCTAAATTTACGCCAACCGATTTAACGTAAATTAATGCCGATCTGCTTATTTACATTTAAGCTCATTTATCGCATTAACTTTACTAATTTCGGTAGCTATCAATTTAATAAAAGTAAACTGTTGTAACAAAAATAAATAAATAAAAATTTAAACGCAACTACCTACATTACGTTTAGTTTTTATTGAACCGAAATGCAATTATACAATTGATGGGGATCTTGTTACCATGCATGAACACCGTCTTGAGTAAAAAGATGCAAATAGCCGGTTGCCAAAAAATAATTAACGAGAAGTAGATCACCGAAAAACTTTGTTTACCCACTCATTTTCGGCTTTAGACTTTTTCTTTATTTTTGTACATGTAAACATGGAATAGTCAATAATTACTATGGAATCATGAGTAAAATCATCATTATTCAATCGTTATTGCAAGAACATATTATTCGAATAAAGTTAGTACAATATTGAATAAAAAAAGTATAACACCTGGTAAAACAAAACAATAAATAAAATCTTAAGACTCAAAATAGAATTGATTGAGATTCAAACAAGTAATACCAACAATAAGTGTATAGGTTAACGAGTAAGGAATGGTTGTCATTGCCAACCAATATCAATATTTGCAGCCGGGCCGAAAGCGTGTCAGCAATTCATACGAGTTGGCAATGCACATTCCTTACGGATCATACACTATACTTTTTCTAAGACTATATATTTAATTATTAATCAAAGACGAATAGAAACCAAACAAATGACACGGAAAATAAATAATCTAAATTTAAAAATTTATTTGATAATGCCTAAAATGACAATTAAAAAATTATGTCAAAAAAATTTGTCATCGTTTATACTACATCTTAAAAGTATTAGTATTATTTAATTCTTGACTTTTCGCTATTGATCTCTATTTAGAAAAATGGTGAGTATAATTTACGTTCTCTAAATTCATGTAATTTTAGTTACCTTCAAATCGTTTACTACTTTAATTTTTTTTTATTATGTACATTAATTTAATGTAAAACTTCATTGAATGAGCTGGATCAGTTTGAAAAATATTCATTATTATTCATCATGTCAAGTGATTAAATACAAATTGGCTTACCATTTTCTATGAGGTTGATCTTATCTATGTAAAAGAAACTTAAAATATGGAAAAAAAATAGTATTTTAAAATCTTTTCTAAAGTTTAAAAAAATTTGTGCTTACCTAAATTTACAATTTATTTAATATCTCAGGCTAGTTAATACTTTCAACCCCTAAACTTAAAATTTTATAAATTGATCCCAAAACACGCATGATTTCAAATTTTCAAAAAAAATACCATGAATTCTTAATGTTATTACTAAGTTGTATACAAAATTTCAAGTTAGATCTCAATGGGATTATATTTAAAAAATTATATACACAAGCTTGCGTCGTAAATATAGACTACTTTTATATATTTTTTATTAAAAACATGCCCAAGTTAAGTAATGATATATTAAAAAACATTTGAATATTCAGATTGATAGCTCCTTGTTGCTGCAATGGTTTCGTTTTTGGAAACTACATAAGTTTTTCCTGTAGCTGTATGAAGATTTATTTATTCAAGTTGAGACTTGTTTGTTGTTCACTTTTAAAACGTATAGTCGCAACCTACATCACTTTAAACGTTGGTGTCGGTTGCGTGGGAAAACATGTGAAGAGGGCCAGACCAGAAGGATCAAAAATTCCAAGACACTAAAAAAAAGGTCCTCATCCCAACAACAGTAACTAAAAGTTGGACTATAAGAAAAATTGAAAATTAGTTCCATGTCAGTAACAGGATGACCAGAAAAGCTGAATCGCTGTTAACAGAAAAAGGAATATTTTCATGTCCAGATACAAAGTCGGGAAACACTAGACCAAAATTTTACGGAT
The DNA here is from genome assembly GCA_035610365.1 of Aquatica leii. Classification (NCBI taxonomy): domain Eukaryota; kingdom Metazoa; phylum Arthropoda; class Insecta; order Coleoptera; family Lampyridae; genus Aquatica; species Aquatica leii. Next base: position 99,860,114 of record CM069436.1, on the reverse strand, counting down.
AAAGTCAAAGATTTTTACAATTCTGATGATGTAAGTCGAATTATACCAGGCAAGAAAGATATTCTTCAAAGTTCAAAAACCTAAGAATTGCATCTTGGTTGGGCAAAATGGTATAGATTCGATTTGTGTGTGCACAATACACAAGAATGTAAAATTAATGATTGTTGGAAGAAAGTTAAACGAGATTAATGAAGCTTCTGATCTTAATGTTTGTCACTGATAACAAATGCGAAAAATGTTCGTGAGTTGCAAAATTAATAGAAAAACTTCTGAACCACTTTGACGAAGAAATTATAGAAACCATCACATACACACAATGAGTTTCTGTGGATATATGCACATTCCAGCCATTTTTCAGGACTGTGGAAGAATTTCTAAACAAATTGTTGACCTAAAGAAACATTCATTTATATGCAGTCAGTAATCTAAGTACTACAAAATTACAAACTACAAAAATTTAAAACAAAACAATCAAGAAGATGAAGCACTTGTAAGTTTGGACTTTTCAAAAAACTTTGATACTGTAGAAGGAAACAAGAAGTTAATTACAGGGATGAACATAACGGTAATTAAGTGCTTTTGCATATACCAAAGCTAAATTGCAAAATTTTTAATTCACAAAACTACACATATCGTCGAAAGTAATACAATAGCATCCACACTGCTCTAAATAATTGCGTTTTCAATTTTTATAATTGCGGTGGACGGAATATTTGTACAAGTCTTCAAAATTATGCTTTCAAAATTCATTATCTTGTACGGTAATAACTTTGACCTGTACGGTAATAAAATTGGTCAATCAGATTGCACAACGTTGCCTAATCGCAAATAAACATGCAATGTATCGTATTACCTGTCAATCGTAGAAAAATACACGAGAAACCTGTCCAAAACACATAAATTAAGCACTCATTTTCCAAACCACTCAATACAACAAAATCTACTGTAACGAGTGCGCTATAGTAATAGCGAGTGGGAATAAAGTGCAATGAGCAATCACATGAAGAGGATTTAAAAGCACACGTGAGTATTATACCAAAACCAAAGCGAACCGAGCATTACTTCATCAGTCAGATGTAAAACATTCGCACCTTATGTATTTAATAAACTAATCACCCAAACCACTCTACCACAGATTCACTGTGCAGCAGTTGCAAGAGACCGTATTCGAACATGGTAATTGCTTTATTCCAGAACTAGATTTGGTCCAATCTCGTGAACTAGCCGAGAACATGGTAGTGCATACAATGCAAGTAGAATCTGCGGCGGTGATCTACTAATGTCGAACTCTCACAGCTTAAAGAAAACTACATTCGGTTAGATGTCTCCATGATCTGTAGAAGCGTGAATGCCTCCCATCGGGCTGAGTAGCAAAACTATCTAAACAAGATACTAACGTGTTTACTTCAACTTTTTCTTCTCTTCAACATAGTTCTTTCGTCAACTACAACACGTCACATGCCGTAGCAAAACAATCAACTGCGTTGTGGTACAGACTTCTAAATATTAAAAGAACTAAATATATAACTGCAGTTACATACAATGTACAATTACAGTACGTCAAAGATTCTAAAATTTGAATCAACTCTTAAGAAACTTAATCAAAATAGAGATGGTCCTGTTTAGTTTCAGTTTTCAATTTCTCTTCAGAGCCAAATAGTAAAGTTGTTTATCTTAACATAATACTAAACGCCAGCGTAAAGCAATTATAACAAAACTTAAATAACCAAGCAGTGAGACCAGCCTGAAGCTCTTAACACAGTGAACTTTATGGTGATTTGCTATGAGAAAATTAGACCTGTAAGTGGATACACATCACTATTATAAACCAAATTTGTAGGTAGTTAAAGTTGCCGTTAAGAACACAACAAACACATAAAAATTTTCGTAATTTAATCAAATCCTTGCCACATCACTGGTACGCGGACCTCACTAATGGGATATTTCAAATTATATTTGATACCTACAAGAAAAGCAACGATGGTCATTTTACTGTCTTAAGTAGCTGTGAGTGGTTTGATTTTAATAAAAGCCTTGCTTGCTTAATTCGATTTTATTGACATGAAGATTCTCTACGTATAGGGCGATTTTCGATTTAGTTGACCCTCAAGCAAATTTGGCGGTTACTAAGAGCGGAAGTAGTATTTCCCTAGAATGTCGTTGCACATTTAATAGACCAATTCAGTCACTATACTTAATGTGAGATTGATGACCTTAAAGGTTTGACTTGAGTCGAACTTCGCATAGCTGAGGGTACCTGTAAAATGACGTTGATCAAAGCGGCTGACCTGTACTAAGTTGCAACGTCAAATTTTCTATTATTTTGTTTAACTGTATTACGTAATTTTTATCTAATTTTCTATTAGCTATTAAACCTTCAGCTTTATTAATTTTGTTATGCGTTATTACTCGTATTAAGCCCTCAGCTAAAATTAGTCTATCTGAAGATCTAAATTGATAATTTACTTTCGAAGTTAAAATGGCGACTTCAGCGTTATTTCATATTTCATAATTGTTGTGTACATTGGCTGTATTCCGATCGAGTATCCTTATTTTTTTTAAACGAAGTCAACGCCATTGTTTGGCAAACACACGACGATGCATGTAAGTTTACATTCTGCGCAAGTTTCAAAAGCCATATTATGGATGAAGCTACCTGCGTTAAAAAACTGAGGCTAACACCATAGTTATGTCCGAAAAATGAAGCACCTTCCAAAGCTATGGTTTACAAATAATTCGCAAAATTGAAGGGTGGAAGACCAACATTTGATGTCTATCTTCGAGAAAAATGTCCACGCACCATTTGCATGGCCTAAAGCTTTTAAGTCGTTGAATGACTCACAATTCAACAGAAGAGTAAAATCAGGTACGCGTCAAGATACTAGCTGATCCTGCATATAGTCATACGAGCCTAAAACTAAACAAGAATCGACTGTATGGGTATTTCAAAAAGAATCCTTACTTGTTTCTTCAGAAAAATGGACGATGTTGCAACCGTTGCATTCGAAGATCGGCGAACCGTTGATGCTGACTAGTACACATCGATTTGTTTGTCGGAAGTATTCGCTGAAATCTGAAAAAACAAGCGAATCATCATGACAATGCAAGCGCTCACATAGCACGACAAACTGTCGAGTTTTTCACCAATAGAAACATCGAGTTAATGACTCATCGCCCATATCCGGCTGATTTAACGTCAAAAATAAAATGCGGGGTGAGCATTTTTCGTCGCCTGAGAGAAGCCGTTAAAGCATTAAATCACATGTTTTAGAAGTAACTCGCTTAGAGTGAAAAAAGTGTTTTGAAGATCGGTTTCATCCTCAAGGGAAGTGTTTTGGGAAACAGAAAAGCGATTTCCGCAAACTTTAGCAGTGTCCCATGTACTGTTCAGCTATAGTCCAGTATCTCAAGCAATACCACCTTCTACTGTGCAAACTTTATAATGGTGGTCTAACTGTCGGTGAGTCTTTCTCTTCTTCCTATCCAGATGACCACATTGAGAATGTTTAAATAGAATCTTCTACTTCAATCTTTTTCAAAAAAATCTCGAGATTTTATTATTTTGCAAAAAAACCTTAGTAATGGAAAAACTGATGAAAATCAAAAAGGCAAATTAAAAATTAGAATATACTCCGTGACATTGAAATGGCAACACCAAGTAGGAGTGGGAATTTTGTGACCAAACTTGGCAGTAAGATTTAGCTACTCAGAGGTAGAAAATGATTAAAACTTTATTCAAATTGATAACGTGGTAATGGATATCTGTGACCTTTTTTTTTGTTTCTACTACTTCATTATAATGTGTATTTCGTACGAGTCTTGGTTAATTTTAATATTATTATCTCCTGTGGTTTCTAGGTTTTACGTGTTTTGAGAGTATGATTATGTCTCGAGTGCAACAGCGTAAAAATTACCGCCAATTAAGCGATTTCGACAAAGCTTACGTAAAGGTGGCTTTTCGTACAGGGAAATTACAAGTCAATCATGGATTGGGAAAGGTCAGAATCGTTGTAGATAAGGAACTGGAGAACAGAGGCAAACAAATGAGATGAAAGACCGCCATCTTTGACTTATGACCATAAGAGACAGATTTTCCAGTACCAGATCAATCGCGGATCAATGGTTCGATAATAAAAGTCGTCCTGTAACCCTTCGTACAGTTTACCGTCGCATCCGAAGTTTCGTATTTAAATCCTATCGGCCACATCTTGTGATACCACGAACGGATCAACACCGGCAATAACGTCTGAAGCGGTGCAAGCTGCATATCCACTAGAATCTGGAACGGAATGAAATAGTCTTCAGTGATGAGAATCTGACAAAGACGTGAGAAACGGCGCAATGTTCTTTATGTTAACGAAGTGGTAGAACCCCATATTCTTCAATTTCTTCAGCAGTTAAAAGACCCACTTCGAAGAGGCCAACGTTAATCTTTTACCATGGACACCCAGATCTCCCGACCATCGACTATTGAACACGTGTGGGGACATTATGAGTAACTTAGCGCATCCTTTACAGACACAGGAACCTCTCTGGTATGAATTAAAGTTGCTTGGGATATAATATTTCAAAAAGAAATCACCTGCTGAAATATATGCCACAAAAAGTGAGGGAATCTAGAGCCAATAAAAGGGGGGGGAAGTCATCACGCATTATTCAGATTTACACTAATTACGAATCTGTTTTAGTTGTATAGCATTTCATTTCAAGATTAAATTGTCGAAAAGTTAGGAAAAAGGTAAGAAAAGAGTAAAGCTTCGGAATTTAACAACTATTGTGTCTTTTATTCGTATTAAAATTATATTTATTGTTCTTAACTGTTTTTAAATTTTAATTTTTCGCTTTTGTAAACGTCGAAGTATTTTTGAGAGATTTTGAGATTTTGTGAGTCACGTTCGAGAATAAAATGTTGTATTTAATTCGTTTCTGTTTACATTGAGCGTTTTTCCTCCTAGATTTTTAAAATTAAAAATGTCCACTTGTGACAAAAACGTCGAATTTACACAGACACTTGTTAAACAAATAACTATTCGCATATTATATCTTTTTTAATTAAATTATACAATTTTTTCCAGATTGAATTTTGACATGACAAAAATACATAAACTATAATAACCTATAAAGCCGTCAAGTTAATTAAAATATTGAAGCGTTCCCGAAGTATTTGGAACCTTGTCAAAACTTTGGAATGTTCTAGATCCAAATAAAGTAGAAATATAAAAGGTATCCGAAGGAAGTTGGAGTTTACTCTAGTCAGCAGTCGGAAGTGTAAGATTACTGTGTGAGTCTAAATAAATAAACTGTTTAGCACAAAGTGCATCAAGTGACTTATCCGCGGACGGTATACGGTTACAATGATAAATAAATTAATGGTTGTTTCTATAAAACTATTAGTTTACTTTACCTTAGCTTGTATTGTGGTTTTAGGTTAGGTTTATAATAAATAATGAATACTCGTGTAGTTGATTAGTTTAAATAAATCAGTTAAAATATTATTTTAGCAATAATTATTAATTTTATTATCTCATCTGTTTTCCAGTGTATTATTTATTGTTATTGCAGTGTACTTGTAAATATTCTTATTAGAACAATTCCATTTAGGTTAATTAGACAGTCCCTTTCGAAATAATTCCTAATTATAGGACAAAGACATACCAGAACACAGACACGTAAAATACAGAATTTGCATTACCACAAATTGTTATAACGTGAAATTCTCTTGTGGCAAACTGTCCGGATATGCCATAAAAATAAGAAAAAGCTGTCAGAGTTTAGAATATAAATCTAACGACTAATTTGTCGTAAAATTAGCAATGGTCATAATTTGAATTTGATGCAACACTGCATGATGCTTTTATAGTTTCGTCCAATTGTTGTTAGTAAATGTCATCACCGGAGTTAATTTTAATGTTATTAGGAAATGGTTTATCTAATAATTCCTAACATTTGCGGACAGGTTAAACGATTTAATCCGGCTTCTGAAATTCGATCGTTTAGAGATTTGAAATAAAAGCGAGCACGTCAAACCGTCGACACGAGAGTCTAATATAAATGTCAAACTTAGGCAATCAGAAAGAGATTAGCCGGTGGAGGTGACGTGAGCAGAAACGGAAACGCGACCATTTGTTCTACCTGTTACTGGCTCGTTGTACTTTTCGGTCCGCATCAACATTAATTGCATGCTCGACGCATTGATCTTTATCGTTTCCAAATTTGATGCCAACTTTCAATCTCGTCGAATAGAATTGTTCCAAATCAAGGGCAGACGCGACAAATAACCGTATCTCAACAATAAATAAATCAATTGCATTTACTATCGATTTATAATAAAATAAAGCGAGTGATTGACGGCAACACGTTATATACATACAATTTTCGGCAATTTCGTTTTATCTAATTTTTATTTGCCGCAACATCATCTAGTTGTGAAAGCGGAACATGTTCATTTACTAACAACACATTTAGACAATAAAGGTTTCTGTCAATTACAGTCGGGTCCGGTAATTGTCAACTGTAAAAAGTGAATGTCTGACATTTCCACTAAACGCTTTTTATTTTTGTATATGTTTGTAGTTACGTGTGCTTTAATGTTTTTTCCCCAAAAACTTCAAACGTTAAATCATTGAGTAACAAAGGTATAATCGCGATTTTGTTCATGTATTCAGAAAGTTGTTACCCGGTTCAAACATTTAAAAAAAATGTATTTACTAATTCAAAATTTCATTAAAAATAAACGTAGATTGAGGATTTAAGAACTATTAAACAACGATAAATCTGTCATTATAAATATTTTTAAACCGAATGTCGTTTAATAAATGACTCTTTTAATCTTGTCGTATAAATAGTAAATCTATTTTATGATTTCAAAACATTAAAATTTCATTTAGCACATAAATAATTTTAATACGTACAGGTTGTATACAATTTAAATTAAGACAAAAAATTTATAAAATTGGTATTGGTTTGAACGAAAACAGTGAGCAGATTCTAAAATCACTATTATGAGTATAGAAACGAAGTAAAAAGTTCTGACCCCTTAGTTTGAAGTCAAATAAAATCAAAATTTAAGAGTGAAAAAATTAAAAAAATATATAGTATTCAAATTTTAACTAACGCCGTTCTAAGCAATTTAAAAATGTTGTTTGAATTTTGTCAAATTTATGTTAAAACTAAAATTCCATAAATTGATATTGTCTTTGTGTATACTTGTTCAATTTCTTCGTTAAAAGCTTTAATAGTTAAAATAAAAGATATTTCCACTAAAGCATATAATGCAATTGATTTTTATACAACAAAATAATGACTTTCAAATAATATCTATATGAAACAGAAATGCATAGCTTACATGCATGTGAAAATTGACGTAAGCGGCGTACAATTTGACGACTTTGTGCAGTCATTTAGCATCACTATAGAGCGGCATACATACATTGCCACAGCGTTAAAAATAATATATGAATATAAAAATATTGCAGATTTTTTTAATAATATTTTTACTTGTTTTAAATAAGAATAATTTCTTAACGTGTTATAAATATATATCCGATTCGTCGTATTCATTAATTAATTCTTCACTTACATAATCGTCACCATCATCTTGCAAATTGATAATTAAAGGATCTACCACAATTTCTGATAGATTTTCTTTTTCTCTGTACTTTTCTTCTATTCTCTTAGCATACTTTATACAATTCGACCAAACGGTTTCAAGAATATTTTCCCTTGTTAATTTGCAAAGAGGCAAAATATCCTTTATTTTGAAAGTAGAATTTAATTTTGCTGTCATATTTTTAACATAAGCCCATATCAGTTCTATTGGATTAAATTCACAATGTGCCACAAAAACCCATAGAAATTACACATTATCTCCTGCCAAATATTTCGCAATCTTTTGTACTTTTTTCGAAACTATTTCGAAATAGCTCCAAAAGTACGGGTATCGTTAATGAATCAAATTTGGCAACACCTTCAGATCTACTTTGAACCCACCGAATGTCAGCTTTTCTCCATGAAGTCATGAGATTAAGAAATTCAGGATCTAACATAGTATGATAAGGTGCTTGGTCAATTACAATTATAGAAATATCGGGAATGAACCTTAATAGAAATCTAATCCATTCCTCCTAGTGCTGTTTGTTTGTGCTGCCGTGGTAATTAGCAAAACCTATTTTACCAATACAGCATTTAATACACCCTTCCAAAAATCCATCTTCATTACCAATCATATATAGATTGGACCTCTTTTTACTTTCCTATAAGGAAAGTATAGCGATCGCAATTTTTTTTCAAAAAATTTTTATTGCATAATTTTACGTTTCAAGATCTCCTGAATCAGAAAAATGTATTTTTGACAAAAAAATTTTGTGTGTGTGTGTGTAACGATGTACCCACGATAACTCTATAACCAAAAATCCTAGTAACTTGAAATTTGGTATGGAGCTAGCTTTTCATATTCTCTCGGTTCTATCAAAAGATGAGCCTGATAAAAAAAAACCACAAGTGGGTGTATACTAGACTGTTTCAAAAAAATCGACAATTTTTTTTTTCTTAGGCACTGTCGCAAATATTATTGGAAATGACGAAAAAAAATACTGTGAAAGTTTCAGCTCTTAATATTCATATTAAGGGGTGTCGCATCGCAAATTTCGATTTCCAATTTAATTAACATGGGAAAAAGTTTTATTTAGGCTTTGGAATTTTGTAACTTAGTAACTGAATTGGTTATCAATAAGACTATAACATATGGTTATAGGAAATTTAATGCTCAACAGATCTTATATCTTATAAATTTTTCGTAAATGTACTCCTTCGAAAGTTATTGAAGGTTAAAGTTGAACCCTCCATAAATTTCATCATTTTTTCAAATTTTCAGCGAAACTATCAACTTTATCGGAAAATGTTATTAAACTTTTTTTGTAGATCATTTCCTATAAATTATCTATCACGAGTTTTTCGAAATTTTTTACTGTTCGTGAGCGGCATCCATCATTTATAGATAAATTATTAAATTAACATGGAGAAATTATTTTTTGGATTTTTGGGATTTTATATTTCATTATAATTGTAATTCATTCACTTATAAATTTAAATTATTTTAATTATATTCAATTTATTTTACATTATTTGAACAAATAATGAAATTTATCGATGGTTCAACTTTAACCTTCAATAACTTTTGAAGTGGTAAATTTACGAAAAATTTATAAGACATAAGATTTGTAGAGCATTAAATTTCCTATAAGAATATGTTATAGTCTTACTGATAACCAATTCAGTTACTAAGTTACAAAATTCCAAAGTCTAAACAAAACTTTTTCCCATGTTAATTAAATGGGAAATCGAAATTTGCAATGCGGCACCCCTTAATATGAATATTAAGAGCTGAAACTTTCACAGTATTTTTTTTCGTCATTTTCAATGATATTTTCACAGTGCCTAAGGAAAAAAAAATTGTCGATTTTTTTTTGAAACAGTCTAGTGTATACACACACACAGTTTATTCGATATTTGATTTATAATTTAAAGTAAATTCCATATATAATCCTAAGTTCGAATCCTGCCTAAGACAATTTTTTTAGAAAAAAAATCCATATCTAGAAGGAAAAGATACGTTAAAAATAACAATAACTACGACGCGACGTACGAAGGTTCAAATCCCAATGCGGTTTATGTTTTTTTTTAAATTATGTTATCTTAAATTAACGACGATTATTTTTATCAGTAAAGAGACATAATTAAACGTGTTAAATGTTTTTATTAAAGTCATAATGGATTTATCATTCCTTCATCATTTCTTATAGGAAAGTCGTGTAGTGACCACACCAGTTTTCTTTAAATAGCTACCTAAAACGAATACACTTATAAAGTCGGTAAGTTTAAAACTTTAATCCGTTATACAAAATTAATTTTTTTATTTATCTATTCTTAGTGCATAAAATTCCATTAATTACTTTTTGAAATATAAGACTTTATACTCAGGGGTCAGAAATATTTACTCCGATAGTAGTGGTATATCTTCTACCACTATTTTTTAATTTTTCTTGCTTGCTAATTACATCAAACTTGATACAAATCATGGTTTATTGCTTATTAATGTAAAAAAAAGGTAAACAAAAAAGAGGAATAACAACAGTAATAAAATAGTTACAAAAAAGAACAATAGAGAAAAAGAAACAAAAAAAATCGATACTTTGCTACAAGATTCGGCGTACAAACCATTGAAAAGGAATCCAATAAAACCTCTAGTGAGAAAGATTTCGGCCGCTGTAAAATCCGCAAGCACGATCCTGGGACATCAAAAGAGACGACTAATTCCTACAGACACCAGGATGCCGCACCTTTACTGCCTTCACAAATCCACAAATCAGGGGTACCGCTTCGCACAATTGTGAGTACTACAGGTTCAGCCACTTATCCTCTGGCTAGATACTTATGCACCATTTTACAACCGCTTACGGGAAAAGGCACCCACTCGTCTCAAGAATTAAAGAAATTAAATTGGAACCAGAAGGCATTTTAGTCAGTTTTGATGTGACATCACTCTTCACAAAAGTACCACTACAAACAGCGCTGGAGATCATCAAGACCAAATTACGAAAAGCGGATTTGGATGAGGAGCTTAACGGACTAATTGAGTTATGCTTAAAGTCCACGTACTTCTCATTCAACAATATTGTATACGAACAAATTGAAGGAGCAGCCATGGAGTCACCACTTTCTCCAGTCATCGCCAATATATTTATGGAGGATTTTGAAGAAAGAGCATTAGAAACCGTTATCCCCAAACCAAAATGCTGGCTACGTTATGTGGACGATACATTTATAATTTGGTCTCATGGAACAGAAACACTACACAACTTTCTGGATCACATCAACCAGTTAGATTTCAACATCAAATTCACCATGGAAAAGGAAACAAACAGAAGCATTCCGTTCTTGGACGTACTGGTCACTCGAAATATGGACAACAAATTGGGACATCAAGTATATAGAAAACCGACACATACTGACAGATACCTCAACGCCGAATCACGTCATCATCTAGCTCAGAAGTTTGCAGTTCTAAAAACTTTAGTACACAGGGCCAAGGCGATCAGTGAACCGAACACGTTAGGTCATCTAACAAACGCCTTAATAAAAAACAGTTTCAGAAAAGGAGACATATATCGAGCAATTAACAAACAAAGCAAGAAAAAACCAAAGAAGGAGGAACCCAAGGCAACGTTCTTCCTTCCTTACATAAAAGGCTGCACGGATAAAATAACCAGGATACTTAGAGGTAAAATATCAAAGTGATCTTCACTGCAACAAATAAAATAGCCGCCAATTTCTCAAAATCAAAAGAAATCAAAAGCACCACTCGAGGAACCAAGGGTCTACCACATCCCTTGTTCGTGTGAGCTGGCTTACATAGGACAAACAGGACGCAACATAGCTACCAGATTAAAAGAACATAAGGCGGATACAAAGAAACATAACACAAAATCTGCTGTTGCGGAACACTTTTTAGACACCGCTTACACAATAAAATTTGAAGAGGCAACAATGTTGGCTAAATCCCAAAACTTCTGGCCTAGACCATACAAAGAAACCATTGAAATCTAGAAGATCGACAATTTTAATAGGGATTATGGAATCGATCTAGCGCCAATATGGAAAAACATGTTCCAGAAAACTAATGAATCGGAACCGTCACGAACCACTGACCGAACGGCGTAATATAAAGGCTTGTCAGGATCCTATATCTTCAGTTTCAGTTTTTTTCTGAAAAAGACAGAGACATGACTGTCGAAACGTCAAACATTGTAAATTTTCAAAGTTTGTAAGTTTTCTAAATTTTCTAAATTTTGTGAAAAGTGTAAATATGGAACGCGGTTCAAAAGCCGAAAATAATTATTTGTATCTCATAGGTTTGCTATAACTCGATTTCACTATTTTTGGTTAAGATAGATTTAGTTCTAATTGCAAAATCTAAGCTAACTTAAAAAAAATAAAGTAAAAAAGTTTTTTTTGCTATCCAGCTACATATGTGAGCAATCACGAAACACCAGCCGAACAATTTATGTATCGAAAAATTTGTACAAAGTTTAATCCACGAAGACAACCAAGAACGTTAAGAGACCCACAACGTATGTTGGCTTATTAGAAGAAATAATGAACCATGAACCAGAAAAAATAAACACACAACAGACTTGTGTGTAGAACAGCTCGCAGTCTTTCTAGTCGCTGCTTAAGCTTTAGACTAAGTTCGGAATGAAAACTTCATATATAAACTAAATAAAATGTAAAAAGATAAAATCGGGTGTACCGCAAGGCAGTGTTCTCTGGCCAATCTTATATTAGCTGTACACGAACGATTTATCTGAGCTGGAAGATTTAGTTAATTCCACATTTGCAATGACAATGTTCTTCTTGAAGTAGACTAAGACAAAAAAAATGTGTTCGAGAAAACAGTATTTAACTAACAGCGCCATCTCTTGATAAATTTACAATAATACATAGTTTCTAAACATCTCGCTTAACCCACTTTCTCAGCGCTAACAGTATCCCGGACACGTACAAACGGTGCGTATCGACCTATCTCGTAGACGAATGCACCTTGTCCCTAGCCATACACTTACACCAAAGCGTATTTTATTTTGTTTATGAAAAACACGATCGCAAAATCAAAACTAGTTGCCCAAACAATGTTGTATAAAAAGCAGTTTTAGTCTACATCAGATTTCCTCGATGATAAGCAAATGTATTGTTACGTATCTATTTATTAAAAACTAATTTATTTAAACTATTAAAACTACGTTTACTTATTATAGAAATATGTATACTTTTAAATTAACCGAACTAATTAAATCTAATAATAAAAGAAACACTTACACTATAATTTATGTATAACACTTAAGATAAGATAAGATAACGTCTTCGGATTTGTTTACACTATTTATCACATACACGATTATTCTCGATTCGGTGTACACTGTTATTTATGTAAAACGTCGCGCGTGCTAATCACTTATTTATCTTCACCTTAATTATCTTCTTAATACAGCTGCATTCGCGTTTCGACAATAACTGACCTACGATTTCCATCTTCGGCTTTTATAGACATCAGCGAATTTTTCTCGATCGTTCCTCACTTTTCGCTATATTTTCTAGAAACTAGATAACAGTTCTAGAAGGCTCTTGCATTTGCAAGTAATTTCTCGGACGTTTCAGTATATTAATGAGAATTTAAGATTACCTACTTAAATTCCCCGTGATAGATTAAAATTTTAAATTTAACTTTTAGTCATATGTTATTAATTCGTGTATTAACCTTAAAATATATATACACATATATATGTAAATATATGTCCTTGCGGACTTTTTTATAGATCTTTTTGAGTTCTACAACTTCTCTATAGGAAGTACTTAAAGATCTCTTACCGTTAAGACAATGTGCATAAAAAAATTCATCGTTCGACCATTTTTTCAACTTTAGTAATTTGTTCATTAGTATTAATGTTATTCAAATTCACAGTCTTGCCAATAAATTTTCTTCTAATTTCAATACGTTTCTTTCCTCTTTTAATTTTTCCTTCTTTATGATTAGATACTTGATTAGCGATATATACGTTTGCAGATTCAGTCAAATTTCTTGTATTTCACTTACTGTAGCTCACGCCGATGACAATGATGAAACTGATTGTTTCTGTGCCAACCAAACAATAGGTCCTCCACAATCAATTAAAACACCACTTGTTGAAACCATATCTTCTTCCGCGCCACCATAGTTTGAATCTGCGTACACCTTTAATTCCGATTCTCCATTAAAAAGTATACCGTAATCTTCTTTTCCCTTAAGATACTTAAAAGTTCGGTCAACCATTGGCCCAATTTTAGATTGCTAACTAGTCGACTCAAACAATTCACTGCAAAACTAATATCTGAGTAGATTAATACAATAAACTTCCAATAGCTTCATGGTTTAACATTCCGAGTTCTTGTAGACGAATTTCCATTCCAAGATAAAAATAATTTTCTATTTTGTGCATTAGTTGATTTCATCTTGAACTTTCCACTCAAACCTCCTAATGTTAATAATTTTGTCCTATTATAATATAACCATGTAAAAATATTTTAATAATAATTTTTTTTCGTGGTTATAGAAAATATAGAGATCATCTATCAGTATCTTTGAAATAAGTTCTTTTAGTAAAGGTAACATTGTAATCCATTGGCGCTTGTATTAGACCATATTTTTAAAAAACAGATTTGACAGAGTTGTCATCAAAACCATCTGGCTGCATCATAAATATTTCTTCAGACAACTTTCCATTTTTTATTTGCATGACTTAATAACATTCGTATACTTGCATGCCTGGCCATTGAAGCAAAAATTTCAGTGTAGTCAATTACTTGCCTTTGATCAAAACCTCGAGCCACAATTCTTGCTCTTAATCTTCTATCTACTTTTTCACGTACATATATCCACTTACATCACAATGGTTTTCTTCCTTCCAGTAAATCTACTAACTCCCATGCTTCCATAGATTTTAGAGCATCAATTTCTTCTTGCATTACCTTCTTCAATCTTGGATCATACAAGGCATTTTTGACTAAGGTATAGTAACTTCACCATTCCTTACATAATCACCATAGCATTTAGAATTTACATCAAACATTTCTAATAGATTTTACATTTACTCCTGCAGGTAATTTGCAACAACATTACCAGGTCCCATCTGATTTATTGTAACACTTGAATGGTTTAAAGCTTTAGCTCTCAATTATAGCTCAATACTCTTGCCAGAAATGTCTACTATTGTACGCATTTCTCTTTCTGTTCCATTATCCGACATCAAGTATTTTACTTTTCGTCCAAATTGATTTTCGACTAGATTCAGAAAAAGTTATACTTTTTTAATTGTCTCCGATTTCGTTTTTAGAAACTAAATTGTTTGGAATCGACTAAAATTATCTTTAAGTAATAAAAAAATATTTTGCACTACCAAGAGACAAAACATTCATTTCCTCTAAATCTACATGAATTTTATCAAAAGGAGCTTCAGCAATATTGTCATTTCTTGGTTGTGATATTCTGTGTGATTTTTCATGAACACATCCTTTACAAATATCTTTCCAGTCATCAATATAATTTATGTTGTTTTATTCAAAATTTTCTTTAACGTGTCGAACATTTTGATGTGCTAATCTTTCATAACAAAGCTTTAAACCTAATGCTGACAAACTATAGAATCATTTTAAATAATTTTTTCAGCCACTAAGACGATTTTATGACTATTTAATAATTGTATATTTCTTAAATATTTGAAATTTCCAGTTAAATCATGAGTAGCACCATTGTCTTTGATCCATACTTCACAATTGCTTGATGATTCTTCAAAATACATTGATGATAAAGCCACTGTTATTTGATATTGCCTTTTTCAGTTGCATTATTTTGTTTCTTTGGACATTCGTTAGCAAAATGTCTTTTTTCTGACAATTATTACAGGCATAAGTCTTTTTACAGTATTCAAGATATTCAGCACAATGTTTATTCACATCACATCTCATACGCCCACATTCTCCACATTTGAAACATTTTATTTTATCTGATTTAGACTATTATTTACATTATTTACCTTCTTTTGTGATTTGGTTTTTGTTTTCTTTGTTGAATTTATTAAATTTACCAACAAAAGCACTTTCGACAATATCTGACTCACGATTCCGAACTTCCTGTTGAAAACGAATACGTAAATTCTGAAAAGATTTATCTGATTCAGCTACTGACTCCTCCTCTGCACAAAAATGATCAAATTTTGTAGACAGAGAATTTAATATTCGTAATATTATCGTACCATATTTGACCTCTTGTGCTAGTCCATCAAATAACAAACAAACAGACTTCAGTACATCATATTTATAATTGGAACGTTATTGCTGTAATATTGCAGTAGATATGTCCTTATCAACAAATAAACTACTACTGAGTTAAACGGAAGTTAAAGAAGAAAAAGTTAAATAGAAGATTAACCTCAATATCGTGTTCAATGAATGCAATCGCGACATATACCTGGATGCGAAACTTAAGACAGGTAGAAAAAATATTTTAAGAAGAATAGAACTGAACTAAACCTAAAATATAGACAGAACTATTGGTTGATTAGAAGAAAATCCAAAGATTCAATCTTCAACAGATTACTAATCTACAACCAGATCTTGAAACCGATATCGCTCTGGTGCCAGCAATTGTACTCAAATATTTCAGAACAAAGTACTGCAAAACATAATGGATGCACCCTGATATGTTAGCAACTCTGACATATGTTCGGATTGCAACTGTGAAGAAAGAGATAGTAAAACTTGACAATAACCATGTATTCAAACGTCATACCGACTAGCTGCATCTCACTGAAATGTCACGTTTTAACTAATAATTTTCAAAAAAAAATTTATTGTTTTAAATTTTTATTTTCAATTTAATCTAATTGGAAAACTCTTAGTAATCGAATGTCTTTCGAATTCTGTTGTAAATTTCAACTGTGTGTTCAATATTAAGAGCTTTATAACATCTTTGAATATAATAATTATATCATCAATGTATGAAAACACAAATCAAGATTATCTCTGGCATTAACTAAGTCGTGCATCACGAGATTAGCTAAGTTGAGCAACCCATTGAAATGCCAAAAATTCTTATATAATGTTGTTCCTACCATATGAACAAAACTTGATAATATAAAACATTAAAGAATAATTAAAGTTGTGAAAAAAACTTTTTAGAAATACTCGAATATTCATTAGGCTCATTTTAACATCAATCTTTGCTGTTTTCTTTTTCCAATATTTACAAAGCTCGATACGTTTAATAATAATAAATTTATCAAATTACCTGTACTATAATAAACTATAAAGTTCTTATTACAAATATAGAGAACGTACAATAGAAAAAAAGCATTGTTTTGTATTTCTTGTTACTATAAGCGGATGATAAGAGCTAAAGAGCTTCGTTTTATATCAAAATGTAACTTACGTTGTAATAGAAAAAGCTGTTGTTAATATAAATTTAAGTTAAAATTTTGTTCTTAAAACTAACTACCAAGTTTTATTAAATTATTTCTATTATAATTGAAAAATTGGAATAAAAGTATACCAAAATAAGTAAAAAAACGACAAAAAACTTTGCTTTAATTTAATCTCGTTAGTTGTAAAATTTACGAAGTGAGCAAAAATGATCGATAGTAAAAGAATTACCTGTAACCAACCATTTATTTGCCGTCACAATGAAAACTCAATATACTCGATGTCAACGTAGTGAATACGAACCTGAAAATAAAAACATGCATCAGTATTGAAATTAAAAGCAAATACAATATATTATAATTAATTTCGCGCTATCATAAACATCGATAAATTATAATTCGTTATAATTATCATTAAGAAAATTAACTAAATTACAATACTTCTTCAAAATACATAAATTCACTTTATACGTGCTCAAATAGTCGATCAATATTCATATCCTAATATGTTCGTCATTTCCTTATTGCAATTTTCAATTTCCAGAAGGAAATATATAACGCAGGTGGGAAATCTGACTATTAAAGTACTTAAAAATTTCATTACACTTTTTGTAATTGCCCAATTAAATATTTTTAAATGCGTTGCATATACAAAGAAGTCTTTAACACAAAAATGAAAAAAAAGTAAACAATTACAAAACGGTTTTTCGTAAAGACTATTAATTTTAATTGTTCATAATTCCCAATTATGTGTAAATACACAAATTAAAAATCACTACACCGTGAAATAATTAAAGAACCTCCAAATATACTGTAAGTTTTATTAAAGTAGACACACATTAATTTAAAAAGTTTTATACAAACTGAACGATACCATACCACACACCACACCAAAAATAATTTTTAAACGAAAGTACTTAAATTGATTATGTCGCAACAAAAGTAATGAATTTATTTACGTTTTATTTTATTAACGTCGTTCCTAATCCCATTCTAACAAAGGACATCGGTTTGAAATTGATGTGTCAATTTATGTCAACCATCTTTAAGGCTTTTTCACATAATATAATTGAATTTATAGGTAAAGGCAGAAAAAATGAAAAACCTAAACGTGTCCAATTTATATTCATAAAAGGTAATGCAGGATGTCATATAAATTCTGCAATTTCATTTTTCATTAAATGCCTCTTTAAGTTTTCTATGAAAAGTTGACTTGTGTCAAGCAATTTAAAATTTATTAGGTTTCGAAATAGAAATACTACTAGTTCCGCCAAATTTTACATAATTTTGGGGGTTAAAACCAATAAAAGTTGAATAGACTACAACGAATGTAAATAATGTATAAATTCATTAAGGACGAATTATTGACTACCCGAGTAAAACTGCTGAAAATGCCGTTATTGAAATAAAATAAGGGACTGTTTATTTAAAACCGCTCTAATCTAAATGGTATTGATCAAATGGTAAACATAGTGTCTAATTCAAATAAAAAATTTTAAAAAAACTCATAAACTTTAAAGACAGTAATTATGTAAATTTTAATCAAAACAAGGTTCGCAAAATAAAAACTGACAAACTAATTACGTTATGTACTATTGTATTCCTAATTCCCGGCTTATTAATGAGTTGTAAGAACCTACTTAATTGCATTAATTAATATTTTTTAATACAAAAAAATGATTTTCTTTTTGCTAATTCTCAATAGACTATTAGTGATATAAACGTCTTGTAAATACAACATAAACACAAACCCGGAGGCTTTCACGAAATTACATATAAACTTTAATTACTAAATTTACAAGAACTGGTTCAGTTCGTTTCTATAAAACCTCCTACAAAAATTAACTATTAATTTGTTAGTCTTTTACAAATATTACTAAAGACGAGGAAACTTAAAAAATATAATAGAAACATACAAAAATTTTGCTCGTTAGTACCAAATATATGCATTTGTATTTAATTATCATATACAACAAAATGAGACGTTTGCCTTGAAACTCATTTCGGTGTTATTTACATATTTTATGACATCTACTTTCCATCTATATATTCGAAGATGCTACTGCTACCAATAGTTAAAATATAAACTTATCTTAATCTAACGTCTAATAAAAATATATTTTATGCGTTAAAGTGTGAAGATTTTAGAAACTAAGAGAAAAGAATCTGAATCGTTCCATTTCGAATTAATAGTAATGATAAAATTCAGTAAATCACAAATAGAGGTAAAAACGCAGTTAGAAACTTTTCCCAAAATTTAAAGACTGAGAAAAGTGCAAAAATAATATTGCTAAGAGAAAAATATACAGAATTATTGAATAACAAGAAACAATAATACTTTTTGTACTAAGTATCCTAAAACAAGAACGAAAAAAAAACTAATCAATAATACAGAAAAGCTTTATATAGTAAAAAGCAAAAGAAAATAGAATTTCGGTAGATATGATGACCAAGACAAAAACCCAAAACATCTCAATGAGTCAAAGATAAGTTATATCGCAGATTTGCCCGCGGCAGAATGCTTTTAGGGTGTCACTTATGTATCAGAAAAATATCAACAAAACTAATGATCTTGCTGGCGCCCAACGTTGTAGCTCATTTCCCTAAATCGTCTGCATTTTCCAATTCCGTAAACGTCTTCTCTATTCTTTAAAGTTGGAACAGCACGTGTACCTAGATACTCAACTCCGGAAGAAAAATGACATACCTCAAAAAATTCAATATTTGATATATTATGCATAGTAAGAAAACAAATACCTAAGGTATGCACAGAAAAAATTATTCGCGTTCGTCGGTGAGCGGCAGTTGTGTCATTTTTCTACTTTGCGCATTGTAGTACAAAATATAATAAATAGTCACAATTTCAGGATAAAGATCGTGCGTGTCTACACTCGAAATACCTTGAGAGGCTCGAAGAAAGTGCTGCTACCAACTCAAGCAAAATAAACGTAATTTTCTTCTCAGGCAACTGTGCTAGTCAGCAAAAAAATAAATTTTTGATAGCTATGTACTTCGATATAGTATCAAAACTCAAGTACCTACATCAAAAGTATAACTCACAAGTTTATGATAACGGGCCACAATTAAAACGCGGGTGACAACGGTTTTACAAAACAAGTTTTGAAGAAGAAACATTCCTGGCAGTTGACCTAATTAAACGTAAAAGTAGTGAACTTAATAATTTTGACATTGAGCTTAAAAAAGCATACAAAAAAGTGGATATTTCTGAGAAGAGAGTCGCTTGCTTTCGCTTTTTCCTAAGAAAGTTATAGCTATGTCATACCTTCCAATATATAATAACTTGTAAAATAGTTAACAGTTTTTCTTTAAATACAAGTTTTTACATTTTTTGTTGTTGTATTAATCCTCTAGATAGCAAAAACTAAACCTATTCCTCAAGAAAAATGCCGTAAGTCCAAAAAAAAGTAAAAATTCGTAGCACGTGTAAAATATTCTCATTTTACATAAAGTGAGGTAATAACAATTTCAAGATAAAACGATGCTTTTTCTCCAATGTCCAAGATTTACAAGAACGAAGGAAACGATGTATTTAATTAGTGAAATCAAATTTAAACGGAATAGGGAACAACGCACAAGACGCGATTCAAAAACCTGCTCAAGATGTTTATTTTCCTGTAGACATTTTGACGATGGGAAAACAAATGACCTTTATTTTTGCAAGCCAAAAAGGTAAAGAGACATCTAAAGGCCAGACTTCATGTATGATACATTTGAAACCAGAAGTAGGCAATTTTACCAGATTTATACCATTAATGTAAACCTACTGTGGAAATCAACCCAATTCCAGTTATATACGCTTTGCTTCTAAATAAAACACATAATACATAGGCAAGGTTATTTATCCATATTTAAATTTCAAGACACATAGAATCGAATCTTAAAACGTGTTTTCTGATGTTGAAATTTTTGGCTGTAATTTTCATTTTAATTAAAGCTTGTGGCAAAATGTATAAAATCTGGCACAGAACACACAGAAAATAACGACATGCAGCATATTAGCAACATAATAAGCGTTTTACGATTTCTTCGTAGATCACTGATTAAAAAATAACACCATAGTGATAGAAACCGCCACGGTCACAGATGTATATGGACCTTGTTCATGAGAGGAAATACTTAAAACTTAAGGTAAAGTACGTAAAATTTGTAACGTGTGCTTGACTGAAACGCTTACCATCAAATTTAACTCAAAAGAAAGTAAAAACAGCAGCAAATTAGCCTCTTCAACGCGCAGATTAAAAGCTATTAAAAGGGCGCCAGAACTAGATAACTTGCAGGTGCTCGTTCATACCGATACACTACTGAAGAAATACAAGTAAAACACATACAAGATTTGAATAATTTGAACGTTAATATGACATCTAATATTTGCAATATCCTCAGTCGCAAGTCATACGATTGACAGCAAAATGTGACCAAAAAACAAAGTACTAAAGATTCCTAAAAGTTGAACAAAATATACAAGTATATCGCAATGGTACCACCAATACGAATAATTAGTTCACAACCAATATCTGAAACAAGTGTTATGTTAAAAAGTTGGTAGGTTAAAATTTTTCGAGTATAAAAATCGTCCTCGACACGCCCACCTTTCGTTGGCGATTGTCAATTTTTATAAGCGAGCATTTATTCACTTTCCGGTAATGTTTGGTGCAATACAGACGACCTCCATTTAGCGGTATTTCTAAGTCCAACAAGGCTTTCAGCATTAAGTTATTTCACGCGATTCCACGAGAATATGCAAATTAATTTTGTGTCTATAAGCGAAAGTCTACTTGGGATGAGTAATTATTGTGTATTGGGGGTTTAATTTGATTCTGCCCTAATTGCCTATAGCGGATTTCCATACCCTACACACGTTTCCTTTGTCAGTGAAGATAACAAACAGATGGCATATTTGGGAAAAAAATTCTATGACGTCACATTACTATAACTTAACTATTCACATCGTCAAGGGGTTGGAAACCTTTAAAATTGCGATTTCTTTTGGGAAGAACGGCTACCACCAATTGCTACATTAAGTCGTGGGAAAACGCTGTGCAATCGCTATCTCTAACGATAGTATGCTTTGAAAACGAAATTTACTTGTGTTAACGCCGTAAGTACGTTTTGTGTTAGATTTAATATTACGTTTTAGGTAATACAGGTACGGAATTAGCTAATCCCCTACTGTAAGTATTACAATTTCTAGTTTTACGATTAGTACTTCGTTGGTCATGTCGATTGTTGACCGTACATACATGTTAGGTTAACACAATTAATTATAGATCATTTTGTACGTCACAAAGTCGTATGCAATGCGCGTTGAGTCTCTAAGTCTTTAATAATATATACTTTTGCGATTTATATTTACGAATATAAAGTCATTCCTTCTTCGAATGTAAAAGTTTAGACCGGCTAGATCAGTTGACTGTACGACGTGTTGCCCAATATAGGGCGCAACTTATATTTGATCCGACCCATGTACTAGCGTTTGGAAAATTTACGTAACTATATTTATGCATCTTCTTCGTCCTCTTTAGAATTATTGTCTGTGAAAAAATATATATGTATTCTGTATTATTACTTCTGTCGTGTTATTTGTTCTTTTCCGGCTACGGGTAGAGTTACACGATATCTCTCTAATGTGGTCTTTCATCGTTTTAGCGCCTTTTTAGATTTAATTTTTAATTTCGCATCACGAAGCCTGCGACACACTCTCCAGGATCGATTGTTAACCGTTGCTTATTTCTTTTGTTACACAAAAACCAGCGTAACACAACACTTGCGCTAGGCTTCCAATTCACCAGAATTTAAGTTAAGTTTTAATTAAGCTAAGTGGTATAACCACATGTGCATCGACAGAATCTATAAGCAAGGTTCCATTCCCCATTGAAGTGATACGCCGGACATATTAGGTGTCAAATACAAAGTGTAAGAAAGATGTGTCTACAACGACGATAATCCAAAAGAACTGAAGTATTTTATTAGTAGACGTATCAAATACGTGATTTATTAGATACGATGATAAATGCCACAAACGAGAGAAGAAAATAAAATCTAACTGCAAAACATAAAGATGCATCATACCTCAGCGACTTTTTTCCTCAGCATCGGTTAATTTCACATTCCAGTTTCAATATAAATCGACTAGATTTTTTGATTCAGAAAACTCCACTAAGCGTTAACTTGCAAGTGTTTACTTTGCAGTTTTTGCGTAGTATGAAAAGCGTGAATAACCGGAAGAAAAGAAAGTTGCTACGTCACTCAAACACTGCCAACTGAATTTAAAGTGAACGATGCAAAATATATACCGAGTGATGACAAACATCTGTTTTTCTAAACTAACTTTAAAAAACTTTTTGATCTCGAAATGAGTGTATCATGGCTCCAGTGATAATTTTTTTTCAGTGTTGTTTAAAAAGTTTAATAAACAATCGTTTTTTGAAATGATCTCTCCGAAAAAAAACAAAAAACTGTGATCGTGCAGTTATTCGTTAGTAACCCCATTCCGGAGTGCGCCAACTTACGAACCGTACCGTATCCTAACGTGGTAGTAGTCGTGATAAAGCTTTTGGTGGGCTACCTTCTACGGCGGTTGAACGTCCGCGAGTTGTATACTAATTATATTGAATTCCGGGATTCGGTTTTGGACAGGAACTGAAGGCACGGTTATGAGCCATTTTGTTCCTCTAGTTTTACTATAGATCTTGAACTTCAGAGTAACACGGTCTGGGCCCGAGGATCGAAACTTAATTCTAGAAAGAGAGACAAAGCCAAGTTCTATTTCAGAAAAGCTTGGTAGAAAAGATGTGTCTTTCCAACAGCGGAAGCGTCTTGTGGTAGCTGTACGCTGTCCAATACTCTCGGAATCTGTGTGAATTGTCTTGTGCTTTAGACCCCTAAAACGGCAAAAGCTGTGCGAATATTGAGGTAGCCGAGGAATTCATTTTGTAGAATGGAAGAGACTGCGACGATGACTCATCAAACGTCTTTCAGCACGAAACGTAAGTTATAAGGTGATCTATTTGGCGTCGGCCTAGTTTAGGCACAGGTTGAACGTCGACTTTGTTCGTCGTGCAAAATGAAGTCCTTTAATGAGGAGAAACGTGTGTTTAGGCACTCTATTCCCACCTTAAATGCATACTGCTAAAAGAGGCCATTTTATGTTAAGCACTGAACTGCCGAATTCGTAACACAGATTCAGCCGTATCGTGTTTAAGATGTCGTGAATTGGAATACAACTGGATGTTTTCCTATAAATCAATAGGATCCAAATAAAAAAATCCAATAAATATAGATAATATGCTCCAGTCAAGCCATATGATAATTTAGAAACAAAAATTAATAAAAGTACAGCCAAAAAAATTTTGGCCATATCAAAGTAGTCGTCTCTAAGAAGAAAAAACACGAAATTTGCTAAAAAAGCAATCTTTATTCAAAAAAATTCTTCTGTTGCCTGATTTAGTTAAATTAAGCTAAGCATTTTGAAAATCGTATTCTCTTGAGACCTACTTTTAAATCAAAAATCTATATAGATCTACTACAACTTATAGGAAAAACTTTAAAACAGATGTATAAGTTCTTGAAAGTCTTATTATGAATGAAATGCCGTCAAACTTTACTCCAAGTTTCTTCATGTCAAATACTCGGTTGTCAGCAGCTCTTCAAATCAAACATTTTTGTTTTAAAATAGATAACGCTTAGTATAACGTGGTTATTAAGGGGAGATATACACCTAGGTGCCGGATTTTTGTGATGTGAATTAGTCACACTGTGTTCGAAGAGTCGCTTGCCGCTACCTGCCTGTCGGCCGGCGCCGCAAAACACGTTTCACTTTCTCGGCTGTATCTGGCTTATTATCGTAATATTAATTTGGCGTTTTCACCAGATATTCTGGAGACCTCAAGCTTCAAGAAAATGCAAACAAAACAAATTGATTTTTTCGAATATCTAGGTGTATATTTCTACTTAAACTTTTTTACATTAAACGCTTAAAGAAGGAAGAAATATTGGACAAGATTAATTATGTTTTGAAAGACTGCTCCTTGGTACGCCTATGATAAGAATCTAGGTGACTCAGTTCAAACGCGATTGTCCAAGATGAACAGGAAGCCATACAAGTGTCAATACTCCAGAAATGGTCACTAAAACACTAAATATGACCATGAGGAACACATTAAGAGCAATAACCAATGATTCAGTAGGCTTTCAAAAGAGCCTCATCCAAGAATTATAGATGAAAAAACTGTCAGCGGATGGGTACCGCATTAATTCACAATCAAGGCCGTTTTAAGAAAAATCCGTCTGATTTTATGTGACGCTTTATTACCAACGACAAAAAGTAGGTTTATGACTATACGCAAGAAACAATACCTCAGTGAAAGTAGACAGAACCTGACTGTTCGGCGTCGAAGAAAACCATAGTCACAAAGTCAGTTGGTATTGTAATGAGGTCAGCATTCAAGGAGACAAAAAGAATCGTGATGTTCGATTACCTTCAAAGAAACAAACGATAAACGTGGAACATTATTTTTTAGATATATTACACCAAAAAATTTTTGAAAACAAGACATAGGTTAGGGCGCAAAAAGATTGTCTTTTTATCCAATCTCTAAATTTACGTAACTAAAACTTTTTTAGGCAGGCAGGTTTTCCATGAACAAGAAAGTCAAAACCGCGATATAAAGCTATTTTGTTGGGCTTGCAGAGAACACATTCCTCGATGGAATAAGACCTTTGGAATCGTTGAAAACATGTTTCGAATTTTTGATGGATTATAATGAAATATAAAAATATTTTTCTACACGTAGAATCGTTATTTCATTGTTAGGCGACTTAATTATCATGACGCCCTCGTATATTTAAGTAAAAAAGATATACTTTGAAACATGATATATTGAAATTTAATTAACGTGATAAAAATAATTCCTTACAATAAAAAAAGGCAGAATACAAGTAATTAAGTAAAGAAATATAAACGTATGTAATATAAGCAGATGTTTCTTTAAAGGTGTATCATGTTTAACATATCAGACTCGTAAAATATCAGCTGTTACAATAATGTGTTTCCATTGTCGGTTATTGTACGCAAACATTTAAATATGTTACTGTCATTGAAATTTATCAAGTCAAATAAAAAAAGTTTATCGCCGATTGATTACTTCACGATTTTATACATACACATACGTGTATAAAGTAACACACGTACCGCTCACTACAAATACAACCATAAGTAATTTATATGATAACGTACATGGAAATTGTTTAATTAATTAACGTGTGCATCTTGCTAATTATTTTAATACATTCTAACGATTATAAATAAAGGAAAACGGCAATATTCACAGTTTTCTACAATATACACAGTAAAACGAAGATCGGAAGCCAACATCGGAGTTGAAGAGCCGACGAATCAAAGCTTTAGTAAATTAGTAAAAAGGAATCGAGAATCATTTGTTTTTCCACCAATAAGCAAATTTCTGAATAAAACAATAGAATATTTATTTGAAGAAATTATTGAATAAAATGGCTAAAGCAGTGAATAAAAACAAAGGTAGTGAAACAAAAATTAACAATAGAAAACAAATTAAATGAATAGTGCGAAAAAAGGAATTAGTTATGAGCCAGCGAAAATCCGCTTAAATTGTAGAGTATGAACAAACCAAATACTACGTTTTATTTGTATAAATCTTTTGTACTATTCCATCTGACTTAATTATCTTACAAAATTATTGTTGAAGTGAATACTATAGAAAATAATATGACTACAAAGCAAAATGAAAATCCAAAATCAATCACATTCGTAAAGGACTGACTGGATTACAAGCAAGGGTAAAGAGAGCTTTGAAAAGCAGTACATTCATAGATTCTATAGCGTGCTGAATATCATCTTATAAACTTCTTACTCTTTCCACGACCGAATAAGAAAATCCACACGCGGCTCGTTATTCGGCGTAGAGGGTTCCAACACGAACAATTTATACAGAATAGTGAAATAATTTCAAACATTTGTCGCGCCGCGTTTATAAACTATATAATATATGTTGGTATAATTACGTAGACACGTAATCAAATTATTACAGCACGCCAGCAAATTTCCTTCGAATATCTATACAACCAGACTGCTTAAGGGTGGATTAGGCGCATTTCTCGGAAGGCAATTTCTGACTGTCAATTCGTAATCCGACAAAAATTTATTTACGAATCCGACTTTGTACAACGTTTTCACACACTTATTTAAAATCAATAAACGTGTTATCAAAATACTATTTACCAATCGCCGCCTATGAACTATCTATTCCAGTCTTTTCAAAAGGTAGTTTGAAGAGCACGATGATCTAGAGAAGAGCTGTAAGGTAATTGCCGAGGGTGAAAACTCTGAGCCGCTATATGCGTCTTTGGGATTCAGAGAAAAATGGGTTTGTTGGAGGAATTCATAGATACGAGAAAATCTCGCGGAAAATCTAATATTTAGCTTTCATACTGGGATAACATATGTTTGCAATGAAATATTGCATATTTACACAACGACCTTCTTCTAGTTTTCTCGGTCTCTGCGGAAAAAGAAAACGTTTTAACAATAGAAATATTTCAGCAATTATATTCTGCTAATAGGTTTTATTTTATCCAAAAAAAGAATATGAGAAATAAAACAAGGAAATTTACGTTCGTGATAACATAACGTAAAACGTGCCTCGCATATTTTAACTAACTTCCGTGACTGAAAATCGATTCCACATTCAACTGGTGTCCGTTTTGTCACAAAGTAGTAGTGGGATAGACGATTTTATTTGGCGAGACCAACCATTCACTGCTTATTGTGTCTGAAATACCGCGACCTCGTTTAGAATAATTGTGGCGGTACATTTTAAACATTTTCAAATTAAGACACCGCTAATACGTTAATAATTAACAAATTTAAATTTGGAAGACAAACAAATTAAACGTACGAATTCGCTGACGCATCAATTATGTTTCGAATTTTGGGATACGTAATTAACAAGAGCGTAAATAACAGCGTTACGTGTGCTACTACTTACAAAAATTGGTGTATACGAATTAAATTAACGTAATCATGATAACATCGGCTTTCAAGGAGGTGTCGATTTTTTTAGCACGATAATGTCTCGAATGTTTATTTTCCTTGGAGATAAAAATCCAACCAGTCAAAATAATTAACACGTACAAAATTGTTAACTTGCCAATAGTAAAAAAAGTAGCATTTTATTTTTATTATTATGATAATATTTTAATAATAAAAAAAGTCTATGATCCTCCATCTTGTTGAAAATAAATTCCACCAACATAATATTCTCATCCTGTTCAATAATTTCTAAAAGCATTAAATCGATGTGTAGTCCTCTAACAGATTTAAATAAGTAGCACCATCTAACCGTGCGTTAATAAAACAATGCTATACGATTTTATCACCAAGAATACCCTCCCATAAGTTTAATAAAAAGAACTCTTATAATATTGATAGTCTTGATTTTAGATAAGCCCACAATTCACAAAAGACAACAAATTATTATCAATTTAGAACGTGAAAAAAGTTTTAAAAATTTCATTTGCAAGTTTCTTTCTAAACATCAAGGGAAACAACTTATTGCTAAAGCTTGTGTAAAAGTAACTATGATCAGTGAGATTGATATAGCAACACCAAGAAAGGGTAGAAATTTTTTGACCAAACTTGGCAGGAAGGTTTAGCTACTCAGATGTAGTATATGATTAACATTAAAAAGCAAAGAAACAAAGATGAATACATTTTTTATTTAATAATCTGTTGGTCCTCTTTTATTTGCTTCATACTCCCTGACTCTTCGTGATATCGATTCCACCACATGGTCGATTTCCTTTTGAGTTATTGTATCCCAAGCAGCTTGCCATTCCTGCCGGAGAGCTTCCTGTGTCTATGAAGGATGCGCTAAATGTCCAACACCTGTTCAATAAACGAAAGGTCGGAAGATCTGGGTGGCCATAATAAGAAATTAAGATTGACCTATTCAAGTCGGTCAATAGAGTATCTTGCTATTGTCACGAATTATCCTGCTAGAAAATTTCTTCCTCCATCTGCTAAAGAAATGGAACATGAGGTTCTACCACCTCGTTAACAT
The DNA here is from genome assembly GCA_035610365.1 of Aquatica leii. Classification (NCBI taxonomy): domain Eukaryota; kingdom Metazoa; phylum Arthropoda; class Insecta; order Coleoptera; family Lampyridae; genus Aquatica; species Aquatica leii. The sequence continues at coordinate 99,830,992 of CM069436.1, read as the reverse complement.
ATCGCCGGACATTCATATTGCCTCAGATGAATAACAAACAAGAGACTCTCATAGGCTGTAGCACTCTATACCACAATCTTCACAATATGGTGCACATGCCGCTCAACAGAAAATTAAACATTGCGCCGTTCCCAACGTCTTCGACTGACTCTCATACGGCCATCATGCATCCCCAAACAGAATCAGGATTCATCACTAAAGGCTACCCTATGCCATTCCAGATTCCAGTTGAGTCACAGCCTACACCGCTTCAAACGTTGATCTCGGTGTTGAGTCGTCAGTGGTAGCACGACATGTAACAGATAAAATCAGAACCTTCTAATTCGAAGATAAACTGTTCGAAAGGTTGCAGGACGACCTTTACTACCTAACTATTGATCGGCGATTGATCTGGTGCTGAAAAATAGCTATAAGTCGATTCTGACCTTTCCTGTCTGTCGAATTCGCTTAATTGGCGGTAATTTTCATGCTATCGCACTCTAAGCATAATCACACTTTCAAAACATGTTCAACAGAAGAACCACAAGAGAAAATGATATTAACCAAGACATTTACTACCTCTAAGTATTGCCTCAACAAGCCACTAACCATCATCATCGACAAGTCAACCTTCTCTAATGACACAAATCAGGTACAGTATCACAAAAAAACATAAACCAGCATCAAAACTTTTCCATATACCACGTTAGTGGTGTACTTAGTCTAAACAAAATAAGCAAACATGGCAAACAAGATCTAGAAAATGCGTAACGAATTGTTACGTCGAGAGAAAAGAGTACTCCACTATTTTCGTAAAAACCAAGTAAACGTTACAAACGTCGTTAAACGAAGAAAAACTGAAACATACAATAACATCTTACTTTTTTCCCAGTCTGAAGTCGAAGATAAAAAATAACCAACTTACGTCTACACTTATAACAACCAGAATAAAATGGGGTGAAATTCATTTTGTGAAGCGAAACATTTTCAACTGCTTTGTCAATAACAAGCTACGGACATACTGAAAAAATTTTGAAGCGAGAACTTACAAAAAATACTCTAACGAAAACGTAGAAACTGCCTTTCACAAAGTTGTGGATCGAGAATGGAGCTTACGAAGAGCTGCAGATTTCAATTGGGACACTGCAAAATCAATTTCGTTGGTAAAAATAGTGGCCAGTCGACTTGTAAAGAATGGGAAATCCCGTTGATTTTGTTAAATGTCAGGTAACTTGTAAAAAATTATTTAGATACTCAAGGCCGCAATGCAGAAAGGTTTAACGAGAATCTGTCACGTATAGATCACATCAAAATGTTGTTAATTTCAAGAATTTGAAAGTAACTGTACAAGCAGTTCCACCATCTCATTTTGATTATGATAAGACAAACCTGCAAGACGATACAAGTTAAAGAAAAAATGCTTTTTTGCAGAAGAACTGAGTATCCTAAACGCATCTGCAACTTCACGGTCGGAGAAAATGTTTTTACAATGGACAGAGAAAAGTCCAAAAGGACCTACATGTTGTAAGAAAAGATAATATGCAGCCGTTTCTCGTTTCAACAGCACACACCATGATTAAAAAGATGCTAAACTTTTGATGATTGGTTTGCTTCTATCTTTTGGCCCTACATGCCAAGAGACTCGAAGATCGCAGATTGCTAATCGGTGACAATTTATCATCTCATTTCACTAATGATAAATTAAGAATTATTTTCATTTGTTTGTATGCCTGTTACGGTAAGATTTGATTGGCAACACAATTTACAAAAAATTCAATGGCCTCGGTGGCTCGGTCTTAGTAGGCACAATGGGGTGGGTAAGTTAAGAAGAGAATACTTATGGATAGTAAGAAGCAGAAAAAAAAAGAGAATTAGAATTAGGGCGCCACGTAAGTTCTTCAAAAGATAGAGCTGATAATCAGAACTCCGAAGGGATTAGCAGCTGAAATAAGAGTGAGCGGCGAAATAAATACGCTAACAATAGGTTTCACTGGGTTGTATTGAAACAAACAAAAGAAATTATTACATAAATGTACCCGTAGGGGCGTATTGTACTACAAGTGACTTAAATGTCGGATTATTTACAAAAAAGTTATATCCAATTTACCTTGAGATGACAAAAAAAAATTAGTGAAGCTAAATTACGTTGATAAATGAATTTGAGAGCAATTTCAGGATACGAGTGACACAAGCAAGTAATTAATTAATCAGTAACACTTACCTTGAGTTAACTTCGGTATGACTTCTTTGATCAAAGAGCATTCCGAGGTATCGTATCTAAATAAAAGGAATTATACAAAATGGAAAAAAAATGGTTTGAATCGAACATAAAATAGTAATTAATCACTCGCAGTAAGAGCAATCGAATGCTGAAAGAAAATATAATGATTTGAATTTAAGTGAGTAAAAAAAAAATGGTTAAGGTAAATAAGATTACAAAATTATTAACAGTTAGACACTTAGAATAAAAAAAAAATTAAAATAAAATTGAATAAGTAAGTGAATTCTAAAATTTATGTCAAATGATAAACAAAACAATATTTAAGGTGAAATTTAAGTAATTAGCAGTTATGAAGTAAACAGATCGATGACGTAATCGTATAAATTAAAAGTTAGTGAAACTGGTAAGCAAAGGTTGATTTAACTTATCGTTAACTTGAAGCCGGACTGCAGTTTCTTTCGCTACGGCGTTGACCAGAAGGAATGGGGGTAACACTTCACGATGACGATAACGGCGAGATGCACCAAATGTTCAACAATAATTTATTTAAGAATATCGAAGACGGAGATGACGATGTGGAAAAAAAAGTAAAAGTAAAACGGTAAAATTCTTGAAATAATGTCCAAGCGTCGGAGGTAATTAGTAATTAACACTGCACTTGATTGCTTTTATATCCGTAAAAGCTACGTATAATGATTATTAGAGATAAGCAGATGATCCCAATTAATGATTTATTTGTCGATGACCCGTTATATCCGGTGTAATTACCGATTTTTAGGAATTAGATCAAACGACTGGCAATCAACTTAAAAACAGTGAATCACAGAAGAAATCTCGGCTCGAATGATGAAAAAACGTCTGACCGCAAACGAAAAAGGTACAGTAATGCAAATTCCTTATGCAGGTTTAGAAAATCTGTAACGAATCTACGGCGACTTGCAAGGGTAGAGGGTGGATTATTAAATGTTTACAGATGTGAAATATTATGTCATCCGACCGTGAAGTTTCGAAGTTAAAATTCTTTTAAAGTGAATAAAATACAGATTTAAAAGTAAATAAATTACGCGGAGCGTAACATCCCCCTAACAAAAGTTGAGCTAGGAAGCGGAAAAGAAAGGAAGCTGAGTAGCGAAACCAATAAGGAGTGATGAGTGAGTATACCAGGGATGAGCTAATGAAAATGTTCATGGTAGAAGCAGAGAAAGGGAGAAAACAAAGAATGAAGTCATGAATAGGGCTTGATCTTATAGCGAGGACAACGCTTTAAGGAAAGAAAGGGATTAAGCACTGACCTACTAAGAACCCCCACAACGTCCTCATCCAATCACCCATAGGACGTTGGAAGAAAAGTAGAAAGTAGGAAAGGAAAGGGATAAGATAGGAAAGTTATAATTTTTGACGGGTATGTCGTTTTCGACGATTATGTCGTTTAAGAGAAATAGTATCGGTAGCTATCGTGGAGTGATCATCTGAACCAGATGCAGAAGAATGAGTAGTAGCATTTGAGTTATCGGAGTACGCAGGTTTTAGATCTTTTGCGTGGAAAATACCTATGGATCTACCTAAGGAATCAGCTAACTCGTACGTCCAGGTAGAAATAACCTTTTTAATTTTATAAGGGCCTAAGAATTTAGGAGCCAGTTTAGCGTTTAAGAATTTGGGAGCATCGGATAAAACAAAGTTTCTCTTCCAAACGGAATCACCTTTCTTATAAGTTACTGTTCGTTTGCGTAAATTGTAGCGATCTTGAGTGCGTTGTGTAGAACGTTTCATTTTAGCAAGAATCTCAGTACGTAAGTTTTCGTAAAATTCTTTAGTACGTGTAGTAATAGGTGGATTAGTATCGATAGAAGGGATCTCATCGTCTAGAGGAGTTTTAAAGAGATTGCCGAAAAGAATGTGTTCTCGACCACAGAAAGCAAAGTATGGAGTGTAGTTAGTTATTTCGTGTTTTGAAGTACGGATGGCACAGCCAATCTTAGATAAGTTAACATCCCATGTGCGTTGATTTTCTTTGATATAGGAAGCTATCATGGTTTTAAGAACTCTATTAACTCTTTCAGTAGGGTTAGATCTAGGGTGATATTTAGCAGTGTAGAGAATTTGGGTTTGATATTGGGTGCATAATTTTGAAAATTCCTTACTACGAAATTGGACACCATTATCAGCTATCAAGTATTGAGGAGTACCAAATAATAAGAATATTTGTTCTTCCATAATCTTACAAATTTTAGTAGCAGTAGCAGTACGAAGCGGAAAGAAACATGGAAATTTAGTAAATAGTCAGCAACGACAAAGATATAGGAGTTACCTTTAGAAGAGTGAGGTAAAGGACCAACAATATCACAACTTAGCACCTGTCATGGGCGAGTGGGAGTTGCTCTGGGAGAAAATAAACCTGGTTGTGCTTTTTGTGCGCAGCACAGGTATGACAATTACGGATGTATCTAGCAATATCAGCACGAAGATTTAACCAATAGAAAAACTTATTAATACGACTTAAGGTCTTTGTAACACCGCAGTGCACGCAAGTGGGAGGATCGTGGTATTGACGAATAATTTCCGTACGCTGGTTTTTAGGGACAACTGCTCTCCAATTTCCTAATGAAATATCAGAGAGATCAGAAGAAGTAACATGTTTGTAAAGCAAATCATTTTCTATAGACCACAGAGGAAACTTTTGAGGATTTTCAGAGACATTTTTAGTCATTTTCAAGTACCAGGGATCAGTAATAGGAAGATTAATTGAAGGTATAGTATTCGTGACATTAATTGCGCAAAGTCCAGGAGTAGACTCTTGTAAGTCGAGTACAGTTCTAGATAAGGCATCGGGAACAACGTGGTTTTTCCCTTTACGATGAACAATAGAGAAATCATATTGTTGGAGTCGTAAGGCCCAACGAGCCAAACGTCCAGAAGGATTTTGAAGTTTATTTAGCCAAATGAGAGAATGGTGATCCGTGATAACAGTGAAATGAGCACCTTCGATATAGGCACGAAATTTCTCAATAGCCCACAAGACAGCTAAGCATTCTTTTTCAGTAGTAGAATATTTAGTTTCGGGTTTAGTTAACGAGCGACTAATGTAAGCGATGACTTTTTCTCCATCAGGGGTTTCCTGACTAAGAACAGCACCTAAGCCAAAATTAGAGGCGTCTGTTTGGATAGAAAAAGGTAAAGAAAAATCAGGGCAAGAAAGTATTGGAGCAGAAATAAGTTGTTTCTTGAGGAAGGAGAAAGCTTCTTCGCATTCAGCAGACCAGACAAATGGAGTACTCTTACGAGTTAAGTGAGTTAAAGGAGCTAAAGCAGTAGAGAAATTTGGTATAAAGCGACGATACCAACTAGCCATACCAAGTAATCGACGAATTTCAGAAACTGAAGAAGGTTGAGGAATAGAAATGATTGCGTTAACTTTATCAGGATCTACTAATAAGCCGTTTTTATTGACAACGTAGCCAAGATATTTCAACTCAGAAAGACAAAAATTACATTTACTTTTATTTAAAGTAAGTCCAGCATTGGATAAGCGAGAGAATATTTTAGTTAAAACTTCTAAGTGTTTGTCAAAGGAAGGGGTAGCAATGATAATATCATCCAAGTAAGCAAAGCAATAGGGTTCTAAATCAGCACCAAGAATTTGATCAATTAAACGTTGAAAGGTAGCAGGAGAATTGTGCAAACCGAAAGGCATACGGTTAAACTGGTATAGACCTCTACCGGGTATAGTGAAAGCAGTTATGGGTTTAGAATCTTTAGATAAAGGTATTTGCCAGTAGGCAGAGCGAATATCTAGAGAAGAAAGGAACTGAGCATCACGAAGACGATCTAAAATAGTATTTATGTAAGGAAGAGGGTAGGCATCTTTTTCAGTTACGGCGTTAACTTTTCGATAGTCTATACAAAAACGGTACGAATTATCTTTTTTTCTAACGAGAACTATTGGACTAGACCATGGGCTTGAAGAAGGTTCAACAATTCCTAAAGCAATCATGGAATCAAGCTCATCATTAGCGATCTTAAGTAAAGCAGGAGAAAGTGGGTAGTAACGTTGTTTGATAGGCTCACTAGTTGTGCGTATATGGTGTTCTATTAGAGTAGTACATCCCAGTTCAGTAGAATTTAGTACAGGAGAGTCAAATAATAATTGCAGTGATTGTTCCTCAGCAGAAGAGAGGTTAGATCGAGTAATTAGATGATCAGTAGTAGATAAAGAACAAATTTCTTCAGAATTTCCAAAAGTCCAAGTACCAGTTTGAAAGTTGGGAACAAAATCTATTGCTTTCCAAAAATCAATGCCTAAGATAATTGGTTGAGTAACTTCAGGAATGACTAAAACTTCAAGTGTGACTGTTTTGTCTTGTAAAGTGATTGGAAGGTTTACAGTACCAAGAATATAACAAGTTTCACCATTAGCGAGTAAACAAGTAGAAGAGGATTTAGGAAAAGAGCAATATTTTTGTAAAGGAAGGCCTAAAGTACTCAAAAGGTTCCAGCCAGACTGACCTAAAATAGTTTTGGAAGATCCAGAATCTAGTAGACTTTTAAAAGGGTAGCCAAAAATTGTTATGTTCAGATAAGGACGTTCATCCTTGCGGACATTAGCTAGTAAGAAATTCAAGACATATTTATGTTGGTCAGGTAATGTAGCGAAAGGAGTTTCCGAGATTAATGAGAGAGAAGAGGGCTCGACTCGGTCCGAACACTCTGAAATTAGTTTAAAGAAGAATTAGTGCAATTTGAACAATTTGGTTTGATAACATCTGGTTTACCACAACCATAACAGTGACGAGTTTGAGGTTCAGGGCATTTAGGAGAAACATGACCTGGTTTTCGACAATTCCAACAAGTGACTGAAGAAGGAGTGGAAGTAACTTTAGTTTTGTTTGATGGTTTTGAAGTAAATTTTGGTTTTGAGTCAGTTGAACTAGCAGTGACATTTGAGGTAACGGATTTAATATCCTTTCCTTTGGGAGTAGACACTACAGAAGCAGCAGAAAGTTTAGGAGTAGCAGAATTGCGTTTATAAGAATGAGTAGATACACTAGTATCAGTATCAGAAGAAGACGCAATACTTAAATAAGCGAGACTTGGTTCAAGTAAATGAGAGGATTTTCTGGAAGGTGGTGGTTTAAAGGTTTCTACAAAATATTGGTTCTGTTCAATTTGTTTGCCTAAGGCAGAGAGTTGAGCGATAGTAGAGATCGGTGTCAAAGTTAAAGCATTCTGGTAGAAAGGAGTTAAATTACGACGAATGTAGTATAACTGTTTGGTTTCAGATAAAGGAGTAGTTAAACGTTGAAAGAGATTATACATTACCGCAAGATAAGAACTCATATTTTCGGAAGGACCCATAGTTCGACTCTTAATTTCATCAAGCAATCTTTCGTCATAGTCAATAGGCAAGAATTCGGTTTTGAGCATAGATACAACTTCATCCCATTTAGTTAACATGAATTTCCGAGAACGGTATAGTAATAAGGCACGTCCAGTTAATAATTCAGGAACATGAGAAAATAGCATCTGTTTAGAGATACCCCGTGAGCAAGCCAATTCATCTAAGCGAGTAAGAAAATCTAGTAGAGATACTTTTCCATCACCAGAGAAGGTTAATCTAAGTTTAGAAATATCGAGACGTTTCTCAAAAGAACGTGGTTCAGAAAGTGGAGCTACTCTAGGTAAAGGTTCACTTAAATCAAGTTCATCCTCACTAGAAGAAAGTAAAGGAGGAGTAGAAGGATTAGAATCGTGGTCAGGTGATTCAGCTACATTTGGTTCAGTAGAAATAGTAGGTTTAGGACTAGATGAAGGTAATTTATGAAATTCTGAAAAGGTAACACGATTAAGCTTTTTGAGTTTTTGTTGCAAATTAGATTTTAAAGTAGCAATAGTTACAATTAATGTGTTTCGTTGACCTATCTCGGTAGCATCGGTAGCATTCATCAAAGTACATCTGCGTTCGATATGAGGGACTAAGCTATTTACACGTAAAAAGTCTCTTGATTTAGGGTCATTTATAACGGTCTCAGTTAAAGATTTGATTTCTTCTATGGATTGAGTAATTATAGTAAAGTCATCAGCAAAAGGAATAGCATGAGCAACGGGAGTTAAAGATTCCTCTAGTTCAAGTAAAATGGCATTACGAGCAAACTTTCTTAAGTTACTAACGGTAGTAGTAATTTCAATACCTCTAGAAATAATTTCATATTCGAGTTCGGTTTTGTGTAAACGATTGACATCTAATTTAAATGAAAACATGGTTAATGAACAGTAAGTAATCAAAGCAAATAAGTAAAAGTAAGTGAACGAGAATAGAAGGCCCCACACTTGGGCAGCCAAAGAAATTATGTTACGGTAAGATTTGATTGGCAACACAATTTACAAAAAATTCAATGGCCTCGGTGGCTCGGTCTTAGTAGGCACAATGGGGTGGGTAAGTTAAGAAGAGAATACTTATGGATAGTAAGAAGCAGAAAAAAAAAGAGAATTAGAATTAGGGCGCCACGTAAGTTCTTCAAAAGATAGAGCTGATAATCAGAACTCCGAAGGGATTAGCAGCTGAAATAAGAGTGAGCGGCGAAATAAATACGCTAACAATAGGTTTCACTGGGTTGTATTGAAACAAACAAAAGAAATTATTACATAAATGTACCCGTAGGGGCGTATTGTACTACAAGTGACTTAAATGTCGGATTATTTACAAAAAAATTATATCCAATTTACCTTGAGATGACAAAAAAAAATTAGTGAAGCTAAATTACGTTGATAAATGAATTTGAGAGCAATTTCAGGATACGAGTGACACAAGCAAGTAATTAATTAATCAGTAACACTTACCTTGAGTTAACTTCGGTATGACTTCTTTGATCAAAGAGCATTCCGAGGTATCGTATCTAAATAAAAGGAATTATACAAAATGGAAAAAAAATGGTTTGAATCGAACATAAAATAGTAATTAATCACTCGCAGTAAGAGCAATCGAATGCTGAAAGAAAATATAATGATTTGAATTTAAGTGAGTAAAAAAAAAATGGTTAAGGTAAATAAGATTACAAAATTATTAACAGTTAGACACTTAGAATAAAAAAAAATTAAAATAAAATTGAATAAGTAAGTGAATTCTAAAATTTATGTCAAATGATAAACAAAACAATATTTAAGGTGAAATTTAAGTAATTAGCAGTTATGAAGTAAACAGATCGATGACGTAATCGTATAAATTAAAAGTTAGTGAAACTGGTAAGCAAAGGTTGATTTAACTTATCGTTAACTTGAAGCCGGACTGCAGTTTCTTTCGCTACGGCGTTGACCAGAAGGAATGGGGGTAACACTTCACGATGACGATAACGGCGAGATGCACCAAATGTTCAACAATAATTTATTTAAGAATATCGAAGACGGAGATGACGATGTGGAAAAAAAAGTAAAAGTAAAACGGTAAAATTCTTGAAATAATGTCCAAGCGTCGGAGGTAATTAGTAATTAACACTGCACTTGATTGCTTTTATATCCGTAAAAGCTACGTATAATGATTATTAGAGATAAGCAGATGATCCCAATTAATGATTTATTTGTCGATGACCCGTTATATCCGGTGTAATTACCGATTTTTAGGAATTAGATCAAACGACTGGCAATCAACTTAAAAACAGTGAATCACAGAAGAAATCTCGGCTCGAATGATGAAAAAACGTCTGACCGCAAACGAAAAAGGTACAGTAATGCAAATTCCTTATGCAGGTTTAGAAAATCTGTAACGAATCTACGGCGACTTGCAAGGGTAGAGGGTGGATTATTAAATGTTTACAGATGTGAAATATTATGTCATCCGACCGTGAAGTTTCGAAGTTAAAATTCTTTTAAAGTGAATAAAATACAGATTTAAAAGTAAATAAATTACGCGGAGCGTAACATGCCAAAGAACTCAACACATATTACTAAACATTTAGACGTTGGATTTTTCGGCCTTGCTTGGAGAGCCGTTCTAACAAGATGGAAAGCTGCCAATAAATGGACAAGGAAAACTCGTAGGGGTTTGGTATGAAGACTTGATAGTGTGTTTTACGAAAAATCCTATCAGAAAACGCCGAAGAAGGAACTGAACAAGCTGCCAATAATGTCCTGATTGAATACTTACAACATCAAAGATTTATAGCTGTGCCAACCAGACGAAATATAAGAACTTGTAGTGAATCCTAAAAAGAATGCACTTGCCGAAAAATCTTCAGATGAACCTAGTTCACTTAATGAAACTTCTGACGATATTTTTTATAGAAGAAGTGGTTCGTCTAGCGCCCCTAAACTACGGTCTGCTTGATACTTTTGTGCACCTCGGATTTATTAGTCCCTCAACATTTACACAGCAAATGCTGCGGAGTCTTGTAGTCCTTTAAGCATACACGACATGAAGGCCTACTTTGCAATCCCATTTTATGTTAAGGCAACAGTGCCCTTGTTATTAGTCCTGTAAGTTTCCTTAACTTTTGTCGATTCATGCCTGATACTCCATTTTGAGTGTTACTATTGCTCTGTCAGGAGAAGTTGTGTGCCGCATCCCTAAACGGTTTTTCCATACTTTCTTAAGCATCCAGACTAACTGCACTTGTTGGCGAGTTGCAAATGTCTACAAACTGTTTATGCATGCCATAATCGGTTTGGTGCTGCTTGACTGTTAGCATTGATCAATTTCAGACTGTTTGTATAAGATGTAATCTCGAGTCGATAATGTTCCTGACTCACCAGTCGCAACTTCAGCTTTAAAAGCGGACTATTCTCGCACCGGTACCGTTGCGTATTTTGACCCTATGTGTGCACCAGATAGTTCCTTTAACCACGCCCAGGTAAATGTTTCTTGTTAACTCGTCTCGTGACGGTATTATCACTTTTTCTTAAGATGTAAAGTTGGATTTCATAGTTAAAATTGTTTTTTCACGCAGCACGTTGTATATACTCGGGAACTGACGCGTGTTCATTAATCCGCAGTCTATCTTAATTCCATCATTACAACGAGGTGTAATGGTAAAGGAAATGCTTCAATGACGGCTGTCGTTTTCATCGCTCCTGTTATCAGCAGACATGCTGTACTTTGCCTGGCTTGGAACCTGTGCTTTCAAGGTTGATTCTCTCACTCAACTATCGAAGGATTTCAATTCAGGAACTGGAAGCACATCTATTATATCCGAAAATTAAACGGAAAATATATCATGCTGCACAGTTATAAAACATTTTTTTCCTGTGTTTAGAGACTTCATGTCTAGCACTTTAATTTCGCCATCATTGGATACATCTTAAACTATCGCAACATATCTGTTGTTAGTTTTCTTCCTTAAACCCTCTAATCATTTTACTAAAAAAAAGCTTCTCTTTCTCGGCTTTATTTTCGTTTGGTGTTAAATAGTCTATATTTTGCTGAATATATTTTATTGGTTCGTTGTGGGCAATCGAAAAAAGGCGTCGCACCTTTTATGCGAAACTGGATTAACTCAATACCCAGAAATTGGACGGTAACGGCTTACAAGGTTCACAGTACATATGCATTTTTAAATTCCATTACTTTTGCAGGTTTTTTCCATGACCTTTTTTAATATTTTCCTAATCATACTTTATTTTGAAACGCCTATGTAACGTAAAACAGTATATTTTATGCGGCGAAAAATGTATGCAAAAGCATATATACATAGATAAGTGTAAGAATTAATATAACATACACTTTCAAATGTTCCGATGTACAGTTGGCAGCCTGATCTTTTCCAGGTATCGATAGCTAGTCTGGCCGCTGCCTTGGTCAGGGCTAGTCGAACTGCTGGAGACTGATGGCCGTTCTTTTTGTTTGTCTGTCATTTGAGAGGGGTTTTTCCATAAAACACCACGTTGGCACTACGTCTTGCTGAGTATGTATTTCAACCGCCTCTAACATGAGAAACCGACACTGTTTGCAGCCGCCACCCAATCTAGGTCAGACGCGGTCATGGTTACCCTTACTTAGCCTGCAGGTCAATGCAGTTGCCCGGGGTGTGGCACTTAGAGTCATAAGTAAGAAGACACTTGGTGCGACAAGCCTTGGTTAAAGATACTACCCCTCCAGAACACCCCAGACACGATGGGTAAAATAAACCAAAAGCTCGAGATAAACCAAAGAATACGATTGGGATGGGCAGCTTACAGAAAAATGCCACACATTTTTAAATCCAAACTACCTGAGGTTAAAAACCAAAATTTATAACAAATGTATTCTTCCGTTGGCAACCTACGGATGTGAAACTTGGAGTCTAACCAAGATGATATTAAATAAATTGCAAGTTCATCAGAGAACAATTGAAAGAAACATGCTAGGTGTTTCGCTAGCAGACCATAAAACCAACAAATGGATAAGGAACACCACAAAGGTCCAAGATATAACACTAAGAATATGTACCCTCAAATGGAACTGGGCTGGTCACGTAGCAAGAAACAGCAGTAATAACTGGCGTGGAAAAGTGACTAGATGGAGACCTTAGGAAGAAAAAAGAAGCATAGGAAGACCTCAACAACATCAAACGTACAGCAGGACTAAACTGGTATCAGGTTGCACTGAATAGGGATGCCTGGAAAGATTTGAGAGAGGCCTATATCCAGAGGATAGAGAACGGCTAGAGAAGAGAAGAAGACTTTCAAAATGTAAAAGAATTTAATTTTTAATAACCCCAATTGGTTTTCCAGACACACCATTACCATGACTTTTTCTTAAAACACACAATATCCCTGAGTTTTATCTGACTTTTTGACTCACTTTCAACTCCCTAGCATTTCCAGGTATTTCAGAAATTCCAGGTTCCAGTTACTTTGTATGATAGCAATGCAAGAGCCAAGGTGGCTCGCGGGTGCCTACAAGGCAAGGTACCGTCACCCATTTTGTAGTGTCCCGTCATAGACGGTCTACTACAAGTACTAGTAGATGGGGAGGTATTTGGTTTAAGATACGCCGACGCGACGATCTCACCATTACTACAAATAAGAAATTTAAACCAACTGCATCCAACATAAAGCAAAGTGCACTAAAACCGTCGAAAAATGGTGTAAAAAACGAGGGTTTATCAGTGAACCCAACTAAGACGGCAATCGTCGTTCCGTTTACCAAACGACGGAAAAAGGATGACATTAGACTAGTTACGCTCTCGATTACAAAGGAAGTCAAATATCTAAAATTCACTCTTGATAACAGACTGACTTTCAACTCTCACCTAGAAAAAGTCACAACGAAAGCCATCAAGGTTCGTAATGCAACCAAACCAATAGTCGCTCATACATGGGTACTGAAACTCACAATGACCAAATAGTTATATACAGTAGTGGCAAATGTAGCTGAAGTAATTGAATCGTTTTTAACTTTTAAAAACTGAGTTTTTGTTTTAATGTTACGTCTTTTAAAATGTATAATCTTTTTAATAAAAGCAAAATAACAATGAAAAAGAAATACTTTAAAACAAAATAATTTCGTGTCCTCCTATACACGAGTTTGCGTTGCAACCACATTATCCTAGTAACGCCACTGGAAACAATCATACCATAAACGAATTCAAATTTGTGTTTAATAAACCAACAAACAATTATTCATATATGTATTTTGTTCTTTTCCAAAAATAGTTATTTAATTATCCATACCACCGATTCTGCCAAAACTAGCAAAATAATCACATATTTACAACTACAAAACAAATACAAAATTGTTAAAATATACGAATATCAATAACGTTCAATTCGTTGCTAAAGGCAAATTTGAATAATGAAATTATACATCCGGAAGGTTAAAATCCCTATGTTCAGCGTTTCTTTCTATTTTTCTCTGATTTTGCAGGTGTGTTACCGGAAATGTAGTCGCAGCTTTTTATGCATTCAGTTTTTCGTTTATTTGCTTGCTTTAGAGTAAAATGTAAAAACATTGTGTTGTGTACGTAAATTCATTTCATAAACAAGAACTTACGTTGTAAATACAACACAATCAAAGACATTAATATTTTCGCAGTTAACAACATATAAAAAAACCATTCGTTTTTTAGATTCTGGCATAATTCGCAGATACTCAACAAGTTAAGCACCAGTAACGCGGAAATACACGCCACACTATTTCCGACGAGCTTGGTGGCCTTTAGCCCTCGATAGAGGGGCATAAATCCGGAAGGCGGCCATCGCACGCTTTTCAAGCGTTTCCGTTTTGCCTGGTAGTTTGAAAATGAAAATAACATCGACTAACAGCACACGGTCTAAACCCATTTCTGTCCTACATCGCCCACATTTTCTAAGAGGTGGGAAAGAAAATTGAGATGAAAACTCGTACGATATAGTATATTTTTTTTATTCTTGATAGATTGCTCTTTTCAATTTTATATCTCGAGTTAAGTTGGTATACGATATTTTTAATGGTTTAGATATTTGTTTTCATTGCTAGATGAACCATGTGTAAAGAAATATGTATTTCCTTTTAACCAAACTACTTTTTGAGAAAAGGTTCCTCTCAATTTAAAGTAAACATATAAGAACGACTAATTCTAAAATAACAATTTTATCATTTGCTAACTCAAACCGATTACTAAAATACTAAAAATTTCAAAAGAATATATGTGTAAATTTGTACATAAAACAAGGAGCGTTCACCTCGGACAAGTCAATTTCAGCATTACGGTCACAAAAGAGAACTTGCTCTTGGGACGTCTACCTTGTACTACCGACCAGACGGTCAAGTAAACAGTTATAAAACCACAAGTAGAAAACAAAAGTGTTCTACAAATCTGCAATCAAGTAAGTAGAACACGTTTATAGTATACAAAAGTAAGTTATTCTTTCCACGTACAACAAGATCAGTTACTCTTCATTAATGGGCATCAGCCGCTCATTTATAAGCCTCATTGGCGTCGAAATTACCGTAAATGCAATATCAGTAACTTATACTGAAAATAATAAATTTAATTAGTGAATGCTAATGACAAAAAATGTACGTTTTCATGTTAAAAGTGCGTTTACGGTATTAATTATTAACAAAACAAGCACTCGAAGCTACTAATAATTATGACCTTTCCAAACGTGAATTTAACAACATGTAAACGTTGTTTTAATTATAATTACTGTTGAAAATATACAAAATATATTTTTAAGTAGAATAAAATATTCGCGGTAGATTTTATTTGTGCTAAACTAAAATGCAACTTTAAAATCGTTTACTTTATCCTGGTTTACCAACTTCAAACAAATTTCCATAATATTTACTATCTCGACGAAAACTTAATACCAATACCTAGTTCTCAGTAGTGATTGATAGATAAACATAACTTTTTATAACACTGACGCGATAAACCCGTCCGCATTTTAATTAAAATAGAAACACTAATTATAGTATTCATTATAAAAAAAATTATATTAAACAGATTACGAATACGAAATGTCTTACAATATTGAAGCTGTCCGCAGCCAAATAGAAACTACGCTGGTCAATACCTGCTAGCATAGTGCAATTTGAAACCAATCAATTTCAATAACAATAAAAATAATAACAATTATGGAATAATGAATAAATAAGGTGAATTGTTTCAAAGTAGTTTCCCAAATTTTGTTTAATTTATTTTATTATTCATTACATAGAACCAATAATTTAGTCGATTGTTACTCGTTACTGATATCGTTATTCGAATAGACGATTGAATTTTAATTTGTAACTAACACTATTTAAATGATAACTGATTACATTTTTGTTACTAATGTTAGATGATTAAAAATCGTAATGCAATACGGTTAAAACCGAGTAAATACCATCTTTATTCGCTAAATATCAATGGTTAAAGTTAAAATTTGTTACAAAATTATATAAGGAACAGGCGTCGAAAGCAAAGCATCCGTAACTAAGGATATTCGAATAACGATTGAATCTTAATGTGTAACTAACACGATTCAAATGATTACCTTTTTGTTACTAACAATTATTTAAATAATGATTAAAATTTTATTCATTAATCAAAAATATCTAAACAATTAAAATAGCATTTTTATTATATTTTCGGTTTATAGACCGCTGTCGCAGTTTTTCGATTATGTCTCTCACATGCATTTGTATTTCTACAAATTCTTTGTTGAGAATTCTTTGAAGACTACGTTACATCCCAAGAGCAGAAGCACAACGTGTGGTTGGGCGTTTTGGGCTTCACAAGCTCCACATTTTCAAGTGTGCAAACCGTGATTCCTCTACCTTGAAATTGTGGCTTACATAAACCAGTCGTTCAAAAAAAATTCGCTTATTCTAATACATATATCGAATTACGAGATGGAACCGCGCCGTGCACTGGAATGTTGCACCAGAAAAAAGCGCATTTCACTGTAACTATAAACTTTGCTTTCAACATTCCGCTTCTCCTTCACATTCAAACTCCATAGAAGTGAAGTTTAGAATCTGGCTTGGTTCACAAGTTGATTACCTAACTTTTGAGAAGTGTTTAGTTAGATTTCGGTTGCTTGTTTGAGTTCTTCGATTTCTCTCACGCCCTGATGAAGTCCCTTACAAAAGTTGGCGAAACGTTGGCAACTTCGGTTACAACATTGACACGGTCCAAACCCGGAAGACGTTCTTATCTTAGTATACACTCCGGTCGTGGAAGCTTTCGCTATTACATAAATACATTTGATGTGTTAAGCTACAAAAGTAAGTAGTAATGGTCAGCACATTCGTAATAAGATTTATTTTTGTGTGTTTGTGTGTAGTGTCAAGTACTAGACCAGAATTATCATGCAGCATTAGTAGTTGACATGCTTGTAAGTACTGGGGTTTTATTCACATACCATAATTCATACATATTGAATATATATAAGTGTAATTTTTAGTGTATGAAATTGGATTTCGAGTATTACTTAAATCTGATAATCTGTTCTAGTAGTTGACACCATGTCAATTACTAAACCTTGTTAGTGTCAACTACTAAGTATTATAGGTTGTAACAAAGTAATATGCCTCCGATTAAAGGCCAAATGCTGAAATATTCCCAAGAACAAATAGAAATTGCCATTGAAGATGTTTAAACAGGAGTTCCTGTGGCCACAGCCGCTAGGACACATAATGTCCTACGTATAACCCTTTTATACAAAGTAAAAGGAAAATCTCCTCGAGAAAGAAGAATGGGCCCAGTATCTTACATAACCACAGAGGAGAAAAAATTTTTAGTACAGTGGTTTATAAGAATGGCTAAAGCTGGATTTCCTGTCGGAAAAGAGGAACTATGTGATAGTGTCCAGCAAAGTTAAATCGAGCTGTACCATTCAAAGATAATATACCTGGCAAAACTTGGTATAAAAGTTTCTTAAAAAGATATCCTGAAGTTAGCCTGAGAACTCAAAAACTTACTACTAGTCGAGCAACTGTGACAGAAGAACCCAGCAAACACAAGGTAGCTTAATTTAGTAGTTTATTGGGTATTGAAAAGTCATTTATAAGTAATTTCATTTTTTTCGTAATTTAAGAGTAGTCTAAGGTGACGTTTAGCAGTAATTTAAATGGTTACTAGTTTAAAAGTAGTATACGAAGTAGTTTAGGAGTATTTCAGTATTGTGGTAGCATAAAAGTAATTTAATTAGTAACTTCATAGTAATTAAAAAATTAAAAGTTGTAGTTTAATGGTAGTTGAGTCACCATTATACTACCCAGTAATTAGAAAGTAATTAAGTAGTAATGTAATGGTTGGTAGCTTAAGAATAGTTTAACCAGTAACTAAAGAGTAATTATAAAATTGAACGTTGTAGTTTAATGGTAATTGAGTCACCGTTGTAACACACAGTAATTAGAATGTAATTAAGGAGTAATGTAATGGTGGGTAGCTTAAAAATAGTTTAACTAATAACTTAAGAGTAATTAAAAAATTGAACGTTGTAGTTTACCGGTAATTGAGTTACCATTATACTACCCAGCAATTCAAAAGTAATTTAGGAGTATAATGTAATGATTGGTAGCTTGAATAGTTGACTCTAACTTAGTCGTAATTCCAGAATTAGGTTGGGTAGTTTAATGGTAATTGAATGTCCGTTAAAATACAAGGTAAATTAATAGTCAGTAGTTAGAGTTGCTATATAAATGTTAAGCTAAATTATTTTAAAAATAGTCGTTATATTTGCCAAACAGTTAGGTCTGCTATCAAACAATTGCTTGAAGAATGCACAGAAAGAAGGAAAGTGCCATTATTATCGACAACTAAAAAGATTTCGTACAGTTTACGAAAATATTAATATTGGAAAGTCAAATAGCATTGGTCAATCTGCGGGATCCAGTAACGCAATATAAATATAAAATAAAAGTAAATATTATAACTTATGATACAAAAGAATATCAATATTGCATGAAATTTTGTACCTGCTGTATCCAAAAATATTCGGATTATATAAACCACTTCAAGCAACTAAGACATGAATTATCGTGATTACAGAATAACAAAAACAACAAGAGTATAATTAATACGTAGCGATGCAAATGTATATAGGACTAATTCATCGTCAGTCTGATTGTCATGTGAAATATTTAATGGTTCACGTTGAAAGTATTAAATTACGAATAAGTTACTTGATTTTGTATTCAACATATATAACGTGTAGTTAGCATTTATAGTATTAGGTCAGATAGAGTAGTGGTTAACACGTTTAGGTTGCAAGGGATTTTCCTGATGTTCGTGGGATCAAACCCCAGGTAAGTACTTAAATTATATTCTAATTTAAAAAAATCCCACAATTTAGCAATTATGTACGTCAAATTCTGTAAACGAAATAAATAAAAAAATTAAAGAAACAAATAATTAACTAAAAAAACTATTTTTTTAAATGTGTTAGTGGTTTTAATAATAATTTAATAGTTTTGCTAGTAGTTCAAAACAGTAGTTTAACAGTAACTCAATGGTAATATAACAACAGTATTTTAATGGTAGCTTATTAGTAATTTAGAAATCGATGAATTTTTGGTAGTTTAAGTGGTTGCTTAATGGCGCCCTTTTTACTGTTTAAATTACTACTTAAATTACCGTAATTTAATGGCAATTCAACAGTAATTTAAGTCCATCTGTGTTTGCTGGGAACATATTATATGATGGCATGCTGAAGTTGACACATATCTGCAAGAAATAAAACAAGAAAGTATTCTGAAGGTATAAAGAAATGCTAACAATTTCTCATAATTTTAATTGTGTTAATAACTTTATCAGGATCCAACCAATGTTTTTAATGCAGACGAGACGGCGTTTTTTCTGAATCCTCAAGGAAGCAAAATTTTAGCTGCTACACTGTTTACCAGCAAGTGAAAGTGAAGTGAAAAGGAATGCTTAACGGTTATGATTGCTGGTAGTGCAGCGGGCAACTTAGTACCCCCCATGATAGTTTTTAAATATGACAGAATTCCTCAGGAAGTAGCAAAAACTATACCACTTGATTGGGGTATTGGTAAATCGCCAAACGAAGTGTGGAGATACCTTTTTCAATTTTATAACAGAATTTTCATCGCTGGTTAATTAGTAAAAGTATAACACTGCCTGTCATATAGTTTATAGATAGACATTCCTCTCTCATCTTACTTTACATACCAATAAATTCTGAGAAGAAAACGGAATCATTATAATCTCATTATATCCAAATGCCACTCACCTAATTCAACCTATGGATGTATCAATATCTCGTAGTTTGAAAGGCAGCTGGAAGAATATTGTTCATGAGTGGAGGCTACAAAATATGGAGAAATCGCCCATATTAAGAAAGAAAGAAAATCGGACTATGCCCCATTATTAAAAAAAGTTTTAGATTCCAGAATTACCGCCGAAATGTTCAGAAACTGCTTTTCTAAATCTGGTTTAGTGCCCTGGGATGCAAAAGCACAAAAACAAACAGATATTGAACATCAAAAGAGGTAGAACAGAAAATCAGTTAAGAGAATTACAGAATGGAATAAATTTTGTAGAAAAATATATAGACAGAGAAAAGGTAATATTATTTAGAGCCACAGATCTGGAAGCATGGAAGGAGATAACAGGGATGTATCTCTTTTTAAATTTGATAAGTATATTTGGACGCAGTTAGAAAATCTTAAAAATACTCTAAAAAGAGTTCAAGGTGAAAAAAATCTTACAGAACAGGAACAAGAAACCATACTGTCTGCCTCTGTGTTAGATAATGAAGTCCCATCAACATCTCAATTAAACAATCATGTAGCACCCCCATCGGTCCCTACAATAAACACATCTCCTACTCATAATAGTCAAGATGAAGGTGAAGGCGAATTAGTACCATCACTTTTCAAAGGCATACTTAAATGGCCAGGGAAAAGAAAACCAAATCCTAAGAGAAAGAGAAGAGAACACATACCACCTGTGGCAACTTCTAAACAGTGGCAGTTGTATTATGAAAAAACAAAATGAAAATGCTAAAAAACAGCTAGAAGAAAATAAAAAGAGAAGATCAGAAGACAGACAAAAAAAGAAGGAAATACAAGAAAAATAAAGTTTGCAAAGAAGCAAGAACGGGAAAACAATCGTATAAAATCCGGAAATAGTTTTGATGATTTAAGTCCAGAAGGCGAGCCAGAAGGTCAAAGTACAGAACTAGAAGGTTAAAGTCCAAAATATTCCAATAAGGATTTTCTAAATTTAAATGTGTCCAACTCCAAAAATATTCGGGAAAGAAATTTTATTTTGGCGTTTTTTCCCGGAAAAACGAAGGAACATAAATATGTCTGCGTAATACAAAAGTTACTATCAGATAATACAGTTGAAGTTGTAGGTCTAAAGTGTTGCAATGATGCAAAAACTCAATTCGCCCTTAATGACAGTGATGTGAGCACAATCCAATTTGCTCAAATAAAAACCATACTAGAACTACCAAAGATTTTAGTAAGTAGAGAAAGGCTAAAGTGTGAATTTAATTGTCCCCAAGAAGTCGATGGTTAATTTCTTTTTTAGTTTTTTTCAGTTCTGTGGTATCATTAACTATGTAGTTAGTTTTTAGCACCCTTTAATTTAATGTCAACTAGTAGGGTCGATCTCTGTCAACAATATTAGGGACATCATTTTTTGTATGTGTCAACTACTGAAGTGTAAAGTCATATTTTAAATATTTTTTTGTCAATGATTACTATGCTTTTGTTGTGTTTAAATAAATTCCATTGTTCATAAATGTACGTTCTTTTACTTTGGTATTTAGTTTTTTCTCTGATAAAAAAAAAACCTCCGAAATACTAGAAAAAAATAGAAATATAATTCTTCTTCTGTCAATTATTAACCGCTGATTTTTAGGTAGTTCAAAACTGTTGTTCTATTATTTTCAAGTTTCCATGTTTTGTTTTGAGAAATTTTAACTCGTACAATACAACTATTGGTCGCGTTATAAATGACATTTGATTTGTGACTTAATCACTGATGTTACATTGCCCAGCGTATAGAGAGATATGCTTGTCAAAAAATTGTTGATTCCCCTACTGGTAAACACGAGTCTGTGCCACAAGCAGGTATTGTGAGAATCAAAGAAAATTTGATAAAAAAAGTAACACTACCAAAGATACTCCAGAATTCATTTTGAGAGATCTCAACGCCCGAATACTGAATTTTGACGTGTTGTCCCAGTTGAAGCAGCACTAAAAAGCAGTTTCCACTTTTTTACATATCTGTTCATGGCTGAGAAATTATTAGTCTAAAACAAATTTAATTACTTCACAAAAATTGTAACTGTTTTAGAAAAATGTACGTCAAAGTTTCTTGCAAATTGGAACTAAACGTGTGGCTCTGTGTTTAATAAATAAGTGCTAAAGATATAATTTACTTTTCTTAACTACGAAATAGAATCGATCCTTTAAATTACATCTGACAAGTTTTAAATTGGTTTGCAAGATGAGAACTTCAGAATTCCTAGTTTTCAGAGAACATACACGCAAAATAAAAAAACAGAGTAACAAAATTGCACTTCATAAGTGAGATAAAAAAGAGCGACAGTTTGGTAGCTGATATCTTAATTTGTAAAAAAAGAACGAAATTGCTTTAAATTAATAGAATAAAGTTACCTAACCGATTTTCATTATTTGAACATATCCCTTTTTGGAAACGATAAAGTTGCAACAGCAAGATTAAATTTGGCTAATTAATGCGATCGGCAAGTTTCTACGGCACGTGAATTAATGTAGTTATACTAATTTTCGTATGTTTTGTATAAAAAAAAATACAACCGACAGCTAGAAACATGAATTATTGATTTGTTCACATTAAAGAATTACAAATGTCCTTTAACCACGAACGTAACGGCACGATTTCAAATTTATATAAAAATGTAACGAGAGTTTAAAAATACCTTTTAGGCAAATTAAATTCCAATGAAAATTCCCAATAGGCATTACTGTAATTGCAACTGGCGTTCAGAGTGTTTTATAAATCAATACATAAAGCAGTTATTGGTTTCTATTCCAATACACACCTATAGCTTTCTGTTAAAATTTCCAATTAACTGTAGGAAATTATTTATTTAAGCTAATTTATGCACGGTGTTAAAAGTCCTTAATAAATAAATCAGTGGCACCAAGAATAAATAAAACCCTTTATACAGTTTACACAATCGGTAAAAGGATTCTCAAGATCTCTAAACTACATTTTAACCACTTTCAAGTGTTAAAAAAAATTAATGGCTGGAACCTTCAAGAGGTGTCATTAAACACGGTATATTCCTTTGCTCACAAACGAATCAAATCTAATTAACGTTCGCGCAAATTAAACAAAGCGTTTACAATTAACACTTTAATTAATCAACCGTCACATCTAAAAATACGTACATTATACAGTCACTAACCGACGCAATTGCACGTTACTAGAATTAAGAATGTTTCTTTTCATAGACGATTACTTGAATTTGCCATGAAAATTTCGTTAAACATTCATTTCAAGTTATTTTTTATACCCGTCAGGAATTTTAATGATAAAAACCAAAGTGGATATTAACAAAAACAACTACATGCCATTATTTCGACATATTACCGAATAAAGACGAGGTTGCTAAAGTAGGAATATTTAATGAATACGAAAAAATCAAATGCTTGCCTTGCACAAATTCTAATTTTACTTAAGCGCTCCTCTGCGTTTACATTAATTAAAGCAATTTCTTCTTTAGTAGTTACAAATTAGACTTAATTACCAATTTAAGCTTTTTAAGTACATTAATTAATGTAACCACTATATTAACCAAACAAACTTATCCACATAATGTAAAACCAAAATTATCTAAATATTACTCACACTGTTATTCGTTTACAAAACTTTTTGTTGAGCTACAAATACTTAAATCAGAGGCGTATCTAGGGCATGGCAAACAGGGCTTACGTCCTAAGCGCCAAAGCCGGAGTCACAAGCAAATGTCGAGATTCGAATTGTTGCAATCCTTTAATTAATTAAACTAATTTTAATTCTATGTTTCTATTCAATAGTGATAGTGAAAACTTAATAACACACGGAATATAAACAAAGACAAAAATCCTAATAAATATAACGGTAAATCGACTGTAGATAACATCGCCTCCAACTCGGAATTCTAACCTACTTGACATTACGGGGCGAGTAAGTAGATGTCGCCAGTTTCTGATTAAAAGTACATAAAACCTAGATTTAAATCTCTACGCTAGCTTCTCGTTGTCTTCCTGATCAAGTTAACACTTCCTTTGAGGAAACAATAATGCAATTTGTAAAGTATATTAGACAAACGTCGCTACCTCTGTAACTTTAACCTCTGCTTAGAAACATCAACTTTTGTTTTGACAAAGGTTTAAGACAGTCTCAATTTTTACTTATTATTACTACAGGAAAAATTACGTTAATTTTTCATAAGTCTTTTCGAAAGCCCACCGCTTGTGTCATTAAATATTCGTTTTCCAAAGGTCATATGTTAATTAAAATTTTGCTACGTCACTGGTACACCGACACCACTGTTAGTTATTTCGACGTAAATCACTATTACCGTAAGGGGGTGGTTCATCGAATACCTTGATCGATCCTATTTGAAGTTCTATTTCAGTGCTCGCTGTACGTGTATACAATTGTTCAAAATAGGAAAAACTGTAAAGCCTGTTCTACATTATACTTTTTGTGTCCAAGTTTCTATAAACTAGAATTTGTCAAAGAAACAAGTTGAGTAAAAACATAAAGATGATTATTCGTCTCTTTTCTGCGCATGAACTATGATACAAACTTGGATAGAAACTTGAATCGTTTCTAGTTTTAAAAAAAGTTTAGGCGCGATAAGTTTTCTGTTTCACACTATACTTTTTTCTTTGAGTTCTAGTTCATAGAAACCTAGGCGTAAAAAGTATAATGTAGAACAGGCTTAAGTACTTTCATTTTTACTTAATTACACGTCGTTTACTATTACGCTTTTAACCAAGTGAATTACGAATAGAGAATTCTGTTCATTCAAAGTGCTAGGAGCGAGTTTTCCGCAAAAATTCGAAATTGCATGCAGGTAACAAAATGATGATACGACGCCATCATTCTTTTGCGTAGAATTTAACGTTCTACAGCAAGACACGAAAGTGGAAAGATGCACCGCCTCACAATTATCTGATTAATATCTCGCAAAAAGTAGTTTAGGCGGATGATACAGGTGGAAACAAGAATCCTTGACAGTAATCAAACACGCTATATTAGAAATATTCTCTTGTAACATTCCCTTTTTGTAATACATATGTATTTGCATTAATTAAATTCTGCCATAAGCTATATTTTTAATTTATGTTCAGTTTTCGGCGATTTAATTATGTTCAGTTCTCAACTTTTTCTCTTTTGTATAACTATGATTACTAATTAATCTTTACTGTCAGTCGAGTACATTATACCGCCTTCAGCTTTATTCTTATTTAGACAATTGTTATGTAACTTGACTGTATTCCGATCGGGTATCTTTAAATTTTAAACGTAGTCAAGATCAGAGTTTGGCAAACACATGTCAATAAATGTATGCTTAGAATCTTTGCAAGTTTCAAAAGTAACATTATTGATGTAGCTGATATGTAGCTACCTGCGATAAAAAGCTTAGGTCAAAGATAAGTCTTATATTTTTGTACTAAAAAATGTTAGCTAGCTAGCCGTGGTGACATGATTTTTACGAATAAGATCCACCAGAGCAAAAGGTATATAACAATCTTCGTCAAGTCTGCTAGACTTCGAAGCTGATTTAAGCACAGATGCGTCAGAAACAAAGCAGAGAGACCTGAATGTACTGCTAAAAAGGTTTGAAATGACGCTGAAACGACGGAAGTATCTCTGAAGATGTTACCAAAGCTGTTGACAAATAAGATTCTACAGATGTAAGAAATGCATGTCATTTCAAATGCAATTGATCAACACGACATGAGACTTTTGAAATTTTACGGTGATATTAGAAAAGAAATCGTGGATGATTCGCTGAAAATAGGAATAATAAAATTATTAAAGACGGTGACTCGATTGTGCCTAGTTTATTCAACTGCAAAAAAATATCCTCTTTGCCATGTGCTGTCTGTTTATTTCTCGTTCCAATCATGAAGCGAATTTGAAGCAGGAAAAAGGATTTAATCAGTAAAAACCACCGGAGCGAATGACAATCCACGAAGTGTCCAAACTTCATTGTAAGTGTTATGCACAATGAAAATAAATTGAATGTAGTTTTGCTGAGAGTAGATGAATTATCCACGTGGAGGTACAATTAGCGTTGGAGAAGAAGATGCAGAAATTCTACACTGCATCAAGTTTCTTTCAGCACAGGATCTGGCTCTTTAAAGACACCGAGAAGACGATGCCTTCAACATAGAAAATTTTCATGAGCTGTTTAAGCCACCTTCAAACCTGTCATGCAAAGACACCTCTACAATACGAAAAATCCTCCCAACTCGACAGATTTCATTTCACCGACCATACAGAACGAATTTCTCCATTTGATGACTTCTATTGTTTCTCAAAATTTGCTCACGAAAATTCATCAAAGTTTTTAGATCTGGTGTTTGATCGAGCACATCGTGAGCAAGCTTCAGAAGTTGTGCGTTATGCAGAAGTTCATTTTGAGAAGAAAGTAGTACTCGTTACAAATTTTTTCCGGAAGATGCTGAGATCTTAGTTCAGACCGACACTAGTTAGAGAAGAATGGAATGGAACTTTAAGATTCGCGGTCATAATGCTACGACAATGCTGCTATGATGGCAGGACAAAGAAATGATCTTACACCAAGAATCCCTGTAAACCATCTTTCGTAATCTGCGATAATCATTCGCTCAACTTGGTTGGTGTAAACGCAGTCAAACAGGATGTAATGGTGGTGACATTCTTCGAAACTGTTCAAGCATTTTACATCTTTTTCTTCTCGTCTACTCAACACTAGAAAAAACTAAAGAACGCTGTGTCCACAATTCTTAAACGGAGTCTACAACAAGGAGTGCAAGGAAAATTCAAATATGAAATGTTTATTCAAATTTTGAAAAAAAAAAACTTTTCCTCTTAACCCCTATTTAGCTGCATGTCACATAAAAGATCTTAAAATTAGTTCTAAATTACACAACACTGTGTTTTGTCTAGGAGAGCTGTAATTTCAATTTAAAGATGACGCGGAAATCAAAATTTTGCATTTTTTGAAAACTTTTTATAGCTATATTTTGAAAACCGTTTGAGATGTTGGACTGTATTTTAATCTTAGTCTATATGAATGTAGCTTATGTACCAAATTTCATCAAAATGTAAGATAGCAAGATTCAGTCACTGTGTTGATTTGACATGGAATGACCCAACTTCTCCAGGTCATGATGGATAATGCAACGAAGGTTACTGTGACACGAAGTGATGCCACGCAACTATACAAACGTATATTGACTCTTGACTTTGTGACACTCCTGAGATTTTGAACCAGTGGTAAATGCCATCGTTCGAATCCAGAAAATATTGCAAAATCCGAACATGAACTTTTTACGATGACACAACTGAAACTCTGAAAGTTGGATTTGATATCTGTCAAGAGTGGAAAGTTGAGACCCAGAAAACGGCCAAAACGACAAAAGAGGATGGCTTATAAAACACCAAGAGCCGAATGAACAAGTAGCTATGAAAGCACCAATTAACCGATCTAACACTAAAATAGGAGATAGATATAATTGTTTGCACGATGCAGATGAGAAGTTTGGTTATTTAATTAATGTCGAAGACTTATCTAGCAGCATGATCAAGGACGTTCTAAAAAAGAAGTGTGAAAACTTTAGCCAGAACTACAACTGTAATGTTGATGGTCAGCAGCTGTATGAAGAGTTTTCAGACTTCAGATTTTTGTTTGTGCAGGACCAATCTCAAACTTTCGCGACTTGAAGATGTTCTAAAAGTTATTGTACAATACAGTAATGAGAGCCTTTCTAAATCTTCGAATAGCCAGAAGACTGATTTCGAGGACGTTATTAATACTTCTGCATCAACAAAGACAAAGAAGGTTGTAATGTAACAAGAGTACAGAACAGATGACTTTTTCGCATCACTCAACGACAACTTATGTTACTGCAAATCGAGATCTTCATCGTAGAAAAAATGTCTAGACTGACTACTGATACTGCATTCTTAAAAGATTCATGTGAAATTTTCTAAATATTAACTAAGTAAATAAACATATAATTTCCCGCTTCTGCTGTGACAGTTATTTCACTTTTTGAGATCCTTCCCACTCTTTCCTATAAACCATTTGCTGTTCACTTAGATTTTCAATGACACTTTATTTACTGAAAACCCTCTCTCAAAAAGTGATTATTTTGATACCAACATACGGATCTTATTCAAAAATGATTACTACTCTCTCTCTCTCAAAATGAATTTTAGACAATCTGCAGAATAATTTATTAAGTATTAAATAATCGCCATGTTAAAAAAACTGTTGCCAATACTCCAACGTGATTTTATGAACATTTTGTTGTAGTTATCAAATTCGTCCAGTTTTGCGAAAACATTAACATAAAAAACAATAAACTCACATTATATAATATCTACAAATCAACTATAAATGAATTTGCAACAGACATCGTTGTAAATTAAGTATAAATTGTTTATAGTTTTAGAATAAGGAAACCGTTGTTATCCAATGTCTATACCAATTCAAGTAATAATATTTAATCATTGATGTGTTGTTTGATCCTTCGAAAACCTAAATAAAAAACCCTACTACAGTATTTATTTCTAAACTTTTTTATTTTAGAAATTTATCAGCATTATTGCACTATATATCTTGTAGAAATGGCAACCCTCGAGCATGTGATATCAATGCAATAAATGTTTCTAGCATGTAGCTCACCATTATTTTTAGCGCAGAATATCCAATTGATATTTTAATTATTAACTGGGTGTAAGTCGATAAAACTAATTTTTTTCGACGAAAAAACCAAAATGAAAGTTCATTATATTTGCCAAAATTAGGTTATTGGTATTGTTAATGAACCTAGAAGAGAATAGGTAAACGTAACTTAATATTTTATACTATGAATTCACCAGATCCATAAAACCTGTGGTGACCTATAAATTTATTTCGGCAATAAAAGCTCCGAAATTCCCATTAAAAGTAAATAATGGACCTCCAGCGATGTAAATAACTCATCCCTTATTATAGGGGCACAAAATGCCCGCATGTGGGCCGTTTCGTTCATCATACGTCATCATTTGTGCAACGACATAAGCCAAATTGATACTTGTTGCTATACAAAATTTCCTACTCTATAACCATTATTTGAGTATAGAAGTTATCCTTTAACGCCCGGTAATGAATTGTTAATGTATGGTTCCGAAATATCTTACACTTTATTAGAATTTAATAGGAAATGCTGTATTGATTTAGTTAAAGATACTAAAAGCAATCAAGTACAAGAAACTTAAGATGTTTCATGTACTTTGAAACTTACCTTTAATGTACCAGCGATATGGATTTATAAATAGCTTTCAGCGTTATACTAAGGAAACGAGACATTCAGAAGAACCTCATCACCTGCATTCTACATCGGTTCACTAATGTAAATTTAATCCCCATTTTATGATGTTTAAATTGGTTATATGTGATAGAAGCTCCAAAGTCTGAGTTATATAAATTATTAATCCTATGTGCATTACAACGCCGATAAAAATATACTAAAAGGGTGCTTGCAAAACCTGAATACATATAGTGAGAAACGAATACAAAATTATGTACAAAAATTCAAACGACGTAAATTGAATATGAATTTTCTGTATAGCTACGAAAAAATATATCATCAAGTAAAAGTAAAAATATTACAAATGCCAAAAATTAACAAATATGCTGAGAAAAAAACCCACATACGTAAAATACATGTCGCTCTATTAAAAGTGTGAAAACTATTTTGGCCAGCTCTATATGAAATTGTTAAAATATCAGTTTAATAGATCTCTAAAACTTTCACTTTTCTTGTGCAACTAAATCGCAGAAAAGTTACCGAGATGTCTCGTCACCTATAAAAGGTTGATTTTTTAAAAGTAAGCGACTTTTGTTATCAAGGAATGCTTATAAAAATCATTATTATTATTATTATCAGCGGACATTAATAGAATGATTTCCAACTCAAAATTTTACTGCCCCGAAACTCATCTACTAACCTCCCAAACATTTCAAGCTTTTGATAAAAAAAGTATCTTTTATTAGTTGAAAAATATTATGGTTGTGTCTTTATCGAATGTGAATAAAAGAGTTTATGTTAACGAGACTTGGCTAGTAACCACTATATTAAAAAAAAATTAAATTATAGCTAGTACTTTAAGAGTTATTTTAAAACGAACGATTACCAGATGCGTCCGTTATGAGCCCGTATTCCAATGTATAGAAACTTTTTTTATGTGTCCTATCCGAATCCGAGAGATTATCCACAAATTCTAGGACACCCTGTATACTATACACTGTAATTACATTAATAATTACGGCATAAACAGAATACGCCCATTTGCACCGTTATATTCACAAAACAATCCAGCAGCTGTGTACCTGAAAAGTTGCTCACGCAGTAATAACGTCCGAGGAATACTGAAACACGTAAATCTTATATAGCAAAAAGCAACAATCCCGATTGGAAGACAACCAAAACAACCGAACATAAACCACCGCCAATATTAATTTGTATCAGAAGTTAAAAAATAAAACCTCCAATAAACTGGCTAAGAATAAATATGTATTAAAAACGAAAGTACAACCAACAGAAACTTCGGCCTGAACGTCAATAGTAAAAGACAGCATTTCATACCTGCGAGTTCAAAAGTAAAAAAGCATTAAATGTAGTCATAAACATCCATCCAGCAACATTTGTAAAAGAAAAAAACACAAACATTGAATATAAAGCAACGAAACCCAATGCACTATGTATATAGAATTAAAACCAAAAAAACAGCAATAAGCAGATTTATAAACTTGAAAATACAAAAGTATCTACTATTGAAAAACGAGAAATATTTCAGTTCAATTATATATATATATACGTGAGTCGTTAAAGCAAACTTATTCGTCATTGTAACACTCGTTTTATAATATACAATACACGCGCCTTACTGAAATAATGTTACATCAGTTATCGTCGTTGTGGCGACTAAGTGCCGTCTAAAATTAGCACCTACGTAACTGTAAATAAGTTATCTTCGAGTTACTTTGTATTTTTAGTGTGCTTGGAAAGAATGTGCACTTCTTAGAATAACAATTAAGGCTAGAACGTTCGTAAACAATGATTGAAGCGTGATCGCGGCGTGCTAAGCAAGTGCATGCTTAATATTGGCATTTGATTGGTCGTTAATATTGTAATGTATACCTTATTGCAGTATACAAGGTCTGGCTATTAAATAACAAGACTGCACGTGCAAAAGACGTCCTAGAAGGGAATGGAGGGAAACGAATGCAGCGTAGGTTAGCGTGTAGTGTCTGCTACGCCAATACGAAAAAACTGAGTGCTAGAAATTATTGAAAGAGGCCTACGGTGAAAATTCTTTATGTCGTGCACGTGTTTTCGAATGGCATAAAAGGTTTTCTGAGCGCCGAGAGAGCATCAAAAATGACCAACGTCCAGGTCGACCTATGCCTGTTTGAACTACGCAAACAGTGACCAAAATCAATGAAATTGTGCGCGGAGATCGTCGTATGAGCATTCGGATGATTGCTGAGACTGTAAAAGCCGATAAAAAAACAGTCAGAAAAATTTTACATGACATGAAGAAAGTCTGTACGAAGTTGTTCCCAAAAAATTTGACCCCCGACCAAAAGCTCGTCCGTCTACAGCTCTGCTCAGATTTTCTTTAGAAGTTAGATGAGGAATCTGAATTGATGGAAAACATCATCACTTGCGATGAAACCTGGATATTCAAGTACGATGTTGAAACTAAGCGGAAATCCATGCACTAGAAAACTCCTTCATCGCCAAGAATGGAAAAAACAAGGATGTCCAAATCAAACTTTAAGGCCATGCTAATCGTTTTTTTACATTATATTCTCTACCAGTAATCATAACATTTGCAAAGAAGAAAAAAGTCCGCAAAAAACATTCGGTAAATTAATACTAAAAGTCCGCGTCGAAATCGCGTTTAACAAAAATTAAGTCTAAAGCAGTTACTTAAAAGTAACTTATAATTAAGAACTTATTGAGTGTAATTAACATTTATTAAATCATTACAAGTATTTAATTGGCGACGAATAAAATAAAAGTGGTCTAGTAAGGTAAGTAGCAAATTTTGAATTATTATCTAGGCTAACACCGCGGACTCTTGGCTTAACGACGATTGTGTCTCAATCAACCTTAATTCAAAATTATTGTAACCGCGCGGCACATACGTTACAATTTGGTGACAGCGGCAACCGGTTACACTGTCAATAGTAGAAGACAGGCAACCGTGTATTTTACATCACCGAATGCAAAGGTGATATTTTGCAGGAGTGTAAAAAAACTTTTCTTAATATGTTTGGAATAACAAAAAAGAATTGAAAAAAAGCAAAGAGGAGAGTTGACTTTTATCAAGAAAAAGGACAATGAGAAAACAAACTTCTTCAAAAATGATAATTCATTTCACAAAGAAAAAAGTCACTACACTAGAGCCAAAAGTGACAAAAAATACTTAAGTCAAGATTTTAATATAAGCCGTTTGTTTAGAACATTTAAGGATCAATATCCAGATTCACACATTAGTTAACGTGATTTTTACAAAACATAAGCTTCCATCAACCACGTACTGATACATGCAGCATTTGTGATTTTCTGTAAAATCAAAACGATCTAATCCTAATAACGAAAGAAAAATTAAAGTAAACCTACACCATCGCAATGCTGAAAAGGCAAGAGCAGTAATGATGGATCACCAAGGTCAAGTGGAAATACCACGATTTCTATTAATTTTGAGCTTGATATGTCTGTGCCCTCACACGTGGTGAGATGTTTTACTTAAGGCAACTTTCGAGCTACAAACTGGCTGGTATTCGCGTTGAAGACAAAAATAAAGACTACATGTTTTTATGGCACGAAAGGATATCGGGAGCGACAACTACATCGCACAAAACAAAAATAAAATGTTATTGTTTCTGTGCATTTGTTTGGTGGCAAAAGGATGATTCCATCAGGAATACTTGGTTTCCGGCAAATCCTTTCTCAGCTGTGACAGAGATTTTGCCCAAATTGAGAAAAAGAAACGCTTGGCGAAATGCGAAGTTCCAATAGACTTGGTAAGACTTATGGTTAGTGCTACCCCCAAAAATCCGTTATTCGTCACGGTTATGCAGACGGAAATCTTTTTTTGGTCTCAGATGGAAATAAGTCTGATTACGATCTGTAGATTTCTAAAGTAAAATGAATCATGGCATCAAAATATTCATTGAGACTGGAACGCACTCCGCCTCGCAAAGCTTTAAACGATTTCGAAGCTTAGAAGTTTTCAAGACAAATATTTCACAAGAAAGTATTCGAAGTATTGCCACCATAAGAGTTTACAAAATAGGCAAGCAAAAAAAAAGAAAAGTACAATGACATTTAGAAGCTTCTAGAACCATCTACGTATAAATCTATTTAAATTCTTGCTTATACTATAACTAAGTTCATATAAGACATTTGAAATAATTCTAAATAAAATGTGTCATGTTTTATAAAATTTCAAATTACTCAAAATAATTTGTTGACATGAACTCCGCGTACATTTGTTTACATGCGCTTCAGCTTGAAAATAGATACACTATAGGTTCTTAGAACTAAACTAAACATCGTATTAGTTTTATATTAGAACTTTTATTTTGCATTTTTTGTATGTATTGTTGCTATATTTTCACCTTCTAAATTCACCAGCCACACGCTGGATGTGTTTACTTTTTTCTATTTCAATAAAAGTGTTTTTTTTCCCGAATTCGTTATCATTTAGTTATTGTGAACATAAACCCGAAGTCCTAATATGATTCTGTCTAGAACTCAGCTGTGACCATACACCAGTTCTAGTGTCTATATTAACACATATAATTAAGAATACCAAATTGTACAGTAAAAATCGAACTTAAATCCCTTCAAGCAAGGTAGTAAGCTTTTGATTAACTTTGGTACACTGGGTTGTACTATAAACTGAAATCTGAATTCTCGATCCCATTCTATACATGCATTAGATCTACCAAAAACACACATGATAAACCGATCCCCAGGTTTCTCTAAATGCTGTTCGCATTCAAGAGAATCAAGTAATTAAGTACTGTGACTTCAGGGTCATTTCATATCAAATCAACACAGGGTATTATAAACCTCAGAATTTGATGAAATTTGATATGAAAGTTGTTATAATAGAGATTAAGCTAAATGCCATTTTTTCAACTATCTCAAACAGTTTCAAAATTACGGCTATGTAAAGTTTCTTAAAAACCGTCAAAAAAACCTAACCGACATATTTTGAAATCACCATAGCTTTTCTCCTAATTGAGCTAGAAAGACGAGAGTAGTGCCATTAAATGTTTTCTTTTGATGTACAACACAACATACTTTGTTATAAAAAGTGTGTTTGAGAAATCTAATTCAAAATTTTGACTTTTTCAAAAAGTACATTTTTAAAAATTTTTAAATATTTCCTACAAATAGTTTATACTTTTGGTACGTAATTCTCAAAATTTCAAAGTGGGAGGGTAATGGGTTTATAGTTAGATTATAGTTTTAAAAAGGGTGTTTTATGAAACTGTTAGTCAGCCTACCTACTACAGTTTTTTACTATATTACATTAATTATGAACTCAAAATTACATTTTTAACACTTACATCTTATACAAAAGTTATTCAGAACTTGATGATTTGTGAAGTTTATAAGACTTCTTCAGATGTTATTGCATAAATCCTTCCTGTAGAAGTGATGGTATCAACTTTACAAAGTACATCCGTCAGTGGTATCCACAATATGTCTGATTTTTTTAGATATGAAAATGATGATGAAAGACCAGCAGTATGCAGAAATGTCACTTTTAGTTCATCTTCTTCATTCTTCTCCAACACACATGCCAGGCACCACTTTTGGTCATATCCAGCGGTTATATATCCAGTAGCTTCTGCCATTTGTAGTGTTTCAGGACATTTTTGTATAGTCACTGTTTCCTCTGTTGTATCTTCAGAGAATATTTTTATATCTCTGATACATTTGAATTTACCGGCTTATAAGCATGATATTACTGTGTTCCCCTGCTTGGCCGAAACGGTTATGCAGAAAATTCTCGAATACAGATAAATTTTCAACTGCCCATTAATAAAGAGTGTTAAAATTTGATCGTGATATGTAGGTTGTAGGCTTGCTCTTGCAGTAAGTCTCTTCACTGATCCGCCAACTCCATCACATGGTCCTTTTCCATGGTCAGTAGCGGAAAAATGCCATTCTCCCTCTACACTAAAGTCTTGCTTATGACAACATAAATTAATAAAGTTTTTCTTATTTTTATATTGTGCAGTGCATCCATCTGAGTAATAAAAAACTTTTTTGGCACTAATTGAAACTTTGTTGTCGTGAATTCGACAAGTTTCTGGAATTTATACACAGAAACAATGTTATGCTCCAGATATGGTGAAATTACAACTGCTTAAGTTTATTATTCTCTTTGTAATAAATTACAAATGTCACATGGTCACTTGCCCAGAGAAAACTTTGAACTTCGTCCTGAACGACAATATTATAGTTTTCACAGAGAAATCTAGGTTTACTACAAACTCAGACTCTTTAATATTTTCTTTTTTATCATTGATAGATGATGACTGCTGCTTTGCAAAAAAATTGTGCTTTTTTAAAATGATTAGTTTGTTACAAAAAATATTTATAAAATCCCCAATAGATTTCTGTAATTTTCAGACTGCAACGATCAACACCCACTGACGATAAGTGACATTATCTTCAAAAGCTTCTTCCATTATTTTGCAAATTGGAGCAACACGTGGGCATTCTGTACATTCACTTATATAGCAATTAACGTTTGGTGGATTACACAACATTTTTGTCAAACAAAGTTTATAAGTATTTAGTTGTACATTTGTCAAAGCTCCTAATTTCGTATTTTCTATCATTAACTTCAAGCTCTGGTGGATTGTGCATACACAGACTAAATGTGTACCACTTTGGCCTGTCAGTTATTATTCTGCTTATATCATCACTTTTATAAAATGACTTAACGGTATCGACAATAGCTTTTGAAATCGCCCTTCCAGGCTTTTGGATAAAAATTTCTAAAATACCCTTCTCTTTTAATTTTTTTCCTGTCTCGCCATATAATTTGGTGCATTAAAGTCACGTATTATTTTTCTAATGTCCCATTTCTCGGGGACACACGTAAGTATCATTAACTTCTTAACTCTATTAGTTGATGCAGAAAACTTTTCTTTGAGGTTTTGTAAAACTAGCTCATCAGGATAGGCCGTGTAGCTGTGAATTGTATTCCTCACTAGTTTACATTGGAGAACAAGACAGGCCAGAGGGTCAGCTTGATTAGTATTGTCTACCTTTAAATGTCCAATTTCTTTCTTACAAAAATCACAAATTTTGAACACTTCTTGTACATTCGTGTTATCTCGGTCTAGAACATTCGCAATCTTTCTGGATTTATCGTTCACTATCTGGCATTTGGCTTTATCGAATCGTAGATTCGACGTTATTCGTGAATGTTTCAATATCTATAAACTATTTTTAGAAAATATTTAAAAAATTTCAAAAATGTACTTTTTGAGAAAATCAAAATCAAAATTTTGAATTAGATTTCTCAAAAACACTTTTATAACAAATTAGGTTGTGTTGTACATCAAAAGAAAGAGCATTTAAAACTGAGTAAAATGACACATCTTTCTAGCTCAATTTAAGAAACTTAACATAGCATTTGAGATATTTGAAAAATATATATTTTTTTCTTAATCCCTATGATGACAACCTTCATATCAAATTTTATCGAATTCTGAGGTGGTGAAGTAATTTTTTTTGTTTTAGTGTGTTGATTTCATAGGGAATGGCCCTTCATATAGATATACGAACGACATAACTACATCAGGCTTACAAGCTTCGATTTCGGGCTCAATTCAAATTAGCCAACCATGTAATTTCTGTAAATTTTCGTGAGAGGTTAAATTTATCTGTTGAGCATTTCAATTATACCAATTTAAATTTAGAAATCATACAGCGGTACCAAAATAAAATAGTGGAAATACCAGGAATCGCTAGAATTAGTGCAAAATACAAAGACACGCTCTAATCAAATTGCAACCATACTTTTCAATGCTGAAGACATCCTTAGAAGCTTAACCAGCTGTTATTACGAATCGTTTTACTTCAATAAGTATACAGTTTAATCATATTGTCATATTCGTAGAAAATTATAGAATATATGTTCACTGGAGCATTACTTGACATCTCATGTATATAGTATCATGACGAGATTTCAATAAAAGAAAAACTTTATATTTGTTTAACAAACAAAAAACGCAGAATCGATAATAATTATTTTACCAAAAAATAAAAATCTCGTTTATAAGTTTCAGTATTTGCTAGCTTTTTTTCTTTGTATTCCTACCTCACAGATTGCATTTACTGCAGTCTCAAGTGTGATTTATAGAAATAAAAAAATTTAAATCGATTTCTAATAAAAATCCAAATCATACGTTCACAATAATACGTATGGAGTAGTTGAGTAACGATATTTACTTTCAATAGCATTGAAATGTAAACATTTTACACATAAAATGGGAAGACCTGTTATCAATTTTATAACAAACGTTTTAAAATAGCTTTACGTAAAGCTCGATTTATCAATATGCAATTTAGATTAGATATTATGCTTTACTTTAATTTGACCTTCGAATACTTAGTCAATAGATATATTATTTATGTTGATCGTAGATGAAGTTAACGTTAATCATAAAGTTTGTACTAGACGAAATTTAATGACCCAAAGCACCAAAGAAACTGAATAAAATCATTACGCCATTAAGACCGTCAAGCTTTTTCACCTTCCTAACCACAAATGTAATTTGTGCTAAGAGTTGCCAATAAAAAGCTCTACAATAGTGGTGGTAGCTCGGTTGAATTTATATGCAGTTGGAATTGAAAGTCAATCACTATAATTGAACGTAGCTGCTAGTGCACGTAGTTGGAATGAAATTTCTGCAAATACATGGATTTTATTGGTATAATAACGTTTAAAACAAATTATATGTACTCTTTAATCTTAAAAAAATAAAGACGTCAAAACAAATAACTGAACTACATTTCGTGTGTTGCTGTGATTTATTTGCAAAGGTAACATTATTGCGTCATCAACTGCTTGTGAATAATTAATGCTTTGGATAAATGCCAATTTCTTTCAAAATTAAACTAAAATTTGCACCACCAAAAAGTATCACATTTAATAAGGATCGAATGTTAAAAAGTCCGGTAAACATTATCCATTTAAAAAATTAATGCCCGTGACAGTTATTATTTAATAAGGTAACGTTAATCAAAACTAAAAAGTACATATTTCACAAGAAAAAAATACTTGAAAACGTTGACATTTTTCGTTGGAAATATCGAGTTTTAAAAGCCCCCTAGAGATGGTATAAAATTATGTAGTGAAGTTTTCTAAAATCGATTTTAACACAATTTTGGCCTAAAAGTGAAATTTATGTATACGATGATACAGGAAAGAAACTTTTTAAATCTCACTAACTTTATATACATACGTTCAATAGTATTATTAAAATTAAAACGTATTTTTATCAATTTTCTTTCATTCGAAAATCACGCGACAGTAACAAATCACTATACAATTTATAACTTCAAACAATTTTTTGACAAGATTTATGTAAATCTTTGCAAACGTAGGTGTGAATTTTAAAGTGTCTACATAATAGATAATTCTAAAGTATTATCATATTTTATCTATAAAAATAGAACATGTATTTGAACGTAGTTTTTTTTTGGCAGTTCTTAATTAAGTAATAAATGGCAAAAGTAATAAATAACTAACCACAATGTGTCTGAACGTGAATCTATGAGCTTTTAATTGTTTTAGAAATCCTATTAAAACTAAAGGAAATAAAAATAATACAAAGATTAAGTTACAATTAATTAATTAAATTTAAAAAAAACGAGGAAGTAATGATGAGTGCACACACGTATTTCTGACGTTATTAAGTTAATTCAAATTTTTAGCCTTAATTTATTAATTAAGAAAAAATATATAATTTTGAGTTTATGATTTATAAGTTGAACTGAACTGAACGCAATTACTAGAAATATAAAAGAAATTAAAAACATCTCCCATAGAAAATCATAATATAGTGCAGCACGTCGCTTATTGGAATCACGGATATTATCACCCGAGTAATGTTATCACTTTATAAATAAAAAAACAATTTCGGTTTATGTTATCAATTTTTTTCTCAGATTTGTTTCTATACATAAACGATAACCTATTTTGCATGAATTTTTAACCTAATTTATTTAGTACATGTGAGTTCAATTAAAAAGATTTTGTTTATTTGCAAGCTCAAATGATATCGGACCTCTTTTTCTCTGTAAATTAATATGGCCTGAAGACTGATTACACTGGTCTGCAAAAAAATATTTTTTATCGAGCTCTGACACTATTCCGGGTGATTCTTATGTAAAATGACGTCCTGAATCCAAATATGTCTTCCGTTTTCTTCAATCACCCACCATTTTCGAAGGAGCCCCAAATCTCTAATTTTACCACATTTCGATAAATTAATTATAATTTATTTATCGAACAAATAATAATTATTATAATAATAAATATATGGACATGAATTTAATTTAAATGGGAAAAAGAACTATTTTAGCTATAAACAGTAATAAATAAAAAGATATTCATCGTTACTTAGTGCTTGCTTTCCTTTTATACCCTGAGGTACAGCTCTCTCGTTTCAAAAACCAGCAGCACTCCGCCAACATGCTTGCATTCCACTTCCCTGAAAATCTCTTCTCCAGCTTAGCGATGTCTTGATGGAACCGTTCCCCGTGTTCATCCGAGACTGCTCCTAAATTTTCAGGGAAAAAGTCCAGATGCGACTGAAGGAAGTGAACTTTAAGAGACATGTTACATCCTATGTCCTTGTACGCTAAAAGCAGTTCCTCGACGTGAGCGACATAATCTTCACTTTTGTGGTTACCCAGGAAGTTCTTACAAACGTTTTGAAATGCAAGCCAAGCTCGTTTTTCTTTTCGATTTAGGTGTTCAATAAACGTCGAATCTTGGAAGAGTTGTCTAATCTGAGGACCAACAAAAACGCCTTCTTTGATTTTAGCTTCGCTAAGACGAGGAAATTTAGTTTTCAAAAATTGAAATGCGCCACCTGTCTTGTCCACTGCTTTCACAATCCAAGTTTGATCAATCCAAGTTTGATGTGTAAAGGTGGTAAGTAAATATTTTCCTTCGGAACCAAAGGATTGTGGGCGACATTTTTCTGACTAAGAATAAGATTTTCTCGCAGAGGCCAGTCCCGTACGATGTAATGTTTATCTCGGGCTCGGCTATCCCATTCACAAAGGAAGCAGCAATATTTTGTGAATCCTGATTGCAAGCCCGTCAGTAGAGCAACAACTTATAAGTCAGCGCAAAGTTTCCACTTATAATCATGATAACTAATTTTATCAAGGATTCTGAAGATGTTTTCGTACGTTTCCTTCATATCAACAGAGTATGCAACTGGAACTGATGAGAAGTCATTCCCATTTGCCAACAGGGCAACTTTTAAGCTTGTTTTTGATGAGTCTATAAATAGTCTCCATTTTTCTGGGTCACATTGCATCTGTAGCTCTGTCATCAATAAATTTGCATTCGGACAGAACAACAAACCTTTATCTTCTGAGAAAAGACATTTCAGGGTTGCTTGTCTGGTCCTGTAAGAAGATATTTTTACTCCCTTTTCTAAGAGATTCCACTGTTGAAGTCGCGATCCTAGGAGCTGAGATTTAGTCTTGGGTAAATGCAAATTCCTGACAAGATCATTTAATTCCGATTGAGTGGGGAGGTGAGGTTGCCGAGAAACTAAATCTGCGGAATACTCTTCATCATCATTGAACGTATCATTTGAAGCCCCAGGATGTGGCTCAGAGTCTTTTAAATCAATTTTCGGCTCTAGAGTATAAGTGTTTGGGGGCTCTGGGATTGGCAAAGTATCGTTATGAGGAACAGGTCTTAGAGCTGACGGAATATTGGGATACTGAATTGTATGCTTACTTTTGCTCGAAAACCCGACGGTGGAAGTCATACAAAAGTAACAATCTGTAAGATGACAGCAAAGTTCACACCAAACCATAGGCACAGCAAATGGCATTGATTTACGGGTACCTTTGAGCCATTTGGTCAATCTACTGTAACAAGTCGTACAGCAAACTGATGGAGCCCAAGTCTTGTCCTGGTTGCCAACTTGACAATCAAAGTACAATTTATAAGCTATTTTAACAAGCAGAGAAAGGGGTTTTCGTTGCGCTTTTAAAGTTAATTCCCCGCAGACATAGCAGAAGCTATCGGGATGATTTTTACACTCGCGTGGCATAATTAAACAGTAATTCAACGCCCGACATTAACCACAAATCACACTTAGTCACTTGAAAAAATCCGGAGTAAAAGTAGTTTTACTGTTTTACACAAATGAACAAAAATGAACACAAAATCCAGCACGTTTAAAACGTCGACAATTTAACTCTGCAACAGCTATACATGTACTGATCGAAGCAGTTAAGCAAACAATGTAATATACTATAATCAGAAGAGTAATGTAAGTTCAAGCCTGTCGAAAATTCCTGTTCAAACCTGCATGTGGTATTGAGATCGCCAGCTTCGTGCAGTGAATCTTCCTAACTGTTTATTGATATTTTCTTACTGTTCTTATATATTTGTATTTTATTGTTGTTTCTATATACATTTTATAGCAAAACTTTTGCCATATACATTGCTATAAATTTTATTACCTGCTTTGGGATGTTTAACGGCTATAGGTTAAAATTCTAAAAAAAAATGCAAAAAATAAAATAAAAATGAGGTCCCCCCAAAATAAGTGGGTGATGGGTAAAAACGGAGCTTATTTTTGGATTCAGGAGGTCATTTTACATAAGAATCGTCAAGAATGGTTTATGCAGACCAGTGTTATCAGTTATCGTCGGTGTAGCAACTATGTGCCGTAGAGATAGGCGAACCGCTTCTGAATAGACTCAAAAGTGCTAGTTCTTCTTAATGAGCGAGCGAGTAATAACTTACAAACAAAGAGCGGTAGCTCCTTAGTATAATTGTATTTTAATTATATAGAAAAGCTGCTCACTGCTCACTTGATAAAAATATATTTTGACTTTTGATTCCAACTCCCATGAGAATGAGATAGGACCGGATCGGAACACTAGGGAGGTACCGGTGAGTGCTGAGCTCAGTAATCGGACAGTTGAGTCACCAAGTCCTGAAAAAAAAAGCTACTCACTTCACTGATTGAGTCGGTTCCGCTCTGATCCCTAAAGTAAATCACTTTGCCCATCACTAATGTGCCGTCTAAAATTAGCTTGCGCCGAGAGTCAACCTACTCACTAACTTAACTTAGTTGATTGAATCAGTTTTGTTTTAACATTTTGCAATTACTGGCGCAATCAAGAGACATGGTTCTTCGCGTGAAAGGCAAAACTAACATTTTACAACAATATGATGAAGTTGCTAAAAATAAGTCAGCAGAAAACTGTCGCGCTATTAAAAATTTACTAAAACCTAAAAGTGGAATCAAGGTGTGAGTTAGAGCTTTAATGGATACATTGATGAACTCCAAATTTACACTGGAAAAGTAAATAGCCCTACTAGAAATTAAGACCGAGAGTTATAAAAGATTTGTCTAGATCGCTTGTAGAACACATTTGTATTTCCACAATTACTTCACGTATTTGCCTCTTTTACTCGAATTAAAGAAAGATAATATATATGGATGTAGAACTATGAAAAAGAAGAGCATCAGAACACCCGACAACCTATAGGCCGATAAAACTTTGCATCGAGGTGATACAGTTGAT
Organism: Aquatica leii; assembly: GCA_035610365.1. Classification (NCBI taxonomy): domain Eukaryota; kingdom Metazoa; phylum Arthropoda; class Insecta; order Coleoptera; family Lampyridae; genus Aquatica; species Aquatica leii. The sequence goes on along the minus strand of CM069436.1, from coordinate 99,788,294 downwards.
CGAAAGACATAATTTATTGTCCTAAAATTATGAAAGATTTATAATAGCTACGAGAGTTATTTTTTTCAAGGTCCGATTGGTCGCTAAATGAAAATCACAGTAAGAATCAAGAGATTCATACATTTGTCGTAGCGGTATCAATTTACAATGCTTTCGTCATAGAAAGCAGTCGCCTGTGTTTTCAGCCAATTCTGTACGCTGGTCTGCACTCGTTGTCTGTGGCAAAATTTAGTCCTCCTAGCCAGCGTTTCATGTAGACAAAGAGATGAAAATCTGAGAAAGCCAAGTCAAGACTGTATGGTGGGTGATCAAAAAACTTCCCACCCAAAACGTTGCAGGAGAATCGTTGTTGCAACTGCAGTGTGCGGTCGCGCATTCTCATGAAAAAGGACAATGTCTGACGACAACATTTCTCTTTTTCATAAATAGAATGAACGCATTTGTATGTGCTCCCTACGTACTCTGACAACTGCGAATAGACGCATTCCCCGGGCTAACTAAAGATACAGCGCAAGATGTCTGCGCACAGACCTAGCGGATTTTCCCAGAAGCTTTCCATTAGAGACGAATCGGACCTTGAAAAAAATTGTCCTCGTACATGGGATACGTCGATCGTCTAAAAACAACGTACCATATCAATAGGGAGAGTAGGAAATTTATAATTTATAAAGAAAGAGCCGGTGAGAAAACAATGGGGCATGCTGGCGAGACCTAACCTGTCTATTGTAGTCGACCAGTGCTAATTTTAGGTCGACCGCGACTTTTTTATCATTTAAGTTAAATTAAGTATTGTTTCAGAATCGTGGTGCCAGGTCTACCGTAACTACGGTAGATCTCCGTTTTTTAGTTTGTTTCTACCCCTCTCCTGTAGAGACAAAACTATACTGTCATCGTAATATTTTTTATTTGCATCATTAGTATTCTTTTGCTTGAAATGAATCCAATGCTAAGTTTTTTTAAATGCATTTTATCATTTACAATGAGTTTCATAGACTTTACTGAGAAAGTAGAGATGCTGGGCTATGGAGTCATTAAAAATAACCATCCGAGGTATGTATGTTTCCTTCTATTAAGCTAGCCACAATTTTTTTGGCTATTACAACATTACAAATAACCAGAGTCTACCTCGTAACGCAGTGTCAAAATAATTTTACATCATTTTTCTTTAGGTGTGGACAGATTCAAATCTGTGGAGTAGTGGAAAATGATCAATTTGCCGTTGTGCAAACTAGTTATTACCACGGACGGAATCAAGTTGGCTATATAACGCTTTGCAAAAAAGATAAAAAATTTTCGGACATTCTTAGCTAGATGGTATTAGTTACCAGCAAGTTTTAGCGGATAAGATGCTCAACATAAAACACATAATAGATATTGGATTCAAAATTCTGAACTCTATTCGAAAAAAATCTCTTAAAAGACGCGTAATTCTAATGCAGATACAGTAGATTTAGTTTTGCTGACTGATTTCGGGTGGCTCAGTAGAAGGAAGTTCCTGCAAAAATTTTAAGATTGAACTGACCTCGTTAAATCGATTCCCAAATATTTAAGACCATCTTCCAAAATATCTCGAGAACCAAATCGACGTTGACAAGTACGTAAAGAAAATAGATTTTCGTGGATGAGTTTGAATCGAGACTTGAAGATTTTTTACAGCTAGAAAATCTTGTCGAATTCTTTATGAACCCATTGAAAGAAGACAGCAACACTAAAGTAAATTTCAAGATGAAAGTATTACACCAAAATACAAAATCGTAAATCTTAAGTCCGATATAACACCAAAGGTTATGTCAAAAAAATGCTACACTGGTTCTTTGGATCAACTTACTTGTATGAGTTTATCCAACAGGGAACAGTACCTGAAATCGTCATTATCCTTGTACTCTGTGCAGTCAACGCTCTCACTGAGTCAGTAATAATTTTTTGTACCGATTTACTTTTATTTCTTAAAAATACACTTTTTCTTTCAAACTTTTCAATTTTTTTAATCATTTGTCCAAATAAAAATAAGAAAACACATTGAATTAGACACCACGCTTCATGCAGATTATTTTCAGTTATTTGTAGAAGTAGAAAGTCGATTGTGATGATTACCTGAAAATCAAAGTCGATCTTCTTCTGAAAAGATTGGACATCACTGGGATAAAAAACCCAAGAAAAAACAATTGGAAACAAAGAAAGAATTCGGCCCACCCAAAACAGAATAACGTATAAATCAACTTTTTTTTCAATGACCCGATTGAAGTCTACCAGCGTCACCATTAATTTTTATTGGCAAACCTTTTGATTTCTTCTTTGACAATTTGTATCCCAAGATCCAAATCATGATCGAAGTTGCAAAAAACCATGGTGCATTCATTATATTTCAAAAAACCAAGTTTTAGAACGTTTTGACGCTGCTGTTACTGTTACATCACCACAACTCGATGCCATAGTGATTGATTATATGTTGCAAGCTATGGATTTCTTCCTCTTCTCTCCATTTAAGTTAAAATTTAGTTTTCATTAAGTCATGCCAAGATATTCAGCATTAATTTCATATGATAATGTTGTATCATTTATATCTAGAGAAGAAATGTAACTTTTAATACTACTAGTCGGTAGCAAATAAAAGATATGGAGTGGAAACCGATATCTTGAGAAACGCCGATCCTTACTTCTTTCAATTCAAAGTACTCTCATCTTCTAGCTGAATCTTGCATAATTTTTTTGCATTACATATATCTTTTTGAGTTCTGATGTCCATATGTTGAACATTAAATTTTTACGGTTTTTCTAAATATGTACTAGATTGCTTGCAGCGAAATCCTCGGTCCAACGTATTAGATGTGCAGACACAGGCGTTGCGCACGAATCTGATTGCAAGATCATGTTGCATTGTGGTATTGAACAGTAACAATAACGGCGTTTCGTCGTGCAACAATTGACGGTAAATGCCGATTATGCTTATATTGAAACGTTCAGCTTCGAGAGCATTCACGAAGCTACTATCCACGTCTAGAACGTTCACGAAAGAATATAGAAGATTCTCGACGGATGGCCAAATTATATAAAAGCGACACAAATGAATCATAGGTCAGTTATTTCAGTAATTTGAAGCCTTCAGTGTTAAGAAGATTATTCAAGTTTAAATAAATAAGTGATTAACGCGTGTCGAGATAAATACGACGAATTCAAATTGTGCGTGACTTTAATGTAAACAATAAGTGTTAAACTGAAGTTATCCGCGGACTTTATCTTTCGTGTAAGTAATAGTGCTATATAAATTAGTGTAAGTGTTTTTATTAAATATTCTTAGATTTAATTAATTCGGTTAGCTATAAACGTGTACATATTTTTAGTATAAATAAATTAGCTTTAATAATAATCATTACAATATTTTGTTTTTAAACTATTAGGAAAATAGTTTAAATAGGTCTAGAACATTTTTAGTTCATTATAAGTTATTGAACTTACTTCATAGATTATTGTACGTACCCTTTAGTTGGGCAGTAATACGTACTCCAACATTTTTCTTTTTAGCAATTATTGGAACATACGATTTATTTGTCCTGGCGATGATAAAATCGAGCAACTTTTTGATACCGACTGCTTCGTCCTTGAAATAGATAATTCCTCTGAGGATGAGCGTGGTTTTGACATACCTCAAGTTCAACTAAGTCTTGAAGAAACAGAAGAGGTCCCTGAAAATTTTTTTAATGAAAAATATTTCAATGACAAACCTCTCAGTGTGGTTCGAGAAAGAATGCTCACCGAACGAAAAAAAAGCTTAAAAAATCAGAAAACTTTATTTCCCCAATCTTCAAATTTCAAGAAGATTTTAACGATATCGAAACACGATGTTAGTAAAAAGTTCAAGACTAATTTTGTGTTTGGTCAATTTTTCAAAATATTTACGACTGTACTAATGTAAGAATTTTAGAAGAAAAAGGAAACCAATGAATTTAACATTACCTGAAATTAAAAAGTTTTTTGCTATTACCTTACTCAAGTGGTTAAAATCGCTCAGGATGTACTGAGCAAAAACAATTAAAGTTAATGTCATTACTATTGCAATGACTATGAATAAACTTTTTTTGATCAGGACTAATTTAAAACTTATCGATAGAAGCGTAACACTGCAAGAAAAATTTGTACAAGATTCGTTTTCTAATTAATCGGATCCGAAAAAGATGTTTTAGTTACCAAGGTTTCCAGAGGTCGCTAGCGACGAACAAATAATTCTCTTCGCCGGCGTTTGCAGACTGAAACAATTTGTCAGAGATAAGCCGAACCTCGAAGGACGTAAAAATTTTGCCTGTGCTGACGAACATACATTTTTAAATGCAAAATGAAAAAAATACACATATTTTCATTAACAAATATTTCAGTAGAATATCCCTTCTTTTCCTGGAGAAAAAGATCACGGTCACTGGAATTATAATGAAGTCAAGAACTCCTAGGAGTATGCCGTTAACATCTGAAAAAACAATGAGTGATGTTCCTCTTAAATGTCAGTTATAGCAGATTGTAAAATTTTGGTGGTACAGTGGTTTTGTTTGTTTTTACAGGTAGAACCTCAAAACGAGTGTAAGCGCTGATATAAAAAGGACATAGTACATAGTAATTCCAATACCAATTATTGTGAACAAAACAACTCATGTATGGAAGGAATTGATTTAATTGTCAGAATGATAGTATCGTATGAGCACAACAAGAATTAAAAAATGGTCCGTTAAATCTATTCTTAATTTAATTGACTTGGGAGTGGATTTTATACAGAGGCGATCGAAAAAAATTGTAAACATTTTGAAATTTCTAGATTTTAAAATTTCTTACGTCGATTATTCGAAGATGCTATCACACAAGCTGCAGATGAAAATAGATTACGGTTAACGGTAACTACGAGATAACAAGACAGAAGACTACCATCTACCAATTGTGGCAACTAATGTCAAAAATGCTGTTAGATGTAAAAATCCCGGTTGTAAATTAAAAACAAAATTTTATTGCAAAAAATGTAATCTATTTTTGTGTCTAACGGGCAGAAATAATTGCTTTCATTTACGTAATAATTAATAGTAATCTCGTCCTTATGTTTATTGGACAAATTTTCAAAAAAATTCAGTGACGTTTTTGTGTCAAAAGAAACAAAACTTCCAAACATTAACTTCATATTACTTTAAATGTAGTCTCGGAAATCAGGAAAATGTCAGTATATCAACATAATGTTTTGGATTCATTTGTGAAGTGCTTCTGCTGGCTAAGTTGTCTAATCTTAAGATTTACTTTGTCTAATGTTTGCATGATGTTTTACATTATTTACATTTCAGATTTTGAGTGGGTGCAGTCGGTTTTTCGTAGTTTCTTTGGCTATTGTGCATCTTCTATAATTAGTAGGATTTTATATTATTTTCCTCTACATTGTTGAAAAATTCCATTTTAAAAGAACAGTTCTATTGACTTTGTTCTCATAGACAAAAAAACACTAATAAAAAAGACTAACAATAGAAGCAAAAACAACAAAAAAATGTGACGAAAGTTAGCGAATTAAGATAGGAAATCGCTTATACATTTTAATATGTTGATCAAAATGTATTACATTGACTATTTAGAAAAGTTAATAGAAGATCATAGGAACCAGCTAATTATATTAGCTTAACTGTCAAGTCATTTTATGTAGTCTTTCCAAGTTAATAAAAACCACAATAAAATTTGAGTCCGTTTAAATATAGCAAGCAGTATATTTAAAAGTATTCCTAAGGCCAACACTAAAATAGTTTTGCAGGTTGTTAAAGTTTTTACAACAAAAAAATTATATTTACAATTTTTGGCACTATTAAATTAAAACCCGACTTTCGCGTGCGGTAAATTATTTATTCGATACTTAATCATGTTTTGTACGTACAAATCGGCGATAAGTTTTAATATTTCAGTAAATAACAAAATACCGATAGCTTTGTGTAAACTTTTGGAGTGAAGCAATTTCAATACAATTACACAACCGTATAATAAAACGTGGATCGAGCCGATCCCTTTATTTATAAAATTTACGACACAGTTAATCCTTCCGCTTGCTTTATTAAAACGCACTGTTGTAGTCATATTTTCGTTAGTACTGTACCATATTACTTTTATTTTGAAAAGACGTTCGTGTAAAACAAATCAGATGCAAACTCTAACCAATAATCGTTAACGTTAACCCAATATTGTTCGTTAATTAATTGAGAATAAATGGGCAAACTACAATATTGTAATAATAATAATCTGTAGATACCAAAATCATAGTTTATTTTAGGTTAGGGTTTAAGCGGAAGACAGGTTACTGCTTTGAGGCAAACTGGTCTTAGAAGCGCCAATTCAATCAGTCTCCGTTAAACACCCTATATAGCTCGTATAAATTCATTAGCAAAACTAAGGACTGTAATGAGATATGGAGAAGGTATTTGGTTTAATTTAGCTACTGCAATTTGAAACCGGAATAGACGAAACAACACATCGGTGTGATTTCTGCACCCTCTATCATAATACGTACCAATTATAAGTTTCTTAAACATAAATCTTGAAGTTGAAGTAGTTGCGTAATTGCGTTCTCTCTGGTTGTTTTTTAGTATAATTCGGCACTTTGCCAAAAGTCAGATCTAAATCGTAAATATACACATAAACCTACACACAAAACCGTAACAAATGCGAATTAAAGAACTACCCAGAAGACGACTGAGCTTTTTATCGAACTTCGTTAACTAAATTACACACATGAAACCACATTTAAAAACCTTCATTTATGTATTTTTATTGAAACCTATAAAAATCCCACTCATTTTTAATTCTGGATAGTAAGAGCCTATCGAAATTAAATCCATTAAATAGTATGGGTACGTTTCTTCTATATTTAAACCAAAGTTTATCCGAAAATAAAACAAAAATTAATATTCGACCACACTTTCACTTTATCTTCTTTGCGATACTAAAAAACTACATTATTCATGAAATTATTTTTATATAATATCCACCCTTTAGAAAAGGTGTTAATGTGGGTTAACATAATAGATATCAGTTAATATTTTTTTTATATAATTGGTTTTTGAATAGAGTTATAGAACGGAGTATTTCCAATTAATAAAAACTATAAACCTGTCATTTTATAGAGTATTGAATTGTCATGGCTTAAAATTTATTGAACGCCTATAACAGACAATATAAAAATAAATTGATTAAATCGGAAGATAAGTCGAGCATAAATTGAATATAAAACAAAGTTTTTAGTTTTAATCCTTTATCGGTGCTCCTATGTAACTAATTTTTTTTGGGTCGTCACTAAATTGAAGTGGCCAAATTACCACGACCATAAAATTCATCACGCAACCCTAACTATTAATTATCTATTATACACACGTCAAATCTGTTAACAACTCTGGTCCAATAAGAGTTGAAGAGTACCATAATAACAAAAAAAAGGATCACTTATTATTACTCGAACTAAACTACCCTCAAATATAAAAAATACATACAACTAAACCGTGACTCAGTTGAAGTGTAGCGTTCGCGTAATTTAGAAAGGACCTGCCACGCGATATGCGCAGTACATGAAATTGACACGACGTATCCAGTTTTCTATTATCAAATTCCTAGACTTTTTTAGGTTTAATCCCGACCTTTTTTCAGTATTCACCTTTATCTTATCCAGTAATTTTGACCCCATCTTTAGATACTTAAGTAAATGGCTCAAAATGTTTTTATTGTATTATTTTGAAACGCCTAAATAACGTACAGCATAAACATTGAAAAAAAAAACAGTATATCTAAAACACAAGATTGTTCCTTAACAGATCAAAAAGTTTACTAGTAAAGTTCGCAATTAATTTTTGTTAAAATACACGATTTTCCTGACTTCTACCAGGCTTTTTGACTCACTATTTTGTGTTTTTGTATTTATTTCAGAGTTTTAAGGAAGATCGGGGCCAGTTGTTACAATGCGAAACTAACATGCTCCGCCATCTACAGTCGAGAGTTTATGATCGTAAATGCATTGAAACGTTCCCGGCGTTATTGGAAACTTCGAAACAATGATCGAAAAACGTTGAATATTCTGGATTCAGATAACTGAAGAATATAATAATTTTTCGATGAGAGCTGAAGTCAGTTTTTCGAATCCAGGAGGATGTAAAAAGTTTTTGTTAGTTTAAATGAATTAAGTGTATAACGCGCGTGCCAGTGAAAATCTACACCTCTCATCATCCGTGTGACATAAACTTACATGATTGCCACCTTTCTATAGCTGCAATGAATTACGCTAAAGAAAACGGCGTTTTTTTTTCATTTACGCCCTATCATAAATTGCAACCACTCGATCGTAGTGTATTTGGTCCGTTAAAAAATTTTATAAATTCTGCTTGCACAACATCGATGAAATCTATGATATACCTGGTATTGTGGCATCATCTCTACCTACGGTGGAATTTAGAGTCATTGGTATATATCTCTTTAACAGAGATATATTCTCAGAACGAAACTTCCTCGCTAGTTACATTACCGATTAAGAAAACCGAAATAAAACCTGAGAGGACACACACGACAACCTAAGAGAAAAAATGAAGAACAGGTGTAGGAAACAAACATCATGGGATGGATGACGCAGAAAATCTACAGATAAGCAGACAGGACACTCAAAAGACATGAAATAAATGAATCAAGTTTTAAAAAAAATCCCTTAAGAGGTTTTTAGTCAAAGGAATAATTTCCTTTTCTTAAAATATATAACTAGCTTACCTACTCCCTGTTGTGAACTTAAACAAACCAAGAATTAAAGAATTTATCACATTTCTACTTTTAGGTCTCTCTAAATTACAAAAAATACAAGGAAACGACACCAGCAGGAGGATTTGAAACAGCGCTATTTCCAGAAATGGTTCGCCTTTTCCCAAAAGCAACTAACAAGACCAATCGCACTCACCGTAAAAAATGAAAATCAGCAATATTCACAGATACTTCGATCAAGGAAAAAATTGAACAGAATAAAGTCTTAAAAAAAATTCCATCGGATAGAAAGACGGTATGAGTCCTGTTTGCGAAGATCTCTATAGAGCTTTAGTTGAAAGCTAGATTAGATGTACAACTTGCAAACAATGAGCACATATAAACTGTACCGATGGAAATTCGTTTTATGTGTGCCACAATTGTGACTCCGAAGACGATATCGCACATCTAATAGGCCGACAGACGGCTATATTAATTAATTTGGGATTGATGACCTCAAGATTTCGTTGACTTGCACTACACTGTAACTACTAATCTCTGCTATGTTGTTGTAACGGTATTAAGTACTTACTACTTGTATGAAGCCCTTAGTTAACGTTAGTTTATTTGAAAATCTTGATTAAAAATTTATTTCAGTCAAAGTCATAAATCCGCCTTCAGCTATATTTCATGTAATTGCCGTGTACATTGACGGGTACCTTTAATTTTTTTAAACGTAGTCAAGGTTTTGGCAAACATACGTCATTGCATGTAAGCTTACTTACTTCGCAAGTTTCGAGACTAACATTTCGGATGTAGCTGATATCCAGCTACTCGCGTTAAGAAAGTTACAATTTGTACTAATTCAAACGTTCACTACTAATCCTTTTTAATATATATATATATATATATTTTTATTTAATATTGTAGCATGTAAACATTAACATTTGATCGGACTGTTGTTTGAAGGAATTATATATACAGTGCTATTTTTTCACATTGACTGTTGTTTACTTTTCTCCGAATCTCTTGATAATGGTTTCAGACGTACCCTTGGTAGCTCCGAGCCAACAATTTTGGCAGAAACAGAAATGGTGCCTATTTCTTTTCTATTGTAGCATTCTCAACCATGTCCACTCATCAGCATCTCAGCTAGCCGTGGTTGTTAGTAACAGAACGCACTAAGGAAAAGTTGATAACAATGATACAAAGCTTTGTATTGAAGCTCAAAATGTATCAAGATTTTTGTTTCATTTATCATTCGTCTATATGTCAGCTACAATTCCAAAGACGAAAACTTTCTAACAACCTCATCTGTTCAAAGATGTCATGCTACAGATTTCTATAACTATGACAATTTTGTTCCTCATTAAATAGTATATTGATCTACAAGTTTAGAAAAGTGAGTGTAAATGTCTGAATTCACAAGTGAATAAAATTTACACAAACATGTAAATTGTAACATTGACGGTTTCCCGTGTCAAAAAAACCTCGTGCAAATTTAGATTACTTCCTGTTGAATTTATAAATATTCATGGAGGTTTTGAATTAATCTAAATTCATCTAGACGAACATCAGGCATGTACTTTCCGTATTTATGTTTTAATAATTGAAACTACCGTATTAAATTTAGAGTTAACCCACACGGCCATTAATCGAATTTCGTTACCGCACTTTCGCCATGATGTTACTTGGCTCATCGTACTGCGTTTCGTCGTGATATGTACGAGGTCTGGCTATTAAATAACGAGACTGGGCGCATAGAAAGCGTCCTAGAGGGGAAGGAAGGGAAACGAATGCAGCGTTGGTTAGCGTGTAGTGTCTGCTACGCCAGTACGAAAATACGTTTTTGTCGCTGTAGTAGTATTTTTTATATAGAAGTTAAAAACGAAAGCGTTTTTTTCTCGTGCCGATAACAATGTGTGACGAAAAACATGAGCAACGAACTAAAGTTTCTCGTTAAATTAAAAAAACTCTGACGAAGTGCTATAAATTGTTGAAAGAGGCCTACGGTGAAAGTTCTCTATCTCGTGCACGTGTTTTCGAATGGCATAAAAGGTTTTCTGAAGGCCGAGAGAGCATCGAAGATGACCAACGTCTAGGTCGACCTGTGTCTGTTTCAACTCCGCAAACAGTGACCAAACTCAATGAAATTATGCGCGGAGATCGTCGTATGAGCAATCGGATGATTCTTGAGACTGTAAACGTCGATAAAGAAACGGACAGAAAAATTTTACATGACGAATTGAACATGAAGCGAAGTTGGTTCCAAAAAATTTGACCCCGAGCAAAAGCTCGTCTGTCAACAGATCTGCTCAGATTTTCTTCAGAGGTTAGATGAAGAGCCTCAATTGATGGAAAACATCATCACATGCGATGCAACCTGGATATTCCAGTACGATGTTGAAACTAAGCGGCAATCCATGCACTGGAAAACTCCTAAATCAAAATTTAAGACCATGCTAATCGTTTTTTTCGACATCAAGAACATCGTGATGATTGGATGGGTTCCAAAAGGTCAAACTGTAAACCAAACTTATTATTTGAAGGTTTTGGCAACACTGCGAAAGCGAGTTCGTAAGAAACGGCTGGAGTTGTGGAAAAACAAGTCGTGGATCTTGCACCAGAACAACGCGCCTGCCCATAACGCGCTGTCTGTGAAGCGTTACTTAGCCGCTAGAGGCACTCCAGTGCTCGAACACGCGCCGTGCTCGCCTGATTTAGCGCCGTGTGACTTTTTCTTGTTTCCGAAGATCAAGTCTGTCTTAAAAGGAACCCGGTTCTAGTCGATCGAAGAGATGCAGCGAAAATCGGCGGAGCTCCTAAATGCTCTCACAAAAGAAGACTTCCAGCATTGTTTTGAATAATGGAAAAAAACGAATGGCGAGGGGATAGAAGTACATTGAAAGGGAGCATTCGATTGTAGCAATAATTTTTACAATAAAACTCTTTTTCTAATGCAGTCTCGTAATGTTATTATTTCGCTTTCGTTGTGACAATTTCTGTATTCGTCGTAGAAAAGAATCTCCGTTGTAAAAAAAAAACTTATCGCAATGGTCGTAATAGGAAAATTCCGTTTCATTGAGGAAACTATCACTTTGGTTGTATAAAAAAAGTCAAGCAATACTAATAAGAAATTATTCCATTCTGGTGATTTAGTTTTAGGTGTACGGATAATTGTACGTCCAATATGAAATTAGAATACAAAATAGTTAGTATCCACGGTGATTTTGAGACCCAGCACAATTTAAGATTCCTGATAAACCTTAAGATATCGATAAGAGTGATATACCTGCTTCTATCATCCATTATAACACGTTAAGCTTAATTTAATGAACCAATAATAACACCAATCAGAAGGGTAAGTCCTATCTTATTCCATACGATACAATAGCCTTGTTTAATTAATTAATTAATTTAGCCGATAGAATGATATAGTAAGAAGAGTAAACAACTAACCCTGTGGTCGTGTATATGAGATAAAAACGCAATTTAATTATTATATACAGAATGTGTTAGGTTAGTTATTTGTGCACAATTAATGATCCTAAACTTATCGCGTTTTATTAATCCGTACAATACAACTTGTGAGTTACTTATAATCCAAATTTTATTTTATTGCCACTTAATAGTAATCTATTCCAAAAAATGATTATAATTTTATTTATTAAATAACTCTAATTTATTTGGTTATAAGGGTGTGTTGTCCTGACAACTATATGAATATTTGTGTAATAAATTTCCTATCTTTTGGAGATTTGGTGTTTTCTTTTCTAGGACGGTATTTGAGTAAATTTAATTCCCGCATATTTAACATGATTATGTTACTCGTTCCTGTTTATGAGTAAAAAACCGAGATTCATAGATAAGTAGGTTGCGCCCTCTAAGATCTTTGATAATTCTTCTCTTCTTCTTCTTTTCGAAAACCTAGAGGCTTGTTATACCGAGTATTGCTTTTCTTGGGAGGCTGAAGACCAGCTGTCCTTCCATCGTTTTGGAGGTCTTCCTGGTGGTCGTTTGGATGCTGGTCTATAGTTTCTGGCAATTTTTGCAAGCCGGTTATTATCCATTCTGGATACGTGTTCGTTCCAGAACCTTCTGCGAGCACGTGTCCATCTTACGACATCCTCCACGTTGCACTCTTCACGGATGTCCTCGCTTCTTCTTAGATCTCTAATCGTGTTTCCCGAGATCATGCGGAGTACCTTCATTTCAGAGGTGCGAGCCATTCTTTTAGTTTCAACAGTATCGGGTCTTGTTTCTGTTGCGTAAGTCATAACTGGCCTAACACATGTTTTGTAAATCCTTACTTTGGCTTCTGTTGAAATGTGTTTGTTTTTCCATATAGTTGTTCTTAAGGCTCCAGCTATCCTCGCTGATTTGTTAATTTGGTGCCTCACACTAATCTTGAGGTCTCCGTACGGTGCTATGGTAGATCCTAGATAGTTGAACTCAGAGACTTGTTCAATTACTTTGACATTCCGTTCCAGTTTACATCTGCGCCGATCTCTCGCAATCACCATGCATTTTGTTTTTGTAGTAGAAATTTTCATGATTAATTTTTCAGCTTCAATCTTGAACGCTTGTAATAACCACTGTAGTCCGTCTTCAGTGTCTGCAAATAGTGTCACGTCGTTAGCCTAGCATACGATCTTGATATGGTGTCTTCCCAACTTGTAGCCGTGGTTCACGTTGCGAACTTGTTCAATAATTCTATCCATTATTTAGTTGAATAATAGAGAGCTGAGACTGTCTCCTTGCCGAACACCCATGTTTAGCTCAGTTGTTTCAGTTGTCAGGGCTTTTGTTTTAATTATAGTTGTGTTATTCGTATTGAGCTGCCTTATCGTCTCGATAATGTTTGGGTGTATTCCTTTACTCTTTAATTCGTTCACAATATCCGTCAAGCGTAGCCTATCGAAAGCTTTCGTTAGATCTAAAAAGCACACATGAATGCTGGCTTCTCGAATTTTATTGCTTTTTCTGCGACCTGCCGAACAATGAATATTGCGTCAACCGTCGAACGATTTTTCCGATAACCTTGTTGCTCTTCATTTATTGAGATATGGTTGAGAATGCGTTGTAAAGATATTCCTCTGTAGTTAGATAGTTCTGAGGATTTTCCTTTTTTAAGCAATGGTATAGTTATGCTGTCTTTCCATCTTTCTGGTGTTATCGCCTCTTCTAAAATTTTGTTATACAGATTAGTGAGCTGTTTGACTAACTCTATTCCCCCGCATTTCAGCAGTTCATTCGGGATATTATCTGGGCCTGGAGATTTTCCATTTTTAATCTGTGTTAGTTGTAGTATTACTTCTTCTTTCTATGTCCCTGGCAACGTCCCTTTGTAATCTTCTTTGTTGATCCGTTGGTTCGATTTCATCTTGGTTTCCTGAGCACATGCCCTGGAAATAGTTGGTCCATTCGACTGCCGATATGTTATTTAGTTGTACTGTTTTGTTGACTTCTCTTTTCACTACTCTAAGCAATTTCCAAATGCGCTTTTGGGTTCCGTATAGGTCACTTTCCATTTCCTTACTAAAGTTCTTCCAATATTGTCTTTTTATTGCTCTTATTCTGTTATTCACTTTATTTCTTATATTTATGTAGTTAATGTAGTTTCTTGAATTCTTGTTGGATATGTATGTCAAGTGAGCACTGTTTTTTTCTTGCGCTAGTGTTTTTACTTCTGGTTTAAATAATAATAAAATAATTTAGATTAATAATTCGAACCTCTCCTTCTTCGACTTAAGACTTAGTTAGACCTATGAATCTCTAAAGTTGGATACCGTTTTAATTTAATTTAGTTTTCTTATCTTGCTTGATTATTTTTTTTTTATTAGCAAATTGGGCGGCCATTATAAAATTCACTTTTCTAACGTATAGATCATGCAGTTTTTTCGTGTACTTGACAAAAAGTGTCGAAGAATATGTTATAAAGGTATGTCGAGCATTTGTTGACATTCGAGTTCTATCGATGAATATGTGAAGGCGTTTCTAGAAAAAGCTCCTGATGTCAGTTTTCTGCTTATGAACTCGTGTTGGTAATTGCATTGCATGAAGCATGCCAAGCGGAAGAATTACGTTTACTAAAACTAGATGTAGAATATTCCGGGCAAAATTTGGTCATAACATTACATGACACAAAAATAAAGAAAAAACGAGTCACATCGGAAGACGGAGTAGACAGAATTGAGATTTACAAAAAGCATACCAAGAAATCTCAACCATTGCAGACTAAGTATATTTTATAGAGAAGTCAAATGCAGAAAGCAACCAATTGGTATCGAAACGTTCTCAAATTCAAGAGCCTTCTCGAAGTTGTTATCCATTTTCCAGAACGTTCACCGAAGGATGTGGAACATTCGCGAAAATGTATAAATTCGGTGCAAACATATCAGTTCAGTTATTTCCTGTAATTCAAAGACGGCAGTGTTAAGAAGATTATTCAAGTCTAAATAAAGAAGTGATTAACGCGTGTGCGATAAATCTACGGTGTATATTTTTAGTATAAATAAATTAGTTTTAATAATAATTCAGAGACTTTTTTAGCAGACAGTAAAACTGACATTTAAGTTTTGAAGAGACACGGCATTTGGTGGGTGTATTTGTTGTTGCCGAAGCCCAAGTTGAGAATAGCATTAAAAATAAAGTAAACATTTAATAGTTCGACTGAAGAGCAATGTTCGACGTCAACATCAACAGTCAAAGTAATAAAGTTTAATTTGTCTGCGTTGGAGTCTGTTTATTCATTTACAATTTACGCTAATAAATAAAATTAATGAAAAAGTGTTGCTAACTGAAATAGTGAAGAAAAGTCTACTTTTCTTCACGATCTTTGGTTAAACAATGCGCCACTTTTCTATCAAGTACACGAAAAAATACATTTCTCATATTGCAAATATGTTTTTGCTACGATTTTATATAATAACAAAACAATTTTTTTGTAATTTTGTTTATAAAAACATCTCCATTACGTGATTAAATAATTCGTTCTGGTTCACTACAACTGTACTACGGCATTAAAACTAATTATCTTATTTAAATAAAATAAAATTCTATCCTAGCACTAAGGTCAGTAGAATAAACGAATTTTCAACTTTACGAGTACTAATTAGCTTATAAAATAAAGTTATAAAACAATAACATTAGTCATAAAAATAGTTTCTTTTATTGCAAGTAAGTACGTGGAAACATACACAATACATCTAAACTTATTATTTAAAACATTGTAATAAAAAACGGTTATATGAAATTCTTTTAATGACCGTTAAGAAATAGACCTACTTTACTCGTTTCAGTTAAGTAACGGGTGTCATTCCACACTGTACCGATAATGAATTTTCGCAGTTTTGTAGTAAATTGATCTATTGAAAGTATTGTCGAAAACTGTGTTGTGCTATATTGACTTTCGGCCTTAAGAAATCTGCAATGTATTTTTCGGCATGTATCGATTAATTTTCTGTAATCTTGAACAGGTTCAAACATTAGTCATTTAACACACGTCAAAAATGTATTTTATAGAGTCTGCGTTTATTAATCTTTCGAGTTGAGTTTATACAACAAATACAAATAAAATTTTGAAAAGAATCGATACTGTAATATAACGGTTAAATTGATACTGAAAACGAATAGACGATTACCAAATATCATCGTGTTTTTTTAGTATCACATCCACAGTTGTTTATCGCTTTGAAAAATTGAAACAAGAATTAAACAAAAACACAGAAAATCTACTCATTTCATTATATTAACGAAAAAATTTGCTTTCCTACTCCTTATTGCCAAGTATTTGTATTACTTTTAAAAATAAAATGTGTTTTTACTAAAAATACAGTATTTCAAGAATCTATTAGTATGAAGATACAAATAAACTTTAAAAGCGATTTTACCACTGCAAACTTTTCTGTGTTAATTAAGATCTGGGCGTGATAGTTTCTTAATGTCTCAACTATAAATATACAAATAGACGTAAGATAAACTAAAACTTTGATACGTAAAGTAAATAATGTTTTGGTCGACAAAGTATAAATGTAATTATTTACAAACATTAGAGTAATTTTTTTTTATGACGACGCAAGTCATTTTGTTATAATAACATTAAGCGAGGATTGCCAATTAAACGAACAATGTTCCGAACGAAATAATAAAAAGTTCACATGCTCTCCAAAATTACACCGACATGCTATCAAATAATAGCACTCATCGTAACTGTAGCAGAAAATCAACAAAAGGCTGAAAATTGCAAACTTCAAAGTTAAATCCGTTCATATAATATCTTCCAAATGATCATCACGTCCAACGCGAGATAGCTTCAATTTGCAATAAAAAACTCAAGTGTAAAAATAAAAATAATTGCATAAAAAGACGTGGAAAAATAAGACAACGCCATTGTAGAAAATGTCTAATCGAACCCCTTCATAATAAAAACTCGACTTGGCAGATGGCCAAAGTCTAATAACACTTGTTGAATTCATATTAGCTCTCCTATAAAGGTACGGTACGACGCCACCAACGACTTTGAACGTTCAGGGGATGCCGCCTTCTAACAACATGTTTATTGGATTCCGAATCATTGGTCATGAATGAGAACATTCCTTTGAGGTTTAAATTAGTCCGAAAACGAACAGATTTTTTTTCTTACAGTCATTGCGCATCAATAACATTGTAAAACAACTAAAAAAATACAATTATTTAAAGTACGTGTAAGAAACATCGAAATGTATCTGGAATAAAATTAATGTAAGCAACAATATTTTTATACACCACACTTCATTATCTTAAAAGCATGAATCTGTTAAATGTAACATAAATATTTTTAAAACGCCCAAAGAGGTTCTGGATAAATATTTTACAACTTCCACCGAGATGTTTAAATAGAACTGCATTAATTAATCCTAGAATAATTAGACTAACTGGCACACAGGCAATTTTAAAAGAATATTTATATTTTGATTTACGAGGATTCAAATTTAACGCCCAACATGTGGAGTCAAACGTGTTAACATATGTCTTAATCATGTAGCAGACATTTATTTACAAATTTTGAGGAAATATTTACCTGATTCAAACCTATAAATAATTAACACATACCTAGAACAAAATAATTTTTGTTTATTTTCTAATAAGGTCGTCAACATCTCAGTATTTCTTATGCAGGTTTATTTTGGTTTTATTGGCAAGATATTAGCTATTAAACGTTATGAAAAAGTAAAATATATTTTTTATGACGTTTACTACTAAACTTTAATATAATTTTCCCTTGTTCGCAGAAAATATCTGTGATACGTTACGATAATAATACATTTTAGAAAAAATAAAAATACTTCTGGTAATATCTTTAATGTCCAAAAAACCATCAATTAAAAAAATAATAAAACGTTTTGTCTAAGCAAAATTTTAATAGGATCTTAAAACTCTCACCGAAGCTTATAAAAGTCTTACAAAAAAGAACTTGAAAGATGCGTAGTATTCAGTAAACATTAATGCTTCAACGTGAACAAAAAGAGCGCCAAATAATAAATTACACTCGATTTTATTTTAAAAAATATGTAATCATTAAAGTTTTTAGTTGCTTGTTCAACATTATCACAGACAATCGCCAACAAGAACAAAAAATAAAAAACATCAAACGATTCGTTGTTTTTAAAAGGTTTATTTACAGTAATAAAGATTTTTTTTCATTTATGTTAAATAGCTAGGTTAAAATTTTTCGAGTATAAAATTTGTCCTCGACACGCCTACTTTTTCGTAGATGGCTGTTAAACGATTCATTCTTCCGGTAACGTCTTGTACAACACGGACCGTTTTAGCGGTATCTGTAGGCCCAACAAGGCTTTCATTATTAAGTTGTTTCACGCAATTCCATGTGGCAAAATTTTACGTATTTTTGAGTGCTTATGTTGGGGTATGTGATTATATAGGTTTTTTTGTATTGAGAGTTTATATTAATTCTTTAGCGGGTCGGCACCCCTCCACCTGTGACCTTATCGGTGACGCTGATTGCTTTTTGAAAAGTTTCCATGACTTTATGGGAAGAAATACTTACACAAGTGCGAAGTTTTTTAGAGCGAAGTTTTACTTGTGACAACGCCGTATGTACGTTTTTGTGTCAAATTTCATGTTACCTTTTAGGTCGTACTGGTACGGAATTAGTTAATCCCCTACTGGATAATACACAACTGTAAGTATTGCATTTTCTATTTATACGACTATTACTTCATTGGGCCTGTCGATTATTGGAATGGCCACACGTTTATACTAGGTTGTAATCACAATTAATGTTAACTCGTTTTTATGTGTCACATACTTATTTGGTGCGCTTTGATTCTCTATACTTTTGATTTTCGTATTCTTGTTATTTAACATAATAAAGTAAAGTTATTTCTTCGTTAAATGTAAAAGTTAGACCAATTAGAGCACTTTGATGTGCGACGTGTTGCCCAGTCAAGGGCAAAACTTATACTTAGCCTGTGATATCAACCCATGTAATATTGTTTGCAACGTTTATATACCTATACTCATATACTGTCTTCGTCCTCTTCAACTACTCCTGTGATAAAATAAATATATATTGTGTGTTATCACTTCTGTTTTATATTTGTTCTTTTATAGCTGCGGGTAGAGTTAAACGATATCTCCCTAATTTAGTTTTTTCCATCGTTTAGGCGCCTTTTTAGATTTAATTTATAATTTCGCATCACAAAGCCTGCGACTCCCTCTCCGGGACAACTGTGTTAGCCGTCGCTTGTTTTCTGTTACAAGAAAACCAGCGTAACACATTATTAGAAGCTTTCTAATGGTTTCGAAGTTGTACCACAATTTTGAGTAAATTCAAACCACGAAACTAAACCTAAACGACTTAAATCACCATGTTATAGTAGAATTCAGGTTTCCAGTTTTCATTACATTAATTCATCATAAAAGATACATTTTCAATATTAAAATAAATAGATAAATCGAAATGTGATTTAACGAGACCTGATTATTTCAAAACAATCTGAAAAACATGTTCCACAAAAAAAGATACCTTAGTTGCATACATATTAAAAAAATTTTCTGTTGAAATAGAGCAGGTTAGGATATGGTCAAAACAAGCTTTCAGTGTAAAAACAAAAATATAAAAAAATGAAATTTAGTAATAATCTTACAAGGAAATATTTCACAGCGAGTTATAATCCCCGTTGGCAGAATCGGTAAAATTGCAAGAAGATCCGCACTTAGTTTTTAGCACAAAAGATTTCGTTTTCAATGGATCTGATTTTTCAGAAGTCAACCAAAGTTGTTCGTATCACTTATAACGACTGATTTCAGAAACAAAAACTTTGACCATAAAAATTACATTCGAAAAATTTAACACAGTTAAAGAACTAGCTGTGGTAACAATCGATAATGAGAACTTTTCAACAAGAAAAACACGTGTAAAATGGCTGAAGAAAACGCGCATAGCAAAGCCCACAAAATGCTAGTAGAAGTTCAATTTGAAACTTCGCTTGTCACATCGAAGAAGACGACATTTAACCACGTGCTAGCGGTTTTAGATCACGAGGTCTAAGAATTAATATCTGACTTTTTTGCACAACCGCTGCCTCAAACATCTTACAATGATATAATGAGCCGCCTCATAAACGAATTTGAAGAGTCTGAGGGTCGCAAAGTTAACAAACTACTAACAGAAGTTGAGCTGGAGGATGAAAAACCATCGCAAATTTCAATGTCCATTCTATTCGAGTTAGTTCCGAGAGATTGTATTGGTAAACTCGAAACACGAATTAAAAACTCATTCTCGTTGTAAAAATCAATATTGTAGATCTAGATCAGCATGTGGTTTTTGGAAGTGCTGGTACCATCATCGATTTCGTGACAGGGCTGTCAATTAGATTTGACCATAAATCAGAACCCTTTGAAAAACTCCTAAGCCATCTACTAAATGCGACAAGCGATTTTGGCCTAGTAACTAGCCGCTTATTTGTATATGACTTACTTGTTCATATGAAAAATTTGTTATCGATTCCTCATTCGGTTGCAATCTAGTAAGTATTATCTGATTTATGTCAGTCACGAAAAACAGACAAAAGAAAAATTGAATAAACTTCTACAACTCGAGAAACCTTTGATCGTTTGAAATCTGACTTAGCAAATGCTGCATTGTTAGCGTATCCATCTTCAGAATTGCCTTTATTTCTCGACGTCAATACTTTTGACGTTGCTTTTTGGGATTCTTTTCGAAAAAGCTCAGCAAATCACAAGGGTCAATAGCACTTATGACCGCAAACCCCTGGTTTATGCGATTGAACAACGTCTGGAACGGGGAGTCCTAGACAATTACGTCATCTTGACTACATCAAACAATATACAGATTCTTCGAATATCCCAGCAGACATCTGTTCCCGTAGTGAATCTATCGAATTGTTAACGACCATATCGCTGCAAGAGATCGGTTAAGAGCAATTATCATGCAACTAACTTAAACATCTAATGACGTCAAAAACTTCATCATATAAATATCCGGATATGCGCTTAAATTGTGTATTAGTTCTCACTTGTAATTCGTCTACCTAAAAACTGCGACCTTTTATTCCTTTAGTTTTTCGATGAAAGACTGTTTGATTCCTTACACAATGTCACACCCTGGTATAGCAGCCTCAGTAAATCTAGTACAGAAAAGATTTTATTAGCCTCAACTGAAACGCAATGTGCCGTTTTGGTCTAAAACATGTATATCAGCGTAGCAAAGTATGAAAACACACTGTAATAGCAAATGGCAACCCATGCACTATTAGAAAATTTGAACACATCAACATAAATATTGTTGCAAGGATATCGATATCTACTGACGGTAATAGACAGAATTCCACGTTGGCCTGAGGCCATTCTTCTAATTGATATTACAGCGGAACTGTTGCTATCGCAATACACTAGAGTTGAAATACACATTTTGGTACTCACGATTTTATTTCTACAAACAGAGGCAAACAATTTGATTGCCAGTTTAACTAAAGTAGTTGGTACCACACACAAACAGCGTACTATCCAGCCGCAAATGGCGTCATAAAACGTAAGCACCGAACACTAAAATCAGCCCTAAGAGCACAACTCCATAAAGACTAAATGTCAGCACTACCAACAGTTATGTTAGGTCTTCGATGTTACATCATACCTGAATACCAAGTCACGCTAGCAGAAATAGTTTATAGTAAAATCATCCGACTGCCAGTTCACATTCTCGAAGATTCATAACCATGCGATGTTCCAAGTACGGCACCTTCAACCAGTTCCGCTAAGCATCACACACAAAAGAAAGTGTTTGTGCATCCTAACGTTTTCATTCGTCATGATGCTCTAAGAAAGTTTCTACAACCCACATATGATGGACCTTTTAGAGTAATTTTGCGTACAGACGACCCGCGGCGAAGAATCAGTTTCCATTAATAGACCCAAACCTTGCTATTAAGAGAAAATTCGCCTTCGTACAGCAATCAGGAGAACCTTCCTAAGCCAACGTCACTACCAACTAAAACAGTTATCCCTCAAACCTCCAAACGCCAAGATCTGAAGACAACACGAATTAACCAAAAGGTGCATTTTCCCAGAAGATTCTAAGATAGCGTTGCACTGTAGAGGGAGTGCGTGGCTAGCAGTGGCAACATGAGCCATTTATCAACAACGTGTTACGTTTTTTTATTTAGTAACGTTCTCAAATGAACGCACCAGTTTTCTTATTCAGTAACGTAAATATAAAATGTGCCTTTACTATTAGATGCGGGTTTGAACTAAGTCCAAAGTTTAGCGCATGCGTTACTTGTACTTCTTGTCAGCTTGTGTTGTAGTTGCTAAGCACGTAGTTTTGACGCTGCTATAAAAATTTAATTTTAAATGGTCAACTCTTAGCTTGGTAAGTTTTCTAATCCACATTTTATTGTTGCTAACTTAGACAAATATTTACAGAGGGTTTTTTTGATCTTTCCGATTTTCTTTATTTACCTTGGCTGCTTTCCTAAATGTAACCGTTTACAACGAATAAAAGGGTACAAGATGGCGGGTGAAAGTCAACTTCGCACATCTCTTTCGCGCCGATGCTAAAGATGGCGACGAGTGCCGTTATGTGTTATAATTACGATATCTGATTGAGACAATTTATCTAATCCTTACTGTTCGATTTGGAATAATTACGGCGAATGATCGTTTCTACAAGATTTCATTGAATGCAGCTTATGGAAATTTACAAGGCTAATTTTCTTGTTTAAGTTAAGTAAACGTAACTTCAATTATCAGCTTCTATCTATTGTTGTAATTTTTGCTTATGTGC
The DNA here is from genome assembly GCA_035610365.1 of Aquatica leii. NCBI lineage: Eukaryota > Metazoa > Arthropoda > Insecta > Coleoptera > Lampyridae > Aquatica > Aquatica leii. The sequence goes on along the minus strand of CM069436.1, from coordinate 99,765,271 downwards.
TAACCTACATTAAATGTGAATTGTGGGAGTGCTGTCTTACTTTTGTTCTGTTTTAGCTATTTTCTTTTCCGACCACTAAGGACGAACACTTGGGCAGAGCTCTGGACAAGTCAGTCGATCGATCGGTGTATGTAAAACATTGTTACCTGTGACAGTAAGGTAGTATTCTCTTTTTTCATTTTATGTAGTGTTATGTGTTTTAACGATTCATAATTGGTCGTGTGATTGTGACTAGACCAAGTTTGCTTAAGCCTTTTAATTGAATACACGTTTACCTCATTATTACTTCAATATTACTTAAATTTTCTTTAAATATTACTACGTATGATTTAATTGTGTTTAATCGTACTTAATTTTACTTAATTTGTTTGGATTACTCTACGAGTAAGTAATTTGTTTCGACGATGATTGCACCGAGGGAAATTACTCCCTAACGGTAGAAATTTCTAAGTTTCTTTAATTTGTGTCCTCGACTCGTATGTATTTAGAGTCCATATTAACTTAGGTCTAATTTGCTTACTATATGTATATATTATTATATCTATTGTATCCTTAAGTAGTTAAGTATATTTACTGTATATGTATTTCTTTGCTCGGCTTTGGTAATTTAGCCAGAATTACACCTGTTAATTCAAAATAAACTACCTGGCGCCTGTATTTCTAGGTATGTTCTAAATCTCTTAAATATCAACGTGCATTTAATTTTATTATTATATAAGCTATCTCGAAATTCGGCTGCATTTTTCTTTCTAACCTGCTTCCCCTCTCCTGAGCTAGGGCAATATTCTTTTGACTATTAATTCCAATTGGAATTTTTCTACATCCATTATTACTACCCCACTGCAGCTGGTAGGGGTTGGTAATAAACGCATTTTTTTCGCGATAATTTCTTGTTGTAATATTTTTGCCGTTAGCGTACGAGTGATTATAACCTTTGTTATAATTATATGGATTTGCTGTATTAATTTATGGTAGTCACAAAAAAAACAAGACATACATACAAAAATCACAATATACAGCAAAAACAATTGAAAGTCACATCGTACAAGTATCTAGGAAGATGGATCACGGAAAACAACGAACAAACGAAAGAAATAAAGTCAAGAATAGAGATAGCAAGACATACGTTTGTAAAACTGAAAAAGGTTCTTTGCTGTCGAGACGTAGATATAGACCTCAGAATACAAATGCTGCGATGTTACGTTTTCTTCACACTACTCTATGGCGCGAAGGCATGGATACTCAAAAAGAAAAACATCAGGAACATCTAAACTTTTGAAATGTAGTGCTATAGAAGAATGTGAAAGATACCATGGACAGAAAGAGTAACCAATCCTGAACTACTGCGAAGAATGAACAAAAATAAAAACGAGAAAGTTGCAATATATGACCCAGATATTGCAACTAATGATAATAATAAGGAGAGGAAAAAGATGCAACCTGCTGAGGCTTATAATACAGGGAAAATCAAAGAAAAGAGAAGTATAGGACGAAGAAAAATCTCATGGTTGAACAATCTACGGGAATGGCACAACTGCAGCTCTTGGAAGTTGTTTAGAGCTGCGATTATCAAAGTGACGGTTGCTATGATGATTTCGAACCACCGATAGGAGACGGTACTGGCAGAAGAAGAAGAAGAATAAAAATCTTAATAATTTTGATAATGGTTCGAGTTAATAACTTCAGATTAGGAACATACACGATTTAAGTTTAAATCTGAATTAAAAACCTATATTTTGCACAAATTTTCATGTGTGCTTAAGTTCCTTATCTTTAATCAGCTGGTGTCCTGAATGCTTTTTTTTTTAGAAAAAGTAAAGTAGGTAAATACCGTTTCAAAATATGACTCCAACTTTTTATACTTTATTGGGGTAGTAGCAAGGTTTCGATAAAATCTTGAGCATTTTCCCAAAAATTGCAAAAACTGTTCCTATTTTGGAACAATGGTCAATTACGGTTATAGGCTGGGTCATTAAGCTACTTGCATAATTAACATATCGCTATAACATATTAATTTATTTTTGGAGAAAATACAACAATAAGTACAACCCTGTCAGCGACAGTGAAGATGATGTACTCAGTGACAGCGACGTTTATTGCGATTATAATCAAGTCTCAGAGAACGCCAGAAATAATGAGAACTCTGATCGTTAACACAGACAAAGAAACGGATCATGAAAAGTAGATGCCCTTGAGCCGGAAACCAAAAGTAAGCCAAAAATAATAAAAAACCTCATTCTCGATCTCCTCTGACATGGCCGAGAGTATATCAAGAGTATATGCAGATTCCAAAATTTATTCAAACTTAGACCACTTATCGCCCAGTTATACTCAAAATTTCAAAAAACACCCACAGCCTCAAATATTTAAAAAAAACCTAATAAATAGAACTAAAATAGGATATATTACATGTAGAGTGAAGAAAGTTGTCGTTTTTCTGGTGAGACGGTATCACAAAATGCGTTATGGCATATATTGACAGTTGTTCTGTACATTATAGATAGATGTTTATTAATTATAGAAAAATGTAGCCAATCGCATTTTTCCACATGATCTATATCGACTGCGCATCATTACCAGCAAAGTAAATTCGATTCTTTCATTCGTTGCAAGCAGTGAAGAAAGTAATTACTTCCGCCACTGTTTATTGTTTTTTATTCGGCGAGGCAATTGAGTACTTCCCATTGTTGCAAATATAGCAAAAAGTCATACTTCCTCAACCATTTCGAGTAAAATATTCTTTTATGTGATGTAAGAGGTCTGGTTTACAATTTTGATGTATGTATATACCATGGGCGGATGTAGAAATATTGAAAAGAGGGGGCCCCACTAGAATAATATAATAGTATGCAGTGCAGTAATTTTTCTAAAAGATTAACCTACTTAATTTTTCTTTGTATTCTATCCAAAGGAGAGGGAGGGGCAGGTGGACCAATCCCTTGATCCGCGCCTGGTATATACTGACAAAATAATGCCTGATGATGGAAAACCGGATGGAAGTAGTAACCTTGTTTTGAATTTGTCAACTACTATTCCTAAAAATAAGAATAATTTATTATATAATGGTGGCTAGTTTTCCTCATTGGTTCTCATGGCAAATTTACAAAAAAACTGAATTTGTTCATTGGGGACTATAAGAAGCAATAGAATTCCTAATATACAACTATGCAATGACCACAATCGAAAAAAGATAGAAGAGAGAGCAATTTTTCAATCACAATAATGGAGTGATCGCGAGAGTTGTCAGATGGTTTGACAATAAGTCACAGTAGCAACCACTTTTCCTGGAGCTGAACTAAAGACATTATGGATTCTCAAAAAGAGATGAAGGTAAAATATAGCTTACTACAAAATTCTGATTCGTTCCAAGAAATAGAATCTACAAACATCAATGCATAGATCAGATACAATAATGATATAATTGCACAAAGATTGACAGAAACCTGATCTATTGCAATTCAAACGCAAAGTTGCAGATCATTTGTGCCTTTTAGGTAAATCGTCCATGAATAGAAAAAAACGGGGTCACCCATCAGCAAATTTAAATGATCAAGATATGAGAAAAAAAAGAAGAAGAAGCCTTACGTAACCGATACCAGAATTAGACGTAAGAGACCAGGTAGGATATTAGCCTAACAAAGATCGGGTAAGGCAAAACTGCAAGAAACCAAAATGTAGTTTAAAAACTTATTTTAAGTGTATCAAGTGCGTTATTTTACCCTCGCAATTGTTTTGTACAATCCCATATACAATAAAGTTTCTCGCATTGTTTACTTTTATTACTGTTGTTACCCATTGGGCCAAACATGGAAGCAACACCAATTTTTAAACATTTTTTTTGTTTAATTAATTTCTGTTGATGACTTCCAATATAATGTTAAGCAAAAATTCTTTTATTTTGAAAATTTAAGCCACAAGTTGTTAAAAAACAAATGAACAAAATAGAATTTAATGCAAAAGTTGTTTTTGATAAAAATATTAATAAAAATGCCCAAAAAAACTAAAACTGACATTTTTTTGAAATTGCCTTTAGATTATCGAGACTTTATGTCTTCTAAAATTAATAAACACATTTGTCTTCGCCTGAATTAGTATAAAAAAACCACTCCTTTTTTATTTAATTCCAAATACATAATTACTGCATATAATAAATGTGATCGTTTAAATAGGTGTGTACTTGACTCGAATTTAAAAAAAAACCTTGAAAAATCAACAATACACAATCATAGGATACACGTGTAAAATGAACCGGTGCCATAAATCTAAAAACGGGAGATTCTTATGACCATTGTCCATTTAAAATACAATTACAAAACCTCCAGTTCAAATTACCATTTCTACTTGTTTTTACCATAAAATAATTTTCTGTTTATCTGCATTTTTTTATCTTACTTATTTGAGCTTATTCCACATAATTACTTTTTTAAATATTTAATTTTAAAGTTGAATTCCCAAGATATTTTTTCATATTAAACTCTGTACATTTTCCTGTTATAACTTAAAACCAGGTTCATTAAAAAGTCTCATTAATTCGTAACATTTTTTCCCTTCAAAAAATGTGTATTCTCGTTATCAGATTTATTTTTATATCCCTGAAATGGCATGCGATATATAACAATTACATGCAATTAACAACCTTGTGCCAACAAACATAATAAACGAAGAATCCGGTCAAGATTCTCGCATCAGTTAAATTACAAAACTTTCGAGTATTAAATACAAAAATTTTTGTTTTTCCGATATCATTTTTTATATAATTCATTATCGAAATTTTTTTAAATCAATACATGCATATTTTGGCTTTATGTAATTAAAGCAATTTTACAAAAACTAATTTTAAAAATGCCAAAACTGATATATTGAAACATCGAAATTTATCGAAAATTTCTCTTCATTTTTCTTTCGTGTTCGAAAATTGTTATCTTATTATGTTGTATCAAAAACACAGACAAAAACATTTAAAATTTCCTAAGGGAAGTTTTACTATATCGTACGGATTGCCTTAAGACTCTAAAGTTATATTGCGTATTAAAGAAATTTCATTTGTAAAAACTTCGAGGAAATGATATTATCCTTATTAGTTTACATTATGCTGAAATGACATACGAAGGTAAAATATACTGCAAACAAAATTAAATTTACATTATAAAAATTTAAAAACTAATCGAATTTGTCCGTATATATCATAAAATCAAAAAAAAATCAAAAAAAAGTAAAGCTTTTATAACAAGAGAACATTTTAATTTTTGAATAGTAATTAATTTAAATTGAATGTTTTACCAAATTCAATAATTAATTTTAAAAATTTTATAACATCTTAATTTTTTTAAAAAAGAATCATATTTTTATCTCAATGTAAAACGTCTATAGAATTACAAATGGAATAATAGAAAATCCAAGTTATTTACTCCTGTCGCAGTTATTAATATTATTGCGCCCCTTCCAAATATTATCCCTCACAATTCATAATCGTATCAGCCTCACGCATGCATATATATGTATTTAGCGCCCTCATTACAATTTAAACCAATTATAGTATTTGATTTTCCGAAGGAAATTCGATTTATGATGAAATATTTATTAAAATCGAATACGAATTCATGCTTACTGGTAAACAACACTTAACCGTTTTATCTTAGCTATTCATGCAGTATTATTTCAACTGAATTTCATCATAGTTCTCGTATACGTAATGGAATTTTTATAAATCAACGAAGTATTAAAAGTATAGTATAAATCAAATAAAATTTCGCATGATTCATACATCATTGTTGAGAAACTAATTTACTAATATTTTGGTAAATAATTTAGGTTTATTTAATGATGTGTTGGTCCCCACTCTATTGGCTTCACACTCCGTTACTCTTCGAGACATCGATTCCGGAGAGCTTCCCGTGTCTATCTAGAATGCGCTAAGTTCCTAAGTCTTCTAGCCATAATGTCCGCACATGTTCAATAGGCGAAAGGTCGAGAGATCTGAGTTGCCATGATGAGAGATTAAGATTGACCTCTTCATCTCGGTTCATAGTGTTAAAATAACGGCAGCACTGGTTGATATCCGCTACTGATTCTCCTTTATGAATGGGGATAAACGGTATATCGCTGACCATGTTTACTTTTGCTTTATAGTTTGGAAATCGATGTTGAACGTCGTATCACACGCCTAGTCCGCTAATTGGATGTGCTGAGAAACCGAAACAGAAGAACCACAAGAGATAACCATATTAAAATTAACCAAGACTCGCACAAAATACACACGATAATGAAGTAGCAGAAACGACAGGTATGAAATTACCAATTGATCCATTTGTATGAAATTTTAATCATTTAACACCTCTGAGTAGCTAAACTTTGCTGCAAAGTTTGGTTACAAAATTAACACCCCTCTTGGTGTTGCAATTTCAATGTCACAAAGTATATTTAATAGAACCAACCAGATCAACTTGCATGCGATGTCAAGCCTTTGGATTGTTGATATCCTTCCACATGTTACCAATAGAAACGTGTCTGAGCTCAATTTCGCACTTCGCCTTGCAGAACATTGACCGACGAGCAGATGAGCGACTAGTGAATTGATTTAGTTGATACTTTATACCAAACGATATCAATTTCTAAATATACTGTGTGTTCAGGATGAAATGAACAAATTGGTTTAACATTCGGGTAATTAAGATAAACGCACTAGAACTTGACATTCTAAATTTTAATCGTTCAAAATAGAGAATTAAAAATTATTTCTAACATTCTGTGAACGCCAGGACAACTCGCAACATGTGTAAGGCGACTGTCCAATTTTGGAATCATTCTGGCTAATAACCGCAGTTTGACGCCATTTTTGTGTTGCATAGTCGCATCCAGTTAATTTGTCGCGAATTTGCCTTAATATAAGCGATAATAAGGTAAATTTATAAAAAAATTCTAATTTGAACGATTGTGATTGTAGTTGTACTATTTTGATGTGCAGGCATAGGAAAATAATGTTCCTTAAAAAACGAATTCTAACCCCTAAATGAGGAATAAGCTTAGTGTCAAACACTAAAACAAGAAACCTAAGTTTTCAAGTGATTGACATTAATGTCAACTTCTAATGTTAAACACAGACTCTTGATTTTAATACTTTTTCTACTGCATTTTTGCATTATTTAAGAAATCATTTCCTTCATCAATAATATTGTTCTAGGTTCCTTGGATCTAGTAGACACTAATGTCATACACTAGAATATTATGATGTCATCTACTGAAGCATGAAATGTTAGATTAAGTATGACGTCTGCAAAAGAAGTACAATGAAGAAGGCGATTGCAGAAGTCCTACAAGGACAAACAGTTTCCACAACAGCTAAAAAATACAATATTCCCACACTGACTTTATGCTAGAAATGAAGAGACAAAACACAACGAAAAAGGAAAATTAGTCCTCAACAACAAGAAGAAATACTTGTAAACTTAATCATAGACATAGCGAAAGCGAGATTTCCCGTACAAGCCCAACCAATTCATGACCAGTGTTCAGGTATCAAATCTTAAACTTTGACCACAACAACAAATTCAAGTTCATTTGCTTTTAGGTGCTCAAGCCTGAAGTAAAGCAACAAAATCCATTTACAGATAACAAACATGGAAGAAGATGGCTTGCCAGTTTTCTAAAAAGAAATCCTGAGATAAGCATAACCTTACACAAACCAGAGTAAAAAAAGAATAAACTGAGAAATTGTTCAAGATTCTTCCTAAAGGCAGCAAAGTATTGGCAAGAAAAAGCGACAAGACCATTTACCAACAAGTTAATCAGAATGAAAAGAATGCTTACAATCAAAAATCTTGTAGGTCAGATAGTGTTACCAATGGTGATATTTAAATATGAGCGTGTTACTAGAGAACCAGCATATAGTGTCCCTAACAAATAGTGTATTGGAAGATCGAAAAACGGCTGGATGACAGAAACAAACATTTTTTGAATTTATCACAAATATCTTTGAGAAATGGCTGACTAAAATGAAACTTCCTGGCTCTGTCATTCTTTTCAATGAGGGCCACAGATCACAGTTGACCTTGCATACAAGTAAATTTTGTGCTGAAATTGGTATAATCCTAGTACCCAAATTCTTTGCTCCTTTTTAGAAAAAGTATTACACCATCAACTTTAAAAAATGGGTTCGGAAAATGTGGCCTTGTTCCTTGGGACGTCAGTCCTATTACTTTTCCCAATAAGAAATTTGATTACGTGAAGAAAGAATAAAAAAACTGCAGGAATGAAAGAGTGGAATACATTTTAGATAAATAAGTATATAAATAACATTTCATTAATCATGAAAAACAATATAAGCGCCAGAAAAAGACAATATAATAATAGAAATAGTCAAAGAAGCTGTAGACATAATTGTACCATGATTAAAAAAACTGTTTAATAAAATTATAAAAGAAGAGAGAATACCCGATCAATGGAACCTAGCAGAAGTAATTCTATTATTAAAAAAGAAAGAGACCGAAAACGGTTACACAACTATATCCAAGAAGTTTGTTATCGCAATAGAAACTTCTAACAAGAATCATTACCAACAGAATAACAATAAAATTAGACCACTGCTAACCTGTAAAGCAAGCTGCCTTTCGAACAAGGTATAGCACAAATAATCATTTACTGACAATGAAGATATTAATCGAAAAAACAATAGAATACAACCTGCTGCTCCACCTGGCCTTTATAGATTACGAAAAGGCATTTGGCTCAATTGAATCCTGGACAATTATGATAAGATTAAATAACGCACGCATTGACTCCAGGCACAAAAACATAATTAAATATATAAATACACAGAAGTGTACACCAACAGAATACCAATAAAAAGAGAAATCAGACAAGGTGACACGATGTCACCAAAACTGTTCAATCTGGCCTTGGAAGGCATCTTCAAAAAACCAGAATCGAATAATTTTGGAATTAATAGATACGCTGACGATACTGTGCTAATTGCAGACGATGAAGAACACCTACAGCAAACGTTAAGTGAATCGGAAAGAGAATTGCAGAAGATTGGTTTAAAAATGTATTTAAATAAAACAAAAACTATGAGTGTCTAGAACAGCCAAGAAAAAATAATAGAAGCACAAATAGTAAACGTCAAATGATACGAATTGGCAAAGAAAATAAAGATATGGTTATAGAAATAGAAAGAAGAATGCGCAGCTTTCGGAATATTATCGAAACTCCTTAAAAACAAAAGAATTCCCCAGTATATTAAATATAAAATATTCGACGAATGTGTATTACCGGTCTTGACGTACGGAGTCCAGACATAAACACTTACGAAACAAACGATATACAAAGTGAAAACTACACAGCGAAAGATTAATGCTAGGTATCACACTAAGAGATAAAAAGAGAAACCAGTGGATCAGACAAAGAACACGAATAAAAGATATAACCGAAAAGTTACTCAACTAAAATAGGACTTCGCAAGACTTGTAGCAAGACTAAAGACAGCAGATGAAACGTAAAAATCATACAGTGGAAACCTTTGGATGGAAAGAGAAGTAGAGGAAGAGCGATTACAAGATGGGTCAATAACTTGAAGAAAATTGATATCAACAGCTCAAAATAGAGAGCAATGGAAAACGAAGAGAGAAGTCTATGACCAACACTGGGCGCACTAAAAGCTTAAGAAGAAGAAAGAGAAGAAGTCATTCCGAAAACCGGTGATTTAGAGATATGGTATGTTATACAAAGTGTTCAAAATTTACCGTACAATGTAAAAAGCTTTCCAAAAAATATTAATGATGTCTGCATTATGTTCTTTTCGAGACACCCTGTATTTAAGTTTCTTATGTCAAAAAATCCGCAACTAAAAATACTAATTGATGTGTCCAAGCGTTTTTCCACAAAATAATTACCTGCATTTATTTTAAATTGTTCCTTTCATCACAGTATTTAGTATCAGTGTTCGTAGTTCTACTTTCTTTTTTTATGTGTAGAAACTGCACAAAGAAAATTTAAAATATGAAATATCGATTATTTAACAGTGGTTTAGTTCTGAGACAGAAAGATATAGGGGAGCCTGGGGTAAAATGAACTTTGAAATATCTGTAGAAAATTTACACACGTGCTGTATTATCTTAAGTATTGACTGAAAAATTGAGAGCGTCGAATTTGACAATTTTTAATTTTTATGTCAAAAAAACTATTCGAGCAATGAACAGCGGCTATTGCAAGTTCAGACATGAACCCGAGACTCAAAGGAGCTGATCCATTTATTGTCTATAAGTTTTACAATGATCTAGAAGAGTTGTATGAGAAAAGTGGTTACCCCAATGATGATGCCCATCTTGTGTACAATTGTGACGAAAGTGGTTTTTGCCATGATCCTAAAGATACATGTGTAGTAGCGGAAAAGGGCACTAAAAGAGTGTCGCTTAATATAGGGGGTAGTGGACAAAAAACTACATCAGTTCTAGCGTGTTTCATAATATTTAAGAGGAATAACATTCAGTCGACGTGATACACTGACAACGCATTTCCTGGAACAGTAATAACTGCACCTGATAAAGGATGGATGGAAGGTTCTATTTTTGCGGAATGGTTTAATCGTATCTTTATTAAGCATATTCCAACTCTTCAAGACCGAAATGGAAAACCAGTAATTTTAATATTTGATAGATGTAGAAGCCACACCCAAGATGCTGTTACGCTGTCAGTTGCAGAAAAATGTATTGAACACAAGATACATCTAGTTAAACTTCCACCAAACCTAACAGACGAAATGCAACAGCCTGATAAGACTTGTTTTAGAGCTGTTAAATTAGGATGGAATGACGTAATTTTGTCGTAGCAAAGACAAAATCGATCAAAGCAAACCTTACCAAAAGACGAATTTGTATAATGTCTTTCAAAGGTATGGCCAATAATTTCACTTCCGAAAACCTTCGTTCGGGACTTTTGTCTACGGGTCTTTTTCCTGTTGATAAAGAGCGGTTTCCCAAAACAATTTTTTTACCGACTGCTTTGAGAAGATTTGAAAAACACATCGCAGAAGGTCGGTCTTTAGAGAATCCCGGGGACCAAGACGATACTCAAGATTCGCAAGCACCACAACATGATGTTATAGAGCCTGAGGACCAGCCAGTTATTCAAAAATCGCCAGTATCACAGCTTGAAGCATCAGCGTCAAGCATTTCAGACGAGGCCCAGTTGGCTACTATGGGATGTGTCGGGCAGTTTCAAAACTTCATAAGGAATGAAATTAGCAGGACTGGTAAACCACATACTTCTACAAGTGCTGATGTTAGTGATGTTACTGAAACAGCAGACGATTTCAATTTACTCATAAGAGAATCTGTTATTGGAAGAAGTAGACCAGTTGCTATTGAGAAAACAAAGCGAAAGCGAATCTCCACAGCGTATGGAGAAATTGTTACGATGGAGGAAATAAAAGAAAGATTAACTAAGTCAAGCGCCAAAGTCGACAATAACAGCAAAATATGCGTCAAAAAGGACAAAGTTAACAGTGAAAAAAAGAAGCACATGCAAACCTACAGACACCGAGAAAAAACGTAGGAAGACGATATTGACGTATCTAAGTTGTGCGACGACTCATCAGACAGCCCTATAGCATCTGAGGTTGATACAGATGAAGACTTATAATTAGTAGAATTATCAAAGAAAATAACACATGACGAAAAAAATCGCAATGATGATGACACATTGCTGAAAAAAGACAATTACTATGCTGTTTATTTCCAAAATCCGGATAACTATTACATAGGCAGGATTATTAAAATTAATGCTGATGGAAACTGTCTCATAAAGTTTTTGCACGAAGGTTTGAATTACATGTTTACCTGGAATTACCATGCTGCAGAAGAAACCGTTCGAGTGGACTTTATATTCTATGGTCCCATCAAAATGGGAACCTACCCATTTCACGTTCAAGAATTAGCCAGCATCCGAGGAGCGTACAAAGCCTTCAAGAAACAAATTAAAGAGGCAACAAATTAAAATTATACCATTTTATTTTTCAATAAAACACACAGTGAACATAACACTATGGTCTTTTATTCAAAACTGCAACCAAATATCGACTAGTATACAATAATTCATTTAAAATATGAAATTAATCAGATTTTTTTCCAGTTCAAATTTCATTGTTGCATAAGTTTTTTTTTTGAAAGCTTTTTATATTTTCAAACCTTAATATTAGCTTCAACGAATGCCCTAATATTGACACTATATTGTCTTTAATTTTGTTCAAACAAATTAAAATAGCATAGATTACAAAATACGAAAAAAAAATATTTGCAACTCAATATCTTTTAAACGGTTTGTTCGACGAGTCCCATTTTTTGCAGGGTAAAAAGAACATATACAGAGAAGTTCTTATTAACCCAGGCACATTCCAACACCATTATATGGCTAGTTGACGCCAAGGTTCTTATTACCCCACCAGGGGTAATAAGAACATCACCGTGGGGTAATAAGAACTTGTAGTTTTTTCTGACTTAAACATGACGTACATAACTGCCAATTTTTACATTGAATGAGAAATGTTACATGAACCTATGATTCGAAGTAGAAATCGATGGTATAATTTGTTAAAAAATAATTCATTGTCAAAGTCAAACCATGAAATTTTTTAACCTTATTACCCCACTTTCCCATATTTAACAAATCATGAAAACAACATTACTAATCTAAGGAAATAGTTCTTCTACACCTTTTCGGTACAAATAAATAAAAAACAAATTTCCATGGATTTTCCACAGAAGATGTTTAAACACTGTCAAAAACAATACGAAAGAAACATATTTTAGAAATTTGTAAATTGCTTTGGAATTTCTATAGAAGTATTTTAAAGCAGAATTAGCAACGTTTGAAATTCGAAAGATTTGAATTTTTTTGTCATTCTATGGAATTTAAACCGCATTGAAGTTGTACGTCGCGTAGAACATAAAAAGATACTCAAAGGAACACCTAAAATTCTAAAGTACGTATTGTATATCGCAACAATAATAAATAAAGAGTTTCGGAATAGTTTAAGCCAGACCACCGTTGAAAATGAATTTATGAATATTTTTCAAGGCGTTCTATACGGTTGAATATTCAATTCGTTATGAATGACACTTGCAACAATGGTTTTAAAACATGAATAATATATTGCAAAAAAACATAGTTCATAAGAAATTCACCTAAACTCTAAAACGCCGAGGGTAGCGAAAAAAAACTAAGATCAGCGAAATACAAACTGTTGCTGTAAACGTGACCCGCATTAACAGAGTAACAACCTGTGGGAAAAGTGAACTCAACCCGCTTTGAACAAACAACTAACCGTATTTTCATATTTCCCTATTTTTCGTTTAAGAATAAATCGTACAATATTAGATTACAATCTTTCCTTCAGGTGCGTACGCAAAAGCGTTTTCATTTAAATCTGAAAAATGTTACCCCTTTTCATACGCACAAACCACGACTAGTTTTCATGTAAAATAAAATTAGTTTTAATTTTTAATCTTACATTTACAGCTGTAGGGGTGTAACATTATTAAAGTTGAAAATTGAATTCTGAGTGTACACAAAGAAAACGCCACGAAAAATATACGCTTCGTATCATTCGTTTACTAGTAGGAAAATAATTTCTTTGAAAAACTTTTGTCTCTACTTATTTAAACTTTCGCATCAACAATAAGAAAGCATCGCAACAAATTTAGCCTCAAAATCGCAATTATTAATCGTCACAATGTTAAAAGACAATTTCCTTTCTAAAATGAAGAAAACTCGATGAATATATAATTTTTAAAACAATGCAATATAGATTAGATATTCATAACAAAAGTAAACACGAGTCCTGTCAAGTTCATCCCTAAACAAGAAAATATTTTAACGCTCGTCTGCTCTGGTCTGACTAGAATAATGCGTAGAAAGCGTTATAACCCTGTGACAGGTCAGATCGCGCCTAAACCCTTCAAGTCTAATCCCTCATGTTAAAGGGTAGCTTTAACAAAACACATTCGTATAAAACAACTGTAACTCATAATTGATATTTTAATACATATAAAAAAAAGTAATTAGTACCAGTGTCTCTTTGTAGTACGTTAAAAATGCTCTTTGAGAATACAAATTATAAAAAAACAAAAGTTGTACCAATTGCTCTAATGTAAAATACTGAATAAATACGATAAAGCTAAAATATTAATTAATAACTATGAAATAATAATGAATTTTATAGAGTTAATGGTGTATATATTTATTTAATATATAATCTACAAGCTTTCGTCAGGCAGTATAAATTAAATTGACAATTATAAAACTAAGGTAACTAAGAACAATAAATCGCAAGAGAACTCTTAGATAATTGATGTAAGTTTATTTACCTTCAGAATTTTCTGTAAGGTCTAAAGGAAAACCATCACAAAAGTTCTAGATGTAGCTTAAGTGTAATTGGTAGAAAAATAAGATTAGGACTTAACAGGTAACCAGGTGACAGACTCTCTGTTGAAATAGTTCGGAAATTTGATAATTTCCATTGCTTCTCTAATCTTTCTTGATTTCCATTTCTTTGTTTTAGAAATTGTTTTGGTTGTCAAAGCTTATATTATGAAGAGTGTCAAGTGCACGTTCGGCAATGACAGACTTAGTAGGCTAGAGTAAACGAAGACATATTTTGTGTTCTTTTAATATGGTATCTACAGTTTTACCAGTTTCACCAATATATACCTTGGTATTTGGTACACTCCACAGGTATTGTAAGGTATTTTATCTTTTACAGTTTTAGTTGTGGTGTTATAAGCAACTTTTATGTTATGCTTTTTTAGTATTCTTCCAATTTTGTCACGTATGTTGGAAACAAAAGGTACAATAACAAAGTTTTGGTTAATAGTTGAATCATCTGTTAAAGTAGGTCTTGTCTTTGATCGAAAAAAAAAATTTGCTCTCTATTAAAACCATTTCTTATAAAAAGTTTAAGGTGATCTAACTGTTAGTATAATTTATCTTTATAGCAAATTATCGTTGCACGGTTATATAATGTGGAAATCGGAAGTTTCTGATCTGGTTGATGGTGAGAATTTGCGTTTATGTATTGATCTGTATGTGTTGGTTTTCAATAAACTGAATGTTTTAAGTACCTTCTGTATTTTCTTTCTATCTTTACATCAAGAAAAACTTACAAACCCTTTTATGTCAACAACTATCACATAGTGAGCGGAAATTTATTGAAGATCTTATGTGCCCAAACTATAAAATCACGAAAACGGTAGCAGATAGGTAAATTTAATTATAAAAACATCGATTATAGTAGTTAATTTAAGCTCTAATAAAATATACGATACTGCTCGTTTTGTTTTGTTCAAAGTTTTGAATTTTGCTATTGGTCCTTCAAGAATTCCTGTTGATAAAATTATTTCCAGCATTGCAGCTAGCATCAGTCATCTTCCAGATGGTGAAGCATCCGAGATTCGTTTTGAAACAACTAGGATATTGCGAAGAGAAGAATCTTACCAAATGTGAATACCAAGCATTAAAAGATCTAACAAATAACAGCAATCTCGTAATTGTGCCAGCAGGCAAAAAAAAGCTACTGTTTTAATGGATAAAACAGAATACCTTAACAAAGCTAACAACTTACTTAATGATCCCAAATCTTACATAAAACAACTTAAAAATTCCAATAACAAGTTCAAATTATCTACTACAACACTGTTGAAAGAGAGTAATTTATCAACTGAGACTATTAAGAAAGGAACACCAAAAGATCCTCTTATTCCAAGGTTGTATGGATTACCCAAAATACATAAGCAAATACTGAAACCTTATATTGGCTTGAGTAGTTCATTTATAAAGAGCACACAACATTTTATTGAAGTAATTGGTAAACAGAATCTTGAAATGATTTACCGGTTAGTTTTGAAATTTCCTCGTTCACTAAATCACCAATAGTTAATACTTTACGTCTTTTGAAACGACAGTTTGATAATAATACCTTCAAGCTATTTCAGGGATTCCCAAACTTTTTCAGTTTGCGGCGCACTTACAGGTTTAGTATTTTCTAGCGGCGCCCTAGCTAATCGAAATAAAAAAATATATATAAATACGTGTGAGCTTAGTGATTTCAAAGCGGAATATAATACTTGACACTGCTATACTCAATTCTTGCTCTACATTAATCTTTGGGCGATATAAATAAGATGTTACATAGAGAATTATAATTCTTAAAGCTTTTAAACTTAAAGTTGGATATTCATTTAGGACCAATATCCAAAACTCCACCAAATCGAAACACGTAAATCTTCTATTAAGGCTGCTATCGCAAGAGAGTTCAATGAGTTGCAAAGTGAATTCTGGTGAAGCTTGTTCGTGAAAAGGATTTTAGATCCACACAATTTTTTCAACATCGACTTCCAAAAAGTATTTAGAAAACCTTTCGATGAGTTTATAAAACAATTACAGGATATTTACATTTCTTCCAAACGAGCGGAGGTCGAGGTTTATCAGACAAAGAACTTTTTGAACTAATCGAAGAAGACCTATCCGATATTGAGATTTTGGACAATGAAGATGAAGACGGTGAGGGCTGGAAATCTGACGCTCATCAAGGTATTTTCAGTGCAAACCAATAAAATGATAATTAAAAAATTTGACTTTTATGATGTAGAGTTGCTTAAACTGAATGTGGATGATGGGGATAAAACTCCAGATGAGTCAACAGCAGCATAAGAAGAAATTGTCGAGGTGTTGACTATAGAATATTAAAGTTCTGAAGCTCCTGAACCGAGCACTTCAACGAGAAGGAGATCAGGTAGACAGCAAACCAAAAAAGTAGCAAAAACTACTCCAAACGACGCTTCAAGAAAATAGAAAGCGGACGATTTTGTGAAGAGTCAGAAATTGACAAAAAAGCCGACAAAATCAATTGGAAAAACAATTAAAGTCCCAGTCCCAGTGTCGAATTTTACAAACGCGTGCAAGAAGTGACAGAATTAGAAAATCCACCATTTTTCTTCCGCAAATACTGGAACGAAGAACTATTTTTGCTAATAGTCGAAAAAACCAATTTATATGCTGCCCAAAATAATATACCCCATTTTGCTCCTACCAATTTGAAAGAAATGGAGGTTTTCATTGGAATACATATTGTAATGGGTTGTCTACACTATCCTAGAATTCGATGTTACTGGGATTCTAGATTAAAAATTGATCTCATTGCAAACCAAATGAATCTGAACAGATTTTCGAAATTGCGCCAAAACATCCACTTTGTGGATGTTACTGTAAATGAAAGACAAAGCGATCGATTTTGGAAAGTTAGTTCTTTATATGACGCAATTAGAAGAAAATGCGCAGAATTACAGCATGAGCCTATCTTGAGTATTGATGAACAGATGATTTCGTTTAAGGGTAGGCTGAATGTGAAACAATATATTAGAGGCAAACCAAGTCCATCGATGTGGAAATAGTGGCCTCTTGTATGATTTTCTTTTATATCCACTACAGAGTTGGACCAAACAGAAATGGATGTCTTTAGATTAAGTGCAAGTCTCGTCCTCAAATTGTTGGAATAAATGGTACCCCAAAATTGCGGGTATGTTTTGACAACTGTTTTTCCAATTAAAATTTGTTTGAATATTTGCACCATAACGAAGTTTACGCCATTTCCACAATCAGGGTAGACCGTTTCAGAAATCCATCGTTTCCGGAGATTCGGAAATGAAAAAGAAGTCGCGGTTCAATAAAGGAAATGGCGTGGTGTTGACCAAATGGTTTGACAACAGAACAGTTTTACCTGGCTCCAATTACAAAGGGATTGGTTCTTCGGATTTATGCACTCGATGTGACAAAGTGGAAAAAAAGTACGTCGAAATTCCACGTCCTGAGGTTGTTCAAGATTACAACAATTATATGGGAGTGGTTAATAAAATGGATTTATACAATCGCGTAAATGAACTTTGCGCATGATAATTCATGCCATCGATTTAGCTGCATAAATCCTTCGATAGAATATAGGCCATGGGAATTGCCTAAAATTATGGATCTACTACATTTTAGAATGTATGTCGCGGAAGATCTAATAATGACAAATCAGTTTCCTAGTAAAAAAAACGTGGAAGACCTTGGTTTGGCCGCACTGACTCATCTACATCATCAAGGAGCAGTGTGGTAGGTACACCATCACAAAAAAAAATTATTGCGGCACCTATTCATGAGGCCAGATACGACCAAATTGATCACTTTCCTGTTGCGCAGATCCAACTTGTACAGCTCGGACACACTTTTTATGCAGCAAATGTAGTGTTCATTTGTGCATAACAAAAAAACAAAATTGTTTTATGCTATTTCATAATAAATAATGAGTTATTTACATTCATTGAAGCATGGTGTAAATAAAAAACAACAATACCTACTACAGATGATTCAACCATTAACCGAAACTTTGTTATTCTGCCATCTGCTTCCAACATAAGTGACAAAATTGGAAGAATACTAAGAAAACATAACATAAAAGTTGATTACAACACTGCAACTAAAATTAAAAATTTGTTAAATCCTGTAAAAGATATAATACCTTAGAATACATGTAGACTGTACCAAGTCCCATGCACCTGTACCAAGGTATATATTGGTCAAACTGGTAGAACTATAGATACAAGTTTAAAATAACACAAAAAAACATCTTCGCTTACTCCAGCGTCCAGCCTACTAATTCTGCCATTGCCGAACATGTGAAACTCTTCCTAATAAAAGCTTTGAGAAAACCAAAATAGTTTCTAAAACAAAGGACTGGAACAGAAGAAAGATTATAAAAGCTATTCAAATTATTAAATTTCCCAATAATTTCAACCGAGACAGTGGTTACAACTATCTGACACCTGGTTACGTGTAATTTCCTAATCTTAATTTTTCCACCAATTAACACTAAAGCTTCGTCTAGAGTTTTTATGTTAGTTTTCCTTAGTTCGATAATTGTCAATTTAATTTATAATGCCTAACGAAGAACTTGCTGACGTTTAAAAGCTTGTAGATTATATTAAATAAATATACTGGGTTTCAAATAAAATGTATCACCAGAAGGAGGAATTTGGAAGAAGCAACACAACGTTTTATTGAAAGAATGTCAATAATGTTTAACATTACCACGAGCTTGTATGCAAGAAGTTGTCCTTCTAGGCATGCTAGAAATAAGGTTTTGATTTATTGCGTTATGAGCTAACTCCCAGACTATTTGAAACTATTGTCGTAATTCTTCTACGGTATTTAGAAGACGAGCTAGATGACGCAGTCTTCTGTCCATCATGTCCCAGATATGTTCTATTGGCGATAAATCTAGCGATCTGCCATTACTGCCATATGCGGGTCGCGCATTATCTTGTTGAAAGATAGCTTCTGAACGTTCTTGAAGAAGAGGTAGAAGAACTGGTTCTAAGACGTTGTCGATGTAACGTCGAGCATTTTAACGTGCCTTGGATAATTGTTAAAAGAGAGCGGCCTCCCCAATAAATGCTACCACAAACCATTACACCAGGTGTTAAGCCAGTATGTCTTCGTTGTAGAAACTGTAAATCGTAGTTCTGTCCTCTAGGTCTCCACACACGTGTACGCCCGTTCGAGTGTCATAAACAGAAACTAGACTCATCGGAAAAAATAATGTTGTTCCATTCATATAGCCAATTTTGTCTGGCTTGGCACCATTGAAGTCTGACTTCTTGGTGGTGAGGTGTTAGAGAAATACGAGAGTTGGGTCGATATGATCGCTATCCAAAAGAACGGATTCGACGATAAACAGTACTCAAAGAGACTCTACGACCAACTGCTCGTATCCAGTCTATTCCAACTGAACACGATGGTTCCTAAGAGTCTTGAACGGCACTTCTTTTTAACAGACGATATTCTCGTTCATGCGTGACTCTGGGTAGTACGTCGTGTTTGCAACTGTTCCTCCTGCCATCCTCGACATGTTCTTAATATTGTTGAATGAGTACGTCCTAATCTTCTGGCGATTTCACGATATCCCAACCCAGCTTCCTGCATACCAATAATTCGTCCTCTCTCAAAAGCCGTTAATTGTTGAAAATTACCTCGGCTGCAAACTCGTAGCATTCTGACACTTAACAAACAATGACAACTGATAAAGGATCAGAAATAAAAGTAAAAGAAGCGTAGAGATGTTGATAACACCATACATATTTTTTGAATACATCAACATTTTCATTCAAAATTTTAATCATTTATTTGTCCATATATAACAGTTTTACATACAAAATGTCAGCCCACCACGTCTACTCCCCTTCTATGTGGTGCATTTTTTTTAAACCCAGTGTATATATACCATTAAACCCTAAAAAATGGTGAAACTTTTAAACCTAAAATTATGAAATATGATTAAAAGCATTATTTCTTTTATTGTTATTTGCTTCAGAAACAAATTTGATTTCTAATTTAATATTGTGTTAGGTAAAAGTTCTATATATTTTCGACCCTGATTATCTTTGAATATTCCTTTTTTTCAAAATTTTTTTATTTCTAAGCTTAACTTATTGAGATTTTTTCAAATACTTCTTAACTTAGTATTTCTACAAAAACTTGTTTATGACTGTGTCACCAGCTAAAAATGCAATATTAAATATAGTAAAGTCCTCGCAATTTAACTTTCGATGCACGTCATTAATGACGTAAAATTCATACCACCCTATTTATAGCAAAAATTAAATAAATACCGAATTGTCTTATGGAATTTTTTTTATCACGTTGTTGGTGTGCTTACTACAGTTGCAGCGTTGTTGACATCTGTCAAATTAAATTTGTGTTTTTTATGTCAAATTATGTCTCATTGCTTTTTATAATGATTTTTGATACAAAACTGTACTATTGTGATCTTGAACGAGATAATGGTGGTCCATTGATATCAGTAAATGCTGTGCGAGAAGTACCCTTTTACTTAATATTTAAATTGTGGTAATACATACATATATTCTACAGTTATTTCTGTATGTACAACGGTTGCTTACAACGTGGTTCTTAGATCTCTTCAAAACGTAAGCGTAGTACAACTGTTACGAATGTAGAAACATTTAATGAAAACGTAATACGCAATGTAATATTAAGAATGTACGAAAACAGTAAGTTTACATGATAATACCGACAACATGGTTAAATAACTACGTCACTGACGTTAATGACGTGCATCGAAAGTAAAATTGCGAGGACTATATATATTATTATAATTCAAATCAAGAAAGCATAAAAAATATATTTTAAAAAATGTGTCTTCTTGCATTATATGAAAAAAGTATAAACATAAAATATATAAAATTTTTCAAAAAAATTATATGCTAACTAGAGTTTTAAAAGAAGTCAAATTTAAATTGGAAAAACCAGTTCTAACGTTTTTGCATAACATTTGTCATCAAACAAATTTACAATTTTTAAGCAAATCACTCGACAAACAACTACGAAAAATAAATAATTTTTAAATATGTACATCGTGAGAAAAATATATACGATAAAAAAGTTACAATCTTGTAATAAATACTCTTACTGCGCCAAAACGAAATTAATAATGTTGGTATAATTGAAAACGTAAATAACAGTATGTGATGATGATACTTAGGTATGTTAAGGCGTGGTATGACCTCATACAGCGTTTCTAATAATCTCCAGCAGCACAATGTTTTCACAGAAGAGGCACGAAGCTTTAATCGACACGTATATCAAGCATTTTCAGTTTTCTCACATACATTTATGAAAACTTCGAATTACATTTTTTTGTTCATATTACTTAAAACAAAATCTGATTATTTTAAGAGTTTTTACATATGAAAACTTACTTCATTTTATTACGTGTTAATGATTTTATTTTATAAACATCCACAATCAGTATTTTTTATGAAAAATACTATGGGTGTGAGCTTTTCTGTTAAAATAATGTTACGTAAACGGGCGAGAGAATTTACAAATAAACCAAATAATACTTTTAACATTTTTGGAAAGAAAAACACTAAAAGAGAAGAACATACAAAATTTTAGTTATGTCGATAAAGATAAGGTCCTAACAACAATAAAAAAAGAAGTAAAAATGCGTTCATGTTCTGATACTCCAATAGACACAAAATCCATAATACTGTTTACTCTCTTTTTCTCAAGTTCCTCTAATCTCTGCGTCCAACTTTACCGCGGTTTTTCAATCCTTCTTTTTCCTATTTTTCCCATCTCCATCATTTTCTTTTCTAATGTATTATTGTTCATCCTTAGTAAATAGCCTTGACTGTGATTGCTTCTTGTTGAACCATTTGTCTTATTTGTTGATTCTGTATTCTGTGTAGCTTAGTTTTTCTCATTATTTTCTTAATGAATCTCATTTCCGCGTTAATTTTTGTATCGTCTCCTTGCTTTATTCCTAAGTCCTTATTAAATTTATCTGACTCCTCGCTATTTATCTTAACGATTCCATTTACCTTCTTGTATATGCTTTTTATCACTTTTATTAGTTTCTTTGGTACCAGCAATTATTCTAAACATTTACAATTTTTTTTCCGTAGGTATTGAGTCGCAGGTAGCCCGCAGACCTATGAACCTGACGAAAACTTCTCCTTTTTCTTCTCTCTCAATTATATTTCGTAGCATATGAATATTTTCCTGTTTTTGACGACCTGTCCAGAAGGCTGCTTGTTCATCTTCATCGATGTTCTTAATCTTCTCTCTATTATTCTTGTAAACAATTTAAACCTAGTAGAAACAAATGACTTTGTAGTTATCACAGTTTGCGTCTTCTTCTGCCTTATTTCCCTTATCCTGTTCTCCTTTTACTTTAAATTTCTTTGTGAAGTATTCAGCCCATACCACAAACATCGAGACAAACATAGTCTATACGTCTGATTTAATTTCGTTATCGTTATTATTTATTCATTCTTTCTAATCCCTTTCATTGATCTTAATGTGATCCGGCATTTTCTGTTTTTTATTTGACACGTCTGTTCCATTTCTTTACCGAAATCGTCCCAGCTTTCCTTTTTGGCTTTTCTTACTTTTCCTATATTTCTTTTAGTTGGGTATTCCTGTTTACCCTTTTCATACATGTTTCCCTAAATATTTTCCACCTTTTCTCTAGTGTCCAGTTTTCATTCGTTCTTGTTTTATGAATTCGTTATCGACTTTTATTTGATATTCTTTTCGCGTCTACCATATCTTAATCTATACACTTGTATTCGTTCATATTCGTTTGTACTCTCTGCAGATAGCTCTATGTATTTAATTACTGCTGTTAATAGTCTATGTTGTGTCCCCAATTGAGTATCCGATCTTGTTTAAACCTGTTGTATTCTATCCTCTAATTTTTGTGTATATTCTATGTAATCCACTATGCTTTTAGCGTTTCTCTCCTCCGCTACAAAAGCGTATTTGTCTCTTTGACGTTAATATTAAAATGATTCCCTCGGCGACCCCTTCACTACCACTACAAGAGCCCCAAAAAGATCCAAAATAAACTTTAAACTGCAAGAAAAAATCGAAAAAAGAACGTAGATGTGATTGTGCAGACGATCCAAATCAGCACAGGTCCACTAAAAAATAAAAATGTCTTTCGTGCTTTAATCGTGTCAATTTTGTAACCAAAGATACCTACGTTTCAGGCACTCTCATAATAGACTTTATCAAGGTGTGAAAAAAAGCGATCATTATTTATTTTGTGCTACATGAATATAAAAGGACACCAAAAAACTCATCTAGCTTTTATACACATTTCTTATAATAATGACTAGGTAATGTAAGACAAGAAATTAGAGTACGCGAAGTGTGCTTTGAATAATCTCACTGGCTTCTCATAGTACCCTTCTTTGGTATGTAAATGCAGCCGCTAAAGCCTTTTGTTATGTTTAAAGAAAACTTGGTACAGTTTCTCGCGTTGAATTTTGCCTAGTCGTTACTGATTAGTATTTTCGTTTCTAAGGTTAAGGAAACAGCACGTGTGCTAACGCCATGCCCATACATACATTTTAAGTATCTTAGAAGATTAGTTAGGGTAACGACGCATTTCCATTTCACGGCGCGATTTAATTTCTCTTTATCATAGCAAATTTGGTCACCAGCACGTTTTTGTTACTTTAGAAAATCTCAATGACTTATACTAAACCGTATTAGTTAGATGTCAATCATGTCAGCCAGCAACCTACCTTAGATGGGCAAATTGAAACCACCGTTAATATATCGTCTGATAGAACAAATAACTACAAAGAATTGGAGACACCCACGTTAATATAACTGAAACGACGTCTGGAAGCTTAGCGCACTTTGGTTTTAAATCATCGTTGAATAATCGTTGCAGCTTATTTGTGATAGCATGATTGTATATGAATCAGCTGTTTTTCAGCAATGTACGTGGGATGTTTTGGATATGCTATTAGCTAATCGCATATTAGAAAAGCTGAGGAAGTACCTTGTTTTGTTTTTTATATTTAATTACTTGTTTTGGTGTCGTCGTATGCACAAACAACTACGCCTGTTATCACGATTAATGTACGCAGTGGTGCGCCTTGTTTCTTGTTGTGTAATTATTGTAATTCAGTGATAGATTATTTTTTTTGGTATTCACCAACTTTAATTTATTCAATGCAACGCTGCTTATGTGTGTAAGGTGTTACTTAATTCAAGGATCCATTAGTACTGTGATATTGTTTGCGAACCATTAGTTATATATTTTTTATTCTAATTGTTCTTCTATTCTTTTTATGTTGCCGCTGCAATGATTATACTGGTTGTTAGAGTTGTGTTCAGCCTTCTTTTAAAATCAATCGTCTTGATTGTATCGCCAAAAAAGAAACAAGAACAAATACCTCCCCCAAATTAGTGCTTCCCTTAAAGCTTGATTGTTCCGTTACTGTACTAATAACATTTGTTCTACGCAATTACCAAACAAGTAAAATAAATTTAATGCGAGCAAATAAAACCTTCGAAAAACAATCATAATTGTATTTTTTTAAATATTGCGAAGTTATCGAATACAAAATTTACTTACGAACTTCCTTATTTATTTTCAAATGTAATGTGAAGTACTCACCTGAAACAAAAAAGTCATATCAAAAACAGTTCAATACTTAACATCAACATAAAGTGAGGTAATTATGATTTAATAAAAAAATTAAACGTTCTTACAATCCCAAATTTGACAACTAGGTAGAAAATTTATTTTCTAATAATTTATTTGATATATTGATTCAATCGCAAATACATTACTGAGACAAACATCTGCTACTGTACTTGCCTACATATCAGAAAAACAATTTGAAAAGTACCAGTCGGTTTTTATTTTGTCCTATCCTAATCCAGAACCAAATCATCAATGAAAAACAGTTGTTTTTCAAACGATTTAAAGTAAAAAAGTATTCTTATCAAAAAAACAATGTTAACAACAATTAACAGTCGGCAAAATGTCGACATTAAGGTGCGTAAGGTGTAGTGTAGTTCCAAAGTCAAATTACTATGATTATTTTGTTCAAAAATTTTATGTTTAAACTTCCTGTCTTGATAGATCATTGTAACTTTCTCTTTATATAGTTTTCATAAAACATTTAATTAATTACTTGATTGTTTTGCTTATAATTAGTTTACAAAATGTAAGCCCCTCCAAAACCAAACCCTGGCTACGCGACTAAACAAATATTTCGTCGATGGTAGTTTAAATTTGAATAATTTTTATTGTGTTACTTATTTTAATTATTATTCATTTGTTCCTAGACGTAGCAGCAGAACTAAATCTATACGTCCTGGAAGCTGCATCAATCAAATGAACCCACACCCAAAATAATAGTTAGAGATTTTGTTTATTATTACTACAGGAAATTTAGTACCCCTGCCAATACGGAATAATCGCGCTGTGGGTTATCTTAAAAATTTATTACCATTTAATTTATCATTACCCCAAATTTATTACCGGTAACAGAATGTAACAAAATCTCCAACTATTATTTTTGGTGTGAGCTGATTTGGCTGGTGCTTCCAGGACGTTAAAGGTTCCATTTTCGCACATTTAAATTCAAAAACAGGCGTCTTATTTTGTCACTTTTTAAAATTACCCGTAACCGCCATGATGATTTGAATATTTGCACACAGATTTTGCTTATTTTTTGTCAAAATCCGCGTTGGTGTCAAACGTTTAATATATTGAGGACCGGTTTCTCAATTAAGGATTAAACTCCAGATTAACTAACCTTCGGTTAATTTTATAATCCTATCATATTATTGGTTACCTTAAAATCGCTAACCAATAATATGACAGTATTTTTAATTTAACCTAAGTTTAAACTACGGTTGAGAAACCGGCTCTGAGTGCGCTATACATGATCCGTCCTCAATAATTTTTGCTCATTGTACTTCTTGACACATCCTGTATGCACCGTAACTGTCGAAAACTAAATCCTATAAAACCGTGTAACCTAACGTTGGCATATCAATGTATTTTATGTAAATTCCTGAAGCTACAATGCTGGTATGGCACGTGCACAAATGCAAAAAAAAATTGTACAGAGCTGAGTTGAGCCTTCAGTATTGTCCAAACATATTAAAAAAAGATTTAAAAACGTACACGAAAAACAATGTTGTTTACGTAGTAATATATAAATAATTCATAAAATGTGATCAAATACATAAACTTTCTACGTATTGATAAACCAATATTTATCTCGTCATCGACGGAATATACCACCAAACCGTAGCTCCTGAGAAAGGCAAGCATTGTAAATTACGTACAATAAAACATTCAAACAACCTTGGACATCAAATGCTACTTTGCATAATGAAAATTGTTTACGTTTGCCATTATGTGAAAAAGTAAGTAATTGACAGTGCAATCCATGTGCATTTCAGTAATCACAATCACACGTTTAATACGGCCAAGGATAATACTTGCCAAAAGTGTCTTTTGTTTAACAATATTAGCTCACCTTGATTAAATATTAGCCAATACAAGTCAAGGTTTAAAGTGTTTATAGAAAAAAGAAGATAAATTAGTGAGAGTAATCCGAAGAATAAAGAATATAACGTCATGACGTCAGATTAATTGAACAACGATTACAACTTCAAGTAGGGATTTACAAAAAGAAACCAACATCCTTGGATAACTTAGCTCATCGAGAATTTAACGAGGATATTTTCGCCTCTTGAAAATGTGTTAAAACACACTCGTGGAGATCTTTAGATTATGTTTGCGTGATTTAATGGAGTCGGAAAATTAATAACCGGGAACCAACTTCTGGGAAATATTATAATGAGAACAATAACATTTGGGTTGCATTCAACTTTTGTTGGATAAGGATCAGTTAAACTTTTCTATTTATGTAGATGTTGCATATAAAGTAAAAGACAACTTATACACAAAACGACTTTTTTGTTTAGCCGGTTAGATCACTGACCGAATAAATCGCATAAATTATTTTTAAAAAAACACCTACAAAGATAAAATAACCATAATTTCAAGATAGGTAGAAGTAAAATGCTGATCTTTCTAAAACAGTAACTGGATTAGGTGCGTCAGAATAAATAAAAATTATTACATGTAGATGTGGCAAAATCCGATACAATAGTATTTATAAAAACACTCATATATTCACAATATAACCTATCATTTTATGTCAGCAACTATTTATAGGAATTTATTTACTTGTCCCGAGTGCCTTATAGCCACGTCAATTATAATTCTACGACTTTTCTGTGTGATGTTTTCAGTCCCGCGCCATACATAAGGTCAAAGTCGTGTGGTGCACGACGGCGCCGAGGCGCCGAAAAGCCTCAAAACTCAAAAGTAAAAAAAAGATAAAGCAACAAACAACATCGTCAAAACAAAATTTATAATGATAAACAAAACAGTGAGGAATTGCTAGCTATTACATTGTTTTTTATTTGTTTATTTTTTTACTTTTACTCTTTGAGACGAGGGAAATGAATTACTTCTCGAAAATAATATATTTTCCAAATGAGAGTACGCAATAATAGCATTTATTCGATCAAATACGTAATAAGTAACATGATAACATGAATTGTGTGAACTCAAACGAATCTGATTTTATTCATGTTTGAGCTTGAAAGTTGGCTTGCAACGAGCCAACAAGCGTTTTTTCCTATCTGAGCTTGCAATGTACTACGAAACTTTATATATTTAAGCGCTGCATCGTTCTCGATTTCATTTGTTGATAATTAACTTAGCTAAGTGAAAAGGTGCATGGGGTAAAAGATATCTGCTTTTGAAACTTTTTTTGTAGTTGTAGTTTCACAGACTTTATAGTGATGTGTTTTGTGTTGTGAATTAAGGTGAGTTCATCTAAAACTTATTTTTTATTTTAGATTTATTAAAACATTAAAGCTAAAAACTTGCATCTCAAAAATCCTTTTATATTTGATTATATAAACATCATTCCTTATTGATGAAAATTCAAATAGAATAATTGATAAGCACTAATATTATATTTATAAAAATTTATAAATTTTGAAATAACTTGAAATAAGTAATGTTAAGAAAGTACTTTCGAGATTGAGTTTCAGACGTCGAAACATTTCCATTTTTCATGAATAATTTGCCATTTTGTTTACTTACGTATTAATTTCTTTACAGTATAAAGGATGTCAGCAAAAAAAGAAAAAATTGTCTGGATACCAAAATTTGCTGAATAAAAGAAAAAGAGAGGAAGAAGTGAAAAACCATGTCAAAATTACGCATTTTTTTTCAAAACCCGAGCCTACTTTGCCAAATATTAATAACAACAATAATATAGCTGAATCACAATATTCTGAACCTGTACTTAAAACAAGTATCAGCAGCAGACAAGAAACTGATCTTCTAGAAAGCAATTCATCAACATCTTCAATCTGGTTACAATGACTGGCAGCATTTAAGTGTACATTTAAATATTCATGAAAAGAACAAGTTACATAGTGAAAATGTTCTAAAAATGCTAGATCTTTCTAACAGTTTTAATAAAAATGAAATAATTGATTGTGAAATTCAAAATGTAATAATAAGAGAAACTAAATACTGGCAACCTGTTATAAAAACAATTTTCTACGTGATTCAGTTTTTAGGTCAGCAAAATTTAGCTTTTCGTGAAAGTCATAATAAGTTGTTTGAGAAAAACAATGCTAACTTTTTAAAATGCATAGAAATGATTTCCAAGTTCGACACGATTATGTCAGATCATACAAAATGCTCTCAAATAAAAGATCACAAAAACTATCTTGGGGATAAAATACAAAATGAAGTAACAACTTGATCGGTGAAAATATCAAATCCAAAATTTTAGAACTAACTAAAAAGGCAAAATATTTATTCCATATTACACTGGTCTGCATGAAAATCGACCCTGATACCATTCCTGACGATTGTTATGTAAAATGACCTACTGAATCCGAAAATGAGCTCCGTTTTTACCCATCACCCAGCTATTTTAGGGGGACCCCTTAACTTATAGCCGTTAAACATCCGAAAGCAGGTAATAAAATTTATACTAAAGTATATGGCAAAAGTTTTGCTATAAAATGTATATAGAAACAACAATAAAATACAAATATATAAGAACAGTAAAAAAATATCAATAAACAGTTAGGAAGGTTCACTGCACGACGCTGGCGATCTCAATACCACATGCAGGTTTGAACAGGAATTTTCGACAGGCTTGAACTTGCATTACTCTTCTCATTATAGTATATTACATTGTTCGCTTAACTGCTTCGATCAGTACATCTATAGTTGTTGCAGAGTTAACTTGTCGACGTTTTAAACGTGCTGGATTTTGTGTTCATTTTTGTTCATTTGTATAAAACAGTAAAACTATTACTCCGGATTTTATCAAGTGACTAAAGGCGGGTTGCACAAAGCAAATCAAAAATGTAGCAAGTGATTATTTCTGAAATCAGTTGTTACATCACCAATAAACGTGGTTTCATTGGCTATGTAGCAATTGTTTTGAGAAATAATCAGTTGTTACATTTTTGATTTGCTTTGTGCAACCCGCCTTAAGTGTGATTTGTGGTTAATGTCGGGCGTTGAGTAACTGTTTAATTATGCCACGCGAGTGTAAAAATCATCCCGATAGCTTCTGCTATGTCTGCGGGGAATTAACTTTAAAAGCGCAACGAAAACCCCTTTCTCCACTTGTTTAAACAGCTTATAAATTGTACTTTGATTGTAAAATTGGCGACCAGGACAAGACTTGGGCTCAATCAATTTGCTGTACGACTTGTTACAGTAGTTTGACCAAATGGCTCAAAGGTACCGTTAAATCAATGCCATTTGCTGTTGTCATGGTTTGGCGTGAACCTCGCTATCATCTTACAGATTGTTAGTTTTGTATGACTTCCACCGTTGTGTTTTCGAGCAAAAGTAAGCATACAATTCAGTATCCCAATATTCTGTCAGCTCTAAGACCTGTTCCTCATAACGATTCCAGAGCCTCCAAACACTTATACTCTAGAGCCGGAAATTGATTTAAAAGACTCTGAGCCACAACCTGGGGCTTCGAATGATACGTTTAATGATGATGAAGAGTATTCCGCAGATTTAGTTTCTCGGCAACCTCACCTCCTCACTCAATCGGAATTAAATGATCTTGTCAGGGATTTGCAGTTACCCAAGACTAAATCTCAGCTACTAGGATCGCGACTTCAACAGTGGAATCTCTTAGAAAAGGGAGTAAAAATATCTTTTTACAGGACCAGATAAGCAACTCAGAAGATAAAGGTTTAGTGTTCTGCCCTAATGCAAATTTATTGATGACAGAGCTACAGATGTGACCCAGACAAATGGAGACTGTTTATAGACTCATCAAAAACAAGCTTAAAAGTTGTCCTGTTGGCAAATGGAAATGACTTTCCATCAGTTCCAGTTGCATACTCTGTTGATATGAAGGAAACGTACGAAAACATCTTCAGAATCCTTGATAAAATTAGTTATCATGATTATAAGTGGAAACTTTGCGCTGACTTAAAAGTTGTTACTCTACTCACGGGCCTGCAATCAGGATTCACAAAATATTGCTGCTTCCTTTGTGAATGGGATAGCCGAGCCCGAGATAAACATTACATCGTACGGGACTGGCCTCTGCGAGAAAATCTTATTCCTGGTCCGAAAAATGTAGCCCACAATCCTTTGGTTCCGAAGGAAAATATTTACTTACCACCTTTACACATCAAACTTGGATTGATCAAGCAGTTTGTGAAAGCAGTGAACAAGACAGGTGGCGCATTTCAAAATTTTGAAAACTAAATTTCCTCGTCTTAGCGAAGCTAAAATCAAAGAAGGCGTTTTTGTTGGTTCCCGGATTAGACAACTCTTCCAAGATTCGACGTTTATTGAACACCTAAATCGAAAAGAAAAACGAACTTGGCTTGCATTTCAAAACGTTTGTAAGAACTTCTTGGGTAACCACAAAAGTGAAGATTATGTCGCTCACGTCGAGGAACTGCTTTTAGCGTGCAAGGACATAGGATGTAACATGTCTCTTAAAGTTCACTTCCTTCACTCGCATCTGGACTTTTTCCCTAAAAATTTAGGAGCAGTCTCGGATGAACACGGGAAACGGTTCCATCAAGACATCGCTAAGCTGGAGAAGAGATTTTCAGGGAAGTGGAATGCAAGCATGTTGGCGGAGTACTGCTGGTTTTTGAAACGAGAGAGCTGTACCTCAGGGTATAAAAAGAAAGCAAGCACCAAGTAACGATAAATATCTTTTTATTTATTACTGTTTATAGCTAAAATAGTTCTTTTTCCCATTTAAATTAAATTCATGTCCATATATTTATTATTATAATAATTATTATCGTTCGATAAATAAATTATAATTAATTTATCAAAGAGTGGTAAAATTAGAGATTTGGGGCTCCCTCGAAAATGGTGGGTGATGGAAGAAAACGGAAGACATATTTGGATTCAGGACGTCATTTTACACAAGAATCACCCGGAATAGTGTCAGGGCTCGATAAAAAATATTTTTTTGCAGACCAGTGTTATTAGACTGCACTCCTGACTCTAGTCACTAAAAACAAATTTCAGTTTGTATAAGATTTGTTAATTTAAAGAGCACGGGAATTAGTATCAAAGAACATTTTTTTATTATTTTGTCCTATAGATGGTGTGTCGGACGAAGGCTAAACAAATTTTTTTTTGTCGGTGTTAGAGAAAGAAGGCTTAAAAATATCAACAATTTGCGGGTTCAGGGTTACGACAATGGGACAAATATGTGTGGTAGGCATAATGGTCTACAAAAAAAATTTTGAATTTCAATCCGCGAGCTTTCTTTGTTCCTTGTTGCAATCATACCCTAAA
Source organism: Aquatica leii (assembly GCA_035610365.1). Lineage (NCBI taxonomy): Eukaryota > Metazoa > Arthropoda > Insecta > Coleoptera > Lampyridae > Aquatica > Aquatica leii. The sequence goes on along the minus strand of CM069436.1, from coordinate 99,732,993 downwards.
TTTAGTCGTCAATGATGATAGTCACAAAACCGAATACTTTGAGCATCAATTTTTTTCTTTAGTTCAAGAACTGTTTGTATTTTTTTAGCTTCTACTAAACGCTAGTCAATTTATCTAATGTAACAAATTTCACTTTAAAACCTTTATCGGATACTCGATGGTCTAGTACAGTGGTCGCCAACCCGTCGATCGAGCTACCGGTAGCTCGCAAAGGCAATTGTGGTAGCTCGCAACATATTTTATAAGGTTAAAAATCTGCGATCTGTCACCTACGTCACCATGCTAGAATCGGGTAGGACCGCAGCGAGAACGATCTGGTTCGCTTTGAATGGGATAAATACGCATTGAGTTCCGACATTGCTCTCAGTTTAAAACCGAACTTCACGGAATATGGCAAGCAGTAGTAAGAAGGTAAAAACGTACCATTTTCATTCTGAATGGGAAGAACAGTATTTGTTCACAGAAGTTAAAGAAAAAAATGTATATTTGTTGTGTAATACTTCTATCTCCGTTGCGAAAAAAGGGAATATTGAGAGGCATCATAAAACTGTACATTCGAATTTTGAAAAATCATTTCCATTACATTCTGCCGCCATAAAGGAAAAATTGAAGCAATTAAAAAACCAATTAAGTGGGTCAATATTCTTAAAAGCAGTCGATAAAAATAAGGCTGCAACTGAAGCATCATACCGTGTGTCCCAGATAATTGCACAAAAGCAGAAACCTTATGAAGACGGAGAAATGGCAAAGCAGGCATTTTTAGAAGCTGCAGATTCGTTATTTGTCAACTTTAGAAATAAAGACGAAATAGTTTCAGTTATAAAATCTATGCAACTTTCAGCTAATACTGTAATGAGGAGAGTAAAAGTTATGAGCAATAATATTTTTTTACAATTAAGAACTGACTTAGATAATTGTGTTTATTTTTCACTGCAACTGAATGAATCAACAGATGTTGTTGACACCTCCCAGATGGCCGTGTTTGTAAAGATGGTTTTTAGTGATTTTACGATAAAAAAAGATCTTTTGAAGTTTATTCCACTGAAGGGACATACTACTGGTCAGGAGTTGTTTTCTCATTTAAAAAATATTATTTCGTCTGAGAAAAATCCCATATCAAAAATGGTAGGCTTGATTTACTAATGGCGGTCCAGCTATGGTGGGTTGTGATAAGGGTCTGGTGTCGTTATATCGTAAAGATGAACATTTTCCGCAATTTCTCTGTTACCACTGCATTATCCATCCACAAGCGTTATGTGGAAACTTTCTAAAACTAAACAACGTTATGAAATTGGTGGTAAAAATTGTGTCCAATTTTTCAAACAACGCGATGAACCGATTCCTGAACTGGAAAATTCAATCTGGCTTAGAGATTTTAGTTTGCTTGTGGACATTACCGAAAAATTAAATGAACTTAATTTGCAGCTTCAGGGGAGGGACAAAGAACTAGCGGAAATGATTTCTGATATAAAAGCATTTATCAAAAAGCTTGAGTTTTGGGAAGAAAACCTAATCAACAGCAATACCAGGCATTTTGCCGTTTGTCGTTTAGCGGATGCAACCTTCTAACTTATCAAATACAATACCATCGCTAACAGATATTCATCGAACGAGTTATTGAAGAACATGTTAGAATGGCAGACTTAAAGAATATATATATTTACTGAAAAGAAATCTTCCGTTATCAGTGTCTATAAGCGAAGATCAAACTACAATCATTCAAACCGTTCGATATGAATTAATAAAACTGTAGAATTTGTTCAGACTTTATGTAAGGATACTCACTCTCGTTGGGGATTGTAGCCGTGTCTAATTGATGCTTTCTCGAAATTTGCGGTTTTAAATCCAATTAACCAACATACAGCAATCTCTATACACAAATAATTGTATACGTGGGCGCCTAACCACGAGATGGCGTTGACCACAAAACCCAAATGTGTATGCAAAATGAAACACTAATACATATCGGCATGAGAATGTGAAAATAGATTATACACTATTTCCTAGTGCTGATGATACCTAAAAGGGTTAAACGGCCGTACACTGGTTCTCTCTGATGGTAATTTTTGCAATTGTATCGATATATACTCATTGGAGATTGTAATTGTGTCTAATCGATTGATTCTCGAATTTCGCAGTTTTAAATCCAATTAACTAACATACAAAAATCTTTATACCACAAATAATTGTATTGATAATCGGAATATAAAATAAAACTATTTACTTTTCTAGTATTTACAATTTTTGGAAATCCTGGAAATGTTTTGGAAATAATGGAAATAAGTGTACAAATTTACAAACAGTGAAAAGCCCTTAGTACCGGACAAACTAATAATGATGTGATTTTGTCAAAATTATTGCCCAGCACCTGCCTCAATCATTCTTGACGAACATTACATTAAGTGCTTTACATCACCATATGTCTCTATACTTAACGTGACCATACGTCTCGTTTTGCACCGGACCGTCCCCTTTGTTCAGTTCTTCGTCCCTGTATCCCAAAAAAAATCTAAGGTTGTATAAGAAACGCGACGACGATAATAAGCGATACGCCAAGTGTTGCGACATTTAAATGTCACTTACGCAGTCTAGTTGTGACCCTTATTACTTTATTTTACGGCTTTTAGGTGATGGTTTGAGATGTATTAGCGCAAACAGCATTTTCAAAGAAATGTAAGTACCCTTTTTTTGTACCTTAAAATTTTAGTGTTGATCGTAGGTGCGATGACCAGGTATAGGCATACTATCACAATTAGTAGACGCTATTTTTTGCTATTATATGTCAAATTACTCAAGCTTGAGGCGTTTTGCTTTTCAACTTGAATAACTTTCATAATTCTTAACGTTAAATTGTTTAACATACCTCGATAAATTAAGATATTTGAAAGTGAAATACTGTGATATTTTTTTATAAATAGTTGTTGGATTTGTTTCTTGTTGTTGAAATAAATTTACTCGTTGCTTGATTAGTCATGTTCGATTTGTTCATCTTAAATGTTGTCAGGTGTAAACGAGCACCTGGAATTTGTTTCTTCCCGTTTTGGCGCCCTTTTAATTGAATTACAATCGGCACATTGAAAACAGGTTGAATCCTATTACCCTCTCACTTCCAACAACGCAATAAAATTTGCTGCAAATGTTCTACCCATAGAACTATTGTAAAGACATTCCATTTTTTATATTCACACTGTTCGAATGCTGGGCTATAGCAAAACCAAGTGGCTTGCTCTCATGCCAGCCATAGCTTTAAAAATTTAATAGCCATTAAAGAACCGCTTTTCGAACATTAAAAAATGTGTCCAAACATTAATAAAAATTTTGAAAACCCCAAATCAGAATTGTGTCTTCTTTTTTTACGCGCTTAGGGTTGAAGGTCAGATTTTATAGACAATTAAAGATGCAAAAGAAATTAAGAAATTGAAACATAATTTGGTTCAGAAACAGACTAATCAGTTTCTGCCACATACAATCCGTCGTTTGATCGAGAAATTGAAAGATAATGGCACTGATATTGACGAAGAGTTTGTGAAAAGTACGGCTGCAGAATTTTATAAAACAAGTTGTGATTATTTGGAATAGTGGACTGCCTTTCTTTACTAAATAATTGAGCAGATTTAAACAAAAGTACCTACGTGGGAAGAAGTTCAAAAAGCATTGGATATAAGTTATCGAATGGTACAATCTAAACGTTTCGACGAAAGTCGTTGGGTGGAAGTGGTTAAACACTTTCACAACAACAACCTTAACCAGAAAGACTTTTGTATTTTAATTGAATATATTTCATCGCCCGTCACAAATGCATCAACAGCAATAGAAGTGTACGCCTGCCAAACCACGAATAATAGCAGCATTTGTGTTTCAACCAGTGTCTATGGCTTGTCTACCATATTTCAAAGGTACCACGTAGGAAAAATGTTGTCTAAACACAACATTGCTACTCGGTTTTCTACTCTTCCTAAATTGGGTCAACTCTTAAATCCGGTGAAAAAGATTATTCCTCTTCAGTTTGACGGTGTTGTGGTCGTACATACATAGAAGAAACAGGCAGAAGCGTGGGAATTCCTATTAAAGAGCATCAAAAATGTAGTCATCTTAAACAATCTTCGAAGTCATAAAATTATCTCTGACAACACTAAGAATTTGAATAATATTTCTAATTACTATCAGCGCAAAATTAGGGAATCTAATGCAATAATTAAAAACCCTTTTAATACTAACCGAGATTCTAGTTTTCCTTTACCGGTGATTGGGAAACCAGTTTTATCGCTCGAGGACCGGTCGATAAAAACGAAACTTCATGGCGCAATCAATCAGTTTGATCAATAAAAGAAAATATTTAAAAAAATGTGCTTGTTTTTTTTATTGAAACCCTAAGCTGATAAGCGCTACTAATTGAGACAGAATGTGCCGATTTGAGTCTAGAAATAAATTCTATAGTCAAGGTAATAACCATGTGCAAACATTGTAAACGCCAGAATTGCCAATAAATAAAAACAATATATTTTCAAAATTTTCTACCCTTCGCAGCTTAATGTTACATTCAAATTACCCAACGTACGCATTTAGGTCTACTTAATTTGCACGAAAAGCATGTTTAATACTGCTACGTGAAAAGTTTTAAGTACAAAGCCAATGACATTTAGATGTTAAGTGACACATTGTTGTTTGATTCAATATTGATTATAGTGTAAGCATTTTATAGTTTCAATATTTTCTTTAGTAATAAATAATTACAAAACATTGGAAAAGCTGTAAAATTTCACACACACGGTTCCTGAAAATGAATCGAACATTAAATACCATTTGAGAACACATAACAAAATAAAAAAAAATTTTTTTTTGCTATATAGTTTATTTTGAACAATAGGAAGAGAAAATTGCAATATCGTATTTGAGATTTCCTGTGCTCAAGTTATCATTCGTACTACTAATGAATTGATTTCCGCTAACAATGAAAAATCATTGTAAAATTTATTAAATAACAAATAATTTCCGGTTCTCCAAGGTAATTTGAATTCCACACGAAAAATGTAGAAATGGTAAGTCGACGCAACGACAACGACCTATTCTCATTTACACGACAGATCATTGATTTCTTTAATAGGAAGTTTAACCGGTTTGGATCTAAAAAATATCTTAAAACTCATTTAATTATTTAAAAAATGCAGCCAGTTAAAGATGGAAAACCGCCGCAATGCGACAAATGTAAAATAAACTTTATATTTATGTGTCAAAGCTATAATTTGTGCAATGACGTTTTAAATTCATCGTGTGTAACGTTTTGGCGTGAACAAACAAAATTCAATGTGCAAATACCAAAAACATGTTTGTAGAATATTCTAACTACATAATCTATAAATAGTTTTTAGGTTAAGATAGAAAAATTACTCTCAAAATATTAGTACTAACAACTAATCATTTTGCGATCAAAACTTCTCCATCTCCAGTTTGGAGGAATAATATCAAATCAACACAAAACTGTGTAGATATTTACAGTATTTATAATTGTAATTGCAAATATTTAAAAACACAAAGAAAAATTTAGTAACAAACAAAAACATTTTTATTGCTGGCCTTTGGCAAATAATATCGTTGTGTTCATTTTGTTCGTCACTGGCTTTGTTTTGAAAACATGAAATGCTCAATCAGTTCATTACAGCGTGCTCAAACAGTGATTTAAAGTAAAGACGACTAAGAAATTTTCCGAGTATTTTTATTCCGTATTCCAGGAGTTGATGCATCTATAGAAACCATGTGTGCAAGATGAGGGTTTTTAAGATGAAGGTTCTTACATTCAAAATTGCAATATTAAGTAAACTTATAGAGTTTACTAATACAATTTTAATTCTGTGCCTGAAAGACCAAACAAGTTTTGCGTAATTGCGGGTGTAGTTTAATTTCTGAAAAAATCGATTTTGAATAATTTTAATATCTTAAACTACAAAAGTTTTTTTAAACCCAAATAATCGCCAGAATAGGTTTCATCAACAAAACGAAATGTGATAAAAATTTGAAAAAGCCATACTAATTAAGAAATTTTGCATAACAACTAAAATGATAAAACACGAGATTCGATTATAACGCAACGAATGCAACGGTTCTAATACCTTATCGTAACAACATGCATGTCTCATTTATAATCTGCTGTATAACCATTACCAGTTAATAACAAATCAGCACATTATTTCCTGTCTGTTTATTTATTACCGGAACAAAAATATCACTGATTAAAATTTTATATCACAATTGCATATAAATAAATAGATAAAACTTCCAACATAATGTACTATTTTATGGTTATTCATTAACAGTTCTTCACTGGACCGTAATTTTAAACAAGTTTTATTATAAGAGCACATTTGTTTCAGAGATCTTTTTTCGACAAGTCCTTGGCTGACCACGTAATTTTTTTTTTCATCAAAGATAAAGTTAAATTACAAATAATTCAAAAGTGAGCTTGACTTAAGAAAATTTTTTCAACGTTAAAATGAGATTTTCCCCCGGATTGCTGCTTACGAATTAAAAGAAGAAACCAGTATCATAATCAGTACAATCTTACATTAAGAAAATCAGATAATGAATTTTTACTTCAATGTGAATTTTTGAAAGTTGAGTACTTTTCTTCTATACACTTTTTACAAAAACCTGTTTTTATTTAAAAATTTAGCATGGATAAATAATCCTTTCAAAACTAAATAGTTTCCAAAATAATAAGAGAATCCTACTTTACAAATGTCTTTGCAATTATAGACAATACATACTTTTTGTGCAACTAAACAATAAATTCTCATTAAATGGAACGAAATCGTGTAGATGGAGTTTTCTAAAATGTAGGCAATTAGTGAGCAAAACATTTTCTTTACAAAGAAATATATCAAAATCCATATAGATTTTACAACCTAGCCAAAAATTGTACCATAAACCTACTGCAAAAATGTTTCTGTTTCATTCTAATTTTTATTGTGTACTTAGACAAACTACTATTATCTACATACGACTATTTATATGTGCAATTGCAACCACAAAGCAATTGTAAATAAAAAGTGTAAATGTAAACTAACCAATACAGTGACGAGACTTCACTTGCCTAAAAACCAATAAACTGGAGCAAACAAAATAATTGTCTTAAAAATGAAAATCACATTAAACAAATCAGATAAATAAATTCATAAAATTGATTTTATTTTCTTTTGTAAAGGTTTTCGGGTTTCCTCAAACATTTATACAAAAAAATTCTTACCCATAAACTAAGAATTCGCTAATAATTTTGCTGTTTATCAAAAAGTGTATTCATATACCTAATGTAAGTTACGAAAAAATCAGATAAGTTTTTATAAATTCTAAGCTTCAAATTTAATATTATAAAATCAATAACGTAAACTAAAAAACACAATTACCAAAAAATGTTCTCAAAAAAGCCAAAAAATTCTCGGTCGACTTTTTTTAAAATTATAATTGTAGCTCTCCTAGATGACTTAGGGAGATGAGAGTGCTGTCATTTTTTTGCTTTTTTATGCCCTTTAATGTGATAGAAAACACAAAAAAGCTTGCACATTTTCATGTCACAACTGGAAGAGTATACTCAGATTAGAAGCCATCAATAGTCAAGACTCCGAGTTTCATGTGATGCTTTAAAAGAACAAAAAGAGGAAGCAGAACCTGACCCAGACTATGTTAATGATCCAGCTTTTGATGTCCCAAATACGTCCTCACATATTGTAGAGCCTCAATACATCCTTAAAAGAACTTGGTAAAAAATAAAAAAGATAGAATATTTAATGAGGCGAACATTATTTCCGCATTCTCAAGAGTCTTCTGATGATTACCTAATGAAATGGTACAGCAAGCAAAAAAACTTTTAAAAGAAAAAGGAATGCTGCTAGGCCTGATCAAAAACCGGGTAAAAGCCTATCACAAGAACTAATGGAAACAGTGCCTTTGTTCTACGATCGCGATGACGTAAGTAGAGTAATACCAGGCAAAAGAAACTGTATTTCAGTGAAACATAGAAATAGATCCAAAACTGCAGTTCAAAAAAGATTGATTTTGTGTAACCTGCAGGAAGCATACATTCTTTTTAAGAACATTAAATAATAGAGAATTTGCAACGTACAAACATTTTCTGTCTCAAATGTTATGCAACCCTCCTCCCATTGATTGTATCATGGGTAACTGCCATTCTTGCCCAGGAACTAATCAAATAACAGAAACTTTAGAGAAAAGGATAATATGATTCAAAATATAACTTTTCGGCAATGGATTGCATTGGATTGGTGTAACCTTGAGACCTCGCTTGAGACAATACAAAAAAGCTCAATTGAGTTCCTTGAAATGCTTTGTGACAAAATAGTTCGCCATGATTTTATAACGAAACAACAAAGCTCGTTTATGAATTAAGTAAAAGAAACATTGAAAGAAAATGAATGTGCAGTCACATTAGATTTCTCAGAAAACTATGCTTTTGTAGTCCAAGACGAAGTCCAAAGCTTCCACTAGTCAAGTGACTATGTAACACTACACTCTTTTGTAGTTTATTATAAACAAGATGATAAAGTAAAACATGTCAGCTATGTTATTATATCTGAATGTCTGAAGCATAATACAACAGCTGTCTACTGCTTTCAAAAAAAGCTCATGCAGTTTTTGAAAAGTTACTTTCTGTTTGATGTTGAGAAAATATATTACTTTTCCGATGGAAGTGTAGCTGAATATAAAAATAAAAAGAGTTTTTTGAGTCTGTGTTTCTATAATCAAGATTTTAGAATAGAATCAGAGTGGCACTTTTCGGCTACAGCTCATGGCAAAGGGTCGTGTGACGGAATTGGTATTACAGTTAAAATGTTGGCTGCAAGGGCGAGTTTACAGAGACCTTATGAAAGTGAAATCCTCACTCCCCAACAACTTTTTGATCGGTCGATCCAAAATATTAAAACTGTCAACTTTGAGCTTGTCAAGCAAGAAGAGTACATAGAAACTGAAAAGTTTTTGAGTAACCGGTTTGAAAAAGCACAGACCATAAAAGGAATTCAACAGTTCCATGCTTTTTTACTAATCAAAGATAACATGACCCAAATCCAAGTCAAAGTTTTTTCGTATGGCACAAATTACAGCACAGTGGCAACCACATAACTACTTGGGAAATTTTCAATGGCAGACGTTAACGGTTATGTAACTGTTAGATATAACAGTAAATCGTGGCTAGCTTATGTATTAGATAAAAATGAAAGTGAAGATGAAGTGAAAGTCACATTTCTGCACGCAGCTGGTCCTTCCTCATCTTTTTCATATCCAAGTGGAAAACCTGACATTTTCTGGACATCTTTAAATGATATTTTGTGTACAGTTGACCCTACTATTCCCACAGGAAGAATATAAGAACTTTTTGATGAGAACACGGCAAAATTAAATGAATTCTTGAAGCAGTTAGACGAATAATAACTTGATTAGTCAGTACTGCTCACTTAAACAAGACTAACGATATATTATTAAAATTTATATTAGTATATGGCAACTAATATGGACAACCAAAACTTTGCGGCAAGTGAAGATGGCTTACAAATTTTAAGAAGAAGAATGGCTTGTATTTAAGAAAGTTTGTGGTGAAAGAGGTTTGCTCAATGCCCAAGACATTTAGCACTGACGAAACCAACCGCTTTTTCGAGTGTTCAAAATGAAGTGTCACGGTTAAACGGTTGTGAAAAGTTGAAGCCTCTTGTCGTAATCCAAGATCTATTAAAGAGATCAAAGAACTTCCTACCACCTATCGTGTCAACACAAAAAGTTGGATGACCACAGAACTATTCATAGAATAATTAATGATTATTTATTAACAATATGTACTATCGCTTCTCGCATCCTTTTCTCCAGCCTCTTCGGTCGTTTCAGTCCATTTGAGCTATAGCCTCATACACTTCCTCTCTCCAACTCCTACTTGAACGTCCTCGTTTTCTTCTTTGGAGTGGCGTCCATTCCCAAACTCCTTTGGGCCACCGCTCTACCGTCAACCTTTCGAAATGCTCATACCATCGCAGTCGTTTAGCCTCAATGGTTTATATTAAGTCGATATCTTTTCCTATCTCGTTCTAAAAGTCTGCATTTCTTATTCGATCCATCCAATGTACAACTACGAGAACAAAGAAGAAGACGATGACGACTATTCGGAGCCAATTCAAGCGGTGACCGTGAAAGAGGTAATAGCGTCATTCGAAACATTACAAAAGTTCCGTCTTCATTCCGACATTGGTGAGGGAACTTTTTAAGCGCCCTTCATGCTTAACAAAGCCATTAATCGAGCTTAGTTATTCGGTTTTTTACATTCCACAGACAGTATGTATGTGACGTATGCAATCGCGATACTACAAATCAAGCTAACAATCATTCAACTACGACTCATGACACAGGCAGCGAAATTTAAGAAGATAATGATAATAATAAAGATGTTTTAGCTTTAGGTATTTATGCATCAACAAACTAAAACAAGTCAGTACAATATTTTCATTAAAATGAGCGGTCCATTTCCCAATCTTCAGCATTCAAACCGTGAAAAAGATATCTAAATGGAACATTTTTCTTATATCAATATACAGTATGATTAAAATTCGAGTTCCAATATGGGATCTCGCTTATCATAAGAGATATAAACTCGGTTAAATAGACGCAAAGTTGGTTCATTCGTAATTCGAATAAAAATGAAAATTGCTAGTTTCTGCAAAAGGTCATACTTCCTTTATTTGTAATGGTTTTGAAAAATTATTACAATATTTGCAAAGCAACTTTCACAGTCGCGTTTGATAATAGGTGGTGTTTCTTTTTAAGTTGATTCGATTTTACAAAGTTCATTTTTTCTTATGGATGCGATATCAGATAAGCATTGTCGGATTGCATTTATTTTTCTCAGACCTGTAATGTGACACATTGACATTTCAAACAAAAAAAAGGGCGAAAATCTATGGTAAGCGTAAAAATCAAGCTGTCTAGATTCAGGCTTTAATCGTGTTTACCTGGAAACAAAAGTTACAAGCAAACGTCAAAATGTGTTTTACAACGAAGAAAAACACGATATGCTGCGTATTTTTTTATTCATCACACAGAAATTCTTTTTAAGTGTACAAAGATACCAAGATGCATATCGAGAGAGAAGACAATAGCCCAATAGTTTGCTATTTTTTACAGTATGGAGTATTCGAAAAACCGAGAAAAAAGTAAGCCGTCAGCAGAAAATAAGAAAAATATTTTTAAAGCTGTAAGCAAAGAAATAATCTGTCGGTGAATTCAAAAAATGAAATATTTTTAGATTTCGACAAATAATTGATAACGGTTATGTGTCAATAAAAGAAGCAAGTGCAAATGTGAGGCAAACGTCTATCAAATTTTTCCTCTTGACGTTTACGCGTTTATCTTTTTGGGTTTACCGATTCCTGTTTTCAAAAATCTTTATTTTCCCAGTCTCCATCATTCAAACCTTGTTCAAACCTTTTTCTGCCATTATTAGGTTTATGTAGCTTTCTCATCCTAAAGCTGATTGTCCTCTTCTTCTTCTGTCAAAATAAGTCCATTCGATAACTTTCTTTGGTCATCGTTCTTCTGAGATTATTTTAACGTCCCATACTATTGTAGTGCTCGGTTCTCAAATGTTTTGGTAACGGAGTGTTTTATTTCCATCCTTCTCCAGATCTCTTCCGTTCTTATTTGTCGCCTGGTCTTTTTCAAGCATCTTCTCATAAAATCGAGTTCCACTGTTCGTATTTTATCTCTAATGGTCTGTGTTCGTGGCCACATTTCTGCACCATGTTTTTAACAATACTATGAAAGATATGTGATTTTGTTTCTTGATTTATATTTTCATCCCATAGTGTAGAGTAGTTACCTATTTGTATGCCTATTACGAAATATTCTTTGTGCCATGTTTTTGAAGCTTGTATATATATACATATATATTTGTTGAAAAGAAACATAATAGGCTTTAAGTTTTTTGTTGTTGCTATTCCTTTGGCGATCTTCTCTCCTACCCTTATTCTAGATTTGTTGTTTGAAGTATATAATCTTATTATTATATTTATCCACGTTTCCCTCACCCCTACCAATACTACTAACACTAAAGTGTATATCTTATTTATTATTATAATAAAGAACAGTCTAGATATGGATGGGATTACGCTTATGCCTCTATAGCTTGAGCATTGTTGTTTATGTCTTTATATTAACCTAATATGGCTTTCATTCTTGGGGAATTTCATATCCTTTTTCTATTTTGTTAAACCTTTTTGTTGAATATTGTATAAGTTTCTTTTTTTTTTAATTAAATCTACTAGGATGTTCAGAAAATTGTCCCAGGTATCTTTTCTTATCATCTAGTCCTACTGCCTTTATCGCTGCTTCTCTAATAACTTTTTTTAGATGTTCATACATTTCGTCCGGTGATCAGTCTTTATTGATGTCCAGTTTGTTTTCTATCCTATTTTAGTATAGGCACTTAATATTAAACTGTTTAACTAGATCGGTTTTAAAAGGTATTTCATTTATTTCTTTTATCTTTTCTGTGTTCGTTTGTATATCTTTCTTGTATGTATATATGAGATGGCTTATTACCATATGATGATTGCTGGCACATTTTGCTTGTCGATGCACTCTTAACGTCTTGTAATTGAAAAAGTCTTTTATTGTTTAAGATTTTTTTGTAGAATCTATCCACGTATATTTGTGAATGTTTTTATGTTATAATATATTCGTTTTCTCTACAAAAGTTTATCAATCTATTTCCGTTCTCATTTTTACGTCTTCTGCACCTTCCTATCACGTCTTCTTCTTTTCCAACGCGACTGTTGAGGTCTCCTACGATGATTTCATTTTGGGTAAGTATATTTTGTACTATGTCAGATAGTTTGTCAAAAAATACATCTTTTTCTTCCTTATTTGCATAATCATTTATTGCTTATAAACCCAAAATGACTGTTGGTTGTCTATATATTTTAATGTCTACTTTAATTTTTCTTTCATTATATTGTTCGAATACATGTTTTTACCATTTTCCTCTAATTAACATTGATACCTCGCTTTTGCTCGTTCGTGTTTAGTTACTCCACTCCATATGTGGTAGTAGTTACATAAAATTTCTTTTTTTTTTTCCATATTTGCATTTTGTTATACTGTTTACTACTATTTGATTGTGATTTTTTGCCGGGATGTAAACGCTTTAGATTTAGTTTTATGGCGATATGTCAAAAGTACTGTTTTTAAGCCAAACTATAATTATGACAATGTAGAAGACCTACGAGGAGCTGTTTTACGAGTAATAAATGCCATTACCCGGAGAACAATATACAACGTGTTGTAGAAAACTCAGTTAAGAAGCGTCTACGATTATATATTGCAGAAAGAGGAAATGTTTTGAGCAGCTACGTTAAATGTAGCGCCGTTTGTCATATTGACTTAAATTGGTGTCCAAAATAGCAAAATATCCAACTGACGATTGTCTTGGAAACACGATTAAAAACTGCTTCTAAGAAACTTGATTTTTACTCTTACCATGGATTTTCGCTTTTTGTAGTTTCTTTACTCAAAATTGTTTGAAATGTCAATGTGTCATACATTAACGGTATCAGAAAACTAAATCCAATTCCACAATGTGTTTTTGTCATATCGCGTCCATAAGAAAAAATTAACTTTGTATTTATAAAACAAAATCGAATCAATTTGAGAAGAAATGGCACTTCCGACCAAATGCGTCTGTGAAAGTTGCTTTGTAAATGATGATGACGACACCAAATAAAGAAAATATGGCCGATTTTTAAAATTTGCGATTTTCAGTTTTTTTCAAATTACGAATGAACCGTTCAAAACTAAATTTCTTTACCAGATAATGAATCAGCGTACAATTTAGCAACTTTGCCTCCATTTAACCAAGTTTCTATTTCTTATGATAAGCGAGATCCTCATGTTGGAACTCGAATTTTAATCGTATACTCGAGATTTTGATATTGCAACAAATACACACAGCAGTCAAGAAAATGATCTTAAGACACAGAACCAAGAACACTTCAAAAAATGGAGATTGAGATCGTCTCATTTAAAAATTTTAAGCTGTGTAATTATGTTTTATTCGAAGTATAACAATCGATACTCAAAAAATTTATCGAAAATTTGCATCAAAAATAAAAAAATCACCGGAAGACATCGGGCACAAACTAATTTCTGGAAACGAAAAGAAAGTTGTCACCGAAATTAGTATTGAAGTATCCACTACTTCTGGATTAGTAAAAAACTACACTTTTATCACTAATTTTCTTTATACATTAAAAAAAATGATTTTTGCTAGTGTCAACAAAGGAGGCCGTTATCAGGCGTTGACCTTTGGGTTTTTTTTCATTTGATGTAACTATAATTTGAATACCAAAACAATTACTAACAAGACCAATAAATTGCCATCGCAATTGGTGAAGTGGCACAAAATCGCTGACCAACTTTAAATTACACTCCATCTGATAACAGATCCAAACGAAATAACAACTCCCACGACATCGAGTTATAAGCAATGTGCAATTCTTACAAAAAAATATATTGTTTGCAATAATTACATTTTGTTTACATAGAAGAATAAACAATTTGTTTTGATCAAGTTAAGAAGTTTAAAGGTGCGCCTATGTCTTCAAATACATAAACTTTCAATTATAGACAAACATTTTAAAGCAAACCAAAAAATTATACCTAAGCAGTTGGAAGAAAATCTAAAAAATCGGTGGAAAGTTGTTTATAATCTTAAATTTTGTGAGAAATCATTCATTAGAGTTTAACGCCCCTCGAGAAACGTCCTTCATGTTTAAATTAGTAATTAACCAATTGAAATTAATAAACAAAATATTTTTGCGTCAACATCGCACGATGCCTACTGATGACGCAGTTGTTAATGAGTCAAACTCTTATATCATGTCCTTACATCTATAGAAGATACAGGTAAAAACATTCCTCGTGAGAAACTGAGTTTTTACAGAAATGTTACAAAAAATTGAAAATTTTTATAAAATGGCAGAACGAGCACGTGTTAATTATAAGTATCTTTTTATTACCATTGACGCGTTTTTACGACTATCTTAAAACTCATTTAAAATGAGTTCTAAATGTAAAGATATTTTGGTAAAGTGCTGTCAATGCACCCGAAACTTGCACTAGTTATGCAAATGCACTTGAAGCAACAAGTAGTTTTTTCCGGCATTCTCAAACAAACAAACGTCTGAGTTTCGGTCGTACGCCACTGGCAATGATTAATAGCCTGTTTTATTTGTTTCTGAAATGATTTGATTTTTTTACAACTTTCGTATTGTCTGAATACAATGGCATAAATTAAGCAGATTCGAAAAAACTAATCGTTCGATTACCAGTGCACGTGATGATGAATAAGCAATTCGGGGAATTTGAAAAATGTTTTTGCTGAAATAAAATGGTCGTGTATTACAATGTCTAACAACCACGTGCTTGTATGTAACAGTTAATTTCTTCTGTGGAAAATCTGCAGAACCGTAAATGCAAATTGTTTTCGTCGGCGCATTAAGACTTAAATTGATTACATTTTTTATATAAATTATACCTAACGAGTTTTCAAGGTATTAAAGCAATTTAAAATTTCAAGGTTCTTTTTCGTAATGTACGTTTTAAGTTCAATTAGATGTAAATATTGAAAACAAATCGACGTAGGTACACGTTTGGAAATTAATCGTGCATTAAAATTTGTTAAAATTATGTTAAAAAAACATACCGTGTATTTCATCAAATGCGGTGACAGTGAAATCCAAGAAAAATTATACACTGCACTATCGAATTAAAACCGATCGAAATTAAGATTATTCTATAAAAACACAAATACAAACGCGAATTAATAGAAGAGCTAAAGTACTGGATATTCACACACTCCGACGCGCCAAACAAGCTAAGTTAGCGTGTCTTGGGCGAGTAACTTCGGAATTTTACGAATTCGAACGACAATACATAACAGACTCACCTGCTCACCTGTTGATGAACCTTAAACGATAACGTCATACGGGTGGAAGTTGTGTACTCGACTTTGGTCTAGGGTTGAATTTTAACAAGGACCCATCAGGGGCAACCGAAGGGCAACTTTTTTTTCAAAGAATCTTTTGTTCGAGCCGGTAGACGGAAATATTTTTAACTTTTCTTTTGGGATACCCAATACAGGTAAATCGCCCGAGGTGGTGCGAGTTAGTCTTAAATTTGAAAAATTGCAAATTACAATGACTCAAATTCTTTATTCAATGAGGAATTCGTCAGCGGAAAATCACCATTTAGATATTGTCTTATCAAATAACAGATATGAACACAATTGTAAGCCCTCTTCAAAAATTCTTTCTTGTTGCAACACCATAAATAAATGTTGTTAAAAATAATATACTAAAATATTAACAAAAAAAGGAAACAAAACAACAGATTACATTACTTTAATACCATAATAGCAAAGCCGCTTTTGTGGGGAAATAATTGCATACCTATAAACAATACCTTTTTTGGGTACCTTTATTTAACCAAATTCGGTAGGTATTATAAGTGATCCTAATTTGTGCATTTAACTAAGAAGAAACGCCGTAGTTTTAGACTAGTATCTAAGTAGGTCATTCCAAAAATGAAGCCTACTTTGTTTTAAATAATTATTGCAGTTTGTTAAAATTTATCTTGTACTTAATTCAATTTGAATAAAAACTTTTTTATAAATGTTTTATTTTCAAAAAACGATTTTCAAAATAACTTGTTTTGACATTTTTGGTTGATCGCCACTTTGTTATTTGATAATATTGAAGATAATTGTAAGTATAAATGTTTTAGAGAACCAACATATATTTTTTAAATATTCCAAAAATAACTATACAGTGGGGCTCCAAATCAAAAATTTGAACCAAGACAAGTTGTTTGTTTCAATTAGTTCTAACTGCCATTTTTGGATGTTACAAATTAATTAACACTTTGTATAAAGTTTCTTACGAGTTTTAGATTCACGGCGCTTGAATTGACAAGTTTTTCATATGTTTTTTGAAAATTTGGAAGGCATTTATCAGAGATGTACCTGTCACTAACTCGATCACAACTTTGCGGTACCATTTTACACCTCGTCGATTACAGGTACTGTATGAGGCCATTTGTTCAGATTTATCGATCCCACATTTCCCATTGTTGTATGTAATAGCAGCTTTAGGTTTTAATTTTTGCGTTTCATTTCCATTGGTTCTTCGTTTTGTGAAAGTAAGATAGTTCTCTCTTTTTCCTTGAAGGTGGAAGAACTGCATTTCCGTTCGATAATATAAACACATCTCTTGCATCCTTCCATTTTGATACATCTATTCAATCATTAGTTTCTCGTCCAATGCGTTTTTTTAATTTTTTCGTAGTGAGATTTTTTGAAGGATATTTCGTAGACTCTTCTTTCAGATATGCCTAAAACGATTTGACAAAAAAATTAATTGAAATTTTCGTTTATTTATGTTAAATGCTTTATTATAAGCGAGAGAGAACAACTTTTATATAAACTATAATAATAATAACAAAAAAAGGCCGTCCTATATATAGGACGTTAGGCACATGTACGACTGTTCCGTTGATTCATTATTTCTTAGTATGGAATTCGATAAAACACTTTACGTGAACTGCCACGTCACACTTAATGCATCTTGTCAACGCCTTTTGATGACACTGTCTACATCTGGTTTGTTTTTCCTGTTGTGTGACGAAATGGTCAATTCGGTCATAACGATATGGAAGGTCGTCCTCTAGAATAAGATCTGGGTTTCTGATTTTCCATCAGTAATGACCTTGCAAGTCTTCTAAATGCCAGCTGATCTAAAGGATCTCTTTGTTTACGATGTAATTGCCAAGCATTATGAACCGCTAAATCTACACAGTGAGTTTCTTCCAGGGGTGCATGTTCTAAGAACTTGGTTTTCAATTTCTCGAACAAAGGATGTACTTTTGAAAATTTATCTTTGGGACATAAATTTCCATTATCGACTACATGAATATGAGACTAAATAAATTCAGTACATTCTCCGACGTGGCAAGACCACGTATGCACTCAGAATTAACACTCCTATAAAGCACTTTATCTCACTTTTGGTAATAATTTGGTTTTTGTTTTTTTTTTGTTGAATGTATCATGTTTGTCATTATTTCCCACAACTCGTTATCAAAAAACTTTGAAAACAATTCGACAGAAGATTCATTGGTTGTTTCATTTACATACGGAAACTGATTGCCAACCGGAAGTGTTAAATCTTTTTCTACATAATTATAAACTTTTTTTTTCTTTTTATGTTGAATAAGTTTTGATTTCGATGTTGAAGATTGTAGTAACTGCAGTTCAGACAAGGGTATGTCGTCTTCTTCATCTGAGGACGAAGAATCTGAAGCCCGAAGAAGCTCGGCAGCAGCTTGTAAATGAGATCCGTATTTTCATCCCCCGAATCCTCATCCGTTATATCTGCACAAGCGTTAGTTGGGGGAAAAATAACTATCACATCAACGTTTCTTGCTGAATCATGAACATCTTCAATCATAGCAAGAGCATCATTTAGAGAAAACCCCCTAAAATTATAAAAATCGTGGTAGACACATAACTGCCTAGCGTCCTACATATAGGACACCAAAATAAAAAACACAAAAAATACAAAAAAACATTTTTTAAACGTTAAAAGCGTTATTGTATTCAAATTCTCTAATGTTTCTTTTGCAGAAATCAATAAGTTTTTCTTTTAAATATCTAATGTACAATAAATAAAAAATACATACCTTTCAAAGTGCACACCCCACTCAGCCATTGCTTTTTTAGAAAACGTTTTAGAACAAAAAGCTCACTTCAAACTTAACAAAACACCTTCGTTGTTCTCGGCAATTGCATAAAGACTAACATGCATTGGTTTCGACGTGCACAAATATGCAAGTTTGCACTTGTTAGAGCCGTCCTACACATAGGACGGTCGGCATATCTGGGTTAAAGTAGCAAACAAGTGTGTTCTTCTGCTAAGAAGAGTTCTCGCTAATGTGCAACTGATATAGAAGTTATCGATGTATGATATTTTTCCTTGATCTAGCAAACTGTCGGTCAAGAACAGCACAACTGATTCTGCTATTCTAACTCCAATAGAACAAATATCGTTGTTATTTACTAATATTTTAATGCCATATTCGTGGTATTTAGAAAGTATATACTGCCGAAAGCTTAGCCGCCAATCTCTATGGAAATCATACCTTTATCTATGACCGTTTCTTTTCCTACAGTACTGATCCGCTGGAAAATACAGTTGGCTGAAGCTAAAAAAACCTATTACTTAATATCTCCTGTTCATTATCATTGAAATGTATCATACGACGTAAAATTTCCAAACGATTTCGTGGCAGCATTTGAGGAACCTTGTATTTTTATAAGACATCTGTTGGCCAATATGAAGCTAGAGTAGGGGCATCAAGTGGTGTTAGATTGCCTGGCAAATTAGTTTGAATGCATTCTTTACCGGTAAAATGAAACGTCTCAAGAAAGAAATTATTACCAGAAGGACCTACTGCAGCATCTTCTTCATCACACTCAGAATCCAAATCATTGTCAGATGAAGAACTGGGATCTCTATCAAACTCGCTTTCACTGTCATCAGAATCAAGATTCACAAAAGTGGAATCGACATCAGACACGTCTGAAAAATCTTTAAATTCTTCATCTTCCTCTGATACATCAGATTCTCTTTGCGCCTCGTCGAGAAGTGGTTACCGCAAATTTCGACTCTTTCAAGATACGAAGAAAATAAGTGTAGAACTGATTACTTACATCTTTAGCTTAGAGGTAAAGCCAAAAAAAAACACAGTTACAGGTCGTTTCAGAGGTTTTTGCCAACACCTTAAAATGCAAAGTACACCTACTTGCAGTATTTGAAACACTAAATACGTATATTTCCGCATGCTATTTACGCCATACTTCCGTAAACTAAGAGTGGCGTGAGATGACTCATGCAATTGACCAAACCATTAAAGATCCTGTCAGACAAAAGCGTCTGACATGGCAATCAGAGTGTTAAAAATTTCTCAAAAGTTTTGAGTATACCATTGTGGGTAACAACAATAGTAGTACCACGACGCATTTGGTAATAATGCTGTGGTAAACAGATGCCGAATAGGTACTGACTTTGAACACAAAATAAACTTTAGTTGCTTTCAAAGAGGATGATAGCACCATATTAGAATATATAAGCTAAACCGGGTCTTACCATAAGCGTTCGCAAATGACTGAGAGACAGAATCTTTTAGAATTATCGTATGAGACTTAACTATCACGTCAAAGAATTGTTCTGAAATAATCAATGACGGGGGTACAAGCTTATCTGTCTGAAATATGCATTCATAATTTTTATATTGTCCAAAATGTTGATGACAACTTTCTGGTTTGACAACATCGTCTTCAAGCATTTAACGAATTTTTATATCATCTCAACTCAGTAGAACATTCATTTTACAATCTAATTAGAAACAAAATCTTCTTTACTGTTTTAAGACGTTTTAGTTACTCGAAATAAAGATGGTTCTTTAGTCCACTCAGTTTAACAAAGATGTTTAGATAACTTTTCTCAGCACCATAATTATCACAAATTATCGGTTTAGTTCTTCAATGCACATAATTATTCAACTACAAAATCTTCAAAAAGAGATAAATCTCAATCGGTGTCAATTTTTAATTTCGGAGACTTTTAAGATATATGTTGCTTTTTTGAGCGTAGCAAATTTTAGAGAAACTGGTAGAAGTGAAGGAAACAATTTGCTAAGTCAATAGTCGCAGAACACGTGCTAGAAACAAATAAACAAGATTCTTTTGAAAATACCAAGCTCTTGACTAATGTTTCTCATTGCAAAAATAGAGAATACATTGAAATATTTAAGAATCAATTAAATTTTAATATAAATTATAGTTCTCCATTACCAGAATTTTGAAAAACACTACGTCAGTCCATAAAAACATTCTATGTTAACAATTTTTACAAAATACGCAAACTTTTCAAAACTAATTAAATTTGACGCTCCGAAACTCATATTGCTGCTTTCTTCAGAAAACTTAAACTGAAGTCTTTATATTGCGCTGTTCCGGTTCATCGGTTGGTGAACACTCTCAGTTCGCCAGTTTTTTTTCCGTAACATGATAAATACTGGAGCTAAGTGAATGCCATTATTCATATTGAAGTTAAAATACGTCTTGATTTTTAAAACTTCTCTATATAATCTTAGCCAGATTTTACGAGATTTGGCTAAAATGTTATAGTGTATCAGGCGTCTAAAAAATTATCTGCGATCGGGTGATCTAGTGTTGTATTTCCTTGTGTCCGCCTTGTGTTCTTCTATATGAGTAGCAATCTTAAGTCCTGTTTTTGTCGCGTTGAAGACTAACTACTTGAATATTTTTAGCCCTAAGTATACTGGCTATTTTGGTCCGTGAAACCCTTTATGTACAGAAAAAAAGTGGTTGCAACGGAATCTTTGTTCTATGGTAGTTCTTTGTATTGTCTGCTTTATCTATATCTGTTTTCCTCTATCCGTTTGTTCTCAAGGCATTCGATAGATAGCCGAGCTCAGTTTTTAAGCAGTTGGGTTCGCTAATGGTCTTTGCTCTATAAACTACAGTAAAGTACAGTCAACTTCTGAGCAAGGTGATGACACGATTCGGCATTGAGTTATCTGCCGAGTTAGTACGTCCAAGAACCGGATGCTTCTGTTTGTTTCGATCTTCGTATTTAATGTTTGGTTCTGAATGATCGATTCAAAAAGTTGATAAAGGTGTCTCCTCTGTAAGGCCATGTTACAAAAGTATCTATCATCCACACAACTAATACTTTGGTTAAAGAAGTGAGGTTTCTGATGCCGTTTCTTCAAAATCTGCCATACCTCAAAAGACCCATACATATAGTGCAACAATATTCGAAAAACGTTCATATTTTTATCTATAGGCCGATTCCAAAATATTAAATTTTAATTAACGCTTAATTAAACATTTTTAAAATACAAATATAAAATCATGTAATTTATTAATAAAAAATGAGAAAAATCGATCCCGTTCCTTCGTTATTAATTCTTATTGGATATAATGCAAAAGTTTGATGACGTAATTTAATTAAAGCGTGTTAAAGCTTTTGTTAAAAACTCAACGAAAGTATTCCCCCTAACATGCACAAATGGCTTAGTCATTCTAGTAAGGAGAATTGTAATAACACTATCAAAGAAAGCGTTCAAAAAAAGATACAAACAGTTGAAAAATAAAATAAGGAAACGTCTAAAATCCAGTTCTGATCCTTTTTCACTTCATTCAAGAAATATTTGTATAAATAAAACATCAAGGATCGTAGAAATCTAAGACCAGGTTACCATAAATACCGACAAAAAAAACGAGCAGCAATGGACCAAAACTGATCTATTTTTTCTTCATTATAAACTGAAACTAAAGATGCCAATAAACAACAATAGCAATAAGACCAGTTTTATCAACTTTTATCACATATATCTACTGACAGTTACAGTCGAACACAAAAACCATTTTCAAACACTAATTTATATTTAAAAAAAAAATACATATTATATATATTACGGATAATATATCACTTTTTGTGACCACATTAACATCGGAACGATCAACCTATAGAAAATTTATGATCATTTCAGGGAGATCCATAATCTTTGAAATATCGAAGATTTCTTGATAGTAAAAAAAAAGTCTCATATGGACGCTTATTTTCTAAACTAATACCGTAAGAAGATAAATAACATTTACCCTAAATCCATAATTGACAAAATGTAACAAAAAACCAAATAGTGAAAAAGATTTTTTTAGAAACCCCCATCCTTCCGCCATCATTTATGTCTGCGATAATAATAATCATAAAAATATTGATAATACAACAGTAATCATAACAATAAAAAATAATCAATAAAGGTATGTTAAAAAATTTGCTCAAAAAGATTATGTTAAAAGTCAATATAACAATTTATGAATTTGTTTGAAAACAATCAGCAAATATTTAAGAATTAAGAATTAGTCATAACGATTAGAAATTATTCAATAAAATGTTATCTTACTTAAAGAAATTTTTGCAAAACATTAAATCATAAATAATAGTGCTGTGCTTGCTGTTATAGAGATAAGGCAAACATTTTTGCGTTATTCATATTTTGATGCAAACAAGAACACTTAAGTGTATTTACGATGCATTCTTAAATACTTTTTCTAGAAATTAATAGAAACCTTTTAACCATTCAGTTATACTATACCAAAGTATATAGTATATAGTGACAAAAATACAACAGTGAACTAGGTACACTCAACTAAACAAAAAACGAGACACCTTGGTTAATTCGATTGAAATATAATAGTGAAGGCTTCCACGGCCCGAGTCTATACTAAGATAAGAATGTCTTCCGGGTTTGGACCGTGTAATTTTTGTGGTCACCGAAGTTGCCAACGTTTCGCCCACTTTTATAAGGGGTTTTATCAGGGCGTGAGATAAATCTAAAAACTCAAACAAGCAACTAAAATCTAACTAAGAACTTCTCAAAAGTTAGGTAATCCAACTTGTGAACCAAGCCAGATCATAGAACTTCTATGGAGTTCAGAATCTGGTTTGGTTCACACGTTGATTACCTAACTCTGTAGTAGTTCTTTGTTAGATTTTCGTTTGCTTTTTAGTTTATCGTTTTCTTTCTTACCTTTTCAGAGTATAGAATCTGGCTTGGTTCACAAGTTGGATTGAAATAGTTAGTGGTGTAAACTCGACTTGTTAGCGAACCTGATCGGCCATCATTCGTGGCCGTTCGCGATGCTCTTCAAAACATTCAAATTAGACGAATAATAAACATGACAATACCAGAAAACCAAATCGTTTATCCACAAAAACAAAAGATCTATATATTCTTATTTTTGAATGATTTGAAACAGTAACCTGCATTTTATTTTTATACGAAATATTTTCGTGTGTAAATAAAAGTTCCATATTGAAACAGTGCATTATAAACTTGATTAAGGCTATTTTTTAAAACATTTTATAGGCCAGTACTGGGTTTTCATTTACAGATAATACAGCTACGTCATCGGCAAACAAAACAATTGTGGTATTATTTGTTTGGGGTATGTCGGCAGTGTAGATTAGGAATACCAAAGGTCCTAGAACACTCCCCTGGGGAACACCATGTCTTACTGTGAAGTTCCTGTCGGTTAGATAGGATTTTAAAAAGAGATAGAAATTTCTGTATAATTTGTTTTTATTTTGTAGATAATGCCACACTTTATCGAATGCCTGTGAAATGTCAAGAAATACTGAATTATAGAATTTCTTGTCTTCAATACTCTTAGCAATTGTGTTGACTACCGTATGAATCTGTTGTATAGTGGAGTGGCGTTCCCGGAATCCAAACTGGTGGTTAGATAGTAGCGTCAGTGGCTCATGCTCTGCGTAAATCCTTTTAAGTAGGAGTTTTTCAAAAATTTTATTTACTATGGGCAGGAGGCTGATATGTTGATATGATGATAGTTTTTGTGGTTTGTATATCATGGTGATTTCAGCGTATTTCCATATTATGGAGAAGTAGGGCAGACTTAACATTCGGTTAAAGACTACTGTTAATAGAACTATGACTGTCTGAGGTAATTCCTCTAATATTTGTCCGACTATTAAATTGTAGCCTTGGAGCTTTGTGTATGTTTGTATTCTGTATTCTCTCTTAACTTCTGCTAGTAAACAGGGTTTTACGGGAGGGGACATTTGGAGTGAAATGTCGCTTGAGCCTTCTACTTCCCTTTCATTGCCACCTGGCTTGTGTTTGAATACTTCAACTAATTGTGTTGTAAACGTATCAGGCTTGTCTTTGTCAGTGTATGCCATTCATCATTAAGTTTACGAATTAAGGGTACAGACTCGGGTCTTTTTAGTGATCATGTCGCCTTCCACATCGTATGATGATATGGAGGCTGGTAATGTAATGTTGACACGTAGGATTTTGGGTTTCTTTGATTGCTCTTAATCTGCAATGTTTCTTGACCTATACCATATTTTTCTAGTTCAGCGTTTCTGGGCTATTGATTGACGGATATGCAGCAGTGTGTTGATAGTATTAGCTGCTTATTGCAATAATCTAGTAAAATGTGTGCTACGTCATCAGGCAATTTTATTCGTAACGTGAAAATTATCTATGTTTCTATGTAGTCCTGAAAATTGTTCCAGTCAGTATTTTTGAGAATATTTTTGGGGGAAGTGACTTATTAACAACAGTTGTGCTGATACTGATGATGACCACAGCATGGTCAGTTGAAAGATCAAAGTTAGATGCACTTTCTTTTAGGGATTCCGTTTACTATATAGTAGTCAAGTAACTCGACGAGTTTCTTAGGATCTGCTAGCCAGTAAGTGAGAACTCCATTAGAGAAAGTCGTAATTGCTTTCAGTCATAGTACGTATAAGGTTTCTGCCTTTCGTGGTGACAATTCTCGGTCCTCAGTGTATACTTTTGGCGTTCCAATCGCCCCCTACGACAAATTTGTTTCCAAGGGTTTGGAAAATAATCCTTGTATTCCTCCGTTGATATCCTATGTCGTAATGGACCTTAATTCCATGAAAGAGTTCTTAATTAGACAGATGTTGCCTAAATTTTTGTGTGATATTAAGTAGTTCATGATGGAAAATTTCAGAATAATTATTGCAGATCCAGCATGGGCGGTATTGTCAGGGTGGGGAGTATGGTATATGGAGTATTGAGGTACGAAAACGCTTTGTGAATTGAAACTTAGTGATAAGTAAAATGTCAATCTTATTTAAATCTAAGAATGTAATGATTTTTTGCTTATGGTTAAGCAGCCCGTTGACGTTTCAGGTTGCAATTCGTAGAATGTGAACTGTAATTGATTTAATTTTCCGATGACTGTCGTTGACAGGTTTAATATTATGCTGTTTTTATTAATGAGTTAGGCGAACATAGATGTGAATTCATTTCGTGTTGTTCACCACATTTTAGACAGTTGAAAAGTTTAGTGCAATACGCTTTGGAGTGGTCGCAGGACTAGCATCTCATGCACTGGACTATGTTATGCTTTTTCATAAGAGGTTCTACAGTGATTTTGGTGTTGCTTAAGAATTCTAGTATAAATTCTGGTATAAAATTATGTAGGTTTCTAATTACAATTCTGTATGCACGTTCGTCTTTTAGCAGGTCGGTAAGGTGAACTATGTTTTCTTCTATTAGGTCCCTCGTTAGAACCCTCTATGCTTCCCTATTGTATGTGAAGTGATTTTGATGGTTTCATTTACTAGTGCTTTGCTGTAGTACGTTTATTTCTCTGCGACTTGAGAAAGGTTGTTAATAATGTCCCTGAAGTTTTTTACTTCATATACAAATATAAGGGGTAGTTTTGGTGGTTGTGGTTGTTTCACCGTATTTTCTGTTTCAAATGGATTATTGATGTGTAACAGTTTTGGAAGTTTGTTGGTGATTTGTTACAGATGCTGGGTGGGGTGATTTGTTTATCTCCTTTGCGTTTCTTTACGATTTGCCGTGAATGTCTGTTGTCTGAGTTTCATGTCCTTGTCACCGTCTGGGTTTGCTGTTTCTGAGAATATGTTGTCTTGTACGTCTGGTGTCTAGGGTTGCTGTGTGGTGTAGTATTGTGGGGTAGTTATGTTGGTAGGTAGAATGAAGGTTGTGGAGTGTTGAATATAGGTGTGCCTGGTGGTTGCTAGTATGACTGCTTTATAGTACTGTGGGGTGGGTACCCCATAGGTTGGTTTTGTTGTGGTACGGCGACAATAAAAGAAGCCGTCTGGAATTTGCAAGACGTTACGTCAATGAACTGTTGGATTTTTGGAAGCGTGTTGTTTTTAGCGACAAAAAACTTCTAAAAATTCAAATGACACACCTATAAAAATGTTTCGAACTCCAAGCTTCAAAAAGTGTAGCAGACACTTTTCAGTAAATGAACGATTACATCTTCAACAGATGAGCTTCCTTAATACTTAATATAAGGTTCTACGACCTCGTTAACATATCGCCAAGGGTTCACATTGACTCGGATAATTACCAAAAGAGACTTACTCCCATAGGCTATAGCAATAGCAATAGAAAATTGAACATTGCGCCGTTCCCCACAGCTTCGTCTGACTCCCATACGGCTATCATGCATCCCAAAACAGAATCGGGATTCATTACTGAAGACAGCTCTACACCATTTCAGTTTCCAGTGAAGTCGTAACCTATATCACTTCAAACGTTGATGTCGGTGTTCAGCCGTCTGTGGTAGCACAAGATGTGACCGATAGGATTGCAATCCAAAACTTTTGGTTCGACGGTAAACTGTTTGAAGGGTTACTAGACGACCTTCATTACTTAACTGTTGATGGGTGATTGATTTGGTCCTGCACCTGTTTTTGCCTCCGTCCCTTAGTTCTTTGTCTTCCACGATTCTGACTTTCCCTAGTCCATGCTTGATTTCCCTGTACGAAAAACCACTTTCATGTAAGCCAACAATTCGACCTCTGTCAAATTCGCTTAATTGGCGATAATTTTCACGCTGTGGCACTCTAAGCATAAGCAAGTTCAACAGAAAAACCAAAAGAGATAATATTAAAAATAACCAACTTCGCACAAAATACACACGACAATGAAGTAGTAGAAACAAAAAAAAGACGTC
Organism: Aquatica leii; assembly: GCA_035610365.1. Lineage (NCBI taxonomy): Eukaryota > Metazoa > Arthropoda > Insecta > Coleoptera > Lampyridae > Aquatica > Aquatica leii. Next base: position 99,705,305 of record CM069436.1, on the reverse strand, counting down.
AGATATGCCATTACCATTTAACCCTTCCTGCCAAGTTTGAGCACAAAATTACCACTCCTTGGTGTTGCAATTTCAATGTCACATAGTATATATATTTATAAATACAAATCATTTATAGGATTTGGTTTCCTAATATAATTCAATATTACGTTATGAAAACTACCTCATTGGGAAAGAATCTTACTTAATATCGCTACTGCATATAAAAAATTACGTATTAAATCATGGACCAAATAAATTACTAAGAACAACCAATTCTAATATTTTAATCATCTAGTTGATCCTTGCGATTTATCACCATATATACTTAAAATTTTTTTTCCAACGTGAATAAATTAAAATTCTTCTATTCATTATAGTAAAGATCTGTCCCAAATATAAGAACACCATATGTTAAGCAATCTTTTAATTATACAATTATGTATCAGTCTAGACGGAAATCTAGCGTCGAATAATTCTTAATAATAACTTTATTTGTCTGTACTGCAGCACAAAAAATCCGCAATGTATTATATTACCAATAATCATTTATATGTATTATGACGTCACGAGCGCAAGTTTGTCATTTCTTTAAATACAAAGCAAAACGAAAATTACTTCCTGGTTAATATATATGCAAAAATGCGTCATATTGTCGAATGTTGACACCATAACATTACATGATTAATCGTTACATATGAAAAGATTAAGTGTAACATAAAAAAATTAATATATAGGCGTTTGTTTTTTCAAAACAACTAATTTTCTTTAATGGAACAGGAAATTGCGTTATATATTTTTTCCATGTTACAATATTAAAATACTATAGTATATCATTTTATATTACAATTTAAAAAAAAATAAATCGTATCAATGTCTATGATTTTAACATTATTTGATAAAGTGTAAACGAAATTGAACTAAAAGACACAACAAACGTGAGCGATTGGAAACTAAAGAAACTAAAACATTTCTCCAATTATACTACATGAATGATAATTAAATTAAACTGGAGAATGTTAAATTTCATTTCCTTGTGAATATTTGATCTACGTGGAATTGAGTAAGCCGATAATCCTCATAACTTTAAAACGAGTTTTTTATGCCACAAGTAAATGTTTTTGTATTATGTATTACTTAATCGATACAATTTTAGTAAAGTTCGGTGACAAATTTGAGTGACCCCTTCTAAGGTAAAAAAAACCTCAAGCCGCTCTCAAATTTTCCTGTTACAGTCATCAGATGACTTTAAAAATGGACAAAATCTTTAGTTAAATCCAAAAACCTTAAACTATCATTAATATTTGCTTTGCTAACAAATAGCTGTGTTTTAACGTAGAACCCTGTTACGTGTCGTTAGTCATAACGTTTCACATTTTCGTATTATAATAAAATTCCTAGTACAGGTGTAATTCGACATTTGCAGTGGGGAATCATTCGCCGTTTCATTTTCCTGTTTGACATCGCAGTGAGTACACTGGTTTTATCAGAAACCTTGTCCGTTTAATCGCATGTGATTTCTCTTTATTTAATTTCACATCGTTACTATTACGTTTTTAGTGATTTTAATGAAATAAAGAAGCTTTACGTATATTGACGGAATTAAGGTGATCTACCTAATACTCACAGATAATGGCTACAGACACCTACTTGCTTTTATTAACTTAAAATTCTTTATAGCAAATTTCGCAAAGGCTCAAATTTCTTAAGCCCTATTAGACCGATTCAGCAGGTAAAAGTAATGTGAGATTAATGACCTCCGGGGCTTGCTTGCTCTACGCTTCAACGTCTAATTTATATTATCCTTGTTGTAACAAAATTACGTAAGCATATTGTTCACTAAGTCATAAGCTTTTGTTATGCGTTATTAATTGTATTAAGCTTTCAACTACTTTTAGTTTATTTTACGTTAATAATTTACCTTCAGTTAAATCTATAACTTAGTCTTCAGCTGTTGGCAAAATTGAGCATTATTAGTTACGTTGACTTGTACCGTTCGAGTACCTTAATGATTTGTTCGCATTTAAGGCAGTGGTGCCTAAGGTGAAATTGTCGAATGTAAGCTTACACTTGTCGGCTAAATCAAGAGTAATATTACGGTATCAAAAATTTGTACCAGCTACTGTACTATGAAGCTAATGGTTTCTTTAATATTTTATAATGAATTGATAAAGAGTTCAATTTTGAAGTATTAAGACTACCAATTAATCCACTTGATTCTAAAATCCGCATCCCAAAACATGTTTAAAACATTGACAATTGACAAATCTCCTCACTGCAATAGGTTGTCAGTGGCTATGTAAATGATAATTGCTTAACTTCCATGGTAAGAGACCAGAAACGTCTGACTGAAACATACAGTATAAAAAAAATAATTTAATCCATTCACAACAAAAAATAATTCGGCAGCAATAAAAAAAGTCCACCGACAAAAGTAGAATTGGCCAATAATATGGTAGAATGCGGCAAAAATAATTCAGATACTAAACTCTCTTGATGAGATAAAGAATAAAAAAAGGAAAAAAAGAAACAAGTACGGTCCTTAATAATCATTATACTGCAATATGAACGTAGTAGTAGAAGCAATTCCGTAAATAAAGAGTAAGATGCATAAACCACACTCAAAAATTGTAAAAATTGATATTTATACACAAGATAAATTTAAAGAAGACAAAATACAAATGATGACGTGTTTTGAGAAAAGAAATAACAGCAACCGAAAAACATAAAAAGGCTAAAAATAACGGCTTGTGTTGAAATTAAGGTTATGAACGAAATAAAATGAATCAAAGAATTCGAACATTAAAGAGCATACAGTCGAATCCTGTAAAATAATTGAGAAATTTACTTTTAAAAATCGGCTACTAGATGATAAATCCTAAAACAGAGCAGTGCACATAGCCCAGCGTCACATTTTCTACATATTTAGCTGGTCTTTAATTCTTTTGTTTCTGCCTTGGTCTGAGAGCAAACTCTGCGTTTCTTAGTACTTTTCCTCTTTTCTTGGAACTGCTTCTGGAAAATGCCGTTCTGTAAATCTTACATTACCCTGATCAAAATGAACTGGCTTTGCCTTAATCCACGAATACTTAAAAAAATATTTTTATTAGCTAGCGTTGATTGCCAAACATGAAGCTTCAAATACCTTTCCAACAACCGCTCAATAACTTTGCAATTGTAACCTTTTCTGCATGTTGCGTTAAAACATTGCGTGGGCATTTAGTAAAGTAACATCTGCTGAATGTAAGAATACCTTTACCATTTTATTGATTTACGAGTGCCATTAATGATCATCATGTCTGACCCGTCGACGGTAACCATATGCGTGTTATACTCTACAACGCATAAAGACTTCTTTATACTTTCCTTTGTAGCCCTGCTTATTATAACAAAGTTTAAAACTAATTTATTTTAACTGGCATTCTTTGAGCTCAGTTTTATATTTGCCCCAAATAGTCGGTGGACACTTTTTTCAGGTTGTTCAAATGTACTTCAAACGTCCATCCAACCACAATCACATCGTCTAATTAAACAAACACGACTTTTAGGACGTTGCTCGCAAGATGATCTCAATCAAACGTTCGAACGTTGCATGAGCGCTGCACAGACCAAACGGCATAACAGTGAACTGCCAAAAACCAGTTCGTCTTCTTACGCTCCATCTGCCAGTAACCACTCTTCACATCTAACGTAGAAAACCACTGGACAGGGTGTCTAAATTAACGTTAATTCTCAGTAAAGAGGAACTATCTTTTTAAGTCGCATCTTTAAGCTGTCTGTAGTCTACGCAAAACCTTGTTTATCAATCCTTCTTTTTTACTAGTACCACTGGAAACGTCCATGAACTATTTGCAGGTTCAATCATACCTTCTCTCTCCATATCCGAAACTATTTGTTTAGCTTTTTCTGGTTTTGCCAAAAGAAGTTCGCGTGAATGTTGTATCGGTATTAATTTGGTTCTTCATCACGTCAGTTCTGCCTTTGGAACCACTCTCCAGCGCAAACACATCTTGATACTGCTGGATCAACGCTTTAACTGGTTTTGGCACTTGAAGGTAAGAATGTCTAATAGATGTTGTAGGCAATTCTTCGGAGACGTAGCTTTACTAGAATTCACGTATTTCGCAATGTGAGATACTGGCGTACATTGACCTACCACGAACTTCAATATTACCGGATCCGAATTGACATTCATGATCCTTACTGACACCGTGTTTTTCACTCGTACTAATGTCATCCATTAGTTCAATAGCGCGAATAAAGCCTTCCCAGAGATTTCCATCCAAGCGTACCATCACCACACTTCAGTCTTTCTAGGCGGAGTCACGTCTTGACTCAATAAGGCTTGCACGGCTGCCTTTCTTTCTCGTCAATCCTAAGGACATCATTTTTCATTTCTAAATAAAACCCATAATTTTTCATAATGTCTATTCCCAGGATTCCCAAACCAATGGTCATTATTACTTGGCCGTGAGTAGTTATTTTTGCGCCCGTCGCCGTTCGAAACCGTATTGATGGTTTTCGTTGTTCCAACCAGTAACTGAACACTTCGTCCATTAATCTTGCCGTCGAGATAAATGCTGTGATAGCAATTCTATTTGAATGGTAATTTCCGGTAACTTTTGTTTCTTCTGGTCAACTCGTTCCAGGCTTTTAAACCCTTTTCTTGTCCTCTTCTTAGAATTAGTACGGTGTCGTCGTACGAGGCCTCATGTACTTCATGTGCCTCTTCATTAACTTGCTGACGTAGTTTCCTCCAGCAATTTGTTTTTCCGGTCTTCGTCCAAATTGAAGATCGCATGGTATTTTACGGCCATGCATGACACCGGAATCAAATCGATGCAATGGACTTAGATAAGTTTATAAGCAGGTACTGAGGTTCTCGAAAAGCTAGGTTCCAAGTTACAACCGAGGACCAACAAGACTTGTTCTAAACATGAAGCAATTACGCCATTGTACAGTCAATAAATTAAAAATCGAGACACTACCTGCGTCCGAATACAAGAGTTTAGTTGTTTAAATGGGGTTTAACCCTATCAATTACAGACCCCAAATAATTTCAGGTAAACTATTTATTGTCCATACTTTGCAATCTGCTAGTTGTTTTTACTAAAGAATGATTTTATCGTTTACGTTTGCAATGCACTGCTTTTAGCGGTTACATTTTTAAAGAAATTTAAATTTGGAAATGCATAATCAAATTGGTTAGTAGTTTAAGCTTGATTATTAAGATAAACAACTAAAAGACTAAAGTAGATTTAAGAAAAGCACAGCATTATTATTAACAGATATAATAATTAATAGATAATCCACAATTTTTTTAAAAGCAATTACTTCATTACATGTTATGCTAAATCGTTGAAGACGAAACGGGTTATTGAATTGTTACGATCATTTTATTTGTTCTGATTGATTTTTTGTCATTCAATTTAGATCGAATAAATCATATAGCAGAAAACAATTAGTTTCCCTATAAATTAGACAAATCGTTAAAATGTAAAGTAATCGTATTCAACAAAAAATCGTCTACCAATGTTTGTTTTCTTAAATGTAGCAAATTATTATATTCAATACGGTAATTTTTTACAGACATTTTTAACTACAAGTGATCATGAATTAATATTTTTTTCTAAAAGTGCAAGGACACGCTTTGACTGCAACAATATAGCACCAGTAGGTATTTAGGAAATGATATTCGCTAATTATCTTTTGTGTAAGAATTTCTTAAACACAAGAATCATATATATCATTAAATTTCTTTTTTAGTTATTTAAGTTAATTGTCAAATTTAATTTATAAACCAACAAAATTCCAAGATTAAAATAAATCCAACTATTTAGAAAACGTAACAAAAAGTATACAAAGGTCATTAAAAGTAACAAAAGAATCGGAAAATACCGGAAATGTATTTATTGTGATGCTAATTATATATTGTATAAAAATTTCTTAACTCATGGTATTTGGGAATATTGATTTAAACCAACTAAAATTTAGTCTACTAGTTATGCACGTTTTCACACTCAATTATAATGTATAATAAATTCCAGAATTTCTTAAAATCGCAATCAAAACAATTTGTCTTAAAAAAAAATAGCATTACAAATTTATAATTAAGTAAGAAAAATTTTTTGATTATTATTTTGTCACAAGGTAATCTTAAATTCTGACTGTGTTATAATACCTAAATGTTATGCAATAAACTGATACTCATATTCGTTAATGAAGCGTTTATTATACTAAAATATTGTATAACCATATGGAGCATAAAACTAATAACGATATAAACTTCTTTGTTTTGAATACATTCCTTTAACCGCCTGGGTATGGATGCTATCAAGTGATTTAACTATTCCACACCAATTGTCTCCCAAGAAATTTCAATCGCTCCAACTAATTCATTGCGATTTTTAGGTATGAAGATGGGACCTTGTTGTTCTTAAAGATATGCACCATGCACTTTGTTTGTTAGGGCAACACATTTAGGTTATTTTTTGTAACCAACGACGAACCATCGTGGATGCGTCTAGGCACATTGCCCTTGTAACAAAAAAGTGTCAAAACCATTGTGTCAAATCAAGAAAAATTAAGTTTATGATATATAACAGAAAACTTATTTGTTGAAATACATAATTTCTGTCTGGATATACAATTTCGACAGACGGCTCTATAACATCCCGCAATATATTCAAATAACCGTGAGAATTTAGTCGACCATCGATGATCCAACAAATACCTGGACCTCTCGAGCTAATCCAACCCCACACATTAACAGTAAAGTAGCCACTACGTTTAGTATCTCTAACATGATTGGCCTCATAACGATTTCCTCGAGATCGATACACTTTAACAGGGCCATCGTTAAAACTTTTAAAGGTTTTTTCATCGCTAAAAATGACATTCCAGAATTCCAATGGCTGGTTGACATATTGTCTAGCGAACTCTAAGCGGTTTCTTCGATTTTGCTCACTAAGTTTCTCTTTAGAGACAGCTGTAAATTTTTTAATTCCACTGTATTTCAATCTTGCACAAGCTGTTACTGCACATCCAGGAAATGCTGTTTGACGTATAGCATTTTTACAAGTGGAAAATGGATTTTCAATCACATAACCTCTTAATGCTTCATCATGAGCTACAGTGGAAATTCTTTTTCTGTCACTACCTACCACTCTATCAATTGTACGTTCACGATGCCATTTAACACGCACACCTCTTACAGTAGCACGCGAAACATTTAACATACGCGCTATTTCGCGAACACTAACACCATTAGCCAACTCTGCCACAATTCGAACCCTTACCACAGTATTTACATGTGCAGGCATTTCAAATAACGATCGAAACATTAAAAAGATATTAGGGTTATCATTGGTATTTATGGAAACTTGGCTCCCCACTTCTACAATTATTTGCCAATATCTTATAATTAAACCTGTCAACTTTTTCCAATTCTTTCGTTATCCTTGCATACTTACTAAAATGAATGAGGTTATTTAAATTTTTTTTGTTACACTAATGAGTTCACCAGACAATATGTCAACCAGCCATTAGAGCTTTGGAATCACGTTATTTTTAGCGATGAAAAAACATTTAAAAGTTTTAACAATGTTCCTGTTATAGCGTATTGATCCCGAGAAAATCGTTTGGTGCAAATCGTGTTAGGAAAACAAAACGTAGTGGCTACTTTTCTGTGAATGTGTGGGGTTGATTTAGCTTGAGAGGTCCAGGAATTTGTTGGATCATCGATGGTGGACTAAATTCTGAGGGCTATTTGAATATATTGCGGGATGTTATGGAGCCGTCTGTCGAAATTGTATATCATGACAGAAATTATGTATTTCAACAAATAAGTTTTCTGTTATATATCATAAACTTAATTTTTCTTGATTTGACACAATGGTTTTGACACTTTTACAAGGGCAATGTGCCTATAGACGCATCCACCATGGTTCGTCGTTGGTTACAAAAAATAACCTAAATGTGTTACCCTAACAAGCATGGTGCATATCTTCAAGGACAACAAGGTCCCATCTTTATACCTAAAAATTGCAATGAATTAGTTTGAGTTTGAGCGATTGAAAATGCTTGGGAGACAATTGGTGTGGAATATTTAAATCGCTTGATAGCATCCATACCCAGGCGGTTAAAGGAATGTATTCAAAACAAAGAAGTTTATATCGTTATTAGTTTTATGCTCCATATGGTTATACAATATTTTAGTATAATAAACGCTTCATTAACGAATATGAGTATCAGTTGATTGCATTACATTTAGGTATTATAACACAGTCAGAATTTAAGATTACCTTGTGACAAAATAATAATTTCTTACTTAATTGTAAATTTGTAATGCTATTTTTTTAAAGACAAATTGTTTTGATTGCGATTTTAAGAAATTCTGGAATTTATTATACATTATAATTGAGTGTGAAAACGTGCATAACTAGTCGACTAAATTTTAGTTGATTTAAATCAATATTCCCAAATACCATGAGTTAAGAAATTTTTATACAATATATAATTATCATCACAATAAATACATTTCCGGTATTTTCACGATTCTTTTGTTACTTTTAATGACCTTTGTATACTTTTTGTTACGTTTTCTAAATAGTTGGATTTATTTTAATCTTGGAATTTTGTTGGTTTATAAATTAAATTTGACAATTAACTTAAATAACTAAAAAAACAGATTAATGATATACATGAATCTTGTGTTGAAGAAATTCTTACACAAAAGCTAATTAGCGAATATCATTTCCTAAATACCTACTGGTGCTATATTGTTTCAGACAAAGCGTGTTCTTGCACTTTTAGAAAAAAATATTAATTCATGATCACTTGTAGTTAAAAATGTCTGTAAAAAATTACCGTATTGAATATAATAATTTGCTACATTTAAGAAAACAAACATTGGTAGACGATTTTTTTGTTGAATACGATTACTTTACATTTTAACGATTTGTCTAATTTATAGGGAAACTAATTATTTTCTGCTATTTGATTTATTCGATCTAAATTGAATGACAAAAAATCAATCAGAACAAATAAAATGATCGTAACAATTCAATAACCCGTTTCGTCTTCAACGATTTAGCATAACATGTAATGAAGTAATTGCTTTTCAAAAAATTGTGGATTATCTATTAATTATTATATCTGTTAATAATAATGCTGTGCTTTTCTTAAATCTACTTTAGTCTTTTAGTTGTTTATCTTAATAATCAAGCTTAAACTACTAACCAATTTGATTATGCATTTCCAAATTTAAATTTCTTTAAAAATGAAACCGCCAAAAGCAAACGTAATCGATAAAATTATTCTTTAGTAAAAACAACTAGCAGATTGCAAAGTATGGACCATAAATAGTTTACCTGAAATTATTTGGGGTCTGTAATTGATAGGGTTAAACCCCATTTAAACAACTAAATTCTTGTATTCGGACGCAGGTAGTGTCTCGATTTTTAATTTATTGACTGTACATTACGTAAATAAAAATCTTGAGATGTCCACAGGGATTGCTGTAGTATTTAAAAGAAGTGGTCGGCAAAGTCTTAAAATTACGTAATGACCGACGCTTCATTTTCTATCTGGTCACCAAAAAGTACTCACGTGCAAAACCATTATACAAAAATCGTTTCTAAGCATTATGGAATCTCAAGAGAGAAATAGAATGGAGTTCCATTTCATGAAGAAACTAGCAACTAGAAGTTGTCTTCCGATAAACAGGCGTTCAAGTGTTGGTCTGTAGTCACCATCCAAGTAGAACATCAGGTCAGAAAAAGTCCTTCGACTGCTACTTTTATGCTCAAGGACGTTGCCGAAATAGAAAGCTGCCACTATCGCCACGACCCTTTCTACCGGCGCCACATCTAGTTTCCTGTTCTGGGACAAAATAGTTTTAAGAAGTATTTAGAAACAATTTTTAAAAGAGATAGAACGTTCTAGATCCAGGTAAAGTTAGTATATAAAAGCTATCCGAAGAAAATTGGATTTTAGTCTAGTCTGAAGTCTTAAATTTAATATATAAATAAATAAACAAAGTGTTTAACGCGTGTGCCAAGTATAAATAAACAAGTGTATTAAGTGACTAATTATCTTATTCGCGGACGGTATTTATTACAGTGATAAATAAATTAATGTAAGTGTTGTTGTTATTAAACTGTTAAGTTTGTTATTTTACTTTAGATTGTATTGTGTTTTTAGATAGGTTTATATAATCAATAATCGTGTAAATAATTAGTTTAAATTAGTTAAGTTTTCAAAATTCGTTTCAATATTTAAACAGCATTACGACATCGCAACCGTCTGTCCACCTTAGCACCAACATATTTTCGCTTCTTCTCTAGTCGACTTCATCAGTTTTTAGCTTCTTCTCAAACAAAGGCTTTTGTTTTCGGTTTTGTCGTACTGTGCCGCACGAGTTAGTTATGTTTTAGAACAGATCATTTTTCTCTTTATTTTGGTCAAATTCGTATACTCGAGAAACACAACCATTCTTGGTCCAAAAAATTTGGTATTTACTCGCTGAAAAGTAGCTTCCAAATCTGGTTCTTTATTTTGTGTAACTTGTCCGGGCTGATAATTTTCGTCAGTCAAAGATACTTCAGAACCATCAGTTTCACTTTATAAATTAGGTGAGTATTCGCTAATTTACAAATTATCCTCACCCACAGAACTTAAAAATTGCCTAATGTCACGATCGTCCTAGTTACAATAACTCGAATCTTGTTTACGCTTTTGAAAGAAAGACAGTCTTCCGCAACCGAGACATTTTGAGTAAGACTAACACTAACATAAAATGTAAACACGATGCAGTTGTTCTAGAACCGTTGTCGCCGGTCGTCGTATATTTTCACCATCGCGAAAATATTCCGTCGTGCTCGTCCGGCTATGTACCTAATCTTAACCTAATATTGCGGCGTTCGTCTGTGGTAAAATGAAAGCTTCTAAGGCATCTATAAGACAGTAGTCTAATGGATGCAATTGATCGATGTCGGATATATACGTCAACAGGCCAGTGGGTACATATAAACTGAAATAGTCAATGAAAAAAAGCAAAGATTCTACTTATGAAGAGAGGTTCGACTATGGTGCATTCCTTAAATCGCGAGGATTTTTATTTGTGGAAATGGTATAAACTCAGCCCTAAATCAACGATACTAAAATTGCAAATGCTGGAACTTGGAAATAAACATCGCAAAGTAAAATTTTTTAAAAACAATGCCAAAATGCCACTACAAAAACAATTCAAAAGTATATTGACTTATTAGAAATGAACACACGATGACGATAGGAATATATAATTAAGCGACCCAGGATTTTTTTACGCTTCTAAGTTTAGATTCAAAAGTTTGTCATTGTTTACCTAAGCTATTGTAAATTATATAACAGTACTGTAAAACAATGACTAGACAATATTAGACCGAATATATAAGCAAAACATTACATAACTTATTTTGTTACTCGACGAATGTTTCCTTCTATATTGTTGAAAAATATTTTTCGTTTAATTAACCTCGCTCAAGAATTTTATTAGACCAACATCAATAACCTAAGATTAGTACTATTTAATTAACGCTAAATCTAAAGAAAAGTTATCTTAAGATTCATTACCTAATGAGTTTGGAAAGATTTTACTTTGAAATAATGAGATTACTCACCTATACACAAAGATTCTTTATGAACGATGATGATAATCTACTTAAAAGCAAAGGAGTAAATAAAATTGAAAAATTTTATTAAAATTATAAATTGTGATGTCATGAGTTTAAGATTAAATGTAGGCAGTTAGAATAATGGTGTTAGTGATCTCATACGACTCTCCGATTGATATAATCAACATTTTAACCAATTAACCCACGCTTAATTACATTTGATAGATAATACTCGTTTTTATTAAACTTACAACTAAAGCATCTTTATATGTAATTTACAACCACGGCGTTTTACATTTATTTATGAACTTAAGGTGAACATCAATCACTTCTTTTGTTACAAGCTCGATCAATAAATGAAGACAGTAATGGATAGTGAAAATAAAGTAAAACAATGCACTAAAATATGAAAAAAAACATTGCTCTACTTTTCTGTCCATTTGATACTTCCATTTAATGAACAAATCGAATAATTTCGATTATGTGAGTTATGATTTGGATGGGTTAGAAGAATAAATAATAAGAATCAAATTTAAATGCTTATCATTGAAAAGGTACAATAGTATAGGTTCTACCAAAAGTAGAAACTATTTGTCATAAAAGAATGACGCTAATTTAAATAGTACATTGAAAACCTAGTACAATGACGACAATTGTAGTGCGTGTAACTAGCAGCGAGTTAAGTAATATACATAGTTTCTCTATTTAGGTTTAATTTACATTGTTTGTTTCCTTTTACATTCTACGTTATTTGGAACTAGAACATTCTCTCTCTGTTTCGGTAATCATTTTGAATGATCCTGAATGATCTCGAAACTTCGAGACGTTTCACTGTCCTCTACTTAAGACTGTTCTGTTCCAAAACAGAAAACTGGACGCCGCACCGATAAAATAGGTTGTGGCGGTTATAGCAATTCTCTCCATTTCGGCAACTTCCTTGCAAATGAAGTAACAGTCAATAGACTGTTTCTAGCTCAATGTTCTACTTGGATGGTTACTGCAGACTTCCAACATATTTTGAAATGTTCTCTAATGCAGCTGATCTGAGCCGTAACCAAGCTTGAGTACTGCCAATTTACTGATGTTATGGAACTCCATTTTACTTCTTCGTAACCAGAGCGGTCATCAAGTATTTTTAAGACTTTGCTGATCGCCGGTTGTTGCCTCATCTAACTGTCCGAACTTTACAAATACTCCTGCAATCCCTTTAAACATGTCAATGTCTTCACTCACACAGTGTGCTATGTCGTAAACATTTCGTGTTTGGAACAGGTCTTGTTGCTCCTCGGTCGTAACTCCAAACCTTCCCATATCACAACCTCCGTACATGCTCATAAACTTATGAAAGTCCATTCTATTGACTTGATTCCTAGTTCTGTTTGTTATTACTTTGGTTCGAACCTGGTATTAAGTAATGTTTTTAGAGGATCCATATGGACTATTTTGAGCTTGCTTTTAAGTGGTTTTCGGATATGGTCAAACCACGTCTTCTTTTGGGGAATAAAACGCACGTCTGAAATTCACCTTTTTGTGCCTTGACATCATACCTGCTCTTCATTGCGTCGCTGGCAATTTGCGTGTTGTTCCAAACCATCTATGTTCTTCATCAATTTGCTGATACAGCTTTTTCCAGCAATTTCTTCTTCCGATCTTTGTACAAATTGGGAGTCACGTGGCAGTCGTATTTTGCGACCAAACATGACATTAGAAACAAGTGCACGTAATTGTCCTAGTCCCTTTGATCTTCGTACACCATTTTCGCTAAGTACTTTCCCATTGTTCCATTCATCCGTTTAACCATGCCATCAAACTGAGAGTGGAGAGACGTCGATAGACTTCTTGGAATAAAGCAGACTCTATTAAAGTACGGTGTAATTTATTAGCGAGGACTATGTATGTAAGGTTAACTACAGCGCAGTACGCGCATGTAATGTAAGATTGATATAACAATGACCATGTAAAAATACTGTAAGAGTTTAGATAAAATACATTTTTTCATTTTTTACTTACTCCTCCTCGTGTTTTCGCTTCAGCAGGTTATGGGCCCACTTCAGTGCCGAAATTATTATTATTATTATTATTAAAAGTAAAAAGTAATGTGTTGATAAAAAAAAACAACCAAATGTTGCAATAGTAACTTTTAATAAACGCATTTGTTGTGACTGATAAAAAAAAAGACAAAGTGGCATACGTCTGTATTCGCGTGAATTGAAATTGTGTCAAGTAGTGATTCCCGGTCGTCAATTACTAAACTAAAAAGTGCTTAAAATTATCACATAAGGTCAATCAAAATCGCGCTTTGAATTTCTAACAAGTGATACTCAGCTTACTGCAGCCGAAATAATGAAACAAAAAAAGTAGAAGGCAGAATTTTGATTTTGGAAGGTCATTGACCAAACAACCTAACTGAGAAGCCGCCACTGCAAAAACTTATTAATACCCAATTAGAAAACTGTGATTCCATGTCGGATTATTTGAGTCAAATCACTGGCACGTGGAACAAACTATGTAGCATTATATTAAAAATGATGAATTAATTGATGGAATAATGTTGACAGGTCTAACAGACAAATTCAAACCAATGACTATGAGTTTTAAATGTGCTGGAATTAAAACAAGTGCAGATCTAGTGAAAAAAAATTGATAAGACACTGAATATTATAAAGAATTTGGTAATGCATTTTTAAGTAAAAACAAAAATGTAGCCGAATGTCAGCAATCGAATTACCGTTAATAGACACGACAAATGAAAGAAAACAATAACCGAAGAGCTAAATTCACTAAAATAAAATGGTACATAGAACCTAGTAGACTTGCCAAAAGACTGAAAAGCCATCAAATGCCAGATTAACCCAAAAACAAGTCCAAATAGTAAAGTTTTTTGTCATAAGCTTGTTGCAAAAGGCTATTCACAATGATATGGTGCAGAAGATCATGAAACCTTTTCACCATTGGTCTGTTATACATCAATCCGATACCTTATGGCATTAGCAGCAAAGCGCTGCTTGCAAGTGGATCAAATTGATGCCGTAACAGCATTTTTTCAGGGTGAACTATCAGAAGAGATGTATGGAGAAACCTCAAGGTTTAGAAGGTAGTGAAAATACACTGTGCAAATTTAAGAAAGCAACATATGGACTAAAACAAAGAGGCAGAGAGCAGAACAACAAACTGGCCAATATATTGAAGTCATCTGAGCTTAATCAGTCACGCAGCAATCCGTGTTTTTTCTATTCCATTAATAAAAAACTAATTGTACCCTTTTAGTTGCAGTCATTCGTTTAAAATGAAGGAAACATGGAAAAAGCAACGAATTGTGTTGGACTATCAGTCACATACGAAAATAATGCAATATATTTGAACCAAGTCATATAAACGAAAAAAAATCCTTATGAAATTCAATATGACAGATTACAAAATTGCATTTGCACCTAGTGATCTAAAAAAAATGTCATTGGAAATTTGTCCGAAAAATGTTAAGGAGGAACAAGAACTAATTAGTGTTCCGTATCAAGAAGCAGTGGGTAGTTTTTCATACCTAGATATATCAAAAAACCAGCTAATGCAAAATCAAGCACAGCAGAAACTGCAACGTGTCATTTATGTTATTTTCCGATGTAGATTGAGCGTCAAACTTAGATAAAAGACGTTCTGTGCATTATCAAGTACTGAAGCCGAGTACATAGAATTATCGACGGCTATTCAAGGATTGAGATAGTTAAGACAGTTTGGTGAAGTCCTCGAACCAAACAATAAAGACCCAACTTCAATAATGTGTGACAACCAGAGCGCCTTGACCCTGGCTAAAACATATAGTTTTCGCGCCAAAACAAAGCATGTAGATGTTAAACACCATCACATTTGTAATTGGGTGACGAAGGATGATATAAAATTAAAATATGTAACAACCGAAGAAATGGTGGCTGACATCTTAAAAAAAGGCTGTTACTGGAATTAAAAATTATTTTTGTGCTCGCGGCATGAGAATAAATAGTTGAGCATTAAAAGAATAAAATACAAACATGATTGAAAATCAATGTTTTGATTTATTCTTTTAATGAGTGAGGATGTTGAAGTACGGTGTAATTTATTAACCAGAACCATGTACTGTAACAGTTTAGTTAAAATACTGTAACGATTATTATTAAAACTAATTTATTTGTTTAAACAAACTGAACTAATTAAATCTAAGGATATTTAATTAAAACATTTACACTAATTTATATCGCACTATCACTGGAAAGATAAAGTCCGCGGATTGCTTCACACACTTATTGTTTACATTAAAGTGACGTACAAAATTATACTTCGTAGATTTATCTCGAACACGCGTTAATTACTTATTTATTTAGATTTGACTAATCTTCTTAACACTGCCGTCTTCGCATTACTGCAATAACTGCCCTATGATTTGTTTGCACCGGATTAATACATTTTGGCGAAACGTTCGCGAATGTTCCACATCCTTCGGTGAACGTTCTGGAAAATGTATAACAACTTCAAGAAAGCTTTTGAACTTGAGAACGTTTCAATACATTTTCCCACTTTTTACTTCCTCCTTGTATTTTCGGTTTGCTCAACAGACTTAAAGTAACGGCTTTGGTCGGAATGTAATTCCAACTTTCGTAAAGTAATCTATCGCCATCTAGATGTATTTATCTCCTAAATCAAATTCTGCAATGTCAATCGCAACTCTCTCTAAAGGGCGTCCCATTTTATATTGTTTCATCGGTACTTGCTTTTCGCTGGGCCATTTCCTAATGCGCAAACTGTCAACTTACGGCATCTTCCTATAACGTCCTGTTCTCTCAATATAATATTTTTCCTAAAGTTGTCTTCGCGTAACAGTCCCTCGGCTCTTCGGCACTATCAACTTCATTCTATTCTCCGTGCCCTTGACAGTCTTTAGGGATCGCTTAAATAAACCGTCCTCTAGTATCAAGAAGTTTCACTGTGCCTAGTATAGATTTCCAGTTCGGAGTTCAGTACATAGTCTCCTTGACAAGTTATCAGCGTTCCCATGACTCCTTCCACCAAGGTGTTTTGTGTCATAGTCATATTTTTGCAATATCTCGATCCATCTTGCCTCTTGTCCTTCCGGATTACAAAACTGCAATAGCCATTTTAATGCAGCGTGGTCCGTTCTTAATAAAAATTTGCGTACATACAAATATTTATAAATATCCTCTATGAACTTGACGACTGCTAACAACTCTCTTCTAGTCACGCAATAATTCCTTTCTGGTCTGAACAGAACTTGGGTAAAAGACGCGATGACTTTTTCTTGTCCATCTTGCACCTGTGAACGGACTGCATCTGTGACCAGATTACTTAAATTGGTATTCTAAAATTTTTCATTTTCTCTTGGATAACTTAAAGTCGATGAAGCTCCTAGGGCCTGTTTTAGTTGATGAAAAGCTTAATTCCTTTTAAATTCTGCTCTTCCTTCAGTCAATTTTGTCAAAGGTTTGGCAATATTGGTAAATCAAATTAATCAAAGAGTTCGAACATTAAAAAGCATACAGTCGAATCCTGTAAAATAATTGAGAAATTTACTTTTAAAAATCCCAGCCCAGTGTCACATTCTCTACATATTTAGCTGGTCTTTGATTCCTTTGTTTCTGCCTTGGTCTGGGAGCAAACTCTGCGTTTCTTAGTGGTACTTTTCCTCTTTTTTGGAACTGCTTCTGGAAAATGCCATTCTATAAATCTTACATTACCCTGATCAAAATGAACTGGCTTTGCCTTAATCGACGAATACTTAAAAAAATATTTTTATTAGCTAGCGTTGGTTGCGAAACATGAAGCTTCAAATACCGTTACAACAACAGCTCAATAACTTCTAAGTGAAACTTTGCAATTGTAACATTTTCTGCATGTTGCGTTAAAACGTTGCGTGGGTATTTAGTAAAGTAACATCTGCTGAATATAAGAATACCTTTACCATTTTATTGATTTACGAGTGCCATCAATGATCATCATGTCTGACCCGTCGACGGTAGCCATATGCGTGTTATACTCTACAACGCATAAAGACTTCTTTATAGTTTCCTTTGTAGCCCTGCTTATTATAACAAAGTTTAAAAGTAATTTATTTTAACTGGCATTCTTTGAGCTCAGTTTTATATTTGCCCCACATAGTCGGTGGACACTTTTTTCAGGTTGTTCAAATGTACTTCAAACGTCTATCCAACCACAATTACATCGTCTAATTAAACAGACACGACTTTTAAGACATTCCTCGCAAGATGGTCTCAATCAACCGTTCGAACGTTGCATAAGCGCTGCACAGACTAAACGACATAACAGTGAACTGCCACAAACTAGTTCCAATTGAAAACGCTCGTCTTCTCACGCTCCATCTGCTAGTAACCACTCTTTCACATCCAACATAGAAAACCACTGGACAGGGTGCCTAAATTAACGTTAATTCTCAATAAAGAGGAACTATCCTTTTAAGTCACATCTTTAAGCTGTCTGTAGTCTACGCAAAACCTTGTTGATCAATCCTTCTTCTTTACTAGTACCACTGCAAACGTCCATGAACTATTTGAAGGTTCAATCATACCTTCTCTCTCCATATCCAAAACTATTTGTTTAGCTTTTTCTGGTTTTGCCAAAGGAAGTTCCCGTGGATGTTGTATCGGTATTAATTTGGTTCTTCATCACGCCAGTTCTGCCTTTGGAACCACGCTCCAGCGCAAACACATCTTGATACTGCTGGATCAACGCTTTAACTTTATCCAGCTGGTCTTAGCTGAGGTTTTGGCACTTGAAGGTAAGAATGTCTAATAGATGTTGCAGGCAATTCTTCGGAGACATAGTTTTACTAGAATTCACGTATCTCGCAATGTGAGATACTGGCATACATTGACCTACCACGAACTTCAATATTACCGGATCCGAATTGACATTCATTATCCTTACTGACACCGTGTTTTTCACTCGTACTAATGTCATCCATTAGTTCAATAGCGCAAATAAAGCCTTCCCAGAAATTTCCATCCAAGCGTACCATCACCACACTTCAGTCTTTCTAGGCGTCTTGACTCAATAAGACTTGCACGGCCGCCTTTTCTGATAAATCAAAAATAATTTCTTTCTCGCAATCCTAAGGACATCACTTTTCATTTGTAAATAAAACCCATACTTTTTTATAATGCCTATTCCCAGGATTCCCAAACCAATGGTCATTATTACTTGGCCGTGAATAGTTATTTTTTCGCCCGTCGCCGTTCGAAGCCGTACTAATGGTTTTCGTTGTTCCAACCAGTAACTGAACACTTCGTCCATTAATCTTGCCGTCGAGATAAATGCTGTGATAGCAATTCCATTTGAATAGTAATTTCCGGTAACTTTTGTTTCTTCTGGTCAACTCGTTCTAGGCTTTTAAACCGTTTTCTTGTCCTCTTGTTAGAATTAGTACGGTGTCGTCGTACGAGCCTTCATGTACTTCATGCAGCCTCTTTATCAACTTGCTGACGTAGTTTTCTCCAGCAATTTGTTTTTCGGGTCTTCGTCCAAATTGAAGATCGCATGGTATTTTGCGACCATGCATGACACCGGAATCAAGTCAATGCAATGGACTTAGATAAGTTTATAAGCAGGTTCAACTCCGTCGAACAAAAGACAATAATTTTGAAAGAAAGTACTACATACTGTTAGATTCGTTCCTGGCGTCTACATTAAAAACAAAAAAACAAGAACCAAAGATACTGGTTGAATTTAAAGAATAAAAAGTTTAGAAAACAAAATTAGGTTAAATTAAAACATAACAATTCAAAGTTATGAAGAAATTTTTGATAATACAAATATCAAAATTTTTTACAAGCACTTACAACAATGACTTATTTCCAAAATATTAAAGTAAATAAAATTGGGAATTTTGCATCAAAATGTACAAGTGAAATGGTTATTTAAAATAAAGCGTAGTTGCTGGGGGGTCAGGGGGTTGATTTTACAAATGTAGTATGAACGTCAAAAATCGTCATCTTCAATATTAAAATTGACCTGTTTTTGCATTTTTTATTTTTGCATTCGTTTAAAAATTAAAGCTAGTAAAGTTTTAAAAAACTCACCTTGTATAAAACAACAAATAAATAATTCCCAACAAACATTGACATAAAAAGATTGGGTCGTAATAACCAGCATACGGCAATAATTCATTCGAATTAATGTACTAAATAATATTTTATATGCTTCGTTATCTATCACTGTATGTATACACCATAAATTAAAAAAAATAAAAATATTGCAGAAAATAAAATAATTAAATTTTTTTTGGGTTTAAGTAGACTTATAACCATTAATTATTTGAATAATAACTGTTAATTTTAATTAAATACATTTTCAGTAACATACAAAAATTGGACTGAAAAGAATATTTGTACAACTGCCAACAAAAACATCGAAAACAATTAACAGCAATGTCCTCACAACATTATTCTTAGACTAAAGCATATAAAAACAACGTTTATTAAAATATCGCAAATGTAATAAAGTTTAGTAATTCCTCATAACGACGACAATCAAACGAAATTGTTCAGTTAATGCGGTTTAATTACTATAAAATGTTCTTGAATAATTAAATTATATATGGCATTGAAAATTGTTCAGATAACGTTACTTAAGTTTCATTGTTAACTGTTATAAATAGTATAATAAAAACCGATCGCATGCAAATTAAGTAACGCTGAATCATTTAATAAAGTTTTTGGTTACGTTATTATAATTTTGAAAACAACATAAAAGCAACTCTACTGAGAAAACCCAACAGTACAAGAATCGGAGATTTTGGCAAATCCACACGTAAACTTTCGGTTTTCAAAGTTATCCTGTATCAAAGTAGTTAATAAGCTGTGCCAAAACAATTTGGAAATAAAAAACAGACGATCTTAATTAATAAATATCGAAAAATTGCAATAAGTAGAAAAACCCCCACTCCTCTAGTCCATAAAATATTGCACTTTCCCGAAGTATTTATAGATATATTTAAAAACAAAAAAAACATAAATTAGGGGATATTACGGGAATAAGATTTATATTGTAATTAATTATACATACTAAGTATTGTTCACGCACAAAAATAATGCCCCCCATTAAAATTAAGCAAGTAAAATGGTACAATTTAAGATATCAACAGGTCATAAAGATATATATAACAGGTTGAGTGCCAAGTTAATTAAAAAAAAAGTATATTTATAAATGAGTAATTAATTCAATATATTTTCATTTAGATATGATCTAGATACTGATGCATAGATAAATCGATATTAATTTTTCATTTTTATTTAAAATCTTGACGGGTGTCGGTTGTGGCGCCAGTGCGTGATTTATAAAACAATTTATATAATATACAGCGCGTAGAAATAAACATGAGCCCAGGAAAATCCAATCACATTTAAAAAAAACACCTCGTTTGCCTAAAAAATAAATTATACAAATAAATTGTAGAGCTCTTGTTTAGTTCTGAAAAATGCATTAGTAAAGTGATACAGTTTTTTGGTTATACCGCGCTCCTCCCAGCATCACCTTTCTTGAATTTCACAGAATCTGGCTTTTGCTCGTTTTTATCGAAGAAGACACAATAACAATAATGATGTATAGCTATCAAAACGCATTCCAACTTTTGTTCAAGTATTGTGCCACAATCGTTCTTGTAGTGCTATGTAACCAACAGATATTTTGCTGATTTCTTTTCATTAACCTTCCAAAACACAGCTACTTTTAGTATATTTTAAGTCCATTAATATTTTATTTTCAGTTCAGTTATAGTTCAACCTTCAGCTGCTTGCTATATTGTGCATTATTGGTTACGCTGACTTGTCTCATTCATTAATGATTTGTTCGTAATCAAAGCAGTGGTGACTAAGATTAAATCGTCGAACGTAAGCTTACACTCCTCGAAAAAGTCGACAGTAATATTACTGTAGTAACAACTTTTACCAGCTACTATGCTAAGAAACTAGAGATAAACCTTTTGTTTTATAATAAGTTAATGATCACGTCTCGCTAGTCGAGAACTAAACCTTTTTCGCGACTGTATGTAAGTGTTAAGGCTTGATATTTACCTTATGTAGTATTTTGGCTTATTACTTGTGTATCTTTTTGGCAAAACAAAAATGTTATTTTGCTGAAAACAGTTGCACCGAAACCAGTATGCTTACCAATCTGGAAAATCTTGCGAACTAGCAATTCACCAACTAGTAAGCAGATGCGAAAATGCAATCCAATACAATGATATTGCATTGGGTGCTTTTCTAGATATTGAAGGAGCATTTGACAATACTACCTTCACCTCAATTGCAAAGGCAATGGAAAAAAAGGAATCACACCTCTAGTCCGAAACTGGGTTAACTCAATGCTCAGGAATCGGACGGTAACAGCTACTTTGTATGGTAGCACTATGGGAGTCAAAGTGGCTGGCGGGCCCACAAGGCGGGGTGCTATCACCCCTACTGTGGTGCTTCGTCATGGACGGCCTACTACAAGAACTAGAAGACGGTAGGGTATTTGCTTTAGGATACGCCGAAGATCTCACCATTATCACAAACGGGAAGTTTGGGGCAACTGTGATGAACATAATGCAAAGTGCACTAAACACCGTTGGAAAATTAAAAAAAAAGAGGGACTATGAGTGAACCCAACTAAGACGGCAGTTGTTCCGTTTATCAAACGACGGAAAACGGATGACATAAAACTACCTACGATGTACGGAATTACGCTCTCGATGACAAAAGAAGTCAAATATCTGAGATTTACTCTTGATACCAGACTGAGTTTCAAAGCTCATCTAGAAAAAGTCACAACGAAGGCCATGGGGGTTCTTAATACAACCAAACGGATGGTCGAGCACACATGGGGATTGAAACCCACAATGGCCAACTGGTTATATACTGTGTTAACAAGACCCATCATCACATAAGGCGCGCTTGTATGGGGTGAGAGAACCGACCTGAAAAGCACAGCAGCAAAGCGAAGCAAAGTACAGAAAATGGCATGTCTACTGATAACAGGAGCGATGAGAACCACGCCCACAGCAGTATACAAGCTGCAGATTAATGAACACGCCTCAATTGCCGGGAAAAACAAACCGGGTATATACAACGTGCTGCGTGAAGAAACGATCTTAACTATGAGATCCGACTTTACAAAACATTATCAAATTTTAAAGAAATTTAAATTGATAATACCGTCACGGGACGAATGAATAAAAAACATTTACCCGGGCGCGGTTAAAGGAACTATCTGGTACACAGATGGGGCCAAAAATCGCAACGGTACCGGAGCAGGAGTATATGGGGGCAAACTTTGGGTAAATATGCATCTGCTTTCCAAGCTGAAGTTGCTGCTATTGACTTGTGTGTCAGGAACATTATCGACTCGAAATCATATACAAATGGGCCGATATCGATCATGTCTGACAGCCAAGCTAAAATCACCAGTAATAAAGTCCAAACTGATTATGGCATGCATAAACAGTCTCGAAATATTGGCAATTCGCCAACCAGTGCAGTGCAGTGCAGCTCATGTGGATACCAAAAGACCAGAAGGTAAAGAGTAACCTAATGGCGGACGCACTAGCAAAAAGGGCACAAGAGGGACATATATCAAACCTGAACCCGTTTTCGGAATTGCATACGAGACTGGAAAAGAAATAATTCTCAGCAAACTTGCAGTGGAGCATAAAAAATTATAGGAAAACTCTTCAGGGATGAGGCACATAAAACTCTTTCTTACAGAGCCACAATTAAACACTCAAAATGCACTATCAAGCATGAGTCGACAAAAATTAAGGAAACTCACGGGACTAATTACAAGACACTGTGGCCTTAACAAACATATACATAAAATGGGACTGCAAATCGGCACTCTATGCCGCGGATGCTTGGAGGACGACGAGACTCCGCAGCATCTGCTGTGCAAATGCGAAGCGTATCAAATGCAACGCACAACAATTCTCGGAAAACCAAAGCTAACCGATTATGAATTGAAAAAAGCCCCTTGGAATAAACTTCTGCACGCAATTCATTGACGAAACAGAACTGATGAGAGAGTAATAAATCCGAGGTGCACAAAAAGACCAAAGAGACCGCAGTGCAGAGACGCTAGACGAACGACCTCTTGAAATAAATAAAAAAATATTACCAATAGAACCTGTTATCCTATGATGGCCCTGGTAATTCTTCCCCAGTCACTTCCCTTCTTCTATATTTTGGGATATTTTGCGTTTGTATTCTTTGTCAAAGGTGAGTTTCATTAAGGTAGAATATATTGCCTTGTTGGCATACTTATTTTAATATTATTTGAAACGTACAAAACAATTGAATTAATCCCAGTTACATTCAAAATTGAATAAAATATAAACATGAGCCATCTTCTGGTACTTCGAGCGCAATTATAGCTTACACTTTATGCTGTATCTACGCCACTTTTCGAAGCATTATATTCTAAAATGATTTAGGGTTTTCCAGCGTCCCCAACGACATTATCATCAAAGTACAAATTGCAAAATGTTTTTTGCTCGTTTGGTATAAAAGATGACAAAACTACGTCTTTATCGAACCCAGACATGCTAAAACCAATTGGTCTAAGAGTATAGTGCCTAAAAATGTAAGTCTGTATTCCCGTAGACGATATTTCAGCAGATCAATCCTAGTGAACCAATTATTACATGTAACATTTTTATGTGTCTCTTTGCATGTTCCTTGTACTACTGCAGAAACGGAGTTATCCACACATAAGAATATTCAGGTTGCGCCCCAAAATACATCTCCAAATTCATAGTATAAAATGTTTTCGGATTTGCAAAATCAAATATTTTGATACTCTACTTGTTTGGGTTTGTTTGGCATATATCGCCTGAAACGGCAGTTTCCTCTAAATGCTCCCAACTTATCAATCAAAAAATTTTCAAACGTCTCTGAAAAATCCTAAACTTCCATCACAGCCGAGTCACCAAATTATCAAACCTCAAATTTTGTAGAAGATCAAAACCTGTTTTTCCTATTGTTAAATGAAAACTTTTTACCCCAGTTTCTTGAGTACTCTATAACTTACTAATGTTCTACCGACTTAGTTTTAAAATTTCAGATAAATACGGTAGTCCGATAAGTGCTTGCAATTCAGTGATATCAGTAGGCTTAGCATCTCTGCCCCTACTAGATTTTTCTTAGAAGTTTGTAGTAATTGATTGGTATATTCCAGATTCTTTTAAAGCATAATTGTGCCAATAAAATATTTCCAGATTTCAGATTGCTACATTTTTATGTTAAGAAACTTAACTTTTCGCTTTGTATAAATTTTGGTCAGTTGATAACATTAGATTTAATCGTTCTTTCGTTTCCGTTAACGTCTACTCATTTGTGTTTTGACTGAACTAAAAAGTCAGGACGTGTTATGAAATGCTCAGTGAAACTTTTAATTTAAGAATCTGTAAACATTTGCATATTTCATGGTGTGAATCCAATAAAAATGCAATAGCTGAATGTGAAAGAATCGCTGAGGTACAAAGTAATTTCTATTTTGCAGCAAAGTTGATTTTCTTTTGTTCTTATAGCATTTTAGTATCGTCACGTATCAACTTCTAAAAATCCTTTAATTGCTGTTAATTACAAATTTTAGGAATCATTTTTTTATTGATCATCTATTAAATGGGCAAACCAAATTCATAATATTTTTCGCTGGTCAAATAAGAGTAAGAGTTAATTTCAATATCA
Organism: Aquatica leii; assembly: GCA_035610365.1. Lineage (NCBI taxonomy): Eukaryota > Metazoa > Arthropoda > Insecta > Coleoptera > Lampyridae > Aquatica > Aquatica leii. The sequence continues at coordinate 99,679,954 of CM069436.1, read as the reverse complement.
CATGAAATTTGAAGCTTAGCGCAATTTGTGTTGTAATACTCGAATGTAACCTACGCAGTCTATTTGTGATACTACGGTGGTATACTTATTGCTTTATTTTCAAGCTTTTTAGATGATGTTTATTGCAACTAGCGCTAGCAGCATTTTAAACATATAAGTACCTTAGTCAATATGGCATCGTTCCTGGCAAAACGACGACTGACTCCGCCCGTCGATAAATGACTAATAGAATCGAACGTAAGACTAGCTATTCTCATAGATATTTCTGGAGCGTATGGTGGCGCTTTACAATCGAAGCTCTCGTCGTTAAGAGAGTACCTGCCGACGCTACGCGCATCATTCGTAGCTATTTGTCGAATAGATCGATAACATATTCTGCGAACGTTTCACGTTGTTTTTACCAAACAACTGACGAAGGGCTGTCCACAAGGCTCGGTTTTTGGACCAAACTTGTAGAATCGTGTTGTTCTTATATACAAGAACTTACCAGCAGACATTTTTTTTTGCTTATGCGTACGACATCTTGGAGGCAAACTCTAACACATGGCTAAATATTATAATTAGCTGGGCTAGCAGCAATAAACTAAGTACTTCTGCAGACAAAACTAAGTACATGGTTTTTGGCTCTATGTTAAGATGAAATCCTTAACTGCGCCTCCACGATACTCCTGTCCGTAGAGCCTTCGAATTTAAGTACATCAGACTATTGCTTGACGACAAACTGAGTCTTGTAAAATATTGCGATTTCGTAGTTGAGAAGTGTAAAATCGGTTTGCACTTGTTCTACAAATACTCAGGCTTGAAATAGAACCTTCCAAGAAACATCTTGCGAATATTCTCATACTAACATATGACATTTGGTACCATAAACTTCGAAACTACCACGTGGTCAGAAAACTGGCCTCGCTCCAATCCCCATTCCTTAGAGCCTCGGGGCTTATCGCACCGTTCCTGTAGGACGTTGTCATCTAAAACGCGTTGGTGTTTTCGATGTTGTCCGTCGTGTGGCGTTCCTGATACTTCGGCGCATCGGATTCTAGCTTGTCCGCGAATTCGATGACAGTAGTGACCTATTAGCCACTATCATCGACCCCTATTCCGCATTCCCCTCAGGCCATCTTTAGACTGATGCCTGATAACAGTTATAGACCATTTCAGTGGTTTTCGTTTACTAACGCAAAGATGCACGGTTTTTATTTTTATTTTCTTTCTCAAGTATGCGACGACAAAGAAGAAATTTAGTTTTTCGATTATGAACTGCATGTATTTATTTAGTCACTTAATTTTCTTATTCTTAGTATAATACCACTTTCAGTTTATTCAGTTTGTTTTGTTTATTTTTGGTCGTCGCTACTTAATTAATCTTGTCCTTTACTTCCCTACCACTTGTCAAAGTCCTTTAGCTACCAACTTTGTTTTCGCTTTAGAAGCAAGGATAAGCCATAAAGTAGCTGCCCCTCTGCACCACGTGCACCTTAAGCACCTCTCCGATACATAGCCCATCCAACTGAGTCTGACTAGACTTTTCTTATATTTGACACACTTTCTCGAAGTTAACCTCTCCTTCTTGTGGCGAATTTGTACAAAGCAAGTTCGGGTGGTTTCGTGGGTCCACATCCTCCTCCGAAATTTCTTGATCAGTATCACTATTGTAGTTCGCTAAAATCTTATCTTCATCTGATTGATCGCTGCTAACATTTAGGGGTTTTTCCGGCAACTACACTAAACGGGCATTCACAAACATTCTGTTACTTGTTCGAGATAATTTTTTGAATATCTGAATAGGTTCATCGCGCATCAGGGAACCTACCTTTGACATTAGACCAGTTAAAGGATCTGACTCCTGTTATATTGTATTGATTTGGCGAATTTAATTTGTTATAATAAACTTCAACTTAGTCACAAACGGCTTTCAATGCCTCTGTACGAACAGTCTCCCAAAAAATATATGATTGATTTTAAGTCGCCCCGCCGCGGTGGAGAATTAATTTAGCTGAAATTTACGTTTGCGTTATTCGCAATGAATGAGAAGCATCTTTACCCTATCAAAATATTTCAAGAAATTGATGTGTGAAAATTATTTTTTTTTATTAAGCTAATATTTAAGAACATCAATTTTGTTAGTTTTAACATATTTTTTTTAATTTATGTTTAAAAAAAATAATCAAAACGTTTTGCTTTCTACGACCAATTAAACTAAAAATAAATTAGAGTGCACTATTAAAGTAGTGTATATTAGGTACATGAACTAATCTACAAAAATATAATTAATGATTACACTGAAGAAAACTAAAAGCTACAGCGAATTTCAGATTGAAATACCTATTTGCTTTGAAAGTGTGTATGCTAAAAATAGAACCGATACATCCAATCTCGATTTTCTTTATATACTATACCTACTGCCACGGTTCTTTTTATGTATTATATTAAGAATAAGAGACCTTTTATAAGTTATATTTCAAAAGTTAATATCGTAACATTAGTGTAACTACTGGAAAGTCTTAATGTCTTTATTTAATTATGGCAGTCTGAACGTAATTACGTATATAAAAATGTTAATAAAGATTGGGTATATATAGATCTCATTTCACTATTTAACAAAAAAAAACTGGGAATTAAGATTGGGCCAAGGTTGCACGCAACAAGAACCAGCAGTAAAGATCGGCACGTTAAATATTACGTAAAATTTTTTTTAAATAATCATTCACGAGTTATAAAATTTTACTACATAATTACTTACAGATGAAAGATTAGCGACTGCTAATTACAGTTAAAATCTTTAGAATTCAATCGTAGTTGCACAATATACTCAAAATCTTGCGCATTGTCAATTAAAAGTTTTTCGTCATAATATATTTATGTGTTACACAATTTTTTTGCAAAGCACATCTTCAAACAGTTTTAGTTAATCAACGATTTTATAAATTATTTTGAAATTTAATCAATTTGACAAGTCAACCAAAATGAATTCAATTTTTAGATCGTTAATACTAGTTTCAGTCTGAATACGATAAAAATGGTAAAAAACGACACCATCGCAAAAGTTGCTAAATAATTAATTAATTGGTTTGTAAATTTAATACAACAAGAATCATATACGATAAGAACGTTAGTAAATATAAATATTACATAGAATCAGAATTCTAATTTTACACGATGAACACTAAATAATTAGCTGATGTAATAGCATCGAGTTTGTTATGAGATGTGCGTTACGGTACAAAACCTAAACCTAAAATATGAATTGTTCATTATAGCGAATCCTCCAGCAAAAAATTGTCCAAAAAAACTTTTAAATATTTATCACGCTCTTAGTTAATAAATAGACCCATCTGTGAAATCATATGTATATGTAACGATGACGAATGGTCATATAAAATTACAATTGCATTGACGGTTGCTCCTTCTAGCGGTTAAAGTAAGAACTGATTTTCTTAGAGCAAGCTTTAACCTGCCCAAACTCGCCAAATTTCCAACAACAAAACTTTCTAATACGCAGTCCCGCGCCGTACATAAGGGCAAAGTGGTGTGGTGCACGACGGCGCCGAGGCGCCGAAAAGCCTCAAAACTCAAAAGTACAAAAAGCAACAAACAATATTGTAAAAACAAAATTTATAATGATAAAAAAATCAGTAAGGAATTGCTAGCTATTACATTGTTTTTTATTTGTTAATTTTTACTCTTTGATAACATGAATTGTGTGAACTCAAACAAATCTGATTTTATTCATGTTTGAGCTTGAAATTTGGCTTGCAACGTACGAAACTTTATATATTTAAGTGCTGCATCGGTCGCGATTTTATTTGTTGCCTGATACCCGATTGATAATTAACTTAGCGAAGTGAAAAGGTGCATGGGGTAAAAGATATCTGCTTTTGAAACTTTAGTTTTTTGTAGTTTTACAAACTTTATAGTGATGTGTGTTGTGTTGTGAATTAAGGTGAGTTCATCTAAAATTTATTTTTTATTTTAGATTTATTAAAACATTAAAAGTCAAAAACTTGCATCCTTTTATGTTTGATTATATAAACATCATTGTTAATTGAACTAAATTTAAACAGTATAATTGATAAGCACTAATATTACTATTTATAAAAATTTATAAATTTTGAAATAACTTGAAATAAGTAATGTTGAGAAAATACTTTCGAGTTTGAGTTTGAGACGTCGAAACATTTGCATTTTTCATGAATAATTTGTCAATTTGTTTACTTATGTATTAATTTCTTTACAGTATACAGGATGTCAGAAAAAAAAGAAGAAATTGTCTGGATACCAAAATTTGCTAAATAAAAGAAGAAGAGAGGAAGAACTAGCAAACCATGTCAAAATTATGCATTTTTTTTCAAAACCCGAGTTTACTTTGCCAAATATTAATAACAACAATAATACAGCTGAATCCCAATATTCTGAACCTGCACTTGAAACCAGTATCAGCAGCAAACAAGAAACTGATCTTCTAGTAAGCAATCCGTCATCTTCAAGTTCCCCTGATAATGAGAAATCAACAACTTCAAAAATTACCAGAACGGAAAATATGAGTCAACTTTCGAAAGATGCTGCACTATGGCCAAAGAAATTACGTCCTAATAATATTCAAGAATTAGTAGAACGTGGCCCTGCTCATTATCAAAACAAAAAGGATATTTATCCCAGACATAGTTCGTAGTCGGGGCGTAAGTTTTCCAATAGTTAGGTACTTCTTTACAATTTTACCGAACAAAGAAAAAATTGTGCGTTTTTGGTTGTTGTATTCCGAAACAAAAAAATCACTTTACTGCTTCTGTTGCAAAATGACAGCGATTTGAAATCTGTTCGCCTTAGTGATGAATCTGGTTACAATAAGTGGCAGCATTTAAGGGAACATTTAAAGATTCATGAAAAAAACAAGTTACATATCGAAAATGTTCTAAAATTGCTAGATCTTTCTAACCGTTTTAATAAAAATGAAATAATCAATTCTGAAATTGCAAATGTAATAAACAGAGAAACTAAATATTGGCAAGCTGTTATAGACAGAATTTTCTACGTGATTCAGTTTTTAGGTCAGCAAAATTTAGCTTTTCGTTGAAGTCATAATAAATTGTTTGAGAAAAACCATGCTAACTTTTTAAAATGCATAGAAATGATTTCCTAGTTCGACCCGATTATGTCAGAATATACAAAACGCTCTCAAATAAAAAATCACAAAAACTATCTCGGGAATAAAATAGAAAATGAAGTAATCAACTTGATCGGTAAAAACATCAAATCCAAAATTTTAGAACTAACTAAAAAGGCAAAATATTATTCCATATTATTAGACTGCACTCCTGACTCTAGTCACCAAAAAAAAAATTCAGTTTGTATAAGATTTGTTAATTTAAAGAGCACATGAATTAGTATAGAAGATAAACAGTTATTTTTATTAATAAAATACGTTAATGTATAAATTTTACTTCTTGAAATGAAAAAGAGCTGAGCAACAAATACCAACAGAAACTCAAATCTCATATAGGGGAGAGTGAGGCATGCCGAGGTACTTAAGGTTTGACTGAGTTACAGTAACTTTTTTTCTACTAAAATGACTCTAGTTTTTTGCTGTTCCATCATTCTTCATTCGATGTAATTAAAATTAAAACTTGAGCTTAAACAACTGTATTATAAGTCTCAAAAATAACAATTAAAAAACTATGAATTAATGATCTGGTTCACACAAAGAACAGACGTGTGAAGCCTCGTCATCAACATCTTATGCACCTGCACAGCTGCAATGAGCCCACCGCTGGCAATTTATCCAACCTTCTACAGATTGAGAATAAAGTTTGGTACAATAAAGACATGGAGTATCATCCTCCACATCACTGCTTTCTTCAAACGAATCGAACAGCTGACGTTTTGTTCCTTTATTTTTGTTCTTTTTAAAACATCTAGGTTCTTTCGTAATTGGTTCTTTCTTAATTTCCTTAAAAATCTCAATTCTTCTTTTCTTCTTTTTGTCTATTTACCTTTTCTTAGAAAGCTCCCTGTTTACTCATTAATTCTTCTTCAAGTTTTGATTTGTGCGGCGACAAAGCGATAACTTCAGTTTTACATCGTTTCCTAGTTGCTCTTTTAGTTTGTTTTGTCATGGGTATCGAAAGCAGTTGTTTCTTCTTCTTATTTTCAAAGACCTTTGGTCCGTTTTCCTTTGAAGTCAAGCATTTTGGTTTTCTTGGGATATGGACTGCCGGCTATCTCTCCACCGTTTTGGGGGTCTTCCCTTTGATCTCCGTCCTCTTGGTATGCCCTCTAGACCCGTACGAGGCATTCTCTCTTTGTCCATTGTTTTTACGTGGTCATACCATTGGCGTCTTCTCTGTATCCCCATCTTACTACGTCATCCACTGTGCAAATTATTTTTATTTCGTTATTCCTAATTCTGTGTCTGAGTGTTTTTCCAGCAATCATTCTCAACGTTCTCATTTCTACTGTCCTTAACGTCGATTTATGTTTTGTTTGTGTTTGATCTTGTCTTGATTCCGTAGGTTAGTACAGATCTCACACAATTTTATATATCTTTACTTTGCTATCCGTTCGCACATATTTGTTGTTCCACACAACATCTCTTAAGCATCCAGATAGAACGACAGCCCTATTTATTTGATGTTTTAATTCTTGCACTGGGTTATGGTAGTACATTGTATCAAGGTATTTAAAATCCGTAACTTGTTCTATACTGCTTTCTTCAATTTTAATTATGCATCTTACTGGGTCTTTGAAGTAAGTCATAGTTTTTGTTTTTTCGTTTGAAGTTTTCATATTATATGTATTTCTGTGCTATTTGCAGAAACGGAAAACTTGTCTCTGAAGTTCGTCATCATGATACTAAAGCGCCTGCGTTGCAACTCATATCCCAGGTTTAAAGAGTTTAACTTCGTTTATTATGTTGCCCATTATTAAGTTGAACTGAAATGGGCTGCCACTGTTCCCTCGTCTAATTCCGCCTTGTGTTCGAATATTTTATGTTGTTTGATTACTAGCTTTAATAACCGTCGTGTTGTTGGTGTTCAGTTGATATCTATATAATATTAACAATTTCCGACGATACATGTCGTTCTTTTAAAATATCTATTACAACTCTTAACCGGAACCTGGCAAATGCTTTTGTTAGGTTTATGAAACAGGAATATAGTGGTGATGGATTTTTCTTTGAGATTCTTAGTATGAAGATAGCGTCTGTTGTTGATCTGTTCCTTCTGCAACCTTGTGGTTCGTCTCTGTTTTCGATGTATTCTTCTAATTTAGGTTTAATCATAGAGGTGAGCAGCTTCATGGTTGTGCATACGAGAAATCGTCTTTTCTTCTTTTTTAAACATAGGTATAGTGTTATTCTTGTGTCAGTTGGCCGGGATTGTGCTGCTGCTTAAAATTTCAATGAATAAAATTGTAAGTTGTTTGCCAGTTCCCTGCCTCCATATTTAAGAAATTCATTTAGGATATCGTCAATTCCTGGAACCTACCTGTTTTTTAGCTTTTTTATTCCTGAGATTATGTCATCCATTCCGAACTTTAATTGTACTTCTTCTCCTTGTTGTATCACTTCGGCGTTTTTCTCTAAATCATAAAGTTTTTTAAAATACTTTTCCCATTCGTCTGTTGAGATATTCTTTGTTTGCACAAATTCGTTGATTACCTTTTTTCTGTTTCTTTAGTATTTTCCATACCTTCCTTTGTGCCCCATAGATGTCATGGTCCATTTCCTTTGTAAATCGTTGCTAGTATTTGGTTTTAACGCTTCTGATTTTGGAATTTACTCTATTTCTAAACTGTTTAAATTTATTATAGCAGTTGTTTGAGACTTGATATTGCTCTTGATAGTCAGACAAGTTTTAATAACCAGACTACTAACACTTCTCATTATATTCAAAGTTTGTGAGTATGTGTTTGAATTATTATTGTGGGACACAATCTGTTCGTCCATAACTTCGTGGTTGTTTGCCAAGTTCGCTTATTTGAATGTTACTGGTTGAAAAAGCAATAAAGTCACTTTCATTAAAAACAAAGGGATCGTATGGCCATATTCCGCATTTTTTCAAGCCAACACCTGACGTACTCATAATAGCAGCTTGTATAAAAACTTTTCCAAAAAAATTCAACTTGTTGCACTGTGAATCCTGCATTCGATCGCGATGCCAAGAAGCTACAGCTTCGTCATAATATGTGCTCAATGACTTCATAAAAACTTAAACTACATCTAATCACTGAAACCGATGGGTCCATGTGTTATAGCCATATTTACTAACTCTAAGCTTTTGGTATGTGTTGCATGCCCGTCGAGAAGCAGCAAAACAGGACGTTTTTTTTTGTTTCTCCACTAAATACTATAAACTTTTCAAACCATTTTAAGAAAAGTCTGGATGTTCAATTACGACGCGGTCTAAGCCGAAAGTCGCTTATAATCGTAACCAAAGTAACCGCAAAAGCTTAAGATTCTATAGCTTTCAAGCATCTTCGCAAAAAGAATCGAATCCTTTTTTTTCGAATTGGTGAAGTGGCGCTGACGTAATTTCAGAAGCAGTTTTGCATGTCATACAAAACACCTTCTGTATATCCTATGTATGCAGAATCCATTTTAATTTTTTGTTCCATGAACGTATTTTCTTTTTCTAGTGACGGAATCAAACTGAATAATTTGTTGCTAGAAAAAGAAAGATTGTATGCTGCCATAAGCTTTCGTAGCCATAAGCCCCGAATCAAATCGAGTCAGATCGTAATAATCCGCCAATTACATCATGTTCTAAACAGAGTGCGCCAGATAGATTCGGCGGTGACGGTCGTATTAGTGAATGCGACAATGCGTTTGACGTATCTACCTCTACTGATTGACATAAAGAAGCAGATCTTCTCGATTCCTCTCTAGTGTGTTACGGTTGTATGTATTTTGTCTATGAAATACCCTGTATATAAAAACATTTGAAGTTGGCGCTGTCGATTCGGCAATTACTATGGACTGTCGTTTGATAGTTTTAATTTTATTCGTTCAATACGTTTCCTACCCATTTTCACTTTCAATTTGTTGCTGCAATCTACCAAGTGCGTTTGGCTTTCGTTGGCTTCTGTCTATTCTGTACCTAATTTACTTTTAGCGGGTTATCCTAGACCACCTGGTTCCATAACTGCGTATCCTACTAGTGACTTAAAGAGGTGGTGCTCAAGTTTTCTTCCTTTGTGATATTGTAAGGTTCGTAGATGTGACCAACAGAACCCGCTAGAGAAAAAGTTACCTAGCGGTAGTAGTAGAAAGAAAAACCGCTGACTTGGTAAACATTAGCACGGAGGAGGCTATTTTCGGAAGAGTGTGATAGATTTTGGCCATCAACCATCTGCGGATAGGTTGATAGAGGCAGCGCAAGCGTTGGCAGAAGGACGTATGGGCTCATTAGTAGAGTGTATGAGAGGGTGAAATAGAGTGCGTCGGAGTTAAACCACTACGTGATCTAATTTCTGACGGACCACGAAAGTTTCGGCTCCTATTTTAAAAAGATAGGAAAGAGAGAAAGCGAGAGATGCACGTACTGCGACGCGCAAGCGGATAACGCGAAACACGTCCTAGAGTGCCCAACGTGGGAGTATGTGTTGAGCCAATTGGAAACTTAACCAGAGGAAAAATTAAGGGGGGACAATTTTGGAAAGTTTATAAGAGAAGGTAAATAGGGGAAAATCTGTGAAGGTGGATGAAAGTGTAAGATAAAAGTTCTGTAAATGAAGCCTTCCTTACTTGAAGTAATACTCAAAAGTGTTTACCGGGTAAGGGGAAAAGGCAAGAACGGAAGGAAGTGGTTTTAGTGGGTATGTCCGTTTTTTAAAAAAACTCCCATACTACTCTGGTGGTATGTGCCAGAGTGCCTGTAAAGGATTTCCACCTCCTGTGTAGAAAAAAAAGAGGTGGCGCTTAAGTTTTCTCCTTTGTAGTATTGTAATGTTCGTAGATGTGACCAACAGAACCCGCTAGAGAATAAGTTGGTTACAAGTGGATACACAGGAAGAAATTAGATTAATTGATTATTCTGAAGTTCGTATTATATAAATTTCGGTCCTGGTGTTTCTTATACTTATTTAGGTGACTTCTACAGGTGCATTGGTCCCGATTCATCGATGTACTTGCCACCCCTTTTGCCTTTCTACATACTATAGAAAATTACGTGCAGAACGTTCAAAGCGTCACCGTATCACTAGAATGTAGCTTGACAGTCTTATCTGTTTTTCAATGCTAAAGAATGAATCAAAAAGCTTTTAAAAATCTACTTTAAGAAACTTTAGAGTAATTGACTTATTATTTCCACCTACAACCCTATGTTCAGAGCATAAACGATTACTTCTTAAAGATAAATTTTAGAAATTTTGTTGTCACACCTCGTATGCTTTATCTATCGATTTTCGTCAACATATACAGTAACATTCATTGATAAAAACAAAGTTTACATCTTTACCTTCACCTGACCTACTTTCAACTAGAGTTTTTAATACTTTGAAAAAATAAACCGATTACAATTACATTGTGGCAAATTTATTTTAGCATAATAAACTTATATATTTATATCAAATCCTAATGTACTTTAGTGGTTTAGTCTCAATCTAAAGGTTTAAATTAAACCCACGTTAAAACCAGTTTAAATGCGTCATGTCTGCTCAATTGTTTAATTATAGGGGTATCATTAATAATGAAAACCTTGAAGAGGTCGTAAAGGTTTATGATAGAAATAAAAAGAACATGATCTCATATGTATTAGCTAGTTTTGGGATTGAAAATAATTTTAATTCGTGCTTCCGTTTCCTGGCGATTTTTAGCGCATAAAACATAGACAGAAATTAAAAAAGGATTTTGTTAAAGAAGTTAACCGGTATTTGTGTAATAAAATTCGTTGCTTTTATTCACGTTAGGTAAGCATAAAATTGACAACGCGAACAAAGCAATTCTCGTATTGTTTTACAATTAAATTTTAGGCGTTTGCAGCAGCAAGCAACGGACGTAATGAGTTTTGAATCCGTCAGCTGAACGGTCACACTCACTTTACAGCAATTTTCCGTCTGTTCTTTGTTACGTTTTCTCTTAATCTATTGAAATACTGCACGAAACGGAAAAATTAAAATAAAACGGAAAAACTGTTGGTGCATTGAATACAAAAAATAAGTGCAAAATGAAAATCTCGGCTTGCAAATATAGAACAATCGCCTTGAGAGTCGCCAACTTGGAGAAGTGCTCATTAACACACAATGTACGAGTATTTTACATCCTCTTGAGGATTCCTGACCATTTCTCTATTTCAGCCTGAATTTTGCCATGCTTTAGTTTTAATTTATTAATTGAAAATGGTTGTTACTTAAATAAAGTTTTTAACATTAGTTATTATTTCATCATTTTAAATAAAACTGACCCATATAAATAATAACGTTTCTTGTTTATAGGAGTGAAAAGCAAACGACTAAAATAAAAACCATTTAACAAATACAGCATTCTTCGTTGCGACAAAAGCATTAAGATCAAATTATAGAGCATATTCATCAAGATGGTTGCGCTGTTTTATGGTACACTGTCGTAGACACTGTCAAGATCAACTGCAACACACCCTTAATATTGTAGTTGTGGTTGTAAAATAAACTGCTAAGGGCGAAATAGGTAACTTCAGCAAATGGGTCAACACCTCATAGAAATTGAAACAATTTTGATTAATTTAATCGATAAAAAATGTCAATGACAAAAAGAGCCTTAATAAATAGTTTAAAATATTTCTAGTTTGCATATGATGTAATTATTACAAACTTAATAAGTTTAGCAATGCAACATTGTAACTAATACACAAGTAATAGTGAAATTTAATGCTTACATAAAGTTAACTTTAATGGAATTAGTTTACTAATTGATACAATGTAAATTATGTGTTGTGATCAAATCCAAAAATAACTACGAAATTTAATGTGTGTTACATTGTTGCTGATAGCTGTGGTAAGTAATTGAGAAGACAAATACCATCGCCATTAGTCTTTTTGTAACAAAATGCTCTGGAAAAAATGTATACAACACATCTAAATTCGTCGTAGTAAATAAACATCAATATCCTAATTAATCGATTGATGATTGAAACAGTAATAAAATAGACGACCCTTTATGAAATTAATTACCTTTGACTTTTGTTAGCTTAAACGATTACAGGTGTGAAAACCATCAAGTGTTAAAACGTTAGTAAGCTGATCTAATCATCGACAACTTTAGTGTGAAAATGAAAGAGTACAGCAGGAGCAGTATACTGTAATGTAATTTGATTATTTACTAAAGAGTTTTTTAGGACATTAATCCATAAACAATTTAAACAAAATACATAATGTATTTAAATTTTTAAATACCTGATCTACTAAGAAAATATGCACTAGAATACAAAATGAACATTTTACCCCACAAATCTCTAGATACAACTCGATTCTGCTTTGAACTTATTAGATGTTATCCACTTAAAATTAAACAAAGATAAAAAATTTAAAACTGTAGCGAATTAAAAAAAATGTATAGCTAACGATGTTTAAGAAAAACAAGTTACAAGGTGATTTATAAATACCGTCCGCGAATAAGATTCACACATTATTGAAACGTTCTCAAATTCAAGAGCCTTCTCGAAGTTGTTATCCATCTTCTAGAACGTATACCGAAAGATATGGAACACTCGAGAAGGATTTCCAAAATGTGTATATATACGGAACAAACAAATCGTAAGTTAGTTATTGCCGTAATGCGAAGACAGCAGTGTTAAGAAGATTATTCAAGTCTAAATAAATAAGTCGTTAGCGCGTGTGTGTAGATAAATATACGGAGAATAATCTTGTACGTAACTTTAGTGTAAACAAGTGTGTGACGCTATCCGCGTGTAACGATTTTTCGTGTTACCAAAATTTAAATTTTATTTAATTCTGTGGGCATTGTAGAATCTTTTTTAATTTTATGTCTTTGGAAAATGTTTGTTATCAAATAGCGCATATGGTACTTTGATTTTAAATAGTTTTACATTATTGTGGGAAATCGTCGCAACATCATTCCGGAGAAGTTTGTTTTGCCACTTTTCTTTAGAAATTAATTAAAATAAAACTACGAATTATTTCGGATTGGGTTTTTCTATTTATAATTATTTTTCCAGAGGTTCTTCGTGAGCGTAAGTGTTTAATTTTCATTATAATTATTTTAATTTGGTTGTTTTAGCTCTTAATTTTGGATTCTTAATTCTTACTTCATATTCCTTAATTATTAATTCTCAATCGAAACGGTAAAATTTGGGTTCTGGAAATTGCGGTTATTTACATGAGTTTTTACGTCGCCAGCATTGGAATCAAGTTCGATACCTCGTCGTCGCTGATAAGGTTAGTTCTTAAAACCTCGCGGACTACCAATTAGTAGGATAAGTTAGATTTAATTTACTTTAGTTATTTTCTGAATGTAATGGGTAGATAAGCGTATTAAAATAATACAATTTGTTAATTTTATAATTTTTTTGTTTATTGCCATTCAGGCGTGACACGCGGACTTTATCTTATCTTCGTGTAAGTGATATAAATTAGTGTAAGTGTTTTTATTAACTATTATTAGATTTAATTAGTTCGGTTAATTTAAAAGTGTACATATTTCTAGTATAAGTAAAAATATTAGTAGAAGTATAAATAAATTAGTTTTAATAATAAAATTCGTTACAATTTGGCGTCAGTGTGGGGTATCGAATAGAATAAACCGTTCGCGATTTTTAGTGTGAATACCATTAAGTTATTTGATATCGCTCCCGTAATAAAAACATTGATTGCGTAAATAAATAAAACTTTAGTTCGATTCGCGTGTTTGTTTATAGTGGCTTTATTACAATTTAATATTATCAAATTTTCTTTTAAATTATTATTCGTGGTTAAATTTATGCCGGTGACGCGTTCGTACGTAGTTAGAATGGATGCAAAGCTATTTGAATTTCTTGAATCAATAAAAAATGGTCAGGAATCGATGAATAGAAAAATAAAAGAAAATTCTCAGAAAATGGAAGAAAATTCTAGAAAAATAGAAGAAAAATTGTTGAAAAATTCTAGAAATTTAAAAGAAGAAATACGAACGAGCATAGAAACCCAAATTAAAATTGTTCAAGAGGAAACTCAAACAGATATGTTAAATTTAAAGGAAGAAATTTGCGAATCTGTGAATGACAAAATAGTACAAGTACAAGACAAATTAGAACAGAAGTTAAAAGAAAATTCAAGAACCATAGAAGACAAGCTAGAGAAAAAATTGAGAGAAAGAATACAACTGCTTGAAGAAAGAATGACCCAAATGAATTGTCACGGTGAAGGAAGCGTCACGAGTGAATTTTTAATAATGGCCCATCGTGAAGAAACCACTCACAAGTTTAAAGTTGTTCCACCAAATTTTGATGGTAAAGTTCCATGGTCAACCTATTACAAGCAGTTTGAAGCTGCAGCTACAGCTAATGGTTGGAGCAACTTTAATAGTGTCCCTACGTGGAGAAGCGCTTGGAATTTTACAAACTGTTCCTGACCACCTGCAAGAAAATTACAAACTCTTCAATTCACGATTAGAAATGAGATATCGAGATGCTCATCTTCAACAAGTGTATCAAGCTCAAATTAAAAGTCGAGTTCAGAAAGCAGCCGAAAGCCTTCAGGAGTTTGAAGCTGACATCGCCAGATTAGCACGACTTGCGTATCCTACAGCACCAGATACCTTCTTGGAGCAGTTGGCTATTCAAACCTTTGTAGACGGCCTCCGAGACAGCAAAACGCAGTAGACTCTCCGGTTAGCTCGACCGAAGACATTGAATGACGCTTTGGTGCATGCTTTAGAGTTTGAAGCAGCAAAACAAGCATCGCAACGAGACGGTCATAGACTCTGCTGTGCTGCAGAAGCACCCGCGCAGACACTGGAAAGCATCGAGGAGATAGCGCGACGAATACTTCGAGAAAGAGGAGTGACAACTTTGAACTGCGGTGAAATAGGCCATGTACGATGGCATCGTACTAAACCTAAGAGGAAGACAAGAAGAGCACTCGAAAATTTGAAACGAGACGACCAAAAGAGACAAAAAGTAATCTCATCTAGTCACGCTCCGGAGATTACCACCCAAATGGCATCGCCTAGGGAGGAATTGCATGGCATTTATTTCGATGGCGAGATCAATGGAAGAAGCGTCCAGTTACTGGTTGACACGAGAGCGACAAAAACCATCATTCGTCCTGACATTTTATTGGAAAACGAGAAGACATCACCAGTAACAGTACGACTTCGAACGGCGGCGGGCGACGAAATACCTACTCACGGACATGTCAAAGTAACCATTGGTTTGGGAAATGGAGTACTCTACCATCAAGTACTGGTAGCCGACATCACGAAAGAATCCTGGGAATGGACGTGATAAAGAAGTATGGGTTCCATTTGGATATGAAGAACGATGTCCTGAAGATCGACAATGAAGAAATTCCTTTTCATTCGTCAGAGAAGGCAGCCGTGCGAGTCTTATTGAGTGAATACGTGATTCTGCCTGCAAGGACGGAAAGTGTGGTGATGGCACGCCTGGATAGAAATCTTCGAGAAGGCTCTTGAATTTGAGAACGTTTCACTATCTATCTTCTTAACACTTCAGATTAGAACATCCTGTCTCTTTCGAAAATCGCTTTGAATGATCTCGAAGCTTTAAAGCATTTCAGAACGATTTCTGTTTTTAAGCTTTTAAAGTTAAATTAATGGTGAACACTAAAAAATGTAAGATTTAAAAGAAGAATTCCAATATTAATTATCCCAAAAAAAAGTGAAAAAATAAAAAGATGTAAAAAAGCTCAAATTTTGCTTATAGCAGAGATTCATTCAGAAAGATTAGCAAAAAGCCCTTAGGGGTCTATAAGCTTGCCTCAGAAAAATTAATTTTGATCCAGTCGTGTTCCAATTTTTGTGACGGTAAGGGATCTCTACATGGCACAATAAACTTTTAATATGCAACATATTTCTTTTTCTTTGAGACAGTGCTTAAAAATATTTATAAAAACAAAGCTACGGACTGTACCTATCAATATTTATCTAAAGTTTTGCCCTTCTCAGTTTCCTACTACAACTCGTAATATCTCGATCTAATCTTCTTAGGCTTAGCCAAAACGTAGAAATCGTAAAAATAGAGTATAATTTTATTGTTCTTAGCTGCTAAAAATTTTTCGCTCTTGTAAACCGTTTTTGACAGTTTTTGGGACTTGTCAACATGAAGTATTTTTGAGATATTTTGAGACTTTGGAAACTTTGTTCGAGCAATAAAATGTTGTATTGAATTCGTTCCCGTCTAAAGAGGTTTTTTCCCTCGTCAACTTTTAAACCCTTCTTCTCACTTGGGTTTAAAAATGCCCAATGGTGAAAAAAGTGCCCCCAAGAACTCGTTAAATAAATACCTATTTGCTACGACTAACAGATTATAGACAAAATATTAAATTAAGAAAGCATAATTTAAGAGACAAATATTCCGTGCTCCATAATTATAAAATTTGAAAATGTAATAATTTAGGGTCGTGTGAATGCTATTGCATTAGTATCGACGGTACGTATAAAGTTAAAAAAAAATGCTATTAAATTAGTTTTCTCCATATATATATTTTAATTTTGTAATAAAATAAACATACGCCAGAAGTGTTACGAAAATTAAATAAAAATAAAAAAGAAAATTAGAATTCAGAATTAAGAACAGCAGAAGTGTTTAAATCAAGAAGTTCATTAAGACACGTAAAAAAAGTTATCACTAGACAGACGACAAATTTCTAAAATTTCAAGATTGTTAAGATAATAATTTGTTACGTGGATTAATTTCTGATGTAATACCCAGTATATTCATTACCTTCAAGTTAAATTTCAATTTTGACACCCTCTGCCGAGTATAGTTTTCTTGCATTTCCTGTCAAGACGTCAAACCGTTAACTACTTAAAATCGTGCTTGTGATAAATAATTCTGAATTTTACAAAATCAGCATTAATAAACATAAAATTCTAATTTGAGAACGCATTTCGAGTAGGTTATTTATCACAAGGTAAGCTTTCCCTATTAGTTTTTTTTAGACTCTTTGGTAATTTCCTTCTTAATTTGATAGCACCTTCCGCGACGTTTTTGGCTACATGTTTCGATGCATTATCGATCGATGAGGGATTAATATCGACAAATACCTTCACGAAACGATTAGTATTCTGGAAGGCCTATGTCCAAACTGAAAACGAAGTCTCGACAAGAATTTGTCTCCGAGATATTACTTCTTATGCGTCAGTCGATTGCGATACCAACCTTTTACTAATTGCGAGGAACAGCATTCGATACATCGGGTTCTTATATCTAATTTCTTTTAGTATTAACAATTTTGTAGATTTCTACTTTCGTGAGTCATTGTGTTGACACGCTATTCATAATTATTTTAGGCCTACTCAACGAGGAAAACGTTTTCTTCGGGCAAGTACTGGATTGTAAGTAAGTTTTATTTAATTATATTGTCGCTGTCAAAAAAAGTCACTCACGAAATTTAGCTTGTTTAACTTAGACAATTACAATAGTTGTTTCAATACTACTTAGGTATTTTCAGTAATTATTTTTGTGATATCGCATGCTGTGAACCTTAGTTATTTAACGTGTAATTTTCTTCACTTATCAACACCCGATGTGTAACTTATGTGTTGTGTGTTGCTGATACTTCCGGCATTTATGTATCTAGAATGTACTACAAAATTTCTGGAGCTCGTTGTTAATAATCTACGTTATTTAATTATAGTTGTTATACATATTTTATCTTTCCTTTATGGTAACATACCTTTCTCTTTTATTGTGGTTACACGAACATCAGGGTAATAAGAATTACGAATCTTCTGTCCTGATCAAGATAGAAGTTTTACTTATAAAAGATCTGGCGTACTTTAAATATTATTTACTTGAACCTCCCCTATCTTCGACTGTGTGAGTTGGCCGTGCAAGGTTCGTAGGACCTATAAGCTTGTAACAAATGTATTGCAAAAATGAAGAAATTGATTATTAAGATCAGCAGAAAGAAAATTACCAGCAAATAAAATATGATTCGCAAACGCAGAACAGGTGTAAGGATCCCAGTATTTAAATTTCTGTTTTTTGAAACTTGGTACGCTCTTTTAATTACGTTGTTTAGTAGCTATATATAATAATTGTAGAACTACTGATGGCGACATTTTAAAATGTCGAAACATGTTTAATTTAAAATAAATAAATACAATATATGTGGAAAACACTTTAAGTAATAATAATTTAATAGTAAATACACTACCCCACTTTGAGTTATGGATTACTTTGTTACAAAATTTTTTTTGTAAATTAAATGTTTTAGGTTATCTTTGCAATTGTTGAAATTTTGTGGTACCCTTCTTGTAATCAAATGTAATTGCATAAAAAAAAAACTAAGTTCAAGGTAAATAGAATAAATGAAAGCACTTAATTTGCAACCTCTCTAGTTTTCGGGCAGAGTTTTTTTTTTGATGGGAAACGAACGTCAATAGTAATTTATTGGACTTTTACTTGTGTAGTGTTATAAAATAATATAAGAAATTTTAATCCGCTTTACAATAAATTTGCATGTTTGATGGTTGAAATAATCGAATCAGTGAAATAACAAAATTACTCAATTTGCCATAACAAGTTAAAATTAACTTAAAGAAGTCAGTATTTATTAACATCGATCAGTTTTTTGAATTGCACGACAATTCAGAAGAGACCAATTATCTTTTGGCATTTGTGGATAATTGCAAAATACCAAGATGTTTCTTCCGAATATGCCTGATATCGATATGTTATTATATATGCTTATGTTAATACAGTTTTTATGTACACTAAAAAGTCAAAAATAATTATTTAATTAAGTGACAATTTACATCGAGTTACTTTTTGAAGTCGATCCCAAACACATTCGACTTAAACCTATTCCAACTGCCAAACTTATTATTAAGAATTAAACCAAATCCTACGTCAATGTCATACAAGACATCGACTTCAAAAAATAATATCATGCAAATCGTAACTAAATTAAGTAATTATTTTTAATAGTTTTTGTAGGGTTAATGGTGTGTATAATTAGTTAATGTAATCTGCAAGCTTACGAACTTGACCTAAGTTCTTCGTCAGGCAGTATAAATTAAATTAAATTGACAATTATAAAACTACAGTAACTAAAAACAATAAATCGTAAGAGAACTAGACACTTAAGTGTAACTGGTGGAAAAAGTAAGATTAGAAAATCTGTTGAAACTGTTGGGAAGTGTAATAATTTCAATTGCTTCTCTAATCTTTCCTGATTTCGGTAATGACAGACAGACTTCTTTTAATCTCGTATCTATAGTTCTACCAGTTTCACCAATATATACCTTGCCACAGGTGCATAGGACTTGGTACACTTCACAGGAATTTTAAGGTATTTTATGTTTTACAGGATTTAACAAGTTTTTAATTATAGTTTTACTATGGTTTTATAGATTATTTCCAAAATAATTTCTATAAAGCACTGCAACTGTTAATTGTTTCTAAATATAAGTAAGGTAGTATGAGCTTTTACCGGTCGAAGACAATGTTTAAGGCGAAACGAAGACCTCAATTTTATTACATTATCTTAATAAACGTCAAAATGACGTTTTTATTATTTTTGAGCTTACTAAGTATTTTTTGTTCAAACTAGTTAGCTTTCCAAGTGTTGGCACGTGACTTGTCCTGTACTTACCGTTCTAGAACGATACATAAATCACTTACCAACGAGTTACGCCTAACAACTAGTAATTCCAACATCTAGTAGTGCAAAAAATATTATTTTTATTTTATTTCTTCGTCTTTAATGTATATTAAAGCACCCAGAGCAGCTTTGATAACATTGGGGTAATTTTCTTTACAAGATTGATATTAGTGACTTAATTTTAATTAATTAATCTACAAAAATCTTTAGTTTTTTATCATTTTAAATTTTCGTTGTTTAAAATTGTCCCAAAAAGGCGGATATTCTTAAAAAATAGTATAAAAACTCATTCATAAGACTTTTAGGGAATTTGTTGATTGATATACTATTATAGAACATTATAAAATGTACAAACTTCTTGTTGAAATTACAAATTCATCAATCGTAATCGTATCTTTAGAAAAATAGAACTGAATAAAATTGTAGTTCACCTGCATGCATTATAAATGACGTTCGATACATTATTGCGTTTACCCGAATTTAACTTTACATTCATTCTGTAATTTTCAATTCCACGTAGGTAATATGTTGTGCAATTTTTAGGTGGTTAAGGTCTTGAATCAGTCAGTACCAGAGCATGTACTCAAACGGTTAATTTAACGCATATGTGTTTAATATCAATAATAACAACTGTTTTTTTATTCAATTTTGATAAAATATTTGCTTTCTAATATATTAACATAAAAAGCTACTTCATTATCATTATATAAATATCAAATATGGTATATTTAATTTTATACTGTTAACCGAAATAGATCATAAAAATTAATATAATTCTTTTTAATTAGACACACAATAAAAATAAGTATTTTTTAAACTTTGTAGCAATGTATTTAAAAATTAAGAACCGTAAAGAAATGAAAAGAAGTTGCTGACCTGAAACGTTCCAAAATATAATTATTGTGTATAAATTAATAACAAAAGATTAAGGCATAAAGCTACAGTAAAATAACGTTTTTGTCATCAAAGTTAAATTTACACAACTGCACATTTCGCTTCAACACAACACAGCTTTTTCCTGCCTTTTAAATAACTACAAGTGTTCTTTAACAGTGATCATAATCTTAAATTATCTGTGAATTGTCCCATAGAGCCATTTTGGCAAGCATAACTGCACATAATTTCGTTGTAAAGCAATATATTTTATCATATAAAATGAACCAAGATTCAATTATAATATTAATTTGCATTTATAAGAATAATTCTCTTAAACATTTCTAATTTTTAATTATGAATATAAAAAGCGTTTTATTAAAAGA
Source organism: Aquatica leii (assembly GCA_035610365.1). Lineage (NCBI taxonomy): Eukaryota > Metazoa > Arthropoda > Insecta > Coleoptera > Lampyridae > Aquatica > Aquatica leii. Next base: position 99,658,940 of record CM069436.1, on the reverse strand, counting down.
CTTATTAACATTGTGATTTAGTGTTAGTTAAATATAGTATACAGTTAATTAACCAATAATGACCTGTTAACGTATAATTAATTAAATGTGTTTGTTGGAAGCAAGCGGCATTATGTAACATTATTATAAGTAATTTTTTCTGTAATTTCGCGTTCTCATATTTGCGTAATCTTTCTTCTCTTAAGTGCTTAATGAGAAGAGTAATAGATTATGTGAAATAAGCCTAACAAGTAATAACCATTATTGTTATTTTTGAAAACAAAATAGAGAAAAAACATTGAACAAAAACGTAGTTTAAAATGGTATATTTGATTCAGAAACGTGATATACAGGGTGTCCCATAATATGAGGCCAAACTAATATGACAAGTTCCTATACACTTTTTTTGCTACGCCCTTCCTTACAAAGATACAAACTCATAAGGAGGCCCCTGGAAATAATTTGTTTTAGAATAACTCTTAAAGTACTAGGCGTATTTTTTTTAATATGACGGTTATTACAAAAGTCTCTTTGACGTGAACGCTTTTATTCACAAACTTTCTTCACAGATTCCGCAGAGGATGGAAATGAAGCTGGGTTTTACACAGACACGATGCAAAGTTCATTAGTTCATTTCTTTTTACAAACGAAGCTTCATTGTCTAAAAAACGGCAGTACAAACTCCCATAATTTGCATTTATGAGCACAGAAAAATTCCCATGCCTATGTTATGACATAACATTAGCATCAATTTAAATCCAGTAGGCCGGAATAATGTAAATTTAATTGAATCAATTGTATTGCTAAGAAGGTTATCTAGAGAACTTTCATTAAAACAATTTTGCCATAACTTTTACAAGATCGACCTCTGGCAATACTATGTGGTATGTAGTTCGTGCATGATGTAGCCTAACCACGTTTTAGTCTAATAGCGTAAACTTCGAATTTTTTTTTGTAAGACTACTTAAAAACTGTAATCTATGCTGATCTAATAGACAATCGACAAAACTTATTGGAAATGATTAATTTTATTGTAACAAAATAAGGATTAATGCTAAGGCTTTGTAGATGAGTAGTGTGTCCAACGTTTCGTGCTACATCTCCGTAGTTCAATTTGCTTGAAATCGATACTCATTGGGACATGACAATCGCTGAAACTCGAAGTCACTCATTCTTTGAACATGCTTCTTATTTGTTACGTGCATAAATTTGATAATGTAATACTCTGTATATTCATTACCTTAAAGTTCGATTTCTATTTCCGACGCCCTCAAGGCAGTTTAGTTTTACTTAATTTTCCTGTCAAGACGTCAAACCGTCAACTACTCTTAATCTTATAACATCGGCGTTAATAAAAATGAAATTATAATTTGAAAACGTATTTTAGTAGTTTATTCATCACAGGGTAAGCTTTTCCTATTAGTTTTTAGAATTGTTTGGTAATTTCCTTTTTAATTTGATAACACGTTCCGCCACGTTTTCGCTGCCTGCTTCGATGTATTATCGATCGATGAGGGTTTAATATCGACAAATACCTTCATGGAACGATTATAATTCTAGAAGGCCTACGTTCAAACTAAAAACGAAGTCTTGACAACAACTTTTCTCCGAGATACTACCCCTTATGCGTCAGTCGATACCAACTTTTACTTAATGTGTGCAACAGCATTCGGGTTTTTATTTCTAATTTCTTTTAGCACTAATTAACAATTTTGTAGATATTTGCTTTCAAGAGCCATTGTGTTGATACGATTTGCTATTCATATATATATATATATACCAGATCACCTCAACGAGGAAAACGTTTTCTTCGGGCAAGTACTAGATTGTGGGTAATTTTTATTTAATTACTTTGTCGCTGTCAGAAAAGTCATTCATGAAATTTTGCTTGGTTTAACTTACGCAATTACAATAATTGTTTCAATACCATTGAGGTATTTTCATTACTTATTTTGTATATCGCATGCTGTAAACCATAAATATTTGTCGCGTAATTTTTCTTTTTATCGACACCCTATGGGCAAACCTATGTATTGTGTGTTGCCGATACTTCCGGCATTTATGTACTTTCTTGCGCTCGTTGTTAATAATTTACGTTACTAAATTAAAGTTGTTATAGATATTTATCTTTTTCTTTTTTTGGTTACACGAAAACCAGTGTAACAAGGATTACACAAGTTACAAGCTTGGACCTTCTGTCTTCATCGAAACAGAAGTTATACTTAGAAAGATCTGGCGCCCTTTGAATTCTATTTTTGTGAACCTGTACGACTAGTGTGAGTTGGCCGTGCAAGGTTCGTAAGACCTATAGCTTGTAACACATTGAATTCACATGAACTGCGAAACAAGTATAAGGAGAGATATTTTACACCGAATTCGTCAGTTCAAATAATCCCAATATCGAGGTAAATGAGGAAATACATAACTAGACTTTGTTTTTGATCGAAGACATGTGTTACCTCATGTGCGGCAGTTTGTTAGTCAAGTTAGGAATATCAACGCCATGTCGTGGAATAAAGAACGCTTTCAATCAAGAATTAAACGTGAACGTGAATACAATCAAGATGCATTGAACCAATCAGTTCGAACGAATGTACCCCTGCTGAACCGCCAACAGAAAGAAGTCTGCAATAAGTTTATGAAGGCAATTGATGATGGACTTTGTGGCTTATTTTTCGTCGACGCGCCCGGTGGAACTGGAAAGACATTCCTCATGTCATTGATTTTAGCCACTGTTCGTGCGAGATCCTAAATTGCTCTAGCAGTTGCCGAACGGCTCATTCAGCGTTGAAACTGCCGTTAAACCTTCAAACTACTAAAAAACCGACATGAAGCAGTTAACAATGGCATAGGTTTTGGTAGCAAGTAAAATCATCATCTTGGATGAATAGACAATGGCGCGCAAACGCGCATTCAAAGCACTCAATCAAATGAACTATGAAAGATCTGCACAATAACGCAAATTGTTTTGATGACGCAATGATTCTACTGTCTGGCGATAATATAATGCTTGCTGCATATCATTGGCTCTGTGACACTATGTAAAAAAACATGCGATTTGTATTGCTAAACGACCAGTCTGCTGAAAATTTCTCCAAGCAATTGCTGATTATCAGTAGTAGCCTGTCGACGATTCGAACGAATTAATTTTGTTTTCATAAATTTTTTGCAATCTCTCAACGAAGGATGACCTCATCAACAAAGTATTCCAGTATTCCCGAACATCGTTGCTAATTAGTTAAGTAAACGAGCAATTCTTGAGGTAAAGAACAAACATGTGGATCACTTAAACTTCACAATTTAAAATCAAATCATTAGTCCAATGTATTCCTTCAAATCTATCGACTGTGTAACAAACCAAGACGAAGCAACTAAAATGCCACCGCACAATTTACAACTTAAGGTTAAATCGGTAGACATCATGTTTCGAAATCTGAACTAACGAAAACTATGTAACGGAACACGTTTGGTGGTAAGAAAACTCGTGGACAATGTGATTCACGCGACGATACTCAAAGAAAAGTTCAAAGGTCGGGAAGTTCTCATTCCGAGAATTCTGATGATCCCAACCGATATGTCATTCGAGTTTAAACGAATTCAATTTCCGATTCGTCTTGCATTCGCCATGACAATCAACAAATCGCAAGACTAATCCTTGAATCTTTGTGACCTAAATCTAGAAAATGAATGTTTCTCTCACAGTCAATTGTACGTAGCATGTTCACGTTGTTACGTGCATACATTTCAAAATGTAATACCCTGTATATTCATTGCATTAAAGTTAGATTTCTACTTTCGACGCCCTCTAACGAGTTTCGTTTTACTTTATTTCCTGTCAAGACGTTAAACCGTACATTGCCTAAAAATTGTGTTCATGATGTTTAAATTTTAAGTTTCTAATATCATATGCATATGTAGAACGTGTTAGTCCGCATGTTTCGGTGTAATCGCGACCGATGAGGGGTTAATATCGACCAAATACCTTCATGGAAAGATTATAATTCTGAAAGACCTACGTTAAAGCTAAAAACGAAGCTTCGACAAGAAATTTTCTCCGATGTACGGTTTCTTATGAGTCAATCGACTACGATATCAACCTTTAAGTTAATATGTGCAACAGCATTCGATAACCGGTTTTTATGCCTAATTTCTTTTAGCATTAATTAATAATTCGGTAGATTTTTGCTTTCGTGAGTTATTGTGCTTACAAGATTTGCTCTGTTCATAAATATTCCAGATCGACTCAACGAGGAAAACGTTTTCTTCGGACAAGTACTTGATTGTGGGTAAGTCTTATTTAATTACATTTGCGTTGTCATAAAGGTTTGTCACGAAATTTTACTTGTTATTCTAACTCACATAATTACAATAATTGTTTCAATACCATTTAGGTATTTTCATTAATTATTGTTGTATGTCGTATGCTGTGAATCGTAGATATATAGTAGATATTATCAAATTAATTTTCTTCGCTATCAATGCCCTATGTGTAGTTTAAACCTATGTATTGTGTGTTGCCGATACTTCCAGCATTTATTGATTGAGTAAGTTACGATAATTTTCTTGTGCTCTTTAATAATCTACGATATTAAATTAAAGTTGTTATACATGTTTATCTTTCTTTTTGTTTGGTCTGTTTATGATTACGAATCTGATTTTGTTACAAGCTTGGACCTTCGGTCTTAGTAAGATCTGGCGCCCTTAAATTCTATTTATTTGAACCTCTCTTATCTCCGACTAGTGTAAGTTGGCCGTGCAAGGTTTGTAAGACCTATAAGCTTGTAGCAACGTGTCGGCAAATGATCCGCTTTGTTTGTTCTCGCCCCTGACAACGAAAAATGTCCTATACCACAATATGTTTCAATGAAAGGAATCACCCCAAATTCAACTCATCTAGCAAAATAAATTAAACACAACATTTATTAATTCTGAGGTGGTACGAAGTTTGTAAAAAAAGATTTCCAAAGCTGTCGGTTATGAACTCGTATCCCCGTAGAGAAAACCGCAAGGAAAATAGTGTATAGAAACTTGTCATATTATTTTTGTGTCCTATCTGAATCCGGAAGATTGCCCACATATTCTAGGACACCTGGTATATGCTAAACATCAACAATATTTTATTAACTCTTCTAGATTTCTTGTAATGTCTACAATTTTGCAAGTGGTTTAATGAATATTTACACATCAATAACCTAGTGAGAACTTTAAGATTTTCTTTATTTGTTAATTAAATTTTTACTATTTCTACACCAAAAGCAAATAAGCAAAATTCTTAATATAACTTGAATAGAAAGAAGCATCTAATCACCACGACATTTTACTATAGCACCTCATACCATAATCCTCACAGTGTGGTTAACAGAAAATTGAACATTTCACGGTTTTCTACGTCTTCGTCCTACTCTCACATGGCAATCATGCATCTCCAAATAAAATTGAGATTCATCACTGAAGACTAGTACTATGCCATTCCAGATTCCAGTAGAGTCGCAACCTACACCACTCCAAATGTTAATGTCGGTGTCCAGCCGTTAGTGGTAGCACAAGATGTAGCCAATAAGATTGCAATCCGAAACTTTTGATTAGACGGTGTACTGTTCAAAGTGTTACAAAACGACCTTCATTACCTAACCATTGATCGGCGATTGATCTGGTACTGGAAAATCGGTCTCTTATTGCTATAAGTCGAAGATGGCGGTCCTGCACCTCATTTGTTTGCCTCCGTCCCCCAATTCCTTGTCTACGACGATTCTGATCTTCCCTAATCCATGCTTGATAACAATGCATGATAGTGGATTAATTCCGGTTAAGACAATTTGCAATTTCTCTGTACGAAACACCACCTTCACGTAAGCCAACAATTCGACCTCTGTCAAATTCAGTTACTGGGCGGTAATTTTCACGCTGCCGCGCTTTACGCATAATCATACTCTCAAAACACGTTAAAAAGATACAAGACAAAAGTACAAGAGATAACAATATTAAAACTAACAAAGACTCGCTCGAAATACACACAAAAATGAAGTAGTAAAAACAAAGAAGTCAGATATGTCATTAGGTACCACTTGATCTATTTGAATAAAATTTTATTTACTACCTCTGAGTACCGAGTTTGGTCACAAAATTCCCACTCCTTTTAGATGTTGCAATTTGATGAAATGTTACAGAGTATATATAGTATATATGTATCAATATATAATAATCTTTATTTAGTATTTTTTCCATAGACGAAGCCACAACGAAAGTGACCACAGACGGACGAGAATATCGATTATAAACATTGGAATACAAAAGTGTAGTCTACTCAACTACGATTACACTGAAAGTAACAACAGCAATTAAAGTAAAGCAGAGACGGTTACTCTAAATAAAAAACAAAATGTATTTATCGACTTAACGACAGTCTATGGTAACCTTTGGTAACGGCAACGTCTAATCTACAAACCTTTAGAAATAATTTACCATTAATAAGCTATATGGTTTCAAAGAAGCAGTTTTAAGTGATCATGAGTTAAATATAAAAAAAATACTATTGCAGGTTAATCAGAGAGACAGTTATTAAGTGTAAAGTTTGAGTGCTTCACTTTCAACGCTTGTTACACAAACTTACGGACTTTCAGCAATCATTTAGCAAATAAGAACTTTTAATATCTTAACGCTTCAATACTATTTCTTCGACATAGTCCTTTATTTATCTTTATTTAGGCTATTTTTTTTCTTTTTTCAAAACGCAGTTATTACAGTCGTGGTTTTTTAATTATTATAAAGTACTACTCGCATTCGTTAAAATGATTTATCTATTTAATGCCGTGAATATTTTGTTGAAAATTGAATCTCTTAATTAATATTATGCTCCATTTCACAAGTGGATTAATTTTATACGAGTCGGAAAAAATCTATAACGAGTTGAATACGGTGTGTTAAATTATTAAAACAAAACGAAATTAAAAATAATTAACAATAATATTATATTGTAAAAGTACTATAAATCCATTTTGATATTAAACCTTTCATATTAATTAAGAGCTCAAGTGTTTATAAATCCATGTGTGTTTATTTTCAATAACATGCATTATTAGGTGAAAATCAGAAGAACAGTTGTCAGTTTAGTGCAGTGTATACTACACTACAACGCAATTACTGTTTATACTGACAGAGTAACTACCAGAATGAAGATCGGTGCAATTACTAAATTAATACACGTTAGTTAAACTATGACAACACGATTGCAAGTGAAGTTTCGATCATGTTAGATAGTTTTATTTTTGAATTTATAGAATCATAATGGTTAATAAGGTCGTTTTTTCATGGTTCTAAACTTAAATTTTAAATAAAGTTTAAAATTTTAAATAACTATAAATGGTGTGATTTTGGCAAAAATAAATAAAAGAAAACCAACGTATTGAATAAAACTAAACACTCAAATTAAAAGTAAAACATCAAAAATTTAGAGAAATAAGATTTAAAAAAATTATGTATAAATTAAGGATACCAAAAAATAAAGAGACAAAAATCAATCGCTAGATGTAAAGAAAATGGAAAAACTTTAATTACAACTAAAAGAATTATTAAAATTAAAAAAAATTGTTTTATGGACTTGAAAACTTTGGTAATACATTGATAGTGTAGCGAGTGGTTGCCACAAAAAAAAATTCAAACCAATGGTCAAGTCCGTTACATCTTGTCAAAAAGAAAAACAGTCAATGGCGGCGATAACCCAAAGATAGCAATTTTAACCCGGTTTTGTATTTTCGAATTTACGGGATGAACTTTTAGGTGTCAGGAACGTAGCCCAAACTTTTCAAAGATGTATTCACGAAGCTCTCTACGGCTTAGATAAATAATTAAAGCGCCCGTGCTAGTGAAAAATAAATACGGCGTGTAAGTGTACGTGCTTTTAATATAATCAAACACCGGTAGATAAACAGAATTTATCTGCGGACATTAAATTAATGTGTGTGTTTTTCTTAAAATCGTTGCATTTTATTAGTGTTAGTTAAAAATAGTTACATTAAATCATGTAAATATTTAGTTTTTATATTAATTAATTTGAAAAAAATGGTTACAATAAGTTTGGCGCTCATGGTAAATGCTGCTAATAAAGCAATCGGAAGAGTCTTACAGCAAAAATTCAAAAATACGTGGCAACCGCTTGGTTTTTTCTCGGAAAAACTTAACAATACGTCACAACGTTATAGTGCATATGACAGAGTGCTACTAGCCGTTTACTAAGGTATCAAGTATTTTCGTCCTTGGTTGGAGAGTCAGGAATTCACTCTTTTCACCGACCATAAATCGTTAACCACACAGAAAAAATCCCTGCCAAACTTTATCTCGTCGCTACTACGTCGCCTGGATTTTATATTTCAATGCTGCCCCGCATATAGGCAATTTTAAAACCGATAAATTTTGACAAACTAGCAAAAGCTCAAAGCGTAGACAAAGAATTACAAAACAACACCGAAACGCCAAAACCCTTATGTTTCGAAACCATACAAAAAATCGTTCATAATCTAGCACGCTGTTACGTGCATAAATTTTATAATATAATACCCTGTATATTCATTAACTTAAAGTTCGATTTCTATTTTCGACGCCCTGTAGGGAGTTAAGTTTTACTTCATTTTCCTGTCAAGACGTCAAACCATCAACTACTTAAAATCGTGCTTGTAATGGTATAACTTCTTAATCTTGTAACATCAGCGTTTATGAAAATCAAAATATAATTTGAAAACGCATTTCTAGTAGTTTATTCATCTCAGAATAAGTTATTAGTTATTAGAATTCTGTGGTAACTTCCTTCTTAATTTGATAGCACGTCCCGCCACGTGTTGGCGGCATGTTTCGATTTATTATCGATCAATGAGGGGTTCATATCGACCACATACCTTCATGGAACGATTATAATTCTGGAAGGCCTATGTTCAAACTAAAAACAAAGTCTTGACCAGAACTTTTCTCCGAGATATTACTCCTTATGCGTCAGTCGATTGCGATATCAACTTTTACTTAATGTGTAAAACAGCATTCGATAATCGGGTTTTTATTTCTAATTTCTTTTAGCAATAATTAACGATTATGTAAACTTTTGCTTTCGTGAGTTGACACGATTTACTCTGTTCATAAATATTCCAGATCGACTCAACGAGGAAAACGTTTCCTTCGGGCAAGTACTGAATTGTGGGTAAGTTTTATTTAATTACTTTGTCGCTGTCAGAAAAGTTTCTCACGGAATTTTGCTTGTTTTAACTTACGCAATTAAAGTAATTGTTCCAATATCATTTAAGCATTTTCATTAATTATTTTGTGTATCGCATGCTGTGAACCATAGATATTTGTCATGTAATTTTCTTTGCTATCGACACCCTATGTGTAAACCTATGTATTGTGTGTTGCCGATACTTCCAGCATTTATTGATTGAATAATGTACTAGTTTCTGGTGCTCGTTGTTAATACCTAATCTACGTTAATAAATTAAAGTTGTTATACATACTTATCTTTTTCTTTTTTTTTGTTACACGAGAATCAGGGTAACAAGAATTCCGGACCTGATTTCGTTACAAGCTTGGACCTTCTGTCTGGATCGAAACAGAAGTTTTACTTAGAAAGATCTGGCGCCCTTTAAATTCTATTTTTTGAACCTCCCCTATCTCAGGCTAGTGTGAGTTGGCCGTGAAAGGTTCGTAAGACCTATAGCTTGTAACAACACTACGAAATCCGATCCACATACAGAACAATAGCCAAACAGTTTGTATGGGGTTCTAGGCATCCAAAACCACTCGCTACGTAGTGCCCAATTGGTTCATTTCCTATAGCGACGTGCATATTGGACGAGCTTCATGTTAACATAATGAGTCCACTGCAAACCACGTGGAGACTAAAGTACTGCGTTACCATAATTAACCGTTTTACACGTTAAACGTTTACCAAGGCAGTTCCAAACAATTACGATGCAATTAACGAATGGAAAACGCGTTTTGGCGTTCCATCTATTGTACTAGTCTAATGGCTTTGTCGAAAGATGGCTTAAAACAGCAATTACATGCCACGAAAAACAAGATTCGACGCCTGTACTGGCGTTTGTATTTTTTGGACTTCAAACTGATATAAATAGTTCTGCTAAACTGGTGTCAGAGACACACTGTGAATTCCAGGTTCGTTCATAACAGCTACAAGGATCTATCCATTACAAAGTGAATACGTTGAACAGTTACCAAATTATTTATCGAAGTTCGACCCGTTTTTCCAAAATATGACAGCAAAGCATCTTCATTTATATTAAAGAGCTTGCACAGCATTCACACGTCTTAGTCCAAAACCACACTCACCAAGCAGCTTTTCAACGCCAGAGGTCTATTTTCTAGTAATTAGCCTTAGTGATAACAATTTTCTATTAATAATCAAGAACAAACATTTCAATAATTAGATTTTAACACTGTACTTTATAATAAACCAAGAATTAGCAAATAGCAGCACCGTCCTGATCACATCAGCCAACACGACGCCTAGCAACATCAACAAGAAAGTTAATTTTGACTTTCTCAACTAGAGCAGGATGCACGATCAAAACATCACAAAGATATGTTAAATAAGGCCGAGTGTTTGTCTGTCGTTATCTGTTGTTGCCATTTTAAAACAATGTAAAAAGCGATTCCCATTCATACAAGCGTTTTTTTGATTGCAATCCAACTTCTGGCGCCGGTAGTCGCCAATCCCGTCGTCTGACTACACGTTGACTACAACGTTTTTCTTTTCACACGGATTAGTTTTCAAACGCACGTCGCGGCGGCAACAACTGTGTTTTGTTTTTGTGACACAGTTAACAAAATGGAACTCTTTGATACGGATAGTTTTATTACTGAAATTCAGACTAAACCAACAATTTGGAACTACAAGAGTAAGATTGTAATAGTAACAGAACTAAAAAAGCAAAAGCTTGGGAAAAGACATTCTTCTCTCTTGGTGTTGACAGTTGCTACTTCTATCGTGACAAACCGTGAGATCGTCTCGATCTGCATAAGTTAATGTATGATCCTAATTATATCCAACAGGTTGCCTCTCCATTTATTTGTTAAGACCCCAAAAACACATACACAAAAGTTCTTTAAGTACTTGATAAACGGAAGAATACGTTTTTCTTGCATATGGGCGCAACAAATTATTTGAGAAGACAAAACCCTCATTACCAATTAAAACAAATAGTTCAGTCTTTCCATTGTTCTCGAGTTGTTTTCCGCTGAGAATGTTTTTATTTGGCATCTTATGATAAAATTTACTACTAGAGAACTGTGGAGTCTAGAGACCTTTCAATATCGACGCAAAAAAAATTCCGGAAAAGACCCAATACAATGATTATTTAACAAACCGGATCATAAGTTGACGGAAAAACGATGTTGATAGTTAAACACGATTGTTTCGTGTGGGTTTTAATCCGTCCAGGTGTGCGAATTACGTGTGTGTTAATACCTTCCCTGTAAACTGGCCCTCATCCGTAAAAAGTTTGTGTAGAACAACCTCCAAAGTATTTTGCAACCATTGGCAATTTCGTATTCGAAATTCTAAATATTCAGAAAGTAAATGCTGGACTGGACTGGAATTCCCGTTGTGTGAGATACAAATACTGGTAGAAGAATTTCGTTCAACTACATTTCAGTGTGTTAATTTCCATCTCTTTCTATACGAAGACGTGGAGAAAATCCCGTCTCTTTCAAGCAACGAAAAACGTTTAAAAATGTTGTATGATAAAGAACAATGCAATTTGGGTATTGCCTGAGGTACTCCGCAGCTGCAGCATGTCCACTTCCATTAGAAAAACCATATCGGCGTATTCTGCATTAGCAAAATGTGCCATAATGGCTTAAACACAACATAAATCATTAATTTGTCAAACATTTATTTATGTAGGCTAACTCAATCACCATTTTTTAAATTTGCTTCGATATCTCTGAAACAAAGAGGAATTCACCTATAAGTCACATAACATTTTTGATCGTAATGATACCCGAAATATATATAGTAAGTTTGTCGGTTGACTCACAGAACACCCTGTATATACTTGGATTAACCATTATTTTTTGAACTAGTTGCACAACAAAGCCAAACGACTTCGCATCTACAGACTACAGATGTTGACGAGAATTTAGACCATGCAGACGAAACTCGAATTAAAGTTTCACCGTCATCAAGCAATACTAAACAAAAGACAAAAATGTAATAAAAAAGATGATTTCTACAAAAAAATGCTACTAGGATCTGAAAACCGAAGCTAAGTGTCAAATTTTGCAAATGTTTTCAGTTGCATTACCTAAAATGTACCAAATACAAAACTTGGCCAAAGTTCTCTGAAGGTACCATATAATAATTACAGCAATAATCTTGATTCAATTGGCACGTCTAGTATATACCTCCAGCAAAGAAACCCAAACACACATCCTACGTTAGGAATAGCCCAACTGCAAAACGAAAGTATCATTTAAATGCCCAAAACCCTTGCACCAAGAGCTCCTGTTTGTTCAATTTCAACTGTACCTCATCTCCCGAAATTCCTTCAGACGCAGACGAATATAAACATTCTATTAAGGTCCCCAACAGATTCAGTGGTCTCCTCGCCTGATTCACCTCCAAGGTTGTGAAGGTAGAAGTCAAAATGATAGTGAATATACTGAAGATTCAATCATCACACAATTATTCTAATGAGTTTATTATACAGACTGTCCCAGAATACCATGTAAATATATGTAATAAAAGTAAATAAAGTTTTACCTTAAACACATCGAAAACTTTATCTCCTTATTACAGTATAAAAACTAGAAAAACTTATCAGGGCAACTGCCCAGTTTATGATATAATGTATTAAACTGTCCAAGCTGTAGACGGTGATTAACAATCGAAAGTACCTAAACGCGATTTTGTTCTTTTTCTTCTTCAGAGGAGCAATAGAAGTAATGCTTCTTCTGTGAAATTCATGCCGGTATTGACCACAGTTTGTCGACGAGGTAGCCATAAAGAGCCGTTGGGTCGAAACGCAGTTTATAGTCTAGTAAACGACATTTTTGTTGCCAACTTCGACTGCAAAAAGTTGCCCGTCTAAAAGCGACATAACGCTGTTGTGTTGTGTAGTAAATAAAACTGTTCTAATCGAAGTGTACTTATTAATAGTGATACCATGGTAATATCAATACCAATACTTCTTATTAATTTTAAGTTATTTTCTGGTATTGGTTAAATCAATTTTAGTGATTAAAGTAATGATTATTTTCACAATAAAAATATAATTAAAAAAAAAATTAAGTCATTATTTAAGTGTTACTTAAATAACATTAGATAAGATATGCTTAGATATAAAGCTTTAAGTCTACAGCAAATAAAGTTATTAACGGTAATCTAGAGTTAATGGTTAATTGAACACCATTCTAATTACAACCTTGGACATACAACAATAAAAAACCGTTTATAGACTAAAACAATACTAAGTAAAATTTGTTTGAACCTTTTAAGACCTCTGTTGTAAATGGATCGTTTATACAACAGTACATATGTTCGTACTCGGAAACACGTAACGTCTCGTTTGTTCTTTTTCTGAGTGTACTCACGAGTCCTTAACGATGTGCTTATGGAAAACATTGCATTATTTAATGTTGCATTCTGGTTGCTTCGTTCTTTTGGCAGAATTCACACTTTATTTTTTTCAATAAATCTTAAGAATACGAGTTTCTTTAATACTGTTAAAACAATGATCGGGATATGTCGTTCGCATTTCTTTTTCTCTTACTTACAGTTTTTTTAGAACTATATAAAAAAGAAACAAAAAAAGGGACCAATGCACAATAGCAACTTAGTTATTTACAAATATTTTTTAAATCTTGGTCTTACACACATTCGTTACCTATATTTCCAAATGAATAAGATTTAATCAAATATGGCCAAAATAGTGACTACACCCCTGTCAAGTTTAATGCTCAATTTGTTTACTATTTTACGATTTTGAAATATATTGCGATGCACTACTGCTCATAGCAAAACATAAAATTTTGTAAAGTAATGTCTAAAAATAAACTTTAATTTTCAGTACGTTTATGTTTTTAAATTGAAGCTTTTGTGTAAGTAACTAATTTAATAAACACAGCCTAATAAAAAACAAAATATACAGACGCTAAAAGTTTTGGAGACCACAAAAAAATAAAAGTATAAGAATTTAAAGAGGTATGAATAAAGAGTTAATTAATTAACAAAAATCTTTGTTTAACTTGAGTTAGATTGCATTCCATTTTGCGTACATCTTAAAGCTTGAGTAATAAAGTTTTATGTATAAGTTTTTTAAAAGGATAATGCAGAAAGAAAAGTTTTATTTATAACATAGCATTACGTTGATGTTTATACATCAAACAATAGACTAATGTAACAATGTATATTTTTCTAAACAACGTCCGTCTTAAAATTTTAAGTTCCCTTCCTTTATTCCACCCTTTTGCTGTTGTATACACATAGAATTTCGCTTGTATTAGCTTTTACACCCTTTATACAAACTTTGCATATTCATAATCCTTTCGTCTTTAAACATGTAATTTTTTATATCCAATTTAATCTTGAATAAAAACCAAATACGTGTAGTTTTTTATTATATATAAATCAATAACGGTAACTCATTTTTAATCAAAATTACCTGCCGTTATTATTGCGAACCACTAATTTGGCAAACATGAATTCATACACTGAATTGAAATTGGTATTGTACGATGTTTACGTCACATGCATATAGAAGGAAAATTAATAATTCCAGAATATAATGCATTTAAAATACGCATCCAGCTGTAAAGTTAAACATGTTAAACGAGTAAATTGAAAACGTCCTGTGATGCAATTCAGCCCAATTCATGACCTATTACACAAACAATTTTGTTATTTCTCACATTATCAAACAACCAACTGTAATAAATATTAATACAAATTTTTGTATTAAATGCGAAAAAAGAGGCATTCTGAAATAATTATAGAACAAAAAGCAAAAAAAATGATGTAAAGGTAGAATTTAAAAAAGTGATTATATTATACACATAATACAAGATACACATATGTATTATCTAAAATGGTTAATGTTATTTAATACAAATGTACGAGTAAAACAATCAACCAGCTACTTTATGTAAAAATTAAACAACTGTTTCAGAATAACGTAATTATAAAACAAATATAACGAACTCGTTAGTAATACAATAAAAGTATCATTCGTTTGTACGGCATTCTCACAACGAAAATGAGGATTAATTAAAAGTGAAAAATTGAGTGAAAATTATCATAATTAATATTGCGGCAAAAATTAATGTAAGTAATAGTTCGCATGTTGCAAAATGAAAATAAAACCAAAAATAACTACTTCATAAATAAGTCATTTAGATAATTAAAATATCACCATGCATGCAATTATTATTCTAATTGCGATTTTAAATATTTGCAGATTTTGTGGTTCTTAGTTCCTTAACTTTATTTTAGTGGCTGTATATTGTTGCAGTACTAGCGGGCGCGTTCGTTAGAGATCTGTCCCTAATAAAAAAGTATGACCTTGCACGACTATATTAGCAACTACACCCGAGTGATAAATTATTCTTTGGGGAAATCGTACCTAATTAAATCAAAAACAACAGAAGTAATTATCTAAACAAACCGTTTTACAAGGCGATATAAACTTGCATTACTCAAAACGTACGTATATACCGGGTGTTATTGAAATAAGTAGTACCGCAGACTTAAGATGGCGGCACAAATCTAAGATTTGAGTGATTCCCAAAGTGGTCTTTATCGACCCCCAGGGGTCTATGACAACCTGCAAGGAGTCTACGTCAGCGAAAAAAAAATTGGGGGTCCATGAAATGAAAATGGGGGTCACGATAGTAGAACATACACTAATAGTACCTATCTACTTACATTATACTATCTTATAATATGAAGACATATACATTATTTATAAAAGTACCTATGAAGTAAAAAACTTTATTATATATGTCAGAGACTCATCGAACATGAAAGGCGCTTCGTTGGGCGTTTGTGGTGGATTAGACTGCATCGACATTTTTAATAAAGATGAATAACGCACGACACTGAACGTTTATAGAATTTATTTACGATTAATTCAAAAGGTTACGATTACACGTCATATTTAATGATAAAAGGAATAAATAAAACTTATTTAACTAATTCTTAAATTCAATTTGTGTGCAAAATGACCGAATTTTGGAACAAACGATCCGACACCCGCTGTTTTAACTTATCAAGTTATCAAAATATCCAACCCTTATTGGTTGATTCTAAGTTATTAAGTTACAAAGACTAAACATTTTAAACATAATTTATGGCAACACAAACAAATTAATGCACGTGTATGCATTCCATAGCCGTAGGCAGGCTTATTTTCGGTGCCTCTGACATATATGTTTATAAAATTGTAAAAGTTGTAGGATGTAGGCATTCGCTTTGTGGTCGCAATACATTTTGAACTTGTAAAAACCTGCACATAATGATATACCAGTATCATCTTGTTACAAGCATACGCGCAGTCTCAGAGATTCGCGAACTTGCACTGTCTTGTTCAATTCGTCACTCTATAAATACAAATGTGAGACAAATACGTTTATTCGCTTCCTAAATCTTGACAAGGAAAGTGCTAAGAAAATATTAAAAAAAATATAAACTGCTAGTTTATCACACAAATTATAGTGAATAAGTGTTATTTTGTTTGAGAGTGCTGGAGAAAAGTAAGTACATTATTTTTTATTAAATTTTAGTTTTGTACTCGTACTTAGCAAAGATAGATAAACTACGCCAATCATGACTTCAGTTATTAGTAGTTTAACATTCAAATCATGCAAAATTACACGAGTACTCCTCAATAGTTTCTTTTTCAAAGTTTTAGCAATCGTTATTATAATTACAGTGCAATCTCCGTAATCCGAACTAATTGCTGCAAGGAGATGTTCGTATTATGGAATGTTTTCGGAAAAATCTAAAACAAGACATTTATACATACATATTAGTATGTATTTTATTATCAACATACAATATGTTACCACTTTGAAAGATAAATTAAGAAAATAAGAAATCCACAACTGTAAAGCTGCATGTTTTTTGAAAAATTTCCAATACACACACTCATTTGTTTTTTTTTTCATAGAAATTAAATGTTTACATATAGGAAACATATTTTTAAAAAAATATATTTAAATTACATATTTTGGCCGGTCACATAAATAAATATGCATGTGTGTCAATGTTTACTTATTTACGACCTTGCTAGGCATTTATTATTCTTTTATAAATACATGTATCTTATATCAAATAACAAAAAAGTAAAAAAAACGTACTTTTGTTCATTGGTCGTTACACTGTGGGCCACTTCGGATTACTAGAATGTTCGGATTACGGAAGTTCGGATTATGGATATTGCACTGTACATACTTCTCTATATTAAAATTAAAATTTTGTATTATTGCTAAAGTGGAACCAGTGAATTTTTACAAATGACAATCGAATGTATGTAGAGATAAATCGTATAACAATTTGTTATTATTATTCGTTGTATAATATTTTATTTTAACATTTTTTGTTATGTTACTTTCAAATTTCCTTAAAGTTCCATCATATCAAAACCTTAAGCAACATTCATAACATTCCCCTTCTCACATTCATTTATAATGGCTGTACGCCTATGTCTGCCATAAAATCTAAGACCATACGATTTAAATTTGACTTTAATTTTTTAATATACAGCTGCTGGACTTTATGTCTTATTTAAATAGATTAATTTTGCCCACAGATGACTGGTGCCATGTCCGAATCTAAAAAAAATGTGGAAAGTACAGCGTTGATTATTTGAAATTTGGCTTCATTCCATCATTGTCGGACCAACAATTTCCTATGTGCCTTTTATGCAACAAAGTTTTGGGCAATGACGCTATGAAACCATCTAAGTTGCAGGATCATCTGAGAAGATGTCACCCTGATAAAACAGATAAAGATTTGAAATACTTTCAAAAATAAACTTCAGAAGAGACCCAAGCTGGACAGAATGTTCGCTTAAACGTCACAAAGAAAAGATGATGGTTTGCGGGCGTCTTACAATATCTCGCTACTTACAGGAAAATCCGGAAAACCGCATACTATCGGAGAGAAGTTAATTTTGGCAGCTGTTGAAGAGGTTTTAAAAACTGTTTTACACAAACCTGCATCTGATATCATTAAAAGAATTTCCTTAAGCAACAATACTGTTGAAAGACGTATTGATGAAATGAGTTCTGAAAGCTTCTTGTATAATTATCTGCAAACGACCCATTTCTCTATACAACTGGACGAGTAAGCTTTACATGGTAATGCAGCATTTTTATTGGCATATGTTCGTTTTATTATGAATCAAGAAATCTACAAAGAACTGCTCTTCGCAAGAACTTTGACAACCGACACTAAAGGTGAATCAATGTTTCATGTTTTGAAGGATTACTTCATTGAAAAAGCAATCCCTTTATCAAATATAATATCAGTAGCTACAGATGGAGCCCCTGCCATGGTTGGACGTTATCGTGGATTTATAAGCTATTTAAAACAAAATGTGTCAGGGGTGTTAGCAATACATTGCGTCATCCATCGACAACATTTAGTTGCTAAAAATTTGAGTGTTAGATTGCATGAATCTCTTCAATTAGTCATTGATGCAGTAAACCGAATCCGAAGCAACGCGTTGAATACGCGGTTATTTGCGCAGTTGTGTGAAGAAAATGACAAACACTTTCATCAATTACTCCTTCACACTGAAGTACACTGGCTGTCGAAAGGCTTATGTTTGACAAGATTTTTTACACTTTTTGATACTATTTTAGAATTTCTGGATACTAAAGATAAAATTTTAAAAGGCAATTCAATGAAGTGGAAAACAGACATCGCCTATTTAACAGATTTGTTTACAAAATTTAATATGATTAATTTGCAGTTAACAAGACAGTCTAAATTTGATTAAAACAAAGTCCATCTTATCAGCGTTTCTTGTCAGAGTTAAACTAATGAAGCAAAATATTGGACGGGGCGAATTTTTCCAATTCCCCAATTTGTCACAGACAAACTGCCAGGAAAACGACGTTTCAACCTACGTTCAACATTTAAATGCCCTCTATTCAGATTTTCAAACTTGGTTTGAGGATGTTTTGACTATGGTAATACTACCATGGATAATTAATCCATGTGGTGACATAGAAGAAACGAATGTCATAATACAAGAGGAACTGACTGAACTAAGTACAAACGAAGAACTTAAGGTTCAGTTTAAAAACGGATATCAGCAATTCTGGCTGCAAAACAACATACCCGTTACTTATCCCGCATTATAAAATGTAACGATTTTTAATTTCATTTCCATCGTCATACCTAGTGGAAAGGAGGTGCAGCGCAGTTACCAATCTCCTAACGAAGAAAAGAAACAGACTGGACATCATTAGCCGAGGAAATTCAAGATTAAACCTTACAAAATTGACGCCAAATGTTGATAATTTAATATTAAAGCATCAGGTTCATCCTTCTCACTAAAAACATTTACTTATTGCTTAGTTTGTTTTATGTTACGTATATTTTATATAACAGATACAAAATTTTATTTTGGGTAGTTTTAATTTAAATTCAATTAATAAATGTATAAAACTTAACATGTGTTTTTACTTTAAGTTTTTAACACTAAACTTCACTACAGTTAGATATATACAAAAAATCAATATCAGGTAAGTAGGGGGTCTACCCAAAACCGAAAAACACGGCAAGCGGTCTACGACACAAAAAAGTTTGGGAACCTCTGAATTAGAGCGTGATGTTGCAATTCGAGTCGGTAGCGAAGAGAAGTAGGCGCTGCTTGAATCACTTGTGTCACTGAGAGAAACGTCTTGATAATATTAAGTAAGCATTGGTTGATAGATATCAAATAATTGCCATTTTGCTTGTTTTTTAGAACTTTTCAGTGATTTCCTTGTAAACTCATCTTGTTGTGTTGTGTTTTTACTGTTGATGTTATTGTTGTTCTTCCGTTAACCTGCAAAATGCATAGATGCACCTTGTTCGAGAAATCCCATACATTATGCGCCGCGCGCCAATTGTACCATGAGAATGTAGCCTGAAAATATGCGCAATGTTCAGTTTCAGTATTGATAAGGCACGTGAATCGGATATTCGATTACGTTTGACTAGTCCGGCAGTAACCGCAATCCTAGCTGGTAAGACTTTTCAAGTGTTTTATAAATTAAATTTTTCATGTGTCCCCAGAAGAAGAAATCGAGGAAAGCCAGAAAACCGCGCCGGCCGATGAACATGTCTACCATGTTCAATGAATCTATCGGAGAATTATGTGTGCAACCACTTTCTAACCGCTCGAGTAGAATGTGACAAAGCTCATGTTAGTCTAGTGGCACTTCTTCAAGGAGTTCGGTTGTGTTCATTTAATCGAGAAGGAAGAATATGAGGTCCCACACTACTGCTAATTTTCTTTGTAGAGGTTTTTTATTGCGTTTATATAGATAACACTGATATTACCACTTGTGTCCCAGAGAACTACATGCCATTATCAAATTTACAAAAATAGTTCTTTCCCACAAACCTTAGGTATTCGTTTCTGTTTCGTAAACAAATAAAATTACTGTGCGGTTTCAAAATGCTTTTAATATAGAAACGTTGACAAAAACATCTTTCTAAAAAACAGTAAAAAAAACCTTCAAAGTGTTTTCTTGTTTTTTTGCTAAGTAACGAAAACTTGATAAAACGATTTAAAAAATACGTACACGCAGCATTCAAACTATCGTCAACAACTCGCGCACTAACAGTATTCTCCTGCTGAACAGAATCCTGAAGCATTTCTTCCACTTCATCGTCTGTCGATTGCTTAGATGGTTCCACACACTCCAAGGGATAAACTCGCTGTATTGGTCTGAGCAATTGACCTTTATCCGTTTGCACACGCACTATACGAATTATATTGTCTCTACCAGTAAACACTTCGTTGATACGCCCTAATGGCCAATCTAAACGTTTCGAGATATCATTACCAATTAACACAACGTCACTTATCATAAAACTTTGAGAACGTTTGTACTTATAAAATTGTATCAATTGCCCCAAACACTCGACCCGAATATTACTATCATAATACATTTCGCAACGATTGCAAATAAGTAAGACACCTTTTCAACGACGTAGTTTCAATAACATGACACTCTGACTCTTTTAAATCTTGTAAAAACATTACTGGCGTTAACGGTATTAAATCTTCTTGGTCATCCGACACGAACGTTAATGGTCTTGAATTAATAACCGCCTCACAAACACATAACATCGTGTACAATTCATCTAACCTTAAAGATGCACGACACAACACCTTTCTCAATAACTGTTTGACCAAACCAATCAATCGCTTCTACCATCCTCTCCACCAGGGAGCCGAAGAAAGATTGAATTTCCACACAATTCGGTGAGATGAGCAGTGGCGCTTAATTGCTTCCCAATCAAGCTTAGCAAAGCATTTCCTGCAAAATTAATCCCATTATCGGTATAAATAACAGCAAGACTTCTCGCTAAAAACCGCCAAAAAGGATTCAAAAACTCTGCAGTAGACAACGACGACACTACATCCAAATGGACGACCCTATAAACTGCACATGTAAATAAACAAATCCGTGCTTTCTTACCACTTCGCAAAAACAATAGACCAGCGAAATCTATACCCGTAATTCGGAACGTAGCTGCATTTCTCACACGATCATTGAACAAGGGAGAAGAAATCACTTGTATCTTCTTAGCACCACATCTGCGACATGTCATACATTGCTTCACAACCAAACGCACAGCTTCCTCCAATCACCCAATATTTTTCTCGTAATAACGATAGCAATATGACAAGTAAAAACATGTAAATCATATATTATTCGAGACACTACATCATGTTTACCAGGTAACACAGATGGTAAACAAAAAGTATCTGTGTCTTCTCGGTTAAAAATTCTACTGCGAACTCTAATTACCCAATTTTTATCTTCAAAACAATTTAGAGACATCAGTTTTTATCATCATTTCCAGCAAAGGATTCTTTTTGAATTAGTTTTACCAGAATCATCTCACCATTATTCAACGTATTTGTAGACAATTCGCCTTAAATTTTATTGAGGGAATTTCTGCAGTTATAACCAAAGCAAAGCATCCAAGCTATCATGCGTACGATTTTCTTATATTTGGAGAAGTAACGTCCATACCAAATTTCAACATCTTGGCAAATCATAGCCGAAACAAATTCCTTTTTTCGCTCTTGATTAATCACAACTTTATCTTCTTCATCACAAAACTTTGTCTAGGCCACTCCGCTTCACTAGCATATAGCTAATTGGGTCTCTCCCACCATTTCAACCTGAAAAAATAGTTCGGTGAACACCCGCGAGATGGTAGATTGGCGGGATTCATCACACCAGGGACGGCTTCTATCGATGTCAACTTTCGAATCTCATGAACTCTATTTCAAACAAAGGTAGCCCACTCTTTTTCATTCCTCATCGAAGTAAAAACCGTAGAGGAATCACTCCAAAAATACCTTTTCCAATTCTTGGGAAATTCACATCGAAGCGAATGCTACAATCTTGCAGCAATTGCTGCTGCTAAAAGTTCTAGCCTAGGAATCGACAACTTCTTTAAAGGCGCTATACGAGACTTCGCTCGAATCAAATTAACGTAGATGTTGACCAGCATTTCTACTCGTAAATAAATAATGCACGCATAAGCGTCTTTGCTGGCTTCGGAAAAAACGTGTAAACTAAAATCTCTCGGGATTTCAATACGGAAAAGTTCCGGCAGCTCAGTTAACAAATGATTCTCTGCTTATATCATCTACCTCGTCTTCCCAGCTATCGTTCCATAACTTCTGCAGGAGTAGTTTCGGCAATATTAATAACTTCGATCTTATTCTCATCCGAAACAGACAACTTATCAGTTTTCTTGTTCCAACACATGCCCAGCACCATTGTTGTCCCCAAAACTTTAGATTCACCCGAAAACTCCCAGCTCCTTAAGTCAAATTTGACCAGCGCCATCACCTGCGTCGCCTCGCGTATAAATTCGGAAAGTTCAGTTACACTCGACACACTAGTTATACAATTGTCTACATAAAAACTTTCACGCAATTTGTAAATAGTGTTTTCGGAACAATCAAACACAATCGAACCAAGTCCACGCGCACAACACTCTAAATGATGATTGACTGTAGCTCCAAACAAAGAAGGACTACAATTAACCCCAAATACTACCCTTTTGTGTCGAAATGTAAGTTCTTTGTCATCTTCAGTTTGCCACAAAAATCGCAAACAGTCCCTATTTAATCCAATCTGCAAAAACGCCTTGCAAATGTCCGAAATGACGGAATGAGTTCAATCCCTTCTCCAGACACTGGTTTTAAGATGGATGAGCCCTTTCGTACTACACTCCAAAAGCATACCATTCTTTTTTAGCTTCTTTATGGTAGAATCAAGTCGTTTTTTGCTTAACATATAATTAGATGGTAATGGTGGATGTCCTTCGATCCAAGGCAAGTAAACTTCGTAACAATCATCTATTTTCACAGCTACGGTTTGATCAAAAAATTTACATACGGCTCTCTCTACCTTTTTTCTTTGGATACTAAATCAGAAAATGCTTCTATCCCCAATACCTCCAATTTCCATAGTTTCTCTACCGTCACAGTCATACTAGTACTAACGCCACTATTCATGCATTCTACTTTACCCATAATGACCCAACTAACAATGTCTCAAAAACCACAAAACCATTTTTAACTGATGACACCTGCCCGTGTACAACTTTCCAGCCACATCAGTTCCGATTAATAATTCAATAGAACCTACACGATTCAAATGAGTCAGTTGATGCCTAACATGTTCAACTCATTTATCCAGGGACCCGTCTGAAGTGGTGCAACGTTACTACAAATAACATTTTGATCCATTGCTGCAAAAGTACACGCATATTTGCCATCCAAACTAAGTAACTTTATAGCGCCAGCAAACAATGCATGAATGACCTTTACACTTCTTTTGGCAACATACTGAAGATGTTCAGCAACTTCGCGCAACAAGTAGGAACTTTGCAAACGTGTCAATAACCGCCCGCATTTCTCTCGAACAATGTTCACTGCGTATAATAACCCTCAATGTTTGCAAAATAACATGCGTTTCCGTAAAATTTTGTCTTTGTGCGCTTCTTCACTCGCAGGCTAAGCATTAATATTTATTTTCTGAAAGTCAGTTAATTTGATGCACAGAATAGCAACGTGTTGTCCATTGCAAACGACGCACCTCGCACGTTCGTGACATCTTTTAATTTGATGACCGACCGTCGCGCAGCAAAAACATGCCTACTCCTGCTTTAAAATTTCTTGAACAAAATGCCCCACACCTCAATCGTACCATCCTTTTTTTGCTAAATGCATTCGAGAAAAATCAGTCTGTTGGCCTATTGTTTTTACTTTGGTATCGTCTCGCAACTTATTCGTGATGTTTCTTCCCCGCAAATAGTGAGACACGTCAGGTGTACAAAACTCCTTTAATTCAATTCCAATATGTGTTACAATTTATCAGTCAACGAAGTATAGTAGCACAAAATATACATTGCAGATTCTCTGGTTTCTCATAGCAATACAAAATTAATTAATTCTGCGGAAGTTTTCCTGAATAATTTTATGTCTTGTTAGAATCCCCGGCAGTATTCTAAATTGCAAGAAAACAATTCTGTACTCGATTCTGAGATAGTCTATTAATCCAGTAATTTTTTTGTTTCCGTTTCATCAAATAATTTATATAACTACAAACTGTAAGTTTTGATATTCATAGTGCAAGTTCTGAGACAAAATAAGACCCGGACGACCTGGTACCGAAAGCAACTTTACGACGTTAGTGCGTTCAGAGGCACCTCCCTGAAAAAATGTAAACATGGCCGTAAGTTTTTCTTCTGTTTTCCCGCGCACGCCAAGATGGTTATTAAACTTTCTTTGACTGCCATTTCAAATAACATGGTTTCTAATATCAATGAATCATATTTACAAAAAAAATCATTTAAGTTGGAGGACGTCAACTAGTGTTTTTGCATTTCCAGTCTAAACCGATAAAAATAGCAGCAAAACTCCGTTTTTTGAGACTCTGATGAACAATTACAAACGAGAAAAGCTAGTGTTACTAAAAGTTACTCAAAACGTCCAAAAATAGACTTGTTTGACAGCTTTGCTCGTAGAATATCAATCTTGCATACCCGAATGGGTAATCACTCTGTGCAATTGTGGGACATAGTAATATGCATTGCACCGAATCATTAAAAAAAATGGTTTACAGAGAGATATCAGTGATCAAAAGCAGACCCGTTATAAACCCAATTTTTGCTCAACCGTACGAGCACTAAATTATAAAAGTGTATCTGGCTATAAAAATTCTAGCCATAATGTTGTAGTCGGCGAAAGTATAATTGCTTTCAAAGAAGAACCGCTTTAACAGGTTCACTGTCCATGAGGCACCCGTGACTCATTAAAGAAGAAGGATCACACGTTCATGTGATTCAATGCACTAAGCAAGTTCTTTAGTCAATTGTTTCTTAAATGTTTAGTGGCTTGCATTAAAAATACGTTGAGAACGTGTGAAGGTTATCCAGAATAATGCTATTAATTACGTTGAATTGCTATTGTGAGAAATTTTTGGGAAAGTAATGTAAGCACTTTGGCAAGAAAACACTCAATATAATTAAGAAGTGAATTTACCTCTGAAATGAGTCAAGAACCCTCAGTTACATTAAGATTGATAATGGTTCGGTTTAAAAGTGTGTAGAGGTTTTTGGTTTCCGCTTTTGCACATCTTTTGTTGCACTCTGCAAAAACGAAAAGTAATCCCCCACCATGTTGGGATTGTAACGGTCTTAATATCTTGCTTCCATGATAAACATCTCCTAGTGAAATCTTTCATCGTGTTCGTCACTCACGACTTCCATGTTTGATAAAAAGATGAGATACAAATGCAAACAATGCATCTTTAGTGACATTCGGTTACCGCGGTGCTGGTAAGCTGTTAGCAAGTTGTCCACAAGTTCTACATAGTTGTTTGTCCATGATAAACAGCTCCTAGTGGAATCTTTCATCGTGTTCGTCACCCACGACTCCCATGTTTGATAAAAAGGTGAGACGCAAATGCAAAAAATGCATCTTTAGTGACATTCGGTTACCGCGGTGCTGGTAAACTGTTAGCAAGTTGTCCACAAGTTCTACATAGTTGTTTGTCTGTGGTTCCCAAGAAAGTTGTGTACGACAATCACAAATGCGTCCCAAACTGCTTGGTTTAGTTCCGTCAGCTCCAATTTGAACAATAGATCTCGAATCAACTTTCGTATTTCTGATCCAACAAAGACTCATGCTTTCAATATTGCGTTAGTCTTCATCTTTTCAAAGATGCCTTTTAGGTACTGAAAACTACGATTTGTTTTATCCATCGCTAAAACAAACTGTTTCGTAAGTTGCTATGGAGTGGAGGTATGTAAATCTTATTATGATCCACAAGAAGTACATGTTATACAATCTTCACATCACATCAAATATTCCAATTATGCTCCGAGAACTTAATCAGCATCAAGATAGTGTCAATTGTTTCGTAAGTTTCCTTCATTCCCACGGCATGAACAATAGGAATTGATGATTTCTGGTTGCCATTGTTTAGTAGTGCAGCATTGAGCTTGAGCTAGATTTAATAAACAGCCTCCACTCATCTGCTACGTATTAGTCAGACACCGTGGTCAACAGCATAGTATGGTGCAAACTTTATGTGGGGAACTCGAAAATGCGCAATTGTGGCACCTCTCTGGAGAGGTTAAGAGCTTGGTTGATCAAATGTGACTATTTAATGTCACTGACGGAAGCATACGTGTATTATTTAGCTTCAGCGTCACTGTCACCATCTTCTCTATCACATTCTTCGTTGTTCATTGCATCTACGATTTCACATCCGAAGTAATGTTTATAAGCTATACGTAGCCTTTTGGTCATGTTCTTTGATCACAAGTCGTATACTTGCCACAAATGTAACAACAGCAGTCTGGATTGTTCACACAACTGTGCCCATTCATCTTTCGTTTACTGAATCACCATATAACGAATTACCAAATCGTTTTATACGAAATGACTTAAATGCGTGTTACTTACAAGAGCAAAAAGCAAATACGTCTGGTATTAAAAGTGTATGGAATGTACAGTGGTGTTGTGTATATTTCATACCCTACTATATGCAACATAGTAAAATAGTACCTTTTTACTTATTTTAGTATCTAACGTGTTGTTTACGTTTTTTACTTTCTACTGGTATTACATTAATACCAAAAAAACTAAAAACTACATCTGAAATTATCATTGGTAACAAAATTTAGAGTTCGCGTAATTTGTAAAGAACCTGTGAACGGAGCTTTTAAAGACAATGGCGTAGCAAAACGCTAATTATTGTATTACGAAAAAAACACATAATTTAGTTATAGAGTTGACTCTAAAAATACACATTAACACTAATCAAAATTTCAAAACTTAAGCAAACAACACAAATTCTACAACGAAAGCAATAACAACCGTAAATCGAACACCCCTCATTTCGCAAGAATAGATCGTTATATTAACTTCTTATGCTGCGCATATCACGTGACAGGTCCTTTATAAATTACGTCAACTCTACCAAATTTCTTTCAAACATTTATTGAGTATAAAATAATATAACAGAACATATTTCTGAAAAATAACTTACGGCCGGTTCCACCAACACGACTTAAACTTAAGCAATGCTTAAAAACAAGTATTGCTATGGTTTTAACAATTGTAACTCCGTTTTTAAGCTTTGCTTAAGTTTAAATCGTGTTGGTGGAACTGGCCGTTAATGTTTTCTGCTAAAACAACTTGCGCTTTATCGTCTAATGACTATTGTTACTACAAGTTACGACAGAATAAATAGTATTAAACTATTATTTTCCAAGTTTAGACTAAGTTTTGCTTTAATATGCCAGTTAACAAAACAGTCAATCAAATCGAGTTTCGTATAAACTCATATTAAATATTCTCAAAATATTTTTTCTGGTTCTTCAAATAATGAAAGAGTACCAGTAAGAATCATTATCAAAAATTTACATCTAATAAACTAAAAAGTTCAGTATGTACTTCAGATAAAAGAAAATCAAAGTTCTGAATATTCTAAGGACATATTACCATTTATCAAAATATAATAAGCATGCTTTAAATATAAAACATTCTTCTTTTTTAAGATATTTATTCAAAAATCAAATAAGTAGCAGCAAAAGAAAAAAGTATAAGAAAAATGCTAATATGTTTAGTTTCCGTAGGCAAAACATTTTTTACAAGAATCCACTCAAAATAATACTGCCTTCAGATGCGTTTTTAATTTAACATCATTATATTACGTATTTAAAAATAATGAACTTAATTGTTTGAAAAATTTAATATTTACTTTGTTATTGAAGTTTTATTTTTTGTTTACGAAAATAAACGAAGGCTTTTTATGTTCTTACGGGTAGAAAGCATCAAGGTTTAGGGGCACCAAACAACGTATGAATTGGTTATTAGCTAAACGTCGTGAATATTTTAGAGAGCACAACAAAAGCTATTGTTTTTGAACAAGCAACTCAAATGCAACACGATTTTTTGAATATATAGATATGCGTGTGTTTTCTGTATAATATAAACACTAGAAAAAATAAATAGTATAATAGGAAGGGCGTAAATGTCTTGAGGGAATACATGTTACATGCAAGCGCATGTTTATGTAGGCACGAAGCATACTAATTTCTAATTCCCGTAGACTATAAGCGTGAATTAATGTTATAGACGTATTGGTCTAACAATACTGACCAAATCAAATGCGTGGTGGTTAAATTGGAATGTACACTCTCCTTTGAATAAACTTCAATAAATACGTCAGGTTATAATGGCAACAAGCGGCCTATAGTATATGTAGCATATAGGAGTATTTTATTATTTCGTTGAATTCACGATGAACATTGAATGGCGAATAATTAGCTTCCGGTTGCCTTGTTCGACAATAGCGTGATTCAATAATCGGAAGTACTATGCATGGACATCAAATTTAAGCAATTCAACGTCACAATACAGAACGTTCTGTGTCAAACGGCACGACAAAAAAAGTAGTTACCTATATTGAAAATTAACGAAGCGCAAAAATTAAAGCTGTTAAAAATTATTATTAATTACCGCTTGAACGGTTATTAAGTTCCGTTTTAACAATAAATTCTAACGTTGTTTACGTTTTGCAGATGCTATGCACTTGGGTACGGTATGCTTAAGATTAAAGGCTTTCCCTTAATAAATTATTAAAAAATAGAATGAAAGATTGTGTATATATTTACACCACCCCTTATTTTATATTATACTTTATCTTTTAAATTTTCCAAATTTCATTAGCACGTATTTCTTTTGATGTTTATTTCTTTTCAACTGAAGTTTTTGTATATCCCGTTTCTACTGGTTTATTTTTGATTCTGTCAAAGCTTAATAATTCATTTCTATTTTAAATATTTTTTTTCATATTTATTATCTTCAACATTTTATATTAAAACAAACTTGTCACGTCTGTAAAAGCATTTGTTGAATACTGCTGTTAATTAATGATTTTGCAAAAAAGTAAAATTGAGAAAAAATAGTAATTGAAAAGTATTAGTAGTGCATAAGATTTACACCCACCTCAGCTCCTTAATTCATGTAGCTGGATATTAACTACATCTATAATGTGCCTCTCAAAACTTGCGAAGAATGTAACCGTACATGCATCGACGTGTGTTTGCCAAACTCTGACCCTGGCTACGTTTAAAACAAATTAAGGATTGTAAAGTTAAAAAAAGAAATTAGTAGTTCAATTCGCGAGTATGAAAATTTCTCGTTGAGTATGAAATTTGTCAGGAGAATTTTCCTACTCTTGCGCCGAGACTGTCAAATTTTAGACAGCATTTTTGCTTCACTTCCCACTAGATCATTTACGAGTTCGGTACTTTTACGCCCGGGTTAACCTTCATTGTTAGATTGTTCCACGCTACTATCCTAATATGCAATTGCATTTGGAAGGTTGAATCGGGGTGAGTGGTATACAATTTTCTTTATTGAGGGTTTAAATTGACTCTGCTAATTGTCTGTAGCGGATATTGGTAGCCACCAAATGTTCATCGTTATCACCGAAGATAACTAGCAGGTGGCCTCGTTAGAAAATTTCCATGACGTCGCAATGTTGATAACGTCATTATCGTATCCACCGTCAAGGGTTGGAAACAGGCAGGACAATCCTTCTTTGGGAAGAATAATTACGACAAACACGGGAAATTTATGTTGTTAAGTCGAAGGGAAACGCTGCGCACTTGCGTTCTTAATGATTGGATGCTAAGGAAACCTTTTATTTGTGTTAACATTAAATGCTCGTTCAGATTGAGTTTAATATTACTTTTTAGGTACATCAAGTACGGAGATTAGCTCATGTCCGACTGAAGTAAAATCTAACTGTGAGTATTACTACTTTAAATTCTTTCTTTGATTTGTACTTCGGTGGTCATGTCGTTTATGACCGTACGTGCATGTTAAGTTAATACAATTAATAATATTTTTGTGCTTCGGGAACTTATAAGCTGTGCGCGTTAAGTCTCGAAAGCTTAAATTGTTTTGTTTGTCTACAATTTAAAGATTTGTAAATATAAATTCAGACGTTATGTTTATGTAACTGTTTAGACCGACAGGGTCAGCTTGTTGTACGGTGTGTTACTCGCTATTCGGCGCAACTTCTAATTTATTCGACCTACGTGTAAATATTGTCGAAAACTTACATTTATATACCTTCTTCATCTTCTGTGATATTATAAATATATACATTCAGTGTTATTACTTCTGTAGTGTTATTTGTTCTTTTCCTGCTACGGGTAGAGTTAGACGGTATCTCCCGAATTTAATTTTTCATCGTCTTAGTGCCTTTTTTTAGATCCACGTTATAATCACCCATAACAAAGCCTGCGATCCCTCTCCGAAGAAGCTGTGGTACCCGTTGCTTTGTTTTGTTATAAGACCAGCGTAACAATTTATTTTTGGCGGATCAACTCAAGAAGCCTGAGTTTCTCGTAACAGGATACTCGATTAGAATGCAGTCAACGTACACAACAATCTACAAATATAAAATTAAGCTGAACGCAAAATTATTACTTCTGCTAAAAGTAAATTATTAATTGTGATCTCCAAGCAGACTAATTTTAGCCGAGAGCTACAGCAGCAACAAGATAATAGAAATTTGTTGTTGCAGCGCAGTGCCAGTGGGCCGCTTAGATCAATGATATTTCACAGATATCCACAGGTGTGCAAAGTTCGAATCAAGTAAGACCCCTGAGTTCATAATTTATTTATACCCTATTCCAGAGAAATACGACTTCCACCTTCTTTACGGTATTGAAAAGATGACCTAAAGTCTCCGCCAAATTCGCTATAAACAATTTTAACGTTTTCTTAACGAATTGACCCCATTGCCTGTGAGAGTCAACTAAATCGAAAATCGTCTTAATTCCGTCAATATATAAAAAATCTTCATTCAAGCAAAATTGCTAATAATCGACAATAAAAAATTAAATTAAAAACTCCTCGTAGGTATCAAATAAATTCAAATATCCAACCAGTGGGGTCTGTGTATAGTAACGTGGTAAAAATTTTATTACAGTACAAAAATGTGCAACGTTGATACGAATGGCACGTAACAAAATACACGAGAACAAGGTTTCAAAATTGCGGTAATGTGTAATAAGCGTGAGCAACGAAACGTTTTTTAGTATATCAAACATTCATACAAAATAAATACAAAATTTATTTTCAAAATCAGAATACTTGGTTTAGGACAAGCTGGTTGTGCTAAATTTTTTAGACTTATAGATATGTCACCTTATTTAAATCACAGTACTTGCATAAAAAAGCATAGATCACATATGTACTACTGTTAAAACAATTTTCCACTCTTTCATAAAAATCATTTAACAGTATCTGGTGATGGTACATAGAAGGAACGAAGATCTACTTCACTGTCTTGAATATCTTCCTTGGTTGGATATATTATTAGCAAGATTTTAGACATTGAAGTAAAAGTGCATTCTGTAAAATGTAAAAAATCAGATAAAACTAAGAATGGAAGAAAAATCATGAACGTTCATGTACAACTAATCACATTGGTTCAACAGAAAAAATGGAAGTCGATAGCATTACGGAAATGTTCTGAAAATTTGCACGGGTCAAACACATGAATTAAATTATATTGGATACGGCGATTGCGAAACATTTAATGCAATTCTGAAAGCACATGTTCTGAAATGCGTGTAATGAGAGAGAGGTATACACCTTGAAACCGAGGTGTAGGAAATTTGTCCTTGGGAGAAAAAAGAATTTGATAGATTTTGCCTGTCAAGTTGAATATGGGTTTAATAACATTCTTACGAAAAAGTTTCCCTATTTGATCTGTAATCTTGTGAAGGGTGAAAATTCAAATTTTGGATTGGATTCGGAAGGAGAAATGTCCTTAGGCAATTGAGGACGTGGATGTAAACGACGATTAATAACTCTATGAATATCTCGCTTCATATAACCATTGCTCACCAAGATTCTGGTAAGATAATAGAGTTTCGAGTCTAGATTCTCAGGTTGACAAATACAAAAAGGGCGATGAACCAAAGATTCAATAACAGAACGTTTCTGTGCAGGATGATGATGAGACAAAGCATGAACGCATCTGCCCGTATAGGTGCGTTTGCGATAAACAGAAAGACCCAAAGGTCCGCCGGACTTACGAGTCATCAGAATGTCGGAAAATGAAAGAGAACCATTAGTTTCGATTTCCATAGTAAATTTGATGACTAGGTGTTAATAATAAGCAAAACCTTAATAGAAACTTTGGTAAAAAGTAAAGTGACATCAAAACTCACAAAAAATCTTGGGATTAAAATTTTATAGTTTCTAAACGTTGAATAAAATGCTGAGAATTGAGGATGTGAGAAGAACTTGGCTAGCTTGTAGGAAGAAGATTGAATAGTACTGAAGATAGGTCGAAAGAAAATATCTTGTTTGTGAACTTTAGAAAGTTCATATGGACGAGGTGGTTTTGAATCTGAAGGGGCAAGTCAACGTTTAGTTTCTGGAGGTAGATTGAATTATTTGGCTAACCTTACCTTCAATTCTAGAAGTAGAATTACGAGTTAGAAGAGAGTACGTTTCCTCAGACAAAAGAGAATGGATTTTCGCAGCATAATCAATTTGGTTTAAAACGACTGTAGCGTTGCCTTTGTCGGCTGGAAAAACAATAATATCTGGGTTCCTACGACAATCTCTTCCGACTTAGAAATCTTGTTTTTAGAAACTTTAGATGATTCAAGGTTTTTGCCAGTGTGAATACGAATGAAATCTGAAATGTGGCAAGGAAGATGACTCGACAGCACATAAAATATATTCTTTAGGAATACATCAGCAAAATCAGCAAAATTCAAACCCTTAGATAGCACCATTCCTGTTCTAAAGTGAGAGTCAAACTAGATAAATTGACGACCGTCTTCAAGGAGTTAGTAGTGGACAAAACTTTATAATTCTTGGATTCCAATAATTGAAACTTTTTGAGATGATCTCTCTCTCTCTCTCAAATTTCCGGTATGTTATAATACCTAGCCTTGGCAGCACTGATTGCAAGCTTGAAACTGTTTATTGTAGTCGTAGTGGCATAGTATATGTGTAATGTCCTCGTGCGTGCCGTAAATAATGATGCTGGTCACAAAAATAAACCCAATAAGCTCAGGAAAGAAACAAACAAAACCACTTCACAAAGTATGGAGAAAAAAACTTCAAAATGTACTACAACAAAAGGTATGACTGTTCTTCTTCTACACTTTTTTGAAACGATGGGTTTATTTGAACTACCTTTTGGAGATAAGAATATTTATTATTTTGTAATACTTTCCCGCACATGTATATTATAAACTTTCGTTTTTATTACTGCTAGCACACTGCTCTGGCCATAAAGCAAAAAAAACATGTAACAGGAAATATTGTTTTGATAATAATAAATGACATGATTCGCCGCCCCCGAGCAGAAAAGAGACTAAAACTAAACTTGTCGAACGTATGCAGCAACTGATAACAATTGCCGACAATGTAACATATCTCCTAGATCCCAGGTTTTTAAGTAATGACTTAAAAACCGAAGAGAAAAATGAAGCAGTGAAGAAATATTCCATTATGGTGAAAAACAACTGTGGGTTTTCGTGAATTCTATCGATAAGAGAGTTCACTCCAGCAAACTGTTGGAAAGGAAATATACGATTGTCTTTCTCAAATTACACAAAGATTCTTGCCC
Source organism: Aquatica leii (assembly GCA_035610365.1). Taxonomy (NCBI): domain Eukaryota; kingdom Metazoa; phylum Arthropoda; class Insecta; order Coleoptera; family Lampyridae; genus Aquatica; species Aquatica leii. Next base: position 99,624,521 of record CM069436.1, on the reverse strand, counting down.
CTTCCTTCTTCTTCGTCAAGTGCGGTGCTAAATTGGTCGGTGTCAGAAAATGTCCACTTTAAAAAAATGAACCGATTAAAGACCACAACTGCTCGCAAGAGCGTAGGATAGTATCATAATCTGACTGACTGACTAACTGTCTTCTGTTCTGTCATTGCGATCACCAGCCCCATACTTCTAGAAAATACTCCGTACATAACTTTCTTTATTACTCGCTGTTTTTTCACAATCGTTTCCGCATCTTCATGTATCTATATTCGGCTCTCTTGCCGAATAACGGTTTGCAGTTTCATCGTCAGTAACAATTTTACTAATAATTTGATGACCTCTAGCATTCAACATATCTCAAGTTTGTCGACAAACTCTAACACGTTTTGCTTTCTGTAAACCTATCTAATGAGGAGGTACAACCTTTTTCAAATGTAAATATTCGTGGAATATTGATTTTACTTGCGAGGATGTCCTCTTCCACCATCTTCTTCACTTCCCCTCGTACAAATTCTTTATACCACCTAACCGTAGCTAATAATAGTGCAAAATCTCTTAACGCCGATTTCAAACTTTCCCCACACTCAAACGTGCTCGAGTCTTTCTTGAAATCATAGTAAATCATTATCTGAAAATTCTCTAGTGACAATTTCATTTATTCATTATTTAATGGGTTATTTCTCGAACACTATTCAATCAAATTTCACAAACTATAATGACATTGATAGGCAAACAAATGGTTAAAAAAAGATTTGTCTTGCATCGATGACTAGATTTTTCTATTCTCAATACTTGTAGTTTGACCCTGGTACAACTAATTGACGTTTTAGAAATAAGCAGAAAGATGGGACCGAAAGAAGTATATACAGGAGTGCCCCAAGAAAGTGTACTTGCCACTTAACGACATCAATTGATGAACTGCTCTTCTAACGATCGATCAGGAGCAAGAAAGCTCCACAAGAATATTACAAATAGCAAGTTATCGCACCAAAACGTAGACAGGTGATTAAATTATTTAATTTAATTAATTTGACTCAAAGTGTGAAATCTATTTTTGAGCCACATTCAAATATTACTTAAGTGTCATGGTGTCCAAAATATTAACAACAACCAAAAAAGTTATATGGAGGTGAATTACCAAAACTGGAGAATGGAGTTGATTTTGACTTAATAAAATCAACACATACTTAAAAATGGGATACAATGTATGCATCCACAATTGTGTAAAAAAATCCCTCAGAATAGATTAAATTATTTATAGCGTTAACTGCGTTTGCATAGTATAATAAAATCAATAAATTTAATAATAATAGACATAAAGCTACAAAAAGTGTTATAGTTTTTGCAAAGTTTTACCGTTAAATAAAAATTGTAAAATTCCTAAATATTTGTTATCAAACGTCTTGTTTTGCAGTAATTGTATATCTATAACATTTTGAAAAAACAAATTTCCGTTTCTTAATTTAGTTTCATTTGATTCTCTACCTTTATTACCAAAACCACGCCAATAAATTCTATTATTAAAAACCAAATGCGTCGCCCGTGATAATCATTAATTGAAACGCTTTACAAATTTGCCCTTTTTGTTTAATTATAGAATATAAAACGAATGCGTGATTTTCAAAAACTTTTCATATTTAAATGTGCCGCTTTTGTATATTAAATGTTTGGTATTATGAATTGAGAACGTTTAAGTTGCCTGTAACCAAGAAAAATAGTATATTCAATTAAGTTCTTTGTGCGGTTTTGAGTCCATTAAATTAAACACGTTACGCCAAAAAACTGAAAAACCGAAATAATAAAGCTTAGTGCTAATGTAAAGTAAAAACGCCCATTAAAATCAATTTATAATTAATGGTGTGAAAGTAAAAGCTTCTAACTTTTTTTACATTTTAATTTAATGTACAACTTTAAAGCTGAATCATACGTGTATATAAAATATTGAAAAATTAAATTAGCAACACGTTAAAAATTAAAAATAAATTTATACTTCATTATATAAAGACGTTTGTGTTATTAAATTAGAAACAGAATATAATAAAACCTTTTGTAATGCAATTTCTTTCCAATATTAAATTATTAAATAAATCCTTCCGGTTTTCTACTTAATTGTATTGATTTTACGTTAGTTGCGTTCATTAACGTAATTAGCAATAAAATATAATGTTATTAAACTTACCCTTACACTACTAAATAATTAGTCGAAAGAAACTCACCTAAAACAAAAAAAAATAAATTAATAAAAAAAATCAGCATATTTTGTACATAATTAAGTTTAAAAAATGTAATTGTAACAGAATATTAAGAAGAATGTCGTTACAAACACGCTTTTTGTATTAAAAAGAATAATATTTCAGAAATTTCACACGTTTTTTTCGTACTAAACATGAAATACCTTTATATAATTACTGCTAACTACAAGAATAGTAGAAAGGGCCCACTATCCCCTCTACTTTTGACGTCATTACTGACCTCGGAAGGAACGTGGGCGACTTTTGTGAAAGTGTTTTTTTCTCTCTCACACATTTTTTTCTCTCTCACATTTTTTTTTCTCTCACACATTTTTTTCTCTCTCACACATTTGTTTTTCTCTCTCACATTTTTTTCTCTCACACATTTTTTTTCTCTCTCACACATTTTTTTCTCTCTCTTACATTGTTACATCATCGCATAATTGGTAATTTTGATTGCATCGTGCGTCATCGCGTAACTGGTAATTTTTCATGCGTCATCAAGTCTCATGATTCGAATGAGAAGTATTTTTATTTAAAAAAAGCTGTAGGTGCACCTGGATTCGAACCCGGGCTTCTTGATTACAAAGCAGCGACCTTAACCACTAGGCTACCAAACAGTTGAATCGAAACGATCAATTGTAAATAATATAGTGATATATTAAAAAATGCAATAAAGAATTTCCTATGAAAGATTAGTACTAAAATGGCGAGTTAATTTTTAAATAAATGTGAAACTACTATGTTGCTTGTATATTTACCGAAAGGCAAAATTGCTGAATCATTAACCTGTTTTTTCTAATGTGTCACGTGACAAACATTTTACTAGAAATACTTTTTGTACAAACATTCTTTCCCTATCAAGATATAAAAGCACGTCTTTACTAAATCTTATTTAGTTCTTGTTCACAATTCGAATCAATACTTCAATATAAAACTTCTTGTGATGGCAGCTAAAACACCACAACGTGATGTAAAGAAGTTTTCACCTTATTCTAAAAGAGAAGATTGGAAGAAAAATTATAAATCACCTGCATCGCCAGTGTACGTACCTACCGCTAAAGACTACGCCTTGTTTGAAGAAGCCAAAAATCATACGGTATCAGCAACACAGAAGATAAATCAAAATTAGAAGTACGCGAAAAACACGAGTTGTTTAATGAGGTATCTATACCATTAAATCACAGTTACTCAAAAATTGCGCGTCTAGGAATAGATGTTTATAATGGCTTCAGACCTTGCCTGAAAATAATAAAGTCCGGTTTTAATTCGGGTGTTTACTTCACGTTACCACAATTCACCGAGTTTCTAAGTGTATTGGATAACATGATAGAAGACTTGGGTCACAAAGATGTAGGTAAATATCATCTTGAAAATTATATAGTGCACACAACTGATGTGAACGCTGTTCGATTTGTGCCTAAAAATGTGGAAGAAAAATTTCAATTGTATGTAGGCCTTAGTTCATTACAAAGCATTAGAAGAATGAAATCTTATTTCACGTCACTACTGAGCGACAGAGAAAACTGTGACTGTCCTTTTCAAGAATTTATACACGATGTGGTGAATTTTGTAGATTCAAAGAAAAAACAGGAAGCGTGTTACGAAGATTTCGAAGAAGTTCTTGAAGAAAAGTATAACAAAAATTTTATGTTATATGAATTAGTTCACAAATTTCCAGGTTTTATGAACATTACGGTAAAGGATTATATGGATACATATGATGACCGTTTTTTGTACAAATAATTTAGTATTTTACTATAATTACATGTAGGTAAAAACAAAAAATATAACCAATAAAAATAAAGTTTTTTTCTTCTATATAAAACCTGTTTTATTTTAAACGCAGTTAGTTCTCGTTAAGATAACGACCATTAACATGTACCAATTTCAGCATCCTTTCTCAGCAATTGTTGCAGGACCCTCTGGATGTGGTAAATCTTACTTTATTGTAAACTTTATAAAAAATATTAATGATGTGTGTGACACTAAATTTGAAAATGTCATATGGTTTTATGATGAATGGCAGCCTCTGTATAAAGATTTGCCAAATATAAAATTTCAAGAAGGATTACCGTCTATGGATTCTTTTGATGGAAGAGAACCTAACTTAATAATCATTGACGATTTAATGCGCGAAGCGAACAGTGCTGTTGTAGATATATTTACTAAAGGTTGTCATCATAGAAACCTCAGCGTATTTTTCCTAACTCAAAACGTCTTTCACCAAGGTAAAGGACAACGTGACATATCATTAAATGCCCATTACATAGTTCTATTTAAAAATCCACGAGATAAAGCCCAAATAAAACATTTAACGAGGCAAGTATACCCTAAAAATCCAAAATTTTTAGAAGAAGCTTATAACGATGCAACATCGAATCCACATGGATATTTACTTTTTGATTTAAAACAGGGTACGCCTGACATTGTACGTTTTAGAACATCAATTTTTAACGAAGACGGCGCATGCTACATTTACATTCCTAAAAAAGGGTTTAAATACACAAGTTCAGATAAATATGACATCATTCAATCACAATGACTAACGTACTCACTAAGCATGCTGAACTTCTACGGGCTTTGACAAAATTAGGACCTAATGAGCGACAAGCTTTGCTAAAGTGTGCCAGCGATAAGCAAATACATTGTATCTGTGAATGCATTTACAATACTTTAAAAGGAAAAGTTCCATTGTCAGGAACGCAGAAGAGACGGCTCTCTCGTCATAAAAACACGTTGAGACGAATAGTAAAACAGGGAGAATCCATTAAAAAGAAAAAAAAAATTTTATTACAACAAGGAGGCGCATTTCTACCGTTTCTCTTAGCACCCTTAATTAGCGGCGTGTTAGGAAGTCTTTTTAACTAATATGGAACACGCTAAAAAGATGATTATCGTTCCCCCGGAATTAATACAGCGGTTAAAAACTACTCCTGAACCTACGCAAAACAATGTGTTGTCAGAGTTGGACATCGAAATGAACAAAGTTTTAAATTCAAAACTAGCAGATCACGATAAATGGAATATGTATAATCAGATTCTTCAAAGGTATTTACATTTTGTCGGTGAAAGCCGACAGCCTGTTAACATTTCAGTTGAAGAAGAAAAGATTACAAAGATGACGGATTCTGATATAATAAACACGTTACCTCCTACATACAAGAAAAAAGCGGAAAACTTTTTGCGGATTTTGAACACTTCAGGAAACATACTATGGGATAAGAATGGAGTTGTAACAATACAAGGAGAAAATATACCATCTTCGAATATTATTGATTTAGTACATGACGCTATAAGACCGAGAAAAACTAGCAGTCCTAAAGGCTGGCAACAGCTTGCATCTTATATGAAAGAAATTAATTTTCCGCAAGAACTTATTGGAAATTTAAAACGTCGAGATGTTTCACAAACTAGAAATGAGCAACTAGCGGTAACTTCGCCACTTAGAAGTGATCAAAGTTTTGCGCCAAACTATGATGGTGATGACGAGTTGAGGCAGTTAGTAGCTGAAACCCCGAGAAGATCGAACCGCAGGTCAAGGGTTTTAAACTGGGAATCTTTCAAACTTTGATAATGGACACCGTATATTACGACCCAGCTCACGTTAGCGGCTTTGCGGGTGCAAATGACTTATTTCAATCAGTAAAGTATAAACATAATCGCCCCAGTGTTGAAAAATGGTTACAACAACAAGAATCGTATACTATACATAAACCTAATAAAAACCGGTTCCCAAGAAACAAATACATCGTAAACAATATGTTTGAATTATGGCAGGCTGATTTATGTGATATGCAAAGTTTGAAAAAATATAACGATAACTATAAATACATTTTAACCGTAATTGACGTATTTAGTAAAAGGCTTGGGCTAGACCGCTAAAAACTAAAACAGCTAAAAACGTTATTGATGCGTTTGCAGATATTTTTAAAGAATGTGAAAATAAACCTCTAAACATTCAAACGGATAAAGGAAAAGAATTTGTTGCACAAACTGTACAAAGTTTTTTAAAGAACACAACACTCATTTTTACGTTACGAATAATCCGGATGTTAAAGCCGCTGTAGTTGAGCGATTTAATAGAACTCTTAAAACAAGAATGTGGCGCTACTTTACATATTCCAATTCATATCGGTACATTGATGTGTTACAAAATTTATTATTGTCTTATAATAATAGATATCATCGAAGCATTAAAATGGCACCCAATGATGTAAATGATTCAAATATTTTACAAGTTTGGCAAAACCTGTATAGCAGTGGAGTTGGACTAGAACGAATACCTAAATATAAAGTCGGTCAACATGTAAGGATTAGTAGAACTAAACAGATCTTTGAGAAGGGATATACAACAAATTGGAGCGAAGAAGTGTTTAAAATAAGCAAAGTTATTAATCGCAAACCTCCTGTTTACCGAGTTGTTGATTTAAATAGCGAGCCAATTGAAGGAACGTTTTATGAGGAAGAATTACAACCTATTACAATTACTAGTGACACTAGATATAAAATTGATAAAGTGTTGAAAGAAAAAGGTCGCGGAATAAATAAACAGTATTTTGTAAAGTGGCAAGGATATAGCGATAAATTTAATTCTTGGGTCCTATCGAACGAATTGCAACAATTATGAATACCGAGAATGAGTTTTATTTAACATTGCTAAGTAATAGTTCTATGAATTACTACCCTAACAATACAACTGCAAATTTTATGACACAATTACCTAAACGAGTAAGATTGACTGGAGAATGGGTTGTTGGAATTTCTGAAATTCAATATCCGTGTTCGTTTTTAGCAGTTGGAGAAACTGATAACTTAATGTACTATAGGACTGAACCACCCGAAGAACACGAGTTAAGTCTCGAAGAAGTGTTAAATCTTGCAACGAAACATTTTCTTGACAATAAAGATTCAATTCATTTTTCTTATCAAGACTGGCATATTGTAAAAATTTCTCCAGGAAACTACGAATCAATCGAAGACGTTATTACTGAAATTAATAACCACGAAATAATAAGGAAACTGATAAACTTTAAATACAACAGAATAACAAAAAGAGTTTTCTTAAAAGTAAACACGACATTATCGGTACTCGGTTTTTCAAGAAGATTAGCACTTCAATTAGGCTTTCAACCCGACCAAAATTTAGCAAAAGAAAAAACTTCAGCTCATCCAGCAAACATATGGACAGGTATACCATCTCAAATGTTTATTTATTGTGATATTGTAGAACCGCAATTAGTAGGAGATGTCTTAGCACCTTTATTACGAATTGTCAATGTCACTTCTGACAATTACAATTACGGATGTCACAAAGATGTAGTGTTTTCTCCTGTACATTACATACCTCTGATGAGAAAAAGAGTTTGAAAATATAGAAATAAATATAAGAACCGACACGGCAGCTTCTATGCCATTCGAGTTTGGAACGTTGAATTTGAAACTTCATTTCAAAAACTTAACTAACATGGCGTGTCCATATCAACAATATTACATTAATCAAGCCGGTAGTGGAATTGGTGTTATTTACCGAGGGGCCCCATATCAAAGAGGTCATGGAATTGGAAGTTGGTTGGGGGGTATATTTCGTTCAATTTTACCATTGTTTAAGTCAGGCGTGAAAGCAGTAGGAAAAGAAGCGTTGAGGACGGGAAGTAATATTTTAGGAGATATTGTGGAAAACCGACCAATCAAAGAATCGTTTCAAGATAGAATGCGCGAAGCCGGTCAGAGTCTGAAGCGCAAAGCAGACACTAAAATTGAAAATCTGATGCACGGCTCTGGATATAAAAACCGGCGTCAAAACATAACTAGTCATTCTCTGTCTGTAATTAACAAGAAGACGTCAAATTCTAGACGCAAGCCTGCTAATTCAAAAGTTAATTACAACGATATTTTTGACAGAAATTAGTAATGGCTTTTCTTCATGCTCAATCTTGCGAATGCATTAAATCTGAATTAGATTTATTTGCCCTCCCATCAACTCAAACAAGTATAGAATCTGGCGAATGGATTTTCTATAAGCCGCTATCTTCGTTAACTGACGACGCACCGATTGAATTTGTTATACCTGGCAACGGCAATGATTACTTAGACTTAAGCCAAACAATGTTGTATGTAACAGCCAAAATCGTGAGACATGACGATAGTTCGTTAAACGTTGAGGATGTTGTAGGACCCGTAAATAACTGGTTACATTCACTATTTAGTCAAGTTGAGATTTATTTAAATCAGAAACTTGTATCTCCGCCTAATAATACGTATGCATACCGTTCTTATATTGAAACTTTACTAAACTATGGACCAGAAGCAAAATCTTCACATTTATCGTGTAGTTTATGGCATAGTGATACACCAGGAAAAATGGATAATTTGACGGAAGGAAGACAATGTAGGATTCATTAAAAGAAAATCTTTTACTTCCGAAAATAACCAAATCGAGATGATAGGACATGTCCACTCTGACATATTTAATCAAGAAAAATTTCTTGTTAACGGCGTCGAAATGAAGATAAAATTTGTTCGTTCAAGAGATTCGTTTAGTTTAATGGCTAAATTAGGGTCTACATACAAGGTGAAAATTTTAGAAGCCAGTCTTTTAGTAAGAAGAATGAAAATTAATCCTACAATTCTAATTGCACACACAAAAGCGTTAGAATCTACTTCTGCAAAATATCCAATAACCAAAGCCGATGTTAAAGTATTGACTATTCCATCAGGGATTCAACGAAAGTCTTTAGACAACGTTTTCTTAGGCCAATTACCTAAACGTTGTATTATTGGATTTGTGTCAAATAAAGCGTTCAATGGAGATTACGCCACCAACCCGTTTAATTTTCATCATTATAAAATTAATTATCTGTCTTTGTATATTGATGGCCAGCAAATTCCGTCAAAACCACTTCAACCGGATTTTACAAAATCAGGCTTGTACGTGCGAGCATACCATACTTTATACTCCGGAACCGGCATTCATTTCTTAAATGAAGGAAATGATATATCTCGAGAAGATTACCCTAAAGGTTACTGTTTAATGGCTTTTGATTTAACACCGGATTTATCGGCAAATGCTAATACACATTGGAATCTTGTAAAGAATGGGTCGTTGCGCATAGAAGTCGGATTCGAAGATGCGTTAAGTGAAACTATAAACTGTTTAGTTTACGCAGAATTTGACAACGTCATAGAAATTGATAAACATAGAAATGTAATGGTAGATTTTAGTAGTTAAGAATACTCGACACTTTACTCAACTTAGTTATTAATTAACACTCGAGAAGAATGGACGCGTTTGTTGATTTGCAAGGTTTCCGCGGAGCAGACAAAAAATTTATTCCTAAAGAAGTTGCGGTTGTTTCGTCAGATGGTGACTATTGCGAAGTTTTGCTCATAAAGCCACCGATGCCTTATTCTACTTTGCCAAAATCAGTGAAAAACGAAGTTTATTACTTGGAAAATTATTTTCATGGTCTAAAATGGAGTACTGGATATATAAATTTTGAAGATTTCGAAGACGAACTTAGAAAATTGTTGACGCCTTTTAACGGTATTTTTGTTAAAGGTTATGAAAAGCAAAATACTTTAAATTTTTAAATAAACCGGTAGTTAACATGGAGGGGCTCAGTTGTCCAACCTTTAAAGAACTAAAAAAAGAGATGCAAGCAATCAAATGTCTACATCATCACATTGAAAGCCCTTCGTGTGCTCTGGAACACGCTTTAATTTTATGTGAATGGTCAAAGAAAAATAGCAGAGATGAATGCGGTACAAATTCAACAATGTTTGAAGAACATCCCGACCACCAAGAATGTACATCGACTTGTATGTGCTTCTAATCAACTACCATGGCGTATACAAAGACCTTGTGCTATTATTGCAAACACCGACCCCTCCTATAAACCTGGTGAACATTGGGCAGCGTTTTACATTGATGAATATGGACATGGAGAATATTTTGATTCTTTTGGAAGACCGCCCCTAGGATATCATAAAAAGTTTTTGGAAAGAAATTGTTGTACTTGGACTTTTAATTGTAAAATTTTACAAGATTTTCATTCTATGTTTTGCGGTCAATATTGTCTTGTATATTTATATTTAAAACTTTGTAATACAAATATGATAGAATTTTTAGAAATATTTGATAATGATTTAATAAAAACGATGTATGCATTAGTTTATTGTATAATTTGTATTTTAAAAAACCAATGTATTAGATATTTTATAAGATTTTTTGTACACATTAACAAAATAAAAACAATTAGTTGCTATTTAAGTGTTTTTATTACAAAAAATATTTAACGAACTCATTAGACATTTACAAATAAATAAGAACAATATTAATACTAATAATAAAATGTAATGAAATTTAAACAATAAAAGATAACACAATAAAACAAATCAATACATAAATACTCACTATTAAAAAAGAATAAAATATTAATAACGCTTAAATATGTATACATTTACAATAAATACCAAAACAAGTTAGTTATAAAGATCAAATTAAAAAATAATAACTAAAACATATAATAAATACTTAAATACACTATATACAATAAAATGAGAAAACCACTACAAAGTTATGAACGGTATCCGTAAGGCAGTGTGTCCACACTATCTTCGAGTCGACGTCGTTTTGTATAACGTTTGCTTTATACACTTTTTTCTCCGGACGTGATAGAACATCGTACATGGAGTTTCTACAAATACGTCGATCCGTTTGAACATACGTGTCCTCTGCTTGATCCAAAACCAGGCTTTTAAGGGTTTCGAAATTGACAACCTGTGCGTTTTTAAAGTTTAAAGTAATACCCTTTACCTTACATGTGTATTCATAACTCTTAGACTTTGTCGAAAACACCTTAAATGCATAATTTTAGGACCTCCGCTAACAAATTCAACTATTTTACTTCCAGGACCGTAACATTCGATCTCGTCAGTCATATCGCCAAGGAAATCTCCTGTTGCGGGACCCATTCTCCCGGTTTTTGTGTAAAAATGATCGAATCTGTATCAAAGTAGAGTACACGTCTATCCAACTTTTTCAAGTATTTGTATAACTCTAATCGTGCATTGGCTGTGGTGTAAGTGGCCAAAGCTACGTTTACGGTTTTTAATGGTACAATACCTTCGTCCGGCCTGTCCCAATTCAAAATAACGGTATCATCATCAACAGCAGTGAGTGAATGAGCCTCCACCGAAGGGTCGGTCAGCATCTTAAATAAATCATAAGGGTCCTGTATGATAGAGGATTGCATTAGATTTTCGCGTTGGGCAAATTTGCCCCAAAAACTATTTAAGCATAATTTAGCGATGTATCGCATACCGGGGTTGACAGAAATATTCGACTTATCTAACGCAATCCCCTCTCGTTCGAGATACTCAGTTACGTACCGATCTTTGGTCTGGTCATCCGTACACCATGAAGGCCATCCACTACACTCTTGTTTTACCTTTAAAAATTATTAACATATGATGTAAACAATCCTCCAGATCTACAATTTTTACTGTATTGTGCAATCTCATACTCCCAAATTTCTAAAATTTCTAACACTTTGTATCCTTGTGACAAAGCTTCTCGGAGTTCGTCCGCAACATAAGTACCTGTAAACTTACGTTCATCGTCTGTATGGCGGCAATCGTTATATAACATGTTTTCACCGCAAAGCCTACAAAGAATAAACATAAGTTTACCGTGCATTCTACAAGGCAGAACAGGATGGTACAAATTTGATGGCGGTAGAACGGTGCATTTTATGATGCCTTCGATGGTATCCAACGGTAGTTTGGCACACGTATCGTTACCAACATGAATTGTTGGATGGCCAACCGGATATTTTCCATATTTATTTACAAAAGGGTAAAGTGAACATACGTCAAGATACCGGATTACTTCATCCTCTTCTGCCTTGTGATATAATTTAACTGCGTTTGGTCGAGCCCAAAGAAGCTGTCACGAGGATGCAGAGGTTCGTTTCGAACTATGGCATGGTTTAATGTAAATTCTTTAGCTTGAATATTAATTTTGATAAAGTTCCTAAAATCGCACTCCTTCATTTCCACCAAGTTGTAACCAAAAGAACGGATGCGGGCTGATATAGCTGTAGTTTTTTCACGCCTTGCAAACATTGTGTCGTTTTTGTTACCACAGAGTTTTGCTGTTTGGTCTGGAAAACAAGTCTCGCAGCCGTGAAAATAGCAACCATGGAACTGGTATACGGTATTAGTAGTCGCACAAAAACCATCAACTAAAAACCCCTCTTTCAGTCTAACTTCGCGGTTATTTCCAGAGTGTTGAATTTTGATTCCTAAAGAGTGTTCGAGCCAAAGCAGCCATTTAATTGCAATGGTTGATTGTTTGTCAGCCATTCTGTAGCCATTTGGGGGTATGAGTCCTATAGAATTTTCTTGAAGAAAATTCCGTCTGTAAACTGCATTGCAGGCTCCAGCAATTGTGCAAGATTCTCGAAAAGGGTCGACTCCGTTGGATGTTGTAAAGCGCGTCCAAAATTCCAAGCAGGCTTTCCGTAAAATATTAACATCTTCAATGCAATATTTAACAATTTCTAATTGAAAGTTAAAAATAACATTATTTTGTACCTGCTGCTCGTACCAATTTAAGAAATCTTTTCGCATTGAAATAGACATCTCGTCACAACCGTAATAGTGTGCAGGAGGGATAAGTCCAACATAATTTTGATTATCTAAAGTATTAAAAAAGTGTGGAAAATAACCTTTACCACCGGAAAAGTTAAATGTTTTGGAAAGCTTAGACAGTGGCATTGGCATATAATTAATCGAATCAATAAATTTGATGTTTCCGTCGCAGTTAATTGACATTAACTTGGTCCCCGTTGATATAATTTTCGGATTCCAAGCATTCGTATTTTTAACAACCCCTTCAAAACAAAAGCACCGTCATACCCTTTCATGTTATGTGCCAACGCCACAATGTCTCCTTTTTTAATTTTTTTCTTTAGAGCCGAAACGTAATTTAGAAAATTGTCGACAGGATCTTCTTTAAAAATATGTTGCCGCTTCCCACAGCAAAAACAATCTTGGTTAATATCTTCATTATTAACGCAAGACTGACATACCTGCTGAGCAACGCATAATGTTGGCGTGTGTAAGAACATGTTTGTAGTTCCAACTACTGAAGTATCCTGACGACATTCAAAATCATAAAACACAAAAAGAAAATTTTTATTTAAGTTTTTAGAAGAATTTTTAGCCATAAAACATAAGTGACGGATAGGTTTTTCAGCACCGCAGTTGTTGCAGTAACTGTACCCGCATTTATGAGGTTTAGACTTATCTAACCACACACTATTAAGACAAGAATTACACCTTGTAAGAATCTTACACAATTTCTTGGAATGTTCTGCAAAGCAGTCAGGGCCTCGAAAATCTCTGTTACATAAATTGCATAATACAGTTTCTAGATCTTTGTTGCATGGAGGTGTTGAATGGCAAGCCGGGCAAATATATTTGCACTGTTTATGAGCTCTTTTGTTGTCTGTACGTATCCTACACATCTCGCAGAAGTATTTAGTCGAAAACGCTGAACATAAATTAGTAATAACATTGTAATGGCCTTTCTCTAAAATTAAATTTAAAACTACTCTATCGCTGCTACGAGGGCCTTCGAAGTAAACTGATTTACCTAAAACCATTCAATTTTGTAACGGTTATATAAATATTACAAAAATTGAAGTACTTACCTAAACGATTATTGTATACAACAATTGTGTAATTTACAAGGTGATCTTGAAATTTTATGATGTGTTCGCGAGTCCCGCCGGTACTTAGATCAACTCCTGCAGCTGCACACAAGTCCTCAGCTCGCGCTTTGGTCTGGAGGTTTCCAGCTAATTGAAGACTGTATAATAGTGGATCTTTGATTCTCCATGCGATTGATAAGACCAAAGCACGAGCTAGACATAATGTGTCGGCATTTTCAACGACGATTATTCCTTTCTTACGCCTGCAAAACTCAATGTACGTAACTCCGGTCATCCTGTCGCGACCCATGCCTACAGGAAGAGTAATTCTATCCATATGCAAACGTAAAGCGTCAGAAGCAAAAATTGGCGTTGCTCTGCAGAACTTTTTCTAATGTCGCCATGACCGCTTTTGCGTTTAATTGGTCTACACGACGAAACGATATGCCCACCGGTTTCTCTGGGTAGTTGTCGTTCCGCAGCACTAAACCTACGCGATCTGCCGGAGCCGCATCTTTTAGCAAATGCCCCATCAATTCATTAAATGCATTCTAAAACAAAAAATCTTATAAACAAAATAGAAAAATTAAGTCTAATATTTTACCTCTAGCCAGACCAACGGATTCATGGGTGTAGACACGTCCTTAAATTTAAACACCAAGGTTTTACAGGCAGCGTTAAACTTTTTAACCTTTTTTCTCCTTGGCTAATAAAGGTGAAATGCTGAAAACTACTAGGGTTGCCCATTCCGACGTGTTCCTAAAATTAATTCTACGTGAAATAGTAAATAATAATGATAAAACGACTTACATAATAATCGGCGTCGCGCGATGTCGATGGCAGAATCTCAGGCGTAAACTCGTCAAGATTCTATAATGAAACAAATAAATAAAATATTTACTAAGAGTTCAAAATAACTTACATTTGGTTGGCACGTCGTAGATGATGTCACCACGTTACTCTACAATTAAAAATTTAATACTACCAGATTACATAAATTAAAAACTTACTTTTATGGCGGTGACTTTTTCAATAAGACGCATAAGTATGGCCTCGTCATCTTGGTCGATTATTTCTCCATGAAGCACCATCCTTTCACAGATGTCTTCATACACCCGCACTAACTCGTCTTCTCGAAACACTCCACACCCGAACAAATTTAAAATTGTTGAAGCAGACATCGTAAGCAGAAACGTTTTTGTTCACAATTGTAACAAATACTAAACATTTTAATATAACAGACTTGCTTTTATACAAGTATTGGTGAAATGGAATTTGACGTAACTTGTTCTAATCGATTTTTCCTAATTATAAGAAAGTTTTAGTTTAACCATATTTATTCCAAAATATTTTATTTAATATCGATATTTGATTCGTTAATATTTTTACAGTATATTTATTTTGCGTTCTAAGATTCTGTATGTGTGCGTTTTTAAATCTAAATACTCAAGTTTTATTTTATAAAATATCTGCATTGAGGAATGCGTCAACGGAGTTAATTATTATAACATTGAATACTAATTATTGTTAATGCACTTTCGTTGGTTGTACAGTTTTCACAAAAATGTTGAAAATTCTTATTTTTAACTTTACGTATTTAAAGTTTAGAAAATTGTTTTTATTTTACCAAAGTTAGTTAACGTGCATTTTGTTTGTTTAATGTAGTTGCTTTTGCGATATAAGATTCTGTGCGTTTTTTAAGATATAAAA
Organism: Aquatica leii; assembly: GCA_035610365.1. Taxonomy (NCBI): domain Eukaryota; kingdom Metazoa; phylum Arthropoda; class Insecta; order Coleoptera; family Lampyridae; genus Aquatica; species Aquatica leii. Next base: position 99,608,872 of record CM069436.1, on the reverse strand, counting down.
ATTCAAGTTTTCTTTTATAAAATATCTACATTGAGGAATGCGTCAACGGAATTAATTATGATAACATTGAATACTAATTATTGTTAATGCACTTTTGTTGGTTGTACAGTTTTCACAAAAATGTTGAAAATTCTTATTTTTAACTTTACGTATTTAAAGTTTAGAAAATTGTTTTTATTTTACCAAAGTTAGTTAACGTGCATTTTGTTTGTTTAATGTAGTTGCTTTTGCTTTTTCTAGGAATAATGCATTTAAAAGTATTGCGCTTCGGTGATTAATTGTTGTAATCTTTCAATAATTAGTTAGTTTGCGTTAATTGTAATTGCTAAAATTTCTATTTGTCATAAGCAAACAAGTATTGGTACTAGGTAAAATTTACAATTTAGTTGCAGTACTTTTTTAATTTAAACAAACAATTCGGTTTAGTTGTTTGCTCTGTAGCAATTTGCATTACTTGTTCGTTTGCACGTAGCACGTAATATTTCTTTTTTCGTGGCAAATATTAAAGATTGTTAATTGGGCTTAAGTTAATGTGTGAATCATTTCTGTTAAAATGTGCACGAGTAAATTCTCTAATAATTACTTGCAATTCCTATGTTTTTTGTTGTCACGTGTGTTGTTTTAATTATTGTTTTATACATTCTTATACATAAAATTTAGCTATAAAGTTTTTAATTCTTGTTATTTGAAAATTTAATTGGAAAAACCTTTTACATAACGTGAAAACAAAAACTGTGCGTCATTTCTTAATAAAAACTTTCAAATTTTCAAGTAATTGAATGATTTTTGACTCACAATGACATGAACCAAGTAATTAAGTAGGGGTAAAATAAATTTTTCTAATTACAATCAGTTCGGTTTTAGAGGAAAGTGTGTTAGCATGTGCGTTTAAATAATAGTAAATTAAAGTGCCATATTTAAAAAAGTGCTTGTGTAAATTTTTTTTACCGCACGGTAAGTCCATCTTTGTTAATTTTTTTTTAAATTGTTTATATTATTTTACTTTACTGCTTCGATTTTTATTTTTTAAGCTTAATTTTGATTTCAAATTATTGTTTTAAATCATTACTCTACACATTAGATACTTGATTTTAAATTTAGAACATTGTAACTTATAGGATTTTGTATATGAGTAACAAATCTGTAATTTTAAAATGAAGCCGCCATTTTAAAAACATTTTTACTACCAACTGTTAAAATTATTACGCTGTTTTAAAACTAATTTTAGTACCAACTGTTAAAAATTATTGTTGTTTTAATTTTTTTTTGTCACCATTTTTAAAATGATTCAGTTATCTTGAAAAGTATTTTTACCGCAAATTTTTTAATTTCTTTTTTGTTTTACTCGTTTAAAATTGTTTTAAAATTTTATTTTAAATTTTTGTTTATATTAGAATTATTAATTATCTCTAATTTCTAAAACTTGAGTTTTGAAAAATTAACGCGCAACTTAATTTTGTTATTTTTCAGTTTACAATTTTAATAATTCTTAATCTAAAACTACTATAGAACTATTACACATTAAAACTTAATTTTTAAATTTGCATTTTCTTGTATACAATATTAAATTGACTGTTTAAATCCAATGCCCTCGTGGAGCATTAGCCAAAGTCGTTGGTTTGTAATCGAGAAAGCCCTAGTTCGAATCCAATTACACCAGCAGCTTTTTAATAAAAATATTTTCCTTCTCACTCGAATCATTAGTTCTTATGACGCATAAAAATTACCAGATGATGTAAAATAAAAAGGAAAATTGTGAGAGAAAAAAATCATTGTGAGAGAGAGAGAAAAAATGTGAGAGAAAAAAATGTGTGAGAGAAAAAATGTGCGAGAGAGAAAAAATGTGCGAGAGAGAAAAAATGTGTGAGAGAGAAAAAATGTGCGAGAGAGAAAAAAATGTGTGAGAGAGAAAAAATGTGTGAGAGAGAAAAAAAAATGTGTGAGAGAGAAAAAAACACGTTCACAAAAGTCGCCCACGTTCCTTCCGAGGTCAGTAATGACGTCAAAAGTGGAGGGGATAGTGGGCCCTTTCTACTAAGAATATTTTAAATGGATATAAATATTAAAATTTGAGCGTTAAAAACAATTAATTAACGACGAGGTAATTTCATTGTAAGCGTTTACTAGATTTTTGGTAATTGTGTGGAAGTTGGTCTTCATCATCAAGACTTAGAACTTTTCGACTAAAAAGAATCATGATTGGAAAGCTGAATTGTCAGCAACAAACTTTAAAGCTTCATTTTACTAAAAACGTTTCTCTTGATGTGACATTCTCGTAATCAATATTTCAGTATTGAATACATTGCCATACCAACTCCGTTAATGACGACAAGGTAAATTAGACTAGAAGCGTAAATCTTAAAAATATATTTGCTGGCTAAAAGTATCGATTAAAATTTGAACGATTTCATTTGACAGTGTCAGTGACAGTGACTTTTTGTCTTGAGAAACCATTAGGCGTTAGCTGGAACTAACTTTTATGAATGATAATTTCTTGTGCAAATAAAATTTTTTGCACGACATATGCTTAAATCAGTAAAAAATGTTATTACAAGTATTAAAAATTTTACATTTAGAACTGGAAATTTATTCATATTCCGACGTGACTACTTAAAAAATCTTCGTCATTGTAGTTGTAAATTGTAAGAACTGACGACGTCCTACTCGTCGTTTTAATAGATTCTATGTGGGTATTTAGGTAGTATGTGGGAATAACTCCCTCACTCATTTATGTTTATGTTTTCCGTTAATTTACTAAGGCACTATTACGATTTATATCAACTATTAAATTTGTTTTTATAATATCATTAAGATACTGATTGTTGCTATTGGAGTAATTGAAAAAAATATATTAATAAATATATTTTTCCAATGTATGAGATGTATTTGTTGTGATTGCGAAGACTTCCACAACCGGAGTTAATACTAAGATAAGAACATCTTCCGTGTTAATGTTGACTACCGAAGTTTGCAACGTTTCGCTAACTTTCGTAAAGAGCTTCATAAGAGCGTGAAAGAAATCCGAACTAAGATACTTAGAGTTATGTAACCAACATGTGAACCAATCCATATTCTAAACTCCATAGAAGTGACTTAAGAACAAGTTTATAAAAAGGAAGAATTTGTTACCGTTCGCGCCATGAAGCAACGGCGGTGGACCGTCACGAAAGTTCATGCGGCGTGGATACGACACTGACGCGGAGCGCCGAGGAAATAATAATTGAGAATCAGTTTTAGAAAATTATATTATAATAAAAAGAACAAACAATCAACCTATATACACAACTAACACTTCAATAATAACATATATACATGAACAAAGCGGTACACGAGTTATGGTGAACAGCGCAGCGCAGTATGAAGTGGAGATGCTCTGCAGAAACCAGGCCCCAATTTGCCTACTCCCGGTAGTCTGCTCTCCGTAGACTGCCACTTAAGGTAGGTGCCGGACGATCAGACTCAGCCGCCCTTTAAGAGAAGGTGTCTTGCTCAGCACGATTTCCCATTCCTGTCGATCCACCATTTGTCCGATTTCGAATTGTGTTTTGGATGGTCCATAATTGGCATACCTAGATCGGTAGCGATGTTGGTTGTAGTGTAGTTTTCTTATTCTGTACGTTCTTCCCCGTGGTTCCTTACTTATTTATTTGGCGCGTTGATTAGCTCACCCGGACGTGGCAGCTCATATCCCAACAATGCTTCGCTGGGAGGGACTCCAGTCGCGGCTTTTTTACGTGTTCTTAAGTTGTATAATACCCTCGGAAGAACTTTGGCCCATTGTTTCGGATCTTCTTCCCGGAGGTGGATCCTGAGTCCTTTTTTTTACCTCTTGATTTCTCCTTTCCACTGGGTTAGCTTGTGGGTGAAAAATTGGGGTAGTCCAATGATAGCAGCCCCAGCGCCGGAGAGAATCGTCCCATGTTGAAGATGTGAATTGCGACCCGTTGTCCGTAATGATTGCCTTAGGGTATCCAAATCGGCTAAAAACTTCGTTCTCTAACGTTCTGACCAGTAGCTGGCTGGTAGTCTAGACCATCGGATATGCTTCTACCCATCTGATAAATACGTCGGTGATGACGAGAATCCATCGCTCCTTGTTGGGAGTTGAAACGTAAGGTCCCATGAGGTCGACTGATACGACTTCCCAGGGCAGTGTTGCTTGTCTGGGTTTTACCGTTGCGTTGTCTTGAATTGGGCCTCTTATACAGGTGGCGCAAACCCAACAAGACTTTACGTATTTACGTATGTCTGCTTTCAGGTTGGTGCAGAAGTATCTCTTGGTAGTTTCTTTAATGCCAGGATGACCAGCAGTAGGTGCATCGTGGTAGGCAAATATTACTGCTTCCTGGACAAAATTCGGGACGATCAACACGTTGCGATCTTCGAGTCTTTTGTAGAGGGCTCCGTGTTCTGTTGGTGAAGCTCCGTGTCGTCTTCAGCGATAGGTCGTGTTCTGATGCGCTCCCAGATACGCATGGCATTTGATGTCGTTTCGTCAGGTTGTTGGGCTCTTTTAATGCGAGGTGTCAGTTCGGACACGGCGATATGCGTGCTGACAGGTGGTTCGGGAGACAACATCCAGTTGACTTCGGACACTTCTTCTCCGATTTCTCGGTCAGTAGGGGTTCGAGATAAGTGATCGGGAAGTTTGTTTGTTTCTCCGGAACAGTGCTTGATGTCGAACGAGTACACTTGTAGCATTAGTGACCATCGCGTCAGTTTGCTCTTGCTGTCTTTCATTTTATATATACCACAAAAGCGCTGTGCTGTTGGTTAGGAGCAGAAATCGGCGGTCTTTTAGGTACGAGCGGTACCTCTTGATGGCCCAGATGAGGGCTAAACACTCTTGCTTGTTAACGCTCACATCTAAAAGACGGCAGCAAAATCTCATATTGTGCAAATTTAGACGAAGACTTGAAGGTACCATTGCTTGGACATGCTATGTCCCGGAACAGATTCATTGAAATCAAAGAATACATACACCTTGCCGATAATGATTATCTCGATAAAAATGATAAAATGTCCAAGGTTCGTCCACTGATGTTGAAACTAAATCAAAATTTTCAACAATGGGGTGTCTTTCACGAACATCTTTCGATTGACGAAGCAACGGTCAAGTTTTTTGAACGTCATACTAGTAAACAATATATTCGAGAAAAACCCGTGCGTTTCGGGTATAAAAACTGGATGATATGCAGCTCGACGGGATATACATATCAATTCGACACATATTGTGGTGCAAAGGGTACATGTAAAGCTGATACTACTCTTCCTTTAGGCTCACAAATTGTTCTCGATCTCTTGAAGATTGTCTCTGTTCCATCGGACTACGTAGTATTCTTCGATAATTATTTTAGTAGCCACAGTCTCCTAAAGATGCTGAAAGAACATGGACAACGAGCAACGGGAACAGTTAGGGAGAACAGAACAAAAAAGTGTCCTTTATCTGATGTCAAGCTGTTTAAAAAAAAGGAAAAGGGATATTTTGAACACGTCTACGATGGTAATTCGGGTATTCTCTTTGTAAGGTGGCAAGATAACAGCCCGGTAACAATGGTAACAAATTACGACGGTGTCGAACCTACAAGTCGTGTGAAACGTTGGTCGAGTAGTGCAAACTGCAAAATCAACGTTCTTCAACCAGCACTTTTTAAAAACTCCAATAAATCAATGGGTGGAGTAGACCTACACGACCAATCTGTTAATAATTACCGCATCGCAGTCAGAGAGAAAAAATGGTGGTGGGTATTGTTTACTAATATGATAAATATGACACTCGTCAACTCATGGAGATTATATCAGCTAGTATCCCAAGAATCCATTAGTCTGTTAGAATTCCAAAGAAAAATTGTATTACATTATTTAATAAGAAATGCAAAGGCCAAGTTTAAAACGCGACCTTCTAGAGACGTGCCAGTTTCATCTAGAAAAATGGAGAATGGCCATTATCCAGAAAAAATTACAAAGCAGCTACGGTGTGCACAATGTCATCAAAAAGTAGTGGTTTGTCTCATTGTCCCCATTTGAGTACATATATGTATCAAGGTTGTTACTAATTTCCGACTAATAGTTGCATTTGATTTATTGTTCCTTATAATCTAATTGACAATATTCTTGCATTGAAACAAAAAAAAATTTAAAAATTCGTGGGCGTTAACGGTTTAATGTGGTAACGCTGCTCGTTTGGTAGCTGATTATTCGCCGGCCGTTAGGGTCTTCTTGGTAGAGCATTGCAGTGATGCCGACTCCGCTGGCATTGGTTTGAAGAATAAATGGTTTAGTAAAGTCGAGTCGACTCAACGTTAGTTCGCCTTTTATGACGTTTTTTGTTTTTTTAAACGCTTCTTCAGCAGTTGATGTCCACGTGAATTTCGACTTCGTCCCGGAGCCAGTTGCACAACCCTAGAAAGCGTCGGAGTTGTTTTCTGGTGGATGGCCTTTCAGCGGCGGTTAGAGTTTCTACATGTTCTGGAAGGGGGCTATTACCATCGGCAGTCACGATGTACCCCAGATAGGCGATCTTCTGAACGCCTAATTTGCACTTCTCGGGAGACAACCGTCGGCGTCGACTGTGTTGTTGTAGTCGTCCCAAAATGAGATGAAGGTGCTTGAAATGGTCTTCCTAAGAATTCAAATAGATTATAATGTCGTCTAGGTAGACAAGGACAAAATCACGCAAGTACCCCGGAAATACTTCTTGCGTCATTAACTTTTGGAAACTTGATGGCGCGTTTTTTAATCCAAACGGCATAACCCGGTATTGGTACGCGGCTCCGTCTGGTGTTGCAAACGCTGTCAGGGGTTTAGATGCTGCTTCTAGAGAAACTTGCCAGTACACGCACTTCAAATCTAGTATCGAGAAGATCTTTGCCGACCCAAAATCTCGTAGCGTCTCCGGTGTCACGGGAAGGTTTGAACTCTCGTCGTGCGTCTGCCGATTAAGACGACGGTAGTCAATGCAAAATCGAGATTTTCCATCCTTCTTTCCGACGACTACTATTGGGGAGCAGTAATCGGATGTGGTAGGATCGTCGGATTCCGTAGCATGGATTCTACTTCTCGTGCGGTAATGGCCTTTTTTTCGGGAGAGTATCGATATGGCGATACTCGGAACGGAACATCTTTCTTTAACCGAATGGCGTGCTTTGTACTGATAGTTGCAGTGGGTGGCCCTGTTGCTTGGAACGTGTCCGAAAATGCTTCTAACAGCCGGTTAAGTTGATCCAGATGTTGTTCCAGAAAATCGTGGGTAACATCGTTTTGGTTTAAGTGCTTGACGCCGTCGGACGTCGTAATCGATCGTAGTAGATGGTTGTACGTGTCAAACTGCCGAAGTGCACACACCGCCGATTATAATCCATCACCGCCTTTTGTTCTTGTAACCATGCTTGTCCTAGAATGGCCGGTACTCGTAGCTCGGGTGCGACCATAAGCTGTATCCTCAAGTTGTTTCCGCCGATGTTGCACTGTACTTCGGTTTGACCCGATATTTGCAATTCAGCCGATTGGAAGTTGCAGCTTTGATATCGAATGTGACTTCCTTGCCGAATAAAGTTGTGAATCGAACCGGTGTCTAGCAAGGAAGCGTGGTTCTGCCCGTCTATCGTTATTTGGATGGTAGGCAAGCAAGCATTAGCGTTGAGGTTGTTTATTGTGGCCGAGGCTAGTTTTGCTCCTCGGTCCGTCTGGCGTTTCTCGGATTGTCTCTGAGGGGTGCTTGTGTCACAGAGCAGTCTTGGTGAAAATGTCGTTCTGGGCAGTAGTGACACTTCGATAGGCCTAAACTTCTTGTTGTAGTTGGTCTGGATTCAGATGTCAATGGTTTCGGTTCGACTTTCTTCGGTGGAGGCTGGTTCTTTAAGACGGTTTCGATAGCGGTTGCTATTTTTACCAACTCGATAAGGGTTGCCGGTTTTATTGTGATGAAATGAGGCAGCAATATTGAATTTCACATTTCGATGAACATCGGGATGTGTTGTTCAGCGTTTATATTTAATCGCCGCCCCAGTTTTTGTTTCTTCTGAAGAAATTCGGAGACAGTTTCGTTAGGTGATTGTTTTCGACCGTAAAACTGCGCAGTTAGTTGGGACGTGATTTGGATGGCGTTGTATTTTTCTAACAGAACGTCTTTGAACTCGGAAAGTGTTATCGCAAAATCGGCATAAATATTCCACCAAGCGGCTGCTTCTTTTGTCAATGTTCGTTGTACAGTTATCAGTTGCTGTTCTTCCGTCGTTGGATTTAGTTGGAAATGTTTTTCAAGCGCAGCAATGAAAGTTGCGGGATCTTCCATAGAGTCCCCGCTGAAGGTAGCTAGTTTTGCAGTTGTGTGTGTTAACAACATCTTGCGGAGGTTGTTTAGTACTTGGTCGACTGGTTCTTCCAGTTTTAGGTGAGGTGGTTGTTGGGCGCCACTGGATGTTTCCGGATCCAGACCGGTGTTGGAATTTGCTGCCATCTGGGTGGATGGATTGTCAAGCAGTATACGCGTTACGGTGAACGGCGGAACGCGGTATAGAGTAAAGATGCTCTGCAGAAACCAGGCCTCAATCTGCCTACTCCCGGTAGTCTGCTCTCCGTAGACTGCCACTTAAGGTAGGTGCCGGACGACCAGACTCAGCCGCCCTTTAAGAGAAAGTGTCTTGCTCAGCACGATTCGCAATAACAGAAGCGTTATCAAAGTCTATATTGTGACCTGTGGTAAAATGTTCTTTGGCAACAGCAAACTTAAAAATATGCCTTTTCCTTATATAACGCTCATGTTCTGAAATGCGTGCGATGACGAAACGACCAGTGTCACAAATGTAGACTATACCACATGAACAAGAAATTGGGTATACACTTTGAAATAAAAGTGTAAAAAATTTCCGAATTTGATATTGTTGCTTGTTTAGATGATCAATAAACCTAGACAATTCGCGGTAACCATAGAACCAAACAAAAAACCTGTCGTCAACATACCTAAACCACCTGGTTTTAATATTGATGACTCCAATCCACTGTTTCAAAGGACTTACTTACTTACTCCTTGGCGATTTACAGCGCATTCAGTCACTCTTTGTTAATCTTCTAGCACAGGGTAGTCACTCCTGAGTCTGATCTTGCACCTGTACCACTTTTTTGCTAACTTTACTCCATTCCTTTCTGTCCTCAATTACTCTTCTCCAGTTGTTCAGTCCTGCCATCTCTAAATCCTTCTCCACCTTATCCATCCAACGCAATCGCAATCCCCTTAAAGATTTTTTTACTTTCCTTGATGTGTCCATTCTCTCCATATGTTCGAAACATTTTATTCTGCTGCCTTTTATTTCGCTTGTTACACTCGCATTACTATATATCTTCTTCAGTTCAAGGTGATACTTACTCCCCCCCTTCTCCGATATCGTTGACTGGGCTTCTTAATATTATATATTTCAAATATTCAGGAGTCGCTCTTCTTTTTTACTGAAAGACCATGTTTCAGATCCGTATATTACAATTGGTCTTATTCCTGATCTGTACACTTTTAATTTAGATTTTATCGAAACATCTTTTGTTTTAAACACCTTTTGCAGCGCATAAAAATATATATTTCCTACCGTTATTTTTACTATAATGTCCACCATACACTAATTTTTTAACGTAACTATTGAACCGAGATATTTAAACTCTTTCACTTTTTCAAACACTTTTTGACCTATTTGCACACCTCATTGCTCTGCTACAATTTTTGCTATTATCATAACTTTAGATTTTTTAACATTAGTCTCGCAATTTTTTCCGCTTCCTCCATTTACAAAAATACGTCTTTTAATTCCGACTCCCTTCTGGCTATAATCACAAAATCGTCCGCGTGTGTTAGAATTTGGGTACTATTCATTCCAATACCACGTTCAACAATACTGTAGAAAACGGATCTCATTGTCTTAAATCTTCCTGGATTTGAAATTCTTCCAATATCATATCTTGTACCATTCACCTTTGGTTTCGATATTCTTAAACACATCCTTACCATATTTGTTAGTTTTTGTGGTACCTGCAACTCCTCTAATAATAAAGTCTATAAAGAGTAGATATAAATCAACATTAAATTCATTACGTTTCTCTAGAATTTGTCTTAATGAGTATATATGATCTAGTGTTGTTCAAATTTTTTTGAAACTATACTAATAATCCCCAACTTCATTTTCTATTATCGGCATTAACTTTTTTGCTATTGTGGTACTCAGTATATTCTATCCCACACTTAATAAAGCTATTCTCCGGAAATTTTGGCATACTGTTTTGCCCTCCTGTTTGTGTAGAGGACATATTATCGCCACATTCCACTCATCCGGCATCTCCTCTTTCTTCTATATTTTCTATCAAATTATACATTTTTTCCAGTTTTTTTTACTTCATATTTCAGCATCTCTGCTGCTATGCAATCTTCCCCTGGAGATTTGTTATTTTTTAAACTCCCCTTATTATCTATATTATTTCTTCTTGTGTTGGTAAATTCTATCATTGTCTTGCATATTTGGGTTTAACAATTCTTCAAAATACTCTCTTCAGCTTTCCACGACATTTTGCTTGCTTCCTACATAATTTTCTTCCGCATCCTAACACAATGAAACTCTTGGTTGGTATCCCTTTTTCTGAGTCCTAATTTCTTTGAATCATTTTCTACTTTGCTTCATTGGTCCTGCTTCTTCCATACCTATTAGTTTTCGTACTTCAAACTCGCTTTTCTTCCTTCTACATATGCTTTTTGTCTCCTATCCTTATAGCTTTCCCGATTTTTTTCTCTTAACTTATCCATCATTTTTATTCTTGCTGCATTTCGCCTTTGTATTGCTTCGTTGCATTCTTCGTCATACCATTTTTTTCTTGAATTTTCTGTATTCACTCTTGGTAAAATTTGCATGGTTGTCTTCATAGTTGATCTTTTTATTTGTTCCCACTGATCTTCTACATTTCCATACACCCCTTCTGCTACTTTTCCATTTACACCTTTTATGTATCTCCTGGTTGTTTTATTCTGTATTAATTCGTTTATGTTAAACTTGCACTTCACTATCCCCGGTTCTTCTTTCTTTGCCATTATTTTGTGATTATACTTCACCCGTACTATAAAATGGTCCGTATCACAGTCCGCTCTTCTACACCTTCGCGCATCTTGTATGTATAACCCATGTCTTGCTCCTATGATAACATGATCAATCTGATTCCTTGTTATTCCATCAGGTGACATCCGTTTCTTTATGAGTTTTTATGTGCATGAATCTTGTACTGCTTACAATCAAATCGTTACTACTGGCTAGGTTTATTAAATGTACGTTATCATTGCTCTCTTCATTCAAGCTATGCTTTATTTAATTGCTTTATAATGTTTTTAGTTTCCTAATTTTGCATTGAAGTTCTAATATAATTTTCACGTCGTGTCTTGGGGTTTCATCAAATATTTCTTGTACCTGTGCATGAAATAACTCTTTTTCTTTACCCCTTTATCTTCCGTATAATCATATTAAAGAATTTTGCTTTTATCCTTAGTTAAATGTTAATATTGTATGTTTATATTTGCTATGATACTGTGTAATCCCTTAATTAAATTATTTTACTATCCTTTAATCTCATTTCTTGTACTGCTACAATATCTAATTTATACCTTGTTATTTCGTTCATTAAGTTCGTAGTTGCTCGTACCCTATTTTTACATTCCATGTTCCTAACCAAAAATTCAGTTCCTATTTTTATGTATCCTTTTTTCTTTTTCAATCTTCTTTACAGTCCGTCATCATCTTGTGGATACAAGTGGATAACCTAACTTTTGAGAATTTCGAAGTTAGATTTCGATTGCTTGTTTGAGTTTTGCGATTTATCGCACGCCCTGATGAAGCCCCTTACGAAAGTGGGCGAAACGTTGGCAGCTCCGGTTGCAACTATGACACGGTCCAAACCCGGAAGACATTCTAATGTTAGTATAGATTCCGGCCGTGGAAGCCTTCGCTATTACAGTCCGTCATCAATTTTTCGAGCCGGCTTTTATTTTTACTTAGTTTTTTGGGCACCGTTCACTATCTGTAATAATTTGCTTCTTAAGTCGTCATCGTTCTCTGGCGATCTCATGCTTCATGTCCTTGCTTTACTCACTTTATCAGTTATTTTTAACAGTTGCTTCACTTTATTAGCCTCTAAATCTTCTAGCGTGTACTCCTTTTGATCTAATAAAAGTTCGTTATATTTCAATTGTGCCTTTTTTCCGTCTTCTCTTACTTGTTTCATATATTGACTCAACTGTTTGCGTTGTTCTCTCACTATTTTGGAGTGGTCTTCTGCAATCCATATTTCTGTGTCTTTCAGTTTTTTTGTAGCTCTCAACGCCTCCATTTTTTCACTCCATCCTGTCATTTCTACCAGTATTGGTCCATCTTTCTGTACCATGCTATTTCCTAAACTTGTTATATATCCTCCTTCTAGTTGAACCTTGTTTGTACATCTCATTTTTTAAAATATATCTCCTTTTTTCTTCCTCAATTCTTCTTCATAATTCACCAAATTTTTCTCTCTTATCTCTTTCTCCAATACGTCTATTCTTGTTTATTGTTCCCTCATATGCCCCTTTAGTGACTGCTTCTCTTGTTGCAACGATCTATTCTCTTGTTGTACTTGTTTTATAACCTCTGAATTTTTATCTATTTTTACTTCTACAGCCGATAACTTCCCCTCTTTTTATTTTATTTCCAACATAACACTTTCATTTTCCCCCGTTGTCCACCATCTTTTCGCAAAACTTAAATGCTCTATTGCATGTGGTCAATGCAGTGGACAGTGCTGCAAAAATTGACCAGATATCGTTTACATGGATACTCCTAAGCTCGATGATCTACTAGATAACGATAAGCTAGATGGGCTCTTTGCACATACTCACAGATAACGAAATTAATCAAGCTGAAGAAATACAAAAAAACATGGACGGGAGCTGAAAAGTATCTTGAACAAAAGCCTTCCAAGACGTGTTTTCCCTGTTACCTTTTCATATTTTCTAGCAATTTCTATTGACAATATAAACCTTTTACGAAAGATTTTTTTTATAATAAAAAAACTTTGATTTGACCCAATTGTATAGCTTATAATTTCAAAATAGAAGATTTGACGAACTTTGAAGGGCCATGTCTCGGACATTATTAGACCAATTTGATCTTAAATTGTAGAAAATTTAATGTATTTTTAAAATAATATTTTCTTTATGAAAAAGTGATACTTCAGGGTCAAAATTGGTCAAACGTAAAAAAAATGCAAAATTCTTGCGATTTTTACGCTTTTTTGCGGTGATCCGGAAAGTTACCGAGATCGAAAAAGTGTAGCCAAAGCAATTTTTAAAATGCAATATTGCTAATATAAGGATGTTCTAAATTTTCATTTTCTGCTGTTGCGTTTAAGATCTATTAAAAACATATTTTTATTATAAGAAACAAAAAATCCTCAGAGAAAGAAGAGTACAAAAAAGTAAACTAATAATTTAAATTCTGAAAAACAAGATGGCCCCAAAACTATTTTATAAGAAATAAAATAAATTAGTTTGACTAACGAGTTCAAATGTAAAGAAAAAAATTTGCTCAATAGATCTGATAGAATTTGTTCACGAATGAGAAACAAATTGCAGTCTCTTAAGAGATGTTCGAAATTCTTTTTCTAACACATAAATATGCACGATTTCAACTGTTAATGAAAGCTACGAAAAAACGAATCGGTTATTTTAAAGTAGATTTAGATTAATTTATTACTTCTAATTTGCGGTATGTTCCAATCTAATCTGTGGACGTTGACAAATCTTTCTCCTTATATAGGCACGTCTGAACTGATACATGACAATAATTTGAAGATGAAACACCATAATTTTTCGTTTTTAGGAATCAATTTCACTCACTATTTTAATCTTTAATTACCTGGTTACTAAGTTAAATAAAAATATATGTCTGATTATAATATATAGTCGAAACTTATAAATAAACATAAATAAATTTTGGATAACGTACAGAAAATTGTTCGCTTTTGTATTGTCAAAAATTAACTTAACCGGAAAACACCCTTTAAAATAAAATTATATAAAACAAAACAATCGGTAAACTTAAAGTCATTTAAATATTTTTAACAAAGTTTGTTTTGAATAATAGCAGTAAAAGTACAAAGCTTCAGTTAAACTGAAACACCTCATACATAATTTATTATTTCACAATATGTAGTATATATATATATATATATTAACTGTTTACATTCGTGATACGTCATTTAGTAAGTTATGAATTTTCTTTAAAACCCTCATCTGAACTCTTAAAATATAAATATCAACTTTTGAAGCGTGCTTTAGCAATCCCAACTAATTATAAGAAGCTTACACGTAGACATACAGTAATTCATATTGGTTCAAGGAAAACACCTGAGTCGTTACATTTTGTCATAATAACCCATTCTTTATCTCTTAACCTACAAATTTCATTTTTTTGCATTTTCTTTTATAATTGTAACAATACAAAACCGAAAATTGTACGATGTTTTACCGTATATCGTGTAATCCCTTGTTTGTAAAACAGTTTATTGCAACTGCATTTTAAATTACAACCGTCGCGTCTGCAATTAATGTATTTACACACATTGTAGAGTTTATTGCTTATATTTGCACTGCAAACACAAATTCGCCTTAGTACATTTCAAAATAATAAACAGTTAATTAAACAACGTCTGAATATTAAATTAATCTTAGAATATTATACAAAACAAAATTCTGGTAATTTGTATGCCGTGAAGGTATGAGGGCCAAGAAATTTCAAATTCGTAACGTTTTTATCGTTTCCGGTACTAAAACAATGAAAAAATAGATAAAAACAAAAGGATACAAAACATAAAAGAATTAAAAATTAGAATTTTGCAAAAACAGTTTAACGACGTCGGTTTTATAAATACTATATTCAAAAAAATAATAGAAAAACTAAATCAAGTTGCTTCGCTGCTATGACGGATGCGAATGTTTCATAAAAAACATACAAAGAATTTGTATACAAACACGAGGAAAATTATTTAAAGATTTATTTTAACTTGTCATCAGAAAACGAATATAAAATTTTCCATTAACGTCATTATAGATAAAATTGTTAAGACTTACTTGCACTCTATTTTTAATTAATTACAAAACGATCTGAAAAATTTATTACGAAATAGTTTTTTCTTTGCGGTAAAAACTGAAAGGATTTTATTGAAACATGACCCACTTGTCATGCAAGACAAGTTCTTTAAACCACACCAGATCATAAGACAGTTGTCACTAATAAATTTACACTTGTCAGAACAGATGTAGAAGATTTAATAACTAGTTGGAAATACATGAATTAAAGTTTTTTGTAAACAGTGATTTAAATATAATAGAAGGAGGAGCTGGTGTAATAAGACAAAATAATAATATAAAATTGAAAGAAAAGTTTGTCTAACAACGGGATGTGTAGTCGGAGCTTTTTATACAGGTAACTAGTCCCTTTTACTTATTGCTGACGAAGCAGAGCCGTACTTAAACTAATTTGTTTATAGGCGTAGCCGTTTTAATATTTTTTGTTTTTGTGAATCCCCGGGTCTATGTCACAGTTTTTGTTAATTCAGAAGTTCTTCTCGTATCCTCCTCCTCGGTCATAACTAATAACGCCTACTAATAGTTATTGGTCATAAAAGCCACCTAGGTCATAACGCACAAATTAACTTCTGGTCACAACAGCCATTTTTGTCAGAACGCCCACCTTGGTGACAACGGTTAGCTTACCTTTTGGTCATAACATCCACTCCGGTGACAACATCTACCCCAGCGACAACGGCCACCCTAGTCACAACGCACACCCTTACTTTTAGTCATAACGGTCACCTTGGCCACAATACCCACCGATGTTGGTTGATGATCTGTTTTGATATTATTTTGATACAGCTCGTATAGGCGTTATGACAAAGTGGCCACAAGTAGAAATCAGCGTTATAGCCAGAGAGAGCATTATGATTAGAGAGTAGAGTTGAAATTGATAAAAAGTCCAGTGGGCACCGTGACCAGTAGGCGTTGCGTCCAAGTCTCGCTAAAATAATTGAAAACTGTCTACTTCTATTACTCCATACTTAAAAAATCCCATGTTTTCTTCAATTACGTCTTGTGCTGCGGCTTTGATTGGAATTGCTTTCAACCATCTCGTATAACGGTCAATTATTGTTTAGTAATTGAGGTAATAAGTCCTTTTACGTCAATATGAATGAGAAAAACGTTCGTTAAGTAACTTTACTAGGTGCACACTTTAACTTTTGAGTGTAGTATAGCATTCTCTTGTCTATTGCTCAATATCTTCTCTTTTCAGTATCAACCTTTAAGTTGCTTTATTTCCTAGAAGAGACGTTATTTCTGCAGAACGAATCTAGAGCTCGTTTGAGTTTTTTTTTGCTTCTCATTATATAGGATTATTCAAGCTGTAAGATTCACTTTTCGGATATATGTATAAAAAACTATTATGGTTACTTTTTTAAATTAATTTCATATTATACAGTGCCGTAAAAACCGTAAAGGTTGTGTTTTTTTAATGAAACCCCCAGTATATTATTGCATTTTTGGATTCTCCGATTAAAATAAGTTGTTACAAGGATTTTCTCGTAACTTAATTGTTGGCGACCATCTCGCTATGATTCGGCGAGTGGATCGCAGGTCTCCATGTGCTAATTATAACGTAAGATTAAAAAAGCGCCAAAACGGTTAGAAACTAGAATGGAAGACATCGTTTAAATCTATGCAAGGCGGAAAGAGAACAAAGGACAACACACAGATTGAGAGATTAGAAAAGAAAAGCGAGGTAGATTTACATATATGCGATCAACTGCTAGTACTTAGGTACAGATCACAGACAATAATTGTTAATGCAAGTCTCCTTCGATTATGTCTTACATAAAATTAAACTTGTCGGCCTAACGTTTACATTCCAAAAGAACAAATTTACATTGAATAGAACACAAATAAAGATGGAATCGGGCCGGGCCGAGCCAACCTTTGATATAAACCCGACTCGGTCCGAATCTAAAAACTGTATAACCGACTAGAGTTATTTTTCTATGGTCCCACCCGAAATCTGACCGAGTTTCGGGTCGCGCCAAGTCAAAACACGAATTTTGAATCCGCAAAATGTTGTATAATAAAGTTACGTTTTCACCTGCCGAAAACTTGCGATCCGAGCCAGAAAAAGCGTTGCTTATATTTTTTAGATTGAACATTATATGTCGATTTTCAAATATAGTCGTCTCGAAATGTTTTGCTTTTTAGATCTAAAATAACTGATAGTTGATGCAGATGAAGCAAGTGTGTGCAAAACATCTAGTAAACCTGTATAAAAGCAATACATAATTATTCAGCTATACTTACAAGACAAACTTTCAGAGTAAAAAACGTATTTGCAAAGCTTGAGTAGCTTAATTGACTATAGCTACAGTTTTTATATATTATATTATAACTTATCTAAAAGAAAGTTTATACACTTTTAGAAAAACCCGATTTTTAAGGCCGAATCGTGACCATGAGCATGGCCCGGCCTGAAACCCAAAGGATATATACCCGAAGCCCGGCCCGAATTTTTTTCTAGACCCGGCCTAAATTCAAACTGTGCTCCGAGTCGGGCCAAAGCCTGACCCCCGGACCATCCCTAAACACAAATATGCAATACTTCGATCATTAAAAGAAGCAAAGCACGCCGTTCAAACAACTGACGACTTAGATAAAAGAAAATTCAAATAGAAATTACAAATAAAACACAATTTATTTTTTCTATCGAAGTATGTGGCTAGCTAGGGACACCTTCCTTCCCCAGAATTTCATAAATTCGTTAAAATAAACAATCACATACATATGGCGTTACCACAAATAATTTCAGTTCATACAATCTATGAGAAAAAAACCAGATGTGCCAAGTTTCCCCAGATTAATATTTATATTTGCGTAAAAGCACCTTCCAATACGTTTATAATTGTAGTAATTAATCGAAGATTTCGATATCGTCAATCAACGTAAGTGCAACACCTTTTTTACTACATCGTAGATTGTGACGTCATCATAAGAATTTTCCCAATATGAACAAATAGTCAATATCTTCGCATTTATGGAATACGTGTGAGTATCCAAAAATGTTAATGACAATTACACGAAAATCAAATTAAATCACAAAAATAGAATCAATTCTGTCCACAGAACTACTTTCACATAAACAGCAAAAGTACTACACCCATTTATAACGCGGATGCGTGTGCGGGCGCGTACGTTAGGCGAAAGTGGGTACGAAAATCACACCAAAACACTTTTAAATTAAAATTTATCAATTAAGAAACTTAAGTGGTTATAACTTGATTAATTTAAATAAAACGCCATATTTTTTATTTACGCAAAAATGCTCTTTTAAATTGCCTATCGAATAGTACTAGAATGTTCTATAGCTAAATCTTCCCGTTTTTACACAATGATCCAAATATTTTGTTTTGATGTTTTTTAAATAAAAGTTCTGATATAGTTGCCTGTGGTATTTAGAAATTTCAGATGGTTAGCAAGTATAAGAATAATAATACTGCTAACTCTGGGCAAGATTTGCGAGGTTACAGTTTCAAAAGTGTCTCTTATGCGTCTTTTCATATCGTGTGGTGTTGCCGGTGGCGTATTGTAAACAATTCTTTTTATGTATACCCATGAAAAAATTTGGTGTAATCAATTACGACGATTTGAGAAAAGGCGCAATTGTAAAATTCATTTCTTGCAATCAACTTGTTTTATTTATTATTTATCGTTGGTATGTTATTGCCATTATTACTGTTTAAAGGCGGGTTGCACAAAGCAAATCAAAAATGTAGCAAGTGATTATTTCTGAAATCAATTGTTACATCACGAATAAACGTTGTTTCATTGGCTATGTAGCAATTGTTTTGAGAAATAATCAGTTGTTACATTTTTGATTTACTTTGTGCAACCCGCCTATAGTCTGTTGGATTATATTTTATTATTTTTATAATGGTTAATTATCTGATATTTCTAAACACAATAGACAACTAGATTCATCAGAATTCATTAGTTTTATTGAAAACAAAAACGATTATTTGGCATAAAGTGTAAAAACGGCAAGACTTAGCTATAGAACGCTCTAATACTATTCGATAGGTAATTAAAAAGTGCATTTTCTGGTGTATTCAAAATATGACGTTCTATTTCAATTAATAGTTATAGCCACTTTAATTTCTTGATTGATAGGTTTTAATTTTTGGACACCTTCTATAAGATGTAAAGTTTATTATAAGTGAGATATAAAATATGATCTATTGTTACACTTCACTGTAAATTTTGCTCCCATAACTTAGATACTTCTTAAGCATATCAAACACAAAAATTAGGTTATATTTTGAGAAATATTTACAGCCTTTGCAACACCCTGTATAATATGAGTGAAACTTTTTGAAACATTTTCGTATTGGTCTGCGTCGCTGATTTTACCACTTTTTCTAGATAGAGTAGAGTTTTGCTGTAGGTGGTGATGCGACGTAGTTTGTAGATATCGGCATGTATCCGTTTTCTTCCAATATACACAGTGTCTCAATCTTTTATTGACTCGATTTAACAGTACATCCAAAAAAGAAACACTGTATTAATTTTCAATCTCCATTTTAAACTTGATCGTAGTCGCAACGCCCACTGATTTTTTTGTTAATTCGGTTGTCGTATAGGCCACCTTCGTCACAACGCCCAGCTTCACCTTGGTGACAACGGTTAGCTTTACTTATGGATACACTGATTATTTCTACTTTTGGTCATAACACCCACTCCAGTCACAAAATCTACCTCAGTAACAACGGCCACCTTAGTCACAACGCTCACTCTTACTTTTAGTCATAACGGCCACCTTAGTCACAACGCCCACCGATGTTGGTTGATTTCAGTAATTATTGTTTCATTTGTGGTTAAGATTGGTTATAAGAAAACCTCAAAACTTTATACTACGGCATATAAAAGGTAAGGGTTATGACCAGAAGTAAAGCTAATTGTTGTCACTAACGTGCTCGTTATGACTAGGTGGCCGTTGCGGCCAGAGTAAACAGTATGACTAAAATTCCGTTTCTGTCAGCGTCTACGCATTTGCATTTTGATTAACAAACTACAACAGTCAGCACGTGTTAACGTAATGCTTAATAAAACTTTTGACCTAAGAATCCTTGAACATCTGCATCAGCGTAATTTCAAGAATTCCTTTAATTACTTCTAATTACTCCGTTCAGGAATTATTTTTAATCATCGTTAACTATTAAATTCAAGAGGTCATGTAATCATCGTTGCTTATTAAATGCGAACATGTTAGTTACGGTTATCTATTAAATGGGCAAGTCAAATCCATAATATTCTTCGTTGGTAAAATATCTTGAAGATTTAGTATCACACCTGTCCGGCCTACAGATTTAATTTAATTATCAAAAAAAATTGTGTAATATGAAATGTAAGTTACGCAGTCTATTTGTGATAGTACGGTGGTATACTTATTGCTTTACTTTCCAGCTTTTTAGTGAATATTTATATGTCACTAGCGCTAGCAACAAGGTAAACAAGTAAGTACCCATTTTTTGTATTAAAATTTTTTTTAGTGTCGATCGTATGTACGACGACCAAATATACGTTTGCTGCCACAAGTAGTTTTCGCTGTTTTTTAATTTATCTTTCAAATTATTCAAGCTTGAGACTTGACTGACTGCGCGGCGCCTAATTGTTCAATTTTTTTAACTTAACTTAATTGAATTTAACTGTGCTGTCGTAACGACTTACTCATACAAGGTGTTGCATACCTTGATAGTTAAAGATATCTGAAATTGAAATTACTGCGATATTGCTTTACAAATAGTTGTTTGACTTCTTCTTCTTCTTCTTTTTTTAAACGTTGCCGTTGAAATAAATATACTTCTTGTTAGTTTAGTTGTGTCCTATTTGTTTTCCTTAAGTGTCGTCAGGTAGAAACGAGCACCTGGAATCTTTTTCTTGTTTTGGCGCCTTTTTAACAGATTATGATTGACATGAAAAACAGGCTGAACTCTACTAGTTACTTTATCCACCACACTCTCCGAAACTTTGAGCTGCCGTTGCCTTTCTTTGCTTTACAGAGAAACATATCTCTTCCTGGAAATAAAGCAACTCAAAAATTGATATTGAAAAGAAAAGATATTAAGCAATAGACAAGAGAATGCTATATCATGATATAAAGTTAAAGTTCACCATCAATCAAGGACGCAACAGTAGACATAATTGCAGAAAACATTGGATTTCTAAGTATAGAGTGATAGAAGCTGACATTTTCAAGTTATTTTAGAGTTTAGGAAAACACAGACGCAACACCCTCTGGCCACAAGGCCTTATTAACATTAAAAACGCAGTAAAAACAAGAACAAAAACACAAAATAAACCTATAAAAATAAATTACGGCGAAGCATGTCCAGTACTAGATCTGAGCATTTACTGCAAATTTAGATACAAAATATTTTCCAAGTAATTACGGTGCACGCCGCTTAATAAAATCCCATTGGGATTTTGATAACAATAACTGAATAATAACAAAATCCGATATTCAAAAACAACAAATAAACGTTTATTGGTTAGAAAACATCAAATACGTATCTGATTTAACAAGTTGTTAAATTAGAAGATGAACTTATAGCATCAATACAAGCAAAACATGTCAAAATAAGAATTCTAATAAAACTTTAAAAAACTTCAAAATTTTAAGCCAAATAATTCGAAAAAAATTACATACTTGTTGCATTAAATAGTTTGTTGACATCGTGTTTAGCTCATTGTTCTAAGAAGTACACATTTCTTCTTAATAATTTGACACTACAAATATATACAAATTACAGATGTTTAAAAGTGGTAATGTTAGATAAGTCAGTGAAAATACTTCAACAAATAAATAACAGTGTAAAAATAAATCTAAATATGCAAACTAAGTATTTATGGAGTATAATGATTAAATTTTTTACTTCGTGTCTAGAAACAAACCTGAGAAGAAAATTTATAACATAAACCAAAATTAAGATTACTATAAACGATTTCTATGTAGTAAGCATACGTCTGGCCCGTTCTTTAATGAAATGATAGCATTATCCGACTGATAACATTATACGCGATTCTAATAAGCGGTGTGCACTGTATAATAGAACTATAACATTTTTGATACAAGAAGTACAACCGTAAAAAGTTGAGACATTTTAATGCTAATAAAGTTTAAAAAATGCGAACCTGTATTTATTGATTGGAAACTATATAACTTTATTCCAATACCTACGATTACGTAAGACGCAAAAATAAAACTTTTAAAGAATGTTTTTATGGCGTATAAAATCTGAGTTAAGAAGGGCTTTGTATAAATAAAAATGTCGTAAGATGTGACTACCGATTTATAGTAATATTTATCTAGCAGATGCCATTGGGAAAAGCTGCACTAGAAAAGTTGCATTATAGTTTATTGCTTATATTTTTTTTGTTTATTGTTTGCTTACGTTGCTTCAATACATCTAAAATTTTATACGACTTTGTAGAAATGTAAAATTTTTCAATCAACCTATATAGATTTTGACATGAAGTTAAGATAAATAAAATTATTACCATTGTTTGTTTTCCAATATTGTAAATTTTTTGATTGATGTTATAAAGTTGTAAAGGAAAGCAATTGTTGGTTAATGGCTTTAGTTGAATAGCCACATTTATGATTGTATTATTATGTATGGTGCTACGTAAAGCTCTTACTTAATTACATCTACAATTACAATCTGACTAAATAACCGAATTTAATATGTTCTGAATGAACATTATACGGGTAGTCATTAGTGCTGTGAAATAGTATAAACGTGTATTATAGATTTAATTTAAAAAAAAAAATTCATAATGAGATTATTACGAATGTATTTTGTTTAATACACAAATAATATCAATTCAGTCAAACTAGACAAACAATTTACCAATCACAGAAGAACTTATATAGAGCTGGAAATTAGGACCGCCCTTAAAAACCTGATTATCAATAAAATATGAAAAACGACCATCAATTTCAATAAATAGTAGTTTCAAAGCGACCCCCCTGTTCCCCCATATATTTACCTACGTAAAAAAGTAAAGTCACCACACAAGCTCGTCTTCAATCCACAAACTTATCAAGTTATGAAGTTAGCAAAAGCGATAACATACTTGATCCCACCTCCTGTTTAAGAACATCTTCAAATGCAATATTTCTTGGAGCCCTTACGACACCTGTGACATCCTCCAGGAAACTTGCATTGTTTAAATTGATTCAGAGTTGTGTAGCAGCCATAAGTCTCTGAGATAACTGCTAATGATGTTAATTAGGTATGTGTCGATGTGCTTCCGCATTAACACTTCATAGAGCTTCTCTTTAGCTCTAGTGTCCGCTGGTTCTCCCCATGCCGAAAATTTAGAATTGAAGTCCAGGTTTGTTTAGGACTTATGGAAGCCATCCATGAAACAGTATATGCTACAGATTGATTCATTGTATTTGGTTGATAGAGTTGTTTCTCTACACGGAGAGAAATATTATACTGAGTTTAATCATTACGATTCCATATTTAAAGCATTTGCTTTTTTTCTAAAATTGATCCACGTTCAAATAACATTTGTAAGACTCAAAGTTCAATCAGGATGTCGAGCAATCAAAACAATCAAATAAATTCGGAAATTTGCAAAACTTCTATTTAAACTTAATATCAAGTAGATTAAAATGAACTAATTAATTAAAACATATGCTAATAAAAGTAAAAAAAAATATATTAATGACGAAATTAATAAATAGGTTTTTGCGTTTGGGTGGGTAGGCGTATCGAGCTGAGGATGGCCCTTGAACGGTTACCTGGAATACAAAAAAAACACTCTGAGCACTCTTTGATCCAACACAATCTCTGTGCAAAATTATTATAATAATTATCATCCCAAGATTTAACATTTTATCTAATCACATCTCATTATCAACTAGTTCAACTAGCGCTTAAATATTTCGGTCCCGGCACTGCCTACAACTCTTTTGCAGTACCTACTTTGGATATGGTGCGGATATTAAGGGAGAAAACGCGTATAATACCCATCCAAAGCGCACTCAACATCATATAGCTTAGCACTGAGCCGTGCAATGACACTAAGGGAAATACGCGCAGAGTGTCTGCTCCAGCTACTAACTATAATTGTACCATGGCCATCTTATCACACACCTGCACTGAGACGTGCAATGATACTAAGGGAGAAAACGCGCGAAGTATTCGCTCCAGCTACAGGTAAATTATTAGCACTGAGACGTGCAATGACACTAAGGGAGAAAACGCGCAGAGTGTCCGCTCCAGATACTAATAATTGATGCACCATGTACCTACATAACTCAATTTGTCAACGCAACTTCTAGGTGATCACCTCCAACAATACTTACACCTGTACTGAGACGTGCAATGATACTAAGGGAGAAAACTCGCGAAGTATCCGCTCCAGATACAGGATTATTAACACTGAGACGTGCAATGACACCAGGGGAGAAAACGCGCAAGGTGCCTGCTCCAGATATTAATAATAGTTGACAACTTTCAACAAACGGCAAGACAGAAACATATCAATACAAAATTAACATATTTAACGAATTAATCAAGCAAAGATTATATGGAAAAGCATGCTCAGTGAAACTCACCTTAATTTTCTAATATATGTAAATTATAAATTCAAATAAACAGCACAACACAAAAATTACTTCCACATAAGAATTCACATTCAAGAATAATTCGAAATAACAAATCTTAGGGTAACTTTTCGTCACAGACGATTAACAAAGTTTAAGGGAAACTCGCCTATATTCGACTTATGAAATTTAATACATTTGTATATAAAGCCGTTCTTGTGTTTGCTGCACCTGTTTTAACATCGACAAACTAATAAATCTTTAAGGAAAAAAAAATTACTTATTTCTAAATTAAACATTCTTACACATTCAACGTAAATGTACTAAAATTTAAACTAAATCTCTTATTGCAATGCAATTACAGCGACAATCTAATAAAATAGAAGTTTAATTCAAGCGTACATCGGCTTGACTCAAAACCAACAGCCTTTTGCATGATACATATCAATTCCGCATAACCTTTTTTTTCCGTGAGGGTAATAATAAAAAATGTGTTTACAAATGTTGAGCACTATAATAATAATAATAATAACATGCCAACGATCACAAAACAAAAGCAAAACATTTATAACACATGTTCTAAATGTCCAACGTCCATTTCCAGACACTTATATATCCTTTTTTGAAAAACTACTAACTCTGGGCAACATTTGCATGGTTAGTTTCAAAAGTGTCTCGTTTTTTCATATCGTGTGGTGTTGCCAGTGGCGTGTTGTAGACAATTCGTTTTATGTATACCCATGAAAAAAATTTGTGTAATATATTTCGGGGATTTGGGGAGAGGGAACCAATTGTCTTTGTGCTAATATAAAACGATTGTTACTACAAAAACTTCAAAGTTCAAAATTGGAGGGACATAAGAGGCTGACTGCTAGAAGAATTTTCTACCTCTAACTCCAATAGTCCACCTAGGAAGCCTACTACTAAAAAACATAAAAAGCAATTCTAAACCATATACATACAGACATAATGTTAAAAGCTTTCATATAACAGTAAACGGCTTAAAATTTACTCTCTTTATATTTTCTAGTAGTCAGCCGTGTCTTAATCTAACGGCCAAATACTGGCTGTGGAGTACATAAGTACGTCGAATTGGCCATTATAAGTAAATCTTAATCATTTGGGAAACATTTTTTGTTCTGCAGGATTCTGAAGAAATTATGGAAAACGAGAGAGGGCTCCTATAAGAAAAGCGAGTAGGAGGTTCTCAGTATCACATGCAACTTAATACGACCGAATTTATGAAAGACCTTGTAAAATGGACCCACCTACTATCTTTTCAGATAATGAAGAACAACAAACTTCACAATGGCTGTCACATCTAGCTAAGTGTGGATTTTAATAATAAATAATTATTAAAAAAACCGAAAAATTCTTTTTACAAATAATCGTCCAGGCGAGAAGTGGTACCAAATGGCAATACGTTGAATCCTATTATTGTGTTTTTAAATGTAAGGATTCCATCTGCAGTTAAAGCTAGCGTACCCCCTGACGGGTTTATTAAAAGTCAAATACCGGATCAGACGTTTTTTATGAAAATATATATATGTTGTTTTTTAGGTTACCGCGGCTATTGTATGACTGCTGTCGTTTTCGAGTGTTCCGCGTTGTCAATTGGTTCTGGTAAAACCCTCTTCTCCTTCTTGACGACGTTTGGACAAAATCACATCTGTCATCTTCAGGTCTTTGTTTGCAACCGTTTGCTTCTGCTTCTTGTTACTCGAACACTAATTTCGTTTGTATCGCTGTGATGATTATATACTCTATTGTTTTCATGCGTGGTTGCGCTCAATTGATTTTTTGCTTGACTGCGTGTTGTGTAATTAAAGTTCTAGTTTGTTTATTTGATGTTGTCGAAGGTGGTGCTGTTGATATAGTTGCAGATGTTGTTCGACTTGTCTTTTTGTGGATCTCAATCTTGGATATGATAGGTTTCCATGGTGTTGCTAATCTTTGTGTGTCATCTCGAGTGTTTAAATTGTTTAGACGTTTTTCGATTTCAATGGCTTCTCAAATTATTCTGGATTTGGTGTGTTCTATACCAGCAAGTAGTTTAGTATTGGTGAAATTGATGGTGTCAGAAATCGTTTTTACGTGTTGTGCTAGAGAAGATGTTTTCTCGTCTTTCTTAACAGCATTTTCGTGTTCCGCTTTTCTAACACCAATTCGTCTATTTGTTTGTCCCACATACGTTCGGTCACAGTCTCCGCACGGTATTTCATATACTCCTTGATTTTCCAAATCGATGTTTGTTTTTCCACTTTGAAGGATGTTTCCAACTTTCTTTGCAGTGCTGAATGTTGTTTTTATGTTGTGTTTGTTGTTGTTGTTAGAATTTTCTTGATGGTTTTCATTTCATCTTTGATGTGGTCGTTATCGGATAGTGCAGGGGTTTCCAACTTATGAATGACCGAGGGCCGCCATTAGGTTCATGGAGTAAATAGGGGGCCGCATCCTCACAGGTATATATTTATATAGCTACTATTAAATATTGAAGAGCGGTAGTAGTTATTTTTCATAATATGGTTTTACTTATTATTTTTGAGCTGGCGGTGCTAATAAAGGGCGCGGGCCGCGTGTTGGAAATCTCTAGGATAGTGCTTTTGATCTACATATCAACGTTTTAGCTACTGATTGTATTTGAGCTGGGTGGTGATGCGACTTTCCATTTAGATATCGATTTGTGTGTGTCGGTTTTCTGTAGACCGAGTAACCCAAGTGCCCGTCTTCCTTCTTTCTTACTAGAACATCTAGAAATGGTAGTTGGTTGTTAGATTCTATTTCCATAGTAAAATTTATTTTTGGGAGTTCAGGTGGATTAAAAAGTTGTCCAAATTATTTTTTCCATGTGTCCATATTACGAACGTGTCATCAACATATCTCATCCATAGTCGTGGTTTATGTGTGGCTGTAGTTAAATCTTTCTTCTCCAAGTTCTCCATGAAAAAATTAGCTATTATCGGTGATAGCAGTGATCCCATTGGGGCGCCTTAAATTTGTCGGTAGCGTTGGTCTTTGTAGATAAAATAGGTGTTTTTCAGACAATGCTTTATAAGTTCCATGATGTCGTCTCGTATTTGATAGTTTTGGTTGATAATAAGCATGGTTTCGTCAATAGGAACGTTTGTAAATAAGGACACGATGTCGAAGCTTATCAGTAGATAATCCTGTTCGATCTTCTGTTTTCGAATTATTTCTATGAAGTGGTTTGAGTTTTTCACGTATGATTCAGCTTTCTCAGTGTGTGGTTGTAGCTGTTATCGTCCAAGTTGTAATGGAGATCCTATTGAACTTACAATTGACCTTAAAGGTACGTTGATTTTGTGGATTTTTGGTACCGTTAAGATTTTTCCCTTGGTATTAGATGTTGCTGTGTATCTTTGTCGATCGCGCCGTTCTTGATTTTTGTTTTTGTGGTCTTCTCCAGGTATGTCGTTGGATCGGTGTTGATTGGATGATAGACCGGATCGTTTAATAACTCATTCATCTTTTCGTCGTAGTCTGTTTCGTTTAATACTACTGTTGCATTCCCTTTGTCGGCTGGCAGGATGATGATATCGTTGTTGTTGTTCGTCATGTTTCTTTTTGGTGGTTTGGCCGTTCTCAACACCCTGGATACATCTTTGCGGATTGTTTCAGCAATATTTTTTCTATGTTGGTAATCGCCGATTCTACGCCGCAGATTATGTCTTCAGTTGGTATGCGAGTAGGTGCGACTGCGTAGTTGAAACCTTTAGCTAACGCGTCTGTAGCAGCGTGGCTAAAAACGTACTTAGACATGTTGTGTACTACTTGTGATGATGTTAATTGTTAAAACTCGTCCTTTGGTTTTTGATGTGTACACAAGCGTTCGAATTTTCTCTTGTGTTTGTCTTTAGCGAGGCTGGCGTCTGTCTCGGCTCGATAGTTTGATAACTTGTCAATTGCTTCCCATAGCACTAGATGGATGGTCGTGCTCAAACTTAGATGTATGTGCAGCAGCTGTTTGTTTAACTGGTCCAGTGTTCTTCTCGTATGATGGCGTCTCTCATTAATGCGAAACTGGGTTTCTTGAGTATTTTGTTGATTCGATAAGTTCTTGTACTGAAATTCAACTTCATGGTCTTTGGAATCATTTTTTCATCTCAACAGGGTTGTAAGAACGTTAGTTTAGAAACATCTTAGTGTTTTGCTTTTTATTTACATCTTACCGCTACATACTACACGCATTCTGCAGCCAGCAGATGTAAGCATTTTTAAACCTTTGAAAACGGGTTGGAAAACACCTTAAGAACATGGCAATTGAAACCCAAAATTCTAAGTTCAGTATTGAGCAAGACAACATTTTCACCTCTATTACAAGAAGGTTTAACTATATAGCAAACAGTACAAAAAATTGGATTTGTTAAACGTGGTTTCTACCCTTTAGGTTGCGATGCCGTGGATTACAACAAACGTGTGCAAAATCAGTTAGAAACTACAGAAAACAAAGGATCAAGATGTATCTCATGCGATTTTTATCTATGACTTGGAAACAACAGAAAGGGTTTTATTAAATTTACAAGCCAAATTAGAGAGAAAAAGAAATTATTGCATTTTCGTATATCATTACTGAGATACAATTTATAAAAAAAGAATCGCAAACACTAACATGTCAGGTAACCGAAAATGGTAGATTAAGGCTACTCAATTACAATAAACCTAGGTACTAGGTAGGTAGATGTTTTTTCACTTTATTTTACTTGGGACAACTATTGGTGTATAAAAGACTGGACACAGGTCATCTAGTGACCCCCTCCACTAGCAAAAGTAGCTATTTCAGAAAATTTAATCAAAAGCACTTTTATGGTTTGCGATAAGCAGAATATATACACACTGTTATGTTAAAAATGCTTTAGTATAAACCTTGTTTTCGGAACGCCCACCTTTTATTGCAAGAGCTGAGATAAGATGTCAAATTGAAACTATTTTTCCAGTGACTGTGATTCACTTCACATGTATGTTCTAACATAAGCGCCCAGCGGAGTTTTCACTTCTAAAATTTCTCAAGGGCCTGTGTTATAAATAGGTGTATTATTATCATCTCTGTTTTTGTGAAATTCTTCCTAAGGTAAGCATTTGACTCATATTTTTGCGATGTACATTGATTTTCCCGTAATTGTCATAACGATTTATGATACCACCACGTGCTGGGCCAATTTGGAAGAATTCCTGAAAAATCAATTACCTTCCACTAGAGGTCTCTCCGAGACAATAATATTTGTAATTCGTTTGATGTTCAAAGAACCTTGGAAGCACACCTGCATTACGATTAGTGAAAACTACTTGAATGCTGGACGTATTTAACTAAGATTCATTGTAAGTATGTTGATGAACTATTTAATTGTACGATACGATCCTATATCTAATTTTTTTTATTTCCTTAGCGATTTTAGGGGATGGTTTGAGTGTGCCGATAGCTATCCGCAGAGACGACTGTAAGTACTCCTTATTCTTTTACTTGTCAGTAATTTGTACATTTCTCGGACGTAAAATACGTGCGACTTGGTATAGATATTATCACAATTAACGCATGCATTTTTTTGTTCCTACGGTGTCAATTTACGTGAAATGCGATTTGCAAAGGGGGGGAACTCACTAGTTTTACATTAAATCATATTATTTGATTTTGTTCTGTTGGATGTATTTGAATAACTTTGTGTGGAGGGTTGCATAACCTCTAGGATCATAGCATCAACGCTACAACTGTGATATTTATAGAATTATTCTTTACTAATATCTATGTATCTAATTTTTTTAACTTTTAATCTCTTCTTCTCTCATTGAAAAATAAACATATATATCGTTATAACTAGTGCTTTGTCATTTATTCTATTTCAATGTTGGATAGATTTAAACGGTGTCTATCACTCAAGCTTCTAATCGTTTTAGCACCTTTTTAATTTGTTTTATAATTTAGTACCGCAAAGCTTACGACCCAAACCTCCGAATTCAACTGAGTTAGTCGCTAGCCATTTACGTTGCGAGAAAATCCTCGTAACAATACATTTACCAAATAACATGCATAATGCATTACGTGTAAAATTTACAAAACTGTACTCTTAATTTCAAGCATTCTTAAAATCACACTTAAGTAAAAATGTCTTGAGAGGACGACTATCGGTACAGTCACTCTATTAAAAAGCTAAGAATTTACGACATTCAGATTATTCCATACGAGTACGGAAATTAAAAAAAATATAAAAAAACAATAAATATTGCATTCGTTTTAAAATAAAGTCTAATGATATAAAACAATAAAGATTAATATAAACTGTGACAATAAAAGCGAAGTTATTAACATTTCATTAATTTTTATCAAAGATGATTATACGCGGCAGCAACAGTTCCGCAATTAATCTAATTACACGCGTTATATTGACTCGTGGTTTTTGATAAATTATCTTTTGAGCATCAACAAATAAAAACGAAAACAGGTTAATTTTACTCATTTAATAATTAATATGTTGTAATGCTCGTTTTAATCTATTCTTCCCATTTCCTAACATTTATTATTTAGTAAACAATAAATTTATTTTGTGCAAACGAGCAAATACGTTTGAGAGCCAATTTGGCCGACAAAAGGAATGAGGTAACCTTTGTTCTCTAACGTTTACTAACTCCCCTAATCCCAACGCGATTGTTTTAGCTTTGGTAACGTGGAAGCTAATTGGGATGCTTAATTTAGTTGACTCTCGGGTTTAAGGACTAAAAGGATAATCATATGCTTGATTGGGGTTTAGCTTATCAAAGTGAAATTTTGTTATTAGATTGTACATGTGATATTTGCTACATTGAATTGAAACAGAAAATCGAGTCTTTCAACCCCTAATAAAGATGTAGCGATGATTGACAAATCGCAAGTAACATTTTTCGCTTAGAAAAAAATTAATTGACGCATTCGTAATTGTTTTCATTCTTGATTGAACTCGCTTTTATACTTAAACTAGTCTGGTTTTGGTTTTATAAAGTAGAAAATGTTGAAATACATATATTTGAAAAAAATATGCAATATAGTTACTTTATTTTTAACTTCTGAATTAATAATAAAATAATTAATTAAAAAATTCTACAAACATTTATTAAAAAAAATCAAAATTGATTAATTCATTTCGAGAAAATACTTTAGTCACATGAATATTGAAGAAATTTGTTGCTGGAATTGCGAAGAGACTGGAAATCCTTTGATGACATATTCGAAGGCTTAGTTCGTATCACTGTGGTAGTCGAAACTACCCCTTGCCTTTATGAGTCTGCATGTATATTCAGTGACATGCTAATGCAAATGTGTGCTGAAATTTCTGATTAATAGATGTGCATATGCATGGGTAATAACATCTTTGTAAAGATGAAATGTGTTTGTGTCTGAATTTATTTTGAACATCGTACATTTTTTCTAATAATTTAAATGTGTGGAAATAAAAGTATCAAAATAAATTCAAAAACTTTAAAAATAATACATGACATACTCTATTCATTAACATTATTTCTACATCCGAAAGCTTAAGGTGACATGCAAGACTAGTATCGGTTGTATTATTACTACTTTCGAATATTTAACTCTTGTTTCATGTGTACTATGTAACACTGACTACAAGCGTTTTCGTTAATTTTATATACCAACAATTTTTTTTTTGTATACGTTGTGTTTAAATACTATTATAGTCCTAGACAATTTAATTTCGCATGATTTTTAATGTGTAAATCTTATGGTTCAAACACGGTATATTTATGTTTTCTTACTTTATGAATTAGTTGTGAATACTTTGTCGTAAAATTTAAATACAGTCGACTCTTGATAATTCGAACCTCTCTTATAATTCAAGTTTTCTTGGTACATTGAGTAATTAAAAAAAATCCTTCAGTATCAAAACTTCGCAATAGTTTGAAATTTTTTCACCCAAACATTCGAGAAATCAAAATGTGAACAAGTTAAAACTTTTATACAGTACACACAAACGGTTAGGTACGCAGGTTGCAATTTATCACAGTTTAATTAGTATTCGTTTTCTTGTGACATTGTTACATTGGAGAAGAAGAAAGTTATCGAAACTGTGGAGAGAGGAAGCAAGACAACTGAAGTGCCTAAGAAATTCAATATTCCTCTCAGTACTCCTCAACCGTATTGATAAATACAGAAAAAATCTGTGTTGCACCCAATTCATTAGTTGCACCGTAAGGAAACGAAGGACTAAGGGTGAATAGTGAGGTATTCAAAGAAGTAGAAATGTTGATGAAACTGTATGCACAAATTGACACAGCAAAGCTCAAACCTTAATAAACGACTACGATGTCCGAGACATATTTAGCACCCACGAAACTCTCGAAACCTCTTTTTAAACTGTTTGCCTGACAAAACTTTCAAAGATAAAAAATGTTACGGTGGGAAGCATAGTAAAGAAAAGTTGACAGTTTTACTTGCAGTTAACTTGGACAAAGTGGACTCAAAAATTGAAGCCTCTTATCATAAGAAAAACTATAACACCGAGATATTTTAAAGGCATAAAATCATTTCCTACAACCTAACGTACCAACAAAAACGCTTGGATTACCACAGAACTATTTAACACATTAAAAAGCAACCCCAGAGTATCCTATTTTTAGACAACTGCATTGTCTACAACAATGTCCCTACTTTATCCAATGTACAACTTCATTTGTTTCAGCAATAATAAGTTATAATGCAATAGCTAGAAATTCAACTTATTATGTTAAAAATCTTTTTTTTTATTTTTACTTATCAACCCGTATGTTGCATCGTTTACTTTAAATTCAGTTGGCAGCGTTGGAGTGACACATGTAACTTAATGGCCAGTGAAGTTTTCTAAATCAATAGTCATCCAGTCGATTTATATTAAAATTCAAATGTGAAATTGTTATGTTAAAAGTTACTAGTTCAATTCTCGAGTATAAAACTTTCTCTTCAAGTATGAAATTTGTCCTTAGAACCCCTACTCTTTCGTCGAGATGTCAAATTTTAGACAGCATATTTAATTTCACTTCCTGTAAGACCATGGACAAGCTCTGTATTTTTACGCCCGGCGCGGCCTTCACTTTTAGATCGTTTCACGCAAATATGCGATTAAATTTGTGAAAGCTAAATCGGGGTAAGTTTTGTAGATTTCTCTTTATTGTGGGTTTAATTTGATTCTGTGCTAATTGTCTGTAGCGGATTTCGGTACCCACCACACGTTTACCGTTATCACTAAAGATAACAAACAGGTGGCACAGCTGGGAAAACTTCCATGCCGTCACGTTATTAAAAACGTTATTTACACCGTCAAGGCTTGGAAACCTTCAAGATTGTACCTCTTTGAGATGAACTACTACAATAACTTATTCTGTTAAGTCGAAGGGAAACACTGCGCATTTGCGATTTCAAATGATAGGATGCTAAAGGGAAACTTCACTTGTGTTAACGTTATATGTTCGTTTGTGCTGGATTTAATATTACTTTTTAGGTAACTCAAGTACGGAATTAGCTAATCCCCTACTGGATAAAACCCTACTGTGAGTATTACAATTTCAAATTTTTCGATTTGTATTTCGGTGGTCATGTCGATTGTTGACCGTACGTGCATGTTAAGTTAACACAATTAATAATAAGATCATTTTGCGCTTCACAAAGCCATATGCAGTGCGCGTTGAGTCTTGAAGGCTTAAATTGTTT
The DNA here is from genome assembly GCA_035610365.1 of Aquatica leii. Classification (NCBI taxonomy): domain Eukaryota; kingdom Metazoa; phylum Arthropoda; class Insecta; order Coleoptera; family Lampyridae; genus Aquatica; species Aquatica leii. The sequence continues at coordinate 99,574,483 of CM069436.1, read as the reverse complement.
TGTTGTACCTATACTTTTGCGATTTTAAATTTGCGAATATAACAAGGTCAGTTTATTGTACGATGTGTTGCCCAGTATACGGCGCAACTTATATTTTATTTGACTCACATATCAACGTCTGAAAAATTTAGATTTATATACCTTCTTCGTCCTCTTTCGAATTATTGTCTGTGATAAAATAAATATATATTCTGTGTTATTACTTCTGTGGTGTTATGTGTTCTATTCCAGCTACGGGTAGAGTTAGACGGTATCTTCCTAATTTAATCTTTCATCGTCTTGGCGCCTTTTTTTTAGATTTAAGTTAAAATTTAGCATCACAAAATTAATCGATGGTTATGGAAAGAGTCGATAAGGTATGATGCACCTATACAGTTTGCCGTTAGATTTAATTTTCTTCCTTACTTTTTAGAATTTATATATCATTTGGATCATCGTCGTCGCAGATAAACACTTCTTAAATTTGTGTGAATTGTCGATTTTGGGACAGTCTTGGACACCCAATACGTCAAGCTACAATGGGGATACTAGTGAAACCTCGCTTATAGATTCTGTCGATGCAACTGTGCTTACACCACCTGAGTTAATTAAACCTTAACTTCAAATCTGGGAGATTGGAAGCCTAGCGTACGTCTTATTTCAGATATTGGTTTTGAGCTAATTATTCGAATTTGTGATACCACCGCGATATACTTGTGTAATTGTTTTAGCTTTTAGGAATGTACGTAAGTAACGTTTGTTTTCTTGTCATATTTTACTGTGTGGAGGTGGCTTAGTCTACATTGGTATAAAGTTTATTACATAAGTATTTAAGTACAAAATAATCACTATTACAAATTGGTTAATTTAGAACGTCATTAAAAGGTGGTTGTCCTTGAACAAACCGTTCAAATATCAAGATCGTACTTTTAAATCAAATCAGAATTTTTAACTAATAACTTATAACAGTTATAACATTAAGTACAGATTGCTATTTCAAAATCATTTAAAAAAAGTGACAAAGAATTATAAAAACTAAAATTATGTCTCACTGTTTTATGGACTATTAATAAGATAGAAAAAGACAGAAACACAACACAACTACGGGTTGCCTAAACATGTATTTGCTCAGTTGTTTTGCATAGCGTGCCCCTTCTAGTTAATTTATTTATTTTTCACTTCGTTTAAATTTACTGATGATGCCTGGGAAGTGATATTTTTTTCATATTTTTGTTTAGATTTAGATGGTAACGAGTTTTCGATTTCTTTTTGTGCGTTTTTTTTCAACATATTTGAGCAATTCTTGCATATTCATTGTTATTGTAAAATCAATTCAACAAATATATAACTAAACGTGAAAATATTTATTGTTCTAAACTTTATTTTATATAAAGTAAAGAATAAAATCTAGTATTAGTCACTACTCGCGTTATTCCATTATTACGCCCTTGTTACATAAATAGTTATTATTTTTCACGTTAGTATAATTTACTTTCACCAATATTTAGAATGGACTTTCAGGATGAACATAGACTATATTATTAGTGCTGGGCGATACGGAATTTTGTGTATCGAATATCGATACGCAATTTGTATCGATACGTATCGAAATATCGATATTTCGATACATATCGAAATATCATACCCAAAACGTATTTAAATATCAATGTATCTGTGTAGTAGATTTTTTGAAATCTAAGCTAAAAATACACTTGTATTTTTAGAAAAAAAGTTGTTAATTAAGGTCATTAGTGTCAATAATATTTGTTGAGAAGTAAAATTTTAAACTTTATAATTAATGAATAATTGTTTAAAGTATTGTTGGGTTTGGATTTTTGTTTTTTTTTATAATAACCTTTATCAATTACCATAACATTTGAGGTAAACATGGATTCTTTACGTATCGAAATATCGATGCATATCGAAATATCGATACGTATTAAAATATCGATACGTATCGGAATATCGATACGTATCGAAATATCGACACAAAGACCGAGGACTATATATTATCCCGTTAAAATAAAAGGACTTTTCGTGGTGACCGTTTTTATAGCTAAAGTCCACGAAAAAATGATCCCGTTTTTTACGAAAGCTGTCTTAACGGGAAGAGATACTTAAATAATTCCTATAGAGAATCTGTAAAGCTCAAAAAATTATATTAAAAAGTCCGGGACGACATACATATATCTAGATGTTAAAATTAATACAGAAATTGATAAAATATGACTAAAAGTTATATTTAAAATAATTTTTAATATATCACGAAGGTTAATTTAAGTATGTAATCCTAGACTTTTAACAATATACATTTGCTTATCATCGAAGAAATTTTGTGTAGATAAAAATAGCATTGTTTGGATAAGTAGTTTAGATTTTGCAATCGTGTTTTTCAAAAGCAAAATAAAATACGCTTTGGTGTGAGTAACGAAAAAGAAGAAGCGCGATCATCTACGAGAAAAGTAGCCGCGCTGCGCAGTCGCGTGATACGCAATGTACGTACATGCCCGAAATAGTATTAGCGTTGACAAATAACTAGAAGAATTGAATGCAAAATTATTTCCATAAGTGACTGTAGTTTTTTTTATTTATTTCAGAATATATGGAATAAAAATGTCAACAGATAGTACTGTTAGTTAAACACACTGCAGCCGTCTGACAGGTGACATCGTTTCTGACCCTTTCAGAAGACTTTTGTTTTAAATGATTTTGGGACACAAGAGAAAACATGTAATTATGTACCGCGTTTGTAAAAAGTTGTGCCTGCAGAAGAACCCATTTCAAACGCCATTAACTAATTAATTTTATCAAAAAAAAAAAAAATGTATAGGTGGCGTGTCACAGCGTCAAAATTCGGTAATTGTGAACTATCATTAAAGTGTCTATAAGAAAGCTTCTTCATTCTGTGACACATTTTAAGTATCAAAATGTGACAGTTGATAATTTTTTCGTATTTGCTGGAACAAAACTTGTTCTTGGTATTAAATTTATATTTTCGAACCATACAACTAAAAAAAATACATAGCAAATACAACAATTTTCCGTTTAAAAACTTTGTTCAATTATGTAACAAAAACTCTATCAAAATTTATATCAAAAATTAATTGACCTCTTCGGTAAGATTTAGGTGCAGATAATATCCTAAAGATGTTCTCAAGTGACACCATGTCAGTGCTTTTTTTGTTCGGCCAAATAAAAACACTTTGGTAGCTCTTCAAAAATTGTTGCATTTTCGATAAAAACTTTTTAATAGTGCCCACATATCTTTTAATAGATTAGTACGTAACTACTATCGGGTAAGCAACTTGTGGTTTTAAATTTGTAGTGTCTTCAGCCTCGTCTGAATCATTGATATTGTCGGAAATGTTATCTGATAATGCGATGTCAGTGTTTTGATTTTCAGCACAGCTATTATTATGTTTTTTGACGTTTTCTGATTCTTTTTTTTTGTTCTGGTTTTTGCCTGTACATGAGTTTTCCTTCTGTACTAGAATTTGTAAATACGTTTCGCGTGTTATTATTTCGATTTTAATTATTAGTGACCCGTTTTCTTTTTGGTATACTACAAATGTGCTAGAAGTAGGACTACAGGTGAGTGTATATTTTGAACAGATGTCAGATTTCAGTATTTTGGTTTCTTGAATCGGAAAATTTTTATTCTCTTGCATTTCAATGATAAAAAAATTTAATTACAGTTACTATTTTAGAATTTTTTTGTGTAAGGAGATTCTGAAGTACGTTGCGCACGTTACGTTATTTGAGTGGTTAATCAAACCAAATTTCATCTTGCTTGTACCTCTGACGTCACGCGTTCCAGTGAAATTACTAGAAGAAAAAAATAATCGCGAACGCGTTTACACAACTTAAATTTTAGATATTGAATGCAGTTTAATGATCTACAATAAACTTAACGAATTATTAATTATTAAAACTTCGTTGTCTACTGTAATGCAGTACTAGTCTTGAATAAATCGTGGCATTCTTTCCTTGACCTAAACTTGTTTCCTTTTGATTTTTCTCTACTCATAAAGAAAGGTGGCGCAGAATACTGGCTCACTATACAAAGTTGAGTACTAACAACTCGATCTACGACCATCTCCAACTTAAGCTAGCCAAAAAGGTAAGTCGACAAACTACTTTATTGTTTTCTTTCACCTTCAGAATTCGTGTATTACACTTGTATGCACCACTGGCGCTACTGGATGATTATTTCTATCGAGCAACATACAATCCTCAAGCGTAATAAGTTGTTCTTCGGGCGTAATAATAGTAATAACGCAGATAAAGTATTTTGTTTAAGATTCACTGTATATTTTGTTTAAGACCGTTTGAGACTATCTGTACTCTTTTTCAACCCCTCTACCTATGTGGTTTTGGAGGTTCATGTGTGTGAGTTAGCGTTAAGCCGTCTGTAAAGTAAAACGTTAGATTAAAAATTGTTAATTCTTTTATATTATCATGCTATAATAAATACCCTTAGCAAAGTGGTCAAGTTTTAATTGCAACAAACAAAGAAAATACAGTTCACAATTCAGTACTTTCCTACAATCGAATCAAATACACGATTCGAGAAGCAGGTACGCTACATTTGGTCCTATCGATTCGGATATTTACCTATCGTGCCCAATTTTAAGTCAAGTTTGGTCCAAACCAATATAACAATCAAAAAACGTTAATTCAAATTTCAATTTTGATGCATATTTGTGAATTCAAGAGGGACGCCCAGATACATATGCAATCAGCACGAGAGAGACCGTAAGTGAATTCAAAAATATTTTCTTTTCCACAAAGGGAAGCACCGAAAATTTAATCAGTAAATTCAACGATTCTTCGCCAAATACAGGACGCAATTCGCTCAATGGTAGTCTACATTATCTGGTACATCGCAAAGGTCACCAACGTTGCAGTTGCCAAAAATAAATATTCCCAGATTCTCAGGTGATCTAGAAAACTGGATCGAATTTAAAAACATATTTTCCAGTTTAATTCATGATAACTTAGAACTTACCGATATCCAAAAGTTGCATAATCTTAAAAGCTGTTGCGCTGGTATCGCTGGTGAAGTAATCAAATAATTAGTGTTTTCTGCTAGCAATTATCAAATTGCTTTTAATTCGTTTGTAGCCCTATATGATCAGCCTAAGTTATTAATTCGGAAACATTTAAATCCATTATGGGACTAGAGCTCTTGACAAAGAAATCTGCTTCCAGTCTAAGAAAAGTAAACGATTCTTTTTTCAAGCACATTGCAGCACTCTAAACTCTTGCTACAACACAGCAGTTATTCGAACGTGTATCATAGATGTTACATCGGAAAAATTACATCCAACTATTTAGCGACAATGGGAAACTGTACGCGACAAATCCAATTCCGATCTGCCTACCTTAGATGAATTCAAGTCATTTCTCACAAATCATGCCAATCTTCTGGATAGTCTAGAAGTTAAACCAGTTAAGGCGGTGCCTAAATTCCATTCAAAATCGTTTGTTGCAAATAGTTCCGTGTGCCTACTTTGCAAAGGGGGCCACTATCTATCCAAATGTGGCAATTTTCTCAACATGACACCAAAATCGCTCTTCAAAGGCTAGATATGCTTCAACTGCTTTGCTCGGGGTCACATGTTACCTCAATGCGTTTCTAAATTTACGTGCAGAATATGTAAAGCTAGGCATCATATTTTGCTTCATGTCGATTCTTTGGGACAAGCGGGAGAAGCTTCTGCATCGCAACTTCTTCTGGAGTCCCCCATTCCTATTGTTTCTGCTTTCTGCTCGGATACAATCAAGGTTTTATTTCCAACTGCAACCTGTAAGATTCTTGATACTTACGGAATCTCCCACTCTATTTGCGCACTTCTTGATTCGGGCAGCCAATCAAACTTTATACGTTCAGACCTATATGAAAAGTTGAGATTGCTTACTTGCCAAGTAAACATTTCAGTTTCTGGGTTGAAAGGCTCTCTTTCCCGCATACTCTCTGCTCATCATTCTCCTTACAAGAATAATCTCTCGTGCCTTCTACTAGACGAGATTACTGGATTCCCTTCAAATAGATCATTCTAAAGTTGCGATTCCAGACAACATCCGATTGTCTGACCCATTTTTCGGCCATCCTGGTCAAATCTATCTGTTAATACGTTCATCAGCCTTTTTCAATCTGCTCTGCATTGGGCAGCTGCGGTTAGGTCCCAATCTGCCGATCCATCAAAAGACTCGATTTAGTTGGGTCGTGCCTGGCCCTATGTACTCTAGTTTTCCTAACCAGGTGCAATTTCATCTGAGCATTTCCGAGATCCCAGATCAATTATCTCGATTTTGGGAATTAACAAGTTATCCAGCTGGTTTTGGTGCATGCATATATATGCGTTCAGTTGACATGGATAATCAAGTTCACGTTAATTTGCTCCGCGCAAAATCAAGGGTTGCTCCCCTTAAGCCTTGAACTGTGCCCAAGCTCAAGTTGTGTGGAGCACTTGTTTTAGCCAAACTTTCAGATCATGTTCCAAAAGCCTTGGATGCTCCAATATAATTTACTCAAGACCGATGCGGTATGGCACAGCTATCCTTTCCATTTTCAGACTTCTCTAGTCTCATCAGACTCGAACGAGTCATCTCATATTGCTTGCGATTTTTTAATAATTGTTCAAGCTCCAAGGCGGGTCTTTTAGGGACTATGCCCATGGAATTTAATAGGTCTCTAATAATCCTAATTAAAGCCGCTTAAGCGGAATTGTTTCCTAGTGAACACAAATAAGTTTCACAGAAAAAACCTTTAGAAACTATTTCGTCATTGGTGGGTTTCAGCCTATTTCTGAATTCCGAAAGCATAATTCGCGTTGGCGGTAGGTTTCAAAATTCCCAATTCGCTTTCGACAAAAAACATTCCGTTCTCTTACAGGGAAACCATCCCTTATCAAAGCTTATCGTTGAGCGTGAGCATATTCGTTTGCTGTACGCGGGGTCTCAGTTGTTGCTTTTTTCATTACACAATAGATCTTGGATCACTTCTGGTGGAACTCACCAAAAAAGTCGTACATCGCTGTGTTAGATGCTTTCGATTTTGCACCAAAGTTGACCCAACCAATCATGGGAAACTTGCCATCTTCACGAGTTCAATCATCTCATCCTTTTCATGTGTCAAAGGTCGCAAAGGTCGCGGTGCCAAAGTTTCAAAGGCATATATTTGTTTATATGTATATTTTTTAACTAAAGCTTCTCACCTCGAACTGGTGATAGATTTATCAATTTTTTTAATTGAGTTTTCGTAGATTTGTAGCGCGCCGTGGTAAACCCCTACATGTATACTCTGACAACGAAACAAATTTCGTTAGTGCAAGTTCCGAAGTTTTACGAACGCAAGATAAGATAATTTCTGAGGCTGAGAAATTAATTATCATTTTGCACCGGCACACAGTCCTCAGTTTAGAGGATTCTGGGAAGCATGCATTAAGTCCTGCAAGCATCACCTCAAGCGTGTTATAGGAAGCTGTATTCTGACATTTTAAGTGCTACGTGCTTTGCTTTCACACCCTTAACTCCCGTCCTTTGTGTCCTCTCTCATCTAACCCAAATGACCTTCCACCACTTACGCCTGCGCACTTCTTGGTTGGAAGACCCTTAACAACATTACCAGATCCGGACGTTACTAGAGTTCCTACTTATCGTATATCCGTATTCCAAAGGGTCCAACAGATTCACCAGCATCTATGGCTACGTTGGAACAAAAAGTGCATCTCCAAGTTGCAGAAAAGGCAAAAATGAAAGTACCATCAATCTGATCTTAAACTGGGAACTTTAGTGCTGATCAAAGAAGATAACCTTCCTCCGCTTCATTGGAAGTTAGGAAGAATCACGCAAATCCATTCTGGCAGTGACGGTGTGATTCGTGTTGTTTCTGTGCATACTAATAGTGGAACACTTCGACGCTCCTTTGCTAAATTATGTCCTCTGCTATTAAAGCAGTGAAACTTTATTATTGTTCTGTATTCTGCCATGTATTATGTTGTAATTGTTATTTAAGTTTTATATATGCTTTGTTATTCTACGCTTCAATTGAAAATATTGTTAAAATTTTTAATTGCCGGGGGGCATGTTTGAGATTCACTGTATATTTTGTTTAAAACTGTTTGAGATCTTCTGCTTTCTTTTTTCAACCCCTCTACCTATGTGGTTTTGGAGATTCATGTGTGAATTAGCGTTAAGCCGTCTGTAAGACGTTAGATTAAAAATTGGCAATTCTTTTATATCATCATGTTGTAATAAATACCTTTAGCAAAGTGCTCAAGTTTTAATTGCAACAAGTGAAGAAAATACAGTCCACAATTAAGTACCTTGCTACAATCGAATCAAATACACGATTCGACAAGCAGTTACGCTACACCCTTGGGGCATAAATAGCTATTATGACTAATTTTAAACATATACAGTGCGTATTTTAATGATTGTCCGGTGTTTGAATTTGCCGCGTCGTGATTCTAGTAACTATAATCAAACAATGTTGATTCGTTGACAGTTCATTTCTCAATTTAGCGTTCTACTTACTGTTCAGTGGTGTCCTCGTTCAAATTGCGATTTATTTTGATATTTTTGTTAGTACATATTACCAAATGCTATTGCCAACTTCTTTAATTTTTTCAACAAGCGGCAAATTCAAACACCGGACAATCATTAAAATACACACTGTAGTTTATTTGCCTTTGAGTTGTAATAGAAATCAAAAAAGCATAAATCTCTAAAAACCGTTTTTCATTGACTTTTAATAGTGTTAAATCATTTTTTGGATGTCTACTTTGTAACTGTTAATGATCTCGTATAAATTTACTAACTTTGAATATTAGACCAAACACGAATTAAACATGATAAAAGCGTACATTCCGCTCTAGAAATTATTCTTAAGTATGTAATGCTAACTTTGCGATGAAATGTCTAAATAGAAATGAAATTTGAGCTCTTTGAAAACATGCGTTGTGCATTCATACAAAATTTTAAGACTTCTTCTTTCAGAAGTCCTAACAAAGTTTCGACATATAAAGTTGTAACGTATATTCAATTACACGAAAAGTTTCATTAAACAAAACAATTACTATGAATTTTTTCCTATAATTGTATTCAAGATCTGTCATAAATTTGGTAGATAAACATGTGAAAAGTTCCCAGTTTAGTAAAATTATTAGTAATAGAAACTTGGTAGACTTTTTCTGAAATTTATTTGAAACAACATTCAACTATTTTCCGAATTCCTCGCTAAATGCCAAAAAAGTTTGTAAAACCTTTAAGTGATAAACCAAGTTGTATCCCAGGATAAAATCAATAAGACCCAAACGTTTGCGTGTTACCACTTTAAAAATAAACTAAAAAACGTAAATGTAGCCACTCTTTGAATATTAAACTCGTTGGTATATATTCAGCACAACACAATTTTATTGACATTTACTTAATTACATTTCAATTAACCGTCTACGTTTTACATTTTATGATTTATGCAAAACTCGATTAAATAAACGATTTAAATTTTTTTATAAAATATTATCTAGCATCGACGCAACGGTGCGAAATAATAGTTTCTTTAAAAAAATCAACAAAAAGCTCAAAACTTTATGCAGTGCGTGAACAATATCGTTACATTCTTCAACCTCTATTTCTTTGTTGTCCTTTATGACATTGTTAGTTGTTTCTGTATATCCTAGTTTCTTTCTTCGACAGTTAAATTCGCTGGTGAAGGGATTTTATTAATGCCCGTTATACGTTTACTATAATTTTTCTTAACTATAAGTATACAGAGTTGAAACATGCAACATGATTGTACTTTATTTATTGTATTTCTCTTGCAATCTACAATTACGTTTCATTATTGCATTGTGCATTGAAAAAAATAAAAACTCAACGATTCATTTGTTGATTTCGTTCTAATATTACTTTTACGTGGTTTTACTGCAAGTGCGTAAAATTATTGAATTTTGATATTATAGGCGCTGATTAAAAATGAAATTTGTTTAACAATAAAATTTAAAACAATATACGAGCGGGCACAGTGATTATAACAATTTCGCTACATTCAAAAATAACTCCACCCCTGTCCCCAACTACTTTTATTATTAATGTTATCTACGTCGAGCATAAAAGAGGTTTCATTAATTTTTTTTTAAAATAAACGTTTTCGTAATTCCATACCCCATGCAAACAGGCTTTAATAATACTAATACAACCTGACTAATTACAGAAAATAGGTTTAAAAACCCATCTGTTCGTGAAACAAATAAGAATATTTTTTGAGGCATAAACTGTACAGTTATAATTAATTAAATTATAATTAAATTTAGAGTTAAAAGGAAGGTACACATACTTTTTAAAGCGTATCTCACGTCAAATTAAAAATCGGAGCAAGTTGAAAGAAGAAAATTACAACATTTTAATTAAGAAAATTTCTGATTAAAAATTTCAAAACAACTTTTATACACCGAAATTTCCTATCCATCCGTTTTCTAAGACGATTTTTTTAATTCGTCGAGCAAAAGAGGTTTTCGATATTGAACAGAAAAAGATGACCTTTAATTTTTCGTCATATTTTTTATACAAATTAAATTTAAACTTTAATTAAAAAAATTATATAAAAGAAGCGTGTAATTTTTTCTTAAAAAAGTAACTTAATCCAGAGGGTTCGTTCCAAGTCTTTTGTACTTTATTACGTTTATTCTTGTATTCGTTTTAAACAATTTTCTTCATTGATAAATACAATGAATTCAAATTGTAAATTTGGGAAATATAATTTCATTTAGATGAAACAAGTTCAACGGGTATGTAACAAAAAGTGAGCGGCTTCTAGTTTCTACGGCGTCTTAAATATCGTAAGTAAGAAGAGAGCATTATAGCAACTAATAACAACGGAACTATGTTAATTTACTTATGAAGTTTGGCTTACCTGACTTCCCATGCTTCCGCTATTCCCTCATTTTGTGGTAAAGGTCGGGTATTAAAGTGTAACCTAAGTATTCGCATGCCAGCAAAAACCGCATTACAACATTATATTAAGAGGAAGACTACGATTAAACCTACCACCAATTAGTCAAATGCATTAACAAAAATTTCTTTTCAATTAACCCAATTATGTATGTACACGTACTAAACGTCTTCCATTAGTGATCTTAGTAAATTCGAATTCGCTGTTGACAAAAATTGATAGGCATAAACTTAACATAAACAATAAATTTAAAACCAAGAAGGTGAAGTGAAAATCTCGTCATCTTTAAACTTACACGTTCATAATTAGTCACATTACATAATTACTTCTTTAAGAAAAAACTCTTCCTGACTTCTTCCTTTGGCTGTTTATTTAAATAACACACAACAGTACAATGAGCTAATTATTTTTTAAATTGTAATACGAGGTGCTACTCGAAAGCTATATGTAACATACGTTATATATCAAAATAACATCTAAATATAACGGCACCCATAACGTATCGATCAAAAACAAGTGTCTAACACAGGTGTTAATGAGAAAGAAAGCACAGTTGTTTGCAAAGAGAAACATAAATTAAGACTAAATACAGTTTAAAAACATCTTACATAAAAGAGCTATAAATATTAATTTTAATAACTACTAAAACGATAAACAAAACAAACGCCAAATTAATGCCGTTATATTGCTAGATAACGTACGTACATAACATATACGATAGTGATACGTTACACTAATTCAAAGAATTTAACATAATAGCAGGAATATAAATTTTTTAATTATAAAAATTTATGCCCATTGTAGTATAGCAAATTAAAAGAATAAAGAATTTTACGAAAAACTCAGTAAGTTGTAAATACATACGTGACTTAATCTAGATGTAAATAAGACACTACAAAGTAAAAAAAAATCTTCTCGTAAAAGTCCCTCTAATTGATACACACAACGGTTTAGAATCTTACAAAAACCTCGCAAATCCAGTTTCAAAATTCAGCAAAAATCTAATTTAAACCAAAAAAATCTGATTTAAATTTTTTCATTTTTTGCACACTACAAATAAAGTAAGAAAAAGAATTTTACCGTTTTTAATTGTCATAAAATTTAATTTTTCGCTGTTGTAAATCGTCTGATATTTTTGCGTACTGAAACGTTCGAGAAGTTATTCGCAAATTCAAGAGCCTTCTCGAAGTTGTTATCCATCTTCTAGAACGTATATCAAAATATATGGAACACTCGAGAATGATTTTCAAAATGTGTATATATACCGAACAAACAAATCGTAGGTCAGTTATTGCAGTAATGCGAAGATAGCAGTGTTAAGAAGATTATTCAAGTCTAAATAAATAAGTCGTTAACGCGTGTTATAAATAAATCTACGAAGTACGTGACAAATTAGAACAGAAGTTAAAAGAAAATTCAAGAACCATAGAAGACAAGCTAGATAAAAAATTAAGAGAAAGAATACAACTGCTTAAAGAAAGAATGACCCAAATGAATTGTCACGGCGAAGCGTCACAAGTGAAAATTTAATAATGGACCATCGTGAAGAAACCACTCACAAGTTTAAAGTTGTTTCACCAAATTTTGATGATAAAGTTCCATGGGCAACCTACTACAAGCAGTTTGAAGCTGCAGCTACAGCTAATAGTTGGAGCAACAAGCAGAAAGCGACGTCTTTAATAGTGTCCTTACGTGGAGAAGTGCTTGGAATTTTACAAACTGTTCCTGATCACCTGCAATAAAATTACGAACTCTTAATATCACGATTAGAAATGAGATATGGAGATGCCCATCTTCAACAAGTCTATCAAGCTCAAATTAAAAGTCGGGTTCAGAAAGCTGCCGAAAGTCTTCAAGAGTTTGTGGCCGACATCGCCAGATTAACACGGCTTGCGTATCCTACAGCACCAGACACCTTCTTGAAGCAGTTGGCTATTCAAACCTTTGTAGACGGCCTCAGAGACAACGAAACGCAGCAGACTCTCCGGTTAGCTCAACCGAAGACGTTGGATGACGCATTAACCCATGCTTTGAAGTTCGAGGCGGCGAAACAAGCGTCGCACCGAGGCAGCCATAAGCTCCGTTGTGCTGCAGAAATATCCTCGCACACAGAAGAAAGCATTGAAGACATAATGCGACGGGTATTTCGGGAACGAGTAGCTCGAGGAAGAGAACTGACGTGCTGGAACTGCGGGAAAGTGGTCCACGGGTCGATCGAATGGGGCGAAAGTCTACCTCAACGAGCCATGCCCCGGAAATTACAATTCAAATGTCGTCGCCTAGGGAGCAGTTGCATAGCATTTATCTCGATGGCAAGATCAATGGAAGAAGTGTTCAGTTACTGGTTGACACTGGAGCGACAAAGACCATCATTCGTCCTGACATGTTATTCGAAAGCGAGAAGACATCAACAGTAACAGCACGACTTCGAACGGCGACGGGCGAAGAAATACCTACCCACAGACAAGTCAAAGTAACCATTAGTTTGGGAAATGGAGTACTCGACCATCAAGTACTGGTAGCCGACATCACGGAAGAAGTTATCCTGGGAATGGACGTGATAAAGAAGTATGGGTTCCATCGTAGGTCAGTTATTGCAGTAATGCGAAGATAGCAGTGTTAAGAAGATTATTCAAGTCTAAATAAATAAGTCGTTAACGCGTGTTATAAATAAATCTACGAAGTACGTGACTTTAGTGTAAACAAGTGTGTGAAGCTATCCGCGGACTTTATCTTATCTTAGTGTAAGTGATAGCGTTATACATAAATTATACTGTAAGTGTTTTATTAAATATTATTAGATCTAATTAGTTCGGTTAATTTAAAAGTGTACATATTTTTAGTATAAGTAAAAATATTTTTCGCAGTTTAAATAAATTAGTTTTAATAATAAAATACGTAACAGTACTTAACATAGACGTCAAGCTATTTTTGAGAGATTTTAAAACTTTGGGGCCTCGTAGTATCTTTTTGAGCAATAAAATGTTATATTCAACTCGTTCCTAACTAAATTGGTAATTTTTTCCTTCGAGGACTTTTAAAAACTTGAGTTTAAAATGTCCTCTTGGGTAATAAAACGCACAATTTGCACAAGGACTCGTTAAATAAATAACTATTTTCAAAAAGACAAAATACATATTATATTCCTGGGAGCTATGGAGAATTTCAGCAACAATCGAAGTTTACACGCTGTATATTTTGCCATTTTTGAGTTGTTGCGGTTTTCAGAATAATGACGTTTGAAATATGATAAACGAATGAATTTTAATAATAAACCATACAACAGAAATAACAACAATTGTTTTATAATAAATGTTCAACGTGTTGTCCTTTTACTTCAATACATTTTTGTAGTCGAAGAATTGCCTCCCGATGAACGTTTTCAATTACCTCTGGAATACGTCTTATTTCCTGACGAATTCTCTGTTTCAGGTCAGCAAGATTATTTAGTCTATTCACATATACTTAAAATTTCAAACTCCATAAAATGAGGTTAAATCGGATGACCTTGGTGGACACACAATAGAACCTCTGCGTCCAATCCACTTATTAAGAAAAATTAAATTAAATATTGTCGAACTGTAATTGCAAAATTAGGAGGTGCCCCATCATGTTGGAACCATATGCCATTATGAGAAATATCTAGATCTTGTGGATGAGAACACGCAACTGCTAAAGCGGGAATGAGGAAAGTCTAAGTAACGATTACCATTTGAAGTATCTTCAAAAAAATAAGGTCTAAGAATTTGTTTTTCGACAATACATGCCCAAACATTTATTTTTTCACGATGCTGGGTGTGACAGTCTTGTGCCCGACGAGGATTTTCAGTTGCTAAGTGTATGCAGTTTTGTCTCTGCGTCCTTTTAAAACAAAAGTAACCTCATCAAAAAAATATCTTTCGGGTAAAATCAAAGCTTTGAGCAAAACTGATCCATCAGTAAAAATCATCTAATAGTTCTTGTATTAATTAAACCTTATAAGAATGATATTTACTTCTTTGAAGTTTTTGTGGCACACATCCCGATGACAAATTACAATTCTTGAAAATTGTCCTAACTGCTACATGAGGATTATTTACAGTTTCCACTAAAACGTCTAATTGAGAATCTTCTGATATTTTCGCTGGTCTTCTTTTAGGTAAATTTCTAACGTAAACGTGCTCAGCAATTTTCAAATAAATCTTGGTGGCAGTAGATCTAGGAATTGAATATCGATCAGGATGATTTGCAATAAATAAATTACGCACTACTTCTTGAGTACCAACTCTGTCTCTACCAATCATCATAAGTACTTTAATAGGTTCTTTTTCAGATAAATGCATTTTTAAAATGAAACGTGAAACGGTTAAAATGACTGACAAACTATAAGCCTGCAATAATTTGATTTTTATTGCCAAAAAATACCACATCTAAATTTAGAAAAATCAATTATGACTGCATATGTTATTCTTGAGACCCCGTATATAATTTTCTTATGTCAAAAAATCTATCTACTAAATACTAATCGACGCATCCAAGCGTTTTTTCACAATATAATTATATGAATTTTAAACAAATTTGTTTCTTTAATCATGAACGCACAGTATATGTAGAGACAATATAATAAACAAACAAAAATTCGATCTTCCCTAATACCCAGTACAACTGGAAAATAGTGCAAAACTTCCTATTTAAAGATTCCTGTTTATCCCATAAACCCATTTTAGACTTATAACAGTATAAGACATCTTTAATTAAGTAGATTATTCAACGCAGGGTAAGCATTTTCTATTCTTTTTCAGATAAAGTGTAATTTTCATGTCAATTTCATAGCACCACGTGCCACCGCTAATGTAGGTCACTATCTGTTGTATATAAAGTGTAAAACGTTCAAAGCGTCCCCTTGGTGGGTTACAAACACTCCAGTACCTATTTTATCTATTTTGGAAGATATTGAACCACAAGGCACCGATCAAGTAATCGACTCCTCTACGATATACACAAGGTGGTTATCATAGAACGTCGGTGATTAGTCCCATTATTAAGAGACATGAATTTTGGCGCTCTCTTTAAGAAAAATAATTACGCACGATACCAGCATTCGATGAAATTAGTTTCTTTTATTTATCATTGTTAACCTCATTTTTTTTTACAGAAAATGAAGTTTTCGTGAGTAGCTATATTGACATGATTGTTGGTCATTTTAATTATAGCCGAGTCATTGGAAAAACGTTTTTTTAATGTTCAACACCGAATTTCGATAAGTCAGGTTTAATAAATATTCTCGGTAAATCTTGTCATTACTCACGATTTAGCAGATTATAATTTGGCAAATTTCACAACGGAAGAATATAAAAAGTGTTTGGAAGAAGTTGAGATCAGTTTTCGAATTAAATCGGAGGAGAATTTTGTCGGTTCAAATAAATTAAGTGTTTAACGCGTGTGCTAAGATAAATATAGCGGCATGTAATCATACGCGCTTTTAACATGAACAAATACCGATTTAAATAAACAGAAGTTATAGCGCCCATAAAAATTAATGTAACTTAGACCACACCTTCTCCGAATACCAATTGTTTACATTCTATTACAAGCCGGCCGTGCAAAGTCCGTAAACAACAATAAACGTGTAACTAATACGGTTTATGGTTGTTGTTTCACAACCCCACGTAATTGCTACAGGCTCTTCAATTTGAACAAAACCTCTTTCGCTTGGAGATGCCGTCCTTGACGCATCGACTACGATTTTAAAAACATCAGCTGCATGCTGTGGTATTAGGAAAGCCTCTAATCCGTACGATAAAAAATCCACTAAGAACATGGTTCAAATATTTAATATTTAAATTTATTTTTAAATAATAAAATTAAAAAAATTGAAAATATTGGCATATATTTTGTATAATATAGTAAATAACCTAATGTAATAAAATTAAACACACAGTAGGTATTTATGTACCAAGGGCGTTATTGCGATGATTACGCCCGGAGAACAACGTGATGCAGTCCCAGTGCTTCTAGCCAGAGTAACGCATTACAAGATTTTTGAATTTATATAAAATAAAAACTAAAAATAAACAATTATTTTAGTTTCTATTACAAGTCTATCCAGTACTTAGTTTAGAACAATAAATAGTTTGACGCTTATTATTTACTTGTTGAAAAAAAATTACAGACAAAAATAAAAAAACCTGTTACTATATAAATCTAAACAAAAATATCATTGTTGAATACGTTATAGAAGAACATAATGAGAACGCGTTATGAATTCATAACGCCTTCTCATTACTCCCAGGTTGTTATGTATATGTTTACGTATCTCGTATCGATTTTTTCAAAAATTAAAAATAACAAAAAACATCCTAAGACAAAGAAAAACCTAGGATGTTAACCTAAATTTAAAAAAAATTAACATTTTACAATATGGTAAGTTGCCAAAAATAAGTCTACGGAATGATGATGCGCAATTAAAAATTAACTATGTACCAATAATTAGTTTTGCTTTATTTTTGCAGTGTATTTATTTATTCATTCGAGTAGGTAGTTTGACTGACCTACATTATTGCATTTGTAAATACGTTATCTTGGAGTTATGTGTAGTTTTTAGAAATAACAGCTTAATTTAATTACGTCTTGTGTGGTAACATTATTTTGTATTTACTCATATTTTTGGTGTCAGGAAATTACTAGGAAGAAATGTTCTTAGAACTAAATTAAACATCATAATATTGTTTTTGATTTCCTTTTAATCACGATGTCAACAAACTTAGAAGACTATTTAAATGCAACAGGTCCGTAATTTTCAATTTGGCTTAAAATTTAGATTTTTAAAATGTTTTATTAGAATTTTTATTTTGACATTTTGGTTGTATTGATTTTATAACTTCACCTTCTAAATTAATCAGATACACGCTCTATGAATTTACTCTAACCAATAAAGATGTTTTTTTAATATCAGATTTTATTATCATTCGGTTATTGCTATCAAAAACCCCAAGTGGCAATGTGATCCTATTAAGCGGCGCACTGTGACTTTTACTAATACGTAATTACGAGTAAATTTATTATAGCAAAATGATTGAAATAAACGTTGTTAAAAATCTTATTACAAACAAGAGTGAAAAGCTGTCATTAGCAGTAAAATCTTAGTTTGCTTTACTATTGAGACATGCACAACTTCATACTTAAATAGGTAATTGGTATTGGCTTTCAGTTACAGTTTAGTTTGATTTTGATTACCAAAGCCAAGCGTTCCTGCAATTTAAAGTGTTTACCGTTTAGAAGGTACTAATTTCAAGCTACAGTTGTAGCAATATATACTACTTTTAAAACCAAGAAAAAACAAAGTAGTTAGTAATTATTAAATTTTCGATCACTGTAGTAATCAAGCCATAATGTTTAAGGATGTATGTAAATAATATAAATAAATTTCTACTTTAACTAATGCGAAAGTAAGTTAGTAAAACAATATTTTAACGCATCACAAGTTAAACTTTCCTTTGGCTCGTTCGTCGCAGTTAATTCGATAACAAGTAAAACTAAACGTAATCTAACTAGAATTGTACATTGGTCAATGAAATACTTGCTTTAGTAACGTTGCATTGTTCGTTCATCTTTTTTTATTAAACACCATCTTATTCGAAACGGTTACAATTAAACTGTATTATATAGATTATTTATCAATATTAATTATTTATAATTTTCATTCAGTTAATTAAAAATCAACAGCAATAACCGAGTAAATTTTTATTAAAAATTTCCGATTAACGAATAAAATTCAATCGTTATTTAAGCCGTTTGTAATAATTTCAATAACACAGCCCAACAAAATAAATTTTTTGTCTTGGTGCCGGAAAAGTAAGAACTGAATTCGAATATTTGTGATGTGCTGATTCCAAAAATACCTGGATTTGTTTCGTAGCAGCTCCAGTTTTTGAGATATGGGCTAATTGGTATTAGTTCTGATAAAACGCAAAAATATTGAAATAGTGATATCTTTAGAGGCCAAAAGTAAAATTTCCTACTTAAATAATTAAAATCTAATGAGCTAGTTTGAGTTACTTGGTATTATTCATTACTGTAAAACCCTACCTGAATCTTTTAAAGGAATCTTCTGAATTACTCGCTTCCAGATTAAATGAGAAGAATCTACTGCAGCCAGATACCAATATTACATTTTATCGTAAAAGAGATAAGGATCTGCTGCCCTTTTACTCTGAGGAAAATAACCTGGTATTCTGTAACGATATAAGAAGACTTTTACAAAAAATGGGTTTGTCGGAATACACACCAGACGAATGGCGCCTTTTTATAGACAGTTTCAGACGAAGTTTGAAATGTGTGCTTTTACACAATGGTAATAAATATGGCTCAATACCCATTGGTCATTCTACAGCATGAAGGAGGAATACGAGGCAATATCACTAGTCCTGAAAAAAATTAAGTATGAAGAACATCAGCGGGTGATTTGTGTCGACCTAAAAATGATGAACTTCCTCCATGGACAGCAAAGTGGATATACAAAATATCCTTGTTTTTTATGTCTTTGGGACAGCAGAGCTAAGGATCAGCACTGGGTTAACAGAAATTGGCCTTTAAGAAATGTTATGACTCAAGGAAAGCAAAATGTAATCAACGAACCTTTGGTTGCGAGAGACAAAATCGTATTTCCACCCTTGCATATCAAGTTGGGGCTTATGAAGCAATTTGTGAAGGCTTTAAATCGCGATGGACTTTGTTTTGGCTACTTGATTCGTTAATTTCCTGGGATTAGCACGGAAAAACTGAAAGCCGGAATATTCGATGGCACTCAGATAAGGCAGCTTATTAAAGATTCACGATTTACCGCATCAATGAATGAAATTGAATCTAACGCTTGGTGTTCATTTGCTCAAGTTGTACAAAATTTTCTGGGAAATTATAAGACAAAAAATTATATAGAATTAGTGGAAAATATGTTTTCAAACTTTAATATACTCGGCTGCAACATGAGCATAAAAGTTCACTACCTCTACAGCCACTTAGATCGGTTTCCAGAAAACCTAGGTGATTTAAGTGAAGAACAGGGGGAAAGATTCCATCAGGACATTAAAACTATGGAAGATCGATACCAAGGAAGATGGGGTACCCACATGATGGCCGACTACTGCTGGAGCCTTCAGCGAGACTGTCCTAATAACTACCATGCTAGATAGTCATATAAAAGAAAATTTTTAAATGATATGTAAATATAATTTAGAAACTTATTTGTTTATTTTGTGAAATAAATACATTACTTTGGATTTTATGTGTTTTTTTACTAGCACTTGAAGCAGATAGTATTAGTAATAACGTAAAAAGTATAAAAGTTAAAAAACTAGACTATTTCTTTCTAAAAAAAAAAGAGCAAAATACAATATCTCAAAAACTAGATCTGATAGACCAAATCTGAAGGCAGTTTTGGATTCTGCACCCAAAACTTACTTAAAAACAGTTACCAAAACCCTGACACCAAAATGTGTGTTGAGCTGTGTGATAATTGATTTTTTATCATTTCATATTAGTCAAACCATTAAAATGTTTCCCGTCACAATTTTTAAAATAGTTTTTATTCGAATAACCCCCATCTACTACTTACTAGAAGTAGTCTGAAACACTGTTCAATTAATGCTTATAAATTTTTGAAAAACGATTATTTGTATACACCGCCAACAAAACGCTCCCCCATGATTCCTTTTTAGACGTTTCTTCGAAAACCTTTCCTGGCATTCTATTTGTGTTTTGATCGTTGTTCAATGTAAGTTATTCACGTTTATCTTCTTATTATTGTTCTTCTCTTCGTGCTCACATACATTTCTTAAATACACCCTTCCATTATATTTATTCTTTTTTTGTCTTGTAGTTGTGTAATAAAAGTTTTTTGTTTTGAGAATCTACCTCTATCATTTTCCTTTTAAATACTGTAACAAAAGATCCATTTTACCAATTGTTCTTCCCGATTACGAAACTGCAATAGTCATTTCAAAGCGGCGTGGAGCGTCCTTAGTCAAAAATTTTCGTCCGTACAAATGTAGAAGTGTTATATGAACTTGACGACTGCTAACAACTCTCTCCTAGTCACGCAATAATTCCTATTTGGTCTGAACAAAACTTTGCTAAAGCACGCGATCACTTTTCCTTGTCCATCTTGCACCTGTAAAAGGACTGCAATTATGGTCAGATTACTTACATCGGTATCCAAAACAAATTTTCCATCTTCTTTTAAATTAAAATCGGACTAGAGCCTGTTTTAATTGATAGAAAACTTTTTCGCAGTCTTCATCCCATCTAAATTCTACTCTTTCTTCGGTCAGTTTCGTCCTTGGGTTCCAATTCTATATGCCATTAACCACTCTTTAAATATAAAGTGTCGTCAATTCTCGGCAAAGAAGTTCCTTTTTGGTCATGTCGTTAAACTGTCTGTAGTCTACACAAAATCTCGTTGATTAATCTTTCTCCTTTATTAGCGCCACTGGAAATGCCGATCGACTAGTTGAAGGTTCAAACACACCTTCTATTTGTTCAGCTTCATCTCATTTAGTCAAAAGAATTGATTTTGTGTCTTACCACGTCAGTTCTTCCTTTGAAACCACTCTCTAGCGCAAACACATCTTGATACTGCTGAATCAACACTTGAACTTTAGCCAGCTGGCCTTGGCTAAGGTCTTGGCATTTGGAGGTAAGAATGTATAGTAGATGTGAGTACTTCTTTGACGACGTAGCTTCAATAGAATTTACGCATCTCACAATTTGAGATACTGGCGTACATTGGCCTACCACGGTCTTTTTTTAACGTTAACTGAATTGACATTCAAGATCCTTACTGACATCGTGTTTTTCACTAGTACTAATGTGCTGCCCATGAATAGTCCTTTTTCAACCAAGTCACCCTCCATTAGTTCAATAGTGCAAATGTAGCCTTCCGAGAGATTTCCATCCAGGCTTGCTATCAGCACACTTTCAGTCGTTCCAGGCAGACTCACGTCTTCACTCAATAAGACTTGCACGACTGCCTTCACTGTTGATCTTGAAGACATCGTTCTTCATATCCAGCTAAAACCCATTTTTTTTATCCATTTCCCAAACCAATAGTCACTTGTACTTGTCCGTGAGTAGACATTTCTTCGCCCCATTCAAAGTCGTACTGTTACTAGTGAAGTCTTCTCATTTTCCCGAAATATGTCAGGATGACCAATAACTGAAGATTTGTTTCATTAATCTTGCCATCGAGATAAATACTGTACACTTGCTCCATAAGCGATGCCATTTTAATAGTAATATCCTGAGCATGGCTGGTTGAGACCAACTTTCGCCCCATTTGGTCGACCTGTTCTAGTTTTCCGGAAGATTTCCTGATCTTTTCTTAGAATTATAACAGCGTCGTCGTACGTGGTCCACTTCTCCGCAGTTCCAACACGTCACTTCTCTTCCGTCAAGTTACTTGTTCGAAATACACGTCGCGCTATTTCTTCAATGCCTAAAACTATAAAAGCATGGGTTAAGGCGTCATCCATTCGCGTTTTCGGAGGCCGTCCGCGAAGGTTTGAATAACCAATTGCTCCAAGAAGGTATCTGGTCGTGTAGGATACGCTAACCGCGTCAATCTGGCAATGTCAACATCGAACTTTTGAAGACTTTCCGCAGATTTTTAAACACCTGTTGTAGATGAGCAATCGATATCTCATTTCTAAATGTAAAATTAATTCGTAATTTCCTTAGAGGTGGTCAGCAACGGTGTGCAATATTGCAAGCGATCCTCCACGTAAGGTCACTATTAAAGATGTCGCTTTCTGCTTGTTACTCTAACCATTAACTGTAGTTGAGGTTTCTAACTGCTTGCAGTATGTTGACCAAGAAGTTTTTCCAGCAAAATTCGGGGGTAGAGTCTTAAACTTGTCCGTGGCTTGCTCTCGATGGTCTATTCTTCGCTCACCGTGACAATTCATTTGGTTCATTCTTTTTTCAAGCAGTTTCAATCTGTCTTCTAATTTTTTTTCTCTTTTCTTAGTATTTTCTAATAATGTTTCTTCAAATTTCTGAGAATTTTCGAGTAATGTTTCTTCCATTCTCTGAGAATTTTTGAACAGTTTTTTTCCATTCTTCTAAAATTTTCTTCCATTTTCTGAGAATTATCAACAATTTTTTTAATAACGCTACCCAAATTCATTTCTTCGGAAATTTCAAACAAAAACAAATCAACGTCTACTCCGGTCTCTTCCAAATTTTCGCAAAGTCGTTTGTAACACAATTTTAGTATCACTTATTTCTAAATCACGTTCTTTTAGTTCTCGTTTTAAATCCGCGACTTTGAAATCACAAAGTTTCTTTGTCGCCAATGTTCTTTTAGTTATTATTAAATTAATTACCCCAACGTCTTCCAAAAACTTATATTCTTCTGTTATCTGCATCCAGAATGTTCCACGTTTTTCGATCGTTGTCTCAAAGCTTCAAATTACTTCCAGAACGCTTCAATACTAATTTCTTCAAGTGTACGCCACCGACATATGGTAGATAATACGCCAACGCAGTTCAATTCGTTTAGTATAGATACGTACAGTTCATTGAATGCGTGGCATACGTCTCCAACACCATATTCGAAGGGCGCCGATCCAGTGTGTGTCCTCTGCGACGTTCAAATTGCAACACTAAGAAGAGGTGGTAATTTTGTGACCAAACTTGGCAGGAGGGTTTAGCTACTCAGAGGTAGTAAATGATAAAAATTCAAAGAAAAAGAACAATAATGAACACAATTTTTATTTAACAATGTGCTCGTCCCTTTCTATTGGTTTAACAATCTTCGTGGCATCGATTCCGGCAGGTGTTTGATTTTCTCTTGAGTTATGGTATCCCAAGCAACTTGTAATTCCTGTCGGAAAGATTCCTGTGTCTGTGAAAAATACGCCAAGTTCCTCAGTCTTCTACCCATAATGTTTCACGCGTGTTCAATAGGCGAAAGGTCGGGAGATCTAAATATTAAATAACCATAGTAAGAGATTAACATTGCCTTTTTGGAATCGGTTCATAAAGTGTCTGGCTATGTAGGTCTATGTGAGTCTTCTAACTGCTAAAGAAGTAAAGGGATATGGGGTTCTACCACCTCGTTAGCATATCGCTGGGCGTTCATATTGCCTCAGATAAATACCAAATGAGACTTACTTCCATAAGCTATAACATCCCATATCATAATCCCCACAGTGTGGCGCATATGCCGCTCAACAGAAAATTGAACATTGCACCGTTGCCCACGTCTTTGTCTAACTTTCATACGACTATCGTGCATCCACAAACAGAATTGAGAACTACTCTATACCATTCCAGATTTCAGTAGAGTCGCAACCTACACACCTCCAAACGTTGATGCCGGTGTTGAGCCGTGGTAGCACAAGATGTGGCCGATAGGATTGCAATCCGAAACGTCCAATTCAGTCTTATGGTCATAAGTCGAAGATGGCAGTCATGTATCTCATTTGTTTGCCTCCGTTCTCTAGTTCTTTGTCTACAACGATTCAGAACTTTCCTAGTCCATGCTTATGATAGTGGATTGGTTCCGGTTAAGTTGATTTGTAATTTCCCTGTACGAAAAACCACCTTCATCTAAGCCAACAATTCGACCTCTGTCGAATTCGTTTAATTAGTGGTAATTATATCGCACTCTAAGCATAATCACACTCTCAAAACACGTTAAAGAGATCCACAAGAGATAACAATATTAACATTAACAAAGACTGGTACGAAATACGCACAATAATGAAATAGAAACAAAAAAACGTCAGATATGCTATTACCACTTGATTCATTTGAATAAAATTTTAATCTACTACCTCTGAGTAGCTAAACCGTCTTGCCACAAATTTCTACCCTTCTTGATGTTGCAGTTTCAGTGTCATACACAGAGTATATTTCGCATAGATCAATACATTGAATCAGACATCAGCTATCTATTCGTGTTTTATCTTTGCGAATTTTGTTACTACTCTTGTACTATACAAACACATAAAAACTTATTTAAATCTCTCAAATTAAGAGCTCGCGATTATATTTTGGTTCTTCAAGCCAAATCTAAAAATATTTGTAGATTAATTTGATACGTGACCGTTACTGAATAAAAGAGAGTCAATTGATAGGTGTCCTACAAATAAGAGAACACAGTGACTTAGTCAGCAGGATTGCAAGGGATCAACTATTCAACCGTACACAGTAGTTATTAACTTTAGTAACAAAAACCTACAATTTTTTCGCTGCTTTGATACCAACGCAAACATTAGCTTTAAAATGATCAATCTCGGCTGACAGTGGCACAAAAGCCGTATTCAGCAAGACGTAGATATATAACCTTTTAGTTTTAAACGTAAAGATAAAAATGTTCCAAACGACAACTTCGGACTTTGGAAAAAAAGTAAAACCATGAAATTTCTGTATACTTTATGCTAATTATCATATCAGATATGATAATGAAAGTGCGCGTGCGAGCATATTACCCAAAAACTGACCGTTATAGCCATTTCGTATTCAAACCTATCCGCCTGCATATATAAATCCTTAACTTATGCAAACCTTCGGCGAAATACGTATTCCACTGATGTATGAACTAGCCTTCTTCGGAAAGGATCATAAAATTTGTAAATTGCGAGGTGCTGAAGATAAAGAGGATCCTTTGACGAAGTTCTGTATAATAATGAATTTTACTGAGGGTTGTTTGGTTTTACATAAAGTGTTATTTTTAGTTCATGTAGTTATTTGAAATGAGCATGCCTTTATGAATAACTAGGCGGAAAGAGGAAAAACAAATTTTGCAATTTTAATTAGTATTCGACAGAATGTCTTTTAAATAGTTACTGGCTATTTATTTTGCGTTGCAGAGTAAACAAAAACAAACATTGTTTCATACGCTAATTTATTGTTGTTGCTTAATACAAATGGCTCTTGGTCACTGAGGGACTTGGTGGATTGTTCTATTGTTACACATAAATAACACTGCACAATGCATTGCTCTCTCTGTCTTCAGAGATTTCCTTAATGCGGATACGACAGTGAAAAGAAACCGATTAGAATATTTAGAAACTGTCAGTTTATTCCATTTAAGCTTTTATATTCATAAAAAAACTAAAGTTTTTATTTCTCTTCTGTAATTTAGTAAATATTCATCAAAATATGAAACTAATATTCGTTAATTATCATTACACAGGAAATTACAAACATTTCCTTAATTTACAGCGATGTACTGAATCAGTTAGGTTTTTTAATGTTTCAATAAACATTGAGTGACAGAAAAATTTGTGTGGTCTAGTCGGACAGAAATAAATCGACCTTTTCAAACACCACATTATCTCTTGTTTCGCCGCTACAACGTTATCACGTCACTCTCGCTTTCTAGTTTGATACGTAAACAAAATACGATTTGATAATTCCAAAGGGTGGCCACAATAATAGAAAATTTGACTGACAAAATTGTTTATCGCTTTTATTGTTTCTGACAACAATATAAATTTTATCAAATTTGTAAACAAACTGTCACAAAAGATGATCGATTCTATCAAGAATGTGTCGATTCGGCACGCCACATGTAGCTTCGATTAAATGTCGTTTTTCTAGACGTTGCCTGTCAAAGTAGCGCGATTTCAACTTAAAGAATTGAAAGGTAAGAAATATAAAATTAAAAAGGAAAATAATATTTCGAAGAAAATCGGGGTGCTGTGCAATATTAAAAACAAAGTATAAGTTTATTTCGATATTTCACAACAAACGTGAAACTTTATTAAATGTATTTTCTATTGGAACTTCAAAGTAGAATGAAATATTAAAGATTACCTTCGTTCAATTTTAAAACGATGACTTAATTCCCCCAATAATTGGATACGAATTATCTGACATTCAGCTTTTACTGTATTTTTTCTTTCAAGAGATATTGGATAAGAGTACGCAAGTTTATAAAAGTACACACAAATAAAATTTAATTCAGCTTCATAGGTTGTACTAGCTTCATACCTCCACTCTTCGCGTTTGAAACACCCTATCCAGTCTTCGTCTGAAGGCACTACTATATGGTAGACACTTCATTTTCTTTTTGAGCGTCTTCCTTCGTACTTAAAAAGGGTTTTAGCAGTGATGCCAACTTGGGGGTTTTCCCCCTAAATTTAGGGGGAAAAAATCTATACAGGGAGTTTTTTAGGGAGAAGAATTTTTTGGGGGTACTTTTAGGGATAAAATTTTAATGTGTATTTTTTTTTAATTGCACTACTCTCCATACTCCATACTTATTCAATAAAAGTTTATGAAAAAATTTGAATTGATCAAATGATACTATTAATGGTTGCTAGATGGTGCTGATGCATATGTCTATATATAAGTCGTAACAGCTGACCGCTGAATTTCTAGTTGTTATTGTTAGTTTAAAGTATTGAAAATTATGTACTTGTGTCGCAGTTGGGGAGTTTTAGTTTGAATTTAGTGGGTTTTGAAATTGCTTTAGGGGGAAAGTTTTCAAACAGTTGGCGACACACCCCTTTAGTAGTTAGTTTTGGAATTCTTTTTGGTGGGGCTACATCTGCAAACAGCACGTGAAGTTGTTCAATAAATTTCTAGAATAGAAATGAAAAACACGATTCTATGGCCTGAAATGCTTTTCATTATTCAATACATTCTCCCAAAAGCTCAATACATTTATTCTAACGTTCCTCCAATTTGTGAATCTCATCCCTGTAGTGGTTTTCCGGAAGATCTGCAAAATACTCGTCTACGGCAGCTATAACTTCATCTTTAGACGAAAAATGCTTTCCAATCATGAATTTTTTGAGGTGTGAGAACGACGGAAATCAGAAGGAGCCAATTCTGGTATATAAGGTGGATGTTCAAGCAATTCCTAATTTAATGTATTGATTTTCACCATGGTCAAAACACTTTTGTGAGCGGATGCATTGAAAAATAATTTTTTTCTTCTGCAAATCAGGTCTTCTTTCACGAATTGTTTCATCCAACTAATCTAAAAGTTTGCAATAATTTTCAGAGTTAATTGTTTTACCAGTTTGGAGATAATCCACCATCAAAACCCTTTTTGCATACCAAAAAACCTTCTTGGCCGATTTTTGAACACGAACTCTTGTTTTGATTCAAGATCATGAAGGTAGACCCAAGTCTCATCCATAGTGACAAATCGACGAATAAAATCCTTTTTATCCTTTTTAAAACGCTCCAAATGTTGCTAAGAAAGTCGCATTCGAATGTGTTTTTGTTGCATAGTTAACAAATGTGGCACACTTTTCAAAACCCAAAACTTCACTCAAAATATGGCTCACACAGCCTAATGAGATATTTAAAGCCACTTCTAAATCTCTCTCAATCAATCGACGATCTTCCAAAATCATATTGTAACGAATTTTATTATTAAAACTAATTTATTTAAACGACTAAAAATATGTTTTACTTATACTAGAAATATGTACACTTTTAAATTAACCGAACTAATTAAATCTAATAATATTTAATAAAACACTTACAGTATAATTTAAGTATAACGAACGCTATCACTTACACGAGGATAAGATAAAGTCCGCGGATAACTTCACACACTTGTTTACACTAAACTCACGTACTTCGTAGATTTATTTATAACACGCGTTAACGACTTATTTATTTAGACTTGAATAATCTTCTTAACACTGCAGGCTTCGCATTACGGAAATAACTGCCCTACGATTTGTTTCTTCGGTATATACAGGGTCTCCCACGAGGTACTGTACATACTGAAATAGTATGTTCCTTAGGTCAATTTAAGTAGAAAACGTCCTATAAACATAGGTCCAATTCGCCATAGTTACACAGATACAAGCGTTCAAAGTTTATAAATGCTCACACATTTTTTTAAAATTATTATTATTGAAAACAGAAAATCGAACTACAAAACAAACATAAAAAAAAACAAACAAAAAAAATCACATCAAATGCTCAAAATGACCTTCTTCGGCATTAATACAACGACGGCTGCGATCTAAAATGGACCGAGTAGCCGCTCGAAGCACCTGCTGGTTGTTCCGTGTTTGTTGACACACATCCAGGATACGCTGTATTAGTTCAGCTCTGGTATTAACTTTTACCTCGTATATTAAACTTTTCACATGACCACACAGATAGAAGTCCAAAGGTGTGAGATCGGGTGATCTCGGTGGCCAAACATGCGGGCCTCCACGCCCAATCCACCTATTGGGGTAAGCAACATTTAGATATTCGGTCACATGCCGACTAAAATGTGGAGGAGCTCCATCATGTTGCAGAAACATTTGTTTTCTTGTTAGTGAAGGTACTTCTTCCAAAAGCGGTAGCAATTCATTCCGCAAAAAGTTAGCATATGCTTCTCCTGTCAGACGTTCCTCAAAAAAAAAGGTTCAATAACTTGATCGTCAATCATGCCACACCATACGTTAACAGAAAATCTTCGCTGAAAGTTAGTTTGTGTTGTGCCATGTGGATTTTGATATGGCCACAAATGAGAATTACGTGTATTGTTCACTCCATCTCTAGTAAATTGCGCCTCGTCGCTAAATAAAATGAATGGAACTAATTGTGGATTTACCTGTAGCCAGTGGCAGAAATTCAACCGGGCAGCAAAATCTCCAGGTTCCAGATGCTGAACCTGTTGTATGTGATAGGGATACAAAAGCCCATCATGTAATGTTCGCCATACTGACATACGGGGGAGTCCTGTTCGAGAAGAAATTCTTCTAGTACTCAACCCTGGACTCCGATCAACCATCTGTAGAATGTTTTCCTGCTCATTCACATTTAACTGCACAGGACGGTCAGATCTTGTTGAAACTGATGGAAATGAACCATGAGTCCGTACATGTTGAAACACAGAAGAAAAGGTTTGGTGATTTGGCACCCTCCTGTTGGGAAATCTTCGTTCATATTCCCTAACGGCAAATCTCGCATTTCCATTACAAAATCCATAAATGTAGATGATATCAGCATACTCTTCGTTAGAAAAATGAGAAGGCATTTTGCATTTAAATTACACTTCATTTAATAAAATCGACTGTGACATTAGTAGAAAAGAAAGCAATAAATGACATATTGTTCGGCTTTTGTTTCCCAGTTGACTAAGAATAATTAATTTTCAAAAAATGTGTGATCAGTTATAAACTTTGAACGCTTGTATCTGTGTAACTATGGCGAATTGGACCTATGTTTATAAGACGTTTTCTACTTAAATTGACCTAAGGAACATACCATTTCAGTATGTACAGTACCTCGTGGGACACCCTGTATACACATTTTGAAAATCATTCTCGAGTGTTTCATATCTTTCGATATACGTTCTAGAAGATGGATAACAACTTCGAGAAGGCACTTGAATTTGCGAATAACTTCTCGAACGTTTCAATATCTTGTATTTTTGCTATGATTTCTGATGTTGATGCACTTTTTGGACGTCCTTGACGTGAATCGTCTTCAAGACTTGTACAACCACGTTTAAACTAGACAAACCAGTTATATACAGTGAAGGTGAAAAGTCCTTATACAGTTTTAAGAATCATTCACATTCCAAAAATGAAATTTCAATCACTGCACGATACTTGATTTTTTCCATATTAAAAAACACTGTGACACGTCTACTTTGAACAGCTGTAAATATAAGACTGAGTTGACAGAGCTACATGAAACTATACACGTGTTCATAAAACCATTTTTAGAAAAATAAAATGGCGGATCTGCTAACGCCATCTATGCTTGCTGCTTTATAAGCTTAAACATTTAAATAGTTTTTTATACATGTCACATTTAGCAGCCTAACGTAAAACCCATTTAGATGCTTTACATGTGACATAACTTTTTTTTGCTAGAATGGCCAAAGTTAGAACATACTCCAAGAAGATATATAGGCAGTAATGTTGGCAATGGAAAATAAGTTCATAAGTCAGAAACGAGCTGCTCTACAATATGGTATTCCTAGATACGCCCTTATTTTAAAACTAAAAGTACACCGCGTTCAACTCTAAATGAGAAAGGATAAATGATATAAGCAAAGAAGATACAGTAATTGGTAAATATTATCAAAGTTATGAATAAGTGGGAGTTTGGTTTGTAGAAAAAAGAATTAATCAACGTCGTGGCCACTTACGTCAGAAAAGATTTACAAATACGTTTCAAGAATGGTATTCCAGAAAAAGAATTGTATCAAAAGTTTGATACAAGATGCATTTATCCTACTAAAAGTCAACAAATCGTCCATTTACGGATTTTTTGATTCGTATGAAGAAATGGTTCAATCTTTAGGTGTTATGAACAAACCCTATTTAATTTTTAATTTGTTCCGTGACCCGATAAATTCAAAAGTAGTGACTGAAAAAAACCAAAAAGTTTTTCGCCACACAGGTGGCACTGGAAGTACCAATGTTCTTTTTTACATCTCTGCGGATTACCAAGATTGCCCTGTTTTATAATATTCAAATCAAAGTATCTTCGGAATTTGTGAGTTCTAAAGAACGCCTATCCTAATACTGGTTTTCAGGGGGTTTATCCCAATGGTTGGATGACGGCAGAGATATTTTATAAATGGTTTAAAAACCATTTTCTAAAAACCTGTCCTAACGAAAAGCTTTTGTTGAGTATAAATATACAGTCATACATCACACATTATCTCTAGAACAATCTGTTACGTGCATAAATTTCAAAATGTAATACCCTGTATATTCATTACACTAAAATTAGATTACTAATTTCGACGCCCGTTTTATTTCACTTCCTGTCTATTAGTTGATTCATCACAGGATAAGCTTTTCCTATTAGTTTTTAGAATTCTTCAGTAATTTTCTTGTTAATTTGTTAGCACGACCCGACACGTGTTAGTGCACATGTTTCGATGTATTCTCCACTAATGAGGGGTTAATATCGACCAAACACCTTCATGGAAAGATTATAATTAAGGAAGGGCTACGTTAAAGCTAAAAACGAAGTCTCGACAAGAAATTTTCCCTTATGAGTCAATCGACTGCGATATCAACCTTTAATGTAATGTGTGCAACAGCATTCTATAAGCGGTTTTTATGTCTAATTTCTTTTAGCATTAATTAATAATTTCGTAGATTTTTGCTTTCATGAGTCATTGTGCTGACGCGATTTGCTCTGTTCATTAATATTCCAGATCGACTCAAAGAGGAAAACGTTTTATTTTTGTATGTCGCATGCTGTGAATCATAGATATTTGTCATTATCAATTTAATTTTCTTTGCTATCAACATTCTATGTGTAATTTAAACCTATGTATTATGTGTTGCCGATACTTCCGGCATTTATTGATAAATTTATGATAAAGTTCTTGCGCTCGTTGTTAGTAATCGACAAGATTAAATCAAAGTTGTACATAGTTATTTTTCTTTTTTTGGTCCATTGAGGATTACGAATCTGATTTTTACAAGCTTGGACCTTCTGTCTTGATCGAAACAGACGTTTTACTTAGTAAGATCTGGCGCCCTTTAAATTCCATCTACTTGAACTTTCCCTATCTCCGACTAGTGTGAGTTGGCCGAGCAACGTTCGTAAGA
Source organism: Aquatica leii (assembly GCA_035610365.1). Taxonomy (NCBI): domain Eukaryota; kingdom Metazoa; phylum Arthropoda; class Insecta; order Coleoptera; family Lampyridae; genus Aquatica; species Aquatica leii. Next base: position 99,542,017 of record CM069436.1, on the reverse strand, counting down.
CCTATAAGCTTGTAGCAAATCCGTTTGGCTTTAGAAAAGAGCATTGCACTATTAAATTTACCGTCGCATACTACTCACATTCTCCAACCACTAAATGCAGCTCCGTTTAATACGTACAAACAAATGTGAAATTAAGAATTAACTGGATGGCAACGAAATAACTGGGGAAAATTTTTGAGCAAGCAGATTTTTCGACACAGTATGGATAAATTTCCCCACTAAAAGCTTAAAAAAAGAAATTTCGAACTACCGGTTTGTATGATGACAATCTTGAGTATTTTTAAACCAAATAATTTAGAAAAAAAATTTTTAATGCAAAGAATAAAACTGTGAAAATACAAAATCCTGAAAGCTTTCAAATAGTTGAAGCCCAAAAGACTGAAAACTTCCCTATCAATAAAATTCAAGAGACTGATAGTTTTCCTATCATTGTATCCAAGAAATTAAAAATTATCCGATTCAATACTCAATCTTTTAATATTACTGTAGTTACATCTACCAATACTTCTGTTCAAAATATTACATCCACCTATAGTATTGGGGAAGCTACACCAAAAAAGAAACGGGGCAATAATAATTGTGCTGAAATAATAACACGCGAAACGTATTTACAAACTCTAGTACAGAAAGAAAACCAAGAACAAAGAACACAAAACGCTAAAAAACATAATAAAGAGGATAACAGCGATAAAAACGAAAACACTGGCATTGCATTATCAGATCACAGTTCCGACAACATTAATGCTTCAGACGAGCCTGAAGACACTGATGATATGATATCACAAGTTAGTAACAAGGTAATAGTTACGTACGCAATCAAAAAAATTATTAAACGTGGGCACTATTAAAAATAGTTCTACCGAAAATACAATAATTAATTTTTTTGAAGCCCTAAAAAAGTGTTTTTATTTCGACGGATAAAGAGATATTGACATGCTACCACTTGAAAACATCTTCAGGACAATAGCCGCACATAAATCTTACCGAAGATGTCAATAATTTTTTTTACAAAATTGAACAAAGTAAAGGTATGTTTATTTCTTTACACATAAAATTGTTGCATTAACGCCACAGCTGTCATGGATGCAGTGTATTACACTGGGTAAAAAACATCAAAACTTTAATAGTTGTATTCCTGATACCTTGATACCCTGTATGGCATTTGCGGTAGCAGCTGCTTTGAAATAAGTTGGAGTCAAAATTAAAGCAATTTGGTAAACTGTTATCACTCGACCAGGATGATTGCGCATACATTCTCTAAATGCAGCAATCAAGTGGCTGAGTTTTGTGGCTGCTAGAGATGGTATTGTAAGAGCATGAATGTGGTTAGTCCAAAAGGTGCACTGTGACGGGTGGTTATCTAATATCAATAGTACTATATTATCCATTCCTATAGAGAAAGAGGGAGCCTCGTCCAAAAGTTCGATCTTCATATGCTTGCGAGGAAATATGAATGCTGGTGGAATAAAATCCCAAGAGGAATTGATAGCATTTACGAGTGTTACGTTAATACCACGTTCAGCAGTGGAAATCTTGTTGACGTAGTGCTTCCCCTTTGTTAAAATCATTTTTGGTAGTTTGTTTGGCACTGCGGAGATCGTAGCCTTGTTCATATTGTAAATTGCATGAGGAGGAAATTTGTGGGTGTCCAAAAAGCTCGCCATATTTTTAAAGTAGTGACAGCATTGAGGGTTATTAAAGGTTATCGCTTGAGCAACACTCGTTGAGCTTGGCGTACGCAACGATAATTCTAAGTGCCGTTTTATAAATAGCCAAAGCCATTACCAATAGTCTAATCCGTTATTCTCCGCAAAACTATAAGCAACTTATTTTTTAGTGGTTAGTTTGTACAACATGCCATTTCCTTTTTTGATGTACTCACATAGATCTATTTTCATTTCCGGAGAAAAAGTTTGAGAGTATCTACGAAAACTTGTGGCTGAAGATGATCTTTTTAATCTCTTTTGCAAAGTGTCTTTATGCATTCCTAAAGATTTAGCGACCGCTTCCTTACTTTCGCTTGTCTCAACGCGTGTTTTTGCGTTAAAGTCATTGTTCTGAAGTGCAAACAATTCTTTCGGTACTTCCTTCCAAGTGCGTACTCTTACACACATTTACGGTTATCTAATAGAGTAAAGTGCAACGCCATTTATTGACATCGACTCGAATCGCTCTCTCATGACAAAAATAATTCCAACACGCTAAAAAAATTAAGAAAATAGGTAAAAATGTATGCCTAATTTCTGTGGATTCCCCGACAAAACAACCTTGACAATAAGCTCCAATAAATCAGTCCCCGAGAGAACTTTCCCCATTTTGTCAACGGGAACATTATTCCGTACACGCACGTACGGTGCGATAGATATATATCTCATAGACAATCACGCCTTGCCCCTCGCCTCCCTCACCACCCACTTACACCAAAGCATATTTTATTTTGTTTTTGAAAAATGCAAAACCTAAGCTACTGGTCCAGACAATTTTATGTAACAGACAATTTTTATCTACATAAAATTTTCTCAATGATAAGTAAATGTATATTGAGAAGAATTTAAGATTACCTACAAAAATTCCCGGTGATATTTTGAAACTTATTTTGAATATAACACCACGAAAAGAATTTTTATTTTAACGGGATTAATATATAGTCTATGTTAACCCTCAAAATTCATTCTAAATATTAGTGAAAGATTTTTTAAAAAGTGGATGAGCAGTTTTGGAAACTATTTCAAACATACAAACTTACAAGTTTTACCTCTTTATAATATTAGAATAGAAGTATAGATCGGTCTACTACTTTTTGACGCAACCGGTTGAACGCGTAACGAGAGGAGACAAATATAAGTTACTGCAACTGATCATTAAGGGCAAAGTAGAGGATCGGAGAGGTGTTGGCAGAAGGAAAATCTTCTGGCTCTGTAACATACGCGACTAGGCTGATATAAGGACCATTGGAGAGCTGTTCCGAGCTGCCCAGGATAAGAAAGTTTACTCTCAAGTGATAGTTAACGCTAGAATTGTGGGGGGGGGGCGACGTAACATGACTAAAAGAAGATCAGTCTAGAACACATTTCTATGAAATTTTTGTTATAACTAGAGCAAGTATTTATTATTAGAATAATAAGTAATAATTAGAATACAAAAATAAATACCTAATTATGAAATATTGAACGCCCGCTGTGTGACATGATCAGCAATCAGCATAGCCATAAGAACAAGTAGACGCATGCGCGTTTAGTTCACTTAATTTTAAAGGCATTCGCATATAGAAAATCATTTTCTTATTCTTATTTGGAATTCCATATACAAGGTGTATTTGAAATACGACTACAAACTCAAGTAAGAATTTCCTTGTGGCGTTAAATGAAAATTTCTTTTCAAGATTTGGCCTAAAGTGACAGAGATATTTGCAATTAAAGTTTTCAGGCCGGTCCTGACTATCTAAACCAATGGAAATTGTTTGTTGATTGTAACTATACAGTAAATGATGGGTGTAAACGCTATAAAATCCGTGAAACGTATTGATGTACTGTGTTAATTATTGTTTCCTTTAATCTTTAAATCGGATACTAATGTTTATTTCTTAGCATTATTACTGACCTAGCTTAACAAAATGTACTTCACACGATCACGTTTATCTTTAGTTGTGACGAAAACAAGAATTCAGATAATTAAACGCAAAATTCAGCTTTCTTAAAACTAACTTCGACGATCTGATTTATTTCTGTCTCGATTCTTTAACGGATTTTTTTAGTTGATTCTAAGTTATTCGTGTAAACGCACTCGTACTTCATAATATTTAATTTAAATTTTCTTTATTATGTACAACATTAATATTGGTTTAATGTACAGTGAGTGTAATTATAACTTCCATACCACACGTATATTGTAGGTTGACCAATATCCTAATAGGCAATTGTCATTTTGGGGTGTGTGCAGGTATTTAGAGAAACTGGATGTGTTCATCCTACCAACGAAGACCGTGGTCGAGAAAGACCACCCCATGTATTAGCAACGGAAAAAGAATAAATACTTTCAATAAAATTAAAACTTTAATATTTGTTTTTCTTCAATGTAGGTGCAGATATTGTAAATTGTAAAAGATCGGACACAAAGTAGCACTAGAGAAACAGGACGCGCAGCTAACGTGTCCCATTGTATTACGCTACATCGTGTTATAATAAATGTTTCTTTGTACCCTTACCATGTGCAAGAGTTAACCGACGTTGATTTTGAACCGCGGCTTGAGTTTTGTGAGTGGTTGCAGCAACAAGAAGCTTTTGATCCTGACTTGATTGCCAAAATATTATTTTCAGATGAGTGTTTGAAATAAAGAAAACCCTCTTGAAATTCAATAAAGTAACTTTCAGTGGCGGTTTTCTATTAATGTTTGGGCGGGTATTTTAAGAAATAGTTGATTTGGGCCGTTTATTTACTTATAAGCGACTTGTACTTTTTGTGAAAAAAATTGCTAAAAATTTTGGTTTTAATGGAACTTTTTTTTTAGCATTTTTTACTTGTAATTATGCTCTAATTTCACCTGCTAAAATAACGACCCGTTAATCAGATCCACCCTATATTATATATAGCCTATGTTCACCTAGAAAATTCATTCTAAATATAGAGAAAAATTTTTTGAAATCGGATAGGTAGTTTCGGAGATTACCTCATGCATACAAACTTACAAACCTCTTCACAATAATAGTAATAATCAATACATAACCATTGACGATATATTTCTTAGATTTCCTACAATGTTCGGATGGGTACTCCTAAACCAGGTTACCATACCATTTTTGCTATTTTTAAAAGCTAACGATTTTATGGAGATCAAAGGTTGGAAATGAATCACAAGAATACATTGATTGCCGTCGAAACCTAAGGTAACACTAAAACCCCTTTATGTTCTCGGTGTGATTCCTAGGCAACGGTGACCATTCCGTAGCTAATAGAAGTAGGTTTTAAACTTAAAAAAAACCTGATATATATATCTTAACCCACCGAATATTGGGACTAAATGTGCAGAGTATAAAAAATAAAAATTAATTGAGATCGTAGTCTCTAAAGGTGTATCTTTACTCATCATAGTAAACTGAAAAGCATAATTAATGATTGTAAAGCAACTGAAGAAAATATTTTGAACACTAAATATAAATTTGCATGGACACCATAGTAATGGCAGCATACGCCGCCTCAAAAGATGAACTAAGCAACGTAAAAGAATTTTTCGCTTTTGTAAACCGTCTTTGACAGTTTCTGCGCACTTGTCAACTATTTTTGAGAGATTTTGAGACCTTGGGGACCTGTAGCAATAAAATGTCGTATTCAACTCGTTCTTGTCTAAATTGGGCGTCTTTTTCTTTCGTGGACTATTACCCTGGCTTCACTCGAATTTAAAAATGTCCACTCGTAAAAAAAAACGCCTAATTTACACAAGAATATATATAGCAAAAACAAAAAAAAACAAGAGAAGTAGTTATGCCTGAAGGTTTCAACGGTACAACTAAAAGAGAGCATAATAATACAATAGGTCTTCTTTTCGTCGGCGATAAATCTTTTTCAACGATTTTCTTTAAACGTATTCTCATTAAATATTTGTAATAATTATGCTCATTTGAATTTCGCGTTCAATAATTTATGTTACTATTTAGCTATTTAAGTCATAATTGAGCGAGCGCAAGTAATATGCTACACCCTCTTATATAAATAAGTAAAGAACGTCCTTAGGGAACACTATTTGCATTTTAAATGTTACATATAAATTGCATTTAATTATAACGTCGCGTAAGTAAATAAAGCATTCACATTTCATTCACAAACGGCAAAGCCAAATAGATAATAAGACGATAAATTCATAAAAAGGGAAAGACAATTTTGTGTATAAACGTATATAAAAAACATATACAATGTTACACAAAAGTAATTTTATGTCCAATTATTATGAATTTTTTAGTTTGTGTTCGTATATCCTCGGCCACATCTTGTATACGATTTATGATGCTATCTGGATTTTCAATTTCACAAACACAATCTTTCGTTTTTAATTTTCCCATGAGATAAAAGAGTTCGCAATGTCATAAGTTTTGATATGAATGGTCGGTAGTAGAATCAGATAGAAAGTATTTAATTAATAGCAAGATAAAAAAACAAAGACAAATAAAGTGGAGAATCATTATCGCAGTTTAAAGAATTTTTATGAAACTTTAATGAGAATAACTAATAATCGTCATTTTTTATGTTTATTAACGAATACAACATGTAGTTGATTTCCAATTAAATAAAACGTACCTTTATCAATTTTCATTTTACATGGTTTTAGCTGCGATTGAAAACAACTAACAGCGTTTTCAATGTGCTTTCATTCTTATTGAATTGCATGAAAATTGTTGAATGTTGGCCAACAGCAGTGTTTGCTTTTCTAACATAATAATACAATGAGCGAAATTGAATTTTAAAATTTAACGAAAGCATAAACTTCGGGGTTCGTAAATTTATTTAAATTTTTTTTCTAATATAATTTCACGCTTTAGCACCAAGGTATATAATAAAGTGATTGTTTACGAGTATGTAAAAAAAAGATTTTTTTTAGTTGATTTATGTGCAAAATATTTAAAATATCTTCAAGTATAAAGAAAATTACTTCGTCACGTCTTAACACTTTCAAGATGCAAATAGAAGGTTCGATACAGATAAAGCATCCCTAAACGACGATCAGTCAGCGTTGAAGGATCTATTCATCCATAGTCTTACAGCGTAGATGTATTCACATGAAGAACTCATGAATAATGCACGAAATACAATATGCAACCGGTGGTCATTTTGGGACAAGGCGGATATACCTTTAGAAACTGTAACGTATCCATTATAGGAATATACGACTTCATTTGTGTTTTTGTAATTTATTTAAAACTGTCTGTATCTCGCCGGCAAATAATTCAAACCCTTTCGTAGTTTGTTTAGAATTTAGAGAACGGATAATAAAGATCTATAAAACAAGTAAAATAGAGGCTGAACCAAGACAATAAACCACAATCTCCTAGCCTCATATTTTCGCAACTGCAATAACTTTAGTTTTAAATAACGCTAGGTTTGCAATTTTGCGGTTTTATTCCTACCTTGATCGTAGAAAACCGATGACTCATGAAAATAACTTCTTAATTTAGAACTTAAACGAATCAATATAAAGGAAAATAATTTAAAAGAGTTTAAAGCAGCTTACCTTTTCAAAATATATCTATTCGAAACAAGAATTCGATATTTAACTTAAAATACTTCATATTTTAACCTAGTTCCAGAAAACCCTGTGTACATTACCGAATAATTAATTATTTCAGCTCCAGTGTGTAAATTTAAAATATTTGATATACTATGTATATTGTATGCCTGTGCATATTGACATGCTACTGCATCATCCACAGATCTGATTTTAACCATTGGGCAATTCAACAACATGTACAAAACACTGACATCAACTGATGTACCACTTTTTCAATATATGAAATAATTACAGGTACTATTATTACTACAAAATCGATAATGCGAATACAATAAACCGGTAGTAAATAATATACAGTTTCATCAATATGTCGATAATGTGATAAAACACAATGCGCTACGGAAAATAATTAGTGGAACCCATTAAAAATTTTAAAGTTTAAACAAATATAATTTTAATGCAGGTATTAATTTTCAGTTAAAGCAATTTACGTTTATTTTTAACATTTATGTTAAATAAATTTCTGATGAAATCTCTTAAAAAAACGAGCAAAACGTCGTAAGCTTCAGTTACAACATTGACACGGTCCATTCCCAGAAGAAAACAGAAACAATATAAAAAAGATAAATTTTTTAGTACATTTCCGAGTCGAACTGGCCGATAAGTAAAAATATTGGTTACAATAACGTTAATTAAGACGAAAAATCATCCAATGTTTTGTAATCACAAGTAGACCTTACTAAAAATTTGTTGGAGAAAGTGAATTCTAAACAAATTCTAAATTTACAACAATAAAACGCTTCAATCGTAACCTTAGGCTCTTTATTCTTTTTCTAAATCGTTCTTTTGAGTAAAATCCGAGTTTCAATGATTAAGAATGACTTATCTTTGTAATAAACAATTTAGATGTAGATGTATCCCGAGATTAAATCGAGAACTCAAGTTTGTTTTTCGTTTAACCCTCGACGATCGCCGTTCTTTTTAAATTTCAAGTGTATTTCGTTCAAAGTTCGATTTAAATTAGTAACACTCAAAATAATGCTTATTTAACTTTACATTAAGCAATGAAAGCTTATAATAAAGACGAACAATGAGTCGTTTTTAAACTAGAGTTGCTCATGAAGAAATTAAAACGTTTTTTTTGTTCTGATAATCTTAACAAATAAAAGAATCGATATATTTTTGCATTTTCAAATATAACATTTATTTATTAATAGTTATAACAATAAGAATTTTAATAACTCTAATTGTAGAAAAAATTGTATGTTCATTATGGTTACAAATATTAATACAACCCAAGCGCCTAGAATGTGCCGTGAGGTACAAAATGTCAAGCCAGACAAAGACATTAATAGTAATAATAACAGTTAAAATTATGAGAATATTTAATAAATGTAATGGTAGAAAAAATTATATGTTGATTATGGTTACAAATATTATTATAGCCCGAGCGCCTAGAATCTGCCGTGAAGTACAAAGCGTTAAGCCAGACAAAGACATTACTCAACGTTGGCCTATAATTTACTATGTATTTATTTCATTTCTCTCAATAAAATATTGTCTACATGTTATAATTCTTTAGAATGGATATGATAAGAATAAGAATAATAATAAACGTAATGGTAGAAAAAATTGGATGTTGACTATGGTTACGAATATCAATATAGCCCAAGCGTCTAGAATCTGCCGTGAAGTACAAAGCGTTAAGCCAGACAAAGACATTACTCAACGTTGGCCTATAATTTACCATCTATTTATTTCATTTCTCTCAATAAAATGTTGTCTACATATTATAATTCTTTAGAATAGTAATGATTACCACGAGACAACATTCAGTAATACGCTTTCAGGCTATTAGAAAACTCTTAAAAAATTGCAATGCTCTGCAGATCAATATTGTTAAATAACAAGAGAACACAGACAGATATAGTAACCATAATAGTTAAAATTATAAGAATAATTAATAAATGTAATGGTAGAAAATATTGTATGTTGACTATGGTTGCGAATATTAATATAGCCCGAGCGCCTAGAATGTGCCGTGAAGTACAAAGCGTTGAGCCAGACAAAGACATTACTCAACGTTGACCTATAATTTACTATGTATTTATTTCATTTCTCTCAATAAAATGTTGTCTACGTGTTATAATTCTTTAGAATCGTTATGATTATCACGAGACAACATTCAGTTATACGTTTTCAGACTATTAACGAATTAAAAAAAATGCAATATTCTGTAGATCAATACTGTTAGATAACAAGAGAACACAGACAGATGTAGTAACCATAATAGTTAAAATTATAAGAATACTAATAAACGTAATGGTAGAAGAAATTGTATGTTGATTATGGTTACAAATATTAATATAGCCCGAGCGCCTAGAATCTGCCGTGAAATACACAGCGTTAAGCCAGACAAAGACATTACTCAACGTTGGCCTATAATTTCCTATGTATTTATTTCATTTCTCTCAATAAAATGTTGTCTACATGTTATAATTCTTTAGAATGTATATGATTACCACGAGACAAAATTAAGTTCTACGTTTCAAGCTCTTAAAAAATTGCAAAGCTTTGCAGATCAATACAGTTAGACAAAAAGAAAACACAAATAGATGTACTAACTGTAACGTAGTAGTCAGTAAACACTGTTAACCATATTATAAAATACATCCGATATTAAAAAGAAATTAAAAAAAATGAAAAAGAATGAAAGAAGTCTATCTGAAACACGAGAAAAACTGGGAAAAACGGCATGTACAAGAATCGGTACATCTGTAGGTTTTCCATTTGTGACTGATTCGTAGGTTGTAGGTAGCACTACTTTGCTTATTTCATAAAGTCCATCTCTCTTGGAAGCAAGCTTGGAAGTAAAACTTTGATCGGCCTTGCTGAGAAGATGGCTCTTAACTAACACTTGGTGGCCAATTTGTAATGTTAGCTTACTGCAGCGTTTCTCGTTAGCGTACCTTTTCGCTTTACCTTGGGGTATTTGTAATTGTCACGAGCTTCACGCATGGAAAATGTTAAGCGTGATAAGTAGGGTGTCATTTAAGTCATCCGGGGTACAAAGTTCACGTCCAAAAATAATAAAGACAGGATAACTCCTGTGGAAAAACAACGCATTGTGTTCATTGCAAAACGTATCGACGGAACTTTATCCTTCCACCTTGTATGATCTGTTCGGGTTTGAAATCTCGGTTTTTTCTTGCAACTTAATTTGCTTCAGGGTGGTCAGTTGGGATCAAGTGTTGTTTAAAGCCGAGATAGAACGCTACTTGTTACAGAGTTTGACTTACAAATTGAGTTCTATTATCACTGGTTACCGTTCGGGGCGTGCCATAGCGTAAAATTACTTCATTAATTAATTAAACACGAGCTCAGTCCTGAGCTGTAACAGTTTTACGAGCAAACAGCTTAATCAATCAACTCGAAACATCCTCAATTTACAAAAATACAACGAAACCCATCGAAAGTTTCAGACAAAAAGCCAAAGAGGTCGATAGCAAACATTTCAAACCGCGCAAGCCTTAGAAAAGATCGGACGGTTTAGTTGTAACGACTTAAAATACATTTTAGTACATTTCTACAGAACAGGCTGTGGCCCAAACGCCATTCTTACATTGAATTTTGTGCATGTCGAAGGTTGCAGAACGGCACTAGCTACGTTTTTCTTCCATAAACATCTACCTTATGTCAATCTTTTTAGGGAAAATATCTTTCGATGCAATTGAAACGAAGATCTACTTAAGGTTAGTTATAAATCTTATCCACCCGTGGTTGCGAGTTACCAATTTTGGCATTTTCAGCTCATTGTTTGTTACCCTCATGTTTAATTATTACTGAAGTTCCAACAAAAAGGTTAGTAACCGGTCTACAGATGCTACCGTTTGAAATGTCTTGCTATGATTCAGTGCTAGTCTCAAATAAATCGTTGTGATAATCTTGCTATAACGTTATCTTGTTTTTAGCTCAACGCTCAGTTGTGTAGTGGGTTTGGGTACCTTTCCCTATCCCAAACTTTGTTTTTTTGTTCTTTTACTCGCTAGAAAAGGTGGCGCAGGGCACCAGACAAATTTGAGTACTAACATCTCAAGCTACGACCATCTCCGATTTAAACTGGCCAAAACGAATGAGTCGACAAACTACTTTTTTTACACTTTTAGTCAATTCGTGTGTTACATGATATTTCTTATCTTATACCTTTGGCACGGAAGCCCAGGCATCCCAACGCAGTAATAACGTAGTAGAATTCTCTAGGTAGTATGCTCAATACCATAATGAACCAGTGAAGGGAATCAGGGCATGATACTCTTCAAAGACTCAGGGTATCTGACTTTTCGGTACAACTTGTTGCACCTTTTCACCGTCGGAGTAAGAAAAATAACGATACCATGGGTCATCAATAACGATCAGTCCACTTCTTGAAGTCTAGCACATTTAGATAAGGGTGTTCAAAGGAATCTATTCCTTTTCGTAAATCTGGATCTGCTATTTGCCCACTGTGGATGTACCGTTGCAGTTTGTGCTACACGATCAACGGTAACACTACATATCTCAGAAGAGTTTTCTAGCACAAGAGGACGTAATAAAGTGTCAGCAAAAATATTTGTGCAATAAGGAGTGTAATCGATTCTAACATCAAAGGACTGCAAATATAAGACAATTTTGAAGTCCCTCCCGCTGGAGGAGGACTGCCTCGATAACGTAAGAACTTGCACCGGTGTTCAAAATATACGGTAGACGAGAGTCAGCTTAACGTAATATGGGACTGTACGTCAACAATCTTTTGAGTTTATTAAAAACGTCTTGTTGGGAAGTTTCCTATTTTCATAAGACACTTTTCGTGGTGGAGATCGTGAATGCTTTTGTAACATTCGCAAATGAATGAGCCTCCGGAACTAAGAACAGGTTTGTAGAAAAGTAAGCAATTGTTTAACTTTCTACAATCGCAGATACAGTTGAGCGATCTAGACGGTTATAATAGCCTAGGTATTTCACAGAAGTTTAAAATTTTGTGAATCGATTAAAGACCCTTTGGTGATCTTGACGACGATCCGACAAAGTTTCAGAAAGAAAATGAAATAATGAAAATATACGAGAAAAATGAGATCAGCCAATTCCCTTCTAAAACGATCCACGAGTCTTTGAAAGGTAGCCGGAAAGACTATATGAATATATCGAAAGGTACCAAACGGATTCGTAAAAGCTGTGAAGGTCGTCTAAACGCGGTAGAGGATAGTTATCGGCGACAGCTACTGCACGAAAATCAATGCGCAGCCGTGTGCTTTTTTTAGAATTAGAACCGGAAACGGAAACTCACATTCTGCAAAAACATTGGCATCTAATAATTTGTCAAATTCATTCTTAAGCAGATGCTTTTTTAAATCCAACATACCGTAAGGCAAAACAGCATTTGGAGTTTCATCGAATAGTTTGACAGTATATATATAAATTACACTTGTAGATTTGAAATGAAAAACCAGTAGTTGTTAGGAACATTTATAATTAATAATGATGTTAACGATTTGCAAAGTCTGTTCCTAAAAGTCTTACAGCAAGTAACGTGATTCAAACTGACGTTGGTTCAACACCATCAGCGAGTGTCATAGTTTGAGAAAAGAAGAAAATTGTTTTTGCTTCAAAACTGCATACAAAAACGTTCCTAGAATACTGATTTTGAACTCGTATCCAGATTACTTACTAAATCAAAGATTTTGAGTACTGTATGAATTTTGTCCCGAAACATAACTGTCACTTTTACATATGGATATGTGGTGACTTACTTTGGCAGTGCTCAATGAAACGCAAACTTTGTATATATTTTAGTTAGTTTTTTTAGTTTCTTTCAGAATTAAAGTTGATGTTTTGGAAAATTCGACGACGGTCATCATGATATCGTTGTTCATTTTTATGTGTTTTTATAATTAAATGGTGTTACTTTATAAAACGTCTTCCTAATAATGGTTTTCAAGTGTAGTAAGCACCCACTTACATAAAAAAACCGCTAAAAATTGGTGACCCCGTGATGTAAGTGGAATAAAAAAAAAACTTAAAGTTCGTGAAGCACGTGGTTTGAAAAACTCAAAATTCGGTTGTAGTGTATGTTCACCGGTATTAACTCAGGCAAACATGACGGAAGAACAAACGCCGAAACGCAACGAAGAGATTTGTAGAGTTTCGTTGAAAGTACCGGAATTCTGGAAAGAGCAACCCCAGTTTTGGTTCTATCGGTTAGAGGCCCAATTCGGAAGCGCTGGTATCACGCAAGATACGATGAAATTTGTAGCTTCGCTAAACTGCGACACAATCGCAGAGGTCTATGATCTAAGTTCAAATCCACCGACTACCAGAAAATTTGACGCCTTGAAACAAAGGCTCATCCAATCATTTTCTGACTCCGAGTCAAAGAAAATCCAAAAACTTCTAAGTGGAATGACCTTGGGAGATGATAAGCCTTCGGAATTTCTTCACAAGATGCACATGCTGAATAACAACCAAGTACAGGCTGGCATTTTCAAGACCCTATGGTTAGCCCACTTACCGACAAGTATTCGTGCTGTGCTCACCGTGAGCAAGAAAGACCTAGGTATTTTGGCTAATATGGCCGAAAGAATTTATGAAACCGTCCACCATGTGAGTGTGGTATCGACAAGTGAGCCGAAGATGTAAGAAAAAATGGAGGCCTTGTGTGTGCAGATAGAAGCTCTCACGAAGGAAGTGCAAAACCTCAAAGAAGAGAGGACTGCAAGAAGCCGTAGCAGAAGCCAGTCGAGAGCAAGATCCAAGTCGAGAAACCCAAGTTATTGCTGGTATCACAACCGATTTGGCGAAAAGTCAACAAAATGTACCCAGCCTTGCAGTTTACAGCAACGGCAGGAAAACTAATGAGGGGGAAGACAGTTGCGACAATCTGACCCCCGAAGCAATCATGTCGCTTGTTTGTATTAGACCATAATTCAAAAATTAAGTTTTTAATTGATACCGGAACGGACATAAGTCTTCTACCGCACCATACATTCAAGGGCCGAATAAACAATAACCTAACTCTGTACACTGCCGATGGTTCTCCGATTCCAACATATGGCATAGAAACTGTAACATTCAACTTGGGCTTCCGAAGAAGTTTTACATAGAACTTTGTTATAGGTAATGTAACCCATGCTATTATTAGAGCAGACTTCCTACATAATTTCAAGTTACTACCAGATGTAGAAAATAAAAGTCTCGTAGATTCGACACTATTATCGAGCATGTGCACGAGTAGAACATGCAGCGTGATGGAAGTTAGAACCACTCCAGATACCAACCCATACTCGGCTATTGTAAATATGTTTCTAAACCTGTTACGACCAATACCACGGTTGGTGGAAAATCAATCCAATGTGTACCACCACATTGAGACGAAAGGACAGCCAGTGTTTGCAAGACCGAGAAGACTCTCTCCAGAGAAATTGACCGCAGCAAAAAAAGAATTTAATTTCCTTCTCGAAAATGGGAATGTTCGACCGTCCTCATCATGTTGGTCGAGCCCTCTACACATGGTACAAAAACACGACAAAAGTTGGCGTCCATGTGGAGATTATCGTAAACTGAATGGGATCACAAAGCCCGATAGGTATCCAATTCCTCATATTCAGGATTTCTCACAAAACCTGAAAGGCAAGAGCGTGTTTACAAAAATTGACTTAACAAAAGCGTTCCATCAAATACCCATTCATCCAGAAGATGTACCTAAAATAGCTGTAACGACACCTTTTGGGCTATACGATTATGTCAAAATGCCATTCGGTTTGCGAAATGCAGCACAGACATTGCAAAGATTCCTCGATCAAATCTGTCGAGATTTCACCTTTGCGTACGTTTATGTGGACGATATATTGATCGCATCTGATTCAGAAGAAGAACACAAAAAGCATGTTAAAGCAGCCCTACAGAGGTTAAACGAATACGGAATTGTGATAGATGTTAGCAAGTGCGTATTCGGTGCTAGTGAGGTGGAGTTTCTGGGCGTGTTAGTAATGGCAAAAGGTATCAAACCACTACCCGAGAAAGTCTCTGCAATCCGAAAGTTCCCCTTAGCATGCACTATTAAGCAACATAGAAGATTCCTGGGAATGGTGAACTTCTACCGCAGATGGATAGCAAATGCAGCTAAATTACAGGAGCCACTGACAAACTTATTAGCCAATTGCACCCGCAAAAACCAAATCATCGAGTGGAACGATTCGGCAACTAAAGCTTTCGACGAAGTTAAAGCACTTGTCGCTCCTACAGAATTAGTGTACCCACAGACAGATGTGTATCTTAGTCTATACACAGATGCATCTGATTCTGCAATTGCAGCAGTACTTCAACAGCACACAGTAGCAGGAGATCCACC
The DNA here is from genome assembly GCA_035610365.1 of Aquatica leii. Classification (NCBI taxonomy): domain Eukaryota; kingdom Metazoa; phylum Arthropoda; class Insecta; order Coleoptera; family Lampyridae; genus Aquatica; species Aquatica leii. Next base: position 99,526,418 of record CM069436.1, on the reverse strand, counting down.
AATATCCTTCTTTTCAAGAAAGTTAACTTCAACCGAACGTAAGTACAACACTTACGATAGGGAACTAATAGCAGTTTATTCAAATTTTCGTCACTTTCAACATTTCTTAGAAGGAAAAGATTTCACAGTATTTACGGATCACAAACCTCTTGCTTACATTTTCAAACAAAAGCATGATAAACTATCACCAAGGCAAGAAAGGCAGTTGGGTTACATTAGCCAATTTTCAACAACCCTTGTTCACATAAAAGAAAAGGTTAACGTTGTAGCAAACTCTCTTTCAAGATTTAATGTTAACATCGTCAGCAACGAAATGGACTACATGCAAATCGCAGAGGGACAAGAAATGGATGAAGAATTCCAGGAACTGTTACAAAATCCTAACCACAGCCCTAACATTCAAAAAGTGAAAATACCGAACTGTGAGTCATTAATTTATTGCGACTTAAACAATAATGTAGTCCGGCCTTGCATTCCAAGGCCACCTTCCTAAAAAACACAATTTAGCTCACCCTAGGGTTAAAGCAACCCGAAAGTAAATATTGGACAGGTTTGTTTGGCCAGGAGCTAACGGAAACATCTTAAAGTGGACGAAGGAGTGTATTGCATGCCAAAAAGCAAAATTCAACCGCCATATCAAGACGGCAATGCAGGCAATACGAAGTCCCGATCATAGGTTTGCGTACATACATGTTGATTTAGTGGGGCCATTGCCACCATCTCGGGATCACAGGTATTTGCTAACCATCATCGACCGCTACACCAGATGGCCCGAGGCAATTCCCGTTAAAGAAGTAACAGCAGCCACCGTAGCAGAAAACCTGTATACACACTGGATATCAAGATTTGGAATAATCCCTCATAAGATCACAACAGACCGCGGAAGCAATTTGAAAGCGACCTATTTAGAAGTCTAACAAGATTATTAGGAATCCATCACATAAAGACAACCGCGTATCATCCGCAAGCGAATGGAGCTGTAGAAAGATTCCACCGTAGTTTAAAAACTGCAATAATGTGTGTAAATAATGTGCGATGGACAGATGTGCTACCAACAGTGTTATTAAGTATAAGAAATTCGTATAAGGAAGATCTAAAATGTACAGCAGCAGAACTGGTGTGCGGAACAGCTCTACGATTACCGGGAGAATTACTCCATGCATCAATAAATGAAACCCACCAAACTGAATTTGCTGAACAGCTTAGCAGAGTAATGTCGGAAATTAGACCAGTACCCGCAAGTAACCATGCGACTCAAAAGGGTTTTGTCCACCCGGACTTAAACGTTGCAACACATGTGTTCGTTCGAATAGATAAAGTTCGACTACCATTAACTGCACCCTACGACGGCCCATATGAAGTTGTCCCAAGATATGAAAAATACTTCATTCTAAAAATAAAGGGTTACGAAGAAAGAATATCACTCGATCGCTTGAAATCAGCATTTTTATCGCAAGAAACACAGGTCAGGGAATGCTCATTCGTATTCAAAACCAATTCAAATGAGAGCACAAGAAGCATCCAGTAACCTAAGAAAATTCGTTCGTTTTACCAACTCTCTAGAAGGGGAGTAATGTGGTGACTTACTTTAGCAGTGCTCAATGAAACGCAAACTTTGTATATATTTTAGTTAGTTTTTTGAGTTTCTTTCAGAATTAAAGTTGGTGTTTTGGAAAATTCGACGACGGTCATCACTTGTGAACAGGCCGCATGATATCGTTGTTCATTTTTATGTGTTTTTATAATTAAATGGTGTTACTTTATAAAACGTCTTCTTAATTATGGTTTTCAAGTGTAGTAAGCACCCACTTACATTAAAAGACCGCTAAAGATACATATCAACTTGCATTTCCGGTTTTCGCGTTGAGGTACACAGCACGTGAAAGCTAAAGAGTTGCGCTCAGTGAGATCTCGAGTTATAAATACGTACATTAATTTTGTTTCGTATGTGTTACCCGTGAGAGTTTCGCTTAGCGGATTGGCTCCTTTGAAATTGTCAATGTTTCTTCACTACTTCTTTCGAGTGGATAACTTGGAGCACGTGTGAATGTAAACATTGATTATGAACACCAATTTTAAGAATCAGTTTGGGGTCAAGTCGATGGAATATTTGTAAGGTGGACGATTAAACGTGAAGACTAAGTGGCACATTTACAATGATACTGCCTACTCATAAGCATCTGCTGATACTGAATATATTTATCGTTTTTTATTTATCATTTGTTGTCCTAAGCTTCGTAATTATTATTGTTAGTTTTGTTTTATTTCATTGTTGCCATTACAATGTTATATTATGTTATATTTGTGTTTGGTTTACCCTCAGCGTTTGACAGATATAAACGCGATCTGTAGTGGGTATTTCCCCGTTTTGGCGCTCTTTTAATTAATTTTATAATTACCACATCGAGTACCACCTGCGACTCACTCTCCAAAGTGTTGAGCTGCCGCCTGCACTAAATTACGGTTAAATTTACGTAACAAACTCGACAACGTGATGAGAAAAATAACCGCTAAAATAAGAGAATTGGAAAACCGATCTACATGATGATTGAAAAACACTCGGTAGAGCCACCTGGTTATGATCTGGCACACAAATTCGGGCATCTTAAACAGAGTCTGATCAAATTATAGATGTGTGGATGTGATGTTTAAATACAGAAATCTACCCTCTCCTATGTGCGACTGTAGAGATAACAAACAGAGCATCCGTCGTATTGTCAAGACGTGTCCTTAAAGATTATATCAAAAATATTTTACCCAACTTGTATATAATATTGTATAGCTCAGAACATCATTTACTCTCTTTTATTATGTTTCAGTTAATATTTTCGAGAGATATAACATAGAAATGCGGAATATTTAATTATGCTTGAATTTTGGTATTCAAGCTGAATAGTTGCACATAAATCAAATTTTACAACAATTTATATTAGTAATTTGTACATTTTTAGTGCGGAAAGCTTTACGGATGCAAAAGTTTTATCTGTTTGGCTTATTGACGTTGCAATACATTCATAGTCGTTACAAGAACATAAAACTCGAGTATTTAGATCAAAACAATAAATTTAGATGTATTTAATGTTCACTAACATATCTGTTGTAACAAGGGTTACTTCCTTTATAAATGTAAATTATGTCAGTTTTTCATATTCAAACGGACACATGTGCAAACCTTCAGAATAAATTAATTTACGCAAGCGTATTTACAATTAAAATCTAAGAATTTTCGTTAAAAGTAAACGTGTGATATAAAGTGCGAGTTTAACGACGCGCAAGCATATTTGAAGTGGCTTTTGTGTGAATTTAGGTGTCGCGAAGTTATTTAGAAAAAAGGATCAACGTACCATAAATCAGAGAATAAAAATACGACCGAAATAAATAAAATATAAGCACAATAAAAGAAAACTGTCGTATACCGCATTTAATCAAGGATTATAGTAAAAAACAAATGCGAAAAACAAAAACCGTACAACAATGGACGCATATACTGCCAAATTTGAGTACCAGAAAAAGCTCTCGGTCCAGAGAATTCATTCCTTTAAATAGAGGTCAAATGTTGAGAGAACGACGCGTATTTCAGCAATACGCTCAACTTACTAATAATTAAACATCCGCCACATTTATTATGTATTGCCAACCTCACGGCCATATACGCCTGGCTTATTATTCATACCAACATTATTACAGTTCTAAATTATTTAACCAGCCAAATCCTTCCTTTTCTTGTGTTTCTACTGCTCAGGGACCAAAATCCCGTAAACTAGTATTCACATTATTACCGAAAGTAACTTAGAAATAGCTGTTATTCCTTTTAAAAGAAACACAGCCTAACCATTATGGTAGTACCCTAACGTTTAAACTTGTACGTACGCCCACAATAAATTATTTCTCTTAAATAAGCCAGATATTACAAAATCTTTATTTTTACGCAAAAACTCATAACGCTATCAGAAAACAATTCTACATTGTTAGTTACTATCGAAATTAGTCATTACTTAACGTAATTGAACTGAATTGAGTTTTAATTGACCTTTTGTGGGTTATCCGTGTCAAGTCTGGTAACAAACTAATTTGATATATTTTCCATATACTAAATTAAAACGAATATGCTGACGGTTTGACAAATTTCAATGAATAAAAAATGCAATAAAAGAATATTACGTGTACAAAGTAAGAAGTAATATTTGAAGTAGAAGATTACATAGTAAATTAAAGCGAAGCCCTAATATTTTAGATTACCTTAACCGAGAATTATTAATTGTAATACGCTTTCGGTGAATATACCTTGATGAAAATCATTTTTATGTAAATTTACAGAAATTATGAAGCATTAAACGCAAACGACTTGCTTTAGAACATGGATGACATAAAATGAAAGTAAGGAATACCTTGTAATAAGCCCTTAAAAATTAAATTGTTGCGTAAACACGTAGTTAATATTACAACAAAAACAAAAATCTCATCAACGTTAAAATAAATTAAAATCAAAAACAAAATTTTGTTTAAAACAAGCTTTGAGAATATTTTTAAAAAAATACGTGATAGCCGTTTATCGTTCTTAATATTTCAGATAACCTGTAAATTATCTCTTTAGTTTAGTTCTTAATGAGCACATAAACTGAAAAATAAAACAATAAAAATCAAGGCTGCGTCTCAAACCATAGAGAAGAGAATACCCGATACTGAATATATACAGAGTGTCAATTTTAAAACGACAAGTTCATTTTAGTTTGGATCCCCTCTTTTGCAGAAGACTTACAGTTTTCTTAAATGGGAATAAGAGTTCAGTTGTACTACATTGGAATAGTATTTTGCGGAAGTCCGACTTCCTGCTATGTTTTCAACAATAAAAAGTACGCCATGGCCGCGCTGAATAAAAAACATCAATACACAGTGAGAGAAGTAAATATCTACTACGTAAGGTTACTCTTGGATAATTCTATCCTGCTCGTCAGCTGTTGAATTTTTGAAACACTTTTTTTGCCAACAGTTAGCGGAGTTCGGATACTGGAAATTTTCTCTGCTTAGAGTGGTTGGTTGGATTGTAGGATTGGGTCACTGTCTCCATCTCTTTACAGAGGGAGGCATAGACTAGGCGCAACTTCTCTTCTTTTATCTATCTTTTTTAATGTATCTTTCTCTTCTTTCTACCTTTTGGCTTTGATTTGTCTGGGAATCGCTGGGTACTGTATCTGAAAATGACAGAGCTTTTGTTTTAGAAAACCTAGGCCTCAGACCAATACCTTTCGGGGAGACTAAGAGCTGACTCGGGAATAACGGTTTACCCTTAACCAGTGCGATAGATCGGCGATTGTGGGCAAATCAGAACTGTACTAGTGCTTTTGATTTTGAGACATTTTTGGGTACTTTCGTTTCTTTACTTCATTTTCCATCTGTCTATACCTGGGAGCAACATCTCTTAAATCTGGAAAGTTCCTTAGCTTTATGCTTCTCCTCATCCTGAGTGAGAAGAAACTGTGTACCCGACAGTCGTGTTTTGAAGGTGATTGAGTGAGGACGTGTTTAATAGTTTAATAGTAGTACGGAGTTTGGTGTAATTTAAGGTGATTTACAGCAATTAATTTACGTGTGCGTGTTGAGGAATGTGAAGGTGGCTCAGATAACGTATGCGAAGGCGAGCGGATCGCGAACTAGATTAAAGGTCAAGCGCGCGCTTGTGATAACAGGGAAATACAAACTTTTATTTATATACTTTTTCGAATATTTGTGGTGGGCGTTAATTAAATACAATTAGAAGAATCATAGTAACAATAAATTTAAAAAATATTAATAAAGAAAAAAAATTAAATAAATAACTAAATTTGAAAAATAAATAAATAATAAATAATAAGTAATAACAAAAGGGGGAAAGGGATGAATAAAAGAGAGAGAGGAAGAGGAAAGAGAAAGGCAACAAATATTTGAAAGAGGAAAGAAAACAATAAGATCACCAGACGTTAAAAAATATCGGAGGAGAACGAAGGAAAACCTCAAGAACAGAAGGAGGAAGGAGGAAGGAAAGAAATGGAGGAGTTAAAAGAATTAATGAGAGAAATGGGATGAAACAGATGGAAGAAAATATGCAAGGAATAAGACAAGAAATCAAAGAAATGAAAAAAGAATTGGGAGAAAGAGAAAAGAAGTGGAGAAAGAAAAGAGAAACTGGTGGAGAGAATAGAAAACTGGAGAAAAAAGCGGAAGACGAGGAAAGATGGAAAAGAAAATAATATCGTGATAAAGGGGTGGAGAAGTGAAAAACCACAAAAGATTTAGCAGTGATGCTGGAAGAAAAATTAAATGTAAAAGTAGAGGTAAAAAAGTGACAGTAATAAACAAAGAGAAGAAAATGAGATGGTGGTGGCGGAAATCGGAGGATGGGAGGAAAACAGAAGGTAATGAAGGAGAAGAAGAAATTAAAGAATACAAGAATATATATAAGTCACGATTTAACATGGAGGAAAGAAGAGTGCAAAGAGAAATAATGAACATAGCGATGGAAAGAAGAACGGAAGGAAAAAGAGTATGGGTAGGGTACAGAAAAATGGAGATAGACGGAGACAGATACATATGGAACGACAAGGATAGGGACTGTGCAGAGAAAGAGAAGAGAGAAAGTGGGGAACCAAAAGGCAAAAACTAAAGGGCAAAGTGGGGGTGGTAAAGGAGTGAAAGTTGACGAAACGGCAAAGAAAAGGAATAATGAGAAATGGAAATGGAAAAGAAAAAGAAGGGAGAAAGAAAGAAAGTAAGGAAGAAGCACGGGGAGAGGTGAGTGAGCTGAGAGTATTGTTTTGGAACGTAGCAGGAATAAAAAACAAGGAACATGATTTCTGGAAGTACATCAAGGAACAGGATGTAGTGGGATTACAGGAAACATGGATGGAAGAAAAAGAATGGAGTGGGGAAAAAGAGTTGCCAGAGGAATTTGAGGGCAACATGCAGAAAGAGAAAAGAAAAAAGGAGAGCAAAGGGGGTATAATAACGGAATAAGAAAAATGGTTGAACCAGGAAAAGAAGGAGAAAGTGCAACAGAGAAGAGGAGTTGTAGAAAGGAACATGCAGTGGGGAAAAACAAAAATAAAAGTGGTGACAGTTTATAGCAGTAGAATGAAAGAGACAAGGAAAAAAAAGAAGAAATGATAGAAGAGAGGGAAGAGGGATTGATAATAGTAGGAGGGGACTTCAACGCAAGAATAGGGGAAGAGGGGGGAATACAAGAAAGAAAAGGGACGGGAAAGAGACAAACAAAGGACAAGGTGATAAATAAAGAGGGAGCGGAACTGCTGGAATTGTGCAACGAAAAAGGGTGGGAAATAATGAACGGGAACAGAGAAGATGATGGAAAGGGGGAATTTACGTACATAGGAGGAAGGGGAGAATCAATAATAGATTTTGTAATGACAAATGAAGAGGCCGCAGAAAAGGTAAAGACATTTAAGGTGAGAGAAAGAGTAGAGTCAGACCATCAACCACTGGAATTGACAATGGAAGGAAGGGAAAGAGAAGAGAGAGAGGAAGAGGAGAAGTACATAACTAAAAAAAAAAGTGGACAGAAGAGAGTATAAAAGATATAAAGAGAGAATAGGGAAAAACGGTATGGATAGGGAAGGAAGTACAAGAAATTGTAGAGGAAATGAGAGAGATGATGGAGAAAGCAACAGAGAGAGTCAGATTTAGAAAATGGAAGGGGGAGAAAACTGGATGGAAGAAATGGTGGGATAAAGAATGCAAAGAAGCAAAGAAAAGGCAAGAAGAGCATTAAGACAGTGGAAAAAAGGAAAGAAAGAAAAAGAAGAATACAAAGAAGCAGTAAAAATATACAAAAACATGATAGAAAGAAGGAGGAAAACAAAGAAACAAGAGGAGCAGATTAAAGGAATAAAAACGGAAGAAGATGTATGGAAGTACCTAAAGAAGCAGAGGAAAAAAAAACAGGACGACAAAGGGAATAAAAATTAAAGAATGGGAGATATATTTTCGGAACCTGTTGGGAGGGGAATAACAAAAGCAGGAAAAAGAAAAAAGGAAAGACGCGGGAGTAAGACAAGAAGAAGGAGATAGGGATAGAATAAGGGAGGAAGAAGTAATAGAGGCGATAAAGAATATAAAAAAAGGAAAGTCGACAGGAGAAGATGGGATACAAGGAGAAGAGTGGATATACGGGGGAGAAAATGTAGCAAAAAGGATGACGGAAATAATAAACAAAATATGGAAAGAGGAAGGATTCCCAGAGAGATGAAGAGAGGGAATAATATGCCCAATACATAAAAAAGGCGAAAAAAAGCAAGTCGAGAATTATAGAGGGGTAACATTACTGAGCTCGGCATACAAATTGTACGCGACAATACTGCAAGAAAGATTACAGAAGGAAATAGAGGAAAGAAGTTTGGTACCAGACGGACAAGCGGGATTCAGAAAAGGAAGAAGGGCGATAGACAACATATATATATATATATATATATATATATATATATATATATATATATATATATATATAATGAAACACTTAGCAAATAAAGAACTAGAAAAAAAAGAGGGAAAATGGTAGCACTATTCGTAGACCTAAAAGCTGCTTTTGACAAAGTGAATAGGGAAAAGCTGTGGGAATATATGAAAAGAAAAAAAATCAATGAAAGATTAATACAAAGAATAGAGGAAATATACGAAGAAACGAGAAGCAAGGTTAAAGTGAATGGGGAAGAGAGTGAGAAATTCATAACAAAGAGAGGGTTGAGGCAGGGATGTCCACTGAGCCCAAGCCTGTTCTCAGTATATACGGGGGATCTGGAAGAGACAATGAGAGCACAACAGACAGGAGGGATAGTGGTAGGGAAAGCGAAGGTATGGTCGTTGGAGTATGCGGATGACATAGTGCTGGTGGCTAAGGAGGAAAAGGAAATGAAAGAGATGATGAAAACGCTAGAAAATATATGAAAAAAAAAAAAAAAAGAATTGAAGTAAACACGGAGAAAACAAAGATAATGATATTTAGAAAAGGAGGGGGAAAGAAAAAGAGAGGAGTGGAGATGGAGGATGAGAAAGTGCAACAAGTGAAGGAATTATATACCTGGGCTACAATGATGAAACAGGATAATAAAGAGGGAGAACACATAAAGGAAAGGGTGAAGAAAGGAAACAGGCTAATAGGACAAGTATGGGGTGTGGGGGAAAGAATATTTAAGATGGATATAAAAAAAAAGAAAATTGCTGTTCGAAAAATTAATAAAACGGGTGGTAATGTATGGAGCGGAAATATGAGGCTGGAAGGAGTGGAGGGAGGTAGAGGGGCTACAGGGAAAGTACTGGAGATGGGTGTTAGGATTGACAGGGATACAGCGGGGTATATTGTGAGAGAGGAGGTTCAGATAGAAAAAATAAGGATTGAGACAGGAAAAAGAGCAATAATATACGAGGAAGAAATGAAGGAAAGAACAGATTGCAAAATTCTGCAAGAATGTTGGAAAGAGATAAAGGGAGGGAAAGTGAAGTACGGGCAGGAGGGCAGAGAAGAGTATTACAAAAGAAACGGGTACGCGAGTGAAGAAGTGGAGAGATTAAGAGAAGAGGGGGTAGGGACAAGAGAAGAAATAATAAGGAGAGATAGAGACATCGAAAAACAAGAAAGATGGACAAAGATAAAAGAGAGCAGATATAATAGGAATTATAAAAATATCAAGGGTGAAGGGGTGCCGGAATATTTAAAAGATAGTGAGATTAAAAGCAACAAAAAGGAAAAAAATGGTGGCAAGGTTCAGATGTGGCAACGAGGAGTTAGGGAACAAATATTGGAAGGAAGAACCAGAAAAGTTGTGCAGGCTATGTGGTGAAGAAACGGAAGATCTGAACCACATGAGAAAGAGATGCAGGGAACTAAGAGAAGAGGTGATGAAAACAGTGGATATCTTAGATGAAAACGGAAAAGGAGCGGAATGGATGGAGGAAGTATGGAGCAGGAGGAAAAAGTTAAGGGGGGAGAAGGGATAAGAAAATGTAATATATATGTATAGACAACACGACCAAATTTGTAAGCCAAATGGCAATGAATAAAGTTAAACTTATGTATATAACTGTGTACCCTGTAAGGAGTAATAAAAGCTCGCGGTGTTTGTAATGGTGGAGCTCATTGAGCGGCCCGAAGGCGCGCTTTATGATCTTCTTCTCAGTGCCATCAATACGTATTCCCGAGTCGCTATGAAATCTACAGATGCAATCGTATTCCTAAGACATGCCTGTCCTGTAGCCCTTTTACCCATCTTTTAGAGTTTCTTTGTGTTGGAGACACTTTTCAGGGTAAAGGGTAATGTTTTCTTTCATTAGGGTAATTTAATAAGGTTTGTATTAGGTTACGTCTGTTTATAAAAAGTGTTTTTTTAGAAGTATAGAACTTTGAAATGGAATAAAACAAAGATGATTTTTTTAAATTGACATGAAATTTACTTTATTGGAAAGATAATCTTCTGGCATTGTAATTTAAATATGATTTCTGGCATATGACCACGGCTAGCTCGGATGTACTCTAATCTGGAGGTCCAATTTTCCATGACTTTTTCCAACATTTGTGGCCGTATATCGACAATAACGCGGCTAATGTTGTCCTCCAAGTGGTCAATCGTTTCGGGCTTACCGGCGTAGACTAGCGACTTCACATATCCCCACAGAAAATAGTCAAGCGGCGTTAAATAGCACGATCTTGCAGGCCAATTCACGGGTCCGTAACGTGAAACTATGCGGTTACCAAACGTTTCCTTCAATAAATCAATTGTGGCCCGAGCTGTGTGACATGTTGCGTCGTCTTGTTGAAACTCCTGCATATCATGGTTGTTCAATTGATGAATGAAAAAGTCAGTAATCATGGCTCTATAGCGGCCACTGTAACGTTCTGGTCAGCATAGTTTTTAAAGAAATACGGACCAATAATTCCACCAACACATAAAGCACACCAGTCAGTTTTTGTGGATGTAACGGTGTCTCAACATACGCTTGAGGATTATCATTACTCCAAATACGGCAGTTCTGTTATAGACGTATCCATTCAACCAAAAGTGAGCTTCATCGCTAAACAAAATTCGTTTATGAAAATTGGGATCAATGGCAATCTTGTTTTGATCTTATTCACAGAATTTACGCCTTGCTATGTGATCCTGTAGCTTCAATTCTTGCACGAGTTGGATTTTGTAAGCATGGACACATATCCAATTTCTGTGCACGATGGCGGATAGACTGATTCGAGTCTTCCTCTACGCTATGCTCTACAGCAGCAATGACTTCTTCTGTACGCACTGTACGACGTCTCTGTGGATGCGTATTAACATTTAGAGTAAACTTGGTGCAACAACGTTCCATAGTTAATCGAATTAATTGCTCTGATGGACGATTATGTTGACCGTAAAATGGACGTATTGCGCAATACGTATTTCGAACAGAACCATGATTCTCAAAATAAATTTGTACAACTTGGAAGCGTTGTTCAGGCGTCAGTCTATTCATGTTGAAATGCCAAACCAAACTAAACATAAATCACTTTGACAGTTAAAAAAATGGCCGCCAGTTAAAACAGTCGTGCCAACTTAAAATTCTATACCTCTATAAAAAATACCGATTATTTAATAAGCTGGAAACTATTCGAAGAATACAAAAACTATCAATTCTGAAATGTAATAAAAACATAAAACTTTATTGTTTTATCGCACACCAACATCCAACGTCTACCGTACGGTAATCGCGGCGTTGCCACGATTTTCACTAGAAATAAATCCGTGCATGTATTCCATACATGACACGCCCCTTATAAAAATAACGAAAGGAAACGTTTAAAATATAAACAAAGTCACATCTAGGTATCACTACAAATTTAATTTAAGCGGTTTTATTACACCACGAACTTCGCGTAACAACCTTCGAACAATCACGGCTCTTTTTATTTAATAGACTTGCTTCTTGACAACTTTCTTAAGGATTAAGTGGTTCGATATTGACGGTTGGTTCTGTCGCTGCTTCACTTTCTTGTTTAGTAGTTGACGAGGTCAATGTATATATAAAGGTTTTAAATTAACCAATTTCTAAGATATTCTTCTTCCCCTACTCGAACCGTGTAGTCTTCGTCCGAATTTTTTAACGACAACCCCAAGGTTTCCAATCGCGGATTCTGTTTTGTACCAAAATAGGTTGACTTACTTCCAATTTTGCTAAGGGCCTGGTACCACGCCTGTCGTAATATTGTTTATTCTTTAAATCGTCCTTCACATCTTTTACTGAATACATAGGTTTTAAGGTCTTATTAGCCATTAATAACGTAAATCTCAGTTATCCGCCCATTAACAGACAACATGGTGCAGGTAAATTCTGTTTCGGTGTTACGTTATATTGTAACAAATCCGCAAATGGATCTTGATTTTTTCGACATGCTTTTTCCATTAAACCTTTCACAGTTTGGATAGTACGTTAGATCATTCAGAGTCGAGCTCAACCACTCGTGACGATCTTTTTCCTTTATATACGAAGACTATTTCTTCTTAAGTCACTTCTACGAAGTTTAGAATCTGGCTTGGTTCACAAGTTGATTACCTAACTCGGTAGTGGTTCTTTGTTAGATTTTCGTTTGCTTTTTCAAGTTATCGTTTTCTTTCTTACCTTTTCATAGTTTAGATTATGGTTTGTTTCACAAGTGTATAACCTAACTTTTGAGAAGTTCTTAGTTAGATTTCGTTGCTTGTTTGAGTTTTGCGATTTATCTCACGCCCTGATGAAGCCCCTTACGAAAGTGGGCGAAACGTTGGCAGCTTCGGTTGCAACAACTATGACACGGTCCAAACCCGGAAGACATTCTTATCTTAGTATAGTGACAATAAAGTCAATCTGTCGTAGGAACATTAAATCAACGCATACCTTTTGCCAAGGCAAGTCGGGAAGTTCATAAAGACTTAAAGGTTCCTTAGAATTTGATAACGAATATTGCTGACATGTTAAACAACTCAACACCAAGTTTTCAATATCTTCAAAAATTTTGGGCCAGGAAATAGATTCACGAGCCAACAACTTGCATGAGACGACCCCTTGGTGTGCACGATGTATTAATTGTAAAAACTCGGTTTGAAGAGATTCGGGGATAATCAGTAAACAGTACATCTTTTTACATAAAGATGTTGTTACGGTCAAAATTTTCATTAGGTACGCCTATGTGTTTTCGACGTAAAATTAGATTCGGGTGTTGACGCCATCTATCGGGTTCGTTGGTCACTTTGTATTGAGCAGACGACATCCGGTGTGTTCTCCGGCATTTTAACTTTAACATCGTACCTGGTAGTATCTATGGTTGCGTGAGTGAAAGTTCGTTCTCTAAAATCATCCACGTGTTGGGGACACGATGGAAATTATGTAGTTTCCTTAAATAACTAATTTGCTCCCGCAGCGTAAGTGATTTTGTTTCTTTCTTTAATTAAAGGTAATTTTTATGTCTTTTTGGTTAGCGCCATGTGCTACCTCATAACTAAGGGCATTCTGGTTATAATTTAAAGCCCACCAGGGAAAGTTGGGATTTCGTTGCGATCGTGGGGTATCCGTATCGCCACCGGCCATTCTTACCACCATCCGGCCCATGAATTCTAGTCGATACCGAAAGACGAGAGATAACCCTCGACGAATATTGTGTTGGAACGATTCTAAATATTTCTAAGGCCTACTGTTGGAATTAATTAAATCACAGAAAAGGGGTATAACAGCATCCGATTTTCGGGTTGTGTTATGTGTACACTTTGAAATTTAAGTAATGACTTTGTAGATTTGGATTTCGTGAGATATTAGGTTGACACGAATTGCGATTCAAATTACTTACAGGGTACGTGTCGAAGGAAGTACTTTCTCCGCACCAAAGGAATTCCTGTATTGGTGGTAAGTGTTTTTATAAATTTTCTTTCGTCGTCAACGAGGTTACTCACGAAACTTTCGCTAATCATAACTTCGTACTGATTACCGTAATTGTAATACCATTTAGTTAGTAAATTTGCTTATACTACGTATGCTGTGTCCTACCCTTATTTATTGTGATAATTTAATGTTAATGCTATACTAATTATTTTTGTCTTATTGTCGTTAATGCCCTATTACTAATTATGTAAACGATATTTACTGCGAACTATTCTTCGCCATGTTCTTCAATTATGTAGTGTAAGTTGCCGATCCTACGGTGATTCGATGTTGTATATTCTCACTAGTATCTACTTAGATGTGGCTATTTAACTTCGACTATATTTAGATATATAATATATAGATATATTTGATCGAGTAATTAAAGTGCAATTGTTATTAACGATTTAGTTTTTCTCTTTTATTCGTTTCTTTCAGCAGTTACGAACCTAACATCTAGTTACAAGTTTCTTACCATTCTGTTGTGAACGGACAGAAGTGACTTTGGATAAGCTCTGGCGCCCTTAATTATCTTTTCAATCTTATCTAGGAACCCTACCCTCTCACCGACTACTGTGAGTTGGCCGTGCAGGTTCGTAAAACAGCTAAAGCTTGTAACAATGTACTGTCCAAAAGCGTTTAACAGAACTTGGGACACTCGATTTGTGCTTAGGCCAACCATGTATAGCATAATACACTTTTTGAAATGCATGATTTTCCTCGATAGCTTTTTTCAACCTTTCTTCATTTTCAAAGATTGTTGAGATCACTGAATAGACTCTTAAATGTTCAAGATAATCTGTATTTATATTAACTTTTAAAGATTCTCACCTTAATGTGTGCGCTACATGCATTAACCTTCCAGGAACATAGAACATCTCAAAGTCTCAAGTAACCGAAAAGCTAATGGTTGAATTCTTGGGGATAATTCATCCAATGGCCTTTTAAAGACACCTAGCAGAGGTCGGTGATCTGTTTCGATATTGATCTTGTGCCCAAATGTGTAATAATGAACACGCTCGCAACCATATACAACTGCAAAAAGTTCTTTTTCTATGTGATTATATCTTTGTTGGGTAAGTGTAATTGCTGCAGAAGCATATTCAATTACGTGATTATTATGGCTGATCATGGCTCCTAGGCCATATGAACTTGCATCAACAGAAAGGGCGAACTCTTTTTTGCTATCAAAATATGCTAGTACAGGTGACGATGTAACCAACTGTTTTAACCTGTCAAAACAATTTGATTCATTAGCAGTCCATTACCAAATATTCTTGTTACTTAGTAGTTTCCTAAGTACAAAAGTTTCTTTAGAAAGATTTGGAATGAATTTGGCCAAATAAGTAATCATTCCAAGAAATCTTTGTAGAGCTTTACAGTTTTGGGGATATTTCATCTTAGAGATTGCTTGGATTTTTTCTCATCTGCTTCTATACCTTTTTGACTTAAAATATGCACTTTTCTAAATTCAGCGTAAGTCCAGATTTTGAAATTTTATTTAGCACAGCATCTGAATTTTGATTGTGCTCCTCTTCTGTTTTTTCCGAAAACTAAGACTTCATCAAAATAAGCGATGACACCTTTTAAAGCATCTATCGTTTCACACATAAATCTTTGAAATATTTCCGATGAAACGCCGTAACGTAACCTTGAAATCTGTCAAAACAAGTGGCAATTGTACATAAAAATGAACTATCATTATCTAATGGAATCTGGAGGAATTTCAGATCTACTTAGTTCTGAACGCTTGTCTAAACTTCGACCTTTCCTATATTCTTTTCTTTTCTCTGGAGTTCTTTTGATACTTCGTCCTTACTGCATTGGGTTACTGATTATTTGTACCTCTCTCTTGGTTTCTTGGAGATGCGATTCTGTTACAGTTGTAGTTGTCGGTATTCTAAGGATTCTGGAAATCTATTTTGTACTCGTGGTAATTTGATAAGTTTACATAGAATTGAGTTTTTTAGAGTTGGGTCGGTTTAGGATTTTAGGGTTCTGTTGTTAGCGTATGCCTAAATTTCTATCTTCATTTTAGCTTTCGCGCTCCACGCTTTTATCTAGAAGAAAGGGAGATATGTTACTTGCTCTAAATTTAAATTGAGCTACCCTGTATATCTTAGTTCACTTGACGTTAGTCATTCACTTCTCAACGCCACCTAACGAACATTGTGCTTTTCTTTTCATTTTTAAGTCGTGGTAAAGCACGCCTGTATAAATTAAATAAAATTTTCTTCCAACATAAACTCGTTGTAGTGATATGTGTTTTTAGAAACATCTTTAATTAAATAATTTATTCAATGCATCGTACCATCTCTAATGTATGCCACTATCCGTTATATCTAAGAGTTAAAACTGTCAAAGCACCTGCTTTGGTGGGTTACGAACACTCTAATACTTATCGTATCTATTTTGGCAATATTCAACAAAGTAACACCAATCAAGTAATCGACTCCTCTACGATGCGCACAAGGTGGTTATTATATGACTTCAGTGATTGGTTCCATTCTTACGAGTCATGAATTTTTGACACTTCCGTTAAGAAAAATAATTAGACACGATACCAGCATACGATGAAATTTGTTTCTTTTTTTAAATAATTGTTAACCTTACTAGTTTGTAGAAAATCAAATTTGTTGACGTTGACACGACTGTTGGTCAGTTTAATTATAGCTTAGCCACCGGATTTAGCTAAATCAGATTTTATTACTGTTCTCGGTAGATCTTGTCACTTACGACGATATTTACGATTAGTAGATTATAACTTCGGTAATTTTCACAACGATTTTTTTTTCTCTTACCAATTGTCTAACATAATTTTGCCATCAATTAAATTAATTTAATAAATTGTACGTACGTATTGTGTTACTCATGCTTACGGCATTATTATGACTGAATTTTACATTTAATTAAACTTAATTAATATCTTGTTTGTGTACCAATTTTATACATGATTTGATTAACTTGTGGAAGTTAAGTATATCTGATTTGTAGTTAATTTTATTGTATTTCTTTCTTCCAATTTTATGAAGGTTATTTTGTCATTTATTGCAAACTTTGCACCTCCTGTGCTGACCAAACAGACGCTGCTTTAGAAAGACATTGATCTGGCACCCATAAAAAATCTTGTAACTTGGACCACCCCTTACTTCGAATGAATCGATTTGGTAAGTTTGAGAGTTTTTTTAGTGAAATATTAATTAGTTTCGTTATAGTATAAGAAAGTGAGTAGTTTAAATATGTACTAAATGTTTCGTTTTCCTGTCAGATTATAACCATAATTGGGATCGCTGGTAGATGTCGCCGTTAGGAATTGGATGCAATGTTTCTTAATGATATTTACGATACTAACTCAAAGCTGATAATTAAGATTTCTAAATCAAAAACAAATAAAGAAAGTCCTTTACAATGCGGTAAAATGAGCACTAAATTCAAGGTTTTAAAAAAACATCTAAAAAGTATATTAATTAGAAACAAATTGGTGATATAGAGATCTTAGCATGTTGGTAGTTGGATTTGCTAACCGCAAAAATTCGAAAATCCTATCGAATATTAACACGATTGCAATACACCAACGAATATAGGAAAAAGTAAATATATCAGTAGAATTGCTTACCACCAGAGAGAACCACTGTACGGCCGTTTCACCCTTTTGATCATCAGCACTGGGAAATACTCTCTGATGTATTTCCGCAATTATACTGATATATTTCTATAGCTTATATTATTCATGTTTCGTTCTAATAACGTATAAAAGTGTTGTGGCATCTCTTGGTTAGCGAACCCACGTATAAAATATAGACAAACTAACATGCTAAAATCTCTATAGCACCAATTTGTTTATATTTTATACGTGAGCTCGTTAACCACGAGATGGCGACAGCCACAACGCTTTTATATATATATTAATTAGGTAATAAATTGCAATTTATGTAAAAACTGTCAGTGTTTGAAGGCTTAAGCAAGTTATATGAAACGCCAAACATTAAATTTTCGACTCTCTTTGACCTTCTAAAAAAAAGAACTTTTTCAATTTATGCGCATCCAGCTATTTTAAATATTTCTCTACGTTTAACTGTCACTGATGCCTTATACAATGTCGTTTCAATTCTAGCTTTGTTATTGTTATTGCTTCTTTTAATTTCCTCAAAGCAAGTCTGTAGGCTTCGTACAGTCGTGCGCCAAAATTTATAAGGAGCTACCAATAGAAAAAAAACTACGTCTAACTTAAAGTCAGTATGCAAAGATAAAATTAATGGGCGCCAGGTTCTGTGACAAACCAAAGAAAAAAACCTGAGTCGCAAAAAAAAGGCTAAAAACACACGACAAAAGTAATTATTTCTAGCACTGCCACCCAACGACACGCAAGTGTGTAAAGTATTAATAGTAAGTTAAATAAACCACTACAACAATAAACAATAGCAAAGAAGAAAGAAACAATCCTCTCCTAAGTACCTATCGCGTTCTTGTAACACAACCTGCAAATAGAAGTCAGTTCTCCTAAAGAAGACAATGTTGATAAATATTTCACTCGACGTTTACATTAGCTGTGGTTATGCTATGAATTGAATTACATTAATATTTAAAATAAGAAACAATCGATAAAAGTTTGGTGGTTGTAAGAATCGTATAAAGTAAAATTATTTTCGCTTATACAAGTAAACCCAACATTGCAATAAAACTGCTATTATTTTAAATAAAACCCTGTACTTAAATTCCTTACACCATCAACTTCTGTAGTATAAAAATAATTAAAGCATAAATCTTAGAACAAATTAATATTTCAATACCAAATTATACAACTATGCCAAAAATCAATATGCAAACGATTCAAGACTTTCTTCAAATAAATAATTTATTTTTCTTTAATAACTAAAACCACACACTTGCTCAGAATTGTAACACGGATTCAACATTACTTTAAGCATTTTAAATCATCTATAGATCCAATAAACAATTACCTTCACGAGTAATTGTGGAAAATCGAGCAGATGTTATACCTTCTAATGTGTTATTTAAAATAAAATGGTCAATTCTTTGAAACAAGTCGATCAAATGCTACAAGTAATAGATTTTTTGTCATAATCAAATTTAATCCCAAAACTATTGCAATTTTGCTTGAAACGTTCCAGTACCTTTTTCATAGGAAGTGAACGCAGATGGCATTCGTTAAGCACAATACACGTTTAGTCAACAATTTTATTATATCATTTTTGAAATCAGTAATTCAGAATTTTGAAACATTTGTAGGCAGTGCATTTTTTTTATTTGAAACTGCCGCCTTATTTTAAGTTGGTATAGCGGTTGGTAGTTTTGAAGTTTCTAGCGCGTTATGCACAAAAAAGACCGCCATTTGTATAATAACCATTACGAATTTATGGGTAGTTGTAGTTAGACGTTTTTTGTGATTTTGTGAATATTTTTAAGTTTTTGATGTCTTTGGTCATCCTACAGTTATTTTAAAAATAAATTTAGCAACGTTTAAAAGTTTGTTTAAAACACCTCCTACACATTTAATTAAACGTGTCAGCCAATTGCCTTTCATTTTTAATGTTTATAAATTTCCATTTCTTCTATATTTTTGTATGATACAGTTTTTCGGGAGATCGTACCTTCATTTCCCAAAATACTATCCCACGCGATCTCACGTAGTCTTTAAGTTTTGAATGATGCAGCAAACTTCGAAAGTATCAGTTCATCTGAATCAGAAGATGGAACAAACAGTTATTATAAAGATTCTAATGAATAGGTACTCATTCCATAAATTTAGAACTAACACTGCATTTTAATTGTCTGGTCGATTCATCAGACCAAAGTAGTTTTAAATAGTATATGTGTACGAAATTGTTTGGTCTAAACGCTCGGTTTTGGACGCTTGAGACATTTGGTACCAATACACTTGCGTCATTGTTTTTCTAATGATTATGTATTATTGAATTATGTTATTGTAGGCGATTGCTGTTCAACTTTTACGTTTTACTTTAACTGTAAGAGCATTCTTATATAAAAGCTTAATGAGTGCGTACATTTTATTTATTAATCTTTTAATTTTTATTTCTAAAAAATCAGAAGTGGGATTTCAGGGATCCACAATTGTTCCCTTGCAGACTTAATGTTGTTGAACGTTTGTAGTGTGTAAGTGTAATCTGTGTTTGTGTTTTGTGTATTGCATCATCATGAATTGTCAGTCTTTACGCCTCCCTTTGTTACGTGCAAAATTTTCATAACGTAATACCCTGTATATTGAATTAAAATTAGATACCGGTTTTGACGCCCTCTGCCGATGTTTCTGGTTATTGACATGTTGCGGTCAAGTCATTTAAGCTGTCAACTACCTAAAATGGCCTGTGTCGTCTAAATCTAAAAATTTATAAGAACATCAACTGTGATGGAAATGAAATTATAGATTCATTACGTATTTAAAGTAATTTATTCGTCACAGGGTAAGATATTTACATCCGTTTTGTTAGGATTCTTTTGTAATTTCTTTCTTAATTTGATAGCCGTTCCGCTAAGCTTTGGCCACATGTTTCGATTTAATTAATTAAGAACAATGAAGAATGAATATCGATAAATAAGGCCTATTATCCACACCGAAAACGAATGTTACTTCTTAGACGTCAGTAGATTGCGATACCCACCTCTTAATAATTGCGAGGAACAGCATTCGATATATCGGGTTCTTATATCTAATTTCTTTTATTAATAATTTTGTAGACTTCTACTTTCGTGAGTCATTGCGTTGACACGATTTGCTATTCATACTATTTCAGGTTACTCAACGAGGAAAACGTTTTCTTCGGGGAAGTGCTGGATTGTGGGTAAGTTCTCTTTTTAATTATTATGTCGCTGTCAAAGAAGGTCACTCACGAAATTTAACTTGTTTAAGGGGGTACTTAATGAAAAAATTTAAAAATTATCATTTTTTTTTTTATTTTTTTTTTTAATCTACACTATATTCTGCAAAGAATGCAAAAAATCTGATGTCTCTACAAGGTTTAGAAGTTACTTAAATTTAAGTGTAAACTTGGAAGGACTATGCGTTACACAAAAATTGCCTGCTTCAATGCCTAATAAATAAAAAATACGGCAACGAGGTATGTTTCCATTAACTGATAATGCTAGACCATTCCGAGCAACAATGTTTAGGCTAATCTGCCCATTGCATTTTTTGCACGAAGCAAAAGAATTCACCGCCGCACTCAACGCTCTGATACAAACAATATCGAAAACATCAGTGCTTTCATACTTCAAATACTCGGGCAATTGAGGTTTTATTTTAGATCCTAAGAAACAGTAGTTTCTGTTGTCGAGCAAGGTTGTGGTGACTCCACATTTACTGAACAAGTTGCATTCAATGTCATTTCTGCAGGCCTTTTACTTGAAAACCGCCTTTTTCTCTTCTTGAAAACCGGACCCGTTCTCGGCATATTTGAAACGAGTAAAATAAAATCTCTGCAATAAACACAAGTAAAACAATAACACTACAATATACGAACAGGAACAAGAACTTTGAAAAGCAAAAACGACTACTAAAAATAAAAAACAAAACTTTTTTGTTTCTTGCTTCTCCTGAACAGTTGTATTTTTTCTATTTCGGTACACTTTTCTTCAAAACTATGACAGGTAATTGAGTGTGTTTTTTTGTATCTTATTCATGGCGACGCTAGTAACAAACGCAGCAGAGCGAATCTTAAAAATCCAGCTGGTTTCTTTTTTACTTCACTTTTAATAAGACAATAACATTTTCAAACTTTCTAAGTCAATAAAAAATTTACTATTTCTTTAAATTAAATTCTACCTGCTGTACAGCTTTAAAACTATGTAAAGAAAACGTGTTCAAAATTTCACAAAAATCGATTTAGTAGTTTTTGAGAAAAGTGTACCTAAATTTGCATGGAAAATGGCTCCGTTTAGTACCCCCTTAACATACGCAATTGCAATAGTTTTAATACCATTTAGGCATTGTCAATATCAAATTCTATGATATTGCATGCTGTAAACCTTCGCTATTTAATGGGAAATTTTCTTCGTTTATCGACATCCGAGGTGTAACTTACGTATTGTCGGTTGCTGACCCTTCCTTCATT
This sequence comes from Aquatica leii, assembly GCA_035610365.1. NCBI lineage: Eukaryota > Metazoa > Arthropoda > Insecta > Coleoptera > Lampyridae > Aquatica > Aquatica leii. The sequence continues at coordinate 99,504,426 of CM069436.1, read as the reverse complement.
TATACCACAAAAAAAATTCTGAATTATCATTACTAATACTCTTTGTTACTGAATTACAGTTATTAATATTCTACGTTACTGAATTATAGTTGTTAATACTCCACATTATTAAATTAAAGTTGTTATAGCGATTTTATCTTTTCTTTATGGTAACACATCTTTCTTTTTATTTGGTTACACGAACACCAGTGCAACAAGGATTACGAACCTGGAATTCGTTACAGGTTTGATCCTTCTGTCCTGATCGAGATAGAAGCTTTACTTATAAAAAAATTTGCGCCCTTTAACTCTTATTTATTTGAACCTCCCCTATCTCCGACGTTAGTTGGCCGTGCAAGGTTCGTGACACCTATAAGCTTGTAACACCTTTTCCCGAACCGACGGCGTGGGTGATAGTGATGTGAGCGATGCACCATCAACGTCGCGACACAAGCAAGATAAAAAGAAAATTCGCAAACTTGAAAGACGTTTTCGCAGAATCGAGAACCGACCTCGAGTGACGTATCGCCCAAGGGATGAAAATTTGATCCCTAAGTATGATCCGCAAAACGCTGACTTAGCGGTCGATGTGTGGGTTCGTCGGGTTGACGAGTTACCGAACAATTATCAATGGGATGATTTGACCATCCTTAGGCTTATGTCTAATCGTCTACTAGGTATGACTCGACGCTGGTATGACACACAAGAACAGTTAACTACGACTTGGAACACGATTAAAAAGAAGTTGATAACGCAGTTTTCAAAGCCGTTACCATTTGGAAAACTTCTGCGAGAAGCTGCATTGTATGAAACGTACGCTGGGCAAGATTTAAGTGAATACTGCTATACTTAACTAGATAAACTCAGAGCGCTCAAACTAGTAATCCCTGAGTTGCACCTAGTGGATGCTGTAATAAGTGGAATCACTAATGAAAACATTGCCAGATCTGCGCAAGCCTCGCGTTTTCGAACTACGAGCGAATTATACGTTTATTTGAGCACGTTGGGAAATATGCCCAAGAGGTTACCTCAAGTAGAGATCACCGCTCATAAAAGACGATTACAACATCATGTGCTAGCCGCAAGTCAATCACAAGAAAAGGTACCACAAACGCAGTTGTAATGTTTTAACTGTAAGGGCCCACATCGCGTCCGAGACTGTAAAGCGCAAAAAATAGAATGTTTTAGTAGCGATCTTTTGGGACACTGCCAACAAAGTTACACTAGCGGCCAATGACGTTAATGCAGTAAGAAAACAAACAAGTGTGAACCCATACATGTCTGCTATTTTGAACCGGAAAAAATTTAAATGTTTAATAAATACCGGAAGTGTTTGCACCATAATTCGTCAGTCTATGGCTACTAAACTCGGATTAGTGCCGCGACAAGACAACACTGTATTACGTAGTTTTGACGGGAGTGTAGGTGACATAGAACTGAACCTACGGGTAGGTCAACCGAACGCGGTGATACAAGTAACTGTGGTTAATGACGACAAATTATTGTATGACTGCATTATTGGTCGCGATTTTTTAAACTTGCCAAACGTTATGCATTCAAGTGCGCATATTATAGTTAGGTGAAGTAAAGCAAGTGTGCGGACTCGAAGTCTGCAGTAAAGACAAAGAGTGTGAAATAGTGTTTGGAGACGACATCACAGACGACAATAAAGTAAAGTGTAAACATCTATTACATGAATTTAGTCATCAAATTTCGACCTCTGTGGCTAGAATGGGAAACACCAATACTACAAAGCTAGAAATGAAGTTAGTCACGCAGGAACCTACTCGTGCCGAAAAAGACCGGTGAATACAGAATGTGCATAAGCTACAGGCGATTGAATGCATTTACTGTTAAAGATAAGTACCTTCTCCCTCTTGTTGACGATCAACTCGACCGTTTTGGTGGTGACGGGAAAGGTGGTAAGTTCAAGCACTTTACAGCGCTTGATATGTTTTCGGGGTTTTATCAAGTGTCGGTCAGTGAAGACTCAATTAATAAAACTGCATTTATTACACCCGATTCGCATTATGAGTTTTTACGCATGCCGTTCGGACTTTGTAATTCGCCGGCAGTTTTCCAAAGACTAATGAACAAAAATGCAATAGCGTTTCCTTACATACGCGATGTAATTATTCCATCGACAACTGTGGAGAACAGTCTCCATCGCTTACGGTTAGTTCTTAAAGCCCTGCGTAAACATAATATTACATCAAGTTAGTAAATGCTGCTTTTTTTGTAGTTATTAGTGAAGGAATGAAACCGAGACGCGGTAATGTTGCGGCTATTGCAAACATGATACCGCCGAGAAACATTAAACAAGTGCGTCATTTGTCGGTCTAGTGAGCTACTTTATGAAATTCACAGATTGTTGAGCCTCTAACACAATTGACATATAAAGACCTTAAGTAGTGTTGGGAGCCTGAGCAGCAAAGTGCTTTTGAACAAATTAAAATGCTATTAACTTCCAGACCGGTGCTGGCTATCTTTGACTGATCATTATCGACTGAACTACATACAGACGCAAAGTTCGCTTGGGGTAGCGGCGGTATTATTCCAAACACATCCCGGAGGCGTGGCTTATTTTAGTAAGCAAACGACGGTTGATCAATGGCATTACCACTTACATGAACTCGAAACCATGGCCGTTGTTTATGCCTTGCAACATTTTCAAGTATACTAGTTGCGTTACAGTTTACAGTAGTGACTGATTCTAATGCGTTGAGAACAACGTTCAGGAAGAAGGAATTGATACCGCGAGTCGGTAGATAGTGGCTTCAAGTACAGGAGTTCACTTTTGATATTAAATACAGACCGGAAGCACGTATGTCGCATGTAGACGCTCCCAGTCGTTACCCTGCTACCGTTGAAACCAACAAAATTGACATTACAGAAGGTGACTGGATCCTATCAGCGCAGTTACAAGATGTTAGATTAGCGTCAGTAGTTATGTAGTGTTGGTTCTGAACCACATTTTCCCGCGCTTTTTAAAAAATTTGAATTTCGTTTGAGTTCGAGTAAGATCGGGCGCGATCGGAGTTTTTTCGGCTGTGTTCGTTTGCGCGCGCATTTTTTCAGATTTTAATTTCGTGTCTGTTCGGGTTCGGGCAAATTCGAGTTTCGGGAAGGGGTGGGGGGTAACAACCCCATTTTAAAGTATTTGAATGTCGTACAAGTTCGGGTGCTTTGAATTTTTATCATTTGAATATCATGCATTATATACATAATTAAATTAAAGTATAATGAAAAGGTGGAATAATTTTATCATAAACAACAAAGGGCTAACTTGTTCATCCCAAAATATAAAGAATGGTTCCTATCAAAAAAATTTTTACACATCGGATTATAAAGAATTATATATCTATATACATATTTAGTAGTAACAGACAATTAATTTTTGAATGTAAATTTAGAATGATCAATGAATATTTCAGATAATGATACCATATTCATAACCTATAATGATCAGGGTGTTAATAAAAAAACTTTACATACTTTAGCAGGTGATAGTAGAGATGAAAACAAGAAAAAAATTCTAATACACTTAGGTCCAATACTCATTGGTTTTCGAAATAGAGCTTTTACAAAAAAAATTACAACCAACAACGCATTTAGTGCACTCTAAAGTTATCGCAGAAGATGTTCAAACTGTCGTCCTTGCTCTTGTAAACAAAGTTGCAGCCGTCGTCGAAGAGACTCACGCACTTGATGGTAAACACCTAAAGTCCTTAGTTGTTGGCAGGCGTCTACAATTCGCTGCCAAAGTTCATCTTCTGTGTTCACTTCAGTGGCGTAAACAAGATCTTTTAAGTACCCCCAAACAAAAAAACCTAAGGGCGTTAGATCAGAAGATCTTGGTGGCCATACGACAGGTCCTCCCCGGCCAATCCATCTGTTTTTAAACCGTTCATTTAAATAGTTTCTTACTATACGCGAAAAGTGGGCTGGAGCTCCATCATGCATAAAATACTGTTCATAATAACACCTAATGGCACATCCTCCAGTAGTTCGTTAAAATTGTCACGTGAAAAGTTTAGGTAGGATTGACCATTTAACCAATTCGGCAAACGAAATGGTCCAATTAAACAATCACCCACCCAAACATTTATCGAAAACCCAAATTGATGATTTCTAACATGAATTGCGTGCGAATTTTCATCTGACCATTCGTGCATATTGTGAAAATTGAAAACTCCATCAGGAGTAAAACAGGCTTCGTCTGTAAACAGAATGTTTCCAAGAAAATTTGGATTTATGTTACATTCATGTACCAGCCATTGGGAAAATTGGATACGCGGACGGTAGTCCGTTTCTCTCCATAGATGATAAACGTTTTGTAAGTGATACGGATAAAGTAATTTTTCTTTAAGGGTCTGCCAAACAGATACACGATTGACGCCGACAGCTCTACTTATTCGCCTGATACTCACATGAGGATCATTATCTACAGCTTGCAAAATAATGTCTTCGGCGTACGTACTCTACGAAGTCTGCCACTGTCTGATTTTGGCGGCTTGAAACAACCTATTTCTCTTAACCTACGGTCGCCTTCTTGAAAAGTTGGATGAGATGGAATATGCCGCCTCAAATGATATCTCTGCTGATAAATTCGTCTAGCTTCTCGCGAATTTCGGTGAGCTTCGCCATAACATAACTGCATATCGGCGTACTCCGCACATGTAAATTGAACCATTGCAAAAATAAGACTAACTTAAATAGCAATAAGAAATTTCACCGTTACACTTCTTACAAAATGTTGATTCACATGTATTCTGCGATTGTTCGTTTATCGCAGATAACGCGATATCGCATTCATAAGAGGTGTAAATAAAAATTTAAAAATTCCATATCTCGAAAACCAATGAGTATTGGACCTAAGTGTATTAAAATTTTTTTCTTGTTTTCATCTCTATCACCTGCTAAAGTGTGTAAAGTTTTTGTATTAACACCCTGTATAATTTCCAACTATTGTTACTTGGGGAAGTTGATCAAAAGTGAAAAAGAGTGAGTGTTCATCAACAACAATTCATGGAGAACATAGATCAAGGTATGTACTTTGAAATATTTAGTTTTGTATGCCTCTGGCTCATTTGTATTTCTTTCTGTATGTTCTATAGATTGCTATTCCAAAATCATGCAAATTTTTCAGTTACCAAACTTCACGGAAGGTAAAAAAAAACATGTCATATCATTTTGTAGTTGACGCTTTTTATTGCTGCCTAATGAATGAACATTAATATCAAGTAGAGTTCATTTGCTTCTGATCGCGATTCGTCTTATTATGATATTTTTTGCAGAGCGAGTCAAATCGATAAAAAATGTTGATCTATTGGATATATGGTGTCAGAGCAAAAAATCAAATAAAACTTTAGCCGTGTTCGAGAAAATGTGAATGAATGTCCTGACGATTTTCATAAAGAACTAATGACAACTAGCCGGCTGCGGCTGTTCTGTCTTAACATGAATAATAAATGGAAAGAGGTTTGTCGAAGCAGAAAAAGACTTCTGGAACGTCACGACGCTTTGCTATAGCAACAACTACGATATTCATCCACTGAAATAAACAAACCAGGACCGAAACGTCCACGTGGAAGACCCATGAAGCCCTTTAATGAAACTTCACTAAAGACGAAAAAAAAGGCGGTTAGCAGAACTCGCAGCTAGCAGGACATTTGATGAGCTGCAATTCGCCTCGTGGCACAACAGAGATCAAAGCTGAAACTTCTTCACTAACTCCTTCTCAAGCCCTAGCTCTGTATTTAGATCTAGATTTGTCGAAGAATAAATATTAAGTTTTAAGGTATGTCGCCCTAACTGCTTTTCAAGTATCTATAAATTGAAACAACTCAAAAATGCCTTTATGTCTGCAGGAACTTCTTCACCTGACTGCTCAGAGCATAATTATTCTTTGCAATTTAGAGAATGACAGTAACGAACTCAAACTGATGTGTAGGGGCTTCGACGGTAGCTCTGGTCACAGCCAATACAAACAAAAATGTACAGATGTTTCCAGAACTAATGAGTATCTGTTCTTGGTAGCATTAGTACCTTTGAAGTTGGTTAACCTAGACACTGGATCAAACGCGTGGGTCAATGCGAGACCATCATCGACACTTTACTGCAGGCCTATAAAAAATATGTTTCAAAAAGAAAATGCACAACTAGGGCGCGAGGAGGTGAGGTTGCTGACAGAGAAAATCAGTCAATCGCAAATCAGTCATTTCACAATGGAGAGCGGCCAAGAATGTCATGTCAGCTACGAGCTCCTTTTTACAATGATGGATGGCAGTGTGAGCTTCCAAATGTATGATTTGTGGTGCTACTTCAAAGGATATGAACACCCTACATTGTTGGATTAGGTTTTTCGAATAGCTTTTGCATATAGCCTATAGGTTACCCATCAAATTCTGGCAAGTAAAAGGTAATAAAAATAAGGAAATCATGAACATGAATAAGAAAAGAATAGCCGACTTCAAATCGAAAATGGGTCTCTTAGCGGACAAGCCCAAGCCAGGATATGGCCCGATTAATAATGGTAACACTGCAAAAAGATTCTTCTCAAATCCTGTTCTTAGCTTAGAGATTACTGGAATCGAGAAGGAACTAATTACTAAGTTTTCCATTATTCTAAGAGTGTTGTCAAGCGGTTTTACTATAGATGTGGAAAAATTTGTTGTGACATAATTAGTGCATTTTTTGCCAATTAGACAATTGTCCAAAGATGCACTTGAAGCCAGACACAAGGAAGTAAGGAAAAGCGGATTATCTCATACCCGTAAATGCTCGAGGATGTACTCGAACAAGGACCTGATGACCATATTGATATTGACTTCTGAACCTCTCATATCAAACCAAAGAAGGACCACTATTAAAAAAGAATGAAACTCTATGAAGAGGTTGAGAAGTATATAAAAGTACTAGAGCCTTCAACTTCGAACAACTTAATTTCAGATTTAGCATTAATCTCTGTTGAAAAATCATCCGAATCAGCGTGATTTATTTAACTTAGGTTGGCAGAATTTGTTACCTATGACAGCTTGATTATTTGTATGTTCATTTTGATACCGAATAAAATTAATTTCTACATTATAACTTTTGCATTCATTTTTTAGTGTTTCATTAATTGAATTTCTCACGTACTGCACCATTTACATGTTTAAAAAATATTGCGATGGCATTCAGGAACGTTTATTAAAAATAAGAAAAGAGTTCCTATAAACCGGTCTTATAAAAAAATAGAAAGTTATGGAAAAATGAAGAACACACAATTATGTTGGGTTCCACAAATTATTTATGTGGATATACGACGTACGTTTCGCTAAGTCACTGTGGCTTTATCAAGTACAAGTAATAGAAATGAACTTGTACTTGAAGGAGCTACAGTGATTTATAGAAACCTACGTCGAAAGTCGAAATAAGTAGTTTGTAGAATCCAACATAATTGTGTATTCTTCATCCATTTAGTTATGGATACCCATCAACATCTACCCTAAAGTTGGGATGTTCAAAAGAGTGATGAGAGGTAGCGCCCCCTACAAATGGAAGTGATACAAACAATAAATTTGTTACCTGCATAAATTTAAATAATGCATTACCCTGTATATCAGTTTAATTAAAAATTACTTTTATATTTCTCGACGCCATCTATCGGGTTCGTTGGTCACTTTGTATTGAGCAGGCGACATCCGGCGAGGTTTCCGGCATTTTGACTTTAACTGTAACGTTTACATTTTTTCGATTGAATACTTCTGGCTTAATTTAACATTTTTGGAGTCTCTGCGTGCGCAAATCGCTGATGCACATTACTCATGCGTAATTCGTAGCCATATTGTCTTAACCCATCTTTCGTTGAACTGCCAAAGGAAGCGGACGTCCTGCATAACGTGCAGAAAATTTCCTCATGTTAAATTTGAACTGTGGAAATCTGCTTTTGTAGTATGCATTGAAAATTATCCGCTTTTGTCGCTGTATTTTCGCTTTCGTCCGTTTTATATTCGCCTTTGTTTAATTAAAGAAACCCGTAATCTGAAAGGGGTAAGTGATTTCTTTGTTCTGTACACGTGTTGTGTAACCTTTCGATTTTGCATTTTAGTTTTTTTCTTTTTTGTACGTACGATGTACTCTGGTTGATACGTTCGATTTGATTTGTTTGGATACGTACAATTTCGATGGTTTTACGTTACGTTTTTTGAATACGAATATTACGATTTATGTACGATACGATTATGGAAAATTTCTGATACGTACGTTCTCCTAATACGTTTTATGAAGTTATGGTTAATGATCATCGATCCAAGGTGATAAGATAAATCAAATTATACGAAAACAATAGAAAGTAAATTCCGGAAGATTTCCAAAGATTGCGTAATTCGTTTAAGTCACGTGATGATCACGCCCATGCGCTGAAGCTACGAACAGCAACAAGTAATTAACCTTCAAATACAAGTATGTACCTAATTAACCTAATTAAGTGTTAGTTTTAAGATTTGTTTATATGTTCGTTTTTGGTTTCAATATTTACCCGTTATAAATTTAATATAAAAAATATTGTGGCGTCCAATTTATTTTTCAAATTAGAATTGTAATATTAGTGTACGAGTAGAATACCCCGTCCTGAACATAATTAGAAATAAGACTCATCGCTCTAATATTTGTGTGTTGTTTATATTTAATAAATTCATAGAGCTAGCACGGTGCATTATTATTATGTTAATTATGATTATGTTACATAAATGGCACGATTGTTCGTTAAGTTTTTGACGTTATAAATGACACCTTAAGTAAGTTTCATTCGTTACATAACATCGTACCTGTTATTATCTATGTCTGCGTGAGTGAAAAATTCGTTTTCTAAAATCATCCACGTGTTGGGACACGATGGAAATTAGTAGTTTCCTTAATTAACTAATTTATTCGCGCAGACGCCATGTGCTACCTCATAACTAGGGGCATTCTGGTTATAATTTAACGTCCACCAGGGAAGTTGTGGCTTCGTTACGATCGTGTGGAGTATTCGAATCGTCAACGGCCGTTTCACCATCATCTGACCCATTAACATCGATAAATAGTTTGAGGGGACGATGCTAACTTTTATAAGGCCTACGAGTAGAAATAATTAAACCACAGAAAAGGGGTACAAAGCATTCGAGAACCGGGTTATATGATATATACTTTCTTTTACTTTAAGTAACGATTTTTGTAGATTTCACTTTCGTGAGGAATTAGTTTGACACGACTTGCTATTTCAAATTGCTTACAGGATTACGTGTCAGGAAAAGTACTTTCTTTACACCAGTGGAAGTTCCTGTGTTTTGGTAAGTGATTTTATATGTTTTATCTCGTAGTCAATCAGGTCGCTCACGAAACTGTTGTGAATATTAATTCCGTAGTAATTTCTCTTGCTTATTGCTTATTGTGTATGACGTATGCTGTGTATTGCCAATAATTATTATGATAGTTTAATATTAATACTGTAATTATTATCATTATTTCTGGTATCTCGCATGCTGTATACAAATGATATGTACTCTAAATTATTCTTCACTATTCATGTCGACGTAATGTACATACCTATGTATTGTGTGTTGCCGATACTACTGATTTTCTGTAATGACAATTCTTATATTCTGTGATAATCATCAACGATTCTAGATTAAAGTTGTTATTGTGGTTACTTGTTCTTTTATGACAACATACCTGTCTCTTTGGATCATAGTTATCTAATAACAAACGCTGGCTACTCGAACAGCCGAGTAGAAAGGATTACGAACCTTCGAATTGTTACAAGTTCTACACCATTCTGTTGTGAGCGGACAGAAGAGTTACTTTGGGATAAGCTCTGGCGCCCTGAAACACCTTTATATATATATTTCTGAGGAACCTACCCCTCTCACCGACTACTGCGAGTTGGCCATGCAGGTTCGTAAAATACCTAAAGCTTGTAACAAATTTGGCTACCCAACGTTAAGGGGCCGACTTTTCGATTCTTTTTTATATTGAATTTCTCATTCGTTATAATTCTTTCTGCTGTTTAGATTTTTTTCTCTAATTAGTGTAGGATTACTAGCAGGGATAGGTAGTTTATATTGTTGACTTTCTCTCGATTTAGTGTGTGCGATCATAAGTTCTTCTAGCTTTATTGATTTCTTTTATCTTTTTTTAGTCTTACGTGGGTTCGATGTACTTTGCTTTGTGTCTTTAGTTATTGCTACTAGACTTGACGTCTGAGTTACTTCATTAACTTTTACTTTTATTTTTCTTTAGTGCTGCAGTTTGACTGTAGATTAGCACTTTGCTTACGTTTCTTTTAATCGGACCTTCGCTTTGATTTTTGGATTGACTCGACTACGTCGATTAAGTTGTTTTCTTAGTGGATTACTTACTTGGTAGTGATACGGCTTGTACTTACTGGTAGTTGGAATTCTGGCCAGACACGTGGTGGCAGATTTCTGTCGTAATTGACTGCTTTGGTTAGTTTCTTGTTTACTTGTTAGTGTCTTAGCTATGTATTCTTCAGATGAAGAACCACCACTTCTTACTTCATCAGATTCTGATTCGGAAATGAACTTGGCTGATTGGAATATTACTTTCTCTGGTGAAGATCCGTCTGTACTAATGGAGTTTCTTATTCGTATTGATGAGTTGTGTTTGTCTCGTGAAGTTTCTCAGCACCAACTTTTTCTTTCAGCTTCTGATGTGTTATCGGGTAAAGCTCTTCTTGTGTTTAGAAGTAGACGACATACTTTACGTTCTTGGAAAGAGGTTACTGCGATGCTGAAAGCGGAATTTCTGCCTGTAGATTATGATGAAAGGTTAATGGATACCATTCGTAATCGAGTCATGGAACCTAAGGAACCTATTGTGATGTACGTTGCTACTATGCAATATCTTTTTATGCAATTGCAGCTTGTAACAAATTCGAATTTCGTGTCTTGAAAACCCTCAGATACCAATTTTAATATAAATAGCCACATCCATTTCAAAAATTATTATTTCAGAAATGAAGTATTTCTGGAACTTTTTTCTTCTTTTCGAACAGGAAAACTCATTCATTTTTTTTGCAATGGTAATGAAACATGAATGAATATGTTCCCTAGATTTTGATTCCAGTATGGTTTAAACTACTCACTCTGTATACTGATTTGAACGAAAATTAGGTGTTATCTCATGCGCCCAACTTAAATCAACTAATATGTATCAAAAAATAGTTTTTCTGCCGTATCTAAACGAACTTATGATTTTTGTCCCATTTCCCATATATTTCAATACACTGCGCGTCGGTCCCTTTGACACTAGTAGACATAATAACAAGCTCTTAGTTGTGTTGGTTGACGCGTTTACAAAATTCACAATTATTGAACCTGTAAGATCGACGAAAGTGAAGCCCGTCCTACGTATTTTGCAAAATATCATGTCTTTTTGAGTCCCCACTCGTTTGATAACTGATCGTGGAAGTGCCTTCACGTCTCAATCTTTCAAGATGTTTTGAGAGACTTATGCAATTCGTATTGAATGCAGAAGCCACCCCTAGATCAAACGGGCAATGTGAACGTTACAATAAAACCATTGTCACTATGCTGGCCACGACAAATGTAGAAACTAAAAGAGAGCTTTGGGACACTCATGTAAAAAAATACAGAGTGCGTTAAATACGTCATTTAATAAGGGTATTAATAGCACTCCTGTTAGGGAACTTATTGGTTATCATATAAAAGTTTGATGAGTGCGTACGTTTTATATTTTCATTTTTATTTCTAACATATGCTATCATATAATCTAATATAAAAACTGAAAATTGGTTTATGAACCAGCGTGTCGATTTATATAAATATAAGTACTATGATGTTAAAATTTTTATGGAGAACCGTCAAATTAATTAGAATTATACAGATGACTGAGATCGTTACATAACTTAAAAATGTGACCCATTTGTTAGCGATTTATCAACAGAAGAGAAAGAAGTTATGTAAAATTGACAGTTATACATTGCAGTCAATTAGAACGTTATTCGAATACATACTTTTTAACATTAACTGCTGTTTTAAAAGCTGTTTGACAAATCGATCTCGTACGAAAAAAAAACATAAAAAAACACTTGCTAACGTATATCGAGAAATATGTGTCGATTACAATTTAGAAAAGTACTAATTGTGCTAATACTCTGTAAAAACTCAGCTATAATCTATTTCCTAAATTATATCGTTTCTATTAGCTTTCCAAAAAAAAACGCCTATTAAAATTTTAAATTAACTGATGATAATAAATGTCATTTAATTAACAATGTCTTAGTTTATAATATAATATGTATACTTTATATAACATTACAATGCACGAACACGTTTTGTTTATTTTAAGATCACGTTGTAACTACCAGTTTAGATTAGGTTCGTTTTAGGTTACAATGAAATTCAATAGTCTAATAAAATCTATTCTATATTGGTAAATAAGATAAAAAATAAATATATTAAGTTTGGGCGAAATTTAAGATAACCTAAATTATATACTGATTGATTTACTTGTGTGTAATCAACAAGATTTTTAAATTATATTACACTTCATTTGTTGTTAAGAATCTCGAATGCTAACTGATATATTTTAAAAGAAATTTGGGCAATCTCTTCATGCATATTACCACAACCGGTGGATTAGCTGACGATTTCGACAAATTGAAAATAAACGGACCATCTTCATTATAAATTATAACTACCTTTTATGTCATCTCAAGGCTTTTAGTATTTCTGAAAACTTGCCCGTTTCCTCGTTTCTGTAAGCAATCTTAATCTCAGCTTAACTTCAATTATTATCTTATTTGAAAACTCCATGTACTGCTGAACAGAGATAGACTGATTTTCATTTAAATTTTTTGGAGAGCGAATAAAAATCAAATTTCGATATTTTTCAGTGATATAAAAATGTATTAATTATTCGAACGATACAAAGTGATAAATAAGTATTCAATTGTAATTATTTAGCTGCTTTTGGAAAATGAATTGTAAACAGATTTTCACTTGTTTATTTAGTATTTCTGACAATGATCTTATGATAAAAAAAATTTTTTGTTATTCGCAATCATATTTATTCATAAACTTGTTGCAATAAAAAAGTTGGTATAGCATGAATCAAACTGCTGTATATCGCAAAACAGAGTTGTTACCTTTTTGGCAGCTACAAAAGCTATTGTTATGTACACATTTTTATACTAAGTAACATCAGAAGTGTTACACCCAGAAGAAATAATTTCTTCAACTTGAATTTTTAATAATGTCATACTCGTGTATCAAGAATGAAACAATAACATTAGCAAGAAATTTGATTAACATGTAATCCGAAAAAAAATTAATACGACTCCGTAGGTGAGTACACCCCAGTACACGTCACGGCATCGACAACATGAGATAGTCGTTGTCTGCTTGTGGTACCTCGTTCCAAGCAACTTGAACTTCGTGGATTAACTGTACCAGAGTCTGTGGAAGATGATGCAAAGTGGAGAGTCTCCTCCCCATCACATCCCACACATGTTCGATGGGTTTGAAATCCGGTGAAATATTAACGCCTACTTGTTGGAATAGGTCGATGAGCAATATGGGGACAAGTGTTGTCTTGCTGAAAAAGAACGTGTGGGCGGTCATCTAAATAAGACAGTAAAGTGGTTTGTAGAACGTAATCAATATAACGCGCAGCTGTCATACTGCCTCGAATAAAAACAAGTGGCGATCAGCTCCTATAGGCAATAGCCGCCAAACTTTTCAGCACCTCTGCTGCAGTTCCTACTCCTATATCGTACGCCCTAGCAGACCGATCTAAAACAGAGAGATTCAAAGTTCCTTCTGGCAAAACAGTTGGCCCTGTTCCTCGTTCGACTGTTATTGTCCCTAAACCTAATTCTTCATTCAAGACAGCAGACGAAACAAAGACGACCCTAATGAAAGTCTTTAATCATCAAACTTATGAACTATGACTGGACTGGAGGTATGAAGACAGACAAAAACTCTATTAGGCTCCAATCGAACAGACTTGAAAAAAAATCACTACAGCCGTCCTTGAAAAAGCCAGCCTCGTAGTCAAACCGCAAGGAAATCATGTCTCGTGTTTCAATCGACGTTCGTGCGAACCTCTCCTTTAAGCAGATGGTTATCCTTTCATACAATTTCGACGATGTTTCCTACGAAATATTGCATTCTTGCCAATGAGCAATTAAAAATCCAATTCCGCTTTTCTCTGGAAATCCCATCAGAAGTTTAAAAATTGCGTGCAAGATCAATGAACATATTCGTGTTACGCGTTGCTTCAACTGTCAAAAGTTTGGCCACCACTTCACAGACTGTAAAAATGAGATACAGTGCGGCCATTGTGCTGAAAAGGACGAGACCAAAACATGCTCTAATACGGAGCGAGACCCATCATGCGCAATACCAATTATGGACAATAAAGGTACTCAATTAACTTTGAGGTTTGCCCAAGTGAATCTATGCAACTGACGAGTTGCGACTTTCGAAGCTATGAGTTGCTCCTCCGACAACGACAGTGATATATTACTGACCCCAGAGCCATACGTGTTTTTTCTGGTTCAGGGTACAAGCTCGCTGGCTGGGATGCACCCTTCATCCGCATCCTCTTCTTTCTGTACTACTCGGCTATTGTTTTCAATAGTTCGAAGCCGGTCGGGATGGTTACACTTAGCCATTTAACGAATAATTGCACTGTAGTTTTTATATGATTACGGTTGGAAACACCTCCATGGCAATCGTCTGTGTTTATTGACCTCTGTGCTGTCAACGAACCACACCAACGTTTCACCTTCTCTAATCACTTACGCTCAACGAATATTGACGTCACTTTGGCGTGTACTTCTGTTCCCCAAAAAATCCAAAACTGGCGTGTTGTCTCAGAAGTTATTGAAAATGACCACCGATTGATATGGTTTGAGTCGAAGCGCCTCTTTTAAAACCGATCCCACTGAGAATCTTGGATTTCAAACGCATAGATCCCGTTCGCTTAAACACGACAAGCTCTATTCCTACATACCTTCCACGTAGTGCTTTGTGCCACGATCTTAGATCTGTAGACGCTGTCATTGGTAAGTTGCCCAAGATGATCGTCGATTCTTGTCAACTTAGCTTAAACCGCATACGCATAAGCTCTAGAGCCGGTGTGTCGTGGAAGAGTTAGATAGGATAAAGCAAGCGGTGCGTTATTTACGAAAACACCACCAAAAAGCCCCAGCAGACTTAAAACCTCAATTGCTTTTCTCTTACAAGGCAGTGTTTCATCGGTACAAACTGCCAGTGAAGACAGCAAACTACAGTTCCTGACAAAAATTCGTTGAAAAACGCTCGACAACGAGCCCGTGGCGATTAGTTTACAGGTTGTCACTTCGAAGTTTCTGTCGATCCTACCGTGTTCCAATCTCCGAAACGGCGACAGTTACAATATTTCAGAATACGAGACTATTAAAGCTATTCTTCGTTCCCTGTTTACTGATGACGATCTGACCGCAGATAAACCTTTGCATGCCCAAATAAGATCCCGCACTAAATTGCAAATAAGATCCCAACAAGATTGGGTGGTCACTAGCGACGATTTAGTCGCGGTGGCTAGTAAACATCCTAAAAACAAGTCTCTTGAACTCGACGAAATACATTCTATCTCTTACGTCTATTTGGCAAACTTTTTGAAAGTGTGCTTCTTAAACAGATTCATGACGACATTCCTCTACAAATTCTTTTCCACACGTAGATTGATGACCAATGTACGAACGAACGTCTCCAAACATAGACTTGCTTTTTTCATTAATATATCTAGAGTATTGAATAATGTATGGTGGCCCTCAATAATAGAAGCTCTCGTCGTTAAAAGAATACCTGCTGGCGACACGCACGTCATTCGTACTTATTTATCGAACACATCGATAACTTATTCCTCCAACGTATCCAGTTCTGTTTATGCCAAACGATTGACGAAGGGGTATCCAAGGGTCGACCTTGTTGAATCTGGTTGTAAACGATTTGCTTAAGACAGAACTACCAGCAGACTGCGACATTTTCGCATACGCAGAAGACATAACTGTCACGGTGTCCTCAATTTCTAGACAATACTTAGAGGCAAAATCCAACAATAGCCTAAACATGATGACAAACTCGGCTGGCAGCAACAAACTGACAGTTTCAGCGGACAATACTAAGTACATAGTTTTTAGCTACTCTATAAAACGAGACCCTTCACTGCGTCTCAATAACATTCCCGTCCGTAGAATTTTCAAATTCAGGTACCTCGGACTTTTGCTTGACGACAGATTGTGTTTGTTAAACATTGCGCATTAGTGGTTGACAACTGTAAGAGCGTCTTGCTCTTGTTCTACAAATACTCACGCTTGAGATGGAACCTACACAAAAAAATCTTTTGCAAATATCTTTAACAGTGCAGTTATATCCATGCTCACTTATGACCCAGACATTTGTTACCACAGACTTTGACATTCCAACGTGGTCAGAAAACTGGCCTTGCTCCAATCCCTATTCCTTAGAACTATCCTTGGGGCTTATCAAACCGTTCCCGTAGACACCCTCTGTGTCATATCCAAGCATCCTCCCCTATATCTCTTTTTGCAGGAAATTTACTGCACCAAAGTTCTTGGGAAGGCTGGCACGTGCAATTTCCTTGACCAGAACGTTTCGCTCAACGACTTTCCATCTATTTCAGTTCGCCACAAATCGGATTCTTCCTTGTCGCGAATTCAAAGGCCATCCTTAGACTGGTGCCTAATGTAAATGTATATAAACTTTTTCCAAAGAAAGACCAGAGCCTTTATTAGAAATAGTTTGTTTAGTTTTGCTAATTTATGCATAATAATTATGTTTTATTATTTTACAAGTAGCGATGGCAATGTAGGATTTTAGTTTCTATTTAGAGTCACTTTAGTTTATTACATTTTTAGTTAAATAACATGTTTGATTTTCGTTTTAGTTGTCGCTGTTTGATTAACACTTTGCCTCTCTTTATTTTTCCTCATCTATATGAAGATTCTTGTCCTTACCGACTTAATATTAATCTAGAAGCGAGGATAAGCCGTAAAGCAGATGCTTCACATAGTACGCAGAAATACTTAGCCCGTCCTACTAGTCTTATAAGACTATCCTATCTACTCGTAACATTTCCCTACTTAACCTAGCCCTCTTTTGACAAACTTGTACCAAGTTCGGGTGGTACGGTGCGTCTACATTCTCCTCCCAATGTCCCCGTTCTCTGCACTAGTTTAAACGTGGACGACAGTGGTTCGCAGTCAAAGAAAGCATGAAGCGTAGACGATATGAAAAAAATCCAAAAGCTCGAATGCGGCGATATAGTGTACTTCCCCAAGCAATTGGCCAGCGATTTGACGCGTAGTAGCAAAACGGTCTCGTAGAGCCAGTTTTTTGCAGCATCTATCTTGACCCTCTGAAATACGCCTCGGTTGACCAGTTGGCCTTCTTCGTGTTCTACCTTCTTCTGACCACACACAACACATACGCATTACCGTCATTGCAGTACAATTAACAGGCGACCAATTTCGCAATAAGATAAACTATCATCTCGATAAGCAACAAGTCTACCCCTGTCAAAGTCGCTAACATGGTGATAACTTTGACGTCTTCGAATTCGAGGCATGTTGATACGCTTAACAATACTATTGACGGAAGCACAATAACTCAAAATATCTGTACGATGTTATACGAATAATGCCCATCTCTGTTCCTAAAACAACTTGTCATAACTTCAAAGTTCAATTATTTAAAAATCTGGATCGACCTGAAGAATTCAAAAAATCACTAAAATCGCCTAGCATTTAAAGCTGATGAAACTAAAGCACACGTCGTTGAATTTTTAGACGACATTGTAAATTGTATTTACAGATATTCCGGAGAAAAAGAATATCAAAAAAAGAGAAAACAATGTCCTCTATAGAACAAAATAGAGGAAAAAAATGAAAATGCACATGGGTAAACATGTGATGATTCGAGGTAATTACCGGAATCTTCTCGATGCAAATAACGTAAGAATATAAAAAGTATTCGAAAGAAGTTGGAGTCAGTAATCGTCATATGAATTTACGATATGAACAAAATTTTACCTACTGTTAAATTTCTTTTATTGTTCTTAACTGTCATAAATTTCAATTTTTTGCTATTGCAAACCGTGACAATTTCTACGCAGTTGTCAAAGTATTTTTAAGAGATTTTGAGACTGTGTTGACCTGGTAGTTTCTATTCGAGCAATAAAATGTTGTATTAAACTCGTTCCTGTCTAAATTTGGCGTTTTTTCCGTCGAGGGTTTTTAAAACCCTCGTTTCACTCAGGTTTAAAAATACCTTCTTGTAAAAAGTGCCCATTTTACACAGAAACTTGTTGAATAAATAACTATTAATTAATTTACAAAAAATAATAAAAATAACTGTTTCACTACTTCAAAATAAACTGTTCATAAAATACTAAAAACAAATACTAATGTTTATTTCTTAGAATTATTTCTGGCCTAGCTTAACAAAATTTACTTTGTGTACACGATCACGTTTATCTTCCGTTGTAACCAAAACAAAACTGCTTTCTTAGAACTAAACAATCTGCTTTATTTCTGCCTCGATTTTTTTCACGAATTTCTTTAATTGATGCTAAGTGTTTCGTGTAACATACTCGTACTTTATAATATTTAAACTAAAATTTCTCTTTATTATGCCTACAACCACCGAATAGAATCTCCTCATCACACATAGATTGTAGGCTAAGCGATATCCTAATAGACAATTACCTTCGATAAACTTCGATAAACCTACCTACAAAGACCGTAGGTGAGAAACATCCCCCCCCCTGTATTAGCAGCAGAATAACAAATAAAAGAATAATGGACGGTTGCATAAAGCAAAATTAAGTATTTTGTTAACGCCGGTAGCTATTTATTGGAGAATGTCGTCAGCGAAACAATTGATTTTGTAGCAATGACGACGCTAGACGCTTAACGACGTGGCTACATTGCCAAAGTTAACAATGCTTTATCCAACCGTGTCTAAACCTTTTTGATAAAATCAAAATTTTAATATTTGTTTTTCTTCAATGTATGTGCCGATATTGCAAATTGTAGAAGATCTGCCACAAACTAGCACTAGAGAAATAAATCGCTCAACTATAGGATATAGTACGGTACAAACTTTTTATCACAATTATAATATTTTAAATATAATAAATACGACAAAAAAGCAATCAAGCAGTGAACGCCCTGTATAATTAGCCTGTAGTGTGGTAAAAAATAAACCAAGGTTTCAAATGTTTGAAAATGGTAATTTAATCTGCAAAACAATAAATACGTTAATTCTCGTTTTCTCATTGAATAAAATTTGTTTTTGTTTACTTATATAATCTAAATATGTATATTATGTATGATTACATGCTACACCTTTGTAATATTACGTTTGTGTTGTGTGCAATTCATAAATGATAGTATAATTTTATAATAGTATTATTGTATTGATATTTAATACGATTTCCATGTAACGGATCATTACCGATTTCAAATTTATATTAATTTTCTAGTGCGAAAAAATAATTTATTTTTTATCAGAATACTTTGATTATTTACTATTTTAAGTAGGTAGCAGAATTTGAAATAATTTATTTTTCTTAAATACAAAAATACGACTATATTTTCTTTGTTGTAAGTGGTGCTTCAAAAATAAATTTAAATATAAGATATTGTTACGTATCTATTTATTAAAAAACTAATTTATTTATAACGACTAAAACTACGTTTACTTAATCTACAAATATGTATACTTTTAAATTAACCGAACTAATTAAATCTAATAATAAAAACACTTACACGAATTTATGTATCACCGTTGTATAACACTTAAGATAACGTCCTCGGATTTGTTTACACTATAAGTCACGTTCACTCGATTCGGTGTACACTGTTATTTATTTAAAACGTCCGCACGTGCTAATCACTTATTTATCTTCACTTGCTTAATCTTCTGAATACTGCATGCATTCACATTCCAGCAATAACTGACCTACGATTTCCATCTTCGGCTTTTATAGACATCAGCGAATTCTTCTCGATCGTTCCTCACTTTTCGCTATATTTTCTAGAAACTAGATAACAGTTCTAGAAGGCTCTTGCATTTGCAAGTAATTTCTCGGACGTTTCACTGCCCCCTTCTTAGGACTGTTCTGTCCCAGAACAGGAGACTGGATGCGACACCGGTAAAAGGGATCGTGGCGATAGCGGCAGCTTCCTCCATTTCGGCAACTTCCTTGACCATAAAAGTAACAGTCAATGGACTTTTCCTGACCCAATACTCTCCTCGGTTGGTAACTACAGACCAACACTTGAACGCCTGTTCCTCGGAAGACGACCTCCAACATGTTTCGAACTGTCCTCCAATTCAATTGGTCTAAGCCACAACCAAGCTTGGGTACTGCCAATTTCTTAAAATGATGGAACTCCATTTGTCTCTTGAGACTCCATAATGTTTGCCACAGATCTTTGTATAACGGCTTGACACGTGAGTATTTCTTGGTGACCAGATAGAAAACGAAGCGTCCGTCACCACGTAGTCCTAAAACCTTTCCGACTGCCGGTTGCTGTCTTCGTAATTCATCTAGCTGTCCAAACTTCTTTTTAAACACGACTGCAACCCCTTTGGACATGTCAAGCTCCTCGCTCACGCAATGTGCGATGGCGTAATTTTTTTGTGTCTGGAACAGGTCTTGTTGTTCCTCGGTGGGAACTCGAACCTAGCTTTTCCAGAACCTCCGTATAAGTTCATAAACTTTTCGAACTCCATTTCTTCGATTGGATTCCTGGTTCTGCTACTTATTACTCTGGTTCGGACCTGAATTTGCGGATTGTGGTTATCGCCAGCAAACGGGGCTAGACGATCGACGTGGACCACTTTTGGCTTGCCTCTGGGCGGTTTTCGGATGCGGTATATAACGTCGTTAATACGCTGCACGACTTCATAGGGGCCCTCCCATTGCCTTTGCAGCTTCGGCGACAAACCACGTCTCCTTTGGGGGTTATACAACCAAACCATATCGCCAGGTTGAAACCCACCATTTTGCGCCTTGACGTCATATCTTGTTTTCATCCTGTCGCTGGCAATTTGTGTGTTTTTACGAACCTCTTCATGTACTTCGTCTAGCCTCTTTGCCAGCTTGCTGACGTAATCTTCTCCAGCGACTTCTTCTTCCGGTCTTCGTCCAAATTGAAGATCGCATGGTAATCTTATCTCACGACCGAGCATGACACAGGATGGTGTTTGGCCTGTGCTTTCGTGAACGGATGATCGGTACGCCATTAAGAAGAGGTGCAAGTACTGATCCCAGTCTCTTTGATGTTCGGACACTACCTTGGCTAAGTACTTGCCCATTGTTCGATTCATCCGTTCAACCATGCCATCAGACTGAGGATGGAGAGGCGTTGTCCTAGTCTTTAATTCCTAACAGTCGGCAAACTTCTTGAAACAGCCCAGACTCAAAATTGCGGCCTTGATCGGAGTGTAACTCCAACGGAACTCCAAACCGGCAGAAAAACTCCTTTACTAATACGTCTGCGACTGTAGCTGCTTCCTGATTGGGTATGGCGTAAGCCTCCGTCCATTTCGTGAAATAATCCATCGCCACCAAGATGTATTTATTTCCCGAATCGGATTCTGGGAACGGCCCTGCGATGTCAATCGCTACTCTTTCCAAAGGGCTTCCTACGTTGTATTGTTTCATGGGTGCTTTGCGCTTTCTCGCTGGACCATTTCCTGAAGCGCAGACTATGCATTTACGGCACCATTTCATGACGTCCTCTTTGCAGTTCATCCAGTAGAATCGTTCTCGCACTTTACCCAACGTCTTCTTAATGCCAAAGTGTCCTCCTGATGTCCCATCGTGGAGATGCTTCAACACTTCGGTCACCCTGCTCTTCGGCACTACCAGCTGTAGTCTGTTTCTTGTGCCCTCGGCTTAAGAAGACCGTCTTCTACTATCAAGGAGTCCCACTGCGCCCAGTACGCTTTGATATTTTTGCCCAAAGCACTCACTTCTTCCCAGGTTGGTCGTCGGCCGCTTTCTTTCCAGTCCAGGAGTAGTCTTATTTCAGGATCGTCTTCTTGTTCGCGACGTAACTGCTCAGGTTCCCACTCATCATCAACCATAGCAGTTCTCCGGAGGCATTCGACTTTTTCTTCCAGTCGCGAACAATGGCTGCAGTCCGCCGGACATGGTCTTCTGGACAAGGCATCAGCGTTCCGATGACTGCTTCCGGCACGGTGTTCTGTGTCGTAGTCATACTCTTGCAGTCTCTCGATCCATCTTGCTACTTGTCCTTCTGGGTTACGGAACTGCAGTAGCCATTTTAAAGCGGCGTGGTCTGTTCTCAGTAAGAATTTTCGTCCATACAAATACTTGTAGAAATGTTCGATGGACTTAACGACTGCTAACAGCTCCCTCCTAGTCACGCAATAATTCCTTTCTGGCCTAGACAAAACCTTGCTAAAGTACGCGATAACCTTTTCTTGTCCATCTTGAACCTGCGAAAGGACCGCGCCTATGGCCATATTGCTTGCGTCGGTATCCAAAACAAACTTTCCATCTTCTCGTGGATAACTCAAAATCGGCGAAGTGACTAGGGCCTGTTTTAGTTGATTAAAAGAATTTTCGCAGTCTTCATCCCATCTAAATTCTGCTTTTTCTTCGGTTAGTTTTGTCAATGGTTTCGCAATATTGGCAAATCCGGGAACAAATCTTCTATAATAAGTGCACAACCCAAGGAAACTTCGGACCTGATGTTTGTCGATCGGTCTTGGCCATGCTTGCACTGCTCGGATTTTGTCTGGGTCAGCCCTTACTCCATCTCTAGATACGACGTGGCCAAGGTATTGGACTTCCTTTTTAAATACGTGGCACTTCTTTGGGCTCAGTTTGAGGTTAGCCCCACGTAATCTCTGGAACACTTCCTTCAAGTTGTTTAAGTGCTCTTCAAACGACCTTCCAACCACGATCACGTCGTCCAGGTAAACCAAGCACGTCTTCCAAGACAATCCGCGCAAGATGGTCTCCATCAAACGCTCGAACGTTGCAGGAGCGTTACACAGGCCGAAGGGCATTACAGTGAACTGCCACAAACCAGTTCCGATCGTAAAAGCTGTTTTTTCACGATCCTTGGGTTCTAATTCTACCTGCCAGTATCCACTCTTTAAATCTAACGTAGAAAACCACTGGGATCCTGACAGGGTGTCTAGCGTATCGTCAATTCTGGGTAAAGGGTAGCTGTCCTTTTTGGTCACGTCGTTTAGCTGCCTGTAGTCTACGCAAAACCTCGTTGATCCATCCTTCTTCTTCACGAGTACCACTGGGGATGCCCATGGACTACTTGAAGGTTCAATCACGCCTTCTCTCTCCATATCCGTAATTATTTGTTCGGCTTCTTCTCTTTTCGCCAAAGGAAGTCTGCGTGGATGTTGTCGTATCGGCCGAGCGTCTCCGGTATTAATTTTATGTTTCACCACGTTAGTTCTTCCTTTGGAGCCACTCTCCAGCGCGAACACATCTTGGTACTCTTGGATCAACACTTTAACTTTAGCCAGCTGGTCTTGGCTGATGTTTTCGCATTTGGTGGTAAGAATGTCCAATAGATGTTGTGGACACTTCTTCGGCGACGTATCTTCGTTCGACTTCACGCATCTCACAATTTGTGATACTGGCGTGCATTGGCCTACCACGGTCTTCTTTTTCAGCGTTACAGGATCTGAGTTGATGTTTAAGATCCTTACTGGCATCGTCTTCTTTACTCGTACTAAAGTTCTGCCAACGAGTAGTCCCTTTTCAACTAAGCCGCCCTCCATTGGTTCAATCGCGCGTATGTAGCCTTCCCGGAGACTTCCATCCAGGCGTGCCATCACCACACTTTCAGTCCTTGCAGGCAGAGTCACGTCTTCACTCAATAAGACTCGCACGGCTGCCTTCTCTGACGAATGAAAAGGAATTTCTTCATTGTCGATCTTCAGGACATCGTTCTTCATATCCAAATGGAACCCATACTTCTTTATCACGTCCATTCCCAGGATAACTTCTTCCGTGATGTCGGCTACCAGTACTTGATGGTCGAGTACTCCATTTCCCAAACCAATGGTTACTTTGACTTGTCCGTGAGTAGGTATTTCGTCGCCCGTCGCTGTTCGAAGTCGTACTGTTACTGGTGATGTCTTCTCGTTTTCCAATAAGATGTCAGGACGAATGATGGTCTTCGTCGCTCCCGTGTCAACTAGTAACTGGACGCTTCTCCCATTGATCTTGCCATCGAGATAAATGCTATGCAATTGCTCCTTAGGCGATGCCATTTGGATCGTAATCTCCGGGGCATGGCTCGTTGAGGTCGACTTTCGCCCTATTTGGTTGACCCGTTCTAGTTTTCCGGACGTTCTTCTGGTTTTCTTTTGAGCTTAGAACAGCGTCGTCGTACGTGGCCCACTTCCCCGCAGTTCCAGCACGTCACTTCTCTTCCTCGAGCTACTTGTTCCCGAAATACACGTCGCACTATGTCTTCAATGCTTTCTTCTGAGTTCGAGGGTATTTCTGTAGCACAACGGAGCCTATGGCTGCTTCGGTGCGACGCTTGTTTTGCCGCCTCGAACTCCAAAGCATGGGTTAAAGCGTCATCCAACGTCTTCGGTCGTGCTAACCGTAGAGTCTGCTGAGTTTCGTTGTCTCGGAGGCCGTCTACGAAGGTTTGAATAGCCAACTGCTCCAAGAAGGTATCTGGTGCTGTAGGATACGCAAGCCGTGTTAATCTAGCGATGTCAGCCTCAAACTCTTGAAGACTTTCGGCAGCTTTCTGAACCCGACTTTTAATTTGAGCTTGATAGACTTGTTGTAGATGGGCATCTCCATATCTCATTTCTAATCGTGATATTAAGAGTTCGTAATTTTCTTGCAGGTGGTCCGGAACAGTTTGTAAAATTCCCAGCGCTTCTCCACGTAAGGACACTATTAAAGACGTCGCTTTCTGCTTGTTGCTCCAACCATTAGCAGTAGCTGCGGCTTCAAACTGCTTGTAGTAGGTTGACCATGGAACTTTACCATCAAAATTCGGTGGTACAACTTTGAACTTGTGAGTGTTTTCTTCTCGATGGTCCATTATTAAATCTTCACTCGTGACGCTTCCTTCACCGTGACAATTCATTTGGATCATTCTCTCTTCAAGCAGTTGTATTCTTTCTCTCAATTTTTTTTCTAGCTTTTGTTCTAATTTGTCTTCTACTTCTTCTATTTTGTCATTCACAGATTCGCAAATTTCTTCTTTTAAGTTTAACATGTCTGCTTGTGTTTCCTCTTGAACAATCTTAATTTGATTTTCTATGTTCGTTCGTATTTCTTCTTTTAAACTTCTAGAATTTTCCAACAACTTTTCTTCCATTTTTCTAGAATTTTCTTCCATTTTCTGAGAATGTTCGGAGAGTTTTTCTTCCATTTTTCTTGAATTGTCCGACAGTTTTTCTTCAATTTTCTGTGAATTTTCGTAAAACTTTTCTTCTATTTTCTGCGAATTTTCTTCCATCTTCTGAGAATTTTCGGACAGTTTTTCTTGGATATTTTTATTCATCGATTCGAGAATTTCAAATATTTTTGAATCCATTTTAACTTCTTGCGAACGCGTCACCGGCATAAATTTAAATATAACACGAATAAAGTTTTTAAATACACTACTTTTTAAAATGCAGTTTTTGTATAACACAAAATTTTAATAACGATCCACTTGTTAATAATAAACCACGAATTTAATTAATAACGTTAAAAGAAAAAGTTTAATAAACACTACTTTATAAACAAACACGCGTATCGTATCTCGAGCGATATTGAATTACGTAATGGTATTTACACTAATAAAAACGAACGGTTTGATACCTCAACACCTGACGCCACTGTTACGTATTTATTATTAAAAATAATTTATTTAAACGACTAAAATATGTTTTACTTATACTAGAAATATGTATACTTTTAAATTGACCGAACTACTAAAATCTAATAATAAAAACACTTACACGAATTTATGTATCACCGTTGTATAACACTTAAGATAACGTCCTCGGATTTGTTTACACTATAAGTCACGTTCACTCGATTCGGTGTACACTGTTATTTATTTAAAACGTCCGCACGTGCTAATCACTTATTTATCTTCACTTGCTTAATCTTCTGAATACTGCATGCATTCACATTCCAGCAATAACTGACCTACGATTTCCATCTTCGGCTTTTATAGACATCAGCGAATTCTTCTCGATCGTTCCTCACTTTTCGCTATATTTTCTAGAAACTAGATAACAGTTCTAGAAGGCTCTTGCATTTGCAAGTAATTTCTCGGACGTTTCAATATATTTCTTTGTGCATATTTCCTTTGAAAATTTGAATTTGATTCTATTTTTTACAAATATATTCGTTTTTGTTTAATCCCACGGTTAACTAAGCAAAATATTTTTCTATTACTGTTTTATAGATGTTTAATAACTATAACAGTTTTTTTCCACTACTAGTTGTATAGGCTTTTATTATTACGTATAATAGGTTGTGAAGTTGTGCTTTTTTAAGCGCAGGTTAATAATATTTCATTATTAACCAGTGGTTAATAATCAACATATTTACATTTTCTGATAATACCATAACAGTTTCAAAGAAAAAAGTTTACGAAACTGTCTACCAAGAGCAAGAGATTTTATTTAATGCTACTTTAAAATTTCAAATTGTTCAATTAATAAATTAATTTGATTTTAAAACGTAAGTTATTGAAGAATTAAATATATTTTAGATATAATCAATGTTTAAAATAATAATGTTTTTAAACAATTAAAACAACTTGAGCAATAAAAACTTATGTTATCTGTTTATTTTTGTGTTTTAAATCACAATTGAGAATTATGTCAAATTCAATTCTATTAAACTAATGACAACTGTCAAAATCACTGACTTTATTTTTAATTTACAATTAATATCTGAAATTTTAAATTTAATTTAGTCATAGACAGAAACGTTTCAATAATTTTAGTAGTGAAAAAATGTATATATACCACGATTGAGAAGTTCATTATAACCTGGGCGTTTTACAACGGTAAAAGTTACAAGATAACCATCATTACCTAACCATTGATCGGCGATTGATCTGGTACTAGAAAATCGGTCTCTTATTGCCATAAGTCGAAGATGACGATGCACCTCATTTGTTTGCCCCCAGTTACTTGTCTACGACGATTCTGAGCTTCCTTAGTACATGCTTAATAACAGCGTATGATAATGGATGGAATTCGGTTAAGACAATTTGCAATTTCGCTGTACAAAAAACCACATTAAGCATAATTTCACCCTCAAAACACGTTAAACAGAAAAACCACAAAAGATAACAATATGAAAATTAACCAAACTCTCACAAAGTACACACAATAATGAGATAATAGAACAAAAAAAAACGGCGGATACCTTCCTACCAAGTTTGGTCACAAAATTCCCACCCCATCCTGGTGTTGCAGTTTCGATGTCCAAGAGTATACATCAATCCTATTTTCCTTTAGTCTATTGATCATCTACGCGTTATCTCTCTATTTATCTTATTTTTATTTTCGCTTTTAAGCGGTATGTTAATCAGTCTAAAGTATACACTCATCTCATTTTTCTTTTGCCTTCTTCCTTTCTTCTTAAAGTTTGACTTTTATTAAAGTAAAACTACGCTATGCGCGACCTGTGAGTAACTCAGGCTCTTCTGCTGGCAGAAGTTAGACTCACGTCACAACTCACGTTGTTTCCGCTTTTTAAAAACAGTAACTACTGTGCTATCAAGCTTATAAAAATCCCGAAAAACTTGGAACTAATCCAAAGGTGAGCAAAGTGATAAAAATGTGGCATGTAACAGATGAACCTTCTTTATCCGATCATAGATACCTTCGATTCATCATTGAATCAGATGAGAAACTCGTAATGGAGTACAGAAACCCGAGGAAAACCGACTAGGAGTTGTTCAATCAAACTTTAGTCGACCAAATTAGGAGCTGTCCTTCAGTTGCAAAATCAACGCACGAGTTAGTACTAAGGACGGACCGTATTGTTAAAATCCGCATTTGAAGCAAGCTGCCCAAAAACTGTCAAACGAACCCCCAACAAGGTTACTTAGTGGAACAGGGAGCTTGACAAAGCAAGGGCACGCACCAGAAGACTATTTAACACAGCCAAAAAGAGTGGAGACTGGGATGAATACAAAACCAGCTTCATAATATACAACAATTCCAAGTTCTCGCCTCCAAAAAGCTGTGAGCAAGGACCGCACTGGAAACATCGGTTCTCTGCTGACCAAAAGCGGAAAGTTTACAGACTCAATTGAAGGTACTCTGCAAGAACTATTGCAAAAACACTTCCCGGGCTCATCGTTAACGGAAGTTCCCAAGCATCAAGACCTAGAAGTACCAAAAGGAACTGAAAACACTAGTCTGCAAAAAAATATTTTTTTGTCGAGCCCTGACACTATTCCGGGTGATTCTTATGTAAAATGACGTCCTGAATCCAAATATGTCTTCCGTTTTCTTCCATCGCCCTCCATTTTCGAAGGAGCCCCACATCTCTAATTTTACCACTTTTCGATAAATTAATTATAATTTATTTATCGAACGATAATAATAATTAAATAATTATTATAATCATAAATATATGGACATGAATTTAATTTAAATGGGAAAAAGAACTATTTTAGCTATAAACAGTAATAAATAAAAAGATATTTATCGTTACTTGGTGCTTGCTTTCCTTTTATACCCTGAGGTACAGCTCTCTCGTTTCAAAAACCAGCAGTACTCCGCCAACATGCTTGCATTTCACTTCCCTGAAAATCTCTTCTCCAGCTTAGCGATGTCTTGATGGAACCGTTCCTCGTGTTCATCCGAGACTACTCCTAAATTTTCAGGGAAAAAGTCCAGATGCAAGTGAAGGAAGTGAACTTTAAGAGACATGTTACATCCTATGTCCTTGTACGCTAAAAGCAGTTCCTCGACGTGAGCGACATAATCTGCACTTTTGTGGTTACCCATGAAGTTCTTACAAACGTTTTGAAATGCAAGCCAAGCTCGTTTTTCTTTTCGATTTACGTGTTCAATAAACGTCAAATCTTGGAAGAGTTGTCTAATCTGGGAACCAACAAAAACGCCTTCTTTGATTTTAGCTTCGCTAAGACGAGGAAATTTAGTTTTCAAAAATTGAAATGCGTCACCTGTCTTGTTCACTGCTTTCACAAACTGCTTGATCAATCCAAGTTTGATGTGTAAAGGTGGTAAGTAAATATTTTCCTTCGGAACCAAAGGATTGTGGGCGACAGTTTTCTGACCAGGAATAAGATTTTCTCGCAGAAGCCAGTCCAGTACGATGGAATGTTTATCTCGGGCTCGCCTATCCCATTCACAAAGGAAGCAGCAATATTTTGTAAATCCTGATTGCAGGCCCGTGAGTAGAGCAACAACTTTAAAGTTAGCGCAAAGTTTCCACTTATCATGATAACTAATTTTATCAAGGATTCTGAAGATGTTTTTGTACGTTTCCTTCATACCAACAGAGTATGCAACTGGAACTGATAGGAAGTCATTCCCATTTGCCAACATGACAACTTTTAAGCTTGTTTTTGATGAGTCTATAAACAGTCTCCATTTGTCTGGGTCACATGGCATCTGTAGCTCTGTCGTCAATAAATTTGCATTAGGGCAGAACACTAAACCTTTATCTTCTGAGAAAAGACATTTCAGGATTGCTTGTCTGGTCCTGTAAAAAGATATTTTTACTCCCTTTTCTAAGAGATTCCACTGTTGAAGTCGCAATCCTAGGAGCTGAGATTTAGTCTTGGGTAACTGCAAATCCCTGACAAGACCATTTAATTCCAATTGAGTGAGGAGGTGAGGTTGCCTAGAAACTAAAACTGCGGAATACTCTTCATCATCATTGAACGTATCATTCAAAGCCCCAGGTTGTGGCTCAGAGTCTTTTAAACCAATTTCCGGCTCTAGAGTATAAGTGCTACTGGGTTGAAAATACGTTCATTATAGTAATTAATATGCGTTGAATACAGAACTGCAAGCAGATTTGCTCTGTCGCGTTAGGAAAAAAAGTTATGTACGTGTAAAGGTTATCAAGGATAATGCTATAAACTACGTTAAATTGCTAATGTGAGAAATTTTTGAGAAAGTGATGTGCGTATTTTAGAATGAGAACACTAAATATTATAATTAAGAAGTGAATTATAAATGTTTATTTATCTCTGAAATAAGTCAGGGACCCTTAGTTACACTAAGATTAACAATGGATTGGTTTAAAAGTGTCTAGAGCTTCGTGGTTTCCGCTTGTACACATCTTTTGTTGCTCTCTGTAAAAACCAACGGTAATCCCCGATCATGTTAAGATTG
Organism: Aquatica leii; assembly: GCA_035610365.1. Lineage (NCBI taxonomy): Eukaryota > Metazoa > Arthropoda > Insecta > Coleoptera > Lampyridae > Aquatica > Aquatica leii. Next base: position 99,474,001 of record CM069436.1, on the reverse strand, counting down.
AAGCGGCCTTGATATCTTGCTTTCATGGTGGAGATCTCCTGGTGAAATCCTTCACCACGTTTGTCACTCACGACCATAATTGACGGAAAGAAAGTAAGATGCGAATGCAAGAAATGCATCTTTTGCAAACGAGGCTGTTAGCAAGTTGTCTACAAGTTCTGCTGCTCTATGGGTCCCAAGAAAGTTGTACACGACAACCAATGCGTCCCAAAATGCTTGTTCTCGCTCCAATCTGAACAATAGATCAACTGTCGTATTTCTGATCCAACAAATACTTCTGCTTTCAATTTTGCGTCAATTTTCATCTTTCCAAACTTGTCTTTTAGGTACTGAAAACTACGATTTGTTTGATCCATCGCTCCAAGAAACCGTTTCATTTGACCAAGTTTGATATGGAGTAGAGTAGGTAAATCTTATTATGATCCACAAAAGATACATCTTGAATGTTGTGCTGTTCTGTTGTGTTTTTTTTAAATCAAGCTAACAATTTATCAACCCCCCCAAAAAAAACTCTAAAAAACCATCGATCCCCTTATCCTATAAGATTTTCTATAAAACTTACGACATGGATTATCAATTGAACACCTTGTCAATGGAAAAAAAATCAACGTTATTAGTTTTTTACGTTATCGCTGAGACGTTTGGTATCTAATTAAACGTTGGTACTTATATAAAATAAAATATCTACAAATACTTTTTGAGCGGTGGCAAATAATACTGTTCAGAAACTTGTCAACACAAACATGTCTAAAATATGGATGTATTCAATTTCGTGACTGGACTAACACGTATTTCAACAAATGTCACCTTAATAACATTACTGTGCAATAAAATAATCGTAAAATACGAAGAATAAAACTCACCCGTCATGCACGTTTGAGTTAAAATAATGTATTCGCCTAATAGTTTGTTTTTAACATAAAACATTCCAAATTATAACTAGGAATTAAAATTGTTACATTACGATGTATTGAATAATTTCACCTTCCGAAGAATCGATACGTTCTAATAGAATAATCAATAAACATGTTGACAATATCTGTCAACTTTCACGAGTAGAGTTCAATTTACTTATGCAAACATTGCAAACTGATTAATTATTAAAACTAAACACAGTACTTTCTATTTGTGGTGAAACGCAGAGCATCCCTTAAAGTTAATGTATTAAATTTGTAAAACAATCATTTATATGTAAGGTTTCGCTTTATAATAAAAAAATTAACATTTTTTAAAATCTTTGTTAATGAGACTCGCCACAATTTTAAAATTAGCCGTACGTACTTACAACAAATTTAGATTTCAAATTGAAAAACAAACATTTTAATGAGATACGAAGAACACAATTACGTTGTTAATTCTTTCATTTTTATTGTAATAAATTTGCAAGGCAAGTTTTAGAAAAAAATAATATAATTATAAATTTTTTAAATGGAATAACTTTGATAAAGTTTTTTTTGAAATAAAAAATAAATGAGGGAAGAACTAATTAGATTTTTAAAATAAATACGAAAATAAATTTCACAGTAAATTAATAAAAATTGCAATAACCCAAAATGCTTTGTTCTTGAAGAACTTTTATTTTGTATGTTAATGAAGATAATCTAATAAAGCCTTTGGTTATTCAAAAGCTGAAAATGTAAACATAAAGAAATACAGAATCCAATTATACCTACATAGAATTCTTTCTCAAGCTTTTATTCCAAATCTACCCCATAAGCAATTATTATTCTAGTTTAATTAAAGTGAAATAATTATGTTTTTTTTCCTTTTGAATATTTTGTTTCCACTAAAACGGAATTTTCCGAAAAATTTAACTGCGCTTCGGCGATGCTTTCAAACGTAAGCTTTGTTAGAAGTTTCTTACAACTGGGTCATACGGAATAATAAAAATAACCGTCGTATTAGCCATTCTTCCGCAGGTTTTATTTTCTTGCGATATTATCAAATATAATGACGGCATAAACACTTCAAAACTTTTAGAATTGTTTTTGTACTATCCGTTAAGAACGCATTCGCGTGTTTGCAAGCAATTGATTTAAATTGCTTGTAGTATTAATTCAAACAACCCCTAACTAATAAAAAACGGAAAACGCAACAAGTAAAACAGTAAGCGGTATAATATAATATAGGCGAAAATAACAAAGCATAGCAGTAGGTAGTTAGTTTAAAGTGTTGTAATAGTACAAATGTAAGCATGCAAACAAAGAAAGATGACTCACCTTTATGCGCCTAAGTACATTCATTCCCCTAAAAAATAGAGAAAAAAGAAATTAAAAGAATGTTTAAATAATACCAAAGTAAGTAGATAGATTATTATGCTCAAGAACTTGCAATTCATTCATGTTTTTTTTTGTTAAGATTAGATATAAATTAATAATAATAAGCGTGATTGTGTCAACTGCAAAGTAGAGTTTTAATTGCAGTATTTTAAGTGGTAAGCATAAGTACAAATAGTGCACCATAACACCGATTTTTCGAAAAGTCATAAGTAGAACTTGAAGTTCGAATACGTAACTTCATGAGCTCTAGGCTGAGACTTTTTCTTAACTGTTAGTACAAATATTTGTTAGTTTCATTACATGTAACTAAAGAACGTGCGACATTGTTACAAAAACATGCATCTAGTAGTCGAAAGTTATTCGCAGTTTTTAGTAGAAGAATTTAACAACTGTTGCATACCGTTAGAAGAACGATAATCTTCTTTTTTATGACTCATAAAAATTTCAATCTACCATAACTTAATAAATGATTCCAACTCTGTATCTGAAATAAAAATAATATATAATGTAGTCTGGTATGTACTACATAGTTATGATCATAGATTATATACCAAACCCTTCGTATATAAAACCTATTTAATTATCCTTTTACTTAGTACCTCCATATAAAGAATACGCAAACAAATAAGTATTTTTATTCATTTTAAAGATGACTTTATAGTTACTTTTTATACGAAACGTGTTTACCAATGCATCGATCTGTATTCATTAATTATTGAAATATAACCTACATACATTTTATTTCGATATAAAAATACAAATGCTTATAATAGAAATATTCGTTTGCAACTCCTTTTCGTACCTTACGTACACTTTTTCTGTTTTAAACTAATACTACATAATACAACAGGTTATGAAACTACTGCATTATTCAGTAAGACGCATTTGCAACACATTAAAATAAAATGGTTAATACTAAACTAAAATTAAATCAATAAACTTTAAAAAAGTGAAAAAAACTGCTTAATCTAACCGAAGTAATTCGAAATACTTCAAAACCAAAAAAATCAATAAGACTAAAGTAGGTAAAATAAGATGTCTCAAAAGAAGCCGTAAACACAAGGTTCAAAACAAACAAGAACAATTTGAAAAAAGATACAAAAAAAACGAGATAAAATCAAAAACGTGAGAGGTTCTAAAATATTAATAGGATTGACCACAACATTTTTTTGAAAAGATCGATTTTAAAAAAGACAAGAACAGTTTACACGAAAAAATATTTTGAAATTTGAGGAAAATAGTATAAAACAACAATTAACATATAGATTCAAACAATCCATAAATAAAATTAATAAAAGCTATGCATAATTAAAACAATTAAGATTATAAGATAAATCGTAAAATTAAAAGTAAAGTTAAAATAATTGTTCCAAAAGAGAAACAGCCCTCAGCAAGACCACCAATAAGAAAAGAATGGTGCGTTAAAAGGTAAGAAAAATACTAATGCAGATAAACAAAAATAGAAAAACTGGAATAGTCAAAATGCTGTTAAGCGTAGCTGAGAGAAAAGAGAAGGATAACAAGCTAAAAATTTAAAAGAAGAAATAATTTGCAATGTCAAAAATTGTTAAATTTTCGTCGGTGTGCAAATTCTCTCCCTTGATAGTATTAAATGTATAAAAAATATTATGCGTAGTCTAACCAAAGATACCACCTCAAATTACGCTATGTCAATACAAGCACATAATAAAATAGTAAACAAAATAATTCATGATGTGGTGAAACAAAAAAAATATCGCAGTGAAAAATATAAATGCAAAGAAAAACCTAAAACTGCTTTTGATTCCAGTCAAGTGCAATCTTCACGGTATTAATTTCTGAAACTACTGAAAAAGTAGTTGAAAATCGCTGTATTAAACAATAACGGAGAGTAAAAAAGAACATAAACAATAAGCCAACAAAAAACAAAAAGACAAAGTAACGAAACAGGTAATGTGTAACGTCCCGTTTGAATTCATTACATTAAAATTCAATTTTACATTCATTTATTTTTTGCAACTAATATTGCACGTAAATTTATTCAGTTTCACAACGTCGCGTTGTATTTCGGAGGCGTCTGCGTAGTTGACTTGAGTAGAAGGTTAAGGTTTCCACTTCCGTTTGAACAATCTTGCGAGTTCACGTGTGTGATGCGAGGAAGACAAAATTTTCTTGATTATGGCGTAAAAACGCATGTAATTTAATTTTTATTCATTCCATCTAATTATTGGTGAGTTTACCTTTATTCTGATATAATTTTTCTATTGAATTCAACATTTTTAGTGACTTCGCAATGTTGCGCAATAGTTAAGACAAAGGAAATTATTTTGAAGACCGTTGCTAAGTGTAAATGCAGCGTGAGTACATGATGTCATTAAAAAAACCATTCTAAGTATTTATATTTAGGGTCTTCTTTTTTTTATTTGGATCTTTCTTTTTATTGGATCTTTTCGTTTATTGGATTTTTATTCTGGATCCTTTCTTTTTGGTTTTGTCGTTTAATTACTGGATTTTTCGATAATGAAGTTTATTATACATTGATATTTTATGCTTGCTGGTGTTTTGAAATCTACATTCCTTTAGAAGAATTTTATCACAAGAACAAAGTATGTGCTAAAAATAGAAGATATCCGATAACGTTATATTAAACATGGTGAGTCGACTAAAATTAAGATACTGCAATTAGATGTAAGATTTTACGCTTTTTATTCATCACCAATTGAAAAGGTGATTGGCGTCCAAATATTTTATTTTAAATCCTGTTTTATTTCTAATGTGTTTAATTCAAATATTGTTCTTTAATGTAAATAGTTAATTAAGTAGGAGTTCACATCTTTGTAATTATTTCCATTCAAACCCATACCCAGAGGTCTGTGCTTACGATTGCTTGCCGTGGTCAAATTATTATTTTGCTTTTAATTAATGTATTTTATTATACGTTCTTCAATCAGTGTTGAATTTTTTATTACTAATGTAGGAAAGAAAACGTGAGAAACTAATAAACTGAAGCAAGACAGAAAAAAAGTAATACAAAACAGAGCCTGGTGTAAAACTACAATTTTTTTTTTACTGGATGCGAATGCAAAAGTAACCAAGGTAGCAATAATGACAGCAGAAGATCAATACCAAACAAACTAAGAAACATAAAAATAAAGATAAACATATGTGGAAAGAACATGCAACGAAAGATTCCTAGTGAGCACGTGTGTAGTTTGCAACATGCAAAAAAACCGATTTAAAAAAATCACAAAAATAAAGAAAAACCGATTTAAAAAACACACAAAAAGATTATAAAGAAAAACCGAGAGAAAAACCTACACATGTAGATTGAAACAGTAACAACCAGGTACAAAAAATAAATAAAAAAGCCATAGAAGCTAATTTAACAATCTGAAGAAAACATGGTAATAATTAGAAGCAAATAGAAGAAAAATAAATAAAAACAAAGAAAAAAAATAAATATAAGACGTAGAAACATACTAAATAGTAATAATAAAGAGTGCGAAATAGAGTACTTCCACGTACATTACTCCGCGGGAAAATCGGTGATTGATTTAGCAATAATAAACATAGAAATATGAGAATAAAGTGAGAAAAAAGTAAGAAGCAACGTAAAAGTAGATCATTACAAGTTAAAAATGGTAAAATGTAACTAGAAAGAGACGCAAAAGAGATATATAAAAAAATATAGTCACAAAACCACAATAAAACACAAAGAAAAATTAAAAACAAAAATATATATAAAATAGAAGAAAGCGCGCACAAAGAATGCAATGAAGTAAAAAGGTGTGCGAGAAGAGTAGAGAAAACGTGAAAAACGAATTGAGTGAAACAAAAGAGAAAAACGGAGAAGTAACACAATCGACAAAGACTAGAAAACGGAACCGGACATGAAACTGGAAAAAAAGGTACAAGAGAATAACGATATACGAGAACGAAACGGAAAAGAAAAAAAATTATTTGTCAAAGAAATTTGTCAAAAAAAACTTGTTAATAAAAAACTAGAAAAAGAAACGATTTAAAAATAATTTTTTCGAATATAAAATACAAAGGATAGCAGATTTCGAAAAAACGTTAAAGAAAGGATACCTAGTGAGCACGTGTGCAGTCTGCAACATACAGAAAAATGTTGAAAAGGAATATAATAAACAAGCATAATAACAAAAATAAAGAAAACCCGATTTAAAAAATACACGAGAATATTATGAACAGAAACTCAAACATGCAGATTGTAACAGTAACAGCCGGGTATTAAAAATTAAAAGAAAAAACTATAGAATTTAATTTAACAAAAACGTGGTAATAATTAGATTAGTCCACGAGAAAGGAACAATAAGAAAAATATAAAAATGAATACCACAGAAAAAAATGAATATAAGAAAGACGTAGAAAGATACTAAATGGTAATAAAAAAGAGTGCGACAAAGGGTACTTCACGTATAATAGTCCGCGGGCAAAATGTGTGAATGATTAAGCAACAATGAAGATACAAACATTAGAATAAATTGAGAAAAAATAGGAGACAACGTAAAATCGAATCATTAAGAGTTAAAAATGATAAGTAAAACAAAAATAGAAAAAGATGCAATGTAAGAAAACGTAGAACGAGAAAGCCTGCACAAAGAATGCAATGAAGTAGAAAGATATGCGGGAAAAGGAAAGAAAACGTTAAAAACTAATTGAGTGCAACAAAACAGAAAAAAAGTAACACAATCATCAAAGACTAGAAAACAGAACCGGACATAAAACTTTTCAACTACATTAGTATATAAAAATATAGTCACAAAACAAAAAAACACCATAAAAAAATTAAAAACAAAAATAGAAGGAGAGTAGAAGGAGAAAGCGCGCGCAAAGGATGCAATAAAGTAAAAAACGTGTGCTAGAAGAAGAGAGAAAACGTGACAAACTAATTGAGTGAAACAAAACAGAAAAAAAATAACAGAATCATCAGCCTAGAAGACAGAGCCGGACATTAAACTAAAAAATAAAATACTAAAAAGAATATAAATTGAGATAAAAAGTAAGAGACAACGTAAAATCGGATCATTAAGAGTTCCAAATGGTAAAACAAATACAGAAAGAGATGCAAACAAAATATATAACCAAAAAATATAGTCACAGAAAGAACAAAAAAACACCAGAACAAATTAAAAACAAAAGTATGAAAAAAATAAAAGCAGAAAACAAGCACAAAGTGCAATGAAGTAAAAACGTGTGTGCAAGAAGAAGAGAAAAACGTGAGAAACTAATTGAGTGAAACAAGACAGAAAAAAATAACACAATCATTAAAGATTAGAAAATAGAACCGGACATGAAACTAAAAAAAATGTAAATGTGAAACAAGGTAGTAATAATGACAGAAAGAAGATAAAACAAATTAAGAAACGTCAGGAAAAAACTAAAGTAAAATACGAGAGAGTAACGATTAAAAACAAAAATATAGAAAAAATAGAAGAAAGCGTGCAAAAAGAATGCAATGAAGTAAAAAGATGTGCGAAAAGAGGAGAGAAAACGTGAGAAACTAATTGAGTGAAACAAAACAAAACAACGAAAAGTACCACAATCGCCAAAGACTAGAAAACAGAACCGGACATGAAACTAAAAAAAAAAGGTACAAGAGAGTAACGATATATGAAAACGAAACGGAAAAGAAAAAAAATCAGTCAAAAAAAACTTGTTAATAAAAAACTAGAAAAAATACGAATAAGAAATAAGTTTTTGGAATGTAAAGAGAGTAAAAAACAAAGGTAAGCAGATTTCGAAAGAACGTGAAAGAAAAGATACCTAGTGAGCACGTGTGCAGTCTGCAATATGCAGAAAAATGTTAAAAAGTAATAGAATAAACAAGCATAATAACAAAAATAAAGAAGTCGATTTAACAAAAACGTGGTAATAATTAGATGACATTTTAGTCTACGAGAAAGGAACAATAGAAGGGAAATATAAAAATGAATACAACAGAAAAAAAAATGAATATAAAAAAGACGTAGAAAGATACTAAATGGTAATAAAGAAGAGTGGGACAAGGGGTACTTTACGTACGGTACATAGAAACAGAATAAATTGAGAAAAATAGGAAACAACGTAAAATCGGATCATTAAGAATTATAATTGGTAAGTAAATCAAAAACAGAAACAGATGCAATGTATAGAAAAAGTAGAACAAGAAAGCCTGCACAAAGAATGCAATGAAGTAAAAAGATATGCGAGAAAAGGAAAGAAAACGTTAGAAACTAATTGTGTGAAACAAAACAGAAAAAAAAGAAGTAACACAATCATCAAAGACTAGAAAACAGAACCGGACATAAAACTTAAAAAAAATTAAAAAGAACTGGATGTAAATACAAAAGTAAATAAGTTAGTAATAACAGCAATAAAAAGAAGATCAATACAAAACAAACTAAGAAACATAAAAAAGGAACAAAAAACGACCTAACGTAAGGTACAAGACAACAAATTTAGAAAGAACATGAAAGAAAACATGCCTAGTGAGCATGTGTGTCGTTTGCAACATGTAGAAAAAAGAGTAAAAAAAGAAATATGAAAAGAAGCATAAACACAAACATTTTAAAATTACACGAAAAGATTATAAGAGAAACCTACACTTGTATATTGTAACAGCAACAGTTAAGTATTAAAAATAAACAGAAAAAACAGCTAATTTAACAATCTGAAAAAAATATGGTAACAATTAGAGAAGACTCTAATCCACGGCAAAAAAAGAATAGGAAAAAAAATTATAAGAAAGAGCAAGAAATATACTAATAGTAATAAAGAAGAATGCAACAAACGGTGTTTCAAGTACATTAGTATATAAAAATATAGTCACAAAAAGAACAAAAAAACACAAAAAAAAATTAAAAACAAAAGTAGGAAAGTAGAAGGAGAAAGCGCGCACAAAGGATGCAATGAAGTAAAATCGAGTGCGAGAAGAAGAGAGAAAACGTGAGAAACTAATTGAGTAAAACAAAACAGAAAAAAGAAGTAACACAATCATCAGACTAGAAGATAAAATACTAAAAAGAAAACTGGATGTAAATGCAATAGTAAACAACGTAGTAATAATGACAGTAAAAGAAAGAAGATTAATACAAAACAAACTAAGAAACACCAGAAAAAAAATCGAACTAAAGTAAGGTACAAGAGTAATGATAAACGAGGACAAAATGTAGAAGAAAAAGAAAATTAATTTGGTAAAAAAAAGAAAAAAAAAGATAATAAAAAGCTAGAATTTATAAATCTTTTTTCGGAATTTTAAGAGAGTAAAAAATAAAGGTAAAAAAATTTAGATAGACAATGAAAGAAAAGATGCTTAGTGAGCACGTGTGTAGTAAAAAAATAGCAAACAGAAGCATAATCAAAAAAATAAAGAAAAACCAATTTAAAAAAACACGACACGATTATGACGAAAAACCTACACCTGTAGATTGTAACACTAACAGCCAGGTATCAAACATAAATAAAAAAAACCATAGAAGCTAATTTAAGAATTGAAGAAAACATGGTAGTAATTAGAGGAAATTTGAATCCACTGCAAAGGATGAATAGAAGAAAAATTAAAAAAATTAAAAACAAAAACAGCAAATGAATATAAGAATGACGTAGAAACATAGTAAATGATATAAAGAAGAGTGCGACAGCGGGTATCAGAATAAATTGAGATAAAAAGTAAGAGACAACATAAAATCGGATCATTAAGAGTTAAAAATTTTAAAACAAAGACAGAAAGAGATGCAAACGAAATAAATAACCAAAAAATATAGTCACAGAAAGAACAAAAAAACACCATGACAAATTAAAAAGAAAAGTATGAAAAAAGTAGAAGCAGAAAGCAAGCACAAATAATGCAATGAAGTAAAAACGTGTGTACAAGAAGAAGAGAAAAACGTGAAAAACGAATTGAGTGAAACAAGACAGAAAAAAATAACACAATCATTAAAGATTAGAAAATAGAACCAGGCATGAAAATAAAAAAAAAACTGGATGTAAATGCGAAACAAGGTAGTAATAATGACAGAAAGATCAATATAAAACAAATTAAGAAACGTCAGGAAAAAACTAAAGTAAAACACGATATTCTTACGAAACGCAAAAGAAAAAAATTAGTTGAATAAAAAATTAGTTACCTAATAAATAACTAAAACAAAAGTTAAAAAGTATTTTTTGGAATATAAATAGGGCAAAAAACAAAAGTAAACCGTTTTAGAAAGAACATGAAAGAAAAGATGCCTAGTGAGCAAGCAGCATGCAGAAAAAAATCAGTAAAAAAGGAATAGCGAAAGAAAGCATAAACACCTTAGAAATTAATTAAACGATCTGAAGAAAATATGGTAATAGTTAGAGGAGACTTTAATCCGCGACAAAAGAAGAATAGAGGAGAAATAAAAAAATTAAAAACGAAGAAAGAACATGAATATCTTCGTTTTAAACAATCAACTTGCATTTGTTACGAAAAAAACAAACGATTACAAATTACTTAAGTTTTTGTTTTGTTTGTGATAATTTCTCTGTAATGTTGAACGTTTTTAGTAAAATTGAATACGTTGATGTGCATTTAGTATTTGGAGAAGCTGAAAAAAATGGTAGAAAATAGCAAAGGATTTTCAGATAGAAAGTGTCCCGACCCCAGTATGTTTTTATCAGTGCATCATCGTTTACTTGACGGTGGCGGTATTAACATAAAGGCAATAATAATAATCGGCCTACAAGAACATTAACCTTTTAGAAAGAAGCTTTGAATCGTGTAAACTATAATTTATCTATTAGCACGAGATCATTAGGAAGAACCATGAGTTATAGTCATATGACTGTTTGGAGAGTTTTGCACGACCAACTATCGCACCTGTACCTTCTGCAAAAAGTGTAAGAATTATCACCCGATGATTATCCACCTAAAGTAAACTACTGCCGTTGGTTACAACTTGGTCTCCAACCAGATTTACACAGAATGATACTTTTCACGTTTGTGCCAAAGAAAATCCTCACGGAAAACAGGTTTGCAGCTATCAACGCCGATTTTCCATAAATGTACGGGCTTGAATAATAGGTGAATAGGTCATAGGTCATTTCATACTCCCAGACTGACTAAATCCCGAAAACCATAGATTATTCTTAGTAAACAGGCTGGTTGAACAGCTCGAAGACCTGCAGAATGTGGTTTCAACATGAGGAAGTCTCCTGTCATTTCAGGAGACAAGTTAGAACATGTCTTAGTGAACTGTTTCCAAACAAATGGATTGGCAGAGGATGCTCAGTAAATTGGTCAGCGAGATACTCAAATTCAAATCCTCTCGATTTTTTTCTAGGGACGTATGAAATCCTAAGTGTATAAAACACCAGTTGCTTCAGAGGAAGATCTAGTCGCTCGTGTGGTCGTAACAGGTGACGAAATATAAAAAGCACGACATTCTAACCAAAGTAACAGAGAAAAATGTTAAGAATTGTCAAATGTGTCTTTGGGGCAATTTCAACGTTTATTATAAATCTAAAAAATAACAATCAACACAGAAAGTAAACAAAATAGAAATTATTTGTACATATTTTAAATTTAAAAAAAATCGAAAAAATTTATATAAACGCAAAAGAGATATATAAAAAAATATAGTCACAAAAACCACAGTAAAACACAAAGAAAAATTAAAAACAAAAATATAGAAAGCGTGCACAAAGAATGCAATGAAGTAAAAAGTTGTGCAAAAAGAGGAGAGGAAACGTGAGAAACTAATTGAGTGAAACAACACAAAAAAACGGAAAAGTAACACAATCGCCAAAGACTAGAAAACAGAACCGGACATGAAACTAAAAAAAAGGTACAAGAGAGTAACGATATATGAGAACGAAACGGAAAAGAAAAAAAATTATTTGGCAAAAAATTTGGCAAAAACAACTTGTTAATAAAAAACTAGAAAAAATACGAATAAGAAATAAGTTTTTGGAATGTAAAGAGAGTAAAAAACAAAAGTAAACAGATTTCGAAAGAACGTGAAAAAAAGATACCTAGTGAGCACGTGTGCAGTCTGCAATATGCAGAAAAATGTTAAAAAGTAATAGAATAAACAAGCATAATAACAAAAAGTTAATTTAACAAAAACGTGGTAATAATTAGATGACATTTTAATCTACGAGAAAGGAACAATAAGAGAAATATAAAAATAAATACACAGAAAGAAAATGAATATAAGAAAGACGTAGAAAGATACTAAATGGTAATAAAGAAGAGTGCGACAAAAGGTACTTCACGTACAGTAGTCCGCGGGAAAAATGTGTGATTGATTTAGCAACAATGAACATAGAAACATAATAAATTGAGAAAAAATAGGAGACAACGTAAAAACGGATTATTAAGAATTATAATTGGTATGTAAATCAAAAACAAAAACAGATGCAATGTATAGAAAAAGTAGAACAAGAAAGCCTGCACAAAGATTGCAATGAAGTAAAAAGATGTGCGAGAAAAAGATAGGAAACGTTAGAAACAAATTAAACAGTTAAGTATTAAAAATAAACAGAAAAAAACAGCTAATTTAACAATTTGAGAAAAATATGGTAACAATTAGAGAAGACTCTAATCCACGGCAAAAAAAGAAAAGAAAAAAAAATTATAAGAAAGAGCAAGAAATATACTAAATGGTAATAAAGAAGAGTGCAACAAAGGGTGTTTCAAGTACATTAGTATATAAAAATATAGTCACAAAAGGAATAAAAAAATACCAAAAATTAAAAACAAAAGTAGAAGGAGAAAGCGCTCACAAAGGATGCAATGAAGTAAAAACGTGTGCGAGAAGAAGAGAGAAAACGTGAGAAACTAATTGAGTAAAACAAAACAGAAAAAAAGAAGTAACACAATCATTAGACTATACAAGACAGAGCCGGACACGAAACTGAAAAATTAAATAGTCAAAAGAAAACTGGATGTAAATGCAATAGTAAAGAACGTAGTAATAATGACAGTAAAAGAAAAAAGATTAATACAAAACAAACTAAGAAACACCAGGAAAAAATCGAACAAAAGTAAGGTACAAGAGTAATGATATACGAGGACAAAATGTAGAAGAAAAAGAAAATTAATTTGGTAAAAAAAAAGAAAAAAAAAGATAATAAAAAACTAGAATTTATAAATCTTCTTTTGGAATTTTAAGAAAGTAAAAAACAAAGGTAAAAAAATTTAGATAGACAATGAAAGAAAAGATGCTTAGTGAGCACGTGTGTAGTAAAAAAATAGCAAACAGAAGCATAATCAAAAAAATAAGGAATAACCGATTTAAAAAAAACAAGAGAAGATTATGAAGAAAAAACACATGTAGATTGTAACACTAACAGCCAGATATCAAACATAAATTAAAAAAAACATCGAAGCTAATTTAATTAATCTGAAAAAATCATGGTAATAATTAGACGAAATTTTAATCCACGGCAAAGGAAGAATAGAACAAAAAAAAATAAAAACAAGAACAGAAAATTAATATAAGAATGACGCAGAAACATAGTAAATGATGCGACAGCGGGTATCAGAATAAATTGAGATAAAAAGTAAGAGAACGTAAAATCGGATCACTAAGAGTTAAAAATGCTAAAACAAAAACAGAAAGAGAAGCAAACGAAATATATAACCACAAAATTTAGTCACAGAAATAACAAAAAACACCAAGACAAATTAAAAACAATAGTATGAAAAAAGTATAAGCAGAAAGCAAGCACAATACAATGACGTAAAAACGTGTGTGCAAGAAGAAGAGAAAAGCGTGAGAAACTAATTGAGTGAAACAAGACAGAAAAAAATAACACAATCATTAAAGATTAGAAAATAGAAGCGGACATGAAACTAAAAACAAATTTTTAAAAATCTGGCTGTAAATGTGAAACAAGGTAGTAATAATGACAGAAAGAAGATCAATATAAAACAAATTAAGAAACGTCAGGACAAAACTAAAGTAAAATACGAGAGAGTAACAATATTCTTACGAAACGCAAAAGAAAAAAAAATTAGTTTAATAAAAAATTAGTTACCTAATAAAAAACTAAAACAAAAGTTAAAAAGTATTTTTTAGAATATAAAAAGCGAAGTAAACCGTTTTAGAAAGAACATGAAAGAAAAGATGCCTAGTGAGCAAGCAGCATGCAGAAAAAATCAGTAAAAAAGAAATAGCGAAAGAAAGCATAAACACCTTAGAAATTAATTAAACGATCTGAAAAAAATATGGTAATAATTAGAGGAGACTTTAATCCGCGACAAAAGAAGAATAGAGGAGAAATAAAAAAATGAAAAACGAAGAAAGAACATGAATATCTTCGTTTTAAACAATCAAGTTGCATTTGTTACACACAGAACAAACAATTACAAATTAATAGTTTTTGTTTTTAATTTGTAATTTTTAGTAAAATTGAATACGTTGATAGCAAAGGATTTTCAGATAGAAAGTGTCCCCAATCAGTGCATAATCGTTTACTTGACACTGGCGGTATTAACATGAAGACAACAACAATAATCGGCCTACAAGAACAACAACTTTTTAGGAAGAAGTTTTGAATCGTGTAGACGATAATCCATCTATTAGCACTAGATCATTAAGAAGAACCATGAATTGCAGTCATATGACCGTTTGGAGAGTTTTGCACGACCAACTATCGCACCTGTACCTTCTGCAAAAAGTGTAAGAATTATCACCCGATGATTATCCACCTAAAGTAAACTACTGCCGTTGGTTACAACTTGGTCTCCAACCAGATTTACACAAAACGATACTTTTCACGTTTGTGCCTAAGAAAATCTTCACGAAATGCAGGTTTGCAGCTACCAACGTCGATTTTCCATAAATGTATGGGCTGGAATAATAGGTGAATAGGTAAATCCCGAAAACCATAAATTATTCTTAGTAAACAGACTGGTTAAACGGCTCGAAGACCTGCAGAATGTGGTTTCAACATGAGGGAGTTCCCTGTCATTTCAGAAGACAAGTTAGAACATGTCTTAGTAAACTGTTTCCAAGCAAATGGATTGGCAGAAGAGGCCGAGTAAATTCGTCAGCGAGATCCTCAAATTCCAATCCTTTCGATTTTTTTTCTAGGGACGTATGAAATCCTTAGTGTATGAAACACCAGTAGCTTCAGAGGAAGATCTAGTCGCTCGTGTGGTCATAGCAGGTTACGAAATAAAAAAGATACCGAGATTCTAACTAAAGTAGGCGAACAAAATGGTAAGAATTGCCAAATGTGTCTTCGGGAATGTAATACATAATCTGAAAATGTTAATTATCTCGAAAACGAAGCCCTAAATTCAAAAGTTAGAAAGGAAATAAATATTAGTTTTAACAAGATCTACAACTTGCTGTTCTCTTAGTAGATACTACACCCTGATAACCACAAATATATAGTCACAGAAAGCAAAAAGTATGGAAAAAGTAAGAGAATCAAAGAATGCAATAAAATAAAAAGAAGTGCGAACAAGAGAATAATACACACAAAATCATCAAGCACAAACAAATATGTAAAAAACAACAAAAAAAAATAAATAGACTCAACTGTAGGAAAACTAAATAAAGATAAAAGAAAAAGAAGAAACATCGACATCATAAAAGCAAAGACAATACTTAGTGAAACGATTTAAACTTAATGAGAATACATAAAAGAGAAAGAAGCGAGAAAGCCAGTAAGAGGATTGAACAAAACAAACCAGCGGGTATATAAGGATGGTAGAAACACACAAAAAGAAAATGCGATATATGAAAACGAATATATGACTAACGAATTTACATATTTAGGAAAAAAAGTCTTAGCAAGGAATGACGTAGGAGGTATGAAGATGGAAATTAAATGGTTGAGGATAATACAGGAAAGACATTGCTAACTGGTCCCGAAACTATAAATTAAAACATCAGACTTTTAGAACTAAAAAAAAAGAAAGGAATGCAAAGAATACCTGGAGTATAAACTAGACACCAAAGCAAATATTGTAAAAAAAATGTGCACGCAAGAAAAGGCACAAAAAAACTAAAGGAAGAAGAAGTAATGAATATGTAAGGAAAAAATCCGTTGTATAAAGTAGTCGAAAAATAGTTCGACTGATGGTGATGGTGCACCATTAATCTTCTTCGCCTGTGTTTAATGAACATAACAAATATACAATGCTATAATCTATTATTTAATATTAAATTTCAAACATGTGTTTAATGTATACGCATTAAAAATCTAAACTTTGAGATTAGTAAATTTGGTAGTGATGACATTGAAAATTAAATTTTAATTAAGACCAATTTGAATAAATTGAATTGAAAACTTTAGTAAACAATTAGCTTTTTATTATCTTTTATTTCTCACTTAAAATACGCCTCTATTAAATAACTGAATTAATTTAATTTAATAATTTAGTTGTAATTTGAATTTCCTATTGGGAATGCAATAAGAGACACCTAGCGAGGAACGCCGAAACTTCGAATGCTTATAAATTTCGAATACCTAGATTTACTAGAAACGCTATAAACTTACGGTTTCCAAGTTGAAGAGTTAATCGACGGTGAGAATATTCTTGATTTAAAGAAAACACTTTTATTAAATTAGTCCGCGATGGTACCGAAACGTTTACACAAACGAGAAAATCACGACAACAAAAATGACAACTTCATGCATGCATTCAATTATTGCGCATCCGGCTTACTAGATTAATGCGATCTTCGTAGTGACGAAAACAACCAATAATTGAGCTAAGATTATTTGACCAAGTTGCATAGTTTCATTGCATTATAAATTAACTTCGTTATTCTGTTAGGGCGAGAACAATATAAATTAACTCTTCCGTGGAAACGGTATTTAAATTAGAATATGTTAGGACATCATTACTTTTACATTATTACATTACTTTACTGGTATATACATAGACATGCAAAACTTAAGTTTATTAAACAAATTTATTTTTACATACTGACATCACACACACGCACAAATTTAAATCGAAAGGCAAAACTATAAAGATAATTTGACTACATTTTTACCGTGTGCAATTTTTTAAAATAATATTTTATTTTATTTGACGAGTATGGTCAAATTTAGCCGTTTTTATATTTCCAGAAGGCAGTTTAAGTTATTGCTTCATTAGATTTATTATATACATATATTTTAAAAACTGAGTGTCTCCAAAAGCATTGAGAAAACTGTGACAGCACAAGCAAGCGTTTATAAAATTACAGTAAGTAATTTTTTAAGGACAAAAAACGTTTAAAATCAACGCCTAATCCTGCCACTAGTTGTGTTGTCTTAATTAATTTTCCTCGTTTCTTCACAAATTGAGATTTGCAAAGTAGTATGGCATTACGATTTTATCCAATGTGACATACAAGCTACATCAATATACTGAAGGCTAAATACAGCATTTTTGTCAAAAATGAGTGAGCTACAGTATTTTTCTTTTTTGGTACATAAATAACAAGCTATAGTAGAATTCAGATTTCCACGGGTTGCATTCGAATTACAATTTTGCATTCTGGATAATTCCCGTATTGTTGTTATCACCAGTGCCGTCGCGTGGTTAGTTGGAGCCCGGGGCGAGAGTTCGTCAGCCCCCCCCTCCTCTCACCCTTGGGACATAGTTGAGCGTAAATATGTCTTTATGAGTTTTAGCTTACTAAAGCTACGCTCCGCATTTGCAACTGTCACTGGTGCTGTTAACAACACTCTTAGTGCAATCCACAAATTCATAAATAAGTCTTTGCTGCCGGTTTTCTTGATTGATCGCAACACGTCAATAGGTTGAACTTCTGGTTCATTTAGCTCTAAGATGGAATTCACATGTTGCAGTTCACAAAAAAGTTCATAGCCGTTGATATCCGATACACCGTCAGTATTCTTTAAGTGGGATTCCAGTTTCAAACAACTTTGTTTTAAGTCACCTTTTTCTGGAAGATTAGCCTCGTTATATAAAGAACCCCATTGTGAACTATGATTGTTAATTGCAGTTGACCTACTTTTAAGTGAGGTTGAAACCGTATCCACTAAGGAATAAAAGACCTCTCTCTTGAATGTGTCTTCTGCAGATGCAATTACTTCATCACCACTTTCCTACGAAAAGCCACGCTTCTTTTTGCGAATTCTTTTTTCTGGGAAGACTGGTTGTATTTCAAGCTGTTCTGCAATATCTTTGGCTGAAATTACTGCGTTGGTGAATCCAATTATTCTGAATTTGTCTAGAAAGTCCAAGCAATTATTCAACTTTTTCACAGCATCACTAACGTCTTTAGCTTTCCCTTGAAGACTTTTACTCATGATATTGATTTCAAAGAACAAATCATGCCATAATAGTAAGCATACTAAGAAAGAAAAGTCTTCCATATGTTTGGCTAAGAAATAAGCCTCGCTTGCTGTCTAAGGATCGTCCGTTTTCTCACTTAATTCGATCAAAGCATTCCGGACTTCAACGCACTGGTAGCGAACAGCCTGAACCGCAGATATTCGGGCTTCCCATCTTGTCTCACATACTTGCTTTACCGTGAGATTCTTGACATGTTCACTGATCACACACCAGCGACTTGTAGAGCCTGCAAATATTGTATAAATACGCTGGAGAATTCCAAACAGAAACGTAGATTTGACCGACGATTTCGCTCCATTGGAAATTAAGAGGTTAAGATTATGGCATCCACAAGGTATGAAAAAAGCCAGAGGGAAATCTTTTAGCACACGAGCTTGAACTCCTTTGTGGATTCCTGCCATATTGGCTCCATTAGTCTTTCATGTTTAGTCCGCATATGGTAATTTCCTTAAATATCAGGTCAGTGAGAACTTCTCCGGTGGTTTCTTCTGCCATCTGATATGCTATAAAGCTTTCCTCTATGTTAATATCATTACCTTCTTCACTAACATAGTGAATCGTTAGAGATGTTTGCTCTTTATGACTGTCATCGGGAGTGCAGTCAAAAATAACAGAAAAATATTTGGCAGTTTTTATTTTCTTGATGATGCTCTCCTTTACTTTACTACCTAACATGTTAATAATCTCATTTTGAATCGATACACTTAACCAGTGAAACTTAGTGTCTCGGTTAGTTACTCTGCGTAAGTGTTCCAATAAAACTGCATCAAACTTCCCCAAGAGTTGTACAAGCCCGAGAAAGTGGCCATTGTTTTTTGTAAATACCTTTGAAGATGAGCCTCGAAATGCTATGTTATTTTCTGCTAAATACAAAGTGATTTCGACCAACAGTCTGAAACGTAATGCCCTCTGATTTTCGTGTTAAAGAAAATAAATGTACATATTTTTTATTATATCCTTAGTCAAGTAAGTTAGAATTAAGTATAAAGTGCAAGCGATTTAGAATGTGTTGTAGCGAAGTGAAGTGCTGAGTACAATAAAAAAAAAGTGCGGGGAAAGAAAGTAGAGCAAGGAGGGGAGTCGGTGAGAAGCAGTGGCGAAGTACGGGTGATAGGCGACAGTAGAGAGTCGCTGAGAAAATTGGCGAAGCGAGGCCAAAAATGAAAGAGTGAACTTCTGAAGTGGTACCAATGAGCAGAAAATTAGTGAGCGCTGTAACAAACTGAAAAAGTAAAGCAAAAGTACCAAGAAGCCGATACGTAAAAAAAATAAAGTTCTCAAAGAAAAAGCGGAAGTAGATAGTCTGCAACATTACGACCTCAGCCAGCGAATAATAGTACCCAGCTAAGTGTTAGTCAACCAGAAAATAGTAGTTACACAGCAAAGTAGTAATGACTAATAAGAAACTGTGAAGGAAACCACCCGCCTGTGGAAAGACGACCGACGCCTCCAAGAGCGTAGTGAGGAAGACGCCGAAATTACCTGCCAGCGATTCTTCGGTAAAAGGTTAGATTTTTAAGAGATATTTTGTATATTCGTAAACTTATGTTTTGTTTCTTTTATTTGAGTATTGGGGCCCTATTACGTAAACGTTTGTTTTTCTATGTATTTTATTGTTAATATAAATTTGTTTGTTCTACAATCTTTATTTCTTGTACAAAATCAAAGGGTTTACCTAGAAGTCTTGGGAGAAAGAAGTCTCATTTTATTCTATTCAAAATAATAGCCGGAGCAATTCATTTATTATCACGTTATGTTATTAGAAAAATAAAACGCTTTTAACAAAATTTAAAACACAATAACGTTACAAGTCTTAACACCTCTTCTGAGCGTTGTGTTTCAGTATTGATTTGACTAATAATTACTTGATTTATCGAAGTACCCTCTTTAAATCTACTTTCAGCCGTAGCCCACTCGATCACGTATTTAAAGTGATCCGGTGATACTTCATGCGATTTAGACCTATCAGTCATGTGTTTCCAGTCATTAAAACCCATTTTATGACCGAAGTGTGATTTTGAGGATGGGTCGAAAAGCCTACAGCAAAAACAGTACGCCGAATCATTTTGTTCTGAATAAACTAACCATCGTCTTAGTATTTTTTCACCGTTTTCAGCGAAACGGAATCGAAAACAATTTGAAAAATGTCTGTTTTTAGAATTTTTTGGGTTCTGATCATTTTCTATGGAAAAATCGCAACCAGAAGGACCTTTTAAAATAAGGTCATTGCGCTGCTCATTAAGGATGAGCTCTGGCCATGTTCCTGGATCTCCAGACAAAGCCAACGTGGTGTCTTTGTCAATATCAGACGTTAAAGTTAAATTTACCTCTTGGTTATCACTTGTATCTTCAATGTTTGTAGGGACGACAGGAATTTCTTCGCCAGTCCCTTGAAAATTGGTACTTGGCACTGGCAGGTCACATACGGTAACGGCCTCTGGGGCTGGTGTTGAAGACAAAGTATTGAAAAAATTAGTTAATTTTGGCACTTTGGATAGTAACGATTCACGAGCTAATTCACTTTCCTTATTTAATTTTCGCCGTTGAGCTCCCGATAACTTTTTTGACATTCTGAACACTGACGTAATCCACATAGGTATCTCATCCGCGCCGAAACAGTGACAGACTCAGACTGGCAGTGGCCTGTAGGACGGTGGCAGGTGGATGCGACTCGCATCATGCAAAGTATAAGAGGGGCGCCGGGCGCAAGAGGGGTAATGGCGGGCGTTTGGTAAGAGAGAGATGTAAGGGGAGATCATTGTCTCAAGGTCGGGTGAAGCAAAAATAGAACAATGGCCAGCGCTTCACGGCAGCATGTGTGTGTCAGATAACTTATAAATACAAAGCTATATTAGTGTCAAATATTCATTTTTTTTTAATTAATACATGCGACGCATTATTCAAAATTGCTTTACAAAATACTCTCGCGGCGCCCCCCTAGACGCGGCGCCCGGAGCGATTGCTCCACCCACGCGACGGCGCTAGTTATCACACAAGCTGAACTTTCGTGCCACATCACAGTGAGCATCTTCAAAGCCTAGAATAAACTGATTGATTGCACCGTGAAGTCTCGCTTTTATAGGCCGGCCTCCGATCAATAAAACTTTTTTTTTGCTTCTAGTCTTTAGATTTTGTGAGTTGGTTCTTTGACTATGATGGCAGTATTTTATTGGTTGTAGCTGGAATGCTACCCACTTGATTTTTCTATTTCGTTGTACTGGTTTCTTCTTTGCTTAAGTTTTTACTAAAATTTTTGGTTTTAATTCTTAATCATCTTACTTCAAAACAGACTACCTCTCTGTTTAGTTATATCCGCTTAGTCTGCCATTTTGAGATTAGTAAGTCACTCGTAGGACTCGCACTTTGGTTTTAGTTTTTCTTTTCTTTTGGGTTTCCTATTCTGCTTGTCGACATTTAAGTCTTGCAGTAAACTTTCTAATTTCGGACAGCAATTGGTACGCATTCGTTCTATCACTAACTATAAACCTTCTCGCTTTCCTTTCTTTTGCTTTTCTTTATTCTGTTTGAGGGTTGATCACCCCTTTCGTTTATTCTACGGAGAAAAGAACGTCTTTCTTACTTTTAATTTTTTTCTTCTTCTTGATTGATCACCTGCATACTTCTTGTTCCTCCTAAAAGTTCGTCTTTTGGGTAGTTGGTTCGGCACAGTAAGGTGGTCTCATTTTCGTTTCTTCCACAGAGAGAACAACGAATCAGGCATTAACACTAAGTCTTATCTTTCTCCGTCTTATCCTATCTTTATCTAACCTACTTTTCATTTGTTTCTTCTTGGTTCTAAGGTTTTTCTATGTGCTAGCCAGATTTCTTTACTTTCGATTTTCTTTAAAGTTCGCTTCTTAAGTGGTTAGTTAGACTTGGAAACATCACATTAAGCCTTATCTTTCTCCGTCGTTCTCTTTTCTCTCACTTCTGTATTTTAGTTTCTTTTTCTACTTTATATCGTCTATTGCTTGAACACTCTCTTTTTTTTAATAGCTTTTCTCCTTAATGTTCATTGCAACCTTGTTTTTTCTCGCTTTTCTTCAAAGCTTCTTCTGATTCTTGCTTTGTCGGATTTAGTTTCTGTTTTGTTGTTTTTGGTCTGAATCCTGGGATAGACTACAACGTCGTTTCTTGCACTCTACATACTTCTGCTTAGTCGGCATTTTTGATGTTGTTGGTCACTGTTAGGATATTTCTTTTCTTCGACTTTTTTTGCTCTTGAGATATTCTAATCCGTTCTTGGGCGTTTAGGTTCTAAGTGACATTCCAACGCTGTGAACAAAATCTAGCAATGTTCGCAACTAAAGTTTCTTTTATTTCTTATTTTTACTCTTTCTTTCTTTTAGTTTTGCTGGGTTATGCGGGTTGTACTTTACTTTGTTTGGTACACTCAGATAGTGTTTAGATTTTTGAATTATGTTGTTGTGAGGTTTGGATTACTGATTGGTAACTTATGTCGAATTACAATCAGGTTCCTCTTCTATGAAATTTCTTCGTTGATTTTCCTTTTTTGGATCCTTAGAATCTGCTTGTTTGCTTTGGTGGGAAGAATCTCATACCGTCCATTGACGACTTTTTGGCACATCTAACCTAGTTCTTCATTAAACTCTTTCTGATTCCGCATATGCACAGTCAACCTCTGATGTATACTTGAGTTTCTTCTTTCTATTTCTTCAGATTCTTAGTTTTGGGGATTATATAAGAAGGGGCTTGATAACTCGGGGTTAAGATTTCATTAGATTTTTAGGAATCTTGGTCCTTGCCGCTTGCCAAAACTTCTTACTCTTATCGTCGTGAGTTCGTTGAGTGAGTTCTGGTGCTTAGGTATCTCCGCATACCTCACTACTTGGTGTTTCTCATGTCGACAAATTCTTTCTCTTGACCTGGGTTAGGTTTTTCTGTGAAAGTGAATTGGTTGTAGTTTTTAGCGTTTGATCGTTGGCGTATGCCTAAACTTCTTTTAAGAGTTTTCTCGTCGTCTCCAGGTTTTCATTTTGCTGGGAAATTTGTTACGTTAATATTTATGCATTTTTTACAAGTAATAATTCTAATTAAAATTTACGCAGCTATTGGTTTACGGACTCTACTGTTTGTAAACGCGAACGAAACGAACTTTCACTTGCTTACTTTAAATCGCTGTGACCGATCAAATATTTGTTGAGACGCCATACGCTAAATTGTTAGTAATTCTTTTTATTACGCATTGTTCAGTAAATTAGCAAAATTAAATGATTTTTTAGTTAAGTTAGCGTTTGCAGGCAAATTTTAATACGTTTGAAATTATTTTAACGAGTTTCCTGTGGTTCGAAAACGTCTTTCCCAGTAGTATTAATCTGCTGGAATCATAATTTTCTTCATAAATTGTGATACTTATTCAGTAAATTACAGAAACCGTATTATTGGAGTTAATAGTTCACACATGTGGATCTCGCTTATGTTTACAATCCGTTTCTAGCGATAAATGACTCGAGCGTCATGTCTTGGCGTATTGTATTTTGAAAATTCTTAATTTTTATTTTCTAATTATCTATTCAGCCCTAAGCATTTTTTAATTTGAATTCACCGTACTACTTATTTTAATTTGTAACTAGAATCTAACTGTAGATCACGCTAAATCATTTTAATGTCAGTCGTAGATTTAAAATATTTACTTTATGTAATGCAGCTGTCTTGAGAACGCGGACGGACACCATTCAAGTTTCTTTAATTGAACGTAATTAAGGCTAGATTTAGGCACATCACGCCGTATATGTAAGCTTACATACTATGCACGTCTTATGTATAAACAATTAAGAAATAGTAAACGTTTTACTACTTGTCACAAGGAACTTCGGTGAGGTAAGTTTTTAGTATTCATTTTAAGCGTTGTTATTATTAGATTTGTCGATATCATTTGTCGCGACTGCATGTAAATTATAAATAGTTAATCGATTACGTTTGACGTTACGGTGATTGCTAGTTATTTTAGTTGCTATTAAATTCTTTAAATTATTATTCTTCTGTTAATATAAACTTAGTAGTAGTACATGTTATCGTTGGACATAAATGTATACGTTCGTAGTGTTGTTCTTGATTTGTCGTTTTGCTCTATCCTATTCGCTTCGTAACGGGTTCAGACGTACCCTTGGTATCTCCAAGCCGAGGTTCTGTATCAGTACGAGGAGTGGCGTCTAGTTTTTCTCTTAGTTTTATTATAGTCTCTCAACCACGCTCACTCATCGACATCGTAGCTGACTGTGGTGACCTCGTTGTTACCAATGGGATCCACTACAGAAAATAGATTATGTATGTACAATATTATCGGAAAATATTTTTTTAATATGCGTAAATTTTAAATCGACCGGAACATATGATTCTTGGACAAGGACACTGAGAGACAGACCTCAAAACAAGAACATGTCGCGGTGTATGGCAACCCTACTTAAGGAAACAGCTCTGTCACTCAAGAATTCGCTACTGATAATTTCTGAGAAGCGTGATGAGACAATTTATTTAAATATCTATGGGTAGGTTTTCGATAAACTGAATGTGATAATGATCTTTATTTCGAGTAACTTAAAAGTACAAAAATGGTAAAGAGGAGTTTCTTTCTAACTCCATAGTAAAACGAATATTTTGATGAATTGAGTTTAAATGACATAGAAACGCGTTGGGTGTGGAAGGACCATGTTGCCAAAAAACAAAACTGTCATCAACGTATCTGTACCAGCACTTGGGTTTTAGATAAGATGTGGATAAAGATTTTTCCCCAAAATCTTCCATAAATATATTAGCAAAATCCGGTAATAACGGAGAACCATGGCGACTGCTGATGTTTGCGAAAGAAAGATTTAGTGTGTTGAGTCTTATCCTTTGTCTACTATGCACTTGCAATATACCAAATTTGGAAGAAGCTACAGTCGCTACGATTACAGATGACACCGCACTTTTGACAGTAGACGCAAAGCAAGAGTTAGCCACTAAGAGACTCCAGCCAGCAATTAAAAAACGAAGCATAATACTAAATAATCTCTTTATAAATGTTCTTTAACTACATTTTTCAAGCTAATTATTAATAGTTTACTTTCAGTCGAGTCAATAATTCAGTTTTTAGTTTGGACAAATTTGTGTATTTATGTGTACGTTGACTTGATTCCGATCGAGTCTTTATTCGTAGTCAAAGCCAGACTGCGGCAAACATACATCGATGACTTTATGCTTACACTTTTCAAAAAGTGAAGAAATATTACTAAAGTAGTATATTTACTTGCTGCTTACGTAAGAAGCTTCAAGTCTGAAGTAAGTCGTCTTTTTTAATTACTAATTTAAACGTCCAGGTTCGATTGTCGTATTTATTAATATGTGATCGATTTTACTTCGTGTTTTATAGTTTTATTATTAATTTCGAATGAGTAAAATTTATTAAAATATACTTTTTATCCTTGGAAAAATAAAACACTAGTAGTAGCATACATTGTTAATGTGTAACCGATTGAGTTTATGTTGCATTCACTGATTAGATTTTTTTAGTTGTCACTTGCTACCTCTTTAAAGACAAGTATGTACCCTTGGTGTCTCCGAGCCAAGGATTTTTCCAATACAACGGAGTGGGGCCTATATTGTTCTCTTTTCTATTATAGTATTCTCAACCATGCTCACTCACCGACATCTCAGCTAGCCGAGGTTGTTATCAACAGGAATCGTTGGAACAAAAAGGTTGGCAACATGATCACTAAATAATGGCATCGCGCAAAAATCGTAAATTCTCAATTACCCTAATTTTTGGCAACCAACACCAATGTGGGAAGTTAGTCATCCAATATGCTTACACCTTTGTACAAAATGCTAAACATTTATTGCCAGAAAGCCTTAAGTAAAGAACTAAACTTAAACTTGAATCATTTTTTTAAAGGTGTTACGATTTCCACTCGTATGACCACAGTTGTTCTCATTACGATAGTACTTATTCGTTGCAACTTGCTTTTCTAAGTTCGTCAACGTTCCAGAACAAATATTTGTTCTATAGCATTGACTCGTATCAGTTCTTCCACAGTGTCCTCTTTAGAACGAGTTTTTTTCACGGTTTAACTGTCGTTAGTGCAATATATATATCGAATTTTAATTGTTGGTACCATGAACAGTTCAAACTTTTTCATGAAGATTTTTTGCATCTTCAAACTTCATCGGTAAAGTCTGGTCGATGAAGAAAGTCTGATATAGTTAAGTACGCTTCCTTAAGTAACTATACAATTTCGCCTTGAGATTATGTGTTATGTGTCCAGAAGAATCATAAAATCGTTTAGAAATTATTTTCAAAGTATTCAAAGTTGTTATGTTAAAAAAACCTTGTTATGGTTTCTCACGCAGTATAAATTTTGCCCAAAGTAACTCAGAAAAACTTTAATTCAATAATCTTCGAACATTCACATTATTGATGGAAATAAAATTTCAATAGTTGTATGTGAAAGAATCGCTAAGGTAAAAGTGGATTTCTATTTTAATGCAAAATTCAATTTTCTTTTGTTCTAACAACATTTTGGTACCGTCATGTGTCAACTCAAGAAATTACTTCCACTAATCGTCGATAACTACGACATGCAAGAACTCCTGTATTAAGTCGTTGCTTATTAAACGCAACCATGTCAGCAACTATTATTCGTTAAATGGAAAAGTCGAGTCCAACGTCAGCATTTTCTTCTTGGGCGAATGATCGTGAAGATTTGGGAGCACAATGTGTATTAATATCGAATGTAACTTTCGCAGTCTATTTGTGATACCACGGTAGTATATTTATTGCTTCCAGCATTTTAAGGAGGTGTTTTGTTGCCACTAGCGCTAACAGCATTTTTGAAATAATGTAAGTACTTTTTTATTGTATTTACATTTTATTTATGTCGGTCGTATGCACGACAACCGAATATACGCTTGCTATCACCAGTACCTTACACTAATTCTTTTCTTTTCTTTTCATCTGTCAATTTATTCAAGCTTTACACTTAAGTAAATGTGCGCTTTACGTATTAATGTACATACATTGGAGACTGAATTTGAATTTATTATATTATCGCTTTACAAACAATTGTTTGACGTGTATTTCTTTCTGTTTCTTTTTTAATGTTGTCGTTGAAATCAATGTACTTCTTGTTAGGTTGGTTGTGTTAGAATTGTTTTCCTTCGTATTTTCAGGTAGAAACGAGCCAAGTTTTTTCTTCTCGCTTTGGCGCACTTTTAATCGAATTAAAATCGACACATTGAAGACAAGCTGAATTCTATTAATTACTACATCCACCCCCTACTATCCGAAACTTTGAGCAACCGTCGCCTTTCGCTACTGTAGATTAGTCACAGATTATTGGTTTTACCGTAACATAATCTATCGTAGAATGCGTCTTTCCGTCCGACGGCATGTAGCTAAACAAATTCTGAAAATATCAGTCTTAAATCATATGTAGATAAAACCCAGTTTAATACCGTACAAATTATTACCTTATACTGAAAGATTATCCAAGATTGAAATATTTATTATTAGATTTCAACATAAAGTGCATTTAAACCTTCAATGTTGTTATTTTGTATTTGTATTGTAGTCCATTGTTATCTTTAAGCAAATTTGAGTTTAATGTAAGTATTAAGACACAAAAAACCTTATTCGCATGCTGCGTTAGATTTGTCTACATAGAATTTTGTTATAAACATTTTTTGCTATTTTTCAAATAACATGCACGTGTGGAACTGCAAAAATAAAACTTCCACATGATTGCCTTAATTCGTCTACGATACAACGGAGTGCTGTTTTTATTTTTCTTCGAGATGTCGCAATTTCACGTTGGAAACGGTTAAGAGAAGAATCGAAAAAACTATATATATTCTGTTTGCATTATTTGTTTTCTTTGCGAATACTATAATTATAACCAAATAAAAAGTGGATCGACTCAAGTACACATTTATGTAATATCCCGCCTCTTGTTCAGCAATTAGAATACAGTAGCGTAAAAAATAAGTAATACATTTGCAGTGAAAGTACATTCTTAGATAATTTGTAAATAGATTTATTCAAAACATCTTTTCACATAAATCGCCAACTGTAACTTTTTAAAATATAAAAATAAGATAAGCATGTGCATCATATTTGTTCCGACAAACAACATGTTTGTTTCGTGCTACTGAAACGCCTATGAAGTAGGCAATTATGCGTGCACGTGTGTTGGTGGTTGAGGACAGTTATCACGTGCGCGTTTGGTGATTAGTTACGTTTGCGTTGGTGATGGAATAATAAATAAGTAAAGAAAATGGCAGTATAATAATTTTTGTGTACTAAGAATTTTTGCACTAATAAAATGCAACCATATATTGAAATACTTCGCAGGAATTTAATTATTCAAGCTATAATTAATCTAATTATATAAATAAAATGCCGTTTTGATGGATCCTTGAGAAGAGCGTGTATTACTATAATTACCGATGGGAGATGTACGGCAGATACAGAAATTTCTTATGAACACATAGACGTTAATAAAATTTCACATTGAATAAAATTATTATAGTTAAAACATGGTCCTTTGAGCTACTAACTATTAGCTTTGGCTACAAGTGCTCAAATAGATAGTTTGTTAAAATTGAAGTTTATAGCAGCAAACATGCACAAAGTCTTTATGGTGATTTGCAACAGCTAGATGCAGACACATTGTTAGATGAATCGGCAGACAATTAGAAAGATTTTTGTAATGCCGTTGCACAGATGATGATGTCTTCTGGTCATTAGAAGGTATTCATACATCTTTTAATACCAAAGTCGAAAGTCGTCCTTCGTCACCAGCAAACTTCGTTGGGTCAGGAGCACCTCAGGAGACAAATAGTCGTACAAATGTACAGTTGCCTCGTATTGAACTTCCAAAGTTTGACGATTCCTTGAAAGATTAGCCTACTTTTCAAGACTTGTTCACCACGTTGATACATGACAATAATGCGTGACCAAAATAGAGAAATTTTAATACCTAATTTCTACCTTGTCAAAAGAACTCTTGACTTTAGTTAAAGCCTTGCCTCTAACATCAGACAATTATAAAATTGCATTTAAAACATTAGTAAATCGTTGCCAAAATAGTCGTGCTCTTGCGTTAATTTGCGATCAACCCAATCCCTACAAAATTGGTTAAATACATTTGTGGAAAATTTGGCAGCCCTCGATCAAATTGATTATTAGGATTTTACCTTATTTAATTGGTTGCTTCAGAAATTAGATTCTGACGCTCCTCAACTCAGGTTCCAACTTTTGAAATGCTTAGGCAGTCAATTAGCGATCAATGTCGTGCTTTGGAAACAAATTCGTTTAGTAGTAGTTCATCAAATTTAGTAAAACGTGGTAGTGGCCTTCAGAGGTTATTCAAAATTTAGTGAGTGGAAAGACGCAAACCACAATTTTCGTTTTCTGCCACGACCGACCAATCCTTGTAGCCTCGTTATTCGTACTATAAGTTTGTTTAAAGTGTTTAAGTCCCACACATCAGGTTAAATCTTGCAATTTAAAAGCTACTTGTCCGCATTGCTCAGCTGCACACCATTCGTTGTTGCATTGTTACGTGCGAAATTTTCACAACGGAGTACCCTGTATGTCGACTTAAAAATTAGTTTCTGATTTTGACGCCCTCTGCCGACCTTGTTGGTTACTGAGAGGCCATTTATGAAACTGTCAACTACGTGAGCCGGTCGGTGTCGAAAATCTTGACTTGATTCCTAGGATTTTAAGTGCATCCATTGTGAGCAGTACGAATTTATAAGTCAATTACGAATTTATTGCAATTTGTTCGGCATAGGGTAAGATATTTTGTCTCCAGTTTATTAAGATTCCTTCTGTCGACTTTTAATCAGAATCTTCTTTTTGCTTGAGATTTATTCGTTGGTTTTCTTTCCTTAGATCTTTAGGGTCTGTTTGTTTTTTTTTTGGTGGAAGAATCTCATATCGTCTGTTGACGACTTTTTGAGCACCACTGCATTAGTTTTTCTTTTTGACTTTTCTTCTAAATTCGCGTATCACAATTCAACATCGGCTAGATACTTTTTTCTTTTTACTTCTTTAGCTTAGTTAGCTTTAGGGACTTATATTTGGGGTTGGATTCGTATTCGTGGGCTGGGGTTTTAAGAGATTTTAGGGCGTTGTCCTTGACCGTGGTCTAAACTTCTTTCTTTCCTATACTTCTTCTTTTTCTCTTGGTTTGCTTAGGATTGTCTGTCAGTGAGGTCTTTGAGACTGCGTTGTTTTCTTGCTTTATAGCGTAACGACTGTTGTCGACTTTCAACGAGTACCTGTTCTGATACTTCTCTTCTGTTGGTTGAGTTTTGATTCTTTGAAGTATCATTCCGCTTCATGCGACTTTTGGACACATCTGGTTGGTGATGCTTAGCAAATTAGGACATCTACGTTTCTTCTTGGGTTGGGTGTTATTGTATTTGGGTTGGTTCTGGATTTTAGGGTTCTATCCTTGACGTATGCCTAAATTTATGTCTTAATTTTAGCTTTTGTTTCGTTATCCCGGCTCCACGCTTTTATCTTGCTGGGGGGGGGAATTCTGTTACGTGCGAAATTTTCACAACGGAGTACCCTGTATGTCGACTTAAAAATTCGTTTCTGGTTTGGACGCCCTCTGCCGACCTTGGTTACGGAGAGGCCATTTTTGAAGCTGTCAACTACGTGAGCCGGTCGGTGTCGAAAATCTTGACCTGATTCCTGAGATTTTAAGTGCATCCATTGTGATGAGTACGAATTTATAAGTCAATTACGAATTTATTGCAATTTGTTCGGCACAGGGTAAGATATTTTGTCTCCAGTTTATTAAGATTCTTTCGTAATTTATGTATTAATTTGATAAACGGTTTCGCCACGTTTCAATCACCTGTTCGCTTCAACAAAGAACAATGATGCATAATTACGATTGATAAATACCGTTACCGAACGTATAAGCTTTTTGAAGGGCATACTACCCATACGAAAACGAGGTCTCGGCGAGCAATGCGTTGGATATGTTAATTCTTGTACACCAGTCGATTGCGTTACCACCCACCTGTTCGTAATTACAACCAACAGCATTTGATACAACGGGTTCTTATATCGCATTTAATGTATTATTATTAATGATTTTGTAGTTTCCGATCTTCGTGAGTTATTGTGTGACACGATTTGCTATTCAATAATTATTCTAGGCTGCTACCGGTGAGAAAACGTTTTCTTCACGCAAGTAGGCACTGGATTCTGGGTAAGTCAGTTTGATTATATTCTTTCGCTGTCATAAAAGTCACTCACGGAACTTTGATTACTGTCGGTGTCTGTAATTACGTTTACTGTTTACATACCAATAAGGTAATTTCAAGTATCATTTAGAGTGTATCGCATGCTGTGGACAGACAATATTTATTACGAAATTTACTTCGCTATCTCGATGTAATTTAACTATATGCTTTGTGTGTTGCCGATATGTCTGGCATTTATGAATCGAGAAATTAAACATACTCCTGTTAATCTTTTACGTTGCTAAGTCAAGGTTTCTACACCTGTTAATCATACTTGTTAGTTTTTCTAGTGTTTATAAATTGAGAAATTCAACATACTTCTGTTAATTTGCTACGTTGCTAAATTAAAGTTTTTATACCTGTTAATTATACTTGTTAATATTTCTAGCATTTATGAATTGAGAAATTACATATATTCCTGTTAATCTTCTACATTACTACATTAAAGTTGTTATACTTGTTAATCTTTCTTTTATGGTAACATACCTTTCTCTTTTAATTGTCGTTACCCGTTAACAAATTTTGGCTACCCGAACACCAGAGTAACAAGGATTACAAACCTCAAAATTAGTTACAAGTTTGGACCGTCTGTCGTAATCGAGGCAGAAGTGTTAATTAGGATTGATCTGGCGCCCTTAAGTATAATTTCCTTGAACCTCCCCTATCTCCGACTGTGTGAGTTGGCCGTGCAAGATTCGTAAGACCTAAAGCTTGTAGCATTTTCAGAAAACTGAATCTCGCTGTCCCCAAGAATCTTTGCTTTTGGCGACAGATTCGACGGACACTTCTGTAGTCTTGACCTCAACTAAGAGGTCCACCAATAATGGTACCACAATTACGCTTCTAGCAACTGTTCGTCTTTAAGTTTAGGATAGTAGCAAAAAGTTTCAAACCTTTAGAGCACCTTGTGCATCCAAGTGTAGCAATTCCTGAACAACCTTGCTTTAGGAATACGAACTTGGCAGATCTCGACTGAAACTTCCCTGGGAATATTGATTTCCTTTTAGTTAATGATTTATTTTTACGTGTCGCTTCTAGTGGTCTTTTGCGTTATGAAAATGAAAATGCCAAATCGATGGTCCAGCCGACATAAATACAATAGTTGATTTTGCCCTCATGGGTTCTATCGTTAGAAATGCTGTTACACAACCACATTCATTTTTTATTTCATCAGTGCCTAGTCTTGATGACACGTTAAAATCGTTTTGGCACGTCGAAGACGTCCCCTCCCCAACAAACGCCTCCCTTTAATAAAGAAGCAGCAGATAGAAAATTAGTTTGTTAGCACACATACTAGAGACCATTCGGGTCGTTTCGTTGCCGTTTAAGAACATGGAATCGATGCCTGTCTTTGAAGGCATGTGAAAAATCGCACATTGTCGTCTTTTATTACTTAAACGTTGCTTATCGTTGAACCCTTTTATACGGGAAAAATATAATAAGTTCATGAAGGATTATCTCGACTAAAACACATGTCGTTGATTTCCTCGATTATAGAATCAAATAGTTTGCACAGTTATTACATCCCACGCCATTGCTTCTTTAAAGAAAATGATACATCATCCAAAACTCGAGTAGTATTTGATGCCAAGGATCATAAAGAGGTTTCACTCAATCATACACTTCTTGTTGGACCGAAACTCCAAAATCTTTGACTTTACTTCGCTTTCTTTGGTACCATTTCGTCTTCACTTGCGATGTACGTTAAATGGTAGTTTTGCTTTTGCATAGAAAGTTTCACTTGATTGTTTGGCGTTTCTCACCTACAAAATCTATACAAACATATCAATAAAACACAGTAACTTATGGTGCCGCATCTTCTCCTTTCGCACGTTGTGACAATTGGCTCAAGGCAGGATGAATTTCCTCTCGCTTCGCAAGCGATCATTGATAATTTGTAAGTAGATGACTTCGTATATGGAACCGACACATTAGATTCGTTAATACATTTGCAAACCTAATTGATTGAATTGCTTAATTCTGGTTGTTTAGAGTTACGCAAATGCCAACATTGCCAAAGTAGACCATTCTTGTTTGACACAGAGGCTGATGTCATTTCAAATATTTTAAGTATACAGTGGCACGCTTTTATGAATTTGTTTTCATTCAGGGTTAAACCAATAGGTTCGCTCTCGAAAAGATTTATGACCCCTTTAGGTTTCTTTTGTCCGCTTACATTTTTTGCAAAACCATTAATGTAGCATCTGTGGCTTATAGGTTTAGATTGGGACACAGAGCCCCCTGACGATGTTCGCAGTCAATGGGAAAAGTATAAATCATCACTCGTCGCTTTGTTGAATCTCAAAATTCCTCGTTGTATAAAGCCTTTGTCTTTCGTTGAATATCTGTTGCATGCATTCTGCGAGTTAGGCTACGGTTACGTAATTTATATTCGGTTTGTGAATCAGGTTAACCCGATTTTCGTTTCGTTCGTAATGCCGAAATCGAAGCTCGCACCATCCCTCGTTTACAACTGTTCGCAGCAGAGTTATTTTCTGATGTTGCATTTGTTAAGGAGTTATAAATAGATGCATTGGCGTGGATATGCTCTTCGCCGCATCGTTAGAAGATTTTTATAGCTAACCGCGTCCCACACATCCAAGAAATCGTTCCTCCTATTTATTGGTGTCACGTTCGTTCTTGTGATAACCCAACCGATCCGGCTGCGCGTGGTCTTCTGGCAGAAGAGCTAGTCGCATGCTTTTTATGGTGAGCGGGACCAAATTTGGCTTCATCAGCAAAGAGATAGATATAGTTGTTTCGTCGCCGCCAGGAACCACCTGTGAATTAAAGCACGTGGTATTTGCGGTACAAATGAGTTTTCTATTTTACTCAAATGTTATTCGTCATTCCCTGAAATTCTAAGAATTATTGCATATTATCACTTATGAGGAGTTGAATACACTTGTGCAACTAGAGGCAGTCCTTTATTCTCGACTTCTATGTAGTCTTAGTTCAGATCCCAATGGTTTAAACGTGTTATCATCTGCTCATTTTCTGACTTTAGGACCTTTAATGTCTGCACCGAACCTAGATTTGTCACATTTGAAAATGATTCGTCTTTCGCGTTAGCAAAGACTTGTAGCGCAGATGGAAAAATGAATACCTGCACACACTATATCAACGCGGAAAATGTTCAAAATCAAAGGTGCTTGAGCCAATAAACATTGGCACCTCTACATTGCAGGATAAACGGTAATATTTTTCGCGTGGCGACTGTTCCTACTGTTCAAGCGCCCTCTAGTATAGTTATGTCCGCTGCCTTTGCAGTAACATTGTATTATATTTAGTTATTTTAAAATTTTGTTTAAGTTAGTTTTTGTTGGTGTTTATTGAAAATCACGGTTGCACTGTTGATTTTGATGGCGGTATGTCTAGTGCTACTGAAAAACCTGATATATGTAGGCAATTATGCGTGCACGTGTGTTAGAGGTTGAAAACAGTTATCACGTGCGCGTTTGGTAATTACTTACATTTGCCTTGGTTAATAAATAAATTTAAAAAAAATGGCAATATAATAATTTTTGTGTACTAAGTTGTAATAAAAAATTATTCCGAATAAAGAACATTTAATAAAAGTAAAAATAATAATTTGACCACGTCAGCAATCGTAAGCACAGACCTCTGGGTATGAGCTGAATGCAAGTAAATACACAAGATGTGAACTCCTTTAATTTATTAACTATAACTTAATATACTATTTACATTAGAGAACAATGAACAATATTTGAATTAACATATTACAAATAATAAAGGATTTAAAATAAAATATTAGGGCGCCAACCACCTTTAAATTGGTGATAAATAAAAAGCTTAAAATCTTAAATCTAATTATTAATTGATATTAAATGCAAAAATAGTAAACGGTTAATTTGTTATCGAGTATGATTCCCGAAAGGTTTTAAACAACACAATTTAATTACTTGAATTCAAAACGTAACAGGTAGTATTAATTCCAGTTGACTCACCACATGATATGACGTTATCGTATATCTTCTATTTTTAGCACATTCTTGGTTGAAGTGATAAGATTCGTCCAAACGAATGTAAATTTGCAAACACAACAGCAAGCAAAAACCAATGTATAATAAACTCCAATAACGAAAAATCCAGTAATTAAACGACAAAACCAAAATAAAAGATCCAGTAAATCCAAAAAAGTAAAAGATCCAGAATAAAAAATAAAAGAAAGGCCCTAAATATAAATAATTAGAATGGTTTTTTTTTTGAATGACATGCTGTACTCACGCTGCGTAGCAACAACGGCCTTCAAAATAAATTCCTTTGTCTAAATATTGCGTAACATTTTGAAATCACTAAAAATGTTGAATTCAATAGAAAAATTATATCAAAATAAAGGTAAACTCACCAACAATTAGATGGAATGAATAAAAATTAAATTGTATGCGTTTTTACGCCATAATCAAGAAAATGTGTCTTCCCCGCATCACTACGACACGCACGGCCAAGCGTGGCCCAAGCGGAAGTGCAAGCTTAAGCTAATATTCAGGTAGAGTTGAAACAACGCGACGTTGCCAAACTGAATAAATTTACGTGCAATATTAGTTGCAGAAAATAAAGAATGTAAAACTGAATTTTAATTGTAATGAACTCTAACGGGACGTTACAAAGTATATTAGCACTAATAAAATGCAACCGTATTTTAAAATACTTGACAGGCATTTAATTACTCAAGGTATAAGTAATCTAATTATATAAATTAGATGCTCTTTTGATGGAATCTTAAGAAAGGCATGTATTACTGGAATCACCAATGGTAGATGTACGACAGATATAGAAATTTGTATCGAATACACAGATGTTAACAAAATTTTAAAATGAATAAAATCGTTATCGTTATGTTACGTTACAAAAAATCATAATAACCGAATTATTCATATCTATGTATTTAGTTTTAAATGTTTTGAAATAATGAAGCTAGATTTTAAGTTGCAATCTATTCATAAGTAATCTCCTTTGGAGATAAAACTTAACCAATGCAATTTTAGTTTCATATCATTTAACAGCCCTTTTACTATGCGGTTCACTATAATTATCAAACGTGTGGTTTTCAGCACGTATTATTTAAATAAGTATTTTACAGCGCTACCAAAAATTT
Source organism: Aquatica leii (assembly GCA_035610365.1). Taxonomy (NCBI): domain Eukaryota; kingdom Metazoa; phylum Arthropoda; class Insecta; order Coleoptera; family Lampyridae; genus Aquatica; species Aquatica leii. The sequence continues at coordinate 99,437,058 of CM069436.1, read as the reverse complement.
TGGTACTACATTTAGAAAATCCTTAAAGACAACGTTCGATTACAATAAATTTTATTTTTCCAATGTTCAACAATTTCACGCATGTAGTACCAACTCCCTTTTTTTGATGTTATTGCTTTATTTTCCTAAGCAATTAAGAACCATGTGACCATTAATAGTCAATATAGAATAAGCTTTACGGTGTATTATAAAAATAATGATGGTCTTCCTATTACTATTACTTAAATCATAGACAAACAGGAAATAAAAAATACATAAACACGTATCACACAATAATTTTGATGTAATTTTCGTCAACTAAAATTTAATTTATGAGTAAAAATTAACTTGAATAATGTGCTAAAATTTCGTACGCTTGAATTAGAAATGACTTGTACTTAACCATTTTATAAAATTTAAAAACATTGAATGATATATGTGAGTAATACATCAAAGTTAGACGAACAACTAAATGCACTAAAAAGAGCACGGATTTCGTATCGGCTGTTACGATGCGTAACCTCGACTGTCTTAATCAATATAAGAAACTGGCGTGGTCACCACACGAGTTTCCTATAAAGAATGATAAAGGAATGTCTACATAATTTTTTAAGGTTATGTTGTCATAAAACCACTTTGAAGTGATATGTGCACGTTTGTGTTGACTTCCTAGCATGCTATAATTTTTTTTTAAAATTTTCTCTACGATTTCATTAAGATATAAGATGGTAAATTTAGGTTATGTTGTCATATCGACTAATCCCTATATTTATGCGCCTCGATATTGTTTTCCCCTTCAGTAAATCAGTAAAAATTATTATTTTTAACGTATCTTACTTTCATTTCAGGATATGGATTTTTTTCTAAAAAAATCATCGCAGACTGGTTTCGAACTTAGATTACATTTGCCAATTCATTTTAAATTATAAACAAAATATCTAATAAACTGTTAATGTTAGGAATTTTTTTTATTTGAATAAATTGTACGGAGGAATTATCTCTATAAAAATTGTAAAAATAATTCGAATAATTTAGATACGTACAAAATTATATAAGAAATACTGTTAAAAATGGCGTATACACCCATTCCCGGTTTCTTTATCAGGCCCATCTTTTAATAGAACCGAGAGAATATGAAAAGACAGCTCCACACCAAATTTTAAGTTACTAGAACTTTTGGTTCGAGAGTTATCGTTGGTACATCGTTACACACACACAGACACCCAACTTTTTGTTTGTCAAAAATATATTTTTCTGATTCAGAAAACTTTGAAACGTAAAATCAAGCAAAAAAAATGTTTTGAAAAAAATTGCGATCGCTATACATTCCTTATAGGAAAGTAAAAAAACTAACATTTTGAAAATAGATCTAGACGTAATATTAAAAAAAACTTAAATTGTTCTGAAGCCAAAAAACATTTACATATTATATTTCTAAACAAAATGACTCTTAAGAAATCAACCAGTGGAGCAGAGTTTCGCAGAAGACCAGCTGAAAATTATCAAAAAGAACTTAAAAAAGAGCGTAACATAACACGTTTTTTGTTTTAAATCCTGAGTCTACCGAAACTGAGCTGTCACATTACCAAACTTGCAGATTCTAATTCTGAACATTTATGAAAACGTCAAAATTAAACGCAACTTTCAAAAACTTATTTTTTGGCAAACTACCGAGTAGAAGAAAAGTATAAAAGGAACTAAGCCACTCTATTCAAAATTGAGAAGCCAGATATTTTAGTGGTATTGCTCTCTCCTCTAACCTGAAGGAAACCAAGGGTCTTTAGCAACTGGCTGTAAGGATTGGAAGGTTTCGCTCTTGCTTCGCAGCATGAGAGGTCAGACAACCATAGGGCAAATGTCTTTTATGTTTGGAAAAGGGACCGCTTCAGTCCAGAATGCAGTCCAAAGTCAATATGACAAAGTATTAGCGAAATCTCCTTACTAAGGTGGTCTCTGTTGTAAAATTTTTGTCGACAAGAAGCCTTCCATTCAAGGGCGACGACCAAAGGCTTAGATCCACATCTACGGGCTTTTGTTAGAATGCCTTGAAATCATACGTGAGTTTAATCCGTTTCTTGTCCAACATCTAGACGTAAATGGAGTACATCGTATCTGTCGTCTGAGATTTGTAGCAAGTTCATAGACGTAATAAGCAAAAGAATCTTGCAAAGAATCTTAAACGCAATCAAACCCGTACGTTACTTTTCACTCATTATTGATTCTACACCCGATCAATTGACTGCATCACTTCGATACGTTTCTGTCAGCAAAGCCTGCTCCAATAAACGCCTTCTACGAGTGCTATCATGCGTCTCTCATAAAACTCAAGGTATGGAAAAATCAGCTCTCAACTTACTTGAAGAACTTGTACTAGATTAAAAAAACTGCCGAGGCAAACGTGTCAAGATTGTACTTAAGTCTTCAGAATACTTAAATCGAACTGGTTGTTTAGTTGCGAAAAAACCTGCACTCAAGCTACTGTCTTCTTCTCTTTTGGACAAGTACTTAGTTTTTTTAACTGTGATTTGGGACGAAGGTAGACAAAACCAGTAAGCTACTATAGAAGAAAGACCTTGATCTCCTTCACGCTATTAAGGAGTTACAGACGTTATCTTTGTTTTCTTCTGAAAAAAGTTCAACTTTGATGATTACGAGGCAAGAACATTGCAACTAGCTAACGTTCCTGAGCCGAACTATAAAAACCCATTTTTGAGAGAATGATTCCAAGAGAAAGATTGTGAGCTAAAGTATTCTTATCAATTATTGACAACCGTGTAACACAATTAAAAAAAATAAGAAGTTGCTACAAAGCTCTCAACGCAAAATTCCAGATATTCAGCAAGAAGACCTCAAAGACATTGATGCAGAGCGGTTTCTGGAAGTGTCAATATTTCAAAATGTTAATACAGGTAGAAAAAATAACAACAAGAGAAATCTAGTTCTATATCAAGAAAAACAATTTGGTAAGTACCTTCCCACATTTAGAAATAACAAGAAAGAGAAGAATTTACTTGACTCTTCCTATGACGAGTAAAAGATAGTAAAGCAATAATTAATAAAAAAGATAATAATTAACAAGTTGGAAACAATTCGTACAATAATGTATACTCTATATACCGTAATTGGAAACGATTTCATTTACTGTACTAATTTACAAAAAGGTGGGTGGGTGGTTAGTCTGTGATGCCATAAAGAAAAATAGTAAGAGAATTATAAAAAAAATTCCCACAAACCAAAACTGGCGAAATGAGAACTGAAAGGGGGGGTGTTCTGGAAACAGTGGAGAGAGGTAACAATGTAAAGTGTCTACGAGGTAGTGAGGTTATAAACGGCGTGGATTACGGGTATTATATGAGCAAAAACCGCAGCAGTGTACCCAATAACATTAGACATACCACAGGGTAGTGTGCTAGACCCGATATTGTATCTACGCTTTGTTACGTGCATAAATTTCAAAATGCACTACCCTGTATATTGCTTGAATTAAAGTTACTCATCCATTTCTCGACGCCATCTATCGAGCATCGTTGATATCTTCCGGCCAAGTAAACAAAAAGTTGTCATTTTACTTTCACGTCGTATACTATATAACATATGCCTGCTTAAATTAAAATGGATTTCTTAAAACATCCACGTGTTGTTACACAATGTATAATGAAAATATCTATAATTAATCTATTCAACGCAGGGTAGGTGTCTTCTATTCTTTTTCGGATTAAAGGTAATTTCCATGTCGTTTCTTCAGCGCACGTGCTATCTCCCAAATGTGTGTTTCTTTGTTGCTACAAGTTTAACATCGACAATGGAAAAGTTCTAAAAGGAAGCAGCGGACCCACAAACACTGCGGTACAAAGACAGATGCGATTGATATTCGGAGACAATTGACGTTTAACTAATACCACCTTAGACGAAAGTGCATATGTAACAGCATACGATACGTTTCGGTTCTCTTACCTTTCATGAATGTTACTTTTTACCTGTTGTAGAGTTTGTGAGTCACCAGGTAGACACGATTATTTTCAGGTAGTTTGATTACAGGAAGCCAGTAGGAAAACGTTTTCTAAAAGTACACCTGGATTTTGGTAAGTCCATTTTTGATTTTAACTATTCGATGTCGCCAAGATGCTGCTCATGAATCATATTTACTAATCGCGTCAAAACGTTTAAAATGATTTGCTTCGTATTACTATTAGTCAATTAATTTAAGTTAAATTGCTATCGCATGCTGATTACGTCAACTGTCAATTATTATTGTTAATGTAATTTACTTACAACAATTTTTGTTATGTCCTGGCTGTTACACTTATGATTGAAGTGTATTGTGAGTTGCCGATACTTCCGGTGATTTAGTACCTATGTATACCTGTACTCGAACTAAATTTACTTACTGTGATGCTATCAAATTATGTCTAATTGTTATTGATTCAAATTTTAATCAAGTTATCCTTCTAACATTAATTAAAGTACAACTGATGTTAACGATTTGGTTTCTTCCTTCGATCTCTCCAGCTTTACAAACCCTAAAAATTTTATTCAAGCTTCGGGCCTCCTAAGCTGATTTAGTAGGAGCTATATCTGCAAAAAGAGATCTGGCGCCCATTAAAATAAACTTATCACTTAAACCTCCCTTCTCTTCTATAGGTATTGTTTCAATCCTACAGATAATTGTCCGTGGAGAGTTTGTAAATTACTAGAAGCTTCTAACAGCTTCACAGACAATTTTCCTTACAAACGAAACTATAACCAAAGCTACATTCGTATCTTAGCCGTACACTAAAATCCAACTAAAGTCAAAAATCTACTACAGCAAAACATTTGAGGTGTTTAGAACTAGACGTTTAGTGGGCCTAACGTAATTATTTTATTATCACTATAACCCTGTTGTTATCTAACTACTAAAACTTGTCATGTTTTCCAAGTCTCGATTTCCCTGCCATTCTAAAGAATTCTAAGTGGGGAATAATTATTGTTACGAGCATTGACGTAACCACATCTACAAAATAACGTATTAAAACAAATGAGAACAAAAACACTGCATGAAATGTCGCAAAAGCTTACCACCAATAACATTATGACCTTAAACTATTTTAACAATTTGGTTCATCGTTCGGTTCAAACGCTTACGTTTCCAACTTTTCAATCATCAAGTTTATATCTATTACAACCATAGACAACATACAATATTTGTCTTTTCCGATAAACCCTTAAACGATTTCAGATAATATTATTATAATCGATTTTCTTTGATAAGAAATATGGACAATGCTTTATCGATCTACTCAGTCAGAGTAGAATACTAATTACAAATAAAAAGGATCTATATTAAGATTAGATCGTCTTCCGCGTTGAGGTTATATGTCTTGTGTTGATGTTGTACCCGAAATTGTCAACGTTTCGTCCAATTTACTTAGAAGTAGACAATCAACTCGTAAACCAAGCCAGATTCTAAACTCCACAGAAGTGATTTAAGATGTTGTCTCCGTATTTGTAGAAGTATCGTCGCGGTAGGATGAACTTGGCTCTGATTGGGTTACGAACCGTGTCCGAGAACCAAAGAAGAGATAGTTCAAAACCGTATCGCGATTGTAATTAGTAGGTTCTTGGATGATTTCTATGCTTTCTCGGACTTTCTTATTGAAGACGAATAGAGATTTCGCAATAAGCCAGGCGTTATCAAAATTGGGACCAGTAGTAAAATAATGTTCGGCAACGACAGAATAGAAATAGAAGTATGTTTTTTCTTTACACAACCATTATGTTCTAAAATACGTATAATGACGAAACTATCAGTTTCATCGATATAGACTAAACCACAACAACAACAAAATTAGTATACACCTTGAGATCAATGTTTAGGAAATTTGTCCTTGATATCAGGGTGTCGATTGGTTTAACTAATCAAGAAATCTAGACAATTCGAAACGGCCGTGAGACCAAACAAAAAAGTGTCATCAACATACGTAAATTAGACTTTAGGTTTTAATATCAATAACTCCAAAGCAGCCGTTTCAAAGGATTCCATAAAAATGATAGCCACAACAGGACATAAAGGAAAACCATAGCGGCACCCAAAACCTGTTAATAATACTTGTGATCAAATTGAAAGTAAGTGGATTATAAACACCTATTAATAAGATGAACTAAACTCAAATATTTGCATTGGTGAGACAGAAGTCCGTACAGACGAGGTGGTTTAGAAACTAAAAAAATAAGCTGACATTTGGTTTCAGGAAGAATATAAAAAGATCTGATGATTTTGCTGACCTCGCGTTCAATCTTTGTAGCGCGATTTTGAGTTAAAGGACCTCTGACATAATAGAATGCATTTTCTTAACGTAGTCGGTTTGATTCAGAATGACAGTAGCGTAGCCTTTGTTGACTGGAAGAACGATAATATCGTGGTTTCTACAAAAACTTTTCAAAGCTAACTCTTCTTACTTAAAAATGTTGGATTTGGTAAAATTTGTATAGTGAATACGAATAGGATCCAAGATATGACGGGGAAAATGTTTTATACAAAACTCAAGGGTACATAAAATATTTTGTTATATTAAAAGTGTTCTGGTGTGATTTTCGTACTGTATAAGTTTCGCCCACTTTTCGCTACATCGAGAGTGGTGGCTGTCAACTGGGGTAAAACCATTTTTCTGTTGTATGTGATACGATCATCACGACCGGCAAAACTTTCATCTATAAATATTCACACACATCCACGTTATAAATAGGTGTAGTATTTTTGCTACTTATGTGAAAGTCTTTCTGGGCAATTTTGGATACCCACACGCATTGCATTAATACAAAGCTATTAACACCTGCTAATTCATATTGGAAAAATTCCTATGATTACGTCACAAAATTCGATGTAATGAAAAGAGTGTTGCACCTATGTTGATTAAGGATATCAAAACCTTCGATTAATTACTACCGTATTGGAATGCGCACTTACTATAATATCCATATTAATCTAAGGGGAACTTATTTGTAATAACGCGATATGTATGCTATTGTTTATTTCAGCGAATTTTAGGAAATTCTGCAGAAGGTGTCGCTAGCTAGTCGCATAAGTATGCGAAGGAAAAAAATAAATTGTAGGTATTGTATTTCCTATTTTAATTTTATCTTATCTACGTTGTCAGTCGTTTGCACGTTTGACTATACGACATATCAGGTTGTTGTCAAAATTAATTATAAAACTTTTTTTGTATGTAATATAATATTGAAGGGTTCTCTTAATTATCAAGGTATTGCATATTTGTATTATATCTACCAATATGAATTTGTTCGTTTAGAATGTAAAAGTTAGGCCACAAGTTTAATTTTATGTACGGCGTGTTGCCCAACCGAAGGGGGCTTGTATCAATAATTACTGTCTGGGATCGATACCTACATACTAGCAATTGATCGCATTTATATAAATCTACTTCGCTTCTCTTTTCTAACATCTCTGTGATAAAATAAAAATTTATTCGTGTTACAACTTGTGTGTTGTCATTTGTTCTCTTTCAGCCTTAGATAGACTCAAACAGTATCTTCCATTGTAGTTTCTAACCGTTTGAGCGGCTTTTTTATCTTAAGTTATAATTACTACCTGCAATCCATTTACCAATTCAACTCGGTTAGTCGCCAATTAAGTTACGTTAAAATCTTAGGAATGCGTTTGGGACCAATAGCAAAAGTGAGAGATAGATTGACTACCATTTTCCGGGAGTCCCTAGTTGAAGAAACTTTATAATTTTTGGACTCCAACAATTAAAACTTTTTGAGATAAACTTCAGTAGTCGTAGAGATTAGACTGCTGGTGAATAATGTTGTCAAAAAAATTCCAATCATCCGGAGATAGTGTAGCTTAACTCACGAGAGTTAGAAACCGTATCTAACTCTCGTCTGGTTTGCTTAATCCGTTCACGTATCAACGCTAGACTAACACGGTAAAGAATTTGATTTTAAGAAATTCAGGAATGATGACAACGACTAAGAAAAATTAAAGTGCACAAAAGTTTGACGAGTTTGTGACGAAGTTCGAAAAATACCGAGGTTTTTGAAGCGATATTCTCCCCGTAGATTCCAAACTTAGAAGACGTTAGTAGTTAATCTAAGTATAGACTTCGGCCTTGAAAGCCTTCGCAATTACATTAAAAGTATGTATCTTTTCATGGTCATTGTCCAGATATGTCATAATCAATTATTTTTTTAACGTTTCGCTGATCATCTTTATCATAAGTTATTTTAAAATTGATGTTATCTTCTGTTCTTCATTATATACAACATTGCTGTCTCCGCTGCTCTTGAGTATTCGTCACGGTTGTGGTTAGTCGATAGATGTGACTGCAGTTTTTGCCTATCGCAGACAAGTTCCAGGACCTCTGTGTTAAAATTAATGTAGTCATGATTTTGTGTGAATCTCTATTGAATATTAAGTAGTAGTGTGAGCTTCTCGCTAACTTCTTTTTTAAGCGCGTCTTCTAACGGAGGTTTGATATCATCACAACTAGCCGAACTTTGTTGACGGCAACAATTGGGCGTTGTTGTAACCCGTCTCTTGTTTTTTTAGCCGGGACGCACGTTTTCTACCAATACTTCTCTTTCCACTGATCTTTTCCTGTATTATTAATTCTAATTGGAAACTCTCATTACATGACCCAGATATTTTAACTTCCTCTTTTTTATGGTGTTCATAATTTCATATTGTTTTTGTACTTTAATTGCGATTTTGGCGTTTCGACTTTATAGAGGAGTACTGAGAATGGGTAGCATCCTTATCCTAAGTCTTTTCTACCTAAGTTTCATAATATCTATATGTCTGCACATTATCTATGATGGTGTTTGCTATTGTCACTGTTTTGATTTCTTGGGGACTTGGTAATCGTTACATCACTCATTTAATTTTTTTAGAAAAAATTGCATGTCCTTAAGATTGTTTGTTAGTAGAACGGTGTCATCAGCATATTGTTAATAGTTTTTCCATTTATAATTAATCCTATTGTTGCGTCTTTATTATTTAAAAACTAATTTATTTAAACGACTAAAGATACGTTTACTTATTCTAGAAATATGTACACTTTTAAATTAACCGATCTAATTAAATGTAATAATATTTAATGAAAACACTTACACTAATTTATATCACTTACAAGAAGATAAGATAACGTCCGCAGGTAGCTTCACAATTGTTTACACTAAAAATCACGTACACGATTATTCTCGGTCAATTTATCTAGACACACGCGTGCTAACGATTTATTTCCACTTGATAATCTTCTTAACACTGATGTATTCGCATTCCAGCAATAACTGACCTACGATCTGTCTCGTCGGTATATATACACATACGGAAATCCTTCTGGAGCGTTCCCTATTTTTCGGTATATCTTCTAGAAGATGGATAACAGCTTCTAGAAGGCTCTTGCATTTGCAAATAATTTCTCGAACGTTTCACTATTGATTCTTCCTCCAAGGTTTTGTTTAAAAATGGCTTCACTATTAAGGGTTAAATAAGAGTAGGGATAGAATCCTTGTCTTACTCAAAGGCGTATCTCAATTTCTTCAGTTAGTTCATTCTCAACTTTTGCATTAACCTTTTGGCGCCAATATAAATTATTCTTGCGTCTTCTGGGTCAATGCGTTTATTGAGTAGTAGTTGATGTAACCTATTATGTTAATTTTAAAGAAAACCTTTATTTACATCTAAGCAAGCTAAGTGTGCGAATTTAGCTATTGCAGATTTAGTTCTGTGCCCTACTTTGGTATCTCGTTGATTAGGCATTGAATTCATCGGCTTGTCTGCCCTATGCATAACATTACACACTGACACTTTAGTTTGTGGACTCTCTTTGAACCGGATCAGTGTTAGTGAGTTCCATTTTTGAACGGCTTCCGATTTCCTTTTGTCTTAAGATCACCCTGATCGACATAAGGTAAATTTCGAAAAATATAAATGCACGTTACAGCCTGTCTACCATATAACAAATAATTCTCCAATATATATACATATAAAGATCAATATTCAAAATAGATGTCCGAAACGTATGTCTAGTGGGTTTTAGAATAATCCTACCTACATGCTTAGTTTGTGGTGTTATAAAACTCAATAAAGCAAGTAAACTAAATAGAGAAATATCTAATTTGTGTAAAGTGGAAAATCTAATATGTGTTTGTGAGAAAAGAGAACTAAAGATAATACAAGTCAAGCACAAAGACAATAATATTCGGTCAATATTTAACCGTACTCGATTCTAATTTAACTGCAACTTAGAATAATAAAATTAAATTCCGTAATACACCTGCGGAGATTAAATTGGGATAGTTTTGTTTTGCTTTCAGTGGATTATTTTAAGTACTTAGTAAGTTTCTGAAAGTAAATATTTAAGTGAGTATGTGTAACGAAAACGTGGAGGATTTTAGTTGGTAGGTTAACATAGCTACGGTTTGTGGTTTTGTACATACATTGTGCTATACATACATACATTTCCTACAAAGATTTACATTGTTTTTGGATTGTTTCACCTTAAGCCATGCCAAAAATGAACCCAAATAATTAATTTCGTTGCGGCAATAAACAAAGCGTTTAATTAAATTTTAATATATTTATACACGTAACTATACAGATTATAGGGACATTAGCGAGTTCGCGTGATTTAATCAATCCGTTTAGGATTAAACATTAGCAAATATTTACATATTTATTTCGTTAACGAACCTTACAGATCGATAAATACTATGGTATCATCGTATCGATTAACCATTAATGCGTTTGCGACACAATTTTCATAAGTGGCAAAGCAGTAAACGAGGTTTTAAAAATGAAGTGTCTACTTAAATAAAAATAAGTTGGAAATTCTATATTACTCTTAAGAATGTACACGGCGGAGTATTTGCATTCTAATCCATGCAACATATATCATCCCGGAGTAGGGAAATATGGTTATTTGATTTTCTGGTTTAAATTATTCTTACGGTTATATCTAAGTAAAGCAAATCGAAAATTTAATTAAATTTCTATCTGTCTATACATTATACAAAGTGCACTCAGTACACCTAATACATAAGAATCCGTTTACAACCAAAACTAATGGATGCAGTGTAGAAACACCTGGAACACCAATTAATATTAAGTTAATAAGTAGATAAAGTACTAATAAAGGAAAAACTTTCTATGGACTCCCACCATTATAAGAACATTAAATTCAGAACTAGACTGCATCGGTCTACGAAAATCAATGAATACCACAGATTGTTAATTTGATATTCATTTATTATCGGTGGGTGAAACAATAGACTATGAATATATGCATCATTTACCAATTAATTGTAACATAATTGTTTGATTTTAACAACTACGCAATCAAGCTGTTCACAAATCCTCACGGTAAACAAATTACTTTCGGAATATCAGCAGATAGTAAATAAATACAGCAGTTCAATTAACACAAAACAATACCTTGAATAACGCAAATGCATTCATTACTACAAAAGACAAAATCATTTTTAACGTAGATATTAAAAAAAAGACGCATAACAACCTTAAATGTAATACGTATAAGAAATTCTATTTCTGTAGACAGCTGTTACTTTGATTTAAATATTTTTATATAATTATATGATATATATTTTCAGTCTCATAAGTATTCGTAAAATATTGACTTCTCAATCAAAAGATTTAGACAATACATAAATTTAGAACGAATTTTCCTTTATTTATATAAAGTTGAGAACCTGGCGCCCATTTCTGATTTGGTTTTACTTTGCATATCTGCTGTACCTTTTGAGACTTTTAGATTCAACTTTATTAAAACGTAGAAAATATTGATATAAAAGTGATTTCTGAGATCCATTTTACTAAACATTATTTTGCTAACTTTAGTGGCTGTCAAATTTACCGTATATTTATCCTGCGCAAAATAAATAAAATAAGACGATAACAGACAGACCTGTACAATAGATATCAATGTGTTAGCATTAGGTAGATAAAAATCAATAAATAAAAGTATGGAAATAAATTTTAGAAAAGTGTTGAAAAATTCGAAAAAAATGTTCTAAAATTCTATAAAAATGGAAAAAAGCTAGAAACCCAAAAGAAGAAATACAAACTAGCATTAAAAATCAAATACAGAAAAGTTAGCGTGGAGAACCAAATTAAAACTGTTCAAGAAGAAATGCAAAGCGGTATTTGGAATTTAACACAAGCGGTAGAAAACAAAATAGAAAGAAAGAAATATTAAAACAAAAGTTAGAAAAAAAATTAAGAGCCATGGAAGATAAATTAGAGCAAAAATTAGAAAACAAATGCAACTGTTTAAAGAAAGAATGAACCGAATGAATTGCCATGCTAAAACAAGTGTCACAAACAAAGAATTGCCAAAAGATAATCGGGAAGAAACTACTCATGACAGAAGAACTGATCCTAGTACCGTACAAGTACAAAAATGAATATCCAAAAATTATAAAATTTGCCACCTTGAACCGCCTAGAATGGTTCGAGAAGCGCCAGTATCAAAAAGATCAAAAAAACCTAAAACTTTAAGACATAGACACTCATCAGCACGAACACTGGCAAATATAAAATCAAAAAGAATACGTTGCTTCTCAGTCAAGTCCAGAATAGAATCCGAGGTTAAAGATAGTGTAGAATCTACTACTAAACTTAGAATAATTACGACGACTGCTCGTCACACAGCCAAAACCGTGAAGAATCGGAGGTTTGTGACGATTCGGAGAAGTATGTCCAGTCTGACAATTCCAACAAGTAACGCAAAGAAAAGAGCCAAAAAACGTCGTTGAGAAGAATTAGAACCAGAAGGAGTAAAGGTAGAAGTCATTTTCAAACCGTACCGAACAATTTTTAGAAGTAGAAGCAAGAGAAGAAACCTATGCGTCACTAACGTAAACCAATGCAGGTTCCAACAATCGAGTAGTTCGCCGCAACTGAAGTGGTTTGTAGTTGTCCACTGAACGTTTTGTTAATTAACTGATTGCCTTAGTTGATTAACTGAGCTAATGTAGAGATCTGTGGTAATCCTAAGACAGATTGGTAATACGCAGTTAAGTTACGTCAGATCAGCTGAAATTGAGTTTCCTCAAAAGCAGCCAAAGGTAATCGCTGAAAAAAACTTTGCATAATCGTCCGCTCGATTCTGGACACCCCATTGTTCGATTAAGAATCTCAACCCATAGCCTATCGACGTGGTGGTAAGAATTCAAATTTTAATAAAGTAACTACGTCTTCCTAAGAACGCAAAGAATATCGATTAACTCTAAATAGACACTCAAGATTTCGTCTGCAGAACTAAACACTACGCGACAGACACAATTCCTCAACCCGCATCAAAAATTCGGTGAGGTAGAACGAACCTTCACGAAAAAAGTTAAGTTCCACTTAGTTAACGAGACAGTAAAAGTGACTTTTGAAAGACCAAAAATAGTCGGAACTGATAGTTCCATTGCAGCCTCATAATCCGAAGTAAAAAAAGACGGTTCTTCATCCCGGAGTAGCGACTCGAACAAAACCTATTTAGGACTAGACGAAGACAAATTAGCAAACAAATCCAATGTAGTTGTAGTAAACTCGTTATGTAGAGTTTGTAGCGTAAATCCAAATTGACGATGACACTCTGCTTTTTTTCCCTATTAAGCGACATATGTACACAGTGACCGTGTATGTGTACCTACAAAGTACTAGCTCATTTAAAAGTAAAACATGAAAAGTTACCATTTAAATTCGCTTAGTAGCGTCTGCAGTTCAGCAATAGCTTGCTCGACTGCAATCTTATCATCCGGAAACACTGAAGCAATAGAACCCACAAGAAAAGATGCTTCTTTCTCTAACTGTAAAGCGCTACGCACCACACCCCGTAATGTAGAAACAACCATGTTGAAGTCAAATCTACGTGAGAGTAATTAGTATTGAAGCTCTTGCTTCCTAAACCGATTCACTTCTAAACGCCAAGTAGCCATCTTAGTAACAAGATTTTCTAAAAGAACTAAAAAAAGAGACAATAAAAAAAAGAAATCCAATAGTAGCACAGCTCCGATAACGTTTTCCAAAACAACGACAAAATTTTAAAATCAACTAAATCGTGAAACAAAAGTGTGCGACTAACACCAAATCAAAATAAATGTAAGTATAAGTAATAGCAATGGTATCGTATCGCACACACTACCACTAATAATCGAATGAGAACAAAGGTTCAACCGACGTAGTCGAGTTAATCCAAGGAAAAAAGATCAAAGCACAGCAGCCAACGTAGTAATCCGAAGACAAGTCCTGCAACAAAATAACAAAAGCGAAGTAAAAATGTGAGCAAGTCGACTTCACTAATAACAATCAAAAAGTAAAATAATCAATAAACATAGAGAGGATTAAAACCGCACAAACGAAATCAGGCCCCACGTTAGGCGCCAAACTTTGTTACGAGAATCTCCTTGTCACTTAAAGGCAAACGTCTAACTCAGTTTGATGTGCTAATCCTACACTAAATTAAAAAGGCGATAAAACAAGTAAATAACACCCAAAATAAACAATTGGAAAAACAGATTCTAACAATAACATATTTATTTCCAACAAGAGTGAATAAGCGTTAAAATAGAAAAAAAAAGAAAATAGATTCGTCGACTAATATCCCAGCTATAATATCGATTGACTAATTATAGAAATAATTAAAATTATACAATGCAATTCAAAAGTAGGTGTGAGTCATAATTCGTCACTTCTGATTTACTAAATAAGGTGAACGTCGCAAGTTACATCTCCCTACGACAGCCATGTATAGGGATAAAGTGACAATCCCCTGGAAATTATCTAAGAAGGTAGAGAAAAATGTGACGACGCCATCTTAAATTACTCTCATCTGGAACGTCAAGTAATCAACCAAAACGCTTATTCGTTCAATCCTTGAATAAGTCTTTCCTAACACGTCTGCTAAAAGCGTAACCGAAATAACTAACAAGGAAAATTCAGCATAAAGAAAAACTACTTACATTAAGCAGATAATAGAGATTAAATTCGAAAGAGCACAAATGAAAGTACAAGAGAGGTAGTAACTTCACCGACTACTATTTTGGATGGACGAACAACTTTAACGATTACGTGCTATGCTTGTGGTACACCTGAGTTTGTGATGTCTCAATGTCTAAAGTGCAGATCAACCTTATCTGTGTCCCAAAACCATTACAGCAAACAGCGTTTCATCTACTGAAGTGTTAACTGCCAATTTTGGAAAAGTTAATGTCCTACGTCCAACGCTACGTATTACAGTAAGTAATCTTACGGGATTAGCATTTGTAGATTTTGGTGCACAATCAAGCATAGCTGGTCAAATATTATGTAGACATTTGTTGGAAAAGAAAGTACCATACACTGAATCAATTATGGAAATGATTTTAGCAAATGGAAAACTTAAAAATGTTCCTGTTTTGTTGTTTGATGTAACAGTAATTTTTAATGAATATGCCATTCCGCAACAATTTATAGCTGTACCTGAACGTGTAGATAGCAAAGCACTTTTAGGTGTAGATTTTATTACTGCTGCTAACATCTTATTAAATATACCAAAAATGGAATACTAAGTTTTAGATAAACCACAAGATGCTTATACCTTACTTGCAGAACCTAGAATGGATGATCAAAATCATACAGTAATAAATGCAGTTGAGATATCATTAACTCTTAGTCACAATGAAGCTATTGAATTCAATGATGTGGAAAAGAAACAACTCAATGATCTAATAACACATCATCGCCAAGTATTCGTTGATAACCAGGAAGCCACGCCCTTTGCTGAGCATGCTATTAAATTAAGCGATGACAGTCCAATTGCAGTACCGTCATATAAACTATCACCTGCAAAGAAGAAAATACTGAAAGGTAAAATTTAAAAAAAAATGAAGGTACCATAGTCGAAGAATGCGAGTCAGCGTATGCAGCTCCAGTTGCTTTAGTGCCGAAAAAGAATGCAAAAATGAGAGTATGCATCGATTATCGTCGGATTAATAGTGTTACAGTGCCTGACCGTTACCCACTCCCGAGGATCGATGATCTATTAAATGCTACAAAACCGACAATGTGTACGTCTACAATTGATTTAAATTCTGGATACTGGCAAGTCTCAGTGAAACCCGAAGACCGTGATAAGACAGGTTTTTTCACCCCATTTGGAATATACCGTTTTAAGAGGATGCAATTTGAACTGAGAAATTCATCGGCAATATTCCAGCGATTAATAGACAGTTTTAAAGCAGGTTTAGGTGATGTTATTGTGCTTGCGTATCTAGATGACCTAATTGTTATTTCGTGTAGCTTTGAAGAACATTTGACAGACTTACATGTAGTGTTAGAACAATTAAAAACTTTTAAATTAAACGCGAATCGTGGTTAATGTACTTTTGCTTGTGCGAGTGTTAAATACTTAGGACATATGATAACGCCTAATAGAATTGGTCCTGATTCGGGAAAAATATCCGCAATTGTACAACGACCGTCACCACCAAATGTTAAACAGGGTTTATCGTTTCTGCAGACTTGCAGTTGGTTTCGAAGGTTCATACCAAACTTCGACGAGATCGCACAACCATTAAGTCAACTAACTCGCAAAACTGTTACCTGGTGTTGGGGACCGAAGCAAGAAGAAGCGTACGCAGTACTAAAACGTTTGCTAACTACTTCATCCATTCTACGACCTGCAGATCCAAGTCTACCATACAACCTACGAACGGATGGCAGCTCATATGCTCTGGGTGCCTGTCTACTCTAGAAGGAGGGACGTGAGGAACGCCCCGTTGTATATGCAAATTGTCTTCTAAGTGCTGTCGAACAAAACTACAGCACTACGAAACGAGAAGCTTTGGCAGTAGTTCAGAGGTTATTTGGATGGACCTACGGTAACCGTTACGATGGCTTATGTCACTACGTTTTCCGAGTGGTCGTCAGGCACGATGGGCGCTGATCTTACAGTCGACATAAAGATAAAGTACACTCCTGGATGCAGCAATGTTATAGCAAACACGCTATCACGTCCTCCGTGTCATGATGCCAATTTGGATTCATGTTCTGTGTGTATTATACCTGTGTTAATGCCAACTGAATCGCCAAGAATTACCCTAGATAAACAATTAAGTGACCCTGATGTAGCAAAGATTATTACGTGTTTTGAAAGTCCGACACCAAATGAAATAGACTTCCATCGATGGAGTGATCGAGGTTACCTTATGTTAAATGGAATGCTATACCTTTATCCGCCTGATAGCGACAGTGAAGAGGCTCAATGGGTTTTGCCTTCTTCAGAAGTATGCTGCAGGAATATCACCACTGGCTGGTCATTATGGTGTAGATAAAACTTATACTAAAATTGCCGCTAAGTACTATTAGCCATCCATGCGACGCGATATTGAACAGCATGTAAAGAAATGTTCCAAGTGTCAGCGTTATAAACCAAAACATTTAAAACCAGCTGGACGATTATAAACTCCGGTGTTGGCACAGAGGTTCGAAAACTTAGCTATGAATTTGGTGAGACCCCTTCCAGAAACGGAAGCAGGGGAACGTTAGATTTTTGCAGTCGAGGATACGGCGACAAAATGGATGAAGTTTTTCCCATTAAAACACTCAACCGCCAAACCCTGCGCAAAATGCCTTATTGATGAGATCATTCTAAGATATGTAATCTCTCGTCGAATTATCAGCGATGATGGTTGTCAATTTGTTGGGAAGGTAATGCAACAAGTTGCGTATTGTCTAGGATTTAAACAGACCCTCACGCCTTTATATCATCTGTCGTCAAATCCTGAAGAGCGACGAAACCGAGATTTGAAAATACAGTTATCTATTATTGTGGGAACGGAACAGATGAAATGGAAGAAAGCATTGCCATCGATACGATTCGCAATGAACAGCAGGAAGCATTTGATGTCAAACGCGACTTGCGCAATGTACTAGAAAATGAGAATTTCATGCCAGAGATTATCCCATATCTCCAGACGATCGAGAAAACTTTGTATAATGTTCGGGAAAGATATAAAGTTGGTGATCGGGTACTGGTTGACACCCATATACTTAGCAAAGAGTTAAATTCATTGAGTGCTAAGTTCCAAAACAAGATGGACTATATCTTATCATTTAAAAGGTATCGCCTACATCTTATACCATCGCTGCTCCTGATCAACCCGATGTTTTACTCCCAACCCACCATGTTTCTGCATTGACACCTTTTGTAGAAGACGAAAATGTGAATCCAGCACCGATCAAATCATTCTGTTGACGATTCAATTGACAATGCGTCGTACTTAAAAACATTTGTTTTAAACTTAAAAACGTTTGTTATTATATTGTTTGTGTTACTTGCGTTCGTGTATCGTTGTAGGTCCTTTTTAGTTACAAACTTAAAATCGCTTGGTCGCACTTATCCCTGCGAGACTGTTCATTTAGCATACAATTGGATATGGCGCACTTATCAATTTATTAGTATAACTTGTATCTAGACCAGTGATTCCCAAAGTGGTCTATATCGACCTCCAGGGGTCTATGACAACCTGCGGGGGTCTACGTCATCGAAAAAAAATTTTGGGGTCCATGAAATGAAAGTGGGGGTCCACGATAGCGGATCTCAACATACACTAATAGTACCTATTTACTTATTACATTATACTATCTTATAATATAAAGACATACATTATTTATAAAAGTACCTAAGTAAAAAATTGATTATATATGTTTATAAAATTGTGTAAGCTGTAGAATGTAGGTATTCGCTTTGTGATCTCAATACATTTTTAACTTGTAAAAACCTGCACATAATAATATACCAGTATCATCTTGTTAGAAGCATACGCGCAGTCTCAGAGCTTCGCGAACTTGCACTGACTTGTTTAATTCGTCACTCTATAAATACGAAAGTGAGACAAATACGTTTATTCGTTTCCTGAATTTTGAAAAGAAAAGTGCTAAGAAAATATTTCAAAAAATATAAACTGGTAGTTTATCACACAAATTATAGTGAATCAGTGTTATTTTGTTTGAGAGTGCCGGAGAAAAGTAATTACATTATTTTTTATTAAATTTTAGTTTTGTACTCGTAGTTAGCAAAGATAGATAAATTACGCCAAGCACGACTTCAGTTATTAGTAGTTTAATATTCAAATCATGCAAAATTACACGAGTACTCCTCAATAGTTTCTTTTTCAAAGTTTTAGCAATCGTTACTATAATTACAGTGCAATCAGCGTAATCCGAACTAATTACTTCAAGGAGATGTTCGGATTATGGAATGTTTTCGGAAAAATCTAAAAAAAGACAACTGTACATACATATTACGTATGTATTTTATTATTAACATACAATGTGTTACTACTTTGAAAGATAAATTAAGAAAATAAGAAATGCACAACTGTACAGCTGCGTGTTTTTTGAAGAATTTTCAATACACACTCTCATTTGTTTGTTTTTTTTCATAGAATTTAAATGTTTACATATAGGAAACATATTTAAAAAAAATATTTTGAAATTAAACTACATATTTTAGCCGGTCACATAAATAAATATGTATTTGTGTCAATATTTACTTATTTACGACCTTGCTAGGCATTTATTATTCTTTTATAAATACATATATCTTACCAAATAACTTCACAAAAAAGTAAAAATATTGTACTTTTGTCCATTGGTCGTTACACTGTGGGCCAGTTCGGATTACTGGAATGTTCGGATTACGGAAGTTCGGATTATGGATATTGCACTGTACATAATTTTCTATATTAAAACTAAAATTTTATATTATTGCTAAAGTGGAACCAGTGAATTTTTACACATGACAGTCGAATGTACCTAGAGATAAATCGCATAACAATTTGTTATTATTATTCGTTGTATTCGTTACTTATCCCGTATTATGGAATATAGCGAGGAAATTTTAATTTCCTTTCCATCGTCATACCTAGTGGAAAGAGGGTTCAGCGCTGTTACCAATCTTCTAACGAAAAAAAGAAACAGACTGGACATCATTAGCCGAGGAGATTTGATTAATCCTTACAAAATTGACGCCAAATGTTGATAATTTATTATTAAAGCATCAGGTTCATCCTTCTCACTAAAAACATTTACTTATTGCTTAGTTAATTTTATGTTTATTTTATGTTACGTATATTTTATATAACAGATACAAAATTTTATTTTGAGTAGTTTTAATTTAAATTCAATTAATAAATGTATAAAACTTAACATGTGTTTTTACTTTAAGTTTTTAACACTAAACTTCACTACAGTTAAAAATTTACAAAAAATCAATATCAGGTAAGTAGTCTACCCAACACCGAAAAACATGGCAAGGAGTCTACGACACAAAAAAGTTTGGAAACCTCTGATCTAGACCCACGGTTACTCTTCTACAAGATGAGCTAGCCCAGGCAGTGTCCACGCTAGTAAAATGCTTGTAACAAGATGGTTATTCATTAAAACAAATCGTTTTCTAACACACAACAAGCGTATGCAAACAACTATTTTTAACACTTTAGAACAGCAGCAAATTTTATTTACTTTTGCAAAAACAATAACAAATTTGTAAGTTTAAAATACAGCTTAGCTCTATTGTAAGATGAAAAGTTGTTGACTATATTTAATTTTGTATATTTAACTAGTCTTGCGATTGCGATCAACATTAGAAAATTCAAAATTTACTTTACCCGATTATATTTCACGCGTATCTTATAAATTGCAAATATGCAAATTATTATTGACAGTTGCTGTCGATACGTCTCAAATTAAAAAAAAAAAGAGAAAAGGTAAAGAAAATTTGGAAAACCGATTACTTATCGCCTTTTCTTTTAAGCTGTTTATATAAACGTTATCGATTTGTGTTAAAGCATTTTCGAGTTACCGAGAATTTTCTTCGACGACACGTTTACCGGTCTTTATAAATGAAATGTATATTTTATATTTTGAAACAAAGAAATTTTAATAACCTCGTTTTTTATACGCGTTATGACGTTTTCAATCTATTATGCTCTACTAAAATTAATACGAATAATAAAGTGGCTATTTGTTAAAAAGAGATGTAAAATACGGTTTAAATTCGTTGTTTTAATTTCATTGTGCATACCACATATTTAAAACAGAGACCCATATGGGAAATGTCATGCGGGCAAAATGGAGAGAAAATTACATTTTTACATCCTATTCAATTAACATCACAATTGTACAGGCATTATGGTTTGTTTACGGGGACGGAATTAAATTTTCAACAAGGGAAAATCCCACCGTGACGGAAACAGACATATTTTACTTCCACAAATCATTTTAGTGTCTGAATGCTAATGCGACCAGTTATCATTTTTTAATAGAAAACATAATAACCCACATACAAAATAGAAATTCTGGACTAACGTTACAAGTGGATGTGAACGAAATGTACTTCGACTGCGGAAATAGTAATTTCGCAAACCGGAAACAATCATATCGGCAGTTATTATACCTAAATGACATTTTTGTATATTAACATTGATTTTAACGTGCAAATGGAAACGACTTTGTAAACTAAATTTTGAATTAAACAAAGATTTTAATGTTATTTGATATTATACTATCAACGATAACTGAAAATTACAAAATGAAGATGTTAATTTATGTTATACATTAAAAAATATTGTTTTAGAAAATATCCGATGTAAACTACAGGTTACAGTTTATAGACTTCTGTTGTATTATGGTATTGTAAAGAATGTGATCTGAAATATGATGGCAAAACTTCACAATACGTTAAATTTAGTGTGATTGTTGAAATGTTGCAATTTATTTATTTATGTGTATTTAAATTTTGTTAATTTTATTAATGTATTTTGTTTTAGAATCATCTGGCATAGCTAAGTTCCGACAATTTAATATGAATTTGTTACGTGTCGTTAACCATTAGTTGTCTAAAAAATCGTATGCTAACAAAATTTTTGTCACGTCACTGTACGCCGACACCACTGGTTGGATATTGAGGCGTAAATCAATATTTACGGTGGGAATATTTCCACGGTCATATTTGACTTTCTACTCCAGTGGTAGCTGCACGTAATTTGGAATCTTTCAAAATCTTGAATACACCGAAGTTAGATTCGGAGTGACTCTTCACATTCCTGTTTAAAGAAGGTGGAAATATGTACCAGTTTACTTTTGTTTAATTTTTGATGAATCGGTATACAATCCCGCAAAAGATAGTTTAGGCGGATGGCATCAGGTGATCGATCCTCGCTAATCTGAAAATATTTCTCTTCAGCATTGCTGCGTTTCTTCTATGACTTCAGTGTAATTATTGTGTATTAAATTCTATAATTGTATTGCGTACCTATTTGCATTACTTCACTCAAACCATAAACTATATATTTGATTATATTAATTATGTTAAGCTCTCAGCTGTTTTTTTGTATAACTACGATCATTAATTAATCTTTTACTTCTAGTCGAGTACATTGGATAGCCTTCAACTAGTTACGTTGACGGTATCAGATAGAGTATCTTTAACTTTTAAACGTAGTCAAGGCCAGAGTTTGACAAAAACCGGTCGATGAATATAAGCTTACATTCTTTGCAAATTTCGAAAGTAACATTGTTGGTAGTATGATTACTAGCTACTTACGTTAAAGAACTTTAGGTCTGGGGTAAATCCATTCTTTTTAATAAATACTTTGTCGCGACTGCATGTAATCGTTAACACTTGCTCTTTAATTTTACGGTATTATTAGTAATTGTTTCTGATTCAAATATGTTAAAATTTATCTCATCGCTTTGAAATTGTTGACCGCGTTAAGCTTATATAACGGTTACTGTTTTCCTTTATCTTGCTTCTTATTAAAAAATTTAAATTAGTATCTGGTTATCCTTTGTAATAACAAAAAGTGGTATTTTGTTACTGATTTTATTAAACCCTCAGCTAACATTAGTCTATTTTAACGTCATAATTAATCATTTACTTTCAGTCTAAGTTATAATTCATCTGACTGCACATGTTTGCATTATTTTTTACGTTGACTTGTACTATTCGAGAACCTTAGTAATTAATTCGCATTCAAAGCAAAGATGCCTAAAATTAATTCGTCGATTGTAAGCTTACACTCCTCGAAACTATCAAGAGTAATGTTCATTTCTTGTTAGACGAAACTCAAGTTGTTACGGAATGCATGTCAATGTTAATGTTTGATCGTTTTGTTCTTTATCTGGTATCTTTGCTTATTAATTAAGAAAATAGATACCACAAAGTTGTTAGTTCTCTCGTTGATGATTGTTTGCTTTTATTCTACTTCTTAAACAACGGGTGTGTATGTACACTGTTATGAATATTATAAATTCATGACATATTAGCAAGTAGTGACATCTATGTAATTAGAAGTAAACGATACTGATTAAAAGATGGTACGTAATGACAGTTACACGTTTTATTATTACTCTACCCGTAACTAGCAATTAAGGCATCGAATTCCATTTTATTACTACAGGTTATAGTCCCAGGCCCAGATACAAGGTGGATAAATTAAAGTTGCTTTCTTTTAAGTGTGTAAGTGTTTCGGGTTTCGTGAAAAACGAGTTTTGTGTTGAGTTGTTATTACGTCGTAAAAGGTAAAAAAAAATGACCGTCAATTACTTGACGAGTGTGCCTAAGTTACTTGGTCGCGAAAACTATGACGAGTGGTCGTTTGAAGTCGAGAATGTGTTAGTGCTTGAAGGTTTAAGTAAACGCATCGACGGTAGCGAACAGGACACCACCTTAATAGCAAAAGCCAAGGCCAAATTAGTTTTAACTATCGATTCCTCTTTGTTTCCGAAGTGCAAGACGCGAAAACAGCAAAAGATGTATGGACAAGTTTAAAAAATTTGTACGACGAC
The DNA here is from genome assembly GCA_035610365.1 of Aquatica leii. Taxonomy (NCBI): domain Eukaryota; kingdom Metazoa; phylum Arthropoda; class Insecta; order Coleoptera; family Lampyridae; genus Aquatica; species Aquatica leii. The sequence goes on along the minus strand of CM069436.1, from coordinate 99,413,234 downwards.
AGTGGTTCCGTGAGAAAAATTGGCCTTTTACGGCTTTGATATCCGCGAGATTTGAAAATCATGATTCCATGGATTCTTATGTCAATCAGATTGTCGAGACATCGCAGAAATTAAGGCGAACAGGATTCAAGATCGACGAGGAATGGGTTGGATCACTGTTACTGGCGGGACTTATATTACCCTATGATAATGGGAGTGGAACATTCAGGAATAAGTATTACTACAGATTCCATTAAAACAAAATTTCTGGACATGCAGACAGATAGCAGAGATGGCAGCAGAAGTGGTGCTTTTGTAGCGAACAGTAAACCAAGTCATCGAAAGCCACCGCGAGATGGCGGCAGTGGTACAAGTTCGCGTGAAATACATCAGCTGACGGGCAAGGTCAAGGTAATTCAGGCTTTGTAAACCAAAAGAATGACTTGAGTAATAGTGTTTGTTTAAAATGCAAAAAGAACGGACATTACAAGTCGAAGTGTCCCAATAACAAGCCTGAGGGTGTTTATAGTGCTGTTTTTTCAACAGGGCAGTTTAGTGACACAGACTGGTATGTTGATAGTGGTGCGAGCATGCATTTGACGGCTAAGAAAGAATGGTTGAAAAATGCACATAGTCCTGATTTACCTGATATTGTTGTGGCTAACCGATCGAAAATTAATGTAGACTGTGCTGGTGACATTGAAATCAAGACTGTGACAGCGGATCTTGAGCGTCGGATTTTATTAAGAAAGGTACAGTTTGTTTCAGGTTTGACCACAAATTTATTATCTGTTTGTCAACTCATTAACAATGGCAACAATGTAACTTTTGATTAAAAGGACTGTAAGAATTACAATGCTAAAAGTATCTTAGTGGCAACAGCTAGGCTGACGAATAATGTGTACAAGTCAGATGTCCCAGATGGTTGTGCAGGTTTTTTGGCAAGTAGTGAAACATGGTATCGACGCCATATAAACAATAACTATCTAAATAAAATAAGTGAATTAGTAGAAGGACTTGTTTTTAAGGGTCAGGCTAACGTAACTAATTGTCAAGTGTGTTGTCAAGGTAAACAAGCTCGCATACCTTTTCCAAACAAAAGTAGCCGTGCCAATAATGTGCTGCAGGTGATACATAGCGATATCTGTGGCCCAATGGAGACAGCTTCGTTAGGAAGCGCAAGATATTTCTTAACCTTTATTGATGATTACGGTCGTATGCGTTTTATATATTTCCTTAAGACGAAGGACGAAACATACGAAAAGTTTAAGGAGTTAAGTAGAAAATCAACAAAGGAAAGGGTAAAAGTGTTACGAACAGATAATGGCGGTGAATATATCTGTAAAGAATTTCAAAATTACCTAAGGAATGCTGGCATCATACATCAAAAGGCCAACAGCCACACACCTCAGCAGAATGGTGTGGCTGAGCGTTTTAATCGAACATTGGTTGAAAAAGCAAAATGTCTAATGTTTGATGAGCACATTTGTAAATCGTTATGGGCAGAAGCATGTAATGCTGCTTGCTACCTCAAGAATCGTTGTGTTTCAGCAGGGATTTCAAAAACACCGTTTGAGCTGTTGACCGGCAAGAAGCCAAATGTTGGTCATCTACGTGTTTATGGCAGTGTCATCATGGTTCATGTTCCGAAAGTTGCTAAGAATAAGTGGGACTAGAAGTTAGCCAAACACATACTTGTAAGTTATGATAAAATTAGCAAGGGTTATAGGTGCTACTACCCACCTACAAGAAAGGTGATTACTAATCGAGATGTGACAGTTATGGAAAACGTCAAGGAGACTTCGACGCCATCAATGGATGAGACAGTAGAGATTTCGGATTCAGTGGCGGTAGAAAATGAGCATAATTATTCAATCGATGACTTGACGGATTGTTCGATGAGTGAGGACACTATTGAACGTACCGATAATGATGACAGTGAATATGTTCCTGATTCAGTTGATGAAGAGGTGCAATCAGATGCTACAGAACTTAGAAGAAGAACAGAGAGGTCCATCAAAAAGAAAACTTTTGAAGATTATGTTACTTATTTTGGTGCAAAAAATGATAGCGATGCATCAGATATTTATGTTCCTTCAAGAACCGTTACAGAAGCGCTTTCAGGACCAGATGAGTAAAAGTGGAAGCAGGCTATGTTAAATGACATCAGATCTTTTGAAGAAAACAACACGTGGGAACTGGTTGATCATCCAAAAAATGAGACAATAGTGGAGTGTAAATGGGTGTTAAAAGTGTAGTGTAATAGTAAAAACAAAACGAGTTATAGAGCTAGATTAGTGGCAAAGGGTTATACTCAGAAGGAGGGCATTGATTATAACAAAACTTTTGCTTCTGTAGTGAGACACTCAACTTTAAGGGTTTTGATAGCATTATCATTGCAGTTAGATTTAAAAATTGTATCTAGATGTAAAAGCTGCATTTTTAAATGATGTATTGAAAGAAAATGTGTATATGAGGCAACCTGAAGGTTTTGTGTTGAAAGATTTTGAAAATAAGGTTTTTAAGTAAGTTCGACGACAAAACGTGTGACTTCAATTTACCATATAAAGACTTAATAAGAAGTCTCATGTACTTGGCAATTATGACACGTCCTGACATTGCTTACGCTGTCAGTCTGCTTAGTCAGTATAACAAATGTTATACTAAGGTGCATTTGCAATGTGCAAAAAGATTATTAAGGTATTTAAAAGGGACAAAGCTTTTTTTAATGAAATTTACCAAGAAGAATAATTCAAATTTAATCGGGTTTGTGGATTCCGACTGGGGTTCAGACAAGCTGGATCGCAAATCTTATACAGGTTATGTATTTAAGTTTTCTGGTGGTAGTGTTTCATGGAATAGCTGCAAACAAAAGGTTGTAGCTTTATCAACGACTGAAGCAGAGTATATGGCCCTTAGTGAAGCAACGAAAGAAGCCATATACCTGCGATATATTTTGTTTGACCTGACAGGAAAATTGGATAGTATTGAAATGTACAATGATAACCAAAGTGCCCAAAAGCTGGCGAATAATCCAATTTTCCATGAAAGATCGAAACATATAAATATCAGATACCATTTCTTAAGAGATGCTATCTCAGATAAGAAAATTGACATTAAATATATGCCAACAAATGAGATGGTAGCGTATATCTTGACTAAGTTGGGAAATGTTAAGAACTCGAAGTTTACTAGAGATTTAGGTTTAAACAATGCTTAGTGTGTTAGGGCATGAATTTCTAATAAGTGGGGGTGTTACGAATATTATAAATTCATGACATATTAGCAAGTACTGACATCTATGTAATTAGAAGTAAATTATTACTCTACCCGTAACTAACAAAGAAGGCCTCGAATTCCATTTTATTACTACATACACTTGGTATCTCCAAGCCAAACATTTTTTTCTCTACGACAAAGTGACACCGATTTTTCTCTTGTTCTATTACAGTATTCTCAACCACGCCCACTCACCGACATCGTAGCTAGCCGTGGTGATTTGGTTGTTACCAACAAAGTCTGTTGCAACAACAAAATTTGGTTATCATCTTGTTTTATGTAAAAAAAATTTCAGAATTTTACAAGAAAATCTACACTGTAAGTCGGTTGCTCCTCTTCGCAAAACTAAGTAAAACACAACGACATTGGCATGGTATCAATAAAAGAACCATTAGTTGAGACTTAACAGTTCCATCTGTGTACAAACCCAAAACTTACACTATCGCAAAAAAATTCACTAAAGTTTTGCCATTGACACTAACACTGCAATATACTACACAAATCTTGTAATGGACAAAATGCACGTAAAAATAAAAATTGACCTTGTCTGCTCTGCTACTTGTGTAGGCTACTACTGTTTTTTTCACTTCCATTTGAAAGGTTTGTTGCATGAGATTCCCAATTTTTACAAAACGCTAGTTTTTTGCTGTTTTCAAACTTTTCTTTCATTTCATGGTCTCATCTTAACATCTAAATGTCGTTTAAACACAAAAGGAATAATTATAATACCTATATTCAAAAGAAACTAAAAATAATAAATTTTATCTAAAAAATAAACATCTTATAACCCAAAAAACAATCATAAATATAAATCTAATAAGAGAACCCAAAGAAAAACTCTGCAAATTGTAAAAAAATAGTCGATGTTTGAATTCGTGCAATTTTAGCAACTCATTACAGCATGCTCCAGGCAAACTAATGATTTATAGTTTCAACAAAAATCAATCAATTTCCAATCTCAGTCTTTTGGAGATACAGAATACCTTTTCATAATTTTTGAAATCTTCGGTGGCACTGCAGGGGTATCTTGGCCAAAATGTTGAAGTTTTTGACGAATATTTCTTGGTATCCTTGGATGATCCTTTCTTTCAGAGATGTAGTCCTTGATCAGTTCAAAACCCAACATTTTGATGAACAATCTTCTGACAAGATTGAAATCTTGATTGTTTTCTCTCTATATCACCAAAGCCTTTATGGCTGTGTAACAAACCGTTACAAATGCTTAAGTTAAAATGTTTATAAAACTTTATTTAGTTTATTTTTAGGAGTACTTTTGATTTGTTTATATAAAGGAAACCGTTATTTATTTATTGTAGTTAAGACTGATTTAATTTAATTAAGTTAGTTCTCTGTATCCGTTGGTAAATAAATGTACAAAAGGGATTTCCGCCGGGTACCGAACGCGCATCCAAATTCGCGCTATCCCCGCTTATAGGCGCTTTATCCGTCAAAGCGCATGCCATCCCCGCTTAGAACCGTTCCCCCTCTTTCGAACGTCAGCAATAAAATCGGAACCCCGACTCAGGAACGAGAGTTCCAGTTGGAGCACAAACCGAATAAGATTCCGGGGTTCCTGTACACCAGCTGGACTTTACGGTAAGCCGTTTTGCTTTTATTAACCGAACCTCCGGGAAGATACCGCTCCCCCTCCCTGTCTGCTCTTCCCTCCTCCATCCACTACCGAGCGTCGTATTCGTAGTATTTGGTTTTGGTCTGCCAATACGCCGTCTCCGTAGTGTTTGGCTTTGGCCTGCGGATACGCCTTCCAATAACGTGCCTAAATCCCATCGCCTTCACCCAAGAGTTGAACCCGAGTAACCCTATGTACCGATCCAACGAAGGTTGACACCCTATTGCATGCTTGTTTGCATGGCCACTGACGTCACTGCTTGTCGAACGCACGCTAATCAATCATTGGTTTATATATCACCTTCCGCTTGCTTGGTTATGGCCGCCGCTTCTGTTCTTGTCGCATTACCGCTCATTAATTATTTATTTTAAGAATAAATAAAGTTATTTTCATTTACTTATTGTGTATTTTATTTCCGTCGCCTCGCTCCGCTTTTAGGTCCGTTGGAAGCCCTGGACAACCGTGTCTTCACTGTAATTACCCGGACAGTGCCGTCGAATAGGAGAGTAAACTCCTCGAACAAATCTGGCGCCCGAGAACCGTCCACTAGCTTTCTATTACAGCTAAGCAGTTCAATCTGGAGTGAGCGTCGCAGCTGCTGTATTCAAGAAAGAAAACACAATCCGTTAATTTCTGGACACGTTATATAATGGAGTTCATCCACTACATCTACTCCACTTTTAGTAAAGTTGTAGGAACTTATTATTTAAGCTGCTACATCAATAATCTCAATCATAGTGCATGGCGTATATCAGCAGAGTGTTTTTATCTTTTTGCACATAAGATGTCTTTATTCTCTGTTCTGATCTGTCAAAAATTGTGCTGTAATACACCGTTTGTTCTTTCTCTTTTGATTCTCAATTCAGAACTAGCGTCCACTTATAAAAAGTCAGATTTCGGTTAGAACCAGAAATAGGTAATATAAGCCTTTCGACAACATCTATTGGGAAGTTGTTAATATTGTAAGGCCCTTCTGGCTGCTTTCCTCTATATACTTCAAGTTTCAAACATAGCACGAAAGGGCATCAACTAAAGCTCACACATCTTCCACGAAAAGACCCTACTCTATAGTCATTGCGAGAGAGAGTGTAAGTCTGCTTGCAATTTTCAATTGTTTTTTACAGAATTCCACAAACAGGAGCTAATTTTTCAATCTTTCACAATTCTCGATATTATCGAACCGAAGGTTTAGGCCATCAAATCTCTTGAATTTTGACAATTAAAACGGAACATACCGGCTAAATACAAAACTCCGATAACTGCTTTAATAAGTCATTGCTTTTATTCTAATATTCAATAGATTTTTGTTAAACTTTGACATTGGTCCAGCGCACGGTATCTTCGATCACTTTTAGCATTTTTTGTATATTGCTTAACACCTGCTAAATGAGTGATTATATTGTCTGCTCTTGTTTGAATGTGTTGATTTGAAGCAAGTTTGTACAATTTCAATCCATATTTACTTGAAATACGTTTCTCTATTTCTTGAAAGATGTCAGTATTTCCAGTCTCTGAATCTTCGTCATAAACCTCACTTTTTATTTATTTCGTACGGTAATTTTTAGCTAAATCGGGTTCTACACACTCCAAAGCGCCTGAATTCGATGGTGGCGACATATTTGTGCATAAGCCTACGTTCGATTAATTTTGAAAGCGGTATTTGTCTGCTGGGGTTTATAAAGCCCCACTTATGTTGTTTCGTGCTACTGAAAAACCTGTGATATAGGCAGTTATGCGTACACGTATGTTGGTGGTTGAGGACAGTTATCACTTGCACGATTGGTAATTAGTAAAGAAGGGACAGTCATTTTGCCTTTTTAAAGAGTATTATTTTATATTGACTTTTTACATATACATTTTGAAAAGTTTGTGTAAACAGAGTTTTAATAGGTAGATGACAATAACGCATTACAGAATTTTACTTAACTTACGTACAATAATATAATTAACAATTTTTGCTCAAAAGGTCTTACCACGAACCTATAAATAACAACAGGGATTTTCACGTTTTGTTAAACAATGGTTTCCAGAAAACATTAAATACAAAAGCCGCTTATGAAGAAGAACTATTGTAAGAATTTATACTAGGATTATGTACAATGACAAGCTTAACAGAATACTATTTACAAAACCGGAAGGATTTCGGAATGAATCATATTTTATAGGTCTATTCAGTACCTAAGTAAAGCAAACAAATATAGATAATTTTAATTCTGTGCGGTAAGATTCCTTTAATGACTAAAATATTCTTTGTTTGTTATAAATACCTGTGATATTGTCACACTGTGATAGTCTATTGCTGTTGTGCTGTGAGTAAGTTTTAAAAAATGCCACCTAATAAACAACCAAAATTTAAAAATTATTACAAGTGGAGTAAATTGTATAATAATTTAACAACCGACAGGAAAAACCTTTTTTGTCAAGTTTGTTCAAAATCAGTGAGTTTGTATTATCTTAAATTAAATGCTTTTAATTACTAGTAAATGTATTATTTTAGATCGGTGCTACTGAAAAGTACAATGTAAAACAACACTTGGATAGTAGTTTACAATTAAAAAATATTAAAAAAACTATGAAACAACTATTGTTAAAAAACGTTATAGAAGATCAACAGAATAAACCTGGCCCATCAAAAACAACTTTTGCTCTAGATTTGTGCGAAGCATTGGTGTCGGCTAAAATTCCTCTTAAAAAACTTGGTAATATCAATTTTCGCAATTTCCTCGAAAAATACACCGAACAAGTTGTTCCAGATGAATTAACTTTGAGAAAAAATTATTTAGACATATGTTACCAATCGGTAAGCAGTTTAATTAAAGTATTAATAGTTTTGAAAATGCTGGTTTACCTTTTATAGAAAATACAGACAATAAGGAAATGGCATTGGGGACCATTACATTTGAACTTCGGTTAATGAAACAACCGATTGCAGAGGTCGATATATAGCAAATTTTGTAGTTTTTATTGCCTTTTTGGCAGGTTTAATGTGCCTTGTACGCCACCTTTAATGGTATTGTTTCTTGTTTTACTATCCGCTCTTTAGTAACATTTGCCTTGGTGATATATAAATAAAATTTAAAAAAAAAAGGCAATATAATAGTTATTGTGTACTTTGCACTAATAAAATGCAACCGTATTTTAAAATACTTCGTATGCGTGTAATTGCTTAAGGAATAAATAATCTAATTATATGAATTAAATGCCGTTTTGATAGAATATGGCAATTTGCATAGAACACACAGACGTTAACAAAATTTTACATGAATAAAATCGTTATGGTTAAAACATAGTATGTAATTCCGGGTTAAAAATCACTATAAGCTTAAGATTCAGTAAATTAAGGCATGTAAAAAGAATATTTTTATTAACTACTAAATGAGAACTATTATTTAGCGTCTGAACTATAAGAAAATTACTTCCTTTGGTTAGTTTTCTGCATAACGTTATTTTATCATAATAAAAATACTCAAAAGAAAACCAAATCTATTCAATCATACATTGGAAAGATAACTTAAAATAATCTTGAAATGTAGTAGGAATTGTCTCATAAATATTTTATAGGTAAAATTGATGTTCACTTACTCGAAGCGTACTTAGGTTGTTAGCTATGCAACGTAAACAAAATAAGTACCACAAAAATACGTAAAAGTATCAAATAACTAATACTTCTAATAATTCTATCTATAACAAAAAAAAACAAAGCTGATTAACAAAAAATCTTAATTAAAAATTAAGTCGACGAATATTTGCAACTTAAAATTATAGAAGCAAAGGACGTTAAAATAAAAAATAATGTATTTATAAATGTTTAAAATAATCGGTAATAATAAATAAGGCAAAATAATATTTAAAAGCAGCGTATAAAGAGTCAAGTCTCTAAAGTGAAACAGTCTGCTTTGATCTTTGCGCTCACTGAATTATTAAAAAGAGGATGAAAAGCAGAATCTTTATAAACCCGTCGAAAACAAGTACAGAGACAATAAACATCGAAATTATGAATAATAAAATTAGTTATATTTTCAAAGAGAATAGAAAAACTAAGGATTTACTTTGCTAAGAAAAAAACAGCGTAAAATAAAAATTAAAAATCCGGAGGATTAAACTTTTTGCGTTTTACAGGGAACGGACAATCCCGTAAAACGTAACAAAATAACTTGTTTGTTTCAAATGTAAATTGAATAACTGCTTTAGTCCAGCCAGCGGAGTTAAAATGCATTAAAAATTCGACGAAAATCTAATTCGAGCGCTCTTGATAAATTATATAACAATTAGTGTATGAAAAACCTCCGCAAGAAAATGAAAATTAAGTGCCGATGGTTTTCATTGCACAATTCAAAAGATCACAAAAAGAAATGGACAACAATAACACGTTAAGTAAAAATAATAGTGCATTTACACGACGATTTAAGGATCGAAATAAAGGAAGGAGGCAATAAAAATTCAAATTTCAAAATTTACATTTTAAATGCTTTTTCATACACAGTAGTCGCTCGACGATGCGTAACTGAAAATTGACTGGTGCTTTTCATATCGTCAAGCTAAGTTACTAAATGTGCATAAGAATGTGAACTTTAGAAATAACTATTCGTCTCGTTTTTTTTCAGCAATAAGGCACTTTGAGATTATTGCGATTCCAACACATAACTTTCAATATTAAAGTCGCTACAATATCAAACTTTAAAATAATCAAGTACCCTAACTATGTTTAAAACTACTACTACTAAATATGGATTGTAAAGACAATGCCCTTAAGGCATGCGATTTTTGAATACCCGGCTCTTTTTAGTTTATGCTAAACTTATTCGTCTTCAAACGACGACTGACTAACAAAAACCTTAAATCAGTCAACTCCTTTCGGCATCACACCTCGAAAACGATTAAAGTTACAAATTTAGAAAAAAAAACAATCTATAAATACAATTTTTTGAATTACGACCAGAGAAATTAGAACAGCCTATTGAACTTTTACTGTATTACCAATACAAACGATGTGACTTATTGTTCTCAACTCACTCGGATCACCACTAAGGAAATGCAGAGAGTATGTATACATCTATTCAAAAATTTAACACATTTTCTCATTGTCAATTTTTTTTGACATCCCATGTATCTCGTAGATAAACGTTTTCAAGCAAATCGAGAACACACTGTCCAAATTTTATAGACATGTTATATGTTTAGAAACTTTATTATTATCGATGTAGATATTTGTAGATTCAGTCAATTTATTATATTCTTGCATGATTCTTCTCATCCAACAAATTTCTTGTATTCCACTTACTGCAGCTTGATGCTCTGCCTCCGCCGATAACAATGATGTTGCTGATTGTTTCTGTGCCAAAGGAAACAACAGGTCATCGACAATCAATTAAAACACCACTTATTGAAATCATATCCGTGCCACCATAATCTGAATTTTTTTTTTTATTTCGGATTCTCCATTAAAAAATTTACCGTAGTCTTCTGTTTCCTTAAGATTAGGTTAAGCTACCTATCAGGCGCGTCTGCAGATGGTGAATAAGAGGATAGATAAGGTGCCACGTTACGCAACTTCACTAGCTGATCCGGGACAACCCTGTTTACCTTGGCAACTGTTGGAGTCGAGGCGTAAAATCCGTACGTATGCCAATACTACTGTCACGCGAACCAGCTCTCTTAGCTCAAGCTATAGTGTCGTGGCAAGAACCAACACTCAGATAACGATGCCTGTTGCTGACTTTGGTCAGCAGAGACGATCGCCAAACCCAAACCTGTTTGCTCCTGTAGACATGTTTAACGAGCAAGTAGTGCTGGGGGGATCTTGGTTTAATTGCCTGAACCAAGAAGAGGCAACCTCATTAAAAACATAAATCTAAGATGGGGAAGACCAGGCCGATGTGTGACTGAATAGAATGTAACGTACAAATTGGAGAAGTGAGAAAAAATTACAATCGTAGATGTTTGGCTAGCTTTGCCGCAGATGGTTGTGGGTCTGATGATTAGAAAAAAAGTACTCTTCCGATAAGCCAATGCCCTTTGCGCCACCTTTTCTTACGGATGAGTAATGTACTGAACGTCTAGGCTAGAGAAAAGTAAATCCCAGGCCCACAATCCACGAAGTACATTAAGAAATAAAAAACTTGTTCCGAATAAGAAAATGACAGTTTCGTTTATTATTTTCTAATTTCTTTTTTTTTGTTGTATCATTTACTACGACAACCAACCCTCACGAAGGAAAATAAAGATAGGAGTCGAATCGTCGTTGTTTACAAAAATTTTCACTGCTATCGTTATACTTATGACACAAATATGGAAAATACAAAACAAGTCTAAAGTAGACCCTGGAAGCAGATATGTTAATATACCGCCGCAATTCACCAACGGCAGCAATAGTTAGATACGTCCACGTAATTGATTTGATTATAATTCGCCCGTAGCCTTGACGTCAAGTCAGGTATTTATTATTATAACATTAAAATTAATAAAAGCTAGATAGTAATATCGAAATTTATGAAGGTTAAGTAATAATATTGAAGTTTATGAAAGTTAAGTGATAATCTTGTAACCGGAACAAAGGTAACCATTTACTAAGCGCACATGACAAAGAACATCTTTTATAATTACATTAATTAATTCGTTACGTTAAACATTCTGAGAATCGACAAAAACAGTTAAATTGTTATAAGCGAAAAGCGATCCGAAAGACCCCCAACAACACCGATCAAGTTATGGTCGATACAGCGTTCATTCCCCGGTTTATTCACCGTTGAAATAATTTTAAAGTAAATAACTTTGGAAGAACTCCGCCGCTATTAAACGACCTTCACTTACTTATACAGATATGCCATCAAAGCTGAATTACCGAAGCTTATATATAAATATATATATATATAAAATTTAATTATAGAAGCATATCATAGCAATCTTAATTCCGGAAGCATCCCATAGAAGCTTAGTTACATAAGTATGCCGTGGAAACTTAATTACCGAAGTACGCCATAGAAGCTAAAATAACTAGAAATAGCTTGCACTTTGATACAACTTTTACAACGTGTAAATAATAACCTACAATATGTGCTGATCAGAAATATATCTGTGCGTCGTCCCCTGACTCACACATCCAAAAGATTGGTTTCAGATTTTACTAAAAGAAAAGCGTCTATAAGCCAAATTTCGATTGATGACAAAATCTCATTCTTTTACCAATCTTTTTGCGTTTTAACGACGACAATGGGAAAAGTGGAAAAAAAGAAGAAAAAAAAAAGAATTTATTATACTGAGATGTTTCGCTTACCTTTCGGCTAGCCTCGCCGTAGATGGTCGTAGGTTAAAGATCGAAGTAAGGAGAATATTCTTAGGTAAGCTAAATGCCCGATTGCACCACCGTTTCTCGCAATTTAATAGAACGTAAGATGTCTAGGCAGAAGAAAAGGAGATCCTAGACCCGCAGTACCCCCAAACTGCATTCGCAAATCAAAGATATCCAAAATTAATAACAATTATTTATTAAGAACAATTTCATGGAAGATAAAAGATGAGTATCGACTGTTACGCCACTGGTACAACTTACATATACATAATAACAACTATTTCTTAAGAGAAATTTCATTGAAGATAAAAGATGAGTATCTATTGTTACGCCACTGGTACAAATTACATATACATAATAACAAAACAATTTAAATCACAGTGCTAAAGCAGGTCTAAAATAGACTCTGGAAGCAGATATGCTTTTACTAGATTAATTTACGCTGCCGCAATACAATAAACGGTAGCAAGTTAAATACGTTACCGCAAGTGAAATTTTAAAACTGCCTGTAGATCTTAACGTCAAGCTTACGACCAGTATAAATTAGTTGAAATTCATTTTATTACAGAAACACAATCCGATACATACTTCCAAATCTCTGATAGTTACATTTCTGCATATTAATGATTAAAATTGTGACATTGATAGTGAATAAACAAAATTGACATTGATTAGGCGTAGAGTATTAACGAGAGAAGAAATTTAGCAATTACACAGATATTACGGAATCAGTTCTTAATACGTTTAACTTACATTGAAACGTTGTTTAAAATTTTGACACAACGCAACCTAGCGTGATCGTAAGTCGATAACCCCGAAGTCCGTAACCAGACGAGGGTCGAGGTAGTGCCGTATTCCCCGTTTGATTATGCCGACGGAAACTTATATGATACATAAATACCTTTTCGGCTAGAAACTACTTAAGGAATACCCATTCGCACGTGGCACCACTTCAAACTGATCCTCGGCGAACTCAAAGTATACAATAGTCGAATTACATCACACAAAAGAAATTGCGCCTTCGTTAATTCATAAGCAAAACTAACGACACCATTAATCCATGAGAAGCAAGAAAGAAAGAAAGTTAAAACAACCAAAAACAGTTGGTACGTCGCAAACATCCATCACGTGTAAATACTAACCTACTCTGTGACTTTGGTTAGAAAATATTCAGCTACGTCGTTCTACCAATGCGACATTCGAGCGGATTTATTAGAGATTTCTAAAATGAAAACGTCTTTACGTTAGATGACGATTGATGAGAGAAAACCTCATTTTCTTACCAATCCGTTTCCGCCACATCCATAACAAACTCGTAAGACAAAATGAACCGGAAACCCGTAGAAGGTCAACTACTATTGCGCCCTCTGCGTGCATAAAGTCGAAGAATATTATTCGAGGTCGGATCTCTCACACGGGTCATGGCAAAGTTGCATATCCATCAGATAAAATAATGACGAAATACTAAAAATAGTTGTTACACACATACCGTACCGGACGTTACAAAAATCAAAAGTAACTGGAAATGTCTTGGAAAAATGAACTACAACTTGCGTCATCTGACAACATAAAACTAAACCAAACTTTTCGAGGTCAAGTATTCATACGTTGACGGTGGCAAAGTTGCCTATCCGTCAGTCAAAAATAATTGCAAGTTAAAATTTAACCATTACAAGAAGACCAGTCGTCACTGGTTCTAACCTCGGGGTACTAGGCGAACAACAATATCGGTTAATGCTGAGCGCAAACCTGAAAAACCTAAAAAGCTTTCGAAGGCTAAAAAACGATATAGGTGTCACGCAACCGTTTCCATCTCAACGACAGGGACGCGTCAGAAAAACCTTCCTATACAGCAAGAAAAGTCGAGCACGTCAGGAACGCAACAGTGGCGCCAAACAGCGCACGCAAATGTAAGAACTGCCGAAACAAGGGCGCTAAAACGCAACCTGTTCAGCAGTAGCACGCTGGCGTCACAAAAATGACCGGAAAAGGAAAGTCGATGAATCGAGGGAGAACAACTGGAACAGGCGTCTTCGCATTTTCAGGAATACACCCATAAACGGTGATTCCTGAAAATAACGTGCGCACACGAGGCAACCAGATAGCGGCTAGTCGACACATCAAACAAAAAGAAACTGCTGGAGAAGGATAGCGAGTTTGAGATTATTTATCTTAACATCTTCCTGTGCCCAAACTCACTTGGGTCCAGGAAACGGTACTAGAACCGACCACCCTACTAAAATAATGTCGGTACCGAGACGTGGCGGGTGGTTAACACTAAACCCGATCCAAAAGAAACCCAATATGTCCTGGGAGAAAATGGAAGCAATAGAATTGCGCCTCGACTTCTCGAGGATTACTCCCTGATGCCAAAAAGAACAGCAAAGAATCAGAAGATACGAGACTTGTTTACAAGGTGAGAAAGAACGCACTGACGGCAAATCTAATACTCAAAATCGTCTAGATAAATATACATCACCGCAGCGCAGCCTCAGTGGCCCTCAGTGGTTATATCGTGACACACGATATTGATATTGCCCTTATTCGATAGCCATGGATCCATAATGGGGTAATAAAAGGATTGAACTGCCCAAGTAGATGGCAACTTGTGCACAGCTCTCGCACATGCAACATCGTAAAGAATGCACTAAACTTAAAGTCATTGTGAGATTTATGTTCTAGAGACCTAGTAACAACTAAAATATCTATAGTAAAAGAAGGCAGCAAACGGATCCGATTACCTGCCTTACGACGAGACAAGACCACCGCCGCCGGAAAAAAAATAGCAGCTGATTAACAGAGGGATTAACAAACCGATGATTCTGGAATGCGGCGCCAATGCACACCACACCTTGAAGGTGAGCAGAAGCACAAATACAAGAAGTGAATAAATGTGTAAAGTGATAAAAATGTATCAAATAAACCTTTTTTATCTGACCATAGATATATTCGATTCAACATTGCATCAGACGAGAAACTCGTAACGGAATACAGAGACCCGAGGAAAACCGACTGAGAGTTCTTCAACGAGACTCTAACGGATCAAATCAGAGACTGTCCTACAGTTGCAAGATCAACGTCAAACGGAGCCCCAACAAGACCGTACTAGAAACATCGGTTCTATGCTGTAGAAAACTAGAAGTATACAGACTCAGTTAAAAGTAGTCTGCAGGAACTACTGTAAAAATACTTTTCGGGCTCATCGTTTAATATATAATAAACTTCCAATAGGTTCACGATACGGTTTATGCTTTAACGGTTTATAATTGATGATCTTTGCGGACAACATTCCGGGTTCAATAGGCGCAGTTACTGAATAAGATTTTTCAAAACCAAACCCAAATAATATTTTGTGGCTATATTATTCTTGAGTTACTAGAACACCATTGTCTTGTAGATGAAATTCCATTCCAAGATAAAATAATTTTCCATCTTGTGCATTAGTTGATTTCCTCTTGAATTTTACGCTCAAAGCTGCTAATATTTATTTCATCATTTCTTCTTTCGTCGTCCTATTATAATGCCATCACCTACAAATATTCCAATAATAATTCTTTTTTTGTGGTTACAGAATATGTAAACATCAGTATTTTCAACATTCCAATCCTTTAAAGCTTGTTTCAGACCGTAGAGACTCCTTTTTTGAATGACAGGCTTTTCCAAAGTTGTCATCAAAATCCTTTGGCTGCATCATGCACATTTCTTTTGCTGCATGACTTAATAAGCCACAATGCTTAATTTTCCATTTCCTTTTTTACGTAATACCCACTACTACTAGAGCATCAATATCTTTTTGCATTGCTTTCTTCCATCTTGGATCATTCAAATCATTTCTGGCTAAAATATCATCACCTTCATCAATTATTACATAAGCACTACATTTTTTTGTGTTACGTTTATTATACCATTTATTAGTATATAAACAATATACATAAATAGATGATGATGGATACAGTAACATCGTGGAGATGTGTTCCAGTGAACACAAGCTCAACAGATTAGCCTTAGAATGCTATCTTGTCACAGCCCCGCTGTTATCGGGTGTAGTGTTGTCAGTTCGTTTTCGCATCCCACCCGCAACAGCCTTTCTTCCAAGTAGGATTTGAGAGTATTATACAAAGCTTCTAGCAAATTCAGCTTTAATTTATATAATACTTGATGCCAACCTTATCGAAGAAATACAGCAGCTTTGGCTTCATATGTTTTATTATATTAAAATCTCGGCGTATTTGTTCTATTGTGGAATGTTTCCTTCGGAAGCCGAATTAGTGCACCGAGATAAGGTTTTTCTCTTTGCCAGTAGCTTTTCCAATAGTTTTGACATTAATGGAAAAAGTCTAATTAGTCGATACGAGGTTGGGTCGTTAGGTGATTTTCCTGGCTTTTGAATGAGTATTACTTCCGCTATCTTCCATTGTGCAGTATTTTCTCAGTAATACGTTAAATAGTTGAGTCATTACTTTGTGTGGTAGCTCTTTTATTACTTGGGCAGTGATTGGTATAATAACCAGGTGATTTAGTTCTTTTTTTATTATGTTTCTCAACTCTTTTATCGTGATATGTGTTACCGGTTCGCTAGGTTGCTGTGGTATTTCTATGCATTTCTAGATTTTTTCGTCGGTCTGTTTGTTGCTGGAGGACAGTAGCTCAAAGACTCTTTTTAGATGTTCTGTAATTGCTTTACTCCGATCAGCTTTGACCCATTCGCCATTTGGCATTCTTATGGGTGGAACATGTTCGCGTGGTTGTTTGAGCCTTTGTGTAGCTTTCCATAACGCATAGTCGGAAGTGTAATATTTTCAGGTTTTATTTAAAGGACTGATTTTTGTCATCTAAAAACTAAAAATTCCAAGGAATCTGGTAACTTATTTAAATCTACTGGTGAGTAAGTCGGTTTGTACGTGGCCCAAGTGGAGTTGTTCCATTACTTCGTAAAGTTTATCTTCCCGGGGCTGCGAGTCGTGATCCCCAGCTGGTATACTTTGCGTTGTAGTCAACTCGTGCTAAAAACCTGTTCCCCAGTTTATTAAAATTAAAATAGGCAGTAGGCTGCCGATATTGAAATTGGTCCAAAGCAATCATCTGCGACTATACTTACTGTTTGAAGATGTGGTGTTTCGAATTTATGTAGCGTATGATGTTTAATGCTAATGTCGTATAATGATTGCCGCTCCAGCTCTGACTCTTCTTTCACTATCTGGGTGGGCTGTTAAAGACTAAGAATATTTCTATTTTATGTTTGTTGTTTCAAATACCATTCGTGCTATTTCGTACAATTGGGCCATTATTTTTTGGAGTTGGTAGTTATGTCGCAAGTAGCTGATATGTTAATTCTATTGCGGTTGTTTTAATCAGCTCTATGTAGGCGGGAACTTCTTTGGTTAGCCCACAGAGAATAAATGAAGTGATTTTCGTAATAGCTGGAACATTTTTTGAAGCTAATTTTGACTGTGATGGATCATCGTTCGTATCAGATAGTGTTTCAAATCGATTTTAATTTTGATTTGGTTTGATTGGGCTCGTATCTTAGCTTCTTCTGCTTGATTGTGGGGGCTAGTTTTATCTCTCCTTCGTTTGCCATTTTTTTACGTTACCGTAATTCTTTTCTGTGTTTGTTTCGTTGTAGTCTTTTGCGTTGTATTTTTCGAGAACTTACACTGTTTTACAAATCTGCGAGTATACAATTTTGTTAAAGTGTCTAATTCGCTGATCTTTCATTAAGTATTCCTAGTTTTTCAAAAATGTTCTTGCTACTGACATTTTTAATGTATTTAATCCAAATTGATTTTCCACTAGATTCGGAACAATTTCTAGTTTATCAATTGCCTGTTTCGTTCGCACTCCTCTCCCGTAAATGTCAAATACGATTACGCACTTTACAAACAGTGGAATCCGCAAACAGTGACGCCGTGAATTTTACTTCGAATTATTACTTATATGAATGCATAAATATTGACATGTAACGCGATACTTCATTATTGTTTAACAATTCTTCATAAATATATTCTTTACCTTCAAAATGACCCTCGTATACTAAATTTTTAATCAGCAAAATTTTTAAATATATTAAAACGTCCCAAAAACTAAATTTGAAAGTACTCCATTTCAAACAAAATTCAAATAAAATTTAAGCTAATGCAGGAAGAGCATCATCCCTTCGACCCTTTATGTGGTCGACAGTGGCAAATGCCAGCCTTCACAATTTTCAGACAGGATGTTACAACGAACCAATTCCTTTCACCCCAAGGAAATCGACGAACTTTATATAACTATTTACTTTTTCGAGACGTAGGTTATCTGGTGTCAAAATGTACAAATTATTATTTTCTATATTTTTAAAATTTAAAAAAAAACAACAATAAAAGTTATTTGATTTGTTCTCAAAAAAACGTAGTCTTGATGAAACAACACGTTCGTAATTACAGAAACAAATTCTAATTTGTATACATCACGTTTTAAAATATAATAAAATAACACAATAACAAAAAATTAATACATTTAAACAAACATAAAACATATAAAAAAGCTTTTAATATTTAATACATCTCTTTTTTGAAATGTTGTTTTAATTTGAAATTAAATTGAAAGTAATTTTCCACTGTTAGTAAGATTGAAAAAAACAAAAACAATTAACTCGGTAAAATTAACATTTAATAAAAGAGTGTTTATTTTACATTGTATAGCAGCCGTAAAGAATACATTGCTAACCGTGAATATTATTAAATTACTTCAAATGATGTTATTCAAAAAAAGTTCGTTTTAGAGAATGTCTTTACGAGGTTCATTTTATGTAGCATGAAATGTGTTGCGCATTTAAATTTTCGCTCTTTTACTGCATATGAAATATTGGTATGTGAAGGAAACAAATTTAGTATTTATAAGGTGGCAGTCAGTTGCAGTAAAACAGTAACGATTTACGTACAATTTTTTTTGAGAGCTTTTCTTTAAATAATTTCAGTTCGTACATTTTTTTGCGTTTTCTAAACAAATAAAACCTCTGAATAATATTTATTTTCAGTAAATTAAATAAAAACTACAGAAAATTTAAATTATTCTGACGTGTCCTGGTTTTATAAGATTATGGTTTTGTTATACAGGCACGTCGCTTATTGGAATCAATTAAGGAACAGGCAGGACGTATGCTACTACGTACAAAAAACTTCGGTTATAGTAACCAATTTCGGTTTATGTTATCAATTTTCTACTCAGGTTTATTTCTATACATGAATTTTTTTGTGAAAAATTTAATTATTGTAATCTAAAAATATTTCTCTATTTCAACATCAGAATTAGCGATTCTTACACTAAAATCCGTGTAAGAATAAGCCAATTCTTACACGAATTTTAGTAATGTTAGTTTTTTTAAAGTTAGTATCTCTGCATCGTAAGTTGACGTTACATGAAAAAGAAATCAAAATTATTGGAAGTTAACAATTGAAATTCAAATTTTGATGCCAAGATAAAATAAAAACGTCCTATTAATTCAAAGTTATTTACTTATAAAGGTATAAAGAGAAAATTTTGTATGAGATTTTAGGTTAAAACATAAATTTCAATATGTCAAAGTGTAAGTGCTGCCAATTCAGTAAAATATAAATTTCCCAATGTTGTTTTAAAAATTAAAATTATACGAAAAATATTAAATATTGTATCAAAATAGAGAAAATAGTATAAAGCACACGTCATAGAATACGTTTCAATCACTCGACCGCTTCATAAACTCACCGCTGCGCGGCTCGTATATGAAACGCGGTCTCGTGATTGAAGTGCGTTCATTCTGTAACTTGTGTTTTAATATACTATTCTAGTGCATATTTGGCTTTATTTGTGCAATGTTATTTATTTATTCAAGTATTTTGACTGACCTACGTAACATCACCTCATTTAAACATCTGTACTTGGAAAAAATGTGCAGTTCTTAGAATAACAACTTAATTTACATACGTCTTATATAATAACATTATTCTGTATTTATTGTTATTTTTGGTGTCAGCAAATTACTAAAAGGAAATGTGTAGTTCTTATTAGACGTCATAGCATTATTTGTTGATTTCTTTTTATACACGGTATCAACAAATTTATTATTTAATGTAACAGTGTTACATGTCTTTATTTAAGTATTTGCGATAAATGATAATTCGTAATAAAATTCAAGACTGCACTGGTTTTTCGGCGGCGCTGTAGCCGATAAGGTCTGAAATTGGCAGTAAACGATGTCAGAGGTTTGGTCGCACATTTTCCGCTTTGTTCTTACGCGTTTCGCTAAATCTAATGATGCTGCAATAAAACAGGTATATTATTGCAGAATTTAAGCCACTGGTAGTTTATATCAGCGGTTGCAGAAGGTCCGCCAGGGTTAAAACGGCTTTCTCTCCCAACCAATTATGAACTAGAAGGAATTCTATTCATTGATGTGCATAGAGACAACCAGTCATTAACCTCCAGACGATTATTTTCGTTGAGAAATTTCTATATGGCAGTTGAGGCCTTGAACGTGAAGCAAACGAATTTCAAGTATTGTATTAGAAAACTATTTGCTTATGTGTAACTTGTAATATGAATTATTCAGCCTTCAGCGTGTTTTGCTTGTGTCTGTTAATTACTCGTTCTAATTCGTAACTTTCAACATTTGAAACCATAGATGACACTAAAACTTACTTTCAATCTTTAAAGTATCGTATTTATATAATTCAGTTTTGTGTACGCTGACCAATTATATGTCGAGTTACTTTGAGTCACGTTGAATATATTCAAGTCACATTTAGACCCACGTCTTTACTCGTCGACATCTAAGTAACGTGATTGCTTAGTAAGTATCACGACTGTAATTAAGTTTACTAGTGTGTGATCGAGTTCGTAATTGCGATGATTTAATATTTTATCATTTCATTTAACTAAAACTAAACGAAGTTCATTATAAAATATATTGCATTTGTTACATTGTTCTTGCTCGCTTTATTTTCTCTACCCTGTTCGCTTCGTAGTGGGTCGTGGGTCCAAACGTACCCTTTGTCTCTCCAAGCCGAAAATCTTGATTAGTACGAGGAGTAGCGCCTAGATATATTCAATTTTTATTCCAGTTTCTCAACCACGCCCACTCACCGACACTGTAACTGTAGTGACGTGGTTGTTACCAATGGGGTCCACTGCATAAAAAGCTTGTTAACAACAGGTCCACAATTTTCGATTTATTTGACTCCAAATTTTCTAAAATGTTTTATTAGAACTTTTATTTTGACATTTTTGCTTGTATTGGCTCTATAATTTCATTTCTAAATAAACAACTTGTTAGTCAGATACACGCTGTATGTATTTACTACTTTTTAACCAATAAACATTTAATTGTTGCTATTTTTAAATATCGGATTTTGTTATCATTCGGTTATTCTTATCAAAAACCCTAATTTGATTCTATTAAGCGACGTGCACTGCATTATGTTACATCTTGTACGTTATTGGCCTAATGTCTTGCTCCTTCACGTACCTTCTTAAAATCATTTGTTTCACATATTTTATGTTGTCTGGGTCACCGTGACCCCACATCGTCAATAGCGCGTAGTGAAGCACGTAGTGAAAATGTCAGGTGTGTGGCGTCCAGCTAGATTGTTGGAATCAACGGACGCCGATTTCGAGAAAATACTTACTAGAAAATGAATGGACAATTAGGCCGAGCAATCATGAAACTGATTCTAAACAATCCGAAGTTCCTGAAGACGATTACTCCCTAACGACTTAGATGTAATGCATCTACCTGGATTGCGTAATAAAGCTAAGAATCTGGATGGTTCACCAAGCCTCTGGATGTATGCGGTTGTTTTTTTCCGATATAATTATACAAACAATTAAGACGGATATTAACATTCAACTTGGTATGTGTCTCACTGATGCACGTACGAGCTACTTATATAATGCTTATACGTACTGTAAAGAAATAGTAATGAATTTACGTTGAATTGAACCGAAAAAAAGCTACCCTACCCAATCGGTGCTGCGTATTTGTAAACCAATAGAAAAAACCAACAGAAATATGGTATGTTAAAAAACCTTCGATGGTTTCTCGCGCTGTATAAATTTCGCCCATTGTCAACATACGTCTGCGACATTAGGTTTCGGTCATTTAATTTCGCCGTTAAGAAACAGCACGTGTGCTAACGCAATTCTCAGTGATATTCACATTTAATAATCTTGAAACAACGACATTTTAATGTGTACATCAATTAGGATTTCGATGTTGTGCATGTGAAAAAATCGCTGACCAAATCTGGATAAATCGTAATGACTGGCTAATAACTTTTTCATAGAGTCAATAACTAATGCATATACAGATGCAAGAACTAAACCGTACTAATTAGATGTTAATCATGTCAGCAACTCATTAGATGAGCAAATTGAAACCAAAGTTTCTATACGCTGCTGAGGCAAATAACTACGAGAAATTGGTGGCACATCTGTTAAATATAACTTAAACAAGTTTTGGAAGCCTAGCGCACTTTGTGTAGTAATCATCGATTGAAATGTTAGCAGCTTATTCGTGTTAGTATGATTGTATATGTATGTATGTGTATACTTATCCGCTTAATTTTCAGCAATTTTAGATGAATGTTTTGGATATGCCATTAGCTAATCGCACAGAGTAAGTACCCTCTTTTTTTATATTTACTTACTTGTTTTGGTCCGGTCGTATGCACGAACGACTAGACATATACGCCTGTTATTAAGATTAAATTACGCAACCTTTTTTTCCTGCTTATCTTTTAAGTTAACACTGTAATTTTGTGATAATTTAATTTTTTGTATTCACCAACTGTAATTTATTGAATGCAACGTTAAGTCATTCTTGTCTTATGTCTACGGGATGTTGCCTAATTTAAAGAAAACCAAAAAGTTCGTCAATGAGAGATTCAAGTACTTACTTTTTAGACTTACGTTTGTCCAGACATCACAATACAACAGACATGCGAAGTATAAAAGGACCGGAAGTTTTATGCATCGTGGTGTAAGCATCACGTATATTTTCAGGAATCGCAATGTAAACGACGACAAAAAAAATTCAGATTGGTTTCTTAACCCTCACATTCCAATCGAAGAAAATGTAATGCAACTAAAAACTGTGATAATAGAAGATGCGACTGTAAACTGTTAGAAAATTATTGAAACCAGAAAAGTCGTGCAAAATACCATCAAGAATCCTTTCTCAAATAAACAAAAAAATTTTAAATTTCAAAACAAAAATAATACTGATGTTAGCGACCACGACATTTAAAAAAAACGATGAAAACTCTCAATACTGCTTAACTAACCGCAACATCATAATATCTCTTATAATACCAATACACAAGTCGGATAAAATCTTACCATTTCTAGTACCGCTATTCGCTGGACTCTCGGAAACCATTGGGCTGCTGGAATCGCCATAGCTGTAAATGATGCAAAATAAGTAACAATGAAACCAACCGCCACAAACGTGCAATAAAAGCGATAGGGTTGAGAAAGAAGAGTAGCTGTATATATTATTAGAACCAACATGAAAAAATGTAAAGAGTGGTCTCTGCAAGCTCCTAACACCAGACAGTTAGTTTTTCTGTAAGACCGGGCACATATAAATTTACGATTGTAGTATCAAATGTATATTACAATAAGGTTTCGTTTTGAACACAAGCTAATTTAGCTTTCGATTTAGCAAGCAACACACCATGTTAATTAACAAAAAATGTAGCTGTGAAGACATTCTGATTAAACGCTAAGAACAGCAAAATCAACGAATTTAATGCAAACAGTTGAATTCAACAAAAAAACAATTTGTCGTACTTACTTTTAAAAAAACGTATAGGATTTCTTAGCAAAAAACGAATTGATGTCATCAAAAATTTATGTATGTAACAAAGATCACTCATTTATAAACCGTTTAAGAATGCAACATTAGAGCACTAATTCAAACGGAAAAATATCAGAATATAACAATAGGTCTTGTTGTAACGCGTTTAAATAAATGGCACGCTATGAAATAACACATTCTGGCTTTAGATTATCTTACAAAGTTTCTTTGGATTCTTCTTCATCAAATATGCTCCAACGACCAAAGATGGAACCTGGAACCTCTCCTAGACGATTCATCAACAAATATTTCTCATATTATTACACATTTTAGCACAAGACAAATTCAGAAACGGTTCCCAAAACCGTCTACTAGTAAAGATCTGGGTTTCATAAGAAAAGCTGTTTTACATATTTCTTCAGTGTCAGATGCTACAAAAGAACGAACTCGTATCCAAAATTAAAAAATTAAAGAATAAAAAAAATAATAAAGAAGTTTTAATACGCGTTGCAAAAATTAAAGCAATAAATATAAAACTGCACAATCCAAAACAAAAAATATTGCTAGACCACGAACGTATCAAAAAACCCATGCCGTTTCCGTTTCCTATGTGATTTACTTCGTAGACCACGAAAATTGAATGTCACATAGTTCGTGCAAAGAATGGGTTAACGAAAGATTGTGCTGATAATACAGAGTGCTCAGATGTTTATGTATTTATGATAGATGATAATTATTTTAAATTTTTCCGGTTCTACGCGATATGTTTTATATACGTCCAGTACTAGTGTTAACGTGTTGAAATTATTAATTTTTAGGTTGCTACAAATGTTTTGTATGTAAATAACATTGAGTGTAAATAACTAAGTAAACAAAAAAGTCCCTTCTTATTATTTTTAACTCTTAGATATCTGGCAGAGGCTCTATTTCCTATTTGTTGTATCTGTGTATAAATTAATAAATTTGCAACAAACACTGATTTAGCAAGCCATTGTTACACTTAATGTAATAGCGAAGGCTTCCACGGCCGGAATCTATACTAACATTAGAATGTCTTCCGGGTTTGGACCGTGTCATAGTTGCAACCGGAGCTGCCAACGTTTCGCCCACTTTCGTAAGGGGCTTCATCAGGGCGTGAGATAAATCGCAAAACTCAAACAAGCAATCGAAATCTAACTAAAAAGTTTAAAGCCCCTTACGAAAGTGGGCGAAACGTTGGCAGCTCCGGTTGCAACTATGACACGGTCCAAACCCGGAAGACATTCTAATGTTAGCATTGTTACACTTGTTTCGTTTATAAACAAATGATTTATTTATTTAAAAAATGTAATAAACAATACTCCAATATGCAAGATACTTCAAAGTGACAAAGAAGTCAAATAGCATATCATCCTTTAACTAATGGTCAAGCAGTATTGTTATGTGTCTTTAGTAATAAATTTCCATATTTCACGTTTTAACAAAATTCTTAATACCGTACTGTAAGTAAATGCGCCACTGACAGTATGATTTATACCCAGTACAATTAAAGTTAAGTTAATAACCTCAAGAGTTACATTCGAAAAGGATTTTGACTACGCCCAGGTGTCGCTAACTGTAAAGTTTCTTTTCTATGCGGTTTACTTACCTTACGCCTTTAGCGTTATTAACTGTGTTAATTTGGCAACTGTGTTATGTACTTATCTGCATTTCTTTAGATTAAGCCTTCAGCTTTATTAATCATGTTCAGCCTTTAGTTTTATTAAATATATTAAACCTTCAACTACTTTTAGTGTATCGAAGAGCATTATTAATATTTTATTTTCAGTCGAGTTTACGTTGAATTGATACTTAACGAATCACTTTAGAAATTTAAATCGGAAAATGCAAGCTTGCACTTCTCGAAAGTGCCGGGGGTAAATTACTAAAGTAGCAAGTAAGTGCTAAATGCTATGCTAAGGAAGTCTAAGAGTAAGTTTTACGTTACTTATAATAATTTGAAAGATCACGTCTCGCTATCGAACACTTAATTGCAATAATTAATTGTAATGTAATCGTTAATGTTTGATAGACTTTGCATTTATTTAACTGCATTTATGTTAGTGATCAATTATTATTTATTGGAAACTATACAACCAATTTGTTACGTTCTCTCGTTATCTGCTTTTCTCCTTTACCTAATTGCTTCTATAGTAGGTTTATAGGTACCCATCGTGTCTCCAAACCAAGGAATTTACCCGTACGCAAGAAGTGGCACCCGATTTTTGAAAAATAGGATTCTCAACCATGTCCACTCACTGACATCTTAGCTAGCCGTGGTAACGTGGTTGTAACCAAGAAGACCCACTGAAACTTCCTAGTTTCCTACATGTGGATTAACTCGTTTAGCCTCAGATTTATTAATAAATTTAACACCCAAATAGGATAAAACTATGGCAATTTTTTTATATACTTGTAGAAACTGCATTAGAGTATTTCAGCGCTGAAAAGTCCAAATAGGACGAAACAGCTGTCCACTGGTCTCTAACGGTGGTTTCTGCAATTATATAAACAAATTTTTGCACTTGCATAGTACATTTAGGAATATGATGCCGCGTATAATTCACATGCATTTTTTAAAATTCGCGGTAGTAATATTTACCATCTAACTAACAACTTCATAGTTTCCTACATGTAGATTAACTCGTACGTAGCTACCTTTCTACGAAATGACGTTTAGCCTCAGATTGATTAATAACTATTTACTTCTTTTCTAGCAAATGGATTCCTAGGATCGTCGTTACTAGCTTAGGTGAATTTCATTACGAAATCAACTACAATAACTAGCAATTCAAAAAACATGTCGACCAAGTCAAAGCTCGAGTGGATGAAACACCAATAGTCTCGGTGCCATCTAAACCATAACAAAAAATCAGTTTTTAAGGAGACGAGATCACACCACCCGCAAGACAATCTCAACAACTAGCTACCACCACCAAGAACTTGTTTCACGACTAGCTGTACAACAGACCACGACAATACACCCCTGAAGAGAAAGGAAACGTTATGTATGTGTAACCAAAAATAATAACTCGGCAACAGTGTATTATAGATATATACGGAACAACAATGGTACCTACCATTGTATATAAAAAAAACCATATGTTAAAGTACCTTCTTAATTATATATTTATTTTCTACAAACAAAACATCTAAACACAAAAATATCTAACTAGTAAAAAAATGTCATAAAATAGTTCTGTAAAAAGCCTTGTTTATATTCAAGTGAAATGTATTTTAAATTATTATTTTACACATAACACAGCTTATTACTGCTTTAGTGGAAAACTCATGCTAACAGCAACGACGGCAACACAAAGAGAGATTAAAAACGTCAGATTGATTTCAATATTGAATTGTGCACAGATGCCATTGAGTTTTTTGAGTAACTAAGGTATAATAGAAAACAGTGATAACGATATCCAGAATACTCCACCTGAAATTAGAGATGTTGCAGAAAGAGTCTCTTTAAATTTACTTCTCAAAAAATCAAAGTACACTCAACTAGAAAAAAACGGGAACTTGGTTAGTTCGAATGTAATAGTTAGCGGTGTAAACTAGGCTTGTTTATCGTTTATCCACAAAAACTAAAAAAGTAATATATTATTATTTTTGAATGATTTGGAATAATAAACTGTGTTTTATTCTTATACAACATATTTTCGTGCATAAATAAAATTGATTGCAACGCAAAACTATTTATTCCTTTGTTCGTCAATGCTGGTTTACGTTCTTAGCCTTTTTCTGTATTTTTAGTTACAATGTTTTTAGATAACATTAATACAATTAATTTCCTTTTTGCGACACTAGTAGAAAAATAAGACATTTCTGTGAATGTTGTTAATACGTATGGATTTAAACGCATATAATCTTCGTGAGAATAAATAAATCAAACTTCATGTGTCATTGCATTTCTACGTTACGTTCGTTTAGGGGCAGTGGAGGCACCATCACTAGTATGATAAACAAAAATTCGTATTTCCCTTGTCGCCAATATCCTGCTTTAGAATTCAGAAGTGAAAACTTCGTCAGAGCAAATGCAAAGCGTACTACAACCACAACCACCGGAAAAATGATTTTTTTCTTTACAAAATTCTAGGTGTCAAGAAGCAACCACTTCACAGCGAACCCTCTGAATCTAGCAAAACTTATACGGTACGAAAATCACACCAAAACATTTTTAACATAACAAAATATTGAGAAAATGTCCTGCTTGCGTATTTTTTTAATAAAGCGAAGACACTGATATCATCTTCATTATAGTCAACGAACTCTATGCTAAAAGCCACTCTCTCTGTCAAGAATGACATAAACTCAAACAATTTCACAAAGCTTAAGTCATATTTAAAAAAGCAAAGTGTGGGATACAGATCAAAGAAATGTAAAACCTTTAGCGCAAGTAAAGTATGCAAATTTCTAAACGATGCTGCTGATGAGATTCCTTTAGTTAGAAAGGCAAGTTTGCTTTGATGTAATTTTTGTGACCATAGTAAGTTACTTTATATCACAGATTGTCTTAATTAATAGAATGCGTCAACTACGGTCTAACGCAGCGCCACGGATAACAATTTAAGCAAACTACAAAGTAAAGTTGCTAGCGCCGTTATAGTTATTGCTTTTTGCTTTGCTTTTTGCAAGTTAAACTGATACCATAATTTCACACTTGCAAATTGGTAAGCACTCAGAAACTAACTGATATTTTTTAAATGTCTTTATCACATGTGATGATTTAAAACTTCATTATTTTGTAATTCTTGGTATACCCAACCTGATATTTGTAATAAACATTTGCGAGAAGAAATATTAAAGCATTCAAGGACGGGTAAAATCGACCTTACCCGATCGTGGTTGGTTTTGCCCAAAATGTTTTTCTTAAAAAGTTGATACACAATTCCGTTTAAATATACTAGAAGAACAGATCGATGTTTTTGGTCTCTTGAGAAC
Organism: Aquatica leii; assembly: GCA_035610365.1. Lineage (NCBI taxonomy): Eukaryota > Metazoa > Arthropoda > Insecta > Coleoptera > Lampyridae > Aquatica > Aquatica leii. The sequence goes on along the minus strand of CM069436.1, from coordinate 99,384,281 downwards.
ATGGCTCAAGCAATAAAAGCCGTTCAAACTATGGACATAAGAAAAGCTTCTAGAACATATCATATACCTTATGGCACCCTGCAAGATCGTCTTAGAGATAAAGTTGGGGAAATAACTAAAACATTAGGAAGACATGCGGATCTTAATCCGGCTTAATCGCCTATCAGTATGCGGAATCCAATAAGATTCCAAACAATTTCAGTAAAGTTAAAGAAACTTGTGGCAACGATTGGTACTACGGATTCTTAAAAAAACATCCTCACATCTCGCTTAGAAAACCAGAGAGTACCTCGCTAAACAGAATAAAAGGATTCAATAAAGAGAAAGTTAATTTATATTTTTCAAGTTTATGTAAAGCGTTTGAAGACTATAATAATCGTGCAAATCGATTATATAATGCAGAGGAAACCGGCATAACTCCAGTACACACTCCCTGAAAAATCTTTCCAACTAAAGGGCAACATCAAGTTGGTGCTATTACAAGCGGCGAACGTAGAAAGCTGGTAACCATTCTTTGTGCAGTGAGTGCTGCGGGAGATTATGTTCCTCCCATGTTCATCTTAGGAAGGGCAAGAATGAAATACGACCTCACAAAAAATGGACCCGTAAATTCTATCTATAAGGTATCAAAAACTGGCTGGATTAATGAAAACCTTTTTTTTGAAGGGGTTCAGCACTTTGCCAAACATACTAAGTGTTCCATTAATGATAACATATTGTTAGTTATAGATAACCATAGCAGCCATTGTACCTCTAAAGGTATACAATTTCTGTAAGGAAATTGGGATAACCATAGTCACCCTGCCACCACACACATCTCACAGGTTACAGCCACTCGATGTTTGCTTTTATGGGCCTTTAAAGACGGCTTTCAATCGAGAATGCGATTATTTTCTTAAGTCAAGAAATTATCAAAAAATTGACCAGTTTGTTATTGCGGAGTTGTTTAAAAAAGCTTACAACAAAACAGTTACAATTGAGAAGGGAGTAAAAGCATTTTGAAGCAACGGGAATTTTTCCAACGAATAAAGATGTCAACGAGGAAGAATGCATTGTTATTGAGGAAAATGAAAAAGCGAGAAAAGAACCCAAAGCAAAAAACCTCAATAAAGCCAATAGTGACAAAACAAAAGGAAAAGACAAGGAAAATGGAGATGAAACTAAATAAAAACCTAGCTACAGAAGATCACGTTATGCTGTCCATTTCTAGAAAAGATTTAGAGAATGCGGGTCCCTCGGGCATCTCGGAAATGGTAAGTCGAAAAAATATTCAGAGAAGGCAAAAAGGGGGGAGAAAATGGTATTTGGCCTCGGTGGTACATGCCCTCGCTATAAGGTATGCACCTATAAAAAGCTGAGATTAAGCCGCTAGCGTACGCCTATGTGTGTAAGAATGGGCTATTAGACGCGCACCATAAAGTCCTATTTTTACACGTCCTCGCCATCACCAATCTGCCGCCGCTAATTGGTGGTGGACCCTCAATTGAGGGTCGTCTCATCCCCCGGGCAATGTCATGGTCTATAACGAGTCTTGCACATTATACCTACCTCGTGACCATGATAGCAAAGTAAAAAGGGCGAAGGCGAGTCTTCGGCGCCTCAAAACTGAAATCATAGCTAAGGGAGTCAACCCTGACAGAAAAACCAACGTGTGGCCCGAAAGGGTCGCCCCAGTACCGTCATGTCTCCAGGAACGGGGGTCTGAGCTTAGCCACTCAGTCCGCGAGGAAGGTAACCTCTTCCCCAAATCCCACGGTGCGGGGCGCGCCAAGGGGATGGATGACTGACTGGTGAGTTAGCCATGAGCGACCAACCTCGATGGAGCAGGTGAACCGTCGTTGAAAATAGCCTTCTCACAGGGAATGGGCGTCACCCGAGGAGTGACAGTTTTAATCGACCCTACTCGTGGGACTAAATGATAGATCCTAATAACACAAGCAACAAAACGTGCGCGGAGGTAGGTGACCAGGCCTCCGCGACAGTGAATGCTACTGGCAACACAAACACAAACAAAAAAAATTAATTAGGTATTCCATCCAAGCCTGCTCATCACAAGACCAAGATCATCTTCAATAGGTGCAATTACTAGAGAAGATTTAAAAAAATCATTAATTGTGTCACCACCATCTGCAAATGTCACAGATGCTAACAAAGTTTGCCCTCCTCCATGGCAAAGAGTACCAGATAGTACAGACCGCTACCCAAAAAGAAAGAGAATATCTGCTAGCCCACCAAATATACAAAGTTCTATTGAAGTACACACGGGAATCAATACCTCGAATAGATTCAGTGGATTACCGATAGACTTAACCGAGGACATAACGCCAGCTACAGCCACCCATAATAGAAAAAATAGCAAGCCCCCACCTATTGTCCTTTATGGCATAGAAGAGTTATCTAAACTAACAGAACTACTAAATAAGTCTGTGCCTAGAGATAGCTTCACGTACAAGATCATTAACAGGGACCAGCTAAGAGTAATGTCACAGACACCTGAAACTTATAAAAACTTAATAGAAGTTATTCGAACCAACGGCCTTATTGGACACACCTTCACACAGAAGCAAAACAAATGTAACAGAATTGTTGTCAAAAACTTGCACCACACCACTCCAAAAACAGCCATTATAGAGGAGATTGAGAGTACTGGAAACAAGGTCAGAGGTGAAGTCATCTGTGCAATATCAAGAATAAATAAAAAGCCACTCAATATGTTTTTCGTGAATATTGAACCAGGCCCTAACAACCCAGATGTAAAGAATATAAAATATATATACCACACTAAAGTCAAGATAGAGCACCCAAGAAAATCGACTGAGATCCCTCAGTGCACTAGGTGCCAACAATACGGACATACAAAAAACAACTGTATGCGTCCCCACAGGTGTGTCAAATGTGGTAAAGGACACAAAACCACTGATTGTCCAAAAAAAGACAAGAATACACCGGCCACCTGCGCTCTCTGTCATGGTGATCACCCAGCCAATTACAAGGGCTGTCAAGTGTATAAAAAGATAAAGGCTCGAAAAATGGGAAATATTGCAAACAAAAGAGACCCAGTAATTGCAAAATACCCACACAAACAACAATGCCACCCCCCCTTACTCAAGATAATTTTCCTCCATTAAAACTTGGCAACCAGCAGTCAAGCAACCAGCAAAGAAACATTGCACATACATCTGAAACTATGTCCAACATCATGAATGATGTTTGCTGGACCCGAAAAATAGAGAATGCACATTCTCAGTCAACAAGCTCCTTAGAGCAGATAATAATAAAGCAATCAGAAAAAATTGATATCCTCATAACACAAATAGGCACCCTAATGGGTCTCCTAACGACACTCATAGCTCAGAACCAGAAATGAAATTTATACGTATAGCTGCATGGAATATCAATGGCTTATCTCCAAATAAGCACGAGGTTGAGCTGTTTATAAACCACAACAAAATTGATGTTCTATTAATTTCCGAAACACATATGACTGATCAAAGAGTGATTAAAATCAAGGGATATACCGTATGCTACGCTAATCATCCAGACGGCACATCACATGCTGGAGCTGCTATAGTAATAAGAGAAAACATAAGATATCATATGTTACCACCATATACACAAGCACATATACAGGCTACTATAGTATCTGTTGACGACTGGGAGGGCTCGTTGAATGTGGCTGCAGTGTACTGCCCCCGCCCCCCGACATCGAATCGACGAGCAGATGTACAATGACTTCTTTCGCACATTGGGTGGTAGATATCTGTCGAGAGCGACTGGAATGCCAAAAACACATTTTGGAGCTCCCGATTAACAAATACGAAAGGCCGAACTTTGAAAAATGCTATTGACAGCAATAATCTTAATGTACTTTCAACAGGGGAACCGACTCATTGGCCAACTGACCCAAATAAAATCCCAGACCTCATAGACTTCTTCGTCACCAAAAGAATATCAGGACTCTACACAAAAATGCCTGGATAGCTCTTCCGACCACACGCCTATCATATGTACACTAAGCACTACAGTGATCTTAAAACAATTACCCGAGACTTTATACAACCATAAAACTGATTGGGAAGCATTCCAGGATTACATTGAATATAATACTACACTCTGTATACCTCTTAAAACGGAAGATGATATAGAAAGTGCGGCGTTGTATACTACCAACTTAATTCAAAAAGTAGCTTGGCTATCATCTCCCTATATAGAAGTAACATCGAAAAATTCGGACACTACCGTGGAAATTAGAGAGATGATAGCTGTAAAAAGAAAAATAAAGCGACAATGGCATACTAGTAGGAATCACCAAGACAAAAAGGCACTAAACAAAGCTCAAAAAGTACTGAAATCAATGCTCAAAGAACTAGAGAATAGGACTTTACAAGACAAATTAAAGACTTTATCACCATACAAAGCAGAAGATTATACACTCTGGAAAATGACTAAATCATTAAAAAAGCCAAAGAATACATGCCTCCTCTAAGAAAATCTGATGACAGTTGGTCAAGGAAACCCGCAGATAAAGCAGAATTATTCGCCACCTTCCTAAAAAGTGTGTTCAAATCCGATGAAGCTGATGCTGACGACACAGAAAAAACGATCGATAGGATCTTAAATAGCGATCAGCAAATGTCTCTACCCTTGAAATCAGTCACCCCAGCAGAAGTCAAAAAAAAATAGCTCAACTAAAACAAAAGAAAGCTCCCGGTTTTGACCTGATAACGGTAGAAGTTCTGAAATAGCTACCAAAGAAAGGTATAGTTCTGCTGACAATCCTCTTTAATGCAGTGTTGAGACTACAATACTTCCCAAATCTGTGGAAAGTGTCCATTATAAATATGGTACTTAAACCGGGGAAGATTCCCACAGAAGTCACATCTTACAGACCTATTAGTCTTCTCCCAGTACTATCAAAACTTACTGAGAAACTAATATTAAGTCGACTTCTCCCAGTTCTTGAAGAGCAAAAAATAATACCAGACCATCAATTCGGATTTCGGGCACACCATGGAACGACTGAACAAATACACCGAGTAGCTCACACAATACGACAGACGCTGGAAAGGAAGGAGTACTGCACGGCCGTATTCCTAGACATACAACAGGCCTTTGACCGTGTATGGCATAAGGGTCTCTTATATAAGCTAAAACTACTCCTTCCAAACACTGAGTACATGCTTTTGAGGTCTTATCTGGAACAACGAATTTACCAAGTCAAGTGCGGAGATCGCCTGTCATCCATCTGCCAAATAGAAGCAGGAGTGCCTCAAGGATCGGTGCTGGGCCCTATCCTCTACACAATATTTACCGCTGATATACCTATCACAGAAGAAGTAGTAACTGCAAGCTATGCAGATGACACTGCAATCCTTTCTAGCAGTAAAGATCCTAGTCTAGCATCCGTAAAACTACAAAAACATCTAGATAGAATCGGAATATGGCTAAAGATGTGGCAAATAAGAGCTAGTCCTGCAAAATCAGTTCACATAACATTTACTTTGAATAGAGGTGCCTGTCCACCTGTTACACTTAACGGAGATATCTTGACACAACAAACAACAGTGAAATACCTGGGTATGCATCTGGACAAACGGCTTACGTGGAGGGATCACATTAAGGCAAAGAGAGAACAAGCAAACAAAAAGTTCAGGGATATGCACTGGCTGCTGGGCAGGCAATCGACTCTCAGCTTGGAGAATAAGCTCCTGATATACAAATGCATTATAAAACCAGTATGGACATATGGTATACAACTCTGGGGGTCAGCTAGTCACTCAAATATAGAAATACTACAGCGCTTCCAAAATAAAGCATTAAAAACTTTGACCAATGCCCCATGGTTCATAAGGAACACAGAAGTGCATGAATATCTGCAACTCCCTACAGTCAGAGAAGAAATAGAGAAGTCTTCTGATGCCTATAAGCAGAGACTCGAAAAACACATAAATAGTTTAGCCACAGAGCTCTTTAACACCAAGGACTCTATATTCCGCCCAAAAAGAATACGACTAGCCGCCATCTAATCATCTAATAACAAGAAATGACACATCACAGGATGTGCATATCTAAAGCCACTTATATATAATAGAAGTCACATCTGATTATAGCTCTTGGCTGATTGCAGATCGATAAAAGACAGGAAAAAAAAGAGAAGGCAAAAAAAGTCGGTAGCAATAGTGAATCCAAAACTAGTGTATCGTACTGTACAGACGACGACACTGATAATGACCAGGATAAAAGTGTAAGGGCCAACGTTTCATTTCAAGACCTTTAACTACTGCTTCTACGGGAGATCTACAGGAGATAAAAAAAAGACATATTCTCAACTGTTTACCACAACACCTAATAAAATAGAATTAGAAGCTAAAGAAAACGCAAAAATAAGAAAAATTAAATTACAAAAAACAAAAACTAAGTTATCGAAACTGAACCAAGGGGAACCACACTAACTAAAAAGAAAAAAAATGATGGAGGAAGTCACATATCCTCGCATTGTATGTACGGAATTTGGTAAGGACAAAAAGTGGTGAGTAATTTGCGTTTGTGGTAGATTGTCACATGCAGTATGTGCAGGTGTTGAAACCAATGAAATTTACATTTGTCATTTTTGCCACCCAAAGATTTTTAATGTATTTTCATTTTCAAGTGTGTTATTTTATGAGGTTTTAAGGATATTTCGTTTAGGTTTTCCAATTTGTTATTTAAAAATGGTTGTAAATGTATATTTTTGTTTGGTCGGTGTTACCCGATGTATTGATCGGAATTACCCAACACATTTGTATTTCTAGTATTTTTTTAAATAAGTTTTCGTGTGTTTAATTTTAGTTTTTAATCTCTTTACTTTTGCTTTAAATGTTGTCCTCGCATTCTTATAAAAAAACTGCATATTATAACTAGATTTTTAGTACAAATAAATCTGCTTAAGTGGTCGATATTCCCCATATTTCCCGTATGCATTACGAGCATAAAGTTACTTTTTTGGTCTCGAGCGATTGCTGCACTCCGCTTCGCGCGAGAGGCAAACTTCCCTTGCCGAGCAAAAAAGTCGTACTTTTCGCTCATAATACTTAATAGTTATTTATGCATTAAGACCGAAAAAAAAGTGCGGTGTTCCGTTTCAAATAATAAAGCACAATATTCTCAGTTAATCAATTTTTTGTATAAATCTCTACTAGACGAAGGACCGACATGAGATAATACAACTCTTTTCACAACAAAAAATCTCTTACTTTATGTACTGGCAGAAATAATTTTCTTCCCAATTCTGTCTGTTGACCACAGTTTAAATTATTCATTTCGCGTGCTGGGAAAATACTCACCTTTTGAATTTAAGATCGAGTATATTAATTAAACTGTATATAACGCAGTGTCAAGGCGGCAATGTTCTTTTATTAAAGCGCATTAATAATGAATTGCCATGGTTTCGTGTTATAAAGACGTCGGTGCGCTTTATTCGTACACCGATAAATGTACGTAACACAACCGTAATACGAAGCAAAATTGTTTATATATTTATCAAACGGTATCGCTTGTCGCAATTGTTAAAGTTTCGACATAAACACAAAATCGATTTCGTGTACTTCCTAATGTTTAGAAATACTTGAATACACAGAAGGAAGTATAAAAAGTAAGGGGGTGATACACCTTACAAATAGACGTCTGCAAGGGGTGAAAATACAAAAGCAGCTTTGAGATAACAAGAACAACCATACTAGTAATGATTTGCTTTGCGCTAAGATTCAAATACAAAGCATTAATCCACGAATTTCTATTGGCTTAGACAACGCGCGTTAAAGAATTTGATTGGCAATTAAATTGTAAATTACACGTGCCTTTAAATCGCATCGAAATCGATTTTATTTAAATCCGTTAATGAAAAACCGAAATTAATAGAATCTGCGTCAATTTTTTTAATGTTGCGGCGGGTAATCAAACGTTCGTTTTACGCAGATTTTTACACACAACATAAACCGAATTTGGTAAAATTAAAAACATACAAACGAATTCTGCATTAGAAAACAACTTACCCAAACATTGTAACGACGTCGATAGAAGTATGCGGCGACGACGGTGTAATAGAGTCAACCCCACTCGATCAAGTAAGTTCGGTGGGCAACAATAATTGAAATTAATAATAAACACGCCGTGTTAACAAGTGGTTTAGGAAGATGGCGAACTGTCAAGCAGCACAATTATTGACGATTATTCGTAGAATACGGCACAAACACAACACAATTTGAAAAGTGCGCACAAGTAGAAATATACAAAAATACTATCGAAATACTGATACAATGAGATATTGGTCCTAATCGACGTGATAATCACATTGGTCCGCTGAAAAAAAACTTCTGTCAAATTCGCGTGCTTATAGGGTGTGCTTTACGGTTGGTAATATAGATACCACTATCACTGATTTTTTTTTCCATTCCAGCTACAAACCCCTAATTTGAATAACACCATTTATCAGATTGTTGATAATGTAATTACATACAACGCCTAAACAATTTAATTAAAAATGCAAATTCTTTTCATTAAAATGTATTTGTACACGTACAACTATATAACATTTAAATTACTAATATTCGTATAAATAAATTCTTTTCAACGTTCTTCTCTGCTGTATTTCCATCTCCACCAAGCTACTTTCATCCGATCCCATACGTTTTCAAAGCTTAAAATACACAATATAAAGTATTTACCGTTGGTATTAGAAAATACATACCTATCCATAGCAGGTCGTGACAATCAAGTAGAGCAAACTGATATTTATCATCGACATCTCCTCCATCGTAATAATCAATTACATAACGAACCTCCTTACCATCTCTATCAACAATCCAATCGTGACGATCGAACGGTAACTCGTAACCCATTAAATGTCTTATACGAGCTCTAGGACTGTACTCAGTTGCTTTACCACCGAAACTCTTTAATCTAAAAGAATCAATTAGGTTATTTTTAGTAATAGCTTAAAGCGGTACTTAGGATTTGCACATTCTTTATAATGTAATGCCTCCCACTTTAACACTTCTTTCCAAGCTTGTTCGTTGTTAGCATTGTGAATTTTGATGATGTGGTCCATGTCTCTTTGTGATAGCTGATCGTCTCTCCATCGCCATCCCTTCCTAAGCATCGCGTTCCAAAACATTTGTGGACTTGGATAAACCCAGTACGGGTCTTCACCTTCTTTCACTAATGCTTTAGGTATTGTGGACATTTCGCGAGATGTCGATAACGGGAACGGTTGACCAGGAGCTGGTTGTTGATTAGGTGCCGGCATCTAACTAATAGTTTAGAACAGTACCTGAACTTAAAACATAACGTACCATGTTTAAATGGTTAATTTCTTCTGAATGTTGTATTGGACATTGACTTGTATATTTATTATGATGCACGGGACATTCAACAGTACGATTAACTTTAGAGATATGGAGTTCAGTTTTGGCAACATCTGAATCGTACTGGAAACTGTTCGGGTATATAATTTGTAGAGCAGCAGAATCTGCAGCTGATATAGCATTACCCATCGTCAAAACTTGAGTAATTTAAAGGATAAGCAAAATATTACATAACCTACAAGAAAAAGTTTTAGAACGTGTAGAAAACTGTACAAAGTAGTTGCTTTACGTACCTATTAGAATACTAATACTATTCTAATTCAAAGGTGTGCAAAATTTAGTCTTACTATAAAGTGTGAAATTTTGTGCAGAAACCAAATTCATCCATTTTGAGTTGTATGTAACTGAATGCGATCAAATTTCCCTAAAACTATACCAAATGTGTAAGTTAGATTGCCTATATCACAATCAATTACTATACAGTATGTGTAGAAAAATTTTATTCATTTTGGTATTATATATTTTACTCTTTTAATAAAGCTTAATAGTTGAAACTTAAAAATAAATAAAAGTATTATAAGCTGTAAACGTTGTTTTAAAAAGCGAATTAAATAAAACAGCGACTACTCATAACAAAATCTATGTGATATATAACAATAAGCAAATCAGATTTAATGTAGTACAATTACAGTGATAATTTACATGTAGAGTAAACGCTCATTGCCGTTTCTCCTTATGAATTCTCTTACAATTATTGTAACTCGAGATGGTAGAGCTATTTCGTTAAATTCATCTAATGAATAAACTACAAACACAAAATAAACGTTGCTTTTTAGCATTAAGGCCCTAAATAATATTTTACGAAAACACTGTCAACTAAAGAGTATAAAGTAATATAAATGCCGAACGGTGAAGATCCGTTGCAATGCACGAACAACAGATAATCGCGTACGTACACAACTCTAGCGCAATTTGGTTTTGCATGACTGTCGAATCTTTATGCGGCCTGTATATGGATGGTTTTATGTTCTCCAGCCGCCAACGACGCACCCTGGAAAGGTTTGCTACATCCTCCTCCATTGGATGGAACTACCGTGCCGGGTGACATCCAAATCTTGGTTCGTGGTACTGCCCCTCGACGAATCAAACGAAGTTGGGTTTATTGTTGATGTACGACAACATTCCTCTACACATGGCTTTTTCGGTTGTCGCCGGCGGACAGGTCGTCCATTACTGAGTGACTTCCCAGTAAACACACGACATCCCATCGACGTTCGTTTTATGTCCAAATGATGTCTTTACACGCCAGGCTTTAAAACAAACCTCTTTAGGATGTCTTTAATAGGACGTCCTCAGGATGTTAATGAAGAAAGTACGATGGGATGTCCTATGCGTGAAAACAAATTTAGAGCGTCTGTCAATTCATTATTTTAATCGAATTAAAAAAATTGAAAACGAGAATTTTCATAATACCTATATTAACTGTCCTAAATATAGGACAGTAAAATAAGTATTATCCATCTATCAATTTCAGTTACTCTAGTTAATCTTTCTTTTGATATAACAAATATTTTGAAGATGTTGATGTGTGTGATTTACTTCAATCACACCGATAATCGGTTTTCGTACATATAAGTTTAACTTTATTTGTTGCTTACGCTTACAAATTGTTTCATGCTTCCCTATTTACAATTACTTTTTTTAAATACATTTCATTATCCCTTCTCTCTTCTTAACTTTTTCCTCCTTCTCAATACTTTTCTATCCACTCCGCTCCATTTCCTTTTTCGTCTAAGATTTCCTCTATTTTCATAACCTCTTCTTTTTAATTCATTGCATTTATCTTTCATGTGGTTGAGGTCCTCCGTGTCTTCTTCACATAGCCTGCATATCTTTTTCTTCTTCTTTTTCCAGTATTTGTTACCTAACTCTTCGTTCCCACATCTGAACTGTGCTATCATTTTTTTCTTTTTGTTGTTTTGATTTTTTAGATCCTTTAAATATTCTGGCTCTTCACCCTTGAGATTCTTATAATTCCTATTATATTTGCCCTCTTTTATCCTTATCCATTTTTCTTGTTTTTTGATGTCCCTATCTCTCCTTATAATTTCTTCCCTTACGCCTACTCCCTCTTCTCTTAATTTCTCCACTTCTTCTCTCGCGTGCCCGTTTCTTTTGTAATACTCTTCTCTGCCCTCCTGTCCGTACTTCACTTTTTCATCATTTTTATCTCTTTCCATCATTCTTGCAGTATTTTGCATTATGTTTTTTCCCTCAGTTCTTTCTCGTATTTTATGACTCTTTTTCCTGTCTCTACTCTTATTTTTGCTACCTGTACCTCCTCTCTCACAATATACCACTGTGTATCTATGTTCAGTCCTAAAACCTATCTCCAGTACTTTTCCTGTAGCCCCTCTACCTCCCGCCACTCCTTCCAGCACCATATCTCTGCCCCATACATCACCACTCCCTTTATTAACTTTTCAAACGACAACTTTCTTTTTTCTATATCCATCTCAAATACTCTTTCTCACACACCCCACACTTGTCTTTTTAACCTGTTTCCTTTCCTCATTCTTTTTTTTATGTGTTCTCCCTCCTTATTATCCTGCTTAATCCTGTAGTCCAGGTATGTAAATTCCTTCACTTGCTGCACTTCCTCATCCATCCATTTCCACTCGTCTTTTTTTCTTTTCCCCCTCCTTTTCTAAATACCATTATTTTTGTTTTCTTCGTGTTTACTTCCATTTTTTTTTTCATGTATTTTTCCAGTGTTTTCATCATCTCTTTCATTTCCGTTTCTTCCTTAGCCAACATTATCATCCGCATACGCCAACGACCATACTTTCGCTTTCCTTGCCACAATCTCTCTTATCTGTTGTCCTCTCATTGTTTCCTCCAGATCCCCCGTATATACTGCGAACAGACTCTGAGCTCAGTGGACATCCCTGTCTCCAACCCTCTCTTTGTAATGAATTTCTCGCTCTCCTCCCCATTCACTTTAACCATGCTCCTCGTGTCTTCGTAGATTTCCTCTATCCTTTCTATTAATCTTTCATTGATTTTTTTCTCTTCATGTATTCCTACAGTTTTTCCTGATCACTTTGTCAAAAACGGCTTTTAGATCTACGAATAAGTGCCACCATTTTTCCTCTTTTTTTCTAGCTCTCTACTCGCTAAGTGATTCAGAATATATATATATATGTTGTCTATCGCTCTTCTTCCTTTTCTGAATCCCGGCTTGTCCGTCTGGTACCAAACTTCTTTCCTCTATTTCCTTCTGTAGCCTTCCTTGTAGTACTGTTACATATAATTTGTATGCCGTGCTTAATAATAATGTTACCCTCTATAATTCTTGACTTTAGTTCTTTCTCTCCTTTTTTATGGATTGGGCATATTATTTCCCTCTCTCCATCTCTCCGGGAATGCTTCCCCTTTCCATATTTTGTTTATTATTACCGTCATCCTTTTTGCTACATTTTCTTCCCCGTATACCGTATACCCACTCTTGTATCCCATCTTCTCCTGCTGCCTTTTTTTATGTTCTTCGTCTTCAGTTATTCTATCCCTATCTCCTTCTTCCCGTCTTACTACTGCGTCTTTTCTTTTTTCTGATTTTGTTCTTCCCCTCTCAGTAGGTTCCTAAATATATCTCCCAATCTGTAATTTGTATTCTCTTTGTCGTCATGTTTTTTTTTCTTTCTTTCTTTAGATACTTCCATACTTCTTCCGTTTTTTTTGTCCCTTTGATCTGCTCCTCTTGTTTCTTTTTGTTTTCTTCCTTCTTTCTCTCGCATGTCTTTCTTTGTATATTTTACTGCTTCTTTGTATTCTTCTTTTTCTTTCCTCACTTTTTTCCACTGTCTTAATGCTCTCCTTGCATTTTTCTTTGGTTCCTTGCATTCTCTATCCCACCATTTCTTCCATCCTGTTTTCTCCCCCTTCCACTTTCTAAATCTGATTCTCTTTGTTGCTTTCTCCATCATCTCTCTCATTTCCTCCACACTCTCTTGTAATCTCTTCCCTACCCATACCGTTTTCCCTATTCTCTTTTTATGTCTTTTTATACCCTCTTCTGTCCACTTTTTTCGTTATGTACTTCTCATCTTCTTCTCTCTTATTTTTTTCTTTCCTCTTTCAAATATTTGTTATCTTTACTTTTCCTCTTCCTCTCTTTCTCTCTTTTATTCATTCCTTTTCCTTTTTTTTATTTCTCCTTACCTTCTTTTCTTACTTTTTTGTGTTTTTAAACGTCCCACTAGTAGTGACTTCGCTTTAATTTCGATTTAAATGCAATAATTTTTATTAATGTAGGAAGTTATTTTTTATCGCTGACCTTCTCGATTATGCTGTTTATTCACCTTAATCTCACTTGCTCGTCACAGTTTTATATTTTTCCACCACCCTTTCTCTTTTACCTACGGTTTTCTCTCCTTCTTCCCTCTTACTACCACTACTAGCTCCAGTTCCTTCCAGTAACTATCTTCTCCAACTTCTCTACTTGTATTTTAGTTTTACGTTGCCTTAAATGTAAATACGACTTTCTACATCGAAAGATACCGCACGTTCGTACATAAATGAGACAAATTCAAACTTAGTGCGCGTGCTCACTTTCCTTCTTGTTCTTTGGTGGGAACACACGTACGTTCCTTTGGTCACAGACTTTGACGTATCTATCTTTGGGTATATCAAAGTGGTAAACTCTGTTTGCACTGTTTGCACTTGTATTTGTTTTTGTTGGTGTTCTGACTACTTTATTTATCTGTTCTTTTTATTATCTAACGTTTTTTGGGTGTTTTAGTGCATAAACAAATTTATTTGGTAAGTTTTTAGTACCTTGTATTTTATTATTTTGAATTACTAAAAATTAATAAAAAAATTATCGAAATTAAAAGATCACAATTATTAATAATGGTGATTTAAAACCCCATTTCGCGCGCATACCTATGCGGTGAATTGAAAATATTTATTTTATGCAAAAAAAATTTTTTTACTCAAAAAATTATTAAATAAAGTTTTCTTTGTATTAAAGGTTTAAAAGCGTGACGATATGTCACGGCTTTTATCGTCGCGATTCACAATAATTCATCCAAAAATTCACCCACTTCCTGTCAACATGATCGATAAGGCACAAAATCGCTTATCTAACTAAGAAACTATAACGTTATCGCTTTCTTGGTAACAGCGTCTTAGTTCATAGTTAAGATTAGTGTGCGGATTTCTCGTATTGTATTACTATTTCCACAATAATTAGTTAGGTAGCTAAAAATACGTCAAGAAATAATTTTGTTTTCACCACATTCCTGATGAAACGTAAATGCGAAACGTATAAAATTTTTTTATGAATTTGCAAAACTGACGTGTTTACAAACATTTTTTTAAAAAACGATTTAAACAATCTCTTATAATTTAATCAATAATAGAATCGTCAAAAAGATCAGTCAATAATTCTAATTCTCAATCTATCAATTCTTTAATTTAAAAAAATGTAAATTCTGACTACATAGAAATACCAAAATAAGTTTTTTGTATTAACTTTTTTATCGACTCTACATGACGATTACCATCTCTTATGTAGTTGCATTGTTTCAGGCGCCACTTAAAAAAATCGGGAAGAAAGTTTAAAAAATTCGCTAAGGAGGGTCAAAGAACGCCGGGATCGAGAAGATAAAAAAATGAAATAATTTAAAATTATTTTAATTGAATATAATTTGGATTATTTTAAAAAAATATAGTTTGATGTAATGATAATTTGTATTTTATTTGATAAAGTTATTTTTATTCATTACGTCAAGTCGTAGAAATAAAAAAAACAATAGAAAAAACCACAAAGTAGATGTACTTTAACTGGAAATGGTACTTTTCTTGATAAAAATATATAATATACATATATAGTAGTAATTACGAGAGCTCGAGTAAATCATTGCTTAAAAGCCTATGAATTAAACAACAGAAAACGTATCTCGCGCCACACGTTGCATTGAAAGTATCGATCGATATATTAATTATTGCTATTTCTTTGCTTAATTCTTTTACACTCGAGCCACAGAGTACAATCTGTACTCGAGCTCTCGTGATTATACTATATACCTATGCTATATATAAATATTTTTTCACTTCAATATGTAGAAAAGTGGAGGGATGAGTACCTCTTACATACCCTACAGTCATCTAAAAGGGACGTCCCGTTGCGGATGCACAAGGATGTCCTATAAGGAATCGTAGGGATGCACACAGTTGTGACAAAAGAACGTCCCATGAATGTCCTTAGGACGTACACAGAACCAGAATGGGATTACTTTGGGACATTCAGTGATACGCAACATCATGTCCCCGGTACGTCCTTGGGACATCTTTGTGTTTGTTAGGTTCACCGTAGTGACTACTTCTGGAGCTGCTGTCACTGGTTGTGCATTTGATTGTTTGATGACAACTTCTTGATAAATCTTGGGTCGTCCTCGACTTTTGATTGAACGAATAGGCGCAAATACTTCATGGTTGTTGTCGTCCCCCACAAAAGGTCGTAGCGCGAATACATGATAAGATCCAATAATCTCGTTTGGATTGCTGACACGGCGTTATTTCTACTACGTTTTTATTATCGATAATAGCACGAAGGTCATGATGTCCGTCCATTGGAGTAACGCATTTTCTCTTGCAAAGGATAGGTACGCTGGGGTATATCCAGTGGTTAAATTGTTTGCACTGTTTATGGCAAAACGTACAGAGGACCATCTTGTGTGGTCTTCGTGTATTAATATTGATAATTGCGTCTTCAAGTCTTTGTTTCGTCGTTCCTCTGGATTTGAAGACGGATGATAAAGAGGAATCAGGTTTTGTTTTATACATAGGAATGATATCACATGCTTGACGTTACGGGGCGGACGCATCTCTAAAATATGGCACTTATTTTATGTGGATCTGGTTCGATTCCGGTCGCGGTGATCACAAGTCCTAAGTACTTTACGTGCATACTTGCAAACGTACACTTGTTTCGATTTACATTCAACTTAAATAATCGTAAACATTCAAACACTGATATTAAGTCCGAGATATGACGATCAAAGATAGGTGAAAATAGCAACAGGTCATCTAGGTACGCCAATATCGTAACGTTAGATAATCCTGAACAGAATCTATCGATCAATCGCTAAAACGTTGAGGGCGCGGTCCACACCCCGAATGGCATCCTCATGAAGCGATAAACACCAAAGGGTGTACTAAATACGGTTTTATTCCGATCTTACTCTTTAACAGCGATTATTCTGGTTTCTCTTCAATATGCGAATAAATCTTTCATTTTTAGCTAAAGCTTAGGTAACTGATTTTCTAAATTTTGAGCAACTGCAATTCCTGCTATTAAGACCAAGCGATTTTATTAATTTGTTAATTATTATATATAATTTGATTTTCTATAGCGTAAATTCCTCTACACGGAAAGCTTTAAAACCCTACCTTCACTTGGTTAAAGGTAGACAACAAAGCTCAGGTTATAAGTCCTATATCTTGTTGCACGACCAAAGGGTTACGTCAATACTAGTTATTCACCGTAATCCTAAGAAGACGCGCTTTCGCGCGCACTTTCTCCCGTCCCCTCGACCTCTGCCATGGAGGTTGAGTCTGCCAGTGTCAAGCGTTGTCGCGAAGCCGAGTCCGACGACGAATCCGATGACTCCCAACTGTCCACACTCCTAACTATGTGAGACAAACCCGTTCGCTTGGAGTCCGAAAAGACCGTCCTTTCCAAAATCCTAGTGGATATTCTCGATAAAGCCGGTCTTGTCATTAGACCGCAAGGCAAAATGCTTCCTAGGATCTTTTTCACGGACGTTCCTACCAACCTTTCCCACGAGCCAAAAAACACCTGAAGGTGCTAATCAAATTCGGACCCAGAGATCGGCGAACGGCGGGCTCCGATGCCCATCGTGTGGTGTTCTTGATACTCCGTTACATAGGATAATGACCAGAGTACCCTAAGAACCAGAAGTGAACCTGTTTCCGGATTCTACCGTGTCCATCCTTAGACTAGTGTCCGACGTTCACGATCTCATTGTATTTGCTAGAAGAGACCAAAGTCAAACGTAAAATCAGAGTCTATAACTTAATTTATTTTGCATGGTATTTTGATTTATTTATACAAATAAAGGTCAGTTACGACGAAGTAGTAATATTTAACTATTTAATTGCATGGGGACTTATTATTTTTTAGAGTATTTTATTTTGATTATTCTTTGGTACATTACTAACATTTTGCGTTTCTTTTTAGCCGTAGTTGACTTCGACTAACTGGCCTCATTCCGTCCATTACAATAACGTTTCCCTTTTCCCGTCTACTTGATTTTCCTAGCCTTCAGAAGCAAGGATAAACCCAAAAGTGATATAGGTGCCTCGCGGAACTTTAGTGCTCTCTAAGCACAGAATCTGTAACATAACCCATCTAACTCGCGTCTGAACAGATGATCTTTTATCTCAAAATTTATATTCTACTAAATCGTTCAATCCTCTATGTGGCGAACTTAAACCAAGCAAGTCCGAGTGGTTCGTGGGTCTATTTCTTTTTCCTCCTCTTGCTTCCTCTTTAACAGCGATTTTGGTGGTATCTAGTGTTCAAATCTAAAGTGAACATATACACACGCGTGGGTGAGGTATTGATAGCGTGCAAAAAGGTCATTCTATCCTCGGCAATGGATACCTGTCAGAGCACAGTAATATAATTCAGGCGACGGTAATCCACGCACAGTCAAAATGTGCTTTCATCCTCTTTTGGGCACTAATACCACCCGATGCCGCATATGGCGATTCACACTCTTCTACCATTCCTAACTCCAGTAACCTATCCGCTGGTTCTTATTTAAGGATGTCAGTTCTTCTGCGGAGAAAGGCGGTATGGTGAGCACACTGAGATTGGTTTATCATCAGTTAACCCAAACTCATGCTCGGCGTACGGAGTCGCTTCAACATTCTTAATAAATAGATCTTGATTTTCGTTCCAACGCACTCTTACTAGTGCCGTTTGTTTTAGCTTCGGTTAATTGTATTCCTCGTCTGGACGTAAAGTGGCCTCCAAATGAATCGACGTGTAGTTTCCGAGAGCGAGAGTTCTTTCCAAGAAATCCATATAATTCCTAAACTGTTATCTGCAAAAAGATAATAATGAGATTTTGCTGCAGGCAATAAAATATACGCTCTAAAAAGTGTTTTACCGGATGTATGCTCGAGTATCGCCACAAAAAACGTAGTCTTTATACAACGATCTTCTATTGTAACATCGCAGGTAAAAGAATGTGCTCCTGCGTTTTTCGGTTTCCCATCCACAAAGGACGATTTGTGTGTTATTTACGGAAAAAAAATTTTGTTCCATCAAATGTTTTATATAATCGGCAATACTTGCACTTTGCTCCGGATATCAATGTATGCTAAGCCTTTTAAACCACTCACCGCACTTATGACAAGAAAGAGGTCTCTGTATTTGGCTGCTCCTGCATTCATTAAACATGAGTTCAGTGTTCGGCGCCGGATCATTTATACAGTTATCCGTGTGGTTGATGCGTTTTTGTCGGACAATTGGACCTATAACAAAGCCCAAGCTGCTGCAACTGAAACACTTTATAGCCGACGACGATTAGTATACAACTTTAGCAGTAGCAGCAGTGCAACCAGAAGTTGTAGGAGATTTTGTGTTGCTTTTTCTGTATCTTCCTAACACTCTCAGACTGATTGTGTCCAAAATGTTTGCAAAAGATTACATCTTAGTCTTGGTTTAGAATCACGTTGAGTGTTTATAATGCGATCGATTCTACAAGGAAGTGTCCCTTATGCGGCTCTGGATATGATTGTTTTATGTTTCTTCAGTGACGCACCCGAGAAAGGCGGTTGCTACAATAAGAATATAAAAAGTATCCGAAGGAAATTGGAGTTCATCTAGTTAGAAGTCGGAAATATGAAGCACCGGTCTAAATAAATAGTGTTTAACACGCGTGACCAGAGAAGATAAGTGCTAGTTTAAGATAAACTAAAGTGCGACAGTTTTTATAAATATAGAGTGATAGTCATATATAAATTCATTTGTTTTTTTTTTTGGGTTTGTATCTGCAATCAGTCTGGATGACTATAAGCGGATCTTTTTGTGTGCGTAACGAAACGATCAGTGTATTTTTGTTTATAAATTTCTATTTTGGCATCTACTTATGTCGGTATGTTTAGGTACTCGTGAATTTCATATCATATTTCTGGTGAAACCATGAGAGCGTTCAAGCTATAGTGCGTGGCATATTGTTTTGTACTCTGTTGCAGGCAGAGTCTATTACTTTTGCTGGCCGTGCAATTTATTATCAACTGACAGCAACTGATTTTCATGCTCAATGAGCCGAGTACAGGTTTTTGAACTTTGTGGTTAATTTCTATCTCTTTTTCTTTTAATATGGGTTCTCCAAGTTAATCTCCTGTCTGAGGATAAAAACCCAAGTACTTTTACATACAGTTGGAGTGTAGCAAAAACACAGATCTAAAGTTTTACTGGTGTGGGCAGTCTCCTTTCCTTAATGAATGTGAATGGCTGGGATTTCTCAGTGCTAACAAGAATACGCCTACTTTTTATAGCAATTTTATTTGTCTCGTTTAGCAAATGCTCTATTTTGTCCCTTACTAGCCTTCTGAGAGATGCTGTTGGTTGCCACAAATAGGCTATGTCGTCTGCTTAAGGTAGCAACAGTGGTCCCATCTGGATATAGGGAGATCAAATGTAAATATGTTATGGGCAACATAGGGCCAAGTATTGTACCTTGTGGAACTCCTGCTTTTATTGTGTACATAGACGATCTAGCCTCCCCATGTTTCACTTGGAATAGTCTCATCAGCCAGATAGAGTTTTCTAATTATAAGGAAGAATTTGGATATGGCAGCTTCTCCTTAACCTTGCATATAGGAAACCCTTCATGCCATACTTTGTCAAAAGCCTGTTTCGTACATCTAGGAAGACCGCTGAACAGTATCGTCTTTGTTAAGGCCCTGTTCTTTTCCATTTGGCATATGCGGTGTGTGTTTGTTCTACGGTGGAGTGAGGAGATTTTCGAAATCCAAATTGGTGTGCTGGAAAACTATGTCGCAATCATCCATACTTGATTTTAGTCTGGCTGAAAATATTGTTTCCTAGTAGCTTAGAGAGTACAGGTGTCAGGCTGATTGGCCTGTAAGTGAGGGAAGTTTCACGAGTGAGCAGGTTTTCCTGGCTTGTGGATCATTGTTATCTGAGAAACTTTTCCAGATGCGTGGGAAAAAGAGATTATTCGGATAATTGCACTTAGTAATAGGCAAAACCAAATGAGTTATGCTTTTATTGGGAGCTCTTTTAGGATTTTAGAAGTCCCATCAAGTCGAAGCCGGGTGCTTTATTAAACATCTAACGACTTGATTTCTCTTAGGAATTCCACTTTGGGAGCAAGTGTAGTAGGCGTGATTAGTGAGCATATTTGCATGTCTCAACCTAATATCCGATCGATATCACTTTCATCAGAACAAGGGCTTTCACCGTTTGATGTATATAAATACTGAGGCCAGATGCTTAGCAAATGTCTCCGATTTTCTGTGTCAGTCCTTGCCTCAAGCTGTAGATATGACTCTTATGGGAGAAAACATTCCTGCAGGTTTGCCAGATATTTTTGGTAGCTTCTTCCATACGGGAGTATTGATGTTCAGCATTGGGAGTCAATGTTTTTCTAGCTTTCTTTTTAGGAAAAGATTTGGCAGTTGTTCTTTAAGGCTGCTTTTTAGTTCTTTTGCAGGCTTTCCGGTACTCAGTTTTATCATAGGGATGTCTTGATTATGTTAGCCATGTTCTTTGTCTTAGACGGCGCTTCTCTTTGATTATATTCCTTGATTTCCCAAGAAATTATGTGAGACACCTGCTGATTTTGGTTTTACATTTGGTGTATTTGTATCCAGATTGCAACTTGGATCAGGTTGGTAATGTATACTCAAGTCTTCATACCCAACAAACACAAGGATGTCCCTGGGACATGATGTTGCGGATCGCACTGAATGGTCCCCAAAAGTCATCCCATTTTGGTTCTGTGTACGTCCTAGGGACATATTCATGGTGGACGTTATTTTGTCACAAGTGTGTGCATCCCTTACGGATGTCCTTATAGGGACATCCTTGTATGTATCGCAACAGGACGTCCCTTTTAGATGGCTGTAGGATATGTACTGTATATGTATGTATATTATATTTTTTTATCAAGAGAAGAAAGTACTATTTCCAGTTAAAAAGTACATCTACTTTGTGGTTTTTTCTATTGTTTTTTTATTCAGTGAGACTTAACACGTACTCCTCTGGCGACTTGACGTAATAAAATAAAAAATAACTTTATCAAATAAAATACAAATTATTGAATACATAAAAACTGATATTTTTTAAATAATAATCCAAATTATATTCAATTAAAATAAATTTAAGATTATTTCATTTTTTTATCTTCTCGATCCCAGCGTCTCTTTTGGCCCTCCTTAGCGAGTTTTTTATACTTTCTTCCCGGGGTGTTTTTTTTTAAGTGGTGATTTTCCTGAAACAATGCAACTACATAAGAGATGGTAATCGTCATGTAGAGTCGATAAAAAAGAGATTAATACAAAAAGCTTATATAATTGGTATTTCTATCACTTTATCAATTTTTAATTTAGAAAAATGTAAAATTCTGATTACATATGATACTTCTTTTGTAGAAATTATTGATTGATCTTTTTGACAATTCTTTATTATTGATTAAATCATAAAGAGATGCATCGATTATAAATCCAGTTAAAAATTGTTTAAATCGTTTTTTAAAAAAATTGTAAACGCGTCAGTTTTTCAAATTCATTAAGAATTTTTATACGTTTCGCATTTACATTTCTATCAGAGGAATGTGGTAAGAAACAAAATTATTTCTAGTACGTGCATTTTTAACTACCTAACTAATTATTGTGGAAATAGTATCATACAATACGACAAATACGCACAGTAATCATAACTATGAATACCAAGAACGCCAGATAACGTTATAGTTTCTTAGTTAGGATTAGCGATGTTGTGCCTTATCGGTCAAGTTGACATTTTTGGATGACTTATTGTACAGAACCGCGACGATAAAAGTCGTGTAGATAACTGTCACACTTCCTTTAAACCTTTTAATACAAAGAAAACATTTTTTAAATAATTTTTGAGTAAAAAAATTTTTTTTAGTTATAAAATAAATATTTTCAATTCACCGCATAGGTATGTGCGTAAAGAGATGTGGGGTTTTTAAATCACCATTATTAATAATTGTGATCTTTTAATTTCCAATAAACTCTTATTAATTTTAGTAATTCAAAAGCATACTATACAAATGATGATTTTTATACATTATAAATAAATACAAAGTACCAAAAACTTACCAAATAAATTTGTTTATAACTAGAGACACCCAAAAACGTTAGATAACAAAAAGTACAGATAAATCAAGAAGTCAGAACTGTTGTAATTCCGCCAAAATCATCATCTTTGGCAACAATGTGTAAGAAATAGATATAAGCGTGAATATAGTATAACAAGTAGAAGGGATGATGTAATAAGGTGTGTCTTAAGTAAAAACACACAATGTAATATTAATACTAAAAAGAATAAAAAAGAAATACTAAAGGTTAATGTATCATTAATAAGTGAAGAAACAAAGCAAGAATAAACAAAAGAAAATACCAACAAAGAAGCTCAGAATTTACAAGAGTGCAAATGGTGGAAACAAGAGGTGTTACCACTTTGATATACCAAAGGAGCGTACGGGTGTTTAGTAGGTACCAGAGAAGAAGAAGGAAAGTGGGCACGCGCACTAAATTTGCATTTGTTTTTTCCCGCATAGGACATCCCATCGGTACGTTCTTCATTGGACATCCTGAAGACGTCCTATTAAAGACATCCTATACAGAGTCCGTTTTAAAGCCCCGGGATCAGTAAAGACATCATTTTGGACATAAAACGAACGTCCCTGGGACGTCGTGTGTTTACTGGGCAATGTTCTCCGAATGTCTTTAATGGAACTTTGGTTCTAAATGTTCTTCAAGATAACTACACGGCAGCCCCCTCTCAATCTGTTTTATGATTATACAAGGATTCCACTCTCTGCTCTTGGCTGGCATTTGGGGTAGTAGTCACCGGTGATTATTACTGGGATGTGATCTGAGCTGCACTGTCAAGGTTGGTTTCTACTGCTCGAGTACAGGTGTCCCTAATCCTTTGTAGGTAACAAGAGAAATCCAAGCAAAACTGGTGGAAGTTTCTTTGGGATCGGATGTGCCAGTATGTAGGTTCCCCTGTTGCCTAACAGGTTGTAGAGTGGTTTGCTTCTAAGCTATGATTTTATTGTAATGACCTAGCGGTAAGGCAGTACGGGATCCCTGTGAATGTATGCTTAGCGTTCCAATAACCTCCTGATATGAACTTGTTTTCAAGAGTCTCAAAGCAGTCCCCAAACACATCTTCAGATATTATATGCTTGGGATGGTAGTATATGTGCAGATGCTTTGATGGAACCAGTGTGGCCTCTTATCTGTACTGTGGTTGCTTGGATGTGGTGTGATGTGCAATTTTCCTTTAGTTTGTTTTGTGAATTTGACTCTGATTATTAATGCTGAGCCAGCATGAGCCTTTTCATCCGCGTGTGGGGTAAAATATTGTATCCTTTTTATTTGGAAGGAACTTCTGGGTGTAAAGGTGATTCTAGAAATTAGAATGATATCTAATTTGTTTGCTATAATTAGAGATTTTAGTTCAGTTAAGTTGGGGTACAGTCCATTAATGTTCCAGGCAGCAATTGGAAGGAAAGCTATTATGGGTGTTTTGGATTTGTATTTAAATCTCATAGATATCCTGACCATACCCCTTCCTTTTTGCTGTTTCCTGATGCTTTCCTGATACTCGCCCAAACCCGAAGAACGAATCCTTACTTGTTAATTGTTTGGCTGAATATATGAGCCGTTTTTGCGACGTGAAGCAGAATGCCTTGGTGTTAATTAAAACCGGTGGCACTGTTGTCAAGTTTGGGGAGAAGAATGCCAGATGAAGCTCCTTGTCCCAACATTTTATTGGAGACCCTCGTCGAACAAGTGACCACAGGATCCAATACCCACGTCGTCGGCCGCTGACATTACAGTATTACAAGATCCAATACCTACGTCGCCGGCCGCGGATA